>CM060905.1:588226681-593226681 GCA_030737815.1 Allium fistulosum | reverse complement strand
AAGCTCTAGTTTGACTTACTGATAATTATTTTAATCAGAGAACAGAGATGCATATAAAAATTCACAACAATTCATTTATATACCAGGTACACATTTAAGTTATTTAGGCCATATTCAAGATATTTCTACTGTTAATTCTTGCATGCACAAGTCAGATTACTCACTGGTATAAAGAAGAAGAAACTGCATTAGGTTACTCACATTTTTGATGTTTGAACAGAGAATAGTTTTGAAAACTTGAAAACTGCTCTTGAATTTTTCAAATGGCAGCTTGATCTACTTGTTTGAGATGAACTTGAATTGAATCAAGCTTGCTTAGCTGAAAACTTGAAGAAGTTGCTTAGCTTTCACTTTTTTTTTCTTCCTCTGGTTTGATTTTCTCTTTTGTTTCGAAAATGGTTTGTTAGGCTTGTTTTCTGGTTTGTAAATAGTTTTACAGGGTTTTAGTTCTCTTAGCTTTGAAAATGAGAAGATTAGGAAAAGAAATGGGAAGGAGGAGTAAGGAGTTTATATAGTGTTAATTTGATCAGTTTAAATGAATGAAGAAATGGATTGTGATAATATATCCATAAATTAAACCTTAATTTGAAATTAAGGATATGGAATCCCTTTTAAAGTTAAGATTTAAATTTTATTAGTTCAAATTGGATTTGATTTGAAATAATTTGGAATTGTGATTAAAGTTGTATAAGTTTAAAAATCAAATGAAAATTGATTTGAATTTGGAAAGGAATTAAGGTTAATTCAACTTGAATTGGGATTAAATCAATTTCAATGGAAATTGAAGTTATTTAAATTGCAATTGAGTTAATTTAAATGGAGATGGAAATTTAAATTGAATTGATGAGAATTGAACAGTTTGGCTCTGGATTATTTTCAAAATAAATTGTTTTAATACAAATATATTTTTCCAAACTATTTACTATATAATCTTTCTTCTTAAAACTATCTCATACTTATTTTACAATTATTTTGGAACTATTTAACTATTTTGAAACTGTCTTATAAACTAATTACTATTTTTCAGTTACCTACATCTAATCACTATTTTAAATCTATTTTGCAATTATCTAACTATTTTATATCTACTTAACTATTTTACAGATATTTTACAAACTAATAACTATTTTTCAACTACTTATCTATTTTAAATTTTTTCAAGTTATTTTTAAATTTAAATAGGTCAGAGTTCAGACTGTTTGTAATTGAAGTAATAACTCAATTGGAAATGGAAGCAATTGAGATTAAGTGAATGAAATTAAAGGAAATGTGAATAGAAAAGAGAATTGATTTGGCTAATAATCAATGAAGTTAAATACGTAGGATGTACATATATTATTCTGTTCACATAGTGATTTGATCCAGATTCGAGCACAGAATTTCGAGATAGTATTATCGATCCGAGTTGAGATTTTTCGCTCGATTTTCGACGGCGAACCTGAATATGGATTTTTGATTGGTTCTGGATATTCTCTATCATGGCTACGACTATGCAAGGAGAATGACGGTTTCTGATCAAGAAACCAGATCTGAGTCCGCACTAGGAAGTCGGGTGGACGATACTAGTTCGGAAGTGAAATTGTGTGATCGATTGAGTGATCAGATTGATATTGTGTACGGATGATATGTGTGCATCGTACGGATTTGAATGAAATTAATATTGAAGATTTGTGGATAAGAACTGTAAAATGGTTTCTGAAAAGAAACAACTGTAACAACCCGGAAATTTCGAACCCGAAATTTCCAGATGGTTAGAAGAAAAAGAAAAGAGATAGAAGAAAGAACAGAACAAGACATAGTTTCTCACATTCGCAGCGGATCAAAATACAATATCAAATAATAATATCAGTTATACAAAGAAAACTGTATCAGTCAATTACATTTTAATACATCAGAGTTACAACATTTCATAATCACTGGACAATTAAAATAACTCGTCCCAATAATTAACAATATATCACACTCCATACGTTCCTGCCATCCAGCTCGCCTCCTGAGCTCCAGAACGTCCTTACCTGAAATCTGTAATACTCGGTCTGACCCGAGCATTACATCAAAGTAACACCCGGGTCAGGCTGGAAACCAACGTGAGTAAACCCATAAAATTTGAAATACTGAGTTATAAAACTTATTGAAGCCAGGGTAACTCGTATCTTCTACGAGTTCTTACTTATTATATTCAAAAAAATAATATCTAAGTACCGTTACTTAGTTCCAATGGTCCAGATTACTCAATTTATTTCATCCCAGCCTATTTGATTTACAAATCAAATCTATAAAGAATTATAGATTACTGATCGAAGTGGTTTCGGGTATTTACTAATACCCGACCCCGGTCTCTTCGAATTCAATATCATCTCCAATCCAAGTTGTTAAGTTTAAACAATACAATTCATATTCAATATATCATATCACATAACAATTCAACTTAGATAGGTAACCTACATTATCACAGTTCAATCTAAAACAATTCATATCACAGGGTATCATATCAGAGATATTCAACAAACTAAGGCATTTAATTCAGGTTTATCAATTATAAGCAAGATTAATTAGCTGTTCAATTCCTAATTAACTTAATTTAATCTCCAAATACATTAAATTAATTAGTTTAATTACTTTCAAATCCTGTTTACTGGACATTAATTAATTAACCTTTAATAATAAATCAAACCACCTTTAATTAATAAATCAACCTTTAATTATTGAATCATTCTTTAATCATCCATCTTAATTAATTGTCCTTGATTGATTATCCTTTAATTACATTAGGTAATTAACCTTTAATTACCCCATAGATTAATTAGCCTTAACCATTCACGTTAACTTTTAATTAATCTCCTTAATTAATTAATCACATTAATTAATGATTCTCTAATTACTTAACTAAAATAATTACTTAAGAATTAATCACTTAACCCTGCTTAATCAATCATTAATTAACTACAAACCATTTAATTAATCATTCCTTGATTACCTTACAAATCAATTAATTAATCATTAATCAATTATCCTTTAATTATAAATTAATTAACTTTTAAATAAATTAATTATCCCTTAATTAATTTCAATAAGTAATTATCCTTTTTATTACTTAAAACTTTAATAAATCAAAGATCACCATAATTTTCGTTAATCAAGACCTTAATTAATTATGGATAAATCCTTTATCTTAAATAATTACCTAATTTCATCATTTAATTAAATTAAATGCTTGGAATTTATTTAATACCAAATCACTTGATAAATTTGTTTAATAAATTTACTTTGAAACAGATAACATTATCCTTTACTTTTAAACTTTGATTTCCTTTGCTTTGAAACTTCCATTATTACTTTTAAAACATAGTTAATATATCTTAAAAACTTGATTAAAATTTACTTTTTAAAACTTTGTTAATACCCTATAGTACAGACCTGAGTCAAACCCAGTGCGAATCCACGTTCAACCCGAGCCAACTCCTCTACTTCTTCACTCGTATACATACCCAATACTTCCTCGAGTTCCAACCCGAGACTATCCTTTCTTCTCTCTACTCAAATCTTACAGCAACCAACCCAGACACACAGATACACGGACACGTGCACAAGCGAACGTCGACGTTCTGATCACCGATGCCATCGCCAGCAAGACGACTTCGACCCCCTCACTCGATTTCGACCACTCAGCACCAATGATTTCGACTGGAATCGAAATCAAGTACACGATGCATCACCGAACCCAAACCCGATCCAAAAACTCATCGAGCACCATCACCTCCGTCCATCTGATACCTCGCCGTTCCATCCAGAGTCACGTCAATCGACAATGCTTCATTTCCACCACCTCCAACCGGTTCCGATCTACCCACGACGATGCAGCAACCACTTAAACCCAATCGACTAAAACTGCCAATCGAACCCTAGTTCGACATCGTGCCACCTCTACGGCGATTCAGAAAATCGCTGACTATTTTTCCTACCATCCTCGACCCACGAGCTACTTCCAACATGAACCCCGACCCACCAATCCTCGCCGATCATCGGCAATCAACGAAAAACCATTATTCGTTCAACTCAAAAATTCTCGACATTTACAAACTTAAAAATCGTGAAACCTTCATCTAAAATCATCATTTCTTAATACGAATTTGATTATGTAATCAGATCATGAAATTGAAATGTTCGATTCTTCTGATTTATATTGATTTCACTGTAAATTTATAAATTCCAAAGTATTTACTAATATCTCTACCTGAAACAAATTATAAAATTCAAACCTGGTTGATACTAATATATCTCATTTAGATATTAGATCCTTAAAGAGACTATGGGGAGAGAAATTTGAAATTTTAAACTTGATTCAAAACCTGTAAACTAGAACAGAGATTTATTTTCCTGTCTCCCAGACATGCACAGATATATACATATATTTGTATACATGCAAACATATTACATTCATTCAACCATTTCTCATAGCTTTACTTCAAGTTATAAATCAAATTAGAGTTAGTTTACTCACCTGTTATTTTAAAACAGAGAACAACTTCTCATTCATGATCTTTAATCCGGTGTATTTGATTTGGATCTCCTTAGTTCATCTGAGTCTTGAAATCCCTGAGTTGAATTTGAACTTGAATTGAATCTTGAATTTACTGAGCTTCAGGTTTGGAACATGAAGGATTTTGATTGTTGTTGATTTTATTTCTTTGATTCTTTTCCTCAGGTTTATGTTACAGACTTTTATTTTCCTTTGTCTTAGAAAAATGAAGATGAGAAAGAAATGAGAAGTTTTTAACTGAATAATGCCTGGTTTTTTTTTTTAAAATTTTGTTTACAGGCTATTTGTTTTGAACGGTGAAGGTGAAAGAAAGTGTCAAGAGAGGAAAATAAAGATATTATATAACTGTTTGCGCCAAAAATGGTCACAAACCCCGAATGTTGTGAAAGCACCAGTGTATGAATACAAATCAGCAATATTCAAACACAAATCTCAGATCTAAACAAACAACAAACAGCAATCCAGAAATAATGAACAAAAACACGAGATTTATAGTGGTTTGGCTATCTCCGGCCTACGTCCACTCCAAAGTTTTTATCTTTTATTGATTGATGCTTGAAGATTACAATTTCCTATCGCGTAGTACAACGGATTTTATGATTATAATCTGAATCTAAGGTAGCAATGGTGATCTGGAGTAAATCTGGCAGAGTTTGGGCGCTCCTTAGCTCTCAAAATTGTCCGACCCCCTTTCTGAATGACCTGGGGGTCTATTTATAGGTGTAGGAGGCTGATATTTCGCCTAAACTGAAGGGAGACCGGCTCTGGCACGTGAGGGGGCCCACATGCCCGCTTTCTGGAAATCCGGGCCCACTTTGGGATCGATTCGAAGCTACGTTCGAATCGATCAAGAAATTGTCCGATCGAGCTGAAATTTGGTGTGAACATTCTTCAACATGTGCTCAAGCTTCTGTGAAAATTTCATAGCATTTGGATGTGTAGATCTCAAGTTATGATTGATTCAAGTTGAAGATTTTTGCTTCCTGGAGTCGTTCGAATCGATTCGTTCGAATCGATTCGTTCGAATCGACTCTCCTTCACGTGAAGGCAACGGCGTGGCGCACTTGCTCTGGGTCATCCCTCTTTTTTCTCCGAGTTTTACTGAGTCGTACCCGGGGTTTCAGTTGCGTTTGCTTGGTGGATTCGAAGTTATCGATTCGAAGGTGTGGTTCCTTCGAATCGATCGAATTCGCGTTCCTTCGTATCGATCGTGGAAGGCCATGGCTGATCGATACGAAGTACCCTCTGTCTTGGGATTCGAAGACAATCGTGGCATGGAGTCGAAGCTCCTTCAACTGTATGGAGTCGAAGGACCCTCGTTCGATGGATTCGACGACGATGGAGTCGAAGCGAGTAGCCTTTGCGGATTCGAAGGAAGGGACGCTTAATGGATACGAAGACGATGAAGTCGAAGGCTAAAACACTTCTCCTGGATTCGAAGTCATCAGGGGAACTTTGCTGGAGTCGAGTTTGATGGATTCGACCCTTGGGGATTCGAACCATTAGGTGTGAGGTCCTTGGATTCGAACAAAGCATTCTTCCTACCTTGTATCGATCGTATCTCCTCCGTACAAACTCCGATTAACCTGAAACTTGAAACGTAGCCTCTCCTAGTCCTCATCATCATCTCCAATCGATTCCGTCCTGATCGGAGCCCGGTCAAATTTTGACGATATCCATTGTAGCCTTGTTTCCTAGTGAACTCCAATCCTGATATCCATCCTTTCTTGTCGACTTGTTTGGTATTCCAGCTTTGACCAAAAAGCGGAATAACACTTGCCCCCCAAAACATGCCTTGTAATAAGAAGGCGTGTTTTGAATAGTTCCGTATCTGACATCCAAAGTCCATAGCCACATCATCCAAGTGCATCATCCTTGACTGCTCGGAGTCGATGCCCAACTCCAAACCCAATAACCAAAGCCTTAGACAAATCCATATCCGTTTGAACCCGACGACCAAATCCTAATCCATCCTTATCAAATAGCCAATAACTGAATCCAGGACCTCTCCGGGTCGATATTCAAATCCATAACCTCTCTGGGCTCTTGCCAAGCGCAATCCACACCTGACGACCGTGGTCCAGTGTCCCTGGACGCTGAGTTAACCTCTCCGGGTTCTTGCCAAGCACAATCCACACCTGACGACCGTGGTCCAGTGTCCCTGGACGTAAGTAATGCCGTGGCTTAAGTCCTAAGCCGAATCCTGGTCACTCTGGACCCTTGTTGAGCATAGTCCATACTCGACGACCTGAAACAATAATCGATAGTAGGGGGCCTAAGTCCTAGGCCAAATCCTGGTCACTCCGGACCCTTGCCGAGTATAGTCCATACTCGACGACCTGAATGAGTCACTTTACCGCGTTCGGGCAGAACGACTCACCCCTTGCCAGGCATAATCCATGCCTGACGACCGTTTATCAAAAACCAAAAAGAATCCAATCAAGATCCAATCCAAAATCCAAATCAAATCGGAAAACCAGAAATCCATATCAAAAATCGAAACCATCATCCAAAACGGAGAACAATCATCCGAATGAATGCCAAAACCAGGAAAACAAGCAAAATCAGGAGTTCAATCCAAACTCCAAAAACCAAATCAGAAAACCAAGTGTCCAATCAAAAACAAAAAACAGATTTCGCAAACCATGGCTTTTGCAGTTTATCACCATTCAGAGCATGCCTAGGGGCTATCTCCGTCCCCATACATGTGTAAATGGCTCAGTTGCTCGCCAATGGTTTGTTACTTATTTCATATTATCCTGGTCAATGGATGACCAATCGACCATCATTCCTGGGCCTCGCACCATCTTGGCTCGAGGTAGGCGGTGGTTGCTCCTGCTCCACCGCTGCATTCCGTACTCCAACATACTGCCTCAACTGTCCATTCCTCACATGCTCCTCAATTATGTCCTTTAAATGCCTGTAGCTGTTGGTATCATGCCCGTCCAAATCGTGGAAGAGACAATGCTTTCCTGATGCCCTCTCCCGCTCGGATGGTTCTCTCCTAGCCGGCCTCCGATAAGGAAGGCGATTCCGAGTTTCCATGTATATCCGCTCCTGGGTCTCGTTTAATTCTGTATATGTGGAAAACTTTGGATCCTTCCATTGCTTCCTGGTTTTTCCTGAATCGTCATCCAGCTTCCTTTTTCCTTTATCTTTGTCTGAGCTTCCGTTGGATGGTCCTCCACCCCCAGTCACATTCACCTCCTTTAGCTTTAAATCCATACATGCATCTTCTTGCCGAAGAAATCTTTCAGCTTCGTGAAAGAATTCCCCGAGATCCAGTGGTGGGTCTCGTACTAAAGATACCTTAAAATCTGAATCCTCTCTGACTCCCGAGACTGCCGCCATCAAAACCATTGACGGATCTGGCCGATCCACCGAAGAAACCGCCGCATTAAATCGAGTTAAAAATGCTCTAAGCGATTCATCCGTTCTTTGCTTTACCGATGTTAACGTCATCACGTTCTTAGGTCTTTTGATGTGAACCCGAAACTGTCCCAAAAACCTGTCCACCAATTCTCTCCAATTCCTGATAGATCCTTCCTCCAGCTGCCTAAACCACATTGCCGCTAGGTCTGTCAAGTATAAAGGGAAACATCTGGCCATCACTTCCTCCGATGCCCCCAGCACTTCCATGTGTCTAGTGTATCTCATCAAGTGATCAGTCGGGTCAGCCTTTCCATTATATACTTCCACGCTAGGTAACTTGAACTTAGCTGGATTCTGAGCCGTCCTGATTTCCCGAGCGAACGGACTCCTGTTTACTCCTTCCAAGTCTCTATTAGCCAAACCTCCACGCATAGTCTTCCTGATGATTTCCATTAATCCAGCATTGCCTGTTAGGTGTTGCCCCCCATGCTCCCGAGGGAACTCCGGCACATATTCTTCATGTGGCTCATTAGCCGCAACGTTGGCTCTAGCCTGCTGAACTCCTTCCAAAGGTCCTTCTGCATTGGATCCTGTGGGCCTGCCCCCAAGCCCTTGTTGATTACCTTCCGGTTCTGTGTTCTGTCCTCCATTGGGTTCCGCAACCCTAGTTCCTTGTTCTACATTTGCAGTTGCTGTAGTTGGTCCAAGGTTCTGTGTTCCTGCAGCTCTCATCTGCTCAAAGAAAGTCTGCATCATATCCTGTTGACTCTTCAGCAACCTCTCATGCAATGAATTTGCCATAGCTTCCATTTCGTCTCTCGTAATGTAAATCGAAGCTTGTCCTTCTCCAGCTCCGGAGGATGCCTCTTGACTTCCTCCCTGTTGGCTTCTCTCCGCTCTTTGTCTTGTTTGTCGAGTCATTGTAGAGTCAATCTGAATCCTTCAAACTTTCGAATCTAAACTTTGAATCTGGTGTAGCGAGTGCTAGCCCTTCTCGGTGAAAGCACCAAAGTGTTTGCGCCAAAAATGGTCACAAACCCCGAATGTTGTGAAAGCACCAGTGTATGAATACAAATCAGCAATATTCAAACACAAATCTCAGATCTAAACAAACAACAAACAGCAATCCAGAAATAATGAACAAAAACACGAGATTTATAGTGGTTCGGCTATCTCCGGCCTACGTCCACTCCAAAGTTTTTATCTTTTATTGATTGATGCTTGAAGATTACAATTTCCTATCGCGTAGTACAACGGATTTTATGATTATAATCTGAATCTAAGGTAGCAATGGTGATCTGGAGTAAATCTGGCAGAGTTTGGGCGCTCCTTAGCTCTCAAAATTGTCCGACCCCCTTTCTGAATGACCTGGGGGTCTATTTATAGGTGTAGGAGGCTGATATTTCGCCTAAACTGAAGGGAGACCAGCTCTGGCACGTGAGGGGGCCCACACGCCCGCTTTCTGGAAATCCGGGCCCACTTTGGGATCGATTCGAAGCTACGTTCGAATCGATCAAGAAATTGTCCGATCGAGCTGAAATTTGGTGTGAACATTCTTCAACATGTGCTCAAGCTTCTGTGAAAATTTCATAGCATTTGGATGTGTAGATCTCAAGTTATGATCGATTCAAGTTGAAGATTTTTGCTTCCTGGAGTCGTTCGAATCGATTCGTTCGAATCGATTCGTTCGAATCGACTCTCCTTCACGTGAAGGCAACGGCGTGGCGCACTTGCTCTGGGTCATCCCTCTTTTTTCTCCGAGTTTTACTGAGTCGTACCCGGGGTTTCAGTTGCGTTTTCTTGGTGGATTCGAAGTTATCGATTCGAAGGTGTGGTTCCTTCGAATCGATCGAATTCGCGTTCCTTCGTATCGATCGTGGAAGGCCATGGCTGATCGATACGAAGTACCCTCTGTCTTGGGATTCGAAGACAATCGTGGCATGGAGTCGAAGCTCCTTCAACTGTATGGAGTCGAAGGACCCTCGTTCGATGGATTCGACGACGATGGAGTCGAAGCGAGTAGCCTTTGCGGATTCGAAGGAAGGGACGCTTAATGGATACGAAGACGATGAAGTCGAAGGCTAAAACACTTCTCCTGGATTCGAAGTCATCAGGGGAACTTTGCTGGAGTCGAGTTTGATGGATTCGACCCTTGGGGATTCGAACCATTAGGTGTGAGGTCCTTGGATTCGAACAAAGCATTCTTCCTACCTTGTATCGATCGTATCTCCTCTGTACAAACTCCGATTAACCTGAAACTTGAAACGTAGCCTCTCCTAGTCCTCATCATCATCTCCAATCGATTCCGTCCTGATCGGAGCCCGGTCAAATTTTGACGATATCCATTGTAGCCTTGTTTCCTAGTGAACTCCAATCCTGATATCCATCCTTTCTTGTCGACTTGTTTGGTATTCCAGCTTTGACCAAAAAGCGGAATAACAATAACCTTAATAGAAAAATTTAAATAGATGACACTTGTTTAAATTTTATGCTAGAATTATTACACTTGTTATTTATCATGCTAAGATGATTACACTTGCCTAATTTCTTATTATGATGCTTACACATGTAATTTGCATGTATTAAATGTTTTTATATGATCTTATATTATATATCAATTTGTTTTTATATTTATAAATGAATATGTTTTTAAATCTATACTTATTTTAAATATTCTTATTCATGTGTAATTTAAAAGAAAGAGTATTGATTCTTTATTTAAATCTTTTCTTATGTTTTATATTTATCTTCATACATGATCTAAAAATAATCATATATATTTATTCTTGAATTTCCAATCCAATTCTATGTAAAATCTACTCATATGTGCATATATTCATATAACAACACATTATTATTTATTTTAAAAGAATAATTTGTCAAATTTTAAATAATTATATTAGGAGATTATAAAATATTTATCCAGATATTTATAATTCAATTTTTATTATATTTCAAAATTCATTTACATATCCAGATATCTTTTATTATCAGAATTTTATCTGTTCAATTTCTTAAAACAGTTAATTATCCAATTATCAACTGTCCCAAAAATCCGGGTTATCACATTCCTCCCTCCTTTAAATCTTTTCGTCCTCGAAAAGAAACGAAGCCAAAATTTCTTTTATACTTAAAATCAGATAAATTATTCTTTGATCATTTTTAAAACACTCTTAAAATCTATATAATATTATAAATTAATTTTATAAAAATACTTTTATAACTCGATGTTTCAACAAATCCATCCTTGTTCTCACAGAAATTCGGTCATACGTTGATCAGACGTAGGACTGAAAATTTATAAGTACTGGGTAGACCCGTTTTCAACACCAGTGAAAATACTTGGAAAATAATTTATGAAAATATAGAAAACATTTTTGAAATCGAGAAATATCTTTGGTGAGAATGCTCTGGAAATCATCACCCCCATTTAAAATCAACCATTTAACTTCTCAAGTTAAATTCCAATTTCATCTTAAATTTCAAATCAGGTTGTTTATTCTAAACTCATTTAACTTTCCTTAAGTTAAATTAAATTTCCTTAATCCGGTCAACTTTACACAATTTGAATTCCCATTCAAATTTTAAACTTTAGATTAATAATCTTTCCCTTTTTAAGTTTAAAAACTTACTTCACTTTGGGTTTCACATCACATCCCAAGGAAAATTTATAATTCAATAGAGTTTATTTCAAACATCTTTAATATAATGTATATTATCATCTATACATATTTATTTCCTTTACACTTCAAGTCATACTTAAAATTTTAAACCATTTTTGGTTTTTAATTCCAAAACAAACTTCTTTAAAACAATTTCAAGTTTTCTGGATTTAGATTTAAAATTTCACAATTTTTAAATTATCTTTAATTCCAATTTATAAGTCATACTTACCTAAAAGTTTATTTCCCTAAAACATTTCATTTTGCTTAATTATTAACAACATTCATTATTAAACACAACTACCATTTATGATAATAACCAAGATTATCATATCTGGAAACCAATTTATTATTATCTTTATTCTAATAACACTTCTACAAATTCAAGATTTTAATTTTAGTTTGGATCCATTTTAACTTATCTTCATTCAATTTTAATTTGGTTGTATTTCTATTACCACTTAATTTAATTCAAATATTTTAACAACCAATTACCTTAATATTTATTAGAAGGAAATATCATTTTATATATCAAAATATATTTTTATATAAAAATCATTTAAAATCCTTATATAAGAAAATAACAATTACGCTCTCATATATATATATATACACTCAACTCGTTCTAGGGTACCATTGACCCTATTCTTAACGAGTAAACCCAATAGAGCCAAGGTTCTCGCTTAACCTTCAGCTCTGATACCAACTGTAACAACCCGGAAATTTCGAACCCGAAATTTCCAGATGGTTAGAAGAAAAAGAAAAGAGATAGAAGAAAGAACAGAACAAGACATAGTTTCTCACATTCGCAGCGGATCAAAATACAATATCAAATAATAATATCAGTTATACAAAGAAAACTGTATCAGTCAATTACATTTTAATACATCAGAGTTACAACATTTCATAATCACTGGACAATTAAAATAACTCGTCCCAATAATTAACAATATATCACACTCCATACGTTCCTGCCATCCAGCTCGCCTCCTGAGCTCCAGAACGTCCTTACCTGAAATCTGTAATACTCGGTCTGACCCGAGCATTACATCAAAGTAACACCCGGGTCAGGCTGGAAACCAGCGTGAGTAAACCCATAAAATTTGAAATACTAAGTTATAAAACTTATTGAAGCCAGGGTAACTCGTATCTTCTACGAGTTCTTACTTATTATATTCAAAAAAATAATATCTAAGTACCGTTACTTAGTTCCAATGGTCCAGATTACTAAATTTATTTCATCCCAGCCTATTTGATTTACAAATCAAATCTATAAAGAATTATAGATTACTGATCGAAGTGGTTTCGGGTATTTACTAATACCCGACCCCGGTCTCTTCGAATTCAATATCATCTCCAATCCAAGTTGTTAAGTTTAAACAATACAATTCATATTCAATATATCATATCACATAACAATTCAACTTAGATAGGTAACCTACATTATCACAGTTCAATCTAAAACAATTCATATCACAGGGTATCATATCAGAGATATTCAACAAACTAAGGCATTTAATTCAGGTTTATCAATTATAAGCAAGATTAATTAGCTGTTCAATTCCTAATTAACTTAATTTAATCTCCAAATACATTAAATTAATTAGTTTAATTACTTTCAAATCCTGTTTACTGGACATTAATTAATTAACCTTTAATAATAAATCAAACCACCTTTAATTAATAAATCAACCTTTAATTATTGAATCATTCTTTAATCATCCATCTTAATTAATTGTCCTTGATTGATTATCCTTTAATTACATTAGGTAATTAACCTTTAATTACCCCATAGATTAATTAGCCTTAACCATTCACGTTAACTTTTAATTAATCTCCTTAATTAATTAATCACATTAATTAATGATTCTCTCATTACTTAACTAAAATAATTACTTAAGAATTAATCACTTAACCCTGCTTAATCAATCATTAATTAACTACAAACCATTTAATTAATTAATCATTCCTTGATTACCTTACAAATCAATTAATTAATCATTAATCAATTATCCTTTAATTATAAATTAATTAACTTTTAAATAAATTAATTATCCCTTAATTAATTTCAATAAGTAATTATCCTTTTTATTACTTAAAACTTTAATAAATCAAAGATCACCATAATTTTCGTTAATCAAGACCTTAATTAATTATGGATAAATCCTTTATCTTAAATAATTACCTAATTTCATCATTTAATTAAATTAAATGCTTGAAATTAATTTAATACCAAATCACTTGATAAATTTGTTTAATAAATTTACTTTGAAACAGATAACATTATCCTTTACTTTTAAACTTTGATTTCCTTTGCTTTGAAACTTCCATTATTACTTTTAAAACATAGTTAATATATCTTAAAAACTTGATTAAAATTTACTTTTTAAAACTTTGTTAATACCCTATAGTACAGACCTGAGTCAAACCCAGTGCGAATCCACGTTCAACCCGAGCCAACTCCTCTACTTCTTCACTCGTATACATACCCAATACTTCCTCGAGTTCCAACCCGAGACTATCCTTTCTTCTCTCTACTCAAATCTTACAGCAACCAACCCAGACACACAGATACACGGACACGTGCACAAGCGAACGTCGACGTTCTGATCACCGATGCCATCGCCAGCAAGACGACTTCGACCTCCTCACTCGATTTCGACCACTCAGCACCAATGATTTCGACTGGAATCGAAATCAAGTACACGATGCATCACCGAACCCAAACCCGATCCAAAAACTCATCGAGCACCATCACCTCCGTCCATCTGATACCTCGCCGTTCCATCCAGAGTCACGTCAATCGACAATGCTTCATTTCCACCACCTCCAACCGGTTCCGATCTACCCACGACGATGCAGCAGCCACTTAAACCCAATCGACTAAAACTGCCAATCGAACCCTAGTTCGACATCGTGCCACCTCTACGGCGATTCAGAAAATCGCTGACTATTTTTCCTACCATCCTCGACCCACGAGCTACTTCCAACATGAACCCCGACCCACCAATCCTCGCCGATCATCGGCAATCAACGAAAAACCATTATTCGTTCAACTCAAAAATTCTCGACATTTACAAACTTAAAAATCGTGAAACCTTCATCTAAAATCATCATTTCTTAATACGAATTTGATTATGTAATCAGATCATGAAATTGAAATGTTCGATTCTTCTGATTTATATTGATTTCACTGTAAATTAGAGTTTTTTCCGCTGTGTATTGGAGAGTTGTATTGATAGTAGTATGGGGCAGGTTGATATAACTGTCCAGTCTATTGTAATGATTGTAACTCTGATTAATTGTATTGAAAGTAACAATTACAGCTTTCTTTTATATATATATACACTCAACTCATCTTAGATAATCCATACATCCATCACAGATATATCCAAAACTTATCACAGAGTATCACAGAATATCACCCAATAGATATCAATCAATTCGGACATCCTACTCCAACAATCATCCAAACAGAATTTATTAATCCATATTATAATTAATTTGATTATCTTAAATTAAATTAATTACTTAAGAACTAATCACTTATCCTGCTTAATCAATTATTAATTTATTACAATCATTTAATTAATTAATCATACCTTAATTACTTTTATAAGTAAATTAATTAACCTTGATCAGAGATTAATTATCCTTTAACTATTAATTAATAAACCTAAATTATTAATTAATAAAACTTAATTTTAAATTAATTAATCCTTAATCAAAGATTAATTAATTATTAATTATCAATTAATTACTTAATTAATTAATCACAATTTAATTAATTCTTAATACTTGATTTATTAACCCTTAAAAATTAATTAATTAACTACTAATTACCAATTAATTTCTTAATTAATTTCTTAATTAATAACTACTAATTATTAATTAATTAACTTTAATTATCTGATTAATAATTCTTAATTACAAATTAATTAAACTCTAATTAATTATAATCTTTAACTATTGATTTATTATTATTTAATTAATAATTAAAATTAATTAATTACTCTTTATTAAATTATCAAACTCTTAAATATCTTTAACAAATCATTTTCTTTTGTTAATTACTTAATCACATTATTAAGTTTAACCTTTAATTAACATTTAATTATAACTATAAAATGATTTAGTTTTAAAACATTTTATTTAAGTTTTAACAAACTTAAATTTAACAAACCTACCAATAAAATAGAGTGTAAAAGCAATTAAAAAGAAGTCTAGAAAAGTTTAAACATAGAAACATTTTAAAATTCCAAGCTTTTATTATTTTTAAAACTTTTTAAAACGTGCTACACTTCTCTGATTCTTGCTCCGAGTTTCCTACGTATTCACTCGAGATCGTCTTCGAGTTCCTCGCAGCATCTTCTCCTAACTCGTTTTCTTTTATAAAATGCTATTATTTGTTATTATATTTAATCCGCTGCGAATGTGAGATGTTGTGTTTTCTGTTCTTCTTTCTTCTTTCTGTTTCTTTCTTCTATCTCTTTTCTTTTTCTCCTAACTATCTGGAAATTTCGGGTTCGAAATTTCCGGGTCGTTACAGTTGGTATCTCCAGACCTGGAATTCCGGTATACGGAAACCCGATCCCGGTCTCATCGAAATCCAAAACATATCTTTTAAGGCCAAGTTGTTTTAAAGGTTTAAACAATTTAACTTATCCATACAGATAGATAATTCACAAGTCACAATTGATAATCACATTATCATTTAAACAGATGATTCATAACCAAATAGGTAATCCATATCAACATCACAATAGTTAATCTATATTACCATCATAATGCAACCAAGCATTCATACCACACAACATTACTTATCTCATTTGCTGAGATTACATCCATTTAAGACAAATCAATGTCATCCATTCTTATATAAGCAATGAATTAATTAATCATAACATAATTAATTTAAAATTGATTTAAATTAACTATCTCTATCTTTAATTAATTTAAAGTGAATTAAATTAATCACTTCATCTCTTAATTAATTTAAAATAAATTAAATTAATTACTTCATTATAAATCTTACTTATATAATCATTAATTAATTACAAATAAATTAATTAATCTTTCTCTAATTATCCACTTTAATTAATCACCTTGATTAATCATTCTTTAATTACATTTAAGTAATTATCTTAATTAATTTCACAAATTAATTATCCTTAACCAAATACAGTAATTAACCTTTAATTACTTCATTAATTAATTAATTATAATTAATTACTTTAAGCCTTAATTAATTACAATTAATCACTTATCATCTGATTAATTAATCTTAATTAATCAATTCTTAATTACATCATTAATTAAAAACTAATGATCCCTAATTACACCTTTAATTATTTTATTAATTACATTAAGTAATTATTCTTAATTAATACATAATTATTAATCACCTTTGATTAATATAATCCAGTAATTAACTTCCCTCAATTACTTCCATTAATTAATTACTTTAATTAATTACCTTTACAAATAATTAATTACATTATTAATTAACCTTAATTAAACCACAATTATTAATCATCTTTGATTAATCTAATCCTTTAATTAGATTAATTTAATAAATTATTAAATTAATAACAAGTGATTAACTCTTAATCATTTCCATTTAATAAAATAATTATCCTCTAATTACTTTATTAAATATTTTATCTTTACTAAATTACATCCAGTAATTATTTCTTAATTACTTCATTAATTAATTATACCTAATTAATTTATAAATGATTTTCTTAATTAATCACAAATTAATTAATTAATTAATTATTAATTTAACTTAATCATTTAAATTTAATTAAATGATTCTTAACTTACTATATTAAAGGTTCTTAATTAAGAAACTATTATCTTAATTAAATCAATTATTTACCAATAACACTTGATAATTAAAATAATTAATTATCTAAATTTCCTTTTCAAATTTAATTATCTTTAATTAAATCAACATTCTAAATACTTAAGAAAATTCTTATTTTAATTAATTACTATATCTTAACCATTAAACCTTAATTAAATTAAAATATAAGATTTAGAAATCAATAAATCATTAAACACATTTTAAATTAAACCTTTAAATCTTTAAAACTTTCCCAAGTTATTAAATATAATTAAATACAAATTTATTTCAAAATCTACTTATTTTATTTTGAAACTTAATATTATAAAATATATAAACTTGTTTAAAATTTTGTTTAAACTCAGAAAATATTACGAAACAAAATTTCTTTTGGTTAAAACTTAAAAACATTTCCTGGATTAATTTTCTTAAAATCTGCTTTCACCAAAAATTGAATTTGAAGTTTTAATTTAATTAAACACTTAAAAATTCTGAGGTTTTAAATTTCACCAAAAATATAAATAACTGAAAAATAGTTATTAGTTTATAACATTTCCTGGATTTATATGTTTATAAAACTTATAAACAGTGGAGTTTATAAGACATTTAAATTATCTAGAGCACAAACTAGATGGTAGATTAGGAGCTGGCTCTGACCAAATGTGACGGCCCGCCACTCATTCCACATGAAAGACGCGTCGCTAATAAGAAAGAAAGGGATAGAAAGAGAAAAGAAGAGAAGAAAGAAAGAAACAACAACAGAATCTAAACAGCGGAACGAATAAATTATATTTATAACACAACTATTACATAGTATCATATACAACTACTATCAGAGTTACACAACATATACAACACATACTAGACTGTTATAAACACCTGTCTAGTTTTTACAATACAAGATACAACACAGATAACAAATGACTCAGAGATCAATACAGCGGAACTACTATATCTCTATGAACGTTGAAGCCTCCTGCTCCATTGCTTCTCCAGAGAACTCGTCAAAGCAAACCTGACTCCCTTGGCTACTCGTAAAAATTTGAGTACCCAAGAGTTTATATAAAACAGAAATAAACACTTGGGTCAGACATGGGTCTGGTGTGAGTAAACGGTTTAAATTGCTTAACTTCAAAACCTTTTGAAAACAAAGGTATTACGTAAGACTTCCCACACATAAACATGGGTAAGTTTTTACCTTACGCTAACCAAAACATTTGATAGGAAATTCGATTGTATTATAATAGGTCTAGGGTTTTCAAATAAATATGAAATAGCCGAAATTGTTACATTATTAAATTCCAGCATACATAAGTATACAATCAAGACCGTTATCACTTATTGGAAGTTGGATTTCCATACAATGGCAGGGCTACTGGGGTACCGCCCGTCACAGTACGTGGCCTAGATCACCGTACCGAGGAGTACGCCCGCTCCCCTGCAACACAAAGCCAGAACCATCCCTTACTGGATAATTCCGAATAAAATCACCCCACGGTTGTGTACTGCAACCGTACCACTAAGTCGAAATAGAAAGGGACATCTAGACAGGGATGACCTTACTCTCAGTGGGCGCTACCCACGAAGCCTTGCTGCACCTCCCCTGTTTTAGCCATTCCCGGTTGATGAGGCTTGAGGTCACGATTACCTTTAATCAGAACACTTCACTTAGAATGCTCATCGTCCACCTGATGATGTTTTGAAAGCATTCAATCCATACAAGTTCGTTCCGGGTTCGAACGAAACCGAAGGCATTATCTCGTTACACTCGTTTTGGAATCACCCTCAGAGTTAACGACAATAACCCTTGCACTCTGAATCTTCATCTTCACTTGAGATTCACGACCTATCGTTAATTTGGATCGATGTGGTATTCGGGTCTCCAGACCTGGAAATCCGGTATACGGAAACCCGATCCCGGTCTCATCGAAATCCAAAACGTATCTTTTAAGGCCAAGTTGTTTAAAGGTTTAAACAATTCAATTCAATACTTGAATTCACACAGCTTTAACATAGATAAATATTACACATTTATCACAGATATATCTAATATCATATCACAGAATATCATAGTATATCATCCAATAGATATCAACCAAATCAGACATTCTACTCAACCATCATTCATAAGCAACCATTTATTATTCTCTATTATAATTAATTTAATCCACTTAAATTAAATTAATTACTTAAGAATTAATTCCTAACCTTGCTTAATCAATCATTAATTAATTACTTATCCATTTAATTAATTAATCATTAAATATTAATCACTCTTGATTAATTATTCATTAATTACATAAAGTAATTATCCTTTAATTAATTTTACAAATTAATTATCCTTAATCATTTATAGTAATTAACCTTTAATTACTCTCATTAATTATAATAAATAATATCCTTAATTAATTACATTAATTAATTAATTAACTATAATTAATTACATTAATTAATCAACCTTAAATAATTATTAACAGTAATTAACTAATCTTAATTACTTCTTAATTATTTATCATTTACTTCATAAATCCTTTTTTTTTTAATTAAACCAATTTCATACAGTAATTCATTTATTAATTACTTACACTAAGTAATCAATCTTATTAAGTAACTATACTTAATCAATTACCAAGTGACTATCCTTAATTAATTAACAAATTAATTAACTTAAATAAATCACATTCATTTCTAAATCATAACTGAGTAATTCATCCTTAATTACCCTTTAAACAAATTAATTAATCCTTGATTAATTATTCTTTAACTATTAATCAATAAACCTTAATTATTAATCCATATCCTTTAATACAAAGTAATCAATCCTTAATTACTTTTATAATTAATTAATTAAACTTAATTAACTAATTAATTACTTCTAAATTATTAATTAATAAAACTTAATTATTAATTAACAACCTTAATTACCAATTTAATTAATCCATAATTATCTATTAATTAATCTTTAATGACAATTAATTAACCCTTAACAATAGTTAATTAATCCTTATTAAATATTAATTAATTAACTTAAATTTCTTAATTAACTTTGAGATAAAACATTATCATTAAACATTTGATCTTAGTAATTAACTTACTTAATTAAATCATTAATTAAGTTTTTAAATAAATAATCATTAATTACTTATCCTTAATTATTTATTAACAATCCTTAATTACAAGTAAATAAAACACTTGAAAACTTAATTGTTAATTTACTTATCCTTAATCATCAACTAATTTAATTTAATAAATCATTCTTTATTTATTCCATTATTATTAAACTTAAATTAAGTTTTAAGACAAACCATTTTCTTATTAATTTCCTTATTTTCAAATTAAGTTTGAAATAACTTAAGGATTTGACTTAATACATTTAAGTTAATCAATTTATACACTTAATTTATTCAAATCATTCATTTCAAAGAAATGAAATTTCAAGACAATAAACTTAACTTGATTATTTAAATTTAAAACTTACTTTTATTTTAAATATTAAAAACTGGTTTAACATTATCTTTGGGTTTAACTCATATATATTTGAACAAAACAAATACATCTTCCCTTTTTCATTTAAATCAGAGTTTATTTTTAAATTTAAAAACTGTTTTGAACATAACAGTTCTCTAAAAATTCTCGCATACAACCCGGAAACAATCCCGAGTCAAAGCCTTATTTTCACGAGTTCCTTCCCGAGAAATTTTACCACTGTTTGTTTTAAAGTTTAAACTGTTAAAACTTTTAACAGTTTCACTCTCTCGCGTATCTCCCTATAATATTACTCGAGTTCAAACCCTTTCTTTCTTATTAGCGACGCGTCTTTCATGTGGAATGAGTGGCGGGCCGTCACATTTGGTATCAGAGCCTAGGTATTACCCGAGTCAACCACTAGCCAATCTCGAGCCTGCCCCGAGACAACCACCAAACCTATTTACTTCGAGTCATTTCTCCTATCTAACCCGAACAAAAACTCAAATGACTCGAGAAACCCTGAGTACCCAAATTCCCAAACCCAACTTGAATCTTTTAAAAATTTAGTTGCTGGCATTTGTCTTTTGAAAACTTGAGAACTGGAAGGTGGCCTTTGTTTGATTTAAAACTTGCATGCCTTTGAATTTGCTTTTAATTCCAGATTTGCTTGCTTTTTCTCAGGTTTGAAGAATGTAGGCTTGGTTCTAGGTTTTTGAAAGAATTTAGTTCAGGCTCATATACTTTTGAAAATGAGTTTGCAGCCTTAAAACAGAACAGGCTTTTGATTTGGAATTGTCTTACAGGTTTAAAGAAGATGCAGGTTAATGATTTTAGTTCAGGCTTATGTACTTTTCAGATTTGAGGAGGATTACTGATTTCAGATTTGTTTATGAGGATTTAATTGAGTTTATTCTTGGTTTTGAATAGAAGAAGTTAGAGAAAAAAAAATGAATCACGGATCTGTTTTTGATCTGTTTGTTTTCAGGTTTTGATGATCTGTCTGTTTAGAATTTAAAACTGAATTTAAATTATAAAGCAAGGATTTAAAATAAGTTTTAAATCAAAGTTTAAAAATGGATTCAAGTTTTGTTTGAATCTTAGTTTGGATATAAAATAATGTTTTGAATTTTAAAATGAAATTTAAAAGTAGATTTGAAATGAATATTTCAAATATAAATTGTAAATGATAA
Organism: Allium fistulosum; assembly: GCA_030737815.1. Lineage (NCBI taxonomy): Eukaryota > Viridiplantae > Streptophyta > Magnoliopsida > Asparagales > Amaryllidaceae > Allium > Allium fistulosum. The sequence continues at coordinate 593,204,601 of CM060905.1, read as the reverse complement.
CTTGTTTATCAATAAAAATAAAGTTTACCTTAAATTAATTAAAGACTTGTGTTTATTTAATTTATTAGGAGATTTAATAGATAATTAATTTAATTTGATTAATTAATCATTTGGATTAATTAAATAGGTAATTAAAGGATTAAACTAATTTATTTATGATTAAGATAAATTAATTAGGAATGATAAATTTATAATTGAAAATTATAAATTAGAGTATTAATTAATGGTTAAGAATTAATTAATAGTGTAATTAAATATTAATTAAGTTATGGTTAACACTTAATTAATTTAGTAATTAGAGATTAATAAATTGGTTATTAAGATTTATTAATTTAGAACAAATAATATTAATATAAGTTAATTACTTAAGGAAAGTAATTAAATAATAGTTAATGAGGTCATTAACTATGGGTTATTAAATAATGAATTAATAGAATTAGTTAAATTAATTTTGATAATTAATTAGTTAAATTAATTTAAGAATAATCAATTATAGAAGCTTTTGGTTAACTGTGGTAACAGTGCAGTTCGAAGTGTTCGGTGTGCTGACGAGAAGGTCTTCGGCTTAGCAGTGTCCCAGAGATAGCGTTTGGAAGCAACAGTGTGGCTCGTTTCTTCGATGGTCCCGGAATCTTTGTGGTTCTTCTATCAGCAGTCCGGGAAGATGGTGAATGTTTTCTTGAAGGGTTAACCTTGTTCGGAAAAGTTTAAGGCTGTTTTAATTGGTAAAGAGAGAACAGTATCTTTAGAATCCGAACTAGGTAGGATCGCAAAAGTGACTTGCGATTAGTTTGAGAGTTCATCTTGAGTAATCTTTTGTATGGAGTATCTGTGTTTTCTCTTCTGCTTCTAGTTTCGAGTTTCCTCTAGCCAAGGATAGCTAAAGACAGTTGGTAACACATTATACGAGTTCATTTTTAGGTAGAGATATTAGTAAATACTTTGGAATTTAGAAATTTACAGTGAAATCAAATACACTAGATTAAAGATCATGAATGAGAAGTTGTTCTCTGTTTTAAAATAACAGGTGAGTAAACTAACTCTAATTTGAAATACTGAGTTATAAAACTTATTGAAGCCAGGGTAACTCGTATCTTCTACGAGTTCTTACTTATTATATTCAAAAAAATAATATCTAAGTACCGTTACTTAGTTCCAATGGTCCAGATTACTCAATTTATTTCATCCCAGCCTATTTGATTTACAAATCAAATCTATAAAGAATTATAGATTACTGATCGAAGTGGTTTCGGGTATTTACTAATACCCGACCCCGGTCTCTTCGAATTCAATATCATCTCCAATCCAAGTTGTTAAGTTTAAACAATACAATTCATATTCAATATATCATATCACATAACAATTCAACTTAGATAGGTAACCTACATTATCACAGTTCAATCTAAAACAATTCATATCATAGGGTATCATATCAGAGATATTCAACAAACTAAGGCATTTAATTCAGGTTTATCAATTATAAGCAAGATTAATTAGCTGTTCAATTCCTAATTAACTTAATTTAATCTCCAAATACATTAAATTAATTAGTTTAATTACTTTCAAATCCTGTTTACTGGACATTAATTAATTAACCTTTAATAATAAATCAAACCACCTTTAATTAATAAATCAACCTTTAATTATTGAATGATTAATTAATTAAATGGTTTGTAGTTAATTAATGATTGATTAAGCAGGGTTAAGTGATTAATTCTTAAGTAATTATTTTAGTTAAGTAATTAGAGAATCATTAATTAATGTGATTAATTAATTAAGGAGATTAATTAAAAGTTAACGTGAATGGTTAAGGCTAATTAATCTATGGGGTAATTAAAGGTTAATTACCTAATGTAATTAAAGGATAATCAATCAAGGACAATTAATTAAGATGGATGATTAAAGAATGATTCAATAATTAAAGGTTGATTTATTAATTAAAGGTGGTTTGCTTTATTATTAAAGGTTAATTAATTAATGTCCAGTAAACAGGATTTGAAAGTAATTAAACTAATTAATTTAATGTATTTGGAGATTAAATTAAGTTAATTAGGAATTGAACAGCTAATTAATCTTGCTTATAATTGATAAACCTGAATTAAATGCCTTAGTTTGTTGAATATCTCTGATATGATACCCTGTGATATGAATTGTTTTAGATTGAACTGTGATAATGTAGGTTACCTATCTAAGTTGAATTGTTATGTGATATGATATATTGAATATGAATTGTATTGTTTAAACTTAACAACTTGGATTGGAGATGATATTGAATTCGAAGAGACCGGGGTCGGGTATTAGTAAATACCCGAAACCACTTCGATCAGTAATCTATAATTCTTTATAGATTTGATTTGTAAATCAAATAGGCTGGGATGAAATAAATTGAGTAATCTGGACCATTGGAACTAAGTAACGGTACTTAGATATTATTTTTTTGAATATAATAAGTAAGAACTCGTAGAAGATACGAGTTACCCTGGCTTCAATAAGTTTTATAACTCAGTATTTGACACATGTATTACAAGTGTTAGATAATTAAAATGATTTAGGACAAATGTCATTATATCAAAGCCTAATATAACATGTGTTAAGTCATGAATTAAACAATGAGACAAGTGTCATTTAATTTTATTTTTTTCTTTTATTTTTATTTTTAGATAATTTCAGTTTATATAAACAAACATCTCCATTTTTCTTTTCTTTTCTAACCTCCTTTCTAAACAAAGAAATGAAGCAAATCTCAGATCATCAAAACCTGAAAACAAACAGATCAAAAACAGATCCGTGATTCATTTTTTTTTCTCTAACTTCTTCTATTCAAAACCAAGAATAAACTCAATTAAATCCTCATAAACAAATCTGAAATCAGTAATCCTCCTCAAATCTGAAAAGTACATAAGCCTGAACTAAAATCATTAACCTGGCTCTGATACCACTGTAACGACCACGACTTTCTCTCCATAGAAAGTCGTATCGCTAATAAGAAAGAAAGGGATAGAAAGAGAAAAGAAGAGAAAGAAAGAACTAAACAATATCAGAATCTCACAGCGAAACGAAACAAAATATATTATATCACATAAATATTACATAGTATCATATACAACACTTATCAGAGTTACACAGATACACATCACATACTAGACAGTTATAAACATCTGTCTAGTTATTACAACTCAATACAAAACAAAGATCTAAACAAGATCAACACAGCGGAAACTATTATCTATATCTACAACGCGGAAGCCTCCTGCTCCATTGCTCCTCCAGATTACTCGTCAAAGCTAAACCTGAATTCCCTTGGCTACTCGTAAAAATTTGAGTACCCAAGTTGTTTATTTCTGTTTTATAAACTCTTGGGTACTCAAATTTTTACGAGTAGCCAAGGGAATTCAGGTTTAGCTTTGACGAGTAATCTGGAGGAGCAATGGAGCAGGAGGCTTCCGCGTTGTAGATATAGATAATAGTTTCCGCTGTGTTGATCTTGTTTAGATCTTTGTTTTGTATTGAGTTGTAATAACTAGACAGATGTTTATAACTGTCTAGTATGTGATGTGTATCTGTGTAACTCTGATAAGTGTTGTATATGATACTATGTAATATTTATGTGATATAATATATTTTGTTTCGTTTCGCTGTGAGATTCTGATATTGTTTAGTTCTTTCTTTCTCTTCTTTTCTCTTTCTATCCCTTTCTTTCTTATTAGCGATACGACTTTCTATGGAGAGAAAGTCTGAGCAAGTGTAACGACCCGGAATTTTCGAACCCGAAAATTCCAGATAGTTAGAAGAAAAAGAAAGAGATAGAAGAAAGAAACAGAAAGAAGAAAGAAGAACAGAGAACACAACATCTCACATTCGCAGCGGATTAAATATAATAACAAATAATAATATCAGTTATACAAAGAAAAACTGTATTTGTTAATTACATTTTAATACATCAGAGTTACATCATTCACAAATGTACTAGACAGTTAAAATTAACATGTCTCAGACAACTATAATATCACAGCGGAATATACTCCATACGTTCCTGCCATCCAGCTCGCCTTCTGAGCTCCAGAACGTCCTTACCTGAAATCTGTAATACTCGGTCTGACCCGAGCATTACATCAAAGTAACACCCGGGTCAGGCTGGAAACCAGCGTGAGTAAACTCATCTAACATGAAATTCAATCCATAGAACTTATTTAAACCCGGGTAACTCGTACTTTTCTATAAGTAAACAACTTATATAGTCAACACTTATTTTCACAAAACAATATCTAAGTATCCAACTTAGTTCAAATGGTCCATATTATCCCAAACCGGCCTATTTGATTTCACATATCAATCTATAAAGATTTATAGAAGATTTCAAATCGAAGTGGTTTCGGGTATTAACTAATACCCGACTCCTGTCTCTTCGAATCCAATGTCATCTTAACCAAAGTTATTCAATGAAATACAATTCAAACTTTAAATACCGATGTCACCTTTATACAGTAATTCATCATCGATAGATAACCATATTATCACAGTTTAAACCAAACATATCATATCACATAGCATCACATATTAGAGATATTATCTATCTAAGGCATACAATATCATTCAATCATTCATAAGCAAGATTGATCGCTTCCAAAATTAATTTAATTTATCTCTAATTAAATTAATTACTGATCTTTAATTACTTAGATTACCTTTACTTAACATTAATTACAAACTAATTAATTGCATTGATTCTTAATTAATTACTCATATTTATTATCTTATAATCACTTATATTGATTAATTTAACCCTTAATTAATCATACTCATTAATTGACTAACCCTTAATTAATTACTTTAATTAATCAATCCTTTAATTAATTACACTAAGTAATTAAGCCTTAATTACTTTCAACAAGTAATTATCCCTTTGGTTAATTAATTACATTGGTTAGTTACATTGATTAATTAACCCTAATTAATCACACCCATTAATTATTCTTTTGCTAACAATTAATTTTTCTTTAATTACTAATTTATTAATCAATAATTAATCTTTAATTTCCTATTAATTAATCTTTAATTATCAATCAATTAATAAATTTAGATGATAATCATTATCTTAATCAATCTTCTTAATCATCTCAATATCTTACCCTATAACCTTGGAATCAAAAGCTTTAAGCTTAATTAAAGTTTATTTGTTTATGATTGAAGGTAATATTAAAAATAGTTTTTGAAAATTTTAATTTACAAAAAAATTTTAAAAAGGAAAAAAAATACAGTAAGATACTGTTGCATGTCGAAATTTAAATAACTCGAATTTTAATTTGGATTGTATGGGTGAATTCGTGATAGGAAATCACGAATTTTAACACTAATTTCATAATTTTTAATTATGTATTTAAGATGAATTTGGGAATTATACGAAATTGGGAATTTTGTGGATTTCTGATTATCCATGCAATATTTTGATTCGAAATTTGGATCGAAGCTAGATGATGGGTTATGGATGTTAGGAAAAATGCGAGTAGATTTTTCAGATGAGGGAATTTTTCGAGATCGATCGAACTAGGGTTCGGAAGCCAGTTTGAATGATGATGTTCGTGAAGTATGGGTGATGGACATGGGAAAACAGAGATGATCGCGAGTGTTTGGATAGTTGCATGTATCGATGAAGATGCTCTGGTCGGAATCTCATCATTTCTGGTGGTTGGCATCGGAGATTCGTGGTAGCTCTGGTCGTTGGGGTGATTTCCAGTTGATCTTTGAAAGCTTGATTTCGAGTGTGAGTTCGTGATAATATCTGGGTGGAGGAAATTGTTAGAGGAGGCGATCGACGACTTGTGAGCATCGGCGGCGATGAGCCAATGTCGCTCTGATGAACGTGCACGTGCACGTGCACGTTTGGATATATCTGGGATTGTTTGGGTTTGGGGAAGAAGGGGGAACTCAGGGAAGTATCGTGTATATTGCCTGATGACTCGAAGTATACGAGAAGGGAGAAAGACTCGGGATAGTGTCGTGTTGTTTTGCAGTCGACTCGAAGCAGTTTTGGTCGCGAGTGAGACGAGTTAGGCTCGAGGAAATTAGCGTTTGTCTCGGGTTCTTGTTCGAGATTTGTGAGAATTTGTTTTTGATAAGCAACCAGATTTTTTTTTAAAAGAGAAAACAAGTTCAAGTTTTAAATTGTTTTTGTTCTTAAGTAAAACAAAATTTTAAAATTCTATTTGAAATAAATAGGTTAAAAATTAGAAAATTTAAAGTGTTTTAAATTTTAATTGATTTCTAAATGCATTATTTTCAAATAAGGTTAATGTTAAAATTTTGAGAACTAAATAGAATAATTTGTCTTTAAAGATTTGATTAATTCAAATAAATAAATTGTGATGATGATTAAGGTTAAATTATTTTGATATGGACTTAAGAATACTCGATTATATGGTTTGTTAATAAGTAAAGATTAATTAAGATAAATGATTTTCTTAATTAATTAATTATTTGTGAAGATAATTAATTAAAAAGTAATTAATTAATTGAAGTAATTAAGGGAAGTTAATTACTGGTTAAGATTAATCAAAGGTGATTAATAATTGTGGTTTAATTAAGGTTAATTACTTAATGTAATTAATAGAATAATTAAAGATATAATTAAGGATCATTAGTTTATAATTAATTAATGATGTAATTAAGATTGATTAATTAAGATTAATTAATCAAATGATAAGTGATTATAGAATAACTAATTAATTGTAATTAATTAAGGATTAAAGAAATTGATTATAATTAATTAATAAATGAAGTAATTAAAGGTTAATTACTGTGTTTGATTAAGAATAATTAATTTGTGAAATTAATTAAAGATAATTACTTGAATGTAATTAAAGAATAATTAATCAAGGTAATTAATTAAAGTGGATAATTAGAGAAAGATTAATTAATTTATTTGTAATTTATTTATATATAAGTAAGATTTATAATGAAGTAATTAATTTAATTTACTTTAAATTAATTAAGAGATGAAGTAATTAATTTAATTCACTTTAAATTAATTAAAGATAGAGATAGTTAATTTAATTCATTTTAAATTAATTATGTTATGACTAAGTAAATCATTGCTTATATAAGAATGAATGACATTGATTGACTAGAATGAATGTTATCTCAGAAATGAGATAAGTAATGTTGTGTGGTATGAATGCTTGGTTGCATTATAATGGTAATATAGATTAACTATTGTGATGTTGATATGGATTACCTATTTGATTATGAATCATCTGTTTAAATGATAATGTGATTATCAATTGTGATATGTGAATTATCTATCTGTATGAATATAGATAAGTTAAATTGTTTAAACCTTTAAACAACTTGGCCTTAAAAGATACGTTTTGGATTTCGATGAGACCGGGATCGGGTTTCCGTATACCGGAATTCCAGGTCTGGAGACCCGAATACCACATCGATCCAAATTAACGATAGGTCGTGAATCTCAAGTGAAGATGAAGATTCAGAGTGCAAGGGTTATTGTCGTTAACTCTGAGGGTGATTCCAAAACGAGTGTAACGAGATAATGCCTTCGGTTTCGTTCGAACCCGGAACGAACTTATATGGATTGAATGCTTTCAGCACATCGTCAGGCGGACGATGAGCATTCTAAGTGATATGTTCTGATTAAAGGTAATCGTAACCTCAAGCCTCAGCAACCGGGAATGGCTAAAACAGGGGAGGTGCAGCAAGGCTTCGTGGGTAGCACCCACTGAGAGCAAGATAGATCCCTGTCTAGAGGTCCCTTTTCTTTTCATTCGGCTTAGTGTGTGGTTGGTCGCGCCAACTACGGGGTTATCTTGTTCGGGATTATCCAGTAAGGGATGGTTCCTGTCAAGACCCAAAAGTCGACCTTCGAAAATCGGCACCCGTACTCCACTTGTACTCAAAATGCCGTAGATTCAAATGTCGAATCTGGTTCTTGGGAGCTTATAACAACATTAAGTAAATAACACAGCGGAAAAAAAAGAATATAGATATACAACATCTGATACAATATCCAGATACAATGATGATACAATGAATATCTATATACATCAGAGATATGATACAACAAATAGCAGCGGAAAAGAAAAAAATAGATAACTAATATCAGCAGCGGAACAAATAACTCTAAGATAGTCTTCAAGAGAGAACTCCAACAGTAGCTCGAACTCCCAATAACGATACACCAAGAATAAGCAAGTGCAGTCCCTATCCAAATACTGAACTAACTCCAGAAAATCTACTGAACCTGACTATCTGAAAAACCCAACTCTAGACTGCTCGTGTAGAAAATTTTGAGCACCCAGAGTTTAGGAAATGAACAATAAACTCCGAGTCAGTCGTGGGACTGGTGTGAGCAACTAAAACAGTTGATCTTTAAAAACAAATAGCAGAGAATTTTTAAAGTCAATTCGCAATGCTTTTTGAAAATGAAACTACCATAAGACCTCCCACCACACACACAATGCAAACGCAGAATTGGAGGAGATTTCTTCTTATGATAGTCAAAGATGCTTACTACGCAAAATCAAATCATTTTGATATTATTATTATTAGTGCATAGTGGAAAACATTTCGAAAGTAGAATATAAATCTTAGCCAACATACAACCATTATTGTATGTCTACTATAGCTACTATGTTCAATAGCAGGTTACCGCCACATTCCATAGCAGGTAATACAACTAAAACCGTACAAGTCTCATATTGTTTCTTTGGATTTCCAACAAATGGTCAGGCAAAGGAACTTCCTATCCACGATGGGTACGTCCCTGGAATAGACGACCCGAGAACCTAACCGGATCTCTGCCAACACAAGGCCGGGTTACCTCTGCAAAAATAGGTAACTACTGACACGCGTATGCCATCCCCCGATCGTCACCGATCTTCCCGAGGATCCCCGATTCGCAACAAACCACATAGATAATAATGCAGTAACCACAGAGGTTAAGTATCTGGGCTCCATACCATGATACCACCTTTATCCAGAAGGAATGACATACACTAAGGGGCGCTACTCCCTAGAACCTTGCTGCATCCTTCCTGTTTTGACCATTTCCGAGGTGTGAGGCTCGACGAAGTCTCGTCCACAAAGCTACGCTTTGTCACAAAGCCATGCTTTGGGTCAAACAAATGATCAACCTATGATCACAAAGATATAAGATCAAATAAATGATCATATCACAAATGATCAAACACTGATCATCACACAGCAACACTCAGCATGCCACATTACCAAATTGGGATATATCGCTGATAAATTTCAATTACATAACCTCTGAGCTCGTACGTCTCAGAGAAGGGTGTTAAGCTAAGAGAATAAATTCTCCGCCACCAACAGAAATGTATTTGAAAGAAATCGGCTTTATATCTCAAAGTGTAATGTCAGACACGTATCCATACAAGTCTGTTCCGGGTTCGAACAGAACCGAAGGCACTTCTTACGAAGCCCTTGCAATTCCGGGTATTCACAATCCCGTCCGGACTTCCCATCACAAAGGGTGATAAAATCTCTATATCGGGGCCAGTCGATGCAGAGACATTCGACGAGTTGTCCTTTCGTTTTCGCAAATATCCGGTCTTCATCACCGGTCTTCAAATGCTATCCATATACGACGTATCACTATTCGGAATGGGTTATATGACACAAATGTCTTTTCCCGGCTAACCCGAATAATGAGCGCAATATTTAAAAACATATGGATATTGGGATTTCAATTAAATCACAGCTTAAAGCCCAAAACTTTTCATTCGAATGGTTAAACAAATTACCATTTTCAAATCTTTAAACAAAAAGATTTATTTCACAAAGTTCACCCAGTTTTCACAAAGATACATTCATAGGTTTCAAAACAATTTCCGTTTCAACTGGATTAACTCGTTAAATCTTTAAATCAAAGATTCAACTTATAGCTTCAAAACAATTTCATTTCGAATGGTTTAAACAAATCATCATTTTAAATCTGTTGAAAATAAACAGATTCAATTCATAGTTTTCAAAACAATTCATTCATAGGCTTTCAAAACATTTCAATTCATTTTAAATTTGAAACCTTTCAACACAAATTGGAAGTTCACTTCTCATATGAAAGCTGTTATTATTTGAAAACAAATAGTTTTCGTTTAAGAAAATCCAATTTTATTTACACGAGTTAAAGCCCTTGGATTTTATTCATATTCCAAAATCAATACTTTTCAAATAGTTTAACCCATATATAACTGGTATAACATCTTTAATCCCTAGTTTCAAATCATAGAATTTAATTTCAAATCTTGAATTCAAATTTAAATCAAATTATTTAAATTTCAAGACTCGATTAAGTTATTCAAAACAACTTTTATCCTTGAAAACTCATTTCAAAAGCTTTTCACTTTAAACCGAAATTTCTAATTTCAAAATCAATTGAAATTAAAAATTTCCATTTCAAAAACATCAAATTTAAATTATCTGTGACTTAACCGATTTCCACGTGAAATCCATATTTGTGTGTGTATGGTGTAGTCCCGGGTTTCACACACAATAGTGCAACCTCAATCATCACAGATATATCGATAAGCGGTATAATCGACAACGCTTATCTCCATTCACAGATTCATAGATAAAATAAATTTATCAGTCACAAAGATTCACAATTATAATTCGATGTGGGTTTCGGATAACCAACTGGAATCCGACTCCCTGTCGCATCGAAATTCAAGTGCCGTTTTACGGGCCAAAGGTTTTCATATTCATATAACAATATATCATAGAAATAGAAATCGCAGATCACGACAAAATCAAGACGTATCACAAAGCATCATATATCAGGGATGTCAAACAATTCAAATCATCCAATATAATCCAAGCATATCATAGTACATCACAAATATCATCAAATAAATATCAAAATCAGATATTCTACAGACAGAACATTCATAAGCAAGCATCTTAAATTCTTATTGTAATTAATTCAATTTAAAATTAATTACTTGAGAATTTCTTAATCTTGTTTAATTAATCATCGTTAATTATCAACCAATTTCTTATTTCTTTTCAAAATACTAAATAAATAAATTATTTTGAAATCAATGATTAAGTCTTAATTAATTTCCTTAATCATTTATTAATAACCTTAATTATTTATAACACTTAATTGCCCATCATTAATTACTAATTACTTAGTTAATCATTTATTAATTCATAATTAAATTACTTAATTAATTAACTATCAATCATTCATTTATTAACTTAGGTAGTTAACTACAAATTTATTAATTACTTAACACAATAATTAATTTATATTAAATTGTTCAATTTAATTAACATTTTTATAAAACTCCTTTTAGAATTTGAAAGTCAATTTATAATTAAATTTAACTTAAATGTTAAAAAATTTCTATACTGATTTTAACTTAATTACTTAAAACTCGAATTAAGGACTAACTCAATTTGTAAATATTTCCCTAAGCCTACAATGTTTAGGACTATTGAAAACAGTATTTAACTTCCTATATCATCCTACAGTTGAAAACCCGAGGAACTCATGCCTTAACCCGATTAGTACTTCGAGTTACCTACCCAAATCACTCGAGTCATCCCTGCAACACACGTTACTTTTTCTCTTCTTCCCTGAATACAGTTCCTTATGCATTTCAAATCTAAAACAAATCTTTGCCACCTTCACGAGCTCGACCCCACGTTTCCACCCACAAACTCGAGAACGCAGCCGAGTACCCAGCCCATCTTCCCACTGATACGTATTCCAGATCGTGCACGTGCACGCGGCGGCGCCGATGCTCTGGCGAACGACGAGGTCTCCAGCACGTCTTGATTGATCACTACATCAATCTCAGATCAACATCCAACTCGATCGCGTAGCCAATCGAAAACGAGAAAAAAAAATCGAGAAGCTCGAACCCATCATAATCCACAAACCGGTCTCGCTGCCACTCCTCCGATCACTTAAAGACTTGCGCTTCCGACCATGGCATCATCACCCATCGAGCTTCGATTCCCTAAAGCCTCGCTTCACTCGACGCCACGTCGAAGTCGCGGTGGTCAAAACAAATAGCTCCAGTAAAATTTGGTTTAAGAAAAAGAAACCATCACCGCTGTCACCTCCGACGTCGTGGCCACCCCTAACTATTTTTCCTACCACCCCAGTAAGTTCATCCACCTCCACGCGTAAGCTCGTCACACCCAGTTCCTCCAATCACCTGAATTTGGCCAAAGACCCCTTTTTGATCATCTTCAAACTACTATCACAACAGCCCACTAAAAATCCTCAAATTCATGTTAAAAATCATAGCTTTATGTAGGGATTCAAGTTATACACTTGAATCAATGTTTCACTGAATTCGAATTTTCCAAGTTTTGAAGTTTCTTTTGTAAAAATATGATTTTTTTCCCTGGATATATTTATACTTTATACAATTATTTTTAAATATTAACTGACACTTACACAAACACTTTTTCTTTTGAACTCAAGGCCTAACAAAGATCAAGTAAGTAGATATTGATTTTTTTCCAACTAAATGCTCTGAACTAAGGAACAGAGGAGTTTTCCACAAAACAGGTCTGTATTCTTCCAACATCTATACACAGAGAGGATATATACTGATATATGCATGAATAAGAAATCTCAAAACTCAGATATAACAAGCAACAATCAAATCTTCTTATATTTCTTTAAGTGGTTTACTCACTGATCTAAAGAAGAAAATACTGGGTCAAGTTGCTCACCTTTCATGATTTGAAGAACAGAGAAAGAAGAGCAGAGCTTTTAGTTTTTAAATCTGAAAACTTTGCTTGATATAGATTTGATCTTGTGCTTGAAGTTGAATTAGTTACTTTGCTCTTGATTTCCAGATTTTGAAATCTTCCCAGGTTTGAAACCAGCCTGAGACACTGCTTGCTAAAGCCTTCTTGATCTCAGGTTTGAGTTGTTTTCGAATTTAAGTTTTGTTTCAGTTTGTAGATGATATCATTTCAGAAGTCACTCAGTTTGAAGGGAAGAAACTGAGATAAGGAAATACATATGTATATATAGAAGAAGGCAATGTTTGTATAGGGTTATTTGTTTATGCAATAGGTAAGGCTGATGTGTTTTGTATTAAATGCATAGGGTATGTTGCATTTATTGTTAAGTACTTTGTGTTTTTATATGTTTTCTTGTTGACTTAGGCCATACTTGCTTGTCTCGGCTGTACATGTATAATTTTGCTTTGCCATTAAGTGTTGTTTGTATTTCCTTTTGCTTCTTTGCATACTTATATATCTGGTTTTATACTTTTGCTTTGTACATAGATGTTTATATGTATTGTTTAGTTCATGCTTTGTATTCTATTTTTCTTGTTTCTGTTATTGTACAAATTTGTTAAACTTGTTAAATATTTTACTTAATGTTCTTTATTTTTAATTCACCTGTTTTGATTACATGGTTTGAACTTGTGAAATCTTCATTTCTAGTTATACTTGTAGTGTGTTTTCTTTGGTCATATACTTTGAAATTTAAATGAAGTTCTTTTATCATTATATTGTTAGATTTTATTATTTTGTTGTTATATATTTATTTTTTTATTTTAACTTAAATATATATTTTACTGTAATATTATCATCATCATTTATTTACACTTCAAATCAAAAATTAATATATATATATATACTTATATATAAGATTTCCAATTCACTCATATTCGAGTCGGGGAAACTCGCTCCAATTAATCCAGTTATTTCACAATTTTTATTCAGAAATTTATTTAATTACTCAATTTAATCCAAAAATTCGTTTAATTATTAATTTAAATAAATTAAAATTTCGGGGTCGTTACAAACTTCCCCCCTTAAAAGAATTTCGTCCTCGAAATTCGCAGGCACGAAAACAACAGAGATAGACAGATTCGATCTCCTATAATTCTTCAAACACAAGATACGGATTCCGAATTCAAGTCGGAATATCTCAGAATATATACCAATTTGTCCCTCTTCGGACTTTGGTATTCACAAGAAATTACAATAGAATTTCAAAATTTGGTTTTCAAACGAAATCGTTTTATTGATTAAATTCAAATTTAGCTTCATATTCTATTAATCAATTTAACTCAACTTAAAATTTCCAATTTCAAATTCATTAAGGTTTAAATCAAAAAGCTGATAAGAAACTGATGAAAATACTAAGTAAGGACTTTCTACAACGATTCGTAGAGCCATCATCATACCGAAACTTCTTTCTGTAGCTGTCAAAAGAATTTGGAAACGAATCAAAGAAGATTGATAAGAAGGTTATTTCCACTGTTGTAGAGTATTGACCATTTATAGTCGTATTTCCCTATCCCCTATCTCGTCCTCTTCTTGCACTCATACTCACTATCAGTGGATAGTAAGAGAATTTACTGAGACGTTCAGACGGATATCTTAAGGATACACTCATTCTAGAGTTTACTTCACTCTATCTCTAATGAGCTACTTAACGTGTTACACTCCTGAGCTAAAGTTCAACCTTAGCTCTGATACCACTTGTCAAGACCCAAAAGTCGACCTTTGAAAATCGGCACCCGTACTCCACTTGTACTCAAAATGCCGTAGATTCAAATGTCGAATCTGGTTCTTGGGAGCTTATAACAACATTAAGTAAATAACACAGCGGGAAAAAAAGAATATAGATATACAACATCTGATACAATATCCAGATACAATGATGATACAATGAATATCTATATACATCAGAGATATGATACAACAAATAGCAGCGGAAAAGAAAAAAATAGATAAATAATATCAGCAGCGGAACAAATAACTCTAAGATAGTCTTCAAGAGAGAACTCCAGCAGTAGCTCGAACTCCCAATAACGATACACCAAGAATAAGCAAGTGCAGTCCCTATCCAAATACTGAACTAACTCCAGAAAATCTACTGAACCTGACTATCTGAAAAACCCAACTCTAGACTGCTCGTGTAGAAAATTTTGAGCACCCAGAGTTTAGGAAATGAACAATAAACTCCGAGTCAGTCGTGGGACTGGTGTGAGCAACTAAAACAGTTGATCTTTAAAAAAAATAGCAGAGAATTTTTAAAGTCAATTCGCAATGCTTTTTGAAAATGAAACTACCATAAGACCTCCCACCACACACACAATGCAAACGCAGAATTGGAGGAGATTTCTTCTTATGATAGTCAAAGATGCTTACTACGCAAAATCAAATCATTTTGATATTATTATTATTAGTGCATAGTGGAAAACATTTCGAAAGTAGAATATAAATCTTAGCCAACATACAACCATTATTGTATGTCTACTATAGCTACTATGTTCAATAGCAGGTTACCGCCACATTCCATAGCAGGTAATACAACTAAAACCGTACAAGTCTCGTATTGTTTCTTTGGATTTCCAACAAATGGTCAGGCAAAGGAACTTCCTATCCACGATGGGTACGTCCCTGGAATAGACGACCCGAGAACCTAACCGGATCTCTGCCAACACAAGGCCGGGTTACCTCTGCAAAAATAGGTAACTACTGACACGCGTATGCCATCCCCCGATCGTCACCGATCTTCCCGAGGATCCCCGATTCGCAACAAACCACATAGATAATAATGCAGTAACCACAGAGGTTAAGTATCTGGGCTCCATACCATGATACCACCTTTATCCAGAAGGAATGACATACACTAAGGGGCGCTACTCCCTAGAACCTTGCTGCATCCTTCCTGTTTTGACCATTTCCGAGGTGTGAGGCTCGACGAAGTCTCGTCCACAAAGCTACGCTTTGTCACAAAGCCATGCTTTGGGTCAAACAAATGATCAACCTATGATCACAAAGATATAAGATCAAATAAATGATCATATCACAAATGATCAAACACTGATCATCACACAGCAACACTCAGCATGCCACATTACCAAATTGGGATATATCGCTGATAAATTTCAATTACATAACCTCTGAGCTCGTACGTCTCAGAGAAGGGTGTTAAGCTAAGAGAATAAATTCTCCGCCACCAACAGAAATGTATTTGAAAGAAATCGGCTTTATATCTCAAAGTGTAATGTCAGACACGTTTCCATACAAGTCTGTTCCGGGTTCGAACAGAACCGAAGGCACTTCTTACGAAGCCCTTGCAATTCCGGGTATTCACAATCCCGTCCGGACTTCCCATCACAAAGGGTGATAAAATCTCTATATCGGGGCCAGTCGATGCAGAGACATTCGACGAGTTGTCCTTTCGTTTTCGCAAATATCCGGTCTTCATCACCGGTCTTCAAATGCTATCCATATACGACGTATCACTATTCGGAATGGGTTATATGACACAAATGTCTTTTCCCGGCTAACCCGAATAATGAGCGCAATATTTAAAAACATATGGATATTGGGATTTCAATTAAATCACAGCTTAAAGCCCAAAACTTTTCATTCGAATGGTTAAACAAATTACCATTTTCAAATCTTTAAACAAAAAGATTTATTTCACAAAGTTCACCCAGTTTTCACAAAGATACATTCATAGGTTTCAAAACAATTTCCGTTTCAACTGGATTAACTCGTTAAATCTTTAAATCAAAGATTCAACTTATAGCTTCAAAACAATTTCATTTCGAATGGTTTAAACAAATCATCATTTTAAATCTGTTGAAAATAAACAGATTCAATTCATAGTTTTCAAAACAATTCATTCATAGGCTTTCAAAACATTTCAATTCATTTTAAATTTGAAACCTTTCAACACAAATTGGAAGTTCACTTCTCATATGAAAGCTGTTATTATTTGAAAACAAATAGTTTTCGTTTAAGAAAATCCAATTTTATTTACACGAGTTAAAGCCCTTGGATTTTATTCATATTCCAAAATCAATACTTTTCAAATAGTTTAACCCATATATAACTGGTATAACATCTTTAATCCCTAGTTTCAAATCATAGAATTTAATTTCAAATCTTGAATTCAAATTTAAATCAAATTATTTAAATTTCAAGACTCGATTAAGTTATTCAAAACAACTTTTATCCTTGAAAACTCATTTCAAAAGCTTTTCACTTTAAACCGAAATTTCTAATTTCAAAATCAAATGAAATTAAAAATTTCCATTTCAAAAACATCAAATTTAAATTATCTGTGACTTAACCGATTTCCACGTGAAATCCATATTTGTGTGTGTATGGTGTAGTCCCGGGTTTCACACACAATAGTGCAACCTCAATCATCACAGATATATCGATAAGCGGTATAATCGACAACGCTTATCTCCATTCACAGATTCATAGATAAAATAAATTTATCAGTCACAAAGATTCACAATTATAATTCGATGTGGGTTTCGGATAACCAACTGGAATCCGACTCCCTGTCGCATCGAAATTCAAGTGCCGTTTTACGGGCCAAAGGTTTTCATATTCATATAACAATATATCATAGAAATAGAAATCGCAGATCACGACAAAATCAAGACGTATCACAAAGCATCATATATCAGGGATGTCAAACAATTCAAATCATCCAATATAATCCAAGCATATCATAGTACATCACAAATATCATCAAATAATATCAAAATCAGATATTCTACAGACAGAACATTCATAAGCAAGCATATTAAATTCTTATTGTAATTAATTCAATTTAAAATTAATTACTTGAGAATTTCTTAATCTTGTTTAATTAATCATCGTTAATTATCAACCAATTTCTTATTTCTTTTCAAAATACTAAATAAATAAATTATTTTGAAATCAATGATTAAGTCTTAATTAATTTCCTTAATCATTTATTAATAACCTTAATTATTTATAACACTTAATTGCCCATCATTAATTACTAATTACTTAGTTAATCATTTATTAATTCATAATTAAATTACTTAATTAATTAACTATCAATCATTCATTTATTAACTTAGGTAGTTAACTACAAATTTATTAATTACTTAACACAATAATTAATTTATATTAAATTGTTCAATTTAATTAACATTTTTATAAAACTCCTTTTAGAATTTGAAAGTCAATTTATAATTAAATTTAACTTAAATGTTAAAAAATTTCTATACTGATTTTAACTTAATTACTTAAAACTCGAATTAAGGACTAACTCAATTTGTAAATATTTCCCTAAGCCTACAATGTTTAGGACTATTGAAAACAGTATTTAACTTCCTATATCATCCTACAGTTGAAAACCCGAGGAACTCATGCCTTAACCCGATTAGTACTTCGAGTTACCTACCCAAATCACTCGAGTCATCCCTGCAACACACGTTACTTTTTCTCTTCTTCCCTGAATACAGTTCCTTATGCATTTCAAATCTAAAACAAAACTTTGCCACCTTCACGAGCTCGACCCCACGTTTCCACCCACAAACTCGAGAACGCAGCCGAGTACCCAGCCCATCTTCCCACTGATACGTATTCCAGATCGTGCACGTGCACGCGGCGGCGCCGATGCTCTGGCGAACGACGAGGTCTCCAGCACGTCTTGATTGATCACTACATCAATCTCAGATCAACATCCAACTCGATCGCGTAGCCAATCGAAAACGAGAAAAAAAAATCGAGAAGCTCGAACCCATCATAATCCACAAACCGGTCTCGCTGCCACTCCTCCGATCACTTAAAGACTTGCGCTTCCGACCATGGCATCATCACCCATCGAGCTTCGATTCCCTAAAGCCTCGCTTCACTCGACGCCACGTCGAAGTCGCGGTGGTCAAAACAAATAGCTCCAGTAAAATTTGGTTTAAGAAAAAGAAACCATCACCGCTGTCACCTCCGACGTCGTGGCCACCCCTAACTATTTTTCCTACCACCCCAGTAAGTTCATCCACCTCCACGCGCAAGCTCGTCACACCCAGTTCCTCCAATCACCTGAATTTGGCCAAAGACCCCTTTTTGATCATCTTCAAACTGCTATCACAACAGCCCACTAAAAATCCTCAAATTCATGTTAAAAATCATAGCTTTATGTAGGGATTCAAGTTATACACTTGAATCAATGTTTCACTGAATTCGAATTTTCCAAGTTTTGAAGTTTCTTTTGTAAAAATATGATTTTTTTCCCTGGATATATTTATACTTTATACAATTATTTTTAAATATTAACTGACACTTACACAAACACTTTTTCTTTTGAACTCAAGGCCTAACAAAGATCAAGTAAGTAGATATTGATTTTTTTCCAACTAAATGCTCTGAACTAAGGAACAGAGGAGTTTTCCACAAAACAGGTCTGTATTCTTCCAACATCTATACACAGAGAGGATATATACTGATATATGCATGAATAAGAAATCTCAAAACTCAGATATAACAAGCAACAATCAAATCTTCTTATATTTCTTTAAGTGGTTTACTCACTGATCTAAAGAAGAAAATACTGGGTCAAGTTGCTCACCTTTCATGATTTGAAGAACAGAGAAAGAAGAGCAGAGCTTTTAGTTTTTAAATCTGAAAACTTTGCTTGATATAGATTTGATCTTGTGCTTGAAGTTGAATTAGTTACTTTGCTCTTGATTTCCAGATTTTGAAATCTTCCCAGGTTTGAAACCAGCCTGAGACACTGCTTGCTAAAGCCTTCTTGATCTCAGGTTTGAGTTGTTTTCGAATTTAAGTTTTATTTCAGTTTGTAGATGATATCATTTCAGAAGTCACTCAGTTTGAAGGGAAGAAACTGAGATAAGGAAATACATATGTATATATAGAAGAAGGCAATGTTTGTATAGGGTTATTTGTTTATGCAATAGGTAAGGCTGATGTGTTTTGTATTAAATGCATAGGGTATGTTGCATTTATTGTTAAGTACTTTGTGTTTTTATATGTTTTCTTGTTGACTTAGGCCATACTTGCTTGTCTCGGCTGTACATGTATAATTTTGCTTTGCCATTAAGTGTTGTTTGTATTTCCTTTTGCTTCTTTGCATACTTATATATCTGGTTTTATACTTTTGCTTTGTACATAGATGTTTATATGTATTGTTTAGTTCATGCTTTGTATTCTATTTTTCTTGTTTCTGTTATTGTACAAATTTGTTAAACTTGTTAAATATTTTACTTAATGTTCTTTATTTTTAATTCACCTGTTTTGATTACATGGTTTGAACTTGTGAAATCTTCATTTCTAGTTATACTTGTAGTGTGTTTTCTTTGGTCATATACTTTGAAATTTAAATGAAGTTCTTTTATCATTATATTGTTAGATTTTATTATTTTGTTGTTATATATTTATTTTTTTATTTTAACTTAAATATATATTTTACTGTAATATTATCATCATCATTTATTTACACTTCAAATCAAAAATTAATATATATATATATACTTATATATAAGATTTCCAATTCACTCATATTCGAGTCGGGGAAACTCGCTCCAATTAATCCAGTTATTTCACAATTTTTATTCAGAAATTTATTTAATTACTCAATTTAATCCAAAAATTCGTTTAATTATTAATTTAAATAAATTAAAATTTCGGGGTCGTTACAGTTCCGGCTTTGTGTTGCAGGGGAGCGGGCGTACTCCTCGGTACGGTGATCTAGGCCACGTACTGTGACGGGCGGTACCCCAGTAGCCCTGCCATTGTATGGAATCCAAACTCCAATAAGTGCCGTACGTATTAGTTGTGCCCAACTATGTTGGAATGTGAGATGTAAGCATTTCAGCTATTTCTGTATTTTACTTGAAAACCCTAGACCCTATTATAATACAATCAGATTTCCTATCAAACGTTTTAGTTAGCGTAAGGTAAAAACTTACCCATGTTTATTTGTGGGGAGTCTTACGTGATACTTTTGTTTTCAAAAGTTTTCAAAGTTAAGCAATCTAACCGTTTACTTACACCAGACCCATGTCTGACCCAAGTGTTTATTTCTGTTTTATAAACTCTTGGGTACTCAAATTTTTACGAGTAGCCAAGGGATTCAGGTTTAGCTTTGACGAATATTCTGGAGGAGCAATGGAGCAGGAGGCTTCAACGTTCGTAGATATAGTATTCCGCTATGTTGATATCTGTGATAGTGTCTTGTCTTGTATTTGAGTTGTAATGTCTAGACAGATGTTTATAACTGTCTAGTAAGTGATGTATATGCTGTGTAACTCTGTAAATTGTTGTATACTATGTAATAGTTTATGTTATTAATATAATTTATTCGTTCCGCTGTGAGATCGTTGTTGTTGTTTCTTTCTTTCTTCTCTTCTTTTCTATTTTCTACCCCTTTCTTTCTTCATAATGATCCGACTTTCTGTGGAGAAAAAGTCGGGTCGTTACAGTTGGTATCAGAGCAGTAGGTTGAGTGAATACCTAGGCTCTGAAGTGGTGTCTATCTTGAGAGCGCGTAATTGTTAGTTATATAAAAATGGTTTTATATTGTGTTAATTGATCGGTTGAGTGGTATATGGATTCTGGTCAATACGAGTAGCTAACGTTATTGATAGGGATCTCTAAACACTTGAACCAGGCCAACGGACACAATATTGTTTTAAAGAGGTAGATGAAATAATTTTACCCAGAAATAATTTCTATATAAAAAAAAATATATCATTTTAAATATATATATTTATGTATTTCTACCTATTTATTGGGTTACCTGTTCGGGTTTTCCAATATAAGTTATAAAGGTAGATAAGGTGGTAGTGTGTGTAACACAATTACCAATAGTTGGAGTTTGAATGTTTGAGGTTGGAAGTATCTATCGAGACTGTAAACCCAATATCGTCTCGAGTAAGTTGGCAGTATGGAGTAAGGATGTCTCGGATCTCTGAAGAAAATCCTTTTCAAGATTCGGAGTCCATTATTGGAATGTAAGATTGGTTGAGCTCGGGTGAGCAGATTTTCTAGAGTTGAATCTATCAGTTGTGCAGAAGTAAGTGATGGTAGCTTGGCGACTTCAGGAAGGAGCAGTTGTGTGATAAGACGCAGTATCTATGGATGTTCCCGAAGGAGATTTTCTTTTTGGAACAAGATTAAGAAGGTATTGGAGGAACAGTTGATGTCTACCGCAGGAAAGACTCGACTGTATAGGAATTCTCTGATATCAAGTAAGAGAGTTTTTTCTAATTTGAAGTATGGGACTAAGGTCGATTAATTGTTTCTTCGGACATGGTCTCATTGTTCCCTTAAGAAGAGTAAGTTGTTGGCGTTTGGTTTGGAGCCGAGTTTCTTTTGGAATGACTGCCATCTCGGAGGTCCGTTGTGAAGTTAGTTGATGGTTTTAGTTGAGAAGCCTTTGGATTAGAAGTTCTTGGTTAGCTGTGATAGCAGTGCAGCTCGGAGTGTTCGGTGTGCTGTCGAGATAGAGTTTGGATGCAGCAGTATGGTTCGTTTCTACGATGGTTCCGGAATCTTTGTGGTTCTTCTATCAGCAGTCCGGGAAGATGGTGAATGTTTTCTTGAAGGGTTAACCTTGTTCGGAAAAGTTTAAGGCTGTTTTAATTAGTAAAGAGAGAACAGTTTCTTTGGAATCCGAACTAGGTAGGATCGCAAAAGTGACTTGCGATTAGTTTGAGAGTTCATCTTGAGTAATCTTTTGTATGGAGTTGAGGCATCTCAAGAGAAAGTAAAAGTTATCGAAGAGGTCAAAGATTTAGTTTATATCGATTTGTTCCTAGAGAAGGATTGGTGAAGCATCTTAGAATTTTATGGAGTATCTGTGTTTTCTCTTCTACTTCTAGTTTCGAGTTTCCTCTAGCCAAGGATAGCTGAAGACAGTACCATTGACCGAGGACTCGTCCATTCTTTGAGTTGTTGGTTATGTCTTTAAAATAACCAATATTCCCGCTTGTTTGTGGATCTAGTTTGTGCTCGAGTTCATCGACATTCTCATCTATTTCAAAATCAAAGTTCTGCAGCGGAAGCAAAGGTAGTAGCTGTGCAAGAAAGGAAGTAACCTCAGATTTCTACAAGAAGTTTATGTGAATTTCTAAGTGTGTATAGAATTTTCTGGAATCTGGAAGAAGGAAGTTCAGTCTTCTATTTCTTGTGGAGTAGAGTTTGTGGATTTCAGTAGATTTTGGAATATCATCTTGTTGATAGGATCCGGAAATCATTTTGTTCTTGGTCCAGTTGTTTCAAGAAGCATCAGCAAAGGTTGAGCTGATCAGGAAGAGATGAGGTAGCTCGGGATCGTCTGGTGAGCTATGCAGATATGAGTCAGAGTTTGGAATTCGGAGTTGGAAATTGGAAACTGTTTAAATTTTCCTCGATTATAAGAGCTATAAGATTTGGTAAGTCTGGAAGCTAGCTCCGAAATATTTTGGATTTTCTTGTGTTCTTGAGAGGAGTAATTCTTTGTCTACAGGGTTGAATGGCCAGTTTGGATATCTGGAATCCATTCTATTTCATGTATCTCTGAGGGAGTACGTGTATGATCTATTACTGATTGTAGAATCTGCAGTTCAGATGGATTTGGAAGTTGAGTTGGGCTTGGGTATGATCTGATATTTTGTTCAGATTGGTGAATCTAAAGAAGAGAGGAGCTCTGGATTATGGTGGTGTAGTTTGTTTAGCTTCTGTAGAGCGAGTCTCCCGGTGATTTATACTCGGGGAAACTCGAGATAGTGTTAGTAGATCTATCCTGATTTGTATCAGAATAGTTAGTTAGATTAGATTGTTTGATTGGTTGCTTTGATTGATAGGAATTGGATGATAGGTTTGTATTTAAAATTAAAAATCTTTGCTGGATTATTAAATTAACTTTGCTTTTAATTTCGGGGACGAAATTATTTTAAGGGGGGAGGAATGTGATATCCCGGATTTTTGAGCAATATAAATTTAATAATCTGTATTGATAATTCAATTAAATTGATAATTTTCCTTTATAATTGTAGTTTAAATTGGTAATTTAATCTTTAAAGGATAATCAATATTTAATCTGGCAATATTAATTCATATCTTTTCCAATAATTTAAAATGGATAAAATTTATCCTTGAAAGCTAATAAAATTTTATTCTGTATACAATATATATATATATTTGATATATATTGTGAATAGGATATCTTTTGTTTTAAATAAAAGATGAATTTTTCAAATTGTACTATATATGTAAGTATATGTTATAATTTGAAATTGTTTTGAATTTAATTTAATCTATTGATAAAATTTTATATGTATATATTGTGATTTGAAGCTTTGTTTTAAAATTAATATTTTTCAAAAGTTACTTTAAGATTTATTCAATTGTTTTCAAAATATAAGATAGTTATTTATTTTAAAAATATGATAGTTTAAATAAAGTTTTGTTTTCTTTAAAGTGCTTAGCATAAAATAGTTATAAATATATATAGTTTTAAATAAGCCTTCTTTTTAATATCTCTTTAATTTAAATGGTTTATATATATAAACATAAATAAATTTAGTACTAATTCACATTTACATAAATACATAAATGTCAATACATATTCATATTACATAATTAAGAAAACATAAATACCTTTAAGACAAGGATTTAAACATAATTAGGCATTGATTTTAACACTTGTAAACATTTTTATACATATGTAAATTTATTGAATAGGTGTAAACTTGATAATAAATCTAAGGACAAGTGGCAGCATTGTTTTCATTTGAAAATATATGCGAATATATTCATTAAACTGATTTGAGAAACTAGACTAATTGATTTTCAGTTCAAAATCTTTTCCTGCCTAAACTCTTCTCTTTTCTTAACTAAAACCTGGAAAACAAAATCTAAACTTGAAACCAAAATCAAAAAGGATTTCAAACCTGGAATTCAAATCTGCAAACAAATAGAAGATCAAACAACTATTTTCAAATCTTCAACAAGCTTGTAATTCAAAGTAGCAGTTTCAAATGCCACTTCAACCTGCAACTAAAATGAAGATCAATTTGAGATTCAACTCTGCTGCAATTCAAAGGGAAGTACAACAGCAGTTTCAACTTTTAAAACATCATATTGCAAGCATGCAAAGTATCACAACAAATTCAAATGCAACAGTAAAGCAAATTCAAAATTTTAAAAAGCCTGGAAACAAAAACTGTCCTCTGTTTAAGGTGAGTAAATTTCTTTTAAAAACAGCTTTTTAAATTTGTGATTTGGCCTAAATGACTGTGATGAATCCTTGTAAAATATGATTGCATGTGTTTATATGTATAGGTGCATGTATATATATATATATATATATGTATATGAATTGCCTGTTCTCTGTTTATAACCTGTGAGTAAACTATTTAAAAACAGTTTGAAAATTGGTTTAAACTCTAGTGCATGTTAAATCTTTGAATTTATATTGAGTATTTCTTGTAGTTCGTTTAGTATTTATGTTATTGAATTAATAGAAATATTTATATAGGTAAGAAAAGTCTGTATTTGAGTTGCTTCTGTTCCCTGGTTTATTTGCAGACAAGAATCATTTCAAAAACCAAACCCTTCCACTAACATCAGTATTTGGACTTGTTGATTAAATAAAAATTGTTTGTTTATGATTGAAGGTAATATTAAAAATAGTTTTTGAAATTTTTAATTTACAAAAAAATTTTAAAAAGGAAAAAAAATACAGTAAGATTCTGTTGCATGTCGAAATTTAAATAACTCGAATTTTAATTTGGATTGTATGGGTGAATTCGTGATAGGAAATCACGAATTTTAACACTAATTTCATAATTTTTAATTATGTATTTAAGATGAATTTGGGAATTATACGAAATTGGGAATTTTGTGGATTTCTGATTATCCATGCAATATTTTGATTCGAAATTTGGATCGAAGCTAGATGATGGGTTATGGATGTTAGGGAAAATGCGAGTAGATTTTTCAGATGAGGGAATTTTTCGAGATCGATCGAACTAGGGTTCGGAAGCCAGTTTGAATGATGATGTTCGTGAGGTATGGGTGATGGACATGGGAAAACAGAGATGATCACGAGTGTTTGGATAGTTGCATGTATCGATGAAGATGCTCTGGTCGGAATCTCATCATTTCTGGTGGTTGGCATCGGAGATTCGTGGTAGCTCTGGTCGTTGGGGTGATTTCCAGTTGATCTTTGAAAGCTTGATTTCGAGTGTGAGTTCGTGATAATATCTGGGTGGAGGAAATTGTTAGAGGAGGCGATCGGCGACTTGTGAGCATCGGCGGCGATGAGCCAATGTCGCTCTGATGAACGTGCACGTGCACGTTTGGATATATCTGGGATTGTTTGGGTTTGGGGAAGAAGGGGGAACTCAGGGAAGTATCGTGTATATTGCCTGATGACTCGAAGTATACGAGAAGGGAGAAAGACTCGGGATAGTGTCGTGTTGTTTTGCAGTCGACTCGAAGCAGTTTTGGTCGCGAGTGAGACGAGTTAGGCTCGAGGAAATTAGCGTTTGTCTCGGGTTCTTGTTCGAGATTTGTGAGAATTTGTTTTTGATAAGCAACCAGATTTTTTTTTTAAAAGAGAAAACAAGTTCAAGTTTTAAATTGTTTTTGTTCTTAAGTAAAACAAAATTTTAAAATTCTATTTGAAATAAATAGGTTAAAAATTAGAAAATTTAAAGTGTTTTAAATTTTAATTGATTTCTAAATGCATTATTTTCAAATAAGGTTAATGTTAAAATTTTGAGAACTAAATAGAATAATTTGTCTTTAAAGATTTGATTAATTCAAATAAATAAATTGTGATGATGATTAAGGTTAAATTATTTTGATATGGACTTAAGAATACTCGATTATATGGTTTGTTAATAAGTAAAGATTAATTAAGATAAATGATTTTCTTAATTAATTAATTATTTGTGAAGATAATTAATTAAAAAGTAATTAATTAATTGAAGTAATTAAGGGAAGTTAATTACTGGTTAAGATTAATCAAAGGTGATTAATAATTGTGGTTTAATTAAGGTTAATTACTTAATGTAATTAATAGAATAATTAAAGATATAATTAAGGATCATTAGTTTATAATTAATTAATGATGTAATTAAGATTGATTAATTAAGATTAATTAATCAAATGATAAGTGATTATAGAATAACTAATTAATTGTAATTAATTAAGGATTAAAGAAATTGATTATAATTAATTAATAAATGAAGTAATTAAAGGTTAATTACTGTGTTTGATTAAGAATAATTAATTTGTGAAATTAATTAAAGATAATTACTTGAATGTAATTAAAGAATAATTAATCAAGGTAATTAATTAAAGTGGATAATTAGAGAAAGATTAATTAATTTATTTGTAATTTATTTATATATAAGTAAGATTTATAATGAAGTAATTAATTTAATTTACTTTAAATTAATTAAGAGATGAAGTAATTAATTTAATTCACTTTAAATTAATTAAAGATAGAGATAGTTAATTTAATTCATTTTAAATTAATTATGTTATGACTAAGTAAATCATTGCTTATATAAGAATGAATGAAATTGATTGACTAGAATGAATGTTATCTCATAAATGAGATAAGTAATGTTGTGTGGTATGAATGCTTGGTTGCATTATAATGGTAATATAGATTAACTATTGTGATGTTGATATGGATTACCTATTTGATTATGAATCATCTGTTTAAATGATAATGTGATTATCAATTGTGATGTGTGAATTATCTATCTGTATGAATATAGATAAGTTAAATTGTTTAAACCTTTAAACAACTTGGCCTTAAAAGATACGTTTTGGATTTCGATGAGACCGGGATCGGGTTTCCGTATACCGGAATTCCAGGTCTGGAGACCCGAATACCACATCGATCCAAATTAACGATAGGTCGTGAATCTCAAGTGAAGATGAAGATTCAGAGTGCAAGGGTTATTGTCGTTAACTCTGAGGGTGATTCCAAAACGAGTGTAACGAGATAATGCCTTCGGTTTCGTTCGAACCCGGAACGAACTTATATGGATTGAATGCTTTCAGCACATCGTCAGGCGGACGATGAGCATTCTAAGTGATATGTTCTGATTAAAGGTAATCGTAACCTCAAGCCTCAGCAACCGGGAATGGCTAAAACAGGGGAGGTGCAGCAAGGCTTCGTGGGTAGCACCCACTGAGAGCAAGATAGATCCCTGTCTAGAGGTCCCTTTTCTTTTCATTCGGCTTAGTGTGTGGTTGGTCGCGCCAACTACGGGGTTATCTTGTTCGGGATTATCCAGTAAGGGATGGTTCCGGCTTTGTGTTGCAGGGGAGCGGGCGTACTCCTCGGTACGGTGATCTAGGCCACGTACTGTGACGGGCGGTACCCCAGTAGCCCTGCCATTGTATGGAATCCAAACTCCAATAAGTGCCGTACGTATTAGTTGTGCCCAACTATGTTGGAATGTGAGATGTAAGCATTTCAGCTATTTCTGTATTTTACTTGAAAACCCTAGACCCTATTATAATACAATCAGATTTCCTATCAAACGTTTTAGTTAGCGTAAGGTAAAAACTTACCCATGTTTATTTGTGGGGAGTCTTACGTGATACTTTTGTTTTCAAAAGTTTTCAAAGTTAAGCAATCTAACCGTTTACTCACACCAGACCCATGTCTGACCCAAGTTTTTATTTCTGTTTTATAAACTCTTGGGTACTCAAATTTTTACGAGTAGCCAAGGGATTCAGGTTTAGCTTTGACGAATATTCTGGAGGAGCAATGGAGCAGGAGGCTTCGGCGTTCGTAGATATAGTATTCCGCTGTGTTGATATCTGTGATAGTGTCTTGTCTTGTATTTGAGTTGTAATGTCTAGACAGATGTTTATAACTGTCTAGTAAGTGATGTATATGCTGTGTAACTCTGTAAATTGTTGTATACTATGTAATAGTTTATGTTATTAATATAATTTATTCGTTCCGCTGTGAGATCGTTGTTGTTGTTTCTTTCTTTCTTCTCTTCTTTTCTATTTTCTACCCCTTTCTTTCTTCATAATGATCCGACTTTCTGTGGAGAAAAAGTCGGGTCGTTACAGTTGTGGGTTATGGGCCCACAGAGCTACTTCCAACATGAACCCCGACCCACCAATCCTCGCCGATCATCGGCAATCAACGAAAAACCATTATTCGTTCAACTCAAAAATTCTCGACATTTACAAACTTAAAAATCGTGAAACCTTCATCTAAAATCATCATTTCTTAATACGAATTTGATTATGTAATCAGATCATGAAATTGAAATGTTCGATTCTTCTGATTTATATTGATTTCACTGTAAATTTATAAATTCCAAAGTATTTACTAATATCTCTACCTGAAACAAATTATAAAATTCAAACCTGGTTGATACTAATATATCTCATTTAGATATTAGATCCTTAAAGAGACTATGGGGAGAGAAATTTGAAATTTTAAACTTGATTCAAAACCTGTAAACCAGAACAGAGATTTATTTTCCTGTCTCCCAGACATGCACAGATATATACATATATTTGTATACATGCAAACATATTACATTCATTCAACCATTTCTCATAGCTTTACTTCAAGTTATAAATCAAATTAGAGTTAGTTTACTCACCTGTTATTTTAAAACAGAGAACAACTTCTCATTCATGATCTTTAATCCGGTGTATTTGATTTGGATCTCCTTAGTTCATCTGAGTCTTGAAATCCCTGAGTTGAATTTGAACTTGAATTGAATCTTGAATTTACTGAGCTTCAGGTTTGGAACATGAAGGATTTTGATTGTTGTTGATTTTATTTCTTTGATTCTTTTCCTCAGGTTTATGTTACAGACTTTTATTTTCCTTTGTCTTAGAAAAATGAAGATGAGAAAGAAATGAGAAGTTTTTAACTGAATAATGCCTGGGTTTTTTTTTTAAATTTTGTTTACAGGCTATTTGTTTTGAACGGTGAAGGTGAAAGAAAGTGTCAAGAGAGGAAAATAAAGATATTATACTTAAAATCAGATAAATTATTCTTTGATCATTTTTAAAACACTCTTAAAATCTATATAAAATTATAACTAAATTTAAAATCTATTAATACACATGTTAACAAAATCTGATAATAATAACAAGGGAAAGATTTTATACCATCTACTTTTAAATTTATAATAGATAAGCATAAGAGAAACTTAAATATTAAAACACTTAAGACATTTATAAAATAAAAATAAAATGGAATTATTATAATATATATATATAAACATAAATTACGATCTAAAAATAGTTTTAAGTATGATTGTGATTTATGGCATCTGGGAAATTAGTTTTTCAAAGAAAAATTTAAAATATGTAAAATTCGAATGTTGTAAATTGTTGTTTAAATTATATAACTTGAAGCATCTTTAGAAAATAGGATTTTTAAGATGACATTTGGTATCAGAGCTATACTTAAAACATTTTATACAAATTTATTAGATTTTAAAATCGTAAATAATAATATCCAGAACTGAGTTTAAATTACAACTTATTTACTCTAAGTATCATAGTTGGTATCAGAGCTGAAGGTTAAGCGAGAACCTTGGCTCTATTGGGTTTACTCGTTAAGAATAGGGTCAATGGTACCCTAGAACGAGTTGAGTGTATATATATATATATGAGAGCGTAATTGTTATTTTCTTATATAAGGATTGGTGGGTCGGGGTGATGATTTCCAGAGCATTCTCACCAAAGATATTTCTCGATTTCAAAAATGTTTTCTATATTTTCATAAATTATTTTCCAAGTATTTTCACTGGTGTTGAAAACGGGTCTACCCAGTACTTATAAATTTTCAGTCCTACGTCTGATCAACGTATGACCGAATTTCTGTGAGAACAAGGATGGATTTGTTGAAACATCGAGTTATAAAAGTATTTTTATAAAATTAATTTATAATATTATATAGATTTTAAGAGTGTTTTAAAAATGATCAAAGAATAATTTATCTGATTTTAAGTATAAAAGAAATTTTGGCTTCGTTCCTTTTCGAGGACGAAAAGATTTAAAGGAGGGAGGAATGTGATAACCCGGATTTTTGGGACAGTTGATAATTGGATAATTAACTGTTTTAAGAAATTGAACAGATAAAATTCTGATAATAAAAGATATCTGGATATGTAAATGAATTTTGAAATATAATAAAAATTGAATTATAAATATCTGGATAAATATTTTATAATCTCCTAATATAATTATTTAAAATTTGACAAATTATTCTTTTAAAATAAATAATAATGTGTTGTTATATGAATATATGCACATATGAGTAGATTTTACATAGAATTGGATTGGAAATTCAAGAATAAATATATATGATTATTTTTAGATCATGTATGAAGATAAATATAAAACATAAGAAAAGATTTAAATAAAGAATCAATACTCTTTCTTTTAAATTACACATGAATAAGAATATTTAAAATAAGTATAGATTTAAAAACATATTCATTTATAAATATAAAAACAAATTGATATATAATATAAGATCATATAAAAACATTTAATACATGCAAATTACATGTGTAAGCATCATAATAAGAAATTAGGCAAGTGTAATCATCTTAGCATGATAAATAACAAGTGTAATAATTCTAGCATAAAATTTAAACAAGTGTCATCTATTTAAATTTTTCTATTAAGGTTATATAATATCTTTATTTTCCTCTCTTGACACTTTCTTTCACCTTCACCGTTCAAAACAAATAGCCTGTAAACAAAATTTAAAAATAAATAAATATGTATAGATGATAATATACATTATATTAAAGATGTATAAGTTTAAAAATTCAAATGGTAAATTAGAATTGAAATGATTTGAATTTGGAAATTGAAGTTGGTTCAATTTGAAATAAATCCAAATTGATTTGAAATAATTTGGAATTGTGATTAAAGTTGTATAAGTTTAAAAATCAAATGAAATTTGATTTGAATTTGGAAAGGAATTAAGGTTAATTCAACTTGAATTGGGATTAAATCAATTTCAATGGAAATTGATTCGGGTCTCCAGACCTGGAATCCCGGTATACGGAAACCCGATCCCGGTCTCATCGAAATCCAAAACGTATCTTTTAAGGCCAAGTTGTTTTAAAGGTTAAAACAATTCAATTCTACTATCTATTTACACACAGATAGATAATTCATAGATTCACAATAGATAATCAACATTATCATTATAAGCAGATGATTCATATCATTATGCAACCAAAGCATCCAAATCATACAATATCTATTATCTCATATCTGAGATCTCAAACCATTCAAGGTAAATCAATATCATCCATTCATAAGCAATGATTTATTAATCACCATCTATAGTTAATTTAAAATGAATTAAATTAAATACTTCATCTCTAATTAATTTAAAGTAAATTAAATTAATTACTTCCATCATTATTAATCTTTAATTTACTTAATTAATTAAGTACCTAACAATGACTTCAATTCATCCTTAATTACTTGATTAATTTATTACTAACCATTAATTAATAACCTTAACTTATTCTAATTAATGATCCTTAATTCCAAATTAATTAACCTTTAATTAATTTAATTAAACCTTAATTAATCAATTTTAACCCATAATTACTAAATTTATTAACCCAATCATTAATTAATTAAATTGATTAATTATCCTTTAATTTCCTTAATAACTTATTTTATCCATATTATTAAATCTTAATTATCTTTAAGATAACACTTTATTCTTATTAATGATTAAAATATCATTAATAAAGCATTCAAAACAATTTACCTTTAATTTACTTTTAAATTTCATTTTAAATTTAAGCTTTAAAATGAAGACAAATTTAACTTCAACAAAGTTTTAAAACTATTTAAATCCTTTTAAATCACATGTTAAAGAAATATTTACTTAATTAAAGAAATTTAAGACTAAATTCATCTTAAATTCAAATCAATTAAAAATACTCTTTAAATTGTTTAAAACACTTTAAATTTAAAAACTTCTTTTTATTTCAAAAATTGAAATGCATATTAACTTTGATTCCAGATTAATCTTTAGATTTAGAATCCTATTTACAATTTAAAACTTCATTTTTAAAATTCAAACTACTTAACCCTTTTTTAAAATAGTTAAATCAATTCAAATTTTAAATACTTTATCTTATTTAAAACTGAGATTTTAACTTAAACTCCAGATTTTAAAAACTAGATTTAAAACTTATTTTTAAACTTTACTTTTTCATTTAAACTTAGCTTTGACGAATATTCTGGAGGAGCAATGGAGCAGGAGGCTTCGGCGTTCGTAGATATAGTATTCCGCTGTGTTGATATCTGTGATAGTGTCTTGTCTTGTATTTGAGTTGTAATGTCTAGACAGATGTTTATAACTGTCTAGTAAGTGATGTATATGCTGTGTAACTCTGTAAATTGTTGTATACTATGTAATAGTTTATGTTATTAATATAATTTATTCGTTCCGCTGTGAGATCGTTGTTGTTGTTTCTTTCTTTCTTCTCTTCTTTTCTATTTTCAAGAGAGATTTCTTCATTTGAAGCGGATTTGTGATAGATCAAGCTTCATCCTTCGCTGTCCAGATCTGAAGCGTGTTGATTTGGGTTTGTTTAGGTGATTTGGTGAGTGGTGATTATCTCTCACACGGATCCAAAGGAGTATATCGGATTGTTGGCTCGATTTGGTGTTAAAATAGAGATTTCCATGCATTTTCTTCATCCTATGTATAGATCCATATAGATCCATTGTTCATGATGATGTTACATCCATTTTATCATATGTTAACCTATGCAAGTTCATTCATCAAGTTTGTAGAGATATAATCCATGTTTTCATGCTTATTGGACTTTCAACTCTTTAATTACGAAAATGCCATTATTGTTATAATTGTCTACTTAGATCATTTTTGAATGCTTGATTGCTTGGATTGATGTTTGATTTGATTGATTGTTATGAACTAGATGATTGATGATTAGATTTAGATCGAAGGTGATTCAAAAGCTAAGGGAAAGGCTCTTGTATTGGAAAAGCTGCTCGTGGCATATGTAGCGGGATGATGAAGCTCCTATGCATAGATTTGATGATGTGAAGTTGAGATGAAGCTTTGCGAGGATGTAATGAAGCGAGGCATCATATGATGAAGACTTGGTCTAATCCAGGCGGGATCATTCCAAGCATGTTGATAACTCGGTGATATGATTCGAGTTGAGGATAATGGATGCTCGAGAGGCGCTTGAGCTAGTATGGCAATAGTCGTCGAGGAGGATGACTAGGAGGTTGAGATCTCATCGTTGTTGAAGGTTCTAGCATGCTCTAAGCAAGAGTACATGGGGACGCCCAAAAGACTAAGTTGATGGTCAAGTACTCTGGGTAGATTCGATAATCCTAGGCACGGGTCACGATGACGTGCGGGAGTTATGTCTAGAACCGGGGTTACCATTAGCCCTTGACGGACGGCTGAAAGAATGTGCCGGTCATTCAATTAACGGTGATATCGCAACAATGATAACAGTGATAGCCGAGTCATGGATGTTTGGTTGTATCGTCATTCGGTCTCAAGAGCGGTATTTCCTGGGTGCTTATCTGACCTTGGTTTTAGACCTTGGGATTTGTACTTGGAAAACATCGCTCTTAACTCGAGTGACAATTGCTTTACTTTAAATTGTATGCTCTGCTATGTTTGCTTCTGCTTAGTGTGTGTCTGGGGGCTATCACTGTAGAATGAGGTTGGAGTGGGAGGGTTGTATTCCTATTCCTTTTCCTTTATGCTCTTTTGGTATGTTGTTAGTTAATTTACTGCTCACTAAGACTGTTGTCTGACTCAAGGCTTTATGTTTTAATTCTTATTGCCTTGGGCTGTTCGTCCATTTTGGGACGGGCAGACTAGGTAGCAGGTGACAGGTGCTGTTCTCTTCTCACGATGCTGATATCGAAGACGAGCTGGAGGGTTGCATATTATCTTCTTATTATATGTACTGGATATTCCGCTGTTTTGTTTTCTCTGAGAGATATGTAGTGAGGCTGGATGTATTGACTATATGAATGCTTGTATTCAACTATTATGGAGTTTTATAAGATGTCATTTTGTTCTGTAAAGCTTCACTATACATATGTTCTATTGTATTTTGTCCATGCGCTGTGAGTAATACGATAGATTCTGTTGTTTTAAATCTTACCTTGACAATCGTCCATGGTCGCCTGGCACACTTTACAGCGCACTATCTTTAGATTCGGTGCAGGGGTCATGGGCGGTCGTCACATTTGGTATCAGAGCATTGGTTAATCGATTTTACCCAACGCTCGCTGAAGTAACTACGTATGAGAGACGTAATTGTATTTTGATGGATGAATACTATATATAATATAGTCGCTTAGTAGGGTTTGAGTCCTTTATGCAGTTGTTTCTCTAGATGTTCTAATCATTCCTTTTTATAGATATTGAGAATGAGTCGAAGAGGGAGACCAGCTGCTAGGGGAGGCCGTGCTACTGAAGGGGCTGCTGATTATGTTACTATGTTCGAAACCATGATGACTTCGATCAGGAGAAGGATGTCAGCCCCGGGGCCATCAGTAGATGTTGGAGATCAAGTACAGGCTCCAAGATTGATGGATCACTTGGACGATTCATTTAGGAAGCTTGTGGAGGAAGCTCTCAGACACGAGAATCTGTTTCCTAAGGAAGGATCTGTTGTTGCTGTGACCAGGGAAGAGTCTAAACCCCAGCAGGGTAGAAACAAGAAGAGGAAGCAGCAGCAGCAGAAGGGTAAGGATGGTCAGAAGAAGCCGAAAGGCGAAGTGACTTGCTACAACTGTCAGCAGAAAGGCCATCTCTCCAAGGATTGCAAGAATCCGAAGGCGCCGGCGAAGTGCCACAACTGTGACAAGCCAGGGCATTTCAGGAAGAATTGTCCAGAACCGAGTAGGGACAAGCAGATTGTGCAGGCTTATACTTTGGGAGCTGTTCCGTCATCTTCAAAAGCTCCTACTGCAGAAGAGAAGGGAAAGAGTGTGGTGGTTCAAGGTACTCTTTTCCTATGTGGTGTTCCAGTTAGAGTTTTGTTGGATACCGGAGCGTCGCACTCGTTTGTTTGTAGTGAACTCATAGGCCGGTTAGGTTTGGAACCGGGTATTGTTGATAGGCCATTGGTTGTGACTAATCCAGTTGGGGGTTCGTCTTGTTGTGTATGTTATGCCGTGGTCTAGTTGTATCGAGTCATGGTTGCTCTTTTGTTTGTGATTGCTTTGTTCTGAACTTTGCGGGGTTCGGAATTATCTTGGGTATGGACTGGCTTAGGAAGTATGCGGCTAAGGTTGATTGTGAGAGGCTAGAGGTGACAGTCGAGAATGTGGAAGGGCGAAAGATTGTGATACGATGTAAGCATGAGGAAGGCGTCTTCATGAGCTTCATGTATTCGCTAGTTGTTCCACGGGATGGACTGTCTTTAGTGCCGATCGCAAATAGATTCGAGGATGTCTTTGACGAAGTCAAAGGGTTGCCGCCGCATAGTGAGATCGAGTTTCGTATAGATCTAGTTGAAGGAGCCAGACCTGTTGTGATGCCTCTTAGGCGGATGGCGCCTAGGGAACAGCAGGAGTTGAGGGTGCAAGTTGATGACCTTTTACAGAAAGGATTCATTCGGCGTAGTGTGTCCGAGTGGGGTGCACCAGTTGTGTTTGCAACCAAGGCAGATGGGTCGTTGAGATTGTGCGTCGATTATCGTGAGCTGAATAAGGTGACTAAGAAGAACAAGTATCCATTGCCGAGAATAGATGACTTGTTTGATCAGCTTCACGAAGCTAAGGTGTTTTCTCAGATGGATTTGGCAACGGGATTTCACCAGTTGAGAGTGGCTAAGGATAGTGTGCCGAAGACTGCTTTTAGGACACCATCCGGTTTCTTTGAGTGGCTGGTAATGCCGTTTGGATTGACTAACGCGCCAGCATATTTTGTGGATCTTATGAATAGAGTGTTCAGAGATCAGTTGAACAAGTTCGTACTTGTGTTCGTGGATGATATTCTGATTTATTCCAGAACGGAAGAAGAGCACAAGACGCACTTGCGTATTGTTTTGGAGATCTTGCGAAAACATCAGCTGAAGGCTAAGTTTTCGAAGTGTCACTTCTGGAAGAGTGAAGTGAGGTTCTTAGGCCATGTGATTTCTGGAAATGGAATAGCGGTTGATCCCGCTAAGGTGGCAGCAATCCAGGATTGGGTTAGACCTAAGAATGCATCGGATGTGAGAAGTTTTCTTGGATTAGCAGGATATTATCGACGGTTTATCAAAGACTTCTCCAAGATAGCTGCACCGTTAACAGGATTGACGAAGAAGAACCAAGTGTTCAGTTGGAATGCTAAGTGTGAGCAAGCTTTCGGAATCCTGAAAGAGAGATTGACGAGTGCTCCTGTTTTGACTATTCCTAGTGGGAATGATGAGATGGTGGTTTACACCGACGCATGTGGTACTGGACTTGGAGCAGTGCTGATGCAGAAGGATAAGGTTGTTGCGTATGCCAGTCGACAACTGAAGCCGCATGAAAGGAATTACCCAACTCATGATTTGGAATTGGCGGCGATTGTATTTGCTCTGAAGATGTGGAGACATTATCTGTTGGGAGTTCGATTCGAGTTGTTTACGGATCACAAGTCGTTGAAGTATCTTTTCTCCCAAAAGGATTTGAATCTTCGGCAGCAACGTTGGCTAGAGTTTTTAGCATCATATGATTTTGGTATAGCTTATACTCCGGGAAAAGGTAACGCAGTGGCAGATGCGTTAAGTCGAAGACATGCAGGATTGGGAGCCATGTTTTCTAAATGGAAGAATCTCGAGTATTTGGCTGGATTTGACTTCAGGCCTAGATGCGAATTGGAACCTGAGATGTTGGCAAACTTATCGATAAGACCTTCTCTTGTGGAAAGGATTGGCGAGAGCCAAAAGCGAGATGATAAGCTTGTCAATATTATCCGTGATTTAGAATCTGGATTGGATCCAGAAAAGGATAAAAGATTTGAGGTCGATAGAGAAGGTTGGCTTCGAGAGCAAGGACGACTAGCTGTTCCCGATATAGATGAATTGAGGAGTGAAGTCCTGAAGGAAAGTCATCACTCGAAGCTGACAATTCATCCAGGTGGAAACAAGATGTATCGGGATATGAAGAGAACCTACTACTGGGAAGGCATGAAGAAGGATGTTGGAGATTTCATTTCCAAGTATATGAATTGCCAGTTGGTAAAAGCCGAACAGAAGAAACCAAGCGGATTGCTTCAGCCCTTAGAAGTTCCTACATGGAAGTGGGAACAAGTGTCGATGGATTTTATTGATGGATTGCCTAGAACCAGAACGGGAAAATGAAGGGATTTGGGTCATTGTAGATCGTCTGACTAAGAGTGCACGATTCATTCCTGTTCGATCGACTAGGACTGCATCAAAGTTGGCTGAGTTGTATGTTAAGTGGATAGTTCGTTTCCATGGTATTCCGAAGAGTATAGTGAGCGATCGAGATCCATTGTTCACTAGTGGATTTTGGAAGAGCTTCCAGGAAGTGTTGGGAACCGAGTTGTGTTTGAGTACAACTTATCACCCTCAAACAGATGGTCAGACTGAGAGAGTCAACCAAGTTTTGGAAGATCTCCTCAGAGCTTGTGTTTTGGATTTCGGAGGATCATGGGAAGATCACCTTCATTTGGTGGAGTTTGCGTACAACAATAGTTACCAGTCAAGCATTGGTATGGCACCGTATGAGGCATTGTATGGAAGACCGTGTAACTCTCCAACAGGTTGGTTGGAAACTGGAGAAAAGCTGATGCTTGGGCCAGAGATGATTCGACAGACTTCAGATTTCATAGAGATCATTCGGCAACGAATGAAGGCAGCCCAAGACCGTCAGAAGAGTTATGCTGATAAGCGTCGGAAGGATTTGGAATTCGACGTAGGAGATATGGTTTTTGTGAAGATTTCTCCACTGAAGAATGTTATCTGATTCGGGAAGAAAGGTAAATTGACTCCGAGATTTGTTGGACCATTCCCGATTATCGAGCGAATTGGAAAGCTCGCCTATAGGTTGGAGTTACCTGAAAAGATGTCGGGTGTGCACAATGTTTTTCATGTATCTTATCTACGGAAGTATGTGCACGACTCGAATACAGTGGTTTCTGCTGATAGCTGTGAAGACTTAGAAGTTGATCCAGTTGATAGAAGACCTCGTAAGCCGCTTCGTGTTGTTGAAACCGACACGAAACAGCTTAGGAGGAAGGTAGTTAAGTTGCTCAAGATACAATGGAGTGATGATGATAACGACTGTACGTGGGAAGTGGAAGAGAGGATGAAGGCAGCTCATCCTGAACACTTCAAGGTATGACCCTAGGGTGTCGTCTCATCTCGCGATATTGTAACTTGTTCTAAGTTTTAGAATTCTGTACGCTAAGTTAGAATTGGATGCATGGTTTGTTGATTGTTATGGATGGTAGGCGTACAGAATAGTTTTGATTGCTTGGGATTTCGGGGGCGAAATTCCTAAGGGGGAGAGAATGTAACGACCCGTATTTTTACGGATCGTCAAGTTCGTCAAAATCTGGAATTTTTGCATTTTTAAGTCATTTCAGATTTTTAGGGAAATTTGTCTAAGTGCTAGGTCGGCAGGGCAAGTTAGCGACCTAAGAGTTTCGGTGAACTAAGTGCTAGGTCGGCAGGGCAAGTTAGCGACCTAAGAGTTTCGGTGAGCTAAGTGCTAGGTCGGCAGGGCAAGTTAGCGACCTAGTGGTTCCGAGTTAGCGACCTAGAGGTTACTGGGGGTGTGGTTAGGTCGGCTGGGAAAGTTAGCGACCTAGTGTATTAGCTTGTTAGCGACCTAGTGTATTAGCTTGTTAGCGACCTAGTGTATTAGCTTGTTAGCGACCTAAGGTATTAGCTTGTTAGCGACCTAGTGTATTAGCTTGTTAGCGACCTAGTGTATTAGCTTGTTAGCGACCTAAGGTATTAGCTTGTTAGCGACCTAAGGTATTAGCTTGTTAGCGACCTAAAGAGTTGCCGTGTTAGCGACCTAAGGAGATAGGTCGCATAAGTGTTAGGTCGTAGCAGTGTTAGGTCGCGTAGGTTGCTAAGTTGTTAGGTCGCTAGGATAGTTCAAGTGTTAGGTCGCGTGTTGTTTTAGGTCGTCTTGTGTTAGGTCGCAACCCAACTGAGTCTTAGGTAGTTAAGTCGATAGGTTGTTAGGTCGCTGGGTTTCCTAAGTGTTAGGTCGCTGAGGAGTTAAGTCGTGCATCTGTTAGGTCGGAGAGTCTTAGGTCGGAGAGGCTTAGGTCGGAAACGACCTAGGGAGATAGCCGAGTTAAGCGACTTAAGGAAATTTCTGCTATAAATAGGAGGGGTTGTTCTCACTTTTTGGGATCCGGATTTTTGAAGCGACGAAGTGCTGCCATTTTGAGAGCTCGACTTCTACACTTCTTCACTTCTTTTCTCCACTCTAATCTAGTGCTTCCTTCCATCCAAATCGAAGATCAAGATTGAAGATTCAAGAGCTTAGATTGAAGATCTTCATCTTTTCAAGAGAGATTTCTTCATTTGAAGCGGATTTGTGATAGATCAAGCTTCATCCTTCGCTGTCCAGATCTGAAGCGTGTTGATTTGGGTTTGTTTAGGTGATTTGGTGAGTGGTGATTATCTCTCACACGGATCCAAAGGAGTATATCGGATTGTTGGCTCGATTTGGTGTTAAAATAGAGATTTCCATGCATTTTCTTCATCCTATGTATAGATCCATATAGATCCATTGTTCATGATGATGTTACATCCATTTTATCATATGTTAACCTATGCAAGTTCATTCATCAAGTTTGTAGAGATATAATCCATGTTTTCATGCTTATTGGACTTTCAACTCTTTAATTACGAAAATGCCATTATTGTTATAATTGTCTACTTAGATCATTTTTGAATGCTTGATTGCTTGGATTGATGTTTGATTTGATTGATTGTTATGAACTAGATGATTGATGATTAGATTTAGATCGAAGGTGATTCAAAAGCTAAGGGAAAGGCTCTTGTATTGGAAAAGCTGCTCGTGGCATATGTAGCGGGATGATGAAGCTCCTATGCATAGATTTGATGATGTGAAGTTGAGATGAAGCTTTGCGAGGATGTAATGAAGCGAGGCATCATATGATGAAGACTTGGTCTAATCCAGGCGGGATCATTCCAAGCATGTTGATAACTCGGTGATATGATTCGAGTTGAGGATAATGGATGCTCGAGAGGCGCTTGAGCTAGTATGGCAATAGTCGTCGAGGAGGATGACTAGGAGGTTGAGATCTCATCGTTGTTGAAGGTTCTAGCATGCTCTAAGCAAGAGTACATGGGGACGCCCAAAAGACTAAGTTGATGGTCAAGTACTCTGGGTAGATTCGATAATCCTAGGCACGGGTCACGATGACGTGCGGGAGTTATGTCTAGAACCGGGGTTACCATTAGCCCTTGACGGACGGCTGAAAGAATGTGCCGGTCATTCAATTAACGGTGATATCGCAACAATGATAACAGTGATAGCCGAGTCATGGATGTTTGGTTGTATCGTCATTCGGTCTCAAGAGCGGTATTTCCTGGGTGCTTATCTGACCTTGGTTTTAGACCTTGGGATTTGTACTTGGAAAACATCGCTCTTAACTCGAGTGACAATTGCTTTACTTTAAATTGTATGCTCTGCTATGTTTGCTTCTGCTTAGTGTGTGTCTGGGGGCTATCACTGTAGAATGAGGTTGGAGTGGGAGGGTTGTATTCCTATTCCTTTTCCTTTATGCTCTTTTGGTATGTTGTTAGTTAATTTACTGCTCACTAAGACTGTTGTCTGACTCAAGGCTTTATGTTTTAATTCTTATTGCCTTGGGCTGTTCGTCCATTTTGGGACGGGCAGACTAGGTAGCAGGTGACAGGTGCTGTTCTCTTCTCACGATGCTGATATCGAAGACGAGCTGGAGGGTTGCATATTATCTTCTTATTATATGTACTGGATATTCCGCTGTTTTGTTTTCTCTGAGAGATATGTAGTGAGGCTGGATGTATTGACTATATGAATGCTTGTATTCAACTATTATGGAGTTTTATAAGATGTCATTTTGTTCTGTAAAGCTTCACTATACATATGTTCTATTGTATTTTGTCCATGCGCTGTGAGTAATACGATAGATTCTGTTGTTTTAAATCTTACCTTGACAATCGTCCATGGTCGCCTGGCACACTTTACAGCGCACTATCTTTAGATTCGGTGCAGGGGTCATGGGCGGTCGTCACAGTGTCTTGTCTTGTATTTGAGTTGTAATGTCTAGACAAATGTTTATAACTGTCTAGTAAGTGATGTATATGTTGTATAACTCTGATAAGTGTTGTATACTATGTAATAGTTTATGTTATTAATATAATTTATTCGTTCCGCTGTGAGATCGTTGTTGTTGTTTCTTTCTTTCTTCTCTTCTTTTCTATTTTCTATCCCTTTCTTTCTTCATAATGATCCGACTTTTTGGGCATAGGAAGCTCGGGTTGTTTCATTTGGTATCAGAGCATATCACTTAGAATGCTCATCGTCCGCCTGACGATGTGCTGAAAGCATTCAATCCATACAAGTTCATTCCGGGTTCGAACGAAACCGAAGGCATTATCTCGTTACACTCGTTTTGGAATCACCCTCAGAGTTAACGACAATAACCCTTGCACTCTAATTACTATTTTTAGTTACTTATGAAAATAGTGATTAGATAATTCTAATTAATTAAGGATTATTTGTTAATTTAAATTGATTAATAATTACTTAATGAAGTAATTAAAGATTAATTAATTAGATTAATTAATCAAGGTTAATATAATTAATTAAGATAAGTAATTACAAATTGTTAATTACTGTTTATGATTAATTAAGACTAATTAATAAATGAAGTGGTTGATAAAAAATTAATTATTTAATTAATTAAAAGGTTAATTAATTAATAAAGATTAATGAATTAATCAAGGTTGATTAATAAAAGTAATTAATTTTAGTTTGATTAATTAATTATAATTAATTAAGGATTAATATAATTAATTTTAGTTAATTAATTGATAAAGGTTCATTAATTATTGTAATTAATGATAGTAATTAAAAGTTAATTACTGAATATGATTAAGGATAATTACTAAAAGGTAATTAAAGTATAATTAATCAAAGGAGATTAATTAAGGAAGATCATTAAGATGTTTAATTAATTAATCTGTAATTAATTAATGATAGTAAGCAAGATTATGATAATCCAAGTGATAGTAATTAATTTAATTAAAGGTTAATTAAATTGATTTGGAATTAATCAATTCTGCTTTTGAATGATTGGTTAATATTGGATGATTGATATTGGGTGATTGGTTGATATTGGATGATTTGGATATCTCTGATATATGTGATAGGCTGCTTTGTGAAATGAATGTTGATATGAATTATCTATTGTGATAATGTGATTCATTTATCTGTTTTGATATCATTATGTATATAAGTTTAAATGTTTAAACCTTTAAACAACTTGGCCTTAAAAGATACGTTTTGGATTTCGATGAGACCGGGATCGGGTTTCCGTATACCGGGATTCCAGGTCTGGAGACCCGAATACCACATCGATCCAAATTTACGATAGGTCATGAATCTCAAGTGAAGATGAAGATTTAGAGTGCAAGGGTTATTGTCGTTAACTCTGAGGGTGATTCCAAAACGAGTGTAACGAGATAATGCCTTCGGTTTCGTTCGAACCCGGAACGAACTTGTATGGATTGAATGCTTTCAGCACATCGTCAAGCGGACGATGAGCATTCTAAGTGATATGTTCTGATTAAAGGTAATCGTAACCTCAAGCCTCATCAACCGGGAATGGCTAAAACAGGGGAGGTGCAGCAAGGCTTCGTGGGTAGCACCCACTGAGAGCAAGATAGATCCCTGTCTAGAGGTCCCTTTTCTTTTTATTCGGCTTAGTGTGTGGTTGGTCGCGCCAACTACGGGATTATCTTGTTCGGGATTATCCAGTAAGGGATGGTTCCGGCTTTGTGTTGCAGGGGAGCGGGCGTACTCCTCGGTACGGTGATCTAGGCCACGTACTGTGACGGGCGGTACCCCAGTAGCCCTACCATTGTATGGAATCCAAACTCCAATAAGTGCCGTACGTATTAGTTGTGCCCAACTATGTTGGAATGTGAGATTTCTGATGTGTTGTTGTTCTTTCTTCTTTTCTTTTCTTCTTCTATCCCTTTCTTTCTTCATAATGATGCGTCTTCCTGGGCATAGGAAGGCGGGTCGTTACATTTGGTATCAGAGCTCCGTCTCGACTTCCTACATCTCCAGCAATTCATGCGATCAACTCCGATCAACCATGGCCATCACGAGAACCTCTTAAACATCATCGTTTCACACTGCCTCTGTAACCCTAGTTCAATCGAATACGAACAATTCACTCATTTGAAAATTTCAATTGTATTTTTCCCCTAATCCATAACATTCAAGCAAGCTTCAATCAAAAATCTAGCTTCAATCATCACCTGAATCTTCGGCAATTCACCAAAGTTCCCAATTTGAACAAAACCCAAATTCACAAGAATTTCTCAACTAAAATTTACAATATGCATATCAAAATTCACGATTTCCTATCGTGATTACATGCATGCAATCCAAATTGGAAATTAAAGTAGTTGATTTTTAACAAAAACTTAGTTTTCACTGTTGTTTTAAAGATTTCAATATAAATATTTATTTTAAACATCTGGAATGATTTTAGTAGTGGAGTTACATGA
The DNA here is from genome assembly GCA_030737815.1 of Allium fistulosum. Classification (NCBI taxonomy): domain Eukaryota; kingdom Viridiplantae; phylum Streptophyta; class Magnoliopsida; order Asparagales; family Amaryllidaceae; genus Allium; species Allium fistulosum. The sequence goes on along the minus strand of CM060905.1, from coordinate 593,160,028 downwards.
TCTCAATCATTTATTGTTTGCAAATTTCAGATTAACAATGAATAAAGAATGAGATATTGAATTTAAAGAAGGAAAAACCAAAAACTGTTAACAACAGAACCTATTTTCTTGTTACAGGCATTCATAAACCAAACATGCATTCATATCAAGGCATTTTCTATAAACATTTATATCATTTCATCACAAGCAACCGAGTTTCAAACTGTTTTTAAAATAAATATCTACTCACAGGTTATAAACAGAGAACAGGCAATTCATATACATATATCTATATACATGCACTTACACATATAAACACATGCAATCATATTTTATAAAGATTCATCATAGTCATTAAGGCCAAGTCACAGATTTAAAAAAACTATTTTTAAAAGAAATATTTACTCACCTTATAATTAAAGAAGCAGAGAACAAACAGAGCAGTTTTCCAGGCTTCTGAAATTTGATCTGGAAAATGTTGAATTTGAAATCTTACTGCATGCTTGTAAATATTTGAGTCTTTAACTTGATTGTTGAGACTGAAGTCTTTGCATTTGAATTACAGTTGAACTTCATTTGCATTGAGAATTGTTACAGGCTGTTGAAATTTGATTTACTTCTTTTGATTTTTGGGTTTTCAGTTTTAAGTTTATAAGAAGAAGAAAGAAAGACTGGGAAAAATGTTTTGAACGATTCTGAACTGAAATCAAAATGACCAGGTTTCTTTAACATATGTTATTTAAGATAATTTAATTTTTCTCTAAATTTTCAAATAAATTAAATGAAAGCCACTTGTTAACTTTATAAGCTAGACAATTGCCCATGCTTGTTTTATATGTTTACAAGTGTTAAAATCTTGGTTTTAATAAATTTATTTTCTCGATAATTTTTAGGTAGAGATATTAAATACTTTGAATATCTGTAACAACCTTAATTATATTAGGAGATTATAAAATATTAGGAGATTATAAAATATTTATCCAGATATTTATAATTCAATTTTTATTATATTTCCAAATTCATTTACATATCCGGATATCTTTTATTATTAGGATTTTATCTGTTTAATTGTTTAAAACAGTTAATTATCCAATTAACAGATGTCCAAAAATCTGGATTATCACATTCCTCCCCCCTTTAAAACTTTTCGTCCTCGAAAAGGAACGAAACTAGAATTTATTAAAATACTTAATATCAGTTAACTTTTCTCTTTGAACATTTCAAACTTTGTATAAAACCTCTTTTATACTTCAAATATTTCAAAACTCCTTTCTTCTGGCAATAGATTCAATAAGGGAAGTTTATCATATTACAAAATATAACTTTATTTATTGTCAATCAAATATTCAAGTTTGATTTCTTTATAAAGTTATTTACCATTTACTTACCCCCATAAAGTAAATTTCAACCAAAGAAATATCCAATTCCATTATATAAGTTATACTTCAAATTTTTAAACCATTTAATTCTGAATCCAAATTCCAAAATTCTATTTTAAAATTATCTTTACTTAACTTATTACAAAGTTCAAATAAGAATTCAAAAACAATTTAATCTTTAGATTCTAATTTATTATCCATTTTCAATTTCCAAATCTCAAACCCATTTTGAGATCACTCATAACTCCCATTTAAATTAAATTCTAAGATACTTTAAAATCTATATAATATTGTCAAAATAGTTTATAAAAATATCATTTTATAACTCGATGTTTCAACAAATCCATCATCGTTTTCACAGCTTCGCTTCAAATGTTCATCACAAACATCAAGTTATAGACCAGATTCAGGAGCAAAAGCAATTTCCAGTTATCAAACCATTTCCAGATTTTCAAAGCTTCCTCTGATTCAAACAAAGGTGAGTAAAACTACTTTGAACCTGGCTCTGATACCAAATGTAACGACCCGGAAATTTCGAACCCAAAATTTCCAGATAGTTAGAAGAAAAAGAAAAGAGATAGAAGAAAGAACAGAACAAGGCACAGATTCTCACATTCGCAGCGGATCAAAATACAATATCAAATAATAATATCAGTTATACAAAGAAAACTGTATCAGTCAATTACATTTTTATACATCAGAGTTACAACATTTCACAATCACTATACAGTTAAAATAACTCGTCCCAATAATTAACAATATATCACACTCCATACGTTCCTGCCATCCAGCTCGTCTCCTGAGCTCCAGAACGTCCTTACCTGAAATCTGTAATACTCGGTCTTACCCGAGCATTACATCAAAGTAACATAAGTATAAGATAGTTTGGGGTTTAAGAAGAAAGATTGTAAATTAAACAGTTTGGCTCTGGATTATTTTCAAAATAAATTATTTTAATACAAATAATATTTTTCCAAACTATTTACTATACAATCTTTCTTCTTAAACCCCAAACTATCTTATACTTATGTTACTTTGATGTAATGCTCGGGTCAGACCGAGTATTACAGATTTCAGGTAAGGACGTTCTGGAGCTCAGGAGACGAGCTGGATGGCAGGAACGTATGGAGTGTGATATATTGTTAATTATTGGGATGAGTTATTTTAACTGTATAGTGATTGTGAAATGTTGTAACTCTGATGTATAAAAATGTAATTGACTGATACAGTTTTCTTTGTATAACTGATATTATTATTTGATATTGTATTTTGATCCGCTGCGAATGTGAGAATCTGTGCCTTGTTCTGTTCTTTCTTCTATCTCTTTTCTTTTTCTTCTAACTATCTGGAAATTTCGGGTTCGAAATTTCCGGGTCGTTACATTTATTAATTACTAAAATTAAATTAATTACATTAAGTAATTAACCTTTAATTAAAACACATTTATTAATCACCTTGATTAATCTTCAATCAGTAATTAACTACCCTTAATTACTTTCATTAACTAAATTAATTATTCCTTAATTAATTTCTTAATTAATCCCTTGATTAATTCACAAGTAATTAAACTCAAATTACTTCCATTAATAATATCATTATTCACTTAATTACTTTCAGTAATTATTTATTATTAACTTCCCTAAATAATCTTACCTTAATATACTGTAACGACCACGACTTTCTCTCCATAGAAAGTCGTATCGCTAATAAGAAAGAAAGGGGTAGAAAATAGAAAAGAAGAGAAGAAAGAAAGAAACAACAACAACGATCTCACAGCGGAACGAATAAATTATATTAATAACATAAACTACATAGTATCATATACAACACTTATCAGAGTTACACAGATTCACATCATATACTAGACAGTTATAAACATCTGTCTAGTTATTACATCTCAATACAAACAAAGATCTAAACAAGATCAACACAGCGGAAACTACTATCTATATCTACAACGCTGAAGCCTCCTGCTCCATTGCTCCTCCACAATTCGTCAAGGCTAACCTGAATCCCTTGGCTACTCGTAAAAATTTGAGTACCCAAGAGTTTATAAAACAGAAATAAACAACTTGGGTCAGACATGGGTCTGGTGTGAGTAACAGGTTAAACTTGTTTAACTTCAAAACCTTTTGAAAGAAAGGTATCACGTAAGACTTCCCACAAATAAACATGGGTAAGTTTTTACCTTACGCTAACCAAAACATTTGATAGGAAATTCGATTGTATTATAATAGGGTCTAGGGTTTTCAAGTAAAATACAGAAATAGCTGAAATGCTTACATCTCACATTCCAACATAGTTGGGCACAACTAATACGTACGGCACTTATTGGAGTTTGGATTCCATACAATGGCAGGGCTACCGGGGTACCGCCCGTCACAGTACGTGGCCTAGATCACCGTACCGAGGATCACTCCCAATCCCCTGCAACACAAGGTCGGAACATCCCTTACTGGATAATTTCCGCACAAGATACCTCACGGTTGGGATCAGCAACCGCACCACTAAGTCGAAAATAGAAAGGGACATCTAGACAGAGGTAACCTTGTCCTACTTGGGTGCTACCCACTAACCTTGCTGCACCTCCCATGTTTTAGCCATTCTCGGTTTGTGAGGCTTGAGGTCACGATTACCTTTAAATAGAACACATCTATCTTAGAATGCTCATCGTCCACCTGACGATGTTCTGAAAGCATTCAATCCATACAAGTTCGTTCCGGGTTCGAACGAAACCGAAGGCATTATCTCGTTACACTCGTTTTGGAATCACCCTCAGAGTTAACGACAATAACCCTTGCACTCTGAATCTTCATCTTCACTTGATTCACGACCTATCGTTAATTTGGATCGATGTGGTATTCAGGTCTCCAGACCTGGAAATCCGGTATACGGAAACCCGATCCCGGTCTCATCGAAATCCAAAGCGTATCTTTTAAGGCCAAGTTGTTTTAAAGGTTAAAACGATTCAATTCATTATCTTTATACACAAAGAAAGATAATTCACAATAGATAATCAACATTATCAGATAATCCATATTATCATCACAATTCAACTAACATCCATATCATACAGCATATATCTCATCAGAGATATCAATCAATGTCAAGTATCCAATACTAACACCCATTCATAAGTAATGATTTATATCATCTCTAATTAATTTAAATTGAATTAAATTAATTCTTCATTTTATAAATCCTTCTTACTTAACCATTAATTAATTTCCATCAATTAATTAATTATCCTCTAATAATTCATTTCAATTAATCATCTTGATTAATTATCTTTTGATTACATTCAAGTAATTTATTCTCAATTAATTACTTAAATTAATTATCCTTAACCACTTATTGTAATTAACCTTTAATTACTTCATTAATTAATTTACTAAAATTAATTAACTTAATCAACTATAATTAATTACATTAATCCTTAATTAATTACATTGATTAATTACTTCATTTATTAATTATTACTTAATTAATCAATCTTAATTACATCATTAATTAATTAATGATCCTTAATTACAACTTAATTATTAATTACCTAATTAAATTAATTACATTAAGTAAAAAACACATTTATAAATCACCTTGATTAATCTTCAATTAGTAATTAATTACCCTTAATTACTTTCATTAACTAAATTAATTACTCCTTAATTAATTTCTTAATTAATCCCTTGATTAATTATTCAAAGTAATTAATTCAAATTACTTCTATCAATAAAATCATTTATTCAACTAATTACTTCCAGTAATTATCTTATTATTTACTTCTCTAAATAAACTTACCTTAATAATTACATTAAGTAATTATTATCAAATCATCTCTTGATTATTCTAAATTAATTAAACTTAATTAATTAATTTAACTAAATCAAATTAACTTCAATTAATTACAATAAGTAATTAATTCTTAATTACTTCCAATAAGTAATTACATTTAAAAAAAATTCTATAATTGATTATTCTTAAATTAATTCAACTAATTAATTATCAAAATTAATCCTATTAATTCATTATTTAATAACCCATAGTTAATGACCTCATTAACTATTATTTAATTACTTTCCTTAAATAATACTCTAATTTATAATCCCTAACTACAAATTAATCATCCCTAATTAATTAATCTTAATCATAAATAAATTAGTTTAAAACCTTTAATTATTTATTTATTTAATCCAAATGATTAATTAATCAAACAATTTAATTATCCATTAAATTTCCTAATTAATTTAATGAACACAAATCTTTAATTACTTTAAGATAAACATTGTTCTTATTGAAAATCAAGTTATCATTTACAAAGTATTTTAAATCAATTTACTTAAATTTTATCTTCAAAATTCATTTTAAATTTAAAGATTTAAAATGAATACAAATTATCTTTAACCCGTTTTAAACATCATTTCTAAAACTCTTTTATTTTACAAGTTAAAGAAATACTCATTCAATAAAGAAGTTTAAAAGGTTCTAAACAAATTCATATTTAAATTTATAAAACTTATTTATTTCTCATCTAAAATTCAAACTAAACCTGACTCCAAATAATAAAACTTTGATTTCCATTCCTGTCTTAATATTTCTTCATAATTTAAATTCAGTTTAAATTTAAACTGACAGGTTTTTTTTTTAAAAAAACCTGGCAACACAATTACCCGAGACCACTCAAAAACACTCCGAGTCGAATCCTAAAAACTTCGAGTCTCACACGAACAAAACTCGAGAAACTCGAGTTGCCTTCTCCTGTTCAAACCAGACTTCACCCAGCTATTTCAATCGCGTGCACGTGCACATCCACCAGCGTCAACTCCGACCATCGTCGAGTATCCCCACAAGTCGACGTTCATCCACCTACCAGAAAACGACCATCCAATCTTCGATCAATTCGCGAAATCGAAATCGAGAACATGAGCATCAAAACTGGAACACAGACTACTCCCAAACCCTGTCAACAATCCCTCATCCTCCCATTGCTGATCACCAGAACGCCAGCGACTCCAGTGACGACTTCGTCCACGTCATAGCTACCATTTCCCAGAGTTCAGTTAAACTCGATCCATCCTAGACGTCGAGACGATCGATTTTTCTAACCTAGTTAAAACTAGGGCTACAGATAAGAAACCATCACCGCAGCTACCAAAGTGATTTGCATCATCATCACTCATTTTTCCACACTTCTCTGATTGCTCCTCTACCCACAAGAAAAATCCTGACCCTTCAATATCAATAGATCACCACAATTTCCTAAATTCCTCTTTTTAGTTCATCACAGAACTGCTTCCCAAATCCTATACTAAAAATTGTGTTTTCTGATTTAAAAATCATATTTCCTGTTAAGGTTTCAGATCACAATCTAAGTTTAATAAATTAAAGAATTTAAGTTTTAAACAAAACACATGTTTCCAGTTCATTTTTGGTTTCCAGAAGGAGTTTGTATTTATTTTAACTTAATTACAATTTTAATCTCAAACTTATGATCACACAAACAATTTTTGTTTATAAATTTAGTCCTAATAACAGCTAGATTAAGTGTTAAGAAATTTCAAATAGAATTTGAGCCTGGCAAACAAAACCATAACAGAGTACACTGTCATACATGCACACAAAACATCCACATATACATACAGCAAAAATTTCACTTGTATATTCATACATCAATACATATATAAGCAGAACTATCTATAACATTCACATGCAACCATCTTTCATAAATTAAATCTTTTAAAAATATGATGTTACTCACCTTATATACATCGAAACAGAGGCAGCCTCCTTAATTTTGAAAAGCTTTTGAAACTCTTAAAATCTGAATGCCTTTTTGATCTTTAAAACTTGAATACTTGCTAAAGAAACTTGCATGCAGGCTAGATCCCATATTTCATTTGAAAGCTTTAAATTTTGAATGCTGCTTTAAAACTCAGGTTGAAAAATGTATGCAGACTGGTTTTCGAATTGATTCCAGAGATGAGAAGAATGTTTGCAGGCCTTTGTTTTTGATTTGGAAACTATATTACAGGTTGATCTTTTGATTTGGTTTGAAGAATGTGACAGGGTTTTCTTTTGAATTGGAAATGATTTTCAGGTTGATTATTTGAGAATTTAACTTTTGAAGATGAATTCAGGTTTGAGATGAATTTCAGTTTTGATTTGAAGATGATTTCGGTTTGGTATATTTTCTGATTTTGGTTTTGTCTTTGTTTTTGCAAATGAAAAGATAAGAAAAGAAAAAGAAATTGGAGAGGTATGCTTATATAACTTAATTTATGGTTTATTTAAAAATCAAAGAAAAAAAAATGAAATACAAAATGACATTTGTCATCTTCCTATATTAACATGTTGACACATGTGCTTAGATGGTTTTACTAATTTACACATATAATTTTACATGCAAAAATGAATTTTATAAATGGATAAAGCTTTAATTAACAAATTTCTAATAATTATATACTTATTCAAATTTAAATCAAAGAAAATCAATCAACTTATATATATACATATATAACTACACATTAAATTTTTGAAAATAACAAATTCTATTTCCTTTAAAATCTATTTATTTTTATATATAAAACAATACATTATTAATATTGTTTGAAAATAACACATTTACCAATTTTAAATAATTTATAAAAGAAATTATCTCTTTATTAAGAGATATTTAAAAAGAAATAAAACAACCCTTTTTGTAAATCTTATTTATTTTTAAACTTAAGTTAAAATATATCTTAAACAATTTAACATTTACCTAAAGTACTTTAAAACTATAAAGTTATTTATTTAAATAACTTTGAAAAGTTCATATTAAATTTAATCTAAATTTCCAATTTACCAAAGCTTTTCTATTTACAATATATACAAATAAATATATATATTCAAATAGAAAATATCTTATTAACTTTTAAAAGATAAAAATTACCAATTAAATACTTATTTCATCAGATTATTAAATTAAATTCAAATCTTATTATCAAAGATTATCCATATCAATTTAATTATTCAACAGATTATTAAACTGATATTGTTAAAATTTCCGGGATATTACATTCCTCCCCCCTTAAAATAATTTCGTCCCCGAAATTTAAACAAAGGTAATTTAATAATCTTATTAAAGATTTTAATTTAAAACACAAGCATATACTATCATCTATATGCTAGCAACCATAGCAACCAAATCATTCAATCAAACAATTCTATCTATCTAGACTAAATTCTAGATAAAACACCTCGAGTTTCCCCAAGTATATATATATACCGGGATACTCGCTCTACAAACAATCTAAACTACTAAGCTATAGATCTCCTACTCATCTAGATCTACAGAACTAAACAGAATATCAGACTACAGACGAGTCTGACTCAACAATCAAACCTCCAGAACTGTAGATTCCAAACCAAAGATAGATCAAACACGTACTCCCTCAGAGATACGTAAAACACAATGAATTCCAGTTATCCAAACTGACAATTCAATTCAGAAGACCAAATACTTATCCAAATCAGAACACAGACGAGATCCAAACACAACTCTACTTCACAATATCAGTAGATTCCAAGCTTACTTCTCCCATCCAGAGATACACTCCAAACTGCTTTCGCTGCTCAACTCTGATCTGAGGTAGAACACAAGCACAGACTGGACAACTCATTCCAGAAATAAGGTTCACTGATCCATAAAGAAAACTCAGATACTCCATCCAAACTTGAGTTGCTTCACCAACTCCATCTCTAGAAAACATCCTTCTACTAGGTTGAACCACCGGTATCACTACTGGACTCCTAGTTGATAAGAAAACTCAATCTCCAGATGCGGACAAACTTCTGACTTCCTTGAAGATATCCAGAAAAAACTTCAACAACCCAAGAGAACACTCAAACTATCGCAAGTCACTTTTGCGATCAACCCAGCCTATTTCCAAAGAAAAACTGTTCTCTCTTAACAAATCAGAACAGCTCATCTTAACTATCCAATCTATCGAAGAAATGGATCCACTCTACTGCTTCTGAACTCCACCTTCAGAAAAACTGCTCAGCCAGAAAACTCCCTGCCAACACAGAATACTCCGAGCTGCACTGCTGACACTGATGCCAAGGACTTCCTATTCCAAAGATCTTCGAGAAACTTGGACTCCAAACCAAACAGAAACACCGTGCTGAACTCAGCGACAACACCGAAACATTCACACTTCCTTAATCTTGTTCCAAAGAAAACATCTTCGGGAACATCCATCGTCACTGTATCTCATCATACAGCTACTATTACCTGAGGTATCAAGGTACCATCACTCACTTCTGTTCAACCGACAGATCCAACTTTACTCATCCAAACTTCAAAGATAAACTCTGAACCTTTAAAAGGTTTTCTTCAGAGATCGATGAAATCCTTTACCATAGCAAAGCTTACTCGAGACGGTATTAGGTCTACAGTCTCGACACTTCCAACCTCAATACTCAGACTCCAACCATTGGTAGTCGTGTTGTAACATCCCGATATTTTTCGACTTTCGAAAATTCAACATCGATACTCACTTTATCGACTGCTGAGTCATCGAATGCCGGAAACCCGAAAAGTTATGATTTTAAGAAAGAAGAAAAAAGGTAGAAGAAGAAGATAGAAGAAAAAGAGAAGAAAGAAAGAAGAAGAACAACAGAAACACATCAGAACTGAAAACAATATCAGAATCTTACACATCGCAGCGGAACAATATATAATAGATAAACACTAGTCTTTTAAAACAAAGAACTATATCAGTTTATACATACATCAATCAGAATCAATATACAACAATGGACAGTTTCATAAACTTGTCCTCATACAGAATACACAGCGGAATAAATACTATCAGGTACAAATACTACGTCTCGTCATCCAGCTTATCCCCAAGCTCCAGAATATCCAGAATATCCTGATAATCTAACTCTAGACTGCCCGTGTGGAAAATGATGGGCACCCAGAGTTTAGAAGGGAAACAATAAACTCCGAGTCAGTCATGGTGACTGGTGTGAGATCGTAAAACAGTTTAACTTTAAAAATAAATAGCAGAGAATTTTAAAGTTAATTCGCAATGCTTTTGGAAAATGAAACTACCATAAGACCTCCCACCACACACACAATGCAAACGCAGAATTGGAGGAGATTTCTTCTTATGATAGTCAAAGATGCTTACTACGCAAAATCAAATCATTTTTGATATTATTATTAGTGCATAGTGTAGAAAACATTTCGAAAGTATAATATTAATCTTAGCCAACATACGACCAGTATCGTATGCCTACTATAGCTACCATCTAAACAGTGGTGACCACCGTACGTAAATGGCAGGTTCTACAACTAATACCGTACAAAGTTCGTATTGGAGTTTGGATTTCCAACAAATGGTCAGGCTAAGGAACTTCCTATCCACGATGGGTACGTCCCTGGAATAGACGACCCGAGAACCTAACCGGATCTCTGCCAACACAAGGCCGGGTTACCTCTGCAAAAATAGGTAACTACTGACACACGTATGCCATCCCCCGATCGTCACCGATCTTCCCGAGGATCCCCGATTTCCAACAAACCACATAGATAATAATAATGCAGTAACCACAGAGGTTAAGTATCTGGGCTCCATACCATGATACCACCTTTATCCAGAAGGAATGACATACACTAAGGGGCGCTACTCCCTAGAACCTTGCTGCATCCTTCCTGTTTCGACCATTTCCGGGGTGTGAGGCTCGACGAAGTCTCGTCCATAAAGCTACGCTTTCTTAAAAAGCCCTGCTTCGGGTCAAACAAAATGATCAACCTATGATCACAAAGATATAAGATCAAACAAATGATCATATCACAAATGATCAAACACTGATCATTTCACAGCAACACTTAGTATGCCACGTTACCAAATTGGGATATATCGCTGATAAATTTCAACTACATAACCTCTGAGCTCGTACGTCTCAGAGAAGGGTGTTAAGCTAAGAGAATAAATTCTCCGCCACCAACAGAGATGTATTTGAAAGAAATCAGCTCAATATCTCAAATTGTAACGTCAGACACACAATCCATACAAGTCTGTTCCGGGATCGAACAGAACCGAAGGCACTTCTCACGAAGCCCTTGCATATTCGGATAATTTTCAATCACGTCAGGACTTCCCGTCACTAAGGGTGATAAAACCTCTAAATCGAAGATCAGTCGATGTAGAGTAACTCGACGGTAATCCTTCCGTTTTCAAAAATATCCGGTCTTCAACACCGGTCTTCAAATGCGATTCATAACGACGTATCACATATTCGGAATGGGTTATACGACCCCATGGTCCTTTCCCGGCTAACCCGAATAGTGAGCGTTTATTTAAAAACAAGTGTGGCATTCAAATTCATCCAATCACAACAAATACCTATCTAAAGGTAATTATTGATAGTCGGTTATTTAACTATCAATAAAGATGCGCAACATCATCAGATTCCAAATAATTTTCCCAAATTATTTATCTTCAAAAATATCTTTACTAGATATAAAATTTCCACACTTAAAAATAAATCAATGTTTATTTTTCTAAACAGTTTCCCTTTCCTTTATAAATTCCATAGAGAATTTATATCTTTCAAAATATCTACTGATATACGATTTTCAAATCGTTTTCAATATTCGATTTCGATTTATCTTTAAGAAGATAAATCTCAAAAACGTTCATTTCATATTGGAAAACATTCCATACTTATTTAAAAATAAGTATGTCACAAATCATTTATTTTCAACACTTGAAAAATATTCGATATACTTAAATCAAATTAAGTATATATTTCATTCTTTAAGGAAATCTATTTTCTATAACAACATCAATTTGAGTCAAAACGAATGTTACGTAAAACATCGTTACGACGACTCAAAAATCACTAGTATAGGGATTCGAAATTAAAATAGATATGGAAATCCCAATACTAGATAAAAACATTTCCTTTCGGAAATCATTTACTATAACAATAGTGTTATAGTCCACCATTTCCTTAAATTTCTCGAAAACGTCTATTTCAACAAGAACTGCGGAAATCTATGCTTTCGATTCATAATACATTTAAAACATCTTTAAAATGTTTACCTTCATTTCAAATATTACTTTCCCAAAACCATATCTATTTTACTTAACAATATATTCACTGTCCAAAATCGTGAATATAATTTACTTAACCCAATTTTGATCTTTTCCACACATTTTTATTTCAATAAAAATTCGCTATCCAAAATCGCGAATATATCTTCTTTGATAATCTTCTATATTTAATTTATCAAATTCAATCGATTTCGAATTTATAAACACGGTTATAAATTCTATTTCTATTTATAAAAACTTCAGTTTATAAATCTTCTTTATTTACCAATTCAATTCACAATTCAATTTATATACCACAATCCAGATTATAAGTTAAATACTTATAATTTCATTTATTTACAAAGATCATTCTTTTAAAACTTTACAACTGTAAAATTTACCCTTTTATAAACCCATTTTAACGTCATTTCCAAATACTACATCAATTTCAGATTGATTTCCAAAATCTTATCATTTCTAAATAATTTTCCTTATTCTTTCCAATTTATTCAATATTCTATTTTCAAAAGAATTCTTCAAATTTGAAATCATTTTTACATTGATTTCCCAAGTTATTTCAATTCATATATTTAATTTCTAATTGGACTTCCAACTTATTTCATTTTAAATAAATTCCTTTTGAAGAAAATGAATTTCTTTGTCTCTTTCAATCTATTTAAAAATCCAAATTTAAATTAAATTCTTAAATTTATAATCACTGTTTTATGAAATTCTTATATTTAGCAATTTCACTTTATTCTGGAATTTATTCCATAAGGTTATAAAAATTTACTTTTTATACTTTAAAAATTCCTTTCTTCAAAATTTTTCAATTTCTAAAATTTATTCACTTAGAAATTTCTATTTTTGATTCCAAAAATTCAATTTCGTTTATTTTTGGAATCCAATGATATCAAACATCCATTCAGCTAAATTTTAGCTCTCAATCAATTTCCAGGCATCAACAGGATTAATAACATCAATAATCATTCACAGATTAACACATCACAGTAGAATATAAATTCAATCAATGTGAGGGGTCCAGTTGGATCCCTCCAACCTGTTTCCCTGCATCCAAAGACGTTAGCACAATACCAATTCCGCTCCAGTACGGAATTATCGCGGTATATAGGTTTTTATAAATCCGCTTACTAACGGCGCAATAGGGTCTCATCCGCTATACGAGGCGGGAAATCATCAATCCAATATATACATATGCCAATATGTATATACTGCTATATATATAGATATATCCTATTATATCTAATAGCACATTCAATAGCAATCAAACAGTCAATCAAATCAATAACTGAAAATTTCCACTTTTAAATCGAGTGAGAAAATCTCACCTTAGCTTTTATTTTGCCATCCATTTTCCAATTTGACCATTTCTCCAAATTTTGACCTTGTATAAAAAAATTTATACAATCGATTAATATTTGAAATAAATCGAACCATCCGTTTCCATTTAGTAAAATTTTATTTTAACCTAGTTTTTCTTTTAATAAATTTATCTAACAAAAATTTAAATCAAAACTATTCTTCCTTTAAATAAATATGCCACTAAATAAATTATATCCAACTAAGATTTTACTTTTAAATTAATATCTTTAAGTTAAAATCCATTTTTTAAATAAATTCGTTCAACTAAATTTTCTCTTTTCCATCCACAACTCAAAATCTGAAAACAATTAAATTCATATATATGCATATGAACATGTGTATATTAACATAGGTTTCAAATTCGAACAGTTAATTTCTTTTCACAAAATATTTATTATTCTTCTTAATAATTCCTATATATAGATTAACTAAATCAAAATCAAAAAAAAAACAATTTTATACCTCACTGGAAGAATTCGTGAACCCAGATTTTTGATTCGCTCTGACTCCCCTAATTACCATCGTCGATGGCCCAAACTTCGACCATCCCCTCACCAGCCTCGACCCATGCCTGCTGCCGTGAACTACCTCGATCTGGCCCACGCGAGCACCCACCACGCAGTCGCGTGCACGAAGCCCTAGCTGTGCTCGCGCCTCCACGACATCGCCAGACTCCGCTTTGGAATTTCGTGAGCGCGAGCGCGCGCCTCCTTCCACGCCTCCCAGGTCGCCGCTTCGAGTCTCGAAGTTCGCCAGCCCCTACTCGAACACGCGCCGCCTGATACATCGCCGCCCTCCCTCTAGAACGCGCCACGATGAACTCTAGATCGTCGATGAACCCATGCCGAAATTTCTTCCATCCACGCGACCCTAAGCACGATCGAACGAATGATTTTAAATCAGGGGAGAAACTGAGGAACGCGGCTTCGAAGTATAGCTTGAAACAAATTTTCGATTTGCTCTTGAATGAACTGAACGGGGAGGAGGGGACTCGACTTTGATTTGGGGAGGAACGGTTATGAATTTTAAGCTGCTCGATTTGATTTCTTTGAACTGGAAGTAAGAGGACGTATTTAAAATTGGGAAGAAGCATGCTCTCACGTTCTCAGGCGCGATATTAGGCGTGATTAAAGGGATAACGTGGTGAAGTTGACTAAGTTAAAAAATTTTAAATTTAGATTTAAATTGAAATTCAATTTAAATTTCAAGGCGTTTAACCGCCGTACGGTTACATATCAACTCCGAAAAATACAAAATTGGAAATCCGACAATAATTCAATATTACGGACCCAACGGAACTGGTTTCGTCGAATTCCGAGACTGTTTGAAAAATGACTATTTTTAAATATCGGTTAAACGATTTAATTTCAAAACTGAACGAAACACTTTGAAATTAGATTCTGAAGTTTCAATCATCTTCAGTATTATCATTGCGAAATTTAAAAGCTTTTGAAATATTTTTCTTCAGCTTAAAACTGAATATTCAAATTTTTATCCAGTTCAATAGATTAAATAAAAAAATTTAATCGCCAATTTCTGAATTATATTCGGGATTCAAATTAAATTACCGTTCAAATATTTAAAATTAATTAAATATTCTCAATTTAATTCGTTCAAAATTCTGGGTCGTTACAAACTTCCCTCCTTAAAAGAATTTCGTCCTCGAAATTACAAGTTAAGAAAGAAAGGTCCTTAACTCGTCTACTATTTTTCGCAATCTAAATAGTTTTATCAATTCATCAAAACAAATCTTTCTACTAAAGATTCGTTATTCATCAACTAAATTTCAACTTCAACTCTAAGTTCAAAACAACATTGTTTGCTTAACAATTCAAATTCAAATTCAAATTTTAAACTTTCAATTTTTCTCAAAAATTTTCTAACGCCCTAAATTTTCGAAAAATTTCGCCAGCGTCTCCTTTGCGCGGCTAATACGGCACGACTACAAAACGTCCCTACGGACTCTCTGATTTCAAAAAGAAAAAGAAAAAGCCAAGCGGCTAGAGAGAAATCATCAAAAACTCATATAGAAATTAAAATACGTACCTTTTGGCGAGCAATTCAAATTATCTGTGAAATAATTTTTCCAATCCCTTTATACACCTGTATATCCTACTAGCCATTATATCTAGTTACATATATTCAAACCATTTCGTACATTCAATTTCAAAATTTTCAATATAACTGCTTATATCATTTTTAAGTTCGTTATTGAAGTTATATGTATTCATTTTCTTTCAATTTTACATTTCACATTCATTTGAATTTAATTCGTTCCAAACCTTATTAATTTGGTCAATATTCAATTAGTTTCACTTACTAATTTTAGTTTAATACTTCACAAATCAAGTTCAATTCCAGTTCTATTTACTTACAAATCCAAAATGAATTTTAACATTCAATTTCACCTTCATTTATTCAAATTTATCTTCACATTCAGTTTCAATCACTTATATTAAACTGGATTTCAATTCGAATTCAATTTACATTCATGTACTTGCAATCACAAATTGATTCATTCCTTCTCAATTTTATTTTCATAATTCAATACTCAATTCCAGAGTCTTTTCAACCTTTTCAAAACCATTTTTGAAAACAATTCAAATCATCCTTTGAATTTTCTAAAACAAAATCCAAATTTTCCAAACAACTTTCAATTGAAACAATTTGGCAGCAATTTCTCTTTTGGAAACCCGAAAATGAACACCAACGATGCCGCGGTCATCATCGAAGTTATTTTCCAGCGACCGAAAAGAGTATAGAGCTTTTCATCTCTTCAAAAATACTTTTCAAAACCTTCGAAATTCATTTTCAAATCAAAAAGACTTTAAACTTCCAAATCTCCAAAATTTTCAAATCCCTTTCAAAACATTTCCAAATACTTTTCTGGAATTCCGTTTTAATTTACAATTCACATTTATGATCTACATTCTCAATTTCATTTGTCTGTGAATTTATTTCTTAACTTTGGAGTAACGATTTCAGTTTCTTATTCAATTTCATATAAAAATGATAACATTTCAATATTATCACTTTCCTAACAACCATGCAACCATATACTATAGTAATTCATAGAAAATCGTTTCTTTTCTATACAAAAATAGTTTTGGGTAAAATTATCTCATTTACCCTATTTTAAAACAATACTGTGCCGAATTGTTCTATTCGAGTGTTTAGAGATCCCTATCAATGATCGTTAATTACTCGTATTGACCAGAATCCATATACCACTCAATAAATCAATCATCACAATATAAAACAATTTTATATTCACTAACAAATACGCGCTCATATCTATTATTACACTCAACTCATTCTAGAGTACTGCTGACTCTATCTCTAATGAGTAACACCCAACAGAGCAGGGTTGTCGCTTAACCATATGCTCTGATACCACTTGTAACATCCCGATATTTTTCGACTTTCGAAAATTCAACATCGATACTCACTTTATCGACTGCTGAGTCATCGAATGCCGGAAACCCGAAAAGTTATGATTTTAAGAAAGAAGAAAAAAGGTAGAAGAAGAAGATAGAAGAAAAAGAGAAGAAAGAAAGAAGAAGAACAACAGAAACACATCAGAACTGAAAACAATATCAGAATCTTACACATCGCAGCGGAACAATATATAATAGATAAACACTAGTCTTTTAAAACAAAGAACTATATCAGTTTATACATACATCAATCAGAATCAATATACAACAATGGACAGTTTCATAAACTTGTCCTCATACAGAATACACAGCGGAATAAATACTATCAGGTACAAATACTACGTCTCGTCATCCAGCTTATCTCCAAGCTCCAGAATATCCAGAATATCCTGATAATCTAACTCTAGACTGCCCGTGTGGAAAATGATGGGCACCCAGAGTTTAGAAGGGAAACAATAAACTCCGAGTCAGTCATGGTGACTGGTGTGAGATCGTAAAACAGTTTAACTTTAAAAATAAATAGCAGAGAATTTTAAAGTTAATTCGCAATGCTTTTGGAAAATGAAACTACCATAAGACCTCCCACCACACACACAATGCAAACGCAGAATTGGAGGAGATTTCTTCTTATGATAGTCAAAGATGCTTACTACGCAAAATCAAATCATTTTTGATATTATTATTAGTGCATAGTGTAGAAAACATTTCGAAAGTATAATATTAATCTTAGCCAACATACGACCAGTATCGTATGCCTACTATAGCTACCATCTAAACAGTGGTGACCACCGTACGTAAATGGCAGGTTCTACAACTAATACCGTACAAAGTTCGTATTGGAGTTTGGATTTCCAACAAATGGTCAGGCTAAGGAACTTCCTATCCACGATGGGTACGTCCCTGGAATAGACGACCCGAGAACCTAACCGGATCTCTGCCAACACAAGGCCGGGTTACCTCTGCAAAAATAGGTAACTACTGACACGCGTATGCCATCCCCCGATCGTCACCGATCTTCCCGAGGATCCCCGATTTCCAACAAACCACATAGATAATAATAATGCAGTAACCACAGAGGTTAAGTATCTGGGCTCCATACCATGATACCACCTTTATCCAGAAGGAATGACATACACTAAGGGGCGCTACTCCCTAGAACCTTGCTGCATCCTTCCTGTTTCGACCATTTCCGGGGTGTGAGGCTCGACGAAGTCTCGTCCACAAAGCTACGCTTTCTTAAAAAGCCCTGCTTCGGGTCAAACAAAATGATCAACCTATGATCACAAAGATATAAGATCAAACAAATGATCATATCACAAATGATCAAACACTGATCATTTCACAGCAACACTTAGTATGCCACGTTACCAAATTGGGATATATCGCTGATAAATTTCAACTACATAACCTCTGAGCTCGTACGTCTCAGAGAAGGGTGTTAAGCTAAGAGAATAAATTCTCCGCCACCAACAGAGATGTATTTGAAAGAAATCAGCTCAATATCTCAAATTGTAACGTCAGACACACAATCCATACAAGTCTGTTCCGGGATCGAACAGAACCGAAGGCACTTCTCACGAAGCCCTTGCATATCCGGATAATTTTCAATCACGTCAGGACTTCCCGTCACTAAGGGTGATAAAACCTCTAAATCGAAGATCAGTCGATGTAGAGTAACTCGACGGTAATCCTTCCGTTTTCAAAAATATCCGGTCTTCAACACCGGTCTTCAAATGCGATTCATAACGACGTATCACATATTCGGAATGGGTTATACGACCCCATGGTCCTTTCCCGGCTAACCCGAATAGTGAGCGTTTATTTAAAAACAAGTGTGGCATTCAAATTCATCCAATCACAACAAATACCTATCTAAAGGTAATTATTGATAGTCGGTTATTTAACTATCAATAAAGATGCGCAACATCATCAGATTCCAAATAATTTTCCCAAATTATTTATCTTCAAAAATATCTTTACTAGATATAAAATTTCCACACTTAAAAATAAATCAATGTTTATTTTTCTAAACAGTTTCCCTTTCCTTTATAAATTCCATAGAGAATTTATATCTTTCAAAATATCTACTGATATACGATTTTCAAATCGTTTTCAATATTCGATTTCGATTTATCTTTAAGAAGATAAATCTCAAAAACGTTCATTTCATATTGGAAAACATTCCATACTTATTTAAAAATAAGTATGTCACAAATCATTTATTTTCAACACTTGAAAAATATTCGATATACTTAAATCAAATTAAGTATATATTTCATTCTTTAAGGAAATCTATTTTCTATAACAACATCAATTTGAGTCAAAACGAATGTTACGTAAAACATCGTTACGACGACTCAAAAATCACTAGTATAGGGATTCGAAATTAAAATAGATATGGAAATCCCAATACTAGATAAAAACATTTCCTTTCGGAAATCATTTACTATAACAATAGTGTTATAGTCCACCATTTCCTTAAATTTCTCGAAAACGTCTATTTCAACAAGAACTGCGGAAATCTATGCTTTCGATTCATAATACATTTAAAACATCTTTAAAATGTTTACCTTCATTTCAAATATTACTTTCCCAAAACCATATCTATTTTACTTAACAATATATTCACTGTCCAAAATCGTGAATATAATTTACTTAACCCAATTTCGATCTTTTCCACACATTTTTATTTCAATAAAAATTCGCTATCCAAAATCGCGAATATATCTTCTTTGATAATCTTCTATATTTAATTTATCAAATTCAATCGATTTCGAATTTATAAACACGGTTATAAATTCTATTTCTATTTATAAAAACTTCAGTTTATAAATCTTCTTTATTTACCAATTCAATTCACAATTCAATTTATATACCACAATCCAGATTATAAGTTAAATACTTATAATTTCATTTATTTACAAAGATCATTCTTTTAAAACTTTACAACTGTAAAATTTACCCTTTTATAAACCCATTTTAACGTCATTTCCAAATACTACATCAATTTCAGATTGATTTCCAAAATCTTATCATTTCTAAATAATTTTCCTTATTCTTTCCAATTTATTCAATATTCTATTTTCAAAAGAATTCTTCAAATTTGAAATCATTTTTACATTGATTTCCCAAGTTATTTCAATTCATATATTTAATTTCTAATTGGACTTCCAACTTATTTCATTTTAAATAAATTCCTTTTGAAGAAAATGAATTTCTTTGTCTCTTTCAATCTATTTAAAAATCCAAATTTAAATTAAATTCTTAAATTTATAATCACTGTTTTATGAAATTCTTATATTTAGCAATTTCACTTTATTCTGGAATTTATTCCATAAGGTTATAAAAATTTACTTTTTATACTTTAAAAATTCCTTTCTTCAAAATTTTTCAATTTCTAAAATTTATTCACTTAGAAATTTCTATTTTTGATTCCAAAAATTCAATTTCGTTTATTTTTGGAATCCAATGATATCAAACATCCATTCAGCTAAATTTTAGCTTTCAATCAATTTCCAGGCATCAACAGGATTAATAACATCAATAATCATTCACAGATTAACACATCACAGTAGAATATAAATTCAATCAATGTGAGGGGTCCAGTTGGATCCCTCCAACCTGTTTCCCTGCATCCAAAGACGTTAGCACAATACCAATTCCGCTCCAGTACGGAATTATCGCGGTATATAGGTTTTTATAAATCCGCTTACTAACGGCGCAATAGGGTCTCATCCGCTATACGAGGCGGGAAATCATCAATCCAATATATACATATGCCAATATGTATATACTGCTATATATATAGATATATCCTATTATATCTAATAGCACATTCAATAGCAATCAAACAGTCAATCAAATCAATAACTGAAAATTTCCACTTTTAAATCGAGTGAGAAAATCTCACCTTAGCTTTTATTTTGCCATCCATTTTCCAATTTGACCATTTCTCCAAATTTTGACCTTGTATAAAAAATTTTATACAATCGATTAATATTTGAAATAAATCGAACCATCCGTTTCCATTTAGTAAAATTTTATTTTAACCTAGTTTTTCTTTTAATAAATTTATCTAACAAAAATTTAAATCAAAACTATTCTTCCTTTAAATAAATATGCCACTAAATAAATTATATCCAACTAAGATTTTACTTTTAAATTAATATCTTTAAGTTAAAATCCATTTTTTAAATAAATTCGTTCAACTAAATTTTCTCTTTTCCATCCACAACTCAAAATCTGAAAACAATTAAATTCATATATATGCATATGAACATGTGTATATTAACATAGGTTTCAAATTCGAACAGTTAATTTCTTTTCACAAAATATTTATTATTCTTCTTAATAATTCCTATATATAGATTAACTAAATCAAAATAAAAAAAAACAATTTTATACCTCACTGGAAGAATTCGTGAACCCAGATTTTTGATTCGCTCTGACTCCCCTAATTACCATCGTCGATGGCCCAAACTTCGACCATCCCCTCACCAGCCTCGACCCATGCCTGCTGCCGTGAACTACCTCGATCTGGCCCACGCGAGCACCCACCACGCAGTCGCGTGCACGAAGCCCTAGCTGTGCTCGCGCCTCCACGACATCGCCAGACTCCGCTTTGGAATTTCGTGAGCGCGAGCGCGCGCCTCCTTCCACGCCTCCCAGGTCGCCGCTTCGAGTCTCGAAGTTCGCCAGCCCCTACTCGAACACGCGCCGCCTGATACATCGCCGCCCTCCCTCTAGAACGCGCCACGACGAACTCTAGATCGTCGATGAACCCATGCCGAAATTTCTTCCATCCACGCGACCCTAAGCACGATCGAACGAATGATTTTAAATCAGGGGAGAAACTGAGGAACGCGGCTTCGAAGTATAGCTTGAAACAAATTTTCGATTTGCTCTTGAATGAACTGAACGGGGAGGAGGGGACTCGACTTTGATTTGGGGAGGAACGGTTATGAATTTTAAGCTGCTCGATTTGATTTCTTTGAACTGGAAGTAAGAGGACGTATTTAAAATTGGGAAGAAGCATGCTCTCACGTTCTCAGGCGCGATATTAGGCGTGATTAAAGGGATAACGTGGTGAAGTTGACTAAGTTAAAAAATTTTAAATTTAGATTTAAATTGAAATTCAATTTAAATTTCAAGGCGTTTAACCGCCGTACGGTTACATATCAACTCCGAAAAATACAAAATTGGAAATCCGACAATAATTCAATATTACGGACCCAACGGAACTGGTTTCGTCGAATTCCGAGACTGTTTGAAAAATGACTATTTTTAAATATCGGTTAAACGATTTAATTTCAAAACTGAACGAAACACTTTGAAATTAGATTCTGAAGTTTCAATCATCTTCAGTATTATCATTGCGAAATTTAAAAGCTTTTGAAATATTTTTCTTCAGCTTAAAACTGAATATTCAAATTTTTATCCAGTTCAATAGATTAAATAAAAAAATTTAATCGCCAATTTCTGAATTATATTCGGGATTCAAATTAAATTACCGTTCAAATATTTAAAATTAATTAAATATTCTCAATTTAATTCGTTCAAAATTCTGGGTCGTTACACGTGTTACACACACCACTACCCTATCTACCTTTATATCCTATATTGGAAAACCCGAACAGGTAACCCAACAAATAGGTAGAAATATATATATATATTTAAAATGGTACTTTTTATATAGAAATTATTTCTGGGTAAAATTATTTCATTTACCTCTTTAAAACAATATTGTGTCCGTTGGCCTGGTTCAAGTGTTTAGAGATCCCTATCAATAACGTTAGCTACTCGTATTGACCAGAATCCATATACCACTCAACCGATCAATTAACACAATATAAAATCATTTTATATAACTAACAAATACGCGCTCTCGAATATATATACTCTCAGACTCAAACAGGTTGATACAGATCCTGTCTCTAATGAACAATCCTTCCGAACCTAGGTATTCACTCAACCTAGTGTTCTGATATTCACTTAACCAAAAGCTTAGGCATTCGCTCAACCTCGCTCTGATACCACTGTAACGACCACGACTTTCTCTCCATAGAAAGTCGTATCGCTAATAAGAAAGAAAGGGGTAGAAAATAGAAAAGAAGAGAAGAAAGAAAGAAACAACAACAACGATCTCACAGCGGAACGAATAAATTATATTAATAACATAAACTACATAGTATCATATACAACACTTATCAGAGTTACACAGATTCACATCATATACTAGACAGTTATAAACATCTGTCTAGTTATTACATCTCAATACAAACAAAGATCTAAACAAGATCAACACAGCGGAAACTACTATCTATATCTACAACGCTGAAGCCTCCTGCTCCATTGCTCCTCCACAATTCGTCAAGGCTAACCTGAATCCCTTGGCTACTCGTAAAAATTTGAGTACCCAAGAGTTTATAAAACAGAAATAAACAACTTGGGTCAGACATGGGTCTGGTGTGAGTAACAGGTTAAACTTGTTTAACTTCAAAACCTTTTGAAAGAAAGGTATCACGTAAGACTTCCCACAAATAAACATGGGTAAGTTTTTACCTTACGCTAACCAAAACATTTGATAGGAAATTCGATTGTATTATAATAGGGTCTAGGGTTTTCAAGTAAAATACAGAAATAGCTGAAATGCTTACATCTCACATTCCAACATAGTTGGGCACAACTAATACGTACGGCACTTATTGGAGTTTGGATTCCATACAATGGCAGGGCTACCGGGGTACTGCCCATCACAGTACGTGGCCTAGATCACCGTACCGAGGATCACTCCCAATCCCCTGCAACACAAGGTCGGAACATCCCTTACTGGATAATTTCCGCACAAGATACCTCACGGTTGGGATCAGCAACCGCACCACTAAGTCGAAAATAGAAAGGGACATCTAGACAGAGGTAACCTTGTCCTACTTGGGTGCTACCCACTAACCTTGCTGCACCTCCCCTGTTTTAGCCATTCCCGGTTTGTGAGGCTTGAGGTCACGATTACCTTTAAATAGAACACATCTATCTTAGAATGCTCATCGTCCACCTGACGATGTTCTGAAAGCATTCAATCCATACAAGTTCGTTCCGGGTTCGAACGAAACCGAAGGCATTATCTCGTTACACTCGTTTTGGAATCACCCTCAGAGTTAACGACAATAACCCTTGCACTCTGAATCTTCATCTTCACTTGATTCACGACCTATCGTTAATTTGGATCGATGTGGTATTCGGGTCTCCAGACCTGGAAATCCGGTATACGGAAACCCGATCCCGGTCTCATCGAAATCCAAAGCGTATCTTTTAAGGCCAAGTTGTTTTAAAGGTTAAAACGATTCAATTCATTATCTTTATACACAAAGAAAGATAATTCACAATAGATAATCAACATTATCAGATAATCCATATTATCATCACAATTCAACTAACATCCATATCATACAGCATATATCTCATCAGAGATATCAATCAATGTCAAGTATCCAATACTAACACCCATTCATAAGTAATGATTTATATCATCTCTAATTAATTTAAATTAAATTAAATTAATTCTTCATTTTATAAATCCTTCTTACTTAACCATTAATTAATTTCCATCAATTAATTAATTATCCTCTAATAATTCATTTCAATTAATCATCTTGATTAATTATCTTTTGATTACATTCAAGTAATTTATTCTCAATTAATTACTTAAATTAATTATCCTTAACCACTTATTGTAATTAACCTTTAATTACTTCATTAATTAATTTACTAAAATTAATTAACTTAATCAACTATAATTAATTACATTAATCCTTAATTAATTACATTGATTAATTACTTCATTTATTAATTATTACTTAATTAATCAATCTTAATTACATCATTAATTAATTAATGATCCTTAATTACAACTTAATTATTAATTACCTAATTAAATTAATTACATTAAGTAAAAAACACATTTATAAATCACCTTGATTAATCTTCAATTAGTAATTAATTACCCTTAATTACTTTCATTAACTAAATTAATTACTCCTTAATTAATTTCTTAATTAATCCCTTGATTAATTATTTAAAGTAATTAATTCAAATTACTTCTATCAATAAAATCATTTATTCAACTAATTACTTCCAGTAATTATCTTATTATTTACTTCTCTAAATAAACTTACCTTAATAATTACATTAAGTAATTATTATCAAATCATCTCTTGATTATTCTAAATTAATTAAACTTAATTAATTAATTTAACTAAATCAAATTAACTTCAATTAATTACAATAAGTAATTAATTCTTAATTACTTCCAATAAGTAATTACATTTAAAAAAAATTCTATAATTGATTATTCTTAAATTAATTCAACTAATTAATTATCAAAATTAATCCTATTAATTCATTATTTAATAACCCATAGTCAATGACCTCATTAACTATTATTTAATTACTTTCCTTAAATAATACTCTAATTTATAATCCCTAACTACAAATTAATCATCCATAATTAATTAATCTTAATCATAAATAAATTAGTTTAAAACCTTTAATTATTTATTTATTTAATCCAAATGATTAATTAATCAAACAATTTAATTATCCATTAAATTTCCTAATTAATTTAATGAACACAAATCTTTAATTACTTTAAGATAAACATTGTTCTTATTGAAAATCAAGTTATCATTTACAAAGTATTTTAAATCAATTTACTTAAATTTTATCTTCAAAATTCATTTTAAATTTAAAGATTTAAAATGAATACAAATTATCTTTAACCCGTTTTAAACATCATTTCTAAGACTCTTTTATTTTACAAGTTAAAGAAATACTCATTCAATAAAGAAGTTTAAAAGGTTCTAAACAAATTCATATTTAAATTTATAAAACTTATTTATTTCTCATCTAAAATTCAAACTAAACCTGACTCCAAATAATAAAACTTTGATTTCCATTCCTGTCTTAATATTTCTTCATAATTTAAATTCAGTTTAAATTTAAACTGACAGGTTTTTTTTTTTTAAAAAACCTGGCAACACAATTACCCGAGACCACTCAAAAACACTCCGAGTCGAATCCTAAAAACTTCGAGTCTCACACGAACAAAACTCGAGAAACTCGAGTTGCCTTCTCCTGTTCAAACCAGACTTCACCCAGCTATTTCAATCGCGTGCACGTGCACATCCACCAGCGTCAACTCCGACCATCGCCGAGTATCCCCACAAGTCGACGTTCATCCACCTACCAGAAAACGACCATCCAATCTTCGATCAATTCGCTTTACAAAACATTTTTCCCTAAAAAATTAAAAATCAAATGGAATTTGATTTGAATTTGGAAAGGAATTAAGGTTAATTCAACTTGAATTGGGATTAAATCAATTTCAATGAAAATTGAAGTATTGAGTCAATTTAAAGGAAGTGGAAATTTAAATTGAATTGATGGGAAATTAATTGGAAATGGAGATTGGAAATTTAAACAGTTTGGCTCTGGATTATGTTTCAAAATAAATTGTTTTAATATAAATATATTTTTCCAAACTATTTACTATACAATCTTTCTTCTCAAACCCCAAACTATCTTATACTTATTTTACAATTATTTTGAAATTATTTAACTATTTTGAAACTGTCTTATAAACTAATTACTATTTTTCTGTTATTTATATCTAATCACTATTAAAAAAAAAACTATTTTGCAATTATCTAACTATTTTATACCTACTTAACTATTTTACAGCTTTCTTTTATAAAAATGCTATTATTTGTTATTATAATTAATCCGCTGCGAATGTGAGATGTTGTGTTTTCTGTTCTTCTTTCTGTTTCTTTCTTCTATCTCTTTTCTTTTTCTTCTAACTATCTGGAAATAGATTTTTCCCTCTTTCATATAAATTTTTATTTTAATTATCAAAGCAAAAGAAGAAGTAAAATCTGGAATTGCAAATCAAAAGAAATATCAAGGAAATTTCAAATTCTTCAAACAACCTGAAGATCAGAGAAAGATCAAACAGCAAGAATTTAAATTCAACAAAGCAAAGAGAAAATTCATAGCAGCTAGATTCAAATTCAACTAGGCAAATAGAAGTTCAAAATCAAACATGCAAGCCTGGAAACAGAAAATGTTCTCTGTTCTCTGATTTTTGGTGAGTAAACCTTTAAACTTAAAAACATCAAATATTTATTGCATGTGGATAAATGTACTGATGATTGCTTTGCATGTCTGTGATTATGAAAGTCTTGTATATTTTTTTTTTGGTGTTAATATCTGTTGATTTAAACATCTTATTATAAATCAAATCCTCTGCCTTTAAACTGAGAACATAGAATTCCCCTTAGATTGATACAGATAATATATATTGGAATTGACTTGGGAATGTATGTTTGAAATATATATGCATGTTTGTTTTTAGATCTAAATACATGTTGAAACTATGTGTGCCTTTGTTTGAGTGAAGCTCTGTTCATATTTACAGAGTTTGATTTTGACAAAAATTTCAAAATCTTTCTCTCTGGTTCCCTGTTAGCTTAGTTTTTAAATTATTTAAGTTGGTTAAAACAGAGACTAGAAATTTAAAAATAATCTAAATATGTTGGTACACATATTATCTGGAAATCAAGAATTCCAGTGAAACTCCCAAACCATGTTAAATTCAAATAACATATTTCTTTGATTTATTTTGATATTATGAATCACTGTCCCAGATCATGATTTTTAAAACAGGAATCATAATTTTTAAATTTCTATCAAATGAGATATCGGTTTTTGTTTAGAAATTGAATTTTGGGTCTTTTCTGAAAATCGAGGAAGTTTGGTTGGTCGGGATTGCTACTGAAGGTGGTTGTGAGGTCGATGATCATAGCAAAAATGGTAAGTGGCTTTAATTCTCACTGTGGTGGCAGCAGTTCGTCAGAGTAGGGTGAAAACCCAAAGAGTGTTCGAATCTGGAAATGAGGAAATTATGGCATCTCGGTTTGATCGTGTGGCGTTAAATTTGGAGGATAGTAGTTTGGAAGGCTAAGGAAGATGTCATCGGAGTTGTTACGACTCCAGTGATCGGAGACGAGAGATTGAGGCGATTTCTGGTGATGTTTCTGGTTCTTGTTCTGTTGAGTAGCTCGATTTTGAATCATGGCTTCTGGAGGTGATTTGATGATCGAAGTAGGTTACTAGAGCGATCGTGGATGTGTAGGAGAGACTGGCAGTGGTCTGAAGTTCATCGATCGATGGTGCACGTGCACGATCGTTAGCGTGTGTCAGTTTAGTTTGGGTTTGGGTTTCATGGGTTTTCTTGAAGGGATATCGGGGAAGAAAGGTCTTTGGCTCGGAGTTGTTTAGAGTCTTACGCGAGAGATGAAACTGTTAAAAGTTTTAACAATTTAAACTTTAAAACAAAACAGTTTTTTTAAATTTGCTCGGGAGGAACTCGGGAAGATAAAGTTTTGGCTCGGGTTGTCTTCGGGTTGTTTGTGAGAGTAAGTGAAAACAGTTTAACAGCTTAAATTTTTTTAAAAACCCAAACAGTTTAAAAATTTAGAATTTAACTCTGTTTTGAAAAGAAGAATAAGATGAAGATGTGTTGGTTTGATTCAAATACATATGGGTTAAACCCAAAGAAAATGTTAAACCAGTTTTTATATTTAAATAAAAGTAAGTTGTAAATTTAAATAATTAAGTTGTATTATTTATTTAACTTAAATATATTAAGTCAAAACCTTAAGTTATTTTCAAAAACTTAATTTGAAATATAATAAGGAAATTAATAAGGAATGTTTATCTTAAAAACTTAATTTAAGTTTAATAATAATGGAATAAATAAAGAGTGATTTAATAATTAAATTAGTTGATGATTAAGGATAAGTAAATTAACAATTAAGTTTCAAGTGTTTTATTTACTTGTAATTAAGGATTGTTAATAAATAATTAAGAATAAGTAATTAATTTTAACTTAATTAATGATTTTAATTAGGTAAGTTAATTATTAAGATCAAATGTTTTTAAATGACAATGTTTTATCTCAAGATTAATTAAGATTTTCAATGAGTTGAAATTAATTAATTTAATTAAGAATTTAAGTTTAATTAATTAATTTAATTAATTATGGATAAGGATTAATTAAATAATTAAGGGTTAATTAAAATGGTAATTAAGAAGTACTTAATAAAGTTTTATTAAGTAATAATTAAGTTTTTTTATTAATAATTAAGAGATTATTTTATAATTAAAGTTAATTAAGGATTAATTAATAGTTATTAAGAGTTAATTACCTAGTGTTATTAATTAAGTAATTTAGTTAATAAAGTTAATTAAAGGATTAAGGATAATTAATAAGGTAATTAATTATTGGTTAAGGTAATTAATTAAAAAAGTAATTAATTAATGGAAGTAATTAAGGGAAGTTAATTACTGGATTAAATTAATCAAAGGTAATTAATAATTATGGATTAATTAAGAATAATTACTTAATGTAATTAATAAAATAATTAAAGATGTAATTAAGGATCATTAGTTTATAATTAATTAATGATGTAATTAAGAGTTGATTAATTAAAATTAATTAATCAAATGATAAGTGATTAATTGTAATTAATTAAGGATTAAAGTAATTGATTATAATTAATTAATTAATTAGTGAAGTAATAAAGGGTTAATTAATGTATTTGGTTAAGAATAATTAATTTGTGAAATTAATTAAAGATAATTACTTAAATGTAATTAAAGAATGATTAATCAAGATGATTAATTAAAGTGGATGGTTAGAGAATGATTAATTAATTTATTTGTAATTAATTAATAATTAAATAAGTAAGATTTATAATGATGAAGTAATTAATTTAATTCTTTAAATTAATTAAAAGATAATATAAATCATTACTTATGAATGGGTGTTAGTATTGGATACTTGGCATTGATTGATATCTCTGATGAGATATATGCTGTATGATATGGATGTTAGTTGAATTGTATGGATTATCTGATAATGTTGATTATCTGTTGTGAATTATCTTTCTTTGTGTATAAAGATAATGAATTGAAATTGTTTTAACCTTTAAAACAACTTGGCCTTAAAAGATACGCTTTGGATTTCGATGAGACCGGGATCGGGTTTCCGTATACCGGATTTCCAGGTTTGGAGACCCGAATACCACATCAATCCAAATTAACGATAGGTCGTGAATCAAGTGAAGATGAAGATTCAGAGTGCAAGGGTTATTGTCGTTAACTCTGAGGGTGATTCCAAAACGAGTGTAACGAGATAATGCCTTCGGTTTCGTTCGAACCCGGAACGAACTTGTATGGATTGAATGCTTTCAGCACATCGTCAGGTGGTGTAACGACCCGGAATTTTCGAACCCGAAAATTCCAGATAGTTAGGAGAAAAAGAAAGAGATAGAAGAAAGAACAGAATGAAGAAAGAAGAACAGAAAACACAACATCTCACATTCGCAGCGGATTAAATATAATAACAAATAATAGCAATTTTATAAAAGAAACTGTAATTGTTACTTTACATACAATTCATCAGAGTTACAATCATTACAATAGATTGGACAGTTATATCAACCTGCCCCATACTACTATCAATACAACTCTCAATACACAGTGGAATACACTCCATACGTTCCTGCCATCCAGCTCGCCTCCTGAGCTCTAGAACGTCCTTACCTGGAAATCTGTAATACTCGGTCTGACCCGAGCATTACATCAAAGTAACACCCGGGTCAGGCTGGAAACCAGCATGAGTAAACCCATCTAACATGAAATACTAAAACAATAAACTTATTTAAAACCCGGGGTAACTCGTTCCTTACTACGAGTTCTTAACTTGCCATAGTCAATTACACAACTTTTAATCATATCTAAGCATTATTACACAGATTAAATGGCCAAGATTACATCATTTATTCCATTCCAGCCTATTTATTCCAAAGTCAAATTCATAAAGAATTATTGTGAATTCCAAATCGAAGTGGTTTCGGATATTACTAATATCCGACCCCGGTCTCTTCGAATCCAATTATTCATTAACCAAAGGTTTAAATATAATATATACAATCATTCATCTCATATCACAAAGCAGCACATATCACATATCAGAGATATATCATAATCCAAGGCACTCAACATCGTTCAACAAAATTTATTAGATATAATTCCTAATTAATTTAATTAATCTCCAATTAAATTAATTACCAACTTTAATCACTTGGATTACCTTAATCTTTCTTAATTAATTACAACCATTGATTAATCCTCCTTTAATTATCAATCTAAATTAATTATCCATAATTACTTTCATTAAGTAATTATACCATTTGTTAATTATTCTTAATTAATTAACCTTTAATTATTTATTAATTATCCTCTAAAAAAAACTAAATTAATTAACCCTCAACAAATTAATCTTTAATTAAGTAATTATCATCTAAGTAATTACTTACATTAATTTATTCTCTAATTACCAATTAATTTATCTCAAATTTCCAATTAATTAATCTCCAAATTAATTAATTTATAAACCTTAATCCTAAATCATTAATTAATTAAATTAATTAATTACTCTGTAATTACTTCATTAGTTTAATTAATCCTTAATTATTCAAAGTCTTAATTAACTTTAAACTATTGTTCTTATTAATTGCTTAATTATGATTAACACACCAACTTAAAACATTTTATCCTTTTACTTAATTACATTTCTAAATAAAGTTTAAAATAACTTAAAAACTTTAACTTAATAAATTCAAGTTAAACAAATTTTATATAACTTATTTAAATCAATTATTAAACACATTTATTATATAAAGAATAGATTTAAACTTGATTTATTTAAATTTAAAAACTTGTTTTTAATTAAATTTTAAACTGTTTTATTACTTTGGGTTCAACCTGGAACTAGGGCTGTAAATTTTGTTCGACTGTCCGATGTCCGTTCGCGTCCGTGGCCGAAATACGTCCGTCCGAGTTCGTTCGATTTTCATTTAGGACATGAATTAGGACAACAGAATTTGTACGAGAAAAAACCTTGTTCGATCGATGTTCGTTCGAATTCGTCCGAATTCGTTCGAATTTCTTATAAGTCGGTATATCCATTATGTTCTTCAAAATATTTATGACAACTGTTTGGTTGGTTGATTAAGTAAAGATCATTAAAATGCTTTTTCTTCAGTATATATACTGATAAAAATAATATAATTGATAGAAACTATATTAAAAATATAAAATATGAAGTAAATAACAATGTTCGTCCGTGTCCGTCCGAGTCCGTGATCGAAAAACGTCTGTCCGTGTCCGTCCGATTTTATTTAGGGCATGAATTAGGACAACAAAATTTGTTCGATCATAAATCTCGTTCGGTCCGTGTCCAGTCCGATTTCATTTAGGACAGAAACTGAACAAACCTCCGTCCGGTCCGGTCCGACCGATTTACACCCCTACATGGAACCCATCCCGAGTCACATTCGTAAATTACCCGAGCTTGAACCGTGTTTCCCACCCCCGTCTTTTACTTCGAGTAAAATCCCACTTCCCTCAGCTTATTCCCGAGCCTCTCATTCTTTCCCAATTCCATAGATACCCAGATACACTCAACCACCCTGTGCACGTACACCATCACCAGAGTAGCCTCCGACCTCTGATGAGTCTTCCAGCACATCTCCCTTCGCCGCTGCACCCCAATCCGATCATCAATACATAAATCCAAGCCTTCGATCAAAATCGAGTATCTCAGTCAAAAATGGAAACCAACATCACCGGAAAAACTCTTCGCCCAAACTATCTCGACCACCAGAGGTCGAGCAACTCCGGCCACAACCACTTCCACACTCCCTTAACCACCTACTCGAGTCTGGAAGAACTCGATCACTTCTTGTAACAACCCGCAAATTCGTAGCCATTAATTATCGGCACTAGGTGATTAAATCATTCGCCAATTCTTATCGGAATTCTATCGAGTTGAGATTCTTTTATAAAAATTGGTGAGAAATTGTTTTGGGCTTTAAATTTCTTTGGCCCACTTCAATTATCTTCAGCTCTTCATCAAACCCCCCTTTTCTTTCTTTTTATTTACGCGATCCTCTTTGCTCTGGAAGAAGAAAATGGCGGCTCTGTTTATCTCGTTTGTTCCTCTGATCTAAAAATTAGGGCTTTGATTTAAGTAGCCAGATTTCTGCAACTTCTCTTTGCGCTCTGGATTTAGGGCTTGTATTCGAAGACGCCGAGTTTATACTGATCGATTGAATTTGATTTCGAGCTTCGTTTCGTTGTCGATCGAGTGATTCCTTTATCTTGCTCACGGCTGCCTCCTCGAGTGTTCGTCTCCGCTTCAAACAAGGTGAGTAATCTTGTACTCACATCTAATTTAACTCTCCAGTGCATGATTTTGGGTTCGAATTGATATGGGTTCGAAACCTTGATTTTCGTTCATACATTCTTTGTTTGAATTTGTCACCTAATAAAGCTTGGTCGTTGGATTTCGTATGGATGTTTGAGATGATTTACGACTTGTTCAATTCATATATATTTTTCTTGATATCCACGATGTTGAATTTGCCCTGTTCGAACTTTCCCTGGTCATCACGTTTCAGACCTGTTCATATGCGTATATTTTTTGATTATATTGTTCGAACTTGTTGCCTTGGTAATCATGGTTGTGAATTTCTGAACTCGCCTGTTGACATTGGCTTTGACTTTGCACTAGTACCATTCACCGTTGATCTAAGTACTTCCAACTTGTTTCTTCTCTGACCTTCACTAATATAGTTGTCTTTGTGATTTATTCTGGCCTTGTCGACTTCACTGTGAACTTTGGCTCTGAATCATGGTAGTTCACTGTATTGTGCTTTTGTTTTGTCATTCGACTTACAGGTGCATTGACCTGTACCTGTGCACTTGTGTACTTTGTGTTCTGTTCATTAGCTTGGTAGCAATCCCTATAGTATTTGTGAAATGCCATGACTGTTCTTCGTTCCACTGTGCACTGCTTGACTCGAAATCTAGTTGCATCCATGCGATGATATATTGTTACTGGTGCAGTTTTGGGTTTCCAGTTGTACTTGGTTCATGTCAGATTTGTTCATGTCTTGTTGTAGTTCCTTGGTCTTTGCATTGTTGTCTGGGTTCACACTCCAATGTTCCTTTGCATACTTGAAACTGTTTATTGAACTTGAGTTGTTAGACTTCTTGGTTGCTTTGTAGTTGTGCATTGCTATACTGTTTTGAGTTCGAGACTTGTTCATTCTATTTGTACCACTGCTTTATCTTCGAACTGCACTCGTTTTTGCTCCATGATGAACTTGATAAATGCACTTCCCCTAGGACTGCATTATAGTGTGCCTGTAGCTTAACTTCAGTCAAATTGGACTTGAGTTGTTAGACTTCGATCACTTGGTTGATTTCTTCTTTCTGGACACTGTGATTTCTGGAAATTGCAGTTGACTTTGTAGACTTTGATTTTAGGAATTTCTGGTCTTGTGATGTTTCACTTACTTCACCATTACTTGGTGTTGTCTGCATTTCACTTGACCATTTGTATACATCCATTCATGTATGTATACAGATGTATGTTCACTTTTGCACATTCATGTGTTTGCTGTCTTATATGATGGCACTTGACTTATAGCCTATCTTGTTTTGGTGATGTTTTCATTTGTGCATCACTTGTCGCCTCTTTTATTGGTTGCACTGTTTCGTTTCACTGTGCAGTCTGCCCTTAAATATGTGTGGTGGCTGCATTGCTTTATTGTTGAGATTTTGTCCTTGTGGGTTTCATTGCATTGATGCGACCCTATTATCTTCTTGGTTTGGTCTCTTCCTCTCTTAACCATTTTGGCATTTCTCTGCCTTGTTCGAACTTGTTTGGTTTCCGTTGCTTGAGATGGCCAATCACTTCAATTCACTTGGTTGAAGTTCTTCTCTACTGTCACTTGCTTATTGCATTTGTTGGCACTGGGAATTCTTGAGCCTAGTCTTTGTACCTGTTTTCAACTGCTGTTTTATTGTGCAGTTGTTGTGATGGCGAGGCAGTACACGCGCGCGTGTACTGCAGCCACACAGAATTGATAGACTTTAGTTGGAATTTCTTTTATTCTTAATTCATCGACCTGCTGTGTAATTCGTAAGCTGTATTGGCGAGGCAGTACACGTTAGCGTGTACTGCAGCCAATTAGCATTGATATTTTTTTAAACTGACATTTCAATTGCTTAAACTGCTTTGGATTTTTGTTTTGTGGATTAACACTGTTTAGTGTTATTTCTGCCGTTATCCAATTCTCGTATCGAGAGTTGGATATACGAGATTTCTGTGACTGTCATCTATATTGAGATTGATTATTATTGCTTCTATGCGCTAATAACTGAGTTTGAATTAGACTGATCCGAGTATTATTTTCTTTTGAATGTAATACTCGGGTCAGACCGAGTATTTACAGGTTGTAGATTTTTAGCTTTGGGTTGCTGCTAGAGCTATGAAGACTTTTTATATCATTTGAAGTGGTCTTCGTCTCGTTGTAGTAGTCAGTGTGTCTGTTTAAGATGATAATGTATTCATGTATATTAGTCGATAATGTACTTGTATATATATAACTTCTTGAGTCGACAATTGTAGTTGTATCATTTGTATTGTGTCAAATGTATTGTAACTGATATCAGTTATTGTATATATGAGACTTTTCGTTCCATCTTTATTCCGCATTTATGTTATCTGTGTTATTTTTATATCTATTGTCCTAAACTATTATAGCCACTGTGTAGTAGCTTTGAGTTTGTATCGGAATGTCGGGTTTCCTCTAAAAATGAAATGCAATGTTTTATTATCTGACATATCGGTGCTCGCACAAGGCAATTACATAGATGGTCGCTCCTCAACAGCCTTATTCTTCGCGCTAGTTGACAGCACTACTCCGTAGTGTTCTTGTCTAGCGTGGGTATAGAGGTGGGGCGTTACAGCTTGGTATCAGAGCATGGGGTTTAGGACAATTATAAAACATAACTTAGATGGAGCATGTGTTACAACTATTTGTCGATGTTTTATCTCTCATCTTTACATATGATTATTTTTGACTGTTAGGTATGAATTCCTAACGCTTATTCTTGTGTTTTCGGCTTTGAATTGATTTAGCCGATGTTGATTTTGTTTTAATTTGGCAAATTAAAGCCATTTTGACTTTTGGACTTTGTTCCACTTTTGTTCTATGCTATGAGTGTCATTGTGTACCTGTTACACTGTGATGAAAAATAGCTGGACCAGTTGCAAATTGAGTGATTTTGATTTCTCATTCACATCTAGTTCGAATCTCAACGATTTTGAACTTGATATTTTGTGTTTTCCTCATCTTGAATTCCATTCGACTTTGGTCACTTTGTTTTTTGAGAAATTGTTAATTTCTTGATTTTCAAGACTCTGATTTTATTTGCCGTTGGTTTCTTTGATAATGATGATTGATTCATTTTGTACTCAACTGCGGCTATTAACTGTTGGCTTCGACATTGACTTGATTCTTACTTTTGTTGAAGTCAATTATGCATTTCTACTCGTTTTGCTTTGTTTTTCCAGTTGATATCGATTCTTCTTTCCTATTTAGTTGTTATCACCTTTATTGATTTTGATAACTTCTATTTTCTGGAATTTTTGGGTGTTCCTATTTTAATAAATTCAGTATCGATTTCTTTGGATTCCATTCACATCTTCGTATGTGAATTCTTGTGATTGATTGTTTCTACAATCATTTTTGTGATTTGTCACTTTAAAAATATAAAGGTTTTCTATACTAGTAGTAAATATTAAAATCCTTTTCTCCAAACGATTTCAAAAATTATTTTACTACAAAGCTCTTTTCCTAAATCGTTTTCCAATCTATTAATATATACAAGCCTTTATTTCACTCGTATGAGAAATTGAATTAAACGGCCTAGTAAAACAAGTGGTATGAAACGCTTGCGTTTACTTCGTCGGTTAACTCCTGGACTTGTTCGATTGAACCCTTTTCGTGACAATTTCCTAGTGAAGATTTACAGCTTGTTCGTAAATATTTAAGTTAAGCAAGTGGTTATGGGACATGAAGCTAAACTCATATATTTACTAGCTTGGTGTGATTGACACTTCTTTATGATCATGACGATCATTTTTATGATTTAGACTGGACCTCATCGGTGTGATTTCGTCTCACACATATCTCTTGGGCTTTGAGGATTGTCTAGACACCAGTGTGTGATTTCGTCTCACACATATTGCACGGTTAGACTAGGCCTCATCGGTGTGATTTCGTCTCACACATATCTCTTGGGCTTTGAGGGTTGTCTGGATACTCTTTGTGTGATTTTTATGATTTAGACTAGCAACTGTGCGATGTCTCTTTGTCTGCGAGGGAGACTAGACCCCGCTTTGTTGTAGGGTAGCGCCCTACGGTCTTCGGGCCATTCCTGTGTGAAAATTTAATGGATGGCTTCCATGAGATAGCGTCTCGTCATGTGATACCGGTCGGTGAGTTTTCATACTCCCATTTTTGTGATAGGCC
Organism: Allium fistulosum; assembly: GCA_030737815.1. Lineage (NCBI taxonomy): Eukaryota > Viridiplantae > Streptophyta > Magnoliopsida > Asparagales > Amaryllidaceae > Allium > Allium fistulosum. The sequence continues at coordinate 593,122,253 of CM060905.1, read as the reverse complement.
TTTCCCCCTTTTTTTTTTTATGATTTAGACTAGCGATTATGCGATGTCTCTTTGTCTGCGAGGGAGACTAGACCCCGCTTTGTTGTAGGGTAGCGCCCTACGGTCTTCGGACCATTCCTGTGTGAAACTTTATTGGTTAGCCACCAAGAGATAGCGTCTCGTTCATGTGATACCGGTGTTTTGGAGATTTCATACTCCCATTTTTATGCTAGGCCTTTTTCCCCCCCTTCATGTGTTTTCTGGATTTCTTGTGATGATTTCTAGAATTTGTGCTTCACCAATTTTCGTGATTTCTATTGACGAGTTTCGTCAATTTTTGTGTATTGGTGAATTCATGTGTTATTAACTTGTTATGAATACAAGTTTAGGGTATGATATCCCTTTCAATCTTTGAGAAGATTCTTGTGACATTTTTGATGAATGAAAATTCATTTGGTATTATATTTTGATGCCAGTTATTTTGATGAGATTTTGACGTGTTAACTTCAGTACTCGTCAATTTTGAAATGGATTTACAAGCGGTTCTCCCGCAATACTGATATTGCTAATTTAATCACGTGTTTTCAAAATTCGTTATTTTTAAAAGTTGTTTCAAAAATATAAATTAAAAAAAAATTGTTTTCAAAATTTTTACAGCTTACATTTTCAAAAGAACGAGGAAGCGAATTAAACATTTCAGAAAAATCGAGGACTATGACCCCTTTCTTTTACTGATTCGCTTAATTCCGGACTTGTCCGTTTGAGAATGTGAAATGTTAATTTTTAAAACACACAATTCTGCACTTTCAAGAAAACGATAAAGAGATTTAAACGATTTAGCAAAAGTAAGGAGTATGGAACCATACTTTTACTACTTCGGTTAATTCCGGACTCGTTAATTGAATATTTATGACTTCTGATTATCGTTTTTGATAATTAGATGTTTGTGTTTCTGATTATCGTTTTTGATAATCAGATATTTGTGAAATTTGATTATCCTTTGTGATAATTAAATATTTTCCAATTTAATTATCGTCTGAGATAATTAAATATTTTTCGATTTGATAATCGAATATTTGTGATTTCTGATTATCGTTTTTGATAATCAGATATTTGTGAAATTTGATTATTGTTTGAGATAATTAAATATTTTTCGATTTGATAATCGAATATTTGTGATTTCTGATTATCGTTTTTGATAATCAGATATTTGTGAAATTTGATTATCGTTTGAGATAATTAAATATTTTTCGATTTGATAATCGAATATTTGTGATTTCTGATTATCGTTTTTGATAATCAGATATTTGTGAAATTTGATTATCGTTTGAGATAATTAAATATTTTTCGATTTGATAATCGAATATTTGTGATTTCTGATTATTGTTTTTGATAATCAGATATTTGTGAAATTGGATTATTGTTTGAGATAATTAAATATTTTTCGATTTGATAATCGAATATTTGTGTTTCTGATTATCGTTTTGATAATCAGATATTTGTAAAATTTGATTATCATTTGAGATAATTAAATATTTTTCGATTTGATAATCGAATATTTGTGTTTCTGATTATCGTTTTGATAATCAGATATTTGTAAAATTTGATTATCATTTGAGATAATTAAATATTTTTCGATTTGATTAATCGAATATTTGTGTTTCTGATTATCGTTTTTGATAACCAGATATTTGTGAAATTTGATTATCATTTGAGATAATTAAATATTTTTCGATTTGATTAATCGAATATTTGTGTTTCTGCTTATCGTTTTTGATAATCAGATATTTTTGAAAATTCAATTATCGTTTTTGATGATTGAATATTTGCGATTTTGAGATTTGAGCTTCGTCTTTTTCTCTGACGATTCAGGTGAGTAATTTGATTTACTCACATTCAATTCGTGCAGTACGTGATTTCTGCTCTGATTCCTTTTCTTTCAATTGCTAGAACTCGATTGATTCTTGCTTTTGATAGTCGTCTGATTTTGATTCCTTGATCCCCTCGATGTTGATTCTTTTGATTTTAAGCAATCGAACCTTTTGATTTTTTTTTCTGATACTTCCATAATTCTAATGCTTCCCTGTGGCATTTGCTTTGCTTATGCATTCGACATTGCCATGCTCTTATGGTTGTTACCTTTTGTCTAATTATTCCTTATGATTGCGAGGACGCAATTTCTTTAAGGAGGGGAGTCTGTAACAACCCGCAAATTCGTAGCCATTAATTATCGGCACTAGGTGATTAAATCGTTCGCCAATTCTTATCGGAATTCTATCGAGTTGAGATTCTTTTATAAAAATTGGTGAGAAATTGTTTTGGGCTTTAAATTTCTTTGGCCCACTTCAATTATCTTCAGCTCTTCATCAAACCCCCCTTTTCTTTCTTTTTATTTACGCGATCCTCTTTGCTCTGGAAGAAGAAAATGGCGGCTCTGTTTATCTCGTTTGTTCCTCTGATCTAAAAATTAGGGCTTTGATTTAAGTAGCCAGATTTCTGCAACTTCTCTTTGCGCTCTGGATTTAGGGCTTGTATTCGAAGACGCCGAGTTTATACTGATCGATTGAATTTGATTTCGAGCTTCGTTTCGTTGTCGATCGAGTGATTCCTTTATCTTGCTCACGGCTGCCTCCTCGAGTGTTCGTCTCCGCTTCAAACAAGGTGAGTAATCTTGTACTCACATCTAATTTAACTCTCCAGTGCATGATTTTGGGTTCGAATTGATATGGGTTCGAAACCTTGATTTTCGTTCGTACATTCTTTGTTTGAATTTGTCACCTAATAAAGCTTGGTCGTTGGATTTCGTATGGATGTTTGAGATGATTTACGACTTGTTCAATTCATATATATTTTTCTTGATATCCACGATGTTGAATTTGCCCTGTTCGAACTTTCCCTGGTCATCACGTTTCAGACCTGTTCATATGCGTATATTTTTTGATTATATTGTTCGAACTTGTTGCCTTGGTAATCATGGTTGTGAATTTCTGAACTCGCCTGTTGACATTGGCTTTGACTTTGCACTAGTACCATTCACCGTTGATCTAAGTACTTCCAACTTGTTTCTTCTCTGACCTTCACTAATATAGTTGTCTTTGTGATTTATTCTGGCCTTGTCGACTTCACTGTGAACTTTGGCTCTGAATCATGGTAGTTCACTGTATTGTGCTTTTGTTTTGTCATTCGACTTACAGGTGCATTGACCTGTACCTGTGCACTTGTGTACTTTGTGTTCTGTTCATTAGCTTGGTAGCAATCCCTATAGTATTTGTGAAATGCCATGACTGTTCTTCGTTCCACTGTGCACTGCTTGACTCGAAATCTAGTTGCATCCATGCGATGATATATTGTTACTGGTGCAGTTTTGGGTTTCCAGTTGTACTTGGTTCATGTCAGATTTGTTCATGTCTTGTTGTAGTTCCTTGGTCTTTGCATTGTTGTCTGGGTTCACACTCCAATGTTCCTTTGCATACTTGAAACTGTTTATTGAACTTGAGTTGTTAGACTTCTTGGTTGCTTTGTAGTTGTGCATTGCTATACTGTTTTGAGTTCGAGACTTGTTCATTCTATTTGTACCACTGCTTTATCTTCGAACTGCACTCGTTTTTGCTCCATGATGAACTTGATAAATGCACTTCCCCTAGGACTGCATTATAGTGTGCCTGTAGCTTAACTTCAGTCAAATTGGACTTGAGTTGTTAGACTTCGATCACTTGGTTGATTTCTTCTTTCTGGACACTGTGATTTCTGGAAATTGCAGTTGACTTTGTAGACTTTGATTTTAGGAATTTCTGGTCTTGTGATGTTTCACTTACTTCACCATTACTTGGTGTTGTCTGCATTTCACTTGACCATTTGTATACATCCATTCATGTATGTATACAGATGTATGTTCACTTTTGCACATTCATGTGTTTGCTGTCTTATATGATGGCACTTGACTTATAGCCTATCTTGTTTTGGTGATGTTTTCATTTGTGCATCACTTGTCGCCTCTTTTATTGGTTGCACTGTTTCGTTTCACTGTGCAGTCTGCCCTTAAATATGTGTGGTGGCTGCATTGCTTTATTGTTGAGATTTTGTCCTTGTGGGTTTCATTGCATTGATGCGACCCTATTATCTTCTTGGTTTGGTCTCTTCCTCTCTTAACCATTTTGGCATTTCTCTGCCTTGTTCGAACTTGTTTGGTTTCCGTTGCTTGAGATGGCCAATCACTTCAATTCACTTGGTTGAAGTTCTTCTCTACTGTCACTTGCTTATTGCATTTGTTGGCACTGGGAATTCTTGAGCCTAGTCTTTGTACCTGTTTTCAACTGCTGTTTTATTGTGCAGTTGTTGTGATGGCGAGGCAGTACACGCGCGCGTGTACTGCAGCCACACAGAATTGATAGACTTTAGTTGGAATTTCTTTTATTCTTAATTCATCGACCTGCTGTGTAATTCGTAAGCTGTATTGGCGAGGCAGTACACGTTAGCGTGTACTGCAGCCAATTAGCATTGATATTTTTTAACCTGACATTTCAATTGCTTAAACTGCTTTGGATTTCTGTTTTGTGGATTAACACTGTTTAGTGTTATTTCTGCCGTTATCCAATTCTCGTATCGAGAGTTGGATATACGAGATTTCTGTGACTGTCATCTATATTGAGATTGATTATTATTGCTTCTATGCGCTAATAACTGAGTTTGAATTAGACTGATCCGAGTATTATTTTCTTTTGAATGTAATACTCGGGTCAGACCGAGTATTTACAGGTTGTAGATTTTTAGCTTTGGGTTGCTGCTAGAGCTATGAAGACTTTTTATATCATTTGAAGTGGTCTTCATCTCGTTGTAGTAGTCAGTGTGTCTGTTTAAGATGATAATGTATTCATGTATATTAGTCGATAATGTACTTGTATATATATAACTTCTTGAGTCGACAATTGTAGTTGTATCATTTGTATTGTGTCAAATGTATTGTAACTGATATCAGTTATTGTATATATGAGACTTTTCGTTCCATCTTTATTCCGCATTTATGTTATCTGTGTTATTTTTATATCTATTGTCCTAAACTATTATAGCCACTGTGTAGTAGCTTTGAGTTTGTATCGGAATGTCGGGTTTCCTCTAAAAATGAAATGCAATGTTTTATTATCTGACATATCGGTGCTCGCACAAGGCAATTACATAGATGGTCGCTCCTCAACAGCCTTATTCTTCGCGCTAGTTGACAGCACTACTCCGTAGTGTTCTTGTCTAGCGTGGGTATAGAGGTGGGGCGTTACACTTCTAGAGTTAGCGTCGACCCAAATTTTAGATGAACAGAAAACTAGGGCTTAAATCTTTGATTTAAAATCACCCACGCTATACTGCTTTAATTCACTTCCCACCATTTTTCCTGACATCCCCCATCGTCATGCTAACTTCGATAGGAAACTCGACCACCAAAAGTTCGTCGATTACCAGAACAAGGTTAAAACCCATTTCCTGATCATCTTTGAAATGCACATTTAAAACTCAACTAAAAATTTTGATTTTTATCTTTAAAATCCTAGTTTTTAAAGATACATCAGATTATACACATGAATCTATAATTTATCCAATTTGAAATTTTGATAAAAACAAATTCTTACTATAATAAATAAAGCCTGATTAATACTGTCTTAATTTCCTGTTTTAAATGTTTTTAAAATTTAAATCTTGCTGTTATAAACAAGTTTTGTTCAAATATTATAACATAAATCCGATCAGAGATAATTCAATTGATCATTTAAAAATATTATTTGCATCCAGAAATTTTAAAAACAGAGCACAACCTTGAGTACAGACATGCACACTGAGATATCCACAACATATATAAACATACTCATTAAATCCAACATGCAAACCATTATTACCTATTCAAACTCAAGTTTCTGCATGCATCAGAGTTTTAAATAGATTTAAAGCTTTTTTTTTTAAAACAAATTTGTTTACACACCTTAACTTAAATTATGCAAACAGAGATTTTAAAGACATGCACACCCAATAAATTCATACTTACATCCATGCAAACAATTTCATATTATAACTTCAATGGTTCTCTCATATATCAGATTAACAAACAATTTAAGTTTTTAAATCAAAGTTTACTCACCTGTATTGAAAACAGAGAGCAGAGCCGATTTTCTTAGATCTGGAACTATTTGTTGTTTTGAACTGCAACTTTTTAACTGGAAAGCTTGCTTTAATTATAAACTGGAAATCTTGATCCTTGCAACTGAACTTGAATCTACTTGCTAAGATGATCCAGACTTTGATTTTTAGTTGGAAGCTTGCTCAGTAATTTGCTTTGATTTAATTTCTGTTTTGCTAACCTTTTGTTTACAGGTTTTTGATTTTGGTTTTCTTTAGTTTTGTTTTACAGATTTTCGTTTTCATTGTTTTGAAAGATGAAGGTAGAAAAAGAATGGAGAAGAGAAGATATTGATATATACATAGACTTAATTTTTATGATTATTAAAAATAAAAGAAATAAAATAACATGGTGACACTTGTTAACATTTGTCATTAGCATGTATTCATTGATTTACATTTGTCAAACTATATATATACTTAACTTACAAGTGTAATTTCCTTGAAAATAAAATAAAATTTAGAAATGATTTTTTTTTTTAACTTATATATATATATATATATTATTAAGTTAATACATTATCTTATTCTATAAAATCTTTTAAAGAAAATAATATAAAACAAATATTATTCTAAATAAAATCTTTTAAAATATAATTTAAATTCAAAATATATTTAAGATATTTATCCTTTGAATTCTAATTCAAATTTAATTTAATTTAAAATCCAATATAAAATCAACTCATATAAATATATTTACTTAAACAATCACAAATTCATTTTGTTTGAAAATAATAATAATATTTTTATTTAAAATCTTCTTCTATCTATCTATATATATATAACACAATTACAAATATAAATATTTATTTGATCAGATTCATTTGTTTAAATTTATAATTCAGTATTTTTAAAAATTAAATCAGATAACTATCCAATTATCTGATGCCCGAAAATCCGGGATATCACATTCCTTCCCCCTTTAAATCTTTTCGTCCTCGAAAAGGAATGAAGCAAGAATTTTATTACAGTTAAATTATTCCTTAGACATCTTAACTCTTAACTCTCTTTATTTAAATTTTCAAAACATTTTTAAAAATTTACATAATATTATCAAAATATTTTTTTATAAAAATACTTTTGATAACTCGATGTCTCAACCAGTCCATCCTTGTTCTCACAGAAATTCGGTCATACGTTGATCAGGCGTAAGACTGAAAATCTATCAGTACTTGGTAAACCCGTTTTCAACACCCAGTGAAAATAATTGGAAAATAATTTATGAAAATATAGAAACAGTTTTGAAAATAGAGGAAATATCTTTGGTGAGAATGCTCTGGAAATCATCACCCCCATCCATGGTCGCAGTTAACCCGATGGTTACGTTGTCGTCCCGGCAAAATCCACAGATAACTGTAGGTCTCCGCGCTCCTCGATTACGCCATGGAACCCGCTACAGATCGCAGTTATACCCGGGCCTTACGTTGCTATCATAGCACAAACCCATATAACTGTAGGCATCAGCGCCACCGAATTTCGCTGCCAAATAATGAAACTTCTCCCACATAGGTCGCAGTCTACCGATATAAAATCAAACGTAGACAGTTGGCTCTCAGCGGCACACACGACTTTCGCTATTTTACCATAGTGTCACAGTCTACCGATATAAAATCAAACGTAGACAGTTGGCTCTCAGCGGCACACATGACTTTCGCTATGGTCTGCAGTAGATCGCAGTGACATCGAGTTACATTGTCGTCACAGAATAACCCAAATGCCTCTGTGGGCACCAGCCCCTCGACTTTTGCTACACAAATAATCCTCAGGAACTAGTTTTGTCCGGACTCCTCACAGGATCAACTTTAGAATCCCCCCTTGGGGTTCAAGGCAGTACCACCCAGTGGCACTCCTGAGAAGTTCATTTCAAGGGAGCGCCTTTTTCCCCAGAGCTATACTCAAAACATTTTATACTATAAACTTATAGTATCTTCAAATCATACCCTTTATGATTTATCAAAATCTCCTTTACACAAAATCGATTACCAAAAATCGATAATTCTCAAACTAGGCTTTCCAAAATCCAAAATTGATTTCTCAAAAATCAAAAGCCCTTTCCAAAATCCATAGGTTCCAAAAACCTTTTCCAAAATCATTCCCATAAAATCCTTTATATATATAGATATATATATAACTTTGAAAATCTTTGGATTATTTCAAACTTGTATAAAACCTCTTTTATACTTCAATTATTTCAAAACCCTTTTCTTCTGGCAATAGATTCAACAAGGGAAGATTTACCTTATATAACAAGGATATATAACTTTATTTTATTCTAAATCAAATATTCACATTTGATAAATCTTTTATAAAGTTATTAACCATATTTCTTTTCAAAAACCATTTTACAGTTCTTATCCACAAATCTTCAATATCAATTTCATTCAAATCCGTACGATGTACACATATCATCCGTACACAATATCAATCTGATCACTCAATCGATCACACAATTTCACTTCCGAACTAGTATCGTCCACCCGACTTCCTAGTGCGGACTCAGATCTGGTTTCTTGATTAGAAACCGTCATTCTCCTTGCATAGTCACAACTATGATAGAGAATATCCAGAACCAATCAAAAATCCATATTCAGGTTCGCCGTCGAAAATCGAGCGAAAAATCCCAACTCGGATCGATAATACTATCTCGAAATTCTGTGTTCGAATCTGGATCAAATCACTATGCGAATAGAATAATATACGTTCATCCTACGTATTTAACTTCATTGATTATTAGCCAAATCAATTCTCTTTTCTATTCACATTTCCTTCAATTCCATTCACTTATTCTCAATTGCTTCCATTTCTAATTGAGTTATTACTTCAATTACAAACAGTTTGAACTCTGACCAATTTAAATTTAAAAATAGCTTGAAAAAGTTTAAAATAGATAAGTAGTTGAAAAATAGTTATTAGTTTGTAAAATAGCTGTAAAACAGTTAAGTAGGTATAAAATAGTTAGATAATTGCAAAATAGTTTTTAAAATAGTGATTAGATATAAGTAACTGAAAAATAATAATTAGTTTATAAGACAGTTTCAAAATAGTTAAATGGTTCCAAAATAATTGTAAAATAAGTATAAGATAGTTTGGGGTTTAAGAAGAAAGATTGTATAGTAAATAGTTTGAAAAATAGGTTTATATTAAAACAAATTACTTTGAAAATAGTCCAGAGTCAAACCGTTCAATTCCCTATCAATTCAATTTAAATTTCTACTTCCATTTAAATTGACTCAATACTTCAATTTTCATTGAAATTGATTTAATCCCAATTCAAGTTGAATTAACCTTAATTCCTTTCCAAATTTCAAATCAAATTCCATTTGATTTTTAATCTTATTCAACTTTAATCACAATTTCAATTAATTCATATAAATTTCAAATTGAACCAATTTTATTTATTTCAATTCCAGTTTGAATTAATCCCAATTCCCATTTGAATTTGAACTCATTCAACTTAAATTTTATTTCAAATTATTTCAATTCAAATTTTCCATTTAAACTTATGTTTATCCATCTTCAATCACAATTCTAATTAATTCAAATCAAATTCAATTTGAACTAATTCTATTCAAATCTCAAATTAAAACCATCTCGAATTATATAAATTCGAGTTAAAAATTTTAAATGTTGATTTAATCCTTTAAATCAAATTAACCTTTACTTTTTAATTTAACAACTTAAATCTTTAAACCATTTAATTTTAAATCCAAATTCCAAAATTCTATTTTAAAATTATCTTTACTTAACTTATTATAAATTTCAAATAAGAATTTAAAAACAATTAAATTTCAGATTATAATTTATTATCCATTTTCAATTTCCAAATCTCAAACCCATTTTGAGATCACTCATAACTCCCATTTTAATCAACCATTTAACTTCCCAAGTTAAATTTTAATTTCATCTTGAAATTTCTAATTCAAGTTGTTCATTCTAAACTCATTTAACTTTCCTTAAGTTAAATTCAATTTATCTTTACCCAAATTGAATTCCCATTCAAATTTTAAACTTCTTATTAAAAATCTTCCCACTTAAGTTTAAAAACTTATTCACTTTGGGTTTTCACATCACATTCCAATTTAAAACTCAACACTAAGTGTTTATTTCAAATCATCATTGGTATTATGTATATTCCTCATATATACATTTTCTTTACACACCAAGTTATACTTTAAATTTTAAACCATTCTTGGTTTTTTAATTTCAAAACAAATTTCTTTAAAACAATCTCAAGTTTTCTGGACTTAGATTTAAAACTTCACAATTTTAAATTATCTTCAATTCCAATTTATAAGTTATACTCACTTAAATGTTTACTTCCCTAAACATTTCATTTTGCTAAATCATTAACAACATTCATTATTAAACACAATTACCATTTATGATAATAACCAAGATTATCATATCTAGAAACCAATTCATTATTACCTTTATTCTTGATAACATTTTTACAAATTCAAGATTTTAATTTTAGTTTGAATTCATTTCAAACTTATCTTTATTCAATTTTAATTTGGCTTTATTTCTATTACCACTTAATTTAATTCCAATATTTTAACAACCAATTACCTTAATATTTAATAGAAAGAAATATCATTTTATATATCAAAATATATTCTTATATAAAATCATTTAAAATCCTTATATAAGAAAATAACAATTACGCTCTCATATATATATATACACTCAACTCGTTCTAGGGTACCATTGACCCTATCCTTAACGAGTAATCCCAACAGAGCCAAGGTTCTCGCTTAACCTTCAGCTCTGATACCAACTGTAACGACCCGGAATTTTCGAACCCGAAAATTCCAGATAGTTAGGAGAAAAAGAAAGAGATAGAAGAAAGAACAGAATGAAGAAAGAAGAACAGAAAACACAACATCTCACATTCGCAGCGGATTAAATATAATAACAAATAATAGCAATTTTATAAAAGAAACTGTAATTGTTACTTTACATACAATTCATCAGAGTTACAATCATTACAATAGATTGGACAGTTATATCAACCTGCCCCATACTACTATCAATACAACTCTCAATACACAGTGGAATACACTCCATACGTTCCTGCCATCCAGCTCGCCTCCTGAGCTCTAGAACGTCCTTACCTGGAAATCTGTAATACTCGGTCTGACCCGAGCATTACATCAAAGTAACACCCGGGTCAGGCTGGAAACCAGCGTGAGTAAACCCATCTAACATGAAATACTAAAACAATAAACTTATTTAAAACCCGGGGTAACTCGTTCCTTACTACGAGTTCTTAACTTGCCATAGTCAATTACACAACTTTTAATCATATCTAAGCATTATTACACAGATTAAATGGCCAAGATTACATCATTTATTCCATTCCAGCCTATTTATTCCAAAGTCAAATTCATAAAGAATTATTGTGAATTCCAAATCGAAGTGGTTTCGGATATTACTAATATCCGACCCCGGTCTCTTCGAATCCAATTATTCATTAACCAAAGGTTTAAATATAATATATACAATCATTCATCTCATATCACAAAGCAGCACATATCACATATCAGAGATATATCATAATCCAAGGCACTCAACATCGTTCAACAAAATTTATTAGATATAATTCCTAATTAATTTAATTAATCTCCAATTAAATTAATTACCAACTTTAATCACTTGGATTACCTTAATCTTTCTTAATTAATTACAACCATTGATTAATCCTCCTTTAATTATCAATCTAAATTAATTATCCATAATTACTTTCATTAAGTAATTATACCATTTGTTAATTATTCTTAATTAATTAACCTTTAATTATTTATTAATTATCCTCTAAAAAAACTAAATTAATTAACCCTCAACAAATTAATCTTTAATTAAGTAATTATCATCTAAGTAATTACTTACATTAATTTATTCTCTAATTACCAATTAATTTATCTCAAATTTCCAATTAATTAATCTCCAAATTAATTAATTTATAAACCTTAATCCTAAATCATTAATTAATTAAATTAATTAATTACTCTGTAATTACTTCATTAGATTAATTAATCCTTAATTATTCAAAGTCTTAATTAACTTTAAACTATTGTTCTTATTAATTGCTTAATTATGATTAACACACCAACTTAAAACATTTTATCCTTTTACTTAATTACATTTCTAAATAAAGTTTAAAATAACTCAAAAACTTTAACTTAATAAATTCAAGTTAAACAAATTTTATATAACTTATTTAAATCAATTATTAAACACATTTATTATATAAAGAATAGATTTAAACTTGATTTATTTAAATTTAAAAACTTGTTTTTAATTAAATTTTAAACTGTTTTATTACTTTGGGTTCAACCTGGAACCCATCCCGAGTCACATTCGTAAATTACCCGAGCTTGAACCGTGTTTCCCACCCCCGTCTTTTACTTCGAGTAAAATCCCACTTCCCTCAGCTTATTCCCGAGCCTCTCATTCTTTCCCAATTCCATAGATACCCAGATACACTCAACCACCCTGTGCACGTACACCATCACCAGAGTAGCCTCCGACCTCTGATGAGTCTTCCAGCACATCTCCCTTCGCCGCTGCACCAAAATCCGATCATCAATACATAAATCCAAGCCTTCGATCAAAATCGAGTATCTCAGTCAAAAATGGAAACCAACATCACCGGAAAAACTCTTCGCCCAAACTATCTCGACCACCAGAGGTCGAGCAACTCCGGCCACAACCACTTCCACACTCCCTTAACCACCTACTCGAGTCTGGAAGAACTCGATCACTTCTAGAGTTAGCGTCGACCCAAATTTTAGATGAACAGAAAACTAGGGCTTAAATCTTTGATTTAAAATCACCCACGCTATACTGCTTTAATTCACTTCCCACCATTTTTCCTGACATCCCCCATCGTCATGCTAACTTCGATAGGAAACTCGACCACCAAAAGTTCATCGATTACCAGAAAAAGGTTAAAACCCATTTCCTGATCATCTTTGAAATGCACATTTAAAACTCAACTAAAAATTTTGATTTTTATCTTTAAAATCCTAGTTTTTAAAGATACATCAGATTATACACATGAATCTATAATTTATCCAATTTGAAATTTTGATAAAAACAAATTCTTACTATAATAAATAAAGCCTGATTAATACTGTCTTAATTTCCTGTTTTAAATGTTTTTAAAATTTAAATCTTGCTGTTATAAACAAGTTTTGTTCAAATATTATAACATAAATCTGATCAGAGATAATTCAATTGATCATTTAAAAATATTATTTGCATCCAGAAATTTTAAAAACAGAGCACAACCTTGAGTACAGACATGCACACTGAGATATCCACAACATATATACACATACTCATTAAATCCAACATGCAAACCATTATTACCTATTCAAACTCAAGTTTCTGCATGCATCAGAGTTTTAAATAGATTTAAAGCTTTTTTTTTTAAAACAAATTTGTTTACACACCTTAACTTAAATTATGCAAACAGAGATTTTAAAGACATGCACACCCAATAAATTCATACTTACATCCATGCAAACAATTTCATATTATAACTTCAATGGTTCTCTCATATATCAGATTAACAAACAATTTAAGTTTTTAAATCAAAGTTTACTCACCTGTATTGAAAAAAGAGAGCAGAGCCGATTTTCTTAGATCTGGAACTATTTGTTGTTTTGAACTGCAACTTTTTAACTGGAAAGCTTGCTTTAATTATAAACTGGAAATCTTGATCCTTGCAACTGAACTTGAATCTACTTGCTAAGATGATCCAGACTTTGATTTTTAGTTGGAAGCTTGCTCAGTAATTTGCTTTGATTTAATTTCTGTTTTGCTAACCTTTTGTTTACAGGTTTTTGATTTTGGTTTTCTTTAGTTTTGTTTTACAGATTTTCGTTTTCATTGTTTTGAAAGATGAAGGTAGAAAAAGAAGGGAGAAGAGAAGATATTGATATATACATAGACTTAATTTTTATGATTATTAAAAATAAAAGAAATAAAATAACATGGTGACACTTGTTAACATTTGTCATTAGCATGTATTCATTGATTTACATTTGTCAAACTATATATATACTTAACTTACAAGTGTAATTTCCTTGAAAATAAAATAAAATTTAGAAATGATTTTTTTTTTAACTTATATATATATATATATATATATTATTAAGTTAATACATTATCTTATTCTATAAAATCTTTTAAAGAAAATAATATAAAACAAATATTATTCTAAATAAAATCTTTTAAAATATAATTTAAATTCAAAATATATTTAAGATATTTATCCTTTGAATTCTAATTCAAATTTAATTTAATTTAAAATCCAATATAAAATCAACTCATATAAATATATTTACTTAAACAATCACAAATTCATTTTGTTTGAAAAAAATAATAATATTTTTATTTAAAATCTTCTTATATCTATCTATATATATATAACACAATTACAAATATAAATATTTATTTGATCAGATTCATTTGTTTAAATTTATAATTCAGTATTTTTAAAAATTAAATCAGATAACTATCCAATTATCTGATGCCCGAAAATCCGGGATATCACAGGTGGACGATGAGCATTCTAAGATAGATGTGTTCTTTTTAAAGGTAATCGTGACCTCAAGCCTCACAAACCGGGAATGGCTAAAACAGGGGAGGTGCAGCAAGGTTAGTGGGTAGCACCCAAGTAGGACAAGGTTACCTCTGTCTAGATGTCCCTTTCTATTTTCGACTTAGTGGTGCGGTTGCTGATCCCAACCGTGAGGTATCTTGTGCGGGAATTATCCAGTAAGGGATGTTCCGACCTTGTGTTGCGGGGGATTGGGAGTGATCCTCGGTACGGTGATCTAGGCCACGTACTGTGACGGGCGGTACCCCGGTAGCCCTGCCATTGTATGGAATCCAAACTCCAATAAGTGTCGTACGTATTAGTTGTGCCCAACTATGTTGAAATGTGAGATGTAAGCATTTCAGCTATTTTTGTATTTTACTTGAAAACCCTAGACCCTATTATAATACAATCGTATTTCCTATCAAATGTTTTGGTTAGCGTAAGGTAAAAACTTACCCATGTTTATTTGTGGGAAGTCTTACGTGATACCTTTTCTTTCAAAAGGTTTTGAAGTTAAACAAGTTTAACCTGTTACTCACACCAGACCCATGTCTGACCCAAGTTGTTTATTTCTGTTGTATAAACTCTTGGGTACTCAAATTTTTACGAGTAGCCAAGGGATTCAGGTTAGCCTTGACGAATTGTGGAGGAGTAATGGAGCAGGAGGCTTCAGCGTTGTAGATATAGATAGTAGTTTCCGCTGTGTTGATCTTGTTTAGATCTTTGTTTTGTATTGAGATGTAATAACTAGACAGATGTTTATAACTGTCTAGTATATGATATGTAATCTGTGTAACTCTGATAAGTGTTGTATATGATACTATTTAATATTTATGTGATATAATATATTTTGTTCGTTTCCGCTGTGAGTATTTGTGTTTGTTTCTTTTCTCTTCTTCTCTTTTCTACTTCTCACCCCTTTCTTTCTTATTAGCGATACGACTTTCTATGGAAAGAAAGGCGTTGTCGTTACAGTATCCGAACCAAAACCCGAGTCTTCCATCCCCCTTTTTTTAGCTTTGTTAAACAATTTAAAACTGTTACCTAAATTTAAAACTGTTAACCCACTCGCGTCAACACGAGAACAACCCGATCAAACTCTCGAGCCAAAACCAAAACTTCCCGACCCTCTCTTACTCCTTTCCTTCTCTTCTTCTCTTCCCTTACGTCTTACTAACAACAGCAACCTCAAACCTGACACACGAACACACGTGCACGTGCACCACCTATCGGAGCAACTCCGACCAACCTCATCATCGCCAGCAAGTATTAAATTATACCTAATTGAATTTGAAAAAACAATTAAATTATTTTCAAGATAAAATTTAAATTTAACTTAGGTAGTTAAATGGTTAATTTAAATGGGATCGGGTTTGCTACATTACAGCGTGATAGGGGGTTCTCGCTTTGCGTTAGGTGGCGAACGGGAGACTCTTACCCCTACATGTCCCTGAGAGGTAAAGGCCTTGTGAGGGTTGGTTGCGAGTCGAGAGGCTGGCCGTAAAAGCAAATTCGAGGTATGCATGTTTTTAAACAAGAAAACTTGCTCTGATACCAACTGTAACGACCCGGAATTTTCGAACCCGAACATTCCAGATAGTTAGAAGAAAAAGAAAGAGATAGAAGAAAGAAACAGAAAGAAGAAAGAAGAACAGAGAACACAACATCTCACATTCGCAGCGGATTAAATATAATAACAAATAATAATAACAGTTATACAAAGAAAAACTGTATTTGTTAATTACATTTTAATACATCAGAGTTACAACATTCACAAATGTACTAGACAGTTAAAATTAACATGTCTCAGACAACTATAATATCACAACGGAATATACTCCATACGTTCCTGCCATCCAGCTCGCCTCCTGAGCTCCAGAACGTCCTTACCTAAAATCTGTAATACTCGGTCTGACCCGAGCATTACATCAAAGTAACACCCGGGTCAGGCTGGAAACCAGCGTGAGTAAACTCATCTAACATGAATTACAAAAACCTACAACTTATATATATAACCCGGGGTAACTTGTATCAATTAAAATTCACAAATTGTTATAGACATCATTTATTTCACTCACCAATTTCTAAGTATCAAAACTTAGATTTAGTGGTCCAATTACATTCCAACTTATTGATTTCACATATAGATCTATAAAGAATTATAGATTACTAATCGAAGTGGTTCCGGATATCGTTGATATCCGATCCCGGTCTCTTCGAATTTAAATGTCATCTTAACCCAAGTTATTTAAATGCAATACCATTCAAATTTAAATACAGGATGTCACTTTTACCTAGTATTTCATCATCAATAGATAACCACATTTTTACTGTTCAACCCAAACATATAATATCACAAAACTTTTCATATTAGAGATATCAATCAATTCAAGGCATTTAATATAATCCACAATTAGGAATTATTAATCCATATTAAAATTTTATTTAATTAATTCAAATTAAATTAGTTACTTAAGAATTAATCACTAATTCCCTGCTTAATCAATCATTAATTAATTACAATCCTTTAATTAATTAATCACTCCTTAATTACCTTATACTCTCATTAATTAATCTTTAATTACAGATTAATTATTCTTTAACTATTAATTAATAAACCTTAATTATTAATTAATACAACTTAATTTCAATTTAATTTATTCTTAATTATAAGTTAATCAATCCTTAATTGGTCAATTGATTAATTTCTAATTACTTAATTTACTAATACTTAATTACAGACTAATTAACCTCTAATTAACTAACTTTTAACTCTTAATTATTAATTTATTAATCTTTAATCATTAATTTAATTTTTGATTAATTACTCCTTAATTACTTCATTAATTACCAAACCTTAATTATGAAGTCAATTAACCTTAATCAATCTTTAATTAATCACAAAATAAATTAATCACCTTGATCAATAAGTCTTTAAGTAATTACATAATTAATACATTTAATTACATTGGGTTATTTTCCTTTCATTAAGTAATTTATCTTTAATTACTTTCATTAATTTATCATTTAATTAATTCTTTATTTATCCACCTTAATTAATTAAGAATAAACCTTTTCATATTAATTATTGACTTAATTATAACATTAAACTTCATTTGAAAACATTTAAGAATTTGTTAATTAATTAATTATTTTCAAAACGAGATCAAAATTATTTAAATCACATTTGAATTAAAAGTTTAAGTTTAAAATTTGTTTAACAAAACAGGATAAATACTTCACTTACCTTTTTAAGCTTTGAAAATCTGTTTGAATTTTAAAACCTGTACCAGATTTTATTTTTAAATTTGAAAACCTGTCAACACTAAAATAACCCGAGATAGCTTCGAGTTAATTTCCAAAATACCCTGCCTTTCTTCGAGTAACACGCGTTCCACCTTTCTTCGAGACAAACACGTGAAAACTTTGAACTCGACCATGGATGGGGGTGATGATTTCCAGAGCATTCTCACCAAAGATATTTCCTCTATTTTCAAAAATGTTTCCTATATTTTTAATAAAATTATTTTCCAATATTTTCACTGGGTGTTGAAAACGGGTTTGCTAAGTCCTTATAGATTTTCAGTCCTACGTCTGATCAACGTATGACCGAATTTCTGTGAGAACAAGGATGGACTTGTTGAAACATCGAGTTATAAAAAGTACTTTTATAAAACTATTTTTGAAAAATTATATAGATTTTAAAGTGTTTAAAAAAAAATTAATTTAAAAGGAGTTATGAGTGATCTCAAAATGGGTTGGAGATCTGGAAATTTGGAAATTTAACAGTTTGACTCTGGATTATTTTAAAAAAATAAATTGTTTTAATACAAATATATTTTCCAAACTATTTACTATACAATCTTTCTTCTTAAACCCCAAACTATCTTATAGTTATTTTACAATTATTTTGAAACTGTCTTATAAACTCATTACTGTTTTTAGTTACCTATATCTAAACACTATTTTAAAAACTATTTTGCAATTATCTAACTATTTTATATCTACTTAACTATTTTATAGATATTTTACAAACTAATAACTATTTTTCAACTACTTATCTATTTTAAATTTTTTTCAAGTTATTTTTAAATTTAATTAGGTCAGAGTTCAAACCGTTTATAATTGTAGTAATAACTCAATTGGAAATGGAAGCAATTGAGATTAAGTGAATGAAATTAAAGGAAATATGAATAGAAAAGGAAACTGATTTGGCTAATAACCAATAAAGATAAATACGTAGGATATACGTATATTATTCTATTCGCATAGTGATTTGATCCAGATTCAAGCACAGAATTTCGAGATAGTATTATCGATCCGAGTTGGGATTTTTTGCTCGATTTTCGACGGCGAACCTGGATATGGATTGTTGATTGGTTCTGGATATTCTCTATCATGGCTACGACTATGCAAGGAGAATGATGGTTTCTGATCAAGAAACCAGATCTGAGTCCGCACTAGGAAGTCGGGTGGACGATACTAGTTCGGAAGTGAAATTGTGTGATCGATTGAGTGATCAGATTGATATTGTGTATGGATGATATGTGTGCATCGTATGGAGTATATTCCGTTGTGATATTATAGTTGTCTGAGACATGTTAATTTTAACTGTCTAGTACATTTGTGAATGTTGTAACTCTGATGTATTAAAATGTAATTAACAAATACAGTTTTTCTTTGTATAACTGTTATTATTATTTGTTATTATATTTAATCCGCTGCGAATGTGAGATGTTGTGTTCTCTGTTCTTCTTTCTTCTTTCTGTTTCTTTCTTCTATCTCTTTCTTTTTCTTCTAACTATCTGGAATGTTACCACGTGTGATGACCCGCCATTCATTCCACAGAATGACGTATCGCTAATAAGAAAGAAAAGGATAGAAAAGAGAAAAGAAGAGAAAGAAAGAACTAAACAATATCAGAATCTCACAGCGGAACGATAAAAATATAATATATCACATAACTATTACATAGTCTTTACATAATCAGAGTTACACAACTTATACAACAAAATAGACAGTTATAATTTCTGTCTATTATACAACTCAAGATACAATTCAAACAAAAGACTCAGATCAACCAACACAGCGGAATACTCAAATTTTAGAAAATGTAAATAACCAATAAATTAAGATGTTTAATTTTTAACAAGATTCCAACTTGTACTGATCTACTTGATTTTTACAAAGTAATTTCTAATTTAATTTACTTAAATAAGGTTTAAACTTTAATCTATGCTTAAACAAACAAATTTTATTTAAATCCTAAGACTAACAGAGATTGGTTAAAGGAATAATGGATTTTTAAACAAAATCTTAGTTTTAAAACTAAGAACAGAGAAGTTCAGACATTTCACCAACATGCACATATTTATTGATAAACAAGTTATCATTTACAATTTATATTTGAAATATTCATTTCAAATCTACTTTTAAATTTCATTTTAAAATTCAAAACATTATTTAATAACCCATAGTTAATGACCTCATTAACTATTATTTAATTACTTTCCTTAAGTAATTAACTTATATTAATATTATTAATTCTAAATTAATAAATCTTAATAACCAATTTATTAATCTCTAATTACTAAATTAATTAAGTGTTAACCATAACTTAATTAATATTTAATTACACTATTAATTAATTCTTAACCATTAATTAATACTCTAATTTATAATTTTCAATTATAAATTTATCATTCCTAATTAATTTATCTTAATCATAAATAAATTAGTTTAATCCTTTAATTACCTATTTAATTAATCCAAATGATTAATTAATCAAATTAAATTAATTAGGAATGATAAATTTATAATTGAAAATTATAAATTAGAGTATTAATTAATGGTTAAGAATTAATTAATAGTGTAATTAAATATTAATTAAGTTATGGTTAACACTTAATTAATTTAGTAATTAGAGATTAATAAATTGGTTATTAAGATTTATTAATTTAGAATTAATAATATTAATATAAGTTAATTACTTAAGGAAAGTAATTAAATAATAGTTAATGAGGTCATTAACTATGGGTTATTAAATAATGTTTTGAATTTTAAAATGAAATTTAAAAGTAGATTTGAAATGAATATTTCAAATATAAATTGTAAATGATAACTTGTTTATCAATAAATATGTGCATGTTGGTGAAATGTCTGAACTTCTCTGTTCTTAGTTTTAAAACTAAGATTTTGTTTAAAAATCCATTATTCCTTTAACCAATCTCTGTTAGTCTTAGGATTTAAATAAAATTTGTTTGTTTAAGCATAGATTAAAGTTTAAACCTTATTTAAGTAAATTAAATTAGAAATTACTTTGTAAAAATCAAGTAGATCAGTACAAGTTGGAATCTTGTTAAAAATTAAACATCTTAATTTATTGGTTATTTACATTTTCTTTTAAGTAATTAATACATATATTTATTTATTTTAAAATGTAAATAAAAGCTTTTACACTAGTTTACTATTTATAAATACTTACCTAATATGTATATGTATATAAATTACTTGTTTCTGTTTTATATAAACTCTTGGGTACTCAAATTTTTACGAGTAGCCAAGGGAGTCAGGTTTGCTTTGACGAATATTCTGGAGGAGCAATGGAGCAGGAGGCTTCAACGTTCATAGAGATATAGTAGTTCCGCTGTATTGATCTCTGAGTCATTTGTTATCTGTGTTGTATCTTGTATTGTAAAAACTAGACAGGTGTTTATAACTGTCTAGTATGTGTTGTATATGTTGTGTAACTCTGATAGTAGTTGTATATGATACTATGTAATAGTTGTGTTATAAATATAATTTATTCGTTCCGCTGTTTAGATCCTGTTGTACAAGATAATCCCGTAGTTGGCGCGACCAACCACACACTAAGCCGAATAAAAAGAAAAGGGACCTCTAGACAGGGATCTATCTTGCTCTCAGTGGGTGCTACCCACGAAGCCTTGCTGCACCTCCCCTGTTTTAGCCATTCCCGGTTGATGAGGCTTGAGGTTACGATTACCTTTAATCAGAACATATCACTTAGAATGCTCATCGTCCGCCTGACGATGTGCTGAAAGCATTCAATCCATACAAGTTCGTTCCGGGTTCGAACGAAACCGAAGGCATTATCTCGTTACACTCGTTTTGGAATCACCCTCAGAGTTAACGACAATAACCCTTGCACTCTGAATCTTCATCTTCACTTGATTCACGACCTATCGTAAATTTGGATCGATGTGGTATTCGGGTCTCCAGACCTGGAAATCCGGTATACGGAAACCCGATCCCGGTCTCATCGAAATCCAAAGCGTATCTTTTAAGGCCAAGTTGTTTTAAAGGTTAAAACAATTCAATTCATTATCTTTATACACAAAGAAAGATAATTCACAATAGATAATCAACATTATCAGATAATCCATATTATCATCACAATTCAACTAACATCCATATCATACAGCATATATCTCATCAGAGATATCAATCAATGTAAAGCATTCAGTATTATCATCCATCCATAAGTAATGATTTATATCATCTCTAATTAATTTAAAGTGAATTAAATTAATTACTTTATTTTATAAATCCTTCTTACTTAACCATTAATTAATTACAATCAATTAATTTATTATCCTCACATTAATCATCTTAATTAATCACCCTTGATTAATACCCCTTAATTACATTCAAGTAATTATCCTTAATTAATTTTACAAATTAATTATCCTTAATCAAATACAGTGATTAACCTTTAATTACTTCATTAATTAATTTACTATAATTAACTACATTAATCTTTAAATTAATTACATTAATTAATTACTTTATAATTACTTATTATTGATTAATTAATCTTAATTAATCAAACCTTAATTACATCATTAATTATATTAATTAATGATCCTTAATTATTACTTTAATTATTAATTATATTTAAATTAATTACATTAAGTAATTAATCTTTAATCAAACCATATTTATTAATCACTCTTGATTAACCACATTCAGTAATTAACTATCTTTAATTACTTCATTAAATAAATTAATTACTCCTTAGTTAATTTTAATTAATCCCTTGATTAATTCCAAAAAGTAATTAAATCCAAATTACTTCCATAAATATACTTAACCATTTCTATAATTGATTATCCTTAATTAATCTAATTAATTATAAAAAAATAAAATCACATTAATTAATTACTTATCTCAACTTAATGATCTTCATCAATTCTTTAATTACTTCTCTTAAGTAATTAACTTAGATTAATCATTATTAATTACTATTTAATTTATCTTTATTAATCATTTAATTAATCACTAATTATTTATTAATTAAGTGCTTAACTATAACTTAAACAATCTTAATTACTAGATTAATTATCTTCTAATCATTCATTAAAATTTAACCTTATTTAATTAATGATTCTTAAATTACAAGTTAATTATTCTAAGAATAATTAATCTTAAACCTTAAGTTTAAATCCTTAATTACTTTAAGTAATTTTCCATTTCATTTACTTATAAAATAAGTTAATTATCCATTTAATTATTCTAATACTTAAATGAATAACAAAATATTACATTCTAATTTAACTTTAAGATAAAACTTTTTCTTACCTATAGTTAAATTATTTTTCACAAGTTTATTTGAAATATTCATTTCCAAATCTAATTCCAAATTTCCATTTTAAATTCAATCATTTAAAATATAACATAACAATTAAATTTATTAAAACATTTAACTTTAAAAAAATTTATTTAAATCTTTTCTTTACATTTTCAAACTCCATTTTAAATTCAATTTCTTTTAAATACACTTATATCTTAACACCTTTTAAGTTATTTAAAACAATTTGAATTTAAAAACTTAATTTATTTTCAAACTAAGATTCAAATTAAACTTGAATCTATTTTTAAATTTAGATTTAAACTTAAATTTAAATCTCCTTACAAATTAAAAACCCAGTTTTAAAATTTTTAAAACAGAGCAGGTTTTCCCTTTAACCCAGAAATTCCCCGAGCCCTACTTAATTTTGCTTCGAGTCAATTACCAAAAATCCCGAGCAAAACACCTATCAACTCGAGAGTTTACTCGAGACCAATCCACTCAATCCAATAATTAACAGAAAACCAAAAGTGGTGCACTGTGCACATGCACCGGAGCTCCGATCGCCTCTGGCCATCTTCTCCGATCATCCCACACCAGAAAACAACTACACGACTCCCCACGATCATCAGTTGGTCATGCAAAAGCTCGAAACTAAATCGAGACTTCAAACTCAAACCTGGAAACAACCACCAGTCATCACTCCTCAAAGCCTGTCAACGCCTCCTTCTCGAAGCTCCGACCGCCGTAACTCCTGAAATTCTGGCCACGTTCTCGTCAACTCATCATCTACCATCACCCAAAATATCATTACACTCGATCCACTGTATACGTCGAACCCATACAAAATGTTTCTTCCAGACAAACTAGGGCTACAGACATAAATTTCCAATCGCCAACTCCACGATGATCTACCCACACATCTACTATTTTCTCCAAGTCTCCGACCACTCATCTTCCTCCAGAAGGATACACGAACTCCCAAACCATCGAGCTCCTCAGAAATCACCCATTTCCCTTTTTCTGATCAAACCACAACTGCCCATACACCCCATCATTACAAACTATGATTTGAGTTTTAAAAATCATATTTTAGTTTGGGTATTTGATTTACTATCCTGAATATGTATATTATAATGTTTCAGCTTTCACTTTTATTAAACATGCATTGATGTTTTAGATTTCCAGAAACAATACTATGTTATCTTAATCTAAACAAGTTTTTAAACTAAAACCTATTATACTACAAACATAATTCGTTCAGTAATTAAATCCTAACAAAGCTTGAATCAAAAGTTAGAGAATTTTTACTAGGATTTGAGTCTGGGAATTTAAACAGAGTCTAGATATATATATATGTTCACAGTTAATAACAGGCATATCACAGGCATTTTATATACATAATATACATGCATTAACATCCATATAATTATACAACACAATCTACTACAACATCCAACACATGCATCATAACAGATTTTAAAGAAAACTGTTTTTAAGAGAAATGTTTACTCACCTTTTAAAAAGCAGAGAACAGAGCTTAATTCTTTTGAAATAGTTTTTGATTTTGAAACCTTTAAACTGAATGTTGGCTACTGAGTCTTGCATGCATGATAACATCTTGTTTGTTGAGATGTGTGTTGCTTAGATTCCAGAATTTCTTCCGGACTAAAGAACATGCAGGCTTTGAAAAAGAATTGCAGGCTGGCTTTCTTGAGTTGATTCCAGATTGAAAAATGAAGATGTTTGCAGGCCTTAGTTTTTGATTTGGGAACTTGATTACAGATTGATGAATTTGGTTTGAGGAAGATGCTTACTGATCTCAGATTTTGTTTTGAGAAGTGTATAAATTTTGGTTTGAGGCAATTTGATTTCTAACTCCAGATTTTAGATTTTTGATTTGAATATGAACATACTTTGTTTGAGAAATAGGGATTACTGATTTGGTTTTCAGATTTGTATTAGAGAAAGGAGTTTTTAGTTATCTTGTTTTGAAAAGGAGAAATAGAAAGAATGAAATGAAGATATGCAAATGTTCATATGTAAGTAAATTTATGATTTATAAAAATAAAAGAAAATAAAAATAATTAAGGACACTTGTCCTATACATTTGTTACTTAAATTACACATGTTTTACAAAGGCTTTAGATAAATGACACTTGTCTTTTAAGTATTTATTCATAATTCTATTTATTTTAAAAGTAATTAAAAAGCCCTTTTCTTATTTATTTAATCACTTATCTATATATATATATCTTTTTAAAGAGAAACCAAAAACTAATTATATTTTATAAATATAAGTTTATACAAATATTATAATATCCAACAATTTAAATATTTATTCTTTTGAACTTCAAAACTTTAAATTCAAATTTAAATAAAATTAAATCCTAAGATTCAATTTAAAAGTTAAGTTATATATATTTACATACACTATTTATTCAATTTAAAATAACAATTCCTTTTAGCATTAAAATTCATACATATTAAAAATAATACATTATACTTGTTATTTGAAAATAACATATTTTATAATTTAAACAAGAGATAATATTATCAAGAAATATTTAAAAAGAAATAAAACAAACTATTTTGTAAATCTTATTTATTTAAACTTAAGTAAAATATATCTTAACCAATTTAAAATATTTACCTAAAGTATTTTAAAACTATAAAATTACTTATTTAAATATCTTTGAAAAGTCCAGATTAAATTAAATATAAATTTCCAATTTACCAAAGCTTCTATTTACAACATATACAAATAAATATATATATTCAAATAGAAATATCTTATTAACTTTTAAAAGATAAAATCATCAATTAATACTAATTTAATCAGATTATTAAATTAAATTCAAATCTTATTATCAAAGATTATCCATATCAATTTAATTATTTAACAGATTATTAAATTGATATTGTTAAAATTTCCGGGATATTACATTCCTCCCCCCTTAAAATAATTTCGTCCCCGAAATTTAAACAAAGGTAATTTAATAATCTTATTAAAGATTTAAATTTAAAACATAAGCATATACTATCATCCATATGCTAACAACCACAGCAGCCAATTCATCCAATCAAACAATTTAACTATCTAGACTAAATTTTAGATAAAATTCCTCGAGTTTCCCCAAGTATATATATATATATATATATATACCGGGATACTCGCTCTACAAACAATCTAAACTACTAAGCTATAGATCTCCTATTCATCTAGATCTACAGAACTAAACAGAATATCAGACTACAGACGAGTCTGACTCAACTACCAAACTTCCAGAACTGCAGATTCTAAAACCAGAGATAGATCAAATACGTATTCCCTCAGAGATACGTAAAACTCAATGAATTCCAGTTATCCAAACTGACAATTCAATTCAGAAGACCAAATACTTATCCAAATCAGAACACAGACGAGATCCAAACACAACTCTACTTCACAACATCAGTAGATTCTAAACTTACTTCTCCCATCCAGAGATACACTCCAAACTGCTTTCGCTGCTCAATTCTGATCTGAAGTAGGACACAACACAGACTGGACAACTCACTTCTAGAAATAAGGTTCACTGATCCATAAATAAAACTCAGATATTCCAGCAAAACTTGAGCTGCTTCACCAACTCCATCTCTAGGAAACATCCTTCCACTAGACTGAACCACCGGTATCACTCTTGGAATCCAGTCGATAAGAAAACTCAACCTTCAGATGCGGACAACTCCTGACTTCTCTGAACACATCCAGAAAAATTCTGACAACCCAAGAGAACACTCAGACAATCGCAAGTCACTTTTGCGATCAACCCAGCCTAATTCCAAACAGACTGTTCTCTCTTTACCAATCAGAACAACTTACACTTATTTATCCAATTTATCGAAGAAATGGATCCACTCTGCTGCTTCTGAACTTCACCCTCATAAAAACTGTTCAGCTAGAAAACTTCTTGCCATCACAGAATACTCCGAGCTGCACTGCTGCCACAGATGCTCCTATCCAAAGCTCTTCGAGAAACTCGAACTCCAAACCAAACAGAAACACCATGCTGAACTCAGCCACAACACCGAAGCATACACACTTCCTTAATCTTGTTCCAAAGAAAACATCTTCAGGAACATCCATCGTCACTGTATCTCATCATACAGCTACTATTACCTGAGGTATCAAGGTACCATCACTCGCTTCTGCCTCATCGACAGATCCAACTCTACTCATCCAAACTTCAGAGATAAACTCCGAACCATTACAGTTTCCTTCGAAGATCGATGAAATCCTTCACCACAGCAAAGCTTACTCGAGACGGTATTGGGTCTACAGTCTCGACAAATACACTTCCAACCTCAACATTCAAACTCCAACCATTGGTAGTCGTGTTTCACACACTACTACCCCATCTACCTTTATAACTTATATTGGAAAACCCGAACAGGTAACCCAACAAATAGGTAGAAATACATAAATATATATATTTAAAATGATATATTTTTTTTTATATAGAAATTATTTCTGGGTAAAATTATTTCATTTACCTCTTTAAAACAATATTGTGTCCGTTGGCCTGGTTCAAGTGTTTAGAGATCCCTATCAATAACGTTAGCTACTCGTATTGACCAGAATCCATATACCACTCAACCGATCAATTAACACAATATAAAACCATTTTATATAACTAACAAATACGCGCTCTCATATATATATATACACTCGGACTCAAACAGGTTGTTACAGATCCTATTTCTAATGAACAATCCTTCCGAACCTAGGTATTCACTCAACCTAGTGTTCTGATATTCACTTAACCAAAAGCTTAGGCATTCGCTCAACCTCGCTCTGATACCACTGTAACGACCCGGGATTTTCTACTATGAAAATCCCAGATAGTTAGGAAAAGAAAAAGAAAGAGATAGAAGAAGAGGAAGAAACAGAAACACCAAATCACATATTCTCACATTCGCAGTTATATTAGTAATTATATTAGTTAAGTAATTAGAGAATCATTAATTAATGTGATTAATTAATTAAGGAGATTAATTAAAAGTTAACGTGAATGGTTAAGGCTAATTAATCTATGGGGTAATTAAAGGTTAATTACCTAATGTAATTAAAGGATTTATCCATAATTAATTAAGGTCTTGATTAACGAAAATTATGGTGATCTTTGATTTATTAAAGTTTTAAGTAATAAAAAGGATAATTACTTATTGAAATTAATTAAGGGATAATTAATTTATTTAAAAGTTAATTAATTTATAATTAAAGGATAAAAAATAGTGATTAGATGTAGGTAACTGAAAAATAGTAATTAGTTTATAAGACAGTTTCAAAATAGTTAAATTATTTTCAAAATAAATTGTTTTAATACAAATATATTTTTCCAAACTATTTACTATATAATCTTTCTTCTTAAAACTATCTCATACTTATTTTACAATTATTTTGGAACTATTTAACTATTTTGAAACTGTCTTATAAACTAATTACTATTTTTCAGTTACCTACATCTAATCACTATTTTTTATCCTTTAATTATAAATTAATTAACTTTTAAATAAATTAATTATCCCTTAATTAATTTCAATAAGTAATTATCCTTTTTATTACTTAAAACTTTAATAAATCAAAGATCACCATAATTTTCGTTAATCAAGACCTTAATTAATTATGGATAAATCCTTTATCTTAAATAATTACCTAATTTCATCATTTAATTAAATTAAATGCTTGAAATTAATTTAATACCAAATCACTTGATAAATTTGTTTAATAAATTTACTTTGAAACAGATAACATTATCCTTTTCTTTTAAACTTTGATTTCCTTTGCTTTGAAACTTCCATTATTACTTTTAAAACATAGTTAATATATCTTAAAAACTTGATTAAAATTTACTTTTTAAAACTTTGTTAATACCCTATAGTATAGACCTGAGTCAAACCCAGTGCGAATCCACGTTCAACCCGAGCCAACTCCTCTACTTCTTCACTCGTATACATACCCAATACTTCCTCGAGTTCCAACCCGAGACTATCCTTTCTTCTCTCTACTCAAATCTTACAGCAACCAACCCAGACACACAGATACACGGACACGTGCACAAGCGAACGTCGACGTTCTGATCACCGATGCCATCGCCAGCAAGACGACTTCGACCTCCTCACTCGATTTCGACCACTCAGCACCAATGATTTCGACTGGAATCGAAATCAAGTACACGATGCATCACCGAACCCAAACCCGATCCAAAAACTCATCGAGCACCATCACCTCCGTCCATCTGATACCTCGCCGTTCCATCCAGAGTCACGTCAATCGACAATGCTTCATTTCCACCACCTCCAACCGGTTCCGATCTACCCACGACGATGCAGCAGCCACTTAAACCCAATCGACTAAAACTGCCAATCGAACCCTAGTTCGACATCGTGCCACCTCTACGGCGATTCAGAAAATCGCTGACTATTTTTCCTACCATCCTCGACCCACGAGCTACTTCCAACATGAACCCCGACCCACCAATCCTCGCCGATCATCGGCAATCAACGAAAAACCATTATTCGTTCAACTCAAACTTTCTCGACATTTACAAACTTAAAAATCGTGAAACCTTCATCTAAAATCATCATTTCTTAATACGAATTTGATTATGTAATCAGATCATGAAATTGAAATGTTCGATTCTTCTGATTTATATTGATTTCACTGTAAATTTCTAAATTCCAAAGTATTTACTAATATCTCTACCTGAAACAAATTATAAAATTCAAACCTGGTTGATACTAATATATCTCATTTAGATATTAGATCCTTAAAGAGACTATGGGGAGAGAAATTTGAAATTTTAAACTTGATTCAAAACCTGTAAACTAGAACAGAGATTTATTTTCCTGTCTCCCAGACATGCATAGATATATACATATATTTGTATACATGCAAACATATTACATTCATTCAACCATTTCTCATAGCTTTACTTCAAGTTATAAATCAAATTAGAGTTAGTTTACTCACCTGTTATTTTAAAACAGAGAACAACTTCTCATTCATGATCTTTAATCCGGTGTATTTGATTTGGATCTCCTTAGTTCATCTGAGTCTTGAAATCCCTGAGTTGAATTTGAACTTGAATTGAATCTTGAATTTATTGAGCTTCAGGTTTGGAACATGAAGGATTTTGATTGTTGTTGATTTTATTTCTTTGATTCTTTTCCTCAGGTTTATGTTATAATATCTTTATTTTCCTCTCTTGACACTTTCTTTCACCTTCACCGTTCAAAACATATCAATTCATGTTATCTTAAAGTTAATTGAGATTTAATAATTTAGGATAAAATAAATTATTAAGGTAATTAAAAGTTAATTAATCAATTTAATTAATTTATGACTTGGGTAAATAAATTAGTAATTAAGGGTTTAAAATTGATTAATGAAGGATTAATTAAATTAATTTAAAGGTTAATTAATTTGAATTAAGGATCATTAATTTTATAAGTTAAGATTATAAATTAATGGTTAGGAATAAAATTATTAAAGTAATTAAGGTTTAATTAAGTTATTGTTAAGTACTTAATTAATTAAGTAATTAGAGATTAATTTATTGATAATTAGAATGAATTAAGTTGTAATTAATAATGGTAAATTAATGTTTAATTATTTAAGAAAGATAATTAAAGAATAGTTAATGGTTAACGTAGATCATTAATTAAGGATTATTAAATAATTAATTAATGTGATTAATTTTAGTAATTAAATAGATTAATTAATTAAGGTTAATCATTTGTGAAATTGTTTAATTAAATTACTTAATGGAAGTAATTAATAAATTAATTACCCATTGTAATTAATTGAGTTTATTTTGATTAGTTAAGTTAATTAATTAAGTTTAATTAATTTAAGATAATCACTTAATGATTTGTATAATTACTTAATGTAATTTAATGAGGTATAATTACTTAGGAAGTAATTAATGGATAATTACTGATGTAATTAATAAAGTAATTAAAGGTAGTTAATTACTTAATGGAATTAATCAAGAGATTAATTAAGAAATTAATTAAGGAATAATTAATTTATTTTAAGAAGTAATTAAGGATAGTTAATTACTGAATGTGATTAATCAATAGTGATTAATAATTATGGTTTAATTAATTTAAATAAAATAATTAATGATAAAATGTAATTAAGGATCATTAATTTATATAATTAATGATGTAATTAAGAATTGATTAATTAAGTAATAATTATAAATGAAGTGATTAATTAATGTAATTAATTAAGGAGTAATGTAATTAATTATAGTTAATTAATAAATGAAGTAATTAAAGGTTAATTACTATAAGTGGTTAAGAATAATTAATTTGTATAATTAATTTAATACTAATTACTTGAATGTAATTAAATAATTAATCAAGGATGATTAATTAAATTGAATAATTGGATGATGATTGATTAATTGATTGATAATTAATTAATAATAATTTAAGCAGGATTTATAGATGTAGTAATTAATTTAATTTACTTTAAATTAATTAAAGATGAAATAATTAATTTAATTCATTTTAAATTAATTGTAGATGGTGATAAATAAATCATTGCTTATGAATGGATGATATTGTGTACCTTGAATGGTTTGAAATCTCAGATATGAGATAATTGATACATTGTATGGAATCCAAACTCCAATAAGTGCCGTACGTATTAGTTGTGCCCAACTATGTTGAAATGTGAGATGTAAGCATTTCAGCTATTTCTGTATTTTACTTGAAAACCCTAGACCCTATTATAATACAATCGAATTTCCTATCAAATGTTTTGGTTAGCGTAAGGTAAAAACTTACCCATGTTTATTTGTGGGAAGTCTTACGTGATACCTTTTCTTTCAAAAGGTTTTGAAGTTAAACAAGTTTAACCTGTTACTCACACCAGACCCATGTCTGACCCAAGTTGTTTATTTCTGTTTTATAAACTCTTGGGTACTCAAATTTTTACGAGTAGCCAAGGGATTCAGGTTAGCCTTGACGAATTATGGAGGAGCAATGGAGCAGGAGGCTTCAGCGTTGTAGATATAGATAGTAGTTTCCGCTGTGTTGATCTTGTTTAGATCTTTGTTTTGTATTGAGTTGTAATAACTAGACAGATGTTTATAACTGTCTAGTATATGATGTGTAATCTGTGTAACTCTGATAGATGTATATGATACTATGTAATAGTTATATGATATATTATATTTTGTTTCGTTTCCGCTGTGAGTATTTGTGTTGTTTTCTTTCTCTTTCTCTTCTTTTCTATTTCTCACCCCTTTCTTTCTTATTAACGATGCGACTTTCTATGGAGAGAAAGTCGGGGTCGTTACAGTGGTATGTGGGTTATCTAAAAATCCTCTGGCTATTTTTCCTTCGACCACCATCCTTCCAGCTACCACCAGCCTCAGTCGCGACGCATCTCCATCATCGATCGCCGCGAAATCGATCGAAGTTCGCATCTCGATCAACTCAGAAATTCACGACATATACTAACTTAAAAATCATGAAACCAATGTCTAAAATCATCATTTAGCAATACGATTTTGTTTAGAAAATCAAAGTATGAAATTAAGATGATTGATTTATGGCCTTAATTTATTTTTCAATGTCAATCTCTGCTACCAGTAAAAAACCACTTGTTATTTATGCTTAAAAACATTTTTAGAATTTGAAAATCTGGAAAATCCTGGAAAACAGCTTCTATTCTCTGTTCTCTGACATATCTGGTGAGTAAACATTCTTTAAAAACAGTTATTTTGGATTTAACTCTAATGCATGAGATAATAATTAGCTTGGTATGAAAGTTATTCATCTTGAATTTATTTAAATTGATATATATGTTGAGTGATCATGTCTGTTTATATATATCCTGTTCTCTGTTTATAATCTTGTGAGTAAACAATTTTTTAAAAAGAAAAAGTTTAAAAACTTGTTGTATATTGTAATGCATGTGCTAAACCTTTACAGTAAGTTGTAAAAAGTATTGCTTGGATGTAGATTAGTGAATTATTGTGTGTACATGTAATTATATATCTCTGGGTGTATAACAGGTTCAACAAATTCAAAGAAAAATTCATATCTCTTTTTATAAACAGTTTTATATTACAATACTTAAATGAAACTTGTTTGTATTTACCAGATTCAAATCCCTTACTCGAGTATATCTTCGAGTCGATCACCAACCAAACCTCTGACACACGAACGTCGCTGTGCACGTGCACCAACGATCGAAACATCTCCGACCACCGACACTACCTTCAGCAACGGCTCACGACCGGTAGGCTTTTCAAAATCCAAAATTGATTTTCCCAAAAATCAAAAGCCTTTTCCAAATTCATAGGTTCCCAAGACCTTTTCCAAAATCATTCTCATAAGATCCTTTATATATATAGATATAGATATATATAACTTTGAAAATCTTTGGATCATTTCAAACTTGTATAAAACCTCTTTTATACTTCAAATATTTCAAAACCCTTTTTATTCTGGCTAGATTCAATAAGGGAAGTTTATCATATTACAAAATATAACTTTATTTATTGTCAAATCAAATATTCAAGTTTGATTTCTTTATAAAGTTATTTACATGTAGTAAGTACGAGTTACTCGGGTTGGGCTCGGGAAATGTACGAATTTGACTCGGGATAGGTTCCAGGTTGAACCCAAGGTAATAAAACAGTTTAAAATTTAATTGAAAACAAGTTTTTAAATTTAAATAAATCAAGTTTAAATCTATTCTTTATATAATAAATGTGTTTAATAATTGATTTAAGTAAGTTATATAATTTGGTTAACTTGAATTTATTAAGTTAAAGTTTTTAAGTTATTTTAAACTTTATTTAGAAATGTTATTAATAAAAGGAAAATTACTTAATGGAAGTAATTAGGGATTAATTACTTAGTGTAATTTATTAAGGGATTGATTAATTAAGGAAATTAATTAAGGGTTAATAAATTAATGAGTGTGATTTATTAAAGAATAATTACTGAATGTTACTTTGTGGTAATGCTCGGGTCAGACCGAGTATTACAGATTTTCAGGTAAGGACGTTCTGGAGCTCAGGAGGCGAGCTGGATGGCAGGAACGTATGGAGTGTATTCCGCTGTGTATTTGAGAGCTTATTGATAGTAGTCTGGGACAGGTGGATAACTGTCTAGTCTATTTGTAAATGGTTGTAACTCTGATGTATTGAATGTAAATTAACAAATACAGTTTTCTTTGTATAACTGATATTATTATTTGATATTATATTTTATCCGCTGCGAATGTGAGATGTTGCGTTTTCTGTTTTTCTTTCTTCTTTCTGTTTCTTTCTTCTATCTCTTTTCTTTTTCTCCTAACTATCTGGAATTTTCGGGTTCGAAAATTCCGGGTCGTTACAGTTGGTATCAGAGCAGATACACAGATATACAGACATGCATACAAGTATCAGGCTACATATATACATGAAATTTCATTTACACGACCATGCAAAACATATTTTTAAAACACTTTAAAAATCTTTATAATATTACTAAATTAGTTTTTATAAAAATACTTTTATAACTCGATGTCTCAACCTATAGATGAATGATTGAAGAGCACTTCATCTTAGATCAAGATTTAGGCCTGTCAGTTATAAAATAGGGATTTATTCAGATTTAATGTCAGTTGTAAAAAATTTTGTAAAAGAAAATCAAGTTTCCAAAGTTAAATATTTGTGAATTTAATTAAACATGTTTGAAAAGGTTTTTTAAAGATTTTAAGTATATTAAAATTAAATGTTTGAATTGTTTTGTTTAAAATAAATTATATTTCAAAATTGATTTCTAAATTTGGTTATAAAGTAAATGGTTTGAGTAAGTATTTAATATAAATACAAGTTTATTCTTAATTAATTATGTTGAGATTAATTAAGGATAATAAATTAATAAATTAAAAAAAACAAATGTAACAACCCGACTTTTTCTCCACAGAAAATCGCATCGTTAATTAAGAAAGAAAGGGATAGAAGAAGAAAAGAAAAGAAGAAAGAACAACAACACATCAGAAATCTCACAGCGGAACGAGAAATATATTATATCACATAAGATATTACATAGTATCATATACATCAGAGTACACAATACATCACAGAATAGACAGTTATAAACTTCTGTCTATTATACAACACAAGTACATCTATCATACACAGCGGAAACTCTATATATCTATTCGCTGAAGCCTCCTGCTCCACAGCTCCTCCAGAATTCGTCAAGACTAACCTGAATTCCCTTGACTACTCATACAAATTTGAGTACCCAAGAGTTTAATAAAACAGAAAATAAACACTTGGGTCAGACATGGGTCTGGTGTGAGTAAACGGTTAGATTGCTTAACTTTGAAAACTTTTGAAAACAAAAGTATCACGTAAGACTCCCCACAAATAAACATGGGTAAGTTTTTACCTTACGCTAACTAAAACGTTTGATAGGAAATCTGATTGTATTATAATAGGGTCTAGGGTTTTCAAGTAAAATACAGAAATAGCTGAAATGCTTACATCTCACATTCCAACATAGTTGGGCACAACTAATACGTACGGCACTTATTGGAGTTTGGATTCCATACAATGGCAGGGCTACTGGGGTACCGCCCGTCACAGTACGTGGCCTAGATCACCGTACCGAGGAGTACGCCCGCTCCCCTGCAACACAAAGCCGGAACCATCCCTTACTGGATAATTCCGAACAAGATAACCCCGTAGTTGGCGCGACCAACCACACACTAAGCCGAATAAAAAGAAAAGGGACCTCTAGACAGGGATCTATCTTGCTCTCAGTGGGTGCTACCCACGAAGCCTTGCTGCACCTCCCCTGTTTTAGCCATTCCCGGTTGATGAGGCTTGAGGTTACGATTACCTTTAATCAGAACATATCACTTAGAATGCTCATCGTCCGCCTGACGATGTGCTGAAAGCATTCAATCCATACAAGTTCGTTCCGGGTTCGAACGAAACCGAAGGCATTATCTCGTTACACTCGTTTTGGAATCACCCTCAGAGTTAACGACAATAACCCTTGCACTCTAAATCTTCATCTTCACTTGAGATTCACGACCTATCGTTAATTTGGATCGATGTGGTATTCGGGTCTCCAGACCTGGAATCCCGGTATACGGAAACCCGATCCCGGTCTCATCGAAATCCAAAACGTATCTTTTAAGGCCAAGTTGTTTAAATGATTTTTCTAGAAATCAATTTAGTTTAAATGGTTACAATTTTGTTTGCCTTTGTTTTTTAAAGCTCAGAACATCACAAAACAAAACTTCTTTTGTTTAAAACTTAAAAAAAAAACATTCCCTTTAAAAACTTAATGCCTGCTCTCACCAGAACCCGAGTAAAACGATCCAAAACTCGAAGAAACTCACGAGTTCATTCCCATCCTACCATACTTCGAGTCAAACCCAGATATCCCCGAATGAAACCCGTGAAACCCCTTCTTCCCCAAAACAAAACTCCTGATACACGCCAACGTGCACGCAAACGTGCACATCACCGCCGTTCAACGGTGAACTCCACGCTTTGTTTTATATCCTGGATTTAAATACACTTCCAACCTTAACCCTTTAAATTAATTAATTTCAAATTCTAGTTCAAAGCTCTGTTCAAACATCTTATAACTGGAAACTGGAAAATCATTTTAAATCTGAAACTTGTTGTATTGCTTAGTTGAGTTGATCCCATTTAAATCTGAGATGAAATTCCTTGAGTTTGCTACAGGTTTGAAAAAGTTGTTGCCTTTGAATTTTCTGGTTTGAGTTTGTTTACAGACTTTAGAGTTTTGAATTATCTTCTGGTTTGAGAAAGTTTTTATAAGGTCTGTTATGAGTCTTGAATGTATGATATGAGATATGTTTTGCATGGTCGTGTAAATGAAATTTCATGTATATATGTAGCCTGATACTTGTATGCATGTCTGTATATCTGTGTATCTGCTCTGATACCAACTGTAACGACCCGGAATTTTCGAACCCGAAAATTCCAGATAGTTAGGAGAAAAAGAAAAGAGATAGAAGAAAGAAACAGAAAGAAGAAAGAAAAACAGAAAACGCAACATCTCACATTTATAAGATATAATTCCTAATTAATTTAATTAATCTCCAATTAAATTAATTACCAACTTTAATCACCTGGATTACCTTAATCTTTCTTAATTAATTGCAACCATTGATTAATCCTCCTTTAATTATCTATCTAAATTAATTATCCATAATTACTTTCATTAAGTAATTTTACCATTTGTTAATTATTCTTAATTAATTAACCTTTAATTATTTATTAATTATCCTCTAAAAAAATTTAATTAATTAATGATTTAGGATTAAGGTTTATAAATTAATTAATTTGGAGATTAATTAATTGGAAATTTGAGATAAATTAATTGGTAATTAGAGAATAATTAATGTAAGTAATTACTTAAATGATAATTACTTAATTAAAGATTAATTTACTGTGGGTTACTTTCTTTTAAAAATGAGAAGATAGAAAAAAGATGGGAAAGAGGAGATATAGGTTTATATAATGTAAATTTAGATTTTATTAAAAATAAAACAAAATTATAATAAATGTGACACTTGTCTCAACTTTGATTAATATGTTAACACATGTTATTTTAAAGATGTTTATAATTCAACACTTGTAATACTACATGCATAAATATATTTATTCAAACTTAAATTAAAATCTTGAATTTGTAGAAATGTTATCAAGAATAAAGATAATATGGACCATTTAAACTAAGTTGAATACTTAGTTATTGTTTTGTGAAAATAAGTGAGTAAACCTTTCTTTTTAAAGCTTAAATCTGTTTTTATCCTGATGCATGTGATGATTCTTGAATGTATGATATGAGATATGTTTTGCATGGTCGTGTAAATGAAATTTCATGTATATATGTAGCCTGATACTTGTATGCATGTCTGTATATCTGTGTATCTGCTCTGATACCAACTGTAACGACCCGGAATTTTCGAACCCGAAAATTCCAGATAGTTAGGAGAAAAAGAAAAGAGATAGAAGAAAGAAACAGAAAGAAGAAAGAAAAAAAGAAAACGCAACATCTCACATTTATAAGATATAATTCCTAATTAATTTAATTAATCTCCAATTAAATTAATTACCAACTTTAATCACCTGGATTACCTTAATCTTTCTTAATTAATTGCAACCATTGATTAATCCTCCTTTAATTATCTATCTAAATTAATTATCCATAATTACTTTCATTAAGTAATTTTACCATTTGTTAATTATTCTTAATTAATTAACCTTTAATTATTTATTAATTATCCTCTAAAAAAAATTAAATTAATTAACCCTCAATAAATTAATCTTTAATTAAGTAATTATCATTTAAGTAATTACTTACATTAATTATTCTCTAATTACCAATTAATTTATCTCAAATTTCCAATTAATTAATCTCCAAATTAATTAATTTATAAACCTTAATCCTAAATCATTA
This sequence comes from Allium fistulosum, assembly GCA_030737815.1. Taxonomy (NCBI): domain Eukaryota; kingdom Viridiplantae; phylum Streptophyta; class Magnoliopsida; order Asparagales; family Amaryllidaceae; genus Allium; species Allium fistulosum. The sequence goes on along the minus strand of CM060905.1, from coordinate 593,083,407 downwards.
ATTAATTAAATTAATTAATTACTCTGTAATTACTTCATTAGTTTAATTAATCCTTAATTATTCAAAGTCTTAATTAACTTTAAGATAAACTATTGTTCTTATTAATTGCTTAATTATGATTAACACACCAACTTAAAACATTTTATCCTTTTACTTAATTACATTTCTAAATAAAGTTTAAAATAACTTAAAAACTTTAACTTAATAAATTCAAGTTAACCAAATTATATAACTTACTTAAATCAATTATTAAACACATTTATTATATAAAGAATAGATTTAAACTTGATTTATTTAAATTTAAAAACTTGTTTTCAATTAAATTTTAAACTGTTTTATTACCTTGGGTTCAACCTGGAACCTATCCCGAGTCAAATTCGTACATTTCCCGATTAATTTCCCTTTTATTCAATTTAAATTTCCTTTTCCATTTAAATTGACTCAACACTTCAATTTCCATTGAAATTTATTAAATCCCAATTTAAGTTGAATTAACCTTAATTCCTTTCCAAATTCAAATCAAATTTGATTTGATTTTTAAACATATTCACTTTTAATCACAATTCCAAATTATTTCAAATCAATTTGGATTAATTTCAAATTTAACCAGCTTCAATTTTATTTCAAATTATTTTAATTCAAAATTTCCATTTAAATTTATGCTTATCCATCTTTAATCACAATTCTAATTAATTCAAATCAAATTCAATTTGAACTAATTCTATTCAAATCTCAACTTAAAATCATCTCGAATTATATAAATTCGAGTTAAATTTTAAGTTGAGATTTGAATAGAATTAGTTCAAATTGAATTTGATTTGAATTAATTAGAATTGTGATTAAAGATGGATAAGCATAAATTTAAATGGAAATTTTGAATTAAAATAATTTGAAATAAAATTGAAGCTGGTTAAATTTGAAATTAATCCAAATTGATTTGAAATAATTTGGAATTGTGATTAAAATTGAATATGTTTAAAAATCAAATGAAATTTGATTTGAATTTGGAAAGGAATTAAGGTTAATTCAACTTAAATTGGGATTTAATAAATTTCAATGGAAACTGAAGTGTTGAGTCAATTTAAATGGAAAAGGAAATTTAAATTGAATAAAAGGGAAATTAATCGGGAAATGTACGAATTTGACTCGGGATAGGTTCCAGGTTGAACCCAAGGTAATAAAACAGTTTAAAATTTAATTGAAAACAAGTTTTTAAATTTAAATAAATCAAGTTTAAATCTATTCTTTATATAATAAATGTGTTTAATAATTGATTTAAGTAAGTTATATAATTTGGTTAACTTGAATTTATTAAGTTAAAGTTTTTAAGTTATTTTAAACTTTATTTAGAAATGTAATTAAGTAAAAGGATAAAATGTTTTAAGTTGGTGTGTTAATCATAATTAAGCAATTAATAAGAACAATAGTTTATCTTAAAGTTAATTAAGACTTTGAATAATTAAGGATTATTATACTAATGAAGTAATTACAGAGTAATTAATTAATTTAATTAATTAATGATTTAGGATTAAGGTTTATAAATTAATTAATTTGGAGATTAATTAATTGGAAATTTGAGATAAATTAATTGGTAATTAGAGAATAATTAATGTAAGTAATTACTTAAATGATAATTACTTAATTAAAGATTAATTTATTGAGGGTTAATTAATTTAATTTTTTTTAGAGGATAATTAATAAATAATTAAAGGTTAATTAATTAAGAATAATTAACAAATGGTAAAATTACTTAATGAAAGTAATTATGGATAATTAATTTAGATAGATAATTAAAGGAGGATTAATCAATGGTTGCAATTAATTAAGAAAGATTAAGGTAATCCAGGTGATTAAAGTTGGTAATTAATTTAATTGGAGATTAATTAAATTAATTAGGAATTATATCTTATAAATGTGAGATGTTGCGTTTTCTGTTTTTCTTTCTTCTTTCTGTTTCTTTCTTCTATCTCTTTTCTTTTTCTCCTAACTATCTGGAATTTTCGGGTTCGAAAATTCCGGGTCGTTACAGTTTTTCACCATAACCTAAAGAAAATCAGGAAAGAAGGAATTGATTTTTGAATAGGTTTTGAAGCCTGTAAATGGAGAACAGATATAAATCATTACTTAATTTTCGAACCCGAAAATTTAAAGCTGTTCAAGTTTAAGTTTTCAAACTTCTCAAATTTAAAGCAAGAACATCTCAGTTTTTTTTTTGAAAGGATCTGCTCATCATTTACAGGTGAGTAAACTATACTTTTTATAGCTAAAATCTGTTTATCTTGTTGCATGTGATAAATATATGAAATAATGTTGTGATAGTTGTTTGCATGAAGGTAAATTATGCTGCATGTATGCAAAAATGAATTTGTTGAGTGTGCATGTCTGTATGTATAGATATACCCTCTGTTCTTCTTTACAGGTTTAAGATTTAGGAAAAACAAATTCAAATCTCCTCTTGTAATCTCCTTTAGGCTGAGAGATTCAAATAAGATATGTGTGTTTATACATAATCTAAGTTTTAAAAATATATTTAAGAAATTTAAGTTTTGAAAACTATCTGGGAATTTAGAATGAACAGTGGAAAAACTAAAACATGTAAATTTCAATCATCACAATACATTGTTTTATTTATATAATCTGAATCCCCGGCTAGAAACATGATTTTTAAAGGTTAAATCAAAAATTTTAGATTGGGAATGTGAGATGTTGTGTTCTCTGTTCTCCTTTCTTCTTTCTGTTTCTTTCTTCTATCTCTTTCTTTTTCTTCTAACTATCTGGAATTTTCGGGTTCGAAAATTCCGGGTCGTTACAGTTGGTATCAGAGCTCAACAACCACCTGGAACAAACCATCTCCCAAAAAGAAAATCTTCCCGCGACGCCACCACCGACCACCAGAAGTCACGACACCCTGTCCAGAGCTTCGCCAACAACCAACGCTCCTATTTGGTTCCATAATCAAATTTTATGAAGAATTATAACAGATTACTAATCGAAGTGGTTTCGGATATTACTGATATCCGACCCCGGTCTCTTCGAATTCAATGTCATCTTAATCCCAGTTGATTAAGTGCATACAATTTAAATTTAAATATAGATTCTCATATTCTCACAGTTCGACCCATCATAACATATCACAACACAATATCAGAGATATTCAGACAAATCAAGGTATTTAATTCAAGTTTATCATCTATAGGCTAAATTAATAGTCAAACAGATATAAAATAAATTGGTTATTAAATAATTAATTAATTAATAATAAAAAATAGAATACAGATATAAAATAAATTTGTGATTAAAGTTGAATAAGATTAAAAATCAAATGGAATTTGATTTGAATTTGGAAAGGAATTGAGGATTTATTTAACTTGAATTGGGAATAAATCAATTTCAATGGAAATTGAAGTATTGAGTCAATTTAAATGGAAGTGGAAATTTAAATTGAATTAATGGGAAATTAATTGGAAATGGAGATTGGGAAATTAAACAGTTTGGCTCTGGATTATTTTCAAATTGTTTTAATACAAGTATATGTTTCCAAACTATTTACTATACAATCTTTCTTCTTAAACCCCAAACTATCTTATACTTATTTTACAATTATTTTGAAACTATTTAATTATTTTGAAATTATTTAACTATTTTGAAACTGTCTTATAAACTAATTACTATTTTTCTGTTATTTATATCTAATCACTATTTAAAAAAAAACTATTTTGCAATTATCTAACTATTTTATACCTACTTAACTATTTTACAGCTATTTTACAACTTAATAACATTATCTAATTAACCTTTACCACTCACATTTATTACATTTATCCTTAATTAATTACTCAAACTAATAATCCTATAATCACTAACATCGATTATTTATCCTTTAATAATCACACTTATTAATTAACTAACCCCTTAATTAATTTTGGATAATTAATCTAATGGATAATTAAAGGATTGATTAATTAAGGAAATTAATTAAGGGGTTAGTTAATTAATAAGTGTGATTATTAAAGGATAAATAATCGATGTTAGTGATTATAGGATTATTAGTTTGAGTAATTAATTAAGGATAAATGTAATAAATGTGAGTGGTAAAGGTCACATTCGTAGAGGACAAGTTATGATTACTGTCCAGTTGTATGATATTGATGTGATGTACTCTGATGATGTATTTGGATGATGTATATGTAAACAGAAATAGATTTCTTTTTGTGTAAATGTAACGACCCTGAATTTCGAACGAATTAAATTGAGAATATTTAATTAATTTTAAATATTTGAGCGATGATTTAATTTGAATCCCGAATATAACTTGGAAATTAGCGATTAAATTTTATAATTTAATCTATTGAACTGGATAAAAATTTGTATCTTCGATTTTAAGCCGAAGAAAAATATTTCGGAAGCTTTTAAAATTCGTGTTGATATTACCGAAGATAATTTAAACTTCAGAATCGAACTTAAAATAAATGTGATCGGTTTGAATCTATATCGTTCGTATCGAATTTAAAAATAGCGTTCCGAGGCACAGTCACGGAATTTGACGAAACCAGTCCCATTGGGTCCGTAATATTGTATTATTGTCGGGTTTCAGATTTCGTATTTTTCGAAGTTGATTGGTGACCTTACGGTGAGATAACGCGTTGGAAATTTGAATTGAATTCAATTTTAAATTCAATTTTTTAACTGGGTCAATATCACACCACGTTGTCTCCCATTTGATGCGCCTATAATCACGGAAGAAATCGTGAAGGCACGATCTCCTGTCTCCCTCCTCAGTCCAAAAAAATCATACGAGACACACTTCTCCCCTTTTCAAAATAACAAATTCGAAATCCCCTTCTCCAAATCGAAATGTGGCCGCGTCCATCTCCCTCCCCAAATCAAAAACTTGGAAATCGAATTCGTTCGATTTTCGAAGACGATCGAATTCAATTATCTTGAGGCGCCGATCGAAGGGACAGGCACGGTGAAGCTCGCAATAGGGTGGTCTCGCGCGACAGCAAATCGTGGTGAGAGGCAGTTCGTCGAACTCGAGTACGACGTCGCGTGATGGTGGTCGCGACTGGGTCGCGATGGCGATCGATGGTGGAAGTCGCAAGTTCAATTCGAAGTGAGGGCGGCTGCGAGTTCGTCGTGGGTGCGCATTCGTCAGTGGAGGGGCGATCAAAACTGTCGAGTGCGAGGAAGGATAATGGCGTGGGCATTGACAGGCGATTGTTCGTGAGGCCGTGGGTGGTTGAAGTCGAGGCGCAACACCGGCATTGGCAGCAGGCGTACGCAGTGGGTTGTGGGTTTTCAAGTTGATTACGAGGTCGATGGCGGGTTCGTGAAGTCGTTCGTTTGGAGTGCGCAGGCAAAGGGAAGCCTGGGTTGCATCGTTCAGTAAGGTATAATCTGTTTTGGTTTAGTTCTGTACATATCTACATTTAGACAAAAGAAAAAAAATGTGGGAGAAGTTTATCAAGATTTGATTTTATTATGTATATAGATTACTTTTGGGTGGGTAGTTTCAAATAAGAAAAATATATATGATAACAGTAAGTTTATAAAACCATTTATGCCAATTTAAAGATTTATATATACAATTTGTGTATATACAGTAAAATAGATTTCTAATATTAATTGCAGAATATTCAAGGTCAAAACAAAGATTTATTTCAGAAAAATAAATGTTTACAGTTTATATAAATGGAAGTTTATAGTTATAAAATTTTGGCCAGTAAAGGATTATTAAAGAAAATTGATTTGGAAATTTTAATTTTTAGTTAAAATAATTGTTAGTTAAATTTAATTTTATAAATGGTAATTAATTGATCGATTAATTCAAGTATTGATGAATTTTATAAAATATTCATACAAGGTCTGAAATGGAGAAATAAACTGAAATGGAAATGGATGGCAAATTAAAAGCTAAGGTGAGATTTTTCTCACTCGATTTGAAAAGTGGAACTTTCAGTTATTATTGATTGATGATCACTATTGGATGTGATATTAGATATTGTAGGATATATCTATATATATAGCAGTATATACATATTGGCATATGTATATATTGGATTGATTGATTCCCGCCTCGTATAGCGGATGAGACCCTATTGCGCCGTTAGTAAGCGGATTTATAAAAAACCTATATACCGCGATAATTCCGTACTGGAGCGGAATTGGTATTGTGCTAACGTCTTTGGATGCAGGGAAACAGGTTGGAGGGATCCAACTGGACCCCTCACATTGATTGATTTTTTTTATATACTGTGGTATGAATCTGTGAATGATTATTGATGTTATTAATCATATTGATGTCTGGAAATTGTTTGAAAGCTAAAATTTAGCTGAATAGATGTTTGGTATCATTGGATTCCAAAAAAATAAACGAAATTGAATTTTTGGAAATCAAAATAGAAATTTCTAAGTGAATTTGATTTTAGAAATTTAATAAATTCGAAGAAAGGAATTTTAAAGTATAAAAAGTTAATTTTTATAATCTTATCGAATTAATTCCAGAATCAAGTGAAAATGTTAAATAAATGGATTTCGTAAAGTAGTGATTATAAATTGAAGAATTTAATTTAAAATTTGGATTTTTAAAATAGATTGATAGAAAACGATTGAAATTTATTTTCTTAAAAAGGAATTTATTTAAGAGAAGATAAGTTGGAAATTCAGTTTAAAATTAAATTGGTAAATTGAAATAAGTTGTGAAATCAATGTAAAATGATTTCAATTTGAAGAATCCATTTTAAAACAGAATATCGAATAATTTGAGAAAATAAGGAATTTATTTTAGTAGTAATAAATAAAATTAGAAATCAATCTGTAATTGATTTAATATTGGAAATGAATTTTTGAGAAATTAGTATGGGATCTTTTATTTAACGTTGAACATAAATTCAGAAATCAATATTGAAATTTAATTGATATTGCAGTTTTTATAAATAGAATTGAAATTTATAAAAGTTGTTATAAACCCAAAGTCACTTATTTTAATAAGTTAAATATAGAAGTTGATAAAAGAAGGTTTATAAGCCGAAGTTGTTATTAAAAAGAGAAATAGAATTTATAAACGTGCTTATAAATTTGAAATAGATTGAATGTGATAAATCTAATATAGAAGATTATTTAAGAAGATATATTCACGATTTTGAATAGCGAATTTTTATTGAATAAAAATGTGTAGAAATGATTGAAATGGGGTTAAGTAAATTTTATTCACGATTTTGGACAGTGAATATATTGTTAAGTAAAATGGATTCATTTTTGAAGAAGTAATATTTTAAAAATGAAGTTAAACATTTTAAAGGTGTTTTAAAATGTGTTATGAATCGAAAGCATAGATTTCAACATTTATTGTTGAAATAGACGTTTTCGAGAAATTTAAGGAAATGGTGGACTATAACACTGTTGTTATAGTAAATGATTTCCGAAAGAGAATGTTTTGATGTAGTATTGGGATTTATATACCTATCTTAAAATCCGAATCCCTATACTAGTGATTTTTGAGTCGTCGTAACGATGTTTTACGTAACATTCGTTTTGACTCAAATAAAGGTGTTAAAAGAATATTTTCCTTAAAGGATGAATATATACTTAATTTGATTTAAGTATATCAAATATTTTCAAGTGTTGAAAATGAATAGATTTGTGAAACACTTATTTTTTTAAATAAGTATGGAAATGCTTTTCCAATGAAATGAACGTTTTGAGAATTTATCTTTGTAAAAGATAAATTGAAATTGAATATTGAAAATCGATTTGAAAATCGTATATCAGAAGATATTTTGAAATATAAATTCAATATGGAATTTATAAAGAAATGGGAATTCGTTTTAAAAATAAACGTTGTTTTATTTTTGAAGTGTGGAAATTTTATATCTAGTAAAAGATATTTTTGGAAGATGAAATAATTTGGAAAATTATTTGGAATCTGATGATGTTGCGCATCTTTATTGATAGTTAAATAACCGACTATCAATAATTACCTTTAGATAGGTATTTGTTGTGAATTGGATGAATTTGAATGCCACACTTATTTTTAAATAAGCGCTCACTATTCGGGTTAACCGGGAAAGGACCATGGGGTCGTATAACCCATTCCGAATATGTGATACGTCGTTATGAATTGCATTTGAAGACCGGCGTTGAAGACCGGATATTTTTGAAAACGGAAGGATTACCGTCGAGTTACTCTACATCGACTGATCTTCGTTTTAGAGGTTTTATCACCCTTAGTGACGGGAAGTCCTGACGTGATTGAAAATTATCCGGAAATGCAAGGGCTTCGTGAGAAGTGCCTTCGGTTCTGTTCGGTCCCGGAACAGACTTGTATGGATTGTGTGTCTGACGTTACAATTTGAGATATAAAGCTGATTTCTTTCAAATACATTTCTGTTGGTGGCGGAGAATTTATTCTCTTAGCTTAACACCCTTCTCTGAGACGTACGAGCTCAGAGGTTATGTAGTTGAAATTTATCAGTGATATATCCCAACTTGGTAACGTGGCATACTGAGTGTTGCTGTGAAATGATCAGTGTTTGATCATTTGTGATATGATCATTTGTTTGATCTTATATCTTTGTGATCATAGGTTGATCATTTTGTTTGACCCGAAGCAGGGCTTTTTGAGAAAGCGTAGCTTTGTGGACGAGACTTCGTCGAGCCTCACACCCCGGAAATGGTCGAAACAGGACGAATGCAGCAAGGTTCTAGGGAGTAGCGCCCCTTAGTGTATGTCATTCCTTCTGGATAAAGGTGGTATCATGGTATGGAGCCCAGATACTTAACCTCTGTGGTTACTGCATTATTATTATCTATGTGGTTTGTTGCGAATCGGGGATCCTCGGGAAGATCGGTGACGATCGGGGGATGGCATACGCGTGTCAGTAGTTACCTATTTTTGCAGAGGTAACCCGGCCTTGTGTTGGCAGAGATCCGGTTAGGTTCTCGGGTCGTCTATTCCAGGGACGTACCCATCGTGGATAGGAAGTTCCTTTGCCTGACCATTTGTTGGAAATCCAAAGAAACAATACGTGACTTGTACGGTTTTAGTTGTATTACCTGCTATGGAATGTGGCGGTAACCTGCTATTGAACATAGTAGCTATAGTAGGCATACGATACTGGTCGTATGTTGGCTAAGATTAATATTATACTTTCGAAATGTTTTCTACACTATGCACTAATAATAATATCAAAAAGAATTTGATTTTTTGCGTAGTAAGCATCTTTGACTATCATAAGAAGAAATCTCCTCCAATTCTGCGGTTGCATTGTGTGTGTGGCGGGAGGTCTTATGGTAGTTTCATTTTCCAAAAGCATTGCGAATTGACATTAAAGTTTTTCCTGTTGTTTATTTTAAAGATAAACTGTTTTACGATCTCACACCAGTCACCATGACTGACTCGGAGTTTATTGTTCCCTTCTAAACTCTGGGTGCCCACAAATTTCCACACGGGCAGTCTAGAGTTAGATTATCAGGATATTATGGATATTCTGGAGCTTTGGAGATAAGCTGGATGGCGAGACGTAGTATTTGTATCTGATAGTATTTATTCCGCTGTGTATACTCTGTATGAGGACAAGTTATATAACTGTCCATTGTTGTATATTGACTCTGATTGATGTATGTATAAACTGATATAGCTCTTTGTTTTTAAAGACTAGTGTTTATTTATTATATGTTGTTCCGCTGCGATGTGTAAGATTCTGATATTTTTTCTGTTTCTGCTCTTGTTCTGTTGTTGTTCTTCTTTCTTTTTCTTCTATCTTCTTCTTCTACCTTTTTCTTTTAAATAAAACCCTCACTATTGGAGTTTCCGGCACTCGATTTCTCGGCAGTCGATAAAGTGAGTATCGATGTTGAATTTTCGAAAGTCGAAAATTTTCGGGATGTGACAGTAAAGATCTGTTATTACCTATTATATTTTATTCCACTGCGTATGTGAGATTCTGTTGTTGTTTTCTATTTTTCTTCTTCTACCTCTTCTTCTTTACCCAAATGGTCCGGTTTTTCGTGTTAGAAAAACTCGGGCTGTTACAGTGCACGCGATTGGATTTGAGTCTGGTGAAGTCTGGTTTTAAGCAGAGGAGGGGCACTCGGTGTTCTCTCGTGGCATTTGAATTTTTGCTCGGGTTAATGGGGTATCCGACTCGAAGTGGTTTTGTGAGGTCTCGGGTTAAAAGAGAATGTTGTCAGGTTTTTAAAAAAAAACTGATTGAATTTAATCAATCTAATTAATTAATTCAAATTAATTACATTAATTAAGTTCACTTTAATTAATCACATCTAATAGATTAAGTATAATTACTTAATATAATTAATGAAGTATATTTACTTAATGTAAGTAATAAATGGATAATTACTGAATGTAATTACTAAATGGAAAAATTAAATAAAAGTAAGTAAGGTTTAATTACTTAGTGTAATTGATAAAAAGGATAATTATTTAATTAATTAAAGGATAGTTAATCACTGAATGTGATCCATTAATGGATAATTAATGAATGTGATTAAATAAAAGATAATTTCTTAACGCAAGTGATTATAGAATAATTACTTGATGTAATTACACAAAACTTTTATATTAAATTTCTATTTAGTAATTGCTTTCCTTCATTTATATTAATATGATTTTTAAAATAATAATAAAGTATATATATAATTAGTATATTTGTATAACTATTTATAAGTGTGTGATTGGGATTTTATACCATCTACTTTTAAATTTATAATAGATAAGCATAAGAGAAACTTAAATATTAAAACACTTAAGACATTTATAAAATAAAAATAAAATGGAATTATTATAATATATATATAAACATATATTTATACATGAATTACACATGTAAGCTAAGGATTTCATGAGATTACAAGTGTTAATTTATATTAACAAGTGGCATGTTTTGGAAATATAGATAGACCAAAACCAAAAAGAAAACTGTATCAACCTTCAAGCCGATTCAAGAACAAATCTGTAGTTGATTCAAAACAAATCAAAAGCCTGTATATATTCTTCATCAACCTGTAAACATTTTTGAAAAAGAAAAAAAAGAAAAAAAAAACTGAAGGAAATCAAGGCTCAGGCGAGTTAATCAAGCAATTTCTATTCAAAATCTAATCTGCGGCAAATCAAATTTAAGCTTCAACAAGGATCTTCTCAACATCAAATAAGCTCAAAGATCTGATACTTCTAGCCCAGATCGGTTTAAACAAATTACAGGCCTTCTCTGTTTCTCTTTAACAAATGAGTAAAACACAATATTTAAGAACTTAAGTAAACTAAGATATGTGCATATGATTCTTGAATTAATTGTGCTTGCATGTGTATTTTTAAGTATGTATCTCTATGTATAAATGTGTTTGTTCTGTGCATGTTAAATATACTTGATCTTCTCTGTTATCTTAGTTACAGAGTTGAAAAATAAACAAAGAAATTCAATTTACATTCATCTAGTTACTGATAGGCTTAGAGTTTCAAACAAACAAGTTTGTTTAAACATAAATTACGATCTAAAAATAGTTTTAAGTATGATTGTGATTTATGGCATCTGGGAAATTAGTTTTTCAAAGAAAAATTTAAAATATGTAAAATTCGAATGTTGTAAATTGTTGTTTAAATTATATAACTTGAAGCATCTTTAGAAAATAGGATTTTTAAGATGAAATTGGTAATTTCTAGTTTAGTATAGGTTGTGAATTTAAGAGATGAACGGAAATTGTAATTTTGTCAAATTCCGGCAATCGATGGAGTTTTGGGTGACGAGTTTGATCGTGATGAAAGCTAGGGGGATAAGGAGCATCGGAAAAATGTTGGACAAAATTATAGATCATCGGCGCGGCGTAGGTTCGTCGAATTAGGGTTGAGTAGCAGTTTTCGTCGAATAGGTTTGAGGTGTTACTGCCTCATCAAGGCTTGATCGGAGTAAACCGGAGCTGGGGGGATCGAGACGTGGAGGTTTTGTGCAGCTTTGGACGAAGTCACATGATTTCTGGTGGATTAGATCGTCGGCGTCAAGGGAAAATGTTGGGAGTTGGGTTCCAGATTTGGTGATGAATAGCTCGTTTTCGACTTACGGCAAATCTGGAAGTTCAGGTGGGTCAGGATGGTCGGCGGTGACGTAAATGACTTGTCGAAGGTAGGGGTAGTGGTCGGAGGCGATCGGCAGGTTTGTATATGTGCACGGCGTGCACAGATGTGTGCACGGAAAACTGGGAATGGTGGGTTTGGGGAAGAAGATGGTTTGCACGAGTCGAACTCGGGATATTTGCTAGTTGGCTCGGGAAAATTAGTGTCAGCTCGGATTTTGGTTTGCGTTAAGATAATCGGGTTTAAATTTAGGTATGATCAAGTTTATAGTTTATAGCAAAAATTTATGATCAGATTTGGAAGGAAATAAAATAATGCAGGTTATAGAAAGTGTTTAATTAAGTTTTAAAGGGTTATCAAAATGAATAAGTTTCAAAAGAAAATATAAATCAAGTTCTAAACAAAGTATTAGAAAATTTAAACAAATTTTCAAAGTGTTAGATTGCTTTAAAATTGTTTGATTAAGAAATTATATAGTAGGTTAATTCCCATATGTTTTGAAAGGTGATGTAAGTGATGGAATTAAATAAAGTATTAATTATTCAATGTATTAAGGATGGTTAACTAATTAATAAAATCAGAGAAGGGAATAAATTAATTAAAGATTAATTAATTTGTGAAATCAATTTAAAAGATTGATTTATAAATATGATTTATATTAAATAATAATTACTTAATGAAAGTAATTGAAGGATTAAATTGTTAAAGGTTAAATTAATTTACTTATCAATTAAAGGTTGATTAATTAAAGACAATTAACCAATGGGCTAATCATTAAATGGAAGTAATTTTGGATAATTAATCTAATGGATAATTAAAGGATTGATTAATTAAGGAAATTAATTAAGGGGTTAGTTAATTAATAAGTGTGATTATTAAAGGATAAATAATCGATGTTAGTGATTATAGGATTATTAGTTTGAGTAATTAATTAAGGATAAATGTAATAAATGTGAGTGGTAAAGGTTAATTAAATTGTGTTATTAATTTAAGGCTAATTATTTATTTTAATTAAAGAGGATAATTAAGGGATGGGTAATTAATGGTTTGTAATTAATTAAAGTAAGTAAGCGAGATTTAAAAGTGATTAAAGAAATTAATTTAATTTATTTAAATTAATTGGAATAGTGTGACTAATAAATCTTGCTTATGAATGATCGAATGATGTTGAATGCCTTAGATTATTTTGTATTTCTAATATGAAATATTTTGTGATATGGTTGGGTTGAACAGTGATAATGTGGTTATCTATCAAGATGAATTGCCGTGTAAAGTGACATCCTGTATTTAAAATTTAATTGTATTCACTTGAATAACTTGAGTTAAGATGACATTGGATTCGAAGAGACCGGGTCGGGTATCAGTACATACCCGAAACCACTTCGATTTGGAATTCACAATAATTCTTTATGAATTTGACTTTGGAATAAATAGGCTGGAATGGAATAAATGATGTAATCTTGGCCATTTAATCTGTGTAATAATGCTTAGATATGATTAAAAGTTGTGTAATTGACTATGGCAAGTTAAGAACTCGTAGTAAGGAACGAGTTACCCCGGGTTTTAAATAAGTTTATTGTTTTAGTATTTCATGTTAGATGGGTTTACTCACGCTGGTTTCCAGCCTGACCCGGGTGTTACTTTGATGTAATTCTCGGGTCAGACCGAGTATTACAGATTTTTCAGGTAAGGACGTTCTGGAGCTCATGAGGCGAACTGGATGGCAGGAACGTATAGAGAGTGATATATTGGTATTTATTGGGACGAGTTATTTTAACTGTCCAGTGATTGTGAGATGTTGTAACTCTGATATATTAAAATGTAATTGACTGATACAGTTTTCTTGTATAACTGATATTATTATTTGATATTGTATTTTAATCCGCTGCGAATGTGAGAATCTGTGTCTTGTTCTGTTTCTTTCTTCTATCTCTTTTCTTTTTCTTCTAACTATCTGGAATTTTCGGGTTCGAAAATTCCGGGTCGTTACAGAAGAGGAGCAAGAAATAAGGCAAGAGGAGCAAGAGGAGGAGGAAGGAGAGGAAATTGAAGTCGAAGAGGAAGAACAAGAAGAGGAGGAGGATACTTCTTTGGAAAGTATCAATATGCCACCTAATCCATCCAACAAAGATCTTCTTAAAAATCAAGAGAAGATCATTCACAACCAAATAAAACTAAAGAAATCATTCTCTAAGAAATTTACCTCAATTTCCAACAAAATAGATAAATTCTTTAGAAAGATCATCCAAAAACGTGGTGGTTCTTCTTCATCTTCATCCCCATCTTTCTAGTTGTTTGTTTAAGCTATATTTGTATTGGATTTTCTATTCTTAAGTTTATGTTGAATCTCATGTATCTTTCATTTATTTCCTAAACTCATCCTTCTTATCAGTGAGCATTCTATTTCTTGCTATTATACATTGTCAATTATCTCTGGAAATTCATACAAATATAATAGTATAGGCCAAAACAATAGAATCGTAAACTAAAGTAGTTTTGGAAAATATACTGAATATGTCGACATATGCAAATCATGTATGTTGACATATAATGGCCAGTTTTCAAATTTTTTTTAAAATTATAAACATAATAGCTACTAAACACTAATTCATTTCAAATGACCTGTTACCCCTATATATACATATTCACTCCAAAAAATCATTATTTCAATCTCCATCTTCACTCTTTTTCATATATAAACTTATATCTTCAATAATGGTTTCCTCACATCAGAAAATTTGCGAAAATCTTGAACAAACTCTCGAATCATTCAAGAACATTCTTTCTTTCATCCTAAGAAACCAGAGGCACTAGAATTGAGTCAAATGCAGATGATCAAGGAGCAAGAAAAGCATTCTCTGGATGATTTCTGCCTTGAACAAAGAAGAACCAAGACCAATCCAGAGTGTACCATCAACAAAGATGATGAAGATTGGGATGCTATCAAAGCGGATCTAATATTTAGCGCTGATGGATGGGTTAAAGTTCCTCGAAATGTCTAGTTTAAATAGGTTTTATTGTACATATATAATAATACTTGATTTTGTTTGGATTTGATTGGTTTGATTTGTGTGGATTTGTTTGAATGGTGTGTGAAATTAACTTTGTTGGATTGGATAAATATTTAGATTGATTATGATTATTTCATGATTATCTAAATTTTACACATCACTTATTGTTTTTATACAATCATTCTCATCATCATTATATATAATTCTTATATATATCAATTAGTATTTTATTTAGGGAGGGTTAGAGTTAGAATTAGAGTAAGAGTTAGTGTTAGAGTTATAACTTTAGGTGGTTATTTTTGTTGATGACAAAGGGGGAGAAATATATTAAATCGAAGCATAGATTAAGGGGCAGTTTTGTAACCCAAGGGGAGTTATATTATATTTTATGTATAGAGTTGTTATCATCCAAAAGGGGGAGATTGTTAGTACCTTAGGTTTTGGTTTTGATGATAACAATTATAGGACATCATATAAAATATAGATACCAATGTTTTATCAAGATATATATAGTATATAGTCTAGGATATAAGACAAGTGTTGATTAAGAAGACTATACAATATTAAGAGTAGATTCAAGATGTTGATATAAAGAGTAGATTCAAGATGATGATAATTGAAGACTCATGAGCATTGAAGAGTTTAAGATTTCAAGATATTCTAGATAAGTTATAGTGTCATAGAATTTATGTTAAAACCTTGATAGCACTTTCCTGATCTCTCTCTCTCCTCTTCTCTGATTTTGATTTAAATTATTTTTCAAATATCCTGATTTTAAAATAATATTTTTTTTAATTTTTTTTTCAAATATCCTAGTTTTAAAATAATCTTTTCAAAATATTTCTCAAAATGATTTCAATCTCTTATACTTATAAAGATATTATTTTAGTGTTTTTAAGTTTATATATATATATTGAATTTTTGTTTATACTTTAATAAGTTATAATTATATTGATTATATATATATTATTTACATTATATTGAATATTCTTGCTAAGTCTTTCAAAATTATTTTATAAAATTTTATTAAGTTATATTTTCATTAAAATGTGTATAAACTATATTTAAATGATTCTACAAAGTATCAAATTATTTTACAAAGCAACGGATTTTCAAAATAATATTTTTAAAGTTTTTTTCAATATTGTGAAGGATATGTCAACATATCCAATCCCTATATGTTGATATAGTGGTCATAAGTTTCAAAATTCAAATTTGAATGGAAATGTCTTTTCATCGTATCTCTTTGCGAACGGATATGATCGTTGTTTCCCTATATATACCAAACTTGCAAACAAATTTTTAACATCTACTTTCTTATTGTTCTATCCTCTTTCCACTTTCTTGATTTCTAAATCAATTTCTAACCAAACTCTGTCGAAATTCAAAAAAAATCAAATTCAATCATCACTAGTTTGATTCTCCTTCATCTACTCTCTGGTTTCTCTCATCTCTCTCACTCAAATCAAGATCAAGTGATATCCAAGAGTTATAGGAACAATTATAATCAAGATCGAAGATCCGAGTTTGTAAAACTCTATCAAATCATATTCCTATAATTATGGGTGTAATTGTAGCCCGTAAAATCAACTGGGTATGCTTAGTATCCCATAAATCTAGTGGGTGTGCATGAAGTCCGGAAATCAAGTGACTACCCAGAGGTCGGGATTCTGGAGGGTGTGCCTCATAGCCTTAATCGAGATTTATTTGCATTTATTAGTTAAAAAGAAATCCATACAAGGAATTGTGCCAAACTGGATGTAGGGTAACTTTGAACAGTATATAATCCTGATGTGTTCTTTCCTTTTTACTTTTACTGCATTTACTTTTATTTGCACTTTGATTCTTTGATTGTTTCTGTAATTTTTAATTACATCATTCTAAGTTGAATCTTAAAGAATTTGAAAAATATTTATATAATCAATTAAACACTATTCACCCCCCTCTAGTGTTAATCTAGCCTTAAGATCCATATTCTGTTGACTCACATTTTATATATCCAAGCCTTGTACCCAGTACTTGATCACATATATCATCTTCGATCATTGAACTGGATTCTTCAACTGTAGGCTGCTTTCGGGGATTCACCATACGATTTTAGAAGTATAAATTTGATATGTCATTGTAACAACCCTGAGATTGCAATTACCGAATAATAAATTAAAATTATGATTTTAAGTTGAAAAGGGAGCTAAACAAAAATTTTGGGAATTTAAATTTGCAATTGGTTTGCAAATTAAAGTATTTTGGGTTGAAATGGGGAATTTTTAAATAAAAAGTGATTATGGGTTAATGAGCCAAATGAGATAATTACATGGTTTTAATTAAAACTAGGATGCTTATTAGGATTTTGTTCACATGATAACTTAGAAAATAAACTAAGTCCTAATGGGTTTAAAACCCCCTTACCATAACCCATTAGCCTAACCCCCTCCTATATAATATCTTAAACCCATAACCCTAACCCTCCTCCTCTTCATAAATTCCTAAAACCTAGATCTAAACAAAATAATGGCCTCCATTTAGAAGCTCCTTCTCCTTCTCTTCATAATTTGATTAGTTTAATCCTAGAAAAAAAAGAAAGGTAATGCAATCTCTCATATTATCTAATCCTCCTTCTTAACCCATATTTATCTCAACCTTCATGTTGTAATTATTGTTTTATTTTTTTGTTGATTTTGGGTCCTTGAAGTCTTTTGATCTTTGCTTGGAGGTTGAGGCTTTTGGCTTGTTTAATTGTGCACAAATACTATTTGTTCTTTTGCCTCATTAAGGTAATTACTATTGATTAGTAATATATGCTAGCTGAAATTATAATTAGTTTATTGCTGTTAGTAAATTAGGCATATCTCATTCATCTTAAATTGGAATTAAGATTTTCTTGAAGTTCTGGAAAGCTTATTCTGTAGCCTATAACTTTCATGTTTTGAGCTTTGCCTAGTTTTGTGGTTTCAATGGTCGAAATCACGTTTGTTTGTCGCTGACCTGACAACAAACTACAGGGTTGATAAAATAAAACCCTGAAATTGATTTGGCCATAAGTTATTCGTTTTTGATCCGAATTAGATAATTTTGGATGTTCCGGAAAGCTTAAAACATATGCTACAATTTTTGTTCAGTGAGTTTTCTGTAATATTGCAATTTAGATGACCTGAAATGCGTTCAAAGACAAAAGACCAATTCTGTCTTTAACAAGTTATCTTGAGTTTCAATCTGATATTGTTTTGCATGTATCTCTCTCGTTTCTTATCCAAATCTAATAATTTTGGATGTTCTGAAAAGCTTAGATTTAGAGCTAAAACTTTCATGTTTTGAGTTTCATGACATTTCGAAGTTAATTTGGTCAAAATTGTACATTCTTACCACTGTCCCGAGAGCACAACGACAGTGATATAAAATTTAGATCTAAGAATTGTTTTAGTCATAGAATTTTCATCTCTAGTCGGAATTTGACGATCTTGGTCATTCCGGAAAGCTTAGAAACTAAGCTACAACTTTCATTTTATTCATTTTGCCAGAATTTGAAGTTTACTATGCCAAAATTGTGGTTTTTCATCTCTGGCCAGTTAGTGCATAGCTATAGGCCTTAGTCTCTTTTCTCCCGTTGTTTTCAACGTAGAACCCCGACTTTGCGACGCCATCCCGGGCTCGTCCTTTGTCGGATTTCATCGTTTTTGGTCTCGTTGGAAAGGTGGAGTTTCGAACTCCATCTCTGTAAAATTTAGGCATCATCGGCATTCTTTTGGTACTTCGAATTTCGTGTCGAAGTTGAACTCTTGTCGCTGTTTGTAAACAGTGTGAATCTTGTTCTGGGTCCAACTTTGAGACGTCGCTGCTACTTCGTCTCAACTCGGATTCCAGAAATTCTTTTTGCATCTTATAGTAGGGATGTTGGACTATACTCCTACCAGTTTTCATGTCATTTGGATTCAGTTTGCTGGTCCAAATAAATTGCCGAACTTGAGTTCGCAGCAGTTTTTGAATGGTCAAACACTTAGAATGAAAATCAAATATCCCTTCTGTTTCCAGCTTTTGAGTGCCACTCCGCGATGCCTCCACGTTCGCATCGGAAGTCGGAATTCGACGTTTTTGGTCTCGTTAGAAAGGTGGAGTTCCGAACTCCATCTCAAGAAAATTTGGACAACATTGGAGTTCGTTTGGTACTTCGAATTTTGTGTCGAAGTTGAACTCTAGTCGCTGTTTGTAAACAGTGTAAATCTTGTTCTGGGTCCAACTTTGAGACGTCGCTGCCACTTCGTCTCAACTCGGAATCCAGAAATTCTTTTTGCATATTAAAGTAGGGATGTTGGACTACATGCCTGCAAATTTTCATGACATTTGGACACAGTTTACTGGTCCAAATAAATTATCGAACTTGAGTTCACAGCTGTTTTTGAATGTTTACAAACACTTCGAATATTTTTGATGATTTTCTGGTTTTCATTGATTTCTTTGAGATTTGTCTCTAGATTTCGTACACGGGTTTTATGAATCATTTTCAAAAGATTTTTCACTCCTAAATGGCTTTTGAAAATTATTATATAATATTATTTTAATTATTAAATTAATTACTTCATAATAGGAGACCTTTCAAAAGACCGTTTTAAAAGTGATTCCGAAAATCAATTATAAATCCGTTTTACCCCATTATTTTCTATAATAAAAATCTCACACTCACTTTTAGCACGTCGAGCGAAGTGGAAAGATGCTTAAACGGTTTGGAAATCTCCGGCCTATGGAAACCGTGTGTATTTTCTTTCCGGTTAATCCCCGACCTATTCGATTGATCGTTTTGACCTTTGGGTCTAGTTTACCGATGATATGAGGTAGACTTTTTATTGTTTGGAGTGTGAGCTTGCTATTGGTTAGGAAACCGTTTAGTGCGAACGTGGGGTATGGGACTCATTGTTAACACTTTGCGGGTTCCTCTCCAAGAAGTTAGTGACACATTAGCCTCTGGGCGGCCAGTACTGGACCTCTGGGTCACCACGCCTCTGGGCAACCGTCTCTGGACACCTGCTCTATGGAGCAGTTTATTTTTCGGCGTGTGCCTCTGGGCCTTTATCCTTCTGGGAAGGATCTCGCCGTCTCGCGCGTTTCGCATCGGTGCGAGTGATCGATCACAACTCTACAGTACTTGGCAACAACGACTCTGGTCGGTGCACGTGCAAAACTTGTATTATCTGATTATTTTTATATCCATTCGAGTACCGCCATTCGGTGTTGGTTCTATGGAACCATACGATGTAAGTGCGATTACCTCATGGATCCACAGTGTCTCTGGACACTGCTTTTCAGTGTTTGATTTCATTGACTTTTCAGTATATCCTCATGGCTCTTTGGAGCATCGATCTTTGCTTGGGCATTGATCACAGACTCTGGTCACTCTTGGGATTATTGCCTATGGGCATCTTTTTATAGCTTTGGCTACGCCGATGATATGAGGCGATTTTATTTATTCTACACTTTGGTGTTGATTTCTCTTTGGAGATTTTTATTGTTTATTGATGATTAGGGATCGTCATTATATTCATGTGGTTCATAATATACTTCTCTTTGGATAAGTACTATTTTACTTATGTACCGCATTATTCTATATTTCAGTTATTACTGATTGTTTAGCTAGCCTGACCCGAGTGTTTTCGCTCGGGTCAGACCGAGTTGTTTCAGGTTAGGTCTCTGGACTTAGCTTCTGTGCTTCCGCTTTGGACTTATCTGCTATGCTTTTGAGATAGCTTATCTTAGTGTCCGCTTATGTTATTATTCAGACTCTGATATGTACATATTTTTGACTCACATGTGTGAGCAGTGGCTTTGTACCCACTTATGATATTTGGATCTGATGATGTATTGTTCTAGGATTTTATATCTGTTATGTGATTCTGTTCTGTGATGTTTTTATCATTTATTATTATGCTTTGTCCTGATAGATCTTTAGCCATTTGTAATTTCGTTATAAGTATTTACCGAATATGTCGAACCACCTGATTGAGAAAAATTTAAATAGATTCCACCTTACGACGTATTCGGTAGATAGTTATAGCTTGATTATAGATGGTCGCTTCCACTATACTCTATTCTCCGCTTTAACAGACAGTATTACTCCCGTAATACTCTTTGTTACAGTGGGTCTCGGAGTGGGGCGTTACAGTTTGGTATCAGAGCCTGGTTTCAGGAATAAGCATAATAAACACAGAACAGTAACACTTAGTACAATACATCCTAGTATGATTCGAATATTACAAAGCCCTTTCCTCATGACATTGGATAGATAAGTTAGGAATATGTTTAGGAATACATTTATATTCCGTAGTATTCCATTTGAATTATCTATCTTTGAATCGTGCTTAACTCGCATCTTCATCTCATCCTCGAGGTACGCATCCTTCCGTTCTCGAAGGTTCTATTTTATTTCACGATCAATCTTTAAGAGTTTTTTTGATACGGGTGTCTCTCACTCATTCGTATCAAAGGAACTAGTTGATACTTTATCTTTGGATGTTACTTGTATGGTTTCTTCACTAAGGATTGTGAATCCCATTGGTGGATCCACGACCCTTAGCTTGCTCTGTGAGAATATAAATATTGATCTTTGTGGATTTTCTTTCCGTGCGAATCTGCACGTTGTGGATTAGATGTTATAGACGATTTCTATATTTAAGGAATTGCGGGGACGCAATTTTCTTAAGGGGGGGAGTCTGTAACAACCCTGAGATTGCAATTACCGAATAATAAATTAAAATTATGATTTTAAGTTGAAAAGGGAGCTAAACAAAAATTTTGGGAATTTAAATTTGCAATTGGTTTGCAAATTAAAGTATTTTGGGTTGAAATGGGGAATTTTTAAATAAAAAGTGATTATGGGTTAATGAGCCAAATGAGATAATTACATGGTTTTAATTAAAACTAGGATGCTTATTAGGATTTTGTTCACATGATAACTTAGAAAATAAACTAAGTCCTAATGGGTTTAAAACCCCCTTACCATAACCCATTAGCCTAACCCCCTCCTATATAATATCTTAAACCCATAACCCTAACCCTCCTCCTCTTCATAAATTCCTAAAACCTAGATCTAAACAAAATAATGGCCTCCATTTAGAAGCTCCTTCTCCTTCTCTTCATAATTTGATTAGTTTAATCCTAGAAAAAAAAGAAAGGTAATGCAATCTCTCATATTATCTAATCCTCCTTCTTAACCCATATTTATCTCAACCTTCATGTTGTAATTATTGTTTTATTTTTTTGTTGATTTTGGGTCCTTGAAGTCTTTTGATCTTTGCTTGGAGGTTGAGGCTTTTGGCTTGTTTAATTGTGCACAAATACTATTTGTTCTTTTGCCTCATTAAGGTAATTACTATTGATTAGTAATATATGCTAGCTGAAATTATAATTAGTTTATTGTTGTTAGTAAATTAGGCATATCTCATTCATCTTAAATTGGAATTAAGATTTTCTTGAAGTTATGGAAAGCTTATTCTGTAGCCTATAACTTTCATGTTTTGAGCTTTGCCTAGTTTTGTGGTTTCAATGGTCGAAATCACGTTTGTTTGTCGCTGACCTGACAACAAACTACAGGGTTGATAAAATAAAACCCTGAAATTGATTTGGCCATAAGTTATTCGTTTTTGATCCGAATTAGATAATTTTGGATGTTCCGGAAAGCTTAAAACATATGCTACAATTTTTGTTCAGTGAGTTTTCTGTAATATTGCAATTTAGATGACCTGAAATGCGTTCAAAGACAAAAGACCAATTCTGTCTTTAACAAGTTATCTTGAGTTTCAATCTGATATTGTTTTGCATGTATCTCTCTCGTTTCTTATCCAAATCTAATAATTTTGGATGTTCTGAAAAGCATAGATTTAGAGCTAAAACTTTCATGTTTTGAGTTTCATGACATTTTGAAGTTAATTTGGTCAAAATTGTACATTCTTACCACTGTCCCGAGAGCACAACGACAGTGATATAAAATTTAGATCTAAGAATTGTTTTAGTCATAGAATTTTCATCTCTAGTCGGAATTTGACGATCTTGGTCATTCCGGAAAGATTAGAAACTAAGCTACAACTTTCATTTTATTCATTTTGCCAGAATTTGAAGTTTACTATGCCAAAATTGTGGTTTTTCATCTCTGGCCAGTTAGTGCATAGCTATAGGCCTTAGTCTCTTTTCTCCCGTTGTTTTCAACGTAGAACCCCGACTTTGCGACGCCATCCCGGGCTCGTCCTTTGTCGGATTTCATCGTTTTTGGTCTCGTTGGAAAGGTGGAGTTTCGAACTCCATCTCTGTAAAATTTAGGCATCATCGACATTCTTTTGCTACTTCGAATTTCGTGTCGAAGTTGAACTCTTGTCGCTGTTTGTAAACAGTGTGAATCTTGTTCTGGGTCCAACTTTGAGACGTCGCTGCTACTTCGTCTCAACTCGGATTCCAGAAATTCTTTTTTCATCTTATAGTAGGGATGTTGGACTATACTCCTACCAGTTTTCATGTCATTTGGATTCAGTTTGCTGGTCCAAATAAATTGCCGAACTTGGGTTCGCAGCAGTTTTTGAATGGTCAAACACTTAGAATGAAAATCAAATATCCCTTCTGTTTCCAGCTTTTGAGCGCCACTCCGCGATGCCTCCACGTTCGCATCGGAAGTCGGAATTCGACGTTTTTGGTCTCGTTAGAAAGGTGGAGTTCCGAACTCCATCTCAAGAAAATTTGGACAACATTGGAGTTCGTTTGGTACTTCGAATTTTGTGTCGAAGTTGAACTCTAGTCGCTGTTTGTAAACAGTGTAAATCTTGTTCTGGGTCCAACTTTGAGACGTCGCTGCCACTTCGTCTCAACTCGGAATCCAGAAATTCTTTTTGCATATTAAAGTAGGGATGTTGGACTACATGCCTGCAAATTTTCATGACATTTGGACACAGTTTACTGGTCCAAATAAATTATCGAACTTGAGTTCACAGCTGTTTTTGAATGTTTACAAACACTTAGAATATTTTTGATGATTTTCTGGTTTTCATTGATTTCTTTGAGATTTGTCTCTAGATTTCGTACACGGGTTTTATGAATCATTTTCAAAAGATTTTTCACTCCTAAATGGCTTTTGAAAATTATTATATAATATTATTTTAATTATTAAATTAATTACTCCATAATAGGAGACCTCTCAAAAGACCGTTTTAAAAGTGATTCCGAAAATCAATTATAAATCCGTTTTACCCCATTATTTTCTATAATAAAAATCTCACACTTACTTTTAGCACGTCGAGCGAAGTGGAAAGGTGCTTAAACGGTTTGGAAATCTCCGGCCTATGGAAACCGTGTGTATTTTCTTTCCGGTTAATCCCCGACCTATTCGATTGATCGTTTTGACCTTTGGGTCTAGTTTACCGATGATATGAGGTAGACTTTTTATTGTTTGGAGTGTGAGCTTGCTATTGGTTAGGAAACCGTTTAGTGCGAACGTGGGGTATGGGACTCATTGTTAACACTTTGCGGGTTCCTCTCCAAGAAGTTAGTGACACATTAGCCTCTGGGCGGCCAGTACTGGATCTCTGGGTCACCACGCCTCTGGGCAACCGTCTCTGGACACCTGCTCTATGGAGCAGTTTATTTTTCAGCGTGTGCCTCTGGGCCTTTATCCTTCTGGGAAGGATCTCGCCGTCTCGCGCGTTTCGCATCGGTGCGAGTGATCGATCACAACTCTACAGTACTTGGCAACAACGACTCTGGTCGGTGCACGTGCAAAACTTGTATTATCTGATTATTTTTATATCCATTCGAGTACCGCCATTCGGTGTTGGTTCTATGGAACCATACGATGTAAGTGCGATTACCTCATGGATCCACAGTGTCTCTGGACACTGCTTTTCAGTGTTTGATTTCATTGACTTTTCAGTATATCCCCATGGCTCTTTGGAGCATCGATCTTTGCTTGGGCATTGATCACAGACTCTGGTCACTCTTGGGATTATTGCCTATGGGCATCTTTTTATAGCTTTGGCTACGCCGATGATATGAGGCGATTTTATTTATTCTACACTTTGGTGTTGATTTCTCTTTGGAGATTTTTATTGTTTATTGATGATTAGGGATCGTCATTATATTCATGTGGTTCATAATATACTTCTCTTTGGATAAGTACTATTTTACTTATGTACCGCATTATTCTATATTTCAGTTATTACTGATTGTTTAGCTAGCCTGACCCGAGTGTTTTCGCTCGGGTCAGACCGAGTTGTTTCAGGTTAGGTCTCTGGACTTAGCTTCTGTGCTTCCGCTTTGGACTTATCTGCTATACTTTTGAGATAGCTTATCTTAGTGTCCGCTTATGTTATTATTCAAACTCTGATATGTACATATTTTTGACTCACATGTGTGAGCAGTGGCTTTGTACCCACTTATGATATTTGGATCTGATGATGTATTGTTCTGGGATTTTATATCTGTTATGTGATTCTGTTCTGTGATGTTTTTATCATTTATTATTATGCTTTGTCCTGATAGATCTTTAGCCATTTGTAATTTCGTTATAAGTATTTACCGAATATGTCGAACCACCTGATTGAGAAAAATTTAAATAGATTCCACCTTACGACGTATTCGGTAGATAGTTATAGCTTGATTATAGATGGTCGCTTCCACTATACTCTATTCTTCGCTTTAACAGACAGTATTACTCCCGTAATACTCTTTGTTACAGTGGGTCTCGGAGTGGGGCGTTACAGTCATTGAAAAAATATTGGATAAGATACTATTTGTGACGACCCAAAATTTTTGAATATTTGAAATCGAAATATTTAATTGATTTTAAATATTTAAAAGTTAATTTTTAACTTGAATTTCAAATATCACTACTCATTGGATAATTTAATTATTAAATTAAATAATTTGAAGTTGGGTAAAATGTTGAATCTGGAGTTTTAAGCCTGTTAAAAATAATTTAAAGGCTTGTAAAATTTATATTGATAGTACTGAAGATAGTAAAAGTGTTAAACTTAAATTTGGAAGTGTTTTGTTAAGTTTTGAAATTTTATCGTTTAAATTGATATTTAAAAATAGCCTTCCGAGGCACAGTCTCGGAATTCGACGAAACCAGTTCCATTGGATCCGTAATAGCATATTATTATCGGATTTCAAATTTCATAGTTTTTGGAATTGTCGTGTGATCATACGATAGTTAAACACGCTGAAATTTATATCGAAAATTCAATATAATAACTGGGTCCAAAAAACTATCTTCCCCATACGATCGAATTAGGACTCGAAACCTTTTCCATTGTGTTCGAAATATTTATTTTTAAATTCAAAGCTTGAATTTATTTAAAAGGATAAAGAAGGAATATGGAAAATCTGAAATTGGTATTTTCAGTTAAATTTTTTTTAATCATAATGAAGAAACAAAAATCTGAAGTTAACGGATTTGAATAAATGGAGTAAGTAAAGGAGTTTATTTCAAAAAAATGGAGAAATTTGGAAATCAATTTGAGATTTGATTTAAGTGTCTAAAATTGGAATTTTAAAAGGGAAATGAAACTATGGAATTTATAAACTGGGTTTATAAAGGTGTATATATTAGTGGATATTTGGAAGAATAAATTCACGGTGGGAATTTATTAAAGAAATGGGTAAATTAGTTTTAAAAATAAATAGTGATTTATTTTTAAAGATGTGAGAGAGAAGTGTATTTCCCTGAATAGCCAAGAACGTTTTCAAAGAAATTTTTTAAGTATAAGCTAAAAGTTTAAGGTTGTTTTAAAATATGTTTTAGAAAATTTATTATTCTTAAATGTTTAAATTTTAAAGCAATTATTTTTCAAATTTATTTTAGTAGTAATTATTTAATGATGACTTGGTATTATGTTTTATAAAAGGTAAAAATCTAGTTTTATATTTTATTAAGTAGCTTTATTTTAAATATTCCTAAAGTATATATCTTTGAATAAAGTATCAAAGTAGTTTTAATTTAAATGTTTTGTTTAAAGTATATTTTATAATATAGTATTTTAAATTATTTTAGAAATCTAAAGTGTTTGTATTTGGTGATTTCAATGGAGATAGAAAATATTCGGGGAATTTATTCCGTGAGTGAAAATGGTTTGAAACTGTTTTCAAAAGGGTTGAAAATGGAAATATATCTTGCGAAGATATTTGTGAGGTAAATAAATAATTTAGAAAATTATTTATTGTTTGATGGATGTTTGTGAATGTTAATTGATAGTTAAATAACCGACTATCAATATTCGCCAATGCGCTGATCGTTTTGAAGAGACCGGGATCGGGATTTATTTCCCGAAAACCACATCGATCCAGTTTGTACGTTTTCATGGGGAAGACGAGTTTGGAGTCGAAGATGGTACAGTGAAATGCAAGGGCTAATCGCTACTAATCCTGAGGATGATTCCAAAATGGATGTAGTAGGAGTAGTGCCTTCGGTTCCGTTCGAACCCGGGACGGACTTGTATGGATGAATGCTTTCGGAACATCGTCAGGTGGACGATGGGCATTCTAAGTGAAACGTTCTAAAAAGGTAACGCTTAGCCTCGAGCCTCATCAACCGGGAATGACTGCAAATCAGAGGTTATGTAGCAAGGCTAAGTGGGTAGCGCCCATTAGGGTGAGGTCATCCCTGTCTAGATGTCCCTTTTTATCTCGGCTTAGTGGTGCGGTTGCTGATCCCAACCGTGGGGTGATCTTACTCGGAATTATCCAATAAGGGGTAGTTCCGGTCTTGTGTTGCAGGGGATCGGGCGTGGTCCTCGGTACGCTGATCTAGACTAGGTACTGTGACAGGTGGTACCCCAGTGCCTAGTCATTAGTTGGAATTCCATTCTCCATACGTGCCTTTACGGTTTTGTTTGTATACCTATTAGCTGGAATTTAATAGATGTAACAATTTCGGCTATTTGAATAAGTATTTGTATATAGACACTATTATAATATCAGACTAATTTGATAAGAAAGTGTTTTGGTTATCGTAAGGTAAAAACCCGACATGTTTATTTGTGGCGTGGTCTTACGAGATGCTTTTGATTTCAAAGGGTTTGGAAAACTTTAATAATCCAATTGAGTGTGTTTTCTCACGCTGGTTTTCCAGACTGACTCGGGTGTTATTTTATTATAATGCTCGAGTCAGACCGAGTATTATAGATTACAGGAAAGGGTGCTGTGGAGCTCAAGAGATGAGTTGGATGGCGAGACGTACTTCCGTATTTTTTTTAAATATTCTGCTGTGTTGATTTGTAGTATATTCAGTTGTTGTGAGGACAGGTTATGATTTATGTCCAGTGATGTGTTATGTGTACTCTGATGATGTAATGTATAAACAAATTTACTTTTGTGTAAAGATCAGTTGTTATCTATTATATTTTATTCCGCTACGATGGTTAGATTCTATTGTTGTTCTATTTTCTTCTTATACCTCCTTCTTCTTAACCCTAATGGTTCGTATTTCCGTTCACTTTGAGTCGATATGTTGGAGAATAGTGTCGATTCAAGGGGTATGGGTTTGCGGGCCTTTACAGTTGGTATAAGAGCTGAAGGTTAAGCGAGAACCTTGGCTCTGGTGGGGTTACTCATTTGAAAATAGAGTCTGTAGTACTCTAGAATGGGTTTGAGTGTATTAATATATATGAGCGTGTATTTGTTAGTGAATATAAAATTTGTTTTTATATTGTGTTGACTTATCGGTTAAGTGTTTATGGATTCTGGTCGATGTGTGTGACGCCACGACATCGATAGGGGTTTCTAAACTCTTAAACAAGATAAACCGACACAGTATTGTTTTAAAAATAAGGTAAATGAAATAATTTTACCCAAAATTATTTTTGTATATAAAAGAAATAAATTTCCGTAAATTATTATAGCTATATATGGTTGCTTGGTTGTTAGGAGATGATAATATTAAATTATTATCATTGTTAAGTGAAAGTTGAATGAAGAATTGAAATTATAACCAAAGATTAAGGAATAAATTCATTAACAAAATGAAATTTATAAATATGAATTATAAATGTGATATATAATTGAAGATGAAATAAAAATTCCAGAGTAATGTTTGAATATAAATTGGATGGATTTGAAATTTGGAATTTTGGGAAGTTTTAATTCCTTTGAGTTGAAAATGAATTTCAAAGATTTTGAAGAAATAATGGTGATATTATTTGGAAAATATTTTTGAATAGGATTTGAAATCTGCTGAGATTTAGAATTTAAAAATATTTGAAATATTTTTGAAAGAAGTAAAAGCACTAAACTCTTTTGGTCGCTGGAAAATAACTTCGGTGATGACTGCAGCATCATCGATGTTCATTTTTGAGTTTCCAAAGGAGGAATTGCTACCAAATTGATTTAAATTGTAATGTCTGCAAAACCGAGTTTGGTTTTAAAATTCAAAAGATAATTTGATACCCAAGGATTTTGGATATGATTGATTTTAAAAATGCTTATGAAATATGAGTAATTGTTTAAATACTCTGGAGTTGGTTTGAGATTGTTATAGAATATAAATGGGTTGATAGTTTATAAAATTTTGAATATGTTAGAATAAAATGGAATTCAATATTTAAATTGGTTTGGAAATAAATTAAAAATTAAAGAAAAATTAAATTCAGAATGGAATTGAAAATTCTGATGAGATAAGTTATAAAATCATAACTTGAATGGAAGTGGGAAAAATTAATAAGTGTATGATTTATAAAAGTCTAAAAGTGAAGTAATAAGCCAGAATGAATTTGTTTGGTATTTTGGAATTGAAATAAAAATCCAAACCTGAGATATAAAATAAGATTGAACTCAAGTAAGTATAGTTAAAGTTGAATTGGGAGATGAAGGTTGATTTTGAAGTCAAGCTTGAGTTATAAATAATATTCAGCGTATATTGCAAGTAAATTAAATAAGATTGGAAATGTTGTCGAATGAAATAAGATTGGATAATAATAGTAATGGTTTGAATTGCATATAAAACTCAAATGAGTAGAAATAAATTGGAAATGGCCTTGTATTAATAAAAATTGAATTGGTCTTGTTATTAATGAAATAAGTTTTGAAATAAATTGAGAATGTGAATTGAAATTTAAAATGGATAAAAAGAATGGACAATTTGAATTAGATGAAATTTGATGAGAATCAAATAAAATGAGAATGAACTTAAGTTATGAAATTTGAATGATTTGAAGTAAATTAACTTAAGTTTAAATTTATGGAAGCTTGGCTTCGGGTGAAAATGGAAGTCCATTAAATAAAGTCTGAGTTGAATTGATTTGGAAATGGTTAATAATATACAAGCAAGGAATGTTGTCAAGCCTAAATAAAATGGTTTTGAATGAAAATTATGCAAATATGCAATTGAAATAGGTGTCGAAATCTCATATGTGCTTATGAAAACTATATAACATGCATTATTATAGAATTCATGTATTAGCTTGGTTAACGCAAGTGGAATATTGTAAATTGCATATATTTGGCACTTACATGTTTGAATGGAGTTAGTACAGGTACAGGGAAGCCGTTTGGTTGGTTTTGAACGTGCAAAATGCTAATTAAATAAGCCGCTTGCTTAAAAATGCTAAATAGAGGTACGCCTATGCAATAAAAAAATAGGAAATATGAACTGTTGTGACGACCGCCCATGACCCCTGCACCGAATCTAGAGATAGTGCGCTGTAAAGTGTGCCAGGCAACCATGGACGATTGTCAGGGTAAGATAAACTCAACAGAATCTATCGTATTACTCACAGCGCATGGACAAAATACAATAGAACATATGTATAATGAAGCTTTACAGAACAAAATGACATCATATAAAACTCCATAATAGTTGAATACAAGCATCCACATAGTCAATACATCCAGCCTCACTACATATCTCTCAGAGAATACAAAACAGCGGAATATCCAGTACATATAATAAGAAGATAATATGCAACCCTCCAGCTCGTCTTCGATATCAGCATCGTGAGAAGAGAACAGCACCTGTCACCTGCTACCTAGTCTGCCCGTCCCAAAATGGACGAACAGCCCAAGGCAATAAGAATTAAAACATAAAGCCTTGAGTCAGACAACAGTCTTAGTGAGCAGTAAATTAACTAACAACATACCAAAAGAGCATAAAGGAAAAGGAATAGGAATACAACCCTCCCACTCCAACCTCATTCTACAGTGATAGCCCCCAGACACACACTAAGCAGAAGCAAACATAGCAGAGCATACAATTTAAAGTAAAGCAATTGTCACTCGAGTCAAGAGCGATGTTTTCCAAGTACAAATCCCAAGGTCTAAAACCAAGGTCAGATAAGCACCCAGGAGATACCGCTTTTGAGACCGAATGACGATACAACCAAACATCCATGACTCGGCTATCACTGTTATCATTGTTGCGATATCACCGTTAATTGAATGACCGGCACATTCTTTCAGCCGTCCGTCAAGGGCTAATGGTAACCCCGGTTCTAGACATAACTCCCGCACGTCATCGTGACCCGTGCCTAGGATTATCGAATCTACCCAGAGTACTTGACCATCAACTTAGTCTTTTGGGCGTCCCCATGTACTCTTGCTTAGAGCATGCTAGAACCTTCAACAACGATGAGATCTCAACCTCCTAGTCATCCTCCTCGACGACTATTGCCATACTAGCTTAAGCGCCTCTCGAGCATCCATTATCCTCAACTCGAATCATATCACCGAGTTATCAACATGCTTGGAATGATCCCGCCTGGATTAGACCAAGTCTTCATCATATGATGCCTCGCTTCATTACATCCTCGCAAAGCTTCATCTCAACTTCACATCATCAAATCTATGCATAGGAGCTTTATCATCCCGCTACATATGCCACGAGCAGCTTTTCCAATACAAGAGCCTTTCCCTTAGCTTTTGAATCACCTTCGATCTAAATCTAATCATCAATCATCTAGTTCATAACAATCAATCAAATCAAACATCAATCCAAGCAATCAAACATTCAAAAAATGATCTAAGTAGACAATTATAACAATAATGGCATTTTCGTAATTAAAGAGTTGAAAGTCCAATAAGCATGAAAACATGGATTATATCTCTACAAACTTGATGAATGAACTTGCATAGGTTAACATATGATAAAATGGATGTAACATCATCATAAACAATGGATCTATATGGATCTACACATAGGATGAAGGAAATGCATGGAAATCTCTATTTTTAACACCAAATCAAGCCAACAATCCGATATACTCCTTTGGATCCGTGTGAGAGATAATCACCACTCACCAAATCACCTAAACAACCTCAAATCAACACACTTCAGATCTGGACAGCGAAGGATGAAGCTTGATCTATCACGAATCCGCTTCAAACGAAGAAATCTCTCTTGAAAAGATGAAGATCTTCAATCTAAGCTCTTGAATCTTCAATCTTGATCTTCGATTTGGATGGATGGAAGCACTAGATTAGAGTGGAGAAAAGAAGTGAAGAAGTGTAGAAGTCGAGCTCTCAAAATGGCAGCACTTCGTCGCTTCAAAATCCAGATCCCAAAAATGAAGAGAAGCTCTCCTATTTATAGCTGAAATCCATGACTCGACTGCCTCTATGAGTCGTCTACGACTCATCAGATCACCATGACTTAACGGTTTCCGACTTATAGCCTCTTCCGACTCAACACTCAGACCCCTCTACGACTCAAGACTTAACAGCTATCTCCTAAGTCGTCTCCGACTCATCCCAGGCACCTACAACTTACCAGACTACCCCTGTCTACGACCTAGTGCGTACGCGCCTTACTGGCTAGACGACTCAACCACTAAGTCGTCTACGACTTAGCACAAAGCTACGACTCATCAGAAGATACGACTCATCAGAAGGTACGACTCAACGGTTAACTCGACTACGACTTATCAAGTATTACGACTCATCACCTTAACTCGACCACGACTCAACACAGCAGCCTACCTACGACTTAACATAGCAGCTTTGCCGATCTACCAGGATAAGACTCAACTCCTAAGTCGTCCAGGTCTTAAGTCGACCACTACCTTAACTCGTCAGCCGACTTAACACTTAACTCAAAACCTTAAGTCGTCTACAATAACATAAGTCGGTCACTTCCTTAGGTTGTCTATCCCTTAACTCGGCGACGACTTACAACCTACGGCTTAACACTCGCCGAGTTAACTTCGACCTACTGACTTAGCCCAGCAACGACTTATCCCCTTAGGTCGCACTTTCCTTAAGTCGGTTAGTTCATTTAAGTCATCACACTCCTATCTCCTAAGTCGTATACGACTCACGACTCATGCTAAGTCGTGGACGACTTAGGACTTAGGCGAAATTTGCGTAAAATCTGAAATGACTCAAAATGCTAAAACTCCAGATTTTTCCGAACCTGTCGATCCGTAAAAATACGGGTCGTTACATTCTCTCCCCCTTAGGAATTTTGCCCCCGAAATTCCAAACAATCAAAGCAATCAAAGACTATTCTGTACGCCTACCAACCATAACAACCAGCAACCCATGCATCCAATTCTAGCTTAGCGTACAGAGTTCTAAGACTTAGAACAAGTTACAATATCGCGAGATGACACGACACCTCAGGGCCATACCTTGAAGAGTTCAGGATGAGCTGCCTTCATCCTCTCTTCCACCTCCCACGTACAGTCGTTATCATCATCACTCCATTGTATCTTGAGCAACTTAACTACCTTCCTCCTGAGCTGTTTCGTGTCGGTTTCAACAACACGAAGCGGCTTACGAGGTCTTCTATCAACTGGATCAACTTCTAAGTCTTCACAGCTATCAGCAGAAACCACCGTACTCGAGTCGTGCACATACTTCCGTAGATATGATACATGAAAAACATTGTGCACACTCGACATCTTCTCTGGTAACTCCAATCTATAGGCGAGCTTTCCAATTCGCTCGATGATCGGGAATGGTCCAACAAATCTCGGAGTCAATTTTCCTTTCTTCCCGAATCGAATAACATTCTTCAGAGGAGAAATCTTCACAAAAACCATATCACCTACGTCGAACTCCAAATCCTTACGACGTTTATCAGCATAACTCTTCTGACGATCTTGGGCTGCCTTCATTCGTTGCCGAATGATCTCTATACAATCTGAAGTCTGACGAATCATCTCTGGCCCAAGCATCAACTTTTCCCCAGTTTCCAACCAACATGTTGGAGAGTTACACGGTCTTCCATACAATGCCTCATACGGTGCCATACCAATGCTTGACTGGTAACTATTGTTGTACGCAAACTCCACCAAATGAAGGTGATCTTCCCATGGTCCTCCGAAGTCCAAAACACATGCTCTAAGAAGATCTTCCAAAACTCGGTTGACTCTCTCGGTCTGACCATCTGTTTGAGGGTGATAAGCTGTACTCAAACACAACTCGGTTCCCAAAACTTCCTGGAAGCTCTTCCAAAATCCACTGGTGAACAACGGGTCTCGATCGCTCACTATACTTTTCGGAATACCATGGAATCGAACTATCCACTTAACATACAACTCAGCCAACTTTGATGCAGTCCTAGTCGATCGAACAGGAATGAATCGTGCACTCTTAGTCAGACGATCCATAATGACCCAAATCCCTTCATTTCCCGTTCTGGTTCTAGGTAATCCATCGATAAAATCCATCGACACTTGTTCCCACTTCCATGTAGGAACTTCTAATGGCTGAAGCAATCCGCTTGGCTTCTTCTGTTCGGCTTTTACCAACTGGCAATTCATACACTTGGAAATGAAATCTCCAACATCCTTCTTCATGCCTTCCCAGTAGTAGGTTCTCTTCATATCCCGATACATCTTGTTTCCACCTGGATGAATTGTCAGCTTCGAGTGATGACTTTCCTTCAGAACTTCACTCCTCAATTCATCTATATCGGGAACAACTAGTCGTCCTTGCTTTCGAAGCCAACCTTCTCTATCGACCTCGAATCCTTTATCCTTTTCTGGATCCAATCCAGATTCTAAATCACGGATAATCTTGACAAGCTTATCATCTCGCTTTTGACTCTCGCCAATCCTTTCCACAAGAGTCGGTCTTATTGATAAGTTTGCCAACATCTCAGGTTCCAATTCACATCTAGGCCTGAAGTCAAATCCAGCTATATACTCGAGACTCTTCCATTCTGAAAACATGGCTCCCAATCCTGCATGTCTTCGACTTAACGCATCAGCCACTGCGTTACCTTTTCCCGGAGTATAAGCTATACCAAAGTCATATGATGCCAAAAACTCCAGCCAACGTTGCTGCCGAAGATTCAAATCCTTTTGGGAGAAAAGATACTTCAACGACTTGTGATCCGTAAACAACTCGAATCGAACTCCCAACAGATAATGCCTCCACATCTTCAGAGCAAATACAATCGCCGCTAACTCCAAGTCATGAGTTGGGTAATTCCTTTCATGCGGCTTCAGTTGTCGACTGGCATACGCAACAACTTTATCCTTCTGCATCAGCACTGCTCCAAGTCCAGTACCACATGCGTCGGTGTAAACCACCATCTCATCATTCCCACCTGGAATAGTCAAAACAGGAGCACTCGTCAATCTCTCTTTCAAGATTCCGAAAGCTTGCTCACACTTAGCATCCCAACAGAACACTTTGTTCTTTTTCGTCAATCCTGTTAACGGTGCAGCTACCTTGGAGAAGTTTTTGATAAACCGTCGATAATACCCTGCTAATCCAAGAAAACTTCTCATGTCAGATGCATTCTTAGGTCTAACCCAATCCTGGATTGCTGCCACCTTAGCGGGATCAACCGCTATTCCATTTCCAGAAATCACATGGCCTAAGAACCTCACTTCACTCTTCCAGAAGTGACACTTCGAAAACTTAGCCTTCAACTGATGTTTCCGCAAAATTTCCAAAACAATACGCAAGTGCGTCTTGTGCTCTTCCTCCGTTCTGGAATAAATCAGAATATCATCCACGAACACAAGTACGAACTTGTTCAACTGATCTCTGAACACTCTATTCATAAGATCCACAAAATATGCTGGCGCGTTAGTCAATCCAAACGGCATTACCAGCCACTCAAAGAAACCGGATGGTGTCCTAAAAGCAGTCTTCGGCACACTACCCTTAGCTACTCTCAACTGGTGAAATCCCGTTGCCAAATCCATCTGAGAAAACACCTTGGCTTCGTGAAGCTGATCAAACAAGTCATCTATTCTCGGCAATGGATACTTGTTCTTCTTAGTCACCTTATTCAGCTCACGATAATCCACACACAATCTCAATGACCCATCTGCCTTGGTTGCAAACACAACTGGTGCACCCCACTCGGACACACTACGCCGAATGAATCCTTTCTGCAAAAGATCATCAACTTGCACCCTCAACTCCTGCTGTTCCCTAGGTGCCATCCGCCTAAGAGGCATCACAACAGGTCTGGCTCCTTCAACTAGATCTATACGAAACTCGATCTCTCTATGCGGCGGCAACCCTTTGACTTCGTCAAAGACATCCTCGAATCCATTTGCGATTGGCACTAAAGACAGTCCATCCCGTGGAACAACTAGCGAATACATGAAGCTCATGAAGACGCCTTCCTCATGCTTACATCGTATCACAATCTTTCGCCCTTCCACATTCCCGACTGTCACCTCCAGCCTCTCACAATCAACCTTAGCCGCATACTTCCTAAGCCAGTCCATACCCAAAATAATTCCGAACCCCGCAAAGTTCAGAACAAAGCAATCACAATCAAAAGAGCAACCATGACTCGACACAACTAGACCACGGCATAACATACACAAACAAGACGAACCCCCAACTGGATTAGTCACAACCAATGGCCTATCAATAATATCCGGCTTCAAATCTAACCGGCCTACTAGTTCATTACAAACAAATGAATGCGACGCTCCAGTATCAAACAGAACTCTAACTGGAACACCACATAGGAAAAGAGTACCTTGAACAACCACACTCTTTCCTTTCTCTTCCGCAGTAGGAGCCTTCGAAGACGACGGAACAGCTCCCAAAGCATAAGCTTGCACAATCTGCCTGTCCTTCCTCGGTTCTGGACAATTTTTCCTGAAATGCCCCGGCTTGTCACAGTTGTGACACTTCATTGGCACCTTCGGATTCTTACAATCCTTAGAGAAATGGCCCTTCTGCTGACAATTGTAGCAAGTCACCTCGCCTTTCGGCTTCTTCTGGCCATCCTTACCCTTCTGCTGCTGCTGCTGCTGCTTTCTCTTCTTGTTCCCACCCTGCTGTGGTTTAGACTCTCCCCCGGTAACAGCAACAACAGGTCCTTCCTTAGGAAACAGACTCTCATGCCTAAGAGCTTTCTCCACAAGCTTCTCAAATGAATCGTCCAAATGATCCACCAACTGTCTCCCAAGATAACTATCCAAGCCGGTCACAAACTTCTCATTCTTCTGATAAGCAGATTCAATATATGACCGAGCATACTTGGACAAAGCTTCAAACTCAGAAACATACTCAAGAACAGATCTTCCACCCTGCTTGAGCTCTACAAACTTCTTGAACAGAACAGACTTCTGAGCTGTAGAGATGAACTTAGCTTCAAATCTGACTTGGAATTGCTCCCAAGTAATCTCTTCTTCCGGAGTAGTGATGGTAATAGAGTTCCACCAATCAGAAGCTCTCCCTTGAAGCTGCCTCGATG
Organism: Allium fistulosum; assembly: GCA_030737815.1. Taxonomy (NCBI): domain Eukaryota; kingdom Viridiplantae; phylum Streptophyta; class Magnoliopsida; order Asparagales; family Amaryllidaceae; genus Allium; species Allium fistulosum. Next base: position 593,045,678 of record CM060905.1, on the reverse strand, counting down.
CCAACTTCCTCTTAGTTGCATCATCAATTCCCAAATCACCAAAGATCCTTCTACAAGCATCTATCCACCTCTGGACCTCAATGGTAGATTCTGTTCCCAAGAAAACCTTCCCTCCAAGAGCAGTATAATCCTTGCACAGCTTAGCAAAATCCACTGGTTTCGGAGTTTGGACTTGAACTCCAACATCAACCGCTGCCCCCGGAACTGGTATCCTTCTCATGATCGAAGTCATCATAGCTTCGAACATGGCTGCATAATCAGCAGTCTCTTCAGTAGCACGGCCTTCCCTAGCAGTTGGTCTCCCTCTTCGACTCATTCTCAATATCTATAAAAAGGAATGATTAGAACATCTAGAGAAACAACTGCATAAAGGACTCAACTCTACTAAGCTACTATATTATATATAGTAATCATCCATCAAAATACAATTACGTCTCTCATACGTAGTTATGACGGCGAGCGTTGGGTAAAATCGATTAACCAATGCTCTGATACCAAAATGTGACGACCGCCCATGACCCCTGCACCGAATCTAGAGATAGTGCGCTGTAAAGTGTGCCAGGCAACCATGGACGATTGTTAGGGTAAGATAAACTCAACAGAATCTATCGTATTACTCACAGCGCATGGACAAAATACAATAGAACATATGTATAGTGAAGCTTTACAGAACAAAATGACATCATATAAAACTCCATAATAGTTGAATACAAGCATCCACATAGTTAATACATCCAGCCTCACTACATATCTCTCAGAGAATACAAAACAGCGGAATATCCAGTACATATAATAAGAAGATAATATGCAACCCTCCAGCTCGTCTTCGATATCAGCATCGTGAGAAGAGAACAGCACCTATCACCTGCTACCTAGTCTGCCCATCCCAAAATGGACGAACAGCCCAAGGCAATAAGAATTAAAACATAAAGCCTTGAGTCAGACAACAGTCTTAGTGAGCAGTAAATTAACTAACAACATACCAAAAGAGCATAAAGGAAAAGGAATAGGAATACAACCCTCCCACTCCAACCTCATTCTACAGTGATAGCCCCCAGACACACACTAAGCAGAAGCAAACATAGCAGAGCATACAATTTAAAGTAAAGCAATTGTCACTCGAGTCAAGAGCGATGTTTTCCAAGTACAAATCCCAAGGTCTAAAACCAAGGTCAGATAAGCACCCAGGAGATACCGCTCTTGAGACCGAATGACGATACAACCAAACATCCATGACTCGGCTATCACTGTTATCATTGTTGCGATATCACCGTTAATTGAATGACCGGCACATTCTTTCAGCCGTCCGTCAAGGGCTAATGGTAACCCCGGTTCTAGACATAACTCCCGCACGTCATCGTGACCCGTGCCTAGGATTATCGAATCTACCCAGAGTACTTGACCATCAACTTAGTCTTTTGGGCGTCCCCATGTACTCTTGCTTAGAGCATGCTAGAACCTTCAACAACGATGAGATCTCAACCTCCTAGTCATCCTCCTCGACGACTATTGCCATACTAGCTCAAGCGCCTCTCGAGCATCCATTATCCTCAACTCGAATCATATCACCGAGTTATCAACATGCTTGGAATGATCCCGCCTGGATTAGACCAAGTCTTCATCATATGATGCCTCGCTTCATTACATCCTCGCAAAGCTTCATCTCAACTTCACATCATCAAATCTATGCATAGGAGCTTTATCATCCCGCTACATATGCCACGAGCAGCTTTTCCAATACAAGAGCCTTTCCCTTAGCTTTTGAATCACCTTCGATCTAAATCTAATCATCAATCATCTAGTTCATAACAATCAATCAAATCAAACATCAATCCAAGCAATCAAACATTCAAAAAATGATCTAAGTAGACAATTATAACAATAATGGCATTTTCGTAATTAAAGAGTTGAAAGTCCAATAAGCATGAAAACATGGATTATATCTCTACAAACTTGATGAATGAACTTGCATAGGTTAACATATGATAAAATGGATGTAACATCATCATAAACAATGGATCTATATGGATCTACACATAGGATGAAGGAAATGCATGGAAATCTCTATTTTTAACACCAAATCAAGCCAACAATCCGATATACTCCTTTGGATCCGTGTGAGAGATAATCACCACTCACCAAATCACCTAAACAACCTCAAATCAACACACTTCAGATCTGGACAGCGAAGGATGAAGCTTGATCTATCACGAATCCGCTTCAAACGAAGAAATCTCTCTTGAAAAGATGAAGATCTTCAATCTAAGCTCTTGAATCTTCAATCTTGATCTTCGATTTGGATGGATGGAAGCACTAGATTAGAGTGGAGAAAAGAAGTGAAGAAGTGTAGAAGTCGAGCTCTCAAAATGGCAGCACTTCGTCGCTTCAAAATCCAGATCCCAAAAATGAAGAGAAGCTCTCCTATTTATAGCTGAAATCCATGACTCGACTGCCTCTATGAGTCGTCTACGACTCATCAGATCACCATGACTTAACGGTTTCCGACTTATAGCCTCTTCCGACTCAACACTCAGACCCCTCTACGACTCAAGACTTAACAGCTATCTCCTAAGTCGTCTCCGACTCATCCCAGGCACCTACGACTTACCAGACTACCCCTGTCTACGACCTAGTGCGTACGCGCCTTACTGGCTAGACGACTCAACCACTAAGTCGTCTACGACTTAGCACAAAGCTACGACTCATCAGAAGATACGACTCATCAGAAGGTACGACTCAACGGTTAACTCGACTATGACTTATCAAGTATTACGACTCATCACCTTAACTCGACCACGACTCAACACAGCAGCCTACCTACGACTTAACATAGCAGCTTTGCCGATCTACCAGGATAAGACTCAACTCCTAAGTCGTCCAGGTCTTAAGTCGACCACTACCTTAACTCGTCAGCCGACTTAACACTTAACTCAAAACCTTAAGTCGTCTACAATAACATAAGTCGATCACTTCCTTAGGTTGTCTATCCCTTAACTCGGCGACGACTTACAACCTACGGCTTAACACTCGCCGAGTTAACTTCGACCTACTGACTTAGCCCAGCAACGACTTATCCCCTTAGGTCGCACTTTCCTTAAGTCGGTTAGTTCATTTAAGTCATCACACTCCTATCTCCTAAGTCGTATACGACTCACGACTCATGCTAAGTCGTGGACGACTTAGGACTTAGGCGAAATTTGCGTAAAATCTGAAATGACTCAAAATGCTAAAACTCCAGATTTTTCCGAACCTGTCGATCCGTAAAAATACGGGTCGTTACAACTGTTGTTTGTTTTTTTTGTTTTCCGACCGTGTGGGTCGATGTATATATATGTATATCTCTTGTCAAATCGCAAAGCTCTTCCGTATAAAGGAGACTCTGCCAAAATTTTCTGAAATTTTGGGAGTTAGAAATTTTTTGAAAATTTTCACTAACGACAAATGATTTAAAATTGGTAATCAAATAAAATTGAAATCTGATTTAAAATTGTGTATGTAAAGTAACGTGGATAAAATTCAATATTCAGAGTTTGAAGACAAATTGAATTCAAGTAGAATTGAAAATGAAAATTTGAATGGAAATTGGGAAAAAGTGTTTAGTTTGAAAATAAGTAATAAATTGAAGCAAATTGAAATTTATATGGAATTGGAATTCAATTTGGATATAAACTTCAGTAGTGAAGTAAAAATAAATATAAGAAATATATAAAATATTTATATTAAACTTAAGAAATGAATGGTGAAATTCTTAAGTAAATTTGGTATTGAGAAAATTATTCTAAGTGGATAATTGAATGAAGATTAAAACTGGAAGTTGTGAGATGGGATAATTGTGGATAAGTGAATAGAAATCAAAATGAATGTGAATAAAAGGGAGTTGATATATTTAATAATCAATGGAAATAAATACGTAGGATGTGCGTATATTATTTTATTCGCATAGCAGTTTGATCCAGATTCGAGCACGGAATTTCGAGATAGTTTTATCGATCCGAGTTAGGATTTTTCACTCGATTTTCGACGGCGAACCCTGGATATGGAATTTTGATTGATTTTGGAAATTCTCTATCATAGTTTACGGCTATGAGATTGTGTGATCGAGTGAGCGATCGAATTTGGTATTGTGTACGAATGATATATGTGCATTGTACGAATGTGAATGAAATAGATATTGAAAATTTTGAAAGGAATGAATAAAATGATTTGGATGTTGTAATTGGATATTATTGCTGAGTAGGACACAGGTGTTAAAAAGCAAAAGGAATTGGTATTTTTGATTTCAGAAAATAAATTTAAATGGCCCAACAAAAGGTATGTGTTAAAATTTCTGTATGAAATTTGATGATTTTCCGATCTAACCACTTGGATTTTGTTTTCTTTTGGAAATCTGGGGGCCTGTTGAGGCATTTTGTAGTTGTACTGAACTAGTCACGCAAAGGAGACGCTGGCGAAATTTTTCAAAATTTTAAGGAGTTAGAAATATTTTGAGAAAATTTTGAAAATTTAAAATTTGGTTTTGAATTGAAATTTGAATAGTTGAGTAAATAATATTGATTGGGAACTACGTATGAGTTTGGAAAGTTAGTAGAGTGATAGTGTGTCTTAATTAAAAGATTGTTTTGGGAAGTCATTGAAAACTGTTTGGTTTTGGGAAAAAGTAAACGGGTTATGGACCATTCCTCTTAACTAGCAATTTCGGGGACGAAATGCTTTTAAGGTGGGAGGAATGTGACGACCCGGAATTTTTGAATATTTGAAATCGAAATATTTAATTGATTTTAAATATTTAAAAGTTAATTTTTAACTTGAATTTCAAATATCACTACTCATTGGATAATTTAATTATTAAGTTAAATAATTTGAAGTTGCGTAAAATGTTGAATCTGGAGTTTTAAGCCTGTTAAAAATAATTTAAAGGCTTGTAAAATTTATATTGATAGTACTGAAGATAGTAAAAGTGTTAAACTTGAATTTGGAAGTGTTTTGTTAAGTTTTGAAATTTTATCATTAAAAATGATATTTAAAAATAGCCTTCCGAGGCACAGTCTCGGAATTCGATGAAACCAGTTCCATTGGATCCGTAATAGCGTACTATTATCAGATTTGAAATTTCGTAGTTTTTGGAATTGTCGTGTGATCATACGATACAAACGCGCTGAAATTTATATCGAAAATTCAATATAATAACTGGGTCCAAAAACTATCTTCCCCATACGATCGAATTATAACTCGAAACCTTTTCCATTGTGTTCGAAATAGGGGTTTAACATTATAAATGCCTGGCGGCACGCCTCGATAGGAGATCGAGATTTTGAGCTTCGATTTCGAGACGATTTAAATTTTAAATTTAAATTTAAATATAATATATACTTTATTTGACTGGTCAAATAACCTTCATATCAGATTTGCTTTATGTCTTCTCTCAGCCACCCTACTGCCTACTTTGTATCCTGCCTTTTTCAAAGCTCGCAGGACAATTTGGACAAGTAGCTGTTTTTTTATGTTTAAAAATTTCACTCATGCCACCTCCGTTCCAATATATCACGTCCCCTTCTTTCTTTCAGCCGAGAACAGATCAAAACTTTAAACAGAAGGAAACGAAATCAAGCCTCGTTCCTCCTTCACTTCAACTTAAAAACAATTCGAAATCGGAAACGCCAAGCCTTTCAAATAAATAAATAATATATGCAGATCAAATTGGAGGCGATCTTCTGAATAGCGAAAATGGAGATAATAATAAAATTCAAGATCGCATCTTCTTCTCTCACTTTACCGCTATTCGAATTCACGTCATCATCTCGGTTCGTTTTCGCGAATCAAAACTCGAGGGGATCTCGATTGAAAAGGCGTGGAAGGGCGGCGAATCGAGTATTGTGCTTGGACTGGCGAACGAGTCTGGGTTGCGGAAGAGAGGGTCGGTAAGGGTTCGATGGTAGAGCATTTCGCGTGGCTAGGGTTTCATTCGATAAGGCAGTAAGGTATAAACAATATTTATTTTCATTTCTTTTTCAATTTAAAGATATATATAAATATATATATGTGTATAACTCTATATTTACAATAGGGTATATATATACATATATAAATTTTAAATCCAGAATCTTTTTACAAAAATATATATATATATAGGTCAATATTTGTAACAGTAAAGGAAATTGCTATTAGTTTATATACAGTAAAGAAAAGTATAATATAAATATATATATATATATATATATATTTACTCATACACATATTTTAGATATACGTAGATAAACAGAATTTTTTTATATATATATAGATTTTGGAAAATATAAGGGTTTATATAAAAAATTAGATTTTTAAGACTTATATAGATTATTTTTATATGTAGTTTGAAAATAAAATAAAATATACATATACACATTTTAAACTTACTAGTTTATTTTAAAAATAGTTTGTTAAGGTGATTAATTTGTTTAATAAACTTATTTAATTATTTTAGTCGCTAAAATTATTTTTTAAAAGGGAAATCATTAGTTTAAATTAAATCATGAGTTAATTAACTTAAAACGGTAATTGATTTTTGATTAATTCAAATATTAATAAACTGTATAATGTTTATACAAGGTCAAAAATCGTGAAACCAGTCGAGATTGGAATGGATTGCAAACAAAAATCAAAGGTGAGTTAATCTCACTCTTCTGGATTGCTATTTAAATTTAGATGTTTAAATTTAAATAACTGGTTGAATGATTGAATTGATTGGATGTGATAATATATATAGTAGTGTATATATGTATTGGAGTGATTGATTTCCCATATTATATAGCGGATGAGACCCTATGTGCCGCATAATAGCGGATGATATTATATTAATCCTATATACCGCGATATTCCACCTCGAAGTGGAATTGGTATTGTGCTAACATCTATGGATACAGGGAAACAAGTTGGAGGGATCCAACTGGATTCCTTAAAATATTTAGATTGTTTAATATTATGTGATATGATTTATTTGATGATCTGTGATAGATTACATTGGTAATTGGAAATGTTGGGTGCTGTGTTTGGTTGAATATATTTGGGTATACTGAGATACCAAAAATATATAGATGAGATTTTTGATGAGAAAATAAAAGAGGGAATTTTTAAGCAGAATAAGTATAGAGAATTTAAATAATTTAATAATGAATTGGAAAAGAATAAAAGTGATTTTAAAATTCCAATAAATAAATTCCGAGTATGGGAAAGGGAATTTTAAATAAACAAAGAAATATGAAATTTTAAACTTAAGTGATATTATATCAAAAAATAAAGAATTTATTTTTAAATTCAAAGTTTGAATTTATTTAAAAGGATAAAGAAGGAATTTGGAAAATCTGAAATTGGTATTTTCAGTTAATTTTTTTTTAATCATAATGAAGAAACAAAAATCTGAAGTTAACGGATTTGAATAAATGGAGTAAGTAAAGGAGTTTATTTCAAAAAAATGGAGAAATTTGGAAATCAATTTGAGATTTGATTTAAGTGTTTAAAATTGGAATTTTAAAAGGGAAATGAAACTATGGAATTTATAAACTGGGTTTATAAAGGTGTATATATTAGTGGATATTTGGAAGAATAAATTCACGGTGGGAATTTATTAAAGAAATGGGTAAATTAGTTTTAAAAATAAATAGTGATTTATTTTTAAAGATGTGAGAGAGAAGTGTATTTCCCTGGATAGCCAAGAACGTTTTCAAAGAATTTTTTAAGTATAAGCTAAAAGTTTAAGGTTGTTTTAAAATATGTTTTAGAAAAATTTATTATTCTTAAATGTTGAAATTTTAAAGCAAGTATTTTTCAAATTTATTTTAGTAGTAATTATTTAAAGATGACTTGGTATTATGTTTTATAAAAGGTAAAAATCTAGTTTTATATTTTATTAAGTAGCTTTATTTTAAATATTCCTAAAGTATATATCTTTGAATAAAGTATCAAAGTAGTTTTAATTTAAATGTTTTGTTTAAATTATATTTTATAATATAGTATTTTAAATTATTTTAGAAATCTAAAGTGTTTGTATTTGGTGATTTCAGTGGAGATAGAAAATATTCGGGGAATTTATTCCGTGAGTGAAAATGGTTTGAAACTGTTTTCAAAAGGGTTGAAAATGGAAATATATCTTGTGCAGATATTTGTGAGGTAAATAAATAATTTAGAAAATTATTTATTGTTTGATGGATGTTTGTGAATGTTAATTGATAGTTAAATAACCGACTATCAATATTGGCCAATGCGCTGATCATTTCGAAGAGACTGGGATCGGGATTTATTTCCCGAAAACCACTTCGATCCGGTTTGTACGTTTTCGTGGGGAAGACGAGTTTAGAGTCGAAGATGGTACAGTGAAGTGCAAGGGCTAATCGCTACTAATCCTAAGGATGATTCCAAAATGGATGTAGTAGGAGTAGTGCCTTCGGTTCCGTTCAAACCCGGGACGGACTTGTATAGATGAATGCTTTCGGAACATCGTCAGGTGGACGATGGGCATTCTAAGTGAAACGTTCTAAAAAGGTAACGCTTAGCCTCGAGCCTCATCAACCGAGAATGACTGAAAATCAGGGGTTATGCAACAAGGCTAAGTGGGTAGCGCCCTTTAGGGTGAGGTCATCCCTGTCTAGATGTCCCTTTTTATCTCGGCTTAGTGGTGCGGTTGCTGATCCCAACCGTGGGGTGATCTTACTCGGAATTATCCGGTAAGGGGTAGTTCCGGTCTTGTGTTGCAGGGGATCGGGTGTGGTCCTCGGTACGCTGATCTAGACCAGGTACTGTGACAGGTGGTACCCCAGTGCCTAGTCATTAGTTGGAATTCCATTCTCCCTACGTGCCTTTATGGTTTTGTTTGTATACCTATTAGCTAGAATTTAATAGATGTAACAATTTCGGCTATTTGAATAAGTATTTGTATATAGACACTATTATAATATCAGACTAATTTGATAAGAAAGTGTTTTGGCTATCGTAAGGTAAAAACCCGACATGTTTATTTGTGGCATGTTCTTACGAGATGCTTTTGATTTCAAAGGGTTTGGAAAACTTTAATAATCCAATTGAGTGTGTTTTCTCACGCTGGTTTTCCAGAGTGACTCGGGTGTTATTTTATTATAATGCTCGGGTCAGACCGAGTATTATAGATTACAGGAAAGGATGATGTGGAGCTCAGGAGATGAGCTGGATGGCGAGACGTACTTCCGTATTTGTTTTAAATATTCCGCTGTGTTGATTTGCAGTATATTCAGTTGTTGTGAGGACAGGTTATGATTTCTGTCCAGTGATGTGTTATGTGTACTCTGATGATGTATGTATAATCAAAATTACTTTTGTGTAAAGATCAGTTGTTATTTATTATATTTTATTCCGCTGGGATGGTTAGATTCTGTTGTTGTTCTATTTTCTTCTTCTACCTCCTTCTTCTTAACCCTAATGGTTCGTATTTTCGTTCACTTTGAGTCGATATGTTGGAGAATAATGTCGATTCAAGGGGTACGGGTTTGCAGGCCTTTACACTATTAGCATATGGTTATAAAATATTATAGTTACATAATTTATTTATGCTTCTAGGCAAGTCCACTTGTTTCCTTTTGAGTGAATTAAGCGATATAACTCGATTCTACTTAGCTCTTATAGAGCCTCCTTGTAACGACCCGTATTTTTAACACTTTAAAAATACGAATTAAAATGAAAATTTTGGATAAAAATCTGAAGGAAATAAAATTTTGTGATGTTAAATGTGAATTACAAGTTAAAATACAAAACTGAATTCTGAAATAGCTTATTTGTAAATTAGATAAAGATGTTAACTTGTAATTGAACGTAAGCAAAGATTTAAATTTGAGTAATTGAAACGAATTGAATTTGATTGTAAACAACGAAATAAATAAAAATGTTACATTTAATATTGAAGTTATAATATGGAAATCAACGTAAATGAATGTAATTTAATATTACTGTGAATTTAAATAAGATGATAGCTGAAGAAAATGAATTATAAACTATTGATAATAATGTATAAGTAAATGGTTGATTCAATAATGAAAGTGTAAATCGAAATAAAAGAATTCATCTGGAATTAAATAACTTAAATTTGAATTACAATATAATTGAACGCTGAATCTAATATAATCTTTTATATTTGATTTATAATGGAAAATTTCATTGTAAAAGATTGTTAATTACTGTGAAATAAAAAATGGAATTTGTGAACAATTGAAATTTGATTTAAAAGTTAATAATTTAAAATTGGGAATTTTATATTGAAATTAAACAGTCGAATAATTTATTTTTTGAATATTGGATTTAATTAGACAATTAAATCGATAATTTAATAAGTTAAATTTCAGAAATAATTGAAAATCGAGTTGAATATGATTGAAAATGATTTGTAAAATTTTATCTTATCATATTGGAGTTATAGTAATGTTATAGAACTTTTAAAATTGAATTTAAAGTTAATTTGTGCAAATTGAATATTTTTAATATTTAATTATCGACTGAAAAATAGCCATTTTTCGAACAGTCTCAGAATTGAACAAAACTAGTTCCATTGGATCTGTAATAGTTTGTTATTGTCGGATTTCAATTTTCGTAGCAATCGGAGTTATCGTTTGACCGTGGCAGCTCGAAACGCATCGAATTGTTTTTAATATTAATTCGGCGAGAGAAAATAGTGATTTTTCAAAAAGTCTCGGATTTCGACGAAACCAGTTTCATCGGATCTGTAATGTCATATTATTGTAGGGTTTCAAATTTCGTGTCAATCGGATATACCGTTTGTCCGGGGCGAGCCCAAACGCACAGAAATTTGATTAACCGATTTAATTTTAAATCGATCATTTATTGACGTAACTCGCACAGATGACCGAATTAGCCTTCGAAACATGTTCCATTGCGTTCGGAACGTGGGGTAAACCTTAGAAACGCCAGCCGGCACGCTTCGTTTGGAGTTCGGAAAATTTCGGGTGAATAGTGTCGCGTATTTTTTCTATAAAAGCCCCTCACTTATTTCATTGTGCAAAAGAACTAGGGTTTCAGCCCTTAGCCGCCACTTTCCTATCAATGGCCAGAAATGCATCTTCTTTCTCCTCTAATATCTTCCAATCCATAAAGAATTAGCAAAAGTCGTCAACTACAAAGTTGTAGAGGACGACGAGAGCTTCAAATCCATATGTAGATGAACGAAAACGGAGCAACGGATCAACGGGAATTTGCATTTCAAGTTTGTGTTTGTCCTCGATTTGCGTGCAGCAGAGATGGCCGAGCTTCAGGTGGTGGAGGCTGGAGGTAGCTCTTGGCGAGGGCTTCGAAGTGAATTAGTTGATCGTCTTCAAGTGGACCGAAGTGGTGGTGATAATTGGATGAAAGATGGCGGCTATGGGTTTGATATTCACGGGTTTGAACGATGGTGAGGAAGAAGAAAGGGGGTGGCCAGATCTAAAGCAAGAGAAAATGGAGGGCCGAAATTGAAAGTAGGGTTTGAGATTTAAATTAAAAGCTGAAATTGTTTATTTAAATTCGTGCAAACTTTAAAAATGCATAACTTTTTCATACGAGGTCCGATTGGAACGAAAATTTTTGCGTTGCGATCGTAATGACGAGAGCTTCGAAATGAAACTGGTTTGGATGGATTTGGAGACGGTGGAAATTTGGGCTAAAGTTGGGCGTCGTCCAGTTTTAGTTCCAAACCGGAACGTCTCGGCGACAACAGAAAATCAATGTGAGTGTTTTCTAACGCTCACAACGTACTAGAATATCTTTATGCTAGTTAAATCTGACATTATGAAGTGATATGAATTTATTTGTCGTTGTTTGATAAAAATTTAATTGTCATATAGATTGTCATGTGAATTCACCGTTGAAAAATTAAATTGACAGTAAATTGAAATTAGGATTTAATCGAAATCAAATTTCCCGATATTGATAACTATGAAATTGCCGTGAATTGTATTGACTATTGGATGATTTATTTCGATGGATGCTATTGGTTGATATTTAAATGTTTGGATGTTTATTTGCTTATATATATATCATGTTATACATGCATATGACACTGTGATTGGTTTAAGTAATATATATTCATCCCTGACATTTAATTGAAATAAATAATCACTTGGCCATAGGATAGAAAATTAAATACGGACACCGGATTGGTTAAATTAATAATTTTAAAATCGTTGGTTTGAAATTTATTTAAATGATTTGATTTAAAAGTTATGGAAAAAAATCCAATTTATGGAAATTGAATTATTTTAAATTGAAGCTCGAGATGTTGGAATTTAAACTTGGTAAATGAAATTGTTTAATTATTCATTTGGTTTAGATTTTTAAGAAAAATGAAATACGGCGTAAATTTTCGAAAGTTGATTTGTTTTAAAGGATTGGACTTTTAATCGAACTTTGAATATTTCTAAGGAAATTTATATGAAATGATATTTCAAGTTTGAGTTTGGAATTGAAAATTTATTTGAAATTGGGATTCAATTAATTTGGAATTGAATTGAAATTTAAAGAAATTTGTGAATTGAACTAAATTGAAACTATTGAATTAAAATTTGAAGATAAATTGATTTGAATAGGATTTGAACTGAAATTTATTTGGAATGTAATACTTAAATGAATTCTTGAAATCCGAATATAAATCTAAGTTTATTGAATTGGAATTGTTCCATAAATTAAGTAAATTACTTATTACGGATGTTTAATTTGAAGTATATTCTAATTTGAATACGAAATGGTTTTAAAAGCGAATCTTTATGCTTATATAAATATATGAACTGTTTTGAAATGTGAATATTTAAAGCTTTGAAATATAATGAAATTGAGATGGCTTATTTTGTGGTTCAAACATGTATTTGAAATTGATAATTTGAAATGGTTTATTGAGAAGCTGAATCGAGTTGAAATTGATGATTTGAGATTTGATTAAATTTTAATTTTAGAATTCGAGTTTATGGAAAGTGTTAGGATTTCAAAATGTTATGATTTCAAGCTATGATTTCAAAGTGTTATGAATTTCAAGGTTTTGATTTCCAAAGTGTTTTGATTTTAAAAGACTTATGATTTCGAAAGCGGTATAACTTTGGAATGTGATACGATTTTGAAATTGAAATGAGATATTGAGGCGAAATGTTTTTTTGAAATGAAATCGTATATTTTGAGTAGATATGATGATTTTGAAATGGATTTGATCTTTGAAGCGAATATGATATTTTTGATAATCAATTATGAATTGATTTTGAAAATGTAAAAGATCCAACCGGTGTGAAAAATATAACGTAGTTATTAAAGAGACCGGGATCGGATATGGACATACTCTCTGTCGATACCGAAAACCACTTTAATAACTATATTCGTGGAGTGTTGATCCAGAATGAAGTGGATGGTTTGATGAACGTGTTGACTGAAGAAAGAGAACGATATTGGATGACCCCTGACATGACTAAAACAGGAGCCGCGCCGGGCCATTGAGGATCGCCATCTCTAGCGGACACACTCCTTCGATACCATGTCTATTACTTTTGTGATTCGATTTGGGTGCACCCCGCGATTTTGGGAGTGTTGTTTCGCGGTGTTGGGGTAGTAGCTGCTATGCCCAACATCAGTCCGGATCAGGCAACTACTAGTATCCTAGTTGGTATCGCCTCATGTACCTTGTCATACTGATTATCCTATTCGCGACCACTACGTTTTGGTTTGTACCTTTAGTATATGGATTACCCTCTGGTGACTTCCGGTTTTGGGGAAACTACGGTCTTGCATATGCTCTTGGGAATAAAAATGTGTTAAGGGTAGAATGGGCCATGGCTTAACGCTAGTTTGATATTTTACTTTATGATAGACATTATCGTATATAGCGTATTCTATTACATAGTAGATAGTTTAACGGATCCTTAGGAGATGAAAATCCCGAACATCTCTTAAGTTAATGCACGCACGGTAAACACTGGATAAGATGTGTCTAAAACCCGTAAACATCTCTAACGCCGTCACACTCATATTTTCTTATTCGATTTGACTTACATGAGATATTTTAGTCCTGACTCGAGTGTTTTGTCTTTTCATTACGCTCGGGTCAGCCTGAGCATTTCAGATAAGGTCGAAGATCTATTCTGGAGGACGAAGACGGAGTTTGGTATTACATCATTTGTATTCTACTACTGTATTATTTTTCCGCTGCATTATTGTATTATCTCTGATATGTATGTAACTCTGATTTATGATGTATAATAATAATCAAATTTATTTATTTAACAGCTTCATGAACTGTTATTTTATTATTATATCTTGTTCCTTCCGCTGTGAGATTCTGAGTTTGTTTCTATTCTTTCTTTTCTCTCTTTTCTTATTTAACCCCAATAACTATCCGTATTTCGGATCGTTTGAGTCGGCATGTGTGTATGTTTTGTTGACTTGAACGGTCCAAAAATGCGGGTCGTTTCAGTTGGTATCAGAGCTTTGGTTTAGATTACCTTGGCTCTAGTGGGGAATAACTCATTGAAATAGAGGTAAACTATATGAATGAGTTGAGTGTATATGAGAGAGCGTATTTGTAATTTTGATATAAAAATGATTTTATATTGTGTTAATTTGTTCCGTTGAGTATTTATGAATTCTGGTTGGTACTTGGGACGCCAAGGCATCGATAGGAATTTCTAAACACTCAAACAGGATAGAGTGACATAATATTGTTTTAGATTATATTTTATATATAAAAGAATTATCTTGAAAATTTATAAAGTTTGATTGTATTGGTTGTTAGGAGATGATAATATTAGATTATCATCGTTTATTGTTGATTAGTCAATATTTCTAACTATTGACTAATGGATGATTTTAAGAAAATAAACTTGTAAATATTATTGACAATGAATATAAATGATAGATAAAATAAAATAAAAATGAATTTAAATTAAGATGGAGAATTTAAATTCCGGTGTTTGAAAATTTATTAACAAAAATTTGAAATGTATAATACAAGTATTATATGATAGTATATTCGATTAGAAATTGTTTTCAAAGGATTTTCAAATGAAGTAAGTGTTATACTCCCCTCCTGACACTAGAAAATGATTTCGGTGATGAGTGCACGCATCATCGACGTTTATTTTCGAGAGTCCAAGTGGGGGAGATCACTTAATAGTTTTTCTAAACCCTGTTTTGATTAAAAATTGTAATTTTCTAAAGTATGAAATGAAAATAAGTATATATATATATATATATATTTTGTTGGGTACGTTTCGACCCCATTCCAGACTGCCGAATCAAAGCTCCATTCCAGACTGCCGAATCAAAGCTCCATTCCAGACTGCCGAATCAAAGCTCCATTCCAGACTGCCGAATCAAAGCTCCATTCCAGACTGCCGAATCAAAGCTCCATTCCAGACTGCCGAATCAAAGCTCCATTCCAGACTGCCGAATCAAAGCTCCATTCCAGACTGCCGAATCGAAGCTTCACTCGAGACTGCCGAACCAAACTACCACCGCACCAAATCAACCGGACCAAATCTCATCCACCGGACCAAGCTGCCACCGGACCACCAAGCTCCTACCACCGGATCAAAGCAAACCGAACCAACTCCACCAGGCCAGGTTAGATTAGCCCAGGCCCATCAGCAACCATATACATCCAAGACCCCTGCTCCCAACCTCACTCTATAAATAGAGGGGCAGGGATACAACAATGGGGAGAAGTTTGAGAGCTCAAGCACGGAAGGAACTTTCAAACAACTTTCTTTTACTTGTATCAAAGCTTTGTACTTGTAATCACAACAAAAGAAGAGAAATAACATATAAAGTGGACGTAGTCACATTCTGGCTGAACCACTATAAATCTGCGTGTCTTTTTACAGTTTAGCCCCTGTTTTTCATATATTTGCATAAACCTCCAAAATCACTAAGAACAACATAAGATCTACTAAATCATACAACTTTGAGGTGTTTGTCCATTTTTTGTGCAAACATTTTTGGTGCTTTCACTGAGAAATTGAAGCTCGAAGCTTCAGCTTCATCCGCTTAACCAGTTTTCCTAACAGCATCATCCGCCACTTGGAAAACATGCCTCCCAAACAGAGAAAAGATGTTAACAAAGGAAAAAACATCGCATCCAGTAGCCTTCCTGATCCAGCTATCGCAAATCAAGTAAATCCTCCTCCTCCAGCAACGGTAACAAATGGAGGACAGGCTAACCCAACCACTCCTGCCACAGAACAGCCTGCAGCAATTACTAGGGCAGATTTGGACAGAGTTGTTGTTGAAGTAACTAACCGCTTCACGTCCCAGCAGGAAGCCTTGGTGGACCATCTCATGTCACGCTTGAGGGACGCTGAAGAATCCAACCGCAACACTGAATCATGGGGCGAGTCCCAGTCTGGAGGATCTCAGAGACAGCAAAGATCTTCCTTCTTCGAAGGAGCTAACGGCAGAAGTAGCCGTGGTAGGAGCCGAGACCGAGCCCAGCCCGAAGTTAGGCCTGAGGAAACGTTTGGTACCGAACCCAACGGGGAAGGTACCGGGCGAAGGTCAACTGCAGCTGAGCCTGTCATGCTGCCTAACCACAGAAACATCGGTGAACGGGGCCGAGCTAGAGTTCAGCCCGAAGTTGGACCCGAGGAAGTGCTAAGATCAGAACCCAACCGGGGAAGATCAAGGCAAGGGCCAACTGTAGCTGACCCAAGCATGCTCCCAGAAGATCAAAGGCAGCCACTGGAAAATATGAGGAATGATAGACGATACCATCCCTACAGGTTGTCTGGACGGAATCAACCCCACAGAACAGAGCCAAACTCATTTCTGTCTGCTCCAAATTCTGATGAAAGGATGGCGCGCTTATTCAGAGAGTGTGTCCAACGGGAGCAAAGAGATCGAGGGATAGGCGCTAGGGTAACCAGCCCTTTCGCCCGCAATATCGAAGTTGCTATCACCCCCCGAGAATGGAAGATGCCAACAATGGAACCTTACAAAGGAACCTCCGATCCCGTTGTACACTTACAGAGGTACACGCAGCACATGCTCATGAGTGGAGCAACAGAGGGGGTGCTGTGCAAATGCTTCCCGCTCTTCTTAGCAGATCTTGCTACCTCCTGGTTCTGTCATCTACCCCAAGGATCCATCAGCTCATGGGAAATGTTGAAAGAAAAATTCATCAGTCAGTTCTGCATTCATGTGGAGCAACCTAAGGACGCTTATTCCTTATCCAGCGTCAAACAGAAACCTGGAGAAAAGCTGCAGCAATACCTGACCAGATTCAACGCCGCAGCAGCCGCAGTTCAAGATGCCAATGAGAAGCTTATCCTAATGGCCCTCTGCAGTGGGGTACATCCAGACACTAAATTTGCTAGGAGATTGACAAAAGAAAAACCAGCTACTTTACCCGATTTCTTCCATGAAGCCGGGAAATACATGAGGCTTGAGGATGCTGCCATGGAGGAGCAGTCAGGGCAGCAAAGTAAGACGACCCCTGGCAACGCCCCTGCTGTGGCAAGGGACGTTCGAAGGAATGATTCCAGAGACAATGTTGGGGGCAAGAAAGCAGAAAAACGCCTATATCGGCCAGGACCAAGATTCGACTCTTACACCCCTTTGAACGAGACCGTCGAAAACATCTTCCTTGCCACCCAAGGCGAAGTTAGATACAAACGCCCACCATACAAGAAGGAATCAGATAGCGCACAGAAATCTGGAAAATTCTGCCGCTTCCACGAATCCCACGGACATGATACCAACGAATGCCATCATCTCCGAGATCTGATTGAGGAACACATCAGAAGAAAGAAACTGGAGCGCTATGTAAAAAGTCAAGACAGGACTCCAGCTCCTGCCAATGAAAACCCAAGGCTACCCTCACCAGGGACCGGCAGAGGCGACCGCAACGCTAGCAGCTCTAGTCAAGAGAAGATAGTGGTCCATACCATCTCAAGAGGTCCACACATCGCAGACAGAAGTTGGAAAGAGATGGAAAGATACGGGAAGTCACTCAGAGACAATAGAGACTGTGTCAATACGGTTATAGAAGAGCGCCACCCAAAGCGGAAAGAAAGTGAAGACATCACATTCAGTAAACGCGACCTAGAAGGAAGACAGTACCCTCACATGGATCCCATGGTCATCTCTGTCCGACTCGGTCCCGCCGAAGTTTACCGAATCCTGGTAGATACCGGAAGCTCTGTAAATATCCTGTTCAAACACGCATTCGACAAAATGAGGCTATCAATGAAGGATGTATCTCCCTGCGATAAACCGCTACACGGTTTCACTGGAGATGCGAAAATGCCCATCGGGCAGCTGGACCTCTTCGTTGAAATTGGAAGCCATCCCCGCTCCGTTGTAAGGAAACAGACGTTTGTGCTGATAGAAAACCATTCGGCCTACAACGCCTTCCTAGGAAGACCAGCCCTATCTGACTTCCAGATTGTCCTAGCCCCGTGGTGCCTGAAAATGAAATTTCCAACGGACAATGGAGTAGGGGAAGTGGAAGGAGACCAAGATATTGCACGAGACTGCTATGTAACCGAACTTCGCAACAACCACAGGAGAGATAAAGGGAAAGGTGTAGAGATTGCCCTCTGCACAAAAAGCCTTGAAGCATAGCAACTAAAGAAAGCCCCTCCTCTTCGATACACCAGCGACCCTTTCAATGAATTAGACCCTAGGGACAAAGAGGAGGAGGCCACCGCCGAGCCTGCAGAGGCTATGGAGTTTATATCTGTAGACAAGCACGACTCAAGTAGGCTACTGAAAATTGGGTCGCAGCTGAAAACTGAATTGAAGGAACAACTCGTTGATTTTCTCCGCCACAACTTGGATGTATTCGCTTGGTCACACGCTGACATGACCGGAATCTCCCCCAACATAGCGTGCCACGTATTAAAAATTGATCCTACCAAGGCACCTGTAAAACAAAAAAAGAGAAGTATGGGGGCAGAGCGATCAGCAGCCCTCGATGAAGAAGTAAAGAATCTACTCGCCAATGACTTCATACGAGAAGCTATTTACCCAGAATGGATCGCCAACCCGGTACTAGTAAAGAAGGCTAATGGGAAGTGGCGGACCTGCATTGACTTCTCCAACCTAAATGACGCCTGCCCAAAGGATTGCTTCCCGCTTCCCAGAATCGACCAACTTGTAGACAGCACAGCCGGGCACGAACTCCTGTCTTTTATGGATGCATACTCAGGATATAACCAAATTCCTATGCATGCTCCCGACCAAGATCACACTAGTTTCATCACCGACCGGGGTTTGTACTGCTACAAAGTGATGCCCTTCGGACTTAAAAATGCAGGAGCCACCTACCAGCGCCTCGTCAACAAGATGTTCGCAGGGCTAATAGGACGAACAATGGAAGTATATGTAGACGACATGCTGGTAAAATCACGGAAAGCCAAAGATCACGTAAGCCACCTGGGCGAAATGTTCCAGGTACTTCGACAGTATGGAATGAAGTTGAATCCACTAAAGTGCTCCTTCGGAGTGTCATCAGGAAAATTCTTAGGATTCATCGTCCATGCCCGAGGGATAGAAGCAAACCCTGAACAAGTCCGAGCATTAAGAGACATCAAGATACCTTCCACCCGAAAGGAAATGCAAAGCCTAAATGGAAAAGTGGCTGCCCTAAGCCGATTCATCTCCAAAGCAACGGACAAGTGCGTCCCCTTTTTCGAAGCTCTAAAGAAAGATAAAGGAAAGTTCGAATGGACGGACGAATGCTTGACCGCTTTCCTTAACCTAATCGAACACCTCCAGAAACCACCGGTACTCTCGACCCCAAGCGAAGGCGAAGAATTATACCTATACCTTGCTGTGTCATCTCACGCTCTAAGCGCTGCCTTGGTAAGGGAAGATAACCGCACGCAACGACCAGTTTACTTCGTCAGTAAAAGGTTTACTGGGGCAGAAGTCAGATATCCTAAGCTTGAAAAGTTAGCATACTGTTTACTAATCACTTCACGAAAGCTACGTCATTACTTCCAATCCCATTCCATCAAGGTTCTAACCGATCAACCACTAAGGCAGGTACTCCATCGTCCCGACACTTCCGGGCGACTACTTAAATGGTGTATTGAGCTGAGTCAATATGATATCACCTATCACCCTCGCACCGCCATCAAGGGACAAGCCATGGCTGATTTCATTGCAGAATTCACTACCAACGAGGATAAGGAGCAACTGGAAATAACAGAAGATATCAAGTGGAATCTCTTTGTGGACGGTGCATCTAACGAACAAGGCTCGGGGGCAGGTGTGGTAATCATCACTCCCAGGGGAAATAAACTGCACTATGCTATAAGGTTGGAGTTCACTGCCACCAACAACGATGCAGAATACGAAGCAGTAATAGCCGGATTAGAAATTGCTATCGAGATCGGAGCCAATTCTTTGTGTCTTCACAGCGATTCTCAGCTTATTGTTAATCAAATACTAGGGGAATTCCAAGCTCGAGAAGAACGACTCATAGCATATCTAAAGAAGACCAAGTTACTTCTCAGCCGATTGGACCACTACTTAGTCAAACACATCCCTCGGGAAGAGAACCATGAGGCCGACGAATTGGCAAAGCAAGCAAGTATGAGAGACGTCGCCATCTTCGGGGCAGTAACTGTCTCAAAGCAAATGATCCCAAGTTTTGAGCAAGTGAATCTGATAGCTGCAACCGAAGAAGCAACTTGGATGACTCCCATCCGAGACTACCTACAAAATGGCACACTACCCGACGGGCGTAACGAAGTCAAGAAAATCTTGAGGAAAGCGTCCCGCTACACAATACAAGGAGACATCCTCTATCGGCGCGGGTTCTCTAACCCATTATTAAGGTGTGTCGCCGGAAGGGAAGCCAAGGAAATCTTATCCAACATTCATCAAGGAAGCTGCGGAGATCACACCGGAGGGCAAACGTTAGCAAAAAAGATACTCCGATACGGATATTTCTGGCCCACCTTAAGCAAGGACGCCTTAGATTTCGTCAAGAAGTGTGACAGATGCCAAAAATTTGCTAAGATCCCTCGGGTACCAACAACCGAGATTACTCAGATGACCAGCCCTTGGCCCTTTGCAGTATGGGGAATTGACTTAATCGGTGAACTGCCAATGGGTCGAGGCGGCGCCAAATATGCTATAGTAGCAGTCGACTATTTCACCAAATGGGTGGAAGCAGAGCCTCTAAATAAAGTATCTTCAGCGAAAGTTATCAACTTCTTAATCAAAAATGTTCTGTGCAGGTACGGAGTCCCACTAAAAATCATATCAGACAATGGACTTCAGTTTGACAGCGAGGAATTCGCCAACTGGTGCCAAGAACACGGAATCCACAAAAGCTTCTCATCCGTAGCATATCCCCAAGCAAACGGACAAGTCGAAGCAGTCAACAAAATTCTGAAAACTCTGATCAAAAAGAAGCTCGAAAAGTCAAAGGGCGCTTGGGTGGATGAACTCCCTACGGCACTATGGGCCTACCGCACATCTTTCAGAACATCAACAGGGCACACTCCTTTCTCTTTGGCATACGGATCGGAGGCTATGCTCCCAGTTGAAACCATTGTGCCTTCCCACCGTAGGATCCACTATAACCCAGAAGAAAACGAAGAGCTCCTCAACATGTCTTTGGATCTAGTCGAGGAGAGAAGGAATGATGCAGTCCTAAAAACAGCAGCCCACAAGCAAAAGGTGGCAGCACAATACAACTCCAAAGTCAAGCATCGTACCTTACAAGAAGGGGATCTTGTCCTCAAGCGAATCTTCCCTCGCCCCGGAGCACTAGGCCCAATCTGGGATGGACCATATGTAATTCATAAAGATCTCCACAACGGAGCCTATATTTTGTCAACAGTGGACGGAGAGGTGTTCCAGAGGGCATGGAACATCCAACACCTCCGTCGATACTTTTCTTAACTTGTATTGCCCATATGAAGTGAATTAACAAAGAGAATCAGTGGACGTAGGCATTTTTTCGTGCCGAACCACTTTAAAAAAGCCTTGTCTCTTTTTTAACTTGTTCCTTTGTATCTTGGCTGCTTGTTAACTTTATCCTTTCCTGTTGAACGAAATCCTGAGCATATAGCATTTCTATTCAAAGCACTCCACAATGCAACTTCACGTAGACAAGACGCAACAGGTACTATGCGAATCTATGCCCTCGCCAATGAGACACTTTTGCTCCAGCATCCCTCTGCTGCGGGTTAACTCATTGCTCGCGACGGCCCTTAAAGCCAACTGTAATGAGCCGATTATAAGCCACCGAGAAGGCCGACTATAGCCGAGGCAGCTCATTACGGCGTTAGGCTCGCCGGCAACTGTGAACCGATTATAAGCCCCAACATAAGGTGTGGCCAGCCAGGGGCAGTTCACAGTTGACGATCGGCACCCACGCTAGCCGGCCACAGTAAGTCGAATAATACCCGTGAGTACGGGCCATAATGGCCCGGGTAGTTACTGTGCGCGATCTCGGCTCCGGTGTGTCTTAAGTGCGGCTATGGTAAAAAAGAATTAACTCCCCGCGGAGGCGTAAGATGGGTGACAAATGTCTCCAAGACCCACAGCTAGGGAAAGTGACTACAAAACCCGTTTGCCACGAACTTAAGCACATCGAAGGCCTTCCGTGACTGGAAGTTTTACTATTTCACGTATTTCAATTTTACTTAAAAAAAAAACTTTCCTCCTATCCTCTATAACAAACCATAAAGTACAGGATGCAGGGTAAGAGATACCCGCCAATGGATGTAGAGATTCACAATCAGATGGCAGGGCAGTCAACTGCTTTCCATGCTTGGTCATACAAGATATTCGAAACTGCCATTTACAAACAGAACATGAAAGGCGGTATTTTCTTCCTTTATGTACAAATGCATGACTATAATTTGATTTTTTCACACCACACGCTAACATTGCAAGTCATGAAATTATGATTTAAAACCAGAATCTGACATCAAACACAATTTAATTACAAGAATACGCATAGCTACATTTCTCATACGATATGTCGAAATAGCAACAAATATTCAAGAAATGACAAAATCAACTTGAGCTAAAAAATTACACGTCAAGAATAATGTTATTACAAGTAGCAAGAATTACAACTCAGAAGTTACTCTACTGTCTTAAGACTAACAGATACAACAATGCCAAGCCTACAAAAAGAATTTTTCAGGTTCAGTCATGGAGCTGGTTGCGTCGAAGTCTTGTCCTTGTTCTTTTGCCCGCCTGTCCGGTCATAAAAAGGATTCATTAGTGATGAGTAACCAAGTTAACAGAAAGACTAGAAAGGAAGACTTACCAGTACTAGCTTCTTGACCATCCTGGTCGTCATCCTCTACCTGCACACCCGCCTCTTCAGCAGCAAGCAGCCGCATACCCTCCTTTACCGCCACTTTCTCCTCCTTGGTGAACTGGGCAGTGACCACATCCATACTGAAGACCGTTCCACCCTCTTTATCTGCATCAGCCTTAGCCTCCTCCAAAGCCCGAAGATATGTCTTGGCCATGACTCTGGGATAATCATCCATCCAAGAGAGGTTACCCTGCTTCCAAGTCCGGAAATACATGTCCTGGAGCATGTCATCCATCATTCCTTCGTTCTCCTCAAACTCCCTCATCCGGGCATCGGAGGCCGACAACCTTTCCACGGCAGCATCTCTCTCCAGTCTGTATCTCGAGCAATCAGCTTGAAGGGACCTCCGCATCACCTCCATCTCTTCCCTCAACTTAGCTTGAGCAAGCTCTGCAGCCTCCAGCTTCTCGGACAGTTCCTCCACCTGCTCGAGATCCGCTCTCCGAACCTCATCCACCGTGGTATGTAATACCCCAAAATTTTGTGAAAAATCATTTTTGTAAAATGATTTAATTTTGAAATATTTAGATTTAAATATGGTGAAATTTCTGGAATAAATAGTGTGCAAGTATATGTGTGCACGTGCACACTGAAATGGCACAAGAAAGAACTCCAGATTTCTTGGATTTAAAACAAGAATTAAAGAGCAATACAAACATGATTTTGCAACATGGTTATTTGATTTCTGAGATTTTATGGGTCATCTTAGAAAATAAGAAAAGTAAGTTTTACTTTAGATCAGTAAACAAATTTATTTAAAACCCAGAAAAGAAAATAATATATATATATATTTGTAAACTTGTATACATATAGGTGCATATGTTTCTGAATTTAAAAGAGGAATTAAAATAAGCCTAGATAAGATATGTATACAAATATACATTTTTAAATACTGAAAAGTACATATATATATATATATTAGCAAGTGAAACCATAACATTAAAATGACATGAAATGTGATACAAGTCAATATGCTTGTGTAGGCAAAAATAGCAAAGGGGATTTTCAGAAATAATTAAAATAAATAGAATAGTCACACTTTTGACATGACTAAGTGAGTGGCCATTTTCTGAAAAAGTAAAAGAAAGAAAATGCAGCCTTTAAATTGGTTAATATGGCTGGGGTAATATGAATGAAAAATGCATGATGCTAAGCCAGGACAGAAATGGAATTCTGTTTCAATAAAACCCTAGAGGAAAAATGCTTATAAATAGGCAGTTTAGCCAGTAGAATTATTTTACCCCGAGCTGCATAAAAATAAGAAAAGAAGAAGAAAATATTGAAAGGAAGGAGAAAACACTCAAACAAGAATTTTCTGGATTAATAAGAAGAAACATTTAGGTGAGTAATCTCACTGAGTTCATGGCATTAAGACCTGAGTTGAGGCAGCCACTTTTTATATTGCCATTTATGTATTTCTGGTTTTGATGTATATGATTTCATCAATGCTTTTTGGATGTTTTATTTTAAATCTGATATGATTTAATATGGATGATTTTGATGATCTTTGATTGGTTGAGACATTTGTCTTTGGATGAGTATCATACTGTTTTATTTATACTCATAAATGTTAAAGTTTAGGATCTTAAAAATTATATAGAGAATACTCTCAACTGTTATAGATCTATGGCATGGAAACCTTATAAAAATGATTGGAGCTGCATTATACTTGGTATAAGTGCTGAGGCTTGAAAAGAAAAATGTTAAGGGTGCAATAGAAATTTTCTAAGTGCTGAGCCCTTAATAAAAAATAAAAAAACCCACAAGCTAAAATTATGATTGAACCAGATCTTGAATCTGAATCAATCATAAAGGCTTGCAGATCAGCCTAACATGCCATGCCTCTTTTACAGTTGAAAATGTTCTTATATTTATAAGATCAAGACATATTGACCCCATTTAGGAAATGACTGTCTGATTATTTCTGAGGGGAAATTATGCTAGAAGAAATTATGGATGTTTCCATGTTTGAAGTGACATGTTCACTTAGCATATTTGATGTTAGGATTTAAGACAATACACTAGTAAATAAACTAGGGAAGGGAAGGCCAAGATGACTGCTGGAATGCTTGTCATATTTGAAGTATGCAAGTTGGCACATGGTTTGTTTAAGCCCTGAGATCTTTGTGCAATGATGTGAATTAGTTCATTGCAATGTGTCCCAGTGATTCCTTAATAGCAGATGAGGCAGGGATTTAAATTGAATATTACAACCTGTAAATGAAGAAATAGGAATGTGGATATTTCTTAGGTTGAATGGTATGGAACCAAGATGATTCCAGTAAATGAAATTGATGCCAATAGATAATCATGTTTGCATGATTATGTATGCAAGTGAAGGAATGATAAGTGAATATATCATACCTGAATCAACTTAATTATACTATGTTAAAATATTTGATTGCAGAAATTTGCTTAAATAACAAGTTAGTACCCTTATATTCTCTATTGCTTAATATCATGAATGAATTGATGTTATTCATACCAGATCATAGATCTGACCCTTGTTTGCTCATGGCATCTGGGGTGTCTCATTTTAAAATGAGGCAGCCACTTATGTTCTTTCAGGTAACCCAGGCACTAAGTAAAAATGAAGTTATGGCTTTTATGGAGGAGTGAATGAACATGCTAGCTAGTCTCAATAAGAGTTTAAATTGATTATATCTGCATGTATTCAGGAAAAATATTATGTTTCTAAGACTTCCAGTCATGTAATGAATTCTATTATGGTTAGATGAACTAGTTGTATCATGTTAAATATATTGTTATGCACTAAGGTTTAAAATCTCAAAGGAAAAATCTGACTGGGAAACAATGAAATGATTTTAATTATTGATATGAATGTTTGGAAGAGAAATATGCACATGTAGTTGAGCTACTGTTTTGTATAATTTATATTATGTATTAGTTAACCTTGAGACATAACAGAGCACTGAGTTTTAGAACTAAAATCTGGATTTAGCAAGAAGTAAACTTAAAGGATTTTATTTTCTTTTTACTGAAATGCTTTGTAAATAAAATCTGAATTCATTTCTGAATTGAATTAGGAAAAGTAAAATGTTTTTCTAAAAGCTTCAGATAGAATGAAATGAAAGGTATCTCCCTTGTTTTTGAACTAGTGTATAGCATATACAAGACTCATGAGTTAACCAGCCTCAACTAAATGAAGTATTGGTTGATCATGATAGACTGTATCTTGAAAATATAGATGCATTTCAAAGCATAGTACATTTAGCAATTGTTTCACTCAGTTTTCTGGAAACTGGGCAAAGGTAATGACATGTACATAAATACCTGTGTACATGTTGATAAATTGGGCAAAAATATAAATTTAAATTCTTAAAACAGTTGTAGGAATGGGTTTTAAAAATAGTTATGTAAAAAGAATTGTTTTGTATGTTAGGTTATAGGCAAAATCAAATATATATGCACAATTATAGGTAGGTATCAGATTTCTAACCATACAGGAGAAAAATAAAAAGAAAAACCAAAAATTGTGTTTGAACCGACCAGCATAGCACTCGAACTCGTGACCTTTCATGTATAAGTTAGGCGCGTTTCCATTACGCCTAGATGTTGCTTGTGTTCACTTAGGATCCACTTACTTTTATACTGAATTTGATATTATCCAGACTTTAACATAATCATCTATATTAAAAGCTTGTTTACCACTGATTATTACTTGATCATTTCTTAATCCTAATGACAGACTAAAGTACATGTTTCTAGTGGATATTATGGCCAAAAATCTGAATACAATAATTTATCTGAATTGCTAAAAATCTAAATCAAACAGAATGTTCTTGTACAAAAAATGAAGTATACACTCTGAACTTAGATAAGAAGATCACATACATCTTCATATGTATGTGTATGTTATTAGATATACACTGATATATTTATATTGGTAAGTTATTTTGATCCTGGATATATTTTGTTTATTGGAAAAAGAAAATGACCTTGGAAAAGATATTTGCAATGAATGATATATCTATATATCATCTCTTAGCAAAAAAAAAATCCTTATGAAATTAGGGTGGAAATAGGAGGGTCATTTCAGTTGGTATCAGAGCACTTGGTTGCATTGATTGTTAAGTATTATAGAAATGTATAATGTCTGTTTGTTTTGGATGAAATAATTTAGATAAGAAATTAGAAATTATAGAAGCACTCATAATATACTAATACCATTTACCCAGAATTTAGTTAGAAGAACATGGTAGGAAGAGGATCTCATCACAATGCAGGAACCAGTGCACCTCAAATGCTTGATATGCAAGAATTTGTGAGGGTTTTAAGAGATGGAATTGGGCATAGGCCTGAGAACCCACATGAAGAGCTTTCAAAACTACTGAAGACTTATTCCAATTTGGGAGGCAAGAGTTTTGAAGGAACAGAGAGTGTGATGGAAATTCAAGCATGGTTGAGAACACTTGATAGGATTTTCAATGACATGCAGTTGGATGACCAAAGAAAGAGGCAAGTAGCTTCTAGACAACTGTAAGGGGTAGCTTTAAGCTGGTGGGAGGTGATCATAGCTGGAAGAAATGAAAATGAAATCACTTGGAATCAGTTCAAGGAGATGTTGGAGGCAAGATTTGTACCAGCATCAGCCAAGACCATTTTGCTTGAAGAATTTATCAAACTTAGGCAGGGAACTTTGAATGTCACTGAATACACTCAAAAGTTTGAGGGGCTATCTAATTATGGAGCAATGCTAGTGGCAGATGAAGCATCCAAGAATGATAGGTATATAAAAGGGCTGAACCCAGGACTTAGTAGAGCTATGCTACCATATGCAGATAGAACATTTGATCAAGTAATTGATCTGGCTTTGAAACTGGAACAACATGACAAAGAAAGAGAGAAATATAGGAATTTTAAGAGCAACAACAAGAAGGATAAGGGAAGATATCACCCTTATGATAAAAAGAAGGAGGAGGCAGACAACAGGAAGAGTAAAGATACTAAAGCCAATGATACTAAGAAGAAATTGGTTTGCCATCATTGTGGAAAAGAAGGACACATCAAACCAAGGTGCCCAGAGTTAAAAGGAGGAGCCTTCAAATGCTACCTATGTGGGAAAGAGGGGCATATGAAGAGGAACTGTCCTGAGAATAAACAACAAGGGAAATTGGCAACTTTGGAAGGAAAAGGCAAATCTGCAGTGAAAATTGATGCTGAAAATCATGGCCAAGTGGAAGGTACATTACTCATTTGTGCCATACCCATACCAGTAGTATATGATACTGGAGCAACACACTCTTTGATTTCCTATGAATTAGTTAAAGTGTTAAAATTAAACTGCAAATTGGTTGAAACCCCATTGCTTGTACAAAGTCCCCTAGGGAGTTCTAGTGTTTTGAACATGAATTGTGTGGATGTGGAGTTAAACATAGGAGGAAATATTTTTATTTCCAATTTATATGTTTTAAATTACCCAAATATAGGAGTTATATTGGGGGTAGATTGGTTAAGGCAATTTAAAGCCATAATTAATTTAGACTCATCCACCATATCATTGCAAGATTCTAGAGGCCAGAGAATCACAGTTCTATGTGAAATAGCTAAGGAAGGGAAATTGTATCACTTAGTTGACTTAGAAAAAGATCTGAGTGAACTAACCATTGAAGAAATTCCCATAGTTAATGAATATTTGGATGTGTTTGGGGAAGTTAAGGGTGTTCCACACCACAGACCAGTTGAGTTCCAAATTAATCTCATTCCAGGAGCAAGTCCAATAATCAAGAAACCTTATAGAATGGGGCCAAGTGAACTGAAAGAATTGAAAAATCAGTTGGAAGAATTAGAAGGCAAGGGATTTATAAGGCCAAGCAATTCTTGCTGGGGTTCTCCAGTAGTGTTTGTAAGAAAACATGATGGTACCTTGAGAATGTGCATAGATTACAGAGAACTAAATAAAGTAACCATCAAGAATAAATACCCATTGCCTAGAATAGATGATCTCTTTGACCAACTCAGTGAAGCTAAAATATTTTCTAGGCTAGACTTAGCATCAGGATTCCATCAAATGAAGGTTGAAGACTCAAGTGTTAAGTATACTGCATTTAACACAAGATATGGCTTATATGAATTTTTGGTCATGCCATTTGGTTTGACAAATGCTCCTTCATATTTTGTTGATTTGATGAATAGAATATTTAGAGATTATCTAGACAAGTTTGTACTGATTTTTATTGATGACATTTTGATTTATTCTAAGACAGTGGAAGAGCATAAAAATCATTTGCATTTAGTTTTGTCAAGACTAAGGGAAAATGATTTAAAGGCAAAATTTTCAAAATGTGCATTTTGGAAAGAAGAAGTGCATTTCCTTGGGCATGTCATCTCTGCCAAAGGAATATCAGTAAACCCTAACAAAGTAGTGGCAATCCAAGCATGGAAAAGGCCTAGCACCATCAGTGAGATTAGATCATTTATGGGGATGGCAGGATATTATAGGAGATTCATAAAGGATTTCTCAAAAATATCATCACCACTTACCAATTTAACTAGAAAGAACCAAGCCTTTGTATGGACAGAAAAATGTGAGCAAGCTTTTATCAAAATAAAAGAAGCCCTGATTGATGCACCAGTATTGAGAGTGCCAGAAGGAAATGAAAATTTGGTTGTGTACACTGATGCAAGTGGCTCTGGGTTAGGGGCTGTGTTGATGCAGCAAGACCAGGTGGTAGCCTATGCATCTAGGCAATTAAAGCCACATGAAACCAGGTATGCAACCCATGATCTTGAACTAGCAGCAGTTGTGTATGCTTTGAAACTTTGGAGACATTATTTGTTAGGTGCCAAATTCATTTTGTACACTGATCATAAGGCACTAAAATATTTATTCTCACAAAAAGATTTGAACATGAGGCAACATAGATGGGTAGAGTTCCTAGCTGCCTATGACCTAGATATACTGTATACACCAGGCAAGGCAAATAAAGTTGCAGATGCCTTGAGTAGACAACATGCCAAGGTAGCCATGTTGATGATGGAAGAGTTTAGGGATTTGTCTATACTTACTGATTTGGAAATTGAGGAAAACAGTGAGGAACAAATGATGCCTATTGAAGAAGGTAAAGGTAAAGGAAAATTAAGTATGATATCTCTGCAATCAGATTTACTTCTTAAGATTGGACAAATGCAGGAACAAGACTTAAACATGATGGAAAAGAAAATGCTCATATCAAAAGGGGAGGAAGTAATAAATTATCAAATTGATAAAAATGGTTATTTAAGGAATAAAAATAGGATATGTGTTCCAGAAAATATAGAATTGAAAGAGGAAATATTAAATGAGTACCATAGGAGTAAGTACTCCATACACCCAGGTAGCACCAAGATGTATCAAAATTTGAAAAGAAATCTTTGGTGGAAGGGGATGAAGTCAGATGTGGCCAGATATGTTGCAAGGTGCATGACTTGCCAACAAGTCAAGGCAGAGACACAAAGGCCATCAGGACTATTGCAACCCCTTAGTATACCACAGTGGAAGTGGGAGGATATATCTATGGATTTCATAGATGGTCTTCCTAGATCTAAGAAGGGAAACACAAGTATATGGGTAATAGTGGATAGGCTAACTAAGGTAGCACATTTTATCCCAGTTAAAACAGAAAGAAATGCTCCAAAATTGGCTCAAATATTCATGAAAGAGGTAGTAAGGTTGCATGGCATACCCAAAACCATTGTGAGTGATAGGGATACCATCTTCACCTCAAGATTTTGGGAAAAGTTTTCAAGAGGCTATGGGGAGTGAATTGTGCTTAAGCACTGCCTACCATCCACAATCAGATGGTCAAACTGAGGTGGTGAACAAAGTCTTAGAGGATTTGTTGAGAGCATGTACACTGGACTTTGGAGGCAACTGGGAAGACCACCTCCATCTAGCTGAATTCACCTACAATAACAGTTACCAAAGCACCATAGGGATGGCACCATTTGAAGCCTTATATGGCAAGCCATGTTTATCACCTATATGCTGGGTAGAGGCTGGAGAAAGGGCTATTCTTGGACCTGAATATGTTAAAGAAACCACAGAGAAAATTGGGTTAATAAGAAAAAGAATAGCAGCAGCTCAAGATAGGCAAAAGAAATTTGCAGATAGGAAGAGAAAGCAAGTGGAATATGAAGTGGGAGACTTTGTTTTCATCAAGATTTCACCTATGAAGAAAGTCATGAGATTTGGCAAGCAAGGTAAGCTTACACCAAGGTATGTTGGACCCTATAAAATTCTGGAAAGAATTGGTTCATTGGCTTACAAATTAGAACTACCAGAGGAGATGAAAGCAATGCATAATGTTTTTCATGTGTCCCAACTTAGAAAATGGATACATGATAAGGAAGACATTTTGGAAAAGCCTACCAAAATTCAAATAAATCCTGACTTGGTTTATGAAAAAGAACCAGTGGGGATTATAGCCAAGGAAGAAAAGAAATTAAGGAGCAAAACCTTGAAACTAGTTAAGATCCAGTGGAGTAGTGATCCTAATGACTGCACATGGGAGTTAGAGGATAAGATTAGAATGGATTATCCTAAGCTTTTTGCAAATTAAAAGGTAATTTTTTTTTCTTCTGGAAAAATTATTTGTTATGCATGGTTGATATGGTTGAATTTGTTTGCTTATGCATATATTTGATAAGTTTTCAGAAAAGAAAAATGATGCTTACTAAATGTTAGAAAAATTGTGAGGACACAATTCCTAAAAGGAGGGGTGAATGTAATACCCCAAAATTTTGTGAAAAATCATTTTTGTAAAATGATTTAATTTTGAAATATTTAGATTTAAATATGGTGAAATTTCTGGAATAAATAGTGTGCAAGTATATGTGTGCACGTGCACACTGAAATGGCACAAGAAAGAACTCCAGATTTCTTGGATTTAAAACAAGAATTAAAGAGCAATACAAACATGATTTTGCAACATGGTTATTTGATTTCTGAGATTTTATGGGTCATCTTAGAAAATAAGAAAAGTAAGTTTTACTTTAGATCAGTAAACAAATTTATTTAAAACCCAGAAAAGAAAATAATATATATATATATATTTGTAAACTTGTATACATATAGGTGCATATGTTTCTGAATTTAAAAGAGGAATTAAAATAAGCCTAGATAAGATATGTATACAAATATACATTTTTAAATACTGAAAAGTACATATATATATATATTAGCAAGTGAAACCATAACATTAAAATGACATGAAATGTGATACAAGTCAATATGCTTGTGTAGGCAAAAATAGCAAAGGGGATTTTCAGAAATAATTAAAATAAATAGAATAGTCACACTTTTGACATGACTAAGTGAGTGGCCATTTTCTGAAAAAGTAAAAGAAAGAAAATGCAGCCTTTAAATTGGTTAATATGGCCGGGGTAATATGAATGAAAAATGCATGATGCTAAGCCAGGACAGAAATGGAATTCTGTTTCAATAAAACCCTAGAGGAAAAATGCTTATAAATAGGCAGTTTAGCCAGTAGAATTATTTTACCCCGAGCTGCATAAAAATAAGAAAAGAAGAAGAAAATATTGAAAGGAAGGAGAAAACACTCAAACAAGAATTTTCTGGATTAATAAGAAGAAACATTTAGGTGAGTAATCTCACTGAGTTCATGGCATTAAGACCTGAGTTGAGGCAGCCACTTTTTATATTGCCATTTATGTATTTCTGGTTTTGATGTATATGATTTCATCAATGCTTTTTGGATGTTTTATTTTAAATCTGATATGATTTAATATGGATGATTTTGATGATCTTTGATTGGTTGAGACATTTGTCTTTGGATGAGTATCATACTGTTTTATTTATACTCATAAATGTTAAAGTTTAGGATCTTAAAAATTATATAGAGAATACTCTCAACTGTTATAGATCTATGGCATGGAAACCTTATAAAAATGATTGGAGCTGCATTATACTTGGTATAAGTGCTGAGGCTTGAAAAGAAAAATGTTAAGGGTGCAATAGAAATTTTCTAAGTGCTGAGCCCTTAATCAAAAAAAAAAAAAACCCACAAGCTAAAATTATGATTGAACCAGATCTTGAATCTGAATCAATCATAAAGGCTTGCAGATCAGCCTAACATGCCATGCCTCTTTTACAGTTGAAAATGTTCTTATATTTACTAAGATCAAGACATATTGACCCCATTTAGGAAATGACTGTCTGATTATTTCTGAGGGGAAATTATGCTAGAAGAAATTATGGATGTTTCCATGTTTGCAGTGACATGTTCACTTAGCATATTTGATGTTAGGATTTAAGACAATACACTAGTAAATAAACTAGGGAAGGGAAGGCCAAGATGACTGCTGGAATGCTTGTCATATTTGAAGTATGCAAG
Organism: Allium fistulosum; assembly: GCA_030737815.1. Classification (NCBI taxonomy): domain Eukaryota; kingdom Viridiplantae; phylum Streptophyta; class Magnoliopsida; order Asparagales; family Amaryllidaceae; genus Allium; species Allium fistulosum. The sequence continues at coordinate 593,012,006 of CM060905.1, read as the reverse complement.
TTGGCACATGGTTTGTTTAAGCCCTGAGATCTTTGTGCAATGATGTGAATTAGTTCATTGCAATGTGTCCCAGTGATTCCTTAATAGCAGATGAGGCAGGGATTTAAATTGAATATTACAACCTGTAAATGAAGAAATAGGAATGTGGATATTTCTTAGGTTGAATGGTATGGAACCAAGATGATTCCAGTAAATGAAATTGATGCCAATAGATAATCATGTTTGCATGATTATGTATGCAAGTGAAGGAATGATAAGTGAATATATCATACCTGAATCAACTTAATTATACTATGTTAAAATATTTGATTGCAGAAATTTGCTTAAATAACAAGTTAGTACCCTTATATTCTCTATTGCTTAATATCATGAATGAATTGATGTTATTCATACCAGATCATAGATCTGACCCTTGTTTGCTCATGGCATCTGGGGTGTCTCATTTTAAAATGAGGCAGCCACTTATGTTCTTTCAGGTAACCCAGGCACTAAGTAAAAATGAAGTTATGGCTTTTATGGAGGAGTGAATGAACATGCTAGCTAGTCTCAATAAGAGTTTAAATTGATTATATCTGCATGTATTCAGGAAAAATATTATGTTTCTAAGACTTCCAGTCATGTAATGAATTCTATTATGGTTAGATGAACTAGTTGTATCATGTTAAATATATTGTTATGCACTAAGGTTTAAAATCTCAAAGGAAAAATCTGACTGGGAAACAATGAAATGATTTTAATTATTGATATGAATGTTTGGAAGAGAAATATGCACATGTAGTTGAGCTACTGTTTTGTATAATTTATATTATGTATTAGTTAACCTTGAGACATAACAGAGCACTGAGTTTTAGAACTAAAATCTGGATTTAGCAAGAAGTAAACTTAAAGGATTTTATTTTCTTTTTACTGAAATGCTTTGTAAATAAAATCTGAATTCATTTCTGAATTGAATTAGGAAAAGTAAAATGTTTTTCTAAAAGCTTCAGATAGAATGAAATGAAAGGTATCTCCCTTGTTTTTGAACTAGTGTATAGCATATACAAGACTCATGAGTTAACCAGCCTCAACTAAATGAAGTATTGGTTGATCATGATAGACTGTATCTTGAAAATATAGATGCATTTCAAAGCATAGTACATTTAGCAATTGTTTCACTCAGTTTTCTGGAAACTGGGCAAAGGTAATGACATGTACATAAATACCTGTGTACATGTTGATAAATTGGGCAAAAATATAAATTTAAATTCTTAAAACAGTTGTAGGAATGGGTTTTAAAAATAGTTATGTAAAAAGAATTGTTTTGTATGTTAGGTTATAGGCAAAATCAAATATATATGCACAATTATAGGTAGGTATCAGATTTCTAACCATACAGGAGAAAAATAAAAAGAAAAACCAAAAATTGTGTTTGAACCGACCAGCATAGCACTCGAACTCGTGACCTTTCATGTATAAGTTAGGCGCGTTTCCATTACGCCTAGATGTTGCTTGTGTTCACTTAGGATCCACTTACTTTTATACTGAATTTGATATTATCCAGACTTTAACATAATCATCTATATTAAAAGCTTGTTTACCACTGATTATTACTTGATCATTTCTTAATCCTAATGACAGACTAAAGTACATGTTTCTAGTGGATATTATGGCCAAAAATCTGAATACAATAATTTATCTGAATTGCTAAAAATCTAAATCAAACAGAATGTTCTTGTACAAAAAATGAAGTATACACTCTGAACTTAGATAAGAAGATCACATACATCTTCATATGTATGTGTATGTTATTAGATATACACTGATATATTTATATTGGTAAGTTATTTTGATCCTGGATATATTTTGTTTATTGGAAAAAGAAAATGACCTTGGAAAAGATATTTGCAATGAATGATATATCTATATATCATCTCTTAGCAAAAAAAAAAATCCTTATGAAATTAGGGTGGAAATAGGAGGGTCATTTCATGGTAATAGCCATGTCAATCCGCTCTTTGCAAGCAGCTTCCATTTTCCGCAATTCGGCCCGACTGGCCTCTTCCATGGTCCTCCTTAATTGCCCAGTAGCAGCCTCATGCTGAGAAATCTGGATAGCCTGATCCGCAAGCTGCTTGGCCTGATCCGAGACCACCAATCGAAGTCGGATATTGGCGCTCCCTATCTCCTCTCCGGCCTTAACCAGCCGAGCGTGATGCCCCATCAGCTTCTTGGCCTCCTCTGCCACCCGATCAATATTAGCTTTGGCCTCGTCTCCCATAGTGACTATACGAGTGGTGAGTAGATCGAGGTCTAAGGACTTGGCTTCGTCAAGTACTCGACCATGGGGTTACGGGGGAGAAGGTGTTCACCAGTAACTTCGTCAAAAGTAATATCCTGAGAACCTGGATCCAGATCAGGATGACCCGCGAAGGGATTACGGGCCAAGTCGGGACGGTCGATATGAATAACAGAAGGGTTTCCGGACGGGTGTGGAGAGGGTACAAACTCGCTACCCTCCTCAGTAATATCATGAATAGGCTGAGCCGGAGGCTGAGGACCGAGCGAAGTTTCGGATAAAGGATGACTCCTCTTCCTCTGCTGAATACCCTCTTCGATGACCCCAAGAAGAGGACGGTACCCGACTACATCCCCGGAGCGTTGGGCTGAGGGCTTCGGCTTAGCAGAAATTTTGGAAAGTTTATATTGCTCGAGCCTGTGTCGAAGGTCTGAAGCTTTGGGCGTCTTGCCTGCTCCTGATATAAAGAACAAGTGTCATAATCTTACATTACAATATGATTCAAGAAACGCGGTAGGTTACAAGTTAGAAAAGGAAAAGAAACACAGATGTGGTTGTACAAACCCTGGGGAGGAGTGGGATACTGCAATAAGTCCTGGATTTCATTCCAGGACGGGAGCGGGTCATAAAATATTCCTAAGTCCCTATCATTAGTGAAGCATGCAGGGGTCAAGAGTTCACCTTGAGTCGTCAGAACCACCTTGGCCGGAATAGTCAGAGAAGACTCACTTGCACCAGTCCCGGTTTTGTCCGCCTCCCCGGTCTTCTCTACCAAAGCCGGATCATCACCCAACCCCTCAAAAGCTTGACGGAGAGCATCGTCCGTCCACTCTTGCATCTCGCCTACTTGCCCAGAAGACAGAGCCCTGGAACCATCACCACCCTGTCCATCGCCACCCTCGTCACCAAGACGCTCAACGTCACTTCCGCCCTCCGCCTCACCTCTTTCCTCCTCCGCGTCTATCTCCCCCTGAGTAAGTGGACAATTGCTGGGAGAAGGACCGTCTGACCTCTTAAGTTTCTTACCTCCAACGGCTAGAGGTTTCGTGAATGGTTTTCTCTTTCCACCCTCTGCCGCAACGCCTCCCTTGGCCTGAGCAGCCGCCCTCTCTTCCGCCGTTTCCCTCAACTTAACTACAGACTGCTGCGGAAGGATCAAGTTATATTCTAGAAGGATCGCATTTCTAATCAAGTAAGCAGATGATCTGTATTTCCCAAGAATGCCTTCTATCTCCGCCGCCGTCTGAACCAGGCGGTCAGTCTCCACAACCGGAAAGCCATCTGTCGCTAGCAAAAATGAGAAAGTATGAGAAGAAGCATCGCAATCAGGATAGAAATTATAAGTAAAAGCATCAACTTACATCCAGAGGTAAAGCGCCGGATGGAGACGGAGTCGTCCCTAACAAAGAACCACTCTTTCTTGAACATGCTGAATTTGGAATAAAGGTCCAGGACCGGCTTGAAGGTCACAGCAGATTCCAAGTTAATATATGGGGACCCCTTCTTGTAGCCCCTTAAATTGTACAAGTATCGGATCTCCCGGTTGGAGGGAGCGCGACCATACTTCCTCCGAAAAATAACGAAAAGGCTCACCAGTATGGCATAAGAGTTGGGCTGGAGCTGGAATGGGGCCACCTTCAGGTACGTGAGGAAGCTGACTATCCAAGCATTGAGAGGCGGGATAGCACCACACATGCAATGGTACCTACTATAAGCAAAGTATCCTTCGGGAGGATTGTATGGCATGACTCCTGGACCCGGCAGCAGCATGAGGGCTCTATCAATCCCAAAGGAACGAGATATAACATCGAGTTGCTCCTCTTTGAGAAAGCTAGGAAAGCAGTCAGGCGGGGAATCCAGCAACTCCTGGGGACCATATCCATCCACTAACGACCTCGGGGCGGGCCCGTGACGCTCCGATCCTGATTGAGCTGGGGGCACGGCCGAGGACTCTCCTTCACCCCCGGATCTCCTCTTATCTGATCGAGTTTCAACTTTTCGAGACATTTTATCTGCAAACATGGGAAAGGTATATCGTTAGAACATACAAGCAGCATAATCTGGAATTTCGCTTAAAAATTCGAAGTATAAAACACATGTTCATTCGGTCATATAACTTAATGGTTCATTCGGTCGTATAACTCAATAGTCCATTCGGTCGTATAACTCAATAACTTCATTCGGTCGTATAACTCAATAGTCCATTCGGTCGTATAACCCAATAACTTCATTCGGTCGTATAACTCAATAGTCCATTCGGTCGAATCACTCAAGAATTTCATTCGGTGGCACGAACCAATGGTTCATTCGGTCTTTCAAGACAACAGTTCACTCGGCAGAAAAAGTAGTACCTGGTTCGGCTAAATCACTTGGTCCGGCTAGAATGCTTAATAACTTGGTTCGGCTAAATCACTTGATGAGAAGAGCGATGGCCTAAGCCCCTTATTTATAAGGGAAGGCTGGATGACCGGACCAGCCGGATCGACTCAAGTACCGAATACGGTCACTCAAGACAAAACAAAGCACAACGTATGCCGTCATACGCCCCGCTTTGGGGGGCAAATGTTGGGTACGTTTCGACCCCATTCCAGACTGCCGAATCAAAGCTCCATTCCAGACTGCCGAATCAAAGCTCCATTCCAGACTGCCGAATCAAAGCTCCATTCCAGACTGCCGAATCAAAGCTCCATTCCAGACTGCCGAATCAAAGCTCCATTCCAGACTGCCGAATCAAAGCTCCATTCCAGACTGCCGAATCGAAGCTTCACTCGAGACTGCCGAACCAAACTACCACCGCACCAAATCAACCGGACCAAATCTCATCCATCGGACCAAGCTGCCACCGGACCACCAAGCTCCTACCACCGGATCAAAGCAAACCGAACCAACTCCACCAGGCCAGGTTAGATTAGCCCAGGCCCATCAGCAACCATATACATCCAAGACCCCTGCTCCCAACCTCACTCTATAAATAGAGGGGCAGGGATACAACAATGGGGAGAAGTTTGAGAGCTCAAGCACGGAAGGAACTTTCAAACAACTTTCTTTTACTTGTATCAAAGCTTTGTACTTGTAATCACAACAAAAGAAGAGAAATAACATATAAAGTGGACGTAGGCACATTCTGGCTGAACCACTATAAATCTGCATGTCTTTTTACAGTTTAGCCCCTGTTTTTCATATATTTGCATAAACCTCCAAAATCACTAAGAACAACATAAGATCTACTAAATCATACAACTTTGAGGTGTTTGTCCATTTTTTGTGCAAACATATTTCAATGCTGATTAAAATTCTTCTAAAAAGTATGATTTGAAATATAAAGATATTAGTATATATATATATATATGTAAAAAAAATGGTTTAAATCGAATCCGGAGTTGAAATTCTTAAGTTCTTTAATATTTAATAACTTTAAACTATTGAGATAAACAAACTCTTGAATCATTATGGAACTTCTAAATTGTGAAATGAGAAATGAACCTAAGAGCTGAGTGAATATATCAATTGAAGTAGAAATCCTTAGAATTAGGAAATTATAAATTTAAAATAAAATTGAAACTGTAAAACTCGCATAGTATTAAATTTCATTCTATAGCATAAATATAACTTACCAAAATATTTAAGAAGTTCAAAAATGTTATATGAATTGTTAATTGGATAATATACAAGTTTAGGTTTGAATAATGAAATATGCATTTAATTAATGGTTTGCAAATATAAATAAAATTGTTAGTAAATAATTGGAATTTAAATTAACATTTAAAGGTGATTCACCATTATGTTAATATAAAATGGAAATACTATATGTGAATGTAAATGTGAAATTAAATTATAGTGAAATTTAAGTAATGACTTAAGAATTAATTAATTGAAAATTCAACTTTGAATCAAAAGAGGTTGTATGTTGTTTAACTACATTCTATTTGCATAACTATAACTTACCAAATACTTAAAAAGTTTAAAATGCTAATAAGGATAAGTAGAGGAATAATATACCAGTGTGAGAGTGAATAATAAATGTGAAGATCTATTGATAGTTGTAAATATAAAAGAAATTTAAGCTGTAAAATGAATGATATATACAAGTGAATAAATAAAACTTAAAATTAATGAAATATAAAATTTGTAAATGGAAACTAATTAAAGTTGAATATAACTAAATGTCAATAAACTTGGAAGTGTATGAAATAAAAAAAATTTGACTTGGAAATGTATAATTGATTTAGTGTAGATTCTGGATGGATGGTAATTGATTTAGTAGAATTCATTAGTGTTAATGGAATTGAATAAACAGAATAAAATTTTAAAATAATTAAATTCAAAATTGAAGCAAAGTGAAATTAAATATAATTGAATCCAATTTAAATTGAAGCAAATTGACTTGAATTTAAAATGTGAATGAAACAAACTTTAATAAATCGGAAACAAATTGAATGTAAACGTATTTCATGGATAAATAAGAAAATAAACGACTTTGTGTTTATGATTGTTTCTTTAGAAAATTTAAAGTTTGATGGTTTGTACTTTGAAATAATAAAAGCAAAATTTTGGGAAAAAAAAATCCAAAATTGTCCAATATATGCTGAAACGAAAACAACCATAACTTTTAAATGGCTGGACGAAATACAACGATAGTTGACTTTTCGGAAAGCTTAGAAACTGTAGCACGACTTTTGTTTAGACTGTCTTGAGAAATTCCTTCATTTACTTAGTTAAAAATTTGAATCTTCTCGCTGGCCTATGTAAAAGGGAAGCAAAATCAGTAGCATATACTCTTAGTATTTTTGCCATAACTTTTTACTGGTGTATCGGATTTTGATGATCTTGCACTTTCTGGAAATCTTAGAACTTAAGCTAAAACTTTTGTTTTAAGCATTTGGTGTTTTGCTGTGATTTAGAAGGTCAAAAACGTAACCAAACGTCGCTGACCTGCGCAATTCATTGCCAGGCTGAGGCGTATCTATTTAGTAAAACGGTCGTAACTTTTGAACGGAAGGTCCGAATTCAATGATTTTGGACATTCCGGAAAGCCTGAAACGAATGCAACAATTTTTGTTTAGATTCCATTGTCAAATTTTATCGTTTAGGTGACCAAAAACTGATATTCGTTCGCTGTCCTGGAATTGGAATTTCAGTTTTGAAGCTAAACATGTTATATGTGTGTCGTTTATGATAAGTATATCGATCTATCTTTATATGCATGGTTCTAACTTGGTTATTGAGCACTTTAGTAGGTAGCAAAGGGGTTGCGCTTCGCCTGTGGAGCTCACTTCTGCGCTAAAAGCAAAATGTAAGTTAAAATGCTAATAAACGCTTAATAAAAGGTACGTTCTCGGATTACGGTTTATGTTCTGGTATATTATTGTGTTCCCCATGTTTTGGGATGCCTCATTCTTGTAATGAGATGTATATCATGCAATTATTACCACTGTGAAATTTTTCGGTCCTAGCCGCGCAAAGGAGGTGCTGCCGAAATTTTTCAAAAATCCGAGAGTTAGAAAATTTTGAGATTCTAAAAAAATCCTATAACTAAATGTTGTAAATAAGTCGAATATTTTGAATGAATTATATCTAAGTGATGGTTTCCCCTTCTCCGTTCCTTTTCGAGGACGAAAAGTTTTAAGTGGGGGAGAATGTAACGACCCGTATTTTTAACACTTTAAAAATACGAATTAAAATGAAAATTTTGGATAAAAATCCGAAGGAAATAAAATTTTGTGATGTTAAATGTGAATTACAAGTTAAAATACAAAACTGAATTCTGAAATAACTTATTTGTAAATTAGATAAAGATGTTAACTTGTAATTGAACATAAGCAAAGATTTAAATTTGAGTAATTAAAACGAATTGAATTTGATTGTAAACAATGAAATAAATAAAAATGTTACATTTAATATTGAAGTTATAATATGGAAATCAACGTAAATGAATGTAATTTAATATTACTGTGAATTTAAATAAGATGATAGCTGAAGAAAATGAATTATAAACTATTGATAATAATGTATAAGTAAATGGTTGATTCAATAATGAAAGTGTAAATCGAAATAAAAGAATTCATCTGGAATTAAATAACTTAAATTTGAATTACAATATAATTGAACGCTGAATCTAATATAATCTTTTATATTTGATTTATAATGGAAAATTTCATTGTAAAAGATTGTTAATTACTGTGAAATAAAAAATGGAATTTGTGAACAATTGAAATTTGATTTAAAAGTTAATAATTTAAAATTGGGAATTTTATATTGAAATTAAACAGTCGAATAATTTATTTTTTGAATATTGGATTTAATTAGACAATTAAATCGATAATTTAATAAGTTAAATTTCAGAAATAATTGAAAATCGAGTTGAATATGATTGAAAATGATTTGTAAAATTTTATCTTATCATATTGGAGTTATAGTAATGTTATAGAACTTTTAAAATTGAATTTAAAGTTAATTTGTGAAAATTGAATATTTTTAATATTTAATTATCGACTGAAAAATAGCCATTTTTCGAACAGTCTCAGAATTGAACAAAACTAGTTCCATTGGATCTGTAATAGTTTGTTATTGTCGGATTTCAATTTTCGTAGCAATCGGAGTTATCGTTTGACCGTGGCAGCTCGAAACGCATCGAATTGTTTTTAATATTAATTCGGCGAGAGAAAATAGTCATTTTTCAAAAAGTCTCGGATTTCGACGAAACCAGTTTCATCGGATCTGTAATGTCATATTATTGTAGGGTTTCAAATTTCGTGTCAATCGGATATACCGTTTGTCCGGAGCGAGCCCAAACGCACAGAAATTTGATTAACCGATTTAATTTTAAATCGATCATTTATTGACGTAACTCGCACAGATGACCGAATTAGCCTCCGAAACATGTTCCATTGCGTTCGGAACGTGGGGTAAACCTTAGAAACGCCAGCCCTTCACTTATTGCTGTCGGGTGAATAGTGTCGCGTATTTTTTCTATAAAAGCCCCTCACTTATTTCATTGTGCAAAAGAACTAGGGTTTCAGCCCTTAGCCGCCACTTTCCTATCAATGGCCAGAAATGCATCTTCTTTCTCCTCTAATATCTTCCAATCCATAAAGAATTAGCAAAAGTCGTCAACTACAAAGTTGTAGAGGACGACGAGAGCTTCAAATCCATATGGAGATGATCGAAAACGGAGCAACGGATCAACGGGAATTTGCATTTCAAGTTTTGTGTTTGTCCTCGATTTGCATGCAGCAGAGATGGCCGAGCTTCAGGTGGTGGAGGCTGGAGGTAGCTCTTGGCGAGGGCTTCGAAGTGAATGTAGTTGATCGTCTTCAAGTGGACCGAAGTGGTGGTGATAATTGGATGAAAGATGGCGGCTATGGGTTTGATATTCACGGGTTTGAACGATGGTGAGGAAGAAGAAAGGGGGTGGCCAGATCTAAAGCAAGAGAAAATGGAGGGCCGAGATTGAAAGTAGGGTTTGAGATTTAAATTAAAAGCTGAAATTGTTTATTTAAATTCGTGCAAACTTTAAAAATGCATAACTTTTTCATACGAGGTCCGATTGGAACGAAACTTTTTGCGTTGCGATCGTAATGACGAGAGCTTCGAAATGAAATTGGTTTGGATGGATTTGGAGACAGTGGAAATTTGGGCTAAAGTTGGGCGTCGTCCAGTTTTAGTTCCAAACCGGAACGTCTCGGCGACAACAGAAAATCAATGTGAGTGTTTTCTAACGCTCACAACGTACTAGAATATCTTTATGCTAGTTAAATCTGACATTATGAAGTGATATGAATTTATTTGTCGTTGTTTGATAAAAATTTAATTGTCATATAGATTGTCATGTGAATTCACCGTTGAAAAATTAAATTGACAGTAAATTGAAATTAGGATTTAATCGAAATCAAATTTCCCGATATTGATAACTATGAAATTGCCGTGAATTGTATTGACTATTGGATGATTTATTTCGATGGATGCTATTGGTTGATATTTAAATGTTTGGTTGTTTATTTGCTTATATATATATCCTGTTATACATGCATATGACACTGTGATTGGTTTAAGTAATATATATATTCATCCCTGACATGTAATTGAAATAAATAATCACTTGGCCATAGGATAGAAAATTACATACGGACACCGGATTGGTTAAATTAATAATTTTAAAATCGTTGATTTGAAATTTATTTAAATGATTTGATTTAAAAGTTATGGAAAAAAAATCCAATTTATGGAAATTGAATTATTTTAAATTGAAGCTCGAGATGTTGGAATTTAAACTTGGTAAATGAAATTGTTTAATTATTCATTTGGTTTAGATTTTTAAGAAAAATGAAATACGGCGTAAATTTTCGAAAGTTGATTTGTTTTAAAGGATTGGACTTTTAATCGAACTTTGAATATTTCTAAGGAAATTTATATGAAATGATATTTCAAGTTTGAGTTTGGAATTGAAAATTTATTTGAAATTGGGATTCAATTAATTTGGAATTGAATTGAAATTTAAAGAAATTTGTGAATTGAACTAAATTGAAACTATTGAATTAAAATTTGAAGATAAATTGATTTGAATAGGATTTGAACTGAAATTTATTTGGAATGTAATACTTAAATGAATTCTTGAAATCCGAATATAAATCTAAGTTTATTGAATTGGAATTGTTCCATAAATTAAGTAAATTACTTATTACGGATGTTTAATTTGAAGTATATTCTAATTTGAATACGAAATGATTTTAAAAGCGAATCTTTATGCTTATATAAATATATGAACTGTTTTGAAATGTGAATATTTAAAGCTTTGAAATATAATGAAATTGAGATGGCTTATTTTGTGGTTCAAACATGTATTTGAAATTGATAATTTGAAATGGTTTATTGAGAAGCTGAATCGAGTTGAAATTGATGATTTGAGATTTGATTAAATTTTAATTTTAGAATTCGAGTTTATGGAAAGTGTTAGGATTTCAAAATGTTATGATTTCAAGCTATGATTTCAAAGTGTTATGAATTTCAAGGTTTTGATTTTCAAAGTGTTTTGATTTTAAAAGGCTTATGATTTCGAAAGCGGTATAACTTTGGAATGTGATACGATTTTGAAATTGAAATGAGATATTGAGGCGAAATGTTTTTTTGAAATGAAATCGTATATTTTGAGTAGATATGATGATTTTGAAATGGATTTGATCTTTGAAGCGAATATGATATTTTTGATAATCAATTATGAATTGATTTTGAAAATGTAAAAGATCCAACCGGTGTGAAAAATATAACGTAGTTATTAAAGAGAACGGGATCAGATATGGACATACTCTCTGTCGATACCAAAACCACTTTAATAACTATATTCGTGGAGTGTTGATCCAGAATGAAGTGGATGGTTTGATGAACGTGTTGACTGAAGAAAGAGAACGATATTGGATGACCCCTGACATGACTAAAACAGGAGCCGCGCCGGGCCATTGAGGATCGCCATCTCTAGCGGACACACTCCTTCGATACCATGTCTATTACTTTTGTGATTCGATTTGGGTGCACCCCGCGATTTTGGGAGTGTTGTTTCGCGGTGTTGGGGTAGTAGCTGCTATGCCCAACATCAGTCCGGATCAGGCAACTACTAGTATCCTAGTTGGTATCGCCTCATGTACCTTGTCATACTGATTATCCTATTCGCGACCACTACGTTTTGGTTTGTACCTTTAGTATATGGATTGCCCTCTGGTGACTTCCGGTTTTGGGGAAACTACGGTCTTGCATATGCTCTTGGGAATAAAAATGTGTTAAGGGTGGAATGGGCCATGGCTTAACGCTAGTTTGATATTTTACTTTATAATAGACATTATCGTATATAGCGTATTCTATTACATAGTAGATAGTTTAACGGATCCTTAGGAGATGAAAATCCTGAACATCTCTTAAGTTAATGCACGCACGGTAAACACTGGATAAGAGGTGTCTAAAACCCGTAAACATCTCTGACGCCGTCACACTCATATTTTCTTATTCGATTTGACTTACATGAGATATTTTAGTCCTGACTCGAGTGTTTTGTATTTTCATTACGCTCGGGTCAGCCTGAGCATTTCAGATAAGGTCGAAGATCTATTCTGGAGGACGAAGATGGAGTTTGGTATTACATCATTTGTATTCTACTACTGTATTATTTTTCCGCTGCATTATTGTATTATCTCTGATATGTATGTAACTCTGATTTATGATGTATAATAATAATCAAATTTATTTATTTAACAGCTTCATGAACTGTTATTTTATTATTATATCTTGTTCCTTCCGCTACGAGATTCTGAGTTTGTTTCTGTTCTTTCTTTTCTCTCTTTTCTTATTTAACCCCAATAACTATCCGTATTTCGGATCGTTTGAGTCGGCATGTGTGTATGTTTTGTCGACTTGAACGGTCCAAAAATGCGGGTCGTTTCACTCCTTGTCACGCTATTATAAAAATAAAAATTATATAAAAGAGACGACTATAAAAATTTCACTATGATATAGTATGCATACTTATAAATGCACGTTTCATACTACCATTTCCTCTTTGTAACATTCAAATGGTTTAGATCTTGCATAATGATTCACCTTGAGTATTTGCCTACTAATTTTATTTTTTACACCGAGATCCTGGGAATTAAATTTTGGTGACAACATATATCATATATAAATAGATAAATGTAACCATTTTAAATACAATTATTATTTTGAATTCTTTTGTTTCAAACATTCCACAAATGATTTCCCACTTCTCATGCGTGATGCCTATGTACGAGTTTTGATGGCTTTGTTCTTCATTTTCGAATTTCGGATAGAATTTGTGGAGTCTACACCTAAAGTCTTTAAACCGCTGCCCCAAATAATGGTCCACAGCCCGCTCCATGTGAAGAATGTAAAGATCAATATCAAACTTCTCCTACATAAGGTAATAATTAACCTTCAAAGTTAAATATACGAAATTCAGAATAAAGCCTGCATTTGAAACAAAAAAGAAAATCACTTAATAAAAAAGACGGTGCAATCTACGCCTACAAGGTCCTTTAAGCCTCTAATCATGACATGTCAAAGGTGCATATGTGCGACAAATTATTCCAACTTCTATTGCAAACTCCTTGCCCCATTTCCTTATTGGTCTTGCCATCCATTGTTTGATCTCTATTTTAGGTTCTTGACCTATTGCTTTTAAATATTTTATAACAGAGTTGTTTTGTGCTAGACCTCTTGGTTTTCTTGTTGATGGTGCAGAAGATGGACATCACATTATTCTAATAACCAAGTGAATTTAGCAAGTGGTAATACTAGGACAAGGTATTTTGCTACACAATGTAAGCATCAATAATTTTATATTTATCCATCATGCCCATCGGTTAATGCATGTCTGACTTAATATACATATGAAATAATGTTTAGCTAATACACAAATGGATTAGCTCAATTAGTAAATGTAACATCCCGAAATTTTATCGTTTTGACTTGGAATATTTAATTAATTTTAAATATTAAATAACCGGTTTTTAAAGTTAGTAACTTATATTCAAATATAGGGATTATTCAAATATTTGAATTATGAATTAAATATTAATTCAATGGATTAAATAGCCTTATTTAACTCCTTTTAATTAATAAATAATAATTCTGAACTCATTTTGTAAATTTATTTACAATAATAAATACTTCGAATAACTAATAAGAAAACCCATTATTAATAAAACGACTTAATTTTTAGTGTAGTATTTTTAATTGAATTTATAGGATTTTTCCATAATTTTTAATTTGAAAAATATTTAAATTTTCGTTTGACGTATATTATGGAAAACGTTGGTAATTTTGAAATTTCATAGAATAAAATAATCTATGTATTTTATTATGGATTTGTGATTGTGTCACATTTTACTGCCCGGTCATTTTTATTTCTAACGTTCGCAGTCCGTACGTGAACGAAATATTGTGTAGTGGAATAATGTAAAACTCTCTTTTCAAAACATTTTAAAAAGTGGAAATTAGCTACAAGGGCCTCTTTAGCAAGTGGAATTAGTTTGTAGGACACACAACTGAAATAATAATTACTTTCAAGGACAAAACGCAAAATAATTAGTTTCTAGGGCCTAAAAACCTATGAAATTATGTCCATGAAAGTAATTGGACTACTGACTTTGTCCTTGAAACTAATTATTCTGCTGACTTTGGCCTTGAAAGTAATTTCTTTGAATGTGTGTCCTAGAAACTAATTGGACTACAAAGTTTGTCTTTCTAGTGAAATGCCCCTTTTAAAAATCAAATCAAATTCAAAAATTTTGACGGCGATGTGATGCCTTGCTTGGAATTTTTATGTAACTTGTGAAATAAGGAATTAACTTTGTTTATAAAATTAGATAAAAATTCAACACTTGGCCATATTTCTTCACTTCATTTTTCCTCCTCCATATAGTAAATAAAAGTTAATGGCTGTCCTTTATAAATCCAAAATCAAATCTTATACTCATCAAAAAAAATAGAATGGATCCAATGAGTTTGTAGTAGCTAGAGCATCAATTTGGTATAGGCTAGGTTGGGTATGACATCGATTTAGGTTGCTTGAATTTCGAGTTGTGAACTAGGGTTCCATATGGTCAATGATCTAGGCGGCGTTAGGAGAATCGGAGGATAGTATGGTGTTTATCTTGCAAAGGAACTTCGATCTGCAACGTTTGGAAGGATTCGGTGCTTTGTGATGGGTCGCGACCATCACGTGGTCAAGGGCTTAAGCTCTAGGTCACGGTCAAATAGGAAGGATCGAGCTGCCTGAATTTGGGATGGGTGTGTAGCTCTTCTGAAGAGCGATGCAATGGCGCGAACGGCGTTGATTTTCTTTAAGGATCCAGCATAGGAGAGCGCGGAGATGCATGGCAATGTGGGTTTCAACGTATGTCTATTTCTTGCATTCACAATCGTGTATTAGAGGAGAGGGAAGATGTATTAAGGTGGTAGGGTTAACTTTTGCGATTAATTAAATATTAATGTATATTTTAAAATCCAATAACTTGTAAAAAGAATATCTCTTCCATAAGAGGTCGGATTTGGACGCGGTCTTTTGCGTTGAACTTGTATCGATGTTAGCTACACAATAGAATTGGTTTGGTTGAGTTTTGAGTAAGTGAAATTTTAAGCTAAAATCGAACGTCGACCAAACTGGAACGCTAAAGCGTCCATTGGAATTTCGATGAGTTTACTCACCTCTAAATAAATTTTATGATATCTTTGTTGCTATAGATTATTATTGAATTCTTAGATGATAGTTGATAGCTTTAATGAAGAATAAATTAGTAATAAAAATTATAGTGATTTGATTTAACTACGTTTAACGTAGTTAAATTAATTATATTTCATGTGATTTCTATTTTAAAGAATAAAACACCGTTTTGCTATAATTAAATTAAATAGATTAGTTTGGACATTATGGAGCAGAATATATTACTATTCCATACTTTCCAAGTAAAAAGATTATTGTTTGACTGTTTGTTTGGATTTGAATTCCCGCTTGAAAATCGGATTGCATAAATAACCATTGTTTTATAGAGGACTTTTATAGAGAGACCTTAAGGGGCTTCTTGCTAATATTAATTTACTTATATTATGTTGTTGCTTATACTGTTGTTTTGTTGAAATATTTGTGACATATCATTTGGTTTGTATAAGTGTCATTAAAGCGATTATCATTATACCATCGCTTATGAAATATCATCTCCTTAAACCCTTGTTATGGGTTGAACTTGAGCTTGCATTTTTGTAAAATAAATGTTTGATCGTATTTCTACACTTTGAAAATTGTTTAAAATATATTTTCAAGTATTTTGAGAATTTTGGAAATAAAGGATTAGTGTTGATTAAAATTTATAAAAGGAGTTATAAATTTAGTTAATTATCTTTCTGAATAATTAACACTGTTTTAAATTTTTAAAGAGATTAAAAATTTGATTAGTTTTCTTTCAAGATAATTAATGTCGTTTTAAGTTTATAGAAGATTATAAATTAGATTTAGTCATCTTTCGAAATAATTAGTGTTGTTTAAATTTATAAAGGTTATTTACCTTAAATATTTTGTAACTTCTTTTCAAATGGGTTTGTAAGGATTGTATAAGTATCTAAAAAGAATTGGAGGTTTAAATACATTCTTAATTATTATTTAACTATAATAAAGTTAATTAATAAATTTATTAATGATGTTTAAAGTTAATTAACTGATTTAATAAAGTTGGTAAAAGTTAATTAATTGATTTGTTCAAGGAGTTATAAGTTTGATTAATTATCTCTTGGGACAATTAATGTGGTTTTGAATTTATTTAAGAATTATATCAATTACCTTTCTAGATGTTTAACATTATTTTAATTTATAAAAGCATTTTAATTGATTTATTATCTTTTGGGATAATAAATGTTGTTTGAAATTTATAAATGACAGTTTATAAATGAGAAAATCATTTAAAAGGAATTTAAATAAAAAATAAAGCTAAGTGTGAATTTTTTTGGGTTTATAGTAAATAATGTTTTAATGATATTTGTTTTTGACACTTCTTTTTAATACGCATAAAAATATAATTTCCTCTTTAAAATGAATATTTTAAAGTGTGTTTTTAATGTGTTCTACAAATATTTGTAATGTGAAATCCAAGCACAAGTTCAGTTAAAAGTTTAAAAGGTTTGATCGGTTATTGAAAGGATAAGAAATTTGATTTCTGTAAACGATATCTCTTATATGGAAAATATTTAGTGATACTCTTAGCACTAAATGTCGAGGTATGGAAACTCGTTTCTATCTCGAAGGTTAAAATTGTTGTCAAGGCAATGCCTAGAGGTAACACTACCTTAACCTGCCCGGCTTCATTTTCAATCGAGGGATAGTATAGGTTTGAAATTAAAGATTAGTGGTAAGGATATGAGATTTAATTTCCATATATGATCATTTTGATTACTCTTGATAGTTGATTTATTGACTATCGATTCAGCTTTCTTCTTTGTGAATTGTCAATTAAAGGCGATTTGTTGACCATTTGAGCGTTGATATCCTTTGTCGAAAACGACTAAGACTAAAGCGTGAGTGGGGACCAATCTATATGGGGTTGCTCCAATTAGGTTATTTTCACATCTACTTTATATTAGTTTTGATGGTATGTATGCGAAGATGTGAAATACTTGGATTCTTGGTGAGTTTGGCAGGGTCCAGCTTTGAGGTTTCCGAGAGAGTTCCAGAGTATATAACTCTCTCAAGTATATTTTCTAGAGGTATACTTTTGGTAAGGGGATGCCCTCTCCTAGTCATTGTTGGAAAATTAATTTTCCTTGTGTTTAATTCAAATCTTTGGATTGTTTTCTTTATTGCATAGAGAAGTGCCTGGAGCTATTCTCGATGTTCAATTATTTGTATCCATTTTTTAAGTTTGGATTTTGATCTTGCTTATGCTCATTCGTTCAAGTTTGGGTTTTGTTTTAATTTGTTTCCATTCATTCATGTGTGGAAGTTGTTCTTTTGAGGTAAAACCCATTCCGTGAATTAATGGTGTGGTCTCACAGAATTATTATATGTTCATAATATTACTTGAGTTTTCTCACGCTGGTATTTCCAGACCGATCCGGGTGTTATTTTATTATAATGCTCGGATCATACCGAGTATTTTTTCAGGTTGTCGTTTATAGGATGGGAAGCTCATGGAGTACGGTTGCATGTTTACTTACCATAGTATTTTATTTTTCGTTGTATTATATTGCATACCTATTAGCAATTGTAAGGTCAGAAAATTATAACTATCCAGCTGATGAAGTTTGTTTAAACTCTGATGTACCTTGTATCTTGGAGTGACAGGTTGTACCATCTTTATTATATTATACATTGTCATTTCCACTGTTAGATTCTATTTCCCATATTGGTCCTTTTATTTTACCTTAACAATTTGCCTTTCCGACGATTAAAGTTCGGCATTTGAATACCGTGAATGTATTGAGTGCCGACTTTCGATGGTCGAAAATGCACGTTGTTACATTTGGTATCGGAGCTGAAGGTTAAGCGAGAACCTTGGCTTTGGTGGGGTAAACTCACTAGAGATAGAGTAAGTGACATCCTAGAATGAGTTAAGAGTATTATATATATGAGGACGTATTTGTTAATGCTACAAAAACGTATTGTGTTAATTGGTCTATGAGTTGTTTATGAATTTTTGTCGAGATATGGGACGCCACGGTGTCGATAGAGATTTCTAAACACTCTAACAAGGCAAACAGACATAATATTTTTGAAAATTTGGTAAATGAAATATTTTACCTAGGAATATTTATATATATATAAAGGAATAATTTTAAATTTTATATAGTTATTATTATGTGTTTGTTTGAAAATGATAGTATTTATTTATTATCATTATTGGTTGATTTGTCATGCTCGGATAGTTAAGGAGCATTGATTATTGTTTGTTGATTGTTAATTTATGCTCAGCTAGTTTATGAGAATTTATTAATAATCGTGCATATATTAAGATGGACCCCTTTTGAATTTGTAACGACCCGCTATTTTGGACCATTCGCATCCATTATAAGTGTATAGGTAGACACTCATGCCGGAGTTTAATTGCTCAAAATACCGCGTTGTTAATTTAAATTTTGGCAAAACTGAACATATACAGTAAATAAATAATCACAGATCACAGACACAGAGTAATAAATGCAGCGGAAATAAAAGAGATAGTAGTTCATGAAGCTACTATATGAATATATAAAATACATCAGGGTTTACAACAGAAGAGTAATACGATACATCAGAGTTAAACCAGATACAACGGAAGAGTAACACGATACAACAGATACAAATCAGAATACATCACTGGAATCATCGAATACTGAAAGCAGAATAGATGGCCGGATCTTCAAGCAAAGCTCCAACTTCAAAGGTGAGTCTCGAATACTGGTACACTCAGTCTGACCCGAGCGTAAAGGAAAACACAAAACACTCGAGTCAGGATTAACATTCTTATATCAATAAATCCAACTCAAGTGAAATAGCAACTGAAATACAAGTAACTCAAAGGATGTTTGGAATAACCATCCTTTAAGGATCCGTTAAACTATCTACTATGTAGTAGTGTACGATAAGTAGATAATGTCTATCAGTAATATAAAGATATCAAAATAGCGTTAAGTCATGGCCCATTCCACCCTTAACACATTTTTATTCCCAAGAGCATATACAAGACCGTAGTTTCCCCAAAACCGGAAGTCACCAAAGGGCAATCCATATACTAAAGGTACAAACCAAAAATCGTAATGGTCGCGTATATCGGGATACAAGTATGACAAGGCACATGAGGCAATACCCAAGGTAGTGACACTACTGTTTGCCTGATCCGGACTGGTGAGAACGCATCGCCGCAGCGACCGCAACACCGTGAAACAACACTCCAAAAAATCAAGGGTGCACCAATCGACAACAAGTAATGAGTAGTTCGAAGAAGTGTGTTCACTTGAGGTAGCTGACCTCCATTGGCCCGGCACGGCTCCTGTTTTAGTCATTTCCAATTTGACACAAGTGTCAAGGCTATCCATTATCGTTCTCTTTCTTCAGTCATCACGAACATCATTCCAACCACTTCATTCTGGATCATGACTCCGTGTATAGTTATTAAAGTGGTTTTCGGTTTAGACAGAGAGTATGTCCAAAACCGATTCCGGTCTCTTTAATAACTTCCGTAATTATTACACCGATTGGTCATTTAATATATTTCAAAACCAAATCAATTTCAATTCAATTAGAATTCGTAAATCAACATTTCATTTGTCCTTCTAAATCAATTTCCATTATTTATGTTTCAAAACTTCCACATTCATAATTTCAAAATCTTATAACTCAATTTCAATTTCTATTTAAAACAATTCAAATATTGATTCAAGTTCATATAAGTTTCATTCCGAAATTATTTAAATTAATTTAACTTAACATTCAAATCAATTTCAATTCATTAATCGATTTCATTCAATATTCATTAAGTAAATTTGCCATTCAAAACCATTTCTATTAAATTTCCAATTCATT
This sequence comes from Allium fistulosum, assembly GCA_030737815.1. NCBI lineage: Eukaryota > Viridiplantae > Streptophyta > Magnoliopsida > Asparagales > Amaryllidaceae > Allium > Allium fistulosum. The sequence goes on along the minus strand of CM060905.1, from coordinate 592,991,682 downwards.
AAATCCATTATTTAAATTCAACTTCCTTATATCAAAACTTACACATTGAATTAAATTAAATTCATCAAATCGAATTCTTTAAATTTCAAGTCTTACATTAATTTCAATAAATCACATTTTATTTCTTGTTAAAGAAATTCAATTTCACTTATTTACTTACTTAAATAATTTTCCAAACTTAATTAATAAAGAAACTCAATTTCAATTATTTACGAAGTAAAATTCACTTATTCACAAATTCAATTTAATTTAATCATTAAATAATTCAATCTTATTTAATTATTAAATAATTCAAAACTTAATTATTAAATAATTTCAAAGTTTAATAATTTCAAACTTACTTATAATTTCAAACTTAATTCCATCATTTCTCAAATTTAACAACATTCTTTTATCAATTACATTGTTAATATTTTGTTTCAGATTATTACATATTAACATTTTCCTTTCATTAAAATTCAAATTTCAACTTCATTTCAAAACCATATTATTTATTCAAATAAAATCTTCGTTTATTTTTAAATCAAATTATTGACCAATCGGGTTTTATTTAATTCTCTATCCTAGGTCAAAGTTTAATTTGGGTATTTATCATTTCAACCCGATTCCAATTCAATTCAAAATCAAAGCATAACAAAGGGAACTTGCAGTGTGATAACTGGGATGGTGTCTGTAACAACCCGCATATCTATCGATTTTATATTTTATCGTTAGTCGGATGTTAGTCCGAAAAGCTACTTTTTGCATACGGTCAAATTAGGACTCGAGACCACCCCCATTGAGTTCAAAATGACGTTTGCGATCTTTTTGAGTGTAAACTTCGATATGTTTGGAGATAGTGAAATTTTCATCACTTTTCCACTTGTGACTTTGGTTGGGACTGCACCTTCTTAACTCAGCCCAACCCCCTCTTCTCTTCATCACTTCATCAAACACTTCAAGCTTCTTCAAAAATGGTGGGGGGAAGGAGAAATTAAAATTCCAAGCTCGAGATCTTTAGTAAATTCAACATCAAACTCCGAATTCAAGGTGAAGAACATAGATTCAAGCTAGGGGTTGATTCTTGCTTCGTTCTTAAGCTCTCCAACATCAATTTCGTGGAAAAGGTGAGATTTTTGATCTCACATCTTGCCTATGATTGTCATTGGACTGTTGGGAATGATCCCCTATCACTTTTACATGCACATTGGCATTTGGTTTGGATTGGATTGGCAAAAAGCTCCACTTTTTAGCGTTTTTGGTGAATTTCCAGCCTTAAGTCGTTCTGCCTAGGTTAGGTCGTCCAGGCTGCTAGCTCGCGCGTTGAAAAGTCACCACTATCTTAAGTCCTAGGTCGTTGCCGACCTATAACCCCCAGGCGAAATGTAAGGTCTTCGCTCTTAAGTCGTAGGTCGTTGCCGACCTAAAATCCCCAGGCAAAACGTTAGGTCGTTGCCGACCTAAAATTCCAAGGCAAACCACTAAGTCGCTCGAATTTTGTTAAGTCTTAGGTCGTTGCCGACCTAAAATCCCCAGGCAAAACGTTAGGTCGTTGCCGACCTATAATTTCCAGGCAAAACGTTAGGTCGTTGCCGACCTATAATCCCCCAGGCAAACTTTAGGTCGCTCGCACTGGCTTATCTCGTAGGTCGTCTCCGACCTAAGCTTCTTTTCCATAAGTCGTTCGCGAGTCAAGTGTTAGGTCGTCTCCGACCTAACGCCCTCGTCACCTTAGGTCGTAGCTCGTAAGTCGCTCGACCCTGCTAAGTCTTTAAGTCGGTCGAGTTAGGTCGGCCAGTATATCTCGTAAGTCGTCTCCGACTTACCTTCCAGTTAAGTCATTCGACCCTCTGGGTCGTTCGAGTTAGGTCGTTGGACCATTTATCTTAGGTCGCTCGTCTACTAAGTCGACCTAGTTTACCTCGTAGGTCGTCTCCGACCTAAGCCCCACTAAGTCGCAAATTGTTAAGTCGGCTGTCCTTAGGTCGCTCGACCACACTAAGTCGTAGGTCGCCTCCGACCTTACCCTTAGGTCGTATGACCTACTTTTCCTTAGGTCGCTTGACCAGCTTGGCTTCACTAAGTCATACCGTGACGGGGCGCTGCCCCGCACCCCGCCGTGGGCGCTGCCCCCTGGACCCCCGCTAAGTCGAACCCCGTATTACTCTGCGTAGGCAATCATATCTGAAAAGCATTCATCAGAACTTCCACTTTGATGCATTTTGAGCTGATTTCCTTGGATTTTATTCACGTCTTCGAATGTGAATTTTTGTGATAGATTGTTCCAACAATCGTTTTATGACTTGTCACTTTAAAGATATGAAGGTTTTAATACTAGTAGTAAATATCAAAACTCTTTCATCAAATCGATTTCAACACTATTTTTAATATCAAAAGTTCGTTTTCTCAAACCGATTTTCAATCTACTAATATATATAAGCCTTTACTTCACTCGAATGAGAAATCGACTTAAACGACTTAGTAAAACGAGTGGTATGAAACGCTTGCGTTCACTTCGTCGGTTAGCTCTTGGACTTGTTCGATTGAACCCTTTTCGTGACAATTTCCTAGTGAAGATTTACAGCTTGTTCGTAAATATTTAAGTTAAGCAAGTGGTTATGGGACATGAAGCTAAACTCATATATTTACTAGCTTGGTGTGATTGACACTTCTCGCTGATCATGATGATCATTTTATGATTTAGACTAGCGATTGTGCGATGTCTCTTTGTTTGCAAGGTAAGACTAGACCGTAGTAGTGTGATTCCGACTCACACACATCTCTTTGTCCGCAAGGTTAGTCTAGGCCGCAGTAGTGTGATTCCGACTCACACATATCTTTTTGTTTGCGAGGTTAGGCTAGACACCACTTGTGTGATTCCATTCACACATACCTTTTTGCTTTTTGGTTAGCCTAGGCCTCAATCAGTGTGATTCCGACTCACACATATGGGGTAGCTCCCCATGGTCTTCGGACCATCATGTGATAGGCCTCTTTCTTTTTTTTTATGATTTCTGGATTCTTGTTTGATTTCTGGATTTTTATGTCATTGACTTGTTATGAGTACAAGTTTAGGGTATGATGCCCTCTTTGGATCTTTGAGAAGATTCTCGTGATATTGATCATTTCTCATCGGTTGATCTCCTGTTGATCATCATTTTCATACTTATAGTAGTATGTCAGTATGGATATTCTATGTTTATGCCATGTCTTTTATTATATATCACGTCATCTGATATTTATTGTTAGACTGATCCGTTTATTATTTTCTTAAATAATACTCGGGTCAGACCGAGATGTTACAGGTGCTTCTGCTTGACTTCCTTCCGGGATTTGCTACTCTGACTTTTGGCTGACTATTTAGTTTAGCAGTTTTTGTTGTATACACTTGAGATATGGACTCATAGTTGTATTCTTTTTGTATATCACAGGTTGCTATTCTTTTGTATTATTGTGGAACTTTTTGACCACTACTCTGATGTACACCTTCATGTGTTAGTTATATATTCATATCTTCTTCCGCCTTTGTGATATGGATGTCTGTGACTGCTTTGTGTTATGTTTATTTCTATGTTTGTTTCCGAAGATTATTTTATAGCCACCGTGTGATAATCAATTACATGGATGGTCGCTCCTCAACAGCCTTATTCTCCGCGCTAGTTGACAGCACTACATCGTAGTGTCCTTGGCTAGCGTGGGTATTGAGGTGGGGCGTCACAGCGTCAAAGTAAATAAATAAGAAATAGCAACAAACAATAACAATCCAATAATCAATTCAAATAATCCCGAAATAACCGTATTAATTCGCATTGTTATTTGTACGAATTAATATAATTATTTCTAGAATCTACACTATCATTTCATGTAGATTAAAGATTTATTACATTACGGTTTTTCACTTGTCATTCAATTTCAATTTATACTACAACAATTAATCCAATATACGTCGATGGTTCAAAGTGAAATTATCACTATTCTACATGTTAATTAATTTAACAATTAAAAGGGGTCATATTCAACTAATCAAATTCAACATATATGTCGATTCAAATTTTAATTATCCTACGTCAATTTATTTGCATAGTATTTATCACTTTATACATTACAATTTTAACGGCCAATTGTAAACATCAAACAATCAATCATTTAACAACCAAACTGGATTATCATTGCATATATAACAGATAATGGTGTCAGATGTCATAGGTTAACTGATACAGGTAATAACAGTGTAAATATCTAACAGCAGCGTATTTCAATTGTCGTTTCAATTGAAATCAAATTTAATAAATAAAAGAACGTTAATCGTGAGTGATTGCTCACCTTTCGAGGCCAGAGAGATTCGACGATGAAATGAGATGAGTTACAAGTCCAAGCACGAATATCGGAGCAAAGCACGATGGATACGAGTTCGACGATCAGAGCTGATAAATGGAAATCGATAAGAATAATTAGAATCGACTTGATATATACATAAAAATATATATTATTATTTTTTCCAAAAATAAATTTTTGTACGTATAATTTAAATCAAAATTTATTTCAAACACATAAATAAAATTCCATATATTTGAAATTGACCCATAAATACTTATATATAGACAACCATATAAATGTATGTATAAACTTACATACTTATATTTTATATAACAGCAACTCTCCGGTAAATTTAAACAAACCCAACTTATGCAGACAGCTACCCAACCCTATATATAAAATATAACTTACTTAAAAAATATATAAAATAAAATAACGTATATAGTACTAACAGTAGTATATATATAAACATCAATTCATAATAGTACTGTATATTTTTATGAAGGCTGACACTATACAACTGCAACCACTACCTAAAAAAATCTATGTATATTTTTAAACTGTCAAGATATACAACCTATCAATAGAACAGACTAATATCTCAATAGAGCTAGCTGTAAATGAAATACTTGTTTTTTTTCTTGTCAGTAAACAATACAAAAGATTCATAGACTACCACTTTATTGATAAACCCGTATACAACATATATCCCTATACTAAAATTATTAACAACTGTCATATGCAATACTTACATAAATTTACATAACAGCTAAGTACTATGCAGACTAAATATATAGATATATGGAAAAATATGTAGTACTTCATTGTATAGTATTACTTATAAAATATATGTTATCAAACATGCATATAACCCATATGGAACACGTATGCTCAGATATACATATAAAAGACACCACTGACAGACAAACCAACAAACCAATTAACACTTGTATATACTATTCAATAGGCAATATATAATTATGCATATAAACACTACCAACAGGACTTGTAAAATGAAATATAACCTTCATATATTATAACAAAAATAAAATTGTACAATACATATAATGAAATATACAAAACATAAAAATATATTATCCCATATTATACAAAGTAGTAAAGTAGGCTTCAGGCAAACAACATGTGTGCACGTATATTTATACCTATACTATCAATAATAGTAGACAAAGAGCAGTGTGAATGTTCTAAAACGTATATACTTTAAAACCATTAAAATACAATACTTAAAAAAACCCAGCATATATATATGCATAACGAGTCAGAGCATACAAAATACATATAATTGCAATCATACATAACTTGCCTACACAAGACACTGGCAACATGAACCAACCCAAACAACTATATATTTAAGCTAACCTTTAATATATATACTTACATATAATATTAGAAGGTGATGAGGAGGAAGGCTATGCGACTGCTAGGTGGTTGAAGCTGTGGAAGGCGGAAAGTATGGTGGCCTTCGGTGTCAGGTAGAGGTGGCCGAAGTGAGGTGCTTGCATGGGGTTTGTCATGGGGAAGAGAAGCTGGGCAGGGTTCGGTGATGGATGGGCACGGAGGCTGCGAGGTGGTGCGCGCGTAGGTCAGAGGGCGGAGGGAGAATTTCCAAGTGAATGGCGGAGGTCGGGAAATGAGAGGCAGAGGGGAAGGAGGCGCGGGTTGCGTTCAGGGTGCTGCCGGAAAGTGGCGGTTGCGCGTCTTGGGGATGAGGCTAGGGCGACTTCGGGTCGTGGGAAATTTCTGATGGAGGGTGCGCTTTGTTCAGTGAAAGGAGGGAAGTTGGAGATGGTGGGATGGGTGCTTGCCATGTGGTGCTACATGCAAAAGATTATGGTGAGAGAGAGGGAGAGGAACGGGCCTGGAAGTGGAAAGAACAAATGAATGGGCAGGTTACAATTTTTTAAAAGGGGAGTTGCACTAAAAATGAAATGTATATCTCTGTAAATAGAATAGGAAGAAGTGAAAGCAGGGAGAGAAAGAATATGAATGAACCAGAGAATATATTGGAACTAGTGGATAATACATTGAATAGAGAAACTAAATAGAGAAACGCAAGTCCCGGGTTATCACTGGGAATATAAAAAGGTTAGAGGTTGTTATTATTATACAGTGAGAAATGACTAGTCGTGGAAACAAATAGATCCGAACGGTTAACGATATGGCTGACTGTTTGCCGATTCCGCTGCGTATCGTATCTCGAAACACAGCATTGAATATACTGCGGAGATCAGCACGGCGAGACGATCAAAACGGTGCACAGATATCAGTGGTATGATTAAATTATAAAAATTCGAATTTTTTAATAGCGGAAAATGCAAGAAAAACGTTGAAAAATAAGATCGAAGGAGCCAAAGATATCCGAATTTGGAAAAACGACAAACTGACATCTTGCTCAGAAGATGGTTTAGAATTTTCCTATGTAAAAATATTTAGGTTTCGGAAACATTTTATTTTCATTGCTTTTTAACCGATTAAATTGAAGTAAATTTACGCGCGAAATAAACTTTCATATTTTCGGACGAAAATTTACCAGTTGCTATGTTTAACTAAACGCATTCCAAATATCAAATTTATATTTCAAAATTTTATCGTTTAAAATTTCACAAAATTTCAACTAACTACGTTATTAAAACAGTTAAAATTTACGGGTCGTTACAGAATTGAGTTTCACAATTTGGCTATAAGGTGTTCGGTTAAAATGTTAAGTTAAAAGTCATCCTTTTATAACATTGAGTTAACAGTAAACTTTTCATAAAAGTTGTTTAATATAATCTAAATGGAAAGCTAAGACATTTAGAGAATAAATAATTGTGGAAAGTTTACTATAATAAAGGAAAAGTTATTATAGTATAAGATGATTTTGAAAGGTACGTTTTATATGAGTATGGTATATAAAATGATTTATATGATTTTAAATTGTGTTTTATAAGTGAAAAAGGGTTTTTGATAATTTAAATCCTAGTATTGCTAGAAATAATTTAAAATGAATTTTGAGAAAAGTAAAAGTAGTATTACTTGGAAGTATTTATAAGTATAAATATTCTGGAAGAGAAATTTTAAGTAAAATACATTTTCTTTGGATAGTTCGTGGAAAACATTTTGATTAGTTTTGTGGTAATCTAAATAACCTTCGAAGTGACGATCGAATATTTGCTTAGGCGAACGTGGTAGTGCACTTAGTAAATTATCCTTTTTATCATTGTGCAATGGAAATGAGTTCAACTCTGAATGAACCCAAAGCGAGTGTTGATGAGAAAAAAATTGTTAAAGTTATTTTATATATAAAAATATATGTATTATGATTTCAAAAGGGGTTTTGAAAATAAAAAATCGGATATTTAGTTCTTAAGTTTCCTTAAAGGAAATTGATTTAAATTAAGTAGGATATTTATCTTTGAATAAATATTTAAAACCCTTGCTTTGAAAAGTGATTTGTATTAGTGAAAGGTATTTCCAAGATGTAAATATTAAAATACATATCAATGAATATGTTGGAAATAAATGTTTGTGAAAGTATTTCGCTAATAAGAATATTTTTAAAAATAAATATTTTTGGGAATAAATATTTATTGAAATGTTTTGATAAATGAAATTTTTTTGACTCTTGGATAGAAAAGAGATAATTTAACAAAAGCTTTAAATGGGTTGAATTGGATAGAAAGGTTTTAATACGCATTGTTTTATTGTTTTATTAAAACAGTAGTTTCTGTTTAAACATCTAAGTTGTATAAACTATTTGATGTTATTGGGCCAACTAAATAAATATTTTCCCTAGAACACTATAAGGTAAAATGGTCGAGATAGTTAACTCAGTTTTAAGACCCATATTTTGTTTTGGCCTTCGTTTGAATTTTGAAAAATAAATTAAAATTGACATTTTGTATGTACTCTTAGGATATAGAAGAGTATTATACAAGTAAATAAAGTGGAGTAAGTTTTTTGATGTTTTATAAAGAAATATCTTTATAAAAATGTTTATAAACTTAAGTGAAAATTTATGAAATGATTCATAAATAATTTTGGTATTGAATGAAATACTAAATGAAATAAGTGATTTAGAAAATTGGTATAGTCAAGAAAACCAATAAGTATATTTGTATGATTATTTGTGTGGCTTAGGAGAATCTAGAAAATGACTTTTAATTTTGTCCAAGAGAGCTTAGATTATCTTCTAAGCAATAACCAAAGGCTGATGAGCATAATGGTACACTTTGGAAATTATCTATATCCTTGGACGATCAAGAAAGTTGTAAACCTAAGAAAAAAAATCTAAATCTTATTTGTTAGTTATTTAACATTTTAAATAATGTTAAGTGTTAGTTTATTCCTTTGTGGAATTTGATTTGATTGATAGTGTGATTTTATAGACTACGGTTTATAAAATTGTTGCTTATTAGGACTTAAATCTCGGTGCTTTTAAAAAGTGATTTTGAAAAATTATGAAAGAAATAATAATATTATTATTTTGAAACTTTGATGAAGTATTATTATTTTAGAATATTTGAAGAAGGTTTTTATGAAGTGGTTTTTAAAATATATTTGGTTATGACTAAAGTTGGGCGATTGAGGGTTTTTTGATTTGGAAGACCCGCTAGGTATATTTGTTTACTCTAGTTGTTGTTTAAAGAGGAACAAGAATACTACTGGATGCTCAATGTTGTTTTGATTTTAGAGTTATACTATGCTTTGGTAGGAGGATCCCCCTCCTTGTCATAATTGATTTTGGTTTTAATTTATTTCTCTTTGAAGGAATTTGAAAATATTTTTTTAATATAAAATCTCAGGCATTTAGTTCAAATTTTATCTTTTGATAGATTAGATGCTTAGTATTTTATTACAGAGTATTCTCTGTACTTTTGTTGCATATGGTTGCTGTATTGTTTATATTGCTATTGCTTATGATAGAAATAGCTTGTGTATTGCTTTTTTGCAGCATAGTTCTCTTTTGGATTATGAGTACTAAATAGGTACATGGAAGCAACATATTGCTGTTTAATTTCTTACGCACCTGAATTCGCATCGAAATAGTGAGTTGCCTGCAAAAATAAAATTCAAACGCAAAGGAGGTACGTGGTAGATTTAGATATTGGTAATTTATTGATGATTTTATACCCAGATATGGGAGGCCACTTGGCTTTTGTTTTCTTTTGTTAATTTGGGTCAGTTGTGGCGAGTTGTAGTTTTTCCGGATCAGCCGCGCAAAAGAGGTGCTACCAAATTTTTTTTTGTAATATAAAGGACTTTAAAAGTTTAATAACTCATTTTAATTAATAGTTTTTAAACCTAAAGGGATTGGAGACATTTTCTTCCTTTGGGAATTTCGGGGACAAAATATTTTAAAGGGGAAAAATGTAACATCCTGGAATTTTATCGTTTTGATTTGGAATATTCAATTAATTTTAAATATTTAAATAATTGGTTTTTAAATTTTAATAACTTATATCTAACTATATGGATTATTTAAATATTTAATTTATGAATTAAATATTGATTAAATGGATTTAATAGCCTTATTTAACTCCTTTTTAATTGATAAATAATAATGGTGAACTCATTTTGTAAATTTATTTACAGTGATAAATAGTTCAAATAAATTATAAGAAAATCCAATGTTAATAAAACAACTTAATTTTTATTATAGTACTTTTGTAACAACCCATACCTTAATGGGCCTAAATTTCGACAAAAATCGAAATGCAAGTCCATCAAAGCACAGATCGTTGGATTTGGTACCTACAAATAAGCATGTGCATTATCAAAATTGATAGAAATCTTAACTCACAGCGGAAGCAATAATAGGATAAGTATTGACTATGACTACTACCTTGGAATTAGTGGTATTTCTTGGATAGCAGATTGTCACATCAGCATCGAGCATGAGAGAAATAAGACTCTCTAACAACTAAGCACATCCAGCTTTAGTGACCCATTCCTTTAAATTTTATCATGTGGGTGGTAATGAGGAGGGGGTCAGAACAACACTCTGGTGACTGGAAAAATATAAACTGTCCATAACATAAACTTATACTGATAGGTTTCCATTTAATTGTTATGTCCATCAAGTTTAGAAATTCTAATCTAACCTTGCATTGCAACACACGATTGCATATTTACCCTTTCCCAAGGTACGAAAAACTAATGAAGCCATATCAACCACCCAATACTTCCAAACCCATTAGCCACTTAATACTTCTAAATATGAAGCAGGCTTCTATAATACTTTTAAAAGAGAAATAGGCAGACTCTATCATTTACGACCTTAATTGAGATAAACCTCGTCATTTAAGAACTATTTCCAAGGTGGTTTCCTAATAATGTTGTCAATCGTCAGTGGGTCTTAACTACAAGACCTCTAACCATAATTTAAGACTTCTGACATTTAACATCCAACTATTACCGCATTTATCGTCAATAAAATCGTAGTCATGTAATAAACAGTACCCAAGCCACTTAATACCTTTTTATTAGAAAATAGGAAGACTCTGGTCATTTAAGACCTTAACTAAGGCAGACCCCATCATTTAAGACCTATTCCCAAGGCGTGCTCCTAAATGGTACTATTATTATTTCAGCTTTAGCAATGTAAGTGTAACGACCCAGAATTTCCATCATTTGAATTTGGAATATTTAATTGATTTTTTAATATTGAAAAGTAATTTTATAAGTTAAATAACTTGAATTTCAAATATAATGGTTATTTGAATATTAGAATGGTTGAATAATTAAATCTTGAATTTTATGTGAATAAAATGATTTCGAAAGTTGATTTATATTCTATTTGAATAAGAAGGAAGATAGTAAACTTTTAAATTTTAATTAAAAGTAATTTGAATTGTTTTGTAATAATTCGTTTTAATTAATGTGTGAATATAGCTTTCAGGAACACTATCTCGAATTTCAATGAAACTAGTTTCAGTGGGTCCGTAATAGTGAATTATTATATGTCGTCGAATTTCGTGGCGATCGGACGTATCATTTGGTCATGCAAGTTCGAAACGCATAGAATTTAATTAAAGGAATTTAATTTAATATAATATAATTCTGAAAGCTAATTTCTATATACGATGGAATTGGGTCCTGATACTAGTTCCATTGTGTTCGGAATAGGGACATTACATATAGAATGCCAGGCGGCATGCCTCGATTGGATTTCAAAATTTTAGCAAGTGAATAGTGTTTCGTAAATTTTCTCTATAAGGCCATCATATTTCTTCATTTGTAAACCCTAATCTGACAAACCCTCAGCCGCCATTTCAAACTTCCCTCTATCCAACGATCGATAATCAACAGAGCCACTCCATCCACTTTCAGCTCTCGACCTCAACTACAAACCTGTAGAGCTCGTCAAGGCAAGCAAGTTGAACGGTAGAGATGAGGCACGGTGCACGGAGACAGTGGCGGTTTTCATTTGAAACGGTGATAGTTGGATCGGATTTTATGGCGAACGACAGCGAATTGGGAGGGCGGAGCTGTGGCGTGTGGGAGCTCGAGGTCGTGGCGTCCTCCGGTGGTAGTGCGACGGTGAAAGACGACGTGAGATGGCGAAAGACAATGTGAAGCGACAGCGGGGATCGATTTGACGCGGTCGAGATGGGTTCGCTTTAAGCGCAGCCTGGGTTTTAAAGGGAAGGTGATTTAAAGTTTTAAACTTAATTAAATTATGTTAATTAAAATTTAAATAATTTCAACATTCATTAATTCATGTGTTTTTCATACGAGGTCAAAATTGAATGCGACAAGTTGCGTTGCGCTCATTATAGAGAAACTACGATATAGAGTTGGATTGGATGGATTTGGAGCTAGTAGGAATTTGGGTTAAAATTGAATGCCTGTTCAATTTTAATTCAAACTAGAGCATTTTGACGAAAACTATAATCAAAGTGAGTTAACTAACCTCTCTAGTCCACTTATATTTTTGTATAAGTGTGCACAATTTTATTGTTGGTCGTTTGGATGATTTACTATTTTATTAATTGATGTGAATATATTCATGTCCATGGAGCGGATGAGACCCTATTACGTTCCTATATATGAGCGGATGACCCTTTGTATATGATCTCGTCTCAAGCGGTTAATTTATATTTTAAGATTATACTACATGTGATCTAGGGGGACAGGTTGGAGGGATCCAACTGGATTTCTCACACTGTTGATTTTACTTTTCATATATTTTGATATATGATGTGTTGGATGTCGTATTTGATGGCATGGATGATTTTTCCCAATTTAGTGCTATAGTAGCACTGGGCCATATTTTTTGTATTTTGAAATACTATAAAATGAAGATTTAGTTTTAAAAAAGGATTTTAAGTGATTTCGAAAATTTATATATATTAATAATTATTCTTGAATTACTAAAAAAGGAATTTATTTTAAATTAAATAAAAGTAAGATTTTTAGATATTATAAATTTATAGTTATATGAAATATTTTAAATAGAGATTTTTGAATTGTATAATAAGGATTTTAAAAAACTTAAAAATAAGTCTGTGTTTTATAATAAAGGAATATGGTTTTAAAAAAGAAGATAGAAATACTTTGGTATAAATATTTATTAACCATTTTATATAAAGTGATATATATATATATATACTTTCATACATATATTAAGATTTATTTATAAATGTGGAAATTTACAAATGTGATAGTTTATAAATGTGACATTTTACAAATAAAATGAAGATTTGAAAAATCGTATTTTATTAATAAAAGGATAGATTTACAAATGGTGTTTATAAAAATAGGGAAACTTTTATCATTAGATAAATTGGGAAAAATAAATCAAAATTGTGGATTTATAATAAGATGTGGAATGTTGTTTTAGAAAAATAGTTGATTTTTATTTTGGAAATTGAAAGTGAGGATAAATTGGGAGATGTAAAACGATATTTTATAAATAGAAGGGAATTTATAAAAGAAATTCATAAATATGGGAGCAACGTTAAAAACATATTCTAATTAATGTTTTAAATGGGATTTAATAAATAAGTGAGATTTATAAAGGGCTAGAGTTATAAATGGGGTTTTATAAATAAAGGAACTTTTATAAGAAGGAAGTTTTATAAAAAAGAAAGAGATTTATAAATATAGTTTTTAAATATGGAGATGACTATGTTGAAATTTAAGTATGGATTATTATCAAGGAAACATATTTATGTTTTAAAAGTTAAAACAATCTTTTAAAGAAATATTTTGAAAGTGATATTTTCAAATGGAGTTTAATGGTTTAAAAGGTGATTTAAAATGTGTTAAGTGGTATGAAGACATGGATTTCAACATTTTTGTTGTAATAAATGTTTTCGAGAAAGTGAGGAAGGCATAGACTATAACACTGTTGTTACGGTAAATGATTTCTGAAAGGAGATGTTTTTATAGTATATGGAATAATATTAAATATGACTAATTGGATCACTATACTAGTGTTTTTGGATTATCGTAATGATGTTTTACACAACATTCATTTTGACCCAATAAATTATCTTTTGGAAAAAATAGAAGTTTTCCTCAAAAGTTGTAATTATACTTGTTATGGATTTAAGTATATGGGCCATCATCTAAATGTTTAAAATGAAATGGTTTGTGAATATACTTATACTATTGAGATAAGCATATGGAAATGTTTTCCAAATATAGAAAGATTAAATGTGGTTTTGAGAATATATCTTCATAAGGATATTTTGAGATAAATATTTGGAAAGTGTTTTAATTAATGAAAATATTAATTAAAGAGGCTTAATGTTGCTTGGTGCTTAACCAGTGTTACTTCCTTTGTAAATTTGATCTTTCGTTGAATTGTTTGTTTATTTGATAGTTAAATAACCGACTATCAAATGTTGGCCAGTTTATAAACTAACGTTGTCGGTTCGGAGAGACCGGGATCAGATATGTTATTCGAAAACCATTTCGAACCGGCATAAGCGTTTCGAAGTGGAATATCTTGAAGATAATTGAAATGGAGCTTTTTTAAAGTGCAAGGGCTACTTGGAATTAATCGTGAGGATGATTCCAAAATTGATGTAGTAGAAGTGGTGCCTTCGGTTTCGTTCAGTCCCAAAACTAACTTGTATGGATGAATGCTGACATTGCATTATTGCTTGGAGGGTAGTGTCAGCATTCCAAGTGGGAAGTGATATATATAGATAAAACGTAGCCTGTAACAACCCTGTATTTTGTGATTATTTTAATTATATATTTTAATTATTTTAAATTGAATTTCTTGATTTAAAAACTTTATTTTATTTATTTAAATGGATAATTTTTGTTATTTTATATATAAATTTTGATTTTTGATGTGAATTAGAATTCCAAACATGACTAAATAGAATATTTTCCAGAAAAGTGAATTTTGGACGATATGGTCAAACTTTGACTTTTAAATTTAAAATTTTGAAAGTTTGAAAATTTGAATTTTATCTTTTATTATGAAAGAAAATAAAATTTTAAGAATAATGCTTTTCGTTTCGTTAAAATCTGATTAATATTGTGAAAGTTATGCCTTTTTAACTATTGAGGGTAGTTTGTTGTATTTAACAAAATTGTTTATTTTAAATTTTATAAATAATATTTTATTTGGTCATGTAATGTTCTAATTTACATTTATAAGGGTAAAATAACATGTTATGTATATATTTTGGTTTTAAAAACATTTTTTAAAGTGTAATTGACATTTTCCAGTGTCAGTTGTATTTTGTTTACAATTTCTAATTTCCAATTTCAATTATTTAAAGAAATTATTTATTTTTCTATTTTCTCTAAGTCTAATTATTTATTTCATTTTGAAAATATAAATGAATTATTTTACTTCAAATTTTTTTTAGAATATTTTAAAGTGCAGTTGGAATTTTCCTTAAGCTAGTGATGATTTATTTGTAATTTTTGAACCGTGTTTCCAAATTTAAGCAATTTCTTTAATTATTTTTCTATTTTCTTTAAATTTAATTATTTATTTTATTTTACTTTGTTTCAGTTTTTAAAGTCAATTACTGATTTTATTTTTGTTTTATTTGAATTAAAGAAAAAGGAAATATGAAAGGTTTAAAAAGCTTTTAGAAACTTAAGTCTTTTCACTTCCTAAAGACCTTTCAATTGCCATAACCTCCTCATTACTTCTTTTGGCCGTGAACTACTTTTGTCTAGCCATGTATTCCTTCTCTTTTTCATGCAAAAAAATCACCTTCCTCATTTTTATTCACGGCTAAGAAGAAATAGTGGTAATGGCCTCTTGTTTTTCCTATTTTTCTTCTCTTTTTTTTAAGTTTTGCCTTGTTTTCTTGCCTAGTTTTGCTTGGCCTCCTCTATATTGTCACAGCCACCACCTCCTACACCCCTTCCTTGTCACCATCACAACCTACTCCTTCAGCCTTGACCATGGCCGAGACTCCTATGATGCAAAAATCCACAAAAATACAACCTATGCCTTAAAACTATGCTAGTTTGAGCCATCTTGCTTCATCACTCCCTTGTTCACCACCGCCACCACCTTAGGCCGCCACCACCATCATTGTCCAGACCTCCTCTCATCACTCCAGCCCCTGACCTGACCCACACTCCACTGGCCGACCCCAAACACCCCATGGCTGAGCCTCTTTGTTGAACCAAAACTCCTCTTTGTTGCCTAAAACCTCTTCACCTTCCTATGTTGTAACTTCCTCCACATGTTCTAGCATTTAGGTCGTGCATTCTATGTCAATATCCGAGCCAAACATGACCAAAACCTGAGCTAATCCAACCCCTAGGCCGTTCAAAATAATATAGAAAGCAAGGCAAAAAGTTGTGTATTCATATTTTGTTTTATTCCAAAATTATTTCAATTCAATGTCGTATTGAATTTATAATTTTATTTTGGTTTTGTTTATGGGTTGTGACAAGATCATTAGCTTGATTCTCTTCCACTTGAATCTATAGTCTTGTCATCATGACTTCTAGAATCCGTTTGTGTCATTTGAATTAATAACTCCAGCACAAAAAGGTGAGTAAATCTCACTTGACATTTATACTTATGCAAATGTGAATTGACAACAATTGAATGTGTAGTACTATTATGTTATGTTATCACTATCTGTGATTATTAATTATATGATGTTAAACCTGTTTATTTACATGTCATCTCATCTGTTACTAATATATGTTGTTAAATTGTTCATTTATATCTTTTTATCACACTGCAAGTTCCCTGTAGATTAGATCACTATGGATTGAAATGATACATACCGGAACGGACTTTAGAATAGGGAAAAATCGTTATGGGCTGAAATGATAGGCCTGAACGGTTTTTATTTATTTTATTTTACTTGGGATTGCGGGTTTGAAATGATAGAACCCGGATTTTTCTTTGTAAACTATGGATTGAAATGATATATCCGTATCACTTGACCTAGGTTAGAAAACTATATAAAGGCCCGTGGTTATTTTATAAAGTATTTTGAATATTTTAAATATGTTTAAGAGTGTAAATTTATGAAAATTTGATTTAAATTGGATTTTTAATGTTTAAATAAAGAAATTTTGATTCTTCTATAAGTTAAAAATGTAATTAAATGAATGGTTAAATTTTAATTATTGAAATATAACTTAAGTCTGGAAATTTGGATTTTTGGGTTTAAAAGAAAATTTGAGTTATATAAATAAAAATGGAAATTTAATTATATTGGAAAAATGGAAATAAAAATTTAAGTGTTAAGTTTAATTGTTAAAATGAAGAGAATAGAAATTTTACACTTAAATTTTTTTAAGTGAATTCTTGAAAATTGGTTTTATTTATAAGAAAATTTATTATAAAAATCATAAGTTAAAAGTATTTTAAATGAACATTTTGAATGTTAAAGTATGATTTTTATAATGTTTAATGGTTTAAATTGGGATTTATTATTTGCTGGAAATACACTAAAATCTGGAAATACTTTTAATAGAACTTCAGAAATGCTATAGTTTCTGAAATGAACTAAAACTTAAATAAGAGGCTATTACAGCAGTTCTGTAAATGCTGTAGTTGCCTACTGTCTTTGCTGAATTTAATGAAAACTATTATGAAACCTGAGCTATTACAGCATTTCTGGAAATGCTTCTTTGCTGAATTGAACTAATTTTCAACTAAAATTGAGATTTTACAGTAGTTTTAAATGCTGTCTTTGCTGAATAAAAATGTTTTCAAGTATAACTTATAACAGCTTTTTCTAAATATTGTAAAAGGCTGAAATTTTCAATGTTTATGGTTTTTAACTAAGTAAATGAGCTCAGAATGGTTTGAAACTTTGGAAATTTAATACTTGACTTGAAAGAATAATAACTTCTCTTTTAAATGGTTAAATGAATTAATTCAATTGGAATATAAACTATTTAAAGGGTGATTTGATAGAAAAATAAATGAATGATATTTTGGAATTTTAAAAGGTATTTTATTTGATAAATTGGATTTGAATTCAAATAATGATTGAAAGGAAGTTTTGAAAAGATATGATATTTTGATAAATTGAAATGGTTTGGAAATGATTTAATCTTTATTTTGATAAAGATTTGGATTTGAAATGATATTTAATTTTGAAGTGTAAAATATTGTTCTGAAATATTATAACCACGGGTATACTTCTCTGTATGTCATTTGATTTCCTGATGATGGCTGTGATGCACATTAACACTGTTAGTTGCATTGTTTACTTCGATGTGGACATTTCTGTGATATTGTTATTGATGTTTAATTGATGGTTTGACTGATCCTTAAAGGATGGGCGATCCCAAGCATCCTTTAAGTTATTGTGCATTTATATTACAGTTCACTTGAGTTGGTTTACATTGTATAAGTATGTATGTCCTGACTCGAGTGTTTTGTGTTTTACTTTACGCTCGGGTCAGCCTGAGAATCACAGCTTTGGATTCACCTTTTGGAGCTAGAGATCTGTTGGAGCTTATTTGTCTATCAGTTCATCGACTTCTATTCCAGTTATTTCCTATTCAGTATTGTCTCTGTATTATTGTCTTATGTATCCTAACTTCTATTATATTTATTTTGATTATGATATTTTGTATATGTTTTGAGAGTTGTGTATAGTAGCTTCATGAACTACTATGGTATTTTATTTCCACTACGAGTTATTCTGATATTTCTGTGTATGTGATTCTGTGAATGATTTTATTTGCTCCAAATCTTATTACAATCTGTTATTTTGAATTATTCAAGTCAGACATATGTGGATTATTGTCGATTTGAATGGTCCAAAGGAGTGGGTCGTTACATAGCCTCAAGCCTCATCAACCGGGAACTGACAAAAATCGGGCATGTAGCAAGGCCATATGGGTCGCTCCTATCAGGGTATGGTCATTCCAAATCTAGATCGATTACTATCTACTCATGTATTCTTTGGGGCCCATTAACGAAAGGGGTGATCAAATTCGGTACTACTAGTCAAGTGGTAGGCCAGTCCTATGTGGCTGGGGTACAAGATGTTCTTGTCAGACCACGGTGGATTTTATCCAGAGATGTACCATCGGAAGGTAGTTTTACCTTGTCATAGTTTGGAATCCATTCTCCAATACGCACTTTACGGACTTAGTTATGCCAACTATGCTGAAATGTGAGTTGCAAGCATTTTGGCTATTTTATATATTTACTCTTAATTCCTATACATTATTATAATATCAACAGATTTTCTATAGAAAATGTTTTGGTTATCGTAAGGTAAAAACCTGTCCGTGTTTATGTGCGGCGTGGTCTTACGAGATACTTTTGGTTTGAAAGGTTTTTGGATAAATAATAAATTCCAACTGGGTGTGTTTTCTCACGCTGGTTTACTAGACTAACTCGGGTGTTATTTATTGTAATGCTTGGGTTAGACCAAGCATATTTACAAATTCGGTTTGGATTCTTTGGAGCTTCCAAAGACGAGTTGGAATATTTAATTGATTTTTTAATATTGAAAAGTAATTTTATAAGTTAAATAGAATTTCAAATATAACAGTTATTTGAATATTGGAATAGTTTAAATAATTAAATCTTGAATTTTATGTGAATAAAAATGATTTCGAAAGTTGATTTAAATTTTATTTGAATAAGAATGAAGATAGTAAACTTTTAAATTTGAATTAAAGTGAATGTAAGTGTTTTAATATAATTCATTTTAATTAACGTGCAAAAATAGCTTTCGGGAATACTATCTCGGATTTCGACGAAATCAGTTTCATTGGATCTGTAATAGTGAATTATTATATGTCGTCGAATTTCGCGGAGATCGGACATATCATTTGGTCGTGCGAGTTCAAAACGCGTAGAATTTAATTAATGGAATTTAATTTAATATAATTCGATTTTGAAAGCTAACTTCTGTATGCGATGGAATTGGATCCCGATACTAGTTCCATTATTTTCGGAATAGGGATATTACATATTGAACGTCAGGCGACACGCCTCGATTGGAGTTCGAAAATTTAGCAAATGAGTTGTGTTTCGTAAATTTTATATATAAGGCCATCATATTTCTTCATTTGCAAACCCTAATCTGACAAACCCTCAGCCACCATTTCAAACTTCCCTTCATCAAATGATCGATAATCAACGGAGCCACTCCATCCACTTTTAGCCCTCGACCTCAACTACAAACTTGTAGGCTCATCAAGACAAGCAAGTTGAACGGTGGAGATGAGGCACGGTGCACAGAGATGGTGGCGGTTCTCATTTGAAACGGCGATAGTTGGATTGGATTTTATGGGGAACGGCAGCGAATTGGGAGGGTAGAACAGTGGCGTGTGGGAGCTCGAGGTCGTGGCGTCCTCCGGTGGTAGTGCGATGGCAGACGGCGACGTGAGCCGGCACCGACGATCGATTTGACGCGGTCGAGATGGGTTCGTTTTAAGCGCGGCCTGGGTTTTAATGGGAAGGTGATTTAAAGTTTTAAACTTAATTAAATTATGTTAATTAAAATTTAAATAATTTCAATGTTCATTAATTAATAACTTTTTCATACGAGGTCGAATTGAATGCGGCAAGTTGCGTTGCGCTCGTTACAGCAAAACTTCGATATAGAGTTGGATTGGATGGATTTAGAGCTAGTAAAAATTTGAGTTAAAATTGAACGCCCGTTCAATTTTAATACAAACCATAGCGTTTTGATGAAAATTGGAATCAAAGTGAGTTAACTCACCTCTCTGGCCTACTTATATTTTTATATAAGTGTGGATAATTTTATTGTTGACTGTTCGGATGATTTACTATTTTATTAGTTGGTTTGGATATAATACCACCATTGGAGTGGATGAGACCCTATTATGTTCCCGTGTATAAGTAGATGACCCTTTGTATACGATCCCGCTTCGAAACGGTTGATTTATATTTTATGATTATATTGTATGTGATGCTGGGGACAGGTTGGAGGGATCCAACTGGATTCCTTACAATATTGATTTTACTTTTCGTATATTTTTATATATGAAGTGTTAGATTCCATATTTGATGACATGAATGATTTTTCCTTATTTAGTGTTATAGTAGCACTGGACCATATTTTTAATACTTTGAAATACTATAAAGTGAAGATTTAGTTTTTAAAAATGATTTTAAGTTATTTAGAAAATTTATATGTATTAATAATTATTCTTGAATTAATAAAAAAAGGAATTTATTTTGAATTAAATAAAAAGTTTGATTTTTAGATAATATAAATTAATAGTTTTATGAAATATTTTAAATAGAGTTTTTTGAATTGTATAATAAGGATTTTAAAAAACTTAATAATAAGTCCGTCTTTTATAATAAAGGAATATGATTTTAAACAAGAAGATAGAAATATTTTGGTATAAATATTTATTAACCGTTTTATATAAAGTAATATATATACATATATTAAGATTTATTTATAAATGTGGAAATTTATAAATGTGATAGTTTATAAATGTGACATTTTACAAATAAAGTGAAGATTTTAAAAAACATATTTTATTAATAAAAGGATAGATTATAAACGGTGTTTATAAATAAAGGGAAACTTTTATCATTGGATAAATTAGGAAAAATAAATCAAAATTGTGGATTTATAATAAGGTATGGAATGTTGTTTTAGAAAAATAGTTGATTTTTATTTTGGAAATTGAAAGTGAGGATAAATTGGGAGATGTAAAACGATATTTTATAAATAGAAGAGAATATATAAAAGAAATTCACAAATATGGGAGTAATGTTAAAAACGGATTGTAATTTATGTTTTAAATGGGATTTTATAAATAAGTGAGATTTATAAAGGGATAGAGTTATAAATGGGGTTTTATAAATAAAGGAATTTTTATAAAAAGAATGTTCTATAAAATAGAAAGAGATTTATAAATATAGTTTTTAAATATGGAAATTACTATGTTTAAATTTAAGTATGGATTTTTATCAAGGAAATATATTTATGTTTAAAAGTTAAAATAATATTTTAAAGGAATATTTTGAAAGTGATATTTTTTAAATGGAGTTTAATGGTTTAAAAAGTGATTTAAAATATGTTAAGTGGTAGGAAGATATGGATTTCAACATTTTTGTTATAATAAATGTTTTCGAGAAAGTGAGGAAGGCATAGACTATAACACTGTTGATATAGTAAATGATTTCCGAAAGGAGAAGATTTTATGGTATACGGAATTAATATTAAATATGACTAATTGGATCTCTATACTAGTGTTTTTGGATTGTAGTAACGATGTTTAACACAACATTCGTTTTGACCCAATAAAGTGTGTTTTGGAAAAATAAAAGTTTTCCTCAAAAGTTGTAGATATACTTATTATGGATTTAAGTAAATGGGGTCATCGTCTACATGTTTAAAATGAAATGGTTTGTGAATATACTATACCGTTGAGATAAGTATATGAAAATGAT
This sequence comes from Allium fistulosum, assembly GCA_030737815.1. Lineage (NCBI taxonomy): Eukaryota > Viridiplantae > Streptophyta > Magnoliopsida > Asparagales > Amaryllidaceae > Allium > Allium fistulosum. The sequence goes on along the minus strand of CM060905.1, from coordinate 592,969,523 downwards.
TTCCAAATATAGAAAGATTAAATGTGGTTTTGAGAATATATCTTCGTAAGAATATTTTGAGATAAATATTTGGAAAGTGTTTTAATCACTACTAGAAAATACTTCAATTTCCTACGCAAAGTTTCCGACGTCTTTCCTACGCCAGAAGGCGGGGCGTAGGGAAGGCGTAGGAAACAGGTAGAAAGAGGTAAAGGCGTAGGGAAGACGTAAGGAAATTTCCTACGTCTTTCCTACGTCAACTTCAATATGTAGAAAAAACATCGAGGCGTAGGAAAGTTGTAGAAAATTCCCTACACCAAGATTATACTGTAGAAAAGACATAGATAATCTCCTACGCCATTTTCACGCCTCTATTAATTTTCTACATTTTCAGACCGGCGTCGTATGAAAGGCGTAGGAAAACCCTTTCACTCTCTTTTATAATTTAGCCGACCCTTCTTTTTTTTATTAGTTGACCCGATCCTCTTCTATTCTTCCTTAAGAAAAAAAATGGCGGCCTCGATCTATCTCGTTCAACTGAATTAGGGCTTTGTGAAAATTTGGGGCTTTCGTTCCTCTTTGCGCTCTGAAATTTGGGCTTTTCGAAGTGTCGTTCCTACTTCGATCGTATCGTTGGTTGTTCGAGAATTGCCTTGCTCGATCGATTTCTCGTTGCTCTCTCTGGCTACTTCGACGAGTTCGATTCTTGCTTCTGGTAAGAATTTATGCTCTATTACCTTTCGATTTTCGTATTCGAACTCTTATGGTTGCCGATGATGATGTTAGGGTTTATATAGGAGTCCGATCTCCTTGTTTTTCGTTCGTATGATTTTTTCAATATTATGCTTTGGCCATTAGATTACGTTTGGATGTTGATGATTTCTCTTGACTGATTCACATGCGAATATACTTGATATTGCTCGGTTGACTTGGTTTAAAATACTTCGATGTTGATTAATCTTCTTTGACTTCGGCCAATATTTTTGATACATTATTCCTCGGCCTTTTACTGATGCTTTCATACTTTGACTGGGTTTTGTTTTCTTAGCTCAGACATTTGGTTACATACGGCTATGAATTTTGATGCTTTGACTTCGCTGTGATTTTCTCTATTGACTACGGCATGACCACGGTTTTGATTTTGTGAATTTCTCACTTTGTCTTGAATTTACTCGAACTTGCATCCTTGGCTTGCACTGGCTTGTCTCAGTTTGTATCTTGTTTATGTGCATATTGCTGAGGCTTGTGGTATCATTTGCTGTCATTTTGTTTTGGTCTTGTACACATTGAGCTCTGTTTGTAATTTGACATCACTGATCCTTATATCAGTGCTCGGCCTATAATGTCTATGTAGTCTAGGTCTGCATTCCTTTGTTCTTCATTGCTGGTGTGTAAGCATATATTGTACTGTGTAGTGATGTACTTGTAGTTTTGGCCTTGAGTCTCTTTTCTTGTATAACTTGAGCTTGGTTTGGGGCTGTGCTTGCATGTGAGTTGTATTCATTGTTGCATATATCAGTTTGCTTGGCCCTTGGTTGTTTACCTGTAGTTGCTTGGTGCATTCATATGTATTGGTTCAGATTTGTACTGAACTGGTTTTGGTGTCTCACTTCCATTTTTCATCTGGTTAGTGAGTTGCATTTGTGAATGTTGTCGAGTCTGATTGTATAGTAGTTGTACACGTGTCTTGATTGCTGAGGCAGTTCTGTCCACTGTTTCATTTAGTTGTTGTTGTACACTACTGATCTTCATTTTCATTTCTCTGGTCTCTGCATTTTCCAGCATTTGTATTTAGTCTGGAGGTATTGAGTTTTGAACTGTCTGTATTCATAAGTATTGATCATCTTCTTTGTTTGGTGCTGTTGCACTGCCTCCATTCAAAAGTATTGTTGCAATGTGTTGTTGCAGTGAGCTCTGTTGTATATTTGATTATTTGAGCTTGTATACTTTTGTTGCACCTGAGTTGAACCCGTGTTTTATTTTTGCAGATTGCTCGAATGCTGGATTCAAACTGGAAAGAAGTTAAAGATAAAAATACGAGTGTGAGTGATATGTAGTGAGGTTATGAATGTAAAAAATGAATTGTGATATAATCAGAAATTGTATTGTAATTGAATTTGTATAGTTATAGTGAGAGCTTGAAATTGTATTATCAAAATTGTAGTAAATATTTGTTTGAATAAAATATTCGTTTGAATTCAAATTCAGTGTTATTTATTTTATTCAGCAAATATTTATTTAATCTGTGATAAATAAGATAGTATATTAACAAATACATTTGAATGAATGTATATAGGCGTAGGGAAAACATAGGTAAACGGATGACGTAGGGAAGACGTGGGTAACGAAAGAAGTAAAAATGTCGTAGCAAAATCGTAGGAATAACGAGGCGTAGGAAAGACGTAGAAAAATCATGGCGTAGGAAAGACGTAGGAAACAACCCAACGGATGGCGTAGGTAAAGCGTAGGTATTTTATTAGCTACGCGAATTTTACCTACGCCAAAATTGGCGTAAGGGTCACGTAGTTAATGCATTTACCTACACCCCACCTACGCCATTTTGGCGTAGCTAAACCACAGTTTTCTTGTAGTGAATTAATGAAAAGATTAATTAAAGAGGCTTAATGTTGCTAGATGCTTAACCAGTGTTACTTCCTTTGGAAATTAGATCTTTGGCTGAATTATTTGTTTATTTGATAGTTAAATATCCGACTATCAAATTTTGGCCATTTTATAGACTAACATTGTCGGTTCAGAGAGACCGGGATCAGATATGTTATCAGAAAACCACTTCGAACCATTATAAGCGTTCCAAAGTGGAATATCTTGAAGATAATCAAATTGGAGCTTTTTTGAAGTGTAGGGGCTACTTGCTACTAACCCTAAGGATGATTCTAAAATGGATGTAGTAGAAGTGGTGCCTTCGGTTTCGTTCAGTCCCAGAACAAACTTGTATGGATGAATGCTGGCATTGCATTGTTGTTTGGAGGGTAGTGTTAGCATTCCAGGTGGGAAGTGCTATATGAAGGTATAAAACGTAGCCTCAAGCCTCATCAAAAGGGAAGTGACAAAAATCGGGCATGCAGCAGGGCCATGTGGGTCGCTCCCATCAGGGTATGGTCATTCCAAATCTAGATCGATTGCTATCTACTCATGTATGCTTCGAGGCCCATTAACGAAAGGGGTGATCATATTCGGTACTACTAGTCAAGTGGTAGGCTAGCCCTGTGGGGTAGGGATACAAGATGTTCTTGTCTAACCCCCGTGCATTTTACCTAGAAATGTACCATTGGAAGGCAGTTCCTTACCTTGTTATAGTATGGAATCCATTCTCCAATACAAGCTTTACGGGCTTAGTTGTGCCTAACTATGCTAAAACGTGAGATGCAAGCATTTCGACTCTTTTATATATTTACTTTGAATTCCTAGACATTATTATAATATCACCAGATTTTCTATAGAAAATGTTTTGGTTATCGTTAGGTAACAACCCGTCCATGTTTATGTGCGGCGTGGTCTTACGAGATACTTTTGGTTTGAAAGGTTTTTGGATAAACATTAAATTCCAACTGGGTGTGTTTTCTCACGCTGGTTTACCAAACTGACTCGGGTGTTATTTATTATAATGCTCGGGTCAGACCGAGTATATTTACAAATTCAGTTTGGATGCTTTGGTGCTTCCAAAGACGAGCTAGAGATCTTAAGTCGTATTCACGTATATGTTTATTTTCCGCTACATTTTTGTTAAAATTATCAGCATTTGTGAGGACAGGTTGTTATAACTGTCCCGGCTGATGATCGTGATTTATTGTTGTACTCTGATGGATGTATGTATATTACAGTTTCTCTTTTGTAAAGATCATTGATATTATATTATATGTTATTCCGATGCGATTGTGAGATTCTGTTTTGTTTTAGTTTCTTTTTGTCGTTTTCTTCTTTTCTCTTCTTCTTTCTTCTTTCTTTCCCATAACTATCAATCTTTCCGTACAATTTGGGTTGGACATGTGTGGTTTATTGTCAACTTGAATTGCGTGGATTTGCGAATCGTTACAGTAAGAGACCGTACCCAAGCCACTTAATACTTCCTAGTGGAAAATAAATAGACCCCATCATTTAAGATCTACTTCCAGAAGCGTGCTCCTCAATGGTACTATCTAGCTATCATTGCTTGGAAATCTCAATGGGTTGCTTAATACTTCTTTTATTAGGAAAGAGAAGGACTTTATAGTCACTTAAGACCCCAAACCTGAAGCGAACCCTTCCCGAGATATGCACTCACCCTTTGATTATAAATATTGTGTCTCATTAGGTTACTTCTTTCGATAGGGAGGCGGACCCTTCAGCCACTTAAGACCTCAACACTGAAGTAAACCCATTGTATAGACATCCCTATTTATTTATTTATTTGGAAGCTCACTAGGTTACTTAATACTTCCATTTATGAGAGAGGCGGACCCTTCAGCCACTTAAGACCTCAAACCAGAAGCGAACCCCTATGGAGATATCCATCACCGCTCCTAATTCCAAATTTAGACCATTTAATACTTTTCAATTAAGAAAGCAAGCCTAATCTCTCACGTCGTCATGGGTCATTGGATTAGTGATATCTCACATCACTAGTAAGTACACCCAACTGCTGGTATCCTCAGAGTGAAGAGCAGTCTTCCGTCGATGACTCTACTGACCTCGCATCACTAACCTACTAAGTCCAATTAACCATCTTGAGTCTTTATTTATATTATCTTAGGCAGACATTGGATATAACGGTCCGAAAATTCATTGCTTCATAAAAAATTTCAAAATATAAGATTTTTTTTAACATAAATAATGATTTTTTGAATAAAATAATATTGGAAATATCATTTTGAATAAATATTTATAAAAATATATATTTTGGAACAAATATCGATAAAATGACCGAAAATCGTTTTGTCAATAAACAGCTCTTTAACCATCAGACATCATGCACGGTGCTGGATACATACACTCATTTATCCATATGAGTGGGAATATGTAATAAAATAATTTATTTTATTTTGGAAAATTAAAAGTATATATGACATCATTAATAATATCGCTATTTTGGAATAATTGATTTTTGAATTTAAATGGAGTTTAAATGATTTACTAATTATTTTAATTGTTAAATAAGCCTTTTTAATTATTATATAATGATAGAATTATTATTATCAGATTTTGTTTATATATATATTAACTGAAAAGTGAAAATAAGATCAGAAATCGAAATCGGAAATTGTAACGACTGTGATTTTTGAATTACTGTCGGAGTAAATATTTTAAATAGAAATAAAAAAATAAAAAAAAATAATAATTGCAAAGTCAGTTGCATGCCTCTAAGTGGTAGCAGCTGAATTGAATTGCAATTGGCTTTAGTTCTGTTGAATAATATCCATGCTATGTTGTAACATCTTTTGTCTTCTTCACGTGTGAGACTTGGTCCAAATTAATAGCAAAGTTGGAACACATTTTGGCCTTTGCTGTTAGCATGTATTGTGAAGCAAAAGTGGAACCTAATGTTTAATTGTGCTGTCACATTCTTTTTATGCAAGTGTGAACACTTTGCATTTGCCATCATTCCTTTGTGCAGTGTGTCCTTTCTTGCATCTGAAGTATGTTTTTCCTTAAATGCTATGTACCATAGCATGGCCAGCACATCTTTATTTGCAGTGACTTGTATACACAATTTTGAAAAGAAAAGTAAAGGCAGCAACATTCAATTACTCAAATTTCCAGTAGATGCATCATTTTGTTCCATCCTCTTTAGTAGCTTGGGAGAAGCTTTAATGGCCGCTCACAGTATTGCTCTCTTTTAGATCTTGGTAGTTAACTGATTTTTCATCTAAGGTGAGTTTTAAACTCACATTTCTAATTTATTGATTACTTCATTAATTGCATACAAAATGTATTGTTCACAAATGAAGTCCGAGCCTTTAAATTTTATTTCATAGGTGTAGGTTGCATTTTAACAAGTTAGATCATCACTTTGTTGTATATTTCATATTTGCAAAAGCATTGTTGCAGCCGTGTACAAATAAGGAATATTTTACAGTTCATCACTTTTATTTCTCCCCTGTGTGTGTAAATTTGGTAGCCAGGTCTAGTTTCAAATTTAATAATGTGCGTATTAATGCTAATAAGAAAATTCATTTGCGTGAAACCATTCGTCTAAACTTGTTATATACGTAAATTCCCTGGCCTTACTTTTTGTTTATCTTAAATCTTTGTACAAATTGTAGCCACCCAGATTGCACACCTGTCGTGTGACCATAAATTATATACTGATTGAAAATGCATGCATGTAGTGTGTTACGTGCATGTTTATCCTTCAGTTGCACGCGTAGCGTATTTGCCTTGAGACAGTGGTGTTCCAGTGAGCATATTTTTCTAAAATGCATTTTTATAGGTCACCTTAAACGTGTGTGCATGTATCATAGGAGGTGCACAGGTCCTTGTTTAAATGCATACGTGCGTACCAGTTCTTATATTTTTGTGTATAAGATCTGGTAAATATTTTTCCTAGCTCATTTTGTTTTGCGTTTGTGTCCATGCATGAAATTTTGTTTATACAAAACATGCCCAGGTCGCATTATATAACATATGGGCGCATATAGTATAATAGGCAGGTGTTTTATTTATTTCAAACTTCATTTGTGTTACACCAAATATGTTCTTGCGTGCGTGTATATGTTGGAACAGGTTTTAAAACATAAAGCCTTGTATTTTAACTCATGCATGCATAACTTCAGTGTAGCACATAAGTGTGGTCCTAACATTTCATTTTATTCACATTTTTACATGTGAAGCACGTAGTGCTAAAGCCATCATCCACGTGTATGCATATACTTTCGTTTTGGAAAATATTTAGTGTTTCTAGTTGGCAAAATCCTTTCACGGTTGCAAAATTGTGCTAATTCTGAATACACCATATGGTACTCGACGCAAGTCCTGGCAGTGCAATAGTATCTTATAGAGTAGTGTAATCTGTTTATTAATTTATTGTGAACCGGCGTTTCGTTTTTAAACGTATTTTGTTACCGTTATTTTTATAACAGAATTTTTACACCGGTATCATATTTGAAGCGTATTGTTTTGGTGACATTTTTTTGACGAATAAAAATTACTGTTGTTTTGACTTCAGTGACCGTAAATTTTAAAGTGAATTTTCAAGCGGTTATTCCGCAATGCTGATTTGATATCCGTTTTTATGGTGTTTTGTGAAGCGCAATTTCCTCGTCGAAATTGCTATAGTTGTTGCTATTTTAATCACGTGTTTTAAAATCGTTTTAAAAATAGAATTGTTTCCAAAAAAAATTACAGTTTGCGCTTTCAAAAGAATGAGGAAGCGATTTAAACGCTTCAGCAAAATTGAGGACTATGAACCCTTACTTCTACTGATTCGCTTAATTCCGGACTTGTCCGTTTGAGAACGTAAAATGTTATTTATATAAAATACACAATTTTGCACTTTCAAGGAAACGATGAAGAGATTTAAACGATTTAGCAAAAGTGCGGAGTATGGAACCATACTTTTACTATTTCGGTTAATTCCAGACTCGTTAATTGAAATATTTGCTGTTTGATGATTTTATTTGGCTTTCGAGCCACTCTGCTGGACCTTCGGGTCATATGATGGACCTTTGGGTCAATTACCAGTACTAGACCTTCGGGTCATCTGTTGGACCTTCGGGTCATTTGTTCGGCGCCAAAATATAGTACTTGGTAGGCTTCGGCCATATGAGATGCACGTGCGGCGTAGCTAAAACTCGCCATCTGCTGGGATCGATCCATCTTTTATGTTGATTTTCTAGTTATCTTATTTTGATTTCTAGATTCTGCGTCTTGCGGTTTTGAATTCAATTGTGAATTTGGAAGTTAACTTTGATGATGTTTAATGGGATTTCTTCCTTTAAACCATGCCGATTACTATGTTGTATAGTCTCAACCGAGACTATAATTTTGTGTATAGTCTCATTCGAGATTATAAATTTGTGTATTGTTGTTTTAAACTCAATTGGGAATTTAAAAGCTGATTTTGGTGGAGTTTAAATTGAGATTTCTTTATTTGAACTATGTTGATTGTCTATGTTGTATAATTTCATTCGAGATTATGATTATTTGCTTAAGTGTTATTTATCACACACTTATTTCTGAAGTTTAAATTAGACTGATCCGTTTATTATTTTGTTTTAAATAATATTCGGGTCAGACCGAGTTATTTCAGGATAATTGCTATCTCTGATTCAGTTGCAGCTTCAGCTTTTGGGATTTCACATCATCTTTTGTCTAAACTTCGTGAAGTACTTTTGGTGTATTGACTCTCATCTTATGTATGTATTGATGGATGTGTATATGTACATTTGGTTCATGTGAACTATCGATTATTGTAGCATGTATTCCAGACTTGTCTTCCGCTATATATCTGATATTTCTGTTCTGATGTGATTATACTATCTGTGTTGTTGTTGTTATGAGTTGTTCTGAATTTTTCTTAAGCCACCGTAGTTTCATTTTAGATTTGGATTGAATATATATCTTTGGGAGTAATTCACACAACTCCTATTGATGTAATCAATACTCGTCTAAGGCATAACTTACGGATGGTGGCTTCTAACAAGCCTTATTCTTCGCAATAGCAACGTTATTACTTATAATAACCTTTGTTATTGTGAGCATAGAGGTGGGGCGTCACAGAAATCGTAACGATTCAACGTGTAGAAGTTGTGTGACGTTATGGATTAAATGTGGCATACATATGCACATACACATGTACACATCCATGAACATATCCACATGCACATGAACACACACACACAAATATATATATATATACATATACTTATATATATATAATCAAAAATATCTAAGATATTTTCTCACTTCCTTAATACTTAAGCATTCCAAAGTCAACACTTACACTCGGGTACATGCACATGGGCTACACACATGGGGGAGGGGGCATGTTCAGCCGAAAGGAGGGAGGTAGGAGGAGGGTGTGGTGGTGATGAAGTGATGATGTATATGCTCTTAAATATCATGATATTTTACTCCTTCCTTTGCCTATGAATACAACACACCATCTTTACTTTCATTCCACATTTCCTATACATTTTCTAAAGCTTCTCCTCTCCATTTTAATGGCCTCTTGCCTTAGCAAAATTATGGCTAAATCCATTTCAAAAAAACAAAATTTATATAGTCTGTGTGTGTATATTAAAACACTCCAAAATTTTCACAAAACTCCTTCTCTCCACCTAAATACCCCTATGACCACCACTTTATTTCTTTATAATCGAGCCTTTCTCCTTCCCTAAGCTAGGTCGTGAGTCATCCAAGCCTCCAAGGTCAAGGCCGAGCCTTCTAAAGGCAAAAGTTCGAGTGTTCGTGAGCTTTAAATTCAAATTAGCGAAGCTATAGCCATTTTTAAGTTAATCGTCTAATCTGAGGCGAGAAAACTCCACCAATATTTATATATACATACAACTTGGATGATGATATGTTATGTTATTTGATTGCTTTGATTTGATCATCATGTTTGGTTGAGAAATACTATTGTTTGGATGTGTAAAACAAGTCACGTTTAAATACACATCGAGATATCACAAAGGAAATCACTTTCCTTTTTGTAAATGAAATGGTATACATGAGATGTTAAACCTATTTGAATTTGGTTTAAAAAAAATTAGATATTTTTTATAAACATTTAAAAGTATTTCGATAAAGTTAGAAAAGAAAATGAAAAAAGTTGAAATTTGGCGCTCGCGTAACGGCAGTTCACGATTTCTCACCTGAGAAAGTTAAAACCATTTAAATGACAGGTTCGAAGTTGGAATTCTTTGAAATAATAATTTTCCAAACCCTTATAATCATAGTTTTCAAACAAAAGAAAATGATCGAGATTTCATTTAGTAGATTTTAAATATGAGTAAATCAAGTTTTCAAAATAGTCATAGTTTGGCAATTCAGAAACCAAAGCGACGAATTCTTTATAAATGATATTGTTAATTCTTTAAAAATATGGAATAAATTCTATAATTTTTTAAAAATGTTTTAAATGAGATTTGAGTTATAAAAATGGATTTATAAATGATTGAAAAGTTGTTTTGATCAAATAAGCTTTAAAAGCACTATTCGCAAGACTTTTAATAACTTTTGAAATATGGCTTTAAACTTAAGTATTCTTTTCGAAATCTTTTATAAGTGTTTTGAAATAAATAATTAAGTATTTTAAAGATGATTTGAAGACTTTATAATTTATTTTAAAAAAGTTTAAATAGATAATCTAAAGAAAAGCTGTTAAAATCAAGTGATTTAATCTTGGCTCTAAAAGTCGACGAGTAGACTGGATTTTTCTATTTGTGAGATCCGGATGTGAGGTTCTTAAACTAAGGAGATGTTCAGTAGCAACCAGTGCCCTGGCTCACCTGGCCTCTTTTCTGGATAAGAAATAGATAAGGTCGAAATGTCAAAAATAAGGCAAGTATAAAAGATTCAATTTTTTAAAATTTAATTTAATGCAACTTTGGTTGTATAGAAATAATCTTCTTATACTTAGTATTAAATTCCAAGGAGGGAATCTGTACTATCCATGTTAATTTAAAAGGTGATTTCATCGTTATTCGATGGATAGTAAAGGTTGAATACGGAAATTGTTGTTGAGTAGAATTAGTATAATTTATATCAACCCTTTTTAATCAATAAGGTTTTGCAATATGATTTATGAGAAATGATTTTGATTTGGTATTTCCAAAATTAAAGAGAGGTTTAATGATTCCGTATATACCAAAAAAAATATTTTAAAGATATATATCTCTAGAATATATTTTTGATAAAAAGGAAGTAATTGATCAAATGATAAGCACCTATTTACCTAACATTCTTTTTATCGATGATTGGTTTGAAGGAACCGGGGTCAGATTTAAGTGATTCTTATTTGAAAACCACTTCGAACCAATTTACAAATTCGAAGTGAAGACATGAATGATAGTAAATGAATGAAGGGCTGCTTGTCGCTAATCCTCGGGGAAAATTTCCCATAACATATATATGTGGTAGTAGTATCTTTATTTGATCTTCGATGCAAGGGTTGCTCGCTACTAATCCTAGGGTTGATTCCCGATAGGATGTGGTAGGAGAGTTCCTTCGGCTTGTCTTGCTCTTAGACAACTTATATGGACGAATGTCTGACGTTGCATTTCTAATCACATTGATTGATCTCTATAAACGTATTATCTATTTAGTGGTGGAGAAAGCAACTTCTCTTAGCTTAACACCCTTTCTGAGAAATACTAGCTCAAGAGTTATACGTTTGTATAAATCAGTTGTGTGATCATGGAATGGAAGTGTGGCATTCAAAGTAGGATGTGCGATGTGAAAGGTAATTGTTACCTCGGGCCTCATCAACCGAAATGGCTTAAACAGGGCATGCCGTGAGGCTATGTGGTTCGCAACCATTAGGGTATGGTCATCACCTTTCTAGATTACTCTATATATGTTAAGTATATTGTGTATGCTATGGTATCCCGGATAGGTCGGTTACGATCGGGATGATGTCATATTCAGTTTTATCCGCCACCAAGTTGGGTCTGCGGGTAGGCCGGTCTTGCCAGGTGCAAAGGTTTAAAAAGTTGTTGATCCTCGGTACATTCCTCTAGAGATGTACTGTACAGAAGGTAGTTCCTTATCTGCCATTGTATGGAAATCCATTCTCCAATAAGTGCCTTCGGATTTGACTGTAGAACCTACTTTGTAGCTAGTATGTTGGAATTTAATCAACGTAACAATTTTGGCAAAGATTCATAAGTTTATTTGAAAATTACTTTCAAAAGAATGTCATTAAAAATAATATTCCTAGATTTTGCGTAGCAAAGGGTTTGGTTATCATAAAGTAAAAACATGTTCCGTGTTTATGTGTTGCGTGATCTTATGAAATACCATTTGTTTTCAAATATCCGTATTTTGAGTTACTCAAACCAGTCTCATGATTGACCCAGAGTTTATTTTCTTTCCCCTTAAACTCTAGGTGCCCTATTTTTCCGGGCAACCAAGTAGTTAGGTAATCTTGGAGAATTTTGGAATGCAGTATGAAGCATGGAGCATTTTGGGTCCTTTTGTTGAAGTTATCTATCACTTTCCGTTGTGTCTGTATTTTGTATTATGTATTGCCAACTCTTGTAAGGATAGGTAGTTATAACTATCCTGGCTGGATTAGTACTTACTAGAACTCTGATGGAGAAATTTGGAGTAGTTGCATGTATTACTCATATGTATAGTTATGTGTTGAATACGATGTGAGATTCTATTATTGTCTTGTCTTATATCTTTATTTTCTTTACTCCATGATAATCTTCCTCTCCGGCACTTGTATTTACGGCATGTGAATACCGAGGATGTATTAGTGTCGATCTCTGAGGATCAAGGAGGTGTGCATTTGGTATCAGAGCATATGGTTGAGTGAATACCTAAGCCTGAATGAGGTCAATTCATTAGAGATAGGGTTAGTAATACCCTAGAATGAGTTTAGTCTGAGGGAGCGCATATTTGAAATAAATATATTCGAGTTTATACGCATTCCTTAAGATAATTTCATCTATATTTCTAAAGATGTCTCCTTACTATATGCTGATAGTAGGAGATAAGTAATAGAAAAGGACGAAGGGGAGGTAGCAACACTACGGCCATAAATGGTCAATCAAATGCTACGTAATTGAGGAAGTGGTAATCCCTGTGCAGCCCCGAATTAATTTTGCTACTCTATGCAAAGATTACACTAGTTTTGGTGGTAATCCATTCGAAGGAATGGAGTCCATTATTGAAGTTCATGCTTGGATCCGCTCTTGTGAAAGAATTTTTAAGGGATTGAATGTCGGGAATGAACGGAAAAGGTTCTTAGCTTCCTGGTAGTTACAAGAAGGGGCTTTAGCATGGTGGGAGTCAATAACTCTGAATGATTCAGAAGATAATTTCACATGAGAACGGTTCAAGGAAGTCTTCGAAGAACAATATATGCCAACTGCAGGAAAATCCCGCCTTTATCGAAGTTTTATTGATTTAAAACAAGGAGAGATGTTGGTAGAGGAGTATTCCAACATGTTCAGTGAGTTGTCCCATTTTGGGCCAGGTCTGATAGACACTCGTCTAAAGAAAAATAAAATGTTTATCACGAGGATGAAGGGGCAATATCAGGACAGGATGACCGTGCATGTAAAGGGAACCTTTGTAGATTTGGTAGACAAGGGTTTTCGATATGAAACTCTAAACAAAAATAATCTTCCCACAACTCAAAGCAGCAGCAATAGCTGGAAGAAGAGGAAGTTCAACCATTCTAGGAAGAAGCCATGGCATGGTAAGCTAGAAGGAGGTCTGCAAGAAAACAATTTGAAGGATATTACTTGTTATAATTGCCAACAGAAGGGTCATTTTGCCACCACCTGTAAGAATCCTAAGGCTCAGGACAGAAACTGGTACAATTGTCACAAACCAGGGCACCTAAAGAAGGATTGCTCACTGATAAAGAAAGGAGAACAAGTCAGAGTTTATTCCATCAAAGATGAACTATCAACTTCGACTGCTGCGAATGGAAAGAGAGTTCTTGAAGGTAATATCTACATTAATGAAAATCTAGTTAGAGTATTATATGATACTGGGGCTTCCTATAGTTTTATTTCTAAAGAATTAGTTGATAAATTGAAACCTATCACAAAGATATTAGATACCCCTATCTATGTCTCTAGCCCCATAGGTGGTCAACCTAATCTCGGTATAGTTTACGAAAAAGTACAAGTTACCTGTACAGTTAATGCCCCGCTATAACCCTGTTATCTCCCATAGCGGATTTCTACCGCTACGATTTTTCCATATAGCCCCACATATATCCTTTCCTTTTAAAGCCCCCCTATTTTCGCTATATCCCGTTATTCCCGCTATATTTCGCCATTTCTGCTATATCTTCTTTAAAAGAAATCAAATGAAAAATGACATTTATACATTATAAAAATTATGAAATAAATTTAGTTAATTGAATTTTAATATATTTTCAGAAATGAAAATACTCTAATATTCTACAAAATTCAATTATGTTATATAACAGTTTTACGTTTATTTACAGTATATTCGCACATGAAAACAAAGATTTTTCAGTTAATATTAACAAATATAATACATCATTATTAACCATAAACTGTCGAATATGGTTTAATGAAAATAAGTTTGTTGAAACAATTGCTATAATCGACACAGGAAGTACCAAAAGTCTAATTGCACATTCTCTAGTGCCATCCGAATTCCAAATTCTCTTAACTTATACAATCACATCAAAAAAAGCTAATCAAAGTTTTATGAAAATGACGCATAAGTTACCAGATAACTCAACAATTCAATTTAAAGATTTTTCAGGAAATTATAGTTTGAAATACGAATTAGGACAAACAACGCTAACCCCAAAAGAAATTAAAAGTACCGAATTTCTTTTAGGATTAAATTTTATTCTCAACTATAGAGGAAGCATTACAATTTCAAAAATAGCATCACATTTAGCAAATATACTTATACACTACCAACAAATTACCACACCTACCAATCAGAGTTGGTAGAAAAGCATGGTGGACACGCCGAATTAGATTTTTACAAACAAAAACAAAATTTTACCCCTAATAGTTCTTTCACTAACAAAGATCATAAATCAACATTATCAACCCTAGCCTTTGAAACAATCAGAGAACTAGAAAAGGGAAAAGAAACAAAATTTATTCCTTACCAGATAATCTCATGATTAGAAAAAATAGGTTTACTAGGAGATGACATAACAAAAAACAAAGTTAACGTTATTTGCAAAATAAAAATTATAAATCCAGACATAACTATAAAGACAGCTAACATCGACTATTCTCCTACCGATGTTAAAGAATTCAAAACACAAATTAACGAAATGTTACAACAAAATTTAATTAGGAGATCAGATTCAAAACACAGGTCTACAACATTCCTAGTAAGAAATCATTCGGAACAAAAACGAGGTAAAGCACGAATAGTCTACAATTATAAAAGATTAAACGATAATACGGAAGATGATGGGTACAATATTCCCAATAAAGACACTCTATCAATCTAATTCAAGGGAAACGAATTTTCAGTAAATTTGATCTAAAATCAGGATATAACCAATTAAAGCTTGAAGAAGAATTCAAACCTTGGACGGCATTCATGTGTTTAGAAGGACATTTTGAATGGAATGTTTTAAGTTTTGGTATAAAAACAGCACCGGCTATTTTTCAATGATTTATGGATAATATATTTAAAAAACACGACTTTTGTTTAGTATACATTGATGATATTCTAGTAGCCAGCAATAATTTAAAAGAACACGAAGATCGTTTGAAAATAGTTTTTAAGGAAATAGAAGAAAATGGTTTAGTTGTTTCAAAACAAAAAATGGAACTTTTCAAACAAAAAATTTCATTTTTAGGTTTAAAATTGGTAATGGTAAAATAGAATTACAACCACATATATCACAAAAAATAGAAAATTTTCCAGATAAGCTAGATAATAAAAAGAAAATACAAGCCTTTTTAGGATTAGTAAATTATGCCAGAAAATTCATTCCAAATTTAGCTAAACTAGTTGGACCATTATACGGAAAAATTTCTAAAAACGACGAATCTAGATTTAACTTAGAAGACATTAAGTCAGTTCAAAAAATTAAGAGCGAAGTAAAAAAGATTAAGCCTTTAGAACTACCATTAACAACAGACTACATAAGCATCGAATGCGATGGTTGTAAGGAAGGTTAGGGAGCAGTCCTCAAATGTAAACCTTCAAAGTACAGCGAAAAATCTACAGAAAAAATTGCTGCATATTCTAGTGGTAATTTTAATACAGTTACTAGTTGGACCTCTTTAGATTATGAAATACAAGCATTAATTAATGCTCTAGATAAATACAAAATTTACTTAAATAAAATTTTTACAGTCAGAGCTGACTGTGAAGCAATAGTAAAATTTATATCAAACGAAAATTATAAGAAAATTAATAAAACACGATGGCTAAACCTACAAAACCTCATTCAAGGTAATGAGTATTCAATTAATTTCGAACATATAAAGGGTAAAAATAACCATCTTGCCGATATACTATCTAGAAAATTATTATTAGTCTTTTCTAATGATTCTTTTGATTTACAGGAAAGCATCTTCATGAATAGAGAAACGAGTAATGAAACGATAATAGACAAAACAAAAAAGGACTCAATAAGTCCATCAATAAAAACCAAAAGACAAACGGCGGAGGATAATTCCCCGATCGGCTCTCCAGTTCAATCTCCAGTTAGAACAAGTAATAATCAAACGATGGGCAGTAACATCCCATGTATGACCTTTGGTCAGATTTCTTTAGTTTTGTTCAAAAATGATGACCCTGGGCGGTTCAAACCCCTGGTCCATATAAATGATCAATCACAACAATGTCTTCTCGATCATCTCTGGAATCTTAAAACGGTCGAGCAAGAGCGAAGAAATAAACCAAAAATTGGCAACTGCTTTGCTTACTATTTTTCAAATATTCAGCAGAAGCCCCTTTCAAAATATTTCTTTTGTTATATAGTATTCAAAGGAAATTTTACAGGAGTTTTCAAACACTATAGCCAAGTCCAGATGGCTATAAATGGTTTTCAAAATCCTTTTTTTTTGAGGTTTTTACAATTTAAATGATGCTTTAAACGAGGCCCGAAATTTCTTTGGACCAAACTATTATATTGATCCAGATTGTAACCAAACCTATGCTCAAACTACTTCATTAACACCACAATCACCAAACGAATTAATCAATAGCCAAGCCTCTCAGCTTAATGACCTACAGAACATATACCAAAAATCCCAATCCCAGCTTCAACAACTCCTTCAACGAAATCAATTCCTTGAAACCCAGCTTCAATAGGAAATGTTTACCCAAAACACTAATACTCTCCTTCAAAAATGAGTTCAACAACTTGTAACAGAAAGGGATGAACTTCAACAGCAACTCCCAAAAAAACCAAAGACTTTAACCTACCAGCAGCTATCAAACCACCTCAAACTTAGACCAGCACCTATTTTAGAAGAACTAAGTCGACATGTAGACCAAGAAGTTGTTCTAAGGATTGAAAAACTTACTTATGACAGATGGAATTTGCATCAAGCAGAACTCCAAGAATTACTTATGAATTATTATAAAAGGATAATTGAAGGTGTTTAGTTCAAAGTAGTACAGGATAGAAGATCTAATATGCTCAGAGTTAGAGTTGACAGTTCATAATTACCATGTAGCATGGACAAGATTGTTGATCTTTTCGACTATGGTATGCTCTCTCGCATCACTTTTCAAAATTCAACAGATACAACAACGTTAGAACGATTCGGTAACAGGTTTGCAATGGTAGCAAATCAATACTTAAAAGTTTTTCTGGCTATTATAGTTTGTATAAGCTCTACGACCCCAGTTTTCACATTTAGCAAACAGTGTAGAATCAAGCCAGCTAAGCATAGAATGGCTCCTATTTTTTGTGATATACATGGTTGTAATTCTATTTTACCATTACCAATTTCTAAACTTAAAAATGAAAATTTTTGTTTGAAAAGTTCCATTTTTCGTTTTGAAACAACTAAACCATTTTCTTCTATTTCCTTAAAAACTATTTTCAAATGATCTTCGTGTTCTTTTAAATTATTGCTGGCTACTAGAATATCATCAATGTATACTAAACAAAAGTCGTGTTTTTTAAATATATTATCCATAAATCGTTGAAAAATAGCTAATTATTTATGTATTAATTATGATTCAATTAAATGTTAATTTTTCATTTAATTACCATTTATATATTTGTAAAAACATTAAGTACGAGTTTTATACGCTATTTTAAAGTCATCTACTATATCCCGTTATATCCTCGATGTACCCCCGCAATGACTTTTTGCACCTCTGCCACATTGAATCCACCGAGTGCTTTAACTTCACAGCAAGTTGCCTACCTATCCAAAAAAATTCATATGACCTAATCGTCCTTAATTTTATTGGATTTGAGATTATACTCGGTATGGATTGGTTATCTAAATATAAGGCTGTTCTTGATTATGTTAAAAGGATGGTGCATTTGAAAAATAATAGAAGTGAACCTTTTAAAATAATGTGTGAAGAATCAAGTCCAATAATGGATAGTTTTATGTATGCCCTAAATTCATTTCAAAAACATCTAGAAGAAATACCGATTGTTAAGGAATTTTCGGATATATTTGAGGAAGTTAAAAGTTTACCAACATATAGGGAAATTGAGTTTCGAATCGATTTGATTCCCGGTGCAAGGTCTGTTTTTCATTCTTCTCGAAGAATGGCCCCCAATGAAGTAAATGAATTAAGAAATCAAATGGATGAATTGTTAAAGAAAGGACTAATTAGACCAAGTCGCACAAGTTGGAGCTCAGTAGTAGTTTTTTTTTGCAAAGTCAAATGGCTCCCTAAGACTTTGTGTAGACTATCGAGACCTAAATAAGAAAATGATTAAGAACAAGTATCATCTACCCCGTATTGATGACTTCTTTGATCGACTTTATGGTGCTCGAGTAATTTCAAAAATGGACCTAGCTACAGGATTCCATCAGTTAAGGATAGCAGAAGAATGCATTCCTTTAACTACATTTAGAGGACGAAATGATTTCTATGAGTGGTTGGTTATGCCATTTGGGCTAACCAATGCGCCCGCTTATTTTGTGGACCTTATGAATAGATTCAGAGAAGTGCTCCATAAGTTCATGTTATTTTTTATCGATGATATTCTTATATATTCAAAGATTGAAGAAGAACACGAAAGGCATCTAGAGATTGTGCTAGAAATATTAAGGAGAAATATGCTCAAAGCTAAGTTCTCGAAGTCTCACTTTTGGGAAGAGATGGTAAGATTCCTTGGGCATGTTGTGTCGAAGGAAGGAATCTCAGTTGATCCAGGGAAAATTACAGGCATTGTAGATTAGAAGCAGCCCCAAACTACGAAGACATTCGCCGCTTCATAGGATTGGTAGGATATTTCTAGAGATTTATTCAAGACTTCTCCAAGATTTCTCATCACTTAACAAAGTTGACTATGCAGGATGTTAAATTTGAATGGACGCCGAAACGTGAAGAAGCATTCCAAGAACTTAAGAAAAGGTTAACTACCGCTCCAATCCTTACTATTATTGATGAAAGCGGCAGTTTAACCATTTATATTGATGCTTGTGGTGAAGGAGTAGGCGCGGTACTGATGCAATGTGGAAAGATTATTGCATGTGCTAGTAGGCAGTTAAAGATGCATGAGCGAAATTATGCAGCACATGACTAGAACTATTAGCCGTTGTGTTCGCATTAAAGATTTGGAGACATTATTTACTGGGTAATAATTTCTCATAGTTTATTTTGATAAACTTTGTTTGACCTTGGTAAATAATATTCCTTCTTTAAATAGGTGAGAAGTTCGAACTCTTCATAGATCACAAACCTTTGAAGTATCTTTTCACTCAGAAGGATTTAAATATGAGACAGCAATGTTGACTAGAATTTCTTGCATTATATGATCTAGATATTTTGTATACACCTAGGAAAGTCAACGTAGTAGCAGATGCACTAAGCAGAAAGCATGTCGTTATAGCTTATTTGGTAGTACCCGGACTCTTCTAGAAAGAATTGCTAGCAAGAAAAAAGAAGATCAATTTCTAAAGGAGATTATTAAAGATATAAGCAAAGGACAAAATTCAAGCTTTAAAGTCGATAACCATGGGATGTTACGGTTAAAGGGAAGAATTTGTGTTCCCAATGTTGACAACTTAAGACAAGAAGTGTTGACTGAATGCCATCAATCCAAGCTAAACATTCATCCAGGAGTTAATAAAATGGACAAAGATGTAAAACGAATATTTTGGTAGAGAAGTATGAAAAGGGACATCTCCATTCATGTTGCAGATGTGCGAATTGTCAACAGATCAAGAGCAATCAACTAAAGACTACTGGATTACTTCAACCTCTTGAAATTCCGACTAGGAAATGAGACTAAAGATCGATGGTTTACCTCGATCGAGAAAGGGAAATGAAGGCATTTGGGTTATCATAGATCGATTAACCAAAAGCGCACACTTTATCCCAGTTTAACCAACAAGAACTGATGCAAGACTTGCAGAAGTATACATGAGGGAAATTGTTCGATTGCATGATGTCCCAAGAGTATAGTCAGTGATTGAGACCCAATCTTCACCAGTAAGTTCTGGGAGGCATTACAAACAACTTTGGGAACAAAGTTGAGTATAAGCACCGCACACCGTCCCTGGACAGATGGGCAAACTGAAAAGGTAAATCGAGTGTTGGAAGATCTTATGAGAACTTGTATCTTATATTTCGGAGGATCATGGGAAAATTATCTTCATCATGTTGAGTTCTCCTACAGTAACATTTATCAGACAAGTATTGGCATGCCACCATATGAAGTTTATATGGTCATCCATGTAGATCCCCAGCATGTTGGATCCAGACCAGAGATCGGTTAGTACTTGGTCCGGACACGATTAGAGAAGCTTCAAAAAAGGTTGACATGATCAGAAAGAAGATGAAAGAAGCCTAGGGCATGCAAAAGAGTTACGTAGATCAAGACGTAGAAATTTGGAATTCTCAGTTGAAGATTTTGTATTTTTGAAAGTCTCCCCATTGAGAGGAGTGTTGAGATTTGGTCGGGCAGGGAAGTTAGCACTTAGATTTATTGGACCTTTTCCCATTCTAGAGCGAATTGGCCGATTAGCTTATCATATGGAATTGCCCGAGAGGTTGTCTGGCATGCACAATGTCTTTCATGTATCTCATCTAAGGAAATATGTGCATGATCCAGAGCAGATTATAGAAACGGCTGCCCAAGAAGATTTAGAAGTTGAACCAAATTTGGCAATTATTAGACGACCGGATCGAATCATGGATAACAATGAGAAACGATTGAGAAGGATAGTTGTGTGATAAGTGAAAGTCCAATGGAGTGGTGATGCAAAATACAACATCTGGGAAATAGAAGACAGAATGTGGAAAGCATATCCTGAGTTTAGAATTGATGTTGTATCGAGATAGTGTACTCACCGCCTGTGGTGTAGTCACTTATCATATCTTATATATTTCATTTTGTCATATATATATATATATATTCATTTTGAGTTATCTTCTTCTTATTCTTAATTTCGAGGATGAAATTCTTTTAAGGTGGGAAGAATGTAACGACCCGGAAATTCATCACTGTAGAAAAAATTTCAAAATATCCAAATATAATATTTTTTAACATAAATAATAATTTTTTGAACAATAAATAATATTGGAAATATCATTTTGAATAAATATTTAAAAAAATATATACCTTGGAACAAATATTGATAAATGACCGAAAATCGTTTTATTGATAAACAGCTCTTTGATAATCCGACGTCGTGCACAGAGCTGGATACATACTCATTTATCCATATGAGTAGAATATGTAATAAAATAATATTTTTTATTTTGTAAAATTAAAAGTATATATGACATCATTAATAATGTTGCTATTTTGGAATAATTGATTTTTGAATTTAAATGGAGTTTAAATGATTTAATAATTATTTTAATTGTTAAATAAGCCCTTTTAAATATTACATAATGGTAGAAATATTATTATAAAATTTTATTTACAAATATATATATATATAACTAAAAATTGAAAATATGACCAGAAGTCGGAATCGGAATTCGTAGTGATTCAACGTGTAGAAGTTGTGCAACGTTGAGGATTAAATGTGACATACACATGCACATATACATGTACACATCCATGAGCATATTCATATGCACATGAACACTCACACACACACACACACACACATATATATATATATATATAACATATGCTTAAATATATATATATATATATATTATGAAAAATATCAAACATATTTTCTCACTTCCTTACTTAAGCATTACAAAGTCAACACTTACACACAAGTACATGCACATAGGCTACACACATGGGGCAGGGGCATGTTCGGTCGAAAGGAGGGAGGTAGGAGGAAGGTGTGGTGGTGATGAAGTGATGATGTGTATGCACTTAAATATCATGATATATTTACTCCTTCCCTTGCTTATAAATATAGCACTCCATCTTCACTTTCATTCCATGTTTCCTCTTCATTTTCTAAAGCTTCTCCTCTCCATTTTAATGGCCTCTTTCCTTAGCAAAATTATGGCAAAATCTATTCCAAAAAGAAACTAAATTTATATAGTGTGTGTTTTAAAACACCCCAAAATTTTCACAAAACTCCTCCTCTCCACCTAAATACCCCACGGTCACTACCTTATTTCTCCATAGCCGAGCCTTTCTCCTTCCCTAAGCTAGGCCATGAGTCATCCAAGCCTCCAAGGTCAAGGCCAAGCCTTCTAATGGCAAAAGTTCGAGTGTTCATGAGCTTTAAATTCAAATTAGCGAAGCTATAGCCATTTTTAAGTTAATCGTTTACTCCAAGGTGAGAAAACTCCACTTATATTTATATATATATACTTTGGATGATGATATGATATGTTATTTGGTTGCTATGATTTGATCATCATGTTTGGTTGTGAAATATTGTTGTTTGGATGTGTAAAACAAGTCATGTTTAAATACACGTCGAAATATCACAAAGGAAATCACTTTTCTTTTTGTAAATGAAATGACATATATGAGATGTTAAATCTCTTTGAATTTGGTTTAAAATATTTTAGAAATGTTTTATAAACATTTAAAAGTGTTTCGATAAAGTTGAAAAGAAAAAAAATGAAGTTGAAATTTGGCGCGTCGCGTAACGTTAGTTCGCGATTTGGCGCCATAGAAAGTTAAAACCATTTAAACGATGAATTCAGAGTCGGAATTCTTTAAAATAATAATTTTTCAAACTCTTATAATCATAGTTTTCAAACAAAAAAAATGATCGAGATTTCGTTTAGTAGATTTTAAATTGAGTAAATCAAGTTTTCAAAATAGTCGTGGTTTGGCAGTTCAGAAACCAAAGCGACAAATTCTTTATAAATGATATTCTTAATTCTGTAACAGTATGGAATAAATTATATAAATCTTTTAAAATGTTTTAAAAGATAATTGAGTTATAAAAATGAATTTATAAATGATCGAAAAAAAAATTTGATCAAATAAGCTTTAAAAGCACTATTCGCAGCAATTTTTGCAGCACTTTTAATAACTTTTGGAATATGCCTTTAAACTTAAGTATTCTTTCCCAAATCTTTTATAAATGTTTTCAAATAAATACATAAGTATTTTAAAGATGATTTGAAGATTTTATAATTTATTTTAAAGAGTTTAAATAAATGATTTAAAGAAAAGCTGTTAAAATCAAGTGATATAATCTTGGCTCTAAAAGCCGGTGAGTAGACTGGATTTTTCTATTTGTGAGATCTGAATGTGGGTGCTTAAACTAAGGAGATATTTAGGAGCAACCAGTGCCGTGGCTCTCCTGGCCTCTTTCTTGGGCAAGGAATAGGTAAGATCGAAATGTCGGAAACAAGGTAAATTTAAAAGATTCAATTTTTTAAATTTAATTTAATACAACTTAGATTGTATAGAATTAATCTTCTTATGCTTGGTATTAAATTCTGAGGAGGGACCGTACTGTCCGTGTGAATTTAAAAGGTGATTTCATCGTTATTCGATGGATAATAAAGGTTGAATATGGAAATTGATGTTGAGTAGAATTAGTACAATTTCTATCAACCCTTTTTACTCAATAAGGTTTTGCAATATAATTTATGAGAAATGATTTTGATTTGGTATTTTCAAAATTAAAGAGAGGTTTAATGATTCCGTATATACCAAAAAGAAATATTTTAAAGATATATATCTCTAGAAGATATTTTTGATAAAAAGGAAGTAATTAATCAAATGATAAGCATCTATTTACCCAACATCTTTTTATCGATGGCTAGTTTGAAGGAACTGGGTTCAGATTTGTGTGATTCTTATCTGAAAACCACTTCGAACCAATTTACGTATTCAAAGTGAAGACATGGAATGATAGTAAATGAATGAAGGGTTGTTTGTCACTGACCCTCGGGTGAAATTTCTCATATATATATATATATATATATATATATATGGTAGTAGTATCTTCATTTGATCTTCGATGCAAGGGCTACTTGCTGCTAATCCTAGGGATGATTCCCGATAAGATGTGGTAGGAGAGTTACTTCGGCTTGTCCTATTCCTGAACAACTTGTATGGATGAATGCCTAACGTTGCATTTCTAATCACATTGATTGACCTGTATAAACGTATTATGTGTTTGGTGGTGGAGAAAGCAACTTCTCTTAGCTTAACACCCTTTCCTGAGATATACAAGCTCAGGAGTTATACGTTTGTAGAAATCAGTTGTATGATCATGGAATGGCAGTGTGGCATTCAAAGTAGGATGTGCTATGTGAAAGGTAATCGTTACCTCGGGCCCCATCACCCGAAAATGGCTTAAACATGGCATGCTGTGAGGCTATGTTGTTCGCAACCATTAGGGTATGGTCATCACCATTCTAGATTACTCTATATATGTCGAGTATGTTGTATATGCTATGGGATCCCGAGTAGATCGGTTACGACCTGGGTGATGTCATATTCGATTCTATCGGCCATCAAGTTGGGTCTGCGTGTAAGCCAGTCTTGCCAGGTAGAGGTTCCAAAAGTTGTTGATCCTCGATGCATCCTTATAGAGAAGTACTGTACGGAGGGTAGTTTCTTACCTGCCATTGTGTAACGACCCGTATTTTCACGGATCGAAACATCGTAAGATAGTTAACCTTTGGTTGCATTGCTTATGAGTTTAAACGACTTAAGGATGGAGTTAGGTCATAGTGACCAACTTAAGATATAGTGGACGACTTAAGGTTTTGACCGGGTTAAGAGATAGGTCACTATGTATTAGGTCATCTGGTTGCTTGAATTGTTAGGTCGTAGACGATCTAAGATCAGTTAGGTCGTGTTGGGTTGGGTCGTTAATGAGTTAGGAACGACCTATAGTATTTGACTGACCTAAGGAAGTTAGGTCGGCAACGACCTAAGGACCTAGTAGAGTGAGCGACTTATGGGACTGACCGACCTAAGAGTTAATGACTTAGGTAGGATAGCGACTTAAGAGATTTAGCAAGTTGACCGACCTAAGAGATAAGCTAGCTAACGACTTAGTAGTTAGGTCGTTAGACGACCTAAGGGGTAAGTATTAGGTCGTGTGGACTTTAAGTCAGAGTGGTTGGCTAAGTCTTAGGTCGCGTGTTGGCTTAAGTGTTAGGTCGTAGGTCTTAAGTCGTAGAAGGTGTTGAGTTACTAAGTCGTAGGTTGGCATAGTTATTAAGTCGTATACCCTGTTAGATCGGAGACTTTGTTATGTCGCGCAGTGTTAGGTCGTAACACTGTTAAGTCGGTAAGTGCTTGTAGGTCGTTAGGTCTATGCAGATGCACTAAGTCATAGCATGTTAAGTCGTATAGGCGCGTGTGTTGAGTCGGAGGTTGCTAGGTCGGAAGAGGCTAGGTCGGAAGGGCTTAGGTCGGAAGGCTATAAGTCGGAGACGACCTATGGAGATGGCCGAGTTAAGGGGAAATCAGCCTATAAATACTCGTCCATTTCTTCATTTTTGGGATCCGGATTTCGAAGCGACGAAGTGCTGCCATTTTGAAAGCTCGACTTCTACACTTCTTCACTTCTTTTCTCCACTCTAATCTAGTGATTATATCCATCCAAGTTGAAGATCAAATTGAAGATTCAAGAGCTTGGATTGAAGATCTTCATCCTTTGAAGTGAGATTTCTTCGTTTGAAGCGGATTCGTGATAGATCAAGCTTGATCCTTCGCTGTCCAGATCTGAAGCGTGTTGATTTGAGGTTGTTTAAGTGATTTGGTGAGTGGTGATTATCTCTCACACGGATCCAAAGGAGTATATCGGATTGTTGGCTCGATTTGGTGTTAAAATAGTGATTTCCATACATTTTCTTCATCCTAAGTGTAGATCCATATAGATCCATTGTTCATGATGATGTTACATCCATTTTACTACACGTTAACCTATGCAAGTTCATTCATCGAGATTATAGAGATATTGTTCATGTTTTCATGCTTATTAGACTTTCAACTCTTTAATTACGAAATTGCCATTATTGTGATAATTGTCTACTTAGATCATATTTGAATGCTTGATTGCTTGGATTAATGTTTGATTTGGTTGATTGCTATGAATTAGATGATTGATGATTTGATTTAGATCGAGGATGATTCAAAAGCTAAGGGAAAGGCTCTTGAATGGGAAAAGCTGCTTGTGGCATTTGTAGCGGATGATGAAGCTCTTATGCATAGATTTGATGATGAGGTTGAGATGAGACTTTGCGAGGATGTGATGAAGCGAAGTATGATATGAGATAGTCTTGGTCTAATCCAGACGGGATCATTCCAAGCGGGTTGAGGATAATGGATGCTCGAGAGGCGCTTGAGCTAGTATGGAAATAGTTGTCAAGGAGGACGACTAGAAGGCTGAGATCTCATCGTTGTTGAAGGTTCTATCATGCTCAAAGCAAGAGTATGTTGGGCAGATTCGATAGTCCCTGAAGGCTACTGATTGGGTAGTCAAGTACTCTGGGCAGATTCGATAGTCCTAGGCACGGGTCACGATGACGTGCGGGAGTTATGTCTAGAACCGGGGTTTCCATTAGCCCTTGACGGACGACTGAAAGAATGTGCCGGTCATTCAATTAACGGTGATATCGAAGCAATGATAACAGTGATAGCCAGAGTCATGGATGTTTGGTTGTATCGTCATTCGGTCTCAAGAGTGGTATTTTCTGGGTGCTTATCTGATCTTGGTTTAGGCCTTGGGGGTTTGTGCTTGGAAAACATCGCCCTTGACTCGAGTGATAATTGCTTTACTTTACATTGTATGCTCTGCTATGATTGCTTCTATTTAGTGTGTGTCTTGGGGCTATCACTGTAGAAAGAGGTTGGAGTAGGAGGGTTGTATTCCTATTCCTTTTCCCTTATGCTCTTTTGGTATGTTGTTAGTTAATTTACCGCTCACTAAGACTGTTGTCTGACTCAAGGCTTTATGTTTTAATTCTTATTGCCTTGGGCTGTTCGTCCATTTTGGGACGGGCAGACTAGGTAGCAGGTGACAGGTGCTGTTCTCTTCTCACGATGCTGATATCGAAGACGAGCTAGAGGGTTGCATATTATCTTCTTACTATATGTACTGGATGTTCCGCTGTTTTGTATTCTCTGAGTGATGTAGTGAGGCTTGTTGTATTGACTATTCAGATGTTTGTATTCAACTATTATGAAGTTTTATTGATGAGATTCTATTCTGTGAAGCTTCACTGTATATATATGTTCTATTGTATTTTGTCCATGCGCTGTGAGTAATACGATAGATTCTGTTGTTTTTATCTACCTTGACAATCGTCCATGGTCGCCTGGCACACTTTACAGCGCACTATCTCTAGATTCGGTGCAGGAGTCATGGGCGGTCGTCACATTTGGTATCAGAGCTTTGGTTAATCGATTTTACCCAACGCTCGCTGACGTAACTACGTATGAGAGACGTAATTGTATTTTGATGGATGATTACTATATATAATATAGTAGCTTAGTAGAGTTTGAGTCCTTTAGGCAGTTGTTTCTCTAAGATGTTCTGATCATTCCTTTTTATAGATATTGAGGATGAGTCGAAGAGGGAGACCAGCTGCTAGGGAAGGCCGTGCTACCGAGGGAGCTGCGGATTATGCAGCTATGTTCGAAGCTATGATGACTTCGATCATGAGAAGGATACCAGTTCCGGGGGCAGCAGTTGATGTTGGAGTTCAAGTCCAAACTCCAAAACCAGTGGATTTTGCTAAGTTGTGCAAAGATTATACTGCTCTTGGAGGGAAGGTTTTCTTGGGAACAGAATCAACTATTGAGGTCCAGAGGTGGATAGATGCTTGTAGAAGGATCTTTGGTGATTTGGGAATTGAGGATGCGACTAAGAGGAAGTTGGCATCGAGACAGCTTCAAGGGAGAGCTTCTGATTGGTGGAACTCTATTACCATCAATACTCCGGAGGAAGAGATTACTTGGGAGCAATTCCAAGTCAGATTTGAAGCTAAGTTCATTTCTACAGCTCAGAAGTCTGTTCTGTTCAAGAAGTTTGTGGAGCTCAAGCAAGGTGGAAGACCAGTTCTTGAGTATGTTTCGGAGTTCGAAGCTTTGTCCAAGTATGCCCGGTCGTATATCGAATCTGCATATCAGAAGAATGAGAAGTTTGTGACAGGCTTGGACAGTTATCTTGGGAGGCAGTTGGTGGATCATTTGGACGACTCATTTGAAAAGCTTGTGGAGAAAGCTCTTAGGCATGAGAGTCTGTTTCCTAAGGAAGGATCTGTTGTTGCTGTGACCAAGGAAGAGTCTAAACTTCAGCAAGGTGGAAACAAGGAGAGGAAGCAGCAACAGCAGAAGGGTAAGGATGGCCAGAAGAAGCCGAAGGGCGAAGTGACTTGCTACAATTGTCAGCAGAAGGGCCATTTCTCTAAGGATTGTAAGAATCCGAAGGCACCGATGAAGTGTCACAACTGTGACAAGCCAGGGCATTTCAGGAAGAATTGTCCAGAACCGAGGAGGGACAAGCAGATTGTGCAAGCTTATGCTTTGGGAGCTGTTCCGTCATCTTCAAAAGCTCCTACCGCTGAAGAGAAGGGAAAGAGTGTGGTGGTTCAAGGTACTCTTTTCCTATGTGGTGTTCCAGTTAGAGTTCTGTTTGATACTGGAGCATCGCATTCGTTTGTTTGTAGTGAACTCGTAGGCCGGTTAGGTTTGGAACCGGATATTGTTGATAGGCCATTGGTTGTGACTAATCCAGTTGGGGGTTCGTCTTGTTTGTGTATGTTATGCCGTGGTCTGATTGTATCGAGTCATGGTTGCTCTTTTGTTTGTGATTGTTTTGTTCTGAACTTTACGGGGTTCGGAATTATTTTGGGTATGGACTGGCTTAGGAGGTATGCGGCAAAGGTTGATTGTGAGAGGCTGGAAGTGACAGTCGAGAATGTGGAAGGGCGAAAGATTGTGATACGATGTAAGCATGAAGAAGGCATCTTCATGAGCTTCATGTATTCGCTGGTTGTTCCACGGGATGGATTGTCATCGGTGCCAATCGCTAATGGATTCGAGGATGTCTTTGACGAAGTCAAAGGGTTGCCGCCGCATAGAGAGATCAAGTTTCGTATAGATATAGTTGAAGGAGCCAGACCTGTTGTGATGCTTCTTAGGCGGATGGCGCCTAGGGAACAGCAGGAGTTGAGGGTGCAAGTTGATGATCTTTTGCAGAAAGGATTCATTCGGCGTAGTGTGTCCGAGTGGGGTGCACCAGTTGTGTTCGCAACCAAGGCAGATGGATCGCTGAGGTTGTGTGTCGATTATCGTGAGCTGAATAAGGTGACTAAGAAGAACAAGTATCCATTACCGAGAATAGATGACTTGTTTGATCAGCTTCACGAAGCTAAGGTGTTTTCTCAGATGGATTTGGCAACGGGATTTCACCAGTTGAGAGTGGCTAAGGATAGTGTGCCGAAGACTGCTTTCCGAACACCATCCGGTTTCTTTGAGTGGCTGGTGATGCCGTTTGGATTGACTAACGCGCCAGCATATTTTGTGGATCTTATGAATAGAGTGTTCAGAGATCAGTTGAACAAGTTTGTACTTGTGTTCGTGGATGATATTCTGATTTATTCCAGAACTGAAGAAGAGCACAAGACACACTTGCGTATTGTTTTGGAAATCTTACGGAAACATCAGCTGAAGGCTAATTTTTCGAAGTGTCACTTCTGGAAGAGTGAAGTGAGGTTCTTAGGCCATGTTATCTCTGGAAGTGGAATAGCGGTTGATCCCGCTAAGGTGGTAGCAATCCAGGATTGGGTTAGACCTAAGAATGCATCGGATGTGAGGAGTTTTCTTGGATTAGCAGGATATTATTGTCGGTTTATCAAAGACTTCTCCAAGATAGCTGCACCATTAACAGGATTGACGAAGAAGAACCAAGTGTTCAGTTGGGATGCAAAGTGTGAGCAAGCTTTCGGAATCCTGAAAGAGCGATTGACGAGTGCTCCTGTTTTGACTATTCCAAGTGGGAATGATGAGATGGTGGTGTACACCGACGCATGTGGTACTGGACTTGGAGCAGTGCTGATGCAGAAGGATAAAGTTGTTGCGTATGCTAGTTGACAACTGAAGCCGCATGAAAGGAATTACCCGACTCATGATTTGGAGTTAGCGGCGATTGTTTTTGCTCTGAAGATGTGGAGACATTATCTATTGGGAGTTCGATTCGAGTTGTTTACAGATCATAAGTCGTTGAAGTATCTTTTCTCCCAAAAGGATTTGAATCTTCGGCAGCAACGTTGGCTAGAGTTCTTGGCATCATATGATTTTGGTATAGCTTATACTCTGGGAAAAGGTAACGCAGTAGCAGATGCGTTAAGTAGAAGACATGCAGGATTGGGAGCCATGTTTTCAGAATGGAAGAATCTCGAGTATTTAGCTGGATTTGACTTCAGGCCTAGATGCGAATTGGAACCTGAGATGTTGGCAAACTTATCGATAAGACCGACTCTTGTGGAAAGGATTGGCGAGAGCCAAAAGCGAGACGATAAGCTTGTCAAGATTATCCGTGATTTGGAATCTGGATTGGATCCAGAAAAGGATAAAGGATTCGAGGTCGATCGAGAGGGTTGGCTTCGGAAGCAAGGACGACTAGTTGTTCCCGATATAGATGAATTGAGGAGTGAAGTTCTGAAGGAGGGTCATCACTCGAAGTTGACAATTCATCCAGGAGGAAATAAGATGTATCGGGATATGAAGAGAACCTACTACTGGGAAGGTATGAAGAAGGATGTTGGAAATTTTATTTCCAAATGTATGAACTGCCAGTTGGTAAAAGCCGAACAGAAGAAGTCTAGTGGATTGCTTCAGCCATTAGAAGTTCCTACATGGAAGTGGGAGCAAGTGTCGATGGATTTTATCGATGGATTGCCTAGAACCAGAACGGGAAACGAAGGGATTTGGGTCATCATAGATCGTTTGACTAAGAGTGCTAGATTCATTCATGTTCGATCGACTAGGACTGCATCAAAGTTGGTTGAGTTGTATGTTAAGTGGATAGTTCGATTCCATGGTATTCCGAAGAGTATAGTGAGCGATCGAGACCCATTGTTCATTAGTGGATTTTGGAAGAGCTTCCAGGAAGTTTTGGGAACCGAGTTGTGTTTGAGTACAGCTTATCACCCTCAAATAGATGGTCAGACCGAGAGAGTCAACCGAGTTTTGGAAGATCTCCTCAGAGCTTGTGTTTTGGATTTCGGAGGATCATGTGAAGATCACCTTCATTGGTATGGCACCGTATGAGGCATTGTATGGAAGACCGTGTAACTCACCGACGTGTTGGATAGAAACTGGAGAAAAGCTGATGGGCCAGAGATGATTCGACAGACTTCAGATTGTATAGAGATCATTCGGCAACGAATCAAGGCAGCCCAAGATCGTCAGAAAAGTTATGCTGATAAGCGTCGAAAGGATTTGGAATTCGACGTAGGTGATATGGTTTTTGTGAAGATTTCTCCACTGAAGAATGTTATTCGATTCGGGAAGAAAGGAAAATTGACTCCGAGATTTGTTGGACCATTCCCGATCATCAAGCGAATTGGAAAGCTCGCCTATAGATTGGAATTACCGGAGAAGATGGCGGGTGTGCACAATGTTTTTCATGTGTCATATCTATGGAAGTACGTGCACGACTCGAATACAGCTGCTGATAGCTGTGAAGATTTCGAAGTTGATCCAGTCGATAGAAGACCTCGTAAGCCACTTCGTGTTGTGGGAACTGACACGAAACAGCTTAGGAGGAAGGTAGTTAAGTTGCTCAAGATACAATGGAGTGATGATGATGACGACTGTACGTGGGAGGTGGAAGAGAGGATGAAGGCAGCTCATCCTGAACTCTTCAAGGTATGGCCCTAAGGTGTCATGTCATCTCACGATATTGTAACTTGTTCTGGTTTTAGAATTCTGCATGCTAAGCTAGAATTGGATGCATGGTTTGTTGATTGCTATGGATGGTAGGCGTGCAGAATAGCCCTTGATTGCTTTGTTGTTTGGAATTTCGGGGGCGAAATTCCTAAGGGGGAGAGAATGTAACGACCTGTATTTTCACGGATCGAAACATCGTAAGATAGTTAACCTTTGGTTGCATTGCTTATGAGTTTAAACGACTTAAGGATGGAGTTAGGTCATAGTGACCAACTTAAGATATAGTGGACGACTTAAGGTTTTGACCGGGTTAAGAGATAGGTCACTATGTATTAGGTCATCTGGTTGCTTGAATTGTTAGGTCGTAGACGATCTAAGATCAGTTAGGTCATGTTGGGTTGGGTCGTTAATGAGTTAGGAACGACCTATAGTATTTGACTGACCTAAGGAAGTTAGGTCGGCAACGACCTAAGGACCTAGTAGAGTGAGCGACTTATGGGACTGACCGACCTAAGAGTTAACGACTTAGGTAGGATAGCGACTTAAGAGATTTAGCAAGTTGACCGACCTAAGAGATAAGCTAGCTAACGACTTAGTAGTTAGGTCGTTAGACGACCTAAGGGGTAAGTATTAGGTCGTGTGGACTTTAAGTCGGAGTGGTTGGCTAAGTCTTAGGTCGTGTGTTGGCTTAAGTGTTAGGTCGTAGGTCTTAAGTCGTAGAAGGTGTTGAGTTACTAAGTCGTAGGTCGGCATAGTTATTAAGTCGTATACCCTGTTAGATCGGAGACTTTGTTATGTCGCGCAGTGTTAGGTCGTAACACTGTTAAGTCGGTAAGTGCTTGTAGGTCGTTAGGTCTATGCAGATGCACTAAGTCGTAGCGTGTTAAGTCGTATAGAAGCGTGTGTTGAGTCGGAGGTTGCTAGGTCGGAAGAGGCTAGTTTGGAAGGGCTTAGGTCGGAAGGCTATAAGTCGGAGATGACCTATGGAGATGGCCGAGTTAAGGGGAAATCAGCCTATAAATACTCGTCCATTTCTTCATTTTTGGGATCCGGATTTCGAAGCAACGAAGTGTTGCCATTTTGAAAGCTCGACTTCTACACTTCTTCACTTCTTTTCTCCACTCTAATCTAGTGATTATATCCATCCAAGTTGAAGATCAAATTGAAGATTCAAGAGCTTGGATTGAAGATCTTCATCCTTTGAAGTGAGATTTCTTCGTTTGAAGCGGATTCGTGATAGATCAAGCTTGATCTTTCGCTATCCAGATCTGAAGCGTGTTGATTTGAGGTTGTTTAGGTGATTTGGTGAGTGGTGATTATCTCTCACATGGATCCAAAGGAGTATATCGGATTGTTGGCTCGATTTGGTGTTAAAATAGTGATTTCCATACATTTTCTTCATCCTAAGTGTAGATCCATATAGATCCATTGTTCATGATGATGTTACATCCATTTTACTACACGTTAACCTATGCAAGTTCATTCATCGAGATTATAGAGATATTGTTCATGTTTTCATGCTTATTAGACTTTCAACTCTTTAATTACGAAATTGCCATTATTGTGATAATTGTCTACTTAGATCATATTTGAATGCTTGATTGCTTGGATTAATGTTTGATTTGGTTGATTGCTATGAATTAGATGATTGATGATTTGATTTAGATCGAGGATGATTCAAAAGCTAAGGGAAAGGCTCTTGAATGGGAAAAGCTGCTTGTGGCATTTGTAGCGGATGATGAAGCTCTTATGCATAGATTTGATGATGAGGTTGAGATGAGACTTTGCGAGGATGTGATGAAGCAAAGTATGATATGAGATAGTCTTGGTCTAATCCAGACGGGATCATTCCAAGCGGGTTGAGGATAATGGATGCTCGAGAGGCGCTTGAGCTAGTATGGAAATAGTTGTCAAGGAGGACGACTAGAAGGCTGAGATCTCATCGTTGTTGAAGGTTCTAGCATGCTCAAAGCAAGAGTACGTTGGGCAGATTCGATAGTCCCTGAAGGCTACTGATTGGGTAGTCAAGTACTCTGGGCAGATTCGATAGTCCTAGGCACGGGTCACGATGACGTGCGGGAGTTATGTTTAGAACCGGGGTTTCCATTAGCCCTTGACGGACGGCTGAAAGAATGTGCCGGTCATTCAATTAACGGTGATATCGAAGCAATGATAACAGTGATAGCCAGAGTCATGGATGTTTGGTTGTATCGTCATTCGGTCTTAAGAGTGGTATTTTCTGGGTGCTTATTTGATCTTGGTTTAGGCCTTGGGGGTTTGTGCTTGGAAAACATCGCCCTTGACTCGAGTGATAATTGCTTTACTTTACATTGTATGCTCTGCTATGATTGCTTCTATTTAGTGTGTGTCTGGGGGCTATCACTGTAGAAAGAGGTTGGAGTGGGAGGGTTGTATTCCTATTCCTTTTCCCTTATGCTCTTTTGGTATGTTGTTAGTTAATTTACCTCTCACTAAGACTGTTGTCTGACTCAAGGCTTTATGTTTTAATTCTTATTGCCTTGGGCTGTTCGTCCATTTTGGGACGGGCAGACTAGGTAGCAGGTGACAGGTGCTATTCTCTTCTCACGATGCTGATATCGAAGACGAGCTGGAGGGTTGCATATTATCTTCTTACTATATGTACTGGATGTTCCGCTGTTTTGTATTCTCTGAGTGATGTAGTGAGGCTTGTTGTATTGACTATTCAGATGTTTGTATTCAACTATTATGAAGTTTTATTAATGAGATTCTATTCTGTGAAGCTTCACTATATATATATATATATATATATATATATATATATGTTCTATTGTATTTTGTCCATGCGCTGTGAGTAATACGATAGATTCTGTTGTTTTTATCTACCTTGACAATCGTCCATGGTCGCCTGGCACACTTTACAGCGCACTATCTCTAGATTCGGTACAGGAGTCATGGGCGGTCGTCACACATTGTATGGAAATCAATTCTCTAATAAATGCCTTTGGATTTGATAGTAGAACTTACTTTGTAGCTAATATGCTGGAATTTAATCAATGTAACACTTTCGGCTAAGATTCTAAGTTTATTTGAAAAGTATTTTCTAAAGAATGTCATTAAATACAATATTCCCAGATTTTGCGTAACAAATGTTTTGGTTATCATAAGGTAAAATCCCATTTCATTTTTATGTGCGGCGTGGTCTTATGAGATACCAATTTGTTTTCAAATATCCTTATTTTGAGTTTCTCACACCAGTCCCATAACTGACCCGGAGTTTATTTTCTTTCCCCTTAAACTCTGGGTGCCCTATTTTCCTGGGCGGCTAAGTAGTCAGATAATCTTGGAGCATTTTGGAATGGAGCATTTTAGGTCTTTTTGTTGAAGTTATCTATCACTTTCCAGTGTGTTTGTATTTTGTATTATGTTTTACCAGCTCTTGTAAGGATAGGTAGTTATAATTATCCTGGCTGGATTAGTACTTACTAGAACTCTGATAGAGAAATTTGGAGTGATTACATGTACTACTCATATGTATAATTATATGTTGAATACGATGTGAGATTCTATTATTGTTTTGTCTTCTATCTTTATTTTCTTTACCCTATGGTAATCTGCCTCTCCAGCACTTGGATTTATGGCGCGTGAATACCGATGATGTATTAATGTCGATCTCTGAGGGTTGAGGAGGTGAGTCATCACATTTGGTATCAGCTTATTAGTTCCCTTTTCATTTAAGGCAATAAGATTTACCTTAAATATTTATCTACCCATAAATCCCTGTTTAATGCTCATAAATGTCGATCTATCCATAAAATCCTAACGGACATTCCTCAAGAGATTTATGTATGATTACTAATATCGAATTAGTAACCTTTTATATCTTCTTCATTTTTAGTAATTCAACTTCTTAATTTATCATTCCCATTAATCCATTTACCTTATTAAAATTATTGCAACTTCCATGTTTATTACCATTTATTGGAGTTACAACCTTTTAAACTCTTTTCTCATTAGTTAATTTTCCTAAACGTGAATATTACGTGCAAGCATTGTTATTAGCTTTTTACTTAATTATTATAAGCGCAGTAATTACATACAAATATTTACTTTTGTTAAATATGTTCTAGTTATATATTACTAGAATATACTTTTCCGTGTTAAATTGTTGGAATCATTTATAAAAAGATTATCCCCTATAATTTCCATAAATTATCCAAAAAAAGATTTAACTTTAAAATATAAAAGATTGCGTCGTTTGAAATTACAAAGAATAATCATTTCTTTTTATTATTGAAACAGACAGTGTAAACTATAATGAATTCATACTTTACACATCTCTTTCTCTTTCTATTTGCATGTATTCCTTATTAGAACAAACGCCTTATCTTTCTAAAAAGAAAAGAAATCAAACTAATTTACAAATATTAAGCGGATCTAAATTCCAACAATTCCAAAAGTAGAAAAGTTCATGTTCTAACAAGATTAGGGTAACAATCCAAATTTATAACATTATTATACAACCTATTTTAGATCTAGAATAAATTTCATTTAAATTAATATTCTAAATTCATACATTTAGGACTGATTTCTAGATTAGGTTGTATACAATGCTAAATCAATTTATAAACAAGAATATGTAGGCGATATTTATTATATTCAGATCGTATTTAGTTAGTTGCCTACAACTCATACAATTATCCAATTAGGCATAAGTATGAAATAAACACTAACGGGATAATTTTCATATTATAACAATCTATAAAAATTCCCACTCGCCTTTTAAAAGCGATCCAAATCTCCATATCTGAAGTAAAACCTTTGGTTCATCTCCAAATCCTTTTTAATCTAAGAGATATGTATAAAAGGGTATATACATACATTAGAATTATAGATCTAAGAAAAGATTTGGAATTGGGAGAGAAAATAGATACAAATATATAAATATATAAATTACCTTAAATACACATATGGTTGATCCTATTCTCTTCTTCTTTTTATTAGATTTCTACTCTTCTCTGATTTGTATGAATATAGATACAAATATCTTATCTTTTATAATTTAGAAAGAAAGTGGAGAAGAAGAAATGGCAGAGCTTTGCTACTGCCTCCATAAAAATATAAGAAGAGAAGGGAGGGTCAAGCCTGAATTTATAGATGCTAGAATCAACCAGAACCGTTATGTCGAAATATCTTAAATTCGGGCCGTCGTGGCCTAGGTTTGTTGGAGCCGCCAGGTCACCATCGGTCGACCGCCCTTGGGTGACCAGTCGACCGCTAGGGGTCGACCATCCCCAATGATGGGTCGGCCTGTGGGCCCGGTTAATTAATATAAAAATGTTAATTATTTCTTGTTTAATTATATTCGTTTCGAATTCGTTTTTCGGCTGTAACTTCTTTGTTTAGACTCCAATCGCAAAACTCCAAATACGAAAGTTGCTCAGAATTTCGCCACGAATGTAATGGTACAAGCTTCATGGTCAAATTCCATCATTTACATAAATTCCATTTTTGGAACCTAATTAATTAACTAATTAACAAATTAAATAACATACACCAAATTACGGGGTGTTACAATTATTAATTGAATTTATAGGATCTATAATTTTTAATTTGGAAAAGATTTAAATTTTCGTTTGACATGTAGTATGGCAAACATTGGTATTTTTAAAATTCCACAGAATAAAATAATCTGTGTTTCTATTGTGGATTTGTGATCATGTCGCATTTTGGTGCACGAACGTATTTTTATTACTGTCGTTCGCGGTCCGTATGCGAATGGAATATTATATAGCGGAATACCACAAAATTATTTTTTCAAAACCTTTTAAAAATCAAATCAAATTCAAAATATTTAGTGGCGATGTGATGGCTTGCTTGAAATTTTTGTGTAACTTGTTAAATAAGGAATTGACTTTGTTTGTAAAGTTAGATAAAATTCAACACTTGGCCATATTTCGACACTTTATTTTTCTTCCTCCATGTTTACGGTAAACAAAAGATAATGGCCATCCCTTGTAACTTCTTCCAATGAGTTCGTAGTAGCTAGAGCTTCGATTTGGTGTAGGCTAGGTTGGATACAGCATCGATTTGGGTTGCTCGAATTAAAGGCAGCGAACTAGGGTTCCATACGGTTGATGATCTAGGCGACGTTAAAAGAATCGGAGGGTAGTATGGTGTTTGTCTTACAAAGGAGCTACGATTTGTAAAGTTTGGGAGGATTCACTACTTTGTGGTGGGTCACAACTATCACGTGGTCGAAGGCTTAAGCTCCAGGTTGTGGTCAAATAGGAAGGATCGGGCTGCCTGAATTTAGGATGAATGTGTAGCTCTTGCGTAGAGTGATGCAATGGCATGAGCAACATTGATTTTCATTGAGGATCTAGCGTGGGAGAAGGTGGAGATGCACGGTAATGTGTGTTTCAACGTGTGTCTGTATCTTTCATGCATGGTAGTGTATTAGTGGAGATGGAAGATGTATTAAGGTGGAGTGATTAACTTAGTTGTTCCATATGAGGTCGGATTTGGAAGCAGTCTTTCGCATTGGACTCG
This sequence comes from Allium fistulosum, assembly GCA_030737815.1. Classification (NCBI taxonomy): domain Eukaryota; kingdom Viridiplantae; phylum Streptophyta; class Magnoliopsida; order Asparagales; family Amaryllidaceae; genus Allium; species Allium fistulosum. The sequence continues at coordinate 592,930,930 of CM060905.1, read as the reverse complement.
TATTGACGTTATGTGATGTAATTGGTTTAGTCGAGTTTGAAGCAAGAGGAATTTTGAGATAAAATCGAATGTCCTTCGATTTTAGACAAAACCGAAATGCGATATCATCCATTGGAATTTTGGTGAGTTTACTCACCTCTAAATAAATTTTATGATATCTGCGTTCCTATATATTATTGTTAAATGCTTGGATGATAGTTGATAGTTTTAATGAAGTATAAATTAGTGATAAAAATTTCAATGATTTAATTTAATTACGTTTAACGTAGCTAAATTAGTTATATTTCGTGTGATATCTATTTAGCGGAATAAAACACCGTTATGCTATAATTAAATTGAATAGATTATTTTGGACATCTATCGAGCAGAATAAATCATCGTTCTGTACTTGTCAAGTAAAAAGATTATTATTTGACTGTTTGTTTGGATTTGAATTCCCGCTTGAAAAGAGGATTGCATAAATAACCATTGTTTTGCAGGGGACTTTTGTGAAGAGACCCTAAGTGGTTTCTCGCCAGTATTAATTTACTTATATTCTGATGTTGCTTATACTGTTGTTTGGTTGAAATGTTTGTGACATATTGTTTGGTTTGTATAAGTGTCGTTAAAGAGATTATCACTTTACCGTCACTTATGAAATATCATCTCCTTAAACTCTTGTTCTGTGTTCAACTTGAGCTTGTAATTTTACAAAATAAATGTTTAATCGTGTTTTTACACTTAGAAAATTGTTTGAAATATATTTTCAAGTACTTTGAGAATTTTGAAAATAAAGGATAAGTGTTGATTAAAAATTTTAAAAGGAGTTATAAATTTAATTAATTATCTTTCGGAATAATTAACACTTTTTAAATTTTTAAAGAGATTAAAATTTGTTTAATTGTCTTTCGAGATAATTAATGCCATTTTAAATTTATAGAAGATTATAAATGGGATTTAATTATCTTTTGGAATAATTAATGTTGTTTAAATGTATAAGGTTATTTACCTTAAATATTTTGTAAATTCTTTTCAAATGGGTTTGTAGGGATTGTATAAGTATTTGAAAATAATTGGAGGTTTAAATATATTCTTAGTTATTATTTAACTATAATAAAGTTAATTAATAAATTGATTAATGATGTTTAATGTTACTTAACTGATTTAATAAAGGTGTTAAAAGTTAATTAATTGATTTATTAAATGAGTTATAAGTTGACTAATTGTCTCTTAAGATAATTAATGTGGTTTTTGAATTTATATAAGAATTATATCAATTATCTTTCTAGATGATTAACATTGTTTAAGTTTATAAAAGCATTTTAAGTGATTTATTATCTTTAGGGAAAATAAATGTTGTTTGAAATTTACAAATGATAGTTTATAAACGAGAAAATCTTTAAAAAATAAAGCTAAGTGTGAATTTTGGGTTTATAGTAAATAATGTTTTAATGACATTTTTTTTTATCCTTCTTTTTAATACGCTTAAAAATATAATTTGCTCTTTAACAAGAATATTTTAAACAATGTTTTTAAAGTGTTTTATAAATATTTGTGATGTGAAATCCAAGCACAAGTCTGGTTTTAAAAGTTTAAAATGTTTTATTCGGTTACTGAAAGGATAAGTAATTTGATTTCTGTAAACGGTATTGTTTATATGGAAAGGATTTAGTCATACTCTTATCACTAAATATCGAGGTATGGAAACTCGTTTCTATCTCGAAGGTTAAAATTATTGTCAAGGCAATGCCTAGACGTAACACTACCTTAACCTGCCTGGCTTTATTTTCAATTGAGGGATAGTACTAGTTTGAAATCGAAGAGTAGTGGTATGGGTATGAGATTTAATTTCCATATATGATCATTTTGATTATTCTTGATGGTTGATTTATTGACTATCGATTCAACTTTCTTATTTGTGTATCGTCAATTTAAGACGATTTATTGCTCATTTGAGTGTTGATATTCTTTGTTGAAAATGACTAAAACCTAAGTGCGAGCGGTGGTCAAGCTATGTGAGGTTGCTCCCATTAGGGTATTTTCACATCTACACTAGATTGGTTTCGGTGGTACGCATGCGGAGATGTGAAATACTCGGATTATCGATAAGGTTGGTGGGCTTTGGCTTGGAAGTTTCTGAGAGAGTTCCAGAGTATATGACTCTCTCAAGTATATTTTCTAAAGATATACTTTCGATGACGGGGGTGCATCCTCCTAGTCATTGTTGGAAAATTCCTTTTCCTTGTGTTTGATTCAAATCTTTAAATTGTTTTCTTATACATCAATAAGTGCTTGGAGCTCTTCTCGATGTTCAATTATTTGTGTCCATTCTTTAAGTTTGGATTTTGATCTTGTTTGTACCCATTCTTTCAAGTCTGGGTTTTATTTTAATCTGTTTTCATTCATTCATGTGTGGATAGGCTTGTCAATAGATACTTTCGGATGCAGATAGTTCCATATCCGCTTCCGCATCCGAAATAATTTTTGGATATCGGATATCCGCATACGGATGGATATCAGATAATTATCCTATCCGCCAACAATCGATAAATCAAGAAATATAAATGGAAAATTTTAGTTTAACATAAACTTTTTTCGATCTCATTGATTATAAAAGTGTTAAAAATAAACAAATATAATGATAATAAATAGTTTTGAGCGGTTAATATGCATTTAGTGCATATAATATAAACTTCTAACTTAATAAAATCATAAATAACTATTGTTCATTGTACTAAAATACAAATAATTTAAATTATAATCTTGAAATATACCGGACAGATAATTTTCGGATGCGGATGTCTTCATATCCGCATCCGCATTCATTTTTACGGATATCAGATATTTATATGCTTTTAGGATGCGGATGCGGATGCGGATGCGGACGAATTTCGAATTTTTCGGATATCCATTGATAGCCCTATGTGTAGAAGTTGTTCTTGTGAGGTAAAACACATTCCATGAATTAGTGGTATGGTCTCACAGAATAATTATATATTTATCATATTACATCATGCTGGTATTTCTTAGACTGATCCAGGTGTTATTTTATTATAACGCTCGGGTCAGACCGGGTGCTTTTCCAGGTTGCCGTTTGAAGGACAGGAAGCTCATGGAGTATAGTTGGATGTTCACCTACCACGGTATTTTATTTTCCGCTATATTATATTGTAAACCTATCAACAATTGTAAGGTCAGAAAATTATAAGTGTCCAACTGATGAGGTTTGTTTTTAACTCTGATGTACCTTATGTCTTGGAATGAAAGTTTATACTGTCTTTGTTGTATCATATGTTGTCGTTTCCGCTATGAGATTCTATTTCTCATGTTCTTTTTATTTTACCCTAACAATCTGCCTTTTCGGAGATTGAAAGTTCGGCATTTGAGTACCGTGGATGTATTGAGTCCCAACTTTCGATGGTTGAAAAGGCAGGTCTTTACAGTAAAGATGTTTCTTCATTATAGTTTTTGATATCTCCTTTAATGAGCATAACTTTACTAAAATGAAATGAATGCTTAGCGTATGAACTATGAGTCAACTCCAAAATACATGAATGTTCTACTATAAATATTGACTTGCAATGACTGTTCGCAAAATATATAAGAAGGAACATGGAACAACGACCAAATCATCAACTTACCTTACATTAAAATTGTTTATTACTACTCTAAAATTGCTTCGTCGGCTATTATTTAGAATAAGGTCAACTTCGAAACCGAACAAAATAGTTAATTTATAAATGTTAATTACATTATGTTTTGTTAAATGAATTATGGTCATTAATTGATTTTTGGGTTAAAGAAACAAAACATTTTGTAACTAACATGTGTAAAATAAATTTAACGAAGAAAATTAAAAGATGTATATATGTGACAAAAATTAACTCTGCTTCTTTGTAGGAAGTTCAATTTCATTAGAATAAGTTTAGCTTCAATCAAAAAAGTGTACTATAGACATTGGATTATACATCATTAGAAAGCTTTCGACTTGTATGACTAAATTATGAAAATGAGTTTTCAACATATCATTAGAAAACATAAAAAATTTAGTATTTAATGGTAGAAGATGGATCTATAATTTTAATTATATCCTATAGAAAATATTGCAATTTAGACAAGCACCATTGTCGAAGTGGTTAAGTGATTTGGCTTTGGTGCGAGAGTTCACAAGTTCGAAACTTGCATAGCGTAATTTGAACGTTTATTGACATGTGATATGTTGTCCCAGTGACATGTTATATATAAAGTACCATTTCAAAAAAAATCGCATTTTAGAATGTGATGTATTTTTCCTGATGTCATTTGAAGGGACCTAATTTGAAGAATATTTACATGGTTGTAAACTTGTAATGTGTAAGTAGATTATGAGACAGAGAACAACTTAAAATATTCCGAGTAAAAAATATTAACAAATTTTGTCCTACTCATGCCAAAACCAATTCTTAAAACTTAAACCTTTGTCGTGGAAAAACTAGATAGTCATTGTTCTATCAATTTAAACAGCATGTCTCATGTCTTTCCTCATGTTTTAGCATTATTAACCGCTAAAATGCTCTATATTTTTTACCTGCCATACGCCACCAGTTATGACTTTTTCTCAAACCTTTTACATGCAAGTTTGTATATCTTATTTTATATTCAGATATATTGGATGGATGCAACTTTAGGAGCTGCTATTTTGGCCCTATATATCTCTCTGGGAGATCATGTACTTGATTTATGTGAAGCTCCAAGTGAAAATGTTTTGCTTGGACATGAAATCTAATTATATAGTTCAATTGAACATATATATCACAAACGTCATTGTATTAGAGGTATAGTGGAACAAGTCGTAATAGAGATATCAAGGTAAAAGTATACATTGTAAACAATTTATTCAGTTGCAATAGCATGTGATCTTGCACATTTTATTATCCTTGAGCACTACCTACGTACTATATCACAATTATATAAGTTAACAACATCATATGAAAGTACCTGATTTTGGTAGATATTACATGTGCGTGCACGCACATACACATACATACATACATACATATATATTTTGGAAATTCTTTCAATCAACTTCCTCCCTGAAGCTTAGGGTTTCTAAAAAATTCAGGTTTGCTGCAGCTGCTTCTTCCTATACCTCCTGTAATGACCCACTATTTTGGACCATTCAAATCAACAATAAAACCACATATGTCGGACTTGAATAATACAAAATAATAGATTGTAATAAATTTAGAGAAAATAAAACCAATCGCAAAATCACAGACACAAAAATATCAGAATAACTCGCGGCGGAAAATAAAATAAATAGTGGTTCATGAAGCCACTACAATACATAGTCTCAAAACAGATTCAAAATACATAGTCTGAAAAACAGATACAACAGAAGTCTGAATACATAAACATAGTAGAAATCCCAAAAACATATGTCTCTAATACAAAGCTGACATAGAAATACTGAATGGAAAAAGATAGCAACTAAATAAAAGATGATCTCCAGCAGTCCTAGCTCCAGAAGGTGAAATCCAAAGCTGATACTCAGGCTGACCCGAGCGTAAATAAAACACAAACACTCGAGTCAGGACATACATACTTATACAATGTAAACCAACACAAGTGAACTGTAATAAAAGGTACAAGTAACTTAAAGAATGCTTGGGATCGCCCATTCTTTAAGGATCCGTTAAACTATCTACTACGTAGTAATATTCGCTATTATAATAATGTCTAATAATAAAATAAACTTACTTTTAAATAGCATTAAGGCTTTACATTTTCCACCTTAACACGTAATAGTCCCAGTAGTCTATCCAGTATTAGCATACTCCCAGATCGGGGGCTACCCTCAATACTCCACAGGCTACGGCACAAATCCAAACTCGTAGTAAAGCTCGCTAGGGTAGGTGACACGGCACAACTAGGCAATGCCAGGGTAGATATACCAATTACGCATCTGGGCTGGTGGAAACGCATAGCAGCCAATACCACCCACCTCGAGCCACACTCCCAAAATCAAGGGGTGCATCCAATCAATCACAAAAGTAATAGAATGGTTTACAAGAAGTGTGTTCGATCAGAGGTGCTACCTCATTGGCCTGTCGATCGCTCCTGTTTTAGCCACCTTAAGCCAACTCACGGGAGTCGGGTTCACGTTCATACCTCAATAGGATCGTCGCCACCATCCTACTTTATTCTGGAATCTCCACCGCATACACAGTTGTTAAAGTGGTTTTCGGTATCGACAGAGAGTATGTCCATATTCGATCCCGGTCTCTTTAACAACCAATTGTTATTATAACCCGTGGTTATACTTTTCAAATGGTTTATATTTCCAATCAAAATAATTCATTTAAAACCATTTTAAAATAAAGTCAATATTCTTTCAAATCAAACTATTAAATTCCCAAAAATTTAGCACTTTTGAAGCTTGTTTATTTAGTTAAATACTTCAAAACATTGAAATTTTAGCATTCGCAGCACTTAGAAAAGGCTACGGTAAGTTATATTTGAAAAAGTTCATTTCAGCAAAGACAGCATTTATAAACTGCTGCAGTAGTTCAATTACATTTGAAAATCTCATTTCAGCAAACTGCAGCACTTATCAGTGCTACTGTAGCCCTTATATTAGTTTCAGATTTTAGATTTTCTTTCTACAACCACAGCACTTACCAAGTGCTGCAGTAGCCCTTAGTTAATTTAGCATTTAGTTCATTTGCATCAACCACGACACTTACAAAGTGCTGCAGTATCATTTACTTCATATTTTAAGTTAATTTCAGAAATGATAGCATTTCTGAAGTGCTACTAATTCAATTTCTAGATTTATAATAAAATTTTAGAAACGAATAAACTTCGATTTTAATCATTTTAACTTACAAAAATCATATTTTCCACTCAAAAATGTTCATTTAAATACCCTTTAACTTATGATTTTTATAAAGTAAAATTTTCGTAATTAAATCCAAATTTTTCAATAATTTACTTATTAAATCCAAGTGTACAATTTTTTTATTCTTTGCATTTTTTTTCAATTAACTCAACACTTAAATTTAAATTACCATTTCAAAAATAAAACTTAATTTCCATTTTTTATTTAATTAACTTAAACTTCCATTAAAAAAATTAAATCACAAACCTCCAAATTAAGTTATGTTTCAAATCACAATTTTATCATTTGTTTATTTAACATTTTAACTTATAGAAAAATCACTAACCCTTTTATTAAACCATTTTAAATACAATTTAAATCAAATTATCATACTTTTACATTTTTAAAATACTTAAAATTTTCCAGAAAATATATAAAATAACCACGGGTTTGTACAATATTTTCCAACCTAAGTCAAGTGATACGGATAATATATCATTTCAATCCGTAATTTACAAAAAAATCCGGGTTCTATCATTTCGAACCCGCAATCCCAAGTAAATAAAAATAAATAAAAATCGCTCAGGCCTATCATTTCAGCCCATAACGATTTTTCCCTATTCTAAAGTCTGTTCGGGTATGTATCATTTCAACCCATAGTGATTCTATTCAACAGGGAACTTGCAGTGTGAGAAACAGAAATAAATAAACAGTATAACAACATATTACATATCAGATTATGTGATAAGTTTATAGCAAAGTTTAACATCATATAATTCATATCACAGGTAGGTATAAAATGGTATAACAATTCTACACATTCACTTGTTGTCACTTCACAAATTCTATAAGTATGAATGTCAAGCGTGAATAACTCACCTTTTTAAGCTGGAGTTAGCAAATCAAAACTCACAAACAAATTCCAGAAAGCACAATATAGCACGACTTTGGATTTAAGTGGAGAGAGAGAGCCAAGATATCAATCTTGTATACAATAAATAAAACAAAGCAATATAAATATAAATATAAATATAACACAAAGATTAAATGAAACAAAATGGAAATAGAATTTACAAAAGACATCACCAAGCTTTGAAATCAAAATTGCTTGACCATGACTCCTTGTTTGCTCGGCCATACATGTTTTATTTGATGGTAAGTGTGATATCCCGGAAATTTGGCAATATCAATTTAATAATCTTTATTAATAATTAAATTGATTTGTTGATTTATTTTATAAATTGACAAGTTTATTCATTTTAAAAGGTTAATAATATTTTAAATTGGCAAATTATTTCTTTTGAAAACTAATAACATTTTAATTTGGGAATATCTTTTCTAAAATTTTAATTAGGAAGATTTATCTTACTAAAACTAATATAAGTGTTTATATTTATAATGTATATATATATAAGTATATATATTATAAATAGGGAGTCTTTTAAAACTATGTTTTCAAATTATAATATATATGTATATATATATATTGTGATTTGGAGTTATGTATTAAATTCAATATAGTAATTATCAAAGCTAATGTTAAAAGTATTTCCATTTAGAATATATATAATTGTATATATTGAAATGGAAAGAATATTGAATTTGAATTTAATAAAGTATTTTCAAACTTTAATATTTATATAATTTGTAATTTGGAAATTTGTAATTTAACTTAATACTTTTGAAAATGATATTTATGATTTAAATAACAAGAATAATTTCTTGTTTAAAAATATATATGTAAGCTTAAGTTTAAATAAGATTTAAATTAGAAGTTCATTTGTTTTTTTTCCTTCATTTTAATTTTAACATAAGGTAAATTGTTTAAGATTTTTATACAAGGAGTTAAACTAAATTTCTCAAATTTATAAACATATGTTATATGATTTGATCAAAATATAAGTTACTTGAATTCACATTTGTATATTTATAAATTTAAAAGCTTAATTGTATAAAGATAAATACATTTTTATATACATAAAAATATTGCATAAATACATATGTATAACTTAAATAAATTAATTAAAACAAGAGTAACACTTGTTAGCATATTAAGGAGGTCTAAAGACATTTGTAAACTTGTATGCATAGGTGTAAGCTAGATAATACTTAAAAGACAAGTGGCTTTATCTTGTTTTCTTTTTGATAATTAAAGTTTTAAAATTTTAAAAATGGAAGAAAGATCTGCAATTTTCTTTCTTCAGCTCTAAAACTATCTTCTTCTTTCTCAACTAAAACTATCTTCTTCTAAAAATAAATTCGAATCTAAAGATAAAGAAAAAGCTGGAAATCTGTAAAATCTAAAGCAAAGTAGAAATCTGGAAAATTCAAAACAGAGGCAAATGCAAGTTCATCTTCAAGTACAATTAGCAACAGGATGTAAAACTTCATCAAGCCGTTCAAATCAAATGCAAATATGAAAATCTGGAAACTGTAAAATCTGTGAACAAAAGAAGTTAATCTGGAAATCAACAGCAACAGGATTATTTCATCATGCAGAAGGAAATTCAATAAGCCTGGAAACAAAGTTTTGTATTCTGTCTCAACATGTCTGGTGAGTAAATATACTCTAAAAACAGTTTTAAATTAATACGTGTTTGAATGATAGTGCATGCAATGTATTTTCTATGATGATGAAGATTAATATATATGAATACTGGCATATATGTATGTTGTAAACAGGGAGTGTCTGAGTATTACAAACCTGTATATTTCATCTCTGTTTTTTTTAGTTGAATTCGTATGAAATTCAAAATCTCCCAAACAATTCAATATTAGATGTTGCTATACAAACGAAATCTGTTTGTTAACATGTACTGAAGAAATTAAAAATAGTTTCTATAAAATTAAATTTATAAATAATTTTTAAATTTGATATTACAGTAAACATCTGATATGTGTCAAAAATGAATCATCTTGTTTTTACAATTGGATTTCATGAATGTATCAAGGACCCAAAATCATGATTTTTAAGATGTATATCATAATTTTTAATTGAGGAATTCTTGTGAATATGGGTTTTATTCGAAAATGGGGATTTTGTGAATTACTAATTATCCACGCTATAATATGATTCGAATTCTCGATCGAAGCTTGATTGTGGATTATAGATTAAGGGAAAAATGCATAAGAATTTTTCTAATGAATAAATTTTTCGAATTGGATCGAAGTAGGGTTTTAGGCTGCTTTTAAATGGGTTGAACTGTTGAGGAATTTGCGACGTGGGTGATGATGCGGGAGTGATCGCGTTTATTGCAGTGGGTTATGGAGGTCGAAACGTAGCTACGGCGAAGGTGGAAGAACTTCTCGTGGCATAGATCATCGGAGACGAGTGGATTCTGGTGATGTTCGTTTCCAGGTTGTGGAATTTTGGTCGTTTCCGTTTCTCGATCGAATTGAGAGATTTGGATGGTCGTGTTTGATCGCGAGGATCACCGGTGAGATGTAGGGATGTACGTCGATGGTCGGAGTGCCGTGGTTCATCAGTGTAGGTGTACGTGCACGTTTGCGTGCATCTGAATTTCGAGTTTGGGGAAGAAAGCTTTTGCTCGGGTGCTTGTTCGTGAATAATCGAGTTTTACTCGAAGCAGGAGGGTTGTGGGTTGTCTCGTGTTTTACTTCGAGTTTCTTAGGGTTTTACTCGGGTTTGGTAAGAGCAGGTTTAAGTTGTTCAAACTTTAAAATGGAACTGGCAATGTTTAAAGTTTTTAAAACAAAGAAGATTTATTTTGTAAATAATTCAAGTTGTTACCAAAGATAAACAAGTTTTATGTTATGAAAATAAATTGTTTTCAAAGAATAAATATTTTAACAAGTTTTATATATTTAATAAGATAAGTTTTTAAAAGATAGAAACATAGATTTTCAATATAATTTTGTATTAAAATTTATTTAATAAACTTTTAAAGTTTCAAAAGATTTTAGAAGTTAAATTAGATGTATAAATTATTATTGATTTCTAAAGTATTTTATTTTAAATAAAGTTTAATGATAAGGTTAGTAAATCAAGTGTAATAAGGAGTTATCTTTAAAGTAATTAAGAGATTTTGATTTAATTAAAGATATGTAAAATGTGCAATTAATAAGGGTAATTCAATTAAATGAAAATGATTAAGAGTAAATCACTTGTTATTAATTTAATAATTTATTAAATTAAATTAATTAAAGGATTAGATTAATCAAAGATGATTAATAATTGTGGTTTAATTAAGGTTAATTAATAATGTAATTAATTATTTATGAAGGTAATTAATTTAAAGTAATTAATTAATGGAAGTAATTAAGGGAAGTTAATTACTGGATTAGATTAATCAAAGATGATTAATAATTATGGATTAATTAAGAATAATTAATTAATGTAATTAATAAAATAATTAAAGATGTAATTAGGATCATTAGTTTATAATTAATTAATGATGTAATTAAGAGTAGATTAATTAAGATTAATTAATCAAATGATAAATGTTTAATTGTAATTAATTAAAGATTAATTTAAAATTGATAATTAATTAATTGTAATTAATTAAGGGTTTAAGTAATTGATTTTATAAATAATTAATTAATGAAGTAATTAAAGGTTAATTACTATAATTGGTTAAGAATAATTAATTTGTGAAATTAATTAAAGATAATTACTTAAATGTAATTAAATTATAATTAATCAAGGTGATTAATTAAAGTGGATAATTAGAGAATGATTAATTAATTTATTTAATTAATGATTATATAAGTAAGATTTATAATGAAGTAATTAATTTAATTAATTTTAAATTAATTAAGAGATGAAGTAATTAATCTAATTCACTTTAAATTAATTAAAGATAGAGATAGTTAATTTAATTCATTTTAAATTAATTATGTTGTGATTAAGTAAATCATTGCTTATATAAGAATGGATGACATTTATTTGTCTTGAATGGATGTAATCTCATAAATGAGATAAGTAATGTTGTGTGGTATGAATGCTTGGTTGCATTGTGATGGTAATATAGATTAACTATTGTGATGTTGATATGGATTACCTATTTGGTTATGAATCATCTGTTTAAATGATAATGTGATTATCAATTGTAACTTGTGAATTATCTATCTGTATAGATAAGTTAAATTGTTTAAACCTTTAAAACAACTTGGCCTTAAAAGATACGTTTTGGATTTCGATGAGACCGGGATCGGGTTTCCGTATACCGGTATTCCAGGTCTGGAGACCCGAATACCACATCGATCCAAATTAACGATAGGTCGTGAATCTCAAGTGAAGATGAAGATTCAGAGTGCAAGGGTTATTGTCGTTAACTCTGAGGGTGATTCCAAAACGAGTGTAACGAGATAATGCCTTCGGTTTCGTTCGAACCCGGAACGAACTTGTATGGATTGAATGCTTTCAGCACATCGTCAGGCGGACGATGAGCATTCTAAGTGATATGTTCTGATTAAAGGTAATCGTAACCTCAAGCCTCATCAACCGGGAATGGCTAAAACAGGGGAGGTGCAGCAAGGCTTCGTGGGTAGCACCCACTGAGAGCAAGATAGATCCCTGTCTAGAGGTCCCTTTTCTTTTATTCGGCTTAGTGTGTGGTTGGTCGCGCCAACTACGGGATTGTCTTGTTCGGGATTATCCAGTAAGGGATGGTTCCGGCTTTGTGTTGCAGGGGAGCGGGCGTACTCCTCGGTACGGTGATCTAGGCCACGTACTGTGACGGGCGATACCCCAGTAGCCCTGCCATTGTATGGAATCCAAACTCCAATAAGTGCCGTACGTATTAGTTGTGCCCAACTATGTTGGAATGTGAGATGTAAGCATTTCAGCTATTTCTGTATTTTACTTGAAAACCCTAGACCCTATTATAATACAATCGAATTTCCTATCAAATGTTTTGGTTAGCGTAAGGTAAAAACTTACCCATGTTTATTTGTGGGAAGTCTTACGTGATACCTTTTCTTTCAAAAGGTTTTGAAGTTAAACAAGTTTAACCTGTTACTCACACCAGACCCATGTCTGACCCAAGTTGTTTATTTCTGTTTTATAAACTCTTGGGTACTCAAATTTTTACGAGTAGTCAAGGGATTCAGGTTTAGCTTTGACGAATATTCTGGAGGAGCAATGGAGCAGGAGGCTTCGGCGTTCGTAGATATAGTATTCCGCTGTGTTGATATCTTTGATAGTGTCTTGTCTTGTATTTGAGTTGTAATGTCTAGACAGATGTTTATAACTGTCTAGTAAGTGATGTATAAGTTGTGTACTCTGATTATGTAAAGACTATGTATTAGTTATGTGATATATTATAATTTGTTCCGTTTCCGCTGTGAGATTCTGATGTGTTGTTTCTTTCTTTCTCTTCTTTTCTATTTTCTACCCCTTTCTTTCTTCATAATGATGCGACTTTCTGGGCATAGAAAGTCGGGTCGTTACATATGGTATCAGAGCATAGGTTGAGCGAATGCCTAAGCTTTTGGTTAAGTGAATATCAGAACACTAGGTTGAGTGAATACCTAGGTTCGGAAGGATTGTTCATTAGAGATAGGATCTGTAGCAACCTGTTTGAGTCTGAGTATATATATTCGAGAGTGCGTATTTGTTAGTTATATAAAAATGATTTTATATTGTGTTAATTGATCGGTTGAGTGGTATATGGATTCTGGTCAATACGAGTAGCTAACGTTATTGATAGGGATCTCTAAACACTTGAACCAGGCCAACGGACACAATATTGTTTTAAAGAGGTAAATGAAATAATTTTACCCAGAAATAATTTCTATATAAAAAGTATCATTTTAAATATATATATTTCTACCTATTTGTTGGGTTACCTGTTCGGGTTTCCAATATGAGTTATAAAGGTAGATAAGGTGGTAGTGTGAGTAACACGACTACCAATAGTTAGAATTTGAGTGTTGAGGTTGGAAGTATATCTGACGAGACTGTAGACCTAATACTGTCTCAAGTGAACTTTGTTGTGGTGTAAAGATTTCACCGATCTCTGAAGAAAACCAGTTATGGTTTAGAGTTTATCTTTGAAGTTGGATGAATAGAGTAGATCTATTGGATGAGCTGAAGAGAGTGATGGTATTTTGGTAACCTCAGGAAGTAGTAGCTGTGTGATGAGACATAGTGGCTATGGATGTTTCTGAAGATGTTTCTTCTGGAGCAAGTTTGAAGAAGTAGGTCTGCTTCGGTGTTATGGCTGAGTCCAGCGGGGTGTTTCTGTTTGCTTTGAAGTCCGAGTTTCTCGAGGAGTTTTGGAGTAAGAAGTCTTTGGTCTATGGCAGCAGTGCGACTCGGAGTGTTCTATGTTGGCAGAAAGTTTCTGGCTGAGCAGTTTTTCTGAAGGTGAAGTTCAGAAGCAGTAGAGTGAATCCATTTCTTCGATGGATTGGTTAGTCAAATATAAGCTGTTCTGATTAGTGAAGAGAGAACAGTTATCTTTGGAAATTAGGCCGAGCTGATCGCAAAAGTGACTTGCGATTGTTTAGGTATTCTCTTGGGATTATTGGAGATTGAGATTCTGTATCGACTTGTTTCGTGGAGTTACGAGAAGTTCAGCTTAGTAGAAGGATGTCTCCTAGAGCATAATTTGGTGAAGCAGCTCAGGATTCTTTGGAGAGGGATTGACCACACCTAATTTTCTGGTAAGGATTCTGTTAAGGTGTTTTGACCAAGTAGAATGGTTCACTAAGATTTTATAGATATGGTGAACTGTGGATGATCAAGTTTGTGCTCGAGTTTTTCCGATGGCATTCTCATCTGTTCAAGATCAGAGTTGTGCAGCGAAAGCAAGATAGCAGCTATTCTAGAGTGGAAGCGACCGGGAGTTGCAATTTTCTTGGAGTAGAGGATTTCTATAGGAAATTCAAATGTATCTCTAAGTATGAAGAATTTTTCAGGATTTGGAGGTAAGGTTGTCAAGTGCAACTGTTTGGCTATTCCAGATAGGAGAAGTAGTTCGAAATGCTCTAATGTTGTGGAGTAGAGTTGTGTTCTGGATTTCGGTGATTTTTGGGAAACCATTTTGTTGAGAAGGATCCGGAAATTGGTTTGATGTTGGTCTAGATTGTTCCAGGAAGCATCAGCAAGGGCTAAGCTGATCAGGAAGGATAAAGTTGAAATTGGATATTGTTTAAATTTTTCTTCAATTAAAGGAGATACAAGATTTGGTAAGATTGGAGAGCTAGCTCTAGAAGTATTTTGAGATTTTCTTGTGTTCTCAAAAGGATTAGTTCTTTGATCTACAGGATTGAGTTTCCAGTTCGGATAACTGGAATTCATTGTATTTCACGTATCTTTGAGGGAATACGTGTGTGATTCATCTGGTTGTGGGATCAGCAGTTCAGATGGATATGGAAGTTGAGATGGTTTTGAGTTTAGTCTAATATCTTGATTCAGATTTGTGATCTAAATAGGTAGGAGTTCTAGATTAGTGTAGTATAGTTAGTTAAGATCCTGTAGAACGAGTATCCCGGTATATATATACTTGGGGAAACTCGAGTAAATTCTATCCAGATTTTGACTGGATAGTTAAATTTGTTTGATTAAATTGTTTGCTATGGTTGTTAGAATATGATTGATATCTATGGTTGCTGTTTAAAATAAAATTTTGATGGGTTATTAAATTATCTTTGCTTTTAAATTTCGGGGACGAAATTATTTTAAGGGGGGAGGAATGTGATATCCCGGAAATTTGGCAATATCAATTTAATAATCTTTATTAATAATTAAATTGATTTGTTGATTTATTTTATAAATTGACAAGTTTATTCATTTTAAAAGGTTAATAATATTTTAAATTGGCAAATTATTTCTTTTGAAAACTAATAACATTTTAATTTGGGAATATCTTTTCTAAAATTTTAATTAGGAAGATTTAACTTACTAAAACTAATATAAGTGTTTATATTTATAATGTATATATATATAAGTATATATATTATAAATAGGGAGTCTTTTAAAACTATGTTTTCAAATTATAATATATATGTATATATATATATTGTGATTTGGAGTTATGTATTAAATTCAATATAGTAATTATCAAAGCTAATGTTAAAAGTATTTCCATTTAGAATATATATAATTGTATATATTGAAATGGAAAGAATATTGAATTTGAATTTAATAAAGTATTTTCAAACTTTAATATTTATATAATTTGTAATTTGGAAATTTGTAATTTAACTTAATACTTTTGAAAATGATATTTATGATTTAAATAACAAGAATAATTTCTTGTTTAAAAATATATATGTAAGCTTAAGTTTAAATAAGATTTAAATTAGAAGTTCATTTGTTTTTTTTCCTTCATTTTAATTTTAACATAAGGTAAATTGTTTAAGATTTTTATACAAGGAGTTAAACTAAATTTCTCAAATTTATAAACATATGTTATATGATTTGATCAAAATATAAGTTACTTGAATTCACATTTGTATATTTATAAATTTAAAAGCTTAATTGTATAAAGATAAATACATTTTTATATACATAAAAATATTGCATAAATACATATGTATAACTTAAATAAATTAATTAAAACAAGAGTAACACTTGTTAGCATATTAAGGAGGTCTAAAGACATTTGTAAACTTGTATGCATAGGTGTAAGCTAGATAATACTTAAAAGACAAGTGGCTTTATCTTGTTTTCTTTTTGATAATTAAAGTTTTAAAATTTTAAAAATGGAAGAAAGATCTGCAATTTTCTTTCTTCAGCTCTAAAACTATCTTCTTCTTTCTCAACTAAAACTATCTTCTTCTAAAAATAAATTCGAATCTAAAGATAAAGAAAAAGCTGGAAATCTGTAAAATCTAAAGCAAAGTAGAAATCTGGAAAATTCAAAACAGAGGCAAATGCAAGTTCATCTTCAAGTACAATTAGCAACAGGATGTAAAACTTCATCAAGCCGTTCAAATCAAATGCAAATATGAAAATCTGGAAACTGTAAAATCTGTGAACAAAAGAAGTTAATCTGGAAATCAACAGCAACAGGATTATTTCATCATGCAGAAGGAAATTCAATAAGCCTGGAAACAAAGTTTTGTATTCTATCTCAACATGTCTGGTGAGTAAATATACTCTAAAAACAGTTTTAAATTAATACGTGTTTGAATGATAGTGCATGCAATGTATTTTCTATGATGATGAAGATTAATATATATGAATACTGGCATATATGTATGTTGTAAACAGGGAGTGTCTGAGTATTACAAACCTGTATATTTCATCTCTGTTTTTTTTAGTTGAATTCGTATGAAATTCAAAATCTCCCAAACAATTCAATATTAGATGTTGCTATACAAACGAAATCTGTTTGTTAACATGTACTGAAGAAATTAAAAATAGTTTCTATAAAATTAAATTTATAAATAATTTTTAAATTTGATATTACAGTAAACATCTGATATGTGTCAAAAATGAATCATCTTGTTTTTACAATTGGATTTCATGAATGTATCAAGGACCCAAAATCATGATTTTTAAGATGTATATCATAATTTTTAATTGAGGAATTCTTGTGAATATGGGTTTTATTCGAAAATGGGGATTTTGTGAATTACTAATTATCCACGCTATAATATGATTCGAATTCTCGATCGAAGCTTGATTGTGGATTATAGATTAAGGGAAAAATGCATAAGAATTTTTCTAATGAATAAATTTTTCGAATTGGATCGAAGTAGGGTTTTAGGCTGCTTTTAAATGGGTTGAACTGTTGAGGAATTTGCGACGTGGGTGATGATGCGGGAGTGATCGCGTTTATTGCAGTGGGTTATGGAGGTCGAAACGTAGCTACGGCGAAGGTGGAAGAACTTCTCGTGGCATAGATCATCGGAGACGAGTGGATTCTGGTGATGTTCGTTTCCAGGTTGTGGAATTTTGGTCGTTTCCGTTTCTCGATCGAATTGAGAGATTTGGATGGTCGTGTTTGATCGCGAGGATCACCGGTGAGATGTAGGGATGTACGTCGATGGTCGGAGTGCCGTGGTTCATCAGTGTAGGTGTACGTGCACGTTTGCGTGCATCTGAATTTCGAGTTTGGGGAAGAAAGCTTTTGCTCGGGTGCTTGTTCGTGAATAATCGAGTTTTACTCGAAGCAGGAGGGTTGTGGGTTGTCTCGTGTTTTACTTCGAGTTTCTTAGGGTTTTACTCGGGTTTGGTAAGAGCAGGTTTAAGTTGTTCAAACTTTAAAATGGAACTGGCAATGTTTAAAGTTTTTAAAACAAAGAAGATTTATTTTGTAAATAATTCAAGTTGTTACCAAAGATAAACAAGTTTTATGTTATGAAAATAAATTGTTTTCAAAGAATAAATATTTTAACAAGTTTTATATATTTAATAAGATAAGTTTTTAAAAGATAGAAACATAGATTTTCAATATAATTTTGTATTAAAATTTATTTAATAAACTTTTAAAGTTTCAAAAGATTTTAGAAGTTAAATTAGATGTATAAATTATTATTGATTTCTAAAGTATTTTATTTTAAATAAAGTTTAATGATAAGGTTAGTAAATCAAGTGTAATAAGGAGTTATCTTTAAAGTAATTAAGAGATTTTGATTTAATTAAAGATATGTAAAATGTGCAATTAATAAGGGTAATTCAATTAAATGAAAATGATTAAGAGTAAATCACTTGTTATTAATTTAATAATTTATTAAATTAAATTAATTAAAGGATTAGATTAATCAAAGATGATTAATAATTGTGGTTTAATTAAGGTTAATTAATAATGTAATTAATTATTTATGAAGGTAATTAATTTAAAGTAATTAATTAATGGAAGTAATTATGGGAAGTTAATTACTGGATTAGATTAATCAAAGATGATTAATAATTATGGATTAATTAAGAATAATTAATTAATGTAATTAATAAAATAATTAAAGATGTAATTAGGATCATTAGTTTATAATTAATTAATGATGTAATTAAGAGTAGATTAATTAAGATTAATTAATCAAATGATAAATGTTTAATTGTAATTAACTAAAGATTAATTTAAAATTGATAATTAATTAATTGTAATTAATTAAGGGTTTAAGTAATTGATTTTATAAATAATTAATTAATGAAGTAATTAAAGGTTAATTACTATAATTGGTTAAGAATAATTAATTTGTGAAATTAATTAAAGATAATTACTTAAATGTAATTAAATTATAATTAATCAAGGTGATTAATTAAAGTGGATAATTAGAGAATGATTAATTAATTTATTTAATTAATGATTATATAAGTAAGATTTATAATGAAGTAATTAATTTAATTAATTTTAAATTAATTAAGAGATGAAGTAATTAATCTAATTCACTTTAAATTAATTAAAGATAGAGATAGTTAATTTAATTCATTTTAAATTAATTATGTTGTGATTAAGTAAATCATTGCTTATATAAGAATGGATGACATTTATTTGTCTTGAATGGATGTAATCTCATAAATGAGATAAGTAATGTTGTGTGGTATGAATGCTTGGTTGCATTGTGATGGTAATATAGATTAACTATTGTGATGTTGATATGGATTACCTATTTGGTTATGAATCATCTGTTTAAATGATAATGTGATTATCAATTGTAACTTGTGAATTATCTATCTGTATAGATAAGTTAAATTGTTTAAACCTTTAAAACAACTTGGCCTTAAAAGATACGTTTTGGATTTCGATGAGACCGGGATCGGGTTTCCGTATACCGGTATTCCAGGTCTGGAGACCCGAATACCACATCGATCCAAATTAACGATAGGTCGTGAATCTCAAGTGAAGATGAAGATTCAGAGTGCAAGGGTTATTGTCGTTAACTCTGAGGGTGATTCCAAAACGAGTGTAACGAGATAATGCCTTCGGTTTCGTTCGAACCCGGAACGAACTTGTATGGATTGAATGCTTTCAGCACATCGTCAGGCGGACGATGAGCATTCTAAGTGATATGTTCTGATTAAAGGTAATCGTAACCTCAAGCCTCATCAACCGGGAATGGCTAAAACAGGGGAGGTGCAGCAAGGCTTCGTGGGTAGCACCCACTGAGAGCAAGATAGATCCCTGTCTAGAGGTCCCTTTTCTTTTATTCGGCTTAGTGTGTGGTTGGTCGCGCCAACTACGGGATTGTCTTGTTCGGGATTATCCAGTAAGGGATGGTTCCGGCTTTGTGTTGCAGGGGAGCGGGCATACTCCTCGGTACGGTGATCTAGGCCACGTACTGTGACGGGCGATACCCCAGTAGCCCTGCCATTGTATGGAATCCAAACTCCAATAAGTGCCGTACGTATTAGTTGTGCCCAACTATGTTGGAATGTGAGATGTAAGCATTTCAGCTATTTCTGTATTTTACTTGAAAACCCTAGACCCTATTATAATACAATCGAATTTCCTATCAAATGTTTTGGTTAGCGTAAGGTAAAAACTTACCCATGTTTATTTGTGGGAAGTCTTACGTGATACCTTTTCTTTCAAAAGGTTTTGAAGTTAAACAAGTTTAACCTGTTACTCACACCAGACCCATGTCTGACCCAAGTTGTTTATTTCTGTTTTATAAACTCTTGGGTACTCAAATTTTTACGAGTAGTCAAGGGATTCAGGTTTAGCTTTGACGAATATTCTGGAGGAGCAATGGAGCAGGAGGCTTCGGCGTTCGTAGATATAGTATTCCGCTGTGTTGATATCTTTGATAGTGTCTTGTCTTGTATTTGAGTTGTAATGTCTAGACAGATGTTTATAACTGTCTAGTAAGTGATGTATAAGTTGTGTACTCTGATTATGTAAAGACTATGTATTAGTTATGTGATATATTATAATTTGTTCCGTTTCCGCTGTGAGATTCTGATGTGTTGTTACTTTCTTTCTCTTCTTTTCTATTTTCTACCCCTTTCTTTCTTCATAATGATGCGACTTTCTGGGCATAGAAAGTCGGGTCGTTACAGTAAGGCTTGGGTTTGGACTCAAAATGGCACGGCTAGCATAGAATTTGAAGAGGTTGGAGTTTGCAAGCATGGAATGTCAATGGTCAAGGCATAAAAGAGGAGTTTTGGGTTGCATCTAGGCTAGGCCTAGGTCAATATGGCTCGACCATGGTCAGGTACAGGTCAGGTCAGTGGTAGGAGGTGATGGCCAGTGATGATGTCACGTAGTGGTGGTGGTGCTAGGGTGATGGCCGAAGCTAAACATGAAGGGGTGATGTAATAAAGGCTCGTCTATGCATTGTTTTTTTGGAGTTTATGCAAAGTTTTGAGGTGATTGGTCCATGGGGTGATCACAGCCAGGTCTAGATAGAGGGGTGGGGTGGTTAGCCATGGATGATGAGGGGGAGGAGATGATGGTGGTGGTCGGTGAAGGTGATGGTGGATAGTGGCCGAGCAAAGCTAGAGAGGAGCAAGCAAAAAATCAATGATAAAATGAAGAGGAAAATAAGAAAAATGGAGAAGCCATTAACTTACAATTTTTTTAGAAATGCTATGGCCGAAAGAATGAAGAGAATAAGAAGTTTTTCACGTGAAAAAGCAATGAAGTGCACGGCTAAACCTAGGAGTTTTGAACGGCTAAGCAATGAAGAGACAAGAAAAGGAAAAGTCACAAGCAAATGAAAAGACTTTGTCTCTTTGAATTTCCAATTCATTTTAATTCAATATAACCAAATAAAAATCAAGTAAATAAAATAGAAGTTAAAACAAAATAAACTAGAAATGAAAATAAATAAATAGTCTTAGGAAAAATAGAAATAAATAAAGAAATACTTTATTTAATTGAAACCAGAATTAAAATTTGTAAACAAAATATAACTAACATTGGAAAATTACAACTACACTTTTAAAATGTTTTAAAAATAAATATTTGAATAAAATTTAATTAAAAATAATTGCAAAAATATTAGGTTGTTACACCTCCTTTTTTTCTTTTTTCTTTTTTTCTTTTTCGCTGAATCGAGATCACGATGCCAAACTAAATCTCTTTTGATTTTGTTTCAATTCGATTTTTGAATTGAAATCGTGATCCAGTATGGGACTCCAATATATATATATATATATATATATATATATATATATATATTTGTATGTATGTGTGTGTGTGTGTCAATAGTTGCAACTACTAAAATTTACACAAATTAGTTCAACGGGTTCACGTACATTTTTTCTTATTGTTAAAGCTAAAATATAGTAGCTAGAATTTTGTAATTTTTTAAAATCTATTAGTTTTCAATTTATTGAATTGTTAAGCATTTGAAAATGAATAAACTAGATGATCATTTTAAAAGGAAAAACTGAAAAAACTAACACATTAAGTCTCCAAACAAATAAATTAATAATCTTACCATCACAAGATTGTGTTGTTGATGCGGCCGCTTGTTTCCTTGATGATGATGAGCTAGGAATTGCAATAGATTATAGCACTAACAATGGGCTAGGAATAGTTATTGGTTCTATAATTAACTGTGCGTCGGGTAAAGCAACAGACTGTGAATTGGATCGTGTACGAATACCTGGAGCCATAACTGCAAAAAAATCAAAAAAAAATAATGTGCATCTAAATTGAAAGTATAAACAACAATAAATCCCATATTATTTTCCATTTTAGGACAACTAAAATTAAGATAATGCACTCAATATGAAGTACTAAAAAACTAATGCTTAACATGTTCTCTTTTATGATCCAAGCTATAAAACAAATATCAACAAAAACAGCAGCAAATAGCAATTATGTCAAACATTTTCATATTTTGAGTAGTTATTATATCATACACTATGTAGCAGTACTTACTATCATCTGAACTAGTTGTCTATTTCTAACATTATTACACGTAATTTCATTGATTAGATTACCAAACAACTAAATGTTCGAATAAAAGGGTTTCCTCATGGGCATTAAGAAATTAAACACATTGGGCACAACAAAGATGATCGATCGAGTAAATAATCAAAACATTAATTGAATAAAATGGAATTTATTTTTTGCAAAAATATTTGAAATAACTAACCATTAGTTACTCTTGGAGATTTCTATATTCAAATTTTAAAAAGATAATCTAAAGTTAAAAAAATTGCATGATAAAATTATGCCATAATTTCAACTTCACACATCTGTAATATGTAATGTAATATATGTCATCAATAACGAGTACAATAAAACTACTATTTATGAGCCACGTAGTATCAAAAATAGAGAACATGCATCAAATATAAGAAATATAAGATGATCCTATCAGCAATATAATTTATCCTATAAGTGAAAGAAACTAATTCCATGAATAAATAACTGGCAAAAGTAACTATAACCGTGCACACTTTAAGTATATAGAAATATTTCATACATATAAATTTTTGTCATAATTTTAAAGAAATAATATATATTCTACTTTATAGGAAGATAGAAAAATCTAAGATCGTTTGAACTCAAAGGTAAAATAATCATCTGCAGTGAACTGTGAGGATAAAATAGTCCCAACCATAGATGTGAAAAGAATATGTAATGTTAGTGAAAATGTAAGTGTGAAAACTAAGAAGTATAATATATCCTAAATAGAGACAAGCACCATTGTCCAAGTGGTTAAGTGATTCGGCTTTAGTGCGAGAGGTCACAAGTTCGAAACTTGTGTAGCGTGATTCAAACATTTATTGATATGTGATATGTTGTCCTAGTGACATATTGTATATAAAGTACCATTTTAAAATATATCCTAAATAGATACTAATGTTCTCTCGTTGATAATAATAATAATTAATCTGAAACTCCTACGTTATGAAAAAGTAATAGAAAAGGATACGAAAAAGGAAAACCATTTTTTTAATAATAGATTGTATTACATTCCCATTTATATTGGATATAATGGCATACAATCATTCCATGTCACTATAATCACTTGACAATTTTTTCTCTCCTTCACTACAATAATCCATTAATGTATCATCTTCTTCGCTAGATTCATTTTCATTAATAGGAGTATCTTCCATCTAATTTAGTACCATACTAGCAATGATCGCATTCATATCGATTACCTTTAGGTCCATATCATCCCTATTCAACCGAATGTCACATAATTCATCGTTTCCACATAAAGCAATTGTTTTATCATTTTCAATAACGCCATTGAATGGAAGCTGCTCTTCTTTTTGGTATGCCTCACCGTCATCTTTTAGCTCGGTATTTCCTAAATCAGATACATCATATGTATTACATGGTCTTGCCTTCAACACGACATGCCAATCACCATGCAATTTAGTATCCTTCACATAACAAACTTGCTTTGCTTGGATAGCAAACACAAATGGGTTATCTTTATACCATGTCTGAGATGTGTTAACAACTATGAAATGATTATCTATTTGGATGCCATACTTTTTTGTTATGTGATCCCACCAATCACATTTGAAAAGATAAATGTGATCTCCAAATAGGTAATCTAATTTTAGAATGT
Organism: Allium fistulosum; assembly: GCA_030737815.1. Taxonomy (NCBI): domain Eukaryota; kingdom Viridiplantae; phylum Streptophyta; class Magnoliopsida; order Asparagales; family Amaryllidaceae; genus Allium; species Allium fistulosum. The sequence goes on along the minus strand of CM060905.1, from coordinate 592,906,692 downwards.
CGGTCAAGACACCATAAAAATCAATTTCTTTTGATTAATGCTCCCATTTTTACAACCACGCCACTATTTTGGGTTCTTAAATGTGCCTTATGATCTTTTGTGTGAAAGTGGATGCCACTCATGATGCAACCACTATATCATTTCATGCATAAATCAGGTCAACATGCTAATGAATACAATTCATCTATAGCTTCAATAGACTTTTCAACTCGTATTTCTTCCATCTGCCAATAAGTTATACAAAAGTAAGATAAACAAAATTTTCATTCAAGGTATATCATTAATAAACTCTATTTAAACACTTACAGGTTGTTCAAACCATACAATAAACCCTTTTTCTTGTTCAACGTGTAAACTAAGATTTTGATTGTTATGTTCCTGAGTGTATTATCTACAAAAAATAAGAATATCAAGTTACTCTCAACTAGATAATAAAAAATTCATTGCTTACTCTATGTATGAGGATATTTTATCTGAATTGTTCAGCATGTAATATTGAGCTTTATCAAAATCTTTACTCTAAAGCTTGATAATTTTATAAGCTCCGAATGGTCGAACACTTTGTGTGAAGACCTTCAAACCTATGTATTGTATTTTAGTACCACTATCATAATTTCTTTCTTCAGGGTTGAATTATGTTTCAATATTTTTGAGATACATGGAGCAAAATGTTAGACATTCTTTGTTTACATATGCTTTTGCTATTAATTCTTATGGTCATGCCATGTTACGAACATGTCCTTTTAACATGTGGAGAACTCTATACATATTGTTAAATTTAATAAATATAAGTAGTATATTTAAAAAATTATTAACTATAATGAAATAATATGAATTACCTTTCAATAGAATACATCCATCAATAATGCACAGATCCACCAAGTATAGCCTCACGAGGTAAGTGAATGGTTAAGTGGACCGTTACATCAAAGAATGCAGGTGGAAATATTTTTTCAAGCTTGCAAAGTAATATAGCAATCTCCTTCTCCATTCTTTCATGTACTTCCAACTTTAGTGTCTTACAGCAAAGCTCCTTAAAGAAACTACCGAGCTTAATTAATGTTTCAGACACATGATGAGGCAAGAAACCACGCATTATAATTGGAAGAAGACATTGTAAAAATATATGGAAGTCGTGACATTTCATTCTTGATATCTTAGAATCTCTTGATTTTACACATTGAGAAATATTTGATGCATAACCATTTGGAAACTTCGCTGATTTTAACCATTCACATAATGATTGTCTCTCCTTAGATGACAACATATAGGATGCAGGTGGTATGATGACTTTGTCGCCTCTTTTGACTGTATGTAACTCATGCCTTAGGTTCATGCTTCCACATCAAATCGTGCTTTCACTGTATCTTTTGTTTTACCATTGATATTCCACAATATACCCATGAATTTTTCACGAATGTTCTTCTTAATGTGCATAACATCAAGATTGTATGTTATTTTGTTTGTTTTCTAATAAGGCAGTTCAAATAACATGCTCACTTTTGTCCAATTCAACTTGAATTTGGTATGCTTCCTTTTCTTGTTACTTGAAGCTTTCCTATAAAAAAATTTGTTCGATACGTTCTAATTGAGATAACATTTGATCCCCATATAATCTTCTTGGTTGTTCTCTATTTTCATTCTTTCCATCAAATAATTTCCTTCCACGGGTTTGCCAAGCATGTTTCTACGGTAAAAAAACAACGATGACCCATATAACATAGCTTTCTACCATTTCTCAAGTACATAGAACACATATCTTTGTTGTAAATAGGACAAGCCATGTTCCATTTAGTACTCCATCCAGACAAGTTTATGTATGCAGGAAAGTCATTTATCACCCACAACAAAGCTACATGTAACCTAAAAGTTTCTTTGTTAATGAATCACAAGTATCCACACCATATTCCCATAATTCTTTCGGCTCGTCTATTAATAGGTGTAAGTATACATCAGTATCATTACCTAGCTCTTTAGGTCCAGGTATGAGTAGAGACATGAAAATAAATGTCTCCTTCATGCACTTCCAAGGGGAAAATTATATGGTATGACCATTAGTGGCCACATGCTATATGAGCTGCTCATATCACGTAAATGGTTAAATCCATATGCCACTAGACCAAGGCAAACATTGTGCGGATCACCGGAGAACCACTCATGCTCATTATCAAACTCTACACAAGCTTTGGAATCTACCGAGTGCCTGAACACATTCTCTCTCGGGTTATGTTTATCCTTATGTCATTTCATTCTTTAGAAATCACCTTTGAAGCAAATAATCGTTGAAGCCTTGGTTTCAATGGAAAATATCAAAGAACCTTTCTTGGTATTTGCCTACCTTTTCCTTTGACAACTTTATACCTTGGCTCATCACATATAGGACAATTCATGAGATTCTCATATTCCTTCCAAAATATGACTCGGTCATAAATAAATGCATAAATTGTTACATACCCAAGGCCCAAATTTCTCATTAAGGTCTTTGCTTCATAATACGAATTCGAAAGTGTCTTGCCTATAGGTGGCGCTGCTTTAAACAAATCAAGAGCCATATTAAAATTTTGTTAGTCCAATTGTTGATTATCTTTAGATGAAGCAGCTTTACAACAAAATCCAACTTCGTAAATTTCTTACAACCTGGATAAAGAAGTTGAACCACATCATTCAAAAGATTATTAAAACATTTTGATTTACTTCACGTGCATTAGTATAATCAACAAATTCTTCCCTTTGCATTACATTTTCAACATTTGTAAAAGTTGCAGCACATAATTCTCCAAACATGTTATGCAATCCATTGGATCGTTCTTCTTCACTACCTAGAAAAATTTCCTTCATCAGAACCATCATTATAATCATCTTTAGATAGAGTTTCATAATCTTCACTATAATGCACCCAACGAGTATAAGTTCTATCAATACCATTATCAACTATATTAATATGAAAATAACTTGCTCTATTTTTGCATCTACCACATAGTACATCACTCTATCCATACTACCTTTATCATTGTGGGCTATCTACATGAATTATTTAATACCATCTATGTATTTAGGCTAGTGTATATTATACAAGCGAACCCAAATTTATATCCATTTCTGCTCAATATAACAAATTCATTACACGCACATACAAAATGATTTTCAAGTTACATTAAAAGTATAATGTATTATTTAAAATTAAGAAATGTATGTTTCAACTACATAAAAAAAATTTATTTGCATGCATATCGAATTTGATTCCAGTTAGGGAAGATTAAAAAAATTATATGGGCTAATAGCAAAAAATGGGAAATTATATTTAGGAATGTCGAAAGTTTGAGATATGTGATGTTATCATGTAAATGAGAATTTAAAAAATCTCATTTTTCTTAAAAAGTTTTATGTTAAAACATGCAAAACAATATGATATAAGTGAAAAGGAAATGAATTTAAAAAAGATTACATAAAAGGCATAAAATGAAATAATTAATTAACCCATTCAAAACGATAGATAAAGGTTCAAATTATGTATCCATATTCAAATTTTGCAACTTAGCTCATAAAAACTGATGTTCAGGTGATGTTTTGTACCCATGTTCAAATTATACTTTATCATATGTACATTCTTCATAAAAATAAAGCCGCTCTACTAGCCATTTTAGCTTGCAAAATTTTCTATCAAATAAAAATGAAAAACCAACGAAATTCATTTCGATGTTACAAGCTTAATATTGAAATGCCTATGTAATATGCCAAACACCTGAAGCATATTCTCAGAAATTGAATAACCTAAATTTATGATTCTGAAGTCAATGGTGAATAAATGATTTTATTTAACCTTGATTAAAATTTAAAATGGAAACAAAATTAATTTTTATTAGAAAATTTATGTGAACAAGAAAAAGTTTCCACAAGCATCGTCAATAGATTACTTGAAATGCATTATTTATTTGCACAATTTAATTATTTATAAACTATTGTAAGCAAGTTACCTGAAAATGAATATTGCATCAATTGTAGTTCAAAAAATACAAGTAATTTATATCAATGGTTATGTCTAGTATATGATAAATATAATTCTTTTTTCTAAAATCTATTTCTAATTATGCTAGAAAATAAAAATGCAAAAATAAATTAACTAATCGTAGTTGCTTTAAAATTATTGCATGGAAAATATTTCTATAACAAATGCCTTGAAAATATATAGCTTTGACTAATGATCTAATAGGAAATATCATATTTTAAATATACATTACTATAACATCATACAAATTTTATTTTATCATAATGAATATTAAATTCTCTTTTTTTTAGAGAAGAAAATTGAAAAACTGATATAATGTAAACATTTCAGTGAATTAAAAGGTCAAATTTATCTCAAGAAATTAAACTGACAATTACTCATATGGATATAAACATTAATTCCTAAAATAGCTTACTCAAAATATCAGCAGGGAAAATTAAACCTAGACCCAATTTGCAGAAAATGGGAATTGCTATTTCGTTATCAAATGTTTCACAAATTTTGACTAATTTACATTGAATTGCAACCTATATAAATATTATGTTTTGAAGGTTTCCAAATTTAATCCCATTTTTCTCACTATCGGATCATTGGTATGTTTCTTGAATTCATAAAAGATTATTTCTATCAATCTGGACGCTAATCAACAGGGGAAGTAAATTATAAATTACGGTGAAAGAATAAGAATTAACATAGTTCTAAAGGTTGAAAATATTAGATTCAGTATCATACTACATAAAATGGTATGAATCAAAAACAAGGATAATTCAACAAAAGAAGAACTTAATTTATTACAATATACTGCTTGAGAGATAGAGATATTGATGAAACTAGTTGAGTGATTGTGATAGCGACAATGAACCAAATCATTGTTGTGGATTGAAGAAATTAATTGGAATGTTGAGAAGATGATGGAAACCTAGCTATTGAAGGATTGAAAGACACGTTAAATAACTTTAGAAATAAGAAGTGAGAAAATGAGAGAATTAGGAGTTATCATCAGATTCAAGTGAGGTAGTAGCCCGGGACGATAATATGTAAATGTAAATGCCCATCCAACCAAAAATATCAATTAATTTTATATTAAATTGTTTCCCATTTATGTTATGCTTGTACAAGAATTCAAAAAATTAATTTGTATTTTCAAAAATTACAAGTAATTATAGCATTGTCCTATTGATGTGTTTCCACACATGAATAACGCATTAGCATTGTCCTATTGTTTGTGTTTCCATACATGAATAACGCATTAAGGAGCAAAATTTATATCTCTATAAAGAATTTGAAACATTAGATTAATGAAACGTGTTACCACTCACACATTAATCATTCAAAAGTTTATTTAATTAACTAATAGCATATATTGAATTAAAAGATCACATTATAATATCAATTAAAATTGGACAGTTGATATACAAAGATGATATTTAAAAAAATTAAACTAGCTAAAAGAAACACACTTAATATTTACATATAATATGATTTTTAGATATTCACATCATGGGAATAAATTATTCCCATGAAATTTAGATAGCTCCACATAAATGTACTAATTGCAACATATATGAATATCGCTAATAAATAATTATTCACAACGCAAGGAGATGTCACTCTTTTTAAAATATTATTCATAACATAATGCAAAGAGTGTAAAAATTGGCAACATAAAAAACATTGTTAATATTGACTTTTAGTGACATGAAGATATACCGATAATGTTAAAGAAACATTAGCAACACAAATTAATATTGTAAAACATAGATTTATTTTTGCAACACCTGTAATATGTAGCAAATACATACAAATTTGAATGGTTTTTATTTGTGTTGCTATTTGCAATGCATAACACACTCGTAGATAATTTAAATTAATTTACATGAGCATTCACTACCTATATTAGTTGCGACATAAATAAGCATTGCAAATATAGGTTTTTCGAGACTTATTATACATAGCTGAAGAGAAATTTTGTTGTTGTGAATGATAAGCAACAATAGCTAGCATACAAATTATTAAACATGGAAGCAGGCAAAAAAAATCAACAACAAATAAAATCAGTCAATAACAAAACTAATCAACAAACAAACATCAATAATAACAAGCAAACATGAGCAACAACAAGCAACAGCAAGCAACAACAAGCATCAACAACCATTAATAAGAAATAATAAATAGTCAACATACAATTAATACACAAACAACCAATCAACAAGCAACAAAAAGCATACAAAGCAATGGATAATTCAAAAAGTGTTTATATCGGCATGCACCATAACCAATCAATAGTCAAATGCACATTTCAAACCATAAACTCCAATGAGCCTATTCAACATCCATGCTGAAGAAAAAATATGCTAAACCTCTACCGTGAATACAATACACGAAAATCTTATTACACCTTCTGCTATGAAAAGGAAAATTTACATGGTATGTATGATATTGAGTCTCGAAACTCTCGAATAAATATAGCAATCTAAGCTCAACTTTCCTTTTCTTCCAAACAAAACTTTTTCTCCAATGGAGAAAACTCTACTAATTAACTCATCATTAAATGACGATCTACAAATGCTTGAGTTTACTTGGGTTCAAACTCACCTCAACCGCACAAAGTTAATAAGGATAATATACTAAGTGCACTACGACGCTCGCCTAGGTAAGTATCATCTCGTCATTTAGAAGATTATCCAAATCGCCACAAAACCCGTCGAGTAATCCTTCCCTGAACTATCCCAAGCAACCTTAACTATACTACCCAAGATTTACAATAACTAAAGATCATCCAAGACAACACGATGTCCATTCCAACCCTTCATTTTCTCACAAGATTACTTAGTTAAATTATGGTCAGCCACCTGACTCTTCTCATGCGAACTCTGATCCATTTCTTTGACCTAACTACTAAAATCCCCTCAAATGACCATGGCCATACTTCAGAAATTTCCTAGTCACCTCAAGAATCCGACTCCTCATCTATAATAATCAAGTGAAAACTCTATTCCTAACTAGTGCAAATCACCTAGAAACTCTGCTCTCGGAGGGGTTAAGAACTAGCATGTGAATGGACCAATCTTTAGAAAATATCCCTTTTAGCACATGGGATTAATCCCATCACCTAAGATTTACTAGCATAAAGAAAACAATTCTAACACGAGCGACTCTAAGCCAGTGCTTATAAGTCATCCGCTCGATATTTACTCATTATTGGGCATCTATGAAACCCTATTTGGATACAAATTCAAGTCACACTTCATCGACCAAATGCACTCAACTTGAAAGCTCGTGCATCAAGTTAGAATGGTGGTACTCTTAGTTGCTTCACCTCAGTTTTGCAACAAAGGTTACTCATATAAGGTTTATTTTTACAGAAGAAGTCACCTACTATGAAAGGTGTCGAGTTTAGTTGATCTACCAAGTAACTAGCAATAGATGGATATACCACTCAAGTATCGAAAAGAACAGAAGTGAATACCCCAAATATAAAGCATACCCCAACTCATAAGCTCCTTCCATTTCTTTGAGCGGTAGGAATGAGAAGACCCGATAATGCCCATAAGATATAAGTCATCATCACTTACCCACCCCTCTTCAACATGGACAATCCTTCCTTAAGTGATCAAGGTAATCGCAATAGAAGCACTTACGCTTCGTTTTAGCTAGATAACATCTCCTAGCAAAATGCCCCTACATACCATAGGAGTGACATATTAGGTCAGGTTTCTTCTTCGCATAAGCTCGATCTTCCTTGTATCTTTGCCTTTGTGCCTCAGTTGGAGCTTTGGTTTGCTTTCGTTGCCTCTAACGGTACCTCGCTGGTTCCCACCCGAAGGAGAACCATCCCAACGAGACTTTCTAAAATGGCCCTTAATAGGGTTAAGAATATGTAATGAATCCCCAACCAATGCTTTAAGACCAAAGGCAAACTCCTTTGCTCACACCAATGGAGTACCAACTGTCACAATCCTCAAATCAAACCAAAAGATTGGATCGGCCAACATACTCTCTTACTGACAAGCTGCCCAACACGAAATGGATAAAGTCCTCAAGCTACACACCCTTCTTGATCACAGAAATGATTTGAAACCTAAGCGGTGCCTAAATTCACTCTAAGTTATGGGCCTGCTCATCAGCCACTCAAACATTATGTCCTATCCATCTAAGTCTCCCTTCTCTAGATGCCGAGAAGCAATCCTCCTTGTGAGAACATTCTCTAGACTTATATCGATGGAAGCCCTCTCATGCATGTGTCCAAGGCCGTGTCTCAACAATAATCTCGGAACTCGGATATGGCTTCCCTCCATGGCTAAGGAAAACTTGGCATAGTTTCGAAGAGCCAAAAGCTAGTGGAGCTAGAAATACTAGTGCCCTAAAGGCCACACCACCTCTGTCGCCAACTGCATTTGCTAGTAAAGTTCACGGGCAGCGAAACATCCCTTACGGTAGCTAAATAATCTCTAAACTAATTAGGCATCTTAAATTGCCTATCCACAATCGCTCGTGCACCCCATCTTCTCGTATTAACATTTTGATAAAGATACCATAGAGACTAAGGAAAGAAATAAGCAAAAGTCCAGAAGACGTGGGGTGTGTACAATATAATATAGTAGAAAAATACAAGTATGCTCTCTCAACGTATCTCCTTTTACCAGATTGATTAACTCAAACTGGCATATTTGGTCTGAGTGTTGAACCTAGGCTTTGATTCCAAATATAACAGCTCGGCCTTCATATTACCCTGAAATCAATACCGAATGACATCGTCTAACTCTTGAATGCCACAAAAGACACATTATCAGGAAAAGAAAATTAAAACAAATAATAAACCAAGGCACATTGATAGGATCTCACAATGGAATGATAACATATAATATACTGAATATACATGCACGGAACGAGATAATAACATATATGAGAAGTCGCACTATGAAAGTAATTGATAAGTGAATATCAATATAGAAAGCCAGAATACATCAACTACATACAGACGGAGTCCTGAATATAATACTTGATGCATCATCCTCATATATAAATACATTTTTTTCATGTACTACTACAATATTAGGTGTGTATATATGAAGTATCGACATCGCCTCCATAGAATGCTCCAGTTGTCCTTAAAGCATATCCACGAAAGAACCTGACTCATAAACTACTCAATCTACTGAGAGTTGTCATGACATAAACAGATAATGACAAAACGTGGGTCAGACATAAAGCATGGTGTGAGGGGAACTATTTCAAAAAACAGTATATCAAAACTATATACAAATAAACCAGAAACTATTAAGGCACGACCCGTCCTCTCCACAATCGTGGCTTAGGGGTAATCTGAACTATCCATAAATAAGTAAAGTAAACTCATCCCAAAGATCGAAAATCAAACCATAACCAGCTCTTCTCCTGTAATGTAACAACCTGACTTCTCGATCATCAGAAGTCAACACTAATACATCCATGGTATTCACATGCCGAACCTCCAAGTACCGGAAAGTCCGATCATTGGTGAAAGAAAGAAAAGACCAAACATAATCTCACAACGTAACGAGTAATATATAATATACCAGTGATCTTTACAAAAGAAACCCGAACTTTAATGTACATACATAAAATCAAAGTAACTAACATATCATCAGCCTGGACAGTTATAACAGTCTGTCCTTACAATTGCTGGTAAATACAGACAAGAACAAATACGTCATGGAGGATCCATCTCGTTCCTAAAGCTTCCAAGTGTCCACCTAAATCTGAAAAATATGCTTGGGATGACCCGAGCATTATATGAAAATAACGCTCAGATCCGTCTGGTAAAACCAGCGTGAGAAACACAATCAAATGGATTCTAAATATTATAAAACCTTTCAAAATAAAGGTATCTCATAAGTAAAGGTATCTCATAAACATGGACGGGTTTTCACCTTATGATAACCAAACCATTTTATAGAAAATCTTATGATATTATAATAACGTCTAGGGTGTAAATTAAATGTTAATCATAGCCGAAATGGTTACATTAATTATATTCCAGCATTATAGGTATATAACTAAATTCGTAAGGGCACATATTGGAGATTGAATTTTCATCAATGACTGGGCTACTAAGGTACCGCTCGTTATAGTACACCTCTACACAAGATGAACCAAGGTTAAAAAGAACGCCTTGCACCCTTACCAACACAGAGCCGGCTGCCCCTTTAACATGGCATACCGGTTACATTATTCCTCGGGCACTAAGGCAGCAAAACATTTGCACTTGGCCCTACTCTTCCCGTGCGCGTGCATACCAAAATCCATAAATATCGAATCAAGATCGAGGAATGATGCTCCTAATGGTAGCAAATCACATAGCCTTGTCGCATATCCCCTGTTTTAGACATTACTAGGTTGTAAGGCTTGTGAGGTTGCGATTATTGTTTTCCTCCCTTAGCAAATCCCACTTGGAACGGTGACACTGCCTTCCAGGAAATATTGCAATGCCAACATTCATCCATACAAGTTATTCAGGATATGAACAAACCGAAGGTACTAATGGAATCACCATCAGGATTAGTAGCAAGTAGCCCTTGCACTTCAAAGAACTTTGTTTTCAATCATCTCGAACCAGTCTTGATCCTCTTCCCAAAGCGTCGAATATGTATATGGTTTTGGAGTGGTTACGTTTTTAAGTCATCTCATATAAGTACACTCCCCCACTTAACCATCGCTCCAAAACCAATCGATATTTTCGGTAACTCAACTTCGGTTCTTTTGGAAATAACCAAAAAATACATAAGAGTGGAGATCACCTCCTAACTATTTAAGTGGACAGATTTTCTTATCATTTATCCTAGAACAAAATGAAATTTATACACACAATACAACATCATTGAAGATGACTGTGCCATATAACTTCTGTGTTTCTATTAGATATTTCCAGAGTTATAATTGGTCAAGATCTGATAGTCGGTTATTTAACTATCAAATAAACAACAATCAACGTAGATTTAATTCTATGTGGAATCTACTTAGCTCTATTAATTAATCTTTCATTAATTAAAAAATCTTTCAATTATTTGATTCAAAATACCTTAACAAAAGATAATATTCACAAACCTACTATACTTCTTTCAATACTTGGAAAAACATTCATATACTTATCTTACCAGTATAAGTATATTACAAATTATTATATTTCCAATACTTAGAAAATATCCATATACTTATCTCAATGGTATAAGTATATTAACAAAACTTAAGGAAGATCTCCTCTTCTCCCGATTCATATTTATATGGACCAAACAAATATTATTTAAAATATTTCTTACAATAACCAAACCAACTACCCTTCTGTGTTATGTATGAAAAGAATGTTTCTATACCACCATAATTAAGAAGGATTAATTATCAAAATCAAATCTCATTCCATTTATAAAACTCTCCTTTTATAAGCTCATTTCATATTTACAAATCCTTTTATCGATCTCCAAATTAATTTATAAAACTTCTTTTCTAAATCTCTAAAATGACTTATAACATTTCCTTCTGATATATAAAGCTCTTTCTATCAATAAAACTCTTTTCAATTTATAAAAATCTTTTATAAACTGCTTTATACAAATCTTTTATATAATCCTTAATAAAAATCCTTTTATAAATCCAAAACTTGTTATTTTTATAGATCATATATGTTGAACACAATCTACGCTGTGTTTAAAAATATCACTTATAAAACTCCTTTACAAAATATCATTTGTAAATCTCCTTTACAAAATATAATTTGTAAATCTATTTAAATAAATCCTTTTTATTAAGTACAATCCCTTTTATAAAACAATTTATTATTTATAAACATCTTTATTAAATGAATTAATCACATCTAAACATCATAAATAAATAATTAATTATAAAAATCCTTAAATAAAAAAATCAATTAACTTAACCCATCATTAATCAATTCAGTTAATTAACTTAAACCATAATTAAATAAATTAATTAACTTAAAACAATGTTAATAATATAATTAATAACTTTAAACGTCTTTAATAAAATAATTAAATATCTTACTTCAAAACATCTTTAATAAAATAATTAAAATCATTTGTAATTAAATAAATACTTGACCTCAAATTGTTATAAAATTGAAGTTGCTTTTAAATCCATAACCTTTCAAATTCGGAAAGAGACTTAGCGACCACAACGCAACTTAAACAAGCTACCATTTATTTTTAATTCACTTTCCAAGTCATATCATTAGTATTTACATAAGCAGGCATGTATGAAAATAAAAATCAATTAGTAATCACTAGCTAATCCATCACTTATCCAATTTTAATTAATCCACATATTAATTAACTAGAATATGAATAAATGTCCAAATACATATAATAGCAGAATGGGGATTTATTCAGCTAAACGGATGTCATCAAAAATCTATTTAGTTTAATTATCGCAGAATGATGTTTTATTATGCTAAACAGATGTCCAATTTAATTTATTCCATTTATTTTAACAGAACGGTGTTTTATTTGGCCAAATAGATAACGCCAATGAAGTATAAATAATTTAACAACGTTATTATGTAAAACAACGTAATTTAATTCATCATTACTATCTAATCATAATTTTTTCTTCAATAAAACTATCAACGGCTTATACTATAGTGTTCTACCAGTTCATACGAACCTAGTGCTAAAATCTGCGGTCAAACGGATTTAAAATGAGCAGGATATTCCATTTTAAAGCTAACAACTTTTATTAAGGAATTTAAACAAGTAAATTTAAAAGCTTTCTCACCCAAGCTTAAGCAGGCCCAAGGCCTACACATCCAAACCTGCACCCATCCTCAACAATCATCTTCCCAAATTCCCAATCCCCTATTTGATTTCTTGGAACCCAACTTTCCTGTGCACATGCACACACATCCCCGACCACCAACCGACAATCTCTGATCACCTATAAAATCGCCTCACCATGCTCGACCCACTACGCCCCTCCGCCACCACTCCAACTCCTCCACTCAATTTCCGACCACAATTCCCAAATCAAAAACTCATTCCAGGCACCCAAACGAACACGAACGTGACCCCCCTGTTGTCACCGCCAACCATGCCTAGCCTTGCCGCCGCAATCAGAACCACCACCTCTTGCCTTACCTCCACACCAACCCTTGACGATCCTGATGCACCACATCACCGCCTACGATCAAAACTTCAATCCCAAACCAACAGCGCCTTAATCCTAACCATAGCTCCCTACGCCGCCACCGGTCGTCGCTCTACCACCAACCACCCCTATCACCGCTACCTCAACCCAAGGCAGCTTCTAATCACCGCCTCTTAACCCCACGACCAACGCCTTCTCGAAAAAGCCACATGAACAGAACTTGTTCATTTGACCGCCACGACCAACCCCAACCACCTAAAATCACACGACCAACACTAAAAATCTTGATTCGTCGATATAAACACACCCGCGCTCTTCGTTCGCCATTCCGTGCTCGACGAAAAACTGCCATATCTCAACCTCCACTGTTTTCAGGCATTTACTGCCAAACCACTCAATGAAATTTCGAGCTATCATTTTTAAAAAATACTAGAGGTACAAACAAACAATTTTTATGTTGGAACATTTTGCTAATTGTGGATAGATTAAAAGGAAATGGTTTTTGAAGCAAGATGGAGGTTTGTTTTTCTTTGCTCAAGAAGTTGAAACGGAGAAAGAAGAAGAAAAGCAAATAAAGAAGGCAACAACAAGAAGGAAAAATGAAATCAAGGAGTGATGGATTCTAGTACTTATAACAAACAACCTTAAATTTAAGCAAACTAAAACCAAAAATGCTCTTAAATCAACTTTTCACTCTTCCATCATATCTCTAGCCACCCAAGTACAAACCTTCTGATAATATGGTGGTTCTTACCATGATCCATGTACTTAAGTTGATTTTCACACTCAAGGCATCATGAAGTGCTAATTCAAACTTCATACCCATCACTTCATATTTTCAAATTTATATTTTATTTTGTAAATTCTTATTATTCTAATATTGTTCATTTCACACATATGGTTTTCTTAACTTAACCCAACCATTTAAATGTTGTTTAAGATGTAAACAAAAGTTCTACAACTTGTCGTTCGATAAAAAGTCGAAAATCCAAAAAATAGGTTTCTGTTGCATTTTCTGTTTTTCATCGAACTATCTATTTTTAAAAATAAAATTCAAAAATGAATTTTCTATGATTAGTTATTTAAAATAAGGTTATTTGAATTAAACAAATAGTCAAATATTTAAAATAAATTAAGTATTCCCAAATCAACGATAAAATTTCGGGTCGTTGCATTCTCCCCTTTAAAAGAATTTCGACCCCAAAATTTCATTTCAAACAAACAAAGAAGGAAACCAGTTAACACAAAACTTAACCATTTTACTTCCATAAGTACTTCTGGAAACATTTTCATAAAACCTAGCTTAAGTTCACAAACTTGTATAATACTCCTCTACATCCTAAGGGTATATACCACTATCTGATTCAAACCTTTTTATTTTGAATTTATTTCCCTCAAGTAAACTCAAGATTCAAATAACCAATTTTACTTCAAAACCCTTTTTGAAGTGACACTATATATTTTAACCGTTGAAAATATACATATAGGTCGAGTAATCCTAAAATGATACTAAGAAACTGGGTACTACTAAATGGTATTATTTTCTCCTTACCAAGAAGGGCAATACCCAAGAGAGGTGCTTACCATCTGAACACATCTCTTTCCCATTTTTAGTTATTTTCGAGCTACTCGAATTAGTTAACATAGAAATACTTCTTCTAATTTCTTTTTTTGAAACAATACAGTAAATATTTCCAAACAAATAGTTTTAACAAAATATCAATTTCTAATTTACTTTGGGTTCGTTCAGATTTGAACTCGTTTCGATCATACAATGATAAAGGGAATAGTTTACTAAAGGCACTGCATCGTCTGCCTAGGAAAACATCTAATCGTCACTTAGAAGATTATTCGGGTTATTACAAAACAAAAAAAATCAAGACTCATGTCTCGAACCAATCCAATGAAAATATACCTTACTTCAAAATTACCTTCCGAAATATTTACACTTGTAAAAACTTCCAAGTGACCATTACCACTATTTCCAAAAATCATTTGAAATAATATACATATTTCCCCTTTGTAAATTCAGTCATGCTTTTTGAATCAAATCAAAATCTTCTTTATCAAATAATTTTATAACAAATTGCTATGGTGGCATTTCCCTACTTAGAAACTCGAAAATGAACACCGATGGTGCTGCAGTCATCATCAGAATTATTTTCCAGCGACAAAAGTAAGTTCAGTGCTTCCTATCTCCTTTAAAATCCCTTAAAATATTTCTATTCATAAATACTTTCAAACAATACTATTATTGTTTTCCCAAAACCCTGAAAACCATTTTTCAAAAGCATTGGAATTTAAGTCCTCAAATTCTCTAATTAAATCATTTATATTTATAAACCACATTTTTTATAAATCAATTTTATAAAATCAACTTCTTCTATAAAACCATTTCTCAAAATTTATTCTAAAATATCCTAGCTTTCTTTTAATAGACACCTTTTTATTAAAACCCAATTTAACCAAAAATTATCACCGAATGCTTTATAGTCAAACCGTGAAACTTAACTCACTAGGTGTTCATTTCAATGTTCCCTCAATTCCCATATACCCAACCCAGGTTTTAATGAAGTAAAGTTACTGATAAATCAACAAACAACAGTCAATACCCAAACTGGACGAGGATGATTAATCAAATCCTAAATGATAATAACTGAATATTATCATTTCCTAACAACCAAGCACATCAAAAATAACTATTTTAATTTTCGACAATTATTCTTATATATAAAATATACACATAGGTAAAATTATTTCATTTACCAATTTAAAACAATACTGTGTTAATTAGCCTTGTTCAACTATTTAGTGATTCCTATTAATAACATTAGCTACTCGTATTGACCAGAATCCATAAACCACTCAACAGATAAATTAACATAATATAAAACATTTTTTATAGTACTAACAAATACGCACTCTCATATATATAAACACAAACACACGCACATACATGCTCAAACTCATTCTGGGGTGTTACTAACCACGTCTCAAATGAGTTTACCCCATCAGTGCTAAGGTACCCGCTTTACCTATTGTAATAGCCCGCCTTTTTGACCCTTAGAAGTCGACACTAATACATCCACGGTATTCACGTGCCAAACATCCAAGTGCTGGAAAGAAAGATCATTGGTGAAAGAAAATAAAGAATAGAATCTCACAACGTGATGAGTAATATATGATATACCAATGATCTTTACAAAAGAAAATTGAACTTTGATATACATACAGAAAAGCAGAGTAACTAACCTATCATTAGCCTGGACAATTGTAACAGTCTATCCTCACAATTGCTGATAAATACAGATAAGAACAAACAGCGTAAGATAAAATACGAGAATACATCATGGAGGATCCAACTCGCCTCCTAAATCTTCCAAGTCTCTAACTAAATCTGGAAAATATACTTGGGCTGACCCAAGCATTATAAGAAAATAACGCCCAGATCAGTCTGGTAAAACCAGCGTGAGAAACACAATCAAATGGATTCTTGATATTATAAAACCTTTCAAAATAAAGGCATCTCGTAAGACCATGCCGCACATAAACATGGACGGGTTTTTACCTTACGATAAATAAACCATTTTATAGAAAATCTTGTGATATTATAATAATTTCTAGAGTGTAAATTAAATATTAAACATAGCCGAAATGGTTACATTAATTTCATTCCAGCATAATAGGTTTACAACTAAATCTGTAATGGCACATACTGGAGATTGGATTTCCATCAATGACTGGGCTACTAGGGTACCGTCCGTCATAGAACATCTCTAGACAAAATGTACCGAAGTCAACAAGAATGTCTTGCACCCCTGCCAACACATAGCCGGCTACCACTTTAACATGGCATACTGGATTACATCATCCTCTGGGCACCAAGGATACAAAACATTTGCACCTAGCCCCACTCTTCCCATGCGCATGCATATTAAAATCCATAAATGTCAAATCGAGATCGAGGAGTGATGCTCTTAATGGTAGCAAACCACATAGCTGTGCCACATATCCTCTATTTTAGTCATTATTGAGTTATGAGGCTTTGAGGTCACGACTACCTTTTTCCTCCCTTAGCAAATCTGACTTGGAATGCTAACACTGCCTTCTAGGCAACAGTGCAATTTTAGCATTCATTCATACAAGTCGTTCAGAATATGAAAAAACCTAAGACATTACTTCTACTACATCCATTTTGGAATCACTCTTAGGATTAGTAAAAAGTAGCCCTAGCACGTCAAAGAACTCCATCTTTGATCATCTCGAACCAGTCTTGAACATCTTCCCAAAGAATTGAATACATATATGGTTTTCTAGTGGTTACGGTTTTGAGTCACCTCATATAACCACACTCCCCCTCTTAACGACTGCTCCGAAATCAATCGATATTTCCGTAAACTCAACTCTGGTTCTTTTGGAAATAATCAGACAATACATAAGAGCATAGATCACCTCTTAACCGTTTAAGTGGATAGATTTCCTTATCATTTGTCTTAGGAGAACAAAACAAGATTTGTACACATAGTACAACATCATCGAAGATGACTATGCCACATAACTCTCATGTTTCTCCTAGATATTTCCAGAGTTATAATTGGTCAAAATTTATTAGTTGGTTATTTAACTATCAAATAAACAACAATTAACATAGATTTAATTCCATGTGGAATCTATTAAGCCTCTATTAATTAATCTTTCATTAATTAAAAACTCTTTCAATTATTTGATTCAAAATACCTTCAAAAAAGATAATATTCACGAACCCCTTATACTTCTTTCAATACTTGGAAAAACATTCATTTACTTATCTCACCAGTATAAGTATTTTATAAACCATTATGTTACTTAGATAATAGCCTTATACTTATCTCAACTGTATAAGTGTATTAACAAAAATTAAGGAAGATCTCCTCTTCTCCCACTTCATGTTTAAATGGGACAAAACAGATATTATTTAAGACATTTCTTACTATAAACCAAACCACGTATCCTTTAGTAAAGTATGAAAAGAATGTTTCCATACCACCATAACTAAGAAAGATTAATTGTCAAAATCAAATCTCATTCCTTTTATAAAATTCTCCTTTTATAAGCGCATTTCATATTTACAAATCCTTTTATCAATCTCCAAGTTAATTTATAAAACCTATTTTATAAATCTCTAAAATGATTTATAACATTTTCTTTCTATTTATAAAACTCTTTCTATTAATAAAACTCTTTTCTATTTATAAAACCCTTTTATAAACTCATTTATGCAAATCTTTTATACAATCCTTAATAAAAATCCTTTTGTAAATCCAAAATTCATTTTTTTATAAATCATATATACTGAACACAATCTACGTAATCCTTAAAAATAATGCTTATAAATTCATTATTTATAAATTTCCATTTATAACTCTCTTTTACAAATATCACTTATAAAACTCCTTTACAGAATATCGTCTGTAAATCTCCTTTACAAAATATCATTTGTAATTCTCCTTTAAATAAAACCTTTTTATTAAGTACAACCCCTTTTATAAAACAATTTATTATTTATAAACACCTTTATTAAATTAATTAATTACATCTAAACATCATAAATAAATAAATAATTAATTTTAAAACATCCTTAAATAAATAATCAATTAACTTAACCCGTCATTAATTAAATCAATTAATTAACTTAAAACAACGTTAGTAATATAATTAAATAACTTTAAACATATTTAATAAATTAATTGAATATCTTACTTTAAAACATCATTAATTAAATAATTAAAATCATTTATAATTAAATAAACACTTAACCTCAAATTGTTATAAAATTGAAATTGCTTTTAAATCCATAACCTTTCAAATTCGAAAAGAGGCTTAGCGACCACATTGATACTTAAACAAGCTACCATTTATTTTTAATTCACTTTCCAAATATGCCACTGGTATTTACATAAGCAGGTACATATGTAAATAAAATCAATTAGCAATCACTAGCTAATACATCACTTATCCAATATTAATTAACTAGCATATTAATAAATGTCCAAATACATATAATAGCAGAACGGGGATTAATTCGGCTAAACAGATATGATCAAAAATCTATTCAATTTAATTATAGTAGAACAGTGTTTTATTATGCTAAACAGATGTCCAATTTAATTTATTCCACTCAATTTAACAAAACGGTGTTTTATTTGGTCAAATAGATAACGCCAATGAAGTATAATTAATTTAACTATGTTATTATTTAAAATAACGTATTTAAATTCAACCGCTATTATTTAACCATAAATTTGTAATTCAGTAAAACTATCAACAATTTATACTATAGTGTTCTGCCAGTTTATACGAACCTAGTGCTAAAATCCGTAGGTCAAACGAATTTAAAATGAGCTGAATATTCCATTTTAGAGCTAACTACTTTTATTAAGTAATTTAAACAAATAAATTTAAAAGCTTTCTCACCCAAGCTTAAGTAGGCCCAAGGCCCACACATCCAAACCCGCACCCATCTTCAAAAGTCATCTTTCCAAATTCCCAATCCCCTATTTGATTTCCTGAAACGGAACTTGCATGTGGATGGTGTGCACATGCATACACATCCTCGACCACCAACCGACGATCTTCGATCACCCACAAACTCACATCTCCATGCTCGACCCATTGCGCCCCTCCGTCACTACTACGGCCCCTCTAGTCAATTTTCGACGACAATTACCAAATCGAAAACTCGTTCCAAGCACCCAAACGAACACGAATGCGACCCCACTACCACCGCCTCCGACAATGCCTCGCTTTGTTGCCGCCGCCATCAGAACCGCCTCCTCTTGCCTCACCTCCACGCCAAACCTCGACCATCCTAATGCAATACATCACCGCCTGCGATCGAAACTTCGATCCCAAACCCAACAAGACCTTAAATCCTAACCTTAGCTTCCCTCATCGCCGCCAGCCGTCGCTCCACCACCAAGCATCATCTCCGCCTTGACCTAAGGTAGCTTCCAATCACCGTCGCTTAACCCTACGACAACACCCTACCGGAAAAAGCCACATGAACGGAATTTTTTCATTTAACTGCCACAACCAAACCCAATCTCCTAAAATCACACGACAACCACTAAAAATCTCAATTCGTCGATACGAACGCACCCATTCTCTCCGTTCGGCATCATGCTCGACGAAAAACTGCCATATGTCGACCTTTACTATTTTCGGGCATTTGGCGCCATGCCGCTCAATGAAATGTTGAGCTATCATTTTTTGAATATACCAGAGGTCTAATCAAACACTTTTCATGTTGGAACATTTTGTTAATTGTGGATAGATTAGAAGGAAATGATTTTTAAAGCATGATGATGGTTTGTTTTTCTTTGCTCAAGAAGTTGACACGGAGAAAGAAGAAGAAGAGCGGAGAAAGAAGGCATCAATAAGAAGTGAAAGAATGAAATCAAGGAGTGATGCATTCAAGTACTTATAACAAACAACCTTAAATTTAAGCAAACTAAAACCCAAAATGCTCTTAAATCAACTTTTCACTCTTCCATCATATCTCTAGCCACTCAAGTACAAACCTTTTGATAATATGGTGGTTCTTAGCATGATCCATGTAAATAAGTTGATTTTCACACTCAAGGCATCATGAAATGTTAATTCAAACTTCATACCCATCACTTCATATTTTCAAATTTAAATTTTATTTTGTAAATTCCTATTATTATAATATTGTTACATTTCATACATATGGTTTTCTTAACTTAACCCAGCCATTTAAATGTTGTTTAAAATGTAAAAAATGGTTCAACAACATTTCTACAACTTGTCGTTGGATAAAAATTCGAAAACCCGAAAAACGAGTTTCGGTCACATTTTCTGTTTTTCATCGAACTGCCTATTTTTGTAAACAAAATTCAAAAATGAATTTTCTATCATTAGTTATTAAGTAAAAAGGGTTATTTGATTATTAAACCATTAATTTAATATCTAAAATAAATTAAATATTTCCAAATCAATCAATAAAATTTTGGGTCGTTACATGTAATCAATGAGTCAGCACAACTAATATAATATGACTGATACGTAACAGTATACCATGATAAGGTAATCCAATAAACAAATTCAGAGGAAATATAAATATCATGATATAAGCATATCCTAGAATGCACATCAATATTATCAGGCAACTAATATAGCATGCATAATGATAACGGTACACGACAAATATTATGTGTAAATCGATACTCATCATTATTGATGGTGAAGTCCGAAGTGGACATTAACCATGATTCAATAATCCCTTTGTTAGGTCCACAATAAATACATAGTTGTACCATAGATCCCAAGCCATATCCAATGTAATTGAACTCCTGTAGATCTTACTGTACCACATAGCGAGCATAAGTGATATATGACCTACTCTAGATATCTGGCACCTATATAGATCATACTGTAATCCAATGATTCCCGCTGAGGGTCCAAAATAAATAGAGTCGGTACATAATCATACCATAAACTCCCGGCCGCATCCTGATTAATCGAATTTGTGTAAATCTCACCGTACCCCACATCCAGCATAAGTGATATATGACCCACTTAAGATATTTGAAACCTGTACGGACCTCACTGTACCCCATATCAAGCATAAGTGATAAATGATCCACCCGTAGATGATTGTCATCATCTTCCCCTTAGTCATCATGGATTTCTTTGTAAATTTACATAACATCTCTACAAAAGAGAACGATGGGTGTGTCCCATAAAATACACTATTGGGACCACAAGGAACACAAATACCGTATAGATATACATTAAAATTTAATGTAGCATTATCAAATACGCCTATCACAAACGAAGGCCAATATCTCATCATCGTTTATCTATACGGATGGTCACTACGGAAAGACCAATAATATGCATGGCCGCTAATATAAGTCCAATACGATGTATGATCACTAATATAAGATCGATACTACGTACGCTCACTAATATAAGACCGATACAATTTATCAAACTATACGTACAATGAGGTCAAATCACGAAGGTGCAGATTTACTCCATTCGAACGTACATGCTCATAGGATGTGATCGTGACAAATTATCGTCTCAATCCCATGCCTGATTATTGTGATTCTATGGGAATCACTTAACATTTGCATTCAGATCTTGAGCTTTGCTTTGCATTCTGCCTCCTCGAGTAGCCTATAGTCTTCCCTGAAGTTGGATCGAAGCTTCACTCGAACCCGCATCTAAAACCGAAGGAAAACCTCCAATAAAATGGCACCTAACTTAGGCTTTACTACCAAGGTTAGTGCACCACCAGTCCACTAGTAGTACACCACCAGTTGACCGATGGTAGCCTATCCCTGGCAGTAAATCTTGGGGCAGGTGCCACAGATAGCTACGGTCAACAATTCACACATCTATTACTTCGCCTGATGAACCGCTAGCTTTCGAAGCCTACCTCTATCCCATTGGACCTTCTTCGGAGTTCATTAATTGATGTTTTGAAAGTAGTTCCTTATATGTTCATAAACCGATTTCATAGAAATTCACTCTTTCCACGTGTAGAGGTAAATGGGCGAATCTAGGGACCCGACCACCTCTAACACGCCAAAACAACATAATCGGCCTTCCTAACTTGTGCGATGCCTACATGTATGCCCATACACCCATTCGTGTATGTTTACACACACAACCACACTTTCAATTATATAAATCATGCTTCGGACTTTACCGGAGCGATTACTCGGTCTGATATCTTCTCACACAACTTAGTGCACACGATAGTTGGTATGGCTACATGAGACACTCGTTACGTGTTTATATACAAATATGGATATTCACACACACACACATATGTATGTATGTATACACACACACACACATATATATATATATATATATGAATACACACACAACCATATTCAACAATATATATATATATATGTGTGTGTGTGTGTGTATGTATGTATGTATGTATGAATATACACATGTTGGGATGGTTTTCTGGCAAACAAAAGAAGAAGAAGCCTAGGGCAAGCAAATGGAGCAAGGGCCAGAGCTACCTAGAGCAAGCGTTTGGCTCGACAAAAAATGCCGAACAAATCATTTGGACTGGCATGTCGGATCAGATATTTGGTCCGGTACCCTATAGTATACCGGACCAAGTATCTAGATCGGCATCCTCAGAAGTACCGGACCAAATGTTTGGTCCGGCATTTTTTGGTATACCGGACCAAATATTTGGTCCGGCACGATCCACCATTTTACCAAACCAAATAATTGGTTCAGTGCAGCAAGCACGCCGAACCAGATGTTTGGACTGGCAAAAAAGGATCCTCCGAAGATGAAGATCGCCGAACCAGATGTTTGGACCGGCAAAGTGGATCTTCCGAAGATGAAGATTGCCGGACCAAAGGAAGATAAAGATTTCCGAACCAAAGGAAGATGGAGATTGTCGATCCAAGCTTATCGAGCCACCAGTCCCAGACACAAATACTGAACCAGACCCAGGCAGCTATAACCTCTCCTCCACACCTCACAATCTCACTCTATAAATACTGGAGCTTCTCAACAACAATGGGGACGGACATTCGGAGAAAGAGGGAGAAACTCTGCTGAGATCTATCACCCTAGTTATTCTAATTTATCTAATCATTCCAAGCAACCTTGTACTTGTAACCAAATCTAAGAAGGGATAATAAGATGGAAAGTGGATGTAGGCACATTTTGGCTGAACCACTATAAAAACCCTGTGTCACTTGTTCTTTCCTTATCTACTATTTTAAATATCAAATTTGCTAATTACGTCAATATTCGCTAAGGATCATTTCATTATAAATTGAAATGTCTAAAGAGTCGCAAGATAAACGCAATCCAACAAGGCTAAATTAAAAACCAGATTGAAAAGTGTTTGCCCAATTTTTGAGCAAACATTTTTGGTGCTTTCACTGAGAATATAGGCGAGCATAGAAAGCCAAACTCTTCTGTCCATTATTCTTCCAACCTTAGCGCATCATTAGAACATGGCTCCCTCTAAGTGAAATGCTGACAAGGGTAAGAATGCAGCTACTGCAAATACACTCAACCCCATCCAAGAGGATCAAGAAAACCCAACCACTCGCTCCTTACCTCCAGGCTCAGTGGTCACCCAAGAAGACTTAGAAAGGGTTTTGAATGAGATGACTAACTGCTTCGCTGCCCAACAAGAGCTTTGGTGGACCAACTCATGACACGCTTACGGGGCACGGAGGAATCCACTCACAATACCAGATCCTAGGGTGAATCCCAGTCTAGAGAGTCGTGTAGAAGTAATAGATCTCCAACCAATTATGAGTTCAATTAGGAAGATCCAGAGGCTCAAAGCTGAGCTCGGACACAACCCGAAGCTGGTCCAGAGAGGTCGACAAGAGCCGGGCCCAGTCAAGGAGGTCCCAGACATGGACCATCTATGGTTGATCATGTCATGCTTCGAACCAATCATCGCCAATCTGGCCTCAATCAAGGCACCAGATGCCATCACTATCAAAGAGAGGGCCCCGCTTCTCCCAAGGCTGCTCCCGAGTCCGAAGAAAGAATGACGAGTCTCTTTAGGGAGTACCTCAAGTGTGAAAAGCTCGAAAGGGGGATAGGCACCAGAGTATCCAGCCCTTTCACTAGGGACATAAAGGCAACAACCACGCCTCGAGAATGGAATATGCCCACCATGGATCCATATAAGGGCACCTCTGACCCAATCGTCCACCTACAACGATACTCTCAACACATGCTCATGAATGGAGCAACTGAAGGTGTACTATGTAAATGTTTTCCGCTATTCCTGTCAGATTTAGCAACTACATGGTTATGTCGCCTACCTCATGGATCCATCAGTTCTTGGGAAATGTTGAAGGAAAAGTTCATAAGCCGGTTCCGAATTCATGTGGAACAGCCTATAGACGCTTATTTCTTATCCGACGTAAAACAGAAATCGGGGGAACCTCTACAGCTATACCTTACCCATTTCAACGTATCTGCAACAGCGGTGCAAAGCGCGGATGAAAGTCTCACATTGATGGCATTATGCGGAGGCGTCCATCCGGACTCGAAACTTGCAAGAAGACTGACAAAGGAGAAGCCTTTAACTCTTCAAGAATTCTACCATGAAGCAGGAAAATATATGATATTGGAAGATGCAACGGCTCTTCGGCATGGCGAGCAACCCGCAGGGGGTTCTGGCTCCCATGGAAACACGAGAGTCTCACCTCGAGGAGAAGGGAGCAAGCCAAACAATGACGATAAAAATAACCATCAAGGTAACCCCGAAACTAAAAAAAGCAATAAACGACGATACAGACCGGGACCGAGATTTGATTCCTACACTCCTCTGAATGACATTGTGGAAAACATTTACTTGGCCACTCAACACAAATTGAAGTACAAACGCCCTCCATATAAGAAGGAATCGGAAGCTGCGGTTAGGACAGGAATGTACTGTCGCTTCCATGAGCCTCACGAACATAACACAGAAGAATGTTAGCATTTGCGGGACCTTATTGAAGAATACATCCGAAAAAAGAAGGTGGAACGATACGTGTAGCAGAAAAGTAACTCTCCCGCTCCGACCCACGAAGGGCCAGGTCCGCTCTAACACGAAAATAACAAAGAGAAAGTAAGTGCGAGCCACTCCAATCAGGAAAAAATAATTGTCCATACTATATCAGGGGGCCCGCATTCAACTGGCGGAAGTTGGGCAGAAATGGAGAGGTACGGAAAATCTTTGAAGGATGGAGAAGGATATGTTCATTCCATTACAGAAGGGCGCCTCGCCAAACGAAGAGAAAGGACCAATATAACCTTCAGCGATGAGTATTTGGTTGGAAAGCAGTACCCCCATACCGATCCCATGGTCATTTCCACCTGGGTCGGCCCAGTAGAGGCGTTCCGCATTTTGATCGATACGGGAAGCTCGACGAATATATTTTTCAAACATGCCTTCAATAAAATGAGGTTATCAATGAAAGATGTATCGTCATGCAATAAGCCCCTACACGGATTCACTGGAGAAGCCACAATTCCGCTTGGGCAGTTGGACTTATTTGTTGAACTAGGAAGTCACCCTCGATCCGTTATCCGAAAGCAAACATTTATGCTAGTTAATAGACATTCTGCTTATAACGCATTCCTGGGTAGACCTGCATTATCAAATTTCCAGATAGTCTTAGCCCCTTGGTGCTTGAAAATGAAGTTCCCTACCGATGGGGGAGTAGGAGAAGTAGAAGGCGATCAAGATGTAACCCGCGATTGTTATGTGACAGAACTCCGCCAGAACTAGAGGAAGGAAAACGGTAAAAACGTAGAGGTCGCCCTCTGCGCCAAAACTGTGGAAGCATAGCAATCAAAGAAGGCCCCTCCTCTCGAGTATACTAGTGACCCGTTTAATGAATTAGATCCGAAAGATAAGAAGGAGGAGGAGGCTAGCGCCGAGCCCATGGAGGCTATGGAACATGTTGCAGCAGATGATTGCGATGGCTCAAGGCTTTTCAAGATAGGGTCGCAGCTAGACAAAAATCTGAAAATCCAATTGATAGGGTTCTTACGCAAAAATTGGGATGTGTTCGCATGGACCCACGAAGACTTGGTGGGATATCCCCCGAAATAGCTTATCACTACCTAAACATAGATCCAACCAAAATCCCGATCAAGTGGAAGAAAAGGAGCATGGGGATGGAATGCTCAACCGCCATCAACGAGGAAGTAAAAAGTCTACTCGCCAACGGTTTTATTCACGAGGCTATCTACCCTAAATGGATCTCCAACCCGGTTATAATGAAAAAATCCAACGGGAAATGGCGAACCTGCATCGACTTCTCCAATCTCAATGACGCTTGCCCTAAGGATTGTTTTCCCCTGCCTCCAATTGACCGACTGGTGGACGGAACAGCAGGGCATGAATTGGAGCGACCTTCAAATAAATGACGAAGCCTGCAATCCAAGCATTAAGCGATGGGATCGCTCCGCACATGTAATGATATTTGTTGTACGCCATGTACCAACCTGGGGGGGAGGCAGCTTTGTCATTCGGGCCAGGCAATAGCATATCTCTACGATTTATCTCGAACGTGGTAGCTATGGAGTTTAACTTCTCAGTCGTTAGTACACTGGGATAGCATTTAGAAAGCCTAGCCAACATCTGGTTAGGAGCATAACCTTCCACTAGTGAGTAAGCAGAGCTGGGTTGTTTAGGGAGGTTAGCTGGAACATCCGCAGAAGAAGAACCTGCTCCCGCGGGCTGTGAAGCTGCAAACTTAGAATGGGTTTCACGACCAGAAGACATGCTCCTGTAAAAAAACGGAGGGGATGTGAACATCAGCAAAAAGGTCCAAATTATGAATAGAGGTTAAAAACATGCTTGGAATCTCCTATCGTCAAACCTAACTAGAATTCCACATCCCCAGCCTCACCAAAGTCTGCTCGGCAAACCCATGGACAAAATGCTCGACGAACTTGGTCCGGCATTGTCAAGAGCCAATGCCGAACCAGATGGGGCCACTCATCGATTGCCGGTCTAGGGTAAACCTTAGTTTCCACTTAAAACAAACGTGCTACCCCTATGGCCTTTGCCGGTGACCAACCGTTCAGGCAATGGATTGAATGCTTTGTGAGCGAATAATTACATGCGCTCACATAACCAATGCGAATCTCCCAACACCTCGAACATCCTTAGGAGAACGAGGACCTCACTACTCCAGTCTCTCAACGATTTAAATCGAGTCACCCAGCATCGAAACCCTAGAAATTTGAAACCCAGTATCGAATAGAGAAAACACTTACCTCAGATTTGCAAAAAACACATAAACACTGATGGTCGGCGGTGATGGAAGAACCTAGAAGCCGTTTGCAACTGAACGAGAATAGTCAAGAAATTTTGATCGAGAAAGTAGGAAGAAGAATGAAGAAGGAAGTGGTATTTAAGGAAGAAGATGGGAAGATGAATAGTCATAGGGTGTGGCATTCAGTGATAGGAGCTACTGATCGGACCAGAACAAAGCATGCCGAGCAAATGCCCAACATGCTTTGGGGCGCAAGTGTTGGGTTGGTTTTCTAGCAAACAAAAGAAGAAGAAGCCCAAGGCAAGAAAATGGAGCAAGAGCCAGAGCTACCCAGACCAAGCGTTTGGCTCGGCAAAAAATGCCAAACAAATCATTTGGACCGGCATGCCGGACTAGATATTTGGTCCGGTACCCTATAGTATACCGGACCAAGTATCTAGACCGACATCCTCAGAAGTACCGGACCAAATGTTTGGTCCGGCATTCTCTGGTATGCCGGACCAAATATTTGGTCCGGCACGACCCACCATTTTACCGAACCAAACATTTGGTTCGTGCAGCAAGCACGTCGAACCAGATGTTTGGACCGGCAAAAAAGGATCCTCCGAAGATGAAGATCGCCGAACCAGATGTTTGGACCGGCAAAGAGGATCCTCCGAAGATGAAGATTGCCGAACCAAAGGAAGATGAAGATTGCCGAACCAAAGAAAGATGGAGATTGTCGGTCCAAGCTTACTGAGCCACCAGTCCCAGACACAAATACCGAACCAGACCGAGGCAGCTATAACCTCTCCTCCACACCTCACAATCTCACTTTATAAATACCAGAGCTTCTCAACAACAATGGGGACGGACATTCGGAGAAAGAGGGAGAAACTCTGCTGAGATCTATCACCCTAGTTATTCTAATTTCTCTAATCATTCCAAGAAACCTTGTACTTGTAATCAAATCTAAGAAGGGATAATAAGATGGAAAGTGGATGTAGGCACATTCTGGCTGAACCACTATAAAAACCCTGTGTCACTTGTTCTTTCCTTATCTACTTTTCTAAATCTCAAGTTTGCTAATTGCATCGGTATTCGCTAAGGATCATTTCATTATAAATTGAAACATCTAAAGAGTCGCAAGATAAACGCAATCCAACAAGGCTAAATTAAAAATCAGATTGACAAGCATTTGCCCAATTTCTGAGCAAACAACACACAACTACATTCAACAATTCTAGTTACTACACAAGAATTATCTTGATTATTATACTACTTCAACTGCGCGTGTACGTATATATACTCATGCACATATACGTGCAAGTATATTCGGGTAAGTAGTTCAAATATTACTTAAATCAGAACTTACTTTTATTTTCCAATTCTTTGAATAAAAGTAAACAAAACAGCTTTTTATATTATTTCATAACATCTCGTACCATTTTATAAAATATAATAATAGCTTATAAATCCATTAAAGCCTTTGAAACACTAAATCTCTTCATTTACAATTAAGTATTCCTTTCATAAATATTTTATAAAACCTTTTAACCATTTTATAAAGCATCTTCTTCATATTATCTTATAAGATCTTATACTTTTTATAAAATATCCCATTCATACTATTTTATGAAATATCACTTTCTTGCTATCTTACCAAATATCTTTCTTGCTATTTTATAAAATCACTTATCATATAAAATTTTCTTTGAAACTATTTAATAAAATCACTTATTTTATAAAATATCGCCTTTATTTATAGAATTATTTCTTTACAAAATAATATTTATAAATAAACCATTCGGTTATAAAATCATTTCTTCATTTTATATAATATTTTTAAGTACTAATTAAGCTTCATTAATCACTTAGTTAGCTTACTAACTTTTCTAAAAATCATTCGAATAAGTTTTGTTGAAACTAACTAGTGACATGCACATAATCATATCACTAAATTAGCCTTTGATCGTCCAAAACATTACGTAAAATCAATTATTTAACCCATAATCCATTTTTATGTTACTAACTTTTTCAAAAGTAGTAATTAAGGTATTAAACAAATAATTGGTTAATATAATCATGTTTATAATAAGAATACAAGCCTAAACCATAGCATACCAATCTCTAAACCAATTCATATCACTTTACAATCATAAATGAACAAATCTATAAAGCGTAACAAGTAAATTAAGTATGAGAATAACTCCACTCACCTTGCTTTTCCCTAAATCAAGCTCTAATCATCAAAACCCACTCCAAAGCTCTCTTAAAATCCTAGATGAAGCTCCAAATCACAACATCATGCTAATACCTTGATGGTTTTGTAGAGAATTGAATGAGAGGAATTATGGTGATTTTTATTTGAATTTAAGACTTTTATATGAAGGGTTTAGGGTTTGGAGATTAAGGAGGGATTAAGGGGTAATTATGAAGTAATTAGAGAAGAGGAAGAAGAATGAAACGTTGGAATGAAAATGAATGAGGAGTTAGCTACATATAAGCTAACTTAGAGGCAATCTAGTGGGCTTGGCCCAATTTCATTTCATCCAAGCAAAAATACTATTCACTTCAAAAATTCATCGACTCCAAACATAGTTAAGTATATACTCATTTTACTCGCATCAAAAAAAGGGTCTCAACTACGGGTGTCTCGGGGCCCAATTCTTCTGTTTCCAAATGTCGAGTATGATGGACGTCCATTAAATAACGATTAAATATTTAAATTAATTATTAAATATTCGTTCGTTATAGTTGTGTGGTGTTACGTAGAGGCAGGGGCCATTGTAGCGGAGATCTATGGACGAGGTCTAATCTAAACACAAAACTCAAAGGATGTATGTCATAAAAGTACATTTTATTTTTATAATTCTTAAATGTGTGCATGTAGTTGTGTCTGTATTACACCCTAATGTAGGTAATGTATAGTGCTTGATGAATGTTGATGTGTGTAAACAAACCGACTCTTTACATCAAAT
This sequence comes from Allium fistulosum, assembly GCA_030737815.1. Taxonomy (NCBI): domain Eukaryota; kingdom Viridiplantae; phylum Streptophyta; class Magnoliopsida; order Asparagales; family Amaryllidaceae; genus Allium; species Allium fistulosum. Next base: position 592,875,796 of record CM060905.1, on the reverse strand, counting down.
AAGGCTAGTAGTGTCCTATAAGTGCATGCATGACATACTTTGTATGTGGTGTGTGGTAGTGCGTTATATGTTATGAAAGCTTGCTCGTTCTTATAACTGAGTTCCCCGTACTTGATGGAATTGAGTGCATGATGGAAACTATTAACGTAGAGACTATGTTAATAGTCCTGGACTAATCTTTGTAGGTGGGAACTCATGTTCTTGAGCAGTCTTTGTCCAAAGAGGCAAAACGTTTTTCGAGAAATTGAAGATTCTTGAATCAATGGAAACGAATGGTGATGGAATGTGTATTCCACTTATTCCAACGATTCAAAACTGGTAAAGTCCCAAAAATCAACATGAACGACCAACATCACTTGACGTCGATTAATGTAAGGTTTGGTGATTGACCCAAGGTGATGATATTGATGTGAAATTGATGCAATCAGAGAATAGTTGTATGTGATTGATTGATGCAACAACGAGCTTTAAATCATCATGATATGGAAAGTTATGTCGATCGACCCAAAAATGGATTGATGAAAATGGTACTGGACCGGTTCAACATTGGCATGATTAGGTGTGGAAATTGATAGGGATCCATCCACCTGACTGTTTCAAGTTGAAGTGATTCTGTCAAATTTGGAAAACCTTAGCTTAAGAGTGGACGATGCAACGGTAGAGAAGAAAGTACGATCTAAAAATTTTGCTAAGTCCTGAAAAATTTATATCGGCGTCGATCTATAGAAATTGATAATTTTAACATTTTTCCCGAGCAATTATGGAACTTGATGATTGCAGTTGAAATTTAGAAATTTATGGACATTAACTTACTTATCAAGTGATGAATTTCCCGTTGGAAAAGACAAATTTTCTGGATTTTAGAACTTTGGAATTTATATCAAGTAGAAGGATGTGCCTCAATGATAGTGCGAAGTAGAAGTGTTCTTTGAGAGACACGATCCTCCATTGAGATGGTCTAAGCAATGGAAGCGTTTGTTTGATTTAGGATTTGGTCGATTATCTCTAAACGAAGCACACTTTGTGTTCATAGAAGTGTACTTTATATGCAAGTGTTATCCATAATTTTTCACAAGCGACAATTGGATGATGTTGAAATTCGAACTGATGAAGGAATTAATACTAAGGTCCTAAGCAATCGAGTATAAGGTAATGCAAAAGAAATATAAGACAAAGTTTATTAAGTACATCGATCAATATCGATGTAGAAAAAATTTGATTTTTAGTGAATTTTGGTGGTAATCTGCCTTTACAGCATGGAACAAGATTAGAGCATGAAGTGGAATTGAATCGGTAGACAAGATGAAGTAATACAGAAAATTTCCACAAGTTTATCGATCGATATCAGTCCATAGACAGATTTAATCTTCTCCTAATATTTCTCCTCGATCTATAATGAAAATATTTTAAACAATTTCTTAAAGAAGATCTCAACTCCAATGCTCAACTCACTCCTCTACACCTATAAATACATCAGTACATGCACCTAGTAGAGTATCGAACTATTTATCACTAAGGTGAGGTGTTGTCATTTTTATCTCAAATCTTACTGCAATTTCAAGATTATTATTGTATTCATCTCCAGGTTCATGTAAAAAAGTAGGCATATCCGAACGATTATAAAATTACTTTTTTATATATCAAGTTTTAACTCATATATAAGGTAAGTCAAAGGCTAAATCATGAAACTACACTCAAAGTTATTGGTTCTTTTTCATAGTCTCCATGGGTGTTAGACCAATGGTGAACATTCCATTTACTTGTTGTAGATAGTAACTCCACAGCAGTATAAACAACTATCAGTTATAAAACTAGTAAAACTTACATACTTTTGATTTAGCAGACAATCTTGGTTGTAGCTGAGCAAGCATCTGATTTTTAGATCAGTGGCATGTTAGAATATAAAGCTCCAGATAATAAGGTAGCGTTTGGTTAGAAAACAAGTTTTGTGTTTTGTGTATTCAACCATCTATTTTAAAATACATGGAGGAAGAGTTTTTTGTTTTGTGTGTTCAAATATCTATTTTAAAAATGTGGAGGAATGGATAAAAAATGATTGGTTTGGAAAATGACTTTAACATATATGATTGAAAATGTTTTTTTTTCGTTTTTCGTTTTTTAGAAAATATTAACAACTATCTTCCCTTTCACCACTTCCTCTTTTTGTTGGAACAACTAGGATTCTCCAACTCCCTTTCCTCTCCCACGTCATTTGACATGCATATTGAAAAGCACAAAACGCATTTTCTAGCCAAACACTTCCTAAGCTTTTATAATTTCCCTTCTAAATTCAGTAACCAAATTTTTTTGTTTCAATTTATTTCGTTAATGGATTCCACTACTAACCCTAGATCTGATAATCATCGCCATTGCAAATTACTCTCCTTCTCTACAAACCTCTGTTCCACTATTCTTAGCCTCCTCCAAAATCATCATCTTCTGTAGCATCAGAAATAGATGTGCTTGTCAACTCTACCTCCCGCCGATATCACAGTTCATCCTCCACCATTTATCTTCCCACTTCAATAAATCCTCTTGTCCCTTCTCCGAAATTGCTGAACCCTAACTCTTTTGATCGATATCAACATTCTTTATTACTTCTTACCACAGCGAATAATTCCTTGACAACCGATGATCTGCTAGAATTTATATTTCATCCCCCAAACCAACACTGTAGCTACGCCGATGTAGCCAGGTATAGTACTCATCATTCCTTCTGCCCTCCCTCATCCTCAAACAGAAACCTACCACTTCAGTTCAAACCCTGGCTTCATCGTCAAAAATTCATTATGCGATGCTTTCGATGTGGAGCCTCATATTATACCACTTCATCTTGCAGAGATCCTTTCTAATGCTTTTTTGTGGTTACTTTGGCCTAAGCAATAGACATGTAAGCATCATAAGTCTTGTTCCAATTTCCCAACTCCTCAAGTGCCTGATCGCTCAGCTATCAATTCTCGTCCCAAATATACAGTTTCCCAAATCTCCAATCTGCCCTCGTCACCGACTGATTGCTTGATCCATGAGATTGGCATCAAAATTCTTGAAATTCATTCTTTATCCAGATGTATTAGGGAGCATGACACTGCAACAATTTGCTTGTCTTATCAGAGCAGCTCCTCAACCTTCTTACACCTTCAGACTGGGAAGTTGTTCCAAACTCAGATTGTTCTTATAGTGAACTGGCATATCCAGTCAATTCCTCTTTAAATGAAGAGGATATGTTGCTTCCTTTGTCTTGCAATCCCTCATCGAGTGCTAATTTTAAAAAAGACTTTGACATTGTTTCATTGGATCTAGATGTCCAATACTGCTATAATCATAAAGAACCCCTTCATATAGTTACAGTGGAGACAGTAGTGGAACTTACAGATGTTGTTCAATTTGACACAATAGCAACCCTAGAAAACCCCTCCAGAAATATTACCGCTAGTAGAAAATCCAAATCGTAGAGTAGATCTAGTGGATTAGTACAGAGGAGCTCTAGATATCTATTCTCAGCCTCTTCGGATTTCTCCTCGTTGAGTGACTATGTTCTGTTAGGAAGTACTTGTACTCGTATTATTTTGAACATTATAACATCTAACCAAGTTTATCAAGTGGCTAAGAACACCGGTTTCATATATGACTTAAATGGTAAAGAATTTGAATTAATTAAAACAATAGAATTGGAAAGAGCTAATAATAGTAACATATGTTAATATTAAGTTGGAATATTAAAGGCTTGGGTTTACCTAAAAAACGATATAGGATAAAAAGAATTATCAAACATAATAAGGTGGATATCGCTATTCTTCAAGAAATAAAAATTGATTCAACTAACCTTAGTTTCACTAGATCAATTGGAGGTAGTACCCTCTCTGAGTCGGCATTTGTCCCTTCGATAGGTAGTTTAGGAGGAATTATGACTTTTTGGAGAGGAGATAGATTTAAGTTATTGCAAGCAATTTACAATTCTCACTCTCTCCATGTCATTCTTTTAGACCTTAATGACAACCAGATAATCAACATTTCCAATGTCTATGCACCTAACTCCAGATTACTCAGACAAACATTATGGTTGGAATGATCCAATTTTAGATCCCTCTCCTTTCATCTCTGGATTGTTGGGGGTGACTTCAACGTCACCAGACACATTGGAAAGCTTTTTCCAAGGGGGTTCATATTTATATATGGAAGAATTCAACGATTTCATTAACCTAATCACCTCATTGAACTCCTCCTTTCGGGTAGAAAATTCACCTGGTCCAACGATAGAGAAATTCCTTCGATGGCTTTGCTTGACCGGTTTCTTATTAATGAGCAGTGGGAAGAAAAGTTTCCGCTCTCTAAATCTGTTGGCCTAGCCAGAATCATCTCTGATCGATGTCCCATCCTTTTCAAATCTCAATAAACAAACCCTTTAAATTTAAAAAAATGTGGTTCAAAGAATACAATTTTGAATCCTTGGTAATCTCGAAATGGAGATCTTTAGACAACCGAATATTTAATAATGCTGCGAAAAATTAGGTTCTAAGGTTGCATGAGCTTAGATCCCTTCTTAAGAACAAGAACTCTAAAATCGTCGGCAATATTCAAATGAAAAAAAATAAAATCCTTAATGAGATTCTAACATTAAATAGGTTAAGCGAACAAAGGATTTAAATATGTATAAAAATCAAAAATTAAATAACCTAAACTTGGAAATGGACAAATTACTAGATCAAGAAGTATCATGTGGCACCAACGATCTCGTGTTCAATGGATAAATGAAGGGGATAAAAACACCAAAATTTTCCATTGAGTTGCAAATGGTAGACGTTGTTTTAAATCAATTAGCCATATTACAGTAAATGAAATAGAAATAAAAGCTCAAACCCTTCTGAATAACAACTTCACTAATTATTGTAAAGACATTTACGATAGTAAAAATAGTCATAGAATCCAAGCAGATTGGTCATCACTATACCCAAATCGGGACCCTTTCTTGGGTGATTTAGACTGTCAATTCACCGAAGAGGAGGTCTAGGCAGCTATAAAATGCTTGGCTAGCCACAAAGCCACGGATCCAGATAGTTTTTCGATGATGTTTCACCAAAATTTCTGGCATTTTATCAAAAACGACTTCATGCCTCTCTTAGATGAGTTCTACGATGGTAGGTTATAACTAGGTAGGTTTAACCAGGCTGACGTCATCCTTACCCCCAAAAAAATCCAGTTGAACTTTCCAATTTTAGACCTATTTCCTTAGTAAATTGCTCGGTTAAAATAATTGCTAAAGTACTGGTTAACATGTTAAAAAATAAAATGAATAACTTAATTGATAAATCTCAATCTGCTTTCATTCAAGGAAGACATATTCTAAATGGAGTTGCCACAGCCCAAGAAGTAATTAACTATTGCAACAATGAAAACATAACATGTGCTCTTCTCAAGTTAGACTTTGCTAAAGAATTTGGCTCCATTGATTGGGAATTCATATTAAATATGTTGAAAGCTAAGGGATTCAGCTCGAGGTAGATATCCTGGATTAACCTCATCTTAAAATCTAGTGTATCCAAAATCTTAGTTAATGGGATCGAGGGCATTAAAATTCAATCTAAAAAAGGCCTAAGGCAAGGTGATCATTATCACCCTTACTATTCAATCTCTCGGTGGATGTTTTTAACAAAATTCTAAAACTAGCTATAAATAATAACATTCTCCCTGTTTGCACAAAAAATGGGCAAACACCTCCAAGTCGTATGATTTAGTCGATTTTCTGTTGTTCTTAGTGATTTGGATACTTTATGCAAATATGTAAAAAGCAGGGACTAAACGGTAAAAGACACACAGGTTTATAGTGGTTCGGCCAGAATGTGCCTACGTCCACTTTATATTTTATTCTTCTTTATTGTTCAGATTACAAGTACAAAGCTTTGATTATGAGTGTATGAAAGTTGTTTGAAAGTTCTGTTCGTTCTTGAGCTCTCCAACTTGTCCCCCATTGTTGTACCCTTGCCCCTCTATTTATAGAGTGAGGTTGGGAGTAGGGGTCTTGGATGTACGTAGCTGTTGGCGGGCCTGGGCTGATGCAATCTGGTCTGGCAATGTTGGTTCGGCAACGCCTTGATCCGGTGGTGTCTTGATCAACGCCTTCTCCATCTTGGTTCGGCTAGGCCCTGGTCCAGTGGGTTGGTTCGGCTAGGCCCTGGAAATGGGTTGGTTCGGCAATGCCTTGGGAGTGGGTTGGTTCGGCAATGCCTTTGTTGTTTCGATTCGGCGGTATTGGTCCGGTGGCCCTAGTTCGGTGGAAACACCCCCAACATTTGCTCCCCAAAGTGGGGCATATGCCTGCATAGGTCGCGCTTTGTTTTCCTAAGTTTGGACACTCTTGTTCGGCCCAAGTGCCGATCCAGTCGGTCCGGTTACCCCCACGTTTGCCTATAAGTATGGGCCTCACGCTTCCGTCATTCCTCACCGTTGAGATAGCCGAACCAAACATTTGCCTGCCGGATCGACCTTGTCTCCGAACCAGATTTGACTGCCGAACCAGGTGAGGCTTTCTTCTGCCGAATGAATTTTATGCTTGGACTACCGAATGAGATCCGAACTTGGACTACCGAATGAACTGAGGGAGTATGAGTGCCGAATGGACTTTTAGACTCGAACTACCGAATGAAACTTTTATGTTTATGAATGAGATTCCCGACTGTAGATATCTGTTTGTTTATACCTCTACATTCCTTGCTCTAATAATATGTTTCCTCGCGTTGTAGACAATGTCTCATAAAGTAGAAACTCGTTCTGACAAGAAGAAATCTAAGGATAAAGGAGAGTCCTCCATTGTGCCCCCAGTCCAGGCAGAACCGGAACGACATGGGCCTACCCCGAGATTGTTAGTGGACGGGTACGATCCACAAGAGCTCTTAAACTCACCGCCTGACTACTTTCCCAGTTCCCTCAAAGATGAGCAGCTTGACGCTATATCTAGATCTTCTGGGATTGACAAAGCGCATATGAGGTTGCCGGGGAACGGAGTGATGCCGTATAACCCCCCAGAAGGATATTTTGCTTACAGCAGGTATCATTGCATGTGCGGTGCCATCCCTCCGATTAACGCCTGGATAGTCAGCTTCATCACATACTTGAAGGTGGCTCCTTTCCAGCTTCAGCCTAATTCCTATGCTATCTTGGTGAGTCTGTTTATTATCTTCCAAGGGAGATACGGGCGTCCTCCTTACAACCGGGAAATCTGGTACTTGTACAACTTGAGAGGCTACAAGAAGGGGTCTCCGTATATTAGCTTAGAGTCGGCTGTGTCCTTCAAGCCAGTCCTGGATTTATATTCGAAATTCAGCATGTTCAAGAAGGAATGGTTTTTTGTCAAAGATGACTCTGTTTCTTTCCGCCGCTTCACCTCTGGCTGTAAGTTGAATCTCATTTATGATTTTTGTTCTAACTGTAATACTCCTCCATACGTGTTTTATTTCTTGCTAGCGATAGGTGGCTTTGCGGTTGTAGAGAACGATCGTCTAGTTCGGATGGCTGAGGAAATAGAAGCCATTCCGGAAAGGGAGAGGGCGGCTTCTTATTTGATCAGGAACGTTACTCTTTTGGGGCTCAACCTGATTCTTCCACGTCAGTATGTGGTCAAGCAGAGAGACACAGCTGAGGAGAGGGCCGCCAAGGCTGAAGGAGGGGCTACGGCGAAGAGCAGTAAAAGGAAACCCTTCTCAAAGCATCCAACTGCCGGGGGGAAGAAACTTAAGAAATCCGATGGACCCTCCCCCAACACATGTCCAGACGTTCCGGAGGAGGAAGATGAGGAGGAGGAAAGAGGCGAGGGTGAAGGAGGTGAGGCGGAGAGTGGAAGTGGTGGAGAAGGTGATGGACGGAGTGGTGATGATGGTGGCGATGGACGGAGTTGTGATGGTGCTGGGGCTTTATCTTCTAAGCAAGCGGGTGTGATCCAGGAGTGGAAGGACGATGCTTTCCGCTTATCCTTCGAAGGGCTGGAGGAAGAAATCGGCAGTGCTAACATTCGACTGCGTTTAATGGTTTCCGACCAGGCCAAACAACTCGCTGATCAAGCCATCCAGATCTCTCAACATGAGATCGCATCTAGGCAATTAAAGAAGACCATGGAAGAGGTCAGCAGGGCAGAGATGCGGAAAATGGAGGCCGTTTGTAAGGAATGGATTGATATGGCTATTGCAACGGTGGATGAGGTTCGGAAAGCAGATCTCGAGCGGGTACAGGAGTTGTCCGGGAAACTTGAGGCTGCGGAGCTTGCTCAAACCAAGCTGAAGGAGGAGATGGAGGCGATGAGAAAAACCTTTCAGGCTGACAGCTCGCGATACCAATCGGAGAGGGACGCCACCATTGCAAAGCTGTTGGCTTCTGAGGACCGAATAAGGGAGTTCGAGGAGAATGAGGGGATAATAGATGAGATGCTTCAAGATATATACTTTCGCACTTGGAAACAGGACAACTTATCTTGGATGGATGATTACCCCCGAATCATGACTAGGATTTATCTCAGGGCCCTAGAGGAGGCTAAGTCTGATGCAGATAAGGAGGGTGGCATGGCCTTTAGAATGGATGTGGTTACGGCTCAATTCACCAAGGAGGAGAAGGTGGCGGTGAAAGAGGGTATGCGGTTGCTTGCTGCTGAGGAGGTTGGTGTGCAGTTGGAGGATGATGATCAAGGAGCAGATGCTGGTAAGTCTTCTCTTTTAGCTTTTGTAACCTGACTGCTTATCGCTTATTTAATGGATTCTTCTTCTGAATTGGACAGGCGAGACCTCCGAGGCACCTACTACCTCCGGCCAGCATGCTGAGAGTTCCGATCCCGTGGCTAAGTAGATCTTGGAGGGCCGACAGGATAGAGGTGAAGCTCCGATGCAGCTGACTCCTTGACTTGACCTGGATGTCTTTTTGGTTTGTTTGACATTGCTGTCTACGCTAGCTCTAAAACATTAATGTAGCTTTTAGGATGTAATCATGTTATTGGTAACAAACGACTTTATTCTTAGCCTGTAATTTTTAACTTAAGCTGATTCTGTCATATTTGACTGCCTTAGTTATTTTGATGTGTTGCATAAGAAATACAGTTGTGCACGTGCCTGTGATTCCATCGTGTTTGATGCTAGTTTCTTGCTTAAGATATAATTTCATACCTTGCAAAGTTAATGTGATGTGCGAATAAATTATAGCTATGTATTTATTTACAAAAGAAGAAAGTACCGCCCTTCATGTCTTAGTTGTAGATGGTAGCTTTGAATGTCTTATATGACTGAGTATGGAATGTAGTTGATTGATCCGTCATCCCATTGTGAGTTCTTATCCCCATCGGTGATCGGTGAGCGTCTCCTACTTTGTGTCCTGTACTTTAGGGATCGTTATAGAGGATAGGAGGAAAGTTTTTAAATAAGATAAAAATATAAGAAAAAGTAAAACTTCCAATCATGGAAGGCCTGCGATGTGCTTAAGTTCGAGGCAAACGGGTTTTGTAGTCACTTTCCCTAGCTATGGGTCTTGGCGACATTTGTCACCCATCTTACGCCTCCGCGGGGAGTTTATCTTTTTTACCACAGCTGTACTTAAGACACTCGGAGCCGAGATCGCGCACAGTAACTACCCGGACCATTATGGCCCATAATCGTGGGTATTATTCGATTTACCATGGCCAGCTAGCGTGGGTGTCGATCGTCAACCGTGAACTACCCCTGGCTGGCCACACCTTATGTTGGGGCTTAAAGTAGGTTCACGTTTGTCGGCGAGCCGAACGCCGTAATGAGCTGCCTAGGCTATAGTCGGCCTACTCGGTGGCTTATAATCGGCTCATTACAGTTGGCTTTAAGGGCCGATCGCGAGCAATGAGTTAACCCGCAGCAGAGGGATGCTGGAGCAAAAGCGTCTCATTGGCGAGGGCATAGATTCGCATAGTACCTGTTAGGTCTTGTCTGGGTGAAGTCGCGTCGTGATGTGTCTTGAGTGGAAATGCCATTACACAGGATTTCGTTCAACAGAAAAGGATAAGGTTAACAAGCAGCCAAGATACAAAGGAACAAGTTAAAAAGAGACAAGTTTTTAAAGTGGTTCGACACGAAAATGCCTACGTCCACTGATTCTCTTTGTTAATTCACTTCATATGGGCAGTACAAGTTAAGAAAAGTATCGACGAAGGTGTTGGATGTTCCATGCCCTCTGGAACACCTCTCCGTCCATTGTTGACAAAATATAAGCTCCGTTGTGGAGATCTTTATGAATTACATATGGTCCGTCCCAGATTGGATCTAGCGCTCCGGGGCGCAGGAAGATTCGCTTGAGGACAAGATCTCCTTTTTGTAAGCTACGATGCTTGACTTTGGAGTTGTATTGCATTGCCACTTTTTGTTTATGAGCTGCTGCTTTGAGGGCTGCATCATTTCTTCTTTCCTCAATTAGATCCAAAGACATGTGAAGGAGTTCTTCGTTCTCTTCTGGGTTATAGTGGATCCTACGGTGGGAAGGCACTATAGTTTCAACTGGGAGCATAGCCTCTGATCCGTATGCCAAAGAGAAAGGAGTATGCCCCGTTGATGTTCTGAAAGATGTGCGATAGGCCCACAGTGTCGTAGGAAGTTCATCCACCCAAGCGCCTTTTGACTTTTGAAGTTTCTTTTTTATTAGAGTTTTGAGAATTTTGTTGACAGCTTCGACTTGTCCGTTTGCTTGGGGATAAGCTACAAATGAGAAGCTTTTGTGAATTCCGTGCTCTTGGCACCAGTTGGCAAACTCCTCGCTGTCAAACTGAAGTCCATTGTCCGAAATGATTTTAAGTGGGACTCCGTACCTGCATAGAACATTTTTGATCAAGAAGTTAATAACTTTTGTTGAAGATACTTTATTTAGGGGTTCTGCTTCCACCCATTTGGTGAAATAGTTGACTGCCACTATAGCATATTTGGCTCCGCCTCGGCCCATTGGCAGTTCGCCAATCAAGTCAATTCCCCATACTGCAAAGGGCCAAGGGCTGGTCATTTGAGTAATCTCAGTTGTTGGTAGCCATGGAATCTTAGCAAATTTCTAACATCTGTCACATTTTTTTACGAAATCTAAGGCGTCTTTGCTTAAGGTGGGCCAGAAATATCCATATCGGAGTATCTTTTTGCTAGAGTCTGCCCTCCAGTGTGATCTCCGCAGCTTCCTTGATGGATGTTGGATAAGATTTCCTTTGCTTCCCTTCCAGCGACACACCTTAATAAGGGGTTAGAGAAGCCGCGCCGATAAAGGGTGCCTTCTTGTATTGTGTAGCGGGAAGCTCTCCTCAAGATTTTCTTGACTTCATTACGCTTGTCGGGCAGTGTGCCATCTCGTAAGTATTTTTGGATGGGAGTCATCCAAGTTTCCTCTTCGACTGCAACTATCAGATTCACCTGCTCGAAACTCGGGGTCAGTTGCTTTGAGATGGCCACTGCTCCGGAAATAGTGTCGTCTCTCATGCTAGCTTGCTTTGCCAATTCGTCGGCCTCTTGGTTCTCTTCCCGAGGGATGTGTTTGATTAAATAGTGATCCAATTGACCGAGAAGCAGCTTGGTCTTCTTTAGATATGCTACGAGTCTTTCTTCTCTAACCTGAAATTCTCCTAGTATCTGATTTACAATAAGTTGAGAATCACTATGAAGACACAAAGAATTGGCTCCGATCTCTAAGGCAAGTTCTAATCCAGCTATCACTGCTTCATACTCTGCATCGTTGTTGGTGGCAGCGAATTCCAACCTTAGAGCATAGTGTAGTTTATTTCCCCTGGGGGTGATTATTACCACACCTGCCCCCGAGCCTTGTTCGTTGGACGCTCCATCCACAAAGAGATTCCACTTGATGTCTTCTGCTATTTCCGATTGCTCCTTACCTTCGTTGGTAGTGAATTCGGCGATGAAATCGGCCATGGCTTGTCCCTTGATGGCGGTGCGAGGATGGTAGGTGATATCATATTGACTTAGCTCAATGCACCATTTAAGTAGTCGCCCAGAAGTGTCGGGACGATGGAGTACCTGCCTTAGTGGTTGATCGGTCAGAACTCTGATGGAATGAGATTGGAAATAGTGACGCAGTTTCCGTGATGTGATTAGTAAACAGTACGCTAGTTTCTCAAGTTTAGGATATCTGGCTTCCGCCCCTGTAAATCTCTTGCTTACAAAGTATACTGGCCGCTGCGTGCGTTTGTCTTCTCTCACCAAGGCGGCGCTTAGAGCATGAGATGACACAGCAAGGTATAGGTATAGCTCTTCGCCTTTGTTCGGAGTTGAGAGTACCGGTGGTCTCTGGAGGTGTTCGATTAAGTTAAGGAAAGCTGTTAAGCATTCGTCAGTCCATTCGAACTTCCCCTTGTCTTTCTTTAGAGCTTCGAAGAAGGGGATGCATTTGTCAGTTGCTTTAGAGATGAATCTGCTCAGGGCGGCCACCTTCCCATTTAGGCTTTGCATTTCTTTTTGGGTAGAAGGTATCCTGATATCTTTCAGAGCTCGGACTTGTTCAGGGTTTGCTTCAATTCCTCTGGCATGGACGATGAATCCCATGAACTTTCCTGATGATACTCTAAATGAGCACTTTAGAGGATTCAGCTTCATTCCATATTGGCTAAGTACTTGAAACATCTCGCCCAGGTGGCTTACGTGATCGTCGGCTTTCCTTGACTTTACCAGCATGTCATCCACATAAACTTCCTTAGTTTGTCCTATTAGCCCCGCAAACATCTTGTTGATGAGGCACTGATAGGTGGATCCTGCGTTTTTAAGTCCAAAAGGCATTACTTTGTAGCAGTACAATCCCCGGTCAGTGATGAAACTAGTGTGGTCTTGATCGGGAGCATGCATAGGAATTTGGTTATATCCTGAGTATGCGTCCATAAAAGATAAGAGTTCGTGCCCGGCTGTGCTATCCACAAGCTGATCGATTCGGGGAAGTGGGAAGCAATCCTTCGGGCAGGCGTCATTCAAGTTGGAGAAGTCAATGCATGTTCGCCACTTCCCATTAGCCTTCTTTACTAGTACCGGGTTAGCGATCCACTCTGGGTAGATGGCTTCTCGTATGAAGTCATTGGCAAGTAGATTCTTTACTTCTTCATCGAGGGCTGCTGATCGTTCCGCCCCCATACTTCTCTTTTTCTGTTTTACTGGCACCGTGGTAGGATCGATGTTTAGTACGTGGCATGCTATGTCTGGGGAGACTCCAGTCATGTCAGCGTGCGTCCATGCAAATACATCCAAGTTATGGCGGAGAAAATCAATGAGTTGTTCCTTCAATTCTGCTTTTAGTTGGGACCCGACTTTCAATAGTCTACTTGAGTCGTGTTTGTCTACAGATACAAATTCCATAGCCTCTGCAGGCTCGGCGATGGCCTCCTCCTCTTCGTCCCTGGGGTCTAATTCATTGAAAGGGTCACTGGTATATCGAAGAGGAGGGGCTCTTTTTAGTTGCTATGCTTCCAAATTTTTCGTGCAGAGGGTAGTTTCTGCATTCTTCCCTTTATCCTTCCTGCGATTATTGCGAAGTTCAGTTACATAGCAATCCCGAGCGATGTCCTGGTCTCCCTCTACTTCCCCTATTCCATTGTCCATCGGAAATTTCATCTTTAGGCACTATGGGGCCAGGACAATTTGAAAGTCAGACAAGGCTGGTCTTCCTAGGAAGGCGTTGTAGGCCGAGTGGTTTTCTATCAGCACAAATGTTTGTTTCCGCACAACGGAGCGGGGATGACTTCCAATCTCAACAAAGAGGTCCAGTCGCCCGAGGGGCATCTTCGCATTTCCAGTGAAACCGTGTAGTGGTTTATTGCAGGGAAAAACATCCTTTATTGACAGCTTCATTTTGTCGAACGCATGCTTAAATAGGATATTCACTGAGCTTCCAGTGTCTACTAGAATTCGGAAAACTTCGGCTGGACCGAGCCGAGTAGAGATAACCATGGGATCCGTGTGAGGGTACTGCCTTCCCTCCAGGTCACGCCTATTGAATGTGATGTCATCATTCTCTATCCGCTTCGGGTGGCGTTCTCCTATAATAGAATTAACGCATTCTTCATTGTTTCTAAGTGACTTTCTGTACCTTTCCATCTCTGCCCAGCTTCCGTCGGCGATGTGTGGCCCTCCCGAGATGGTGTGGACCACTATCTTCTCTTGGCTGGAGCCGATGGTCTTGCGATTTCCTCTACCTATTTCTGGGGAGGGTAACCTTGGGTTCTCATTGGCAGGAGCTGGAGTCCTGTTCTGACCTTTTACGTAGCGTTCTAGTCTCCTTCTTCTGATGTGTTCTTCAATCAGGTCCCGGAGATGATGGCATTCATTGGTATCATGCCTATGGGATTCGTGGAAGTGGCAAAATTTTCCAGACTTAATTGCGTTATCCGATTCCTTCTTGTGCGGGGGGGGGGGGGGGGGTTGTATTTAACTTCGTCTTGAGTGGCCAGGAAGATGTTTTCGATCGTTTCATTCAAAGGGGTGTAAGCGTCAAATCTCGGTCCTGACCGATATAGATGCTTTTCTCCCTTCTTGCCCCCAGCATTGTCCCTAGAGTCATTTCTTTGAACGTCCTTTGCTACAGCGGGCGTGTTGCCGTGAGCTGCCTTATTTTGTTGCCCTGTCTGCCTCTCAATGACAGCGTCTTCAAGTCTCATATATTTCCCAGCTTCATGGAAGAAATCGGGTAAAGTAGCTGGTTTTTCTTTGGTCAATCTTCTAGCAAATTTAGTATCCGGATGCACACCACTACAGAGGGCCATTAAGATAAGCTTCTCATCGGCATCTTGGACTGCGGCCGCTGCGGCATTGAATCGGGTTAGATATTGCTGCACTTTCTCTCCAGGTTTCTGTTTGATACTGGATAAGGAATAAGCGTCCTTGGGTTGCTCCACATGAATGCGGAATTGGCTGATGAATTTTTCTTTCAACATCTCCCATGAGCTGATGGATCCTTGGGGCAGATGGCAGAACCAGGAGGTAGCTAGATCTGCTAAGAATAGCGGAAAGCATTTGCACAGTACTCCTTCTGTTGCTCCGCTCATGAGCATATGCTGTGTGTATCTCTGTAAGTGTACAACGGGGTCAGAGGTTCCCTTGTAAGGTTCCATTGTTGGCATTTTCCATTCTCGGGGGGTGATGGCACTTTCGATATTGCGGGTGAAAGGGCTGGTTACCCTAGCGCCTATCCCTCGATCTCTTTGATACCGTTGGACGCACTCCCTGAACAAGCGTGTCATCCTTTCATCAGAATTTGGAGCAGATAGAAATGAGTTCGGTTCTTCTCTGTGGGATTGATTCCGTCCGGAGGACCTGTAGGGATGGTATCGTCTATCATTCCTAATATTTTCTGGTAGCTGTCTTTGGTCTTCTAGGAGCATGCTAGGGTCAGCTACAGTTGGCCCTTGCCTTGATCTTTCCATGTGGGTTCTGTTCTAAGCACTTCCTCGGGTCCAACTTCGGGCTGGACTCTAGCTCGGCCTCGTCCATTGGTGTTTCCGTGGTTAGGCAGCATGACAGGCTCAGCTACAGTTGACCTCCGCCTGGTACCTCCCCCGTTAGGTTCGGTTCCAAGCGTTTCTTAAGGTCCAACTTTGGGCTGAGTTTGGTCTCGGCTCCTACCATGGCTGCTTCCGTTGTTAGCTTCTTCGAAGAAGGAAGATCTTTGTTGCCTCCGAAATCCTCCAAACTGGGACTCACCCCATGATTCAGTGTTGTGGTTGGACTCTTCAGCATCCCTTAAGTGTGACATGAGTTGGTTCACCAAGGCTTCCTGTTGGGATGTGAAGCGGTTAGTCACTTCAGCCACAACCCTGTCTAGATCTGCCCTAGTAATTGCTGCCGGCTGTTCCGTGGCAGGGGTTGTCGGATTTGCCTGACCTCCATTTGGTACTACTGTTGGAATGGGATGATTTACTTGATCTGTGACCACAGGATCTGGAATACTGCTAGTTGCGATGTTTTTTCCTTTGTTAACATCTTTCTTCTGCTTGGGAGGCATGTCTTCCAAGTAATGAGCGATGCTGTTAGGAAGAAGGTTAAGTGGGAGAAGCTGAAGTCTTGAGTTCAGTTCTCACTGAAAGCACCAAAAATGTTTGCACAAAAAATGGGCAAACACCTCCAAGTCGTATGATTTAGTCGATTTTCTGTTGTTCTTAGTGATTTGGATACTTTATGCAAATATGTAAAAAGCAAGGACTAAACTGTAAAAGACACACAGGTTTATAGTGGTTCGGCCAGAATGTGCCTACGTCCACTTTATATTTTATTCTCCTTTATTGTTCAGATTACAAGTACAAAGCTTTGATTACGAGTGTATGAAAATTGTTTGAAAGTTCTGTTCGTTCTTGAGCTCTCCAACTTGTCCCCCATTGTTGTACCATTGCCCCTCTATTTATAGAGTGAGGTTGGAAGTAGGGGTCTTGGATGTATGTAGCTGCTGGCGGGCTTGGGCTGATGCAATCTGGCCTGGCAATGTTGGTTCGGCAACGCCTTGATCCGGTGGTGTCTTGATCAACGCCTTCTCCATCTTGGTTCGGCTAGGCCCTGGTCCGGTGGGTTGGTTCGGCTAGGCCCTGGAAGTGGGTTGGTTCGGCAATGCCTTGGGAGTGGGTTGGTTCGGCAATGCCTTTGTTTCGATTCGGCGGTATTGGTCCGGTGGCCCTGGTTCGGTGGAAACACCCCCAACACTCCCTACCATCGAAAGGGAAATCACTAATGGAGGAATTTCTTCCCTCCCGTATGTAGATGACACCTTGTTATTCTACTCTCACCTCCTTCATTATATTGCGTCTCTTAAGTTAATTCTTTATAATTACGAACTTCTTTCCCGTCTCAAAATTAACTTCTATAAAGCTCGGTTCTAGCAATAAACAGCCACTCTAACATTACTTATAATATAGCAGATACACTAAATTGTAAAACAATGAATTTTCCAGTAAACACTTTAAGCATCCCTATTCGTCAAACAAAACTAAAAAGAGAGGATTGGAACATTGTTATAGATAAAATCAATAGAAGAATCCCTTCTTGGAAAGCAAATTGCTTATCTAGGGCAGGAGGGTGATTCTTGTAAACTCGGTCTTATCTGTTATTCCCACATATTGGATGTCCTATTTTAAATTCCCTGTTGGGTAATCAACAAAATTGATTCCATTAGAAGAAGATTCCTTTAGGAAGGAAATACCGACTGCTCTAATCCTAGTTGTCTCGTCAATTGGGAATTGGTCTGTAAACCCAAGATTCATGGAGATCTAGGAATCACAAATCTGAAAGCCCTGAATATTTCCCTACTTTGCAAACGAACTTGAAAACTTTTTGATAACAGCCAATCGATGTGAAAAGACATTATTCCTAATTACTACTATAACAGAACCAAAAACTTTTATAAACCTAATAATCATCCAATTTTCTTTTTTTGGAAAATTGTCTCTAATTTGTTTGGTTTATTTAAATTGGGTCTTAAATTCAAATTACACAATGGTAATAAAACATTCTTTTGGAATGATCCTTGGATATTGCCTATTGCGCTTAAATATGAATTTCCTGACCTTTATTTGGCTTCCAATAATAAAAACGATCTCATAGCAAAATCTTTGAGCCCCACGAAATTTTCAAGCAGAATCTCTCTTTTAACTAAAATCTAATAGGGAATGTATTCACCCAATTTCAAAGTCTGGTCAATATAATCGATCCCATCAGCTCAGATGACCAACAAGATAACTTAATTTGATGTTGGAATAATAACAAAAATTATTCCTCAAACTCGTTGTACAAATTTCTGACATTCTCGGGTGTTTCAAGTCTTCAATGCTTTGAATATGTGTGGAAAATGAGAGTTCCCCCAAAAATTAATATTCACATGTGGTATTGTGTGGCATATTTTTTTGTGGATAGGGTCTATAAGACGAATCGCGGTTTGAAGAAATTACTTGTTGCTGATCGGTAACTTCCTACCTTCCGCGATAGCTTTACTCTTCTTCTTGTAGAACTCTAGTATGGCTAATAATCGCGCATAGCAGCCCAGGGTAGATTGATGGCAGTTCGACAATGCAAATCCTATTCTCTTCAAACCAATGTTTTGAAGATCCGGCCGTCAATCAAACCGCAGTGCTCTAAGGTTGGAGGCTCTAATGGTCCAACCGGTCGGACCGTGGGCTCTTGAAATAGACGATTTATGGATTCATGTGCATTTAAATATAAAAACTGCTCTAGATTGCCAGATTCACTCGGTAAAATAACAAAAGGTTATGGGTTTTGATTGCAAAAAGTACATACTGCCACCAGCTATTACCCTCTTCTTCTCATTCTGTATATGCTGAATTCAAAAAGCCCTAAAAAAATTTTGCCAAGTCTCGAATGAATTAGATAACACCATCGGTTTTCAGCTCCAACTCGATAAACTAGGGTTTTTATTGAATTAAGGAAGGCTCGATGTTAACTGCGGCTCAATTCCGCTCCCGGCCATCGTCGCCGTCGGCTCATGGTTAGCCGCAGTCGAACTTGCGGCCGGGTCCGGTCTTCAAAACATTGCTTCAAACCTATAGATGTACCAGCATATACAGCTGGTTTCTTACCGTACACTCATTTTTGAAACTACAACGGAATATTCAACAATGATGTTTGTGCGTCATTCATTTCAACTCATTAGCACCCATTCAGTTCAGTTCAACGTTCAACAGTGAAATACTCAACAATGTTGTACACCCATTCAGATCATCTCATCGTCCATTTCACAGCATGCTACCTGCTAGGTCAGCCTGCCCGCCTATTATCACTCTCTAGCAGCAGCCCCTGACACACAGTCCTCTCCTGCAACACAACTTTGCTTGTAGCAGCTCCTGACATCAATTCTTCATTCACTCTTATCTGATCCAGCAATGGAATATTCAACGACGCGGTACCCCAATTAGCACCCATTCAGTTCAACTCAACTTACATTTCAAAGCATGCAACCTGCAATGTCATATTCAACAATGTGTGTCATATTCATATCATACTACTCATATCCAATCCAACAACTCACACTCAAAAACCCATGCATGCATATCCCGTGACACACACTCTCTGCCTGCCTGCTTTCATTTTCTAGCAGCAGCCACTGACACGCTTTTCTCTCCTGCAACACAACCTTGCTAGCAGCAACTGCAGACATCAAAACTTCATTCCTACAACAACTTGCCGTCCATCAGTCTCTCACAGTGCATTTAAAATAACAATTCAACGTACGGGCAGTTTTTTGGAAGCTCTTCTTATTAAAGTATACATAATGGCAGTCCTAGTAGCGTGAAATAAATGTAGAACATTCTATTTGCTCTTGCTTTATTTTATTTTTTGATCATCTGTGTGATGATTTAATCTGTTTATTTGTATATCTTCACATACACTTGCATGGTTTTTGGTATATTGTTAATCAATGATTCTACTATGCCCACAAGATTTATACCGATCCGCTATTTTCCACCGTTTAAAATCAGATTCTTTTAGTGTAGCACCATTCATGGTTAATATGATTATGAGTGCTCTCCTTTTTTGATAACCGGTCTATTATTAAAAAAAACATATACATATACATACATATACATATATATATACACACACACAGTAACCAACACATATTACGATTCCTGAAGTTCCATAAGAATATAAAAAGGAACTGCAGGTTTCCATAACAAGAACGTAGTAAAATCTATTGATATTCAGCCAGGCTACAAACCACATAAAACCATGCTTTATTTCCATTTCGCTAGCACCATGTAATATGACAATTCTAAAAACAAACCAACGTAACAAAAAAAAAGGAATTTTTTTTACTCGATACTCGTTGAGAGCAAGTAAAATTATAGCTAAATGAATCAATTATAAAAAATATCATACCGAACCAAATCAATAAAACTAGCCATTTCAAAATGTATTTTCAACGAAAAAGGAAAAAACATCTTTTGAAAGTGCAGCAGTAAGCATTTTGCAGAAACAGACAACAGCTTCCATCACATGAATGTAATATGCATCAGTTCAGAAACTAACAGAATCATCATCATCATCCAAATACAACTATACTAAAAACCCACATCGTACAATTCTAATTTTAAAAATAAGAGAGGTGGGAGACATAAGTAGCAAAATGAATTCAAAAGATCTCTCCAATCAAATTAGGATTTGTCATCATATGTGAAAGCATAACGTTCTTCGCTTTAAATTGAATGCACATATCCACCACCACCTACTAATCGATTTTCGTAGATCTCTTTTTCAACCGCTTTGTATGTTAGGATCCAAAGAAGGCTGCGCAGGAGGAGCAGCCTGAGCAGGATCAACAGTGGGGACAACATCAAAACCTGATCTCCTTGTCCTCTGAGGCCGCCTCTCAGCACTAAGGCTCCTGCTCCTGCTCCTGCTCCTGGACCAACTCCTGCTTCTACTCCTGCTCCTGCTCCGACTATCATCACTGCTGTACCCCCACGTGCGAACCCTATCCCTATCCGGGCTACGGCTATAACTCCGATCCCTCCTCCGGTCCACAGACCTTCTCGGAGGCCCATCAAACCGTCCGCCGGGTGGGCCTCTATCATACCCACCTCTCCCTCTGCCTCCACGCCCACCACTTGAAAAGTCGTTTCTGCCCCTCATTCCCCGACCTCCAGAGTCCCTTCCACCTTCAAACCTACCACCACGGCTTTTGAAGTCGTCCCTCATACCACCACCACGGCCACCTCCTGAGTCCCAGCGACCTCGGCTGCTGAAGTCGTCCCTCATGCCACCGCGCCCGGTTCCAGAATCCCATCGAGAGGGGGGTCCACTGCCTCGGCTGCCCATGTCATCCCTCATGCCACGGCCTGCACCCGAGTCCCAGCGGCTGGGCATGCCGCCTCGGCCTCCTCCTCTGGAATAGGATTGGGGCCCACGGGCCACCATGTCACGGAGGTCCGGCGGCACCTGTTGGTTTGCACCTTCCAAGATTTTGACCAGATCGGCCGCATGCTTCCAGTCTTGGTCGGATATGAATGTGTACGCTATTCCTGTCGCTCCTGCTCTTCCTGTTCTCCCTATTCGGTGGACGTAGTCTTCTATCCCATTTGGAAAATCATAATTCACCACAATCCTGAAATATATTTGTAAAGATATATGTAAGCACCGATAAATATGGAAGTTCTTAAACCAAGCTGCTGGTTTGAAGCATATCATGAGTCTACATGTAAAAGTTTATATATTGAAGCAAAACGCAAATTAACTTAGTATTGCAGATTTGACATTGCATCAATAAACAAATGCATGCAGCAAAATATTGCACTGTATAATACAGAGTATTAGTTTAGGAAAATGAAACAAGCATTGCTTACCTAATATCTTTAACATCGAGCCCTCGGGCAGCAACATCGGTTGCTACCAATATAGGTGTTCTGCCTTCACGAAATTGATTCAGAACATAATCCCTCTCTCCTTGATTCTTATCACCATGAATAGCAGCAGCACCATAGTTACGCATACCACGAGCAAGATAATCGCATTGTTTCTTAGTCGAACAAAATATGATGACTTTTGAACCTCGCTCCTGACTTCTAAGTATCTGTTCTAATCGCCTTTGCTTCTCCATTTGTGGCACGACTTCAACATGCTGCACATGGAACCAGATCCAATAAACAAGTGGAAAATTAAGGTAAAATATAACACAAACAATTGGCAGCAACTTGACATGAAACTAACAACCAGCAATAATAATGCAAGACATCATGGTATATGGTGAAATGCATTTTTGGAACATGAACTGACCAAAAAGAACAGTCTGATATTCATAATAAAAAATCTTATGTTAAACATATCAAAAAATAATAATTAGGATTACAAGAGACATGTTGGTACTTCAAGGAAAAAGAGAAAAAACAAATAAAGCATAGGCCATAGAGTAATAGAAAGGTACAACATTATGTTAAGCTAACCTGTGTAATAGATTTATTGGCAGAAAGCTCATCACTTCCAATATTAACCTGGACAGGATTTACCAACAAATCCTCAGCTATTTTCCGCACCTCTTTTGGCCATGTTGCAGTATACATGAGTGTTTGTCTGCGTGGAGGAATCTCTTTTACAATTCTACGAATCTGAGGTTCAAACCCCATGTCAAGCATTCTATCTGCTTCATCGAGAACAAGAAAAGAGACCTGACTGAAATTTATTTGCTTCATTTCAAGTATGTCATTAAGTCGACCTGGTGTTGCCACAACAATATCTACACCCCTCTCAATTTCTCTAAGTTGAGGACCTTTGGAAGCACCACCATATAGACACTGGATTAAAACATGTATACTTTCACTACTGAAGGCAGAAAAGGTGTAGAAAGCTATTATAGGATACAGAAAAAATATATGATGATGTAAAGAAGCATATGTTCTTGAGATCAAATTCTTCATATATATTATTCACCAGTTTTCAATATATATTGACACTGCTATGCTAAATATTTGACATGCTTACAAATGGAAGAATCATGAGAATCAAGGTTGGTTGCACATAGAAACAACTATAACCAACGTACAATTACAAAAGAACTACCTTGTTCCTCCCAGACGTAAACCTCAAAATTTACATCAACCAAAACCAAACAGTTCCACACACTACTGCGTTATTTCATGAATATAAAATCATAAAAGAAGTTATCATTTAAAACTGTAGAAAATTGATAATTCCACACTCAATACCATAGAAAATTCAAAATAAACATTTAAAACATATCATCTACATGACAGACAGTAATATTAATTTTATAATTCCATGCATGCCCTTCTAGCCATGTACAATTCTAACAATCCCCTTACACAACTTCTAGAAATCAAGATGGCCCAGGTCTCCCATATACACAAAAAATACTATCAATCCCTAAAAATTTACAAAAGAACCACCTTGTCTCCGAGATTCATGAAAACCATCCTTAAAAATTACATTAACTGTACGTGAGACTGAAGTGTCATTTACTACTGTTATTCATCCTCGGTTATGTTGATTGAGGGGTGAACACTGCTCGATGCTACAGAGAATTCTAAGTGTGCAACTGAAACACGCCATTTATGCAACACAGGCAGAAATGTTAATTTTCTAATTCCAGGCACAACCTTCTAGCCGTGTACTGGGGTCCAACAATATCCTTACACAACTCATACAACACAAAGAACAAAATTGATAAAACTTACAGTGCAAGAGATCCTAGATGAACGACCAAATCTAATAGCCTCCTCTTGAATTTGGGTAGCAAGCTCTCGAGTTGGAGATAGAACCAACGCAGTTGGTCCAGACAGTGGGTTATTTCGACATTGTTTTACATGAAGGAAAGCTGGAATGAGGTACCCTAAAGTTTTGCCAGAACCTGTTTTAGCAATGGCAACAATATCCCTGCTTTGAAGTGCAACCGGCCATGTTTGTGCTTGAATGGGTGTGGGAGAAGGGAATCCAGCAGCATGTATCTGAATTAGACAAGGAAGCAATATAAGGACATAAAGTATGTTAATTATATGTATATTACAAACTTACATGTTAAACATATTGTGTGTGTGCGAGTGTGTGTATTACAAGCATATATGACTCATCTGCGTTTTTAACATATGCTTTACATTCAAAACAACAATCTAGCAAAACACAATATGCATGTTAATTATATGTATATACAAATTTATATATTTATATTACAAACATATATGACTTTAGCTGCATTTTTAACATATGAGATGCCTTACATTAAAAATAAGAATCTAGCAAAGCACAATGTGTGGTAAGTGCCTAGTAATTATTATATTAATAACAAAACTTGTTAAGATTTGAAAGTAATGGTAAAAGGAAAACCCCTAAAGGACACGGTTGCTTACTGAAGCAACGCGATGCAGAGGGGAATTTCCACTTTTGAATATTGGAAAGAAGGCCACCCTCTCCAAACTTGTCTAGAGGAAGGGCTCCAAATTATATATATGATTGCAGCCTTCAAAGACAAAGCAGTTGCTGTGTACTGGAATGTATAGCAGCACTGCCTACGACAAATGCTCTTTTCTCGAGCAAATATCGCATCTGGGAAATGGTAATAAAAATTAATAAAGTCAGACCACAACAGAATAAATAAACTGGGGCATGTTTGAAAAAAAGTGTAAGGAACTAGTAAAAAATAAGAATAAAATGGTTTAATGCAGAGCCAGGAGAAACTTGGGAAGAAAATAGAACTTGCCTCTCTAAGTATTTCAGGATCAAATCCAGTAGCCTCAAATGTCGTGAACGGAGGAGGAATATTGTCACCCTAATGAAGTCATTAAAGATTAACACAATGAATTATTTATAATAGATCTACCAAATACAATTCTAGCAGCATGATATTCTTAATCAATACGTTATAAAGATACCGTTTAATTTTCTATATTTCCAAACATGATACAAATATAGCAACAAGGCTATCTAAGATCATTAGGTTTTAAGGAGATAAATATTCAGTTTTTGTTATTTGCCAAACATGATCAGCTATACAATGAAATAATCATGGAATCCAAAAAACCTACATAATAACATAATAATGTGTAACCTGTGGACAATTAGCTATCATTGCACTTATCACTTGCATGAGATGGCACAACTAATAGTCCAGCGCACTTGAACATATGATTTAGAAACTGCCATGAGCTGGATATGGTTTTAGGAAAAGCACAATTTAATAACACAATGGACTATTATCTCACGGATTAGCGTCGAAGTTGGGATAAATTGAACTGTACAATTGGACAAGTTATGACACATGTTAACTTCATTAATTGGTATCGCATGTTAAAATGTTTGCTAAGTTTGGCTAGCAATTTAGCTAGTTCAAGAAGGGGCCGTTAGCGGGTTATATACACTTGCCTCCATTATCTTTCTACTTATGTCAGTTCGTTGTTGAAATGATACATAATATGCTTAACTAGTTAAATTTATCAAGTCCAATCTAGATATAAATCGCTAGCTAAAGTGATCGTATGATAAGATAATAGTTGCTTTATGATCTGCATGACCCTTCGCTAGTGAAATTTAGGTAGCCATTGTCGATGCTCTTGCAAATATTAAGGTTTCCAATATGGAGACAATGATGAACAGAGATTAACCGAAAAACTAACACACATGCACAAAATAACAAACCACAACTGCAATGTAATTTACCGTAACAGTTATTTCATGGTGCTGGCAATATGCATCAGTAGATTGGATATTCGGAATCGAGGCACCAAACATTTTTTGAGGTGCTGCTCTGGGAGCTGCATTTAGAAATGAAGCATTATTGTGAACTTTAGGATTTGCTGCCTCATGTCCCATAGTACCACCAAAATGACCTGACATAACCGGCCGAGTAACAGGTCCAGTCCTCATATCTTGCTGCAAAATAACATAAAATTGTTTAGAAATGTCAGCCTTTCAAATATTTTGTTTACAATCATGATACATTTTATCAGCAAAATAGTCTCCTAGAAGGCTAGAATTTCATAGGGCAAAACATTCTCATTTTGTACCAGCCAGGAACAGTTGTCATGCATTTAAAACACACATTGCAAAGTAATTGAAAATAACCATATGATTTTCAGCATTAGAAACACTTGCATTTGGTGGTTGCTTTTGAAGCATCATCTGCCCTTCAGTCCTCCCTCTTCCTTGATCATCATCGTTATAACTCATATTTTGTCCCATATACGGCTGGCTTCTAGGATTCCCCATTTGTGAATGCTGTGGTTCACCATAAGCACCACTTGGACGAACAGGATATTCACCTGGCCTTGCCATTTGAGGACTAGGTCCAGGGAATTGACCACCGGGAGCTCCAGAAGTCATAGGTGGGCCAGCATAACCCATGGGTTCTGCTACTTGTCTATTTTCAACTGGAAATCCATTTGGTTGTGTTTTCTGACTTCCCATTGGTGGTCCATGTTGTTGAGGGGGTGGGTATTGATATTGCCCATTTGGTTGCGGATAGGGGGATGATGAATTTGGGGCTGGAAACTGTGTGGGTGTCATTTGGCTCATTTGCATAGGTGGGTACTGCCGGTTAGGTTGGTTCATGGCAGGATTCGGCATTAGATGCATCTGCGGATGCTGTTGCAGTTGTTGAGGAATCTGATGCATCTGAGATGGGGCTTGTTGTTGTTGAGGAATCTGATGCATCTGAGATGGGGCTTGCTGTTGAGGCATCTGATGCATCTGTGGTTGCTGCAGTGGTTGTTGTTGTTGTTGTTGAGGCATCTGGTGCATCTGTGGCTGCTGCAGTGGTTGTTGCTGTGGCATATGGTGCATCTGTGACTGCTGCTGTCCAACTTCAGTAGTAGGACAGCTAACAGATTGTGGTTGAGCTACAGCCGAATTTGCTGGAAACTGAGGTTTAGCAGCAGGAATTGGGGCGAGAGTCGGTGTAGCAGAAGGTGGTGGAGCCACAGGAGCTGGTTTTTCATATTGGGTGACGTTTGTTTCAGGGTTCCAATAATAAAGGACACCTGTACTTCCATCAATTAATCCAGTCCAAGGCTTTGGTAGAGTTGGATCTTCAGGTGCATAGCTTGGACCTGAGGCAGCAGACGCTTCTGCTGAAGCCATGGATCTAGAATTCTATCATACAAATATAGTACATATTTATAAGAGTCCAGAAATGATGATGGAACGGAAATACTAATATTTGAAACAAACACTGCTTGCGGATGAGTAGTAAGTAGTAACAAGATACAGATTTTATCACAAAACAGAATAATGGGTTCAAGACTTCAAATATTTGTAGTATTCATATCATAGCTGCAACTTTTTTCCTACTTCCATTGTATTCAATCAAACAAAGATATAATTGTACTGTCAAAAACATGGAAGATGTTAAACAAGAAAAGCACATATGACAGGGACGGTAGGTTAAATGTATAAATCAGTGATTGCAAAAATCGCGAGATCGTATGTTCCAAAGCGCGATTTGGTAGGAATCGCAGCCTTCCCGATCCAAGAGTTAAATTGGATCGCAACCCGTGTAAAATGTGCGATTCTATTTCAGAACGAAAATATTGGAGTTCATTACTGGATCGCGACAATTTAAAAATCGAATTGAAACAAAATCAAAAGAGATTTTGTTCGGCATCGCGATCTCGATTCAGCTAAAAAGAAAAAAGAAAAAAAAAAAAAAAAAGGAAGTATAGGAAGAAGCAGCAGCAGCAAACCTGAATTTTTTAGAAACCCTAAGTTCAGGGAGGAAGATGATTGAAATTGTTAAGATTGGGTCGGCCTTATATCCGCACACCAAATTATGGGGCTAAGCCCATTTGTCCTCCCACTCATCCTTATACCTTAGACCGTCCTCCAGTGATCTAAATCCCACAACTTATTTTTATTTCTTTTCTCCGTCCGCGCATTACAGTTTTTCCTCTCCTCAATAAAAAATTATAGATCCCGTTTAAGCATCAGTTGGTTAATTCCACTTCATTGATTCATATGCAGTTAGTCTTGATTTTAAATGCAAAAGATTCTCTGTTTTTTCGTCATTCAATTTTGTTCATCAGTTGTCAGATATTCAAATCGACGGCTGTTTTCGGTGATTTTACCATAGTCTTGGAATTGACCTAGTTTAGAGAAACTAGACTATAAACTGATGAAGGAATGAGCAAGAATGTTTGAAAGACGTCAAGATTGAAGAAATTAAAGAATTGACCAAATTTCTAGAATACAAAACAGATTGACATTGACATATTTTGTACCGACATAATTGGTACCGACATGGTTAGTACCGACATGATTTGAAAACAATCAAGAATAATAAAAGAAAATAGTACACAAAATTTGATTAAGTTTTGAACAACAAAAACATATCGGTACCGACATGATTTAGTTGGTATCGACATAATTTTGGATCTTGATTTTGCTACTTTGGAGGCTTGAGACTCAAGTTACAAAGGAAATTTAAAGTTTTGACACACAAAAACCTGTCGATGCCGACATGTTTGATTGCCTTGGGAAACGTGTGTGACGATCTATTCTTCGTGTTGGAAGTTCTAATCTAATAGAAATGAGCGTTCAAACCGGAAATGGCTAAATTTGTGTTGAATCTCGTTTATAAATAGCAGTCTATCTTCAACTAGAAAGATGATCAATCTTCTTCATCTTCTATTTCATAAGACTTTGAGAAAACGGAGATATATTAGATTGTAACTCGAATTTGATTATAAATTGTGATTCGGAGAGAATTCATAAATAAAACTGATTTAGTGGACGTATGCCAAATATTTTGCGAAATCACTATAAAAATCGTATGTCCTTCTTCATTCTCTTTTGATTTCTTCATTTTAATATTTGTTTGATTCATTTTTTTAGTGATATTAGGGCCTTGTACCAATATTTTGGACAACATTTTTATGCTTCCACTAAGATATGAACTTAAATCTTATATTAGAAAAGTTGAAAAGGCTTACTATAAGAGCCATTGATGGACCAAGTCAACTACAGCATGGGGCAGAAATGAGGTGTCTCCTAGTTCAAATCCACATTTTATCTATGTGAATAGAGAGGAGATGGATGGGATGATGACAAGTTTGCAAGGGAGATTGATAGCTCGATAAGAAAAGATGATGAATGGATTCTTCCGAATGATGGATATGCAGCTAAATCAGAATCAAAGGCTAGAAGGCAGAGCAGATAGACAAGGAAATGAAGCGGAACAAGCTGGCACCATCCTCAGCATGCCAACAAGTCGGTACCGAGAGGTCCAGATCTGTAACACCCCGCAATTTTAATGATTATTTTAAGTACTTATTCGGTAAGTAACGAAATGCCTCTTATACTCGATTTTTACAAACGAGCGAATTAGGACTCGACACACCCATAGTTGAGTTTGCTTTTTCGACGCAAGTAAAATGAGTATAAACTTGGTTATGTTTGAAGTCGATAATTTTCGAAGATGAATAATGATTTTGGAAAAAGAAATGAATTTGGGCTAAATCCATTTACCTAGCCTATATGAAGCTAACCCCTTCGTATTTTCATTATCACTTTCATTTCACATTCACTCACCTTCCCCTTCTCCTAATCCTTTCTTAATCACCCATTAATCCCTCCTAAATCCCCAAGCCCCAAACCTGTTAAATAAAATACCTAGAATCAAATAAAAATCACCATAATTTCTCTCTTTCAATTCTCTACAAAACCCATGAAGGAATTAGCTTCAATCGGATTTTAGAGGGAGATCTCAACTTTAAAGTAAGCATGGAATTGAGATTTGGTGATTTGAAGCTCGGTTTGGGAAAGAAGAAGTGAGTGGGATGATTCTCTTATTATAAAGTGATTGGAATGATTTGGAGAATGTTAGTAATGTAATTAGGCTTATGTTTAGGCCTTAAACATGTTTTTATCATCATATTATCAATTAGGAACCTTAAAGATCATATTTTGAAAAGTCGGTAAGCTATAGAATTGATTTGGGTTAATTGGATAATTGTTTGTGATATTATGGATTGATATGTGACTTTATGTGATATAATGATTTACATGTCATTAGTTAATAATAATTAAACTAACTGAAATGATTTTTGAAATTTGTTAGCAAGCTAATTTAACAAGTTTTGAACTCTACATTTATTTATTAAAGTGATTGGAGGGTTAATGGGGCTAAATTAGTATTTATAATCATCGTTTAAATAAAAGAATGATTTTTATAAGTAAGAAGGTATGTTATAAAATGATATTGGATTTTGTAAAATAGCAAATAAAGCTCAATGAGTATTTATAAAATGGTTAGATGATTTTATAAATGAATTTTAGATTAATAAAATGGGAACGAGATTTTATAAAATAGTAGCATGAAGTATACTTAATTTCAAGTTAGATAATTAAGCATTTAAAGGCTTAAAATTAATGTATAAGCTAATGATATATTTTATAAAATAGAAGTAAGATTTTGTAAAATAGTTTAAAACCATATTTGACTTTTATTGAGAAGATTAGTAAATAAAAGTAACAATTGATTAAGTAATAAATGAATTACTTATTTAAATATATGTGTATGTATATGAGTATGGGCAAGTATACGTGTACGTGTATTTGAAAATATATAACAATCAAAACAATGGTTGAATTGTAGTTAGAATTGTTTTATGTTTGGTTGGTTATATACATTTGCAATTTGTTTGATTATATAGAAATATAATTGATTACAAGTCCATTGTGGCCATTTCACATACCTATAGCGGCTATCGCATGTGCTAAGTTGCGTGAGAATATACCGGGCTGAGTAATCGTCCCGGTGAAGTTTGAAACGTAATTTGTGTAGTGATGGCGTGTTTGCGTGAACGTGTGTGCATAAGCATGCATAAATGGGTGTATCAACATGTGACGCCCCACCTCTATACCCACGCTAACCAAGAACACTACGGTGTAATGCTGTCAACTAGCACGGAGAATAAGGCTGTTGAAGAGCGACCATCCGTGTAACTTCTTTGTGCGAGCACCGATATGTCAGATAGTATAGCATGTACATCATTTAAGGAGGAAATCCGACATACCGATACAAACTCAAAGCTATCACACAGTGGCTATATATAATCTTCGGAAACAAACATAGAAATAAACATAACTTAAATCAGTCACAGACATCCATATCACAAAGACGGAAAAAGATATGAATATATATATATAACACATGATAGTGTACATCAAAGAAGTGGTCGGAAAGATCCACGATAATACAACAGAATAGCAACACGTGCTATACAAAAGAATAAGTACACAACATAGAGTCTATATCTCAAATGTGTACATCCAAAAAAACTACTAATCTATGTAGTTAGCCAAAAGTCAGAATAATCCTGAAGAGAAGTCAAGCAGAAGCACCTGTAACATCTCGGTCTGACCCGAGTATTATTTATAAGAAAATAATAAACGGATCAGTCTAGCTATAAATATCAGATGATATGGTACAAAATAAAAGACATGGCATGAACATGTAATAACCATAATGGCATACTACTATAAGTATGTAATTGAAAATCAACATGAGGTTAATCAATATCACAAGAATCTTCTCAAAGATAAAATAAGGTATCATACCCTAAACTTGTATTCATAACAAGTCAATGACACACGAATTCACCATTGCACAAAAATTGATAAAACTTATTAATAGAAATCACGAAAATTGGTAAAGCGCAAAATTCCAGAAATCATCACAAGAAATCCAGAAATCACAAGAAGGGGGGAGGCCCATCACAAGACGGGAGTATGAAAACTCACCAACACGTGTAACACAAGATGAGACGCTATCTCATGGTAGCTAACCATTAATTTTTGAGCCGAAGCTCCACAAGAATGGCCCGAAGATCGTGGGGCGCTACCCCACATATGTGATGGTGAAACATCACACAAACGGGGTTTAGTCTCCCTCGTAGACAAAGAGACATCGCACAATTGCTAGTCTAAATCAAATCACAAAAATGATCGTCATGATCATCAAGAAGTGTCAATCACACCAAGCTAGTAAATATATGAGTTTAGCTTCATGTCCCATAACCACTTGCTTAACTTAAATATTTACGAACAAGCTGTGAATCTTCACTAGAAAATTGTCACAAGAGGTTCAATCGAACAAGTCCATAAATTAACCGACGAAGTAAACGCAAGCGTTTCATACCACTTGTTTTGCTAAGCCGTTTAATTAGATTTTCTCATACGAATGAGGTAAAGGTTTGTATATACTAATAGATTGGAAAACGGTTTTGAAAACAAGCTTTATATTTAAAAATAGAGTTGAAATCGTCTTTGCAAAAGAGTTCGAATATTTACTACTAGTATAGAAAACCTTTATAATTTTAAAGTGACAAATCACAAAAACGATTGTAGAAACAATCAATCATCAAGATTCACATTCGAAGACGTGAATCAAATCCAATTAAACCGATAAAGAATCCATCAAAGTGGATATTCAAAAATCACGAAAAAGGAGTCATCAAAGTCATAATAAATGATAACAACAAATAGGATCATCACGAATCGATTCAAATTGGAAATTCAATCCAAAAAGGCAAACTGGACTGAAACAGCAGGTTCAGTCGACTAAACAGAGTTTTTCAGTCGACTGACCCTGTACCTGGAAATTTTCCAGGTTCAGGAAACTTTCTGTTTCCAGGTTCAGTCGACTGAACAAAGTTTTCAGTCGACTGAATCATGCCTGGAAACTTTCGGGTTCCAGGTTCAGTCGACTGAATCATGCCTGGGCTGTTTTTTAGCCTATACAAAATGAAGAGAAAACTCTTCCAAAATGCAACCGGATGAACATTGGCTCTAAGGGTTTATGCCAATCGACAACCCGGCCCTATATGCTCCTCGGTGCATCACCAAAAGCATGATCAAACATCCATAAAAGGATTTTCACATAAATTTGACTTCAAAAATCAAAAATTGGAAAATTCACAAAACCAATCCAAATCAAGTGCAAATGCACATGAAGAAGTGTTAGGAATTCATAACTAGCCACCAAAGATAATTATAGTCATAGATGTGAGATAAAAATCTCACCTTTTACACAAAAACAATGAAGAGGAAGCTATAGAGCAAGGCAAGGACAATCACTCTTCAATTCCAACTCAACAAGCTTGAATCTAAGCTTAAAAGAGAATTATTTCCTAAAGTTAGGTTTAGGAATTTCTGAGATTGAAAGGAGAAAGAGTTGGAGAAGAAGAAGAGGATGCTTACCAATAGCTTCCCTTTGAATTTGGAGCTAGAACTTGATTTGCAAATAGAAACTAGGGCTTGGGAATTCTAATTTCCAATCTTTTCCCCCATTATTCTCTTTAGAGCTGAAAGTATTAGGAAAAGAAAGTGAATGAAGGGAGAGGGGTTCAGTTTGGATATTAGAAGGTTGATGGGCTGAAACACAAACCCAAACCCAAAGTGAAAAAGTAGCAAAATTCTACTAACTCCAAACATATCGAAGTTTATACTCAAAAAGGTCGCAAACGTCATTTTGAACTCAATGGGGGTGGTCTCGAGTCCTAATTCGACTGTTTGCAAAAAGTAGCTTTTCGGACCATAATCCGACTAACGATGAAATATTTAAATAAAATATTTAAATATAAAATCGATAAATATGTGGGTTGTTACAGACTCCCCTCCTTAAAGAAATTGCGTCCTCGCAATACTTAAGAAGAAAATAAATAGTAACAACCATAGAAGCATATCAATATAAAAGAAAATTTGAAATAAGAAGTTCACCATAAAGAGCACGAAAGAGTAAACCCGGACGAGTTCGCTCAATGAATTCTCTAGATTTCCCAAGAACAATCCTTGGGATTTGAGAACCATAGAACTTTCACAAGAAAAACATCTTTATTTCGACGGCGCTCAACCTCCGAAGTAATGATGTGAATAAAATGTTGCTCAAAAGTCAAATAGGCGAAACTTCAATTTCCTCAATAACACCGGGCTCAAGAATAAAAATCTGAATCCCAAAGGCATTTCCGTAAATAAAAGACGTGGGAAAACGTCATGAATAGCAGAAAAATTGAGCCGGTGCAACGGCGTAGCACAATAACGGTACGCCCAAGAAACTAGAAACTTGAATAATTTGGAACAATGGCGTAGTACAATAACGGTACGCCAGAAGAACCAAAGCTCGAATAATTTCGGAACACCACGTAGTACAAAAACGGTACGACCAATGAACCGAACACCATAAAAGAACATCAGATGCAAGTCCATAAAACAAATGAGATGAAACTCAATAAAATGAAGTACATCAAAACGCCCGATGAACTTGGTAAAAAGATCATTTCATTCAGACATCTTCAAAGAATCAACCACTTGTTGCTTACGACTAAGCGCATTGGAAACACGTTTTCCCTTCCGGGAATAAAGAGAATATCAAGATCATAAGATGCCAGGAACTCGAGTCAACATGAAGTTCCTTATGAGAAAAAATATTCCAAAGATTTATGATCGAGGTGGAGGACAAATTTCTCCCCCAAAATTGATGATGCCAAACTCTAAAAGCGAAAATAATAGCCGCGAGCACTAGATCATGAGTGGCATACCTAGTCTCGATCGGCTTTAATGATTTAGAAGCACAAGTGATAGCACATTCTCTTTTGCAAGAGAACGACATCCAAACCAATACGATTAGCATTGGTACAAAAGATAAAGCCTTGGTTCCCTTCGGGAATCACAAGAATAAGAGTATCGAAAAGAAAGAATTTCTTTTAAATAATCTTCTTTCCCAAAAAGCTAAAATTTTCAAAATTACATTTATCTTTATGTAATAATCTTTCTAGAGAAATTTACATTTTTACAAGTCAATTTACTGTGTCTGATTGTCTCATCAAAGCGTTTAGGAAATTCCTATCGATAACGTTGATCAAGCGCATCGACCAGAATTCTTAAAGCACTCAATGGGCAATACAATCACAAAATCATCTTCTATATGATAAACATGTTTCTTAAAACCCTTTAAGAATATTCTTTGCTCGTTTGAGAGCAAAATCAAATTGTACTTATAAATAAATCTTATGAAAAAGATTTGCAAAAATTTTAAATTGCTGTTTTCATCCAAAATCAATATATACAAAAATGAAGTCATCGAGATACTCATAGAAGACTTGATTTATAAAATGGATGAAATAAGCTGGACCAACTGAATGACATAATAAGTCATTCATAAGAATTATAACGAGTGCGGAATGCGTTAAGTAGAATGCTAACTTCCGCAACTCGTAGCTAAAGAAAACCGGTGGCAAGGTCGAGCTGAAAAGACCTTAACACCACTTAAAAGATTTCTTAGTCGATGATCCTAAGACAAGCTCAAAAATACCGGAAATTCTCAAACTACATGAATGAGAGAAATAATACTTTCCTCATCATGAGGGCTTAAAGAATTTAATGATGCCATCAAATTGGAATCAAAATCACAAAGGAAAAACAGAAATCTGCTTAACAGATTGAAAATGTCGAAGATGAATAGTCCACACGGGACAAAGGATACGACTTCATAATAATTAAGCCAATCCTTACAAAAGTCAATTCCGAAGCATAAGTAAAAATCGGCTCGGAAAGAAAAATCACATAAAATAATTTCGACATCAATAAAAAGCAAATTGAGTGTTGCGGATCCACCAACCGGATTTGCAATCCTCAAAGAAGTCAACAAGCCCAAAAAAATGTCTAAAGAAAAGGAATCAACAAGTTCTTTTGTTATAAAATAATGAGACGAAACCCATATCAAAAAGAACTCGAATAAAATGATCACAAAATAAATGTCATCAAGGATAGAATGGATACCTTGACCAAGAGAAGAGTCACTAGGGGCTTGAACAACATTTAGCTTTCCCTCTCTCTTGTTTGGAAGTTTGGGGCATGAAGATAAAAGATGTCCCGAACCTTTGCAATAACGACAAAAAAATGGTTTAGGACACTCATTTGCATAGTGGTCCGTAGAACCACAATTATAGCATCGTCCACGACTAGAGGTAGGAGACTTTGTTATCGAAGTTTCTTGCTTTCCCTTTTTGTTGGGATTGGGATTGGGGCCTTTAAATTTGATAGGCCTTTTCATGTTGTTGTTGAAGTTTTGTTTAGCACCCACAACTTCAACATCACACTCTTTATCGGCCTCTTCAAGACGAAGAGCGATATCAATAAGCTGATCGAAAGAAACTTCCAATTTTAGAAGTAATGGCTTCTTGAGATTCTTGTTCAAGCCATAAACAAATCTCTGATTTTTCTTCAATGGGGTATTAATGTATTCAACCCGTATTTAGAAAGAGATTCGAAAGATGCGACGTAGTCCGTCATAGAAGATTCACCTTGAACAAGGTCGATAAAACGCCGGGCCAAGGTTACTTTTTCAGCCTCCGGCACAAATTTCAATTCGAATCTCTCCCGGAATTGCTCCCAAGTGAGATCTGCTTCAACGATTTCAGAAATAAGAAGCTCATACCAATCCAATGTTCTTTCTTGGAGCATGCTAGAAGCCACTTGGACTCGATGGAGATCAATAAGATTCATGCGAGAAAAGATGCGGTCGCATGATCTAAGCCAAGCTTGGATTTCAATGACACTCTCGGATCCTCGGAATGGCCTTCCACCCAAATCGGTGTAATCTCTACACAAGCGTGCAAAACCGGATCTAGGATGAGTAGGCTCTGGAATGGGTCCGATAGCTTGAGCATTCTTAACAAGATCTAGAAGCTGTTGGGCAGACATAAATACTCCCTCCTGAGGAGTAGCACTGGATTGACCGACGTTGGTACGGCCAGATCTAACCATTTCTCTTCTTTAAGAAAGAAAGAAGAAGAAAAAGTTATTCTCAGAATGAATATCAAACAATCATGATTGATAAAACAAGGAATCATAAAAGAAAATAGGATAGAACGGTACGAAGACTCGAATCAAATCCTATGGCATGATTCCTAAGAAAGACTTAGGACAATGACCCTTGCTAGATTATTCTACATTGTTCCGAAGTTTGGCTCTGATACCAAGCTGTGACGCCCCACCTCTATACCCACGCTAGCCAAGAACACTACGGTGTAATGCTGTCAACTAGCACGGAGAATAAGGCTGTTGAAGAGCGACCATCCGTGTAACTTCTTTGTGCGAGCACCGATATGTCAGATAGTATAACATGTACATCATTTAAGGAGGAAATCCGACATACCGATACAAACTCAAAGCTATCACACAGTGGCTATATATAATCTTCGGAAACAAACATAGAAATAAACATAACTTAAATCAGTCACAGACATCCATATCACAAAGGCGGAAAAAGATATGAATATATATATATATAACACATGATAGTGTACATCAGAGAAGTGGTCGGAAAGATCCACGATAGTACAAAATAATAGCAACACGTGCTATACAAAAGAATAAGTACACAACATAGAGTCTATATCTCAAATGTGTACATCCAAAATAAAACTACTAATCTATGTAGTTAGCCAAAAGTCAGAATAATCCTGAAGAGAAGTCAAGCAGAAGCACCTGTAACATCTCGGTCTGACCCGAGTATTATTTATAAGAAAATAATAAACGGATCAGTCTAGCTATAAATATCAGATGATATGGTACAAAATAAAAGACATGGCATGAACATGTAATAACCATAATGGCATACTACTATAAGTACGAGTGTATATGCACGCCTAGATGGGCCTGCTCTAATCACAATGTCATGCATTAATTCAATAACACATTTGTATGAGGTGTAGAGTAAATATAGATGATTGTTGTCACGTAAAAGGTAAACAATTAGGAGAACTAAAATTAGAAAATCAATATATTTATGAATTAGATGCTTAGTTTTTATTATTCAATGAATGTATTTTCGAAATGTCATGTGAGTAGCCTTCATACTTATTTTGTAAATGAAACTCAACTTATTTTACTTCTTGATATAATAGTTTTGCATCAATTCACTATGTAGGATAATATATTTACTTTGCGATCAATTTTAATTCAATTTTATGCTTTACTTTCAATAAGTCAAATTTATTATTACCTCAATGATTCTAATTTGATTCATATTTAAACGACATATATTATATTTCGAGTTCCAATTGAGACAACAGAAAGCAACAATATTATTTTATTTGAAAATAATTAATCCACATTCATTATGAGGAAGTATAAATAAATGCGTATATAAATGAAGTTGTTCTCATTTTTAGTTTCAATTATTACACTTTGTACACATCTTCATCCACTAAGTGAGAAAAAAAAAACTTATATGCCTATAGTAATGTTATGCTACTGGCCATGCATAAGTTTTCAGACCAAATTACCAAACATCATCAACTATCCATGAAAATTTTAAATAATTGACAATGGCAAAAATAATATGTGAGGTAATTAAATGAAATAAAAGTTTTAACTACAAAAAAGATAGTAATAGCACTAAAAAATAGTCATAGTACAATGTAATATAGTAGTTTGCAGGTGAACAAAAAACATCTCCCTTGGATTATAAAAAGGACAAGCAAATAAGAGGTTTGCTAATTCTGATTAATCAATAAATTCTATCATTTCTTCATCAAATATAGATTAGAATCATCGGTAATAAACACAAAAAATGCCACCGTTCAAGAATCAATATGCGTGTGAAGTGAGATAAAAGATATAGCAAATTACAATTTTGTATTCTCATTGCCAGATGTCACCTTTAATTTATTTTCCATTCTCATCTAATTCTCTGTAGTTCATACTGAATCTCTAAAACCGATCCCTGTGCTATATTGCGTTTCTCAATGAGTCAACTACATAAAACTCTACCATTTTGCAAACCAATTTTCCTGTCAAATGAAATAAAATATAACAAACATGATTGATGCAGCTTTTTAATGAGCAATATTTATGTGAAGAGATAAAATATGCTTAATGCAGGGGCACAAACACCAACATCTAGTTTGACTCTACAATAAACTCCCACACTTCTATAGCAGAAACAGTATAAACTTAAATCCTCTATTGTGTGTTGTGGTAAATATATGGTGTGCCAATTAGAAAGTGTGAACATGATAAGGGAAAAATGTACTAAAAGCTTTTTATAGCAGGACCTTTAACGAAAGGAATAGCAATGTACTACTTTTCAACTATCTATGTTATATGTAGGGAAACTGTTACAAAAGCAAAAGTAGGGCCATACCTGAAAATTTTGGATGATAATCAAATAAGGTTGATTGCAGAAAAATAAATCTGTAGATGTATATTTGTTATTGTAAGCTTAAGTCATGCATAGTAATAGTTTTCTCGTAGGGTAGTGAAGTAGCACTCAAGTCCTGGTAGTTTACAAAATATTACAATATGAAATTTGTGCATTGAAGTTACGCTATTTAATTTGAAAATAAAAAAAAAGTTATGATATTAATACATTGCTCCAAAACTCATGTCCTATATTTATTATATTTTAAGATAATTGTCAGTTGATAGATTCTTTGGTCAATCAGTCATATATGTTGTGTAGTACTGACATCGAACTACATGAACATTTTTTCAGCACTGACATAAGTTTCACTATGGCCTGTTAAAATAAAGTAACATTATCTCATTACTTTGTTAAATTAACTGGACTATCAACCTGATAAAACTCAAACTGTACCAATATTTTTTCTATTTGGTAAACAGAACATGCAATTAATAAATTACAAACAATGTGATAGTAATATTGTATGGTCTGCCTTGTATATGAGTTAAAAATTGATGCAAAAAGCTATGTACATATTATATTGAGTTTTCCTTTGCCAACCAACTTTTTAAAGAGCAACAGATTACATTCTATTTGATGAAAAATGTGTATTATTTCAAAATCCCATACTACATCCTCCAAATCAAGTCCATCCATATTGTGCTATTAAGATTTTCAATGTTTTATTTACACACTATAACCCGAGGGAAAAAGAGAAAGTCATGATAAAATTAGTAATAGAAGGCAAGGCAACTTGCCTTTGTTTTAATTGGCTGATGAAACGAAGCGCGGTATAAGTGTAGATTAAGCTACATTGATAGTTTGAGTTCCAGCGAACTCGAACACCTCATGCCAACTGCAGCTAAGATTATCACCGCCAAATATGCCATAGACTGCAAAGTCAAGATCAAAGACATTAATTTTGAAGGAAGAAAGATGACAGCTGCTTCCTTT
This sequence comes from Allium fistulosum, assembly GCA_030737815.1. Classification (NCBI taxonomy): domain Eukaryota; kingdom Viridiplantae; phylum Streptophyta; class Magnoliopsida; order Asparagales; family Amaryllidaceae; genus Allium; species Allium fistulosum. The sequence goes on along the minus strand of CM060905.1, from coordinate 592,836,199 downwards.
GCACCTGCTGTACAAATAAGAGCATACATCTTTTTTTAATTTCTTAATTCATGAACCTGTTCAAGCACTTCCATAGTCTCCAGCCTACCATTCTTTACTTCTTCCTCCAGTTACTGCATTAAGGTTGCATTTATCCTTAGTAGCGAACATTTTTTCAGTTGCCTAAATAATCTAACATCAAAAAATTATTATCAAGTACTGAAAACTATTAGGTAAATAAAATTCAGTGCTGAAATATGTAAGTAACTTCCACATGTAAAAATATGATCGTACTATGTAGTTGCAACCACAGTAGAAAGAGTTTACATTTCCTTCAAGTTATTAACATTTGTAGGTAAGCAAATTAGTTTTACTTTTCTATAAGGATTTATATTTATAACATTTTCTTCATTCAAATCTGTTGATCAAGATTAAGGTTTCCTATCAAACACCATGGGTTGTTTCACATGTGCATGCCTTTGGAGATAATAACATTTTACAGGCGACAGTCATTAAATTGTTAATATGTTAGCTTAAGCTTGCCAATAATTTGGTTTAATTCCAGTAAAAATTGAACTTTTTTCCAAACCACGCACCTTTTCATGAACCTTTTGAAGTAATGGATCATTTTTTTATGTTAGTCTAATAACATAATATTTTTATCATTGAACATACCCAACTATAAAAACTCTGGCAAAAGCGGCAACATTGACCGATGAGTAACAATATTCCTTCTTTTAGTTTTTGGTATATCGATTTTGAACTTCTTCTACTGTACTCAACGTTGTTACCTTTGTCTGATATATTAATATACTTATAAAATGCTAAAAATTGTTTTGCATATGGATTTGTATGTTTCTCAATAATTGGTCTGCAGTTAAAGCATCAGTGGCTATTGGCATTTTTTCTGCCCTCAACTAACGCTCATGTGATTAGGGAAATATAACATTGCTCATGTGATCATGAAAATTCAGCAAACTTCCATTTGGAGTCTAATAGTTTGTCTCTGCTATATGTTTCTCATTATCTACATGTCTCTTTGTTTCAATTTCTAATTTTTGGGGTTTTCTTATCAAATCCTATTTTCTAAATTTAAGCTTTATTTTTTTAGGACAGGCTGAATTCATTCATAGCAAGTGTTTCACATGATATCATTCCTAGTAACTGTTTCATTTAATAAGCAATGCAAAAACCTTCAAGTGCCTCTTAGCAAACCAATCAAACCCAATGTCCCTTCTTAATAACAATACATTAACTCTAGGTTATCTGGAAGTTAAATCTATACTCCTTCCTAGCTTAAATCACTAAAATAAAATATTAAAAAAAGAAAATGAACAGTTAGAGTTATTATGGTCAATGGCAACCAACTCGGAAAATAAGGTATAAAAGCTTTAGGATTATTAAGAAATTAGAAAATCAAATGAGGGTGATCAAAATTTATAATATGTATGTCATATTTATGCAACACATTGAAATCTCAATGTTTTAATATGTACCTAAAGTCCATTCGGTGAAGCAACTGAAGGCATACAATAGGTACCACCATTATACTATATGGTTAGGTATTATCCTATATTCAGAAGACATTTTCTATTGTTTCGATTTGAGATGACCATACAAATAGAACATCTAAGGAACAATTATAAAAACGAGTCTGACCATTAAGTAGAATTTAATCATATGACCACGTAACTTTAGAATAAGATGTCTTGTAAAGACATTTATTAATACTCAAAAACCAAACAATATGGAGGAAAAATTATAAAAACTTAACTACCTATATAAAGCAGTAATCAGTTGATATAATCAACTTAATTATGGGTGTGTCTCAATGTCTTTCGTAGTCAATCATTGAATTAAAAATGAGTAACGCTACCTATTAGTGCAAATGCTTAGTATAATTATATGAACGCTTATTGTCGAAATTATATTAAAAATGATGATGTACATAAATAGATAAGGTGATATATATATATAAAGGTTTTCTAATTGAAATTAAATTTATAAAAATACAGAGGCACAATCAATATGGAGTTTATTGCATATAATTTCATCGCAACATTCACATCCAATAAATAATGCATAAAATTGCAATTTTCAAACTGCATCAATACTTGTGTTTATCTATAGCAGAAAAACTTGCATCATCATTTCAGAATTGTGAATCACTAAAACCTTTAATGAACATGAAGAAAAACAAAACAAAAAACTTACAAATAAACTTTGCAGCTTCAACTTTATGGAAAGCCTTATGTGTTTGAGCACAATGTCTTCCAAACTTCCAAAAATTCATCAATAACACCTGTCATTCTTCAAACCTTTGAGGCATATGCTTTTCAAGTCCAAACAAATGCTCGTTTTAAAGTACCTTGCATGTTACAATTAACAGCAAAACAAAAGTAAGTCTCTCTGATAAAATTTAGACAAAAAAGACATGTATGCGATCCAGTAATAGGTAAAGAAAAATCAGTAAGAAATTTGTTAAACGAAATAGTGTTAGCTTAAATACTATGATTAAAAATAACGTATTTTGAGCTATTCATTATCTCAATTAGAGATCAAACCACAATCTATAATAGTAATAAAAATGTTATTATAGATGAAAAAAAACCCTGAAACGTTGATTTTGAACTCAAGATTGCTACTACTAATTGCGAAACTACTTCAATTCAAGAATTTTGATCCCTTAGGCTAATCTATCTTTTATCGTTTAGAAAGCTTCAAAATAAATAATTGTTATAATATAATATTATTATTATCAATCTGATCAAATGGATTGCCTCCATCAATGCAAATACAGTGTGTTCTTTTCTTCATCAATTATTGTGATCTACTGAATTCCAAAACAACCGCTGTATTTCATCATATTTCATGTACCAATCATACAAACCTGTGTATAGAACATAGGTTGTTCTTCAAATTGTTAAGCTGGGGTTAGCAGCCGACAACAAATTTCTTACAAAACTATGTAATTAATTAACATTTGTAACAAAATCATTAAACTCACAATTTCATAAACATTAAAACATAAAAAGAAAGGCAACATTCTTTGAGAAATTGAAATATCATTAAGTTGATTATAAATAAACAGTAGCAACACAAATCTACCACAACAATGAAATAAACCACTAATTATTATTATTAAAATTAACTTGACAGTTTAATTAAAGGTTCAATCATGACTCATCAATAACATAAATTGTCCTAAATTACCTTAACACTAATTTTCATTATGCACCAATTGGCACATCGCTTTACTCTACACCACCATGGAATCAATCATCACCTAACTCACTCTGGTCCTCTTGCCCATATCGGATTGCTCCGAATACCCGCTAACATTGAAGTCCATTCCCATTCCACTCACCAAATCATCAAACATCTGCTGTATTTCCTCAAAGCTCTTCACAGGCTGATCAATATTAATCTAGTACTATTAACATCGAAAACTTAACTTACTTTAAACATCCAACAAATCAGTAAATCGATGATCTCACCTCTGACTATACCCGTCCCACAGCACTCATAAAATCCTTCATAAACTCTCCCAAATCCTAACCGTCCAAATCAACAATTAAAAATTAAACCCCTAATTTCATATAATTACAGTTGCAAAATAATTTTTCTTTTTAGAAAAAAGAAACAAAAAAAGAAAGTTGACCTCTTCATTGTCGTCTAAAGGATCGTACATCCCTGCATCATACAATGAGCGCTTCCCCTCGTCCGACAAAACTGTAGAGTAAATCACCAACCGTTAACGCCGTAAATAATGTAACGGAAAATCGTTGACGCCGATAAACTTACCGGAGTATGCTTCCTGAATCCTCTGAAACCTCCTCTTTGCCTCATTCGCTGCACTTGGATTTCTCGCCCATCTATCTGGGTGCCATTTCTTCAAAAAACACGAAACAATTCAATGATTGTACAAAATGTGAAAACAGATACACGAATTGAAATTTTATTGATGAAATTATTTACCAAGGCAAGTTTGCGGTAAGCGAAGCGGATATCAGACTGGGAGGAGTCGGGGCGGATGTTGAGGAGGGAATAGAAAAATGTGTTATCGGATCCGGATCTGTCGCCGTCCATGGCTGGATCCAATAACGGAGGGGTATACGCTTAATATATACCAGTAGCGATTCGCAAGTAATATAAACATAATTTGGAGATCGGTTGATACTGATGAATGGAATCAAGGTTTTAGGAACTGAATTTAGGGATGTAAATGAATTTGGGGAGAAATAGAATTGGGTTTATGAATCGACAGTGAAAAGGGGAGGCATGCATGCGAGAGGATGAGAAATGTAAGGGCATTTCGGGGATTTCAAAAAGACGCGGTTGAAACCAAGTCATTGAATTTACATTATTAGTAGTAAAGATGTAATCGAAAATCAACATGAGATTAATCAATATCACAGGAATCTTCTCAAATATAAAATAATATCATACCCTAAACTTGTATTCATAACAAGTCAATGACACACGAATTCACCATTGCACAAAAATTGATAAAACTTATCAATAGAAATCACGAAAATTGGTGAAGCACAAAATTCCAGAAATCATCACAAGAAATCCAGAAATCACAAGAAGGGGGGAGGCCTATCACAAGACGGGAGTATGAAAACTCACCAATACGTGTAACACAAGATAAGACGCTATCTCATGGTAGCTAACCATTAATTTTTGAGCCGAAGCTCCACAAGAATGGCCCGAAGATCGTGGGGCGCTACCCCACATATGTGATGGTGAAACATCACACAAACGGGGTTTATTCTCCCTCGTAGACAAAGAGACATCGCACAATTGCTAGTCTAAATCAAATCACAAAAATGATCGTCATGATCATCAAGAAGTGTCAATCACACCAAGCTAGTAAATATATGAGTTTAGCTTCATGTCCCATAACCACTTGCTTAACTTAAATATTTACGAACAAGCTGTGAATCTTCACTAGAAAATTGTCACAAGAGGTTCAATCGAACAAGTCCATAAATTAACCGACGAAGTAAACGCAAGCGTTTCATACCACTTGTTTTGCTAAGCCGTTTAATTAGATTTTCTCATACGAATGAGGTAAAGGTTTGTATATACTAATAGATTGGAAAACGGTTTTGAAAACAAGCTTTATATTTAAAAATAGAGTTGAAATCGTCTTTGCAAAAGAGTTCGAATATTTACTACTAGTATAGAAAACCTTTATAATTTTAAAGTGACAAATCACAAAAACGATTGTAGAAACAATCAATCATCAAGATTCACATTCGAAGACGTGAATCAAATCCAATTAAACCGATAAAGAATCCATCAAAGTGGATATTCAAAAATCACGAAAAAGGAGTCATCAAAGTCATAATAAATGATAACAACAAATAGGATCATCACGAATCGATTCAAATTGGAATTTCAATCCAAAAAGGCAAACTGGACTGAAACAGCAGGTTCAGTCGACTAAACAGAGTTTTTCAGTCGACTGACCCTGTACCTGGAAATTTTCCAGGTTCAGGAAACTTTCTGTTTCCAGGTTCAGTCGACTGAACAGAGTTTTCAGTCGACTGAATCATGCCTGGAAACTTTCGGGTTCCAGGTTCAGTCGACTGAACAGAGAATTCAGTCGACTGAATCATGCCTGGGCTGTTTTTTAGCCTATACAAAATGAAGAGAAAACTCTTCCAAAATGCAACCGGATGAACATTGGCTCTAAGGGTTTATGCCAATCGACAACCCGACCCTATATGCTCCTCGGTGCATCACCAAAAGCATGATCAAACATCCATAAAAGGATTTTCACATAAATTTGACTTCAAAAATCAAAAATTGGAAAATTCACAAAACCAATCCAAATCAAGAGCAAATGCACATGAAGAAGTGTTAGGAATTCATAACTAGCCACCAAAGATAATTATAGTCATAGATGTGAGATAAAAATCTCACCTTTTACACAAAAACAATGAAGAGGAAGCTATAGAGCAAGGCAAGGACAATCACTCTTCAATTCCAACTCAACAAGCTTGAATCTAAGCTTAAAAGAGAATTATTTCCTAAAGTTAGGTTTAGGAATTTCTGAGATTGAAAGGAGAAAGAATTGGAGAAGAAGAAGATGATGCTTACCAATAGCTTCCCTTTGAATTTGGAGCTAGAACTTGATTTGCAAATGGAAACTAGGGCTTGGGAATTCTAATTTCCAATCTTTTCCCCCATTATTCTCTTTAGAGCTGAAAGTATTAGGAAAAGAAAGTGAATGAAGGGAGAGGGGTTCAGTTTGGATGTTAGAAGGTTGATGGGCTGAAACACAAACCCAAATCCAAAGTGAAAAAGTAGCAAAATTCTACTAACTCCAAACATATCGAAGTTTATACTCAAAAAGGTCGCAAACATCATTTTGAACTCAATGGGGGTGGTCTCGAGTCCTAATTCGACTGTTTGCAAAAAGTAGCTTTACGGACTATAATCCGACTAACGATGAAATATTTAAATAAAATATTTAAATATAAAATCGATAAATATGCGGGTTGTTACACAACACATGTATAAGCTATGCACTAGGCAAGGAGGCTGGGCATGTCGTTTTGGCGTGTTAGAGGAAGCCGGGTTGCTATAATCGCCCGTTAAAATCTACTCGTGCAAAGAGTGGATTTTGGTGTCGAAACCGGTTTTCTAATACTTATCGAATCCAGTTTCAAAACGTCAACAAATGAACCTGGGTATATGTCTGATGGGATCGAGGTAGGCTCTAGAAACAAGGCGACTCACCGGACGAAGCATGGGAAAATAGCATGCGAATTGGCGACCATTTGGTGGGGTTTGCCCCTACTAGATTCATTACGAGAACTTAGCAATATTTAATCGATTGAATATATTCGGTCGACTAAAAAGGGTGGTATTGAACTAGAGGGGGAAGTTTTAACTAGTGGACTAGGGTTATTGGGATTAGTCGACTGAATGAATACCCTAATCGATTGAACCCTTGGGGCAGTGAAGACTTTGGGGGATATTTCCCCCTATTCGATCACGGTACTTCATGGCGTCTTGGCACAACTTTGGGGAGGTTTTGGACTACTCGGAGAGGCGGGATGCAAGGTGAAGCTCGTGACTTGAATGTGAATGTCAAGGGATTCCTTTGGAATCGATAATCATCACGCACGTAGTCGGTATAGTGATTTGTCGCACGACTACGTCCAGTGAGCATGTACAATCGAATGAAGTGGATGCGTACCTTCGAGGGTTGACTTTGGGGTACATATAGTTTGATAAATTGTATTGGCCTTATATTAGTGACCATGCCTATTATTAGATCCTAATAGACGTCTGGGTACGTCAGTGTGATGACTCTATTTATTATAGGATCGTGGCAGAGATCTGGGTATATCAGTATGTTGGCTCTACTTATTATAAGATCGAGATATATGTCTGGGTACGTTAATGCAATGACTCTATATGTTGATAGATCACGATAGATGATGTATGGTTACATTAGTGTACTGACTTTGTGTAACGAACTGGATTTTCGGCCCTCGAAAATCGACACTAATACGTCTACTGTATTACATGCCGAGAAATCGAATGTCGGGAAACCCGATTGTTAGGGAAAAAGAAAGAAGGAAGAAGATAGGAAGAAAACTAAACAACAAAGAATCTCACAGTGGAACGAATAATCTATAATATATGACAAATCTTTACACAAAAGCAAAACTGTAATATGTGTATATACAGACATCAATCAGAGTATACTAACCTATTTCAGCCTGGCCAGTTATAACAGTCCGTCCTCACAATTTCTGATAAACACAACAATGAATACATCAGAAAATAACCATCTACGTGAATACGTCTCTGGGCCTCCAACTCGTCTCTTGAAGCTCAAAGCATACAAATTAATTTGTAATATGCTCGGTCTGACCCGAGCATTATAATAAAATAACACCTGAGTCAGTCTGGAAAACCAGCATGAGAAAGCATACCCAACTGGACTTTAAAGTTATATAAACCTTTGAAATCAAAAAGTATCTCGTAAGACCATGCCGCACATAAACACAGATGGGTTTTTACCTTACGATAACCAAAACATTTTCTTATAAAAAATCCATTTATATTATAATAATAATGTCTAGGAGTCAAAATAAAATATGAATATAGTTGAAATGCTTGCATCTCACGTTTCAGTATTGTGGGGCACAACTAAGTCCGTACAATGCTTATTGGAAAATGGATTACATACAATGACTGGGCTACTGGGGTACCGTCCGTCACGGCGCATCTCTAGATAAAATAACACCACTATGCTAAAACGTGGACCTTGCATGGATCCCCTGCCAACACAGAACCGGCCTACCCCTTGCTGGATAGTACCGAATATGATCACTCCTCTGTTAATAGGCCCTAAAGCATACATTGAGAGATAATAGCGACTCTAGATAGGGATGATCATACCCTACTTGGGAGCGACCCACTTAGCCCTGCTGCATCTCCCCCGTTTTAGTCATTCCCGATTAATGAGGCTTGAGGTTACGATTATCTTTTAAGAACATTTACACTTAGAATGCTCATTGCCCTCCAATGACAATGTGTTGATAGTATTTATCCATACAAGTCTGTTCTGGGTCTGAACGAAACTGAAGGCACTATTCCTACTACATCCGTTTTGGAATCACCCTCAGGATTAGTAGCGATTATCCCTTGCACTTCACATCTCTATCTTCGATTCCATGCTCTTCACGACGTCTTCACTTCGAAATGCATTCGTTAGATCGAAGTGGTTTTTGGCTAACATATCTGATCCCGGTCTCTTTGAAACAACGTTCGATAATTTCTGGTAAACTCAACACCGGTTCTTTAGGAAATAAACAGTCAAAGATAAGATCAGAGATCACCTCCTAATTGTTAGTAGACGAATTTCCTTATCATTGTCCTAGAAGAATGAAACGAGATTTATACGCACAGTGTAGCATCATCGAAGATGACTATGCTATATAACTCACGTGTTTCTCCTAGATATTTCCAAAGTTACGTTTGGGTCCAAATTCGATAGTCGGTTATTTAAATATCGAATAAAAACATTCAATAAAGGATTCATTCCATAGGGAAAACCAACGTTGGTTCAGCATATAAGCAATTACTAGCTTCCTTTAATAAATCTTCATAAATAAAACCCACTTTGTAAATTACTTGTATATATACACCATTACAAAGATATACTCGCAAATCCATACATTTCAATGCTTAGAAATATCTTATCTCAACTGTATAAGTATGTCCACAAAATTTAGAAAGATTTTTTTTATTCCATTCTCCAATCATTTACAAAACTCCTTATAATCCTTCCTAAAACATTTATAACTCATTTTATAAATCTTATGGACCATATATAAAATTCTTTTATACATTCCAATCGTTCATAAATTCTTTTTGTACATTTCTAAAATCATTTGAAAAGCCTTTATAAATCCATAAAACCATTTATAAAACTTCTTTCATGAATCTATAAACCCGTCTCTAAAATTGGTTTATTAATATCTAACCATATATAAACTCTTTCACCTTACAAATACCCCTTCCTTTAGTTCTTCAAACCATTTTATAAATTCCTTTATAAAATTCAAGTCTTTCGACTCCATTCCCGGGTCTCGGAAACATTCATAAATAATTTAAATCATTTACTTCAAAACATCACTATATAATAATAATTATTAATAATGAACATTATAAATAAATGGAAATTAATAACTTTAAAACATCTTAAAATAATAATTAATAATTCCAAAATATTGTTTAAGAAATAGTAATAATCAATCTTTACTATTTTATAAATAATAATAATTTATTTCAAAACCTTATTAATTCCAAACCATAATTATTCTTAAATAATTAACCTTATCACATTTTGATAACTCTTTAAATCCATATTATTATTATAAACAATTAACTATAAAACAATACCAATATAATTAAATAACCTTAAATTAACATTACTATAATTAATTAACTTTAAAACCATATTAATACAATTAAATACTTTTTAGACAATATTAATTTATTAAACACTTTAAAACAATATTACTATAATAAAACAACTTTAAAACAACATTAATATAACTAAATAACCTTAAAATAATATTATTAAAATCAAATAACTTTAAAACAATATTAATATAATTAAATAAATAATCTTTAAAACAAACTATTTTTGAAACCCAATTTTGGATTTTAAAAATCATTTCTTGTCTCAAAAACCAATTCCAACTTGAACGGCAATATACAGTATTTTTAAAATACTAATTTGAGGCCAATAGTCACCCAACACTTAACCAATATCGATATTGATTTTCCATCACTACTGGTTTTTAGTTTTCAACATATAACAATGTTATAACAATAATGTCCACAATCAGGTTCATTTTTCAATAATCCATATAAAAATATATTATTGAAGCAATTCAACAATAGCGAGGAATCATGTTGGATCCCTCCAACCTGTTTCCCTCTGCATCACAAATGTTATATAATCATAAAATATAAATCAACCGCTTTGAGGCGGGATTCGTACACAAAAGGTCATCCGCCCTTATACGGGAACGTAATAGGGTCTCATCCGCTCTAATAGGCGGAAATATATCCAAACCAACTAATAAATATAATAATTCATCCAAACAATCATTCAACAATTTTTATCAACTATATATTATACGAGTTAACCAAAATGGTGAGTTTAACTCACCGAAATTTTTTGTTGTCGCCGAGGCGTTCTGGTTTGGAACTAAAACCGAACGACGTCCGATTTTAACCCAAAATTCAACAGTTTCCAAATTCATCCAAACTAGTTTCATTGCAAAGCTTTCATTGATACGAGTGCAACGCAAAAATCTGCGTCTTGATTGGACCTCATATGAAGAAGTTATCGATTTTATAAGTTATCGATACATTTTTTAATTAAAATAAACTAACTAATTACAACTTCTATTTAATTACACTCTTACCCCTAACAATCTTCTTCCCCAATCGATCAATACATGCATATACATGTATAGGTGCACGACCGTGCACCATATCTCCCTCCCCAACCAACGATACTTCGAATCGACGCCGCCAACCTCCTTCCCATCGAAAACCGCACCTCCCTAACACCATTCCGATTCGCCTCGAACCCCCAGACGAAACACGACCTTCCACGCCTCCACCACTATAGCATGGCGACGCGATCGCCACCAAGGCGACTTAGCCTCCTAGACTTCAACCCGAGGTGTTGCTGTCCATCACGAATTCAAAACAATGTTTCATTTATCCTCTCATCGATCGTGCTTCGACAAATCGTCAACCCTAGTTTGCAAAACCCAAACGTCTCCACTGTACATGAACGTTCTCCCTCCAAACTTTGATCAAACACCGCTAAATTCAAGCGGGGATAGATCTTTGCAAATGAACCTTAAAGAAACTTGTTTCGGAATTTTTCATGAAGCATTTGAATTTATTTTAAATTTTGAATATGAGAAAAAAAACACTGCAGGCATTAATTTAAACTGGGAAGAGCACGTGGGGAGGGATGGGATTGGGTACGGGTCTGGTTTGATGGAGATGGAACATGGCAGAGGGGGTGAGCTGATGGAGATGGGGTAATGGGCTGTGTGGTTAAATCGATATATATATATATATATATATATAAATTTCAAAATATCTAGCTATAAAATTGCGAACCCCGATCGAGACGTGTCGCCTGGCGTTCTATATGTTATACCCCTATTCTGAACGCAATGGAACTTGTTTTAAGATCTAATTCGATCGTATGCAGAAGATAGCCTTTTGAACCCAATTATTATATTAAAATTTCAATATTAAATTCTAAGCGTTTCGATCTCGCACGACCAAACGATACGTCTGATCGCCATGAAATTTGACGGTGTATTATAATTCATTATTACGGGACCCAATGGCTTTTATTTCGTCGAAATCCGAGATAGTGCCCCGGAAGGCTATTTTTATATGTTAATTAAAACAAGTTATTTTCAAAAATCGAGTAAATCACTTTTAAATCCAATTTAAAAGTATTATTATCTTCATTCTTAGTAAATAGAATTTAAATAAGCTTTTAAATCAATTTATCCCAATAAAAATCCAAGATTCAATTATTTAAACGATTTCCAATTATTAAATTCAACAATTAAATTATCCAATAAATCGCTATATTTGAAATTCAAGTTATTTAACTTATAAAATTAACTTTTCAATATTTAAAATCAATTAAATATTCCAATCTCAAATGACTAAAATTATGGGTCGTTACACTTTGTTCGTTAATAGATTGTGATAGATGAAGTCTAGGTACGTTAGTTTACTAACTCCATATGTTGATAGATCGTGATAGATGATGTCTGGATACGATAGTGTATTGACTCTATTTGTTAATAGGTCGCGATAGGTGATGTATGAGTACGTTAGTGTACTGACTCCAATTATTTTTGGATCGAGATAGATGTTCGGGTACATTAGTGTACCATCTCTAAGTATGATTGGATCGCGATAGATGTCCGGATACGATAGTGTACCGACTCTATGTATTGTTGGTTCGCGATAAGTGTCCATTATTGGCTCCATCTGTCAGTAATGACGGGTATTGATTTGTATTCCTTAGTTGTCTTCCATTTTTATATTATGTGTGTTATTAGTTGGTTGTTGTTGTTATTGCTGCATTTACTCTTATTTTGTACTTCGCGACAAACTTGTATTATGATCGCCCTACTTTTAGATGTTGGATTACGTTTGTCATAATATGATATTTACGTTTCAGTCACATTATATTAGTTATGCTGACTCATTGGTACATGAGAAGAGCAAACTATAGTATGATCCCTTATTTTTTAGATGGGTTTACTATACTTGTTTATAGGTAGTCTGGATTACTCCGAGCCACGTTTGTGGAGAGGGCGGCTGTGACTTAGTTGTTTCATGCTTATTTTTATATAGCTTTAATATACAATATTTTGAGATAGTTCCTCTCGCACCAGGCTTTATGTCCGACTTGTGTTTTGTCTTTGTCTACTTATGTCATTACAGCTCTCGGGTACTCGATTAAGTAGTTTAAGAGTCAGGTGCTTTTGGGGATATGTTATTAGGATGTGTAGTTGGAGCTCTTTAGAGGCGTAGTATTGATATTCTATGATATGTATACTTGATATTTTTGTAGTACATAACAGAACTGTTATTTGTATATGTTATCCCACCTTTTGGCAAGGTCGTGATACCATGGATTTGGCAAAACGGATTTTGTGATCATCAAGGCAGGAAGCCTGAAGAGATGATTATCAAGACCAGAGATCAGTTATAAGCAAGGCTATGGATGATAGTCAAGCGGATTCAGACGAATAATATCCCAGAATTGGCTAAGTATGGATTAGTGCTTCTCTTGGGTAGAGGATCCATACATATCCCTTCCCCTAGGCAGGGGATCAGATCAGATCACTATGGCTATGGACACTTAATTTAGCAGCTCAACTCAACGGAAATCGATCGATATATCCAATTTTCACCTAGGCAACATCGCAGAACAACTTAGGAAACACGGAGCTAGCCTGGAAGGGGGCCCACCATAGGGGTCGCCGACCCCAATACTCAAGTATTGAGGATCAGTGTCGATCCCCCTATATGGGTCAGTGCCGATCCTTCAGAAAGGCCCGGATGGGCCCCATTTTTTCTAGAGGGGTTCGTCTTGGTCTTAGGCTTCTATACACAGATTTTCAACTGGATATTTGCACGTCTTCTCCTATAAATACAACGGGCATGACACTCATTTAGGGATCTTCTTCTCTCTTTGCTACACTCTGCTAGTTTTATTACTCGCATTCAAATCATCGTAATTGTAATCAGCAGTATAAATAAAAGAAAATCTTTGGAGTAGACATAGGTCGGAGTCAACCGAACCGCTACAAAACCTCTTATGTTCATTTCTTACTATTTTAATTTACAGTTCTTCATATTTAATTATTTACTTCACTCTGTTTGGAATTGGTTATTGGATTTGTGGTGCTTTCACTTTGTTTGGGTGTTAGCGGCCATTTTTGACTTCAAAATTTTAGTGCTTTCACTGAGAGGACTTGCACCCGCGGATTTGGAAGTTAGGATCTTGGATTTGAAGCTTGGATACTTGGATCTAGAAAGCAATGGGTAGGCAATCAGCAAGGAGACCATTGGCAGATAGGAGTCACCATGGAGAGAGTCGGGTGGCATCCATGGGAGCTGGAGCTAATCAACCCTCCGTCTACATCACTAGGAACGAGATGGAGACCATGATGGAGGCGATGCAGGAGCAGATGATGAAGAAATGAGAGGAGATAATGCAGAATTTCCTCAAGCAAATTGGATAGGCTGGAGCAAGATCTACTGGCAATCTGGATCAAGGAGTTGGAGTAGCAGGAGTTGTAGAAAATCAGAATTGAGAACAGGGGAATGGAGCCAACGGGCAGGAGATCGCAGTGAACAGCCGGGGGCAGCCCCCGGCCAACATCAGGGGATCGATGTTGATCCCCCCAGAGGGGTCGGTTATTGAACCCCCAAGGCTTGGGGGCATGCCCCTGGGTCGGGTCGGTTCGGATGTCGACAGGTCGGTGGTCGTTGCTTTGCGGGTTGATGCAGATCGGAATGTGAATGCACGTTCAGAGGAGTATGTTCCGGAATACCCTTGCAGATTCAGGGGGCAGGCTAGTAATATGGATTGGAGGCTATCTTCGGATAGCAGTGACATGTATGTAGAGATCTTCAGACGAGCTATGAAAGGAAGATTGGTGAACAGGGATTTGGAAGATGTGAATATGAGTCCATTCACTCCTAATACCAAGCATGCTAGGAATCCACCGGAGCTTAAGTTACTAACATTGGAAACATATGATGGAAAAGCGGACCCTAATGTTCATTTCATTGAGGTACATATGGAAGTGTTGGGGGCATCGGAGGAAGTGATGGCATGATGTTTCCCCTTGTACTTGGCAAATATAGCTGCACTATGGTTTAGGTAATTGGAGAACGATTTCATTGGTACTTGGATGGAGTTTGTAGATAACTTAATAAGGCAATTTCAGGTCCACATCACGAGACCCAAGAATGTGATGATGTTGACGACGATGAAGCAAAGGACCGGGGAATCTCTTAGGAATTCCTTAATAAGGTTTAATGTAGTAGTTACTTCGGTGGATCGGCCCCGATCCATCGATGGTTTTGATGGCGGCAACATTAGGGATAGCTGATAACATGGATTTTAAGGTGGCATTGGAACAGAATCCTCCGATGGATCTTGGGGAATTTTATCATGAGGCCGAGAGGTTCCTGTGATAGGAAGATGCTAAGGCTGATAGAGAAGAAGAGGTTAACGCAATAAGGGACGGAGGACCGTTTGGAGAAGGTTCAGGCAAGGAAAAAGGAAAGCGGAAGGTGGATGATGGTTTCGATGGTTAGAAGCGACAAAAGAGAGAACCAAAATTCTCTTCTTATATAGATTTAAATGAGACTTTAGAGAGGATTTATTTAGATACTCGAGGACGCCTTCCGTACCGGAGGCCAGCAAGAAGAGAACCCATAGAACGTGAGATGACATCAGGGAAATACTACTTATTCCATGAGCTGGATGGGCATGATACAAACGACTGCATGCACTTGAAGGGTATGGTTGGGGAACACGTGAGGAATAATTAGCTGCCATAATATGTGAGGGCCCGGGCTGTGGCATTAGAATAGGAGCGGCTACCGTTCGCATCAAATGGAAATGGCCTTGGATTGAGGTCGTCATCATCTTTTGATCGGGATGGCATGAACTAAATAAATAATAAACTCCATAATAAAATGGCTAAGTCACTTACATAAGCACAGGATCAAGGTCGGTCCCCAGGCATGCTCTGAGATGATGATGAACCTCCAACAACATTTGGTTTTTCATGTTTTTGGTTTTCTGGTTGAAAGAACTTAAATTTAATAATATATAATTTAATAAATGGATTTTAGAACACTCAAATCTGCATTAAAGTAATAAATGAAACAGCTCGTGGTTGTCCCGATTGGAGAGACGGGGTAATAACCGTAAGGTGCGAGTCCCTTCATTTGAGAGCGACAGTTTGGACTCGTACATCATGGATTAAGTCCTCAACTGGTGATCGAGACCGAAGAATAAAACCCCATAGATCGTGTTATGTTCCGACTAAAGAGACAGACGGAGTGCAAGAAGTAGTCCGCTTCACCAGAGAGCGACAGGATTGGCCTGCTTATCATTGTGCCTTCCTCACTGGAGAGTGAGTGGGGTTCAGAAAGGGTTTAGAGAGACCATGGTCGACCCGAAGAGGCCATGATTCGTATTTACATCACTTTATGTCCTGCCGGAGTGTCGAGGCCGGAGTGCAAGGGGTTGGTCGCTTCGTCTGAGAGTGATAGGATCGGCCTACTCATCGTTAAGTTTGGATTGGAATTAGCAAGGGTCCGAGACCATCGATCGGTCCAGAAAGACCATGAACTTAGATAACGATCCATAGAGATCGTGGATTAGCTTACTGACTTTCAGGATTTCAAAGGGTTATGGATTTGGATATTGACCCAAAGAGGTCACAGATTTGGATAATGATCCGGTGAGATCGAGGATTTGGCTAATGATCCGAAGAGATCAAGGATTTGGATAACGATCCGGTAGATCAAGGCTTTGGATTTGGCAAATGATCCGATGAGATCATGGATTCGGTTACTGGCTTTGGATGGATATGGATACGGCTAAGGATTTGGAATGGTTTTGGAATTGGCTATCAACTCGAAACGGTCGCGAGTTTCACAACAATCCAGAGAGATTGAGGATTCGACATGCAAATACCAACTCCCGGACGAACACAGGATGGATCACGGCAATTTGGTTTGGCAAAGGATTAGATTCTGGATTGGAATATTCGCTTATCGATGGATTTCAGACTTCGGACTTATGGTAATTCAAAACACACATTCCTATCGCAAGGCATGTTTTGAGGGGAAAATGTTATCCCACCTTTTGGCAAGGCCGTGATACCATGGATTTGGAAAAATAGATTTCATGATTATCAAGGCAAGATGCCCGAAGAGAAGATTATCAAGATCGAAGATCAATTATAAGCAAGGCTATGGATGATAGTCAAGCGGATTCAGACGAATGACATCTTGGAATTGGCTAAGTATGGATTGGTGCTTCCCCTGGGCAGAGGATTGGTACCTATCCCTTCCCCCCGGGAAGGGAATTGAATCAGATCACTATGGCTATGGACACTTAACTCAAAAGCTCAACTCAACAGAAATCGATCGATATCTCTAACTTTCACCTAGGCAACATCGCGGAACAACTCAGGAAACACAGAGCTAGCCTAGAAGGGGACCCACCATAGAGGTCGTCGACCCCAATACTTAAGTATTGGGGATTAGTGCCGATCCCTTAGAAAGGTCCGGATGGGCCCCATTTTTTCTAGAGAGGTTCCTCTTGGTCTTGGGCATTTGTATGTGGATTTTCAACTTGATATGTGCACATCTTCTCCTATAAATACAGCAAACATGGCACTCATTTAAGGTCTTCTTCTCTCTTACCTACACTCTACCATTTTCATTACTCTGATTCAAATCATTGTAATTGTAATCAGCAGTACAAATAAAGAAAAATCTTTGGAGTGGACGTAGGCCGAAGTCAGTCGAATCACTATAAAACATCTTATGTTTATTTCTTACTATTTTAATTTTTGTTCTCCATATTTTATTCTCAAGTTCACTCTATTTTAAATTGGTTATTGGATTTGTGGTTCTTTCACTTTGTTTCGGTGTTGGTGGCCATTTTTGACGTCAACGATATATGAGACTATTGTATCAGGCATTTATTCAAAACTCAGTGTTTTTAGAAGTTGATGTACTCCGACTTTCTGTACTGATATATATTTATCAGCTACTTCCACTTGTGCGGTCTGTTATATAGTGCATTAAATTCTGTTAATTTATATTCAATTTATTATATGTTATCATTACGTTGTGAGGTCTTATCGATGTCTTGGTTTAGTGTTTTGTTCTAATTTTACCCCGACGATTCGTCTTTTTGGGTATTCCTAAAGGGCGGGTTCTTATAGGTGTTATCAGAGCATTGCCTCAACACTCGGACCAAGTAGACTAGTTTGAGTTAATCAATCTGGTGAAAGGAGATACGTAAAGAGAGCGTATTTATATTTTTCTACTATATTATACTGTATACACCGGTTGTCTTCTGGACTTGAATTATTTTTATCCCTAGTTACCAAGGTATCTTCGTTAGGCTATCTGTATCAGCAAATGGAGTGCATATGTGACTGTGGATAGGCGGTCTGAGATGCCTGATTAGTCAGAGACTATTTAACTACCGCAAAAGATGTTCATCTGCACTTGAATATTTCCAGCAGATTGCAGTTAGTGCCAGAAGTGGTATGGCCCTTTGGGCACCAGTATTTTTAGCTCACTATCTTTAGACTCTTCGAAGCAGTGCCGAAATTTCTTTACCCTTAGAGGGAAGCCATATCTCAGTTCTTAGATTATTGCCGAGACACGGTCTTGGACATAAGCATGAGAAGGCTTCCATCGATATACGTCTATGGAATATTCTCACAAGGAAGATTATTTCTCAGTATTTTGAGAAGGGAGACTTTGGCTGGGTAGGATGCAGTGTTTATGTGGTTGATAAGTAGACTCGTGGTTTAGAATTTATTCAGGCGCCATTTTGGTTCTCGGTTCATTTCTGAAATTGAGAAGAGCGTGTAGCTTGAGCATTCCATCCATCTTGAGTAGGACAACTTATCAGTGAAAGAGTGTTGACTAACTCAACCTTTTGTTTTTGGGGTTTGAGGTGGTTGGTACTCTGTTGTTGTGGGCAAAGAGGTTTGCCTTAGGTCTTAAGCATTGGTTAGGGGTTCATTGCTTAGCATTATCCCCGTTAGGATTCACTTTTGAAAATTTTGTTGGGATGGTTCTCCTTCATGAGAATGCCCATGAGATAACATTGAGATAATAAAAGTGGAAAACAACCGAAACTCCAACCGAGGTGAAACGACCATGATACAAGGAAGATTGAGCTTGTTCGAAAAAGAAAAGATGACCTAGTATGTCACTCTTGTGGCATATGGAAGGCATTTCGCTATGAAATGTTAACCAGCTAAAGAGAAGCATATGTGCTTCAATTGCGATCGGCTTGATCACTTAAAGAAGGAATGTCCTACTTTTTCGAAGGGTGTGTAAGTGATGATGACTTGTGCCTTTCAAGCATTACTGGATCCTAGCGAGCTTACGGCTCAGGAAAATCGGAAGTAGCTTGTGTAGTGAGGTATGCTCTATTTTAGGAACTCATTTCTGTTCCTTTCGACACTTGAGCGGTATATTTTATCTGTTGCTAGTTTCTCAATAAATAGGTGTAACTTAACACCTTTCATAGTGGGTAAATTCTTCTGTAGAGATAAACCTTGTATGAGTCACCTTAGTTGCAAAGCTGAGGTGAAGTGCTCGAAAAGTGTTACCATTCGGACTTGATGTATGAGCTTTCGAGTTGAGTGGGTTTGGTTGATGAAGTATGACTTAGATTTATATCCAGGTAGTGTTCGGTGGATGCTAGTAATGAGTAGAGATTGATCGGATAACCTATAGGCATTTGCCTAAAGTCGTTCGTGTAATAATTGTTTTCTTTGGGTCAGTAAACCTCGGGTGATCGGAGCAATCCCATGGGCCGAAAGGGACATTTTCTAAAGACTGGTCCATTCACCTGCTAGTTCTTAGCATATGGTTTGAGCGTAGATTTTCTAGGTGATTTGCACCAGTTGAGAAAGGGTTTTTCACTTGATTTTGACAAGCACTTGAGTCAGATTCTTAGGACGATTGAGAAATTTTTGCAACATGGCCTTAGTCGTGCGAGGAGATTTTAGTAGTCGAATCAAGGAACCGGATCGAAGTTTGCACGGATAGAGTCAGTTGGCCGACTCTAATTTAATAAAGAAATCTTGGAAGCAAACGAAGGGTTGGAATAGGCATCGTGTCATTTGGGATAATATTTAGTTATTGAAAATTTTAGTGTAGTCTAAATATTATTGCGTGGGATAGTTCAAGGAAGGATTTCTCGACTAGTTTTGTGGCGATTCAGATAATCTTCTAAGTGATGAGATGATACTTGCCTAGACGAGCATCGTAGTGCACTTAGAATATTATTCTTATTAACATTTTGCGGGCGAGGTGAGTTTGGACCCGAGCAAGCCCAAGCAATTATAAATCTTCATTTAATGACGATTTAATTAATATAATTTTCTCTTCTTGAGAATGAGTTTGGCTCGGAAGAAAAGGAAGTTAAGGAAGCGATTGCTGGATTTATTCGAGAGTTAGGAGACTCGATGATCCTGTATACTATATAGGTTTCCTTTTTTTACAGGGAGGTGTAATAGCCTTTTGTGTATTATGTGCATGTAAGAGGTTACACAACTTAGGTGTTTATTCCTTTTGAATGTCAAACGGATTCATTGGAGTTTATGGTCTGACATGCGCATTTGACTCTTGATTGGTTACCGTGCAC
This sequence comes from Allium fistulosum, assembly GCA_030737815.1. NCBI lineage: Eukaryota > Viridiplantae > Streptophyta > Magnoliopsida > Asparagales > Amaryllidaceae > Allium > Allium fistulosum. The sequence continues at coordinate 592,815,681 of CM060905.1, read as the reverse complement.
ATCGGAATAAACTCCATTTGAATATTTTGTTGTTTGTATGCTTGCTTGTTGCTTGCTATTATTTGTTGTTTGTTATTGTTTGTTGCTTGTTGTTGGTTGCTTGTTGTTTATTGCTTACTTGCATGTTTAATAATTTGTATGCTAATTAATGTTGCTTATTCTTGTTTGCTATGATTTATTGGTTGCTTTATTATTGGTTGCTTGTTATTGCTTGTTGTTTGATAGTTGATTATTACTGTTTGCTATTGTTTGAATTTTTGCTTTCCTTATGTATTTGATTGCTTGTATGGTAGTTATAATATCACAGTTTAAAGTAAGATTTGGAGAGGGGTAGTGATAGCTATTTGGAATATATCGCATATCATCCATGCCCACTATGGGGTCGAGATGGGATCTAAACGAGTCCATTTCCTTTTGATGTGACTCGGAGTCCGTGGTATATTTTTAACTGATTGGCTTAAGCTTACTCTCCAATTGATTGTCATGTATGACTATAGTAGTAATAGCTACTACGCTGAGGTTGTACGTGTTTGAATTCTGTTTTAGTGCATAATCTTATTTGTATAGTACAATTAGGTACTTGAGAGCTGATGTATAACTATTTAAATGTTTATTTGCTTTGATTGGCATTCAAACAGTAAGAAGCCTTCTTAAAAGAGGTACGAATTTTCAGTAATGTGGGATCGCATATTTCCTAGCAGGTGACGCATTCTAATTTGGAAGTTCCATAGTGCTGATAACACGAGGGAAGGTACTGTTAGAATTTTCCAAAATTGAGAATCGGGAAATTTTGTAATAAACCGATTAATAATTATCTAATTAATAATTGATTAATAAATTGTAATTGTTAATTTAAAGAGTTAAATTGAGAAGTAAATTTAATTTGGATAATTGGTTTGGAATTTATCCATTTTAAAAGAAGATTTCAATTTAAAATAGGGAAAAAAATTATGATATAATTTGTGTTAGTTTGTCCGTGGAGAGTTTAAAGAATTCTGGTCGATGCGTTTGGCCAATATTATCGATAAGGGTTCTTAAAACACTGCAACGAGACAATATTTCGACACTGCGATTTGGAAAGAATAATTAAAATTTGAGGTTTTTTTTATTTTTATTTAAGTTGGTTTGGATTTTGGAAAAATGTAATACTATTATCTATTTTAAGATTTTTAAAATAAAGTGAAAAGGATTCTAAATTATTTTTCTTTTAGTTATAATTCTTTTGTTTAGAAAGTTTAGTTAAGTGTAAATTTAACTAAATAATGTGATAACCTTTTCTTACGAAACTTGGGCTTAGCATATCCAAGACCATTAGTAAATCTTATAACTTCATTCCTTAATCATTTTCTAATTCAACTACTGCTTACTCATTTACTCATTTACGTATCTTCTCTAGGAAACTAAGCAGAATGAAAGAGGCAAGCAAACCCAATTTTCAGCCCTAGTTTTGATTTTAGGAATTCAAGCAAAAATCAGTAAATCTCAAATTAAATAGGTATGAATTCCTTGCTTCTTCTTCTATCTATTAATATTATCAATTTGGTATTTTGATTCAGTTAGTAATCTTTGAATTTTTGATGATTAGGGGTTGTTTTGAGGTGCTTTGGAGTTTGAGAAGAAGCAGTGCTATAGTTGTTTCAACCTAATCAAATTTAGTTCATCTCCTTTTCTTTTTGAATTCAAGGTGGGATAATAATCTCACACTACTATATCTATGATCTGAGATGATTTATTGTTTTAAATTGATTTGCAAAATGGATGATTTGATCAGTAAAAAAAATGAAATGAATCGGTATAATTTAACTTCTGGAAATTAGGTACCGTTTAATTGAACTGAGCAAATATGAGTTTATCAGCTTAACTTTAGATTTTGAAATTTCCCCTATGAGTTTCGTACCTCCCGCCTCCCTACCTTATCAGTTGAGTACATCCCTGCCTTCCTTGCATTTATATTCATTTTTTTGTTAGTTTACATTTTGTTTGCAAGCTACATGAATTATTTAATTGAGTATAAAGGGACACGTCCTTCATTGTCTTTGTTCTGAAGAAAAGTCGCATTCAACACTTGCATTTAATTAGGTGCATGCCTAACATATTAAAAGATGGGCATGCATATACCAGTTTAGAGTAAGAATTGAATTTTGCTTTGATTATATATGCTCATTTGCTTCTTTTCTTTTTATTATGTAGCCTTGAGAATTACCCCCTTAAGCAAGCTTTCTTGCCTTGTAATTTCGTCCCTGCCATGTTGTGTTTGAGCATAATTTGCATAAATATATCCCTCTACTTTCCTTTTATTTTATTACTTTATAATTCACATAACCAAGCAAGTATTCTTGCTTGATAAGCACGCATGACCTAAGTATGTTTTCATTTTATAACTTTGCTAATGAAAGTGCTTGCACGTGCTTTATACTTGTACATGCATTTATTTTTGTAACTTGACTTTGTTATCTTTTAGGAGCCTAGCTTGATTTTACATCACTTTGAATATTTATATATAAGTTTACTTGCCTATAAATATGTAGTCTAAATTGACTAGTTATATAGGATAGTACTCTTATTTTGAAATTTAATCAATTGTCTGTATATATGAGTCAACCGAGTTTTACTGTTCAATATACATATATAATGCTTGTAGCCTTGAAACATGTAGACTAACTTTACAAAACATATATATAAGCTGTCAAATTTTCATCGTACATACTTTTCTATACATGCTTTTATTTTGTAGCTTAGCTTTTACATAAAACATATATACAAATCTTGAACTGCCGATGCTTTTAGTTTTTTTTCATACTTTGATTATGTAGCCCGACACCTTTTATTCACATAGTATTATATGTATAAATGGTTTGACTTGACCTACATGTGTTGTTCATTTATGTAACCTACTTATACATGCTTTCAAATGTCTCTTTTCATGAAATCTTTTATTATAAGGTGCTAAAAAATAAAAAAATAATGAAATTTCTTTTATTTCTTATGAATTTGGGGTTTTAATGAAATTTTGTGATCTTCTATGAAACAAAGAATTTTAGTAAATGAATAAGTTGTCGATTGGTACGGGACATTTCGTATAATTCTTTCACTTATTATTATAATTTGTTAAATAGAATTTGAGTGGAATTTACTAGCTTTCAGTAAATACTAGAATTTCACCTTCTGGTATGAGACAGTTAGTTAGATTCTAGTGATTACTAGAGTGAAAGTGAGCCACACTTAGAGTTATATTATCTTAGGGTGTTCAGATTTCAGGCCGATAGATCCCTAAGAGACGATGATTCATTTTTATCGACCTGAGAGTTGATACATTCTTAGATTTGAGGTAGGCAAACCTATTTCTTTTAGTTAGGTTTGTTATGGTATGACACGACTGCCCTTTTCTATTTTTGGGCAGGTGTTATATGCAGGCCTATCAGCTTATTTTACAACTGGACAATGTTTACCTATTTATACTCGTTGGGTAAATTCACATAGTTTTGTCATAAACATGGCTACTTATTTCTTATCATTAGGAATTGGGGTTTTCACCTGATAGTCTATTTCTTTTCGTTAGACTAAGGCGCTATGTGGCGAGGTTTATTATTTTCGTTAGGCCCCACGTGGCACTGTGTCACACTGATAGTTGACTACCATTATTATTTCATTAGTGGTGATTATTTCTTCAAATATTTTGGGATAGATATTTAGTATCTTTTAGGCTCTGGAGAATTTTGAATTTGTTGTCGCCATGTTTTTGATGACATTCCATTTTATACTTGATATGGAATTAATGAAATGGTGATTGGTTATTATGACTTATTTTGGTCATTGTTCTGGCATACTTTTATTATGGCTTAATTTATTTAAGTCATATGTTTACGACATCATTATCTCATCTCTTTATTAGATATAGTCCGACCCGTTTATTTTAAAAATACTCGGGTTAGGCCGAGACTCTACAGGTACTAGGACTCGTTGACCTCTGGATCTTGGGCTAGCAATGAAGTAGACTGTTTTGACTTTTAGTTTACTTCATACTTGTATTGTAACATCCCGCCTTTTTGGACAGTTTAAAATCGACGATAAACCACACACGTCAGACTCAAACCATACAAAAGGGCGGATTGTTATTGGGGTGAATAAGAAAAGAAGGAGAAAGAAATAAAACAAATACAGAATCTCGCAGCGGAATGACAAAATATAATAATCAAATAACAGTTCATGAAGCTGTTTACAAAACATTTGATTATACTAATAAAATACAGAATCAAAGTTACATAAATTAGACATAAATAAATAATGCAGCGGAATATGATGAATGCAGTGGAATAAATATAGTAAATAATAGTAGCACAAATCTTCGTCTTCGTCCTCCAGAAATAAGGTCTTCAAATACTGAAATGCTCAGGCCAACCCGAGCGAATTGAAGGGACAAAATACTCGAGTCAGAACTAAAAGATCTTATGTAAGTTAAATAAATCGGTAAATAAATATGAGTGGAACGGCGTCAGAGATGTTTACGGGTTTTGACATCTCTTATCCAGTGTCTAACGTGAGTGCAGTAACTCAAGAGATGCTCGGGATTCACATCTCCTAAGGATCCGTTAAACTATCTACTATGTAGTAATATACGCTATTATAATAATGTCTAAAGTAAAGTAAAATAGTAAAATAGCGTTAAGGCATTACCCATATCCCCCTTAACACATTTTATATATTCCCATAGTCTATACAGTACCATAATCTCCCTCGTACTGGGTGTCGTCAGTGGGCACTCCATAGGTATGGTACAAAACAAACTCGTAGAAGGCGCACTAGGGTAGGTGATAAGACACAACTAGGCAATGCCAAGGTAGATATACCAATTACGCATCCGGACTGTTGGTAATGCATAGCCACAACTACCGCCCAACTTGAAACACACTCCCGAGTAAAAATCGAAGGGTGGCCACCAAATAAATCAAAAGTCGGAATATAGTATCGATGGAATGTGTCCGATAGGAGGAATGACCTCACTTGGCCCGAGAATCGCTCCTGTTTTAGCCACCTTAAGCCAACTCATGGGAGTCGGGTCCACGTATATACCTCATATAGGATCGTCGCCACCATCCTACTTCATTCTGGAATCTCCACCGCGTACACAATTGTCAAAGTGGTTTTCGGTATTGGCAGAGAGTATGACAATATCTGATCCCGGTCTCTTTAACAACCAATCGCTTATTACACACCGGATGGTTCTTTTATATTTCCAAAATCATTTCATAATTGATATCAAAATATCATATTCGATTCAAACCATATCACTTTCAAAATCATTACTTTACTTTCGAAATCATATTCACTTTTGAAATCATATCACATTTGAAATCATAGTTTCGAAATTTCATTTCCTTTCAAAAGTCATATTCACAATTTATACCAAATTATCGTATTCTCAAAACCATAATACTTTCGAAGTCATATTCACTTTAAAAATTGAGAATTTGAATATAAACCCATCCATTTTACTTAGTTTGGAATTTGAAAGAAAATTGTTTAAATAGTTATAAATAGTTAAAATACTCCAAAATAGTTTAATTCTAGGTAAAGTACCTTTAAATTGATTTAATATAGTTAAATAGGTTTAATTTAGATTAAATATAATTAAAATAGATTAAATAGCTTAAAATAGATTAATTAGATTTAAAATAAATTAAAATGGTTTAATTAGTTTAAAATAAATTAACTTGGTTTAAAATAGATCAAAATAATTTATACAGTTAATATTAGTTAAATAGTTAAATAAGTTTGAAAATCTTAATAATTAGAAAATTTAAAATAATATATTTTAAAACAGTTTACTTAAAAATATGAGTTTGAAATTAATACCAAATTAAACTATTCATTTCATTTCAGCATATTTGTACCATTTCAACTTTCCAAACCGACAAACAAATTTCAATAAAACTATCAAATTCACATCGTTTCAATTCATGTTCACAAATCAATACGGATTACTCCAATTTCCAACTATTTCGAAGTTATTTCCAAACAAATTTAATGACTTGATTTCGATAGAATTTCATTTACGTAAAAGTTTAACTTTAAACTTCCAATTTACTTTCTTAAAGAAATTCCTTTTTAAACCAATTCGCATTTCAACACAAAACTTGATTTTTCCCAAAAATACTTTAATTTATATAAATCAAATTTTATTTCAAAACATCAATTGATTAAATTCAAAAATTTGAGGAATTTAAAATCATTTAATTTAACCAATCCGGTGTCCGTATATAATTCCCTACCCTAGGTCAAGTGAAACGAATAATAAAATACAACATCTATTCAACCAATATCAATAATCAACATCCATCACAATCATCATCCAAACTAGTTAGTAAATATCAATAGAGAACTGATAATCAATAACAAGTATTTAACTGGCAGTTTATATTCAATAATAAATTAAATAATGATTTAATTCAAATAAAATTCAAATTAACTTAGATTATGATTAAAATATACCAAACAGTCATAAATAAATTTCTCATCACGTCATACATTAAATTTAACAAACATAAGAAATTTTAGAAGTTGTGAGTGGGTTAAAACACTCACCTTTGAATTTAAATCAAATTTAAATTCAATTTAAGCCCAAAATTCAAACAGTCTTAGAATTCGTCCAAACCAGCGTCAAAGTGTCCGGAATTTTGATACAATCCCAGCGGATCAAACCGTGCATAAATCGGACCTCGTATGTGAAAATTACACGCATTAGAAGATCGACAATATAAATAAAAAATATAAATAAAATAAAATAGTTTAGTAAAACGCATACACGTCAGCTACCTTTCTTCCCAGGCATATGCGTCTTCACGCTATCGCGACCAGTCAAGGAGCCGCCACCCAACGCGCTCATGCTTGGCCAACCACCGTGCGACATAGCCTTTGACGTCGCTGCCAGGCACTCCGGCCACGCCCAGCACCACGCGCCGCCCCCCTACGCGACCACGACATCGCCGATCAGTGGCCAAAAGGACGCAGCCGCCACTTAGTGTAAACCCTAGTCGAATTTTCAACATTAATTAGACCATCATCTCGTCCAACAAACCATGCCGATGAGCTCCCCTCAGTCCTCTCCACACAACGGTACCATTGATTTGGCGATCCATCGAAGTTGATCGTCGCGTGATGAACGACCGTGGATAGTTCACCCAGTTCTAGCCACATAGAGACCCAAATCGAAAAACGAATCACATATTTGAGTTGCGCTCGTCGAGAGCTTCAAATCGATATATAATTCGATGAAGTGTGAGGAGTTTGAATTTTTGATTCGGTTTTGATTTTGAATTTGCAATTGGGAATTAGGGTTTGTCTGCCATTGGAAAGAGAGAAACAAATGAAATTGTACTTACAAACAAACTGAGTTGAGGAACACTAGGGTTTATAACAGGTTATTTATAGACAAAGCTGAAAATAGAATGGATGGACAAGATTTGGTTTGAATTGGAACGATAAACGACCCGAAAAGCCCATTCTGACTCCGAAACGAAAATGGATCAACCCATATATCAAAATAGATGCTTTCAAATATTTTAAATTCAATGGAACAGGTTTCAAGTCCTAATTCCATCATATGAAGAAGTTATGCCAAAATCAGCTTATTTCAAATTGATTTCAATTGATTTTAATTAAATTGATTTCTGGGCGTTTCGAGTCCGTACGATCAAAGGACAAGTCTGATCGTTACGAAACTTCAAATCCTATAATAATTCACTGTTATGGATCCGATGAAATTGGTTTCGTCGAAATCCGAGTCAGTGACCAAAATGGCTATATTTCAGTTAATTAAATAAATTAATATTAAATTAATAAATCATCTTTTCAATTCAAATTTTATAATTTACAATTTCTGTCATTTTAGATTACTTGGACATTTACCATAATTTAAAACAAATTTAGATACCAATTCAAATTTAATTAATTTCCCAATTATGGTGTTTAATTTCAATTATAACTAAATCCAGTTAATAAAAATTTAATTCCAATGAATTGTTTTTATTTGATTTCAGCCTTTATACTCAATCCTTTTTACTCAAATAACATAGTTAATAATTGTTTATCTTTCATTACATTAATATTCTTCAGTTTCCCATCTTTATTTATTTTAACTACTATATTCCCCTTTATATTGAATTTTTGTCAAATTTATTCATTAATTATAATTAAAATCTCAATTAATTAATTTACTTGGTTTCATTCGTTTATTAGGTCAATTATTATCTTATGAATAAAATTAACATTTACATTCATTTTATTATATCCACAAATTTCAGTTATCGTCTTAATTCTCCTTAATGTAACATTAAATTCCATTTAATTGCAATGACTTTCCAATTAATTTAACAGACTGAATAAATAGGCAACACATAATAAATGTTACCCTTTAACTTTTAATCACACTTGTAAGGGTTTATTATTTACAATCAAATATTATAAGTACTTACATAATATTAGTTTTATTCAATTACCATTTATTATATATTATTTCATAAATAAATTTCATATTCGCATTTGGTTTTCATATATTCAATTTATAGTCAAGTATAACATTTACATTAATTCATTTATTGGAATTTCATTTCTGTTGTTAATAATTAGCTTTAATTAACATTGTTACCTTTCATTTTAGTATTGATTTCATTATAAAATTACAAATTTTTTTCTTTTAATATTGAATTATTAAAATCTCACTAAATTAACAAATTTAATTATCGAAAATTATGGGTCGTTACATGTATATATTGACATTAGGAGTTTGTGTCATGTATATTATCTAGTAATCATTGCGTACCTAATATAGTACTTTTGGATGTGATGTATATATATTATGTGGGTCTAGTACTGATATTTTGTAGACTCACATTCTATTATGTAAATGATGTACAATATTCCGCCGTGATGTGTGACTCTGATTCTGTTTTATCTATATTATTACTGTTCTGAATCTTTTTAATTGGTGTATTTATTACTTTGTAATAATACTGTACACGTCAAAAAAAAATTCAGTTCAGATCCTCTAAAGTTAATAAAGACGTGTCAGTGTTAGTATAAAGATATATTCACATTCGATCGCCCTTAACCAACCGTATTCTTCATATTATTAGACGACATTACTTGTAATGTTCTTTAATAATATAGGTATAACGATAGGGTTAAGTTTGGTTAGTCCGGTTACTTTCTCGTACTTATGTGAATTTTGGGGACAAAATTCTTTTAAGGAGGGAAGAATGTAAAACCCCGCAATTTTAATGATCGAATATTTAAATGATTATTTTAAATATTTAACCGATAAGTAACGAAAAGCCTCTTATACTCGATTTTTACAAATGAGCAAATTAGGACTTGACACATCTGTAGTTGAGTTCGCTTTTTCAATGCGAGTAAAATAAGTATAAACTTGGATATGTTTAGAGTCGATAATTTTTGAAAATGAATAGTGATTTTGGAAAACGAGATGAATTTGGGCTAAGTCCATTTACCTAGCCTATATGAAGCTAACCTCTTCATATTTTCATTCTCACTTTCATTTCACGTTCACTTTTTTCTCCTAATCTTTTCTTAATCACCTCTTAATCCCTCCTTAATCTCTAAGCTAACCTATTCAATAAAATTACTAAAATCAAATAAAATTACTATAATTCCTCTCTTCCAATTCTCTACAAAACCCTCAAAGGAATTAGCTTCAATCAGATTTTGGTGGGAGATCTCAACTTTAAAGCAAGCATGGAATTAGGATTTGGTGATTTGGAGCTCGGTTTGGGAAAGAAGAGATGAGTGAGATGATTCTCTTATTTAATTTACATGTTATACTTCATACATTTGTTTATTAATGATTATGAGGTGATATGGAATGATTTGGCAAATGTTAGTAATGTAATTAGCTTATGTTTAGGCTTTAAACATGTTTATATCATTACATTATCAATTAGACATCACAAATATCATATTTTGAAAAGTTAGTAAGTCCTAAAATTGATTTGGGGTTAATTGGATAATTGTCTGTGATATTGTGGATTGATATATGACTAGTTATGCAATATAATGATGTACATGTCATTAGTTAATAATAATAAACTAATTTAAATGGTTTTTGAAATTTGTTAGTAAGCTAATTAAACAAGTTTCGAACTCTACCCTTATTTATTAAAATGATTAGAGGGTAAATAAGGCTAAATTAATATTTATAAACATCATTTAAATAAAAGAACGATTTTTATAAATAAGAAGGTATACTATAAAATGATTTGGATTTTGTAAAATAGCAAATGAAACTCAATGAGTATTTATAAAATGGTTAGATGATTTTATAAATAAAATATAGATTAATAAAATGGAAATACTATTTTATAAAATAGTAATATTAAGTATACTTAATTTCAAATTAGATAATTAAGTATTTAAAGGCTTAAAATTGATGTATAAGCTAATGATATATTTTATAAAATAGAAGTAAGATTTTATAAAATAGTATGAAACCATATTTGATTTTTACCGAGAAGATTAGTAAATAAAAGTAATAATTGATTAAGTAATAAATGAATTACTTATTTAAATATACATGTATATATATACGTATGGGCAAGTATATGTGTACGTGTATTTGAAAATATATAACAATCAAAACAATGGTTGAATTGTAGTTAGAATCGCTGTATGTCTGGTTGTTTATATACGTTTGTAATTTGTTTGATTATATAGAAATATAATTGATTACAAGTTCGTTGCGGGCATTTCACATAGCCCTAGCGACTATTGCATGCGCAAAGTTGTGTGAGAATATATCGGGTCGAGTAATCATCCGGGTAAAGTCTGAAACGTGATTTGTGTAGTGACGGTGTGTTTGCATAAACATGTGTGCATAAGCGTGCATAAATGGGTGTATCGACACACGTATAAGCTACGCACTAGGCAAGGAGTTCGGGTATGTCGTTTTGGAGTGTTAGAGGAAGCCAGGTCGCTATAATTGTCCGTTGAACTTTACTCATGCAAAGAGTAGATTTTTGGTGTCGAAACTGGTTTTCGAATATTTATCGCATCCACTTCCAAAACATCAACAAATGAACCCCGGTAGATGTCCGATGGAACAGAAGCAGGCTCTAGAAACAAGGCGAATCACAGGGGCGATGCGTTGTAGGAAATAATATGCGAATTGGCAACCATTTGGTGGGGTTTGCCTCTGCCCAGGTTCATTGCCAGAACATGGCAATATTCAGTCGACTGAATGTTATATTCAATTGACCGAATAGGGTAGGATTGAACCTGAGGGGGGAAGCTTTAACCAGTGGACTGGGGTTATTGGGTTCAGTCGACTGAATGAATACTCCAGTCGACCGAACCCCTGGGGTAGTGAAGACTTTGGGAGATTTCCCCCCCATTCGACCAGGGTTCTTTGTGGTGTCTTGGAACAACTTCGAGGAGGTTCTGGGCTACTCGAAGAGGCATGATGCAAGGCGAAGCTCGTGACTTGAATGCGAATGTTAAGGGATTCCTTTGGAATTGATAATGATCATGCACGGAGTCGGTATGGCGATTTGTCGCACGATCACATCCGACGAGCGTGTACAATCGAATGAAGTGAATGCGTACCTTCGGGTGTTGACTTCGAAGAACGTATAGTTTGATAAATTGTGTTGGCCATATATTAGTGACCATGCCTATTATTATATCTTGATAGTCGTTTGGGTATATTAGTATGCTGGCTCTATTTATTATGGGATCGTGGCGGATGTCTAGGTATGTCAGTGTGCTGGCTCTACTTATTGTAAGATCGAGATAGATGTTTGGGTACATTAGTATAATGACTATATATGTTGATAGTCGTGATAGATGATGTTTGGGTACGTTAATGTACTGACTGTTTATAGATCGTGATAGATGAAGTCTATGTACGTTAGAGTACTAACTCCATATGTTGATAGATCACGATAGATGATGTTTGGATACGATACTCTATTTGCTAATAGGTCATGATATGTGACGTATGAGTATGTTAGTGTACTAACTCCAATTATTATTCGATCAAGATAGATGTCCGGGTATGTTAGTGCACCAACTCTAAGTATGATTGGATTATGATAAAGTCCAGATACGATAATGTACTGACTCTATGTATCATTGGGTCGCAATAACTGTCCATTTTTTCCTCCACCCATCAGTAATGATGGGTATTGATTTGTACTCCTTAGTTATCTTCCATTGTTATGTTATGTGTGTTATTAGTTGGTTGTTGTTGTTACTGTTGCATTTACTCTTATTTTGTACTTTATGATAGACTTATATTATGATCACCCTAATTTTGAATGTTGGGTTACTTTTATCATAATATGATGTTTTTTTGTCACATTATATTAGTTGTGCTAACTCAGTTATACAGGAGAAGAGCAGGCTATGGTATGATCCCCTATTTCTGAGATGGATTTACTGTACTTGTTTATAGGCAATCCGAATTACCCTTGAACTACATTTGTGAAGAGGGCCGACTGTGACTTAGTTGTTTCCTATTTATTTGTATCTAGTTTTAATATACAATATTTTGAGATAGTTCCCACATAGCGGGCTTTATGTCCGACCTGTGTTTTGTCTTTGTCTACTTATGTCATGACAACTCTCAGGTACTCGATTGAGTAGTTTGAGAGTTAGGTGTTTTTGGGGATACGTTGTCAGGATGTGTACTGGAGCTCTTTAGAGGCATGGGATCGATAGTTTATGATATGTATACTTGATATTTTGTTGTACATGATAGACCTGTTATTTGTATATGCGACTATTGTATCGGATATTTATTCAGAACTTCGTGTTTTTAGGAGTTGATGTACTCTGATTTTTTGCATCGGTATCTATTTACCAGTTGCTTTTGCTAGTGCGATCTCTTATATAGCGCATTCTATTTTGTTCATGTATATTCAGTATATTATATGTTATCATTCTATTGTGATGTCTTATCAATGCTTTGGTTTAATGTTTTATTCTAATTTTACCCAAATGATCCGTCTTTTTGGGTATTCTCGAAGGTCGAGGTGTTATAATACCAGTCGATAGCGACATGTTTGGACATGGAAGGGCATGTCAGATGGATGATGTTGAGCCTTGAATTCAAGATTAAAATGCAAACTTGCAACCGCAAGGATTAGAACTGAAAGTTCCCTGCAGGAACGAGGGCATGAAGAAGATTGGAATCAAAGGCGAGCGAAGAGATTTCAACCAAATTCAGATGATCTCTTAGCTGAGATGGTAAGACAAGTACTTCGAGGAGAAGCTATGGATTGAAGTTTGGAAGATGTGAATGGAAACAATTTCACTCCAAACGCCCAATATGCTAGAAATCCACCTGATTTTAAGTTATTTACTTTGGAGCCGTATGATGGAAGGATGGGTCCAGCTATTCACTTAATGATATATATCCAACGCATGAGAATGTTAGCAGCTTCGAAGGAGGTGATGGGACGATGCTCCCATTATATTGACTGATTTGGCTGCCATGTTGTTTCGCTAAATGAATAATTGGTTCATAATCAGTACCTGGACCGAGTTAGGGGAAAGTTTTATGAGCCCATTCAGAGTTCACATATTAACCAAGGAATATGCTGACACTTTCAAGGGTAAAGCAGAGAGAGAATGAGCTTTGTAGAGTTAGTTGATTTAGCGCATAACCGTTGCATTCCAAAAACCATACTAGTTGATAGTACTAACGGCGACGGTTTTCGAAGTCGGTAATAAGACTGATTTTAAAAAAGCATTGGAAAGAATCCACTGGTGGATCTCATGGACTTTTACTATCAAGCCGAGAGCTATTTGCGCTAGGAGGACATAGAATCCGAGAGCGGTGAAATTAACGTTGCAGAGGATGAAGGACCATCTAAGGTAAGATTTGGAAAGATAAAGGAAAAAAGAAAAGCTAACGATGGATTAGGATGGTTAAAGTGGCAAAAGAGGGAACCAAAGTTTTCCTTTTACTCTAAGTTAACAGAGACCCCGAAGAGGATTTATCTTGATACTAGAGGTAGATTATCTAACTCTACAATTATGTAATTTATTATAAATTATCCAACTCTGTAATAAATCTCACTCAAAATAAAAAGTGCTTGATATCTTTTATATGATTTTTTATATCATGATATAAAATAATTAATTAGAAATATATTCATAAGAAAGTCCTTAAATAAATTGTTGTGTGATTGTAATTGCAAGTAGTTGCAATCGTGAGTAATAAATCACAACACAAAATAGTATTTTGTTTTAAATATTTCTGGTCAAGTGTTTCGAGAAAGGACATCGATGCATCCATTGAGACCGGAGTTCGTAACGCTCTCCAAATGCTGGGCATTGCATTAATCATGACTACTGGGACACCAAAGGGTATGTACTCATGGTTATTGGATAACTATGTAATGTTAACGTTTGAATTATTCGGTTATTAACTGGTGACTAAATTCACGCTTCTGAGTCGCACGATTGAATTCATTCAGTATTCGAACGCCACCTGATTTGATTAGTTTATAATATTTTTAAATTAATTAATATTTAATAAATATTAATTATTGTTGTATTTTATGTTTAGAGCATATTTAGTAAATGGAACAGTCTTTAGAGATATTCTGGGTGCTAATAGTAATTAATATACACGTAAGTAATATATGTACATACCAGTATACGATATCGATGTACATTTAATTTGGATTTAACATGAATTGATTACAATTGTGTTTTGTAGTTTATTTGTCCATTAAGGGACCAATAAGGGGTCGACCATAAGGGAATAAAGAAGATAACTTGGTGCCGTGCAGTTAGAGCGCTCGACAGATTCAATGCGGTGGAGGTGTAAAAAGTCATAGTGGGAATACAACGAGGATATAGCGGGATATAGCGGATGACTTTAAAATAGCATATAAAACTCGTACTTAATGTTTTTACAAATATATAAATGGTAATTAAATGAAAAATGAACATTCAATTGAATTATAATTAGTAATAAATAATTTTAAATAAAAACACGTGCAAATATACTATAAATAAACATAAAACTGTTATATAACATAATTGAATTTAGTAGAATATTACAGAATTTTCATTTTTGAAAATATATTAAAAATTCAATTAAATGAATTAATTTCATAATTTTTATAATGTATAAATATCATTTTTCAACTCATTTCTTTTAAAGAAGATATAGCGGAAATAGCGATAATAATGGGATATAGCGGGGCTTAAAGCGGAAAGGATATGTTTGAGGCTATATGGAAAAATCGTAGCGGTAGAAATCCGCTATGAGATATAGTGGGGTTATAGCGGGGTAATAGCGGGGCATTAACTGCACAGCCTTGGTGTGATGACCCACCCTTTTCGACCCTTAAAAGTCAACACCAATACATCCACGGTATTCACGTGCTGAGCACCCGAGTGCTTGGAAGACAGATTGTTGGGGAAAATAAAATAAAAGACAGAGCAGAATCTCACAATGCGAGGAGTAATATATAATATACATGTGATCTTTACAAAATAAAACCGTAATATACATATTTCAATCAGAGTAAACCAACTTTTCTATGTGCACGCATACCAAAATCCATAAATATCAATCTAGATCTGAGGAATGATGACCTTAATGGTAGCGAACCAAATAGCTCTACCGCTTACCCTGATTTTAGTCATTACCGGGCTATGAGGCTTGTGAGGCCATGATTACCTTTTCCTCTTAGCAAATCCCTCTTGGACTGCTAACACTGCCCTCTAGGCACAATACAATGCTAGCATTCACCCATACAAGTTGTTTAGGATACAAACAAACCGAAGACACTACTTCTACTACATCCTTTTTGGAATCACCCACAGGATTAGTATCAAGTAGCCTTTATACTTCAAAGAACTCCGTCTTCGATCAACTTCATGATGTCTCAAATTCGAATGCATTCACCAGTTCGAAGTGGTTTTCGGATAACTCATGTTTATCCAATCCCTATCTCTCCGAACCAACCATCAATAATTTCAAAATTGGCCAAGATTTGATAATCGTTTATTTAATTATCAAATAGACAAACAATCAAATCAGAGATTTAACTTCATATGGAAACCAAGAATGGTTAAGCACATAAGTAACTACTAAGCCTCTTTAATTAATCCTTTCATTAATTAAAACCACTTTGTAAATACTTGTATCAAAGTACTTTTATAGAGATATATGTATGTATACTACTCATTCACTATTCATTTATACTCTTTCAATGCTTGAAAAATATCCATACACTTATCTCATCGGTATAAGTATATTCACAAAACACTACACCTTCATTACTTAGAAAATGTAACGATATACTAATCACAACGGTATAAGTATATACACAAAACATTTATGAAAGATTTCACTTCCAAAACCATACTTATTTGGGTTAAAACAAATGTCATTTAAGACATGGATAACAGTAAACCCAAAACACTTTTGGAGCAAGTAAATGGATCGTAGGGAAATTAGACCAAGCATATTTAACCCCACTTTCCGATTTAATACTTGTACTATCCCACGATTAACAATGTAGTAAGACAGTTAGCATACCATCCTTGCCTAGACATGCATTCTTAATTCTTACAGATAGAGACGAGTTTCCATACCTCGGAATTTGGTGTTAAGTATGAAAAGAATACTTTCCATACCACCATAAGTTATAAAGATCAATTACGGAAATCAAATCGCATTCCTTTTATAAAACTCCTTTTTATAAATCTCTTTTATATTTATAAAACTTCTTTTATAAATCTCTTTTGTAAAACTCCTTTTATAAATCCCTTTAAACCTATCTTTTATTACAAAAATTTATTAAAACATTTCACCAATATTTATTCCAAAAATATTTCTATCTTCTTCAAAAATAGAATCACTTTATTATAAAAGATAAATTCCCCCTTTTTGTTTTCTTGATAATAAACATTCCTTATTATAATAACTTTTCAGTAAAATTAATACTATACTTTTAAAACATTTTCGAAAAGGTTGGAGTAAAATAGAGAAGTTCAAAAACCCATTCTAAATAAAATATCATAGAAAATTCCAAAAGTCACATTTTAAATCATTTCTCAAATCAAAACCATTTTCAAATCAAAACAACAAATAATAATATTTTAGAATACTATAATGAGGTCTAGAACAACCATAGCACTTAACCAATGCTACTATTGCCTTTATCACTAAAATGGTTCAACTTTTAACACATATCAATGTCACATCAAATAAGGTCAAACTACCAATCTTTTAACATTAAAAATTTACACAACAAATATATAAATGAAAATAAAATTATAAGTGGTGAGGAATCCAAATCCCTATACAAAATTCTCTGTATTTCATTTTATTTGTCAATCGCTATTCGAAGCTGAAATTCAACCAATTCAACCAAAAAAATAATTCAAGTACACAAACAATAATTTATATCAACAAATATATCATATAGTATTTAAGTTGAGTTAACTCACCAAAATTCCAACTGAGGCTTACGTGTTTCTGTTTGATCTAAAATAGAACGTTGCTCAAAATTCTACTTTCTCTAATCTTGACGAAATCAGCTCCAGTGCATAGATAATGCTCCTACAAGCACAACACAAAAGGCCGTGTCTGGATTGGACCTCGTATGAAAAAGTTATTGATTTTATGAGATTTAGAGATTAATTAAATAATTAATTTACTAATCACTTTACTTAAATGTTAATTACCCTTCTTCCCAAAACCAATCCCTTCCTGTACATTTACAAATCATGTACACGAAACCCACTCCAGCTGATCCACCTTTCTCCAATTTCACTCTCGATACTCCATGAAATCGCGCATAACCTTCTTCAACGAACCCCACTTCGCGAGCACTACGCATCCCATCCATCAACTCAAAGCTCGATCAAGCTTAGCCCATAGCGACCTACTCCATCTCTCATGCATAGTGCAATGTTGCACTTTCCAAAACTGCATCGCACGACCCCAAATTTCACCCAACGATGCCCCTTCACATGAGAAACACGACGAAACTGATGCCATATCCTATCCTCGCCTAAATCTCACTCAATACCTAACCCTATTTTCTAACCCCCATGTCGACTTTGGCCTAGATGTGCCGCCGCATCCTCCAAATCTTGCATAGATTTAAAGCGCTCCTCCTTACGAGTTCAATGAATCTAATTTCATAATTTTTCATGAACCCTAGCTCTTGATTGTGATTTTTATTAGTGGTGGCTAGGTTAAAGTGTTTACAGGAAATGGAGAAAGAAAGAAAAGAAGGAAAAGTGAAAAGTAAGAGAGAGTTGTGTATGGGGGTTTTATTTTATGTTATAATTACAGTACATCGCTACACAATATCACGTTTGCGTACGAACTACAAACGATAGAAATAAATATACGATCGCACACAACAATGTGACACGGTCACAAAATAATAACAGAATACACTGGATAACTTATTTTGTGATATTTCAAAAATACCAATGTTTGCCGCAAAATACGTCAAACAATAATTTAAATATTTTCCAAATTAAAAATTATGGAAAAATCTTATAAATTCATTTAAAAATATGTCAATACAATTAAGTCATTTTATTAACAATTGATTTTCTTATTATTTATTAAATTTGAATCGAACTTGAATATTTAAATAAATTAAATATTCATATTCGAAACGTTAAAAATTGCATGTCGTTACATTCTCCTCCCCTTAGAAGAATTTTGTCCTCGAAATTTCCAAAAGAAGAAAATGTCTCCAAACCTTAGGCTTTTAAAATCAATTAATTAAAATGAGTTATTAAGCTTTTAAAATCACATATGTTATGGAAAATTTTGACAGCACCTCCTTTGCACGGCTAGGTCCGGAAAAATCCCAACATCGATATAAGCCCATATCTAGGACCTCCCATATCTGGGAACTGCACAACAACAATATATACTTATGATATACCTTATAGAGTGTGTATATCATATAGAAAACACACCCATTATGCATAAACGTGTACCATTTGTCGA
This sequence comes from Allium fistulosum, assembly GCA_030737815.1. Classification (NCBI taxonomy): domain Eukaryota; kingdom Viridiplantae; phylum Streptophyta; class Magnoliopsida; order Asparagales; family Amaryllidaceae; genus Allium; species Allium fistulosum. Next base: position 592,796,666 of record CM060905.1, on the reverse strand, counting down.
GCAATATAACTCTTCTCATGAAACCAAAAGCAACCAACGAATCTTTGCTTCCATGTACCTGAATTTTACTTACATAACCCAAAAGAGAGTTAAACACGATAATTGAAACAATACAACAACTCATTCATTATATATCATGTATAGCAATTCCCTCACATCAACATGCAATCTCAAACCATGTAAATTGCATTTATAATGTAAGAAGCATATAATTATATTAAAGCCCGTACAATGCACTTATGACATCCATACGCAATATCAAATCTAGCCACTCGCTGGATCATATAAATTTCTTTTCTGAAATAGTATCACTCACTTGACTTCCCTAGTGCGGACTCCAATCAGGTTGATTGATTAGAAACCTCCGTTCTTCTTACATAGCAATATACTATGATAGAAAACTTCAAGATCATATCCATAATCCGTATCAAGTGTTCGCTGTTAAGAATCGAGTGATAAATCTTAACCCGGACCGGTGTAAATCACCTTAAAATCATGTACTCGAATCTGGATCAAGGATAGTTATGCGAATAAAGTGATCTATGTCCAACTTATGTACTTATTCCATTGGTTTCTTAACCACGCCATGTGCAATTAAAGCGCTTAGCGGTTCCATAGCAGTGGAAGTGTAAAAAGTTATAGCGGGGATATGACAGAAAATAATAGAAGTGCAAAAAGCTTCATTAGATGTAAAACCAAAATTTTAAATTTAATTTATTCTCATTCTTACATAATTTGTGTAGGAAAAAGAAAGATTTTTTAATCTTATATAGCAAAACTGAAGAATATTATGATTTTTGTAGTCCAAATTTAGTGACTATAATAGATTTCTAGGTCATATTGAGCGCTTATGCCTTAAAATTAGGTCTTTACCCTAACTTTGTTGATTTGTTTCAAAAGAGAAATAGTCAAATCAATCTTTTTAAATTAATTTTGCTACAGCGGATGCCAAAAAAGCCTTGATTTAGCGAGTGTATTAAAAAAAAGCAGGGCTTAAAGCGGATCTACTATTGAATAATGTATATTGAAAAAGCATAGCGGTCGAAGAGTGCTATGAGCTATAGTAGGGATTTTGCGAGGCTTTGGCGGGGCTTTAACTATACAGACCACACTAATTCTTTTTACTTCAATTCAGATGCAAGCCCAAATAAATTATCTGTGTTTTAAACTAAGTCAACCTCTATGACCTCTTTATCCATCTGGTCTGGTAAGTAGCTAAGAAGAGTAGGATGCTGGTATCCGAACTTAGTCCTAAAGTCTTCTTTTCCTTAGACATCTCTAAGGTAAAGATGTTTATTAGTCAGCTTTAACATCAAATAGTTTATACAACTTAGATATTAAAACCAAAAACATAGTTTAATAAAACAAAGCTTGTTAAAGTCTTTCTTATTAAATTTAACCCATTAAACTTATGTTAAATTATTTCACCTCTATTCAAGAGTTATATAAACTTATTTATAAAATAACCTTTTATTTTATATCAAATCTCCTTAAAGGAAATTTAAGAACCAAATACCCGTTTTTATTTTAAAACTTTTTTGAATTAATACCGTATATTTTAATGCATAGAAAATATACATATAGTTTCAACAAAATATCTATTACTACTTGCTTTGGGTTCATTCGGATTCAAACTCGTTTCGATTGTACAATGATAAAGAGAATAATTTACTAAGTGCACTACAACGTTCGTCTTAACAAACGTCCAATCGTCACTTTAGAAGATTATTCAGATTACGTCAAAACTAATCGAGACTCGTTCCCTGAACTATCCAAAGAAAATGTACCTTAAAAATTCATTTTGAAATATTTATACTTATAAATACTTTCAAGTCATAATATTATTACTTTTTTCGAAATCATTTGAAATCTTTTCAATACCGGGATTTAAATTCTCATAAATCCTCTTTATTTTATAAGACACATCTTATAAACCAAATTTCAAGAAAAAAACCTTTGTATAACAACTTCCTTTATTATAATAACCCTTTATAATAATATTACCACCCGACACCTTATAGTCAAACTGTAAAACTCAATTCACTCGGTGTTCATATTTAATTAAACCATAACAATAAATGCTTATAAACTAGCCAAGCATAAATAATCAATCAACAAACAATAGTCAATGCTCCTGAACTAGATGAGCATGACTGATCAAACAATACTTGATAATAATAGAATATTATTATTTCCTAACAACAAACATATCATAAATAACTATATCAGTTTTTTTGAAATTTTTTCTTATATATATATATATAAAAGATAGAATCTAGGTAAAATTATTCGATTTACCAATTTTTAAAATAATACCGTGTCGGTTTGTGTAACACCCCTAATTTTTATGATGACATTATTCAGGAGATTTAATTAGAATAAATTAAATAGAATAATGTAGAAAAGGAGACTGAGGTTGATTAATAAAAATTTAGTGGTCGTGCTTATTTAACAAAATGAACTTATAAATCGTTAAGTAATTAAACATAATGGCATTAGGGTAAATAGTCGCCCATATTTCCCCCTTATACTATTATCCTTAGGCATACACATTAATTTTATCTCAAACAAATTTTTTTATAACCGTAAGAAAGCAAGGCCGGCCATTAGGAAGAAAGAAGAGAAGAGAAAATCAAATTTAAGCTTAGGATTCAAGCTAGAAGAAATCAATCTCAATCGATCATCGATTTCCTTATCCAATCTAAGGTGAATAATAATTTCTACATCTCTATTTTGGTTTTATATTCATATGGTTTTAGATTTAATGGTAAATCTGTTTTAATGATATATTGAATGATGATATGCTTGGTTTATGATTTATATATGTTTAAACATGGTTGTTAAAGGAGATATATGCGGTTTTAGGGTAAAACCGAGATTAAATGGTTTTGAAATGCCATGGGAAAATTTTATGTTATGGAAAACATGATTTTGGAGTTAGGTTTCAATTTTAATAATTTTCCAAGCTGTGGAGAATTAGTTATGAATTTTCAAAGGAAAATATGGTTATTTGGGTTTATAAATTTATTTTGGAAAATATATTAAGAATTTGGATCTAAAATTTTGGTATGTTAGATAACATGATTAAAGTGAATTTCTGGAATTTTTGAGGAATTTTACCAAATGATTTAGTATGGAAATTAAATTATTTCGAAATGAGGACCTAAATGATTTAATTGTTTTTGTAAGAGGAAGGGCTTATTTTTTAAATATTAATTTGACTTTAGATCTGAGAAAATGCGGCACATATTATCCAAATTATTTAAAAGTTGTGAAAGCTAATCAAATGTTTACAAGTAGGCAAGTTTGTTACAAAAAGTTTACTTATTTTGGCAAAATCAGCTTTTACCTAGAAAAAGGTGGTTCCGCCTTCTTTGGCAAACCTTTCGACTTAGACCTATCAACCAAGATCTTTCGACTTCAATGACCAACAAGGTCAAAAGCAATGCACATGGTATCATTCAGGTGGTATGCAGTGAATTCGACCAAATCGGAAGGTATGGTGTCGAAGGGTTGCTTTCGAATGGTGACCCTTAGTTTACTTTGATTTGAAAAAGAAAATCACTTGCCTGTTTTAAAAAGCTTCCGACAAGGTCGAAAGCTATGTTTGCTTTCGATAAGGTCGAAAGCTATGATTTCGAAAGGTTGGCTTTATAAAAAGCTTTCGATAAGGTCGAAAGCTATGCTGGCTTTCGACAGGGTCGAAAGCTATGGGTTTGAAAGGATAGTTTTTAAAAGAGCTTTCGACACAGTCGAAAGCTATGTTTTCGAAAGGTTGTTTCAAAGAGGATTTTGAAAAAAGAGTTGCCTCCTTTATTTTTGTTTAAAGCTTTTGAAGGGGTCGAAAGCAGGAGCTTTCGACATTGTCGAAAGGTTTAATGGTTTTCATAAAAACAAGCCGCTTCCCAAACCTTTCGAAGAGGTCGAAAGCAGGAGCTTTCGACGTTGTCGAAAGGTTCAATTATTTCCCAGATATTATAATGCTTTTGAAAGGATGGTTTCAACACCATCAAACTTTCATAATATTTTATAAAATAAAGTGTGGTTTTGAAAGAGATACTTTCACCTGTTTTCACTATGACCCAATAAATCTTCGGCGTGGAATATAATCCCCAAGTACCCAAAAGACTCAAATCTAGGTAATATTTTTAAGTACAAACACAATGCTTTCGGAAGGTTTGATTTTCAATGGTTTCAAAAGGTTTGACCTTCATTGGTTTCGAAAGGCTCTACTCTTATTAATGATACTTTAACAAGGTAAAAAGGTTTCGAAGGAAGTGTTTTAAAGTATTAAAAAGGCTGGAGCTTATTGTTTTAAAAGATATGATTTATGCTTTCAAAGGGGTCAAAAGCAAAGCTTTCGAAGGGGTCGAAGGCTGAAGCCTTCGACGTTGTCGAAAGGTTTTAAAACCCTAACTCAATTTTTTAAAGGAAAACCCACGGCTTATATAAAGGAGTTTTGTAATAACTTTAAGTATGTTATTTTGAAGAAGTATTGCCTTGATAAAAATATAAGTTAAAGGGGTTAACTATGTTTTATATGAAATGTATTTCAAAGACCTTAAACCCATAGGAGTGGTATTGTTAAATTGTTGTTTTGCTTCTTCAAATATAAATATATTCACATGATAATCCATAACTGTATTTTGGGGAAAATGGGGTAGAAGAACCAGCTAGGTTAACTCTGAAGTGAATATAAATTGCTTAAACTCCTGAATGAGTAGAATTGCATCCAAGGAGTCGGGGTGACAAAAAATAATATAGGATGCTTACACTTAGTAGTTATTGGAGGTAACCAAAAGGTTCATAGTAAACCCATGAAAACTATGATTATGTAGTTATTGGAGGTAACCGATAGGTTCATAGTAAACCCATAAAAACTATGTAGTGAACCCATGAAAACTATATTCGGATTAAGAATTGACATCAGCCAATAGGTTCCTAGTAAACCCATGAAAACTAGGATAAGAAAGTGGCTAATGGAAGTATCAATAGGTTCCTAGTCAACCAATGAAAACTAGGATGTGAAGTGAGTTACTGGATGAATCCATAGGTTCCTAGTCAACCCATGAAAACTAGGTTAAGATGATTAGTTATTGGAATAACTAATAGATTCACGGGGACCCATGAATTAATTAAGTTAACTGGTAGGAGCCTATAGGGTCTTAGTGACCCCATGAAAACTATGAAAAGAACTGGATGTTCATTAATTATATAAAGGTATTAGAAAACCCATGAAAACTAAAAGGTTAATAGCGACCCTAGAAACTATAATTTTGACAGGGAGTCAGATTAAACTAGGGATGGAAATCCTAATTGTTTTAAGTATGCATATCATCATAATATTTTGAAAATGTATGTTTTAACCATTGTGGATGCAGGAGCACAGAATATGGTTTTAAAAAGGTTTTAAGAAACTAATGAGGGGAAAACCCGTTTCGCTAAGCGGCATGGTCTCACTAGATATCTAAAAGGATTGAGATGTTAGATTATCATTCATACCAGGCTTTATGTCTGGCTCGAAGTTTTTGTTTTCCCCTTAAACTCTTAGGTACTCGATTGATTTTGAGTAGTTTGTGGTTTATGGTTTTCAGGTTCTCTTCTTAGATGGATAAAGCTTCCGGAGGCGTGTAGGAGGCAGATAGTTATTTAGTGTTATCCTTTTCTGCTGTGTATTTGGATGTAAAGGCATATTTATTAGCCTTATTATATACTCTGATTAACTAAGGGGGCATCTTCATATGTCGCTCTTGGCGTATGTGTAATAATTATATTTTGCTGAACATAGTTAACGTTTTGGGATTATGTAATGAATATGAAATGTTTTGAATGGAATGTGGAAATATGTTTTTGAATTGTTAATTTTTTTCCATATTCTTGTGATCTGAGTATCAATGAATCTAGCACCGCCGTATTTGGACGCCGAAGATTAATAACTATGGATGACTGCAGCATCCGTAGCCGTTAATTTTGAGCCTCCAAGTAGGAGGATGTTACAGGTTGCCTTGTTTGAGTATTTAGAAACCTCTCTCGATACAATTGTACCTTCTTTATCGACCAGAATTCATAAACCACTCAACAGATCAATCAACACAACACAAAATATTTTTATAGCATGAACAAATACGCCATCGTATATAAAATACACTCAACTCATTCTAAGGTGTTACTGACACTATCTCTAATGAGTTTACCCCCACAAGGCTTAGGTGTTTGCACAACCTAAGCTCGGATACCACGTTGTAACGACCCACCCTTTACGACCCTCAAAAATCGATACAAGTACATCAACGTTATTCACGTGCCAAGCATCAAAGTGCCGGAAAGACAGATTGTTGGGGAAAAGTAAATAAAAGATAGAACAGAATTTCACAATGTGATGAATAAAATATAATATACACATGATCTTTACAAAAGAAAACTGTAACATATATACATCAATCAGAGTAAACTAACTTATCATTGGCTTGGATAGTTATAACGACTTATCCTTACAAATGCTGATAAATATAAAACAATAAAAACAGTGGAAATAAAAGATATGTGAATACTGTTTGTAACGACCCAGAATTTTGAACGAATTAAATTGAGAATATTTAATTAATTTTAGATATTTGAACGGTAATTTAATTTGAATCCCCGATATAACTTTGAAAATTTGCGATTAAACTATAAAATTTAATCGATTGAATGCTGAATAAAAATTTGAATCTACGATTTTAAGTCGAAGAAAAATATTTCAAACGCTTGTAAAATTTATATTAATAATACTGAGGATAACAGAAGCTTCAGAATTGAATTTCAAAGTGTTTCGTTCAGTTTTGAAATTACATCGTTTGAATCGATATTTAAAAATAGCCGTCCGAGGCACAGTCTCGGAATTCGACGAAACCAGTTCCATTGGGTCCGGAATGTTGTATTATTACCGGATTTCAATTTCCGTAATTTTCAGAGTTGATATGAGAGCATACGGAAATTTAATGCGTTAAAATTAATTCGAACTTAAATTTAAAAAGTTGGTCAACTGTAACACGTTCACTCTTTTCCACCACGCAGACAATCACAATACCTTTCCCTTATCTCATGCCTAAAATCGCGCCTGCAATCGCGAATAGAATCGTGTAAAACCATATCTCCCTCTCCAGTTTCAAAATCAAAGAAAACAATGTCTCAGTTAAAATCGAAAATAATGGCTGAAGTGAATTCAATCAAAAACCCGTCCCTCAGATAAAATCGCATACCCCAATTCCTCTTCCCCCATTTTAAAAAATTCGAACGAGGCTGGGTGGCGCTCGAACTCGAGCTCGGAGACGTGGCAACCGGCGCGTTCGCGTAGGGGTTTCTCAATGTCGAGGCGGCGTTCGAGGTGGTGATTCGCGATTGGGAGCGAGTTCAAATCACAGCAGGCATCGCGAGTTTGAGGAGGGAGACGTCGCGATTTTTATGGTCTCGGTGGCGTGCGTGTTGAGAAGTAAGATCGAGCAAGCAAAGGAAAAGCAAGCGACGTTGATTTGGGGTTCGTGATCAGTCGTAGGGGAAGGCGCGCGTTTGGGTTGTCGCGTTATGGTGGCGGCGGCATCCATATCTGGTCGCGAATTGGATTCGTCGACAATCGGTGGTTGCGCTCGTACACGCGAGTGTAAGGCAGGTCAATGGTGATGTCACGATGGGTTGGGATGCGACCTGATTGCGGTGGCGGGTCTCGCGATGGTTGCGTGCACGGCAACCAGCAAGTTAGGCAGTAAGGTATATTTGTTTTTATTTTTGGGATTTATTTTAATTTAAATGTATACATACTTATAAAGATAAACAGGAAAAGAGAAAAAAAATATATTCCAGTTTCAGGTTAATGATGTACAAAGTATAAAATTTTAGTTAAAAAAGAATTTTTAGATTAAATTTATTTAAAAGAAGTTTAGTTTTAAGTTTAATTTGTTTAGCCAAATAAAATTATTAAAGGAGAAATTCGTTAATTAAAACTGTCAAAACGAGAAATTGATTTTTCGATTTGTTTTGAATATTAATGGAATTATATAATTGTGTATACAAGGTTAAAAATCGAGAATCAAGCTGGGAATGAAATGGGATGGCAAAATAAAATGCTAAGGTGAGATTTTCTCACTCGAAGGAAATTTGAATTTACAGTTATTATTGATTGATGATTGTTATTGGATTGTTGATATTAGATATTTTAGGATATATCTATTGTATATAGCAATATATACATATTGGCATATGTATATATTGGATTGATTGATTTCCCGCCTCGTATAGCGGATGAGACCCTATTGCGCCGTTAGTAAGCGGATTTATAAAAACCTATATACCGCGATAATTCCGTACTGGAGCGGAATTGGTATTGTGCTAACGTCTGTGGATGCAGGGAAACAGGTTGGAGGGATCCAACTGGACCCCTCACATTGATTGAATTTATTTCTACTGTGATGTGATAATCTGTGAATGATTATTTTTGTTATTGAATTGATATCTGGAAATTGTTTGAAAAGCTAAAATTTAGCTGAATGGATGTTTCGACATCATTGGATTCCAAGAATAAACGAAATTGAATTTTTGAAATCAAAGTAGAAATTTCTAAGTGAATCAATTTTTGAAATTGAATAAATTTTGAAGAAAGAAAATTTTAAAGTATAAAAAGTTAATTTTTATAATCTTATCGAATTAATTCCAGAATCAAGTGAAAATGTTAAATAAATGGATTTCGTAAAATAGTGATTATAAATTGAAGAATTTAATTTAAGAATTTGGATTTTTAAATAGACTGAAAGAAACAATTGAAATATATTTTCTTTGAAAGGAATTTTATTTAAAAAGAGATAAGTTGGAAAACCAATTAGAAATTTAATTGGTAAGTTGAAACGATTTGGGAAATCAATGTAAAATGATTTCAATTTAAAGAATCCATTTAAAAACAAGATGTTGAGAAATTTGAAGGAAATAAGGAATTTATTTTAGTAGGGATAAATAAAATTAGAAATCAATCTGAAATTGATTTAGTATTTGGAGAAGAACTTTGAGAAATCAGTATGGACTCTTTTATTTAAAGTTGAAAATAAATTTAGAAATCAATATTGAAATTGATTTAGTATTGAAGTTTTAATAAATGGAAATTGGAATTTATAAAAGTTGGTTATAAATCCGAAATCACTTATTTTGATAAGTAAAATATAGAAGTTGATAAAAAGAAGATTTATAAGTCGAAGTTGTTATTAAAATAGAAATAGAATTTATAACCGTGTTTATAAATTCGAAAGCGATGGAATTTGATAAATTAAATATAGAAGATTATCAAAGTAGATATATTCGCGATTTTGGATAGCGGATTTCTATTGAAATGAAAATGTGTAGAAATAATTGGAATTGGGTTAAATGAAGTAAATTATATTCACGATTTTGGACAGTGAATGTATTGTTTAGTAAAATGGATTCATTTTTGAAGAAGTAATATTTTAAAAATGAAGTTAAACATTTTAAAGGTGTTTTAAAATGTGTTATGAATCGAAAGCATAGATTTCAACATTTATTGTTGAAATAGACGTTTTCGAGAAATATAAGGAAATGGTGGACTATAACACTGTTGTTATAGTAAATGATTTCCGAAAGGAAATGTTTTTATCTAGTATTGGGATTTATATATCTATCTTAATTTCCGAATCCCTATACTAGTGATTTCGAGTCGTCGTAACGATGTTTTACGCAACATTCGTTTTGACTCAAATAAATGTGATTAAGAATGATTTCCTTAAAGAATGAGATATATACTTAATTTTGATTTTAAGTATATCGAATATTTTCTAAGTGTTGAAAATAAATGATTTGTGAATTACTTATTTTTAAATAAGTATGGAAATGCTTTTCCAATGTGAAATGAACTGTTTGAGTTTTTATCTTTTAAAGATAAATTGAAAAGTGAATATTTGAAATTGTTTTTCAAATGGTTAGGTGTGGATATTTTATATCTAGTAAAGATATTTTTGGAAAATAAATAATTTGGGAAAATTATTTGGAATCTGATGATGTCGCGCATCTTTTTTGATAGTTAAATAACCGACTATCAATAATTACCTTTAGATAGGTATTTGTTGTGAATTGGATGAATTTGAATGCCACACTTGTTTTTAAATAAACGCTCACTATTCGGGTTAGCCGGGAAAGGACCATGGGGTCGTATAACCCATTCCGAATATGTGATACGTCGTTATGGATCGCATTTGAAGACCGGTGTTGAAGACCGGATATTTTTGAAAACGGAAGGATTACCGTCGAGTTACTCTACATCGACTGATCTTCGATTTAGAGGTTCTATCACCCTTAGTGACGGGAAGTCCTGACGTGATTGAAAATTATCCGGAAATGCAAGGGCTTCGTGAGAAGTGCCTTCGGTTCTGTTCGATCCCGGAACAGACTTGTATGGATTGTGTGTCTGACGTTACAATTTGAGATATAAAGCTGATTTCTTTCAAATACATTTCTGTTGGTGGCGGAGAATTTATTCTCTTAGCTTAACACCCTTCTCTGAGACGTACGAGCTCAGAGGTTATGTAGTTGAAATTTATCAGCGATATATCCCAATTTGGTAACGTGGCATACTGAGTGTTGCTGTGAAATGATCGGTGTTTGATCATTTACGATATGATCATTTGTTTGATCTTATATCTTTGTGATCATAGGTTGATCATTTTGTTTGACCCGAAGCAGGGCTTTTTATAGAAAGCGTAGCTTTGTGGACGAGACTTCGTCGAGCCTCACACCCCGGAAATGGTCGAAACAGGAAGGATGCAGCAAGGTTCTAGGGAGTAGCGCCCCTTAGTGTATGTCATTCCTTCTGGATAAAGGTGGTATCATGGTATGGAGCCCAGATACTTAACCTCTGTGGTTACTGCATTATTATTATCTATGTGGTTTGTTGCGAATCGGGGATCCTCGGGAAGATCGGTGACGATCGGGGGATGGCATACGCGTGTCAGTAGTTACCTATTTTTGCAGAGGTAACCCGGCCTTGTGTTGGCAGAGATCTAACCGTAACGTTAGGTTCTCGGGTCGTCTATTCCAGGGACGTACCCATCGTGGAAAAGGAAGTTCCTTAGCCTGACCATTTGTTGGAAATCCAAAGAAACAATACGTGACTTGTACGGTTTTAGTTGTAGAACCTATCATTCACTTATGGTGGTCACCACTGTTTGGATGGTAGCTATAGTAGGCATAAGTGCGGAATGCCTATGCTGGCTAAGATTAATATTATACTTTCGAAATGTTTTCTACACTATGCACTAATAATAATATCAAAAAGAATTTGATTTTGCGTAGTAAGCATCTTTGACTATCATAAGAAGAAATCTCCTCCAATTCTGCGTTTGCATTGTGTGTGTGGTGGGAGGTCTTATGGTAGTTTCATTTTCCAAAAGCATTTCGAATTGACTTTAAAATTATACTGTTGTTTATTTTAAAGAATAACTGTTTTACGATCTCACACCAGTCTTGCTATATTACAGCATGATAGGGGATTCTCGCTTCGCAGTTTGGTGGCGAACGGGAGACTCTTACCCCTACATGTCCCTGAGAGGGATGGGTTGGTTAGGCAGATGCCGTGACAGTCGAGAGGCTGGCCGTAAAAGCAAGTTTGGGGTACCATTGTCATCCACGGTGGGGCCGGGATGGTTGAAAAGCCTACCGGTTGTGACCGCTTCTTTCGGGATGTTACAAGTGGTATCAGAGCATATGGTTAAGCGACAACCCTGCTCTGTTGGGTGTTACTCATTAGAGATAGAGTCAGCAGTACTCTAGAATGAGTTTGAGTGTAATAATAGATATGAGCGCGTATTTGTTATTGAATATAAAATTGTTTTATATTGTGATGATTGGTTTATTGAGTGGTATATGAACCTTCGTCGGCACAGACTTGCAAAACTGTATCGAAGGGGTTTCTAAACACTCGAATAGAACAATTCGGCACAGTATTGTTTTAAATAGGGTAAATGAAATAATTTTACCCAAAACTATTTTTGTATAGAAAAGAAATGTTTTTCTATAAAGTACTATAGTATATGGTTGCATGGATGTTAGGAAGTAATAATAGTGAATTATCATCACTGAAATTGAATAAGAAATTCAAATCGTAACTCCAAAGTTAAGAAATTAATTCACATACGAATGAAATTTAAGAAGGTAAATTATAAATGTGAATTGTAATTTAAAACGGAATTCCAAAGAAGTATTTGGAAATGTTTTGAAAAGGATTTGAAATTTTTGGAGATTTGGAAAGTTTAAATTCTTTTTGGTTTGAAAATGAATTTCAAAGGTTTTGAAAGGTATTTTAGAGAGATGAAAGCTCTAAACTCTTTTCGGTCGCTGGAAAATAACTTCGATGATGACCGCGGCATCGTTGGTGTTCATTTTCGGGTTTCCAAAAGAGAAATTGCTGCCAAATTGTTTTAAAAGGAAGTTGTTTGAAAAGTTGGGTTTTGTTTTGAAAGTTCAAGGGATGATTTGAATTGTTTTCAAAAGGGTTTTGAAAAGGTTGAAAAAGACTCTGGAGTACTATAAAGAATATTTACGGAATATTATTGAATTGATAACTTATACGAATAGAAATTGTTAATGTAAATTATGTAATTGTAATTGGAATTAAAGTTCATTAACAAATGAAATATATAAATGTGAATTGAAAGTATAAGGAAATAAATTCATATATGAACGAAAACTATGAATACGAATTGTAAATATGATTCATAAATGAAAATAGAATTCCAAAAAAAGATAATTGAAAATAAAATTCCTTAATAAAATGGAATTGTGAAGGTGAATGTATAAATGATTGTATAAATCAAGATGTAAATAAGTTGTTAACTTATAGAATATTTGAAATCTGATTGGAATGAAATTCAAATTGAAGACGAATGAATTAGTAATTGGAACTAATTTAAGATAGTGCAGTTGTAAATGACAGATAATTGATAAAATTCAATATTTCAGAATTGAAAGTAAATTGAATCCAAATTAGATTGGAATTGTGAATTGAACTTAAATGAGAAATTGAAATGTGAAATTGAATTCAAATAAAATTTGAAATGTAAAATTGAAGATAATGGATGTAACTTCAATAGTGAAGTAAAGAATATATAAGAAGTATATATTGAAAATTTCGTAACAGAATTGGCAAATTTGTTTGAATGTTGTAACTAGATATCATGGCTAGTAGATATACAGGTATAAAGGAATTGGATTTGATTTCACAGATAATTTGAATTGCTCGAAAAAGGTACGTATTTTAAATTCTATATGAGTTTTTGATGATTTCTCTCTAGCCGCTTGGCTTTTTTCTTTTTCTTTTTGAAATCTGAGGGTCCGTAGGGACGTTTTGTAGTCGTACCGTATTAGCCGCGCAAAGGAGACGCTGGCGAAATTTTCGAAAATTTAGGGCGTTAGAAAATTTTTGAGAAATTTTGAAAGTTAAAATTTGAATGTAAACTCGAATTTGAATATTGAAGTTAAACAATGATGTTTTGAAACTTAGAGTTGAAGTCGAAATGTAGTTGAATGATAACGAATCTTTAGTAGAAAGATTTGTTTTGATGAATTGATAAAACTATTTAGATTGTGAAAAATAGTAGACGAGTTAAGGACCTTTCTTTCCAACTTGTAATTTCGAGGACGAAATTCTTTTAAGGGGGGAAGTTTGTAACGACCCAGAATTTTGAACGAATTAAATTGAGAATATTTAATTAATTTTAGATATTTGAACGGTAATTTAATTTGAATCCCCGATATAACTTTGAAAATTTGCGATTAAACTATAAAATTTAATCGATTGAATGCTGAATAAAAATTTGAATCTACGATTTTAAGTCGAAGAAAAATATTTCAAACGCTTGTAAAATTTATATTAATAATACTGAGGATAACAGAAGCTTCAGAATTGAATTTCAAAGTGTTTCGTTCAGTTTTGAAATTACATCGTTTGAATCGATATTTAAAAATAGCCGTCCGAGGCACAGTCTCGGAATTCGACGAAACCAGTTCCATTGGGTCCGGAATGTTGTATTATTACCGGATTTCAATTTCCGTAATTTTCAGAGTTGATATGAGAGCATACGGAAATTTAATGCGTTAAAATTAATTCGAACTTAAATTTAAAAAGTTGGTCAACTGTAACACGTTCACTCTTTTCCACCACGCAGACAATCACGATACCTTTCCCTTATCTCATGCCTAAAATCGCGCCTGCAATCGCGAATAGAATCGTGTAAAACCATATCTCCCTCTCCAGTTTCAAAATCAAAGAAAACAATGTCTCAGTTAAAATCGAAAATAATGGCTGAAGTGAATTCAATCAAAAACCCGTCCCTCAGATAAAATCGCATACCCCAATTCCTCTTCCCCCATTTTAAAAAATTCGAACGAGGCTGGGTGGCGCTCGAACTCGAGCTCGGAGACGTGGCAACCGGCGCGTTCGCGTAGGGGTTTCTCAATGTCGAGGCGGCGTTCGAGGTGGTGATTCGCGATTGGGAGCGAGTTCAAATCACAGCAGGCATCGCGAGTTTGAGGAGGGAGACGTCGCGATTTTTATGGTCTCGGTGGCGTGCGTGTTGAGAAGTAAGATCGAGCAAGCAAAGGAAAAGCAAGCGACGTTGATTTGGGGTTCGTGATCAGTCGTAGGGGAAGGCGCGCGTTTGGGTTGTCGCGTTATGGTGGCGGCGGCATCCATATCTGGTCGCGAATTGGATTCGTCGACAATCGGTGGTTGCGCTCGTACACGCGAGTGTAAGGCAGGTCAATGGTGATGTCACGATGGGTTGGGATGCGACCTGATTGCGGTGGCGGGTCTCGCGATGGTTGCGTGCACGGCAACCAGCAAGTTAGGCAGTAAGGTATATTTGTTTTTATTTTTGGGATTTATTTTAATTTAAATGTATACATACTTATAAAGATAAACAGGAAAAGAGAAAAAAAATATATTCCAGTTTCAGGTTAATGATGTACAAAGTATAAAATTTTAGTTAAAAAAGAATTTTTAGATTAAATTTATTTAAAAGAAGTTTAGTTTTAAGTTTAATTTGTTTAGCCAAATAAAATTATTAAAGGAGAAATTCGTTAATTAAAACTGTCAAAACGAGAAATTGATTTTTCGATTTGTTTCGAATATTAATGGAATTATATAATTGTGTATACAAGGTTAAAAATCGAGAATCAAGCTGGGAATGAAATGGGATGGCAAAATAAAATGCTAAGGTGAGATTTTCTCACTCGAAGGAAATTTGAATTTACAGTTATTATTGATTGATGATTGTTATTGGATTGTTGATATTAGATATTTTAGGATATATCTATTGTATATAGCAATATATACATATTGGCATATGTATATATTGGATTGATTGATTTCCC
Source organism: Allium fistulosum (assembly GCA_030737815.1). NCBI lineage: Eukaryota > Viridiplantae > Streptophyta > Magnoliopsida > Asparagales > Amaryllidaceae > Allium > Allium fistulosum. The sequence goes on along the minus strand of CM060905.1, from coordinate 592,781,264 downwards.
GCCTCGTATAGCGGATGAGACCCTATTGCGCCGTTAGTAAGCGGATTTATAAAAACCTATATACCGCGATAATTCCGTACTGGAGCGGAATTGGTATTGTGCTAACGTCTGTGGATGCAGGGAAACAGGTTGGAGGGATCCAACTGGACCCCTCACATTGATTGAATTTATTTCTACTGTGATGTGATAATCTGTGAATGATTATTTTTGTTATTGAATTGATATCTGGAAATTGTTTGAAAAGCTAAAATTTAGCTGAATGGATGTTTCGACATCATTGGATTCCAAGAATAAACGAAATTGAATTTTTGAAATCAAAGTAGAAATTTCTAAGTGAATCAATTTTTGAAATTGAATAAATTTTGAAGAAAGAAAATTTTAAAGTATAAAAAGTTAATTTTTATAATCTTATCGAATTAATTCCAGAATCAAGTGAAAATGTTAAATAAATGGATTTCGTAAAATAGTGATTATAAATTGAAGAATTTAATTTAAGAATTTGGATTTTTAAATAGACTGAAAGAAACAATTGAAATATATTTTCTTTGAAAGGAATTTTATTTAAAAAGAGATAAGTTGGAAAACCAATTAGAAATTTAATTGGTAAGTTGAAACGATTTGGGAAATCAATGTAAAATGATTTCAATTTAAAGAATCCATTTAAAAACAAGATGTTGAGAAATTTGAAGGAAATAAGGAATTTATTTTAGTAGGGATAAATAAAATTAGAAATCAATCTGAAATTGATTTAGTATTTGGAGAAGAACTTTGAGAAATCAGTATGGACTCTTTTATTTAAAGTTGAAAATAAATTTAGAAATCAATATTGAAATTGATTTAGTATTGAAGTTTTAATAAATGGAAATTGGAATTTATAAAAGTTGGTTATAAATCCGAAATCACTTATTTTGATAAGTAAAATATAGAAGTTGATAAAAAGAAGATTTATAAGTCGAAGTTGTTATTAAAATAGAAATAGAATTTATAACCGTGTTTATAAATTCGAAAGCGATGGAATTTGATAAATTAAATATAGAAGATTATCAAAGTAGATATATTCGCGATTTTGGATAGCGGATTTCTATTGAAATGAAAATGTGTAGAAATAATTGGAATTGGGTTAAATGAAGTAAATTATATTCACGATTTTGGACAGTGAATGTATTGTTTAGTAAAATGGATTCATTTTTGAAGAAGTAATATTTTAAAAATGAAGTTAAACATTTTAAAGGTGTTTTAAAATGTGTTATGAATCGAAAGCATAGATTTCAACATTTATTGTTGAAATAGACGTTTTCGAGAAATATAAGGAAATGGTGGACTATAACACTGTTGTTATAGTAAATGATTTCCGAAAGGAAATGTTTTTATCTAGTATTGGGATTTATATATCTATCTTAATTTCCGAATCCCTATACTAGTGATTTCGAGTCGTCGTAACGATGTTTTACGCAACATTCGTTTTGACTCAAATAAATGTGATTAAGAATGATTTCCTTAAAGAATGAGATATATACTTAATTTTGATTTTAAGTATATCGAATATTTTCTAAGTGTTGAAAATAAATGATTTGTGAATTACTTATTTTTAAATAAGTATGGAAATGCTTTTCCAATGTGAAATGAACTGTTTGAGTTTTTATCTTTTAAAGATAAATTGAAAAGTGAATATTTGAAATTGTTTTTCAAATGGTTAGGTGTGGATATTTTATATCTAGTAAAGATATTTTTGGAAAATAAATAATTTGGGAAAATTATTTGGAATCTGATGATGTCGCGCATCTTTTTTGATAGTTAAATAACCGACTATCAATAATTACCTTTAGATAGGTATTTGTTGTGAATTGGATGAATTTGAATGCCACACTTGTTTTTAAATAAACGCTCACTATTCGGGTTAGCCGGGAAAGGACCATGGGGTCGTATAACCCATTCCGAATATGTGATACGTCGTTATGGATCGCATTTGAAGACCGGTGTTGAAGACCGGATATTTTTGAAAACGGAAGGATTACCGTCGAGTTACTCTACATCGACTGATCTTCGATTTAGAGGTTCTATCACCCTTAGTGACGGGAAGTCCTGACGTGATTGAAAATTATCCGGAAATGCAAGGGCTTCGTGAGAAGTGCCTTCGGTTCTGTTCGATCCCGGAACAGACTTGTATGGATTGTGTGTCTGACGTTACAATTTGAGATATAAAGCTGATTTCTTTCAAATACATTTCTGTTGGTGGCGGAGAATTTATTCTCTTAGCTTAACACCCTTCTCTGAGACGTACGAGCTCAGAGGTTATGTAGTTGAAATTTATCAGCGATATATCCCAATTTGGTAACGTGGCATACTGAGTGTTGCTGTGAAATGATCGGTGTTTGATCATTTACGATATGATCATTTGTTTGATCTTATATCTTTGTGATCATAGGTTGATCATTTTGTTTGACCCGAAGCAGGGCTTTTTATAGAAAGCGTAGCTTTGTGGACGAGACTTCGTCGAGCCTCACACCCCGGAAATGGTCGAAACAGGAAGGATGCAGCAAGGTTCTAGGGAGTAGCGCCCCTTAGTGTATGTCATTCCTTCTGGATAAAGGTGGTATCATGGTATGGAGCCCAGATACTTAACCTCTGTGGTTACTGCATTATTATTATCTATGTGGTTTGTTGCGAATCGGGGATCCTCGGGAAGATCGGTGACGATCGGGGGATGGCATACGCGTGTCAGTAGTTACCTATTTTTGCAGAGGTAACCCGGCCTTGTGTTGGCAGAGATCTAACCGTAACGTTAGGTTCTCGGGTCGTCTATTCCAGGGACGTACCCATCGTGGAAAAGGAAGTTCCTTAGCCTGACCATTTGTTGGAAATCCAAAGAAACAATACGTGACTTGTACGGTTTTAGTTGTAGAACCTATCATTCACTTATGGTGGTCACCACTGTTTGGATGGTAGCTATAGTAGGCATAAGTGCGGAATGCCTATGCTGGCTAAGATTAATATTATACTTTCGAAATGTTTTCTACACTATGCACTAATAATAATATCAAAAAGAATTTGATTTTGCGTAGTAAGCATCTTTGACTATCATAAGAAGAAATCTCCTCCAATTCTGCGTTTGCATTGTGTGTGTGGTGGGAGGTCTTATGGTAGTTTCATTTTCCAAAAGCATTTCGAATTGACTTTAAAATTATACTGTTGTTTATTTTAAAGAATAACTGTTTTACGATCTCACACAAGTCACCATGACTGACTCGGAGTTTATTGTTCCCTTCTAAACTCTGGGTGCCCACAAATTTTCCACACGGGCAGCCTAGAGTTATGTTATCAGGATATTCTGGATATTCTGGAGCTTTGGAGATAAGCTGGATGACGAGACGTAGTATTTGTATCTAATAGTATTTATTCCGCTGTGTATTCTGTATGAGGACAAGTTATATAACTGTCCATTGTTGTACTGAGTTGTATATTGACTCTGATGATTGATGTATGTATAAACTGATATAGTTCTTTGTTTTAAAAGACTATGATTATCTATTATATATTGTTCCGCTGCGATGTGTAAGATTCTGATATTGTTTTCTGTTTCTGTTCTGTGTGTTCTGTTGTTCTTCTTCCTTTCCTTTTTCTTCTCTTTTTCTTCTACTTCTTCTTTTTAAAACCCTCACTATTGGAGTTTCCGGCGTTCGATTTCTCGGCAGTCGATAAAGTGAGTATCGATGTCGAATTTTCGAAAGTCGAAAATTTACGGGATGTTACACTGTTGGAACTGGGCCAGCCCGCAATAGAAGAAATGGGTGAATTTTAAAAAATTTACATTTTGGATCTTTAATGGGCCTATGAGGTCTAAATACATTTAGATCTTATCTAAATTTCTTTTAAATAAAATCAGTATTTTATTTAACTACATAAATAAAATTTCACTTTAATTTAATGTGTGTAAGTTAGAGTATATCAAATATACTCTTATATACAAATTTGTATGCAACGTTTACTTTTCAAATTTATTCAAAGAAGGAAATATTTGATTTCCTTTCTCTTAACTTATTCAACGGGGGGGGGGGGGTATAAATTTATTTAGAGAATGAAACTTTTCATTTCCTTTGTCTTAAATTATTTAATTAATGAGAGATCATAAATTTAATTAGAGAAGGAAACTTTTCATTTCCTTCTCTTAATTAAATTAAATAATTGATTAATAAGATAACATTAATAACTAATCTAAATATGACATGAATTGTAAATATATCCACAGTAAATATTGTGCAAGTGCAACATATAGGGAGTGTGCATAGTCAGTGGTAATTGATATATATATATACATACATACATATATATATATATAATAAACAAGAACAATTTGAATGGTTATTGCATAGGAATTGAAATGAAATAAATAAGGGATGACAAGGGTGATTGATACAGTTTCCCTTTTAGCAAACTTAATTAATGCAACATATGACAATCAATTGGTGCCATAATGTAAGAATATAGAAGGTAAACAATGAATTGTATGTATACATTATTGTCTTAATTAGAAGAGAGAAATGATTTCATACTTTAAAAATATATGTAAAGAAAAATAAATTTTATATGAACACGTACAAGTAGATCCAAATATGTATATATGGAATTCAATCAAAGCTTTCTAATAATATAAATTAGATAGTTACTACAATCGAGTTCAAAACTTTGATTTGTTGTTAAAATTCCTTTTATTCATATGTAAATATCTAATGCAATAAAAAGTGCAAGTAATACATGCATACATACATATATTAACATTCAAAACTAAAATTACACTTTGTTATGAAAGATTAAAACATAGATCTACAATTGAAACATTGTATTGATTCCATATAAATTTCATTTTAAATATAATTCAATCAATCAACATGAAAATGTAAATTTCCAGATTTAAAGAAATGGAATTTAAATTAAATGTTAAAACATAGAACTAAAATAAAAAATTGTGTTCTAAAATATATAGATTTAGTTTTAATTTAATGAAGTAAAGAAAAGCAGCTAGTCAATTCGAACATGTAAACATTCAGATCTGAAGAATTACACTTTAACTAGAATGTTTAAAAACATAGATCTACACTTAAATATTATTTTAAAACATAAACAAATTTAATTTTGATCTATCAAATGAAAACTCAATCATATCATTCAATAAATAATTCAATCTTCGTAAACAATTTTTAATTAAGCAAGACAGTAATACATCATACAAATTATGAAAGTCAAATTAAATTTCCATCAAACATTGCAAAATAACTATCTATATATAGAAATTAATAACCTTGCTACCCAATCCTTCAAACACACCTAGTTGATGTTGCCTTTGATTTGCACCTTGAATGAAGAATGCTTAGATCCGATTGAGTCACTTTATGATATTGCCTAGAAATCACACCTTGATGATGATATCTCATCAGATCTTCAAGATCCATATCCTATCCTTGCAAGAAATGGATGAACCACTTTTATTTTATTTTGTTTGATCCTTTTATTTGGAGTTGAAATATTTTGGGAAAAATTTTTTTTTGCCATGAAAAGTTAGAAGGAGAGAAAGAAACAGACTGAACGAGAAAGAATGAATTGTACATACAGAATGAATTAGAGAATATATTTTATTTGAAAGAATGAAACTTTTCTCATTCTTTAATTAAAACTTTCAAATTAATTCCCTCGATTGTTTCTCTCTCTACAATCCTTTCTTTACACGTATGTCATCAAATGATATAAAATTTCCATAAATCATTTCATGCAGTTGTCTTTAAATTACATTGATATTGTAGATCAATGTGCCCAAATATAAATTTTGTAAATGCATTAAAATAATTAAAAAAAATTCCAAACATCAAATAAATAATAATTAATATTTCTCAAACATCAATTAGTCTAATCAATTTACAATATTTTATAAATTAATTAAATCATGTGGTTTTTCAGTGAATTCATCATTACGGTTGTGCGACTCAAAGGTGTAAATTCAGTCAGCGATTAATATCGAACTATTTGAATATTAATGTTCACAAGTCACTTAGAAGGTGGTGTGACATTTTTGCCGAATTTATCGCTTACACATCTTTTGGTAAAATCCAATTTTTACTTATTATAAGCGGTACCTAATAGTGACAATTATATACACCAATTCTCTTCGTCAAAACTATATCACATTAGGACTTATGAAATTTAGTAATGGTCAAAATTCCAATATCATCCACATTCAACTTTATAGTCCAAACACGAAGTTCTTGATTCAATAATAACAATTATTATTAACCGAAATGCTCTGGCCAGAGACTTTGACTTTGAGTTAACTTGAGTTGACCGTGATACTAACCTCATATAACCGAGGAGATGAATCCTCTCTTTAATAGTGTTTCACTTCCAATTCTTCCACTTGACCCAATTATAGTCTTTCGATAGACGCCGTGCCATGATTTAACTATAATCAATGTGGAGCTTCCACATTGAAGATCAACAGTATTCTCAAGTCGAGAGAACTATGTAAATTAGTCACATCGATATTCTCTGCTTGACCTTAGTTATATTAACCAATAGAAAACTATCGAGTGAGTCATTCCATAGTTATCCAATAACTACCAGTGTGTAACCCTTTGGTGCCCCCAGCAGTCATAAGTAATACACTACCCAACATTTGGAGAGCGTTACGTACTCTAGTCTCAACGGATACATCGATATCCAGTCTCGATGCATCTTGACTAGGAACATTTAAAATGGTATATTGTTTCATTATGATAAATTACTCATGGTTACAACACTTTGTAACTACTATCACAAAACATACCATTTATGGATTTTCTATTAAATATACTTTTAATTAAATTGATTAATTAATATAACCACATTATATCAAGTATATAATAGAAAGAAAATACCTTTATTTCGAACAAGATTGGTCAATGAGTTAGACGTATGTAACAAATTACATAATTATCCCTAGGGAATACCCCTAACTCTTTCAAATACGTCTTGAAGGCATCCAAATCGTCTCCTGAAGCTCCAAAGCATATACAAATAAATCTAAAAATATGCTCAAACTGACCCGAGCATTATAATAAAATAATGCCCGGATCATTCTGGTAAACCAGCATGAGAAACTCAAATCATATAGATTTTTAATGTTATAAAACCTTCCAAAAATAAAGGTATCTTGTAAGACCATGCCGCAATAAACACAGACGGGTTTTTACCTTACGATAACCAAACTATTTTTATCAGAAAATCCAATGATATTATAACAACGTTTAGGGTTTAAAATAAATATATAACATGTCTGGAATGACTACCCATAATTAAATTCAACAGTAATAGATTCTACATTTAAAATAGTAAGGCACCTACTGGAAAATGAATTCCATCAATGATAAGGCACCGAGGTACCACCTACCATAGTACATCTCTAGATAATGTACCGAGGTTGCAAACCTTACAACCCCCGCAAACACAGAGCCGGTCTGTCCCTTGAACATGACATAGCTGGATTACAACATCCCTTGGGCACCGAAGCTGCAAACATAGCACTCAACCCACCATTTTTCGTTTGCACGCATACTAAAATCCATAAATATTGATCTAGATTCGAGGAATGATGCTCCTAATGGTAGCGAACTACATAGTTATGCTGCATCCCTTGATTCTAGTCATTACCAGATTGTGAAGCTTGTGAGGCCACGATTACCTTTTCCTCTTAGCAAATCCCTCTTGGACTGCTAACCCCGCCCTCCAGGTATAATGCAATGCCACCATTCATTCATACAAGTTGTTCAGGATATAAACAAACCAAAGACAGTACTTCAACTATATCCTTTTGGAATCACCCTCGGGATTAGTAGTAAGTAGTCCTCGCACTTCAAAGAAACTCCGTCTTCGATCATATTTAAGATGTCTCAAATTCGAATGCTTATGCCGGTTCGAAGTGGTTATTGAATAACTCGTACTTATTTGATCTCGGTCTCTCTGAACCAGCCATTGATAATTTCAAAACTGGCCAAGATTTGATAGTCGGTTATTTAACTATCAAATAAACAAACAATCAATCAAAGATTTAATTTCATATGGAAACCAAGCATGGTTAACCACATAAGCAACCATGAAGCCTCTTTAATTAATCCTTTCATTAATTAAAACCACTTTGTAAATACTTGTATTAAAATACTTTTACAAAGATATACAAATGTATACTACTAATTCACTATTCATTTATACTCTTTCAATGCTTGAAAAAATATCCATACACTTATCTTATCAGTATAAGTATATTCACAAAATACTACACTTTCAATACTTAGAAAATGTAACCCTATAACTTATCTTAACGGTATAAGTATATTCGCAAAACATTTATAAAATATTTCACTTCCAAAACCAAACTTATTTGGGTTAAAACAAATGTCATTTAAAACATAGATAATAGAAAACCAAAAACACTTTTGGTGTAAGTAAATGGATCTTAGGGGAATTAGACCAAGTATACTTACCTTTATTTTTCGATTTCAAACTTGTACTATCCCTCGGTTAACAAGGTAGTTAGACAAGTTAGCATACTATCCTTGTCTCGACATACATTATTAATTCTCATAGATAAAGGCGAGTTTCCATACCTCAGAATTTGGTGTTAAGTATGAGAAGAATACTTTCCATACCACCATAAGTTATAAAGATCATTTATGGAAATCAAATCTCATTCCTTTTATAAAATTTCTTTTTATATATCTCTTTTATATTTATAAAACTTCTATTATAAATCTCTTTTACAAAACTCCTTTTATAAATCTCTTTTATTTGTTAAACACCATTTATAAATCTATTTTTTATTTATAAAATACCATTTACAAATCTATCTTTTATTTATAAAATACCATTTATAAATCTATCTATTATTTATAAAATACCATTTATAAATTTATCTTGTATTAAACAATTTTTAAAAATGTTTCACCAATATTTATTCTAAAATATTTCTATCTTCTTCAAAAACAGAATCACGATATAATAAAATATAAATTTCCCCTTTTGTTTTCTTGATAATAATCATTCGTTATTATAATAACTTTTCAGTAATATCAATATTCTACCTTTAAAACATTTCCAGAAAAGGTTGAAGTAAAATAAAGAAGTTCAAAAACTCTTTCTAAATAAAATATCATACAAATTTCAAAAGACATATTTAATATCATTTCCCGAATCAAATCCCTTTTCAAATCAAAATAGCAAACAATAATATTTCAAAATACTATAATGAGGTCTAGAGCTACTATAGCACTTAACCAATGCTACTATTACCTTTATCACTAAAAATGTTCAACTTTTAACACATATCAACGTCACATCAAATAAGGCCAAACTAGCGATCTTTTAGCATTCAACAATTTATACAACAAATATATAAATGAAATTAAAATCAACCGTGGCAAGGAATCCTGATTCCTCTATAAAATTCCATGCATTTCACTTTATTTCTCAACTGTTATTCAAAGCGAAAATTCAATCAAATCAACCAATGAAATAATTCGAACACACAAAATATAATTTATATCAACACATATATCATATAGTATTCATTCAAAGATGAGTTAACTCACCAAAATTCAAGCTAATGCTTGCGCATTCCTGTTCAATCTAAAATCGAACGACATTCGATTTTAGCTCAAAATTTTACTTGCTCCATGCTTGACGAAATCAACTCTAGTGCGTAAATAACGCTTCTATGAGCGCTACGCAAGAGACCCGTCTCGATTGGACCTTGTATGAAGAAGTTATTGATTTTATGAGATTTAGATATTAATTAAATAATTAATTTACTAATTACTTTACTTAAATGTTAATTATCCTTCTTCCCTAAAACTAATCTGTCCCTGTACGTGTACAAATCGTGTACATGAAACCCACTCCAGTCGATCTACCTCTCTCCTCTTCTCTTTCTCGATACTCCACAAAATCTCCCAGAACATTCTCTAACGAATCCCACTTCGCAAGCACTACGCATCCCATCCATCAACTTGAAGCTCGATTAAGTCTAGCCTAAAATGACCTGCTCCATTTCTCATGCACAGTGCAACATTGCACTTCCCAAAATGGCATCGCACAACTCAAACTTCACCCAACGATGCCCCTTCACATGAAACACGTTGAAACCAATGCCATATCCTATCGTCGCCTAGATCTCACTCAATCCCTAATCCTATTTTCCAACCTTCACATCGACCTCGGCCTAGATGTGCCACACCCCCAAATCTTGCATAGATTCAAAGCACTCCTTACGAGTTCAATGTATCTAATTTCATAATTTTTCGTGAACCTTAGCTCTTGATTGTGATTTTTATTGGTGGTCGTTAGGTTAAAGTGTTTACTGGAAATGGAGAAAGAAAGAAAAGAGGGAAAAGTGAAAAGTGAGAGAGAGTTGTGTGTAATGGGATTTATTTTATGTTATAATTTCTGGTACATCGCCACGCAATATCACGTTCGCATATGAACCGTGAACAATAGAAATAAATATACGATCACACACAACAATGTGACACGATCATAATACAACAATAAAATACATTGGTTAATTTATTTTATGAAATTTCAATACCAAACGTTTATCGCAAAATACGTTGAACGATAATTTAAATATTTTCCAAACTAAAAATTATGGACAAATCCTATAAATTCATTTAAAAATAAGTCATTGAAACCAAGTCGTTTTATTAACAATTGATTTTCTTGTTATTTATTAAATTTGAATCGAGCTTGAGTATTGAAATAAATTAAATATTCCCATTCAAAACTTTAAAAATTGGGGTTGTTACACTTGGAAGTTGGACTTAGCAAGAGAGATTATAATGGAAAATATTTGCCACTTGTTACTTTATATAAGCAACTCAAACCTAAATTGTTTTTGTTCCTGATTTCTCCTATCCCTGGCCTCCATTTCATCTATCCTCCCTTATTATAGTCGATCTCCATTCAACCCTCTATTCAGCTTTAAAACATCAAACAACTCAACTCAAGTGGTGGTACATCGAAACCAACAACTTTAGGTAGGGATCTAAGAGATCTATGAGACTTTCAAAATTGACTACATCTTAATTAGGTAGAATCTAGCTTACATAGGTATTACTATTATATGCTATTTAGAATCATTTTTATATACATTGATTGCCATGCTTTAGTTATAATGCAATATATTAATCTAATAGTAAGTTAAATTCATTTATTTATTTTAACATAATAACATAAATAATATATATGTATATTTTTGTTTCGACCATATAATCATTCTAAAATATGTAAAATAATTTTCTGAATTCGAGATATATATATTTACTAATTTTAAATTATTAATTATTAATTAAAATCATTTAAATTATAATATACATTTATATTAAATTCATATTAAAATAATATATATGGCATTTAAAATCAAATTGCTCACTGCAATTAAAAAACTATTAGGCCAAAAGATATATACACATATATTATAATACAATTAAAAAGGTATTTTCAAATTATTTGTTAATGTGTGTGTGTATCTATTTATTTATTAAATTACTTTCAGTTATAAAATAATATTGCCGAAATTATATATACATAATTTTGATAATATTTCTTTATACTCGATTTAAATACAAATATATCTTTTTAAATTAATTAAAAAAATTATTTTCAGTGGCATTATATTTAAATCAAAATATTTATTTTATAATAGTATTACTTAGTCAGATGTATGATATTTTACAACTTTGAATTAATATCTTAGACCTAAATTTGAATTTGAATTTTTATTTACCAAAGTCAAAATTAAATATTTTATTTAAAATTCAAATTTGAAAATCTTAACCCAGTCAAATTATATATGATATTTTATGAAATTATATTTATTATTTTATTAAATGCACATACACATATATATAAATATAATATATGTATTATTATATCAAACAATTTAATCATGGCAATTTATATACACACACACACACACACATACATATGGTAGAATATATCTCATATCTACACACATATATATTTGACCATGCTTTTGTTTGATATTGTAGACATCACACATATATGTCATCTCATATATGTATCAATATATATATATATATATATAATGGTACATTCATAATTATGCATTACATATTAAATAAATAAAATATGATTTAATTAGAAACAATCAGATTGGATCCAATGTTAAATATTAGATTTCATGGGGTCATTAATGTCCAATTAGGGAATTTTTGAAATTCACTCATTTCAACCATTGCCGAATGGGCGAAATCCAGCATTTTCATGTATTCGATAACTTTCGATAGTTTTTCCCTTTGTATGGTTGATAGCTACCCCCTTTATATTTGGATGATTGATGACTAGAAAGTTTTGTATAACATCAGCATTTATGAAGTATTTATATATTTAATGCACATATTAGTGTAATATACTTAATTATAGATATATAACATTACATCAAATATTTTAGTTAATTTTTCATATGGCTAAGCGATTTGATGTTATATTTATTTAGCTATGGACGATGTATCCAATTTCCAATGACAATCAAATATGTTTACAATTCTTTTTTTATAATGCAAAAAATGGAGTGTAGAATTTTCATTAATGAGTACACTTTATTTGTAACGCCCCGTCCCGAAACCCACATTAGTAAAGAGAATTATCAAGTAATTCCGTCTACTAATACGGAGAATAGGGTTGGTTAAGGGCGACCGAATAGTAATGCATTAGCTAATGACTAAGTACGTCGAAATCTTACCAATTTTTTTTCGAATTCCATATAGTTGACATACTCAGTGATTCACTAATACGATACTATACGGCTAACAGATCTATTCAGAACAAAGCACAATAATATCATAACATGTCACAGAAACAGCAGTCACAGAATATATATATATATACTGATACAAAACCAAACATCTGATGTAATACCGTTCACCATATAATATAATACAACATCATCCCATAAAAGAATATATACATGAAGTGGTAAATAAAAGATCCATCAAAAGTGGAGATATCCAAGTCCATAGTCATGAGCCCACAAAAGATAGCAAAACGGATCCAAGCATAAAGGATAGTCATCCAACCTAACCTGCAACTCGGTCTGACCCGAGTGATAAACATACGGGTTAGGCAACTGAATCTTATCGTTAGAAAGGAAATACGATAAGGTATAAGGGAAACATACATCAATGGATCAATAATTGATAAGAATGACTAAGGTTGATATCAAGGATTGCCTATCTCTAAGAAGTTATAATTCTACACTTACTTGGGTTAATACTAGGGGATTCATGCATATAAAGAAAACATCCAAATATTATTCATGAATAAATAAACTTGTCAAAGTGGTAAATGAAACCCAAGTATAAAACCATAAAATTGAAATCACCAAAATCCTCAAGAACTCATATTTCGCCTTATTCATCTCTATAAGGCTAAGTAAACACATCAAAATATGGTGAAATCAAAATTCTCTTAACTCATAAAATAAATCTCAGATTGGCCAATAATTACATGCTAAAGCATGTTGCACGTGCTAAAGTTCTCAGACTAGTGCTAGTAATATAGTTAGGTATCCAACAGAGATCTGAGAGGCGACCGAAGTCACCTTTTTCGGATTTCTCAGATTCTCAGATTCTCAGATGACCCGAAGGTCATAGCACTAGTAATTCTAGAATGTGTCGCTAACTTTCGGAGAGGAATCTGTAAAGTGTTAACCTGTGTCCCATACCACACGTTCGCACTAAACAGTTTACTAACCGTTAGTCAAATCCACATTAAAATAGAAACTCAGATGTTCACAAAAGTCATATACCTTGCCTCATATCATCAGCATATGGTATAAAATACTAAGCTCAAACTATTCGCAAATCAAGTGAAAAAAAACAAATCATCAGAAAACTCATCAACCAAAGCAAATACAACACACAAGACTACATGCAAGTGCTCAGGACAGCGATCTTGCATCAACTATTTCGACCCATTAATCACAGAATTTCAGAAAGGGATACAAATGAAAGTTGTCACATTCTTTCTGCAGTTTCTAAAACTTTAAAAATTATAGGATTTGGATAAAAAACGCAAAAGTTATGCACAAAATACTAGCTCAGGTTTGCACAAAGCACTGAGTACACTACAACAACATGACAGCGAGGAACATTTGAAATTTTAGCATAGTAAACATCAAAATCACAGGAAACACAAGAAATGAAAGTTTTAGCTACTGAAGTAAGCTTTCAGAAACATCCAAAATTATCAAATTCTGCTTAGAAACGAAAAAGTTATGAAAGATTTCGTTTCTGCCTCAACAACAGAGCATATTTGATTTTACTCTCGGGTTAGCAGTAGAAAAGTTCAATTTTGACATAGCTATCCTCAAAATTGCAGAAAACTCAACAAAAAAAAGTTGTAGCCAATGAAATAAGCTTTCCGAAACATCCAAAATTATCTAATTCCGATTTGAAACACAAAAGTTATGCCAAAAATACTATTCAGAAAAATATATTTTCTGTGCAAAACCCTCTCGGGTTTGCAACTTTCATAGCAAATTCAGAGGTCCAAAAGGACTCGAAAATTGATGAAATTTGATATGAACAAACTAGATCAAGTGCACTACAATCTAAAAAAAGAATGGCATCAATCTGACATAGGATAAGCCAGATATGATCAAAAGAACAATGGACAGTTTCAGCAAAATATAACTTTTCAAATCAAAGTTTTGTGCCTAAAACATCAACTATAAGCATAAAAACGTTTTCAAGTAGCGCAATTCCTTTGCTTACAGTTTCTGTAAGTATTTTACTTACTTTTACAGCGAAGGAGGAGGTCGATTGGAGATTCAAGATGGAGTATTTCAGCTGGTAGTGGCCTCTAAACTACCTATAGAAGCTGAAACAAGAACATGCAGAATGGAATAAAACAAGTTACAGCAAATTCACACCTAAATCAAAACTTTTGATGAAATTATTGAGTATTGGATTTGATTACCTTTCTCTATTCTTATTTTGGTGAATTAGCTTCTTGAATTAGCAGCAATTTGAATAAAGGTTGGTTTTAATTGAAGGAGGCCATTGATTTTTTTTTTCAATTTACCGTATGATTCTGTTTTGAGAAAGAAGGAGATGGAGAGTACGTACAACTCTTTCTCTCCAACAAGAAGTCTCTAGATTAGGTAAATGAATCTCAATTCTTACCCAAAAAGCCCAATAGAAAATACTTAGTGAAAAATGCAAGGCTATGTATACATGTTCTCTTATTTTTAACACCATATACATACAATACTACATTTTTAATGCCAAATAAAATACATACATCAATTTGTTTTGGAATAAAATAGTTATTCCAATAAAATAAAACTTATTTTAACAATAAAAAGATAATTTTTACAATACAACCCCATTTTAACAATATTTTACAATTTACACAAATTTTAGTGTAAAAACACCATTTTTAACATAACAAACTAAATGAAAATTTCTTTCTTTACAAATAAATTTGAAATAAACAATTATAACACTTTTTAGTCATCAACTCTTGTTTTTAAACCATATTCCATCTTTTATTTCAATAAAATACTTATTTTATCCTTTTTTAAAAATTCAATAAAAGCTTTTTAAAACTTTAGTTTCATCATTTTACACTTATTTCAACAAATTAATGTTGATTAAATTATTTTATCTAATTTAATTAATTCAACAAAAGTCCAAATCATCATATTTCCAATATTCACCATTTATAACCAGCATTATCAACTTTTACTCCATTTTATTCCTTCCAATTTTATTGTTTACTAAAAATAAACAATTTTAAATCTCCAATTTATTTTTTATTTTCCAATATTAAATTATAACCACCGTTATAATTAATATTAAAGGTAATCATCAAAACCAGGGTTGTTACAAACTCCCCCCCTTAAATAAATTGCGTCCACGCAATTTCTTAAGGAAATCCGTAATACCACAACAATTCAGTCATGAAGGAGAAGGAAATTGCTTGAGAAAGAAAGTTCTCACCGATATCAAATGAAGAAAGAAAACCCGGAAAAGAACGCTCGATAGATTCTCTGGTTTCCCAAGTGCAATCTTTTGGATTCTCCGACCATTGAATCTTAACAAGAGGAACGTTCTTGCTTCGAAGGCGTCTCACCTCCGAATCAAGCACGCGAATAGGCTGTTGAGAAGTAGATAAACTCAGTGAAATCTCAAGCTCAAGCTGCTCGGAAGGATCAATGACTGAATCTGAATCTCGAATACATTTCCGAAGCTGAGAAATGTGGAAGACATCATGAATACCCGATAAATGAGATGGTAGAGACAATCGATATGCTACAGGACCAATGCGCTCAATGATCGGAAATAGTCCTATAAAGCGAGAAGCCAATTTCCCAGTGGAGCTAAAGCACATTACTCCCTTCATAGGAGATACACGAAGGAATACAAGATCACCCACTACGAATTCCAGAGGCTTCCTATGGTTGTCCGCGTAGGATTTCTGACGATTCTATGCCTCTTTCATCCGCTGTCTAATCAAAGATATCTTCTCAGAAGACTCACGAATTGAATCAGGACCGAGAATGAACTTCTCGCCCGATTCCAACCAACAAGAAGGCGAACGGCACGGTCTACCATAAAGAGCCTCAAATGGTGCCATACCAATACTGGATTGGAAGCTATTATTATAAGAGAATTCAACCAATGGAACGTGATCTTCCCAAGAACCACCGAAATCAAGAATACACGCACGGAGGAGGTCTTCAAGCACACGATTCACCCTCTCAGTCTGCCCATCAGACTGGGGATGATAAGCTGTAGAGATATTTAGCTTTGTACCCAAAGCTTGCTGAAAGCTAGTCTAGAAGTGACTAGTGAACAAAGGATCACGATCACAAACTATCGAAGAAGGAACACCATGTAATCGAACAATTTCCTTAATATAAAGCTTCGCTAAAAGAGGAGCATTCCTATTAGATTTAATAGGAACAAAGTGTGCGGATTTAGAGAGACGATCCACAATAACCCAAATGCTCGAATGACCCAACCTCGAACGAGGTAGGCCATCAACGAAGTCCATTGAAACCTGGTCCCACTTCCATAGCGGAACCTCTAAAGGTTGAAGGAGACCGGATGGCCGCTGATGCTCGGCCTTGACAAGCTGACAAGTCACGCAATTACTTACATAACTTGCAATATCCCGCTTCATGCCTTCCCAATAATAAAGGCGATGCATATCTGCGTACATCTTACTGCTACCCGGATGAATAGAATACTTAGAGCGATGACAATCGTCAAGTATGTCACGCCTAAGAGCTAAATCAGAAGGAATCACAATACGGTTTCTCAACCGGAGATAACCATTAGAATCAATCGAATAATCCCACAACTCCTCATTACGGGACTTGGATGAGCATGACTGAATGAGACGCATAATACCATCATCACGTCTCTGCGCCTCGGAGATACGATCAAGAAGAGATGGTCGAGCATCCATGCTAAATAAATAAGCTGGAGAATCAGAAGATGATGCTCGATCACGAATATCAAGACAAGATAGAGTCTCCAGAATATCCCATTCGGCTAACATCAAGGAAACTACCGCCGAATGCTTGCGACTAAGCGCATCAGCAACATGATTGCCCTTCCCAGGGGTATACTCAATGTCAAAGTCATATGAGGCGAGAAACTCTAACCATCGCTGTTGCCTCATATTAAGATCTTTCTGCGAAAAGAGATACTTGAGAGACTTATGATCGGTGTAAAGAATGAAGTGCTCTCCCAAAAGATAATGACGCCACATCTTCAAAGCGAAGACGATAGCTACAAGTTCTAGGTCATGGGTAGCGTACCGAATCTCGTTCGGACATAATTGCCTTGAAGCGTAGGCAACAACCCGATCCTTCTGCATAAGAACCGCACCAAGACCACTAAGGCTGGCATCGGTATAAACGATGAGATCCTGATTCCCCTCAGGAACTACAAGCATGGGAGCATGAGTAAGAAGTTCCTTCAATCGCCGGAAGGAAGTCTCACACTTATCAGACCAAATATAACGAACACCCTTCCTAGTAAGACTAGTAAGAGGAAGAGCGATACGAGAGAAATCCTTAATAAAGCGGCGGTAATAACCGGCTAATCCCAGAAAGCTACGAATCTCAGGAACATTCTCAGGCCTCTTCCAATTCTGAATTGCCTCAATCTTAGACGGATCGACTGAGATGCCATTGGAAGATACAACATGACCTAAGAATTTCACTTGCTTCTCCCAGAAGTGACATTTAGAAAGCTTTGCCTTGAGTTGATGCTTGCGGAGAGTACTCAAGACAATTCTAAGATGTCGAGCATGATCTTCTTCGGATCTAGAATAAATTAAGATGTCATCGATGAATACAAGGACGAACTTATCGAGATATTCCCTGAATACTCGATTCATGAGATCAACAAAGAAAGCAGGAGCGTTCGTCAATCCGAACGGCATGACGAGCCACTCATATGAACCATATCGAGTGCGGAAAGATGTAAGTGGAATGCTATCTTCCGCAACACGAAGCTGATGAAAACCCGTGGCTAGGTCCAACTGAGAAAAGACCTTTGCACCACTCAACTGATCGAACATTTCATCAATACGAGGCAATGGGTAGAGATTCTTGATGGTTAACTCGTTAAGCTTGCGATAGTCGACGCAAAGCCTAAGAGTTCCATCAGACTTCTTCACGAATACCACCGCGGCACCCCACAGTGAAGAGCTAGAACGAATGAAATGTTTGGTTTCGAGCTCGAGGAGTTGCTTCTTAAGTTCCTCATTCTCCTTAGTAGACATCCTCGTGGGAGGAAGACTAGCTGGTTGCGCCCCAGGGATGAGATCAATACGAAACTCTATGGCCCGCTTGGGTGGCAAACCCGAAACAGGCTCAAACACATCAGTGAAGTCACAAACAATCGGAATACGAGACACATCATCATCACTATCTCGCGAATCAAGAGCATGCAAAGAGGCTAAGGAATCAACATCGGTATTCCGGAGAACCAGGGATAACTGAGAAGAGGAATCTGGATGTCGAAGATAAACGACTCTGTCTGAACAAAGAATCCTGGCATCGTATCGAACTAGCCAGTCCATACCAAAGATCATATCAAAACCAAGCGAAGGAATAACGTGCAGATTCGCACGGAAAGAAAATCCACAAAGCATAACCTCAACATCATCACAATATAAGCTAAGGGTTGCAAACCCCCCAACAGGATTTGCAATCCGCAAAGAAGTAAGCAAACATGAAACATCCAAAGAACAAGCATCCACGAGTTTCTTTGATACGAATGAGTGTGACGCACCCGTATCAAAGAGCACTCTAATCGATCGATCATGAAATAGAATGGAACCTTCAAGAATAGAAGGAAATATACCTTTCGGCTGAGATGCATCACTAGAAGCTGCTGCTATATTAAGATTTCCCGGACGAGAACCCTTGTTCTTCTTAGGACAAGAGAAAGCCATATGTCCCTCGGTCTTGCAATAGTTGCATCTCTTAGGCTTTGGGCAATCACGGGCAGGATGGTCAGGAGAATCACAGTTGTAGCATGCAAAAGGCTTAGACTGAGAAGGAGCTTGGGATTGTGAAGAAGACGATCCACCTTGCTTCTTCTTCTTGGAATGAGGGAATCTATGCTTGCGGAAAGGAAATCTCTTCTTCTTAGGATTAGACTGAATACCAACTTCTTCGTCACTCTCCTTCTCGTTCTCGACTGCCTCGAGATGGAGAGCGGAATCAACCAACTCTTCGAAGGAAAGCTTGAGTTGGAGCATTAAGGACTTCTTTAAATATTTCTTAAGTCCGGAAACAAACTTAAGATTCTTGTTGTATGGTGTACTAATGAATTCTAACCCATACTTAGAAAAAGCCTCGAAAGAAGAAACATAATCCGATACCGCGGAATTGCCTTGCTTCAACTCGATGAAGCAGCGAGTAAGAGAAGCTTTTTCAGACTCAGGTACGAACTTAAGCTCAAATCTATCTCGGAATTGTTGCCATGTGAGGGTAGTCTCATCCACCTCAGCAATAAGAAGCTCATACCAATCTAAAGCATGCTCTTGTAGCATACTAGATGCCACAAGAACTCGATGATGATCTGAAAGCTCCATGCGTAAGAATATACGCTCACAAGTACGAAGCCAGGCTTGGACATCAAGAACCGACTCGAAGCCTTTGAATGGCTTGCCTCCGAGGTGAGAGAAGTCACTGCAAAGTCGTGCAAACACAGACTTGCGAGGAGATGAAGATGGAACATGAGCGGGAGGTTGAGTGTTCCCAAGAAGCTCTCGAATCTGATCGGTAGTCATATAAATGCCTTCGGGTCGGGAACCACTGGACGGTCCCGCTGCCGAAGTGCGACCTCTACCTCTACCAGACATAGCTGAAAGATAAGATAAGAAAAGATTATTCACAGGGTAGATATATATATCGCAATAGAAATGCAGTAGGTAAGGAATACTACGGAATAGTATTTAACATTCCTAGACGTATTCCCTCCTATCTACCCCGAAGGAATCGAAAGGATAAGGACATGACTAGGCTTGGCCACTTCTAAGGGATGAGATGTATAAAGGTGTTACACTAGATGTATGGTTCTTAGCGTCTGCTGTTCGGTATTTATTCTATTTTGTTCTGAAAGCTAGCTCTGATACCAAGCTGTAACGCCCCGCCCCGAAACCCACATTAGTAAAGAGAATTATCAAGTAATTCCGTCTACTAATGCGGAGAATAGGGTTGGTTAAGGGCGACCAAATAGTAATGCATTAGCTAATGACTAAGTACGTCGAAATCTTACCAATTTTTTTTCGAATTCCATATAGTTGACATACTCAGTGATTCACTAATACGATACTATACGGCTAACGGATCTATTCAAAACAAAGCACAATAATATCATAACATGTCACAGAAACAGCAGTCACAGAATATATATATATATACTGATACAAAACCAAACATCTGATGTAATACCGTTCACCACATAATATAATACAACATCATCCCATAAAAGAATATATACATGAAGTGGTAAATAAAAGATCCATCAAAAGTGAAGATATCCAAGTCCATAGTCATGTGCCCACAAAAGATAGCAAAACGGATCCAAGCATAAAGGATAGTCATCCAACCTAACCTGCAACTCGGTCTGACCCGAGTGATAAACACACGGGTCAGGCAACTAAATCTTATCGTTAGAAAGGAAATACGATAAGGTATAAGGGAAACATACATCAAGGGATCAATAATTGATAAGAATGACTAAGGTTGATATCAAGGATTGTCTATCTCTAAGAAGTTATAATTCTACACTTACTTGGGTTAATACTAGGGGATTCATGCATATAAAGAAAACATCCAAATATGATTCATGAATAAATAAACTTGTCAAAGTGGTAAATGAAACCCAAGTATAAAACCATAAAATTGAAATCACCAAAATCCTCAAGAACTCATATTTCGCCTTATTCATCTCTATAAGGCTAAGTAAACACATCAAAATATGATGAAATCAAAATTCTCTTAACTCGTAAAATAAATCTCAGATTGGCCAATAATTACATGCTAAAGCATGTTGCACGTGCTAAAGTTCTCAGACTAGTGCTAGTAATATAGTTAGGTACCCAACAGAGATCTGAGAGGCGACCGAAGTCACCTTTTTCGGATTTCTCAGATTCTCAGATGATCCGAAGGTCATAGCACTAGTAATTCTAAAATGTGTCGCTAACTTTCGAAGAGAAATCTGTAAAGTGTTAACCTGTGTCCCATACCACACGTTCGCACTAAACAGTTTACTAACCGTTAGTCAAATCCACATTAAAATAGAAACTCAGATGTTCACAAAAGTCATATACCTTGCCTCATATCATCAGCATATGGTATAAAATACTAAGCTCAAACTATTCGCAAATCAAGTGAAAAAAAACAAATCATCAGAAAACTCATCAACCAAAGCAAATACAACACACAAGACTACATGCAAGTGCTCAGGACAGCGATCTTGCATCAACTATTTCGACCCTTTAATCACAGAATTTCAGAAAGGGATACAAATGAAAGTTGTCACATTCTTTCTGCAGTTTCCAAAACTTTAAAAATTATAGGATTTGGATAAGAAACGCAAAAGTTATGCACAAAATACTAGCTCAGGTTTGCACAAAACACTGAGTACACTACAACAACAGGACAGCGAGGAACATTTGAAATTTTAGCATAGTAAACATCAAAATCACAGGAAACACAAGAAATGAAAATTTTAGCCACTGAAGTAAGCTTTCCGAAACATCCAAAATTATCAAATTCCGCTTAGAAACGAAAAAGTTATGGAAGATTTCGTTTCTGCCTCAACAACAGAGCAGATTTGATTTTACTCTCGGGTTAGCAGTAGAAAAGTTCAATTTTGATATAGCTATCCTCAAAATTGCAGAAAACTCAACAAACAAAAGTTGTAGCCAATGAAATAAGCTTTCCGAAACATCCAAAATTATCTAATTCCGATTTGAAACACAAAAGTTATGCCACAAATACTATTCAGAAAAATATATTTTCTGTGCAAAACCCTCTCGGGTTTGCAACTTTCATAGAAAATTCAGAGGTCCAAAAGGACTCGAAAATTGATTAAATTTGATATGAACAAACTAGATCAAGTGCACTACAATCTAAAAAAAGAATGGCATCAATCTGACACCGGATAAGCCAGATATGATCAAAAGAACAATGGACAGTTTCAGCAAATTATAACTTTTCAAATCAAAGTTTTGTGCCTAAAACATCAACTATAAGCATCAAAACGTTTTCAAGTAGCGCAATTCCTTTGCTTACAGTTGCTGTAAGTATTTTACTTACTTTTACAGCGAAGGAGGAGGTCGATTGGAGCTTCAAGATGGAGTATTTCAGTTGGTAGTGGCCTCTAAACTACCTGTAGAAGCTGAAACAAGAACATGCATAATGGAATAAAACAAGTTACAGCAAATTCACACCTAAATCAAAACTTTTGATGAAATTATTGAGTATTGGATTTGATTACCTTTCTCTATTCTTATTTTGGTGAATTAGCTTCTTGAATTAGCAGCAATTTGAATAAAGGTTGGTTTTAATTGAAGGAGGTCATTGATTCTTTTTTTTTTAATTTACTGTATGTTTCTGTTTTGAGAAAGAAGGAGATGGAGAGTACGTACAACTCTTTCTCTCCAACCAGATGTCTCTAGATTAGGTAAATGGATCTCAATTCTTACCCAAAAAGCCCAATAGAAAATACTTAGTGAAAATGCAAGGCTATGTATACATGTTCTCTTATTTTTAACACCATATACATACAATACTACATTTTTAATGCCAAATAAAATACATACATCAATTTGTTTTGGAATAAAATAGTTATTCCAATAAAATAAAACTTATTTTAACAATAAAAAGATAATTTTTACAATACAACCCCATTTTAACAATATTTTACAATTTACACAAATTTTAGTGTAAAAACACCATTTTTAACATAACAAACTAAATGAAAATTTCTTTCTTTACAAATAAATTTGAAATAAACAATTATAACACTTTTTAGTCATCAACTCTTGTTTTTAAACCATATTACATATTTTATTTCAATAAAATACTTATTTTATCCTTTTTTAAAAATTCAATAAAAGCTTTTTAAAACTTTAGTTTCATCATTTTACACTTATTTCAACAAATTAATGTTGATTAAATTATTTTATCTAATTTAATTAATTCAACAAAAGTCCAAATCATCATATTTCCAATATTCACCATTTATAACCAGCATTATCAACTTTTACTCCATTTTATTCCTTCCAATTTTATTGTTTACTAAAAATAAACAATTTTAAATCTCCAATTTATTTTTTATTTTCCAATATTAAATTATAACCACCGTTATAATTTAATATTAAAGGTAATCATCAAAACTAGGGTTGTTACATTATTATTACAAATGTTACTTCATTTAGTAAAAAGGCATAGAATTTCACAAACAAGTACACTCAATTTTTATAGCTTATAATTTGAATCCCACTTGGATCTATGATTCATGATTCGGATTCCGTTTCAATTTAAATTTTGAACTTTACAATTTAGAATCTCATATGGAAATCATTGATATAAATCAAAAACAGGTTTGAGGTGTAAATGCAAGAGATGTTTATTCATTAGAGGAATTCAAACCTCAGAAAGACCAATATGCAATTAATGCCACAAATATAGCCAAATAAATGACTTATTTGCGATCAATACCAAATATTCAAGTTAAATTTATGTAGTACCAATAACTAATGCCTAAGAAACTTGAATAAATATAAAACACTATTGAACAATGATTTATGAATAAAATAGTATCAGGTGGTTCTACTTCGAACAACAGGCACCGAATATCAATTTTTCATATTTATTCATGATGAAAGAGGGACAAATTATTCTTCTTAAAAAAACACGCACTTAATTTCTAGATCTATACATAACAAAAACCATAATAAGAGTCGAATTCATTAATGTTTGCAAAACCTACAAATTGACAATATAAATAAAATGGACGTAGATAAATCTTATTTTGAAATTAAGGGATTTCGTTGAACAAATTGAATAGCTTCAATGCTCTTTTTTGATTAAATATCTCCCTAGATTGATAGGAGGAGAAAATGAAATGGAAACCCTTGGGTGAAATGGGCATAGGATGGAGTTTCTTATGATTGTAAGTCACGCGGCTTTCACGTGATTAAAAGGTTGGTGGTGCGGCTGAGCTGGGGATGAAAGGATCAATAAAGAGAATTGCTGAATATAGGCACACTATTTTTAGTAACACAAGTGTTCTACAATATAATATTTTATAGTTAGCTCGAGTAGGGTGGCATATAGTCAAATTGTAAAACTATACATTTAAAATTTAGCAATACTAGTAAAACCGCATAATGGTGGAGAACCGATCATTTAATTTCATAATATTAAAACAAAACATTTATTAAAAAGTTTATAAGGTTTAGTTAAACAAGGAATAATAGTAAGTTAGATAAAACATATTTCTTTGTTAGAAAAAAATTATAAAAAATGGACAATAAAGACAATTAAATACTATATATATGTATGTGTGTATGTGTGTATAGACACAAATATATATTACATATATATAGTATTTGTATCGTCAAAATTCATTTTTAGTATATTATTTATTATAAACTTAATGTAGCCTTTTGTTTTGAATATTATTATTTTTATAGGGCTAAAATATCGAAATAATCTAAATTCTCGTGGATATGATATTACTATTAAGTATATCATATATATAGAAAGTTATGTAATTTCATTAATTATATATACCAAAATATGAATTGAATCATTCACAGATGCGAAAAGTTGGGGATGTGGATCTGTCCTTGTGTATACACACGCACTAGTACAAAATTGTACGTAGACACATGTGCTCCATGTATTGACACATATTGAAATAAAATAGTGAGCAATCTCATTTTGTTGCAAACTTAGTAGAGTTATTGGATGCACATGTAGAAGCTAAATAGTATTGCTATTAAGACATCATATTACATACTATAATTGAAATATCACTGCTGACGTAGAAAAATACCTGTAAAGATGATTATTGCTTGCTTTAATTGCTTATATTAAGTAACATGCTCTTGTATTGTTTCTTTTACATAATGACAGAATTGTGATAAAAAACATGAGCTTAAATATTTGACACTTTACACACATATTTCAATTGTTACACATAAATCATTAGATTATGCTTTCACTAAAGCATACACGAGATCATAAATTGACACACATAAAGGGATTGATGTATAAAAGGTAATAAATATCCTATAATTACATATATGCTTATTAGTTACAATAATATCAAGCATATCCTCATATAATGATAAATATCCATTATTCCCATTTACATAAGCTCTCTTGATCAAATTCTTTTCCCTTCTTTGTTGTCGTAACCCTTCAAATCTATGCTATACAATATTAATCCAACACCCAAGGACTATGTTTGAAACTATCACGTATGTACTAAAGACCAAGCTTGAAATCTACGACTCGAGGCACTTCAAGGTGGTAGTACAAACTATACAGAAGCAATGATGTTATGCATGAAACTATCAAATATGTTGTATGAGAAGAGGATTTCTTCAAACATTAAACACACCAAACAAACATCTAGGAATTGTGGCTTCGCAAAATCTATAGCAAAAAACGACACCATTATTAATGGCTTGGTATAACCGTGGAGAAAGTTTTAGTCAATATTGTAAAATTATGTTTTGTATTAAGATCAAACATTATACGCTCTATGCTATAGTCATCTTATATACTTGCTAGATTTGGGAAGCCAAGTCTAATTTATTTATGTCACAAGAAACATTAAGGGAAAATTATGTATATATTAAATAAGTACAACCATACAATAACAATAACAATAGTGTGCCAAACAATCTGCTTTCCTCTCCCTAACCACGATGATATAAAATGATAAAATCTATTTTTACAAACAACTGGGAAATTATTTCCAGATTTGATAGTAATTGTTTATTCTCGGTTTAAAATTATGTAGTTGTTTTCATATTTAGTTAGTTCTTCTTAAATGTAGAGATATTGAAAATATAAAAGTTAATTATTACAAATAGTGATATTAAATATTTATAATTTTAGAATGATGCAAGAGGGAATGGTAACATAACCATGTCACAGTTCTAACTTTCAACGTGTCGGGACGCGTAAAAAATAGGAACAAGCCATTAAATGGCTATGAATAGGCCTGTCAACAGATACATTCAGATGCAGATGATGTCATATTTGCA
This sequence comes from Allium fistulosum, assembly GCA_030737815.1. Lineage (NCBI taxonomy): Eukaryota > Viridiplantae > Streptophyta > Magnoliopsida > Asparagales > Amaryllidaceae > Allium > Allium fistulosum. The sequence continues at coordinate 592,754,399 of CM060905.1, read as the reverse complement.
TTCGCGTCCAAAATAATTTTTGAATAATGGACATCTATATCATGAATACAGATGGATATCAGATATTTATTCTCTTCACTCATAATTAATAAAGTCAAAAAAGTAAATGAATTTTTTTGTCTAACGTGAATCCATTTAAGTGATGATGCTAACATAAATACAAGAAATAAAAAGTACAATCATAGCAATAACTTTTGGATAACAAATGTTGACCTATACATTCATAATATGAATTACTATGACAAAGGAGTAAATATCAACCATTTTTATTTTTTAAAATATGAGTAATCTTAATTACTATACAAATACAAAGAAGAATACATAATATGGATTATTTCTTCTAACATGCATAATATGAGTATCATGTACATAGACAAAAATACTTAATAATGATAATATTTTGGTAAAAGCTTAATAATCCATGTGTCACAGCACATAAGTGTGTCCAAAAGGCAGTATGCTTCATTTCGAGCTTGTGAAGAAAACAATTTGGATTTTTAAAATAGTTTGAAAGAAACATTGAACAGTGCAATGATGGAAAATCCGAAAATGATTTAATATTATTGGTTAAAATAATGCTTTTTGGGCCAAAAAACAGCACAACACCCCTAAATTATAGGAAAATGAGTAGATCTAGTAAGAAATAGCAAGAAAATAAAAAAGAACATAAGGATTTTTATAGTGGTTCGGTATATTCTATGGCTACGTCCACTTTAGTCTTATTTAGATTGAGTTTATCACAAGTCGCTAAAAGAAAATGACCCTATTATAACTAGCTATCTACAACTGGCGCTACTTAACAGTTGTAAATTATAATGAACCAGATTTTCAACCCTCGAAAATCGATACTAATACATCCACTATATCACATGCCGAACATTCAAGTGCCGAAAATACTGATTTGTTAGGGTGAAAGAAGAAGGTAGAAGATAGAAGAAAACTAAACAGCATAGAATCTCACAACGCAGTGAACAATATATAATACAATAATGATCTTTACAAAAAGGAAACATCTTTATTCATATAACATCAGAGTACACAAGACTTATCCTAAATTTGGACAGTTATAGAAACCTGTCCTTACATTGATAAACATGCATACTCTATAATACAGCGGAAGAAAAATATACGTGAATACGTCTTGACCATCCAGCTCCTCTCTAACTCCAAAGTATTTAGCTAACTTGGGAAAAACATGCTCGGTCTGACCCGAGCATTACATGGAATAACGCCCAGGTCAGTCTGGTAAACCAGCATGAGTAAAACTCGATAACAAGTAACAACCAAACTGATTTCTATATTTGAAAACTTTTCAAACAAAGGTATCTCGTAAGACCACACCGCATATAAAAACGGACAGGTTTTTATCTTATGATAACCAAAATGTTTTATATCAAAATCCAGTGATATTATCATAGTGTCTAGGTTTAAAGTAAATAGATAAAATAGCTGAAATGCTTCATCTCACATTCCAATATACTAGGCTCTACAATCAAAACCGTAAGGCATATATTAGAGATTGGATTCCAACAATGGCATGGTAAGGGACTACCTTCCGATGATAAACCTCTAGAAAATGCACTGATGCTAACACAGAGTTGGTTGCCCCTTTAACATGGCAGACCAGATTACCTCACCCCCTTGACACCGAGGCCATATACTACCACGGTTTTTGCATGCAAACCAACTCTGAAAGGGACATCTAGATTGGGTGACCGCTCCTAATGGTAGCTAATCACGTAGCTCTACTGCATGCCCTGCTTTTGCCATTCCTCCCGGTTGTGAGGCTTGAGGCTATGCTTTACCTTTCTGAATAGCAATCCATCTTGGAATGATAATAGTACCCTCCAGGTAGTAATGCAGTGCCAGCATTCATCCATACAAGTTATCCGGGAAAAGGACAAACTGAAGGCACTACTTCTACTACATCCATTTTGGAACCACCCTCGGGATTAGTAGTAAGCGGCCGTTGCACTTCAATGGCTCCGTCTTCGATCCCATGCTTCAAGATGTCTTCATTTCGAAATGCTTGAATTGGATCGAAGTGGTTTTTAGATAGCATATCCGATTCCGGTCTCTTTAAACAACTTTCGATATTTTCGGTTATTTCAACCCCGATTCTTTAGGAAATAAACAGACAAATGATAAGAGAGGATTTCACAGCCTAACCGTTTGTGGATAGATTTCCTTATCATTCATCCTAGAAGAACGAAACGAGTTTATACGTACAGTATAGCACCTCGACAGTACCGTACCACATAATTCTCATGTTTCTCCTAGATATTTCCAAAGTTACGTTTTGTCCAGATTTGATAGTTGGTTATTTAACTATCAAATAAACAAACATCCAATCATGGTTTAATTTTCATATGGGATCCACTAAGCCTTTATAAATTTTCTTTAATTAATAAAACCTGATCATAAGATCTTTTCAAAACACTATTCCCAAACCCCTTACATTTCCTTTTATACTTGGGAAACATTTATATACTTATCTCAATGTTATAAGTATATTACCAAAACATTTTATTTTTCATGCCTTGAAACAAAATCATATACTTATTTTACCAGTATAAGTATATTTACAAACTTTTCAAACTTTTCTTCTTTCCAAATCCCATATTAAATAACCAAACATTTCTTCCAAATAAAAAATTCCGCTTATCCTTTATCAAAAATTCCCTTTTAAAAAGCTCATCTCATATTTCAATTAACTTATAACTTTCAAAATAAAGTTATAACCCACTTTATTAAACCTTTAAGTTAATTTATAAACCTCTTTCCAAATCTCTAAAATGATCTATAAACCTTTTTCCTATTTTTGAAACTCTTTATATAAACCTTTCTCTACTCCTTTATCTTTACAAAACATCATTTGTAAAACACTTAAAGTAACCCTTCAGTAAAAAAACCCTTTTATAAACAAGTTATTACTTATAAATAACTTTACAACATAATAGCATACTTGGAAATCATTTATAAAATTTAAACTTTAAATTGTTTAAATAATTTAAGTTAATTCAAAACACACTTTACAAATTCAAAAGGAGTTTAACAATCCCAATGGTACTAGTTTAAGTTACCATTCAATTTCAGTTCGATTCCCAAGTCACTTAACAATTATTTACGTAAGCTACCATATATGTAAATACGGTTCATATCCAATCAGGGAATAACACGTCAATATAACCAGTTGGCATATACAAGTCCGAATAACATAACAACGGGATGAGGATTTATCCTGCTAAATAGATGTCCAAACAATTCAATCAATTTATAACAGAACGGGGATTTATTCTGTTTAACACATGTCCACACAATCAAATCACTTACACTATAATAGAATGGTGTTTTTTTCTGCTAATAGATGTCATTTAATTCTCCAAATCATATGGGTTACTTAAGGGTATGGACAAGAGATCATTTGATATGGAATCGATTTACTAAAAAAGAAAATTGATTAAAACACATTTTGTTTAGTTTAAAATCACCTTTGAAAAGTTAAGCGTATATTTAATTAGCTTAAACCCTAACTAAATCTTAACTAATCCAAGTTAAATCAAGATTAAATCATAATTAAACTCTAATTAGGCTTAATGAACTTGATTAAGTACTAATTAACTTCCTAATGCAACTTGGTTAAGGTTAAACCAAATTGTTTAAGAGTTAAACCCAAATTAATTAAATAAACCATTAAATAAATAAATAAATAACCATTAATCTTAACTAAATAATTATTAATCACTTAATTACTTCTTAACCCCATTAATTACTAATTAAAACTTTATAAATCAATTAATAGTCATTAACTTAACTTAAGTGATGATTAACCTCTAATCACCTTCTTAATTACCAATTAGGTGCTAATTACCTTTTAATTAACTAATTAACTAATTATATTACAACTTAATTACTTTTTAATATTACTAATTAAGTTAAAAAAAACTTAGTAAACTAATTTCAAAATAAAACAAATTTGAAATAGAAATTCAAACATTTGCCGAACTGCATCCATAGCGACCATCGCTATGGGCGCAGTTCGCTCTAACATATTCTTGGCGAACCACTTCACAAACCCTCACTTTTTCATGATTTGAAACATACTTTAGAAAGTTAAAAAAAACTTTAAAACTAAAGTTACAAACTTTAATCCATTTCAAAACTTTAAACTTCGAAAACAAACTTCGATTCCAACTGGATCTCATAACCGTCGCAATTACACAAAGTAGTTAACTTTGTTTACCAACCTCATTCCATAACTCATGTTTTACAATCAACATATTACTAACACCAACCATCTTCATCATAGATTGCAAGTATACATCCATATGTACATGCTTACTAACTTTATAATACAACATCGATTTCCATAACCAAATCAAACTAAAATCAACCATCCAAACCATAATCAAACCACATGATTATCATTCAACTGCTACACATAATCCCCATATACAGTGACATAAATAAAGTTACCATTTTCATTAAAAAAACGAGTAGGTTACTCACCAAACTTTCACAAAAGCTACCTGAACTTAAGCTAAACTTGCCAACGACTCCCTAGCTTTGAAGGATGAAAGCTTTAGGTTCTAGCAACCCTCAAAATGGGCTTGGCCCAGGTGTATGTAGGCTCGGCCAGAGGTGTGGGGGTGGATGTGGGGTAGTAGTTTGAACGTAGAGGAGCCTCGGGCTATCTCATTGAAATATTTTTAAATCTTGTGCATGGGTTTTACAAAGATAATTAATTTTTAAAATAAATATGAGATTTAAGTTAATTAATTACTTAAAAGACATTTTAAAATTAATTAATCATTACAAATAATAATAATTAAGGTAAACTAATTATTTAAATAATGATGCGATTAAGATTAATTAATCATTTTTAATGTCATTTTAAAATTAATTAATCATTTTAACTAATGATGTTTAAGGCTAATTGACTATTTGATTAATGATAATTAATCATTTTGTTAATAATTATTTAAAATTAATTAATTACTTTAATAATAATGTTTTAAATTAATTAATCATTCGAAATAATAATGTTTAAAATTAATTAATCATTTTAATAAATGATGCTTAAGGATTAAGTAATTATTCTAATATGATGTTTTTAAAGTAAATAAATCATTTAAATAAGGATGTTGTAAAGTTAATTAATCTTTTTAAATAGTGTTGTTTTGACGCAATTAATCAGGATTAAAGCTAATTGATTATTTTAAACAAAGATGTTTTGAAAATAATTAATCTTTGATTAAAGTTGATATATATTTTTAAGTGATAAAGGAAGTTATTAGTTTTAAAAGGTAATTAAGTTGTGTCTAAAGCAAATCAATTCACTTTGATAAAGTTGTTTAAGTTAATATTTTAAATGTGAAACCCTAGCATAAGTTTGGTTTTAAAAGTAAAAGTTCAATTCGATCATGGAAAAGTAGTTCTGCAAACCGATATCGCTTATATGGAAAGGATTTAGTCATACTTTTAACACTAAACGTTGAGGCTTGGACTCGTTTCTATCTCAAAGGTTAAAAATGTCGTCAAGGCGACGCCTAGAGGTAACACTACATCAACTATCAGTTTAGCTTTCTTTATTGTGTATTCATCAATCTAAGATGATTTATTGCTCTTTAAGCTTTGTTATCCTTTGTCGAAAATGACTAAATCTAAAGCACGAGAGGAAGCCAAGCTATATGGGGTTGCTCCCATTAGGGTATTTTCACATCCACTCTAGATCAGATTCGGTTGTATGCGCACGAAGATGTGAAATACTCGAATTCTCCATTACCATTGATAGGGTCTGGCTTGGTATTGTCCGAGAGCCATCGTAGTTCTCAAGTATATTTCTAGAGGTATACTTTTGGTAAGGGGGTGCACCCTCATAGTCATTTGTTGAAAAATTTCCCTTTCCTTTCCTTTTATTCCAAGATTTTAAATTTACCTCTTTCTTAATTGCATCGGGAAGTGACTATAGCCCTTCTCGATGTTTAATTATTTGTGCCCATCCTTTATGTTTGGATATTTATCTTGTCCATGCTCATTTATTATTTTTTGGATTGTTGTTCTGATTTCTTTCTCATTTCTTCATCTGTGAATGTTGTTCTTGTGAGGTAAGAACCCGTTCCGCGTTTAGCGGCATGATCTCATAGAATTATTATATGTTCACCCCATTGCTTGAGTTTCTCATGCTGGTATTTCCAGACTGATCCGAGTGTTATTTTGTTTTAATAGTTGGGTCAGATCGAGCATATTTTCCCAGATTAGCTGCAGATTCTTTGGAGTTCAAGAGACAAGCTGGATGCCCAAGACGTATCTATGTATTTCTTTATTTTCCCACTGTACTGATTATTGTATTTATTAGCATTTGTAAGGACAAGCTGTTATAACCATCCAGGATGATAATATGATAGTGTACTCTAATGTTGTGTATAAATAAAGATGATTTCGTTTTGTAAGAATTTGTGTATATTATATATTGCTCGTCATGTTTTCGTGAGATTCTGTTTTGTCTTTTCTTTCTTCACCTCAATCTACTTGTCTTTCGGACACTTAAATGATCGGCATATGAATACCGAGGAGGTATTAAGTGCCGTCTTTAGGTGTAAGAAAGGTAGTTCATTACAATGTTTATTAATTACAGTTAATAATTAATTATATAATAGTAATTATTTAATATTAATTATTAATTATAAGTAATATTTAATATTCAATATTTAATTATTAACAATAATTAATTAATAAGTAATATTTAATATTTAAATAATAATTACTTGTTATTATTAAATAATTAATAATTAATAAGCAATATTTAATAATTAATAAGTAATATTTAATATTTAATAATCATTAATTACTATTAAATAATTAATTGTTAATTATTATATAATAATTAAGGCTAATAATTAATAATTAATAATAAAATTTAATAATTATGAAGTGATACTTAGTATTTAATAATTAATTTTAAATAATTATTAATTAATGACAACTATTAAAAAATTAATAATCATGCTTGAGTTGCTTATTTGTGGAGGCCGAGTTATTCTCCATGCTCGAGTTGCCAATAGGTTGCATGTGCTGATGCTCGACGATATGCGACATGATTTATTATAATTAATGATTTATAATTAATGATTTATATTTAATAATTAATAATTTAAAATTAATAATTTATAATAATTAAGGGTTTATAATTCGTAAATTACAAAATACTAATTGGTTTTCATAAAGTTATACATACATTAGTTAGCGAAAACTCAAAAGTTTACAAAAATTTGGAAAACTAATATTACAACACTATAAGAGATATTGTTATTTATAGCACTAATAGTAAGAATTTAATTGATAAATGATATTTAAAAGTATCTAAAAATAATAATAAATTAAAATTTTATAAAAACTTGCCATATACGTTAATATATTTACCTTTACCACCTTCAATTCTCGTCCTCCCACTTCACAAATCATAATAGAAATAAGAACCCTCCTTCCTGTACAAACTCCCTGTAATGACCCGCCTTTTCGACCCTCGAAAGTCGGCACTTAACACATCTACGATATTAGAATGCCGAGCATCCAAGTGCCGAAAAGGCGGATTGTTAGGGTAAGATAAAGAAAAAGAACAGAGGGAAATAGAATCTCATAGTGGAATGATCATATATAATATAATAAACATAGTAAGAGCTATCACTCTAAGATACATGGTACATCAGAGTTAAAAACAAACCTCATCAGCCTGAACAGTTATAACTTCCTGACCTTATAATTGCTGATGGGTATATATAATAATACAGCGAAAAATAAAAATACCATGGCAGGTGAAAATCCAGCTCTACTCCATGAGCTACATGTCCCACTAATAACAACCTGGAAAAACTCGATCTGACCCGAGCATTATAATAAAATAACACCCAAATCAGTCTAGAAAACCAGCGTGTGAAAACCCAAGAAATATGATAAACATGTAATAATCTATGAGATCACGTCGCTAAACACGGAACGGGTTTTACCTCACAAGAACAACATCCATACATGAAAGAATGGAAACATATCAGAACAAAAACGCAAACTTGAAAGAATGGGCATAAACAAGATCAAAATCCAAACTTAAAGAATGGACATAAATAATTAAACATTGGAAAGAGCACCAGGTACTTCTCGTTGCAATTAAGAAAAAAATTCAAAGATTTGAATAAAACAAGAAAAAAGAATTTTCCAATAATGACTAGGAGGGTTTGTCCCCCTTACTGAAAGTATACCTCTAGAAAATATATCCGAGATGGTCATTTACTTTATGACTCTCTCGTAAATGTACAAGCCGGACCCCGCCAATCTTACCGAGTATCAGGGTATTTCACATCTCCAGGCGCATACAACCAAATCCAATCTGGAGTAGATATGAAGGTACCCTAATGGGAGCAACCCCACATAGCTTGACGTCCACTCGTTCTTTAGTTTTAGTCATTTCCGACAAAGGATATCAACACACAAATCGTCTTAAATTGATGAAACACAAAGAAGATAGCAGAATCAATAGTCAATAAATCAACTACCAGGAATAACAAAATGATCATATCTGAAAATTACATCTCATACCCTTATCATCACTCACTGACTTCAAACTTGTACTATCTCTCGGTTAATAATAAAGCCGGATAAGTTGGGGCATTGTTGCCTCTCAAACCTTGCCTCGACGTACATTCTTAACTTTCAAGATAGAGACGAATTTCCCTACCTCTACGTTTAATGTTAAGTATATGCCTAAATCCTTTCCATATAAGTGATATCGCTTATGGAAATTAAATTTCTTACCCTCATCACCAAACTTCGATTTCCACCTCTTACTATCCTCGCTTAAAAACGAAGCCAGGTAAGTTAGAGCACTGGTTGCACCTGGCTTTGCCTAGACACACTGATTTTAAACCTCATAGATAGTAACAAATCAACCTTCTTAATGTTTGGCACTAAGGATAAGATATATCCTTTCATGAACGAAATCAAACATTTAAACTTTTAAAACATTTGACTTACACTTGTGCTTGATGTTCACATCACCGGTATTTGTATAACACTTTAAAAACTCTCTTTAAAATATTCTTTTAAAGAGATAATTATATTTATAAGTGTATCAAAAAGAAGGGTTAAAAACAAATGTCATTAAAACATTGTTTACCATAAACCCAAAACAAGTTACACTTAGCTTTACCTTTAAAACAATCTTTTTAAAGACATCTTCATTTATAAAATATCATTTATAAATCAACTTATTATTATCCTTAAGACAAAACTCCTCCAAAAATTTAAAAATAATAACACTGATTGAATCAAGTAACAAGTTTTCTTAATAACCTAACGAAATCATTTATTATAACAAAGTGTTATAATCCATGAATTCTTTTCTACTTTTTGAAATCGTTTATCACAACAAAATTGCTATAATCCTTTACTTATTTCTCAATTATCAAAAACATTTATTACAACAATGGGGTTGTGATCCATGCTTCCTTTTTAATTTCAAAAACTAAAAAATACTTGAAATATAATTTGAACATCCATTTCAAATATCATTTAAAAAGAAGATCTCAATTTTAATTTATATTAAAAACTCAAGCCATTTCCTTTCCTTTTTTTTCAAAATAAAACTTCTTCTTCAATAATTATATTAAATCATCTAAGATATATATAAATTTCAAACCACTTTTAAAACACTTAAATATATGTTAGAAAAGTTCACTAAAAAGATTGAAAAAGAAAAATTAATTTTAAAACCATTATGTAAAATTTAGAAAAATGCCACAAAACTGTCGCTAAAAGAGTATGGAAAATTCTTTTAAATCGGTTCTTTTCAAATTGAAAATTTCTCCACATTTTAACAAAGCATGAATACTATACTTTATTTTTAGAACAACACACTATGAGTCTAGTATGCATTCGCAAAAATTTAGAGACTTTTGAATTTAACAATACCCAACTGAAAATTATTTTAAAACTCGACTTTCGAACTACAAAACCATGACCAAAACTTTTCTAATTTTTAAACACTTTGGAGTTTGGTGTTATAACTTTTTCCGAGCCACCAAACTTTGTTCAAACAAATTTTTTTAAAATGCAAAGGCGTGGCCAAATATTAAGTGGTGCAAACACAGGCATAAGGTTATAAACACAAGATTTAAAGAGATGGAATTTCAAAGTGCAATAGCACGATTTCATATTCAACAATTTTGCTAATTTAACATCTCAAACAATGACCAAACATTTGTATAAGCAAGATGCATATAAAAGTAAATCAATAATGATGAGAAACCTCTTAGGATCTTTCTACAAAGTCCCATGTAAATCATATATGTGTATGTTCTTCGAAGTGTTCCGTAGCGACCTATTCGCTACGAACGCACTTCGACTTCCTCTTGCTTTTGTCCCTTGCAAAACAATTATTACTTATGCCTTTCACTTTCAAGCGGGAATCAAATTAAAACAAGAAATATATATAAGTTCAAATAATATAAGCAACAATTTATATTTGACATATTTTGTCGATTTTTAAACTATTTTAAAAGTGAGATTAACTCACTTTTCCTAAATCTAAACTTCCTACCACCACAAAGCAACATGACACACTTCCTACCATTAACCAAAGCAAGCTAAACCAAGCCTAGATCCATCCAAAAAGTGCATGGTCAAAGTTCTCCTCCCCATAGAAGCTCATGGCCTAGGAGGAATAGATGGGTTTGGCACTTCAAGTTTTGCTTTTTTTGATGGTAGTGATGTTAGCTAAGGTAGTGGGGTTTATTCTTGAATTTGGTGCTAAAATAAGATGTATTTAACTAACTTGAAATGGATTTGGAGATGAAGAAAAATGGAGGTTAAAGAAGAAGCAAAACAAAGTGAAGGATCAAAGCGAAAAAATGAGAAAGGTGGGTTCACTTTTATAAAGAAAGAAAAGTGGTAAATGACACATATATCCTTACACACATTTACCTCCCTTATCCCTCACCCAAAAGACCATCGTATCCCACTAAGAACATTTGAAATGAAATCACCCCATACCCCTAAAGTACAAGCCTGCATCTTGTAATGATGGTAAGAAAAGTCATGGTACCTTTTTTATAAAGATATATATAACTTAAGATATTTTAAAACCATTTCATAAACTAATCTTATCCTTTTTTTATTAATACTTGTTGTACTTTTTTCATAACTTATTTCATGCATATAAATGTTTTTATAAAGTGTATACAAGTATGCAACAACATTCTACAACTTTTCGTTTGATAAATAGTCGAAAATCCAAAAAACGAATTTCGGTCGCATTTTCAATTTTTCATCGAACTATTTATTTATATAAAAAAATTTACTAAATGAGTTTACCATTACTATTTATTAATTAAAAGGAGTTAAATAAGGCTATTAAATTAATTTAATTAATATTTAATTCACAATTTAAATATTTAAATAATCCCTATATTTGAATATGAGTTATTTATATTTTTCCAAGATGTTACACTCCCCGACCTCGCTATCTTCCACGCCAACTCTAACAGTTTCTCCAGCACCATCCTCGATTCGCAAAACCAACCTTCCTGTATGTATTTGACCTTGGCAATAATGCCTTCTCCGATGCCTTGACTCTCACTCTTCTCCCATCATCCCAATTATCTTACCTCGACATTTGTTTCAACTGATTCTCCATGTCAATTCCTCCTAAAATCTTTAAGCTACCCCTCGACGTGTTGTTTCTACAACAATGGGTTTATGCAATAGCTGCCCTCCGATTTGGGTCTGTGCCTTACCTAATGCTTGTGAATAACGGGTTCATGGATCCAATACCTGGTACGATCTGCAATTCATCGCACTCTCTGATTAAGATTTTATTATTGAATAATAAATTGTTGGGGTGCTTGCTGTACGAGATCGGGCTATTGAAACATGCAACGGTGTTCAATGTTGGGTTTAATATGGTTATGTGTCTGATCCTGTTATCGTCCGGTTGTCTGAAGAAGGTGGAGCAGCTAAATTTGGTGGGCAATTTGTTGTACGGAAGAGAGCCAGATGTTGTTTATGATTTGGCCAAGTATAGGAACCTAGTGAATTTATAACTATCTGGAAACTATTTCAAGTTGATTGGGTATAGGTGTTGAGAGTTGGTTAAGGGTGAAGTTGTTAATTTGAAGAAAAATTGTATAATCGGTTTGCCTTATCAGAGAATGCAAAAAGAGTGGTGGTCGTTTTATAGCAAGTGTAAGTATTGCCGTTTTCTACCATTCATGCCTTGTGCGCCACCACGACATGGAACGAATAAAGAGCTAGAGAAGTAGGAACATGGTTTGAAATTGGGTTAGATAAGATTCATTATATTTTATTAATTGCAAATGGTGCAATCAAGCCGAAATCCCCTTCTTTGGGTCCACCACCATCGCGTACACCTACACTGCCCTAAATGTCATAAGCACCTCCAACATGAATGCTCTTCTTCCATTCTATAGTTTCACCATCTCCTTCAAGCACCAGCTCAGGTAATTATTTTAAATTCAAATAAATTTATGTTATTTGAATTAGGATCTATGTTTAGAGACCGATTTGTGAACAAATTTAAAAGGTTGTTAATAAATTTGAAATATGTACTCTAAGATTGCTAATAAATTTGAAAGGTTCAAAACATATTTTTTTCCATCTATCATCAATCATCTTTGAGTGTACTCTGACTATTCTGTTCATTTGTTCAATTTCTTTTTGTCGATGGACTTTGGTATAGGTGCATGACCATGCCCAGTTGCAGAACATTGTAGATCGACTGAAAAATGTAGGAGACATGCTTATAGTGGCTATAACTCAATATGGTGACCTTCACCTTCAAGTCTCCACTACATTTATTATTATTGGTTCTTAATTTCAAAAATTTAGAGTACTTGGAGTCCATGGTCTATACATTTATCCATTAGTACCAATTTCATTTAACTAGAACACTCCTTTGTTTTTACTTAATAGCCGAAACCTTTTCGAATATGAAAATGCTAGTTATGAGTATTTATTCTTTTATTGTTGAAGATTATTTACACGTTAGTGTTCAAGGTATATGTACACCCAATAGCGCACATGCACACATTCATGTATGTATGTGTATAGCTAAGTGCTTCATATTTTTTAAGGTGGAGACTGTAAGAGAAGAAGTTGAAAGATAGAGGCCAAGGAGAGAAGAACTAGAAATGGAGCTCATGTCTTTCAGACACAAGATGCTAGCATTACATGCCTCTACTAGCAATACATGAAAAATTATATTTATAATAGGCATGTCCTATTATTTAACTTTATTATGATGCTCTCAGCCTTTATTGTCTGGTTGTAGTATTTTATTTTGAAGTTTTTCTTTATGCCATTAAAAGAGAAAATCTCGGGAACTGTAAAAGGCTTGGAAATCTATGCAAAACTATGAAAGGAAATTGCTGATAATGATACAGAGATTTTTATTGAGAATACAAATATTTTGATACTTGTTCTTCTAGCTTATATCAGGTGTGCTTATTTATTAATTCCATGGTTAACTCTCAATATGCAGTACTTTGCTACTTATATAAATATCTTCCAATTATTAGTTTAATGTTGATGTAAGGATAAGGGTATTAAGATTCAATCATGGTGCTATAACCTAACATAGGTCCTTCAATTACTTATGTTAGTAGACCCATAATTACTTACGAAACTTGACCTATAATTACTCGTAAGTCATATGTATAATTTATTGGCAGAGTGAGCTTTGTTTTGGTCATGAGGTTGATTTGGCGAATCAACTTTATATGTAAGGTTCAAACTGCAATGAAATCTTCTAATTATCATAGCAAATCCGTTTTAAAGAAAATATATAATTTGATGTTTTGATTCCAAAATGTTAGAACTATAATTCATTTAAATCGTCAATTATGCTTGCTTTAATTTTTATTTTATACCTCGATGTATGGATGCTCTAAATGGAGATTAAAATACACATAAGAAACTATTAATAAAAAGGATTAAATTCCCTACCTCTGATAGTTTCCACAAGTCTTTGATATGGCATGAGCTAGCAATCTTTAGCGACATTATTAAGAAATTATTATTTTTTCCTTATCATTTTCCTCCTTCTTATCCTAACCTTTTGCTTTTCTAATCGGTTTATTAACTAAGGCATGACCTAAACTTAATTACCAAATCTCATTATTCTTATCCCTTTACATTATTTTATTTTATTTATCCAATTAGATGTTCTAAATAATGTTAGTTAAAATTAAGGTCATTACAGACTCCCCTTCTTAAAGAATTTTATCCTCGAAATTACGATAAGGTACATACATCAATCAAACATAAAGGTAAAACATACCATCAACCAAGTCAGGATAAGTGTCTCTAATCCTGCTCTCCGTTTCCCAAGCATAATCTCTCTCGTCGTCACTCCGCTGGACCTTTACTAGTCTCTCTCGTCGTCACTCCACTGGACCTTTACTAATCTGACCATCTTGTTCCTTAGCTTCTTCTCATCGCTAGCCACTATACAAACTGGTTGTCTAACTATGGTCATGTTTGGTTCCACTAGTAAGTATTCTAACTCAATCAGAGTAATAGTAGTCTCTGGATCTCGAACACACTTCATTAGATGAGAAATATGGAAAACATTATGGACTCCTGCCAAACTATCCGGTAACTCTATCCTATAAGCGAGTTTCCCGATCCTTTCTATGACAGGAAATGGTTTAACAAATCTAGGTGCCAATTTGACTTCCCGGACCTCACTAGACCCTTCATCGGTGATACTTTGACAAAAACATGGTCTCCAACTGAGAACTCTAACTCTTTTCGTCTCTTATCTGCATAACTTTCCTACCTTGATCGAACTTCCTTCATTCTAGCCCGAATTAACTCAATCTTTTCTACGACTTCTCTTACTAAATCTAGACCAAGAACTAATCTATCTTCGGTCTCTAACCAACGCGGGATATTTACACGGTCCTTCATATAAAGCTTCAAACACTGCCATCCCTATACTTATCTAATAACTATTGTTATACAAAAACTCGACTAAGTGTAGATGGTCTCCCATGATCCTCTAAAATCTAGTACATAAGCTCTTAACAAATCCTCTAAGACTTTGTTAACTCTTTCCATTTGCCCATTGGTCTGCGGATGGTAAGCGGTACTCATCTTGAGCTTGGTACCTAAAACTTCGTAGACTCTTCCAGAACTCACTAGTGAACAAGGATCTCTGTCACTTACTATACTACTAGTAGTCCCATGAAGTCTAACTATATCCTTCATGAATAACTTAGCTAAGACTAGTGCCGTTTTAGTCGACTTAATGAGTATGAATTGTGCACTCTTAGTCAACCTATCCACTATAACCCAAATACTTTCATTTCCTTTATTCGTCCTTAGCAACCCATCTACAAAATCCATAGATATAGAATCCCACTTCCAAACTGTAATATCTAAAGCCTGAAGTAACCCACTCGGATTCTGATGCTTGGCTTTTACTTGTTGACAGTTCAAACACTGCTTCACCCATAAGCCTACGTCCTTCTTCATACCTTCCTATAAGAAACTTCTCTTCATGTCTTGATACATCTTAGTTCCTTCAGGATGAATAATAGACTTCATATGATATTCTCTAAGAACATCCTTCCGTAGATCTTCAATATCTGGAACACATAACCTCCTTTCTATCTCAACCACCCATTTTGGTCAAGACTGAAATCCTTTAAATCATCAATCTCGGTTCCACTCTTTAGCCTTTCGATCCGTTCAGCTAGTAATGGATCATCTTCTTGCTTAAAAGCAATCCTTTCGATCATTACTAGTCGAACTTCTAAACATGACAACCTAGCGGTTTCATGGCTCGAACTTGCCATAGATCTTAACTGCACACCGCATGTAGTCAATGCTTCTAAATCTTTCCACTTAGCTATCATTGCTAACACTGCATTCTGATGCCTTCTACTGAGCGCATCTGCCACTCTATTTCCTTTCCCTGATGCGTACTCAATTCCAAAATCATGAGCGGCTAAAAACTCTAGCCATCTCTGTCGTCTCATATTCAACTCATTTTGACAGAATAAGTATCTTAATGACTTGTGGTCCATAAACAACTTGAATCTCTCTCTCAAAAGGTAATATCTCCACACCTTCAATGCAAAAATTACTGCAGCTAAATCTAAGTCATGCATTGGATATCTAACCTCATATGGTTTGAGCTGTCAAGAAGCGTAGGCAATTATTTTACCTCTCTGCATTAACACAGCTCCTAATCGAGTTCCACACGCATCTACATACATTACTAAATCTTGATTCCTATACGGAACAACTAACACCGGCACATTGGTCAATAAATGTTTTAGCTTCTGGAATGCCTCCTCACATTTATCGGTCCAAACATACTTCACGTCCTTCCTTGTTAGCTTAGCCATCGGCGCTCCTATCCACGAGAAATCCTTTATAAATCTCTGGTAATAGCTAGCTAGTCTAAGAAAACTCTTTATCTCGGTCACAGTCTTGGGTCTCATCCAATTATTAACTGCTTCGATCTTAGCTAGATCTATTGCCAACCCTTTTTCTAAGGCTACATGACCAAGAAACTTCATCTCCTTCTTCCAAAAATGACACTTTAAAAACTTTGCTTTTAACTGATGCTGCCTCAGTGTCTCAAGCACTATCCTTAGATGAGTTTCTTGATCCTTTTCATCTTTGGAATATATCAACATGTCATCAATAAACATCAACATGAATCTATTCAAATGCTCTCGGAAGATCCAATTCATTTAATCTATGAAAAAGGATGGCGCATTAGTCAATCCAAATGGCATTATCAACCATTCATATGATCCATATCTAGTTCTAAATGCCGTCAAAGAAATACTATCCTCTGCCTCTCTTAGTTGATGGAACCCTATTGTCAAATCCATTGAGAAAATACTTTGGCTCCACTCAACTGGTCGAACAAATCATCAATCCTCGGCAGTGGATATCGATTCTTTATCATCTTCTCATTTAATTTACGATAATCGATACACAGCCTTAATGATCCGTCCGATTTCTTAATAAACACTGCGACTGCTCTCCAAGGTGAACTGCTTGATCTAATATAAAAAAATTCTTCTAAATCCACCAGTTGCACCATTAACTCCTTCATCTTGGTAGGTGTCATCCTACTTGGCAGTCTACTAACAAGTTAAGCTCCTCGTATAAGTTCTACTCGAAATTCATTAACTCATTTCGACGATAGTCCTGTTACCGATTCAAAAAGGTCTACGAATTCTCTAACAACAAAAACTCGGTTCAACTCGTCTTCCTCCTCCATTATAATCAACAAAGCACAAACATCAAAACTCGGGTTTTCTACCGAGTATATGATTCGGTCACTACTACTAGGGTGTCTTAGTGATATTTTCCTTTCGTAGCAAAATATCCTATCATCATACTTACTTAACCAATCCATACCCAAAATAATTCCAAAGCCTACGAAATCAGACACATGCAAACTGCAAGCAAATATATGAACTAACAATTCAAACTCTAACTGGTCACATCTCATCCCAAGAGTCGTATACCCTCCTATCAGATTCGCAATCCTTAAGGACGTAACTAGGTATGAGGGTTCTAGGTTAAGCTTATCTACCAAACATTGAGATATGAAAGAATTTGATGCACCAGTTCAAATAGAACTGTAACAGGTATACCATGAATCAAAAGTGTACCTCCCATCGTATCCTTTTCCTTCTCCTCGGCTGTTGGTCTTGAGGTAGCTGGTGCCAATGCAAACACCTTGCCCTTCTCAGCTTTAGTTGGTTCCTTGCATGGGTTCTTATAATGACCGATCTAATCATGGTTGAAACACTTGATATTCTTCCTTCCAATCACCTTCTTTCCATCTCCAGAACGATATTCATTTGTGAAATGCCATTTCTCATCACACTTATAACAAATAATCTTAGATTTTCCTTTCTTGGCAGCCCCACTCTTCTGAGCTCACTTCTTATGAAAGAACTTCCTCTTCTGATTCTGCCTACCTTAAGCCTCCACTGCTTTGTTATTACCAATGAGTGCAAGCATCTCTTCATTCCTTAAAACCATTTCAACAACTGCATCACATGGATCCCTAAGATGTGGCAAAGTTTCCCTAACAAGCTCGGGTCTTAGTCCTTGAATGAACTTCTCATCCCTCTTAGTTATTGTATCCACGGTAGCATACCTATACCGGGACAACTCTTCCAACCTTTTAGCATACTCCAGCACCATCATATCTCCCTGCACCAACTCAACAAACTTTCTCAACAGGGTAAACTTAGCGATCTTCGATATAAATCTTTCCTCGAACCTTCTCCTGAATTCTACCCAAGTCGGGGTTTCCTCCACAACTCCAATAGTTATACTGTTCCATCAGTACAACGCAGCTCCTTGCAGTTGCCTAGACGCCAATCTTCTCTTCTGCTCATCATTTAGTCCAAGATCAGCGAAAATCCTCTTGCAATGAAGCAACCAATTCTATACTTCAATTGCATCCTCAGTTCTAATAAATGGCTATCCTCTAAGCCTTACACAATCCCTACTTAGCACAGCATAGTTGTTGACACCCGGAGCTTCCTGATTCACACCTCCAACATTTCCACCTACAAGTCCAGCAGTAACTCCTGCTTGCACTATGTTGACGAAGAACTGATACATAGCTCCCATTTCAACCTGTGGTGTTCCAACACCTACATTAGTAGCTTGTGCCCGACCCAGATTCCTTCTAGTATTGGTTATGGTGTTTTCATTTATTGTGATACTTCCTCCATCAAGATTCACTCCTCCATTTCCTACATCTATATCTTACTTTCCTTTAAATCTGCATTCGAACTTAGTACGACATGAAAGAACAGTCTAAGAGAGATGGGAGAATAGAGATAAAGCATATACTTATATATGGTAAATACAAGTATGTTACTATAGCGTTATCCCATACCCCAATCTTATTATCTAATTCATTTGGATTATGTTTTAAAAATCTTTTTAGGTTCAAAACTCTTTTAAGTTTTACATAAACCTATGCCTTGATACCAAGTTGTAACATCCCTCATTTTGAGGTCCGAAACTAACTGCTACAGATGCTGCAGTCATCTATAGTATTAATTTTCGATGACAAAATGCGGTAATGTTAATGGTATCCATAATATAAGAAGCACAAGAATATGAAATATTTCAAATACAATTTCAAGTCAACTTTTCTCATTACATTTTAAATCAGCATTTCATATTCAGTACATAATCCCATAACGTTGCATAGATTCGGATAAATATAATTAATACGAAATACTCCAAGAGTGACATATGAAGATGCCCTCCTGGATGATTAGAGTCACCAAATAAACAGTCATAACATCTATCATTACATATAACATTCAGTCACATTGGAATGGATAAATAGATAATCTCATATATAGCTAATTTTGCCTCCTGCACGTCTTCGGAAGCTTTATTTGTCAAAAAACCTACTAAATCTAAAAACCTTAACTCTCAACCTACTTAAATTAAATTTTGAGCACCCGAGAGTTTAAGGGGAAAACATAAATGTCGAGTCAGACAAAAAGCCTGGTGTGAATAAAACATGACATCTCGATTTATCGATATTAAGTGAGACCACGCCGTCTAGCGGAACGGGTTTTCCCCTCACTAATATCCTTTAAAAGCATACCTTTTGCAATCAAATCCTGCAACTAATTGGTTATAATAAATGATAAAATAATAACATGTATGCATACAAAATAGGTAATTGGTAGGCTATCTATCCCAACATCATAGTTTTATTAGGCTGACTATAAACCTATAGTCCGCTCGAGCTTACCAGACATAATAAATATTCTAACTTGCCATTAAAGAAACACTAGATGTTCTGTTCATAACTTACTACTTCTAGGGTCAACTGATCCCAATGTTTTGCGGGCTCACCAATAACCTATCTCTCCTCTATGTATTCCTTTCTGTGTGTAACCTTCTTTTAGTCTTACCCATGACACTGCCTACACACTATAATCTTGGACTTATATTAATTATGGACTACTAGCTAAAGCATAGGGCATGACCCCATACCAGTCCCATCTGGTTTTCTAATCTCCTAGTCATTCTTTTAGTAAAATTTAGGGTAAACTACCCTATCTATATTTCCTTGAAAACAACATCTTTGTAAATGATTTAACCTTTGAAATCACACTTAAAACAAGGAAACCATTGTTCTTTTACTTTGCTCAAAATACTTATGCCATGATATATGCTTTATAAAACACCGTTGATGAAACTCGAGATCATTAGGGCCTTTGACCCTCTCAAAGCTTATGCTATAAGGCCAAAACTATGTAAAACCTTTACAATTATAATATTCGGCGATGTCATCGCCATTAAAGATCCTTATCCATTCTAAAGTATGTCAAAGTCTTTTATTTGAAAATATATGGGAATGATATCGAAGTCATAACTTCATAAGGCATAGTGTTAAACTATAAAAATAAACTTCGGTGACACACAAGAACCTCGGCATCAAAGCCTCATTGAGAATATAAATAAATTGGGATAAGTGCGGCGTCTTATCAATGACGTCGACTTAGTTAAAAGCAGTATAGGTTGAGCTCGATGACTATAAAAAAGCATGGGTTAGGCTCGAAGACTAGTTAAAAGCGGCATTGACAAGGCTCAATAACAATATTAAAAGCGGCATAGAGTAAACTCAACGACAAGTTAAAAGCGGCATAGGCTCAATGATAATTTAAAGCGTAAGGCTCGATGACCATTTAAAGCGTTAGGCTCGATGAACATCGGGTCGACAAGGCAAAAGGCTTGAAGGAGTATATGCAGCATGCATGCTTCTTAGTATAAAACGAGGCATCGTGCGCATCGACATGGGCCCATCGATGACCACTTCTTCGTCTTTGTTACTATGGCCTCGATGAGGTTCCAAATTAATTCACTTCATGCCAAACTTATTGACATCATGCGTATTGTTTTGTTCTGCATCGAAGACAATGAAGTATTATGAAATGCGCCTCGACATGGCCAATGTCGACATTGCAGAATGGTAATTAACTTAAAAACTGCAATATTACTATAAAAAGTGTTTTCTTTTTCCCAAACCTCTATAATTTATCAAAATCTCATTGGATAGCAAAACTTTAATGTTCTTAACTAAAAATCTGTTGCCTAACGGAATTCTCAATACCAAACATTTTTATAACTTATCCCTTGTTATAAACATTTTAATTAAACAAACGAGCCTTTTTTGGCTCAATTAATTTATTTATCATTCCTAAACTCTTAGGAATTCCTAAAAATCAAGATAAATCAAGTTAATCATACTCTTTGACATATAAAAATTGTAAGCCAAAAACTTTATTTACTTATTTTAAATAATTAAACCCGAAATTCACCAATTTCTTCGCTTAGAAAAATCATATAAAATCCATACTTGCTTGGAAAATTATGAAATTAAAAACACACTTCTAAAATGATATTTCTAACATCATATCAAAATCTCAAGTCATTTGGGTACCATATGATATGTTTTCCAACTCAAACATATCACTAAATTTCATATTTAAATTTTAGAAAATCACCAACAAGCATATAATCAATAAAATTACTAAAACATAGCATAATACTTGCAAAAGAAATGGATTTATTATTAAAACTGAAAGACAGTTCAAAACGTGAGATGTATATGTACCGTTCACCTTGATTTGGATGAGAGAGATGAGATTTGTTGTAGACTTGCTTTTTTAGCTTTGATTCCTAAATCTTTTAGTTTCCTTCTTGTTTTCCCTTTGCTATTGCCAACCTCACTCTAGATTTAGTTTGTATGTGTGTAAATGAATGATGGAAATAAAGATAGAAGGGTTTAAGGGGTAGGAATGAAGGCTATACCCATTTTTCCCTTATCATTTTCCTCCTTATCCTAACCTTTTGCTTTTATAATTGGTTTATTAACTAAGGTACGACCTAAACTTAGTTACCAATCTCAATTTTATAATCCCTTTACATTATTTTATTTAATCTATCCAATTAAATGTTCTAAATAATGTTAGTTAAAATTAGGGTCATTACAGAAGGGTAGCGATATTAGCGGATTCTCAAGATCCTCAAGATTCGCTGAATCGGGACTCCATCAACAGTAGCTAGCTTAGAAGTTCCATCTCTAAGCTGTTGTTCAATCGCATAGGGACCTTCCTAATTCAAACCAAGTGCACCCATATTCGGGAGAACTCATTTCATAACAACATCCTCTACTTTGAAGGTACAGCTCCAGACCTTGGTGTTAAAATGCCACACCACTCTTTCCAAGTAAGCAGTTATCCTCAATTCAACCTCTTCTCCTTTTTCATCAACTAAGTTGAGGGACTCAAGAAATAGTTCCTCATTCATTTAGGGTCATAATGCCTTTTCTAGTGAGAAGGGACTTCCCGCTTTATTGGAATCATAGCCTCAGCTCTGTAAGCTAGAGTGAATGGAGTATGTCGTGGACTTGTGGGCTGTTCTATAAGCCTACAATGCAAGTGGAAACTCATCGAATCAGATGCCTTTAGCTTTTGTTAACCATTTCTTCAAGATGTACTTGATGATTATAATCACCTCCTTTACTTGTACATCCGCCTATGGGTGTGCTACTGCCCAAAAGCTTTTCTCAATTTTATATCGGTTGTAGAAATCCTTGAACTCGGTACTCTCGAATTGAGTTCCATTGTTAGTTATAATCTTCTAGGGAACTCCGAATCTATAGATAATATTCTTCATCACATAGCTAATCACTTTCCCCATTATGGTCGTGGCAAGCGATTTATCTTCAGCCCACTTTATGAAGCAATCCATCGCAATGATTGTGTACTTAGCTCCTCCTTTCAACATCGATTATATCAATTCCACAAACCGCAAATGGCCACAGGATAACCATCTGGTAAGCTCAATGCATGGGGCTCTTGGAATTTTTGCAAAACTCTGGCATTAGTCACACCGTCTAGCATAATCAACAACATCGCTGAAATAATCCACCTATTTGATCCTGGATCCGACGCCCAAACCGACGTCAACACCCAAGAATAGTAAAGATGAGTCTTTGGGGGATAGATATAATATAAGCAATTAAGACAAATATTGATGGATATTAGATACTAAATATAGATTTTAACTACTTTCAGAGTCTCGACATGGAATGAATAAAATATAATTCATAATCAATATCATAGTCACATCAACGTAACATGTTTAAAACTGTCAAACAAACATGTTTGACAAATAGATACAACCCATTCTCTAGACCCAAATTAACTCTAAATACTTACTAAACAACTCCATATATACAACACATAAATAAACCTCCATCTCTGATACCGCTTTATCACTGAACTCCATCAACCTGGATAAATGTGTGAAAGTAAATAAAGTAGGGGTGGATCAGACATAAGTCTGGTGAGTGAACTATACTATACTCTACATATACTGCAAAATTAATGTTATAACATGATATGAGTCTGTCATTTGGCCACCATACTTTCTGTCATGACGACATACCGAAATGTTGTACATCTCTAACCATATTGCAACTATACAGACTCATGTTCTGTTTCGACCCTCATGCCCTACATAGTCGCATGTTGTCTATCTCCTAATACATCATATATGACTCATGCCATGGACCGCCCATAGTGTAACAACCCGCATATTTATCGATTTTATATTCAAATATTTTATTTAAACATTTTATCATTAGTCAGATGTTAGTCTGAAAAGATACTTTTTGTATACGGTCAAATTAGGACTCGAGACCACCTTCATTGAGCTCAAAATGACGTTTGCGATCTTTTTGAGTGTAAACTTCGATATATATGGAGTTAGTGAAATTCTTGCTACTTTTTCCCGCTTGTGACTTTGGTTTGGACTGCACTTTCATTAGCTCAGCCCAATCCCTTCCTTCTCTTCACACTTCATTTCTATTTGCATATACATTCAAGCTCCTTCAAAAATGGTGGAGGGAATGGGAAATTAAAACTCCAAACTCAAATTCAATTGCAAATCCAACATTCAACTCCAAATTCAAGTAGAAGATATTGGATTCAAGCTTTGGATTGCTTCTCCTTGCTTTCAAGCTTCATCTTCATCCATTTTAGTGAAAAGGTGAGATTTTTAATCTCACATCTTGCCTATATCTGTCATTGGACTGTTTGGGATGTATTCCTATCACTTTAGCACGAATACTTGAAATTGGTTTGGATTGAATTGGCGAAAATCCCAAATTTTTGTGTGTTTTGGCATGTTACTGGGCTTAGGTCGCTCGGACTGGGAAAAATCGCCTCTGTGCATTTAGCTCGTTCGCATTTAAGTAGCCTGCTTTTAGGTCGCGTCATGCTTAGGTCGCGCCATTGATAAGTCGCTCAGAGTTAGATCGCTCCCTCTGATTGGAAAAGGCACCTCGGAGTTAGGTTGCGTGGTTTAACTCGTTAGGTCGTTCGCTATGCCAGGACGCGCACACTTTAGGTCGTTCGACACAATTAGGTCGCCAGGACTTAGGTCGTTCGTCTTTAGGTCGCTTGACCATTTAAGCATCTCAAGACCTGTTAGGTCGCTCGCTCTAGGTCGCGAGTCTTTAGGTCGCCAGTTTTAGGTCGCGTGCCTTTAGGTTGCGAGTCTATTTTCCTTAGGTCGCTAGGCCTTGCTTCACTTAGGTCGTTGGACCTTATATCCATTAGGTCGTTTGACCTATCCTACTATAGGTCGCAACCTATTAGGTCGTCCGGCCTGTTTACCTGCTTTTAGGTCGCTTGACCTACTTACACTCTTTAGCTCGACCTCGTTAGGTCGCTCGGTCCTTTTTCTTAGCTCGGCCAAGACTTGGGTCGTAACGCATAAGGTCGCATGGCTTTGTTAAGACATTAGGTCGCTCGCCTTTTACCTTTAGGTCGTTTGACCTGTATTTCACTAGGTCGCTCGTCCTGTTCTTCTGCTAGGTCGCAAGGCATTCTACCTTTAGGTCGTTCGACCTATTTGACTTAAAGTTTTTGCACTTTAATTCGACCACGTTAGGTCGCAAGTATATTCCTACTTTGATGGTTTTGGGATTGATTTCTTTGGACTTTACTCACGTCTTCGAACGTGAATTTATGTGATTCGATTTGTTTCAACAATCGTTTTGTGACTTGTCACTCTAAAGATATGAAGGTTTCAATACTAGTAGTAAATATCAAAATTCATCAAAACGATTTCAACACTATTTTAAATATAAAGCTCATTTTTCTCAAACCGTTTTTCAATCTACTAGTATATACAAGCCTTTACTTCACTTGGATGAGAAATCGAATTAAACGACTTAGTAAAACGAGTGGTATGAAACGCTCGCGTTCACTTCGTCGGTTAGCTCTTGGACTTGTTCGATTGAACCCTTTTTGTGACAATTTCCTAGTGAAGATTTATAGTTTGTTCGTAAATATTTAAGTTAAGCTAGTGGTTATGGGACATGAAGCTAAACTCATATATTTACTGGCTTAGTGTAATTGACACTTCCTTATGATCATGACGATCATTTTTGTGATTTAGACTAGCGATTGAGCGATGTCTCTTTGTCTGCGAGGGAGACTAGACCCCGCTTTTGTGATGTTTCGCCATCACATATATGGGGTAGCACCCCATGGTCTTCGGGCCGTTCATGTGTTAAAATTTAATGGATAGCTTCCATGAGATAGCTTCTCGTTCATGTGTTATACGCGTTGGTGAGTTTTCATGCTCCCGTTCATGTGTTAGGCCTCCCCCTTTTTATGTGTTTTCTGGATTTCTTGTAATGATTTCTGGAATTTTGTGCTTCACCAATTTTAGTGATTTTCATTGATATGATATAAATCTTTGTGCATTGGTGAATTCATGTGTTATTGACTTGTTATGAATACAAGTTTAGGGTATGATACCCTATTTTATCTTTGAGAAGATTCTTGTGATATTGATTAATCTCTTGTTGATTTTCAATTACATACTTATAGTAGTATGCTACGATGGTTATTATATGTTCATGCCATGTCTTTTACTTTATACCATATCATCTGATATTTATAGCTAGACTGATCCGTTTATTATTTTCTTATAAATAATACTCGGGTCAGACCGAGATGTTACAGGTGCTTCTGCTTGACTTCTCTTCAGGATTATTCTGACTTTTGGCTAACTACATAGATCAGTAGTTTTTGGATGTACACATTTGAGATATAGACTCTATGTTGTGTACTTATTCTTTTGTATAGCACGTGTTGCTATTCTTTTGTATTTTCGTGGATCTTTCCGACCACTACTCTGATATACACTTTCATGTGTTATATATTTATTCATATCTTCTTCCGCCTTTGTGATATGGATGTCTATGACTGATTTATGTTATGATTATTTCTATGTTTGTTTCCGAAGATTATATATAGCCACCGTGTGATAGCTTTGTGTTTGTATCGGTATGTCGGATTTCCTCCTTAAATGATATGCATTCTATTCTATCTGAAATATCGGTGCTCGCACAAAGAAGTTACATGGATGGTCGCTCCTCCATAGCCTTATTCTCCGTGCTAATTGACAGCACTACATCGTAGTGTTCTTGGTTAGCGTGGGTATAGAGGTGGGGCGTCACAGCTTGGTATCAGAGCCAAACTTCGGAACAATATAGAATAACTTAACAAGGATCATCGTCCTAAGTCCACCTTAGGAGTTGTGTTTTAGGATTTAGTTCGAGTCTTCGAACCGATTCATCCTGTTTTCTTTATGATTCCTTGTTTCATCTATCAAGATTGCTTGATATTTATTTGGTGAATAACCTTTTTCTTCTTCTCTCTTTCTTAAAGAAGAGAATGTCTAGACCAGGTCGTCCCAGAGCTGGACCATCTACTGTTACTCCCCAGGATGGAGTTTTTATGACCGCTCAACAGCTTCTTGATTTAGTAAAGAATGCTCAAGCAGCTGGTCCTAATCAAGAACCTACTCATCCTAAGTCTGAATTTGCACGTTTGTGCAACGATTATACCAACTTAGGTGGGAAACCGTTCAAAGGTTCCGAAACTATTATTGAGGTTCAGGCTTGGTTAAGAACATGCGATAGAATCTTTTCTCGCATGAATCTTATCGATCTTCACCGTGTTCAGGTGGCCTCCAGTATGCTCCAAGAGAGAGCATTGGATTGGTACGAACTTCTTATTTCTGAGATTAATGAAGCGGATCTCACCTGGGAGCAATTCCGGGAACGCTTCGAATTAAAATTCATACCAGAAGCAGAGAAAGTGACATTGGCTCGTCGTTTCATAGACCTTGTTCAAGGTGCATCCTCTGTGACAGATTATGTCG
Organism: Allium fistulosum; assembly: GCA_030737815.1. Classification (NCBI taxonomy): domain Eukaryota; kingdom Viridiplantae; phylum Streptophyta; class Magnoliopsida; order Asparagales; family Amaryllidaceae; genus Allium; species Allium fistulosum. The sequence goes on along the minus strand of CM060905.1, from coordinate 592,727,060 downwards.
CATCCTTCGAGTCACTGTCCAAATACGGGGTTGAATACATCAACACATCATTGAAGAAGAACCAGAGGTTCGTCTATGGCTTAAACAAGAATCTCAAGAAGCCATTACTTCTAAAATTAGAAGTTTCTTTCGATCAACTGATTGATATCGCTATTCGTCTTGAAGAAGCTGATAAGGACAGTGATGTTGAAGTGGTGGCTGCCAAACCAAACTTCAACAACAAGAAAAGGCCTAACAAGTTCAAAGGTCCTTATCCCAACAAAAAGGGTAAGCAAGCAACTCCTGCTGCAAAGGCATTTTCCCCTAGTGATAGGAAATGCTTCAACTGTGGTGCTAAGGGCTATTTTTCGAACAAGTGTTCAAAGCCCCGCTCTTGTCGCTATTGTAAAAGTCCAGATCATTTTATGCACTAATGCCCTAAGCTTCAAGACAAGGAGGGAAAGTTAAACGTTGCTCAAGCCCCTGGCAACACATCTCGCAGTCAAGGTATGTCTCATTCTGTCCTTGATGGCATTATTATATTTCATGATCAACCTATTAGAGTTCTCTTTGATACGGGTGCATCCCATTCTTTTATATCAAAGGAACTTGTCGATACTTTTTCTTTAAGTGTTGTTGCTTTAATGACTTCTTTAAGAATTGCGAATCCGGTTGGTGGATCCGCAACTCTTAGTTTGCTTTGTAAAGATGTGGAGATTATTTTGTGCGATTTTTCTTTCCTAGCCGATTTGCATGTCATGCGTTACTTAGGCTTTGGAATGATTTTGGGTATGGATTGGCTTAATCGTTATGAAGCTCATATCCTATGTCCTGAGCGGACTATTTGTCTTCGACATCCACTATCTGTTAAGCATATTTCTATTGTTCTTAAAGATTCGGATTCCGCTTTGGTTGCATCTTTATATTCTTTAAATCCTCGTGATGATGATAATGATGATGAGGAGGATGTCATTTCTCTTATTCGCGTCGTTCGTGAATTTTCCGACATCTTTGAGCCCGTTTTAGGATTACCACCTAAACGAGCAATTGAGTTCAAAATTAATCTTATACCTGGAGCTCAACCTATTACCCGTCCTCCTTATCGCATGTCCAATAAGGAGAACGAAGAGATGCGCAAACAATTATCCGAGTTAGAGACGAAGCAACTTATTCTCTCTAGTTCCTCGCCTTGGGGAGCTTCAGCTATTTTCGTAAGTAATTCCGATGGTACACTTAGGCTTTGCGTCGACTACCGCAAGCTTAATGATCTTACTATTAAGAATAAATATCCTTTACCTCGGATTGATGATCTGTTTGATCGACTTAGTGGTGCTAGAGTCTTTTCACAATTGGACTTGGCTACCGGTTTTCATCAGCTTCGTATAGCAGAGGATAGTATTCCTTTGACTTCATTCCGTACTCGTTATGGATCTTATGAATGGCTAGTTATGCCATTCGGTTTAACGAATGCTCCGGCTTATTTCGTTGACCTCATGAATCGAGTTTTCAAAAGTTTCCTCGATCGGTTTGTTCTCATCTTTATTGATGATATTCTTGTGTATTCTAAAACCGAGGAGGAACATGAAAAGCATCTTCGGATGGTATTGGAAACTCTTAGGAGCAATCAATTAAAGGCAAAGTTTTCTAAATGCCATTTTTGGCAATCTAGTGTGAAGTTTCTCGGTCATATTATTTCCGAATCCGGAATATCAGTGGATCCTTCAAAGATTGAAGCGATTCAAAATTGGAAAAGACCGGAGAGCGTGACTGAAATCCGAAGCTTTCTCGGATTGGCAGGTTATTACCGCCGTTTTATAAAAGACTTTTCTAAGATTGCCGTGCCTCTTACTGGCTTAACAAAGAAAGGTGTTAAATACATTTGGTCGGACAAATGTGAAACTTCTTTTCAGAAATTAAAAGAACTCCTTTTTGATGCTCCTGTTCTTGTTATTCCCGAGGGGAATCAAGATTTTGTCGTTTATACCGATGCTAGTTGCGTTGGTTTGGGTGCCGTTCTTATGCAAAAAGAACGTGTTATTGCTTATGCTTCTAGGCAATTGAAGTCGGCTGAGACTAGATATGCCACACATGATTTAGAACTCGCGGCTATCGTTTTCACCCTTCGAATTTGGTGACACTATCTTTTGGGAGAGAAATTTATACTTTATATTGATCATAAGTCTTTGAAATATTTATTTTCTCAAAATGAACTTAATTTGCGTCAACAGCGTTGGCTCGAATTCCTTGCCTCTTATGATCTTGATATTCTTTATACTCCCGGAAAGGGAAATCGAGTTGCCGATGCACTTAGTCGCAAGCAACAAGCGGTTGTTTCCATGATGATATCTGAATGGAACGATCTCGAAGTTTTATCCACTTGTGAAATTCGAGATCGTGTTTCCGATTTATGTTCATCTCTTGTTTTATGTAGCCTTTAGGCTCATCCTTCTCAATTGGACCGCATTCTTGAAGCTCAAAAGCTAGATCCTGAATTGGCTTTGCTTAGCCAAAACCTTGAGGATAAAACCGATATTGAAGTCTTGAAAGACTTTGATATTGATTCTCATGGCGGCATTCGAAAATTTGGTAGACTGATCGTTCCAAATATTAGTGATCTTCGTAAAGATATTCTTGAAGATTCACATCGTTCCAAATATTCCATTCATCCCGGTAGTAGTAAAATGTACGCGGATATGAAACGACTTTATTATTGGGAGGGAATGAAATCTGATATCGCTAACTTTGTTAAGTGTTGCATGACTTGCCAACTTGTTAAGGCTGAACATCAAAGGCCTGGTGGGTTATTGCAACCATTGGAAATTCCAGTTTGGAAGTGGGATCAAATTTCCATGGATTTTATTGATGGCCTTCCCCGTTCTTGTTCGGGTCATGATAGCTTATGGGTGATCGTTGATAGACTTACTAAATCCGCCCATTTTATTCCCGTTCGGTCGAACCGAACCATTCCTCTTCTGGCCAAACTTTTTATCAAAGAAATTGTTAAATTACATGGAGTCCCTACTTCCATTGTTAGTGATCGTGATCCATTGTTTACTAGTGGATTTTGGAAGAGTCTTCAAAAAGCTTAGGGAACGAAGCTTAATTTTAGCACCGCTTATCACCCCCATTCCGATGGACAAACTGAGCGTGTGAATCAAACACTTGAAGATCTTCTTCGTGCTTGTGTTCTTGACTTTGGTGGAAGTTGGGAAGACCATATTTCACTTGTTGAATTTTCCTATAATAACAGCTTCCAATCTAGTATTAGTATGGCTCCTTTCAAGGCACTCTATGGGAGGCCATGCCGATCTCCTTCTTGTTGGCTTGAGGCCGGTGAGAAGCTGGTTTTAGGACCAGATTTTATTCGAGATTCCACAGAAAAGATTGAACTTATTCGACATAGGATGAAAGAAGCCCAGAGTAGACAAAAATCCTATGCCGATAACCGAAGAAGGAAATTAGAATTTTCTGTTGGTGATCTTGTATTTATTCGTGTTTCACCTATGAAGGGTGTTGTACGTTTCAGTCGATCGGGAAAGTTAGCGCCTCGATATATTAGGCCATTTCCTATCACTGAACGTATTGGTTCCATGGCTTATCGCCTTTCATTACCGGCTCAGTTTTCTACCATGCATGACGTGTTTCACGTTTCTCAATTACGGAAGTGCCTTCGGGATTCCGATTCTATTCTTGAGCCCGGTGTTGTGGAAGAGATTGAAGTTTCGCCTAATTTAACTTATGAGCAGCAGCCTGTTCGAATTATTGCTTCGGAGATCAAACGACTTCGAAATAAAGATGTTCCGCTTGTTAAAGTTCAATGGTCCTCTAATCCTAAGGACTGCTCTTGGGAAACTAGAGAATTCATCGAGCGTACACACCCAGAATTACTCTCTCATGCTCTTTGAGGTAAACTTCTTATTTCAATTTTCTTTTGTGTTAATATGCTTTTATGGTTGTTACTTTTTATTTCCATCTTATATATTGCGAGGACGCAATTTCTTTAAGGAGGGGAGTCTGTAACAACCCACATATTTATCGATTTTATATTCAAATATTTTATTTAAACATTTTATCGTTAGTCAGATGTTAGTCCGAAAAGCTACTTTTTGCATACGGTCAAATTAGGATTCGAGACCACCTTCATTGAGCTCAAAATGACGTTTGCGATCTTTTTGAGTGTAAACTTCGATATGTTTGGAGTTAGTGAAATTCTCGCTACTTTTTCCCGCTTGTGACTTTGGTTTGGACTGCACCTTCTTTAGCTCAGCCCAACCCCTTCCTTCTCTTCACACTTCATTTCTATTTGCATATACATTCAAGCTCCTTCAAAAATGGTGGAGGGAATGGGAAATTAAAACTCCAAACTCAAATTCAATTGCAAATCCAACATTCAACTCCAAATTCAAGTAGAAGATATTGGATTCAAGCTTTGGATTGCTTCTCCTTGCTTTCAAGCTTCATCTTCATCCATTTTAGTGAAAAGGTGAGATTTTTAATCTCACATCTTGCCTATATCTGTCATTGGACTGTTTGGGATGTATTCCTATCACTTTAGCACGAATACTTGAAATTGGTTTGGATTGAATTGGCGAAAATCCCAAATTTTTATGTGTTTTGGCATGTTACTGGGCTTAGGTCGCTCGGACTAGGAAAAATTGCCTTTGTGCATTTAGCTCGTTCGCATTTAAGTAGCCTGCTTTTAGGTCGCGTCATGCTTAGGTCGCGCCATTGATAAGTCGCTCAAAGTTAGATCGCTCCCTCTGATTGGAAAAGGCTCCTCGGAGTTAGGTCGCGTGGTTTAACTCGTTAGGTCGTTCGCTATGCCAGGATGCGCACACTTTAGGTCGTTCGACACAATTAGGTCGCCGGGACTTAGGTCGTTCGTCTTTAGGTCGCTTGACCATTTAAGCATCTCAAGACCTGTTAGGTCGCTCGCTCTAGGTCGCGAGTCTTTAGGTCGCCAGTTTTAGGTCGCGTGCCTTTAGGTCGCAAGTCTATTTTCCTTAGGTCGCTAGGCCTTGCTTCACTTAGGTCGTTGGACCTTATATCCATTAGGTCGTTTGACCTATCCTACTATAGGTCGCAACCTATTAGGTCGTCCGGCCTGTTTACCTGCTTTTAGGTCGCTTGACCTACTTACACTCTTTAGCTCGACCTCGTTAGGTTGCTCGGTCCTTTTCCTTAGCTCGGCCAAGACTTGGGTCGTAACACATAAGGTCGCATGGCTTTGTTAAGACATTAGGTCGCTCGCCTTTTACCTTTAGGTTGTTTGACCTGTATTTCACTAGGTCGCTCGTCCTGTTCTTCTGCTAGGTCGCAAGGCATTCTACCTTTAGGTCGTTCGACCTATTTGACTTAAAGTTTTTGCACTTTAATTCGACCACGTTAGGTCGCAAGTATATTCCTACTTTGATGGTTTTGGGATTGATTTCTTTGGACTTTACTCACGTCTTCGAACATGAATTTATGTGATTCGATTTGTTTCAACAATCGTTTTGTGACTTGTCACTCTAAAGATATGAAGGTTTCAATACTAGTAGTAAATATCAAAATTCATCAAAACGATTTCAACACTATTTTAAATATAAAGCTCGTTTTTCTCAAACCGTTTTTCAATCTACTAGTATATACAAGCCTTTACTTCACTCGGATGAGAAATCGAATTAAACGACTTAGTAAAACGAGTGGTATGAAACGCTCGCATTCACTTCGTCGGTTAGCTCTTGGACTTGTTCGATTGAACCCTTTTTGTGACAATTTCCTAGTGAAGATTTAAAGTTTGTTCGTAAATATTTAAGTTAAGCTAGTGGTTATAGGACATGAAGCTAAACTCATATATTTACTGGCTTAGTGTAATTGACACTTCCTTATGATCATGACGATCATTTTTGTGATTTAGACTAGCGATTGAGCGATGTCTCTTTGTCTGCGAGGGAGACTAGACCCCGCTTTTGTGATGTTTCGCCATCACATATATGGGGTAGCACCCCATGGTCTTCGGGCCGTTCATGTGTTAAAATTTAATGGATAGCTTCCATGAGATAGCTTCTCGTTCATGTGTTATACGCGTTGGTGAGTTTTCATGCTCCCGTTCATGTGTTAGGCCTCCCCCTTTTTATGTGTTTTCTGGATTTCTTGTAATGATTTCTGGAATTTTGTGCTTCACCAATTTTAGTGATTTTCATTGATATGATATAAATTTTTGTGCATTGGTGAATTCATGTGTTATTGACTTGTTATGAATACAAGTTTAGGGTATGATACCCTATTTTATCTTTGAGAAGATTCTTGTGATATTGATTAATCTCTTGTTGATTTTCAATTACATACTTATAGTAGTATGCTACGATGGTTATTATATGTTCATGCCATGTCTTTTACTTTATACCATATCATCTGATATTTATAGCTAGACTGATCCGTTTATTATTTTCTTATAAATAATACTCGGGTCAGACCGAGATGTTACAGGTGCTTCTGCTTGACTTCTCTTCAGGATTATTCTGACTTTTGGCTAACTACATAGATCAGTAGTTTTTGGATGTACACATTTGAGATATAGACTCTATGTTGTGTACTTATTCTTTTGTATAGCACGTGTTGCTATTCTTTTGTATTTTCGTGGATCTTTTCGACCACTACTCTGATATACACTTTCATGTGTTATATATTTATTCATATCTTCTTCCGCCTTTGTGATATGGATGTCTGTGACTGATTTATGTTATGATTATTTCTATGTTTGTTTCCGAAGATTATATATAGCCACCGTGTGATAGCTTTGTGTTTGTATCGGTATGTCGGATTTCCTCCTTAAATGATATGCATTCTATTCTATCTGAAATATCGGTGCTCGCACAAAGAAGTTACATGGATGGTCGCTCCTCCACAGCCTTATTCTCCATGCTAATTGACAGCACTACATCGTAGTGTTCTTGGTTAGCGTGGGTATAGAGGTGGGGCGTCACACATAGCCTATAGGGTCACATGTTATCCTCATGCCACCTAGTTGGACCCATGTCCTGGACTGCATATAGCCTACAGGGTCACTTACCATCCACTCCTTTCCACTGGTCCATTGAAGAACTACAGGGAAGCAAAATCGTTAAGCCCGGTCTACCTACTAAGTGTCACAGGACCGTATTCGCATTGCGTACACGTTGCAGGGCTTCTATCCTGCGTCCTAGACTTGTTTCCATCCACATTCACTATCACATCACAATCTCGTAACATAACACATATATAGGTATATTTATACTCTCTTTACATAATGATCAAACCATTCAATATTCATTCATTTTTGTAACATTATCGTATTTCATGCATACATTCATTCTACATCGCCATCACGCTCCATTTACCCTTTCATAGCACCGACACTTGCGTCATCACATCTCAGATCACCTTCCAGAATATAGGAGAAGGTACAAATTGAATTATATATTATATATTTAATTTGGGCCATTTGACCAAGGTTCAATCTGATAGAGTTAGGGGTATGCCCTAGGGGCAATTATGTAATTTATTACATATATCTAACTCGTTGAATAATCTTGTTCATGATAAAGGTGTTTCTTTCTATTATATACTTGATATAATGTGGTTATATTAATTAATAAATTTAATTAAAAGTATATTTAATAGAAAATACATAAATGACATATTTTGTGATAGTAGTTACAAAGTGTTGTAACCGTGAGTAATTTATCACAATAAAACAAATATACCATTTTAAATGTTCCTAGTCAAGATGCATCAAGACTGGATATTGGTATATCCGTTGAGACTAGAGTATGTAAAGCTCTCCAAATGTTGGGCAGTGCATTACTCATGACTGCTGGGGGCATCTAGAGGTTACGTACTGATAGTTATTGGATAACTATGGAACGACTCACTCGATAGTTTTCTGTTGGTTAATATAACTAAAGTCAAACAGAAAATATCGTGTGACTGATTTACGTAGTTCTCCCGACTTTAGAATACTGTGGATCTTCAATATGAAAGTTCCGCTTTGATTATAGTCAAATTTTGGCACGACGTCCATCAAGTGACTATAGTTGGGTCGAGTGGAAGTATTGGAAGTGAAACACTATTCAAGAGAGGATTTGTCTCCTCGGTTATATGGGGTTAGTATCACGGTCAACTCAAGTCAACACAAAGTCAAAATCTCTAGTCGGAGTAGTTCGGTTAATAATAATTGTTATTATTGAACCAAGATCTTTGTTTTTGGATTATAGAGTTGAATATGGATGATATTGGAATTTTGACCATAACCAAATTCAATAAGTCCAAAGTGATATAATTTTGACGAAGAGAATTGGCGTAAATAATTGTCATGAAAGGGTAACGCTTAATAAAGTGAAATTGGATTTTACCAAATTTTAGTAAGCGATAAATTTGGCCATAATGTCATACCATCTACTAAGTGACGTGTGAACGTTGACATTCGAATAGTTCAATGTTGATCGCTGACCGAATTTACACCCAAGAGTCACACAACCGAAATAATTAATTCTCTTTAGACCAAACGATTTAATTGATTTATAATTATTATAAATTAATTAAATTAATTAATATATATGAAATATTAATTATGAAATTTGAATATGATATGAGAAATAAGTTTATTTCATATATTTATAATAGTTGTAAATATATTGGTCGATATAAGATATCGATAAGAAATTGAGTTAAATATGATTGTACATATTTAATTTGGGTTAAATGGGCTAACAACCCATGAAATTATGGAGTTGTAGGCGTTGGTTATGGCTAGGGTTAGAGGTGGCTTGAACAAATGTTTAGGGTTTGGATATGTGTGGTTAAGATCTAGTGGTTTGCTCTCTTATCTTACCATATAAATAAACGATCTCAAAACCCTAATTTGTTAGATATCTTTCTGTTCATTTTTTGAGCCACCACCCTCTTTCCTCTTTCATGGCTGAAACCCTCATCTAAATCAATTCTAAAACTCTCATATCAAATCCAAATCAAAACTAAAAGCTATTTGATAGTAATTGGTCGTAGATTCCAGATCCACAATCTAAAGAATCAAACATTTCAAAAGAAGGAAATTGATTATTCAATGTGGACTTTAGGGCATCTAATTTGGGTAAATTTGATTTTATTTTTATGATATTATCGTGCTTTCATAATTTGTTAATCATATGAACATATATGTATAATTAGATTGCTGTTTTGTTAGTTAGGTGAGATTTTTGTACATATTTATGTTGTCAGAATGGAGATTGGATATGTGTATAATAATTAAAGATCTATTCCATGATTATGTTTCAGATCTAAAATTAAACATTAAAATTAACTTTAAGTTTGAAATTATTTATGTTTATACATATTGATCATATGTGTAAATCTTATATGTTAATCTTTTGTGTCAAATCTTCACATACAATTTGAATTAAGAGATATGTTTTATTATATGTTGTATATATAAATCTGAATATTTGCAAATGTTTGTTTGTGTTTATTATGAATTATAAGTGCTGAAATTCTTTTTATACTTATATATTTTATTAATTTTAATATTTAATGATTATCTGAACCAACAAATTCATATATAATCATAAATGTTTCTTAACTTTAGTTTAATATTTTCTTAAATTCATCCTTTATATCAGAAGCCTTCAGGGAAAATTTCATATTTTTTCAATTTAAAATAATATTTCTAAAAATTAATTTTATTTCGGACCTGAAAACAATTAATTGAATAAAAATATCATTTTCATTTACAAAATTCTAGAAATTTTTCTTAAGACCCAAAATGTATTTTAAAAACCTCAAAAAAAGTTTTAGATTTTTTTAACTTAACTTTATAATTTTAATAATTAATTTGATTTCGGGTCTATAATAAATTATATATTTAAAATATTATTTTAATTAAGAAAATTTCAGAAATTTTTCTAGAGGCAAAAATGTGTTTCTAGATTTTTTAAAATTATAAAATTTATAATTTTATCATATGGTTATTTTATGATAATTTATTATGGCTAAATCTGTTTTATTCAATATATTAAATATATATGTATATTAAATAATAAAATCTTTGGAATTCCAGATCCAGTATATTTTCTAACTAGTAATTTTAAATGAAAGAAAATTTTAATTATATATATATTGTTATTTATGGTTCAATATATTGTCATATAAATAAATAAACATTTTCTACAATATTTTAATGATAAAAGTAAATTTTATGCATACATAAAATAGATATATATATAATTTTTCAAAATAATCACATGAAATTCATAGCTATATATTTACGCATATATTTGACAACATACAATACATACAAAATGAGCTAATGTGTCCGTTGCGATGCAAATCCCAACATCTATATACGGGCATGTTATACCCTACATGGATTGCTATGTTACACATGCACACATGTATATATATGTATATGATATATATATACACACAAATATATAAGCAAAACCAAAATCAAACAAATTTCAAACTACTATTTGTAAATTTGAATAAAATACATGATTGTATTTAAATCAAATTTAGAAAAGTTTTAAATAAATTTAGACTTCATAGGCCCATTAAATATTCAAAATGGCAATGTTTTTTGAAATTCATCCATTTCTTCCGCTATGGGCTGGCCCAGTTCAACAATTGTATCAGAGCCCAATAGCCTATGCGGTCTAAATTAGTCATGTTAGGGCTAACTAATTAAGCTTATGCACTTAGCACGGTGTCTAGAAAGGTGATGTCTAGGATTGGAATTGGGTAATCAAGTACCCTATCCTACCTGGTTACCTGCCTAGCTTGAAAGGTGATGTGAGCCCAAAGGTTGCTCCTAATAGAAAAGGCCCAATTTGAATTGGACCTTGGGTTAATTTTCAAAATAGTTTTGAAAATTAAGACATGACATGTTTATTATAAAAGGTTATAATATAGCATAAATTTTCAAAATGTTTGAAAATGTAATGGAAAGTTCAAAATGTTTGAAAATATGTAAACATTAATTTTGAAATTTAAAATTATTAATAAGATTAATAATATAAATTAATTAAATGACTTAATTAATTAATTAATACTTATACGCATGTATTATATATGTTGATATATGTTATGTTGTTTTAAAGTGATTAAGATAACATAAGCATACATGTATGTATATAAGATAAATTTCTGAAATTAATTAAAGGTTAATTAATTAAATAAAATACACATATATAAGATATATGTGTTACACTATAAAGGTTATAGTAGATATATCCAATATAAAAGTTGTATTGGAATACTAATATAAAATTAATTAAAGAGTTAATTAATTAAAATTAATTAAATAAGATCTAATTAATGAAATTTTATACATAAGACTATCATACAAGTAATATAAAGTATAAAAGTTATTTAACAACAAAACTTATATGATATGAATGTATAAACTAAAAGTGGAACATTAAAGAAACCCAAATAGACTTACGGAATAAATACATACGTAAATGTACGTATATTGTGATTTCCGATGTGTCTGACACTTGTATCACGAGGGTATTTCATAAGAAATACATTATTCCATAAGTCGATATCACTCAATATAATATATTGAAGATTATGAATCTTCAATATAATTTTGTCCTCTACCATATATATATTAATAAATTACTTGCATACTCCTTAGTTGTTAAGTAAACTCAAGCTGGGGATGTTATGTGTAGTATTATTAATATATTGAATAGATGAGGTAAGATAACTATATGTATTTGTTGAGAAAACTCAAGGTACATATACTATACTTAGGCCATCACGATATGGCATGTACGAGTGAATAATCTCTTTCGATTTATTGAGCAAACTCAAGGTTGAAATGAGATTAGGATAAGGAAAAATGGGTTAGGAGTTGCATGTGATATAACCGATAAGGAGTTATCCATCATTTGTAGGGTTATGATTTGTTGAGCAAACTCAAGGTCAGAATACCAAGACAGACGAGTCCTAACACCCACTAGTGAAGTCGAAAGACTTCTATGTTTCATCTTAGGGTTTGGAGAAACATAAAAGACTAGTGGGAGCCTTATTAGAAAAATGAAATGGTAACATTTAACCTATTCTAATATTGTAAGAACATATGCTAAATAATGTAATAATTATCTACAATGATAAATTTGTGCATTTAATATGATTGATAAAATGTTTATCAATTAACATATACAAATAAACTGAATTGGTAGTTGACAAGTGGAAATATAATACCCACTATCAAATTCCTATTGCATGTTAACATTTCAACACCCATGTAAGTGCCCGATTTTACAGCTACTGAATACATTCGTGGTTTGGTCACTTATGCATTTATCTGGTCAAGACCATGTATTGCATTCTATGAGTTTCGAACTCTAAAAGCAATACAAGACTACGGATATTTGACCCATATACAATTGCATATAAATGTTAGATAGTGAACGGTCAAAGTTTGTAATGTACAATATTTCGATGAAATTAGTTCACTCGAAATAGCAAATAAACCTTAGTGCAAGGTTGAGTATTCAATCTGATTGATTACAAAAGAGATCATATTGTGTTAATGTAACACAAGGCCAAAAACTACAAGATAGATATAAAAACTCGATCGCTGAAATTTCATTTTGATCAGTTTACGTAAAGTGCAACATATTTGATGTCATTAAATGTTAAGGATAATCAAATGCGCTTTTGTAAAGAGTTTGTTATGATATTGTAGTAAGGTTTTCTTTTGAATAGTTTGACCATTTGAAAGGAAAATGAATGTATAAGAATAGATGTAATTTAAGGTACAATTGGAATGAAGAGAATGAATACTCACTTCTGCTTCATAGAGAAACATTGGAAATATGAATTGTAATAAATAATTGATACTTAATATTGGAATATAAAATATGATTTCTATTCTGAAATGTATTTTCATATAGAAAATTATTTTCTATGAGATTTATTTCTTTAAGCTCAAGATATTTGATCAACGAACTGTCCACTGTAAATAGTTACAGTGTATGAAATAAACAAATTATATTAAGTGAATGACGGATCTCCAAATTTAATATGCTATTATAGTAATGGTAGAAATAGTGGGAGCACACCATATAGCACTTATTAATTGCATCGTAGTATGAAAATTATTTTCGTAAAACTTACCATACGTTATTTATGAAATAATGGTTATTTTTCGGTATCGACTGAAAAAAATAGACATAGCTATATTTAAATATGAATATTCTTTGTGAAATAAAACTATAATGTGGTAATTTTTTTATAACAAAAGTGATGCATTGGAAAATACAAAAGTATCTAATATTATTTAAGGTTGTTTTGGAATTATAGAATAAGCCGTAATTTTGAGAAATAATTTTATTGTATGATTTTGAATCATATGATACTTTTTAATTATATCTCAAACAATAAAGGGCTATGCACCCATTTGTGAGAGTATCATAAGAGTTGATGAACTCTTTGGATTGATACATATAGATGTATGCAATCGTTATTCTATAAATACCAAAACTGTTCCATGTACTTCGTCATATTCACCGATGAGTTATCGTTAACATGACATATGTATTTGATACGCATGTAGCATGTCTATGGTAAACTTATAGGATATAAAACAGAAGTAAATGAAATAGCATGCGATATAAATGATTTGATTTGATCGAATGAGTGAGTATATTGGAAAATGTTCCGAATGTACCTAAAATGAATAAAGATTCAATCTCAAAATTACTCCTCCATGTGATACATATGGATGCATCGATATGGAATAATCGAACTTTGTTGGACAATGTACGATTAATTGTGAGTGAACTTGAGTTAGTTTCTTTCTATAAGATAATGTACTTAAGGGTAGTACACAAGGTTAATATTATTTCATCTGAATAACAGTTTACAAAATTTTATAAGATGAGGGTTTATAAGAAACTCCAACATATCCTAGGCTAAGGAGTTGGCAGGTTGTGCGAGTCGGAAGATTGCACATAATAATTGTTTATGAGGGATCTTGTATGAACCTTCCCAAAAGGATTTTGAAAAGACTGTCATTTGATGACATATTTATGTTTTGAACATAATTTTTATAAACTAAAACCAAATCAATTTTATGAATAAGGAAATTCATAAAATGTTTATGAATACCTATTCTATTGCGCCGAGAAACATTTCAAGAAATACCAACTTCATTGTGAAGGAATTTCCTTGAGAAATTATTTGTAGTAAAAAGATTTGGATACGATCCAAAGATAGAACTGATTAAATGAGATGAAATAATATTGACTAACCTAAACTAACACATTGCATTAGAATGTCTAATGAGTATTCTCGCTTATTGAAGAGAAATTATGAGTTTCTTGTCAATGTCGAAAATATATAATCCTCGATTGTTTAATTAAACCACTAAGAGTGTTGACTCTATCATATGGTATGATGCGCAAATCTAAAAGAATTCCAAGTACGCTATCAAAATATGATTTTGGTAGTCATAACCTAAGGGATGTGATCCATCGGCCGTGATTGTGTCTTTACGAGCAAGTCTAATGCAGATGGAATTAGATGAGCAATGTTGATGAGAATAATATCGCAAATTCCAATTATTGAAATTAGCGTAATAGTTTCGGTATTCAACATGCTCAAGTTAATTCAGATTTACTCACAAAATTACCACTTGATATGACTTTATGTTCGGTACATATGTATTGAAACAGAAAATTATAAATAATAATTTAGAGTAAACCGTTTACACATAATAACCAAAATGTCTTGAAGTCGGTGGGAGAGATATTGAGTTTGTGAGTCTTTGGATATGATCCAAGAAATGATACGAAAGTATCATTTTGTAAGCATCAAAATTGAATAAGTACTTTGATAGGAATATCAAATAGCTTGATTTCAATCAAAGTGCAGAGGAAGCGTGTGTTCATAAGAAAGAACGATAAAAGGTACATTGATATTTCTAAATTATAAGTAAACAACACGCTGTTGATTTTAATGATGTACTTGTGTCAAAATCAGCATAAGTTGTTTTAATACTCAACATTGGATTAATAAATGATGTCTTTTATAGTAAGTATAAAAGTTGTTGGGAATGTCCCAAATGATATGCAAGGACACCTTATTAAAATGCTTAATACGAAACATGTAAGATCGATTCCTTGGCATTGGCAATAGGAATTATCATACATGTTATGTTGTCTCTGTATCATGATTTGTTTATGTATTTGATACATAAAGCAAATATCAAATCCAAATTGATATCACTAAATGGTTGTTTGAAGTGTTCTCATATATTTATGAAATACTATAGAATCGTTTACAGAAACATAAATTCCTTATGAAGGAATGTTCAGACTCAAACTTTCACAAGTAATATTGAGTATAATATGTCAATAAAAAATCTTTAAGTTGGAAATGTTCCAAATAAAAAATTGCGGCTTATTCAATGAAAAAAGGCTACGTACATCGCCTTGAATATTGTCGCAATAAAAATAATGTATATAAAATTATAAGTGCATAAATTTATAACTGAGCCGATTCCAAATGTTGAGAATCTCATAGCATTGTTATATGATAACAATGTCACGATATGGTTCGTAATAGAACTTAGATCTCATTAGAGGTCGAGATACATACTCCGAATTGTTCCACGTGATAAAGTAGTTTATCACCATCAGAGAGAGTTGATTGATATAGTAGATAATTAAAACATAATAGCATACCCGTTCACAAAGGGACCGATCCAACTGGTTTTGAGAAACCGATTGGAGAAGTTGGAATAAGATTCCATAATTGACCCCAAGTGCAAATGGGAGATTGATAGAGTTAGGGGTATGCCCTAGGGGAAATTATATAATTTGTTACATATATCTAACTCGTTGAACAATCTTGTTCATGATAAAGGTGTTTCTTTCTATTATATACTTGATATAATGTGGTTATATTAATTAATTAATTTAATTAAAAGTATACTTAATAAAAAATCCATAAATGACATATTTTGTGATAGTAGTCACAAAGTGTTGTAACCGTAAGTAATTTATCACAATAAAACAAATACCATTTTAACCGTTCCTAGTCAAGATGTATCGAGACTGGATATCGGTGTATTCGTTGAGACTAGAGTAGTAACGCTCTCCAAATGTTGGGCAGTGTATTACTCATGGCTGCTGGGGGCACCTAAAGGTTACGTACTAATAGTTATTGGATAACTATGAAACGACTCACTCGATAGTTTTATGTTGGTTAAACAGAAAATATCGATGTGACTGATTTACGTAGTTCTCCCGAGTTAAGAATACCATGGATCTTCAATATGAAAGTTCTGCTTTGATTATAGTCAAATTTTAGCACGACGTCCATCAAGTGACTATAGTTGGATCGAGTGGAAGTATTGGAAGTGAAACACTATTCAAGAGAGGATCTGTCTCCTCGGTTATATAGGGTTAGTATCACAGTCAACTTAAGTTAACACAAAGTCAAAATCTCTGGGCAGAGTAGTTCGATTAATAATAATTGTTATTATTGAACGAAGGTCTTTGTGTTTGGATTATAGAGTTGAATATGGATGATATTGGAATTTTGACCATAACCAAATTCAATAAGTCCAAAGTGATATAATTTTGACGAAGAGAATTGGCGTAAATAATTGTCACAAAAGGGTAACGCTTAATAAAGTGAAATTGGATTTTACCAAAGTTCAGTAAGCGATAAATTTGGCCATAATGTCACACCACCTGCTAAGTGACGTGTGAACGTTGACATTCGAATAGTTCAATGTTGATCGCTAACCGAATTTACACCCAAGAGTTACACAACCGAAATAATTAATTCTCTTTAGATCAAATGATTTAATTGATTTATAATTGTTATAAATTAATTAATATTTATGAAATATTAATTATGAAATTTGAATATGATATGAGAAATAAGTTTATTGCATATATTTATAATAGTTGTAAATATATTGGTCGATATAAGATATCGATAAGAAATTGAGTTAAATATGATTGTACATATTTAATTTGGGTTAAATAGGCTAACAACCCATGAAATTATGGAGTTGTAGGCGTTGGTTATGGCTAGGGTTAGAGGTGGCTTGAACAAATGTTTAGGGTTTGGATATGTGTGGTTAAGATCTAGTGGTTTGCTCTCTTATCTTACCATATAAATAAACGGTCTCAAAACCCTAATTTGTTAGATATCTTTCTGTTCATTTTTTGAGCCACCACTCTCTTTCCTCTTTCATGGCTGAAACCCTCGTCTAAATCAATTCTAAAATTCTCATATCAAATCCAAATCAAAACTAAAAGCTATTTGATAGTAATTGGTCGTAGATTCCAGATCCACAATCTAAAGAATCAAACATTTCAAAAGAAGGAAATTGATTATTCAATGTGGACTTTAGGGCATCTAATTTGGGTAAATTTGATTTTATTTTTATGATATTATCGTGCTTTCATAATTTGTTAATCATATGAACATATATGTATAATTAGATTGCTATTTTGTTAGTTAGGTGAGATTTTTGTACATATTTATGTTGTCACAATAAAGATTGGATATATGTATAATAATTAAAGATCTATTCCATGATTATGTTTTAGATCAAAAATTAAACATTAAAATTAATTTTAAGTTTGAAATTATTTATGTTTATACATATTGATCATATGTGTAAATCTTATATGTTAATCTTTTGTGTTAAATCTTCACATACAATTTGAATTAAGAGATATGTTTTATTATATGTTGTATATATAGATCTGAATATTTGCAAATGTTTGTTTGTGTTTATTATGAATTATAAGTGCTGAAATTCTTTTTATATTTATATATTTTTATTAATTTTAATATTTAATATTTATCTGAACCAACAAATTCATATATAATAATAAACGTTTCTTAACTTTAGTTTAATATTTCTAAAATTCATCCTTCATGTCAGAAGCCTTCAGGAAAATTTTTAGATTTTTTGAATTTAAAATAATATTTTTAAAAATTAATTTTATTTTGGACCTGAAAAAAATTAATTGAATAAAAATATTATTTTTATTTACAAAATTCTGGAAATTTTTATTAAGACCTAAAATATGTTATAGAAACCTCAAAAAAGTTTCAAATTTTTTTAACTTAATTTTATAATTTTAATAATTAATTTGATTTCGGGTCTACAATAAATTATATATTTAGAATATTATTTTAATTGAGAAAATTTCAAAAAAATTTCCTAAGGCCAAAAATGTGTTTCTAGATTTTCTAAAATTATAAAATTTATAATTTTATCATATGATTATTTTATGATAATTTATTATGGCTAAATCTATTTTATTCAATATATTAAATATATATGTATATTAAATAATAAAATCTTTGGAATTCCAGATCCAGTATATTTTCTAACTAGTAATTGTAAATGAAAGAAATGTTTAATTATATATATATATATATTGTTATTTATGTTTCAATATATTATCATATAAATAAATAAATATTTTCTACAATATTTTAATGAAAAAAGTAAATTTTATGCATACATAAAATAGATATATATATATATATATATATATATAATTTTTCAAAATAATCACATGAAATTCATAGTTATATATTTACGCATATATTTGACAACATATAATACATACAAAATAAGCTAATGTGTCCGTTGCGATGCAAATTCCAACATCTATATACGGGCATGTTATACCCTGCACGGATTGCTATATTACACATGCACACATGTATATATATGTATATGATGCATATACATACACAAATATATAAGCAAAACCAAAATTAAACAAATTTCAAACTACTATTTGTAAATTTAAATAAAATACATGATTGTATTTAAATCAAATTTAGAAAAGTTCTAAATAAATTTAGACTTCATAGACCCATTAAATATTCAAAATGGCAAATTTTTTTGAAATTCATCCATTTCTTCCACTACGGCCTGGCCCAGTTCCAACACAATCTACCAAAACAGACATGAACTGGTGCACCGGTCAAGGTCACCAGTCTATTGATGTACGTAGTTGTTTCAGAATCCAGAGTATGGGTTTTTGATAATTTCGACGTCGTTTTCACTTCCGCCCACCACTGCTTCGTCTCAAATCATCATAAAGTGTTCTTATACCTTAATGTTAGATTCTTAAGTCCAATTTAATCAGTTATTTCACGGATTTATGAGTTATATTTTAGATTTCTAGAATTTACTTAAACTAGTTCTTATCCTTTATATTAACCCAAATCTCTTCTAAACCATGTTTAATTCAAAACTAAGTGTATCAATATGAATTATTACGCTAGATATAGCCTATGGATCATCTTATAATGTTAATATTGCATTATAGGAATGGTAAAGTGTAGATTACTCACCGAATAACCAATTCAAGTTCAATATCTCGCTGTTTGGAGTTACTACACTTCCCACCTTCAAATTTTTGACCCCAATTCATTGTTGGGTCATAGGCTCGTCTACTAGCTTCAAATCGCTTTTTGTTTCCTCTAATTTGGTTGAAAAAAATGAGAGAGTTGAGTTAGTTTTGGTGGAGTGGGTTTATGAAGAACGAAGGAGGAAAAAGGAGTTACGGAGTTTATTTTTAAAATGGGAGATGTGGAATACGTAGTTCAGTTTTAAATCAAAAGAGGGAAAACATAGGTATCTTCCAAAATTCTCAATTCAAATTCAGCCCGCGTAGTGCTCGTTCGACTCGATGACATTTCTGGCCATATCTCTTACGTACAAACTCCAAACAACATAAACAAATATACTATGCGAACTAGAAAATCGAAATGGTTACAATGGCGCTGGTTTCATCATCAAATTCTAAAGTTTTTAAAAATGGCCATTTTCCTGCCTTATTTTTAATTTATTTAATTATTTATAAATTTCACAAAATTTTCATATAATCATATTTTTGAGAAAAATGTGTGATCCTCTACAGGAGAGGAGAGCACACATGCACATATACATAACAGCAATTGTAAAGGAGCTGCCAACAAGCCTGGTAGGTAGCAAAAGACTCCTCGTACAAAAGAAAAAATAAACCCTCCCAAAACCCTAAGAAACTAAAAACTAACCCTAAAGAGTCAACATCATCCATAACCAAGGCCTAAAGCGACACCAAAAGAGAAGCAGCATCTGGAAAAACTTCCGCAACCGCAACCTCAACAACCAAGCCGAAACATCACAAAATACAACATCTACACAAACCACAAACAAACTCCAAAACAACAATAATCACAATAAAACCCCTAAAAAAACAAAAAACCTCAATCAAATGACTTAAAAGCCTTACGATTTAAACGAGGACTTCTCCTAATATTACCAGCTGAATAGCTCTTACTATATCTTCTCCTTAATTTGGATGCATGAATTAATTCTCTAGCATGGGCAAGAGAACAAGGAAATTTACCTATAGCCGTAAGGTAGCAATACATAACAAATCTGAAACCCCTGGTCCAATAATAGACAGCTTGATCAAAACCGACATAAGAACGCTCTGTATGCCTCCCCAAATCAGCAGAACCCATAGAACTAACATCAAACGAATTAATATCTGAAGAAATTTCTACACTAGGCTTTAATTCACCTATTGCAATACATTGTGGCACCCCAGAACGTGTACATTGTCAATTCCTTGCAACATTATTATCAGCCCTTTTCAAAGGTATCAAATTTGTGTCACACCATGTACCATTAATGTCATGAACACACTGTGTATTTGCATAGTAATCCACATCTAAACAAACAAAATCGACTTGAGAATTATCATCAACGTCATTAAAAATCGCTTGTCCAACTTCACCGCGAACAACCACAACTGCTCCATGAAATGACAGATTATCTTTAAGAATAACAAGAGACCGTGCACTATTGATAATATCACCCTGAACAATATCTACAAACCCACCATTAAAAACACAGTCTATCTCCTTATTACATTTATAACCTGACTTCCATGCACGCAAAATTGACACTAAATCAAACATATCAAACCCAAGAATTCGACCTGTAATATCCAATCCATCATTTATATCATCTTCTCTGAAAACATATATTTGCCTCACCAATCTTCCCACACGGTAATCATCATATTGAAAAGCAACCCATCTATTCAGACTTAAAATCCTATTCTCTTGCATTATGTTTAAAATAGTAATACAGTGCTTATCAACTGCAAACACTACCTCAAGAGTATCATTTACCAAACAGTTTAGTGAATTAGGCCAGAGCACATTGGTATCTACATGTTTCCTTTATTTAAGGGAGCCGAAGAGGAAAGAACATTTAAATCCAACATCTGAGCTTGCACATACATACCTTCATTAAATTCAGTCAATATATCTATTCTATCCAAGGATTTAAGGCTATCAGATTGATTAGAATTAAGAACAAAAGCATCCAAAACACTACCATCATCTACAACATAAGACACAACAATCGAATCTGTATCTCCATCAACTAAACTCCCAGACAAAGAAAAAGAGCTACTCCAAACATCTGAATTTGTATCTATGTTTAATTCAGATACCTCCAAATCATAAGAAACCTTAGCATGATCAAAAAGACCGAATCATCATTCGAACGGGCATTTAACCCAAGAACACATATCGAATTACTGGATAACAAAGAAGGAGATAGTGAATTACAATACTCCACTGCGGGATCCAGAGAAAAAGGATCAAAAGACGTGTTCTCTTCATTAAGGGACACAACATTGCTAAATAAAGATTCGAAACCACTTGAAAATCCAAAATTATCTCTGCAAACAGACAATTTATGCACCCCCGAATAACCTTCCTTAAGAGAAGAAGCATACTTCCCAAAAAAATCCACTGGATCTCCAAATTTCGAGCAATAGTTCTTGCCAATATTTACTGCGTTAATTGTATCAAAATGAGAAAACGGATCTTCCAAGAACTTTAAACCCACTTCTCTCTGCGACCAAAGATGATCTAGGCGAACATTCTTAAGTTTTAAAAATTTAAGAATGAATAGAAAGCCATGCTTAGAAATAGAGTGATTTTTATAGGAAGTTGAATCCATCGAACAATCTTTTTTTTATGGCCAACGCTACCGCACCTAAAACATTTAATACCAACGCAGCAATCTCTAATCAAATGAGAGGGATCTCCACACCGAAAGCAATATTTTATCCCACCTTTGGAAGTAAAATCGCTCTTCGATCTTGATTTAAGATTTGAATCTTTCATATAATCATATTTTTATTGTTTAATTAAAATATTACTAGAATTTTTGGGTATTACATTCTCCTCCCATAAAGGAATTCCATCCTCAAAATTCCTAAGGAAAAAAGAATATAATATAGCGCAACATATATCAACCAAGCTATAACATCTAAGTTAAAGCAACCAAACAATATATCATGATATTAGTATATGCAAGTAGGCATGCCCTGAACTTACAATTTCTAGATCTAAGATGCATAAATGTAGCTAATACATCTTATATGAATGTAATATTATGGCATATAACGCATAATACATAACATCTTAGTATATAATAGATATATATTTCTATATGAATGCAAATTAATCATATACATATAAATTTAACTATAAACCATCCAAAGCATCCAAATCCTGATCTTAGAATGATCTAACTAAAGAAATCTAACAAATATCCAGAAACGCACCAGAAAAGAGTTACAGATGTGCAGCCTTCATCTTCTCTCAGGCTCCCACATGATCTCCGTCAGATCATTTTCCTATTGCAGTCTAACTAATTTCATCGCCCAATTTTTAAGTCGTTTCAAACCACGTTCCACAATACGGGTTGGACCACTAGATAAACTCGGGTCAGACTCCAACTCCACTTCCTTCAATTGGCTAAACACTACCATGGTCGTCGAGTCATGTACACATTTCCTCAAATATGACACATTAAATACGTTATGGACTCCTGCTATCTTTCTTATAGCTTAACTCTATATGCCAACCTTCCAATCCTCTCCAAAATCAAGAAAAATCCAACAATTCTAGTTGTTAGGTTCCTCGAATTTCCAAACCTTATTGCTCTTTTAAACAGAGAAACTTTGATGAAAACTAAATTCCCCACTTCAAATTCCAAATCCTTCTTTATTTTATCTGCATACAATTTCTGTCGGTCTTGTGCAACCTTCATACTTTTCCTTACGAGTTCAACTTTCTTCTTTTTATTTTTAACCTTTTTCGATCCTAAAATAATACTGTCCGTAGACTCCCACCAGCATGAAGGTGCATTACATAGCTTTCCGTAAAAAGCATCAAACGGTGCCATGCCTGTATAGCCTCATAGTTATTATTGTACATAAACTCCTCCAAAAGTAAATGGTCTTCCCAAGATCCTCTGTGATCCGGTAAACAAGTCCTTAAAAAATCCTTCGACACTTTATTTACCCTTTCCATCTGTCCATCAATTTGTGGGTAATGGTATGCAATACTTAGATTCAACTCCATCCCTAAAGCCACCTAACAATTCACTCATAAAAGTGGATGTTGATTGCTCACTATACTAGTTGGTACTCCATGTAGTGTAACTACTTCTTTAATATACCGAGTTGCCAAAGTTGCCAAACCACTTTCATTTCCTCTTCTACTCTGGGGTAATCCATCTACAAAGTCCATGGATATGCACTCCTACTTCCACTACGGTACATTTAATGGAAGTAAAAGACCATTTAGTTTTTCTTATCCACCTTCACTCTTTTGCACGTCATGCATTTCTCTATGTACTCAGCTATCTGCCTCTTCATTCCCGACCAATAGAATACTCACTTCACATCCATGTACATCTTATCCTCTCATGGATGAATAGTCATTCTAAAATGCTGACATTCACCCAAAACCTGTTTTATCAACTTCTTAATCCTTGACACACATAATCTCCCATCTCTCTACAAATAACCTTTTTGGTCTATGGAGTAACGATCCAAGTGACTCGATAATTCACCTCATCTTAACTACTCCATAATATCTACCTTCGATGTATCTTGCTCTTGTACTCCACCAATATGATCCATAAGTGCTGGCCTGACCTCCATTGCAGCTAACAATCCTTTTACGTACCTCAATCTAGGCTTGAAATAAAATTCAAATATAAACTTTGAACTTCTTTATTCTAATAACATATCATTCACCTCTACATGTTTCCCACTCAAAGCATCTGCAACCACGTTTCCTTTCTCGAGAGTATAAACCAATAACATAAGACGATAAGAATTTCATCCATCTATGTTGTCTTAGGTTTAGGTCCTTATGAGAAAACAAGTACTTGAGAGACTTATGGTTTGTAAATAGTTCAAATCTATTACCTAAAAATAACGTCTTCATCACTTCAAAGCAAATACAATAGGAGCTAACTCCAAGTCATGCGTCAGATAATTCTTTTCATGGTTCTTTAGTTATATACTCACATACGCTACCACTCATCCTTCTTGCATAAGTAAAGCACCGAGATTAGTACCACATGCATCGGTATACACGGTAAATGGTTTCGTACCAACTGGGATAACTAAAATAGGAGCACTCGTCAATAACTCTTCCAGTCTTACAAATGCCACTTCGCATTCGAACTCAAAGTATACAATAAATTCTTCTTAGTCAAACGTGTCAAAGGTGCCGATATCTTTGCAAAATCTTTGATGAAATTTTGATAAAATCCAGCCAATCCCAAAAAACTAGAATCTTTGAAGCATTCTTTGGTGTTTACTAATCCCTAACTGTCGTTGCTTTCCCTAGGTCCACTGCTAAATCATTTTTCGATACTACATGCCCAAGAAAAGGAACTTCATCTCTCCAAAAATGACATTTCGAGAATTTGGCCTTTAATTGGTTCCTCCTCAAATCGTCCATCATTTCCCTCAAATACACTTCATGCTCCTCTTCACTTCTGGAATAAATAAGGATATCATCCATGAAGACCATTAAAAACCTATTCAATTTCTCCTATATTACTTATCAAATCATAAATAAGCTGAAGCTTTCGTCAATCCAAAATGCATTACCAGCCACTCAAATAATTCATCAGGCATATGAAAAGTAGTTTCCTGGATACTATCCTCTGCAATTCTTAACTGGTGAAATCCAGTTGCTAAATCAAATTATGAGAAAACCGTTGCCCTGACTAGCAGATCGAAGAGGTCATCAATACAGGCAGTGGATAGCGGTTTTTCTTCGTCAGCTTGTTAACACTTGATAATCGATACATAACCTCAAGGAACCATCTGCTTTTGTAGCAAAAATGACAGGTGCTCCTCATTCCGAAACACTCCTTCGAATAAAACCCTTCTATAATAATTCAGACACCTGCTTATCCAACTCATGTCTTTCCTTCAGACTATATGGCTAAGAGGCATTACATCTGGTCTAGCATCTTTCTCGATGTCAATATGAAATTCTATTTCTCTTCAGGGAGGAAGACTAGAAACTTCTTTGAATATATCGAGATAGACTTTCACTATAGGTATACATGATAGCACTTCGTGTGATAGGCTAAGCGAATAGAGATATGTCCCCATAAATGAAACATCAGGCTCACAACATAAAACTAAATCAGACACATCAGCTTTCCTCAACCGAACCGTCCTCCTATCACAATCCAAAACTACCCTACAGCGAGACATCCGGTCCATTCCCAAAATCAATCCATACCTCAAAAAGTTTAGTACATACGTGTCACAGAGGAACTCCATGCCACGAATGATAACTTTAGATTATGACACAACATCAATAGATGGGTTGATCCCCCAACATCATTGAACACTATAAAAGATTCGTGCGTGATGTCGGGTTTAATAAATAAGTAGTCAACTAATTCGCTTGCTATGCATGAATGAGATGCACTAATATCAATTAAAGTATGAATCAGAGAATCGAAAAATATCAAACACACACCTTCCATCACAACTTGTTTTCCTTTCTCTTGCGCTACTGGCGTTGCCTTACTGGAAGTAGGAATAACATTCAGAGCATATTCCTTCGTGATTTGACCTTTATTCCACAAAGCTGGACAATCTCTCTTTATATGCCCAATCTGATCATTGTTATAGCACTTTAATTTTTTCGAGCTGGAGCCGCCTTATAGTCTTTAGCCATGTGTTCCGCCTGATTACAATTATAACATCTGTCCTTTAAAAGGTTCATCCGAGAATTCTTTGCTATATTTCTTACCTTTTGACACATGTGGCATGTGACTACCTATTTCTTACCTTGTCCTCCTTGGGGTCCATTTCCTTTCCGTTTTCCTTGCTGCTGATATCCTTCCATTTCTTTACTCTGTTCCTTCACCAAATTTCCATTCAAAGAGTTCAATGATGATGCTTCTACTAACTCTTCAAATGTCATTACATACAGTATTTGATTCAACATCAATTCTCTTAAAGTTGAATTCATATTATTCATAAACTTTAATGCCTTATTTTCCAGAGTATCCACCAATTCAAATCCAAACCAGGCTAATGCATTAAATTTACTGACATTCTCATCCATTATTAATTCTCCTTGTTTAAGATGAATAAAATTTTCTAACAACAAACTCTTATTGGCACCAAAAAGAAACTTTGTCTTGAATCTGGATTTAAACATCCCCATGAAATAACATTCTCATCTACCTCGGTCGTTACTACTTCCCACCAACAACCCACTTCACCTTTCAAATGCCAAGTAGCTAACTACTTCTTCGTCACGACACCAAGTCCTATCTAGTTGAAAATCCTTTTATAATCATTAAGATAAGCCCGAATTTCCAAGTATGGTTCAGTTCCATGAAATGGCTTTCCACCAAGGTCAGAGAAATCCTTACATAGCTTAGGAAAGTCAATGGTTGGTGGTGCTGGGGCTAGAATCACACCTTGATTAGTAGTGGTATTAGTGGCTGCAGGTCTAGTGGTGATGGTACTAGCTTGGTTCATCACTTAAAGGTAGCTTCTGAACCATACTTAAATATTAACAATAGGAATATCCAATATATCTACAGGACTACTAGTCCATGCTCTAGTTTACTAGTATTGGCTGTGTTAGTCTCTATTCAAGTTGAATTACTCATACTCAACTATCTAAAAAGAAAAATAGGCTTCATTAGCAACTTCAAAATTAGATAGTGAATAAAACTGGAACAGTAAATGGGTGTGTGCATATGTACTTTTCCATTTATTCCTATGAACACACATACACACATGTATATAATAGAAAAATACAAGTACACTCTCTCAATACATTTCTAATTCTTATCCTAGTCACTAACCTTTGCTCTGATACAAAATGTAACAACCTGCCTTGTCGATCCTGGATCCGATGCCCAAACTGACGTCAGCACCTAAAAATCGAAAAGACGGGTAGTTGGGAGAAAGGTAATATAATAACTAAGGAAGATATATATGGATATTAGATACTAAATATAAATTCTTACTACTTTTAGAGTCTCACAGTAGAATGAACAATATATAATACATAATCAATATCATAATCACACAACCATAACATGTCCAAAACTATAAAATAACAATATCATAATCACATCACCATAACATGTCTAAAACAATCAAATAACAGTCTGACAAAAATAGACAATTTGATCTCCTAGACACCAAATCAACTCCAAATACTTACCAAACAACTCCATGTATACAACACATAAATAATCTCCATCTCTGATATCTCTTTATCACCGAACTCCATCAACCGGGATATATGTATAAAAAATAAAGTAGGAGTGGGTCAGACAAAAGTCTGGTGAGTGAACTATACTCAACTCTACATATACTACAACATGATATGAATCTATTGTCCAACCACCATACATTCTATCGCCACTCCATGCCTAAATGTCGTACAAGTCTAACTATTTCGCATCTATACGGACTCATGCTTTGGTCTGGCCCCCATGCCCTATAAAGTCGCCTGTCGCTCATCTCCTAATACAACATATATGACTCATGCTCTGGACCACTCATAGCCTATAGGTTCGCTTGTTGTCCTCATGATACCTAGTTTGACTCACGCCTTGGATTGCCCATAGCCAATAGGCTCGCTTACCATCTACTCCCTTCCAATGGACCGCCGAAGCACTACAGGGAAGCAAAATTGTTAAACCTAGACCACTTGCTAAGTGTCACGGAATCGCATTCGCATCGTTTGCACATTCTGGGGCGTCTATCCTACGTCACAGACTCATTTCCATCCATGCTTACCATCGCATCATAATCTCAAAACATACCACATATATACGTATATTTATACTCTCTTCACACAACAACCAAATCATTCAGTATTCACTTATTTCGTAACAACATTGCATTGCATACATACATTCATTCTGTATCATCATCATGCTCCATACATCCCTTCATTTTGTAGCACCATAACTCGGATCATCATGTCTCAAATCATCTTCTAGAATATAGAAAAAAACATAAATCAAATTATATATTATATGTTTAATTTGGGCCATTTGGCTAAGGTTCAATCTGCCAAAATAGACGTGCACCAATGCACCAGTCAAGGCCACCAGTCCACTGGTGTACACAATTGTTCTAGAAGTCAGAGTTCATTTTTTAATGATTTCGAAATTGTTTTTGCTTCCGCCCACCATCACTTCATCTCAGACCATCAGAAAATGTTCCTAGATCCTAGTGTTAGATTCTTAAGTCCAATTTCATCATTTATTTCATGGATTTATGAGTTTAAATTTCTATAGTTTACTTAAACCTAGTTCTAATCCTTTATATTAATCCAAATATCTCTTCCAAACCATGTTTAATTCAAAATTAAGTGCATACATATATGAATTATTACACTAGATATAGCATACAGATCATCTTATAATGTTAAGATTGTTTTATACGAAGGATAAAATGTAGGTCACTCACCGAATAACCAATTCCAGTCCAGTGTCTCATTGACCAAAGTTGTTGCACTTCTCACCTTCGAGTTTCCACTACCAATTTGTTGTTGGGTCGTAACCTCGACTGCTAGCTTTGATTTGCTTTTTGTTTCACTGAATTTGGCTGAGAAATGAGAGAGTTAAGTTAGTTTTGGTCGAGTGGGTTTCTAGAAAAAGAAGGAATAAGAATAAGGAGTTGGATTCGTTTCTAAAAATGGTAAAGTGGAGTATGTAGTTTAATTTTACATCAAAGGAGGGAAAATAACCGTATCCGCCAAAATTCAAAATTCAAATTTAGCTCATGCAGCATCCATTCAATTCGATGACGTTTCCGACTATATCTCTTTCATACAAACTCTAAATGATATAAACAAATATAATGCACAAAAAGCGGAAAAATGGGACGGTAGCAATGGCACTAATTTTGTCATCAGATTCCAAAGTTTTCAAAAATGGCTATTTTGCCCCCATCTTATTTTTAATTTATTTAGTTAATTTATATATCCAAAAAAGTTCATATAATCGTATTTTTAATATTTAATTAGAATATTACTTGAATTTTTAGGCTATTACAATTGTGGTTTATTGTCGGCTAGAAGTATCCGTAGCGAAGTGTTTTTTTGCTAATATTTGCCCTTCGGTATAATCACCACAACTTCCATCATAGATTTCCGTAAGGATTTTCCTAGCCTCATCCATGGTTACGCACTAAAGCAAGGGGTTTAGAAACATCTTTTGTATGGCACTCCTTCTTGCATTATGAATCATTGTACTTTATGAAAGTGTTTTCGTTGTGGTCGATGCTTGGAGCCGATAAAACCACCATTGGAACCAATCCCATCAACTGCACATCCCTAGAACTGGCCAATTTGGCTAGTGAATCGGCCTTCATATTCTCTTCCTTAGAGATGTGCGTAATTGTGTAATGCTCTATGTCGTTCAATAGTTCCAGTATCTTCGTTTGGTAAGGGGCAAGTCTTGCATCCTTAGCTAAAAATTCCTTTTTTCCCTAGCAGATCTCCAATTGAGAGTCACTGAATACATGCAGCGTCCTTATCCCTAGTTCTTTTGCTATCCGAGCCCCGCTATAAATGCTTTAAACTCAGTCTTGCTATTCATCATGCGGAACTCTAGCTTCAATGTGTACCTAATCGACCGTCCTTCTAAAGTCACGAATACCACTCCTACCCTAGAATTGTGTTCATTGAAAGTTCCATCCACGAATAAATTTTATTGACAAAGTAGGACCATATCAAGTTCATCTTCTCCATCCTGGACGATAAACTCGGCGATGAAATCTGCTAATGCATTTTATCTTATCACCCTTCTTGGATGGTAAGTGATGTCATGCTAGCTCAGCTTAATGTTCCATTTCAATAACCTTCCCAAATCTAAGGTCAGCGTAGTACTTGCCTTAAGGGCTGATTCATCAACACCTTTATTGAATGAGTTTAGAAGTTTGGTGGAAACTTCCTTGCAGCAATCAACAAGAAATAAGTAAGCTTTTCCAGCTTTGAATAGTTCTTCTTAGCTTTGGTAAACTGTTGGATGATGTAATATACTAGCCTCTTGTCCTTGCTGTTGGAACTAGGCTAGCCTACAGTGGAAGATATGGGTGAATTTTCAAATTTTTTCCCTTATTGGATCTATATTGGGCCAATGAAGTCTAATATATTTAGAACATTTCTAAATTTTATTTAAATAAAATCTCTTATTTTATTTAAAAATTTGTAAATTATGTACAATTTTATTTAATTTGCATTTTATACACATAAATGTACAAATATGTGTGCATGTGTAACATGATAATTCATGCAAGATATAACATGCCCATATATAGAAGTTGGGATTTACATCACAACAGACATGCTAACTTATCTGATATGTATATATGTTGTCCAAGTATATGTATGTGTATAAGCTTGTTATTGATACGAATATTATAAATACATACACACACACAAATGCATAAGAAAGTTTAATTTGAATAATTTTATAAGGATGAAATATATAAATAATATATACATATATAACTTATATATGCATATGTAAAATATTAATAATATATATAATTATGTATTAGTGTAGTAAATATTAAAAGGATATAAATATATATGCATAATATAAAAGTTTTTAATAAATTATGAACTAATACATACATACATATGTATGTATGAATGCATGTACATATGTATATGTACGTATTACAATGATAAAATAATATTTTTTTAATTATATTTATGTATTCATAAACATATTTATGATATATATATTTATTTATTTATGTGTATTAATTAAAAAAATTATTTTATTTATACACTTCCAGATCGTACGCACAATAAAACAAAATTTTATTATATAAAAAATATATAAATTGATTAATTAGTTGAAAGATAATAAAATATTAATAAAAAATATTTTTGTAAAATATTATTCCAATTTTAAATTTTTGGAATATCTAGTGTAACGACCCCGAATTTTATAAATATTTAAATTGATAATTAATTCAATTTTTGAATTAAAATTGTTAAATTAATCGATAAATTGATGCGAGTCTCCCCGAGTCCAAATAAAAATATATTAAATCATTTAAATATAAAATATTGTATATATATTGAATTTGAGTTCAAATCGTAAATAAATGGTTTAAAAATACAAATTTTATAAGATATAATGTAAATATATATTTTAATCTCATGTTATTAAATCAATACAAAATAATACAAATAAAAATGAGTACATTTAAATAAATTTTAACAACATATTAAATATATAAAAAAAATACATAAGATAAATTATATAGTTATAAATAAAAGTCAACAACATATTAATGAATTTTGTAAAATAGAAAGTAATAAAACAAGAAAATAAGATATGCATGTAAACTAAAATAGAAACATATGTACTTGAGGCTATCATCTCAGCCGAAATAACAATCAATGAAATGATTCCTGTAAATAGAAAAAGAAACATATGTACATTGTATAATATCTTCTCAGTACAAAGTATGGCTGAAGTAAACAAAAGGATCGATAAGGCTGTAGCTTAGAAAATAAAGTAAAAACAAGTATAAACAAAACAATATCTTCATATTGTACAAGATAATAAATGCTTGTACACCACAATATCACTTCATATCATACAAGCAAGATTTCAGCCGGCCAAACAAAGAAAAGATCTCTGCCTATTGTACTAGAGAAAAAAATAAATATCATCTCATGTTGTACAAAATATATACACCCTGTATAGTTCATCTCCACATATTCTTTTCTTCTCATCAGTTCGTTCATTTGAACTGGATACCTCAAGAAAATAATGTCAACTCTTTCTATATATCACCATCTTCAAGCTTCATCTCAGTTTTGTTCATTCGAAACCGAGGGAAACATCATTTTGGAAACTAAAACAAATTTCAAACCCTGTAAACCGAAGATTAAAGTCTGGAAAGCAAAGCAAAAGGAAATATAGAGGCATCATTTACCTCAAAGTAAAACAACAAGATTCAGAAAATAATAATAATCAACTGCAGTTTCAAAACAACAATGTTCTTCTCTGTTCATTGTTCTTGTTCTCTGCCTTCACATTGCAAGTGAGTAAACCCACTTTTATTTGCCCATACTCAGTGATATCGTTTTGATGATGCTCTTGAATGATGGTTAATATGCCTGCATGTTGTTTTATGAATGTACATATGAGTATGAAATTGATAGTGTGTATGGTGTATATACAGTGCTCTGCTATGTATTAACAGGTTTCGAAAATTTGTTTAAAAAAAAAAAAGAAAATAAAAAGAAACAAATGATTTTCATCCAAACATTTTTAGCTAAGGATTTCTAAACAAAATAAACTTGTTTAAACTTGAATTACAGTTTAAAAATTTAGTTTCAAGCTTGAACAAGAATTATTTGTCTGTGCAACTTGACCTTACAGTGAAAACAAAATTCTTTGATGAACTCAACTATTTTAAATCATGGATTTAATCACATAATTTGAATGAGCATATCAAGTTATGATTTTTAAAGGTAATACGATGATTTTTACTTAGGTAAATTAAGAGCAGTTTGAATTTAAATAAAGATTGTAATTTCCCCAATTACTGATGAACGATTCAATTAAAATCTTTGAAATTTGGCTTGAAGCTTGTTTAGGCTTCATTGATGATGAGAAAATTGTCGAAATTTTTTTCGAATGCAAGGATTTCGAGGTTGGAGTAAAATTAGGGTTTAAGAGCAGCATTGAGAAGTCGTTGAACGCGATCGAACTGGTGAGGGGTGGTGCGACCGGAACGTTCGAATCTTTGGTAGGAAGGTGGTGTGATGGGTGCGTTTCCTGATGGAGAAGGATACGGTGGGTCTAGAGGTGTCAGTGGAGAGCAGTTCGCCGAAGCTTGAACTTAAGTTTATTTCGATGGTTCGGTTGAAAGATCGATTTACGAAAAGGCAAATTCAAGGTTTTGTCGAATGTCGATGGTGACCAGTGGAGGAAGAGGCGTCGACTCAGGGGTTCGCGGGGCCTAAATGGTCAACGGAGCACTGGTGCACGTGCACCGTGTGCACGTGGTAACTCGGCATGGCTGAATCGGGGTAGGCGAGGAGAATAGGATTAGTTCCAGGCTGGGTTTTCGCAAGCATTGATGTTCGCTTGGAAGATGACGTTTTGGTCGGAGATGTTCTCTCCGGTTTCGTGGTATCGTTTCGAGTGATTTGGGATTGATTTCCTGGAAGCTGAGTGGTGATTGAGGAAGAAGGTTGGAGGATCGACTCGAAGACGTACTCAGGAGGATGGAGATTTGTCTCGGGAAGGAACTCGGGCTAGAAGAATGATTAGCCGGGTATTACTTCGTGTTCGTGAGTGTGTCATCGGGTTTAAAATTTAAGTAAACCATTTTTAAAGATTTTCAATCAAAATTTGAAAAAAAAAGAAAGAAGAAAAGAAGGGGATTGACTCGGGTTTTAGGGGAGAGTTTTCCAGGCTTGTCTCGTGTAGAATGATGGGGATTAGCAAGTTTCTAAGTTTTATTAAAGCAAGTTTTAAAACTAATTACTTGAACTATTCTTTCAAATAATAGTTATTTATTTTAAAGCTTGGTTAAGAAAAGGATATGAAATTTATTTTAACTCCGATTAAGTTAAATCTTAAGTTTATTTAAACTTAGTTAATCACGTAATTAAGTAGAAATCAAAAGGTGAAGTGATTAATCATTAATTAAAGGAAAATCTATAATTATTTAATTATACGATAGATTGATTATAATCACACTATTAATTCATCAAATCGTTAGATGATTGATTATTATTGAAATGCTTTGAGCAGTCTGATATCCCTGTTTGTGAATGTGATGCTTTGTGATGTGAATTACTTTGTGCTGAGCTGTGATTTCTATTTCTGTGATATATTACTATGTGAATGTGAAAACCCTTGACCCGTAAACAACATTTGAATTTCGATGCGACAGGGAGTCGGATTCCAGTTGGATATTCGAAACCCACATCGAATTATAATAGTGAATCTTTGTGACTGATAAATTTATTTTATCTATGAATCTATGAATGAAGATAAGCGTTATCGATTATACCGCTTATCGATATATCTGTGATGATTGATGTTGCACTATTGTGTAAAACCCCTGGACCACACTCTTACACACACAAATATGGATTTCACGTGGAAATCGGTTAAGTCACAGATGATATAAATTTAATGTTTTTGAAATTGAAATTTTAATTTCAATTGATTTTGAAATTGGAAATTTGGGTTTAAAGTGAAAAGCTTTTGAAATGGAATTTCAAAGATAAAGGTTATTTTGAATAACTTGATCGAGTTTTGAAATTTAAATAATTTGATTTAAATTTGAATTCAAGTTTGAAATTGAATCCTATGATTTGAAACTAGGGATTAAAAATGTTGTACAAGTTATATATGGGTTAAACCATTTTAAAGGTTTTGATTTGGGAATTTGAATTTAATTCAAGGGTTTTAACTCGTGTAAATATAACTGGATTTTTATGAAACGAAACTATTTGTTTTCGAATAGTAAAAGCTTTCACATAAGTAATGAACTTCCAAATTGTGTTGAAAGAATTTCAAGTTTGAAATGGAATTGAAATGTTTTGAAAACTATGAAATGAGTCTTTGATTTCAAAGACCGGACGAATTAATCCAACTTGAAATGGAATTGTTTTGGAAGACTATGAATGAATCTTTGGAAACGAATTTTGAAAGCTATAAGTTAAATCTTGATTTAAAGATTTAACGAGTTAATCAAATTGAAATGGAAATCGATTTGAAAATCTATGAATGAATCTTTGTGAATGGGGTGAACTTTGTGAATTAAATCTTTTGTTTAAAAGATTAAAAGTGTGGAAATTGTTTAAACCATTGAAGGTTTTTGAAATGAATCTTTTTGTTTAAAAGATTGGAAATGGTAATTTGTTTTAACCATTCGAATGAAAAGTTTTGGGCTTTAAGCTGTGATTTAACTGAGATCCCAGTATCCATATGATTTTTAATTGCGCTCGTTATTCGGTTTAGCCGAGGGAGGACCTTTGTGTCATATATCCCATTCCGAATAGTGATACGACGATATGGATAGCATTTGAAGACCGGTGGTGAAGACCGGGTATTTGCGAGAGCGATAGGATGACCTATCGATTGTCTCTGCACTGAGTAGCTACGGTATAGAGATTTCCTAAGTGATGGGAAGTCCGATCAGGATTGTGAATACCCGGATTGCAAGGGCTTCTTTGGAAGTGCCTTCGGTTCTGTTCGAACCCGGAACAGACTTGTATGGATGTGTGTCTGACGTTACACTTTGAGATGTAAAGCTGGTTTCTTTCAAATACATTTCTGTTGGTGGCGGAGAATTTATTCTCTTAGCTTAACACCCTTCTCTGAGACGTACGAGCTTAGAGGTTATGTAGTTGATGGTTACTAGTGATACATTCCCAATTTGGTAATGTGGCATACGAAGTGCTGATGATCATTTGTTGATCAAAGCGTGGCTTTGTGAAAAAGCGTTGCTTTGTGAAAAAGCGTTGCTTTGTGGACGAGACTTCGTCGAGCCTCACAACCCGGTAATGGTCGAAACAGGAATGTTGCGACAAAGGTTTGTAGGGGTAGCGCCCCTAGGGTATGTCATTTCCTTCTGGATAAAGGGTGGTATCATGGTATGGAGCCCAGATACTTAACTCGTGTGGACACGGTAATTTATTACTGTATGATGTTGCTTTGTTGGTTTTCGGGATCCCGGGATAAAGGTCGGTAACGACCGGGGGATGACATGACTCGTGTGTTAGTTACCTAGTTACAGTTGTACAGCGTGAGGTAGCGTCAGTGTGTTAGTTACCTAGTTATAGCTGTACAGCGTGAGGTAGCGTCGACCTTTTGTTTGCAGAGATCCGGTTAGGTTCTCGGGGCGTCTTTCCAGAGGCGTTTCTATTTCGGAAAGGAAGTTCCTTAGCCTGATCATTTGTTGGAAATCCAAAGAAACAATACGAACCCTGTACGGTTTTAGTTGTATTACCTGCTATGGAATGTGGCGGTAACCTGCTATTGAACGTAGTAGCTATAGTAGGCATACAATAACGGTTGTATGCTGGCTAAGATTTATATTATATTTTCGAAATGTTTTTCTACACTATGCACTAGTAATAATATCAAAAGAGTTTTGATTTTGCGTAGTAAGCATTTTTGACTATCATAAGAAGAAATCTCCTCCAATTCTGCGATTGCATTGTGTGTGTGGTGGGAGGTCTTATGGTAGTTTCATTTTCCAAAAGCATTGCGGATTTCAATGTTTAAGAGCCTTTGGTGTTTGTTTAAAGATAAACTGCTTTTGTTTGCTCACACCAGTCCCATGACTGACCCGGAGTTTATTGTTCCCTTCCTAAACTCTGGGTGCCCATCATTTTCCACACGGGCAGTCTAGAGTTGGGTTTCTCAGATATTCAGGTTGAGTAGACTATCTGGAGCTAGTTCAATTCTTGGAGTTCATGGACTGACGTTGCTTATCTTGGAGCATTCTATTGGAGACATTCTATCCGCTGCTGGTGTTATCTATTTTCTTTCCGCTGCTATTTCTTGTATCATATCTCTGATATTGTTGTATCATATTGATATCATTGTTGTATATATATATTCTTTTTCTTTTCCGCTGTGTTGTTTACTTAATGTTGTTATAAGCTCCAGCGACTCGGATTTGAACGGTCGAATCTACGGCATTCGAGTACGATGTAAAGTATGGATGCCGATTTTCGAACGCGAAAAATCTGTATCGTTACATCTAGCATGATATTTTGAGGTTTAGGAAAAATTTCATAATTTTTCTCATTAATAATTTATTTTTTAATATTTAATTATTTTCGGCCATATATTATAATGATTTTCAAAAAATATAAAAAATGATTTTTAAATTCTTAATTTTTGGCCAAGAGCGTATTTCAAGATAAAATAATTTTACAAAATTTAAAAGTTAATTTTCGAAATATATTTTATTTTATATAAATTATTTAAATAGTATATTGGTTTAAATAATATTAAATAATAGTAAATAGTTATTTAAAAATAATTTACTATTATCGAAAATTATAATTATTGTAAATATACATGTATAAAATATATGTTCAATTATACCATGAAATGCTGGTGTAATTAAATGCAAATCATATAATCATAAATATATAACATATTAATATGTATATGTATTAAATAATAAAATAATAATAATTATAAATATATTATTCTACTGTGCATATCTGATCTATATGTGAAATTTTTTATTTCTTTAATGAATACATACATATAACCAATCTAGTATGTGACAATGTCAATACATATAAGAATAGTCACCTAACTAACAATATGTTAATAATAAATTTGTATAATAAATAACATTCTGAGATTATAAACAATATAATACAGTAAAAACATACCTAAAACAAATGTCTTAAAGCATAACTTGTAATGCTGACTCTCATTTGAAAGCTTTTCGATTCGTTAGACTGCTAATCCTCGAACCGTAGACTTTTGACTATCAAATAGCACTTATTTTGAACTAATTTGAGTTGGATTTGCTTTAGCTCCAAGGGGATGAGATCAGCAAGCAATGGAGGAGATAGTGGCAGCCAAAAAGTTCTTAAGCAATTAGGGTTAGGGTCTTTTTATAGTGAAAGAAATAGAGAGAAATATAAATGATATCTCATACCAATTCTCACTAAATCTAAGCCAATTGCCCCATATAAGCCATATTACTGTCGAAATTATCATCTTATTATCATTGGCTAATATCCTATTTAATCTCAAATAAATATTATTAATTAAATCTAATTTAATTGTTTGTCGATATCGCATATCAATCGATATATTTATAATTATTACAAATATATACAATAATATTTATTCCTCAAATCATATTGAAAATTTTATAATTAATATTTCATAAATATTAATTAATTTATAAAAATTATAAACTGATTATATCATTTGGTATAAAGAGAATTCATGATTCCGATTGTGTGACTCATTAGGTGTAAATTTGGTTAGCGATTAACATCGAACTATTCGAATGTTAATGTTCACACGTCACTTAGCAGGTGGAGTGATATTTTA
The DNA here is from genome assembly GCA_030737815.1 of Allium fistulosum. Lineage (NCBI taxonomy): Eukaryota > Viridiplantae > Streptophyta > Magnoliopsida > Asparagales > Amaryllidaceae > Allium > Allium fistulosum. The sequence continues at coordinate 592,688,593 of CM060905.1, read as the reverse complement.
ACCAAATTTATCGCTTATTAGTTTCGGTAAAATCTAATTTTACTATATTAAGGGTTACCCAATTGTGAATTTTATTTACACCAATTTTCTTCGTCAAAACTATATCACTTTGGGTTTATAGAATTTGGTAATGGTCAAAATTTCTATATCGTCCATATTCAACTCTATAGTCCAAATACAAAGTCCTTGGTTTAATAATAACAATTATTATTAACCGAAATGCTTTGGCCAGAGACTTTGACTTTGAGTCGACTTGAGTTGACCGTGATATTAACCCCAGATAATCAAGGAGACGAATCTTCTCTTGAATAGTATTTCACTTCCAATACTTCCACTCGACCCAATTATAGTCACTCGATGGATGTCGTGCCATGATTTGACTATAAACAAAGCGGTGCTTTCATATTGAAGATCGACAGTATTCTCAAGTTGAGAGAACTGTGTAAATTGATCACATCGGTATTTTCTGGCTGACATTAGTTATATTTACCAACAGAAAACTGTCGAGTGAGTTGTTCCAAAGTTATCCAATAACCATCAATATGTAACCTCTTGGTGTCCCCAGCAGTTGTGAGTAATACACTGTCCAATATTTGGAAAACATTATGTAGTCTAGTCTCAACGGATACATCGATATCTAGTCTCGATGCATCTTGACTAGAAACATTTGAAATGTTATATTTATTTTTATTGTGATAAATTACTCACGGTTACAATACTTTGTAACTACTATCACAAAACATACCATTATGGATTTTCTATTAAATATACTTTAATTAAATTAATTAATTAATGTAGTACATTATATCAAGTATATAAAAGAAAGAAAATACCTTTCTTTCGAACAAGATTGGTTATCGAGTTAGATGTATGCAATAAATTACATAAGTGCCCCTGAAGCATACCTCTAACTCTATCAATCTCCCACTTGCAATTAGGATCAATTATGGAATCTTATTCGAACTTCTCCAATCAGTTCCTCAAAACCAATTATGTCGGTCCCTTAGTGAACGGGTATGTTATTATGTTTAATTATCTGCTCTATCAATCAACTCTCCCTAATGTTGATAAACTACCTTTATCATGTGGAACAATTCAGAGTATGTCTCTTGATTTCCAATGTGATTTAAGTTCTATTATGAACTATATTGTAACATCGTTATCATATAACAATGTTATTGGATTCTCAATATTTGGAATCAACTTCAGTTCAGTTATAATTTTGTGCATTTATATTTATATACATCGTTTATATTACGGCTCTATTTAAAGCTACATACTTAGCCTTTTTCATTGAATCACCCATAGTCTTTCATTTGGAATATTTCCAACTTAAAGATTCTTAACTTGAATTTATTATTGACATATTATACTCAATATCACTTATGAAAGTTTGAGTCCGAACACTCCTTCTAAGGAGCTTATTGTTTCTATAAACAATTCTTTAGTATTTCATAAATACACAAGAACACTTCAAATAACTATTCAATGATATCAATTTGGATTTGATATTTTCTTCATGTATCAAATACATTAACAAATCATGATATTATAGACAACATAACATGCATGATAATTCCTATTGCCAATGCATAAGGAATTCATCTTACATGTTCTGTATTAAACATTTTAATAAGGCATCTTTGCATATCAATTTGGGATATTCCTAGTATCTTTTATACTTACTATAATAGACATCGTTTATAAATCCAACATCGAGTATTAAAACAACTAAAGATGATGTTAATACAAGTACATCGTTAAAAATCAACAATTGTTGTTTACTTATAGTTTATAAATATTAGTGTACCTTTTAGCATTCTTTCTTATGAATACACGCTTCCTCTGCATTTTGAGTGATAATCAAACTATTTGATATTCTATCAAAATATTTATTCAATTCCGATGCTTAGAAAATGGTACTTTCTATTATTTCTTGGATCATATCCAAAGACTCACAAACTCAATATCGCTCCCACCAACTTCGGGACATTTCGATTATTATGTGTAAACAGCTTACTCTAAATCATTATTTAGAATTTTCCATTTCAATACGTATGTACCAAAACGTAAAGTCATACCAAGCCATAATTTTGTGAGTCAATCTGTATTAACTTAAGCACGTTGAATATTGAATCTATTACGCTAATTTCAACAATTAAAATTTACGATGTTATTCTTATCAATATTGCTCATTATATTCCAACTGCATTAGTCTTGCTCTCGAAGACACATTCACAGTCGATGGATCATATCCCTTTCGGGTACATCTACCAAAATCATATTTTGATAATGTACTTGGAATCTATTTTGGATCTGCACATCGTACCATATCATAGAGTCAACACTCTTAATGGTTTAATTAAACAATCGATGATTATATATTTTCGACATTGATAAGAAACTCATAGTTTATCTTCAATGTTCAAGAATACTTATTAGATACTCTAATGCGATGTGTTTGTTTAGGTTAGTTAATTTCATTTCATCTCATGTAATCAATTTTATCTTTGGATCGTATCCAACTCCATTTCACTATCAATAATTTCTCAAAGAAATTCCTTTACGATGAAGTTAGTATTTCTTAAAACAACAATTGTTTCTTAGTGCAACAAAATAGGTATTCATAATCACTTTATACATTTTCTTATATATAATTCTGATTCGGTTTTAGTTCACAAAACTTATGTTCAAAACATAAATATGTCATCCAACGACAGTCTTTCCCAAACTCCTTTTTAGGATATTCATACAAGATTCCTCACATATGAATATTACATGCAATCTTTCGACTTGCACAACCTTCCAACTCATTGGCCTAGGATACATTGGGGTTTCTTATAAATCCTTATCTTTTATGATTTTGTAAACTATTATTTAGATGAAATTAATTTTAACCTTGTGTATTACTCTTAAACTAGTGTGAACCCGTGCTTCGCACACGGGTGTTGTGAAAATATTGTAGTTACATAGCAAATAGAAAAACATGAAAATCGTTGACATAAGTAATAGAAAGTAAATAAGGTAAGGGAACAAAAGTTATAGTAAGGGAATATTAAAACCCTAATTTTATGCTAACAGAATTAAAAATTCATGGTTAGAAGTTCATCTTTTCGCATGATAGAATTGATTAAAGTATCTTATTATAATGAACTTCATTAAACGTTGCTCTAGTGCTAACAATTACAAAGGAATCTTCAACAATCATTAAAAAGATGTGAAATCATAGAATGATCTAGACTGCATATTTACATGATATTAGGCAATGCATGTGGACTATTAATACATAATGATTTAATATAGTATTTGGATATGAATATTCATAGCATAATTCATGACATAGGCTCCTTAACCACAAATAATTATATTGAAATCCATCAACCATCATGTAAATGTAAATAATACTTATCAGGCCAATACAAAAGTATAAAAGACTATTTTAATATGTTTCATCGTTTCTTAAAACTCCGTCGTTTTTTTGGAAAGAAGCAAAGTTCTTGGAAAGGATATCCTTGACCTTAGTTTAATTTTATTCATAATTTGTTCACCCTTATGCTAAAATAAAGCTTCTTCATCTTCTGCCAATGGTTGTCTAAAAATCCCCACTATTGCCAACTGGTTAGCAACAGATAATGTTTTCGTTCTTCGGTTATAGTGTTATATGAAAGGTTTTAGAATTAGCTGATTCATTTATTCCCTTCAGTCCCGTCTTAGTGTAGAGGTATGTGCATATACTTGCTTTCAGCATTTGGACTGTTTCCCAATGGAATATAAAATTGTTTGTTAGTTTACTAAACTACATTGTTTCTAACAGAATCAAAAATGCCACTTTTGTCGTGTGTAAAATATTAAAAAAATTCCTTCTGTATCTTCATACTTGAATTAATCAATTATTAATGTAACATGTGTCTCACAATTAAAAGTGAAAATCTTATGCCCCTTAATCTTAATTTAGCTAGAAATCAAACAACATGGCCTCCTAGTTGTGCAATAGAGATTGTTCAATTTTGGCACCTCTTGATTTGTTAACTTTTTACTGTATGAGATATATTTTTGTTGTCAAGCATGTATGTTAAGTGCGGATAATTAGCGGTTAATAAATTCACAACAGCGCACCAGTGGATTTTCTAAACAAACAATTTATAAGTTTATAAGGTGAACTCATAAAGAAACCTTAAGCAATGAAAATATTTTTCTATGATAAAAATGATTTTTTTTATATTCCAATGATGAAATAAAATACTTGAATGCTTTAAAAACCATTACTAAGAGAGTAAATGGAAACTAAATTTCCATATAGGCAGACCCATTGAAATTGAATTTCCAAATGGGGAAACCATAACTCGGAGATTATATGGAAATTGAATTTTCAAGCGGTAAATTAGTTGAACATTAGTTAGTGATTCGATAGAAATTGAATTGTTAGAAGGAAATAAGAAATTGACTTGTGTGAATTTTAGTTAGTAACAGGAGAGGTGTTTTTGTTATAAAATAATATAATGGTTTTTAACAATTTAGATGAAATATAGTGATATTGTTTATGCATTCTATCAATTACCCATGAAAGTTCTAATTTCAATATAATAGCTCCTATAATTTTGATGATTGATGTAAACAAAAAAGACACAGTTTGATGGTGAATATAAGGGCAGTCTATTTTGGATTTGAAATATTTAGTCAACGCTTACTTATTTAGGAATTAAAACTAATAAAATACTCATCTTCTTTTTTCTATAGTATAAAGGAGAGTATGAAACTATATTTTATGAATTCTTGGTCAATATTCGTAAATATACCATGAACATCTATATTTTTAGAATTTCATGGCAATTTAACATAAATGCAATTGAATACACAGTGTCATCCAATTATGCTACACCAATACAACCAAGATCTTTCAAATCATGCATTAAGTTCATTTGAAGTTCCGCCTTTTACATGGTTCAAAACATATATCAATAAAATTATGTTTATGATTTAGCAACTTCAATTTACTTTGTCAATTTTAAGTAATTAACTCTCAGAGTACTATAGAAATAGTTACTTAAGATATGAATTTCTCCATTCTAGTTTGCTTTGTACACATAACCACATTGTTATGGAGAGGAAAAAATATATGTTTCATTTTAAACTAAATCTTTCAATTAGGATTTCTCATAAAGAGAGACTGATAAATTTTTCAGAAAAAACATTGAAGAAATATGGTATTAAATAAAAAAAATGGATGAATAGTTGACTGTTATGCATACTGACATTTTTAACATAACTAATATATGACACCATAACGTAGAAATACAATTTTATCTAAGATTAATTCCAATGAAGGAGATTCTTGATGTATAAAAAATATATTTGCAGTAATAGCACCACAAAAAAGTTAGTGTGTTATTTCCCTTACCCATTAAGAGAACTGTTGACATAATACTTGTATTTGATTGATGTAACACAAAATATCATAGCAAGATCATTTATTATACTGTGTTAAACAATTATCAAATGTGAAAAAGATAGTGTTTCATAAAATATTAAGCATTTTACAATATGTAGTTGTAATACCTTTTACTATTTTTATTGTCGCATAGTTTCATATCTTAATTTTTTAAGAAAAATAATTAAACTATGATGCTTATCTCCATATGAAATCTTAACAAAAAGTATATAATTGTGCATATGCATGTGCAGTGCATGTGTGAAATAACCAGGTGTAGAAAGAAATGATTTAAAAAACCTTAGCCTGAAGTAGTAGTATACAGGAACAAAGCCTGGAGCTTGGTATAGGTGTTATTCATGCAACAAAAAATCTCCTTTACAGTGAGTAAAGCCTATTTAGATGTACAAAAAACATAGAGCTGGAAAGCATGTATCCAACCCAAAGAAAGCAAATTAATTGTAATTTAATAAAACTTAAATATAGCTCCGTCGATGAAATTCTACAGCCATCTTCTCAAATTCGTCACACATATCTTCAACAATATTATACCCTCAAGCTATAATAGAAAAGTCATAAAAGATTGGGTCAAATTTTGTAGTAATGTGAAAAACGTTTAAATTTCAATACATGCACATGTCATAATAAAAGTTTAATTTTAAATTCAGGCCATATTGTAGACTGACATAGTATGAGAATGATATAAGTTAAATTAATACCTTGACAAAGGGTTGGCAGCTCAGGAGTTTTTTTTTTCAAGTGGTACATTTGGATTCTTCCAAAATGGGCTATAGAGTAGATGGAGGCTATGGAGCAACGTCGGCTTCTAATACAGTATAGAATCAAAATGTCGATACAATTAGGCTCTCAAAGTTAATATGCAAATAACTATGATTAAATAATGATAATTCAGCTGCCAAGAAATAAAATTGATTTCATTCTAATTAGTTATAATAATGTATACCGACATTGTAAACGTATTCTATCCCACAACAACTGAATCCTTCAACAAACTAAATAGAGGATTAGGAAGATGAGATAGATTGTTACAACATCAATGTATAAAAATTGGATAGTAGCTATATAAATTACTTGGCCTGCCTTTCTTTTCTAGAGATACATCTAATCCAGCCTTTTTCTTACAATATCTCTACACTTGTAAGATATTACATCTTAGTGTTAACTCTAATTTGTTTTGGTTCTTGCATCTGACGTAGTATTAGACTCTTGAATATCAAAGAAAATTAATTTCCACAGGGCTTAAATTAGATTGCTACAAACAACTGCTCAAATAATACAGCAACCCTAATTGTCATAAAAAATAGTATATATATAAATATTGATGAAATGTGTAGTGTAAAGTTTATGATCGTGTGATCAAAACATATTTACCTAACGCTAATGATTATTTGGAGACGCCCTCAAGAGAATATAGCCTAAACGGAGAGATGCGACTGGAACAAACAGATGCAACTAAGACTATCTATGTACTGCTCGTTGACCTGCAACAAACTAAAGTGGCTTGAGTATTCCCGCGGTGTGATGTAGTGAGTAGTGAAACCTTCAGTTGAAGCGAGGATTACTGCTATTGAATAACTATTATCATATGCATTGTTGAAGCATTGACTTAAACAATATGACACTGTAAAGTTTCTGAAGCATAGAATGTGGGTACTGAGCTAGCTACCTGAACCAATGCAGTAGGTAATAGGAGTGCTAAGCGATCGAAAATTGGAGACTGAAAGACTACAACGGTGACATAAACCGATTGCAAACTGATAGGGCTAAATACACAATCTGAACGCCATGACTATGGAGTGGAAGAAGACAGAGCTGAGTACATTGATGACCGGTTAGCTAATACCATAGCATGTGGAATAGTATGGCCATGATTGATCCATGGCTGAAGGTTAGTATGCATATTCTAAACACGACGGTGCATGGAGTCTGAGTTATTCATCCTTGATCTAGGTCCTAAACAGAAAAGTATTGCACCATGAAAGTCATAAATAAAGAAAAACATAAAAACTGTTGCAGCATGACATTTCTACTAAGACATACACATATAAACATGCAAGTTCCAGAAAATAGGGCCTGAGAGTTTGACCTGTAAATATGTAGAAGTTGACCTGCCATTCTTGCACACATGCATATTAAGTGATCATATGGAAAGTCAATAATAAACATATAATTAAGTACAATAAAAAAGAGTGTTAATGGAAACATGCAATAATTGAAAAACTAATTGGCTAAAAACTAAAACCATTGAGTCTACATTTTATGCGCATGAACAGAAAGTTGACAAATTTTACATGCCATGCGACCAATAAAAGTTAGAAAAATTAAAGTACCATTATAAATTATATTCATAAGAAACAAAGTTGTGCTGATTTGGGAAAATGTAAATGATGAAGTTTAGATTACCTTTTCAAATAGTTTCCCCAATCATAGTTAGGCCTTCCATATCCCAACCTTACACAGCTGGTTGTAGAACCTCCATCTGCATTTATCATGAATAATTTTAGTAACTCATTAATAATATTAGTAACGGAGACATACTACACTGTAAATGCATGAATGAATTTCGGATTCATAAGGAAAAAAAGAACATGATAACATGTAGAAAACCCCAAACATAATTTCCTCACAATCTCATAGTCATCCACAGCCGTCCTATTTTTACAACCCATTAGCCAAAAAATTCATACTTCCATTTTTACAACATGCAAATCATATAATAAAATTGGAAATTTTATTAGAATCTAGATTATGTTACCTTATACCTTGATAAATAACATAGGACTGCCATTTAATATTATGATCCATTGGACTATATAATTCATCTACCATTTGCTCTTGGCTAGGCTATTATTGTTTGGCAATTAGAGCACACTAATTTAGATTTAGAGCATAATAATCATTCGCTTTTCCATTTAAAGCTCTATATTGGAAAAAATAAAATGAATTTGTGAATACTAAACCAATGAACAACTGATAGCAAACCCTTTATCGAACTCATTCCCCTTGTCATTATTGACTACGTTTAAGCTAACATTGATTACGGAAAGAACACAAATTATATCTCTACCATGTTATAACAATGATTTATATCCAGAAACACAATAAAGTTTTATTATTCTTAGATAATTAATATCATTTGACGCCATTGTCCTTGTACTGAAGAAGCCATAAGTATTATCATTCTATTCATAATTGTTTTTGGGAAACTTACAAAATTGTCAGCAACCCGAGATCTTGAATCACATTTAATGTTACGGCTTTTCTAGACAAATAAAAAAACCTGTTAACAACCTAGGAACCTTTATTAATTAGTTAAAACTTTACTATATAAATATCACATACCTGTTACAAACTATTAATGATGGCATATGAACAAATGTAAGACACTTTTATTTTAGGGTAATATTTATAATTGTTTGTAAATGCCATGTGACATAATGCCTTATGTCATAAAGGTTATTTATAGTTGATATTAGAAAAGTTTCCAATGAATAGTATAAACCTTTTTACATAATAGCTTAAAGCTTACTATAGTTAAAACTTGATAATTAAGAACTTAAGTTTCGTCAACGCTCTGAAAAGACATTAATGTCGTTGTTGTTCATTGGTAAAATCAATATTGATGGGAGAGACCGGTCGATGTCTATTATAATCAAACTATTAGGCATCAATTACAAATAGTGGATATCCATTAAAAAATGTGCAAGTAAATGTCAACGTATATATACGCAGACATACTTCCATTAAAATATATATATGTATGTACATACACACGTACACACGGACGCACATATATGTATGTATGTATATGTATATATGTATGTATGTGTGTACGTATGTGTGCGTATAGAGTTAGAAAGCAGATATGAATATTTGTATTCATTACCTTTCGCATTGCAGGTAATTTAATTATCAACTATGACTATATAAGGAAAAACTATTTTAAAGCCACCTCTCATAAGTTCTCAGTTCTCTGATGCATAATAATTTTTTAATCAATATATAGAAAAGAACCTACAACCGATCCAAAAAATCAAAACATGTAAATTAGGTTCTTAAATCATAAAAGACTCAAACCGGTCAAGATATAATAAAGGATTTCTGATTTAAGCTGACCGGTTTATTGATTTGAATTTCAATTATCTTGTTCAAGTTAAATTATCTAAACCCAAAATTTAAGGATGGTCTAGCATTAAAGATAGAATAAAGGATTTTAGTGAATGTTTGTCGATTTGATTTGAAATTTAATTATTTTCGAACTTGCAGTGCAAAAAGAAATAGATGTATAACATTTTACCTATATACATAATAAAGTGATGGATGCAATTAAGTTTAAGGATATAGAATTGATGAAAATATAGTCCAAAGGCACAAACACTATCAAAATTTAAGGATATAGAATTTAGGAAAAATACCGTAAATAACAAATTATTATTCAGAAAAAATATTTGTATATATAACTTTACGTTAATAAAAATTGTGAACTATTGTCATGGTTGTCGAATTACCATTCAAATAATAAATATTTTATTCTTTTAAATGTATAATCAATATCCCATGATATAAATTGGTAATCGTAATGACTATATTAAATGGCTAAAATATGGCATTTACAATCTTGAATGGCTAAGGACTTATTATTTTGATACAGATTCATCATTTAAATCATATTCTATTCCAAAATTGATTCCAGTGTTTAACTATTCTTTAAAAATTGGTTTTAATTATACATTTATGAGTATGCATTAGATGAAAAGAGAACGAAAAGTCATCATCAATGTTCGAGATCTAGTTTTCAGTCTCTGTTTCGGCCTTTTGTTATTTAAGGAATTTTGATTTAATTCGTAAATTTCAAAAAAAAAATTGGTTTTATAATTTTACACATATACTTGTTTAATTTATACTGAAATAAAATGTATAATTTATCCTTTATTGAAAAATAAGGTATGAATGAAAAATGTTAATTGATCATAAATTTTTTTAACAACAAATATATTTATTCATTACTTTGTTTTTAAATTTTTTTGGTTATACCATTTATATATTTTGTGATTTTATATATTTTCTATATTAAAATTTCAAATTATAAATGTTCGTATATTTGAAATTCAAATTAATTATTTTGTTGAGTTTCTTCGGTAAAATTTGAAGTACAATGTTTTTTATTAAATCGGAGTATCGAATTGGTTTCCTTTCGGTTCGTACTGAAACCTAAACGGATGACCGTAATTTCAGTGTTTTGGTCAAAACATCAAACCTAGGTCATTATACAAAAGATGCGTTGATTTAGCGCACAGAATAAATCTCTATTAAAATTAAGGAAAAATTGATAGTCCTAACAAACGCACTATCCCAATTAAAGTTGACGGGATATAGTATTGAGGTGAAGTCATACAACCAAAGAATCTTGCAAGCTTTGAACATAGCAAACCTAGATTAACATATATATAATATACATAATAATAAAAATAAAGATCATCCTATAATGTAACATCGATGTAAAGAAACTGCTGTGAAGATGCTTTTTAGAGAATTCCTAATAGGTGAAAGGACAAATAATGTAGCCAACAATGGGAAAGAACTATTACATGCAGGGTTACTCAAATAGAATTATAGTTGCTAAAATGAACCAATATGTCTCAGCAAATTGCACTGACCTTATATAGCATTCAAAATAGCCATGACTTGACTATCGTTTGCAAAATTAGCAAACCTACACCAGGAACATACCATCTGTTTACTGATGCCATCCTAGTAGAAGAAGGAAAAGGGTGCACCTTACTATCATACAGAGATTGTTGGTTTTCATCAAGAATGGGGTAATATGCCCCAGTTAAAAAAAGTGGAGTCCCTGTAGGAGGTAACGATAATAATATATTATATGTTTTACATATCAACATGCATATTAAAATTTGAGCAGCATCTTAGAGAAAATAATGTTAAACAGTAAGATAAACCGGTTATGTATTAAAATCGAGCAAAAGTTCAAAACTAAATTCCATTATATTACAGGTGTGTGTTCATGTTTTGTCTAAATAGATCATCAAAGATAAATATATCATTTTTTCACTATCGAGAATACTTCATTAAGGATCACCACATAATATCAAGGATATCAAAGGAAAAACCATGAAATAGCATCAAGTATATTACATCTAGAAAACTCTAAATATTAAAAAACCCTGCATAATCAAAGCACAAGAGCGTACAGGTTGTTCCGTTTTGTTTTTTTGGAAAACCTACATGTTGTTATCTTGCTTTTGTGGAAAATATCTTGTTTCTTTAGGAAAACCGATTTGATTATGCATGGTGTTGTGAGATTCCAATTTTTACATCTGCAATGATATTTGTATTAATAGAATGACAATTATGCTTAGCATGCACTGGTTCAAGGGACTCAGAGGCATTCACTAATGATAAATTGCCTGTCATAACAGAGAATTGTTTAGGTTATTAATTTTAATACCTTTTTTGTAAATAAATATCATAATAATAAGGCAATATATATAATTACTTCGTTATAGTTTATTGTACTGAACGTGACATGCAAAAACAAAAGTGTTACACAAATTTTGGCAATATCGTATAAGTATATAAATTTTAACAGACCCAAATTACAGTAATATCACAAGACTAAGCTAGTTCTTTGGAAAGCAATTCTTAGTAGCAGTGATGGTGGTACTACTAATTGATCAATATTATTTGCTTTTAAAAAGAATTATAATTTGTCAAATGGAAAGTGGATTAGCTTAGCTCAAAATCTGTACACACCTTCATTTGTGCCACAACTTAGTCCACTTTTCTAGCCCAAACGTTTCAAATTTCCCACATACCCCTTTGATTTTCTCATTTACAATTAATAACTGCCCATATCTAAATTTGTTACTATAAATCCAATCAAAGACATGCATATAGTTTTATTTAAAGAAAGCACAACGTGATTGAACAAAACCAACTTACAACCTTCTTGCATCATGAATTTCTTGAAGAAGATTAGTTGCAAATAAAAAACAATTTAGATTAATATATATTAATTAAATACAGGTTTTAGTAGCTTTACAAAGAATCGAAGAATAACTAAGAAAAAATATCATATCTAAACGGTTAAATGGTTATGGGATAAGCCTAAGCCTATATAATGTCTTATGATAACAAAAATGAGAAATAAGAATCAAAGCATAATTATAAAGTGTAAAACATTCAGTTAACCGATTTATTTCTAAATTAGATAAAATATATTACTCCATAATTATCAAGTTCATTTGCTACATAAAAATTAAATTGAATTTATACTAAAAACGCCATTGTAAGAATAGGAGTTAGAAATTACCAGAAGGTGAAATCCAAAGGAGAAACACACATAGTGGCAATTATTTGGAAAATAGACGCTGCTCAAAATTTATGGTATGTTTATTGTACCTAGAAGAATAGCAGGATTCATAATTATTTCAAAACAACAGTGTTGAAATTATATACATGAAAAAAAACATTAAATCAAAAGTAGTTATCTAGCATAACCAAAGTTTATAGGTAGTAACAACAACCATAAATTCATTTAAGAGAGAATAGGTCAAAGAAATGCAAGGACTACATGTTATACGATGAATGTTCAAGACGAAGTCAGCATCTAAAATGCATATTTGTTGACCACCCTATTAATTTACCCCATCAAACTTAGCAGGATTATAACTGTTAAGGTTTCTCCAACACACTTTTATAAATTGTATTCATAAACTTACTTGTTCTTCCTTGATCCTTTATTTCATTAGTTTCACCGCTATTGCACTAAATCTGAAACACAGATAAAAAAAATATAGAATCTTCTTAGTATGTATGAAGCAAATGAGTAACAGTTCACTATTTATGTAGAAGAATACCTATGCAGTTCAAATGCAAAACATATTTCGAAAATAAAAACACGTCCAACTGATATTTCCAACATATAAGAGTAGGAATATAATTTCTTACATTATCAATGTTGATCACTGCTCTCTGATCCCAATTTAATATCCAGAAGAGGGAACATGAAACAAAATCAAAAGGCGGTTTCATTCGAGGGAAGATTCGAAGTTGAAGAGGCGGCGACGGTGGTAGGATGGGAGGTCAACGTCGTCGGATGGGAAAAGGCACAATTGTGGGGACATTAATGTGTAGGGTTTGGATGATAAGAAGCGGAGAGCTGGGCATGAATATAAGAAATTAAAAAATACGACTGTTCATTTCAAAAAAGTACCGAGGAGGTCTGAGCACTCTTGAAATGCAACTCGATAATCATATTATAGTATAGATATAGTATAGGGCAGCAGATATGAAAATTCATGAACCAAAGTAAGAAATTTGCAACATATATTACAGGGGAGAATAAGATAAAACATCAATTTAAATAATAATGAAAATAGTATCATGTTTTAATAGACAGGCCAATTCAAAGTGATCAAGTATCGCAAGGTTATCAAAAAAAATCATTTTTTTATAGTAGACTCGTAATCTTTCTGCTCTACAAAATGCTCTTATTTTATCATCAAGATCATCAGGCTAACTTGACTATATCAACTTGAGTCACTATTCTAACATATAGTCAATGATATTAATGTACTTGGTAATGAGTATTTGAAATTTTACTATTTCAAAAACTATCTACTAAAGAATAAAGTGTGTGATTGCTTAAAAGTTAAATTGGTATAAATCACAGCCCTATAACTTTTATTTTTAGGAATGGATATGTACAAATAGTTTGGGTGCCTAACCAATTGAGATTCACCCATCCATGCACTTGAAGTACATGATTTATGGATTACAACATTCTTGGTAATGGGAAACAATCAAATAACCAGCATTTTTTTGTTTACACAAAATTTCAAAAATCCATTATTGTAGCACAATTATATATAGATGGAGGCGTAGAGCTTTAACATGGGCAAAGGTATAAGGAAAAAATGACAAATATCATAAAATTACCAGTTTACTATCTTGAGATCTAGGCCGAAAATTATGTAAACCCTCTTCCTCATTTACTTGTTGGATTATATGCTCATGTGACTAAGTTTTTTCTGCTTATAGTTCCCTGGATTTTCGCTCCTTGCGATTCTAAACGGGCACCTCTGTATATAATAAAACAACAAATTAATATGCGAATTTCACAACCGAAATAAGTAGTAACAAAAATCAAAATCACCTTTTTACTGATTCATGGCTAGTTTCAGTCGAGATCTGACCAGAATTTCTCAAATTATCCGATGTACTAACTCCGTTTTGTTCCTTTGCAATGGTAGAACTCCCCTACATAATGACAACTTTTTATTCCATGCTCAAGTTTTCGCTTAACACAATCAATGAATAATTGCATATAATACCCGGTGAACAACATTTAATTTCTCGACATCTTTCTAGCATTCTGCTTCCAAATTCAAGTGAACAGAAAATAGCATGATAAAAAAGCAATAAAGGTATATGATTTTCAAAATTCAACGCATAACACTGCTGAGACATAGGTGAAATAGCCATTATTTGCTCTTGAAATCAAAACTGATCAGAATATCACATAGCAGGTTACAACATCGCAAATAATATCCAAGAATCACAAATTAAATCATAAATCTTACTTGAAGGGGTACAGGAAGAAGAAAAGAGTCAATATGTGTACAGAACAATAGAAGTAAAAATAGTAATGCAGAGAAGGATTATCACAAGTGTTCTGTTCACGCTATTCAATACAATAAAAATTCGCTCATTCCATTAAAAACATATGTCTGAGTTCGAAACCACGCAGTAAAGATAAATGGATAGAGTTCGATCATTGAAATTAGAAAATTTTCTAAACTCAAAGTGTTTTAAATCATTGCATGAACTCGGACTTGATTACAACAATGAAATGTAAGAACCAAACTCACATAGAAAATATATAGCCTGCATGAATAAAAAACAACCAGGAGTATAGGTTGATTAGCAGAATTCATATATGTTTCTACTAAACAATAGATTTAACTAAGCAGTCAAAATTAGGTGTTGCTATTCATTTTTATTAGAGCGTATTCATGAATGTTGGTATACAATTCTATTCATCACATAACCAAAAACTAAAGTAATATCAAGCAAAATTCTACTAAAACACTATGTATTAAGTCATGCCAAAAGTTTGTAGCAGCATAATTATGAAAGTCTTTAATCTAATGTTCTACGCGAAGAATGACATATCAAAGCTTCTATAAAAATCAAGCTGTAAAAAATAAAATCATCACTACTCAGTAACTTAACATACTCCAGGCTTCTGATAGGAAGACGAAAAAAACCCCAATTTTCGATATACCTATAGACGACGATCAGAAGGGGGCTGAAAGGTTGAAGCTAGCCTTGTAAGAACGACATGGAACTTCATAGTGGCATCTCGGTCGATACGACGGTGATTCGGGGCTAAAGGGGCGATGCAATTCAATAATGACGGGAAGAAAGGGCTTAAATTTGGGGCGATGCAATTCAATGGGTATGGAAATGAATATTTAGGGATTGATGAGATGATGAAGGAGAGAACGATTAAAGAACGATCTTTCAGTTCAGGGATGAAAACGCGAGATAGAAACGACAATAAAGGGCAGAGAAAAAGAACCGTGACTGTTCATTTCCAAAAATTCTTACGGAAAGAGCCCGAAGAAAGGTTTGGAGTATAAGAAGAAGCGGAGAGGTGGAAACGAACAGAGATAGTTGAGTTGAGAGGGGATAACTCGGAGACTGTTCAGTTGCCAAATTTCAAGGAAGCCTGTGTGAGCTTGAAAGTGAACTCACTAATAATAATATAGTATAGATATACGACCTTATAGAAATAAGTTAACTCAACTCCACTTACAATATTGTACTTCATTTAATAAAGTTCGATTACTCCTTATCATTACATTATTATGTATCATAGGAAGAAATGACTTTTGATATTGAATCTTTATTTATTTTAGGTACATATGGAACTCCTTCCAATATACTCACCATCGATCAAATCAAATTATTCTATTTTATTCATTTTATTTTATTTACTTTCGTTTTGTACTCTATGAGCTTATCATAGACATACTACATATGTATCAAATATATATGTCCATGTCAATGATAAATCATCGATGAATATAATAAAGTACGTGGAACTGTTTTGGTATTAATAGACTTGTGATTGTATACATCAATAAGTATCAATCCGAAGAGTTCATCAACTTCTATAATTCTCCTACTAAATGGGTGCATTGCCCTTAATTGTTTAACATATAATTAACCATTATTATATGATTCATAATCATATAATAAAAATTATTTCTCAAAACTAAGGCTTAGTCTATAATTCCAAATGATTGTAAATAGTTTTAGATAATGCATCACTTTTTTATGAAAAAAAATACCAAATTGTAGTTTCATTATGAATATTCATAATATTCACACTAAAATATAACTATGTCAATTCTTTAGTCATCACTGAAGAATATTTATTATTTCATAAATAATGTGTGGTGTGTTTTACGAAAACAATTTTTGTAACTTGATGCAATCGGTAAGTGTCATATGGCATGCTCCTACTATTTCCACCATTATTATAATAGTGTATCGAATACGGAGGTCCATCATCCACTTAATTTAGACTATTTATTTCATATAACAAGTTTACAGTGGAGAATTCTTTGATCAAATACCTTAGACTCATACAAATAAATCTCATTGAAAACAATTTTCTATACGAAATTACTTTTCGGAATAGAAATCATATTTATTATTCCAATGTTAAGTATCATATCATTATTATTACAACTCTCGTTTCCAATATTTCTTTATGAAATAGAAGTGACCATTCACTCTCTTCATCCTAACTGTACCTTAAAACACATTTACTCTTATGCATGCATTCTCCTTTCTAAATGGTCAAACCATTCAAAAGAATACTCTTACTATAATATCATAATGAACTCTTTACAAAAAAGCGTTCAATTATCCTTAATGTTTAAGGACATCAAATATGTTGCACTTTACGTAAACTGATCAAACTGACAGTTCAATGATCGAATTCTTATATCTTTCTTGTACTTTGGCCTAGTGTTGCATTTAACATAATACAATCCTTTTATAATCAATAAAATTGAATACTCAATCTTATAGTACTGTTTATTTAGTTGTTTCAAATGAACTAATTTCATCGAAGTATCGTACATTACGAACTGTGATTGTTACCCATATAATACTTATATGTGATAGTATATGGATTGAATATCCATAGTCTTGTATTTACTTCTAGAGCTCGAAACACATCGAATGCAATACACGGTCTCGACCAAATAAACACGTAAGCGATCAAATTACAAACGTATTAAGCAGTTGTAAAATAAGTCACTTGCATGGGGTATAGAAATGTTATATGCAATAAGCATTTATTGGTAAGTATATTTTATACTAGTATTAAGCCCGTGCCGATGGCACGGATGCAAATTTTATTGTATATACAATCCGCGACACTATATATAGAAAGAATGTGAATTTTGGTCGGTAATGTAGAATATGTTGTATATAAAAATGTAAAAAAGGAATTTTTTTGTTTGAATAAATTGTTTGAAAAAACATAATTAATCGAGATACAAACTATTATTGTATGCATTAGTTCCTTGTGTGTAATATTTATATTGTATAGCATATTTAGGGAACACAAATTTATTAATAATTTGTTTGGTATATGCATTCCTCCTGTGAATTCTATATACTGTCTTGTCTAGTAAGTAATTCTATAGATATTGAGATTTAATATTTTATAATATTTGTTGAAATTTGACCTTTACTAAATATATGCGTATATGTTATCAATGCACAATGAACAAATTCATGTATTGCTGTCTCATATTACAGATTGGACTTGCTATTTGTATAACTTACGTGTACTGATACGTAAGCGTGACACTTTTAATATAGATATTAACTTGATATCAACAGTTAATGTTTATAAAGGTCTGCTTTATAAGTGTGTACTTTTGGCATATTTAAATCACTGTTTGATTTCCTTATCATAATGGAGGTCATCATATAAATTATCATGACATATGTAATCAGGTATTAGTGGTTAAAGATAAGTATGTGGATCACCAATATAATCCTTTTCACTTATTATGGTTTGCCAATTTAATCTTCTCCATGTATCATTGGTCCTCAAAGAGGTTTGTTTATTTGTCTTTTGTGGAAACCATAAATGATAAATAATTATGTTTTTGCTTTAATGGAAGAAGAGAAAAAAATGGTGGCTTTGATTTAAAAGTATAAATTCATACCACCTCTCCTAAAAGGCTCAAAATGTAAACGTTAAACAAATTCACAGCAACATGGTAAAAGCACTAATTAAGTTCAATCTTAAAGCAAATGCGTACAAAAAATTATAACATACCATAGAAGAACTGTGTATGATCGGATATATTCATTTGTTCTCATAATATTATTATTTTTCCCAACATTCATGTAATTTTCTTTAAAAAAACACATGCACAAAATTAAAACCATAAAATAAAGTACTGCAAGGACAATAACTAATGAACAAAGTAAATTTCTTCAATTAAAATGACAAATGAACAAAAATAGAGTGGACCAACCACTTTATGATTTTATCAACTTTATTCCATGAATGAAAGGCGCATGAACCAAAATCTTGTCCATTTGCAATTCACAACCCAATTTTGGCAACTCTGTATATTAGAAATTATGTGTGTATTTGAACGCAAAATGCTTAAATACAAACATATACATAATTACATACCTTTATGTAAAATAAAAAGTCATAACTAACTAATGGATTTGTTCCACATTTAAAAACTCCATACATTTCTATGTTTTGACTATACTTTTGGGAAGGAGACGATCAGTTGAACTATGATTACGATAATATCAAAAGTGAATAATGGGAGTTTTGAGTGTAGTTTTGTATTATCATCACAAAGCCTTTTATACGAAGCATATCAGTGTGCATACTACGTATAAATATACAGAAAATATCAAATTTGTCATTTACATTTTGAGTGGTTAATATACAAACATTTACTATTATAATAACGTACTGTTATTGCAGTATATAGACTTCAAAATTCAAATTATGGATTACGAAACACTGAGCAAATAACCATACCCCATACCTCTATATATGCTCTATGTGTGTATAATGCACCTGTACTTATGTTTACAAAATTTAATACTCACTTTCTATACATGGAATACAACATTAAATTTGGATAAAATGCCAAATTACATACAGTAATCACCATGACACTCCCAGATATAGTGCCTACATGGGTAGCTCCTATAGTCAGCTACATATGTCTTACAGTAGTCATTGTTTAATAGTTAAGAGCCACGGTAATTTAAAATACTGTAAGAAAGCTAGATATAGCAGTAACACATTCTATTAAGAATAATTTGAAATAAACATAAATCAAAATTATAACCAAATATAAATTCTTACCATATTGCTTAACCTTCACTTAAAAAGCTATAGAAAATTGTCCAGTGCACCAATTGCTAATGCACAATGCAACGTAATTTTGAAACCATCCTACACAATTAGATTCACATATGCTGTTAAAAAAAGTAAAGATGTTAAAACCATTTGAAAAACATAATTAGTACTTCTGAATTCATTTCAGGAGCCAATCCATAAAGCTCCTTTTGTCCAACTGGAAGTAAATCTAAATCATGTAAATAAATATTATAGCAAAAAAATAAGTAAAATAACTACAATAATCTTCATAAACTAAATCTAAAACAAAAGAAAAATTGGTAAAACTGAATATTCGAAGGGAATACAATTGAAATAACATCATATATTCAAAAAGAACCATACATAGAAATCAAACAAAAAGTTGCTAATATTAGAAGATATGAAACCCAAAACCAAGGTAACAATGTATATCCAAACCTTCCAATCCACGAAGAGCACCTCTCATTTTTCCTTTTTCAGCGTGGAAGATAGCAGTGTGGTATGTACATGTTATTAAATTAAGTGGAAACATGAAACCAAGAGATGCAGATGTCTACAAAGTCATATAAATTAAACTAAAGTTCTATATTGAACTATCAAATTTAGTGAAAAATCTAACAGCAACCAAAACTTGTTAAACACTAACATAAATGAAAATCAGATAGCGTTTGAAAATGATGAACTTGAACATAACGAAACTAAAAATAAGGTTGATAAAACCATAACCATTTTGTTAGTATCCTCCATCCCCTCCCGCAAAGCTCAAAATAGATCTTCCTATCAATAGAGAGCCCTTCGCAAAGACTCTATAAGCATCTTCTTCCATCCATGAATTCTGAAATTGAAGCCTGCTATGAAATGAGGGTTGTTTCATCATTGCAATAGAAGACAAAATAAAATTCGCAAATCATATTAATTTGTTGAAATAAAACTGCTAAAGAAGAAGAAATCAAAATCGAACGACAAATTAAAAAGAGGAACAATATCAATATCAAATCGCAAGTCAAGTATAGAAAAAAAATCAAATCGAAGAAAGATTAGTATGAAACAATAATAATTAAAAGGTAGAAGATCTAACCTGCTTACTGTAACGATTATATTAGATCTGAAACCAAGCAAAGCATAAGTCACCATGAGCAAGAAGAATGAAATCGATGGAGTGTAATTTATAAAAGGGTTATAGCACTAAAAAATTGGGGTTATGTTGGATTTCATACATGGTGTTGTGCATTTAGTTTTAGGAAGAGAGAAAAGGTAAAGGAAGAGAGAAAAGGTAAAGTAAAAAAGAACGAAGAAGTACGTGGGGAGGACAGTTGGAAGGACAGTGGGGTAGACGGTTGTAACGATAATGGAGTATAAGTAGTCACAGATATGGATTTTTAGCAGTTATCTTGACTCCGTTTATTATATTTACAGGTGTTACCATTATGAGGGCTAACGGAGTTAAGCAAACGTGATTTGTTTGCTGACATGGATGAATTGTAGCCATCTGATATGTTTGGCAATAATAAATCCGGACCATTCTTTGTCTTTTCCGTTAAACCAAAGCAAATTTGTTATATAGATTTCTATTTATCAATTTTCAATTTAGTTCATTTGTGTATCTTAATTGATAAACGTTTTACCAATCATTTTAAATGCACAAATTTATCAATGTAGATTATTATAACATTATGTAGCATATGTTCTTACAATATTAGAAAGGTTAAATGCTATTATTTCATTTTTTTAATAAGGCTCTCAATAGTCTTTTATGTTTTGCCATACCCTAAGTCGAAACATAGAAGTCTTTTGACTTCACTAGTAGGTGTTAGGATTCATCCGCTTTGGAATTTTGACTTTGAATCTGCTCTATAAGTCATAGCTCCACGGACGATAGATAACTCCTTATCGGTTGTATCATATACAACTCCTAACTCTTTGGTACTTTGTCCTAATTCTTCTTCGACCTTAAGTCCGCTCAACAAACGAAACAAAATTATCCACTCATACCCACCATATTGCGATGGCCTAAGTATAGCATCTATACCTTAAGTGTGCTCAACAAATACGTATAGTTATCTTACCTCCTCTATTCAATATATTAATACTATTACACATAACATCCCTAGCTTGAGTATGCTCAACAACTAAGGAGTATGCAAGTAATTTATTAGTATTTATATGGTAGAAGACAACATTATATTGAAAATTCATAATCTTTAATATATATAATATTAATTGATATCGACTTATGGAACAATATAATTCTTATGAATTACTCTCGTGATTCAAGTGTCAAACACATCGAAAATCAAGGTATACGTACAATTAACTATATACTTAAGTCTAATTAGGGTTTCTTAATGTTCCACCTTTAATATATACATTCATATTATATAAGTTTTATTTATTATATAACTTTTATACTTCATATCACTTATATAATAGTCTTATGTATATATCATATTAATTAAATCTTATTTAATTAATTTTTAATTAGTTAGCATTTTAATTAATTTTATATTATTTTAATATAGCATTTATATTAAATATTTATTACATGCTATAACCGTTATAGTATTGCACATATATCATATATAGGTGTATATTATTTAATTAATTAACCTTTAATTAATTTAATTAGTTAACTTTTAATTAATTTATTCATTTAATTAAACTTTAATTAATTTATTTAATTAAATAATTTTAATTAAATTATATTAATTTTGAAATTCAATTCATATACATATATGTATACTTATGTTATTTTAAATATCTTAAAAATAACATAATATATATCATAATATATAATACATGTATATATTTATTAATTAATTATCTTATTAATTAATATATTTTATTTTTCTTGTTAATAAATTTTAATTTTTTTGAAATTAATATATATTATCAAACATTTTGAAAATTTTGTTATATTATAACTTTTATAATATATTTATATCTTATTTTAAACTTAACTCTTAATTTTCAAACAATTTTGAAAAATAGTCTAAGGCCCAAATCAAATTGGGCCTCTTCTATTAGGGCAACCTATTAGGCTCACATATCTATTCAAGCCAGGTCGGTAGCTAGGTAAGACAGAGTACTTGATTACCCAAACCCAATCCTAGACACTACCTTTGTAGACACCCCACTATTTGGGTTGTGAGCTTAATTAGTCAACTTTAATATGACTAATTAGACTGCATAGGATATTAGGCTTCGATACCATTGTTGGAACTGGGCCAGCCCACAATAGAAGATATGGGTGATTTAAAAAAAAATTCTCTTATTGGATCTATATTGGGCCTACAAAGTCTGAAATATTTCGAACGTTTCTAAATTTTGTTTAAATAAAACCTCTTGTTTTATTTAAATTTGTGAATTATATACAATGTTATTTAATTTGTATTCTACACATATAAATGTACTTATGTGTATAATATACATATATGTATATGTGTGCATGTGTAACATGATAATCCATGCAAGGTATAACATTCCCATATATAGATGTTCGGATTTACATTGCAAAGGACATATTAACTCATCTGATATGTATTGTATGTTGTCCAAATATATGTATATATATAAGCTTGTTATTTATATGAAGATTATATATATATGAATGTATAAGTAAATTTAATTTAAATAATTTTATGAGGATGAAAATATATAAACACTCTCTCTCTCACACACACACATATATATATATATATATATATATATATGTATATATGTTTATAACTTACATATACACATGTAAAATATAAATAATATAAATATTTATATATAATTATGTATTATTGTAATAAATAGTAAAATGATTTATATACATATATATACATAATAAAAAGCTTTTTTAATAAATTACGAGCTTATATATATGTATATGTATTACAACGACAAAATAATAATTTTTTAAATATATATATGTATGTTCATAAACATATTTATAATATATATATATATCTGTGTGTGTGTGTTAAACTAAATAATTATTTTACTTTATGCGCTTCCAAATCGTATGCACAGCAAAACAAAATTTTATCATAAATTTTATTGTTTTAAAATTTATATAAATTGATCAATTAGTCGAGAGACAATAAACTAATATATTTGGACTAATTAATTAGTTGAAAGACAATAAATTTTATTATAAATTTATTTTATATAAATTATTTAAATAGTACATTGATTTAAATAATATTAAATAATAGTAAATAATTATAACTTACTATTACCAAAAATTATAATTATTTTAAGAACAGGTATAAAATATATGTTCAATTATTTGTATGAAATGATGGTATAATTAAATATAAATCATATATTGTAATTACATAACATATTCATATGTATATATATTAATAATAAAACAATAATAATTATAAATAATTTATATGGCTGTGCATATTTGATCTATATGTAAAAAAATTGTTTTTTAATGAATACATACATACAACCAATCTAGTATGTGACAACATCAACACATACAAGAATCGTCACCTAACTAACAATATGATAATAATATATTTTTATAATAAAATAATATTCTAAGATTATAAACAATATAATACATTAAAAACATACTTGAAACTAATGCTTGAGGCACACCTTGTAATGATGAACTCTCTCTCCTTTGAAAGCTTTTTGATTCGGTAGACTGCTAACCCTTGAACCATTGACCTTTGACTATCCAATAGTACTGATTTTGAATTTATTTGAGTTGGATTTGGTTAAGATCCTAGGGGATGAAATCGTCCGACAATGAAGGGGATAACGGCAGCCAAAAATTCTTAAACAATTAGGGTTAGGGTCTTTTTATAGTGGATGAAATAGAGAGAAATATAGATCATATCTCATACCAATTCTCACTAAATCTAAGCCATCCATCACAAAACACCTCTAGCCTTTTTATTCGCCTCTTATAAAATATATTGTTGCCGAAATTATCATCTTATTGTCATAGGCTAATATCCCATTTAAGCCCAAATAAATATCATTAATTAAATCTAATTTATTGCTTGTCGATATCGCATATCGATCGATATATTTATAACTATTATAAATATATACAATAATACTTATTCCAAAAATCATATTCAAAATTTTATAATTAATATTTCATAAATATTAATTAATTTAATTAATTTATAACAATATAAACTAACTAAATCAATTAGTCTAAAGAGAATTCATAATTCCGGTTATGTGACTCGTCAGGCTTAAATTTTGTCAGCGATTAACTTCGAACTATTTGAATGTTAATGTTCATGCGTCACTTGTAGATGGTGCGATATTTTGGCTAGATTTATCGCTTACTTAGTTTTGGTAAAATCAAAGCGTTACCCAATTGTGACTTTTATTTACGCCAATTCTCTTCGTCAAAACTATATCACTTTGGATTTATGGAATTTGGTAACGGTCAAATTCCTACATCGTCCACATTTAACTCTATATTCCAAACACAAAATCCTTGGTTCAATAATAAAAATAATTGACCAAAATACTTTGGCTAAAGACTTTGACTTTGAGTTGACTAGAGTTGACCATGATACTAACCCTATATAACTGAGGAGATGAATCCTCTCTTGAATAGTGCTACACTTCCAATACTTTCACTCGACCCAACTGTAGTCACTCGATGGACGTCATGCCATGGTTTGACTATAATTAAAGCGGAGCTTTCATATTGAAGATCGACAGTATTCTCAAGTCAAGAGAACTGTGTAAATCAGTCATATCGATATTTTCTGTTTGACATTAGTTATATTAACTAACATAAAACTATCGAGTGAGTCATTCCATGGTTATCCGATAACTATCAGTATGTAACCTCTTATTGTCCCCAGCAGTTATGAGTAATACACTGCTGAACGATTAGAGAGCGTTACTTACTATAGTCTCAACAAACATATTGATATCCAGTCTCGATGCATCTTGACTATGAACATTTAAAATGATATATTTATTCTTATTATGATAAATTACTCACGATTACAACACTTTGTAACTACTATCACAAAACATACCATTTATGGATTTCCTATTAAATACTTTTAATTAAATTAATTAGTTAACACTACACATTGTATCAAGTATATAATAAAACATCTTTTATTTCGAAAGATTAGTTATCGGGTTAGATAGATGTAACAAATTACATAATTGCTCCTAGAGCATACCTTTAACTCTATCACTTGCCTTCTTACATACCAATGCTGCACTTAGTGCGTGAGCAAACACTGCCAAATAGATAAATAGATCTTCTCCATCCAAAGGCTTGAACATGGCCGGTGGTTTTTCCATATGCCTCAGTAATTCCTCAAAAGCGTCTTTGCATTCCTTCGTCCAGACAAACTTTCCTTTCTCCTTTTTGAGGGCATCGAAGAACACTATGCATTTTTCAATAGTCTTTAAGATAAACCTACTCAGCCCGGCGACCTCCCCATTCAAACTCTGCATTTCTTTCCTTGGGCTTGGGTATTCGCATGTTTCAAGGTATTAATCTGCTCTAGAATAGCCCCAATGCCCATTGAATTCAAAATAAATCCCAAATTTTTTCCCAATGCAACTCCAAAGGAACACTTCGGTGGATTTAATTTCATCTCATACCTTCACAGCACATCAAACATTTTAGAAAGATCATCCATGTGGTTCATCGATAGCTGTGACTTCACGAGAATATCATTTACATACACTTCCATTGTCCGCCTGATCTGGCCTTTAACATGGAATTTACTAATCTAGTAAGTAGCTCTAGTGTTTTTGAAACTGAACAACATCACTCGGTAGTAGCACAATCCCAAATCCATTATAAAACTTATGTGCTCCTGGTCTGGAACGTACATCGGTGTGGTTATAGCCGAGTAAGCATTCATGAAAGAAAATAACTCATGTTAGGTGGTCCTATATACCAGTTAGTTGATTTTGGGCAATGGAAGCTATCTTTCGAGCATGCTTTATTTAGGTCAGAGTAATCAATGCATGCCAACCTCTTCCCATTTGCTTTCTTAACCAAAACGGGGTTCGATACCCATTCAGGGTATAAAGCATTACAAATAGAACAATTTGCCTTCAACTTATCCACTTCCTCCTTCAATGCAACGAATTGCTCTAGACCCAGATTGCGTCTTATTTGTTTTACAAGGGGATATTTCAGGTCCACATTCAGTGTGTGACATGCTATTTCCGATGATATCCCATACATATTTGATTGCGTTCAAGCAAACACATCCATGTTTGGTCAAAGAAAACTAAGCAACTCCTTTTCAGTTTGGCTCTAAGCTGAGATTCAATCTTAAAAACTTGAGTAGAATTGTCCATATCGATCAGAATGTTGATTGTAAGCTTAGCTGGTGCTACCCTCAATTTTTTTGATTGCTTCGTGGGATCCATAGACTTAAAAAACTTGCTATGGTTCCCTAGTCAGGGCTTGGACATTGGTTGTTATGTATCCATGTTCTTAATGTATAGAGTTTTCTCTGCACTTTTCCTTTTCTCTCATTGCTTTGCCTCTTTGAGCTTAGCAACGCAACATTCCTGACCAGTGCTCTGGTCACCTTGGATTTATCTGACCTTATTTTTCATGGGAAACTTCATCATGAAGCAGGAAGGAGCTAGTGCTACTCTGAAGCTAGCAAGGGCCGATAGGCCCAAGAAGGTATTATACATCGAAAATTTATTAGCAATCATAAACTTCCTAACCCACACGATCTTATGGTCTCCATCTCCTAACTCCACGAATAAATTGATAGTCCTAAGGGGCCTTTTATCTCTCTAAATTCTGGATATACAATGCTTAATGTTCTTCGAACTGATTTTCATCTGATCAAAGGTATTTTTGAAGAGAATATTTATCAAGCTTCCATAATCCACTAAGACTCAATGCACATCAATCGGGTCCAACATGGTTGTTATCACCATGAGATCAAAGATTTGTGCTTCAATCATATTAGAATCCTTATTATGAAAGATTATATCATCATTCATCATCCTCTACTAACTAGATGGAGTTCCATCCTCAATGGCAAAGCAGCTCTCATATGGTACATTCTTCAAAGAATTTGCATATTGCTCCATCTCATTCTAGTTTTCTTTGTTAGATGAAGTCCTCCAATTCTTGTGTTAATTACAATTCTTCCATCAAGTCACCTACGCCCCTCGCCATTGGGTCCAAGCTGGTTCCCTTTTGCATTTGTCCCTTAGGGTCTAACATTCTATCCCACATCCTTTGGCTTTCTAACGTATTGCTACAGTTTCCTTTTGTGGATCAACTCCTTAATGATATCCTTCAGGTGATGACATTCATTCGTACTATGTCCATGGACCGTATGGAACTGACAATACTTTCTAGAGCATTTCTTAGTTTTTGTCGCCTCCCTCTGAGATGGCTTTCTATATTCCTCATCCCTTGCATGGCAAGGTAGATATTCTCGAGTGCATCATTAAGAGGCGTGTATTCCTCTAGCCTTATATTCCTCGAATGCCTCTTGGCATCATTCCACTTACCTTAACGCCTTGATTCCTCTTTTTTTTGTTACTAGAATTCTTAACATTCATAGTTACATTACTGATGCTCTCACCTGTCTTTTTGGTAGCCATATTACTTTGAATAACTTCTCTAGGCTATCCACTACCAGCCATCTCGGAAGTCAGATTTGCCTCTTCTAATCACAAAAGCCGGTAAGCTTTCGGTGGAACTCCTTCATAGTAGTAGGTTGTTTCTTCCTCAGCCATTTTCCAAAATCTATGTCTAGATGTATCCCTTGGACTAAAGCCATCGACATCGTATCCTAATTCGAATTGTTTACCTTTATGATTGCAATATTGAATCTATTCACAAAGCCGACTCTCTAGGTCCTTTGAATTGCTCG
This sequence comes from Allium fistulosum, assembly GCA_030737815.1. NCBI lineage: Eukaryota > Viridiplantae > Streptophyta > Magnoliopsida > Asparagales > Amaryllidaceae > Allium > Allium fistulosum. Next base: position 592,659,813 of record CM060905.1, on the reverse strand, counting down.
TTAAAGATATCACATCCTTTTGCCAAGCAGTGTGGAGCCTGAACTACTCCAGAAACATCTTATCCAATCATTGAAATTCAAAATGGACATCGATGGGAGCCAAGTTAACCACATCGATGTAACTTTGTCTAAAATGATGGGGAAACAACTACATCGAACTACATCTATTGCCCTAGAACCATCCATGTGCCATTCATACTTGAATAGATGTTGCTTGGGGTCAGTCATCCTGTTGTACAATGGCATTGAAGGCATTGTAAACTTCTTGGGATATTCCTCATGCAAGATATTCTTAGTGAATGGAGTTCTACTAGGCATGGAACCCCAAATTTTATTCTTTCTCTACCAATTTTCTTTCATCAACCACTTTATCATATCAGCAATATGCTCCTTACTAGCTTGATGATCTAAAAAACAACTATCAGGAGCAGCATTGAGTGTTTGTCTCTGCAAACAGTCTCGGTTCACTTAAAAACATCTAGTTTGTCCTATCTCCGAGAGACCCACTTCTTCGGACCTTCTCTAATGCTTAACTGGCTCTACGGTAGTTGTTTGAGAACCAGCATCCTACAATCTAGCATTCGACCCATCCTTATTGCCAGTGTTCTGCAATACATCCGCAGAATCTGATAGATTGAAGGCATCGGGTCAAGGCCCCTAGAATTCCTCAAATTCATGTCGGTACCGACCTAATTCCGGTCTATACCGATATGAATTCCTCTACATGGAGCCTAGCCACTTCCTTTAATGTTCTTCCCTACTACTCTTGTAGTGTGCTCCTTCATTTTTTGGTTCTCATCCCTTCTATTCTGATCAAAAGTAGATGAATTCTCCTCTTCAGAACCAGAAGACGATGCTCCTTTCCTGCTCCTCCTGGGCCTTTAGGACTGCTAGACAGCAAGGCAACACTAGCATTCATCTTCTTAATAAGCACCTTCTAGCTATCCACTATTGTCCAATTCAGCTCTGCTATTATCCTATCGAATCGACTCTCGACACCATCTCCTGAGGGATAGATGGTCCTGGAAAAGTAGCTACCAGTTGGTTAGTCTCTTCATTATGGTGAGAAGCTGCATTTTCCTCATTAGCTATAGCTCCAGACTTTCCAAATCTCCTTGTGCCATTACTCGAAGTATGAAAATCCTAAAAATTTATCATAAAATCCTTTTGAATCTAGCTTTTAGACGCTCTAATCCAAAAAAGACAACTAGATTTATGCTTGAGAAGCTCTGTTCTCAGTGAAAGCACCAAAAATATTGGGCCAGAAAGTGGTACAACAACCCAAAAATATATAAAACCAAGTAGATCTAGTAAGAAAACAACGAGAACACAAAGATTTTTATAGTGGTTGGCAAATTCTATGACCTACATCCACTTTAATCTTATTTAGATTGAGTATATCTCAAGTACACGAGCATTTCCAGTCAGAACAAATCTAAACAACCCCTAAGTGATATGGCTTGAGTACATATAAGAGAATGAAGAAGAATATGGCCAAAAGTCCTTTATACGTTGCTTTAGGCTTGCTATTTATAAGAGAATTACCTACCAGAGTCGGCAAGTCATTGAAGACGAGGTAAAACTCCAGATCCGAGAAAATAAGAGGGAAGATGAAGGCCTCTAGTCAATAAATCATGTCAGTACCAACATGATTTGATTCATGGAACTCACCTACTTATCCTTTAGTTCATCTTGTATCTTCAAGTCTTCCAAACATAAGCATTTTTGTCTTAGAAATCAATTTGTTATCGAGATGTTCTAACACATCTAATACTTGACCTTTTCGGCAGAGCTTTTAGGATTTGTTTAACTACTTCTTTAAATATTGGCCAAAGGATGACCACTATAGCCATCTATGCCCTGACTAACACATAAGAGATAAGCGAAGTCACCAGAGAGAATTCGATACCGACATGAAGTCATGTTAGTACTGACCTCTTTTTGTGAGTCGTTTTACACTCCAAACTACTTGAAGTCCCTTCGTTTTCCATTCCAAGCTTGCCCCCAAATCCCCGAACCATTTTATCTTCGTCTTGTTTTTCAAATTCATTTGAAAGCTAGTTGGTTTAAAGCTAGACAACACCAATGAAAAATCTTGGTACATCCATGTGCTGATAGTACTTGAAATATCTTGATTTCATGATTTAAAATGTAGGAAAATATAACTGAAACACATACCGAAAAGAGCATAGAAATTTATTTCTATGAATGCTTATTAAAAAATAATAATGCATAAAACCTTGATCCTAAATGTTGTGAACCAAAGAAGAAAAACCGCGATACCTATTTCACACTGAGCATCGAAATTCACCCTCATATCATCATATCAGAAAGCATAAATCTAATGAATTCTCCTTTTCAATCTAACAATGGTTCACTTTATTTATCCACCATCATTAAAAGGTGACTGAACCTATATATCCCAAACATATGATAGTAAAAATGACGAATCAAGTATTTCAATAATTGGAATACTATCAATACATATGGATTTAGATATTGGTCCAATGATCTTATTGTAAATTATTATTATATTTATTATTATTATTATTATTATTTTACTCCTGGATTATTATTTTTTAAATATCTCCTCCTTACATTTGCCATATGTACCATTTTATGCCTCATATTGCAAATTGATTAGTAAAAAGGGTATATTAGTGAAACAAAATAACATTTGTGTAAACAGTTAAATACTCATATGATCTAATATTGTTTGGTAAAGTAATAAATCTTTTAGAAATGAATTTTGTAAACTAGTACCTAACATGTAATTAAGAAGAATACATTAAGGAGCTAAATATTTGTCTACTTAAAGCATATGCACCTACTTTCACTTTGTATCCTTATTTATATTGTTTGAACCAAAAATGGCACAAACACCTAGAAGTTTATGCAGTAAAGATTAAATGAAGAAGAGTAAATGAAAATGGGGAAATAAACAAGACATAGTCATTTATAATGGTTCGGCAAAACAAGGCCTACGTCTACTTTGAAGTTTTATTGCTTATTTCTGATTTGGAGGTAGAAGTTCTTGGGAGTCGGTACAACTCCAACACTTGGAATTTCAGAGTTACAAGAATAAGAAATAATGAAGCAAGTGCCAAAAGATCCCCAAAAATAAGCCCTACTCCTTATTTGTAGAGATATGGGGCCTAAAATCTCGTTTAAAACATCTCTAAACCACTGTGCATGAATTTGAACAATTCTTCCCAAAATAATAAGTGCCACCTCAACAGAAACTGGGAGTCAGTACCGAGCCCTAAGTGGAAGTCGGTACTGTTACCCAAGATACCCATATTTAGAGTCTTTAATCCCTCACCTTGAATGCTCTTGTAGTTAGCTTCTCAATTCCATAGTTGTTTGTACTTGTTTTAGCTTGTTTCTGAGCCCAAATGATTGAGTTGAAGGAGAAAAAAGTTGTAGTTCCAAGTGTCCATGGAGTTTGATGGATAAATGCATTGAATCAAAAAACCAACTTTGAATATAGGCTTTTGGCACCGAGATAAGCATGTAGGCAAAAGATGGGGTCTGTAGGAAATGCGGATTATGGATCTTAAGGCAAAATTAACACTAGAGGGGGGGGGGTGAATGGTGTTTAATTAATTTTATGAATCTTTTTGAAATCTTTTTAAATTAAATCCAAACGGATGCAATTCACAAACACAGAGACAATCACAGAAGCAGGCACAGATGCAAATAGTAAATAAAAGCATTAAAGGAAAGAACACACCAGAATTTTATACTGGTTTGGAGTTACCCTACATACAGTCCCATACAATTTTTTGTGCAGATTTCTTTTCAAATATAATGTCGATATTACAACCTCGATTTCAAGGCCACGAGATACACCCTCCTGTCTCTGAGTCCAGGACAAACTCTCTTGATTTAACTAGGCTACAAAATCACCTAATTGATTTACGGACTACAATCACACCCAATTGATTTACGGGCCACAATCACACCGTTTCCAATCACACTTTGATAGAGAGAGACTTGATACACTTCTTTGATTACAAATGATCCTATAACTCTGAATAGCACTGAGATCTTTGAGAGAGAGTGGTAGAGAATCAAACTAGAGATGATTGAGTTTGATTCACTTAGAATTTCAATAGAGTTTTGTTAAAGCATTTGAAATATAAGAGAATATTTGAGTGGAGAAGAAGGAGTGAAGAAATGAAGAAAAACTAACTTAAAATTCATTGAAAACAACTGGTATTTATAGGAGAACAACGGTCATGCCCATTCATTAAAGGTTATGACAAATAGACACTTCTTTTAAAAATTTGAATGTTAAATTCTACGGCTATCATGTCGGCATGGGGGGATGAGGGATGTCGACATGCCTATGTTATTTTTGAAAATAGATTTTGCTTTAAAATGATTTCTATTCTAAAACTTGTCAAAACAATTTCTAAACTTTGTAAACCATTTTGAATATAGTTTAAACTTATAAAAGAGTTTTAGAAAGTAATCTTAAAATATATAATCTGTAATATAAAAGTAATATTAAAAACTAAATATAGATTTCTTTAAAATATATTAAAGCTAAAATATTAAAATCAAGAGATAGTTTAAAAAAATAAGAGATGATTTTGAAATTAATATGATTAAAAATTGTTTTTGAATTAAGGCTAAAATATTTAAATTGATAGAGATGACTTTAAAAAGATAGTTTTGAAAAAATAAACCATTTTGAAAATTTCGTGGATTCCATTCCACTAGAGAAGGTCGTGGGTTCCATCCCATTAAAGAGGTCGTGAGTTCCATCCCACTATTAAAGCGAGAAGGTGGATTCCATTCAACAATTATAATCCATATAAAGATTTTAGTGCTATTATGAAGTTTTAACATAAATCTAGACTCTATTACTTACTTGATATCTTGAACTCTTGATAATCTTGATACTCATGAGTCTTCAGTCTTGATATCTTCAATCTTGAATTCGTCAGTCTTGAATCTCTATACTCAGTCTTGAGTCTTTATACTCAGTCTTGAATCTTTATACTGTACAGTCTTCATTCTCAGTACCTGCATATATATATATATATATATATCCTACATATACATATATATCTAGACAAGAATATTAGTATTTATATTTTATAACAAGTCCTAAGGTTGTTGTCATCAAAACCATCATCTCAGGAACTAACATGGTCCACCCAAGTTGTACTTGGGAGTCGGCGATACTCAACTTGGGGGATCCCTTATCTTGTTGACTTTGATGGTTTTAGCTTTGACTTCATGGTTCTGTCTATGCTTGGTTCTTGGACTCCTAGGCAATCTCCCCGGACTTTCCGCCTTGATAACTCCAAGTTCTATTCGTCTAGTTTGTTCGGATCCTACCTGGTCAAAAGGCAGGATAACCCTTGCCCCCCAAAGTACATCTTGTTTCCAATGTGATGTGCTTTGAATTAAGACAAGTTTAGATTTTCATGAAGGATTCCACTCCGTGCTTTGAATGGTCGCTATCCTTTCGCAATCGATTTATTGAATTGGCATATCCATAATGATCCGTTACGACATTCTGCCAACATTCGAGAGTATAAATCTGGAGCGTGATTCCGTGATCTTCTATTCCAAGTCCAATGGTTTTAGACTAATTCCATTCATGAGTTGCCCAGGTAACTTTCCTTCAACTTTATTCATCAAGTATTAGGTATATACACATGGCTCATCACATGTGCATAGGCATTTACACATATACGCATGTACCATACGTATCGTTGTACATATTTTTTTAAGCATTTGAAACTCGGTACCGACCCCTGATTTGGAAGTTGGTAACGACTCCTTACTTGGAATATTTTCCAAGTCTTTGGCTTTGAGAATCTCAGGCTCGAGACATTGTATAACCCATTTCTTTTCTTTCTTTTTGTCGCTTGCTCATTTGTTTCCACCGACTCAAATTCCTTTAGCTCCTGCTCATGATGCTTCTTCGCTTCCAAATCAAGACCCACCCCCATCTACTCTTGCTTGACATTGTCGCTGTTCACCACCTTAGTTAGATCCGCCTCCATCGATCCGAATCTTAACCTGAGGACCCGCTTTCACCTGAACAATCCACTTTTGAACCGTGACTTCGCATCAATAGGTAGGTATGATGATGAATGTGGACAACATGGCGATGTCAATAGGTAGGTATGATGATGGATGTGGACAACATGACGATGACGACCATGGTTGAAGAATTGAGATGGCTGTGGGCTGGCCATGACTTTGGATTCGATGGAGATGGGAGGGGAAGGCGGAAAGGGCAAAATATTTTCTTGGCTGTGGGGGTTAGTGAGACTTCCACACTTAGGCAAAATTTTGGCTTATTCCAAGTATTCGATCAAACATGGTCTCGCTGATTCATATTGAATTCCCCTTCCATCTAGAAATATCTCTAAAGCATGTTCACCAACATAAAACTAGTCGGGATGGTCAACGATGATGGTCGCATCGAGTGGTGCCCAAGACTTGAAAATGAACTGCCAAAATTAAAAGTTACATAATAATCTGAACCGCACAACACTGCATAACACAACACTAGAATCCACTTTAGAATGGTTTGTGGTTAATCTTCCAACGTTGATTATCTGTCGAGTTTTTATAGAAATGGACCATAGACGTTCCAAACATCTAGCTTCTTAGACTACAGGTATTTCATCTTCAAAATATATCGAGTCTGGCACAGAATCAGGCTCAGCTACAACTTCACAGGTGTAGTAAACTCCTATCCAACAAGAGCAGCAATCAGAAATTCCATATATTGATCAACAAAATCTAGAGAATTCTGAAGTAGAACAACAGATTCTTGAAAATCCGGTTGAACCGATAGATGGGCCTCAAATAGATCCAGCACCCGATACTCTTGAGGATGTCGTAATACTGAATAACCCGGTCGATTCCGTTCCCTTCAAAATCGATGAAGGATCTCTTCGGAGGATATGCAGTAAGCATGGAATTCCATTTGATGATGTTCTAGCACTATCTCGCAACTAGAGAGCCCACGATCCTCCAGAAGGATATATAGCTTGCAACAGATACATGTGCCTAGATAGTTATGTCTCGCCATTTAATCAATTCGTCCGTCGAGTCCTAAACTTTATGAGACTGGCTCCCACACAGTTGCATCAAAATAGCTATGCTTTTCTTTTTAGCACTTAGCTTGTTTTCTCTAAGCATTTGAATCGAGTGCCTGGTGATGAAGAAATTCGGTACATTTATAGCTTCAGGAGTCACAAAGAAAACCCAACTCTAATTTACTTGGAGCCGATGTGGGGTTACATAATAGTTACCTGAGCTTGGAACAAGTTGAGTTATTTTAAGGCTGAATGGTTTTCTTTACGCTGTCCTCCCAAGTTCGCTCATAGATGGATATCCGGACATAAGTTTTATTTCAAACACCATCCGTGCATTTGCCTTATAATCTGCATGCTTAATTTATCTTTCGCTGTTATATAGATATTCCAATGAGTCCCAGTGGCAGACCACTTTCGAATACCATAAATACTCTCATGGCAGTCCCAGTCAAGGATAAGTATATAAGAACTCTATTGATGGATGAGAATCTTCTCGCCTATGGTTTATTAGAGGAAGGCCGTAGCACCGCATAGTTCTAATTGTCGACATTGAGGATGATGATGATAATGACGATAACAATCCACCCACAGGAGATGAAGTCGATCCTGAATTGCCCCCAGCCCCAAGTTCTGGAGCTGGAGTCGTCGAAAACATAAAACTAGAATACAAAGGCACCGAGGAAGGCGAAATTATTGGAGAGGGTGGTGAGGTTGACCAAAGTAACATTGAAGTAGGCCACGGATCTCTGACTGAACAACCTAAAGACAACCGATCGCCTACTCCTAAAAAGCGATTGATTATGAGAATTTCAATGATGTAGACTTCCACCCAGTCTTTGCCATTCACAAGTGCAAAGAGGACACCATCTATTCCTTCAATGGGCATGTTCGCCGATTTAGGGTCTATCCCTATAGAATTTGGCTCTTTAGACGTTGGTAACATCAACATTGGTGACATCGGTTCTTCGATCTGCTTTGAGAAAGACACTATTCCAACCGGTGCAGGAGAGGTTACTCCTATGATGAAAGCTACAGTACATGGTCCATCGTGGGGACACTAGGACACACACGCATGCACTATACAACACTCGCACTTGACACATGTCCTTGCCCGTTTATCTAACTCATTCCTATTTTCTTTACAGGTTCGATGGATAAGAGAAAAGATTCATTACAATCCCTAAAAGAGAAGGCATATCATGTCCAACGCCCTCGGTCGAGCTCGTACCATCAAGGGAGTGGTCGAGACTATGATTCAAGTTATTACTCCAATCGCGGCAGAGACGACGGGGACATGGGTAGTTATGACAAAAATGTTCTTCTCATGATTCTGCTTCTAAGCGCCAACTTAGATCTAGATCACCTCCTTCTAGAGGCCCGGATAGGCAACCTGACCGTCGAGATGATATTCCACCGACTGACTCTTCTTAGGCTCCACCACCTGCCTCTGCTCCTTTACAATCCACGACATTATCTCACTCCAGTTGGTCTTTTGAGTGCAAACATCGTAAGAGTGGCTCCGATACTTTTCATCAGAGGCTAGGAAAAGGAACTGCTATTGCTCCGACCAATATAGAGGAGCAGCAGGTAGATAACACGGGGCGGATGGTCGAGCTTAAGAATGAATTTCCCAACATTTGATGGAGTTATGTTCTTGCCTAATTTAAAGAAAATTCCCACAAAATTCCAACGGAGGACCATCGACTGCATGATCGAAATCCATAATCAATACAACGAATGTGCAAAGTTGGCCGAAAGATTTCAAAAGTCTCAAGAGACAGGCTGTAAGAGATAGAGAATTAGAAACTCATTGAGGCTAAGAATAAAAGAATCATAGCCGCTCTCGACATTGAGCTCGAGAATTCTAGAAAATCCCAAGCTGAAGCGGAGAAGAGGGCCGAAGAGGCCATCAAAGCACTCGAAGTTGAGAGATCCAAACATCTGAATGAAATTGAGCAAGCGCATCACCAAAACCACGAGCTTGTCACGGAACGGGATGTTGCCAGGAAGAACATAGCTGAATTGAATACTAAGCTCGAGCGTGAGACTAAGGAAAATGATGAAGCATAGAAAATTGCTCGGGATGCATGTGACAAGCTGGTCGTCATCAGAATAGAGAGGGTCAATGCACCCAAAATAGCCAGGGACATTGATGCTCTCGTTAAGAGAGAAGCTGAAGTAAAATAGGCTGAGGAGTGGGTAGAAGAGCAGATGATGAAGAAGTTTGAGCCATTGATCACTCAGTACAACGCCAATGTACTCAAATTTCAGTATCTGTAGTAGTTTAGGGAAAATTACCCTTTGATGCTTGCCCGTGGGTGGGAACAGGTTGTCGAGGAACAAAAAGAATTTCTTAATAGTGATAATATCGATATGGAGCATTTGGATAAAGAAATTTTGATGGGAGAGTAGCCTAAAGTCCTTCACGATAACCGTTATCTTATTCATCCGGAACTTGATGCAACCGCTCAAAAAGAATTAGATGAAGGTTCCGGCTCTATGCATCATAATGCCAAAGCTGGTGAAACTCCCAGAACTTAGGCTACTCCTAGTTCCACTATTAATTCCTCTACCGACACTGGCTATGATCAATAGAAGCCATAGCTCCATAAATCCACTGTTTTCTCCCTTATTCTTAAGGAAACTCCTAACAACACTCTTGCTCATGCAGAAGTTCAAACTGAAGAAGGTATCTCACTTAACTTCTCCTATTATCTAGAAAGTTGACACGTCGTCGATCAGCCTCGCTAATCTCCCTCTTTCTATTTATTTAGCTACAGGCCAACCTGCAATTGCTCCGCTTCCTCCTAAGGATTCTCAACTGGGGCCAAAAATATCAGCGATGGAGTCCGTAACCATCATGACTTCGACAACAATTCTCAATATCCCGGTTGCGGAGACCCCGAGCCTTGACGAGGGCATGTTAGACGCTTTGTTAGAAGAAAGAAATGATGAGAATCAGGGGACTCAAGTTGATAAGGATGTTATTATTACTAAGGTCTCCTAGTCCCTATCGAGTCCCTCCATGCATGAGCTTGAGCAAAAACTTGGTGCAGATATCCTCCTTGCCAGTCAAATCAAGCAGGAGCAAATAGAAGTTTTACCTCCTTTGTTGTCAATCACTTTTCCCCGGCAAACCATTTTCACTCCAGTTTACATTCCTCCACCCGGGGGTACTCGAAGTACGTCAACAGTATTCTCACAAAGCATTCCAGCCTCCATGTCTCCACCCAGGAGCGGCCAAAGTGTGACTGCTGGATCTTCGCAAAGCACTCCTCCAAAAGGCCAAGGCATAAGAGAAAGAGGTGGAAAGGGGCAAGGAGAAAGCTCAAGTGAAGTCTCCCCTGGTTCTAAGAAGAAAAGGAAGTCCAAGAAATAGTTTCTTTTTCCATATATAGACTCCTTTTGTTTGTTGGCCGGCCTTGTACGGGTTTGGCCCCCACTATTACTTTCTTGCTTTTAGCGCGAATGACTTGTACTTAGCTTTCTTGGTTTAATGTCTATAACAAAGACTTTTTGTTTTGTAAAATCTTTGCACAAATTTGTCTAAGTACTTAAGAAATACACTTTCCATTCAATGTACTTGCGATTCATTTCTTTTAGTGATCATTTTCAAAACAAGTCTTTAGTCCATTTTATAATTTGCCCACCTCACATCGCTCCAGTGAATATAAAGTAATCCTTAGGGTAAACCACTTAAAAAAGTGGCTTGGATATCCTTTTCCAGTATAATAAATCCCAACCGCACCAAACTCTGGGCGTGGGTTTAAGTTAACTACTTAAAATCGTAGCTCGTACATCCTCATCTAGGATTTTAACATTCGATCACGCCTAACTCTGGGTATTGACCGAAGGCTTACAAATTCGATCTTGCTTTACTCTAAACATGGACATTTCGTTCTTCCTTCTTTGGGCAAAAATGTTAAGGATCAAATGGACTTTTCATGCCTATTTCCGTTTATACTTCTGCCCTCAGTCCAAGGATTAGAGTTGAGTGAGTGATTAGTCGTATCATGCTCTTTTTGATTTATACTCCTACACACCATCTAAGGGTAAGTGTTAGTGTACGGACGAACATGTCACATCTGGTTCTATGTTTTTGTTCTTGTCCCCAATCCGAAGGCAAGAGTCAATTTGTGGATGAACGTGTTTTATCCGACTTAAGTTTATACTTCAGCTCCTACTTCGGGAATGAGAGTTAGGGTACGGATGCTCATATCGCATTCGGTTTGCGTTTTGTAACAACCCTAATTTTAAATAACATTATTCAGGAAGATTTAGTTGGATAAATTAAATAGAATAATATAAATATTAGAGTGATAAGGGTATTGAGATTTGAAAATCTAATTAGGGCCGTGCTTAATTAAATAAAAAGAATGGGTTATGGAAATATTTTCATAAATTAACTAATAAGGAAATAAGGCAAGGGCATTATGGGGAATAGCCACACCCATAACCCCTTAACCCCTAAACCCATGTTCCCATTCTCTACATGTTCATAATTCAAAATTCTAAAACGTAAACTAAAGCTCAAGCCGGCCATAACCTAGGGGAAAGAAAGGAGAAAAATCAATTAAAGCTGAGCAATCAAGCAAGGGGAATTAATCAAAGATCAAATCTCAAGTTCCTTATCCTAAGCAAGGTGAATAATAATCTAAACCATCTCTAGTTTTGTTTTTAAAGAGCATTTGATTTTGGGTTTAAGTTTAAATCCATTATGATGATTTTGATGTTGATTTGCTTGGATTGCATGATATGTTATAATTAAACAAGTTTGTTTGATAAATGTTTTATTCGATTTTAAGGCTAAAATCATTTATATTGGATTTTTAATGCCATGAGGATTTAATATGTTATGCAAAAAATTATTTTGGAGATGAGTTTAATTTTTCATAATTATCCAAGCTATGGATAATTTATTATGAATTTTCAAAGGAAAATATAAATAATCGGGTTTAGAAATTAATTTCGGTAAATATATAAAGGAATTTGGGTCCGAAATTTTTATACATGAGATAACATATTAAAAAGTGAATTTTGAGAATTTTTGGGAATTTTTCCTAAGTAATTTACTATGGAAATTAAATTAATTTAGTTGGAGGACTTAAATGTCTAAATTGTTTTGCTTAAGGGAAGGGCTTCTTTGCTAATTATTTTTAATTAAATCTGAGATGAATTCAGCAGTCTTTTAGGAAAAGATTTTAGTAAAGTTTATAGCAACCAATTAGATTTTTACAAATAGGCAAGTTAGTTGAAAATATTACTTAAAAGGCAAAAAAAAAGTTTTGCATAAGTCTATTGTTTCGCCGTTTTCGGTAGGTACCTTTTGACCCTATACTTCCTCCTCAACCAAGTCAAAACCAATACACAAGGTATCAATGCGTTGGTACGTAGTGGATTGGAAATAGCGGCAGGTATGGAGTCAAAACCAAGCTCTCGAAGGGGTCAAGGCCTTTGTTATACTATCCAAAGAAATGCCACTTGCTTTGTTTTCAAAAGAATGCTTTCAAAAGGGTTTGATATAGCTTTCGAAGAAGTTGCCACCTTTTTGTTTAAAGGGTAGCTTTTGAATGAGTTGCCTTGTTTTTAAATCAATGCTTTCGAAAGGGTAGCTTGAACCCAGTCAAAATTATGCTGCCGCCTTTATGCCTTTCGAATAGATTGAAGTTATCAACGAGTTCGAAAGGTAGCTTTTGTTTTATAAATGCAATAAGCCACATCCCAATGTCTTCGAAAGAGCTCCAGTAGCCACTTATACCAAAGGTTTCAAAGGCAATGGCTTTGAAAGGGGTTTCGAAGCTATCTTTCCAAATGTTTTACTTAAATGATTAATACTTTCGAAGGTGGTTCTGAAGCCATCAATTTTCCCCAATCATTTTTATTTAAAGGGTAATGGCTTTGAAAGGGATACTTTCGTTTATATTCACTTTGACTTAAAAGTTATTTTTAAAAGATAAAACCCAATGGTTTTGAAAAAGGGTACTTTCAAATGGTTTTGAAGCTATGCTTCTATGAATTACTTTAATACTTTCGAAAAGTATGTTTTGATGGTTTCGAAAGTCTTATGCTTAGTGTTTTGAAAAGAAGATTTGAATGCTTTCGAAAGAGGTATTCTAATGGTTTTGAAAGTGAAGGTATATGGTTTCGAAAGCCTTAGTTTTCAAAACAAAGAACCAAATCTAATTTTTAAACGAAAACCCATGGCAAAATAAAGGAGTTCTGAAATGCCTTTTAAGTATGGAGTTTTTGAAGAAGCCTTCCTTGATAAAGCCATAGGTTAAAGAGATTAACCATTTTTCGTTACTTTCAAGGATATTAAAACCATAAATGTTGGTATTGTTACGTTATTATGTTTGCTTCTTCAAAATTTACATATTCACTGTATAATGGACCTATAACTGTATTTTGGGAGAAAAAGGGCAGAATAACCAGCTAGGTTGACCCAGTAATGAATATAAATTGAGTTAACTCCTGAATGAGTAGAATTGCATCTAGGAGGTCAGGTAGACCAAAAAATAGGATGCCCAAAGATTGATTAAAGAAGTTGTCTGTTAAGACAAGTTCATAGTAAACCCATGAAAACTATATTTGGAAAGTGTTATTGGCAGGAGCCAATAGGTTCATAGTGATCCCATGAAAACTATATCTGGATAAAGTTATTGACAGAAGTCAATAGGTTCTTAGTCAACTTGAAAACTATGATATGAGAGAAGTTATTGGAGATACCAATAGGCTCAGGGAGAACCCATGAATTAATGAAGTTATTGGCAGGGGCCAATAGGTTCTTAGTTATCCCAGGAAAACTACAAGACTGGACAAATAGTCCATAAACTTTAAACAGGTTATTAGTCAGCCCATGAAAACTAATAGGTTAATAGTGATCCTAGAAACTATAACTGAGACAGATAGTCAAATGAACAGGGATGGTAAATCCAGAATAATTTACTTGTTTGCATATATCATGATACTTTAAATTGCTATGTTTTAACCATTGTGGATGCAGGAGCACAGTATACGGTTCTTATAATTTTTGGATAAGATACCAGTGAGGGGAAAACCCGTTCCGCTAAGCGGCGAGGTCTCACTAGATATCTAAATAGTTTGAGATGGTAGGTTATTATTCATACCAGGCTTTATGTCTGACTCAAAGTTTATGTTTTCCCCCTAAACTCTCGGATGCTCAATTAACTTTGAGTAGTTTGAGAGTTGAGGTTTTCAGGTATCTCTTTTGACGAATAAGCTTCCGGAGGCATGTAGGAGGCAAGATAGCTATTAAGAGTTCTTTCTATTTTGATTTCGCTATGTTTTGATGTAAAGACAAAGTTGTTTAATTGCCTAAACACACACACACTCTGATCATCCAAGGGGGCATCTTCTCATGTAGCTCTTGGCGTATGTTGTAATAATTATAATTTCTCTGAATGTGGTTCTCGAATATAGGATTATGTAATGAATTTGAAATTACTTGATAAGGAATGTGAAAGTTGATTAATGATTTTAAATTTTTTTCATATCCATGTGTTTCTGTTATATCAATGTATCTAACATTACCGTATTTGGTCACCGAGGATTAATAACTATGGATGACTACAACATCAGTAGCCGTTAGTTTTGGGCCTCCAAGTGAGGGATGTTACAAGTTGGTATCCGAGCATAGGTTTACGAAAACTTAAGAAATTTAAGCCTAAATGATTTCTCAAACATAATCTAATGAACCAGAAAATAAGATCGGGTTTGGGTTAACACTATAGTAATGTACTTGTATTTGATATATATATATAAGTATGTATTTCCCTTTCTCTTAGACCGTTCTTCTGTATCTTACTAAGGCTCGTATGATGATTTACGAGAAAGGAAGATATGGAGGTAGGAAATGGAAGAGGAAATCTCGGTGGAGGAAGCATCACAACAAATGGAAATGTTCGACCCACCAGGTGGAACCCGAGTCGATAGGTAAATGCTAATCAAAATGCAGATGTCAATGTAGGTGCTGGAAATCTTCCAGTAGATATGGGGATGATGTATCAGTTCTTCGTCAATCTGATGCAAGCAGGAGCAGTTGTTGGAGTAGGTGGGAATGTTGGAGGAGCTAATCCCGCGACTCCAATTGGAAACAACTATGCTAAGTTGAGCAGAGATTACACCAGTCTTGGTGGGAAGCCATTTGTTGGAACGAAGGATGCCATAGAAGTTAAGAATTGGCTGTTGCATTGTGAGGGAATCTTCCCTGACTTGGAATTAAATGATGAGTAGAAGAGGAGACTAGTCTGTAGGCAGTTGCAGGGAGCAGCACTTCATTTGTGGAATAGTGTTACTGCCGGAGTTCTTGAGGAAGAGTTGACTTGGACAGAATTTCGAAGGAGATTCGAGTAGTGGTTTTTGTCTGAAGTTGCTAAGTCGGCATTGTTGAGAAAGTTCATGGATTTGGTGTAGGGAGAGATGTCGGTAGTTGAGTACACTACTAAGTTTGATGAGCTATCCAGATATGGGTATGCTACCATTGACACCGTCATCAAGAGGAATGAGAAGTTTATTCGAGGATTGAGACCCGAGATAGCTAGGGTGACCCTGCCACATCTTTGTGATCCTTGTAATGTTGTTGTGTAGATGGAAATCCGACATGAGGAAATGCTTGCTATTTATGGGAAGGAGAAGTCGGTTGAAACCCAAGGTTCTCACGGTAAGAAGAGGAAGTTCTTTAAGAAGAAAGAAACCCATAAAGGGGAAGGGGGATGCTGCCAAGAAGGCAAAAGCTAATCTGGTTTGTTATAAGTGCAACAAGAAATGTCATTATGCTCATGAATGCAGAACTGACAAGGGAAAGAAGGCCGCAGACAAGAAGAGTGCGAAATGTTTTAACTGCGACCAGGTTGGGCATTATAAGAATCAGTGTCCAGAACCAGTCAGGGCAGACAAGGGAAAAGTCTTTGTTGTTGGACCATCATCTGCTAGGCCAACTACTGCTAATAAAGGGAAGACTGCGATGGAAGGTACGCTTTTGATTCAAAGCATACCGGTTAGGGTACTACTTGATACCGATGCATCGCATTCATTTATATCTCAGTGTCTGGTTGATAAGTTATGTTTAGAACCCACCTACCTTGTTACTTCCTTAAGGGTTGCGAATCCAATAGGAGGGTACGCAACTCTGGAGATAAGATGTGACCAGTTAGAACTTGATTTGTCAGGTCATAAGTTTGCAGGCAGTCTGTATGTTTTTGATTTCGTAGATTTCAGAATCATTTTCGGTGTGGATTGGTTGTGTAGATATAAGGCTTGGATATTTTGCCAAGATGCAGAAATATCATTAAGACACCCTGATAGTCATAATCGAATTATATTCTCAGTGGAGGATTCTGACAGGAATACTTGTACTCTGTTGAGTGCCATGGAAGTAGAAGAAGAGTTAAGACATGTTAGGTTAGCAAGAGAATTTGTAGATGTTTTTGAGCCGGTTATAGGACTACCACCGAAAATGAGCCATTGAGTTTCGAATAGATCTTGTACCAGGAGTGAAACCTATAAGTAGACCACCTAGCAGGATGACACCGACTGAGATGAAGGAATTAAAGATGCAGCTAGTGGATCTAGAAGGGAGAAATTTTATTAGACCAAGCAATTTGCCTTGGGGAGCGGCCACGGTGTTCATGAAGAAACCGGATGGGTCGTTAAGGATGTGTATCGACTATCATAAGTTGAACGAGAAGACAATTAAGAATAAGTATCCTTTGCCGAGAATAAACGATCTATCTGATCAATTGTGTGGAGCCAGAGTATTTTGCCAATTGGATTTGGCGACATGCTTCCATCAGTTAAGAGTAGCAGAGGACAATATTTCATCGACAACATTTCAGACTAGGTATGGTTCATATGAGTGGTTAGTAATGCCATTTGGGTTAACGAATGCACCAGCTTTCTTCGTGGATCTAATGAACCAAGTTTTCCGAGAATACTTGGATAGGTTCGTGTTGGTGTTTGTAGATGACATTTTAGTATACTCTAAGGATTAAAGAGAGCATGAAGATCATCTTAGAGTAGTGCTCGAGATGCTGAGGCAGCATCAGCTGAAAGTGAAGTTTTCCAAGTGTCATTTCTGGAAGAAAGAGGTTAAGTTTCTTGGTCACGTGGTTTCATAGAACGGTTTATCAGTCGATCCAGATAAGATCGAAGCTATTAATAACTGGAAGAGACTAGAGACGGTGACTGAGATTAGAAGTTTTCTTGGACTTGCTGGTTATTACCGGAGATTCATTAAGGATTTCTCGCAGATAGCAGCGCCTTTGACTAAATTAACCAGGAAGGAAGTGAAGTTTGTCTGGTCTGACAAATGTGAGGAAGCGTTCCTTAAGTTAAATCATTTGTTGACCAACGCACCTGTGTTAGTAGTTCCAAACGGAAACCAAGGGTTGGTAGTGTATACCGATGCATGTGGGACTGGATTAGGAGCTATGTTGATGCAGAAGGGTAAAGTCATTGCCTACGCTTCACGACAGCTTAGACTACATGAAGTAAGATATCCTACTCAGGATTTAGAGTTGGTTATAATGATATTTGCATTGAAGATATGGAGACATTATCTCTTAGGGGAGAGATTTGAGCTATACACGGATCATAAGTCCTTAAGGTATTTATTCTCTCAGAAGGAGTTGAATATGAGACAACAGAGGTAGCTGGAGTTTTTAGCGGTTTATGATTTTGGTATTGAGTATACACCTGGGAAAGGAAATAAAGTAGTAGATGCTCTTAGCAGAAAACATTAGAATGTGGTGTTGGCTATATTGGCAGAATGGAAAGATTTAGAAGCTTTGACCACTTGTAGTGTGCATTTATGACCGACTGCTAGTTCTGGTCAGAGTACCGCTATGTTGTCCTGTTTAGATGTTCGACCAGTGCTGATTGAAAGAATTGCTTCTAAGCGGAAAGTGGATCCATTATTAGCTGAGAAGATTAGAAGGATTGAGATTAGATCGGACATCGATGATCTAAAGGACTTTAGTCTTGACCAAAGGGGATGGTTGAGAAGGAAGGGACGATTGTATGTTCCGAAATTTGAGGACTTAAGGAAAGAAGTTCTTAAGGAATGTCATCGATCCAAATTTATGATTCATTCTAGAGGAACCAAGATGTATCAAGATATGAAGAGAAGCTTCTACTATGAAGGTATGAAGAAGGATGTTGGCTTATGGGTTAGACAGTGTGCAAACTGTCAACAAGTGAAGGCCAAACATCAGAAGCCGAGTGGATAGCTTCAATCTTTGGAGATACCAGTTTGGAAATGAGATTCGATATCCATGGATTTTATAGATGGGTTGCCAAGGTCGAATAGAGGAAATGAATGTAAATGGGTCATAGTGGACAGGTTGACCAAGAGTGCCCATTTCATTCCAGTTAAGTCAACCAGACGACACCTGTTTTAGCTAAGTTGTTCATGAAGAACATAGTTAGACTGCATGAATTCCTAGTAGTATAGTCAGTGATAGAGATGCTTTGTTAACTAGCGAATTCTGGAAGAGTCTACAGGATGTATTGGGTATCAAGCTTAAGATGAGTACTGCGTATCACCCTTAGACAGATGGGCAGACAGAGAGAGTTAGTAAGGTCCTCGAGAATTTGTTAAGAGCTTGTGTGCTAGACTTTGGTGGATCTTGGGAAGATCACCTACACTTAGTGGAGTTTTCCTATAATAACAGTTATCAGACTAGTATAGGAATGACGCCTTTTGAAGCTTTGTATGGAAGGCCATGCAAATCACCAACATGTTTGTTGGAAACTGGAGACAGATTAATCTTAGGTCCAAATCTGGTTAGAGAGGCAATAGAGAATGTTGAGTTGATCCGAGAAAAGATAAAGGAAGCTTAGTCTAGACAGAAGAGTTACGCAGATAAGAGGCATAAGGATCTAGAATTCTCAGTTAGAGATAGAGTTTTCATTAAGGTATCACCGATAAAGGGTGTGGTACGATTCAGAAAGTCAGGGAAACTGGCACCGAGATATGTTGGACCATTCCCAATTATAGAGAGGATCGGAAAGCTTGCATACAGAGTAGAGTTGCCGAGCGGTATGGCAAGTGTCCATAATGTGTTTCATGTATCTCATCTTCGTAAGTATGTGCATGATCCAGAGACTACTATTCCTCCGACATGGTTGGAAGATTTGATAGTAGAACTAAATTTGACTTTTGTTAAACAACCAGTTCGAGTTGTGGCGAGAGATGAGAAAAGGTTAAGGAACAAGACAGTCAAGTTGGTGAAGGTTCAATGGAGCGACAACGAAAAGGACTGTACTTGGGAGACAAACTACAAGATTAGAGATACTTATCCTTATCTACTGTGAGGGTATGTTCTATATTTGCTTTATATAGACTGTTGCCAGTCAGGTAGGCTAGTATGATAGTTACGAGATGTTATAAATGATTGCTATGTTTAGTATTTAGTCCTTAGTGAATTTCGAGGACGAAATTCTTTAAGGAGGGGAGCCTATAACACCCCTAATTTTAAATAACATTATTCTGGAAGATTTAGTTAGATAAATTAAATAGAATAATGTAAATATTAGAGTGATAAAGGGATCAGGATTTGAAAATCTAATTAGGGTCGTGCTTAATTAAATAAAAAGAATAGGTTATGGAAATTTTTTCATAAATTAACTAATAAGGAAATAAGGCAAGGGCATTATGGGGAATAGCCGCACCCATAACCCCTTAACCCCTAAACCCTTATTACCATTCTCTAAACGTTTATATTGAAAATTCTAAAATGTAAACTAAAGCTCAAGTCGGCCATAACCTAAGGGAAAGAGAGGAGAAAAATTAATTAAAGCTAAGTAATCAAGCAAGGAGAATTAATCAAAGATCAAATCTCAAGTTCCTTATCTTAAGGAAGGTGAATAATAACCAAAACCATCTTTATTTTGGTTTTTAAAGAGCATTAGATTTTGGGTTTAAGTTTAAATCCATTATGATGATGATATGCTTGGATTACATGATACGTTATAATCAAATAACTTTGTTTGAAAAATGTTTTATTCGATTTTAAGGCTAAAATCATTTATATTGGGTTTCAAATGGCATGAGGATTTAATATGTTATGTAAAACATTATTTTGGAGATGGGTTTAATTTTTCATAATTATTCATGCTATGGATAATTTATTATGAATTTTCAAAGGAAAATA
Source organism: Allium fistulosum (assembly GCA_030737815.1). Lineage (NCBI taxonomy): Eukaryota > Viridiplantae > Streptophyta > Magnoliopsida > Asparagales > Amaryllidaceae > Allium > Allium fistulosum. The sequence continues at coordinate 592,639,568 of CM060905.1, read as the reverse complement.
TGAATAATTGGGTTTAGAAATTAATTTCGGTAATTATATAAAGGAATTTGGGTCCGAAATTTTTATACGTTAGATAACATATTAAAAAGTGAATTTTGAGAATTTTTAGGGATTTTTCCTAAGTAATTTGCTATAGAAATTAAATTAATTTAGATGGAGGACTTAAATGTCTAAATTGTTTTGCTTAAGGGAAGGGCTTCTTCACTAATTATTTTTAATGAAATCTGAGATGAATTCGGTAGTCTTTTAGGAAAAGATTTTAGTAAAGTTTATGGCAACCAATTAGATTTTTACAAATAGGCAAGTCATTTCAAGTTTCGAAAGCCTTAGTTTTCAAAACAAAGAACCCAATCTCATTTTTAAACGAAAACCCATGGCAAAATAAAGGAGTTCTAAAATGCCTTTTAAGTATGGTGTTTTTGAAGAAGCCTTCCTTGATAAAACCATAGGTTAAAGAGATTAACCATGTTTCGTTGCTTTCAAGGATATTAAAACCATAAATGTTGGTATTTTTATGTTATTATGTTTGCATCTTCTAATATACATATTCACTGTATAATGGACCTATAACCGTATTTTGGGGAGAAAAAGGGCAGAATAACCAACTAGGTTGACCCAGTAATGAATATAAATTGAGTTAACTCCTGAATGAGTAGAATTGCATCCAGGAGGTCAGGTAGACCAGAAAATAGGATGCCCAAAGATTGATTAAAGAAGTTGTCAATTAAGACAGGTTCATAGTAAACCCATGAAAACTATATTTGGAAAGAGTTATTGGCATGAGCCAATAGGTTCGTAGTGATCCCATGAAAACTATATCTGAATAAAGTTATTGACAGAAGTCAATAGGTTCTTAGTCAACCTATGAAAACTATGATATGAGAGAAGTTATTGGAGATACCAATAGGTTCAGGGAGAACCCATGAATTAATGAAGTTATTGGCAGGGGCCAATAGGTTCTTAGTCATCCGAGGAAAACTATGAGACCAGACAGATAGTCCACAAACTTTAAACAGGTTATTAGTCAGCCCATGAAAACTAATAGGTTAATATTGACCCTAGAGACTATAACTAAGACAGATAGTCAAATGAATGGGGATGGGAAAACCAGAAGGAGTTACACATTCATCCATGGATCATAGTAGGTGACCCTATGAGAAGGTACTTTTAGTTTGATCGGGATCATGGCCTCCGATCCGTATGCCAAAGCGAACAGAGAATAAGCAGTCGCTGACTTGTGGGTGGTTCGATATGCCTAGAGCGTTAATGAGAGTTCATCGACCCACTTACCTTTGGCCTTCTCCAATCATTTCTTAAGAATGGAATTGATAATCTTGTTTACAGCTTCAACCCGTCCATTCGCCTGAGGATGTGCCACCACTGCAAACTTCTTCTCTATATGGTGTCGATGGCAGAAATCTTTAAACTCTGTAACATTGAATTTGGTCCCTCGCTTATGGAACTCCAAAACAACAGATGATATTCCGAACAACAACTTTCTTTGTGGTAATCGTGGCCAAAGGCTCTACCTTAGCTCATTTAGTAAAGTAATCAACTACCATGATGACATACCTCACGCTACCTTTAGATATCGGCAATACACTGATAATATCAATACCCCAACCTACAAATGGCCAAGGACTGACCATTTGAGTAATTTCCATTGGCGGGGCCCTTAGAATTTTAGCAAATATCTTGCACTTGTCACACCTTCGGGTGTAGTCATCCGCGTCTTGATTAACAGTTAACCAGAAGTATTTATCGAAGAATCTTCTTCGCTAAAGTTTGCCCCCAATGTGGTCTGCACAAGCCCCTTCATGGATTTCTCTCAGAACTTATTTGGCCTCATCATAAGCGACACACCGAAGCATGGGGATAAAGAAACCCTTCCTATACAGTAATCCTTCTTGCATGATGTATCTTGAAGCTTGGTGAAGGATTTTTCATCGTTTATTCCTTCTCTCCAAATGGATCCCCATTTGCAAGTAGTCCTGAATCAAAATCATCCATGATTCCACAGGCTCAGTCTCCAAGGTCCAATCGACATCCATTTGGTTGATGCTCGGAGCTGAAAGTACTTCCATTAGAACCAAGCCCATGAGTTATGCATCTATGGAACTAGCCAACTTAGCAAGCAAATCGGCTTTCTCATTTTCCACTATGGGAATATGAATGATCTTGTAATATTCAAAGTCATCAAGCAACTTAAGAACCCGGTTTAGATAGGGAGCTATCCTTGCTCTTTTTGCCTGATACTCTTTCCGAACTTTATTCCCAGTTCCTTAGCGATCGGGAATCCTGCAATTAAGGCCTCGTATTCAGCTTCATTGTTTATTGTCCGATAGTCGAGTTTTAAGGCATAGTTGATCGAGTGTTCTTTGGGAATGACAAGCACAACCCTAGCACTAGAGCATCAATCATTGGATGCACCATCTGTATACACTTTCAATCCAACTTCCTTTCCTCCACCACTTTTTGGTGAATCATCTTGTGTAGTGAATTCAGTTATGAAATCCGACAAAGCTTGACCCTGGATTGCTCTTCGAGGGTGATAAGTGATATCATATCGACTTAACTCAAATTTCCTTTTTAGCAGCCTTTCAGAAGTCTCAGGTCGTTGTAAGACTTGTCGTAAAGGCTGGTCAGTAAGGACATTAATCGGATGAGCCTGGAAGTAGGGAGGAGCTTTCTCGAAGCGATCAATAAATAGTATGCAAGCTTTTCCAATCTCGGGTAGTTTCTTTCTGCTCCTGTCAACCTCTTGCTAATGTAGTAAACCAGTTATTGGATCTGAAATTCCTCACATACAAGTGCGGTGCTCAGAGCATGCACCGGCACTGCCAAGTATATAAACAAGTCCTCATCATCCATCGGCTTCAAAAGGATGGGTGGTCTTTCCAAGTGATTCACCAAAGCTTGTAACGCGTTTTTGCAATCCTGGTTCCATTCAAAGTTTCTCTTTCCCATCTTTATCACCTCAAATAAAGGGATGCATTTGTCAGTGGTCCTGGGAATGAATCGACTCAGGGCGGCAACTTTCCCATTCAAGCTTTAGACCTCCTTGATCGTCTTTGGGGCTTTAATCTCTCTCAAAGCCTTGATCTTTTTTGGATTGACTTCAATTCTATGAGAATTCACAACGAAGCCCAAGAACTTCCCTGACGCAACACCGAAAGAGCTTTTCAAGGGATTGAGCTTCATCCGGTACTATCGGAGGACATCAAACATCTTCGCTAGTTCATTAACATGATTTGTCGAACGCCATAACTTCATGAACATATTATCCTCGTAAACTTCCATTGATTCTCCGATTTGGTTCTTAAATATCCAGTTGACAAGTCTTTGGTAAGTCGCTCATGCGTTCTTTAATTCGAAGGGCATGACCAGATTGCAATAGAGTCCTAATTCGATGATGAAGCTGGTGTGTTCCTAATCTGGGATGTGCATCGAGATTTGGTTATATCCGGAGTATGCATCCATGAATGAAAGTAACTCGTGTCCAGTAGTTTAGTCCATAAACTGATCTATTCTTGGAAGCGGGAAGCTGTCCTTCAGGTACGCTTTATTCAAGTGCGAATAGTCGATGCATGTCCTCCACTTCCCGTTTGCTTTCTTTATCAAAATGGGGTTAGATAACCAATTCGGGGAATAGAGCATCGTGGATAAACCCATTATTCTTTAGTTTATATGCTTCCTACTTGAGTGCTGTGAATCTCTCTGGACCCAGGCTACGGCGCTTCTGTTTCATAGGAACGCATTTGGGATTAATGTTCAATGCATGGCTTACTATCCTGGGCGAGATCCCACACATAACTGAGTGTGTCCAAGAAAACACATCCAAGTTTTCTTGGAGAAAACCAACCAACTCCCTCATCACACTAGTACCGAGCTGAGATCCAACCTTCAGGACTTTACTTGGGTCGTCCCTACTGAACAACAATTGTTAACTCGGCGAAGCTACTCGTTCGCCCTCCGACTATTTTCCTCAGTCCATGTCATTGTAGAGTTCACTACTTTACCCGAGCCAGGGCTCAGAAAGTAGTTGCTATGCATCCAAAGCCTTTATGCAGAGGACCCCCTCTACACTCTTTCCTTTCTCCTTACGCCTTGCTTCATTCAGTTCAGTGACGTAGCACTCGCGGCCAACCACTTGATATCTGCACACAATCCCCACTCCATTATCTATAGGGAATTTCATAGTTAGACACCGAGGATAATGGCCGCTCTGAATTCAGCCAGGGCTGATCGGCCCAAGAATGCATTATAAGTAGAATAGATATCCAATACTAAAAATGGCACGACCTACACTCGCCTGCGATGACCCTCACCAAGTTCCCCTGGTAATTTGATATATCCTATGGCTTCATTAGCCATCCCATTGAACCCCTGTATATGAGAACTACAAGGCTTCAAATCTCTCTCCTCTAACATCATTTGGTCGTAAGCTTTTTTAACAAAATATTGACTAAACTCCCATAGTCAACAAGCACCTTTCGTACAACAGCAGGACCAATCACAGCTGAGATCACGAGTGGGTCAATCGTTGGAGCCTCTACTCCATCAGCATCCTTGTTTTGGAAAATAATATCATCTATTATAGTTTGAGATTGTTTTGTCGGAGCTCCATCCTCGACAGCCTAGCAAATTTCATTCTTAACATGCTTCAAAGACACCAATATATCTATCCATTTATGCAAAACTCTTATCAGCGGGATGAGGCCCATCGATGATTGTGTTTATCACTAATCTTTTTTATGGACGCTTGAATGCATCGGCACCAGGCTCAACTTGTCCCCGTTGGGAATACAACCCAGGGGCGCTAGAATTTCCTTGCCCGTCGATCCAGTGGGATGGGCTTTCACATATTGCTTCAATTTATTTTTCCTTATTAGTTCTTCAATCATGTCGCGCAAGTGCCCGCACTCATTAGTATTATGACCACGAGTCTCATGGAATTTGCAGTACTTTCCCAACTTCCTCTCCTTCTCAATAGACTCCCTAGGAGCTAACTTCCTATACGATTTGGTATTTTGAGAGCCAGGTAGATGTTTTCCATCGAGCTGTTCAATTCAGTGTAATTATCATACTTTGGACCCCTGAAATGACTCTTATTATCTGGCTTTCCCTTCTTTGTCCCATCATTGTTTTGTCTTCCTCCTTTGTTTTTGTAACCAACTTTCACATTAACATTCCTAGAGCTTCCTCCAGATTGATTTATAGCACTATTACTTTGAATCGGCTCATTCAAATTTCCAGCTTCAGTCCTCCGTGGATGCTTACGTGCATCCTCCCGATGCAAATACTTATTAGCTTTACTATAGAAAGATTCCATTGTCGATGGTTTCTTTCTTTCTATCCAATCCCCAAATGCTGAGTCGAGAAGAACTCCACTACAAAGCGCCATTAACAACATATCTTCCTTTAGATCCGTTATTTTCATTACAGCCGTATGGAACCGATTTAAATAGTACCATAGCGACTCTCCTTCAACCTGATATACATTAGACAATGATATCACATGTTTTAGACGTGAGGTATGCAAATGGAATTGCTCCATGAATTTCCATGACAATTTAGGAAAAGATAATATATACCTAGGCGGAAGCCGAGTGAACAACATCATAGCCACACTTTCTAAGGAAATTGGGAAACAATGACACTTTACAGCATCCGAAGCCCTGGTTGAATCCATGTGCCATTCATATCTTAATAAGTTTTCCTAGGATCCATCTTTCCTCTATACAACGACATCGTCGGCATGTTGAATCTCATAGGGTATCTTGCGTCGAGGATATCCTCTGTAAACGGAGTCCGACTAGTATAAGTTCTCCAATCATCATTAGTTCTGGATCTATTTCACTAACCATATCTTCCAAATAATTTGAATCAACAGTTTCGACTGAACGACGGTGATCAGGTCCTACCCTAAGTGTTCGACTCGGTGAATGCTCTTAGGAAGGTGCTCGATACCTAGGCTCTCCAAACTTCGGGGGATCCATTCGTCCAGCATTCTCCCCTGTCTGATTCCCATTAGCAGCATCATCAGCAATATTGTGATTTTCTAGATTCAGACCTTCAACAACACGTCTAGGGTTGACATCCTCGCCGCCTTCTAGAGGGTGGGTTCTAGGCCCATAATTTTGGGGGTCGGTACCGAGTTCCAACTGAGGATCGATACCGATCCCTGAATTTGAGCCCGGGGCTCGTCCTTTTCCTTGTGCAGATGTTCCAGCAGCATATTTAGTTTTCATTTGCCTTCCTTCCCTTCATCTTCGCTTGGATGAAGAAGAACTCTCTGATTCTAAGCTGGAATCCCTTCTACTCTGTCTATGGCTATTTTGAGTCAACTTATTCAACAGCCTCAAGCTCTGTTGCATCGTGTTGTTCATCTCCTGTTAGCTAGCCTGGAATCTATCTTTCATTTACTTCATCATCATATCCATCTCCATTATGATCATGAGTCAATTGGAATCTGGATCTCGGGTTGAGTTGGTTGGACAACTCCATCTCCTTGTTGAGGATTCTGGTTCTCAATTTTAGTAATTTCTCTAAAATTGGTAGAACAATCTCTTCTTGATGGGGCCATGGTAGAAAGCTTTTAGTATATTTGTTGGAAATTTGAGTTACAGAATTAAAAGGTAGATAAGTTGGATTTATCTCTTGGACATGGGGAAATCCAATAGTAGATGATGGATCCAAATGACTTGAGAATATGGTTCTTAGTGCAAGCACCAAAATGTTTAAACCAAAAATGGTGCAAACACCCAAAAGTTTATGTAGTAGAGATTAAATGAAGAAAATTAAATGAAAATGAGGAAATAAACAAGTCATAATCATTTATAGTGGTTTGACAAAGGAAGGCCTATGTCAATTTTGAAGTTTCATTGCTTATTTCTGATTTGGAGGAAAAAGTTCTTCGGAGTCGGTACAACTCCAATACTTAGAATTTCAGAGTCATAAGAGTATAAGAAATAATGAAGCAAGAGCCAAAAGACCCAAAACATGAACCCTACCCCCAATTTTTAGAGGTAGGTGCCTAAAATCTTGTTTAAAATATCTCCTAATCGTTGTGCACAAATGAACAATTCTTCTAAAAATAATAGGTGCCACCTTAATAGAAGCAGGGAGTCGGTACCGAACCCTAGGTGGGAGTCGGTACCGATCTCCAAGATGCTCATATTTGGTGTCTTCAATCCCTCACCTCGAATCATCATGTAGTTAGATTCTCAATTCCAAAGTCGTTTGTACTTGTTTTAGATTGTTTCTGAGCCCGAATGATGGAGTTGTAGGAGAAAAAAGTTGTAGTTTCAAGTGTCCATGGAGTTTGATGGAGAAATGCATTGAATCAAAAAACCAACTTTAGAAATACGCTTTTGGCATCGAGATATGCATGTAGGCAGAAATTGGGGTCCAACCAAGTTGTACTTGGGAACCGGTACTGATCCTCAACTTGGGGGATCCCATTATCTTGTTGTCTTTGATGGTTTTAGCTTAAACTTTGTGGCTCTGTCTGTAATTGGTTTCTGGACTCCTGGGCTATCTCTTCGGGCTTTTCACCTTGATAACTCCAAGTTCTATCTATCTGTTTTGTCCGGATTCTGCCTGGTCAAAAGGCAGGAAAACAATTACCAATAACATGATTTAAGATTTTCAACTGAATTAGAGTTCCTTATTCATATAAGATGAACATCATGGGAAGTTTGAATCAACTATCCTTTCCATTTTTCACTTTTATTAGGAAAAATACAAATTAAATAAAGATGCAAAAAATTATCGCCTATATTATTTCTCACAAAGAAAGGGTGTGAAAAGGCTTCATGAGCGGTTAATCTCTCATAATGGTCTTTCTTCGAAAGTCCTCATAAAAGGTTGATAAAATCAATAGTTGAGTATTCTATAGTTGCAATACCAAATTTTAAAATACCAAAAAAAGTATAGACATCCAAAGTATACACACACATACTATCAATTTTAATGCACAATAACAAAAGTATATTAAATTCAAAGTCAATCAGTGATAATATTAAAAAAACTAAACACAAAAAACACTAAATACCTTTAACAATGAATTAGTTAGGGGACAAATCGGGTGGATATATATGCGACGTTGGTGATGTCGGTGTTAGGGCCAAGCAACATTGTCGTTTGATTAGGTGTCAGATCTATGTGTGGTAGAGGAAAGATAGATTGGGAATATAGGGTTTATATACTGATTATGGATGAAGAGAAACGGTTAGGAAAATGATGAAAAAGTCGAGATTTTACGAATTGAAATTTATTTTGCAGAGGTAATCAGGATTTTCAAGGAAGACGGGTTTCGAATGAAATATTAAACAACATGAAAAAATTAGGTAGCATTTGGTTTTAAAATGAGTTTTTTACTTTTTATTTTTGACCATCTACTTTAAAATACATGGAAGAGGCAAAGGGGATGGAAAATGTTGGATTCAGAAAATGGTTAAAACATGTATAACTAAAAATAATTTTTTTTCTTATTTTCCACCTTTTAGCAAATATCAACAACCATCTTCCCTCTTACCATTTTCCCCTTTGTTAAAATGACTTGGATTCTCCAATTTTTTCTTTCCTATGTCCTTTGACATGCATATTGAAAAAGAAAAATACAATATGCATTTTCTAACCAAACATTTTGGCTCTATATAAAATTTGTGGGTTTGATTTTGCCTCTAACTTCCCTAACGATCGGTTAGTTTGTTACATAATTTTTATTATTTAATTTATATACTATAAAAATAAATAATTTTATCTTATTATATATATCAAATTTGTTATCTTCTAAAAGACCAATACTATATATACACCATTAATTTTTTTAGCAAAGCTAGTCGGCATTTATTATAAGCCGTGCCATATGTATCAATGAATGTGAAAACAGATGTTAAGGCACATGCGCCAAAACAACTAATAGAAACAAAATAAAGAGAGTTTAGCGCAAGTGGCAAACTATTAATAAAACCCAAACTAGTCATCCTTCGAGGAGGTGGAATCACTCCCCTCATCCAAAGATTCAGGTCCAATAACAAGGTAATACCCAGAGAATCGAGAAGCTAACGTAGGAACAAAATCCATAGAATCAGGACCATACAGGTATTTCCTATCCCACGAGGAATCTGAAAGAACCGAACGATTCTGATCACCAATCTGTCCTACAACCGTGAGCACAAGACCTTCCCCATCAACATGATAAAATAACCACCTTTCTTCATTATCTCCACTAATATATTTATAGAACTTACCAAACCTGGGGTCAAACCTTATTTCAGAAGTTCCATGAATCCACGCCTGCTCAGATGAGCCCTAAAAGAAGTCATCCAAAGAGGGATCCAAATCCAGAATATCCACAGAGCTGTCCTCAACATCAACAGAGTGCACCTCAATGACACAAAAAGAACACCATATATCCAAAGAGGATCCAAATCCAAAATTCAGAATACACCATTAATTTTTTAACTTAAAGAAAAAGTACAATAAACTACTATGCACCAAAAATTACTTTACATACACCATCTTTATTACAAGATTCCCTTGTTTCCATCTTCACTATCTGCCCTCTTTAAAACCTAAAACTCATTTAGACAAAATAGAAACTCCTAGCACTAAATTATGTCAAAATTCAACAATATGAAATTTAATTTTTGGCACATAAATTGCAACTTGTTTATTTGAAAAAATTCTTAATTTCATCTAATCAACTTTAATTTCAAAAAAAGAATTAGTTGCTTTTAATTTAAGGCAGTTAGTTATGAGAGTTGCCTTAATTGATATTTTATGTTTCACTAACTTTATTAATGATGTATATATTTGATTAAATATCACTAATTTTAGTATTTTAATTTGATGGTTTATAAGAAAATGACCAAAAATTGCGGTTAAGAATAAGGGTACCTTAGTCATAGATTTTCATAGAAAAATAAATGGTGTATGTTATGTGATATTTGGTGTATGAATAGAATTTGTCTTTCTAAAAATTTTCCATTTGGTAAGCAAATTAACAAACATAATTAACTGTACTAATAAATTTAAATTTTAAGTTTATTTTTTTAGATAAATATTTAGGTATAAATTTTAAATCTAGTGCCCGATATTGAATATCATTAACTAATAAATGATATATAAATTGGATTTTATATATTTCATGATAAAGCGGTTAACATTTTAAAAATGATTGGTGTAATAAAAATGCATTCTATATTTTATGCCTTTAATATTTTATAAAGAATTTCAAAATATTCTTTTAAAAAAATACATCATATCATGACTTAAACAAAATACTTAATTGTTAATTAGGAAAAGGAAATTAGAAATAACCCTAGAAGCATGAGGAATCATTTTGTTATTCTAATTTTGTTCATAATAAGTATTGTAACATAATTTTGGTAAAAAAATCTACTATCTTGTAGTTATGTTAAAATATATTTTAATTTCTAACTTGTTAATCCATATTTAAGTTACTTTTATAAAGATGTTCGTTTTCAAACAAAGTAACTATGTATTTATCTCAAAAAAGAAACTACATGGACCAGCACCATTGTTCCAATGGTTAGGTACTCCGACTTTGGTGTGAGAGGTCATAGGTTCGAAACTAGCATAACGTGATTCAAACCGTTTGATATATATTGACATGTAGTATGTTGTATACTACCTAAGACTTGTAGTACTAATATATACTACCATCTAAGTATCCAAATTTAAAAAAAGCAAGTAAAACTTGTACCAAAAAATAGCTAATACAAATTACTGTTTTTGTTAATTATTTTTAGCTATAAAAAATAATTTTATAAACTTTATAATGATAAAGAATAAAATGTAAATAAGCACATGTTTATATTTCTATGATTTGCTGTAAATACTCTTAATATTGAAAAATACCACCAATGTAAATTTTAATGTGGAGAAAATAAGTTATATGAAAATTTTAAATTCTAAGGTTATTTATGTAAAATAGTTGGAGAATAAAAAAAAGTACACGTGCCTTAGTATTGTCTAGAAAAGACGTAGATTTAACTAGATGTATTTTATTAATAGAATATAAAACTTTGAAATAAAAATAATTATATGGGTTTGAATGTAAATAGTAGACTTAAAAAGCAGCCTGTAAATAATTATAGATATTATTTAAGTATAGGTATTTGAATGTTAAACCGCAAAGAGAATTAAGATAGAGGACAAACATACTGGAACCAATGAGAGGGATAGGAATTATTATGGTTTATAAGTCATCAATATTTTGACATATATATAAATATAGATACCAACACTAATCTAGAAGATGCCATAATTTATAATAAATCACCAAAAATTCATATATATTCAGAGAAAAACATATAGATAATTTGTAATGGTTTCATCGATCTACTCAACCACTGATAAGTTAATTGGGTCAATAAAGACAGAATCATGAATAAGGTGCTTCAAAAGAGTCACCTAAATTTGTATGCGTATATTTGTAAAATAATATATTTTCTTCCAAGCCAAGGACCACTAGCTCAAGTGATAAATGATATACTGTTTCAGATTGAGGTTCTAGAGGTCAAAAGTTTGAACTATCGAGACACTGAACAATATACTCTAATTTACTATACCCTTGAAAATAGATACCACCACTAATCTTGAGCTAACATTTATACAAATTCATCGAAAATTCATAAATATTCAAAAAAAACACATAAAAAATCTGTAATTATTTCACCGATCTACTCAATTATTGATAAGTTAATTAGTTCAATAAAGATAGAGTCATGGATAAGTGCTTCGAAGAATCACCCGAATCAGCTTACGTATGTTTGTAAAATAGTATTTTTTCTTACAAAAGTTTAAAATTTTGAAAAAATAAACTTACGTATCCAAAAACTTTAATTGTTTGTAAAATCCAGTTTCAAATATGTCACGATTAATAATGAATAAGATAAAAATCATTCTTTTTCATGATTTTTTGGAAAATAAATGGAAGTTGCTAAGCGACGACACTGTTACACCAAATAATGTTAAATCCTACGAATAATATTTTTCCATTCAATAAAAAGATAAACTTTAAATTTTAATTTGCATGGTTATGTTTAGTTGCTCTCTAATTAACTATTGAAATAATAAAATATACTGTTTGCGCCAAAATTGGTCACAAACCCCGAATGTTGTGAAAGCACCAGTATATGAATATAAATCAACGATATTCACACACAAATCTCAGATCTAAGCAAACAGAGTATCACAATTCAAAAATAATGAACAGAAACACGAGATTTATAGTGGTTCGGCGATCTTGCCTACGTCCACTCTGAAGTTGATGATTTTATTGATGTTCACTTGATGATTACAATTTCTTTTGACGTAGTACAACTGATTATATGATTATAATCTGAATCTAAGGAAGCGGTGGTGATTCTGAATAAATCTGGCAGAGTCTAGGCGCTCTTTAGCTCTCAAAAATGTCTGACCCCCTTTCTGAATGACTAGGGGCTCTATTTATAGGTGTAGGAGGCTGATATTTCGCCTAAAATGAGGGGAGACCAGTTCTGGTACGTCAGGGGCCCACATGGCCGAAATCTGGAGATCCGGGCCCACTTTGGGATCGATTGACCCTTGGTTCGAATCGATCAAGAAATCATCCAATCGAGCTGAAATTTGGTGTGGACATTCTTCATCATGTGCTTAAGCTTCTGTGAAAATTTCGTGGCATTTGGACTTGTAGAACTTGAGTTATGATCGATTCAAGATTGCATTTCTGGTGGTTACGCGTACGTTCGAATCGATCCCTCCGAATCGATAGGGTCGAATCGATGGTAGGTGCATGTGCATGGTGACGTGGCGTGCGTGTTTATCGTATCGATCCTCTTTTCACTCCGAGTTGACAGGGTCGAATCCATGGTTTCAGCTGTTATGACTTAGTGGATTCGAGGTGGTGGTTTTGTAAATGTGCTCGTTCGAATCAATCATGGTATATCATGGTTGATCGATTCGAAGCTACCTCAGCAGGGTGGATTCGAAGGTATGACTCCATCGAATCGACCGAATGGACTTTCTCTTCGAATCGATCGAGGTAGGTTATACTTAATCGATACGAAGGCTTCGTAGTTGAATGAATTTGAAGACCTTCTCTTTGATGGACTCGAAGCAGGGGAATGGTTCATTGGGTTCGAACCGTGACTCGCTTACTGGATTCGAAGCAAGAGAGGCTTCGATTGGATTCGAACCAAGATATATGAGGATGGATCCGAACTATAGCTCTTTCGATGGAGTCGTAGCAAGGTCACTCCTTATGGATTCGAACAGAGCTTGTCTTGATCGATTCGAAGGGTATCTTTACCTATGGATTCGAACCTGTTGGAGTCGATCCTGTTGGGTTCGAACTTAGAGCCATTTCTCCCAAACGTGCATCGATGATATCTTGAGCGTACAAACTCGGATTGACTCGAGATTTGGAATGTAGTTCTATCTGGCCTTGCTTGACATGTCTTATCAATTGTAGCCCGATACGGACTCGGACAAAATTCATCGATATCCATGGTGAACTTGTGATGTAACTGTCCTACAGGATGAACTGTCATTGAGTTCTAGTCAGTTTTTTGGTGTCACGGCCTTGCCAAAAGGCGGGATAACATATACTTTGATATTGGAAGGATGGAGTACAATTTTATAGATTGTAACCAAATAAAAACGATATTAGTAAGAGGAAATCAAAGCATCTTTAGCACCACACTTAATAAATGTTCTTAGACGAGTTTAATTAAAACTATTTGTACGAGATCCTATGGTACAACTCTATTCATGCAATGAAAAATATTTAGTACCAGAGCATGCGTTCCATGCATTCAAGCTTAAATCACTGAACATTCACCAAACAGTAAACCAAATAGTTCATATGACATACACCATGCATTTAAAATGCATAGTAATCAGTAGAAACTAAATGTGCTCACATGGAAAATAAAATGATATAATTCGAAACTTAAGAGCTTCAATTGTTGATATTATAACATTAATTCGATATATGTAAATCTTGTATAGAATTTTAATATAAGTGTATGTGGTGATTCTGTTAGTACCTTAGGCATTGGTTTTGATGACAACTACCATATGACATTATATAAATATAGATACTAATGTTTTTATCAAGATATATATATATATATATATAATATAGTGTAGGATATTAGACATGTATTGATTAAGAAGACTATACAGTATCAAGTAAAAATTTAAGAGGCTAATATAGAGATTCAAGAGTTGGAGATTGAAGACTCATGAGTATTGAAGAACTCAAGATTTCCCAGATAAGTTATAGAGCCATAGAATTTTTGTTAAAACCCTGATAGCACTTCTTTGATCTCTCTCTATATTTTCCTTTTCAAATAATTTTCAATTTCAAATATTTTAAAATTCAAAAATAGTTTTTAAAGAGAATTCTTGTTTTCAAAATAATCTTTAAATTATTTTTACTTTTTGATTTTATTACACCTTGAGAAATTATGTTTTTAAAGTGTTTTAAAATATACTTTGAATATTATACCATGTTACAATTTTAGTTTTAAAGCTTTCTAATATTTATAAGTATATTATAATAATTTTTATAACTTTTATTTTATATATATTCACTTATACTTTATTATTTATATTTAAAATCCTTTATATGCTTAAAATATTCTAGAAATAATTTTATAAAGTTTTCATAAGTTTTAATATGATTAAAGTATGTATAAACTAGGTTTAAATGATTGTACAAAGTATCAAAATATTTTACAAAACTTACTATATTCAAAACAAATTTTAAAAAGGGTTTTTCAAATTTTCAAAGAGTATGTCGACATACTCTAACTCCATATGTCAACATATGGACCGTAGATTTCAAAATTCAAATTTGAATTGAAGTGTCTGTTCGTCGTATCTCTTCGAAATGGACATGACTGTTGTTTCTCTATAAATAGGGGTTAAACCAATGATTTTTTTCTTTAACTACTTTCTCATATTTTCTCTCCTCTTTCACTCTCTTGTTTTCTTAAAGAAATGTTACTCAAATTCTTCTAAAATTCAATCAAAATCAAATTCAAAATCAACTGATTTGATTCTCCATTGACTACTCTCTGATCTCTCTGATCTCTCTCACTCAAACAAAGATCATATTGCTATTCAAAGAGGTTATAGGATCGTTTGTATTCAAGATCAATGATTTGTGTCTGTTAAACTCTATCAAATCATACTTGTATATCCCGGGTGTGATTGTAGCCTGTGTAAATCAATTGGGTGTGCATGGTGCCCGAAAATTCAAGTGGGTGTGCTTCTGGCCCGTGTGAATCAAGTGAGTCTCCCTAGAGCTTAGAAAGGCGGGAGAGTGTGTCTTATTGCCTTGAAATTGAGATTGTATTGACTTTACTATTTGAAAAGAAATCTGTACAAGGAATTGTACAAGACTAGATGTAGGGTAACTCCGAACTAGTATAAAATCCTGGTATGTTCTTTTCTTTTTACTTTTACTGCATTTATATTTATTAGTGTTTGAATCTGTGGTTATTAATTGCATTGTTTAAACTATAATTGCATTGTTTAAACTATAATCTCAAAAGAATTCAAAAAGATTCACAAAAATTATAAAACACTATTCACCTCCTATAGTGTTAAATTAGCCTTAAGATCCCTATTCCGTAAAATACATTTTGTATCAGAGCATTGGTTTTCAAAGCATTCATATTTTTGATTTTTGAAAAGTTTTAATGGATAACAACACCATTAGTAATACTATTAGTAGCACTGTTAATTTACTTGTTAGTAATTTCTTTGTAGAAGGACAATCTACTACTAGACCCTCACTTTTTAATGGAAGTAATTACACCTGTTGGTCATGTAGAATGAAAATCTATTTACAATCAATTGGTCTAGATACTTGGAACATCACACAAAATGAGTACACTGAGCCAGAGACAAAATTTTCACAATGGACTACTGACCAAAAGGCAGTTGCACAAAGTAACTCTAAAGCCATGAATATTTTGTTTTGTTCATTAAATAGAAATGAATTTAATGGAGTATTATCTGTAAGTCTGCATTTGAAATATGGAGAACACTACAAGTTACACATAAGGGCACTATCAAAGTCAAACAAACCAAAATTTCTATGTTAACTAATCAGTTTCAATTATTTAAAATGAGTCCAAATTAGTCCATTTCTGACATGTATAGTCGATTTCAAGATATAGTTCATTCGCTAATTGCACTTGGTAAAAGATTTTCTGAAGAGTATCAAGTTAGAGAAATCCTCAATTCACTTACTCTTTAATGGGACCAAAAGACTCTTGTGATTGAAGAGGCTAATGACATTAGCACTCTGAAAATTGAAGAGTTGATTGGAATTTAATGTCTTTTGAAGTACAAATGCAGGACATGAGAGAAAGCAAGGCAATAGAGAAGGAATCCATCGCTTTTAATGCCACAAAATATGATCTAGATTTAGACAATGATGATGATGATGAAATCACCTTCATGACAAGAAATTTCAAAAACTTTCTAAAGTGCATAAAGATGAATAATCTGAGGAGAAATGATAATAAAAATCAAGGAAGTGGAAATGGTGCTGGATGTTTTAATTGTGATGAACATGGGCATATAAAAAGAGACTATTCACATCATGAGAAACCGAAAAATACGCCAAATAATGATTCGTCTAGAAAATGGATAAGGGCTTATACTACAACACTAGACGATTCAGACACTACCTCAAGTGATAACCAACCAGATATAGAGAATGCAAATATGTGCTTCACACCCATAATTAATGAGAAGTATGGAAAAACAGAACAAAAATAGGCACGCATTTAAAATTAAAATTTTGAGTTTTTGTTGTTATTGATTGTTTTTTTATTGTTAGGAATAACCTATAGAGTAATAATAATATTGGATGAATATTGTGTGTATATATATTTAAAATATTATATATTTTTAATAATATAATAATAAATTAAAATAATATAAAATATATTTAAAATAATTTTTAAATTATTTATTGTATATATTAAGTAATAATTATAAGATAATATATGAATAGATTAATAGGAATTATTTAGTAAATTTCTCTTTTTGAATATTTCGACCTATACGTTGCCATACCCAATATGTATATGTCGACATATGCAGACATATTTTGAATTTCAAATTCAAATTCAAAATTTGAATTTTCCACCACCTTTTCACCAACAGTTATATTCTGAAAAGATATCTCTTAACCGGAGAACATGTCCTTTGATTCTCTATTTATTTACTCTAATTCCATCCATTCATTTCTCTTTCATTTTCAAATTTCAAAAATTCATTAACTCTCTTATCTCTTCAAACTATTCTTCAATGGCATCCTCAAGCAATACTCCATCAACTATGAGGCTTTCTAAGAAAACAAAGGCTTTCTTTTTCATAGCAAAGAAGCCATGCAAACCCATATAGAGTATATGTCTTTCGGAAAGTCTCTCCCAAAAGATTTGCTATTTTTGAAGATTTTCCCTACTTATGATCTTTTTAATCTTTGTTTGCAAAATGAAATTCTTGGTTTAATCGATACTTCACAAAATGATTTCATTTGTTATCCAAATTTGGTAAAATATTTTATGCAAATTTGAAAGAAATTTTTTATGATGGAAACAAAGGAGAAGTTTGGAGTAGTATCAAGGGACATAAATGTTTTAAATTGTGAAATTTTAGGTAACATTCTCGGATGCAAATCTAGTGGAATAGACCTTTCGAAATTTTCAAACTGATATTCAAAATCATGGAGTTTTACATGATATTTTTGAAAGTGATGATGATTTTTAATTTAAAAACAAAAATTTGCGTCCTAAAGCAAGAATTTTAAGCCTTCCTTTGCGACAAAGCATAACTTCGAGGACGGAAAACTACAATAACCCGACCCTAAAAGTTTACAAAGCTCATTTTGCAATTTATGGTCACTACGACATAAATTGGTTTCAAGTTATTTTGGATGAACTTTATCCTAAGAATCTTTCTAAGCATGAAAACACACTATTTCATGGTATGTATCTTACTAGAGTTTTCATGTACTTTGGTGTTGACCTTAAAGGAGAGGGAACCATTCCTCGAAAAATATTTGACAAGGCTAACATTTCGCTTATGCAAATTTCACCCATATTCGAGCCTTATGAAACTTTTGCAAAAAAGGAACAAAGGTTAGCTTACGAAGAGGTGCAAGAATTAAGGGAAGAGGTGGAAGAGGAAGAAAAAGGAATGGAAGTTGAGGAGGAAGAACAAGAAGAGGAGGAGAGGAGGAAGAACAAGAAGAGGATGAGGATATTTCCTTGGAAAGTATTGAAATACCATCTCGTCCATCAAAAAAGATCTTCTCAATAATCCGAAAGGAAGCTTAAGAAACCTTTTTCAAAGAAATTTACTTCACTTTCCAACAAAATGGATAAATTCTTTGGAAAGGTCATCCGCAAGCTCAGTGGTTCTTCATCATCTTCATCCACATCTTTCTAAAGCTTATTTAGTTGTTTTTTTTGAGTTATCTAGCCTTGTACTTGGATTTTCTAGTTTAAATGTGTGTTAATCTTATGTATCTTTCTTTTATTTCTAAAGTATTTCATGCACTCCACCTTTATTATCAATGAATTTCTATTTCTTGTTGTTATACATCGCTAGAAAGTCATACAAGTATAAGAGTATAGGCCAAATACAATAGAATAGCAAAATAAATTAGTTTTGAAAAATATGATGCATATGTCGACATATGCCTAGCATGTATGTCGACATATAACGACCATATTTCAAAAAATTTAAAATTTTAAAAATAAAATAACTACCAAACATCTATTTGTTTCAAACAACTTCTTACCCCTATATATACCTATTCACTCTAGAAAATCAATATTTTCAATCTCTTTTTTCTCTTATTTAATATACAAACTTATCTCTTCAATAATGGCTTCTCAACATCAAAAACTATCTTGAACAAACACTTGAATCGTTCAAGAATATTCTTACCTTCATTCTTAGAAATCAGAGACACTTAGAACTAAGTCAAATGCAGATGATTGAAGAGCAAGAGAAGCATTTTGACACCATTCAATGGGTGATTTCTTCCCTTACCAAAGAAGAACCAACCAAAAATCTAGAGTGTTCCATCAACGAAGATGATAAAGATTAGGATGCCATCAAAGCAGATCCAATCTTTGGCACTGATGGTTGGGTTGAAGTTCCTCGAAACATCTAGTTAATAGGTTTGGATTTATGTAAATAATAATATACATATTTGATTGACTTTGTGTAGATTGCTTTAGTTTGATTAGTTTGGATTGTCTGATTGGGTTGATTGACTGGTTTGATTTGAAATTGAATGTATTGAACTGAAATGGTTAAATACAAATAATTTGTTTTAACATTTATATCATTATTATTACTCTTATATATCATTTGTTATTGCATTTCTTATCACCTTATATACATCACATAATACCTTAGTAACGGGGAGTTTTAGTTATAGTTTTTTTTGTTAATGACAAAAGGGAAGAAATATATAGAATCTAAGCATAGTTGAGGGGGAGTTTTGTAACGTAGGGGGAGTTATATCATATTTTATATAGATAGTTGTCATCATCAAAATGGGGGAGATTGTTAGTGCCTTAGGCATTGGTTTTGGTGACAACAACTATATGAAATTATATAAAATATAGATACTAATGTTTTTATCAAGATATATATATATATATATATAGTATGTAATGCAGGATATTATCAGGCATTGATTACGAAGACTATACAGTATCAAGTAAAGATTCGAGAGGCTGATAGAGATTCAAGAGTTAGAGATTGAAGACTCATGAGTATTGAAGAACTCAAGATTAGTTATAGTGTCATAGAATTTTTGTTAAAACCCTGATAGCACTTCTTTGATCTCTCTCTATATGTTTCCTTTTCAAATAATTTTCAATTTCAAATATCTTAAAATTCAAAAATAGTTTTTAAAGAGAATTCTTGTTTTCAAAATAATCTTTCCAAATAACCTTTAAATTATTTTTACCTTTTGATTTTATTATACCTTTAGAAATTAAGTTTTTAAAGTTTTTTAAAATATACTTTGTTTTAATTTTAGTTTTAAAGACTTCTAATATTTATAAGTATATTATAATATTTGTTATAACTTTGATATTAGATATATTCACTTATACTTTATTATTTATATTTAAAATCCTTTATATACTTAAAATATTCTAAAAATAACTTTATAAAGTTTTCTTAAGTTTTAATATGATTAAAATATGTATAAACTATGTTTAAATGATTGTACAAAGTATCAAAATATTTTATAAAACTTACTATATTCAAAACATATTATAAAAGGAGTTTTTCAAAATTTAAAAGAGCATGTCGACATATGGACCGTAGGTTTCAAAATTTAAATTTGAATTGAAATGTCATTTCGTCGTATCTCTTCACGAATGGACATGACTGTTGTTTTTCTATAAATAGGGGTTAAACCAATGGATTTTCTTTAACTACTTTCTTATATTTTCTGTAACAACCCACCCCAGAACAGGCCAAATTCCGATCTAGAAAAGGTCCATCGAAACTTAGATCCATTCTAAGGTAAGCTGTTGGTAGTAAAAAGAAATAACATTGAAGAGCCATAACTAAACTTTTAGAACTCACAGCGGATGGAACAAAATATAATAGCAAAGTGTACCCATTTATTTCAAAACCATAAAAATGTCATAACAAAAAATTCCATAAACACCGTAACATAATATCAGTTATAACAATTGTCTAAATACATGGATACACATAAGAGCAAATAATAATAACAAATATTGCCACAAGCCAAGCCTCTCCATCTCTAAGCATCATCATCGCCATCATTTCGTCCTTAACCTATGTTGTAATGAGGAGCGAGTCAGAACAACAAATGTCTAGTGAATAAAAACCTCGAGTCTTACCTTTTTAGTACTTGATCAGTATATTTCAAAATAAAAATATCTACAAACATAAAACTATTAAAACCATTTAATACTTCTTTATAAGGAAGGAAGGCGGGTCCAACCACTCATTACCTTTTATTCCAGAAGTAGGTTTCTAAAAATCCCATATCACAATCACACATCATAAACAGCTAATAATGTGAGAGACGGTACCTAAGCCACTGAATACCTTTTATTAGAAAATAGGCAGACTCTAGTCATTTAATACCTTAATTAAGATAGACCCCATCATTTAATACCTATTTCCAAGGCGTGCTCCTCAATGGTACATCTAGCTAACATTATATGGAATCTCTTAGGCCGCTTAATACTTCCACATGGAAAATAGTAGACTTTGGTTATTTAATACCTTAATTAAGGCAGATCCCATCATTTAATACCTATTTCTAGAGGCAGACCTATATAGAGATACCACCTAACGTGTCCCCTTGGCCATTTAATACTTCATTTGGGGAAAGAGGCGGGTCCAACCACTTAATACCTCAAGACCTTGAAGCAGGCCCTTCGTCTTATGGCCCATATTCATAATGACGTCAGATCGTATTTTTCCTAATGTAGTACCACTATCCAATGAGAAAAATACCTCTATTGAACTTATGTGGAGATGAACAATAAGGAATGTCTATGGGTCCTTCTTTGTGTACAGTTCTCTAAGAAATGTGCAATCATCTTCCTGTCCCGCCCAATTAATATACTAGGCCTTATTAATAGTGTCTGTTATTCATAGGAAGTGGTAGCTAGATTAGCTAGGTAGATTTCTCCTATAGAATTTGGGACAAACCTCGCATCATTACGAATATTTATTATAAGGATATCTTACATCAATAAAAGTGTACACAACTGCTAGTAGCCTCAAAGTGAAGGGTAAAATTCCATCAGGTAACTCTATTGACCTCGCATCTCTATGACGCAGCCATACATCAATTACTCTACACACACACATACACACACATTCACACTCATCTTAACATTTCATAAATAAGGCCTTATAAGGAATCTTCCTTATTATGCCTTAAAATAATAATTAGGCCATATAAAAGTTTCCTCTTATTTTTGCCTTACAATCAATTACCTTCCTAATGGAGAAAATAAATGTAAATAAATGCCTAATTAACTACGCCATATATGCAATAGTTATACGTTAATTACGCCAATAGAGATAAATTGGTATTCGCACCTAAAAAGTTCTAAATGCACAGATTTTATGCTCTAAACTAGCGTTAAATGCCAATTCCCTAACCAAATATTACTACAAGTCCTTTTTCTTCAAATTCCCAAGACTTCATGGGATTCTAATATCCAAAATAGGGAATAAATATTCATAACCAAGACTGCAATAACAGACTTGTAAATAAAATTGAAAGTCAATTTATTATGCCAATTCAATGGAATATCCTAAACAATAAGAATTGCAATCTAAATCCCATATTCTATTCAACTCCGCTTTTACAAAGAAATAGATAAGAATAAATGGTGTAAACTACGAATATAATTCATAATCTAAACCCCTAATTTCATTGAAGAATCACAATTTGATCCAAAGAAGAAAGAGAAGTGGAATAAATTATGAAATTATCGGAAATTGCGTAAGCGAAACAAATTCCATCAAATTAATGTAAATAATTAGGAATTTCAAAGAATTGACATCTTGAAATAAAAAGGAATTTTGTGGGATTTTATCTATCATATTTTCAAAATCCCAAAATCCCTAAGGAATATTCAAATCCCAAAATGAAATACACTAAGCAATTGCTGAAAATAAATACTAAGGTTTCCTTTCACAAATTAGCCTTAGCTTCACTTAAATGTATTTGTAGCCTTCCGATCTCTTCCAGAATCTCTCTTTTGATACACACACACACACAATAGGGAAGAGGTATATATATTCATTAGATTCAAAATAATTGGAGAAGAATAGGATAATAATAGATTGGAGGAAGAAGAAACAAATAAGAAATAAGTTGAATTCTTACCTGAATTCTCTATGGAGTTTCTGAATCTTATTAGAGAGAGATAACAGTTGTAGAATTTCATCGTATTCCCCAAAATAATATGAATAAAAGTGAAGAGGATAGGGTTCTATTTATAGGGTTGAAACGCACTAGAACCTTAGGGTGGAAGTAGGTAAGAAACATATAAGTCTGGAGCGTACAACTGAATATAACATCGCTTCAAACCCTAGCCGCCACTGGCAACATTCGTTGCCAAGCGATCGATCGCCTATGTGCGACCGGTCGACCTATATAGGTCGACCGCTCCTCTATTTCGGGGAATATTTATTCTATTCCGTTGCATAATTATTTTATTCCCTAATTAACTTTTTGACGTTAAACGTTGATTAAACATTTACTTAGCCCCCATACTAATTTTTGAAATTTAAACCCTAAACTTGATTTCTCATTTGAATTTGAATTCAAATTAAATTAATTTAAATCTGAAAGCTTCAAATGCTCATAACTTCTTTGTTTATGTTCCATTTTCAGCATATTATATATGAAAACAGATCAGAATTTCACCATGAACGCATTGAAATAACTTTCGTGGCTAAATTTCAACTTTTATAAAATTTCCATATTCAATCCTTATCGTATTTAATTCAATTTACTTTATTTATTTATAGTTCATTTTACGAGGTGTTACATTCTTCCCCTCTTTAAAAGGATTTCGCCTCGAAATCCTCCAAGGGGCATACAGCTTAATGTGCAATAATATCCAGTTTATAAAACCAAGTTCTCTACACAACCATCTACTCAACCAATAATGCAATGTGATTATGAACCGCAGACATGCTAAAATGATCTCAATCCTAGCGTGAATGTGTAATCATGTCATGAAAGTATGTATGCAAATATCCTAAACATGCATAAAATTTCTACACGAGTGTAAAGTGATTGTGAAAAATTGTAACAACCATCTCCCACCATCCAATCTAGCAACCACGATGCAACCAAAATCCTAATTTTGGAGAGAAAAATTACTCGTGAAAAGCTCCGGGTGAGTGTTCTTCATCTCCTCCTTGGTCTCTCATATGCTTTCCGCCAGATTGTCCACCCATCGTACTCGGACCAACCTAATTATTTTATTGCGGAGTCTTCTCGTACCATGCTCCATAATGCGTGCGGTAGCACGAGGCACTACTGGCTCCATTTCAAAATCCCCCAACTGATTGGGCTCTATTCTCTTAGTGGTGTCATGAAGGCATTTCCTAAGGTGAGAAACCTAGAAAACATTGTGGACTCCTGCCAACTTGTTAGGAAGCTCCATATGGTATACCAATTTTCCTATTCTTTCCATAATTCTGAATGGCCCAACAAATCTAGGCACCAATTTTTCAGACTTGCCAAACCTAACAACTTTTCTAAGAGGGGAGATTTTAACAAATACCTATATCTCTAACCTCAAATTCAAGCTCTTTCCTTCTTCTATCTGTAAAAGATTTCTGATGGTCTTGCTCTATCTTCATCCTTTGCCTGATCATCTCTACTTTTTCTATGGTATCATAGATTAAATCGGGTCCAAGTGATACTTTGTCGGTAGTTTCCCACCAACAAGTAGGCGATTTGCATAGCCGCCTATAAAGTGCTTCAAAAGGGGCCATACCAATCGTCATTTGATAGCTATTATTATACGCAAACTCAACCAAAGGTAGATGCTGCTCCCAATGTCCTCTGAAATCCAAGACACAAGCTCTCAACAAGTCCTCTAAAATCATATTCACTTTCTTTATTTGTACGTCAATTTGTGGGTTATATGTTGTGCTAACATTCAAAGGAGCTCCCAAAGCTGTTTGTAGGCTCTCTAAAACTTGCTAGTGAACAAGGGGTCCATATCACTGACTATGCTTACATGAATTCAATGTAGATGAATTATCTCCTTAATATAAATTTGTGCAAGAGAGGTGCTAGTCCTATTTCTCCTAATTGGAGTAAAATGAGCATTCTTAGTGAGTCTATCCACAACAATCCAAATAGCCTCATTGCCCTTCTATCTTTTGGGCAATCCTTCCATAAAATCCATCGAAATATGTTCCCACTTCTTAGTCGAAATTTCCAAAGGTGATAATAATCCACTAGGCTTTCCTTGCTCGGCTTTTATTTTTTGACATGTGAAACACCTAGCAACAAACTCAGCTACGCTTTGTTCCATTCCAAAAGAAAATTATCTTCATGTCCTTGTACATCTTATCTCCTCTGGGATGAATGGTCATCCTTGAATGGTGACACTCCATAAGCACATCTCTTATCAAATCATCAATCATGGAACACAAATACATCCATCTCTTCTCAAACATCCCTTCTCATCAACTGAATACCTCCTAGCATGGGGAAAATGCTCTTCTTTTCTCATTTTTTCCAAAATCTCTGCTAACTTCTCATCTTTCACTTGCTCATGCCCTATACGATCCATCAAGGCTGGTCGAATTTCCATCACTAATAGAAAACCTTGGATGGGTTCTGTTGATGTTGGAGGTTAAAATTTGAGAAAAACTCCAACCGTCTCCATTTATATATATATATATATATAGCACCTAGGGTAGCATGTCTCCGACTAAGGGCGTCGGTGACTACGTTCCCTTTTCCAAGGGTATACTGAATACTAAAGTCAAACGATGCTACATACTCCATCTACCTCTGCTGCCTAAGATTTAAATCTTTTTGGGAAAATAGGTATTTGAGTGATTTATGATTAGTGTATAACTCAAACCTTTCCCCCAAGAGATAATGCTTCCACATTTTTAAGGCAAAAACAATGGCTGCCAATTCTAAATCATGCACTAGATACCTCTTCTCATGGTCCTTCAGTTGTCTACTAGCATAGGCAACTACCTTTCCATCTTGGATAAGAACTTCCCCTAATCCTAATAGGAGAACTATGTTGGCTTGATCCTGTATCTAATTGGGTACCCAATTAGATAGGGGTACGTAGGCAGTCACAAATGGTAGTGATGCAGCCCCAATAATAACATAACATTTTCTGTTTGTTGTTTGTCATATATCATGTATTGTTGTATCTTTCATGCTTACTATTTTATTCCACATTTACATTGTTTATTGAGTTTGCAGGTAATGATATTGTTGTTTCTCGTCAGAGTTGCACAGCGGTAGATTTACAGTTTGTTTGTATTATTTGATTTTGGGTTTGTATTAAAGCACACTAGTAGATTAAATTGATTACTTTGATAACTTGTAAAATTGAAAGTTGTATCCTATACATTTAGTAGTGTTGGATATTTATGAAATATGGTGTATTAAGTTGGTAGTTTTCAATCGTAGTTTTAGAACGGATGGGTCTTTCGGCGATTTTGACTGGTCCGAAAACCCGGGTCGTCACAGTTGGATCTGTTCTATAGGCTCGTTAGAGTTAGTGATGCAGGAGATGTTGATGTTGAAAGGAAAGCCCGGATGCTCCAAAATAAATTTTAACCCAAGTTAAAATATAAAGTGTTATATATTTGATAAAATGAAGCATTGATTATCATTTATTGTTGTGTTTATTTCATTGATTGATTGTTTGAATTAGGCGCGACCAGTTTATGAGCAATTAATCATCCATATGCATGGGCTGGGTAGAAAGTAATTATAGGCTAACACCTTGTGATTATTTCATGATTTGACTATAAGGTGTTTAGCAGTAGATTTTGGTACACTTCAAGTTAATGAATTGTTTTGAAAATTGGTTTTCAAGTGGAAATGTTATGAGATGTTGGCTCTACGTATGTATATTTAAAGGCAGGTTGTTATAACTGCCTAGACTGATAGTAGTACTTTTGTTGTAACTCTGATAACTCCATGTTGGGGAGTAACCTTATGTACTGTTTTATTTTTATGTTATATTTAACCGTTCCGTTGTGAGATTATTGTTCCTTTCTTATATTTTACCCCATGACAACTCGTCTTTCAGATACTTGGGCAACGACACATGAATACCATGGATGTATTAAGTGTCGTTCTCAAGGGTCAGAAAGATGGGTCGTCACAGTATATCTGGTAGAATCGTAACCATAGAATATGACCCTAATCGAAATGCATACATTTGTCTCATACATTATTGGGAGAAGAGGCAATACAAAAGTGTGTAAACTATAAAAACGAGTCAAGGTAGATTGACCCACACTAGCACTTCCACGTAATAACTCTACCAAAGGAGATCCTATTATAGGAATAGCGTCAGGCACGCCTGTCACTGGCCCACGGGTCATGAACTTCTTTTCTCAGAGAAGAAGCAATGACGGTATCTGAGGAATAAGCATCGGCTAACTCTGTGCCAACAGCCGTGGTAAGACAGAGGATGCAAGCGTTATCCAGAATGATTGGGCATAAAGCGTCTGTAGGTGGCTTTTCAAGTCCGCCGTCATGTCAAGTGGAAGTGCAGTGATATATGCAGCTGAGGCATCCTAACAGACCGAGAGATTTGAACCATGTACGTGTATATGCGTGTACGTGTGAAGCAACCAAAACCAAAGACGTCTGATTGGAGATAGATAAATCGGACCTTTTGAGGCCAAAAAGGCCGGTCTTCATCGTTCGATTTCCCTAGGCTTGCTTAGGGAAAAAAGGCCGACTATTCGTCGAAACAGGAAAATCGGAATGCCACATGCATTTGTGAAAACCGTAAATAGCTTGGTTCCATCCGGGGCAGTGAGCAAAGATGCACTAGTCAATGACTCCTTAAGCTTCTCAAAAGCCTTGGTGCATCTATCATCCCAAACAAAAACTAGATTCTTCTCAGTCAATCGGGTTAAAGGGGCTGCTATTTATGCAAAGCTCTTAATGAACTTCCTATAGTAGCCTGCCAACCCTAGAAAACTCCTAACCTCTAATGCAGTACAAGGAGTCTTTCATCCTTGGACAGCTTCCACTTTAGCAGGGTCCATAGCCAATCCTTTTTCTGAAATAATATACCTATAGAACCTAACTTCATTTTCCCAAAAGTGGCATTTAGAAAACTTGTCTTTGAGTTGGTTTCTTCTCAAGGTCTCTAATACCTCCCTAAGCTGGTACTCATGCTCCTTCTTACCTTTGGAGAAAACCAAGATATCTCAACAAACACCATGACAAATTTATTAAGTTGCCCTCTAAATACTCTACTCATCAAATTCACAAGGTATGCTGGGGCATTCGTCAGTCCAAAAGGAATTACTTTCCACTCATAGAGTCCATCTGGAATACAGAATGCAGTCTTTGGCTTGCTTTTCTCTGCAATCCTTAACAGATGGAATCCCATTGCTAAGTCTAATTGGAAAAAGACTTTAGCCCCTACAAGTTGGTCGAACAAGTCATCTATTCTAGGTAGAGGGTACATGTACTTCCTTGTCAACTTGTTCAACTCCCTATAATCAACGTAGAGTCTTAAAGAACCGTCTGCCTTAGAAGCAAAAACAACAAGGGCTTCCACTCAAAAGTACTCCTACGGTTGAATCCTTTCTTCGATAGATTTGAAATTTGCTTATCCAATTTCCTTCTTTCTTTGGGGGCCATATGTCTCAAAGGCAGAGCGATGGGTCTTGCATCCCTTTCCAAACAATTCAGAACTCAATCTCCCTATGGGGTGGGAGACCCGAGACCGCCTTGAAGACATCAAGAAATTCACAAACTACGGGTATAGATGATGGCTCTCCAACAACAGATAGATTTAGTGAGTATAAATGGCTTAACTCAACAAAAGCTTTGGGTGTACAAAAACTTTTAGGTCATTACCTCCACAACACCTTAATCGTACTACCCTCTTATCACAGTCAAGAATGGCTCCATAATATGACAACAATCCATACCCAAGATAAGCCCATACCCCTCGAAATTTAGAACGTATGCAGTACATATGAAATCAATGTCACATGTGTCTAGCACTAGGTCTTTGCAAATAAGAGAAAGGTGGGTCAAACCCTTAATGGGATTGGAAACCTCTAATGGGCTGTTGACCATCTGGGTTTGAAGGTTTAAGGAATTTACTACATCCCTAGCTATAAAGGAATGTGATGCCCCTGAATCAAATAAGGTACGAATAGTAACCCTAAAAATAAGAGTTATACCTTCTAGAGCTGCTTTTCCTTGGTCTCTTAGTGGCTTACTGGCAATAGGGATGGCTTCAATAATGTAGGCCCCTCCTCTTGATCTTTCCTTAGCCATTTTGAGACTTTGATTCTTGTGATGCCCTTCCTCATGGAAGTTAAAGCACCTTCCTTTAAAGGCTTCCTTTATCAGACTCACCCTACAATCTTTTGCTTCATGACTCTTCCTTTGGCATTTCTTACAAAAATTCCCACCCTTCTTAAACCTCCCTATCCTTCTTAAACTTCCTCTTTGATTCCTTATTGGGCTAAAAGATCCCCTTCTTAGACCCTCCTTGCTTTTGAGTTAGTGCAGACTTCTCCTTCTCCATCCCCTTATTTTCTTCATTAGCCACGTGTAGCATTGTCATTTCTACCAACATCTCATACGTGGCCCCAACATGTACTTTGGTCCACAACATTTCTCTTAGCAGGGAATTTAAGCCCTTCATGAACTTCATGGCTTTTTTCATAGGTGTGTCTATTAGGATCATCTCGAATTTAGCCAATTCAGTAAACTTAGCTATGTACTCCTTAAGGGTAGAATCTCCTTATCTCAACTGAATGAACTTTTCCAATTGCAAGCTAACCTCTGCTCTAGACATGAACCTCATCTCAAATCGGTCCTTGAATTCATCCCAAGAGAATATCATTCCCGGGTGCTCATTAGTCATAAAGTTTCACCAATTCAAGGCTTCTTCCCTGAGGTGCCAAGCTGTTATCCTTCTTCTTGGCTAATCATCCCAACCAAGCTCTCTAAATATATTCTCGCAATTACTAATCCAAGCTTTAGCTTCCGAATACCTTCAGTTCCAGAGTATGTCTTCCCTCCAATATTGAGAAAGTCCTTACACAACTTAAGAAAGTTGACAGGATGGGGTGCTACATCAATAGGCGGGGCAGTGGGTGCTACCGATGCAGCTGGATGAATAGGAATCTACTCGACAGTCCTAAGATATTGTTTAAACAATTCGGGCATTCCACGAATGGGTGGTCTTCCATGGGTAGGTTTCCTTTGATCGAAAGAAGATTGATTATCAGCCATATCAACTATCTGTAGGTTAAACCTTTAGTGATGATTTTCTAAGATAGTATTTACATGCTGAAAGAAAATGGTTGCCTGTGTATGTGCTTATGTTCAAGAAGAAAGGGTATAGATACATACATATATATAGTAAGAATTCTTTGAAAATTCTTTTTGAAAAACCTTTTTCAAAATAACAAAATACGTCTCTCATACGTATAGTTTTTCTCCGTTGATCGGGTAACCTAGGCTTTGATACCAAATGTAAAAATCCACCCTGGAACATGCCTAAATTTTGATTCAGAAAAGGCCCATCGAAACTTAGATCCATTCTAAGGTAAGCTGTTGGTAGTAAAAAGAAATAACATTGCAAAGCCATAACTAAACTTTCAGAACTCATAGCGGATAGAACAAAATATAATAGCAAAGTGTACCCATTTTTTTCAAAACCATAAAAATGTCATAACACAAAATTCCATAAAAACTTAATATCCGTTACAACAATTGTCTAAATACATGGGTACACATAAAAGCAAATAATAATAACAAATACTGCCACAAGCCAAGCTACTCCATCTCTAACCATCGCCACTACATCACTTCATCCTTAAACTGTGTTATAATGAGGACGGAGTCATAACAACAAATGTCTGATGAATAAAAACCTCGAGTCTTACCTTTTTAGTACTTTGGGCAGTGTATTTCAAAACTAGAATACATTTACGAACATAATACCATTAAAACCATTTAATACTTCTTTATAAGGAAAGGAGGCAGGTCCAACCACATAATGCCTTCCATTCCAAAACCAGGTTTATAAAATCCCATACCCCAATCATATGTCATAAACCACTAATAATGTGGAAGATGGTACCCAAGCCACTTAATACCTATTATTAGAAAATAGGCAGACTTTGGTCATTTAATACCTTAACTAAGGCAGACTCCATCATTTAATACCTTTTCCAAGGCATGCTCCTCAATGATACTATCTAGCTGACATCGTATGGATCTCTTAGACCACTTAATACTTCCATATGGAAAATAGGCACACTCTGGTTATTTAATACCTTAATTAAGGCAAACCCCATCATTTGATACCTATTTCCTGAAGCGGACCCCTGTAGAGATACCACGTAACGTGTCCCCTTGGCCATTTAATACTTCATTTAGGTAAAATTGGCAGGTCCAACCACTTAATATCTCAAGACACCGAAGATGGCCCTTCATCTTATGGCCCATACTCATAATGACATCTTACATTAGTCCGCTATTCGTAGGAACTGGTAGCCAGATTAGCTAGGCAGATTTCTCCTATAGAATTTGGGATTAACCTCGCCCCATTACAAATTATCATAAGGATATTTCATATCAATAAAAGTGTACACAACTACTGGTAACCTCAAAGTGAAGGGCATAATTCCATTATGTAACTCTATTAACCTTGCATCCCTATGACTTAGCCATACAACAATTACTCTCTCTATATATATATACTCATCTCATCGTTTCATAAATAAGGCCTTATAAGAAATCTTCTTTATTATGTGTTAAAATAATAATTAGGCTATATAAGAGTTTCCTCTTATTTTCACCTTACAATCAATTACCTTCCTAATAGGGGAAGTAAATGTAAATAAATGCCTAATTAACTATGCCATATACGCAATAATTATACGTTAATTACGCCAATAGAGATAAATAGATATTCGTGCCTAATAAGTTCTAAACGCACGGATTTTATGCTCTAAAATAACGTTAAATGCCAATTCCTTAACCAAATATTAAAACAAGTCCTTTTTCTTTAAATTCCTAAGATTTCATGGGATTCTAGTATCCAAAATAGGGAATAAATATTCATAACCTCTCCTCAATCTTTTCCCTCCTAACTACCACCATCTGCTGTTCAGTTTTACTTAGCTGGCTAGCTTAGTCTGTCTGCTCTCGAGTGTCAACTGCTACTTAATCGCTCTCCAGTGGTACAGAAGGGTCTTCCAGGACGTGCAACACATCGATCTTCTCAGACTTTGGTTCTGGTTGCAAGCCAGACACTGGCGTAATAACCAAAGCAGCCATAGAAACAAGCGTTGAAGTAGTTGAAATGGCAGTAGGCCCCGAGACAGGAGAAATTGGCAGTTCGACGGACAAAGAAGATGGACCTATAAGATCAAAAAGGAAAGCGTTCAATTCATCTTGTTCTTATGGGGTGAACTAAAAATCCTCAAACTCAGGAGAAACAAGGAAGTTACCTACATCAGAAGTGTGACCGTGAATCTCAACCTCATACTTCCCACGGTTTCCTTCTCTGGATAGTTGCACGATCTTGGGCGAAGTGTCAGGACCACCCAAGGCTTCAGAGATACCTGCTGAAGGGGCAGATAACAAAGCGAAACCGGACAAAGCTGGAATGATTCTTGTCTGACCATGAGGCTGCTTGGACGATCGCTAGACTCAGAACTGAAAGGCTCCGATAGTGCTTTAGTAGCTATAATTACGGCAGCATCAACGGCTTCTTGCTCTCTTTCCACCCAGATAATCTCTTGGCCCTCTACCAAAGCCTTCTTCGAT
This sequence comes from Allium fistulosum, assembly GCA_030737815.1. Taxonomy (NCBI): domain Eukaryota; kingdom Viridiplantae; phylum Streptophyta; class Magnoliopsida; order Asparagales; family Amaryllidaceae; genus Allium; species Allium fistulosum. The sequence goes on along the minus strand of CM060905.1, from coordinate 592,606,942 downwards.
TCTTCGTTAAGATAGGCATCCTCACACTCTAGTTTAGTGTACGCATCTCCGTCTTCTTGGAAACGGGCCAGGACTTCTTCCCAAACCATAGTAAGAGTACGCGGGAATTTGAGACCCAGATAACATAGGCTGCCCTAATGCAATAGGGAGTTGACGTAGAAACTCAAGATGGTGTCATCCATCTTCTCCATCTTCCTTTCGAAGGTATCCTGCAAGTCCAAGTAATCCATTGTAACGGCGGCCTTCTCAACTTCAACTTTGGTCTTTTCAGCGTCGAGTTGCGCAACTCTTTCCTGAAGCGAAGCAATCACTTAGGCCTAGTCAGAGATGGTCTTATCTCAGGATTCCACCATTCCTGCATAATCAGCAATTGTCTTTTTATGAGCTTCGACGGTTTCATCTTGATCATCAATAGTTTTCTTCTAAGCTTCGATGATCTTGTCTCGAGTTTCAAGCTCCTTTTTCAGTTTGACCTCATTGGCATGGGCTTTCTTGATTTCATCTCTGAACACGATAACAACTTTTATGTGAGCTCTTTCAATTCCATCAGCAAACTAGTGTAACACCCCTAATTTTCGATAACATTATTCAGAAGATTTAATTAAATAAACTAAATAGAATAATGATGATAAGGGGATTGAGATTTGAATAAAATTATAAGAAGGCCGTGCTTAAGTAATTAATTAATTGGGCTTAAATTGGCTTTTATGTATTTAACTGAACATGGGCATATTAGTAAATTAGCCACACTATTATTACTCATGGCTATACATTTCACGTTCTTGCCATTCACGTACACTTTTCATTTTCACAAATGCAAATCAAAAACTTAAAATAGAAGCCGACCATTACAAAGAAGAAATGGGGAAAAATTTATTCAAGGCTAAGGATTAAAGCTAGGGGATTTATTTAACAACATATCCCAAAGTCCTTATCATATACAAGGTGAATGATAATTCATTCCATCTTTATTTTTGTTTTTATAATCATATATTTTCGAATTTAAGATTAAATTGGTTTTTATGATGTTTTGGATGACGATATGCTTGAATTCTTATATGTTTGATTTAAACCAATTCATTTACATATGAATTTGCATGGTTTAGGGAGAAGCTGATTGTTATTGATTTTAGAATGCCATGAAAAAATTATATGTTAGGTAAAACATGTATTAGAGATGGGTTTAAATTTTCATAATTTTCCAAGCTATGGAAAATTTATTATGAATTTTCAAAGGAAAATATGATATATTTGGGTTTAAAATTATTTCAATCAATTCAGGAAGAAATTGGGTCTGAAATTTTTATATGTTTGATAACATGATGAAAGTGAATTTCTGTGATTTTTGAGGATTTTTCCTAATTGATTTGCTATGGAAAATAAATTATTTTAAAAGGACTTATTTGCAATATTGGTTTTGCTTAATGGAAGGGCTTAAACGTTACTTTTTCCCTTGATTTAGATCTGATAAATGCGGTAGTTATTTTGTAAAGTATTTGAAAAGTTTTAAGGCAACCAATCAAAGGATTACAAATAGGCAGGTAGTTATTAAGCAATTATTAAAACTAGCATAATTTCAGCCTTTACTCAGAAAAATTGGTTCCGCCTCTTTTAGTTGTGCCTTTCAACTCCAATGCTTCCGCTCCAGCTCAGTCGAAACCCACCTGGTGGAAACCAATACACAAGGTATCACTTAGATGGTACGTAGTGGATTGGAGGAAAGGCGGAAGCCATGGTGTCGAAAGCAATGCTTCTAATGGGGTCAAAACCTTAGTTTTATTATCAAATGTTAAGTGCCTGCTTTGTTTTACTTAATGCTTTTAACGTAGTCAAAGCAAATGTATTCGAAAGGGGTTCCTCTAAATAGCTTTCATAGGAGGTTGTCATTTTATGTTCTAAAGGTACAAGCTTTCGAAGGGGTTACTTTATTTATAAAAGAATGCTTTCGAAAGTAGAGGTTCCAACCTAGTCAAAACCCAGTCACTTTTCATTTACCTTTCGAGGGTACTGAAGTCATCAATGCTTTCGAAGGGAGCTTTTGTTTTAAACTTATGTTAAGCCACTTCATAAATGTTTTTGAAAGGGGTTATGGGTTTCGACGGGAATGGTGTCGAAAGGGGGTTTCGATGCTATCCTTCTAAGTTTTACTTAAAGGTTTTGAGCTTTCGAATAGATGGTTTCGACCATTGAAATTTTCCCCAAAGCAATTTTATTAAAGGTTTCGAAAGAGATACTTTCGTGTGTTACCACTTTGACCCAAAAAATGTTTTTAAAGAGTAAAACCCAACATTTTTGAAAGGGGTACTTTCATTGGTTTCAAAGCTATATTTCTAAAGATTATTAAGCAATGTTTGGACACATTCGAAAGGTATGATTTGGTTTCGAAAGGATTGATTTATAGAGCTTCGAAAGGTTTATACTTAGAGTTTTGAAAAGAGGTTTTTTATTCTTTCGATGGAGGTCATCCAGTGATTTCGAAAGTGATGTTTCAAGGTTTGAAAACAAATAACCCATTCTAATTTTAAAGGAAAAACCATGGCATAAATAAAGAACTTTTAAATAAAGTTTTTGAAGAAGTTTTCCTTGAATAATAGGTTGAAGAGATTAACAAGGTTTTATATAAAATGATTTTGAGGATATTAAACCACAGGTGTTGGTATTATTTTGTTGTTATGATTGCTTCTTTATATATTTATTCACATTGTAATTAACCAAGAATGGTGCTTTGGGAAAGGGTAGAATAACCAGCTAGGTTGACCCAGTAGTGAATATAATTTAAGAAATGTTAAAAATCTTAATTAAAGATATTGGCAGGGACCAATAGGTTCACAGTAAGCCCATGAAAACTATATAATGAAAAAGATATTGGCGGGGGCAATAGGTTCATAGTCAACCCATGAAAACTATGATTTTATATTGGCAGAGGCCAATAGGTTTATAGTTAGCCCATGAAAACTGTATCCGAATTAAGATATTGACAGTTAGTCAATAGGTTCCTAGTCAGCCCATGAAAACTAGGATAAGAGAAAATATATTGGAGTTACCAATAGGTTCTTAGTGATCCCATGAAAACTATGAAATCGAACATGTAGTCCATAAACATTTACCCAATTATTAGTGAGCCCATGAAAACTAATAGGTTAATAGTAATTCTAGAAACTATAACTGAGACAGATATTCAGAATGAATGGGGATGGGTATTCCAAAATTAACTTACTTGTTTGCATATCATCATATTATTTTGAATTGTTTTAACCATTCTGGATGCAGGAGCACAGTATATGGTTTTATAAAGTTTTTAAGATACTAGTGAGGGGAAAACCCATTCTGCTAAGCGGCGTGGTCTCACTAGATATCTAAATTGTTTGAGATGGTAGAATACTATTCATACCAGGCTTTATGTCTGACTCGAAGTTTTTGTTTTCTTCTTAAACTCTCGGGTACTCAATTGATTTTGAGTAGATTGAGGTTTAGGGTTTTTAGGTGTTCTTTTAGACGAATGAAGCTTCCGTTAACGTGCAGGAGGCATGCTAACTACTTAGAGTTCTTTTATTTCTGCTATGTTTAGTTGTAAAGGCAAACTTGTTTTATTGCCTTATTATGTACTCTGATCATCCAGGGGGCATCAACATATGTCACTCTTGGCATATTTTCTAATAAGTATATTTTGTCTAAACATGTTCTGTGCATTAGGATTATGTAATAGATCTAAAATATTTTAAATGGAATGTGGATTTTGTTTGCTGTTTTAAATTTTTTCCATATTCATACGTTTCTATATATCAATGTATCTAACGTTGCCGTATTTGGTCGACGAGGATTAATAACTATGGGGTAGGGTAGAATAACCAGCTAGGTTGACCCAGTAAGGAATATAATTTAAGAAATGTTAAAAATCTTAATTTAAGATATTGGCAGGGGCCAATAGGTTCACAGTAAGCCCATGAAAACCGTATAAAGAAAAAGATATTGGCAGGGGCCAATAAGTTCATAGTCAGCCCATGAAAACTATGATTTGATATTGGCAAGAGCTAATAGGTTTATAGTTAGCCCATGAAAACTATATCCGGATTAAGATATTGTCAGTTAGTCAATAGGTTCCTAATCAGCCCATGAAAACTAGGATAAGAGAAAAGATATTGGATTACCAATAGGTTTTAGTGATCCCATGAAAACTATGAAATCAGACAGGGAGTCCATAAACATTTAACCGGTTATTAGTGAGCCCATGAAAACTAATAGGTTAATAGTATCTTAGAAACTATAATTGAGACAGATAGTCAGAATGAATGGGGATGGGTAATCCAGAAATAACTTACTTGTTTGTATATCATCATATTATTTTGAAATGTTTTAACTATTGTGGATGCAGGAGCATAGTATATGGTTTTATAAAGTTTTATGATACTAGTGAGAGGAAAACCCATTCCGTTAACTGGCATGGTCTCACTAGATATCTAAATGGTTTGAGATGGTAGATTATTATTCATACCAAGCTTTATGTCAGGCTCAAAGTTTTTGTTTTCTCCTTAAACTCTCGGGTACTCAATTGATTTTGAGTAATTTGAGGTTTAGGGTTTTCAGGTGTTCTTTTAGACGAATAAAGCTTCCGGGGACGTGCAGAAGGCATGCTATCTACGTAAAGTTCTTTTATTTCCACTGTGTTTAGTTGTAAAGGAAAACTTCTTTTATTGCCTTACTGTATACTCTAATCATCCAAGGGGGCATCTTCATATGTCGCTTTTGGCATATTTTCTAATAAGTATATTTTGTCTGAACGTGGTCTGCGCACTGGGATTATGTAATGGATTCAAAATATTTTGAAATGGAATGTGGATTTTATTTGCTGTTTTAATTTTTTTCCATATTCATATGTTTCTGTGTATCAATGTATCTAACGTTGCCGTTTTTGGTCGCCGAGGACTTATAACAATGGACGACTACAGCATCTGTAGCTATTAGTTTCAGGCCTCCAAGTAGGGGATGTTACAAGTTGGTATCAGAGAATAGGTTTATGAATCTTTAAAAGAAATTTAAACCTAAAAGGATTTTTCAAACAAAATCTAATGAATCAGATAATAAGATCGGGGTTTGGGTTAACGATATAGTAACGTACTTGTATTTGATTTATAGTTATATATATGTAAGTACGTATTTCTCGCTCACTTAGACCATTCTTCTATATCTTACTAAGGCTCATATGCAGGTTTACGAGAAAGGAGATATGGTAGCAGGAAATGGAAGAAGAAATCTCGGTGGAGGAAGCATCACAACCAATGGAAATGCTCGACCCACCACCAGGAGAAACTTGGGTCGACCGGCCAATGCTAATAACCAAATTGCTGATGCGAATGTGGATGCTACAAATCCACCAGTAGATATGGGGGCAATGTATCAGTTCTTCGTCAATATGATTCAAGTAGGAGCTGCTGCTGGTGTTGTTGGAAATGTTGGAGGAGCTAATCCTATGGCTCCAGTTGGGAGTAATTATGCTAAGCCGAGTAGAGACTGCACCAGTCTTGGTGGGAAACCATTCATGGGGACGAAGAATGCTATTGAGGTACATAATTGGCTGTTGCATTGTGAGCATATCTTCGTTGATTTGGGTTTAGATGATGGGAAAAAGAGAAGGTTGGCCTCTAGGCAGTTACAAGGGTCAACACTTCATTGGTGGAATAGTGTTACTGCCGGAGTTCCGAAGGAGCAGTCGACTCTGGCAGATTTTAGAAGGAGATTTGAGCAAAAGTTTGTGTCTGAGTTTGCTTAATCAGAGCCGATGAGGAAGTTTATGGATCTGGAGCAGGGAGAGTTGTCGGTTGTTGAGTATGCCACTAAGTTTGAGGAGTTATCCCATTACGGACATAATACTATAGACACCGTCATCAAAAGGAATGAGAAGTTCATTAGGGGACTAAGGCCCTAAATTGCTAGGGCGAACCTGCCACATCTTCGTGATCCTAGTAATTTAGTTATGGAGATGGCCATTCGCCATGAGGATATGCTTGTTAGTTGTGCTAGAGAGAAGCCAGTGGAAATTCAAGGTTCTCAGCGGAAGAAGAGAAAGTTCTTTAAGAAGAAGGGAGCCCAGAAGGGAGAAGCTGCCAAGAAGGTAAAGGCAGAGTTAGTTTGCTATAAGTGTGACAAGAAGGGTCATTATGCGAATGAGTGCCGGTCAGGTAATGGGATGAAAGCTGCAAATAAGAAGAATGTGAAGTGCTTGAACTATGATCAAGTTGGGCATTACAAGAATCGGTGTCCAAAGCCAGTTAGGGCAGACAAAAAAAAGGTTTTTGCTATTGGACCAGCCATGACTACTGCAGATGATAAAGGGAAGATGGCGATAGATGGTACGCTTTTGATTTAGATTATTCCAGTTGTGGTACTTTTTTTATACCGGTGCATCACATTCATTTATATCCCAGTGTTTGGTTGATAGATTATGCTTAGAACCCACATACCTTGTTACTTCCTTAAGTGTTGTGAATACAATAGGAGGGTATGCAACTCTAAGGTTGGGATGTGACTAGTTAGAACTTGGTTTGTTAGGTCATAAGTTTGCATGTAGTTTGTATTTTGTTGATTTCAAAGATTTTGGAATCATTCTGGGTATGGACTGGTTGGGTAGGCATGAGGCTAGAATATTTTTCCAGGATGGGTAGATATCACTGGGACATCTTGATAGTCATAACCGAGTAATATTTTCAATGGAGAATTCTGACCAAAGTGTGAGTACTTTGCTTGGTGATATGGAGATAGGAGCTAAGTTAAGTCAGGTACGAGTAGCAAGAGAGTTTGCAGATGTCTTTAAGCCAGTCACAGGACTACCATCGAAACTAGTAGTTGAGTTTCGTATAGATCTTCTGCCCGGAGCTGAACCTATGAGTAGATCACCTAGCAGGATGACACCGACTGAAATGAAGGAATTAAAGGTGCAACTAGTGGATCTAAAAGGAAAGAATTTTAATAGGCCAAACAATTCGCCTTGGGGAGCGGCTGCGGTGTTCGTGAAGAAACCAGATGGGTCATTGAGGGTGTGTATCGACTATTGTAAGTTGAACGAGAGACGATAAAGAATAAGTATCATTTGTTGAGAATTGATGATCTGTTTGATCAGTTGAATGGAGCCAGAGTGTTTTTCTAGTTTGATTTGGCAACAGGTTTCCATTTGTTAAGAGTGGCAGAGGGCAGTATTCCTTTGACAGCATTTCGGACTAGGTATGGTTCGTATGAATGGTTAGTGAAGCCATTTGGATTAACAAACGCACCTGCTTTCTTCATGGATTTGATGAACCGAGTTTTCCGAAAGTACTTGGATAGGTTTGTATTGGTGTTTATAGATGACATTTTATTATACTCTAAGGATGAGAGAGAGCATGAAGTCCATCGTAAAATGGTACGTGAGACGCTAAGGCGGAATCAGCTAAAGGCAAAGTTTACGAAGTGTCATTTTTGGAAGAAAGAAGTTAATTTTCTTGGTCATGTGGTTTCAAAGAAAGGCTTGTCAGTCGATCCAAATAAGATCGAAGCTGTGAATAATTGGAAGAGACTAGAGACAGTGACTGAGATTAGAAGTTTTCTTGGACTTGTTGGCTACTACTGGAGATTCATCAAGGATTTCTGGTGGATAGCAGCGCCTTTGACTAAGTTAACTAGTAAGGAGGTGAAGTTTTCCAGATCCAACAAATGTGAGGAAGCATTCCTTAAATTAAAGCATTTGTTGACCAATGCACCAATTTTAGTAGTTCCAAACGGAAACCAAGGGTCGGCAGTGTATACCGATGCATGTGGAACTGGATTGGGAGCAATATTGATGTAGAAGGGTTAAGTTATTGCCTACCCATCCAAACAGCTTAGACCGCATGAAGTGAGGTATCCTATTCATGATTTTAAGTTGGCCGTGGTAATCTTTGCATTGAAGATTTGGAGACATTATCTTTTAGGGGAGAGGTTTGAGCTTTATACCAATCATAATTCTTTATGGTATTTATTCTCTCAAAAGGAGTTGAATATGAGATAATAGAGGTGGTTGGAGTTTTTGGCTGCTTATGATTTTGGTATAGAGTATACACCAGGGAAAGGTAATAAGGTAGCAGATGCTCTTAACAGAAGACATCAGAATGTGGTGTTAGCTATGTTGGCAGAATGGAAGGATCTATAAGCTTTGGCCAGTTGTGGTGTGCAGTTAAGATCGACTGTTAATTCTAGTCAGAGTACTTCCATGTTATCTTGTTTAGAAGTTCGACCAGTGCTGATCGAGAGGATTGCTTCTAAGCAGAGTGAGGATCCAGTATTAGCCAAGAATATTAGAAGGCTCAAGATTGGAGATGAGATCGATGAACTAAAGGGATTTAGTCTTGACCAAAGAGGGTGGTTGAGAAAGAAGGGATGATTATGTGTTCCGAATGTAGAGAACTTGAGGAAAGAAGTTCTTGGAGAGTGTCATCGGTCCAAGTTTACGATTCATCCTGGAGGGACCAAGATGTATCAAGATATGAAGAGGAGCTTTTATTGGGAAGGTATGAAGGGGGGATGTTGGCTCGTGGGTTAGGCAGTGTGTAAACTGTCAACAAGTGAAAGCTGAACATCCGAAGCCGAGTGGGTTGCTTCAGCCTTTAAAGATTCCAGTTTGAAAATGGTATTCGATATCCATGGATTTATATACGGGTTGCCAAGGTCAAATAGGGGAAATGAAAGTATATGGGTTATAGTGGACAAATTGACCAAGAGTGTCCATTTCATTCCAGGAAGGTCAACCAGGACGACACCTGTTTTAGCTAAGTTCTTCATGAAGAACATAGTTAGACTGCATGAAGTTCCTAGTAGTATAGTCAATGACAGAGATGCCTTGTTCACTAGTGAATTCTGAAAGAGTCTACATGAAGTATTGGGTACCGAGCTTAATATGAGTACTATATATCACCCTCAAACAAACGGGCAGACGAAGAGAGGCAATAAGGTACTCGAGGATTTGTTAAGAGCTTGTGTATTAGACTTTGGTGGATCTTTGGAGGATTGCCTACATTTGGTTGAGTTTTCCTATAATAATAGTTACCAGACTAGTATAGGAATGACGCCTTTTGAAGCTTTATATGGAAGGCCATGCAAATCACCATCATATTGGTTAGAAACTGGATACAAATTAGTCTTAGGTCCAGATCTGGTTAGGGTGGCATCAGAAAAGATTGAGTTGATCCAAGGAAGGAAGAAGGAAGCTCAGTTCAGACAGAAAAGTTACTCAGATAAGAGGCGTAAAGACCTAGAGTTCTCAATCAGAGATAAGATTTTCATTAAGGTGTCACCGATGAAAGGTGTGGTGTGATTTGGAAAGTCAGGATACTATCACCAAGATATGTTGGACCATTCCAGATTTTAGAGAGGATCGGGAAGCTCGCATACAAAGTAGAGTTGCCAGCAGTATGGCAGGTGTCCATAATGTATTTCATGTGTCTCATCTTCATAAGTATGTACATGATTTAGAGATTACTATTCCTCCGACAGGGTTGGAAGATTTGATAGTAAAGCCTAATTTGACTTTTGTTAAACAACCAGTTCGGGTTATAGCGAGAGATGAGAAAAGATTAAGGAACAAGACAGTCATGTTGGTGAAAGTCCAGTTGAGCGACAATGAGAAGGATTGTACTTGAGAGACAGAAGACATGATTAGAGATACTTATCCTGATCTACTTTGAGGGTATGTCTATATTAGATTCATATAGATAGTTGCTAGTTAGGTAGGCTAGTATGGTTGTTAGGAGTTGTTACAGATGATTGCTATATTTAGTATTTAGCACTTACTGAATTTCGAGGACGAAATTCTTTAAGGGAGGAGCCTGTAACACCCCTTTGATAAAATTATTCAGAAGATTTAATTAGATAAATTAAATAGAATACTAATGATAAGGGGATTGAGATTTGAATAAAACTATAAGAAGGCCGTACTTAAGTAATTAATTAATTGGGCTTAAATTGGCTTTTATGTATTTAATTAAACATGGGCATATTAGTAAATTAGCCACACTATTATTACTCACGGCTATACATTTCACGTTCTTGCCCATTCACTACACTTTTCATTTTCACAAACGCAAAAATTAAAAACCTAAAATAGAAGCCGGCCTTTACAAAGAAGAAAAGGGAAAAAATTTATTCAAGGCTAAGGATTAAAGCTAGGGGATTTATTCAACAACAAATATCAAAGTCCTTATTATATACAAGGTGAGTAATAATCCATCCCATCTCTATTTTTTTATATAATCATATGTTTTCGGATTTAAGATTAAATTTGTTTTTATGATGTTTTGGATGATGGTATGCTTGAATTATTATATGTTTGATTTAAACAAATTTATTTACATATGAATTTGCACTGTTTTAGGAAGAAACCTATTGTTATTGATTTTAGAATGCCATGGAAAAATTATATGTTAGGTAAAACATGATTTCAGAGATGGGTTTAAATTTTCATAATTTTCCAAGCTATGGAAAATTTATTATAAATTTCTAAAGGAAAATATAATATATTTGGGTTTAAAATTTATTTTGATCAATTCAGGAAGAAATTGGGTCTGAAATTTTAATATGTTTGAAATCATGATGAAAGTGAATTTCTGTGATTTTTGAGGGTTTTTCCTAATTGATTTGCTATGGAAAATAAATTATTTAAAAAGGACTTATTTGCAATATTGGTTTTTCTTAATGGAAGGGCTTAAACATTACTTTTTCCCTTGATTTAGATCTGATAAATGCGGCAGTTATTTTGTAAAGTATTTGAAAAGTTTTAAGGCAACCAATCAAAGGATTACTAATAGGCAGGTAGTTATAAAGCAATTATTAAAAATAGCATAATTTCAGCCTTTACTCCGAAAAGTTGGTTCCGCCTCCTATAGTAGTTCCTTTCGACTCATGCTTCTGCTCAACCTCAGTCGAAACCAACCCAACTGAAAACCCACCCGGTCGAAACCAATACACAAGGTATCACTTAGATGGTACGTAGTGGATTGGAGGAAAGGCGGAAGCCATGGTGTCTAAAGCAACGCTTCCGATGGGGTCGAAACCTTAGTTTTGTTTTCAATGTTAAGTGCCTGCTTTGTTTTACTTAATACTTTCGACATAGTCGAAGCATATGTTTTCGAAAGGGGTTCTTCTAAATAGCTTTCATAGGAGGTTGCCATTTTATGTTCTAAAGGTACAAGCTTTCGAAGGGGTTACTTTATTTATAAAAGAATGATTTCGAAAGTAGAGGTTTCGACCTAGTCGAAACCCAACCACTTTTCTTTTACCTTTTGAGGGTACTGAAGTTATCAATGCTTTCGAAGGGTGCTTTTGCTTTAAACTTATGTTAAGACACTTCCTAAATGTTTTCGAGAGGGGTTATGGGTTTCGAAGGCAATGGTGTCGAAGGCAATGGTGTCGAAGGCAATGGTGTCGAAGGGGGGTTTCAATGCTATCCTTCTAAGTTTTACTCAAAGGTTTTGAGCTTTCGAATAGATGGTTTCTAATCCATCAAAATTTTCCCCAAAGCAATTTTATTAAAGGTTTCAAAAGAGATACTTTCGTGTGTAACAACTTTGACCCAAAAGATGTTTTTAAAGAGTAAAACCCAATGTTTTCGAAAGGGGTACTTTCATTGGGTTTAAAGCTATAATTCTAAAGATTATTAAGCAATGTTTGGACACATTCAAAAGGTATGATTTGGTTTCGAAAGGATTGATTTATAGAGCTTCGAAAGGTATATACTTAGAGTTTTGAAAAGAGGTTTTCTATGCTTTCAATGGAGGTCATCCAGTGATTTCGAAAGTGATGTTTTGAGGTTTCAAAACAAATAACCCATTTCGATTTTAAAGGAAAAACCATGGCATAAATAAAGAGCTTTTAAATGAAGTTTTTGAAGAAGTTTTCCTTGAATAACAGGTTGAAGGGATTAACCAAGTTCTATATAAAATGATTTCAAAGATATTAAACCATAGGTGTTGGTATTATTTTGTTGTTATGATTGCTTCTTCATATATTTATTCACATTGTAATTAAACCATAACGGTGCTTTGGGGAAGGGTAGAATAACTAGCTAGGTTGACCCAGTAGTGAATATAATTTAAGAAAAGTTAAAAATCTTAATTAAAGATATTGGCAGGGGCCAATAGGTTCAAAGTAAGCCCCTGAAAACTATATAAAGAAAATGATATTGGCAGGGACCAATAGGTTCGCAGTCAGCCCATGAAAACTGTGATTTGATATTAGCAGGGGCCAATAGGTTTATAGTTAGCCCATGAAAACTATATCCGGATTAAGATATTGTCAGTTAGTCAATAGGTTCCTAATCAGCCCATGAAAACTAGGATAAGAGAAAAGATATTGGATTACCAATAGGTTTTAGTGATCCCATGAAAACTATGAAATCAGACAGGGAGTCCATAAACATTTAACCGGTTATTAGTGAGCCCATGAAAACTAATAGGTTAATAGTAATCCTTGAAACTATAATTGAGACAGATAATCAAAATGAATGGGGATGTGTAATCCAGAATTAACTTACTTGTTTGCATATCATCATATTATTTTGAATTTTTTTAACCATTATGGATGCAGGAGCACGGTATATGGTTTTATAAAGTTTTTAAGATACTAGTGAGGGGAAAACCCGTTCCGCTAAGCGGTGTGGTCTCACTAGATATATAAATGGTTTGAGATGGTAGATTATTATTCATACCAGGTTTTATGTCTGACTCGAAGTTTTTGTTTTACCCTTAAACTCTAGGGCACTCAATTGATTTTGAGTAGTTTGAGGTTTAAGGTTTTCAGGTGTTCTTTTAGACAAATAAAGCTTCCACTGACGTGCAGGAGGCATGCTAGCTACTTAGAGTTCTTTTTTTTTCCGCTGTGTCTAGTTGTAAAAGAAAACTTGTTTTATTGCCTTATTATAACTCTGATCATCCAAGGGGGCATCTTCATATGTCGCCCTTGGCGTATTTTGTAATAAGTATATTTTGTCTGAACGTGGTCTGCGCATTGGGATTATGTAATGGATTTAAAATTTTTTGAAATAGAATGTGGATTTTGTTTGTTGTTTTAATTTTTTTTTCATATTCATATGTTTCTGTGTATCAATGTATTTAACGTTACCGTATTTGGTCGCCGAGGATTAATAACAATGGATGACTGCAGCATCCGTAGCCGTTAGTTTTGGGCCTCCAAGTAGGGGGATGTTACAAGTTGGTATCAGAGCATAGGTTTATGAAACTTTAAAAGAAATTTAAACCTAAAAAGATTTTTCAAACATAATCCAATGAATCAGGTAATAAGATCGAGGTTTGGGTTAACGATATAATAACGTACTTGTATTTGATATATAGTTATATATATATGTAAGTACGTATTCCCCGCTCTCTTAGACCATTCTTATATATATTACTAATGCACATATGCAGATTTATGAGAAAGAAGAAACGGAACCAGGAAATGGAAGAGAAAATCTCGGTGGAGGAAGCACCACAACCAATGGAAATGCTCGACCCACCACCAAGAGGAACTCGGTTCGACCGGCCAATGCTAATAACCAAAATGCTGATGCGAATGTGGGTGCTAGAAATCCACCAGTAGATATGGGCCGATGTATCAGTTCTTCGTCAATATGATTCAAGCAGGAGCTGCTGCTGGTATTGTTGGAAATGTTGGAGGAGCTAATCTTGTGGCTCGAGTTGGGAATAATTATGCTAAGCTTAGTAGAGACTACACCAGTATTGGTGGGAAACCATTCATGGGGACAAAGAATGCTATTGACGTAGAGAATTGGCTATTGCATTGTGAGCGTATCCTCACTGATTTGGGTTTAGATGATGGGCAAAAGAGAAGGTTGGCCTCTAGGTAGTTACAAGGGTCAGCGCTTCATTGGTGGAACAGTGTTACTGCCGAAGTTTCGGAGGAGCAGTTGACTTGGGCAGATTTCAGAAGGAGATTTGAGTAGAAGTTTATGTCTGAGTTTGCTAAGTCAAAGCCGATGAGGAAGTTTATGGATCTGGAGCAGGGAGAGATGTCGGTTGTTGAGTATGCCACTAAGTTTGAGGAGTTGCCCCGTTACGGACATAACACTATAGACATTGTCATCAGAAGAAACGAGAAGTTCATTAGGGAACCGAGGCCTAAAATTGCTAGGGCGACCCTGCCACATCTTCATGATCCTAGTAATTTAGTTATGGCGATGGCTATTTGCCATAAGGAGATGCTTTCTAGTTGTGCTAGAGAGAAGCTGGTGGAAATTCAGGGTACTCAGGGGAAGAAGAGAAAGTTCTTTAAGAAGAAGGGAGAAGTTGCCAAGAAGGTAAAGGCATAGTTAGTTTGCTATAAGTGTGACAAGAAGGGTTACTATGCGAATGAGTGCTTGTCCGGTAATCGAAAGAAGGCTGCAAATAAGAAGAATGTGAAGTGCTTCAACTATGATCAAGTTGGGCATTACAAGAATCAGTGTCCAGAGCCAGTTAGGGCAGACAAAGGAAAGGTTTTTGCTAGTGGACCAGCCAGGCCTACTGCAGCTGATAAAGGGAAGATTATGATGGAAGGTACGCTTTTGATTCAGTATTCCAATTAGGGTACTTTTTGATACTGATGCATTACATTCATTTATATCTCAGTGTTTGGTTGATAGATTATGCTTAAAACCCACCTACCTTGTTACTTCCTTAAGGGTTGCAAATACAATAGGAGGATATGCAACTCTAGGGTTGAGGTGTGACCAGTTAGAACTTGATTTGTTAGGTTATAAGTTTGCATGCAGTTTGTATGTTATTGATTTCGTAGATTTCAGAATCATTCTGGGTATGGATTGGTTGGGTAGGTATTAGGCTAGAATATTTTGTCAGGATAGGGAGATATCACTGAGACATCCTAATAGTCATAACCGAGTAATATTTTCCGTGGATAATTCTGACTGCAGTGTGAGTACTTTGCTTAGTGCTATGGAGATAGGAGATGAGTCAAGTCAGGTTCGAGTAGCAAGAGACTTTGCAGATGTCTTTGAGCCAGTCACAGGACTACCATTGAAACGAGAAGTTGAGTTTCGTATAGATCTTATGCCCGGAGCTGAACCTGTGAGTAGACCACCTACCAGGATGACACCGACTAAGATGAAGGAATTGGGTTGCAGCTAATGGATCTAGAAGGAAGGAATTTTATTAGGCCAAGCAGTTCGCCTTGGGGAGTGGTCGCGGTGTTCATGAAGAAACTAGATGAGTCGTTGAGGATGTGTATCGACTATCGCAAGTTGAACAAGAGGACGATAAAGAATAAGAATCCTTTGTCGAGAATTGATGATCTGTTTGATCAGTTGAGTGGAGCCAGAGTGTTTTCTCAGTTGGATTTGGCGACAGGTTTCCATCTGTTAAGAGTGGCAGAGGACAATATTCCTTTGATAGCATTTCAGACAAAGTGTGGTTCGTATGAGGTGTTAGTGATGTCATTTGGATTAACAAAAGCACCTGCTTTCTTCGTGGATTTGATGAACCAAGTTTTCCGAGAGTACTTGGATAGGTTTGTATTGGTGTTTATAGATGACATTTTAGTATACTCTAAGGATGAGAGAGAGCATAAAGTTCATCTTAGAGTGGTACTTGAGACGCTGAGGAGAATCAACTAAATGCGAAGTTTACCAAGTGTCATTTTTGGATAAAAGAGGTTAAGTTTCTTGGTTACGTGGTTTCAGAGAAAGGCTTGTCAGTCGATCCAGATAAGATCGAAGCTGTGAATAATTGGAAGAGACCAGAGATGTTGACTGAGATTAAATGTTTTCTTGGACTTGCTGGCTACTAATAGAGATTTATCAAGGATTTCTCGCGGATAGCATCTCCTTTGACTAAGTTATCTAGGAATGAGGTGAAGTTTGTCTAGTCCGACAAATGTGAGGAAGCATTCCTTAAGTTAAAGCATTTGTTGACCAATGCACCAATTTTAGTAGTTCCAGACGGTAACCAAGGGTTGGTGGTGTATACTGTTGCATGCGGAACTGGATTGGGAGCA
Source organism: Allium fistulosum (assembly GCA_030737815.1). Lineage (NCBI taxonomy): Eukaryota > Viridiplantae > Streptophyta > Magnoliopsida > Asparagales > Amaryllidaceae > Allium > Allium fistulosum. The sequence goes on along the minus strand of CM060905.1, from coordinate 592,590,937 downwards.
GTATTGATGCAAAAGGGTAAAGTTATTGCCTACGCATCTAGACAGATTAGACCGCATGAAGTGAGGTATCCTACTCATGATTTAGAGTTGGTTGCGGTGATCTTTGCATTGAAGATTTGGAGACATTATCTCTTAGGGGAGAGATTTGAGCTTTATACCGATCATAAGTCTTTACGTTATTTATTCTCTCAGAAGGAGTTGAATATGATACAGCAGAGGTGGCTGGAGTTTTTGGCTGCTTATGATTTTGGTATAGAGTATACCCCAGGGAAAGGTAATAAGGTAGCGGATGCTCTAAGCAGAAGACATTAGAATGTGGTGTTAGCTACGTTGGCAAAATGAAAGGATCTAGAAGCTTTGGCCAGTAGTGGTGTGTAGTTAAGATTGACTGCTAGTTCTAGTCAAAGTACTGCCATGTTATCTTGTTTAGAAGTTCTTACAGTGCTGATCGAGAGGATTGCTTCTAAGCAGAGAGAGGATCCAGTATTAGCCGAGAAGATTAGAAGGCTCGAGATTGGAGATGAGATCGATGATCTAAAGGAATTTAGTCTTGACCAAAGAGGGTGGTTGAGAAAGAAGGGACGATTGTGTGTTCCGAATGTGGAGAACTTGAGGAAAGAAGTTCTTGGAGAGTGTCATCGGTCCAAGTTTACGATTCATCCTGGAGAGACCAAGATGTATCAAGATATGAAGAGGAGCTTCTATTGGGAAGGCAAGAAGGGGGATGTTGGCTTGTGGATGAGGCAGTGTGCAAACTGTCAACAAGTGAAAGCTGAACATCCAAAGCTGAGTGGGTTGCTTCAGCCTTTAGAGATCCTAGTTTGTAAATGGGATTCGATATCCATGGATTTTATAGACGGGTTGCCAAGGTCAAATAGGGGAAATGAAAGTATATGGGTTATATTGGACAGATTGACCAAGAGTGCCCATTTCATTCCAATAAGGTCAACCAGGATGGCACCTATTTTAGCTAAGTTGTTCATGAAGAACATAGTTAGACTGCATGGAGTTCATAGTAGTATAGTCAGTGACAGAGATGCCTTGTTCACTAGTGAATTCTGTAAGAGTCTACAGGAAGTATTGGGTACCAAGCTTAATATGAATACTGTGTATCACCCTCAGACGGGCAGGCAGACGGAGAGAGTCAATAAGGTACTCGAGAATTTTTAAGAACTTGTGTATTAGACTTTAGTGGATCCTGGGAGGATCACCTACATTTGGTTGAGTTTTTCTATAATAATAGTTACCAGACTAGTATAGGAACGACACCTTTTGAAGCTTTGTATGGAAGGCCATGCAAATCACCACCATGTTGGTCGGAAACTGGAGACAGATTAGTCTTAGGTACAAATCTGGTTAGGGAGGCGTCAGGAAAGATTGAATTGATCCGAGGAAGAATGAAGGAAGCTCAGTCTAGATAGAAAAGTTACTTAGATAAGAGGCGTAAAGACCTAGAGTTCTCAATTAGAGATAAGATTTTCATTAAGATGTCACTGATGAAAGGTGTGGTGCAATTTGGAAAGTCAGGGAAACTAGCACCAAGATAAGTTGGACCATTCCATATTTTAGAGAGGATCGGGAAACTCGCATACAGAGTAGAATTGCCGAGCAGTATGGTAGGTGTCCATAATGTATATTATGTGTGTCATCTTTGTAAGTATGTGCATGATCCAGAGACTACTATTCCTCTGACAGGATTAGAAGATTTAATAGTAGAGCCTAATTTGACTTTTGTTAGACAACCAATTTGGGTTGTAGCGAGAGATGAGAAAAGATTGAGTGAGAAATGGGTTCTTCTAAATAGCTTTCATAGGAGGTTTCCATTTTATGTCTAAAGGTACAAGCTTTCGAAGGGGTTACTTTATTTATAAAAGAATGCTTTCGAAAGTAGAGGTTCCGACCTAGTCGAAACCCAGCCGCTTTTCTTTTACCTTTCGAGGGTACTGAAGTCATCAATGCTTTCATAGGGTGCTTTTGTTTTAAACTTATGTTAAACCACTTCCTAAATGTTTTCGAAAGGGGTAATGGGTTTCGAAGAAAATAGTGTCGAAATGGGGTTTCGATTCTATCCTTCTAAGTTTCACTCAAAGGTTTTGAGCTTTCAAATAGATGGTTTCGACACCATCAAAATTTTACCCAAAGCAATTTTATTAAAGGTTTCGAAAGAGATACTTTTGTGTGTAACCACTTTGACCTAAAAGATGTTTTTAAAGAGTAAAACCCAACGTTTTTGAAAGAGGTACTTTCATTGGTTTCGAAGCTATATTTCTAAAGATTATTAAGCAATATCTGGACACATTCGAAAGGTATGATTTTGTTTCGAAAGGATTGATTTATAGAGCTACGAAAGGTATATACTTAGAGCTTTGAAAAGTGGTTTTCTATGCTTTCGATGGAGGTCACTGATGTGCACGTAAATGTGCATATATTTACATCCATATTTTATCTATATTTATTTAAATAAATGTCATATTTGGGTATTTAAACATGTTTAAAAACAAAATTCAATTATTTTCAAATCATCATATATTCATCTACATACAGGGGAAAAATAGTCATTTTTGTGCATGTGTTAATTTAGGACTTTTTACTTGGACATTTTTCATAATTTTTATAGGAATTTGGATGCATATGGAAGAGGGTTTCTGAAATGACCCTCCTATTTACTCACTAATTTTATTGGTGATTTTTTTTTTTGCAATAGAGATGATATATAGATATATCATTTATTACAAATATATTTCCCAGGGTCATTTTTCTTTCTCTAATAAACAAAAACATATCCAGGATCTTTCACAATATAGAAATATTGTTTTAATTCTAAATCATTTTTAACATACATATATGAAGATATCTATGTTATATTCTACTTGAATCAGAGCATGATAATAAGTAGAAATCCTTTTTAAATTTGCAAAAATGTGATAAATTCCCTTTTTAAATTAAAACTTATTGTATCCAGATTTTTGACTATAGTGTCCCCTGGAAATATGTACCTTAGACTGTTATTATAATTAAGAAATAACCAAGCAATGATCAGTGGAAAGCAAGCTTATAATATGGATGATTATCTTAAAGTCTGAATATTATCAAACTCAGGTTAAAAGAAAGTGGATCCTAAGTGAACACAAGCAACATCTAGGCGTAATGGAAACGCGCCTAACTTATTCATACAAGGTCACTGGTTCGAGTACTATGCTGGTCGGTTCAAACACAATTTTTGTTTTTTTTTTCCTGTATGGCTGAAATCTGATACCTACCTATAATTGTACGTATATATATTTAATTTTTGCCTATAACCTAACATACAAAACAATTCTTCTTGCATAACTATTTTTAAACCCATTCTTACAACTGTTTTAAGAATTTCCATTTATATTTTTGCCCAATATCAACATGTACACAGATATACATGTACATGTCAGTGTTTTTGTTCTTTTTCCAGAAAACTGAGCTCAAATGTTCCCTTGCTTCATTGATCTGAAGTGGGGCATTTGGCCTGACCTATGGCCTGACCTATGGCCTAACCATGTGGTTACTCTGGCCATTCTTTTGTTTGCATTTTCACAACCCAGATTGTACACAAAATATTGATACCTTTCCTTTTCAATAGCATGTATATATATTTGTGTGAATCAGACATTTTGTGGTCAGATATATCATTCTTCCTAATCATACTTCTCCTTTAAAAATACATCTTCAAAGCATAAACACTTTTTCTTACATCTGGACTTATGTCAATTTCATAAATTGAAGATATAGCAGTTTAATTCTTTTCTAGTTTTCCCAATATTATTTTCTGTATATCTATATTCTTTTTGAAAGAACTCAGGATTTACTGAAATCATCATAAAATGATTATGCTTATAAAATCCAGGTTTTACCTCTAAATCAAAACAACTTTAGCAAATAGGTTTTCAAATCAGTTCACAACAATATCCTTAGTACATACCAAATCAGAAATAACCAGAAACAACATAGCACATGTCTCTTACAAATTCTGCCTACTTAATACATTTAGATAGCCATATTAATCAGGGAATACATGCATGAATTAACACATTTTAGCTTTTATTTCTAATTATCTTAGCATCCTCTATTCCATATCTTTTTAATCTTGCTTACTTAGCTCCATCATAACCTGCAAAAGCATTAGTGGCTGCCCCATTATAAATGAGACACCCCCATGTGCCATGAGCAATAAGGGTCAGATCTATGATCTGGTGTGAGCATTTCTAACATATCCATGATATTAAGCTAAGGATACAGCATAAATATACTTTGCATACTTGACAGGTATTATCATGTACAATACATCAGAGCAAACATATGCAATAAAACAACTTTTATCTGGAACTACTAGGTTGCCTTTTCTTTTTTTTCTTATAAATTCCTGGCCTCATCTGCTATAAGGAATCAAAGGGACACATTGCCATGAACTAATTAACATTATGGCACAAAGATCTCAGGACTTAAACAAGCCATGTGCCAACTTGTCTACTTCAAATAGGACAAGCATTCCAGCAGCCTTCTTGGCACAAAATCCTTAGTTATATCACTAAGTGTATTTATGTTCATTCTATCAATGATAGCTAGGTGTACATACCACCTGTACTCATGAAACATACTAGTTACCTTGCAGCCATGATATTGCAAGCAAGTTAAAGGTTACTTTCTAGAGATATAACACCCCAGTCATTCCATCTCACATTATTTATCATAGAAACACCCTATTCAAGCATATACCAGAATGTTTGCAACTGAGAATAAATACATGGCTCTATTGAGTTTATTTTGATTTTTCAAGCAACTATATTTAGTCAGATTTTCAATCTTGTTTAAACATAGTTTTTAGGCTTGTAAGTTTCTGTTTAGTTTAGGGCTCAGCACTTATAGAGAAAAACTCCATTGCACCCTTAACCAATTATTTCAAGCCTCAGCACCATACCAATGTATATGCAGCTCATAGTTTTCTTTATCTTTTCATTCTTTGTCTTAAGCCATTATTCAAACTAGTTACAAATACTCTGATATATGTTCCTTAAGGTTTTGGTATAATATACAGAGGTGAAAATAGAACAACAAAGTTAAACATCCAGCATAGCAGATCATATCTCATCAAACATTCATGAAACCATCAGCAGCCAACATAGTTTGTAAATCAAAACATGCAAAATATAACATATAAAAGCTTGGCTGCCTAATCCCAGGTCTTAATGCCATGTATATGAGTGAGGATACTCACCTAAATGCTTACACAAACTCAAACCAGAAAACCCTTCAAATCTTTAGCCTTATCTTCCTCTTCTTCCTTAGGTTAATTAATTAGTGAGAGAGCAGTTTTCTGATTGGGCTCTTGGTTTAAATAAGGGTTCTGTCTAGGGTTTTGGGTGATGCAAAATCCCTATTTTAGCCCAGACCAGAATCATGCATTTGGCATTGCACATTCCTTCCCTCTTAACCCTTAATGTCCCGGCCAATATTTTAAAACAAGACTAAATTGTGCCTATTTTCCTTTTTTTTCAGAAAGTGATAACTTTAAGTATTTTTATTATATTTACCTCAAACATGATAATGGTGTGACTTTCTATTTTTCTGCCTATGTACATTTGCTTTCTTGCACTTTGGTTCTTACTGTTTTAGTGCTTCCTTTATTTATTTTCTGCTCCATAATATCTGGATATATATATATATACATTTATACAACCATGGGTGTTAATTTAATTTTAACCATTTATTTGCAGAAAACATGTGCATACATATGTGCATTTCTACACCTATTTAAAATTTCACTTATTCATTATAAATCAATGTTTTCTTCTATCTAAATTTTCAGACAAGTCATACATAGGCATATATATATAGATATATATATATATATACACACATCCTCAGGAATTTTTAATACTCATGTCTAAGTCTATATTTTCTTTATTTAAAACATTTTATCTAAATGTTTTCCTTCCTTGTTTTATTATCCAGGAATTCTGGATTTTCTCTTAGTGCCATAACTAGTGTGCACGTGCACACATGCACACAACCTTGCACCACTGAAAATCCCACCTATATAATAATTCTGATTTTCCCCCAGAATTTTAATCATTTATTAAAAGAATTTTCCTCAAAATCTTGGGGTATTACAATCACCCCTCCTTTTAGGAATTGTGCCCTCACAATTTACAACATATTCTTTGAGTACTCCTACTTTCTTAGGAAAATTATTCAAATATGCATGAGCAATTTAAATAGTCACTGTCTATCATACATATCAAATTTTCTTAGTAATCTAAGAATTTACCTTTCAAATTTGCAAAGAGCCTAGGGTAATCCATCCTGATTTTATCCTCTAGCTCCCAAGTACAATCACTAGGATCTATACTCCATTGAATCTTTACAAGCTTCAATGTCTTGTTTCTTAATTTCTTTTCTTCCCTTGCCACAATTCCCACTGGCTCTTTCTCATAGATTAGATCTGGATTTATCTGAACTTCAGTAGGCTTTTCTAAGATTTCCTCCTTGTTATGTACCCATCTCCTTAGTTGTGACACATGAAACACATTGTGCATTGCACTCATCTTCTCTGGAAGCTCCAGCTTATAGGCTAGTGAGCCTATCCTCTCCAAAATCTTGTATGGTCCAACATATATGGGTCTGAGTTTCCCCTGCTTGCCAAATCTCAAGACTTTCTTCATTGGTGAAACCTTAATGAAGACATAATCACCTACTTTGAATTCCACTGACTTCCTCTTTGCATCAGCATACTTCTTTTGCCTATCTTGAGCTACTGCCATCCTCTTTCTCACCAGTCCTATTTTCTCTGTGATGTCCTTGACATATTCTGGCCCTAGGATAGCTTTCTCTCCTGCCTCAGCCCAACACATAGGTGATAGACATGGCTTTCCATATAGGGCTTCAAAGGGTGCCATTCCAATTGTGCTTTGGTGGCTATTATTGTATGTGAACTCAGCCAAATGGAGGTGGTCCTCCCAATTTCCTCCAAAGTCTAACACACATGCTCTAAGCAAATCCTCTAGAATCTTGTTTACCACTTCTGTTTGCCCATCTGATTGGGGGTGATAAGCAGTGCTTAGGCACAATTCACTCCCCATAGCTTCTTGGAAGCTCCTCCAGAACCTTGAAGTGAAGATTGTATCCCTATCACTCACTATAGTTTTAGGAACACCATGCAGTTTTACCACTTCTCTCATAAAAGTTTGGGCTAACCTAGGTGCATTTCTGTCTGCTTTCACTGGTATGAAGTGGGCTACTTTAGTCAGCCTATCTACAATCACCCAAATACTTGTATTTCCCCTCTTGGATCTAGGAAGACCATCTATGAAATCCATAGATATGTCTTCCCACTTCCACTGTGGTATGCTAAGTGGCTGCAACAACCCTGAAGGTCTTTGGGTCTCAGCTTTTATTTGTTGACAGACCATACACTTAGCAACATATCTAGCTACATTAGATTTCATTCCCTTCCACCAATAGTCCCTTTTTAAGTTTTGGTACATTTTGGTGCTGCCTGGATGTATGGAATATTTACTTCTATGGTACTCATTAAGGATTTCTTCTTTCAATTCTATGATGTTTGGGACACATATCCTTCCCTTGTACCTTAAGTATCCTTTTACATCCATGTGATAATCCTTCACTTCCTCCTTCTTTAATAGGAGAGACCTCTTTTCTGCTAAGTCTTGATCTTCTTCTTGCATTTTTGCCACCTTCAAGGCCAAGTTTGATTGTAAAGTAATTAAACTTAACCTTCCTTTACTCCTTTCTTCCTCAATTATTTCCATACTCATCCCACTGCTCTCATCTATTTCCAAATCAGTGAGCATGGTCAAGTCTCTAAACTCCTCCATCATCAACATGGCCACTTTTGCATGCTGCCTACTCAATGCATCTGCCACTTTATTAGCCTTGCCTGGTGTATAAAGTATATCTAAGTCATAAGCAGCAAGAAATTCAACCCATCTGTGTTGTCTCATATTTAAATCTTTTTGTGAAAAGAGATATTTTAAGGCCTTGTGATCAGTGTATAAAATGAACTTTGCACCTAATAAGTAATGCCTCCAAAGCTTCAAGGCATAAACTACTGCTGCCAACTCAAGATCATGAGTTGCATATCTAGTTTCATGGGGTTTTAGTTGTCTAGATGCATAGGCTATGACCTGATCTTGCTGCATCAACACAGCCCCTAGCCCTGACCCACATGCATCTGTATATACAACCAATCCCTCATTGCCTTCTGGTACTCTCAACACTGGTGATTTTACCAAAGCCTCCTTGATCTGGGTGAAAGCTTGTTCACACTTATCAGTCCATATAAACTTTTGGTTCTTCCTAGTCAGGTTAGTGAGTGGCATTGCTATTTTAGAAAATCCTTGTATGAACCTCCTATAGTATCCTGCCATCCCCATGAATGACCTTACTTCACTAACATTGTTAGGCTTCTTTCATGCTTGGATTGCTACTATCTTATTGGGGTTTATAGAAATTCCCCTAGCAGAAACAACATGTCCAAGAAAGTGTACTTCCTCTTGCCAGAACACACACTTAGAAAATTTTGCTTTCAAATCTTTTTCTCTTAATCTAGATAAGACCAAATGTAAGTGGTTCTCATGTTCCTCTATTGTTCTAGAGTAGATTAGAATATCATCTATAAAAATCAGAACAAACTTGTCTAAGTAATCTCTGAATATCCTATTCATTAGGTCTACAAAGTAAGAAGGGGCATTTGTTAGCCCAAATGGCATAACCAGAAACTCATACAAACCATATCTTGTGTTGAATGCTGTATATTTAATACTTGATTCCTCAACTTTCATCTGATGAAACCCAGATGCCAAGTCTAGCCTAGAAAACACTTTAGCTCCACTGAGCTGATCAAAGAGATCATCTATCCTGGGTAATGGGTATTTGTTTTTGACGGTTACTTTGTTTAATTCTCTGTAATCTATACACATTCTTAAAGTACCATCATGCTTTTTAACAAATACTACAGGAGCACCCCAGCATGAATTACTTGGCCTTATAAACCCCTTGGCTTCTAATTCTTCCAGCTGGTTCTTTAGCTCCTTTAATTCACTTGGCCCCATCCTTGTAGGTTTTTTGATAACTGGGCTAGCCCCAGGCATAAGGTTAATCTGGAATTCAACAGGTCTATGGTGTGAGACACCTTTTACTTCCCCAAATACATCCAAGTATTCTTTAACTATGGGGATTTCATTAATAGCTATTTCCTTGGGATTATTTCCTAATTCAATTAAATGATTTAGACTGTTTTCTTTGATAGGTTCACATAGAATTGTAACCCTTTGGCCTTTAGAATTTTGTAGTGAAATGGTGGATGCATCTAGGTCAATTACGGCTTTGAATTGTCTTAGCCAATCTACCCCTAATATAACTCCTATATTTGGGAAGTTTAGAACATATAAATTGGAAACAAATGTGTTTCCTCCTATGTTCAAATTCACATCCACACAGATCATATCTAATACACTAGAACTTCCTAAAGGGCTTTGTATTAACAGAGGTACTTCAGCCAAATTGCAGTTCATTTTCAACCTTTTAACTATTTCATGGGAAATGAGTGAGTGGGTTGCCCCGGTATCATATATTACAGCTAAAGGTATGGTACAAATAAATAGTGTACCTTCCACTTGACCATGGTTTTCAGCATTAGCCTCAATTATGGCCTTGCCCCTACCTTCCAGGTTTGCCACTTTCCCTTGTTGCTTGTTTTCTGGGCAATTTCTTTTCATATGCCCTTCCTTCCCACATAGATAGCATTTGAAAGCTCCCCCTTTAAGCTCTGGGCATCTTGGCTTAATATGGCCTTCTTTCCCACAATGGTTGCAAACTATTTTTCTTTTGGCTTCATTGGGCTTTGCATCCACTGCCTTCTTACCATCTGCCTCTCCTTTCTTCTTATCATAAGGGTGGTACTTTCCTTTGTTCTTCTTGTTACTATTGTTTTTGAAGTTCCTGAACTTATCTCTTTCCTTGTCATGCTGCTCAATCTTCAGAGCCAAATCTATCACTTGATCAAAAGTTCTGTCAGCATAAGGTAGTATAGCCCTGCTAAGCCCCGGGTTCAATCCCTTGATGTATCTATCATTTTTGGATGCTTCATCAGCCACTAACATTGCCCCATAGGTAGACAATCCCTCAAACTTCTGGGTATATTCTGTGACATTCATAGTCCCCTGTCTAAGTTTGATGAACTCCTCAAGTAAAGTGGTTTTTGCTGAGGCTGGAACAAACCTTGCCTCTAACATCTCCATAAATTGATTCCAATTAATATCATTTTCATTCCTGCCAGCTATGATCACCTCCCACCAACTCAAAGCCGCACCTTTCAATTGCCTTGAGGCCACTTGCCTCTTCCTTTGGTCATCTAGTTGCATATCAGTGAAGATCCTCTCTAATGTCCTTAGCCATGCCTGAATCTCCATTACACTTTCAGTTCCTTCAAAGCTCTTACCTCCCAAGTTGGTATAAGTCTTCACTAACTTGGAGAGCTCCTCATGTGGGTTCTCAGGTCTGTGCCCAATTCCATCTCTCAAAACTCTCACAAATTCCTGCATGTCAAGCATTTGTGGTGTGCTAGATCCTCCTTGATGATGAGACCCTCTTCCTACCATATTTCTAAAAGTATATGTATTTCATCTTATTAGTTTATAACACTAGCTTTTATTTTACATTGATTGTATCTTTTCCTATTTAATCATTGTGTATGTCACATGCACACACATACATACATTCAGGGAATACTTATAAACAGTCAAATATACAAACAATCCTAGTATAAACATAAGCATACAAACATTTTGCTATGTTAATTAAAACATAGCTCTGATACCAAATGAAATGACCCTCCTATTTACTCACTAATTTTATTGGTGATTTTTTTTTTTTGCAATAGAGATGATATATAGATATATCATTTATTACAAATATATTTCCCAGGGTCATTTTTCTTTCTCTAATAAACAAAAACATATCCAGGATCTTTCACAATATAGAAATATTGTTTTAATTCTAAATCATTTTTAACATACATATATGAAGATATCTATGTTATATTCTACTTGAATCAGAGCATGATAATAAGTAGAAATCCTTTTTAAATTTGCAAAAATGTGATAAATTCCCTTTTTAAATTAAAACTTATTGTATCCAGATTTTTGACTATAGTGTCCCCTGGAAATATGTACCTTAGACTGTTATTATAATTAAGAAATAACCAAGCAATGATCAGTGGAAAGCAAGCTTATAATATGGATGATTATCTTAAAGTCTGAATATTATCAAACTCAGGTTAAAAGAAAGTGGATCCTAAGTGAACACAAGCAACATCTAGGCGTAATGGAAACGCGCCTAACTTATTCATACAAGGTCACTGGTTCGAGTACTATGCTGGTCGGTTCAAACACAATTTTTTTTTTCCTGTATGGCTGAAATCTGATACCTACCTATAATTGTACGTATATATATTTAATTTTTGCCTATAACCTAACATACAAAACAATTCTTCTTGCATAACTATTTTTAAACCCATTCTTACAACTGTTTTAAGAATTTCCATTTATATTTTTGCCCAATATCAACATGTACACAGATATACATGTACATGTCAGTGTTTTTGTTCTTTTTCCAGAAAACTGAGCTCAAATGTTCCCTTGCTTCATTGATCTGAAGTGGGGCATTTGGCCTGACCTATGGCCTAACCATGTGGTTACTCTGGCCATTCTTTTGTTTGCATTTTCACAACCCAGATTGTACACAAAATATTGATACCTTTCCTTTTCAAAAGCATGTATATATATTTGTGTGAATCAGACATTTTGTGGTCAGATATATCATTCTTCCTAATCATACTTCTCCTTTAAAAATACATCTTCAAAGCATAAACACTTTTTCTTGCATCTGGACTTATGTCAATTTCATAAATTGAAGATATAGCAGTTCAATTCTTTTCTGGTTTTCCCAATATTATTTTCTGTATATCTATATTCTTTTTGAAAGAACTCAGGATTTACTGAAATCATCATAAAATGATTATGCTTATAAAATCCAGGTTTTACCTCTAAATCAAAAAAACTTTAGCAAATAGGTTTTCAAATCAGTTCACAACAATATCCTTAGTACATACCAAATCAGAAATAACCAGAAACAACATAGCACATGTCTCTTACAAATTCTGCCTACTTAATACATTTAGATAGCCATATTAATCAGGGAATACATGCATGAATTAACACATTTTAGCTTTTATTTCTAATTATCTTAGCATCCTCTATTCCATATCTTTTTAATCTTGCTTACTTAGCTCCATCATAACCTGCAAAAGCATTAGTGGCTGCCCCATTATAAATGAGACACCCCCATGTGCCATGAGCAATAAGGGTCAGATCTATGATCTGGTGTGAGCATTTCTAACATATCCATGATATTAAGCTAAGGATACAGCATAAATATACTTTGCATACTTGACAGGTATTATCATGTACAATACATCAGAGCAAACATATGCAATAAAACAACTTTTATCTGGAACTACTAGGTTGCCTTTTCTTTTTTTTCTTATAAATTCCTGGCCTCATATGCTATAAGGAATCAAAGGGACACATTGCCATGAACTAATTAACATTATGGCACAAAGATCTCAGGACTTAAACAAGCCATGTGCCAACTTGTCTACTTCAAATAGGACAAGCATTCCAGCAGCCTTCTTGGCACAAAATCCTTAGTTATATCACTAAGTGTATTTATGTTCATTCTATCAATGATAGCTAGGTGTACATACCACCTGTACTCATGAAACATACTAGTTACCTTGCAGCCATGATATTGCAAGCAAGTTAAAGGTTACTTTCTAGAGATATAACACCCCAGTCATTCCATCTCACATTATTTATCATAGAAACACCCTATTCAAGCATATACCAGAATGTTTGCAACTGAGAATAAATACATGGCTCTATTGAGTTTATTTTGATTTTTCAAGCAACTATATTTAGTCAGATTTTCAATCTTGTTTAAACATAGTTTTTAGGCTTGTAAGTTTCTGTTTAGTTTAGGGCTCAGCACTTATAGAGAAAAACTCCATTGCACCCTTAACCAATTATTTCAAGCCTCAGCACCATACCAATGTATATGCAGCTCATAGTTTTCTTTATCTTTTCATTCTTTGTCTTAAGCCATTATTCAAACTAGTTACAAATACTCTGATATATGTTCCTTAAGGTTTTGGTATAATATACAGAGGTGAAAATAGAACAACAAAGTTAAACATCCAGCATAGCAGATCATATCTCATCAAACATTCATGAAACCATCAGCATCCAACATAGTTTGTAAATCAAAACATGCAAAATATAACATATAAAAGCTTGGCTGCCTAATCCCAGGTCTTAATGCCATGTATATGAGTGAGGATACTCACCTAAATGCTTACACAAACTCAAACCAGAAAACCCTTCAAATCTTTAGCCTTATCTTCCTCTTCTTCCTTAGGTTAATTAATTAGTGAGAGAGCAGTTTTCTGATTGGGCTCTTGGTTTAAATAAGGGTTCTGTCTAGGGTTTTGGGTGATGCAAAATCCCTATTTTAGCCCAGACCAGAATCATGCATTTGGCATTGCACATTCCTTCCCTCCTAACCCTTAATGTCCCGGCCAATATTTTAAAACAAGACTAAATTGTGCCTATTTTCCTTTTTTTTCAGAAAGTGATAACTTTAAGTATTTTTATTATATTTACCTCAAACATGATAATGGTGTGACTTTCTATTTTTCTGCCTATGTACATTTGCTTTCTTGCACTTTGGTTCTTACTGTTTTAGTGCTTCCTTTATTTATTTTCTGCTCCATAATATCTGGATATATATATATATATATACATTTATACAACCATGGGTGTTAATTTAATTTTAACCATTTATTTGCAGAAAACATGTGCATACTTATGTGCATTTCTACACCTATTTAAAATTTCACTTATTCATTATAAATCAATGTTTTCTTCTGTCTAAATTTTCAGACAAGTCATACATAGGCATATATATATAGATATATATATATACACACATCCTCAGGAATTTTTAATACTCATGTCTAAGTCTATATTTTCTTTATTTAAAACATTTTATCTAAATGTTTTCCTTCCTTGTTTTATTATCCAGGAATTCTGGATTTTCTCTTAGTGCCATAACTAGTGTGCACGTGCACACATGCACACAACCTTGCACCACTGAAAATCCCACCTATATAATAATTCTGATTTTCCCCCAGAATTTTAATCATTTATTAAAAGAATTTTCCTCAAAATCTTGGGGTATTACAGTTTCATGAAGATATATGCATGCACAAGGCAATACAAGGAATGAAGAGGAAATAATACAAGCTCATGATCATGGAGGACCCCACCCACTTACCTAAATCTACAATTAGAAGCTAATGGACGACTAAGTGGAGGTTAAAGCTTCATGCACACTTCCTAAAGGGCATTTTAGGAAGCACACTAAAAATTGAATTAGGGTTTTATGCATGTATAAACAGCCCTCCTATGTACATGTAAAGGATCTTCTACTCTCTTATTTTACTTAGGAAAATTAGCAAGCAAGTTGTAAACAAAATGTTTCATGAAATAAAAATGGCTTACTAGCCTCTTTCTCTTCTCTTTTCTACTTGTTTTTCTTTACTTTATGTTAATGTTTATTTCTATGCTTTCTCTCATTTCATGTTTATAGCTTAGATTTACATTCATGCAAGTAGTGTAGCTTTAATTTTTATGCAAGTAGTTAGTAGTTAATCTCTTTTTCTTTCTTTGCTTAGTTTCATTTCTTTGCTTTTTAATGTTGAAATTTACAAGTGTTGATTTGATAACACAAATGAGTAACTAAAACCCTTCAATTTAGGGGTAATGAAGCTCTCTAACTTTATGTAATTTCAACATTTCTATGATTTATGATCTCTTTTATTTGTGCTTCATAAGAGTAGATTTTGATATAAGTTTATACAAGTGGGTTTTATAGCTTATGTTGCATTTGCAAATGAGCTATTCTTATTCAACATAAACACAATTTACATCATCGTTTGCTAATTGAATTTTGATTTTGAAATGAAAGTAAAAACAAAATTTGATGATCTATATTACTAATTACAATAATAAGTAGAACATACTTAAAATAGCTTTTGCTTTGGCTTCATTTTCATGAGATTTTAGTTTATTTGTTGTATCATAGTTTGATGGTTTAAGTTATGTTAATTAATAACATAAATAAACCATACTTATGATAAATGCAACAATTATTTCACTTAATATCAAAAATAGAGATCATAAATTATTTGTTTGTTGATTTACAAAAATATGAAAGTGGATTTGCCTCTAAATTGTTCTCTAATCTCATAGTTTTTAATCTCATTTTTAATTCTAGTTTTAGCTTCATTTTGCTTGTAGTTAACAATTTCCTCTCCATTTGGTATAATTTGATTGAATAGATTTTTAAAATCTAACAATTCCCTACGGATCGCCCCGTACTAGCCATGTACTAATTTTTGTACACCGTGCGCTTGCGGTTAAATTTTAATTTAAAATTTACCGCAATTTTCTAAACCGATAGAAAATTCATCGTTAAACAAGTCTTTGGCGCCGTTGCCGGAGAATTGTCTTTGATTTTAATTTCTATTCTTCGAATTAGTTGTTGTTTATTTTGTGTGTGTTTGCATTCAAAAAAATATATTGTGTGTTTGTGTGATTTTTGTTTGCATTTATTTGTGTGCATATTGTTCTAGTTTTCTAGTTGCATTTACATTTTCATATTTAAAAAAAAAAACACACAATTTCATTTGAAAAAGAAAAAAAATTATTTCATATACATTTTCATTCACATTTGCATTCACATCTTTTGCATTTACATTTTTTTTTCTTCTTTTCATTTTCTTCCTTTGTTACATTTAAAAAAAACAAAAAAAAAGTGTTACACTGTTACAACACTCTGTTGCACTCAAATACCACAGCATCCTCCACTATCAAAACAGTGCTTCACCAACATATCCACAACAACCTGACACCATCATCGCCATCCATCCCTCTTTCAATCCACCTGCCTTCCTCTGAAAACTGCTGAAATACCCCCATCATCCAACCCTCTCTGTTACATTCAACTCCACAACTGCATTCTCCTCCTTCACATAATCATTGCCTCTACTTCATGTAATCATTGCACACAATACCTCCTCTCCGTTACATCCCACCATATCACTACCTCCAGCCACTCATAGCCACAACAACTCACATCATACTTCTGCAAAATCATCCTCCATTGTCTACATCAAACATTCAACTTCCTCACAACCATACTTTCAGTTGCCATCATAACAGTTTGTTAATACATTTGCAAACACAGTTGTAGTTCATTCAACATCTGCCGTGCACTGCCTTAACCTCCATTGACCATCACAGTTCATCATCAGCCACCGTATCACCTTCCTAACCCAAAACATTTACATCCCAATCATCCACATACTTGTTTCCTCCAAACTTACATTTCCAAACTTACTGCACACTCCTATACAACCCTGCTACAACCATCCCCTACCCACAACAGTGCCTCCAACCAGCAGCTTACACTCAACAAACCACCAGCCACCATAGCCGTATACATATCACAACCATCTTACCTCTGACCATCAAAACTTTTGCAACCCACCAGAAGCAAATACAAGCCCACCTGATAACCACCCTATCACAACACACCACTGCCTACAACATAACCAACTTCCCTGCTTCACTGCCAGTACAAAGCCAGAGACCGAAACCTACTTGAACAACTGCTCCATCAGCCTGCAGCATTGTCAATCACCACTCTCCCCCTTACACTGACAGCAGCTACTTCGGCCGCAACAGTCTCCAGAAAGCCACTACAATTCCTCCTCCTCACTCATACTCACGCAACCCACCAATTCCATTGCCGACCACATCGCAAACATCAACTAGCCTCACCAACCTCTCATTACACTATACGACAACCACCTCACCAAATTGCATTAGAACAGCTACTACAAGAAACAACACTCCAACCTGCTACCATCATTTCACTGCAACTCCATCCATCGCATTCGAACAATCCGCAACCTCCATCAATCACTGTTCATCGCCTTCGCATCACATCACTTCGAAACCCACCCCTGACCAGACCCTCGCACAACAAACTCGAGAAACCACTGCAATCGTCCCCAATTCAACCGCGACTTCACGCAACCACCATAGCCACCCAAGTCATCGACCAATTGCAAGCTCCAAGCAGCAACGACCTGAATCAAAGTCGAATTGAGAATCTTGTCTGTGAAATTCAGCGTGGAAAATTTGGATTTGGATGCGTGCGATTTTATAATGGAATGGCGTAATTGTTTTGAGGCAAGGTTGATAATTTTAAAATAGCGGCATTGCTACTTAGAATTGGGCCTGGTGTATTTGATTTTGGGCCTGGTTTTATTAAAAAAAAGAATTTGCTTTTAGTTTAATTTGTTTTTAGTTTAGTTTGATTTTTTTTAGTTTTGATTTGCCTTGTTCTCTTAAAAAAATATCTTTGAATTTGTTTTGTTAAATAGTTTTTAGTTTATCCTAATAAAAAAAAGTTTGTTTTCTTTTAGTGTTGTCTTGTTTTATTCTTTAAAAAAAATTGTTTTGTTTTGTTTTAAGTTCCATTTTTATATTAAAAAAAACTGTATATATTTTGTGTTTAATTTCTTTTTAGGTTGTCAAAGCAGATAAAATCCAGAGGAATTGCTTGCTCTGCACTGCTTTGCTAAAAAAATCGCCGTTAAAAAAAAGAAATTGCTAATAATTCTGCACGCTCTGGTATCGTGCCCTTTTCCCTTGCTTTTATTCGAATTGCATTGCTGGTTGCTTGCATTTGCATTTATATATTAAAAAAATTCAAAATTCAAAAACAAAAACAAACTTCCTTTTAGTTGCATTGTAAATTTACGTTTAAATTTTGTTTTGCATTCATCTCATCTTGTTTTTCTTTTCTAAGGGCAATACCCCAATTCACATAAGGTGGGAGATTTCATCACCCTTTCCTTAGCCCACAAATCGCATTTCATCGTAGAATTTGACTAATAATAAAGGTTAGACATTCGACTTAAGGGTGTCGCGAGCTCATCTAGGGCTTAATTGTATCTTCACAATTGTTTTCTTTGAACAATTTTATTTCTTGGTGTCTAGGCTATGGCAGAGTAATAACCATTTATAAATATTACGGTGATTCATAAATATTATAGTGGTTGTTTCTCTGAAGGTACTTAAACCTTCGGTTGCATTGCTACGGTGATTCGTGGTGCACCGATAACCCCTGCCCGTTACCTGGCTGAGAAATATTTTTGTTGATTTAAGACAAAGTGTGATTATACAATTTTGGGTTAGGAGCTACTAAGGACAGAAAATTGTAACTAAGTCCTTTGCATTCATTTAGTTGCATTAGTTCATGCATATTTAAAAAACAATCAAAAATCAAAATTCCAAAAAAAAATTTGTAAATTTTACTTAACTTAGTTTTTAATTCCAAAAAAAAAGGTCCTTTTTCCTTTCCTTTGAAAATTTTCAATCAAAAACAAAAATCCAAAAAAATAAAATAAAATCTTTTCAAAAAAAAAATTTAAAATTCAAAAACAAAAACAAAAAAATTCACTTAGTAAATATTTTCCTTTCCTTTAAAAAGAAAACAAAAACAATTTTTCATTTCATTTTCCAAATCTTCTTTCATTTTCCAAACTCGATTCTAACTTTGTTCTCTTCTCGAATTTCACTTGTACATGAGTACTTGGACTCGTGACACAACAACAAATCGTTGGACTCGCAACTTAACAACTAACCGGTTAACTCGAACAGACGATCCTCCCGAAATGAGGAACGAGAACACCCCTCAAACTCTTATGGATAGAATCTTTCCCGATAGAGTTTCTATTCCATCTTGCATCACGTTACCCGTCCCTACGGGTAACCATTTCAAAATTCACTCGAGCCATATTGCCACACTTCCAAAATTTGGCAATTTCGAGCACGATGACCCCTACATCTTTTTGATGAAATTCGAACAAGTTTGTGCAACCATTAAACTCCAACAACTTTCTGATGACTGAATCAAACTTCGATTAATCCCATTCGCTCTTATGGATTATGCTGAAAAATGGTTGTACAGTTTACCATCAAACTCGATTAAAACTTGGGAAGAATTTGTAAAAGCTTTCTTAAAAAAGTTCTACCCGTTGGAAAAAAACGAGTAGAATTCGAAACGAAATTGTAAATTTTCATCAATTCAAAGGAGAACCATTCGGAAAATATTTTAAAAGATTCAAAGAGCTTTTGATAAAATGTCCACACCATAACTTTGAAAAATGGAAAATTTGCCAAATCTTATACGATGGACTCGAAAACAGCTCACGAACCATGCTCGAATCAATGTGCTAGGGCAACTTTCTTACCCAACATCACGATGATGGTTGGCAATTTCTTGAAAACCTCGCTGAAAAGTCATCCCAATGGGAACGTTCGAACGAAAAATCAATATACTCATGATCGAGCGCACACTCGATAGGATCTTCTTTGGCGTTGGAAGCTAAAATCGACGCAATGATTAACAAATTCGACAATGTTTTCTCATCAAACCAAAAGAATCAAGTTGCCCAACCCATGTGCTATAAATGTAACGATCCCAATCATATAGCCGATCAGTGCCCTAATTCTGTCGAACAAATCGATGCTTTCAATAAAGCCAAAAACGACCCGTTTTCTCCAACGTACAATCCTGGTTGGAGAAATCATCCGAATTTTGCTTGGAACCAAAACAATCCCAACACGAATACGGTTCGTCCCAATTTTCAAGCATTTCCGAATAATGCCTCGAATCCTCCCTTTCAGCCCAACCATTTTCAACCAAACTTTGCGGGTCCGTCTCATAATCAACTGCAACAATCAAATTTTCAACCATATTCTGCTCATCCTCCCCAAGACGATAAACGTTTAAGTTCACTTAAGAAAACTCTTGAAACGTTGACTAAAGCAACTACTCAAAGCCTTCAATCAAACAGCAATTTGCAAAATTTATTGACCTCATATATGCAAAACACAAACAAATCAATTACAAAACTTGAAATGCAAATGAGTAAATTAGCCACGTTTGTAAGTGAACGCGAACGAGGAAAGTTCCCAAGCCAGCCCCTTCCAAATCCGAGAAATCAAAACGCAAATTCAAATCAAGCCTGTGTTGTTCAAGATATCAACGTCACCCAATTGAATGCTATCACAACTCTACGTTCCGGTAAAAAAATCGATAATCAAGTCGTTAACCCAAACGATTTACCAGAAACCTCTCTCAACACTTCAAACGAATCAGAACAGAACGTGGAGCCAAACATCGAATCGAATGCCAATCAAAATTCTTCTTCTACTCAAGTAGACCCACCTACTGAGTATCGCGTCCCATTTCCACATCGTCTTCGACCCAAGAAACATTCAGACCAAATGGAAAAGATGTTGGAAATTTTTAAACAAGTGAAAGTTAACATCCCGCTTCTTGACATCGTTCAGCAAGTCCCCACGTACGTGAAATTTCTTAAGGACTTGTGCACCCAAAAACGACACACTCAAGTGCCCAAAAAAGTCTTCTTAGCCACCAGTTTAAGTGAAGTTTTGTCCCAATCCATGCCCATTAAATACAAAGATCCTGGCTGCCCTATGATTTCGTGTAAAATTGGAGACAAGACGATTAACAAATGTTTGATAGACTTAGGCACGAGTGTAAATTTAATTCCATACTCTGTGTACAAACAATTAGGCTTAGGTGAGCTCAAACCCACAAAAGTCATGTTTCAATCGCTGATCGCTCTATTAAGAAGCCCGTGGAAGAAACCGTGGACGTGGTTATTAGAGTAGGACAATTCATATTCCCCGTTGACTTTATCGTTCTCGAAACATAAACCTTGACAAACCGCACGAGTCAAATTCCATTGATTTTAGGCCGACCATTCTTAGCCACCTCAAATGCCTTAATCAATTGTCGTAACGGTTCGATGAAAATCTCTTTTGGAAACATGACTTTGGATCTCAACATTTTCAATCTTGAAAACCAATCAAATGAACCTCGCGACCAAACATTGGAAGTTAGTGCCATTCACGAAAATTTTGAAAATGAGACACTTGACCTTAACAACGAACATGAAACTGAATACGAAAAATTGTTTCATGAAATTCCCAACAAGATTGAATACACTCTTCCCTTTGAATCGCTTCCAGTAGAGTCCGAATCTCAACCAATTCTTTAATCGAGCTACTCCCAAAGTTGGATCTCAAACCACTTCCCGATCACCTTAAGTACGCATACTTAGGTGATAACGAAACATTTCCCATTATAATTTATGAGACTCTCTCTCTCAATCAAGAAACTTCTTTACTTTAAATCCAATCCAAAAGCAAGGAAGCGATAGGATGGTCGATCTCCGATATAAAGGGAATTAGTCCCGCTCTTGTTCAACATCGCATCCATATAATCGACGATGCCAAGCCTATTCGTGACGCACAACGAAGGCTTAATCCAAAATGAAAGATGCGGTGCGTGATGAAATTCTTAAACTTCTCGACAACGGAATCATTTACCCAATCTTTGATAGTTCATGGGTTAGTCCAACTCACGATGTACCGAAAAGGTCTGGGCTAACCGTTGTCAAGAACGATTCAAACGAACTTATTCCAACTCGTACTCAAACGGGTTGGCGTGTTTACATTGACAATCGAAAACTAAATGCCGCAACATGAAAAGATCACTTCCCTCTTCCTTTCATTGACCAAATGCTCGAACGCTTAGCCGGCCACAAATTCTACTGCTTCCTTGATGGTTATTCCGGCTATAACCAAATTCCAATCGCTCCCGAAGATCAAGAGTAAATGACTTTCACGTGTCCATTCGGTACCTTTGCTTATCGACGTATGCTATTCCGACTTTGTAATACTCCTGCTACTTTCCAACGATGTATGGTTGGCATTTTTTCCGACATGATTGAACGCTTTCTAGAAGTTTTTATGGACGATTTCTCTATCTTTGGCGATTCTTTTTCCCAATGTTTACATCACCTCGATTTGGTTCTAAATCGATGTAAGGAAAAACATTTGACTTTGAATTGGGAAAAATGCCACTTTATGGTCAAACAAGGCATAGTCCTTAGACATATCACCTTAAATAAAGGCATTGAGGTGATAAAGCGAAAGTTGATGTAATTGCAAACCTACCCATTCCCAAATCTGTTAAGGACATTCGATCATTTCTAGGACACGCTGGCTTTTACCGACGCTTTGTGAAAGACTTTAGCAAAATCGCTTGTCCTTTGAAGACTCTTCTTGGAAAAGACGTTCCTTTCTATTTTAACTCCGATTGTATCTCTTCTTTCAAACGTCTCAAAAACGAACTCATTTCTGCTCCAATCATCTGCGCACCCAATTGGGATCTCCCATTTGAAATAATGTGTGACGCTTCTAACTTTGTAGTTGGTGATGTCTTAGGACAACACATCAACAAGATCCTTCACATTATGTACTACGTGAGCATGACTTTGAACGACGCTCAACTCAACTACACAACAACCAAAAAAGAGCTTCTAGCTGTTGTTTTTGCGCTCGAAAAGTTCGACCTTACTTGATAGGTTCACACATCACGGTCTACACTGACCATACTGCTCTGCGATACCTTTTTTCCAAAAAGGATGCTAAATCCCATTTGATTCGTTGGATCCTTTTACTTCAAGAATTTGACCTTACAATCAAAGACAAAAAAGGATCCGATAATGTCATAGCCGATCACTTGTCTCTTCTTCCGAATGCACCATCTTCTTTGTCAATCAATGAAAACTTCCCCGATGAACAACTTCTTTCAATTTCTATCGATCCATGGCATGCTGATATAGTGAACTACTTAATCACTAAAGAAACTCACTCATCTTGGTCCAAACAGGACAAATGCAAATTCATGTCCCAAGTGAAATATTTCTATTGGTACGATCCATACTTGTTCAAATATTGTCCCGACCAAATCATCCGACGTTGCATTCCGGATAATGAGATCAGGAGTGTTCTTTCATTTTGCCACGATCAAGCGTGCGGTGGACATTTCGATCCTTGAAAAACTGCGGAAAAAGTGCTTCAGTGTGGTTTCTATTGGTCTTCTCTTTTCAAAGCCTCGTTTGAATTTTGTAAAACTTGCGATCGATGTCAAATGCTTGGACGAATTTTTCGACGAGATATGATGCCTCTAAACCCCATTCTTACAATCGAAATCTTTGATGTTTGGGGTATCGACTTTATGGGACCTTTTCCCAACTCTTTTGGAAACTTGTATATCCTTCTCGCTGTCGATTACGTCTCGAAATGGGTCAAAGCCATTCCTTGCAAAACCAACGACCATAGAATTGTTGTGAAATTTCTCAAAGAAAATATCTTTTCGAGGTTCGGCACACCTCGCACAATAATCAGTGATAACGGAACCCATTTTTGCAATCGATCTTTTGAAACATTAATGAAGAAATACTCGATAACCCACAAGTTATCCACTCCATATCATCCTCAAACTTGTGGGCAAGTTGAAGTTTCAAATCGTCAAATAAAACAAATCTTGGAGAAAACTTTCAATAAAAATCGAAAAGATTGGTCTCAAAAATTGACCGACGCGCTTTGGGCTTACTGTACTGCTTTTAAAACTAACCTTGGGATGTCTCCATTTCGTTTGGTTTACGGGAAAGCTTGCCATTTACCAGTTGAAATCGAACATAAAGCGTTGTGGACAATAAAGAACTTGAACTTTGATCTCGATAAAGCTGGCAAAAACCGAAAACTACAACTCAATGAACTAGAAGAACTTAGGAACGACGCGTATGAAAACGAGAAAATTTACAAAGAAAAAACAAAAGTTTTTCATGACAAGTCAATTCTAAGAAAAACGTTTTCACCTAACCAAAAGGTTCTTTTATATGACTCAAGACTTCATTTATTCCCTGGGAAACTTAAATCAAGATGGACCGGATTATTTGTGGTACGAACTATTTTTCCACATGGTGCCGTAGAAATAGAAAACCCCAGGGATGGATCGATTTTTAAAGTCAACGATCATCATTTGAAACCTTTGTTGGAATTTCCAAATAACCAAGAGGAGGAGCTCATGATCCTTTATGAGCCAAGCTACGTCTAGTAAGAATGTTAACCCTCTCTTGTAAATATGTACATATTTTTTTCCCTGATACACTCATTATATCATGCACTTACTATGGGGACACAGTAAAAATTGAGTGTGGCACGGAGTCTCATTTTCATTTTTTTTAAGTTTCATAGCATTTTTGAATTTTCATTTTCTTTTAACTCAAAAAAAATATCAAAATTTCTAAATCTCAAAAACATTTTCTTTTTAGCATTTTAATTTTTTTTAAGAAACACTATAGGATAAGTATAAGTTTTGGTTAATAAATTGAAATTTTTGAAAATTTATTTGTCTTAACAAAAATAAAAATGAAGTTTGATTACAAATAACAATGGTTTAACTAGTATATAGGAAGGTTCATATGTGTTAATTATGAAGTATGTTCTAATTGAAAATCTTTGTTTAAAAAGCAGTAAATTTAAACTAAAGGATATAACATTTTTATCTTCTAAGTTAAATGGTGCTAAGATGATTTTGCAAAACTCTATTTCTAAAAAAAATAGAAAACAACAAAAAAACATTTTTATATATGTATATATTTTTAACACCTAGAGTCATGTGTTCACACTCGTGTGTTCACTCGCCATGCTCTGTACCCTTCTCACATATGCCCGAAAGGCAGTGCATGATCGGTATATCTAGCCTCAGATTATCCGAGTTAGGTGTATGTATATAAAAATATTCTATTTAATAATGCCTACAGTCGATAAGTGTTCACACTTGTGTGTTCACTCGCCACGCTCTGTATTTCCCTCACATCAGTCCGCAAGGCAGTGCATGGGTAATATATCTGGCCTCAGTTTACCTGAGTTAGGCATATGTAAATATTGTTAATATCAATAAAATTTTCAAATAAGAGAGAGTAAGAAATTTAAATCTAAGCACTATTTTTACTTGGTTGATTTAACTGGTTATTGAAAAAGAAATGAAAATACCAATTTGATAAACTTTGACAATCAACTAAGGATCTATTTCATAGTTACACTGTATTATCGACCAAAACAACGAGTTAAACTATAGCCCATTTGTTTTGATAACTTCGTTTTTATTGGAAAATTTGACGAGCAAACGACTTAAATTTCAAGATAATGACCAAAACCTATATTTAGCTTATTATTGTCAATTTGAAAGTAAATCGTTCATTTGTAAATACTTTCAAAAACTTGCATTCATCTCTTTATAAATAAATCTTGCATTTTGTAAATATTTTCACTTTGCATTCGTATTTTGTGGGTAGTATCCGCTGAAAACCCTCAAGAGACAACACTCGTCCTACTGGGGACTCCCAGAGGTTTAACGGCTTGTTGCATACACTCAATGCAATCGTGCTCCCTACGAAAACGGATTTATCTTAGTTTTCCTTTATTCGAGGACGAATAAAAAGATAAGTGTGGGGGTATTTGATGTGCACGTAAATATGCATATATTTACATCCATATTTTATCTATTTTTATTTAAATAAATGTCATATTTGGTTATTTAAACATGTTTAAAACCAAAATTTAATTATTTTCAAATCATCATATATTCATCTACATATAGGGGCAAAATAGTCATTTTTGTGCATGTGTTGATTTAGGACTTTTTACTTAGACATTTTCATAATTTTTAAAGGAATTTGGATGTATATGGAAGAGGGTTTCATGAAGGTATATGCATGCACAAGGGAATACAAGGAATGAATAGGAAATAATTCAAGCTCATGATCATGGAGGACCCCACCTACTTACCTAAATCTATAATTAGAAGCTAATGGACAACTAAGTGGAGGTTAAAGCTTCTTGCACATTTAATGATGGATTAATTAGTGGCTAATGGTTACTTGGTGGCCACACTTCCTAAAGGGCATTTGAGAAGCACCCTAAAAATTAAATTAGGGTTTTATGCATGTATAAATATTCCTCTTATGTACATGTAAAGGATCTTCTACTCTCTTATTTTACTAAGGACAAGCAAGTTGTAAACAAAATGTATCATGAAATAAAAATGGCTTCCTAGCCTCTTTCTCTTCTCTTTTCTACTTGTTTTTCTTTACTTTATGTTAATGTTTATTTCTATGCTTTCTCTCATTTCATGTTTATAGCTTAGATTTACATTCATGCAAGTAGTGTAGCTTTAATTTTTATGCAAGTAGTTAGTAGTTAATCTCTTTTTCTTTCTTTGCTTAGTTTCATTTCTTTGCTTTTTAATGTACAAGTGTTGATTTGATAACACAAATGAGTAGCTAAACCCCTTCAATTTAGGGGTAATGAAGCTCTCTAACTTTATGTAATTTTAACATTTCTATGATTTATGATCTCTTTTATTTGTGCTTCATGAGAGTAGATTTTGATATAAGTTTATACAAGTGGGTTTGACAGCTTATGTTGCATTTGCAAATGAGATATTCTTATTCAATATAAACACAATTTACATCATCATTTGCTAATTGATTTTTAATTTTGAAATGAAAGTAAAAACAAAATTTGATGATCTATATTACTAATTACAATAGTAAGTAGATCATATTTAAATTAGCTTTTGTTTTGGCTTCATTTTCATGAGATTTTATAAGTGGTTTATTTGTTGTATTATAGTTTGATGGTTTAAGTTGTGTTAATTAATAAGATAAATAAACCATACTTATGATAATGCAACAATTATTTCACTTAATATCAAAAATAGAGACCATAAATTATTTGTTTGTTGATTTACAAAAATATGAGAGTGGATTTGCCTCTAAATTGTTCTCTAATCTCATAGTTTTTAATCTCAATTTTAATTCTAGTTTTAGCTTCATTTTTCTTGTAGTTAACAATTTCCTCTCCATTTGGTATAATTTGATTGAATAGATTTCTAAAATCTAACAATTCCCTACGGATCGACCCGTACTCGCCACGTACTAACTTTTGTACGTTGTGCGCTTGCGGTTAAATTTTAATTTGAAATTTATTGGCGATTTCAAAAGTGATGTTTCAAGGTTTCAAAACAAATAACCCATTCTGATTTTAAAGGAAAAACGATGGCATAAATAAAGAGCTTTTAAATGAAGTTTTTGAAGAAGTTTTCCTTGAATAATAGGTTGAAGAGATTAACCAAGTTTTATATAAAATGATTCAAGGATATTAAACCACATGTGTTGGTATTATGTTTTTGTTATGGTTGCTTCTTCATATATGTATTCACATTGTAATTAACCCATAACGGTACTTTGGGAAAGGGTTGAATAAACAGCTAGGTTGACCCAGTAGTGAATATAATTTAAGGAATGTTAAAAATTTAATTAAAGATATTGGTAGAAGCCAATAGGTTCACAGTAAGCCCATGTAAACTGTATAAAGAAAAAGATATTGAAAGGAGCCAATAGGTTCATAGTCAGCCTATGAAAAATATGATTTTATATTGGCAAGGGCCAATAGGTTTATAGTTAGCCCATGAAAACTATATCCGAATTAGGATATTGACAGTTGGTCAATAGGTTCCTAGTCATCCCATGAAAACTAGGATCAGAGAAAAGATATTGGAGTTACCAATAGGTGTTTTGTGATTCCGTTAAAACTATGAAATCAGACAGGTATGTGAGAAAAGCGGATTACGGATCTTAAGGCTAGAATAAATACTGGAGGGGGGGTGAATAGTGTTTTAAGAATTTACTAATTCTTTTTGAGTTTATATTAATTTGAACACAAATGTATGCAATATTCAGACACAGATGCAAATATAAAGTAAAACCAGTAAAGGAAAGAACACACCGGATTTTATACTGGTTCGGAGTTACCCTACATCCAGTCCCGCAACACAAGTACGGATTTCCTTTCAAAATCAATTCTTATAATTACACCCTCGATTTCAAGGCCACGAGGTACACCACTCCAGATTCACAATCCTCTGGGTAGAGATACTTGATTTTACGGGCAACAAGTTCACCCAATTGATTTCCTAGGCTACAATCACACCTTCTCTCACTTGATTGATTTTCCTGGCTACAATCACTCCTTTTCTCGCTCGATTGATTACAAAGAAGCCTATAACTCTGAATAGCACTAGGATCTTGTTGAGATAGTGATGGAGAATCAAACCAGAGATGATCTAGTTAGATTCAATGGTGATTTCGGCAGAGTAATAGTAAAAATGTATATAAAGAAATGTGGAAGAAGAAGAGGAGTAAAATCAGAAAAAATATGAATATAAATTCATTTAAAACATCCCCTATTTATAGTAGAACAACGACCATGTCCATTCGGGAAAGGATATGACGAATAGACACTTTCTTTGAAATTCAAACTTTTGGAATCAACTGTCATCATGTCGACATGGGTACCTAGGGGTTGTCGACATGCCTAAGGTATTTTTGATAATTTGTTTTTCTTTTGAAAATAACTTCTATCTTATATTAAAACTTTTTTAAACTTTATAATTATACTAGTTAAAATACATAAATAAGTATAGAGAATAATATTTTGGTATATATAAAATTTTACTATAATTTCATATTTAAATCCTAAATATAAATATTAAAAGTTAAGTACATTATAATTAAAGATAGTTTAAAACCAAGGATAATTTTGATATTCAAAATAAAGATTATTTTGAGGCTAAAAGTATTTAAAACCAGGATAGATGTTTTTGATTTAAAAAGGAAGATTTTGAAATCATTTTGAAAACAAGATATAATTTTGTAAAACATTTGAATAAAAGTTAGTGGATACAAAACGATGTTCCACTTGATTTTTCATAGGTTCCATCCTACTTAGGGTTCCATCCCTTTAACATGCTCGAAGTGGATTCCATTTCACGAATAAAATGGATTTTAAGATGTCAGTGCTTTTCTAGGAGTTTTAACATAATTCTAGACTCGATACTTGTCTTGTACTATTAAAATCTTGAACTCTTGATATCTTGATACTCATGAGTCTTGAATCTTGATGTCTTCGATCTTGAGTCTCTATATTGTACAGTCTTCATTCTCAGTACCTGCATGTTTATATCCTGTATATACATATATATCTAAACTATAATGTTAGTATTTATATTTTATAACAAGTCCTAAGGTTGTTGTCATCAAAACCATTCTTTTCAAGGACTAACAATCTCCCCCTTTTTGATGATGACAACCTTTGTTTATAAAATATTACTTCTATCCTAATAACTCCCCCTAAAACTAAAAACTCCCCCTTAATCTATGCCTAACTATCCTATTTTATACTTCTCCCCCTTTGTCATCAACAAAAACAAAGTTTAAATCTATACAACTCCCCCTTAATCTAATACTATATTACATGTGATTATAATGATAGTGTTATCATAAATAATCAACACTTAATTCTGAAACTAAAACTTAGCCCTTAATAACTAACTCTCCTAACTAAAAATCCATATATGATAATATTTATAATAATGATAATGTGAGAATTCAAATATGAGAGCACAAATCATTTATTATATAATGTTATATTTACATTTGCGTAGAAAACGTAAGTAAGATCATATACAAATAACGATAAGAAAGAAAGAAAAGAAACTAATGTGTATTCTTGACAATGGGAGATCTATGAACCGAGCAATTTGGGTAGTGGAAACAGAAATTTCCACGTCGTTCGACTAGATTTCCATCCTTGTCAAAGCACACTTCGCCAACGCAAATAACTTTGTCATCATCTTCAGCGTGCTCTTCTTCCATGGGGACTTCTTCTTCTTCTTCCTCGCTGTCTTCTTGCACTTGATCATATGAAGATTCTTCATTGATCAAGATGGGATTGGCGTGATTGTCCATTAGAAACTTTTGCAGGTTTCTAAGGATTTTGCCTTGCCTTTCTTGTTCTTTGGCCATTCTGATTTGCACCACTTGAATTTCAGTCATAAGTTGCAGTGCATCCTTCAAGGAATCTTCCATTTTCATCACCCGTGCAAGCGTAGTACGTTGTAATGGTCCGATAGAAGGAGAAGGGAACGAAAAGGTTGAATTTTTGTTTGATTTGGAGGAGGAGGCCATTATTTTAATTTTTCAGAAGTTAGAATCAGAGAAAGAACAGAAGGAATGAACAAAATTTTGAAATAGGAAGAATATATAACCATTCATTTTGAATTTTGGTGGGAAAAAACTTAAATAAAAAAACGTTGTATGTCGACAGGGGTGTAGGGGGGATGTCGACAGGGTACTTGTAGTTTTGCTTATTTGATTTATTTTAATTTTAATTTTAATTATTCTTGTTATATATTTATATTTTATATTTCAGTTATTGAACAAATACCTAATTCTCTTCTTAATTCAGTATATATATATATATTCATTTAAGGGTTTTGTTAAGATATTTGCAATTTGATTCTCGGAATTAATATAATCGAGAGAAATTACTTCTTTACTTATATTATCTCTGAGAAAATGATGTCTGATATCAATATGTTTAGTTCGAGCATGATGAGTAGGATTTTTGGATAAATTTATTGCACTAGTATTATCACAATAAATTGGTGATTTTGAGATATTTAAACCAAAATCTTTTAAAGTTTGTTGCATATATATTACTTGAGAACAAGCCAAAGCAGCAGAAATATACTCTGCTTCGGTTGTTGATAAAGAAACTGTGTTTTGCTTTTACTAAACCAGGAAACCAGAAAATGCCCCAAAAAGTGACAAGTTCCACTTGTACTTTTTTGGTCTGATTTACAACCAGCATAGTCAGCATCACAGTAAGATATTAATTCAAAAGAATCATTTTTAGGATAAAATAAGCCATAATCAAAGGTGTGTTTAATGTATCTTATGATACGTTTTACAGCTTTTAAGTGGGTCCCTTTAGGTTGTGATTGATATCTTGCACAAAGACAAACACTATGCATGATACCAGGTCTACTAGCAGTGATATAGAGTAGTGATCCAATCATTCCTCTATATAACTTTTGATCTACATCTTTCAAGAGATCTTCTTTACTTAGGTACTCATTGGTTGCCATGAGAGTGGGTTTTCCACTTGCAGTAGTCAAACCAAATTTACTAACTAGGTCTTTAGCATATTTTTCTTGACTGATAAAGATACCATTATCTAATTATTTTATTTGCAATCCTAAAAAGAAGTTTAATTCACCCATATGACTCATCTCAAACTCTTTTGTCATTATTTCAGAAAATTCTTTATTCATTTCAAAATTAGTTGATCCGAAAATGATACCATCTACGTAAGCTTGTACTAGTTGAATATCATTTTTATTTCTTTTAATAAAAAGAGTATTATCTACTTTACCCCTATCAAAATTTGATTTTAATAAGTAAGATCTTAGTCTATCATACCAGGCTCTAGGAGCTTGTTTTAGACCATATAGAGCTTTCTTAAGTTTGTAAACATGATTTGGTAATTTTTCATTTTCAAAAAGTGGTGGTTGTTCAACATATACTTCCTCTTTTACAAATCCATTTAAAAAGGCACTTTTAACATCCATTTGAAATAATTTGAAATTATTATGATTTGCGAAAGCAAGTAGAATCCTAATTGCTTCTAATCTTGCTATGGGAGCAAAGGTTTCATCACAATCTATTCCTTCTTCTTGACAATAACCTTGAGCGACTAGCCGGGCTTTATTTCTAACGACCTCACCTTGTTCATTCATTTTATTTTTATAAACCCATTTTGTTCCAATTATAGTTTTATTTCAGGTCTAGGAACAAGTTCCCAAACATCATTTCTAGTGAATTGATTTAGTTCTTCTTGCATAGCCAAAATCCATGAATCATCAGTTGATGCTTCTTTTGGATCTTTGGGTTCAATAGTTGATATAAAGGCTACATTGCTCATTTTACTTAGTTGATTTCTAGTTGTA
The DNA here is from genome assembly GCA_030737815.1 of Allium fistulosum. NCBI lineage: Eukaryota > Viridiplantae > Streptophyta > Magnoliopsida > Asparagales > Amaryllidaceae > Allium > Allium fistulosum. Next base: position 592,558,894 of record CM060905.1, on the reverse strand, counting down.
ACAACAGATTGCATATCTCCTAGTATATTTTCTATAGGATGATCTTTTAAAAGTTTAATCCTTTTATTAGGATGATTAAATTCATTATTAGTTTCAGTTGACTCTTGATTTTGAGTAATTAAATCCTCTTCATCATTTGTCTCTTCAAAATTTTTGAGATTTTTATCGAATGAAACATGCATTGTTTCTACAATGGTGTTAGTTCTTAAATTAAACACTCTGTATGCTTTGCTTCTATTAGAATATCCGATAAAGATACCTTTGTCAGATTTAGGATCAAATTTATCTAAGTCATATTTTGTATTTAAAATAAAACATTTACTTCCAAAAATTCGAAAATAAGATAACTTAGGTTTCTTTCCGTGAAGAAGTTCATAAGATGTCTTATCAGTTAAAAGTCTAATTAAAATTCTATTTAATATATAACAGGCGATAGCAACTGCTTCTGCCCAAAAATATTTTGGTAAATTACTATCTGAAAGCATAGTTCTCGCACACTGTTGAATCGTCCTATTTTTACGTTCTACTACTCCGTTTTGTTGTGGAGTTCTTGGAAATGAAAATTTGTGAGTTATCCCCTTTTTATTGCAAAATTCCTCAAACTTTTCATTTTCAAATTCACCACCGTGATCACTACGGATAGTTATAATTTTTATAGAAAGTTGATTTTGAATTCTTTTTGTAAAGTTCTTAAAACATTCAAAAGTATCACCTTTATGTTTTAAAAATTTGTCCATGTAAATCTAGAATAATCATCTACAATTACAAAAACATATTTACTGTGATTTATTGACTGAATTTGAGATGGACCAAATAAATCAAGATGAAGTAATTCAAGAGGTTTTGAAGTTGAAATCATATCTTTTAATTTAAAGGAACTTTTTCTAAGTTTTCCTAATTGACATGCATCACATAAACTATCTACTTTAAAATTCATTTTAGGGAGACCTCTTACTAGATCATGTTTTGACAGTCTAGATAAGAGTTTGAAATTCAAATGCCCAAATCTCTTATGCCAAATCCAAGGGTCACTTGTATTTGCCAAAAGACACAAGTTATCATTTGAAACTTTCATACTAAGAGTATAAATATTCTTTTTCCTAATTCTCTCAAATATTGTGGTTGAATTATTATCTTCAATGTGACACTTATCTTTTTCGAATTTAATTTTATATCCTTTATCGCAAAGTTGACTAATACTTAGCAAATTATGTTTTAGATTCTTAACTAGCAAAACATTAGTAATAATAGTAGTTTTAGAGTTACCGACATTGCTGATGCCAATCACATATCCTTTTGAATTGTCTCCAAAGTTAACCAGTCCTCCGTCTTTGTATATTACATCATTCAGCATATCTGGATTACCAGTCATGTGTCTAGAACATCCACTATCGAGTATCCATTTATTCTTTTTGATCTGCACAATTTGTCCATTGTGGATTGATTTCTCAACACCCATAAAACATGTTTCCTGCACATCATAAAGATTTTGTAGACAACTTGAATTTGTATATAGATTATATGCAGACTCATGATGCAATGATGATTTGAATATTTCTAAACTAGTATTAACAAGTTTTTCAAACATAGCCATTTTAAAAAAAATTCAAAATTCATATTATCAAACTTTGAAAACCTTGCTCTGATACCAAATGTGAGAAAAGCGGATTACGGATCTTAAGGCTAGAATAAACACTAGAGGGGGGGGTGAATAGTGTTTTAAGAATTTACTAATTCTCTTTGAGTTTATATTAATTTGAACACAAATGTATGCAATATTCAGACACAGATATAATCACAGAATCAAACACAGATGCAAATATAAAGTAAAAGCAGTAAAGGAAAGAACACACCGGATTTTATACTGGTTCGGAGTTACCCTACATCCTGTCCCGCAACACAAGTACGGATTTCCTTTCAAAATCAATTCTTACAGTTACACCCTCGATTTCAAGGCCATGAGGTACACCACTCCAGATTCACAATCCTCTGGGTAGAGATACTTGATTTTACGGGCAACAAGTTCACCCAATTGATTTCCTAGGCTACAATCACACCTTCTCTCACTTGATTGATTTTCCAGGCTATAATCACTCCTTTTCTCGCTCGATTGATTACAAAAAAGCCTATAACTCTGAATAGCACTAGGATCTTGTTGAGATAGTGATGGAGAATCAAACCAAAGATGATCTAGTTAGATTCAATGGTGATTTCGGCAGAGTAATAGTAAAAATGTATATAAAGAAATGTGGAAGAAGTAGAGGAGTGAAATCAGAAAAAATATAAATATAAATTCGTTTAAAACATCCCCTATTTATAGTAGAACAACAGCCATGTCCATTCGGGAAAGGATATGACGTATAGACACTTCCTTTGAAATTCAAACTTTTGGAATCAACTGTCATCATGTCGACATGGGTACCTAGGGGTTGTCGACATGCCTAAGGTATTTTTAATAATTTGTTTTTCTTTTGAAAATAACTTCTATCTTATATTAAAACTATTTTAAACTTTATAAATATACTATAGTTAAAATACATAAATAAGTATAGAGAATAATATTTTGGTATATATAAATTTTTACTATAATTTCATATTTAAATCTTAAATATAAATATTAAAAGTTAAGTACATTATAATTAAAGATAGTTTAAAACCAAGGATAATTTTGATATTCAAAATAAAGATTATTTTGAGGCTAAAAGTATTTAAAACTAGGATAGATGTTTTTGATTTAAAAAGGAAGATTTTGAAATCATTTTGAAAACAAGATATAATTTTGTAAAACATTTGAATAAAAGTTAGTGGATACAAAACGATGTTCCACTAGATTTTTCGTAGGTTCCATCCTACTTAGGGTTCCATCCCTTTAACAGGCTCGAAGTGGATTCCATTTCACGAATAAAATGGATTTTAAGATGTCAGTGCTTTTTTAGGAGTTTTAACATAATTCTAGACTCGATACTTGTCTTGTACTATTGAAATCTTGAACTCTTGATATCTTGATACTCATGAGTCTTGAATCTTGATGTCTTCGATCTTGAGTCTCTATACTGTACAGTCTTCATTCTCAATACCTGCATGTTTATATCCTGCATATACATATATATCTAAACTATAATGTTAGTATTTATATTTTATAACAAGTCCTAAGGTTGTTGTCATCAAAACCATTCTTTTCAAGGACTAACAAGGTAGTCCATAAATATTTAACCGGTTATTAGTGAGCCCATGAAAACAAATAGGTTAATAGTAATCCTAGAAACTATAATTGAGACAGATAGTCAGATTGAACGGGGATGGGTAATCCAGAATTAACTTACTTGTTTGCATATCATCATATTATTTTGAATTGTTTTAACCATTGTGGATGCAGGAGCACAGTATATGGTTTTATAAATTTTTAAGATACCAGTAAGGGGAAAACCCATTCCGCTAAGCGGCATGGTCTCACTAGATCTCTAAATGGTTTGAGATGGTAGATTATTGTTCATACCAGGCTTTATGTCTGACTCGAAGTTTTTGTTTTCCCCTTAAACTCTTGGATACTCAATTGATTTTGAGTAGTTTGAGGTTTGGGTTTTTAGGTGTTCTTTTAGACGAATAAAGCTTCCGGTGATGTGCAGGAGGCATGCTAACTACTTAGAGTTCTTTTATTTCCACTGTGTTTAGTTGTAAAGGAAACCTTGTTTTATTGCCTTATTATATACTCTGATCATCCAAGGGGGCATCTTCATATGTCGCTCTTGGCGTATTTTTTAATAAGTATATTTTGTATGAACGTGGTCTGTGCACTAGGATTATGTAATGGATTAAAATATTTTGAAATGGAATGTGGATTTTGTTTGCTGTTTTAAATTTTTTCCATATTCATATGTTTCTATGTATCAATGTATCTAACGTTGCCGTATTTGGTCACCGAGGATTAATAACTATGTATGACTGCAATATCTGTAGTTGTTAGTTTTGGGCCTCCAAGTAAGGGGATGTTACAACTAGCATTGCTCTTACTCTCTTGAATGGCTGTATCCCTCTCAAACTAGCATTGCTCTCGTAATCATCCTTTTCCGACTCGAAAGAAAGGACTCTTGGTAGTTGTTATGATTTATGTTCGCCAGGTGCTTACATAATTTCTCCCATCCTTCAGCTTGATCCAAGTCGCTCTGAATCGCTTAGAGATAGGGCATATAAGAATCCTTACGGATCAGACGCAAGTCACGATCAAATTGAACTTTCTTCAAAAACCACCCGGGGAGCGCGACTTCAAGCTTAGGTGGACCAGATAGGAGAATATAAGCCTGCCTCCTGCGGGCCGTGAGAACCAGAAGCAGGCACTACATAGGTTGACAGAGTCTGGGTTGATGGAGCAACTTGAACAGTAGAATTCAGAGCTTCAATTCCAATAGAGACTTGAGCCGGGGCAAATGGTTGGACTCGAAAGGATGAGAACCACGATCTACCTTCGACTTTTTGGGTGGCTCTTCCTGATCATCGGGAGTCTTCCTGTTCTCATAGCCACCCCTATAAGCTCTGCCTCTGTCCCTATTATCTCGAAGATGAACTTCCGCTTCCTAATCTTTTCTCCTTCTCCATTCTTCCTCGATTTCTCGAGGCTAATAGCGGCTTGAAGTCTGTCTTGACCCACATTGTGTTTCTGTAAATTATTAAGGTCTTCATAAAGCCCATGACCTCCCATAGTACCTAATATAATAATGATGAACATTAGAGATTGAAAATGAGCTCAAATAATGCTTATATGAGTGTACTTGACCATAGTGAAATGTGTAACGTGTCGTAGGCGGCGTAAAAGGATTTCACAAACCAGATCGGGAAGCGACTACAGTGGGAGTCAGGCTAACTCTTGACACAGCATGATCAGGGTGAGAAGACAATCCCTCGAACTTGAAATCATCTCCTATGAGTTCATCGATGTCCACATAAATGTTGCTCAAGTCCCCGATGTTGATGTCAGTTTCCTTAGGCGAAAAACCATAAAGTCGTTCACCTGCGGGGGGAGCATCTTTATCAATAATTATTTGAGAGATGGAGTAGTTATGATTCCTCCATTGGAACTCGCATCAAATTCCTCATCATTAGAAGAGGAATCATAGCTACTTCATCTCTCAATTTCACCCTCCTGCTTTTCCATGATCACCGCAACCTTGCCTTCTCGCTACTTGAACTCCTCTTGCCGCTCCTCCGGGGTCGAGGGCATCCCAATCATGCAAGTGGCTTCGGTTGTAATGCCTTTTCCTTCATGAATTTCTTCAGTTGATCCACTACATGGACCTTCTCCTTCTGGTAGACCGCCCTCTTCAGAATTGTGCGATGAAGAAGTGGAGCGTGTTTGAATCCTAGAACAGAAAGGAGATGAAATTTCAACGGCAACGGTAGATCTCCTAGGATGCAGCAACCCATACCGAAGCAAATTCTCATCCATTAGCAAAGACTTGACTGATCTCTCTCTAGCGCGTATGGCCTTCAAAGTATCGAAGATGGGATCCAGTGATGGATCTTTATTTGGCCTCAAAATAACGGCAAGGGGTATTCAGTCTATTAAAATCCCACACCATCGTATTTAATCTCAACAGGTAAAAGAGAAGACATACCCCCTGTCAGTCAAAGATGACTAAATCCCTTAGGACACCTAATGAAAAAATATTGAGCCTTGAACTGGGACAAGTTACTTTGAAGTTGCAACATTACATAATGAAAAAACATTCGTCTCTTTTCTTGAATGAGAGGAAATATCTCAGCTTATCGAAGCTCGGGGCACGGTTAATGTCTGCATGAGCAAAACATGAAGACAAGTCAAAATTACATATTCGTTAGGATGAATCTTAAATGGAGCTATTCCCAAATTCAGAAGAGTCTCTCTCAAGGAATAATTGAAGGGAGGCACTACACCATTAAAACACATGTACCAATGGTAGGCGATGTACCCCGAAGGTGGCATGTGTGCAAACTCGTTTTCAATGGAAGGCGTAAGTCATCATCCGGGATGCCATGTTGTAAAAAAATGTTGTGCAGGACTTTAGCAGAAATTACAGTGGAAGCTCTCTCCGGAGGGTTGAGTAAAACTCTAAAGTTCGGAGGGGTTCGATCTACAACCGAACCAACCGGTACCGGTTGACCATATTCAGTCGGTGGTGCCGAAGAAGTAGGTGCTGCTGGAACCGTTTGTGAACGCATAACTGATGTCGATTCAGCTTCCGAGAGTGCCAGGCTTCCTCTACTGGATTTACGTTGGGATGGCGTGTGTTTCATTCTATATAACAGAACCTGTATCCGATGCGGTTAGGTGATCCTATTCATAACAAGAAATTCCCTTATGCTTTACGCTTGAATTCCGAAAACATGTTGGCTTGTGCCAACTAGTCGGATTTCAAGCGTTAACTGGGGCAAGTGTAGTGTGTTACCTATGTGGAATGGGCTCGGTTTCCTGAATGCTACGAACGCTCTATCCTGTGTAGATAGTTCACTCGCAGTGGAAAAAGGAAAGAAGATTTTTGTATCATTCATTAGAGTTATACCTCCTACACTTACCAATTATCGATCAACAATCGATAACGGATCCACTATTCGAAGCAACATGGAAAGCCCTTCCTATTCCAAGTACACCAACTATGTAATAACAGGACCAATCCAAAGTGAGCAACTATAGATTGATGGGTTCAAATTGAGTAGAGAATTCTTAGCATAAGTCAATTTTAGTTCTCTGGAAAGTGATAACAGCATGAGCTGCATACAAGACGCTCCTTAAGCTATTATCACTTCCCAGAAAAACCAAAATCAATCCGCAAGACGCTGTGCCAGGATCAATGGTATAACTCGATGCAAGTTAGTTCTGACTCTGTGGATGAAGATAGCAAAACATGTCAAGCACCAGGGCAAAACCCTAGCTTCGGTCCATGAAGAATTCAAGACTTGATTTACTATCTTCTTCTACAAAGTCACAATTGCTCGAATTTTCCACTACATCCGTCACCAACACAACTTCATCACCAATCGCTAATAATATGCCAAAATCCACATCACCAACCTCAAGTCAGAAGGAAAATGCAGTCAATTTCAAGTCGTTGGCGTTCCAAGCTGGGCAAGATCGGTGACGATTCAGGCAGGCAACGTTTCAGGTGTTAGGGATTGGCTCGAGGTGATGGCGAAGTTAAGCGAGATCGGTGACAAAGAGCTTCGACGATGGAGATCAACGACGACAGTGGCAAGGACAAGCTTAGGGTTTATGTAACATCTTCTATCTAGAGGCCCAAAACTAAGCACTATAGATGCTGCAGTCATCTATAGTATTAGCTTCCGGTGACTAAATACAGCTATGTTAATGGTATCAATAATATCGGAAGTACTTGAATATGAAACAAAACACAGATTTTAAAACAAATTTTACTTCATTACATTTCAAAACCAAATGTTTCACATTCCCAATACATAATCCCAAATTCGTTCCTTGGCATAGATAAAATATACTTATTACAAATACGCCAAGAGCGGTATACGAAGATACCCCCTTGGATGATCAGAGTCATAGAGTCATAATAGACTTAATACAAACACAGCAGAAATACAACAAAACATAAAACTGCAACTACTAAATAGCTATCTGTTTGCCTCCTGCATGCCTCCGGTAGCCTTATTCGTCATCCTACTAAAACCTGAAAAGACCTTAACCCCTCAGCCTACTCAAATTAATTTTAAGCACCTGAGAGTTTAAGGGGAAAACATAAACTTCGAGTCAGACATAAAGCCTGGTATGAATAATATTATACATCCTGGAATATATATGTTAAGTGAGACCACGCCACTTAGCGGAACGAGTTTCCCTCACTAACATCCTTTTAAACATATCTTTGTAAAACCTTTTCCTACAACCAAAACTGGTTAAATACTGTAAAGCAATCATTATGTAAACATGCATAAATATCAAGTAACAATGAGCTATCTGTTCAAACACATAAGTTTTGTTTGGATAACTTTTAACCTTTGGTTGACTCAGGCTTACAAGACAATATAATCAAAATTAATCTAACACCTGTTAGCTATTCTTCTTCTGGATTATCTATCCTTAACTATCTGTTAAATACTTCACTTTTGGACGGTCTGTCTTTAACTATCTATTAAATACTCCTCTTATGGACGGTCTGTCCCTAACTTAATCATATCCAGGTCTCCCTGATCCTAACTGTTTTTCAGGCTCACCAATAACCTACCTGTATACAAACATATATTCCTTTTGGTGTGTAATCATAATTTTATTCTACCTGTGACAAAGCCCTACACACTGTAATTTTGGAAAGCAATTAGCTGGGGCTAATAGCTAATGTATAGGACGCGACCCCATACTAGTCCCATTTGGGTTTCTATTATCTGAGTCATTTTCACTTAAGGATCCCCTTCCATAATTTTCCTTAAAAAACATTTTCAAAATGATTTAAAACCTTTAAATCAAACTTAAGCAAGGAAAAGTATATAATCTATATGCTTTACTCAAATTCATATCACCATGTTATATATATATGTATGTATGTATATGTATATCTTCTTTGCTCAAATCTTAGTTGATGGAAACATTTAGACACATGAAAGAACCTCTTTCTAAATCTTTGAAAGTACCTCTTTCCAAAACCAAGTGAAAACCTTTTAATTATTTAGGCCAAAGCCTTACCTTTCGAAACCATTCATCAAACCTTTCGAACCCATTGAAAAGTAAACCTTTCGAAAGCAATGAGACTTTGGACATCCTTCTTAAAAATCTCTTTAAAACATTGCCTTAGAAAATCCTTGGAAAACCTTGCATCTCAACCTTTCAAAACCATTGAATAAAAACCTTTCGAAATCATTCATCAAACCTTTCAAGATTAATGGACTAAAACCTTTCAAAACCATTCATTAAACCTTTCGAAATCATTCAACTAAAACCTTTCGAAATCATTGAACTTAAACCCTTCGAAATCAATCAAATTAAACCTTTTGAAGTCATTGAACGTAAACCTTTCGGAATCATTCAAAGCAAACCTTTCGAAGACTTACTGGGTTCAATTTAAAAAAAGTGGAAAACCTTCTTTTAAAACCTTTTGACTTCATTGGAAGCAACCTTTCGACCTTGTCGGAAGGTCTGCTTCGAAAGCTTTAAAACATTTATTTAAAACAACATGCCACTGCCTTTAAAACAACTCCTTCAAAAGCTTGGGTTGTTCTTCATTTTATAAAACAAAGGTAAATCACCTCAGTCGAAAGCTTTCTTTCGAAAGCATGGAGAAGCGGCTAGTTTTAAAACAAGTAAAACTTTTGTCTTTGTCGAAAGTTCAAAACAAAACCAAACAAAAACGACAGTAACCTTTCGACTGTGTCAAAAGGTTTCAAAACAAAATAGTGATAAAATAGTAGTAACCTTTCGACTGTGCCGAAAGGTTTAAAACCTTTATTTTAAACATTTGACCTAGTCGAAAGCAACCAAGTCGAAAGTTCTTATTCGGAAGCAAAGCAGGTAATTCTTTGGCTTATAAAACAAACATACTTCAACCCCTTCGGCAACCAACCTTTCGCCTAAGAACCCTTTGACTCTGTCTAATTCATTACGTACCAAGTAACTTGATACCATATGCATTGGTTTGACCTTGTCGAAAGCTATGAACCTCTCGACCTTGTCGAAAGGTCCGGGTCCGAAGGTTTAATACTAGAATTGGCTGAAACATGCCAAAAGTATGATTTCTTTGTTTTTAACTTAAAAAGGACAATTTTCAATTAACCTGCCTTTATTTATCAAATTCTCATTGGTTAACAAATACTTTTCAGAAAACTGCTACCACTATTTTTTAGAATTAAATAATCATTTTATTTTATAAAATGCCCGTTCTCCTTAATTAAACATATAAAACATTTACGTCCCATACCTCAAAATAATTTTATATATTCATCAAATAACTTGGGAAAAATCTGGAAAAATCCCAAAAAATCTATATCAATATGTTTTCCATCATATACAAATTTCAAACCCAAATAATTATCATTTTAGCCGCAAATAATTTATAACCCAATAAATCGTTTTCTTCACTAGAAAATTTATATAAAATCCACATTAATTCATAAAATTGTAAAAATTGAAACCCATCTCTAAAGTATCATTTTTGACCTATATTTAAATTTTCAAGGCATTTGGATGTCATCTAATAGGGTTTTCATATCAAACATATCATAAAAACTAACATGAACATATATAATTCATCAACAAGCATATATATAACTTTTATCACCAAACATGGCATATACTTGCAAAAACATTTTGAACCTAATCAAAAACCGAAAACCATATGAAAATGGGATGTAGTAATTAATCATCTTAGCTTTGAGATTAAAAGATGTGAAATTTGATGTTGATTACGTTGATTATCTTCCTTCACTTGAATCCTAGCTTTAATCTTCTCTTGAGACAATAATGGTGGCTGGCTTTAGATGTTTTAATTTGCTAAAATGAAAATGAACGTGAGTTCTATTTCCTAAGGGTTTAGGGTATAAGCCCTTCTCCTATTTCCCATATTGCTCTTCTCATATCCTAACACATTAGCTTATGTTATTTCATTTTAATTAACACACTAACATGGCACAGCTACCCTTAGTCCAATCAAATCTCAACCTATTAATCTTTATATTATTTTATTTTATTTACCCAATTAATTATTCTAAATAATGTTATAAAAATATGGGGTGTTACAGTTTGGTCATGGGTTTGCAAGGAAAGTAGCTCGGTTCGCAAGAAGAGAGTGAGATAATGAAGGATCGGCTCGGATGAAGTTTAATAAGAGATTGGGTGAAAAAATCGACTAAGTCTATGGATCGTTAGCGATCCATAGGTTATGGATTGCTAGCGATCCATCAAGTTGCAATCGATTTTCTCTAAACTCGCCAAGCATGATCTAAGTGTTGTTTGCAAGCATCTAGAAAGTCGTGGGATCAAAATTGATTTATTGTTACGAGCAACGACGATTCACATCGAAAACTCAATAGACGGCTGAATAGCCAAAGCTAAATTCGCATGATAGCCTCAACACGATCAATTGAACTTCACAAAATCGAAACTCAAAAGCAGTTACTTCCAGAGCACGCCTTGCCTCCAATGAAGGCATAATCTGAGGGGCGTATGTTAACCAGGTTTTTAACCCAACAAAATTCAATAAAAGTTAGAACATCTATGTCAAAATAACTCAAGAATCAACCAAAAGTACCGAAGAAGAAGTTAAGAAGACCCAAGAGGAGAAATGCAAAAATAGGCTACGGGGATGGATCGTTAGCGATCTATCACCCATGGATCACTAGAGATCCATAAGGACTGCTCATGGGTCGTCCAAACTTCTTGCATCATGAACCAATAACTTTTCTAGGGATGTCTTCCAAGTTTCATTGTAATATCTCGTACCTGGAGACCAAAAGCTAAATGCTACAGATGCTGCAGTCATCCGTAGTATTAACTTCTGGTGACAAAATATGGTAATGATAATGGTATCCATAATATTAGAAGCACTTGAATATGAACAAAATCACAGATTTCCAAAAACAACATTTTATCGATTACATTTCAAAACAAATTCATATCCAAGTTACATAATCTCATATCGTTTCCCAGGTAAAGATTAATTATAATCATTACAAAAGACGTCGAGAGCGACATATGACGATGCCCCTTGGTTGATCAAAGCACTATAGTCATATTTGACTTATACACAGCGGAAATAAACAAAAAAATCGGTAACTCCTAATTAGCTATCCGTCGTCCACCTGCTCGTCTCCGGAAGATTTATTCGCCAAAAGACTAAAACCTGAAAAACTTAACCCTCGGCCTACTCAAATCAATTTTGAGCACCCGAGTGTTTAAGGGGAAACAAAAACTTCAAGTCAGACATAAAGCCTGGTGTGAATAATTCTGTTACATCTCGGTGTACTGGTATTAAGTGGGACCACACCGCTTAGCGGAATGGGTTTCCCCTCACTAATATCCTCTTTAAAACATATATTTTGCAAATCCTTTCCTACAACCAAACTGGTTAATCAAACTGATTATATCAAAATAGCAATATCTTTTATGCTAATAAATGGACTATCTATCCATAAAACAGGTAATAAGTTGACTATCTGCCCACAACATAATAGCAAGGTCCGTTATGCAAACAAATGGACTATTTGTTCATAAAACTGGGTTGACTGCCCACAAACTTGACTAACTGTCCGAATCTAAATGGACTAACTATCCGAATCATTTTCTTAGGGTTAACTACCCTTTATTTTTTTTCCTTGAAAATCTTTTCAAAATGATTTAACCTTTTAAATCATACTTATACAAGGAAAATATATTCTTAGCTTTACTCTTTGCTATTTTTCCATGATATATATACACTTTACTCAAAATAACGTTGATGACATTTATTAAGGATTAGCTATCCTTCCAAAACAAGTTAAAACCCTTTTTGACTTGAAAATACTTAGGCTATATTGCCTATTTAATACATTCGAAACCTTTGTTTAAAACCTTTAAACAACCGTTTTAAAACCATTGAAGGTAACCCCTTTGAAACCATTGAAAAATGTCTCGGTCGAAACCATTTGGATTATTCCTTCAAGTAGAGCAAAATGATCAGAAACCCAATAAAGTCGAAAGCATCTATTTTGAAACCATTTAAAACTATCTCTTTTGAAACAATTCGGGTTTTACTTCAATCATAGAAAATGGGTCTTAAAAACATTTGAGTCGAAAGCATCTGTTTCAAAACCATTTCCTAAGTAAAGAAGTGATGGTGTCGAAACCATCCCTTCGAAAGCATTGGAGAAGTGGATAAAATTTTAGAAAACAAAGTAAACAACCCTTTCGAAACCATCTGCGTCGAAAGGTAAAAAGGCGGCAGCAAAAGATTTTGACTTAGTCGAAAGCAATTATTTAAAAACAGAGGAACAACCCAATCAAAACCATTTCCTTTAAATCCTTTAACCTTGTCGAAAGCTAACCAAGTCGAAAGCTACTTAGTCGAAAACCATTTAGTCGAAGCAAGCAGGCGCATTTTTAATTTAAAAACAAAGTATTGCCTCAACCTCTTCGGAACCTCTGGTTTCGACTCCATACCTTCCGCCTACATCCAATTCACTACATACCAGTTCCCTGATACCGTGTGCATTGGTTTCGACTATGTCGGAAGCGAAGATAAGGAGGCGGAACCTGGTGCCGAAAGCATTGAAACAGTGAAAATACGTAGCAAACACCTAACCTTCTTCACATGTCTAATTTTGATTGGTTGCCTCTTTCTTTACTAATAAAACGTATTGTAATTTCAGAACTAATCTTTTTGAATTATTAGTTGCAAAAAGCCCATTCTCCTTCATTTATTATATAAAACATTTAAGTCCCATACCTTAAATAATTTTATATACCAATTAAAGCACTTAGGAAAAATCTACAAAAATTCCAAAAAATCTCTTTTAATATGTTTTCCAAGATATAAAATTTTCAAACCCAAATCTTTTATAATTTAACCGTAAATAATTATTAGTCCAAATTAACATTTTCTTTACTAGAAAATTCATATAAATTCCGCAATTATTCAAAAAAATTTGAAAACTAAAACCCATCTCTAAAATATTATTTAGGATCTTCATAAAAATTCGCAAGGTATTTGGATGTCATTTTATAGGGTTTTCACCTTAAAACATATCATAAATTTAATATGAACCACCATAATTCATCAACAAATATATATAATCATTCCATCATTCAAAAACATGGCAAATCAATGCAAAATATTCAGAATTCACCTTAAAACCGAAAATAATAAAAGTTTGAGATGTAAACATTATTCACCTTAGCTTTAGAGATTAAAGAGATTGAGATGTGAACGGATTTGATTTGAATTAGCTTCCTCCTTAGCTTTTCTCTTTCTTCTTCCTCTTGCTCTTGTTAATGGTGGCCGACCTTATTTTTTTTAGTTTTTTTTGATAAAATGAAATTGACATGTAGGCGGGTACACGGCCAAGGGTTTAGGGTATAAGAATGGCCTCTTTCGTATTTTACCCCTCCTCTATTTCAATTTAACTCTTATTTTTATTCATTGTTTAAATGGCATGGCTACCCTTTGATTAAATCAAATCTCAACCTCCTAATCAACACAGTTAATTTAGCTAATTAAATATCCTAAATAGTGTTACAAAAAACTGGGGTGTTACAGACTCCCTTCTTTAAAGAATTTCGTCCTCGAAATTACGATAAGGTACACAACAAATCAAACAAGAAGGTAAAACATACCATCAAATAAGTCAGGATGACTATCTCTAATCCTGCTCTCAATCTCCCAAGTATAGTCCCTGTCATCGTCACTCCACTGGACTTTGACTAATCCGACCGTCTTGGTTCTAAGCCTCTTTTCATCTCTCGTAACAATACGAATAAGCTTCCTTACTATAGTCAAATCCGGTTCTTCCACTAAGTCATCTAGCACAGTCGGTGCAATAGTAGTCTCCGGGTCTCTAACACATTTTCTGAGATGAGAAGCATGAAAAACATCATGTACTCCTACCAAACTTCTCGGTAACTCAATTATATACGCGAGCTTCCCGATCCTCTCAATAATAGAAAAAGGTCCAACGAATCTCGGTGCTAACTTTCATGATTTCCCAAATCTAATCACACCCTTCACCGGTGACACTTTGATAAAAACCTGGTCTCCAACTGAGAAATCTAAGTCTTTCTTTGTCTTATCTGCATAACTCTTCTGCCTAGACTGAGCCTCCTTCATTCTAGCCCGAATGACCTCAATCTTTTCTGCAGCTTCCCTGACCAAACTGGACCAAGAACCAACCTATCCCTGGTCTCTAACCAACATACGGGAGATTTGCATGGCCTTCCATACAAAGCTTCAAACGGTGCCATCCCAATACTAGTTTGATAACCGTTGTTATATGAAAACTCGATTAAATGCAGACGGTCTTCCCATGATCCCCCGAAATCTAGAACACAAGCTCTTAACAAATCCTCCAAAATTTTGTTAACTCTATCTGTTTGCCCATCTGTCTACAGATGGTAAGCAGTACTCATCTTGAGCATGGTTCCCAAAACTTCCTGCAAACTCTTCCAGAACTCGCTAGTGAATAAGGGATCTCGATCACTAACTATGCTACTAGGAATCCCGTGCAGTCTAACTACATTCTTCATAAACAACTTTGCCAAAACAGGTGCCGTTCTGGTTGACTTAACTGGAATGAAATGGACACTCTTGGTCAATCCGTCCACTATGTCCCATATACTATCATTTCCTCCGCTCGACCTTGGAAACTCATCAATAAAATCCATGGAAATAGAATCCCACTTCTATACCGGAATATCCAATGGTTGAAGCAACCCACTTGGCTTTTGGTGTTTGGCCTTTGCCTATTAGTAAATCAAGCACTGCTTTATCCATATACCAATATCCCGCTTCATACCTTCTCAAAAGAAACTTCTTTACATATCCTGATACATCTTAGTACCTCCTGGATGAATAGAGAACTTCGAACGATGGCATTCCTCTAAGACTTCTTTCCTTATGTTTCCTACACTCGGAACACATAATCTTCCTTTCTTTCTCAACCTCCCATTCTGGTCAAGACTGGAATCTTTCAAGTCATCGCTCTCAGTTCCATTCCTTAGCTTCCTGACCTGTTCAACTAATATCGGATCTTCTTCCTGATTAGAAGCAATCCTCTCGACCATCACTGGTTGAACTTCTAAACAAGATAACACTACGGTTTCTCCACCAGACCCATCCTCAGATCTCCACTACATTCTGCAATCTGCCAATGCTTCCAAATCTTTCCACTCAGCAATCATCGCAAAAACTGCATTCTGATGTTTCCTGCTAAGTGCATCCATAACCTTGTTGCCTTTCCCCAGTGTGTACTCAATCCCGAAATCATAAGCAGTGATAAACTCTAACTACCTCTACTGTCTCATGTTCAACTCCTTCTGAGAGAACAAATACTTCAGCGACTTATGATCTGTATATAACTCAAACCTTTCTCCCAAAAGATAATGTCTCCACACCTTCAATGCAAAAATCATTGTAACCAATTCCAAATCATGCGTCGGATATCTGACCTCATGCGGTCTAAGCTGTCTAGAGGCATAAGCAATCACTTTACCTCTCTACATCAGCACTGCTCCTAATCTTGTTCCACACGCATCAGTATAAACCACCAAATCCTGATTCCCTTTCAGAACAACCAACACAGGTGCATGGGTCAATAAGTGTTTCAAACTCTAGAATGCTTCCTCACACTTACGGTCCACACAAACTTCACATCCTTTCTCGTTAGCTTGGTCATCGGTGCTGCTATCCGCGAAAAATCCTTAATGAACCTTCGATAATACCCAGTCAACCCAAGGAAACTCTTTATCTCCGTCACTGTCTCAGGTCTCTTCCAACTATTCATCGCTTCAATCTTAGTCGGATCTACCGACAACCCTTCCTCTGAGACTACATAACCAAGAAACTTCACTTCCTTCTTCCAGAAATGACACTTCGAAAATTGTACCTTCAGTTGATGCTGCCTCAGCGTCTCAAGCACCACTCTAAGATGAAGTTCATGCTCTCTTTCATCTTTAGAGTATATCAAGATATCATCTATGAAAACCAATACGAACCTATCCAAGTGCTCTTGGAAAACCCGGTTCATCAAATCCACAAAGAAAGCCGACACATTAGTCAATCCGAACGGCATAACTAACCATTCGTATGACCCATATCTGGTCTTAGACGCCATCAACGATATACTATCCTCTGCTACTCTGAGCTGATGGAAACCTATCGCTAAATCCAACAGCGAGAATACCTTGGCTCCACTCAACTGGTCGAACAAATCATCAATCCTCAGCAATGGATATCGATTCTTTATCGTCCTCTCATTCAACTTACGATAATCGATACATAACCTTAACGATCTGTCCGGCTTCTTAGCAAACACTATGGCTGCTCCCCAAGGCGAATAACTCAGCTTGATAAAACTCTTGCCTTCCAATTCCACCAACCGCACCTTTAACTCCCTCATCTCTATAGGAGTCATCCTGCTTGGCGGCCTACTCACCGGTTCTGCTCCCAGAACTAAATCTATCTGAAACTCAATGACTCATTTCGATGGAAATCCAACTACAGGCTTAAAAACATCCGAGAATTATCTAACCATGAAAACTTGATTCAGCTCATCATCCAATTCCATAGCACCCATCAAGGCATACATCTCCCCGCAAGAACCTTTTACGGTGTAAACTATTCGATCACTACAATCAGGATGTCTAAGTGATATTTTCATATCCTAGCAAAATATCCTAGCATCATACTCACTTAACAATCAGGATGTCTAAGTTACATCTCAGTTTACTGATACTAAGTGAGACCACGCCGCTTAGCGGAACGGGTTTCCCCTCACTAATATCCTCTTTAAAACATATATTTTGCAAATCCTTTCCTACAACCAAACTGGTTAATCAAACTAATTATATCAAAATAGAAATATCTTTTATGCTAATAAATGGACTATCTTTCCATAAAACAGGTAATAAGTGGACTATCTGCCCACAACATAATAGCAAGGTCTGTTATGCTAACAAATGGACTATTTGTCCATAAAACTGGGTTGACTGCCCACAAACTGGACTAACTATCCGAATCTAAATGGACTAATTGTCCGAATCATTTTCTTAGGGTTAACTACTCTTTATCTTTTTTTCCTTGAAAACCTTTTCAAAATGCTTTAACCTTTTAAATCATACTTATACAAGTAAAGAAGTGATGGTGTGGAAACCATCCCTTCAAAAACATTGGAGAAGTGGCCAAAATTTTAGAAAACAAAGTAAACAACCCTTTCGAAACCATCTAGGTCGAAAGGTAAAAAAGGCGACAGCAAAAGGTTTTGACTTAGTCAAAAGAAATTATTTAAAAACAGAGGCGCAACCCAATCGAAACCATTTCCTTTAAATCATTTAACCTTGTCGAAAGCTAACTAAGTCGAAAGTTACTAGTCGAAAGCCATTTAGTCGAAAGCAAACAGGCGCATTTTTAATTTAAAAACAAAGTATTGCCTCAACCCCTTCGGAACCTTTGGTTTGGACTCCACACATTCTGCCTACATCCATTCACTATGTACCAGTTCCTTGATACCATGTGCATTGGTTTCGACTGTGTCGAAAGCGAAGATGAGGAGGCAGAACCTGATGCCGAAAGCATTGAAACAGTGAAAAATATGTAGCAAATAGTTCTTTTCACCTAACCTGCTTCACGTGTCTTATTCTGATTGGTTGCCTCTTTCTTTACCACTAAAAAGTACTATAATTTCAAAACTAATCTTTTTGAATTATTATTTGCAAAAAGCCCCTTCTCCTTCATTTATTATATAAACATTTAAGTCCCATACTTTAAATAATTTTATATACCCATTAAAACACTTAGGAAAAATCTACAAAAATTCCAAAAAATCTCTTTTATTATGTTTTCCAACATATAAAATTTTCAGACCCGAATCTTTTATTATTTAACCGTAAATAATTATTAATCCAAATTAACATTTTCTTTACTAGAAAATTCATATAAATTCCGCAATTATTCAACAAAATTCGAAAATTAAAAAGCATCTCTAAAATATTATTTAGGATCTTCATAAAAATTGACATGGCATTTGGATGTTATTTTATAGGGTTTTCACCTTAAAACATATCGTAAATTCAATATGAACCACCATAATTCATCAACAAGTATATATAATCATTCCATCATTCAAAAACATGGCAAATCAATGCAAAATATTCGGAATTCACCTTAAAACCGAAAATAATAAAAGTTTGAGATGTAAACATTATTCACCTTAGTTTTAGAGATTAAAGAGATTGAGATGTGAATGAATTTGATTTGAATTAGCTTCCTCCTTAGCTTTTCTCTATCTTTTTCCTCTTGCTCTTGTTAATGGTGGCCAGCCTTAGTTTTCATTTTTTTTAATTTTTTATATAAAATGAAATGGACATGTAGGGGGTACATGGCAAAGGTTTTAGGGTATAAGAATGGTCTCTTTCCTATTTTACCCCTCCTCTATTTCAATTTAACTCTTATTTTAATTCATTGTTTAAATGGCACGGCTACCCTTTGATTAAATCAAATCTCAATCCCCTAATCAACACATTATTTTATTTAGCTAATTAAATATCCTAAATAATGTTATCAAAAATCTAGGCTATTACATTCATGGTATTCCAAGCAAGCTAGTTCGAGAAGTGAGCATTCATCTGATTCCAGTCATAGTTTAATCCAACTTGTACATGAATTACCATTATAACAAGGCAACTAGTTACCAAATTACATAGAGGGTAACTACATAAAGCAAGGAAAGCAACCCAAATGAAACGATCCGAAAATACCCTAAGTACATGGATTGCTAGCGATCCATCAGGTTAAGTCGGATCTTTATGAGATTTTTGAAGCGTCTTCGTATCATCAAGTGTAGGCTTTTGGCAAAGCGGCCTAGCCCAATAGCTCTCCAAGTCCTATAAATATAGTCCTACTTGCAACATAAACAGGATCGGGGGGACTGGCTGCTGGAACTATGAAGAATTTATTCTTCACTCTTCTCCTCCCATATAATAGTCATCTAGGGGTTCATTGTGATTCTCCAGTGAACTCTGGTACTTGCAACTTAATCTAACTTAGAAGGTTCAATCATATTGTAATTTGATTCAACTTGTAACAGCAGTCAGTTAATAGAAAGTTATAAAGTGGAAGTAGGCTTCATTAACAGCTGAACCACTATAAAAATCTTCTTGTCTTTTTACTATTTCGGCACTTTTTACATTTGTTTTCTATATTATTGCTCTATAAGAACAGGGCTGGTGCTTTCACACTTAATCCATGGTGTTGATCCATTTTTTGTGTTAACAATCTTGACATCAAAAATTGCTAAAAATAGATTAGGCCTCATAACTTGGGGTTAGCAACCAATGTCAGGGTATTATTAACTCCATATCTAGAGATACTTATCAATTGTTGGCCAGCAAGAGTTGATGATATTTGGTTCACGTGGTGATGTTTATGTTCGGACGCTGGGCCACTTGTGTTTACCCAAAATATATTTTAGTTAGAGACATACGTCGCTCGGAGATACTTTCTGACCCTTGTGCAGGAGATTGGATTCAGCATCGACCGAAGAGATCTCCAAGGAAAAATCCTATTCGAACGAACCTTGGTAGTTTTGAATATAACCTAAATATGTTGTGGTGCGACCAATGTAAGCATCATAGCCATTTGATATGATTTATATTCTATGCCCTAGACATTATCTATCATATCACTATATTAAACTAAATGAATGGTTGGCTTATTTGAGGGAAAAACCATAATGGGAATCCATATGGTCTCAATGGTTACTGTTACCTATTTCACGTTTCACAAGTTTTCTCACAGTGGTTTACCAGACTGATCTTGGTATTATTTTCTTATAATGCTCGGGTCAGCCCCATGTATGTTTCTAGATTTAGCTATGAATGCTTTGGAGTTATGGAGAGAAGCTGGATGATTACCTTCCATAGTATTTTTATTTCTGCTGCATTTCTGCATTGTATATATCAGCATTATAAGGATAGGCAGTTATAAATGTCTAGGCTGATGATAGTACTTAGATTTTAGTAACTTTGATATTTCTAAATTCAGAGTAACCCTTTGTACTGGTCCTTTGATATTATATCTTGTCGTTCTGTTGTGAAATTTTGATGTTGTATTCTCTCTTTCTTTTTCTGCTCTTCTTTTCTTTTTATTTCACCATAACAATTCGTCCTTCCGGGACTTGGGTGCTTGGCACATGAATACTGTGGATGTATTAGTGTTGACATTCGAGGTCGAGAGGGCTGATCGTTACAGTTGGTATTAGAGCTGATGGTTAAGCGAGAACCTTGGCTTTGGTTGGATATGACTCATTAAGAGATAGGGTAATGGAATTCCCTAGCATGAGTTGAGTGTATTATACATATGAGAGTGTATTTGTTAGTGCTATAAATATATTTTATATTATGTTTATTTGTTTGTTGAGTGGTTTATGAATTCTAGTCGGTACATAGGACGCCGTTGTATCGATATGGATTTCTAAACACCTAAATAGAGCAAACCAACACGGTATTGTTTTCAAAATTGGTAAATGAAATAATTTTTCCTAGGATAATATTTTAGATATAGATGGAAAAAATTTCAATGGAAAACTGATATATATTTTTTGGGATGTGTTTGTCCATTAGGAAATGATAATATTCAAGTCTTATAATTTATTGTTTGATTAGTTATGCTCGACCACCTTTGCTATAGTTTGTTGATTTATAGGTAATTTACCTTTTTACAACAAGGGTTGGTTAGATTGTAATTTATAGGAACATTAAATACGAACACCTTGTGAATTAAATTTCACGGTTTGACTATTAGGCTTTAATGATAACGTTGGGTTAAAATTGGATTTTAATAAGAGTTTTCTATTATAATTTAAAGAAAGATTTACATTTGCAAAATGATATTGATAAGAAAGAAACTTTGTATAAACATGGTTTATAAATAAAAAGGATTTAAGTAGAGAATTTGAGGACTTAAATCCCGGTATCCTTGAAAATATTTTTTAAGACTTTGGAGAAAATAATAGCATATTATTTGAAAGTAAGTAGGGAAATTTGTTTATGAAACTGAGATCATGGTACTTAGTAACATTTACGAAGTATTTGATACAATTTTGAAATGATTTTGGTTAAGTTTGAAAGGCATCAATTGGATGTTGTAACAACCCGTATATTTGGACCATTTAAATTGACAATAATCCACACATGTCAACTTAAATAATACAAAACACGAATCATTATGGGATTATGAATACATATATGTAAATGAGAATCAATACAACATCACAGACACAGAATAGTCACAGAATAATGTAGCGGAAAAGTACATCATCATAATAGTAGTTCATGAAGCTACTACAGGAATACAACAATGTCTCAACATAAAGTGACAATAGAAATACAAGATGTTCAATACATAAGTTCATCAAATACTAGAAAGGAAATAACTGATAAAGATAAATGCTAAGTCTTCAGCATCTTCAACCAACCTTGATCAGCAACTGGATAGCTTCAGACTGACCCGAGCATATACAAAAGAAACACTCGAGTCAGGACTCAAAATCTTATACAGGATAATCAGGTGCAAATAATAAAGTTCATAACTCAAAGATGAATGTGGTACACATCTTTAAGGATCCGATAAACTATCTATATATACAATAGAATACGCTAAATAGATAATGTCTAATCAGTAAAGTATGATATCAAAATAGCGTTAAGTCATGGCCCATTCCATCCTTAACACATTTTTATTCCCAAGAGCATATACAAGACCGTAGTTTCCCCAAAACCGGAAGTCACCAGAGGGCAATCCATATACTAAAGGTACAAAACAAAACGTAGTGGTCGCGAATAGGATAATCAGTATGACAAGGTACATGAGGCGATACCAACTAGGATACTAGTAGTTGCCTGATCCGGACTGATGTTGAGCATAGCAGCTACTATCTCAACACCGCGAAACAACACTCCCAAATCAAGGGGTGCACCCAAATCGAATCACATAAGTAATAGATAAGGTATCGAAGAAGTGTGTCCGCTAGAGATGGCGATCCTCAATGGCCCGGCGTGGCTCCTGTTTTAGTCATGTCAGGAGTCATCCAAAATCGTTCTCTTTCTTCAGTCAACGCGTTCACCAAAATCATCCACTTCGTTCTGGATCAACACTCCGCGTATATTAGTTATTAAAGTGGTTTTCGGTATCGATAGAGAGTATGTCCATAACCGATCCCGGTCTCTTTAATAACTACGTATTAATTACCCGATGGTCATTTAATATTAAAGTTTAAAACAAATCAAAGTCCAAAAGTCAAGTTGCAAGTTTGACTTTCAAAATTTGACATTTCACAATTCAATTTATTTCGACATTTAAACATCATATTTCCAGATGGAGTTTTAGTTCAAGTCCTTGAGTTAACAACACTTAAGTATTCAAGTTCAACTTAATTACTATTCCCATTTATCGTTACATTAAATTTAATCAAAACTTTGATTTACCAATTTCAACAGCTAAATCAACTCCTTAACTTTAGTGGGTTTTACATTCCTTTTAAGTCACTTTGTTACTTAATCTCAAATTAAATTTATAACAAATTCCAAATTTATTAAATTTATCCAATTTAGGTTTAATTTAGAATATAATAAATTGAATTTATTAGATTCTAAAACTTACTTATTCAAATCTTATTTCAATTAAATGTGTCAATCCGTTTATCTCATTAAATAGATTTATTAATCCGTTTCAATTTAATCCATTAAGTTATTACAATTAAGTCCACTTATTAATTCATTACAATTAAATCCCTTAATTTATTACAATTAAGTCCATTTATTATTGCAATTAATCCTATGAATATAATCCATTGATTTATTTCAACTAAATCCATTTATTCATCACAATTAAATTCATTCGTTTATTACAATTAATCCACTGATTTACTACCATTAATCTATTCATTTACTACAATTTAATCTATCGTTTTATTACAATTAAATCTATTGATTTATTACAATTAAATCTACTCATTTATTTCAATTAAACCCATTGATTTATTACAATTAAATCTAATGCTTTATTACAATTAAATCCATACGTTTATTACAATTAAATCCATAAATTTCATTACTTACTTTCAACCAATTTTTAAGTTCATTTCTTAATTTCAAATGGATTTCAATTCCAAAATGATTTTGTTGACCAATCGGGTTTCTTATTTTAATTATCTATCCTAGGCCAAAGTTGTTCAATTTGGGTATTTATCATTTCAACCCAATATAATTAAATAAAACAAAGCATAGCAAAGGGAACTTGCAGTGTGATAACTGGGATGGTGTCAAAGTAAATAAACAATCAATAGCAACCATACATAACAATTTAACCATTTATTTGAATAATCCTGAAATAATCGTATTTAATTTACATTTGTTATTTAGGTAAATTAAATAAAATTATTCCTAGAATCCACACTATCATTTCATGTGGATTAAAGATTATTACATTATAAGTTTTCACTTGGCGTTTATTATCAAATTATTACAGCAATCATACATTCAATGGCCCAAAGTATAACTAATCCTATTTCTACGTGTCGGTTTATTTAACATTTAAAGTGACAAGTTCAACATATATAATCTATTTTGAATTTTAGACTATCCTATATCAATTCCAATTACATATTAATTATCACTTATATTAACAACCAAACATCACATAACAAATTTAATGTCATAATTATTCTCATATCTAACTTCAAATCACAATTTAACATCAATTATTTTAACATTCAAATTAACACCAATAACATATATCACTTGATTATCATAGCATAATAGATTGAGTCGTGAATGAAATATTCACCTTGCGTGGTTGAAGAAGATGACGGCGAAGCACGACAATGGATAGACTAGAATGGACGACACAATCACGAATACGGACTAAAAATCAAATAAAAGATTATTCAACAATAGCTTAATACGATGTATATATATTGATTTGTATATATATATAAACCATACCAACAACTAGGTGCAAATAAGGCGGATGGAAGCTTAGATCGCTGGATTAGCCACAACTGGAACTGCGCAAACAAGGCATAAGTGAATCCATAAGTTACAAATTATAACTGATATATAATTTTATCAAAAAGAAGAAAAAAATAAAATAAAATAAAAAGTGGCAACGGACGCGGTAGCGGGCTAAGCGGGCTCGACGCGGCGAGTCGGTTGGTCGAGGTAAGGCGGGCTGGTCGCTGGCGGGCACGGGTGGGCTGGGGTCTGGTGGGTTCGGGTGGACTGGGTGCTGCATGGCAGTGGGGTAGGGACGGGTCGGGCTGCCAAGGGGCAGGCGGAGCGGGTGGGAGGCGATGGGCTGGTAGCGGGTAGGTGGGGTCAAGCGGAGGGGCTGGGCAGGTGGGCGGAGCCTGGGCTGGGTGTGGGCGAAGGCTGGCAGACTGGGGAAGGGGCGGGACTGGGCAGGTGGATGCGGGCGGTAGGGGACTGGGCAGGTGGATGCGGGCGGTAGGGAACTGGGCAGGGCGGTAGGTGGTTGGGTCAGGCGGAGGGCAGGCAGGTAGGCGGGCTGGAGGCGGAGGGTTGGGCAGGGCGGGCTGGATCTGGCGGAGGGCAGGGAACAGGTGGTGGGAGGCGGAGGGCAGGCAGGTAGGCGGGCTGGAGGCGGAGGGTTGGGCAGGGCGGGCTGGATCTGGTGGAGGGCAGGGAACGGGTGGTGGGAGGCAGTGGGAGCGGGTTGGGGTACGGCAGGGCGGAGGCTGGTGGCTGGTGGGCAGCAGGTGGTGGGGTTGGTGGGAGGCAGTGGGAGGAAGGCTCCATTTGCTGTTGAGAAGAAGGAAATATAAAAATATATGAGGAGAAGAGGAGGGCAGGGGAATACGTACCAAATTTGTTTTTTTTAGAGATTTGCAACGAAGAATGAAGTGAACCAGTATAAAATGGATATTATAAACAAAAACCAAGAGTCTCCAATTTATTTCTTTGGTAACTGAATTTGACTATTGGTTTCCAATGCAGCTAAATAGACAAAGGCTGTTAGGATGTTGAACGTTGGAGAGAATGGGTATCGTTTTATGCTGCGTAACGGACCCGTTTGCAATCCGTTAAATAATTATAGTTCGTCGCGCCGAACTCCGATTGATACAAACAAATATACCATTTCGATCCGCGCGACGAGGCGAACGCAACGGTATACAGAAATCGGTGGTACGTTTAAATTATAAAATTCGAAATTTTTCTATTGTGGAAAATGCAGCAAAAACGCCGAAGAATAAGATCGACGGAGCTGAAGATGTCCGAAATTTGAAAAATGAAAAATGACGTCTTGATCAGAAGATGGTTTAGAATTTTTCTATGTAAAAATATTCCGGTTCAGAAGATAAAAAATTTCGCGTTTAAAATGAACTGATGTGAAACAAACGCAAACGAAATTTACTGCGGTATTTTCCGACGAAACTTTTCCCATATCTAAAACCATCTAGGCGCAATTTATAAACAAAGTTTGGACGCTAATTGGAATCGTATGAAAGTTCCCTATTTTATATTAAAATAATGGATTCAAAAATTTAAAATTGGGTCGTAATTTCAGGGTCGTTACAGATGTACTGAACTAACTCCCATCACTTGAAAATAATTCTAGTGACGACTTCAACATCATCGGCATTCATTTTCAGGTTTTTAAGTGTGGGATGCTACAAATTTGTTTTGGTAAAATAGATTTTGACTTAATTCCAAAGTAAGATTTGGTATACAAAATATATATGTAATAATTTTAAGTGGTTTGAAATGAAAACTGTTGTTTAGTTATAAAGTCTTCTAATTGAGTTATTTCATGGACACATGTAGCATATGCATTACGAAAGTATGAATGTGCATCATGATATGATATGTTATTTGGTAGTTTTCATTTCTTAAAATGAAATGGAATTTCTGATGATTTTGGATAGTTGGAAACTTCTGAATCGTTATAGAACTTGTAGTTAAGTGTTTTCGAGAATATAAAGCTGAGTTTATATAACACTTAAATTAAGAGGCTAGCAAGTTAAAACAATTTTTAAATTTGTTAAACATATTTGTTACAAATTTGATGTTTTTGTATATACTCTTAGGATATAATGGAGTATTATACGAGTATGGAACTTAAGCTGTAAAATGTTTATAAACTTGAAGTTAGGTATATATGAAGTGACTCATAAATGATTTAGTATTAAAGAGATATACTATTAGGGTAAAACAAAGTGATATAGGAAATCGGTATAGTTAAGAAACCAATAAGATGAATAAGTAAGTTGTACGTAGATCGTTTTATTCGCATGATTGTTCTTGATCCAGTATCCGAGTATATGTTTTTGAGGTAGTTTACACCTATCTGAACAAGTATATTTCACTGGATTCTTAAGGGCAAACACTCGATATGGATTCTTGATATGATCCCAAGGTTTTCTATCGTACTATGCGGCTATATAAGGAGAACATAAGTTTCTAATCAAGGAACCTGATCAAAGTCCACACTAGAGAGGTCAAGTGGACTATACTAGTTTGGAAGAGGAAATTTATGTAATCAAGCAAGTGACATGAATTAATATTGTGTACGGATGGTCCCTATACAACATACGGGCTTTAGTATATTTGTAAACTATGTTTATTGTCTTAGGGAGAGTTTAAGGAATGGCTCTTCGATTTTTTCTAGGGTGGTAAGAATAATCATCTAAGTAATAACTTGAGGCTATTAAGTAGAAGGTACGCTTAGTTTACTGATTATCATCCTTGTGTGATGAGAGAGTTTGGACTTGAGCAAACCATCAGCTTTGTTTGCTAGTGAGTGTGATATTGTTAAGTGTGAATGTATGATAAGTTGCTTGTATTGGAATTTCAAGAACGAAATATTCTAAGTAGGGGGAATGTAACAAACTAGGATTTCAGAGACTTCATATTTAAATATCTAAATTATTTAAATATTTGAATCTTGAATTAAATGTTATTAAAATGATTTAATAAACTTTTTAAACCTCTTTTAAATCATAAGTAATGATGGTAAACTTGTTTTGGAAAAATGTTTACAAAAATATATTCTTTGAAGAAAAATCAATAATGTGACCAGAAATTGGTTTATGGGTAAATGACTTTTCAATCAATATAAGTTGTTCGAACTCTTGTGCACTTGACTACTGATCAAATGAACACATTAGCAACTAATTAACACACACACTTCTTCATTGAGCTTGGAAGGTTCTAGAATGTTCTAATGGATAAGAGATATTGTCATAGTGAGGGTATAATGGTAATTAGTATAAAGGAGATGTGGCATAAAGGTGCATGCGAGAAGGAGGCTCCTTTATGACCTTCCATGGAAGGTAGAAGGTGGTAATGGCCCCTTAGACAAGCCTATATAAGAGAGGGAAGGTAGAAGGTGGTAATGACCCCTTAGACAGGCCTATATAAGAGAGGGCATACCCTTGGTACAAATTCACAAAAACAAATCCAAGCTTTTCTAATGGCTTCTCTTCTTCTTCTTCTTCTTCTCTTATGTTCTAAAATGAATAGGTTGCAAATCAACTCCAAATCACTTCAAACTTTACCATAAGGCTTAGTATAATATTAGAAAACCTTCCACCATTCCAAAAGTTGAAGAAGCAACGCCAAACACCCACAATCCATGAAGGTCGCGAGCTATAGGGGTGTTTAGAGGGAGGAAGCAAGTGCTAAAGGCAAGGAAATAAGGAAGCAAAGGTGTTGAAAGGAAGGGTTAGGCTTGGTTAGCTTGGGCTTGGTTATTTATGAGGTTAAAGGTGAGTTAACACCTCACTTTGAATGAAAATATAACACATATGTGTTTGTGTTGAATGATGTTTATGTTATTTGAATTGTTGTTAACTTATGTTAAAATATTGGTTTGGATTCTTACTTTAAAAGTAATTGACATATGTGATCCATGTATATGGACTTGAGCAAAATTTGAATGGACCGGTAATATTTGTGACAAGACCTTGAACAAAGCACGTAGGATATAAATGGACTTTGGTTTGGACCGCACCCGGATTTGAAAGTGCACTTATGGCGATAGTCGCTATAGATGCGGTTGTTAATTGCCTTGTTTTTGGAAATGTTTATGGACTTTGTAGAGAGATCCTTAGGGGTCTCTCACCATATTTATAATTTTTCATATGTATGTTTGCTAGTATTAAAAGCTTGAAAGTAAAAGGTTAAGTAACATATCAAAAAGTGCCCCAAAACATCACAAGTGCGAAACTACACCATTAGCTTTGATTTCCAGACTCTAAAGGTTTGAAAAAATATTTAAATTTAAAGATTTTGTTTCATTCATTTTACAAGTGTTAAATGACTCATATTAGTGTATTTCAGAAGTGGTTCAAGATATTTATGAATTTTTAAGAATTAGTTATGAATTTTTAAAGAAGAGATATTTTGTTGAAAACATGTCGTTTTCAGGATTTAAGAAAAACGTGAAGTTGTAATTTTCAAGTAATATTTTGGATAAATGTTCCAAAACATATTATAAGTATTTTCAAGTATTTTAAAAGTATAAACAAAAGGTTTAGAAAAGGCGTTAGAATTGCTAAATAGCCAAATGGTTGATTGTTTAATTACTTGTTTGAAAAGTAATTAACTATGCTTAATACTAAAAGCTGACGAAGTAAGACTTATCTATTTGTGAGAGTTAAGATTGATGTTAAGTAGGGATGGAGCGGTAGATCTCTAACCTACCAGGCTTCCCTCTTAACCGAGGAATAGTAAGTCAATTTTTTTTGAAAACATGTTAATCGTGTTGATTTCTTATTGTTTACGGGAATCATTAATATTATACTTACACTAAAAGCCAACGAGGTAGATTTATCTATTTTTGAGATTCAAGAATGAAGTGCCTAGGAAAGGCATTGATACAACCAGTGCTCTAACTTACTTGGCTTCACTCTTGAACGAGAAATAATTAAGTTGGAACGTCGAAAACGAGTTAAGCATACGAATCGTGATTTGTATAAACAATTGTTTTGACTAGATAATCGATTAGTCGATTATTGAACTTGACCTAATATTGACTTAGGAAGTTATTGAAAGGCTTCGTGATTTTATACCAATAAGAACCCCCAGGGATGAGTATTGGTATGAAACGTCTCTAGCTTTCACTTACTTTTGAAAGAACCAGAATTGAGTCTACTAAAAATTCATCGAATTAGTTTTGAAGAGACAAGGATCGGTAAGTGTTTTACTTATCGAATACCACTTCAAAACTAGTATACGAGTTCTATGTTTTGGAAGCGGTTATAAAGTGAAATGTTATAGCACTGAACTACCAATCCTAAGGTTTAGTCCAAGGGAAAGGTCATCTTTAACATTTCAAATGATGCTATCATGTGTGACTGTCAATCTTGAGGAGTATTCTAAAAGAGAGGATAGAATTAGCATCCGTTGGAAGTCTTATGAAGGGAACCTATATGAAGGTTCAAGATCTGTTCAAGAAGCTCGAATCCATAGTGTTTCATGATCTATTCAAGATGAGGGAATCCATTTGGGGATTCGTGTTCTGTTCGAGTGATGAAGACTCGTGTGAAAGATGCAGAAGTAACCTCGACATTGAAAATGGTTGAAACATAGTAGGCCTCACAACCTGGGGTTAGCAACTCATGTTAGGGTATTATCAACTCCATATCTAGAGATACTTATCGATTGTTAGCCGACAGGAGTTGATGATATTTGTTTCACGTTG
This sequence comes from Allium fistulosum, assembly GCA_030737815.1. Classification (NCBI taxonomy): domain Eukaryota; kingdom Viridiplantae; phylum Streptophyta; class Magnoliopsida; order Asparagales; family Amaryllidaceae; genus Allium; species Allium fistulosum. The sequence continues at coordinate 592,528,505 of CM060905.1, read as the reverse complement.
TTCATGTTTATTTTCGAACACTGGGCCACTTGTGTGTTAACCTAAAGGTATATTTTATCTAGTTATATACGTCGCTCGGAGGTAATTTCTGACCCTTGAGCAAGAAATTTGAGTCGGCGTTGAACGAAGAGATCTCCATGGAAAAATCCATTATGCGGACAAACCTTAGTGGTTTTGAATGTAACCTAAATATGTTGTGATGTAACCAATGTAAGCATCGAAATTATTTAATATGATTTATATTCTACACCCTAGACATAATCCATCATATCACTATATTAACTAAACGAATGGTTTGTTTATTTGAGGGAAAAACTATAACGGGAATCTGTATGGTCTCTATGGTTACTGTTACATGTTTCGTGTTTCATAAGTTTTCTCACGTTGGTTTACTAGACTGATCCGGGTGTTATTTTCTTATAATGCTCGAGTTAGCCCCGTGTATGTTTCCAGATTTAACTACGGATGCTTTGGAGCTTATGGAGAGAAGCTGGGTGATTTCATTCCGTAGTATTCTTATTTCCACTGCATTTCTTTATTGTATATATCAGCATTGTGAGGACAGGCAGTTATAACTGTCCAGGTTGATGATAGTACTTAGGTTTTAGTAATTCTAATATTTATGTATTCAGAGTAACCTTTTGTAGTAATCTTTTGATATTATATATGATCGTTCCATTGTGAGATTCTGATGTTGTGTTCTCTCTTTCTAGTTCTATTCTTCTTTTCTTTTTATTTTACCCTAACAATTTATCATTCCGGCATTTGGGTGCTTGGCACACGAATACCATGGATGTATTAGTGTCGACATTCGAGGGTCGAGAAGGCGGAGCGTTACAGCGGGTCCCTACATGGTTCTCCCTAACTGATGTCGTAAGAAATCCCATTGGGCCACTTAATGCTCCACCTAAGAAAGAAGCAGTCCCTAACATAGCCACTTAATACTTCTAACCCAAAGCGGACTCGTTCTAAGGATTTCACCTACCATACCAAATGCGTAACTTATGAGCCATAACACACTCCTAATGTCTCACATTACTCCGATTATTCCCACGTACTGGTAGCCAGATCGATTGGGCAGATTTACCCTACAGAAATGGGGCTAACCTCACATCCACTAAGGTTATTTATTATAAGTGATGTCCCACATTAGTCTGCAAAGCCACACCACAGGTTGCCAGATTTAACTGGGCAGACTTCCATGTAGATTTGGACTAACCTCGCATCCCTCTAACTTAGTCATACCTTATATGCATACTACCCATATACATATACCATCCTACATGTTTAATAGTTGAGGCCATATATGGTAACTCCTTATTACGCCTCTAATTAGGAATTAACTCTTATTTAATTATTATTTTTCTAAGAGATTTATACTATTCACTTTCAAATCTCGTCTTTTCTAGGTGTCTTACATACCTTATTTCTTTCCTTATTCCCTCATAATTACTTTAATCAATTTCATTAGTTAGTCCCACTTATTTGTTTGTGACTATTTAAATTCTCATAACTCTTATTTCTTTTATTGCACATTCAATGCTATTTATTTCTAGAGTTACAACCTTTCTACTTTTAATTCCAATTACTACTTTTCATTGTACTTTTTACTTTAATTTCTAATTTCTCTTAACGTGGATGTCGATATGTATTTTTATTGCATTAATTATGATTTCCTCTTAGGGGATTGCGTGGTTATATATGTTTATGCATTTACTTTCTTTTATTTTTATTTTATCTTTCAAGTTACATACGCCCTTAACTAGGATATTTCTTTTTATTCTAATCTGTGATTACCATCTCTTTTTAAAAATGTTTCTCATTCTATTTTCCATAAATTTACTTAAATTGGTGGGTTGCTTTGTTTGAAATTACAAGAAATTATTAAATTGCCTTTTTTATTTTGAAATAGACAATGTAAGCCATGGAGTGAAAATTCCATACCTTACACATCTCTTTCTTTTTCTTTCTAATTATATCTGTTGTCAAATCAAACACCGTGCTTTTCAATATAAGTGAAAGATTGGATAAATCTATGGAAATTCGAATGGATTACATACCCAACTATAGAAATTTCACATTTTAATTAGAACAAACTTAATTCATATTAACACCCTCCAATATAAATATAGATCTAAAATAAATTCTACAATAAACTAATTGGTAGATTTGAAACAATTACACATTTAATTCATATTCAACTACCAATAACTTGAGACTAATTTATAGATCTGGGTGTAATTAACATTTCTATTTCATTACAGAATATGTAACGATCCTGACTCGGCCTTCAAAAATCGGCACCCGTACTTCACTTGTACTCGAATGTCGTAGATTCAAACGCCGAATCTGGCTCGCCGGAGCTTATAACACGTTAAGTATAACAACACAGCGGAAGAAAGAAATGAATGATATCATATACATCACAAATGATACAATATCCAGAACATGATATACAACAATGATATCTATATGATACAACAATACCAGAGACAAATAATGATGTCACAGCGGAAACAACAGAAGTGATAACTCCAAATGATCTAAAAAAGAGAATGAATCCACCAACTCCAACATCAAGCTCGAACCACCATCACGTTCACAAAGATAAGCAAGGACAGTCGGTTATCCGTGAACTTCAAAAACTGAACTAGCTCCCGATAATCTACTAAACCCGACTATCTGAAAACCCCAACTCTAGACTGCCTGTGTGGAAAATTGTGGACACCTAGAGTTTAGGAAGGGAACAATAAACTCCGAGTCAGTCATGGGACTGGTATGAGTAACAAAAATAGTTTATCTTTAAAACAAACAACAAAAGAATTTTAAACATTGAAATCCGCAATGCTTTTTGTAAAATGAAACTACAATAAGGCCTCCCGCCACACACACAATGCAATCGCAGAATTGGAGGAGATTTCTCCTTATGATAGTCAAACATGCTTGATACGAGAAATCTTTGATTGATATTATTACTAGTGCATAGTGTGAAAACATTTCGAAAATATAATATAAATCTTAGCCAGCATACAACCATTATTATACGCCTACTATAGCTACTATGTTCAATAGCAGGTTACCGCCACATTCCATAGCAGGTTATACAACTAAAACCATACAAGGCTCGCATTGTTTCTTGGGATTTTCCAACAAATAGTTAGGCTAAGGAACTTCCTATGCCACATGGGTACGCCTCTGGAGGGACGACCCGAGAACCTACCTGGCTCTCTGCCAATACAAGGCCGGTTACCCCCCTTTCCGGGAAGTAAACCTAAGATATGCCACCCCCGGTCGTTTGCAACCTTTATCCGAGGGCCCTCGATCACAAAGCAACAATCACACAGTAAATGAGATTGGAGCAACCACACAGGTAAATATATGGGCTCCATACTATGATACCACCTTTTTCCAGAAGGAATGGACATACCCTAGGGGAGCTACCCCTGAAACCTTGCCGCATTTTCCTGTTTCGACCATTACCGGTTTGTGAGGCTCGATGAGGTCTCGTCCACAAAGCTACGCTTTACACGAAAGCCATGCTTTGATCAACAAATGATCAACAACACACAGCAGCACTTAGTATGCCACACTACCAAATTGGGAGTATATCACTGATAACCTTCAACTACATAACCTCTGAGCTCGTACGTCTCAGAGAAGGGTGTTAAGCTAAGAGAATAAATTCTCCGCCACCAAACAGAAATGTATTTGAAAGAAATCAGCTTTATATCTCAAAGTGTAGTGTCAGACATACGTCCATACAAGTCTGTTCCGGGTTCGAACAGAACCGAAGGCACTTCCAAAGAAGCCCTTGCAATCCAGGTATTCACAATCCCGATCAGACTTCCCATCACTTAGGGAATCTCTATACCATAGCTACTCAGTGCAGAGACAATCGATAGGTTATCCTATCATTCTCACAAATACCCGGTCTTCAACACCGATCTTCAAATGCTATCCATTTACGTCCTATCACTATTCGAAATGGGTTATATGACACAAAGTCCTCTCCCGGCTAAACCGAATGGTGAGCGCAATATTTTAAAACATATGGATATTGGGATTTCAGTTAAGTCACAACTTATTACCCAAAACTTTTCTTCAAATGGTTTAAACAAATTACCATTTTAATCTTTTACACAAAAAGATTCATCTCACAAAGTTCACCCAGTTTCACAAAGATCTATTCATAGATTTTCAAATCGATTTCCATTTCAATTGGATTAACTCATTAAATCTTTAAAACAAAGATTTAACTTATAGCTTTCAAAACAATTCCATTTCGACCTTTTATACAAAGGGTACATCTTTCCAATTTCAAAACAAAGTTCAACAGTCTTTCACAAAGATTTATTCATAACTCGGAAAACTATTTTCCTTTCAAACTTGAAATTCTTTTGACACAAATTGGAAATTCATTCCTTATATAAAAACAAATAGGTTTCATTTCGGAAAATCTGATTCGTTTATACGAGTTAAAGTCCTTGGGTTAAATTCAAATTCTCAAAATCATACTTTTAAAATGGTTTAAATTCATATAAACACATTTATAACATCTTTAACCATAATTTCCAAACATGGAATTCAATTCCAAATTTTGAATTCAAATTCAAATTAAATTATTTAAATTGAAAAACTTTAACAAGTTATTCAAAATAACTTTTATCTTAAAAACTTCTTTTCAAAAGCTTTAACATTTAATCCAAATCCATTTCCAAAATCAATTGAAATTAAAATTTCAATTTCAAAAACATTAAATTTAAATCATCTGCGACTTAACTGATTTCCTCGTGAAATCCATATTTGTGTGTGTAAGAGTGTGGTCCAGTGGTTTTACACAGTAGTGCAACAATATAAATCATCACATCATCACAGATTTAAGCATATCAATATCGATAAGCGGTATATTCCTATAATGCTTATCTTCCATTTACTAATTCACAGATGAATAATATACATTCATCACAGATAAAATAAATTACATTCATCACAGCTTGAATTAAAACAAATTTTCATCACAAAGCATCACACAGTAGAGAATATCAAACAATGCACAACATTCAATAGAATACAGTCATCCATAAGTGAAACAAATTAAGATATCTAATTAATCTAAACTAGATCATTTGCCTATGGATAATTCCTAGTCAGGGTTAATTAATAATTAATTAACTACAAACATTTAATTAATTATTATTTAATTAATCATTAATTACCCTTTAATTAATAATTAATCCTTAATTAATTATTCTTAATCAATTACAATAACTAATTAATTACTCCTTTAATTAATAATCATTTCATAATAACTTTAACTAATTAACCTTTAATTAATTATTCTTAAATTAATTACCCTAATTAATTAACCCCATTAATTAATTATTCTTTAAAGTAATTAACCCTTAATTACTTGGTTAATCAATCTTTGATCATTAATCACCCATTCATAATTACTTTTACTAAGTAATTATTTTTAATTAATCATTCATTAGTTACTTGATTATCAATTAATTTTATATTAGTTACTTTCGTTAAGTAATTTACTTCTAACAAATAAAATTTATTAACCATTAAACATTAATTACTAACCTTAAATATTGAGTTAAACTAACTTTTCGAAATAAAGATTTTATTTATTAAAACCTTTTTTAAACTTGGTAAATTTAAAACAATTTTGTTTAAAGACCTTTAACTAGTTCCAACCTAGATAACCATTTATTATTTTCAAAGAAATGATTTTTAGAATTTGTTTTTAAGTAAAACTTAAATTTTTGTTTAAAATTTAAAAACTGTTTTATACTAAAATCTACAGACCCGAGACACATTCAAAATTACCCGAGCCAAATTCTAATTTACTCGAGCCCTACTTCGAGTTTCCCCTCACCTTATTTTTCCCGAGTATTTTCGCAATTTCCTTCGAGACAAACCCGATGAAACTCGTCTTCCCCAAACATCACAGCAACCCAGACCAAAACGTTGACACGCATGCACGTGTACTGTGACGCCCCACCTCTATGCTCACAATAACAAAGGTTATTATAAGGAATAACGTCTGCTATTGCGAAGAATAAGGCTTGTGAGGAGCGACCATCTGTAAGTTATGCCTTAGACGAGTATTGATTACATCGATAGGAGTTGTATAAATTACTCCCAAAGATATATATTCAATCCAAATCTAAAACGAAACTACAGTGGCTAAAGAAAAATTCAGAACAACTCATAATAACAACAACACTGATAGTATAATCACATCAGAACAGAAATATCAGATATAAAGCGGAAGACAAGTCTGGAATACATGCTACAACAGTCGATGGTTCACAAGAACCAAATGTACATATACATATACATCAACATACATAAGATGAGAGTCGAATAACCAAAAGAACTCCTCGAAGGCTAGACAAAAGATGATGCGATATCCCAAAAGCTGAAGCTGCTACAGAATCAGAGATAGAGACTACCCTGAAATAACTCGGTCTGACCCGAGTATTATTAAAAAAGAAATAATAAACGGATCAGTCTAATTTATTCTTATATGTGAGTGCATCATAAATAACATCAAAGTAAAATAATAATAATCTCGAATGAGACTATTCAACATAAGAAATCAACATAGTTAAATGAAGAAATCACATCAAACTCCATCAAAATCAACTTTCAAATTCACAATTGAATTCAAAACAACAATTCACAAAATCTAGAAATCAAAAATAGATAACTAGAAAATCAACATAAAAGTGGATCGATCCCAACAAATGGCGAGTTTTAGCTACGCCGCACGTGCATCAACATATGGCCGAAGCCTACCAAGTACTGTCATCATAATTTTTGGCGCCCAACATATGACCCGAAGGTCCAACATATGACCCGAAGGTCTAGTACTGGTATTTGACCCGAAGGTCCATCATATGACCCGAAGGTCCATCATAGTCGCTCGAAAGCGCACAAAATCATCAAAATCATCAAACAACAAATATTTCAATTAACGAGTCCGGATTTAACCGAAATAGTAAAAGTGTGGTTCCATACTCCGCACTTTTGCTAAATCGTTTAAATCTCTTCATCGTTTCCTTGAAAGTGCAAAATTGTGTATTTTATAAAAATACATTTTACGTTCTCAAACGGACAAGTCCGGAATTAAGCGAATCAGTAAAAGTAAGGGTTCATAGTCCTCAATTTTGCTGAAGCGTTTAAATCGCTTCCTCATTCTTTTGAAAGCGCAAAGTGTAAAAATTTTGGAAACACTTTTATTTTAAAATGATTTTTAAAATACGTGATTAAAATAGCAACATCTGTAGCAATTTCGACGAGGAAATTGCGCTTCATAAAACACCGTAAAAACGGATACCAAATCAGCATTGCGGGATAACCGCTTAAAAATTCACTTTTAAAATTGATGGTTACTGAAGTCAAAACAACAGTATTTTATTTCCGTCAAAAAAATGTCACCAAAACAACACGCTTTAAAATATATTACCGGCGTAAAAATTCCGTTATAAAAAAATAACAGCAACAGAGTACGTTTTGAAACGTAACACCGGTTCAACGTAAATTAAACACCGAAATTTAAAACATTTTCGTGCAATTCAACTTGCACGTACATTTTGAAAATGATGTCTGGGCAATATTTTTGTATACTATGACGTCCACAAATGGAAGAATATAAACAAAATGAATGAAATGAATGACCTGTACAATGACACAATACACATGCACACTATAAATATGCAAAGTGACCTGGCAAGTTACTATATACTAAGAAAGGCCTGGCACTAGTATTTGCTTGTGAAATTGCAACTTTACATGCTTCGTTAACAAATTATATATACAAAATGTTGACTTTATTTCACGTGTTATTTGGAAACGCTCAAAAATAAAAATAAAATAAAATAAACAACCTGGATAAAACGCACTAACGCATGCATTTAACCAAGATTCTGGGCATAACTTCACACTACACATGAATCAAAGAACATGTCAAAACACATGTTGGCTCTCTATCTCATGCGGTCACGTAAGAGTGCAATTGAAATGCACCTAATTGCATGTAACTGCAGACGCACGCATATGTAAAATATAATAAATATACTAACTTAATTAGTTTCCCATATACACTTAACAATGAATGGTAGAAAATGACACACTTCCTTGATGCACGTATGAAAAGAGAGTAGTTTGAACATATTTTTAAGGTGACTAGATAATACAACTAGTGTACAAAAAAAATAGAAATTGGCAAATATGCCTGAGCCTTTGCAAAACGTGTTTATACATGCTAGCATGAAGAAAAATGGCTAGCGCACGCATGGACAAAATCTGGGCAAAAGCATTTCACACAATAAAATGTTTCAAAACATTGTAATCAACCAAAACAACGCATCAAACAGTGAGCATATTTTACACGAAAATTTGAAGAAATCAATAAATTAGAAATGTGAGTTTTAAACTCACCTCAGTCTTGCCTCAAAAACGGTTATCAACTATAAATGTTAGAAGCCAGGATTTTCGGCACAACCATTAATATCTTCTTTGCTGAGCTACTGGAAGAAAAATGGAACCCAAAGAAAATATGCAGCCTTTTCTTTGCTTATTTTCTTTATGCGCATAAGTCAAAGTGGGAAGTCGATGGCATCTCATATGGTACATATTCATTAAATGGAGACGTGCTCTATTGGAAGGAAAGGACAAGCTATACACATAAAATGATGATGGCCGACCAAGTGATGTGTTCCATTTTGCTTTTCAAAATTCGTGACTGTAAACGTTTATATTTACCCTTACAATAATGTGACAGCAAGGATATAATGTTCCACTTTGTTCTAATATGAACCCATTTCTTACTTGAAGGCAAAAGTCTTTTTTTTTTCTTTTTCTTTTTTTTTTCCGATAGTAATTCAAAATTACGATCGTTATAGATTTTTAAAATATTTATTACGACGGTAATAAAATCACGGTCGTTACAGACTCCCCTCCTTATAAAAATTGCGTCCCCGCAATTTTCATACTAAAAACAGTCAATAACGCGACAATTTATCAAATCAAAGATTAAAAAGAAAAGATAGGTACGAATGCTCACCTCCACCCGAAGAGGAGAGAAAACCGGGATAAGAACGCTCGATGAATTCTCTAGTTTCCCAAGTGCAATCCTTGGGGTTTGCTGACCATTGAATTTTCACAAGCGGGACTTCTTTATTTCGAAGGCGTTTAACCTCCGAAGCTAGCACACGAATAGGATTTTGCACAATAGACAAGTCGGGTGAGATCTCAAGATCTTGCAACTTAGGAGGATCAATAATAGAATCTGAACCTCGAAGGCATCTACGAAGTTGAGACACATGATATACGTAGTGAATTCCCGAAAACTGAACAGGTAACGATACACGATAAGCAACTGGGCCAATGCATTCCATAATAGGAAACGGTCCAACATATCGAGGAGCCAATTTCCCGGAGTGACTAAAACGCATCACACCCTTCATCGGGGAAACACGAATGAATACGAGATCACCAACAGAGAATTCCAAAGGCTTCCTACGATGATCGGCATAAGATTTCTGCCTATTCTGAGCCTCTTTCATTCTCTGTCTAATAATATCAATCCTCTCCGAAGATTCACGAATATAATCGGGGCCGAGAATTAACTTTTCCCCCGATTCCAACCAACAAGATGGTGATCGACACGGTCTTCCATAAAGAGCCTCGAAAGGAGCCATGCCGATACTGGATTGAAAACTGTTGTTATAAGAAAATTCAACAAGAGATAAGTGGTCTTCCCAACTACCACCAAAATCAAGAATGCAAGCTCGAAGGACATTCTCTAAAACCTGATTCACCCTTTCAGTCTGACCATCAGACTGTGGATGATAAGCTGTACTAAGATTGAGCTTAGTGCCCAAGGCTTTCTGAAGACTCCGCCAGAACCCACTAGTGAAAAGCGGATCTCTGTCACTAACAATAGAACTAGGCACACCATGAAGTCGAACGACTTCTTTAATAAACAGCTTAGCCAACAAAGGAGCAGTCCGATTGGACTTGATAGGAATAAAATGGGCTGATTTAGTCAATCGGTCTACAATCACCCAAATACTAGTATGGCCCGATCTCGAACGAGGTAGACCATCAATGAAGTCCATGGAAATCTGATCCCATTTCCATAATGGAATCTCAAGAGGTTGCAAAAGACCACTGGGACGCTGATGTTCTGCTTTAACAAGCTGACAAGTCATGCAACGACTTACATAACTTGCAATATCACGCTTCATACCTTCCCAATAGTATAAGCGTTTCATATCAGCATACATCTTGCTACTGCCCGGATGAATAGTATACTTAGAACGATGACAGTCCTCAAGAATGTCATTCCTAAGATTAGAAATATCAGGCACGATCAATCTACCCTTCTTCCGGATACAACCATGAAGATCAATATCGAAATCCTTTAGATCATCACTTCGGAATTCCGATTTACAACTCTGAATAAGATAAGCAAGATCTGGATCTTGTTTCTGGGCATCGGCAACACGATCCAACAAACTAGGACGAGCTCCCATGCTAAATAAAAGCACGGGAGAATCAGAAACTGAAGGACGGTCTCTAATATCACAAAGAGATAAGGCTTCCAAAATATTCCACTCTGCTAGCATCATGGAAACAACAACTTGCTGCTTGCGACTAAGCGCATCAGCAACTCGATTACCCTTACCAGGGGTATACTGAATATCGAAATCATATGAAGCAAGAAATTCGAGCCAACGCTGTTGCCTCATATTAAGCTCTTTCTGAGTAAATAAATACTTCAGAGATTTGTGATCAGTGAAGAGAATAAAACGCTCGCCCAATAAATAATGTCGCCAAATCTTCAAGGCAAAGACTATGGCGGCTAACTCCAAATCATGGGTAGCATAACGAACCTCGTTAGGCTTTAGTTGTTTAGAAGCATAGGCAACTACTCTATCCATTTGCATGAGAACTGCACCGAGCCCAAAACCACTGGCATCGGTATAAACAACAAGATCATGATTCCCTTCGGGAACCACTAAGATAGGAGCATGAGTAAGGAGATCCTTTAACTTCAAGAAAGAATTCTCACATTTATCCGACCAAATAAAAGGAACAGCTTTTCTCGTGAGAGTGGTAAGCGGTAAAGCAATACGAGAAAAGTCCTTAATAAACCAGCGATAATAACCCGCCAATCCAAGAAAGCTACGGATCTCAGTAACGGTCTCGGGCCTCTTCCAATCCTGAATAGATTCGATCTTAGAAGGATCGACAGAAATACCATCGGAAGAAACAATGTGACCGAGAAATTTCACCTTATTCTCCCAGAAATGACACTTGGAGAATTTGGCATAAAGCTGATGCTGACGAAGAGTGCTCAAAACAATCTCCAAATGCTGAATATGATCGGCTTCAGATTTGGAATAAATAAGAATATCATCAATGAAAACCAAGACGAACTTATCGAGATATTCCCGGAATATCCGATTCATAAGATCTACAAAATATGCTGGAGCGTTTGTCAAACCGAACGGCATAACAAGCCATTCATAAGAACCATAACGAGTACGGCATGCGGTAAGAGGAATGCTATCTTCCGCAACTCGTAACTGATGAAAACCGGTAGCAAGGTCGAGTTGGGAGAAGACCTTGGCGCCACTTAACTGATCGAACATGTCATCGATCCTAGGCAATGGATACCTATTTTTGATAGTAAGCTCGTTAAGCTTGCGATAATCAATGCAAAGCCTAAGAGTACCATCTGGCTTCTTAACGAAGACAACGGCGGCGCCCCAAGGAGACGAGCTAGAACGAATAAAATGCTTGGCTTCCAACTCAGATAATTGTTGCTTGAGTTCCTCATTTTCCTTAGCAGACATCCTCGTGGGAGGACGACTGACAGGATGTGCACCGGAGATAAGATCAATACGGAACTCAATTGCCCTCTTCGGCGGCAAACAAGAAACAGGCTTGAAAACATCAGAAAAAGCACAAACAACAGGAATATTAGCAATGACATCCTCCGACTCGAGGAAAGAAATAAGAGCACTAGAAGCATGATCAATGTCCCGAAATATAATAGATAATTGCTCGCTAGCATCGGGATGCTTGAGATACAAAGTTCTTTCGGGACATAGAATTTGAACTTCATAACGAACGAGCCAATCCATACCCAATATCATATCAAAACCAAGATGATCCATAACATGCAGATTCGCATGAAAGGGAAAACCACAAAGAATAATCTCAATATCAACACATAACAAACCAAGAGTAGCGGATCCACCAATAGGATTTACGATCCTCAAAGGGTCGCGAAGAGTAATAACATCCAAATGAATAGTATCAACAAGCTCTTTCGACACGAATGAATGTGATGCACCCGTATCGAAAAGAACTCTAATAGAACGGCCATGAAATAAAATACAACCTTCCAAAACAGAAGGAATAATACCTTTGGGCTGAGAAGAAACACCAGAAGCTTTAGCAACATTAAGCTTCCCAGATTTGAAACCCTTAGGAGCAATAGGACAATCAGAAACCCAATGACCTTCTTTCTTGCAATAACGACACGTGAGAGGCTTCGGACAGCCACGAAGAAGATGATCCAAAGAACCACAATTATAGCACGCCCTCTGAACAGAAGGTGTACTACTAGGCTGAGAACTAGAAGTAGCTTGCTTCTTCTTCTTCTGATTAGAAGAATTAGGCCTATGGAAAGGAAACCTCTTCTTGTTGGGGTTCTTAGAAACCTCAACATCATCACAACTATCACGTTCCTTTTCAACAGCTTCAAGACAAAGAGCCGAATCAACAAGCTCCTCAAAAGAGAGCTTAAGCTGAAGCAAAAGAACTTTCTTCAAATACTTCTTCAAACCATCAACAAAACGAAGATTCTTCTTACGCGGAGTGTTAATGAACTCAACTCCGTATTTGGATAAGGCCTCGAAAGATGCAACATAATCAGAAACAGAGGACTTTCCTTGCTTCAACTCAAGGAAACTACGAGCAAGATTAGCCTTTTCCGATTCAGGAACGAACTTAAGTTCGAAACGTTCCTTAAACTGAACCCAAGAGAGAGCGGACTCATCAACTTCCGAAATAAAGAGCTCATACCAATCAAGTGCACGCTCTTGCAACATACTAGATGCCACGAGAACGCGATGATGATCCGAAAGATCCATCCGAGAAAATATGCGCTCACAAGTGCGCAACCAAGTCTGAACTTCCATAACACTTTCCGATCCCTTGAAAGGCTGACCTCCAAGGTGGGAATAGTCACTACACATGCGGGCGAAGGCAGACTTGTGATTAGGAGCTGCGGGAGTAGCAATAGGAGGCTGAGTACCCCGAAATAGCTCCATAAACTGATCAGCTGACATATAGACACCGTTCGGATGAGAACTACTAGACGGGCCTGCAGAAGAACGCTTCCCTCTACCTCTTGCAGCCATAAGCTGAGAGACAAGAGAAGGTAAAGATTAGTTAAACAACACACAATTGATAAGAAGTTTAACAAACGGAATACTACGGAATATAAAATTTATTCCTAGACGTACTCCATATGTTAAGTGGAACGAATAGATTAGAAAGGCACGAATAAAACTCCCAAATTGTTGTAACACATGTTCCATTTTTTTTTCTGTTCTGTGTTTATTACAATTTATTCTGAATTTCAGCTCTGATACCAAGCTGTGACGCCCCACCTCTATGCTCACAATAACAAAGGTTATTATAAGGAATAACGTCTGCTATTGCGAAGAATAAGGCTTGTGAGGAGCGACCATCTGTAAGTTATGCCTTAGACGAGTATTGATTACATCGATAGGAGTTGTATAAATTACTCCCAAAGATATATATTCAATCCAAATCTAAAACGAAACTACAGTGGCTAAAGAAAAATTCAGAACAACTCATAATAACAACAACACTGATAGTATAATCACATCAGAACAGAAATATCAGATATAAAGCGGAAGACAAGTCTGGAATACATGCTACAACAGTCGATGGTTCACAAGAACCAAATGTACATATACATATACATCAACATACATAAGATGAGAGTCGAATAACCAAAAGAACTCCTCGAAGGCTAGACAAAAGATGATGCGATATCCCAAAAGCTGAAGCTGCTACAGAATCAGAGATAGAGACTACCCTGAAATAACTCGGTCTGACCCGAGTATTATTAAAAAAGAAATAATAAACGGATCAGTCTAATTTATTCTTATATGTGAGTGCATCATAAATAACATCAAAGTAAAATAATAATAATCTCGAATGAGACTATTCAACATAAGAAATCAACATAGTTAAATGAAGAAATCACATCAAACTCCATCAAAATCAACTTTCAAATTCACAATTGAATTCAAAACAACAATTCACAAAATCTAGAAATCAAAAATAGATAACTAGAAAATCAACATAAAAGTGGATCGATCCCAACAAATGGCGAGTTTTAGCTACGCCGCACGTGCATCAACATATGGCCGAAGCCTACCAAGTACTGTCATCATAATTTTTGGCGCCCAACATATGACCCGAAGGTCCAACATATGACCCGAAGGTCTAGTACTGGTATTTGACCCGAAGGTCCATCATATGACCCGAAGGTCCATCATAGTCGCTCGAAAGCGCACAAAATCAACAAAATCATCAAACAACAAATATTTCAATTAACGAGTCCGGATTTAACCGAAATAGTAAAAGTGTGGTTCCATACTCCGCACTTTTGCTAAATCGTTTAAATCTCTTCATCGTTTCCTTGAAAGTGCAAAATTGTGTATTTTATAAAAATACATTTTACGTTCTCAAACGAACAAGTCCGGAATTAAGCGAATCAGTAAAAGTAAGGGTTCATAGTCCTCAATTTTGCTGAAGCGTTTAAATCGCTTCCTCATTCTTTTGAAAGCGCAAAGTGTAAAAATTTTGGAAACACTTTTATTTTAAAACGATTTTTAAAATACGTGATTAAAATAGCAACATCTGTAGCAATTTCGACGAGGAAATTGCGCTTCATAAAACACCGTAAAAACGGATACCAAATCAGCATTGCGGGATAACCGCTTAAAAATTCACTTTTAAAATTGACGGTTACTGAAGTCAAAACAACAGTATTTTATTTCCGTCAAAAAAATGTCACCAAAACAACACGCTTTAAAATATATTACCGGCGTAAAAATTCCGTTATAAAAAAATAACAGCAACAGAGTACGTTTTGAAACGTAACACCGGTTCAACGTAAATTAAACACCGAAATTTAAAACATTTTCGCGCAATTCAACTTGCACGTACATTTTGAAAATGATGTCTGGGCAATATTTTTGTATACTATGACGTCCACAAATGGAAGAATATAAACAAAATGAATGAAATGAATGACCTGTACAATGACACAATACACATGCACACTATAAATATGCAAAGTGACCTGGCAAGTTACTATATACTAAGAAAGGCCTGGCACTAGTATTTGCTTGTGAAATTGCAACTTTACATGCTTCGTTAACAAATTATATATACAAAATGTTGACTTTATTTCACGTGTTATTTGGAAACGCTCAAAAATAAAAATAAAATAAAATAAACAACCTGGATAAAACGCACTAACGCATGCATTTAACCAAGATTCTGGGCATAACTTCACACTACACATGAATCAAAGAACATGTCAAAACACATGTTGGCTCTCTATCTCATGCGGTCACGTAAGAGTGCAATTGAAATGCACCTAATTGCATGTAACTGCAGACGCACGCATATGTAAAATATAATAAATATACTAACTTAATTAGTTTCCCATATACACTTAACAATGAATGGTAGAAAATGACACACTTCCTTGATGCACGTATGAAAAGAGAGTAGTTTGAACATATTTTTAAGGTGACTAGATAATACAACTAGTGTACAAAAAAATAGAAATTGGCAAATATGCCTGAGCCTTTGCAAAACGTGTTTATACATGCTAGCATGAAGAAAAATGGCTAGCGCACGCATGGACAAAATCTGGGCAAAAGCATTTCACACAATAAAATGTTTCAAAACATTGTAATCAACCAAAACAACGCATCAAACAGTGAGCATATTTTACACGAAAATTTGAAGAAATCAATAAATTAGAAATGTGAGTTTTAAACTCACCTCAGTCTTGCCTCAAAAACGGTTATCAACTATAAATGTTAGAAGCCAGGATTTTCGGCACAACCATTAATATCTTCTTTGCTGAGCTACTGGAAGAAAAATGGAACCCAAAGAAAATATGCAGCCTTTTCTTTGCTTATTTTCTTTATGCGCATAAGTCAAAGTGGGAAGTCGATGGCATCTCATATGGTACATATTCATTAAATGGAGACGTGCTCTATTAGAAGGAAAGGACAAGCTATACACATAAAATGATGATGGCCGACCAAGTGATGTGTTCCATTTTGCTTTTCAAAATTCGTGACTGTAAACGTTTATATTTACCCTTACAATAATGTGACAGCAAGGATATAATGTTCCACTTTGTTCTAATATGAACCCATTTCTTACTTGAAGGCAAAAGTCTTTTTTTTTTCTTTTTCTTTTTTTTTCCGACAGTAATTCAAAATTACGATCGTTATAGATTTTTAAAATATTTATTACGACGGTAATAAAATCACGGTCGTTACATGTACACTGAATCTGATCGCCCCCGATCACTGCCCCGACCTTCAACACGTCGTCGACGATCGACTCGAGTTCCAAGACCACCCAAAAACCCAAAACGCTGATGAACTCGAGATCTGGCCATCCAACCCAAACTAGAACAAACTTCGATCAACTACATCGATTCGCCCCGCCGCCTCAGGCCACCAGAGGTCACGAAACTCCGGCCAACCACTCGCCAACGTCCCTGCTATCATCCCCCAGAATCCTATCACACTCGATCGAGCATTGACGGCGAACGAACTGAAAACCCATACCTCGATAAAACTAGGTTAAAAAATTTCAAATGTTCGCCACCGCCTCCATGATGATCGAGTACACCTCCGACCATTTTTCCCACCATCGTCGTAGGGTCCTCTACCTCCACGCAGAACCCCGGCCTCTAGAACGTCGCCCATCGCCCGAATTTTGCAAAATTCTATTTTACGTTCGACGTCGAACTGCTCTTCCACCTTAGCTCTAAAAATTATGATTTTAACTTTAAAAATCATATTAAAGTATACAAATTCAGTTTATATACCTGAAATCGTAAATTAAGAAATTTAAATTTTGACTTATATAAAGTCTTTGCTCAGCTCTTTGATTTCCAGAGGGGTTAACAGGTTATTTTAACTTAAATTGATTTTTAAAACTTAGTTTATAATCAAACAAACATCTTTTGTTTTAACATCAAGTTCAAACAGCAAGTAGAATAGGAAGAATTGATTTTCGAATCAAAATTTTGTGCTTATAATTGTAGACAGAGAACATAGATGAATAATAGCCTGCACACAGTTCATTCATCATTCACTTATACACAGAGAATTCAAATATATATATATAAACAAACTTATCAGAGATTTAACTTGCAACAGATCCATACTTTAAAATTTTAAAAGTGAAGTTACTCACAGTATTTCCAGAAGAAGAAAAGAGTTTTCTTTGACACTGGCTTATGAAAATTTGCAAGCTGAAACCCTTTCTTTTGATCTCTGGTTTGTATTGAGTTTAGATTGAAGTTTGTTTCAATTTGAGATGATAATTACTTTAGATTACTCTCAGCTTTGATGGACGAACTGATGAATAGATTGATACATATAAAAAGAAGTTTACAGGATATAATAGGTTTTTGTACAATATAGGATGATATATTTTTCTCTCTAGTACAAACATAGGCAGAGATAATTTTCTCTTTGGTGGCTGATATGAAAATATTTTGGCTAGCATTAATTAGGCTTGTCTTCCTTTGCAAGCTTCATAGATTTTTTTTGTGTTTCATTCTTGAATATATACTAATGTCTTCTTTTGCAAGCTAATACATATATATATATATTTTTGTTTTCTTTTACAAGTGTACATATTTTTTTTTCATATTTGAATGTATATTTCATTTTCTTCTTATACTTATTATTTTGTAATATAAATGAAGTTCTATTTTTTTTACATGTTTAGATTTAGCTAATGTTTACTTTATATTTTATAATTAACTTATATACATCTATTTCTATTTTTATTTTTTTGTAGTCTATTTTGTTTGTATTAATACATATTATTTAAAAGAGAATGTTTTGAAATTAAATACATACTTGAATATCTTTTATTTTCTTTAGTCTTATTTTACATTTGTATTCCTATATGTATATATAGATATTAAATTTAACTTTTAAAGAAATTGTTTATACTTTAATAAAATAAACACCCGTATGATGTATTATAAAATATAGAATTTAACTTTAAACATCCTTTAAAAATTATTTTATATCAATTACAAAATATAACTTTCAAAATATTCATTAATATTCATTTGTATAAATAAAGGCACGTCTAATTTAATTGTATCCAAAATCCAAATACAAATTTATTTTGTAAGATATTTAAATTCAAATCTCAATTTCAAATTCTAGTCTCGATCTATTTTATATACATATTTATCCCAATTATCCAAATTAATTCTCAATTAATTCATAGTTTAACTAAAATTTGATATTAATTACCAATTATTTCACAATTTTTATTCAAAAATTAAATTAATGATCAATTCAAGCTTATTTAAAATTCGGGATCGTTACAGAATATGAGGTAGTGTTTTACACATTGAATTCAAGCCTACAACTCTAGATCTTTCAATTAGGCATAATAATCAAACAAAATCCAAAACAAATAAATTATAATGTTATAAATAATTTACATAAATTTCCCACTCATTGTTTTTAAGCTTCCCTAACTTTCATATTTGAATCTGATCTTCTGATTCAACCGCTTTCCATTTTTAATTCAATCGTATGTATAAAAAAGAATATACATAATATTAGAATCATAGATCTGAGAAGAGAATTGGACTTTAAAGTAAATATAGATTTATTATATTGAGATTTACCTAGTTATTACGTGCCAATTCGTACGTTTCTCTCTTCTTCTTATTTCCTAATCTTCTCAAATTTGTATATTTACAATCAGTTTTACTTTTAGGGAAGAAAGTAGAGAAGAGAAAATGGCAGAGCTTCGCTGCCTGCATCAGAAAATATAGGAAGAGGAAGAGGGTTTGGATGTGTATTTATAGATTTAAGAACGAATCGTACGCGTCAGATCAAAATTTATAAAATCCGAGCCATTGGCTGAGGTTCAACCTCAGCCTTTTTGGCTCTGACCTCTTTAAATGTCCATGCTTCTCTGTTTGAACCATGTTCATGATATTCCAAATATGAAAGTTGCTCAAAAAATTGCTACGAAAGCAATGGCCTAAGTTTCATGGCCAAATTCCACTGTTTACACATATTCCATTTTTGACGCCTAACTAATTAACTAATGTAAATTGATAGGTTGTTACATTTTATAATATCTAATAAACACCATTCATATTTGTTTATAATAGGTATAAATCAATAATTGAATTCATTTCATAACTTTGATAAATACATTCAGATTTCAAAATTAAATTAAATACCAGCAATTTCAAATAGCCAAACAAACATAAAGGGACTAAAATAAATATACTTAGCGGAAACTGGTAAATAGATTTTCCACTGCACATTCCAATCAAATTCATATCAGTACTCAACTACACAATCTCAAACCAAACACTATAATACAATACAAAACCATCCAAAATCATAATACAAATACTACTGGTTGGACTAACTTCTTTTGTCCTTGCTACTCCAACCATTATATACTACATAATTAAATGAAATACGTAAAAAGAGATTATATAATATATATGTGCACATATATAATTAAAAATACGTCCCCTGATAATTACCCCAATGATCATCCTATAGACACACATACACACATGCACATTGTCCCTTATTATAAGGAACTACCCAACACACCCAAGGGAATAGGGACTCTAAGTCTCATTAAAGTTCTTGACTCATGTCTCTAATATACAATGTACTATTTTATACCTGGCTCTGATACCAAATTGAAACACCCCATGTCTATACCCATATTATCCAAGAGTATTACTGAGTAATACTGTCAAGTAATACGAAGAATGAGGCTATATTTAGTACACATGTGAATTTTCACTTAGACTAACACTAGTACATATTAAAACATCAAATAAGTTACTCACATATATGTATACAGTATCGGTACAATGCAATAAACACCGTGTCCAGTCATAACAATACATAATATACAATAAATAACAAAGTACATAGGGTCAAAAATGAAACGATAATGTATATTACACAAAATATCGTACTATAAATGTCAAAACATCCCAAATGATGTCTGTCTCACTGTAAAATAATGAGTAATCAATATACAACTCAATATCATATGTATATACACTATAATCAATGTCATACTAATATCATATAATAATCCTAATGTATATCTCCTCTAAGCCCAATAAAACACATGCTGGTCATGTCGTCCATGTACCTGAAATGTCTCGAACTGATCCAAGTATTACATAAATAGCACATGGGTCAGACTATGTCTAATAAAGAATCCATAATATGGGTAACAAAGAATAAACGAGGAATAATAATATGATAATACTTCTAGAGATACTCAAATCATTAGATGACATGACTATATATATATAGCTATGGAAACGTGTACATGAAATACAGTTATAACATCGTAGATAACCATCAAAGCGTCAAATCACACGAATAACTCAAAATCATACAAAGCAACCAACTCTGATATCAAAAGATGTCATCACCCATATAGAAACATAGAAAACCAGAAATCAAAGAATCAACACAAAAGGGTGAATCATATATATCCAAAAATCATCATCTAAATCCAGAAAACATCAGTAAATGAGATATCACCCAATATAATCAAGCTAGCATGCAGCATTGCCTAAATATATCTCTCAATCCCAATAAAACATCATCATCAATACATGCATATAAGATAGGATAGGCTGCCAATCGATGTAATAAAAGATACAAGAACCCACTATACTCAAGGAATCTATCACATGTATAATCTCATCTTTTCATATATAAACTATCAAAATACATCATGACAGCGAATGACTGTACGACATACATGAAGTCCAAAGTAGAGCCATATATATAACTATATGTGGGTCATCTAACCTATATCTATACCAAAGTGAGGTGTATCAATAGTATATGCTAAACTACTATTCTGAAAGTACAAGAAGAGAGACTAATAGCACAAAGCAAGCTCCAGATACACAAAGTCTTTACATTCTTAGTTACCGTCATGGAATCGTGACATGTATCCATTGATGTGCTAGGACTTAATTGCCACGTCCGACTCTAGCCCCTATAGGTAACAAACTACTGGCCTATGTGACAACGGGGCAAATGATGAAGCAAGAGCACAAAGCTACATAAATATAGATTATCACAGATTTGGGCATGACCCCACGGTCAGGTCGCTAGGGTGGATTTTTGCCATCTGGTCCTCTCCAACGCAAATAAAAGGAGTACATTATAATAGTGGCATATAGAACTAATACATAAAGACACGAAGTCATGCTCATCGTCAGGCACATAGCCATAATCGCTTAATGTGGGCACAAAGTCATACTCATCTTTACGTATATCACCTCACACACATAACACTATTCCCATCTTGTGAGTGTCATTTAATTACAATGAATAATCGAATAAATATCACAACAGCGTCCCTTACTATTGTGTGATACTCAAAAGTTTATTCGCTACTTATAAATCTCACTTAATCTACTTTATATTCTACATAATGAATCCGAAGAATAACAGAGAAATATTACCGAATGCCCCATCCCAAACGGTATTATAACTCCGTTTATTCAGTTTTCTTATCATGCGAGATGAAAATATCATGAAGTCGTATAGAAGGATGTTATCACCGTATCATGTAAAAATCATCATCAAAGCAATATCAACTGTGAATCACACATAATAATGAAATCAATATTGAGAAGATGAGAAATCAGAGAACTCAAAAATCACACATAAACATTTTTATATCACATATTAATAACGCATAAATAATTATACTACTAGGGAAATACACTTAAAATACTCAATATACTAATCTGAGAATTTCTCATAATTTTCTATTATTTATAAGCTTTTAATAAATAACTAAAACCAAATACAAAATTTATTTTTTATTAATTTATTAATTTCTCAATGTTTTATACATTCAAATACTAATTTAATAATCATCTATTACTTAGAAAACACATATACTACTTTTGAAACCCAAAAAATGTTTATAAAGTTAAATTGTAACGACCCTGATTTTTGAATAATTTATAATTAAATATTGGAATTATTTAAATATTAAAAATCTTGGATTTAATGTGAATAAAAATAGTTTTGAAAGCTTATTTAAATTCTATTTAAATAATAAATGGTTATTGTAAATTTTAATTTATAATTTAAGCGATTAAAATTGTTTTAAAAATAATTCATTTTAATTAACAGGTGAAATTATTATTCTAGGGCACCGCCTCGTGTTTCGACGAAACAAGTGCCATTGGATTCGGAATATTGAATTGTTGTATGCTGATGGGTTTCAGAACGATTGGACATGATGTGTGATCATGCGTGTTCGAAACCGTAGCATTTAAATTAAAGATAATATAATACTATTATTAATTGCCTATAAATAAATATCAACTGTCAAACCTAATTTACTCTCCCTCTCTTCTTTGCATTTTGTTTCGAAGCAAGAAAACATAGCCGCCATCAGTTTTAAATTTCAACTAATTAAATTGAGAGAATTACTTAACGGAATTCGACGCCGTTTGATTCATTGGCTTTGTATTGGCCGGAGCTTCGATATGGTGTTGTTGGAATTGGGTGCGATGGACTTTAAGGTTGCTCCATTTTGCATAGTCACGAATTAGGGTTCCGGTTATCGTGGGATTGGGGAGGAGATGGCCTCAAGTGTGGCGGGGTTGGGGTTGTCGTTCGAAGGTGCATGCATGGCAGCAATTTGGGAGGCTCTGATCATCTGGAGGAAGTCACGTCCATGATTGAACAAGGGACGAGCATCATCGGTCGCAGTTTTATATAGGGGGTCGAACGTTGGTTGAGGGGGTGCGTCGTGATAGGGGCGCATGAGCGAGTGCGTTAGCAGTGGTTAGACATGCTCTAATGGTCTGTGGCAGTGTTGAGGGGTGGAGGTTGTGGGCAACAATGGCACATGTATAGGGAATTTGAATAGAGAGGGAAGATGGCTTATGTGGGTAAGTGGAAATTAGTGATTAATTAATTAAGTTATTAATTCAAAAACTTATAAAAACCATATCTTATTCATACAAGGTTTGGCTGAGGCACCGTTTTCGCCGTTGTGTTTGTATCGAGATTATCTACATGATGGAGTTGGATTCATCGAGTTTAGAGCTATTTGAAATTTTAGTCATCGATTTTGGACTATTCAGAAATGCGAAAGCGTTAACTAGAGCTTGGGTGAATTTTACCCGCCAGTTGATTATATATAGTTCTATATATTATTGTTGTTGTGTTGAAAATATAAATTGTATAACGAACAATGCAAGTTCTTACTTTTGGACCCTGCTTTGTTTTGTAAAACAAGTGAGAACATTATTATTGAGTATAATAATCTCTATTTGATCATCTATAACATGTATCGTGGCCCAGACTACTTTTTTACATGTTTGGTATTGCTTTAAGAATAGTGATAATATGTTATGAATGTTATAAACGATTTAGTTGTTATAAACGTGCTTTGAAATCCCTGGTAACTGACATATGTTAAATTGGATAAATTGTGGAAATATATATAAACATATATATTGAGTTGTTCTACACAGTTTGGTGTGTTAGCCATAAATGAGATTGGTTTGGACATTTGTGGAATTTGGAAATGGAAGTTATAAATTGTAGAAGCGAAATGGTCGCAATGGATGCATTTTGAAATCGATGTGATCTGCGATTTTAAAGTTAACTTTGATAGACATCCTAGGGCTTTTTCGTATTGTTAATAAGTACTGTTAGCGTACTTATTATCGAGAGAATAACAAGGTTTAAATATATTTTTGAAAATCAATTATGGATTTATAAAGTGATGGTTTTAAATTATAAAACAGGTTTTAAATAGGTTTTAATTAAAAAGGTTTTAAAATAAGTATAAGTATTATAAAAGCGTGTTTTTATTATATTTATGTTTTTAGTAGTTATTAAAGATTTTATTTGAGAATTAAAAGGATTTTATATTATAATATTTTACAAATGGTTTATAGTATTTTATTAAATATCTTAGTTTTATAAACAAATTAGTATAAGTATAAATATATATCTTTTTAAAGGTACTTAGTATGTTTAGAAGTTTTTAAAGAGGAATTTGGTAATAAAGGATATTTATAAAGAATATTAATAAAGGATTATTATGGAATATTTTGTAAAGGGATTTAAAAGGGGTTTTGGATTATAACACTCATGTTATAATGGATTGTTTTATAAATTGTTTAAAAAGGTATATTACCTTGTTTAATAAGTAAAGCTATACTTAGAACTTTAAATGGATGTTTTAAAGTTAATAGTAAGTATAAAAGTGATTTTGGGTTTATAATATCGAAGTTTGTGCAACACTTGTTTTAACCCATTTAACTATGCTTTTGAAAAGTAATTAGATCTTTAAAACGAAGTTTTAAAGATAATGGGATAGTAATGTGTTTTGGGGTTTGTAGTAAACAATGTTTTAGTAACGTTCGTTTTTAAACCCTTGGATAATATTTTAAAGTGTTAAAATATTGTAAATGAGTTTGGAAAATACTCAGATATTTAATAATGAAATTTTAAAGATAAATAACAAGTATGATTTGGTTTGCGTTTGTTGTAGAAATGTGTTAGTAACATTCGCCATTAACTCGTATTGGTTATACTTATGAACTTAAATAGATCTTTAAAATGAATGTTTAAAAGGTAATCATAAGTGAAATGGTTTTGGGTTTGTAGTGACAATGTTTTAGTTACATTTATCTTAAGCCCTTTGAAATCGATTTGTGAATATACTTATACGGTTGAGATAAGTATATGAATACTTTTAGGAAGTATTGAAATGTGTTGAAAATGAATAGCGATGCTTAATTAAATAGTGGAGTTTAATTAATAAATGGAGTTTCATTTATATTGGAGTTTATTGAGTAAAAATGAGTTTTTCTAATAAAAGAAGTTTTAATTAATAAAGGAAAATTAATTAAAAAGGGGGTTAGAAGTCATTTATATGACTTGATCATGTTTGTTTGTTCGATTGTGCTTATGTATTACTTGCTTATGGACAGTATATGGGAACTAGTTTCTCGTACGTGATTATTCTCATTGTATTGGATTGTTTGTTTATTTGATAGTTAAATAACCAACTACCAAATCTTGGCTAGAATATACTCTGGAAATGTCTAGAAGAAACATGAGGATTATGTGGTACAGTTATGTTTGGTGATGCTATATAATACGTATAGACTCGTATTTCTCTTCTAGGACAATGGTAAGGCAATCCGTCCGCTTAAACGGTTAGGAGGTGATCTCCGCTCTTATGTATGTCCATTTATTTCCCATAGAACCAAGGTTGATATTCTCAGAAAATCGATCGATTGGTTTTCGAGCACCTGGTAAACGGAGAAGTGTACTTATATGAGATGACTTGAAACCGTAACCATTCCAAAACCATATACGTGTTCTTGGTTCGTGATTGGTTCGTGATTTCTTCATGATGGCTTCGTGATTGCTTTGTGATGGCTTCGTGATGCTGGAATCTATATGGAGATTCGAGATCTGTTTGAGATGCTCGAACACATGTAGTTGTCCGTGATCTATTCAGGATATGGGGATCCATGTGTGATTCCGAGACCTATTGATGTATGGGAATCCATGTGTGATTCCTAGATCTGTTGAGGAATCTATGTGTGGTTCTAAGATATATTGAGGTGTGGGAATCCATGTGTGATTCCAAGATCTATTCGAGTTGGAGCTCATGTGGAAGATCTGTTTGGTGGTGACTCGTAGGATGGAATGCCGGACATAACAGAGATAGGAGACATAGCCAGTAGGGTTGGCAAACCCATAGGGTGCATGCGACTCCATTTCTAGAGATACTTATTGGGATATGTATGTGGGAGCGATGCATCAGGTGTAACGACCCATAATTTTTGTAATTAAAAATATTAAATTAAATAAGATTTTGAAATTTAATATTGTGAGTAATTAAAATTATGATTTATTTATGAGAAAAATAATTAGAATATGATTTAATAATGTTGTTTGAATGTTATTGACAACTATTTTAATGTAACCTCAATCAATTGAAATAATTGTAAAGGTAATTTGGTTATAATTTGTAAATAAGGAATAAAATAATTATTAGAATCAATTGTTGGAATTAATGTAATTAAATATTGAAATTAATATGAGTTAAAGTGATAACTGTAGAATATAAATGTAATAAAATGTAAACTAATATTAATTATATTCATAAGGTAATAGTTGATTCAATAATAAGAGTGTAAATCAAAATAAAAGAATTTGATTGAAATTAAAATATAATTAACTAGGATTTTATTACAGTTGTAATTAAATGCTGAAATTAGTGCAATATTTCAATATTGGATTTAGTATAGAAATTCTATTTTAAAAGATTTTAAATTTCTAAGCAATCAAGAATGATAAAATATTTAACTTTTAAATTTGAATGTAAAAGTGATTAAATCAATTTAATAATAATTTATTTAATTAACGTAAAAATTAGCCATTTTGGCCACTGTCATGGATTTCGATGAAACTAGTTTCATCGGATCCGTAACAGTGAATTATTGTAGGATTTCAAGTTTCGTAGCGATCAGACTTATCGTTTGATCGTGCGGGCTCGAAACGCGCAGAAATCGATTAATGGAATTTAAATGAATATTATTTGATTTTGAAAGCTAACTTCTGTATACAATGAAATTAGGGCTTGAAACTAGTTCCATGGAGTTTAAAAATATCGGAAACCTATATTTCGATATATTGGATGACCCATTTCCGTTTTAGGAATGAAACGGGCTTTTCGGGCCGTTGTTATCGTTTCAACCCAATTTGTAACGACCCGATATTTTCAACCATTCGCATCCATTATAAGTGTATAGATAGACACTCATGCCGGAGTTGAATTGCTCAAAATACCGCGTTGTAAATAAAATTTGGCAAATCTCAGAATATACAGTAAATAAATATAATCACAGATCACAGACACAGAGTAAAATAATGCAGCGGAAGTAAAAGAAATAGTAGTTCATGAAGCTACTATATAAATATATCAGAGTTACATAAGATACAACAGAAGAAATAGAGTACAACAAAAGTCCCAATAAAATAACCAAGTACAAGCTGAGTAGAACAACGGAACTGGAATAGATAGGACATGACAAGCAGATAATCTCCAGCGATTCAAATCTCCAAGAGAGTGGAAATCCAAATCTGTGAATAACTCAGGCTGACCCGAGCGTAAAGCAAAACACAAAACACTCGAGTCAGGACAATATATACTTATATAATGTAAACCAACTCACGCGAACTGTAATAAGGGTACAAGTAACTTAGAAGATGCTTGGGACCGCCCATCCTCTAAGGATCCGTTAAACTATCTACTATGTAGTAATATACGCTATATACAGTAGTGTCTAATCAGTAAAGTATAATCATATAGAAAATAGCGTTAAGGGGATGGAGAACCTTAACGCGGTCGGATCTTAAAATCATAATCGTAGTAAAGCTCGATATGGTAGGTGACACGGCACAACTAGGCAATGCCAGGGTAGATATACCAATTACGCATCCGGACTGGTGGTGACGCATAGCAGCCACTACCGCCCACCTCGAACAACACTCCCAAATCAAGGGTGCGCACCAAATCAATCACAAGTAATAGAATGGTATCGAAGAAGTGTGTCCGATCAGAGGTGCTACCTCATTGGTCCGTCAATCGCTCCTGTTTTAGCCACCTTATGCCAACTCACGGGAGTTGGGTCCACGTATATACCTTAGGATCGTCGCCACCATCCTACTTCATTCTGGAATCTCCACCGCGTACACGGTTGCCAAAGTGGTTTTCGGTAAGACAGAGAGTATGTCCATATCCGATCCCGGTCTCTTTAACAACCCAACGTTATTATAACCCGTGGTTATAACTTTTAAAAAACAATACTTTACTTCAAAATAAAATATCATTTCAAACCATATCTTTATCAAAATAAAGATTAAATCAATTCCAAACCATTTCCATATATTTAAATTTTCATATAATTTCAAAATTTCATTTCAAATCATTTTAATATAATAAAATATCATATCCTTACAAAACTTCATTTCAAATCATCTTAATAAAATAAAATATCCTATCAGTTCAAATCCAATATTCAACTTTAAATACCTTTTAAATTCAAAGATATCGTTCATTTACTATCATTTCAAATCACCTTTAAATAGTTTATATTCCAATCAAAATAATTCATTTAAACCTTTTAAAAGTGTAATTATTATATTTTCAAATCAAGTATTCAATTTCCAAAGTTTCAAACCATTCTGAGTTCGTTTACTAAGTCAAAAACCCTAATTATTAAAATTTCAGCAGTTCACAGCATTTAAAAACAACTGCTATAAGTTATATTTGAAAACATTTTTAATTCAGCAAAGACAGCACTTAAAACTGCTGTTAAAACTCAGTTTTAGTTGAATTATAGTTCAAAACAGAAAAGACAGCAATTCGGAAGTGCTGCGGTAGTTCAGATTTCAAAACAAGGGTTAAATTTGGTTTCAGCAAAGACTGCAGACCATTATAGCATTTCCAGAGAATGCTATAATAGACCTGGGTTCAATATTAGCCTATAAGTTCAACTGCAGCAACTGCAGCATTTCAGAAATGCTGTAGTAGCCCTTTCATTCAAATTTTAGTGTAATTCAGAACCATAGCATTTCTGAATGCTATTAAAAGTGATTTCCAGCTTTTTAGTGTATTTCCAGCAATTAAATAACTTCATTTTTAAACTCTTTAAACATTTTAAAAATCATAATTTAACATTTAAAATGTTTATTTACATATCATTTAACATGTATCTTTTTCACAATAAATTTCTTATAATTAAATCCAATTTTCAACAATTTACTTAATAAATTTAAGTGTAAAAGTTTCCAATTCTTCACATTTCAACAAATAACTTAACACTTCAAATTTAAATTACCATTTCACAAATTTAACTAAATTTCCAATTTTATTTAATTAACTAAAACCTTTAATTAAAATCAAATTTCACATTTCCAAGTCAAGTTATATTTTAAAAGATCACTTTTAAACATTCATTTATTTAACCACTTAAATTCATAGAAAAATCAATAATACTTTAATAAATCACTTAAATTCACATTTAATCAAATTATCATATTTACCATTTCCAAATAAAATTTAATATCCATTTTATTTATATAACTTAAATATCATTTTTAACCAAATTCCAAATTTCCAACTTAAGTTATGTTTCAAAAATCCAGTTAAACCATTCATTAATTACATTTTTAACACATAGAAAAATCATAATTTCTTTATTTTAAACATTTCAAAATCTATTTAAATCAAATTTCCTAAATTTATATTTTTAAAATACTTAAAAATATTCAAAACACTTTATAAAATAACCACGGGCCTGTATATAATTTTCTAACCTAGGTCAAGTGATACGGATATGTATCATTTCAATCCGCGGTTAAAAAAGAAAAATCCGGGTTCTATCATTTCAAACCCGCAATCCCAAGTTAAAATAATTTAAATAAAAATCATTCAGGCCTATCATTTCAGCCCATAACGATTTTTCCCTATTCTAAAGTCCGTTCGGGTATGTATCATTTCAACCCATAGTGATTCTAATCTACAGGGAACTTGCAATGGTGATAACAGATATAAATAACAGAATAACATTAAATAATAGTAACATATGATATAATAAGTGTAATAACAGGTGTGAACATCATATGATAATAATATAAACATATATAACATGATGATATACATTACAGATTCAAATGGTGTCGGTTTATCAGTTATATAGGTACATATTGTCTGGTGAGAATAACTCACCTGTTCAGAGCTGGAGATATCCACCAAAGCACACAACACAAACATAATGAAGGCATGATGACATGGATATGACTTGAGAGTGGAGAGCCAAAGCAATTGGACTTGTTCAAATATTTACACAAAACAATACAAGCATATGTAAGTTTCAACTCGAATTAAACATCAAATAACACTAGAATTCAAAGCCCAAAACAATGCCAATTTCTTTGCACTTGTTCTCAACCTCATATGCTTCAGTTAGACATGTGTTAAGCTCAGCCAAGGCAGGTGATTGGGTCTGGTTTGGGTCACAAAAGGGTCGGCCATCATGGGTTATCAAGGTGAATAGGTATAGGTGCAACACTTTACAAAACAAGGCAAATATCATCACATCTTGGCTCTTATTGGGCTCGGCCTCAAGCTCTATGTTCATGGCCTGATGTCCAGATGGTGGTGGCTGATGTGGCAGAGGTTGGAGGTTAGGTCAGAGGTGGTGGTGGTGGAGGAAGTGGTGGCTAGAGGTTGATTGAAGGTGGTGGAGCAAAACTAGGTCATCTAGTGTACATAGGAATGGTTTTGGTGCAATTTTGTGATGATCTCATGCCATGGTGTGGTCGACCTGGTGGGGTGATGGTCTGGAGGTGGTGATGGTCAGCATACGTGGTGGTGGAGGTCGGCCAAGGGCTGGTGTAGGAGGAGCTGATCAAAATAGTGGAGAACAAATGCAAAGATCAAGTAGAAATATAGGAAAACAAAGAAAAAGAGAAGAGATTACCTAACTTTTGATCAAACAAATGATGATAGCCGTATATTTTTGTTTGAGGAATGATAAGTTCACGTGAAAGAGAAAAGAAATTAAGGAGGTACGGCTGAAAATGAGAAACAAAGGCACGGCCAAGCAATTAAGAAAGGAGTTTGGAAAGGGAAAGGTCGGAAATGCAAAGAGACTTTGGAATTTCAAAAGTTTAAAACTCTTCGAATTTCTTCTATTCTCTTTTTATAAGTTTAAATATCTGAATATAATTAAAAATTCAGTTTCAATTCGAAAATGTAACAAAAATAAAAAAATATAAATAAATAAATAAATATTAATAATATATGATAAATAAGAAATTAGCACAAAAATGAAAACTAGTCTAGAAAATTTGAAAATAAACAGAATAAATTTTGGAAAATTCATATGGACTTGTAAAACATTTATAAACAAAGATAATAACATAAAATAAAAATGCATTCACAAAATGAATAAATAAATTTTAATTAAATATAATTTAATTGAACAAAATAGCAGAAAAATAGAAACTAGCCTTTAAAAATAGAAAATAAATTCAATACGCTTTGGAAAAATTATATAATCACTTTAAATTATTTAAAAGACAAAATTATACATAAAATAAAATATTAACATATATTAGAACAAAATATGACAAATAAAATATAATTTATATGTTTTTAAAATAAATAATATTGCAAAATAAACAGTTTATACACAAAATTGAAAATTACATAACTTCTACAATATAAGTCCGTTTTCAACGAAACAAAAAGCAGTATTCATGGAATTAAATCTATTTTCATAATAAAAGATAAAATTTAAGAATTTTAAATATTTAAATTTAAAGTTTAAAAGTCAAAGTTTGACCAGTTTGAACAGAAATTCACTTTACAGTAAAATATCCAATTTTTACCAGTTTGAAATTATAATTTACATAACAATCAAAATATATATTTAGAAATGAAATATTTGAAACAAAACAAGTTTAAAATAATTTCAAATTAAAATAAAGTTTTTCAATCAGGAAATTCAATTTAACAGAAATAAAATATAAAATAAAATAAGCCTAAAATGTAGGGTTGTTACACTCTCCCCCACTCAAAACTTTTCGTCCCCGAAAAGGAATGAGGTACAGGAAAGCACAGAAAAAGAAAAAAATGAAATAGAATTAAGACAAGATGATAAGAAGATTGGAATTACACCTGATAACTATTGTTATAGGTAAGTTTGACAAGATGGAGGTGATCAAATCAAGAATATAAGCACGAAAAAGATCCTCTAGAGTCTGAATCTCCCTTTTCACTTGACTGACGGTCTATGAATGGAAAAACAGTGTTCAGATCCAGATGAGTAACAAAGGTTATCAAAGATTACAGAAAGATTTCTAAACAGACTAGTATAAGCAATAGCCTTCCCATTCTGTAACAAGATAAGAGAAATAAGGACAACCAAAAGGTAGTTTGAAAAACAAAATAAGATAATAGATTTGTAACCATAATGTTTTGAAATCATAACAATTTAGAGATGTTATCATTTAGAAATCGTACTACTTAAAATCATAACACTTTGGAAATGTTATTCTAAAAAAAACATAATACTTTGAAAATCATAACACCTTTTTAAAAATAATCTTCATTTAAACCATTTAAATCCAATGTCAAATAATATTCATTTCAAAGCTGTAACATTTCTAAGTTCACTCAATTATAAAATTTCCAAAACATTGTATTTTCAAAACAACAGCACTTATAAAATGCTACAGTAGATATATTAATATTTCAAATCAGTTTAATTTCAGAAATATTCATTTGGATATCATTTAACTTATGACTTATTAAAACAAACCTTTATGAATGAAATATCCAAATAAACTATACTTCATTTATTAAGTCAAAAGCTCACTATTTTAGTTAGCTCTTGATTTAACACATAACCTAACACTTATTTAAAATACCCATTTCATAAATAGATATTCCTTTAATAAGTTACACTTAAAATTCCATTTGAAAACCAAATTTTCAATTATCAAATTTTAGTGATGTTAAAATACATTTTAACTATTTAAATCATAATTATTCAATTTCTAAGACATATCTATTTCATAAATAAACATTTATATAGCAAATATAACAATCAAATTTCTTTACACATTTATTCATTTAGACATCAATTAAACTATGAATTCAAGTTAAATAAACTTTATTACCAAAAGTCCAATTCAAATGTATTTTATTTTATCTATTCAAAGATACATTATTTATTATACAACATATTCATTTAAGGAAATAACCTTTATTAAAATTCCTAGGTTAGACTTAAGGTTCCATATTAAATCAATTTGATTATTAAGTTATTTAAATAAAATCTCTTTAAATTCCTTTTTCACTATTTACCTCTGTTAATCTTTTATAACTAATATTTAAGTGTATAAAAATCCTTTTTATATTGTATATTATCCAATTACATTGTTAACTTCTAAAAAATTTTAAGGTAAGTTATATTTGAATGCAATTGTAATATACAAATAAAACTATCCAATTCAATTATCTCAAGTTTGAATCATTTATCCAAAATTTTGATTTTTCTTTTTATAATTGAAATTATTCTTTAAGAAAAAATTTAAGAATTTGAATCTTCGAACATCTTCAAACCATTTGGAGATAAGTAATTATATATACATAATATGTTAAATCAAATTTAAATCATATATCTTTATATATATTATAATCCAGTCATATTTTAGAAATTCAAATCAATCAGATTTTCCAAAACAAAGCTGTAGCAAGACTACAGAATGGTTTCTTCACTTCGAAACTCGAAAATGAACGTCGATGATGCTGCAGTCATCACCGAAATTATTTTCCAGCGACAAAGAGAAGAGCACTAAATTTTTAAACTTTAAAATTCTTTAGAGACAAATTTTTATTCAAAATACTTTAAATAATATCCTTTTAAAAATTTTAAACACAAGGTTTGAAACCATCGGAAATTAAATTCTTTAACTTTCTTGTTTTAAATTCATTTCAGTTCCCAAATAAATTTATAAACAACTATTTATAAATTCATTTGTAGAACAATAAATGATAAATCAAGTATTATCATTTCAAATTATCAATTTAAATCAATTTATTAAGTTCCATAAAATTATATATCCAAATTTATTTCATAAACCAAATTTTTAAAATAATATTGTGTCAGTTTGTTCTGTCAAAGTGTTTTAGAAATCCTATCGATAGCGTTGATCAGACGAATCGATCGGAAACCCAAATCAACATTAACAACTCAACAACACAATATAAAACAAAACATAGATTTTCAAGTACGATTCAAAATGTTTGGAGACAGTTTAGAAACAAAAGGCAAGATGGTTAAACAGAGTAGAGAGATGGGTAAGCTTAGATAAATCGCGGACAACCTTAACTGGGTCAACCGTGACTTAATGGATAAGATCAAATGTGGATTTTCTGGGGTTAATCTACCTTCGATCTCAAGAGATAGAGTTTGGAATAACAAAAGGTATTAGCATCTAAACCAAGGATAGATATAAATCTCTGGTGAATTTATGCAAATTTGTAAAGGAGTTTCCCCCTTTATCAGAAAATTAGAATATTGGCGAGACAGCCAATTCACTATAAAGATCATTCAAAGTGGAGTTATGTGATACTCCAAAATCAAAAGAAGATAAATAGTGAGGGACAAGAATGAATTTTGGAACCGCAGGGAACGTTCCAAAAATTCAAAGGAAATTCAAATCAAGAGGAAAAGATTCAAACTCGAACGAAAGTGATTCTGTAAATAAATCTACTCCATATGCTGAGTTTTGCCTCAAAGCCAAAGCTCTGATACCAACTGTAACGACCCGATATTTTCAACCATTCGCATCCATTATAAGTGTATAGATAGACACTCATGCCGGAGTTGAATTGCTCAAAATACCGCGTTGTAAATAAAATTTGGCAAATCTCAGAATATACAGTAAATAAATATAATCACAGATCACAGACACAGAGTAAAATAATGCAGCGGAAGTAAAAGAAATAGTAGTTCATGAAGCTACTATATAAATATATCAGAGTTACATAAGATACAACAGAAGAAATAGAGTACAACAAAAGTCCCAATAAAATAACCAAGTACAAGCTGAGTAGAACAACGGAACTGGAATAGATAGGACATGACAAGCAGATAATCTCCAGCGATTCAAATCTCCAAGAGAGTGGAAATCCAAATCTGTGAATAACTCAGGCTGACCCGAGCGTAAAGCAAAACACAAAACACTCGAGTCAGGACAATATATACTTATATAATGTAAACCAACTCACGCGAACTGTAATAAGGGTACAAGTAACTTAGAAGATGCTTGGGACCGCCCATCCTCTAAGGATCCGTTAAACTATCTACTATGTAGTAATATACGCTATATACAGTAGTGTCTAATCAGTAAAGTATAATCATATAGAAAATAGCGTTAAGGGGATGGAGAACCTTAACGCGGTCGGATCTTAAAATCATAATCGTAGTAAAGCTCGATATGGTAGGTGACACGGCACAACTAGGCAATGCCAGGGTAGATATACCAATTACGCATCCGGACTGGTGGTGACGCATAGCAGCCACTACCGCCCACCTCGAACAACACTCCCAAATCAAGGGTGCGCACCAAATCAATCACAAGTAATAGAATGGTATCGAAGAAGTGTGTCCGATCAGAGGTGCTACCTCATTGGTCCGTCAATCGCTCCTGTTTTAGCCACCTTATGCCAACTCACGGGAGTTGGGTCCACGTATATACCTTAGGATCGTCGCCACCATCCTACTTCATTCTGGAATCTCCACCGCGTACACGGTTGCCAAAGTGGTTTTCGGTAAGACAGAGAGTATGTCCATATCCGATCCCGGTCTCTTTAACAACCCAACGTTATTATAACCCGTGGTTATAACTTTTAAAAAACAATACTTTACTTCAAAATAAAATATCATTTCAAACCATATCTTTATCAAAATAAAGATTAAATCAATTCCAAACCATTTCCATATATTTAAATTTTCATATAATTTCAAAATTTCATTTCAAATCATTTTAATATAATAAAATATCATATCCTTACAAAACTTCATTTCAAATCATCTTAATAAAATAAAATATCCTATCAGTTCAAATCCAATATTCAACTTTAAATACCTTTTAAATTCAAAGATATCGTTCATTTACTATCATTTCAAATCACCTTTAAATAGTTTATATTCCAATCAAAATAATTCATTTAAACCTTTTAAAAGTGTAATTATTATATTTTCAAATCAAGTATTCAATTTCCAAAGTTTCAAACCATTCTGAGTTCGTTTACTAAGTCAAAAACCCTAATTATTAAAATTTCAGCATTTCACAGCATTTAAAAACAACTGCTATAAGTTATATTTGAAAACATTTTTAATTCAGCAAAGACAGCACTTAAAACTGCTGTTAAAACTCAGTTTTAGTTGAATTATAGTTCAAAACAGAAAAGACAGCAATTCGGAAGTGCTGCGGTAGTTCAGATTTCAAAACAAGGGTTAAATTTGGTTTCAGCAAAGACTGCAGACCATTATAGCATTTCCAGAGAATGCTATAATAGACCTGGGTTCAATATTAGCCTATAAGTTCAACTGCAGCAACTGCAGCATTTCAGAAATGCTGTAGTAGCCCTTTCATTCAAATTTTAGTGTAATTCAGAACCATAGCATTTCTGAATGCTATTAAAAGTGATTTCCAGCTTTTTAGTGTATTTCCAGCAATTAAATAACTTCATTTTTAAACTCTTTAAACATTTTAAAAATCATAATTTAACATTTAAAATGTTTATTTACATATCATTTAACATGTATCTTTTTCACAATAAATTTCTTATAATTAAATCCAATTTTCAACAATTTACTTAATAAATTTAAGTGTAAAAGTTTCCAATTCTTCACATTTCAACAAATAACTTAACACTTCAAATTTAAATTACCATTTCACAAATTTAACTAAATTTCCAATTTTATTTAATTAACTAAAACCTTTAATTAAAATCAAATTTCACATTTCCAAGTCAAGTTATATTTTAAAAGATCACTTTTAAACATTCATTTATTTAACCACTTAAATTCATAGAAAAATCAATAATACTTTAATAAATCACTTAAATTCACATTTAATCAAATTATCATATTTACCATTTCCAAATAAAATTTAATATCCATTTTATTTATATAACTTAAATATCATTTTTAACCAAATTCCAAATTTCCAACTTAAGTTATGTTTCAAAAATCCAGTTAAACCATTCATTAATTACATTTTTAACACATAGAAAAATCATAATTTCTTTATTTTAAACATTTCAAAATCTATTTAAATCAAATTTCCTAAATTTATATTTTTAAAATACTTAAAAATATTCAAAACACTTTATAAAATAACCACGGGCCTGTATATAATTTTCTAACCTAGGTCAAGTGATACGGATATGTATCATTTCAATCCGCGGTTAAAAAAGAAAAATCCGGGTTCTATCATTTCAAACCCGCAATCCCAAGTTAAAATAATTTAAATAAAAATCATTCAGGCCTATCATTTCAGCCCATAACGATTTTTCCCTATTCTAAAGTCCGTTCGGGTATGTATCATTTCAACCCATAGTGATTCTAATCTACAGGGAACTTGCAATGGTGATAACAGATATAAATAACAGAATAACATTAAATAATAGTAACATATGATATAATAAGTGTAATAACAGGTGTGAACATCATATGATAATAATATAAACATATATAACATGATGATATACATTACAGATTCAAATGGTGTCGGTTTATCAGTTATATAGGTACATATTGTCTGGTGAGAATAACTCACCTGTTCAGAGCTGGAGATATCCACCAAAGCACACAACACAAACATAATGAAGGCATGATGACATGG
Organism: Allium fistulosum; assembly: GCA_030737815.1. Taxonomy (NCBI): domain Eukaryota; kingdom Viridiplantae; phylum Streptophyta; class Magnoliopsida; order Asparagales; family Amaryllidaceae; genus Allium; species Allium fistulosum. The sequence goes on along the minus strand of CM060905.1, from coordinate 592,490,577 downwards.
ATATGACTTGAGAGTGGAGAGCCAAAGCAATTGGACTTGTTCAAATATTTACACAAAACAATACAAGCATATGTAAGTTTCAACTCGAATTAAACATCAAATAACACTAGAATTCAAAGCCCAAAACAATGCCAATTTCTTTGCACTTGTTCTCAACCTCATATGCTTCAGTTAGACATGTGTTAAGCTCAGCCAAGGCAGGTGATTGGGTCTGGTTTGGGTCACAAAAGGGTCGGCCATCATGGGTTATCAAGGTGAATAGGTATAGGTGCAACACTTTACAAAACAAGGCAAATATCATCACATCTTGGCTCTTATTGGGCTCGGCCTCAAGCTCTATGTTCATGGCCTGATGTCCAGATGGTGGTGGCTGATGTGGCAGAGGTTGGAGGTTAGGTCAGAGGTGGTGGTGGTGGAGGAAGTGGTGGCTAGAGGTTGATTGAAGGTGGTGGAGCAAAACTAGGTCATCTAGTGTACATAGGAATGGTTTTGGTGCAATTTTGTGATGATCTCATGCCATGGTGTGGTCGACCTGGTGGGGTGATGGTCTGGAGGTGGTGATGGTCAGCATACGTGGTGGTGGAGGTCGGCCAAGGGCTGGTGTAGGAGGAGCTGATCAAAATAGTGGAGAACAAATGCAAAGATCAAGTAGAAATATAGGAAAACAAAGAAAAAGAGAAGAGATTACCTAACTTTTGATCAAACAAATGATGATAGCCGTATATTTTTGTTTGAGGAATGATAAGTTCACGTGAAAGAGAAAAGAAATTAAGGAGGTACGGCTGAAAATGAGAAACAAAGGCACGGCCAAGCAATTAAGAAAGGAGTTTGGAAAGGGAAAGGTCGGAAATGCAAAGAGACTTTGGAATTTCAAAAGTTTAAAACTCTTCGAATTTCTTCTATTCTCTTTTTATAAGTTTAAATATCTGAATATAATTAAAAATTCAGTTTCAATTCGAAAATGTAACAAAAATAAAAAAATATAAATAAATAAATAAATATTAATAATATATGATAAATAAGAAATTAGCACAAAAATGAAAACTAGTCTAGAAAATTTGAAAATAAACAGAATAAATTTTGGAAAATTCATATGGACTTGTAAAACATTTATAAACAAAGATAATAACATAAAATAAAAATGCATTCACAAAATGAATAAATAAATTTTAATTAAATATAATTTAATTGAACAAAATAGCAGAAAAATAGAAACTAGCCTTTAAAAATAGAAAATAAATTCAATACGCTTTGGAAAAATTATATAATCACTTTAAATTATTTAAAAGACAAAATTATACATAAAATAAAATATTAACATATATTAGAACAAAATATGACAAATAAAATATAATTTATATGTTTTTAAAATAAATAATATTGCAAAATAAACAGTTTATACACAAAATTGAAAATTACATAACTTCTACAATATAAGTCCGTTTTCAACGAAACAAAAAGCAGTATTCATGGAATTAAATCTATTTTCATAATAAAAGATAAAATTTAAGAATTTTAAATATTTAAATTTAAAGTTTAAAAGTCAAAGTTTGACCAGTTTGAACAGAAATTCACTTTACAGTAAAATATCCAATTTTTACCAGTTTGAAATTATAATTTACATAACAATCAAAATATATATTTAGAAATGAAATATTTGAAACAAAACAAGTTTAAAATAATTTCAAATTAAAATAAAGTTTTTCAATCAGGAAATTCAATTTAACAGAAATAAAATATAAAATAAAATAAGCCTAAAATGTAGGGTTGTTACACAATTCGATATGTCTATTCGTTCTTATCCATCTGTCCATATAAATAGTTTTTTTCTGAAACCCTAGCTATCCATTCCATTTTTCCTGTACGTACACTTCTATTTCTCATCTGCTCCTCCTTCTCAACCCTAATTCCCAAATTCAAAATCAAATCCAAAAATTCAAACTCTTCAAATCATATCATATAATATATAGTTTCAAAGCTCTCAATGAATGGAGTCAGCTTGTGGTGTTCGTTTTTGGAAACAACGCTCGTATCAACCGAAAATTACGGTCAAAGGTGCTTGCAGCAAAGTCAAAGGGGGGCAATTTGGGGGGTTTTGATCGGAGCATCAATTGGTGAAATCGACTTCTGGGTATTGTAGAGCTCGATGAGTAGATTCCAGATCTAGTTTCGATTTTAGGAACGGAGCAACGGTGTGGCCAGGATCTGACTTTGAAGTTGATCATCGCTGCAACTTTGACCGTCGATTGGCGGCGATTGGAGCGTCTATATGAGATGTCGGCAGTTCAGTTGCGTAGAGGAGGTCGACAGCTTTCAGATGCAAGTGGTCTCGTGGCAAACGAAGCTTTGAGGTGATGGGAAATCAGCGTCAAATTTGACTGGGCAGAGGTGGTCTCGGCGTTGACCAGATCTAGCCAAAGGGTAATTTTGCAAAAAAAGTCCCTGTATTTTTTATATTTGCAAAATTGACCCTGAAACTTCTAACCTTAATAACTTTTGCATACGAACTCGGATTTAGACGCAGTTTCTTCCATTGCGATCGTATTGAAATTTCAACAACATGAAACAAGTTTGGTTGAATTTGGAGACTGTTAGATTTTTGGGCTTTATTTGGATTTTAAATCGACGATAAATCTAAGGTGAGTGATTTAACCCACTCACAAATACTAAACCTTCTTATGTTAGTTGAATAAGTTTATGATGTGATAAGAAATTTATTTATTGTTGTTTAGTAATTTAAATGGTCATTTAGATTTTAATTGAATTTTATTGAATTGAATTACCATTTAAATTAATATTGAATTTAAATTGTTAGTTAATACCTGATAATGATAACCAGTTAATTGTTGTGATTTATTGGCTGATTTGGATGTTGATTGTGATGGATGTTTATTTGTTGACATTTTGGATGATTTGATGTTTTATCCCTGTTATCACTATGGATTGAAATGATACATACCCGAATGATCATACAGATTAGGGAAAATTGTTATGGGTTGAAATGATAAACTCGAGCGGTTTTATTGATTTGGAAATTGTTGATTCGGGATACGGGTTGAAATGATATATACCCGGGAAATTTAACTAATTGGGGTTGAAATGATACATACCCTATCACTTGACCATAGGGTAGAAAACTATATACGGACACCGTTGGTCGGTTTTAAATTATTTTCTAAATAGTAAAGTATGTTTAATTTATAAATTTTATTTAATGATTTTATTTAAAAAAAAATATTTGGAAATAATTTATTTTATCTATTTTAAAGCTTCAAATTTATAAGTTAATATATGGTTTCAAATGTAATTTTAAGTTTAACTTATAATTTTATTTAGTTTTAAATATATATTTAAATAGTTTAAAATTTTAATTTAATAAAATATTTAATATAGTTTTTAATATATATTTTTTAAATTTAATTTAAATAATAAATACAGTTTTGATTTAAGATAATAAATATAGACTTTTATAATAACTTTAATTGATAAAAGATTTTTGTAAAAGATTCTAGAATTTTGTAAAAGGTTTTGTAAGGAATTTATAAAAGTTTTGTAAGAGATTTTATAATGATTTATAAAAGGATTTTTTAATAGCTTTATAAAGAAGTTTATAATGGGTTTTAAAGGATTTTATAAAGGGTTTATAAAAGGAACTTGTTTAAGTGGAAGAGTTGTAAACTGTTTTGGAATTTATAAATAGCTTTATAAATGGTTTTAAAGCATATAAATAGTTTATAAATGGTTTAAGAGAGATTTATAAATTATTTTCAAAATTGATTAAAAGGAATCTTCCTCGGTATTTATGAATATATTTATACTTTTGGAATAAGTATATGGATATTTTGATATGAAGGTGTAAACTGTTTTCTGGATTTATTATTAAAAATGTTTTATAAAAATGACCATGGTATTTTGAATTAATTTTTAATTATACTTATTATTTATATTTTATATTTCAGTTAATGAACAAATACCTAATTCTCTTCTTAATTTAGTAAATGTAGATTCATTTAAGGGTTTTGTTAAGATATCGGCAATTTGATTTTCAGAATTGATATAGTCGAGAATAATTACTTCTCTACTTATATTATCTCTGAGAAAATGGTGTCTGATATCAATATGTTTAGTTCGAGCATGTTGAGTAGTATTTTTGGATAAATTTATTGCACTAGTATTATCACAATAGATTGGTGATTTTGAAATATATAAACCAAAATCTTTTAAAGTTTGTTGCATATATATTACTTGAGAACAAGCCAAAGCAGTAGAAATATACTCTGCTTCAGTTGTTGATAGAGAAACTGTGTTTTGCTTTTTACTAAACCAAGAAATCAGAGAATGCCCTAAAAAGTGACAAGTTCCACTTATACTTTTTTGGTCTGATTTACAACCAACATAATCAGCATCACAGTAAGATATTAAATCAAACGAATCATTTTTAGGATAAAATAAGCCATAATCAAAGGTGTGTTTAACATATCTTATAATACGTTTTACGGCTTTTAAGTGAGTTTCTTTAGGTTGGGATTGATACCTTGCACAGAGACAGACACTATGCATGATATCAGGTCTACTCGCAGTGATATAGAGTAGTGATCCAATCATTCCTCTATATAGTTTTTGATCTACATCTTTCTAGAGATCTTCTTTACTAAGGTGCTCATTGGTTGCCATGGGAGTGGGTTTTCCACTTGCAGTAGTCAAACCAAATTTACTAACTAGGTATTTAGCATATTTTCTTGACTAATAAAGATACCATTATCTAATTGTTTTATTTGTAATCCTAAAAAGAAGTTTAATTCACCCATATGACTCATCTCAAACTCTTTTGTCATTATTTCAGAAAATTCTTTATTCATTTCAAAATTAGTTGACCCAAAAATGATATCATCTACGTAGACTTGTACTAGTTGAATATCATTTTTATTTCTTTTAATAAAAAGAGTATTATCTACTTTGCCTATTTCAAAATTTGATTGTAACAAGTAAGATCTTAGTCTTTCATACCAGGCTCTAGGAGCTTGCTTTAGACCATATAGAGCTTTCTTAAGTTTGTAAACATGATTTGGAAATTTATCATTTTCAAAAAGTGGTGGTTGTTTAACAATTACTTCTTCTTTTACAAAACCATTTAAAAATGCACTTTTAACATCCATTTGAAATAATTTGAAATTATTATGATTTGAGAAAGCAAGTAGAATCCTAATGGCTTCTAATCTTGCTACGGGGGCAAAGGTTTCATCAAAATCTATTCCTTCTTCTTGACAATAACCTTGAGCGACTAACCGGGCTTTATTTCTAACAACCTCTCCTTGTTCATTCATTTTATTTTTATAAACCCATTTAGTTCCAATTATTGTTTTATTTTCAGGTCTAGGAACAAGTTCCCAAACATCGTTTCTAGTGAATTGATTTAATTCTTCTTGCATAGCCAAAATCCATGAATCATCAGTTGATGCTTCTTTTGGATTTTTAGGTTCAATAGTTGATATAAAAGCTATATTACTCATTTGACTTAGTTGGTTTCTAGTTTTAACAACAGATTGCATATCTCCAAGTATATTTTCTATAGGGTGATCTTTTAAAAGTTTAATCCTTTTATTAGGATGATTTAATTCATTATTAGTTTCAGTTGACTCTTGATTTTGAGTGATTAAATCTTCTTCATCATTTATTTCTTCAAAATTTTTGAAATTTTCATCAAATGAAACATGCATTGTTCCTTCGATGGTATTAGTTCTTAAATTAAATATTCTGTATGCTTTACTTCTATTAGTGTATCCGATAAAGATACCTTTGTCGGATTTAGGATCAAATTTATCTAAGTTATCTTTTGTATTTAAAATAAAACATTTACTTCCAAAAATTCTAAAATAAGATACCTTAGGTTTCTTTGAGTAAATAAGTTCATAAGATGTCTTATCAGTTAAAGGTCTAATTAAAATTCTATTTAAAATATAACAGGCGGTAGCAACTGCTTCTGCCCAAAAATACTTTGGTAAATTACTATCAGAAAGCATAGTTCTCGCACACTCTTGAATCGTCCTATTTTTACGTTCTACTACTCCGTTTTGTTGTGGAGTTCTTGGAAATGAAAAATTGTGAATTATTCCCTTTTTATTGCAAAATTCTTCAAACTTTTCATTTTCAAATTCACCACCGTGATCACTACGGATGGTTATAATTTTTTGAGAAAATTGATTTTGAACCCTTTTTGAAAAATTCTTAAAATATTCAAAAGTATCACTTTTATGTTTCAAAAATATTGTCCATGTAAATCTAGAATAATCATCTACAATTACAAAAACATATTTACTGTGATTTAATGACTAAATTTGAGATGGACCAAATAAATCAAGATGAAGTAATTCAAGAGGTTTTGAAGTTGAAATCAAATCTTTTAATTTAAAGGAACTTTTTCTAAGTTTTCCTAGTTGACACGCATCACATATACTATCTACTTTAAAATTCATTTTAGGGAGGCCTCTTACTAGATCATGTTTTGACAGTCTAGATAAGAGTTTGAAATTCAAATGCCCAAATCTCTTATGCCAAATCCAAGGGTCACTTGCATTTGCCAAAAGACACAAGTTATCATTTGAAATTTTCATACTAAGAATATAAATATTCTTTTTCCTAATTCCCTCAAATATTATGATTGAATTACTATCTTCAATGTGATACTTATCTTTTTCAAATTTGTTTGTACCAAAATTGGGCACAACACTCTTCGGAAGTTTTTGAAGAGATAAAGTGAAGAAATTAAATGGAAAAAGAGGAATTATCTAACAAAAACTCCAGATCTTAGATATGAAAATAATTAACATGCAAGGAGACACAAGAATTTAGAGTGGTTCGGCGTATTGCCTACGTCCACTATGAAATTGTTTGCTTTATTGAGATATCTTTGATGATTACAAGTGAATTCAATGAATTACAGCAGGTAATTATGATTTGCAGTAGTGAAATTCATTGGTAGAAGCAGCAATGGAGTTCAGATCTGGATCCGGCAGAGTCTGGGCGTTGGAGATCTCAAAAAAGAAGAAGAACCCCTTTTCTGTTGGCTTTGGAGGTCTATTTATAGGTGTAGGAGGCTGGTATTTCGCTCAGATTTCAGGAGACCCTCTCTAGCATGTGACCAGGCCCGCGCGCCCAAGCCCGTGAAGTTTCGGTCCGATCCGTGATCGATACGAACAGATTTTGTATCGATCAAGATTTCATCCAATGGAGTCGAAATTTGGCGTGGACATTCTTTAGCATGTACGTAGTCTTCTGTGAAAATTTCATAGCATTTGGAATTGTAGATTAGGAGATATGATCGATACGAATTGGGATTCTCGGTTGGCTGTTTCGTTCGACTCGCTCTTGTTTCGACTCGCTCTTGTTCGACTCGCTCTCATTCGCACCGCTGTTCGACTTGATGACGTGGCATTTATTCGTATTGACTATTGTGCCTTGCTTCGCATTGATGGACACGAAGTAGAAGTCTCCGGATGGATGAGAAGTGGAGCGAGTCGAAATGGGGTTCTCTGATGGAGTCGAACTAGATGGAGTCGAACAATGGTTTTGCGAAGGAGTCGATGTTGACGGAGTCGAACTGTGGCTCTGCGAAGGAGTCGACCTAGATGGAGTCGAACTGTTGTTTTCTGAAGGATGTGGAGCGAGTCGAAGTAGGCACCCCTGATGGATGCGAAGCGGAGCGAGTTGAAGTGGAGCGAGTCGAAGTAGGCTTCCCAGATGGATTCGAACGGAGTGAGTAGAAGTGGGCATTTCTGAGGGATGCGAACTGAGCGAGTCGAAGAAGGCTGTTTTTAATCAACTTTGCATCGGTTGTAACTTGAGCATACGAACTCGGATTGACTTGAGATTTGGAATGTTGACTCTCATAGCTTAGCTTGTCATGTTATATTAATTCAAGCTCGATCCGGACTCGGACAAAATTCATAGATATCCATAGTGAGCCTGTGTATAACCGATCTCTGGGATGGATTGTCATTGGTTTACTAGTCAATTCCTTGGTGTCACGGCCTTGCCAAAAGGCGGGATAACAAAATTTAATTTTATATCCTTTATCGCATAGTTGACTTATACTTAGCAGATTGTGTTTCAGATTCTTAACTAGCAAAACATTAGTAATAATAGGAGTTTCAGAGTTACCGACTTTGCCGATGCCAATCACATAACCTTTTGAATTGTCACCAAAGTTAACCAGTCCTCCGTATTTGTATATTATATCATTCAGCATATCTGGATTCCCAGTCATGTGTTTAGAACATCCACTATCGAGTATCCATTTGTCCTTTTTGATCTCCACAGTTTGTTTGTTCTGGATTGATTCCTCAACTCCCATAAAGCATGATTCCTGCACATCAAACAATCTTAGTAGACAACTTGTATTTGAATATTGATTATATGCAGACTAAAGAGACAATGATGATCTGAATATTTCTAAACATGCATTAACAAATTTCTTAAACATAGCCATTTTTTTTAAAAAAAAACTTTTTCAAAAAATCAGATTATGAAACTTTTGAAAACCTTGCTCTGATACCAAATGTGAGAAATGCGGATTACGGATCTTAAGGCTAGGAATAACACTAGAGGGGGGGGGTGAATAGTGTTTATAAGAAATTACTAAATCTTTTTGAGTTATTGTTGATTTGTACACAAATGTATGCAATATTCAGACACAGATATAATCACAGAATCAAACACAGATGCAGAAATAAAGTAAATGCAATAAAGGAAAGAACACACCGGATTTTATAATAGTTCGGAGTTACCCTACATCCAGTCCCGCACAACTAAGTACGGATTTCCTTTCAAAAGCAATTCAACAATTACAACCCTCGGTTTCAAGGCTACGAGGTACACCCTCCAAAATCACAATCCTCTGGGTAGAGATACTTGATTTCCGGGGCAACAAGTTCATCCAATTGATTTCCAAGGCTACAATCACACCTTTTCTCGCTTGATTGATTTCCAAGGCTACAATCACACCTTTTCTCGCTAGATAGATTACAACGAAGCCTATAACTCTGAATAGCACTTGGATCTTGTTGAGATAGTGATAGAGAATCAAACCAGAGATAATCTAGTTAGATTCAATGTTGATTTAGGCTGAGTGATGATAGAATTTTGAATAAGAAAATGTGGAAGAAGAAGAGAAGTGAAAAACCAGAAAATCTAATATAAAATTCGTTGAAACTAACCCCTATTTATAGAAGAACAACAGTCATGTCCATTCATGAAAGGTTATGGCGAATAGACACTTCTTTTGAAATTCAAATTTTGAAACTAACTGACACTATGTCGACATGGGGTACTAGGGCATGTCGACATCCCAAAGCAATTTTTGAAGATTTGATTTTATTTGAAAATAACCTTTATCTTATATTAAAAACTATTTAAACTTAGTAAATATACATGACTATAGATAAAATACATAGATAAATATAGAGAATAATATATATAAAATTTTACTATAATTTTATATTTAAATCTAAGTATAAATATATTATAATTAAAAGATAGTTTAAAACAAATGAAGTTTAAAAACAAGAATATTTAAGGCTAAAACATCTTTTTGAAAATCATTTGAAAAGATAATTTTTAAGGCTAAAACATTTTGAAAAGTAATTTTGAAAATCATTCCGAAGTAGTTTTGAAAATCATTTTGAAGTAGTTTTGCAAGCTTCTTCCTACAGAATATCTTATCATGTCAGGATTCGAGAACTTGTACAAAACCAGGATGTTCGTGGGTTTGTAAGCCACTTGTCGTAGGTTTGTAAGCTACTTGTCGTGGGTTTGTAAGCCACTAAAAAGGTAGAAATGGGTTCCATCCCAAAAGAAAAATGGAGTGAAGATTTCAGTGCTATTATGAAGTTTTAACATAATTCTAGACTCAATACTTATCTTGAAATCTTGAACTCTTGATAATCTTGATGTTCTTGATAATCTTGATATTCTTGATAATCTTGATATTCTTGATACTCATGAGTCTTCAATCTTGATATCTTGAATCTCTATACTGTACAGTCTTCTTTCTTGGTACCTGCAAGGTTAAATCCTACATATACATATATATCTAAACTATAATGTTAGTATTTAAATTTTATAATCTTATTCTAAGGTTGTTGTCATCAAAACCATCATCTCAAGGACTAACAACAATGTCCTCTATTTTCCCTTTTCAGCTTTTATATTAATCTTGTCTCCTATTTATCTAACACTTGTTTCACCGTATCAATTTAATTTTACCAGCGTCCGTGTAATTCCCTTTTTCCAATGCAGTACCTACCTTATATTAGCTTATTTTCTTCATAGAAAACCTTAATAAAGTCCTAAAAAATTCGTGTATAGCTGTTCTAATATACTTTATTCTTGATTTAGATTTTTACAAGTACTTTCATTTTTATTTTCTAGGTATTCTCCTTTAATAATTCATAATAAATTATTTTGACATCTGTTATCCCGCCTTTTGGCAAGGCCATGATAACATGGATTTGGCTAAACGAATTTCGTAGTCATCGAGATAGGAAGCCTAGAGAGATGATTATCAGGTTCAGAGATCAGTAATAAGCAAGGCTATGGATGATAGTCAAGCGAATGGTATCCCAGAATTGGCTAAGTATGGATTGGAGCTTCCCCTGGGCAGGGGATCAGATCGGATCACCATGGCTATGGATCACTCAGATTGGAAGTTCAACTCAACGATGATCACTCAATAACTCAACAAATACTAAGGGAATCAAGCAAATAACTATGAAAACACGGAGAGGAGACATAGAGAGACCCATGCAGGTGATGCTTGTCCCTACAAGGCATGCATGACCGATCGGTGCCGATCCACCCATAGGGATCGGTGCCGATCGCTCATATGGCCCCAAATGGGCCCCATTTTTTCTGGATCGGACCGTATCGGCTTCAGTCTTCTACATGTGGATTTTCAGCCAGATACTTGCATGGATTTTCCTATAAATACCAGATCATAGGCTCAAGGAAAAGGATCTTCTTTCTGGCTCTCTTCTTCTTCTCTCTTGGCTACACTCTGTCATTTTTATTACTCAAATTCAAATCATTGTAACTGTAATTAGCAGTATGAATAATAGGGAAACTTTTGGAGTGGATGTAGGCCGGAGTACGCTGAACCATTATAAAATCTTGTGTTCATTTCATTTCTTACTATTTTAGTTTACCGTTCTTCATATTTTATTCTCTATTTCATTCTGTTTGGATATTGGATATTGAACATTTTGGTGCTTTCACATTATTTGGGTGTTGGCATCCATTTTTGATGCCAACAACATCGAAATCCTTTCAAACCAAAAATCCATTTCTAAAATCATGGTTAGAACTTCATATAAAATTTTCGTAGCATTTAGAAACCATTATAGTAGGAAAATATATCTAAACATCCTATGTTCAACTATTTTTCCCAAAACATTCATTAAACATTTTTTAATAAATCCATATGAAATCCTATCATATATGTAAAGGTATACAAAATCATATCGCAACCAAATAATTGGGTACGGTAAAATAATATTTGTATTACTCACCTAAAACATTGAAATATATTGATTTAGTCTTCTTCGTCTCTCTTTATCTTGCGTTTCCTTATCTTCTCTTTAATTGATCTCTTTAGGCTATCGCCATTAATGTTCCTCTAAAGCTTTTATTTTATTTTTAGTACAATGAAATGAATGAGTGGAAAGAGTAATGTTCATTGTCCTACAATAATTTAGGCTTGGGCCCTCATGCACTTTTCATTAATTCATTACCCTATTTTCTTCTTATTTAGATTATCTTGGCCTTTTAATTAATTAATTAGATTAATCATAAATTATGGGTTGTTACAGTCTTCCCCCCTAAAGGAATTTTGCCCTCAAAATTCAATTATGGCACGGTAGAGATTGCCAATCTATCCCATGCTTATTCTTAAGCATAACCCCATGAATTCCCAATTCACAAAAATGTACTCGTGCTATCTACTAACATGACAACCAACCATAATATGCATACGTATATATGGTTTACATCAATACAATTCAATACATAGCTCATACTCTAATTTAAAATGAACAATTCTGGATATGTCCTCCTAACCTTATCCTCTATTTCCCACGTGCATTCCTCTCAGTCTGCCTCTACTGGCCATGTACTAGCTTCACCACCTTGTTCTGAAACCACTTCTTATCTCAATCCACTCTTTGCATCAGTCTGCACATATAGGTCATATTCGGCTCTATGGCCGGGTCTTCTACTACCCTCAGACTAACTACAACATCTGAATCTCTAACGCATTTCTGCAGATGTGATACGTGAAACACATTATGGATCCTTGCAAAAAACGCTAGGCGGTTCTACCTTAAACTCCACCTTCCTAATCTTTTCTACAACCGAAAATGGTTCTACATATCTGGTAACTTCCCGGCCTTCTTGAAACGCATAACGCCTCTCATCGGAGATACCTTCACGAACACCTGATTGCCAACTACGAACTCCAGTTCCTTTCTTTTGGTGTTGGCATAACTCTTCTACCTCGACTGCGCTGCTCTCATCCTAGATCGGATCAACTCTACCTTCTCAGTAGCGCACTTAAATACTTCCGGTCCCAATACGACCTTATCACCTACCTCTAACCAACATGCAGGTGATTTACATGGTCTTGCATACAATGCCTCAAATAGGGCCATCTCAATATTGCTCTGGTAACTGTTGTTGTATGAAAACTTTACCAAATGTGAATAATCCTCCTAAGATCCACCGAAGTTTAAAATGTAAGCTCTTTGCAAGTCTTCCACGGCCTTTTTGACCCTATCAGTCTGCCCATCTGTCTATGGATGGCATGCAGTATTCATGTGCAACTCCGTACCCAATACCTCCTGCAAACTATGCCAAAACTCATTGGAGAATAACGGATCTCGATCGCTAATAATATTTCTAGGCACCCCATGTAATCTCACCACTACCTTTATATGTATCTCTGCTAACCTCGGCGTAGTTCTTATGGCCTTTACTAGAATGAAATGGGCATACTTAGTTAATCCATCAACTATGACCCATATGCTTTCATTCCTTGGCTTTGACCTTCGTAACCAATCTACAAAGTCCATAGATTCTGAATCCCATTTCCAAACTGGAATCTCCAAAGGTTACAGGAGCCCATTAAGCTTTTGATGTTTCGCCTTCATCTGTTGGCATGTAAGACATCTCCTTACATACTCTCCCACATCTTTCTTCATTCCATTCCAAAAGAAACTTCTCATATCTTGATACATCTCAGTACCTCCAGAGTGAATGGCGAGCTTTGAATGATGACATTCTTCTAATACTTCCTTCTGCAGTCCTTCTATACTCGGAACAAACAAACGTTCGCCCTTCCGCAGTCTACCTTTTCTATCAACACTGAACCCCTTCAGCTTTACTACCTCGATTCATGAGTCTAAGCCCTTTATTATTTTGGTGTAAAACTTATCTTCCTTCTGCAGTTTAGTAATCCTTGTTACTAGCTCAGGTCTTACTTCTAGACATGATAGCATCCCAGAAGTACTGCACGAACGTGCATTAGAGCGAAACTGCACATTACACGCATATAATGTTTCTAGGACATTGCATTCTTCTATCATAGCCAAAATGCAATTGCACTGCTTCTGGCTTAAGGCATCAACTACTATATTTCCCTTCCATAAGGTATACTCTATCCGGAAATCATAAGATGCCAAAAACTCTAACCACCTCTGCTGTCCCATGTTCAGCTCCTTCTAAGAGAACAAATACCTTAAGGACTTATGGTCAGTAAACAACTCAAATCTTTCTCCTAAAAGATAATGTCTCCAGATCTTCAATGCAAAGATAATGGCTGCTGACTCTAAGTCATGCGTAGGATATCGAACTTCATGGGGTCATAACTGCCTAGATGCATATGCGATCACTCTGGTCTTCTACATCAATATTGCCCCTAACATTGATCCCGATGCATCGGTATATAAGGTCATACCACCGTTCCTTTTATGTATCATTAACATAGTCGCATTCGTCAATCGATGCTTCAATCTCTTGAATTCCTTCTCATATTCCAGCATCCAAAGAGACTTTTTGCCCTTTTGAGTCAGTTTCGTCATTGGCGTAGTTATATGAGAGAAGTCCTTAATGAATCTCTGGTAGTAGCCAGCCAATCCTAAGAAACTTCGCACCTCCATCATAGTCTCAGGTCTCTTCCACCCATTTACTGAGTCAACTTTGAAAGATCTTCTGCGAACTATTCTTTTGAAACTATACATCCCAGGAACTTCACTTACTTTCTCCAAAGTTACACTTAGAAAATTTTGCTTTCGACTTGCGTTGTCTCAACGTCTCTAACATAAGCCTCAAGTGAACTGCATGCTGCTCCTCATCCTTCACGTATATTAAGATATCATCTATGAACTGCAGCATATATCTATCTAGCTTATCTCAAAAAATTCTATTCATCAAGTCTATAAAGAACACTGGTGCATTGGTTAGTCCAAATGGCATTACTGGCCACTCATATGAACAATGCCTGGTTCTGAATGTTGTCAAAGGAATGCTTTCCTCTACAACTCTTAACTAGTGGAACCCTGAAGTTAAGTCTAACCATGAAAACACCTTAGCTCCACTCAATTGATCAAATAAGTCATCAATCTTTGGAAAAGGATATCTATTCTTTACCATTCTTTCATTCAGCTTTCGATAGTCTATGCATGATCTTAATGATCCATCATACTTCTTCACAAATACTACCACCACTCCCTAAAGTGAGTCACATGGCCTTATAAAGCTCTTTCCTCCTAACTCTACCAACTGCTTCTTCAGTTCCTTCATCTCCTTCGAAGACATTTTACTTGAGGGTCGACTAAATGTTCAGTTCCTACAAATAGCTCTATACAGAACTTTACTGCCCTAGGATATGGAAACCATGAAATCGGTTTAAACACATCAGCAAACTCCTGCACCACTCGCACTGCTCCTAGTCCTTCCTTCTTCGAAGATAAAGCAAACAGAATACCTTTGCGCCCAGTTCTAGACTCCTTCGAAACTACAAATACTCTTTTGTTTCGGTCCGGGTGACTCGAAGTTATTATCCTTTCGATGCAATATAACCTAGCACGGTAACGCTCCAACCAATCCATTCCTAAAATAACTCCAAAAACTATGAAGTCAAACACGTAGGGGTTGCACAAAAATTTACACTCACCTAACTCAATTCCTATGTTAGTGCATCTTAATCCGAGAGTGGCATATCCCCCCATCGGATTTACTACATGTATGAAAGTGACTAAATAAGTAATCCCTAACCCCAGTCTATCAACCAATTCTTTAGCTATAAATGAGTGCGTGGCATACGCATCAAACAGTTCTTTAACTAAAATACCAAAAATCAAGTCCATATCTTCTAAGACTTTACTTTTGCATTTTCCCCCAACAGATGGTTCTTCGCTTGGTCCTTACAAAGCATAAACCAGCGCTTTAAGCTCTGGGTAGTTCATCTTCAAATGCCCCACCTTATCACACATAAAGCACTTCACTCTTCCAAGATTCTTCGATGCTGGACACTTTGTTGCATAGTGTCCCTTCTATTCGCAGTTAAAAAAAACAACCTCTGTAACATCCCGAAAATTTTCGACTTTCGAAAATTCGACATCGATACTCACTTTATCGACTGCCGAGCCATCGAATACCGGAAACCCGAAAAGTTATGGTTTTAAAAAGAAGAAAAAGGTAGAAGAAGAAGAAAAGAGTAGAAGAAGAAGAGAAGAACAACAGAACAACAACAGAAACAGAAACAATTACAGAATCTCACATATCGCAGCGGAACAATATACAATAGATAATTACTAGTCTTTTAAAACAAAGAACTATATCAGTTTATACATACATCAATCAGAGTCAATATACAACAATGGATAGTTTTATAAACTTGTCCTCATACAGAATACACAGCGGAATAAATAATATCAGATACAAATACTACGTCTCGCCATCCAGCTTGCTTCCAAAGCTCCAGAATATCCAGAATATCCTGATAATCTAACTCTAGACTACCCGTGTGGAAATTTGTGGGCACCCAGAGTTTAGAAGGGAATAATAAACTCCGAGTCAGTCATGGTGACTGGTGTGAGATCGTAAAACAGTTATTTTTCACAAAGAAAATAAAACAAATTCGCAATGCTTTTGGAAAATGAAACTACCATAAGACCTCCCGCCACACACACAATGCAAACGCAGAATTGGAGGAGATTTCTTCTTATGATAGTCAAAGATGCTTACTACGCAAAAATCAAATCTTTTTGATATTATTATTAGTGCATAGTGTAGAAAACATTTCGAAAGTATAATATAAATCTTAGCCAGCATAGACATTCCGAACTATGCCTACTATAGCTACCATCCAAACAGTGGTGACCACCATAAGTGAATGGCAGGTTCTACAACTAAAACCGTACAGGGCTCGTATTGTTTCTTTGGATTTCCAACAAATGGTCAGGCTAAGGAACTTCCTATCCACGATGGGTACGTCCCTGGAATAGACGACCCGAGAACCTAACCGGATCTCTGCCAACACAAGGCCGGGTTACCTCTACAAAAATAGGTAACTACTGACACGCGTATGCCATCCACCGATCGTCACCGATCTTCCCAAGGATCCCCGATTCGCAACAACCACAAAGTAATAAATTTGCAGCAACCACAGAGGTTAAGTATCTGGGCTCCATACCATGATACCACCTTTATCCAGAAGGAATGACATACACTAAGGGGCGCTACTCCCTAGAACCTTGCCGCATCCTTCCTGTTTTGACCATTTCCGGGGTGTGAGGCTCGACGAAGTCTCGTCCACAAAGCTACGCTTTCTACAAAGCCATGCTTCGGGTCAAACAAATGATCAACCTATGATCACAAAGATATAAGATCAAACAAATGATCATATCACAAATGATCAAACACTGATCATTTCACAGCAACACTCAGTAGGCCACGTTACCAAATTGGGAATATATCGCTGATAAATTTCAACTACATAACCTCTGAGCTCGTACGTCTCAGAGAAGGGTGTTAAGCTAAGAGAATAAATTCTCCGCCACCAACAGAAATGTATTTGAAAGAAATCAGCTTTATATCTCAAATTGTAACGTCAGACACACAATCCATACAAGTCTGTTCCGGGATCGAACAGAACCGAAGGCACTTCTCACGAAGCCCTTGCACATCCGGATAAATTTCTAATCACGTCCGGACTTCCCGTCACTAAGGGTGATAAAACCTCTGAATCGGAGATCAGCCGATGTAGAGTAACTCGACGGTAATCCTTCCGTTTTCAAAAATATCCGGTCTTCAACACCGGTCTTCGAATGCAATTCAT
Organism: Allium fistulosum; assembly: GCA_030737815.1. Lineage (NCBI taxonomy): Eukaryota > Viridiplantae > Streptophyta > Magnoliopsida > Asparagales > Amaryllidaceae > Allium > Allium fistulosum. Next base: position 592,473,191 of record CM060905.1, on the reverse strand, counting down.
AACGACGTATCACATATTCGGAATGGGTTATACGACCCCATGGTCCTTTCCCGGCTAACCCGAATAGTGAGCGCTTATTTAAAAATAAGTGTGGCATTCAAATTCATCCAATTCACAACAAATACCCACTCAAGGTAATTATTGATAGTCGGTTATTTAACTATCAATAAAGATGCGCAACATCATCAGATACCAAATAATTTTCCCAAATTATTTATCTTTCAAAAATACCCTTACTAGATATAAAATTTCCACACTTCAAAAATAAATCAACGTTTATTTTTAAGACGAATTCCCATTTCTTTTATAAATTCAATAGTGAATTTATATTTTCGAATATCTACTGATATTCGATTTTCAATTGATTTCAAAATATTCAATTTCAATTTATCTTTAAGAAGATAAATTCTCAAAACGTTTCATTTCTTATTGGAAAAGCATTTCCTTACTTAATAATAAGTATTTCACAAATCTATTTATTTTCAACACTTGGAAAATATTCGATATACTTAAATCAAATTAAGTATATTATTCATTCTTTAAGGAAAACATTTACTATAACAACATCTATTTGAATCAAAATGAATGTTACGTAAAACATCGTTACGACGACTCAAAATCACTAGTATAGGGATTCGGAATTAAGATTGATATATAAATCCCAATACTAGATAAAAATATTTCCTTTCGGAAATCATTTACTATAACAATAGTGTTATAGTCCATCATTTTCTTATTTCTCGAAACGTCTATTTCAACAATAAATGTTGAAATCTATGATTTCGATATTCAATACATTTTAAAACATCGTTTAAAACAATTAACTTCATTTTCAAATATCACTTTTCCCAAAACAACATCCATTTTACTTAACAATATATTCACTGTCCAAAATCGTGAATATACTTCACTAACCACATTTCAATATTTTCTACACGTTTTATTTCAATAATTATCCACTATCCAAAATCGCGGATATATCTCCTTTATTAAACTTCTATGTTTAACTTATCAATTTCAATTGGTTTTGGATTTATAAAACAACGTTTATAAATCACATTCATACTTCATAACAATTTCAACTTGCAAAATCATTTTATTAGCCAATTCTATTCATATTCCATTTAAGTACAAAAATCTAATTTATAAGTTTATTACTTATAAATCTTTTATTCTACAACATCTATTCAATTTATACTTCATAATTTATAAATTTCATTCACTTACGAATTTTTATTTCATCTTGTTCTAATACTTACAAAGCTCGTTTAAAATTCCAATGTTTTAGATTTATAAATATCAAATTTTTAAATCCTTTAAATAAACCGTTTACAATACTGTGAAAATCTCAATTTAAACCATTTTATAAATAAATCAACTATTTATTTCAAAAATGACACTTTGGTTATAATTCACAAAAATCAAAATTTTTATAACTTTAAAATTGGATCCGATGATACCACAGCACCAATTAGTCAATCACAACAACAAACATCATATATCAATATATGATAACAGAATATACATCAATATCTGTAAATAAATAAATACTGTTGAGGAATCCAGTTGGATCCCTCCAACCTGTTTCCCTGCATCCACAGACGTTAGCACAATACCAATTCCACTTCGAGGTGGAATATCGCGGTATATGGGTTTTATAAAAATATCCGCTTACTAACGGCGCAATAGGGTCTCATCCGCTATACGAGGCGGGAAATCAATCAATCCAATATATACATATGCCAATATGTATATATTGCTATATATAGATATATCCTATCATATCTAATATCACATCCAATAGAAATCATATCAGCCAAATCAATAACTGAAAATTCCACTTTCATTTTGAGTGAGAAAAATCTCACCTTAGCTTTAAATTTGCCATCCATTTTCCATTTTGACTTGTTTTCTCGATTCAAACCTTGTATAAATAATTTATACAATTCTATTAATACTCGAATTAAATCCAACAATTAAATTATCGTTTAATCTATTTACTTAACCAAAAGTTTTTATCTTATCTGATTTAATTCTCAAACAAAAAAAAATATTTTCCATTTGAAACTAACATTTTAATTCAACTAAAAATTTAGTTGTAAACAAATTTTCTTAATCGTAAACTGCATACATTTACAACTGTTCTATATATATATATATATATTTATAAATCAGAAATTCGAAAACAAAGGAATCGAACCTCACTGCTCCTCTACTCGATACCCAGGCTCGAGTTCGCGACCCACCACAACATCACTAGCCCTCGCGAATTCGCCTCCTAACCACTTCGAACTCGCGATATCATTGCCGAGTTCCTCCACATCGATCACGGCCTCCATCCTCTGCTCGAGCCTCAGGCGAGCTACAATCCCAGCTATCGCCGAGCGCCCAGATTTGCATTCGTCGCGAACAGCTCCACTTCCACTTCGATCATCGACTTCGAACGAGCCATCGCGACTCGATAGATTTGCCTACCGCCTAGTGCACGCGGCTATCTACTGCGTCGAGATTTGGCTACGTGATGCCCTCCTTCCTCTGTTTTGATTTTGAAAGTGAAAGAGGGAAACGGCCATGAAGTGAATTCGATCGATTTTTAATTTGGGAGGAATGGAACGAGAGCGAGAGGCAGCCATTTATTTGATTTTTGTTTTGCCATTTTTTTTCTCTTCGTTGAAATTTTTTTTGAACAGATAAAGGAAGGGAAGAGGAGTATTTGCAATCAAGGGCAGCATGCTCTACACGATCTTCATCGTGATTTTAGGCAAAAACATAGGGTCGTGTTTTACGGAAGAGAAGGGGCTGATGTTAACGTAATTAAAATTTTAAATTTAATTTGAATTTGATTAAATTCCAATGCATTTACTCACCGTACGGTCACATAACAGCTCCGATAAATACGAAATTTGAAATTCGGTAATAATTCAATATTCCGGACCAAATGGAACCGGTTTCGTCGGATTCCGAGACTGTGCCCCGGAACACTACTTTTAAATATTGACTGAACGATATAAATTTCAAACTGAACAATTCAATTTCAAATTCGATTCTGAAGCTTCTATTATCTTCAGTATTATCAATACGAAATTTAAAAGCATTCGAAATATTTTTCTTCAACTTAAAATTGAAGATTCAAATTTTTATCCAACTATCAACCGATTAAATTCTATAATTTAATCGCCAAATTCGAAGTTATATTCGGGATTCAAATTAAATCATCGTTCAAATATTTAAAATTAATTAAATATTCTCAATTTAATTTGTTCAAAATTCTGGGTCGTTACAACCTCTGTAGTAGCAACCTCTTCCCTTTGGCACTCCCTTCTTGCCCATAGTATATAGGGTAGACTTCTTCTTCTATTCTACTTTGGGCCTTGACTCAATTCGTTTCCGCTCTTGGTACATCCCATCATACTTTCGAGCAATGTCAACTACAAGCTTAACAAGATGAGCCATCACCTTATGGTCAAGACCCTGCTTCAAACCCTAGTGAACTTCTCATTTTTCATCATTGGGGTATTAATGATCTCTCTGCCATACTTAGCCAAGGAGCTAAACTTTTGGATGTACCCTACCATTGTAAGGTCACCTTGCTTTAGATCAATGAACTCTCTCAATAGCACACTCTGCTGAGACTCTGATATGAACTTAGCCTCGAACCTCTCTTTAAACTGCCCCTAAGTAATCTCCTCCTCTGCGGTCTCTGCGATTACTGTCTTCCACTAGTCCAGTGCATCTTCTTGCAATTTCCTTGATGCTAGCCTCCTCTTATGCGCATCATTCAACCCTAAGTCTCCAAATATGCGCTCATAAATCCTTAGCCAGTTCAGCATGTCAACTTTGTGCTCCTTCCTTGTAAATGCCTTCCCTCCCAAATGTATATAGTCTTTATTCATCTATGGGAAGTCCTCTCTCACTACTGCAGGTATAGGCTCAACCGCCTCTGGCCTATTCTCCCTCATCATGTGAAGCATAAACTCCATAAACAAAGTGTTCACATCCATGTCGGCAACATTTGCTGGCTGTGCAGCTTCCTCCCTTACTGCTCTAGGAACTTTCCCCTTATTCCCTCCATTGGTCTACGTACTTTCAACCTCCCTCCCTACACTGGCCCCTCCTATCATAACTCATCCACTTCCCAAATCCATCATGCTTTTTCTATTAAGCAAGTCTTCATTAGAACTGAGGAGATAGAAAAACAAAAATAAAAGGGTAAAAAATATCTTCATATATATATATATATATATATCAACATACAAGTACGACATATATAAAAGTATGTATATGTATATATCACATATATATGTATATATATATATGATATGTATGCGCACCCCCTAGGGTGTTTGTTTTATTCTAAGTACTGCTCTCATTTTCTAGCTTAGTTTTACTTAAGTGTCCCCTAACTTATGCTCTGATACCAACTTGTAACATCCCTCATTTCAAGACTGAAGAAGAACGCCGATGATGTTGCAGTCATTACCATGTTTATTTTCTAACGATGGAAGTGAGTTCATTATAATCAAATACAACTTAAGTAAACAGAGCGGCTAAATATTTTCATTACATAGAAACTATCTTAATATTTATTACATACACCTTCTCCAAACTAACCTCAAAGTCGAGCCCATTCAGAGGTCAAAGAACAATAGAAAAATATCATATTAAACAGTCAAGTCAACATATAATGATGCCGCTTGAACTCCTTAAAGCAGCGGAAACAACATCTTTATTTGCTAGTAAAGCCTCCCGCTCCATCTTTGATTTGTGTAATGCAGCACCTAATATAACCCTATTTAATCCCATAAACTTAACCTGCTCAAATGAGTACCCGCGAGTTCATGGGGAAAACAATGACAAAAATATGGGTCGGACATAAAATCTGGTGTGAATAATATTTACCCCTAAAAGAATATATGTTGTGAGACCACACCATACAACAGGGAACGGGTTTCCTCATACTATCTACAATATCATAAAAGAAACAATCATAGTTTTCATAGTTCCTATTTACTACTACACCTTATGCGCTCTTATGCTATTTCCTTTTACTATTATGCGTTATGCGCTCTTATTCGATTTCCTAATACTTCTGCACCTTATGCACTCTTTTGCAATTTCCTTTTGCTTCTATGCCCCCGGCACAATCCCCTCGCAGTTCCTATTTTAGATTGGTCTTTAATCTGATACTGCCTAGAATCAACCCCTTGTAATATCCTTTAGGTTCATTTACATAAACTTAAATTTCATAGACCCTGCCCCCTATAGTATTCTTTTAAACCATTCAATAAACTTAAACATCATAGACTCATCCCGCTGTAGTATTCTTTTAAATTAATTTATTGGTTAAGCTCTGGACCACGATAAAACAGCCACATGCAGTCCCTACTTACTTAAATTCTGGACTACTGTGTAAGAGCCCCTCGAAGTCCCCAAATATTTGTTTTATTTGAAACTGCATAGAATCAGCCCACCGTGGTCTCCTGGAAGTTAAATGCCTCCCCTCACCCTTCCCTAGGTGTGCATTCAAGAGAGCGTCCTTACCCCGACGACAATAGCCCTTCCAACCCTACCTCTATCGCAGAAGTTCTTTTTCTAGTAGCCCTGGGCTCTCCCTGAATCCTACCTAATTGCCTTATACCAGGTTTTACTCCTACCTTTCCTTGGCATAGAACCACCCAACCCCAACCTGATAGTGCAATACACCCTCTACTTGTTAAGGGAATACTTCCAAATTGCGGCGCAGTATGCTTTTTAATTATGGTTGTGCAATTCAGTCTCTTCCAACTTTACAATTTTACGGTACAACATCTCTTCTACCTATTGCGGCGTAGATCTACTTTCCCCTAAAAGTCACTGGACCCCCTGGAAAATTACTACCTCGTCCCCGTAAGCACGGTTTGCTTATACTACGTTAGGCCGCGGCCTCAGCTCTATACATGACAAAGTCTGACATATCTAACATCATCCTTACACGTGTCACTACCTAATTTGTCATGATTTCACTTTTTGTTATTGACAATGTCCTCTATTATCCTTTTTCAGTTTTTATATGGATCTTGTCTCCTATTTATCTAACACTTTATTCACCGTATCGATTTAATTTTACTAGCGTCCACACAGTTCCCCTTTCCCAATGTAGTACCTACCTTATATTAGATTATTTTCTTCATAGAAAACCTTAATAAAGTCCCATTAAATTCGTGTCCAGCTGTTCTAATATACTTTATTCTTGATTTAGATTTTTACAGATACTTTCCTTTTTATTTTCTAGGTATTCTCCTTTAATAATTCATAATAAACTATTTTGACATCGCAAAATTTTCAAACCAAAAATCCATTTCTAAATTCATGGTTAGAACTTCATATAAAATTTTCGTAGCATTTTGAAATCATTAGAGTAAGGAAATATATCTAAAAATTCTATGTTCACCTATGTTCCCCAAAACAATCGTTAAACATTTTCTTGTTTAATATAAATTTATATAAAATTCAATCATATATGTAAAAGTATACAAAACATATCGCAACCAACTAATTGGGTGCGGTAAAATATGATTAGTATTACTCACTTAGGTCTTTGAAATATCTTGCTTTAGTCTTCTCAACCTCTCTTTAGCTTGCATTTCCTTATCTTCTCTTAATTTGCTCTCTTTAGGCTATCACCATTAATGTTTCTTTCAAAATATTATTTTATTTTTAGAAGAATGGAATGAATGAATGGAAATAGTAATGTTTATTGTTCCATAATATTTTGGGCTTGGGCCCTCATATTCTTTTCATTAATTCATTACCTATTTTTCTTCTTATTTATTTTGACCTTTTCACTAATTAATTAGATTAAACATAATTTTACGGGTTGTTGCATAAGGTGTCCCTGCATATCGTTTGGGACATTCCCAATATCTTTTATACGTACTATAAAAGACATCATTTACATATCTAACGTCGAGTATTAAAACAACTAAAGCCGATTTTAACACAAATACATCGTTAATAATGACGCTTTCTCTACATTTTGATTGATAACCAAACTATTTAATATTTCTATCAAAATACTTTTTTAATTTTTAAATGATACTTTCGTATCTATTCTCGGATCATATCCGAAAAACAAAAACTCAATATCACTCTGGCTTCAAAACACTTTCGATATTATGCGCAAACAGTCTAGTCTAAATCTACATTTATAACTTTTTGCTTCAACACATATATACCAAACCATAAAGTCATACTAGGCGATAATTTTATAAGTAAAAATGAACCAATTAGAGCACATTGGATAGTGAATCTGCTATGTTAATTTCAGCATTGAAATTCAGGTATTATTCTTCTCAATGTGGCTCACTATATTCCAAGTGCATTTGTTTTTCTCTTATGGACACATTTGTAGCCAATGGATCATTTCCCTTTGGGTACAACTATCCAAATCATATTTTGATAATGTACTTGGAATCTATTTTGGATCTAGGAATTATACCATATCATAGAGTCAATACTCTTAAAGGTTTAATAAAACAATCGGGGATTATTTATTTTTGACATTGACGAGAAATTCACAGTTCCTCTTTAATATACAAGAATACTCATTAGACATTCTAATGTACTGTGTTCATTTAGGTTTGGTCAATTTCATTTCATCCCCTGTAATCAATTTTACGCTTGGATTGTATCTAAATTCATTTTATACTAATAATTTCTTAAAGAAATTCCTTCGCTATAAAGTTGGTATTTCATGAAACATCGGTTGATTCTCAGTGCAACGGAATAGACATTCATAAGCATTTTATGAATTGCATTTGTATAAAACTGACTTTGCATTAGTTCATAATATATTTATGTTCACAACATAAATTAGTCATCTAATGCCTATCGTTCCTAAATTCTCTTGGGACGATTCATACAAGATCACTTACATATAATTATTATGTGTCGTCTTTCAACTCGCACAACCTTCCAACTCCTTGGCCTAGAATATGTAAGGGTTTCTTATAAACCCTTATCCCATATGGTTTTGTAAACTATACTTTGGATGATATTAATTTTAACCTTATGTATTACTCTCAAGTACACACCTTATAGAAAGAGTTTAAATCAACATCACTCATCATTAATCATGTTTTGTCCAATAAATTTCGAATACTCCTTATCAATACATCATTATGTATCATAGGAAGGAGTGACATTTGAGACAAAATCTTTAGTCATATTAGGTACATACATAACTCTTTCCAATATACTCACCTATTCGATCAAATCGAACCACTTTTGTTTCATGTTATGTTATTTACTTTTGTTTTATATTCTATGAGCATATCATAGACTTATCATGCATATCAAATACATATGTCCATGTCTGTGATAACTCATTGGTGAATATGATGAAGTACATGGAACTGTTTTGGTATTAATGGACTTATGATTACATAATTTATATGTATCAATCCGAAGAGTTCATCAACTCCTATGACGCTCCCACTAAATGGGTGCATAGCCCTTAATTATTTGAGATATGTTTAACTAGTATTATATGATTCATAATCATATAATAAAAATTATTTCTCCAAACTATGGCTTAGTCTATAATTCTAAAATAATTGTAAATAATTTTAGATACTTCAGTATTTTCGAATGCATCACTTTTGTTATGAAAACAAATACCACATTCTAGTTTTATTTCATAAAGATATTCATAATATCCATATTGAGTATAAATATGCCTATTTTTTTAGTCAACACCGAAAAATAGCCATCATTTCATAAATAATGTTCGGTATTTTTTATGAAAACAATTTTCATAATTTGATGCGATTAATAAGTGCTATATGGCAAGCTCCCACTATTTCCACCATTACTATAATAGTGTGCTTTATTTGGAGGTCCATCTTTCACTTAATACAGATTATATATTTCATATACTGCAACTAGTTTATATTGGAGAGTTCTTTGATCAAATATCTTAAACTCGAAGAAATAAATCTCATATAAAATAATTTTCCATATGAAAATACATTTTGAAATAGAAATCATATTTCTCATTCCAATGTTAAGTGTTAATTATTGTTATTACAATTCTCGTTTTCTATGTGTCTTTAAGAAGTAGAAGTGACTATTCACTTTCTTCAACCCAATTGTACTCTAAATCATATCTACTCTTGTACAATCGTTTTTCTTTCTAAATGGTCGAACCATTCAAAAGAATACCCTTACTATAACATCATAGTGAACTTTTTACAAAAGCACACTCGATCATCCTTAAAACATTTAAGGACATCAAATGTGTTGCATTTTGTATAAACTGATCAAACTAACATTTCAACGATCGAGTTCTTAGATTTATCTTGTAGTTTGTGTCTAGGTTACATTAACACAATATGATCTTTATTGTAATCTATCAAATTGAGTACTCGATCTCATAGTACAGTTTATTTGTTTGGTTCAAATGAACAAATTTCATCGAAGTATCGTATATTACGAACTATGACCGTTCACCATATAACAGTTATATGTGATAATATATAGTCAAATATCCATAGTCTTGTATTGCTTTTAAGTTCGGAACTCATTGAATGCAATGCATGGTCTCGACCAAATAAACACGTCAGCGACCAAATTTATGACTGTATTAAGCAGTTGTAAAATTAGGCACTTGCATGGTATAGAAAACATTAACATGCAAGAACTATTTAATAGTAAGTGTATATATATGTATATATTATATTTCTATTTGTCAACCTTCAATTTAGTTCATTTGTAGCTTAATTGATAAACGTTTTATCAACCATATCAAATGCACAAATTTTATCAGTGTAGATTATGATAACATTATATGCATATGTTCTTACAATATTAAAAAAGTTGAATGTTACCATTTCATTTTTCTAATAAGGCTCTCACTATTCTTTTATGTTTCGCCAAACCCTAAGTCGAAACATAGAAGTCTTTTGAATTCACTAGTGGGTGTTAGGACTTTCTTGACTTGGAATTCTAACCTTGAGTTTGCTCAACAAGTCATAGCTTCATGGATGATGGATAACTCTTATCGGTTGTATCGTATTCAATTCCGAACCCTTGGTACCTTATCCTAATTTCACTTTAACCTTGAGTTTACACAACAAATTGAAACGAAATTACTCACTCATACCTACTATACCATGATGGCCTAAGTATAGTATATGTACCTTGAGTTTGCTCAACAAATACATATAATTATCTTACCTTGTCTATTTAATATATTAATGATACTACACATAACATCCCTAGCTTGAGTTTGCTCAACAACTAAGGAGTATGCATGTAATTTATTAACTAGTGTAAATCACATGTACGTGCATCTATAGAAATATTTTATTTCTATTTAATAGAAAATTAGTGAATGGATGTGTACTACAAGTGCACAAACTTTGATTGTCACAACACTTTTATTTCAAACAGTTTTGTTTGTTGTGTTGTTTGCAAATTGATAGTGAAATTTCGTTAAACGTGGTTGAAAAAGAAATGGTGGTTGAGGTTGCAAATAGATGATGAGATTCCATTAATGAGTGAAAGGTATTTTTGGAATTTCAAAAAGACTCCTTGGAAATCATATTCATTGGATTCTCTTTATTAATAGTAGAGATATATATGGTAGAGGACTACATTATAATTGAGATTCATAATCTTATATATATTATATTAAGTGATATCGACTTATGGAATAATATATTTCTTATGAAACTAAATCATGTATCAAGTGTCGGACATATCAGAAATCACGGTATACGTACAAATACGTATGTATTTATTTCTTAAGTCTATTTAGGATTTCTTTAATGTTCCACCTTTAATTTATACATTCATATTACATAAGTTTTATTATTATATAACTTTTGTATTTCATATTACTTGTATAATAGTCTTACGTATAATATTATTTAAATTAAACCTTATTTGATTAATTTTAATTAATTTATTATTATCTTAATATAATGTTTATAGTAAATACTTATTATATAATATAACCTTTATAGTATAACACACACACACACACATATATATATATATATGTGTGTGTGTGTGTGTTATTTAATTAATTAACCTTTTAATTAATTAATTTAATTTAATTTTTTTAACAAAATTTATAATAATTTTGAAATTCATTTATATACATACATGTATACTTATGTTAATTTGACATTTTAAACAACATAACATGTATCATAATATATAATACATGTATATATTTATTAATTTAATTAACTTATTTAATTAATATATTTTATTAACCTCATCAATAAATTTTATAAATTTCCAAATTTATTTATATTAATTGCCAAACATTTTGAAAATTTTTATTATATTATAACATTTATAATATGTATATATTATATTTTAAATTTAACTATTAAATATGAAATCTTATATTTTAATTTTCATACAGATTTGAAAATTAGTCCAAGACCCATTCAAATTAGGCCCTTTCTATTAGAAGCAATCTTTGTGCTCACATATTTGTTCAGGCCAGGCCGGTGGCTAGGTAAGGCAGAGTACTTGATTACCCAAAGCCAATCCTTCGACACAACCTTTCTAGACACCCTACAATCTGGGCTGTGAGCATAATTACTTAACCCTAACATGACTAATTTAGATCGCATAGTGAGCTCTGATACCATTATTGGAACAGGGCCAGCCTGCAATGGAAGTAATGGGTAAATTTCAATTTTTTTTTATCATTTTGGGTCTTTATTAGGCCTATGAAGTCTAATTTATTTAGAACATTTCTACATATCTTTTAAATAAAATCATTATTTTATTTAAATTTATATATATATAGTTTTATATTATGTAATTAATGTTATGTTATATATATATGTGTATCATATACATACATACATACATACATATATATGTGTGTGTGTGCTTGTGTAGTATATCAATCCATGCAAGGTATAACATACATGTATATAAGTGTTGGGATTTACACTGCAACAGACATTTTAGCTCATCTAGTATATAAATATATTGTCAAAATGTGTGTTTATATACTTTATTTCATATGTATGTGTATATATATATATATATAATATTACAACATATGCATATATATATATATATGTTTTATTTTTAAATTATTTTATGGGAAACATGTGTGTGTACGAAACTTATAAAATGTATGTATATATATATGTATATGTATATTAAATCATTTAAAATTATATTAAAATTTGTTCTTTTATTTTATTGGAAATTCAAAATCATAATTAGAATTCTTTTAATTTGACGTATAACATATATATATCTTGTAAAATTAATGATATATATATATATATGACTACACTTTTAAAAATGAAATAAGACACATACACATGCCTATTATATAGCATATGGCAAATGATGGTTTTTTTTAAATCTTAAGATATATTAATAGATATTTCCATATGGAAATATAATATGGATAAATAAAAATAAAATAAAAAAGATACTATTAAATTTAAATATTTCAGTAAAAATATCAAAGATATAATAATATTAAAATATTTTATGTATTTTATAATTTAAAATCAGTTTTAAAATCAATTTATTAATTTTGGTTATTATTTAAAATATTTAGATTATGAAAAAATTAATTTAATTTCTTATCTATTGAAAGTTATATTAGATGTAACTTTAATTTTATAAAATATAAAACATATCTTATATCATATATACATATATTATAATATTATTTATTTATAGAATTAAATGATTTAAATAATATTTAAATAATAAATATAATATAAAAAATTATTTTTCTGCTAAAAATGTTTTAAGTATAATATTACTTATATAAAATTTTAAAACCATATTTTATGCAATGTAAGTTTTAATATTTGAATTATAAATTATATACAAATTAAATAATGAATATTAAATTAATGTAAATTAAAAAAATCTATTTTTAGCTTTCTCTGCCATGAGCAATATATGCCTGATCATGTAATGAATTTTGTTATATAAAAGTAAATATTCATAAAACCATTCAGAATGTGACAATATATTATATAATAGAATCATCGCCTAACTAACAAAACAAAATACATGATACACACACGCACCCACACATGATTTGCGCATTAATATACATCGATAAATTATAAAATTTACCTTATTACCAATGCCTATAAGTACGCCTTGAAACGATGAGATCTACTCCTTGAACTAATTTTTGATCCAGCAGATTGGTAGCCCCTGAACCGATGATCGCTAATTATCGAATAGTTTGTTTTACTTTGATTTGTGTTTGGAAATGGAGAAATCAGAGGAGTTAATTTTCGACCAGAGGTTAAGGACTTGGAGGCTTCAAAAAGTCCTTTAATATGTGTGGGTTCAGGTGCTTATATAGAGGAGAGATTGGAGACAAATTAGGATTTAGATCCTTTTTTATCTCTCTATCCCTTATCCAAACTAAGTCCAACTTTCCATCATATGGCCTCACTGCTTTATGCCCGCATCATGGCCGAACAAACCAGCCCCCAATATGGGCTTCAAATCTTTTTAAAGTTTGAACAAAATATTTTGCATTTAAATCGAATTTAAACATGTATCAATATCACATATCGATTAACATATTTATAACTATTGTAAATATATTTAATAATATTTGTTCATCAAATCAAAATAAAATTTTATAACTAATATTTTATAAATATCAATTAATTTCTAACAATTACAAATTAATAAAGTCGTTTGGTCAAAAGGAGTACTCAATGTTTTGGTTGAGTGACCCGTTAGGTGTAAATTTTGTCAGCGATTAATATCGAACTATTCAAATATTAATGTTCACACGTCACTTAGCACGTAGTGCGATATTTTGGCCAGATTTATCCCTTACTTGGTTTTGGTAAAATAAAATTTTACTTTATTGCTATCTCGTCTTTTGGCAAGGCCGTGACACCAAGAACTTACTAGAAATCAAGGACAGTTCATCCTGGAGATCGGTTATACATAGGTTCACTATGGATACTGGTAAATTTTGCCCGAGTCCGGATCGAGCTACAATTGATATGACAAGCAAAGCTATGAAAGCCAACGTTCCAAATTTCAAGTCAATCGAAGTTCGTATGCTCAAGATATTGATCGATCACGGTTGAGAAATCCAACTCTATTCGTATCCATCCAATTTCGTATCCATTCCCCAAGAGAGATTCAGTTCGTATCCATCGCCTACTAACTTCCTTCGCATCCATAAAATGAAGCTACTTCGTATCCATCATGTTAAAAACACTTCATATCCATCAACAAATGCTCATTTCGTATCGGTCTCCCTCCATCCATCTCGTATCGATATCCCACCATCGATATGAACAGCAACAACCACCGATCGATATGAAGAAAGCAACATGAAGCATCGATACGAAGGCGGCCTCGAACCATCGATACGAAGTAGCATGCAAGCATCGATATGAATAGAGCCACGCATGATCGATGCGAAATAGTATCGATGCGAAGACGACAATGTCATATAAATCCAAACTTGCATCGATCATAACTCGAGATCTACAAGTCCAAATGCCACCAAATTTTCACAGGAGCTTACCTACAACGTCAAGAATGTACCAAATAAATATCAGCCCAAAAGGATCAATTCTTGATCGATACGAATTCCGTTCATATCGCTCCCAGATCGAGTCGAAACCACCTGAACTCGATCCCGTGGATCCACCCGCGTAAGAGAAGAAGTCCTCCGAGATCTGGGCGAGATATTTGCTGCCTATGCCTATAAATAGCAACCCTGGACCTACAGAAAAAGGGACTTTTTGGCTTCTCTACGCCGATACTCTGCCGAAATCATTATTAATCTTCAGTTGTACTGTTGTAATCTCTTGTAAACAGCGAGTGAAATTCAATAAACATAAGTCATTTCATAGTGGACGTAGGCAATACGCCGAACCACTCTAAATTCGTGTGTTTCCATGCATTTTCTTATCTGTTGATTGGTATGTTTGTTAGATCTGCCTCACTTTACATTTAGTTTCTTAATTTTATCTCTTCAAACACATCCGAAGAGTGTTGTGCCCAATTTTGGTACAAACATTTATTAAGCGTTACTCGATTGCGATAATTATTTACGCCAATTCTCTTTGTCAAAACTATATCACTTAGGACTTATGGAATTTGGTAATGGTCAAAATTCCAATATCATCCATATTCAACTGTATAGTTTAAACACAAAGTCTTTGGTTCAATAATAACAATTATTATTAATAGAAATGCTCTGGCCAATGACCTTGACTTTGAATTGACTTCAGTTGACCGTGATACTGGCCTCATATAACCGAGAAGACGAATCCTCTCTTGAATAATGTTTCACTTCTAATGCTTCCACTCGACCCAACTATAGTCGTTCAAGGGACATCATGCCATAATTTAAACTATAATCAAGGCAAAGCTTCCACATTGAAGATTAATAGTATTCTTAAGTCAAGAGAACTGTGTAATTTTGTCACATCGATATTTTCTATTTAACCTTAGCTATATTAACCAATAGAAAATTATCGGGTGAGTCATTCCATATCTATCCAATAACTATCAGTACGTAGCATCTTGGTCCCCCTAGCAGCCATGAGCAATACACTGCCTAACATTTAGATAGCGTTACGTACTCTAGTCTCAACGGATGTATCGATATCCAGTCTCGATACATCTTCACTAGGAATATTTGAAATGGTATATTTATTTTCATTGTGATAAACTACTCACGGTTACAAAAATTTGTAACTACTATCACAAAACATACCATTTATGGATTTTCTATTAAATATACTTTTAATTAATATAATTAATATAATACATTATATCAAGTATATAATAGAAACAAAACACCTTTTATTTTAAATGAGATTGGTTGTCGAGTTAGATATATGTAACAAATTACATAATTTCCCCTAGGGTATAACCCTAACTCTATCATTTATAACAATTATAAATTAATTCAATCAGGTGGTAAAAGGAGTTTTCATCATTTTGGTTGTGTGACACTTGGATGTAAATTTGGTCAGCGATTAATATCGAATAATTCGAATATTAACGCTCACACGTAACTTAGTAGATGGTGCGGCATTTTGACTAAATCTATCGTTTAATTGGTTTCGGTAAAATCAAATGTTATTTTGTTAATCATACCGGTAATGACGATTATTTACACTAATTCCCTTCGTCAAAAATATATCACTTTGGACTAATGAAATTTAGTAATGGTCAAAGTTACAATATCGTCCATATTCAACTCTATAGTCCAAATACAAAGTCCTAGGTTTAATAATAACAACTAATAAAAGCCGAGCTGCTCTGGCCAGCGACTTTGACTTCGAGTTGACTTTAGTTGACCATGATACTAACCTCATATACCTAGGGAGACGAATCTTCTCTTGAATAGTGCTGATGTGCACGTAAATGTGCATATTTTTACTTCCATATTTAATTTAATTTAATTAAATAAAAGAGCATATAGGATGTTTTACATATTTAAACCAAAATTCAATTATTTTCAAATTATCATTTATTCATCTTCATATAGGGGCAAAATGGTCATTTTTGCACATATATTAATTTTGAGAATATTTATTTGCACATTTTATTTTTATTTGTATGAAATTGGATGAAAGATGGAAGAGGCTTCATTGAAATATGCATGCACAAGAGTTAAAGGCAAATGAAGATGGAAATAAATCATTTCATGCATCATGGAGGAACCCACATACCCACTTACCTTGATCTACAATTAGGAGCTAATGCACATGTTAGTGGAGCTTACAGTTACATGCATACTTAATGAAGGATTAGTTAGAAGCTAATGATAACTTGGTGGCCACACTTCCTAGAGGGATATTTTGAGTAGTCCCCTAAAATATACATTAGGGTTTTAGGCATGTATAAATACCGCTTATGTTTCATGTAATAAGCTCTTAGCACCACCTTGTTGTTAGTTTAGTGGTAGCAACAAATTATATGAGAAATAAAATGGCTTCCTAAGCCTCTTTTTTCTCTTTTTCTTCTTTGCTTTTATTTTAATTTCATGCTTATTTTTACTTACATGCTCTTTTTCCTTTCATGTAGGTAGTGTAGATCTATTTATTTATGCAAGTAATTTAATTATCTTTTTAGTTAATTAGGTTGCACTTTCTCTTGTTTTTGTTTCATGTTGAACTCTACATTTGTTGAAATGATAACAAATATGAGAAGCTAAACCCCTTCAATTTAGGGGTAATGAAGCTCTCTTAATCATGTAGATTCAACATTTTGCTAATTTTTTATCTCTTTTTGTGCTTAATGACAATATTTGATGTGGTTAAATTTTGTTGTTTAGCTTTGAATTTGATAGTCTATACTGTTGACACCAAATAGGCTATGCTTAAACAAACATAAAAACAAATTACCTCTTCATCTATATATGATTATGGTAATGAAGTGGATTTGAGAATCAAAATTTGATGGTCTATATTACTAATCAATAGTAAATAGATCATGCTTAGAATAGATTTTATTTTCAATTTCATTATCATTTTCATGAAGGTTAACAAGTGGTGTAATGGGTGTGTTAAAGTTTGATGGTTTATGTTGGGCTAATTAATAGCACAAATAGGCCATACTTATAATAAACACATCAATTAAATTCACTAATGACCAAAAAAAGAGAGAACATAATTTCATTATGTTGATTTATGTGATCAGGAGAAGGAAAGTACCTCTAAATTGCCTTCAAAATCTCATATTTTTATTCACTTTCTTTTGCTAGTTTTTACATTTTTTAGCTTAAACAACTTCAAACTCATGGTTAATTTGATTAAGTAAAATTTTTAATCAATTCAATTCCCTACAGATCGACCCGTACTCAACATGTACTAAAATTGTACGTCGTGTGTGACGACCGCCCATGACCCCCGCACGGAATCTAGAGATAGTGCGCTGTAAAGTGTGTCAGGCGACCATGGACGATTGTCAGGGTAGATCAAAATAACAGAATCTATCGTATTACTCACAACGCATGGACAAAATACAATAGAACATATATGTAGTGAAGCTTCACAGAATAAAATCTCATCTATAAAACTTCATAATAGTTGAATACAAGCATCTGAATAGTCTATACAACAAGCCTCACTACATAACACTCAGAGAATACAAACAGCGGAACATCCGGTACATATAATAAGAGGATAACATGCAACCCTCCAGCTCGTCTTCGATATCAGCATCGTGAGAAGAGAACAGCACCTATCACCTGCTACCTCGTCTGCCCGTCCCAAAAATGGACGAACATCCCAAGGCAATAAGAATTAAAACATAAAGCCTTGAGTCAGACAACAGTCTTAGTGAGCAGTAAACTAACTAACAACATACCAAAAGAGTACAAAGGAAAAAGGAATAGGAATACAACCCTCCCACTCTAACCTCTTTCTACAGTGATAGCCCCCAGACACACACTAAATAGAAGCAAACATAGCAGAGCAAACAATTTAAAATAGAGTAATAATCATTCGAGTCAAGGGCGATGTTTTCCAAGTACCAAGGCCTAAATCAGATAAGCACCCAGAAAATACCGCTCTTGAGTCCGAATGACGATACAACCAAACATCCATGACTCTGGCTATCACTGTTATCGTTGTCTTGATATCACCGTTAATTGAATGACCGGCACATTCTTTCAGCCGTCCGTCAAGGGCTAATGGAAACCCCGGTTCTAGACATAACTCCCGCACGTCATCATGACCCGTGCCTAGGACTATCTAATCTGCCCAGAGTACTTGACTATCAAACATTAGCCTTCAGGGACTATCTAATCTGCCCAACGTACTCTTGCTTTGAGCATGCTAGAACCTTCAACAACGATGAGATCTCAGCCTCCTAGTCATCCTCCTCGACGACTATTTCCATACTAGCTCAAGCGCCTCTCGAGCAACCATTACCCTTAACTCGAATCATATCACCGAGTTACCAACGTGCTTGGAATGATCCCGTCTGGATTAGACCAAGTCTTCATCACATGATGCCTCGCTTCATTACATCCTCGCAAAGCCTTATCTCAACATCACATCATCAAATCTATGCATAAGAGCTTCATCATCCCGCTACATATGCCACGAGCAGCTTTCCCATTTCAAGAGCCTTTCCCTTAGCTTTTGAATCATCTTCGACCACCTTGTCTAAAACCAATCAACAATCATCTAATTCACAGCAATCAATCATGTCAAACATCAATCCAAGTAACCAAGCATTCAAATATAAGCAAAATGGACAATTATAACAATAATGGCAATTTCGTAATTAAGGAGTTGAAAGTCTAACAAGCATGAAAACATGAGAATTATCTCTACAACTTGATGAATGAACTTGCATAGGTTAATCATATACAAAAATGGTTGTCGAATCATCATGAACAATGGATCTACATGGATCTACACTTAGGTTTACAAAAATGCATAGAAATCACTATTTTAACACCAAATCAAGCCAACAATCCGATATACTCCTTTGGATCCGTGTGAGAGATAATCACCACTCACCAAATCACCTAAACAACCTCAAATCAACACGCTTCAGATTTGGACAGCGAAGGATCAAGCTTGATCTATCACGAATCCGCCTCAAACGAAGAAATCTCTCTTGAAAAGATGAAGATCTTCAATCTAAGCTCTTGAATCTTCAATCTTGATCTTCGATTTGGATGAAAGGAAGCACTAGATTAGAGTGGAGAAAAGAAGTGAAGAAGTGTAGAAGTCGAGCTCTCAAAATGGCAGCACTTCGTCGCTTCAAAATCCAGATCCCAAAAAGTGAGAAAAACCCTTCCTATTTATAGCAGAAATTTCCTTAAGTCGTAACTCGGCTATCTCCATAGGTCATTTCCGACCTAAGCCTCTCCGACCTAACAGATATGCACGCGCGCCCCAACTCCTATGACCTAACACTTACCTGTCTATGACTCACGACATAACAGCTATCTCCTAAGTCGGTCACGACTTATAGCATGCGCGCCTACGACTCAATTGAGAAGCGACCTAACAACATTACGACCTAACTCCTTAAGCTACCACGCGACCTAACATAAGTCGCAAACAACTGGACTGCGACCTAACTACTAAGCCAAAGCCCAGCGACCTAGCAACTCGCGCGACCTACGACTTAACAAGTGCGCGACTTACGACTTAGAAATCACGCGACCTAACACTTAAGCTATACCCTGCGACCTAACAACCCATACATAAGTCGCTTACGACTTAACACCTTAACTCGTCCACGACTTAACTCCCATAGGTCGTACCCTCCTTAAGTTGCTAACTCACTTAAGTCGCACTATTACTTAACTTGCTAACTCGCTGTTTCTTAACTCGGTCACTTCCTTAGGTTGTTTATCCCTTAGGTCGTTAACTCACCCAGTCGACTTAACTTGGCAACGACTTAACCACTTAACTCGGTAACAATTTAACTCGCCACTATCCTTAAGTCACGCCTACCTCTTAAGTCGTCCAAACGACCTATCTCCAATCCCTTAACCCGCCATTTCCCTGGGTAGCTCCTATCCCCTAAGTCGTATACGACTTACGACTTATACTAAGTCGTGAACGACTTAGGACTTAGCCATATTTTTGCCTAAAACTCATATGTCACCACCTTAACCCAGTTAATCTCTTAAGTCGGCAACTCGACCCAGACTTCTCTTAACTCGTCCAAACCGACTTAGGACTTAGAAAAATTCTGAATGACTTATCAACAATGTAACCAATTGTCAACTGTTTTACGATGTTCCGATCCGTAAAATACGGGTCGTTACATTCTCTCCCCCTTAGGAATTTCGCCCCCGAAATTCCAAGCAAACAAAGCAATCGAAGACTATTATGTACGCCTACCATCCATAGCAATCAACAAACCATACATCCAATTCTAGCTTAGCGTACAGAATTCTAAAACTTAGAACAAGTTACAATATCGTGAGATGAGACGACACCTTAGGGCCATACCTTGAAGAGTTCAGGATGAGCTGCCTTCATCCTCTCTTCCACCTCCCACGTACAGTCGTTATCATCATCACTCCATTGTATCTTGAGCAACTTAACTACCTTCCTCCTAAGCTGTTTCGTGTCGGTTTCAACAACACGAAGCGGCTTACGAGGTCTTCTATCAACTGGATCAACTTCGAAGTCTTCACAGCTATCAGTAGAAACCACTGTATTCGAGTCGTGCACATACTTCCGTAGATATGATACATGAAAAACATTGTGCACACTCGACATCTTCTCTAGTAACTCCAATCTGTAGGCGAGCTTTCCAATTCGCTCGATGATCGGGAATGGTCCAACAAATCTCGGAGTCAATTTTCCTTTCTTCCTGAATCGAATAACATTCTTCAGTGGAGAAATCTTCACAAAAACCATATCACCTACGTCGAACTCCAAATCCTTACGACGCTTATCAACATAAATCTTCTGACGGTCTTGGGCTGCCTTCATTCGTTGCCGAATGATCTCTATACAATCTGAAGTCTGCCGAATCATCTTTGGCCCAAGTATCAGCTTTTCTCCAGTTTCAAACCAACATGTCGGAGAGTTACACGGTCTTCCATACAATGCCTCATACGGTGCCATACCAATGCTTGACTGGTAACTGTTGTTGTACGCAAACTCCACCAAATGAAGGTGGTCTTCCCATGATCCTCCGAAGTCCAAAACACATGCTCTAAGAAGATCTTCCAAAACTCGGTTGACTCTCTCGGTCTGACCATCTGTTTGAGGGTGATAAGCTGTACTCAAACACAACTCGGTTCCCAAAGCTTCCTGGAAGCTCTTCCAAAATCCACTAGTGAACAATGGATCTCGATCGCTCACTATACTCTTCGGAATTACCATGGAATCGAATTATCCACTTAACATACAACTCAGCCAGCCTTGATGCAGTCCTAGTCGATCGAACAGGAATAAATCTTGCACTCTTAGTCAGGCGATCTACAATGACCCAAATCCCTTCATTTCCCGTTCTGGTTCTAGGCAATCCATCAATAAAATCCATCGACACTTGCTCCCACTTCCATGTAGGAACTTCTAATGGCTGAAGCAATCCACTTGGCTTCTTCTGCTTGGCTTTTACCAACTGGCAGTTCATACACTTGGAAATAAAATTCCCAACATCCTTCTTCATGTCTTCCCAGTAGTAGGTTCTATTCATATCCTGATACATCTTATTTCCACCTGGATGAATTGTCAGCTTTGAGTGATGACTTTCCTTCAGAACTTCACTCCTCAATTCATCTATATCGGGAACAACTAATCGTCCTTGCTTCCGAAGCCAACCCTCTCGATCGACCTCGAATCCTTTATCCTTTTCTGGATCCAATCCAGATTCCAATTCACGGATAATCTTGACAAGCTTATCGTCTCGCTTTTGGCTCTCGCCAATCCTTTCCACAAGAGAAGGTCTTATCGATAAGTTTGCCAACATCTCAGGTTCCAATCTGCATCTAGGCCTGAAGTCAAATCCAGCTAAATACTCGAGATTCTTCCATTCTGAAAACATGGCTCCCAATCCTGCATGCCTTCGACTTAACGCATCTGCCACTGCGTTACCTTTTCCCGGAGTATAAGCTATACCAAAATCATATGATGCCAAAAACTCTAGCCAACGTTGCTGCCGAAGATTCAAATCTTTTTGGGAGAAAAGATACTTCAATGACTTATGATCTGTAAACAACTCAAATCGAACTCCCAATAGATAATGTCGCCACATCTTCAGAGCAAAAACAATCGCCGCTAACTCCAAATCATGAGTCGGGTAATTCCTTTCATGCGGCTTTAGTTGTCGACTGGCATACGCAACAACTTTATCCTTCTACATCAGCACCGCTCCAAGTCCAGTACCACATGCGTCGGTGTAAACCACCATCTCATCATTCCCACTAGGAATAGTCAGAACAGGAGCACTCGTCAATCTCTCTTTCAGGATTCCAAAAGCTTGCTCACACCTAGCATCCCATCTGAACGCTAGGTTCTTCTTTGTCAATCCTGTTAACGGTGCAGCTACCTTGGAGAAGTCTTTGATAAACCGTCGATAATATCCTGCTAATCCAAGAAAACTTCTCACATAAGATGCATTCTTAGGTCTAACCCAATCCTGGATTGCTGCCACCTTAGCGGGATCAACCGCTATCCCATATCCAGAAATCACATGGCCTAAGAACCTCACTTCACTCTTCCAGAAGTGACACTTCGAAAACTTAGCCTTCAGCTGATGTTTCCGCAAGATTTCCAAAACAATACGCAAGTGCGTCTTGTGCTCCTCTTCCGTTCTGGAATAAATCAGAATATCATCCACGAACACAAGTACGAACTTGTTCAACTGATCTCTGAACACTCTATTCATAAGATCCACAAAATATGCTGGCGCGTTAGTCAATCCAAATGGCATTACCAGCCACTCAAAGAAACCGAATGGTGTCCTAAAAGCAGTCTTCGGCACACTATCCTTAGCCACTCTCAACTGGTGAAATCCCATTGCCAAATCCATCTGAGAAAACACCTTAGCCTCGTGAAGCTGATCAAACAAGTCATCTATTCTCGGCAATGGATACTTGTTCTTCTTTGTCACCTTATTCAGCTCACGATAATCCACACACAATCTCAACGATCCATCTGCCTTGGTTGCGAACACAACTGGTGCACCCCACTCGAACACACTACGCCGAATGAATCCTTTCTGAAAAAGGTCATCAACTTGCACCTTCAACTCATGCTGTTCCTTAGGCGCCATCCGCCTAAGAGGCATCACAACAGGTCTGGCTCCTTCAACTAGATCTATACGAAACTCGATCTCTCTATGCGGCGGCAACCCTTTGACTTCGTCAAAGACATCCTCGAATCCATTCGCGATTGGCACTAATGACAGTCCATCCCGTGGAACAACTAGCGAATACATGAAGCTCATGAAGACGCCTTCTTCATGCTTACATCGTATCACAATCTTTCGCCCCTCCACATTCTCGACTGTCACTTCCAACCTTTCGCAATTAACCTTAGCCGCATACTTCCTAAGCCAGTCCATACCCAAAATAATTCCGAACCCCGCAAAGTTCAGAACAAAACAATCACAAACAAAAGAGCAACCATGACTCGACACAATCAGACCACGGCATAACATATACAAACAAGACGAACCCCCAACTGGATTAGTCACAACCAATGGCCTATCAACAATATCCGGTTCCAAACCTGACCGGCCTACGAGTTCACTACAAACAAACGAATGCGACGCTCCAGTATCAAACAGAACTCTAACTGGAACACCACATAGGAAAAGAGTACCTTGAACCACCACACTCTTTCCCTTCTCTTCAGCGGTAGGAGCTTTTGAAGACGAAGGAACAGCTCCCAAAGCATAAGCTTGCACAATCTGCTTGTCCTTCCTCGGTTCTGGACAATTCTTCCTGATGTGCCCTGGCTTGTCACAGTTGTGACACTTCATCGGTGCCTTCGGATTCTTACAATCCTTAAAGAAATGGCCCTTCTGCTGACAGTTGTAGCAAATCACCTCGCCTTTCGGCTTCTTCTGGCCATCCTTACCCTTCTGCTGCTGCTGCTTCCTCTTCTTGTTTCCACCCTGCTGGGGTTTAGACTCTTCCCTGGTCACAGCAACAACAGATCCTTCCTTAGGAAACAGACTCTCATGCCTAAGAGCTTTCTCCACAAGCTTCTCAAATGAATCGTCCAAATGATCCACCAACTGTCTCCCAAGATAACTGTCCAAGCCTGTCACAAACTTCTCATTCTTCTGATAAGCAGATTCAATATATGACCGGGCATACTTGGACAAAGCTTCGAACTCAGAAACATACTCAAGAACTGGTCTTCCTCCCTGCTTGAGCTCTACAAACCTCTTGAACAGAACTGACTTCTGAGCTGTAGAAATGAACTTAGCTTCAAATCTAACTTGGAATTGCTCCCAAGTAATCTCTTCCTCCGGAGTATTGATGATAATAGAGTTCCACCAATCAGAAGCTCTCCCTTGAAGCTGTCTTGATGCCAACTTCCTCTTAGTTGCATCCTCAATTCCCAAATCACCAAAGATCCTTCTACAAGCATCTATCCATCTCTGGACCTCAATGGTAGATTCTGTTCCCAAGAAAACCTTCCCTCCAAGAGCAGTATAATCCTTGCAAAACTTAGCAAAATCCACTGGTTTCGGAGTTTGGACTTGAACTCCAACATCTACTGCTTCCCCCGGAACTGGTATCCTTCTCATGATCGAAGTCATCATAGCTTCGAACATAGCTGCTTAATCAGCAGCCCCCTCAGCGGCACGGCCTTCCCTAGCAGCTGGTCTCCCTCTTCGACTCATTCTCAATATCTATAAAAAGGAATGATTAGAACTTCTAGAGAAACAACTGCATAAAGGACTCAAACTCTACTAAGCTACTATATTATATATAGTAATCATCCATCAAAATACAATTACGTCTCTCATACGTAGTTACGTCAGCGAGCGTTGGGAAAAATCGATTAACCAAGGCTCTGATACCAAATGTGACGACCGCCCATGACCCCCGCATGGAATCTAGAGATAGTGCGCTGTAAAGTGTGTCAGGCGACCATGGACGATTGTCAGGGTAGATCAAAATAACAGAATTTATCGTATTACTCACAGCGCATGGACAAAATACAATAGAACATATATGTAGTGAAGCTTCACAGAATAAAATCCCATCTATAAAACTTCATAATAGTTGAATACAAGCATCTGAATAGTCTATACAACAAGCCTCACTACATAACACTCAGAGAATACAAACAGCGGAACATCCGGTACATATAATAAGAGGATAACATGCAACCCTCCAGCTCGTCTCCGATATCAGCATCGTGAGAAGAGAACAGCACCTGTCACCTGCTACCTAGTCTGCCCGTCCCAAAAATGGACGAACAGCCCAAGGCAATAAGAATTAAAACATAAAGCCTTGAGTCAGACAACAGTCTTAGTGAGCAGTAAACTAACTAACAACATACCAAAAGAGTACAAAGGAAAAAGGAATAGGAATACAACCCTCCCACTCCAACCTCTTTCTACAGTGATAACCCCAGACACACACTAAATAGAAGCAAACATAGCAGAGCAAACAATTTAAAATAGAGTAATAATCATTCGAGTCAAGGGCGATGTTTTCCAAGTACCAAGGCCTAAATCAGATAAGCACCTAGAAAATACCGCTCTTGAGTCCGAATGACGATACAACCAAACATCCATGACTCTGGCTATCACTGTTATCGTTGCCTTGATATCACCGTTAATTGAATGACCGGCACATTCTTTCAGCCGTCCGTCAAGGGCTAATGGAAACCCCGGTTCTAGACATAACTCCCGCACGTCATCATGACCCGTGCCTAGGACTATCTAATCTGCCCAGAGTACTTGACTATCAAACATTAGCCTTCAGGGACTATCTAATCTGCCCAACGTACTCTTGCTTTGAGCATGCTAGAACCTTCAACAACGATGAGATCTCAGCCTCCTAGTCATCCTCCTCGACGACTATTTCCATACTAGCTCAAGCGCCTCTCGAGCAACCATTACCCTTAACTCGAATCATATCACCGAGTTACCAACGTGCTTGGAATGATCCCGTCTGGATTAGACCAAGTCTTCATCACATGATGCCTCGCTTCATTACATCCTCGCAAAGCCTTATCTCAACATCACATCATCAAATCTATGCATAAGAGCTTCATCATCCCGCTACATATGCCACGAGCAGCTTTCCCATTTCAAGAGCCTTTCCCTTAGCTTTTGAATCATCTTCGACCACCTTGTCTAAAACCAATCAACAATCATCTAATTCACAGCAATCAATCATGTCAAACATCAATCCAAGTAACCAAGCATTCAAATATAAGCAAAATGGACAATTATAACAATAATGGCAATTTCGTAATTAAGGAGTTGAAAGTCTAACAAGCATGAAAACATGAGAATTATCTCTACAACTTGATGAATGAACTTGCATAGGTTAATCATATACAAAAATGGTTGTCGAATCATCATGAACAATGGATCTACATGGATCTACACTTAGGTTTACAAAAATGCATAGAAATCACTATTTTAACACCAAATCAAGCCAACAATCCGATATACTCCTTTGGATCCATGTGAGAGATAATCACCACTCACCAAATCACCTAAACAACCTCAAATCAACACGCTTCAGATCTGGACAGCGAAGGATCAAGCTTGATCTATCACGAATCCGCCTCAAACGAAGAAATCTCTCTTGAAAAGATGAAGATCTTCAATCTAAGCTCTTGAATCTTCAATCTTGATCTTCGATTTGGATGAAAGGAAGCACTAAATTAGAGTGGAGAAAAGAAGTGAAGAAGTGTAGAAGTCGAGCTCTCAAAATGGCAGCACTTCGTCGCTTCAAAATCCGGATCCCAAAAAGTGAGAAAAACCCTTCCTATTTATAGCAGAAATTTCCTTAAGTCGTAACTCGGCTATCTCCATAGGTCGTTTCCGACCTAAGCCTCTCCGACCTAACAGATATGCACGCGCGCCCCAACTCCTACGACCTAACACTTACCTGTCTATGACTCACGACATAACAGCTATCTCCTAAGTCGGTCACGACTTATAGCATGCGCGCCTACGACTCAATTGAGAAGCGACCTAACAACATTACGACCTAACTCCTTAAGCTACCACGCGACCTAACATAAGTCGCAAACAACTGGACTACGACCTAACTACTAAGCCAAAGCCCAGCGACCTAGCAACTCGCGCGACCTACGACTTAACAAGTGCACGACTTACGACTTAGAAATCACGCGACCTAACACTTAAGCTATACCCTGCGACCTAACAACCCATACATAAGTCGCTTACGACTTAACACCTTAACTCGTCCATGACTTAACTCCCATAGGTCGTACCCTCCTTAAGTCCCTAACTCACTTAAGTCGCACTATTACTTAACTTGCTAACTCGTTGTTTCTTAACTCGGTCACTTCCTTAGGTTGTCTATCCCTTAGGTCGTTAACTCACCCAGTCGACTTAACTTGGCAACGACTTAAACACTTAACTCGGTAACAATTTAACTCGCCACTATCCTTAAGTCGCGCCTACCTCTTAAGTCGTCCAAACGACCTATCTCTAATCCCTTAACCCACCATTTCCCTAGGTAGCTCCTATCCCGTAAGTCGTATACGACTTACGACTTATACTAAGTCATGAACGACTTAGGACTTAGCCATATTTTTGCCTAAAACTCATATGTCACCACCTTAACCCAGTTAATCTCTTAAGTCGGCAACTCGACCCAGACTTCTCTTAACTCGTCCAAACCGACTTAGGACTTAGAAAAATTCTGAATGACTTATCAACAATGTAACCAATTGTCAACTGTTTTACGATGTTCCGATCCGTAAAATATGGGTCGTTACATCGTGCAATTGCGGTTAATTTTACTACAATTTTTTTGGCTATTTTCTAATTTGATAGAAAGTTGAATAAACAATTTTTTAGCGCCGTTGCCGGGGAATTAATTTAATTTATTCTATTCTTCAAATTAAAATTTTTGTTTGATTTTAGTGTGTTTTCATTTTGTGTGTTAATTTGCATAAAATATATATTTTGTGTTGTTTGTGTGTGATTTTTGTATTCATTATGTTTGTGTGCTTGTAGTTCTATTTGCATTTGCTTTTCTATTTAAAAAAATACACAATTTCAAAACAAAAAAATATTTTGTTTCCATTTCAATTTGCATTTCATTTTTTTACAAGTTTACAATTTACATTGCATTTACAATTTACAATTTACAAAAAAACATCACTGACTCCTCCTTGCTCAACTCACTGTTCTACAACCTGCACAGTAATACCACTGCCTATAACTTCTGTGCATCTACACCTCTGCCTGCACACTTCTTTGCATCTACACTCCTGACCACCACCGTATCCTCCCTTTAACATTCACCTTCCATTTCATACAACTTCTAAAAACATTCCAACTTCACCACTATACACTTACAGTGTTACAACAGACCAGCAACACTTCTGTCAACCTCCTATCCTTCTACTGCCTATCCTTCTATCCTTCTACTGCCTATCCACATACTTACTGTCACCTCTGTAGTATTCAACCATCCCCTGCCTTAACATTTCAACCATTTCAACCACTACATCATCTCCTCAAGCAAACACACCATCCACATACAATCACATCCATCCTCTACATAACCACATCCATCAACATTACCACCTACTGCTAAACACACAGTGCCAACTGCCTATCACCTTACTCCCTGTCACCTTACATACAACATCACTACAACATAAACACACAGTGCCAACTACAACACCCTGCATCAAATACAAACCCACTGTGCCTACCACTATTTCAATCAAATACCTGCCACAGGTCATCATCCAAACACTCCATTTCATCCATTCACATCCCCAAACCACACACTGACAATTCACAACACTCAACAACTCCACATTGCCACTACATACCAGAGGACCTACCAGTGCTACCATACTAATATCTCCATACATTCATCACACCCACTTCCCTGTGCACTATCATACCATATCACATCTGACCATCAGTCTACCATCAGACCCCAACCACCTCTCCATCTGCTTACCACTGCCACATATATACTGTCATATACCTCTGCTAACCTCCTCTGCTCCATACCAGCAATGAAACTTACAACAAGCTCCCTCCTGCTAACTTCTGCCATCCACTGCTACTTCAATTACACTACAGCTCTCTACTTAAACATACACTACATCACTGCAAAGCAAATAACCAGCTCCTACCACCAGAGCCACTACAATACCTATCACCATCAGCTCCTCCTACTAGAGCCACTACCAGCAAACACTCACTTCAACAATAGCCATCACACTTAACAAACAACAACCAGAGTCATATACATTACTTCAACCACTGCCTTTGCTGGCCTTTGCTAACTCCACTCTAGTTCATACACACCAATACAATTACTCCCCTCCGACCATCACACAACCATTTATCCACACGACCTGAAAATGGACCAGCACTCTCCTCTTCAATCACTACCACCTTCAAATCCAATTCGCGACATCAAATCAACAATCCCCAAACCAATCACAACCCAAAATCACCAACCCAATAATTTCCTGAACCACCTAGACGAACCTCCTACACCCACGACAATCTCGATCTGCCATAACCTTCACCACCAACTCGCTGATTTCAACTACAAATCGATTTCCCTTTTTAATTTTTTTTATCGAGTATGAATTTGTGAATTTGACTTGTGAATTTTCTTTTCTAAGAACGACAAAGTAAAAGAGAATGGGTACGGGTTTGTTACACGAGTAAATGGGAAATTGGGCTTTGGGGTAGTGGGCTGCATCATATCTTTTTTATTTATTTCTTTTTTTTCTGATTTTTAAGTGGAGTGTTTGAATTTGGTTTTTCTTTTACCTTAAATTCTTATTGAAGTTTTCTTTTAAAAAAAAGAGATACAAACAAGTTGTTTTCATTCGCTTTGTTTTTCATTTTTTTTAGTTTCTTCTTTGATATATATATATATATATAAACTGTAATGTCTTGTTTTTAGTTTTAGGTTGCAAAGGCATACATTCAATAGGAAGAATCACTTGCTGGTTTTGCTAAATTGCTTAAAAAATTTGCTGCTTGAAAAATAAATAATTGCTAATGATTATGCACGCTCTGGTATTATGCTCTCATCTCTTGTTTTTATTTTGCTTTGCATTGTTGGTTGCTTGCATTTTATAAAAAATTCAAAAACAAAAAAAAATCATTCGTAGTTGCATCGTTAAATCACGTTTAATTCCAGTTTTGCATTTATCTCATCTTATTTCCTTTTTAAGGGAAATACCCAAATCCACATAAGGTGGGGGATTTCATCACCCCTTCCTTAGTCCACAAATTGCATTTCATCTTAGAATTTGATTAGTAATAACGGTTAGACTTCATATTTAAGGGAGTCATGAGCTCACCTAGGGCTTAATTGTATACTGACAAGTTATCCTCTTTGAACAATTTATATTCTTGGTGTCTAGTCTACGGCGGAGCAATAATCAGTTATAAATATTATGGTGATTCTTAAATATTATACTAATTGTTTCTTCGAAGGTACTTAAACCTTCGGTTGAATCACGGTGCACTGAAAACTCATGTCTATTAACTGGCTGAGAACTATCTTGTTAGATTAAGACAAAGTGTGATTATACAATTTTGGGTTAGGAGCTACTAAGGATAGCAAATTTGTAATTAAGTCCTTTGCATTCATTTAGTTGCATTAGTTCATGCATATTTTAGAATAAAGGAAAATAATTCAAAATCCAAAACAAAAAAAATGTAAATTTTCTTAACTTAGTTTTTTTAAATCCTTTCATTTGAAATTTTTAAATCAAAATAAAAGCTCCAAAAAATTTTAAGTTAGTTTTTTCATAAAAAACAAAAATCTGAAGAAAAAAATATAATCTTTTCAAAAACAAAAAAAATTGAAAATCCAAAAAACAAAACAAAAATCAAATTTCCCTTTTGAAAAATAAACTCCTTTTGGTAAATATTTTTCCTTTATAAAATTTTTCTTTTTGAAAATGTCTAAATTTCCCTACTAGTAAGAATTTTACAATAGTTGTGAAAATCAACATAATCCATTTAATTTCACACAAAATTCTTATGGATGTTTTAATAACATATATTGTGTAAACAATTCAAATTTTGCACCAAAAAGTTTTCAAAATGACGACCAACCCTCAACTCTTGAAAATAGCATTGAAACGATTTCGTCTTTACTTGAACTCTCTACATAAAAAAATCAAATGATAAATGATTTGTGTAATTCATATTTACGCAATAACTCAAGTCAAGATTTCAAAATAATCAAAATTTGAATTCACTTCAAAATTCAAATGATTTCGATTATAATTCATGCTAATACAACTTCGAACTCCAAAATGAATTTCAAAGTCAAAATGGAAATGTGAACCACTTTTAAATGATTTTGGCAATGAGAATAATTTCAATTACGATGCGATTGACAATTTTTGTTCTCAACAATTTCAAATTGAAAATTCTCAAATTAATAATTATGAATTTGATTTTGTTGAGCAAATGGAAGAAATTCACAAAGATCACATGAATTTATTATTTGAAACCTACATGAAACAACGTGAGCAACAAAATCAAATCCCAATATGTGACGAGTCAAATAATAATCCACTTTTTACCAAAATTGACGATTTTCAAATAACAACTTTTGAAATTGAAAATGACAATCTTGATGAAGTTGTTAAAAATGCTGTAATTGAGTTGGATTTCAATTTTTTTGAGAGTGTGGAACCAAAATTAAAATTCGATCGTCCTTTTTCCGATTTTGAAAAATTGATTGCAGCAACTTTAGATTTTGAAATTGATACATGCAATGAAGTTGTTGATAATCCAATAAAGGAAGACAAATTTAGTGAACATAAATTTTTTGGACTTTTCGAAGATGAGCTGTTGAATTCTGAAGTGACAGACTTAAATCACCATTTCAATTTTACAATCAATAATTTTGAAGAATTTGTCAATGATAAGCTTGACTTTCAAATTTGTGAAAATAAACTTGAACTTCAACAAATTGTTCTATCTACCCCAAAAATCATCGAAAATAAATCAACTCACACGATTTTTAATAAAACGACATTCATTTTTCCAAATCAACATTCAACTTTGAAATCTTTTATGGTTTGGTTTTCTGAGCTTAAGCTACGTCTCTCATACTTGACGAGACAAATGAATTGACCTTTGAAAGACCATTTTATTTACTCTTTAATGGTATATTTTATGATGTCGTGTAAATAATAACCGTTACATTTTCATGTAAATATATTTCATATTTTTATTTTCTTTCTCTCCTTTCACTTGGGTTGACTGTGGGGACACAGTCAAAATTAAGTGTGGGGGGAGTCTCATCTTCATTTTTTTGATTTTTCATGGTTTAATTTTTGCATTTTTTTTCCAAAAAAAAAACAAAAAAAATTTAAAAAAAACAAATTTTCTTTTTAGCATTTTGATTTATTTTTGAAGAAACACTATAGGATAAGTGTGGATTTTAGTTATTAAATTGAATTTTTTTAAAATTTATTTGTCTTAACAAAAGTAAAAATAAAATTTTATTACAAGTAATGATGGTTTAACTACTATATAGGAAGGTTCATGGGTGATAATTATGAAGTATATCCTAATTGAAATCTTTGTTTAAAGAGTGGTTAATTTAAAGTTAAAGCTATAACATTTTTGATCTTTTAAGTTAAATGGTGCTAAGATGATTTTGCAAATCTCTCTCTATTAAAAAAAAGAAGAAAAAAAAACATAAAAAATGTTTTTGTGAAAATAAGAAACACCTAGAGTCTTGTGTTCACATGCAAGTGTGTACACTCGCCATGCTCTGTACCCTTCTCACGTAAGCCCAAAAGGCAGTGCATGATCGGTATATCTGGCCTCAGTTTTTCTGAGTTAGGTGTATGTATATAAAAATTCTTTCATTAATAACGCCTACAGTCGATAGGTGTACACACCTGTGTGTACACTCGCCATGCTCTGTATTCCCCTCATATAAGCTCGCAAGGCAGTGCATGGGTGGTACATCTGGCCTCAATTTTTGAGTTAGGCATATGTAAATATTGTTAATATCGATATAATTTTCAAATAAAGAGAGAGTAAGCATTTGAATCCTAGCATTATTTTTACTTATTTGATTTGACTTGTTATTCAAAAGAAATTAAAATACCACTTTGAAAAACTTTGATAATCAACTAAGGATCTATTTCATAGTTGCACTATGCTATCAACCAAAACAACTAGCCAAACTATAGTCTATTTGTGATGATAACTTAATTTTTGTTGGATGTTTTGACGAGTAAATGACTTAAATTTCTTGATAATGACCATAACTTATATTTAACTTATTCGTATCAATTTAAAAGTAAATTCTTCATTTGTAAATATTTTCAAAAACTTGCATTCATTTCTTTGTAAATAAATCTTGCATTTAGTAATTTTTCATGTAGTAGTTGTATTTTGTGGGTAGTATCCACTCAAAATCCTCATGAGACAACACTCGTCCTACTAGGAACACTTAGAGGTTTAACGGCTTGTTGCATATGCTCAATGCAATCGTGTTTCCTACAAAAACGGATTTATCTTAGTTTTAGTTTATTTGAGGACGAATAAAAAGATAAGTGTGGGGGTATTTGATGTGCATGTAAATGTGCATATTTTTACTTCCATAGTTAATCTAATTTAATTAAATAAATGAGCATATAGGGTTTTACATGTTTAAACCAAAATTTCAATTATTTTCAAATTATCATTTATTCATCTTCATATAGGGGCCAAATGGTCATTTTTTGCATATATTAATTTTGAGAATATTTATTTGCACATTTTATTTTTATTTGTAGTAAATTGGATGAAAGATGGAAGAGGCTTCATTGAAATATGCATGCACAAGAGTTAAAAGGAAAATGAAGATGGAAATAATCATTTCATGCATCATGGAGGACCCCACCTACCCACTTACTTTGATATACAATTAGGAGTTAATGCACATGTTAGTGGAGCTTAAATTTACATGCATACTTAATGAAGGATTAATTAGAAGCTAATGATAACTTGGTGACCACACTTCCTAGAGGGGTCCTGCTTTAGACGAGGTGGATGCTTTTGTCTCACCCAAATACTTAATGGTGAAGTTCTTGACCAAGAGGGGTTTGGGAACTATTAAGGGGGTGCAATTCAGCTCTCGTGAAATGTACTTTGCTACCTTGGAACAATTCAAAAGGGAACATGCTTCTTATTATGAATCGTCTGCTACTTTTTAGCCTTTGGATGAGGGATTTTTACATCTACCATCCAAAGCGAAAGCAAGACCCAACAATACGACTAAATTTAAGCTTAAGATGTACAATTCATCTGAAAGGAAAAGGAAGAGAAGAGATACTAACATGGTAGAGGAGGAAGTGGATAATAAAGAAATTATCACTGATTTAGACTATCATGGAAAAATAGAGAGAATAAATCCTATTGAAGATCATGAGGAAATATGTATGGATCCAGCTGATCTGACAAAGAAGGTCAAATTGGGAAAGAGTTCAAGGAAACCTTAAATGGGACTTAATTTAATTCCTTCAAGCTATCAAGGATGTATTTGAATGGACTCATTTAGATATGATCGGAATCGACCCAGCAGTTATGTGTCACACTTCGAATATTGATCCGAGTATAACTCTTGTCCAACAAAACAAAAGGCAATTTGACAAAATTTGATCTGATGCCTTGAAAGAAGAGGTTAAGAAGTTGCTTTAAAATAGATTTATTAGAGAAGTATTCTATCCGAGCTGGCTAACTAATCCAATATTTGTTAAGAAGTCGAGTGATAAATGGAGGACTTGTGTCAACTACACCGACTTAAATAAAGCATGTCTGAAAGATTGTTACCCATTGCCCCCGAATAGATTAGTTAGTTGATGCAACCAGCAGACATAAGCTTATGTCTTTCATGGATTCTTATTCAGGATATAATCAAATTCCCATGTTCAAGCCCGACGAAGAGAATACAAGATTTATCATAGATTGGGGAACCTACTACTACAAGGCTATTCCCTTTGAGTTGAAGAATGCGGGTGCCACTTATCAAAGACTGGTGAGTAGAATGTTTAAAGAGCAGATCAGCTAGAATATGGAAGTTTATGTGGACAACATGTTAGAAAGTCTTAAGAGGAAAGCAGTCATTTGAAGGATCTTGAAGAAATGTTTGAAGTGCTGTAGAGACATCAGATGAAACTTAATCTGTAAAATGCTCTGTCGGAGTTCAGTATGGGAAGTTTTTGGGGTATATTGTTAGCGCTCGAGGAACTAAAGCCAACCCCGACAAAATTCAAGCTATAAAGGACATGGCCGAGCCTGAAACTAGCAAAGATGTAATGAGTTTAAATGGAAGGGTAGCGGCCTTGAGTAGGTATATCTTCAAAGCTAAAGATAAGTGCATTCCATTCTTTGATGTAATCAAGAAGAAAAAGAATTTTGAATGGGGAGAAGATTGGCAAAAAGCCTTCAGAGAACTGAAAGACCATCTCGAACAGCCACCGATACTATATGATCTCGTAGGAGGGGAAAAATTGTACCTGTATATGGAAGTTTTCAAGCATGTAGTGAGCTCGGTACTAATTAGAGAGGAAAACGGAATTCAACTTCCTTCTTATTATGTGAGCAGAAAATTGAAGGATGCTTATGTTAGATATCGAGTCATAGAAAAGTTGGCTTATTGCTTGATACTCATAGCGCGAAAATTGAGAGCATACTTTCAGGCGCATCCGATCAAGGTATTAACCAAGTTTCCACTTAAGTAAGTCTTTGGTAAACTGGAAACTACGGGAAGGTTAGTGAAATTGGGAATAGATCTCAGCCAATATGACAATGAATTCAAACCACGGGAGGCAATTAAAGGACAAGCTTTAGTTGATTTCATCAATGAATGCACAAGTTTTGTCAAAGAGCAGTCGGAGAAAGAAAAGGATCAAAAGCCCAAATGGTAATTATTCATGGGTGGGGCATCAAATGAACAAGGTGCTGATGCAAAGTATGTTATAATCACACCAGATGGACACCGCTTGCACTAAGCCATGAAATTAGGTTTTTTGGCTATAAATAATATAACAGAATATGAATAAATGGTAGCATGACTCACTTTGGCTTTGTAGCTTAAAATTCCAAGGATTGAAATCTTCAGTGACTCGCAGTTGATGGTAAACCAACTAAAGCAGACATATCAGACTAAAGATGCCAAATTAGTTCAGTATGTGAAGAAGGTACTAAAAATGCTGACTCAATTTGAAGATTTCTCAATACATCAAGTCCCAAGAGGAAAGAATTCACAAAAGGATTCATTGGCAAAACTGGCCAGTTCAAGGGGAGCATTGGAAACCGGGAATGTACCGGTGGGTTATCAAGCAAATCACGGTATTGAAGATAAGGTATTTGAGCTAGTAAGAGAGTTACTATTGTTAACTAGATCTCAAGCTCTAATGCATGAAGGAGAAGAGAAAGAAACTGAGAATGAAAATCTTCAGGAAGAACTCACTGATTTAGAAGCAAATGATCGCTACTAAAATAATTGGATGACACCAATAGTGGAATATCTTGTTAACGGAACACTACCAACTAATAAGATAGAGGCTAGAAAAATCAGACATTAAGCCCTGACCTTCACTATGATGGACATAATACTTCAAAAGAAAGGATACGCCCTTCCTTACTTAAGATGTATGAATCTAGAAAACAGATTGAGATTATTAAAGGAAGCACATGACGGGTTGTGTGGAGACCACTCCAATGGTATAAAATTAGCTAAGAAGGTCATGAGACAAGGCTTCTATTGGCCTCAAATGAGAAAACAAGCTACGGATTATGTAAAGAGATGTGGAAGATGTCAAAAGTATGCCAAAATTTCTCGTTTACCATCAAGCCAATTAACTACCATTCCAAGTCCATGGCCCTTTGATGTATGAGGAATTAATTGATAGGACCTTTGCCAATATCCAAGGGAGGGGCCAAATATGCAGTGGTTGCCATTGACTAATTTACTAAGTGGGTGGAAGCAGAACCACTTTCGAATATCACTTCAGGGAAGGTAGAAAAATTCGTGATCAAGAACATTGTCACAAGATTTGGAATTCCATATAAAACCATATTCGACAATGGAATGCAATTTGAGAGTGAAGATTTCGCCTGATTCTATAACAAGAACATAATTCTTAAGAGTTTCTCTTCTGTAGCACATCCAAGGGTTAACGGAGCCATTGAAGTAGCCAATAAGACTATCAATACTATTCTCAAAAATCGCTTAAACAAAGCCAAAGGAAACTGGGTGTAAGAGTTACCACTTCTGCTATGGGCATACAGAATGTCCACCAAAAGTGCAATGGATCATACTCCCTATTCCTTAACATATGGATGTGAGGCAATGCTGCCAGTTGAAGTTGAGATACCTTGCATCAAAGAATTGCATATGCATTCAATCCAAATCAAGAATTGAGGAAAGAATCTTTGGATTTAATACATGAACTAAGAGACGAAGCAGCATCTGAATTACTGAATATCAATGGAGTATATCAAAGTATTACAACTCGAAAGTAAAAACATGGTCATTTCAAGGAGACCTAGTCCTCCAAAGAGTAATGGAAAATACTAAAAATCCAGCAGATGGAATACTTGGACCAAATTGGGAAGGTCCCCAAATTATACACAATGTGATTCCTCCAGGAGCTTATCGTCTATGCCGACCTAATGGCAACTATTCCCTAAAACAAGAAATGTAGAGCATTTACGACTATACTTCCAAATAGTGGGTGAATAAAGGGACAATCTTTAAGTGTATCTACATATTGGGAGTAAGATTCTCCTCAAATTTGGAAACTACCTAAGATGGTAGAAAGCCTTCGTCCACTCCAAGATAGCCAGCTCAGAGCGCCTCCTAGAGGGAGGTCAGAGTAAGCCTTTAGTCGTGCTAGAAATGGCTAGGCTAAAGCATCTGCAAGCCCTTGATCACGCCTAAATAGACAGTTTAAGGCACCTCCTAGAGGGAGGATGGAGTAAGCCTTTGGTCCCCGCCTAAGACAGTCAGGTCAAAGCTCCGACCAGTCTTCATTCCTACCTATATGGCCTGTCTGAAGCACTTCCTAGAGGAAGAACGAAGTAAGCCTTTGGTCCCCGCCAAAGACGGCCGGGTCAAAGCACCGAACTCACCTTCATTCACTCTATAAGGGTTGTTTGAAGCACCTCCTAAAGGGAGGATGGGTAAGTCTTTGGTCCTGCTTGATGAAAGCTAACCAAACGTACCGGATGACTTGATGTATCCTCAAATGGCGGTAAGGGGTCATATCAAAGGATTAAGACATCCAAAGCCCGAAGAGTGGCATAAATCAAAGGATTAAGACCTCCAAATCCCAAAGAGTGGCATAAAATAAAGGATTAAGATATCCAATGCCTAGAGGGTGGCGCAAATCAGAAAATTAAGACATCCAATGCCCAAAGGGTGGCGCAAATCAAAAAATTAATGTTAGAACCTCGAATTTTGGTGTTTTGATTGTGACAACTATATAAGTAAATGTATTGTTTAGATTTAACTAAAATTGTAGGATAAGATATTTTTTTTACTCAAGAAATATTCTAACAATTTGAAGACCAGATTCCAGATTGAAGTTTCAGCAAAGTATTAAGTTTAAGGTCCGAGTTTAGTAGTAAATATATGTTAAAATCTGTCTGAAGCGGTATATGCACACACACATAATATAAAGTTCATCAAAACAAGTAGAAAACCCAAAAAAACACTAACTCAGCCGGCTGAATGGCATGAGTCAGCCGGCTGGCTGCTGTGCATGTGCACAAATGTGATTGAATATTCAGCCAGTTGAATATGATAATTCAGCCGGTTGACTTTGATGCTTTTTGCACTATTTACTTGCGAGTTTTATTTTTAATCAATTCAGCTGGCTGAGTTACTCCATTCAGACGGTTGAATCTTCATAACGGCTAGTTTTTTAAGAGACACTTCATTTTAATGAATAGAAACAACTCTTGTTTCAAGAGTTGCTTCCATATCTTTTCACGACTATCTTTCATGAACGAATACAACTCTTAATCTCTATAAATAGCCATGAATTCCATTGTTTTGATAATCAATTCTTATTCTTATTTGTAATCTATCTTGCTATTTGAACTTTAAGCATTCAATACTTAAAAATTTCATTCTGATCACTTGTTCATTCAAGAATACTTCATTTGTGATCTAACAAACTTCTTGTCTTCACAAATTACACGATATACCACAAAGGAGAAGATTATAGAAAGGGTGTACTCTAAAGACTTATCCGTGCTATTAAAAGAG
Source organism: Allium fistulosum (assembly GCA_030737815.1). Taxonomy (NCBI): domain Eukaryota; kingdom Viridiplantae; phylum Streptophyta; class Magnoliopsida; order Asparagales; family Amaryllidaceae; genus Allium; species Allium fistulosum. The sequence continues at coordinate 592,433,254 of CM060905.1, read as the reverse complement.
CACATTCAGTCAGATAATTTTCTGTATTATTGAAGTCCTATTCGGTTTCTCAGGCGGTTGAAGTCATATTCTATTGCTTAGGCGGTTAAAGTCCTATTCGGTTGCTCAGGTGATGTAATACATGTTCCTCCGGGTTAAGTGAGGGTTGATAGTTAAATTCCAGAAGGAGTCTGGGACTGGACATAGAACGGAAAGTTCGAACTAGTATAAAAATCTTTGGTGTCATTTACTTTATTACTTTAGTTTTACATTTACATTTTGCATAAGTAGATAGTTTATTTAATATTCCATATTGCATGATCCTTAGTCACTCTCAATCAAGACATCCGACATTCAAAGCCCAGAGAGGTGCAAAATTAGGAATTCAAACATTCTATCCGAGGATTTATGGACTTCTATAATTACTAGATAAGGATTTATGGTCTTCTTTTGTTAATTCTAGATAAGAACTTATGGACTTCTATTATTTCCGGATGATGGTTCCCAGACTTCTTTTACTATTGCCAGACATGGATTTCTGGTCTTCTATTATTCAGATATAATTTTTTGGACTTCTTCTATTACTGCCAGATATGGATTTTTGGTCTTCTATTATTCAGATATGGTTTTCTAGTCTTAAGTTATTATTGCCAGATATGGATTTCTAGTCTTCTATTATTACCAGATTGTGGATTTCTGGTGTTGTATTATTTGTTTCTAGTCTTTTATTAATACCTCCAAAAAGGGGTTTTTGGACTTCTATTATTATCTCCTGATCCAAATCTCTGGTTTTCATTATCATATTCAGATGATGATTTCTAAGCTTCCATCATCATATATAGATTTCCAGTCTTCTATTATTACTTCCAGTTGCGGGTTACTAGTTATCTACTATTATTTCAGGATTATGATATCTAAACTTCTATTATTCTCATATTTGGATTTCTAGACTTATATTATTTTCGGCTTTGGGTTATCGGAATTTTATTATCAAGAACTTCTAATGATATTACTGATCACATTTTTATATAGATTCAAAAACTAATAACAAGAAATATTATTCACATTGTGTTTTGCAGGAAAATAGCAAAGAAATTCTTGGATTTTTGTCCTACAGAACAAAAGCTTCATTCTTACGGGGGGCTAAATGTCATCCACAAAGTCCTCTTAAGAGTAAAATATGAAAGAAGAAGCTATAATACGAGAGTTGGTTCCTTCAGCAAGCGTCGATGGAGATGCTTCTGTTAGGGTTGAAGAGGCACTTCCGCAAGCAGCGAAGAAGATGCCCCCATAAAGATTGAAGAGATGCTTCCACAAGCATCAAAAGAGATGCTTCCGCAAGAGTCAATACATCTACCAAAGCCATCCCTTTCGCAAGAGATGAAAGATTCCCTTCCATGAGTGTTACCAAAGTCTTCCCTACCGCAATCATTAAACCTTCGAAACAGTCATCCTTCCATAAGTAAGTATCGTCCTTTCATCACACTCCTTACAAGCCCTTTGCAATTCTTCAAAGAATACTCCATCTGTGGTGCTGCCATGGCTCAACAAGACTTATGCTTATTTCCTTAACACTCTATAAACATATATTGTGTCATAGAATTCATTTGGATGTTGGAGCCTTAAGGTGATCTATACCCACATGAACGCCCTTTGACCTTCATCTCATATGGTTATAGAGACAAAGCGCTCTTAAGTCCTATGAATTTAAGGAATCCGATCTATAATGGAGTCTATGATGCCATGAATCCACTCTTTCACAATTCAATCTCGCATTGGACCCCAAATGATAAATTGACCCTTCATACATGATCAAATCAATTAACAGTTAACTTATCACAAACAACATTTGGGGTGTTAGATCATATTTTGGTTTAACCGACCTTAATTCGGATTTGATACTTTCTCTATATATCAAATATAGATGCAAAGTGTAATATTGTAGACAATATAACATGTATGATAATTCATATCGCTAATGTATACAGAGCCCGTCTTATATGCTCCATATTAGACAATTAAATATAATGTTTGTGTATCGTTTGGGTTAGTTCAAACATCCTTTTATACCGATCATGAAAGATGTCCTTTCAAATCCTATACCGAGAATTAAACCAAACTTAATTGATTTTAACATGAATACATTTTTAACAATCCAAACTTTGATGTTTACGTATAGCTTTAGAAATACTTTTACATCTATTAGTATTTTTTTTATAGACACATGCTTCCTCTATGTTTGGACTAAAATCAAACTATTTTATTTCTCTATCAAAATATTTTCTTGACTCTAATGCTTATCAAATAATACTTTCGTATCAATCCATGGATCATATCCATAACCCACTAACTCGGAATCACTCCCACTGACTTTGAGATACGTCGGTTATTAAGCACAAACAACATACTCTAGATCATTAGTTAGAATTTATGTTTCAATATACATACTCTAAAACTCAAAATCATATTGAGCGATAATTTGATGAGTAAAATCTAAATAACTTAAGTACGTTGAATGAAGAATTTGTTTACTTTAATTTTCAACAATTGAAATTTACGATGTTATTCTATCAACGTAGCTTATATTCCAACTACTTTGGTTTTCTTCTCGAAGAAACTTTTGCGGCCCATGGATTGTATCCCTTTGGGTATAACTATCAAAATCATATTTTGTTATTGTACTTGGAATCCATCTTGATTTGCGCACCATGCCATATGGTAGAGTAATTACACTTAATGGCTTATTGACAACCGAGGAAATTCTTTTCTCGACATCAATATGAGAGTTATAGTTTCTCTTTAATGTGTGAGAGTTTTTATTAGACATTTTAATTAGTTGTATTCGTTTAGGTTTGGTCAATTTCATTTCATCCTTTGAATTCAGTTTTATCTTTGGATCTTATCCAAATCCATTTTACTATCAATAATTTCTAATATAAGTTCCTTCATTATGAAACAACAAATTTTCCCGATGCAATGCAAATAATTGAGAATCTCAATATATAATTGACATCTCAAAATAAAAAGAAATTTTAGGGGATTTTATCTATCATATTTTCAAAATCCCAAATTCCCTAAGGCATACTCAAATCGAAAAAGAAATACACTAAACAATTGCTAAAAATAAATATTAAGGTTTTCACTCACAAATTACCTTTAGCTTCAATAAAATGGATTTACAGCCTTCCGATCACTTCCAGAATCTCTTTTTTTATATATACACACACGATAGGGAAGACATATACATATTCATTAAATTCAGAATAATTGGAGAAGAATATGATAAGAATAGATTGGAGGAAGAAGAAACAAATAAGAAATAAGTTGAAATTCTTACTTGAATTCTCTATGGAGTTTCTGAATCTTATTAGAGAGAGATAGAAGTGGCAGAATTTCATCGTATTCCCCAAAATAATATGAATAGAAAGTGGAGAGGATAGAGTTCTATTTATAGGGGTTGAAACGCACAAAACCGTAGGATGGAAGTAGGTAAGAAAAAGATAAATCTGGAGCATACAACTGAATATAACATAGCTTCAAACCCTAGCCACCACTAGCAACATTTGTTGCCAAGAGGCTGATCGCACAGTCGACTGCCTATGTGCGATCGGTCGACCGCTACAGTCGACTGGTTGACCTATATAGGTTGACCGCTCCTGTATTTTGGCGAACGTTTATTCTGTTCCATTGCATAATTATTTTATTCCCTAATTACCTTTTTGACATTAAACGTTAACTAAACATTTACTTAGCCCCAAGCTAATTTTTGAAATTTAAACCCTAAGTATTATTTCTCATTTGAATTTTAATTCAAACTGAATTAATTTAAATTTGAAATTTTCAAATGCTCGTAACTTCTTTGTTTGAGCTCCATTTTCACCATATTATATATGGAAACATATCAAAAAATTTCTTTGAGTGCAACGAAATAACTTTCGTGGCTAAATTTCAGCTTTTATAAAATTTCCATATTCAACACTTATCATATTTAGTTCAATTTACTTTATTTATTTATGGTTCATTTTATAAGGTTTTACATTTTCTCTCCTCTTTCACTCTCTTGTTTTCTAAAAGAAATTCTACTCAAATTTTTCTAAAATTCAATCAAAATCAAATTCAAACACCATTGATTTGATTTTCTATTAACTACTTTCTGATCTCTCTCATTTCTCTCACTCAAACAAAGATTAAAGTGCTATTCAAGAGGTTATAGGATCATTTGTATTTAAGATCAATGATCTGTGTCTGTAATTCTCTATCAAATCACACTTGTTTATCCATGGGAATGATTGTAGCCTGTATAAATCAATTAGGTGTGCTGGTAACCTGGAAATTCATGTGGGTGTGCTTGTAGTCCATTTAAATCAAGCGAGTCTACCTAAAGCTCGAAAAGTCTGGAGGGTGTGTCTCGTTGCCTAGAAATCAAGATTGTATTGACTTTGCTATTTGAAAAGAAATCTATAAAAGGAATTATGAAGGATGAATGTAGGGTAACTTCGAACCAGCATAAAATCCCGATATGTTCTTTCCTTTTTACTTTTACTGCATTTATATTTATATGTGTTTGAATCTGTAATTGTTAGTTGCATTGTTTAAACTACAATCTCAAACGAATTCAAAAAATTCACAAAAATTAGAAAACACTATTCACCCCCTCTAGTGTTAAATTAGCCTTAAGATCCCTGTTCCACAAACTTATAGATTCAACACATAACATATATTATTCCAGATTTTGATATGGTTTAAATTTCACTGTAATTCCTCTTTTTGTTAAAACTATCTACAAATTCTTCTTTGAAAATATTTTTAAACTTATATCTTGTTATTACAAACAAGCTTTGTTTATATATCAAACCCTATAGAAGATAAAGGGAGGGGAGATTGATTTTAGAACTTGTTTTTAAGACCTGTAACTAGAACAGAGCCTGTACTTACATATATACAGACATACACACTCAACACTTTCATATTTATATACATGCAACGTCATCCATTCATCCATACAAACACATCTATAATATTACTTCACAAATACATTTAAGTATATACCAGGATTTAGTTTTGAAAAGAGTGTTTACTCACAGTGACTCCCAGAAGAAAGAACAGAGCTTCTTCTTTTGAACCAGGCTTGTGAAAATTTGCAAGCTGAAATCTTTCTCTTTTATCTTTGATTTGAGTTGAGCTGGAGTTTAAGTTGAATTTTGTTTAAGTATGAAATGATATTTACTCCAGATTTGCTTAGTTATCTTGATGGACGAAACTGAAATGAAAATGAGAAGACTGATATAAATGAATTAAGTTTACAGGTGATAGAATTTGTACAGGTGCTATTTTTGTACAACACATCAGAGATTTTTTTCTCTCTTGGTGGATGAGATGATAAATTGTGGCTAACATTAATTAGGCTTGTCCTATTTTACAAGCTTATACTTATCTAATTTGATTTTTGTACATAGATATTTACACTAGTATCTTCTTTTGCAAGCTAACACACATATATATTTATTTTTTGTTGTCTAGTTTCACACTTATCCAATTTGTTCATATTTGAATGTATTTTATTTTCTTCTTGTACTTATTATTTTGTAATTAAATGAAGTTCTATTTTTTTAACATGTTGTTTAAATTTAGCTAATGTTTACTTTATATTTTTATAATTTATCTTATATATTTGTATTCCTATTTTTAACTTAAAATTTAAACTCAATATATATATATATATATATAAAAATTCAAACTTACTCATTTATGCACATATACATATATATTCACATATATATACAAGATTTAAATTCAAATGATTTAACACATATTTTTATTTGAATTTGGAGAAACTCAAATCGATTTACCAATTAATTTCACCATTTTTATTCAAAAATTAAATTAATTATCAATTTAAATTTATTTAAAATCCGGGATCGTTACAGTTTCCCCCCCTTAAGAAATTTCGTCCTCGAAATTTGCCAGGGAGACACAAAGATAGATGAACAATATTTCATCAAATTAACTGAACGTCTATTCTGCATTTGGCTTACCAAATCAGAATATCAATAACTGATATGAGAACGAATCTTTTTAATTTTTCACAAGATACTCGGGTTATCCAGATCTACGAAGTATGTAGGGGCATCGGTTAGTTCGAAGGGATAACTAACCATTCGTAGAACATATTGGGACCCAAAAATAGATAGATATATGGATACAATTTCAAAACTTTTAGTTTAGAAACTAAAGTATACCTATCAACCATAGCAACCAAAGCAACCAATTCATCCAAACAAACTGACCTATTTGGAGTTTATGTCCCATGCAAATATATCAAATCTTCTTCTTGGATCTACCAGGAACTATCAAAGAATTGAGAAAAGATGACGAACAAAAGAGATTGATAGAGAAAAGATTGTTTCCTTGTTGTTACAGGGTATTGACTATTTATAGTCGTATTCCCCTGTCCCCTATCTCATCCTCTTCTTGCACTCATACTTGCTATCAGTGGATAGTAAGAGAATTTACTAAGGTATACAGACAGATATCTTAGGGATTACTCATTCTAGGGTATACCTCACCCTATCTCTAATGAGCTACTTAATGTGTTATACTCCTGAGCTAAAATTTAACCTTAGCTCTGATACCAAATGAAATGATCCTGACTCGGCCTTCGAAAATCGGCACCCGTACTTCACTTGTACTAGAATGTCGCAGATCCAAACGCCGAATCTGGCTCGCCGGAGCTTATAACACGTTAAGTATACCAACGCAGTGGAAGAAAGAAATGAATGATATCATATACAACTCCAACGAATACAATATCCAGAATGATATACAACAATGATATCTATATGATACAAGAATATCAGAGACAAATAATAATGTTAGAGTGGAAACAACAGAAGTGATAACTCCAAACAACCTTTAATAGAGAATGAGTCTAACAACTCCAACATCAAGCTCGAACCACCATCACGTTTCACAAAGATAAGCAAGGTTAGTCGGTGTTCATGAACTCCAAAAACTGAACTAGCTCCAACTAATCTACTAAACCTGACTATCTGAAAAACCCAACTCTAGACTGCCCGTGTGGAAAATTGTGGGCACCCAGAGTTTAGGAAGGGAACAATAAACTCCAGGTCAGTCATGGGACTGGTATGAGTAACAAAAATAGTTTATCTTTAAAACAAACAACAAAAGAATTTTAAACATTGAAATCTGCAATGCTTTTTGGAAAATGAAACTACCAAAAGGTCTCCCGGCACACACACAATGCAATCGCACACATGGGGGAGATTTCTCCTTATGATAGTCAAACATGCTTCCTACGCAAGAAAAACTCTTTTGATATTATTACTAGTGCATAGTGTAGGAAACATTTTGAAAATATAATATTAATCTTAGCCAGCATAGGTACCATTATACTATGCCTACTATAGCTACCATTTTAAATGGAAGGTTCTACAACTAAAGTCGTACAAGGTTCGTATTGTTTCTTTGGATTTTCCAACAAATGGTCAGGCTAAGGAACTTCCTATGCCACATGGGAACGCCTCTGGAGGGACGCCCCGAGAACCTACCTGGCCCTCTGCCAACACAAGGCCGGTTACCCCTCTCCCGGGAAGTAAACCTAAGATATGCCACCCCCGGTCGTTTGCGACCTTTATCCGAGGCGCCTCGATCACAAAGCAACAATCACACAGTAAATGAGATTGGAGTAACCACACAGGTAAAATATCTGGGCTCCATACCATGATACCACCTTTTTCCAGAAGGAATGGACATACCCTAGGGGAGCTACCCCTGAAACCTTGCCGCATCTTTCCTATTTCGACCATTTTCGGGGTGTGAGGTCCGATGAGGCCTCGTCCACAAAGCTACGCTTTACACGAAAGCCATGCTTTGATCAACAAATGATCAGCAACACACAGCAACACTTAGCATGCCACACTACCAAATTGGGAGTATATCACTGATAACCTTCAACTACATAACCTCTGAGCTCGTACGTCTCAGAGAAGGGTGTTAAGCTAAGAGAATAAATCTCCGCCACCAAACAGAAATGTATTTGAAAGAAATCAGCTTTATATCTCAAAGTGTAATGTCAGACATACGGCCATACAAGTCTGTTCCGGGTTTGAACAGAACCGAAGGCACTTCCAAAGAAGCCCTTGCAATCCGGGTATTCACAATCCCGATCGGACTTCCCATCACTTAGGGAATCTCTATACCGAAGCCACTCGGTGCAGAGACAATCAATAGGTTATCCTATCGTTCTCGCAAACACCCGGTCTTCAACACCGGTCTTCAAATGCTATCCATTCACGTCGTATCACTATTCGGAATGGGTTATATGACACAAAGTCCTCTCACGGCTAAACCGAATAGTGAGCGCAATATTTTAAAACATATGGATATTGGGATTCCAGTTAATTCACAACTTATTACCCAAAACTTCTCTTTCAAATGGTTTAAACAAATTACCATTTTAATCTTTTACACAAAAAGATTCAATTCACAAAGTTCACCAATCTTTCACAAAGATCCATTCATAGATTTTCAAATCGATTTCCATTTCAATTGGATTAACTCGTCCAATCTTTAAAACAAAGATTTAATTGATAGCTTTCAAAACAATTCCATTTCGACCTTTTATACAAAAGGTACACCTTTCCAATTTCAAAACAAAGTTCAACAATCTTTCATAAAGATTTATTCATAACTCGGAAAACCATTTTCATTTCAATTTGAAATTCTTTTGACACAAATTGGAAATTCATTCCTTATATGAAAGCTTTTATTATTTGAAAATAAGTAGTTTTCATTTCGGAAAATCTGATTCATTTATACGAGTTAAAGTCCTTGGGTTAAATTCAAATTCTCAAACCCATAATTTTAAAATGGTTTAAATTCATATAAACTCATTTATAACATCTTTTAACCATAATTTCCAAACATGGAATTCAATTCCAAATTTTGAATTCAAATTCAAATTAAATTATTTAAACTGAAAAAACTTTACCAAGTTATTCAAAATAACTTTTATCTTAAAAACTCCTTTTCAAAAGCTTTAACATTTAACCCGATTCCATTTCCAAACCATTTGAATTCAAGTTTAATTTTAAAACTATTTCAAAGATCTATGACTTAATCGATTTCCTCGTGAAATCCATATTTGTGTGTGTATGGTGTGGTCCAGGGGTTTAACACAATAGTGCAACATTACTGTAACGACCTACCTTTTTGGACAGTTTAAATCGACAAATCAAACACACATGTCAACTCAAACCATTCAAGAGGGAGGATTGCTAATGGGGTAAATAAGAAAAGAAGAGAAAAGGAACAAGAAATAATCACAGAATCTCGCAGCGGAAAGATAAAATATAATAATCAAATAAAAAGTTCATGAAGCTGTTTAATATACTTTTGATTATCATTTATACATCATTTATTAGAGTTATACATATACAACATAACAAATAAAATAATGCAGCAGACAACATGATGCAAAGATAATAATAGTAATAGTATACCAAATCTTCGTCTTCGTCCTCCAGAATAGATCTTCAAAAATCTGAAAACTCAGGACTGACCCGAGCGTAATGAAAAGACAAAACACTCGAGTCAGGACTAAAATATCCCTATGTAAGTTAAATCAATCGTGAATAAATATGGGTGTATCGGCGTCAGAGATGTTTACGGGGTTTGACATCTCCTATCCAGTGTCGACGAGCGTGCAATAACTCAAGAGATGTTATGGGATTTTCCTTCTCTTAAGGATCCGTTAAACTATCTACTATGTAGTACAATACGCTATATACAATAATGTCTATCATAAAGTAAAATATCATTCCTAGCGTTAAGCCATGGCCCATTCCACCCTTAACACAGTTTATAAATGGCATAGTCTATACAGCACCGTAAGCCCCACCGTAAACTAGTGGTTATCAGAGGGTACCCCATAGGTATAACACAAATCAAAATCGTAGTGGTCGCGAATAAGATAATCAGTATGACAAGGTACATGAGGCGATACCAACTAGGATACTAGTAGTTGCGTGATCCGGACTGATGTTGAGCATAGCAGCTACTACCTCAACACCGCGAAACAACACTCCCATAATCGAGGGGTGCACCCAAATCGAATCACAAAGTAATAGATATGGTAACGAAGAAGTGTGTCCGCTAGAGGTGGCGAACCTCAATGGCCCGACACGGCTCCTGTTTTAGTCATGTCGGGGGTCATCCAATATCATTCTCTTTCTTCAGTCAACGCGTTCAGCAAACCATCCACTTCATTCTGGATCAACACTTCGCGTATAATAGTTATTAAAGTGGGTTTCGGTATCGACAGAGAGTATGTCCATATCCGATCCCGGTCTCTTTAATAACTACGTATTATTACACCGATGGCTCTTCTACATTTCAAATCAATTCATACTTGATATCAAAATATCAAATTCGCTTTAAAATCAAATCCATTTCAAATATCATCATATCTATTCAAGATGTAAGATTCCGTTTCAAAATCATTTTTCGCCTCAACATCTCATTTCGATTTCAAAATCATTTCGAATTTCAATTTAGGTTGCAACTTCATTTAACCCAATTCGTATTTAAATTCAAGATTTAAATATAAACATTTAACCTTATTGACCAGCTTGAAATTTTTAGAAAATAGTTTTAAGTAGTTTAAAAGTAGTTTAAATAATTAAAATACTTAAAAATACATAAAATCTTTAAATGGATTTCAAATAGATAAATTAATTTAATATAGTTAATATAGGTTAAAATGGTTTAAGTATTTAAAATGGTTTATATAACAGAGTAATTTGGAAAACAAAATGAAACAACTTCAAAACCAAACCATTTCAATTATAACTTCCCAATTCAAATCAATTTCAATTTCTATTCTACCGATTCGATTTTGATTTCAATTCAAATGAATGTCAACTTTGACTTCAAATTAATTCAATTCTACATTCACCTTTAATTAATTCAATTTCAATTTATATCGATTTGGAGCTTGATTTTTCAAAATATCAATTTATAACACTTAACAAAATTTATCCTTCAATATTCAATTTTAAATCCAAATTCAAATATGATTCAATTTCAAGCTCAATTTCGAAATATCATTTTACTTAGTAAAACTCAAAGCTCGAAATAATGTTCAATCTTTAAAACAAATAAATTTCCAAAATTCAATCATATCCCAACTTTAAATTTCAAAGTCTCAACTTAAATTATTAAGCAATTTCTTTTAACCGAAATTTACTTCAACATTCCAAACTCAATTTGCGATAAATTTGATTTCTATAAATTGATTTTCTTTATAACTTTTAAATCAAAACATTTAAATGAATTTCAAATCAACGATTTTTTTTAAAATTATTAATTTAACCAATCCGGTGTCCGTATATAATTTTCTATCCTATGGCCAAGTGATTATTTATTTCAATTAAATGTCAGGGATGAATATATATCATTTAAACCAATCACAGTGTCATATGTATGTATAACAGGATATATATAAGCAAATAAACATCCAAACATTTAAATATCAACCAATAGCATCCATCGAAATAAATTATCCAATAGACAATACAATTCACGGCAATTTCATAATTATCAATATCAGATATTTTAATCGCAATTAAATTTTTAATTTCAACTTGACTGTCAATTTTAATTTTCAACGGTGAATTCAAATGACAATCTATATGACAATTAAATTTTTATCAAACAATGACAAATAAAATTCATATCACTTCATAATATCAAATTTAACTATCATAAAGATATTTAGTACGTTGTGAGCATTATAAAACACTCACCTTGATATCCTGTTGTCACCGTGACGTTCCGGTTTGGAACTAAATCGAACGACTCCCGATTTTAGCCCAAATTTCAACTGTCTCCAAATTTGTCCAAACCAGTTTCATTACAAAGCTCTCGTCATCACGATCGCAACACAAAAAGTCTCGTCCCAATCGGACATCGTATGCAGAAGTTATACATTTTATAAGTTCGACGATATTTAAATTTATAAAACAATTTAATTATTTTAAAACAACCCATACCCAATAGCCAAAGCCCGGCCCAACTAGAAGTTTTCTTACTCAAATTGAGATGCCTGTACATGAACGAACAAAAACCCAACATGCTGTGCACAAATTTGGAGCGATACGGAGCTAGGGACCTCCGTTTTTCAAACCGCTTTCGCCAACAGCTCCCTCTCGACGAACCGCATTTGCACGTGCCAACATCATCACGCTCGGACCCACCATGCTATGTGCGACCTGGAGCCCCAAAACCATGACCGTACAGGTCGACTTTCCCCCCTATGATGACGTGCCACACAAAAACCCCACAACAGCTGCTAAACTTCGCTACAAACTCAATTACCACGTCGCCATGATCCAAAACCCCACCAATCAGCTGATAAATCGAAACCCTAGCTCACTAACTCAACATCGAGCAACTCAACTCAAAGCCGCACCCTTCAAATCGCATACCGCTTCGAAGCTCGGGTGAAAACAAGAATTTAGAAACAAGTTTCGCGATTTTTAGTTGAGTGGAAATCGAGTTATGATTTTTCAAAGTTTCCATTGTTTTGTTTTTTTTTCTTCTTACTGCCTGAAGCTTGCGTGCAAATTTAAAAGGGAGGAGACATGTTTTTTCATGTGGGAGGCTTACTACAGTGATTTGAAATGAAATAAAGAAGCTGATGTGAAAAGTTGACTAGACAATATATTAATTTAAATTTCAAAATATCCCAATTTATGCAACTTAAAATTTTGAACCCCTATCAAGGCGTGCCGCTAGGCGTCCACAATGTTATACCCCTATTCCGGACGCAATGGAAAAGGTTTCAAGCCCTAATTCAATCGTATGTGGAAGATAGCTTTTGAAGTCGATTATTTTAATTAAATACGAAATTAAATTTCTACGCGTTTCAAGCTCGCACGGCCAAACGACAAGTCCGATTGCTACGAAAATTGAAACCTTACAATAATTCACTATTACGGATCCGATGAAACTAGTTTCGTCGAAATCTGAGACAGTTGTAAAAATGGCTATTTCTACTGTTTAATTTCAATATAAAATTCCTAATTTTAAATTATTAACTTTTAAATCAAATTTCAATTATTCACAAATTTCATTTTTAATTTCACAGTAATTAACAATCTTTTACAATGCAGTTTTCCATTATAAATCCAGTATAAAAGATTACATTAGATTCAGCGTTCAATTATATTGTAATTCAAATTCAAGTTATTTAATTCCAATTGAATTCTTTTATTTCGATTTAAACTTTCATTATTGACTCAACCATTTACTTATACATTATTATCAATAGTTTATAATTCATTTACTTTCATTTTCTTCAGCTATCATCTTATTTAAATTCACAGTAATATTAAATTACATTCATTTACGTTGATTTCAATATTATAACTTCAATATTAAATGTAACATTTTATTTATTTCGTTGTTTTCAATTAAATTCAATTCATTATTTATATTCAATACAAGTTAACATCCATATTTAATTTACAATAAGTTATTTCAGAATTCAGTTTTGTATTTTAACCTGTAATTCACATTTAACAACACAAAATTTTATTCCCTTCGGATTTTTATCCAAATTTTTATTTTAATTCGTATTTTTAAAGTGTTAAAAATACGGGTCGTTACATTCTCCCCCACTTAAAAATTTTCGTCCTCGAAAAGGAATGGAGAAGGGGAAACCATCATTTAGATATAATTCATTCAAAATATTCGACTTATTTGCAAAATTTAGTTATAGGATTTTTAAAATCTCAAAATTTTCTAACTCCCGGATTTTAGAAAAATTTCGGCAGCACCTCCTTTGCGTGGCTAGGACAGAAAAATTTCACAGTGGTAATAATTGCATGATATACATCTCATTACAAGAATGAGGCATCCCAAAACATGGGGAACACATTAATATACCACAACATAAACCGTAATCCGAGAACGTACCTTTTATTAAGCGTTTATTAGCATTTTAACTTACATTTGCATTAAGCGCAGAAGCGAGCACCACAAGCGAAGCGCAACCTTTTGTCACCTATTAAAATACTCAACAACAAATGATAACCAAGCATATAAAGGTATATTGATATACTCAGCATATACAACATATATATAACTCATTTTATCTTCAAAACCAAAATTTATGTCTCAGGACAACGAACAAATCCAAATTTTTAGTCACCTACACGATAAAATTTTTGTAAGGGAATCTAAATAAAAGTTGTTGCATTTGTTTCAGGTTTTCCAGAATGTCCAAAATCATTGAATTCGGACCATCCGTTCAAAAGTTACGGCCGTTTTACTAAATGGATACGCCTCAGCCTGGGCAATGAATTGCGCAGGTCAGCGACGTTCACTCACGTTTTCGACCCTCTAAATGACAGAAAAACACAAAACATTTAAAACAAAAGTTTTAGCTTAAGTTCTAAGCTTTCCAGAAAGGGCAAGATCGTCAAAATCCGATAAACCAGTAAAAAGTTATGGTGAAAATACTAAGGGTATATGCTACTGATTTTGCTTCCTTTTTACACAGGCCAGCGAGAAGATTCAAATTTTTAACTAAGTAAATGAAGGAATTTCTCAAGACACTCTAAACAAAAGTCGTGCTACAGTTTCTAAGCTTTCCGAAAAGTCTAAGATCATCGAATTTCGTCCAGCCAAAAAAGTTATGGTTGTTTTCGTTTCAGTATATATTGGACAATTTTGGATTTTTCCAAAAATTTGCTTTTATTATTTCAAAGTACAAACCATCAAACTTCAAATTTTCTAAAGAAACAATCATAAACACAATGTCGTTTATTTTCTTATTTATCCATGAAATAAGTTTACATTCGATTTGTTTCTGATTTTTTTCAAGTTTGTTACATTCATAATTTAAATTCAAGTCAATTTGCTTCAATTTAATTTGAATTCAATTATTTAATTTCACTTTGCTTCAAATTTGAATTTAATTATTTTAAAATTTTTATTCCGTTTATTCAATTCCATTTACACTAATGAATTCTATTTAATCAATTACCATCCATCTAACAACCAATATATATCAAACATTAACATCCATCCAAAATCTACACTAAATCAATTATACATTTCCAAGTCAAAATTTTAATTTCATACACTTACAAGTTTATTGACATTTAGTTTTATTCAAATTTAATTAGTTTCCATTTACTATTTTTATATTTAATTAATTTTAAATTTAATTCATTTTAAAACTTAAATTTCCTTTGTATTTACAACTATCAATAGATCTTCACATTTTATTATTCGCAATCACACTTGTATATTATTCATTTACTTATCCTTATTAGCATTTTAAACTTTTTAAGTATTTGGTAAGTTATAGCTATGCAAATAGAATGTAGTTAAACAATATACAACTTCTTTTCATTCAATTTGAGTGTTATACCTATTAAATAAATTTCCAATTTATTATTTTCCAAATTAAGGGTTACTCCTACAATTTTAATTTTAATTTTTTCTTCACTTCAATTCAATTTCACCTTTTCAATTCATAAGTTTCTAACAATTCAAGATTTACTTTAGTTTAATAATTAAAATCATTCCTTATTAGAGAACTTAAGAATTTCAACTCCGGATTCGATTTAAACCATTTTTTTTCTAAATATATATATATATATATATATATATACTAATATCTTTATATCTCAAATCATATTTTTAGAAGAATTTTAATCAGCATTGAAATATATATATATACTTATTTTTATTACATAATTTAGAAAATTTCAATTCAATTTCTATTTAATCCAAAAGAGTACAGTTTCTAGTTTATTTCAAATTTATACTCCTTTATTCTAAGGGTTTCCTACTTCAATCTATTTTCACTTAACACTTAGGTTCATCCCTTATTTTTCAATTCAGAAGTTCCTTAATGATTCAAGTATTTGTTTATTTCAATAGTTTAAAGTCATTAAATATTAAAGAACTTAAGAATTTCAACTCCGGTTTCATTTCAAATCAAGTTTGAAATAATATATACTTATATTACTATATATCAAGTCATGCTATAGAGAATAGAAAATAAAATTCAATTTTAATCAAAACAGGGTTTAGAAAAAACTATTATGTGATCTCCCCCACTTGGACTCTCGAAAATAAACGTCGGTGATGCGTGCACTCATCACCGAAATCATTCTCTAGTGTCAAGAGGGGAGTATAACACTTACTTCATTTGAAAATCCTTTGAAAACAATTTCTAATCGAATATACTATCATATAATACTTATATTATACATTTCAAATTTTTGTTAATAAATTTTCAAAACACCGAAATTTAAATTCTCCATCTTAATTTAAATTCATTTTTATTTTATTTTATTTACTATTTATATTCATTGTCAATCATATTTACAAGTTTCATTTCTTAAAATCATCCAATAATCAATAGTTAGAAATATTGACTAATCAACGATAAACGATGGTAATCTAATATTATCATCTCTTAACAACCAATACAATCAAAATTTATAAATTTTCAAGATAATTCTTTTATATATAAAATATAATCCAAAACAATATTATGTCAATCTGTCCTATTCGAGTGTTTAGAAATTCCTATCGATGCCTTGGCGTCCCAAGTACCAACCAGAATTCATAAATACTCAACGGAACAAATTAACACAATATAAAATCATTTTTATTTAAAAATTACAAATACGCTCTCTCATATACACTCAAACTCATTCATAAGGTTTTACCCTATTTCAATGAGTTATTCCCCACTAGAGCCAAGGTAATCTATACCCAAGATCTGATACCAACTGTAATGACCCACCTTTTTGGACAGTTTAAATCGACAAATCAAACACACATGTCAACTCAAACCATTCAAGAGGGAGGATTGTTAATGGGGTAAATAAGAAAAGAAGAGAAAAGGAATAAGAAATAATCACAGAATCTCACAGCGGAAAGATAAAATATAATAATCAAACAAACAGTTCATGAAGCTGTTTAATATACTTTTGATTATCATTTATACATCATTTATCAGAGTTATACATATACAACAGAACAAATAAAATAATGCAGCAGACAATATGATGCAAAGATAATAATAGTAATAGTATACCAAATCTTCGTATTCGTCCTCCAGAATAGATCTTCAAAAATCTGAAAACTCAGGACTGACCCGAGCGTAATGAAAAGACAAAACACTCGAGTCAGGACTAAAATATCCTTATGTAAGTTAAATCAATCGTGAATAAATATGGGTGTATCGGCGTCAGAGATGTTTACGGGGTTTGACATCTCCTATCCAATGTCGACATGCGTGCAATAACTCAAGAGATGTTACAGGATTTTCCATCTCTTAAGGATCCGTTAAACTATCTACTATGTAGTACAATACGCTATATACAATAATGTCTATCATAAAGTAAAATATCATTCCTAGCGTTAAGCCATGGCCCATTCCACCCTTAACACAGTTTATAAATGTCATAGTATATACAGCACCGTAAGCCCCACCGTAAACTAGTGGTTATCAGAGGGTACCCCATAGGTATAACACAAATCAAAATCGTAGTGGTCGCGAATAGGATAATCATTATGACAAGGTACATGAGGCGATACCAACTAGGATACTAGTAGTTGCGTGATCCGGACTGATGTTGAGCATAGCAGCTACTACCTCAACACCACGAAACAACACTCCCATAATCGAGGGGTGCACCCAAATCGAATAACAAAGTAATAGATATGGTAACGAAGAAGTGTGTCCGCTAGAGGTGGCGAACCTCAATGGCCCGGCGTGGCTCCTATTTTAGTCATGTCAGGGGTCATCCAATATCGTTCTCTTTCTTCAGTCAACGCGTTCAGCAAACCATCCACTTCATTCTGGATCAACACTCCGCGTATAATAGTTATTAAAGTGGGTTTCGGTATCGACAGAGAGTATGTCCATATCCGATCCCGGTCTCTTTAATAACTACGTATTATTACACCGATGGCTCTTTTACATTTCAAATCGATTCATACTTGATATCAAAATATCATATTCGCTTCAAAATCAAATCCATTTCAAATATCATCATATCTATTCAAGATGTAAGATTCCGTTTCAAAATCATTTTTTGCCTCAACATCTCATTTCGATTTCAAAATCATTTCGAATTTCAATTTAGGTTGCAACTTCATTTAACCCAATTCGTATTTAAATTCAAGATTTAAATATAAACATTTAACCTTATTGACCAGCTTGAAATTTTTAGAAAATAGTTTTAAGTAGTTTAAAAGTAGTTTAAATAATTAAAATAGTTAAAAATACTTAAAATCTTTAAATGGATTTCAAATAGATAAATTAATTTAATATAGTTAATATAGGTTAAAATGGTTTAAGTATTTAAAATGGTTTATATAACAGAGTAATTTGGAAAACAAAATGAAACAACTTCAAAACCAAACCATTTCAATTATAACTTCCCAATTCAAATCAATTTCAATTTCTATTCTACCGATTCGATTTTGATTATTTTTTTTTTGAAAAAGGGTTCAAACTTTTCTATTAAAACTATAAACCAAGTCCAACAAACAAAATACAATAGCCATAAGCAGGCCCTAAGACAAAGTAAACTCAACTACAAAATAAAACAAGACAGGCCCGTACTAAGACAGCCCAAAGCCCATCAAAACTGAAAACCTCTAGATTGTTCGAGACACTTCTCACAGTAAAAGAAGGCAGTACGACCACTTCAATTACTTCATAACTCTTCTCTTTCCGAAACAACCTAAAAAGAAACGAAAATGGCGGCCATCCAGGAGCAAACTTCTTCCTTTACTTTCGAAGAGAAGAACAGCAGCAACCGCTCAAAAAGAAATAGCTGAACGAAGCTCTACAATCCATCCAGAAACCACGAAGTAAGTATACAATCTGAATTTATCTTCTATTTAGTTCTCATAACTTCAGACTGAAGCTGTTTTTGAGTCCAGGACAGGGATACAAAAAATTCTTAGCAACCTTCAACGTTCACTGATGCTCGAATTCAGATCTGAGCTTCAAAATAGATCTAAGTTTTTTACAAGACAATGGAAACAGCAACACTTCCTCAAGACGTCACTTAAACAAGATAAGTCTTTAATAATCCAAAAGATACAACTTCTTTTGTCCTCATTTGAGTTAGTTCCTTTGAATCTTCTAATCTGTCCTCATACTGAAGCAATGTCTTATTTGTCCAGGACGAAATCACAATCACTTTGAGCAACCTGCAGATCTATATACTTATATGCTAATTTAATAGTTATAGATGAAAGAAAATTATAATGTAATTAAGTGAGAGGGAGAGAGAAAGCATTGTAAATTAAACAGGTACTCGAAACCTGAAGCCAGAAGACATAGGAACAGAAATATGGCAGGGGAACAAAACTTATGATTGAATCCCCAATTCAGCGTTGGGAGGTAAATCCCCATTTCAATGCTATATCTGTATTCATGCCAGTGATGTTCTTGAAATGTTTTGATTTTTCCATTCTGATATTCATAGTCTGGAAAATTTTTAAACAGATCTTCGACCTATCAATAAAACGTTTCTGAAAAATCCTTTCATTTCTTTCTTTCCAAATATGCCAGACGCAAACTGAAAGTGAAAGTTGAAACAAATCTGAATTGAAGTTTTTTGAGCTAGAGATAGAAATAATTTTCTGTAAATCCTCCTTCAAAATGAAAGAAAATAAACTCTTCGGCGTTGTGAAAATTTTTTTATAGCTCCAAAGCCAAATATTTCCTGTAAAATCGCATTGAAAAAATAGATGGTCTATATTTTCAATGTGACTATTACAGAAAACACAATTATGGTCCACCACAATCTGCTTCTGAATTTATCTTTCTTTAGTCAAAAGAAAATCATTTATGGCTTTAAACAGGCATAACGCCATTTTAGGAACGTGAATTTTATTCCAGACCATAGACGCCCAATACTTAGTTTCAAACCTGGGTCGAACCGAGTTCCAAACTTTTTTAAACTGATATAGTCCATCCTTAGAACACTTCCAGGACCAAAAATCCCTCTCCTTATTTTTGTGAATCTTGACATCTTCAATTTCTGTATGAATTTCAAATAAAAAACTATACAAATCCCACTTCCACTCACCATTTCTTAAAATCCTACTGAGCGACAAATTTTCTGTACCTGTTCTAAAAGCCGTGTCCCTACCAATGTGTTCCATAATAGAACTCCCAATTAACCATGGATCAAACCATAATGAAGTAGTTTTGCCGTCTACGATGTTAAGGGAGAGGTAATTCAAAGCTTCATGTCTATTCTTCAAAATGAATTTCCACACTCCCGAGTCATCCGAACGCTGGTTAATATCCCAGAAACTTTTAAGCCCTATATATTTACAATGCATAAAGACCGCCCAAATACCTTCTGAATTTATTACTTTCCATATCAATTTGATATATAGCGCTCTATTCATTTCTTCTAAGTTTCTCAATCCCATACCTCCTTCCTCTTTTTGCCTACATAAGACCTCCCAAGGGATCTTACTACTGCGGCTTTTCCAAAGAAAGTTTAAAGTCAAGTGTTTTATTTTTTGAACAGTAGCAACTGGAAGACAAAAACATTGCATCCAAAATTGTATTATAGGGTAAATGGTAGATTTTATAAGTTCAAGTCTCCCAGCTAAGCTCAACATTTTTGTTTCCCATCTGCCAATCCTAACTTTGATCTTCTCTATTAAAGGAGAACAATCCTTATCCCTCAAATTAGCACTAGACAAAGGAATACCCAAATACCTTATAGGAAGAGTTGATTGTTGAATGTTGAGGATCGTACTAATATCGGTGCAACACTCCACCCCTTTCCCAAAGAAGATGTTAGATTTCTCAACGCTTAACTCTAAACCAGTAACCCTCTTCATGGTTTTAAAAACATCATTAATAGCAATCGCAGTTTGAGCATTGGCTTTAGAAAAAAGAATGATGTCGTCAGCGTAAATCAGATGAGTCAATTTATTATCAAAGTCTATTACGGGAGAAATCAGACCACCCCTAACTTTTTCCTCCATTAGAAGCGTAAAATATTCCATAACCAGGGTAAAAAGGATAGGGGAAAGCGGGTCTCCTTGTCTAAGCCCATTAGAACTCTTAAAATAACCGTGCGCTTCTCCATTAACAATGATAGAAAAAATTGGAGTCTTAATTAAGTTTTCAATAATTTTCACCCATTTATCTGGAAAACCCAAGCTTCTTAATATTTGAATAACAAAATCTCTATTAATCGAGTCATAAGCTTTCTTTAAATCAACTTTAATACACATATATTTGTTATCCTTTCTTCCGAGACCTCTAATTAATTCGTGAGCTAACAAAATTCCATCCCCTATTGATCTTCCTTTGATAAATGCCATCTGATTTGGGGACACCAACTTATCCAAAAAAGGACCCAGTCTATTACACAGGATTTTAGAGAAAACCGTATATAAAGTGTTACAACAGGCAATAGGTCTGAAATCTTAAATACAAGAGGAATGGTCTTTTTTTGGAATCAAGTGAATAAACGTGTCATTCCATTCTTTAATAATTAAACCCTTTTGAAAAATATCATTCAAAGCTTTATAAATAATATCTTTCGAAAGATTCCAATGGGTCTTAAAAAACAACGAGTATAAACCATCCGGTCCTGGAGAAACAGTATCTTTAATATCCCACAATGCATATTTAATTTCTTCCAAAGAGAAACTCTCATTTAAAAAGTTAGCCCCAAATTCAGAAATAACCATTTTGCAAATAACTTCAGGAAAATGGTCACATAAGGGCAGATTATAAGTTTGTTTGAAAAAATCAATAGCCGATTCAACAAACTTATCTTCCGAAACCACCTTACCGTCGACAATTAAATTATTCAAACGCTTTCTACTTCTTCTGTTAGACATTTTAGCGTAGAAAAAAGAAGAGGCCTCGTCACCCATCATCAGCCAATCACATTTAGCCTTTTGTTTGGCAACCAGAAATTCTTTCTTGAGTGCTAAATCCAAATTTTTGATATTGAAAGAATTAGCACTCCATCTCTTAAGTTCTCTCTTAATATTTTTGAGAATGTTAATAATTTGATACAAAGGTCTGTCAGTGTGATTAATTACCCAAAGTTTCTCGATCATTGGAAAGTATTGATCGCATAAAGACCAATGATTCATATATTTGAAAGGACTATTCTTAACCCTAGGGTTAGAGAAAAACGAAACGAGAATAGCATTATGATCACTCACCGAAGGAGGTAAAAATTCAGCCGATAAATCTGGAAATAAGTTAATCCAATCAAGATTTGCAAAAACCCTGTCAATTTTAGAGAATATAATTCGACTCGGACCCGACCACCAAGAAAATTCATAACCTTTAATATTAATCTCATTAAGACCAGTATAAAAAGACATTTCATCTAATTCAAACAAATTACCAAAAGTTACTGGGTTACCTCCCTTTCTTTCTAAGGGTCTGCGAATGCAATTGAAATCCCCAAGGACCAGCCATGGCCTATAAATATTGATAGCATCCTCCTGTAGATTCTTCCATAATCTCTTCCTTAATTCAACAAAATTTTGGGCGTAGACGAAGGTCATATTACATTTGAATTTCGAGGGATTGATCAGTTCAATGGTAATGTGTTGATCACTCATACTGATAAAATTAAAATCCCAAGCATTTCCATCAATAAGAACCATAATCCAGCATTTAAAATAACATGATACGTTACTTATTATTTTCCATCCGTCATCCAACGCTTTTTCCATCTTCAAAATCTCTGAAAACAACAACTTGTTTTCCAGAATACCGAAACAGCTTATATTATACTTATCAATAAGTTTTCTCACTTCTCCCATTCTGTTAGGGTTATGAAACCCTCTAACGTTCCAGCAGGCTACTGACATTATAAAACCTTGTTATTGCGGGTCCTCAAAGACCTACTGCTAGAAGACTCCCCATTGTCTTCTGAAGGAATACCTAACATCTGAACCCACTTGGGATTCTTACGAACAAGCTTATCCTTCTGAATATTGTCAAACTCTATGTCTTGAGGCTTCGGAATAAGCTGTTCCTCCAACTCCTCTTGAACTGTGTCAACATTATCATAAGTATTCTGTTCCTCTGCCACTTTAGTCGTTCCTATATCCTGATCCAGATTATCTTGTACCTATGAGAAAATACAAGGATCAGTACCTCTCCTAAAATTAACATTATTATATATACAGTCATCAATAACTAAATCATTAGAAGATAAGGATATTGGAAGAGAATTGTGATCCAATGATGATGAAGGGCTTTTAAGAATTGATATGTGAGTCGATGGTGATTTCGGAGGAGATGATCTCAGATCTATGGCTCCCGGGGTAGTTGGAGATGCAGGAATGAATGGCTCCCTGGCTCCTTGATCAGGAGGAACTTCCGACCTGGCCAGAGGAACATTGAAGCAATCTTCACTGACTCTTATTTCGGTAATAGTAGCATGATCTGGCTCTGACGCTTCTGAAATTGCCCCCTCACCCCGCTCTACTGAGGATGCAACTTTTCCCAAATTATGATCCTGGGGTAAAATTTCTTTTACATTTGTAGATTTTCCCTTAGCTTCTGGGACCAGCTCATAAGAGACTTTCTGTGACCTATCCTGTGTTCCATCAGATGGAGGACAAACAGCAGTAATAATTTGATTTTCTTGATGCACTTGAGACTGCACGTTACCGGCCAAAAGATCATCACAGGGGACTTCCGTCCCTACGTCATTAATGACTCCGTTATCAGAATTACCGGTAACAGAGGGACCTCCAACATTCATCTACTTTTCAAGATTATTAGAAATCTCAATTCCTCCTTCCTCCCTTACTGAATCTGCACGTTCAACAAGACCAAGCTTATCTGAGTTGACAGCTTGGGTCTCTTTAAGAACCCAAGACTTTTTCATTGGAAATTCAGCAGTTACATGTCTGAAACACACACATTTGCCACAGATGGGAGGAGGGTTTTCATATTCTACTTCCTGAATGAAACTCCTCCCATTCTCGTCCCTACCTTCAATGGAGTTAGGCATTCCATAATTAACATTAACCTCAACCAAAACTCTAGCGTAGGCTAGTCTAGATTTATTTTTCGTGGCCTCATTCATCTTTATAGGAACTCCTATGGTACTAGTTAGAGCGCTAATAGCCTTATTGCCCCATAATTTAAAACTTAAACCAGGAAGTCTAACCCACATAGGCAAAGAGGTAAGCAGATCTCTATCAGTTCTCATATCTGGGGACAATCTCTTCATAATGATCAAGTTCCGGTCCATAAACCAAGGACCTGATTTTAAAATCTTATTGCAGTCCTCCTCCAAACCAAATCTCACTACAAAAAAACCGTTATTCCTAGAGTGGACTGAGAACGGCTTCTTAGTTGCCCAGACCCTGTTGGCATATCCCTCAAAAGTTCTGAGCCATGGTTTATACCCAACCACATACAATAAAATGCATAAATCCCAACCTCCCTCCGCTTCTTTGATCGCTTCAGAAGAAAGGGAACCTATCCTTTTACCATCCGCTACCTTAGGCTCTATAAACTCCAGATCCAGGTTACCTAAATCACCAACCGCTCCTTCTTTCACTGCCTCACTGTATGAAAATTTCTTTGCATTCTCCGAAACAGTGAAAATTATTTTTGGATTACCTCCTGACAGCGGAGCTTTCTGCTTAGAAATTTTTGGTTGTTTAGTAACTATCCGCCTAGCATAATCCGGAAGCACCCTCCTACCCGAGATTCTATCTAATCTACTCGTTCTTTGACCTCCCAAGTTAATCCTCTGATCAGGACCCGAAGAAGCTGGAGCCTTGCCCTTTTTCCTTCTCACCTCCTCCCAACCTTCATCATCTCGCAGAGATCCCATGGTTCCAGTTTTGTGGAGAAAGAAGTGAAGATCGGAAAATAGAAAATAGTAGAGAAAAAAAAGATAGCTTGGAAGAAACGAAAGAAAAAAAGGAGAAAAGGGAGAAACCCTAATCTCCAGATCTAGATCTGGAAGCCATTAAAAAGTTTTTAAGCTTTGAAGTTTCAATTTATTCAAATGAAATTCAAATTGAAATGAATGTCAACTTTGACTTCAAATTAATTCAATTCTACATTCACCTTTAATTAATTCAATTTCAATTTATATCGATTTGGAGCTTGATTTTTCAAAATATCAATTTATAACACTTAACAAAATGTATCCTTCAATATTCAATTATAAATCCAAATTCAAATATGATTCAATTTCAAGCTCAATTTCGAAATATCATTTTACTTAGTAATACTCAAAGCTCCAAATATGTTCAATCTTTAAAACAAATAAATTTCCAAAATTCAATCATATCCCAACTTTAAATTTCAAAGTCTCAACTTAAATTATTAAGCAATTTCTTTTAACCGAAATTTACTTCAACATTCCAAACTCAATTTGCGATAAATTCGATTTCTATAAATTGATTTTATTTATAACTTTTAAATCAAAACATTTAAATGAATTTCAAATCAATGATTTTTTTAAAATTATTAATTTAACCAATCCGGTGTCCGTATATAATTTTCTATCCTATGGCCAAGTGATTATTTATTTCAATTAAATGTCAGGGATGAATATATATCATTTAATCCAATCACAGTGTCATATGTATGTATAACAGGATATATATAAGCAAATAAACATCCAAACATTTAAATATCAACCAATAGCATCCATCGAAATAAATCATCCAATAGACAATACAATTCACGGCAATTTCATAGTTATCAATATCAGGTAATTTAATCGCAATTAAATTTTTAATTTCAACTTGATTGTCAATTTTAATTTTCAACGGTGAATTCAAATGACAATCTATATGACAATTAATTTTTTATCAAACAACGACAAATAAAATTTATATCACTTTATAATATCAAATTTAACTACCATAAAGATATTTAGTACGTTGTGAGCGTTATAAAACACTCACCTTGATATCCTGTTGTCACCGTGACGTTCCGGTTTGGAACTAAACCGGACGACTCCCGATTTTAGCCCAAATTTCAATTGTCTCCAAATTTGTCCAAACTAGTTTCATTACAAAGCTCTCGTCATCACGATCGCAACGCAAAAAGTCTCGTCCCAATCGGACATCGTATGCAGAAGTTATACATTTTATAAGTTCGACGATATTTAAATTTATAAAACAATTTAATTATTTTAAAACAACCCATACCCAATAGCCAAAGCCCGGCCCAACTAGACGTTTTCTTCCTTAAATTGAGATGCATGTACATGAACGAACAAAAACCCAACATGCTGTGCACGAATTTGGAGCAATACGGAGCTAGGGACCTCCGTTTGTCAAACCGCTTTCGCCAACAGATCCCTCTCGACGAACCACATTCGCACGTGCCAACATCATCACGCTCGGACCCACCATGCTATGTTCGACCTGGAGCCCCAAAACCATGACCGTACAGGTCGCCTTTCCCCCCTATGATGACGTGCCACACAAAAACCCCACAACAGCTGCTAAACTTCGCTACAAACTCAATTACCACGTCGCCATGATCCAAAACCCCACAATCAGCTGATAAATCGAAACCCTAGCTCACTAACTCAACATCGAGCAACTCAACTCGAAGCCGCACCCTTCAAATTGCATACCGCTTCGAAGCTCGGGTGAAAACAAGAATTTAGAAACAAGTTTCGCAATTTTTAGTTGAGTGAAAATCGAGTTATGATTTTTCAAAGTTTCCATTGTTTTGTTTTTTTTTTCTTCTTACTACCTGAAGCTTGCGTGCAAATTTAAAAGGGAGGAGACATGTTTTTGCGTGTGGGAGGCTTACTACAGTGATTTGAAATGAAATAAAGAAGCTGATGTGAAAAGTTGACTAGACAATATATTAATTTAAATTTCAAAATATCCCAATTTATGCAACTTAAAATTTTGAACCCCTATCGAGGCGTGCCACTAGGCGTTCACAATGTTATACCCCTATTCCGGACGCAATGGAAAAGGTTTCAAGCCCTAATTCAATCGTATGTGGAAGATAGCTTTTGAAGTCGATTATTTTAATTAAATACGAAATTAAATTTCTACGCGTTTCAAGCTCGCACGGCCAAACGACAAGTGCGAATTGCTACGAAAATTGAAACCTTACAATAATTCACTGTTACGGATCTGATGAAACTGGTTTCGTCGAAATCTGAGACAGTTGTAAAAATGGCTATTTCTACTATTTAATTTCAATATAAAATTCCCAATTTTAAATTATTAACTTTCAAATCAAATTTCAATTGTTCACAAATTTCATTTTTAATTTCACAGTAATTAACAATCTTTTACAATGCAGTTTTCCATTATAAATCCAGTATAAAAGATTACATTAGATTCTGCGTTCAATTATATTGTAATTCAAATTCAAGTTATTTAATTCCAATTGAATTCTTTTATTTCGATTTACACTTTCATTATTGACTCAACCAATTACTTATACATTATTATCAATAGTTTATAATTCATTTACTTCCATTTTCTTCAGCTATCATCTTATTTAAATTCACAGTAATATTAAATTACATTCATTTACGTTGATTTCAATATTATAACTTCAATATTAAATGTAACATTTTATTTATTTCGTTGTTTTCAATCAAATTCAATTCATTATTTATATTCAATACAAGTTAACATCCATATTTAATTTACAATAAGTTATTTCAGAATTCAGTTTTGTATTTTAACCTGTAATTCACATTTAACAACACAAAATTTTATTCTCTTCGGATTTTTATCCAAATTTTTATTTTAATTCGTATTTTTAAAGTGTTAAAAATACGGGTCGTTACAATTACAAATCATCACATCACCACAGATTTAAGCATATCAATATCGATAAGCGGTATATTCCTATAACACTTATCTTCCATTTACCAATTCATAGATAAATAATATACATTCATCACAGATAAAATAGATTACATTCATCACAGCTTGAATTAAAACAAATTTACATCACAAAGCATCACACAGTAGAGAATATCAAACAATTCACAGCATTCAATAAAATACAATCATCCATAATTGAAACCAATTAAGACATCTGATTAATCTAAACCAGATCATTTGCCTATGGATAATTCCTAGTCAGGGTTAATTAATAATTAATTAATTAATTACAAACATTTAATTAATTATTCTTTAATTAATCATTAATTACCCTTTAATTAATAATCATTTCATAATAACTTTAACTAATTAACCTTTAATTAATTATTCTTAAATTAATTACCCTAATTAATTAACCACATTAATTAATTATTCTTTAAAGTAATTAACCCTTAATTACTTGGTTAATCCATCTTTGATCATTTTTTCATAATTCTTTACTTAATTACAAAAATTAAGTTTATTTAAAATAAACATTTAAAATTAAGGTTATATATATATATTAAACACTTTAACTTAATTTAATTAAATTATAAAAACCTTCACTAATTCCAACTTAACCAAACCTTAATTATTTAAAAGAAATAAATTAAGAAAATCATTTGAATTTAAAACTTGATTAGTTTTAAAATTTTAAAAAACTTTATAAATAAGTCATTTTACTGACCTGAGACAAAACTACAAAATACTCGAGCCTATCAACAAAAATCCCGAGTCTAACCTAATGACAACCCAATAACATACCCGAGAAATCTTCTTCTTCCTTTTCTTTCCTTTTTAAAACTTTGTTTTTAGTTTAAATTTTTCTAAAACCTGTTATTCAGTTTTAAACACTCGCGCACATACCGGTATCACACTCGAGCCAAAACCCATTTTACTCGATACCATCCTCAAGCAAGTCTTCTTCTTCCCAAACCATTGCCTACTGACACAAACCAATATACGTGCACGTGCACCGATGATTGGAATGCCTCCGACCAACCTTCCGACCTTCGACACATCGTCAACAACATCCACGACTAGCCTGAACACCCAAATATCCAAGATGTTGACAAAATCGCGATCGAGCTACTTAACCCAAACTGACATTAAAACTCGATCTCCAAAATCCATACGCCTCGCCGCCTCAGGCTATCAGAGGCTACGCTAATCTGGCCGAAGCTTCACCCAACCTCAATACTTCGATCGCCACCGGAGCGATAAACTCCGGTACCCTGACGTCGCCTCAGCAAGACGAAATCCGACCTCACCTCAAACTTAGTTTTAAACCCTAATTCGATCTCGTTCGCCATCTACGATGAATTATAAAATCATCGAGTATTTTTCAGATGATCTTTACCCCTCCATCAAGCTACAACCTCGATCTCGAGGTCAACCTCCTTCCCGATCGCCATGAATTGGCACAAAACTCTTTCCCGTTCAACTCACGAATGCTCTCGATTTACAAGTTTAAAAATCTTGATTATATTTTTAAAAATCATCGATTTTGATAAAAAATCAGATTATATACCTGAAACAACAATTCATTCAAGTCGAGATTTTGATATGGTTTAAATTTCACTGTAATTCCTCTTTTTGTTAAAACTATCTGCAGATTCTTCTTTGAAAATATTTTTAAACTTATATCTTGTTATTACAAACAAGTTTTGTTTATATATCAAACCCTATAGAAGATTAGGGGAGGAGAGATTGATTTTAGAACTTGTATTTAAGACCTGTAACTGGAACAGAGCCTGTACTTACATATATACAGACATACACACTCAACACTTTCATATTTATATATATGCAACGTCATCCATTCATCCATACAAACACATCTATAATATTACTTCACAAATACATTTAAGTATATACCAGGATTTAGTTTTGAAAAGAGTGTTTACTCACAGTGATTCCCAGAAGAAAGAACAGAGCTTCTTCTTTTGAACCAGACTTGTGAAAATTTGCAAGCTGAAATCTTTCTCTTTTATCTTTGATTTGAGTTGAGCTGGAGTTTAAGTTGAATTTTGTTTAAGTATGAAATGATATTTAATCCAGATTTTCTTAGTTATCTTGATGGACGAAACTGAAATGAAAATGAGAAGGCTGATATAAATGAATTGAGTTTACAGGTGATAGAATTTGTACAGGTGATATTTTTGTACAACACATCAAGGATTTTTTTCTCTCTTGGTGGCTGAGATGATAAATTGTGGCTAACATTAATTAGGCTTGTCCTATTTTACAAGCTTATACTTATCTAATTTGATTTTTGTACATAGATATTTACACTAGTATCTTCTTTTGCAAGCTAACACACATATATATTTATTTTTTGTTGTCTAGTTTCACACTTATCCAATTTGTTCATATTTGAATGTATTTTATTTTCTTCTTGTACTTATTATTTTGTAATATAAATGAAGTTCTATTTTTTTAACATGTTGTTTAAATTTAGCTAATGTTTACTTTATATTTTTATAATTTATCTTATATATTTGTATTCCTATTTTTAACTTAAAATTTAAACTCAATATATTTATAAATTCAAACTTACTCATTTTTGCACATATACATATATATTCACATATATATACAAGATTTAAATTCAAATGATTTAACACATATTTTTATTTTTATTTGGAGAAACTCAAATCGATTTACCAATTAATTTCACCATTTTTATTCAAAAATTAAATTAATTATCAATTTAAATTTATTTAAAATCTGGGATCGTTACATTAATCGTTTATCTTTTTTATGAAAAATAACTTAATTGCAAATTATTTATGAATGGGATTTAAAGACACGTCAGTATCTACTATTAGACACATGTGATTTACGTGTATGGAATAAATTCTTTAAATGAAACACATATTTAAACTTTTACATGTAGTATTCATACATTTTTATTAGATAAAAATTGAGTAGAAACACATAAGCATAATTAGTTACAAAATATTGAATCATAGAACTAGTTTCTTTGAAGATATATATAATCTTAATTTTTAGTTATAATAATATGCTTTTAAATAGTTGTTATGTTCAACAAAAAAGCTATATGTCATCGAAAGAGTTATTAGTATTCCCTGGGTGAAATTACATAATTTGTTACATACATCTAACTTTGTAGTTAATCTTATTCGTAATAATTGTGTTTAATTTCTATTATATACATTATTATATTATGATATAATTAAATAAATAATTGTTATCTTTGGAACATGTTTCATTCCCATAAGAATATGAAGTTAGCAAGGATTAAACTCTCGACCTTACATACAAGCGCCGTATGTCCTAACCAATTGTGCTACCCTTGTGGGTTTAATTAGTTAAGTAATTAATTTAATGTATATTAATAAGAAAATACTGAAATAAAATGTTATGTGATTGTAGTTGCAATCGTTAGTAGTTAATCACATAAACAACATTTTTTTAAATATCCCTAGTCAAGATGTTTTGAGAAAGGATATCGATGCATCCATTGAGACTAAAGTACGTAATGCACTCTAAAAATAAGGCAGCGTGTTATACATAGTTGATGAGGGAATCAAAGGATTACGCACTCATAATTATTGCATAACTACAGAGAGTTTCCTGCTGATTGATAATAATTAAATAAAATAGGAAACCTCAATGTGATAATGTTACACAGTTCTCCCAACTTGAGAAAACCGTGGAACTTCAATATGGATACTCCACTTTGATTATAGTTAAATCATGACATAACATCCGTCGAACGAGTATAGTTGGGTCTGAATTGAAGCATTGGGAGTGAACCACTATTCAATAAAGAATTTATCTCCTCGGTTGTATGAGATTAGTGTCACTCTCAATTGTTGTCAACTAAAAGTCAAAGTTACTAGCTGGTGTAGAATGGTTCACAATAAATGTTATTATTGAACCAAGGACTTTGTTCATGGGCTAACCAAGTTGAATATGAATAATATTAGAGTTTTGACCAAAACAAAACTTCATGTGTCCTAAAATGATATAGCATTGATGAAGAGAACGCATGTAAAATAGCATCACTGTTTTAACACTCTGTAATTTTTACAACAAGTAATTAAAAAGAAATTAATTAATTATTAGTAATGCCAAAAATAAAACTTTGACAGATGTCAGAATTTGGCTGTGAAACTTGCACCATTGGGTTCATGACAATTTTCTGATCAACTTTCATATATAAAGTTTTCCGATCGAAGTTAAAATGGAAAATATATTGACATTTGAAGTTTTGCAATCAGAACTAATTATAGATGTAATTAAAGAAATAAATGTAATTAACGAAATAAATATTAATTGATGTTTGTTAAATGTTAATAGTTGCTTAGCTATTAAGAAAGATAAATGTTAAACAAATCTATTGAATATAAATAAAATATTGTAATTAGGGAAATGAACCGACAATTAAAAAAATTAAATGATCGATCGACCCCTAACTTGGGCCGGTCGGTTGCTAGCAATCGACCGGTTGGGGAATGACGGTCGATTGGTTAATGGCGTCGGGTGTAATTTTGACCTAAGCCAAACGACCCGAATTTAATATAATATAATCTAACGACTGACATTGATTCGAACACCTATCAATACAGGTTTAACCTCTCACTTTTGTTCTCATATTTTCTGAAGCAACAGTGAAGCTCTACCATTTTCTCTTCTTCACAAATTCTTAAATCTGAATAAATCTATAGTTTATATACGTATATACAAGTAGAGAATAGTAGAAGATAATATAGGAGAAGAATAGGGTCAAATCGAATTGACAAAGCTAAGGTAAATTATAAATCCAAATCTAAATCAAATTCAAATCGCTTCTCAAATCCAAATTTCTGATAAATATATGTTTGTTTGCAGTATATTTATTCTGATCAGGAGAAAAGGGGAGTCAAACTGGAATAACATGGATTAGATATGAAGATTTAAGAATTAAAAGGTAAGCGGGAAATTATATATCTTTTATATAATATTGGATTTATATCATTATGCATATGTTCGTGTATGCCTAAATGCAATTTTGGAGTTGTACGCCTAATTATATACATGTAATAAATTTATAAACCCTACTGACATATTATGTGATTGATAACTTAGATTTAATATTGCATTTACTTGAATATGGAAAGTATTAGGTAGTAGTAGTCCTTAGAATTAATAAATTATATAGCGGTTTCGGGTTTGTTGATTAAATGATTTAGAAAATTAAATGTAAATTTGAAAGTTATCACATAATTTGTTGGGATTTAAGTAGTATTTTAATTCATTGGAATGCAGGGTGTCGCAATGTAAACTTCTTTAAATTATCAAGTTCACATTTACAAATAAAAGTATATCATTTGAAATAATAAGGAATATGCCTAAAAGAAAGAGATGTATAAAATATGGAGATTTACCGTAGTTTATACTGTCTATTTTAATAACTACAAAAATATAATTCCTTGTAATTCCAAACGTAACACAAATTCCCCTTTTAGATAAGTTATAGAAATTTATAGTGTCAATCTTTCCGTTTAGAAGAGACGTAATTCTAATGCATTAAAATGTAGAAAATCTCTAGGTATGAATTACATAATTGTAATAGTGATAAAAATAATGGTCTAACTTTAAAACCAATATATGCAATAAGGACAAGTTAGAAATTAAATAATAAGCGATGAAATGTAGGTAAAGTAATGGAGTGAGCAAGGAAGAAAGTTTAGTCACCAAAGTAAGATTATAAGAGTTAAAGGGAACAGTAAAATAGATTTAATATTATAAAAAAAGAAATAAGTAATAAAAGGTATTTAACCCTTTTAAGTTAAAAGTAAGCGATAAATGACACTAAATTGACATTGATGAGATAAGAAGTAAACATATGGAAAAGAAAAGGGATATTATTAAAGATTGAACATTGGAGGCGTAGTAAATAAGTAAGTATGAATATATATCTGTGGCCTTAAGTATGTGTTTGTGACGGGTGTGATAGCTAATAGCTTAGATTAAACAAGAATGACATAGTTATTAAAATAGGTTAGAATGCGAGGTCAGTAGTGTTACACAATAGAAATCTGCCCACCGTAAGAGGCTACCAGTAGTTTTGTATATATTATACTGATGTAAGACATATCCAACTGTAGGACCTGTGGAATTATATGTTCATGTATAGTGAAGAGAATACCAAGTAGGATGGTTCGCCTCGGTCGAAGTGTCAAAGGAAATGTAGAGTCTGCTTCAACCTTTTATGGGGTATTAAGTAACAAGTAGGTATTTCTTAGATTGCATTAGGCAATCTAAATAAGACGGTGAGCAAGGCTCGGCATGGGAATAGGAGATCTTTATAGGTCGAGAACATCATCGGCCCTGAGGAATTAGCGGAAAGAGGAGGGTTATGCCTAAATGGGCTACACCTCCTGCTAGTGTAGCTCACGTTTAGGTCATGCACCACCATAATAGTTTGCTAGTTTGTTTGTTATGATCCAAGGCTAGATAACCCTTCATGGTGGTCTTTCACAAACAAATGGTCTATGGAGCTGAGTCCATGATATAAAGGTGAATAGAATACAGCTAAATTATTGTGGCACTGTTGTTAGGCATTATGGGAGTTCTTTGATATGTACAACGACGATGACATGATACTACATTGATGATGGATCCCGGTGAGGTGTTGGGTTATGGATACTAGCGGGGATAGTATCTTGGTCCAAAAGGGGACTTCAGTACTTATATATATATACACACACACACAATTATGTGGTTATTATCTACCTAGGGTAGATGTAGCGTATCATACGCGTACGTGGAGTCGAGATGACTAAGTAAAATAAAAAAACATTACATGTAATGGAAAGTGATCGGCATAAACTAGTTTTATGTATAAAGTGTGTAATTTACCAATCACTAGAACGTTGTTCTAACTCCCTCCTCATTACAACCCATAGGATAACTTTAAAGGGATATGTACCTCTTCACTCCTATAAATACCCAAGCATGCAGCAACAATGAGGACAAATTTTGGAAACTCTAGACTCTACCAAATACAAATAGCCGAACAGAACCCTCAGATTGTAATATTTAACAATAAATCATTGTACTTCACAGTAAAATACTTGTAAAAGCTTAAATATAAGATAGGTAATAAAAATGAACAGTGGACGTAGGCCCATTATGGGTGAACCACTATAATCTATATGTACATTACTTTTATTGTATTCTATTTCTATTGAATTCTCTGTTATAAGTTCTATTGGAGGTGTTTGTCTACTTTTGTGCAAACAGTTGTTCGACCTATTTTATATATGTAAGTTTCGTGAATCAAAGCTAAATCTATTTTATGTAAATCTATAAGCAGTTCATAAAAAATTTGAATGCCTATTCCATTAAAATAGAAAACAAATGGTTGCTTTAAGACATGCCACCTTCTTATTAGAGGACTTCTTTCCAGAGAAATTATTGATAGTGTGACGGACCAGGATATTCAAACATAGAAACTACGAGTTCCTTATCGGTATAGAGAAAATAGTTTGTTCATAATGATAGTATACTCGGTTGTCAACAAGCCATGGAGAGTATACTACAACATGGCATATTGCTTTAAATCTAAAATGAATTCTGATACATCAAAAAATTTGATTTTGAAGATAGTGAAGGATATGATACATCGTCCCCTAGTGAGTCTTTGAGAAGAAGATCAATGTAGTTGGAAGTTTATAAAGCAAGGTTGATGGGAAATAACCTCGTCCGATTCAAATGTTGAAATCAATGAAGCAAGTTCGGTAGTCTACTTCAATAAGTCAAATCAAATTCTACTTATGAATTATTGCACTATGTGACTAGTATTTTTGGCATGCTGATGTTGAAAGAAAACTTCTAATTAATGATTTAGAGGAGACTGTCTGCATACTGTAGCCAAAATGTCTCAAAGTCGGCAGGAGCGATAACAAAGCTTGTGGACCTTTTAAGGAATGATATTAAACAATCATCTAAAGGATGAGCTAGTATTTTGACTAAAAAACAAATAGTTTGGTTTCAATCAAAATGTAGAGGAAGCGTGTTTCTATAAGAAAGAAAATTGAAGGTACAAAGACATTTCTAATACTATAAGTAAACAACATGCTACTGATTGGTGATGGTGGACCCACATTAAAATCGTTTAAAGCTTGGTTATTTAATTCTTAAAGAAATTTGAAAATTATTTCCTTGTACTTGGTATAAGAGGATAATGGGATTATCTCGGTTGATGTACATAAACATCGTATCAAAAAGTTCAATATGGAACATAAGAGATAGATTCCTTATGCATAGGAATTAGGAACCATCATATATTCTATGTTATGTACTAGTTGTAATTCACTTATGCACTTGGTGCATTAAGTGAATATCAAATTCATGTTAAAATTATTGAATGGTAGTTAAGAGCATTTTTGAGTATTTACGAAATACTAGAGAAGTATTTGTAGAAAAAGCAAACTTCTTAATAAGGATTATTTGAATTCGAACTTCATAAGTGACATCGCAAATAGTAAGTCAGTCTTAAATTCATAATTAGCCTTAACGAAGGGGCTTTAGGTTGAAAAGGTTCCATGCAATTCCAAGCAATAGGTTGTGAATGTCTCAACTATAAAGGCTAAGTGCATCGCTTTGAATAGTGCCATAATAAAAGCATTATATATACGTAGATTTATAAGAAAGCTAGTACTGGTTCCCACTATTGATAACCCAATAACATAATATGATAACAATGATGCAATATAGATTGCAATTTGAACCAATGGTTCAATAAAAGGTTGAGAAATGTTCTATGTAATTACCATGTGATTAAAAATTTTATGTAACGACCCATAATTTTTGAACATTTGAAAATGAAATATTTAATTAATTTTAAATATTTGAATGATGGTTTAGCTTGAATCCCCAAAATAACTATGGATTTGGCGATTTAATTTTAAAAATTAATCTATTGAAAGTTGAATAAAAATTTGAATCTTCAATTTTAAGTTGATTAAAAATATTTCAAAGGATTGTAAAAATTCATATTGATAATACTGAAGATAATAGAAGCTTCGGAATTGAGTTTGAAAATGATTTGTTTTGTTTTGAAATTATATCGTTTGAATCGATATTTAAAAATAGCCTTTCGAGGCACAGTCTCGAAATTCGACGAAACTAGTTCCATTGGATCCGTAATATTGAATTATTATCGGATTTCAAATTTCGTAGCGTTTGGAGTTGTTGTGTGAGCATACGACATATAAATGCGTTGAACTTGAATCAAATTCAATTTAAATTTAAATTTTAAATTTGGTCAACATCAGCTACTTTCCTTCCGTAAATTATGCCTAAAATCACGATACCAAATCATGCAAGCATGCCTCCTCTCGATTTTAAATATTCCTCTCCCACTCAGAAATCAAATCGAGAATTTTTTTTTATGCCGAGCTTTATCATTTAAAATCAATCGAAGAAAAAAATGACTGCTCTTCAATCCATTTCGAATACCCAGCTTCAAACGAAAATGATTTCGTTCCTCAAAAAAATAATATGATGGCTGAAGCCCCTTTACTCTCGTTCAAAATCAAATCGTTCAACG
Organism: Allium fistulosum; assembly: GCA_030737815.1. NCBI lineage: Eukaryota > Viridiplantae > Streptophyta > Magnoliopsida > Asparagales > Amaryllidaceae > Allium > Allium fistulosum. The sequence continues at coordinate 592,395,750 of CM060905.1, read as the reverse complement.
AAAAAAAACTCGAACGCGGATTTTGATGTTCCCTCAATTCAAATCGCAAGCAAGCTCGAGCTCGATTTGGATGCAAGATCCTGGAGTTGTTCGACGATCAAATGGCGATGCTAGCTGGGCTCGAGGTGATTCGCAGCTAGGGTTGCGGCGATGGCAAGGGCACGCGTGGCAACGACGTTCGAGACGAGTGAAGCTCGTATTGGCCGATGTCGATGTCGTATGGCTAGGGCAATGGCGTGGCATCGCGATCTCATTGCACGCGATTCGAAAGCATGGGTTGTGGCGGTGGCAGACCGAGGTGGCTTCGACGAGTCTGGGTTTTCTTTAGCAATGAGTTATTGATTTAACACAGAAAATAATTACAGTAGTTAAAGGAGAATAAATGTTTGGTGGTTAGTTTATTTCACAGTAAATACATATATGAATATAGGCAGAAAAACAGTGAGGTATTTTCTTTTGAAATTTATTTATATAAATATATATGTAGAAGTTTATAAAGAAAAAAAATATTACTGTGATAATTTTTGTTATTAGGCAGAAGTATTTAAAGTAAATAAATATATACACAGTTTAAAGAAAGTATATATGGATAGACAAATATGGAATGATCAGTTAAATGTAAAACAGTTTGTTTAAGATTTACAGTAATGGAAAAGAAAATATTTTGTTAAATGAAGGAATTAGTTAAAATTAAAAAAAAATGAGAATTTAATGGTTCGATTTATTCGAATATTAATAGAATTGTATAATTATTTATACAAGGTTAAAAATGGAGAAATGGTCAAAATGGAAAATGGGATTGCAAAATAAAAGCAAAGGTGAGATCTTCTCACTCAAAATGAAAAGTTGGATTTTGCAGTTATTGACTGATTGATTGCTGTTTGGTTGTGATATAGTATACATAGTAGTATATAGCAATATATATATATATTGGCATATGTATATATTGGAGTTGATTGATTTCCCGCATTATATAGCGGATGAGACCCTATTGCGCCGCATAATAGCGGATAATATTTTATAAATCCCATATACCGCGATGTTCCACCTCGAAGTGGAATTGGTATTGTGCTAACATCTGTGGATGTAGGGAAACAGGTTGGAGGGATCCGACTGGATTCCTCACCGTATTGATTTATTTACAGATATTGTGATATATTCTGTTATCATATGATGATATGTGATGTTTTGTTGTCGTGATTGACTATTTGGTGCCGTTGCATCATTGGGCCTATTTTGAAGTTTTAAAAATGTTAAAGTGGAGATTTCTAATTTAAAAAGGATTTTAAAGTGATTTCGGAAATGTACGTTTTATTAAATTTTGGAAATTGATTCATTTTAAATAAATAAAAGTTATAATTTTTATTGTTATAAATTATGATTTTTGAGAAAATACAGTTGAAATATGATTTTTGAAAAAATGGAGTTAATGATTTTTATAACATAGTTTAAATAGAGATTTTTGACTTTATTATAAAAGTGTTATATATAAGATTTATAAAATTTGATTTTTATAAATCAAAGTGATGGGATTTTAAAGGAGTTTGAAAGACATTTTAAAATGATGTTAAAATGGGTTTTATAAAAGGATAGAACTTACGACTTGTAAAGTCTTAAAAGAATGATTTTGTAAATAAATGAATTATAAGTGTTTAACTTATAGGATGGATTTTTGGTATAAAATTGAGTTATAAATTGAATTGGTTAATAAAAGGAATTTATAAGTTGAAGTAGTTAAAAAATATAAATGGAATTTATAAACGTTGTTTTATAAATCCGAAATTTGACTTATTTTGATAAGTAAATTATTATAGCTTGTTAAAGGAAGTATATTCACGATTTTGGACAGTGGATAATCCTTTAAATAAAAATGTGTAGAAATAATGAATTTGGATAACGAAGTATATTCATGATTTTAGACAGTGAATATATTATTAAATAAAACGGAGATGTTTTGGGAAAGTGATATTTGAAATAGAATTTAAACGATTTAAAGATGTTTTAAAATGTATTAACTATCGAAAACATAGATTTCAACATTCATTGTTGAAATAGACGTTTTCGAGAAATAAGGAAATGGTGGACTATAACACTGTTGTTATAGTAAATGATTTTCGAAAGGAAATGTTTTATATAGTATTGGGATTTATATATCTATCTTAATTTCGAATCCCTATACTAGTGATTTTGGGTCGTCGTAATGATGTTTTACGCAACATTCGTTTTGACTCAAATAGATGTGTTTAAGAAAATGATTTCCTTAAAGAATGAAATATATACTTAATTTTGATTTAAGTATATTGAATATTTTCAAATGTTGAAAATAAATAAGATTTGTGAATTACTTATTATTAAATAAGTATGGAAATGCTTTTCCAATACGAAATGAAACGTTTTTGAGAATTTATCTTTGTAAAGATAAATTGAAAGTGAATATTTGAAATCGATTGAAAATCGTATATCAGTAGATATTTTGAAATATAAATCCACTATGGAATTTATAACCGAAAAGGGAAATTGTTTAAAAAAATAAACGTTGATTTATTTTTGAAGTATGAAATTATATATCTTGTAAAGATATTTTTGGAAAATAAATAATTTGGAAAATTATTTGGAATCTGATGATGCTGGGCAGACCTATTGATAGTTAAATAACCGACTATCAATAATTACCTTGAATGGGTATTTGTTGTGATTTGCTTGAATTTGAATGCTACACTTATTTTCAAAATATTGCGCTCACTATTCGGGTTAGCCGGGAAAGGACCTTTGGGTCGTATAACCCATTCCGAATATGTGATACGTCGTAATGGATCGCATTTGCTATATTACAGCATGATAGGGGGTTCTCGCTTCGTGGTTTGGTGGTGAACGAGAGACTCTTACCCCTACATGTCCCTGAGTGGGATGGGTTGGTTGTGACAGTCGAGAGGCTGGCCGTAAAAGCACTTGTAAGGTACCAGTGTAAGCCACGGTGGGACTGGGATGGTTGCAAAGCCTACCGGTGGCCGCTACCGATGGTTGAAAAGCCTACGTTCGTTACATTTGGTATCAGAGCAGCTGGTTAAGCGATAACCCTGGCTCTGTTGGGAATTACTCATTAGAGGTAGAGTCAGTAGTACTCTAGAATGTGTTGAGTGTAATAATAGATATGAGCGCGTATTTGTTAGTGAATATAAAATTTTGTTTTGTATTGTGTTGACTTATCGGTTGATTGTTTATAGATTCTGGTCGGTGCAGTCTAGCTAACTATAATCGATAGGGGTTTCTAAACTCTTAAACAAGATAAACTGACACAGTATTGTTTTAAATACGGTAAATGAGATAATTTCACCCAAAACTATTTTTGTATAGAAAAGAAATGTTTTTCTATGAATTATTATAGTATATGGATGCTTGGTTGTTAGGAAGTAATAACATTGAAATATTATCACTGTTATATTGAAAATCAAATAAGAGATAAAATGGTATAACCAAAGATGGGAGATAAATTCATTTAACAAATGAAATTTATAAATATGAATTAAAAATAAAGATAAGGAAATAAATTCACATACAAATGAAATTTGAGAATATAAATTGTAAATGTGATTTATAATTTGTAGTAGAATTCCAGAGAAATATTGAAAATGTTTTTGAAAGGATTTGAAGTTTTGAAGATTTGGAAAAAATTTAAATCCCTTTGAGTTTGGAAATGATTTCCAAAGGTTTTGGAAAAGTGTTTTGAAGGGATAAAAGCACTAAACTCTTTTCGGTCGCTGGAAAATAATTCCAATGATGATCGCGACATCACCGGTGTTCATTTTCGGGTTTCCAGGAGAGGAATTGCTGCCCAGTTATTTTAAATTAAAGTTGTTAGGAAATTTGGGTTTGGCTTTGGAAATTCAAAAGATAAATTTGAATTGATTTCAAAAACGGTTTTGAAATGTTGGTAAGACTCTGGAATTTTATTTAAAATAATTATGGAATAATGAATAAGTTAGAACACTTAGAAAATTCAGATTAAACTAATTTGAATTAAGGTGAATTTGAAAAGTCTTATAGACTAAAATGATTGAAATAAGATTTATTAAGATGGAAAATAAAATTGTAAATGAATAAATAAATTTGCAATTGCAAGTACAAGAAAGTAAATTGAATGTTGAAATTTATTTCGGATTTGTAATGAATTAGGAAATAAAACTAATTTAAAATAAAGCTATGAATCAGTTGTGAATAAAAGATAGCTGATAAAATTCAATATTCAGGAGGTAAACTAAATCCAAATAGAGTTGAAAGTGTAAATTGAATTCAAATGAAATTGGAAATAGAAGATTGAATGAAAAAGAATATATAACTTCAATAGTGAATTAAAAATGGTATAAGAAGTATATATTGAAAATTTTGTAATAAAATGTGCAAAATGATATTTGAATATTGTAATTGGATATTATGGCTAGTAGGATATACAAGTGTATTAAAGGAAATAGAATTGGAATTTTGATTTCGAAGATAAATTTGAATTGCTCGAAAAAGGTATGTATTTGAATTTCAGTATGAAATTTGATGATCTTCTGATTTTGCCACTTGGCATTTTGTTTTCTATTGAGATTTGGGAGTCCGTTGTGCCATTTTGTAGTTGTACCGAGCTAGCCGCGCAAAGGAGACGCTGGTGAAATTTTTCGAAAATATCGGGTGTTAGAAAATTTTGAAAGTTTAAATTTGAATTTAAATTTGAATTGTTAAGAAAACAATGTTGTTTGGAAACTATAATTGAAATTGGAAAAAGCTAGTTGAATTAATAATGTATCTTTAGTAAAAAGATTTTGGTTGACAAATTGATAAAACTATTGGATTGTGAAAAATATTAAACGGATTAAGAATCATTCTTCCTAACTTGTAATTTCGGGACGAAATTCTTTTAAGGGGGGAAGATTGTAACGACCCAGAATTTTTGAACATTTGAAAATGAAATATTTAATTAATTTTAAATATTTGAATGATGGTTTAGCTTGAATCCCCAAAATAACTATGGATTTGGCAATTTAATTTTAAACTTTAATCTATTAAAAGTTGAATAAAAATTTGAATCTTCAATTTTAAGCTGATTAAAAATATTTCAAAGGATTGTAAAAATTCATATTGATAATACTGAAGATAATAGAAGCTTCAGAATTGAGTTTGAAAATGATTTGTTCAGTTTTGAAATTATACCGTTTGAATCGATATTTAAAAATAGCCTTCCGAGGCACAGTCTCGGAATTCGACGAAACCAGTTCCATTGGATCCGTAATATTGAATTATTATCGGATTTCAAATTTCGTAGCGTTTGGAGTTGTTGTATGAGCATACGACATATAAACGCGTTGAACTTAAATCAAATTCAATTTAAATTTAAATTTTAAATTTGGTCAACATCAGCTACTTTCCTTCCGTAAATTATGCCTAAAATCACGATACCAAATCGTGCAAGCATGCCTCCTCTCGATTTTAAATATTCCTCTCCCACTCAGAAATCAAATCGAGAAATTTTTTTTTATGCCGAGCTTTATCATTTAAAATCAATCGAAGAAAAAAATGGCCGCTCTTCAATCCATTTCGAATACCCAGCTTCAAACGAAAATGATTTCGTTCCTCAAAAAAATAATATGATGGCTGAAGCCCCTTTACTCTCGTTCAAAATCAAATCGTTCAACAAAAAAAACTCGAACGTGGATTTTGATGTTCCCTCAATTCAAATCGCAAGCAAGCTCGAGCTTGATTTGGATGCAAGATCCTGGAGTTGTTCGACGATCAAATGGCGATGCTAGCTGGGCTCGAGGTGATTCACAGCTAGGGTTTCGGCGACGGCAAGGGCGCGCGTGGCAACGACGTTCGAGACGAGTCGAGTGAAGCTCGTATTGGCCGATGTCGATGTCGTAAGGCTAGGGCATTGGGGTGGCATCGCGGTCTCATTGCACGCGATTCGAAAGCATGGGTTGTGGCGGCGGCAGACCGAGGTGGCTTCAATGAGTCTGGGTTTTCTTTAGCAATGAGGTATTGATTTAAAATAGAAAATAATTACAGTGTGTAACAACCCGCATGTTTGTCGATTTTATATTTAAATATTTTATTTAAATATTTTATCGTTGGTCGGATTTTGGTCCGAAAAGCTACTTTTTTCATACGGTCAAATTAGGACTCGAGACCACCTCCATTGAGTTCAAAATGACGTTTGGAATCTTTTTGAGTGTAAACTTCGATATGTTTGGAGATAGTGAAATTTTCGTCACTTTTTGCTTTGGGCTTTGGTTTGGGCTGAACCACTTACTAACTCAGCCCAACCCCCTCTCCTCTTCACTAATTCCTTCTTCATTTTCCTAACACTTAAAGCTTCTTCAAAAATGGTGGAGGGAATGGGAAATTAAAACTCAAAAGTCTCAATCTTCATTGCTAATCCAACATCTACTCCAAATTCAAGTAAAGACATTGATTCAAGCTTGTGGTTGATTCTTGCTTTGCTCTCAAGCTTCATCTTCATCAAATTTCATGAAAAGGTGAGATTTTTATCTCACATTCTTGCCTATAACTGTCATTGGATTGTTGGGAATGATTCCCTATCACTTGTGCACATGCATTTGCATTTGGTTTGGATTGAATTGGTGAAAACCCCAATTTTTAGTGTTTTGGCAAAATTCTGGGCTTAGGTCGTTCAGCCTTGGAGAAGACAGGCCTGCAATTCTGTCACGCCTCGTTAGGTCGTTCGGCATCCTTAAGTCGTTCGGCACACTTAGGTCGTTCGGCTGTTAGGTCGGTCCTTCTTAGGTCGTTCCTTGCTAAGTCGTTGGCAATGCTAGGTCGCTCGACCTGCTTTCGTTAGGTCGTAATCCTCAGGTCGCTCGGCCATTGAAAACTCGGTGCAGTTAGGTCGCTCGACCTTTTTACCCTTAGGTCGTTCGCCTCTAGGTCGTTCGGCTACGTGAGTCGCACCAATGTCTTAGGTCGCTAACCCCTTGGGTCGTTCTATGCTTAAGTCGCTCGGCCTATTTACCTCTTAGGTCGTTCGCCCAAGTTAAGTCGTTCCACCTCTTAGCTCGACCCTGTTAGGTCGCGCACCTTTTTAGTTCGACTTTGTTAGGTCGCGCCACCCTGTTAGGTCGCGCAGCTCGATAGGTCGCACCATCTTCTGTCTTAGGTCGCTCGGCCTCATTCCTTAAGCTGTAGCTCCTTAGGTCGTTGCACCTTAGGTCGGCCACGTTAGGTCGCAAATTTCCTAAGTCGTATGCCGTGGATGTTTTGTCTGCATTTCTACCTTGTTGGATTTGGAATTTAACTCTTTGGAGTTTATGTACATCTTCGAATCTGAATGTATACATTTGATTAGTAGTTTTTGTATACATCTGGGATTACTCTGACTTTTGGCTAACTACTTAGATTAGTAGTTTTTGTTGTATACATTTGAGATATAGACTCCGTGATGTACACTTATCCTTTTGTGTAGCTTGTAGCTATTCTTTTGTATTATCGTGGATCTTTCAGACCACTACTCTGATGTACACTTTCATGTGTTATATGTTCATATCGTTTTCCGCCATTGTGATATGAATGTCTGTGACGGATTTATGTTATGATTATTTCTATGCTTGTTTCCGAAGATTATACATAGCCACTGTGTGATAGCTTTGCGTTTGTATCGGTATGTCAGATTTCCTCCTTAAATGAAATGCATGCTATACTATCTGACATATCGGGGCTCGCACAAAGAAATTACACGGATGGTCGCTCCTCAACAGCCTTATTCTCCGTGCTAGTTGACAGCACTACACCGTAGTGTTCTTGGCTAGCGTGGGTATAGAGGTGGGGCGTCACAGTAGTTAAAGGAGAATAAATGTTTGGTGGTTAGTTTATTTCACAGTAAATACATATATGAATATAGGCAGAAAAACAGTGAGGTATTTTCTTTTGAAATTTATTTATATAAATATATATGTAGAAGTTTATAAAGAAAAAAAAATGTTACTGTGATAATTTTTGTTATTAGGCAGAAGTATTTAAAGTAAATAAATATATACACAGTGTAACATCCCGGATTTTCGACTTTCGAAAATTCAACATCGATACTCACTTTATCGACTGCTGAGCCATCGAATGCCGGAAACCCGAAAAGTTATGGTTTTAAGAAAGAAGAAAAAGGTAGAAGAAGAAGATAGAAGAAAAAGAAAGAAAGAAAGAAGAAGAACAACAGAAAACACATCAGAACAGAAAACAATATCAGAATCTCACATATCGCAGCGGAACAATATATAATAGATAAATGAATATCATTTAAAAACAAAAGAATTATATCTGTTATTACATACATCAATCATCAGAGTCAATATACAACTCAGTACAACAATGGACAGTTATATAACTTGTCCTCATACAGAATACACAGCGGAATAAATACTATCAGATACAAATACTACGACTCGTCCTCCAGCTTATCTCCAAAGCTCCAGAATATCCAGAATATCCTGATAATATAACTCTAGGCTGCCCGTGTGGAAATTGGTGGGCACCCAGAGTTTAGAAGGGAACAATAAACTCCGAGTCAGTCATGGTGACTGGTGTGAGATCGTAAAACAGTTATTCTTTAAAATAAACAACAGGAAGATTTAAAGTCAATTCGCAATGCTTTTGGAAAATGAAACTACCATAAGACCTCCCACCACACACACAATGCAAACGCAGACTTGGAGGAGATTTCTTCTTATGATAGTCAAAGATGCTTACTACGCAAAATCAAATTCTTTTTGATATTATTATTAGTGCATAGTGGAAAACATTTCGAAAGTAGAATATAAATCTTAGCCAGCATAGGTACCATTATATTATGCCTGCTATAGCTGCCTCCTGAGGAGACAGGTTATACAATTTAAATCGTAAAGGTTCGTATTGTTTCTTTGGATTTCCAACAAATGGTCAGGCTAAGGAACTTCCTATCCACGATGGGTACGTCCCTGGAATAGACGACCCGAGAACCTAACCGGATCTCTGCCAACACAAGGCCGGGTTACCTCTGCAAAAATAGGTAACTACTGACACGCGTATGCCATCCCCCGATCGTCACCGATCTTCCCGAGGATCCCCGATTCGCAACAAACCACATAGAAAAAATAATGCAGTAACCACAGAGGTTAAGTATCTGGGCTCCATACCATGATACCACCTTTATCCAGAAGGAATGACATACACTAAGGGGCGCTACTCCCTAGAACCTTGCTGCATCCTTCCTGTTTCGACCATTTCCGGGGTGTGAGGCTCGACGAAGTCTCGTCCACAAAGCTACGCTTTCTCAAAAAGCCCTGCTTCGGGTCTAACAAAATGATCAACCTATGATCACAAAGATATAAGATCAAACAAATGATCATATCACAAATGATCAAACACTGATCATTTCACAGCAACACTCAGTATGCCACGTTACCAAATTGGGATATATCGCTGATAGATTTCAACTACATAACCTCTGAGCTCGTACGTCTCAGAGAAGGGTGTTAAGCTAAGAGAATAAATTCTCCACCACCAACAGAAATGTATTTGAAAGAAATCAGCTTTATATCTCAAATTGTAACGTCAGACACACAATCCATACAAGTCTGTTCCGGGATCGAACAGAACCGAAGGCACTTCTCACGAAGCCCTTGCATTTCCGGATAATTTTCTAATCACGTCAGGACTTCCCGTCACTAAGGGTGATAAAACCTCTAAACCGGAGATCAGCCGATGTAGAGTAACTCGACGGTAATCCTTCCGTTTTCAAAAATATCCGGTCTTCAACACCGGTCTTCAATTGCAATTCATAACGACGTATCACATATTCGGAATGGGTTATACGACCCCATGGTCCTTTCCCGGCTAACCCGAATAGTGAGCGATTATTCAAAAATAAGTGTGGCATTCAAATTCATCCAATTCACAACAAATACCTACTCAAGGTAATTATTGATAGTCGGTTATTTAACTATCAATAAAGATGCGCAACATCATCAGATTCCAAATAATTTTCCCAAATTATTTTATCTTCCAAAATATCTTTACTAGATATAAAATTTCCACACTTAACCATTTGAAAACAATTTCAAATCAATTTCCACATTTCAATTTATCTTTAAAAGATAAAATCTCAAAACAGTTCATTTCATTTTGGAAAACATTCCATACTTATTTAATAATAAGTGTTTCACAAATCTTTTATTTTCAACATTTGAAAATATTCTTTATACTTAAATCAAAATTTAAGTATAAATTCATTCTTTAAGGAAAACATTAATATAACAACATTTATTTGAGTCAAAACGAATGTTACGTAAAACATCGTTACGACGACTCAAAATCACTAGTATAGGGATTCAGAATTTAGATAGACATATGAATCCCAATACTACACAACAATATTTCCTTTCGGAAACCATTTACTATAACAACTGTGTTATAGTCCATCATTTCCTTAAATTCCTCGAAAACGTCTATTTCAACAATAAATGTTGAAATCTATGATTTCGATAGTTCACACGTTTTGAAACATCTTTTAAAACAATTAACTTTATTTCAAATATCACTTCTTCAAAAATAAATCCATTTTACTTAACAATATATTCACTGTCCAAAATCGTGAATATATTTCACTAATTACATTTCACTATTTTCTACACATTTTATTTAAATAAAAATTCGCTATCCAAAATCGCGAATATATCTTCTTTAAAAATCTTATATATTTAATTTCTCAAATTCCACTGATTTCGAATTTATAAACAACGTTTATAAATTCTATTCCTACTTTATAACAACTTCGATTTGTAAATCTCCTTTATTAACAAATTCGATCCATATTTCATTTGAAGGCAAAAACCCAATTTATAAGTTAATTTCTTATAAACCTTCCATTCTACAATTTCATTCATTTTAACTTCACAATTTATAAATCTATAAATTTCATTCATTTATGGATTCCATAATATTTCATTTTTAACACTTATAAAATTCGTTTTATAAGTCCAATATTTTGATTTATAAAATATCAATTTTTTTAAATCTTTCCATACAAATCGTTTATAGTTATTCAAAAATCCCAACTTAAACCATTTTATAAATAAATCGACTTTTATTTCAAAAACGACACTTCGGTTATATTTCACTAAAAATTATAACTTTTATAACTTTAAAATTTTACGTTTATAAATCGATTCAAAAATTCCATAAAACGTATATTTTCAAAAATCACTTTAAAAACCCTTTTTAAAGTAAAAGTCGTTATTTTTACATTTCAAAACTGAATCCGATGATGCAACAACACCAATCAGTCCATCACAACAGTCAATATCATATATCAATATGATAACAGAATATATCACAATATCTGTAAATAAATAACTACTGGTGAGGAATCCAGTTGGATCCCTCCAACCTGTTTCCCTGCATCCACAGACGTTAGCACAATACCAATTCCGCTCCAGTACGGAATTATCGCGGTATATGGGTTTTATAAAAATCCGCTTACTAACGGCGCAATAGGGTCTCATCCGCTATACGAGGCGGGAATCAATCAATCCAATATATACATATGCCAATATGTATATATTGCTATATATATAGATATATATCCTATCATATCTAATACCACATCCAATAGCAACAATCAGTCAATAAATAACTGTAAAAATTCCACATTCATTTGAGTGAGAAAATCTCACCTTAGCTTTTATTCGCAATCCATTTCCATTTCATCTTGTTCCCTTTACGATTTCAACTGTATAAACATTTATACGATTTATTAATATTCGAAATAAATAGAACCATTAAATTTTTATTTATAAATTTAATTACCAAAAATTTTATTTTAAACTTTAAAATTTAAAATTTGAACTGTTTCTCCTTAAATGATCAAATTGTCTAACCATTTGACGAGTTTAAATTTTTATAACAATTCAATTTAAACAATTTAAAGCTATATCAAATTCCCAGTTTAAACTAATTTCTTACTTAATAAATTTACTTAACAAAAACAAATCTAGAACTAAATTTCCTTTAATAATTTATTTAACTAAATAATTTAAATTTAAAACTAAACTTCTTTTTAAATAAAATTCTTGAACAAATTTTCCTATAAATCAAATTGTATTTTACTGTATATATGCATCTTTTCAACTGAAACTTGTTTGCTGTAAATTTTATACAAGTTATAAACATTACCTAACAGCCTCCTCAAATCGACGACAACTGTCGAAACTCGAGTTGCACCAAAACCCAATGCCAAGGCAAGCCCAAACCCAGTCTCGATCTCCTCGTTCCACGCGAGTGCGTCACCTCAACTACACGCGAGCGAAACCCTAGCTTTTGATTGAAATTGACTCGCGACCCACTGATGCCCTCCGACAGCACAAAGAACAACAAGCAGACCCATCGTCGCTCGCCCCTTCCACGCGAGTCTTCCTGCCTTAGTTTCGACGAACCCATCGCCTTCCCGAGCCTCGCGACTTCGAACTGCCGTACGCGATCTGCTCGCGAATGCCACCGCCACCCTTCCAGATTTTATCGCTCGAACTCGAGCCCTACTCGACAGCTGCCTCGCGAAGCAAAAGTCGCCCAACTCCTTGGCCTCGACATCGAGCTTCGCTCCCCCTCCTCGGTCTCGTGCTCGTGAGCCAGATCTCCATGCTTCGCGTGCGCCACTACACTACATGCTTGCTGCTCGCGATTTCAGATATGAGAGAGGAGGCTTAGGAAATGTTTTCGTACCGGAGGCGGCCATGATTTAATTTGAAATAAATTTTCGACTTTGATTCATTCGAAAATCTGAGTGTATGAATTAATTTGAAGAGGAGGCGCTCGTATTTCTTTGAGAATTCAATTTGAACAAATTCGAGAACAGAGGGAGGAAAGAAAATGAAGTTCGAAATTTACGGTGGCCATTTCTATTTTTCTTTCGTTTTGAAATGTATTAACTGAGGAAGTTGCGTGATGATATTAAAAGAAATGGAGAGGAGACAAGAGCACGCGATTAACAGAGGATAGGTCGACGCAAATCAGAGACTAGGGTGGCTGATGATTTGATTTTACAAAATTTTAAATTAAAATTCAATTTAATTCTTAACGCATTTACGTGTCGTATGCTCACATAACAACTCCAAATAATACGAAATTTGAAATCCGGTAATAATACAATATTACGGACCCAATGGAACTGGTTTCGTCGAATTCCGAGACTGTGCCCCGGACGGCTATTTTTAAATTCGATTTAAACGATTAAACATCAAAACTGAACAGAATAGTTTAAAATTCAATTCTGAAGCTCCTGTTATCTTCAGTATTATCAATATAAATTTTACAAGCATTTGAAATAATTTTTTCTTCAACTTAAAATTGAAGATACAAATTTTTTTTTTATTCAGCATTCACTAGATTAAATTTTATAATTTAATCACCAATTTCAAACTTAGATCGGGGATTCAAATTAAATTATCGTTCAAATATTTAAAATTAATTAAATATTCCCAATTTAACTTGTTCAAAATTCAGGGTCGTTACAGACTTCCCCCCTTAAAAGAATTTCGTCCTCGAAATTACAAGTTAGGAAAAGTGGTCCTTAACTCGTCTACTATTTTTCACAATCTAATGGTTTTATCAATTTATCAAATTTTCAAATCAAATCTTTCTACTAAAGATTTGTTATCATTTCAATTAACTTTCTAAACCTTTCATAGTTTTCAAACAACATTGTTTACTTCAAAATTCAAATTTAAATTCAAATTCAAATTTTAAACTTTCAAAATTTTCTCAAAATTTTCTAACACTCGAAATTTTCGAAAAATTTCGCCAGCGTCTCCTTTGCGCGGCTAATACGGTACGACTACAAAACGTCCCTACGGACTCTCAGATTTCAAAAAGAAAAAGAAAAAGCCAAGCGGCTAGACCAGAAATCATCAAAAACTCATATTATAATTCAAATACATACCTTTTTCGAGCAATTCAAATTCATCTTTGAAATCAAAATCCCAATTTATCACCTATATATCCTACTAGCCATAATATCTAGTTACAGCATTCAAACTATTTTGCAAATTCGATTACAAAATTTTCAATATAACTACTTATATCATTTTTACTTCACTGTTGAAGTTATATCCATTATCTTCAATTTTACATTTCAAATTTTATTTGAATTCAATTTCACATTTCCATTTCTCATTTGAGTTCAATTCACAATTCCAATCTAATTTGGATTCAATTTACTTTCAATTCTGAAATATTGAATTTTATCAATTATCTGTCATTTACAACTGCACTTTCTTAAATTAGTTCCAATTACTAATTCATTCTTCTTCAAACTTATTCATTCGGTCAATATTCAATTAGCTTTACTTACTAATTCCATTATGAATTCTATTTTCAATTATAAATTCATATTCACAATTTCATCCCATTATTGAATTTTAAATTTTCAATTACCTTCTTGAATTCTATTCCAAGTTATAAATTCATTTACAATTTGAATTTCATTCCAATCAGATCTCAATATTTTATAAATATTTTTATATAGTATTCCAGAGTCTTTTCAACTTCAAAAAAAATCATTTTGAAAACAATTCAAATTTTCCTTTGAATTTTCTAAAACCAAATCCAAATTTTCCAAACAACTTCTATTTAAAACGATTTGGCAGCAATTCCTCTTTTGGAAACCCGAAAATGAACACCGATGATGTCGCGATCATCATCGGAATTATTTTCCAGCGACCGAAAAGAGTTTAGAGCTTTCATCTCTCTAAAATACTTTTCAAAACCTTTGAAATTCATTCTCAAATCAAAAATAATTTAAACTTCCAAATCTCCAAAATTTTCAAATCCTTTTTAAAACATTTCCAAATACTTTTCTGGAATTCCGTTTCAAATTACAAATTACATTTATAATTTACATTCTTAAATTTCATTCGTATGTGAATTAATTTCTTAACTTTGGAGTAACGATTTCAATTTCTTATTTAATTTCAATGAGAATAATTTAATATTATTACTTCTAGCAACCATGCAACCATATACTATAATAATTCATAGAAAATGATTTCTTTTCTATACAAAAATAGCTTTGGGCGAAATTATTTCCTTCACCCTATTTTAAAACAATACTGTGCCGAACTGTTCTATTCGAGCGTTTAGAAACCCCTTCGATACAGTTTTGCAAGACTGTGCCGACGAAGGTTCATATGCCACTCAATAAACCAATCATCACAATACAAAACAAATTTTATATTCAATAACAAATACGCACTCGTATCTATTATTACACTCAAACTCATTCTAGAGTACTACTGACTCTATCTCTAATGAGTAATACCCAACAGAGCAGGGTTGTCGCTTAACCATATGCTCTGATACCAACTGTAACATCCCGGATTTTCGACTTTCGAAAATTCAACATCGATACTCACTTTATCGACTGCTGAGCCATCGAATGCCGGAAACCCGAAAAGTTATGGTTTTAAGAAAGAAGAAAAAGGTAGAAGAAGAAGATAGAAGAAAAAGAAAGAAAGAAAGAAGAAGAACAACAGAAAACACATCAGAACAGAAAACAATATCAGAATCTCACATATCGCAGCGGAACAATATATAATAGATAAATGAATATCATTTAAAAACAAAAGAATTATATCTGTTATTACATACATCAATCATCAGAGTCAATATACAACTCAGCACAACAATGGACAGTTATATAACTTGTCCTCATATAGAATACACAGCGGAATAAATACTATCAGATACAAATACTACGACTCGTCCTCCAGCTTATCTCCAAAGCTCCAGAATATCCAGAATATCCTGATAATATAACTCTAGGCTGCCCGTGTGGAAATTGGTGGGCACCCAGAGTTTAGAAGGGAACAATAAACTCCGAGTCAGTCATGGTGACTGGTGTGAGATCGTAAAACAGTTATTCTTTAAAATAAACAACAGGAAGATTTAAAGTCAATTCGCAATGCTTTTGGAAAATGAAACTACCATAAGACCTCCCACCACACACACAATGCAAACGCAGACTTGGAGGAGATTTCTTCTTATGATAGTCAAAGATGCTTACTACGCAAAATCAAATTCTTTTTGATATTATTATTAGTGCATAGTGGAAAACATTTCGAAAGTAGAATATAAATCTTAGCCAGCATAGGTACCATTATATTATGCCTGCTATAGCTGCCTCCTGAGGAGACAGGTTATACAATTTAAATCGTAAAGGTTCGTATTGTTTCTTTGGATTTCCAACAAATGGTCAGGCTAAGGAACTTCCTATCCACGATGGGTACGTCCCTGGAATAGACGACCCGAGAACCTAACCAGATCTCTGCCAACACAAGGCCGGGTTACCTCTGCAAAAATAGGTAACTACTGACACGCGTATGCCATCCCCCGATCGTCACCGATCTTCCCGAGGATCCCCGATTCGCAACAAACCACATAGAAAAAATAATGCAGTAACCACAGAGGTTAAGTATCTGGGCTCCATACCATGATACCACCTTTATCCAGAAGGAATGACATACACTAAGGGGCGCTACTCCCTAGAACCTTGCTGCATCCTTCCTGTTTCGACCATTTCCGGGGTGTGAGGCTCGACGAAGTCTCGTCCACAAAGCTACGCTTTCTCAAAAAGCCCTGCTTCGGGTCCAACAAAATGATCAACCTATGATCACAAAGATATAAGATCAAACAAATGATCATATCACAAATGATCAAACACTGATCATTTCACAGCAACACTCAGTATGCCACGTTACCAAATTGGGATATATCGCTGATAGATTTCAACTACATAACCTCTGAGCTCGTACGTCTCAGAGAAGGATGTTAAGCTAAGAGAATAAATTCTCCGCCACCAACAGAAATGTATTTGAAAGAAATCAGCTTTATATCTCAAATTGTAACGTCAGACACACAATCCATACAAGTCTGTTCCGGGATCGAACAGAACCGAAGGCACTTCTCACGAAGCCCTTGCATTTCCGGATAATTTTCTAATCACGTCAGGACTTCCCGTCACTAAGGGTGATAAAACCTCTAAACCGGAGATCAGCCGATGTAGAGTAACTCGACGGTAATCCTTCCGTTTTCAAAAATATTCGGTCTTCAACACCGGTCTTCAATTGCAATTCATAACGACGTATCACATATTCGGAATGGGTTATACGACCCCATGGTCCTTTCCCGGCTAACCCGAATAGTGAGCGATTATTCAAAAATAAGTGTGGCATTCAAATTCATCCAATTCACAACAAATACCTACTCAAGGTAATTATTGATAGTCGGTTATTTAACTATCAATAAAGATGCGCAACATCATCAGATTCCAAATAATTTTCCCAAATTATTTTATCTTCCAAAATATCTTTACTAGATATAAAATTTCCACACTTAACCATTTGAAAACAATTTCAAATCAATTTCCACATTTCAATTTATCTTTAAAAGATAAAATCTCAAAACAGTTCATTTCATTTTGGAAAACATTCCATACTTATTTAATAATAAGTGTTTCACAAATCTTTTATTTTCAACATTTGAAAATATTCTTTATACTTAAATAAAAATTTAAGTATAAATTCATTCTTTAAGGAAAACATTACTATAACAACATTTATTTGAGTCAAAACGAATGTTACGTAAAACATCGTTACGACGACTCAAAATCACTAGTATAGGGATTCAGAATTTAGATAGACATATGAATCCCAATACTACACAACAATATTTCCTTTCGGAAACCATTTACTATAACAACCGTGTTATAGTCCATCATTTCCTTAAATTCCTCGAAAACGTCTATTTCAACAATAAATGTTGAAATCTATGATTTCGATAGTTCACACGTTTTAAAACATCTTTTAAAACAATTAACTTTATTTCAAATATCACTTCTTCAAAAATAAATCCATTTTACTTAACAATATATTCACTGTCCAAAATCGTGAATATACTTCACTAATTACATTTCACTATTTTCTACACATTTTATTTAAATAAAAATTCGCTATCCAAAATCGCGAATATATCTTCTTTAAAAATCTTATATATTTAATTTCTCAAATTCCACTGATTTCGAATTTATAAACAACGTTTATAAATTCTATTCCTACTTTATAACAACTTCGATTTGTAAATCTCCTTTATTAACAAATTCGATCCATATTTCTTTTGAAGGCAAAAACCCAATTTATAAGTTAATTTCTTATAAACCTTCCATTCTACAATTTCATTCATTTTAACTTCACAATTTATAAATCTATAAATTTCATTCATTTATGGATTCCATAATATTTCATTTTTAACACTTATAAAATTCGTTTTATAAGTCCAATATTTTGATTTATAAAATATCAATTTTTTTAAATCTTTCCATACAAATCGTTTATAGTTATTCAAAAATCCCAACTTAAACCATTTTATAAATAAATCGACTTTTATTTCAAAAACGACACTTCGGTTATATTTCACTAAAAATTATAACTTTTATAACTTTAAAATTTTACGTTTATAAATCGATTCAAAAATTCCATAAAACGTATATTTTCAAAAATCACTTTAAAAACCCTTTTTAAAGTAAAAGTCATTATTTTTACATTTCAAAACTGAATCCGATGATGCAACAACACCAATCAGTCCATCACAACAGTCAATATCATATATCAATATGATAACAGAATATATCACAATATCTGTAAATAAATAACTACTGGTGAGGAATCCAGTTGGATCCCTCCAACCTGTTTCCCTGCATCCACAGACGTTAGCACAATACCAATTCCGCTCCAGTACGGAATTATCGCGGTATATGGGTTTTATAAAAATCCGCTTACTAACGGCGCAATAGGGTCTCATCCGCTATACGAGGCGGGAATCAATCAATCCAATATATACATATGCCAATATGTATATATTGCTATATATATAGATATATATCCTATCATATCTAATACCACATCCAATAGCAACAATCAGTCAATAAATAACTGTAAAAATTCCACATTCATTTGAGTGAGAAAATCTCACCTTAGCTTTTATTCGCAATCCATTTCCATTTCATCTTGTTCCCTTTACGATTTCAACTGTATAAACATTTATACGATTTATTAATATTCGAAATAAATCGAACCATTAAATTTTTATTTATAAATTTAATTACCAAAAATTTTATTTTAAACTTTAAAATTTAAAATTTGAACTGTTTCTCCTTAAATGATCAAATTGTCTAACCATTTGACGAGTTTAAATTTTTATAACAATTCAATTTAAACAATTTAAAGCTATATCAAATTCCCAGTTTAAACTAATTTCTTACTTAATAAATTTACTTAACAAAAACAAATCTAGAACTAAATTTCCGTTAATAATTTATTTAACTAAACAATTTAAATTTAAAACTAAACTTCTTTTTAAATAAAATTCTTGAACAAATTTTCCTATAAATCAAATTGTATTTTACTGTATATATGCATCTTTTCAACTGAAACTTGTTTGCTGTAAATTTTATACAAGTTATAAACATTACCTAACAGCCTCCTCAAATCGATGACAACTGCCGAAACTCGAGTTGCACCAAAACCCAATGCCAAGGCAAGCCCAAACCCAGTCTCGATCTCCTCGTTCCACGCGAGTGCGTCACCTCAACTACACGCGAGCGAAACCCTAGCTTTTGATCGAAATTGTGACGCCCCACCTCTATACCCACGCTAACCAAGAACACTACGATGTAGTGCTGTCAATTAGCGCGGAGAATAAGGCTGTGGAGGAGCGACCATCCATGTAACTTCTTTGTGCGAGCATCGATACGTCAGATAGAATAGAATGCTTGTCTTTTAAGGAGGAAATCCGACATACCGATACAAACACAAAGCTATCACACGGTGGCTATATATAATCTTCGGAAACAAACATAGAAATAATCATAACATAAATCAGTCACAGACATCCATATCACAAAGGCGGAAGAAGATATGAATAAATATATATATCACATGAAAGTGTACATCAGAGTAGTGGTCGGAAAGATCCACGATAATACAAAAGAATAGCATCACGTGCTATACAAAAGAATAAGTACACAACATAGAGTCTATATCTCAAAGGTGTACATCCAAAAACTACTAATCTAGGTAGTTAGCCAAAAGTCAGAATAATCCTGAAGAGAAGTCAAGCAGAAGCACCTGTAACATCTCGGTCTGACCCGAGTATTATTTATAAGAAAATAATAAACGGATCAGTCTAACTATAAATATCAGATGATATGGTATACAGTAAAATGCATGACATGAACATGTAATAACCATAGCGACATACTACTATAAGTATGTAAATGATAATCAACAAAAGATTAATCAATATCACAAGAATCTTCTCAAAGATAAAATAGGGTATCATACCCTAAACTTGTATTCATAACAAGTCAATAACACATGAATTCACCAATGCACAAAAACTGATATCATATCAATGAAAATCATGAAAATTGGTGAAGCACAAAATTCCAGAAATCATCATCAGAAATCCAGAAAACACATAAAGGGGGGGAGGCCTAACACATGAATGGGAGCATGAAAACTCACCTACGCGTAAACACATGACGAGATGATATCTCATGGAAGCTATCCATTAAATTTTCACACAGGAATGGCCCGAAGACCGTAGGAAAAGGGATGGCGAAACATCACATAATCGGGGTATAGTCTCCCACGTAGACAAAGAGACATCGCTCAATCGCTAGTCTAAATCACAAAAATGATCGTCATGATCATAAGGAAGTGTCAATCACACCAAGCTAGTAAATATATGAGTTTAGCTTCATGTCCCATAACCACTTGCTTAACTTAAATATTTACGAACAAGCTGTGAATCTTCACTAGGAAATTGTCACAAAAAGGGTTCAATCAAACAAGTCCAAGAGCTAACCGACGAAGTGAACGCAAGCGTTTCATACCACTCGTTTTACTAAGTCGTTTAAGTCGATTTCTCATTCGAGTGAAGTAAAGGCTTGTATATACTAGTAGATTGAAAATCGGTTTGAGAGAACGAACTTTTGATATTTAAAATAGTGTTGAAATCGCTTTGATGAAAGAGTTTTGATATTTACTATTAGTATTGAAACCTTCATATATCTTTTAAAATGACAAGTCATAAAACGATTGTAGAAGCAAATCAATTCACGTTCGAAGACGTGAGTAAAGTCCAAAGAAGTCAATCCCAAAACCATCAAAGTAGAAATTCTGATAAATGCTTTGTCCAGCGACCTAAGGAAAAGTAGGTCATACGACCTAAGAGTTCACGCGACCTAACAAGGCTAAGGATAAGGTCGGAGACGACCTACGACTTAACAAAGTCCTGCGACCTAAGGAAAATCGCGACCTAAAAAGACCAAGTGTAAGGTCGGCGACGACTTAACTTGAACGACTTAACTGGGGGATAAGTCGGAGACGTCCTACGAGATATACTGGCCGACCTAACTCGAGCGACTTAAAGACTTAGCAGGGTCGAGCGACTTACGAGCTACGACCTAAGGTGATGAGGGCGTTAGGTCGGAGACGACCTAACACTTGACTCGCGAACGACTTATGGAAAAGAAGCTTAGGTCGGAGACGACCTACGAGATAAGCCCGTGCGAGCGACCTAAAGTTTGCCTGGGGATTTTAGGTCGGCAACGACCTAAGACTTAACAAAATTCGAGTGACTTAGTGGCTTGCCTTGGAATTTTAGGTCGGCGACGACCTAAGACTTAAAGCTGTTTCGACCTACGACTTATTTCCCTGCGACCTAAGCCAGAACGACCTAAGCACGCAAGCGACCTAAGTCCTAACTCGGGGACGACCTAAGATGTTAACTCGAGGACGACCCATGGCTTTAACTCCTGAACGACTTATCATATTGCCTGGAGATTATAGGTCGGCAACGACCTAAGACTTAAGGTTTAACTCGCGAACGACTTAACTTCTTGCCTGGGAATTATAGGTCGGCAACGACCTAAGAAGTTGGAGACTTTTCAACATGCGAGCTAGCAGCCTGGACGACCTAAGGAGTTAACTCGTGGACGACCTAGGGATGGCCAGAAACGACTTAAGGCCAGAAAAATCACCAAAACGCTGAAAATTGAAGTTTTTCGCCAATCCAATCCAAACCAAATGCAAATGTTGATGCAAATGCAATAGGGGATCATTCCCAACAGTCCAAGATAGATATAGGCAAGATGTGAGATCAAAAATCTCACCTTTTCCACGAAATTGATGAAGATGAAGATTGAAAGCAAGGAGAAGCAACCCAAAGCTTGAATCCACAATCTTCTACTTGAATTTGATGTTGAATCTCGGATTTGCAATAGAATTTGAGTTGGGAGTTTTAATTTCTCTTTCCCACCACCATTTTTGACAAAGCTTGAAGTGTTTTGATAGAGTGAGGAAGATGGTTGGGCTGAACTAAAGGGGTGCAGTCCAAACCAAAGTCAAAGGCGGGAAAAAATGTTGAAAATTTCACTATCTCCAAACATATCGATGTTTACACTCAAAAAGATCACAAACGTCATTTTGAACTCAATGGGGGTGGTCTCGAGTCCTAATTTGACCGTATGCAAAAAGTAGCTTTTCGGACTAACATCCGACTAACGATAAAATATTTAAATAAAATATTTAAATATAGAATCGATAGATATGCGGGTTGTTACAGAAATTGACTCGCGACCCACTGATGCCCTCCGACAGCACAAAGAACAACAAGCAGACCTATCGTCGTTCGCCCCTTCCACGCGAGTCTTCCTGCCTTAGTTTCGACGAACCCATCGCCTTCCCGAGCCTCGCGACTTCGAACTGCCGTACGCGATCTGCTCGCGAATGCCACCGCCACCCTTCCAGATTTTATCGCTCGAACTCGAGCCCTACTCGACAGCTGCCTCGCGAAGCAAAAGTCGCCCAACTCCTTGGCCTCGACATCGAGCTTCGCTCCCCCTCCTCGGTCTCGTGCTCGTGAGCCAGATCTCCATGCTTCGCGTGCGCCACTACACTACATGCTTGCTGCTCGCGATTTCAGATATGAGAGAGGAGGCTTAGGAAATGTTTTCGTACCGGAGGCGGCCATGATTTAATTTGAAATAAATTTTCGACTTTGATTCATTCGAAAATCTGAGTGTATGAATTAATTTGAAGAGGAGGTGCTCGTATTTCTTTGAGAATTCAATTTGAACAAATTCGAGAACAGAGGGAGGAAAGAAAATGAAGTTCGAAATTTACGGTGGCCATTTCTATTTTTCTTTCGTTTTGAAATGTATTAACTGAGGAAGTTGCGTGATGATATTAAAAGAAATGGAGAGGAGACAAGAGCACGCGATTAACAGAGGATAGGTCGACGCAAATCAGAGACTAGGGTGGCTGATGATTTGATTTTACAAAATTTTAAATTAAAATTCAATTTAATTCTTAACGCATTTACGTGTCGTATGCTCACATAACAACTCCAAATAATACGAAATTTGAAATCCGATAATAATACAATATTACGGACCCAATGGAACTAGTTTCGTCGAATTCCGAGACTGTGCCCCGGACGGTTTTTTTTAAATTCGATTTAAACGATTAAACTTCAAAACTGAACAGAACAGTTTAAAATTCAATTCTGAAGCTCCTGTTATCTTCAGTATTATCAATATAAATTTTACAAGCATTTGAAATAATTTTTTCTTCAACTTAAAATTGAAGATACAAATTTTTTTTTTATTCAGCATTCACTAGATTAAATTTTATAATTTAATCACCAATTTCAAACTTAGATCGGGGATTCAAATTAAATTATCGTTCAAATATTTAAAATTAATTAAATATTCCCAATTTAACTTGTTCAAAATTCAGGGTCGTTACACACAGTTTAAAGAAAGTATATATGGATAGAAAAATATGGAATGATCAGTAAAATGTAAAACAATTTGTTTAAGATTTACAGTAATGGAAAAGAAAATATTTTGTTAAATGAAGGAATAAGTTAAAATTAAAAAAAATGAGAATTTAATGGTTCGATTTATTCGAATATTAACAGAATTGTATAATTATTTGTACAAGGTTAAAAATGGAGAAATGGTCAAAATGGAAAATGGGATTGCAAAATAAAAGCAAAGGTGAGATCTTCTCACTCAAAATGAAAAGTTGGATTTTGCAGTTATTGACTGATTGATTGCTGTTTGGTTGTGATATAGTATACATAGTAGTATATAGCAATATATATATATATATATATATATATTGGCATATGTATATATTGGAGTTGATTGATTTCCCGCATTAAATAGCGGATGAGACCCTATTGCGCCGCATAATAGCGGATAATATTTTATAAATCCCATATACCGCGATGTTCCACCTCGAAGTGGAATTGGTATTGTGCTAACATCTGTGGATGTAGGGAAACAGGTTGGAGGGATCCGACTGGATTCCTCACCGTATTGATTTATTTACAGATACTGTGATATATTCTGTTATCATATGATGATATGTGATGTTTTGTTGTCGTGATTGACTATTTGGTGTCGTTGCATCATTAGGCCTATTTTGATGTTTTAAAAATGTTAAAGTGGAGATTTCGAATTTAAAAAGGATTTTAAAGTGATTTCGGAAATGTACGTTTTATTAAATTTTGGAAATTGATTCATTTTAAATAAATAAAAGTTATAATTTTTATTGTTATAAATTATGATTTTTGAGAAAATACAATTGAAATATGATTTTTGAAAAAATGGAGTTAATGATTTTTATAACATAGTTTAAATAGAGATTTTTGACTTTATTATAAAAGTGTTATATATAAGATTTATAAAATTTGTTTTTTATAAATCAAAGTGATGGGATTTTAAAGGAGTTTGAAAGACATTTTAAAATGATGTTAACATGGGTTTTATAAAAGGATAGAACTTACAATTTGTAAAGTCTTAAAAGATTGATTTTGTAAATAAATGAATTATAAGTGTTTAACTTATAGGATGGATTTTTGGTATAAAATTGAGTTATAAATTGAATTGGTTAATAAAAGGAATTTATAAGTTGAAGTAGTTAAAAAATATAAATGAAATTTATAAACGTTGTTTTATAAATCCGAAATTTGACTTATTTTGATAAGTAAATTATTATAGCTTGTTAAAGGAAGTATATTCACAATTTTGGACAGTGGATAATCCTTTAAATAAAAATGTGTAGAAATGTTGAATTTGGATAATGAAGTATATTCATGATTTTAGACAGTGAATTTATTATTAAATAAAATGGAGATGTTTTGGGAAAGTGATATTTGAAATAGAATTTAAACGATTTAAAGATGTTTTAAAATGTATTAACTATCGAAAACATAGATTTCAACATTCATTGTTGAAATAGACGTTTTCGAGAAATAAGGAAATGGTGGACTATAACACTGTTGTTATAGTAAATGATTTTCGAAATGAAATGTTTTATATAGTATTGGGATTTATATATCTATCTTAATTTCGAATCCCTATACTAGTGATTTTGGGTCGTCGTAACGATGTTTTACGCAACATTCGTTTTGACTCAAATAGATGTGTTTAAGAAAATGGTTTCCTTAAAGAATGAAATATATACTTAATTTTGATTTAAGTATATTGAATATTTTCAAATGTTGAAAATAAATAAGATTTGTGAATTACTTATTATTAAATAAGTATGGAAATGCTTTTCCAATATGAAATGAAACGTTTTTGAGAATTTATCTTTGTAAAGATAAATTGAAAGTGAATATTTGAAATCGATTGAAAATCGTATATCAGTAGATATTTTGAAATATAAATCCACTATGGAATTTATAACCGAAAAGGGAAATTGTTTAAAAAAATAAACGTTGATTTATTTTTGAAGTATGAAATTATATATCTTGTAAAGATATTTTTGGAAAATAAATAATTTGGAAAATTATTTGGAATCTGATGATGCTGGGCAGACCTATTGATAGTTAAATAACCGACTATCAATAATTACCTTGAATGGGTATTTGTTGTGATTTGCTTGAATTTGAATGCCACACTTATTTTCAAAATATTGCGCTCACTATTCGGGTTAGCCGGGATAGGACCTTTGGGTCGTATAACCCATTCCGAATATGTGATACGTCGTAATGGATCGCATTTGAAGACCGGTGTTGAAGACCGGATATTTTTGAAAATGGAAGGATTACCGTCGAATGACTCTGCATCGGCTGATCTCCGATATAGAGATTTTATCACCCTTTGTGACGGGAAGTTTGGACGTGATTAGAAATTATCCGGATTGCAAGGGCTTCTTTTTGAAGTGCCTTCGGTTTTGTTCGAACCCGGAACAGACTTGTATGGTTACATGTCTGACATTACACTGTGAGATATAAAGCAGATTTCTTTCAAATACATTTCTATTGGTGGCGGAGAATTTATTCTCTTAGCTTAACACCCTTCTCTGAGACGTACGAGCTTAGAGGTTATGTAGTTGAAGGTTATCAGCAATATATTCCCAATTTGGTAATGTGACATGCTGAGTGTTGCTGTGTGATGATCATTATTTGATCAATTGTGATATGATCATTTGATTGATCATTTATCTTTGTGATCATTACTTTGATCATCTGTTGACCCAAAGCATGGCTTTGTGACAAAGCGTAGCTTTGTGGACGAGACTTCATCGGACCTCACACCCCAGAAATGGTCAAAACAGGAAGGATGCAGCAAGGTTATTAGGGGATAGCGCCCCCTTAGTGTATGTCATTTCCTTTTGGATGGTGGTTGTATCATGGTATGGAACCCAGATATTTAACCTATGTTGTTGCTGCAAATTTATTTCTTTGTGGTTGTTGGAATCGAGGATCCTCGGATAAAGGTCGTTACGACTGGGGGATGACATATTCATGTCAGTAGTTACCCAGTTAGGGGTAACCCGGCCTTGTGTTGGCAGAGATCCGGTTAGGTTCTCGGGTCGTCTTTCCAAAGGCGGCGTACCTATGTGGCAATGGGAAGTTCCTTGGCCTGATCATTTGTTGGAAATCCAATTCCCAATACGAAACCCTGTACGGTTTTAGTTGTAGAACCTGCCATTTACTTATGGTGGCGCCCCACTGTTTAGATGGTAGCTATAGTAGGCATAGTGTGAAATGCCTAT
The DNA here is from genome assembly GCA_030737815.1 of Allium fistulosum. NCBI lineage: Eukaryota > Viridiplantae > Streptophyta > Magnoliopsida > Asparagales > Amaryllidaceae > Allium > Allium fistulosum. The sequence goes on along the minus strand of CM060905.1, from coordinate 592,368,601 downwards.
GCTGGCTAAGATTACTATTATATTTTCGAAATGTTTTCCACACTAGACATTAATAATAATAATCCAATGATTGGCGTAGTAAGCATCTTTGACTATCATAAGAAGAAATCTCCTCCAATTCTGCGTTTGCATTGTGTGTGTGGCGGGAGGTCTTATGGTAGTTTCATTTTCCAAAAGCATTGCGAATCTGTTTTATTTTCTTTGTGAAAAATAACTATTTTTACGATCTCACACCAGTCACCATGACTGACTCGGAGTTTATTGTTTCCCTTCTAAACTCTGGGTGCCCACCAATTTCCACACGGGCAGTCTAGAGTTAGGTCATTCTGGATTTAGGAGATACTATGGAGCTCAAGTAGCAAGCAGGATGGCGAGACGTATCACCCGTACTTGTTTATTTATTCCGCTGTGTATTCTGTATGAGAACAAGTTTATATAACTGTCCATTGTTGTATTGAGTTGTATATTGACTTTGATTGATGTATTGTATAAAACTGGTATAGTTCTTTGTTTAAAAGATTATTGATTTATCTATTATATATTGTTCCACTGTGAATGTGAGATTCTGATATTTTTTCTGTTTCTGTGTTTTCTGTTGTTTCTTCTTTCTTTTTCTTCTGTCTTCTTCTACCTCTTCTTTTTCTCCATAACAATTCGGTTTTCCGGCATTCGATTTCTCAGCAGTTGATACAGTGGACGTATTAATGTCGATTTTCGAGCGATGAAAAATCGCGTTCGTTACATTTTATCAAAGACGACGATATATAAATAAAAAAGGTAGATACAAAATAATAATATTATAGATCCACTCACCAGGGCTCTTTCTTAGTACACTAAAAACGACTGGTCAAAAAATAGGAAGGATGTAACATTATTAGTCCCAAGTGCAAGTGAGAGGTTAAGAAGTTAAGGGTATGCCCTGGAAAAAATTATGCAATTTGTTATGTAATCTTAACTCTATAAAAAATCTTGTTTGAAACAAAAATATGCTTTTTAGTTTTGTTATCTATTATGTGTGTTTATTATATATAATATAAATAATGACTATGAGCATTAAACATATATAAATAGAAAATACCTGAGTAGAGCAATATATCAATTACATTTGTAGATCTATCGTAACAATGAGTACTGAACCATATGGTAATAATACTCAACTTTAGAGGTTCCTAGTCAAGATGCATTAAAAAAGGGACATTGATGCATTCGTTCAGACTAGTGTGTGTAAAGCCCTCCAAATGGTGGACGGTGAATTACTCATGACCGTTCAGGGCACTAGAGGTTACATAATTGTGGTCATTGGATAATCACAAAATGACTCAACTAAGTGTCCTATGTAAATTAAATATATCTAACTCAAAACGAAGGATCTCGGTGTGATAATGTACAAATACAGCTTAAGCATGCCGTGTAGCTAAAATAAGGAGGTTGTGCATTGATTTGATCAACTCATAGCATTGAGACCATGTTATGACTCCTTTTAGGCATATGCCAAATCGTTTAGAGTGAATCGCTATTCAATAGAGGATTCATCTCCTTCAATATAGGAGGGTAGTATCATCGTAATTTGAAGTCGATTCAAAGTCAAAAGGTTATGGCTAAAGTAAGATCAGTTATTCGTCGATTGTTATTGCCTGAACCAATAACTTTAAAGTTGGTCTTGCAAATTAACTACAAATATAATTATATTTTTTGATCATTGACTAAACTCTTGATATCTAAGCGATATGGCGATGATGAAAACAAAATGCGCAAAGACAAACCGCTTAAGGGTGCATGCTTAATTAGGTTAAAATATGATTTTCCTAAACTAACTATAAGCAATGAAACTTATGTCATAGTGCCACAAAAATGAAGCGAAAACGGGTGCAGACTTTGATATCAAATTGTTTGATATTATTTACCTACTAAGTTCTCATCTATGAGTTACACGATAAAGGTTGATTGAGTGAATTCTAAAAGCAACCAATTTATAAATGTTATAAATTAAATGGAGAAATTTGTCACGTCTCGAAATTTTCGACTTTCGAAAATTCGACATCGATACTCACTTTATCGACTGCCGAGAAATCGAGTGCCGGAAACTTCAATAGTGAGGGTTTTAGAAAAAAAGAAAAAGTAGAAGAAGAAGAAGATAGAAGAAAAAGAGAAGAAAGAAAGAAGAAGAACAACAGAAAACACATCAGAACAGAAAACAATATCAGAATCTTACACATCGCAGCGGAACAATATATATAATAGATAATTACTAGTCTTTTAAAACAAAGAACTATATCAGTTTTTATACATACATCAATCAGAGTCAATATACAACAATGGACAGTTATATAAACTCATCCTCATACAGAATACACAGCGGAATACATACTATCAGATACAAATACTACGTCTCGCCATCCAGCTTACTTCCAAAGCTCCAGAATATCCAGAATATCCTGATAACATAACTCTAGACTGCCCGTGTGGAAATTTGTGGGCACCCAGAGTTTAGAAGGGAACAATAAACTCCGAGTCAGTCATGGTGACTGGTGTGAGATCGTAAAACAGTTATTCTTTCACAAAGAAAATAAAACAAATTCGCAATGCTTTTGGAAAATGAAACTACCATAAGACCTCCCACCACACACACAATGCAAACGCAGAATTGGAGGAGATTTCTTCTTATGATAGTCAAAGATGCTTACTACGCAAAATCAAATCATTTTTGATATTATTATTAGTGCATAGTGTCGAAAACATTTCAAAAGTATAATATTAATCTTAGCCAACATACGACCAGTATCGTATGCCTACTATAGCTACCATCTAAACAGTGGTGACCACCGTACGTAAATGGCAGGTTCTACAACTAATACCGTACAAAGTTCGTATTGGAATTTGGATTTCCAACAAATGGTCAGGCCAAGGAACTTCCTATCCACGATGGGTACGTCCCTGGAATAGACGACCCGAGAACCTAACCGGATCTCTGCCAACACAAGGCCGGGTTACCTCTGCAAAAATAGGTAACTACTGACACGCGTATGCCATCCCCCGATCGTAACCGATCTTCCCGAGGATCCCCGATTTCCAACAAACCACATAGATAATAATGCAGCAACCACATAGGTTAAGTATCTGGGCTCCATACCATGATACCACCTCTATCCAGAAGGAATGACATACACTAAGGGGCGCTACTCCCTAGAACCTTGCCGCATCCTTCCTGTTTCGACCATTTCCGGGGTGTGAGGCTCGACGAAGTCTCGTCCACAAAGCTACGCTTTCTCAAAAAGCCCTGCTTCGGGTCAAACAAAATGATCAACCTATGATCACAAAGATATAAGATCAAACAAATGATCATATCACAAATGATCAAACACTGATCATTTCACAGCAACACTCAGTATGCCACGTTACCAAATTGGGATATATCGCTGATGAATTTCAACTACATAACCTCTGAGCTCGTACGTCTCAGAGAAGGGTGTTAAGCTAAGAGAATAAATTCTCCGCCACCAACAGAAATGTATTTGAAAGAAATCAGCTTTATATCTCAAATTGTAACGTCAGACACACAATCCATAAAAGTCTGTTTCGGGATCGAACAGAACCGAAGGCACTTCTCACGAAGCCCTTGCATATCCGGATAATTTTCAATCACGTCGGGACTTCCCGTCACTAAGGGTGATAAAACCTCTAAATCGGAGACCAGCCGATGTAGAGTAACTCGACGGTAATCCTTCCGTTTTCAAAAATATCCGGTCTTCAACACCGGTCTTCGAATGCAATTCATAACGACGTATCACATATTCGGAATGGGTTATACGACCCCATGGTCCTTTCCCGGCTAACCCGAATAGTGAGCGATTCTTTAAAAATAAGTGTGGCATTCAAATTCATCCAATTCACAACAAATACCTATCTAAAGGTAATTATTGATAGTCGGTTATTTAACTATCAATAAAGATGCGCAACATCACCAGATTCCAAATAATTTTCCAAATTATTTATTCTTCAAAAATATCTTTTACTAGATATAAAATTTCCACACTTTAACCATTTGAAAACAAATTTCAAATATTCACATTTCATTTTATCTTTGAAGATAAAATCTCAAAACAGTTCATTTCATATTGGAAAAGCATTTCCATACTTATTTAATAATAAGTGTTTCACAAATCTTTTATTTTCAACATTTGAAAATATTCGATATACTTAAATCGAAATTTAAGTATAAATTCATTCTTTAAGGAAATCTATTTTCTATAACAACATCAATTTGAGTCAAAACGAATGTTACGTAAAACATCGTTACGACGACTCAAAAATCACTAGTATAGGGATTCGAAATTAAAATAGATATGTAAATCCCAATACTAGATAAAAACATTTCCTTTCGGAAATCATTTACTATAACAACAGTGTTATAGTCCACCATTTCCTTATTTCTCGAAAACGTCTATTTCAACAATAAATGTTGAAATCTATGTATTCGATACTTAACACGTTTTAAAACATCTTTTAAAACAATTACTTCATTTCGTAATATCTTTTCCCAAAACAAATTCATTTTACTTAACAATATATTCACTGTCCAAAAATCGTGAATATACTTCACTAACCAAATTTCAATCTTTTCTACACATTTATTATTTCAATAAAAATTCGCTATCCAAAATCGCGAATATATCTTCTTTAATAATCTTCTATCTTAAATTTATCAAATCCAATTGATTTCGAATTTATAAAACAACGTTTATAAATTCTATTTCGATTCGGTAACAACTTTGATTTATCAATCTCCTTTTATTTACTTCTAGAATTTCACTTATCAAAATAAGTAATTTCGGATTTATAAACAGCGTTTATAAATCACATTTATATTTATAAAAACTTCAATTTATAAATCTCCTTTGTTAACTAATTCAATTCATAACTAAATTTTTTTTTTATACCAACTATCCATATTATAAGTTGAATACTTATAATTCATTTATTCTACAAAATCATTTCCATTTATAAGTTCACAATTTATAAATTTCATTCACTTATAAATTCTTAAAAATTCATTTTAACGCTTATCAAAACTCGTTTTATAATCCCAATCTTTTAAAGTTATGAATATCAATTTTTGTACATCCTTTATAATACTTAAAAAAAATCTCAATTTAACCCATTCTACAATTAAATCAACTTTCACTTCAAAAATCACACTTTGGTTATATTTCACAAAAATCTTAACTTTTTATAACTTTAAAAATTTGAACGTTTATTTATTCATTATAAATCACTTCAAAAATTTAATAAAACGTATATTTCAAAGATCACTTCAAAAATCTCTTTTGAAATCAACATCGTTATTTTTTTTTTAATTTCAAAAGATGAATCCGATGATGCAACGCATCAATTAGTCAATCACAACATCAACATCATATATCAACATATGATAACAGAATATCATCAATCCTGTAAATAAATAACTACTGGTGAGGAATCCAGTTGGATCCCTCCAACCTGTTTCCCTGCATCCAAAGACGTTAGCACAATACCATTCCACTTCGAGGTGGAATATCGCGGTATATAGGTTTTATAAAAATCCGCTTACTAACGGCGCAATAGGGTCTCATCCGCTATACGAGGTGGGAATCAATCAATCCAATATATACATATGCCAATATGTATATATTGCTATATATATATAATAGATATATCCTATCATATCTAATAGCACATTCAAACAAATCAATCAATAACTGCAATTCAATCATAAATCTGAGTGAGAAGATCTCACCTTAGCTTTTTATTTTGCAATCCATTTTGAATCCAACTTATTCCTTCACCGTTTAACCTTGTATAAGCAATTATACAATTTTATTAATATTTGAACAAATCGAATAATAAATTTTCATTTGATAATTTCGATTCGCCGGTCATTTTATTTTGATACCAAATCAATAAATAACTTTATTTAACTCAAAATTTTATATTTAAAAATAAATCTCCTTTATATATATTTTCCTCTAGTAATCTAAATAGTTTTAGATAATCAATTGAATAATACATTTATACTTTACTTTTAAACTTATTTCTCCTAAACAAAATAATTTAACCCTTGATTTATTTCAAACTAATTATTAATTTCTCCTTAAATAATTTTATTTAACTAAATCGATTAAATTTAAAACCAAACTTCTTTTAATAAATTCAATCAACTATAATTTCTTTTTAACTGATTAACAAAATTAAAAATTAAATCTATAACTAAATTCCCTTCTAACTCATACATATTAAGTTTAAAACAGGATGGCATAAATATAACCTATATTTTCTCTAACCCATATATATATATATATGCAGACATTTGAACAAATTCATATGTCATTTATTAAATAGGTTTTAATCTTTCTATAACATTTTACTGGAGAATCTTTAATAAGTTAATTTACCAAAATAAAAATCGAATTACCTTACTATTATATGAAACACGAGACCCAATTCAAATCGAGATCGCGACACTGCCAATATCGAGCGCCACCGCTTGATGAACTCGTCGCAGCACCCAACGAGCTCACGACTACCCCCCACAGCTCCCTGAAATCTCGAACTCCGAGCACACACGCCGCCTCGATTCGCGATAACCACCCAAAACCGAGCTCGAACGCGAGCACTTGCGAACGCGGCTCCGCCCCAGCACTTGACAGCGACGAACCCTTTCGCGAATTCATCTGCCCTACCTCGCGCCTGAACGCCCTCGATCAAACTCCCCTCTCGAATACGCGAGTGCGATAGTACTTCCTCCCTTCGATAACTCGCACGCGATTTTAGAAGCTGTATAAAGAGACTGCAGAAGGGCTTCAAATCGGCAGTAGAAAATATCACGTAGGAGGCAAGGACGAATCGACGATGGCTGATGGAATAGCCGAGTATGCAGCGATGATTTTCTCGAAGGCGTTGATTTACGAAACCCTAGTTTCACGGATTCCAGCATCGCGATATGGAGATTGCTATTGAACTGTAACTTCGAAGTAAAACAGATTTTTCTCTTGGTTCGTTTGGTTTAAAACTGAAGAGAAGGGAACGAGATTTCTTTTGTTTTCAAAATTTTCCAGAACGAGGAAGAGGGGCTACGGCCATTACTTTTATTTTGAACGAAATAATGGGGAACGAGGTTTCGAATTTTTATTTGAACGCCATTTTTATCTTTCGATTTGAACTTGTTCTGATGGAAGATAGGAGGCTACGGGGTAATTTAAAAATGGAAGGAACGTGCTTGCACGATTTTTGTTTGCGTTTTCTGGCATGAATTTAGGCGAAATCGAAGGGAAGCTACAGCATTTTGTTGTTGACAGATTTAAAGTTTAAATTTAAATTGAAACCGATATAAATTTCAATGCGTTTACACGCCGTATGTTCACACCACAACTCCGAAAAATACGAAATTTGAAATCCGACAATAATTCAATATTACGGACCCAATGGAACTGGTTTCGTTGAATTCCAAGACTGTGCCTCGGACGGCTATTTTTAAATATCGGCTGAACGATATAATTTTCAAAACTGATCAAATCAATTCGAAATTAGATTCTGAAGCTTCTGTTATCTTCAGTATTATCATTACGAATTTTAAAAGCTTTCAGATTATTTTTAATCAGCTTAAAATTGAAGATTCAAATTTTTATTCAGCATTCAATAGATTAAATTTTATAATTTAATCGCCAAATTCAGAGTTATATCGGGGATTCAAATTAAATCATCGTTCAAATATTTAAAATTAATTAAATATTCTCAATTTAATTTGTTCAAAATTCTGGGTCGTTACAAAATTAATATAAATGTTATATTAATTTATTTGATAGAATTAATATTATTGGGTGGTTATAGATTAATTAAATAATTTTTTGTATATATGGTATATATTTTTTCATTAATGAATATAACTGAATAATATTTAAATAAATAAATGGATATTTAAATTATTTATATCTGATTTAAAATCATTGTAAAAATTTGATTTTTTTTATTAATATAGATCGGTTCCAATTTTATAGAATACATATTGATGTATTATTCAATTTTTTTAAGGCTTGGTTTTCTTTATGATGAGACAGATTAAATCTAGGCCAATTTAGATGGACTCTCCACTATTATATATGATTGTGTCTTCATGAAATCCTAGACACCATAGCGACTATTTCACTCTCTCTCTCTCTCACACATAACTAAGATCTACATTAGGGCTTTTTACCCAGGATGAAAAGCTTGCAACTTTATTATAAGGAAGGGGTGGATTCTGTAATGACCCATAGATTTGACATATTAATTATTAATTTTAAAATAAGAATCGATGGCAAAAGACAAATTCATGTAGAGTTGTCCTTTTAGGATTTTTGATAGTTCCATTATGTTTAGAAATATCGAAACGTATATTTTGATATATAGCATGATATGTTTTTCATTTGGGGGCGAAAACGGGTTTTCGGGCCATTGTGACCACTTTAGTCCAGCACTTCTCCTTTTTGCCTATAAATAGAATATTATAGAAAACCCTAGTAGCCTCTACTATCTTCCTCTTCATTTTTCTACCAGAACTCCTCCTTCTTCTCAGATCTCAATGTAACGACCCGATATTTTCAACCATTCGCATCCGCACATGTCCGACTTGAAATTATCAAAATACCACGTTGTAAATAAAATTTGGCAAATCTCAGAATATACGCCAAATAAATATAATCATAGATTACAGACACAGAGTAAAATAATGCAGCGGAAGTAAAAGAAATAGTAGTTCATGAAGCTACTATATAAATATATCAGAGTTACATAAGATATAACAGAAGAAATAGAGTACAACAGAAGTCTCAATAAAATAACCAAGTACAAGCTGAGTAGAACAACGGAACTGAAATAGATAAGACAAGACAACGATTAATATCTCCAAGAGAGTGGAAATCCAAATCTGTGAATAACTCAGGCTGACCCGAGCGTAAATAAAATACAAACACTCGAGTCAGTACATACATACTTATACAATGTAAACCAACTCAAGTGAACTGTAATAAAGGTACAAGTAACTTAAAGAATGCTTGGGATCGCCCATTCTTTAAGGATCCGTTAAACTATCTACTATGTAGTAATATTCGCTATTATAATAATGTCTAATCATAAAATAAACATACTTTTAAATAGCGTTAAGGCTTTACATTTTCTACCTTAACACGTAATATGCCAATAGTCTACACAGTACCTGCATACCTCGCAAGGCTATGAGAAGATACTCCATAGGTATGACACAAATAGAAACTCGTAGTAAAGCTCGATATGGTAGGTGACACGGCACAACTAGGCAATGCCAGGGTAGATATACCAATTACGCATCCGGACTGGTGGTGACGCATAGCAGCCACTACCGCCCACCTCGAACAACACTCCCAAATTAAGGGTGCACACCAAATCAATCACAAGTAATAGAATGGTATCGAAGAAGTTTGTCCGATCAGAGGTGCTACCTCCTTGGCCCGTCGATCGCTCCTGTTTTAGCCACCTTATGCCAACTCACGGGAGTTGGGTCCACGTATATACCTTAGGATCGTCGCCACCATCCTACTTCATTCTGGAAACTCCACCGCGTACACAGTTGTCAAAGTGGTTTTCGGTATCGACAGAGAGTATGTCCATATCTGATCCCGGTCTCTTTAACAACCAATCGTTATTATAACCCGTGGTTATAATTTTAAAATAATATTTTATACTTCAAAATAGAATATCATTTCAAATCCAAATCTTTATCAAAATGAAGATTAAATCAATTCTAAACCATTTCAATATATTTAAAATATCATATCATTTCAAAACTTCATTTCAAATCATTTTAATATATCAAAATATCATATCCTTTCAACTTCATTTCAAATCATTTTAATATATCAAAATATCATATCCTTTCAACTTCATTTCAAATCATTTTAATATATCAAAATATCATATCCTTTCAAAACTTCATTTCAAATCATTTTAATATATCAAAATATCATATCCTTTCAAATATCATTTCAAAGATAGTTTATACTTCGAAACCAAACCATTTTATTTCAAAGATTTATTCATTTCAGAACTAGTATCATTTCTATTTCAAACATATATTCACTTTTAAAATAGTTTATACATTCAAAGTTATAACTCTTTAGAAATTAAAATATTTGAAATCATCCTTTAATTCTTTACATTTACCAATTTATTAAATCAAAACCAAATTTCAATTTAATTCAACTCAAACCATCAGTTTCAATTCAATTTCAGTTTACCAACAAACCATTTCAAATCTTATAAATTTCAAATATAGATTTAATCCACAAAATAAAATATTCAATCCTTAGTATATTTCAAAGCTTAAATATTCCACATTTCAAAATATCATTCATTTTTTTTTAAAATTTAAATACCATTTAAATCTCATCTTTCAAGATAGTTATATTTCAAATCCACCTTTCCATTTTGAATCATTGAAGTCAATTCATTATATTTAATAATCAAATATTTAATTTCCAAAAATTTAATCTTTTCCAAGATCATTTGTGACGCCCCACCTCTATACCCACGCTAACCAAGAACACTACGATGTAGTGCTGTCAATTAGCGCGGAGAATAAGGCTGTGGAGGAGCGACCATCCATGTAACTTCTTTGTGCGAGCATCGATACGTCAGATAGAATAGAATGCATATCTTTTAAGGAGGAAATCCAACATACCGATACAAACACAAAGCTATCACACGGTGGCTATATATAATCTTCGGAAACAAACATAGAAATAATCATAACGACAATCAGTCACAGACATCCATATCACAAAGGCGGAAGAAGATATGAATAAATATATATAACACATAAAAGTGTGCATCAGAGTAGTGGTCAGAAAGATCCACGATAATACAAAAGAATAGCATCACGTGCTATACAAAAGAATAAGTACACAACATAGAGTCTATATCTCAAAGGTGTACATCCAAAAACTACTAATCTAAGTAGTTAGCCAAAAGTCAGAGTAATCCGGAAGAGAAGTCAAGCAGAAGCACCTGTAACATCTCGGTCTGACCCGAGTATTATTTATAAGAAAATAATAAACGGATCAGTCTAACTATAAATATCAGATGACATGATATAGGATAAGGGGTATGGCATAAACATATAATAACCATGATGGCATACTACTATAAGTATGTAAATGATAATCAACAAGGGATTAATCAATGTCACAAGAATCTTCTCAAAGATCCAAACACATAAAAAGGTAATGACACACGAATTCACCAATACACAAAAACCTGATATCATATCAGTGAAAATCACAAAAGTTGGTGAAGCACTAAATCCAGAAATCAACACACGAAATCCAGAACAAATCCCAGAAATCAACACACGAAATCCAGAAATCACTAAAAGGGGGAAGTCCGACACACGGACGAGAAGTTATCTCATGGAAGCTATCCATTTAAATTTTCCGAACACACGGATGGCCCGAAGGCAAGTCCGACACACGGACGAAGAGACATCGCACATTGCTAGTCTAAACCATAAAATGATCATCATCGATCATAAAGAAGTGTCAATCACACTAAGCTAGTAAATATATGAGTTTAGCTTCATGTCCCATAACCACTTGCTTAACTTAAATATTTACGAACAAACTGTAGATCTTCACTAGGAAATTGTCACAAAAGGGTTCAATCGAACAAGTCCAAGAGCTAACCGACAAAGTGAACGCAAGCGTTTCATACCACTCGTTTTACTAAGTCGTTTAAGTCGATTTCTCATTCGAGTGAAGTAAAGGCTTGTATATACTAGTAGATTGAAAATCGGTTTGAGAAAACGAACTTTTGATATTTAAAATAGTGTTGAAATGGCTTTGATGAAAGAGTTTTGATATTTACTATTAGTATTGAAACCTTCATATATCTTTAAAGTGACAAGTCATAAAACGATTGTAGAACAAATCAATTCACGTTCGAAGACGGGAGCAAAGTCCAAAGAAGTCAATCCCAAAAACATCAAAGTAGAAATTCTGATAAATGTTTTTCAGAAGAGATTGCCTACGCAGAGTAATACGCGCCCACGGCGGGGTGCGGGGCAGCGCCCCGTCACGGTACGACTTAGTGAAGGCAAGCTGGTCCAGTGGTAGCATGACCGAGCTAAGGAATGGTGCGACTCAACCAGATGGACGACTTAAGGAAGGCGAGCGACTTACGACTTAAGGGAGGCAAGCGACTTACGACTTAAGGGAGGCAAGCGACTTACGACTTAAGGGAAGAATGCCTTGCGACCTAGCAGAAGAACAGGTCGAACGACCTAGGGGAAAACAGGTCAAAACGACCTAGGGGAAAACAGGTCAAAACGACCAAGTGCTAACTCGCGAACGAGTTACGACTTAAGAGGGTTCTGCGACCTAAGTGGGATGCGCGACCTAAGAAGGTACGCGACCTAACAGTTTAAGGGTCTTCGACCTAACGAGTTAAGAAGCTCCAACGACCTAAGAAAAAGTAGTTCATACGACCTATGAGTTCACGCGACCTAACAAGGCTAAGGACAAGGTCGGAGACGACCTACGACTTAAGGTTTTAACTCGCGAACGACTTAGTACTTGCTTATCTCGCGAACGACTTAAAGTCAATACGACTTAACGACTTAAGCTCAAATACGAGCTACGAGCTAAGGTCTATACGACCTAACGACTTATCTCAGTACGACCTAAGCCAGGACGAGATAGCAGAAGGCAACGACTTAAGTCTTAACTCGGGGACGACCTAAGATGTTAACCCGTGGACGACTTAAGGGGTTAACTCGTGGACGACCTATGGCTTAACTCGTGAACGACTTAGCACAGGCGAACAGAAATACAAAGGCGGTGACTTTTCAACGCGCGCGACTCAAGCCCTTAACTCGCGAACGACTTACGACTTAGGCTTAACTCATGGACGACTTAGCGATGGCCAGAAACGACTTAAGGCCAGAAAAATCACCAAAACACTGAAAATTGAAGTTTTTCGCCAATCCAATCCAAACCAAATGCAAATGTTGATGCTAGAGTGATAGGGAATCATTCCCAACAGTCCAATGACAATCATAGGCAAGATGTGAGATCAAAAATCTCACCTTTTCCACGAAATTGATGAAGATGGAGATTGAAAGCAAGGAGAAGCAACCCTAAGCTTGAATCCACTATCTTCTACTTGAATTTGGAGTTGAATCACGGATTTGCAATAGAATTGGAGTTTGGAGTTTTAATTTCCACTTCCCACCACCATTTTTGATGAAGCTTGAATGTTAAAACAAAGGGTGAATGAAGTGAGGAAGGGGGTTGGGCTGAACTAAGGAAGTGCAGTCCAAACCAAAGTCTCAAGCGGGAAAAGTGACGAAAATTTCACTATCTCCAAACATATCGAAGTTTACACTCAAAAAGATCGCAAACGTCATTTTGAACTCAATGGGGGTGGTCTCGAGTCCTAATTTGACCGTATGCAAAAAGTAGCTTTTCGGACTAACATCCGACTAACGATAAAATATTTAAATATAAAATCGATAGATATGCGGGTTGTTACATCATTTATCCATTTAAGTTTTTTAAAACAATGAAAATTCAACTTTCGCAGCACTTAGGAAATGCTACGAAATGTTATGTTTTAAAACAGTTCATTAACAAAAGATAGCATTTAAAATGTTGTAATATCTTAATTTGGTTTCAATTAAAATTTTAGTTAAATTTAACAACTATAGCACTAACAAAGTGCTATAATAACCCTTAGTTTAAATTTGCTATTTGGTTCATTTAAAACAACTACAACATTTACCAATGCTATAATATCTTTACATTACATTTCAAAAATGCTGTCAAATCAAATTCAGAGTTTTAATTACGATTTCACAAAAAATTAACTTTTAATATAAATCCTTTTAACTTATAAAATCATATATTTTCACACTTTAAACAATCATTTATATACCCTTATTCTTTTGATTTTACAAAGTCAAATTTCTATACAAAATCCAAATTAAATAACAATTTTCTTATTTAAATTCAAGTATTAAATTTTCATTTCTTTAATAAAAATTTTAACTTAACACTTAAGTTTAAATTTCCAAAATATAACTTATTTAACTTTTTTTTCTTAATTAAAATTTCACTTTTAAACAAATTTCACAAAAATTCAATTTAAGTTATATTTCCAAATTCAGCTTAAATATTCATTTATTTCATATTTTAAGTTATACAAAATCATTAACACTTTATAAAATCATTAAATTCATTTTAAATCAAAATTTGTCATATATTCTTACTTTACATAAATTCCATTTATAAACAAAATCATAAATTCCAAAATTAACTTATATTTCAAATTCTACTTCACCATTTACTTAATTCACTTATTTAATTTGTAGAAAATCACTAATATTTTATAGAAATCATTCTAATAAAATTTAAATCAAAATATCATAATATTTACATTTTAAAATATTTTAAAATTTTCAGAAAAATATATAAACCACGGGTCTATATAAAATTTTCTAGCCTAGGTCAAGTGATACGGATATGTATCATTTCAATCCGTAGTTTACAAAGAAAAACCAGGTTCTATCATTTCAAACCCGCAATCCCAAGTTAAATAAAATAAATAAATAAAAACCGTTCGGGCCTATCATTTCAGCCCATAACGATTTTTCCCTATTCTAAAGTCCATTCGGGTATGTATCATTTCAACCCATAGTGATTTCTATACTAACAGGGAACTTGCACTGTGATAAACAGGTATGAATGAACAGAATAACATCATATAACAGTAACTGATGATATAACAGGTGTAATAACAGGGGTGAGCATTATATGATCAAAATGTAACAGTTATAACAGGATGATATAATTTTACAAATTCAAATGGTGTCAGTTTACTAGTTATATAACTATACATCGTCTGGTGAGAATTACTCACTTGTTTAAGCAGGAGATGACAACCAAAACACACAACACAGAATCTACGAAGGCACGAGAGCACGAATATGATTTGAGTGGGAGAGCCAAAGACTAAACTCCTTACACACATGCAAACAAATCAAGTATATATAACATAAGTTTACAACTCAAATTATACATAAACAATGTTAGAAATGAATGCATGAAACAAAGCCAAAGTGTTTGCACTTGCTTTCTACCATCTATGCTTCAGCTCCAGATCTGAAATGGCACGGCTAAAGGCATGTGTTTGGATCTGATTTTGGATCCTAAAGATCGGCCTAGCATGTGTTAACAAAGTGGTGAAGATCTAGGTGCATAACTTCAACAACAAGGCAAATAACAAGGCAACATACATCAATTCTATACTAAGTTTGGCTCGGCCAGAAGCTATGGGGCATGGCCAGTGGCTCCAGGAGGTGGTGGGTGACATGGTAGAGGGTGGAGGACAGGCCAGAGGTGGTGGTGGTGGAGGTGGTGGCGGCTAATGGTGGTAGAAGGTGATGGTGTACAACTAGGCTTGGTTTATGTAGATAGGTGATGTAATATTGGATATTTGGTGGTGTTCTCTAGCCAAGATGGCTCGGCCTAGCCATTGTAGTGATTTAGGGAGGTAGGTGAATGGGCTAGGAGGTGATGGAGGTTGGCCAAGGGCTGGAGGAGGGAGGAGCTGATCAAAAAGTGGAGAACAAGTGCAAAGATTCACATAGAAAACTAGAAAACAACAAAGGAAGAAAGGAAGATTTTTACCAACTCTTTGCTACATGATGGCCGTATGTTTTTGGATGAGAAAGATATTAGAATTCACGTGAAAAGTGAGGAAATGCAGCTGAGAAAAGAAATGAAAAGCACGGCCAAAAACAATAAAGAGAGGAGTTGAGAAAATGAAAGGTCGGGAGATGAAAAGGCTTAGGAATTCCAAAAGTTTAAAACTCTTCGAATTTCCTCTATTTTCTTTGTAAATTTTATATAACTGAAATATATATATAAAGTCAGATAAAATACGAAAATTTAGTAAATAAACAAAAATAAATAAATAAATTTTAATTATATATAATTTAATTAAATAAAACAGCAAAAAATTTGCAACTAGTCTTGAAAATATGAAAATAAATGCAACGAACTTTGGAAAATTTTTATATACTTGAAAAATATTTATAAATAAAGATAAGAACACAAAATAAAAATGAATTCATAAAAATAAATAAATAAATTTTAATTAAATAAAATTTAAATGAAGAAAATAGCAGAAAATTGGAAACTAGGCTTGAAAATTGAAATAAATTCAAATGAACTTTAGAAAAATTACATTATTACTTTTAAAAATAATAAAGACAAAAATATACATAAAATAACATATTCACACATACTAAAATAAAATATGACAAAGAAAATAAAATTTATATAATTTAAAATAAACAAAATTACTTAATAAATCAATTTACACACCATATTGAAAAATGTATAACTTTTACAATTTAAATCCATTTTCAACGAAACGAAAAGCAGTATTCATGTTATTAAATCTATTTTCATAATAAAAGATAAAATTTAAGAATTTAAATATTTAAGTTTAAAATTTAAAAGTCAAAGTTTGACCAGTTTGACCACAAATATACTTTTCAGGAAAATATTCAATTTATACAAGTTTGGAATTATATTTCATATGATAATCAAAATTTATATTTTAAAATGAAATGTCTGAAATAAAACAAGTTTAAAATAATTTCAAAATAAACTAAAGTCGAATTTAAAATATATGCACAAATCTAGGGTTGTTACACTCAATCTCTTACGCTAATGGAATTTTCCCTAATTTCTTTTACTAATTACAAATTACAATTAATCACAAACCAATTCGAAAGTATGTCTTATGATATATCATTTTATACGGTGCGATGACACAAGAACCATGCTAGTTTTCATTTGACCAGAATCAGTTATACTTGACTAAAATATTCCCTGGAAGTTGTGGAATCAAGAATGAATCATGATCGTCCAAATTAATTGGCGGTGAGGAGGTGACTATGGCTGATACTGATAGTGCTAGGGTGAAGGCGAGATGATGCTGATGTAACGACCCGGATTATTAGCGTATGTTAATTGGGTGATTAACTGATTTAAAATATTAGGATATTAATTTTGATTAGTCGGATAAATAAAATTTCTGATGTTAAAAATACCTGAATCTATATATTGATTAAGAAACTATATTCAAATTTTAAATAAAATTTCTGGATTTGATAAATTTTAGGGAAATATAAATAAAACTCCACCATTTAAAATTCAAGGCAGAATACATTTGTATATAAATATAAATACACACAAAACTTTATAATGTTTGATAATATATACATAAGTATATATATATATATACACACAAGTATATGAATGTATGCCATATGAAATAATATATATGAAAGTTTGTATAAAAATGAATATATATGTAACAACCCATAATTTTGTGAATATTTTTAATTAAATTTTTATTTGAAATTTTGATTTTTAAATCATTTAAAAGTGAATTTTTAGAATTATTCCAATGTAAGTTTGGAATTTGTTTGTAATTTATTTTCCAAATGCAATAAATAAACGATTTTTGAAAATTTTATATTTTGGTCAAAATTTGAATTTTCAGTTTAAATATAAAAAAATATAAAAAAAATTGAATTTTAAATTTTAATCTTTTTCTTTGAAGCAGAATATATTTATGATATCTGTTCTGCTTTTCGTTTCGTTAAATTCTGAGTTATACTTTTTAAATCAGATAAATTACAGCGTTTTACACGCAGTTATTTACTGTATTTCAATTTCTAGTTTTCTATGTGCGTTTCTATATTTTTATTTTCTATGTTATTTTATTTTATTTTTCTATTTTTTTTATCTAAACTTTATTTATTGGATTTCACTTGTGTGTATATCTTTTCATCAAAGGCTTGGAAGAAATCAAGGAGACATGCGTTACATTTCTTTAATGCTTGCCTTTTTATTTACCTACCCCTTTATTACTTACCCTAGCCATTCACCGTTCATAGCCGTGAATTGCTCTTATTAATCACGTACAAACATCTCAAAATATCCTCTTTTCAATTGCATTTAAGAATCATATATATATATATACATATATATATATATATGTATGTGTGTGTGTGTGTTTCTTTCTCCTTATTTCTTACCTTTTATTTCCTAGCCATTTTTTTCTATCATTTACTCCTCTTTAGCCGTTCAAATCTTTTCATGGCATCCACTCCACTTCATAATTCACGTACACATTCACTTCACATTTCATTTCTAGAAAGAAATGTATGCAAATAAATGGCTTGGAGAAATTTAAGAGGCAAATGTTTCATTGGTTAAACTCTTGCCTTCTTCATTTGCATGGCCTTTATTATTTTCTAGCCGTTTCCTCCTCATTCCTAGCCATGAATTACTCTACTCATAGCCTTGCATATCAAGTTGAAAATTCACGTACAAAATTTATTTCCCATCTCTCATTTTTCATTTGCATTTAAAAATAAAATATATTGTACGTTTCTTTCTCCTTAACTTATGCCTTTCCGTTTCCTTAGCATTCATAACTCCTTAGCTCTTTTTTTTTCTCTTCTATAGCCGTGTATTTCCTTTTTCCATACACATACAAAATTTATTTCCCATTATGTTCACATATTTCACTTGCATTTAGGAATAATATATGTATAAGTTTTTTTTTCTCTTTATTTCTTGTCTCTTTGTTTTCCTAGCATTTACTCTATCAAATCACATAAAAATCTTCTCAATATCTCAGTTCCTCATTTGCCTCTTCTGATTGAAATATTTTACAGTAAGTTTCTTTTATTAAATAGGAAATAAATCCCATTCATTCACTAGGCTTTTTATTTGCTAGCCTTTCATTTTCTAAACCCAACATCTTAGCCATTCAAATCTCTTGAAACCCTAGCCGCCTTCTTTTTTTTATTTCTTATTCACGTACAAGTTCTCATCCTCTCATTTTCATTTGCATGAAGAAAATACAACAAGCTCTAGGTTATTTCCATGGCTCCCTTCTCTTTTTTTCCACTTTTATTTTATTTCCTCTTTTTTCCTTTTGTTTTCTCCTTGCATAGCTCAGCCTCCACCACCACAACATAACCTCCTCCTCACTATTAGACCATGGCAAAGCCCACTTGGCGGTTGAAAGCAAGGTTAAGTTCTTTGATTCGTAATTGCATAGTTTAATTCATCTTTTGTTGTGTTGAATCTTATTCTTATGATTTGTGTATTTGTTATATACAAGATCAATATCTTGGCTCTCCATCCATTTAAATCAGAATTGTGTCTAGTCGTGCTTTCATGCTTTCCGGATTTTTGTTTGTGTGTTTGCTTTGCAAACTTCAGCGTAAAAAGGTGAGTAATCACACCTGACATTCATACTTATATTATTGTGAATTGATAGCAAGTGAAAGTGTAGAAATAATTATATTATGTTATACATGCCTGTGATATATTTATATGATATTAAATACTGTTTATATGCCTGTTACATCATCTGTTATATTTTATTTTACTGTTTATTTATAATCTGTTCTCACACTGCAAGTTCCCTGCAGAATAGAATCACTATGGGTTGAAATGATACATACGCGAACGGACTTTAGAATAGGGAAAGATCGTTATGGGCTGAAATGATAAGCCTAAGCGATTTTTATTTATTTTATTTAACTTGGGATTGCGGGTTTGAAATGATAGAACCCGGATTTTCTTTGTAAATTACGGATTGAAATGATATATTATCCGTATCACTTGACCTAGGTTGAAAATATTATACAGACCCGTGGTTATTTTATAAATTTTTCTGGAAGTTTTAAGTATTTTGAAAATGTAAATTTTGATATTTTAATTTTAATTTTGTTTTTAAAATGATTTAATAAAGTGAAAAATGATTTCATATGTATTAAAAATGTTAAATAAATGAATGGAAATTTGTGATTGGAAATATAACCTAATTTGGAAATATGTGATATTGATTAAGACAATAAATGCTCTTTATTGTGAAAATAAAATGTAACTTAAAAATGAACATTTGACATGTGCGGATGTGAATGGTTGAAAATATTGGGTCGTTACATGTGGTATCAGAGCTCTGGTTTTAGGCAAACTCAGCATATAGAGTAAATTTAATTACAGAATCGCTTTCGTTCGAGCTTGAATTCCTTCATCTTCGATTCGGTTTCCTTTGAATTTTGGAACATTCCCTTCAGTTCCGAAGTCCATTCTTGTCCTCCCCTATTCGTGTCTTCTTGATTCTGGAGTGTCCCATAACTCCACTCCGAATAATATTTCTAATGAATTGGCGGTCCTGCCAATATTCTAATTACTTGTAAAGGTGTGAAACTTCTTTACAAAAAGCATTGATTCACCGAAGACTTATGTATCCTTGGTTTACGATGCTACTATCTTTTGCTATGCCTGAATTCTATCTCTTGAGATCGAATGTAGATTTACCCCAGAAAATCCACATCGATCTTATTCATTAAGTCACGGTTGACCTGGTTAAGGTTGCCCGCGATATGTATAGGCTTACCCATCTTCCTATTCTGTTATTTAATCGTCTTATCTTTGTCTCCAATTTGTCTAAAAAAATTCTCTTTAATTTGAGTCCATCAATTTGATTCCCTATCCTTATTTTGAAAAATTAATCTTGTATTTGAAATTTTTTTATATATTTTAAAGATGTTTTATATATTGTGTTGTTTGAGTTGTTGATGTTGATTTGGGTTTCCAATCGGTTCATCTGATCAACGCTATCGATAGGATCTCCAAAACACTTGAACAGAACAAACTGACACAATATGGTTTTTTAAATTTAGTAGATGGATAAATTTTGTATAATTATAATATGTATAAGGTTAATTTTCTAAATTTTTGATAATTAATGGAATTGGGTGTTAAGAAATAATATTTAACTTTGTATGTATTTTATAATCATTGGCTTTAGTTTCATATCTAAATAATTAAACATGGTTATAAATTAATTTGAAAATTTAAATGAATTTAAATCAAGAATGTGAGAATTTAATTTCCGATGATTTCGAACTTTGTTTTGAAAGTTTTAAAAGGATATATTATTTAAAGGTAATTCGTAGAAATTGTTTCAAAGGATTTTAATTCGTAAATCAATGTTCTTTTCTTTGTCGCTGGAAAATAATTTCGGTGATGACTTCAGCATCATCGACATTCATTTTCGTGTTTCGAAGCGAAGAGACCATTCTGTAGTTTTGCTACAGTTTTTCTTTGGAGAATTAAATTGATTTGGCTTTCTAATTATGACTTGATTTATAATATATGTGATTTAAGAGTTGATTTGATATATATAGTGTATATTTAATTATCTCTAGAATAGTTTGAAGTTAATCGGAAATCTAATTCTTAAATTTTATCTTAAAGGATAATTTCAATTATAAAAGGAAATCAAAATTTGAATAAATATTGAAGCTTGGATAATTGAGTTAAGAAATTTTTATTTGTGTAATATTCTCTTGCATTCCAATATAACTTACCTAAATTATTAAAAGTTAAATTTGTAATTAGAGAACACACAATATAAAGGAGATTTTATAAATAAAATTTGAGTGGTCATAATAAATGTTATACACTTAAATTTTAGTTATAAAGGATTAATAAAGGTAAATAGAATAAAAGTTAATTGAATAATATACAGTATAAAGTGATGTTAAAAGGAACTTATGAATAAATTGGAGTAAGTCATAATAAGTGTAAGTATACTTAATATATGTGATTAGACATATATTAAGTGGAATAAATGTAATAACCATCTGGAATAAAGAAGCATGAAACTTATTGAATAAAATTTTGAGTATAATAAATGATCTCAAATTCACGATTTTAGAAATTGTTAATTGGGTGATAAGATAATGAAATTATAAATTGATAAGATTTAATTAACTTAGGAAAAATCAAATGGATGAAATCAATTATTAATTTAAGTTGAAAATTTTATGGTTTTAAAATTTATCATCTTATTTTGTTTTCCAATCTCTTATCCTTCGGTTGTTCCTATTCTCCTGCATCCTAAGCGGGGAATTGAATTCCAAATTGATCTTATCTCCTAAAGTTCGATTTGTAGTTCTTCCTCCCAAAATACCTTTACCAGTCTGTTTTGGAAACCTTTTCAAGAATCTTCTTCGTGCTTGTGTCCTTGATTTAAGAGGATCTGGGGAAGATCATCTCCGTCTTGTTGAATTTACCTGTAACGACTGTTACCAGGTTTAATTTCAATCTTTTTTTTTATATTGTCTTGGTTCTATCTCATTCTATCCGTTGTCTCTATTTTCCATGCCTCGTTCCTTTTCATGGACGAAAAGTTTTGAGTGGGGGAGAGTGTAACAACCCATAATTTTGTGAATATTTTTAATTAAATTTTTATTTGAAATTTTGATTTTTAAATCATTTAAAAGTGAATTTTTAGAATTATTCCAATGTAAGTTTGGAATTTGTTTGTAATTAATTTTCCAAATGCAATAAATAAACGATTTTTGAAAATTTTATATTTTGGTTAAAATTTGAATTTTTAGTTTAAATATAAAAAAATAAAAAATAAAAAATTGAATTTTAAATTTTAATCTTTTTCTTTGAAGCAGAATATATTTATGATATCTGTTCTGCTTTTCGTTTCGTTAAATTCTGAGTTATACTTTTTAAATCAGATAAATTACAGCGTTTTACACGCAGTTATTTACTGTATTTCAATTTCTAGTTTTCTATGTGCGTTTCTATATTTTTATTTTCTATGTTATTTTATTTTATTTTTCTATTTTGTTTATCTAAACTTTATTTATTGGATTTCACTTGTGTGTATATCTTTTCATAAAAGGCTTGGAAGAAATCAAGGAGACATGCGTTACATTTCTTTAATGCTTGCCTTTTTATTTACCTACCCCTTTATTACTTACCCTAGCCATTCACCGTTCATAGCCATGAATTGCTCTTATTAATCACGTACAAACATCTCAAAATATCCTCTTTTCAATTGCATTTAAGAATCAAATATATATATATATATACATATATATATATACACACATATATATATACATATATATATATGTATGTATGTGTGTTTCTTTCTCCTTATTTCTTACCTTTTATTTCCTAGCCTTTTTGTTTTTCTATCATTTACTCCTCTTTAGCCGTTCAAATCTTTTCTTTCCATCCACTCCACTTCATAATTCACGTACACATTCACTTCACATTTCATTTCTAGAAAGAAATGTATGCAAATAAATGGCTTGGAGAAATTTAAGATGCATACGTTTCATTGGTTAAACTCTTGCCTTCTTCATTTGCATGGCCTTTATTATTTTCTAGCCGTTTCCTCCTCATTCCTAGCCATGAATTACTCTACTCATAGCCTTGCATATCAAGTTGAAAATTCACGTACAAAATTTATTTCCCATCTCTCATTTTTCATTTGCATTTAAAAATAAAATATATTGTGCGTTTCTTTCTCCTTAACTTATGCCTTTCCATTTCCTTAGCATTCATAACTCCTTAGCTCTTTTTTTTTCTCTTCTATAGCCGTGTATTTCCTTTTTCCATACACGTACAAAATTTATTTCCCATTATGTTCACATATTTCACTTGCATTTAGGAATAATATATGTATAAGTTTTTTTTCTCTTTATTTCTTGTCTCTTTGTTTTCCTAGCATTTACTCTATCAAATCACATAAAAACCTTCTCAATATCTCAGTTCCTCATTTGCCTCTTCTGATTGAAATATTTTACAGTAAGTTTCTTTTATTAAATAGGAAATAAATCCCATTAATTCACTAGCCTTTTTATTTGCTAGCCTTTCATTTTCTAAACCCTACATCTTAGCCATTCAAATCTCTTGAAACCCTAGCCGCCTTCTTTTTTTATTTCTTATTCACGTACAAGTTCTCATCCTCTCATTTTCATTTGCGTGAAGAAAATACAACAAGCTCTAGGTTATTCCCATGGCTCCCTTCTCTTTTTTCCACTTTTATTTTATTTCCTCTTTTTTCCTTTTGTTTTCTCCTTGCATAGCTCAGCCTCCACCACCACAACATAACCTCCTCCTCACTATTAGACCATGGCAAAGCCCACTTGGCGGTTGAAAGCAAGGTTATGTTCTTTGATTCGTAATTGCATAGTTTAATTCATCTTTTGTTGTGTTGAATCTTATTCTTATGATTTGTGTATTTGTTATATACAAGATCAATATCTTGGCTCTCCATCCATTCAAATCAGAATTGTGTCTAGTCGTGCTTTCGTGCTTTCCGGATTTTTGTTTGTGTGTTTGCTTTGCAAACTTCAGCGTAAAAAGGTGAGTAATCACACCTGACATTCATACTTATATTATTGTGAATTGATAGCAAGTGAAAGTGTAGAAATAATTATATTATGTTATACATGCCTATGATATATTTATATGATATTAAATACTGTTTATATGCCTGTTACATCATCTGTTATATTTTATTTTACTGTTTATTTATATTCTGTTCTCACACTGCAAGTTCCCTGTAGAATAAAATCACTATGGGTTGAAATGATACATACGCGAACGGACTTTAGAATAGGGAAAGATCGTTATGGGCTGAAATGATAAGCCTAAGCGATTTTTATTTATTTTATTTAACTTGGGATTGCGGGTTTGATATGATAGAAACCGGATTTTGTTTGTATATTATGGATTGAAATGATATATTTTTTGTATCACTTGACCTAGGTTAGAAAATATTATACAGACCCGTGGTTATTTTATAAATTTTCTGGAAGTTTTAAGTATTTTGAAAATGTAAATTTTGATATTTTAATTTAAATTTGGTTTTTAAAATGATTTAATAAAGTGAAAAATGATTTCATATGTATTAAAAATGTTAAATAAATGAATGGAAATTTGTGATTGGAAATATAACCTAATTTGGAAATATGTGATATTGATTAAGACAATAAATGCTCTTTATTGTGAAAATAAAATGTAAGTTAAAAATAAACATTTGACATGTGCGGATGTGAATGGTTGAAAATATCGGGTCGTTACAATATATATATATATAAATATGAGCATATAAAACCTCATAATGAAAAACTCAAACTTACGGATATATGTATATATGCTTATATTAAATAGTAAAAATGTAAATGTATATAAACATGTGTGTATTTAAAAGGTATATAGAAAGTGTGTAAGAATAAATATACATATATATAAATTAAAATAGGTACATGAAAGTGGTTAACTATGTTTGTATGTGATATGGTGCTTATGTTCAAAACTTTAGCATGTTACCTATATATGTGTTAGTAAAAAAAAACTTTGCAAATGGTCTAAGTGTAGGAAAAATATATGTATGAAGATATATACATATATATATATATATATATATATATGTAAATGCTTAAGGGAACATCATCATAATAAATATCAAAATCAAGTCATGTGAAATCTAATCCACATAATAAATCAAATCATCTTTTAATGAAATCAAA
The DNA here is from genome assembly GCA_030737815.1 of Allium fistulosum. Taxonomy (NCBI): domain Eukaryota; kingdom Viridiplantae; phylum Streptophyta; class Magnoliopsida; order Asparagales; family Amaryllidaceae; genus Allium; species Allium fistulosum. The sequence goes on along the minus strand of CM060905.1, from coordinate 592,343,109 downwards.
CCAGGTCAGCCTATTTTCAAATCAAAATAAAACAAAAGAAAAAAAATGTAAAAGCCTGTACGTATGCAAAGCTTGCACTATAGACTTCCACCCTCTACATATATATCCACATATCATCACCTTATACACCTCAGTTCACAAAATATAAAAACAACAAAAGCTGCCATTAAGAACTTAAAGAAAATCAAAAAGGCATTCAAGTATTAGGAGATCAAAGCAAAAAAGGAAAGCAGGTTTCTCTGTTCAAAAGAAAAATAAGAAAAGTGAGTAAACTAAAATCTCTTTTTTATACTAATCTATGAGTAAGCCTGATAGAAATAGTAGTGTTTTGATAAGTTTGTTTGCATAGAAATACATGTATATATATATATATATGTATGTATGTATATGGATGTATATACCAAAGCCTGTACAACATTTGTGTATTCTGCTCTGTTTCCTTTCTTTTCTTTTCTGCTATGTTAGCTTCAAAATTCCCTATCACTCAATCTAGTTAGATTTAGTTAGGATGTTAAAAGGAAAAATGTTCGTTTTTTATTATACTTTGATTTAAAATTTGTTTGGTTAAATATTATCAAGTATAGAACATAGAAAGGGAGTTTTACAGTAAGTAAACAAATATTGGAGGAAATTCGAATGTCAAAATGTGAGCTTCTGTTTATGTGAACGCGATCGCCATTGAAAATGGTGATTTTTGAAGGTGGTTTCACGATTTTTCATTTCATATTTGACGAGATGGAAGTTGATGATCGAAATTTGGTCATTGATCAATTTCCAACGAGCCAGGCTATGGTGGGGGTCGAAACTTGATCGAGAGGAGGCTGAAGCAAAGGGGAGTGTGGGAGAAATGGAGCGGTGGTTTTCTGATCGACGTGGTGGCCGGTCGGAGTGGAAGTAGGGTTTAGAGGCACGTTTTGGCCATGGTTGGTTTTCTGGTCATAGCGGCGTTATGGAGGGATATGGGTGCTACGGTATGGGGGGAAAAGGTGGAGAGGAGAGAGGCGAAGCTTCTGTCGAAGTGGGTTGGACTTCGGTGGTCGGAGATGGCTAGGCGAGGTGAGGTTAGGTGGTCGGGTCGTTACCTGGTGATGGTTTTTGTTCGATTTTCATTTTTGGCTGTGTCATGAAGTGCTGGTTGGTCAGGAGGGCTACGCGGGTCGGAGGCGACTAGGGGAAGAGGTCGGAGATTGTCGGCGAGCCTTCGTCATCGTGTGCACGTGCACGACATGGTTCGTGTGCAAGTGAAAGAAAAGGAAGGTAGGGAAAAGAAGTAGCAGGAGAAATAAGAAGAGGAGAAGGGAGGGGTATAGTTGCCTGGTAATGGGTTTGGGCCGATGGGCCTGACCATTTTTTTTAAATATATATATTTCTATAAGCTTATTTTTCCTAAAATTTATTAACCTTTAAAACTTTATTTTCCTAACTTTATAGAATATAGGAACTGATATTTTGTCCTATCACCTAAACACCTTGGCTTAATACACTTGTTAAGTTATTAATTTGGATTTAAATTAATTTTAATAATTAATGTTAAAATGGGTAATTTAAACCTTAAATTTATTAAATCCTAGGTTAACTTATATACGATAATTATTGATTAATTTCTAAAGTTTATTTAAATTAAAATAAATAGTTTTGTAATTAATTTTAATTATAAATAAACAGGATTTGAAAAAAATAATTAATTTTGTTTTTTAAATTAAATAAGATGATGGATTGTGATTGGTTAGCATAGACCATAAATCATTTAATAGTTCAGGCTATGTGGATTGTCTTGATTTCTCTAGTGTATTCACTTCAGTTGTTCTGTGTTATAAAGTACCGTGATAAATTGAACTGTTGAAAATATAAACGTTGAGACGTTTATTGGAAACAGACATGCGTGGTTGAATTACCATTGTAGCTGTGACATTCCGAAATTGAATTGTTGTTAAAAACAACTTGGCCTATTTCTTGGCCTATTTATTGTGAATCATTAAATTAGTAACAATCTGTATCTTGGCCTATTTCTATTGGACCTTTATTTCAAATTATTTTTGTCTGTACCATCAAGTGGTCATACAAGCTAAATAGAAGATTAAAATGATGATACTGTTTATTTGAAATAAAAACCGTAATAGAATTTCCATGTGTGAATATCGTCGCCCTATATATAAATTGTTTTATTTTAAACAATTTACCCTTTTAAAGGTTTATCGATTTGTCTTCGAAGAGACCGGAATCGGATATCAGTGTTATCCGAAATCGCTTTAATTTAATAATCACATCGAACCTATACGGTTTGATTGTAAAGTCTAATATGCTGAATTGGATTAATTTCATTATTTAACTATTTTAAATAAGTATTGTACTTAGACACTAATATGATATCGATGAATTTCTGTAAAATGTTTTGGGCAGAATAAGATGATAACTCGTCGGTTTATACGAGTTACCTTGGTTTCAAAGATTTTCAAGACTTAAGTATTTCAATTTAAGTGGGTTTGCTCATGCTGGTTTCCAGCCTGACTCGGGTGTTACCTTATTGTAATGCTCGGGTCAGACCGAGTATTACGGAATTTCAGGTTAGGATGCTGTGGAGCTCAGGAGACGAGTTGGATGGCAGGCACGTTTTGCACGTATGGGTTATATTCCGCTGTGTATTATAGGCTGTATGGTCAGCATTTATGGGCAAGTTATTATAACTGTCCAGATTTATTTGTTGATGGTTGTACTCTGATAACTTGAATGTATATTAACAGTTACAGCTTTTCTTTGTATAAATGTTGTTATATATTATATTTTGTTCCGCTGCGATTGTGAGATTCTATGTTGTTGTTCATGTTCTTCTTCTATTATCTTTTTCTTCTTTAACCCTAACAGCCTGGTGTTTTCGGCACTCGACTGCTCGGCTCTCTATACAGTGGACGTATTAGTGTCGATTTTCAGGGGTTGAAAATCACCCGGTCATTACACGTGGTATCAGAGCTGAAGGTTAAGCGAGAACCTTGGCTCTGGTGGGGATTACTCATTAGAGATAGGGTCAATAGTACCCTAGAATGAGTTGAGAGTATATATGAGGGTGTACTTGTTATATTCTTATATAATTATTTTAAAACGATTTTAAAAATGATTTCTTTTTATAAGGTTGCATTTGATAAATAAGGAAGTAATATTTATAAATTATTATGGTATATCAAGGTGATTGGCTGTAATTATTATAATAAAATTATTAAAGGTAGGTGGTAACATATATATTTTTAACCAAATAGAAATTTGGGTAAGAATGAACTACACAAGTAAGTTAAGTTGAAAATAGAATTAAACCACACATTAAAATTTCGGGAATTTCGAAAATGTTTTTCAAAGTGTTTTGAAATGAAATAAATTTACCTTGATTGCATTTTTCAGGAAGTTATTATGGAATATATGGTTTCTAGGTATGATAATATTGATTATTATCATAAATTGGTTGTCACATCTTAATAAAAGGATGTTTATTACAGAATAAACAATGATAACACATGGTGGAATGTTAAGGAAGTGAAATTATATGAGCTTAATTATATAAGCATGACCAATAAATTAAAATGGATTTAAATTGTGAGGTTTTAAATATAAGCCCAGAGAATTTTGATATTTTTTTCAAAGTGTTTAAGGAAATAATAAGTAATATTATTAGAATATTTTTGAATATTGACATCTTTGTTGTAGAGGATGAATTTATTTTGGATTAAAAACCAAAGATGGTTTAAAATTTAAAGTGTGACTTGATATGTGAATGGGATATATGTACATATATGTGGATATATATATATATGTATGATTTCAAAGTTGATTTGAAATAAATAACCGGGTGTTTGAGTTCTGAAATTCCCCTTAAAACGAGGAGTATAACCCAAAGGGAAATAAACTTTTGAACTTATAAGTGGGAAGTGTTACTGATAAGGTATTTAAATTTGGGGTGTAAAGGTTTAAATTGAATAAGTAAAAAGGGAATAAAAACGGGTTTGAATTCTGGGAATTTGAAATGAACCAGATTATCAAATTAGTGGATTAAATTATAAAAATGACTGGGAATAGATACAAGAATAATTGGAAATAAGAATAGAGCTAAAAATTCGACTAATCAAGGTTTAATTATAGGTTAGGAAGTCCTACTAGAATCTAGTCCAAGTTGTAAGATATGGAAAAAGGAGAAGAATGGAAGGCAAGGCGTAAGGAGCGGAGAGCAGCTGCTTGTAAGGCACGGGAAGAAGCGATACTAGAGCATGAGAAACGGGTTAGGGAGAGGGCTGGACCAAGTCCTTATGATGATGTCATATGTTATAGATGTCACAGTAAAGGGCATTACGCAGCTAAGTGCAGTAAACCAAGAAAGGAAAAGAATAAAGAAGTTAAACTGTTCCGCTCTGAGATTTTATGCTTTAAGTGTCAAAAGAAAGGACATTTTCTAAACAATTGCTCTAAAGTGAGGAAGGGGAAACGTAAACCCGTGATACCAATCGATGGATCAACCATTTGCTACTATTGCAAAATGACGGGACACATCACTAGGGATTGCCCCAAGAGACGGAAGAAAAGGAAAGTTGTGGAATGCCCCGTGGAAGACGTGAAAGTCATCCATGAAGATGGAAGTGTAAAGATCTTTTGTCACAAATGTTTTTAGTGGGGACACTCTGTTGCGGATTGCCTGAACGAGCTTTGGCAAGTTGGAGGGAAGTCCTCAAGGAAGTTTTTATGAAGGATGCTAAGACTCTGTTCTTTTCTTAAAACCTAGATAGTTATTAAGGCATCTAGGTTTATGACCTTTTGTAAGATTTTTATATGGATAGATGGATGAAATGTTTAGAACTCACAAGTGTGGTAGTCCAACGACGTGTGAAATATTTTGTGGGGACTCGATCTAATATAAAATCACTTTTTATATTAATTTGAACAGAAATTTATAATTGCAGCATTATTAATGTTGTAATTGAATTGAATTAATTGGAGTTGTAGTCGAAGTTGAATTCGTTCGAATTCAAAATGGAATTGATTTGAATTAAAATAGGAATTGAAGTTAGTTCAAATTGAAATCGGGATTGAATCAATGGAAATGGGAATTGAAAATTGATTTGAATTGGAGATTGGGAATTGAATCAGTTTGACTCTGAAACTATTTTGAAATAAATTATTTTAATATAAAATGTTTAAGTCTATCTTCTTAAATATTCATATTATTTTGATTTTTCTAAGCTATTTACTACACAAACCATTCTTTTTAAAACTAAAACTATCTTATATTAACTAGTTAACTATTTAAAAAAAAATAACTATTCAAGCTTTTCCAAATTCAAACTGGTCATAGTGGAAATTGTTTATATTTAAATAATGGATTTAAATATAAATTATGATAAATTGAAGTTATAATCTAAATGGAATTCGAAGAAATTCTGAATTGGAACCAGAATCAAAATATTAAGGTAAAAATGATTTGAAGTATAATGGTATATTTTGAATAAATATGATGATTTTAAATGAAGGTTGGATAGTACCATGACTGAAGACTTACTTTATAAGGAGTAAGAAATGTAACGAATAACTTTGTAAAGGAAATCGAACTTGAAAATTTGATTTGGTATTAAAGAGATTATAAATATTAGTTATATATTCAAACTCCCTTTTCGAAATTATAATTAGAAGAAAATGATCTTTGGAAGATATTTGAAATACTAAATGAAGTTTATACAAGTACGAAGTGGACTTAGAAATTATTGATCTGAAAATTAATCAAGTTGAAAGAATGATTTTATATGTATATGAGAATGAAATGGAAATAGTTTTGTAACCCATTGATTTTGAAAGGCTTTAGATTTTGGCAAAAAGTCAATTTTGGAACTTTGGTAAACCAAATTTGAGAACTATCGATTTTGAAGATATCGATTTTGTATAGATGAAGTTTATATGTGATGCATATAAAGAGTATGATTTGAAAGGTACTATATATGTATATAGTACGATATGTTTTGAGGAAGGTATGGAAAAAAAGGCACCCCCATGAGAATTGAAACTTATAGTAGGAGATCCACTAGGTGGTTCTGCCTAGAACCCTAAGGGCGAGTTCAATGATATTGGAATCCCAAAGGACGTCCGGAACTCGAGTTCCTGATGATCATTTGTTGGGTAGCGTAAGTCGGGTGGTGCTAATGCCTACAGTTACATTAGGTTTGCTGTGATGGCAACGTAACCTTTGTTGTAACTACGACTTATTGCAGTTCCATAGTGTAAGTCGAGTGGCAATGATTGCCTACAATCTACATTTGATTTCGCTGGGATAGCGACGTAACATCGGTAGATTGCGATCTATGTGGTTTGGTTCCATAGCGGAATTCATGTGGCAGTGAGTGCCTACAGTCTACACTGGGTTCCACTAGAACAGTGACATAACTTTGTGTAGTCTGCGATCTATGTGGTAAAGTTTCGTTTGGCAGCGTAATTCGAGGGGCGTTGATGCCTACAGTTACATAGGTTTTGCTGTGATGGCAATGCAACCCTGGGTGTAGCTGTGATCTGTGCAGTTCCCATGGTGAAAGTCGAGAGTTGCGGATGCCTACAGTTTTCTTATGGATTTCGCCGGGATGGCGACGTAATCATCGTGCTAAATGCGATCCATGAGGGGGTGATGATTTCCATAGCATTTTTGAAAAGTGGTTTTCAAGTATTTTCACTGGGTGTTGAAAACGGGTCTACTAAGTACTTATAGATTTCAGTCCTACACTTATTCAACGTATGACTGAATTTGTGTGAGAACAAGGATGGACTTGTTTGGTCATCAAGTTATAAAAAAAAGTACTTTTATGTAAAATTGGTTTGGTAATACTATGGGATTTTAAAGTGTTTTAAATTATATAATAAAAAGAGTAAGGGATTAAAATGTTTAAAGACGATTAATTTAATAATATACATCGAAGTTTAAAATTTTCGTTTCGTTCCTTTTCGAGGATGAAAAGTTCTAAGGGGGGAGGAATGTAATGACCCGGATTTTTAGCATATGTTGATTGGGTGATTAACCGATTTAAAGTATTGGGATATTAATTTTGATTGGTCGGATAAATAAAATTTCTGATGTTAAAAATACCTGAATCTATATATTGATTAAGAAACTATATTCAAATTTTAAATAAAATTTTTGGATTTGATAAATTTTAGGGAAATATAAATAAAACTCCACCATTTAAAATTCAAGGCAGAATACATTTGTATATAAATATAAATACACACAAAACTTTATGATGTTTGATAATATATACATAAGTATATAAATATACAAGTATATGAATGTATGCCATATGAAATAATATATATGAAAGTTTGTATAAAATTGAATATATATATATATATGAGCATATAAAACCTCATAATGAAAAACTCAAACTTATGGATATATGTATATATGCTTATATTAAATAGTAAAAATGTAAATGTATATAAACATGTGTGTATTTAAAAGGTATATAGAAAGTGTGTAAGAATAAATATACATATATATAAATTAAAATAGGTACATGAAAGTGGTTAACTATGTTTGTATGTGATATGGTGCTTATGTTCAAAACTTTAGCATGTTACCTATATATGTGTTAGTAAACAAAAACTTTGCATATGGTCTAAACGTGGGAAATATATATATATATATGTATATATATGAAGATATATACATATATATATATATATATGTGTGTGTGTGTGTGTGTGTATGTAAATGCTTAAGGGAACATCATCATAACAAATATCAAAATCAAGTCATGTGAAATCTAATCCACATAATAAATCAAATCATCTTTTAATGAAATCAAATCAGGTCAGCCTATTTTCAAATCAAAATAAAAACAAAAGAAAAAAAATGCAAAAGCCTGTACGTATGTAAAGCTTGCACTACAGACTTCCAACCTCTACATATATATCCACATATCATCACCTTATACACTTCAGTTCACAAAATATAAAAACAACAAAAGCTGCCATTAAGAACTTAAAGAAAATCAAAAAGGCATTCAAGTATTAGGAGATCAAAGCAAAAAGGAAAGCAGGTTTCTCTGTTCAAAAGAAAAATAAGAAAAGTGGGTAAACTAAAATATCTTTTTTTATACTAATATATGAGTAAGCCTGATAGAAATAGCAATGTTTTGATAAGTTTGTTTGCATAGAAATACATTTATATATGTATGTATGTATGTATGTATGTATGTATGTATGTATGTATGTATGTATGTATGTATGTATGTATATGGATGTATATACCAAAGCCTGTACAACATTAGTGTATTCTGCTCTGTTTCCTTTCTTTTCATTTCTGTTATGTTAGCTTCAAGATTCCCTATCACTCAATCTAGTTAGATTTAGGTTAGGATGTTAAAAGGAAAAATGTTCGTTTTTTATTATACTTTGATTTAAAATTAGTTTGGTTAAATATTATCAAGTATAGAACATAGAAAGGGAGTTTTACAGTAAGTAAACAAATATTGGAGGAAATTCGAATATCAAAATGTGAGCTTCTGTTTATGTGAACGTGATCGCCATTGAAAATGGTGATTTTTGAAGGTGGTTTCATGACTTTTCATTTTGTATTTGACACGATAGAAGGTGATGATCGAAATTTGGTCATTGATTAATTTCCGACGAGTCAGGCTATGGTGGGGGTCGAAACTTGGTCGGGAGGAGGCTGAAGCGAAGGGGGTGTGGGAAAAATGGAGCGGTGGTTTTCTGATCGATGTGGTGGCCGGTCGGAGGGGAAGTAGGGTTTAGAGGCACGTTTTGGTCGTGGTTGGTTTTCTGGTCATAGCGACGTCGTGGAGAGGAGAGAGGCGAAGCTTTTGGCGAACTGGGTTGGACTCCGGTTGTCGGGTCGTTACCTGGCGATGGATTTTGTTCGATTTTCGTTTTTGGCTGTGTCGTGAAGTGCTGGGTGGTCAGGAGGGCTACGCGGGTCAGAGGCGATTAGGGGAAGAGGTCGGAGATGGTCGGCGAGCCTTCATCGTCGTGTGCACGTGCACGGCATAGTTCATGTGCAAGTGAAAGAAAAGGAAGGTAGGGAAAAGTAGCAGCAGGAGAAATAAGAAGAGGAGAAGGGGGGGTAGAGTTTCCTGGTAATGGGTTTGGACCGATGGGCCTGACCATTTTTTTTAAATATATATTTCTAAAAGCTTATTTTTCCTAAAATTTATTAACCTTTAAAACTTTATTTTCTTAAACTTTATACAATATAGGAACTGGTAGTTTGTCCTATCACCTAAACACCTTGGCTTAATACACTTGTTAAGTTATTAATATGGATTTAAATTAATTTTAATAATTAATGTTAAAAAGGGTAGTTTAAACGTTAAATTTATTAAATCCTAGGTTAATTTATATACGATAATTATTGATTAATTTCTAAAGTTTATTTAAATTAAAATAAATAGTTTTGTAATTAATTTTAATTATAAGTAAACAGGATTTGAAAAAATTAATTTTGTTTTTTAAATTAAATAAGATGATGGATTGTGATTGGTTAACATAAACCATAAATCGTTTAATAGTTCAGGCTATGTGGATTGTCTTGATTTCTCTAGTGTATTCACTTCAGTTGTTCTGTGTTATAAAGTACCTTGATAAATTGAACTATTGAAAATATAAATGTTGAGACGTTTATTGGAAATAGACGTGCATGGTTGAATTACCATTGTAGCCGTGACATTCCAAAATTGAATTGTTGTTAAAAACAACTTGGCCTATTTCTTGGCATATTTATTATGAATCGTTAAATTAGTAACAATTTGTATCTTGGCCTATTTCTGTTGGACCTTTATTTCAAATTATTTTTGTTTGTACCATCAAGTGGTCAGACGAGCTAAATAGAAGATTAAAATGATGATACGGTTTATTTGAAATAAAAACCGTAATAGAATTTCCATGTGTGAATATCGTCACCCTATATATAAATTGTTTTCTTTTAAACAATTTACCCTTTTAAAGGTTTATCGATTTGTCTTCGAAGAGACCGGAATTGGATACCAGTGTTATCCGGAACCGCTTCAATTTAATAATTACTCCGAACCTATACGGTTTGATTGTAAAGTCTAATATGCTGAATTGGATTAATTTCATTATTTAACTATTTTAAATAAGTATTGTAGTTAGACACTAATATGATATCGATGAATTTCTGTAAAATGTTTTGGGCAGAATAAGATGATAACTCGTCAGTTTATACGAGTTACCTTGGTTTCAAAGATTTTCAAGACTTAAGTATTTCAATTTAAGTGGGTTTGCTCATGATGGTTTCCAGCCTGACTTGGGTGTTACCTTATTGTAATGATAGGGTCAGACCGAGTATTAAAGAATTTCAGGTTAGGGTGTTACCTTTTTGAGTTAAAAGTGAGAGGAACATTTTTATCTGTAAAAATGTTTGGTTTAAAAGAACATCCTTGAAATTCGAAAAACTTTTATGCGGAAGCACATTTTGGTTGCAATTATATAAAGAACACTTTTTAATAAATGGTGTTTGAAGGAAAAACATTTTTTTAAAAGGATTTGATTGGGAAAATACCGATAACAACCTGATGTTGAGAGGTAATTTAATTAAAGTTAATAATAATAATTTAATTGATCAAAGATGAATTTTAAGAATTAAAATTCAGGATAATTATGGAATTAATTGTAAATATTAGAATTTGATGATAAAATAATTAGTGATGAAATTAAATTGTTTTGGAAATATTTATATGTTTGAAAGATTGTGGAATGAATTAATTTGTAAATTTAATGTTTTGAAATTGTAAATAATTAACAAATGGTGAATTTAGATATTTAGAGTAATATTAATATTTTGAGTTTTAAAATGGGATAAATAAAGTAAATAATTATATATAAGTAAATAAAAAAGAAGAAGAAGGGATTAGTGATTTAATTAGGGGCAATTTATCAAAGCCCTAAAAATATACTACTATATCTTTTAATCTTTCTTGATAACTCTAGAAAACTCCTTCTCCTCATTAAATATATCACCTCATATCTACTTTAAGCATCCTGTAGCTCATTTTTAATCTTCGGTAAATGATTTAAACCCTAGCTTCAACATATAAAATCAAAATAAAATGGAATAAAATCATACAAATCCTCAAATCAATATACACATACGCTTCTCGATGCAAAGCTACACCAAAAGTAGCATGGAAGTTGAAGTTTTGATCTTTATGAAGTTGGATTTTGCTAATTTTAGCGAGTGAAGAGGAAAAGGAAGAAGGACCAATGTATTATCTACTATTACTTTCAGGTGAGTGTTGTACTCAATAAATATATGTCTAATATTGAATACCTGGATGTGCACATATATGTTATTGGGTATTGCATTTTAATTTGCTTCGAATTGCTATAATGCTTTTGTAATGGAGGAAAGGATACCAAATTTCGTTCAAGAAAGATCGAATTATGTAACGACCCGTATTTTTCGATAATTAAAATATTAATTATTAAGATTTTAGAATTTTATATTGAAAGAAAACTAAAATTTGTGATGTTATAATGAGAGTAATAACTAGAATGTAATGTTAGTAATGTTAATAGAAGGTATTTGCTAACTATTTTAATGTAATTCCAATTAATTGAAGTGACTGTAAAGTTATAATTGGTTATAACTATAAATAAGGAAATACATTGAATGTTGAAATTATATGTAATCAATTAGAATTGGCTAATATTAAATATGAAATTAGTGATCTTGTTTGAATGTTGTTGATAACTATTTAATGTAATTTCAAATTAATTGAAATAAATTGTAGGTTGACTTGGTTATAATTGTAAATAATGAAATAAATTAAATGATGTAGTTAATGGTGAACTTGTATGTAATCAATTGAAATAGGTTAATATTGAATACAAAACCTTTTTGGGTAAGCAAATTATAACCCTTGGTTGTAAAGAATAAGATAATGGGTATGAATTATTGTTATAAACGATTGTATTAACTATTTTCTCATTAATTTATCTGTTTGAATATTGAATGGGTAATTAATGGAATTAAGACAATTGAATGTTGGGTTTAATATTAGAATGGTATGTCATTAATTGAAGTAATTGTAAAGTTATTTGGTGATAAGTTGAAATAAGTAAATGAATTGAATGTTATATAAAAAGGGGGAAATTATATGAAATTAATGGAAAATTGAGTATAATCAGAGTTGTGTAAGTAGTCATAACATTTGTTGTTGATAATAAACTTATAAATGTGATTAAGTAAGTAAAAGGTAACATTTGTCATTTATCACCTATTTATTTAATCCATTGAAATTAAATTGAAAATCAATTGCAATTAATCTAATTACTTATTGCAGTTAATATGAATTAAAGTGATAACTGTAGAAGATTGAGGTAATGAAATGGTAAACCAACGTTAAGTATATCTATAAGATGATAACTGATTGAATACTAAGATGAAAATCAAAATAAATATATATTGGAATTTAAATTAATTAATGAATTTATTGCCGTTAATTTGACTTGGAATCTTTCCAATAAAAGGGAAAGAAAATTTATTTGAAATTAATGGCGTTTAATGAAAGAAATGTACGTTTGTTAGGATCCATTTTAAGGTGTAATTTTGAAATTAATTACAATTATGTCGATTTGGAATCTTTCAATTTAAAAGAGTAAAAAAAAGAAACATAAATTTTAATTAATGGATTTAACGAAAGAAACATACATTATTGTTAAAAATAAAAAGATTGTTTTAATGAAAATAAAACGAACATTTTCATTTTAAAGGTAAAAATAATTTTATAAAAAGAAGAAAAAAATGAATTTTAAAACAATATTTTACAGTCATTAAATATCAATTTGAGGTTGTATATAAGTGATTTTAACACTAATATTGAAATTTAAATTAAATTAACTTTTTAGGTTTCGTGATTGCGCTCTAAGAAAAACTTTATTTTGAAAAAAACTTGAATTTGAGTTCCAGATCATCTTTTATTTTGTGTAACATTATGTTGGTTGTTGTATTTAAATTTATTTATTGTATGTTAATTATGTTTAAACGGGTGTAAAAAAAGTATATTTGGTGTTAATATATTTAATTGAGTGGAACATGCAATTAATTAGATCCTAAGTGGTCCCTTCATTTCCTTATTATTCAATACACTTGCCACTATTTCCACATTTGGTTTTATTGCAATTCTCTGATGTAGTTGAAACATGAATTCACATCCTTTCTCATTCTTCCGTTTTGTTTATTTTATTACCCAAAGCATTTACTTAGATCATATAGCTTCATTTTATTTGTCCCTTTCATACCTATTTCGTTTGTTACTTCCCTTTCTTCTTTTGTTTCATATCTCATTCTTTCCCTTAAAACTTCATTATTTTCAAACATCAGGGCCTCTATTTTTTCCCTCAAAGTCTCAATGTCAACATAGCTTTATACCTCCACTTAGTTACTACCAATTCATTTTTACTGAAGCTATGTTCAAAAAAAGAAAAAAGCATGAGCATCTATTTCTTCCTCAACCACATCCGCGCCTTTCCTCATCACCTTGCCTTCTTTTGCAAGAAGCCTTCAAAAAAAATGAACAATGAGAATTAGCTTTCATGGTTTTTGCTTTCTACTTCTTGCTTTTGTTTTGGGTACATCAAATTTGAAAATGTGAGTTATTAAAGTTTCTTATTTTAATAATTAAATGTATACGTATTTTTTTAATATATCCTTATAACCTGAATATCTTCTACATACGAGCTCCGATACATGCGTAGTTTCTTCCATTGGACTTGTATTGGAATTCCCGATGACATGAAATAGGTTTAGCTGAGTTTGGAGACTGTTGGAAAAGGCATCTTTGTTTGGATTTTTGCGTTCTAAATATCAAAGGTGAGTGTTTTAACCCACTCACGAATACTAAATTATCTTATGTTAGTTAAATTAAATTTATGATGTGATTAGAAATTTATTGATTGTTGTTTGGTATTTTTTAGATTGTCATTTAAGTTAAATTTGAATTTATATTGAATTGAATTGCCATTTAATTAATATTGAATATAAATTGCTAGTTAAACACCTGATAATGATAATCAATTGATTGTTGTGATTTATTGGCTGATTTGGATGTTGAATTGTGATGGATGTTATTGGTTGACATTTTGGATGATTGGATGTTTATTTATGTATATATCTCTGTTATCACTATGGATTGAAATGATAACCCGAGCAGTTTCCATTGATTTGGAAATTTTGATTTTGGATACTGGTTGAAATGACATATACCCATATAATTTTTTTGAATTTGGATTATTTATTGGAATTGAATTATTTGAAAGGTTTAAGTTTTAAATTTAAACTTCGGATTTATTTTAATTAAAATGACTAAGATTGGTATTTCGAATTATTTGAAATCTTTTAAATAATTATATCCACGTTGTACACTTGATAGGAGATGAAAATCCTATAACATCTCTGAAGCCATTACAGTAATTTTTTTATTCTACTTATTTTGATTTGACTTACATAAGATCTTTTAGTCCCGACTCGAGTGTTTTGTCTTTTTATTACTCTCGGGTCAGTCTGAGCTTTTCAGTGTATTGAAGACCATTTTATTTTAGAGGATGAAGACGGAGATGAGTCTACTATTTATTATTGATTATTCCACTACATCATGTGTTCCGCTGCATTATTTATTTATTTCTGCTATATGTACAACTCTGATTTGTATTATAAAAGTGTAACCAAATGTCATTTGTAAAACAGCTTCATGAACTGTTTATTTGATTATTATATTTTGTCATTCCAATGCGAGATTCTGTGTTTTGTTTTTCCTTCTTTTCTATTATTTTCTTATTTACCCCATTAACAATCCTACCTTTTGAATGGTTTGAGTTGACATGTGTGGTTTATTGTCGATTTAAACCGTCCAAAAAGGTGGGTCGTTACAGTTGGTATCAGAGCTTTGGTTTAGACATACTATAACGATCCTGGATTTTTATGAATTTAAATTGATAATTTAAATGAATTTTTGAATTTAATATTGTATAGTTAATTGAAAATGAAAGCGAGTTTCCCCGAATCAAAATAAATTTGATATAAATCATTTAAATTTAAATATATTGTAAATATTGCATATATGTGAATATATATGTATTTGAGCATATATGAAGAACTTTGAGATTTATAAATTAAACTATATGGTTTTATACAATGTAAAGTAAATAAAATTATAACTACGTATATACAAACAAATTGCAAAAGTCAATACAAAGTAACAAAACAAACAAAACAAAAATAAAACAACTTTATATATGCAAATAAAGTATGTAACCAGACAAGAAGTATTTTAAAAACAAGAACAAAGTAATACTTTCGAGTGCATGCAAGTTGAAAATCTGGGAAACAAAGCACAAAACCAGGCAAGCAAAGGAAATAAAAATAAATATCTATATAAGTACACAAAAGAAATGATGCATGTAAACAAAGAAGTAAACATTTGTACCTACTGCTATCCTCTCAGCCAAGTTAAGTTGTAAAGGCATTAGCAAAAGAAAAGTAATGCAGCCACCATAACCTATCATATCAGCCTCAATATAAAATAAAGTAAACTTTGTACAAACTCATAAATGCAGCCACCATAACATCATCTCCCAGCCGAGACAAGATTGCAAAGCAAGTACAAATAAAGCATCTCTAAGTATATACAACATATCAGCCATGCTTTCTATTGTATAAAATAATATACCCTGTACAAAAACATACCATCTCCTGTAAACTTGTTTCTACATATCAATCTCCTTTTCTTTTCGTTCATAAATAAATGCAAACTGGAAAAGCATCAAACCTGAAAAACATTCCAGTTTTAAAACTTCTACCTTCTTAAGCAAGACAAGGTTTCTGGAATCAAAACAACAAAGGCATACAAATTTTCAAATCGAGTTTCAGTTTTGCAAAATTTTCTCAAGCATGTTCAATGTGTTAGAGCAACTCTATTCTTCTTTTGTTCTTCTTTAGACCAGGTGAGCAACTCTTATTTTTAGAAGCTTACCTTGTTTTGATTTCTTGATGCTTGTGAGTAACTTGACCTAGTATCTTCTTCTATAGATCAGTAAGTAAACTCATCTTAGACCTGAGTTAGTTTGAATCATGGGTTTGTAAGTGGTCATATTGAAAGTTATTTGCTGATATGGTTTTGTGTTATGCCTGCATATATATATGTATATATATATATATGTATATATATATATATATTGAGAGTGTATATGTCCCTGTTAACAAGAAAATAAAACCCTGTTAAAATTATTACAGGTTATACTTTTAGTTTAAAAATCAACTTCCAGGATTACATGTGAATGAACCTCTAAACCCAAATTTTATTCTTTTCCTGTTAATGAACTATCCTCATAAAATATATGGAATTGTGTTTTGCATAGGGAAATACTTAAAGTATGTTTGTATAATTGTTGAATGTGCCTGCATGCTTGTAAATAATGATGCAAATCTGTATATATGTTTGCTATGTTCTTTAATCCAGGTTCAACTCAATTCAAAATAAATCCACATCTATTCATATAAACAATGCTAGGTTAAAAATCTTGGAAAGGAAATTGTTTGTATGAAACAGATATTATCTTAAAAAATTGTTCCCACAAGAATTTACAGAGAAATTGATTAGAAGATAGAAGAACAGTGAAAGACAAAAACAAATCAGAAATTTGATTGTTAAAATTTCATGTTTGGATTTCATAATTAGTTTCGTCTTTAAAAATAATGATTTTTGAAAATAGAATCACAATTTTTAAGTTTATATATTGGAAGAAAAGAAAGGTTGAACGGGATTGGGTTTTTCGTCAAATTCTGGTGATCGTTGATGATTCGTGGATCGAGTTTCACGTCGGAGGTAGATTGCGAATAGGGAATTCAGGGAAAAATGCTCGCATGATTTTTAGTTGATCATGGCGATGGTACTATTCGAAATTAGGGTTTAAGGTACCACTGTGGTCGATGTCAGAATTTAGGGGATTGAGTCAACGGGGGTAGGCCGGACTGGATCGCAAGGTGGGGAATCGAGCGAGGGGACGTCGATGCATCTCTGGGAGGTTTCCGGTGGCGAGTAACGGGCCGAGGTGGTGATGCGGTGGGTTTTTGGATGATCGATTTTTGTTGCTGGGTTCGTTCGAATTGCACATTTTGATTTGTTGGGTCGTTCACGAATCTGGGTGGATAGGATGTTGATTGGAGCATCGACGACTTGCTAAAGAGGTCGGCGTTGGTCGAAGGTGGCCGGAGTGATGGTACACATGCACGTGCACCTGTGCATGTTTGGGTGTTTCGAACTGATGATGATTGGAGAAGAAAGGAGCAACTCGGGTAAGGCTCGAGGTAAGTGCGTAAGTGACTCGAAGTAAGTGGAGAAATCGCAAGTGACGGGTTGACTCGGGGAGACTTGAGCGTTGGGCTCGGGTTTTAGTGGATTGAGTATCTGGTTTTAAAAGAAAACTTGTACCAGTTTGTAATGCAAAAGTTTCAAAGTAATTTGTTTCAAAAGTAAAGCGTTTAAGCAAGTTTTAAATATATTTAAGGAAATAAGTTTTAACGAGATAATTAATTAATTAAATGAAATTTATTAAGAGATAATTAAGTATGAAATTAACTTGAAGGTTAATTTAATTATTTTGATAAATTAAGAATAATTAATTAAGAGATAATTAACCAAGTAAAGGTAATAAATGAAGATAAATAATTAAGATGATTAATTTCATTAATTAATACCAGATGATTTGTAAATAAATAAATCAGGATTTGATAATTTATTCATAAATAATTGATTTAATTAGAAATTAAATTGAATTAATTAAGATTTGAACTATTAATAAATCCTATTTTTAATTGATTGGATTGCTTATAAATGTTGGTATGAGATGCCTTGAATTGAATTGTTTGATATCCCTGATATGTGATGCTTTGTGATATACCCTGATTTATGATGTGATCTGTAATTTACTTATCTGCGATTTATATATATCTGTTTTTGTGATATATTACTATGTGAATATGCAACCCTTTGCCCGTAAAACGACACTTGAATTTCGATGCGACAGGGAGTCGGATTCCAGTTGTTTATCCGAAACCCACATCGAATTGTAATGATGAATCTTTGTGACTGATAAATTGACTTTATCTATGAATCTGTGAATGAAGATAAGCGTTATCGATTATACCGCTTATCGATATATCTGTGATGATTGATGTTGTGCACTATTGTGTAAAAATCCCTGGACTACACTATACACACACCAATATGGATTTCACGTGGAAATCGGTTAAGTCACAGATGATTTAAATTTGATGTTTTTGAAATTGAAATTTTAATTTCAATTGATTTTGAAATTGGAAATTGGTGTTTAATATGAAAAGCTTTTGAAATGGAATTTCAAAGATAAAAGTTATTTCGAATAACTTAATCGAGTTTTGAAAATTTAAATAATTTGATTTAAATTTGAATTCAAGTTTGAATTGAATCTTATGATTTGAAACTAGGGATTAAAGATGTTGTACAAGTTATATATGGGCTAAACCATTTTAAAAGTATTGATTTGGGAATTTGAATTTAATTCAAGGGTTTTAACTCGTGTAAATATAACTGGATTTTTATGAAACGAAACTATTTGTTTTCAAATAGTAAAAGCTTTCGCATAAGTAATGAACTTCCAATATTGTGTTGAACGGTTTCAAGTTTGAAATGGAATTGAAATGTTTTAAAAACTATGAAATGAGTCTTTGATTTCAAAGACCGGATGAGTTAATCTAATTTGAAATGGAATTGTTTTGGAAGACTATGAATGAATCTTTGGAAACTAGTTTTGAAAGCTATGAGTTAAATCTTGATTTAAAGATTTAACGAGTTAATCAAATTGAAATGGAAATAGATTTGAAAATCTATGAATGAATCTTTGTGAAATGGGGTTAACTTTGTGAATTGAATCTTTTTGTCTAAAAGATTAAAAGTGTGGAAATTGTTTAAACCATTGAAGGTTTTTGAAATGAATCTTTTTGTTTAAAAGATTGGAAATGGTAATCTGTTTTAACCATTCGAATGAAAAGTTTAGGGCTTTATCTGTGATTTAATTGAGACCCCAATATCCATATGATTTTTAATTGCGCTCGTTATTCGGTTTAGCCGGGAAAGGACCTTTGTGTCATATAACCCATTCCGAATAGTGATACGACGTATATGGATCACATTTGCTATATTACAGCATGATAGGGGGTTCTCGCTTCACGGTTTGGTGGCGAATGGGAGACTCTTACCCCTACATGTCCCTGAGTGGGATGGGTTGGTTGTGACAGTCGAGAGGCTGGCCGTAAAAGCAACTGCGAGGTGCCAGTGTAAGCCACGGTGGGGCTGGGATGGTTGCAAAGCCTACCGGTCGTTGCTGCCGGAAATGTCCGGATCGTTACATTTGGTATCAGAGCTGAGGGTTAAACTTTAGCTCAGGAGTATAACACGTTAAGTAGCTCATTAGAGATAGGGTGAAGTATACCCTAGAATGAGTAATCCTTAAGATATCTGTCCGTATGCCTCAGTAAATTCTCTTGCTATCCACTGATAGTGAGTATGAGTGTAAGAAGAGGATGGGATAGGGGACATGGGAATACGACTATAAAGAGTCAATACCCTGCAACAGTGGAAGCAATCTTTTCTCTATCTATCTCTTTTGTTCAGCCTCTTTTCTCAATTCTTCGATTATTTCTAGTAGATCCAGGAAGAAAATTCGATATATTAATATGGGACATAAACTCCAAATGAGCCAAAATTGTTGTTTGGATGAATTGGTTGCTTTGTTTGCTATGGTTGATAGATATGTTTTAGTTTCTAAACTGAAATTTTGAAATCGTATCTATATATCTATCTATTCTTTGGATCCCGATATGTTCTACGAATGGTTAGTTATTCCTTCGAACTGACTGATGCCATTGTATATTTCGTAGATCTGGATAACCCGAGTATCCTGTGAAAAATTAAACAGATTCGTTCTTGTATCTATTATTGATATTCTGATTTGGTAAGCCAAATGCAGAATAAATATTCAATTTGATTTGATGAAATATTCTTCATCTATCTTTGAGTCTCCCTGGCAAATTTCGAGGACGAAATTCTTTTAAGGGGGGAAGTCTGTAACGATCCCGGATTTTTATGAATTTAAATTGATAATTTAAATGAATTTTTGAATTTAATATTGTATAGTTAATTGAAAATGAAAGCGAGTTTCCCCGAATCAAAATAAATTTGATATAAATCATTTAAATTTAAATATATTGTAAATATTGCATATATGTGAATATATATGTATTTGAGCATATATGAAGAACTTTGAGATTTATAAATTAAACTATATGGTTTTATACAATGTAAAGTAAATAAAATTATAACTACATATATACAAACAAATTGCAAAAGTCAATACAAAGTAACAAAACAAACAAAACAAAAATAAAACAACTTTATGTATGCAAATAAAGTATGTAACTAGACAAGAAGTATTTTAAAAACAAGAACAAAGTAATACTTCGAGTGCATGCAAGTTGAAAATCTGGGAAACAAAGCACAAAACCAGGCAAGCAAAGGAAATAAAAATAAATATCTATATAAGTACACAAAAGAAATGATGCATGTAAACAAAGAAGTAAACATTTGTACCTACTGCTATCCTCTCAGCCAAGTTAAGTTGTAAAGGCATTAGCAAAAGAAAAGTAATGCAGCCACCATAACCTATCATATCAGCCTCAATATAAAATAAAGTAAACTTTGTACAAACTCATAAATGCAGCCACCATAACATCATCTCCCAGCCGAGACAAGCTTGCAAAGCAAGTACAAATAAAGCATCTCTAAGTATATACAACATATCAGCCATGCTTTCTATTGTATAAAATAATATACCCTGTACAAAAGCATACCATCTCCTGTAAACTTGTTTCTACATATCAATCTCCTTTTCTTTTCGTTCATAAATAAATGCAAACTGGAAAAGCATCAAACCTGAAAAACATTCCAGTTTTAAAACTTCTACCTTCTCAAGCAAGACAAGGTTTCTGGAATCAAAACAACAAAGGCATACAAATTTTCAAATCGAGTTTCAGTTTTGCAAAATTTTCTTAAGCATGTTCAATGTGTTAGAGCAACTCTGTTCTTCTTTTGTTCTTCTTTAGACCAGGTGAGCAACTCTTATTTTTAGAAGCTTACCTTGCTTTGATTTCTTGATGCTTGTGAGTAACTTGACCTAGTATCTTCTTCTTTAGATCAGTAAGTAAACTCATCTTAGACCTGAGTTATTTTTAATCATGGGTTTGTAAGTGGTCATATTGAAAGTTATTTGCTGATATGGTTTTGTGTTATGCCTGCATATATATATATATATATGTATATATATATATATATATTGAGAGTGTATATGTCCCTGGTAACAAGAAAATAAAACCCTGTTAAAATTATTACAGGTTATACTTTTAGTTTAAAAATCAACTTCCAGGATTACATGTGAATGAACCTCTAAACCCAAATTTTATTCTTTTCCTGTTAATGAACTATCCTCATAAAATATATGGAATTGTGTTTTGCATAGGGAAATACTTAAAGTATGTTTGTATAATTGTTGAATGTGCCTGCATGCTTGTAAATAATGATGCAAATCTATATATATGTTTGCTCTGTTCTTTAATCCAGGTTCAACTCAATTCAAAATAAATCCACATCTATTCATATAAACAATGCTAGGTTAAAAATCTTGGAAAGGAAATTGTTTGTATGAAACAGATATTATCTTAAAAAATTGTTCCCACAAGAATTTACAGAGAAATTGATTAGAAGATAGAAGAACAGTGAAAGACAAAAACAAATCAGAAATTTGATTGTTAAAATTTCATGTTTGGATTTCATAATTAGTTTCGTCTTTAAAAATAATGATTTTTGAAAATAGAATCACAA
This sequence comes from Allium fistulosum, assembly GCA_030737815.1. Classification (NCBI taxonomy): domain Eukaryota; kingdom Viridiplantae; phylum Streptophyta; class Magnoliopsida; order Asparagales; family Amaryllidaceae; genus Allium; species Allium fistulosum. The sequence continues at coordinate 592,321,150 of CM060905.1, read as the reverse complement.
TTTTTAAGTTTATATATTGGAAGAAAAGAAAGGTTGAACGAGATTGGGTTTTTCGTCAAATTCTGGTGATCGTTGATGATTCGTGGATCGAGTTTCACGTCGGAGGTAGATTGCGAATAGGGAATTCAGGGAAAAATGCTCGCATGATTTTTAGTTGATCATGGCGATGGTACTATTCGAAATTAGGGTTTAAGGTACCACTGTGGTCGATGTCAGAATTTAGGGGATTGAGTCAACGGGGGTAGGCCGGACTGGATCGCAAGGTGGGGAATCGAGCGAGGGGACGTCGATGCATCTCTGGGCGGTTTCCGGTGGCGAGTAACGGGCCGAGGTGGTGATGTGGTGGGTTTTTGGATGATCGATTTTTGTTGCTGGGTTCGTTCGAATTGTACATTTTGATTTGTTGGGTCGTTCACGAATCTGGGTGGATAGGATGTTGATTGGAGCATCGGCGACTTGCTATAGAGGTCGGCGTTGGTCGAAGGTGGCCGGAATGATGGTACACGTGCACGTGCACCTGTGCATGTTTGGGTGTTTCGAACTGATGATGATTGGAGAAGAAAGGAGCGACTCGGGGAAGGCTCGAGGTAAGTGCGTAAGTGACTCGAAGTAAGTGGAGAAATCGCAAGTGACAGGTTGACTCGGGGAGACTTGAGCGTTGGGCTCGGGTTTTAGTGGGTTGAGTATCTGGTTTTAAAAGAAAACTTGTACCAGTTTGTAATGCAAAAGTTTCAAAGTAATTTGTTTCAAAAGTAAAGCGTTTAAGCAAGTTTTAAATATATTTAAGGAAATATGTTTTAACGAGATAATTAATTAATTAAATTAAATTTATTAAGAGATAATTAAGTATGAAATTAACTTGAAGGTTAATTTAATTATTTTGATAAATTAAGAATAATTAATTAAGAGATAATTAACCAAGTAAAGGTAATAAATGAAGATAAATAATTAAGGTGATTAATTTCATTAATTAATACCAGATGATTTGTAAATAAATAAATCAGGATTTGATAATTTATTCATAAATAATTGATTTAATTAGAAATTAAATTGAATTAATTAAGATTTGAACTATTAATAAATCCTATTTTTAATTGATTGGATTGCTTATAAATGTTGGTATGAGATGCCTTGAATTGAATTGTTTGATATCCTTGATATGTGATGCTTTGTGATATACCCTGATTTATGATGTGATCTGTAATTTACTTATCTGCGATTTATATATATCTGTTTTTGTGATGTATTACTATGTGAATATGCAACCCTTTGCCCGTAAAATGACACTTGAATTTCGATGCGACAGGGAGTCAGATTCCAGTTGGTTATCCGAAACCCACATCGAATTGTAATGATGAATCTTTGTGACTGATAAATTGACTTTATCTATGAATCTGTGAATGAAGATAAGCGTTATCGATTATACCGCTTATCGATATATCTGTGATGATTGATGTTGTGCACTATTGTGTAAAAATCCCTGGACTACACTATACACACACCAATATGGATTTCACGTGGAAATCGGTTAAGTCACAGATGATTTAAATTTGATGTTTTTGAAATTGAAATTTTAATTTCAATTGATTTTGAAATTGGAAATTGGGGTTTAATATGAAAAGCTTTTGAAATGGAATTTCAAAGATAAAAGTTATTTCGAATAACTTAATCGAGTTTTGAAAATTTAAATAATTTGATTTAAATTTGAATTCAAGTTTGAATTGAATTTTATGATTTGAAACTAGGGATTAAAGATGTTGTACAAGTTATATATGGGCTAAACCATTTTAAAAGTATTGATTTGGGAATTTGAATTTAATTCAAGGGTTTTAACTCGTGTAAATATAACTGGATTTTTATGAAATGAAACTATTTGTTTTCAAATAGTAAAAGCTTTCGCATAAGTAATGAACTTCCAATTTGTGTTGAACGGTTTCAAGTTTGAAATGGAATTGAAATGTTTTGAAAACTATGAAATGAGTCTTTGATTTCAAAGACCGGATGAGTTAATCTAACTTGAAATGGAATTGTTTTGGAAGACTATGAATGAATCTTTGGAAACTAGTTTTGAAAGCTATGAGTTAAATCTTGATTTAAAGATTTAACGAGTTAATCAAATTGAAATGGAAATCGATTTGAAAATCTATGAATGAATCTTTGTGAAATGGGGTTAACTTTGTGAATTGAATCTTTTTGTCTAAAAGATTAAAAGTGTGGAAATTGTTTAAACCATTGAAGGTTTTTGAAATGAATCTTTTTGTTTAAAAGATTGGAAATGGTAATCTGTTTTAACCATTCGAATGAAAAGTTTTGGGCTTTATCTGTGATTTAATTGAGACCCCAATATCCATATGATTTTTAATTGCACTCGTTATTCGGTTTAGCCGGGAAAGGACCTTTGTGTCATATAACCCATTCCGAATAGTGATACGACGTATATGGATAGCATTTGAAGACCGGTGGTGAAGACCAGATATTTTCAAAAATGAAAGGACAACTCGTCGAATGTCTCTACACCGACTGGTCCCCGGTATAGAGATTTTATCACCCTTTGTGATGGGAAGTCCGGACGTGATTAGAAATTATCCGGATTTGCAAGGGCTTCTTTGGAAGTGCCTTCGGTTCTGTTCGAACCCGGAACAGACTTGTATGGATGTGTGTCTGACGTTACACTTTGAGATTTAAAGCTGGTTTCTATCAAATACATTTCTGTTGGTGGCGGAGAATTTATTCTCTTAGCTTAACACCCTTCTCTGAGACGTACGAGCTCAGAGGTTATGTAGTTGATGGTTACTATGATACATTCCCAATTTGGTAATGTGGCATACGAAGTGCTGCTGATCATTTGTTGATCGAAGCATGGCTTTGTGAAAAAGCGTGGCTTTGTGGAAAAGCGTTGCTTTGTGGACGAGACTTCGTCGAGCCTCACAACCCGGTAATGGTCGAAACAGGAATGTTGCGGCAAAGGTTTGTAGGGGTAGCGCCCCTAGGGTATGTCATTTCCTTCTGGATAAAAGGTGGTATCATGGTATGGAGCCCAGATACTTACTCATGTGGACACACTTTATTTATTATTGTGTGATGTTGCTTTGTTCGTTTTCGGGATCCTCGGATAAAGGTCGGTAACGACCGGGGGATGACATGACTCGTGTGTTAGTTACCTAGTTACAGCTGTACAGCGTGAGGTAGCGTCGGCCTTGTGTTTGCAGAGATCCGGTTAGGATCTAGGGCGTCTTTCCAGAGGCGTTTCTATTTCGGTAAGGAAGTTCCTTAGCCTGATCATTTGTTGGAAATCCAAAGAAACAATACGAACCCTGTACGGTTTTAGTTGTATTACCTACTATGGAATGTGGCGGTAACCCGCTATTGAACATGGTAGCTATAGTAGGCATACAACCATTGTTGTATGCTGGCTAAGATTAATATTATATTTTTGAAATGGTTTTCGACACTATGCACTAATGATAATAATATCGAATGATTTTGCGTAGTAAGCATTTTTGGCTATCATAAGAAGAAATCTCCTCCAATTCTGCGATTGCATTGTGTGTGTGGCGGGAGGCCTTATGGTAGTTTCATTTTTGAAAAGCATTGCGGGTTTCAATGTTTAAAAGCCTTTGTTGCTTGTTTTAAAGATAAACTGTTTTTGTTGCTCACACCAGTCCCATGACTGCTCCGGAGTTTATTGTTCCCTTCCTAAACTCTGGGTGCCCACTATTTTCCACACGGGCAGTCTAGAGTTGGGTTTTTCAGATATTCAGGTTGAGTAGATTATCTGGAGCTAGTCAGTCCTTGGACGACTGACCTTGCTTTCCGCTAGCTATGGATTGGAGCATTCTATTGGAGATATTCTATCCACTACTGGTGTTATCTATTTTCTTTCCGCTGCTATTTCTTGTATCATATCTCTGATGTATATTGATATCTGTTGTATCATTCTATTGTATCATATCGTATCAGATTTTGTATCTGTCATTGTATCAATGTTATGTAATTGATATATTCTTTTTTCGCTGTGTTGTTATACTTAATGGTGTTATAAGCTCCGGCGAATCGGATTTGAATGGTCGAATCTACGGCATTTGAGTACGATGTAAAGTATGGATGTCGATTTTCGAACGCGAAAAATCCGAGTCGTTACACATACCTTAGCCCGTTGGGGTTAACCCATTAGAGATAGGGTAGTAATACCCTAGAATGAGTTGTTTGAGTGTATATACAAGAGCGTGTATTTGTTAGTGTTATAAAAATATTTTATATAAGTTTTGAAAAGAAATTATTTTTCCTAATATTATATGATATATATAAAGGAATAAATTTTTATAACTAATATAGTTATTTGTAATGTGTTTGATTTATGAAATTGTAATATTTAGTTATTATCATTTATTGTTGATTATTTGAGTTTTTGTCAGTTTATAAGTGTTGGCTAATTATTGTTGATTGAATTAATGGACTAAACACTAGTTTAATAATGGTGTATTAAAGAGAATAAAATGAATAATTAGGATATTTGTTTATGAAATTGAAATTGTAACGACCCGCTATTTTGGACCATTCAAATCGACAATAAATCCACACATGTCTAACTTGAATAATTCAAAATATCAGATTGTTAATTTAAATTTGGCAAAACTCAGCATATGCAGTAAATAAATCAATCACAGAATCACAGACACAGAGTAATACAATAATACGCAGCGGAATAGATAAAATAGTAGTTCATGAAGCTACTATATAAACATCAGAGTTAGAAATAAAATACAGCAGAATATCTCAAATGCAGTGAAGTCTCCAGTACAACAGATGACTTCTCTGAACAAATCAACTAGAAGAGCTGAAAGCTGAGGCGATAGTTGGATCTCTAAAGGAAGCTCCAAACTCCAAGGGTGAGTCTCAAATGCTGTATCGCTCGGTCTGACCCGAGCGTAAAGGAAAACACAAAACACTCGAGTCAGAACTAAAATTCTTATGCAAACTAAATCAAAATTTGATGTAATAAGGTATGCAAATAACTACATTTTTGAAGGTTCAAATTTCTGGAATTGTTATTGTTTCCATATTCAAAATACAATAGATTTCACAATAGATCCATTCTAGTAACTTACAAATTTACAGAACAATTCCTAATTAAATTTCGTAGTTCAAGAGATTTGATTTATAAAAATGTTTCAAAGTTTCAACATTCAATTTTATGGAAACTTCCCAATGTTTCAAAATTTAATTTTGGAAACTTTCAAATAAGGTAATGACAATTTATTTCCCAAAATCATTTTTATGGTTCAAATGGTAAGTCTAAACATACTAGTTTTTTTTTCCTCTCATGTAAATACATGAAATTCATCCGTTTTATATCTTTATTCAGTGCTCAAATAATCAATATGAAAATTTATATGATTACAATAAACTATAGGGTGATAACAAGGATATATCAAAATAAATGAACAAATACACATTCAATCACAATAGCATCCATCACATCATACAATCAACATTCAAATCAATCAATTCAACAAATCAACCAATTCAATAACATGTCATAGTAATTATTAGTCATCACATATTGGAATTTAGATATTCAAACTAAATACCAATAAAAATTCCAAACCAACAATCAAAACTTTAGCACTATATGACCTGGTTTAACTTGCAATAAAATTTTAGTATTTCGTGAGTGGGTTTAAACACTCACCTTATGGATTTCCGTTTCTTAGTCGGGTTTGGATCCGCTACTACTTCCTCCTATTGATTTATTTCCTTGCTATTTTAATCTTCTTCTTTTTTTTTATAGAATTTTTTTGGAAGAGACAGAGAAGTTTGTATAGGTCTGAATTTGAAGAAAAGGATTTGAAAAAAGAAGAATGTTTGGAAAAGAAGAAAAAAAATTCAAGGAAGATGAAGAATTGAAAAAGAAAACGAAGCTAAAAAAAGAAGCTTTAAAAGAAGAAGAAGATTTGAAGAATAAGAATAAGAAAAAGCTTTGAAAGAAAAAAAAAAGAAGAAGAAGGAGATTTGAAGAAGAAGAAAAAAATGAAGAAGGAAGAAAATGAAGAGAGGAAAAAAAAAATGAGATGGAAGTTTTTTTGGAGAAATGAAGCTACAAAAGATGAGATTTGAAAAATGAAATGAGGCTATAGAAATGACGATGGAAACAAATGAAAAGCTAATAGAGTATATATAAACAAACTAGGAATTGAAATAAAGTAAAAATATGAATAGTCTTAAAATGGTAGTATTGAAAGAGGTGAAGTAAAGGAATAAATATATCAATAAAGATAAAAATAAATCTTCCGTTTTAAATATGAAGTTTCAGGAGAAGGAATTGCCAATGAAAGGAAGCTACAAGAACTAATGATGCATAAGTAAAATAAACTTCAGAAACGGAGAATAGTAAATGCTAATTAGATGGCATGAATATTAATTTGATGTTCACATTAAAAATGGAAAAATAGAAAAGAAAAGAAAAACTTCAGGTAAAGCATTTGAAAAGAGCAAACGAATAAAGGAGAAACAAATGAAAAGAATGAGGCAATTATTAATTAGAAATAAATCAAATGAGGTTATTACTAATTAATAAGAAACGAATGAGTAGGCTAATAATTAAATGGATGCAAAAGTGGAGACTACGTTAAGAACTTGAAAACGGAAGAGAGAGAATGGAGGTGATAATAATGTAAAGCAAACGAAGAGACCACATATAACCTATAAACAAACCTTTGGGGTCCAAATTCCAAAACTCACTCCAATTAATTCATATCAATAAACCCAAATATACACATATTTACATAATTTAATTTCATATTAAAACATTCGTTTTATGTCAATATATTTGCATACTACATTAACACAATCAATCAATTAACAATCAATCAATCAATTAATCAACCAATCAATCTATATATTTATTTACGTTACTCAAACCAATTTCATTATTTAATGAATATATACCTATCTGTGCACTATAAAAATGATTTACTTTACTTTTCTAATGACTATAACGGTTACATTAATGCAACCAATTTACAAGTTTTAACCATATATAAAATGTGACGACCGCCCATGACCCCTGCACCGAATCTAGAGATAGTGCGCTGTAAAGTGTGCCAGGCGACCATAGACGATTGTCAAGGTAAGATTTAAAACAAAAGGATCTATCGTATTACTCACAGCGCATGGACAAAATACAATAGAACATATGTATAGTGAAGCTTTACAGAACAAAATGACATCATATAAAACTCCATAATAGTTGAATACAAGCATCCACATAGTCAATACATCCAGCCTCACTACAAATCTCTCAGAGAATACAAAACAGCGGAATATCCGGTACATATAAGAAAATAATATGCAACCCTCTAGCTCGTCTTCGATATCAGCATCGTGAGAAGAGAACAGCACCTGTCACCTGCTACCTAGTCTGCCCGTCCCAAAATGGACGAACAGCCCAAGGCAATAAGAATTTAAAACAAAAAGCCTTGAGTCAGACAACAGTCTTAGTGAGCAGTAAATTAACTAACAACATACCAAAAGAGCATAAAGGAAAAGGAATAGGAATACAACCCTCCCACTCCAACCTCATTCTACAGTGATAGCCCCCAGACACACACTAAGCAGAAGCAAACATAGCAGAGCATACAATTTAAAGTAAAGCTACTATCACTCGAGTCAAGGGCGATGTTTTCCAAGTACCAAGGCCTAAATCAGATAAGCACCCAGAAAATACCGCTCTTGGGTCCGAATGACGATACAACCACACATCCATGACTCTGGCTATCACTGTTATCATTGCTTCGATATCACCGTTAATTGAATGACCGGCACATTCTTTCAGCCGTCCGTCAAGGGCTAATGGAAACCCCGGTTCTAGACATAACTCCCGCACGTCGTCGCAGCCCGTGCCTAGGACTATCGAATCTGCCCAGAGTACTCGACCATCAACAGTTGGCCGTTGGGACTATCGAATCTGCCCAAACGTACTCTTGCTTAGAGCATGCTAGAACCTTCAACAACGATGCTATCCAAGCCTCCTAGTCATCCTCCTCGACGACTATTCTCATATCCATTCATTATCTTCAACTCGAATCATATCACCGAGTTATCAACGTGCTTGGAATGATCCCGTCTGGATTAGACCAAGTCTTCATCATATGATGCCTCGCTTCATTACACCCTTGCAAAGCTTCATCTCAACTTCACATCATCAAATCTATGCATAAGAGCTTCATCATCCCGCTACATATGCCACGAGCAGCTTTTCCAATTCAAGAGCCTTTCCCTTAGCTTTTGAATCACCTTCGATCTAAATCTAGTCATCAATCATCTAGTTCATAACAATCAATCAAATCAAACATCAATCCAAGCAATCAAGCATTCAAAAATGATCTAAGTAGACAATTATAACAATAATGGCATTTTCGTAATTAAAGAGTTGAAAGTCCAATAAGCATGAAAACATGTATTATATCTCTACAAACTTGATGAATGAACTTGCATAGGTTAACATATGATAAAATGGATGCAACATCATCATGAACAATGGATCTACATGGATCTACACATAGGATGAAGAAAATGCATGGAAATCACTATTTTAACACCAAAACGAGCCAACAATCCGATATACTCCTTTGGATCCGTGTGAGAGATAATCACCACTCACCAAATCACCTAAACAACCTCAAATCAACACACTTCAGATCTGGACAGCGAAGGATGAAGCTAGATCTATCACAAATCCGCTTCAAATGAAGAAATCTCTCTTGAAAAGATGAAGATCTTCAATCCAAGCTTTTGAATCTTCAATCTCGATCTTCGATTTGGATGGATGGAAGCACTAGATTAGAGTGGAGAAAAGAAGTGAAGAAGTGTAGAAGTCGAGCTCTCAAAATGGCAGCACTTCGTCGCTTCAAAATCCGGATCCCAAAAAGTGAGAACAACCCCTCCTATTTATAGCTGAAAACTGCCTGAGTCGTAACTCGGCTATCTCCTTAAGTCGTTGCCGACCTAACATATGCCGACCTACGACCTAAAAACCCCCACGACTTAACAGAGCCTCCGACCTAACCCTTAGCCAACAACTCCGACCTAACAGATACGCGCGCCTCAACTCCTACGATCTAACACTTCTGCGCATACGACCTAACTATTAAGTCGACCTACGACTTAACACATACTTCGACCTAACACTTAGACGAAACCCAGCGACCTACGACTTAACAGGTTACGACCTAACACTTAGACGAAACCCAGCGACCTACGACTTAACAGGTTACGACCTAATTCCTTAAGCCTCCACGCGACCTAACATAAGTCGCGAACAACTGGGATGCGACCTAACTCTACCCAGACTTACGACTTAACTCCTTAAGTCGCTCACTACTACTTAGGTCGTTGCCGACCTAACTACACTGCTAACTTCTATAGGTCGTCCCAACCGACCTAACAACTTAATTACTAAGTCGCTAACCCGGAACCACTAGGTCTGCCTACCCTTGAGTCGCCATATCCTTAAGTCGGTCAGTCTTTAGGTCGTTAACTCGCCCTGCCGACCTAATACTTAACCAAATCCTAGGTTGCACAATTTTATAGGTCGCTCCAACTAACCCACGACCTAACACTAACTCGCAAGTCCTTAACTCGGTCACGACTTAGCTCTTAGGTCGTCCACGACCTAGGACTTAGACAAATTTCCCCAAAAATCTGAAATGACTTAAAAATGCAAAAATTCCAGATTTGACGAACTTTTCGATCCGTGAAAAATACGGGTCGTTACATTCTCTCCCCCTTAGGAATTTCGCCCCCGAAATTCCAAGCAAACAAAGCAATCAAAGACTATTCTGTACGCCTACCATCCATAGCAATCAACAAACCATGCATCCAATTCTAACTTAGCGTACAGAATTCTAAAATTAGAACAAGTTACAATATCGTGAGATGACACGACACCTTAGGGCCATACCTTGAAGAGTTCAGGATGAGCTGCTTTCATCCTCTCTTCCACCTCCCACGTACAGTCGTTATCATCATCACTCCATTGTATCTTGAGCAACTTAACTACCTTCCTCCTAAGCTGTTTCGTGTCGGTTTCCACAACACGAAGTGGCTTACGAGGTCTTCTATCAACTGGATCAACTTCAAAGTCTTCATAGCTATCAGCAGAAACCACTGCATTCGAGTCATGCACATACTTCCGTAGATACGATACGTGAAAAACATTGTGCACACCCGACATCTTCTCCGGTAACTCCAATCTATAAGCGAGCTTTCCAATTCGCTCGATGATCGGGAATGGTCCAACAAATCTCGGAGTCAATTTTCCTTTCTTCCCGAATCTAATAACATTCTTCAGTGGAGAAATCTTCACAAAAACCATATCCCCTACGTCGAATTCCAAATCCTTTCGACGCTTATCGGCATAACTCTTCTGACGGTCTTGGGCTGCCTTCATTCGTTGCCGAATGATCTCTATGCAATCTGAGGTCTGACGAATCATCTCTGGCCCAAGTATCAGCTTTTCTCCAGTTTCCAACCAACATGTCGGAGAGTTACACGGTCTTCCATACAACGCCTCATACGGTGCCATACTAATGCTTGACTGGTAACTGTTGTTGTACGCAAACTCCACCAAATGAAGGTGATCTTCCCATGATCCTCCGAAGTCCAAAACACATGCTCTGAGAAGATCTTCCAAAACTCGGTTGACTCTCTCGGTCTGACCATCTGTTTGGGGATGATAAGCTGTACTCAAACACAACTCGGTTCCCAAAACTTCCTGGAAGCTCTTCCAAAATCCACTAGTGAACAATGGGTCCTTTATCCTTTTCTGGATCCAATCCAGATTCCAACTCACGGATAATCTTGACAAGCTTATCATCTCGCTTTTGGCTCTCACCAATCCTTTCCACAAGAGTGGGTCTTATCGATAAGTTTGCCAACATCTCAGGTTCCAATTCACATCTAGGCCTGAAGTCAAATCCAGCTAAATACTCGAGACTCTTCCATTCTGAAAACATGGCTCCCAATCCTGCATGTCTTCGACTTAACGCATCTGCCACTGCGTTACCTTTTCCCGGAGTATAAGCTATACCAAAATCATACGATGCCAAAAACTCTAACCAACGTTGCTGCCGAAGATTCAAATCCTTTTGGGAGAAAAGATACTTCAACGACTTGTGATCCGTAAACAACTCGAATCGAACTCCCAACAGATAATGCCTCCACATCTTCAGAGCAAATACAATCGCCGCTAACTCCAAATCATGAGTTGGGTAATTCCTTTCATGCGGCTTCAGTTGTCGACTGGCATACGCAACAACTTTATCCTTCTGCATCAGCACTGCTCCAAGTCCAGTACCACATGCATCGGTGTAAACCACCATCTCATCACTCCCACTAGGAATAGTCAAAACAGGAGCACTTGTCAGTCTCTCTTTCAGGATTCCGAAAGCTTGCTCACACTTAGCATCCCAACTGAACACTTTGTTCTTCTTCGTCAATCCTGTTAACGGTGCAGCTATCTTGGAGAAGTCTTTGATAAACCGTCGATAATATCCTGCTAATCCAAGAAAACTTCTCACATCAGATGCATTCTTAGGTCTAACCCAATCCTGGATTGCTGCCACCTTAGCGGGATCAACCGCTATTCCATTTCCAGAAATCACATGGCCTAAGAACCTCACTTCACTCTTCCAGAAGTGACACTTCGAAAACTTAGCCTTCAGCTGATGTTTTCGCAAGATCTCCAAAACGATACGCAAGTGCGTCTGGTGCTCTTCTTCCGTTCTGGAATAAATCAGAATATCATCCACGAACACAAGTACGAATTTGTTCAACTGATCTCTGAACACTCTATTCATAAGATCCACAAAGTATGCTGGCGCGTTAGTCAATCCAAACGGCATTACCAGCCACTCAAAGAAACCGGATGGTGTCCTAAAAGCAGTCTTCGGCACACTATCCTTCGCTACTCTCAACTGGTGAAATCCCGTTGCCAAATCCATCTGAGAAAACACCTTAGCTTCGTGAAGCTGATCAAACAAGTCATCTATTCTCGGCAATGGATACTTGTTCTTCTTAGTCACCTTATTCAGCTCCCGATAATCCACACACAATCTCAACGACCCATCTGCCTTGGTTGCAAACACAACTGGTGCACCCCACTCGGACACGCTACGCCGAATGAATCCTTTCTGTAAAAGGTCATCAACTTGCACCCTCAACTCTTGCTGTTCCCTAGGCGCCATCCGCCTAAGAGGCATCACAACAGGTCTGGCTCCTTCAACTAGATCTATACGAAACTCGATCTCTCTATGCGGCGGCAACCCTTTGACTTCGTCAAAGACATCCTCGAATCCATTTGCGATTGGCACTAAAGACAGTCCATCCCGTGGAACAACTAGCGAATACATGAAGCTCATGAAGACGCCTTCCTCATGCTTACATCGTATTACAATCTTTCGCCCTTCCACATTCTCGACTGTCACCTCTAGCCTCTCACAATCAACCTTAGCCGCATACTTCCTAAGCCAGTCCATACCCAAAATAATTCCGAACCCCGCAAAGTTCAGAACAAAGCAATCACAAACAAAAGAGCAACCATGACTCGATACAACTAGACCACGGCATAACATACACAAACAAGACGAACCCCCAACTGGATTAGTCACAACCAATGGCCTATCAACAATATCCGGTTCCAAACCTAACCGGCCTACTAGTTCATTACAAACAAACGAATGCGATGCTCCAGTATCAAACAAAACTCTAACTGGAATACCACATAGGAAAAGAGTACCTTGAACAACCACACTCTTTCCCTTCTCTTCGGCAGTAGGAGCTTTCGAAGACGACGGAACAGCTCCCAAAGCATAAGCTTGCACAATCTGCCTGTCCTTCCTTGGTTCTGGACAATTCTTCCTGAAATGCCCCGGCTTGTCACAGTTGTGACACTTCATCGGTGCCTTCGGATTCTTACAATCCTTAGAGAAATGGCCCTTCTGCTGACAATTGTAGCAAGTCACCTCGCCTTTCGGCTTCTTCTGGCCATCCTTACCCTTCTGCTGCTGCTGCTTCCTCTTCTGGTTTCCACCCTGCTGTGGTTTAGATTCTCCCTTGGTAACAGCAACAACAGATCCTTCCTTAGGAAACAGACTCTCGTGCCTAAGAGCTTTCTCCACAAGCTTCTCAAATGAATCGTCCAAATGATCCACCAACTGTCTCCCAAGATAACTATCCAAGCCGGTCACAAACTTCTCATTCTTCTGATAAGCAGATTCAATATATGACCGAGCATACTTGGACAAAGCTTCGAACTCAGAAACATACTCAAGAACAGATCTTCCACCCTGCTTGAGCTCTACAAACTTCTTGAACAGAACAGACTTCTGAGCTGTAGAAATGAACTTAGCTTCAAATCTGACTTGGAATTGCTCCCAAGTAATCTCTTCTTCCGGAGTAGTGATGGTAATAGAGTTCCACCAATCAGAAGCTCTCCCTTGAAGCTGCCTCGATGCCAACTTCCTCTTAGTTGCATCATCAATTCCCAAATCACCAAAGATCCTCCTACAAGCATCTATCCACCTCTGGACTTCAATGGTAGATTCTGTTCCCAAGAAAACCTTCCCTCCAAGAGCAGTATAATCCTTGCACAGCTTAGCAAAATCCACTGGTTTCGAAGTTTGGACTTGAACTCCAACATCAACTGCCGCCCCCGGAACTGGTATCCTTCTCATGATCGAAGTCATCATAGCTTCGAACATGGCTGCATAATCAGCAGTCTCTTCAGTAGCACGACCTCCCCTAGCAGCTGGTCTCCCTCTTCGACTCATTCTCAATATCTATAAAAAGGAATGATTAGAACATCTAGAGAAACAACTGCATAAAGGACTCAAACTCTACTAAGCTACTATATTATATATAGTAATCATCCATCAAAATACAATTACGTCTCTCATACGTAGTTATGACAACGAGCGTTGGGTAAAACCGATTAACCAATGCTCTGATACCAAATGTGACGACCGCCCATGACCCCTGCACCGAATCTAGAGATAGTGCGCTGTAAAGTGTGCCAGGCGACCATAGACGATTGTCAAGGTAAGATTTAAAACAAAAGGATCTATCGTATTACTCACAGCGCATGGACAAAATACAATAGAACATATGTATAGTGAAGCTTTACAGAACAAAATGACATCATATAAAACTCCATAATAGTTGAATACAAGCATCCACATAGTCAATACATCCAGCCTCACTACAAATCTCTCAGAGAATACAAAACAGCGGAATATCCGGTACATATAAGAAAATAATATGCAACCCTCTAGCTCGTCTTCGATATCAGCATCGTGAGAAGAGAACAGCACCTGTCACCTGCTACCTAGTCTGCCCGTCCCAAAATGGACGAACAGCCCAAGGCAATAAGAATTTAAAACAAAAAGCCTTGAGTCAGACAACAGTCTTAGTGAGCAGTAAATTAACTAACAACATACCAAAAGAGCATAAAGGAAAAGGAATAGGAATACAACCCTCCCACTCCAACCTCATTCTACAGTGATAGCCCCCAGACACACACTAAGCAGAAGCAAACATAGCAGAGCATACAATTTAAAGTAAAGCTACTATCACTCGAGTCAAGGGCGATGTTTTCCAAGTACCAAGGCCTAAATCAGATAAGCACCCAGAAAATACCGCTCTTGGGTCCGAATGACGATACAACCACACATCCATGACTCTGGCTATCACTGTTATCATTGCTTCGATATCACCGTTAATTGAATGACCGGCACATTCTTTCAGCCGTCCGTCAAGGGCTAATGGAAACCCCGGTTCTAGACATAACTCCCGCACGTCGTCGCAGCCCGTGCCTAGGACTATCGAATCTGCCCAGAGTACTCGACCATCAACAGTTGGCCGTTGGGACTATCGAATCTGCCCAAACGTACTCTTGCTTAGAGCATGCTAGAACCTTCAACAACGATGCTATCCAAGCCTCCTAGTCATCCTCCTCGACGACTATTCTCATATCCATTCATTATCTTCAACTCGAATCATATCACCGAGTTATCAACGTGCTTGGAATGATCCCGTCTGGATTAGACCAAGTCTTCATCATATGATGCCTCGCTTCATTACACCCTTGCAAAGCTTCATCTCAACTTCACATCATCAAATCTATGCATAAGAGCTTCATCATCCCGCTACATATGCCACGAGCAGCTTTTCCAATTCAAGAGCCTTTCCCTTAGCTTTTGAATCACCTTCGATCTAAATCTAGTCATCAATCATCTAGTTCATAACAATCAATCAAATCAAACATCAATCCAAGCAATCAAGCATTCAAAAATGATCTAAGTAGACAATTATAACAATAATGGCATTTTCGTAATTAAAGAGTTGAAAGTCCAATAAGCATGAAAACATGTATTATATCTCTACAAACTTGATGAATGAACTTGCATAGGTTAACATATGATAAAATGGATGCAACATCATCATGAACAATGGATCTACATGGATCTACACATAGGATGAAGAAAATGCATGGAAATCACTATTTTAACACCAAAACGAGCCAACAATCCGATATACTCCTTTGGATCCGTGTGAGAGATAATCACCACTCACCAAATCACCTAAACAACCTCAAATCAACACACTTCAGATCTGGACAGCGAAGGATGAAGCTAGATCTATCACAAATCCGCTTCAAATGAAGAAATCTCTCTTGAAAAGATGAAGATCTTCAATCCAAGCTTTTGAATCTTCAATCTCGATCTTCGATTTGGATGGATGGAAGCACTAGATTAGAGTGGAGAAAAGAAGTGAAGAAGTGTAGAAGTCGAGCTCTCAAAATGGCAGCACTTCGTCGCTTCAAAATCCGGATCCCAAAAAGTGAGAACAACCCCTCCTATTTATAGCTGAAAACTGCCTGAGTCGTAACTCGGCTATCTCCTTAAGTCGTTGCCGACCTAACATATGCCGACCTACGACCTAAAAACCCCCACGACTTAACAGAGCCTCCGACCTAACCCTTAGCCAACAACTCCGACCTAACAGATACGCGCGCCTCAACTCCTACGATCTAACACTTCTGCGCATACGACCTAACTATTAAGTCGACCTACGACTTAACACATACTTCGACCTAACACTTAGACGAAACCCAGCGACCTACGACTTAACAGGTTACGACCTAACACTTAGACGAAACCCAACGACCTACGACTTAACAGGTTACGACCTAATTCCTTAAGCCTCCACGCGACCTAACATAAGTCGCGAACAACTGGGATGCGACCTAACTCTACCCAGACTTACGACTTAACTCCTTAAGTCGCTCACTACTACTTAGGTCGTTGCCGACCTAACTACACTGCTAACTTCTATAGGTCGTCCCAACCGACCTAACAACTTAATTACTAAGTCGCTAACCCGGAACCACTAGGTCTGCCTACCCTTGAGTCGCCATATCCTTAAGTCGGTCAGTCTTTAGGTCGTTAACTCGCCCTGCCGACCTAATACTTAACCAAATCCTAGGTTGCACAATTTTATAGGTCGCTCCAACTAACCCACGACCTAACACTAACTCGCAAGTCCTTAACTCGGTCACGACTTAGCTCTTAGGTCGTCCACGACCTAGGACTTAGACAAATTTCCCCAAAAATCTGAAATGACTTAAAAATGCAAAAATTCCAGATTTGACGAACTTTTCGATCCGTGAAAAATACGGGTCGTTACATAAAATGTAAAAAAAAATATCTATGAACTTATGTAATTAATGTACAACTGTTAATAAAAGGTAATTTCTAATTGATTCCACAATATTTACAAAACCATGAATCCTCTGATATACTTAAAAGTTTGAATATTAATGTGTGTGTGTGTGTTTGTATTATTCTAAAATTCAAATTTTTTTTTCCAAAATCATTCTTGCTTAAAATGAAAGTTTATTTTTATACGTCTCAAAACATGCAACAATTAATAACAATAGAAATGAATGGACCATGTACATTGCACAACCTTTTTGAAATTCAATTTGTGAAACGTAACCAAATTAACTTCATTAACTCAAATAATATTCAAATTTGTATGCATTTAGTTTTTTTTATCTATGCATAATAAATAAAAATACTTACTATAAAAATGAAAATGTTCAATTTGGTTTTCCCAAAATGATCTTTTATTTCCATTAAAACATCAATCCTGTTTAACACAAAAGGTGCGTTTCTTTTATTAAATCTATTAATTGCAATCAACGTTTTCTTCCCTTCTAATTGAAATATTTCAATTACATTAATTACAATTACTTATAAAGTTAAATTTCAAAACAGTCAACTAAAATGGATGAAAAATAGAATAATTGTTTCCTTTAGTCATTTAAACACGTTTATAAATTTGTTGTTTATACAGCAGAGCTATAAATAACTTACTTAAATAAATTATTTTTCTACTCTTGTAATCCATCTATATGCTAAAACACAGTTCAAATACACATATTTACTTCCTTTAAATCAATCATCCTATTCTTTATTTTAATGAAATTAAACCTACATTCACAAATGAAACATCCATTTTATTTGTTATAAATGTTCTTTTCATTAAACCGACTTTCCTTATATTTTCACAAAACATAAGCTATGTTTAATTACACCTATTAATTTACAGTTTGGTATCCTCTCTATCATTAATTGAAATTATTTAATTACATTATTTTCAATTGTTTACAAGGGTGAATTTCAAAATGGAAAAAAATAAAGGTAATGAGAAATAAAACAATTATTTCCTATCAAACAGTGATTGAAACATATTTATGCACTATTGGATACAAACATAAATTATACATTTCTTACCAAATAATAGTTTCTCATCTCTGCAATCAATCTTTCAGCTACCAAACTTTTCAAATAAATAAACTTATGATTCTTTTTTTTAATAAAGAAACATTTATTATTTCTTATTAACATTTATTATTCCAATCAATTGGAAATTTACATTTAGACAATTACAAATATCATTCAAACCAATATTATTAAAATACACACTAACATTTTTTTATCATCCTTATATTGTTGCAAACATATGACATTAATAGAAATTTTAATTAAGCTCATAATTTGTATTAAAATCAAATTTGTATAAATAAAATCTTAATTTTTTTTATTCCTAACAATTTATTCAAAAAATCTTATTTAATTCTACTTTTAAATGTTTAAAAATACGGGTCGTTACAATCTCCCCCACTCAAAACCTTTCGTCCCCGAAAAGAGATAAGAAGGAATCCAAAAATTTGTTATATTTTATTGAAACAGTAAACCTACATATTTAAGTTTAATAAAAATAAAAATAAAAACTCCAATTCAACAAAAAAAAATCTAAGTCTTAAATTTTTGAAAAATTTCGGTAGAGTCTCCTTTGTATAGAGAGGTCTGGAAAAACAATAATATCAATAATTACAATATATGTATCATATTTCAAAAATAAATGTAACGATACGGATTTTGCCCGCTCGAAAATCAACATTCATACTTTACATCGTATTCGAATGCCGTAGATTCGACCGTTCAAATCCGAGTCACCGGAGCTTATAACAACATTAAGTAAATAACACAGCGGAATAAAAAGAATAATACATTGATATACAATATTTGATACAACAGAGTGATACAATGGATATCAATATACATCAGAGATATGATACAACAAATAGCAGCGGAAAAGAAAACGATAACATCAGCAGCGGATAATCTCCATCTTCAAAGCAACAATCCAGATATAGCTCGAACTCCCAATAATGATGCACAAAGATAAGCAAGTACAGTCCGATCCAAAGACTGAACTAGCTCCAGATAAATCTACAAATCTGGATATCTGAAAAACCCAACTCTAAACTGCTCGTGTAGAAAAAATTTTGAGCATCCAGAGTTTAGGAAAGAAACAATAAACTCCGGATCAGTCATGGGACTGGTGTGAGCAACAAAAACAGTTTATCTTTAAAATAACACAAAAGAATTTTAGACATTGAAAACCGCAATGCTTTTGGAAAATGAAACTACCATAAGACCTCCCACCACACACACAATGCAAACGCAGAATTGGAGGAGATTTCTTCTTATGATAGTCAAAGATGCTTACTACGCAAAGCAAATCATTTGATATTATTATTAGTGCATAGTGTAGAAAACATTTCGAAAGTATAATATTAATCTTAGCCAACATACGACCAGTATCGTATGCCTACTATAGCTACCATCTAAACAGTGGTGACCACCGTACGTAAATGGCAGGTTCTACAACTAATACCGTACAAAGTTCGTATTGGAAGATGGATTTCCAACAAATGGTCAGGCTAAGGAACTTCCTATCCACGATGGGTACGTCCCTGGAATAGACGACCCGAGAACCTAACCGGATCTCTGCCAACACAAGGCCGGGTTACCTCTGCAAAAATAGGTAACTACTGACACGCGTATGCCATCCCCCGATCGTCACCGATCTTCCCGAGGATCCTCGATTTCCAACAACCACATAATAATAATAATAATGCAGTAACCACAGAGGTTAAGTATCTGGGCTCCATACCATGATACCACCTTTATCCAGAAGGAATGACATACACTAAGGGGCGCTACTCCCTAGAACCTTGCTGCATCCTTCCTGTTTCGACCATTTCCGGGGTGTGAGGCTCGACGAAGTCTCGTCCACAAAGCTACGCTTCGTCACAAAGCCATGCTTCGGGTCAAACAAATGATCAACCTATGATCACAAAGATATAAAATCAAATAAATGATCATATCACAAATGATCAAACACTGATCATCACACAGCAGCACTCAGCATGCCACATTACCAAATTGGGATATATCGCTGATAAATTTCAACTACATAACCTCTGAGCTCGTACGTCTCAGAGAAGGGTGTTAAGCTAAGAGAATAAATTCTCTGCCACCAACAGAAATGTATTTGAAAGAAATCGGCTTTATATCTCAAAGTGTAATGTCAGACATGTAACCATACAAGTCTGTTCCGGGATCGAACAGAACCGAAGGCACTTCTTACGAAGCCCTTGCAATTCCGGGTAATTTCCAATCACGTCCGGACTTCCCGTCACAAAAGAGTGATATAAATCTCTATACCGGAGCAACTCAGTGCAGAGACATTCGACAGGTTGTCCTTTCATTTTCGAAAAATATCCGGTCTTCAACACCGGTCTTCAAATGCCATCCATATACGACGTATCACTATTCGGAATGGGTTATACGACCCAAAGGTCCTTTCCCGGCTAACCTGAATAGTGAGCGCAATATTTAAAACATATGGATATTGGGATTTCAATTAAGTCACAACTTATTACCCAAAAATCTTTTCAAATGGTTTAACAAATTACCATTTTAATCTTTTTAAACAAAAAGATTCAATTCACAAAGTTCACTTAGTTTCACAAAGATTCATTCACAGATTTTCCAAATCGATTTCCATTTCAGTTTAATTAATTCGTTAAATCTTTAAATCAAAGATTTAACTAATAGTTTTCAAAACAATTCCATTTCAAATGGTTTAAACAAACATCATTTTAAATCTGTTAAGATAACAGATTTAATTCATAGCTTTTTAAAACAGTTCATTCATAACTTGGAAAAATAATTCCAATTCAATCTTGAAATTCCTTTAATTAAACTGGAATTTCATTTCTTATCTGAAAGCTTTTATCATTTGAAAACAAACAGTTTCTATTTTGGAAATCTGATTCATTTATACAAGTTAAAATCTTTGGGTTAAATCCAAATTCTCAAAATTTTACTTTTAAATGGTTTAACTTTATATAAACACATTTATAACATTTTTAATCCCTAGTTTCAAATCATAGGATTCAATTTCAACCTTGAATTCAAATTTAAATCTAATTATTTACATTTTCAAAACTTGATTAAGTTATTCGAAATAACTTTTATCTTTGAAATTCCATTTCAAAAGCTTTTCACTTTAAGCCTAAATTTCTAATTTCAAAATCAATTGAAATTACAATTTAAATTTCAAAAACATCAAATTTAAGTTATCTATGACTTAACCGATTTCCTCGTGAAATCCAAATTTGTGTGTGTAACTGTGTAGTCCAGGGGTTTTACACAATAGTGCGACACGATGAATCATCACAGATCAAATACAGAAATATAGTTGATAAACGATATAAACTATATCGCTTATCTTTATGCACAGATCACAGGTATATATCACAGATAATAGATTACATCACAGATAATTTATCAGAGATCACAATACAAATCAGGGTGTATCACAAAGCATCATATATCAAGGATATCAAACAATTCAAATCAATAGAATTCAAACATCCATAAGTAAGGACAGTTGATTGTCTGATTTATTTAAATCAGATTAATTTCTTATGAATTTATTTCTACTCCTGGTTAATTAATTATTAATAAATTACAAATCATTTTGACAAATTTTTCTTTAATCATTTATTAATTAACAATTTAAAATAAATTAACTAACCTTAAATTACTTAATAATTAACCTTCACTTATTTAATTCACCATTTAATTCATTATCTTCAATAGATAAATTAACCCTTAATTAATTACCATTTTATTAATTATCTTCAATTAATCTTTTCATTGATAAATTAACCATTAATTAATTACTATTTAATTAACCATTCTTGATAAATTTCAATAAGTGATTATCTTTAATCGCTTAATTTACTTTGCCTATTAATTAATTTCTTTTAACTAAGTAATTACATTTAAGTAATTAACTACATCTAATTGCATATATATTAATTAATTTTCTAATTAATTAATTATTCTTAATCGTGAAACTAATTAGCCTTAATCAATCTTTGATTAAGTAGTTATCCTTAAAATTTCTTATATTGAAAAATTTTCTTCAATACTTGAATCAAGTAATCACTTAAGACTTTTAATCATATACAAACCATCCCTTTACTTTAAATTTATTTCTATAAATATTAAAGGTTATTCCTAAATATTATTTAAAATATAAATTTTTTATTAAAACTTTTAAAACCAAGAATTGTATAAAAGAATTTATTTTTTTCACAATTCATTAAAACTTAATTAGACTTTTATAAACTTGATTTAAATTTTTAAACTTATTTTAGCTTTGCTTGATAATTTAAATTCAGTTTTAAAGTTTAGAGACAAATCAGATCCTTCAAAACCTGCTACCCAAATAGACCCGAAGTACATCACTCCTTCTTCGAGTCCTCCAGGCCAAATCACGACATTGTCTTCGAGTTCCTCGCCTCCCCCTCCTGCTTCGAGTAAAGTACTCGAATAACTCGAGTAAACCCGAGATAAACGCGAATGCTACCCCGGGGAACCCTTCTTCCCCACTGTTTTGTTTCCAGTGTACACACGTACACGTGTGCATACTGCACCGCGACCCCATCGATAACGAGCCCTCCTCCGATCATCACTAAGTCAGCGGCGACCCCAACCATCATCCTCTCAACCCCAAACCACAAAAATCCATTCAAATCAAATTTCGACCTCTTCGATCGAAATAGACAACCCAAAGAAACCTGGAACCAACAAACCCAACTTCAACTGAAACCTGTCAATCCACTTGTCCTCGCCGCCTCGACCACCGGTGGCCACGAAATTCCGGCTACGACCTCATCTGACACCCCACTTCCAACCACCAACGACCGGTTGCACTCGGTCGACCATAAAGGTCGAACGAATCGAAACAAGTCCCCACGTCCAAACTAGGTTTAAAAACTTTGAACCACGGCCATCGCCGCCATCGTCATCACTGGCACCACCCTCCATTTTTCCCAGCACCCCCATAGGCTCTTCTACCGCCTCACACAACGCCGAGCCTTCCAGCCGCCTCGATCAACCACGGCGACCCAAAAACTCCAAAGTAGAAAACCACGAACTGCTATCAAATCAGATCACTAAAAATCACGATACTTATTGCTAAAATCATCATTTTCTACACACATTCATGTTATGTATTTGAATTCGAAGATGGCGAGATTCGAATTTTGTCAAATATCAAGTTGTACTTGAAATTATTATTTTCCAGAGATAATATTAAATGATTTCAATTCGAATTTATTTTTAAAATTTAATTCAAAGTTAAACAAGCAATAACTCTTTTGATTCCCAGTCAAAATATCAAATGGTTTGGGAAGAATTGATTTTTGAAATCAAAATTTGATTTCCAAAGTGTCAGAGAACAAACTAATCTTTACTTCATGTTTCATATTTATTCTGAGACTCTGTATATATGTACCAGTTATCCATCATATATGTATATAGGTATATCTCATTCAATCAACAAAGTATCAGATTTTTCTATACCACTAAATTTAAGTTTAAATTGAAGTTACTCACCTGTAAAGATGATGTACAGAGCACATTCTTGCTTTTGAAAACTGAAATCCCTATTGCTTTAAAACTGGCAAATATTTTTGCTTTTAAAACTTCAAAACTTTGAGTTGCTAATGCCCTTGTTAGAAAAGATGCAGGCTTGCTCTTCTTTAAATTTTCTTGTTTTTATTTGAATGAAGGATGCTCCAGTTTTAAATGTGTTTACTGGAAAGGTTAAGATGATATTACTTCTTTCATTTTTTTTTCAGTTATGAGGGTGCTCGAACTAAAATGAGGGGAGAAGGCTGATATCATGCTTTGTACAGGGATTGTATTTGTTTATACAATATAGGCATGGGTGAAGTTGCTTTTAGAGTTATGGGCTGGAGACATTTACTTTCCTTTACTTCGGTTGATACCTTTTTCTTTGACATGCTATTGTACCTTATTGTTTTAGTTATGTTTGGTTGTACTTATATTTATTTGTTTTGCCTAGTTTGTTTGTATTTTACTTTGTTTATTTGTACAAAGACATCCTATTCTCTTTGCTTTCGGCTGAAATGATTTGTTTGTGTTGAGATGATTTTGTTTTTTGTTTGTTATTTTATATACATGAGATTCTATTTTAATATGTTATTTGCTTTATACTTAGATTTGTTTGCTTTGTTTTATGACTTTATAAATAAAATCCTATAGTTAATAGGTTGTTTGAACTGTAACCAATTTGTTTAATGTGTTATTTTTATATTTTATAGTTTACATAACCAAAATCTTAAGATATTTATTTTATTCCTTAATACTTATTATCTTATATGTTACAAAACATATTTTGTTCTTTACATTATCAATAAATCCCAATTCAAATATTTATTATTATAATTTATCTTTGGCCCATTTATTTACAATTTAAATTCAAATCAAATTATTTAAAGTTTAAATGATTTATACAAAATTCATCTACGATCGGGGAAACTCGCTCCAATTTTCCTAATGAAATTTACAAATTTTTATCAAAAATTTATTTAATTACTCAATTAAATTCAAAAATTCATTTAATTATTAATTTAAATAAATTTAAATTTCAGGGTCGTGACAAACTTCCCCCATTAAAAGAATTTCGTCCTCGAAATTCGCAGGCACGAAAACAACACGGAGATAGATTCGAACTCCTATAACTTCTCGAACACTGGATATGGATTTCGAATTCAAGTCGGAATATTCAAAATACATACCAATTTGTCTCTCTTCGGACTTTGGTATTCACAGAAATTTCAATAGAATTTCAAATTTTGTTTTAAACGAAATCATTTTATTGATCTAATTCAATTTAAAATTTCTAATTTCAAATTCATTAAGGTTTAAATCAAAAACTGAGAAGGAACCAATGAGGATACGAAGTAAGAATTTTCCTACAACGATTCGTAGAGCCATCTTCATATCGAAACTACTTCTGGAGCTGCCACGAAGAAATGAAAAGAATTTGGAAACGGATCAAAGAAAATTGACAAGAAAGATTATTTCCACTGTTGCAGGGTATTGACCATTTATAGTCGTACTTCCCTCTCCCCTATCTCGTCTTCTTCTTGCACTCATATCTACTATCAGTGGATAGCAAGAGAATTTACTGAGACGTTCAGACGGATATCTTAAGGATATACTCATTCTAGAGTTTTACTTCACTCTATCTCTAATGAGCTACTTAACGTGTTATACTCCTGAGCTAAAGTTCAACCTTAGCTCTGATACCAACTGTAACGATACACAGACAGCGGCCACCGGTAGGCTTTGCAACCATCCCAGTCCCACCGTGGCTTACATTGGCACCTCGCATTTACTTTTACGGCCAGCCTCTCGACTGTCACGGCATCTGCCTAACCAACCCATCCCTCTCAGGGACATGTAGGGGTAAGAGTCTCCCGTTCGCCACCAAACTGCGAAGCGAGAATCCCCTATCATGCTACATTCATACTTTACATCGTATTCGAATGCCGTAGATTCGACCGTTCAAATCCGAGTCGCCGGAGCTTATAACAACATTAAGTAAATAACACAGCGGAATAAAAAGAATAATACATTGATATACAATATCTGATACAACAGAGTGATACAATGGATATCAATATACATCAGAGATATGATACAACAAATAGCAGCGGAAAAGAAAACGATAACATCAGCAGCGGATAATCTCCATCTTCAAAGCAACAATCCAGATATAGCTCGAACTCCCAATAATGATGCACAAAGATAAGCAAGTACAGTCCGATCCAAAGACTGAACTAGCTCCAGATAATTCTACAAATCTGGATATCTGAAAAACCCAACTCTAAACTGCTCGTGTAGAAAAAATTTTGAGCATCCAGAGTTTAGGAAAGAAACAATAAACTCCGGATCAGTCATGGGACTGGTGTGAGCAACAAAAACAGTTTATCTTTAAAATAACACAAAAGAATTTTAGACATTGAAAACCGCAATGCTTTTGGAAAATGAAACTACCATAAGACCTCCCACCACACACACAATGCAAACGCAGAATTGGAGGAGATTTCTTCTTATGATAGTCAAAGATGCTTACTACGCAAAGCAAATCATTTGATATTATTATTAGTGCATAGTGTAGAAAACATTTCGAAAGTATAATATTAATCTTAGCCAACATACGACCAGTATCGTATGCCTACTATAGCTACCATCTAAACAGTGGTGACCACCGTACGTAAATGGCAGGTTCTACAACTAATACCGTACAAAGTTCGTATTGGAAGATGGATTTCCAACAAATGGTCAGGCTAAGGAACTTCCTATCCACGATGGGTACGTCCCTGGAATAGACGACCCGAGAACCTAACCGGATCTCTGCCAACACAAGGCCGGGTTACCTCTGCAAAAATAGGTAACTACTGACACGCGTATGCCATCCCCCGATCGTCACCGATCTTCCCGAGGATCCTCGATTTCCAACAACCACATAATAATAATAATAATGCAGTAACCACAGAGGTTAAGTATCTGGGCTCCATACCATGATACCACCTTTATCCAGAAGGAATGACATACACTAAGGGGCGCTACTCCCTAGAACCTTGCTGCATCCTTCCTGTTTCGACCATTTCCGGGGTGTGAGGCTCGACGAAGTCTCGTCCACAAAGCTACGCTTCGTCACAAAGCCATGCTTCGGGTCAAACAAATGATCAACCTATGATCACAAAGATATAAAATCAAATAAATGATCATATCACAAATGATCAAACACTGATCATCACACAGCAGCACTCAGCATGCCACATTACCAAATTGGGATATATCGCTGATAAATTTCAACTACATAACCTCTGAGCTCGTACGTCTCAGAGAAGGGTGTTAAGCTAAGAGAATAAATTCTCTGCCACCAACAGAAATGTATTTGAAAGAAATCGGCTTTATATCTCAAAGTGTAATGTCAGACATGTAACCATACAAGTCTGTTCCGGGATCGAACAGAACCGAAGGCACTTCTTACGAAGCCCTTGCAATTCCGGGTAATTTCCAATCACGTCCGGACTTCCCGTCACAAAAGAGTGATATAAATCTCTATACCGGAGCAACTCAGTGCAGAGACATTCGACAGGTTGTCCTTTCATTTTCGAAAAATATCCGGTCTTCAACACCGGTCTTCAAATGCCATCCATATACGACGTATCACTATTCGGAATGGGTTATACGACCCAAAGGTCCTTTCCCGGCTAACCCGAATAGTGAGCGCAATATTTAAAACATATGGATATTGGGATTTCAATTAAGTCACAACTTATTACCCAAAAATCTTTTCAAATGGTTTAACAAATTACCATTTTAATCTTTTTAAACAAAAAGATTCAATTCACAAAGTTCACTTAGTTTCACAAAGATTCATTCACAGATTTTCCAAATCGATTTCCATTTCAGTTTAATTAATTCGTTAAATCTTTAAATCAAAGATTTAACTAATAGTTTTCAAAACAATTCCATTTCAAATGGTTTAAACAAACATCATTTTAAATCTGTTAAGATAACAGATTTAATTCATAGCTTTTTAAAACAGTTCATTCATAACTTGGAAAAATAATTCCAATTCAATCTTGAAATTCCTTTAATTAAACTGGAATTTCATTTCTTATCTGAAAGCTTTTATCATTTGAAAACAAACAGTTTCTATTTTGGAAATCTGATTCATTTATACAAGTTAAAATCTTTGGGTTAAATCCAAATTCTCAAAATTTTACTTTTAAATGGTTTAACTTTATATAAACACATTTATAACATTTTTAATCCCTAGTTTCAAATCATAGGATTCAATTTCAACCTTGAATTCAAATTTAAATCTAATTATTTACATTTTCAAAACTTGATTAAGTTATTCGAAATAACTTTTATCTTTGAAATTCCATTTCAAAAGCTTTTCACTTTAAGCCTAAATTTCTAATTTCAAAATCAATTGAAATTACAATTTAAATTTCAAAAACATCAAATTTAAGTTATCTGTGACTTAACCGATTTCCTCGTGAAATCCAAATTTGTGTGTGTAACTGTGTAGTCCAGGGGTTTTACACAATAGTGCGACACGATGAATCATCACAGATCAAATACAGAAATATAGTTGATAAACGATATAAACTATATCGCTTATCTTTATGCACAGATCACAGGTATATATCACAGATAATAGATTACATCACAGATAATTTATCAGAGATCACAATACAAATCAGGGTGTATCACAAAGCATCATATATCAAGGATATCAAACAATTCAAATCAATAGAATTCAAACATCCATAAGTAAGGACAGTTGATTGTCTGATTTATTTAAATCAGATTAATTTCTTATGAATTTATTTCTACTCCTGGTTAATTAATTATTAATAAATTACAAATCATTTTGACAAATTTTTCTTTAATCATTTATTAATTAACAATTTAAAATAAATTAACTAACCTTAAATTACTTAATAATTAACCTTCACTTATTTAATTCACCATTTAATTCATTATCTTCAATAGATAAATTAACCCTTAATTAATTACCATTTTATTAATTATCTTCAATTAATCTTTTCATTGATAAATTAACCATTAATTAATTACTATTTAATTAACCATTCTTGATAAATTTCAATAAGTGATTATCTTTAATCGCTTAATTTACTTTGCCTATTAATTAATTTCTTTTAACTAAGTAATTACATTTAAGTAATTAACTACATCTAATTGCATATATATTAATTAATTTTCTAATTAATTAATTATTCTTAATCGTGAAACTAATTAGCCTTAATCAATCTTTGATTAAGTAGTTATCCTTAAAATTTCTTATATTGAAAAATTTTCTTCAATACTTGAATCAAGTAATCACTTAAGACTTTTAATCATATACAAACCATCCCTTTACTTTAAATTTATTTCTATAAATATTAAAGGTTATTCCTAAATATTATTTAAAATATAAATTTTTTATTAAAACTTTTAAAACCAAGAATTGTATAAAAGAATTTATTTTTTTCACAATTCATTAAAACTTAATTAGACTTTTATAAACTTGATTTAAATTTTTAAACTTATTTTAGCTTTGCTTGATAATTTAAATTCAGTTTTAAAGTTTAGAGACAAATCAGATCCTTCAAAACCTGCTACCCAAATAGACCCGAAGTACATCACTCCTTCTTCGAGTCCTCCAGGCCAAATCACGACATTGTCTTCGAGTTCCTCGCCTCCCCCTCCTGCTTCGAGTAAAGTACTCGAATAACTCGAGTAAACCCGAGATAAACGCGAATGCTACCCCGGGGAACCCTTCTTCCCCACTGTTTTGTTTCCAGTGTACACACGTACACGTGTGCATACTGCACCGCGACCCCATCGATAACGAGCCCTCCTCCGATCATCACTAAGTCAGCGGCGACCCCAACCATCATCCTCTCAACCCCAAACCACAAAAATCCATTCGAATCAAATTTCGACCTCTTCGATCGAAATAGACAACCCAAAGAAACCTGGAACCAACAAACCCAACTTCAACTGAAACCTGTCAATCCACTTGTCCTCGCCGCCTCGACCACCGGTGGCCACGAAATTCCGGCTACGACCTCATCTGACACCCCACTTCCAACCACCAACGACCGGTTGCACTCGGTCGACCATAAAGGTCGAACGAATCGAAACAAGTCCCCACGTCCAAACTAGGTTTAAAAACTTTGAACCACGGCCATCGCCGCCATCGTCATCACTGGCACCACCCTCCATTTTTCCCAGCACCCCCATAGGCTCTTCTACCGCCTCACACAACGCCGAGCCTTCCAGCCGCCTCGATCAACCACAGCGACCCAAAAACTCCAAAGTAGAAAACCACGAACTGCTATCAAATCAGATCACTAAAAATCACGATACTTATTGCTAAAATCATCATTTTCTACACACATTCATGTTATGTATTTGAATTCGAAGATGGCGAGATTCGAATTTTGTCAAATATCAAGTTGTACTTGAAATTATTATTTTCCAGAGATAATATTAAATGATTTCAATTCGAATTTATTTTTAAAATTTAATTCAAAGTTAAACAAGCAATAACTCTTTTGATTCCCAGTCAAAATATCAAATGGTTTGGGAAGAATTGATTTTTGAAATCAAAATTTGATTTCCAAAGTGTCAGAGAACAAACTAATCTTTACTTCCTGTTTCATATTTATTCTGAGACTCTGTATATATGTACCAGTTATCCATCATATATGTATATAGGTATATCTCATTCAATCAACAAAGTATCAGATTTTTCTATACCACTAAATTTAAGTTTAAATTGAAGTTACTCACCTGTAAAGATGATGTACAGAGCACATTCTTTCTTTTGAAAACTGAAATCCCTATTGCTTTAAAACTGGCAAATATTTTTGCTTTTAAAACTTCAAAACTTTGAGTTGCTAATGCCCTTGTTAGAAAAGATGCAGGCTTGCTCTTCTTTAAATTTTCTTGTTTTTATTTGAATGAAGGATGCTCCAGTTTTAAATGTGTTTACTGGAAAGGTTAAGATGATATTACTTCTTTCATTTTTTTTTTCAGTTATGAGGGTGCTCGAACTAAAATGAGGGGAGAAGGCTGATATCATGCTTTGTACAGGGATTGTATTTGTTTATACAATATAGGCATGGGTGAAGTTGCTTTTAGAGTTATGGGCTGGAGACATTTACTTTCCTTTACTTCGGCTGATACCTTTTTCTTTGACATGCTATTGTACCTTATTGTTTTAGTTATGTTTGGTTGTACTTATATTTATTTGTTTTGCCTAGTTTGTTTGTATTTTACTTTGTTTATTTGTACAAAGACATCCTATTCTCTTTGCTTTCGGCTGAAATGATTTGTTTGTGTTGAGATGATTTTGTTTTTTGTTTGTTATTTTATATACATGAGATTCTATTTTAATATGTTATTTGCTTTATACTTAGATTTGTTTGCTTTGTTTTATGACTTTATAAATAAAATCCTATAGTTAATAGGTTGTTTGAACTGTAACCAATTTGTTTAATGTGTTATTTTTATATTTTATAGTTTACATAACCAAAATCTTAAGATATTTATTTTATTCCTTAATACTTATTATCTTATATGTTACAAAACATATTTTGTTCTTTACATTATCAATAAATCCCAATTCAAATATTTATTATTATAATTTATCTTTGGCCCATTTATTTACAATTTAAATTCAAATCAAATTATTTAAAGTTTAAATGATTTATACAAAATTCATCTACGATCGGGGAAACTCGCTCCAATTTTCCTAATGAAATTTACAAATTTTTATCAAAAATTTATTTAATTACTCAATTAAATTCAAAAATTCATTTAATTATTAATTTAAATAAATTTAAATTTCAGGGTCGTGACAATAAAACACCCCATAAGCCAAAACAACCAATAATTTCGACATATTATGTACGTTTATTCAATTGATTTCTTTTCACATCATTATTTACCTTTTTATTTATTTTCATTCATACAATGTCTTTTTCTTTCTTTCATGTACTTACATAAATTATTTCACAATATTAACTTACGTTTATAACATTTCTTGTACATCAAAAATTTATATTTTGAAATAATTCCATTGAACACTTCCATTACTTAAGTTTTACCTGTATAATTCCACTACATATTCCTCTGTAACATTTTCAACTTTAACATTTTGGTAAGTTATATATATGTTTTATAGAATGAATTTGAATGTTACACAAGTTTATCTTATTCACTTCAGTTAACAAAATGTTTAATAATTATATCTTCTAAATTTTTCATATTTACAAGTTATTTTCAATTTCTTATATATTTCATTAATCACTTGAAAAACAATTTCAAAATCCCGTAACTTGAGTTCTCAAATTTCCAATTAAATTCATTTTATTTATAAATACTATTTTGCAATCAATATTTATAAAATTCCACTTCCTATGAAACAAATATATCACATACAACTATTAGTACTTCGTAATCAAGTAAATATTCCAGAACATGACTTCCAAATAGCAATTCCAATTTATTTTTCAAGCATATTACTAAAATAAATTTCCCAAATCATTTAATATCCTTAAAATTATACATTCAAAGAAACACATATAACTTTACTTAAAATATTTATTTGAATCTTCATTTGCAAATCAATCATCTTTAACACTTTACAAAGATTCATCAATGAAATTTCTTGCTTCCTTTATAAATACCATTTAAAAGTCTTTGAAAACCTTATATCCATTATTTATAAATTTATTAGTTTTAAATCTCAAAATACTCTTCAAACATCTTTAATAAATCAATAATCATTAAAAAAAGATATAGTCAACAAGGAAAAGAAGGAGGATTTGGAAAAACAGAATATAAGTGAATAAATAAAGCTAAGCAGATAAGGTAGATTCAAAAGAATAGTATCGGGCACGAATAATTAATTCAAACCATAAGAATTTCAACTTCAAATATTAATCAAAATTTCTTTGTTGGAAATACTTTTAAAATAAAATACTATTATAATAAAATACTTTTATAACTCGATGTTTCAACAAGTTTATCCTCGTTCCTGCAGACTCTGGTAGTGCATTGATCAGGCGCAAAACTAGAATTCTCCAGGTACTTAGTAGACTTGTTTCAACACCCAGTGAAAATAATGGAAAACTTTTAAAAACAGATATGGAAAGTACAATCCAAACAAAAACAAACAAACAAATCATGGATCGCAGATATACAATGGTTACGCCTGGGTCCCCCAGGAAACATCCGTACCTTTTAAGCATTCACTGCCTTGCGAATTTTGCCATGATAACAAAACGGTGGACCGCAGGATACATAAAAATGGTTACGCCTGGATCCCCCAGGAAACATCCATACCCCTTAAGCAATCTCTGCCTTGCGGATTACGCCACTAACACGACCATAGATCGCAGATACACAATGGTTACGCCTGGATCCCCCAGGAAACATCCGTACCTTTTAAGCAATCACTACCTTGCGAATTACGCTATGCAGTCGAGTTCGTAAGACCATGGGTAATGCCATGGAATTCGAAGGACACTCGAGTATCATATCCGGAAAACCAAAATTCAGAGAGAATAATATCGATAGAATGAATCCAAGATGTGGCCACAAATCGGATATCAAGCAGAAGGCACTTTCCATATCTTTACTTCGAAAATATGTATCATATAGTACCCTTTCAAATCACTATCAAATATCGTACTTATATAAAATCCATTATATATAAGATTTAAATTTCAAATCAAATACTTTTCCAAAATCAAAAGTATATCAAATCACACTTATATAGACTTTAATTATATAAGATTTCATTTGTTAAATTGGTACCCTTTTTCAAATCCATAGTTTTCGAATCAATTTCATACTCATACAAATCAATTTTATATAAGTTCGACAACTCCCAAATCAAGTATTTAGTAACACAAGGTTCTCAAATTTCAATTTGTTTCAATATCAGTTCAATTTCAAAATCATATACAATTTCACCAAATTATTTCTTCTCAAATTAAATATCTTTAGTTTCAAAGTTTCCAAAATAATATATTTAGAAAATAAATCCAAATTTCCGAATTAATATAATTTAAGTCAACCAATTCATTTCCAAAATCAAATGTTTTCAAAATCATCTTATACTTACATAAGGTCCATGTTATATAAGGATCAATTTTTTTTCAAAATAAATTTTGTTGTATGAAGAGCCATATGGGATTGAATATCTTTGCTTTTATGGGTTATATATCTTTGTAATTTAAATTTAAAGTTTTCTTTTAGTAAGCAAAGATATTCTAACCCGACAGCTTTCAATTTCAGCGTCAAAATATATCAATGATATTAGAATATACGATGTACCTACGTCATCATTTCGCAAAATCACATTTGATCGCTCGCTCGATAACACAAGTTCGCTTTCGAACTAGTATTGTCCATTTGACTTCCCTAATGCGGATTTCGATATGGTTTCTCGACTAGAATCCATCAGTCTCCTTGCATAGCCATATACTATGATAGAGAATTCTAGAATTTAGCCCAAAATCCATATCAAATATTCGCCATCAAGAATCGAATGAAAAATCCTAACACGAAATGGTGTAATTCACCTCGAACTTGTGTACTCAAACTTGGATCAAATTAATTATACGAATAAAACAGCATACGTACAACTTATATATTTATTCCAACTTGTTAAGTATATAGTTCCATAAAGATGTTACTAAGTTAAAACATTTAAACTAAATTTTATTCAAAATATTTTGAAGACCAAATTATTTTCAAAACATTTCAAATCTAAATTTCATATTAGAAAATTTTAAAATTGCCTTATTCATTTTCTTAACAAACAGTTTCAACTTATTTAAATCATATTACTACATACTTTAACATTCATACCAACTTATATACTTTATACTTTTCAAAATTCTTAGCTTTTGAAAAGTTAACCTTGATTTGGAAGTGCTCGAAGCTTCAAAATAGTTGAAGAAATCATTTTCAAATTCAAGAGCTGGAAATCAGCAACAAATTAGTAAATCAATTTTAATAGATAGGGTTATATCAAATCCAAAACTCGAGGGCTGAACACCGGCTCATTTTAAATCGTTTCAAATACATTTACATATATCTTTCGAATATCAAATCATACTTTAAAATTTTGAAATCAAAATTGGTTTCGCAAAATCACTCGCGTAGCGATGCTACTAAAGTGGCCTATCCCTCACTCTGAAACTCGAAAATCAATGTCGATGATGCGTGCACTCATCACCGAAATTATTTTCCAGCGACATAAGTGAGTTCTGGACTTCTATTTTATCAAACTTCTTTTTGAAATTTCTTCGAAATCATTCGAAACTCATTAAAATCATTTGAAACATTTCTTATTTGGAAAATACTTTTAAATCATATTATTATTATATATTTCAAAATCTTAAAACCAGTTACAAAATACCGGAGTTCAATTCTCGAATTTCAAATTTAAAATCCTTTAGTTATAAATCATTTTTACATAGATCAAATTTCTTATATATTTTTTTTTCAAAATCCTTTCGAAAACCTCAAATTCTTATTTTAAAAGGGTATATAATCCTTATCGAAAACATTTCAATTTTATATATAGAATAAAATCATACTTATCAAAATAATAATTTCGGTTTAGAAAATAATTTCTAGAATACAAAACCCGATTTTCAAAGGATGATTTGAGAATGGATTTCAACAAAGATAGAGATTCAAATTAGAGGAACTCTAATCAAATAAAATTTCTGATTCGAAGATAGGCTTGAACGAAGATGAGACAATTAACTTACAAAATAGGAGATGGATATACTTATACAAGTCGCGGGCGACCTTAACCGGGTCAACCGTGACTTCAGGAACAAGATCGATGCAGAATTCCAAGAAAAACCAACATTCGATCACAAGAGATAGCGGTATCTAAACCAAAAATATATAAATCTCCGGTGAATCAATGCCAATTGTAAAGGAGTTCCACCCCTTTACAAATCATCTAAAGATTTGCGGGATCGCCTATTCTTATAGAGATCATTCGAAGTGGAGTTATGGGATACTCCAAAATCAAAAGAATACAAATAGGGAGAGACAAGAATGAATTTTGGAACCGCAAGGAACGTTCCAAAGTTCAAAGGAAATCGAGTCAAAAGGAAGAAATTCAAACTCAAACGAAAGTGATTCTGTAAATAAATTTACTATATATGCTAGGTTTTGCCTAGAGCCAAAGCTCTGATACCAACTGTAACGACCTGCTATTTTGGACCATTCAAATCGACAATAAATCCACACATGTCTAACTTGAATAATTCAAAATATCAGATTGTTAATTTAAATTTGGCAAAACTCAGCATATGTAGTAAATAAATCAATCACAGAATCACAGACACAGAGTAATACAATAATACGCAGCGGAATAGATAAAATAGTAGTTCATGAAGCTACTATATAAACATCAGAGTTAGAAATAAAATACAGCAGAATATCTCAAATGCAGTGAAGTCTCCAGTACAACAGATGACTTCTCTGAACAAATCAACTAGAAGAGCTGAAAGCTGAGGCGATAGTTGGATCTCTAAAGGAAGCTCCAAACTCCAAGGGTGAGTCTCAAATGTTGTATCGCTCGGTCTGACCCGAGCGTAAAGGAAAACACAAAACACTCGAGTCAGAACTAAAATTCTTATGCAAACTAAATCAAAATTTGATGTAATAAGGTATGCAAATAACTACATTTTTGAAGGTTCAAATTTCTGGAATTGTTATTGTTTCCATATTCAAAATACAATAGATTTCACAATAGATCCATTCTAGTAACTTACAAATTTACAGAACAATTCCTAATTAAATTTCGTAGTTCAAGAGATTTGATTTATAAAAATGTTTCAAAGTTTCAACATTCAATT
Source organism: Allium fistulosum (assembly GCA_030737815.1). Lineage (NCBI taxonomy): Eukaryota > Viridiplantae > Streptophyta > Magnoliopsida > Asparagales > Amaryllidaceae > Allium > Allium fistulosum. Next base: position 592,284,855 of record CM060905.1, on the reverse strand, counting down.
TTATGGAAACTTCCCAATGTTTCAAAATTTAATTTTGGAAACTTTCAAATAAGGTAACGACAATTTATTTCCCAAAATCATTTTTATGGTTCAAATGGTAAGTCTAAACATACTAGTTTTTTTTCCTCTCATGTAAATACATGAAATTCATCCGTTTTATATCTTTATTCAGTGCTCAAATAATCAATATGAAAATTTATATGATTACAATAAACTATAGGGTGATAACAAGGATATATCAAAATAAATGAACAAATACACATTCAATCACAATAGCATCCATCACATCATACAATCAACATTCAAATCAATCAATTCAACAAATCAACCAATTCAATAACATGTCATAGTAATAATTAGTCATCACATATTGGAATTTAGATATTCAAACTAAATACCAATAAAAATTCCAAACCAACAATCAAAACTTTAGCACTATATGACCTGGTTTAACTTGCAATAAAATTTTAGTATTTCGTGAGTGGGTTTAAACACTCACCTTATGGATTTGCGTTTCTTAGTCGGGTTTGGATCCTCTACTACTTCCTCCTATTGATTTATTTCCTTGCTATTTTAATCTTCTTCTTTTTTTTTATAGAATTTTTTTGGAAGAGACAGAGAAGTTTGTATAGGTCTGAATTTGAAGAAAAGGATTTGAAAAAAGAAGAATGTTTGGAAAAGAAGAAAAAAAATTCAAGGAAGATGAAGAATTGAAAAAGAAAACGAAGCTAAAAAAAGAAGCTTTAAAAGAAGAAGAAGATTTGAAGAATAAGAATAAGAAAAAGCTTTGAAAGAAAAAAAAAGAAGAAGAAGGAGATTTGAAGAAGAAGAAAAAAATGAAGAAGGAAGAAAATGAAGAGAGGAAAAAAAAATGAGATGGAAGTTTGTTTGGAGAAATGAAGCTACAAAAGATGAGATTTGAAAAATGAAATGAGGCTATAGAAATGACGATGGAAACAAATGAAAAGCTAATAGAGTATATATAAATAAACTAGGAATTGAAATAAAGTAAAAATATGAATAGTCTTAAAATGGTAGTATTGAAAGAGGTGAAGTAAAGGAATAAATATATCAATAAAGATAAAAATAAATCTTCCGTTTTAAATATGAAGTTTCAGGAGAAGGAATTGCCAATGAAAGGAAGCTACAAGAACTAATGATGCATAAGTAAAATAAACTTCAGAAACGGAGAATAGTAAATGCTAATTAGATGGCATGAATATTAATTTGATGTTCACATTAAAAATGGAAAAATAGAAAAGACAAGAAAAACTTCAGGTAAAGCATTTTAAAAGAGCAAACGAATAAAGGAGAAACAAATGAAAAGAATGAGGCAATTATTAATTAGAAATAAATCAAATGAGGTTATTACTAATTAATAAGAAACGAATGAGTAGGCTAATAATTAAATGGATGCAAAAGTGGAGACTACGTTAAGAACTTGAAAACGGAAGAGAGAGAATGGAGGTGATAATAATGTAAAGCAAACGAAGAGACCACATATAACCTATAAACAAACCTTTGGGGTCCAAATTCCAAAACTCACTCCAATTAATTCATATCAATAAACCCAAATATACACATATTTACATAATTTAATTTCATATTAAAACATTCGTTTTATGTCAATATATTTGCATACTACATTAACACAATCAATCAATTAACAATCAATCAATCAATTAATCAACCAATCAATCTATATATTTATTTACGTTACTCAAACCAATTTCATTATTTAATGAATATATATCTATCTGTGCACTATAAAAATGATTTACTTTACTTTTCTAATGACTATAACGGTTACATTAATGCAACCAATTTACAAGTTTTAACCATATATAAAATGTAAAAAAATATATCTATGAACTTATGTAATTAATGTACAACTGTTAATAAAAGGTAATTTCTAATTGATTCCACAATATTTACAAAACCATGAATCCTCTGATATACTTAAAAGTTTGAATATTAATGTGTGTGTGTGTGTCTGTATTATTCTAAAATTCAATTTTTTTTTCCAAAATCATTCTTGCTTAAAATGAAAGTTTATTTTTATACGTCTCAAAACATGCAACAATTAATAACAAAAGAAATGAATGGACCATGTACATTGCACAACCTTTTTGAAATTCAATTTGTGAAACGTAACCAAATTAACTTCATTAACTCAAATAATATTCAAATTTGTATGCATTTAGTTTTTTTTATCTATGCATAATAAATAAAAATACTTACTATAAAAATGAAAATGTTCAATTTGGTTTTCCCAAAATGATCTTTTATTTCCATTAAAACATCAATCCTATTTAACACAAAAGGTGCGTTTCTTTTATTAAATCTATTAATTGCAATCAACGTTTTCTTCCCTTCTAATTGAAATATTTCAATTACATTAATTACAATTACTTATAAAGTTAAATTTCAAAACAGTCAACTAAAATGGATGAAAAATAGAATAATTGTTTCCTTTAGTCATTTAAACACGTTTATAAATTTGTTGTTTATACAGCAGAGCTATAAATAACTTACTTAAATAAATTATTTTTCTACTCTTGTAATCCATCTATATGCTAAAACACAGTTCAAATACACATATTTACTTCCTTTAAATCAATCATCCTATTCTTTATTTTAATGAAATTAAACCTACATTCACAAATGAAACATCCATTTTATTTGTTATAAATGTTCTTTTCATTAAACCGACTTTCCTTATATTTTCACAAAACATAAGCTACGTTTAATTACACCTATTAATTTACAGTTTGGCATCCTCTCTATCATTAATTGAAATTATTCAATTACATTATTTTCAATTGTTTACAAGGGTGAATTTCAAAATGGAAAAAAATAAAGGTAATGAGAAATAAAACAATTATTTCCTATCAAACAGTGATTGAAACATATTTATGCACTATTGGATACAAACAGAAATTATACATTTCTTACCAAATAATAGTTTCTCATCTCTTCAATCAATCTTTCAGCTACCAAACATTTCAAATAAATAAACTTATGATTCTTTTTTTTAATAAAGAAACATTTATTATTTCTTATTAACATTTATTATTCCAATCAATTGGAAATTTACATTCAGACAATTACAAATATCATTCAAACCAATATTATTAAAATACACACTAACATTTTTTTATCATCCTTATATTGTTGCAAACATATGACATTAATAGAAATTTTAATTAAGCTCATAATTTGTATTAAAATCAAATTTGTATAAATAAAATCTTAATTTTTTTTTATTCCTAACAATTTATTCAAAAAATCTTATTTAATTCTACTTTTAAATGTTTAAAAATACGGGTCGTTACAGAAATGTTGTGAATTTTTTTGTTTGTTGATCGGTAGTTTCAACTATTGAAATAAAATAGAATATCTGGATATTTTGGATAGGCAAAACTTCTGAATTAATATATAAGTTGAAATGTAGAAATTTTGTTGAATTACGCAGTTGAATCCGGTAACCTTAAGTTGAAAGCAAGTGAAACAAGGTTAAATTTGTTATATCTATGTTTAATAAATGAACAGAATTTGTTGTATACATTATTGGCATGTAATGTAATAATATACAAATGTGAACTTTAAGCCTTGGGATGTTTAAATTGAAATTGTGATTAAGGAAATGTTATAGATGAGATTAAATTGGAAAAAAAATGTTTATAAACTTAATTAAACTTGTGAAATGTGTCATAAATAAATTTGAAAAGTAAAGGTGAAACTAATTGGATAATAAAATATGAACTGAATGTGAAATGATTATAAATAAAGTCACGACTTGTAAATTGTTTATGAAATAAATGAATGGTTATAATATAAGTTGTGATAACCTTAAACTCGAATAATGTCTTATAAAAGAAGTTAAGCTTTTATAAATTGGTTATAAACTAAACGAAATTTCTTATGAAATGATTCGCAAATAAATGTGGTATTAAATGAGAAATATTACATGTGAAAGTGAATGTATTTTAAAATGAAGAGAAATATAAGCAATGTTGTGAGAATGAATATGTTAATGTTTTATATTGAATAGAAAAATTCTTTGAAACAAATATTAAAGTATGAAGTGATACTTGTGTTAATCAACGAGATTAATAATGAATTTAATTGAAATGTAATTGTGATGAAACAAATTGGAATAATTACGTAAGTTGTATGTATATTGTTTTATTCGCAAAATTAATTTGATCCGGATTTGAGTACACAAGTTTGAGGTGAATTACACCATTTCGTGTTAGGATTTTTCATTCGATTCTTGATGGCGAATATTTGATATGAATTTGGCTTGATTCTAGAATTTCTCTATCATAGTGTATAGCTATGCAAGGAGAAGGATGGTTTCTAGTCAAGGAACCTTATCGATATCTGCATTAGGGAAGTCGAATTAACAATACTAGTTCGAAAGCAAACTTGTGTGATCGAGCGAGTGATCGAATGTGATTTTGTGCGACGGTGACATATGTACATCTTATGTTATGATATTATTGAAATGTTTTAACGCTGCGATTGAAAGTTGTTGAGTTGGATATCTTTGTAATTTAAATTGAAAATTTTCTTTTATGCAAAACTATTATTAATTTAAAACCATTTTTCAAAACTATCTTTCTTTTATTTCATCTTATTCAACTATTTTATTTTATTTTATATACAAAACTATTTTACAAACTATTTTATATACAAACTATTTTACAAAATATTTTATATACAAAACTATTTTACAAACTATTTTATATATACAAAAATATTTTACAGCTACTTTATGTATAAAACTATTTTAATTCAAAACCTTTATAAAGCAAAGATGTTCAATTCCATAAGGCTCTTCATGCAGCGAAATTGATTTTTGAAGAAAAAATTGATTCTTATATAAGATGGACTTTATATAAGTATAAGGTGATTTTGAAGACTATTGATTTTGGAATGTATTCGATCTAAAGAGATAAATCTTATCTATAACGAAATTTATATAAGAATGATTTGATATATTCGAGACTATTGATTTTGGAAAGTACTCTATCTGAAATTGAAATCTTATATATAATGGAATTTATATAAGTGTGATAGTCGAAGTTATGATTTTGAAAGGGTACTATATATGGTATGTTATATTTTGAAGTAAAAGGTATGGGGAAGTACCCTCCGCGAGGAAGTATAGTATGATATGCTTCAACCCAGATGGACTTGGGGAATCCAGGAATGGATTCGACCGATAAACCCTAATATACTTGGGTGAATTCAGAAATGGATTCGAACCGATATGGTTGACCAGACTTAAACTCATGAGTTCCTCAATTTTTTTCCAGGGTAGATGCTTCTTTAGTTTACCTAATGGAGGCGCTTTCGATCCTGGGATCTGTTGTTTATGGATCTTCTGGGAAGAAAGTGCATCCATTGTGTAAATCATTGAATCAGCAGTTACCACTGCAGCAGGGGTCGATGGTCCCTTGTTTACAAAATGGCTACAATATTTTTCTAGAATCCGAAAGGTAGAAGGATCTTCTGGAAAGTTTTGTGTCCATTGCGTAAACACTGGATCAGCAGCGGGCCACTGATATCGTAACAACATCATTTGACATTAGGTTTTGAGCGGTACTTCTCATACCTGTTTTTTTATTATTTTTCACCGAGTGTTGAAACAGGTCTACTAAGTACTTAGAGATTTCTAGTCTTACGCCTGATCAACGTGCGACCGGAGTCTGCAAGAACGAGGATAAACTTGTTAAAACATCGAGTTATAAAAGTATCTTGATAAAGTATTATATAAAGAATATTTTAGTCATTTTTTTCATTTCTAAAGACTTTAAAAATGTTTAAAATATTGTTATTCATGTACAACATGGTTTAATAGTAAATCATTAGTGTGTTGTAAATATTGTGAGAAGTTATTAATTAAATAAAACATATTTAAAGTTAATGATTATTGATTTATTAATGATGTTTAAAAGTACTTTGAGATTTAAAACTAATAAAATTTATAAATAATGGATTTAAGGTTTTCAATAACTTCTTTTTAAATATAAGTAGTGATGTAAATAATTGTTTTCAAATAGTTTACACATATTTATAAAGATGTTATTTAAAAAAATTTATATGGCATTTATAAATGAAGCAAGAAATTTTAATGATGAATTTTTTTCCGTAAAGTATTAAAGTATTAAAGATGATGATTTGCAAATAAAGTTTTCAAATGAATATTTCAAGTAAAATTTATATAAGTTTCTTTGAATGTATAATTTAAAGATATTATATAAATGGGAAAAAAATGATCTGCGAAGTTTTATTTATAGTAATATACTTACCAATAAATTTGAATCTCTATTTTGGAACTATGGTTTGAAATATTTACTTGATTTTGAAGCACTAACAGTAAATTTAATGGTTTATTCACTATTTGAATTTTTGCATTAAACCATAATAAATGTTTTTCCATGATTTGAATATTCATTTTAAACAAGTGTGTAAAATTAATTATGAAGATATGAAATTTTATACTTTTATTTGGATATTTAATGTAAGATTTGAGTATACTATTAGTTTTAGTTTAATAATCTAGGGTTGTACTTATTTTAAAATATGAGTCCAATAAATTATCGGATTTAAGGAACTTTATAAAAAAAGAGGGGCTTATCATAATGTTTTGATATAAACTTCTAACATTGTTTAAACTTTTGGAAAATTCTTGCATAATGCTATGAAGATGTTTTAAATATATCTTATATTCTTACTAAGTGAATGAGGTTAAATGTTTAATTAAATTTTTAGATATATTGAAATATTCCTTTTCTCTTCAAAGGCGAATACCAAAAACTTGTGTACATTCAATTACATTCCTAAAATATATATATAACTTACCACAAATGTTTAATAAGTTGAAATGTTAATAGAATATGTAATAAGATATTATACAAGTAAAACTTAAGTAATGGAAGTGTTCAATGAAATTATTTCCAAATAAAAATTTTGATGTACAAGAAATGTTATGAACGTAAGTTAAAATTGTGAAAAAATTTATGTAAGTACATGAAAGAAAAGGAAATGGACGTTATATGAAAAAAAAACGAACAGTAATGATGTAAAAAGAAACCAATTGAATAAACTTAAATATTGTGTTGAAATTATTGGTTGTTTTGGCTTATGGGATGTTAAGAAAGGATACTTCTAACTGTATAAGGATATATAGATAATCTATCATGTAATTATTTTAGGCTGTTGAGCATAGGGTACACTTAATATTTTATTTATCATCTTGTATGATTAAAAGTTTCTGAACCTGAACAAATCATTAGTTTGGTTGCTATGAACGTATGATTGATTCCTTTGTTACATATGATGGTTGTGTTGTTTGTTTGCATGTGACTATTATTATATTGTAATGATTTGTTTGTTATTAATTGAAACAGCTTAAATGTAACTCTTTTCACGTAATTATTAACTTTGGATTTTATAAGTGAAGTACAGGTTTATGGAAGCAATAGCTACTACTTTGGTTTCATAAATTAAGCGTTGTTTGCCCGACAAAAAGGTACGTTTCAGATTACAGGTTTTTAGCGATATTATATTGTTTTCCCGTGGTATGGGATGTTTATTTTTGAAATATGGTATATATATATATGGTAATTATTGATATTATTATTTCTCTCGGACCTCTCCGTACAAAGGAGACTCTACCGAAAGTTTCCACGAATTTTAAACTTAGAAATTGTATGAAAAGTGAAATATTTTCAAACTTTGGTAGACTTGAATATGAATATTTACTTGTTATTAATTGTATATTGTATTTAAATTACTTAATTATAAAAATTAATTGTTTATAAATTGAATATGTGACGCCCCACCTCTATACCCACGCTAGCCAAGGACACTACGGGGTAATGCCGTCAACTAGCACGGAGAATAAGGCTGTTGAGGAGCGACCATCTGTATAATTGCTTTGTGCGAGTACCGATATGCCAGATAAAAATATATCTTTTCATCTCAAGAGGAAATCCGACATACCGATACAAACTCAAAGCTACTACACAGTGGCTATATGGACTTCGGAAACAAATATAGAAATAAACATAACACAAATCAGTCACAGACAATTCATATCACAAAGGCGGAAATAGATATGAATATAACACATGAAAGTGTGCATCAGAGTAGTGGTCAAATAAGATCCACAATAACACAAAAGAATAGATACAAGTGCAAGACAAAAGAATATGTATACATCATAATTCTAATCTCAAAAGTATACAACAAAAACTACTAAACTAGAGTAGTTAGCCAAAACTCAGATGATGGTTCCAGATAGGAAGTCAAGAGGAAGCACCTGTAAAATCTCAGTCTGACCCGAGTATTATTTAAGAAGAAAATAATAAACGGATCAGTCTAGCTATAATTATCAGATAAAATGAGATAGAATATGAGATATGATAATAAAACATATGATAACAAAAGGATGTCATACTACGATAACTATACATTAGAAAACCCACAAAAGTCATACAATATCTCAAGAATCTCATAGCATCAAAAAGAATATCATATTCTTTATTTAATTCACCAAGCCACAATAAATGACATACATATCAATGCCAACTGAAAAAGGTGGTGAAACATAAATTCCAGAAAATCACAACGAGAAATCCAGAATTCACAAGAAAAGAGGATGGCCAATCCTATAAAAATGAGCCGGAGCTCCTCCTGACAGGGTATAGTCCCCCATTGCGGACTTTGAGCCGAAGCTCCTCCTGGTGAGCCGAAGCTCCTCCTGAGAGGGTATAGTCCCCCATTGCGGACTTTGAGCCGAAGCTCCTCCTGGTGCGCCGAAGCTCCTCCTGACAGGGTATAGTCCCCCATTGCGGACTTTGAGCCGAAGGTCCTCCTGGTGAGCCGAAGCTCCTCCTGATAGGGTATAGTCCCCCATTGCGGACTTTGAGCCGAAGCTCCTCCTGGTGAGCCGAAGCTCCTCCTGACAGGGTATAGTCCCCCATTGCGGACTTTGAGCTGAAGCTCCTTCTGGTGAGCCGAAGCTCTTCCTGACAGGGTATAGTCCCCATTGCGGACTTTGAGCCGAAGCTCCTCCTGGTGAGCCGAAGCTCCTCCTGACAGGGTATAGTCCCCCATTGTGGACTTTGAGCCGAAGCTCCTCCTGGTGAGCCGAAGCTCCTCCTGACAGGGTATAGTCCCCCATTGCGGACTTTGAGCCGAAGCTCCTCCTGGTGAGCCGAAGCTCCACGAAGTAAACAAGCATCGACGCACCTAAAAAGATACGCAACATACATAAATTGAGACGAAGCTCAATAAATAGAAATACAGTCCTTCACATGGACAAAGAGACATCGCACATGGCTAGTCTAAACCATAAAATGATCATCATCGATCATCAAGAAGTGTCGATTACACTAAGCTAGTAAATATAAGAGTTTAGCTTCATGTCCCATAACCACTTGCTTAACTCAAATATTTACGAACAGATTGTAGATCTCCACTAGAAAATTTTCACAAGAGTTTCAATCGAACAAGTCCATAAATTAACCGACGAAGTAAACGCAATCGTTTCATACCACTTGTTTTGCTAAGCCGTTTAATTAGATTTTCTCATACGAATGAGGTAAAGGTTTGTATATACTAATAGATTGGAAAACGGTTTTAAGAAACGAGCTTTGATATTGAAAAATAGAGTTGAAATCGTTTTGATGAAGAAGTTTTGATATTTAATACTAGTATAGAAAACCTTTATATTTTAAAGTGACAAATCATAGAAGTGATTGTAGAAACAATCAATCATAAAAATTCACATTCGAAGACGTGAATAAAATCCAAAGAAATCGATATCAAATCCATCAAAATGGATATTTCCAATAATTCCCAAAAAAAAGAAGTCATCAAAGTCGGTAATAAATGATAACAACAAAAGGGAAACAACACGAATCGATTAAAGTTGGAAATTCAAACAAATAGGCAATATAGGCATAATTGGAAAAAGGGAGCAGGTCGGTCAACCGGCTCACTGAGTTCGGTTGACCGTACCAAAGGCAGAAATTCTTGGGTAGCAGGTCGGTCGACCGGACCCTGAGGTCGGCCGGACGAAGCCTGTAACCTGCACTCCCCAAAACAGAGGCAGGGAAATGCTAGAGTAGCAGGTCGGTCGACCGGAGCCTGTTTCCAGCACTCCCATGCCAATCAAATGAATGCCAATCCCTTCCGAAATGCAATCGGTCGAGCAACGGCACTAAGTGTTTACGCCCATCGACTACCCGGCCATATAAGCTCTTCGATTCATCACCAAAAACATGATCAAAACATCAAAGTTAGGATTTTCAAAGAATTGAACTCAAAACACTAAAAATTGGAATATTCACCAAATCAATCCAAACCAAAAGCAATTGCACAAGAATAAGTGTTAGGAATTCATACCTAACAATCGAAGATAGTTATAGACTAAGATGTGAGATAAAAATCTCACCTTTGAATCCAAACAAATGAAGAAGAAGCTTTTAAAACAAGCTAAGATCAATTCCTCTTCAATAACAACTCAAGAAGCTTCATTCTAAGCTTTAAAAGAAGAACATTCCCGAATTTAGGTTTAGGAATTTCTGAAATTGGAAGGAGAAAGAGTTGGAGGAGAAGAAGGAGATGCTTACCAATGGGTTCTCTTTGAATTTGGAGCTAGAAGTTGGATTTGCTAATGAAGACTAGGGTTTTGAATTTCTATTTCCCATTCTCTTCCACCATTGTTGTTTTAGAACTGAAAAGAGGAGGAAGTGAGAGTAAATGGGGAGGAGTGGTTCAGATTTGAGTATAAGTTGGCCAGTGGGCTGAACCCAAACCCAAACCCAAGGTGAAAATGGTCAAATGTTTGACTAGCTCCAAACATATCGAAGCTTACACTCAAAAAGATCGCAAACGACATTTTGAACTCAATGGAAGTGGTCTCGAGTCCCAATTCGACTATTTGCAAAAAGTAGCTTTTCGGACTTCAATCCGATTAACGATTCTATATTTAAATAAAATATTTAAATATTCAATCGTAGAATATGCGGGTTGTTACAGACTCCCCTCCTTAAAGAAATTGTGTCCTCGTAATACTTAAGAAGAAAATAAAGAGTAACAACCATAAAAGCATATCAATATAAAAGAAAATCTGAAATAAGAAGTTCACCATAAAGAGCACGAAAGAGTAAACCCGGATGAGTTCGCTCAATGAATTCTCTAGATTTCCCAAGAGCAATCATTGGGATTTGAGAACCATAGAACTTTCACAAGAAGAACATCTTTATTTCGAAGGCACTCAACCTCCGAAGCAATGATGCGAATAAAATGTTGCTCAAAAGTCAAATAGGCGAAACTTCAATTTCCACAATAACACCGGGCTCAAGAATAAAATTGGAATCCCTAAGGCATTTCCGTAGTTGGAAGACGTGGGAAAACGTCATGGATAGCAGAAAATTGAGCCGGTGCAACGGCGTAGTACAATAACGGTACGCCAGAGAAACGAGAAACTCGAATAATTTGGAACAACGGCATAGTACAATAACGGTATGCTAGATGAACCAAAGCTCAAATAATTCAGAACATCGACGTAGTGCAAACGGTACGTCAAATGAACCGAACACCATAAAAGAACATCGGACACTAGTCCATAAAAGAAATGAGATAAAGCTCAATAAAACGAAGTATATCAAAACGTCCGATGGACTTGATAAAAAGATAATTCCATTCAGACATCATCAAAGAATCAACCACTTGTTGTTTACAACAAAGTGCATTGGCAACACGGTTCCTCTTTCCGGGAATATACAAAGAATATCAAGATCATAAGATGCAAGGAACTCGATCCAATATTAAGTTCCTTATGAGAACATAAATATTCCAAAGATTTATGATCGAGGCGGAGAACAAATTTCTCCCCCAAAAAATGATGATGCCAAACTCTAAAAACGAAAACAATAGTCGTGAGCACTAGATCATGAGTGGCATACCTAGTCTCGATCGGCTTTAATGATTTAGAAGTACAAGTGATAGCACGTTCTCTTTCGCAAGAGAACGGCATCCAAACCAATACGATTAGCATTGGTACAAAAGATAAAGTCTTGGTTCCCATCGGGAATCACAAGAATAGAAGTATCGGAAAAGAATTCTTTCAAATAATCTTCTTTCCCGAAAAGCTAAAACTTTCAAAATCACAATTATCTTTATGTAAAAATCTTTCTAGAGAAATTTACATTTTTACTAGTCAATTTACTGTGTCTGATTGTCTCATCAAAGCGTTTAGGAGATTCCTATCGATAACGTTGATCAAGCGCATCGACCAGAATTCTTAAAGCACTCAATGGGCAATACAATCACAAAATCATCTTCTATATGATAAACATGTTTCTTAAAAAACTTTAAGAATTTTCTTTGCTCGTTTAAGAGCAAAAAATCAAATTGTACTTGTAAATAAATCTTATGAAAAAGATTTGCGAAATTTTTAAATTGCTGTTTTCATCCCAAAATCAATAAATACAAGAATGGAGTCATCGAGATTTAGAATACTCGATTTACAAAAATGGATGAAATAAACTGGATAAACTGAATGACATAACAAGTCATTCATAAGAATCATAACGAGTGCGGAATGCGGTAAATGGAATGCTAACTCCCGCAACTCGTAGCAAATGAAAATCGGTGGCAAGGTTGAGCTAAAAAGACCTTAACACCGCTCAAAAAATTGCTTAGGTAATAATCCTAAGACAAACTCAAAAATACCGGAAAATTCTCAAACTACATGAATGAGAGAAATAACACTTTCCTCGTCATATGAGCTTAAAGAATAAAATGATGCCATCAAATTGGAATCAAAATCACAAAGGGAAAACAGAAATCTGCTTAACAGATTGAAGATGTCGAAGATGAATAGTCCACACGGGACAAAGGATATGGCTTCATAATAATTAAGCCAATCCTTACAAAATTCAATTCCAAAGCATAAGTAAAAATCGGCTCAGAAAGAAAAATCACATAAAATAATTTCGACATCAATAAAAAGAAAATTGAGTGTTGCGGATCCACCAATCCGGATTCGCAATCCTCAAAGAAGTCATCAAGCCCAGAAATGTTTAAAGAAAAAGAATCACAAGTTCTTTAGATATCAAAATAATGAGATGAAACCCATATCAAAAAGAACTCGAATAAGATAATCACAAAATAAATGTCATCAAGGATAGAATGGATACCTTGACTAAGAGAAGAGTTGCTAGGGGCTTGCACAATATTTAGCTTTCTCATGTCCTTATTCAAAAGTTTGGGACATGCAGATAAAAGATGACCCGGTTTTTTTTTGCAATAGCGACAAGAATGGGGTTTCGGACACATATTCGCATAATGTTCCTTAGAATTACAATTGTAGCATCCTCCACGATTAGGGATTGGAGTCTTTGCTACAAAAGTACTTTGCTTCACTCTCTTATTGGGATTAAGGCTCTTGAACTTAATATGCCTCTTCTTGGAAATCCCAACATCACTAACACTTCCTTTACCAGCCTCTTCATGTCGAAGAGTGATATCCACAAGCTGATTGAAAGGAACTTCAAGTTTCAAAGGTAAAATCTTTTCGGGGCTCTTACCCAAAGCACAGATAAACCTTTGATTCTTTACAAGATCCAAAAGTTGTTTGGCAAACATGAATACGCCATCCATAGAAGGACTACTGGATTGACCAGCACTACGACTGCCAGATCCAACCATTTCTTCTTCTTTAAGAAAGAAAGAAAGAAAGAAGAAGAAAAGTTATTCATAGAATGAATTTCTATCAAACTTGATTGATAAAACAAGGAATCATAAAAGAAAATAGGATAGAACGGGTCCAACTGACTCGAATAAATTACTAAAGCATGACTCCTAAGAAAGACTTAGGACGATGATCCTTGTTAAGTTATTCTACATTGTTCCAAAGTTTGGCTCTGATACCAAGCTGTGACGCCCCACCTCTATACCCACGCTAGCCAAGGAAACTACGGGGTAATGCCGTCAACTAGCACGGAGAATAAGGCTGTTGAGGAGCGACCATCTGTATAATTGCTTTGTGCGAGTACCGATATGCCAGATAAAAATATATCTTTTCATCTCAAGAGGAAATCCGACATACCGATACAAACTCAAAGCTACTACATAGTGGCTATATGGACTTCAGAAACAAATATAGAAATAAACATAACACAAATCAGTCACAGACAATTCATATCACAAAGGCGGAAATAGATATGAATATAACACATGAAAGTGTACATCAGAGTAGTGGTCAAATAAGATCCACAATAACACAAAAGAATAGATACAAGTGCAAGACAAAAGAATATGTATACATCAAGGAGTCTAATCTCAAAAGTATACAACAAAAACTACTAAACTAGAGTAGTTAGCCAAAACTCAGATGATGGTTCCAGATAGGAAGTCAAGAGGAAGCACCTGTAAAATCTCAGTCTGACCCGAGTATTATTTAAGAAGAAAATAATAAACGGATCAGTCTAGCTATAATTATCAGATAAAATGAGATAGAATATGAGATATGATAATAAAACATATGATAACAAAAAGATGTCATACTATGATAAGTATACATTAGAAAACCCACAAAAGTCATACAATATCTCAAGAATCTCATAGCATCAAAAAGAATATCATATTCTTTATTTAATTCACCAAGCCACAATAAATGACATACATATCAATGCCAACTGAAAAAGGTGGTGAAACATAAATTCCAGAAAATCACAACGAGAAATCCAGAATTCACAAGAAAAGAGGATGGCCAATCCTATAAAAATGAGTCGGAGCTCCTCCTGACAGGGTATAGTCCCCCATTGCGGACTTTGAGCCGAAGCTCCTCCTGGTGAGCCGAAGCTCCTCCTGACAGGGTATAGTCCCCCATTGCAGACTTTGAGCCGAAGCTCCTCCTGGTGAGCCGAAGCTCCTCCTGACAGGGTATAGTCCCCCATTGCGAACTTTGAGCCGAAGCTCCTCCTGGTGAGCCGAAGCTCCTCCTGGTGAGCCGAAGCTCCTCCTGACAGGGTATAGTCCCCCATTGCGGACTTTGAGCCGAAGCTCCACCTGGTGAGCCAAAGCTCCTCCTGACAAGGTATAGTCCCCCATTGCGAACTTTGAGCCGAAGCTCCTCCTAGTGAGCCGAAGCTCGTCCTGGTGAGCCGAAGCTCCTCCTGACAGGGTATAGTCCCCCATTGCGGACTTTGAGCCGAAGCTCCTCCTGGTGAGCCGAAGCTCCTCCTGGTGAGCCGAAGCTCCTCCTGACAGGGTATAGTCCCCCATTACGGACTTTGAGCCGAAGCTCCTCCTGGTGAGCCGAAGCTCCTCCTAACAGGGTATAGTCCCCCATTGCAGACTTTGAGCCGAAGCTCCTCCTGGTGAGCCGAAGCTCCTCCTGACAGGGTATAGTCCCCCATTGCGGACTTTGAGCCGAAGCTCCTCCTGGTGAGCCGAAGCTCCACGAAGTAAACAAGCATCGACGCACCTAGAAAGATACGCCACATGCATAAATTGAGATGAAGCTCAATAAAAAGAAATACAGTCCTTCACATGGACAAAGAGACATCGCACATGGCTAGTCTAAACCATAAAATGATCATCATCGATCATCAAGAAGTGTCGATTACACTAAGCTAGTAAATATAAGAGTTTAGCTTCATGTCCCATAACCACTTGCTTAACTCAAATATTTACGAACAGATTGTAGATCTCCACTAGAAAATTGTCACAAGAGTTTCAATCGAACAAGTCCATAAATTAACCGACGAAGTAAACGCAAGCGTTTCATACCACTTGTTTTGCTAAGTGGTTTAATTAGATTTTCTCATACGAATGAGGTAAAGGTTTGTATATACTAATAGATTGGAAAACAGTTTTAAGAAACGAGCTTTGATATTGAAAAATAGAGTTGAAATCGTTTTGATGAAGAAGTTTTGATATTTAATACTAGTATAGAAAACCTTTATATTTTGAAGTGACAAATCATAGAAGTGATTGTAGAAACAATCAATCATAAAAATTCACATTCGAAGACGTGAATAAAATCCAAAGAAATCGATATCAAATCCATCAAAATGGATATTTCCAATAATTCCCAAAGAAAAGAAGTCATCAAAGTCGGTAATAAATGATAACAACAAAAGGGAAACAACACGAATCGATTAAAGTTGGAAATTCAAACAAATAGGCAATATAGGCATAATTGGCAAAAGGGAGCAGGTCGGTCAACCGATTCACTGAGTTCGGTTGACCGGACCAGAGGCAGAAATTCTCGGGTAGCAGGTCGGTCGACCGATCGGTCGACCGGACCCTGAGGTCGGTCGGCCGAAGCCTGTAACCTGCACTCCCCAAAACAGAGGCAGGGAAATGCTAGAGTAGCAGGTCGGTCGACCGGACCCTGAGGTCGGTCGACCGGAGCCTGTTTCCAGCACTCCCATGCCAATCAAATGAATGCCAATCCCTTCCGAAATGCAATCGGTCGAGCAACGGCACTAAGGGTTTACGCCCATCGACTACCCGGCCATATAAGCTCTTCGATTCATCACCAAAAACATGATCAAAACATCAAAGTTAGGATTTTCAAAGAATTGAACTCAAAACACTAAAAATTGGAATATTCACCAAATCAATCCAAACCAAAAGCAATTGCACAAGAATAAGTGTTAGGAATTCATACCTAACAATCGAAGATAGTTATAGACTAAGATGTGAGATAAAAATCTCACCTTTGAATCCAAACAAATGAAGAAGAAGCTTTTAAAACAAGCTAAGATCAATTCCTCTTCAATAACAACTCAAGAAGCTTCATTCTAAGCTTTAAAAGAAGAACATTCCCAAAGTTAGGTTTAGGAATTTCTGAAATTAGAAGGAGAAAGAGTTGGAGAAGAAGAAGGAGATGCTTACCAATGGGTTCTCTTTGAATTTGGAGCTAGAAGTTGGATTTGCTAATGAAGACTAGGGTTTTGAATTTCTATTTCCCATTCTCTTCCACCATTGTTGTTTTAGAACTGAAAAGAGGAGGAAGTGAGAGTAAATGGGGAGGAGTGGTTCAGATTTGAGTATAAGTTGGCTAGTGGGCTGAACCCAAACCCAAGGTGAAAATGGTCAAATGTTTGACTAGCTCCAAACATATCGAAGCTTACACTCAAAAAGATCGCAAACGACATTTTGAACTCAATGGAAGTGGTCTCGAGTCCCAATTCGACTGTTTGCAAAAAGTAGCTTTTCGGACTTCAATTCGATTAACGATTCTATATTTAAATAAAATATTTAAATATTCAATCGTAGAATATGCGGGTTGTTACAGAATACTTTGAATAAAATATATTGATCCATATTTCCTCCTTTCCCTTTTCGAGGATGAAAATTTTTGAGTGGGGGAGAGTGTAACGACCCATATTTTTTGATAATTAAAATATTAATTATTAAGATTTTAGAATTTTATATTGAAAGAAAACTAAAATTTGTGATGTTATAATTAGAGTATTAACTTGAATGTAATGTTAGTAATGCTAATATAAGGTATTTGCTAACTATTTTAATGTAATTCCAATTAACTGAATTGACTGTAAAGTTATAATTGGTTATAACTATAAATAAGGAAATACATTGAATATTGAAATTATATGTAATCAATTTGAATTGGCTAATATTGAATATGAAATCAGTGATGTTGTTTGAATGCTGTTGATAACTATTTAATGTAATTTCAAATTAATTGAAATAAATTGTAGGTTGACTTGGTTATAACTGTAAATAATGAAATAAATTAAATGATGTAGTCAATTGTGAACTTGTATGTAATCAATTGAAATAGGTTAATATTGAATACAAAACCTTTTTGGGTAAGCAAATTATAACCTTTGGTTGTAAAGAATAAGATAATGGGTATGAATTATTGTTATAAACGATAGTATTAACTATTTTCTCATTAATTTATCTGTTTGAATATTGAATGGGTAATTAATGAAATTAAGACAATTGGATGTTGGGTTTAATGTTGGAATGGTATGTCATTAATTGAAGTAATTGTAAAGTTATTTGGTGATAAGTTGAAATAAGGAAATGAATTGAATGTTATATAAAAAGGGGAAAATTATATGAAATTAATGGAAAATTGAGTATAATCAGAGTTGTGTAAGTAGTCATAAGATTTGTTGTTGATAATAAACTTATAAATGTGATTAAGTAAGTAAAAGGTAACATTTGTCATTTATCACCTATTTATTTAATCCATTGAAATTAAATTAAAAATCAATTGCAATTAATCTAATTACTTATTGCAGTTAATATGAATTAAAGTGATAACTATATAAGATTGAGGTAATGAAATGGTAAACCAATGTTAAGTATATCTATAAGATGATAATTGATTGAATACTAAGATGAAAATCAAAATAAATATATATTGGAATTTAAAGTAATTAATGAATTTATTGCCGTTAATTTAACTTGGAATCTTTCCAATAAAAGGGAAAGAGAATTTATTTGAAATTAATGGCGTTTAATGAAAGAAATGTACGTTTGTTAGGATCCATTTTAAGGTGTAATTTTGAAATTAATTACAATTATGTCGATTTGGAATCTTTCAATTTAAAAGAGTAAAAAAAAGAAACATTAATTTTAATTAATGGATTTAACGAAAGAAACATACATTATTGTTAAAAATAAAAAGAATGTTTTAATGAAAATAAAACGAACATTTTCATTATAAAGGTAAAAATAATTTTATAAAAAGAAGGAAAAAAATGAATTTTAAAACAATATTTTACAGTCATTAAATATCAATTTGAGGCTGTATATAAGTGATTTTAACACTAATCTTGAAATTTAAATTAAATTAACTTTTTAGGTTTCGTGATTGCGCTCTGAGAAAAACTTTATTTTGAAAAAAACTTGAATTTGAGTTCCAGACCATCTTTTATTTTGTGTAACGTTACGTTGGTTGTTGTATTCAAATTTATTTATTGTATGTTAATTATGTTTAAACGGGTGTAAAAAAGGTATATTTGGTGTTAATATATTTAATTGAGTGGAACATGCAATTAATTAGATCCTAAGTGGTCCCTTCATTTCCTTATTATTCAATACACCTACCACTATTTCCATATTTGGTTTTATTCCAATTCTCTGATGTAGTTGAAATGTGAATTCACATCCTTTTACATTCTTCTGTTTTGTTTATTTTATTACCCAAAGCATTTACTTAGATAACTCATTGGTTTTATCTCATTCTTTCCCTTAAAACTTCATTATTTTTCAAACATCAGGGCCTCTATTTTTTCCCCTCAAAGTCTCAATGTCAACATAGCTTTATACCTCCACTTAGTTACTGCCAATTCATTTTTACTGAAGCTATGTTCAAAAAAAGAAAAACGTGTGAGCATTTATTTCTTCCTTAACCACATTCGCACCTTTCCTCATCACCTTGCCTTCTTTTGCAAGCCTTCAAAAAAATGAACAATGAGAATTAGCTTTCATGGTTTTTGCTTTCTACTTCTTGCCTTTGTTTTGGGTACATCAAATTTGAAAATGTGAGTTATTAAAGTTTCTTATTTTAATAATTAAATGTGTACGTATTTTTTTAATATATCCTTATAACCTGAATATCTTCCACATACGAGCTCCGATACATGCGTAGTTTCTTCCATTGAACTTGTATTGGAATTCCCGACGACATGAAATAAGTTTGGCTGAGTTTGGAGACTGTTGGAAAAGGCATCTTTGTTTGGATTTTTGCATTTTAAATATCAAAGGTGGGTGTTTTGACCCACTCACGAATACTGAATTATCTTATGTTAGTTAAATTAAATTTATGATGTGATTAGAAATTTATTGATTGTTGTTTGGTATTTTTTTTATTGTCATTTAAGTTAAATTTGAATTTATATTGAATTGAATTGGCATTTAATTAATATTGAATATAAATTGCTAGTTAAGCACCTAATAATGATAATCAATTGATTGTTGTGATTTATTGGTTGATTTGGATGTTGGATTGTGATGGATGTTATTGGTTGACATTTTGGAGGATTGGATGTTTATTTATGTATATTTCTCTGTTATCACTATGGATTGAAATGATAACCCGAGCGATTTCCATTGATTTGGAAATTTTAATTTTGGATACTGGTTGAAATGACATATACCCATATAATTTTTTTGAATTTGGATTATTTATTGGAATTGAATTATTTGAAAGGTTTAAGTTTTAAATTTAAACTTCGGATTTATTTTAATTAAAATGATTAAGATTGGTATTTCAAATTATTTGAAATCTTTTAAATAATTATATTCACGTTGTAACTTGATAGGAGATGAAAATCCCATAACATCTCTGAAGCCATTATAGTAATATTTCTATTCTACTTATTTTGATTTGATTTACATAAGATCTTTTAGTCCTAACTCGAGTGTTTTGTCTTTTCATTACGCTCGGGTCAGTCTGAGCTTTTCAGTGTATTGAAGACCATTTTATTTGGGAGGATGAAGACGGAGATGAGTCTACTATTTATTATTGATTATTCCACTACATCATGTGTTCCGCTGCATTATTTATTTATTTCTGCTATATGTATAACTCTGATTTGTATTATAAAAGTGTAATCAAATGTCATTTGTAAAACAGCTTCATGAACTGTTTATTTGATTATTATATTTTGTCATTCCGCTGCGAGATTTTGTGTTTTGTTTTTCCTTCTTTTCTATTATTTTCTTATTTACCCCATTAACAATCCTCCCTTTTGAATGGTTTGAGTTTACATGTGTGGTTTATTGTCGATTTAAACTGTCCAAAAAGGTGGGTCATTACAAATTAGGGTCATGGGTGGCACGCACCTTTCGATCGCATAGCGGTCGGCTAGTACCAATCGACCGGTGGTGCTAGTGCACCCCATGCATGTATTTATAAAATAATAATAAAATTGATAATTTGTATACAGTATATATATAATTCTACAAAGGAAAGTTTTATTAAAATTTAGTATTTATTTAATATAATTGTTAAGACATTTTATTATGTTATTCTTGTCTCTTTTCAAAATAGGAAATTTAAAAATTTATTTAAAAGTGGAATTTAAATATTTATTTTAAAATGGAATTTATATACGGGAAATTGAAGGAAGATTTTTATAAATTATATTTTTCCTTATAAATGATTTTGATGCTTTGAATTTACATAAATAAATATTATGTATTTAATTAGAATTATTTGCTCTTGCATACTTAGTATAAATATTTGATTAAGATATTTTATATATATTTCTTGTTTCTCTCTTTTGTGTTGAATTTGAATGTTACGAATGATTCACTATTTGATGTTGTTTTGATGGATTTCTTTCTGATGTGATTTTATACAGTGATGGCATCCTTCTCTATGGATTTTTTATTTTAATTTGTGTGACGAGGAATCTAAATAAATGGAGATATGATATCGTCTGGTATGGGAATTTCGGTAATATTTCTTTAGTTATTCTTTGGATTCATTATATGGAATATTATGGAGATTGTGTGTAGTTTACGAGTGGTGAATCAACGATTGAGTGTCATGCGGTGGTATGGGACACCGTTGTGATATTGGTTTTTCAATGTAACTAGATGTCACTCATGTGACAGAAACATGGATACTAGGATAATACTTACGTGAGGTGATGCTCATGGTGCTGAGTAAGCTTATGGATTTGAGTTAGGTGGATATCTATATATGTAGATACTATGTGTTTTTCTATCATGATGTACTCTTGGTTATTGATATTAGAGAGAATCAGATGGCTAGCATCTATCCTAGCGGCCTGATCGTAGGGTCATGCATCCACGACTATAACGACCCAGGACTTCGAATACTTCATACTTAAATATCTGAATTACTTAAATATTTGAATCTTGGATTTAATGTTATAAAAATGATTATATAACCTTGTTAACCCCTTTTGATTAATAACAAATGAAGGTAAACTTATTTTTGAAAAGTTTTTACAAAAATAAATAGTTCAAAAAAATATCGATAATGTGATCGATAATCGTTTTATCGACAAACAGCTTTTTTCTGATAGAAGTTGTTCAAACTTGTTGTTCCTGTCTAATTAACTAATGTTTCATTAATTAGCAACTAAAAATAATTTTCCTGATAAAAGCTTCTAGAAGGTTTTAGAAGATATTTATGAAGGAGGGTAGTTTGGTAATTGATTAAGGAAGGAGAATATATTTTCTTTCAAATGGTGAGGTGTAAAGAAAATCACATGGGGGGTTTCTTTGGCTGGTCAAAAGAAGGGAAAGAGAGGTCCTTTACCTTTTTTAAGGTGTTTACATCATATCTCTTTTGTTTCATAAATTTATTTTTAAGTTTTAGAAACAAATCCTAAGTATTATCACATCTTTTCTCTCTTCAATCTTCATTTTCCTTAATCAAATCTACTCTAATCCTCTTCAAACTTTACCCAAGGACTTAGATCATCTTAGCAATCATGGATATTAAGTCAATGTTGAAGAAAGATGATAGAAATGGTGGATCTTGGTGGAGGCCGTAAGCAATAGGAGGTGGGTGGTGTAACGATCCGCAAACCGGACGATTCAAGTTGATAATAAACCACACATGTCCAACCCAAAGCGAATGAAGATGCGATTAGTTATGAAAAAGAAAGAAGAAAGAAGAAGAGAATAAAAGAAATAAAGAATTAAAACAACACAGAATCTCACAATCGTAGTGAAACAACATATAATTTAATATCAATGATCTTTACAAAAGAGAAACTGTAATATAATTTACATACATCCATTAGAGTACAATAGCAAATCACTAATCATCAGCCTTGACAGTTATAACAACATGTCATCACAAATGCTGATAATTTCAACAATAATGCAACAAAAATAAACAAATATGGGAATACGTCATGAAGCCATCTAGCTCGTCTGCTGAAGCTCCAAAGGAAAATCTAAATCTGTAAATATGCTCGGTCTGACCCGAGGATTGAAAGGGAAGAACGCTCGGATCAGTCTGGTAAACCTTCGTAAGAAAACAGATCTCAACCGAATTTTAAAGTTATAAAATTCTTCCAAAAACAAAGGTATCTTGTAAGACCACATTGCACATAAACACGGATGGGTTTTGTAACGACCCCGGATTTTGTATAAATTTAAAATGATAATTAATTTAATTTTTGAATAAAATTTGTGAAATAAATCGATGGAGTGATGCGAGTTTCCCCAAAGTCAAATAAATTTGGTATAAATCATTTAAACTTAATTATTGTATATATATGTATATATGTGAATGTGTATATATTTGGGTATATATGAGTCAATTTGAAATTATAAATATGTATATATAAATTTGATTTGAAATTAAATCGTAAATAAATGGTTTGAAAATAAGGATACAAATTTTATAAGATATAATGTATAAAATAAATACATTGGATAAAATTTTAGAAAATATATATAGTAAACAAATTAGCTATATTATAACGTAATGAAAATAGGACTTTATTCATATTGTAAAGCAACAAGAAAATAAATAAAATAAACTAAATATACAGTCAAGTATAAACAAAGATTGGATAAATATGGTTGTAAAATAAGTATGTAAACAAGTAAAGGCTTCCAATACAAGCCAAGTAACAAATGCAAATATCTTTAGTACATTAGAAAATACCAGCCACCGAAATGAAGAAAGAAAATATACTTTGTACAAGTTAATTAATGCAAGCCACCACAAGTATTATCATCAGCCCCCAAAAGCAAATATCTCTGATCGTTGTACAAATAAAAGAAATATCAACCTGTAAACTTCTTTTTATATACATCAACTTCTCAATTTTTTCAACTGAGTTTCGTTCATTTCGAACCAAATAAAACTGAAGTGAAAATCATTCAAAAAAAATCAAAACAAAACCAGAGGATCAAGTGAAGATTTTAACTTTGCAAATTTAAAAGACTTCAACTTTCAACTGGAAGATCAAAGCTTGGTTCAAAAGAAAAAAAAACAACTCTGTTTTCTTTCTTCTGGAAACAACACGGTGAGTAACTTTTTATTTAAAAGCCTAAATATAATAAACCTGTTGCTTGTTTATATCTATGTATTTGTATGGTTGTATGTACATATATATGGATGCATGTTTGTGTATATATGTGAATGTATATATATGTGTGTGAATGGATGTTTTCTGTGATACTCCTGTTCTTAGTTTCCAAAGCTAAGGTTTTAAATCAAATCCAATTATCTCCTGAACAAATCATTGTTAGGGCTGAAGTTTCAAACAAGTTATGTTTGTTATATCATAGATTGTAGATTAAAATTTGTTTAAGAAGGAAAAATAATTTGTATGTCTCTGGAAAATATAAAACAACAGTCCAAACATAAATATGATAAAATTCGAACATAATAATTTACTGATCTAAGTTTATAATCTGAAAACTTATTCAAAATTATGATTTTTAAAACTAAATTCACGATTTTTAGTATTAGTTTGAAGGAGCAGTTCTTGATGAACTGAAAATGGTATATTGGGTGTTTTCTGATGATCCAAGTGATCGGGATGGTCGGGTTTCTCTATGGTGATGCACGAATGAACAAGGAGTATGGGAATAATGGTGGATGGGGGTGCAGTGCCTTGTGGAAGCGGCGGCGAGTAGATTTTCTCCGGTGACCTAGTTTTGGAGGGTCGAGTATTTCTGGTTCATTCACCCTATTGGATGCATCGAGTTCGATGCGGTTTGGAGGGATGATGGATGGGTCGTAGGGGAAGCTGCGGTCGGAGTTTGGTGGCGAACGGTGGTAGGAGCGTCGAGCAGTTGGTGATGACAGGTTGGGTCGTGGTGAGTTCACTTTGTTGCCAGGTTT
The DNA here is from genome assembly GCA_030737815.1 of Allium fistulosum. Taxonomy (NCBI): domain Eukaryota; kingdom Viridiplantae; phylum Streptophyta; class Magnoliopsida; order Asparagales; family Amaryllidaceae; genus Allium; species Allium fistulosum. The sequence goes on along the minus strand of CM060905.1, from coordinate 592,259,984 downwards.
GGGGTCGAGCTTCTCGAATTTGATTTCGAGACATTTGGGTAGTTCAGGTGATCAGGAATGGAGGCGAGGTTGAACGTCGACGTGTTCGACGACGTGGGGTCGGCTGGAACTGACCGCCGGCGAAGTTCACGTGCACGTGCACGTTGGGGTGGCGTATCTGTTGTGTTCGAATTTTTGGGGAAGACGAAGATTTCGACTCGGGTTTACTCGAGTAGATGGGAGGTTGGCTCGAAGGATTTGGGTCTGTGACTCGAAGCAGATTGAGATGGCTCGAGTCATATGCGTGTGTTACAGGTTTCATACCTGTAGCATTTTGTTCAACATTTAAAACTGGATTTTTAAAGTGTAAAGAAGGATTTAAAACAAGTTTTAAATTCCCAGTTAAATCTGATTCAACTCTAAATCTGAATCTTAGTCTCGAAATAAAAGAAAGTTTTTAAGTTTAAATTGTTTTAAACATATATTATTAAATGTTTATAAAACCTAACAATGAAATTAAGAAGTAAATAAGAAATGTTTTTAATATTAACTTAAAAGTGAAGTTAATTCACATTGTTAATAATGATTAATTACAAAGTTTATTAATTAAAGATTAAATGGTTATTAATGATTTATAACTACTTAATAATTTAAGAATAATCAATTAAGGGTTAATTGATTTATTAATTAAGGTTGATTAATTAATAATTAAAGGTTAATTAATTAAAATGAAATTGTAATTAGTTAATGTTAATTAACCAGGATCAGTGACTAATCTGATTTAATTTGATCAGATAAATAAATTGACCTTACCTGTGTATGTTTGGATTCTATTGAATGACTTGATTGTTTGATATCCCTGATATGTGATGCTTTGTGATACATCCTGATTTATGTTGTGATCTGTAGTTTACTCATCTGTATATTATCTGTGATCTGTGAATGAACGATAAGCGTTGTTCTTATACCGCTTATCAACTATATCCTGTATTTTGATCTGTGATGATTCATTGTGTTGCACTATTGCGTGAAACCCCTGGACTACACCTTTACACACACAAATATGGATTTCACGTGGAAATCGGTTAAGTCACAGATAATTTAAATCTGATGTTTTTGAAATTTAAATTTTAATTTCAATTGATTTTGAAATTAGAAATTTGGGTTTAAAGTGAAAAGCTTTTGAAATGGAATTTCAAAGATAAAAGTTATTTTGAACAACTTAATCGAGTTTTGAAAATTTAAATAATTTGATTTAAATTTGAATTCAAGTTTGAAATTGAATCCTATGATTTGAAACTAGGGACTAAAGATGATATAAATGTGTTTGTATGAATCTAAACCATTTAAAAATGTAATTTTGAGAATTTGGATTTAACCCAAGGATTCCAACTCGTATGAATGAATCAGATTTTCTGAAATGAAACTATTTGTTTTCAAATGATAAAAGCTTTCACATATATAAGAAATGAAATTCCAATTTAAAGGAATTTCAAGATTGAATTGAAAAATGGTTTTCCAAGTTATGAATGAATTCTTTTTTTTGAAAGCTATGAATTGAATCTGTTATTTTTAACAGATTTAAAATGATGTTTGTGTAACCCATTCGAAATAAAATTGTTTTGAAAGGCTATGAATGAATCTCTGGAAATGAGTTTTGAAAGCTATAAGTTAAATCTTGATTTAAAGATTTAACGAGTTAATCAAACTGAAATGGAAATTAATTTGGAAAATCTGTGAATGAATCTTTTGTTTAAAAGATTAAAGTGTGGAAACTGTTTAAACCGTAAAGGTTGAATCTTTTTGTTTAAAGATTTAAAATGGTAATTTGTTAAACAATTTGAAAAGAAAGATTTTGGGTATTAAGTTGTGACTTAATTGAAATCTCATATCCATATGTTTTTAAATATTACGCTCACTATTCGGTTTAGCCGGGAGAGGACCTTTGGGTCGTATAACCCATTCCGAATATGTGATACGTCGATATGGATGGCATTTGAAGACCGGTGTTGAAGACCGGATATTTTTGAAAACGGAAGGATTACCGTCGAGTTACTCTGCATCGGCTGATCCCCGATATAGAGGTTTTATCATCCTTAGTGATGGGAAGTCCGGACGTGATTGGAAATTATCCAGATTTGCAAGGGCTTCGTGAGAAGTGCCTTCGGTTCTGTTCGATCCCGGAACAGACTTGTATGGATTGTGTGTCTGACATTACACTTTGAGATATAAAGCCGATTTCTTTCAAATACATCTCTGTTGGTGGCGGAGAATTTATTCTTTTAGCTTAACACCCTTCTCTGAGACGTACGAGCTCAGAGGTTATGTAGTTGAAATTTATCAGCGATATATCCCAATTTGGTAATGTGGCATGCTGAGTGTTGCTGTTTGATGATCAGTGTTTGATCATTTGTGATATGATCATTTGTTTGATCATTTACCTTTGTGATCATAGGTTGATCATCTGTTGACCCAAAGCATGGCTTTGTGACAAAGCGTAGCTTTGTGGACGAGACTTCGTCAGGGCCTCACAACCCGGAAATGGTCGAAACAGGAATGTTGCGGCAAGGTTATGAGGGTCGCGCCCTTTAGGGTATGTCATTTCCTTCTGGAAAGGGGTGGTATTATGGTATGGAGCCCTGATACTTACTCATGTGGATACACTTTCTTTATGATGTGTGATGTTGGATATCGAGCGCTCGGATAAAGGTCCCAAAGGACCGGGAGGTGGCATATTCGTGAGTTACCTGTTACAGGGGTAACCCGGCCTTGTTTGGCAGAGAGCAGTTTGTCTCTCGGGACGTCCAGCCAGAGGCGATCCCATGCGGCGGAAGGAAGTTCCTTAGCCTGACCATTTGTTGGAAATCCAAAGAAACAATACGTGACTTGTACGGTTTTAGTTGTATTACCTACTATGGAATGTGGCGGTAACCTGCTATTGAACATAGTAGCTATAGTAGGCATACGATACTGGTCGTATGTTGGCTAAGATTAATATTATACTTTCGAATTGTTTTCCACTATGCACTAATAATAATAATCCAATGATTTGCGTAGTAAGCATGTTTGACTATCATAAGAAGAAATCTCCTCCAATTCTGCGTTTGCATTGTGTGTGTGGCGGGAGGTCTTATGGTAGTTTCATTTACCAAAAGCATTGCGGATTTCAATGTTTAAAACCTTTTGTGTTTGTGTAAAGATAAACTGTTTTTGTTGCTCACACCAGTCCCATGACTGATCCGGAGTTTATTGTTCCCTTCCTAAACTCTGGGTGCTCATAATTTTCCACACGAGCAGTCTAGAGTTGGGTTTCTTTTCAGATATTCAGGTTTAGTAGATTATCTGGAGCTAGTTCATTCATCGGAGTTGCTTATCTTGGAGTTGTGGATTCATTCTTGTCTGAAGATCATTTTGGAGTTATCACTTCTATTGATATTGTTCCGCTGCTGATGTTATCTTTTCTTTTCCGCTGATATTTCTTGTATCATATCTCTGATGTATATTGATAGATATTGTATCACTCTGTTGTATCAGATATTATATATCAATGTATTATTCTTTTCTTCCGCTGTGTTATTTACTTAATTGTGTTATAGCTCCGGCGAATCGGATTTGAACGGTCGAATCTGCGGCATTCTAGTACAATGTGAAGTACGGATGTTGATTTTCGAACGGGCAAAACCCGATCCGTCACATTTGGTATCAGAGCTAAGGTTGAACTTTAGCTCAGGAGTATAACACATTAAGTAGCTCATTAGAGATAGGGTGAAGTATACTCTAGAATGAGTAATTCTCAGATATCCGTCCGTACGCCTCAGTAAATTCTCTTGCTATCCACTAATAGTGAGTATGAGTGCAAGAAGAGGATGAGATAGGGGACAGAGAAATACGACTAGAAATGGTCAATACCCTGTAATAATAAGGAAGCAATCTTTTCTCTATCATTCTTTTTTGTCCAACATCTCTTTTCTCAATTCTTCGATAATTTCTAGCAGATCCAGAAAGAAGATTCGATATATTAAAATGGGGACATAAACTCCAACTGAGCCAGAATTGTTTGTATGAATGAATTGTTTGCTATGACTGATAGGTATACTTCAGTTCTAAACTGAAAATTTCGAAATCGTATCTATATATCTATCTATTCCTTAGGTCCTAATATGTTCTACGAATGGTTAGTTATCACTTCGAACTGACCGATGCCACTGCATATTTCGTAGATCTGGATAACCCGAGTATCTTGTGAAGTGTCAAACAGATTCGTTCTTGTATCTGTTTTGATGTTTTGATTTGGTAAGCCAAATGCAGAACAGATGTTCAGTTGATTTGATAAATACTGTTTCGTCTATCTTTTTGTCTCCTTGGCAATTTCGAGGACGAAATTCTTTTAAGTGGGGAAGTCTGTAACGACCCCGGATTTTGCATAAATTTAAAATGATAATTAATTTAATTTTTGAATAAAATTTGTGAAATAAATCGATGGAGTGATGCGAGTTTCCCCAAAGTCAAATAAATTTGGTATAAATCATTTAAACTTTAATTATTGTATATATATGTATATATGTGAATGTGTATATATTTGGGTATATATGAGTCAATTTGAAATTATAAATATGTATATATAAATTTGATTTGAAATTAAATCGTAAATAAATGGTTTGAAAATAAGGATACAAATTTTATAAGATATAATGTATAAAATAAATACATTGGATAAAATTTTAGAAAATATATATAGTAAACAAATTAGCTATATTATAACGTAATGAAAATAGGACTTTATTCATATTGTAAAGCAACAAGAAAATAAATAAAATAAACTAAATATACAGTCAAGTATAAAAAAAGATTGGATAAATATGGTTGTAAAATAAGTATGTAAACAAGTAAAGGCTTCCAATACAAGCCAAGTAACAAATGCAAATATCTTTAGTACATTAGAAAATACCAGCCACCGAAATAAAGAAAGAAAATATACTTTGTACAAGTTAATTAATGCAAGCCACCACAAGTATTATCATCAGCCCCCAAAAGCAAATATCTCTGATCGTTGTACAAATAAAAGAAATATCAACCTGTAAACTTCTTTTTATATACATCAACTTCTCAATTTTTTTCAACTGAGTTTCGTTCATTTCGAACCAAATAAAACTGAAGTGAAAATCATTCAAAAAAAATCAAAACAAAACCAGAGGATCAAGTGAAGATTTCAACTTTGCAAATTTAAAAGACTTCAACTTTCAACTGGAAGATCAAAGCTTGGTTCAAAAGAAAAAAAACAACTATGTTTTCTTTCTTCTGGAAACAACACGGTGAGTAACTTTTTATTTAAAAGCCTAAATATAATAAACCTGTTGCTTGTTTATATCTATGTATTTGTATGGTTGTATGTACATATATATGGATGCATGTTTGTGTATATATGTGAATGTATATATATGTGTGTGAATGGATGTTTTCTGTGATACTCCTGTTCTTAGTTTCCAAAGCTAAGGTTTTAAATCAAATCCAATTATCTCCTGAACAAATCATTGTTAGGGCTGAAGTTTCAAACAAGTTATGTTTGTTATATCATAGATTGTAGATTAAAATTTGTTTAAGAAGGAAAAATAATTTGTATGTCTCTGGAAAATATAAAACAACAGTCCAAACATAAATATGATAAAATTCGAACATAATAATTTACTGATCTAAGTTTATAATCTGAAAACTTATTCAAAATTATGATTTTTAAAACTAAATTCACGATTTTTAGTATTAGTTTGAAGGAGCAGTTCTTGATGAACTGAAAATGTTATATTGGGTGTTTTCTGATGATCCAAGTGATCGGGATGGTCGGGTTTCTCTGTGGTGATGCACGAATGAACAAGGAGTATGGGAATAATGGTGGATGGGGGTGCAGTGCCTTGTGGAAGCGGCGGCGAGTAGATTTTCTCTGGTGACCTAGTTTTGGAGGGTCGAGTATTTCTGGTTCATTCACCCTATTGGATGCATCGAGTTCGATGCGGTTTGGAGGGATGATGGATGGGTCGTAGGGGAAGCTGCGGCCGGAGTTTGGTGGCGAACGGTGGTAGGAGCGTCGAGCAGTTGGTGATGACAGGTTGGGTCGTGGTGAGTTCACTTTGTTGCCAGGTTTGGGGTCGAGCTTCTCGAATTTGATTTCGAGACATTTGGGTAGTTCAGGTGATCAGGAATGGAGGCGAGGTTGAACGTCGACGTGTTCGACGACGTGGGGTCGGCTGGAACTGACCGCCGGCGAAGTTCACGTGCACGTGCACGTTGGGGTGGCGTATCTGTTGTGTTCGAATTTTTGGGGAAGACGAAGATTTCGACTCGGGTTTACTCGAGTAGATGGGAGGTTGGCTCGAAGGATTTGGGTCTGTGACTCGAAGCAGATTGAGATGGCTCGAGTCATATGCGTGTGTTACAGGTTTCACACCTGTAGCATTTTGTTCAACATTTAAAACTGGATTTTTAAAGTGTAAAGAAGGATTTAAAACAAGTTTTAAATTCCCAGTTAAATCTGATTCAACTCTAAATCTGAATCTTAGTCTCGAAATAAAAGAAAGTTTTTAAGTTTAAATTGTTTTAAACATATATTATTAAATGTTTATAAAACCTAACAATGAAATTAAGAAGTAAATAAGAAATGTTTTTAATATTAACTTAAAAGTGAAGTTAATTCACATTGTTAATAATGATTAATTACAAAGTTTATTAATTAAAGATTAAATGGTAATTAATGATTTATAACTACTTAATAATTTAAGAATAATCAATTAAGGGTTAATTGATTTATTAATTAAGGTTGATTAATTAATAATTAAAGGTTAATTAATTAAAATGAAATTGTAATTAGTTAATGTTAATTAACCAGGATCAGTGACTAATCTGATTTAATTTGATCAGATAAATAAATTGACCTTACCTGTGTATGTTTGGATTCTATTGAATGACTTGATTGTTTGATATCCCTGATATGTGATGCTTTGTGATACATCCTGATTTATGTTGTGATCTGTAGTTTACTCATCTGTATATTATCTGTGATCTATGAATGAACGATAAGCGTTGTTCTTATACCGCTTATCAACTATATCCTGTATTTTGATCTGTGATGATTCATTGTGTTGCACTATTGCGTGAAACCCCTGGACTACACCTTTACACACACAAATATGGATTTCACGTGGAAATCGGTTAAGTCACAGATAATTTAAATCTGATGTTTTTGAAATTTAAATTTTAATTTCAATTGATTTTGAAATTAGAAATTTGGGTTTAAAGTGAAAAGCTTTTGAAATGGAATTTCAAAGATAAAAGTTATTTTGAACAACTTAATCGAGTTTTGAAAATTTAAATAATTTGATTTAAATTTGAATTCAAGTTTGAAATTGAATCCTATGATTTGAAACTAGGGACTAAAGATGATATAAATGTGTTTGTATGAATCTAAACCATTTAAAAATGTAATTTTGAGAATTTGGATTTAACCCAAGGATTCCAACTCGTATGAATGAATCAGATTTTCTGAAATGAAACTATTTGTTTTCAAATGATAAAAGCTTTCACATATATAAGAAATGAAATTCCAATTTAAAGGAATTTCAAGATTGAATTGAAAAATGGTTTTCCAAGTTATGAATGAATTCTTTTTTTTGAAAGCTATGAATTGAATCTATTATTTTTAACAGATTTAAATTGATGTTTGTGTAACCCATTCGAAATAAAATTGTTTTGAAAGGCTATGAATGAATCTCTGGAAACGAGCTTTGAAAGCTATAAGTTAAATCTTGATTTAAAGATTTCACGAGTTAATCAAACTGAAATGGAAATTAATTTGGAAAATCTGTGAATGAATCTTTTGTTTAAAAGATTAAAGTGTGGAAACTGTTTAAACCGTAAAGGTTGAATCTTTTTGTTTAAAGATTTAAAATGGTAATTTGTTAAACCATTTGAAAAGAAAGATTTTGGGTATTAAGTTGTGACTTAATTGAAATCTCATATCCATATGTTTTTAAATATTACGCTCACTATTCGGTTTAGCCGGGAGATGACCTTTGGGTCGTATAACCCATTCCGAATATGTGATACGTCGATATGGATGGCATTTGAAGACCGGTGTTGAAGACCGGATATTTTTGAAAACGGAAGGATTACCGTCGAGTTACTCTACATCGGCTGATCCCCGATATAGAGGTTTTATCATCCTTAGTGACGGGAAGTCCGGACGTGATTGGAAATTATCCGGATTTGCAAGGGCTTCGTGAGAAGTGCCTTCGGTTCTGTTCGATCCCGGAACAGACTTGTATGGATTGTGTGTCTGACATTACACTTTGAGATATAAAGCCGATTTCTTTCAAATACATCTCTGTTGGTGGCGGAGAATTTATTCTCTTAGCTTAACACCCTTCTCTGAGACGTACGAGCTCAGAGGTTATGTAGTTGAAATTTATCAGCGATATATCCCAATTTGGTAATGTGGCATGCTGAGTGTTGCTGTTTGATGATCAGTGTTTGATCATTTGTGATATGATCATTTGTTTGATCATTTACCTTTGTGATCATAGGTTGATCATCTGTTGACCCAAAGCATGGCTTTGTGACAAAGCGTAGCTTTGTGGACGAGACTTCGTCAGGGCCTCACAACCCGGAAATGGTCGAAATAGGAATGTTGCGGCAAGGTTATGAGGGTCGCGCCCTTTAGGGTATGTCATTTCCTTCTGGAAAGGGGTGGTATTATGGTATGGAGCCCTGATACTTACTCATGTGGATACACTTTCTTTATGATGTGTGATGTTGGATATCGAGCGCTCGGATAAAGGTCCCAAAGGACCGGGAGGTGGCATATTCGTGAGTTACCTGTTACAGGGGTAACCCGGCCTTGTTTGGCAGAGAGCAGTTTGTCTCTCGGGACGTCCAGCCAGAGGCGATCCCATGCGGCGGAAGGAAGTTCCTTAGCCTGACCATTTGTTGGAAATCCAAAGAAACAATACGTGACTTGTACGGTTTTAGTTGTATTACCTACTATGGAATGTGGCGGTAACCTGCTATTGAACATAGTAGCTATAGTAGGCATACGATACTGGTCGTATGTTGGCTAAGATTAATATTATACTTTCGAATTGTTTTCCACTATGCACTAATAATAATAATCCAATGATTTGCGTAGTAAGCATGTTTGACTATCATAAGAAGAAATCTCCTCCAATTCTGCGTTTGCATTGTGTGTGTGGCGGGAGGTCTTATGGTAGTTTCATTTTCCAAAAGCATTGCGGATTTCAATGTTTAAAACCTTTTGTGTTTGTGTAAAGATAAACTGTTTTTGTTGCTCACACCAGTCCCATGACTGATCCGGAGTTTATTGTTCCCTTCCTAAACTCTGGGTGCTCATAATTTTCCACACGAGCAGTCTAGAGTTGGGTTTCTTTTCAGATATTCAGGTTTAGTAGATTATCTGGAGCTAGTTCATTCATCGGAGTTGCTTATCTTGGAGTTGTGGATTCATTCTTGTCTGAAGATCATTTTGGAGTTATCACTTCTATTGATATTGTTCCGCTGCTGATGTTATCTTTTCTTTTCCGCTGATATTTCTTGTATCATATCTCTGATGTATATTGATAGATATTGTATCACTCTGTTGTATCAGATATTATATATCAATGTATTATTCTTTTCTTCCGCTGTGTTATTTACTTAATTGTGTTATAGCTCCGGCGAATCGGATTTGAACGGTCGAATCTGCGGCATTCTAGTACAATGTGAAGTACGGATGTTGATTTTCGAGCGGGCAAAACCCGATCCGTCACAGGTTTTTACTTTACGATAACCAAAACAATTCATATCAAATTCTATTATGTTATACTAGTGTCTAGTAGACAAATAATACTAAAATAGCCAAAATTGTTACATTGGTCAAATTTGTTGGCATAATAGCTTTACAGAAAAGTTCGAAAGCACTTATTGGAGAATGGACTTCATATAATGGTAGGTAAGAGACTACCTTCCATACATTACATCTCTAGAGGAATATACCGAGGATATACAAGCAATCCTCCTCATCTGGCAAGACCGGTCTATCCTTATTTGGCACTCAGACGTGGCTTGGATAGAAATCGAATATGTCATCACTCCAGTCTTAAACGAACTATCTGAGATGTCTCGTAGCATACACTACATACCAAAAATATAAAGGGTTATCTAGAAAGGTGATGATCATACCGAAATGGTTGCAAACCACATAGCCTTACGACGTACCCTGTTTTAGCCATTACCGGGTGATGAGGCCCGAGGTAGCGTTTACCTTTCACATAGCACATTCCACTTTGAATTTCACACTACCATTCCATGATAACACAACTGATTTCTACAAACGTATAACTCCTGAGCTTGTACGTCTCAGGAAAGGGCGTTAAGCTAAGAGAAATTGCCTTCTCCACCACTAAACAGATGATACGTTTATAGAGATCAATCGATGTAATTACAAATGCAATGCCAAACATTCGTCCTTACAAGTTGTCCAAGAACAGGACAAACCGAAGGAACTATCCTACCACATCCTATTGGGAATAATCCCTAGGATTAGTAGTGATAAGTCCTTTCGAAGAATTTCATAACAAAGCACTACTGCCACCATATATAAATAATATGCATCACGGGTCTAGTGGCAAGTAGCCATACATCATGAAGATCTTCGTCTTCAAAAATCATCAACATAAACCTGCACTTTCGAACGCTTACATTGGTTCGAAGTGGTTTTCGAATAAATCCAATATCGGTCTTTCCAGACCAACAATCGATAAAAAGGCCCTCAACCTCATATGGAAATCAAGTCTCATAGACTTATCATGTTTTCAACTCTCAACTTGTTGTCCTTCGGCCAAAAAGGAAGCTCGGTAAATTGGAGTACCATAGTCACTCCGCACCACTCGAATCAACATTCTTAACATCAAACGATAACCAAGCCTACTCAATTGGCTTCGTACTAATTGCACAACTAATCAGTTCCCACAGCAATTCACGGAACCAAAAATGGTCAAATTTAATAGTCGGTTATTTAACTATCAAAGCAACAAATAAAATCTAGCACATAAGCAGTCACTAGGCCCATTTAATTAATCTTTTATTAATTAAATAAATTTCCAAATATTTACTTCAATTTATCTTTAAAAAAATATATCCTCAAAACCATTTTAATCTTTCGATATTGGAAAACATTTCCATATATTTATATCAATGGTATAAGTATATTTAATAACACTACCATTTCAAAGACACACCAAATATATTTCTATAACCGTACAACTCCCGAGTTCATACATCTCAGAATAGGTGTTAAATATAAGAAACAATGCTTCCTATACCACCAAGCCTCTAGTATGATCATAAAAACCAATTCGTGTATTTTACAATGGAAGGTCAAAACACAATTTATTGGGTCAAAACAAAATTTGCGTAAGACATCGTTACAACAACCCAAAAATACTAGTATAGGAATTCGATTAATTATATATATAAATCTTGTATACTATATAAAACGTTTCCTTTCGGAAATCATTTACTATAACAACAGTGTTATAGTCCAATCCTTCCTCACTTTCCCAAAAACGTCTATTTCAGCAATAAATGTAGAAATCTATATTTTCGTCACTTAACACATTTAAAACACTTTTAAAACCATTAAACCCCATTTGAAATTATTATTTTCAAAACATTACTTTCAAAAGGTAAACCACTTTTAAAACGATTAACTCCATATTTAAATCTCAACATAAATCACTTCTATATTTATAAAACTATGCTTATAAATCTCTTTTCTATTTTATAAAACTTCTATTTTTATAAAATCTCTTTATTTATAAAAATCCATTTATAAATCCTTTCTTTTCTAAAACCCATTTATTATAAAAAAATCCATTCACCATATATCAATTACAAATCCATTTATATATATATATATAAATTCCGATTATAAATCTATTTCTTTATTTATAAAATATCACTTTTAAAAATTCTTTTTATAAACCATTCAAAAATCTCTATTTAAAATATTTCTCAAAACTATAATTTTATAACATCAAAAATCATACATTTTTATTTATTTAAAATAAATTCATTCCTTTTAATAAATTAAAAATTATTTAAACATATAAAATTCCAAAATCACTTTAAAATCATTCAATTCAAAAACACTATTTTATAGTATTTCAAAACACTAAAAATATGGCACAGTGCTACTATAGCACTAAATAAGGGTAATCATATCAATGTCATCAATTATGGCATCCAACACGTCATATATCAAAATATATGAAAGGTAAAATCAGCCATGTAAGGAATCCAGTTGGATCCTCCAACCTGTCCCCTGCATCCATACAGTATATAATTATAAAATATTCATTAATCGCTTCGAGGTGGTATCATATACAAAGGGTCATCCGCTCATACATGGGAACATAATAGGGTCTCATCCACTCTAAGGGGAATATATCCAAACCAACTAATAAAATAGCAAATCATCCAAACAATCAACAATAAAATTATCCACACTTATATAGAAATATAAGTGGGCTAAAGATGTGAGATAACTCATAGAAATTCCAGTAACCGCCAAAGCGCTTCAATTTGAATTAAAATTGAATAGGCGTTCAATTTTAACCTAAATTCCTACTAGCTCCGATTCCATCCATTCCAACACAATATTGCAGATTTTGCGGATACGATCGCAACGCAACTCATCGCACTCAAATCCAACCTCGTATGAAAGGGTTATGAATAAATGAACGTTGAGATTATTTAAATTATAATTAACTTTAAAATCACTTAAAATTTTAAACTTTATATTACCTTTCCCTCTCTCCCTCGCTCACGGCTTCGAACCCAGGCATGTGGCTTTGCCTCACCACCGTGCCGCCATCATGGCGCCGTTCGCCATCGCAACTCCACCAAGGCATGCCCCAACCCCGAGCTCCTCCACGCCGATGATGCTGATCCTTCAAGTGCCGCCGATCATCGTGATTTCGCATATGAAAGGATTTTGTTCATCCTCCTTTTGCGCCGCCTAGGGAGCACCAATGGATGATCGGAGGGGGTCGATAGGATCGTTAGGTCGAGAGCAACAACTTTCGTGTTTTGAGTTTTGGCTAATGAGACCTCTAGCTCTCAGTCGATTCTTAGCCATTGAGTTCGAGAAGGGGAATAGCGGCTCTGTTTCGTTTAGGGTTTGCAATTGTGAGCTCCTATTTATAGCCGATAAAAATATCTAAACACTATTCGTGCCAAATATTTTTGAACTCCAATCGAAGTGTGCCGCCTGGCGTTCTATATGTTATACCCCTATTCCGAACGCAGCGGAACTAGTATTGGGACCCAATTCCATCATATACAAAGATTAGCTTTCAAAATCAAATTATATTAATCTAAATTCCTTTAATTAATTTCTACACTATCGAGCTCACACGATCAAATGATACGTTCGATCACCACAAAATTCGACGGCATGTAATAATTCACTATTACGGATCCAATGAAAATGGTTTCGTTGCAATCCGAGACAGTGCCCCGGAAGGCTATTTTCACATGTTAATTAAAACGAATTATTATTAAAACTATTTTATTCACTTTTAATTCAAATTTAAAAGTTTACTATCTTCATTCTTATTCAAATAGAATTTAAATCAACTTTCGAAATCATTTTTATTCGCATTAAATTCATGATTCAATTATTTAAACAATTCCAAAATTTCAAATAACCATTATATTTGAATTTCAAGTTATTTAACTTATAAAATTAACTTATTAATATTTAAAATCAATTTAAATATTTCAAATTCAAATGACTGAAATTCTTGGTCGTTACATTCTTCCCTCCTTAAAAGAATTTCATCCTTGAAATTGCCAAGGTAGGAAAAATGCTTTGAACCCATTAACTTTTCAAAACCCATTTATTTGAAATAGATTATAAAATTTTCTAAGTCTTTAAAATTCATTCATAGTTACAACTATCCCATTCCAAGTTATAACATAAAACTCAAATTTTAGTTATAAACCTTTTTCCAAATTCTCAAAAAATTTCTAACGCCTTAAATTAACGGAAAATTTCACTAGCGTCTCCTTTCCGCGGTTTGATCAGAAAAATTATAATATATATAATCACAAATATATATCTCATCTTCAAGGATGTGGCATTCCGTAGGGAAAAAAATTATAAAAATACGATATGTAATCCGAGATGTTTAACTTTTATTAGTATTAGCAAGATATACATCAATAAAATGCGAAAACGATCTCCAAATTCAAAGCATATGCCATTCAAACCTGCTAAACACTCAGCAACTAATGAGAACAAGTATATGGAAAGTAATATCGATATATAACATATACTAATACAATAATCATATGCAAATGCAACAAATGTAACAAGAGAAACCATCCAACATATAATATCCATCCAATTAATTCATAAACATATCAAGTTATATTTTCCAATGTCAACATTTAATTTATTAAGCCGGTTCAATGTACATATACCATCCATATGCTATATCAAATCTAATCGCTCACTCGATCACACAATTTCACTTTTGAACTAGTATCGTTCGCTCGACCACTCTAGTGCAAACTCGGATCTGATTCCTTGATTAGAAACTTCCATTCTCTTTGCATAGCCATATATTATGATAGAGAATATCAGAATCAATCAAAAATCCATATCCAGTGTTTGCCGTCAAGAATCGAGTAAAAAATTCTAACTCGGGCCGATGTAAATCATCTCGAAATTTTATATTCGAATCTGAATCAAATAGTTATGCGAATAAAATGATCTATGTACAACTTACGTATTTATTTCCCTTGGTTTAGTATTATATCCCATTCTTCTTATTCATTATTCTCATTACTTTATTCACATTCATTTATTTACTTTCATTTTTCATATTCATTTTCATTTACATTCATTTTATGTTTAACAACATTTCACTCCATACTAAATTCATTTATGAATCATTTAATAAAAAATTTCTTAAGTTTATAAACATTTTCTTTAATACTACTATCATTTATAAACCATTTCATAAAACCATTACTTAAGTTTATTATAAACATTTTATACAACCACTTATGTTTATTTTCACTTTACAACTTAAGTTTATATTCATTTCATTAATTGATATTCATTATTCACTTCATTTACCTTTACTAAAGTCAATTTCCTTTTCAAAATTCATTTTATTTAACTTAAGTTCAATTTCATTTCACAGTTCAATTTCATTTCATAGTTCAATTTCAAATTTTAATTTTCTTTACATTCATATTCAACAACTTTATAAATTTGTTTTAACTTACTAATTCTCCAAAATTATAAATTATAAAAATTATTTTATTATGTTATCAACAATACACTTGGATAAAAACTTTCAGAATTTAAATACCTAGTTTTTATTATTTTCAAATCATTTTCAAATCATATATATACATAATTCCTTTGTATTTCAAATCATACATTTGAATTTTAAAATCAAAACTTGGTTTACCAAAACAAAATACAAATAGTAAAACGCTATGGTAGCAATCCGTCACTTAGAAACTCGAAAATGAATACGAATGATGCTGCAGTCATCACCCGAATTATTTCCTAGTGACTGATGTGAGTTCAGTGCTTTCTTATATATTTTAAATTCCATTTAAAATATATCCATTCAAAAATATTTTTCAAATAATAATATTATTATTTCTTCAAAACTTTGAAAAACAATTTTCAAAATCAACAGGATTTAAATTCTCACTTTTAAGCCCGTTTTTATTTCCAAATCATATTTATAAATTTTCCTTATATATAATTTCACTTTGGTAATATAAAACCATTTCTTAATTGTTTATCTTAGTTTACATTATAATAATAACTAAAACAAACAACAAACGATTATAATCAAATATTACCATTCGCTCACAACCACATACACCATATATACTATAATAATTACTGAAAAATTATTCTTTTATATATAAAATATAATCAAGGTAAAATTATTTCATTTACCAATTCTCAAAACAATATTGTGTTGGTTTGCCTAGTTTAAGTGTTTAGAAACCACTATCGATATCGTGACGTCCCACGTACCAACCATAATTCATACGCTACTTAACAGATAAATTAACACAATATAAAACATTTTTATAATCACTAACAAATACATGCTCATACTATAATGCACTCAAACTCATTCTAGGGTATTACTAACCCTATCTACAATGAGCACCCACACAGAGCCTAGGTGAACCTAATCTCTGATACCAGTTGTAACGATCCGCAAACCAAACGATTCAAGATGACAATAAACCACACATGTCTAACCCAAATCGAACAAAGATGCGAATAGTTATGGGAAAGAAAGAAGAAAGAAGAAGAGAAGAGAAGAAGAGAAGGAAATAAAGCAACACATAATTTCACAATCACAGCAGAACAACATATAATATAATATTAATGATCTTTACAAAAGAGAAACTGTAATATAATTTACATACATCTATTAGAGTACAGCAACAAATCACTAATCATCGGCCTAGACAGTTATAACAACCTGTCCTCACAAATGCTGATAATTTCAACAACAATGCAATGGAAAAATAAACAAATACATGAATACATCATGAAGCCTTCCAACTTGTCTGCTGAAGCTCCAAAGCACCAAATCTAAATCTATAAATATGCTCGGTCTGACCCGGGCATTGAAAAGGAAGATCGCCCGGATCAGTCTGTTAAACCAGCGTGAGAAAACACATCGCAACTGAATTTTAAAGTTATAAAACCTTTCAAAAACAAAGCTATCTCGTAAGACCATGCCACACATAAACACGGATGGATTTTTACTTTACGATGACCCAAACATTTCATATCAAATTCTGTTATATTATACTAGTGTCTAGTATATAAATAATATTAAAATAGCCTAAATTGTTACATTAGTTAAATTTGACGACATAATAAGTTTACAATAAAGTCCAAAGGTACTTATTGGAGAATGGATTCCATACAATTGCATGTAAGAGACTACCTTCCATACAATACATCTCTAGAGGAATGTACCGAGGATATACAAACAATCCTCTGCATTTGGCAAGACCGGTCTATCCCTATTTGGCACTAAGACATAGCCTGGATAGAAACCAAATATGTCACCACCCCGGTCATAACCGACCTATTCGAGATGTCTCGTAGCATACACCACGTACCTAAAATATAGAGGGTTATCTAGAAAGGTGATGATCATACCCTAATGGTTGTAAGCCACATAGCCTTACGGCATACCCTGTTTTAGCCATTACCTAGTGATGAGGCATGAGGTAGCACTTACCTTTCATATAGCACATTCCACTTAGAATGTCACACCACCATTCCTTGATCACATAACTGATTTCTACAAATGTGTAACTCCTTAGCTCATACGTCTCAGAAAAGAGTGTTAAGCTAAGAGAAGTTGCCTTCTTCGTCACCAAACAGATGATACGTTTATATAGATCAGTCGATATAATTAGAAATGCAACGCCAGACATTCATCCATACAAGTTGTCTAGGAATAGGACAAATGAAGGAACTCTCCTTCCACATCCTATCGGGAATCATCCCTAGGATTAGTAGCAAGAAGTCCTTACATATCGAAGATTTTCATAACAAAGCACTACGGCCACCATATATATATAATATGCATCACGGGTCTAGTGGCAAGTAGCCATGCATCATGAAGATCTCCGTCTTCAAAAATCATCATCAGAAACCTACACTTTCGAATGTATACATTAGTCCGAAGTGGTTTTTGAATAAATATGATCCTGTCTCTCTAGACCAACAATCGATAAAAAGGCCCTCAACCTCATACGGAAACCAAGTCTCGTAGACTTATCACGTTTCCAACTCTCAATTTGCTATCCTTCGGCCAAGAAGGAAGCCCGGTAGATTGGAGTACCATAGTCACCGGCACTACTCGAATTCGCATTCTTAACATCAAACGATAATCAAGCCTACTCAATAGGCTTCGTACTAAGTGCACGACTAATCAGTTCCCACATCAATTCACAAAATCAAAAATGGCCAAATTTGATAGTCGGTTATTTAACTGTCAAAGCAACAAATAAAATCTAGCATATAAGCAATCACTAGGCCCATTTAATTAATCTTGTATTCATTAAATCAATTTCCAAATATTTGCTTCAAATTATCTTTAAAAGGATATACCCTCAAAACCAATTTAATCTTTCGATATTGGAAAACATTTCCATATACTTATATTAATGGTATAAGTATACTTAATAACACTACCATTCCGGAGACACACCAAATAGATTTCTATAACCGAACAACTCTCGAGTTCATACACCTTAGAACGGGTGTTAAGTATAAGAAGCAACGCTTCCTATACCACCAATCCTTTAGTATGATCATAAGAACTAGTTTGTATATTTCACAATGGAAGGTCAAAATACAATTTAATGGGTCAAAACAAATGTTGCGTAAAACATCATAACGACAACCCAAAAACACTAGTATAGGGATTTGATTAATTATATATAAATAAATCCTGTATACTATATAAAACATTCCCTTTTGGAAATCATTTACTATAACAATAGTGTTATAGTCCATGCCTTCCTCACTTTCCTGGAAACATCTATTTCAACATTAAATGTTGAAATTTATGTTTCGTCCTTTAACACATTTTAAATCACTTTTAAAACCATTAAATCCCATTTTAAATTATTATTTTCAAGACATTACTTTCAAAAGATAAACCACTTTTAAAACGATTAACTCCATATTTAAATCGCAACATAAATCACTTCTATATTTATAAAACTATGTTTATAATTCTCTTCCTATTTTATAAAACTTCTATTTTTATAAAATCTCTTTATTTATAAAATCCATTTATAAATCCTTTACCCATTTATTATAAAAAAATCCATTCACCATATATCAATTACAAATCCATTTATATTGATATTTAAAAATTCTGATTATAAATCTATTTCTTTATTTATAAAATATCACTTTTATAAATTCTTTTTATAAACAATTCAAAAATCTCTATTTAAAATATTTCTCAAAACTATAATCTTATAACATCAAAAATCATACATTTTTATTTATTCAAAATAAATTCATTCTTTTTAATAATTTAAAAATTATTAAAACATATAAAATTCCAAAATCACTTTAAAATCATTTCAATTCAAAATCATTATTTTATAGTTTTTCAGAATACTAAAAATATGGCACAATGCTACTATAACACTAAATAAGGTTAATCATATCAACATCATCAATTATGGCATCCAACACATCATATATCAAAATATATGAATGGTAAAATCAACCATGTAAGGAATCATATTGGATCCCTCTAACCCGTGCCTCTACATCCATACAGTATATAATCATAAATATAAATCAACCGCTTCGAGGTGGGATCGTATACAAAAGGTTATCCGCTCATACACGAGAATGTAATAGGGTCTCATCTACTCCAAGGGTGGGAATATATCCAAAACAACTAATAAAATAGCAAATCATCCAAACAGTCAACAAACAATCAATAATAAAATTATCCATACTTATATAGAAATATAAGTGGGCTAGAGAGGTGAGTTAACACGTAGAAATTCCAGTAATCGCCAAAGTGCTCCTGTTTGAATTAAATTGAATATGCATTCAATTTTAACCCAAATTCCTTCTAGCTTTGAATCCATCCAATTCAACTCAATATCGTAGATTTCGCTAATACGATCGCAACACAACTCGTCGCTCTCAAATCTGACCTCGTATGAAAGAGTTACGAAGAAATGAACGTTGAAATTATTTCAATTATAATCAACTTTAAAATTAATTATAATTTTAAACTTTATATTTCCTTTCCCTCTCTCCCTCGCTCGCAACTTCGAACCCAGGCATGCAACTTTGCCTCGCCACTGCGCCACCATCGTTGCGCCGTTCGCCATCGCAACTACACCAAGACACTCCGCGACGCCGAGCTCCTCCACACCATTGATGATGGTCCTTTAAGCACCACTGATCGTCGTGATTTCACATATGAATAGATTTTGTTCATCCTCCTTTTGCACCACCTAGGGACCACCGATGGATGATCGAAGGGGGTCGATGGGATTGTGAGGTCGAGAGCAACAACTTTCATGTTCTGAGTTTTGGATAATGAGGCCTCTACCACTTGATCGATTCTTGGCCATTGATTTCGAGAAGGGCAATGGCAGCTTTGTTTCCTTTAGGGTTTGCAATTGTAAGCTCCTATTTATAGCCAATTAAAATATCTAAACACTATTCATGCCAAATATTTTTAAACTCCAATCGAATCGTGCCGCCTAGCGTTTTATATGTTATACCCTTATTCCAAACGCAATGGAACTAATATCGGGACCAAATTCCATCATATACAAAAGTTAGCTTTCAAAATCAAATTATATTAATTTGAATTCCTTTAATTAATTTCTACACGTTTCGAGCTCGCACGATCAAACGATATGTCCGATCGCCATGAAATTCGATGGCATATAATAATTCACTATCATGTATCCAATGAAACTAGTTTCCTCGAAATTCGAGACAGTGCCTCGGAAGGTTATTTTCACACGTTAATAAAAATGAATTATTATTAAAACTAGTTTATTCAAATTTAAAAGTTTACCGTCTTCATTCTTGTTCAAATAGAATTTAAATCAACTTTCGAAATCATTTTTATTCATATTAAATTCAAGATTCAATTATTTAAACAATTCCAAAATTTCAAATAACCATTACATTTGAAATTCAAGTTATTAAACTTATAAAATTAACTTTTCAATATTTAAAATCAATCTGAATATTTCAAATTCAAATGACTGAAATTCTAGGTTGTTATAGGTGGGATGTTGCCTTGAGCTTGTGTGTGCTAAAGCTTGGATCTTTAGGAGTTTTGGGATGATAGGAAGTATTCTTGGGTTCTTATGTGCTTGTGCTTGTTGTAGGCTTGGATTTGGGTGAGTTATATCACCATTGAATGAATATATATTGTGTATATATGCTGTGTGTATAAATATAAAGTTTAAAGTAAAGTTGTAACGACCCATAAATTTTGATAACTAAATTAGTTATATTTATAAGATTTTGTAATTAAATTTAGGAAAAAATAAAAAAATTTATAATTCATATTGAAGTGAATGTAGAAATGAAATGCAATATTTGAAATTAAAGCTAAGTATTAATAATGTTGATGTAAGATAATAAATATATTAATTCAAATGCCATCCCAATTAATTGAAAACAGATTTGTAAACCTTTATTTGATTGTAATTTGTAAGTAGGAAAATTGATTCAAAGTTATACAATTTGTTGGAATAAGGGCAAAGGAATACTTGTTAATAAATTTAATATAGGAAAACAAACTTAAATATTGAATTAATGAATTTATATATATTGAATAGCAATTTAACATATATTAATGTAATAAGGATGATGCGGGTTGATAAGTATTCATAATGGTTGTGTTGAAGATAAACGTTACTTTAATGATTGTAATATAAAATTAACAATTTAAAATTTATATTGCAATTAATTGAAAGTGTGTAATTGGCATACTTGGTTTTAAGTTTGATATAAGAAACTGATGGGAATGTTGAATTTGTGATTTACCAAATAAAAATATTAACTAGAAGGGAATTAAAATTTATATAATAATGGAAATGTTAATGGCAGTTGATAAATAACCAATTTAGTGCAATACCAAATAAATTGCAACTATTATAAGGTTTTAATAGATTGAAATTAGTATATTTGGGAGAACTGTAATTAAAAAGTGTAAGGGTAATAAGCAACGGAAATGCATATTTATTTCATAAGTTAATATAAAAGAATGAGACCTACTGAATGAATTAATTGAGTTTCTAACTTTAACAAATGTATATAGTTGGCAACTTCAATATATTCAGAAATAATAATAATTAATACAAAGGGTAGCATTTGTGTAAGCAATAAACTTTTTAAGGAAATAAAAAGTTTATGGTATCAAATTTTACGTGTTACATATTTATTTAGTCTATTAAATAAAATTTGGAAATCAATTTTGCAATCAAAGGAAATCAAGTAGTACGTTAATTGGAAATAAATTAATAAATACATTAATGAAATGTAATATAATTCAATGTTAATTTTACACATAAAATGTCAATTTATTTAATATCAAGGTTTTAAATCAATAAACGAATTTATTGAGATTTCAATTTATAATTAATAACATTTAATGTGAAATCAATTACAATTAATTGACTTTATTTGTGCAGTTAGGTTAGATGTGATTTGTCATTAAAAAGGGTTAATTTTATAAGATGTAATTAATGCTAAGCCTTTTTATTTTATGAAGATTGGTTGATTTAAAGAATAGAAAGCAAGATTTATTAATTTGATTGAAGTGTAAAATTCAATAATTGAATTTATTGCAAATAAATGAAATTCAACATTTAATATTACGTTAATTGAAACTAGATAGAATGTGTGGATATTAGTATAATAGATTTTGAATCCAGTGTTGATTTCATCCTGTGTAATAATGAATTTGAATAATATGAATGAAAATTTATTTCAATGGAATTATTGAATAATTCAATGGAATTATTGAAAATTTAATTTATAATTTCTAAATTTAATAAAATTGAAAATTTAACACTAAAGTGGATAAGTAAATCAACTTTAAATTGACTTTTAATTTGTTAAAACATTTTAAATGATTGAGAAATATAAAAGTGATAAAAATGGGTCAGTTTTAAGATTGAAATAAAAAAAATTGGATTTTATTAATTAATTATTTAATTAATATAAAAATAGCCATTTTGGCCACTGACTCGGATTTCAACGAAATTAGTTTCATCGGATCCGTAACGGTGAATTATTGTAAGATTTCAAGTTTCGTAGCAATCGGACTTGTCGTTTGATCGTACGGACTCGAAACGTCTTGAAATAAATGCAATTGAAATCAATTGAAGTCAATTTGAAAAATATTGATTTTAGCATAACTTCTTCATACGATGCAATTTGAACCCGAAACCTTTTCCATCGCGTTTAAAATATTTTTAAACATCTATTTTGATATATGGGTTGACCCATTTTCGTTTCGGAGTCGTAACGGGCTTTTTGGGCTACTTTGGCGTTAGCGCGTATATCTGTTTTATCCATCTATTCTATTTTCAATTCTGTCTATAAATATCCTGCTATAAACCCTAGCCACCCTAATTCTCATTTGTCTGTACGTACATCTCAACTCTCTCTTCCTGAATGGCAGACAAACAACTCTAGATCCAATTCCAAATCAAATCCAAAGCTGAAAATCCAAACTCCTCAGAAAAATTTACAAAAAATATATATCGATGCTCTCGAAGAGAGTAATCTTCTGGTGTGATTCGTTTTTCGTTTTGGTTCATCGTCTGATCAGTAAAAATCAAAGAATTCTTGGTCGTTCATCGCCCGACGATGATCTTCGTCGGATCGAGAAACCCTTTCTGGGTTTTGAAGAGAGAACCAAGGGGACTTCATCCGTGCAGTTTATTTCGCGAATCGACGGTCTGATCATCGACAAAAATTCAATTAGGGTTATACCTTAGTGGCGGCTGCTGGAGGATATCGCATGGAGGACGCGTGGCGTTGGTGGTTTCGTGGGCCGTGGAGGAGGAGCACGTGGCGCGACGCTCAGATGGAGGTAGCGGTGGCGTTCGTCGTGGTTGCTGGGAGAAGCGTGCGTGCGTTCGTTCTGCAAGTGTTGTGCGTGTTCCTGTAGTGTGTGAGTGCTTGGAAGATGATGACGTGGCATATATTTGGGTGAGAATGTGTTCTTTGTTTTATTTTATTTATTTGATTTCAACTCGCAATTATCGCTATAACTTCTACATATGAACTCCGTTTCACGCGTGATTTTTTTGTTAGGATCGTAGTAAAATTCCGGACATTTTGGCGCTGGTTTGGACGAATTCTGAGACGGTCAAATTTTTGGGTTTAAATTGGATTTAAATTCAATTTAAATTCAAAAGGTGAGTGTTTTAACCCACTCACAATTTCTAAATTTTTTATGTTTGTTAAATAAATTTTTGATGTAATTAGAAATTTATTTATAACTGTTTGGCATATTTTCAGTCATCTTTCCAGTTAAATAGAATTTAATTAATTTATTATTATTTCATATAAATCTGCTAGTTAAATTAATTTATTATTGCATATATATACTGCCAGTAATTACCTGTTATTTATTATCTGTTCTATTTTGATGTTATTGATTTAATTGGATGATGATTGTGATAAATACTTGATGATTGATATTGGATGAATGGATGTTTTATTTGATATCATTATAATCTGCAAGTTCGTTATGGATTTATTTTTATTCGGGATTGCGGTTTGAAATGATATATAACCGTAATTTTATTTTAAATTGTGGATTGAAATGATAAATATCTGTATCACTTGACCATAGGGTAGAAAATTATATACAGGCACAGTTGGTCTATATATATCTATTTTTGAAATGATTTCTATGGCTTTTGGAAAAATAAGGGTTTATATAAATACTGATTTTGATATTTTATAAATATTATTAAATTCTTAAAATTTAAGCTATATATAACTTGATGATGTTTTAAGTTGATTTACGAATATTTCAAGTTTGAGCTTTATTTAAATGCTATTGAATTTATTTGATAAATAATTTTAAACTAAATAATAGTAAATTGAATTAAGAAACATATGAGATTATTAGGTTTGGTTTGGAAATTTTGGAATATTTAAAGACTTGAAATATATCAAAAATTGAAATGTTTTATTGAAATTAAGGTATTATTGTTTTCAAAGTATTGGTTTTCGAAATTGTTAGAACTTTGAAAGTAATATGGTTTGAAAAATGAATTTATTTGAAATAGAATTTATTTAAGAATTATCTATGAATATATGGATTGGAAACCTATTGAAATTGAAAATTTAGAATATGACTTCAAAATGTGGTTTGGGTTTAAGATGATTTAAAAGAATATTTCAAGTTATCTAAATTTAGGAAAGATTAGTGATTGGAAATCTGGTTTTATTTAAATAAGATATTATTGAATTGTTTTGGAAATGGAAATGATATATTATTGAATTGGGTTTTGAAATGGAAATAATACATTGATAATTTGGGTTTGAAATAGCAATAATATTTTGGTTTTAAAGTATATACCATTTTGAAGTAAAGGATATGGTTTTGAAATAGGCAATAATATTTTGGTTTTGAAGTATATACTATTTTGAAATAAAGAATATGTTTTGAAAGAGCAATGATTATGTTTTTAAAAGTATATATATATATTTAAATGACCACGGTGTTATAATAACAATTGGTTGTTAAAGAGACCGGGATCGGATATGGACATACTTTCTGTCGATACCGAAAACCACTTTGACAGCTGTGTACGTGGTGGAGTTTCCAGAATGAAGTAGGATGGTGGCGACGATCCTAAGGTATATACGTGGACCCAACTCCCATGAGTTGGCATATGGTGGCTAAAACAGGAGCGATCGACGGGCCAAGGAGGTAGCACCTCTGATCGGACACACTTCTTCGATACCATTCTATTACTTGTGATTGATTTGGTGGCCACCCTTGATTTGGGAGTGTTGTTCGAGGTGGGCGGTAGTGGCTGCTATGCGTCACCACCAGTCCGGATGCGTAATTGGTATATCTACCCTGGCATTGCCTTGTGTGCCATGTCACCTACCATACCGAGCTTTACTATGAGTTGTGATTTCTCCCGTATTCTGTGGAGTATCGAGGGTAGCCCCCATTTTGGGAGTATGCTAATACTGGATAGACTACTGGGACTATTACGCGTTAAGGGGAATATTGGGTCACTCCTTAATGCTATTTAAAAGTATGTTTATTTTATATTAGACATTATTATAATAGCGAATATTACTACATAGTAGATAGTTTAACGGATCCTTAAGAGATGTGAATCCTGAACATTTCTTAAGTTACTGCACTCACGTTAGACACTGGATAGGAGATGTCAAACTCCGTAAACATCTCTGACGCCGTTTACACTCATATTTATTTCATTGATTTAACTTACATAAGATCTTTTAGTTCTGACTCGAGTGTTTTGTCTTTTCAATTCGCTCGGGTCAGCCTGAGCATTTCAGGATTTGAAGGCTCTATTTCTGGAGGACGAAGACGAAGATTTTATTACTACTATTTATTATATTCCACTACACCATTGTATTCTGCTGCATTAATTATCATTCTCTGGTATGTGTAACTCTGATATGTATTGTGTAAGTATAATCAAATGTTTGTAAAACAGCTTCATGAACTGTTGTTTGATTATTATATTTTATCATTCCGCTGCAAGATTCTATTTTGTTTCTTTTATTTCTCCACTTTTTCTTATTTACCCCATAACAATCCACCCTTCTGTATGGTTTAAGTCGGCACGTGTGTCTGCTTAAGTGTACAAAAAGGTGGGACGTTACAAAAGTTAACTAATTAAAGTTATAACTTTAGACCCCCTTGCTTTTGAAAAGCAAATGACAACTCTGTATTATATAACATCAATTCTTTGAACTTCTATAATATGTGGCGTGGCCTTGACATTGTGTTTAAATGGTTGTTTGGATTGTGTATTAATTTGAAATTGATACGAAATGGTCCATATAGCGATAGTCGCTATGAAAGCACTTTGAAATCCCCTTGCTTTAACTTGCTTATTTTGGTTATATGTTAATATAGTGTGACATAATATATTATGGTTGCCCTCTACCCATATTTTGGAGTATGGGATAGTAAAGAATTGGTTTGGAAAGTTGTAGACCTTGTGAAACAAAGTTATGAAAGTTAGAAGCAAATTAGTCGCTATGGATGCACTTTGAAAATATCTTATGTTCGGTGATTTTTAAAGTTAACTTTGAGTGACATCCTGTAATGACCTGAAATTTCAAACACTTTGTATTTAAATATCTAAATTATTTAAATATTTGTGTAACATCCCGGAAATTTTCAACTTTCGAAAATTCAACATCGATACTCACTTTATCGACTGCTGAGCCATCGAATGCCGGAAACCCGAGAAGTTATGGTTTTAAGAAAAAGAAAAAGTAGAAGAAGAAGAAGATAGAAAAAAGAGAAGAAGAACGACAAAACAACAACAGATACAGAACAGAGACAATATCAGAATCTTACACATCGCAGCGGAACAATATATAATAGATAAACACTAGTCTTTTAAAACAAAGAACTATATCAGTTTATACATACATCAATCATCAGAGTCAATATACAACAATGGACAGTTATATAAACTCGCCCTCATACAGAATACACAGCGGAATAAAATAATATCAGATACAAATACTACGTCTCGCCATCCAGCTTGCTTCCAAAGCTCCAGAATATCCAGAATATCCTGATAATCTAACTCTAGACTGCCCGTGTGGAAATTGGTGGGCACCCAGAGTTTAGAAGGGAACAATAAACTCCGAGTCAGTCATGGTGACTGGTGTGAGATCGTAAAACAGTTTATCTTTAAAATAAACAACAGAGGATTTTAAAATCAATTCGCAATGCTTTTGGAAAATGAAACTACCATAAGACCTCCCGCCACACACACAATGCAAACGCAGAATTGGAGGAGATTTCTTCTTATGATAGTCAAAGATGCTTACTACGCAAAATCAAATCATTTTGATATTATTATTAGTGCATAGTGTAGAAAAACATTTCGAAAGTATAATATTAATCTTAGCCAACATACGACCAGTATCGTATGCCTACTATAGCTACTATGTTCAATAGCAGGTTACCGCCACATTCCATAGCAGGTAATACAACTAAAACCGTACACGTCGCGTATTGTTTCTTTGGATTTCCAACAAATGGTCAGGCTAAGGAACTTCCTATCCACGATGGGTACGTCCCTGGAATAGACGACCCGAGAACCTAACCGGATCTCTGCCAACACAAGGCCGGGTTACCTCTGCAAAAATAGGTAACTACTGACACGCGTATGCCATCCCCCGATCGTCACCGATCTTCCCGAGGATCCCCGATTCGCAACAAACCACATAGATAATAATAATGCAGTAACCACAGAGGTTAAGTATCTGGGCTCCATACCATGATACCACCTTTATCCAGAAGGAATGACATACACTAAGGGGCGCTACTCCCTAGAACCTTGCTGCATTCTTCCTGTTTCGACCATTTCCGGGGTGTGAGGCTCGACGAAGTCTCGTCCACAAAGCTACGCTTTCTCAAAAAGCCCTGCTTCGGGTCAAACAAAATGATCAACCTATGATCACAAAGATATAAGATCAAATAAATGATCATATCGCGAATGATCAAACACTGATCATTTCACGGCAACACTCAGTATGTCACGTTACCAAATTGGGATATATCGCTGATAAATTTCAACTACATAACCTCTGAGCTCGTACGTCTCAGAGAAGGGTGTTAAGCTAAGAGAATAAATTCTCCGCCACCAACAGAAATGTATTTGAAAAAAATCAGCTTTATATCTCAAATTGTAACGTCAGACACACAATCCATACAAGTCTGTTCCGGGATCGAACAGAACCGAAGGCACTTCTCACGAAGCCCTTGCATTTCCGGATAATTTTCAATCACGTCAGGACTTCCCGTCACTAAGGGTGATAAAACCTCTAAATCGAAGATCAGTCGATGTAGAGTAACTCGACGGTAATCCTTCCGTTTTCAAAAATATCCGGTCTTCAACACCGGTCTTCAAATGCGATTCATAACGACGTATCACATATTCGGAATGGGTTATACGACCCCATGGTCCTTTCCCGGCTAACCCGAATAGTGAGCGATTATTCAAAAATAAGTGTGGCATTCAAATTCATCCAATTCACAACAAATACCTACTCAAGGTAATTATTGATAGTCGGTTATTTAACTATCAATAAAGATGCGCAACATCACCAGATTCCAAATAATTTTCCAAATTATTTATTCTTCAAAAATATCTTACTAGATATATATAATTCCCACACTTCAAAAATAAATCAACGTTTATTTTTAAAACGAATTCCCATTTCTTTATAAATTCCATATTGAATTTATATTTCAAAATATCTTCTGATATACGATTTTCAAGTCGATTTTCAATATTCAATTTCAATTTATCTTTTACAAAGATAAGTTCTCAAAACGTTCATTTCATTTGGAAAAGCATTTCCATACTTATTTAAAAATAAGTGTTTCACAAATCTATTCATTTTCAACACTTGAAAATATTCGATATACTTAGATTAAATTAAGTATATATTCATCCTTTAAGGAAAATATTCTTTTAACACATTTATTTGAGTCAAAACGAATGTTGCGTAAAACATCGTTACGACGACTCAAAATCACTAGTATAGGGATTCGAAATTAAAATAGATATATAAATCCCAATACTATATAAAATATTTCCTTTCGGAAATCATTTACTATAACAACAGTGTTATAGTCCACCATTTCCTTATTTTTCGAAAACGTCTATTTCAACAATAAATGTTGAAATCTATGATTTCGATAGTTCACACATTTTAAAACATCTTTTAAAACAATTAACTTCATTTCATAATATCGCTTTCCCAAAACCCTATCCATTTTATTTAAAAATAATAATATTCACTATCCAAAATCGTGAATATACTTCACTAACCACATTTCAGTCTTTTCTACACATTTTATTTCAATAGAGATTCGCTATCCAAAATCGCGGATATATCTTCTTTAGAAATCTTCTATATTAAATTTATCCAATTCAATCTATTTCGAATTTATAAACACAGTTATAAATTCTATTTCTATTTTAATAACAATCTCGACTTATAAATCTTCTTTTTATCAACTTCTATATTTTTACTTATCAAAATAAGTGATTTCGGATTTATAAACAACTTTTATAAATTCCAATTCTATTTATAAAACTTCAATCCCAAATCAATTTCGATATTGATTTCTAAATTTATTTTCAACTTTAAAATAAAATTTCCATTCTGATTCCTCAAAAATTCATTTCCAAATATTAAATCAATTACAGATTGATTTCTAATTTTATTTATCTCTACTAAAATAAATTCCTCATTTTCCTCAAATTATTCAATATCCTGTTTTTAAATGGATTCTTTAAATTGAAGTCATTTTACATTGACTTCCCAAATCATTTCAATTTACCAAGTAAATTTCTAATCGGATTTCAACTTATCTTCTTTTAATAAATTCCTTTTTGAGAAAATAAATTTCAATCGTTTCTTTCAATCTATTTTAAAAATCCAGATTTTAAATTAAATTCTTCAATTTAAAATTACTATTTTACGAAATCCATTTATTTAACATTTTCACTTTATTCTGGAATAAATTCGATAATACTATAAAAAAATAACTTTTTATACTTTAAAAATTCCTTTCTTCAAGATTTATTCAATTTCTAAAATTGATTCACTTAGAAATTTCTATTTTGATTTCAAAAATTCAATTTCATTTATTTTTGGAATCCAATGATATCAAACATCCATTCAGCTAAATTTTAGCGTTCAAATAATTTCCAGATATCAATATGATTAATAACATCAATAATCATTCACAGATTAACACATCATGGTAGAATATAAATTCAATCAATGTGAGGGGTCCAGTTGGATCCCTCCAACCTGTTTCCCTGCATCCAAAGACGTTAGCACAATACCAATTCCGCTCCAGTACGGAATTATCGCGGTATATAGGTTTTTATAAATCCGCTTACTAACGGCGCAATAGGGTCTCATCCGCTATACGAGGCGGGAAATCATCAATCCAATATATACATATGCCAATATGTATATACTGCTATATATATATATATCCTATCATATCTAATACCACATCCACATAGCAATCAGTCAATCAATAAATAACTGAAAATTCCACTTCATTTTTGAGTGAGAAAAATCTCACCTTAGCCTTTATTTGCATTCCAATTTCCATCCTGACTCAATTTCTTGATTTATACCTTGTATAAATAATCATATAATTCTATTAATATTCGAATTGAAATCGAACAATTAAATTCCATTTTAACTAATTAAATCCACTATTGATTTATTTTAACTTAATGATTTAATTTTAAATCAAAGGATTAAATTTTAAACAAATCCCCTTTTTTTTTTTTACCAATTATTTCTAGTGGTTAAATTGACTGAATGGATTAATAAAATAAACTAACCACCAAACATTTATTTTTCTTCAACTACTATAATTCTTTTCTGTTTTAAGGCCATATGTTACAACACATATATAAATTCATTTCTGTTTAAACTGCATATATAAATTAGATCTGTTACCATATATAAGTATAACTGCATTTAAATCCGTTACCGAAAAAAAAAGAATCTTTATTTTTCTCTGCTTACATTCAAAAATTGAAAAACTGCATAAATATTTCCTTTATTTTTTTCTTCTATCTTTTTTTTTTATACGAATTCAAAATAGGAGGAGTAACAACATACCCAAAACCAATGCCTGTCGCCTCGACTTGAAGCTGCCGCCCAAACCAAATCGAACAGCTTCGCCCCCATCGAACGAAATCGGGCCACCGCTCCACAACTGCCCTCAACTTGCGGTTGCCACCGCGTCGCCACGCCCATCATCGCAACATTAGGTCGCGCTGCCTTCAATTCGTCGCCCCCTTGCCGATGCAAGCAGCCTCCACTACACCCTAGCACTCACGCGGAGACGCTCGCGAGCCATCCACCATCGCCAGATCACTACGCCACGCTACCCCAGTTGCCACGCGAATCCCCCTTACGAGCCTCCTTAGCCCAGCACCGCCTCGCGCTTGAAATCGCGATGCCCTAATTCTCGCGAATGCGAGAATCGTTCTCCCCATAAATTTTCGTTCGAACGTAGAGGAGGGGAACGAGGACTTTACTTTGATTTCGAACTCGCGATTTTTCTTTCTGTGAATGGAAGGCTTCGTGAATTTGAATGGGAACAGAGGAAGGGTAATAAAGTACGGGGGAATGGGAGTAAGTATGGGAGAACGTGGGTTTGAACGTGTTGTTTTTTTTTTTTTTGTTTAATATTTTTTTTTTTTCATTTTTTTCTTTCTTTTTCAAAATATCTCGTACCGCGTACCTTGAAATCTTGAATCTCGATTTCAGTGTGCCGCCAGGCGTCCCTAATGTTTATCCCCTATTCCGAACACGTTGGAAAAAGTTTCGAGTCCAAATTTGATCGTATGGAGAAGATAGCATTTTAAATCAAACAAATTTCAATTTAAATTCCAGTGCGTTTGCTTGTCGTACGATCACACGACAATTCCAAACATTACGAAATTTGAAATCCGGTAATAATACAATATTACGGATCCATTGGAACTGGTTTCGTCGAATTCCGAGACTATGTGAAAATTGACTATTTTATAAATATCGGTTCGAGTGATTATTTTCAAAACTGAACAATTCACTTTCAAATTCGATTCTGAAGCTTCTATTATCTTCAGTATTATCAATACGAATTTTAAAAGCTTTCGAAAAAAATTTCTTCAGCTTAAAATTGAAGATTCAAATTTTTATTCAGCATTCAATAGATTAAATTTTATAATTAACTCGTAAAAATCAGAGTTATATTCGGGGTTCAAATTAAATCATTGTTTAAATATTTAAAATTAATTAAATATCCTCAATTTAATTTGTTCAAAATTCTGGGTCGTTACAGACTTCCCTCCTTAAAAGAATTTCGTCCTCGAAATTACAAGTTAGGAAAAATGGTCCTTAACTCGTCTACTATCTTTCAACATTCAATAGTTTTATCAATTTATCAAAACAAATCTTCCTACTAAAGACTCGTTATCATTCAATTAACTTTCCAACTTTCATAATTTTCAAACAACATTGTTTTCTTCAAAATTCAAATTCGAGTTTAAATTCAAATTTTAAACTTTCAAATTTTCTCAAAAATTTTCTAACACCCTAAATTTCCGAAAAATTTCGCTAGCGTCTCCTTTGCGCGGCTAATATGGTACGACTACAAAACGTCCCTACGGACTCTCAGATTTCAAAAAGAAAAAGAAAAAGCCAAGCGGCTAGACAAGAAATCATCAAAAACTCATATTAAAACTCAAATACGTACCTTTTTCGAGCAATTAAAATTTATCTGTGAAATAAATTTTCCAATCCCTTTATACACCTGTATATCCTACTAGCCATAATATCTAGTTGCATATATTCAAACCATTTTGCAAATTCTATTACAAAATTTCAATATAAACTACTTATATCATCTTTAGTTCACTATTGAAGTTATATCCATTATCTTCAATTTTACATTTCAAATTTTATTTGAATTCAATTTCACATTTTCAATTTCTCATTTGAGTTCAATTCACAATTCCAAACTAATTTGGATTCACTTTACTTTCAATTCTGAAATATTGAATTTTATCTTCAATTATCCTTTTAATTTCCAAAACAAAAATCCAAAATTTTCAAAACAACTTCCATTTAAACAATTTGGCAGCAATTCCTCTTTTGGAAACCCGAAAATAAACACCGGTGATGTCGCGATCATCATCGGAATTATTTTCCAGCGACCGAAAAGAGTTTAGAGCTTTTCATCTCTTCAAAACATTTTTCAAAACCCTTGAAATTCATTTTCAAATCAAAAAGGAATTAACTTTCCAAATCTCCAAAAAAAATTTCAAAGTCTTTTCAAAACATTTCCAAATACTTTTCTGGAATTCCGTTTTAAATTACAATTCACATTTATAATTTACATTCTTAAATTTCATTTGTATATGGATTTATTTCTTAACTTTGGAGTTATAATTTCAATTTCTTATTTAATTTTAGTGATGATAATTCACTATTATTACTTCCTAACATCCATGCAACCATATACTATAGTACTTTATAGAAAATCATTTCTTTTCTATACAAAAATAGTTTTGGGCAAAATTATTTCATTTACCCTATTTAAAACAATACTGTGCCGAATTGTTCTATACAAGTGTTTAGAGATTCCTATCGATAGAGTTGTACGGACAATACCGACCAGAATCCATATACCACTCAACAAACCAATCATCACAATATAAAACAAATTTTATATTAACTAACAAATACGCACTCGTATCTATTATTACACTCAACTCATTCTAGAGTACTACTGACTCTATCTCTAATGAGTAACACCCAACAGAGCAGGGTTGTCGCTTAACCATATGCTCTGATACCACTTGTAACATCCCGGAAATTTTCAACTTTCGAAAATTCAACATCGATACTCACTTTATCGACTGCTGAGCCATCGAATGCCGGAAACCCGAGAAGTTATGGTTTTAAGAAAAAGAAAAAGTAGAAGAAGAAGAAGATAGAAAAAAGAGAAGAAGAACGACAAAACAACAACAGATACAGAACAGAGACAATATCAGAATCTTACACATCGCAGCGGAACAATATATAATAGATAAACACTAGTCTTTTAAAACAAAGAACTATATCAGTTTATACATACATCAATCATCAGAGTCAATATACAACAATGGACAGTTATATAAACTCGCCCTCATACAGAATACACAGCGGAATAAAATAATATCAGATACAAATACTACGTCTCGCCATCCATCTTGCTTCCAAAGCTCCAGAATATCCAGAATATCCTGATAATCTAACTCTAGACTGCCCGTGTGGAAATTGGTGGGCACCCAGAGTTTAGAAGGGAACAATAAACTCCGAGTCAGTCATGGTGACTGGTGTGAGATCGTAAAACAGTTTATCTTTAAAATAAACAACAGAGGAATTTAAAATCAATTCGCAATGCTTTTGGAAAATGAAACTACCATAAGACCTCCCGTCACACACACAATGCAAACGCAGAATTGGAGGAGATTTCTTCTTATGATAGTCAAAGATGCTTACTACGCAAAATCAAATCATTTTGATATTATTATTAGTGCATAGTGTAGAAAAACATTTCGAAAGTATAATATTAATCTTAGCCAACATACGACCAGTATCGTATGCCTACTATAGCTACTATCTTCAATAGCAGGTTACCGCCACATTCCATAGCAGGTAATACAACTAAAACCGTACACGTCGCGTATTGTTTCTTTGGATTTCCAACAAATGGTCAGGCTAAGGAACTTCCTATCCACGATGGGTACGTCCCTGGAATAGACGACCCGAGAACCTAACCGGATCTCTGCCAACACAAGGCCGGGTTACCTCTGCAAAAATAGGTAACTACTGACACGCGTATGCCATCCCCCGATCGTCACCGATCTTCCCGAGGATCCCCGATTCGCAACAAACCACATAGATAATAATAATGCAGTAACCACAGAGGTTAAGTATCTGGGCTCCATACCATGATACCACCTTTATCCAGAAGGAATGACATACACTAAGGGGCGCTACTCCCTAGAACCTTGCTGCATTCTTCCTGTTTCGACCATTTCCGGGGTGTGAGGCTCGACGAAGTCTCGTCCACAAAGCTACGCTTTCTCAAAAAGCCCTGCTTCGGGTCAAACAAAATGATCAACCTATGATCACAAAGATATAAGATCAAATAAATGATCATATCGCGAATGATCAAACACTGATCATTTCACGGCAACACTCAGTATGTCACGTTACCAAATTGGGATATATCGCTGATAAATTTCAACTACATAACCTCTGAGCTCGTACGTCTCAGAGAAGGGTGTTAAGCTAAGAGAATAAATTCTCCGCCACCAACAGAAATGTATTTGAAAAAAATCAGCTTTATATCTCAAATTGTAACGTCAGACACACAATCCATACAAGTCTGTTCCGGGATCGAACAGAACCGAAGGCACTTCTCACGAAGCCCTTGCATTTC
This sequence comes from Allium fistulosum, assembly GCA_030737815.1. NCBI lineage: Eukaryota > Viridiplantae > Streptophyta > Magnoliopsida > Asparagales > Amaryllidaceae > Allium > Allium fistulosum. The sequence goes on along the minus strand of CM060905.1, from coordinate 592,224,096 downwards.
CGGATAATTTTCAATCACGTCAGGACTTCCCGTCACTAAGGGTGATAAAACCTCTAAATCGAAGATCAGTCGATGTAGAGTAACTCGACGGTAATCCTTCCGTTTTCAAAAATATCCGGTCTTCAACACCGGTCTTCAAATGCGATTCATAACGACGTATCACATATTCGGAATGGGTTATACGACCCCATGGTCCTTTCCCGGCTAACCCGAATAGTGAGCGATTATTCAAAAATAAGTGTGGCATTCAAATTCATCCAATTCACAACAAATACCTACTCAAGGTAATTATTGATAGTCGGTTATTTAACTATCAATAAAGATGCGCAACATCACCAGATTCCAAATAATTTTCCAAATTATTTATTCTTCAAAAATATCTTACTAGATATATATAATTCCCACACTTCAAAAATAAATCAACGTTTATTTTTAAAACGAATTCCCATTTCTTTATAAATTCCATATTGAATTTATATTTCAAAATATCTTCTGATATACGATTTTCAAGTCGATTTTCAATATTCAATTTCAATTTATCTTTTACAAAGATAAGTTCTCAAAACGTTCATTTCATTTGGAAAAGCATTTCCATACTTATTTAAAAATAAGTGTTTCACAAATCTATTCATTTTCAACACTTGAAAATATTCGATATACTTAGATTAAATTAAGTATATATTCATCCTTTAAGGAAAATATTCTTTTAACACATTTATTTGAGTCAAAACGAATGTTGCGTAAAACATCGTTACGACGACTCAAAATCACTAGTATAGGGATTCGAAATTAAAATAGATATATAAATCCCAATACTATATAAAATATTTCCTTTCGGAAATCATTTACTATAACAACAGTGTTATAGTCCACCATTTCCTTATTTTTCGAAAACGTCTATTTCAACAATAAATGTTGAAATCTATGATTTCGATAGTTCACACATTTTAAAACATCTTTTAAAACAATTAACTTCATTTCATAATATCGCTTTCCCAAAACCCTATCCATTTTATTTAAAAATAATAATATTCACTATCCAAAATCGTGAATATACTTCACTAACCACATTTCAGTCTTTTCTACACATTTTATTTCAATAGAGATTCGCTATCCAAAATCGCGGATATATCTTCTTTAGAAATCTTCTATATTAAATTTATCCAATTCAATCTATTTCGAATTTATAAACACAGTTATAAATTCTATTTCTATTTTAATAACAATCTCGACTTATAAATCTTCTTTTTATCAACTTCTATATTTTTACTTATCAAAATAAGTGATTTCGGATTTATAAACAACTTTTATAAATTCCAATTCTATTTATAAAACTTCAATCCCAAATCAATTTCGATATTGATTTCTAAATTTATTTTCAACTTTAAAATAAAATTTCCATTCTGATTCCTCAAAAATTCATTTCCAAATATTAAATCAATTACAGATTGATTTCTAATTTTATTTATCTCTACTAAAATAAATTCCTCATTTTCCTCAAATTATTCAATATCCTGTTTTTAAATGGATTCTTTAAATTGAAGTCATTTTACATTGACTTCCCAAATCATTTCAATTTACCAAGTAAATTTCTAATCGGATTTCAACTTATCTTCTTTTAATAAATTCCTTTTTGAGAAAATAAATTTCAATCGTTTCTTTCAATCTATTTTAAAAATCCAGATTTTAAATTAAATTCTTCAATTTAAAATTACTATTTTACGAAATCCATTTATTTAACATTTTCACTTTATTCTGGAATAAATTCGATAATACTATAAAAAAATAACTTTTTATACTTTAAAAATTCCTTTCTTCAAGATTTATTCAATTTCTAAAATTGATTCACTTAGAAATTTCTATTTTGATTTCAAAAATTCAATTTCATTTATTTTTGGAATCCAATGATATCAAACATCCATTCAGCTAAATTTTAGCGTTCAAATAATTTCCAGATATCAATATGATTAATAACATCAATAATCATTCACAGATTAACACATCATGGTAGAATATAAATTCAATCAATGTGAGGGGTCCAGTTGGATCCCTCCAACCTGTTTCCCTGCATCCAAAGACGTTAGCACAATACCAATTCCGCTCCAGTACGGAATTATCGCGGTATATAGGTTTTTATAAATCCGCTTACTAACGGCGCAATAGGGTCTCATCCGCTATACGAGGCGGGAAATCATCAATCCAATATATACATATGCCAATATGTATATACTGCTATATATATATATATCCTATCATATCTAATACCACATCCACATAGCAATCAGTCAATCAATAAATAACTGAAAATTCCACTTCATTTTTGAGTGAGAAAAATCTCACCTTAGCCTTTATTTGCATTCCAATTTCCATCCTGACTCAATTTCTTGATTTATACCTTGTATAAATAATCATATAATTCTATTAATATTCGAATTGAAATCGAACAATTAAATTCCATTTTAACTAATTAAATCCACTATTGATTTATTTTAACTTAATGATTTAATTTTAAATCAAAGGATTAAATTTTAAACAAATCCCCTTTTTTTTTTACCAATTATTTCTAGTGGTTAAATTGACTGAATGGATTAATAAAATAAACTAACCACCAAACATTTATTTTTCTTCAACTACTATAATTCTTTTCTGTTTTAAGGCCATATGTTACAACACATATATAAATTCATTTCTGTTTAAACTGCATATATAAATTAGATCTGTTACCATATATAAGTATAACTGCATTTAAATCCGTTACCGAAAAAAAAAGAATCTTTATTTTTCTCTGCTTACATTCAAAAATTGAAAAACTGCATAAATATTTCCTTTATTTTTTTCTTCTATCTTTTTTTTTTATACGAATTCAAAATAGGAGGAGTAACAACATACCCAAAACCAATGCCTGTCGCCTCGACTTGAAGCTGCCGCCCAAACCAAATCGAACAGCTTCGCCCCCATCGAACGAAATCGGGCCACCGCTCCACAACTGCCCTCAACTTGCGGTTGCCACCGCGTCGCCACGCCCATCATCGCAACATTAGGTCGCGCTGCCTTCAATTCGTCGCCCCCTTGCCGATGCAAGCAGCCTCCACTACACCCTAGCACTCACGCGGAGACGCTCGCGAGCCATCCACCATCGCCAGATCACTACGCCACGCTACCCCAGTTGCCACGCGAATCCCCCTTACGAGCCTCCTTAGCCCAGCACCGCCTCGCGCTTGAAATCGCGATGCCCTAATTCTCGCGAATGCGAGAATCGTTCTCCCCATAAATTTTCGTTCGAACGTAGAGGAGGGGAACGAGGACTTTACTTTGATTTCGAACTCGCGATTTTTCTTTCTGTGAATGGAAGGCTTCGTGAATTTGAATGGGAACAGAGGAAGGGTAATAAAGTACGGGGGAATGGGAGTAAGTATGGGAGAACGTGGGTTTGAACGTGTTTTTTTTTTTTTCTTTTTGTTTAATATTTTTTTTTTTCATTTTTTTCTTTCTTTTTCAAAATATCTCGTACCGCGTACCTTGAAATCTCGAATCTCGATTTCAGTGTGCCGCCAGGCGTCCCTAATGTTTATCCCCTATTCCGAACACGTTGGAAAAAGTTTCGAGTCCAAATTTGATCGTATGGAGAAGATAGCATTTTAAATCAAACAAATTTCAATTTAAATTCCAGTGCGTTTGCTTGTCGTACGATCACACGACAATTCCAAACATTACGAAATTTGAAATCCGGTAATAATACAATATTACGGATCCATTGGAACTGGTTTCGTCGAATTCCGAGACTATGTGAAAATTGACTATTTTATAAATATCGGTTCGAGTGATTATTTTCAAAACTGAACAATTCACTTTCAAATTCGATTCTGAAGCTTCTATTATCTTCAGTATTATCAATACGAATTTTAAAAGCTTTCGAAAAAAATTTCTTCAGCTTAAAATTGAAGATTCAAATTTTTATTCAGCATTCAATAGATTAAATTTTATAATTAACTCGTAAAAATCAGAGTTATATTCGGGGTTCAAATTAAATCATTGTTTAAATATTTAAAATTAATTAAATATCCTCAATTTAATTTGTTCAAAATTCTGGGTCGTTACAATTTGAATCTTAGATTAAATGTTATTAAATTGATTTATTAACCTTGTTAACCCCTTTTCAAATAATAATTAACAATGGTAAACTTTTTTAAAAGTTTGTTTATAAAAATAAATACTTCGAAGAAATATCGATATATGACCGAAAATTGGTTTATCGATAAACAGCTTTTAAATCGATATAAGTTGTTCAAACTCTTTTGTGATAAGCTAATGAACATATGAAGACATTAACAACTAATTGACACACTTCTCTTCATGGAGCCATTAGAACATTCTAGAAGCTTCTAATGGATAAGAGATATTAAAATGTAAGGGGTATAATAGTCTTTTGCCAAAAGTAAGAGATGTAAAGGAGAAGTGATGGACATGTGGAGGGGTGAGCCTTCCATGACATGGTGGGGGGAGTTGAGAGCAAGCTTAAGGAACACCATTCTAAGCCTATAAAAGGAGGGGCATACCTCTTGAATTCATTTGACAATTTTTACACAAAAAGCTATCACACTTTCATGTCTTCCTCTTCACTAATTTCCTAGGAAAATAAATTTCAAAACAACTTCAGTTCAACTAGAACTTTGGTAAAATCCTTGGGAAAACATCAAAACACATTATACCAAGTTAGATTTTGAAGAACCAAAGCCAAACTCCCCTACTCTCAAAGGCCGTGAGCAATTTGGATCCATTTTGGGCAAAAAGGCAAGTGGAAGCTAGAAAGGGATAGGAAGCAAGGTGTTTGCAAGGTAGAGGTACGACTTGGTTGCTTGGACTTGCTTGTTTACTTGGTTAAAGGTGAGCTTACTCACCACCTTGAATGAAAATATTGTGTATATGTGCTTGTGTTTGATTGTGTATACGTTGTTTGAATTGATATTGAAATATGTTGTAATATTGGTTTTAATTCTTGCTTTGAGCAAATGGCATATGTAATCCATATGTATGGACTTGAATGAACTTGAATGGAATTGAATGGACTTGTATTGATTATAGCATAGCCTTGAAACAAAGCACATAGTTTATAGTTGGACTTTGGTTTAGATTAGAATCATTAGACTTGGATTTGAAAGTGCTCTTATTGCGATAGTCGTTATAGATGCACTTAAGAATTGCCTTGTGTTCGGCAATTTTTGTGAAAATTTGTAGAGAGATCCTTAGGGATTTCTCGCCATATTTATGATTTTATATATATATATATATATGTTTGCTACCATAAAAAATTTGGATGTTGAGAAGTTGAGTAACACATTGAAAAGTGGTCGAACTTCCATATATGTAAAACTGTCTCGTTTTAGCCTTTGTTTTGGACTTTAAAGGTTTGAAAAGATATTTAAAATTAAGTATTTGGTTTCATTCCTTTTACATGTGTTAGCTAACTCTTATTAGAGTATTTTAAAGTGATTTGACATTTTTATCAATTTTTAAGAATTAGTTTTGAATTTTTAAATAAGAGGGTTTACTTTTAAATATAAAGGAAACATGATTTTTCTATGTTTTTAAGTGAGTTATAAACTTGTTACTTGTAAGTAATATTTTGGGTGAATGTTTTAAAACCTATTATAAGTATTTTAAAGTGTTTTAGAAGTATTTTTAAGTATATATAGTTTTTAAAAATGTGTTGACTATTTTATCAAAGTATAAATATCTTATGTAGTAAAATATCTTCTAAATTATTTTATTAAATATCTAGTTCTGTAAATAAATTATTGTACTTATATGTATCATTTATCAAAAGGTTTAAATTATAAAAAAAGGATTTAAAAAGGGTTATGAATTTCTTTGTGGCTAAATAGTGTTTTGTTTAATTACTTATATGAAAAGTAATTAACTATGCTTAACACTAAAAGCCGGTGAAGTGGGCTTATCTATTTATGAGAGTTAAGATTGATGTTCGAGTAGGGACAGAAGCAATAGTGCTCTAACCTACCGGCTTCCCTCTTGACCAAGGAATAGTTAAGTTGGGAATGTTGGACACGTGCTAATCGTGTTGATTTCTTACTCGTTTATGGAAATTATTAATATTATACTTAACACTAAAAGTCGGTGAGGTAGATTTATCTGTCTACGAGATTCAAAAATGAAGGGTCTATGCAAGGCTTTGATATGAAACCAGTGCTCTAACTTACTGGGCATCACTCTTGAATAAGGAATAGTACAATTTGGAATGTCGGAAATGAGTTAAGTATATGAACTGTGATTTCTATAAGCTATCGTTTTTAACTGGATAGTCGAATAGTTGACTATCAAACTTAAACCAAATATTAACTTAGATCTTTAAAAGGATGTTTTAAAGATAATATAAGCATGGAATTCTATTGGTTTTGTTGTGACAATGCGTTAATAGCATTCGTCTTTAACCCTTTTGGATTATACTTAAGAATATAAATAGATCTTTAAAAGAATTTTTTAAAGATAAGCATAAGTGAAATGGTTTTTGGTTTGTAGTGAAAAATGTTTAAGTAACATTAGTCATAAACCTTTGAATGGATATTTTAAAGGAAATTACAAGTGTGGAATCTTTTGGAAAAAGATAGAAAAGGTAAAGGTTTAAAGTAAGAAATCCTATTAATGATTTGTGAATATACTTGTACCAATTAAGATAAGTGTATGAATACTTTTTGAAGTATTAAAAGAGTACAAATGAATTTATTGATTGATAAATGAAGTTTTATTAGATAAATGGAAGTTTTACAGATAATAGAGGTTTTAATTAAATATTAATTAAATATTAATTAAATAAAAATAGGATTAGAGGTCACTTGTGTGACTTGATCGTACTATTTGTGTTTATTCGTTTGTGATAAGTATATGAGACTTGGTTTCCATTTATGATCATCTATCTTGTACTTGATAGTCAATTAGTCAACTATCGAAACTGACCCAAAATAACTTAGGAAATATCTATAAGAAACATCATGTCTATATGGTACAGTTATCTTCAGAGATGTTATATTTTACGAATAATCTCGTCTTGCTCTTCTAGGACAAATGAAAAGGAAATTTGTTCGGATAGGAGAAGATCTTCACCCTTATGTATTGTCTATTTATTTCTAAAAGAACCGGGGTTAAGTTAACCGAAAATTCATCGATTGGTTTTGGAGCATCCGGTAAGCGGTAGAGTGCACTTATAAGAGATGGCTCGAAATCGTAATCACTTCAAAACCTTACGCACAATCTATATTCTAAAAGCGGTTGTTAAATAAAATGTTAGAGTTGAACTTTCTATCCTAAGGTTAAGTCCAAGGGAAGGTCAACGTTAACATTTGGAACGATGCTATCATGTAGAACAGTCGATCTTGAGGATTATTCCAAGATAGAGGACAACGTTAACGTTCGTCAGAGGAGTTATGCGGGAATCTATGCGGAGATGCGAGATGCTCAAATCTATGTAGTGATTCGTGATTTGTTCGAGATGCTGGAATCCATTTGGGGATTCGTGTTCTGCTCGAGTGATGAAGACTCGTATGAAAGATGTCGAATGTAGCCTCCACATTGAAAATGACTAAAACCTAAGTAGAATGCACAATCTCGGGTTTAGTTTACCCATGAGGGTATATTAATTCCAGATCTAGAGTATGCTTATCGATATGTTGCATGCGGAAGTTATTGATACTTGGTGTCATGCATTTCACCATTGGGCCAGTTTTGTTTACCTTATAATATATTCTATCTAGTGATATATGATGCTTAGAAGGAAATTTCTAATCCTTATTATGGAGTTCAGATTCGGCTAGATCGAAGAAATCTCCACGGAAATCCTACATATTTATGCAAATGCACCTTAGCAGCTCTTGATTGCATACCTAGTTATTGTTGCATTGTATACGTACCTCAGCTATTATTTACTTATATTCTGCACCATAGACATTATCTATTATATTGAGATATGTACTTAATAGATGGTTGGCTCTTTTAAGGGGATAACCGTTATGGCATTCCATGCGGTCTCAAAAGGTATTGTCATATGTCACACGTATTTCTTGAGTTTCTCGTACCAGACTTGTGACGACCCGGAATTTTTGTATATTTGAAATGTGAATATTTAAGTTATTTTAAATATTCGAAGGTTAAATTTTAACTTTAATTTCAAATATACAGTATTTATTTGGATAATTAATTATTAAATTTAATTATCGGGATTGGGTAAAATATTGAATCTTGATTTTAAGCCTGTTAAAAATAGTTCAAAGGTTCAGAAAATTTATATTGTTAATACTGAAGATGATAGAACTTTTAAAATGGAATTTTAAAGAGTTTTGTTCAGTTTTAAAAATATATCGTTGAAATTGAATTTAAAAATAGCCGTTCGAGACACAGTCTCGGAATTCGACGAAACCAGTTCCATTGGATCCGAAATATTGTATTATTATCGGATTTTAAATTTTGGAGCGTTTGGAGTTGTTATGTAAGCATACGGTATATAAACGTGTTAAAATTTATATAGGAAATCCAATATAATAACTGGTTCAAAAAGCTATCTTCTCCATATGACCGAGTTAGGACTCGAAACCTTTTCCTGTGCGTTCGGAATAGGGGCATAACATTATAAACGCCTGGCGGCATGCCTCGATAGGAGATCGAAATTGTGAGTTGCATAATTGTGACAATTTAAATTTAAATATTATATATATATATATATTTAATATAATACTGCTTTCACAAGGCAAATTACACATCTCTTCTCTTGTTAATTCAACACTTGGCAAATTAAAGACACGCGTTAGGCAAATAAAAGAAACCGAAATGTTTCTCATTCAAAAGAAAATAAATGGCCAAATACTTTCCTTCTCCAGGATCTTTTCCCTCTTCTCAATTTTTATTTCCAACCGAGCCTTCATTTTCAAATCAAAAATAGACGAGGAAGATCTCGAATCCAAATTACAGTATCGCGAGACTCCTCATCTTCATCAATCGCGAGTCAACGCCCAATTCCCTTCATAGGAGTTGGGGTTTCAGAGCGCGAGTGATTCGCGTTCGTGGTCAGGCGAGGGGATGGGAAGCCAAGGTCGAGTCGTCGATTTTGAGGGTGTTGCAATTCTGTTCATCGTTCAACAAGGCTAGGGCTTCTCGATTTCACACGAGACAATGAGGTGGGCATGTTTTGGGGTTTCGAGATTTTCGCATGCGCGTATTCATGGAGGCTCGCGACGAAAGGCAACGGCAACAAGGCGACTTGGTGGGGTTCTGATCGAACTAGGTGAATCGATGTGAGCAGGGGAGAACGTGCAGTCTGGCACGATGTCAGTGGTGGTCTCATGCAGGTTTGGACATTAGCGTGCAAGGGTTTGTCTCGGTGAAGGAGCTTAGGCTAATTAGGTAAAATAAAATTTAACAGTTATTTAATTTAAGTAACTTTAGTTCAGTTTATTGATGTTGATAATATGGTATAACCTTTAATTCGAGGTCTAAAATAAAAAAAAATGTGTGTTGGTTTGAATGTTTACATATACAAGTGAAAAAGGAATTGGTTTAAATGTAAAAGTATTAGTTTAGAATAAAATTTACTGGTTGATTTAATTTGTTAAAAAGGAAATAAATTGTTCGATTTAATCGAATATTAATAAGATCACCTAATATTTATTCAAGGTCAAAATCCAAAAGGGGACAAGTCGAAACTGGATCGAATTGCAAAATAGAAGAGGCAAAAGGTGAGTTAATCTCACTCAGTTGAATTTTATTTTAAATTTAAATAGTTAAATTTAAATAATTGATTGGATGATTGCATTGATTGATGTGTTATACTATATATAGTAGTATATAGCAATATATACATATTGGCATATGTATATATTTGAGTTGTTGATATTCCCGCATTTATATAGCGGATGAGACCCTATGCGCCGCATAATAGCGGATGATTTTATATAAATCCCATATACCGCGATATTCCCCCTTGAAGTGGAATTGGTATTGTGCTAACGTTTGTGGATGCAGGGAAACAGGTTGGAGGGATCCAACTGGATTCCTCAAAATTATTTAGATTATTTGATATTCTGTTCTATGAATATTGATATCCTGTGATGATTTTATTGATGATTGAAATATTGGATGATATGGTTGGATTGAATATTTCAATAAAAGGAGTTATCAAAATATATTGAATTGGATTTTGAAAGAAATAAAAGAGTAAATTTTAAGTAAATAATTCAAGTGAATTGAAATAAGGGAATTTCGAAATAAGAAGGGAAATATTAACTTTAAACTAAAGTGATATTAAATTTAAAGAATAAAGGATTTATTTTGAATGTAAGGATTAAATTTAATTAAAGGCTAAAGAAGGAATTTTGGAAGTTTAAATTTGGTATTTTCAGTTAAAAAGGGTTTTAACTCAAATAAAGGAATAAATCTAAAAGTTAATGTATTTTGAAATAAATGAAGTAGTAAAGGAAATTTATTTCAAAGTAAAGTAAAGTAAATTGGAAAATCAATTGGAAATTGATTTAGTTGTTTAAAATTGGAATTTTAAAAGAAAAGTGAGATTTTGGAGATATGAACTGGGTTTATAAAGTAAAATAAAATATAATGGATATTTGAATATAAATTCAAGGTGGGAATTTATAAAAGGAATATGAATTGGTTTAAAAATAAATGTTGATTTATTATTAAAAGATGTGAAGAGAAGTGTATTTATCTGGATAGCCAAGTATGTTTTTCCAAAGCAATTTTAAATATAAGTTAAAAGTTTTAATATGGTTTAAAAAGCATATTTTAGAGAATCTATTATTTCTAAATGTTAAAGCCTAAAGTAGTATTTTCAAAGATTTATTATTGTAATAATTATATAAAAGTGATTTGGTATTATATTTAAAAAAAAAAAAAAGAAGAGAAATTTAGTTTATATTTGTAAAGTGGTTTCATTTTAAATATTTCTTAAGTATATATTTTGTTAAGGTATTAAAGTAGTTTTTAAATTTCAATATTATTAAGTATATTTATAGTAAAGTGTTTTAAGATTATTTAAAAATCTAAGTGTTTTGTACTTGGTGTTTCAGAGAAATAAATATTTGGAAATGTATTCCGTAAGCGGAAATTGTTTGAAATTGTTTTCAAAAGGAGTTTGAAAATTTGGAAATATATCTTGGAAAGATATTTGGGCAAATAAATAATGTGGGAAATTATTTAATTGTGTGATGGTTGCTTGTGGATGTTAATTGATAGTTAAATAACCGACTATCAATATTGGCCAATGCGCTGATCGTTTCGAAGAGACTGGGATCGAGTTTCCGTATACCGGGATTCTAGGTCTGGAGACTCGAATACCACTTCGATCCGGTTTGTATGTTTTGTGTAACGATTTCGGAGTCGAAGATGGAGCAGTGAAGTGCAAGGGCTAGTCGCTACTAATCCTGAGGATATTTCCAAAATGGATGTAGTAGGAATAGTGCCTTCGGTTCCGTTCGGACCCGGGACGGACTTGTATGGACGAATGCTTGCGAAACATCGTCAGCGGACGATGGGCATTCTAAGGGATATGTTCTCTAAAAGGTATCGTTTAGCCTCGAACCTCATCAACCGGGAATGACTGAAAATCAGGGGTTATGCAGCAAGGCTTCGTGGGTAGCTCCCACTGGAGGGTAAGGTCATCCCTGTCTAGATGTCCCTTTTTATTTCGGCTTAGTGGTGCGGTTGCTGATCCCAACCGTGGGGTGATTTTATTCGGGATCATCCAGTAAGGGATGGTTCCGGCCTTGTGTTGCAGGGGAGCGGGCGTACTCCTCGGTACAGTGATCTAGGCCACGTACTGTGATAGGTGGTACCCCAGTGCCTAGTCATTCGTTGGAAATTCATTCTTCCTACGTGCCTTGTACAGTATTTGTTTGTATTACCCACTTTTGTGGCTAGTATGCTGGAATTTAATAATGTAACAATTTCAGCTATTTTAATAAGTATTTGTATATAGACACTATTATAATATCAAAGGAATTTGATAAAAAGTGTTTTAGCTATCGTAAGGTAAAAACCCGACATGTTTATTTGTGGCGTGGTCTTACGAGATGCTTTTGTTTTCAAAGATTTTTGAAACTTTAATAATCAATTGAGTGTGATTTTCTCACGCTGGTATTCCAGACTGACTCGGGTATTGTTTTATATGATGCTCGGGTCAGACCGAGTATTATAGGTTACAGGATATGATGATGTGGAGCTCAGGAGACGAGCTGGATGACGATACGTACTCTCGTACTTGCTATTATTTTTCCGCTGTGTATTCAGTTGTATGATATTGATGTGATGTACTCTGATGATGTATTTGGATGTATATATATATATATACAGATACAGTTTGATTTGTGTAAAGATCTGTTGATATATATTATATTTTATTCCGCTGCGTATGTGAGATTCTGCTGTTGTTTTCTATTTTTCTTCTTCTACCTCTTCTTCTTAACTAAAATGGTCCGGTTTTTCTTGTATGAAAAACCCGGGTTGTGACAGTGGTATCAGAGCTTAGGCTAGCGATAACCTTGGCTCTGGTGGGAATTTTGAGAGTACTAATAGATATGAGCGCGTATTTGTTAGTGAATATAAAATGGTTTTATATTGTGTTGGTTGATTTATTGAGTGGCATATGAACCTTCGTCGGCACAGTCTGGACAACTGTATCGAAGGGGTTTCTAAACACTTGAATAGAACAGTTCGACACAATATTGTTTTAAATAGGGTGAATGAAATAATTTTGCCCAAATTATTTTGTATATAAAAGAAATAATTATTTGAAATTATCATAGTTATATATTTGGATGCTTGGTTGTTAGAAAATGACAATAATGAGTTAGTCTCATTATTGAGTAGAAATTGAAACTTATAACCTAAGTTGAAGAATAAATTTATATAACAAAATGGAATTTGAAATATAGACTATAAATGAAATTTATAAATTGAGATAAACTTTATATACAAATGTGAATTACAAATGTGATTTATAATCAAAGGAGATAAATTCATAAACAAATGAAATTTGTAAATGTAAATTGTAAATGTGACTTATAACTTGAAATAAAATGTGATAGAATTCCAGAGTAATGTTTGGATAAAAAAAAAAATTGGATGGATTTTTGTTTTGGGAAAGATTTAAATTCCTTTGGATTTAAAAATAGTTTTCAAAGGTTTTGGGGAAATAATGGTGATATTATTTCATGAATATTTTTGAAATTGAATTGAAATATGGTGGGATTTGGGATTTAAAAATGTTTGAAATGTTTTAAAGTGATAAAAGCATTAAATTCTCTTTCGGTCGCTGGAAAATAATGTCGGTGATGACTGCAGCATCATCGATGTCTATTTTCGAGTTTCCAAAGAGAAATTGCTACCAAACTGTTTTAAATTGAAAATGATTGTGAACTGGGTTGGTTTTGAAATTAAAAGGGAAAATTGTTTGGTAAAAGCAGATTATTTTGGAAATTGGGATTTGAGGTGATATACCAGGTGTGTATGAATTATTTATGGATTCAAAATGGTTTTTGAAATAAAACCGGGCAATTGAATTCTGGGAATTCTATTTAAAATTTAAATGTGGAAATTTAAATGAATCAACAATATAAAGTATAGAATGAAGTTGATTGAAATAAGAAAGGAATGAAAGTTAAATTCTGGGATTATAATTATGAGATGAAATTAACTCAATGAGTAATATAAGCTGGTAGATAAAAGAGTTAGAGAACTTGAAGGTGAATGAATTGTAAAACTTGTATAAAATTGTATCCTAGAATTAAAATTTAATTCGAGTATATGAAGGTGAATAAAATATATTTGAATTTAACTTAAGATGAGTTAAATAAAATTGAGAATTGGAATTGAATTAAATGTAAGTAAGTTGAAGTTGAATTGAATTGGATATAAAGGTAATGTAAAATGCTTATAATTGTGTAAAGAAATTCATATTCTTAAGTTCTTAAGTATAATAAATTGAACTTAAGATAATTAAGTGAAGTGATATTTGGAATTAAAAAGCAAGTATTTAATTTTAACCAGCGGAGGAACTAATTTGATAATAAATTAGTTAATGAAATTGAATTGTGAATTAATGAAATTAAATTAAAATAGTGATGGTTTGGATTTCGAATGGGATCCGAATAAGTGAAAATAAATAAATGGATGGAATTTGATTAAATAAGAATCAAATGAAAGATGGAAATAAAACTTTAAAGGGTTGGCTAAATGGAAAATAAACTTAAGCTATTGACTTAAGTAAATGTTGAATGGAAACTGAACTCAAACAGAGGAGTAGTTTAAATAAGTTGAGAAATAGTTATTGAATGAATTAACTTGGATTGTTTCCGAGCTAAATAAAATTCAATTTTTGGAAGTTGGAGATGAATTGAATTTAAGAAGAAAAAAATTTGGAAATGAAGTAGTAAATTTAAGTAAGTTGGAATTCATATGAAATGGGAGTTCAATTTGAATATATACACTTCGGTGGTGAAGTGGTAAATAAATATAAGAAAAATTATATTAAACTTAAGAATTGAAGAATGAAATTCTTAAGAAAATTTGTATTGGAAATATACTTAGTAATTTTGGAATGGAAAAATAAAATAAATACTAAGTGAATAGTTGAATGAAGACTAAAACTGAAGTTGTGAAATGGGATAGTTGTGAATAAGGGGATAACAAATAAAAAGGAATGTGAATAAAGGAGAATTGATATAACTAATAATCAATTAGGCTAATTACGTAAGGTGTACGTATATTATTTATTCGCATAGCTATTTGATCCGGATTCGAACACAGAATTTCGAGATAGTTTTATCGATCCGAATCAGGATTTTTCACTCGATTTTCAACGGCGAACCTGGATATGGATTGTTGATTGATTCTGGATATTCTCTATCATAGTTATGACTATGCAAGGAGAATGACGGTTTCTGATCAAGGAACCAGATCTGAGTCCGCACTAGGAAGTCGGGTGGACGATACTAGTTTGGAAGTGGAATTGTGTGATCGATTGAGCGATCGAATGTGATATTGCGTACGAATGATATATGTGCATCGTACGAGCTTAAGTAAAGCAAATATTGAAAATTTGTAAAGAAAAGTATAAAATGATTTTGGAATTGTGAGTGGATATTATTGCTTAGTAGGATATACAGGTGTATAAAAGCAATGGATAAATTGGGATTTTTGATTTTAGAAGATAAAATTTAATGGCCGACAAAAGGTATGTATTTGAATTTCTATATGAAATTGATTGGGTTTTTGGATCCAGCCACTTGGCTTTTTGTTTTCTTTTTGAGATTGGGAGGCCGTAGAGCCATTTTGTAGTAGTACCGAGCTAGCCGCGCAAAGGAGACGCTGGCGAAATTTTTCGGAAATTTAGGGAGTTAGAAAATTTTTGAGAAATTTTTGATAATTCAAAAATTTGAATTCAAATTTAAATTTGAATGGATAAGTAGGTGGTATGAGTTGAACTTATGAATAAGTTTGGGAAGTTAAAAGATGATTAGTGTATCATTAATAAAAGATTGTTATGGAAAGTTGTTAAAACTATTTGGATTGGGAAAAAGAACGGGTATCGAATCATTTCTCTTAACTGGTAATTTCGGGGACGAAATTCTTTTAAGGGGGGAGGAATGTGACGACCCGGAATTTTTGTATATTTGAAATGTGAATATTTAAGTTATTTTAAATATTCGAAGGTTAAATTTTAACTTTAATTTCAAATATACAGTATTTATTTGGATAATTAATTATTAAATTTAATTATCGGGATTGGGTAAAATATTGAATCTTGATTTTAAGCCTGTTAAAAATAGTTCAAAGGTTCAGAAAATTTATATTGTTAATACTGAAGATGATAGAACTTTTAAAATGGAATTTTAAAGAGTTTTGTTCAGTTTTAAAAATATATCGTTGAAATTGAATTTAAAAATAGCCGTTCGAGACACAGTCTCGGAATTCGACGAAACCAGTTCCATTGGATCCGTAATATTGTATTATTATCGGATTTTAAATTTTGGAGCGTTTGGAGTTGTTATGTAAGCATACGGTATATAAACGTGTTAAAATTTATATAGGAAATCCAATATAATAACTGGTTCAAAAAGCTATCTTCTCCATATGACCGAGTTAGGACTCGAAACCTTTTCCTGTGCGTTCGGAATAGGGGCATAACATTATAAACGCCTGGCGGCATGCCTCGATAGGAGATCGAAATTGTGAGTTGCATAATTGTGACAATTTAAATTTAAATTTAAATATTATATATATATATATATATATATATTTAATATAATACTGCTTTCACAAGGCAAATTACACATCTCTTCTCTTGTTAATTCAACACTTGGCAAATTAAAGACACGCGTTAGGCAAATAAAAGAAACCGAAATGTTTTTCATTCAAAAGAAAATAAATGGCCAAATACTTTCCTTCTCCAGGATCTTTTCCCTCTTCTCAATTTTTATTTCCAACCGAGCCTTCATTTTCAAATCAAAAATAGATGAGGAAGATCTCGAATCCAAATTACAGTATCGCGAGACTCCTCATCTTCATCAATCGCGAGTCAACGCCCAATTCCCTTCATAGGAGTTGGGGTTTCAGAGCGCGAGTGATTCGCGTTCGTGGTCAGGCGAGGGGATGGGAAGCCAAGGTCGAGTCGTCGATTTTGAGGGTGTTGCAATTCTGTTCATCGTTCAACAAGGCTAGGGCTTCTCGATTTCACACGAGACAATGAGGTGGGCATGTTTTGGGGTTTCGAGATTTTCGCATGCGCGTATTCATGGAGGCTCGCGACGAAAGGCAACGGCAACAAGGCGACTTGGTGGGGTTCTGATCGAACTAGGTGAATCGATGTGAGCAGGGGAGAACGTGCAGTCTGGCACGATGTCAGTGGTGGTCTCATGCAGGTTTGGACATTAGCGTGCAAGGGTTTGTCTCGGTGAAGGAGCTTAGGCTAATTAGGTAAAATAAAATTTAACAGTTATTTAATTTAAGTAACTTTAGTTCAGTTTATTGATGTTGATAATATGGTATAACCTTTAATTCGAGGTCTAAAATAAAATAAAAAAATGTGTGTTGGTTTGAATGTTTACATATACAAGTGAAAAAGGAATTGGTTTAAATGTAAAAGTATTAGTTTAGAATAAAATTTACTGGTTGATTTAATTTGTTAAAAAGGAAATAAATTGTTCGATTTAATCGAATATTAATAAGATCACCTAATATTTATTCAAGGTCAAAATCCAAAAGGGGACAAGTCGAAACTGGATCGAATTGCAAAATAGAAGAGGCAAAAGGTGAGTTAATCTCACTCAGTTGAATTTTATTTTAAATTTAAATAGTTAAATTTAAATAATTGATTGGATGATTGCATTGATTGATGTGTTATACTATATATAGTAGTATATAGCAATATATACATATTGGCATATGTATATATTTGAGTTGTTGATATTCCCGCATTTATATAGCGGATGAGACCCTATGCGCCGCATAATAGCGGATGATTTTATATAAATCCCATATACCGCGATATTCCCCCTTGAAGTGGAATTGGTATTGTGCTAACGTTTGTGGATGCAGGGAAACAGGTTGGAGGGATCCAACTGGATTCCTCAAAATTATTTAGATTATTTGATATTCTGTTCTATGAATATTGATATCCTGTGATGATTTTATTGATGATTGAAATATTGGATGATATGGTTGGATTGAATATTTCAATAAAAGGAGTTATCAAAATATATTGAATTGGATTTTGAAAGAAATAAAAGAGTAAATTTTAAGTAAATAATTCAAGTGAATTGAAATAAGGGAATTTCGAAATAAGAAGGGAAATATTAACTTTAAACTAAAGTGATATTAAATTTAAAGAATAAAGGATTTATTTTGAATGTAAGGATTAAATTTAATTAAAGGCTAAAGAAGGAATTTTGGAAGTTTAAATTTGGTATTTTCAGTTAAAAAGGGTTTTAACTCAAATAAAGGAATAAATCTAAAAGTTAATGTATTTTGAAATAAATGAAGTAGTAAAGGAAATTTATTTCAAAGTAAAGTAAAGTAAATTGGAAAATCAATTGGAAATTGATTTAGTTGTTTAAAATTGGAATTTTAAAAGAAAAGTGAGATTTTGGAGATATGAACTGGGTTTATAAAGTAAAATAAAATATAATGGATATTTGAATATAAATTCAAGGTGGGAATTTATAAAAGGAATATGAATTGGTTTAAAAATAAATGTTGATTTATTATTAAAAGATGTGAAGAGAAGTGTATTTATCTGGATAGCCAAGTATGTTTTTCCAAAGCAATTTTAAATATAAGTTAAAAGTTTTAATATGGTTTAAAAAGCATATTTTAGAGAATCTATTATTTCTAAATGTTAAAGCCTAAAGTAGTATTTTCAAAGATTTATTATTGTAATAATTATATAAAAGTGATTTGGTATTATATTTTAAAAAAAAAAAGAAGAGAAAATTAGTTTATATTTGTAAAGTGGTTTCATTTTAAATATTTCTTAAGTATATATTTTGTTAAGGTATTAAAGTAGTTTTTAAATTTCAATATTATTAAGTATATTTATAGTAAAGTGTTTTAAGATTATTTAAAAATCTAAGTGTTTTGTACTTGGTGTTTCAGAGAAATAAATATTTGGAAATGTATTCCGTAAGCGGAAATTGTTTGAAATTGTTTTCAAAAGGAGTTTGAAAATTTGGAAATATATCTTGGAAAGATATTTGGGCAAATAAATAATGTGGGAAATTATTTAATTGTGTGATGGTTGCTTGTGGATGTTAATTGATAGTTAAATAACCGACTATCAATATTGGCCAATGCGCTGATCGTTTCGAAGAGACCGGGATCGAGTTTCCGTATACCGGGATTCTAGGTCTGGAGACTCGAATACCACTTCGATCTGGTTTGTATGTTTTGTGTAACGATTTCGGAGTCGAAGATGGAGCAGTGAAGTGCAAGGGCTAGTCGCTACTAATCCTGAGGATATTTCCAAAATGGATGTAGTAGGAATAGTGCCTTCGGTTCCGTTCGGACCCGGGACGGACTTGTATGGACGAATGCTTGCGAAACATCGTCAGCGGACGATGGGCATTCTAAGGGATATGTTCTCTAAAAGGTATCGTTTAGCCTCGAACCTCATCAACCGGGAATGACTGAAAATCAGGGGTTATGCAGCAAGGCTTCGTGGGTAGCTCCCACTGGAGGGTAAGGTCATCCCTGTCTAGATGTCCCTTTTTATTTCGGCTTAGTGGTGCGGTTGCTGATCCCAACCGTGGGGTGATTTTATTCGGGATCATCCAGTAAGGGATGGTTCCGGCCTTGTGTTGCAGGGGAGCGGGCGTACTCCTCGGTACGGTGATCTAGGCCACGTACTGTGATAGGTGGTACCCCAGTGCCTAGTCATTCGTTGGAAATTCATTCTTCCTACGTGCCTTGTACGGTATTTGTTTGTATTACCCACTTTTGTGGCTAGTATGCTGGAATTTAATAATGTAACAATTTCAGCTATTTTAATAAGTATTTGTATATAGACACTATTATAATATCAAAGGAATTTGATAAAAAGTGTTTTAGCTATCGTAAGGTAAAAACCCGACATGTTTATTTGTGGCGTGGTCTTACGAGATGCTTTTGTTTTCAAAGATTTTTGAAACTTTAATAATCAATTGAGTGTGATTTTCTCACGCTGGTATTCCAGACTGACTCGGGTATTGTTTTATATGATGCTCGGGTCAGACCGAGTATTATAGGTTACAGGATATGATGATGTGGAGCTCAGGAGACGAGCTGGATGACGATACGTACTCTCGTACTTGCTATTATTTTTCCGCTGTGTATTCAGTTGTATGATATTGATGTGATGTACTCTGATGATGTATTTGGATGTATATATATATACAGATACAGTTTGATTTGTGTAAAGATCTGTTGATATATATTATATTTTATTCCGCTGCGTATGTGAGATTCTGCTGTTGTTTTCTATTTTTCTTCTTCTACCTCTTCTTCTTAACTAAAATGGTCCGGTTTTTCTTGTATGAAAAACCCGGGTTGTGACAAGACTTAAGTCTGATGTTTGGTTTTCGTTTTCCCTAAATTCCTAGCGTACTCTTTCGAGTAATCTGAGAAAGGCAAGTTTTCATTGATGTTCTTTGGAGCATCAAGAGATGAGTTGGATGCTTTCATTCACCTACCGTAGTATTCTTATTTCAGCTGCATTACTATATTGTATATACCAGCATATGTGAGGACAAGTTGTTATAACTATCAAGGCTGATGATAGTACTTACTGTTGTAACTTTGAAATGCTATGTATCTTAGAGTGACAATTTGTACTATCTTTTGATATTATATGTTATCGATCCATTATGAGATTCTGATATTGTGTTCTTCCTTACTTGTGTTGTTTCTTTTTCATTTTATTTTACCCTAATAATCCGTCTTTCCGGCACTTGGGTGCTCGACACGTGAATACCATGGATGTATTAGTGTCGACATTTGAGGGTCGAAAAGGCGGGTCATTACACATCCTTAGAGGTTGCTTCGCAGTTTTAACAAGTAAAATATGTGTACTTATTACTGTAAAAAATTCAAAGTTTAAATCATTTCATAACTGGTTGAACAAAGTAGAAAATGTTAGGAACAAAAAGGTCGCTATAAATCACTTTGAAAAATAGCTTGTTTTTGGGAATTTTTATAATTAGTTTGGAAGATATCCTTAGGGGTTTCTTTTCATAGATTTTAGTTAGCCTAAATATACTACTTAATGTTAAAAAAACTGGATCAAAAATCATTTCTTTATGTGGTTAAAACTGGCCACAAAATCATGCATTTTTGTCTTGTTCTATGTAGAACTTTAGATAGCATTTATAAATGTTGTCTTTGGTCTACTGCAGCACTTCTAGGCTTGTTGCAATATTTTGTTTTAATGCGACATTTTAGCTACTTTTATTTTTTAAATAGGTTTATAATTTATTATCTTTGTGGAATCTTTTTAGGGAAGTCTAATAACATGGATTAGGATATGAAAAAAGATTAGAGGTTCAAATATATTTTTAGTAATTAAATATTAATTTTTAAAGAAAATGGTTTCCTATGCATCATTTATAAAATAAGGGATTTTAGTAAATTATAAATTTGTTACTTTTAAGTAATACTTTGTATAGATATTTAAAACCTATTTATAAGTATTTTTAAAGTACTTATATAGATAAATTTGGAAAAGTTAAGTATTTTATAAAAGAATAAAGGTTGTTTTAATTATAACACAATTATAATAAATGGTTTTAAAATTTTAACCAAAAGTATATTATCTTGTTAATACGTATAGTTAGATCTTTAAAAAGAAAGTTTAAGATAATGTTAAGTGTAAAATGATTTTGGGTTTATAGTAACAATGTTTAAGCAATAATTGTTTTTAACCCATTTAAATATACTTTTGAAAATAATTAGATCTTTGAAAAAGAATAGTTTTATGATAATGTTAAGTATAAAATGGTTTTGGGTTTACAGAAATAATGTTTTAAGAATATTAGTTTTTAAGCCATTTAATTATACTTTTGGAAATGTGAAATCTTGTTTAAGATTTGTGAATATTCATATACCCTTTGGGATAAGAATATAAATACATTTCTAAGTATTGAAAGAGTAGAAATGAATAGTAAAAGTGTAGAAATAAACAGTAAAAGAGTAGAAATGAATAGTAAAAGTGTAGAAATGAATAGTTAAATAGTAGTATACATGTATATATCTTTTGTAAAGGTATTTTAATATATATATACAAGTATTTACAAAGGAGTTTTTAATTAATAAAAGAACTAATTAAATAAAAATGGCATTAGAAATTGCTTATGTGACTTAATTGTGTTTTGTGTGACTTAATCATGTTTTGTGTGTTTACATGTTTATGGAAAGTATTTAATCCTATACTTAGCACTAAAAGCCGACAAAGTAGATTTATTCTATCAGCAAGAGATAAGAATTATGTTCGAGTGGGGTTTAGAAGCAACAATGCTCTAACATACTGGCTTCACTCTTGACCTAGGGATAGTATAAGGTGGAAAGTTGGAAACATGATAAGTATACAAGAATTGGTTTTCATATGCAATAATTTTCATTTTGTACTTGATAGTTGATTAATCGACTACCGAGTTTGACCAAATTTACTTTGGAAGTATATGTAAGCATCATGTATTGATATGGTTTGAGATCCCCCGGGGAGGACTCATTGTTATGAATCGTTTCTTATTTTAAGAAAGTATATATACAAGATCCTCGGGGGAGGACTCTTTTATATTGTTCGTTTACTTCTTAAAGAACCAAAATTAAGTTAAATGGAAATTTATCGATTTAGTTTTGAAGAGATTGGTAATGGATAAGTGTATTACTTATTGAAAACCACTTCAAAACTGATATATGAGTTATATGTTTTGGAAGAATTTATGAAGTGGAATGGTATAGAGTTGAATTGTCTATCCTAAGGTTAAGTCTAAAGGAGAGGTCAATATTAGCATTCATCGGATGACTTATGTTGGGATCTATTTGTGAACTGTTCGAGATGCTAGAATCCAGAGCGAGATTCAAGAATTGTTCGAGTGATGAAGAGTTGTGTGTTGAGATGCCGAAGGTGACTTCACCATCTGTAATGGCAGAAAGAGTAGGAGCATAACCAGTGGGTTTAGCTAACCCAACGGTATACAACTCCAAATATCTAGAGATGGTTTCGATTGAGGCATGCGGGAGTTGTTGGTATTCGGTATCATGTGTTTGGGTGGACCAGCTATATTTACCTTTGTGACTATTTTATCTAGAGATATGCATGGTTCCGGAAGATAGATTCTGACCCTTGTGTAGGAGGTCAGCTTTTAGTTTTTTACCAAGGAGACCTCCACAATAATACATATGCGAACGTACTTTAGCGATTTTAGTTGTACTTTTAATATTCTTGTGTTGTGAGATGCAAGCAACATAACTATTTTTTGATTTATATTCTACACCCTAGACATTATCTATTATATCTCCTTATGTACTTATTAGATTGTTTGGTTTTAGGAGATAACCACTACGGTGACTCGAACGGTCTCAAAAGTATTCTTTTATACTAATCGCATATTTCTTGAATTTTTCATACTAGACTTATGTCTGACTCATGGTTTTATCTTTCCCTTAATTCCATTGGTGCTCTTTCGAGTAATCCGAAAAAGGCAGGTTTGTGTTGATATTCTTTGGAGCTCGAGGAGACGAGTTGGATGCTTTCACCTACCATAGTATTCTTATTTTCGCTACACTACTATATTTTATGTATCAGCATTTGTGAGGACATGCTGTTATAACTGTCTAGGCTGATGATAGTACATAGGATTATAACTCTAAAATGCTATGTATCTAGAGTGATAGTTTATATTATCTTTTGAGATCATATGTTATCGTTCCGTTGTGAGATTTTGATGTTGTGTTCTGTTCTTTTTCTTTGTTTTCTTATTTTACCCTAACAATTTTCCTTTTTGGCACTTGATTGCTCGACACGTGAATACTATGGATGTATTAGTGCCAACATTTGGAGGTCAAAAAGGCAAGTTGTTACGGTGCCACACTATAGTATGCACAGTTGGGTGGTTAACCTTTAGCCCCTTATGTCACCTAGCTAAACAGTTTGTACCATTAGGGCTAGAACCGGGTCATGATTGACTCCTCGCATTGACGAGCATACTGGTGGATACTATCACGATCCTGTAGAGGTAACAGAAGACTGTAGGAGTGGATCCGAGTGGACAAACACATGTGATCCAAGAGCATGCGGATAGACATCGGTCTTTCTTCTAGTTTTAGCAGAGTGGTATATGGGCATATACTATTGATACACGTCACCTAAGTATGGATATAAGTAGGCGACCTACATATGAGATATGACTCTACTTCGGACTTTGTGTCTATCTTACAGTCAACTCTCATCACCATTTATTATTATGTGTTATTTTTATATATGGAGATGTGATTATACACGTGCTAGTTGTCCAGAGTCTAGTTGATCCTCGTATCTTTGTTTGTATATGATTTTACAGATAGGTGGCATAGTATTATATTGATGATGATATTTTTTATTTATTTTAGGATTGAGGACATACTTGGACATTGTTGTGTGCTAGCCTAACTATACTTGATGATAACTCAAGTATTGATGTTTATGAATTTTGATGATGATTTTAAAATGGATGATTCACCCATTTGACATTGATTTTATGATTCTTTATTTGATATGGTTTTATATGGATGATGATATCTTTATGCATGGTTCTGTGATACTCAAAATTTTGTGATACTTTGGGGATTATTTATGATACTATAATTATATATCATGCATACATTATTATATAAACACACACATTAACGTTTACATTTAGACATGGTTTGACCCATATGTTATTTACATAATACTCGTGTTAGTCCGAGACATTTTAGGTTCAGGGATAAAGAGACCAGCTTTGTTTTATGAGCATAGTGGAGATTAGAGATTCATTATCTTCGTATACCATTTTGTTTATGTAGTCTCTTTATGTGTATGATGACACTGTGATGTTTTGTATGATACTATGATATGTATTGATTATGTTTGAGACAGTGGACATTTTAGATGTTTTGTATTCACACTGTCTCTTATATATTTCCTATTATATTTTATCGCTGCGATAATGGCTCAGTGTTCTCCATCTTTTATTATATATTGTGTATTGTTCTATCCTGAAGGCACACGTATTTATTTCTTTGTGCCAAAACTACATACATTTATGTTAGTTATTTATTCGATTTTGAAATACGTACCAGCAATAGTCTAAAGGAATATTCACATGTGTACCATAGAGCCTCATTCTTCGTATTATCTAAAAGTATTACTTAGTAATACTCTTAAATAATATAGGTATAGATGTGGGATGTTTCAATACCCAATTTTTTATATAAAGAGAATGTTTTATTGAGAATATGTGTGAAGATATTTCTCTTTTCGAATAAAAATGTATTGTAAAATATCGTTAAATATTATAAGATAATATTTTGGAAAAATATTTTACAAGGATGAAAATAATTTGATTAAAAAGTGGATTTATGACAAGAAAAGAAGTAAAATATTTGGTTTGAATAAAATTTTGGAGGTGTGTTCTATTTGGAAAACTCGATTTGAAGATTGTAAAACTAGATTGTGTTACATGAGGTATTTTACTTTAGTAGTTCGTTTTTGTTGAATTTGTTGTGTTGTTCTATTGCTTGTTGAAATTTGTTTTTTTACTTTGACTATTTCATTTGACTGTGGTGTTTAATGATCTTTAGCATGATTGTTGGAATTAAACTACTCCATTTTTATTATATTATTATTGTTTACTTGTTTGATAATGCTTGTTCATTAGTTATGTTATGTTATGCATCTTCGAGTTAATTATTTTGCTTGCATAGTATTTAATGATTGTTTGTTTTTCTTCAATCTGCTTAATTGTCGGTTGCCTGTTGTTTGCCTTGTTATGAATGTGTATATTGTATGGTAGGATACATGAATGTTTGTGTTAATAATCTTATGATGAGGTAATGTTAACTTTTTTAAGGGATATGCATTGGAAAAACTAATGAAATGATAATGGATATATTTGAATAAGTCATAGTGGATGACGTGAGATTTTCTCTAGTTGACTCGACACATGCATAGGGAAAATGGTGGATCATTTGCAAGGAAATCCTAAGAGCCAAATTAAGTGTTCTGAACTTTGACGAATCGACAGCGTGAGGCATTTTGTAACATCCCGTAAAATTAACAATAATTAATAAATAATTTATAAGGCTCCAAGAGTGAAATTCGAGCAAACATTGTAGTTTGGTCACAAAATTTGCACCATTGCATTCGTGATAATTTTTTAAGCAACTTTCATATTTGGAGTTTCGCGATCGGAGTTCAAATGAAAAAGTTATTAGCGTTTGAAGTTTCGAGAGCGAAAATAATTAAAAATGAAAATGGAAATAAATAATATTAAATATGGGACCCCACTGGTCGACCCTCTCATTGGGTCGGTCAACCGGTTAATTATAGGCTGCTAGGTTTTTAACCTTGGCCAATAGCCCGGATTTAATTATTTAATCTAACGGATACGATTGATTCATGTATCTATAAATAAAGGCGTAACCTCTCACTTCTCTTCTCATATTTTCCCATCCAAGCATGAAGCTTTTCAATTTTCCCTTTAACCTCTACTCTCTTCTCAAATCAATCATTATAATAATATGTATATACCTTGTTGTGCATATTTTTTTGGATTAGAATGGATAAAAGAGTCAAGTAAAGGATTGATTCAGATTCAGGAGATTTGAAAAGCTTAAAAGGTGAATGGTAAATTATATAATTTATAACATTGAAATTTACCTCATTAAATTCTTATTTAATTATTATGCCTAAATAAGATCTAATGTTGTAGGCTTATACTACATGTAGGAATATAACCTACATATTCTATAAAATAAGTAGGAGTAGTATATACAACTATAACCTGATCTGGAAATTTGAATTCAGCCCCAAATATTTATTTGTAGAATGTTAGTAATCTTGTAAAATTATTGCAGATCTATAATTGGATTGTAAATTAGGTTTCCCTAGTTAATTTGGAATGTGAATTTCTATGTTTTGATTTATTTGCAGTGGGTTCAATGTAATTTCCATAAATTATTCAATTCTAAAATATGTATAAAAGCGGGTCATTTGAATTAAAAAGGGATATACCAAACGAAGTAAAGTTCTTACTTTTGGTTAATTTATGGAAAGTTATAACAGAAATCCTTTTTGAAAAGGCAGCTTTGATAAATTAAAACGTGGAAATGAATGTTCTACTTTAGAAATTAATAATTAGAATTACAAATAAATAAATAAACACATATAACCACGCTTAACATTCAAAAATAAAAACACATAAATAGCATAATTTATGATGGTATTCGTATTAGCTATTAAAAGCATAGTAATTATAGGACTAGGATTTATGGACATTAATTACATATTCAATGGGCAATAAAATTAATAGAGGGTTAAAAAGAAATTAAATGGGACCGATTAAAGAATTTAATATGATATTTATGGAGGAATTGAATAGGTATAATAGATGGATTTTGAAATTGGTAAATATGTTAAATGAATTAAATGAGGATTGAGTAAAGATTGTCCAATTTTGATATTAATGACTAATTATTATGGGTAATAGACATTTATTATATATTATAAGGATAGCACGGACTTGGGTTATGCCTTGACAGATTTTGCTTCGTTCTAGTGTAAAAACCGTATAGGAGACAAATAGACCTCAAGGTAGATGGTTAGGTGAAAAATTAGTTGATTGAAGGTGGGCCAGTTAACCCTTAGATGAGTTTTTAAGTTGCAATAGTGGTACAACAAATATTATATATTATATTACAAAGCCATATATAGGGGTCATCGGTCTCTATAGCTTGAACCGATTGACTAGCGTTGACATTGCGAAGGGCCCTTTTAGGGGACTTTAGGTAGTAAATGGTCGATGGGTCTACCTCCTCCCTATTTAAGAAGTATTAAATGGTTGGGGTTTTTAGGTAGAAAATATTTAGGTAAATATTAATACAGATATATATATGTATGTATGTATGTATGTATATATAGTGATACCTTGGAAAAGGCTAGGTTATGCATATCGTATGCATACATAGGATTTAACGGATTAGCCGAAATCAATAGACATAACACTTAAATGGAAATCAATCGGTATAAATTAATGGGATGGGTAAAGTGTGTAATTTTCCGATCACCAGAATGTTGTTCTGACCCCCTTTCCCCTCCTCATAACAACCCACAGGTCATATTTAGAAGGACTGGATACTGGAGCAAGATGGGAATAATAGACGATGAAGTCTTCTTATTCATGCTTGGCGTTGACAAGGCAATTAAATATTCAAGGAATAATACTCCAAGGTAGTAGCCTTAGTCAATACGTATGTTATATTTATATTTCTATTATGCTGTGAGTTTATATTTATCGCACTCTAATATACTTGTGTTTATTACAGGTTACCAAAACCAACGATCCATGCCCTAATGGACTTGGTTTTTGATTTATTCAAAATTAGGGCCCATTAAGGTGCAGGTTGTTACACATTTGATCGAGTATTTCAAGTGGAAAGTGAATGTATGATACCAGAGTAGTCCGAAGAAGCACGTTTGACAAGTTAAAGTGATGTAGAGGGGCACGGGATGTCTCGGATCAAGTCAGATGTTGAAGGGATCATTGACAACTCTATGTAGGATGATCGTTCCTTGGGGCAAGGGTATGTGAGGATGCTCAACTGTGTATCGTGGACTGTGACACGGTCTGGCTTGCCTTGAAAGGGAAGTTTCTATGAGATAGGTACATGAAAGAATGCAAATCCAATTATGGCATGAGATGTCATCTACCTGAGATGTCATAGAGTGAGTTATCATGTGTTTAAGAGACCTTGAGAAGATTATGGTTAAGAAGGATTTCAAGAAAGTCATAATGGAGTGAGAATCCAAAAATAATCATGATGGGGCGAGACTCTAAAAACGATCGTAGCGAAGTGAGACTTTGGGGATACCATAAGAATGTCGTGGTAAAGGAGACTTTGAGAAAGTCAAAATGGAGTGAGACTCCAAAGATGTGGTGAAGTGAGACTTCGGTGAAAATTTTGGAGAAGCGAGGCTTTGTAAGGATTATGGTGAAGTGAGACTTCAGTGATGACGTGTGGCAAGGTGAGACATTGGTAATGGCTAATATGACGTGAAGACTTGGTGATGGTCTAATTTGTGTTAGTGGTGGCAAGAGCTGTTCAATATAAGACCATGATGGTGGTCTAGTTCACCTTAGATAGTTTATATTTCTCGACTACATGTCAGGGATCGAGAAATCTAGGATTGGTGCAGGTGTAACATTATTTTAAGGATGTAGCCATAAGTGGGCACAAATATTATTTTGGAAGGTGTTGGTATGAGATGGTACACCAAATGTTATGAGGATGAGACTATAAGGAGGTCCATTGATAGGTTGGAAGATATACATATTATAATGGAATGGCGGTCGGTTTAAGAATTATGGCACATTTGTTATTTGTCGGTATGATGATGTGATGATCACCATTTTTGGGTGTGTGCATGCTTTACTTTAATGAGCTATGTTGATTATCGATTTATGTATATTCTTGTTATGCATGCATGTATAGACCAACCTAAATTTTGTTCTGTATTTCTATGGATGGCTGTTTTTGGATTGCTGAGATACATGGTATGGCTTGTGTATGGAGTTGACCTATGGTTGGGATGTTTCACCATTTATTGGTGGAGTGTTGTATTTATATACTATAGTTTAGATTGCATAAATTAGAAAGGGTATGTATTACTATAATATATGTATGTAGGAATTTAAATTCATTGTTGTGAATGAATATTATGGTATTATGATTGATGGTGTTAATTTACTGCTTTACAAGTAGTTAATGTGTGATTGAAATATTTTCCATATTTTGTGGTTAAACTCATTAGGATGTTTTATTGATCTAGTTGAGGGTTGTATTTGAGAAATTGTGAGGGCATAATTCTTTTAAGGGAGAAAAATGCAACGACCCGCAAATTTAACACATTAATTATTAATTTTAAAATAAGAGTTAATGGAAAAAGGCAAATTCGTGTAGAGTTGACTTTTTGGGGTTTTTGATAATTCCATTGGGTTTAGAAATATCTAAAACGTTATTTTGATATATATATATATATAGCATGATATATTTTTCGTTCAAGGGGCAAAAACTGGTTTTCAGGCCAATGCGACAGCTTTGGCCCAACACTTCTCCTATTTGCCTATAAATAGACTGTTATAGAGAAACCTTTGTAGCCTCCATCCTGTGCCTATTCATTTTTCTTTTAGTTCTCCTCTTTTTCTAAGATTTGAATCTCCTATGATGATGGTGACTTTCCCTAGTTGCTTTCACTAATTACAAAATCAAACAAATCACAAATCAATTCAAAAGTATGTCTTATGATATATCATTTTATACAATGCGACAATGTGAGAACAGTGCTGGTTTTCATTTACCCTAAATCACTCACAATTGACCAAAATATTCCTTAGAAGTCATGGAATCAATGAATGAACGATGATCATTCAGATTGATTTGTGATGAGGAGGTGACCTGGTCGATGCTGATAGCGCTAGGGTTACGACAATATGACATTGAGCAAATCCATATGATTGGATCGGCCCAATTCATAGTGAGGTAGAGGAAAAAATTACATTAATGTTTTGGTGGATGGAATTTTGGAGGCGGTTTCTACCGACGAGGGCGTGCACGGTGGTCCGAGGTGAAAGGTGGCGGGGTGTTGAGCCTAGTGGCGGTGGTTGGAGGTTAGGCGATGGCTGGAGCTATAGCCTAGGATTGGTCAGAGCAGTGTTGACCTATGGAGAGTGGGTATCGTGATTTGAATAGTGGAGGGAGATGGAGGTACTTTTGTAGTTAATTTCATATAAAATTATTTAATTGTGTATTAAACCCTAAGTATTCTAATCTTCGTATCATTCACATACGAACTTCGATTCACGCGCGGTTTCTTACGTTGGGTTCATGGTAAAATTTCGGACCATATGGCGTTGGGTTTGTGGAGTTTGGAGATCGTTGAAAAAGGTGCACTGGTATTGTTTATTTATTTAATTAATTGAATTTTTAAAATATTAAATGCATACATCGATGAAAAATTATATTTATTGATATGTGTTATGTTATATTGATAATTGTTTAGTTATTATGAATATTTGGATAAGTTGTGCCTTAGGTTGATTGTTTATTGTTGATTGTTCTATTATTAGGTTTTTAATTGTAATTAACTATGGATTTAAGATATGGTTGCAATTAATAGGTGAAATAGTGTAGTAAGGGGGAAATTGGATAAACAAATAATAAACAAGATTATTTACAGGTTTTGTGTGATGTTTGTAAATAACAATTGTTGAATGGAATAAAAATAAAATTAATGGAATAAATTTAATAAGGTTATTATTTATGAATTTTTAGGGAAATTCATAAATAATAACAGAAAATATATTTCAAACCAAATTTAAAATGTTTACTATTACTTAATAAAGTGAGATTTTATAAATAATAGGTTTTTGTGAAAAATGCTATTTTTGAAATAAAATACGATGTTTAGAGAGATTTGAAGTAACAAGATTGCAATAAAATATTTTGAAGTATATTATCAATTTAGGAGAACTATTATTGTTTTTGAGGTAAATAAAATGTGCTTTTATAATAAACAATAATAAAATGATTCTATACTTCAGAGAAAACGATGGTCGTAAATATAATGTTTTGAATGGATGTAATATGTGATTGATGGTTGATTTGTTTATCACATATGTTGTTCTATGACAAAGAGATCGTATTTGGATGTGTGTGAGATATTTTTTCATTATCACTGTGCAATTAACTATGCTTTTACTGTGTTGATGTTTGTGTAACTAATATAGTGATTTAGCACACATTTGATTGGTTTATACTTACATTTATGGTATGTTACTAATAATTATAATTAGTATATATGTGTATTTATGTTGTGATTAGCTTATTTGATGTTTTAAGTTGACATTATGTGTTGTCAAATGTTTGTAATGTTTAATGGCTAAGTATGCTATTATTGTTGTTACCCCATATTTATGATGATTGATTGGAATGGTTTAGTAGGAGTAGCGTTTCTTGCTTGTATTGATTGCACTAGTTACGATGGTTTCATTGGCTGCAATGGTTTCGTAGATGTTATGGTTGTTACATGCCAACAAATATTTGGATGTAGGAGAAGAGCATGAAATAGAACTACGTGGGCTTAATCCTCCGAAAGGGTATGTAGGCAGTCTTTTCCTATGCAATAACTATCGAGCTTATGACCATAGTGTATAGGGTTAGACGCGGTCCAAATATAGTTGAAACTTGTTTCCTTTATACACACACATTGCAATGACCCTAATTCTTAACCAAAAAATTTTTTTTTTTTATCATACTTAGCTAAGACTACCTAGGGTCATCCTTCCCTATTCTCATATTATCCAGGATCTTTCACAATATAAAAATATTGTTTTAAATCTAAATCATTCCTAACATACATATATGAAGATATCTATGTTATATTCTACTAGAATCAGAGCATGATAATATGTAAGTAGAAATCCTTTTAAATCTATTAAAATGTGATAATTCCCTGATAAAAGATTAATTATTGTATCCTGATTTTTGACCATAGAATCCACTGGAAACATGTACTTTAGTCTGTTATTCTAATTAAGAAATGATCAAGTAATAATCAGGTGGAAGAAAGCTTTTAATATGGATGTGTAACAACCCTGTATTTTACAAATATTTTTAAATTGATTTTTCCAGATTCAAAAGCTTTATTTATAAAAAAGAATAAATTTTGTTATTTTAAATATAAACTTTGATTTTGATATGGATTAGAATTACAAATATGACTGAATAGAATAATTTTCCAAAAAGTGAATTTTGGTTAAAATAGTCAAACTTTGACTTTTAAATTTAAATTTTAAATATTTGAAATTATAAATTTTATCTTTTATTATGAAAATAGATTTAATAACATGAATACTGCTTTTCGTTTCGTTGAAAACGGAGTTAAACTGCAAAAGATATGTACATTTCAATTTTGAGTATAAATTGTTTATTTTGCAATTTTGTTATTTTAAATTGTATAAATTATATTTTTCTTTGTCATATTTTATTTTAATATGTGTTAATATGTTATTTTATGTATATTTTGTCTTTTAAATATTTATAAAGTGATGTTTGAATTTTTCCAAAGCTCATTGAATTTATTTTCTATTTTTAAAGGTAGTTTCCATTTTTCTGCTATTTTCTTCATTTAAATTATATTTAATTAAAATTTATTTATTCATTTTTATGTATGCATTTTTTTTATGTTTTTATCTTTATTTATAAATATTTTTCATGTACATACAATTTTCCCAAAGTTCATTTCATTTATTTTCAAATTTTCAAGCCTAATTTACATTTTCTTTGTTATTTTCTTAATTTAATTATATTTAATTAATATTTATTTATTTATTTTTGTTTATTTACTATATTTTCGTGTTTTATCTGTATTTATACATATTTTACATGTATTTAAAATTTAAAAAGAAATGGTGGAAATTTGAAAGGTTTTATAACTCTTGTAACTCCAATGTCCTTTTATCTACCGACCTTTCATTTCTCAACCTCCTCTTTATTGATTTTTGGCCGTACCTTTACTCCATCTTTCAGCCACATTCCTCACTCTTTCTCACGAAAATTTTATCATCTTTCTTGAGAGAAAAACTCACGGCCATTTGTTTTACAAAAATTTGGTAAATTCTATCATCTTTCTTCTTGTTTTTATGATTTTTCTATTGATTGTTGCATTGATCCTTCTTGTGTTTTGCTAGGCCTAGCCTCTACCACCACCACCACCATCCTCTCCACCATCATTTGCAGCAGCTCCTCCTCCTAATCCTCTGCCATGATCATGCCATACCATTCCCTTGACCAAAATCCCACAAAAACTTGCACAAAACTCCTTAAAACATTGCCTAGACCACACATATCATCACCTACCCTTCATATCTTGCTTTGGCCGCCACCTACTCCACCTCCACCACCAATAGACGACCTGAAACCCACTACCACACCTGTACCTAACCCCCTACAGATCTGGCCGTGCCTAAGGTTGCCTTGGCCGTGGCCTTTGGTTGCATGAAATCATGTTTGTTTGCCCTATAGTTGTAGTTCCATGCACACATACCTTTGCATCATCTTTTCCTATGTATGGACGACTTGTTGAACCCAAAACCTGATCCAAACCTGATCCAAAACCCTTCCATTACAGTGCTTTTACAGCCCATTGCTGAAGCATATGAGGTAGAAAGCAAGTGCAAGCATTTCTATTTGATTCTGTGCAGTCTATTCTAGTGTAGTTTTGATCGTAGCTGATTTGAAACTCATCGTTGTTATATTGTTTTGTTTGACTTGTATTCAAGGGATTTGATACTTTGGCTCCTCCACTCTTATTTGAATCGTGTTATCATGCTTGTTTGGATCTCATTCGTGCATTCGTCGTTGTGTCTCCAGCACAAAACGGTGAGTTATTCTCACCAGACAATATGTACCTATATAACTAGTAAATTGACACCCTGCGAATCTGTAGAAATATATTATCATGTTATATATGCTTATATTATTATCATATGATGTTCACACCTGTTATTACATCTGTTATATCATATGTTACTGTTATTTAATGTTATTCTGTTATTTATATCTGTTATCACACTGCAAGTTCCCTGTAGATTAGAATCACTATGGGTTGAAATGATACATACCCGAACGGACTTTAGAATAGGGAAAAATCGTTATGGGCTGAAATGATAGGCCTGAATGATTTTTATTTAAATTATTTTAACTTGGGATTGCGGATTTTTCTTTTTTTAACTGCGGATTGAAATGATACATATCTGTATCACTTGACCTAAGTTAGAAAATTATATACAGGCCCGTGGTTATTTTATAAAGTGTTTTGGATATTTTTAAGTATTTTAAAAATTATAAATTTATGAGATTTGATTTAAATAGATTTTGAAATGTTTTAAAATAAAGAAATTATGATTTTTCTATGTGTTAAAAATGTAATTAATGAATGGTTTAACTGGGTTTTTGAAATATAACTTAAGTTGGAAATTTGGAATTTGGTTAAAAATGATATTTAAGTTGTATAAATAAAATGGATATTAAATTTTATTTGGAAATGGTAAATATGATAATTTGATTAAATTTGAATTTAAGTGATTTATTAAAGTATTATTGATTTTTCTATGAATTTAAGTGGTTAAATAAATGAATGTTTAAAAGTGATCTTTTAAAATATAACTTGACTTGGAAATGTGAAATTTGGTTTTAATTAAAGGTTTAAGTTAATTAAATAAAAATTGGAAATTAAATTAAATTGTGAAATGGTAATTTAAATTTGAAGTGTTAAGTTTATTAGTTGAAAGGTGAAGAATTGGACACTTTTACACTTAAATTTATTAAGTAAATTGTTGAAATTGGATTTGATTATAAGAAATTTATTGTGAAAAGATATATGTTAAATAATATGTGAATGAACATTTTAAATGTTAAAATATGATTTTTTTTAAATGTTTATGTGTTTTAAATTAAAGTTATTTAATTGCTGGAAATACACTAACACCTGAAATTAACTTTTAATAGCATTCAGAAATGTTATAGATTCTGTTTTGAACTAAATTTGTGTAAAAAGAGCTATTACAGCATTTCTGAAATGCTGTAGTTGCTGTAATTGAACTTATAGGCTAATATTGAACTCAGGTCTATTATAGCATTCTCTGGAAATGCTATAATGGTCTGCAGTCTTTACTGAAACCAAATTTAACCCTTGTTTTGAAATCTGAACTATCGCAGCACTTCTGAAATGCTGTCTTTTCTATTTTGAACTATAATTCAACTAAAACTGAGTTTAACAGCAGTTTTAAGTGCTGTCTTTGCTGAATTAAAAATGTTTTCAAATATAACTTATAGCAGTTGTTTTTAAATGCTGTGAAATGCTGAAATTTTAATAATTAGGGTTTTTGACTTAGTAAACGAACTCAGAATGGTTTGAAACTTTGGAAATTGAATACTTGATTTGAAATTATAATAATTACACTTTTAAAAGGTTTAAATGAATTATTTTGATTGGAATATAAACTATTTAAAGGTGATTTGAAATGATAGTAAATGAACGATATCTTTGAATTTAAAAGGTATTTAAAGTTGAATATTTGGATTTGAACTGATAGGATATTTTATTTTATTAAAATGATTTGAAATGAAGTTTTGTAAGGATATGATATTTTATTATGTTAAAATGATTTGAAATGAAGTTTTGAAATGATATGAAAATTTAAAATATATGGAAATGGTTTGGAATTGATTTAATCTTTATTTTAATAAAGATATGGTTTGAAATGATATTTTATTTTGAAGTAAAGTATTGTTTTTAAAAGTTATAACCACGGGTTATAATAACGATTGGTTGGCAAAGAGACCGGGATTGGATATGGACATACTCTCTGTCGATACCGAAAACCACTTTGACAACCGTGTACGCGGTGGAGATTCCAGAATGAAGTAGGATGGTGGCGACGTTCTTAAGGTATGTTACGTGGACCCAACTCCCGTGAGTTGGCATAAGGTGGCTAAAACAGGAGCGATCTCGGACCAGTGAGGTAGCACCTCTTCTTGGACACATTTTGTAACAACCCTGTATTTTACAAATATTTTTAAATTGATTTTTCCAGATTTAAAAGCTTTATTTATGAAAAAGAATAAATTTTTTTATTTTTAATATAAACTTTGATTTTGATGTGGATTAGAATTCCAAATATGACTAAATTTAATATTTCCTGAAAATGTGAATTTTGGTCAATAGTCAAACTTTGACTTTTAAGTTTAAATTTTTAAATATTTGAAATTATAAATTTTATCTTTTATTTTAAAAATAGATTTAATAACTTGAATACTGCTTTTCGTTTCGTTGAAAACGGAGTTAAACTGCAAAAGTTATGTACATTTCAATTTTGAGTATAAACGGTTTATTTAACAATTTTGTCTATTTTAAAATTGTTTAAATTACTTTTTCTTTGTTATATTTTGTTTTAATATGTGTTAATATGGTTTTTTTATGTACATTTTGTCTTTTTATATTTTTAAAATGATAATAGAATTTTTCAAAAAATTTACTGTATTTATTTTTCATTTTTAAAGGCTGTTTTCCTATTTTCTGCTATTTTCTTCATTAAAAATTATATGTAAATTAAATTTTAAATATTTATTTTGTGAATATATTTTTATTTTATGTTATTAGTTATGTTTAAAATTATATTACAAGCTCATATGATTTTTCCAAAATTTATTCCAATTAATTTCAAATTTTCTAGACTAGTTTACTATTTTAGCTATTTTCTTATTTAACCTTATATAAATTAATAAATATTATATATATTTTTATATTTTGATAGATTTTAGAATTCTTATCTGGTATTACTATTATTACCAGAAATATAAAGTTATTTAAAATAAAATAAAGAAATATGAAAAGGTTTTGACTTTTGAATTGCTTTTGACTCTTTGAATTCCACCTCTTCATTTTCCACCAACTCTTCATTTCTTTTGACATAACTCTCCACATTTTCAGCCGATCACTTCATTTCTCAACTCACGTATCTTTTTCCTCCTTCCTGAACAAAAAAATTTCGGCCTCCCTTGATTGAAGAGTTTGGTAAAATTCTATCTCTCTTTTTTCTTCTTTTTCCACTTATGTTGATTTTTCTAGTTTGATTTTTTTGCACTTGTATCACCTCATGTAGGTTTGGCCATGCCTCCCTTGCTGCTTAGCCGCCTCCACCACCTGATGGCACACCACCAACACCTCCTCCTCACCAGCCATCCAAGCCATGAACCCCCTTGGTGATACATATCAACAAAAGTTTCAAAACACCCCTTCATACTAGCCTAACCGAGCACCACTCTCATTCCATCACCTTCCACCACCCATGGCCGCCACCAACACCACCTCCACCACCACCTGGACCCTCTGCCACGTCATCACAGTGGACCCCACTCCTCTGGCCGTGACACCTAGGGCCTTGGTCGAGCCCAAATCCTTGTCAAAACCCATGTGTATGCATGCTTATGTATGTTATTCACTTCTACCACTTTGGCACCATCACAAATGACCTCTAGGCCGGCCCATACCCACCATAACCTGACCCAAACACCTGCTATTGTCATGTATTTTCCCTCATGGCTGAGCCTAGTAAAGGTAAAAAGCAAGTGCAAAGCATTTCTATTTGATTCTGTGCAGCCTATTCTACTGTAGTTTTGATCGTAGCTGATTTGAAACTCATCGTTGTTATATTGTTTTGTTTGACTTATATTCAAGGGATTTGATACTTTGGCTCCTCCACTCTTATTTGAATCGTGTTATCGTGCTTGTTTGGATCTCATTCGTGCAGTCGTCGTCGCTTCTCCAGCACAAAACTGTGAGTTATTCTCACCAGACAATATGTACCTATATAACTAGTAAATTGACACCCTGCGAATCTGTAGAAATATATTATCATGTTATATATGCTTATATTATTATCATATGATGTTCACACCTGTTATTACATCTGTTATATCATATGTTACTGTTATTTAATGTTATTCTGTTATTTATATCTGTTATCACACTGCAAGTTCCCTGTAGATTAGAATCACTATGGGTTGAAATGATACATACCCGAACGGACTTTAGAATAGGGAAAAATCGTTATGGGCTGAAATGATAGGCCTGAACGATTTTTATTTAAATTATTTTAACTTGGGATTGCGGGTTTGAAATGATAGAACCCGGATTTTTCTTTTTTAACTGCGGATTGAAATGATACATATCCGTATCACTTGACCTAAGTTAGAAAATTATATACAGGCCCGTGGTTATTTTATAAAGTGTTTTGGATATTTTTAAGTATTTAAAAAATTATAAATTTATGAAATTTGATTTAAATAGATTTTGAAATGTTTTAAATCAAAGAAATTATGATTTTTCCATGTGTTAAAAATGTAACTAATGAATGGTTTAACTAGATTTTTAAAATATAACTTAAGTTGGAAATTTGGAATTTTGGTTATAAAATGATATTTAAGTTATATAAATAAAATGGATATTAAATTTTATTTGGAAATGGTAAATATGATAATTTGATTAAATTTGAATTTAAGTGATTTATTAAAGTATTATTGATTTTTCTATGAATTTAAGTGGTTAAATAAATGAATGTTTAAAAGTGATCTTTTAAAATATAACTTGACTTGGAAATGTGAAATTTGGTTTTAATTAAAAGTTTAAGTTAATTAAATAAAATTGGAAATTTAGTTAAATTTGTGAAATGGTAATTTAAATTTGAAGTGTTAAGTTTATTTGTTGAAATGTGAAGAATTGGAAACTTTTACACTTAAACTTATTAAGTAAATTGTTGAAATTGGATTTTATTATAAGAAATTTATTATGAAAAGATATATGTTAAACGATATGTAAATGAACATTTTAAATGTTAAATTATGATTTTTAAAATGTTTATGTGTTTTAAATTAAAGTTATTTAATTGCTGGAAATACACTAACACCTGAAATTAACTTTTAATAGCATTCAGAAATGCTATAGATTCTGTTTTGAACTAAAATTGTGTAAAAAGAGCTATTACAACATTTCTGAAATGCTGTAGTTGCTGTAATTGAACTTATAGGCAAATATTGAACTCATGTCTATTATAGCATTCTATGGAAATGCTATAATGGTCTGCAGTCTTTGCTGAAACCAAATTTAACCCCTTGTTTTGAAATCTGAACTACCGCAGCACTTCTGAAATGCTGTCTTTTCTGTTTTGAACTATAATTCAACTAAAACTGAGTTTTAACAGCAGTTTTAAGTGCTGTCTTTGCTGAATTAAAAATGTTTTCAAATATAACTTACAGCAGTTGTTTTTAAATGCTGTGAAATGCTGAAATTTTAATAATTTGGGTTTTTGACTTAGTAAACGAACTCAGAATGGTTAGAAACTTTGGAAATTGAATACTTGATTTGAAAATATAATAATTACACTTTTAAAAGGTTTAAATTAATTATTTTGATTGGAATATAAACTATTTAAAGGTGATTTGAAATGATAGTAAATGAACGATATCTTTGAATTTAAAAGGTATTTAAAGTTGAATATTTGGATTGAACGGATAGGATATTTTATTTTATTAAAATGATTTGAAATGAAGTTTTGTAAGGATATGATATTTTATTATATTAAAATGATTTGAAATGAAGTTTTGAAATGATATGATATTTTAAAAATATGGAAATGGTTTGGAATTGATTTAATCTTTATTTGATAAAGATTTGGATTTGAAATGATATTCTATTTTGAAGTATAAACTGTTTTTAAACTTATAACCACGGGTTATAATAACGTTGGGTTGTTAAAGAGACCGGGATCGGATATGGACATACTCTCTGTCTTACCGAAAACCACTTTGACAACCGTGTACGCGGTGGAGATTCCAGAATGAAGTAGGATGGTGGCGACGTTCTTAAGGTATGTTACGTGGACCCAACTCCCGTGAGTTGGCATAAGGTGGCTAAAACAGGAGCGATCTCGGACCAGTGAGGTAGCACCTCTTCTCGGACACATTTCTTCGATATTATACTCTTACTTGTGATTGACTAGATGGCCATCCTCCGATTTGGGAGTGTTGTTCGAGGTGGAACGGTAGTGGCTGCTATGCGTATCCATCAGTCCGTGTGCGTAATTGGTATATCTACCCTGGCATTGCCTAGTTGTGCCGTGTCACCTACCATATCGAGCTTTACTACGATTATGATTTTAAGATCCGACCGCGTTAAGGTTCTCCATCCCCTTAACGCTATTTTCTATATGATTATACTTTACTTATTTAGACACTATTATAATATCGAATATTACTACATAGTAGATAGTTTAACGGATCCTTAGAGGATGGGCGGTCCCAAGCATCTTCTAAGTTACTTGTACCTTTACTACAGTTCACTTGAGTTGGTTTACATTATATAAGTATATATTGTCCTGACTCGAGTGTTTTGTGTTTTTCTTTATGCTCGGGTCAGCCTGAGTTATTCACAGATTTGGATTCCACTTTCTGGAGATTTGAATCGCTGGAGATTATCTGCTTGTCTTGTCCTATCTATTTCAATTCCATTGTTCTACTCAGCTTGTACTTGGTTATTATATTGAGACTTTTGTTGTATTCTATTTCTTCTATTATATCTTATGTAACTCTGATATATTTATATAGTAGCTTCATGAACTACTATTTCTTTTACTTCCGCTGCATTATTTTACTCTGTGTCTGTGATCTGTGATTATATTTATTTACTGTATATTCTGAGATTTGCCAAATTTTAATTACAACGCGGTATTTTGAGAAATTCAACTCCGGCATGAGTGTCTACCTATACACTTATAATGGATGCGAATGGTTGAAAATGACGCGGTCCGTTACACATTTCTTCAATATTATACTCTTACTTGTGATTGATTAGATGGCCATCCTCCGATTTGGGAGTGTTGTTCGAGGTGGAACGGTAGTGGCTGCTATGCGTATCCATCAGTCCGTGTGCGTAATTGGTATATCTACCCTGGCATTGCCTAGTTGTGCCGTGTCACCTACCATATCGAGCTTTACTACGATTATGATTTTAAGATCCGACCGCGTTAAGGTTCTCCATCCCCTTAACGCTATTTTCTATATGATTATACTTTACTTATTTAGACACTATTATAATAGCGAATATTACTACATAGTAGATATTTTAACGGATCCTTAGAGGATGGGCGGTCCCAAGCATCTTCTAAGTTACTTGTACCTTTATTACAGTTCACTTGAGTTGGTTTACATTATATAAGTATATATTGTCCTGACTCGAGTGTTTTGTGTTTTGCTTTACGCTCGGGTCAGCCTGAGTTATTCACAGATTTGGATTTCCACTCTCTTGGAGATTTGAATCGCTGGAGATTATCTGCTTGTCATGTCCTATCTATTTCAGTTCCGTTGTTCTACTCAGCTTGTACTTGGTTATTTTATTGAGACTTTTGTTGTACTCTATTTCTTCTGTTGTATCTTATGTAACTCTGATATATTTATATAGTAGCTTCATGAACTACTATTTCTTTTACTTCCGCTGCATTATTTTACTCTGTGTCCGTGATCTGTGATTATATTTATTTACTGTATATTCTGATATTTGCCAAATTTTATTTACAACGCGGTATTTTGAGCAATTCAACTCCGACATGAGTGTCTACCTATACACTTATAATGGATGCGAATGGTTGAAAATATCGGGTCGTTACAGGATGATTGTGTTAAAGTCTGTATAGTATCAAACTCAGGCTAAAAGAAAGTGGATCATAAGTGAACACAAGCAACATCTAGGCGTA
Source organism: Allium fistulosum (assembly GCA_030737815.1). Classification (NCBI taxonomy): domain Eukaryota; kingdom Viridiplantae; phylum Streptophyta; class Magnoliopsida; order Asparagales; family Amaryllidaceae; genus Allium; species Allium fistulosum. Next base: position 592,181,950 of record CM060905.1, on the reverse strand, counting down.
ATGGAAACGCGCCTAACTTACACATGAGAGGTCACGAGTTCGAGTGCTATGCTGGTCGGTTCAAACCCAATTTTTGTTTTTCTTTTTATTTTTCTCCTGTATGGTTTAAAATCTGATATCTACCTATATCTACACATATATACTTAATTTTTGCCTATAATCTAACATACAAAACAATATTTCTTGCTTTATTATTTTTAAAACCCATTCCTACAACTGTTCTAGGAATTTATATTTATATTTTTGCCCAAATATCAACATGTACACAGATATACATGTACATGTCAATGTCTTTGCTCATTTTCCAGAAAACTGGGTTCAAATGGTTCCTTGCTTCATTGATTTGAAGTGAACATTTGGCCTGACCTATGGTCTAACCATGTGGTTAATCTGACCATTCTTTTATTTGCATTTTACAAACCAGAATCTACCCAAAACATTGATACTCCTTCTTTTCAAAAGCATGTTTATATATGTATGAATCAGACACCTTGTGATCAGATTTATATCATCCTTCCTAACCATAATTCTCTTTTAAAAATGCATATTCAGGGTATATACACTTTTACTTGCATTTGGACATATATCAATATCATGACTTGAAAATATAACAGTTATAATTCTTTCTGGATTTTCCCAATATAATTTCCTATATATCTATCTTTTGAAAGGACTTAGGATGAACTAAAATCATCATAAAATGATTATGCTTATAAAATCCAGGTTTTTCCTCTAAATCAAAAACAACTTTAGCAAATAGATTTTCAAATCAGTTTAACATCAATATCCTTAATACATACCAAACCAGAAATAACCAGAAACAACATAACACGTATTTCTTACAAGTTCTTCCTTCTTAATACATTTAGATAGCCATATCAATCAGGAAATACATGCATGAATTAACACATTCTAGCTCTTATTTCTAATTATCTTAGCATTCTCTATTCCATATCTTTTTAATCTTGCTTACTTAGCTCCATCACAACCTGCAAAAGCATTAGTGGCTGCCCCATTATGAATGAGACACCCCCATGTGCCATGAGCAATAAGGGTCAGATCTATGATCTGGTGTGAGCATTTCTAACATATCCATGATATTAAGCTAAGGATACAGCATAAATGTACCTTGCATAACTTGACAGGTATTATCATGAATGATTAATGTATAAATTGATCAGGTATTCCCATATACATACATAAGAGCAAACATATGCATTAAAACAATTTTTATCTGGAACTACTAAGGTTCCTCATACCAACCCTAATCCCGGAAAGACCCAAGTTTCCTATATCATCATTTAAGGTTGCCTTTTCTTCTTATAAATTCCTGGCCTCATCTGCTATAAGGAATCAAAGGGACACATTGCCATGAACTAATTAACATCATGGCACAAAGATCTAAGGACTTAAACAAGCCATGTGTCAACTTGTCTACTTCAAATAGGACAAGCATTCCAGCAGCCTTCTTGGCACAAAATCCTTAGTTATATTACTAAGTGTATTCATGTTCATTTTATCAATGATAGCTAGGTGTACAAACCACTTATATACATGAAACATACTAGTTACCTTGCAGACATAATATTGCAAGAAAGTTAAAGGTTACTTTCTAGAGGTATAACACCCAGTCATTCCATCTCACATTATTTAGCATATAAACACCCTATTCAAACATATACCAGAATGTTTGCAACTGAGAATAAATGCATGGCTCTATTGGGTTTATTTTGATTTTGCAAGCAACTATGTTTAACCAGATTTTTAACCTTGTTTAAACATAATTTTTAGGCTTGTAAATTTTCTGTTTGGTTTAGGGCTCAGCACTTATAGAGAAAGACTCCATTGCACCCTTAACCAATTATTTCAAGCCTCAGCACTATACCATTGTATATGCAGCTCATAGTTTTTTTTTCTTCATTCTTTGTCTTAAGCCATGATTCAGACTAGTTACAAATACTCTCTTACATGTTTTTTTAAGGTTTTGGTATAACATACAGGGATGAAAATAGAACAACAAAGTTATACATCCATCATAGCAGATCATATCTCATCAAGCATTCATGAAACCATCAGTAGTCAACATGGTTTGTAAATCAAAACATGCAAAATACAGCATATAAAAGCTTGGCTGCCTAATCTCAGGTCTTAATGCCATGTATATGAGTGAGGATACTCACCTAAATGCTTACACAAGCTTAATCCAGAAAACCCCTCAAATCTTTAGCCTTTTCTTCCTCTTCTTCCTTAGGTTAATTAATTCAGTGAGAGAGTAGTTTTCTGGTTAGGCTCTTGATTTATATAAGGGTTCTACCTAGGGTTTTGGGTGATGCAAAATCCCTATTTTAGCCCAAACCAGAATCATGCATTTGGCATTGCATATTCTCTCCCTCCTAACCCTTAATGTCCCGGCCAATATTTTAAAACAAGGCTAAGTTGTGCCCATTTTCTTTCCTTTTCAGAAAGTGATTACTTTAAGTATTTTTATTATACTTACCTCAAACATGATAATGGTGTGACTTTCTATTTTCTGCCTTTATACATTTGCTTTCTTGCACTTTGGTTCTTACTATTTTAGTGCTTCTTTTACTTATTTTTCCTTTATTAATTTTCTGCTCAAATAATATCTGTATATATATACATTTATACAACTATGGGTGTTAGTTTAACTTTAACCTTCTTTTATTTGCAGAAAACATGTGAATTCTTATATGCATTTCTACACTCCTATTATTCAAATAAAATTTCACTTATTCATTATAAATCAATGTTCTCTTCTGTCTTAATTTCCAGACAAGTCATACATATGCATATATATATAGATATATATATATATACATATCCTCAGGAATTTTAATATTCATGTCTAGGCCTATATTTCCTTTATTTAAAACATTTTATCTAAATGTTTTCCTTCTTTGTTTTATTATTCAGGAATTCTGGATTTTCTCTTAGTGCCATAACTAGTGTGCACGTGCACACATGCACACAACCTTGCACCACTGAAAATCCCACCTATATAATAATTCTGATTTTTTCCCCCAGAATTTTAATCATTTATTTAAAAGAATTTTCCTCAAAATCTTGGGGTATTACAATCACCCCTTCTTTTAGGAATTGTGTCCTCACAATTTGCAACATAATCTTTGAGTACTTCTAATTTCTTAGGGAAAAATTATTCAGCATATGCATGAGCAAATCAATTAGTCACTGTCTATCATACATATTAAGCTTTCTTAGTAATCTAAGAATTTACCTTTTAAATTTGCAAAGAGCCTAGGGTAATCCATCCTGATTTTATCCTCTAGCTCCCAAGTACAATCACTAGGATCTATACTCCATTGAATCTTTACAAGCTTCAATGTCTTGTTTCTTAATTTCTTTTCTTCCCTTGCCACAATTCCCACTGGCTCTTTCTCATAGATTAGATCTGGATTAATCTGAACTTCAGTAGGCTTTTCTAAGATTTCCTCCTTGTCATGTACCCATCTCCTTAGTTGTGACACATGAAACACATTGTGTATTGCACTCATCCCCTCTGGAAGCTCCAGCTTATAGGCTAGTGAGCCTATCCTCTCCAAAATCTTGTATGGTCCAACATATCTGGGTCTGAGTTTCCCTTGCTTGCCAAATCTCAAGACTTTCTTCATTGGCGAAACCTTAATGAAGACATAATCACCTACTTTGAATTCCACTGACTTCCTCTTTGCATCAGCATATTTCTTTTGCCTATCTTGAGCTGCTGCCATCCTCTTTCTCACCAGTCCTATTTTCTCTGTGATGTCCTTGACATATTCTGGCCCTAGGATAGCTTTCTCTCCTGCCTCAGCCCAACACATAGGTGATAGACATGGCTTTCCATATAGGGCTTCAAAGGGTGCCATTCCAATTGTGCTTTGGTGGCTATTATTGTATGTGAACTCAGCCAAATGGAGATGGTCCTCCCAATATCCTCCAAAGTCTAACACACATGCTCTAAGCAAATCCTCTAAAATCTTGTTTACCACTTCTGTTTGCCCATCTGATTGGGGGTGATAAGCAGTGCTTAGGCACAATTCACTCCCCATAGCTTCTTGGAAGCTCTTCCAGAATCTTGAAGTGAAGATTGTATCCCTATCACTCACTATAGTTTTAGGAACACCATGCAACTTTACCACTTCTCTCATAAAAGTTTGGGCTAGCCTAGGTGCATTTCTGTCTGCTTTTACTGGTATGAAGTGGGCTACTTTAGTCATCCTATCTACAATTACCCAAATACTTGTATTTCCCCTCTTGGATCTAGGAAGACCATCTATAAAATCCATAGATATGTTTTCCCACTTCCACTGTGGTATGCTAAGTGGCTGCAACAACCCTGAAGGTCTTTGGGTCTCAGCTTTTATTTGTTGACAAACCATGCACTTAGCAACATGTCTTGCTACATTAGACTTCATTCCCTTCCACCAATAGTCCCTTTTTAAGTTTTGGTACATCTTGGTGCTGCCTGGATGTATGGAATATTTGCTCCTATGGTACTCATTAAGGATTTCTTCTTTCAATTCTATGATGTTTGGGACACATATCCTACCCTTGTACCTTAGGTATCCTTTTCCATCAATGTGATAATCCTTCACTTCCTCCTTCTTTAATAGGAGAGACCTCTTTTCTGCTAAGTCTTGATCTTCTTCTTGCATCTTTGCCACCTTCAAGACCAAATTTGATTGTAAAGTAATTAAACTTAACCTTCCTTTACTCCTTTCTTCCTCAACTATCTCCATACTTATCCCACTGCTCTCATCTATTTCCAAATCAGTGAGCATGGTCAAGTCTCTAAACTCCTCCATCATCAACATGGCCACTTTTGCATGCTGCCTACTCAATGCATCTGCCACTTTATTAGCCTTGCCTGGTGTATAAAGTATATCTAAGTCATAAGCAGCAAGAAATTCAACCCATCTGTGTTGTCTCATATTCAAATCTTTCTGTGAAAAGAGATACTTTAAGGCCTTGTGATCAGTGTATAAAATGAACTTTGCACCTAATAAGTAATGCCTCCAGAGCTTCAAGGCATATACTACTGCTGCCAACTCAAGATCATGAGTTGCATATCTAGTTTCATGGGGTTTTAGTTGTCTAGATGCATAGGCTATGACCTGATCTTGCTGCATCAACACAGCCCCTAGCCCTGACCCACATGCATCTGTATATACAACTAATCCCTCATTGCCTTCTGGTACTCTCAACACTGGTGATTTTACCAAAGCCTCCTTGATCTGGGTGAAAGCTTGTTCACACTTATCAGTCCATATAAACTTTTGGTTCTTCCTAGTCAGGTTAGTGAGTGGCATTGCTATTTTAGAAAATCCTTGTATAAACCTCCTATAGTATCCTGCCATCCCCATGAATGACCTAACTTCACTAACATTGTTAGGCTTCTTCCATGCTTGGATTGCTACTATCTTATTGGGGTTTACAGAAATCCCTCTAGCAGAGACAACATGTCCAAGAAAATGTACTTCCTCTTGCCAGAACACACACTTAGAGAACTTTGCTTTCAAATCTTTTTCTCTTAATCTAGATAAGACCAAATGTAAGTGGTTCTCATGTTCCTCTATTGTTTTAGAATAGATTAGAATGTCATCTATAAAAATCAGAACAAACTTGTCTAAGTAATCTCTGAATATCCTATTCATTAGGTCTACAAAGTAAGAAGGGGCATTTGTTAGCACAAATGGCATAACCAAAAACTCATACAAACCATATCTTGTGTTAAATGCTGTATATTTAACACTTGAATCCTCAACCTTCATCTGATGAAACCCAAATGCCAAGTCTAGCCTAGAAAACACTTTAGCTCCACTGAGTTGATCAAAGAGATCATCTATCCTGGGTAATGGGTATTTGTTTTTGATGGTTACTTTGTTTAATTCTCTATAATCTATACACATTCTTAAGGTACCATCATGCTTTTTAACAAATACTACAGAAGCACCCCAGCATGAATTACTTGGCCTTATAAATCCCTTGGCTTCTAATTCTTCCAGCTGGTTCTTTAGCTCCTTTAATTCACTTGGCCCCATCCTTGTAGGTTTTTTGATAATTGGGCTAGCCCCAGGCATAAGGTTAATCTGGAATTCAACAGGTCTATGGTGTGAGACACCTTTTACTTCCCCAAATACATCCAAGTATTCTTTAACTATGGGGATTTCATTAATAGCTATTTCCTTGGGATTATTTTCTAATTCAATTAAATGATTTAGCCTGTTTTCTTTGATAGGTTCACACAGAATTGTAACCCTTTGGCCTTTAGAATTTTGTAGTGAAATGGTGGATGCATCTAGGTCAATTATGGCTTTGAATTGTCTTAGCCAATCTGCCCCTAATATAACTCCTATATTTGGGAAATTTAGAACATATAAATTGGAAACAAATGTGTTTCCCCCTATGTTCAAATTCACATCCACACAAATCATATCTAATACACTAGAACTTCCTAAAGGGCTTTGTATTAACAGAGGTATTTCAGCCAAATTGCAGTTCATTTTCAACCTTTTAACTATTTCATGGGAAATGAGTGAGTGGGTTGCCCCGGTATCATATATTACAGCTAAAGGTATGGTACAAATAAATAGTGTACCTTCCACTTGACCATGGTTTTCAGCATTAGCCTCAATTATGGCCTTGCTCCTACCTTCCAGGTTTGCCACTTTCCCTTGTTGCTTGTATTCTGGGCAATTTCTTTTCATATGCCCTTCCTTCCCACATAGAAAGCATTTGAAAGCTCCCCCTTTAAGCTCTGGGCATCTTGGCTTAATATGGCCTTCTTTCCCACAATGGTTGCAAACTATTTTTCTTTTGGCTTCATTGGGTTTTGCATCTACTGCCTTCTTACCATCTGCCTCTCCTTTCTTCTTATCATAAGGATGGTACTTCCCTTTGTTCTTCTTGTTGCTATTGTTTTTGAAGCTCCTAAACTTATCTCTTTCCTTGTCATGCTGCTCAATCTTCAGAGCCAAATCTATCACTTGATCAAAAGTTCTGTCAGCATAAGGTAATATAGCCCTGCTAAGCCCTGGGTTCAATCCCTTGATGTATCTATCATTTTTGGATGCTTCATCAGCCACTAACATTGCCCCATAGGTTGACAATCCCTCAAACTTCTGGGTGTATTCTGTGACATTCATAGTCCCCTGTCTAAGTTTGATGAACTCCTCAAGTAAAGTGGTTTTTGCTGAGGCTGGAACAAACCTTGCCTCTAACATCTCCTTAAATTGATTCCAATTAATATCATTTTCATTCCGGCCAGCTATGATCACCTCCCACCAACTCAAAGCTGCACCTTTTAATTGCCTTGAGGCCACTTGCCTCTTCCTTTGGTCATCTAGTTGCATATCAGTGAAGATCCTCTCTAATGTCCTCAGCCATGCTTGAATCTCCATTACACTTTCAGTTCCTTCAAAGCTCTTGCCTCCCAAATTGGTATAAGTCTTCACTAACTTGGAGAGCTCCTCATATGGGTTCTCAGGTCTGTGCCCAATTCCATCTCTCAAAACTCTCACAAATTCCTGCATGTCAAGCATTTGTGGTGTGCTAGATCCTCCTTGATGATGAGACCCTCTTCCTACCATATTTCTAAAAGTATATGTATTTCATTATATTAGTTTATAATACTTCGCTTTAATTTTAAATTGGTTGTATCTTTCCTATTTAATCATTGTGTATGTCACATGCACACACATACATTCAGGGAATACTTATAAACAGTCAAATATATCACAAACAAACCTAGTATAAACATAAGCACACAAATATTTTGCTATGTTAATTAAAACATAGCTCTGATACCAAATGCAATGACCCTAATTCTTAACCAAAAAATTTTTTTTTTTTATCATACTTAGCTAAGACTACCTAGGGTCATCCTTCCCTATTCTCATATTATCCAGGATCTTTCACAATATAAAAATATTGTTTTAAATCTAAATCATTCCTAACATACATATATGAAGATATCTATGTTATATTCTACTAGAATCAGAGCATGATAATATGTAAGTAGAAATCCTTTTAAATCTATTAAAATGTGATAATTCCCTGATAAAAGATTAATTATTGTATCCTGATTTTTGACCATAGAATCCACTGGAAACATGTACTTTAGTCTGTTATTCTAATTAAGAAATGATCAAGTAATAATCAGGTGGAAGAAAGCTTTTAATATGGATGATTGTGTTAAAGTCTGTATAGTATCAAACTCAGGCTAAAAGAAAGTGGATCATAAGTGAACACAAGCAACATCTAGGCGTAATGGAAACGCGCCTAACTTACACATGAGAGGTCACGAGTTCGAGTGCTATGCTGGTCGGTTCAAACCCAATTTTTATTTTTCTTTTTATTTTTCTCCTGTATGGTTTAAAATCTGATATCTACCTATATCTACACATATATACTTAATTTTTGCCTATAATCTAACATACAAAACAATATTTCCTGCTTTATTATTTTTAAAACCCATTCCTACAACTGTTCTAGGAATTTATATTTATATTTTTGCCCAAATATCAACATGTACACAGATATACATGTACATGTCAATGTCTTTGCTCATTTTCCAGAAAACTGGGTTCAAATGGTTCCTTGCTTCATTGATTTGAAGTGAACATTTGGCCTGACCTATGGTCTAACCATGTGGTTAATCTGACCATTCTTTTATTTGCATTTTACAAACCAGAATCTACCCAAAACATTGATACTCCTTCTTTTCAAAAGCATGTTTATATATGTATGAATCAGACACCTTGTGATCAGATTTATATCATCCTTCCTAACCATAATTCTCTTTTAAAAATGCATATTCAGGGTATATACACTTTTACTTGCATTTGGACATATATCAATATCATGACTTGAAAATATAACAGTTATAATTCTTTCTGGATTTTCCCAATATAATTTCCTATATATCTATCTTTTGAAAGGACTTAGGATGAACTAAAATCATCATAAAATGATTATGCTTATAAAATCCAGGTTATTCCTCTAAATCAAAAACAACTTTAGCAAATAGATTTTCAAATCAGTTTAACATCAATATCCTTAATACATACCAAACCAGAAATAACCAGAAACAACATAACACGTATTTCTTACAAGTTCTTCCTTCTTAATACATTTAGATAGCCATATCAATCAGGAAATACATGCATGAATTAACACATTCTAGCTCTTATTTCTAATTATCTTAGCATTCTCTATTCCATATCTTTTTAATCTTGCTTACTTAGCTCCATCACAACCTGCAAAAGCATTAGTGGCTGCCCCATTATGAATGAGACACCCCCATGTGCCATGAGCAATAAGGGTCAGATCTATGATCTGGTGTGAGCATTTCTAACATATCCATGATATTAAGCTAAGGATACAGCATAAATGTACCTTGCATAACTTGACAGGTATTATCATGAATGATTAATGTATAAATTGATCAGGTATTCCCATATACATACATAAGAGCAAACATATGCATTAAAACAATTTTTATGTGGAACTACTAAGGTTCCTCATACCAACCCTAATCCCGGAAAGACCCAAGTTTCCTATATCATCATTTAAGGTTGCCTTTTCTTCTTATAAATTCCTGGCCTCATCTGCTATAAGGAATCAAAGGGACACATTGCCATGAACTAATTAACATCATGGCACAAAGATCTAAGGACTTAAACAAGCCATGTGTCAACTTGTCTACTTCAAATAGGACAAGCATTCCAGCAGCCTTCTTGGCACAAAATCCTTAGTTATATTACTAAGTGTATTCATGTTCATTTTATCAATGATAGCTAGGTGTACAAACCACTTATATACATGAAACATACTAGTTACCTTGCAGACATAATATTGCAAGCAAGTTAAAGGTTACTTTCTAGAGGTATAACACCCAGTCATTCCATCTCACATTATTTAGCATATAAACACCCTATTCAAACATATACCAGAATGTTTGCAACTGAGAATAAATGCATGGCTCTATTGGGTTTATTTTGATTTTGCAAGCAACTATGTTTAACCAGATTTTTAACCTTGTTTAAACATAATTTTTAGGCTTGTAAATTTTCTGTTTGGTTTAGGGCTCAGCACTTATAGAGAAAGACTCCATTGCACCCTTAACCAATTATTTCAAGCCTCAGCACTATACCATTGTATATGCAGCTCATAGTTTTTTTTTCTTCATTCTTTGTCTTAAGCCATGATTCAGACTAGTTACAAATACTCTCTTACATGTTTTTTTAAGGTTTTGGTATAACATACAGGGATGAAAATAGAACAACAAAGTTATACATCCATCATAGCAGATCATATCTCATCAAGCATTCATGAAACCATCAGTAGTCAACATGGTTTGTAAATCAAAACATGCAAAATACAGCATATAAAAGCTTGGCTGCCTAATCTCAGGTCTTAATGCCATGTATATGAGTGAGGATACTCACCTAAATGCTTACACAAGCTTAATCCAGAAAACCCCTCAAATCTTTAGCCTTTTCTTCCTCTTCTTCCTTAGGTTAATTAATTCAGTGAGAGAGTAGTTTTCTGGTTAGGCTCTTGATTTATATAAGGGTTCTACCTAGGGTTTTGGGTGATGCAAAATCCCTATTTTAGCCCAAACCAGAATCATGCATTTGGCATTGCATATTCTCTCCCTCCTAACCCTTAATGTCCCGGCCAATATTTTAAAACAAGGCTAAGTTGTGCCCATTTTCTTTCCTTTTCAGAAAGTGATTACTTTAAGTATTTTTATTATACTTACCTCAAACATGATAATGGTGTGACTTTCTATTTTCTGCCTTTATACATTTGCTTTCTTGCACTTTGGTTCTTACTATTTTAGTGCTTCTTTTACTTATTTTTCCTTTATTAATTTTCTGCTCAAATAATATCTGTATATATATACATTTATACAACTATGGGTGTTAGTTTAACTTTAACCTTCTTTTATTTGCAGAAAACATGTGAATTCTTATATGCATTTCTACACTCCTATTATTCAAATAAAATTTCACTTATTCATTATAAATCAATGTTCTCTTCTGTCTTAATTTCCAGACAAGTCATACATATGCATATATATATATAGATATATATATATATATACATATCCTCAGGAATTTTAATATTCATGTCTAGGCCTATATTTCCTTTATTTAAAACATTTTATCTAAATGTTTTCCTTCTTTGTTTTATTATTCAGGAATTCTGGATTTTCTCTTAGTGCCATAACTAGTGTGCACGTGCACACATGCACACAACCTTGCACCACTGAAAATCCCACCTATATAATAATTCTGATTTTTTCCCCCAGAATTTTAATCATTTATTTAAAAGAATTTTCCTCAAAATCTTGGGGTATTACACACATACATACGTGTGAAGTTGCATATGGGCGCAAAAGTGGAACGAAAAGGTGGATGAAGGCTATATCGTGGATTGCTGATTTAGTATATCCTTTTACACCATGGTTATATCATTTACGAGTTAATAATAATTCTTATATAGAAATGTAAATTGATGTAATAATGTTGTGTAATAATTGTATTATTGAGTTAATTTTATTTATATTGATGTTAGATTCCACCGTGAGATTTCTCTTTTCCTTTCTTAGTTACTGACAAATCAAATTATAAAACAAAATTCACTATTGTTAATGTTAGAAATTAGTAGCAATAGTATTTTGTGGCATTTGTAATTGATTTCTGATGTTGAAAATAGTGGTGCATTACAATCACTAAGGAGGAAACACAATTAATTTTGAGGTGTTAACAAATGGGAAGAAGCAAGGTAACTCATCTTTAATCTAATAATATATTCTTTTTAATATTGCTTTATGATTTTGGCATTATAACTCATTATAAATAAATGGGTTCAAACCTAAAAATTTTATAAACTTAATTATAAAACAATGAATTTAAATCTATAGTTTGTCTGTGTGCGTATTAAAAATATAAAGTTTACACAAGGAAATGAATTCAAACTAACAGTCTGTGAAAATATATATTGTAAATCTTAAGTTTTTTAAATTTGATTGTAAATAATGAATCTAAATCTAAAGTTTATGTAAAATTGATTGTGAAACAATGAACTCAAATCAATAGTTTTTTTGAACTTGATTGTTAAACAATGAATTCAAATATATAGTTTGTATAGACTTATACACACACACACACACACACACATGAATTTCTATTTATTTTTTGAAATCCCGATAAACCGAGCTTTATCGCTAACATATGAAAGGAACACAGGCTAGTCCACCACAGCTTGCATTCCCAATTTAAGCCAGCCCTTTCGACCTTAATATTAAAAAACTAATTTTTATTTGACTTATGTTCTAACATTACATAACTACTTTTTAGGTTGAAATATTTTCAAAATCAGATTGTAAAATTATAGAAGTTCAAATAAAATATAAGATCTAATAATAAATTCAATATATATGTGTATAGTTTTAATAAATTTTCAACCAGTCAAACTATTATTTTAAAACCCAAATTTGAAATTTAAACAAGTAACATGTAATATGATTAGTAATTTACATACATACATATATATATATTAATTTATATTTATATACATTAAGTATGGAATATACATGCATGTAAAAAGTCACATGTGTGTTTGTATGTATGTGTGTACTTGTGCAGTTAAAGCGCTTAGTGGTTTTATAGCGTTGGAGGTATAAAAAGTTTTAGCGAGGATATAGCGGAAAATAGTGGAGGTGCAAAAAACTTCATTAGATCTAAAACAAAATGTTTAAAGTTAATTTATTCTCATTTCACAGCAATTATGTAGAAAAAAGAATTATTGTTTAATCTTATCTAACTAAAACCGAAGAATATCATTATTTATGTAGTTTAGATTTGGTGACTACAGTGGAGTTCTAACTTATGAGCACTTATGCCTTAAAATTAGGTCTTTACCATAACTTTGTTGATTTAGTTTAAAAGAGAGTTAGTCAAATCAACTTTTTTATATTAATGTTACCAAAGTGGGTGCTAAAAAATCTTGATTTAGCAGATGTAGTAAAAAAATAGCAGGGCATAAAATGGATCTATTGTTTAGTAGTACTAAACTGAAAAAGCGTAGTAGTCGAAGAGTACTATGCACTATAGTGGAGATTTTGCGAAGTTTTAGCAAAGCTGTTAACAAGAAAACTTGTCAACACCTTATAGTTGAGTTTAAGAAAAAGGTTAGTCCTTTTTATCCTCTCTTGGACAAGTTGAGGAAGATAGGATTTGGGTATTCCCTTTGATTCAACCTTTCGAATAGGTTTCTCTTCTGAAAATTTCTCCTTTTGACCTTTCGACTTAGTCGAAACGCTTGAATCCCCCTCTTTTTAGTCTTTGAACCCGACTAAGGTAATCCGGTTATCTCTTTGAAACCTTCCTTTTGAAGCAGTTGTGGAATGCTAGTGGAATAGCTCTAACGATACATGGATGAGATTGGTCTGGGTGGGTTTCGACCTTGTCGAAAGCTGGGCTAGTTAGCAACTTAGGTTTGGTTCTGGAATCAAGGGTAAATCAGCTTGAGTCAAGGTTTTGACTCACTTGATGGTGAGAGTTTAATGAATGGTGGTTTGCAGTAAAGGTCTTGGATTACTTTGAAAGGCAGGGGTTTCGACTCACACGGAAGGAGCCTTTCATTGAGGTCGAAACCTATAAAATGCAATTAAATCCAGTAAAAGACCTTCACACAACTTTATAATCAGAAATATTGAAAACTTCCCTTTATTAAGCCAATAATGATTGTGCTGAACAATTATCCCCAATTTGATTTACAAATTAGGGTTTACAACTTTGCAAACTTAAGAAAATACAAGTTTGGAATGAGTGGATTTGGATCCCCTAAAGTAGACCCCTTGGTCTTATTTATAGATGCAGTTTGGCATCTTTCGACCCAGTGCTTTCAACTTGGTCGAGAAGTGGCTTCAGATACCTTCCGACTCCTTCGACACCCGTGCATCCCTCTATAATGCTTTCGAATGGGTTCGAATGCCTCCGTCTTCATCGAGAGAGGTGGTTGCGCCTTTCCTTCTTTATGTTGCTTTGTCGTCACAAGGAATGAAAGTAGGAGCTTTCGACTTTGTCGATAGGCAGTTTCAAGGTGTTCCGAAGGTGTTGAAATGTTGATGGTTTCGATGCCGTTAGTAGCTTATGAACTTATGCTTGTGGACTGATGCGGAACCTTCCCTGGATGTTAAATGCTTCGACCGGTTCGAAAGGCTTGCCTTTTCTTTTGAAATGGTTGTTCCATCTTAGGCCTGTTTTTGAGTGGTTTGAGTGGAGGCAAAACCTTTGGTTTCAAAAGGTTTAACGTGCATATATAGGGTTGTCATTCTTTGTCTTCGAAAGGTGTTGCTTCAACTCGATCGTAAGGTTTTCATGCATGTGGAAGCACCTGCTTCGAAAGGGGGTCTCTTGAAGCGGAAGAGTGCTTTCGACCTCTTCAAAAGGTTGTGATACTTCAAGTCTTTGGCTATGCATCCCTTTGACTCCTTGAAAGGTCCATTGGAGCTTTTTCCCTCTTATTCTTCTTTGTCTTCCACTCAATCAGGTTTCGACAAGGTCGAAAGGATATTTGGTAGTAACATTTGCCCCCTTGTGAAGGGATGCCCTTGACTTTCCAAGTCAATAATCTCGAAACACTTAATGTTTCCTGCCTTTCCAAATTCCAGCGTGGATCTGGGTCGTACATTTAAAATTGAACGGGTGGTCTCTATCTCTGCTGACTTTTCTTATAAGTCGTGTTCTCTTCTTCATCTCTTTCATTCACCTGCAATCAAAATTATCTTCGAGCCAACATCACCATTCTCAAATCCTCAAATAATCTTTATCTACAATAATCAAAAATTCAGATCTAAAGTAAATTGATATTATCTCGCTTATTTGAATTTTCTTCTCTTTTTACCTTATAATGAATTTCAATTTCTTAAACTTTCACGATTTGGATTTTGAATCATTGCTTTGAATTATTTGCAACTGCTCGAGTTTTTATTTGCCTGAAAGTGTTTTTTGATTTTAATGTCATGGTTTGATTCAATTCGCTTTTCTTTTTTATCCTCATTTTAATCCTTCCTGGTCTAGTTTTTACTGCTATTGTTATTTTTAGAAAATTTGAATTTCCATCTTAATGATTTTTAAATAGTTGATTTTCATTCAAATCCGTTTGTTTATCAGTTTTTGAATTTCTGGGTTGAAATCGAGAGTGGGGTAGAAGGAAATTTCGTTTACTTCACCTAGAAGCTTTATGCTGTACGAATCAAAAAATTGGCGCCATAAATTTACCTTTCTACCCATTCGAAAGGTATTAAGGCCGCAACTTCCGTTTTGCTTTATTAGCCTCTTTCGATGGGGTCGAAAGGTAATGTAGCGCTTCATTTGACTAACCTCATCGAAAGGCTATATAGTAAAGTTAGCATGCAGTCGACCTTTTTTGAAAGTAATTTTGTATTTTAAAGTATTCAGATACCTTTCGAAGAAGTTGGCTATTATATCTTACAAGTTAATTACTTAATTTACTCTTTCGAAAGCACAAACTTTGTCTCATAAGTTTCGCCACCTTTAGTACACACTTATTCCTAATTTGTTTAAGTTAGAAATACATAAATTTTTTTATAAATGGGATTGAAGAAAGGATACTTTATATAAGTAACAAATCAAACATTTCGGCTTAGACAAAACCTATGTACTCAACTTAGTCAAAACCTACTATGTTGATTTAAATTTTATTATTGTTACACCTTCGAGACCATATACCACTTTTCGACTCTGTCGAAACCTTTTATAACTGGTTGGGATTTAATCATATCTTTTACCAACATTGTCGAAACGTCCCAAGTTCTTTTATTTTCTTGTGAACATGATTCAAACTCGACACCTTTCGACTTAGTTTGCATATAAGGTTTCGATAACATTCACATTGCCTTAGAAAAACTAATTCCATGGGTTTCCACAGTGTCGAAAGTTTCTTTCAATCTGTTTATTGAATGTTTGGAGCGTGTATTTTATTAAATATGTTGTGTTGGTTTTAACTACTTTCTTTTGACAATAAAACATCTATTGAGCTTTCGACATGGATGAAGTGTGTTCATTGGAAGTGTATTTTCATCATTCCTTTTGACTTTGTCGAATGCTCAGGAGATCTTATCATTGGGCTTTCGACATTGTTAAAGGGTGTTGACTTTTATTTTCCTTTTCGATTCTGTTGGATGCTCAACGAATCTTACTTTTCTAACCTTAACATTTTTCCAAGAATATGAAATTTCATGTTTTACTTGTTTGATATTCTAATTATTATGATAGGTTTTCAATATCCTTGAAAGAATGTTAGTTTCATAACATACTATAATTTCTAACTGAAATGATTTCACCTGGCAGAATCATGAGTTCACCAAAGAAGATCGAAGTCATCTCAAAACATTCCTTGATATCCACATAAGATGAACTAGATGCGATCTTAAACGATTTTGAAATTGCTGGGGTATAGGCCATGCCCCCTACTGAAAATGACACCATACACAATCCTTCTGAAGGATTCTTTGCTTACACTGCAGTTCATATTTGGCACAGAGGGTTCCTTCCTTTTCCAAACTTCCTATCCCAGTTCTTGGCTCATCTGGGGATTGCTCCTATCTAGCTCTCACCTAATGTCTACACATATCTCCTTTCTCTAGAACTTATGGCATTGGAATCTGGACTTCCTTCGCTCGCTCCTAAAGTCTTGAATTATCTGGTACGGTTGGTCAAGCTGAGCAATCTAAATAACCAAATCTTCAGGGTAAATCCTCCCAAAAAGCTGATTTCTAAGGGAGTGAATAAGTTTAGAGACTGGGAAACACAATTTTGCTACGTTAAATGTTTTCCCAACATTAGCGGGGCTTTCACTTCTCCACGTAAGTTAATTTTAGATTTTATCTTCTCATTCGCTTATTTCCCTTTGTTGGCCTATGTTTTACCAGGTTCTCATGCTAAAGAACTAAAGGTAGAAGATAAGAAAACAGTGGAATCACTGATTGCAGCTTCAGGTAAGATTGGAAATAGATTGACGATGCTGAATCCCACAAACTTGCAAAAGCACTCTCTCTTGCATGTGGGTCAAAGAATACTTGGCCAACCTCCTTTGGTCCAGCATACATCCCGAAGCAAACGCTTTCTTTCTTTGGGAGATCCGACCAACTACTCCCCAATGTCACCTATATGCCCTGACCATTCTGGTAAGTTTAAGTGTTATACTTATTGTTTTTCGTTGTGTTGTTTTCTCAAATTATTTTATTGATTTAGAATTTGTTTGAATTTTCTACAGCTGCTTCTCCGGTTGAAGAACCCACAAGTGATCCGGCTCCTCCCTCTTTAACTTCTCATGCGTCATCTTTTTCTCTGGCAATTGATAGGTCAAAGATAGCTGCCAAAAGGAAATTAGTTAAAACGACTACTGTGGAACCACCTCTAAAGAGAGCCAAAGTAGTTGAAGTTCCTAATTCTCCATCGTTGATCGAAGGGGAATTTGTTGATATTAATAGATCTCTAGAAAGTCCGACCACCAAAGATCCTCATGATCATCCTAAAAAAACTCCTATTAAGGTTGATCCACTCTTTCATATCATCATCTCCAGCTCTTCGAGCATAATCGAGTAGATGCAAAAGGACTTGGGGACTTCGACCCCTACTTAAGTGCTAAATCTTCCTAGACCATCATCTTCTACACCTTCGAGTGATTTCGTAAAGATGGTCCATTCTATCTTAAATTCTTCATCTTATACCTCAATTCACCTGCCTTCTTCTATTTCTGACCTGGCGGGTCATTATCGATCTCTCATCGAACAGCAACTCTTGGTATGCTTTCCTTCACTTAACTTTATTATTACTTGTTTTTCTTTAAGTTTTTTTTGACTTATGTTGTTCTTTTCTCTCAGATCTCCAAGAACTGGTTCTCCTTACATGAAAATGCATTGGAATCCTCCGCCGATTTGTCAAAGCTTCGAGAGGAACCTTCTCACTTAAACAATCAGGTTTCCTCCTTATCTACAGAGAAAGATGAAGCTATAATTGAATTGGAGCGATTGAGGGCTTCCCTTGCCAAGTTAGAGTCGATTATTTTGGAGGAGAGGAAAGCTCGCAACTCCTTTCCGATGAAAACTTAGCATTGACAATGACTATAAAAGAGTCCGAAGAGGAAAAGGCATGGATGGGGGCTAAACAATCCTCGTTAAAGGAAAAGCTGAAAAAGAATAAGGCTTCCCTAAAACTGGCTATTGGCACCATTTCTGATGCAAAGTGGTGAGTGTCGCAATTTCTTGACACTTCTTTTGAAGACATTATTATGAATTCTTTCGAGGACGCTTTGATGCTCGCCTATGCTGATAAAGTCGAGAAATGCCCAGATCTGAGCTTCCCCGCGCTCGACCTCGCTCTTATCGATAGGGTCATGGATAAAATCAAAAAGCTGGAGCAAGGAATTTAAGTTTTCGAGAGGGAGGAAGTCGCCGCTTCCAAAATTCTTCCTTTGAAGTTCCTTCCTTCGAAGTCGAATCCGACTCCGAAGACGAAGATGACAAAGATGCAATCGTCTAAGTAGAGGGGGATGATAACGACGATGATAACGGCGATGATAACATCAATGGAGGTCAAGGTTTAGGCGGTGATAGAGGTAATCAATCTGATGCTCCTAAGAAAGATAGAGATGATAGTAAGAAAACTTCTAAAAAATGCAATCTCGATCCATCTTCTCACGAAGCAAGCCCGCCTGAACCCCCAGTGCCTTCAAACCCTCAAGAAGAGCCTACTTGTGTTAATGTTGAAGAATCAAAAGAGAAGGAACAGGCTTCTCAAACGTCAATTCCTATTTCTCAGGTATGGGATTCTCTGTTAAGCATCTTTCGCTTCGAAGGCAGTAATAATTTAAATCACTTATTTTAGATAAGAAGGAAATCTATTCACCCCTATAAAACCAAGCTTGAAAGAAAACAAGTGGAAATAAATAGTTTATATAGAGAGTTAGATAAACAATTGATGGAGCACAACATTATCTCCAATAAATATCATAGACTCAATAGAAATGAGGCAATGTTAGCCTCCTTTAAACATCAAGAAGCTGCCCCATGACTGAGGAGGGCGCGCCTTCAATATGACAGTCTTCTCAAAGAGAATCGGGAATTGATCACACTTTTTTGGATGTTGATCGAGAGAGAAATATTCCGGTGGATTTTTTATATAAAGCCTACTGTAGACACCCGACCATAGATTTATCATATTTAAGTGACCATAGTGGGGGTTTACTTAGGCGTCTTCACAAACGATATTTGGACGAATTTGGGTCTGATCCGCATCCCGAAGCATGCTGGAATCTGCCTCGAGTCAAATCAATTTCTTAAGATTTGCCCTCTAATAAACTTAAGTATTATAAGGATAAGTTTATATCGAAATTCTTTACAATTTTGTATGAACCAGACGAATAGTTGTAATTATGTAGTAATAATGATTGTGAATGTTTGTTTTAATTTTCCTTCTATACTTAGTTGTATTTCGCTACTTTATTACAGAGTGAACGTCCCTCTGGCAACTTTGTTTCTAGAGATTATCTAAGCCAGTATGTTAAACTAAGAAGAGATTATCTCGAAAAAGCATCAGTTCCGAAATCTTCAAAACTGGCTAGATATTTTTTTCTTAGAGATTTACAAAAACTTTATATGGAACATCCTCGCCTCCGCTTTGATTTTCTTGGTGAAGAAAAGGAAAAGCTACTCAAAGAGATCCGGACATATCATTCAAAACTGATATGTGGTCGTGATAGTCCTCCTGTTGGAGAATGGGACTATAGTAAATATCCTCCGGTTATTACTCCGGAAGGAGTTAATGTTCCTTTTGCCTCGACAGTTATACTTTCTGCTAATTCATTAAATAAAGTTAGAAATGCAATTTCCCAACTTTAGATGTAAAGCAGATGTCTAATTGTACGTTTTAGTTTCATTGTTACTTGAGTTGTAATCTTTTATCGCTTTTAATAAAGAAATTGATTACTTAAGTCTTGACTTTATTTTCTTTCTATTTTTGTTTAAATAGGAATTAAGCTATCCGCAACGCTTCCCTCATTAGATTCGGCATCACGCGTTATCAATCTTAAGGATAAGCTGTTAGTGAATCTTGAAAAGAGAAAACTTCTTGATGATACTTTACTTACTCGTTTCCAAGGCAATACCGAAACATTAAGATGGCATAAGAGATTCTTGCTTCAGAAAACAATTGTCAGAAATCTTAAGGATCAGATTGCCAATTTAGAAGCAGATGTTAATAGTCAAAATGAAGCGATTTTCGCATTGAAATATCAGGTCAAGTCAAATCCATCAATCAACTTTGATCACAAAATGTCAAAACTCATTCAACAAATAAGGGATCTTGATATGAAATTAAAAGACAGCCAGGCTCAATGTGAATCATAAGAGTTCATCATGGGGAATAACATATCAAGCATAGAGTTACCAGTTTCTCCTGCTATCTCCTCTGTTGCAAAATCTACAAGATCCACTTCCCTTGCTGCCCAGAAATTTCCCACTACGATAAATCCTCCTCCGGGCTTAGACGAAAAAGTAGCGGGTGAGTGGTGCGGGAAAGTTAAATATGACAGGATGAAGTATTTTGACGAACAGCAAAAAGCAAGATTCTCGAATCGCATAAATGAATATGCAGCTAGGATTCAAAAGCTAGAACGCGATAAGTATCTTCTCTTAAAGCACATCGCTGATTTAGAAAGGGAAAATAAGACCCTTAAAGGTGCAAAAAAATTCTTGAAATGCGCTTTGAAGACTAACATCGAAACTATTGACGATGAAGATAAAACGAGGAAGAAAGAGAAGAACTAAAATAGGTCCTTCGCATTGCTATCCATCATATTATGGACCCTTTAACTGTTGAGGATCTAAATAAAGCCGTTCAAGGCTTATGAATGATATGTATACATTTTTTCTGTACACTTGTAATAATGTCATTGAATATGTAAATTATGAAAATTTTGTAAATTCACCTGGACTGTGGTCCTTTCCTGTAATGTTATTTTTGATACATCTGTTTGATAGCTTGTACCATAATTTCTGCATTTGTTGAATCTTTCAATCCTTTTTGTTGTTCTAATTTACCTCAAAAGCACAAAATAAGCAGTATTTGTTATTGTCAGCTTTTAATCTATATAGGAGTTTATCCATATCACTTGTGGATATTAATGAATCATTATATCAAGATTTGACAATAAATGAAAATTAATCGCTTTTGACGAAATGTTTTGAATCTCATCTTTGGTAACGATAAGAGATAGCCGAGAATTTAAATTTAAACATATTGTTGTAATATCTGAAGTTTGATGGTAGAAAACCCTTGTCTTAAACACGGATTTAAATGTTTTAGAAAGTCATCGTCTGAAGATAGCTAACAGAAAGTTAATAATGACCATGTAATAGAAGTCCATAAATCTTTGTACGAACACTAGTGATAGAAATCCAATGACCCAGATTCGGGCATTAATAAATGAAATTCAAAAGTTAGGAAGTTTGGAACCCAGATTAGGGTCTTAGCGAATAATAACTAGAGATCCATGATAACCTTCTTAGTAGAAGTCTTGAGCCCAGACTTGGGCACTAATGAGTGAAGTTAAGTAATAGTCTCAAAATCTAGATTCGGGTATTAGAGATGGACAACCAGAAGTCCATGATAATTACCTTCGTAAAAGAAATCTCAAACCCAGATTAGGCATTAATAAGTGAAGTCTAGCAATAGTTTTGAAACCCAGATTCGGGTATGATGAGTTGACAGATCTGCAACCCAGATTCGGGTATTAATAAGAGAAGTCTTATATTTCAATTATGAATGACCCGAGACCCATATTCGGGCATTAACGGATGAAGTTTAGAAATAAGAAACCCAAAACCTAGATTCGGGTGTTAATCCAAAAAATGGATCAACACCCTGGTTTGAGTTTGAAAGCACCGGCCCTGTTCTGATAGAGCAAAATCACAGATAGCAGGTATAGAAAAAGACAGTAAAAGAAAGAAGACAAGGAATTTTTATAGTGGTTTGGCTGTTAACGAAGCCTACGTCTGCTTTATAGTTTATTATAGACCAACTGCCATTTCAAGTATTGTTTGGTTACAAGGCTTTGATTATCCTTAGGTAGATTGAATCCCTAGAGTTGGAATCCACTGGAGAATCACAGTGAATTCCTTTGGAGGTTGTTGTGAGGAAGGTAGAGAGTGAAGAATGTTTCCAGCAGAACTTTAGCAACCAGTCCGGAGAAGATCCAGTTTATGTTGCAGGTAGGTCGAATTTATAGAGATTGGAGGGCCTCTGGACCAAACACGCTTGTCAATCACTTGCAGATGGATACATAACGATCCAGAGGAGTTTAACTCGCGATCTGGGCCAAACCATGGATCGCTAGCAATCCATGGTCTATGGATTGCTAGTGACCTATAGACTTGGCTCTCCACAAGCTAATAACTTAGTCTCTATCTCTATTTTTTAGCCGTGTCAGGTCGCTAGAGTTTAGCAGCTTGGTATGGATCGCTGGCGATCCATCGTGTATGGATCGCTGCGATCCATACATGAAGTATTTTTTCTGTGCTCATGTATTCTTGACTTCTTGGCTTCTATTTCACCCTATGAACCATCATATTGCATAGGTCGTTAGCAATCCATAGGGTATGGATCGCTAGCGATCCAAGCACTTGGAATATTTTTGGAATGTTGAAGTGTGGAATGCTTTCATGGTCTTGTTTTGATGTTGTTCGTGTAGTCTCGTTGCACGTTGTTCCGTTCTGACGACTATCTACTAGCTGGTTATGCTTAGCCATTGATTGGACTGGACAGACGCTGGTTCCTTGGTTTAGTCAAATTGAGTCATCGCTTCAATAATATGGCTTGGCTCTCGTTAACTCCTTGTTTTAGCATTTTTTGGTTAAGTTTTAAGCCATTCTGATGTCACAGAATTGTTCTATTTTCTAGTGGGTCCTGCTGGGTTAAAGCCCGGATAACATTTGCCCCCGAGAGTACATCTTCGTTGTAAACAAGGCGTGCTCTGGAAGTTATTTCTTTCAAAATTTGTTCGTCGAATTCCAAGTGATCGCATTAGAGTTTTATGGATACGTGGCAGGTCATGTTGTTGATCACCTAGCTTTGGTCTTGACTATTATTGCTTGTCGTAACGGATCAAATTTCTCTCCATAGCTTCCCGATATGCTTTTAAATGATGGGTAGATGTCGGAGTTCGAGTTTGAGAAAAATTCGCCTTCAATCTCATGGGTCGCTAGCGATCCATGTGGGATGGGTCGCTAGCGATCCATGTGGGATGGGTCGCTAGCGACCTGACCACTTGGATAAATTTTACTTCGGAAAGGGGTCGCTGGCGATCCATGATGGATCTCAAGTGACCTAGTAACTTAGTGAAAATTTTCGCCTCGTCTTTTCTATCTGCCTATATACATTCTTGAGCCGACCCTTCCTCTTACTTTTTACAAGACCCGAACTATTTTCATGCGATCTGAAACCCTAGGCGATTCGACCCAGCCCGATCCATTGCTTCCTTAGATCCACCTTGTCCAAGCTTTCAGCCGTGATTTCCCATGCGCCATCATCACCGGACCATCACTGCCTCCTTAATTCATCTCTGACCAAAACCCTAGCTTGTCACCGCTTTGAGTCATTGCCGATTCAACCCCTAGCTCGCCACCGATCCATCCACAACTTGCTGATTCTAGTCTTCGATCCTTCCCGTGTTCTAGAATTCAATCTATGGTGGGTTTGCTAATTGGTTTGCTAATTACGGTGTTTGTCTTACGATTTGATGGTGAATTTACATTTGCGATGTGGGTCGTGAGAAGTTTGAGTTGATTGTGGTTTAATGGAGGAAGACAGTAAATCGAGTCTTGAGTTTTCTCCCGAAATGGCATTCGGGCTTTGGCCCAATGCTTGACACGTTTTGTTATCTTCGTCGTCAGACCAGAATTGACTTGTGCCAAGTTTTGTAGCTATTACTGCACAACACATCACTAATCGGTCCCGATTCTTCTGGAGGATTTAGATCTATCTTGCTTGCTCGTTGCATGCCCGGTGTCACTGTATTGAGAAGAGTTTTCCACGTCGTTTCGGACAACGGATCCATCATCGATCGTTGATCGATAATGGGTAAGCGTATAGGAAGTGAAAACAAATGGAAGTGATGTGGGAAATTCTTTTCTATTTCCACTGCAAATGGACTATCTATACGGAATAGAGCATTTGTAGTATTTCGGATACCGAGCTCACCCCTTATAGACAGCACGCTGCACTTGCACTGGTTCACACTTGAGGTCAGTTGCGCGGGCACCTATCTTCGCACCGTAAATCGAGTGGAGGAAGCCCAGCACTTTCCGCAGCCGAGTCGTCATCCGTTGCTCTTTCTCCTACCACTTCTCAAGCGGAATACGGTCAGTTGGTCCTATTCGAGCCAGTCAAGAATCGAACGCCTCCCAACTTTAGAGTTCTACTCAATCTGCCTGAGAGAGCTTCTTCGGTGGTTTCTGTTAAAGTTCTTCATAACATCTGTGCACAACACGGTATTCCAAAGAGGATGTACGTCTGCCAGAGAAGGAAGAGTTCACTCATATGCCTCCTCTAGGGTACACCACTTGCCACTGGTATATGTGTTTGAATGAAGTCGTGCCTCCCTTTAACGACTTTCTGCGCGAGACTCTTTCAAACTTAGGCATTTCCCCATTTCAGATTCATCCCAACGGCTATGCCATCTTGACTTGCCTACATGTTCTTTTCATGCGGACATTGAACCGCGCTCCAAGCTTTGATGAGTTGCGATACTTTCTGTCGTTTAAAAGGAGAGATGACTACCCCTCCCTGATCGTAAATGAAGCCCAAAGAAACCGAAAAATTATTCTGCGTCTGCAGAGCAACTTGTCACAATTCAAGATGCAATATTACTTCGCTAGATGCCCCGAGGGGTTCCGTCGTCGGTGGACGACAGGGGGTAAGTTCCTTTTCATACTTATCGAGCTTCGACACGTTGCTATGGAGTTTCTAACGAGCTGTATACTTCTTGCAGTTATTCCAAGGCCAAATAGAGACATGGCTCTTGATGAAGTTTTTCAGACACTAAAGGCTATTAATGCCGAGGAGAGATGCGTTAAAGTGTTGCTTACTGATGAAAACTTGCATCGATATGGATTACTATATCCGGGTAGATCCGCTGTTCAAGTTGAAGTCCCCTCTCCTACCCGATCCAGAGTTCGCACAAGATCTACTTCTTCTTCCTGCGGTTCCGAACAAAGCGCCTCTTAAGAGAGAGAGAGAGAGAGTCTGTCCGGAGGATCAACCGAGGAGACCCACGAAGGAGGAGATGCTACTGCGACTAGATTTAGCAGCCTAGTTAGAATGCCTTCGATCCCGAAGGAAGGAGAAGAAGAGTTCAAGAAAAGGGAAGGCAAGGCTGCATTGGACTCAGAAAAGGAAGAGGGTGAGTTTGTAGCAGTGATGAGTGTACTGCAAGTGATGACTTTTACGCAGAATCCGATGATAAGGACTCAGAATCGTGTGATGAAACTTCGGGGATGAGCTCCGTCCTTCCGAGCTCACCCCTTCCAAATACAAGCGTTAAAGACAAAGCCCCAAAGATCGGAGGGCGTCAAGATTCTCCAAGTAAAGACGCTGGAGCGGAGTTTGGTAATTTGAGCGATAACTATGTTGATTTTGATGCGCTTATGGGAGAAGATTTTAAATTCAAGGAAGTGCCTCCTCATTCGGGCAGTTCTGCACCTGAAGTTAGTCTGGTTTTGTCTACAATGGCTAAAGTTTGTCTGATCCCTCTTACAACTGCTGCCCGAACCGGTTCATGATGACGATCGAGGCCTTCCCCCAAAACACACTACACATATCACTAGGCTTACACTTACTTTCTTATACTCTTTCCATGTCTATCTTACGCTTCTGAAATCTTTTATTTATGTTTTATGCTAGGTATGATGAGAGGACATGGCCTCTATGACGACTTTGAAGAGTTCACTGACTCCCAGCGCTGGTCTAAGCACCCTTCCAGCCATTATCAGCCTCGAGAAACAGAGGAGGAATACAGGAGGAGGAAAAAAATGGACGCTAAAGCCCACCACCAAGATGAAAGAGATCAAAACCGGTCATACAAAGGTGGGTATGAGCAAAGGATATCTTTTGATGAAAGGGAGGAGCCATCAAAGAGATCGAAATTCGATCATCGTTCGCATTCTTCGGAACAACAGGTGTCTGCTTCAATTCACTCCTCAACAGGTCAAGAAATCCCCATCACTTCTGCTCCTGCTCCGCCTTCGATTTGTATTCCACCATCTTCAATCGTGCTTGCTCCCGGTGCTTCGCGTCCCCATCGGAGGCCTGCCTACATTCTTCCTTCGGGTCCTCTTAAGCTCAAGGTAGCGCTTCCCGGATGGTTCTTGAGGGGAGTTAAGTTTGACCGTGACTTGCACCCAATTCGCAAACACTTGTACATGCCCCATCTTCAAGCTATTCGAAGCGACTTGGATCAGGCCAAAGGATGGGAGAGACTATGTAAACAGCTGGCGGACACCAATCGCAATAACTACCAAGTGATCCTCTCTTTCGAGTCGGAGAAGGATGATTTTGAAAGGGCGCTATCAAAACGTGATGCCAAAATTAAATTGCTGAAGGAAGAAAAGGCAGCGGCACTGCAAGAGGGCAAGAGGAGTGATGACTTGCTTAAGGAAGTAAAAGAGGCTCATATCAGGATTGAGATCGTCCATAGAGACGAGATAAAGAAGGTTCATGCCGAAGAGGCGAAATTAAAAGAAAAAGTGGCCGCTTGCAACGCAACGATTGAGGCTCAAAGGAAAACCATTGCTGATCATGACCTCGTCGTCGAAGAGTACAACAAGACTATTTTCGACCAAGCCGAGACAATTGCCAGGCTATAGGCTCAGGTCGCGCAACTCAGTGCCGATAAGTCTGCCGTTGAAGTTGAGAAAGCCGCTGTTAGAGTGGATTACCTAGAGCTCCAAAATACTTTTGAAAGAAAGATGGAAAAGCTAGACGTGACCATTATGAATTTTTATGTTAACTCCCTGTTGCACCAAGGGAGTCTCACCTACTTAGGTCTGAAGTTCCCGCGCACTCTCGCTTTAGTTTGACAAGAAATCTTATCCCGCTTTTCCAATAGCGGTGATGTCTATAGCGAGCGGGAGTTGCAGGACGCCTACCTTAATGACGAGTCAAAGAAGGCGTTGCTCAAGGGCTGCGAGATTCTTCGAGTTGAAAGAGAGAAAGAGGCCACCGACGCTGCTTTAACGACTGCCGCCTTTTATTTCTAGTGCGGGCGAATCATCGGAGCAGCTCCATGACCTGCCAGCAAATTCAGAGCTCGAGACTCTTCCTCAGGTAGTGGAACCATCGAAAGAAGGCGAAGGTGGTGAATATGAAGTCGACATTCTCGACCATCCTTCCGGTGCAGGTAATGTTCTCGCTACCTCCGAGTTCAGGAGCTTCCAACTTACGCCACAAGAGTAGGAAGAATTCAATGCTCTCGGTTTTGATCTTATAGGTCCGTCCACCTTTCCGGTTAATGTGCCAGCTTCCTCATCTCCCAAACCCGCTGCTATTCTACAGCCACCGTGGTCGTCTCTGTTTATGTTCCTGTTTCTACATCCGTGTCTGGATCGCAGTCGGGGCTGGAGTTCGAAAAGATAGCCGCGCTTCATGGCCTGGATGACCATTTTGTGTCTTTAGAAGGCGACGTAACAGCGGTAGAAATTAAGGAGTAGGAAGTTTAGATAGAGTAGCCTCGCAAGACTCAACATGAATTGGTTGCTATCAAGAAGGAAAAGGTTGAAGCTATCAAAGCCTCAAAGAGCTCGAGCAAATCACAAAAATGCAAAGCGAAGGGAGAATCTTCTGAGAAGGTTGCAAAGGAAGAGGTGGACATTGCTACTGAGGTGTTCGTTGACATTACCGGTAGTGACACCACTCCTGAGACAAAGAAGAAGCTGCCAACAAAGGGCGGAAAGGGGAGCGGTGGAAGGAAGCGTTGAGAGGCTTGTGTGAAGATTGATTTGATTTTTGGTTCCTTTTGAGTCATTTTGTTCAAGTGCATAGTCTGCACTTAGTGTTTTTGCTTTGGAGTTTGTATTTTCTTTTTGTTGGCCGGTGTTGTGTGGGTACGGCCCCTACATTTTGACCCTATATAAAGAAAATTATAAGCAATATATTGATATTTTGACTGTATTCTCATTTGTCTGCTCATATATGTTCTGTGCACTTGTGCTTGTTTTATTTTATACTTATCTAGTTCTGTGATTACTACCAAAATCCTTCGTTTGAAGTAACAGAAATTAATAGAATTTAAAAATTCTTTACTTAAGAATTAACAAAACTTAAAAATTCTTTACTTAAAAATTAATAGAACTTAAAAATTCTTTGTTTGGAGTGACGGAACTTGTGAACTTATTGTTTTCACATGTTTTTATTCAAGTACCAGTGTATGCCCCCTAGTTCACAGGGCTGTTTACTTCAAACAATTTTCAAATGATCGGTAACTTAGGATTTAGGTAATTTCGCATTAAACTTGAAATTTGGCTAAGTCATAGCTTGATTTTCCTTTTTTGGGAAGTTTTGCAATTTTAGCACATAATCCAAATTTCTTGTAATATTCCAGCAAGTATGCAATATATGCATGCTTGAGAGGTGCACATTATATGGGTTAATTGAGGGCAGTTTTAATCATTAAGTGTCCATAGTTGAAACTTTTCTGTTGGTTCGTAGCATTCCAATTTTGTTGAAGTTGTGCTCATTATTTCTGATTATAAAACCAGTAGGCATTGGTTATGGGATGCGCGGTTTTTCGGTGCTCTTCGACGTTGCCTATCTTCGAGCAACGCGAGGAGCGTATGTTTTAGTGCTCCCCGATGATGCCTATCTTCGAGTAGGTGAGGAGTATAAGTTTTAAGAATCGGTGCACAATTTTTCATGCTCCTCGAAGTTGCCTATCTTCGGGCAACGTGAGGAGTTAGTATTTTAGGATTTAGTGCACGGCTTATGGAGTGTGCAGCTTTTGATGCTCTCCGGCGTTGCCTATCTTCGAGCAATGTGAAGGGTGTGCGTTTTGGCGCGGCTTATGAGATGCGTGGTTTTTAGTTCTCCTCGGTGTTGCCTATCTTCAGACTACGTGAGGAGTTGGCATTTTGGAGATTAGTATGCGGCTCACGAAATGTGACGCTTTCCGTGCTCCTCGGTGTTGCCTATCTTCGGGCAACATGAGGAGCGTATTTTTTGAAAGTTAGTGTGCAGCTTATGAAATGCGCGACTTTTGGTGCTTCTCGACGTTTCCTATCTTTGGGCAATGCGAGGAGCGTATGTTTTAGAAGTTAGTGCATGACTTACGAAATGCGCGGCTTTTGGTGCTCTTCGGCGTTGCCTATCTTCCGGCAATGCGAGGAGTGTATATTTTAGAAGTTAGTGCATGGTTTTTGGTGCTCCTCGGCGTTGCCTATCTTCGGACAATGCAAGGAGCGTATGCTTTAGGCCTTCCCGATGTTGCCGGAGCAACATCGGTTTTTAGAAGGCAAGAATCAGGTTCCATTGATCCAGCGGTTTAAGTCGATTTGCTTCCTTCGACCCGGCGGGCATTTATTATGAACACGGTTTTGTCGGTTCAAAAGAGAGAATCAAATTTTATTAAGGAAAGCAGAGCAGATTCTTCTTCTATTTACAATGCCCCTAGCATCCTAGGATGGCTTATTTGCTGGAAAGTAAAAAGTACATAAGGTAGCTTTCAAACAAAGTAATGTCGGAGAGATTCGCTATTCCATGCCCTGGGAACTTGAGTTCCGTCGACGGTTGTTAGCTTGAAAGTCCCGTCTCTTAGCTTTTGATTGATGACATACGGTCCTTTCCAGTTTGGTCAGAAGGTCCCCGGAACGGGGTAAACTCGCTTGAGCATAAGTGTTTCCTGGAGATTTGACTAGGCAACTAGTACTCGGCTTCCAGTGGAACACAGCGTCATAAAATGTTCGGCATATCGTAGTACTCGGCATACAAGACTACTCGGCGTCAACTAGCACTCGACATCAACTAATGCTCGGCGTCAGCTAGCGCTCGGCATCAATAGAACTCGGCAACAGGAGTGTAGTAGAACTCGGCGACAGGTGCACTCGGCAACAGGAGTGTAGTAGAACTCGGCGACAGGTGCACTCGGCAACAGGAGTGTTCGGCATAATGTAGAACTCGGCAGTAGGAGCACTCGGCATCCAACAGGAGTACTCGGCAACGGGAGTACTCGGCATCCAACAGGAGTACTCGGCATCCGGGAAACGAGAGCACTCGGCATCCAACAGGAGTACTCGGCAACGGAAGTACTCGGCATCCGGGAGACGTTCGGTGTACATAACCATTCAACATGACACTATCGTTCGGTCAGGGAGCATTGTTCGGTCAAGAGCTTCAGACAGGGATACGTTTGGCTTCAACTACAACCATCCTGCACTCCCCACACATCAGACGTACCATTCGGCTTAGAAAGGACCGTTCGGCATGGGGAGGACCGTTCGGCATTATGACGTCCGGCATGCCTGGTTCGGCAAGCAGCAAACACTGTACTCGGGCTAGAGTGTTCGGCCACCAAGCCCACTTGGAAGTCCAGCCCATATTTGCCTATAAATAGAGAGGCAGGGTCACAGTGAAGAGGGATCCTTTTTTGGGAGAGAACACTGGGGAGACTCTGCCATTTTTGATAGACTCATCTTCTCTACTTAACAACTTCATTCAAGCATTTGATTCACGAATTGTATTTGTAATCATCTATTAAGAAGATCAATAAAGTTTAACCTCAAAGTGGACGTAGGCAATTATGCTGAACCACTATAAATTTGGTGTTCTTACTTTCTGCATTTAAAGTAGCATTCTCTTCTTTATTTAATTTGCTTTCATCACTTATATCTCTACACAATCTTTCTCTAAGAGGTTAGTGACCAATTTTGGTGCTAACACTTTGGTGCTTTCACTGAGAGTTGAATTCTCAGACCTCAAGGATCTACTTTGAAGCTACTGGATTGAACAAATCCCCCAAAGAAGATCCGACTCACTGATAGGACATCCGTTGATTCTACTCAGAGTTCATACCAATAACTCTACAATGGCAGGACCACGTACCAGGTCATCTTCTCATAATGCGGATGCCCGCGAGACTGCTAGCGTGCAACAAGCAGGACCTAGCAACCAACCAGCAATTCCGGGTGAAGGGATTGCCGCCCAGGACCAAACTCCAGTTGTCACCAGAATAGAGTTCAACGACTTGATAAGAGAGCTAAGGGAAAGCAGGAGACAACTAGGAGAGCAAATGCAAGCTAACGCCAACCTGATGGCACAGCTCACTCAACAGCAGCAACAGAATGCTGGGGGCAATCCCGCTCCTTATTCCTCATCTAATAGCTCTACTTCCTCTGATGAACCTCCCAGGCGCAGACGCCACAAGACTGAAGTTGCACGAGCAGAAGCTGCTGTTCAAACAGCTGGAGACCGTGACCAAGCAAGAGCTGGAAACTTCAGGACCGGAGTACAAATGGAGGATGGAGGCCCAGATCATCAAAACGCTAACGATGTCGAACCTCAAGACGCATGATTGGCAGATCGCCAGGAGAGGAGGCATCAGCATGGACAGGCGCGTAGAACAAACTCTAACCTTCCGCCTTCCATACAGACACCATATCTGACAGCCATGATCAAGCAATTGATGAAAGAAAATAAGGGCTTATCGAACGATGATTGGGGAGTGTCAAGAAGTAACACTCCGTTCATGGATGTTGTGTTACAAGCGGCGTACCTAAGAAATTTTAGTATGCCTACTATCCCTGCGTATGAGGGAAAGACTGACCCCAAACAGCATGTCATGAGGTACGAATGGATGATGGATTCAGCCAGAGCAAATGATGCCACCAAGTGTAGATGCTTTCCGATTACTCTATCTGGGATAGCTACTATGTGGTTCACCCAACTCCCTCCGCGGTCCGTATCAAATTTCGAGGAATTGGCAAAGAAGTTCATTGAGCAGTTCAGGATACACACCACACGTCCAAAGGACGTAATGTCTCTGTCAAGTGTAATCCAAAATCCTGGGGAGTCATTGAAGGAATATTTACAAAGGTTCCATGTTGCGGCAACTGAAGTCAGTAATCCCAATGATCATGCAATTCTAATGGCGGTAATGAGAGGTGTGGATCCAGATTCTGAGTTTGGAGACTGGCTGGCAGGAAAACCTCCGACTATGCTAGAGCGTTTCTACTCAAAGGCACACCAGTTTATAAGAAGAGAGGAAGCTAGGTGGGTACGACGAGATAAGGCACCAGGACCTGTCCAAGAGTCTATGAAGAGCAACATTGCTGTGAAGCAGTCCGAAGACAGCTCGGGAAAGGTCCAAGTTAATGTCCAGAACAAGCCTGGGCAGCCTAAGGAGTCTTGAGGAAGAAATAAAGGGAAGAAGAGAGAAGCAGGGAAGTGGAAGTCGAGAATTCCAAGCTACAGCGAGTATACTCCGCTGAACGCGCCGCTTGAGAACATCTACCTATCCACCTGCAATACTTTTCAATACAGAAAGCCACGTCCAAAAGAATCAACCGAGGAACAAAAGCGGATGGGGAAATATTGTCGCTTCCATGAGACTTATGGGCACAATACGGAAGAGTGCAGACACCTGCACGACGCTATCGAGAAGTTAATCAGGCAAAAGAAGTTGCAAGAATTTGTGAAGGATCCACAGGAAGGAGGACAGGGAACGTCCAACCCAGGCCGTGCACCAGCTCCACGTCATCTCGAGGAACCTTCCCGAACCGTAGGTAGACTAGTCATAAATACAATTATCGGCGGACCTCACCCCGCAGATAAGAATTGGCAGGAGATGGAGCGATATGCAAGTTCCCTGAAGCATGCAGATTTTGAGTGCTGTTCGAACGTGGAGGATGGAACCCCTGCTAAGCAGCAGCGCGTAATGACAGACGATATAGTGTTCAGAAACAGAGACGCTGATCAAGTAGAGGCTCCGACCATCGACCCGATGGTCATATCTGCGACGATCGGACCAGCATATGTAAAAAGAATTCTGATTGATTGCGGAAGTTCAGTCAACATCATCTTCAAGAAGGCTTATGACCAAATGAAACTGGAAACCAAGGACTTGAAACCGTCCAAGGCTCGTATACACGGTTTTAACGGTGCAGCGACCGATGCCGTGGGTTATGTTGAGTTACCAGTTGAACTGGGACAAGGCGAGTGTCGGAGGGTGCGAATTCTACCCTTCGTAGTTCTGGATGTGGATTCTCCATATAACGTTTTCTTGGGCCGACCGTCCCTGGCTGAGTTTAGGGCAGCGTTAGCCCCGTGGTGTTTAACTTTGAAGTTCCCAACTGACAAAGGAGTAGGTATTGTTCATGGCGACCAAGCAGCTGGTCGTTCCTGTTATGTGGCTGAGCTCCGAGAGGCCCATCGGAGGGAGAAGGGAAAGGTTGCGGACAATCCCGTCCGCATCCTTAATGCGGATAATTGACAAGTAGTGCCCGAGCCCTGGCTCGGGGATAGTTCTCGGATCTTCAGAGATATAGATCCGAGAGACGACGATGAGAAACCCGGGGAAGAGAAGGCAGCGCCGGCTGAATTAACGATTGACATTTCAGTTAGCCGTGACGACCCTTCGCGAATACTGAAGATCAGATCACAGCTTGGCCCCACGATGACTGAAGACCTTAGCGACTTCCTCCGGGCGAATCTTGATGTTTTCGCCTGGACGCATTCTGATATGTGTGGGATTTCTCCCGCCATCACGAGTCATATGTTGAACATAGACCCGAAATATGTCCCGGTTAAACAAAAAAGGAGAGGAATGGACCCGGAGAGGTCCGCTGCTCTCAGAGAGGAGGTAGACAAACTCAAAGCAAATGGGTTCGTCCGCGACGCCCTATACCCTGAATGGGTATCCAACTCCGTGCTGGTAAAAAAGGCGAATGGGAAATGGAGGACTTGCGTAGATTATTCCGACTTGAACAAAGCATGCCCAAAGGACAGTTTCCCGTTGCCAAGGATCGATCAGTTGGTCGATTCCACCGCAGAACACGAGCTGTTATCATTCATGGATGCGTACTCAGGGTACAACCAAATCCCGATGCATATTCCAACCAAGAACACACCAGCTTCGTTACAAATGTCGGACTATATTGCTATGTAGTGATGCCCTTTGGATTGAAGAACGCAGGAGCGACTTACCATAGTTTAGTGAATCGAATGTTCAAAGACCAACTGGGTAGAACGATGGAGGTCTATGTGGATGACATGCTCGTGAAGTCACGACGGTCAAACGACCACATTCGAGACTTGGCTGAAATGTTCGACATACTCAGGTATTATGGGATGAAGATCAACCCTCTGAAGTGTTCCTTCAGCGTTGCATCGGGGAAATTTTTGGGATTCATCGTCAATGCTAGAGGAATTGAAGCTAACCCAGAAAAGATCCAAGCTATTCGAGATGTGCAAGCGCCCAGGACTATAAAGCAAGTACAGAGCTTGAATGGAAAAGTAGTTGCGCTAAGTCGATTTATATCCAGGGCAACTGACAAGTGCGTCCCATTCTTTGATATAATAAAGAAAGGGAAGAGAAATTTCGAATGGACGTCTAGTTGTGAGGAAGCATTCCGGAATCTGGTGAGGCATCTGGAGAGTCCACCAATGCTGTCAAAACCAGTTGACCACGAGATGTTATACGTATACTTGGCTGTATCCCCACATGCGATAAGTGCGGCATTAGTTCGTGAGGAGGATCGAGTCCAGAAGCCGGTGTATTATGTTAGCAAGCGTTTAACGGGGGCGGAGAGAAATTACCCTAAAATCGAGAAATTGGCTTATTGCTTGGTGATTGCATCACGTAAGCTGCGTCCATACTTTCAAGCACACTCAATCAGCGTTTATACCGATCAACCCCTGAGGCAGGTACTCCAACGGCCGGAAACTTCTGGAAGATTGCTAAAATGGAACATCGAATTGATCCAATTCGATATCGCCTACTTACCACGAAGAGCCATCCAAGGGCAAGCATTAGCAGATTTCATCGCTGAGTTTACCATTCCCGTCGAACCGGATAATCATGACGTCATTCCCCCCGTTCGATGGAAATTATACACTAATGGTGCATCAAACGACCGTTGCTCCGGCGCGGGCATAGTTCTTATAACTCCGGAAAACCGATCAATCTGTTATGCCTTGAAGCTTGATTTCCCGGCTACAAATAACGAAGCAGAATATGAAGCATTGATCGCTGGCTTGAAGCTCATCGGGAAACTCGGGATCAAATCAGTTGAAATCTTTTGTGACTCACAGTTGGTGGTTTACCAAGTGCGGGGAGACTACCAAGCAAAGGGATGAAAGCTTGCTCCGTACCTTGTTCAGGTCCAAGAATTACTATCAAATCTTGAGCGTTATGACATTTCACATGTCCCGCGCGAACAGAACAAAGAAGCCGACTTATTGGCTAAGTTTGCGAGTACCGGCGATGCACAGCAAATGGGATTGTATCCCGTTGAAGTCTTGCATGCCCCAAGCATAGACGAGATGAAAGTCGATCGCGTGTTGGAAACGGAAATCGAGAAGGAATCGTGGATAACCCCATTCAAACTGTACCTGACGACCGGGGCTTTACCAGAGAAAAGAAGCGAAAGACGGCAGGTCCTTCGAAAGGCCGCGCGATACGTAATGCAGGATGGATCAATGTATCGAAAAGGATTCTCAGTCCCATTATTACGATGCATCGCTCATGATGAGACAAAGCGGGTCTTAAGAGAGGTTCACGAAGGGGAATGCGGCGACCATACTGGGGGGCAAACGCTAGCAAAAAAGATCCTCCGCTATGGATATTACTGGCCAACCGTAAACCGGGACGCCGCAGACTATGCAAGAAAGTGTGACAAGTGTCAAAGATATGCGAAAATACCGAGGACTCCAGCAACGGAACTCACACAAATGGTTAGTCCCTGGCCATTTGCAATCTGGGGAATCGACATAATCGGCTCTTTGCCTATATCCAGAGGTGGCGCAAGATACGCGATAGTTGCAGTCGACTATTTCACAAAATGGGCTGAGGCAGAACCTTTGGCCACAATCACCTCTAAGAAGGTCGTTAACTTCGTTGTACGAAACATTATATGCCGTTTTGGCCTTCCTCGCACCATCATCACGGACAACGGGACGCAATTTGAAAGTAGAGAGTTCAAAGAGTTCTGTTTAAAGTACGGCATCGAGAAAAAGTTCGCCGCCGTTGCACACCCGAAAGCCAATGGACAAGTCGAGGCCGTTAACAAAATAATCAAGTCCATACTGAAGAAGCGTCTGGAGAAGGTTGGAGGCAAGTGGGTAGATGAACTCCCGACAGCATTATGGGCATATAGAACTACCCACAAGTCCGCGACCGGCCACACTCCATTCGCCTTGGCATACGGCTCTGAAGCCGTTATTCCCATGGAACTTGAAGTTCCATCACACCGAGTGACATACTATGATCCCAAGACGAACCAGAACCTTTTGTTGGAATCACTGGACTGCATCGATGAAAAGCGTGAAGAAGCCGAATTAAGGGCGGCAGCGCATAGACACCGAGTCAAGCATTACTACGACGGCAGAGTCCGCCCAAGGATCTTTGATGTGGGTGATCTCGTTCTGAAACGAGTTTTCCCGGTACCATCATGTATGAATCCCAGCTGGGAAGGTCCGTACGCCATTGAACGGAAGCTTGGAGAAGGAACATTCAAGCTAGCGACCGTTGATGGCACGACACTCCCCCGAGCATGGAACAGTGAACATCTGCGGCACTATTACATTTAGCATGTTTTCTTTCTTATTTTAGGCACTGTTATTTCCTGTGTGTTTTCGTTCAGTCGCAACTTAGTTTCTTTTTAACTATGTAATCAAGCAGTTTAGTTGTTTTTCATTAATAAAGGCTTGAAGCCGTATTTTCCGCAAGTCGCTAATGTTCCTATATCTCATGATCAGATGACGAACTACATTATCCTGTACGATTTACGGACTCGTGTGAACGATTTCAAATCTTCGAATCCCCAGAGCGTGGATCGGAGTACTCTAAGTCCCCAGAGTGCGGACTAGAGTATAAATGATTTCAAATCTCCGAATCCCCAGAGCGCGGATCGGAGTACTCTAAGTCCCCAGAGTGCGGACTAGAGTATAAACTATTTCAAATCTCCGAATCCCTAGAGCGCGGATCGGAGTACTCTAAGTCCCCAGAATGCGGACTAGAGTATAAACGATTTCAAATCTCCGAATCCTAGAGCGCGGATCGGAGTACTCTAAGTCCCCAGAGTGCGGACTAGGGTATAAACGATTTCAAATCTCCGAATCCCCAGAGCGCGGATCGGAGTACTCTAAGTCCCCAGAGTGCGGACTGGAGTATAAACGATTTCAAATCTCCGAATCCCCAGAGCGCGGATCGGAGTACTCTAAGTCCCAAGAGTGCGGACTGGAGTATAAACGATTTCACATCTCCGAATCCCCAGAGCGCGGATCAGAGTACTCTAAGTCCCCAGAGTGCGGACTGGAGTATAAATGGTTTCAAATCTCCGAATCCCCAGAGCGCGGATCGGAGCACTCTAAGTCCCCGGAGTGCGGACTAGAGTATAAACGATGCGAACCTTGGAATCCCCAGAGCGCGGATCGGAGCACTCTAAGTCCCCGGAGTGCGGACTAGAGTATAAACGATGCGAACCTTGGAATCCCCTGAACGCGGATCAACTTACTCTAAATCCCCAGAGCGCGGATTTAGAAGAAGTCCAAGTACTCGAGAAATGTGGAACAAGAAGTATGCCACGTCTGGAGATGTTTGAACAACACAAGAATGGACTAGGAGGTAATGCAACTCATAAGGACTCGAGTTATGACTACAGTTAGTCAGCAAACCAAAGAAAAGCAAGAGAATCATTCAAACGAAAAAGAAACTAAACTTCATTCAGTAGTTCAAAACGGGGTTACACAGTTACTCCTACAAAACTCAGAGTTAAGGACCTATCTATACAAACTACAAGCTACAAAAGATAAAAGCAACTACAGGACTTAAGCAAGAAGCTCGTTGAACGGGTGTAATAATTATTTCTTCGGTTTCCTCTTCTTGTCTTCCTTTGTTTTTTCCGACGACTCCTCTCCTTCACGCTTTTTCTTGGATTTCTTGCTTGATAAAGAAGCGGAGTCAGGAGTAGGAGACGGAACATCTAGTGGTTTGGACCTGCCCGGGAGAATGATTTTCAAAGGTCTGTTCCGCGGGTCGGTAAGTTCCAGGATTCCATGTTCAACTTTGACCTTGGCCTTTTTCTTCTCCTCTTCGGCGAGGCGGTCCTTCATGCTCATCTTTGAAGTATGCTCAGAGGCGCCAGTGATTTCGATTTCATCATTTCCTTCGCCAGGAGATGAAGTGTCAAGCTTATCACCATCTAGCGCCCCAATCACTTGAGCATCGGGACCAGGAATTACTCCCGCATGGACAGCGTCGCTATTTTTCTCTGCCTCCTCCTTGGCGTCATCGCTCCTCGGAGTTGGCTCGGGGTCAGAATAGCCTGCATGAAAACATAAAAGAATGAACATTGAAACGAATAACTGTTGATGGAGAATGACAGATCTTTCAACTTCTAGAGAAGAAGAATTTCATACCAGGTTCCGGTTGGCTATCGGTGGCGCGTGGGGTTTCACCCTCCAGGATAGGGGATAGCACATGAGCACCGAGCCCGGGATCTTCAGGGTCATAACCGACGTGCTGCTCGAACGGATCAAGTGTCGGCCGACCGGCCGGTTGAGCAGCGGGAGGAGCGGCAATATGAGGAACGGTAATCTTGGCCCCAGATGGACCAGCTTCATCACTTTTCTCTTTTTGAAGGGGAGAGCCTTTGCTATAAAGCACCAGAGCTGTGGATAGATCCGCTGGCTCATTCCCCCTAAGAAACTCCTTCACCAAGGCCTCCTCATCAACCTCTTCGGAGCCCGACTCGATTTTCCTGATCTTTACCAAAGTCTCCCAGGCCTTAGCTAGGGATTCGAGATAGCCGTCGCCCAAGAATGTTAAGTCGCGGTGCATAAGGACGCGGGCTCCATATTCAGCAATCAACGGGTCAAACATGCATTTGACCTCTTCCCTGCCGGCTTCTGCGGCCGCCTCGAGGCGAGAGTCAATCTCCTCCGCAGCTTCTTTTTTGCCCTCCTCACGGGCTTCATCCTTCATTATCTCAACCCCAGCAAGTTCGTCGTCGAGCTTCATTTTCAGGAGACGAGTAGCAACGATCTCATCACAGTATCGTTGTGATTCTTCTTGAGCAGCTACCTTGTCCTCCTTCTCCTTGGAGAGTAGTTCTTTCAGCTCTCTGATTTGTGTGGCGAGCGCGTCCCTTTCTTTTTGGACAGAGTCTTTTTCTAGGGCGAGGGCACCGTTGCGCTGGACTGCTTCGTCAAGCTCTTTCTTGTGAGCCATCTCTAAACGAGTAACTGCCTCGGCAGTATCTTTTGCGCTTTGTTCAGCGGCTTCCAGCTTCGACTTGTACGAAGCAAGCTCTTCGTCTTGGTGCCTGATGATGTTCTTATCGTAGCCAGCCTCCAATTTCAGGCGATCAATCTCATATTGACGCTCAACGGACACCTCCGAGATCTTTTCAACCAAGTGCACAAATGCGTCATGTTGAACATAGACGTCGTTATTGCAGGCAATGGCGCTCTGCTTCACGTGCCTGGGAATATGGTGAATAGCCGGGAGGAACTTCAAACCGTCGAAGAAAATTTTTGGAAACTTGGCCTTAAGATCGACCATCTTTTCCGCTACAGTTGGATCAACCACGGGAGTAGGGGGAGGAGGCTTTGGAAGTTCCGCTCTTTTTCGTTGTTCCCGAACTTGCCTCGTACTCGATGAACCAGAGTGTTTCTCTCGAGGAGCATCAGATTGGCAACCCTTCTGTGAAGATTTCTCTTTATCCGGCACAGTTGGAGGAAGAGGATCACGGGACTGCGAAGATTGAGAATATGCCTTCTTGCGGTGAGACGACTCATGGGGACGATTGTCTCTATCTTCATAATCGTCTTTGTCCCTACGTTTGCCTGAACCAGAGTCCCGTCCAGAGTGATGAAATATGGAAGAGCCATGAAGGCGATCGAGTCCGTGAGAACACCCCATATCACCTGAAAAGAATGGAGATAACAACGAGTTAAGAAAAATCCATGAGATAAGAAAAAACTTGAAGTGTGTGATGGAATGCGTATGTGCGTGTGTGTCCTAGTGTTTCCCTCGACGGACCAGTTCTTTTGACTTTGCTAATTGGAGTATTATCTCCTTGGGTCGGGAGTTGAACTCCCGCGTTGCCTTTAACGGGCGAAGAAAACTTGAGGGCTTCAGGATCGTCAAACCCGTAATTAAGAATATCATCGGGAATAGACAGGTTCGACAGGCCCCTCAGGGAACTTTCCAGGTGCTGCGAGGAAGCCTCTTTCTCAAGCGGGATAGGCATGACTTTTGAAGTGCCACCAACTTTCTCCTTCTGAACTTTATATTTTAACTTCCTCTTTCCCTTCGAAGGGGAGGATGACGTCTCAATATCTTGAACTTCGACTGCCGGATTCCAAGCGGGACCCACATTCTCGCCTTGAGTCTCAAGAGCTTCGTCTTCTTTGCGCTCACCTTCTTCGTGCGTATCGGGAGTGCGGCGCGATGACGATCCGGCCTGTTTTTTCCCTTTACCGGACGGAGGTTTGGGAATGGTGACACCTTCAAGAAGGCTGATCCGACGACCAGGGGCTAGCAAGCCAAACCCCGATAGTGATTCATTTGAGACGATAGTTCGGATGTCTCGTTCCTCGGCAGGAAGGGCTCTAATGGCTTCAATAGCCTCAGAATATCCTCGGCCTTCCGGACGCGGGTTGATACCTGAGAAGATGAAACAAAGTGTTAGGAAAAACATGACTCCAGTTAAATGCGAATAGTGACTCATCAGAGAGACTTACTGCCTTCAACCCATCTCCTCGCAAAACCAGGAGGGCAGCGCACATAGAACCATTCCTGTTTGTACAGGGCGAATTTACTACATGCCCCTGTCAAGATTTGGCATTTGTGGTACGGCACGAGGAACATAAAGGAAGAACTGTCTTTCCGTCTCTTGATCATATAGATGTATTTGATATCACCAGCAGTTGGAGGTCTGGAGAAGACGGCCATGAAAAGTAAGTAGGTCCCATATAGAAATGCATGACCGTTCGGGTGCAGCTGCGACGGAGCAATGTCGATATACTGCAATTCATCCCGAAGGAATAAATTAAACGGAGGCACGCTGCCCATCCAACACATGAACTTGTTACAGGCGGTATACCCGACTGGGGGCAGATGAGGACGATCGTGTCGCGAAGGGACTAACACGTCGGCGAAAGGGATCCCATGAATGGAGCATATCCGTCGGAGAGCGGCTTCGTTGATCTTCGAAGCTTGTGAATCGATCGGATTGTCTAGAAGAATTGCTGCCTCCAGGGCATCAGGTGCTAAGTTATGAGCAGGAGAAGTCGACGGATTAGAAGTATCAGCAGCTTCTGGCCTTGATGACGGCCCAGGCTTGTCGGATATAGTGGCGGAGCTAGATTTTCTCGACATCCCCAATAAATAACGAACCTGGCTAAGTGCTTGAGAAAACTATACTTAAAAAACGTTGAACGTTAGAATTAGCAACATGAGTTTTCCCCCCCACGTGGTGTGTGAACTAGTGCAAGCAATTGTGTACAAGCAATAAGAATCTAAAGATTTCAAAGATATAAAAATGAGCTTCGAATCGTCGCCTTCGAAGACCGCCATCGCTGACCGTCTCAAAAGCCCGCCTTGAGGTGATTACAATTTCAAATCAGAGAACGAATGTTAATCGAAATCCAGGTTTAAGTCTACTAAAACTAGGGAGTTAATGATCCGGGTCATTTTCACATGATGGT
Source organism: Allium fistulosum (assembly GCA_030737815.1). NCBI lineage: Eukaryota > Viridiplantae > Streptophyta > Magnoliopsida > Asparagales > Amaryllidaceae > Allium > Allium fistulosum. The sequence goes on along the minus strand of CM060905.1, from coordinate 592,139,921 downwards.
GTGCTTAGATCTTTGTCCTTGTATTGATTAGGCAAGACAATTGTTCGCTCGGCATTTACGGTGTTCGGCCTAAGTATGGTTCAACATTTATCATTGGTCGGCATTTATAATTGCCCGGCATGTGCATTACTCGGCCTTGATATTGTTCGGCATAGGTATAGTATTCGGCATGTATGTTTGTTCGGCAAGTCAGTTATTCAAAACGTAGACTGTTCGGCATTTAAATGGTGTTCGGCAATGGTATTGTTCGGTCTAAATTGTGTTCGGCATATGTGTCTGTTCGGCATGTCAGTTGTTCGGCACATATACTGTTCGGCATTTGGGTATTGTTCGGCCTTAGTTCGTTCGGCTAAATTATAGCTTGGCATTTTAGTAATTGCTCGGCCTGGGATTGTTCGGCCAAGGTAGTGCTCGGCAGCCTTCCATTCCACCGTCCGGCGCATGGCGACGTACGTCGGAGCAATGCTACGCCAAACAACACCTTTACCTCCTCCAGCACCTTCATTTTTTTTTCTTTCTTTCTTCCCTTTAACTTCGGTTCGACACGAAGAAACTAAGCCCATAGGTGGACATACTCCTAATCATTCCTCCTCGCATCATCGTTCGGCAGTAAAGACGCAATAAAGACGACCTACCCGAAAGCTTTCTACATGACACACTCGGCCATCTCGTTTGAAATCTACTTGAATTGTACGAGGAAAAATACCTAGTTTTGCAGAGTGGAGATTGGGATGGAGTAGTTAAGTTTTAAATCCGGGCGACTGAATAGAATTGCAAGTCTCTGAGGAACGGCAGAAGTAAAAAAGTAAAGGGGAGAAGAAGGAAAAGACCTAGTTTTATAGAGAAGGGAAGTGGAAGTCGAAGGGGCTATACCCGGTGGAACCGGTCAAAGGTAGAGTGTTCGGCATTGGAAGGCAGTGTCGTTCGGCATGAGGAGTGTTCGGTTTTGACTGCTTCGTTCGGCATCTGTACCACGCTCGTCATACACCTCCACCACTGATACTCTCAAGAAAGCATCTTCGAAGAGAGTTAACCTAGATTCGAAGCGAAGTACGGGGGATATGCAATTCAAAGCGTATCACGATTCAGCCACGTAATACACTTTGGGGGGCAAGTGTTTCCTGGAGATTTTACCAGGCAACTAGTACTCGGCTTCCAGTGGAACACAGCGTCATAGAATGTTCGGCATATCGTAGTACTCGGCATACAAGACTACTCGGCGTCAACTAGCGCTCGACATCAACTAATGCTCGGCGTCAGCTAGCGCTCGGCATCAATAGAACTCGGCAATAGGAGTGTAGTAGAACTCGGCGACAGGTGCACTCGGCAACAGGAGTGTTCGGCATAATGTAGAACTCGGCAGCGGGAGCACTCGGCATCCAACAGGAGTACTCGGCAATGGGAGTACTCGGCATCCAACAGGAGTACTCGGCATCCGGGAAACGAGAGCACTCGGCATCCAACAGGAGTACTCGGCAACGGAAGTACTCGGCATCCGGGAGACGTTCGGTGTACATAACCATTCAACATGACACTATCGTTCGGTCAAGAGCTTCAGACAGGGATACGTTCAGCTTCAACTACAACCATCCTGCACTCCCCACACATCAGACGTACCATTCGGCTTAGAAAGGACCGTTCGGCATGGGGAGGACCGTTCGGCATTATGACGTTCGACATGCCTGGTTTGGCAAGCAGCAAACACTGTACTCGGGCTAGAGTGTTCGGCCACCAAGCCCACTTGGAAGTCCAGCCCATATTTGCCTATAAATAGAGGGGCAGGGTCACAGTGAAGAGGGATCCTTTTTTGGGAGAGAACACTGGGGAGACTCTGCCATTTTTGATAGACTCATCTTCTCTACTTAACAACTTCATTCAAGCATTTGATTCACGAATTGTATTTGTAATCATCTATTAAGAAGATCAATAAAGTTTAACCTCAAAGTGGACGTAGGCAATTACGCTGAACCACTATAAATTTGGTGTTCTTACTTTCTGCATTTAAAGTAGCATTCTCTTCTCTGTTTAATTTGCTTTCATCACTTATATCTCTACACAATCTTTCTCTAAGAGGTTAGTGACCAATTTTGGTGCTAACAATAAGATCTCCCACTTCGAAGGTTTGATTGTGAACTTTGGAGTTGAAGTACCGTGCGACCCTTTTTTAGTGAGCTGCGGTTCTCAACTCTGCTTCTTCTCTTCTTTCGCTAATCATATCTAGCGATTCGAGTTAGATTTGCTCGTTTTTCTTTTGATTGAATTTTTTCCTTCAGTGCGAGGGGACTTCCAGTTTAATAGGAATCATTGCTTCTGAACCGTATGCCAAGGCGAACGGTGTATGGTCGGTTGCTGCTTTGTGGGTAGTTCTATAAGCCCATAGTGCGAGTGGAAGTTCATCAATCCAATTTCCTTTTGCTTTTGTTAGTCTCTTTTTGATAGTGGACTTGATGATCTTATTTATCGCTTCCACCTGCCCGTTTTCTTGCGGATGAGTCATCGTGGAAAAGCTCTTTTCAATTCGGAAGCGCTTGCAGAAGTCTTGAAACTCGGCACTTCCGAATTGATTTCCATTGTCCGTGATGACTTTTTGGGGCACACTGAACCTGCAAATAATGTTTTTAGTAACAAAGTTAATGACTTTCTTTGTGGTTATGGTGGCCAGCGGTTCCGCTTCGGCCCATTTTGTGAAATAATCTATGGCAACTATAGCATATTTGGCCCCTCCTTTTGCTATTGGCAGGGCGCCAATCAAGTCGATTCCCCATATTGCAAATGGCCATGGGCTGACCGTCTTCGTTAGCTCTATCGAAGGAGTTCTCTTAATTTTGTTGAATTTTTGACAGCGATCGCATCTTCTAGCGTAGTCTGCGTCGTCGCGGTTTATTGTTGGCCAGAAATATCCATACCGAAGGACTTTCTTTGCTAGGATCTGCCCCCCAGTGTGGTCCCCGCATTCGCCTTCATGTATCTCCTTTAGGATTCGTCGTGCTTCATTATCGGTCACACACCTAAGAAGGGGAGTTGAGAATCCCCTTCGATAGAGAATTCCATCATGTATCATAAACCGTGATGCTTTTCGAAGAAGCATTTTCCATTGGTTCCAGTCAGTTGGAAGGGTTCCTGCAAGTATGTAGTCTTTATCGATGACATCCATGTTTCTGGTTCGACGACTGTCTCGAGGATCTAGTCGATATTCATCTCATCTATGCTCGGGGTGGTTAAAGTTTCGACTGGGACGAGCCCCAATGATTGAGCTTCCCCGGAGCTTACTAGTTTAGCCAAATAGTCCACCTTTGTGTTTTGTTCCCATGGAATGTGGGCTATGGTATAATGTTCAATCTCGCTTAGCAGTTCTTGCACTTTGGATAGATACGGGGAAAGATTCTCTCCTCGAGCCTAATATTCCCCCTTTGCTTGACAGACGACCAGCTACGAGTCGCTGTAGATGTGAATGCATTTTATTTTAAGCTCTTTCACCATTTTTAGTCCTGCAATAAACGCCTTGTATTCCGCTTCGTTATTCGTCGCAAGGAATTCCAAGCGCAAGGCGTAGCAAATGGCTCTCCCTTCGGGGGTTTCGAGCACCACCCCTGCCCCTGAACAAAGATTGTTAGACGCACCATCTACATAGAGTTTCCATTGAGTCTCCACCTCCAACGGTGCTTCTTCCTTGTCATCCCATATGGTAAACTCGGTGATGAAGTCTACTAACACTTGCCCATTGATAGCTTTCCTAGGATGGTATGCAATATCGTATTAACTTAGCTCTATGCTCCATTTAAGGAGTCCCCCGGAAGTTTCGGGTCAGTACAATACTTGTTTCAAAGGTTGGTTGGTTAATACTTTGATCGGATGTGCCTGAAAGTATGATCGTAACTTCCGGGACGCGATCAAAAGGCAATACGCTAGCTTTTCCAGTATTGGGTAATTCTTCTCGGCTCTGTTGAACCGTTTGCTAATGTAATACATGGGTCGCTGGATTCTCGCTTCCTCCTGCACGAGAGCGGCGCTCAGTGCATGCAGTGAGATTGCTAAGTAAATGAATAGGTCTTCTCCATCCACCGGCTTTGATAAGATTGGCGGAGCTTCCATGTGTCGTAGCAGTTCTTCGAAAGCCGTTTGACAAGCTTCACTCCATTCAAAGTTTTTCTTTCCCTTCTTCAGTGCATCGAAGAACGGTATGCACTTGTCTGTAGCTTTTGAGATAAATCGGCTCAGTGTTGTGACTTTTCCATTCAAGCTTTGAAGTTCCTTCTTATTTCTCGGGGCTTGACTTCTCGAAGCGCCGTTATTTGTTCTGGATTTGCTTCGATGCCTCAAGCACTTACTATAAACCCCAGGAGTTCCCAAAGGCTACTCCAAAGTGACATTTGGGTGGGTTGAGCTTCATTCCATACTTCTAGAGTATTTCAAACATTTTAGCGAGATTTTCTAAATGGTTAGCAGCTACTCGAGATTTGACCAACATGTCATCTACATAAACTTACATAGTCTTTCCGATTTGGCGTTTGAACATAGTATTCACCAGCCTTTGGTATGTTACTCCGGTATTTTTTGAACCGAATGGCATTACTCTATAGTAGTACAGTCCCAAATCAGTAATGAAGTTGGTGTTCTCTTGATCTGGCTCATGCATCAGGATCTGTTGTAGCCCGAGTATGCATCCATAAATGAGAGCAATTCATGCCCCGTCGTTCCATCCACAAGCTGATCGATTCTGGGGAGCAGGAAGCTATCTTTCGGGCATACATTATTTAGATCCGAGAAGTCAATACAAGTTTTCTATTTTCCATTAGACTTCTTGACTAAGACTGGGTTTGATACCCATTCAAGGTAAGTTGCGTCTTGGATGAACTCGTTAGCCATCAGTTTATCTACCGCCTCTCTCAGTGCCTTGGACCATTCAGGACCCAAGCTGCGCCTTTTTTGCTTTACTGGTGTGAATTTGGGGTCAATATTGAGTGCATCGCAGGCAATTTCGGATGATACCCCACACATATCAGAGTGCGTCCAAGCAAATATGTCCAAATTGGCACAGAGGAATTTAGTTAGTTCTGACCGCATCCTGTTTCCAAGGTGTGACCCAATTTTCAAGACCCGTGTTGGGTCGTCCATACAGACTGGGATAGACACCGTCAATTCTGCCGGTGCTGCCCGATCCTCCCCTGAACTCTTCTTTCTAGGGTCCAAAGCCTTATCGAATCATTCAGTGGGCTCACAAATGTAGAGAGTTTTCTGAAAGTGCATGTGCTATAAGATCATGTAATATGGATAAACTACTTGTGCGGAATAAGTAAGTAAATAGTAAAAGAAGAAAAGTAAATGACACCAGAGATTTTTATACTGGTTCGAACTCCCGTTCTACGTCCAATCTCAGACTCCTTCTGTAATTAAACTAGCAACCCTCACTTAACCCGAAGGAATAGGTTTACACCGCCTGAGCAATCGAACAGGACTTCTACCGCCTAAGCAACCGAATAGAACTTCTACCGCCTGAGCAATCGAACATGACTTCTTTACAAATAATAAAAGTATCTGACTATAGTATGCTCTTTGAATAGCACTAATAAGTCGATTACAATCTTCCTATAATCTTCTCCTTTATGATATGTAGTGTAATGTGCTTGAGAATTGTGGAAGATAGAGTGATCAACGATCAAAGAATGTAAGCAGTTTGAGTGCAGTTTGAAAATAGAGAATAAGAGATAAGAATTCAAGAATATTAAAATCAATTATTGTATGTTTGTTGAATTCTGAAATCTATTTATAGTGATTAAAAAGTTGCAACCATTGTTGAAAGGTAACAATGAAAAGAAACAGGTGCAACTGTTGGTTTGAAGATGTTTCTCTTCGATGAAGAGAAGTATCTTTTCATGAAAAATAGCCGTTGAGAATATTCAACTGGCTGAATGGATTTATTTAGCCGGCTGAATGGGTTTATTCAGCCTTTTGAAATTTAAAAATAAAAAACAGCAAAGAAATAGGCTATTTTTGGCCTAATTCAGTCGTTTGAATGAAGTCATTCAACCGGCTGAATATTGTGAAACTATAAAATAGTATCAGTATTCAGACGGCTGATTGATCTCATTCAAGCGGCAGCCATCTGAATGAAGTCATTTAGCCGGCTGTTTCAGCCTATTGTGCATGGTAGTGTATGTGTGTGTATGTTTATATATATATATATATATATATATATAATTTCAGGAGAGATTTTAACATATTTCTAAATAATATAAAGACTCTAGACAAAGGACTATCAGCTCCAAAGTACTCTGAATGCGAATCTGTAACGAATCTCCTGCATAATTGATTAGTACACACAAATATTTATTTATATAGTTTGTTCTAATCAAAACGATGTAAAATTGATATTCCAACATTCTCCCCCATTTTGATGATGACAACTATATAAGTATAAATAAAATATTTACATAAAAACTTACATTAGCATTTCTACTCCCCTTATCAATATGTACAAATATTTAACTAACTTTTCTCCCTTTTTGTCATCGATAAAAAGAAAGATAAACTATGTGCACAGAATCATTTGTTAAACAAAGTTTATATTATATAAATAACTCATACTCGAGATGTCATTACTAAAGAGGAATAACAATATTCATTACAACATTATATAAATAACTAGATAGAACATCATAGAAGTTTGATACAAAAAGTAGAAATCTAAAAATAATTAAAACTGGGTAGAGAGAGAAGGCTCATCATCATCGGAATCCAAACTCGAAGATGACCATTGAATGGAGATGGGTTGTGAACTTCGGTGGATGTAGAACCGGAGCAAGAAATTTTATCCCATATTTTATTAAGAAAACCTTTTATGGAGTTGAATTTCTTTTCCGTCTTCTTTTCAAGATTCTTAATGTCCCGATGAAGTTTGGATTGATTTCGGGAAAGAGTGATGATAGCTGGTCTTGAGGAGGTTTCCGGGCCAACAACTTGAATAGAGTCATCGTCCTCTTCTTCTTCTTCATGTTGAGTATGCGAAGAAGGAGCAATACTAGTGTCACGAGGTTGAGGAATACCTTGTTGAACATTATGAGACCATTGTTGAAAAGAAATGATTTGTTGTAAAGGAGGCCAGTGAGGAAGACCCATAAATCCTAAAGTTTTTGCGCCTAACTCACTAATGCTTGAAAACTCGGAGTCGGGCATTGGAATGCCGAAGTTGAGAAGGATACGCATAATATAAGCACCATAATGAATGGTCTTATATTTTCTTCGGATTGTGATGTCTTGAAATTCATCTAAAATGATTTTTCCCCAATTTACTTGTTGGTTGGAGTAGATTGAATAAAGGGCTTGAAAATCTCTTTTATAGACTTTTTCATAGCTTCCCATTCGAGGTTGTAGAGAGCGAATAAAGGCACGGTGAAGAAGACGTGCTTGTGGCCATAAGGTGCTTGATTTTAAAGCACTTAAATCGGTAAGGTGATTGGACAAGAAACGATGTGAAACTTCGTCTCTATGATCCATATCAACTTCAATATCATATATATCAACTCCTTGAAATGGACAATTTAAAATATTGCCTAATCTTTGTAAAGGCAAGAAATTTTAGTGCCACAAACTATAGACCAAACACAATCTTGTCGATTTTGAGGATTATGGTGGTCTAAATTCATATTTGCAAGAAAGAGTTTGATCAAAAGATGATTAATTTTAACATTATTGGGAGCATACCCTATGAGATTATTGAAGTGGAATTGCTCGGCCAATTCTCTAATCCAGTAAGCTGCGAAATCAGGAAACTTCATGAAAGCTCCTTCAAAGATATTGGAATTTTTCATGGAATTGAAACGGGATACTGCAACATCTTTCCAGAGCTATTTACGAATCTGATCTTCGGAAGGACCGGCGGTGGATTCCCTTGTTCGTTTTGATCTAGGAGCCATTAGAGAGTTAAAAGAGGAGTAAAAGGTGAAAATATGAGAAAGTTGCTCTAGGGTTCTGAAGTGAATGGGTAAAAGGGTGAAAAGATGAATTTATAGGTAGGTGAAAAGCAAGGGTAATATTGGTAGAAAAATTTGTAAGACCTAGATTAGAAAATGCTTCAGGAATAATTCAGCCGGCTGAATGACTGTAAACGGCCGTCTGAATTTCTTCCCGTAAGAAAATAGTTCATTTTTGAACTAATTCAGATGTCTATTTAAAAATATTCAGCCGTCTGAATCTGGAAGAAAATATATTTTCTGGATAATATTCAGCCGTCTGTTTTAAAATAGACAACCGGTTGAGTTCTGAGAAAACTTAATGTAGCCTTTATAACAAGATAAATTATAAGAACAAAGTGAATACATATTTTTTTAAATAAACAAACAAGATTACAAAATTAACGAGAAAACTTTTAAATAGATTTGGAAGAAGAGCTTGGAGTGTGATATTCATCCGGTTCTATTTTTGTGTTCTCTTGATATGGTCTGAGTGGTGACCATCTATTGCCGCGTTCCCATGAATTCGGAGATATTGGTGGATGCTGTGGAGATAGTTCCCAAGTATTGCGTCAGGATGGAGAAAAATCAGGAGACGGTTGATGAACCGTGCTTTTGGATGAAGATCCACAGAATTTCAATGCGACTTGTTCTAAAAAGCTTAAACGCTTGGCGTTAACTTTTTGTTCATAAAAAAGTTCACGTTGTAATTCCAGTGATTCTCTTTGGTAATGATGAATGTCATCTATTTTTTCTTTGGTAGATGGTGAACCAAAAAATAGAGATCTTCTTGTTCTTTTACCAGGTGGAGTATAACCTGTGTGAGTAGACGGAGGCACAATTGGTACTGGTTCATAAATCGGTGTTGGAGTAGGTAAATTCACCGATCCTGAACTAGGAGAAGAATAAGATAGAGCAGATTTAGAATTATGCTGGGAAGACATTTTTGAGTAGGAGAATTGAAACTGTTTTTATTTTAATTGAATGCAAAAGAGAGAAAAGGATTAGAGATATTTATATGTAAACTTTCATATAAATAGAAAGAACATTGGTGGTTAGGATTATAAGAACTAGAGGAAAAATTGGTTAAAAAAATTGTAAGGTAAAAAATAAACAATAAAAATAGAATGCAAACCTAAAAATAGATGTGAAGGAAAGAGTAGTGTAGTGGTAAAGCACCAGATTTTCAAGTAAGAGATCTCGAGTTCGAGTCTTGAAAAAATAAAATTTTAAAAAAAAATTATAAATCCTTGAAGGATACAATTCCTAATTCTCTTCTTAATTTTATAAAGATATTTTCATTTAAAGGTTTTGTAAATATGTCTACCAATTGATTTTCAGAGGATACAAATTCCAATCTGACTAAATCCTTTTCAATATTATCACGAAGAAAATGATGACGTATGTCAATATGTTTTGTTCGTGAGCGATTGACAGGATTTTTTGATAAGTTTATAGCACTAGTATTATCATAAAAGATTGTTGATTTAGATAAATTAACACCAAAATCTTGAAGTGTTTGTTGCATATAAATTACTTGAGCACAAGCTAAGGCAGCAGAAATATATGCTGCCTCACAAGTTGAGAGTGAAACACAATTTTGTTTTTTACTAAACCAAGAGACTAAGGATTTTCCAATGAAGTGACAAGTCCCACTAGTACTTTTTCGATCCGTCCGACATCCTCCAAAGTCAGCATCACTATATGAAACTAACTCGAAAGGACATTCTTTCGGATAAAAAAGTCCAAAATCTTTGGTTTTGCTAAGATAACGTCTGACATCCTCCAAAGTCAAAATATGCGTTTTACTGCTCGCATATGTGATTCTTTAGGATTTGCTTGGAATCATGCACATAAACAAACACTCATCATTATGTCAGGTCTACTAGCAGTTAGATAAAGTAATGATCCAATTATACTTCGATATAATTTTTGGTCAACACTTTTGCCATCTTCATCTCTGTCGAGATGAACTGTTGTACTCATTGGTGTTGATTTAGCAGAAGTATTCTCCATATTAAAGCGTTTAATTAGATTATTACAATATTTTTCTTGATTAATAAAAATTCCATTTTCTATTTGTTTAATTTGTAAACCAAGAAAATAAGATAATTCTCCCATATGTGACATTTCAAATTCTTTGGTCATTATATTTGAAAATTCCTGACATAATTTTTCATTTGTAGAGCCAAAAATAATATTATCTACATAAATTTGAATAATTAAAATATCCTTTTTAGTTCTTTTAATAAAAAGAGGTTGATCAACCTTCCCAATTTCAAAACCAGAATCTATTAGATAGCTCTTAAGACGTTCATACCAAGCACGAGGTGCTTGTTTTAGCCGGTATAAGGCTTTCTTAAGTTTATAGACGTGGTCTGGAAATTTTTCATGTGTGAATAATGGAAGTTGTTTAACAAAAACATTTTCTTTTATATAACCATTTAAGAAGGCACTTTTAACATCCATTTGATAAAGTTTGAAATTATGAAAACATGCAAAGGCCCGTAAGATATGTATTGCTTCAAGTCGTGCAACTGGAGCAAATGTTTCTTCGTAGTCAATTCCTTCTTCTTGATTATATCTTTGTGCAACTAATCTAGCTTTATTACTAGTTATATTACCTTGTTCATCTGCTTTATTTTTGAAAACCCATTTAGTACCAATGACTGTTTGATCACTTGGTCTAGGAACTAGTTCCCAAACTTCATTTCGTTCGAACTGGTTTAATTCTTCTTGCATAGCTATAATCAAATAGTCATCAGTAGATGCTTCTTTTGCATTTTTAGGTTCGATTTTAGAAAGAAAAGCTACATGGCCTATTTGATTAAGTTGATTTCTAGTTCTAACATGTGAATCAATTTCTCCTATGACATTTTCTACTGGGTGATCTCGTAAAATCCTAGGAGGAGATCTTAATTCATTTTCATAATGAACAATGTTTCCATTTTCTTCAAAGTTATAAATAATATTTTCATATTCTTCAAAATTATTTTGAATAACAATATTTGTGACCGTCTTAGGTATATCTTCATCATCCTTAAAATTATTATTAAATTTAAAATTGTCGTCGAATGAAACATGAAGTGTTTCTTCGATTGTTTTTGTTCTTTTATTGAAAATTCGATAAGCTTTGCTTCGTTCTGAATATCCTACGAAGATTTCTTCATTGGATTTTGGGTCGAATTTTCCAAGCTGATCTTTTATGTTTAAGATAAAACACTTTGAACCAAAAGTTTTGAAATATGAAATGTTTGGTTTTCTTTGATGAAAAAGTTCATATGGAGTGTGTTTTGTTAAAGGTCGGATGGAAATACGATTTAGAACATAGCAAGCAGTTGCTACAGCTTCTGCCCAGAAATGTTTTGGTAATGTGTTTCCGTTTAATAAAGTTCTTGCAAATTCTTGTAACATTCTATTTTTCATTTCTACAACTCCATTTTGTTGTGGTGTTCTAGGAAAAGAAAAGTTATGGTAAATTCCCTTTTTATTATAAAAATGTTCAAATGCTTCATTTTCAAATTCACCTCCATGATCACTTCTAATATTCTTAATTTTTTAATTTTTAAGATTTTGATTTCTCTTTGCAAAATTTTTGAAATTTTCAAAGGTATCACTTTTATTTTTTAAGAAAATAGTCCAAGTATATCTTGAGAAATCATCTACTATAACAAACACGTATTTACTATGATTTATAGATTGAATTTGTGTTGGACCAAAGAGATCTAAATGTAATAGTTCTAGTGGTTGTAAAGTAGAAATATTTTTCTTTGATTCAAAGGATGATTTTGACAATTTTCCTAATTGACAAGCGTCACAAATATTGTTTACTTTATAGTTCATTTTTGGCAAACCTTTTACTAAATTTTTTTTGATAATTTATTTATAGTTTTGAAATTAATATGACAAAATCTTTTGTGCCATAACCAAGGATCATTTTCTTTGGCTATTAAAGACATATTTGTATTATGATTTATATTCATATTTAAAACATAGATATTTTTATCTCTAAAACCTTCAAAAATAAGATTTTTATTTTGATAAAAAATGCTACAATTATTTTCAGAAAAGGAAATATTGAATCCTTTGTGATACTAAGTAAATTATGCTTCAAATTTTTAACTAATAAGACATCTGTAATAAGAGGTGAATTAGATATACCGGTATTGCTCACATCGCCTTTGCCGATTACATATCCTTTGGAAGTATCTCCAAATGTGACAGAACCTCCATCTGAGTAATTAATGTTTGTTAGCATCCCTTTATTTCCTATCATGTGTTTAGAGCAACCACTGTCTAGTATCCATTTTCCTCTCTTTTTGGATGGTACCTGCAAAATATAGAATTAACATTGGTACCCACCATTTTATTTTGGGTCCTAAGAGTTAGGTTTTAGGAAGCCAAAGCCACGAGGGTTCATAATTCCTTTTGAAAATAAAATCTTTGTTTTTATGAACAGTTTTTATAAAAGATTTTATATACTTATTTCTAATTGAAGAATTATTTGTTTTAGGAACCCAAATTTTAATTGATGTAGTAAAATTTGAATTTTTTGAACTAAGTTTTTCTACTTTATTATTCCTTTTATATGAAAAAATCTTTTTCTTTGGAATAATTTTAGAGGATTGTTTATATCCTAGTCCTCTTTTATTTGAAACAATTTGAGAGTTTTCTATAATTTTGGAAAGATTTTCTCTATCTTTATTAAAATTAGAAACATTTTTAGTAATGTCTTCTAACTTCGTTTTAAAGCTACAGTTATCTAATTCTAAAATTTTGATATTTGATTTAAGGTCATGATTTTCAATTAATAAAGCATCATTCTTTTCTTTTTGAGTTTCTATCTCTTGACTTAGCAGAGAAAGTTTAGATGTCATATTAGAACAAGATTCTGGAATAACTTGAAGTTCTTCTTCTAAAAATTTCTTTTCATCTCTCAGCATTTCTACTTCAATTTCAGTTCTATTCAATTTTTCAAGAGTTTCTTTGTACTTTCTATTTTTGCTCTTTAGTTTGTCAAGTAATTCTAAATTTATTTCCAAAAGATCAATAAAAGTTAGATCACTTACCTCGTCTTTTGTGGCCATAAAGCAAATATTGGCTTGTTCTGAATCACTGTCAAATTCACTTTCTGATGATGAAGATGATTCTGTATCGTCCCATGTGACAGAGAAAGCTTTCTTCTTGAATCTGTCCTTTTTGTGCTTATACTTGTCTTTCTTTTTCTCAGGACAGTCTTTCTTGATGTGACCTTTCTTGTGATATTCATAACATTCTAGAGCAGATGATGATGGTTTGTTGATGTTGTTATTATTGCTGGAGTTGTTCTTGTTGTTTCTAAATTTGTTGTTCTTTCTAAATTTCAAGAATTTTTTGAAATTTTTAGCAATGAACGCCATATCTTCTTCATCTAAATCTGATTCATCCTTTTCTGCCTGGAATGCTATATTTTTCTTATCTTGAGCCTGTACTCGTTTTTCCTGGAGATTAACTTCATAAGACATTAGATTCCAATCAAGTCTTCTGGTTTTATGGTTGAAATGTCGTTAGCTTCTTCGATTGCTAAGACTTTTCGTTCCCACTCATCCGTTAGTGAGTAAAGGATTTTTGAAACAATATCAAAATTTGTGTTAGTTTCTCCTAATGCTATCAAAGAATGATATATATCTGAAACCTAAAGTACATTTCATTGATAGTTTCATCTTGCTTCATTTTGAAATTCTGGAACTGATTTTTGAGCATAGAAATTTTACTTTGTTTGACTTTGTTAGTTCCTTCATGTGTAGCATTAAGTGTACGCCAAATTTCATGAGCAGTTTTACACATGCTTATTCTATTAAACTCATTTTTATCTAATGCACAATATAACATGTTCATAGCTTTAGCATTTGCAGTAGCATCTAATTTTTGCGTGTTAGACCATGCTGAATATTCAGTAATAGGAATAATATATTCAGATTGCATAATATTCCAGGTATCATAACTACTTGCTTGTATATAGATTCTCATTCTAGTAGCCCAATAGTTATAGTTTATTCCATTAAATAGAGGTGGTCGTGCAGTAGATTGACCTTCTGTAAAGGTAGTGTTAGAAACAGTGCTGGTGCTGTTTTCCATACTAAAATAATATCATATAACTATGTTACAGTTATATGAAGGCCTTGCTCTGATACCAAATGAAAGTGCCTGTGCTATAGGATCGTGTAATATGGATAAACTACTTGTGCGAATAAGTAAGTAAATAGTAAAAGCACAAAAGTAAATGACACCAAAGATTTTTATACTGGTTCGAACTCCCGTTCTACGTCCAGTCCCACACTCCTTCTGGAATTAAACTAGCAACCCTCACTTAACCCGGAGGAATAGGTTTACACCGCCTAAGCAATCGAACAGGACTTCTACCGCCTAAGCAACCAAATAGGACTTCTACCGCCTGAGCAACCGAACATGACTTCTTTATAAATAATAAAAGTATATGACTGTAGTGTGCTCTTTGAATAGCACCGATAAGTCAATTAAGTACAATCTTCCTATAATCTTCTCCTTTATGATATGTAGTGTAATGTGCTTGAGAATTGTAGAAGATAGAGTGATCAACGATCAGAGAATGTAAGTAGTTTGAAAATAGAGAATAAGAAATAAGAATTCAAGAATATTAAAATCAATTGTTGTGTGTTTTTTGAATTTTGAAATCTTTTTATAGTGACTAAAAAGTTGCAACCATTATTGAAAGGTAACAATGAAAAGAAACAGGTGCAACTATTAGTTTGAAGATGTTTCTCTTCGATGAAGAGAAGTATCTTTTCATGAAAAATAGCCGTTGAGAATATTCAGTCGGCTGAATGGATTTATTCGGCCTTCTGAAATTTAAAAATCGAAAACAGCAAAGAAATAGGCTATTTTGGCCTAATTCAGCCGTTTGAATGAAGTCATTCAGCCGGCTGAATATTGTGAAACTATAAAATAGTTTCAGCAATCAGCCATCTAAATGAAGTCATTCAGCCGGCTGTTTCAGCCTATTGTGTAAGGTAGTGCATGTGTGTATATGTTTAAATATATATATATATATATATATATATCAGTTCAGGAGAGATTTTAACATATTTCTAAATAATATAAAGACTCTAAACAAAGGACTATCAGCTCCAAAATACTCTGGATGCGAATCTGTAACGAATCTCCTGCATAATTGATTAGTACACACAAATATTTATTTATATAGTTTGTCACAATCAAAACGATGTAAAATTGAGATTCCAACATTTTATCCACATCCTTTCCTTTTTCCTTCCTACTTGACTCACGCAATTCTGTGATGTAGCATTCTCGGGCGGCGCTTTGGTCTCCTTTCACAAATCCGACTCTGTGCTCTGTAGGGAACTTAATTATAAGGCACCATTGGGCCAATGCTATTCTGAAGTCGGCTAATGCGGGCCATCCCAAGAAGGCGTTGTATGTTGACATTTCATCCACGATCACAAAAGTCTGAATGAGGATGACCCTTCGCTCACCATCTCCAAGTTCCACGGGTGGGTCAATTGTTCCCACTGGTTGTTTGGGTTCGCCGGTAAACCCCTGAATCTTTATTTGGCAAGCGAATACGCTTTTCATGCCAATCTTCATCTGATTGAAAGTACGTTTGAAGAGTATGTTAACGGAGCTGCCACTATCAACCAATACCCGTCGAACTACAGTAGGTCCGATTCCTACCATCACCACCATCGCATCGAGAATTGGAGCTTCAATCCCTTTGGTGTCCCGATTTTGGAACATTATATCATCATTCAAAACCCTTTGCAGCTTGGTCAAAGTTTCATCTTCTATAGCTAAACATGATTCCTTTGGAGCGTGCTTCAACGAACTTGCATATCGCTCCATTTCTCCCCAGCTTCTTTGCATGGGGTGTGGTCCCCCAGATATTGTTCCAATAGTAAACCTTTGGTCAGCTCGTTTCGACCCTTCTTCACTAGTTCCCGCTTGATTCCTTTGTTCTCTAGGAGGCAAAGGAGCCGCTGATTGATCGAGGTTTTGAGGCTTTCTTATGTACTGCTGGAGCTTATTGTCTTGGATCAACTCCTCAATAAATTCTTTAGATGGCGGCATTCATTTGTATTGTGGCCATGTTTCTCGTGGAAGCGGCAGAATTTTCCTGAGTGCTTCTGCTGCTCAGTTGCTTCCTTTCTGGGGGCTTTTTGTATTCCTCGGTCCCTTGAGTTGCGAGATAAATGTTTTCCGGTGTGTCGTTTAGGGGAGTGTAGCCTTCGGGCCTAAACCCTATGAACTTTTTATTGTTGCCATTACCATTCTTCTTGTTGGAGTTTTGACTTTTTCTCTTTGAATTTCCATCTTTCCAGTGATTCCTTCAGCAGTCCGAGAAGTGTGCGCATTTTGATTCATTGCTACATCGCTTTGCCGGACATTTGTCGGTTGCACACTAGTAGACTTCCTTTCCAATTCCTACGCTTCCTCCAACCTTAGGTGCTGACTTGCTTTATGATTGAAATCTTTCCTAGTGGTAGGTTGCTTCATCTTAATCCACTTTTTGAATTCAGTTTCCGGGTGAATTGCACGGACTAATGCCATAAAAACCATGTCTTCATTGGGGTTGCTTACTTCCGTCACTGCAGTGTTAAACCTGTTCATGAAAGATTCCAATGATTCGTTACGCCCTTGGAACAATCTAGATAGGGACATGACGTCTTTTGGCTACGCAGTATGCAGTCTGAACTGATCAAGGAACCTTGTCGCCAATTGGTCAAAAGTAGAGATAGATCTTGGTGGAAGCCTAGTAAACCACATTGATGTAACTCCTTCGAGAAAGATAGGAAAGCATCTGCATCAAACAGCTTCAGAGGCATTAGCTCCGTCCATATACCAACTGTATTTGTACAAGTGAGGTTTTGGGTCTTTTGTCCCGTCATGGGACGGAATAGTTGGCATTGTGAATTTTTCTCGATATTTCACATTCAATATTTCATGGATGAAGGGAGTCCGACTTGGTGCAGATCCACATTCATCATCTCTTCTATTTTTACTCACCTCCATTAATCATTTAACCATATCCGCTATGTATGCCTCCGATGTCCGGTAGTCCTGAGGACGACGATCAGTCACTACGCTAAGTGTTTGGCTTTGCAAACGGTCTTGGTGAGTGGGCTGAAACCTAGGCTCTCCTGTCTTCGGGAGAGCCACTCCTGTAGGATCCCGTTGGCTTGCAGTTGGCCTAAATGGAGCAGTTTGAGTATTCCTAGCATTATCGAATGTATTGGCATTCTCTTCCAATTTGTCGTCTTGCTCTCCGTCCTCTGAGTCGGAGAGATCCATAGCTATGTCTTCCAACGGGGTCTTTGCCCCTTGATTCAAGTTCAGAATAGGTTGCCTTGTGGCGAACAAAGTACTTGCATTTCCATCCATGTTAAGTCCAGTTGTCACCTTTTTTGTGGCTGTTTTTCGTTTCTTCTATGTAGATCGGAAACAGAGGAATTCTCTTGTTCTATAGCAGCCGCGGGTTCAGGCATAGTCCTTGGAGTAGGATTTGACTGTAAGTTTAGGAGAGCATAAAGCTTATCCATTTGATCCTTTTGGCTACTTTCCATTTTTTGGTTGATCCTATCAACCATGTTATTCAACTCATCCCTGGTGACAACTTCGTGCTGACTTGAGGATGCTGGCGCCTGGTTTCCTAAGTTAGCACCATTTATTTTATTTTTTTGGGGATTAACATCTTCTCCAGCTACTACTACCCCTATGGATCTTCCAGAGGCGGTTCTTCTTCTTCCAGTGGCCATTGATTCCAAACAGCGGATTCTTCAAGCAAAGATTGAGGATCTTACTTCTGGACCCATGGGATCTAAAGTAGATAGCTAGATCTAGATCCTGAGTTGGGGTTCTAAGTGAAAGCACCAAAATGTTAACCAAAAAAATGGATTAACACCCTGGTTTGAGTTTGAAAGCACCAGCCCTGTTCCGACAGAGCAATATCACAGATAGCAGGTATAGAAAAAGATAGTAAAAGAAAGAAGACAAGGAATTTTTATAGTGGTTCAGCTGTTAACGAAGCCTATGTCCACTTTATAGTTTTATTATAGACTGATTGTTGTTATAAGTATTGTTTGATTACAAGGCTTTGATTATCCTTAGGTAGATTGAATCCCCGGAGTTGGAATCCATTGGAGAATCACAGTGAATTCCTTTAGAGATTGTTGCGAGGGACGTAGAGAGTGAAGAATGTTATCAACAAAGCTTCAGCAACTAGTCCGGAGAAGATCCAGTTTATATTGTAGGCAGGTCAGTATTTATAGAGATTGGAGGGCCTTTGGACCAAACACGCATGTCAATCATTTGCGTATGGATACATAACGGCCCAGAGGAGTTTAGCTCGCGATGCGAACCAAATCCATGGATCGCTAGTGACCCATAGACTTGGCTCGCTTGCGAGCTAATAACTTAGCCTCTATCTCTATTTTTTAGCCGCGTCAGGTCACTAGAGTTTAGCATCTTGGTATGGATCACTGGCGATCCATCATGTATGGATCGCTAATGATCCATACACTTAGTATTTTTTCTGTGCTCCTGTATTCTTGACTTCTTGGCTTCTGTTTCACCTTGCGAACCGTCATATTGCATGGGTCGCTAGCGATCCATAGGGTATGGATCGCTAGCGATCCAAGCACTTGGAATATTTTTAGAAACGTTGAAGTGTGGAATGCTTTCATGGCCTTGCTTCGATGTTGTCCGTGTAGTCTCATTGCATGTTGTTTTGTTCTGATGACTATCTACTAGCTGGTTATGCTTAGCCATTGACTGGACTGGACATACATTGGTTTCTTACTTTAGTCAAATTGAGTCGTCGCTTTAGTAATATGGCTTGGCTCTCGTTGACTCCTTGTTTTATCCTTTTTTGGTTAAGTTCTAAGCCATTCTGATGTCACGGAATTGTTCTGTTTTCTAATGGGTCCTACTAGGTTAAAAACTCGGATAACAGGTATTAATAAGTGGAGCCCCTTTCTACTCCTTAGAATCTGTCTTTTTTGACATGTGTAAACCCTTTAGACTGTATATGTAGTTGCGGTTTGATTGGCTGCTTCTCAAGCTTAGACATCTTAGTCCATTGTTGATATACCTCTTCTTGGGCTTGGACATCTTTGTCCATTGTTGATATGCGTCTTCTTGGGCTTGGACATCTTAGTCTATTGTTGATATGCCTCCCCTTGGGCTTGGACATCTTAGTCCATTGTTGATATGCCTCTTCTTGGGCTTGGATGTCTTGGTCCATTGTTTGATGAGCCGCTTCTTGGGCTTGGACGTCTTAGTCCATTGTTGTCTGGTGCTCTTGTTTAGCTCATTCTCAAGCTGGAACCAAGGACTTACCTAACCTCCCTCTAGGAGGCGTCTTGACCTGACTAGAGGCACGACCAAAGGCTTTTCGATGCTTTAACCTGGCCATAGCGTGGCACGGATAAAGGCTTACACTCCTCCCTTTAGAAGGTGCCCTGCCCTGGCCATAGCATGGCGCGGACAGGGGCTTGTCAATGCTTTAACCTGGCCATAGCATAGCGCGAATAAAGGCTTACACTCCTCCCTCTAGGAGGTGCCTTGACCTAACCAAAGGCGCAGCCAAGGGCTTGTCGATGCTTTAACCTAGTCATAGCATGGCGTGGATAAAGGCTTACACTCCTCCCTCCAGGAGGTGCTCTGCCTTGGCCAACTCGGCGTGGACAGAGGCTTTGACCGTTAAAGGTAGTGTCCAAATGTAAGGAGAATTCTACTCCCAACCATGTAGATTCTCTTTAGTAAAGTAATTCTTTATTGACCTCGTTTAGTGTTTCTTTACAAACTCATTGATTTTGCCTTGACGGAAAAAGTTAATCATCATCCCTTTCAAGGCTCTGCAGTGGTTAGTTTCATGTCCATTCATCATATGAAAATGGCAGTAGGATCCCCTCAAATTCCTTTCATATTTTGGTTTCTTTTTCTGCGATGGCCAATAATTGAGCTCATCCTTAGTTAGCAAGTAGACATTCTCTATGGATATCGTTAGGTAGCATTCTTTAGGAAGTCTTGACTCGAAACTTGTTTCTTTAGAATGGCTTTTCATTTTCTTGTTACTTGGCCCTGTAGTTTCACCTTCATCGATTACTTTTCTTTTTGACACCCTTTGGAGTTCCCGTGTTGGAAGTGTTCCAGTTGCAGTTTGTTGCCATTTATGTGCAAAGGCATTATAGTTTGCCATTATTTCTTCTTCAAAGATTGTACCTTTGGTATAGTGTTGAATCGTCTTTCTCACTTGATTAAACAAGTTGTCATTTCCATTTTTCCTTTCTCCTAAGGCAAAAATAGGGGTTGGGCCAATAAGAAAGGGATTTAGGCTCCATTTTTCTAGGTCATATGATTCCGCTCTTTTCTTGTTCATAATCCATAGAGATTCTAATCTTATTCTTTGCTCTTCATATAGTTTAGAATCTTCGGTTGTTCTTGGGGAGAATCCTATTAAGTGTGGTTTGGAAGATCCTTGCTCAGATCTTTTGATTTTGCTAGCCATGATGAATTAAGTCTTGAGTATTTAAGCTTGAAAATTGGATTGGATTAGAGATAGGTGGTGTTGGATGTTCAACAGAGTCGGAGGTTCGAGCCCTCCTTCTAGTGCCAAAATATTAACAAGAAAACTTGTCAACACCCCAAAGTTGAGTTTAAGAAAAGGGTTAGTCCTTTTTATCCTCTCTTGGATAAGTTGAGGAAGATAGTAAGTGGGTATTCCCTTTGATTCAACCTTTCGAATAGGTTTCTCTTATGAAAATTTCTCCTTTTGACCTTTCGACTTAGTCGAAACACTTGAATCCCCTCTTTTTAGTCTTTGAAGCCAACTAAGGTAATGCGGTTATCTCTTCGAAACCTTCCTTTCAAAACAGTTATGGAATGCTAGTGGAATAGCTCTAAGGATATAAGGATGAGATTAGTCTACGTGGGTTTCAACCTTGTCAAAAACTGGGCTAGTTAGCGACTTAGGTTTGGTTCTGGAATCAAGGGTAAATCAGCTTGGGTCAAGGTTTCGACTCACTTGATGGTGAGAGTTTAATGAATGGTGGTTTGCAGTAAAGGTCTTGGATTACTTTGAAAGGCAGGGGTTTCGACTCACACGGAAGGAGCCTTTCGTTGAGGTCGAGACCTGTAAAATGCAATTAAATCCAGAAAAAGACCTTCGCACAACTTTATAATCAGAAATATTGAAAACTTTCCTTTATTAAGCCAATAATGACTATGCTAAACAATTATCCCTAATTTGATTTACAAATTAGGGTTTACAACTTTGCAAACTTAAGAAAATACAAGTTTGGAATGAGTGGATTCGTATCCCCTAAAATAGACCCCTTGGGTCTTATTTATAGATGCGGGTTGGCACGTTACAATCCAATGCTTTCGACTTGGATGAGAAGTGGCTTCATATACCTTCCGACTCCTTCGACACTCGCGCATCCCTCTGCAATGCTTTCAAATGGGTTTGAATGCCTCCGTCTTCGTCGAGAGGGGTGGTTGCACCTTTCCTTCTTTATGTTGCTTTTTTGTCACAAGGAATGAAAGTAGGAGCTTTCGAATTTGTCAATAGATAGTTTCCAGGTGTTCCGAAGGTGTTGAAATGTTGATGGTTTCAACGCCGTTAGTAGCTTCCGAACTTATGCTTGTGGACTAATGCAGAACCTTCCCTGGATGTTAAGGGCTTCGACCGGTTCGAAAGGCTTGCTTTTGCTTTCGAAAGGGTTGTTCCATCTTAGGCCTGTTTCTGAGTGGTTTGAGCGGAGGCGAAACCTTTGGTTTCAAAAGCTTTAGCGTGCATATACAGGGTTGTCATTACTTATCTTCAAAAGGTGTTTCTTTAACTCGATCGCAAGGTTTTCATGCATGCAGAAGCACCTGCTTCGAAAGGGGGTCTCTTGAAGCGGAAGAGTGCTTTTGACCCTTTCGACCCCTTCGAAAGGTTGTGATACTTCAAGTCTTTGGTTGTGCATCCCTTCGACTCCTTCGAAAGGTTTGTTGGAGCTTTTTCCCTCTTGTTCTTCTTTGTCTTCCACTCAATCAGGTTTCAACAAGGTCAAAATGATATTTGGTAGTAACAAAAGCTTTAGTTGCACATGCATGTACTGCAAGTTCTTGCATTATATATATATATATATATATATATATATTAGTTATAAATCACAATAGCTATATTAGTATATAATTTTTTCACATATTTATAATGTCTTGTTGCACAAGTTAACCCTCACATATACACTTACCTACACATTATATGCTCACATATACACGTACACATCTACACTTAGATATAGTGGTGTGTGTATGTGCGTGTGTGTATTAACATCAAATAGGTTGAAATATATTTTAGAATTAATGATAAAATTAGAATAACATAACACAACTAGTAACATTCCACATCACTTAATGCATTAAATATGATTTAGTGCACCAATTTATTGATGTTAACACACCTAATTTAACGTATCAACACTATATGATCTACTGGTTTAAATTAATTGGAGATTTTTTTTAATTCAAAACAAATTATCCGCTTACCGATTCACTCAGTCCTACAGAAAGTGACTAAGCTTGAATTGATCGGTCGAGCTACTGATTGGTCTGACTTCGGAAGAAATTTCAAAGAAATGTTTGTTCTACAAGTAGCGAAAGGATTTATTTTAGTATTTCCTAGAATTAAGATAGATGTTGGATATAAGCACTACAGGTTATACAAATAGGTTTGGTGAGTTTTCTGTTCATGGAGGCGAGATAATTTTTACAATTAAATAGGAGAAGTTAACGTTTGTTAGAGGGTTATTGGCAGCGACTGGAACTTATTTGATGTTTAACATGGTCGAAACCTTTAAAGTATTTTTTAATAATATATGAGATTAGATAACAATCATGGAATATAGAAGGATGAGATAGTCCAAGCAGCAGAGTAGAGAGTGTTTTCTTTGAAAAGAAGAAAGTTTAAGGTAGGTAAGAGAGGAAGATTCAAAATAATAAGAGGAAGAGGTAGAGTTATTGGTGTATGCCAAGAAGTTGTTTAGGAAGTAGCCAGTGAGGATGCTTTAACAAAAGATAAGTGTTACACCTATACTCAATTTATCTACTTTGCGCATTATTGTTCTACCCCTAACCTCAAAGCTAGGTGTTTTAATTGTAAGCAGAGTAGATATAATGTTAAGGGGTATACAAAGCAAAGACGGTCGGTGTTGTTTGTGCAATTGAAGTGGCTAATGGTTGAAGCTAGATTTGAATCGGAATAATTTGGAAGGTATTGTTCTTGTACATGATTTACCTACTTGAGTATTATTACATAGTGGAGCATCACATTCTTTTATAACTGAACATTTGATGAGTAGTCTAAAACTTAAGTCCAAATTGTTGAGTGCTTCGTTGTGTATAGTTACTCCAATTAAGAGTGTTACTTCTTTAAGACTAATGTGGGAGAAGGTTACAGTCAAGATATGATGGTAGGTTTAATAAAGTGATTTGATTGTTTCACACTTTAGAGTTTTAGGTTCATATTTGGGATGAATTGGTTAATATGTCATGTTGTATTGATATAGCATGCAAGGATACTAGTTTTGATTGGAAGGGATGGAGATTGATCGGGTTTTAGTTGCTTTGCGAGAGGAGGAGTTCCTTGAAGAATGGTTTCATGTATGCTTTAGAAATGGATGAGTCTGAATTTAGTAAGATATTGGTCTTTTGTGAGTTTGAAGATGTTTTTCGAGACATTGATAGTATACCACTAGGGGGAAATGTTGAGTTCAAGATAAGGTTGGTGAAGGATGTTATACTGTATACATTCGCTTCGAATAGAATGACATAAAGAATTGGTTGAACTGAAATTACATGTTGATGAGTTATTACACAAAGGTTTTATCTAGTCAACCGAGTCTCCTTGGATTGCGCTAACTTCTTTTGTAAGAAAGCAAGATGGAACGATGAGTTATGTACTGATATCAAGATCTTGACAAGATGACCATTAGGAACGGGATTCTACTATCAAGGACAAAAGACTTGTTCGATGAGCTAGGTGGACTTTTTTTTCTACATTTAGAATTGGCCTTTGGTGTTTTTAATTTCGAGTAGAAGTGAGATTACCATTTACCACTTTTAGATTGCATTATGACTCTTTCAAGTATTTGGTCTTATCGTTGAACGTGAATAAAGCACCAACATATTTTGTGGATCTGATGAATAGACTGTTCTATTGATGACATGTTGGTCTACTCTAAATCAAATTGAGATCAGGAATTATACATGAGGATTTTACATGAAACGCTTCGTACACATCACTTGCGAGCAAAGTTCAATAAGCATTATTTTTCATAGAAAGAAGTTATGTTTCTTGGCCATATCATTTTCTCATATAGAATTTTCTATTGACCCAATGGAATTTATTGATGCATAATATTGGATACGTTTGAATATGATCAGGGTGATAAGATTTTTCTTGAACTGGCAGGTTATTATAAAAGATTCACTAAAGACTTCTTGAAAATAACCACACCCATTGACTAGATTGATGAAGAAGAATGTTGATTTTATTTGGTAGGTTGAACGTAAGAATGCATTTCTTCTGCTAAGGAAAAGTTGGCAAGTGCTCCAATATTCGCTATTCCTAAAACTGAGAAGACGTTCGTTGATGTTGTATATACTAATGCAAGCGGGGGTAATTTAGGGATAGTGTTAAAGCAGAACGACCAAATTATAGCCTATGCTTCTCGATAATCGCGAGCCCATTAGGCGATATATGCTTCGCATGATTTAAAGTTGACTTGATACTGTTTTTGCATTAAAGATTTTGAGACAATAACTAATAGGCGAAGGTTTAAGTTATATTTTTATCATAAGTCGTTAAAGTATTAGTCCTCACATAAAGAGATAAACATGATACACAAAGGTGGATGGGGTTTATGACTGATTACGATTTTGAAACAACCTACACGCAAAAAAAGCCAATCTAGTGGTGATACTTTGAGTAGGAAGTACACGTTAATGATTGCT
Source organism: Allium fistulosum (assembly GCA_030737815.1). Classification (NCBI taxonomy): domain Eukaryota; kingdom Viridiplantae; phylum Streptophyta; class Magnoliopsida; order Asparagales; family Amaryllidaceae; genus Allium; species Allium fistulosum. Next base: position 592,114,938 of record CM060905.1, on the reverse strand, counting down.
TATATGTTACGAGTGGAAGCACCTGGAGTTTTGCAGATTTAACATATTGCAGAGAAAAATATTACATGCATGAAAACAATATACATGTTATATATTTGTCCATATTAGCATATAGTTTTAGCAATAGAGCATGCAACATATCTGTACATGCTATCTTGGGGAAAAAAATACTATCTTTTTCAAACAAACAGACGAATGAAACAATGGACAAATATAAGAATGATAAACTGGCACAGTCCATGTAGAGTCGACACCCATAAGAAATGTATTTTTACAGGCAAGAGGCACAACCACATTAGTATTTCTTCTCTCTTTTCCCTTGCAATTTACAGAACAAATTACTTTTACACAAGTGGAAGCAAAATATTACAAGATTTTGAACATAACATCTAGCTTTAGATACAAAATGTTACAAACATATTTACTCTAATTCATCTTCTTCGGAAACAAGAGTCTCTTCTGCAGGAGGGACCTCGTTTAAATCCAGACCCTCTATTGGCAAATCTGTTGTAAGAGGGCCTAAAATTCCTTCAGAGCTCAAACTCAATCCACTCTGCTCAAAGAATAGGTAAACATTCAGTGTTTGATGGTTGATGAATTTGAAAGTAACATTTTAAATGAGATCATACACAGAACACAAAAATGCACACTGCTGCAAAGGATGATATATGAAAAGAAATGAAAGATCAGAACTATATTGAAAATGCAAAGGTCTTTGACGTTTATTATGAAATATATGCATATCCTTGTAGAGAAAAAGGATTTTGGATCAATGATCCAGACTTTCAACTATATTATGGGTGCAAATAGGAAGGGCTGAATAAATCCACACATCTATCAAAAGTATCAATTTACACAAACCTTTATGATTCTCATTCACGGTGCAACTAAGAGTCTCCACATGGTGAAGATACATATACCTCATCAAGTATTCAAAAATGGTAAACATCTTTTAAATTTTGGAGTGAAACTGTACCCCATGAGAGAATGAGGTGAAATTCCATACGGGTCCCTCACATTAACCGAACACGTCGTCTCATCTTACATTTTGAAAGATTTGTAGCATTGCCCAATGTAATCGCTTTTTTCCAACACAATAGGCAAAGTGAAGTTATATGGTAAAACTTTCATAGGTATTCCTAGTGCCTATATATAATTTTAAACACATGCCTTTGAATATCTCACTTACATATAGTGATTTTGATTGGTTATCATATTCCAATTAGAATTATTTTGCACATGCATAGACTAGACATTAAGGTAAGGGATACCAAACAAATGGATATGTGACACAAAACAGCATTACATTAACAATCAAATGCAGCTAAGACTTGACTAATCCACAAAAATATTGCAGTTTAGAACCTTATTCGCAATACATATATTCAACTTAGAAGGTACGAGTTTTCCTCTTTAACAAAGTTATAATATAAGTTAAGAGAAAAACTACAACTAGACGAGAATAATTATATAAGAAGACTAGTAGGAAAAAAAGTTTCCATTTTGGATATTTCTCCTATCAAAGTCGTGTAGCTTTAAGAAAGAACGGGCCCATGTTTTTGCGATATAAAGGATGATGATATCATTAATAAAATAAACTGAGTTTCAAAACAATGATGAAAAATAACCTCTGGTTGAAATCTCAACATATCGGCACGAGCCATTGCTTCTGCTTGAGCAATTCTCTGTCTAAATGTGCGAGCCATGTCATCCGCCTTTACACAATTACAAAAACCACTCATTAGTTAAAATTAGCACACTGAGACTCAATACAATAAAATGTATGCCATACAAAATTACCTTCTCGAAAACAAGCTTTGGATTACGAATCATGTCACCAGGAGTTGGCTCCAGTTTCTTTGTAGAAAGACTCACTCTACCTCTTTCACGATCATGGCTCAATACCATAACCTTTTCAATAAAACAAAATAAAACAAAAGTTTCAGTAGATATGGCATGACAAATTTCCTTTAATAATCTACCCATTATGTCTCTATTATTCATGAATCACACTACATTTCCAGAAAAACCTCGCAACATGGGAAGATATTTTGATACATAAAAAATAGTTTACTATGTCATCATAGCGATGTTAAAGCCAAAACATGATTTTTGAAGAACTCTAACAGTCTAACTAGTATAAGTAGAACGCATCTGTTATATGTACATATACCTTGAGAGTATCACCAGGTTGTAATACAGTTGCGATATCAGAAACACGATCATGACTGATTTGGCTAACATGAAGAAGGCCATTAATTCCTCCAATATCAATAAAAGCACCGTATGGTTTAAGGCTTTGAACAGTTCCTACTACAACTGATCCAATTCCAAGCTGTGCTTGACTATCAGCCACAGCTTTGCGGTTGCTGAGAACAAGTCTAGATTGTTCTTCGTCAACCTCCACAAATTTCAATGGTAATTCCTTCTCAAGGAGTTCTTCTACAGTAGATTTCTGATGTATAATATATTGAATGTATGATTGTTAATTAACAATATTAGAAGATAAGTAAGAAGAAAAAGAGAAGAATATGGAACCAACCGATGATATTTGTGAAAATGGGACAAAGCCTCGAAGACCCTCTATAACTGCTACAACTCCACCTTTGTTTCCACCGATAACCTAAATGATTGAGTCGGTAAAAAAATAATTTTGTATTAATGGAGAGACTGATTTATTTTATTTTTATTTCTTAAAAAGGAAACTTATATATCGGTTAAGTACATGGATGTTCCATGTTTACAGCGCATTCATCGCTAACGATATTTTTGACTTTACGTTGCACCTAATATGGTTTAGATTTTGGATCCACCTCTATTGTTTACTGTTCAGTTACAGAAAAAACTCCTATTTGGATGTGGCGAAACTATGAAATTTAACTTAGTATCAAGCAAACAGCTAAAACTGAAACTTCTGGGAATTTCTTTATTTGTTTATTATAATTTTTGGATAAATGTTTAATATGGTGATATTTTGGAATATAAGAAACATGAACACTACAAAACTCAATCTGTAATGATGATATCTTAAACATGCACTCCAACTACATGACTTCTTCAATATATAATTTCATGTTTATACTTTATACAGTGTTTCTAAATATGATAAATAGCAAACAATGCTGAACTTAAATATTCAGCTAGAGATGGTCATGTAGTGCACAAGGACAGTAGAAGTTATGACATGAAACTTTGAAAAAATTAGGTCCCGTTTGGTTTTGCATTTTTAGTTTTGTGTTTTTGTCCAAAAAATGTGCACACGACGTATATATTTTGGAAAATAACCAATTTAGAAAATGATGCTAACATATAAAATAGAAAATAAATTTATTTTGTTTTAAGTGTTTTAAGAAATAACAAAAGAATAGAAAACAATATATCCCCTCCACCGTTCCTTCATCCCCTCCGTTGTCCCACCATCGTCGTCGTAATGGTCTAAAATTATAAATTTTCTTCCGTTATCCTCATATTTTGTTATGAATGTTGAAAACAGAAATCAAAAATAAAACCGACTAGACCCTTAATATTCTTCATCCAAGTTATTAAGCATATTTCTCAGGGAAGACAAACAAGATAAATCTTTGTACCATTTGTGCCCACAACTCCATAAGATATGAGTATTTGGATAAACTAACCTTACCCTTGACAACTACATCTTCGGCTTGAAGTTGTCTGCATCTTTCCCAAGCAAGATCATACTGAATTGACCTTAAGCTCAAAATCAAACTATCATCTTTCGAATTCTCCCCGATAATGATAAACTCTTCTGTAAGTCCAGGATATATGCCTGCTTCTTCTACATGCTTGATTTTGTGTATACATGCTTCTTCTACTGGTAAATATGCTGAAGATTTAGCGGTTATGTCAACTAGTGCACCATTCATATCGTTCATAAAAACCGTTCCTTTTACCTGTAATTATTATCACATAACTACCACATTCAGCTAGTTAAAACATTTAGCGTTCTACATGAGAGCAATAACGTAATTTTATTTTAAAATTAGGTTTTTTGAGTAAAATTCATGTTTATGAGGCGAATGCACAAAGTTGTTGCAGTAAATTTTACTGCTCGAGAAAACTTATCCTCCATTGAGCGACACTACATACAAAACACTAGTACAAGATGATGATAAGAATCGAACTTTAGCTCCAATCTCCGAAGTAAAATCGTATTTATCGAGCGCTGCATCAAAATCCTCGACAGTAAAAGAAACGCCATCCATCGGAGCATTCCTGCACCTTTCATACGCCTCTTCGAAAAGCTCCCGAAGTTTCTCTCTCTCCTTCTGCGCTGCGGTGATTGCGACTGCGGCGGGACCCACAGAAGCGGCGGCGGTTATGATTGAGGCTCTTTTCGGAAGGGATTTGTACGAAGAAGAAGAAGAAGATGGTGAGGATGGAGATGGAAACGAGAGCGTTTGGCAGTGGAGGCCATTGAATTGGTGAGCTAAAGACATCATTTTTTGAAACTTGTTTCTGCGTTTGTGAGGGAGGTGTTTGTTTCAGATTAGAGTCACTGTGCAGAAGATTAGTAGATAAGGCTGGGTTGGGCCGTTGAAACTTGGCAAATTTTACATTTACAAATTATTTTCTGGTAAATTTTTTAGCTAACCATTTATCGTTGCAGGAAATTATTGTCAAGGACAAAATTTCTCAGCATTTTAACCTCAAGGACAGACCTTCAGTATTTTAGCCTAAATGACAACTTTATTTAAGTATCAGTTTTTAAGATTTTAAGTATCAATTTGTAGTTATCGGTAGCAGTTTTTAGGTATCAGTTTTTAATTCGGTAGCAGTTTTGGAAAAATGTTTATCCTTATGAATAATTTTGAAAGAATATTTGTCCTCATGAACAATTTTTAGGAGAATGTTTGTCATTGTGGTTAAAATATTGAGGTCGTGTCCTTAAAGCTAAAAATATACAAATTTTTGTCCTTTAAATTAATTCTCCTGTATCGTTAATACAGAGAGTTGGAAAAAATAACGAGTTTCTACAAGTGGAGCATTTGTCCTCCAACCTGCCTTCCCCCTTATTTTATTAGTAACACCTAAGCAGCTACATCTAATAGAAACTTCTTTTGGAGCAAGAACACAAAGTTGTAGTCGTTTTGAATGATGGCAAAAACCCTAATACTCGTATTTTAGTGATTTCAAAACGTGCAATTACGATCAGTGTGCACATTTGAAACTAAATCTGATTTCACATTGAACTTGACCATTGTTGATTTAACCTAAGTCGATATAAATAGTGTAAGATTTGTGTTAACAATATAAAAAAAAATTGTTCAATAGCAAGATGGCGCTACTATGAGAAGTCCTAAGTGAACTTTCTATTGTAGTCAATTATGATAGAATTAAAGATGTGCACTAAGGTCAATTATGTAATTTTATTATATAACTTAACAATTACAACGAATCTTGTTCAAAAAAAAGCAAAGTTCTGGTTTATTTTCTATTGTACATATTATTATATTGAGATATAATTATTGTTTTGATAACATTAAATGTATAAAAGTAGAAAATCCTTAAAAAATTATCTAGTCAATTGCAGTTACCAATGTATTCGTAGTCATGAGTATTTGATCGAATAAAATAAATAATTATCCTTAAATGTTCATAGACAAGATGTATCAAGAACAAGACATCGATATATTCATAGACTGTTGTACATAGCTCTCCATATGATAGATAATGAATTTCCCATGACCGTTGGGGTACCGAGGGGTTATGTATGTGCAGTTGTTGTAAACAACTACAGAACGACTCGTCAAAGGTCTTCTATAGATTAAAAGTCAAATAGATGTCATGTGCAATATTCTTTAACTTGAGAATACTGTGAAGTTTAAGCGTCTAAACTATACTCTGATTATGACCAACCATACGACAACGTGGTCGTGATAAAACCATAGTTGGATATAAGTTGAACTACTATAAATGAAACACTATTCAACAGATGATTCGTCTCTTTTGAATAGAAAATTTGTATCACCGTAATTATTTCTAAATGTAAAGTCGTAATTATTTCTAAATGTAAAGTCAAAGCTTGGCAAAGAAAAATCGATTAATCGATAATAGTTATCAAATTGAATCATGAACTTTAATGTTGGAATTCGTAATTAAATACAGATATTATTAGAATTTTTAACCATGGAACGAGCTTTATATATCTAAGTGATATAGTGATGACGAAGAGAAAATATGCACAATATATCGTTGCTTAGTGTGTCGCTTTAAAAGATAAGAAACTGGATTTCACCAAGATAATCTGTATGCAACTGGACTTGTATCCACTACTAAGTTTGAGCAAAATCCATACAAACTTTAATTATCTAAATTATTTAAATATAACTGAGAGCTGAGTTCGCACCCGTGAGTTACACGGCAGTAAAGTTTTCGACCAAAAAAAATTTATTGAAATAATTCTTAAAATTACAAATTATTATTATAGAGAAATTAGTATAGTGGTTATGTCAATTGATTTGTTATTATTTTTAGTTATTATTAGAGAGCCTAAAATTAACTAATAAAATATATGGTTGTTATATATTTATTTAATCATTTTTAGGTCAATATAGTAAATTATATATATATATATATATATATATATATATATTATTTTGGTAGCCGAAATTTTTAGTTCTTTTAAAATTAGGTAGATCAAAATATGTATAGGTGTGAAATTATTAAATTAGATATGAAATGAATTAATGAGTTTTTAATTAATTAAGTGAGATCAGATCTCACATATAATGCATCATGCCTCGAATAGTGGATCTAGATAAGATATTTTGCATAGCCATTGGCGCTACTATAAATACACATATATGCCTCATTCTATATATACAAGAAATTATTTTCTCATAAATTATGTCGTAATGGTGGACTATGCAATTCTGCCATTGAATTAGAGAAATGCACTCTCTAAGACGATGATGATGGTTCATAGTGTATCGACCGGCTAGATTATCAAGAATCTCAAAATATTTTCAGCTAAAAACATTCTATCATAAAATAATTTGGAAGCCTTTTTAAATGTACTTATTTTAAGACTGTCTTTTAATAATAAGAAAAGGATAGTTTTTCTTCTTCATGACCATGGCACAACTATGACATGAATGTGCACTATGCACCATCATTACTCAGCATCGCGATGGAGAGGTGAAGTCACAATTCATTCAGCGAGCATGGTAGCATTGGCTTTGATGGCACGAGATGGCAGCGATTTGATCGACAACTACAATCACAAACGAGGGTTTAACAGAGGGTGTTCACATTTGACATTTGGATATTATTCGAACCGTCTCGATGAGAGTGTCTTGCTAGTAGTTGCGATGTCGAGTTAGATTGCGATGTTAGAAATCACAGAGTGGTGAACATTTGACGGCTAGGTTACGTCGGAGGTAAGTTCATGTATAAACCTTCTTTCATTTAATTACACATCAAGTTTTATAAATTCTTAATTTACACGAAACTTCATATAATCCGCAGCCTTCTTAACTTGCACATACAAACTGTTTAGCATACAACTTATGACATTGGATTTAAAATTCTTAACACATTGGTATTATTTAATTGTATATCATAAACTTATATATATGACATTGTTATTTAGATGTTTATATATATATATATGTGTGTGTGTGTGTGTGTGTGTCTGTGTCTATGTATGTATATGTATATATATTTGTTATTTGGATATTTATAAATTAACATTGTTAATCAAATTTAATATATTAATACATTATCGTTTGATTAGAATATGTGATATTTGAATTTAGACGAATTATGAATTATAATAAATTTGAATCCATAACATCAATTTATTATGCATTGAATTTAAAATTGCTGTTGAATTTATATTAAAAGTATTTAGCTAATTATTACCATTCCAAAATCAACTAATAAAAAAATTTGTCATATATATATATATATATATATATATATCATTATGTATATAATCATTTATTATTAAAATTTACCTTTGAATAAATGTTATTTAATTTAACAATGATGTAATTTGTCACATATATCTAACTCAGTATTCAATCTTGTTCAAAATAAAAGATGTTTTCTTTCTATTATATACTTGATATAATGTGTTATATATATATATATATATTAATTAATTAATTTAATTACAAAAGAAAATTCATAAATGGTATGTTTTGTGATAATAATTACAAAGTGTTGTAACCACGAGTAATTTGTCACAATGAAAATAAATATCCCATTTTAAATATCTCTTGTTAAGATGTATCGAAACTGGATATTGATATATTCTTTGAGAATAGAGTATGCAACGCTCCCAAATGTTAGGCAGTGTTATACTCATGGCTGTTGAGGCACCAAGAGATTACATACTGATAGTTATTGGATAACTATAGAATGACTCATTCGATAGTTTTCTGTTGGTTAATATAACTAAGCTTAAATAGAAAATACCGATGTGACTAATTTACAAAGTTCTCTTGACTTGAGAATACTGTTGATATACAATGTGGAATCTCCACTTTGATTATAGTTATATTATGGCACGACATCCATCGAACGACTATAGTTGGGTCGAGTGGAAGCATTCGAAGTGAAACATTATTCAAGAGATGATTCATCTCCTCAGTTATATGTGGTTAGTATTAGGGTTAACTGAAGTCAACTCAAAGTCAAAGTCTCTGGTCAGAGCATCTTGATTAATAATAATTATTATTATTGAATCAAGGACTTTGTGTTTGGACCATAAAGTTTAATATGGACGATATTCGAATTTTGGCCATTATCAAATTCCGTAAGTCCAGAGTGATATAGTTTTGATGAAAGGATTGGTGTAAATAATTGCCACTATTAAGTTACGCTTAAATTTGTAAAATTGGATTTTACTGAAGCCTTATAAGCGATAAATTTGGCCATAATGTCACATCACTAGCTAAAGTGAAGTGTGAACGTTAATATTCGAATCGTTTGATATTAATCGCTGATCGAATTTGCATCTAAAGAGTCAACACAACCGCAATGTTAAATCCTTCGTTTACCATCTGATTTAATTAATTATAATTATTACAATTAACTAAATTAATTAATATCTATGAAATATGAATTATAAATTTTTATTTGATTTGTGTTTATCGGTGTTAAAAATAGTGTGTATAAGTTGTATACACACTTATCAATATATGACATCGATGTATGTTTAAATTTGATTTAAATGTGAACTATCTGATCAAGCTTGAATGTTTTGAGACCCAATAAAAGGGTATGTATGGCCGACCATGCTGGGTAGGAAGAGGCTTGAAACTTGATATTCCAACGGTGTGAAATGGCTTAAGAAAGAAAAGATATGTTTACCTCTTTAAACCCCTTTTTTCCTATGCTATTTAAACATCTCTTGCCATTTTTTTCACATAATTCTTTCTAGGGTTTGCGCCTCTAGCTCTATCCATCAAAAATGGCGAAAAATTCCTCTCTCCTTTTCTCCAAATTCAAGTAAAAAACCCCAAAGACAAATTTAATTAAAATCAAAAAATAGTGTGTAGTTTTCCCAATCAGGTTGCGCCTTTTGGAAGTGTTGAATAGAGATTTAAGCGGAATTATTTAGATTCAACATACAAGGTGTATTCTGGGCAATTGCAAGACATTGTCCATATTTACAAATTTATATAATTGTACACTTGATTATCATATGCTTCATGTTTAAATAAATAAGGTTTTTTTATGAATCCACCTTTGTATGTGTTGTCAACATGAGATGTGAATATGTGATTGTAAATGTATATATGATTACAAATTTCTTTTGTGTGTATATGTTTGAACATATGATTTTGGCTATTGAATCAAAAGTAAATTTATTTTCTTTTCTTTTTAATTTCAAAATCGACTGTTTGAAAGAGAATTCGGAAAAATTAGTTTTAATTACACAAGGGCAAAGTATGTGGTTGTATATACAATTTTGTAGATCATGTATTTACGTCTATATATGTTATTACGTTGGAATAAATAGGAATTACAACTTTATTTGGTTATGTATATGTCTAATTTATATACATATGCATGCATGCTGTTAACCCGCCTTTTGGCAAGGCTGTAGGCAGGCGGATTTAACTAAGTCGATTTCTCAGTTATCAAGGATGGAATGTGGTAGGTTTGAGTCGACCGGATGGATAGGTAGCGCAGCACATTTGAAAGTCGTTCGGCATAGGAAGTCGCTCGGCACAGGAAGTCGTTCGGCACAGGAAGTCGCTCGGCACAGGAAGTCGTTCGACATTGGAAGTCGCACGGCATTGTACCTCGCTCGGCGTTATACCTCGCTCGGCATTGGAAGGCGTTCGGTATCGAACCTCGCTCGGCATTGTGGTGAGGTTGGTGTGGTTCGGCATTGTGGAGGTATGTGGCTCGGTGGAAGGCCTTGATGGGCCCGTATCATTCAGAAAGCCCAACAACTCAGGATTTGCCTATAAATACAGCATGTGAGAGTTCAGAAAAGGGATCTTCTTTCTGCTCTTTTACTTTATATTTTCTAAGGCTGAGGCTACTCTGTCATTTTGTAACTGTAATTGATTCGAATATCAATAAAATGGAAACCTTTGGAGTGGACGTAGGCCGGAGTTAGCCGAACCACTATAAAATCTGTTGTTCTTTACTGCTTTCATTTTAATTTTTACTGTTCTTCACATCATCACTCTCTACATATACTCTATCTTTGAGCTGTGACTGGTATTTGGTGCTTTCGCTTGGATTTGGGTGTTAGTGACCAATTTTGACGCTAACACATGCATGCATACATACATATATGTGTGTGTGTGTGTGTGTGTGTGTGTGTGTATATATATATGAAAATTGGTTCGGTATTTATGATGTAAAAGAACAAATAAAGATTCCACCTCCTTAAAAATCCATGCCAGAGTAGTAAGGAAAAAGAGAACAATCTTTATAATACAAATATATTACATACAATGTGTAATAATAAAAGGACAAAGCCCACACCCCCTAGCTTACACTATTACAACATCCCACGACTTTAGCCTAAAAACTAAGGGAGTTTAAAACACCTCCGATGTAGCCCAAAGTTCAGCCCACTTCAAAACCTTCTTCGCCGCCACACCCTAACCAGGTTCATATGAGAAATTCCAGCTTCTCACTGTGTTATATCTTCCTGCTCCATCTCCTCGTCACCTCCCCCATCTAATTGACAAATAACATTTATCTTACCCTCTGTTCCTTACTTCGCGATTGGCCTTCAAAAATTCAAGAGTTCCACTCCATCCTGATGTCGTAAATCATTGTCAAAACCACCATGATAGCTACATCTCTACTTCTTCCCTTCCGATTGAACCAATGATATAATAGTTGCAATTCTTCCAACAAGGATGAGGCCGCTGAAGGTTCCAAAGATAATCCTCGTCACATCTTCGTCCACAGATGAGCACTATAATTGCAATCCATATGTTGATTATAAAGCATACATTTGGTGCCTTCAGTTAACCACCATGAATGCAATCTATCTTTAGTTAGTAGTCGAAATAAACATGCTTTATAAGCGGTAAAACTTATCTCTTGTGCCACAGTCTTGTGCCGGATTATTTTACCCAAATCGACGGAAGGGTTTTGTACCCGATTTCATTCCAGGTTCAGGAAAATTGAAACTTAGTAGATCTGCCTATAGCCTAGTAGTCTTCAGTACCATCTTCAAAAATATCACTTGTCTAATATTATTCAGAACTTCTCCAGTTGTTGGTAAAAATTCTGGATGCAACACATTATTACTTATGATATAGTGAACGATAGAATTGTTATGTGCAAACATAGCAACCCTATTCCAACCCAATAAATCAACCATTGTCTTATGATTGATCCAGGGATCGAACCATAAGGATGTAGATGCACCATTAACCGGTACTCTCTGCATTAATCTGTTACTAGCGTATCTTTTTCAAAGCACGTATTTCATTGTGCATGAAAAGTTATTATTTACTACCATTACCCATAATTTCTAGTTATGTAAGTATTTGTTCTTCATCCATTGACTCCATAAACAGTCTCTGGTTTGTAAATTCCGAGTTAACTTAAGAAATGCTGTTGTCCTGAGGTCATGTAATAGTCTAAGACTAATTCCACCCTCCTTTTTAGGTCTACATAACTATTCCCATGATATTTTATGTAATTTTCCACCCCATAAAAAATTTGCGTACATAACTTCAATCTTCTTAAGTACAGAAATTGGTAATTGATAAATAAGAAGTTAGTACAACACCGTAGGCATAATAGCACTTTATATCAACTCTGCCCTACCGGTAATTGATAACAAACTACTATCCTAATCCTCAAATTTTTGAGAAACCTTGTCCAATAAAGATGTACAGTGTGATGCATGAATATAATCACTAGACAGAGGCACGCTCAAATATTTTACCAGTAATGCTGCTTCATTCATACCCAAGGCTAACAATATCTCTTCTCTATTAATAACATATTTGCTAAAGAAAACCTTAAACTTTACTTGATTAATACGCAATCCTAATGTTTCGGCAAGTTTCGTAAATATATTGTTCATTATAGCAGCATTTAATGTATTGGCTATTAGGAAAATCACAACGTCATCTGCATATAACAAATGTGTGATAGTAGGACTAACTCTTGATATAGGTTGCAAATTCTGATTCGAAGAGAGAAAAACTCCATAGTAATACAAAACAGATACGGTGAAAGCGGGTCACCCTATTGTAAACCCCTTGAAGAATTAATAAACCCATTTGGCATCCTGTCCACTGATATAGAAAAGGTAGGCATTCTAATACATTCACATACCAAATTAATGAGTAAAGTAGGAAATCCTATTATGAAAAGTATGTAGCAAACAAATTCTCCATTCACTATATCATATGCCTTTTGAAGATCAATTTTGATACATATTTTTGCCTTTTCTTTTTTCTTGAAGTCTCTCACCAATTCATAGGTTAGTATTATATTTTTCCCAACATTTTGGTTTGGTATGAATGCTGATTGATTTTCTGCAATTAGAAAAGGCAAGAAATGCTTAATTTGAAAGCATATTTTTTTGGAAAGTAGTTTATACAAAACATTAGCGCATGAAATTGGGCAATAATTAGAAATGGCTTATGACATATCTTTCTTAGGTATCAACGTGATGGAAGTATGATTCAAGCCCTTTGTGAGTGTTCCTGATTGGAAAATGTCAGTTACAGCCTGGAACATAATTTCATACAGTGAATTCCACTGCTGTTTGAAGAATTTTGATGAAAATCCATCGGGCCGGGACATTTTGAGTCATCAATAGAAAAGAGTGCAGTTTTAACTTCAGAGATAGTAACTGCTATATATAAGTATCTCTTTCCTTCGCCATTTATAATCATTCTTGGATATACAGTTGGATGTGTCCCTTTTGGTCCATTGAATAAATTTGTATAATAAGCAATAGCTTGTTGAGCTATTTCCTTATTATCATAAATATATTCACCATCAGAGTTTAACAGTGCTTGAATTCTGTTTTTGTGTTTCCTCATTGCCATTTTTGCATTTTTTTTTTTTGAATTTGTGTCACCACTTTGCATCCATGCAATTTTACTTTTTTGCTTGTTACTTTCATGATGAGATTGTAATTGCTGCATTATTTGAAAATTCAGTTATTGAAGTTTTGCGTAGTAGCTTTCTTCCTTGGGATGATTATCCAGTTACATGAAAACAGTGCTATACACTTCTTCCAGTTGATGTCTTTAATTTTTATTTGGTAGTTTGTAGAATATTAATAAGTTTGTAGACCGCACTCCCCATGTATTAACTTCAAGTCCATAAGCAATACATTCCACATAGCCATTAAGTTTATGCCATGTATTTTTTCATATCTAAAAGGTTTTCCTGTTGTTTGCTGCATTGTGTCTGTAAATTGTATCAGTAATGGTGTATGATCACTGAAATGAGTTGGCATTGCAATTGCCACTAAATTTGAAAATTTAGTAAGAAATTCATAATTTACAAGCACATTTCCAATGCTTGTTGCCATGCCTCTCTTTCGCCACGTATATTTGCAACCCTGTAAACAAGTTTCAACAAGACCACAAGTTAGCATACAATTTTTAAAATTATTTATATAGGTAAAAGGGATTGGAAGTCCTCCTGTTTTATCCTTTGGACCTGAAGCATCATTAAAATCTTTCATCACTATCCACGGCAATCCTATTGAAGATTCATTGGGACATATATATCCCCAAAGTTTATCTCTTTCACCACAAAATTTACTTGCATACACAAAAATGAACATGTATTGTAGGTCCCTTTTGTTTAGAATTTGTTGTTCACTTTTGTCCAGCAAGTCGTAAGGCCAGATATTGAGTCCACCAAAATCAGAATTCTCCCTTTACACCCTGTATCATTATTATCTATAGTTATCCAATTGTCTGATAATTGTGATTAAAATCGAATAATATTTTGGGTATTTTAATTTGTTCTCCAATAAGCCAGCACAGTGAGCTTATGGATACTCAGAAGTTTAAATGCATGATGTAGCTTAACATCTGCATTTATACCTCTACTGTTCATAATATTCATTTAACTTGACTCGAGCTCCACATTCTTCTTTTAGGAGGAGCTATAGTATCTTTTGGGGGTGAATTCTCATATTTCTTCTCATATACAGGATTTGCATTTAGCATATGGAAACATTGATACTGTAATCATCAGTAGTTGGTATTTCTTGATATTCGCTGCAACATTGTCTTTGAATTGTAGGTTACCATCTTCGAAATAGTCATCTGCTTGCATAAAGTATTCCTTACTAGAAATGTCATCATTAGCCTCTTCTACCCTGTCTAATCTTTTTCCTGTTTGAACTTAACTGCATTTATCTTGATTTTTTTAGGGTAGGTCACAGTCGCTGGTTGCTCAGATGATAAACAAGAAGTACGAATCGATGAGGTTAAAGTAGAAGGCAGATTTTCCTTCGGAATGAGAGTACCAATTTTATTTTGTACTGGAATATCTGTAGTGGTGAATGTATTAAAACTGCATCTTTTTTTTCCTTTTGTTCAATAATATTAAACTTATGTTTCCCATCTGTTATATTGTCCGTATGTTTATAGGGTGAAACGGATTGCCCTTGGGACTGTGTATAAACATCTGCTCCATCTTGCTTCTGATTCCTATCATTATTGGATTGTCAAGGAAGTTATTCTTTTGTGATAGTACAATGTTGTTCGTTATATCCATATAATTCGCAAACTAAGCAAGCTATCAAATCTTTATATCTGCACTTTATCCAGGTAATCAAACGATGTATCAATTTCAACAAGCATGCGTGCATGGCTTCAGTCATAACTCTTTTGTAGTATTATTGTCCATCTTTATGGGATTTCCAGTGCACTGGCGATGCGGCTAATTCCTTCTTTATTCCAATATGCTAAATTGAGATCTTTTAGTCTAATCGAAATTGGCAGTGATGTAAAATAGTCCCTTGTCAATTTCAAATCTGCAGTCCATTTTTTAAGAATCACGATCTTGGAATTGAAAGTGTAGGGTCCGCCTTTTAGAACTCGATTAAAGTCATCAGCCACGAAAAATTTTATAACAATAAAACCATTTGATTTGTAGAAGATTTCAAAATCTGATTTTGGTATCATATTTGACAGAATAAAAGTCCTAAATTGACCATAAGCTGGTCTTCTTCCCATTACATATGCTACTATTGTGTTAAACCATTTTCCAGCATTATCAAAGATAACATAATCTGGCATATACATAATTGATTTACCTTGATTTTGAACTGGGGCTATGAATTGAAAATCTGAATCATTCTATCTCGAATTAACTACTTCAAATTTCCTAACTGCTTCAGCCCATGTCTTGGATCGAACCACACTTGGTGTCATTGATGGAAATGTGGAAGTTCAGGGTTGGTCTGAGGCTGCATCTAGTGGTTTCGATGGAGGTTTGTCCTTGGTAACCGTTCCCTCCAATGGATAATGATCTCCTGGCCTTATGAACATCTGTCTGATCTTAGAAACTCCATAATCTGGCCCTTCATGCTCTAGCCCTACAAATCAGTTTCTAGATTTGGTTTCTAAAATGGATGGAATAAATCCCAAATCTCCTACAAATCCTTTCTCTAGTATTGCCTACAGTTGCTCTCAGGGTAAGTCCCTTATTTCGCCTCTTATGACGGCTGCCTCCACTACTGACCGTTTTTCAATGGTCTAAGTTAGAAATTCCTATACTTGGTGAATGTAATGTGGTAATTAAGGGTGTTGGTTATGGTGTATTGGCCGATGAGCATGATGCATTGCTTGATTATCCCGACTGCTGCAGTTTGGTTGGAAATGTTAAATGCTCTCAAGATGTTTGTGGGAATACTGGCCACAAGCAAATGTAGGATTCCCGCGTGTTACCTGGTGTCACTGATGGTGCGCCTACTCCAAACAGATGGTCTTTTTTATTTAAGTCTTTGCCCATAAACGCAAGCACTTTGTCTCCTTTCGCTTTTATAACTGAAGTGATTGATGGTGTCTGTGTGCCGCCAGCTGCAGTGAGACCAGTCCTTTAATCATTATGGAGAAACCTTTTATTATTACAACATGGAGTCTTTGGTATGGATAAAGATAGAGAGCAGGTCTTCTCTATTCTGGTTTGGGCCTGTTTTACATTTATTTCGTCTGTCCTGTAGCCCATGATGGATTTGAACTGGCTTGCTAGTCTCATATGTGAACTCAAGTGTTTTGATATAAGCACAAAGGTCCGTAAGAGTTTATGTATACTAGAGCTCTGATTGAGATTACCCTTACTAAGCCATTACCATCACAGTTGAAAGTTGGATTAGCAGAAGGTCACATTGTGGAAGTTGATGTGCAATACAAATGAAAACTTGATATTTGCATATCTTGTCAGTCATTTGGTCATACATCAAATACTTGTACGGTATGGTCCATCTTAGCTTCCCAGCCTCCTCCTGACAAGGTACTTCTTCCTAGGCTAGTTCTAAAATGAGTTCCTAATTTAAAAATCCAACACTTGTCAGTATGGTCCATCTTGTCAGTCATTTGGTCATACATCAAATACTTGTACGGTATGGTCCATCTTGTCAGTCATTTGGTCATACATCAAACCTGAAGCGAAAGTTTCCTCTGATGCACCGATTACTGTAGCTTTGGTAGTCTCTCCTCCTAAGGATGAAGTTTAGTCTCGAACTCAGATGAGCATGCTTGGATACATACCAATATGGAAATGAGGTACGATCTAGTATTGAATAGATATAATATATTTGTAGGTGAAGAACGGGAATCTAGGAAACTCTTATGTCATGTAGAGAAGGAAGGTCTATGTTATCCACATAATTTCCAAAGAATAGGAGCAAAGACATTTATGTCAAAAGAAAATAATAATAGAGTAGAATCAATGCCAAAAGGCTACAATATCACTCCTCGTCTATAAAGGTTAATAAACAATGTTGTCTCTCATCTACACCGCCGCTTCTTCATGCGCTTTCCTTCAACGCCGACGATGCTTCCTTTCAATATCGAGCCTCAAGTGAAACCACACCGCTTCCATGTCATATGCTATTTATGCCCCATTCCATTAATAAGGAAAAAGAGAACGCCGCACTTAATCGATGTCGCATGGACTTCACACCGCCCATCATCGAAGTCATATAGTGAGGATGCCAAACTTTCTCAATGTCGCGGCTCTTTAGTGTCGTTACTCTTTAACACCACCACTCATACAATACCACATGTCAACAAAGCCCAGGATGGATATCGCGCTTAATCAATATCGCATCCCGTTAGTGTCACTTCTCATCAATGTCAAGGAACAATGTTGTCGCTGAGCAATGTAGCCCATCATCAGTACTATCTCACTTCAATGCCACTTACCATCCATGCTAACTTTCACTAATGTCGCTTCCCTTGTTCGGCTGGTGATCTGTGTCGCCCTACCTAATGTCATGTCTCCTCAATATTAAGTAATACTGCATATCATGTTTCAAGAAATGAGGCTCTTTTCCCTATGTCGCCTACTATCAATGCTATGATCTATTAATGTTGCACTTCATCAACCATCAAGGGGTATCATTCTATACTAATGTCGCCTTCAATCAGTACTACTGGTAGGCCATGTTGAATGTCATCAATCCTACCTCATCTTAATATCACTTTATATCAATGAAGCATCTTGGAGATTGTCACCGCAGATCACCAATGCGACGTTGATGATGAGTATCATCAGTGTCCACACGAAAGGTAACTAATGTTGTTGTATAACGAATGATTACATATTGATGCTGCTTTGTGATTGATGCTACCTCTTATTGATAAAGCATGTCAAAGATTATACAAAAATGAAGCAAAGGAACCTAGCGTCAATGACAATGCGAAGGTTATGCAAGGCGACAATTAAACATGCCAAGGGCGGCATCGAGCTCCTATGACAATCCCCACTACCCCTACAAATATGGACTTAGGGGAAGGTTGGAGGGGGCGACTATTATTTTCTCTACTCTTGAAAGTAAACTCTTGGAAATCCTAAATCTAGTTGGGGACAAAATCTAGTTGATTGTAAAAAAGCAAAATTTATATGAACAAGGACATGGACATGCGTATTATTTTGACTATGCACTTTGGATGTTATCGACATGGACATACACATAAAAAGCTCTTTAGGCTCAAAGTTTAGTAAGAATAATTTCAGAAGGGTCAGTCTAAACAAGAGTTTATATGCATATTTACTATTTTGGCCTACTATATATGGACATTGGACTTAGAATATAAGGACCGATTACCTAGTCCATTAACACGCTTAATGGGCTATTGCTCAAATTTCCTACTTGACTTCTCTACCTCCTTTGGACATGTAGCATGGGCCTATGATAATTTTATT
Source organism: Allium fistulosum (assembly GCA_030737815.1). Classification (NCBI taxonomy): domain Eukaryota; kingdom Viridiplantae; phylum Streptophyta; class Magnoliopsida; order Asparagales; family Amaryllidaceae; genus Allium; species Allium fistulosum. The sequence goes on along the minus strand of CM060905.1, from coordinate 592,096,071 downwards.
CTAAAAGACCATGTGGATTCTCAAATATATATTCCAAGTGATCGTAAGGGATCTCGAATATTTTATTACAAGTGAACTTAAGAGATCTCGAATATCATATTCCAAGATGATATACAAACTTTCGGATATACAACATCAAAAGCCCATTGGCATCATAGTTCCATCCCTTAGTGATATCCTCTTTCACCGAGTCTTGAATGATAAACTTGTTCTTGATAGCACTATTTGGTTAACAACAATTAAGCCATGCTTGGTCATGTTATCATATGTGTTCAAACAAGAATTTGTTTATCATAATTAGCATCATAGGTGTTATAATAGATTTTGGTTTAACATTTTGGCGCTAAAAAGAGGGCTCAAACCTCCAATCCTATTTAACTCCCTCTTTAAACTAATCAAATGAGTTTTTGTTTTAGGAAAATGGCAAGATAAAAAAGAATTAATGCTGCAAATGAAGAAATCATGCAAACGACAACATTGGAGGAAAATGTTGTTCCCAACTTTAACTTGGGAAATGCAGAGCCTAGACAGGCATCAGAACTGGCGCAACCTACCAACAACGAAGCTAAGATTAAAGACCTAGAACAATAAGTGTTAATTATGAAGTAACTTTTGGAAGGAATCCTTGCCTAGAAATCCTCCAAAACCACTATGCTCATAAGGGGAGATGAAGTAGAGTCCCCAAGAAGAGGCTTGGAAGCCTCTTTGCTTAAAAACAAAAGTAAACGCAAACTTACTATAACTCCAGAAAAAAGAAGAGGTGATCAACAAGCTGAAGCAAATTACTAAGGGAGGATGATGGAGAAGTCTATGGAACAATCTGGAAGCTCAACACCCAGGGGATATAAACCAAACAGAAGCAACTACCATAGTTATAAAGCCTATCTAAAAGATATGGCAGAAAAAATGGCAAAAGATATGCTTAATCTCAAGAGAAAGAGAACTCTTAATGAATGAGTTAACGATAATCATCGAGAAGCTCCCTTCACGGATAAAATCATGTCCACAAAAATCCCTTTTTATATAAAGATTATGTCCATCAGATATAATGGAACAACTGATCCAAATGATCACTTGATGATTTTTGAAAGTCAGATGGACTTATACAATGCATCTAGAGCTGTGTGTTGTAGGCTTTTTCCTATTAATTTTCAGGGAGAAGCAACTAAATGGTACTGGCAATACTAGGAGAAGACTATCTATTCCTGGAAGTAATTCTCCTACGAATTCTCAGCACAATTCTGCTGTAAAGATCCTACCATCGATTACACTGTTCTGGCTATATTAAGCAAAGAGCAGGGGAGTTGTTGGGCGATTACCTTAAAAGCTTTAATATAGAGGCCCGAAGGTGAAAGATATGACTCATAGAGAAAAATTAGTGGTGGTACATTCAGGGCTGGTTGAGCGAATCCCATTTTGGTGAGAGCTTTATATAAACGGATGCAACGATTTGCAAGATTTCCACTTTCAAGCTGATAAATTCATCTGCATGGATGAGAATATACCATGTCAAGAAGAAAGCTCAAACAAAGAAAGAAGTAGGAAAAACTGGCAATGACCGCAACAATAGAAAGCGGAAATGGGAAGAGGCCCCAAATACCAATCATGTTGCTTTAAATAAGCCAATATCATATATATATATATATATATATCTGTGTGTGTGTGTGCATGTGTGCTACAACAAAAGAAAAGGTTAATTTTCCAGTTTCCTACAAAGCTAAAAACAATCCTGAGCCAAGAAAAGGAGGCGACTACTGCACTTACCATAAGGTAAATGGACATAAAATGGACAGATACCATTTGTTAGCGGGAATAATCCAAAATTTGATTCATACTGGGCATTTGAAGGAATTCATCAAGGATGGACAGAAAGCTATTTATTATGAGGATGGCCACCAAACGCTCTTATACAACGCTGCGAATTTAGTAGAAGGTGAACGTCACCTAGATTTCATTCCACCTCTCAACAGAACTGACGTTATCCATGGAGGCCCACACCTAGCTGGAAATAGAAAAGGAGCTAAGAATCGCTATATTAGAGAAGCAAAGGAAGGGATCTTCTCTATTCAGGAGGAGCTGCCTCTCAAAAATCCAAGGTTCCAAATCAAAATGCATAACTTGACCATCACTCCGCAAGAGCTAAAAGGAGTTTGTCATCCTCATAGTGATCCGCCCATGATCACTACGCAAATTGGACTTTCTATGGTTACTAAAGTCTTGGTAGATACCGGAAATGAAGTCAATGTAATCTTTAAACATGCATTTGACTAAATGAGAATTTTGGAAGAAAACTTGGAGCCGAGCTTTGAGCTTATTTTTGGGTTTAATAATGAAGGGTCAACTCCTATTGGGCAGATAAGACTTGTCGTGTAAATAGGAGTTCAACCGCGATTTTGGACCATTGAGACTCTCTTTGTCATCATGGATCAACCTTCGTATTATAACGCCTTTTTCAAAAGATCAGCTTTGGATGAAGTTGATGCTTTTGTCTCTCCAAAGTACTGACAGCAAAATTCCTAACTAAAATTGGGTAAGGAACCATAAGGGGAGAACAGTTTAGTGCTCGTGAGATGTACTTTTCCACTGTTGAGTAATATAAATGAGACCATCTTTCTTGTTAGGATTTGAAGAAAAATAAGTTAATCAAAATTGATATAAAGAAGCCTTTGGATTTTGATTTTTCAAACTCATCACCCAAAGCAAAAACAAAGCTTAATAAGGAGACTAAGTATGTGCTGAGAAAGCTTGATTCCTCTAAAAGGAATAGAAAATGGAGTGAAATAAACTTGGTGGAGGACGAAATAGAAGGTGAGGATATAATCGCTGAATTAGATTATAGAGGCGAACAAGAAAGAATGAAGCCTACAGAAGATTTGGAGGAAATATGCTTGGATCTGATTGATCAACAAAGATGGTAAAAGTTGGAAAAGAGCTGGATAACAAACTTAAACAAGAACTAATTCAGTTTCTCCATAGAGATGTATTAGCCTGGACCAATTTAGATATGGTTAGGATAGATCTGACCGTTATGTGCCATGCTTTGAATATAGACTCGAATATTACGCCTATCTGATAGAAGAAAAAGCAGTTTGATAAAGTCTGGTCCAATGCCTTTAAAGAGAAAGTCAAGCGATTACTCGAAAATGGGTTTATTAGAGAGGTACTTTATCTAAAGTGGTTAGCTAATCCAGTGTTAGTCAAGAAATCCAATGGGAAGTGAAGAACGTGTATTGATTACAATTATTTGAATAAAGCATGCCTAAAAGATTGTTACCCCCTCCCAAGGATAGATAAACTGGTCGATGCAAAAAGTGGACACAAGCTCATATCATTTATGGATGCTTATTCTGGATACAATCAGATTCCGATGTTCAAACTGGATGAAGAGAACACCGGTTTCTTAACAAATTGGGGAATGTACTGCCACAAAGTAATGACTTTCGGACTAATGAATGCTGGAGCGACATACCAAAGAATGGTAAACAGAATTTTCAGAGAACAAATTAGCCGGAACATGGAAGTGTATGTTGATAACATGTTGATAAAATCTCAAGAAGAAAGCAACCATCTAAATGACCTTGAGGAAATGATCAATGTATTGAGAAAGTATCATATGAAGCTTAACCCGCAAAAATGCTCCTTTGGAATTTAGTCTGGAAAATTCTTGAGACATATTATCAGCGCGAGAGGAATCAAAGCAACCTCAACTAGATCCAAGCTATTAAAAATATAGTAGAGCCTAAGACAAGTAAAGATGAAATGAGCTTGAATGGTAGAGTGGCAGCATTGAACAGATTCATTTCTAAGGCTACTAACAAATGTATCCCATTCTTCAATGTAATTCAGAAGAAAAACTTTGGATGGAGTGAGGATTGCCAAAAAGCTTTTAAGGAACTGAAAGATCATTTGGAGAAATCTCCAATTTTAACTAGCCCCGTAGAAAGGGAAAATCTTTACCTCTATATGGTGGTTTCTGAACACGAGTTAGTTCTGTGCTAATAAGAGAAGAAAAGGGAACTCAAATTCCAGTATATTATACGACCAGGAGACTCAAGAATGCAGAAACTAAATATCCAGTTATAGATAAATTGGCATATTGCTTAATACTCACCGCGTGAAAACTAAGGGCTTATTTTCAAGCACGTCCAATCAAAGTCTTAACCAATTTCCCACTCAAGTAGGTTTTTAGTGAACTAAAAACTTTAGGAAGATTAGTCAAATGGGGAATAGAGCTTAGCCAATATGATATCTAATTTCTACCTCGGGTATCAACTAAAGGACAAGCTCTAGCCAATTTCGTCAACAAATGTGTAGGATTCATTAAAGAGCAGTCAAAAAAGGAAAATGATCCAAATCCAAAGTGGCAGCTATGCATGGACAGAGTCTCAAATGAATAAGGAGCCAGGGCTAGATATGTGATTATTACCCTTGATGGTCACCGTTTGCATTATGCAATGAAATTAGGATTTCCAACTACTAATAACGTAGCAGAATATGAATCAATGATAGTAGAACTTACCTAGACCTCTAATTGAAAATTCCTTTAATCGAGATTTTCAGTGATTCACAATTAATGGTAAATTAGCTAAACCAAAAATATCAGACGAAGGACGCCAAACTGACTCTATATGTCAAAAAGATATTGAGAATGTTAACCCAGTTTGAAGATTTCTCAATGCACCAAGTGCCAAGAGGCAAAAACTTCCAAGCCGAGTCTTTGGCTAAGTTGGCTAGCTCACGAGGAGCACTAAAAGCTCGAATTGTGCTAGTACGCTACCAATTAAGCCTTAGTATAGAAGAAAAAGGACCCAATCTGGAAAATGAATCCTTAGTATTGACCAGATCTCAAGCCTTAACACACAAAGAGAAAGAGGATGAAACTTAAATTCCACAAGAAAAATCTCCCCATATGGTTATCGATAACCAATATGAGAATTGTTGGATGACGGCTATCATTGAATATATAATAAAAGGGGAATTGACAATATACAAAAAGGAGGAAAGGAGAATAATGTGTCAAGCCCTAACTTTCGTCATGGCAAATAGGATACTTTATTAGAAGGGATATTCACTTCCTTACTTAAGATGCGTTAATTCAGAAATAAGAGCAAAATTATTAAGGGAGGTTCACGAAGGATTCTATGGAGACCATTCCAATGGTATAAAGTTGGTCAAGTTATTATGAGACAAGGCTTCTATTGGGCTCAGATGACTAATCAAGCTAGTGATTATGTGAAAAGATGTGAAAAGTGCCAAAAGTTCTCTAAGATCCCAAGTTTGCCGTCAAGCGATTTGACTTCGATCTCAAATCCATGGCCTTTTGACGTATAGGTAATCGACCTAATCGGATCATTGCATATATCCAAAGGAGGAGCTAAATACACAGTAGTAGCTATTGATTACTTCACAAAATGGGTGGAGACCGAACCGCTTTCGAATATCACATTGGGAAAAGTTCTCAAGTCCATAGTTAAGAATATTATTACCAGATTTGGAATTTTATACAAGATAATATCTGATAATGGAACTCAGTTTGAAAGCGAACAAATCACCTGATTCTGTAATAAGAATGGGACCGTCAAGAGCTCTTCATCTATAGCTCACTCTAAGGAATACAGAACAGTTGAAGGAGCCAATAAAACTATGAAGGTCATCCTGAAGACACGTTAGATAAAGCAAAAGGAAATTGGGTAGAAGAATTACCTCTCGTTGTATGGGCATATAGAACTTCTACTAAAACTGCAACGAGGCATACCCCATATTCTCTAGCATATATATGTGAAGCCATGCTCCCAATTTAAGTTGAAGTGCCTTCGAATCGAAGGGTTGCATATGCATTTAATCCAAATTAAGAATTAAAGAAAAAAATCCCTAGGCATAATCAACGAGTTAAGAGATGAAGCAGTCATACAATCGACTGAATATTAACGAAGAATATCCAAGTATTATAACTCTAGAGTAAGAGGAAGATCATTTCAAAAAGGAGATTGGGTGATCCAAAGGGTTATGGAAAATACTAAGAATCCAGGAGATGGATCGCTCGGGCCAAATTGGAAAGGACTCCTAATAATACACAAAGTAATCTCGCTTGGGACCTATAAACTATGCCGACCTGATAGCAATGTAATAGCAAGAACATGGAATGCTGAGAATTTACGATCGTATTTTCCAACAATAAATGAATGAAGAAATTTAAATAAGTGTATCTACATGGTTGAAGAGTAAGATTCTCTTAAGATAAAAGGACATGCCTAAACCACCACTCAAGATGGTAGTAAGGGGCAAAAGCCTTTGACCCCAGCCAAGATGGCCAGGTCAAAGCACCTCCCAGAGGGAGGTCAGAGTAAGCCTTTGGTACCGTCTGAAAAGACTTAACCAAAGCATCTACAAGCCCTTGGTCCTACCTACATGGCCTGGCCAAGGCACCTCCTAGAGGGAGGATGGAGTAAGCCTTTGACACCGCTTAAGACAGCCAGGTCAAAGCACTGACCCGCTTAAGTATCGCCTATAAGACCTGAATGAAGCATCTCCTAGAGGGAGGATGGAGTAAGCATTTGACACTACCTAAGATAGCCAGGTCAAAGCACCGAACAAGCCTTCAGTACTATCTATAAGGCCTGACTGAAGCGCCTTATAGACGGAGGTCGGGTAAGTCTTTGGTTATGCTTAAGAATAGCAACCCAAACGCATCAAAAAAAGACCTAAGCCATCACTTAAAACGGTGATAAGGGCTCTGATCCAAGTAGAGATCATCATCTAACATGATGCCAAACAAAATCAGAGCCAATTTGCGGTCCAAATCAATTAATCTTCTAGAGGAAGATCTATCAAAATCAAAGCTAATTAGCTCTCAAAATCAATTAATCTTTTAGAGGAAGATCAATTAAAAATGAGTCGTATTGTGCTCCAAAGCAAGAATCAAGCAACCTTCTAAAGAAAGGTTTTTTATTTCTACCAGATAAGGACTTCTAGTCTTCTTCTAATGCTAGACAAGGATTTTCGGTTTCCTATCATTATTATCATATGAGGATTTCATTAGCGACTCGAAAGTTCGAACACTTCATCTTCAAATATCGAAACGTTTTGAAATATAATTATGTGTTATAAATATGATTTTATAACCATGTTAGACATCATTTAATTGATAATAATGATAAGTAACTTGCTTTTGAAATTTTTTTACAAAAATATATTCTTCGAAGAAAAATCGATAATATGACTGAAAATCGGTTTATCGGTAATAGCTTTTCGATCGATATAGGTTGTTTGAACTCTTATGCACTTCTCTAATGATCAAATAAACACATTAGCAATTAATTAACACACATACCTCTTCATTGGGCTTGGAAGGTTCTAGAATATTCTAATGGATAAGAGATATTATCATGGAGAGGGTATAATGGTCAATTGCATAAAGGAGAAGTGACATAAAGGTGCATGTGAGATGGAGACTCCTTTATGACCTTCCATGAGAGGTAGAAGGTGGTAATGACCCCTTTCACAAGCCTATATAAGCAAGGGTGTGCCCTTAGCAACCATTCACAAAAATTGCAAAGCTTTAAGTTAAAGAATCCATGACTTCTTTTCTTCTTCATCTCTAAATTCCTAAAGCAAAATAATTGCAATCAAATCCAAATCACCTCAAACTTGGAGTGAAGACTTACCACCATATTACAAAACATCCCGATAAGTTAGATTATGAAAAATTGAAGCCATCCTCACCCCCACACCTAGAGGCCGTGAGCATTAGAGAGGAAAAGGAGGCAAAGGAGCAAAGCAAAAGCTAGAAGAGAAGGAAGCAAAGGTGTTTCTTGGTTGGGGTCTAGGCTTGGGTTCTTGGATCTTGCTTGTTTATGAGGTTAAAGGTGAGCTAACACCTCACTTTGAATGAAAATATGACACATACATAGGCTGTGTTGATTTTATATATGTTGATTGAATTGTTGTTAATTTATATTAAAACATTGGTTTGGATTCCTACTTTAAAAGTAAGTGACATATGTGATTTATGTATATGGACTTGAACAAACTTTAAATGGTATTGAATGGAATTTTATGACTTGTGACAAGACTTTGAACAAAGCACATAGATTATAGATGATATTTGGTTTAGATCGGACTCGGATTTGAAAGTGCACTTATAATAATAGTCCATATAGATGCAATTGTGAATTGCTTTGATTTTGGCAATTGCTATGGAACTTTGTAGAGAGATCATTAGGGATTTATCGCGATATTTATAATGTTTTATATGTTTGTTGATATTAAAAGATTGAACAGTAAAAAGTTAAATAACATCTCGAAAAGTGGCCAAAACATCACTAGTGCAAAACTGCCCCATTTAGACTTGACTTTTGGACTTAAAAGGTTTGAAAGGATATTTAGATTTAAATATTTTGTTTCATTCTTTTTACATGTGTTTAATAAATATTGTTAAGGTATTTCAAAAGTGATTAGAGATCTTTATAATTAAGAATTAGTTGTGAATTTTCAGAAAAGAGATATTTTGTTAAAATATATAGAAAACATGTCGTTTTCAAGTTTTTAAGGATTTTATAAACTTGTTATTTCCAAGTAATATTTTGAATAATTGTTTTAAAACCTATTATAAGTATTATAAAGGATCTTAAAAGCATTTTTAAGTATATATAAATTTTAGAAAATATGTTGATTATTTTATATCTTATGGAATAAAATATCTGTTGAAATAGTTTATTTAAAGTTTTGGTAAACAAGTTACTATATATATATATCATTTTTAAAAGGGTTTTGAAAGTATATACAAATATTTTGAAAAGGGGTTAGAATTACTAAGTGGCCAAATGGTTGATTGTTTGATTACTTATTTGAAAAGTAATTGACTACGCTTAACACTAAAAATCGACGAAGTAAGACTTATCTATTTGTGAGAGTTAAGATTGATGTCGAGTCAGAATGAAGTAATAAAGCTCTAACCTACCGAGCTTCCCTCTTGACCGAGGAATAGTAAGTCGAAAAAAGTCGAAAATGTGTTAATAGTGTTGGTTTCTTATTATTTATGGAAATCATTAATACTAACTTAACACTAAAAGCCGACAAGGTAGACTTATCCATTTGTGAGATTTAAGAATGATGTATCTAGGCAAGGCTTTGATGCAACCAGTGCTCTAACTTATCTGGTTTCACTCTATAGCGAGGAATGGTTAAGTTAGACTGTTGGAAATGAGCTAAGCACAGGAATCATGATTTGTATAAATAATTGTTTTGACTTGATAATCTTAGTTGATTATCGAACTATACCTAATTTTGACTTAGGAAGTTATCGAAAGGCTTTAGGATTTTATACCAATAAGAAATCCCCAGAAGGAGTATTAGTATGAAATGTCTCTAGTTTTTGCTTACTTTTGAATGAACCGGAATTGAGTCTATTGGAAATTCATCGAATTAGTTTTGAAGGGACCGGAATCGATAATGTTTTTCTTATCAAATAACACTTCAAAACTAGTATAAGAGCTCTATGCTTTGAAGCGGTTATGAAGTGAAATGTTATAGAGTTGAACTATAAATCCTAATGTTAAGTCCAAAGGAGGTGTCAGCGTTAATATTTCAAACGATGCTATCATGTGGAACTATCTAGCTTGGGGAGTGCTCCAAGAGAGAGGACATCGTTAGCATTCGTCGGAGGACTTTTGTGGGAAACCTATATGGAGGTTCGAGATCTATTTTAAGATGCTTGAATCCATGTAGTGATTCGTGATCTACTCGAGATGTGGGAATCCATTTGGGGATTCGTATTCTGTTCGAGTGATGAAGACTCGTGCGAAAGATGTTGAACGTAACCTCGACATCGGAAATAGCTAAGGATGGAGTAGGCTGCATAGTATGGGGTTTTGTAGACCCACGATGGGATATTATCAACTCCAGATCTAGAGTATGCTTATCGATGTTGCATGCGAGAGTTGATGATATTTGGTACCACGTGGTTCCTATTTATGTTCGGACATAGTCCTTTGTGTTTTCCTATGGTATATTTTACGTAGAGATATACAACGCTCGGAAGGTGACTTCTGATCCTTGTGCATAGAGATTGGATTTCGGCTTGACTGAAGGGATCTCCGTGGAACCTAAATATGTTGCGGTGTGACCAATGTAAGCACCATAGATATTTGATATGATTTATATTCTACACCCTAGACATTATCTATCATATCACTATATTGAAGTTAATGAATGGTTGGTTTCGTTTAAGGGAAAATCAGTTACGGGAATCTATATGATCTCATTGGTTACTTTTACCTGTTTCATGTTTCATAAGTTTTCTCACATTGGTTTGCCAGATTGATTCGAGTGTTAATTACTTATAATGCTCGGGTCATCCCTGTGTATGTTTCCAGATTTAGCTCGAATGCTTTGGATCTTATGGAGAAAAGCTGGATGATTGCCTTCCATAGTATCCTTATTTCTGCTACATTTCTGTATTTTATATATCAGCATTGTAAGGACAGGCTCTTATAATTGTCCAGGCTGATGACAATACTTAGGTTTTAGTAACTCTAATATTTCTGTATTCAGAGTAACCCTTTGTATTGTTCCTTTAATATTATATATTACCGTTCTTGCATTGGATTTTATGCGCCTAATAGGGGGTTCTCTCATCGGTGAATGTGTGATGAAGCTTTGTCTCTTACCCCTACATGTTGCTTTACGGGTTGGTTGTGGAAGTCAAGAGGCTGGCTGTAAAATTAGGAACGGGGTTACCATTTGTAGTCATGCTTTGAAAAAATGGGTAATCGGTACATCTGGTATCAGAGCACAAGGTTAAACGAACACCTTGCCTTTAGTTAGGTATGGCTCATTAGAGATAGGATAAGCAACACTTTCGAACGAGTCGAGTGTATTATATATATGAGAGCGTATTTGTATTTTGAAAACTAGGCTTTTAAAATTATCCTTTAGAAATATATCCTTCTAGTAACTCTTTCTTTGAAATAACTCTATCCTTTACTTTCCTAAAGCTGTTCCACTTTGATTAGGTAGTAAGAACTATGGATATTGGAGCTTCTAATGCTAAGAGAGATGTAGAAGAAAAAGTGGTGCATGTTCGACCATAGAAAGACTTTGCTTCGATATGGCGCGAGTTTGAGATATTGGGCAGAAAGAGGCTTAACGACATCGAGACTATCATCGAAGTCCGGGCTTGGATTAGTTTGTGCAACATGGCATGTAAGGATATGACAGATCATATCCAAGGAGCAGTTAAGGATATTATAAGTACGGATTTTCTGTTCGAGGGTTTGGCTCCAAGGCCTTCTTTATCTGTGCTAACTAGAGGCAAGAAGCGTAAGCTTTAGTCGTAAAAAAATAGTTCCACTCTTGATTGCTACAAGTGTGGGAAGAAGGGCCACTTTTCTAATAAGTGTAGATCAGAAGGGTAGGTCTCATGGTGAGAGCACCGATCGAAGAGGCACCGAAGTTTGATGCACATTTTGCACCAAGGAGTTGCTACAGCTGTTATCAGCATGGTCATTTTGTTAAAGATTGTCCTATGCTTCAGATACGACAGCAACCTAGAGCTTTTGCACTTGCTTCAGCACCTTCCACTTCTTCGGCTGAGAAGGGGAAGAAGATTCTTGAGGGTTTACTATCTATCTGTAGTTTACCTATTCATGTTTGGTTTGATATTAGTACTTCTCATAGTTTAATACCCGTAACCTTGATTGTTTGGTCACGCTTGGCATGTTAGGAACATTCAGTATTAGTTGTTATTAACTTGTGCTCAACCAACTTATGAGCAGCTTTACCTTTCTACATCATGGGGTGGGTAGATGGTAATTAGGGGTACATTGAAATAAACAACTTGTGAATTAAGTTTCATGGTTTGACTAAAAGACATTCGGTGATAACGATGGGTTAGAAGTTGAAATTTAGTAAAAGATGTTTACTATAACCCAAAGGAAAGATAGAATATTTTGGAAATAAATATTTGTCAAAATATTTATATAAGAAAGTAATTCTATATATGCATAGTTTATAAAATATGGTTTATAAATGAAAGGATTTAAATAGAGAATTTAAGAACTTAAATCTCGGTGTCTTTGAATTTTTTTTTAGGATTTTGGCGAAAATAATAATAGAATTATTTGAAAGTGAACATTTGGGGAATTGGTTTAGGAAATTGAGGTCATGATACTTAGTATTATTATATGAAGTATTTGATACTACTTTGAAATGATTTTGGTTAATTACCAAGAGTATGGTTTAGATGTACTGAACTTACTTCTGTTGCTTGGAAATAATTTCCGATGATGACTGCAGCATTATCGGTATTCATTTTCGGGTTTCTAAGTGTGGGAGGCTACAAAGTTGTTTTGATAAAACGGATTTTGATTTAATCCTAAAGTATGATTTGATATACAAAGTCTATATGTATATATTGTTTAAAAATGATTTGAAATGAAAATCGGTGTTTTGTTCTAAAGTTCTCTTGTTAAGTTATTTCATGGACACATATAGCCTATGCATTAGGAAAGTATAGTATGTGCATCATGATATGATATATTGGTTGGTAGTTTTCATTTTTTTTAAAATTAAATGGAATTTTCTATGATTTTGAATAGCCGGGAACTTCCGAGTTGTTATAAAACTTGTAGTTAAGTGTTTTTGAAAAATATAAAGTCGAGTTTATATAACACTTGAATTGAGAAGATACCGAGTTAAAACAAGTTTTAAATTTGTTAATCATACTTGTTACAAATTTGATGTTTATATATACTCTTATATAGTAATGTAGTATTATACAAGTATGGATTTAAGTTATAAAATGATTATAAACTTAAAATTATGATTTATGAAATGATGCATAAATAATTTAGTATTGAATGACATACTGTTTGTGTAAATGAATGTGATTAAGAAGATTTTGGTGTAGTTAAGAAACCAACAGGATAAATACCTAAGTTATAAGTAGATCGTTTTATTCGCATGACTATATCTAATTCAATATTCGAGTACATGTTTTCGAGATGATTTACACCGGTCCGAATATGGATTTTCACTTGATTCTTAATAGTAAATACTTGATATGGGTTCGTGATATGATCTCGATGTTTTCTATCATAATATATGGCTATGTAAAGAGAACGGATATTTATAATCAAGGAACCAATCAGAGTCGGCACTAGAGAGGTCAAGTGACCTATACTAGTTGGAAAGTGAAATCCATATGATCGAATAAGTGAGTAGATCAGATATTGTGTACGGATGACATATGTACATCGTCTGGACTTTAGTACATTTTTATGATGTATGTTGACTTATCAAGAGTTTGGGAAATGAATTTTTGATTTGTTGTGAGGTAGTACGAATAATCATCTAAGTAAGAACCTAAGGCTGTTGAGCGTTAGGTATGCTTGGTAGATTGTTTATCGTTCTTGGACGATGGGAGAGTTTGAACCCGAGTAAACCATGAGCATTGGTTACTAGTAATTGTGAATACTATTTATGTTTTTGTGTGCTTGTTCCTTTATTAAGGTTAGAAGTGCTGAGGAGCAAGGATGCTTGGGGTAATACAAGGAAGAGGGATGGTAGTTTGAAGGAGTTCTACCCATAGTGCTTATACTAAGGGTTCCTTCTTATCTTAGTATCGTATATCCTTTGTAGGGTACTCACTGCTTGAGGTGGAGTCGCTTAGTGTGCATTTCAGTTTGCAGCTTAGTTTGTATGTAGTTTCAGTAGTACTGTATGTATATATATATATGTTGTTTCGTATGTCTCTTTTGATTATTTTTCTTGATTGAATTTCGAGGACGAAATGTTCTAAGTGGGGGAGAATGTAGCGACCTAGAAATTTGAACACTTCGTCTTCGAATATCGAAACGTTTTGAAATATAATTAAGTGTTATAAATATGATTTTATAACCATATTAGACATCATTTAATTGATAAATAATGATAAGAAACTTTCTTTTTAAATTTGTTTACAAAAATATATTCTTCGAAGAAAAATCGATAATGTGACTAAAAATCGGTTTATCGGTAAATAGCTTTTCGATCGATATAGGTTGTTCGAACTTCAAAGTCTTATGCACTTCTCTAATGATCAAATAAAAACATTAGCAACTAATTAACACACACCTCTTCATTGGGCATGGGAGGTTCTAGAATATTCTAACGGATAAGAGATATTATCATGGAGAGGGTATAATGGTCATTTGCATTAAGGAGAAGTGATATAAAGGTGCATGTAATAAGGAGGCTCCATTGTGACATTCCATGAGAGATAGAAGGTGGCAGTGACCCCTTGCACAAGCCTATATAAGCAAGGGCATAACCTTAGTAACCATTCACAAAAATTACAAAGCTTTAAGTTAGAAAATCCATGGCTTCTCTTCTTCTTCATCTCTAAATTCCTAAAGCAAAATATTTGCAAATCAAAACCAAATCACCACAAACTTGGAGTGAAGCCTTACCACCACATTACAAAACATCCCATGAAACACCTCCACACCCTTAAGCATTCTCAAAAAGGGCACACCAAAAGATGTGGTGCGTTATAAGTATAGCTAAAGCATCGCAGAGACTAAGATTCACAAGACAAATAAGTAAAAGCAGCGGAAAACATTTAAATAATAACTTTTCATTCAAAATTAAACTTTATTTAGAAATAAGTCATAAAAACATAACATGTCTCAAAAACTCAAAATATCTCGTGTCTCATGAAAATACATCTCAGTCTCAAATAATCATAGTACAAAAATAACAATAATAATAATCCCTCTCACAAGTGCCAATCCATCATAAGCTAAATGAAAAAGATGAAAGCAGAAGAATACATCTGAAATGAGAGAACTCCAAGAATGAATCTCCAAGCAACCTGAATCAACTATCCTCAACTCTACTGGCCTATTGGGGAAAAAGGGGGAAATAGAGGAGTGGGTCAGACAATAAGTCTGGTGAGCGAAAGTAATTACTAGCATTTCTAAGCAAGATAAAGGTAATAGACTAAGCAATAGTTCTAGCTTCAAAGGAAAATACAGAAAAGATAAAACTCGGATAAAATACCGTTTCTGATTTTGTTTGACTATTTGCTTTGATTGTTTGATTGTTTGCACTTGTCTTAAACTATTGTGATTAGGCTGAAATCCTGATCCTATCTCAACTGCTAACTTGATTAGGCTGAAATCCTAATCCTACCCATTGATCGGCCTTTCCTATCTCTGTTGTGGCACCGTGAACCAATCATGTTGGTCACAGCAAAAGACATCTCTTTAGCGCTTAGGACGCAGTAGCGAACTATTTACCCTAATCGATGTCGCATGCTCGGTCATCGCCGGTACACACTAACTGCTGCCCCCTATTTGACCCTTTATTTACCTTAATCAGCATAAGCGTGCCAGCCTCACCTACGTGTGAGACCATCAGTCCTCAACCTGAAAGGGAATGCTGCCGGTACTGGTCCTAACAAACAAATCTTCTAGCTTTTCTCCCCTTGCCCAAATCCCCAGATTTGAGCCTCTATCTATTGGCCACTTATTTACCCTAATCAGCATAAGCGTGTCCCAGCCTCACCTACGTGTGAAACCATCAGTCCTAGACCTGAAAGGGAATGCTGCCGGTACGGGCCCAACTTCTATATTTGCTTATTAACTTAATCCAAGATCTAAGTTTTAAAATAAGCCTCTTCTGTTATCTCTTCTTTCTAATTATAACTTACGTGTTATAATTGTTCTTGCAACTTTTACTCTTCTATTTTCTCTTTTTAGTTATAACGCTTGTTATAATTATGCTTGCAAATATCTTAAATTTTCCTATTTCAGTCCATCTCTATTTTTATTTCATTTTTTCTCATTTTACATCCGATTTCTGTAATTTAGTGTTATTCTATTTTAATCCATATTTGCGAATTCTTCTCTTTTTAATATTTTATTCGCGTCAAAAAGGATTAAATCTCTAAAAAAAAAAGAAACTAACATTTACATACTAAATTCCAACTTAAAGCAGATGTAAATAGCTGTAAATAATTGAATAAAATAGCTGAATAAAAATAGACTGAAAAGAACTTCTGAAATTTACTTAAAAACTGATTGTAAATAAACTTACATAAAAATTGTCTCAAAATTGTAGAAAAATTACAACTATTGAGAACCCTATTATTTTAAATTGCTTACAAATCTAAAATAATTACAAAACACTCACCTGTGGTCCTTAGCTCTAGTCATGGGCCTTCCTGGATCCACTTCTAGGACGTAGAATATTTTTATCAAAAAGATTTCCTCCCTAGAAATTTTTTTCTATTTAGGGTTCAGCCTCAGGCAATGAACCCAATTGGGATAAAATATGAATGAGAAAAATAGATAGGCCTAGGGGTCTATTTATAGTGTGGCTTAGGGATCTCAGGCCGCAGATTTAAAGATTAAATTGGGTGCAACCACGTCATAGACTCACTAGAAACCGTCAGATGCAGCTACGAACGCACAAGATTAACCAAAAATCAAATTTTAAGGTGTTCGGCTCGTACCTGGATGTTTTTACATCTAGGAAGTTTTGCGGGTCGACCTATGATCTTTGGGGGTCGACCTATAGGTCGACCTGGCCATAGCATGGGTCGACCCATGCCCTTTTTTTTTCGTTTTTGTTTATTTAATTCTGATTTCTTGTTTCTCTCATAACTTCTCCATATTAGCTCAGATTTCGACAAGTTATATATGGAAATTGATCAAAAGATTACCACGGACCCAATGGGGCAACTTCCGTGGCTTGATTCTGACAATTTCACAAACTTCTTTTATTGTTTAATTAATTATTATAGCTCAAATTTTGAATTGTTACATTCTCCCCTCCTTAAAGGATTTCGTCCCCGAAATCTCCAAGGACAGAAGAATGAAATAAATAGTTCATCCAAATTCTACAACCACATATTCAACCATCATCCATTACATCCATTGTCCTTAAGCTTTCTAATGCAATTTATGATATATGCAATAGTGTTGTGTCAATGTCCCTAACTAATGCAAAATATTAGGCGGTTTACTGATTCAGTCGACCTCCTTTTTATGCAATCATGTCCGTGCCATGTATCCAAATGAATGCAAATTTCCTAATGATAACTGATAATTCTACATGCATGCTACAATCATCATCCAAATGCAACAATCATATGCTAATAACTCATTATAGTAACCATGGAAATAAAATAAAAATGCAAGTGCACACACATCCATATGCATATGCTTTAGTGACCTAGTTAGGCCGATCTCTAAGAGATAATAGTGCCTAGTGTGTGTATATGTGTCCATTAGCATCCACTAGCAAACACTTTCAACCACTAGCGTTCATCATACGTAACATGTTCTAGTAACATGTTTACATTCAGTACTACCATCCATAGGTTCTAAGATCTACCCTCCCAAAGGATACTAAAGGAAAGAACCTATTAAAAACTAAAGATGGAAATAGGAAATTCAAGACGTACCATCAAAAAGATGCGGATAAGAGGTATGTATTTTCTCCTCATCCTCCCATGTAGCATCCTCAATACTATCTCCCCACTGCACCTTAACCAAAGGGACTTCCTTATTCCTAAGCTTCTTGATATCATGCCCAACAATCTTGGTAGGAATGCGACGAACCGATGCTTCTCTCTCCACTTCAACTTCCTCAAGTTGGCTAGGTTCCACTACCTTTATTGAATCATGTAAGCACTTTCTCAAGTGTGAAACATGAAAAACATCATGAACTCCCGCGAACCTCTCTGGTAGCTTTATTCGATACGCCATCTTCCCCACCCTTTCCACAATGGGGAACGGTCCTATGAAACTGGGAGCAAGTTTCCCACTTGATCCAAACCTCACTACCTTTCTTAGCGGAGACACCTTAATGAAAACCAAATCTCCTACCTTAAACTCAATATCCCTTCTTCGCTCATCTACATAGGATTTCTGTCTATCTTGGGCCGTCTTCATTCTTCTTCCAATCAAATCAATCTTTTTCGAAGTCTCTCTAACCATGTCGGGACCAAGTAGCAATCTTTCTGTAGACTCCAACCAACACGAAGGCAACTTGCAAGGTCTTCTATAAAGGGCTTCAAAAGGAGCCATCCCAATGCTAGCCTGAAAACTATTGTTATAAGCGAATTCCACTAAAGGAAGGTGCTCCTCCCAAGTTCCTCTAAAATCAAGAATGCATATCCTCAACAAATCCTCAAGAACTCTATTAACTCTCTCCGTTTGTCCATCCGTTTCAGGGTGATAGATTGTACTCAATCTAAGTTGTGTCCCTAAAGCCTCTTGTAAGCTCCTCTAAAATTCGCTAGCAAAGATAGGGTCTATGTCGCTCACTATGCTAGTGGGAACTCCATGAAGTCGGACTATCTCACGAATGTATATGGATGCCAAATAAGGTGCTGTCCTCTTACTCTTGACCGGAATGAAGTGGGCGCACTTAGTCAAATGATCTACAATCACCCAAATACCGGTATTCCCCTTCCTAGATTGAGATAAACCATCTATGAAGTCCATCGAAATACTATCCCACTTCCATTCGGGTACATCCAATGGTTGAAGCAATCCGCCAAGCTTCTGGTACTACACCTTAACACTTTGGCACACAAGACACTCAGCCACAAACTCTGTTATATTCTTCTTCATGCCACTCCAATAAAACACTCTCTTCATGTCCCTATATATCTTATCACCGCCCGGATGAATAGTCATCCGAGAATGGTGCGCCTCTGCTAGAACTACTCTCATCAAATCACTATGCGGGGGACACAAAGTCTTTCATCTCTCCTTACCACCCCTTTACTATCGATGGAATAGCGTTGGAGATATCTAGGGACCTCTCCTCTACTAATCCTATCTAGAATATTCACAAGCTCTGTATCTCCTCGCTGCCTTGAGCCAATCTGATCTATGAGGGTAAGCTTAACCTCAAGTGCTTCCAATAATCCAGGAGTGATGTCCGTAGAGGGTTTAAAATCAAAGGTGGAAATAAACTCTAGGCTTTTCCACTCCACGAACATTGGACTAAGGGTTTCTCTCTTCCTACTTAACGCATCTACAACCACGTTCCCTTTGCCAGGGGTGTAAGCTATCTCAAAGTCATACGATGACAGAAACTCCATCCAACGCTGCTGCCTCAAGTTTAAATCCCTTTGTGAGAACAAGTACTTCAATGATATATGGTCAGTCAAAAGCTCGAACCTCTCTCCTAGCAGGTAATGTCTTCAAGAGTTGAGCGCAAAAACAATAGCAGCCAACTCCAAATCATGGGTGGGGTAGATCTTCTCATGAGTTCTCAACTATCTACTCCCATGGTTTTAAATCTCCTATATATCGCTCGAGATCTCCTCCGAGATCTCCTTTTCACACTTAAACGAGGCGAGACATCAAATCTCCTCCATATCTCCCTCGACACTCATCTCGTCCGAGATATTCAAATCTCACCCAAAATATGGATCAAGATCTCAATCCGAGATCTCACCCGAAATTATACATTTTTCTTATTTTCCATAATATTTTTTATTTTCATATTGATTCAAAAGAAACTACTCAATCCAATTATAAATTACCAACTTCTTGAACATATTTTTTACTTTCTATCTTAATGAGTCATAACAAAAGGTTTCACTTCTTTATTATGTTCAAATAAAAGGATATTATTCAATCATTACCAAATCAATTAAGCTAATCAAGCTACTACTCTTCTAAAAATATTCCTTATTCCATGTAAATCAAGTATGTTACCATTTTTATGTTTACTAAGAAAGTTATAACCGTTAAATAAATTTTTGACAAATCAATTTTAGACACTTAAGTACATCCGAGATATTCCCGAGATGCATTATAAGACCCGAGATGTCAATCCGAAATGTACACCCGATATGTACTCATCTCGTCCGAGATCTCCCCCGATACGAGATAACTTGTGTAAAAATTCCGAGACGAAACATGACCGAAATCCGATATTTAAAACCTTGTCTACTCCCATAGCATACTACCCTTCCTTCATGCATCAATACTGCCCCAAAGCTAGTCCCACATGCAACAGTGTATACTATAAAAGGCTTAGCTCCGTCGGGTAAAACTAACACTGGTGCACTAGTAAGGACTCTCTTTAGCATCATGAAGGAATCCTCACAATCCACATCCCACATGAATCTCGCATTCTTCTTAGTGAGGCGAGTAAGCGGCATTGAAATCTTAGCTAAATCTCTAATAAACTTCCTATAATAACTAGCTAAACCTAGGAAGCTTTTAACTTCGGTAGCGTTCTTGGGGGCCTTCCAATCCTGTACTGCTACTATCATAGCAGGATCCACAGCTAAACCCTTTCTTGAGACTACATGCCCTAAGAAACACACCTCCTCATGCCAAAAGTGACACTTCGAGAATTTTGCTTTCAACTGATGAACACGAAGTGTGCGAAGAACCTCCTCAAAATGAATAGCATGCTCTTCCATCCTCTTGTAAAACATCATAATGTCGTCCACAAATACTACAACGAACTTATTTAGGACATCTCAAAAAACACGGCTCATCAGATCTACAAAATAGGCTGGGGCATTGGTCAGCCCAAACGGCATAATCAACCACTCAAAGAATCCATCGGGTGTCCTAAATGCTGTCTTATCGATGCTATCATCAGCGACCCTAAGCTGATGAAATCCAGTGGCTAAGTCAAGTTGAGAAAATACTGAAGAGCAACCAACTGATCGAAAAGATCGTCTATACTAGGAAGTGGGTAACAGATCTTCTTCGTGAGCTTATTCAACTCCCTATAGTCTACACAAAGTTGAAGGGAACCATCTTCCTTTGTAGAGAAGATGACTAGTGCCCCCACTCAGATATGCTCTGTGTGATGAAGCCTTTCTCTAGTAGCTCACCGATCTGCTTACTTAACTCCTTCCTCTCCCCAGGAGCCATATGTCTCATGGGCAATGCCACTGGCTTAGCATTATCATTCAGATAGATCCTAAAGTCGATCTCTCTCTTAGGGGGTAACCCCTAACCGACTCAAAAACGTTTGGGAAATCTCTAACAACTGGAACTGAATCCAACTCTCCAAGTGATGAATCAAGGGAATAAAGGAAGCTCAATATGACTGACCCCTGTGGGTCGCAAGAAACCTCGAGAGTCCATCCGCTACATGTCTCTAGTCTAACAACTCTCTTCTCGCAGTCCAATATCGCACCATAAGTGGATAACCAGTTCATCCCCAAAATCATCCCATATCCCAAAAATCCCAGTACATAGGCGTCACAATCAAACTCTATGCCTAGTATAAAAAATTTCAAACCCTTACAAATCATGGATAAATGTGCTGATCCTCTTATGGGGTTTGAAAAAACTATAGGGTCTACAACTAGAGAAATATCTAAGTGAAAACAATCAACCAAGGAACTAGAAATGAAAGAATGCGATGCTCCGGAGTCAAAAAGAGTTCGAATAGGAAAATCTGAAATAGAGATCAAACCATCTACAGAGACTTTCCTACCTAGATCCGGTCCACTACTAGAAGGTGCTGCATCCAAAGCCTGTACTTGCGCCGTAGGTGCGCCTGCTCTCTGCCCCGTCTTCTGAGGACAAGCTCTACTAAGGTGTCCAGGCTCCACAGTTGTAACACCTCCCTTTCATCGTGTCCTTCTTACAGTCCTTTGTGAAATGCCCAACCAATCCACAATTATGGCATTTCTCGCCCTTCTTGATCTGTCCCTTCTAAGGTCCTCCTCCTTTCTTCTTGTCCTTATCCTTCTTATTCTTCCACCACTGCTTCTTAGAGTTTTCTGATTTAGGAACCTCCTTAACCTCTTCTTTCTTAGCAACATCTGACATGAGAGCCATTTCCACAAGTGATTCATACGTCGCTTCCATAGGTACATGTGTCAATACTAACCCTTGGAGGGGCTGGTTCAAACCCTTAGCAAGCTTGGTGGCCTTCTTATGCAGTGTACTAACAAGTTCCATCCCGAACCGCGATAACTCTTTAAACTATTTTATATACTCTTTCACTGAAAGACTCTCCTACTTCAAACTAATGAACTTCTCCAACTGCATGCTTTCCTTGGCTTGCGACAAGAACTTTATCTCAAACCTTTCCCAAAATCCAAACCAATCAATGTCTCTACCCTCCATCTCTACAATCTCCCACCAGTAAGAAGCCTCTCCCTTCAGCTGCCAAGATGCAAGCTGAACTCTCTGCTGGTCCTCCAATTCTAACAGCCCAAATATCAGCTCCGTATTTCTCAACCAAGTTCGTGCCTCTACGAAATCCTTCGTGCTAGAAAACATTTTGCCTCCTAGACTAGCGAAGTCCTTGCATAGCTAAGAAAAATTGGCTGATGCAGGTGGATTAACGAGATCTCCACCCACCGGTGCTGCATTGGGCATTTTCCCTTACACCTCTGGTGTCGTAGCTTGGATGTATCTACGGAACCAGCCACAGACTTGGCCACCCTTTGGAAGATTTGGGGTGTCCGCCATACTATGTAAAGAAAAGAAAATTTAGGCTCGAAAGAATCGAAAGAAGGTTGAACTGGACTTTGAGGGGATTTATTATAAAAACTCTTTTATACTTGAAAACTATTTCTATAATAAGAGTTTCTTTCTGAAAAATACTTTTAGTTTGAAGATACGTTACATTTTAAAAATACTTTATTTTTAAAACAAGTTTTTTTAGAAATCCTATAACCTTAGGCTCTGATACCAAATGAAATATCCCACACCTTTTAGTATTCCTAAAAAGGACACACCAAAGGATGTGGTGCGTTATAGGTATAGGTAAAGCATTACGGAGACTAAGATTCACAAGACAAATAAGTAAAACAGCGGAAAACATTTAAATAATAACTTATCATTCAAAATTAAACTTCATCTCAAAATAAGTCATAAAAACATAACATGTCTCAAAAACTCAAAATGTCTCGTGTCTCATGAAAATAGATCTCAGTCTCATAAAATCAGAGTAAAATAATAATAATAATAATCCCTCTCATAAGTGCCAATCCATCATAAGCCAAATGAAAAGGATGAAAAGCAGAAGAATTCATCTAAAACGAGAAAACTCCGGGAATGAATCTCTAAGCAACCTGAATCAACTATACTCTACTCCGCTGGCTTATTAGGGGAAAACGGGAAAGATAGAGGAGTGGGTCAGACAATAAGTCTAGTGAGTGAAAATAATTACTAGCGTTTCTAAGCAAGATAAAGATAATAGACTAAGCAATAGTTCTAACTTGAAAGGAAAATACAATAAAAGATAAAACTCGAATAAAATACTGTTTCTGATTCTGTTTGACCGTTTGCTTTGATTGTTTGATTATTTGCACTTGTCTTAAACTACTGTGATTAGGCTGAAATCCTGATCCTATCTCAACTGCTAACTTGATTAGGCTGAAATCATAATCCTACCCATTGATCGGCCTTTCCTATCTTTGTTGTGCCACTGTGAACCAATCATGTTGGTCACAACAAAAGACACCTCTTTAGCGCTTAGGATGCAGTAGCGAATTATTTACCCTAATCAATGTCGCATGCTCGGTCATCGTTGGTACACTAACTATCGCCCCCTATTTGAACCTTTATTTACCCTAATTAGCATAAGCATGCCCAGCCTCACCTACGTGTGAGACCATCAGTCCTCAACCTGAAAGGGAATGCTGTCGGTACTGGTCCTAACAAACAAATCTTCTAGCTTTGCGCCCCTTACCCAAATACCCAGATTTGAGCCTCTATCTATTGGCCACTTATTTACCCTAATCAGCATAAGTGTGTCCCAGCCTCACCTACGTGTGAAACCATCAGTCCTAGGCCTGAAAGGGAATGCTGCCGGTACGGGCCCTACTTCTATGTTTTCTTATTAACTTAATCCAAGATCTAAGTTTTAAAATAAGCCTCTTCTGTTATCTCTTCTTTCTAATTATAACCTACATGTTATAATTGTTCTTGCAATTGTTACTCTTCTATTTTCTCTTTTTAGTTATAACCACTTGTTATAATTATGCTTGCAAATATCTTAAATTTGTCTATTTCAGTCCATCTCAATTTTTATTTCATTTCCTCATTTTACATCCGATTTCTGTAAATTTAGTGTTATTCTATTTTAATCCATATTTGCGAATTCTTCTTTTTTAGTATTTTATTCACATAAAAAAGGATTAAATCTCTAAATAAAGAAACTAACATTTACAGGCTAAATTCCAACTTAAAATAGATGAAAATAGCTGTAAATAACTATAATTAACTATAACTAGTGCAAATAACTGAATAAAACAACTGAATAAAAATAGAGTGAAAAGAACTTCTGAAATTTACTTAAAAACTGACTGTAAATAAACTTACATAAAAACCGTCTTAAAATTTTAGAAAAACTACAACTATTGAGAACCGTATTATTTTAAATTTCTTACAAATCTAAATTAATTACAAGACACTCACCTGTGGTCCTCAGCTCTAGCTCTGGGCCTTCCTGGATCCACTTTTAGGGCGTAGATATTTTTATCAAAAAGATTTCCTCCCTAGAAATTTTTTCTATTTAGGGTTCAGCCTCAGGCAAGGAACCCAATTGGGAGAAAATATGGATAAGAAAAATAGCTAGGCCTAGGGTTCTATTTATAGTGTGGCTTAAGGATCTCTGACCGTCGGATTTGAAGATTAAATCTAGTGCAACCACGTCATAGGCTCACTAGGAACCGTCGGATGCAGCTATGAACGCATAGGATTAACCAAAAATCAAATTTTAAGGTATTCGGCTCGTACCTGGACGAAATAACATCGAGGAAATAAGTCGGGTCGACCTAAGTTTATTGGGGGTTGACCTATAGGTCGACCTGACCAATACAAGGGTTGACCCCTATGGGGTCTATTTTTTTTTTCCATTCTTGTTTATTTAATTTTGATTTCTTATTTCACTCGTAACTTCTCCATATTAGCTCGGATTTCGACAAGTTATATAAGTAAATTGATCATAAGATTACCACAGACCCAATGGTGCAACTTTCGTGGCTCAATTCTGACAATTTCACAAACTTTTTTTATTGTTTAATTAATTCATTAATTAATTATTATAGCTCAAATTTTGGGTTGTTACATCAAATGACACCTCCACACCCCTTAGTATTCCCAAAAAATGACACACTAAAGGATGTGGTGCTTTATAGGTATAGCTAAAGCATCATAAAGACTAAGATTCACAAGACAAATAAGTAAAAACAGTGGAAACATTTAAATAATAACTTATCATTCAAAACTAAACTTCATCTCCAAATAAGTCATAAAAACATAACATATCTCAAAAACTCAAAATGTCTCATGTCTCATGAAAATACATCTCAGTCTCATAAAATTAGAGTATGAAGATAACAATAATAATAAACCCTCTCACAAGTGCCAATCCATCATAAGCCAAATGAAAAAGATGAAAATCAGAAAAATACATCTAAAATGAGAAAACTCCATGAATGAATCTCCAAGCAACCTAAATAAACTATACTCAACTCCGATGGTCTATTGGGGGAAAAGGGGAAAGATAGAGGAGTGGGTCAGACAATAAGTCTGGTGAGTGAAAGTAATCACTAGCATTTCTAAGCAAGATAAAGATAATAGACTAAGCAATACTTCTAGCTTAGAAGGAAAATACAAAAAAGATAAAACTCGGATAAAATACTATTTCCGATTCTGTTTGACTGTTTGCTTTGATTTTTTAATTGTTTACACTTGTCTTAAACTACTATGATTAGGCTGAAATTCTGATCCTATCTCAACTGCTAACTTGATTAGGATGAAATCATAATCCTACCCATTAGTCGGTCTTTCCTATCTTTGTTGTGCCATTGTGAACCAATCATGTTGGTCACAACAAAAGACACCTCTTTAGCGCTTAGGATGCAGTAGCGAATTATTTACCCTAATCGATGTCGCACGCTCGGTCATCGTTGGTACACTAACTATCGCCCCCTATTTGAACCTTTATTTACCCTAATTAGCATAAGCGTGCCCAGCCTCACCTATGTGTGAGACCATCAGTCCTCAACCTGAAAGGAAATGCTGCCGGTACTGGTCCTAAAAAACAAATATTCTAGCTTTGCGCCCCTTGCCCAAATCCCCAGATTTGAGCCTCTATCTATTGGCTACTTATTTACCCTAATCAGCATAAGCGTGTCCCAGCCTCACCTACATGTGAAACCATCAGTCCTAGGCCTGAAAGGGAATGCTGCCGGTACGGGCCCTACTTCTATATTTTATTATTAACTCAATCCAAGATCTAAGTTTTAAAATAAGCCTCTTCTGTTATCTCTTCTTTCTAATTATAACCTATGGGTTATAATTGTTCTTACAACTGTTATTGTTCTATTTTCTCTTTTTAGTTATAACCACTTGTTATAATTATGCTTGCAAATATCTTAAATTTGTCTATTTCAGTCCATCTCTATTTTTATTTTAGTTTTTCTCATTTTACATCTGATTTCTGTAAATTTAGTGTTATTCTATTTTAATCCATATTTGCAAATTCTTCTCTTTTTAATATTTTATTCGCATAAAAGAGGATTAAATCTCTAAAAAAAATAAACTAACATTTACAGACTAAATTCCAACTTAAAGAAAATGTAAATAGCTGTAAATAACTGCAAATAACTGTAAATAACTGAATAAAATAGCTGAATAAAAATAGACTGAAAAGAACTTCTGAAATTTACTTAAATACTGACTGTAAATAAACTTACATAAATACTATCTCAAAATTGTAGAAAAACTACAACTATTGAGAACCCTATTATTTTAAATTGCTTATAAATCTAAAATAATTACAAAACACTCACTTGTGGTCCTTAGTTCTAGTCCCGGGCCTTCCTGGATCCACTTCTAGTGCGTAGAATATTTTTATCAAAAAGATTTCCTCCCTAAAAAAAATTTCTATTTACGGTTCAGCCTCGAGCAATGAACACAATTGGGAGAAAATCTGAATGAGAAAAATAACTAGGCCTAGGGTTCTATTTATAGTGTGGCTTTGGGATCTCAGGCCGTTGGATCTAAAGATTAAGTTTGGTGCAACCACGTCATAGGCTCTGTTGGCTCGGATTTTCGGCAAGCAAAGAGGGAAGAAAGAAGGGAAGCAGAAGTGGGCTATGACATAGAAGGCGGAACTATCGGACCAAATATTTGGTCCGGCATGCCAGACCAGATATTTGGTCTGGCATTCTCTAATATGCCAGACCGAATATTTGGTCCAGCGCAACATATCCAACACCAGACCAAATATTTGGTCCGGAATGACACATCCAACACCAGACCAAACATTTGGTCCGGTACTCAGGAATCCCGGACCAAATGTTTGGTCCGGCAAATAAGAGACTCCAAAGACAGAAGCCCCCTGACCAAACGCCGAACCAGACCTTCCTAACCAAAACGCCGAGCCAGATTCAGAAAGCTATATCTCCACCTCCACACTTGACAACTCCACTCTATAAATACCAGAGCTTCTCAATTGCAATGGGGGAAGATTTGGGGAAAAAAAGACAGAAAACTCTGCTGAAAATCCACCACTTCGGCTACTTGAAGTTTCACTCTTTTCGCATATATCTTGTACTTGTAATCAAATCAAATATAGAATAATAAGATGGAAAGTGGATGTAGGCACATTCGGGCTGAACCACTATAAAAACATTGTGATCTATTTTCCTTATCCGCTTTCCAAACTCTGCACTTGTGAACTGTCTCTGCATTTCCTGCGATTCATTCCGTTTTTGCTGGAACATAAAAACCCCACGTCAATCAAATCAAATGAAACCTAACTAAAAAAAGAAAGAAAAAGGAAGAAATCAGATTTTGAGGTGTTTTTCCAACTTTTGAGCAAACATTTTTGGTGCTTTCAATTAGTGTTGAACTCAGAGCCTTAGCGCATCATTAGAACATGGCTCCATATAAGCGAAATGCTGACAAGGGTAAAAATGCAGTTACTGCTAATACACTCAACCCCATCGAAAAAGATCAAGAAAACCCAACTGCTCGCTCCCTGCCCCTAGACTCGGTTGTCACCCGAGAGGACTTAGAAAGGATTATGAATGAGATGACTGACCGTTTCGTTGCCCAACAAGAAGCTTTGGTGGACCAACTCATGATACGCTTAAGGAGCACGGAGGAATCCACTCACAATACCGGATCCCAAGGTGAATCCCAGTCTAGAGAGTCGTGTAGAAGGAACAGATCTCCCTCTAATGATGAGTTTGATCAGGAGGATCCAAGGGCTCAAAGCCGAGCCAGGACCCAACCCGAAGCCGGTCCAACAAGGTCGTCAAGAGCTGGACCCAGTCAAGGGGGCTCCAGACATGGACCATCTATGGTTGATCCTGTCACACTTTGAACCAATCATCGCCAGTTTGGACTCAATCAAGGCACCAGGCACCATCACTATCAAAGAGAGAGGGGCTCTTCTCCCAGGGCCGCCCTCGAGTCCGAAGAAAGAATGATGCGTCTCTTTAAGGAGTACCTCAGGCGTGAACAACTTGAAAGGGGGATAGGCGCCAGAGTATCCAGCCCTTTCACTAGGGATATAGAGGCAACAACCACGCCTCTAGAATGGAAGATACCCACTATTGATCCATATAAAGGCACCTCTGACCCAATCGTCCACCTACAACGATACTCTCAGCACATGCTCATGAATGGAGCAACTGAAGGTGTATTATGTAAATGTTTCCCGCTATTTTTGTCAGATTTAGCAACCACATGGTTCTGTCACCTACCTCACGGATCCATCAGTTCTTGGGAAATGTTGAAGGAGAAGTTCATAAGCCAGTTCCGAATTCATATGGAACAGCCTAGGGACGCGTATTCATTGTCCGACGTAAAACAGAAATCAGGGGAAACTCTGCAGCAATACTTTACCCGTTTTAACGCGGCCGCAACAAAGGTGCAAAATGCGGATGAAAGACTTACACTGATGGCACTATGCGGAGGTGTCCATCCGGACTCCAAACTTTCAAGAAGACTCACGAAGGAGAAGCCTCTAACTCTTAGGGAATTCTACCATGAAGTAGGAAAATATATGAGATTGGAAGATGCCGCGACTGTCCGGCATGGCGAGCAACCTACAGGGGGTTCCAGCTCCCATGGAAACACAAGAGCCCCGCCTCGAGGAGAAGAGAGCAAACCAAACAATGACGATAAAGGTAACCGTCAAGGCAACCCCGGAGTTGAAAAAAGTAATAAACGATGATACAGACCGGGACCGAGATTTGATTCCTACACTCCTCTGAATGACATTGTGGAAAACATTTACTTGGCCACTCAACACGAATTGAAGTACAAGCACCCTCCATATAAGAAGGAAATCAGAAGCTGCGATTAGGACGGGAAAGTACTGTCGCTTCCACGAGTCTCACAAACATAACACAGAAGAATGTCAACATTTGCGGGACCTTATTGAAGAATACATTCGAAAAAAGAAATTGGAACGGTACGTACAGCAAAAGCATAACTCCCCCGCTCCGACCCACGAAGGACCAGGGCCGCTCCAACATGGAAATAACAAAGAAGAAGCAAGTGCGAGCTGCGCCAATCAAGAGAAAATAATTGTTCATACTTTATCAGGGGGCCCGCATCGAGCCGGCGGAAGTTGGGCCGAGATGGAGAGGTATGGAAAGTCTTTGTAGGAGGGAGAAGGGTATGTTCATTCCGTTATAGAAGGATGCCTCGTCAAACGAAGAGAAAGGACCAATATAACCTTCAGCGATAAGGATTTGGTTGGAAGGTAGTACCCACATACCGATCCCATGGTCATTTCTGCTTGGATCGGCCCGACAGAGGTGTTTCGCATTCTGGTCGATACGGTAAGCTCGGTGAATATATTATTCAAACATGCCTTCAATAAAATGAAGTTATCAATGAGAGATGTATCGCCATGCAATAAGCCTCTACACGGATTCACTGGAGAAGCCATAATTCCGCTTAGGCAGTTGGACTTGTTTGTTGAGCTAGGAAATCACCCTCGATCCGTTATCCAAAAGTAAATATTTGTGCTGGTAGACGGACATTCTGCTTATAACGCATTTCTGGGCAGACCTACCTTATCATATTTTCAGATAATCTTAGCCCCTTGGTGCTTGAAAATGAAGTTCCCTACCGATGGGGGAATAGGAGAAGTAGAAGGCGACTAAGACGCAACCCGCGATTGTTACGTGACCGAACTCCACCAGAACAAAAGAAAGGAAAAGGGCAAAAACATAGAGGCCGCCCTCTGCGCCAAAACTGTGGAAGCATAGCAATTAAAGAAGGCCCCTCCTCTTAAGTATACAAGCGACCCGTTTAATGAACTAGACCCGAGGGACAGAGAGGAGGAGGACAACGCTGAGCCCATGGAGGCTATGGAACATGTTGCGGCAGATGATCGCGACGAAACAAGGCTTTTCAAGATAGGGTCGCAGCTAGATAAAAATCTGAAAATCCAATTGGTAGGGTTCCTACGCAGAAATTTGGATGTGTTCGTATGGACCCATGAGGACATGGTGGGAATATCCACTGAAACGGCCTGTCACCACCTAAATATAGACCCAACCAAAACCCCAGTCAGGTAGAAGAAGAGGAGCATGGGAATGGAACGCTCAACTGCCCTCAACGAGGAGGTAAAAAACCTACTCGCCAACGGCTTTAGTCGTGAGGCTATCTACCCCAAATGGATCTCCAACCCGGTTCTCATGAAAAAATCCAATGGAAAATGGCGAACCTGCATCGATTTCTCCAATCTCAATGACGCTTGCCCCAAGGATTGTTTTCCCCTGCCCCGAATCGACCGACTGGTGGACGGAACAGCAGGGCATGAATTGTTATCATTTATAGACACCTACTCGGGATATAACCAGATTCCCGTGCATGTACCAGATCAAGAACATACTAGCTTTATCATAGATTTAGGCCTATATTGCTACAAGGTCATGCCCTTCGGGCTTAAGAATGCTGGTGCGACCTATCAACGCTTGGTTAATAAGATGTTTGAGCAGCAGATTGGTCACTCCATGGAAGTGTATGTCGACAACATGCTGGTCAAATCAAGAAAGGGAGCAGATCATTTACACCACCTAAACGAGATGTTTCATGTATTGCGCAAATACAAAATGAAGCTGAACCCATTAAAATGCTCCTTCGGAGTCTCCTCGGGAAAATTCTTGGGTTTCATTGTGCATGCCAGAGGAATTGAAGCAAATCCCGAAAAGGTCCAAGCCCTGAAGAGCATCAGAATACCAACCACACGAAGGGAAATGCAGAGCCTAAACGTGAAAATAGCCGCTCTAAGCATATTTATATCCAAAGCCACAGACAAGTGCGTCCCTTTCTTCGAAGCCTTGAAAAGGGACAAGGGAAAGTTTGAATGGACCAGCGAGTGTCGCTTGGCCTTCCAAAGCCTGTTGGAACACATGCAGAAACCGCCAGTGCTTTCTACCCCGGTAGATGGAGAAAGCCTCTATTTGTACCTAGCCGTGTCTCCTCATGCATTAAGCGCCGCCTTGGTGCGAGAAGATGACCATACTCAAAAACCAGTATATTTCATCAGCAAAAGGTTTACCGGGACAGAGGCTAGATATCCGAAGATCGAAAAATTAGCCTACTGTTTGCTCTTAGCATCCAGAAAATTACAGCATTACTTCCAATTTCACTCCATAAGGGTCCTAACAAGTCAACCACTACGCCAGGTCCTACATAAACCGGATACATCGGGACGTCTACTAAAATGGTGCATCGAGCTAAGCCAGTACGATATCACCTACCATCCACGCACCGCAATCAAAGGGCAGGCCCTGGCTGATTTCATAGCTGAATTCACCATTCAGGACAAGGATACGACGTCAGAACAGAGGAAACAACCAAGTGGAATATGTTTGTGGATGGAGCATCCAACGAGCTCGGCACGGGGGTAGGAATAGTGATTATCACACCCCGAGGAAGAAAGTTAAGTTAAGTGTTGAGGTTAGAGTTCACTCCAACCAATAACGACGCTGAATACGAAGCGGTAATAGCGGGACTGGAGATCACTAGGGAAATAGGGATCAAATCAATATGCATACACAGTGACTCGCGGCTAATCGTAAACCAAATCCTGGGGGGATTCCAGACTCGCAGGCAAAGGCTCTCCTCTTACCTCCGTAGGGTTAAAGTCCTCCTGAACGAGCTAGACCACTATGTAATCAAACATATCCCATGGAAGGAGAATCGAGAAGCGGATGCCCTTGCAAAAGAAGCTAGCATAAGAAACGAGCTGATGCCGAGGGTAACCCCCGTCATGATGCAAGCTACACCAAGCTTCGAGTGTCTTCAGATCACACCCATCAGTAGTAACGAAGAAACATGGATGACCCCCAACGTCAAATACCTACAAGAAGGTATCCTACAGACAAATCGCAATGAAATTAGAAAAATCTTAAGGAAGGCATCCCGCTACACAATCCAGGAGGGCATCTTGTACCGTCGTGGGTTTTCCAATCCCCTACTAAGGTGTGTTGCAGGAAACGAAGCAAAAGATATTCTCAAAAACACACACCAAGGGAGTTGCGGTGACCACACCGACGGTCAAACTCTTGCCAGAAAGATCCTGCGCTATGGGTACTTTTGGCCCACACTGAATAAAGATGCAACCGAGTTTGCTAAAAGATGTGACAAGGCCAGAGATTTGCCAAAGTCCCTAGACTTCCACCTACTGGTCTGACCCATATGGTTAGTCCTTGGCCCTTCGCTGTCTAGGGGATCGACCTAATCGGGGAACTCCCCATGGGGTGAGGAAGGGCAAAGTACACCATAGTGGCAGTAGATTACTTCACCAAATGGGTGGAGGCGGAACCTTTAAACAAGATTTCATCTACCAAGGTGATAAATTTTCTAATACGTAACGTCCTGTGTAGGTATGGGGTACCACAAAAAACCGCATCGGACAACGGGCTCCAATTTGACAGCGAGGAATTTACCAATTGGTGCCATGAGCATGGGATCCCCCGAAGCTTTTCAACTGTGGTGCATCCACAGGCAAACGGACAAGTCGAAGCAGTGAACAAGGTATTAAAAACACCGATCAAGAAGAAACTGGAAAAGTCCAAGGGGACATGGGTCGACGAGTTGCCTACGGCTTTGTGGGCCTACCGAACTTCTTATAAAATCACGACAGGACACACTCCATTCGCACTGACGTACGGAGCCGAAGCCATGCTCCCCGTCAAAACAATCGTCCCCTCACACCGAAGGATACACTATAATTCGAAAGAAAATGAGGAGCTATTAAACGTATCACTCGACCTGATCGAGGAGAAGAGAAATGATGTCGCCCTCAAAGCAGCCGCTCATAGACAAAAGGTGGCAAGGCAATACAATTCCAAGGTGAAGCTTCGAACACTACAAGAAGGAGACTTGGTTCTCAAACGAGTCTTCCCATGACCTGGGGCGTTAGATCAAATTTGGGAAGGACCATTCGTTGTACATAAAGACCTCCACAACGGAGCTTACATCTTGTCGACGGTAGATGGAGAGGTGTTTGGGAAAGTGTGGAATCTCCAACATCTCCGCTGCTACTTTTCTTGAGTTGTAAAAAAGCATGTACTAAAGTAATAAAAGAAAGACAGTGGACGTAGGCATATTTTGGCCGAACCACTATAAAATCTGGTGTCTCGTATTACTTATCTTATTTAATTGTTCTTTTGTTTAATTATTTTATCTGATAACCATTCCTACTACGAACAATCGCAGACCCTCGCCGATAGCAGTGAAAATAGGATATCCACGATAAAAGGCACGAAATAAGCCCGGGAAGTTCACTGCTGACGATCGGCGCCACCAAGCGGCAACGATGAACCGATCATAAGCCATGAATTAGGCACAAATTATAGCCAAGACAGTTCATCATTGGTGTTCGGCTTGCCGGCAATTGCGAACCGACTATGAACCCCACGATTGAGGCGTGGCCGCAGCCAGGGGTAGTTCGCACTTGACGATCGGCACTACACACGCCGGTAATGATAAATCGAATAATGCTCACGACACGGGCTTTAGCCCAAGTAGTTATCGTTCGCGATCAGCCTTGAATATAACCACACTTCTATGTTTCTCTCTATATCTCTAAACACTATAACGATTAACTAAGTCATAAACAGTTCACAAATAAGAAGAGCAGACTATAAAAAAGAAAACACGCATCACAAAAGTCATCCCAGAAAAACATATATATGTATATAAAAAAACAGAAGTTGAACAGTATAATGTTAAATTCCTCCCGTACAAAGCTTATCTCTTATATTTATGTACATATGTAGAACGTCCATACATCTTTCAAAAATGCATGCGGGAAAGGGAAAAAGAAATCTCCTTGGCTAAGAAGGAGGGACATCCTTGCCGCTCGGCCCGCTCCCTCCAGCCCTGTCCTTCGAGGGCTCTGATTGCCCGAGAAGGTCGCCTTCTTCTCGCGAAGACCCAACTTTCCCCGGGGGCACCCCTGCACGAGGAAAATGAAAATAATTGTAAGCTTTGCAGTCCGGAATAGATAATGACAAAGCTAGGATAAAAAGGAAAGATACCTGCGGCAATGTGACTTGGATCACCAAGCCCCTCGAGATCCGATATGCCCTCATCATCCTCGTCCTCAGCCAGCAACTCATACCCCTTGGCTATGGCCTTAGTCTCCTCCATTGTGAACTGGCTATTCACCATCCCAACATCATACACAGCCCCTTCTTCCTGCGCGACTACAGCCTTAGTCTCCTCGATAAGTCGAGCATGGATTTTGACCATCACTTGAGGGTAGACATCCATCCACTGAAGGTTCCTATGTTTCCAGAACATGAAGTACGTATCCTTCAGCATCTGGTTGACAGTGTCGCAAAAGTCACCGGATTTATCGACTTCGGTCTAGAGGGCCACCACCTTACTCATGTCCTTCTCCTTATCTCTCCTCAATTAAGCATGCTCCACCTTCAACCTGTCGACCTCAGCTTGATATGAGTCTCTATCCTTTTGCCACTTACCCCGAGACTCCCTCAGCTCGGCTAAAGCCTCTTCCGATTTCTTCATCCTGCCCTTGAGGGAGCAGATTCGCTCCAGATCCTTCTGCCGAGCCTCATCCACTGAACTGATGGCCATATCAATTTGCATCTTACATAGGTCAACAGCCTATTTTCTTGCCTCCTCCTTGGCCTTCGTTATCTCGAAGGCGCGGGATGCTTCGACATACTTTAACTTAGCCTCTTTCTCCCTAAGCGCCTTACGAAGGTCCTCTATCTCTAGGCGCAACCGCACGTTGACACTCCCTATTTCTTCATTAGCTTTGGCCAAACGTGACTGGTAGTCAACTATGTTTCTGGTCTCATCTGTAATTTGAGCCATCCGTGTTGTCAAGTTAGCAAAATCAAGAGTCTTCACCTCATCCAGGATCCGGACCAAGGGATTTCTAGGTAAAAGGAACTCAGTGTCAGGATCCGCCGCGCGACAACCCGCATGGTTGGGATTTATATCAGGATGACCCTCAAAGGGATTCCACGTCGGCTGTTGATAATCTGAGAAGAAAGAATCAATATTGCCCTCTCCCAACTCATCCGGCACTTCGTGCACTTCGAAACACATCGGATAGTGATGGCGACGATGGGAGGAAGTTCGGGAACCAGGGGAGGTGGCTTCCTTACCCGGGGACCTTGCGTGTTTTTGAGAAGACTCACGTCTCTCTCCCTTATCTAGGCCTGATGTGCTCTCCCTAACATTCCCTGGCACAGTTTTTCCCCCTTGGAAAGTCGCCTTGGAAGAAACGGGAGTCATTTTCATCCGTTTGAACTGCTCAAGCCGCCTGGCAACTTCATTCAGCTTAGGGTTTCTCCTTTTCCCTGGACACAAGCAACAACATTAGATCCAAGAAAGCAAGAAAACATAAAAAATGCGTAACACTCAAGACACTAAGACACAGCAAGCTACTACAAACCCTTGGGGTGGATTGGATCATATGGCCGAGGCAGGGTCTCACTCAAATAAGGAACACCCAGGGATAGGACTCCACTCGAAGGAAGGAGAACACATGGCGACCGAACTTCATTGGATTGAGGAGCAGGAAAAGGCTAGGACTCGTCGAAAAAAAAAGTTTTCAAGAAGTATCTCAAAGTTTGTACAGTAATCAAAAGTACCTGGAGAAAGCCCAAACTCCTCGCCGATTCCCGCTCCACCTGGTGCTGGAGGAGGCGGTATTTCACCCAGATCACCTAAAGCCACGTTCTCCCGAGAAAGATTGGCAGTAGAAGACGACCTTGGGGCTGGCTCGGGTTGTTTCAACTACTCAGGCCACTCTCGCACGACATCGACATTCTTTAAAGAATCCACGCCCAATCCCTCGCTGCTTATGATATCCACATCTGGAGATACATGAACATCCCCTTCCGTTTGCTTCAGAACTACTCTCCGATCCCTCCTCCTCTTCACTTTTCGCTTCCAAATGAGAACCTCCCTCATCGCCAGGGGAGGGAGCATCTCGAATATGCAGAGATTTCCCCGAGCGGGGAGGATGCGCTCTTCTTATGTCTCAGTTCTTCAGGGCTTCAGCCACACCGCTTCCTTCATCTGGGCCTTTACCTTTGTCTCCGTCACCCCCGTCGCCTCCAGCTCCCGCTGTTATCTTAGCAGAACTTGGCCTAATCTTGTACACGGACTGTCTAGGGCCAATTAAGTTGTAGAATCGGAGGGCTGCATCACAGAGTAGGAATGAAGCTTCTTGCTCGGCCTCCGGGATAGCCAATATTTCCTTGGCCATCTTTTTCAAGCCGTCATCCTCCGCCGCCTTCACACAACCTGAAATTTATGGAGCAATAAAAGCCAAAAAACGGGGAGGGTTCAGAAAAAGATAATACAATAACTTATAGCCAGAGGTAAAAGCGTGTTGGGCCACGGTGTCATCACGTATAAAGAAATATTCCCTCTTGAACATACTAAACTTAGAATATAAATCCAAGACGGGTTTGAATTTGTTTGTAAACTATAAACTGATAAAAGGACTTCCCTTCGATAACTCCTCACATTATACAAGTATCTGATCTCTCTATGAGTGGGGGGCCTCCGATATCGCTTCATGAATATCAGATATAAACACGTCAGGATAGTGTAAGAGTTCTGCTGAAGTTGCTAGGAGCAACCTTCAAATAAATCACGAAGCTGGCAATCCAATTGGTAAGCGGAGGAATCGCGCCGCACATACAATGATACTTTCTATATGCCATATACCCGCATAGGGGAAAGCACGCCTTATCTTCCGGACCGGGTAGTATCATGTCCCGACGGTCTATCCCGAAAGTAGTAGCTATGGAGTTCAGCTTCTCTATCGTCAACACACTAGGATAACACTCCGAAGGCCTAACCAGCATTTGGTTAGGAGCATAACCTTCCACCAAAGAGTAAGCTAAACTGGGTTGCCTGGGAGGATTAACTGGAGCGTCAGAGGAAGAAGGACCGGCCTCGGCAGGCTGAGAAGCCGCAAACTTGGAACGAAGCTCACGGACAGAAGACATGTCCCCTGCGCAAGAAAGTAAAGGTCAAGCGAAGTTCAAAAAGAAATTAAAAGCACTCACGGGGAACCTCCTATTGTCTAGCCCAGTTGAAACCATACTCCTAGCCTAACCATCTCAAGCTCGGCAAACCTATGGTCCATGTGCTCGACTATTTGGTCCGGCAGTACCCTAACACCCAAGAACCAAACAGCATCACAATGCTGAACCAAACCCACCAGATGATAGCTATGTTGGCCTGAAGCTTACCCTCCTACAGCCCAACCACTCACACAACCGCACCACATAGAAGCACGATTCATGCCCTACCCGACCTAGGTAATGACAACTTGTAACCCAAATGAGGGCTATGAAGTGTTGTAAGGCCGACTATTGGACAAGAGTTGAGGAGAATTCTAGCCAAGGGTTGAGCACTATAAGGCAGAGATCTACCTATCAGCCGAACCTTAACACGTGCAGATAGAAGATGCATGTATCGCACATCTATCACACTCTAAACATACCCTCCAATCTACCAAACACTTCATGATACTTACTTGCATCCTAGTACGATTGCTACTCAAAACTTCTCTTTGCAACCTGGGTTGTACCATGTACTCGAATCCAACGCCCAGACCCAACGCTCCATCAGGAATCGCCACCCCACCTTTACCAAGCACAAGCTTCTTCTTCGCCGAATTGCTCTAAAAATCCCACCGCCCACTTCCTTTCCCCGATTCGAAGCCAAAATCATTGGTACTCGTGCCAAACACCCATAAAATCCTAAACCCTAGACCAGATATTAAATTTAGAAGGCCTTACCTTAAGTAATGAAGAGGCGGAGATATATGAATTCAAACAATGAAGACAAGCTCAAGTTAGACTTAGATCAATTAAAAATAGGCTGAAGATATTTAGTTAAGAGGATAGAAGGAAAAGAACAAGGAGGAGGAGCAGTATTTAAAGGGAAAAAGGAGGGGAAGACGAACGGTCTTGAATTTTCAAGCGGACGAAGAAGCTCGGTGCCGAACCAAACAAAGCATGTCGTGTAAGCTACACAATGTACTTTGGGGGGCAAGTGTTGGCTTGGTTTTTTGGCAAGCAGAGAGGGAAGAAAGAAGGGAAGCATAAGTGGGCTAGGACATAGAAGGCGGAACTGTCGGACCAAATATTTGGTCCAACATTCAATAAAATACCGAACCAAATATTTGGTCCGGCATGCCGGACCAGATATTTGGTCCGGCATTCTCTGATATGCCAGACCAAATATTTGGTCCAACGTAACATATCCAACACCGGACCAAATATTTTGTCCGGAATGACACATCCAACACCGAACCAAACATTTGGTCCGGTACTCAGGCATCCCAGACCAAATGTTTGGTCCGGCAAATAAGAGACTCCAAAGATAGAAGCCCCCTGACCAAACGTCGAACCAGACCTTCCTACCCAAAACGCCGAGCCAGATTCAGAAAGCTATATTTCCACCTCCACACTTCACGACTCCACTCTATAAATACCAGAGCTTCTCAACGGCAATGAGGGAAGATTTGGGTAGAAAAAAAGAAGAGAAAACTCTGCTGAAAATCCACCACTTCGGCTACTTGAACTTTTACTCTTTTTGCATATATCTTGTACTTGTAATCAAATCGAATATAGAATAATAAGATGGAAAGTGGATGTAGGCACATTCGGGCTGAACCACTATAAAAACTCCGAGTTATCTATTTTCCTTATCCGCTTTCCAAACTCTGCACTTGTGAACTGTCTCTGTGTTTCCTGCAATTAATTCCGTTTATGCTAGAACATAAAAACCCCACGTCAATCAAATCAAATGAAACCAAACTAAAAAAAGAAGAATGAAAAAGGAAGAAATCAGATTTTGAGGTGTTTGTCTAACTTTTGAGCAAACATGCTCACTAGGAACCGTCGGATGCAGCTACAAACGCACAGGATTAACCAAAAATCAAATTTTAAGGTGTTCAGCTCGTACCTGGACGTTTTTACGTCCAGGAAGTTTTGCGGGTCGACCTATGATCTTTAAGGGTCGACCTATAGGTCGACCTGACCATAGCATGGGTCGACCCATGCCCTTGTATTTTCT
Source organism: Allium fistulosum (assembly GCA_030737815.1). Classification (NCBI taxonomy): domain Eukaryota; kingdom Viridiplantae; phylum Streptophyta; class Magnoliopsida; order Asparagales; family Amaryllidaceae; genus Allium; species Allium fistulosum. The sequence goes on along the minus strand of CM060905.1, from coordinate 592,056,511 downwards.
TTTTTGTTTTTGTTTATTTAATTTCGATTTCTTGTTTCTCTCATAACTTCTCCATATTAGCTTGGATTTCGATAAGTTATATATGGAAATTAATCAGAAATTATCACGGACCCAATGGTGCAACTTTCGTGGCTTGATTCAGACAATTTCACAAACTTATTTTATTGTTTAATTAATTCGTTAATCAATTATTATGGCTCAAATTTTGGGTTGTTACAACCCACCATGTTAGATTGTGAAAAATTGAAGCCATCTCACCCCATACCTAAAGGTCGTGAGCATTAGAGAGGAAAAGGAGGCAAAGGAGCAAGGAAAAAGCAAGAAGAGAAGAAAGCAAAGGTGTTACTAGGTTTGGGTCTAGGCTAGGGTGCTTGGATCTTGATTGTTTGTGAGGTTAAATGTGAGTTAACACCTCACTTTGAATGAAAGTATAACACATACATATGTTGTGGATATTGTATATATGTTGATTGAATTGTTGTTAACTTATGTTAAAACATTGGTTTGTATTCTTACTTTAAAAGTAAGTGATATATGTGATCCATGTATAAGGACATGCGTAAAATTTAAATGGACTTGAATGGACTTGTATGAATTTTGACAAGACCTTGAACAAAGTACCTAGGTTATAGATGGACTTTTGTTTAGATCGGACTCGGATTTGAAAGTACATTTATAGCAATAGTCGTTATTGATGCAGTTGTGAATGCCGTGTTTTTGGCGATTGCTATGGAACTTTATGAGGAGATACTTAGTGATTTCTCGCCATATTTATAATATTTTATATGTATTTTTGTTGCAATTAAAATCTTAAATAGTAAAAAGTTAAGTAACATCTTAAAGCGTGGCCAAAACACAGAACTGCCCCGTTTAGACTAGATTTTTGGACTTAAAAGGTTTGAAAGGATATTTAGATTTAAGTATTTTTTTCATTCTTTTTACAAATGTTTACTAACTATTATTAGAGTATTTCAAATGTAGTTTGAGATCTTTATGAAATTTTAAGAATAAGTTGTGAATTTTTAAAGAAGAGATATTTTGTTAAAATATATAGAAAACGTGTCGTTTTCAAGTTTTTAAGGATTTTACAAACTTGTTATTTTCAAGTAATATTTTGAATAAATATTTTAAAACCTATTATAAGTATTATAAAGGATTTTTAAAGCATTTTTAAGTATATATAGTTTTTAGAAAATATGTTGATTATTTTATATCTTATGGAATAAAATATCTTTTGAAATGGTTTATTTAAAGTTTTGGTAAACAAGTTACTATATATATATCATTTTAAAAAGGGTTTTAAAAGTATATACAAATGATTTCAAAAAGGGGTTTGATTACTTGTTTGAAAATTAATTGACTATGCTTAACACTTAAAGCCGACAAAGTAAGGCTTATCTATTAGTGAGGGTTAAGATTGACGTCGAGTAGGGATGAAGCAATAGAGCTCTAATCTACTGCGCTTCCCTCTCGACTAAGGAATAGTAAGTTGGAAAATGTCGAAAACATGTTAATCATGTTGATTTCTTATTGTTTATGGAAATCATTAGTACTATACTTAACATTAAAAGCTGACAGTGTTATCTGCATTCTAGCCCGGCTATATTGAACTGATTGCACAAGTTAAATTCGATGACCATTAAGGGCAATGGTTCCAGAGTGATGATTGTGGGGGTCCAGAAGTCAAGTGCGGATGGTAAAATGAAGTCAGGATTGAATGGAATTGATAGATGCGCAACGTAGAATGTTTAACGTATGGGATATGGTTCAACGCATAGGAGGGATCAGCATAGTTTGGCTCCAACAAGAGTGATCGACATACATCAAAGTACAAGAGCATTCTTGTAGAAAAAAATCAATATCTCGAGATCTACAAGTCCAAAGCATATAAAATTTGAGGAGCAAGATATAAGGACCCTAGGGATCACACATCAAAAGGAAAAAATTAGAGGGATCGGTATACATCCATTCGGAGGGATCGACAGAAGGCAGCATTCAATTCATGTTGAATCAAAGATCAAGAAACAACTCGAGTTCCAATGATCCAAATGACATGAAAATTGGAGGATAAACATGTTTTTGCATAAGGAATCCACTATAGAGATTGCTCCCCAAAATTCGACCAAAGAAGGGATCGATACCAATCCCTCCTCTTTAGGAATTGGGCCAAGCGATTCCTCTAGTGGGCCCATATGGATTAGAAGGTCCTTCAGCCAAGATTTCAGAGAGATACATGGTCGTCTTCATCTATAAATACTGGCCTGATGGTTCATTCTGGGGATTTTTACGCTGCTTGTTACTCTAGACTCCATTATAATCAAACACTTGCTATTTTCTCTACTATAATCAGATTTATAAGTGATTAATAAAGGATAATCTTCGAAGTGGACGTAGGCATACAATACCGAACCACTATAAATTTCTGTATCTTTGATTATATTTGATTCTCAATTGCTTATTAAATCATTTACTCAGTTTAATTTTGTTTTTCTTCACTTACTTCTCTACAAAAACTATTCTTGGGTGTTTGTGACCTGTTTAGTTGCAATCATTTTGGTACTTTCACTAAGAACCTTGATTCTCAATTTATTAGGATCCCTTTGTTACTACTAGATCGGATAAATCCCCTAAAGGAGATCCACTGTTATCAAGAAGTTGCTCATACTAACATACTTACTGAAATCTAAGCAGAGCCATCAATAATGGTAAGGAATACGAGATCTACTTCTTAGAATGTGGAAGGAAATGAGAATACTAGCATCCAACAAGGAGACCCAAGCAATCAACCTATGAATGTGAATGCGGAACCGGTTGAAGTTCAGAATCCCACTGATTCTATTACAAAAGCTAAATTTCATAATTTAATGAGAGAGCTGATGGAGAACTGTCGACAATTAAACCAACAAATTCAGGCCAAAATTAACTTGATGGACCAACTCAACCAACAGTAGTGCAGGAACGCTAGGAGAGACCCAACTCCTTACTCAGCATCGTAGAGTTCTAGCTCATTAGATGAGTATCACAGGCGTAGGCATCGACGAATATCGATCAGGGCGTCAACTGGCAGACCATCGTGGTCTGCCAAGATCGATCGGTGCCGATCCCTCCATCAGAAGGGGGAATCCACCCTTGCCTCACGGCAATCAAGTTTTGGAGCTGCTTCGGTCGGTTTGGATGCTGGAGTTCAATTAAATGTTGACCAAGCCCTTTCCTGGAATGACGATGATGTGAATTTACAAGGTACACATCGGAAAGATGGTGAACTATGAAGGCGTGAAATGGCCCGCAGACATCGACGGGACCATTCACGTGGTGGAACACAACCACCGCTTGGCACCAACCATCCAAACGCCGGACTTATCAGCAATGGTCAGACAGTTAGTGAGAGAGAGCCAGGGCTTGATTGACGATGACTGGGGAATCTCGAGAAGCTATACCAAGTTCACTAATAATATTTTACATGCGGAGTATCTAAGGAGGTTCAACATGCCATCAATACCCGCCTACGAGGGAAAAATTGACCCCATGCAGCATATCATGAGATACGAATGACCGATGGATTCTATGCGAGCGGATGATGCAACCAAGGGTAGATGCTTTCCCCTAACTCTCTCTGGAATAGCAATGATATGGTTCACAAGATTACCCCCACGATCAATTTCTAGACTTGATGATTTGGCAACAAAGTTTGTGGAGCAGTTCCGAATGCACACAACTCATCCCAAGGATGTGATGTCCCTGTCCATCATGATTCAGGCACCAGGAGAATCATTGAAATATTATTTGGAGAGATTTCATATAGCTGTTACAAAAATCAGTAATTCGAATGATCATGCTATGACGAGGGGGATAGATCCAGAGTCTGATTTCGGCGATTAGTTAGCTGGCAAGCCACTGCAATGTTGGAGCGCTTTTACGCAAAGCCAGCTCAGTATTTGAGAAAGGAGGAAGCCAGGTCCTCCAGAAAAAAGAATGTTGCAGGACCAAGCAGAGAGGGAGTATAAAGTAACATCCCAGTAAAGCAGTCTGATGATAGCTTGTGAAAAGTTCAAGTGAATGTCGAAAACAAGCCGAATCAGCAAAAGAAAGGCGGAGATAAGGGCCGAGAGCGAAAGAGGGATTCTGGAAGAGGGAAGCCTAGGATTTTGATGTTCGATACTTACATAACATGAATACGTCATTGAAAAATATATTTTTATCTACTTGCAATACCATGCAATACAGGAAGCCGCCTCCAAAAGAATCAACTGAGAAGCAGAAACAAACCGAAAATTATTATCGGTTCCACGAATGCTACGGACATGGCACGAATGAATGCAGGCATCTCCAGGACATTATCAAAAAGCTGATTCGAGAAAGGAAGTTGCAGCAACGGTCCGATTAGCTGGACCAGCTTAGTCCTCCCTGGAAGCGCTTGGATTAGAGGAGGGCGAAGGCCTTGCTTCTGGCCGATTCACCGAGCCCGTCCCTTCACTTGGACTCGGAGTGGATTCCTCTAGGACCCCGAGCTCGAAGGACTCCAAAAAATTCTTCGAGGCGGAAGAAACTCAACAGGATGGCGGACATGGGACATTGACCCCAACCGAGGACAAGTATCACGCAGGGTTGTAGAGCTTGCATGAACTGGTGGAAGATTGGTGATAAATACGATAGTCGGAGGACCACACCCAGCAGATAAGAGTTGGCAAGAGATGGAGCACTATGCTAGCGCGATTAGGCATGTGGATTTTGAATATTGTTTGAATATAGAAGATGTAGCTCTAGAAAAACAGCAACGTACAATGACATATGATGTTGTGTTTAGAAATAGAGATGCATACAAGGTGGAGGCTCCGACAATCGACCAATTGGTCATTTCGACCATGATCGGCCCCGCCTTGGTTAAAAGGATATTGGTTGATTGTGGAAGTCTAGTAAATATAATTTTCAAAAAAGCTTATGATCATATGAAAATGGAAGCTAAGGACTTAAAGCCGTCTAAAGCATGCATACACGATGTTAAAGGTGTTGCAACTAAAGCCGTTGGTTATGTTGAATTACCTGTAGAGTTGGGAGAAGGTGACCGTAGGAGAGTGCAAATCTTACCATTTGTTGTTTTGGATGTTGACTCTCCTTACAATGTCTTTCTGGGCCGATCAGCCCTAGCCAAATTTCGGGCAGTCCTTGCCCCGTGGTGTTTGACTTTGAAGCTTCTGATAGATAATGGTATTGGGGTTGTTCACGGTGGTCAGGCGACTGGACGTGCCTGTTATGTAGCTGATTTGAGGGATGCTCAATGCAAAGAGAAAGGTTAGGGTGTAGACAAGACTGTCCGCATCCAAGCAACCGAAGATTGACAACTAGCGCCTAAGCCTTAGCTTGGGTGACATAGTCAGTTCTATAGAGATATAGATCCGAGAGATGATGAGGAGGATCCCAAAGAGACAAAGGTTGCACCGGTTGAGCTGACGATTGATATCACAGTCAGCCACAATGACATGCCACGGGTCCTAAAGATCAGATCATAGCTTAGCCACCCGATGATGAAAGAACTTGTTGGTTTTCTTCGAGAGAATCTAGATGTGTTTGCTTGGACTCACTCTGACATGTGTGTAATTTCTCCTGCCATTGCGAGCCATGCATTGAATATCGACCCGAAAAGACGCGCCATGGATCTAGAGAGATCTACCGCTCTCAAAGAGGAGGTGGATAGACTCAAAGACAACGGGTTTATTTGCAATGCCCTTTGCCCTAAGTGGGTATCTAACTAACCCTGTACTTGTTAAAAAGGCGAATGGGAAGTGGAGAATATGCATTGATTACTCAGACTTTAAAAAAGCGTGTCCAAAATACAGTTTTCCCCTTCCGAGGATCAACCGGCCGGTGGATTCAACTGCGGGACACGGACTTCTATCTCTCACGGATGCGTACTCGAGATATAACCAAATCTCGATGCACATTCTCGATCAAGAGCACACCCGTTTCATTACCGACGTTGGATTATATTGCATATGGTGATGCCATTTGGACTAAACAATGTAGGAGCTACTTACCAGCGCCTAGTCAACATGATGTTTAAAGATCAGATTGGAAAGACAATGGAAGTATATGTGGATGATATGCTCGTGAAGTCACGGCGATCAAGCGACCACATTAAAGACTTGGCAGAAATGTTCGACATCCTCCAACATTACAAGATGAAATTAATCCTTTGAAATGTTCTTTTGGTGTAGCATCAGGGAAATTCTTGGGCATTATTGTTAAGGCCCGTGGAATAGAATCTAATCCCAAGAAGATTCAGGCTATCCATGATATTTAAGTTCCAAAGACTGTCAACAAGGACAGAGTCTGAATGGAAAAGTTGCTGCCTTAAGCCGATTTATTTCCAGAGCTACCGACAAATGCATTCCTTTCTTTGACTTAATTAGGAAAGGGAAAAGAAATTTTGAATGGACACAGGATTGTAAAGACGCATTTCAAGCTTTGGTGAATCATTTGGAGAGACCCCACATCTTGTCAAAGCCGGTGGATCATGAAGATTTGTACATTTATTTTGGTCGTGTCGGTACACGCTATAAGTGCCGCATTGCTTCGCGAGGAGGATCGAATCCAGAGGCCGGTGTATTATGTCAGCAAGCGATTTACGGGAGCTGAAAGGAACTATCTAAAATTAGAGAAACTGGCATACTACTTGCTGACTGCATCACGAAAGCTTCACCCATACTTCTAGGCACATCCGATCAATGTTTACACCGACCAACCGTTACCACAGGTCCTACAGCGACCTAAGACGTTTTGAAGGTTACTCAAGTGGAATATCGAGCTTAATCAATTCGATATCACTTATCTCCCTCGGAGGGCTATCCAAGGTTAGGCACTGGTAGATTTTACAGCAGATTTCACCGCGCAGGATGATTCCTCGGAGAGCAGTGAAATCCCTACCATATGGTGGAAATTGTATACTGATGGAGCGTCTAATAATCATTGTTCTGGAGCTGAAATTATGCTTGTAACTCCCGAAGATCGGTCAATATGTTATGCTTTAAAGCTTTCTTTCCTAGCGACAAACATCGAAGTTGAGTATAAAGCTCTGATTGCTAGACTTAAAATTGCTAGAACTGGGAATAAAGTCTCTTGAAATCTTTTGTGATTCACAGTTGGTAGTATACCAAGTCAGGGGAGATTATTAAGCTAAAGGACAACGGTTTGCTCCATACCTTACCCAAGTCCAAGAGTTGTTGATTGAATTGGAGTACTATGACATTATGCATATTCCACGGGATCAAAACAGGGAGGCTGATTCATTGGCAAAGTTTGCTAGCATTGGCGACGCACAACAGATGGGCTTGGTTCCAGTCGAAGTATTAAATGCCCCGAGTAAAAACCTGATAGAAATCGATTGGACACTAGAGACGGAGCCTGAGAGGGAATTGTGGATGACTTCGATCAAATACTATTACTACATGGAGTCCTACCAAATCAAAGGAATGAAAAGCTACAAGTCCTTCGTAAAGCTTCGCGATATGTCATGCAAGGAGGAATTATGTACAGAAAAGATTTCTCCATTCCTCTACTCCGGTGTGTCACTCATAATGAGATAAAACGTGTCCTAAAAGAAGTTCAAGAAAGGGAATGTGACGATCACACTGGGGGGAAAAATCTAGCAAAAAAATACTCTATTACGGGTATTATTAGCCAACTATCAATCGAGAGGCCGCTGACTATGTAAGACGATGCAATAAGTGCCAGATATATGCAAAAGTTCCAAGAACTCCGTAGATGGAAATCACGCAAATGGTCAGCCCATGGCCGTTTTTCATGTGGGGTGTAGATATTATCGGTTCCTTATCGATCTCTAAAGGTGGTGCAAAGTACGCCATCGTCGTAGTTGATTACTTCACCAAATGGGCTGAAGCAGAACCTTTAGCCACGATCACAACCAAGAAAGCAATCAACTTTATTGTTTGGAACATCATATGTCATTTCGGTCTTCGACAAACTATTGTCATAGATAATGGGACCCAATTTGACAGTGCTGAATTCAAAGACTTCTGTCGGAGGTATCATATTGAAAAGAGGTTTGCAGCGGTCGCTCACCCTCAAGCAAATGGACAAGTTGAAGTTGTGAACAATATTATAAAGTCTATTCTAAAGAAACATTTGGAAAAGGCTAGGGGCAAGTGGGTGGACAAACTCCCGACAGCATTGAAATCCGCGACTGGCCACACTCCATTCGCCCTTGCTTACGGTTTTGAAGCCGTCATTCCTATTAAGCTTGAAGTTCCTTCTCATCGAGTAACTTACTACGATCCCAAAACAAACAAAGATCTCCTCTTGGCATCTATCGACTTTATAGATGAGAAATGTGAGGAAGCCGATCTGAGGGCATCTGGGCATCGACACCGAGTCGCCCAATACTACAACATTAAAGTCTGACCTAGAACCTTTGAAATCGACGGTCTCGTCTTGAAACGGGTTTTTCTACCCCATCGCACATGAATCCAATCTGGGAAGAATCGTATGTCTTTGAATGGAGGCTTGGAGACAAAACTTTCAAGCTTGCGACTGTTAATGGAATCACACTCCCAAGGGCTTGGAATAGCGAGCATTTATGATGCCATTTCACTTAGTTTATTTCTTTTTCATTCAGTTGTATTTGCTTTCAGAATTTCCTTTAGCATTTGACTTTTGAGATATGCAATATAACAGATTATGTCATTCCTTTCCATTTAGCAAATATAGTTTTGAACTTCCTTTATATTTATGTTTGCTGTAGCATTATATATTAGTTACATGATGAAACTGATTGATGTCAATATGTCCGAACATTTTCCCATAGTTTGGAATTAATCAATTATGCTAGTTCCCAATAGGACTAAACAAGATGAGCGTGGTCCGATTGTTCATTTAATAACTCTCATTCATAATCTAATGGACGGGATACATAGTAAGGAATGGATATGATTCGACTATCTAATGATCGAATAAATCCCGTCAAGCGATAGGACTAAAATAAATAAGAGCGATCGTGACAAAACCGATCTCTCGCTAAATAAAATAAAATAAGAGCGATCATGAGGAATGGAGCGCCAAGGATGGAGTTTGACCATCCAACATCTAACCCCGCTAACTTAAGACTGGGGGCAGGAGTATAATTACTTAAACCGCTGAATTCGATGGTGTAACACTAAGGCTCGAGCCTAGCATTTGATGCAACTCAAGGCCACAACCACATAGATGGCTTGATATAGAGTTAGTGGATTGTTACCATAATTAATGAACAACGAATTACAAATACATTGAATGGAAAGTAATAGTTCAACTACTTAAATAACGGTTCACACGAGAGCTCAACAAAAAACAAAAACTTTTATTCATATGATAAGTTTCAAAATTGTGGTATAAGTTATTTCAAAAAGTTGGGAGTCGTACCCGTACAACCACAACTAATAAAATAAAACGACTAACAAACAACTATGCAAACTATGTACATACCGAGCAGAAATGACGGCAATTTTTTCGATCTTCTCTCCTTTTAGGATTTTTCGGGAGTGGCGCTGTCTAAACTTCCACTTGTTCTCTTCCTTGATCGCTTACCGTCTTTGACGGGAGAGCGTTTGAAGCTTAGAGTGAGTTCTCTAGCGAACGACCCACCAGATGGAATGAATTGTAGTGGGATAAGGTGTGGATCATCAATGTCCACCACGGTAGGCTCATCTTTGTCCTTTTTCTTCAGCAACTCCTGCTTCTCAATACGCTCCTTTAGGCTGATCTCATCAGTGCATTTCGAGGTGCCGCTAATCACAACAACATCAGATTCATCCATCGGCAGCGGATCTTCAGCCTTATCATCATCAAGTGTTCCGAGACTTGAGCATCGGGCCCCGGTACATTGGTGGCCGCCGGAATTTCTGTTAATTTCTCTTGTTGCTCCATGGCAGTGTCATTTTTTAGGAGTTTGGCCGGGACCCGGAAGACCTATAGATTTGTCAAAACAAGGAGATAAGCCTAAAACCATTGGGCGTGAAGAACAAAATCTCTCGTAGAGTGGAGAGTAAAGTGGAATACCTGCACCCGGTTGGCTCTCGGTTGTTGATGGAGTGCCCTCTTCCAAAATTGGGGTCAGCACTTTGGATTGGTAACCGAGTTTATCTGGATCGTAGCTCAAGTCCTGCCCCGGGCCAAAAGAAACCAATGCTCCAGCCACTTGAAAAAAAGAGGGGCCCCTAGGATCAGCTTCCGAGGATTCAACAATATTTTTCCCTTTACCGAAAGGTGCTAAAATGTCAATCGGAGTCTCGCGGTAGCAAGATCTAGGGGTTCATTTCTACGGAGGATCTCCCACACCAATTTCTCTTCATCTAACTCAACTTCGCCCGGCTCCCTCTTTCTCATCTCGACGATGCACTCCTAGGCTTCAGCAAGTGACTCAAGATAACCTTTGTCAAGAAAACTCAAGTCACGGTGGATGAGGACTTTAGCGTTGTTCTCGATGATTAGTGGATCAAACATGTCCTTAATTTCATTTTGACCAGACTCTTTAGCATCTTCTACTTGGGTTTCAATTTGTTCCATCATCTCCTTGCAGCCTTCTTCTGCTGCCTCCTCTTTAAGGGCTTTTATTTTGGCAAATTGCTCGTCAAGTTTGATTTTCAGGTTCCTGGCTTCAACAGCCTCTTCGCATTACCTTTGTGATTCTTCCTCAAACTCAATCTTCTCTTCCCTTTCTTTCCTAAGAAGCTCTTCAAACTCCTCAATGCGGCGGGCCAAGATATCTTTCTCCTTTTGCAAGGAATCCTTTTCTAGAGCGAGTGCGCCGCTGCGATTGAGGACAACATCGAGTTCTTTCTTATGGGAAGCTTCCAGATGACTCACTGCCTCTGACGTTTCGTTGGCACTCTTTTCTGCCTCAGCAATTTTTGTTGTCAACTCCGATAGCTCATTATCTTGGTGCTTGATTATGTCTTTATCGTGGATCGTCTCTAGCTTGAGACGATCTATTTCATATTGTCTCTTAATTGACACTTCGGAGATTTTTTCCACTAAGTGCTGGAATGACCCATGTTGAACGAAAATGTTGTTAACACATGCAAGAGAGCTTGCTTTGGCATGCCCCGGGATCATATGAATTCTGGTTAGGAATTTAAGCCCGTCGAAACAGATTTTCTAGAAAGCGGCCTTATGTTCGACCAATTTCTCCATTGTAGAAGTAGGGATACCCAAGCCTATAGTAAAAGAAGTCCCAGGCCAATGAGTCCCCTCGACTGGGGGCAGACAGGATTGTTGACATGCCTTTCTCGCTCTACAACGTTTCTCGATAACGCTGCACTTCCGGGGAGCCCAATGCTAAGACCCTCTTCCAACGGCCCGAATAGAGATAATAACTCGTTGGTTACGAGAAGTTTGATGTCCCTGTCTTCGATAGGGGTAGCGCAAATAGCAGAGATCGCTCTTGAAAAATTAATTCCCTCAGGACGTGGGCGGACACCAGTAGAAATTCAGGATGTTAGTGGATTCAAAAATATGACTTGGATTAATGGGCTTAAGAATGATTCTACTGTGAGGTTTCCCTTTTTATTCATTGTTTTATAATTTTTAATTTTTTATCCACTCATGACCACTGCTTTTAATATCTGAAATTATTTGTAAGCGTATTTTGACATCTTTTATTATTGATTTTAGATTTTAAAAATAGTAGGTCATCACATCCTTATTGCAAAGGTACTTTGATACACCATCATATGTTGCTATGACTTATAAACAACTGGCATATTATGAAAATTTACCAAAAGCCTCTAAAACATGTAAACTAACACATTGCATTTCTATAGGTCCAAATGTTTATAATTTAAGCAAAACTATTATTAGAAGGTCATTTATGCCAAAAGAATGAGGATTATCTACCCTAAAGGAAAATGGATACTTTTACCTAGTAAAAAAGTCTTAGTTTATATAATTATTAGGAATATATTGAAGCATTCAATAAAGTATTTGTATATGAAAATACTAAAAAGAAACATTCTTGGTTCATAAAAATATATTGAGAACTTTATAAACGTCCTATACCAAATTGATTTGCTTAATTGTGGACTAATTATGGTCCACCTCTAAGGATTCTTTAAAGAATTATATTCTGAATGGCTGAATGCTTCGCCTAAAATAATTGGAATTGAGGAGTCAAATAATTGGATTGAGCGAATAGGTTCAATGTATTTCTTCATTGAATTTTATATTCCTTAGATATGGATGGACTCTAGAGATGGATTGTATCCAACAAAGGATTCCTTATTTTGGAAGGTTTTTTTCATGCTAGGACAAACTTACCAGAGTTGATAAATACATAGCCAAGAATATTAATGAAAAGATAAATTATTATCAAGAGAAAATGAAATCAAAATAGTAAAAGGAGTCCCCAAGCCTATTTCAGCACATAGCCAGAAGACTCCAAATGCAAAAAGGGATAAAATACAGGGAAGATGTCATTCACTCTTGCCTTGAAGAAATAAAAAAAGATCTAATAAAGAATTTGGGAAAAGAGAATGATGATTCAAAATCAAATACGTCATTGATGTCTTCATCCGACATTAGAGAAACATCAGGAGAAGCTAAGAACTTATATGACAATGATGATGATTTGGCAATAGATGAAGAAGATATTGATGTAATCTTTAGCCAGATTGAGAAGGATGTTGATAGTATCAAAAATGATAAAGGAAAAATGACATGACAGCACACCAACCACTTTACAATACATTAGCTTCTTTAAAAATTAAATTTGATAAAGCCAAGGGAAATGACAACACTAAATAAATTATGGGATAGTATCATATAAAGCCAGCATCAGATAGGGAAACTTTAGAAAAAAGAAATTGACAGCTCATAAAAGTTGCTTTGATAAAGTAACTTTGAATACAAAAAATGTGCCACGAGAAGATGCTCTCATTTATTTTATGGATTCAAAATGGGTTGAAGTCCAGAAATAAGCTCTTTTTAATTTTTGTTTCAAGTCCATCTTGGCCTATAAATAAAGGATCTTGAGTTTGCAAGAAGGCAAAAACTGGAAAAATCTTTCTCTTCTGCCATTACTAAATAAGCTTTTATAATATAATGTGCTTGTAATATATTATAAGAAGGAAGAAGAAGACTACCTTTCTATAAGCTTTCTTTACTTTTCATTTCTTTTTCTTATCCTTTAATTAATTTGTATTTTTTATTTGCCCAAATGGTAGGCTAATTATCTAAGTGTTAGAGTATATCCAAAACATATGCATGCACTCAATATGATCCTGATTATTAAAATACATGCCAGTTTAAAACTTTTGGATATAGGTTAAGAAAGTTATCTGGCAATGATACTTCCTAAAGGACAATAGTTGTGCCTTTATTCCTGCCTTATCCATATAATGGCCTTCAAGGTTTTCGTGGCATTGAACTGTCTTTGAGGAAGTATTATTAGATGGATAATTATCTTGTAAAATATATGCTAATTATGTGTAGAAGTATCAAATTGACACATATTTAATGGGTTGTACTATAGAAGTTACTATAGCTTTTTACTATAGTAGCTCATAGAAATCCTAATGGCATAAACTATATACATACATACAGACATACACACAGATATATATATATATATATACATATGTGTGTGTGTGTGTTTGAACCACAAATGTCACAAACACCCAAGGAAAGTAAGTAGAAAATAAAAAGTGAAGGAAATAAATGAAAACGAGTAAGAAATTGCATACAGAGATTTATAGTGGTTCGTTGTACTCTGGCCTACGTCCACTTTAAGTTTTCCTTTCATTATATTGTTGTTTACAGGCAGGAGTTCTTACAGATCGGTATGACTCCGTTAGGGGTCAGTATAACTCCGATAGAGATTATAAGAAATTAAAGAAAAGAGAGTAAGAGCTAAAAAAATCCTACAAAATGAGCCCTACACCTCTATTTATAGAAGTAGTGAACCTAAAATCTTGCACGAAAGGTCTCCAGGCCATTCTCCTGGCTATAGACCATTTCTCCAAGAAAATAGGTCGCCAACTCATCAACTTGTATGGGTCAGTACAACTCCAAGGGTAGGGGTCGGTACCGACCCATAAGATAGCCAAATATGTTGCCTTCACCTCTTTGCTTCGACTCGTCTTGTGGTAAGCTTCGTGATTCCATAGTCCCTTGCATCAATAATAGCTTGTTTCGAAGTCCAAATGACGGAGTTGTGAAAGAACAAAGTTGTTGATTTAGGGGTTCGTGCAGATCGATAGAGAATTGCATTGGATCGACAAAACAACATTGGAAATAGGCTTCTAGCATAGAGCATGATATGCAGGCAGAAGATGGGCCCCTCGGGAGAAGCAAGTACGAATCGGTACCAACCCTCGGGAGAATTTGCACCTAAGCAATAATTCAAAAGTCATTAGAAAATCCCATATGAGGCATAAGTAGCCCGAAGCCAAACTCAATAAAATACCAAGGGAGGAGTTATTGTTTATAAAGCATAAGTTTTGGCTTTACAAATTTACGGAATGGTTTTCAAAATATTTTATATACATTTAAACTTTTTCTCTTCAAATCATAAACTTCTTATTACTCTACTATATATATATATATATATATATATATATATATATTGATATAACACTAGTACACAATTTGTTTATTGCGTCACCTTATTTGCGACGGTTTAGGTGAAAACAGTAGCAAATAGTATAATATGCGACGGTTCTTCTTAAAAACCGTAGCAGTTGGTCTATGAGAAGCAGAAGAAAATTTAATAAAAGCAATTTGCGATGGTTTTTGTCTATAACTGTAGCAAACACGTTGTTATTTGCGACTGTCATTTTCATAACCGTAGCAAATAACTATTGCAAAAGCGACTAAAAAATTAAAAAATGATTTGCGATGGTTGTATAAAACAGCAGTAGCAAATACATAAGCAAATTGCGACGGTTATGCTCCAATCGTAAAACGAACGCATACGTATTTATTTATTTAGCAGTCAACAAAATTTACTTCCCGCTTTCTTTTTTATCATCCCGCTTCACATTACCGCTTCATAATAGAAATCAAATCCCTAAATTCGTAAGCCTGAAACCATTCGTCCCTAAATCATTGAAATCCTTGGTTCCTCTATTCAACCCATTCTTCCTTCGTACACCTTCCTCCTTCGCAACCCTTCCTCTTTTGAGTAGTTCATGTGCTGGCACAAGCTCGACAACGAGCTCCACCACTGTGAATTTAGCATCACCCGCTGTTGCGTGGACCTCGACACCCGCGTTTTACAAACTACCTATCAACTTTCTGAAAGTGCTTTACATTCATATATGCGCCAGCGGTTGCTAACACACTTGTTCATTCCCTCTATATTATTGATTTCCACCTATTCAACCCATATTTGAGATCTCGAATTCAAGGTACATACATAGAGCATATAAAATATCGTTTTATTTATTTGTGGTTGTGTTTGATAGATTTGATGCGGAAACTAGAAGTGGAAATGGATTGTTTTGATCCAGGTGCAATCAAATAAACTTGATATTCATGTCTGATTTGGTTTAGAATTTTTCTATTTATTCAAGTATAAAGGAACAAACATGTTTGAATTTGGCTTAGATTTCATGTCAATATTGCAACAGTTGTTATAAAGAACCATAGCAAAAAATAGGCATGTTGCGTCGATTGTAATAAACAACCGTAGCAACAGGCCACACTTTTGAAACCAAATGTCAGTCTATTGCGACGGTTCTTATGAAGAACCGTAGCAAAAAATAAGCCTATTGCGTCGGTTGTCATAAACAACCGTAGCAATAGGCCACACTTTTGAAACCAAATGCCAGTCTATTGCGACGGTTGTTATGAAGAACCATACAAAAAATAGGCCTATCGTGTCGGTTGTCATAAACAACCGTAGCAAAAGAGTCGTTTCTTACGACGATTTAAAAACCGTAGCAATAGGTTCATGTCTACTGCGACGTCTGCATTTGCTACGATTGTTGAACCGACGCAACAAGGGGTAAACAACCGACGCAAATGACCAGTTTTATAGAAGTGTAACATGGTATAAATCTAAGTTGACATCAAAATGTGTGTATAGTTATATAAAACTCCATAGAATCGATAGGCTTATAAGGATACACTATTATATATATATATATATAATCTTAAAATCTAAACATATATATTGTGAAGACCCACATTTCGGAAGGTTTAAATTGACAATAATCCACACATGTCCAACTCAAACAATCCGGAACATAGATAACAATGGGGCTAATTAAGAAAAATAAGATAAGAAGAAGAAACAAACACAGAATCTCGCAGCAGAATGACAAAATATAATAATCAAATAAACAATTCATGAAGTTGTTTATATTTTACATTTGATTATAATTTTTACAACATTTATCAGAGTTATATATACATCAGGGTTAAAAAAATAATGCAGCAGAACAACATGATGTAGGGAATAATAATAGTAATAATACACCAAATCTTCGTCTTCGTCCTCTAGAAAATGATCTTCAATGCGCTGAAATACTCAGGGCTGACCCAAGCGTAATGAAAAGACAAAACACCCGAGTTAAGAGTAAAATATCCTTATGTGAGTTAAATCGATATCATATATAACATAAGTGAAGTGGCGTCAGTGATGTTTACGGGGTTTCACATCTCCTATCCAGTGTATAACGTGCGTGCAATAACTCAAAAGATGTTACGGGATTTTCCATCTCTTAAGGATCCATCAAAATATTTATATATAGTAGAATACGCTATATATGTAATGTCTAATCCATAAAATAAATATTTTTCGTAGCGTTAAGGTTTTACATTGATCCCCCTTAATGCGTTTTTAAGCATTGTCAAATAGTTTGCATATAAAACACCAGTAAACCGTCGGTGGATAGGGATGCGCCGTGATATGACAATACTAAACCAAAATCATAGTGGTATCGTATAAGGATAAAAGTACGATAAGGCACGTGAGGCAATGCCCAAGGTAGGATACTACCAGTTTACCTTTCCCGGTTGGTGGTAACGCATCACAGCCATGATCGCCCACTGCGTCCAACACTCCCAAAATCTGAGGGTGCGCACCAATCAATCATAATGTAAATAATGGTAATAAAAAGAAGTGTGTCCACTCGAGGTAGCTAGCCCACTTGACCGGTACGACTCCTATTTTAGTCATTTCCAATTGGCACAAGTGCCAAGCTAATCCAACATCGTTCTCTTTCTTCAAATCCAACAAATGTATGCCAAATCCAACCACTTCATTCTGGATCATCACTCTACGTACACAGTTGTTAAAGTGATTCCGGTATCGACAGAGAGTATGCCCATATCCGGTCCCGGTCTCTTCAATAATCAAACGTCGTTTTACACACCGGTTGGTACTTTTACCTTTCGAAAACAGTTCATACTTGATATCATATTCGCTTCAAAATCAAATCCATTTCGAAATCATCATATATACTCAAAATATACCATTTCACTTCAAAATCATTTTCGCCTCAATATTTCGATTTCGCTTCCAAAATCGTTTCGAATTTCAATTTAGGCTATAACTTCATTTTAACCCAATTCTCACTAAAATCGAAGATTTAATTATAAATATTCCGCCCTTGACAAGTTTGAATTTTTGAAAAATAGTTTGAATAGTTTTAAAATAGTTTAAATAATTAAAATAGTTAAAAATAGTTTAAATGGTTAGAATAGTTAAAAATAGTTTAAATGGTCAGAATAGTTAAAAATAGTTTAAATGGTTAAAATAGTTTAATATAAAATAGTTTAAGTATTAAAATGGTTTATATAGCAAAATAGTTCATAAATCCAAAATAATTTGAATATTTAAAAAGATAGATTTAAATAGTTTATATCAAAATAATTTATTTGAAAATAGTTTCAAAGTCAAACTGATTCAATTTCCAAATTTTCCAAATCAAATCACTTTTAAATTTCCATTTCGATTTAATCGATTCAATTTCGATTTCAAGTCAAATTTTACTTCGATTCCAAATTAATTTTGATGTTGATTTCAAATTAATTTTAATTTCAATTTAAAATTAATTTCAGTTACAATCCCAAAATATTTCAATTTCAAATTTTGAACCATTTCGATTTCTATCAATTCCGAGTTCGATTTTCAAAACATCGATTCAAAACACTTAAATCAATTTACTTCCAATACCCAATTTGAAATCCAAACCCTCAAATATAATTCAATTCCGAGCTCAATTTCGAAATAGTTCGATTTCCATAAATTCGATTTTCATTTTCTTAAAATCAAATGATTTAAATAAATTTCAAATCAAAAATTTTAAAATCCTTTAATTTAACCAATCCGGTGTCCTTATATAATTTTCTATCCTATGACCAAGTGGATCATTTACTTCAATCTAATTTCAGGAATGGATATATATCATTTCAATCCATAATGAATGTCATATGTATATATCATTTCAACCTATTTCTTAATTTATTTGAAATAATTCGATTTACAGTTTTATATACTGTAAATAATATATAGGTTGATAGTAGGATATATCAAAATAAATAAATATCCAAATCATCCAAATAGTCAATCAATAGCATCCATCACAATCAACATCCAAATCAGCCAATAATTCATAACAATTTCAAAGTTATCAATATCAGGTATTTTACTGTCAATTAAATTCCAAATTCAAATTTAACCGTCAATTTTAATTTTTAACAGTTAATTTGAATGACAATTAAATTTACCAAACAACGATCAATAAATTTATATCACTTCATAATTCCGAATTTAACTAGCATAAAAATATTTTAGTACGTTGTGAGCGTTATAAAACACTCACCTTGATTTTCAATTTTAAATCAAATCGAACGACGTTCGATTTAACCTATAATTTTAGTTAGCTCCAATCGTCCCCAAGCCTGTTCCACAATGTAGTGCTCGTCGCCACGATTCCATCGCCGCTTGTTTTGCTAGATTTGGACCTCGTATGTGAAAGATAAACATTTTTAAAGATTTGAATATAATTTATATAAGTATATTTTTTTTAAAAAAACCTTAAAATCTGGCCGCAAGTTTCAGGGTAACAGATCTCTGCCGTATGCCGTAAGTCTATATTGTTGACACCAAATAGGCTATGCTTAAACAAACATAACACAAATTGCCTCTTCATCTATACAAGATTATGGAAAATAAGTGAATGTTGAAATTAAAATTTGATGGCTTATATTTCTAGACAATAGTTAATATGCCATGCTTAAAATAGATTTTGCTTTCAACTTTGTTGTCATATTTCACGAGAGTTAAATGTGTATTAGTGGTTATGTTATAGTTTGATGGTTTATATTGGGCTAATTAATAGCACAAATATACCATACTTATGATAAGCACATCAACTAATTTCACTAATGACCAAAAGAGAGATCATAACTTCATTTTGTTGATTTATGTGATCTAGAGAGTGGAAATTACCTCTAAATTGTCTTAACACTCTCATATTTTTATCAATTTTCTTTTGTTATTTTTCTACATTTTTAGCTAATCACACTTTCAACTTTGGTTTAATTTAATTGAATAGAGATTTAAAATCTAGTATTTCCCTGTGGATCGACCCGTACTCGCCACGTACTACGATAGTACGCTGTGCGCTTGCGGTTAATTTTTATTATAAATTTTTCGATGGTTTTCTAATACGATAGAAATTCCGTCGTTAAACAAGTTTTTGGCGCCATTGCCGAGGAATTTGTTTTGATTTTATCTTATATTCTTCGAAATATTTTCATTTGATTTCACTGTGTGTTTGTTTTGTGTGTTGAGTGAATTTTAAATAAAAAATATTGTTGAGTGTTTTTGTGTGAATTTTGCTTTCATTTGTTTGTGTTCATTGTGTGCTTGTTTTCTATTTGCATTTCATATTTTAAAAAAAACAACAATTTTCTTTATAAAAAAAAACATTGCATTGCATTTCATTTTCAATTTTTGTTTACAACTCATTGACAGTTTTTTTTTCGATTACATTTCATTTCCTTCACATTTGCATTTCAGTTCATTTACACATTGACACTGTTTCATTCATTTCCACCTCTGCCACAAGCTCCCCTGACAACTCAAACTGCCTAGACACCACTGCTCCTGCCACACTTCTACCCAACTGTACACTTTAAGCAGCTCTCACTGCTGTTTAAACTCCTTGCATAACACCCTGATTCTGTCAACAATCACTACTGTTACATTGCCTCACTGCATCCAAAAGTACAACCACAATTCTACATACAGTTTCATCAGTCCCCTGCCCAAACCATTTCATTCAAACAACAGACCACATCCACCATCTCTTCTTTCAACTTGACATCACTGATCATACCACTGCAGTCCATCACCAGCAACACACTCCTCATCCAAACTACACTTCACTCAATATCATCACTCTACATATAACACATTCCAACATTCAAGTTTCAACTGCCATCTGCTACAACATACTGTTAACTCCAAAATAGCCACAACTTCTATTGATCATCAGTTAGCATACCACTGTCCATTTAACTGCTGTAAGCCTCTCTGGCCATACACCCATATCCATAACACTGATATCACCTGCAAATAGACACATCCATCTACACACAGCCATACTTCTGCCACACTTCAATACTTATTATCAAAACTGACTGACAATACTTCATCCACTTCAAACCACTGTTCACAGCCATTCGACAACCGTCATTATACCACCATCATCAATAGATCACCAAACCGCCACTGTTAAACAACTTCCTCCACCTGCCTTCACTGTGCACCATCACATTCACATTCAAAAATACTACAGCTTCCACTTCAACATCAAACATTCCCCTCTTCTCTACATCAAATACCCACAGCCTGCATCACTTCCGAACCACCACTGCTGCTTCCACTTCAACATCACAGAACCATGACCACACAACATACCACAACTCGAACCACCCAATCACTTCAATTCCTACCAAGTCACCAAACAGCTCGACCGCTACAGCAGCTATCACCACAACCACAAACCTGCTACTACCATTTACATCCTTCCAGTTCAAACGACTCACTGCCACCATCAACCATCATCGCCAATTCACGAACCCAAGCATCGCAAATCACAACCTCCTCCAATTCCCAAAATCGCACACCATTAACCACGTTCGCAAGTATGGAGTTGTGAGAATTGAAGTTTGATTTTGACTTTGATCTTGTGAAGTCGCAGTGAAATTGTATTTCGAGAATTGAATTAGCAAATTTTCTGAATTGAGAATTGATTGAGTGGGAAATTGTGGATTTTCGTATAGAAAAAAAGGGGGCAAACAGGCTCTTCAATTTTGTGGGCCGGGTGGAGTTATCCAGGCTAAGTTTTTTTTTTTGTTAGTTTTGATTGAGAAATTGAAGGGTGATTTAAAAACATACAAGTTTTATTTTTTATTTTATTTATTTTTATTTTTATTTATTTTTTTATTTATTTCTGATTTTCTCTCATTTGTTTTTTTTATTTGTGTCTTTTGACTTCAATTGTTTTGATTTTCCATTGTTTAGTTTCTCTCTTTAAAAAAAATTTCAAAAGAAAGGGGTTTGCTCAATTTGTTTTATTTACCCTTTCAAAAAATATTAGTTGTAAATTTGTTTTGTTTTAATTTGTTTTTTAAGTCCATCCTTATATATTAAAAATAAACTTGTATATATTTTGTTTTTCTTTTCAGGTTGCAAAAGCAGAAATTCAAAAGGAAGAATTGATTTCTTCGCTCTGCTGCCAAAAATAAATTGCTTGCTTGCTTATAAATTTTTTTGCTGCTTTCATTTCTAGTTTTATTTGAAGTGCATTGTTGTTTGCTTGCCTTTTTAAAAAAATTCAAAAACAAAAACAAATTTCATTCGTAGTTGCATTGTTAATATACGTTTAATTTATGTCTTGCATTTCATCCTAGATTTTTGATTAATAATAACGGTTAGACATCGATAACACTTAATTGTATATTGACAAGTTGTCTTCTTTGAACAATTTAATTTCTTGGTGTCTAGGCTACGGCAGAACAACAACCATTTATAAATATTACGGTGATTCGTAAATATTATAGTGGTTGTTTCTCTGAAGGTGCTTAAACCTTCGGTTGCATTGCTACGGTGATTCGTGGAGCACCGATAAATCATATCCGTTACCTGACTGAGAACTATCTTGTTGATCTAAGACAGAGTGTGATTATACAATTTTGGGTTAACTTAGGATAGAAAGTCTATAATTAACCCTTGCATTCATTTAGTTGCATTAGTTCATGCATATTTAAAAAAAAAATCAAAATCCAAAACTAAAAAATATTGTAAATATTTCTTAACTTAGTTTTTTTAAAATCCTTTCTATTTTTCAATCAAAAATAAAAAATAAAAAAAATTGAGTTAGTTTTTTTTTATAAAAAAAAATAAAAAACCTTTTCAAAAAAAGCCAAAAAAAATTTTGAAAATCCAAAAACAAAACCAAAAACAATTTTCCATTTTGAAAAATAAATTCTATATGTAAATATTTTTTCTTTATAAAAAAAAGCCCAAAAACATTCTTGAAAATGTCTGAATTTCCATATTCACATGAATTCTACAATACTTGTCAAAATCAATATAATCCATATAATTTTACACCAAATTCTTATGGATATTTCAACAACAACTATTGTTTAAACGATTCAAATTTTGAACCACAAAATTTTCAAAATGTTGACCAACCTTTAAATCTTGAAAATAACATTTCGTCTTTACTTGAAATCTCTATACAACAAAATCAAATGATAAATGATTTGTGTAATTCTTATTTGTGTGATAACTCAAGTCAAAATTTTCAAAGTAATCAAGATTTGAATTCACTTCAAAATGCAAACGATTTCGAGTATAACCCATGCCAATTCAATTTTGAACTCCAAAATGAATTTGAAAATCAAAACGAAAATGTGATCCACTTTTCAAATAATTTTGGCAATGGTAATAATCTCGACTACGATACGAGTGAAATTTTTTGTTCTCAACAAATCCAAATCGAAAATTCTCAAGTTAATAACTATAAATTGGATTTTGTTGAACAAATGGATGAAATCTACAATGATCACATGGATTTATTGTTCGAACATATATGAAACAACGTGAGAAACAAAACCATATCCCAATGTGTGACGAGTCAAACAATAATCCACCTTTTACCCAATTCTATGATTTTCAAATAACAACTTTCGAAATTGAAAACGACAATCTTTACGAAGTTGTTGAAAAGACGGTAATTAAAGTGGATTTCAATTCTTTTGAGGGTGAGAAACTCGATTTAAAACTCGATCTTCCTTTTCCTGATTTTGAAAATTTGAACACAACAACTTTGGATTTTAAACTTGGCACATACAATGAAGTTCTTGATAATTCAATAAAGGAAGACGAATTCCATGAACATGAATTTTTTAGACTTTTCGATGACGATCGAATTCTGAGTGGGAAGATTTACATCACCATTTTGATTTTGAAATCGATAATTTTGAAGAAGTTTTCAATGATAAGTTTGAACTTCAACTTTGTGAAAATAAACTTGAATTTCAATCAATTGTTTTATCAACCCGAAAAATCATCGAAAATAAAATAACTCGCACGATTTTCAATAAAATGACATTCGTTATTCCAAATCCACATTCAACTTCGAAATATTTTATGATTTGGTTTTCTGAGCTTAAGCCGTGTCTCGCATATTTGATGAGACAAATGAATCGGTCTTTGGAAGTCCGTTTCATTTACTTTTTGATGATATACTTTCCGATCTCGTGTAAATACCGTTAATTTTCATGTAAATATAGGTCTTGTTTTTATTTTATTTTTCTCCTTTCACTTGGGTTGACTGTGGGGACACGGTCAAAATCAAGTATGGGGGAATCTCATCTTCATTTTTTTATTATTTTCTATTTTTCATGGTTTATTTTTGAATTTTCTTTCCAAAAAAAAGTTTAAAAAAAATAAAAATCCAAAAAAAAACTTTTTTTAAGCATTTTGATTTAATTTTAAAGAAACACTATAGGATAAATATATGGTTTTGGTTAATTAAATTAAAAATTTTGAAAATTTATTTGTCTTAACAAAAATAAAAATGAAGTTTGATTACAAATAACAATGGTTTAACTAGGATATAAGAAGATTCATATGTGTTAATTATGAAATACATCCTAATTGAAAATCTTTGTTTTAAAAAGTGGTTGATTTAAAGTAAAGATATAACATTTTTTTGTCTTCTAAGTAAAATGGTGCTAAGATGATAGTGCGAAACTCTCTCTTCTAAAAAACAAAAAAAATAAAAAATAAAAAAAAATATTTCTTGTATATATGTATATATTTTTAATAAACACCTAGAGTCATGTGTTCACACTCATGTGTTCACTCGCCATGCTCTGTACCCTTCTCACGTAAGCCCGAAAGGCAGTGCATGATCGGTATATCTGGTCTCAGTTTATCTGGGTTAGGTGTATATATATATATATATATATATATAAATTCTTTTATTAATAATGCCTATAGTCGATAGGTGTTCACAATCGTGTGTTCACTCGCCACGCTCTATATTCCCCTTACGTAAGTCCGAAAGGCAGTGCATGGGTAATATATCTGGTCTCAGTTTATCTGAGTTAGGCATATGTAAATATTGTTAATATCAATAAAATTTTCGAATAGAGAGAGTAAGCAATTGAAATCCAAGCACTGTTTTACTTATTTGATTTTATTTGACTTTTTATTGAAAAGAAATGAAAATACCACTTTGATGAACTTTGATAATCAACTAAGGATCTATCTCATAGTTACACTTTGTTATCAACTTAAACAATGAGTTAAACTATAGTTTATTTGTTATGATAACTTGATTTTTGTTGGAAATTTTGACAAGTAAAAGGTCTTAAATTTCTCGATAATAACCAAAACTTATATTTAACTTATTTGTGTCTATTTAAAAGCAAATCTTTCATTTGTGAATATTTTCAAAAACTCGCATTCATCTCTTTGTAAATAAATCTTCCATTTTCTAAATATTTTCATCCTACATTCGGATTTTGTGGGTAGTATCCGCTGAAAACCCTCACGAGACAACACTCGCCCTACTAGGGACACCTAGAGGTTTGACAGCTTGTTGCATATGCTCAATGCAATCGTGCTCCCTATGAAAACAGATTTATCTTAGTTTTTCTTTATTCGAGGACGAATAAAAAGATAAGTATGGGGGTATTTGATGTGCACGTAAATGTGCATATTTTTACTACCATATTTAATCTGTTTAAATTAAATAAATGATCACATTGGGTATTTTAACTTATTTAAACCAAAATTCAAATTATTTCAAATCGTCACATATTCATCTTCATCCAAGGGTAAAATGGTCATTTTTGTGCATATATTAATTTTCTAAAATTTAATTGAAAATTTCTATGTTATTTTGTAGGAATTTAAATTCAAATACAAGTGGCTTCATGAAGATATATGCATGCACAAGAGTGAATACAAAGGAATGGAGATGGAAATAATCCATTTCATAGATCATGGAGGACCCCACCTACCCACATACCATCATGTACACTTAGGAGCTAATACTTATGCTAATGGAAATTAAAGCTACATGTACATTTAAGTGGGGGATTAAGACATGCTAATGATTACGTGGTGGTCACACTACCTCAAGGGTAGTTTGGGTAGTTCCCAAAAAATGAATTAGGGTTTCCAAACATGTATAAATACCCCTTATCTTCATGTAATTAGCTCTCCTCTTCTTTAGGCCCTTCTCCTCTTCTTTAGGCCCTTCTCTTCATGTAATTAGCTCTCCTTTTCTTTAGGCCCTTCTCTTCTTTAGTCTCTCTTAGGCTCTCTTCTCTTAGTTAGTTTAGATCAAAAATAAAATGAGAGCTCTCTTTCTTTTCATGGCTACTTAGCCATTTCTTCTTTTATGTAATTTTCTTTCTTTTTTATGCAATTTGATACATGCTCTTTTCTTTTATATGCTTATTTACATTTCATGTTAGTAGTTTAGATTTACTTTTTATGCAAGTAACTTAGTTTTTCTTACATCCTCTTGTTTGTTTCATGTTGTTTTCTACATTTATTGATTTGATAACAAATATGAGAGCCTAATCCCTTCAATTTAGGGTTAATGAAGCTCTCTAGTATGTAGATGCAACATTTTGATGTTTATGTTCTCTTTTAGTGCTTAATGGAAACATTTGAAGTGGTTTAATGTTGTTGTTTAGCTTTGAATTTGATAGTCTATATTGTTGAGACCAAATAGGATATGCTTAAACAAATATAACACAAATTGCCTTTATCTATATATGATTATGGAAAAGAAGTGAATGTTGAAATTAAAATTTGATGGCTTATATTTCTAGACAATAGTTAATAGGCCATGCTTAAAATAGATTTTGTTTTCAACTTTGTTGTCATATTTCATGAGAGTTAAATGTGTATTGGTGGTTGTGTTATAGTTTGATGGTTTATATTGGGCTAATTAATAGCACAAATATACCATACTTATGATAAGCACATCAACTAATTTCACTAATGACCAAAAGAGAGATCATAACTTCTTTTTGTTGATTTATGTGATCTAGAGAGTGGAAATTACCTCTAAATTGTCTTAACACTCTCATATTATTATCAATTTTCTTTTGTTAGTTTTCTACATTTTTAGCTAATCACACTTTCAACTTTGGTTTAATTTGATTGAATAGAGATTTAAAATCTAGCATTTCCATGTGGATCGACCCGTACTCGCCACGTACTATGATAATACACCGTGCGCTTGCGGTTATTTTTTATTATAAATTTTTTGACATTTTTCTAATTCGTTAGAAATTCCGTCGTTAAACACCAAGCGTTTATAATGTTTTACTCCCATTCCGAACACGATGGAACATGTTTCGAGGCCTAATTCGATCGTATGTGAAAGATAACTTTTCGAATCGAATTAGAATATTTAATTTTCGATATTTAATTCAACGTGTTTCTATCCCGTACGACCAAACGGTAACTCCAATCGCTACAAAATTTGAAATCCTATAATGGTTCACTGTTACGGATCCGATGAAACAGGTTTCGTCAAAATCCGAGACAGTGGCTAAAATGGCTATTTTTACTCGTCAATTAAAATATAAAATTTTCAATTTCTAATCATTCACTTTTAAACCCAATTTTAAATAATAACAATCTTAATTCGTATTTAAATAAAACATAAATCAATTTCCGATATCATTTTCAATCATATTAAATTCAAAATTCAATTATTCAAATAATTTCCAATATTAAATTCAAACAATTTAATTATCCTATAAATTAATATAAATAAATCATTAAGTTAAAAATAAATTTTAGTTATCAACATTATTTTATTTCTATCTAAATAGTTCACAATTATTATTCAACTTCAGTTATTGATTATAAACCCATTTAATATATATTATTTCATTTTAATACTCGTTATCGCCAAAGCTTCGAATTTAGTTTATTTCAAAATTTTATTCAAGTTCATATCCAATAACTTATATTCAAAATCGTTAAATTTTTATTTTTAACATTTTTATTCAATAATTACACTAAATTTAATAATTTAAAATAGTTAAAAATACGGATCGTTACATTCTCCCCCACTCAAAACTTTTTTGTCCCCGAAAACGGTTTGAGTATAGATTTTAACATCCAATATATTTTATTCAAAATAATCAACTTATAAAAATTTAAATCTCATTTATAAAACCATTACTACGTTTCTACTACGCTACTCCGATCGGCTTATGGAATTTACAAGTTAGTTATCAAATAAGTTATAAAATTTTTAAAACTTCAAAAAATTTCTAACTCTCGGATTTACTGAAAATTTCGACAGAGTCTCCTTTGCGCGGCTCGATTGCAAACAATATATAACCAAATTTATCTAATAAATATCAAATATACATCTCATCTCAATGATGAGGCATCCCGTAGGGAAAAATATAAAAACACAGTATGTAATCTGAGATATGTACCTTATTATTATTAATACGAGCAAGTTCACTCGTATTAAGCAAGCAAAAGCAAATAAAATCCGCGTATACGTCTAAACTGTCTTCATATGTACCTATCTCAACTCAAATTAGAATATTAGTTGCATATAATGATGTAGAAAGCATGTATGAGTTTTATAGAAGCATATAACATGAATTTTAAACCCCAAACCATAACATAACATTAATATAAGACAAACAACAATCAAATACAATAAAACAGTTATAACGACGATTTACAACAAAAGAAACCATTCAATTATTTGTATTCATCCATGATATGAATTTACATTATCCAATGCCAATATTCAATTTATACACTTCATTTCTTATCAACATTCAACTTTTTATCAATGTTTAATTGATTTACCTCCCATTTATTCAAATCTATTTCATTTACATTCCATTTTATTCAATTCAATTTGTTATATTTCAATTGTTTTATTTTACGTTTAGCAACATCTCATATCAGTTCATTTATTCACATTCATTCTGCACTTAAGTTCATTTTCATTTTAAATCAATGTTATTTCATTTACTCATTTTATTAATACAATTCACTAACTTCTTCCATTTATTCATTTCGGTTAGCTTTTCATAAGTTAAAGTTCATTTCATAATTTAATATTAGCTTCTTTCCTTTAACATCCATATTCAATTAATTTAACATCTTGTTTAACTAACATTTATCAAAGTTATAAACTATAAACTTTACTTTACATTTTGGCGAAACATTTGAATTATAATGTTCATATCTGCATTTTTAGCATCAACATCATTAATGAATTATTTCTTATATCCTAACTTAAGTTTCTTTACCACTTAATTCACATCTATTTTCACAATTTCATTTAATAACAATTTATTTGTAAAACATTCTATAAAATTCAAACTTCTTATATATGATTTTATCTAAGTTTATAATTATCTCAAAAGTTACAAATTCAATTTCAAAATTTCTTTACAAATTTATATTCAATTCTATAACCAATTACAAAGATATTATTTAATTCATTTGTCTACTTTCTTAAGTTCCACTTACTTATTCCATTTAGTCATCAATCATTTCATAGTATACTAATTAAGTATAAAACATTTATTATTACACACACGTCCAACTCAAACAATAATCATTTGAAGTTATTTAATTCATTTGTCTACTTTCTTAAGTTCCACTTACTTATTCCATTTAGTCATCAATCATTTGATATTATTTAATTCATTTGCTCTGATACCAGCTGTGACGACCCACATTTCGAAAGGCTTAAATTGACAATAATCCACACATGTCCAACTCAAACAACCCGGAACATAGATAACCAATGGTGTTAATTAAGAAAAATAAGAAAAAAGTAGAAACAAACACAGAATCTTGCAGCGGAATGACAAAATATAATAATCAAATAAATAGTTCATGAAGCTGATTATATTATACATTTGATTATAATTTATACAACATTTATCAGAGTTATATATACATCAGGGATAAATAAATAATGCAGCAGAATAGCATGATGCAGGGAATACTAATAGTAATAATATACCAAATCTTCGCCTTCATCCTCCAGAAAATGATCTTCAATGCGCTGAAATACTTAGGGCTGACCCGAGCGTAATGAAAAGACAAAACACTTGAGTCAGGACTAAAATATCCTTATGTGAGTTAAATTGATATCACATATAACATGAGTGTCGTGGTGTCAGAGATGTTTATAGGGTTTCACATCTCTTATCCAGTGTATAACATGCGTGCAATAACTCAAATGATGTTACGGGATTTTCCATCTCTTAAGGATCTGTCAAAATATTTATATATAGTAGAATACGCTATATATGCAATGTCTAATCAGTAAAATAAATATTTTTCTTAACGTTAAGGCTTTACATTGATCCCCCTTAATGCGTTTTTAAGCATTGTCGTACAGTTTGCATATAAAACACTAGTAAACCGTTGGTGGATAAGGATGCGTCGTGATATGACAACACTAAACCGAAATCGTAGTGGTCTCGTATAGGGATAAAAGTATGACAAGGCATGTGAGGCAATATCCAAGGTAGGATACTACCAATTTACCCTTCTCGGTTGGTGGTAACGCATCATAGCCATGATCGCCCACCACGTCCAACACTCCCAAAATCCGAGGGTGCGCAGCAATCAATCACAATGTAAATGATAGTAATACGAAGAAGTGTGTCCGCTCGGGGTAGCTAGCCCACTTGACCGGTATGGCTCCTGTTTTGGTCATTTCCAATTGGCACAATTTCCAAGCTAATCCATCATTGTTCTCTTTCTTCAAATCCAGCAAACCTATGCCAAATCCAACCACTTCATTCTGGATCATCACTCCACATACATAGTTGTTAAAGTGGTTCCGGTATCGACAGAGAGTATGCCCATATCCAGTCCCGGTCTCTTCCACAACCAAACGTCGTCTTACACACCGGTTGGTACTTTTACCTTTCGAAAACAGTTCATACTTGGTATCAAAATATCATATTCGCTTCAAAATCAAATCCATTTCGAAATCATCATATTTACTCAAAATATACCATTTCACTTCAAAATCATTTTTGCCTCAATATTTCGATTTTGCTTCCAAAATCGTTTCGAATTTCAATTTAGGTTATAACTTCATTTTAACCTAATTCGCACTTAAATCCCATATTTGATTATAAACATTCCGCCTTTGACCGATTTGAATTTTTGAAAAATAGTTTGAATAGTTTAAAAATAGTTTAAATGGTTAGAATAGTTAAAAATAGTTTAAATGGTTAGAATAGTTAAAAATAGTTTAAATGGTTATAATAGTTAAAAATAGTTTGAATGGTTAAAGTAGTTTAATATAAATAAGTTTAAGTATTAAAATGGTTTATATAGCAAATAGTTTGAAAATCCAAAATAATTGAATATTTAAAAAGATAGATTTAAATAGTTTATATCAAAATAATTTATTTGAAAATAGTTTTAAAGTCAAACTGATTCAATTTCCAAATTTTCCAATTCAAATCACTTTTAAATTTCCATTTTGATTTAATCAATTCAATTCCAATTTCAAGTCGAATTTTACTTCGATTCCAAATTAATTTTGATGTCAATTTAAAATTAATTTCAATTCCAATTTCAAATTTATTTCATTTACAATTCCAAAATAATTTCAATTTCAAATTTTGAACCATTTCGATTTTTATCAATTCCGAGTTTGATTTTCAAAACATCGATTCAAAACACTTAAATCAATTTACTTTCAATACCCAATTTGAAATCCAAATCCTCAAATATAATTCAATTCCGAGCTCAATTTCGAAATAGTTCGATTTTCATTTTCTTAAAATCAAATCGTTTAAATAAATTTTAAATGAAATTTTTTAAAATCCTTTAATTTAACCAATCCAGCGTCCGTATATAATTTTCTATCCTATGGCCAAGTGGATCATTTACTTCAATCTAATTCCAAGGATGGATATATATCATTTCAAACCAACATGAATGTCATAAGTATATATCATTTCAATATATTTCTTAATTTATTCGAAATAATTCGATTTACAGTTTTATATACTGTAAATAATATACAGGATGATAGCAGGATATATCAAAATAAATAAATGTCCAAATCATCCAAACAATCAATCAATAGCATCCATCATAATCAACATCCAAATCAACCAATAATTCACAACAATTTCATTGTTATCAATATCAGGTATTTTACTGGCAATTAAATTCCAGTTTCATACTTAACCGTCAATCTTAATTTTTAACAGTTAATTCGAATGACAATTAAATTTATCAAACAACGATCAATAAATTTATATCACTTCATAATTTCAAATTTAACTAGCATAAAAATATTTTAGTATGTTGTGAGTGTTATAAAACACTCACCTTGATTTTCAATTTTAAATCAAATCGAACGACGTCTGATTCAACCTAAAATTTTAGTTAGCTCCAATTGTCCCCAAACCAATTCTACAATGTAGTGCTCGTCGCTATGATTCCATCGCCGCTTGTTTCGCTAGATTTGGACCACGTATGTGAAAGATAAACATTTTTAAAGATTTGAATATAATTTATATAAATAATTTTTTTTTAAAAAAAACTTTAAAATCTGGCCGCACATTTCAGGATAACAAATCTCAGCCATATGCTTGCATCTCCATCGCTCGTCCATCACCAAGTCGAAGAATACCCAAATGCACGCGATGCCATCAATGTACGTGCGCAACTGCCAACGACCTGAAGCAGATCCACAACCACCACTCGATGCGCCATCGGCCCCTACGCCTAACACCACCATCGCCGTTCCCCTAAGCCTCTCCAACGTCAAGAAATCGGCCGCGAATAGTAGCACGAACGCGAGCAGATTCCAGCTGCTCCACTTCACCAACGATCATCACCACCGATCATCACCTTCATCTCGTCGAGGCACACACATCTCCAGTTGATGTCGAAGTCTAATACGGCGTGGATGTGGAGAAAATGAGGGTAAAAGAAGATGAAGTCTCGGCCATTAATTTTTTTGATGGTGGCGGCTGCGTTAAGAAAAGCTAGAGTTAGGCTGTAGTACGCGTATTTATACGTGTATACATATTATTTTATTATTATTTTCCATAATTCACACGCTTTTCCAAACGAACTCCAAACGAGACGTGCCGCCAGGCGTTTATAATGTTTTACCCCCATTTCGAACACAATGGAACATGTTTCGAGGCCTAATTCGATCGTATGTGAAAGATAACATTTTGAATCGAATTAAAATATTTAATTTTCGATATTTAATTCAAGATGTATCTATCTCGTACGACCAAATGGTAACTCCAATCGCTACGAAATTTAAAATCCTATAATAGTTCACTGTTACAGATTCGATGAAACTAGTTTTGTTGAAATCCAAGATGGTGGCCAAAATGGCTATTTTTACTCGTCAATTAAAATATAAAATTTTCAATTTCTAATCATTCACTTTTAAACCAAATTTTAAATGTTAACAACCTTAATTCGTATTTAAATAAACATAAATCAATTTCTGATATCATTTTCAATCATATTAAATTCAGAATTCAATTATTCAAATAATTTCCAATATTAAATTCAAATAATTTAATTATCCTATAAATCGATATAAATAAATCATTAAGTTCAAAATAAATTTTAGTTATCAACGTCATTTTATTTCTATCTAAATAATTCACAATTATTATTTAACTTCAGTTATTGATTATAAAC
Organism: Allium fistulosum; assembly: GCA_030737815.1. NCBI lineage: Eukaryota > Viridiplantae > Streptophyta > Magnoliopsida > Asparagales > Amaryllidaceae > Allium > Allium fistulosum. Next base: position 592,023,267 of record CM060905.1, on the reverse strand, counting down.
CCATTTAATATATATAATTTCATTTCAGTACTCGTTATCGCCAAATCTTCGAAATTAGTTTATTACAAAAATTTATTCAATAATTACACTAAATTTAATAATTTAAAATAGTTAAAAATACGGGTCATTACATATATACAGTTTACTTCACCTTTTTGAACATCATTAATATTAAAAAATTGATAATAATCTTCTTCTTTAAGATATTTGTAACTTTATATTTTATAACATATTTTGAAATGTTGATTTGAAATTAATAGTATATATATTTTATAAAATTCAAAAAGAGATTTTTATTGCATATACTATAATAATACTAGTTTAAATATACTTTCGTTCCATAACATATTTATTTAAATATACATTATTATTTTCAATAATTTATAAAATAGAGATTCCACAATAATGCGATATGAATAAATCTTCAGAAATCATAGAAATCACTAAAAGAAAAGGGAACCAGAAAAATAAACAACCAACATCAATTTGCCTGGAGTCGATTAACTCCATGTATCAACCACCGATCCACCGATGGGGTCCCACCGATCGACCGGTGCAGAAATTTCCTAGAACTATTCAGCTCTAGGAAACCACTGTGGTCGACACTTCTTCCATCTCCGGCAATGATATTTCGTTTTATGAGCATGAAACATATTTATAAGCAGGTATGCATTTATAGCAACACAACAAAGCATTATATCATCAAATAAAAGCATCTAGTTTTCTACTTCAACAAAGGTATTCTTTTAGCAAACAATACATCTTAACCACAACAATTCAACTTAATTCACTACTGATATTATCCATAAAGAGAGTGGTGAGGATTACTTACCTTGATTCCTTAAGACGGCTTGTCAAACACTGAATCCTACTTTGCTTTTATAATTTCAGAATACCTTAGAAATACCTCGACCTAAAAGAAGAACAACATGAATTAAACACTGTAAAACTAAAATCAATCAGTCTAAAAGATAGAATAGGTTTGAAATCATTACCTTGATTTTATGGAATTTCTAGAATTTATTCTTATTTTAGTTTGATGATTTAGCTCTTAGGGTTTATGAGAGAGAAGATTTTTCTTTCTTTTTCCTTTTACTATAAAAGTTTTAAACGTGAAATGAGTAACAGGAAGGAGAGTTTTCTCCTTAACATAGCCTTTTGGGCTTTGGGTTATGTAGTAATTCAACAAGAAAATGTTAAATTTTCTTTTCCTTTTAAAATTTCTATTCTTCTTCCCTTTTAATTTGTATTTGTAAAATAAATTGCAAAGCAAATTTTCAAATCAATGCTACTAATGAATTTCTAATTCATCCATTATCTTTTTGACACAATTAAACAAAAATCTCAATTTTTCTCATAAAATCGATATAGTTATAAATTCTAAAATTATTTGTTCCACAGATAATTATTCAATGTTATCTTCGCATTCTTGTAGGAATTGCATTAACACTTATAAAAGGACGAAATTTGAAGTCTCTCCATTTTTATTAGGTGTTATAAATATGATTTTATAACCTTGTTAGACATCATTCAATTAATGAATAATGATAAGAAACTTGTTTTTGAAAATAGTTTATAAAAATATATTCTTTGATGGAAAATCGATAATGTGACCGAAAATTGGTTTATCGGTAAACGGCTTTTTGATCGATATAAGTTGTTCGAACTCTTACGCTCTTGTCTAACGATCAAATGAACACATTAGAAACTAATTAACACACACATATTTTCATAAATCTTGGAATGTTCTAGAAGCTTCCATATGAATAAGAGATATTATGAGAAGGGTATAGTGGTAATTAGCATAAAGGAGAAGTGACTGAAAAGAGAAGTCATAGGAGGTGAAGCTTCCATGGCATGGTGAGGGGGATGAATGCAAGCTTAAAGAGCACCATTCTTTTGCATATATAAGGAGGGTCATACCCTTAGTATTCATTCACAAATTCACAAAGCTTTGAGTTGGAAAATCAATGGCTTCTTCACTTCTTCATCTCTTATGTTCTAAAGAAAATTCTTGCAAATCAACTCCAAATCACTTCAAACTTTGCCACAAGGTTTAGTACAATAGTAGAACACCTTACACCAAGCCAAAATTTAAAGAAGTAAAGCCACACTCACCTTATTGGGATAGGCCATGAGCAATCATAGGGGTTTGGAGGCAAGGCAAGGCAAAAGCAAGGTGGAAAGAACGAAGGAAAGGAGGTTGCTAGCCTAGGTTTGGACTTGGCTTGCTTGGATCTTAGTTTTTGTTGGTTAAAGGTGAGTTAACACCTCACTTTGAATGAAAATATAACACATACATATGTTTTGTTGATTGTATATAGTTGTTCGAATTGTGTTAACTTATGTTAAAACATTGGTTTGGATTCTTACATTAAAATTAAGTGACATATGTGATCCATGTATATGGACTTGAACGAACTTGGAATGGACTTATATGACTTTTGACAAGACCTTGAACAAAGCACATAGGTTATAGATGGACTTTGGTTTAGATCAGACTTGGATTTGAAAGTTCACTTATAGCGATAGTCGCTATAGATGCAGCTGTGAATTGCCTTGTTTTTTGTGATTGCTATGGAACTTTGTAGAGAGATCCTTAGGAGTTTCTCGCCATATTTATATTTTCTTATATATATGTTTATTTCTATTAAAATCTTGAATAGTAAAAAGTTAAGTAACATCTCGAAAATGACCAAAACTGCCCCGTGTGGACTTGATTTTTGGACTTAAAACGTTTGAAAAGATATTTAAATTTAAGTATTTTGTTTCATTCTTTTAATAAATGTTTACTAAGTCATATTAGAGTACTTATAAAGTTGTTTGAGATATTTATGAATTTTTAAGCATCAGTTGTGAATTTTTAAAGAAGAGATATTTTTGTTGAAAACTTGTCGTTTTCAAATTTTGAGGAAAATGGTAAAGTTGTTATTTTCAAGTAATATTTTAAGTAAATGTTTTAAAACCTATTATAAGTATTTTCAAGTATTTTAAAAGTATAAACAAAAGGTTTAAAAGGGGTTTAGAATTGCTTAGTTGCAAAATGGTTAATTTATTTGATTACTTGTTTGAAAAATAATTAACAATGCTTAACATTAAAAGTCGATGAAGTAAGTCTTATCTATTTTTGAGAGTTAAGGTTGATGTTGAGTTTGGATAGAGCAATAGAGCTCTAACCTACCGGGCTTCACTCTTGACTAAGGAACAGTAAGTTGGAAAATGTCAGCATTGTGTTAATCGTGTTGATTTCTTATTATTTATGGAAATCATTAATACTATACTTAACACTAAAAATTGATGAGTTAGACTTATCTACTTATGGGATTCAATAATGAAGTATATAGGCAAGGCTTTGATGCAACCAATGCTCTAACTTATCTGGCTTCACTCTTGAATGAGGAATAGTTAAGTTGGAATATCGAAAATGAGTTAAGCATACGAATCATGATTTGTATAAGTAATTGCTTTGACTAGATAATTGATTAGTCGATTATCGAACATGACTTAATATTGATTTAGGAAGCTATCGAAAGACTTCATGATTTCATACCAATATGAACCTCAGGGAGGAGTATTGGTACGAAATGTCTCTAGATTTCGCTTACTTTTAAAAGAACCGAAATTAAGTTAGCTGGAAATCCATCGAATTAGTTGTGAAGAGATCGGGATTAGTAAGTATTTTACTTATCGAATACAACCTCAAAACTAGTTTATGAGAACTATGTGTTGGAAGTGGTTGTGAAGTGAAATGTTAAATGTTAATCCTAAGATTAAGTCCAAGGGAGAGGTCAGCTTTCACATTCAAATGATGCTATCGTATATGACTGTCTATCTTGAGCAGTATTTCAAGAGAGAGGACAGCATTAACATTCATCAGAGGACTTATGCAAGGAATCTATGTGAAGGTTCGAGATCTGTTCATGATGCTCGAATCATGTAGTGATTCGTGATCTATTCAAGATATTTGAATTCATTTGGGGATTCCTGTTCTGTTCGAGTGATGAACTCGAGTGAGAGATGCCGAACGTAGCCTCGACATCGGAAATGACTAAAACTAGAAATAGGATGCATAACCAAAGGGAACATAGCATTTTAGCAATCCTAAGGGTACAGGCGACTCCATCTAGTATTACTTAGGGACATACATGGAGGAGCGATGCATTTGGAACCACAATTTTCTAGGCATGGGCCAGTTATGTATTTCCTATAGTACATTCCCTAGAGATGTACGTTGCTTAGAAGGATATCTCTGATCCTTGTGCAAGAGTTTGGATTCGACTAGATCCAGGGAGGAGGAAAATCCACTATGCGAACGCGCCTTAGTGGTATTGATTGTATACCTATTATTGTTGTGGCATTCACACAGCAGCTATTTGATATGATTTATGTTCTACACTCTAGACATTATCTATCATATCACTATATGTTAAACAAAATGGATGGTTGGTTTCTTTGAGGGGAAAACTTTTATGGGAATCCATACGGTCTCAATGGTTACTATTACTTATTGCATATTTCTCGAGTTTCTCTTGCTGGTTTACTAGACTGATCCGGGTGTTATTTTCTTATAATGCTCGGGTCAGCCCCGTGTATGTCTCTAGATTTAGCTACAGACGCTTTGGAGCCTATGAAGAAGAGTTAGATGATTACCTTCCATTGTATTCTTATTTCCACTGCATTTCTGTATCGTATATATCAGCTTATGTAAGTAGAGGTTTTTATAACTATCCAGGCTGATGATATTACTTAGATTTTAGTAACTTTGATATTTCTGTATTTAAAGCAACCTTTTGTACTGTTCCGTTGATATTAATATATTATCATTCCTTTTGAAAATTCGATATTATGTTCTTCTTTTTTGGTTCTATTCTTTTTCTTTCATTTTACCCCAACTGTCTTTCCAGCGTTGGGTGCTCGACACTTACCGTGAATGTATTAGTGTTGATATTCGAGAGTCGAAAAGTTGGGTCATTACATTTGGTATAAAAGCTCAAGGTTGAGCGAACACCTTGGCTTTGGTTGGGTATGGCTCCTTAGAGATACGTTAAGTGATACCCTAGAATAAGTCAATTTTATTATACATATGAGAGTGTATTTGTATTTTGAAAACTAGATTTTAAAATTATTCTTTAGGAAACCTTTCTTTGAAATGACTCCATCCTTTCATGTCCTAAAAGAAGTTTTTTTTGATTGGGTAGTAAGAACTATGAGTACTAGAGCCGTTAGTGCTCGTGTAGGTAGAAGCAGAGGTGGTCGAGGTAGTACCATCACAAATGGTGGAAATCGAGAAGTAAGGAATGCGTCTTCGGTCGGGGAAATAGGAGTAAATATTGTAGAGGAGGTCATGCAGGTCAGACTTCAGGTGAATTTTGCTTCACTCTGCTGTGATTATGAAAGGTTAGGAGGTAATAGGTTTGGTGGTACGAAGATGATCATAGAAGTCTAGACTTGGATCAAATTGTGTGATCGGATATTTGGAGATACGGAGCTAGATATGTAATAAAGCGTAGGTTGGCATCGTGACATCTGACGGATGCAGCCATTGATTAGTGGAGTTCTATCACTGCAGATGTCTAAGAGAACGAATTTTCTTGGGCCCAATTTAAAGATGAGTTTGAGAAAAAGTTTGTTTCGAAAGCCAGAAAGACTTTGTTATTTATGAGCTTCTTGAATCTGAAGCAGGGGGCCATGACTGTGGCGGAATATGAGAACAGGTTCATTGCTTTGTCTCGGTTCGAGTTAGGATTGGTTGATACACCGCTGAAAAAGAATAAGATGTTGCGGGTATGCTCCTAGAGTTCCAGTGCGATATGACTCATGGGATCTTTCATTGTTTTGGTAAACATGGCTTTGAAGTTTGAGAGCTTAACTGTGACGCCCCACCTCTATGCTCATAATAACAAAGAGTATTAAAAGAAATATTGTCTATTATTACGAAGAATAAGGCTGGATAGGAGCGGCCATCCGTAGTTGGCCTTACGCTAATATTGGTTACCTCGATAGGAGTGGTATATACTTTTCATTTTTCATCTTTTTTATTTACTCCCATCGACATACCCAATTATCAGTATAAAACAAACTACGATGGTTCATAATAGTTTAGGACATTAGATATAATAATAACACAGATAATATAAATGCGGAACACAGATAAAACAAAAGTCTCATATATATATATATATAACTGATGTCAGTTACAATATAGTTGACACAATACATATGATACAACTACAACTGTCGACTCTGGAAGTTATATATACAAGTACATTATCAACTAATATACATGAATACATATCATCCTATACAATGACACAACTTCTACAAAACGACGAAAACTACTTCAGAAGATACAAAAAGTCTTCATAGCCCAAACAACAACTCAAAGCAGGAAATCTACAACCTGAAATAACTCGGGTCTGACCCGAGTATTAAATTCAAAAGAAAATAATACACGGGTCAGTCTAATTCAAACTCAGTTATTAATGCACAGAAGCAATAATAATCAAATATCAAAAAGACGACAGTCACAGAAATCTCGTATATCCGACTCCTTGATAAAGAATCGGATAACGGCAGATATAACACTAAACAGTGTTAAACAAAAAATCAGCAATCCAAAGCAATTTAAACAATTGAAATGTCAATTTAAAAACATCAATGCTGATTGGCTACAGTACACGCTAACGTGTACTGCCTCGCCAATACATCCTACGAAATACTCAAAAGATCAATGAATCCAAAAAGCAAACGGATCCAACTCAAATCAAAATGAACCATCTCAAAATACACTTCAAAATATTGAATTTAACCAACGAAACCATTTAACAATCGAAATATCAGCTAAATCTGTCAATCCTGCTAAGGCTGCAGTACACGCACGCATGTACTGCCTCGCCACTACAAAACAACTCAAAACAATACTAAACAAGATCAGAGGCAACAAGTGAAACAAGTTCAACATGTCACAAAGCAAGGAACAGTGAAATAGCAAACTGAAGGTGAGAGCACTAAGGATATGGCACTACAACACTCAATAGAAAAAGACGCAAATCAGCCTCATTAGAAAATAAGGTCACCAGTGAAGCACAATGACCAAATGCAAATGGATACAAAGCATCAATGCAATGTATCTGATTCGAGAACAAAGGCAGTGCAGCAGCATAAAGCTTCAACTAAGAGAATACGAAATATGTACACTAATGATGGTATATAACAAACTGCACATGGCAAATGAAACTAAGGTACAACAGTGAAACAGGACAGTACAAGGTTCCAAAAACATCAGACTCGAATACAAAGTAATGCTACTGGCGACAATGGAATGCAACTGGCAACAATTTAGACTACCCAATTACTTAACAATGTAACTGGCAACAATGCCAAAGGAGTAACATGTACAAGGCACAAAGTCAAAGCGGGTACATGAACTACAAGCTACAGATGGAAACTTTCAAAATGTCAGACTCGAAACAGAGACAAGTACAACCAAAATCCAAGTTTATATGCAAATAATTAGTGCAGTGATAAAATGAAGTGGTATGCAACTACAGAGACCCAGTTCAGTGCCACAGCAAACATGGTTCAAGACGATATACCAAATGTAACAAGGAACCAGACCACAATGTCATGCAATGGGACTATCAAAATATGCCATAGTGATGATACAAGCACTTACAACAGAAAGTGATGCAAATAAAACTCACATCAAGCTTAATGAAACAGGCATCACAAAAACAAGTTAGTCAATATGATCAAGGCCATCTACACATACAACATGAATGCAAAGCTTCAGAGGAAACCAGTAACACAAATCCAGATCAGATCACATGAATGCACAGAGGTGCAGACTACGATCAAAGTGCAACAAAACTCAAGTTAAACTGAGTACAGTTCAATGCAAAAGCAAGACCAGACCAACATATGAAATATGAATATGTACATGAAGTAAACATATACATATATGTATGCAGTCAGTTCAAGTCTAACCAAACAGTGGACCTCAATATCGAAATGAGATAGTAATGCAAGCAATGCCACAATATGCTTCAGAAATTATCCATATGCAATGAAGACAGTATTTGAAACCGAGATCAAAATATATGATGATTAACAACTCGAAGTCAAGTGATAAAAATCAAGTTTAAAAAAGTCAGTGCTGAAGTTCAGATGGAAATCAAGTTGAAGCCGAGAAACAATGTAACAAAGATCAGGAGACAAGTTCAAAGTCAAAGCAAATGTTAAACAAGTCGAAGAATAACAATGCAGACGTAAAATACTCAAGCGTGTGTGCAAATTCTTGAAAAAAAGTCAAAATCAAAAGAGGAAAGTTTTTGCCGTATGACTCAAGCGAAATCGAACGTCTCCAAGTAAAGACCGTGTGCATCAAGTTGTCACAAATATCAGGAAATCGAGAAATAAGAAAGTGACAAAGTCCATATAAATACTAACCCAATTCATCATCGGCAGAAAACAATCAAGTTCAAGTATAATCAGAGCAAAGCAACGAGCAGAAATCACTGCTGAGCATAGCTGAATTAGATGTGAGTGAGGGAATATCCACTCACCTTGTTTCGACGCAACTTGAAGGGCCGTGAGGAGAGGAAGGATCATCGATCGACACCGCAAGAACGAATATATCATTTGATTGAACAACTGAGAGCGGCGCTTCGCAAAACCCTGATTGTCGAAGAGGAAGAAAAGGAACGGCCACCATTTATTTTCTTTCTTTCGATTTAGGGTTTAAGCCCTCAAAAGAAATGGAGGGGAACGGGTATACCAGGTTATCACGGCAAAACCAATATGGGCCATGATTATTATCTTTAAAGCCCGAATAAGATTTTTACAAATTCAAAAAGAATTTCGATCAATTCAAAATTGCAAAGCTACTCAATTCCTTAATCAATATATTAAAGAGTCGCAACCAAAATTAAAACTTCAAACAACAATTAGCTATCAATTTAATCGTCATTTGACAAAAATAAATTTTCACAAAACACCAGGTTGTTACAGACTCCCCTCCTTATAAAAATTGCGTCCCCGCAATTTTCATAATTAAAGTTGTCTATAACAATTATTTTTCTAACCCAAACTGGTTAAGCTAGAAAAATAAAGAACGAGAATACAAACGCCAAAGGAATCCTTTATCTTCATAAAAGAGATTCACAAATTTTCAACAAAATCTAACTATCAATAGATAATCAGAAAACATCATAAAACTGAATAATTACAATTATCAGCAATGTTCACTTATCAATTAGATAATTTGAATACAAAAATCACAAACAGCAATATCTAATTATCGATACGATAATTAGCAATAGTAAAATCTAGTTATCAAAATGGTAATCAGAAAACAACAAAGGTCTAATGATCAAAAACGATAATCAGAATTCTCAAATCAACAATTATTCAATTATCAAAAACGATAATTAAATCTCAATCAACAAATATTTAATTATCTCAAATGATAATCAAATTTCAAATCAACAAATATTCGATTATCAATAACGATAATCAAATCTCAAATCAACAAATATTCGATTATCAAAAGCGATAATCAAATTTCAAATCAACAAATATTTAATTATCAAAAGCGATAATTAATTCTCAAATCAGCAAATATTTAATTATCTAAAGCGATAATTAAATTCCAAATCAGCAAATATTTAATTATCAAAAGCGATAATTAAATTCCAAATCAGCAAATATTTAATTATCAAAAGCGATAATTAAATCTCAAATTAGCAAATATTTAATTATCTAAAGCGATAATTAAATTCCAAATCAGCAAATATTTAATTATCTAAAGCGATAATTAAATCTCAAATCAGCAAATATTTAATTATCTAAAGCGATAATGAAATTCCAAATCAGCAAATATTTAATTATCAAAAGTGATAATTAAATTCCAAATCAGCAAATATTTAATTATCAAAAGCGATAATTAAATCTCAAATCAGGAAATATTTAATTATCTAAAGCGATAATTAAATTCCAAATCAGCAAATATTTAATTATCAAAAGCGATAATTAAATTTCAAATCAACAAATATTTAATTATCTAAAGCGATAATTAAATTCCAAATCAGCAAATATTTAATTATCAAAGGCGATAATTAAATCTCAAATCAGCAAATATTTAATTATCTAAAGCGATAATTAAATTCCAAATCAGCAAATATTTAATTATCAAAAGCGATAATTAAATCTCAAATCAGCAAATATTTAATTATCTAAAACGATAATTAAATTCCAAATTAGCAAATATTTAATTATCAAAAGGGATAATTAAATCTCAAATCAGCAAATATTTAATTATCTAAAGCGATAATTAAATTCCAAATCAGCAAATATTTAATTATCAAAAGCGATAATTAAATTTCAAATCAACAAATATTTAATTATCTAAAGCGATAATTAAATTCCAAATCAGCAAATATTTAATTATCAAAAGCGATAATTAAATCTCAAATCAACGAATATCTAATTATCACAAGCGATAATTAGAAACAACAAATATCCGATTATCAAAAACAATAATCAAAGCTCATATCAACAAATATCTAATTATCACAAGCGATAATTAGAAACAACAAATATCCGATTATCAAAAACGATAATCAGAGCTCATATCAACAAATATCTAATTATCACAAGCGATAATTAGAAACAAAAAATATCCGATTATCAAAAACGATAATCAGAGCTCATATCAACAAATATCCAATTATCACAAGCGATAATTAGAAACAACAAATATCCGATTATCAAAAACGATAATCAGAACTCATATCAACAAATATCTAATTATCACAAGCGATAATTAGAAACAACAAATATCCGATTATCAAAAACGATAATCAGAATCAACAAATATTTAATTACTGATACGATAATTAAATTGTTATCCCGCCTTTTGGCAAGGCCGTGACACCAAGGACTTAACTAGAAACCAGTGACAGATTGTCTCAAAGACCAGCTACGCGCAAGGATCGCTATGGATATCGATGAATTTTGTCCGAGTCCGGATCTGGCTACAATTGATAAGACATGACAAGTAAAGCCATTCAAGCCAACTTTCCGAATTTCAAGTCAATCCGAGTTCATACGCTCAAGATATCATTGATACAAGTTGGAAGAAATGGCCCTTAGTTCGACTCCATAGGCCAAGTCTATGACTCGAATCCATCAGAAGATGTCATGGGTCGAATCGATCTGAAGTAGCCTTAAGATCGAATCGATTTGAGGTAGTCTTAGGTTCGAATCCAACAAATTTCTCTACTTCGAATCCATGGAGGAAAAATGCCTCGAGTCCATGGAACATAGCCTTGCTTCGAATCCAGGAAGAATACCTAGCTTCGACATCATCAAGCTTAGACCATGACTGATTCGAACGCACCTTGCCCCGAATCCATAGGCCAGGCCCCAATTCGAATCCATGGAACAACCATTGTTCGACTCCATCGAACCTCCCTTGCTTTGACTCCATCGAACAAACCTCTGTTCGAGTCCATCGAGGGATGGCTCCTTCGAATCCATACAACTGAGAGTCCTCGACCCCACCATCTTCGAATCCACTCAACTGAGAGTCTTCGACTCCACCATCTTCGAATCCAAGCCATGGATTCGACCCAGTCAAATAGGAGTACAAAACGGATCGAGGCGAGATACGCGCGCCACGTCGCAGCAAGCATCGAGTCGACCGAATCGATTCGAACTAGGATCGATTCGAAGTATCCCTGTTCTCCAGAAATGCAACATTGAATCGATCATATCTCGAGTTCTACAAGTCCAAATGCCATGAAATTTTCACAGAAGCTTAAACACATGATGAAGAATGTTCACACCAAATTTCAGCTCGATTGGATGATTTCTTGATCGATTCGAACCAAGGGTCGAATCGATCCCAAAGTGGGCCCGGATCTCTAGATTTCGGCCATGTGGGCCCCCTCACGTGCCCGAAGCGGTCTCCCCGAATTTTAGGCGAAATATCAGCCTCCTACACCTATAAATAGAGCCCCCGGTCATTCAGAAAAGGGGGTCGGAGAATTCTAAGTACTAAAGAGCGCCCAGATTCTGCCAGATCTACTCCAGAACACCGCCGCTGCTTTAGATTGACATTTAGCAATTAGATTCAGTTGTATTACATTATAAACTACTGTAATCTTCAAGTAATCGAGCAATAAAATCATCAAAACTTCATAGTGGATGTAGGCAAAACGCCGAACCACTCTAAATCGCTTGTCTTTGCAATTTACTTTCTGTTATTTGGAGTTTTTGTTAGATCATCCACAGTTTTAATTTTCATTCTTCACTTTTATCTCTTCAAAAACTTCCGAAGAGTGTTGTGCCCATTTTTGGTACAAACACTTTGGTGCTTTCACTGAGAAAAAACCAGCTTTTTTCTCCTGCTCCTTGGATCTACCATCGATACCGGATTGCACAAATCCAAGAGGAAGATCCAGATCTTCGATTCACAGTCCTTCCATTCTACTCAGATTTGCATAAAATCTAGGAAAAGGATTCATCATTCAAAATGGTTATCACGAGAACCACTTCTACAGCTGCTGGACAAGAAGGTAGGGATGGACAGAATCCTGCTCAACAGCAGCCATCCAACCAAGACAACACTGCCCACTCAGATCCGTCTGGGCAGTCACTAGACAAGAATTCCAGGTGTTGCTCCAAGAGCTGACTCAGAGTCGGCAACAGTTAGCCGAACAGTTGCGTGCCAATATTGAATTGACAAACCAACTGAACCGCCAGGGCCGTAGGAGGTCCAGAAGGGATGATGTTTCCCGCTCATCCACTGAAAGTTCTGCCTCATCTGACTATCATCATAGATCTACCCGTCCCCGATTAGAGGGAGATCATGCTCAGACTGCTGGATATCAACCCGCCCTGACTGTCGGGCAATTAAGGGTAGGACCATCAACCAGCTTCCAGGCTGGGCCATCAGCGCGAGGTGGTCGTACTCCACAATATACTACGGATAATCATGTCACAGCTGCCACAGTAGAAACAAGGGTTGATACCCGACATCTTCCGGATTCGAGTAATCAACAACAGGGACGTACTTCTGAACCATACGTCCCGGAAGACGCTGAGCCAAGGAGGCGAAACTTGGACCGTCGACAGCGCCCGGTCCAAACTCGCACTGTGGAACCCGACCACACCTTAGCTCAGCATGCTCAAAATGTAGCAATGCCAGACATCTCGACTATGATACGTCAGATGATCCGTGAAAGCCAAGGTCTTACCAATGACGATTGGGGGATCTCTCGAAGCCATACTCCTTTCACGGACGAGATACTATACGCTGAACCTCCTCGGCGATTCAGAATGCCAACTCTCCCTATGTACGAAGGAAGTTCTGATCCCAATCAGCACATATTAAAATACGAATGGTCAATGAGCGCCGCAAGGGCCGACGATGTAGTAAAATGCCGAAGCTTCCCCATTTCACTGGGAGGAATTGCAACAATGTGGTTTACAAGACTACCTCCAAGATCTATCTCTTCATTTGAACAATTGGCTAAGAAATTTGTTGAACAATTCCGTATGCATGTCGCTAGACCCAAAGATGTTAACACCCTGTCCAATGTTACCCAGGCTCGTGGGGAAACATTAAGGCGTTACTTGGAGAGATTCCATGCGGCATGTGTGGAAATTAGTAATCCTAACGACAACTCAATTTTAGTGGCATTGACAAAGGGAATTGATCCCGATTCTGAATTTGGAAACTGGTTAGCCGGAAAACCACCCGCATCGTTGGACCGTTTCTACTCCAAAGCCGCTCAATTCTTACGGCAAGAGGACGCGAAACAGTCTAGGAAGCAGGACGATGCGAAACCTGGAAATGAGGGAATACAAAGCAATGTAGCAGTAAAACAGTCCGGTGACAATTCCGGAAAAGTCCAGTTAAACATACAGAACAAACAAACTCAGCCAAGGGGTGGCAATGGTCAAAATAAGAAGAGAGATCTGAATCCAGGCCCACGGCGTAGGGCTCCGATGTTCGAAAGTTATACACCATTAAACACTTCGTTGGAAAATGTGTACCTGCAAACTTGCAACACTGAACAGTATAAGAAACCCGCTCCGAAGCGGTCATCAGAAAGGCAGATTCAGACAGGAAAGTTTTGTAGGTTTCATGAGAGTTATGGCCACAATACTAATGACTGTCGCCATTTGCAAGATCTCATAGAAAAGTTGATCAGGGAGAGGAAGTTAGATCAATTCGTGCGGGCGCCGCAGTCTGGTGGTGCGGGCCCATCGAATCCAAACCGTGCGCAAGACCAAGAAAGACAAGAGGAACCCGCTCATACAGGCGGGAGGCTAGTTATCAATACCATAAGTGGTGGTCCTCATCCAGCGGACAGGAGCTGGAGGGAAATGGAGTCGTATGCTAGCTCTATCAGGCATGCGAGCTTCGAATGCTGCAGTAATTGTGAAGATGGAACCCCGACTAAGCAACAAAAAACGATGTCTGACGATATCATATTTAGAAGCAGAGATGCTGACAAAATCGAAGCTCCAACAATTGACCCACTGGTCATATCTGCCCAGGTTGGTCCTGCTTGGATGAAGAGGATCCTGGTTGATAGTGGGAGTTCTGTAAACATTCTATTCAAACGAGCTTACGATTTGATGAAGATGGAAGCAAAAGACCTGAAACCCTGCCAATCCCGAGTTCATGGCTTCAATGGCAGTGCAACAATACCTACTGGAATAGTGGAACTACTAGTGGAACTGGGGATCGGAGAACGCAGGAGAGTCCGACTGCTGCAATTCGTTGTTCTTGACATCGCTTCACCGTACAATGCATTCCTGGGCCGACCAGCCCTTGCTGAATTCAGGGCAGCCATTGCCCCGTGGTGTTTGACTTTAAAATTCTCGACTGACCATGGTATAGGAATCGTTCAAGGAGATCAGGCAGCAGGAAGAGCCTGTTATGTTGCCGAGTTGCGTGAAGCACAGAAGAAGGAGAAAGGAAAGAGCGTAGAGGAATCTCTCTGCGTCCGTTTTACTGAAAATTGACAACTAGCGCCCGGGCCCCGGCCCGGGCACCACTACCAATTCCTTAGAGATCTTGACCCTAGAGATAACAAGGATAAAGATGAAGTAGAAGAGAATCAAGCGTCTCCAGCCGAACTGACTGTGGACATCCCAGTTAGTGAGGATGACGTCTCGAAAGTACTCAAAGTTGGATCCCAACTGGGAAAACAGATACAACAGGAATTAGTTGAGTTTCTTCAAGCGAATCTCGATGTCTTTGCCTGGACGCACTCTGACATGTGCGGAATATCACCGAGCATTGTAAGTCACTCCTTGAATATTGATCCGCGACATGTTCCGGTCAAGCAAAAGAGGCGTGGTATGGATCCAGAGAGATCTGCCGCCCTTAAAGAAGAAATTGACAAGTTGCAATCAAATGGTTTCATCCGAGATGCTCTATACCCAGAGTGGGTGTCAAATCCGGTAATGGTTCGAAAACCGAATGGGAAATGGAGAACTTGTGTCGACTACTCCGACTTAAACAAAGCTTGTCCTAAAGATAGTTTTCCACTTCCTCGAATTGACCAACTCGTAGACTCAACTGCATGCCATGAATTGTTATCCTTTATGGACGCTTATTCCGGTTATAATCAAATACCCATGCATCTACCCGATCAAGAACATACCAGTTTCGTGACTGATCTAGGACTCTACTGTTACAGAGTCATGCCTTTCGGTTTAAAGAATGCCGGAGCAACTTACCAACGCTTGGTTAATCGAATGTTCGCTGATCAGATCGGGAAGACCATGGAAGTCTATGTGGATGACATGTTAGTTAAGTCCCGATTTTCCACAGATCACGTCAAGGATTTAAATTCAATGTTCCGCATCTTACGTGAATATGGAATGAAGCTTAACCCGTTAAAGTGCCACTTTGGCGTCGCATCCGGAAAGTTTCTGGGGTTCATCGTCAACGCTCGTGGGATAGAGGCAAACCCCGAAAAGATCTGGGCAATAAGGAATTTGCAAACTCCAAAGACCATAAAGCAAGTCCAGAGTCTCAACGGGAAGGTAGCAGCGCTAAGTAGGTTCATCTCGAAATCCACTGATAAATGCATCCCTTTCTTTGATCTAATCCGGAAAGGAAAACAAAACTTTGAATGGACCATGGAATGTGAAGGTGCATTCCGATCACTGGTTCAGCATCTCTCTACGCCACCGATTTTGTCGAAACCAATTGATCACGAACAATTATACCTTTATCTGGCGGTATCAGAGCACGCGATCAGTGCTGCTCTGGTCCGGGAAGAGGATCGAGTGCCGAAACCGGTCTATTATGTTAGTAAACGATTGACCGGAGCTGAAAGAAATTACCCCAGGTTGGAGAAACTGGCTTACTGTTTGGTCATCGCCTCGAGAAAGCTTCGTCCTTATTTCCAAGCTCATCCGCTTACTGTGTATACCGATCAGCCGTTACGACAGGTCCTCACGCGGCCTGAGACGTCTGGAAGGTTACTCAAGTGGAATATCGAACTGAGTCAATTTGACATTACTTATGCTCCGCGGAGAGCCATTCAAGGGCAAGTCCTAGCTGACTTCATAGCTGTATTTACTGTTCCAGACGACTTACCCGAAACCAGCGAGTCTCCTGAATATGTCTGGAAACTTTATACAAACGGTGCATCAAACGATCGGTGTTCGGGCGCTGGAGTTGTACTAGAAACCCCCGAAGGTCGATCCATATGCTATGCTTTGAAGTTTGATTTTCACGCAACCAACAATGAAGCCGAGTATGAAGCCCTGTTGACTGGGTTAAAGCTTGCCAGAGATCTGAGAATTATCGCTATAGAAGTTTATTGTGATTCACAGTTGGTTGTGTGTCAGGTACGGGGAGAATATCAAGCAAGAGATCGAAGGTTAGCTGCTTATCTAACCCGAGTTCAGGAAGCACTGGATCAGTTTGATTATTATGCTATTTACTACATACCACGAGATCGCAATCAAAAGGCCGATTCATTGGCAAAGTTGGCCAGCACAGGTGAAGCACAGCAAATGGGACTTGTCCCGGTCGAAACTTTGTCCTTCCTAAGCATCGATCAAATCAAAACGAATGATGTGTTGGAAACCTTTCCCAGCAGAGAATCATGGATGACTCCGTATCGAAATTATATTGAGAATGGGATATTGCCTGAACACCGAAATGAGAAAAGGCAAGTTCTACGAAAAGCTTCGCGGTTCATCATTCAGGACGGGATCATGTATAGAAAAGGTTATTCTGTTCCACTCCTCCGGTGTATCGCTCACGATGAAGTCAAACGAGTGTTACATGATGTACACGAGGGAGAATGTGGCGATCACACCGGTGGACAGGCGCTTGCTAAGAAGATACTCCGATATGGATATTACTGGCCGACAGTGAATCGAGATGCAGCCAATTATGCCAGAAAGTGCGACAAGTGCCAGAAACACGCTCGAATTCCAAGAGCCCCACCTACCGAGATAACTCAAATGGTCAGTCCCTGGCCGTTCGCTATGTGGGGTATCGATATCATCGGCGCTTTACCTCTGGCAAGAGGTGGTGCGAAGTATGCCATCGTCGCAGTTGACTACTTTACGAAATGGGCCGAGGCCGAAGCTCTCGCAACGATCACGTCGAAGAAAGTAATAAACTTTGTAGTCCGCAATATCATTTGTCGATTTGGACTCCCGCATACCATCATCACCGATAATGGGACCCAATTTGAGAGTTCGGAGTTCAAGAATTTCTGCCAACGATTTCATATTCATAAAAAGTTCTCTACAGTCGCACATCCACAAGCAAACGGTCAGGTCGAAGCTGTTAACAAAGTTATCAAATCCATCTTAAAGAAACGACTGGAAAAGGCTGGGGGCAAATGGGTCGATGAACTTCCTATGGCATTATGGGCTTATCGAACAACTCACAAGACCGCAACTGGACACACCCCATTTTCCTTATCCTATGGCTCGGAGGCCGTTATTCCAGTTGAGACAGAAGTATTTTCTCACCGTGTAACTTATTACGATCCAAAAACAAATGCTATATTACTCGCTGAATCTTTGGATCTGTTGGACGAGAAACGGGAAGAAGCTGATTTAAGAGCGGCCGCATACGGAAGTCGGGTCGCCCGGTTATATAACACCAAAGTTCGCCCCCGAACCTTTGAACTCGGTGATCTGGTCCTCAAGAGAATCTACCCGGTTCCTTCACACATGAAACCAAATTGGGAAGGACCGTACGTGATTACACAAAGACTTGGGGATGGCACATTCAAACTATCAACCGTGGACGGTCTAGTTTTACCAAGAGCCTGGAATAGCGAGAGTCTCCGTCGCTACTACATATGACAGGCTTTATTTATTTCATTATGTTTTTTATTCAGCAATTTACTTTTGCATTTCGAAATTAGAATTTGTAATAAGGCAACTGATTTGCCATATTTTCTTATTTCAGCAATAAAATGCCATCTCTTCGAGCCAGAGCTGTGATTCATTAAATACAATGTACAACATCACGATGCACGAAGAGCTAAGTTCCATCACACAGTGGAATTTATTCAAGTAGGGAGTGGATGTGAAGCAATCAACCACTCGCTAAATGAAACCCGAGCTCGGGGGCAAGCCATCACATCAGGCCACGAAATGGGTTGATACACGACAACCCTTCACTCAACTCCGTACTCCCAGAGTGCGAGGCGGAGTATAAACATTCATCCAACTCCATACTCCCAGAGTGCGAGGCGGAGTATAAACATTCATCCAACTCCGTACTCCCAGAGTGCGAGGCGGAGTATAAACATTCATCTAACTCCGTA
This sequence comes from Allium fistulosum, assembly GCA_030737815.1. Classification (NCBI taxonomy): domain Eukaryota; kingdom Viridiplantae; phylum Streptophyta; class Magnoliopsida; order Asparagales; family Amaryllidaceae; genus Allium; species Allium fistulosum. Next base: position 592,004,437 of record CM060905.1, on the reverse strand, counting down.
CTCCCAGAGTGCGAGGCGGAGTATAAACATTCATCCAACTTCGTACTCCCAGAGTGCGAGGCGAAGTATAAACATTCATCCAACTCCGTACTCCCAGAGTGCGAGGCGGAGTATAAACATTCATCCAACTCCGTACTCCCAGAGTGCGAGGCGGAGTATAAACATTCATCCAACTCCGTACTCCCAAAGTGCGAGGCGGAGTATAAACATTCATCTAACTCCGTACTCCCAGAGTGCGAGGCGGAGTATAAACATTCATCCAACTCCGTGCTCCCAGAGTGCGAGGCGGAGTATAAACATTCATCTAACTCCGTACTCCCAGAGTGCGAGGCGGAGTATAAACATTCATCTAACTCCGTACTCCCAGAGTGCGAGGCGGAGTATAAACATTCATTCAACTCCTTACTCCCAGAGTGCGAGACAGGGTATAAACATACGTCAACTCCACACTTATCCCCAATACCGGGGGCAGAACCATAACACATAACAAGTTGAAGACAGAAAGGGAATAGATTTTCATTTCCACTATCAACAAAAAGAATCTGATTACAAAGTGTTTAAGAAAAATTCTGCTAGTGGGAGCCGAATCCACATCTATACACGTCTATAGAAAAATCAACAAAATGCTACCCTACGCAACAGAGATTTAAAGAAAGAGTTCAATCTTTCTTCTTCCTTATCTTCTTCTTCGGGGTAGCTCCACCCGATCCGCTGCCCGATTTTTTCCTCAATCGCTTACTCTTTTCGGGCTTGCCCTCCGGTAGCGATATAATGTCAACGTCTTCCTCAGAACTGGAGGCGACGGAAATTCTTCTAGGAGGTCGAGCTGGAGGCATAGGAGTCGTAGCAGGAGGAGGGACAGGAGCAGTTTCAATCACTACGGTACCGCCCGGTGAAATCACCATTAACGGGGCAGGCCCGGGTGGATTCGTACCAACACTCCCTGCTGCCATCTCGGCAGCAATCTCAGTAATAACGTCGTCCTCACGAGATACTTGGGCCGCATCGGATGTGCCAATAGCTGGCATAGATGAACTAACGGCCGGAGCAGCCCCACTCACATCATCGGACGGGTTGGCAGAGGGATCGATGGGTTCATTGAGAAGTTCCTCTATCATTTGAGCGCTGAAAGAAAACATATTCGCATCTCCCTCCTCGCCAATCAAAGTAGAAGTCGTGATGGCTCTAGAAAAAACAACCCCTTGTGTTTGATGAGGAACTGATAGAGCAAGGGAAGCAGAAACAATAACTTCAGTCACTGAAATGCGACAAAACGAAGATTGTTAGCCAAGTGTGTTGCTTAAGGTTCTTCACAACTAAAACTACGAGAAGCGTTCAAATACCTTCCTTGGTCTGGACCGAAGAGTGGGCAGGATCCTCGGCAGAAGATAATAATGGTTGGTCAGGGTTATAGGCAGGAACAGACTGGGGATCTACCGCACCAATGGTTTCGGGCAATGTTGGAATTACAGCTCCAACACCTGTCCCGTGATGCACAATCCCCGAACCTTCGCCTGTCTCAAGAGATTGGACGCCGAGATTTTCTTTCGCCATAGAGATCACCACCTCATGAAGGGTCTTCCTCTCATCCTCGGTAAGCAAACGCATCTCCAGTTCAAAGTCGTCAAGTGTTCCATCTGGATGCGCTGCTCTTTTCTCATTCACCAGCCGGGTCCAGGCATTATACAAGATCATGGAGTCATCTCCCATCCACGCTAAATTTCTGTGTTCCAGCACATTAGCGTTATACGTGACTAAGAGATCGTCAAACTCAGCATCTAGCCTAGACCTCTCTTCCAAGATCTTTTCCTGAATTTCTGCTTCCGCAGACTTAGCCTTGACCGCCGCCGCAGCAAGTTCGGTCCTAAGAGATACTGCTTGGTCGCAAGCCTCTTGGGCAGTGGCGTTCGCATCATCCTTCTCCTTCACCATTTCAGCGAATTTGGCCTTGAGCTCATTCAGCTCTTTAACGGCTAAGTCTCGCTCAGCTGCAATGGTGGTGTTGCGGTGGCCCATCTCTTCCACCGTGGCGCAATGTTCTTGCTGCATCCTCGCTAGTTTGGCCACGACACCTTCATGTTTCTGAAGTGTTTCAAGCTCTGACTTCCGGGACGTCTCCACTTCGGATTGAAGAACCTGAATGATGCGTTTCTGCTTGGCAATGTCAGCATCACGTTCAGCAATGACCTTCGCCCTGTCAAAAGCTACTCTAGAAGCCTTCACGGCTGCCTTGTACCACTCCTTATACTGAGCGTAGAAGTCGTGGATATAACTATGAGCGGTGGTCTCAGCTTCCGGAGGGATTCTTTTAAAGTTAGGAGGGAAGATATAGCCATCCATGCAAATTTCTGGGTAGTCATTTTTCATTTGGGCAAGTTTAGCAGCTCCCTCGCTTGTCAACTCAGCCGGAGCTTGTTCAATTATGGCGGCTGCAGTCGGTTCCATTCTTGGCCGCTGAGCATCAGGCCGAGAAGATTGGGAAGGCAACTGTTGCTGATGAGATGGCCCTGGGAGGTCTACTGGAGCCCTGGGAGGCGGAGGAGAGCGAGATCGGGGTCGGTACTGATATCCCCGGTCTCTGTCAGAGTAATCATAGCCAGAACGGCCACGCGAGTAATCTCTGTCTCTGTCATAACGTTCCTGACTTGAATAGCTTCGCCCATGATCCCTATCTGTTTCTCTCCTGCGGGAGTCATAAAATGGAGAGGATTGGCGCACATTCCGAAGCCTATCCAGAGTAGAGCCACGTCCTGACATCTCGCCTGCGATAAGAAAGAATTACGGATTAGGATCCCATAAAGCAATGTTTACTATGCCAAAGTCATGAAGTGCCGTGGAAGTGTGTGTAAATGTGTAAACCCCCAAACCGACCGGAAGTGTTGACCGCACTTAAAGGAAAGGGCTCGTTCATGTTTAGGACATCTTGCAATTCCTCCAACCCAGGATTATGAGAAATCGATATATAATCTGGGATAGGAATGTCGTCAAGCCCTTTGAGAGAATCTCTCGAATGAGAAGGGGCGGCCTCAGAAATCGTAACCCCGGAAGCGGGAAGAAACACATCTACAGATTTTGCCCCCTTGGACTTAAGTTTTTTAGAAACGGCGGCCTTGCCTTTCCGTTTTTCTCCCGATTCCTCCAAGTTTCCCGAAAGGTCAGCCATCGGCTCTGAATCTGTGTGGGTTCTTTCTTCGTCACCCGCCTCGATTATTTTGATTCCGAGTGGCTTCTTCACTTTTTTCTTCTTGATTTTCTTCTTGGTCTTCTTCTTATCTTCCTTCTTAGAGGCGGACTTTGCAAATCCTTCAACGACTATGCTTTGATTGATGTCGATCAAACCAAGAACTCTTAAGTTGTAATCGTTCAGCACCGAGTCAATATGCCTCAACTCGCTTGGACTTCTTGAAGACTCCGGACAGTACCCTTGAAACGCCCTCCATCAGGCCTAGAGATAATAGCTGTAAAAGGAATGAAATGTCAATTTTAACACCGAAGAGCTATTGGTCAAGAAAACAGGTTAAGGCGCTTACGTATAGACAACCATCGCCTAGCGAAACCCGGAGGGCACCGAACATAGAACCACTCGTTCTTGAAATAGCTTAGTCGAGTCCAAGCTCCAACTACAACTTGGCAATTCCTGACTGCCTCCAAAAATGTAAAGGACGGGCTATCACCCCTACTCTTGAAGTTAAATATGTGTCTGATCTCGGAGGGCCTCGGCGGGCTAAAGAGACAGTCCATAAATATTACGAAGGCACTGTTCAGCAACGCGTGCCCGTTGGGATGAAGTTGTGAAGGAGCGATTCCTAAATATGACAGCATCCCTCTGATATATTGATTGAAAGGAGGAAGAGTTCCAGCCGCACAAGCATGACGGTAGAATGCTGTATATCCTTCGGGCGGATTGTGCGGTCTATCAGTGGCACTGGGCAATAATACATCACCTAGAGATATGTTATGCTTTAGGCATATTCGTCCTAATAAGGATTCAGAGATGTTAGACTGAACCGAATCAACAGGGTCCTCAATAAATATAGCCTCTGGCAATTCGTCTGGAGCCGGATCGATTACATCGGCAGGGATGTCAGGAATCTCAAGCACAGGAGGAGTCGAGCTCTGCACCTCTTGTTGTTGGGAGCTCGAAGATTCCATAATTAGCTAACTCATCAGAAAGCAACGTTAAGTCCATAACCAGCCCGTGCATGCCCCAGTATAGTGTGTGTGAATGTGTCGTGCAGTGCAGGTGCTGTGCGTCACTTAAGCAAATTTAACAGAGTAAAGCAAGATGTTCGTACAACATATCTTGGGAATTTGAGAATGAAAACGACCGTCATCGCTGACCGTCACTTCCACACCATCCAAGTGCTACCAACCAATGCAAGTATAAGTCTGTTGAGATTTTAGTTAAGTCACAGTTCCATCGACGAGCTTCAAAAGGGAGGTCAAGCTTTACTGTCAAGTTCGATTATGCAAGGCCGAAGCTCGTCGGAGTCAAGTATGCTAAAATCCATTATGTTCGTCAAGGTTCAACTTGAGATTGGTCGTAGCTCAGATGTTGGAGCAAATCAGAAGAACAAGTGTCAGAACGTTCGAATCGATCGATTCGAATCAACATAAGTCGAATCGATGATGTTCGAATCCATACGCCTCGACTCCATTAAGGTCGACTCGGTGAAGCCTTAAGATGGAAGAGCGCTTCGAATCCATAAGTTCCGCGTAACTTCGAATCGATCAGTAGTCAATTCCTCCGAATCGATCAGGATAACATTACTTCGAATCGATCAATTCGATGCACAGCCATTACAAGTCATCGATCCAAAGCCTTGCCCTCAAGATTGATTCGAACTGAGCACTCCTGGATCGATACGAAGCAACGACGCTCCTCCATATTAGCACTCAAGATCGATGCGATGCGAACGGATTCGTTCCTCAGATCCATCGAGTCGTCCCACTCCCGATCGCACTATTCCTCATAATTTTCGAGAAGAGTCGAAATTAGTGATAAAGGTTCCAGTTTTATCTTTCATTGTTCGAGTCGATCCCTTGGTTACCTGGTTGAATTCGATTACAGATGAAAACTTGAAGGAATTTGATCAACTCGTGGAAAACGCAGAACTTTGAAAGATCGATTCGAAGAAAGAGCTCTCGCAACAGTAAAAAAGTAAAAAATGGAAGTGAAAAAGATCTCGGTATATATAGGGGATTGCGAGACGATTCGCATCCCGGTCAGATACAACCGGTGAAAACGGCTCCAGCCTATCGATTCGAACGAATATCTTCGAATCGATCACAAAAAAGCATCCATCGATTCAAAGCTGACGGGATGGTTTCACCGATTCGAACCCCAGAAGTACGTAATTTACAAATCATCTTCGAATCCATTCCTCCAAATCCATCCATACAATATCAATGCGAAGCTTCATCGATTCGAAGCACAACGTCAGAAGAGTCAAAGGAACATACGACACCATCGATTCGAACGACCCCTTTCGAATCCATCAATTCCGAACCCACCAACTCAGAGAACTTCGAATCCACGCAGTATTGATTCGGAGAACCATCGATTCAAAGTACCCACTTCGAAACCCTCAACTCGAAGCGGATCAAGAAACATAGCTTCGAATCCATCAAATACCACCGGTCAAATGGACGAATCATTTCCATATGAAAAATTGCTTGTCTACTCTTGTACCGATTCAGGAGAGGATCAATACAAGAGGATGATCATAGGCAATCATAAAAGCGATGTTTTAACTCGAGTCTCAAACCGGTTCAGGAGAGGACCGATGCAGATTTCGATAGCAAACCGAACTGACAACGACTTGCGATCACGCAACGTTAACCAAAGTCAAAATAATACACGTATGCACGTATTCCTGACTAATGTTTGGTCTTTATTATTTACAGGGATCAAATGATTCATCTCATCATGACTCAAAAACCTGACGGCCAGTCACAATTATACGACGGTCGATTACTGCAATACAGAATGCAACTTTCGGTAAAACATGTCATAGCTGTCCAAAGAGAGACTGCAGCATTTCAAAGCACGTCATGTTTACACAAGACGTACTTTGGGGGGCAAATGTTATCCCGCCTTTTGGCAAGGCCGTGACACCAAGGACTTAACTAGAAACCAGTGACAAATTGTCTCAAAGACCAGCTACGCGCAAGGATCGCTATGGATATCGATGAATTTTGTCCGAGTCCGGATCTGGCTACAATTGATAAGACATGACAAGTAAAGCCATTCAAGCCAACTTTCCGAATTTCAAGTCAATCCGAGTTCATACGCTCAAGATATCATTGATACAAGTTGGAAGAAATGGCCCTTAGTTCGACTCCATAGGCCAAGTCTATGACTCGAATCCATCAGAAGATGTCATGGGTCGAATCGATCTGAAGTAGCCTTAAGATCGAATCGATTTGAGGTAGTCTTAGGTTCGAATCCAACAAATTTCTCTACTTCGAATCCATGGAGGAAAAATGCCTCGAGTCCATGGAACATAGCCTTGCTTCGAATCCAGGAAGAATACCTAGCTTCGACATCATCAAGCTTAGACCATGACTGATTCGAACGCACCTTGCCCCGAATCCATAGGCCAGGCCCCAATTCGAATCCATGGAACAACCATTGTTCGACTCCATCGAACCTCCCTTGCTTCGACTCCATCGAACAAACCTCTGTTCGAGTCCATCGAGGGATGGCTCCTTCGAATCCATACAACTGAGAGTCCTCGACCCCACCATCTTTGAATCCACTCAACTGAGAGTCTTCGACTCCACCATCTTCGAATCCAAGCCATGGATTCGACCTAGTCAAATAGGAGTACAAAACGGATCGAGGCGAGATACGCGCGCCACGTCGCAGCAAGCATCGAGTCGACCGAATCGATTCGAACTAGGATCAATTCGAAGTATCCCTGTTCTCCAGAAATGCAACATTGAATCGATCATATCTCGAGTTCTACAAGTCCAAATGCCATGAGATTTTCACAGAAGCTTAAACACATGATGAAGAATGTTCACACCAAATTTCAGCTCGATTGGATGATTTCTTGATCGATTCGAACCAAGGGTCGAATCGATCCCAAAGTGGGCCCGGATCTCTAGATTTCGGCCATGTGGGCCCCCTCACGTGCCCGAAGCGGTCTCCCCGAATTTTAGGCGAAATATCAGCCTCCTACACCTATAAATAGAGCCCCCGGTCATTCAGAAAAGGGGGTCGGAGAATTCTAAGTACTAAAGAGCGCCCAGATTCTGCCAGATCTACTCCAGAACACCGCCGCTGCTTTAGATTGACATTTAGCAATTAGATTCAGTTGTATTACATTATAAACTACTGTAATCTTCAAGTAATCGAGCAATAAAATCATCAAAACTTCATAGTGGATGTAGGCAAAACGCCGAACCACTCTAAATCGCTTGTCTTTGCAATTTACTTTCTGTTATTTGGAGTTTTTGTTAGATCATCCACAGTTTTAATTTTCATTCTTCACTTTTATCTCTTCAAAAACTTCCGAAGAGTGTTGTGCCCATTTTTGGTACAAACATAAATCTCATAACAACAAATATTTAATTATCGATACGATAATTAAATCTCATAACAGCAAATATTTAATTATCGATACGATAATTAAATCTCATAACATCAGATATCCAATTACCTGCAGATAATTAGAAACAACAAATATCTAGAAATCAATTAAGAAGACTAGAAAATCAACATAAAAGCTTGGATCGATCCCATCAGATGGCGAGTTTTTAATTCGCCGCACGTGCATCAACAAATGGCCGAAGCCTACCAAGTACTCAACATAATTTTGGCGCCCATCAGATTGACCCGAAGGTCCGCAGAGTGACCCGAAGGTCTAGTACTGGTATTTGACCCGAAGGTCCATCAGAGTGGCCCGAAAGCCCAACAAATGACCCGAAGGTCCAACAAATGACCCGAAGGTCCAACATAGTGGCTCGAAAGCACACAAAATCATCAGAATCATCAAAACATCAGAAGTTTCAATTAACGAGTCCGGAATTAACCGAAATAGCAAACGCACATGTCCCATACCACGTGTTTTACTAAATCGTTTGATTCTCTTCATCGTTTCCTTGAAAGTGCAAAATTGTGTATTTTGTAAAAATACACTTTACATTCTCAAACGGACAAGTCCGGAATTAAGCGAATCAGTAAAAGAAAGGGGTCATAGTCCTCGATTTTGCTGAAATGTTTAAATCGCTTCCTCATTCTTTTGAAAGCGCAAACTGTAAAATTTCTGAAAACAATTTTATTTATTTTATAAAAATAACAATTCACATTCTCAACTGGACAAGTCCAGAGTTAAGCGAATCAGTAAAAGAAAGGGGTCATAATCCTCGATTTTGCTGAAACGTTTAAATCGCTTTCTCATCCTTTTGAAAGCGCAAACTGTTAAAATTTTTATAAAACAAATTTCTTTTTAAAACGATTTTCAGTAAACGTGATTAAAACAGCAAATCAGTAACAATTTCGATAAGGAAATTATACTTCTCAAAATACCGTAAAAACGGGTCACAAATCAGCATTGCGGTATAACCACTTGAAAATCCACTTTTAAAAATTTGACTGTTACTGAAGTCAAAGCGACAGAAATTTTCAAACGTCAAAATCTCATCAAAATAATTTACATCAAAATGTAATACCAGTGAATTTTCATTCATCAAAATGCCACAAAACACCGTGCTTCAAAAATTTAGCATTGGTGTAAAAATCCCGTTATGAAAATAACGGCAACAAAATACGTTTCATAACCAAGCATCGGTTCAACGTAAAATTAATGCAGTAACGTGCAATTCATATTTGCACGCACACTACAATATAAACAAAGAAATTACTCTATTATCTTCAATGAAGATAATTTAAACCAGCAAAAATCTAATCAACATGTGATTAGCATAAAAGAAAATCAGCAAAACTCTCTACAAGAATCACATAACTGCAATCGTTTCGAATCCTCAAATCGGATTCGAAATTCTCAAAGAAACAAAATAAATACAACTATGTAAACAACAAATGAAATTTATTTCAATTTCATATTTCGATTTTTAAATCAAAAAGATCATCAGTTGTACTCAGCGAAGACAGTTTCACTGTTTCCGCTGCGCACTCTGATAAACAGTACCCAAATCAATCAAATCAACAAAACACAGTTTCACTTTTATTTTTAAATAAAGATACTTAAAAATTTCATCAAGATTTCAAAACTTTAGTTTTGACTCAAAGCACAAATAAAACATCGACCAATAGTTGTAACATATGTTCCATCCAAGTTATGTTTTATATTATGTCCATAAACCCCAAGCTCTGATACCAACTGTGACGCCCCACCTCTATGCTCGTAATAACAAAGAGTATTAAAAGAAATACTGTCTATTATTACGAAGAATAAGGCTGGATAGGAGCGGCCATCCGTAGTTGGCCTTACGCTAATATTGGTTACCTCGATAGGAGTGGTATATACTTTTCATTTTTCATCTTTTTTATTTACTCCCATCGACATACCCAATTATAAGTATAAAACAAACTATGATGGTTCATAATAGTTTAGGACATTAGATATAATAATAACACAGATAATATAAATGCGGAACACAGATAAAACAAAAGTCTCATATATATATATATATATATAACTGATGTCAGTTACAATATAGTTGACACAATACATATGATACAACTACAACTGTCGACTCTGGAAGTTATATATACAAGTACATTATCAACTAATATACTTGAATACAAGTGCAGTGATAAAATGAAGTGGTATGCAACTACAGAGACCTAGTTCAGTGCCATAACAAACATGGTTCAAGATGATATACCAAATGTAACAAGGAACCAGACCACAATGTCATGCAATGGGACTATCAAAATATGCCATAGTGATGATACAAGCACTTACAACAGAAAGTGATGCAAATACAACTCACATCAAGCTTAATGAAACAAGCATCACAAAAACAAGTTAGTCAATATGATCAAGGCCATCTACACATACAACATGAATGCAAAGCTTCAGAGGAAACCAGTAACACAAATCCAGATCAGATCACATGAATGCACAGAGGTGCAGACTACAATGATCAAAGTGCAACAAAACTCAAGTTAAACTGAGTATAGTTCAATGCAAAAGCAAGACCAGACCAACATATGAAATATGAATATGTACATGAAGTAAACATATACATATATGTATGCAGTCAGTTCAAGTCTAACCAAACAGTGGACCTCAATATCGAAATGAGATAGTAATGCAAGCAATGCCACAATATGCTTCAGAAATTATCCATATGCAATGAAGACAATATTTGAAACCGAGATCAAAATATATGATGATTAACAACTCGAAGTCAAGTGATAAAAATCAAGTTTAAAAAAGTCAGTGCTGAAGTTCAGATGGAAATCAAGTTGAAGCCGAGAAACAATGTAACAAAGATCAGGAGACAAGTTCAAAGTCAAAGCAAATGTTAAACAAGTCAAAGAATAACAATGCAGACGTAAAATACTCAAGCGTGTGTGCAAATTCTTGAAAAAAAGTCAAAATCAAAAGAGGAAAGTTTTTGCCGTATGAATCAAGCTAAATCGAACGTCTCCAAGTAAAGACCGTGTGCATCAAGTTGTCACAAATATCAGGAAATCGAGAAATAAGAAAGTGACGAAGTCCATATAAATACTAACCCAATTCATCATCGGCAGAAAACAATCAAGTTCAAGTATAATCAGAGCAAAGCAACGAGCAGAAATCACTGCTGAGCATAGCTGAATTAGATGTGAGTGAGGGAATATCCACTCACCTTGTTTCGATGCAACTTGAAGGGCCGTGAGGAGAGGAAGGATCATCGATCGACACCGCAAGAACGAATATATCATTCGATTGAACAACTGAGAGCGGCGCTTCGCAAAACCCTGATTGTCGAAGAGGAAGAAAAGGAACGGCCACCATTTATTTTCTTTCTTTCGATTTAGGGTTTAAGCCCTCAAAAGAAATGGAGGGGAACGGGTATACCAGGTTATCACGGCAAAACCAATATGGGCCATGATTATTATCTTTAAAGCCCGAATAAGATTTTTACAAATTCAAAAAGAATTTCGATCGATTCAAAATTGCAAAGCTACTCAATTCCTTAATCAATATATTAAAGAGTCCAACCAAATTTAAAACTTCAAACAGCAATTAGCTATCAATTTAATCGTCATTTGACAAAAATAAATTTTCACAAAACACCAGGTTGTTACATTAACTCCAAAGTTGTCTAATTCTACACTAGCTGGGGACAACAAGAGGAAGTTTCAGCCACTGAGAGATGTTTCTAGTGTAGTTTATTGTAAGTGTAGGTAGAAGGGTGTAACGACCCAGAATTTTGAACGAATTAAATTGAGAATATTTAATTTATTTTAAATATTTGAACGATAATTTAATTTGAATCTCGATATAACTCTGATTTTTTCGAATAAACTTTAAAATTTAATCTGTTGAATGTTGAATAAAATTTCGAATCTTCAGTTTAAGCTGAAGAAAAATATTTCGAAAGCTTTTAAAATTCGTATTGATAATTCTGAAGATAACAGAAACTTCATAATTTAATTTCAGACTGTTTTGGTCAGTTCTGGAATTTATATCGTTTAAATCGATATTTAAAAATAGCCGTCCGAGGCGCAGTCTCGGAATTCGACGAAACGAGTTTCATTGGATCCGTGATATTGTTTTATTATCGGATTTCAAATTTCGTAATTATCGGGGTTGTTATGTGAGCATACGATAAGCAAACGCGTCGAGAATTAAATTGAAAATTGATTTAAAATTTTGTACAGATCAAATCACAACCACCCTATGATCGTACTCAAGCCACCCTACATCTGAACGCGTTGATCTATTGTCCCCTTCCTCGTTTAAATCACGCAACCTTTCTCTGTTTCTTCAGAAAAACATTTCAGAAGAAAAATATCGTTCAAGGAAAAATTTATGGCCGAAGAAGATAATGAATGAAGGTCTTAGATTTGGTTTTTCGTTCGATTTTCCCCTCCTCCTTTCTATCGACAGCAGCCTCAAATTTTCGAAGGCTTTCTTCAATCAAAAAAATAAAAATGGCCGCGTCCATTTCCCTCCCTATCTCGTTCGCAAATCAAATAGCCAGTCGAACTCTTCATCAAAAAAAAAAAAAGAAATCAAAACAAAAAAAAAAAACTATTTCGTTCCTGTTCGAATTTAATAGCCGAAGCCTTTCAAGTTCGAGTCGCATATAGGAAGGAGGGCACGAGTTCGATAATCTCGTTCGAGCTCAATTTCGAGCAAGGCGGCGACCCGAACTCGAGTTGGCAGAATTGAAGTCGTGACTAAAGGTTGGCGATGGCGGCAGTTCGTGGAATCGAGGTCAGGGGCAGTGTCGCGATCGATTAGTGGCTCGAGTGGATCTCGATCATGGTGCGAGGCAGTCTCGAGGTGAAGGGGGTTCGCGTGAAGAAAATCTGGAGTTGAGGCGCGACATCGAGTAGCTAGGGCTTGAATCGATTTCGTAGTAGGGGTCGATATCGCGTTCTGGCATTGGACCGGCTCTAGTGGCATTCGAATTGAAGGCGTGAGCAGGTTGGAGTTGATCACAAGTTCGACTGAGAGGCTGTGAGGTATATTTGCTTCTTTCGATTCATTAACTGATGTGTGTAGAAAAAAAAAAATGTTTTAAATATTTACAGTAAGGATCTGGAAATAATAATATGTAGGAAGATGAATTTATTTCTTTAGAAAAGTATATATATATGTATATATTTAGGGAAGACAGAAGGTATATACATATATATATATATGGGGCTTTGAAAACAATATAAAGATTAGATTTTTAAAATAAATATAAGTCATTTTGGCATAAATAGTTACAAAGAAGAAACTGAAATAAATGTACCTCTACATTTCAAATATTGTTAATTCATTTTAAAAGGTAATTTACTTAAGTGATTGATTTGTTTAATTAGCTTATTTAATCATTTTAATCACTAAAGGATTTTTATAAAGGGGGAATTAATTTAAAATAAAATTTATTTGCTAAAAATAAATTATTAGATTAACATAAATTTATTTAAACAATAAATAATTATTCGATTGTTCGAATATTTACGAAATGTATAAATTGTTTATACCAGGTTAAAATCGAGAAAACAAAACTGGAATGGAAAATTGGATTGCAAATAAAAGCTAAGGTGAGATTTTTCTCACTCAAATGAAAAGTGGAATTTTCAGTTATTTATTGATTGATGATTTGATTGCTATTGGATGTGGTATTAGATATGATAGGATATATCTATATATATAGCAATATATACATATTGGCATATGTATATATTGGATTGATGATTTCCCGCCTCGTATAGCAGATGAGACCCTATTGCGCCGTTAGTAAGCGGATTTATAAAAAACCTATATACCGCGATAATTCCGTACTGGAGCGGAATTGGTATTGTGCTAACGTCTTTGGATGCAGGGAAACAGGTTGGAGGGATCCAACTGGACCCCTCACTTTGATTAAATTTATTTATACTGTGATATGAATTTGTGAATGATTATATTGATGATATTGATCATATCGATGTCTGGAAAATTGTTGAAAGCTAAAATTTAGCTGAATGGATGTTTGATATCATTGGATTCCAAAAATAAACGAAATTGAATTTTTGGAAATCAAAATAGAAATTTCTAAGTGAATTTGATTTTAGAAATTTAATAAATTCGAAGAAAGGAATTTTAAAGTATAAAAAGTTAATTTTTATAATCTTATCGAATTTATTTCCAGAATAAAGTGAAAATGTTAAATAAATGAATTTCGTATAATAGTGAATTTAAATTGAGGGAATTAATTTAAAATTTGGATTTTTAAATAGATTGAAAGAAACGATTGAAATTTATTTTCTTAAAAAGGAATTTATTTAAAAGAAGATAAGTTGGAAATTCAGTTTGAAATTTAATCGGTAAATTTAAATAAGTGGTGAAATCAATGTAAAATGATTTCAATTTGAAGAATCCATTTTAAAACAGAATATTGAATAATTTGAGAAAAATAAGGAATTTATTTTAAGTAGTGATAAATAAAATTAGAAATCAATATTGAAATTGATTTGGTATTGAAGCTTTTATAAATAGAATTAAAATTTATAAAAGTTGTTTATAAACCCAAAGTCACTTATTTTGATAAGTTAAATATAGAAGTTGATAAAAGAAGGTTTATAAGTCGAAGTTGTTATTAAAAGAGAAATAGAATTTATAAACGTGCTTATAAATTCGAAAATAGATTGAATGTGATAAATTTAATATAGAAGATTATTTAAGAAGATATATTCATGATTTTGAATAGCGAATTTTTATTGAAATAAAAATGTGTAGGAATGATTGAAATGGGGTTAAGTAAAGTTTATTCACAATTTTGGACAGTGAATATATTGTTAAGTAAAATGGATTCATTTTTGAAGAAGTAATATTTTAAAAAATGAAGTTAAACATTTTAAAGGTGTTTTAAAATGTGTTATGAATCGAAAGCATAGATTTCAACATTTATTGTTGAAATAGACGTTTTCGAGAAATATAAGGAAATGGTGGACTATAACACTATTGTTATAGTAAATGATTTCCGAAAGGAAATGTTTTTATCTAGTATTGGGATTTATATATCTATCTAAATTTCGAATCCCTATACTAATGATTTCGAGTCGTCGTAACGATGTTTTACGTAACATTCGTTTTGACTCAAATAAATGTTAGAATAAATGATTTCCTTAAAGAATGAATGTATACTTAAATTGATTTAAGTATATCGAATATTTTCAAATGTTGAAAATAAATGATTTGTGAAATACTTATTTTTAAATAAGTATGGAATTGATTTTCCAATATGAAACGAGGGGTTTGAAACTTTATCTTTTAAAGATAATTAGAAAGGTGGAAATTGATTTGAAATTGTTTTCAAACGGTTAAGTGTGGAAATTATATATCTAGTAAAGATATTTTTGAAGATGAAATAATTTGAGAAAATTATTTGGAATCTGATGATGTTGCGCATCTTTATTGATAGTTAAATAACCGACTATCAATAATTACCTTTAGATAGGTATTTGTTGTGAATTGGATGAAATTGAATGCCACACTTATTTTTGAATAAGCGCTCACTATTCGGGTTAGCCGGGAAAGGACCATGGGGTCGTATAACCCATTCCGAATATGTGATACGTCGTTATGAATTGCATTCGAAGACCGGTGTTGAAGACCGGATACTTTTGAAAACGGAAGGATTACCGTCGAGTTACTCTACATCGGCTGATCTCCGGTTTAGAGGTTTTATCACCCTTAGTGACGGGAAGTCCCGACGTGATTGAAAATTATCCGGATGTGCAAGGGCTTCGTGAGAAGTGCCTTCGGTTCTGTTCGATCCCGGAACAGACTTGTATGGATTGTGTGTCTGACGTTACAATTTGAGATATAAAGCTGATTTCTTTCAAATACATTTCTGTTGGTGGCGGAGAATTTATTCTCTTAGCTTAACACCCTTCTCTGAGACGTACGAGCTCAGAGGTTATGTAGTTGAAATTTATCAGCGATATATCCCAATTTGGTAACGTGGCATACTGAGTGTTGCTGTAAAATGATCAGTGTTTGATCATTTGTGATATGATCATTTGTTTGATCTTATATCTTAATGATCATAGGTTGATCATTTTGTTGGACCCGAAGCAGGGCTTTTTGAGAAAGCGTAGCTTTGTGGACGAGACTTCATCGAGCCTCAACAACCCGGAAATGGTCGAAACAGGAATGTTGCGGCAAGGTTATGAGGGTCGCGCCCTTTAGGGTATGTCATTTCCTTCTGGAAAGGGGTGGTATCATGGTATGGAGCCCAGATACTTACTCATGTGGATACACTTTCTTTATGATGTGTGATGTTGGATATCGAGCGCTCGGATAAAGGTCCCAAAGGACCGGGTGATGACATATTCGTGAGTTACCTGTTACAGGGGTAACCCGGCCTTGTTTGGCAGAGAGCAGTTTGTCTCTCGGGACGTCCAGCCAGAGGCGATCCCAATCGGCAGGAGGAAAGGAAGTTCCTTAGCCTGACCATTTGTTGGAAAATCCAAAGAAACAATACGAACCCTGTACGGTTTTAGTTGTATTACCTGCTATGGAATGTGGCGGTAACCTGCTATTGAACATAGTAGCTATAGTAGGCATACGATACTGGTCGTATGTTGGCTAAGATTAATATTATACTTTCGAAATGTTTTTCTACACTATGCACTAATAATAATTAATCCAATGATTTTGCGTAATAAGCATCTTTGACTATCATAAGAAGAAATCTCCTCCAATTCTGCGTTTGCATTGTGTGTGTGGCGGGAGGTCTTATGGTAGTTTCATTTTCCAAAAGCATTTCGAATTGACTTTAAAATTATCCTGTTGTTTATTTTAAAGAATAACTGTTTTACGATCTCACACCAGTCACCATGACTGACCCGGAGTTTATTGTTTCCCTTCTAAACTCTGGGTGCCCACCAATTTCCACACGGGCAGCCTAGAGTTATATTATCAGGATATTCTGGATATTCTGGAGCTTTGGAGATGAGCTGGATGGCGAGACGTAGTATTTGTATCTGATATATTTATTCCGCTGTGTATTCTGTATGAGGACAAGTTATATAACTGTCCATTGTTGTATATTGACTCTGATGATTGATGTACGTATAAACTGATATAGTTCTTTGTTTTAAAAGACTAGTAATTATCTATTGTATATTGTTCCGCTGCGACATGTGAGATTCTGATATTGTTTCTGTTTCTGATGTTGTTCTTTTGTTTTTTTCTTTCTCTTTTCTTCTATCTTTTCTTCTACCTCTTCTTTTAAAACCCTAATGGTTCGGTTTTTCGTTCACCTTGAGTAAATAGATGGAGATTAGTGTCTATTCAAGGGGTACGGAAAAGTGGGTTATTACATTTGGTATCAGAGCATATGGTTAAGCGACAACCCTGCTCTGTTGGGTGTTACTCATTAGAGATAGAGTCAGCAGTGCTCTAGGATGAGTTGAGTGTAATAATAGATACGAGTGCGTATTTGTTAGTGAATATAAAATTGTTTTATATTGTGATGATTGGTTTGTTGAGTGGTATATGGATTCTGGTCGGTATTGTCTGTACAACTCTATCGATAGGGATCTCTAAACACTTATATAGAACAATTCGGCACAGTATTGTTTTAAATAGGGTAAATGAAATAATTTTGCCCAAAACTATTTTTGTATAGAAAAGAAATGTTTTTCTATGAATTATCATGGTATATGGTTGCATGGTTGCTAGAAATGATAACATTAAATTATTATCGTTAAAATTGAATAAGAAATTGAAATTGTAACTCCAAAGTTAAGAAATAAAATCCATATACAAATGAAATTTGAGAATGTAAATTATAAATGTAAATTGTAATTTAAAACGGAGTTCCAGAAAAGTTTTTGGAAATGTTTTGAAAGAATTTGAAAATTTTGGAGATTTGAAAAGTTTAAATTCTTTTTGATTTGAAAATGAGTTTCGAAGGTTTTGAAAAATATTTTGAAGAGATGAAAAGCTCTAAACTCTTTTCGGTCGCTGGAAAATAACTTCGATGATGACTACAGCATTATCGATGTTCATTTTCGGGTTTCCAAAAGAGGGATTGCTGCCAAATGGTTTTAAATGGAGGTTGTTTTGAAAATTTGGGTTTGGTTTTAGGAAAATTCAAAGGATAATTTGAAATTGTTTTCAAATGGCTTTGAAATGTTGGTAAACTCTGGAATGCTATATAAAAATATTGATGAGAATAATAAATGAGTTGATAACTTATACGATTTGTTGTGAATTTAGATTGAATAAATTTAACTTAAGGAATTTTAAGTTGAATCAAAATAAATTTGCAAGTGAATCAATTAAATAAAATGAGATTGAAAATTGAAATTCATTTCAAATTTGTAAGAAATGAATTGAATTGAATAATTATAAATGAAAGATGAATAAAAGATAAAATTCATAATGGAATGTAAATAAGTTAATAACTTATAGAATATTTGGAATTTGATAGAAATGAGATTCAAATTGAAAATGAATGAATTAGTGGATGAATGTATAATTTGCAATTGTAAATGAAATTGAAGACAAATTTGAAATTGTAAGTGAATTGGAATTTGTAATGAGTTAGTAATTGAAACTAAGCTAAAAGAGCAATTATGAATGAAAGTTGTTTGGTTAATAGAATAAACCGAATGAAAATATGAAATGCAAATTAAATTGAATGGAATCAATTGCAAATGAAGTAGAATTAAAATAAATTGAATTTGTATCAATTTGAATTGGTTATAAACTAGAATGGATATGAGTTCATTTTGTTTAAAAACGAATGTAACTTCAACCGTAAATATATAAATATATATTGAAAATTTTGTAATCGAATTTGCAAAATAGTTTGAATGCTGTAACTAGATATTATGGCTAGTAGATATACAGGTATAAAGGAAATTGAATTTGATTTCACAGATAATTTGAATTGCTCGACAAAAGGTACGTATTTGAATTATAATATGAGTTTTTGATGATTTCTCTCTAGCCGCTTGGCGTTTTCTTTTTCTTTTTGAAATCTGAGAGTCCGTTGGGACGTTTTGTAGTCGTACCGTATTAGCCGCGCAAAGGAGACGCTGGCGAAATTTTTCGGAAATTTAGGGCGTTAGAAAATTTTTGAGAAAATTTTGAAAGTTTAAATTTGAATTTGAAGTTTAAATTTGAATTTTGAAGTAAAGCAGTGTTGTTTGAAACTTAAAATTGGAGTTGGAAATTTAGTTGAATTGATAACGAATCTTTAGTAGGAAGATTTGTTTTGATAAGTTGATAAAACTATTTAGATGTTGAAAAATAGTCGACGAGTTAAAAACCAATTTTTCCTAACTTGTAATTTCGAGGACGAAATTCTTTTAAGGAGGGAAGTCTGTAACGACCCAGAATTTTGAACGAATTAAATTGAGAATATTTAATTTATTTTAAATATTTGAACGATAATTTAATTTGAATCTCGATATAACTCTGATTTTTTCGAATAAACTTTAAAATTTAATCTGTTGAATGTTGAATAAAATTTCGAATCTTCAGTTTAAGCTGAAGAAAAATATTTCGAAAGCTTTTAAAATTCGTATTGATAATTCTGAAGATAACAAAAACTTCATAATTTAATTTCAGACTGTTTTGGTCAGTTCTAGAATTTATATCGTTTAAATCGATATTTAAAAATAGCCGTCCGAGGCGCAGTCTCGGAATTCGACGAAACGAGTTTCATTGGATCCGTGATATTGTTTTATTATCGGATTTCAAATTTCGTAATTATCGGGGTTGTTATGTGAGCATACGATAAGCAAACGCGTCGAGAATTAAATTGAAAATTGATTTAAAATTTTGTACAGATCAAATCACAACCACCCTATGATCGTACTCAAGCCACCCTACATCTGAACGCGTTGATCTATTGTCCCCTTCCTCGTTTAAATCACGCAACCTTTCTCTGTTTCTTCAGAAAAACATTTCAGAAGAAAAATATCGTTCAAGGAAAAATTTATGGCCGAAGAAGATAATGAATGAAGGTCTTAGATTTGGTTTTTCGTTCGATTTTCCCCTCCTCCTTTCTATCGACAGCAGCCTCAAATTTTCGAAGGCTTTCTTCAATCAAAAAAATAAAAATGGCCGCGTCCATTTCCCTCCCTATCTCGTTCGCAAATCAAATAGCCGGTCGAACTCTTCATAAAAAAAAAAAAAGAAATCAAAACAAAAAAAAAAAACTATTTCGTTCCTGTTCGAATTTAATAGCCGAAGCCTTTCAAGTTCGAGTCGCATATAGGAAGGAGGGCACGAGTTCGATAATCTCGTTCGAGCTCAATTTCGAGCAAGGCGGCGACCCGAACTCGAGTTGGCAGAATTGAAGTCGTGACTAAAGGTTGGCGATGGCGGCAGTTCGTGGAATCGAGGTCAGGGGCAGTGTCGCGATCGATTAGTGGCTCGAGTGGATCTCGATCATGGTGCGAGGCAGTCTCGAGGTGAAGGGGGTTCGCGTGAAGAAAATCTGGAGTTGAGGCGCGACATCGAGTAGCTAGGGCTTGAATCGATTTCGTAGTAGGGGTCGATATCGCGTTCTGGCATTGGACCGGCTCTAGTGGCGTTCGAATTGAAGGCGTGAGCAGGTTGGAGTTGATCACAAGTTCGACTGAGAGGCTGTGAGGTATATTTGCTTCTTTCGATTCATTAACTGATGTGTGTAGAAAAAAAAAAATGTTTTAAATATTTACAGTAAGGATCTGGAAATAATAATATGTAGGAAGATGAATTTATTTCTTTAGAAAAGTATATATATATGTATATATTTAGGGAAGACAGAAGGTATATACATATATATATATATGGGGCTTTGAAAACAATATAAAGATTAGATTTTTAAAATAAATATAAGTCATTTTGGCATAAATAGTTACAAAGAAGAAACTGAAATAAATGTACCTCTACATTTCAAATATTGTTAATTCATTTTAAAAGGTAATTTACTTAAGTGATTGATTTGTTTAATTAGCTTATTTAATCATTTTAATCACTAAAGGATTTTTATAAAGGGGGAATTAATTTAAAATAAAATTTATTTGCTAAAAATAAATTATTAGATTAACATAAATTTATTTAAACAATAAATAATTATTCGATTGTTCGAATATTTACGAAATGTATAAATTGTTTATACCAGGTTAAAATCGAGAAAACAAAACTGGAATGGAAAATTGGATTGCAAATAAAAGCTAAGGTGAGATTTTTCTCACTCAAATGAAAAGTGGAATTTTCAGTTATTTATTGATTGATGATTTGATTGCTATTGGATGTGGTATTAGATATGATAGGATATATCTATATATATAGCAATATATACATATTGGCATATGTATATATTGGATTGATGATTTCCCGCCTCGTATAGCGGATGAGACCCTATTGCGCCGTTAGTAAGCGGATTTATAAAAAACCTATATACCGCGATAATTCCGTACTGGAGCGGAATTGGTATTGTGCTAACGTCTTTGGATGCAGGGAAACAGGTTGGAGGGATCCAACTGGACCCCTCACTTTGATTAAATTTATTTATACTGTGATATGAATTTGTGAATGATTATATTGATGATATTGATCATATCGATGTCTGGAAAATTGTTGAAAGCTAAAATTTAGCTGAATGGATGTTTGATATCATTGGATTCCAAAAATAAACGAAATTGAATTTTTGGAAATCAAAATAGAAATTTCTAAGTGAATTTGATTTTAGAAATTTAATAAATTCGAAGAAAGGAATTTTAAAGTATAAAAAGTTAATTTTTATAATCTTATCGAATTTATTTCCAGAATAAAGTGAAAATGTTAAATAAATGAATTTCGTATAATAGTGAATTTAAATTGAGGGAATTAATTTAAAATTTGGATTTTTAAATAGATTGAAAGAAACGATTGAAATTTATTTTCTTAAAAAGGAATTTATTTAAAAGAAGATAAGTTGGAAATTCAGTTTGAAATTTAATCGGTAAATTTAAATAAGTGGTGAAATCAATGTAAAATGATTTCAATTTGAAGAATCCATTTTAAAACAGAATATTGAATAATTTGAGAAAAATAAGGAATTTATTTTAAGTAGTGATAAATAAAATTAGAAATCAATATTGAAATTGATTTGGTATTGAAGCTTTTATAAATAGAATTAAAATTTATAAAAGTTGTTTATAAACCCAAAGTCACTTATTTTGATAAGTTAAATATAGAAGTTGATAAAAGAAGGTTTATAAGTCGAAGTTGTTATTAAAAGAGAAATAGAATTTATAAACGTGCTTATAAATTCGAAAATAGATT
Organism: Allium fistulosum; assembly: GCA_030737815.1. Classification (NCBI taxonomy): domain Eukaryota; kingdom Viridiplantae; phylum Streptophyta; class Magnoliopsida; order Asparagales; family Amaryllidaceae; genus Allium; species Allium fistulosum. The sequence goes on along the minus strand of CM060905.1, from coordinate 591,982,493 downwards.
GAATGTGATAAATTTAATATAGAAGATTATTTAAGAAGATATATTCATGATTTTGAATAGCGAATTTTTATTGAAATAAAAATGTGTAGGAATGATTGAAATGGGGTTAAGTAAAGTTTATTCACAATTTTGGACAGTGAATATATTGTTAAGTAAAATGGATTCATTTTTGAAGAAGTAATATTTTAAAAAATGAAGTTAAACATTTTAAAGGTGTTTTAAAATGTGTTATGAATCGAAAGCATAGATTTCAACATTTATTGTTGAAATAGACGTTTTCGAGAAATATAAGGAAATGGTGGACTATAACACTATTGTTATAGTAAATGATTTCCGAAAGGAAATGTTTTTATCTAGTATTGGGATTTATATATCTATCTAAATTTCGAATCCCTATACTAATGATTTCGAGTCGTCGTAACGATGTTTTACGTAACATTCGTTTTGACTCAAATAAATGTTAGAATAAATGATTTCCTTAAAGAATGAATGTATACTTAAATTGATTTAAGTATATCGAATATTTTCAAATGTTGAAAATAAATGATTTGTGAAATACTTATTTTTAAATAAGTATGGAATTGATTTTCCAATATGAAACGAGGGGTTTGAAACTTTATCTTTTAAAGATAATTAGAAAGGTGGAAATTGATTTGAAATTGTTTTCAAACGGTTAAGTGTGGAAATTATATATCTAGTAAAGATATTTTTGAAGATGAAATAATTTGAGAAAATTATTTGGAATCTGATGATGTTGCGCATCTTTATTGATAGTTAAATAACCGACTATCAATAATTACCTTTAGATAGGTATTTGTTGTGAATTGGATGAAATTGAATGCCACACTTATTTTTGAATAAGCGCTCACTATTCGGGTTAGCCGGGAAAGGACCATGGGGTCGTATAACCCATTCCGAATATGTGATACGTCGTTATGAATTGCATTCGAAGACCGGTGTTGAAGACCGGATACTTTTGAAAACGGAAGGATTACCGTCGAGTTACTCTACATCGGCTGATCTCCGGTTTAGAGGTTTTATCACCCTTAGTGACGGGAAGTCCCGACGTGATTGAAAATTATCCGGATGTGCAAGGGCTTCGTGAGAAGTGCCTTCGGTTCTGTTCGATCCCGGAACAGACTTGTATGGATTGTGTGTCTGACGTTACAATTTGAGATATAAAGCTGATTTCTTTCAAATACATTTCTGTTGGTGGCGGAGAATTTATTCTCTTAGCTTAACACCCTTCTCTGAGACGTACGAGCTCAGAGGTTATGTAGTTGAAATTTATCAGCGATATATCCCAATTTGGTAACGTGGCATACTGAGTGTTGCTGTAAAATGATCAGTGTTTGATCATTTGTGATATGATCATTTGTTTGATCTTATATCTTAATGATCATAGGTTGATCATTTTGTTGGACCCGAAGCAGGGCTTTTTGAGAAAGCGTAGCTTTGTGGACGAGACTTCATCGAGCCTCAACAACCCGGAAATGGTCGAAACAGGAATGTTGCGGCAAGGTTATGAGGGTCGCGCCCTTTAGGGTATGTCATTTCCTTCTGGAAAGGGGTGGTATCATGGTATGGAGCCCAGATACTTACTCATGTGGATACACTTTCTTTATGATGTGTGATGTTGGATATCGAGCGCTCGGATAAAGGTCCCAAAGGACCGGGTGATGACATATTCGTGAGTTACCTGTTACAGGGGTAACCCGGCCTTGTTTGGCAGAGAGCAGTTTGTCTCTCGGGACGTCCAGCCAGAGGCGATCCCAATCGGCAGGAGGAAAGGAAGTTCCTTAGCCTGACCATTTGTTGGAAAATCCAAAGAAACAATACGAACCCTGTACGGTTTTAGTTGTATTACCTGCTATGGAATGTGGCGGTAACCTGCTATTGAACATAGTAGCTATAGTAGGCATACGATACTGGTCGTATGTTGGCTAAGATTAATATTATACTTTCGAAATGTTTTTCTACACTATGCACTAATAATAATTAATCCAATGATTTTGCGTAATAAGCATCTTTGACTATCATAAGAAGAAATCTCCTCCAATTCTGCGTTTGCATTGTGTGTGTGGCGGGAGGTCTTATGGTAGTTTCATTTTCCAAAAGCATTTCGAATTGACTTTAAAATTATCCTGTTGTTTATTTTAAAGAATAACTGTTTTACGATCTCACACCAGTCACCATGACTGACCCGGAGTTTATTGTTTCCCTTCTAAACTCTGGGTGCCCACCAATTTCCACACGGGCAGCCTAGAGTTATATTATCAGGATATTCTGGAGCTTTGGAGATGAGATGGATGGCGAGACGTAGTATTTGTATCTGATATATTTATTCCGCTGTGTATTCTGTATGAGGACAAGTTATATAACTGTCCATTGTTGTATATTGACTCTGATGATTGATGTACGTATAAACTGATATAGTTCTTTGTTTTAAAAGACTAGTAATTATCTATTGTATATTGTTCCGCTGCGACATGTGAGATTCTGATATTGTTTCTGTTTCTGATGTTGTTCTTTTGTTTTTTTCTTTCTCTTTTCTTCTATCTTTTCTTCTACCTCTTCTTTTAAAACCCTAATGGTTCGGTTTTTCGTTCACCTTGAGTAAATAGATGGAGATTAGTGTCTATTCAAGGGGTACGGAAAAGCGGGTTATTACAAAGGGACACTTTGCTTGGAGTTGTAAATCGTGGAAAGAAGGGTGGATGGCTACAGCGCAGATAGTAAAAGCACCGATTGAGAAGTTTTCGAAGCTTGAGGCACAATATGCACCGAAAGGTTGTTACAGTTGCTATTAGCCTGGCCATTTTGTTAGAGATTGTCCTATGCTCAAGAGTAAGGAGCAACTTAGGATTTTTCCTATTTCTACAGCTAAGAAGGGAAAGCAGATTCTTGAGGGTATACTATCTGTTTATGGTTTACCTATTCGTGTTTGTTTGATTCTAATGCTTCTCGTAGTTTAATATCTCATCACCTTGATTGTTTAGCTCTGTTCAACATGTTAGGAATATTCGGTATTATTTGTTATTGATTTGTGCTCAACTAGTTTATGAGCAGTTTTAGCTTTCTACATCATGGAGTGAGTAGACAATAATTGTGGGTACATTGAAACGAACACCTTGTGAATTAATTTTCACGGTTTGACTATAAGGCGTTCGACGATAATGTTGATGTTTACTATAAACAAAAGAAAAGTTAGAATATTTGGAAATAAATTTTTATGAAAAGTTTTGTATAAGTTAGTATAAAATATGGTTTATAAACCAGAAGGATTTGAATAGAGAATTTGAGAACTTAAATCCTGGTAATTTTGGAAATGTTTTTCAAGATTTTAGAGGAAATAACAATGGTATTATTTGAAAGTAATTTGGGAGATTGATTTAAGAAATTAAGATCATGATACTTAGTATTATTATACAAAGTATTTGATACCATTTTGGAGCGATTTTAGTTAAATACCAAAAGTATGTTTTGGATGTATTGAATTCACTTATGTCGCTTGAAAATAATTATGGTGATGACTGTAGCATCATCGGTGTCCACTTTCAGGTTTCTAAGTATGAGAGTTGTACTGGTAAAATGATTTTGATTTAATCTTGAAGTAAGTTTGATATACAAAATTTATATGTATATATTATTTTAAAATGAATTAAAATGAAAACCCGGTGTTTGGTTCTTATGTTTTCTGTAAAGAAATTAGAACTATGTTGGGTTATGATATGTTGTTTGGCAGTTTTCATTTGTTAAAATGAAATGGAATTTTCAACTATATTGGATAGTCGGGAACTTCCGAGTTGTTTTAGAACTTGTAGTTAAGTGTTTTTGACAAAAAGTTGAGTTTATATGACATTTGAATGGAGAAGATAGCACGTTAAAACAAGTGTTAAATGGTTAAACATACTTCTTAACTAAAAACGAATTTGATGTTTGGTATATACTCTTAGGATGTAATAGAGTATTATATGAGTATGAACTTAAGTTATAAATTATGGATAAACTTGAAGTTATGTTTTATGAAATGATTCATAAATGGTTTTAGTATTGAATGACATATTGTTTGTGTAAACGAATGTGATTAAGAAGATATTGGTGTAGTTAAGAAACCAATATGATAAATACGTAAGTTGTATGTAGATCGTTTTATTCGCATGACTATTCTTGATTAAGTATTCGAATACATGTTTTCGAGGTGGTTTACACCGGTCTTAACAAGGATTTTTCACTCGATTCTTGATGGCGAACACTTGATATTAGTTTGTGATACGAACTGGATGTTTTCTATCATAGATATGGCTATGTAAGGAGAATGGAGGTTTACAATCAAGGAACCAAATCAGAGTCCGCACCAAATAGGTCAAGTAATCTATACTAGTTTGGAAGTGAAATCTATATGATCGAGCAAGTGATCAGATTAGATATTACGTACGGATGGTATAAGTACATCGTACGGGCTTTAGCACATTTGTATGATATGTTATATTGGCTTATAAAGAGTTTGGGGAATTACTCTTCGACTTATTATAAGGTAGCATGAATAATCATCTAAGTTGTGACCTAAGGCTGTTGAGCGTAAGGTATGCTCAGTAGATTTTTTGTCGTCCTTGGATGATGGGAGGTTTGAACCTGAGCGAACCATGAGCATTGGTTACTAGTAATTGTGAATACTATTTGAATATTTTTGTGCTTGTTCCTTTGTTAAGTTTAGAAGTGCCGAGGAGTAAGGATGCTCGAGATGGTACAAAGAAGACAGATGACAGTTTAAAGGAGATCCATCCAGAGTTGCTTATAGACTAAGGTTTCCTTATTAACTTAGTATCATGTATCTTTTGTAGTGTACACACCGCTTGAGGTGGAGTCGCTTAGTACGCATTCAGTTACAGTTTGGTTTATATATAGTGTCAACAATATGCTATATATATACCTTGTTCTTTCATCTCCCTTGATTATCGTTCTTATTTGAATTTCGAGGATGAAATATTCTAAGTAGGGGAGAACGTAGCGACCTAGAAAATTCGAACACTTCGTCTTCGAATATCAAAACATTCTGAAATATAATTCAGTGTTATAAATATGATTTTATAACCTTGTTAGACATTATTTAATTAATGAATAATGATAATAAACTTATTGTTGAATTTTTTTTACAAAAATATATACTTCGATGGAAAATAAACAATGTGACTGAAAATCGATTTATCGGTAAATAGCTTTTCGGTCGATATAAGTTGTTCGAACTCTTGTGAACTTGTCTAATGATTAAATGAATGCATTAATAACTAATTAACACACACCTGTTCATAAAGCTTGGAATGTTCTAGAAGCTTCCAAATGAATAATAGATATTATGAGAAGAGTATAATGATAATTAGCATAAAGGAGAAGTGACTTAAAGGAGAAGTGAGGGGAGGTGAAGCTTCCATGGCATGGTCGGGCATGAATGCAAGCTTAAAGATCACCATTCTTATGCTATATAAGGAGGGGCATACCCTTAGTATTCATTCACAAATTCACAGAGCTTTAAGTCGAAAAATCAATGGCTTTTTCATCTTCTTCATCTCTTATGTTTTAAAGAAAATTCTTGCAAATCACTTCAAACTTTGCCACAAGGCTCAATACAATATTAAAACACCTTCCTCCAAGCCAAAACTTGAATAAGTGAAGCTACGCTCACCCTATTGGGGTAGGCCGTGAGCAATCATAGGGGTTTGGAGGCAATGCAAGGAAAAAAGCAAAGTGGAAAGTAGGTTGCTATCTTGGGTTTGGACTAGGTTAGCTTGGATCTTGGTTGTTGTTGGGTTAAAGGTGAGTTAACACCTTACTTTGAATGAAAATATAACACATACATATGTTGTGTTGATTGTATATATGTTGTTTGAATTGTTGTTTAACTTATGTTAAAACATTGGTATGGATTCTAACTTTAAAAGTAAGTGACATATGTGATCCATGTATATGGAATTGAACGAACTAGGAATGAACTTGAATGGACTTGTATAACTTGTGACAAGACCTTGAAGAAAGCATATAGGTTATATATGGACTTTGATTTAGATCGGACTCGGATTTGAAAGTGCACTTATTGCGGTAGTTGCTATAGATGCAGTTGTGAATTGCCTTGTTTTTTATGATTGCTTTTGTACTTTGTAGAGAGATCCTTAGGGGTTTCTCACCATATTTATAATGTCTTATATATATATATATGTGTGTGTGTGTGTGTGTGTTTGTTGCTATTAAAATCTTAAATAGCAAAAAGTTAAGTAACATCTCGAAAAAGACAAAACAGCATTTGTGCAAAACTTCCTCATTTAGACTTGATTTTTGGACTTAAAAGGTTTGAAAAGATATTTAAATTTAATTATTATTTTCATTCTTTTTGCAAGTGTTTACTAGCTCATATTAAAGTATTTCAAAAGTGGTTTGAGATATTTATGAATTTTTAAGAATTAGTTATGAATTTTTAAAGATGATATATTTTGTTGAAAACATGTCGTTTTCAAGTTTCGAGGAAAATTATAAAGTTGTGTTATTTTCAAGTAATATTTTGAGTAAATGTCTTAAAACCTATTATAAGTATTTTCAAGTATTTTAAAAGTATAAAAAAAAGGATTAAAAGGAGGTTTAGTATTTCTTAGTGGCTAAATGGTTAATTATTTGATTATTTGTTTGAAAAGTAATTAACTATGCTTAACACTAAAAGTCGACGAAGTAAGTCTTATATATTTGTGAGAGTTAAGATTGATGTTGAGTAGGGATAGAGCAATAGAGCTCTAAGCTACCAAGCTTCCCACTTGACCGAGGGATAGTAAGTCAAAAAATGTTGGAAACATGTTAATCGCGTTGATTTCTTATTATTTATGAAAATCATTAATACTATATTTAACATTAAAAGCCAACGAGGTAGACATCTATTTGTGAGATTCAAGAATGAAGTGTCTAGGCAAGGCTTTGATGCAATCAGTGTTCTAGCTTACCTGGCTTTTCTCTTGAATGGAGAATATTTAAGTTGGAGTATCAGAAACGACGCGTAAGAATCGTGATTTGTATAACAATTTTCTTTGACTAGATAATCAATTAGTCGACTATCGAACATGACCTAATATTGACTTAGGAAGCTATGTGGAGGTTTGAGATCTATTCATGATGCTCGATTCCTGTAGTGATTCATGATCTTTTCGAGATATGGGAATCCATTTAGGGATTCGTGTTATGTTCGAGTGATGAAGATTCAAGTGAGAGATGCTAAATGTAGCCTCGACATCTGAAATGACTAAAACCAGAGATAGGATGCATAGCCAAAGGGAACATAGCATTTTATCAATCCCAAGGGTATAGGCGACTCTATCTAGTATTACTTGCGGACATGCATGCATGAGCGATGCATTCAGAACCACGATTGTCTGGGCGTTGGCCGGTTATGTATTGCCTATAGTACATTCCTTAGAGATGTACATTGCTCAAAAGGATATCTCTGATCCTTGTGCAAGAGTTCGGATTAAGCTAGATCCGAGGACATCTCTACGGAAAATCCATTATACGAATGGGCCTTAGCTGTATTGATTATATACCTATTATTGTTGTGGCATTTACACAGCCGCTATTTGATATGATTTATGTGGTACACTCTGGACATTATCTATCATATCACTATATGTTAAATTTAATGAATGGTTGGTTTCTTTGAGGGAAAACCATTATAGGAATCCATATGTTCTCAATGGTTACTATTACTTGTTGTATATTTCTTGAGTTTCTCATGTTGGTTTGCCAGACCGATTCAGGTGTTATTTTCTTATAATTATCGGGTCAGCCCTATGTATGTTTCCACATTTAGCTACGGATGCTTTGGAGCCTATGAAGAAGATCTGGATGATTACCTTTTGTAGTATTCTTATTTCTGCTGCATTTATGTATTGTATGTATCAACATTTGTGAGAACATGTTGTTATAACCGTCCAGGCTGATGATAGTACTTAGGTTTTAGTAACTTTGATATTTTTATACTCAGAGTAACCTTTTGTATTGTTCCTTTGATATTATATATTATCGTTCCGTTGTGAGATTATGATATTTTGTTCTTGTTTTCTGGTTCTATTCCTTTTCTTTTCTTTTACCCCAACTTTCTATCTTTCCATCACTTGTGTGCTCGACGCACGAAAACCATGATGCATTAGTGTCGACACCCGAGGGTCGAAAAGTTAGGTTGTTACAATTTATGAAGATAAAACTAAAGGCAAGTTACTTAAAAGGGAACAATTTAAGATAAATGGTTAGGGGAATTAGTAAAAATAGGCTGCAGTGGGGCTTTAGGCCAAAGCCCAAATTACTAATCCTCCACCCTTTCATTAATTCTATCATTCACTTTAAAAAAAACAAAGGAACTGGACAAAGAGAGGACGACCACATTTTTAAAGCGGGAGAAGAGGAAATTTAAAGGAAAAAATTGAGTTCCATTCACAAGAAGAAGCAAAACTCTAAATCAAGTGTAATCAAACAAAAGGTGTGTAATTCTTGCTCTAAAACCTTCCAAACCCGTATGTATTTGAATTGTACATATTTGTGATGTTTTGATTATTAGTGAACAAGTTTAAGAAGATTAGGGAATATTTGTTTATGTTATGGAATTTAAAGTTGATGATTTATGAAGTATTCAAGGAAAATTTAAATCAAACCTTCTTCAAATCACTTGAAAATTTTATATTATGTATAGAATAAAAATGTGGAGGTTGGTTTTTAATTTCATAATTTTCTAAATTCATTTGGAATTTATATGAAATTTCTAAGTCGAGAAGATGCCTAATTTTGGAAATTTATTATTTAAAATATTTAAAATAATTAATTTGGCATGAAAATTTTATATGAAGCAAAATATGAGGATTAAGATTTTTGGTGAATTTATTTGATTTTTCCTATGCATATTTCAAATTTATATGAATTATTTGGAAAAGAGAAGAGCTAACTACAAAAGGGTAATTAATTAATTAAGAAGGTAGTTAATAATCTTCGATAAGAAAACTCCATAAAGCCCTGGAAAACTAATGTTAATTCTTCATATAACTAGGTTAGGTAAAAAGTAGTTCATTTGAATAAAATAAAAAAGTTTTCAACTTAATTGTCAAATTGCCATATCAACTTGCTATGTATCAATGTCAAATTTTTATAGCTCGTCTAGTTAAATATCAACTTGTGATAGCTCAATATTAACTTGCAATAGCTTAATATCACATTGTGATAGCTCAATATCAACTTGCTATGGTTTAATGTCAACTACAAGTAGCTAATAGAAACAAGAGATATTGACTTACTCAATGTCAATTGGTTATATCTCAATATCAACTTGATATAGCTCAATGTTGACTGGAGATAGATAATACAAACTAGAGATATCAACTTATTATAGCTCAATGTCAACTAGTTATAGATCACTGGTTATAGCTCAAAATCAATTTGCAATAGCACAATATCAACATGTGAAAGCTCAATATTAACTTGTGATAGCTCTACATCAAGTTGCTATAACTGAATGTCAATAGAAGATAGCTAATACAAACTATAATTATCAAACTTGCTATAGCTAAATGTCAACTGTTTATAGCTCAGCTAGTTATAGATTAACTGGTTATAGCTCAATACAAACTTGAGATAGCACAATATCAACCTGTGATAGCTTAATTTCAACTTTCTATAGCTTAATGTCAACTAGAGATAGCTAATAACTATAGATGTCAACTTGGTATAGCTCAATTTCAACTGGCTATAGCTCAATATCAACTTGTGATAGCTAAATATCAATGTGTTATAGCTTAATGTCAACTTGAGTTAGCTGATATAAACTAGAGATATCAACTTTTTATAGCTCAATATCAACTAGTTTTAGCTCAATATCAACTTGTTATAGCTTAATATATATTATCTAGCGATATCAATTGGAGATAGCTTAATGTCAACTTGAGATAGATATAAAACTTATCAACTAGCTATAGTTTAATGTCAATTTGAGAGAGCTATAAAACTTATCAACTTGCGTTAGCCTTAACCTACGATGGCTATGTGAGAAATGCGGATTACGGATCTTAAGGCTAGTATAAACACAAGAGGGGGGTGAATAGTGTTTTAAGGAATTACTAATTCTTTTTGAGTTTATATTAATTTGAACACAAATGTATGCAATATTCAGACACAGATATGATCACAGATTCAAACACAGATGCAAATATAAAGTAAAAGCAGTAAAGGAAAGAACACACCGGATTTTATACTGATTCGGAGTTACCCTACATCCAGTCCCGCACACAAGTACAGATTTCCTTTCAAAAACAATATTTACAATTACAACCCTCGATTTCAAGGCCACGAGGTACACCACTCTAGGTTCACAATCCTCTAGGTAGAGATACTTGATTTCCCGGGCAACAAGTTCACCCAATTGATTTCCTAGGCTACAATCACACCTTTTCTCACTTGATTGATTTCCAAGGCTACAATCACACCTTTTCTCACTTGATTGATTTCCAAGGCTACAATCACACCTTTTCTCACTTGATTGATTACAAAGAAGCCTATAACTCTGAATAGCACTAGGATCTTGTTGAGATAGTGATAGAGAATCAAACCAGAAATGATCTAGTTAAATTCAATGGTGATTTCAGCAGAGTAATGGTAAGAATATATATAAATAAATATGGAAGAAGAAGAGGAGTGAAAACTAGAAAAATATTGTTAAAAATTCGTTGAAAACATCCCCTATTTATAGAAGAACAACAGCCATATCTATTCGCGAAAGGTTATGGCGAATAGACACTTCTTTTGAAATTCAAATTTTTGAAACCAACTGCCACTATGTGGACATGGGTATCTTGGGTATGTCGACATCCCAAAGGAAATTTTGGTGATTTGTTTTTCTTTGAAAATTACTTCTACCTTATATTAAAACTATTTTAAACTTTATAAATATACTTAACTATAGTTAAAATACATAAGTAAATATAGAGAATAATATATATAAAATTTTACTATAATTTTATATTTAAATCTAAGTATAAATATATTATAATTAAAAGATAGTTTAAAACAAACGAAGTTTAAAACAAGAGTTTATTTAAAAACAAAATCAAAGAATATTTTAAGGCTAAAACATCTTTTTGAAAATCATTTGAAAAGATAATTTTTAAGGCTAAAACATTTTGAAAAGCAGTTTTGAAAATCAATTTGAAGTAGTTTTGCAAGCTTCTTCCTGCAGAATATCTCATCACATTAGGACTCGAGTACTTGTACAAAACCAGGATGTTCATGGGTTTGTAAGCCACTTGTCATAGGTTTGTAAGCTACTTGTCGCGGGTTTGTAAGCCACTAAAAAAGGTAGAAATGGGTTCCATCCCAGATGAAATATGGAGTGAATATTTCAGTGCTATTATGAAGTTTTAACATAGTTCTAGACTCAATACTTATCTTGTATTATTAAAATCTTGAACTCTTGATAACTTGATTTCTTGATACTCATGAGTCTTCAATCTTGATATCTTTGATCTTTAAATTCATCAGTCTTGTATCTCTATACTGTACAGTCTTCATTCTTGATACCTGCATGGTTAAATCCTACATATACATATATATCTAAACTATAATGTTAGTATTTATATTTTATAATCTTATTCTAAGGTTGTTGTCATCAAAACCATCATCTCAAGGACTAACAATCTCCCTCTTTTTGATGATGACAACCTTTGTTTATAAAATATTATTTCTATCCTATTGACTCCCCCTAAAACTAATAACTCCCCTTTAATCTATGCCTAACTATCCTATATTTTATACTTCTCCCCCTTTGTCATCAACAAAAACTAACTCCAAACTATATAACTCCCCCTCATTCTTGTACTAAAGTATCTGCATTAATAAACTATACAATGGAGTATATAATATATAGATTAAGAGATAATTATATTGATAAACATGATAATTAATCAAAGATCATATAGATATCAATGCATATGTATACATGTTTTGTACAACAAACATCAATCCACACCAAATATCAATCCATATCAAATCAAATCAAAACAAATGAAATCAAATCAATCAAAGAAAACAATTCAAATCAAACAAAGCAATCAAATCAAATATTACGAGGAACTTCCACCCATCCTTCTTCTCCAAAAATAGGATCTGCTTTAATGGCATCCCAATTTTCATTGTCATTGGTGAGAGAGACTGGAGGATGTGCTTCGTTATCATCCTTGTGCAAGGAGGAAATCATCCATCGTATTGCATCGAAATGCCTTTCTTGCTCCTTGATCATCTGCATTTGACTCAACTCTAAGTGTCGCTGGTTACGAAGAATGAACGAAAGAATATTCTTGAAAGAATTAAGAGTTTCTTCAAGATTTTCGGTTAAATTATGAATTGGATTGGCCATTTTTTTAGTTTGAGAGAAGAACGATAGACAAAGTAGATAAGAAATAATATTGAGTGATGAATTCAGGAAGAAATAGGTATTTATAGGTGTAGAAATTCATTTGAAATGAATAGACATAAGGTAGTTATTCAAATTTCAAATTTAAAATGAAATGTCATTTCTGACCAGTACATGTTATAACGACCCGCTATTTTGGACCATTCAAATCGACAATAAATCCACACATGCTGGAATTGAATTGCTCAAAATACCGCGTTGTTAATTTAAATTTGGCAAAACTCAGCATATGCAGTAAATAAATCAATCACAGAATCACAAACACAGAGTAATACAATAATACGCAGCGGAATAGATAAAATAGTAGTTCATGAAGCTACTATATAAACATCAGAGTTAGAAATAAAATACAACAGAATATCTCAAATACAATGAAGTCTCCAATCCAAACAGATGACTTCTGTGAACGAATCAACTGGAAAGCTGGAAGCTGAATCAAAAGTTGGATCTCCAAACGAAGCTCCAAACTCCAAAGGTGAGTCTCGAATGCTGTATCACTCAGTCTGACCCGAGCGTAAAGCAAAACACAAAACACTCGAGTCAGGATTAACATTCTTATATCAATAAATCCAACTCAAGTGAAATATGAACTGAAATACAAGTAACTTAAAGGATGTTTGGGATAACCATCCTCTAAGGATCTGTAGAACTATCTACAAGGTGGGAATATACACTATGACACCGTGGTCATTTTAAATTTATTTACTTCAAAATCAAAATATCATTTTCATTTCAAATATATCTATTTTCCAAATTAGTGTATGTTCATTGAATAATTCATAAAGTAAAGTATTTATAATTTCCTCAAGTCTCACAAATCGATTCAAATTAACTCAAATTCCAAATTCAAATTTATTCAGAGCTCAATTCATCAATTCAATTCAGTTCTAAATATACCATTTAAATTTTCAATATATTTCAAGGCTTTAATATTCAACATTTTCAAAGTTAAATTTAACAGTTTCATATAGCACTTGATTTAACTTTATTATTATTTAATCAGGGAATATTCACTTAATAAATTCAATATCATTTAACTAGCCTTAAATTTCATTTTTACTAAATATTTCCTTAAATTTATTTGAACAAGAAATATTCATTAAATTATTTAAATCAAACTCAAGTTATAAATCATATCTTAAATTCCAATTTCAATAAGCTTTATATTGGTTTAATTAAATAAAATTCTTTACTAAATTCAAATTATCATCCCAACCTTAACTTATTCAAATTTTTACCAAAATCTATTTTGAAATATAAATTTTATACTTAACATATTATAGGTATTAAATCCATCTTAATTACATTAAGTATCATTATTAAATATGTATATATCATTACCATTTATATATAAATTTTTAAGAATCAACATTTGTTAAAACCATATATTTCTTTCCAAAACCATAGAATTCAATTTCAAAATATTTATATATATGGACCAATGGTGTCTGTATATATATTTATCATCTGGTTAAGTGATACGGATATTTATCATTTCAATCCGAAATTTAAATATATACGGGTAGATATCATTTCGACCCGTAATCCCAATTTCAATTCAAATGAAAATCGCTTGGGTTTATAATTTCAACCCATAACGATTTTCTCCTATTCTAAAGTCCGTTCGGGTATGTATCATTTCAACCCATAGTGAATTCTATACTAACAAGGAACTTGCAGAGTGATAACAGATAATATAAAATAAAAAAACAGGCATATATCATCAATATAAATAACAGATACTAGTGTCAGATGTCATAGGTGAACATATACAGATAATAGTAATAACAGGCATATAAATACTAGATACTGGTGTCAGATGTCACAGGTGAACATATACAGATAATAGTAATAACAGGCATATAAATACTAGATACTGGTGTCAGATGTCACAGGTGAACATATACAGATAATAGTAATAACAGGCATATAAATACTAGATTCTGGTGTCAGATGTCACAGGTGAACATATACAGATAAAAGCATATATAACAATTTAAATAACTACAACATCATATTTCAATTGTCGTTTTATTGAAATCAAATTTAATAAATACAAGAATGTTAAATCGTGAGTGGTTGCTCACCTTTCGAGGCTAGATAGATTTAACGAAGAAATGAGCTACGAATCCAAGCACGAATTACAAAGCAAAGCACAATGGACACGGATTCGTCGGACAAGCTGATAGATAAGAAATCGATGAGAATGGATCAAATCAATTTTGCTTGATAGAAACGAAATATGGTTTATATACATATATATATATATATATATATATATTTCAAAATCAGTTTTAAACAAAAACTCAGATATACTATAGTTAAACTAAAACATCCCCCGGATATAAATATACACTACATATAACATGAAGCAAAAAATCAATATTATACTATATATAGAAAACTAATATTCGGTTTAGAAATAAGCAAGATAATATGCTTCTGGACTAATATATATCTATACAACACTTATATATATATAAATACTTCATGTTATATTCCCACATCCGAGACAAATATAAATTGTAAATATTACAACTCAACCTATGATATAAACGTAATATATACAAATAGAATATATAGCTAACATACATTTTAACTCACTGTTTTACACATATACAATACGTTTTTTTTAAATCAAACTATATATAATACTACACAAATTATAAACCAGTACACCAATATATAACAACTGTTTATATACACTGTATTAACAAATATATGTATAACAAACATACCTCATACCCACGTAACATATAGACTACCCTTTTAAATTGATGTAGACTTACAGTTATAACAAATATATTAGAGTACTAACCTATGTTTAAATAAATACTATAGTAAGTTACATCCATACCAGTAAACAAGCTGTAAATTTACCCAAACACGCAAGATATTTAAGATTTTATATATAACGAAACTAGCATTTGTTAAAAATCAAATATATGTATAACTCAAACCGTGATATATATATATATGGTTATACAAACTCTCATATACAACCACTAGACTATATACAACTTACAAGTGTAACAGCCAAAAGTATATATACTATATACATAAACAGTAAAATCTAAGTTACTAAAATATCTACTATTGTAAACTGGACAACTTAAACAAATTTAATAGAAACCTCAATACTTAAATATAGTGGATGCATATGCCTGTAAACAAAATATGAAACATATAACTTAATTTCATATATACAAATATATATATATATAAAATATAGTACCACAAAGCACCACCAGAGGAACACGGCAAAGGCAAGGAGAGGAAGGAGGTGGTTCTAGGCGAGGGTTTGAAGGCTTGGACGATGCAGCAAGGAAGGAGGGGATGGTGTGGTTCGGCTGCGGGTTCGCAAGGCACCGATCGAGGTGGATAGGCTGCTGTTTTCTTCGGATGGAGGCTGGTCTCGATGGGTTTGGTTTGAGGTGGGAAGTCGAAGGAGCAGTGGTGTGGGTCGGCACACGTGGGAGGAGAATGGCCGTGGTGGTGGGAAGAGGTGGCTGCGATTTTGGTTGCCGTGTGTGGCGGCTTCCAGGTGGCGGGTCAGGCGAAGGGATGGGAGGAGCGATAACTAGTTAGGGGGTGAAGGTGGAGGAAGGACGTGGAGGGCTGGTTCGGTGATGGGTTGTCACGGGCGGAGGACGTGAGGAAGTGGAGGCTGACGTGGCGGAGGTGAGGTCAGGTGGTTGAGCGAGGCATGGGTGCTCTCGGTTGGAAGGATGGTGGAAGGAAGATAAGTTTCAGAGCATATAAGAGGAATGGATTTAACGAAAATGAACAGTGAAGGATTGAATGCAAACGTTAGAAATTTAAACAAATATATGCAAAGATTGAATGAATGCAACGGTCACACGATTACAATTCAGCTGACTAAAAATTAAAGCAAATTATTATTGTGGTCCCGGTGCACGTTTCAAATTTTGAAAGGTAAAGGAAGGCGAAAAGTTAAAAAGTGGTACCGTTACAACGTGCTGTTATCAACATTTTCGTCGCGTATCGGACCCCAAAAATACAGAAAAATATACCGCAGAGATCAGCACGACGAGACTATCAAAACGGTATACAGATATTTGTGGTACGATCGTCTGATCGAAAGTCGATAATCGGTACCAGAAATGCTATTATTTTGCCAGAATTAAGATAAACGGAGCAATAAAAATCCAAATTTGACGAAACGAAGACTGATGTTTCACTCAGCAGATGATTTAGAAATTTACTGTATAAAAATATTCAAGTTTGGAAAACATTTTATTTCCATCAAAAATTAACTGACTTAAATTGAAATAGAATTTCATAAGAAAATAAACTTTAACATTATCAGATGAAAATTTACCAGTTGCTATATTAAAATAGACGTATTCCAAATAATAAATTTTTAATTTCAAATTTTATTGTTTAAAATTTCACAAAATTTCAATTAATTTACCAAATAAAATCACTAAAAGTTTTGGGTCGTTACACTCTCTCCCACTCAAAACTTTTCGTCCCCGAAAAGGAAGGAGGTAGGAGAATAGAACAACCAGAAATAGAAGTAGATTGAAGGTCAAGATTAAACAATTAATTTGAACTATATAAATTTTACTTAAAATTTGAAAACTTCATTTGCAATTCAATTATCTTATATACTTTAAAACCTTTCAAAAATCCATTTGTAAAATTTCTTACCATTTATATGCTTAAATAACACCTTTATAAATATAAGAAAAATATTTGAAAACAATTATTTACATCATTACTTTTATTTACAAAGAAGCTATTTGAAAACATTAAACTCATAATTCATAATTTATAATTTTTTTTTTCTCAAGATACTTTTCAAATATTATTAATAATCAATAATCATTTACTTTATATCTGTTTTATTTAATTAATAACCTCAAAATATTTATAACACTAAAATTCCTATTAAACCATGTAGTCTATAATTAAACAATATTTTAAAAGAGTATAGTCAACAAGGAAAAGAAGGAGGATTTGGAAAACAGAATATAGGTGAATAAATAAAGCTGAGTAGATAAGGTAGATTCAAAGGAATAATATCGGGCATGAATAGTTAATTCAAACCATTAGAATTTCAATTTTGAATATTAATACAAAACTTCTTTGTTGGAAATACTTTTATAATAAATTGCCTTTATAACGAAATAATTTTTCTTTCGAAAATACTTTTATAACTCAATGTCTCAACAAGTTTATCCTTGTTCCTGTAGACTCTGGTAGTGCGTTGATCAGGCGCAAAACTAGAATTCTCCAGGTACTTAGTAGACTTGTTTCAACACCCAGTGAAAATACTGGAAAAACTTTTAAAACAGATATGGAAAGTACAATCCAAACAAAACAAACAAAACTTTTGTCTAACCATGGTTCGCAGATACACAATGGTTACGCCTGGATCCCCCAGGAAACAATCCATATCCGTAAGCTTTCTCAGCCCTGCGAGTTACGCCATGATGACTAGTAGAATGCAGGATACACAATGGTTACGCCTGGATCCCCCAGGAAACAATCCGTACCCCCAGGCAAGACTCAGCCAAGTATTTGCGCTACTATTCGCGACCTACACAGATTGCAGGATACACAATGGTTACGCCTGGATCCCCCAGGAAACAATCCGTACCCCTAGGCAAGACTCAGCCAGGCAGTTGCGCTATGCAGTCACGAGAGAAAAATAAGACCATGGGTAACGCCATGGAATTCGAAGGACACTCGAGTATCATATCCGGAAAACCAACAATCAGAGAGAATAATATCGATAGAATGAATCCAAGATGTGGCCACAAATCGGATATCAAGCAGAAGGCACTTTCCATATCTTTACTTCGAAAATATGTATCATATAGTACCTTTTCAAATCACTTTCAAATATCGTACTTATATAAAATCCATTATATATAAGATTTAATTTTCAAATCAAATACTTTCCAAAATCAATAGTATATCAAATCATACTTATATAGACTTCAATTATATAAGATTTCACTTTCAAATTGAGTATCTTTTCAAATCTATAGTTTTTGAATCAATTTCATACTCATACAAATCAATTTTATATAAGTTCGACAACTCCCAAATCAAGTATTTAGTAGCATAAGGTTCTCAAATTTCAATTTGTTTCAATATCAGTTCAATTTCAAAATCATATACAATTTCACCAAATTATTTCTTCTCAAATTATATATCTTTAGTTTCAAAGTTTCCAAAATAATAGATTTAGAAAATAAATCCAGATTTCCAAATCAATAATTTAAGTCAACCAATTCATTTCCAAAATCAAATGTTTTCAAAATCATCTTATACTTACGTAAGGTCTATCTTATATAAGGATCAAATTTTTCAAAATAAATTTCGCTGTATGAAGAGCCATATGGGATTAAATATCTTTGCTTTTATGGGTTATATATCTTTGTAATTTAAATTGGAAATTTTCTTTTAGTAAGCAAAGATATTCTAACTCGACAGCCTTCAATTTCAGCGTCAAAATATATCAATGGTATTAGAATATAAGATGTACATACGTCATCATTTCGCAGAATCTCATTTGATCGCTCGTTCGATCACACAAGTTCGCTTTCGAACTAGTATTGTCCATTCGACTTTCCTAATGCAGACTTCGATATGGTTTCTCGACTAGAAGCCATCAGTCTCCTTGCATAGCCATATACTATGATAGAGAATTCTAGAATCAAGCCCAAAATCCATATCAAATATTCGCCATCAAGAATCAAATGAAAAATCCTAACACGAAATGGTGTAATTCACCTCGAACTTGTGTACTCAAACTTGGATCAATTCAATTATGCGAATAAAACAGCATACGTACAACTTATATTTTTATTCCAACTTGTTAAATATATAGTTTCATAAAGATGTTACTAAGTTAAACATTTAAACTAAATTTTATTCAAAATATTTTGAAGACCAAATTCTTTTCCAAACATTTCAAATCTAAATTTCATATTAGAAAATTTTAAAATTTCCTTATTCGTTTACTTAACCAAACAGTTTTAACTTATTTAAATCATATTACTTCATACTTAAACATTCGAAACAAATTTATATACTTTATCAAATAATTCATACTTTTCAAAATTACTTAGCTTTGAAAATTAAACCTTGATTTGGAAGTACTCAAACTTCAAAATAGTCGAAGAAATCATTTTCAAATTCAAGAGTTGGAAATCAGCCACAAATCAGTAAATCAATTTTAATAGATAGGGTTATATCAAATCCAAAACTCGAGGACTGAACACCGGCTTATTTTAAATCGTTTCAAATACATATACATACATCCTTTGAATATCAAATCTTACTTCGGAATTTGAAGTCAAAAATTGGTTTCGCAAAATCACTCGCGTAGCAATGCTACTAAAGTGGCCTCTCCCCCACTATGAAACTCGAAAATCAATGTCGATGATGCGTGCACTCATCACCGAAATTATTTTCCAGCGACATAAGTGAGTTCTGGACTTCTATTGTCTCAAACTTATTTTGAAATTTCTTTGAAATCATTCGAAACTTATTAAAATCATTTGAAACATTTCTTATTCAGAAAAATGCTTTTAAATCATATTATTATTATATGCTTCAAAATCTTAAACCTAATTTCAAAACACCGGGGTTCAATTCTCGAATTTCAAATTTAAAATCCTTCAGTTATAAATCATTTTTAGATAAATCAAATTTCTTATATATTTTTTTTTCAAAATTACAAATCCTTTCGAAACCTCAAATTCTCAATTTAAAAGGGTATATAATCTTAATCGAAAACATTTCACTTTTCTATATAGAATATAATCATACTTATCAAAATAATAATTTCGGTTTAGAAAACAATTTCTAAAATATAAACAAACCCGATTTTCAAAGGACGATTCACAGACGGATTTCAAAACAAAGATAGAGATTCAATTCAAAAGAACTCTAATCAAATAAAATTCTGATTCGAAGATAGGCTTGAACGAAGATGAGACAATTAACTTACAAAATAGAAGATGGATATACTTATACAAGTGGCGGGCAACCTTAACCAGGTCAACCTTGACTTCAGGAATATGATCGATGCAGAATTCCAAGAAAAATCAACGTTCGATCGCAAGAGATAGCGGCATCTAAACCAAAGATATATAAATCTCCGGTGAATCAATGTCAATTGTAAAGGAGTTCCACCCCTTTACAAATCATCCAAAGATTGGCGGGATCGCCTATTCTTATAGAGATCATTCGAAGTGGAGTTATGGGATACTCCAGAATCAAAAGAATACAAATATGGAGAGACAAGAATGAATTTTGGAACCGTAGGGAACATTCCAAAGTTCAAAGGAAATCGAGTCAAAAGGAAGAGATTAAATTCGAACGAAAGTGATTCTGTAAATAAATTTACAATATATGCTAAGTTTCGCCTAGAGCCAAAGCTCTGATACCAACTATAACGACCCGCTATTTTGGACCATTCAAATCGACAATAAATCCACACATTCCGGAATTGAATTGCTCAAAATACCGCGTTGTTAATTTAAATTTGGCAAAACTCAACATATGCAGTAAATAAATCAATCACAGAATCACAAACACAGAGTAATACAATAATACGCAGCGGAATAGATAAAATAGTAGTTCATGAAGCTACTATATAAACATCAGAGTTAGAAATAAAATACAACAGAATATCTCAAATACAATGAAGTCTCCAATCCAAACAGATGACTTCTGTGAACGAATCAACTGGAAAGCTGGAAGCTGAATCAAAAGTTGGATCTCCAAACGAAGCTCCAAACTCCAAAGGTGAGTCTCGAATGCTGTATCACTCAGTCTGACCCGAGCGTAAAGCAAAACACAAAACACTCGAGTCAGGATTAACATTCTTATATCAATAAATCCAACTCAAGTGAAATATGAACTGAAATACAAGTAACTTAAAGGATGTTTGGGATAACCATCCTCTAAGGATCTGTAGAACTATCTACAAGGTGGGAATATACACTATGACACCGTGGTCATTTTAAATTTATTTACTTCAAAATCAAAATATCATTTTCATTTCAAATATATCTATTTTCCAAATTAGTGTATGTTCATTGAATAATTCATAAAGTAAAGTATTTATAATTTCCTCAAGTCTCACAAATCGATTCAAATTAACTCAAATTCCAAATTCAAATTTATTCAGAGCTCAATTCATCAATTCAATTCAGTTCTAAATATACCATTTAAATTTTCAATATATTTCAAGGCTTTAATATTCAACATTTTCAAAGTTAAATTTAACAGTTTCATATAGCTCTTGATTTAACTTCATTATTATTTAATCAGGGAATATTCACTTAATAAATTCAATATCATTTAACTAGCCTTAAATTTCATTTTTACTAAATATTTCCTTAAATTTATTTGAACAAGAAATATTCATTAAATTATTTAAATCAAACTCAAGTTATAAATCATATCTTAAATTCCAATTTCAATAAGCTTTATATTGGTTTAATTAAATAAAATTCTTTACTAAATTCAAATTATCATCCCAACCTTAACTTATTCAAATTTTTACCAAAATCTATTTTGAAATATAAATTTTATACTTAACATATTATAGGTATTAAATCCATCTTAATTACATTAAGTATCATTATTAAATATGTATATATCATTACCATTTATATATAAATTTTTAAGAATCAACATTTGTTAAAACCATATATTTCTTTCCAAAACCATAGAATTCAATTTCAAAATATTTATATATATGGACCAATGGTGTCTGTATATATATTTATCATCTGGTTAAGTGATACGGATATTTATCATTTCAATCCGAAATTTAAATATATACGGGTAGATATCATTTCGACCCGTAATCCCAATTTCAATTCAAATGAAAATCGCTTGGGTTTATCATTTCAACCCATAACGATTTTCTCCTATTCTAAAGTCCGTTCGGGTATGTATCATTTCAACCCATAGTGAATTCTATACTAACAGGGAACTTGCAGAATGATAACAGATAATATAAAATAAAACAACAGGCATATATCATCAATATAAATAACAGATACTGGTGTCAGATGTCATAGGTGAACATATACAGATAATAGTAATAACAGGCATATAAATACTAGATACTGGTGTCAGATGTCACAGGTGAACATATACAGATAATAGTAATAACAAGCATATAAATACTAGATACTGGTGTCATATGTCACAGGTGAACATATACAGATAATAGTAATAACAGGCATATAAATACTAGATACTGGTGTCAGATGTCATAGGTGAACATATACAGATAAAAGCATACATAACAATTTAAATAACTACAGCATCATATTTCAATTGTCGTTTCTATTGAAATCAAATTTAATAAATACAAGAATGTTAAATCGTGAGTGGTTGCTCACCTTTCGAGGCTAGATAGATTTAACGAAGAAATGAGCTACGAATCCAAGCACGAATTACAAAGCAAAGTACAATGGACACGGATTCGTCGGACAAGCTGATAGATAAGAAATCGATGAGAATGGATCAAATCAATTTTGCTTGATAGAAACGAAATATGGTTTATATATATATATATATATTTCAAAATCAGTTTTAAACAAAAACTCAGATATACTATAGTTAAACTAAAACATCCCCCGGATATAAATATACACTACATATAACATGAAGCAAAAAATCAATATTATACTATATATAGAAAACTAATATTCGGTTTAGAAATAAGCAAGATAATATGCTTCTGGACTAATATATATCTATACAACACTTATATATATATAAATACTTCATGTTATATTCCCACATCCGAGACAAATATAAATTGTAAATATTACAACTCAACCTATGATATAAACGTAATATATACAAATAGAATATATAGCTAACATACATTTTAACTCACTGTTTTACACATATACAATACGTTTTTTTTAAATCAAACTATATATAATACTACACAAATTATAAACCAGTACACTAATATATAACAACTGTTTATATACACTGTATTAACAAATATATGTATAACAAACATACCTCATACCCACGTAACATATAGACTACCCTTTTAAATTGATGTAGACTTACAGTTATAACAAATATATTAGAGTACTAACCTATGTTTAAATAAATACTATAGTAAGTTACATCCATACCAGTAAACAAGCTGTAAATTTACCCAAACACGCAAGATATTTAATATTTTATATATAACGAAACTAGCATTTGTTAAAAATCAAATATATGTATAACTCAAACCGTGATATATATATATATATGGTTATACAAACTCTCATATACAACCACTAGACTATATACAACTTACAAGTGTAACAGCCAAAAGTATATATACTATATACATAAACAGTAAAATCTAAGTTACTAAAATATCTACTATTGTAAACTGGACAACTTAAACAAATTTAATAGAAACCTCAATACTTAAATATAGTGGATGCATATGCCTGTAAACAAAATATGAAACATATAACTTAATTTCATATATACAAATATATATATATAAAATATAGTACCACAAAGCACCACCAGAGGAACACGGCAAAGGCAAGGAGAGGAAGGAGGTGGTTCTAGGCGAGGGTTTGAAGGCTTGGACGATGCAGCAAGGAAGGAGGGGATGGTGTGGTTCGGCTGCGGGTTCGCAAGGCACCGATCGAGGTGGATAGGCTGCTGTTTTCTTCGGATGGAGGCTGGTCTCGATGGGTTTGGTTTGAGGTGGGAAGTCGAAGGAGCAGTGGTGTGGGTCGGCACACGTGGGAGGAGAATGGCTGTGGTGGTGGGAAGAGGTGGCTGCGATTTTGGTTGCCGTGTGTGGCGGCTTCCAGGTGGCGGGTCAGGCGAAGGGATGGGAGGAGCGATAGCTAGTTAGGGGGTGAAGGTGGAGGAAGGACGTGGAGGGCTGGTTCGGTGATGGGTTGTCACGGGCGGAAGACGTGAGGAAGTGGAGGCTGACGTGGCGGAGGTGAGGTCAGGTGGTTGAGCGAGGCATGGGTGCTCTCGGTTGGAAGGATGGTGGAAGGAAGATAAGTTTCAGAGCATATAAGAGGAATGGGTTTAATGAAAATGAACAGTGAAGGATTGAATGCAAACGTTAGAAATTTAAACAAATATATGCAAAGATTGAATGAATGCAACGGTCACACGATTATAATTCAGCTGACTAAAAGATTAAAGCAAATTATTATTGTGGTCCCGGTGCACGTTTCAAATTTTGAAAGGTAAAGGAAGGCGAAAAGTTAAAAAGTGGTACCGTTACAACGTGCTGTTATCAACATTTTCGTCGCGTATCGGACCCCAAAAATACAGAAAAATATACCGCAGAGATCAGCACGACGAGACTATCAAAACGATATACAGATATTTGTGGTACGATCGTCTGATCGAAAGTCGATAATCGGTACCAGAAATGCTGTTATTTTTGCCAGAATTAAGATAAACGGAGCAATAAAAATCCAAATTTGACGAAACGAAGACTGATGTTTCACTTAGCAGATGATTTAGAAATTTACTGTATAAAAATATTCAAGTTTGGAAAACATTTTATTTCCATCAAAAATTAACTGACTTAAATTGAAATAGAATTTCACAAGAAAATAAACTTTAACATTATCAGATGAAAATTTACCAGTTGCTATATTAAAATAGACGTATTCCAAATAATAAATTTTTAATTTCAAATTTTATTGTTTAAAATTTCACAAAATTTCAATTAATTTACAAAATAAAATCACTAAAAGTTTTGGGTCGTTACACATGTCGACATGGTCATAGGGGGGATGTCGACATGGTGCAGTGAATTTTGATGGCTTATTTTGATTTTGTGAATAATTGTGTGTATATATATATATTTATATAATATACTAACATTTATTCTGGAGATAAGATAAGCTAGATAACAGAAAAAGGAATTCAATTTCATTGCTTAATAGAGTGATACAATGATTAATCATAAAGAACTACATGAACATTCAAACAAACTAAACTAATACAACATGAAATGAAAAGATAGAACTAGTTAGAGGATGATGATGATGAAGATAATCCAAGTTTCTTGCTTACTTTGGAAATAAACTTGTTCATCTTGGATGAAATTTTATCCAACTTCTTACTAACGGATCGTTTAAGAATCCGTTGATTCTTAACAATGGTCTTTTGGTTATTGAGAAGAGTTTTGTTGGTTGGATTAGGAGGATAGTCAATACTTTCCAAGGATGTTTCACCTTCTTCTTCTTCTTCTATTTCCATTTCATCCCTTTCTTCTTCTTCCTCTTCCTCCTCTTCCATCTCTTCATGAGCCAAACGCTCTTCCTTTTCGGCAAGAGTCTCATACAGTTGAAAAACAAATGGAATTTTCATAAGAGAAATATTTGAGTGATTGAAAACCTTTCTTGAAACAAATTCTTCTCCTTTGAAATCTAGTCCAAAATAGTTAAAAATCCGAGTGAGATAGATTCCATGATACAAAGTATTCTCACCCATTTCAAGATTTTTGGGACGAAGTTCATCCAAAATAACTTGCGCCCAATTAACATCATAATTTCCAAAAATAGCAAAAAGTGCTTTGCAAACTTTTGAAGTAGGATTGTTAAAATTCCCCGATCTTGGGGTCAAAGTATGTTGTAAAAGAAGATTGACAATTCTAGCTTTTGGTCGAAAGTTTCGATTTTTGAATTCAAAATTATCATTTCCTTCAAAAATATGGTGAAACGTCTCACGATCATTTTCATTAGTATTAAAACTAGAAAGATCCATTCCCGTATTCTTGCAATTGAGAATGGTACCCAAAAGATCACAATTTAAAACGATTCTAGTGCCTTTGACACTACTCCAAATATCATCATCATTTCCATTATAAAATCCTCGATTAAGATTTGCAAAAATTTTTTTAACAAGATTTGGATAGCAAACAAAATCATTTTGAGAAGCATCAATAAGACTGAGAACATGATTGTTTGCAAAAAGAGAATCAATTTCATAAGTAGAAAAAGCTTGAAATAAAGCAAACTTTCAATGATGGACTTTTCCATAGTTAGCACAATTGATGTATGCTTTTATGGCCTCCGGATCATTGAAGAGTTGCTCTTTTATCTTTCTGGAAATTCTCATGGTGGAAGGGTTGCTTGAAGAAGCCATTAGAGTAGAGAGTAGAGAGCTTGAAGTTTTGAAGAGAATGTTTGAATTTGAAAATGAAAGTGAAAAGATGTGATAAAAGATAGTGAATAAATAGATTCTCAAAGGACATATTCTCTGGTCAAAAGATGCCTTTTCAGAGAATTGAATGAAGTTAAAAGGTGGAGGGAAATTCAACCATTTGAATTCAAATTTTGAATTTCAAATTTTGGATTTCAAATTCTGTACCCATGTCGACATCATGGTAGGGACCATGTCGACATGTGTTTTTGAATTTCTATAATTTATTTTTCATAAGAATTCTAATATATATATATATTCTTATTATTTTTAATGTCTATATATATCTGGAATATTATTAGTATACTAGTATGTAGCCCGTGCCGATGGCATGAGTTCATGTTTTGCTTAACATAACCTATAATATAATATGTTGGATATGTACAATTTGATCGGTGCTAAATTTATTCACGATATGATCAGTAATATTTTTTTATAATTTTAAAATGCATACAACATGCAGCTAAGCTTTTTGTTTTCCATTTTTGTATAACATGAGTATCAATAGAGTATACCAATAAAGTTAATTCATTCATTTGGGAATAATAAAATGAAAATGGATGGACAATAAAAATTTAACACCATAAAACTGTCTTTTCTTTTACAATGACACCTGTTAACTAACAATTAAAAAAATTACAAACATTTAGCTATAACAATTGTGTTATTATAGTAATGAAAATGTAGACTTGTAGTTAATTAGAGTGAACAGGATCTTGATGACTATATCCATAGCAAGAGAAATATTTTGCTCCAAATCCTCTTTAGTGGAAATGAAAACCTAATAATAATAAATGTTGTGGGTAAATAGTGCTAATTAATTTAGCAAGGCTACTGCATTTGTGCATCATTGACAGATCAATGTTTAGTTCAGGCGTTGATCCAATCTATATAAGAGTAAAATTGAAAAAATAAATTATATTAAACAGTATATCAAGATAATAATAGGTAATGAGAAAAATAGTACCTAGTTTAAATATTCGGCAAAAGCACGACTCTCAACCTCTTTGGACTTTAGCCGCATGTTTTTATTTAGTGATAACACATGAATAACATGCCACAATGTCGATCTTCTTAATGTTGATGCATCAATATCTACATGTGTTCCCTTTGGGATAACCGGTAAAGTTTGGTGACTGCAGCATCAAAGTTCTATTTGCACACACCATTAGTTTGGCCAGCATCGCAGTTCCAATAGCACCGAGACATGCCCCTGTTCATTAGTTCAGTTTGCTCACACCCTCACTTCAGTTTCCAGCTTGGTTTGCACACATCAGTTCATGCATCAATCACACACATATAACTTTTGTTGCTTAGTTTGCATCAATCTCGTGTATATGGTATAGCAGTTCAGATGGCTCATGCCCTCTTCAACTTTCAATAGCATGCAACAGGTTACTCATTAAACAACATGCATCAACATGCAGTAGCTTTCCTTGCTCTTGCTAAGCCATCTATATTGGCGTCACTATATCTATATTATATGTTGCATGATGCAATGTTTGTTTGGCTTTGGATAAAATATTCAGAAGAAATATGAATAAAATATAGTTTTGTATAAGATTAATGGTGATGGCCTATTTATTTACCCATTAATTATGAGTTAATAATATACGTATCTTCCAGGCACAGCTTCTTCTATATCCACATAAATTGCTTTAACTAATAAATACATAGATACACTTCCATGTATACATAGATAAAGTTAGGCCATAAAGAGTGGTTTGCCTTTAAGAAAATAGATTGATGGCTTTAAGCATAGCCGCAATAGCTGTACATTCTCTATTGATCTTATCCTCATATTCTCTATCTAAACATAAATCTAATAATAATATAATCATATTCCCAAGTTAGCCACATTACCATTTATATGTATATATGCATATATACATATAATTTCATGCAAAAAGCAAGTTTACTGTTGTACAGGTATAACCATAATCATATTCAACTAAGGCAATCAGAGCTTCTTCACCATGCTCCTTCTTCAGCACATCTTGCATGTCTGCTACTTCATGCCCGCCACAACATAAACATTTTCAACTTAGTAGTCAGAGTTTCTACACCATGCATACTCCTTACTTCAGTGCATCTTGCACCATGTCTACTATATTATGCATGTTCCATGCCTGCTACAACATGAACATACTCCTTTCTCCAGTGCATCTATCTTCCTTTGCTGGAATATATCACTTCCTCCAACATCATGCCTGCTACAACATGCCTGTTCCATGCCTGTTCTGATATGCTTCACTATCAGCTAGCTGCAGCATGTCTCTTAGATCGTTAGCATTGCTCTGTTCATTGCATCACTTCCTCCACCAACTCACTCTACCACCTCATCTCTCTTCGTTTGCATTTCAGTACACTGCATGTTGCTTTTTTCACAATCTCAGCTCCACTTTGTAGCGTGTTCCCACCGTCTTAATACTCCTCTGAACTACTTCGTTATGTTGCTTTGGCACTCATCACGATCCATCAGCAAGCAGCAGCACCTGTCCCTTCTACTACGACACCTGAAACACAACCACGGTGCCTTCAACACCATTGCTCGACCTTGCATTTGACATCACTCTAGCTGTTCCTTACGGCTAAGCTATTCTGCATCTTAAGATTCTTAACTGCTTCCAGTAGATTTAATTGCTGGTTGTTGTCAACGGCAATGTAATCATATTATTTTTTCATTTTACCATTTTATTATTGTTGATCATCATAGTGATGATCATCCACATTTGTAACACCTAATTCTCATCGAACCTATGTACGAACTTTGATTTATGATTAGTAAAATAGGAGTGCTCTCCTCTTATGAGAACCACTCTTCATCAAAAAAATAATGTACATATTATCCAAATGAGAGAACATGAATGAATAACACAGACATCCATTACATGTAACAAATAACTGAACCTGATTTCCACTTAGCAAAGTTTCACTTTTATCATATCCCTGTATCTATAGGAATTACTTTTTATGCATTTATCATTCACATGCGTATAGGAGGAGAAATATTTTGTAACAAACTGATAATACTTGAGCTAGAATTAATAAAATATTATGTAACAAACCGATAATAGTTAGAGGCAGAAACAAACCTCATGTCATGTAATTTAGATCCACTACCAACATGGTACTAAACTGAATAACCATACATATTGCTACACTATGTACTTCATGTATGTTTTATATAAAATCGCTTGCATGCCACAACTAAGAAATAACATACAACACAAATTATTACTCAAGCAACACTCAAGTTTACACCAAATATGAAATAATGTCCAAACCTCATATAGATAAATAAAAATGACACTGATTTGCATTGTTGTGAATGGTTTTTTAATATTTTTTATGTATATAAATTTTGAACATAAATTAAGAACTTATAGATTTTGAGCAAAAATGCTACATTATGGCAAGTAGAAAACATATGCAAATGTAGTAAAGAGGGAAAAAATTGGAAAGTGCACAAATGTTAAGACATTATAGATTTTGAACAGAAATACATACATTGAACACAAATAATACATAGAAGGGAATACATAAAACCAAAAGTTACATGTAAAAAGAAAATAAGTGAAACAAAGTACAACATAGACTAATTTATTAAAATAAAGATGTGAACATAATGATCAGAAGACAAACATGTGAAGATCAAACATGTGAAGATCAAATATCGTCAGTAGCTATTTTGTACCGCCCATTCGATCTGCAAATGTAAATAATTAAAACCCGTTAGAACTATTTGTTTCATTGTCAATTCAGGAAAATAAATATATATTACCACTGCCTTAATGAACTCGTCATTTGAATCAATCCAATCTTAAAACATGGTTTTCTGTTGCTCTGCTGGATCAATCTCTTCTGAATCATTCAGCCGAGAAAACATGGTATTCTGCTGGTCTTATGCAATAATGTCAACCAAATAATTGGTGTCATTCATTTCATTGTAGGAAGAAAAGTTGTAGTTTGACCACTCTCATTTGGTTCAACCTTAATCATAGCTAGTGGCAAGGAGTTAGCGGCAGTTTTGATCACACCTCCAGGTGGCATAAAGTTAGTGGTGGGAACTTGAACAATGCCCTTGGTTTCAGTGGTCAGTGGTGCTACTACTGCTTTTGCTTCCATATTAGCAACCTTATTTTTGTTTAGTTGCATCATTTGTATATCTCCATCTGCTTCCAAGTTAGTGGTGGTTCTCTATAACAGTTAAAGCCATGTTACATGCTGAAAATAAAACAATATCATGTTAGCATGATACGATACATAATGGTTATAACATTCCGACAAACATTTCATATGCAAGATAGTGAAAAGGGAAAAAAAGTAAATTATATTAGTATGCAGTATAGAAAGAAAAACGTGGAGGAAGAAGTAAAGACAAAGCAAGAAAGGATGATTAAGTACATGTCGGTTATAACATTTTGACAAACAATCCATATGCAGAATAACGAAAAGGAAAAAAATGTAAATTGGATAAATTCATATCAGTATACAATATGAAAAGAAAAACGTAGAAGAAGGAAGGAGAAAGCATGGAGGGAAAAAAATACATACAGTTTGTTTAATAAATGATTGCATGCGAAATAATAAAATGGAGAAAGGTATAAACAGAGGAAGACAAAGTGGGTTGTAAAACGTGTGCTGAAACGTGATGTGTGAAAGTAGTGGGAACCTTAGTTGTTTGAGGAAACGATGGCAATCCTCAACATTGTATATCTGTTTCGTTTATAGCCATTTGATGTCTTACTTTAAAAATAAATCTCAACCGTTATTTGTCTCTTGTTTATCCACCAAGGGATTTTATTATATAGATTCCATAAGATATTATGATACTAAAAAATAAAAATAATAATAAGATAAGATAATAATAAAAAATAAAAATTTTAAATTTCAAACAACACACCAATTCAAAATCAATCAATCAAGCCATCAATTCTAAGCATGCAATTTCAACCAATTGTATTGTAAATGTGTACCTTTTTCTGAGTCCGTTTCTCTGAATTCGTTGGAGTCGTGAACTGCCGTGAAACACATATTTGAATTATCTGTCTTTTGATCATCATCGCTTGAAGACGAGTCTGAGTCATCTAGAGTAGCAGTAAAAGCACATTTTCGTTTCTTTACGGAATCATTGTTTATAGGAAGGTTTTGCTTATCTGGATACGGACAGTCTCTTTTGATATGGCCTGATTCGTCACAATTGAAGCATTTGATATTGTTTGGCACTACATTCTGATTTCCTGCATTCTTATAGTTGTTTCTCTTGAGATTATTCATCTTTCTGTATTTCAGAAATTTCCGAAAATTCTTGGTCATAAAGGCTATCTCTTCATCATTATCGCTATTTGAGTCCAATCCATCGGTTAATGCATTGAATTCCATTGATTTCTTTTCAGATGCTTTGCTTTCTCTTCTCCCGATCATTTGGACTTCAAACGACATTAGATTTCCAATTAATTCTTCTATCTTTAAGGTACTAATGTCATTTGACTCTTCGATTGCAAGTGTCTTTTGATCCCATTCCGGAGTAAGAGAATTTAAGATTTTTCTGACTTGATCTTCTTCGAAAAATTCCTTTCCCAAGGATATTAGAGAATGCACAATATCCTGAAATTTACTATACATATCAGAAATAGACTCATTAGAATTCATTTTAAATAATTTAAACTGATTTGTGAACATGGAAATTTTGGTCTATTTAACTTTGCTTGTTCCTTCGTGAGTAGCTTGCAAAGTTTTCCAGATTTCATATGCAGACTTACAAACTGACACTCTATTAAATTCATTCCTATCAAGTGAACAATATAGAATATTCATTGCTTTAGAATTATTCTGTGCAACAGTCTTTTGCTCAGTGGTCCACTGTGCAAAATTAGTTGTGGGTTCATAATATTCATTCTGTATGATATTCCAAGTGTCTAGACTTACAGATTGTAAATATATTTTCATCCTTCATGCCCAGTATGCATAGTTACTGCCATTAAAAAGTGGTGGTCTGGCAGTGGACTGACCTTCTACAAATGAACTAGTACCAGTAGTAATAGAACAAGTGTTAGTAACAGTACCAGTGTTGGTAGCCATTTTGAAAACTTTTCAAAATTCAGATTATGAAACTTTGAAAACCTGGCTCTGATACCAAATGTGAGAAATGCGGATTACGGATCTTAAGGCTAGTATAAACACTAGAGGGGGGGTGAATAGTGTTTTAAGGAGTTACTAATTCCTTTTGAGTTTATATTAATTTGAACACAAATGTATGCAATATTCAGACACAGATATGATCACAGATTCAAACACAGATGCAAATATAAAGTAAAAGCAGTAAAGGAATGAACACACCGGATTTTATACTGGTTCGGAGTTACCCTACATCCAGTCCTGCACACAAGTACGGATTTCCTTTCAAAAACAATCTTTACAATTACAACCCTCGATTTCAAGGCCACGAGGTACACCACTCCAGATTCACAATCCTCTGGGTAGAGATACTTGATTTCCCGGGCAACAAGTTCACCCAAATGATTTCCTAGGCTACAATCACACCTTTTCTCACTTGATTGATTTCCAAGGCTACAATCACACCTTTTCACACTTGATTGATTTCCAAGGCTACAATCACACTTTTTCTCACTTGATTGATTACAAAGAAGCCTATAACTCTGAATAGCACTAGGATCTTGTTGAGATAGTGATAGAGAATCAAACCAGAAATGATCAAGTTAAATTCAATGGTGATTTCGGCAGAGTAATGGTAAGAATATATATAAAGAAATGTGGAAGAAGAACAAGAAAAATATTGTTAAAAATTCGTTGAAAACATCCTCTATTTATAGAAGAACAACAGCCATGTCTATTCGTGAAAGGTTATGGCGAATAGACAATTCTTTTGAAATTCAAATTTTTGAAACCAACTGGCACTATGTCGACATGGGTATCTTGGGTATGTCGACATCCCAAATGAAATTTTGGTGATTTGTTTTTCTTTGAAAAATACTTCTATCTTATATTAAAACTATTTTAAACTTTATAAATATACTTAACTATAGTTAAAATACATAAGTAAATATAGAGAATAATATATATATAATTTTACTATAATTTTATATTTAAATCTAAGTATAAATATATTATAATTAAAAGATAGTTTAAAACAAACGAAGTTTAAAACAAGAGTTTATTTAAAAAAAAATCAAAGAATATTTTAAGGCTAAAACATCATTTTGAAAATCGTTTGAAAAGATAATTTTTAAGGCTAAAACATTTTGAAAAGCAGTTTTGAAAATCATTTTGAAGTAGTTTTGCAAGCTTCTTCATGTAGAATATCTCATCACATCAGGACTCAAGAACTTGTACAAAACCAGGATGTTCGTGGGTTTGTAAGCCACTTTGTTGTAGGTTTGTAATCTACTTGTCGTGGGTTTGTAAGCCACTAAAAAAGGTAGAAATGGGTTCCATCCCAAATGAAATATGGAGTGAAGATTTCAGTGCTATTATGAAGTTTTAACATAATTCTAGACTCAATACTTATCTTGTATTATTAAAATCTTGAACTCTTGATAACTTGATTTCTTGATACTCATGAGTCTTCAATCTTGATATCTTTGATCTTTAAATTCATCAGTCTTGTATCTCTATACTGTACAGTCTTCATTCTTGATACCTGCATGGTTAAATCCTGCATATACATATATATCTAAACTATAATGTTAGTATTTATATTTTATAATCTTATTCTAAGGTTGTTGTCATCAAAACCATCATCTCAAGGACTAACAGGCTATGCACTAAGAACCTACGATAGCTAAAGATGCTAATAAATTCTAGGTAAATATATGAACTTTGGTAGCATTTGGGAGGTCATCTTTCTTAAGTGATGGTTGAGAATTTCATAAAGATGAAATAGCCATAAAGAATGAATCTACGATATATCTATCCCTCTATAATTGTTTCAACTCTCTTTTTCTTCCGTTTCTTACAAACGCTTCCTTATGTGAAAAGATAGAATGAATCTACGATAGACGTTTAACTTTGGGAGAAGGAAGGACAAATGATAGTGGAGGAACCGTTAGTACTCAAACTAAAGGCCAAGGAGGAAAGACAATCCTGGAAGTTCATTTTGAAAATGGTAATGAAATGCCTTCCCTAGCTGTCGGGAATATGGATACAAATGCACTCTTTTAGCACATTTTAGCAAACTTAGTGCAGCCGTAAGTACCAATGCTGGGCTAGAATGTACCAAGGGGCCCAGTGCAGGAAGTTAGAGAGGATTTTTCCAAATGAATAAGGATTTCAGAAGCCTAGGAGGAGAAATGTTTGATAGGACAAAATAGATGTTGGAGGCTAGTGATTGGCTGGTGATGTGTGAGAGGATTTTTGAAGAACTTAGAGTTGACCGATGCTTAGAAGGTGAAGCTTATATCTAGATAGTTCAAGGGACTAGCAATTGTCAGGTGGGGAACTATGAAAGCAGAGTTTCCCGAGCAAGAAATCACTTAGGAAAGGTTTAGGGAGATGCTTAAAGAAAAATATATTCCAAGGTCAGAGCAGTTGGTAATGTCCCGGGAGTTTATGGAGCTGCAATAGGGGAATTTGATGGTGCTGGAGTATGTGCAGAAGTTTAATGCATTTTCAGTATGGAGCTAATCTAATTAGGACATAAAGAAAGAATGTAGAGAAGTTCATTTTGGGAGTGAGGTCCGGATTGTGTGATTGGACAATGGCTCATCTAGAACTTCCATTTAATGTAATTGCAGATATAGCAAGGAGGTATGAGCTATGGCATGCTAAAAGGTGAGGCATGAGGCAATAGGCTCAGACTGATAAAAAGAAAAGGAGGTTCTTCTCAATATCCGAAAGGCAAGAAAGGCCAAAACCAAAAAGGAAAGGCTAAGGATGGAGAAGAGTAGAAGGATGTTGCTGATGTAACATTCTACAATTGTAGGCAAAAATGGCATGGTGCAAATAAGTTTCTGGAGCCGGTTGGGTTGGTGAAGATCAAATGCTCTATTTTTGACAAACCCAAGCACAAGCAGAAAGACTATCCCGAGTTCAAGCAGCCAAAGCTTTTTTGCTTTGGAAGGACCGTCACCTGGACCAATAACTAAAGAGAAGAGGAAGAAATTTGTGTTAGGAGGTATGATCTCGGTCTCCAGTACTTCAGTTAGAGCTCTGTTCGATATGGGTGCTACCCGTTCTTATATACCGAAAGACATAGTGGATAGGTTAGAGTTATATACAACCTATCTAGTCACGTTTTACCTATGATTAATCTGATCAATGAGCATGCTACTCTCGGCTTAATGTGCACTGACCTTGTGTTTGATTTGTGTGGTCGTTTGTTTGTTTTAAACCTATATGTGTTTGACTTCGTAATGTATGAGGTAATTTTGGGTATGGACTGGTTAGTGCGTAATAATGCTAGGATCTTTTGTGCTAATAGAGTCATCACATTATGGAGTCCAAATGATGGGAAAAGGATCATGGTGGCTTTATATATAATGGATGAAAAATAAGGATTGGCATTGTGTTCGATGGAGGATCATGAGGAAGAGATAAGTAGAGTATAGGCAGTCTAGGAGATTATAGATGTTTTGGGATAGTAATGGGATTACCACCAAGAATATAGATTGAGTTCTATAAAGACTTGAACCTAGGGCCACAAACTGTAGATCATCTAAAGAGTGTCGTCCAAAGAGACGGAGGAATTGAAGAAGTAGTTGGTAGAACTTGAGCATATAAGTTTCATCAGGCCGAGTAGCTCACCATGGGGAACATCAGCAGTATTTGTGAAGAAGTCGGATAGGTCATTATAAATGTGCATTGACTACCGAAAGTTGAATAAAGTAATAGTGAAGAATCATTATCCATTGCCTAGGATAGATGACTTGTTTGACTAGTTGAGTGGGGCGAGAATAGTCTCGTTGCTAGATTTGGCAATAGAATTCCATCAATTGAGGGTAGCGGAGGATAGTGTCCCACTAACCACAATCAGAATAAGGTATGGTTCATGTAAATGGTTAGTGATACCATTTGGACTGACTAATGCACCTGCATTCTTTGTGGATTTTATGAAAAAAATCTTTTGTGATTAGTTGGATAGATTTGTGTTGGTCTTCATTGATGACATTTTAGTGTACGATAAGAATGAGAGAGTCCATGAAGTCTATCTTAGGTTAGTGTTGGAGATGTTGAGATGTCACAAATCAAAGGTGAAGTTTTCAAAATGTCACTTTTGGAAATGGTAAGTTAAGTTTCTTGTGCATGTTGTGTCGAAGAATGGATTAGTAGTGGATCCATTGAAGACATAAACCACTGACATTGGAAGAAATCGAATACAATCACAAAGATAAGATGTTTCTTTGGACTAGCTGGCTATTTTGCATATTCATTAAGGCTTTTTTACATATAGTAGCAACCTTAAATAAATTTACTAGAAATAATGAGCAGTTCGTGTGGACTGATAAGTGTAAAGGGTCATTTCAAGAGTTAAAGAAGTTATTAACAAATGCTTATGTCTTAATCGTATCTACAGGGAATCAAGACTTGATGGTGTATAGAGATGCTTGTGGAACTGTTTTAGGAGAAGTGTTGATGCAAAAAGGGCAAGTGATAGCTCATGCATCAAGGAAGTTAAGACCGCATGAAGTTAGATATCAATTCACGACTTGGAGTTGGCAGCAGTAGTTTTTGCACTAAAGATTTGGAGATATTATCTTTTGGAAGTGCAATTTGAGTTATATACAGACCACAAGTCCCTTAGTTATTTATTATCTCAAAATGAGTTCAATATGAGGCAGCAGATATGGGTAGAATTCTTCATGGCATACGACTTCAGTATAGAGTGTACGCTAGAAAAGGGAAATAAGGTTGCGGTTGCTTTGAGTAGAATGTAATAGAATGGAGTGTTATTCATGATTAAGGAATGTAAGATGTTGGATATTTTTACGTCTTAGAGTGCATTATAGAACAAATGCAGACTAAAGTCAAGATCCGGGCCTGGTAGCAAGTTTGGATGTACATCCAATGCTTGTAGACAGAATTGCTGCAAGGAAAAGGGAAGACCCACTGTTAGCCAAGAGAATTAGGCAATTTGGAATGAGTGCCAATGTTGGGGACCTAAAAGGGTTCGAGATAGAATCGAAGAGATAGCTTAGGAAGAAAGGAAAATCGTGCGTTTTGAATGTAGAAAATCTTCGAAAGAAGGTCTTGGAAGAAAGTCATCTATTTAAGTTTACCATTTATCCCACAGGAATCAAGATGTAATGAAGAGACTATTCTTTTGAGAAGGGATGAAGTGGGGTGCCAGTGAATGTGCTGAAGAGATATTTCACTATCAACGGGTAAAGGTTAAACATCAAAAGTCGAGTTTTTAACTTCAACCTTTAGAAGTACTGACTTGGAAGTGGGATTCAATGTCCATATATTTTACTGATGGGTCACCTAGGTTGAGAACAGGAAACGATAACATTGGGTGATAGTTGATAAATTGAACAAGGTTCCCCATTTTATCCTAGTAAATTCGATAAGAAGGGCAAATACTTTTGTGAACTTATATATGAAACTTGTGCTAAGACTACATGGAATTCCAAGCAATATTGTCAGTGATAGAGACCCTTGTTTACTAGTTAGTTCTGGAGAAGTTTGTAGAGCACATTGGCTATGGAGTTGAACATGAGTATGACTTACCACCCACAGACCGATGGCTAAGAACTGGGTGCTCGAAGGTTTGTTGAGGCCATGTGTTGAAGATTTTGTAGAACCTTGGGAAGATCATTTGCATCTTGTAGAGTTTGCATACAATAACAGTTACCTGTTGAGTATCGGGATGACCCTGTTTAAGGCACTTTATGGTAGATCGTGTAAGTCGCCTATTTATTGGTTGGACATAGGGGATAGGCTCGTGTTGGGATATGATTTGGTAAGGGATGCTGCTAAAAAGGTAGAATTGATTCATGCTAGAATGAAGATAGCTCAATCAAGACAGAAGAGTTATGCTAACAAGAGGAGAAAAGAGCTTGAGTTCGCAATAAGGGACTATGTGTTTGTTAAGGTTTCTCAGATGCGAGGAGTTATACACTTTGGGAAGGCAGAGAAATTGGAAGCTAGATATGTTGGACCATTCCCAATGATGGAGAAAATTAGTAGGCTTGCCTTTTTAGTTGAGTTACCAAGTAGTTTAGTTAGGTGCATAATGTCTTTCACGCCTCACACTTGAGAAAATGTGTGCAAAACCAAAATTGGTACTAGAGCCAAGGGCAGTTAAGGGCATATTTGTACAACTAAATTTGGCTTATGTTAGATGAGCAAAGGGAATAGTGGGCCATAGTACGAAAGAGTTAAGGAAAAAAGTTATCAAACTTTTCCACATCTAGTGGAGTGACGATGGCGATGATTATACTTGGTAGGTGGTGGATAAGATTAGAAATCATTATCCAGATTTGTTTTGACATGTATGACCAAACATTTATGCTTTATTGTTTAGACTAGTAGTGATAGTAGTATGACTTCAGGTTATGATATGATGTGTGTTAGTAGTGGCACAGATACATTATGATTGATAATTGATGATTTACATTAGTAGGGAACTAATGTGATTATTATACTATGTGTACATTGTTTTGTTGATGGTGGTTTTATCCTATCTCGTCTTAATTTCGAGGACGAAATTTTTATAAGAATGGGAGATTGTAACACCCCATATTTTGGAGCATTATAATATGAGGAAGTTAATTAAATAATAAATTAACCAAATTAGTTTATGAAGATAAAATTAAGACAAGTTACTTAAAAGGGAACAAACGTAAGATGGAGAGTTAGGGGAATTAATAAGAATAGGCTAGAATGAGGTTTTAGCCCAAAGCCCAATTTACTAACCCCCTAACCCTCCAGCATTTCATCTATTCCATCATTCACTCAAAAAAAAAACAAAAAAATTAACCAAAGATAGACCGACCATATTTTTACAGGAAGAGAAAAAGAAAATTAAAAGGAAAGAAGGAGTTCCATTCATAGGAAGAAGCAAAGCTCCAAATCAAGTGTAATAAAAAAATACGAGTAATTCTTTCTCTAAAACCTACCAAACAAGTGTGGATTTGGATTATATGTATTTGTGATGTTTTGAATGCTAGTGAACAAGTTTAGAAAGAATAGGAAATATTTGTTCATGCTAGGGAATTTCAAGATGATGATTTATGAAGTATTTAAGAAAAAATATGAGCCAAATATTCCCCAAACTACTTGAAATTTTCATATGATGTGTAGAATAATAATGTGGAGTTGGGCGTTTAATTTCATAATTTTTTCAAATTTATATGAATTTACTAAGTTGAGAAAATGCCTGATTACAAAAATCAATTATTTAAAATATTATAAATATTTATTTTGGCATGGAAATTTTATATAAGACAAAATATGATGATTATGATTTTTGGTGAATTTTTAGGATTTTTCCCAGGTATTTCCGAATTTATATGAATTATATGGCAAAGGGAAGAGCTAATTATAAAATTATAATTAATTAATTAGTTAAGAAGATAATTAATAATTTCTAAAAAGAAATTACATAAAGCCTTGGTAAACCAGTGATAATTTAACATATAACTGGGTTAGGTAAAAAGAAGTTCCTTTCGATGAAAATAAATAGTTTTCAAGTTAATTACCGAATTGCTATATCAACTTGCTATGTCTCAATGTCAACTAGTAATAGATCAACTAGTTATAGCTCAATGTCAACTTATGATAGTTCAGTTACCAACTTGATACATCTCAATATCAACTTGCTACAGATTAATATCAATTGGAAATAACTAATATAAACTAGAGATATCAACTTTCTATAACTCAATTTCAATCGTTTATAGCTCAACTGGTTATATCTCAACTGTTTATAGCTCAATATCATCTTGTGTTAGCTCCATATCAGCTTGGGAAATCTCAACATTAAGTTGTTATAGCTTATTTCCAATTGGAGATAGCTAATATAAACTAGGGATATCTGCTATAGCTCAATGTCAATTGGTTATAGCTCAATATCAACTTGCAATAGCACAATATCAACTTGTGATAGCACAATATCAACTTGCAATAACTCAATATCAACTTTTTATAGCTCAATATCAATTAGATATAGCTAATATAAACTATAGATATCAACTTGCTATAGTGCAATGTCAACTGGTTATAGCTCAATATCAACTTGCGGTAGCTCAATATTAATTTGCTATAGCTCAATGTCAACTGGAGATAGCTAATATAAACTAGAGATATAGCCTTGTTATCGCTCAATGTCTACAAGTTATAACTCAATATCAAATTTCAATAGCTTAATATCAACTTGCGATAGCTCAATATCAACCCACGATAGCTCAATATCAACTAGAGATTGCCAATATAAACTATGGATATCAACTTGCTATACCTCAATGTCAACTAGTTATAGCTCAACTGGTTATAGCTCAATTTCAACTTGTGATAGCTCAATATCAACTTGTTATACCTTACTGTCAACTAGAGATAGCTAATATAAATTATAGATATCAACTTCTATACCTCAATGTCGACTTATTCTAGCTTAACTGATTATAGCTTGATATCAACTAGCGATAGCTAAATATTAACTTGCTATAGATTAATGTCAACAGTGATAGCTAATATAAACTAGAAATATTGCCTTTCTATAGGTCAATATCAACTGGTTATAGCCTAATATTAACTTGATATAGCTTAGTATCAACAAGAGATATCAATTAGAGATAACTCAATGCCAAGTTGATTTAGCTATATAACTTATCGACTTGCTATAGTTGATTTTCAATATGAGGGAGCTATAAAACCAACCAACTTGCATTGGCCTTAAACTGTGATGGCTATGCACTGATAACCAAAGATAAATAAAGGTGAAAAGAAATTCTAAGTAAATAAATGAACTTCTTTAGCCCTTGGGAAGCCATCTTTCCAATATGATGGTTGAGAATTTCAAAACTACGAAACGACTATAAATAATAATAAGTTAGAATAAAATAACTTACCTAAAGAAAGAAAATGTAGTTATATTGCCTTTGCGGGACTAATATGTCTACTCACGATATTATATCTGATGATTGTTGGCGTAAGGCATGTGTGGTAATCGTTTGCCTAAACACGACCTTATATTTGATGATTGGTGATTTAAGGCGTATGTGGTAACCTTTTGTCTAAACATGACATCATACTTGATCATGTAAGGCCTATGTTGTAACTCCCCATAATTTTACGACAATTAATTAAAAATAAAATTAATTAATAAATGATAACACCGAAAAATAGAGTTTTTATAAAAGTCAGAATCTGGCTAAGAAACTTACACCATAGTGTTCGTGGCGATTTTCTGATCAATTCTCATATAACATTTTACGATCGAAGTTCAAACCAAAAAGTTATTAACGTTTGAAGTTTTTGAATCGAAAATAATTATATATGTAATTATGGTAATAAAAGCTAATTAACATTAATTACTAATGTCAATGGAAACTTAGATGTTAATAAATGTTAACGTTAAATCAAATCGAAAAAATATGTAAGGTGGGAAACAATTATATCGATCAATTTAAATAGGTAATAAACAAAACATGTCAAAGCATGCTAGTTAAT
This sequence comes from Allium fistulosum, assembly GCA_030737815.1. Lineage (NCBI taxonomy): Eukaryota > Viridiplantae > Streptophyta > Magnoliopsida > Asparagales > Amaryllidaceae > Allium > Allium fistulosum. Next base: position 591,940,171 of record CM060905.1, on the reverse strand, counting down.
TGCTAACAACACGCCATAGGTCGATCCGAGATTCCTGCTTGTCGACCAGTAGCAGTCGACTACAGAGAGAGGGTAGTTAACCCATGCTTTGTAAATTCAACAGTGAACAAGTGGTCAAATGGCCCAGATTCAATACACTTCAATCGAACGGTTGGCATTGATTTGAACCCCTATAAATATAGACCTAGACCCTCATTTCTAAACTCATATTTTTGGAAAGATGCCAAAGCTCTACCATTTTCTATTCTCCTTCAAATTCTAATTCATAGAAATAGTTATAGATTATACGTATATACAATTGGAGAATCGTAGAAGATGATTGAGGAAGAGAATAGGGTCAAATCAAATCGCCAAAGCCAAGGTGAATTGTAAATCTGGATCTAAAATATAAATCATTCCAAATCTCTTTTCTAATATAGATCTCTGATAAATCTATAAATGCTTGTAGTATATGAATCCAAATAGGAGAAAGAAGGAGTCAAACTGGAATAACAGGGATTAGATCTGGAGATTTGAAAATCTAAAAAGATGAGTAGGAAATTTGTAACGATCCTGAATTTTGAACAATTTAAATTGAAAATATTTAATTAATTTTAAATATTTGAACGATGATTTGACTTGAATTTCAAATTATCAGAATGAATTGGCGATTAAATTTTTGAATTTAATCTATTGAAAGTTGAATAAAATTTGAATCTTTAATTTTAAGCCGGTTAAAAATAATTTAAAGGCTTGGAAAATTCATATTGATAATACTGAAGGTAATAGAAGCTTCAGAATTGAATTTGAAAGCGATTTGTTCCGTTTTGAAATATTATCGTTTAAGTTGAATTTAAAAATAGCCTTCCGAGGCACAGTCTCGGAATTTGACGAAACTTGTTTCATTGGGTCCGTAATATTGAATTATTACCGGATTTCAATTTTCGTATTTATCGGAATTGTTTTATGAACATACGGTGTATAAACGCGTATAAAATTTAATTGAATTCAATTTGAATTTCTGTAACAACTGGGGTTTTGCCCAAAATTATAATCATCAATAAACGATTAAAGTTGACAGATATTTGCTGTTTATTGTTGAAATTTTTATAACGATAAAATCTTCGTCAATTAACGATTTAATATCGAATTGTTAATTTCTGTTAGAATTTGGAATTTGTAAATCGATTGAAATTCTTTTATTTAACTTTTTATTTGTACGAAATGAATATATACACATAGTTTAAATTTAGCAACATGATTAAACAAAACAAATTAAAGAAAATATTTACAAAAACAAATTAGATTTTAAAAAGAAAAAGAAAATAAAAAAAATAAAGTAACTCAACCCATACCTCACCCATACCACCCCATACCGATCCCCTTACCCTTATTTCTGCAAATATACGTTGCCCCCCCTTCTCTTTAGTAAAACGAAATCAAACGAAAAATAAACACGAAAAGAAAAATAAATGGCGGCCACGAGTTTCTTCTTCTTCCCCAAAAATTAGGGCATCGGCTTCGTCTGGTGATTCTCACTTTGGCCTCGTCGTCTCCAAATAGCTAGGGCTTCTTCGATTTTGCTCGTCTTTGGGAGGCCACGGCTTCGACTTCGTCTTCCCCCTCGCATTCATTCGCGACCGCTTCTGACGAAGGTGAGTGACCCCCCTCACTCACATCTATTTCAATCTTAGGTCGTGCGACTTTGTTTTGATGATTGATGATTTTTATCTGCTTCGGTTTGATTTCTGTCTATATTGTGTTCACTTGGTTGACACAGTTTGATTTCTTTGAGGTTTCTTTTCGTGCTTACCAATATATTGATTGAACTACGCGTTCATGTTCCTGTTGACTTCGGTTATTGACCTGATTTGATAATGTGATTTCGTTCGACTTTGGCTATTTGTAGCTATTTGATTCTGGACTTCGTTCCATCTTTGTGAAATTGCAATTTTGGTCTTGAGTTTATAATTGTTAAAACGTTTGAATAGGTCACGTTTTCACCCAAGCCCTGTTTTTGCATATTAAGCTGAGTATACAGAGTTACTTTGTTCCAAATTATAATTGCATGGATGTGGATATTATTATTTGCGTGCGTGAAAACTAAGTTGTTGCCCAAGTTCATTTGTGATGTTGTAGTCTGCAGTGCCCCATATTTAACAAGTTTATAATTCTTGCATGTACATTGGTTGTGCACATGCATCATAGGGGCATGTGTGAGCCTCATGTGTAGTGTGTTCTGTTCTTGAAAGCTACTGTACACGAAAAAAAATATAGATACAAAACCATTCAATTGTATCAACAGGCCTGATTGCATACATGTGAGGTTCAGTGATGATACATGGGTTGGTAGTCTTGTTAGTAGAAGGTTTTAATTAAAATTTAAAATGAGGATTGAAATTGATACAATTGTTCTCCTGTTATGTATAGCAGTATTGTAGAGATATATTATATGATGAGGAATCTACATCCACCCTTTAAATTTGCATTTTTGATCCTCATCAGCCAGTCTTTAATGGTTGATATTTTAAAGATTTTGATTTGCAAATATGATCATATTATCCTTAGAGGCATCAATATTATTTTGGGATCATTCTAAATTTTCTGAGTTGTTTAAAACCCCATACGTATGTAGTGAAAATATTAATTCATACGTGCATTAGTTCACTTGAAGTTGTAGCCTTAGTACATTGTTCATGGCATTAGCTTGCATTAGCTTGTTCACAACCACATGCATGCAGTTAGGTGTACACGCCTGTGACCATTCTTGTAGCTACATTGGGTAGTACTTCACTGTGTTCATGTAGCCTGTTTCACTTGTACATTCATGGTTTTTGAGACTGTTTGCACCCAGTTGCATTTTAGTCTTCGTATATATGTATGCAGTCATGTATGTATATACATCATTTTATATGTATATATGTATGTTCGAATTTGCATATATGTTTACGGTTCTGTATTCATTTGAATTAGTCGTTGTTCCATCCTTTTGTTGTCTGCACCATGATATTTTGTAGTCTGCTCTAGTGCACCTTGTTGCTGTGACGTCGTAGCTCAAAATTTTTGCTGCTACCTGTACTTGTAGTTGTTAAATTGCCTTCTGTTCATTTGACATTGTTTTGATGTGAACCTATTATCTTCTTGGTTGGGTTTCTCCCTACTTTGGCCTTGGCTACTATGTTGCACTGTCACATATGCCTATATGTTGAGTGTCACTGCATTTATACTGTGGACTCTCTGACCAAATCTGGGATTGATATGTTGATTTTTGGCTTATTAATTTCTGTTAATACTTGGAGTTGTGGTGACTTTATATTCGGTGTTGGCGAGGCAGTGCACGCGTGCGTGCACTGCAGCCACCCAAAATCGACAGTTTGGAATTGATATTTCTTTGTGTCGTGTTGCATTGATCTTTTATGCTGTTTTGGCGAGGCCGTACACGCGTGCGTGTACGACATCCAATCGAGTTTTGATGGTTTTAAAGTGACAATTTTAATTGTTTTAAATTGATTTAGTCGATTTGATAAATTGTTTATTTATCTCTGTTGATGATTTAAATCTGCTGATTTATTGTTAACACTGTTTAGTGTTAAAATTTTCGTTATCCGATTTCTTTGTTTAAAGAGTCGGATAGAGGGGAATTATTGTGACTGTCGTCTATTTAGATCATTATTGCCTATATGCACTAATAAACTGGTTTGAATTAGACTGACCTGTGTATTATTTTCTTTTGAATATAATACTCGGGTCAGACCGAGTATTTTTACAGCTTGAAGATTTTCGAGCAGCGAAGTTAGAGAGAGAGAGTAAAGAATCATTTTTAGTTTTAGAAGAAAATTGTATTTTAAGATATTCCGCTGTATCAGTATTAAAATTGTATAAACTCTGATGTATTCAAAAAGATTTATAGTAATGAAATAAAGATTCATTTGTTTTTAATTCATTGTTATTATTCTGTGTTTATGTGGCTGATTCTGTTTAAACCTTATAAACTAAATAACAATTCGTCTTTTTGAACGTTTCTAGTTGGTTTAATCACCGACTGGAGGCGGTCAGAAGGGGGAATGTTACAGAGTGGTATCAGAGCTTTGGTTTACACAAAGCTTAGTTTATGGCGTTTAATATGAATAGTTACTAGAAACACTTTAAAGAAAATGTTTTTCAAATCTAAAGAAGTTTAAAATTGTTTGAATGGATTTGAAATTTAACTAAAGGAAGTTAAATAAATTGAACTTGATTTGATAAATTATTGAGATGGAAATTTAAACTTGAAAGATAAGTGATTATATAATATGAATTGGGAAGTTTAAATTAATAAGTTGTATAACTTATAAAATGAGAAAATTTAAGTAAAACCAGTTGTTAAAATGGTTAAATAGTTTTTGTTAAGTAAAACAAAATATGAATTTTGAAATGTGATATGAATTTGACTTTAGTAAAAGTTAAATAAAATAGAATTTCAAATAAATTTGAGGCGAACTTAAGTTGTATGGTGAAAATAAATTCAAGTGAAGATAAAATGAAATATAGCTTAAGTAATGTTGAATGAGGTTGAATTTGATATCAAAATGAATTAATAAAGTGAAGAATGAATATGAATTTGAGTTATATAAGAAAATTCGACTTTAATCGTAAAAGTGAATTAGTGAATAAACGTAAAATAGAAATGTTGTTAAGAGTTGATTGTTTAAGAAATTTATTAAGTAGAAATTGAATTAATGGAAATTGGAAGCTAAGTAATTGAATTCAAATTGAAAGATAAGTAAATCTAAATAGAATCGAATTTGATTTGAATTGAAAGCAAACTAACTTGAATATAAATTAGTGAATGTGAACTAATTGAATATGAATGAATGTTAGTAAAATCCAATGTGAATAAATCAAATGTGATTTAAATTGAAAATCAATTCAATGAAGGATTTACTAAAGAACTAGTAGATTATCTTGGAAATAGGAAAACTAATAAATTTATATAATAGTTTAAATTGGAAATTTTGAATTATTATAAACGGCTTAAATTGAAGATTTGAAAGTGTTGATAAAATATTGGTTTGTATAAGTGTTGAAAATGAAGTATAATTGGATTTCATAAGTTAATGAAATTTAAAAGTTTATAATGTGAAGTTATAAAATGAATCGAAGTTGCAAAATAAAAGAATTTATAAGTAATTTACTTGTAAATTAAAATTCTGATATAAAATTGAGTTATAAAGGAATGGGTTAATAAAGTGATTTTTATGAATTGAAGTCTTTATAAATAGAAATAGAATTTATAAACATTGTTTATAAATTCGAAACTGACTTATTTTGATAAGTAAATTCTTATAGCTTGTTAAAAGATGTATATTCACAATTTTGGACCGTGTATATATTATTGAGTAAAATGGACATGTTTTGAGAAAGTGATATTTTAAAAACGAAGTTAATTGTTTTAAAAGATGTTTTAAAAGGCATTGAATATCGAAACCATAGTTTTCAACATTCATTGTTGAAATAGACGTTTTCGAATATAAGGAAATGATGGACTATAACACTGTTGTTATAGTAAATGATTTCCGAAAGGAAATGTTTTGTATAGTATTGGGATTTATACATCTATCTAAATTTCGAATCCCTATACTAGTGATTTTGAGTTGTCGTAACGATGTTTTACGTAACATTCGTTTTAACTCAAATAAATGTGTGAAAGAGAATGATTTCCTTAAAGATGAAATATATACTTAATTTTGATTTAAGTATATTGAATATTTTAAAATGTTGAAAATAAATGGATTTGTGAATTACTTATTTTTAAATAAGTATGGAAATGTTTTTCCAAAGATGAAATGTTGTGAATATATTCCGTAAGGAATAAATGATTTGAAATTCATTTTTGAAGTCGAAGTTGAAAAGTTAAATGAGAATTTGAACAATTAGTTCAATTTGGAATTTTTCAAAAAGATTGAATCGTTGAGTTAAAATTGAGTTTAACTTCGACATCAAAGACAATATAAGTTGAGCTTTGAATTTCAGATGATGATTTGGATTGCATGTCTAACATTGTGAATTGATGACATAGCAATTGATCTCTATTAAATATATATCTGTTGGTGGCGGAGAATTTATTCTCTTAGCTTAACACCCTTCTCTGAGACGTACGAGCTCAGAGGTTATATATCGATAGACATTAATTCTGTGTTGAGAATTGACGATGTAAGCGTGAAATCCAAATTGAATGTGAAAGTCGATAATAAATGGAATTATGAATATGAATTAGGTTTGAGATAACCTTAGAATTTCCAAATCGACTTAGAGGAAAATTTTGAAATCCTCTATTTTGTTATGAATATGAGATATGTAGGTTTTTAGAACTTATATATATGAATGCGGTGAATTTGAAACCGTTAGTTTAGAAAGTCATTGTTATGGAAATCTTATGTAACCTTACATAGATATGATATGTACGAAATGTGAAATGAAAGTACTACATATATATGACATTATGTTTTCTAAACTGAGGATATGGAAAAGTACCTTCCATTTATTATTAGAGAAGGTTTTGGAACTCTCGATGAGTGTCCATTTGAAATTCGTAGCTACGTAGAATTTCCATTTAGTCAGAGTGACTATTTGAATCGGAAATCCCTCATGATGGATCATCGTGATGAGATTAGATTGATGATTAGCGTAATTTGAGGGGCGAGATGCCTACAGTTACAAGCGATTCCATTGGGATAATGGCGCAACCGCCGAGTAAACTGCAATCTAAGCACCAAAGCGAAATTTGAGGGGCGAGATGCCTACGGTTACAAGCGATTCTACTGGGATAGTAGCGTAACCGCCGCGTGGACCGCGATCTATGGCAACAACCATGGCGAAATTCAAGAGAGATGTGAAATCTACGGTTACAAGCGATTCTACTGGGATAGTAGCGTAATCGCCGGGTAAACTGTGATCCATGGGGGAACGTGCTTTCCGTATCCATTTTTTAAAAGAATTTTTAAAAGTATTTTCACTGGGAATTGAAGCAAGTATGTTTAGTACTTGGAGATTTTTAGACCTGCGCCTGGCCAGCGTATGCCTAATGTCTGTGAGAACGAAGATGGACTTGTTAAATTTCGAGTTAGCAAGTATTTTCAAACTGTAAATAGTGAATCAATAATTTGAAATTAGAATTACATAATTCCAACTTAATGAACTAAGGAAGAAGATCTTTGTAATGTTTTGAAGGTCCACAGCTTTGGACGAGATATATTATATAAATCTCTAACGTGACAGATTTTAAGTTTGAATCTGAGTGTTGTAAATTAAAAATTTAGTAAAAGACTTTTGGGTTTTGATTTTTGAAAATCAATGAACAAAGGAGATAATGAACAAAGCTAGTGAGATTAAACAAATGGAATGAATCCTATATTCATTTATTTGTAATAAGTTTTAAGTTTAGTAAAAAATTGACTAGAGTATAAATATTGATGAAATTTTAACAACTTTTCCTTTTCGTGGACGAAAAGTTTTTAAGGAGGGGAGTTTGTAACGACCCTGAATTTTGAACAATTTAAATTGAAAATATTTAATTAATTTTAAATATTTGAACGATGATTTGACTTGAATTTCAAATTATCAGAATGAATTGGCGATTAAATTTTTGAATTTAATCTATTGAAAGTTGAATAAAATTTGAATCTTCAATTTTAAGCCGGTTAAAAATAATTTAAAGGCTTGGAAAATTCATATTGATAATACTGAAGGTAATAGAAGCTTCAGAATTGAATTTGAAAGCGATTTGTTCCGTTTTGAAATATTATCGTTTAAGTTGAATTTAAAAATAGCCTTCCGAGGCACAGTCTCGGAATTTGACGAAACTTGTTTCATTGGGTCCGTAATATTGAATTATTACCGGATTTCAATTTTCGTATTTATCGGAATTGTTTTATGAACATACGGTGTATAAACGCGTATAAAATTTAATTGAATTCAATTTGAATTTCTGTAACAACTGGGGTTTTGCCCAAAATTATAATCATCAATAAACGATTAAAGTTGACAGATATTTGCTGTTTATTGTTGAAATTTTTATAACGATAAAATCTTCGTCAATTAACGATTTAATATCGAATTGTTAATTTCTGTTAGAATTTGGAATTTGTAAATCGATTGAAATTCTTTTATTTAACTTTTTATTTGTACGAAATGAATATATACACATAGTTTAAATTTAGCAACATGATTAAACAAAACAAATTAAAGAAAATATTTACAAAAACAAATTAGATTTTAAAAAGAAAAAGAAAATAAAAAAAATAAAGTAACTCAACCCATACCTCACCCATACCACCCCATACCGATCCCCTTACCCTTATTTCTGCAAATATACGTTGCCCCCCCTTCTCTTTAGTAAAACGAAATCAAACGAAAAATAAACACGAAAAGAAAAATAAATGGCGGCCACGAGTTTCTTCTTCTTCCCCAAAAATTAGGGCATCGGCTTCGTCTGGTGATTCTCACTTTGGCCTCGTCGTCTCCAAATAGCTAGGGCTTCTTCGATTTTGCTCGTCTTTGGGAGGCCACGGCTTCGACTTCGTCTTCCCCCTCTCATTCATTCGCGACCGCTTCTGACGAAGGTGAGTGACCCCCCTCACTCACATCTATTTCAATCTTAGGTCGTGCGACTTTGTTTTGATGATTGATGATTTTTATCTGCTTCGGTTTGATTTCTGTCTATATTGTGTTCACTTGGTTGACACAGTTTGATTTCTTTGAGGTTTCTTTTCGTGCTTACCAATATATTGATTGAACTACGCGTTCATGTTCCTGTTGACTTCGGTTATTGACCTGATTTGATAATGTGATTTCGTTCGACTTTGGCTATTTGTAGCTATTTGATTCTGGACTTCGTTCCATCTTTGTGAAATTGCAATTTTGGTCTTGAGTTTATAATTGTTAAAACGTTTGAATAGGTCACGTTTTCACCCAAGCCCTGTTTTTGCATATTAAGCTGAGTATACAGAGTTACTTTGTTCCAAATTATAATTGCATGGATGTGGATATTATTATTTGCGTGCGTGAAAACTAAGTTGTTGCCCAAGTTCATTTGTGATGTTGTAGTCTGCAGTGCCCCATATTTAACAAGTTTATAATTCTTGCATGTACATTGGTTGTGCACATGCATCATAGGGGCATGTGTGAGCCTCATGTGTAGTGTGTTCTGTTCTTGAAAGCTACTGTACACGAAAAAAAATATAGATACAAAACCATTCAATTGTATCAACAGGCCTGATTGCATACATGTGAGGTTCAGTGATGATACATGGGTTGGTAGTCTTGTTAGTAGAAGGTTTTAATTAAAATTTAAAATGAGGATTGAAATTGATACAATTGTTCTCCTGTTATGTATAGCAGTATTGTAGAGATATATTATATGATGAGGAATCTACATCCACCCTTTAAATTTGCATTTTTGATCCTCATCAGCCAGTCTTTAATGGTTGATATTTTAAAGATTTTGATTTGCAAATATGATCATATTATCCTTAGAGGCATCAATATTATTTTGGGATCATTCTAAATTTTCTGAGTTGTTTAAAACCCCATACGTATGTAGTGAAAATATTAATTCATACGTGCATTAGTTCACTTGAAGTTGTAGCCTTAGTACATTGTTCATGGCATTAGCTTGCATTAGCTTGTTCACAACCACATGCATGCAGTTAGGTGTACACGCCTGTGACCATTCTTGTAGCTACATTGGGTAGTACTTCACTGTGTTCATGTAGCCTGTTTCACTTGTACATTCATGGTTTTTGAGACTGTTTGCACCCAGTTGCATTTTAGTCTTCGTATATATGTATGCAGTCATGTATGTATATACATCATTTTATATGTATATATGTATGTTCGAATTTGCATATATGTTTACGGTTCTGTATTCATTTGAATTAGTCGTTGTTCCATCCTTTTGTTGTCTGCACCATGATATTTTGTAGTCTGCTCTAGTGCACCTTGTTGCTGTGACGTCGTAGCTCAAAATTTTTGCTGCTACCTGTACTTGTAGTTGTTAAATTGCCTTCTGTTCATTTGACATTGTTTTGATGTGAACCTATTATCTTCTTGGTTGGGTTTTTCCCTACTTTGGCCTTGGCTACTATGTTGCACTGTCACATATGCCTATATGTTGAGTGTCACTGCATTTATACTGTGGACTCTCTGACCAAATCTGGGATTGATATGTTGATTTTTGGCTTATTAATTTCTGTTAATACTTGGAGTTGTGGTGACTTTATATTCGGTGTTGGCGAGGCAGTGCACGCGTGCGTGCACTGCAGCCACCCAAAATCGGCAGTTTGGAATTGATATTTCTTTGTGTCGTGTTGCATTGATCTTTTATGCTGTTTTGGCGAGGCCGTACACGCGTGCGTGTACGACATCCAATCGAGTTTTGATGGTTTTAAAGTGACAATTTTAATTGTTTTAAATTGATTTAGTCGATTTGATAAATTGTTTATTTATCTCTGTTGATGATTTAAATCTGCTGATTTATTGTTAACACTGTTTAGTGTTAAAATTTTCGTTATCCGATTTCTTTGTTTAAAGAGTCGGATAGAGGGGAATTATTGTGACTGTCGTCTATTTAGATCATTATTGCCTATATGCACTAATAAACTGGTTTGAATTAGACTGACCTGTGTATTATTTTCTTTTGAATATAATACTCGGGTCAGACCGAGTATTTTTACAGCTTGAAGATTTTCGAGCAGCGAAGTTAGAGAGAGAGAGTAAAGAATCATTTTTAGTTTTAGAAGAAAATTGTATTTTAAGATATTCCGCTGTATCAGTATTAAAATTGTATAAACTCTGATGTATTCAAAAAGATTTATAGTAATGAAATAAAGATTCATTTGTTTTTAATTCATTGTTATTATTCTGTGTTTCTGTGGCTGATTCTGTTTAAACCTTATAAACTAAATAACAATTCGTCTTTTTGAACGTTTCTAGTTGGTTTAATCACCGACTGGAGGCGGTCAGAAGGGGGAATGTTACAAAATTATATACTTTTATGTGACATGAGATTTATATCATTGTAGATTTATTCCTATTTGCCTAAAATGTAAATTGGAGTTGTTGGCAAAAAAATTGTATACGTGAAGTAAATTATAAACTCTACCTACATACTATGTTATTGATAACCTGAAATTGTATATTGCATATATTTGGAAAATATTAGGTACTAATAGACGATGAATTTAGTCTCTGAAATTTATAGAATATGTGATAGTTATAGATTTTTGAAATTAATATGACTTATGCAAGTAAAAAAAATGTAAATTGAGTTATCATAATAAATTGTAAGGATTTTAGTAGTATTTTAACTTATTGAATTATATAGCTTGTTGCAATGTGAATTTCTATACGTGATTAAGTTTCAGTTTTGTAAATAAAAGTGTAGTGGTTGAAATAATGAGGAATTCACCTAAAGAGAAAGAGATGTATAAAATAGGGGTATTTACTATATTTTGTACTATCTATTTCAATAATTATGAAAACATAATTCCTTGTCATTCCAAATGTAACACAAATTCTCTTTTTGGATAAGATATAGAAATTTACAGTCTTAACCATTCCATTTGGGAGAGATATAATTCCAATGCATTAAAATACATAAATCCCTAAGGATAAATTAAAAGAATTATAAATGTGTTAAAAATAGTCTAAGAAAAGAATATGCACAATTTAAGTAAAACAAAAGTGAAATAAAAAGAAATGAAAAGATAGATAAGTCATAATTTAAAATAAACTGGGTATAAGTAGTCCTCTAAAACAAGGTAGGGAATTAAAGTCTAAAAAGGAATAGAAATAGGGAGTTAAATAACGAGGGCAATGTAATATAAATTAGAAAAGATATTTAAAAGAAAGCGATAAATGAACTTAAATTAAATAATATGTAAATGCATAGAAAACCAAAGAAATATTGTCAACAGTGAACAATAGAGGCACAATAATTAAATCAGAATGAATGAAGATATATACACACACACACATATACACACATAGCCTCAACTATGCGTCAATGGCAGGAGTGAATTATATAAGTATGTAAACAACTTAAATGGATAAGAATGACATAGTCATTAGAACGGGTAGGAATGCGAGGTCAGTGGTGTTACACAATAGAAGTCTACCCACCGCAAGGACCAACAAAAGTTGTGTATACATTATAATGATGTGGGACATATCCAACTATAGGACCCATGGAGTATATACACTTGCATATAGGTGAAGGAATACCCTTAGTTGAGTCTACTTCAATAAATTAAGGGAATGGTATTGCCTTGATTGCATTGGGCCATCTAAATAGGATGGTGAGCGGCTCGATGCTATATCAGTATGTGTTTGTATCAAATCAAGAGTAGGAGCTACAAATAGGTTGAGTGCATCATCAGTCCTGCGTTGTCAATGGAAAATACAAGGTTATGCTTAACGGCCTATACCTCCTACTAGGGTAGGTCACGTTAGGAAATGCACCGTCACAATTGTTTACTAGTTTGTTTGTTAGGGCAAGGCTAGTTAATCACTTCCAAAAACGAATGGGGTAGTCCAAGGAGCTAAGCCCTCTATGGTCAGTGGAGCTGAGTCTATAATAGAAAGAAGACAGGTAAGAAATCCCCAAAATGAGATAGAATACGGCTAAGCAATTGTGACGTCGTTATTTGGCACTATGGGATACACGACGAGGCGTAAACTACCATCGAGAGGTGAACACAGATAAGGACGATGAAACACACCAGCGAGTCAACATTACGGGTTCCCCTCCCCAATGTGTAGTTGTATGGGTAGTCATAATACGAGATGTAGTTCCATACGGACATGATACTGCATTGATAATGGATCCTAACAAGGTACCGAGTTATGGATATTAATGGGGATAGTATCTTGGTCCAAGGTGAGCTGTTGTGTGTGTGTGTGTATGTGTATGTGGTTATGGTCTACTTTGGGTAGATGGAGCATATCGTATGCATACGTGGGGTCGAGGCGACTAAGAAAAAAAATAAAAGACATAATGTGTAATGAAAGACAATTGGCAAAAATTAATGTTATGTGTAAAGTGAATAATTCACCAGTCACCAGAAAGTTTTTCTGATCTCTTCCTTATCACAACCCACGGGATAGCTTTAAAGGTAAAGGTACTGATGCTAGGTGGGAATAGTGGAAAGACAGTTCCCATAAGGATGCTCGGCACTGACAAGGACACCAGATATTGGAAGTGCCAATGTTTGTCAGTAACTATATGATTTATTATACTTTACTATTCTGCTATAAGTTATACCGGTTGTGCTCTAACATGCATTTATGTTTTTATTCGCAGGATACCAAACCAACGACCCATTCTTTGGTGGACTTGGATTTTCGATTTAGTGAAAATTCGGGCCCACTGGGGTGTAGGTTGTTGCATTTGGTATCAAAGCTTAGGTTTGTCGATCGTGAAAAAAATTAGGAAAAATTGAGTGAACGTATTTGTATTTTGCCTATAAATATAAATATAATATACGACAAATCCTATAAATTCCGACTATAGAGCAATTCAACCATACACTGAAATATGGATAAGTTGTTATGAGTCGGAATAATGGAAGAAGTTGAAGATATACACCTATCCCAATTACCCCCATAGAGAAATAGGTCATAGAGAATGGCGTTGACTTAAAAGAGCAAGAGTGAAGCATATGGAAGGTCTCTGAAGTTGGATAGTACATGACTCCCTAGTTGAGCCCCCGATAGCCTAATGATTTTAGATCCCCGTATAATCGTAGATTGATGATGTACAAAAGATCCAGATAAGGAGAAAGTAAGAATCCATATATTATAGATATCCTGAAGCAATTGAGTTCCTGAAGGAAGGGGTGAAGTAGTCACTCTAAGATGATAGTCGGATATTATATTTTGAAAGAAGACAAGTCAGCAAGTTGTAGAAGAAAAGTCCAAAAGAACGGACAAATAGAAATCCACTCTGAGTCCGACCCAATAGGAAGTAGTTTTAAAAGTTGAGAAAAAAATATAAATAAAATATTTGAAAAAATATATAATAAGTAAGTAAATATTTAGTTTTGAAAAAAAATTATATAATAAAAGTTTCGGTGAAATACACACACACAGATATATATATATATAGTTAAATTGAAAATTTTCCATAAATGGTTTTACAAAAGCAGTCGTTTGAAAAAAAATCTATAGAGCATATATAGCTCGCTAGTTTCTTTATGAGGTAAGTGTAACAACTCGAGATTTTCGACACTCGAATACCGGAAATACCAGATCGTTAGGGAAAAGGAGAAAGAGGTAGAAGAAGAAAATAAAAAAAACAACATCAGAATCTCACAATCGCAGCGGAACAATATATAATAGATAACAACAGATCTTTATACAAAGCAACTATAACTGTTTTTATACATTACATCATCAGAGTACAACACAAATCAATAACACAATACTGGACAATTATAATAACTTGTCCTCACAAAAACTGACTATACAGCTTACAATACACAGCGGATTATACACCAAGTACGTGTGATACGTCTCGTCATCCAACTTGTCTCCTGAGCTCCATAGCATCTTACCCTGTATTTGTAATACTCGGTCTGACCCGAGCATTATGATAAAATAACACCCGAGTCAGTCTGGAAATCCAGCGTGAGAAATCACACTCAAATTGAATTATTAAGTTTTTAAAATTCTTTGAAAATCAAAGGTATCTCGTAAGACCACGCTACAAATAAACATGCCGGGTTTTTACCTTACGATAACCAAAACATTTTATATCAAAATCCTCTGATATTATAATAGTGTATAAGTACAAATACTTATTCAAATAGCTGAAATGCTTGCATCTCATGTTCAGCATAGTTGGGCACAATCAAAACCGTACGGCGCTTATTGGAGATTGGGTTCCATACTATGGCAGGGCTACTGGGGTACCGCCCGTCACAGTACCTGGCCTAGATCAGCGTACCGAGGACCACTCCTGATCTCCTGCAACACAAGACCGGACTACCCCTTACGGGATAGCCTGAATAAGATCACTCCGTGGTTGGTATCAGCAACCGCCCACACAGCCGAAATAAAAGAAAGGGACTGTAGACAGGGATGACCTTACCCTACTTGGAAGCTACCCGCTTAGCCTTGCTGCACCTCCCCTATTTTAGCCATTCCCGGTTGATGAGGCTTGAGGCTACGATTACCTTTTAAGAAATATTCACTTAGAATGCTCATTGTCCTCCAATGATAATGTACTGATAAAATTCATCCATACAAGTCCGTTCCCGGTCCGACGGAACCGAAGACACTATTCATACTATATCCATTTTGGAATCACCCTCAGGATTAGTAGCGATTAGCCCTTGCACTTCACTACTCCATCTTCGACTCCAAACTCTTGTCTTCCTTTCGAAAACGTACTCGCTGGATCGAAGCGGTTTTCGGATTCTCAAATCCGATCCCGGTCTCTTCGAAACAACGTTCGCTATTTCCGGTAAACTCAACCGCGGTTCTTTAGGAAACAAACAGACGAAAATAAGATCGGAGATCACCTCCTAACCGTTTTTTGGACGGATTTCCTTATAAACGTCCTAGAAGAACGAAACGAGTTTATACGTACAGTATAGCACCTCGAACGGTAACTGTACCATATAATTCCCGTACTTCTCCTAGATATTTCCAAAGTTATATTCGGGTCCAGATTTGATAGTCGGTTATTTAACTGTCAAATAAACAATCATTCAACCAGATATTTTATTTCCACTAAAAAACATCAAGTCTTATTTAATTTAGATTTTTAATAAATTAAATCACTTTATCCAAAATATATACACTTAAAATACTTAAAATAAAGCTACTTAAATTACTTTGTTCAAAATAATAGTTATGAAATTCTATAATAATTTTCCAAGTAAAACTTTGACCAAAAGGTCTTTTAAAATAAAACTATTATATAAAGTATAAATATTTAATAATTATCCTTTAAATCATAATACCATTTTAACTTTTAAAAATAATTAACTACTATAATTAACTTAATTAATATTTACTTTAACAATTTTAAAACAACTAAATAATAAATTTTTCTAAAACATTCTTTTAAAACACTTTTAAAACTTCTAATTTATACTTAAAAATCTTCTTTAAAAATATACTTAGCTTTCTAGGAAAAATACACTTTCCACTCCTATAAATGGACTTTTCATTTATAAATCCTCCTCGATTTATCTCCAGTTTAAAATTTACGTTCCAATCCCGGAAATTTCCTTTGCCACACTTAAAAATAAAACCACTATTTATTTTTAAAATGAATTACCATCTCCTTATAAATTCCCATCGTGAACTTATAATTTCAAATTATCCATTGATAAATATTTCACTTTATTTATAAACCCAGTTTATAAATCTCATAGTCTCATTCCCCTTTTTAATCACCGTTTCAAAACACTTAATCGATTTCCTTGAATGAAATTCCATTTTAAAGTTTTGTTTCTTGATTTACTCAAGTTTATTCCAAAATCCATAAATCCCAGATTCACACCTTTATTATGATTTAAAACCTTATTTAAATCTGAAACGTTAATTTCATATTTTATATTTTTCCCAAATTTCCTCTTTATTTTTCTAAAATCTGTTTTAAACCTCGGATTTAAAAATAAATACTTTTGTACTTAACCAAATCGCTTAAGTCCCATTATTAAATCCTTTTATTCAATTATCCAAAATCTTTATCTTTCCATATTTAGAAATTATCAAGTACAAAATTTAAAATCAAACTATTCATTTCCTAAATTCACTACTTTTAAATTTATGCACCTTTACTATAAATTTCTTGCTTCAAATTTTCCCTTTTTATTTCCCTTTAAAAATTAAATATTTATATTTCTGATATTTCAAAATGTCAAAAATATATCCAGCAATATCATAGCATCCAATATATTAATTTTTCCAACATATTCTATCATAGATTATTCAACATTTCATATATCACTGAAATGAAAATAAATTCAACATTTTTGAGGAATCCACTTGGATCCCTCCAACCTGTTTCCCTGCATCCATCGATGTTAGCACAATATAAAAATACCAATCCCACTTTGAGGGGGATATCGTGGTATAAAGGGTCATCCGCTATTATGCGGGGCGCATAGGGTCTCATCCGCTATATAATGCGGGAATATCAATCACTCCAATATATATATACTATATACATAATATCACATCCAGACTGATAATAATTGTCATATTCAATCAATCAACCAATAATTTAATTTTAACTAATTAAATTAACCGATAATCCAATTTGAGTGAGATCAACTCACCTTTGACTTTTATTTTGCAATCCGATCCAAACCGGCTTGTCTCTCCCCGATTTTGGACCTTGTATAAACATTATACGGTTTATTAACATTTTAAATAATCGAACAATCAATTATCCTTTTTAATAAATTTAATTAACTAATAATTTAATTTTAAACTAATCTTCCTATGATAAATAATTTTTAGTAACTAAAATAATTAAATAAGTCAATTGAACAAGTTAATCACTATAATCCATTATTTTAAAATAAACTAGTAAGTTTAAAATGTGTATATGTATATATTTTTTTTATTTCATTTTTGAAACTAAATACACTAAAAATAATCTATATAGATTTAAAAATCTAATTTTTATATAAACTCTACAGCCATTTGGAATTTCTATTTCCAAAATCTTGTCTATATATATATTTCTTTGATTACCTATATAAATATAGATTAAAATAGTTATGTGTGTATATATATATTTATATTATACTTTTTCTTTACTGTATATACATACATACATACATACATATATATATATATATATCTTTAAATAAATAAATAAAATTGTTTTACATACCTTCCTGTTATTATTTTTTTCTAACCTATATATACATACATATATACAGAATTAAAATGGAAATAGGTTTATACCTTACTGTAAAAACCCTGGCCTCACCACCACACAGCAACCTTCGACCGACCCTCCTCCTCCTCCTCGAGTCACCATTTTCCCCACGCACGAGACCCTTATTTCACGAGACCCAGCTCATCGCTTCCCCTAACTTCCAATCGCTACCACTTCCTCACGAATCCAACATCGAACTCAACACACGAACCCATACCTATACTACATTTCTTCGCGCGCGAGCCTACCCAAGATACCGCGACCTCCTCCCGCTACCTCGACTTCAGGAAAGGCCCTGAATCGATTTCGATTTATTGGAGATGCTCGGCCCCCCCTTTTTTTAGAACTTGATTTCTGAATAAATAGAAGAGGGAAGTTCGATTTGTTGAAATCGATTTCGGCAAATTGATTTTATTTTTATTTTTAAATAATGAATTCAATTTGAATTCCTTCAATTTCGCCATTTTTCGAACAGCAAAAAGAAAAAGGATGAGAAAGAAGAATGAAGAACCGCGATTCATAAATATATAATTTCTTTTCTCTGATATTTCGACTGGAACGGTTGCGTAAAGTATGGAATGAAGGAGATGTAAAGTTTACGTGTTTGAATGGATTTGCTACAGTGATTTGAGTTAGAGAAGAAACGGCTGATGGGAATATAAATGTCAGTCAATTTAAATATATTATTTATTTAATTTTAAACCGTTTCGATTTCGCAACCTAAAATCTTAACCTCCGATCGAGGCATGCCGCTAGGCGTTTATAATGTTATACCCCTATTCCGAACGCAATGGAAAAGGTTTCGAGCCCTAATTCGATCATATGGAGAAGATAGCTTTTTGGACCTAGTTATTATATTGAATTTTCAATATAAATTTCAGCGCGTTTACATACCCTACAGCCAAACGATAACTCCAAACACTACGAAATTTAAAATCCGATAATAATACACATTACGGATCCAATGGAACTGGTTTCGTCAAATTCCGAGAATGTGCCTCGGAAGGCTATTTTTAAATATCAATTTAAACGATATATTTTTAAAACTGAACAAAACACTTCTAAATTTAATTTTAAAAGTTCTATTATCCTCGGTATTATTAATATAAATTTTATAAGCCACTAAATTATTTTTAACAAGCTTAAAACTCCAGATTCAATATTTTACCCAATTCCCAATTATTAAATTCAATAATTTAATTACCAAATAAATAGTGATATTTGAAATTCAGGTTAAAAATTAACTTTTAAATATTTAAAATCAATTAAATATTCCAATTTCAAATATCCAAAATTCTGGGTCGTTACATTCCTCCCCCCTTATAAGAATTTCGTCCCCGAAATTGCTAGTTAAGAAGAATGGTCCACAACCCGTTAACTATTTTCCCAAAGCCAAACAGTTTCAAACAACTTCCCAAAACAACCTTTTTATTAAAGACACACTATCCCTCTTACTAACTTTCCAAACTCATCCATAGGTTTCAATTGATATTATCCCCCTCAATAATTCAAATTATAGTTTAAAACCAAATTTTAAACTATCACAATTTTCTTCAAAATTTTCTAACTCCCTAAATTTTTGAAATATTTTGCCAACGTCTCCTTTGCGTGGCTAGATCGAAACAACTACAAAACGCCTCTAAGGCCCCAAATTTCAAAAGAAAAACAAAAGCCAAGTGGCTAGATCAGAAATCCATCAAATTTCATACAACAATTTAAATACATACCTTTTTGTCGGGCAATCAAATTTATCTTCTGGTATCAAAACATCAATTTATCTTTGCTTTTAATTTCCTGCACCCTACTTACCAATAATATCGAATCACAAAATTCAAAATCATTCTATTCATTTTTTTACAAAATTTTCAATATTTGCTTTACTTAAGCCCGTACGTTGCACATATATCATCCGTACGCAATATCAAATCCGATCGCTCACTCGATCACACAATTTCACTTCCGAACTAGTATCGCCCACCCGACTTCCTAGTGCGGACTCGGATCTGGTTCCTTGATCAGAAACCTTCATTCTCCTTGCATAGCCATATACTATGATAGAAAATTCTAGAATCAATTAAAAAAATCCATATCCAGGGTTCGCCGTCGAAAATCGAGTGAAAAATCCCTACTCGGATCGATATGACGATCTCGAAATTCTGTGCTCGAATCTGGATCCAATCGCTATGCGAATAAAATAATATACGTACGTCCTACGTATTTATCTCAATTGATTATTAGCTATATCAATTTTCTTTTTAGTCACATTTATTCTAATTCCCATTCACTTATCCACAATTTTCTTTTTACACAATTTTACTTGATCTTCATTCACATATCAACTTAGTATATTTTTCCCAATACCAATTTTACTTAAGAATTTTACCATCAACTTCTTAAGTTCAATATAATTATTTTATACAACTCCTTATATTGGTTTCAACTTCATCACTTGGTTTATATCCATTTTTACTCAAAATTAAATTTCACTTCCATTTGAATTCAATTTGTTTTCCAAGTATCTAAACATTGAGTTTATCAATCGTCTCTCAAACTACTTTTAGTTCACTAATTACTTTAATTAGTTTCATCTACCAATTTATTTCAAATTTAATGAACCTTATTTCCCATCAAATTTCATTTCCAAAACTTTTACTCTATTTAGTCCACTTGAACTAATTTTCCATTTCACTTTATTTTAACATAGCTCAAATAAAATATCATTCGAATATTCAATTCCAATTCCATTTGGTTACAACTAAATCAATTTGTTCATTCACAAATTTATCTCCAATTTAATAAATTTTATTTCATGGACCATTCCATTTAGCTTACTTGGATTCATTTCCTCAAAATTTACTTTATTTAACTTAATTCAATTACCTTCCAATTAAACTCAAATTTTAAACTTCTATAAGTCTTTCAACTTATTTACATTCCATTCGCTAATCTCTTTAATTTACTTCATTTAATTGGTTTACTTTTCTAACTTATTTCGTTTTCACACTTACTTTAATTCAACTCTTCTTTAAGTTAAATTTGATCCTAACAAATTCCAAATTTTATAAGTTTCCAAACTCATTTTTATTCCATAAACATTTTAAACCACTCCAGAGTCTTTAAACAATCACTTAAGTATTTCAAAATCATTTTTGAAATCAATTGTATCCAAAATCCTTTGGTAAATCCAATTATTCCTTTGCATTTCAAAATCATAACAGTTTTACCAAACCAAAACTTCAACATTCACAACATTCAGGTAGCAATTCCTCCCTTGAAAACTCGAAAATGAACATCGATGATGCTACAGTCATCACCGAAGTTATTTTCCAGTGACCGAAGTGAGTTCAGTGCTTTTAATCCTTTTTAAAAAAAATGTTCAAATATTTTTAATTTCAAATCTCACCAGATTTCATATCCAATTCAAAATATTTCCGAATAATATCACTATTATTCCTCCAAAGCCTTTGAAAATCATTTTCAAACTCAAAGGGAATTAAATTTCCCAAATTCTCGAATTTCAAATCCTTTCAATCTGTATTTAAATATTCCTCTGAAATTTTAGCCCATTTGAAATTATAAATCACCTTTATAACTCACATTTACAAATTCCATTTTGTATATGAATTTATTTCTTAACTTTTGGTTATAATATCATCTTTTATTCAATTTCCACAACACAATGATAATAATTTAATATTATCTTTTCCTAACAACCAAGCAACCATATATACCTATAATAATTTCTGAAAAATTATCTCATTCATATATAAAAAAAATTTGGGTAAAATTATTTCATTTACCCCATTTTAAACAATACTGTGTCGAATTTTTCTATTCAAGTGTTTAGAGATCCCTATCAATAACGTTAATTACTCGTATTGACCAGAATCCATAAACCACACAACAAACCAATCAGCACAATATAAAACAACTTTATATTCACTAACAAATACGCGCTCATATCTATTAATACACTCAAACTCATTCTAAGGCGCTACTGACCCTATCTCTAATGAGTAATCCCCACCAGAGCCAAGGTTCTTGCTTAACCTTCAGCTCTGATACCACTGTAACAACTCGGTAGGCTTTTCAACCATTCCAGACAGTGGCCACTTTCTGCCATGGCATATATTGGTACCTCGAATTTGCTTTTACGGCCAGCCACTCGACTGCAACCAACCACTCTGGGACATGTAGGGATAAGAGTCTCCTGCTCGCCACTAAACACGAAGCGAGAACCCCCTATCATGCTATAATGAAGCAAATCTGATCCCAACCGGCTTGTCTCTCCCTGATTTAGACCTTGTATAAACATTATACGGTTTATTAACATTTTAAATAATTGAACAATCAATTATCCTTTTTATTGAATTTAATTAACTAATAATTTAATTTTAAACTAATCTTTCTATGATAAATAATTTTTAGTAACTAAAATAATTAAATAAGTCAATTGAACAAGTTAATCACCATAATCCATTATTTTAAAATAAATTAGTAAGTTTAAAATGTGTATATGTATATTCTTTTATTTTATTTCATTTTTGAAACTACATACACTAAAAATAATCCATATAGATTTAAAAATCTAATTTTTATACAAACTCTACAACCATTTGGAATTTCTATTTCCAAAATCTTATATATATATATATTCTTTGATTACCTATATAAATATAAATTAAAATAGGTATATATATATATATATTATACTTTTTCTTTACTGTATATACATACATACATACATATATATATATATATCTTTAAATAAATAAAAATTGTTTTACATACATTCCTGTTATTTTTTTTCTAACCTATGTATACATATATATATACAGAATTAAAATGGAAATAGGTTTATACCTTACTGTAAAAAACCCGGCCTTACCACCACACAGCAACCTTCGACCGACCCTCCTCCTCCTCGAGTCACCATTTTCCCCACGCACGAGACCCCTATTGCACGAGACCCAGCTCGCTGCTTCCCCTAACTTCCAATCGCCACCACTTCCTCACGAATCCAACATCGAACTCAACACACGCACCCATGCCTAGACTCCATTTCTTCGCACGTGAGCCTACCCAAGACACCGCGACCTCCTCCCGCTACCTCGACTTCTCGAAAGGCCCTGAATCGATTTCGATTTATTGGAGATGCTCGGGCCCCTCCTTTTTTTTAGAACTTGATTTCTGAATAAATAGAAGTGGGAAGTTCGATTTGTTGAAATCAATTTTGGCGAGTTGATTTTATTTTATTTTTAAATAACGAATTTGATTTGAATTCCTTCAATTCCGCCATTTTTCGAACAGCAAAAAGAAAAAGGATGAGAAAGAAGAATGAAGAACCGCGATTCATAAATATATAATTTCTTTTCTCTGATATTTCGGTTGGAACGGTTGTGTAAAGTATGGAATGAAGGAGATGTGAAGTTTACATGTTTGAATGGATTTACTATAGTGATTTGAGTTAGAGAAAAAACGACTGATGGGAATATAAATGTCAGGCAATTTAAATATATATATATTTATTTAATTTTAAACCGTTTCGATTTCACAACCTAAAATCTTGACCTCCGATCGAGGCGTTGCCACTAGGCGTTTATAATGTTATACCCCTATTCCGAACGCTATGGAAAAGGTTTCGAGTCTGAATTCGATTGTATGGAGAAGATAGCTTTTTAGACCTAGTTATTATATTGAAATTTCGATATAAATTTCAGCACGTTTACATACCCTACGGCCAGACGATAACTCCAAACACTACGAAATTTAAAATTTGATAATAATACACTATTACGGATCCAATGAAACTAGTTTCGTCGAATTTTGAGACTGTGCCTTGGAAGGCTATTTTTAAATATCAATTTAAACGATATATTTTTAAAACTAAACAAAACACTTTTAAATTCAATTTTAAAAGTTCTATTATCCTCAGTATTATTAATATAAATTTTATAGGCCTCTAAATTATTTTTAACAAGCTTAAAGCTCCAGATTCAATATTTTACCCAATTCCCAATTATTAAATTCAATAATTTAATTACCAAATAAATAGTGATATTTGAAATTCAGGTTAAAGTTAACTTTTAAATATTTAAAATCAATTAAATATTCCAATTTCAAATATCCAAAATTCCGGGTCGTTACAGTAAGAAATTTTAAAGTTGAGGAATTATTTTTAGGGCGAACAATAAGAAGTGGTAGTAGTATTAAATGGGAAAATATCGACGGAATAAGAAATTCAAAACTCAATGGTAGATTATTAGTACAGAGTGGTAGGCGAATGCACCACGATAGGTAAACAGGAGTTCCTCAGAATAACCAGAGCAAAGGTGGAGAAGACGGAGGCAAAATGGAGTAATGATAGTAAATAAGTAGTAAAAACAGATTCTCTCCATTTAACAACAAGCGGTTGACCTGGTGTTCCCTACGGTCGACCAGTAGCGGTCGACAGTTGATGTTGTAAAATGGTGTATTCGTTGCCTGGGTCATGCCGATTCATTCCACCCTAAATCTCCTTCTTCCTCAAAGCGATTTCAAAACCCATTCCCCTCTCTTCCAACTGCCGCCAACTGCCTTAGCCACCACCAAGTCAAAAAAGCAACCGACGTCGACCCCTTTAGCTCTAAAGTAGCACCAAATTTTTCCCCTCTCTCAGAAATTCCCAAGCCTAGATATACTCCAAATTCAAAATCTATGGCACCTCCTCGTGGAAAATTCACCTTCCGACACCCAAGGTTGACCTCATAAAGAGATAGCGTGTTGCTTGAACCACGAAAATATTGTTAAGGGTTATGAGGATTCGGCCCGTTTCAAGCTTCTTAAAGGGTGACCGGTAAAATTTCAGGATCTCACTGCTTTTGGATTAGAGGACTTATCCACTACTACTGGATTGTTTTAGATTCTACATCACGACGTGTTTGAACAAGTGTGCTATCTCAGATGTGTGCATCTATTTGACGCTAGTTTAATGTCCAATTTTGATGAGCACAAGGCTAGCTTCTCACTCGGAGTTAAGAGGATGGAAATTCGAATGGAAAATGCGTAGTTTAGATAGATCCTACAAATTAGAGCAATAAGAGAAGATTTAGAGGATGTTGAGATGACTGATGCCGCCATACTAGATCAGATCTTCCATCAGGGGACGGGACTGGCAGATAGAGAATTTTCAGGTCCAAACTCATTTGGTCATTCGCATCATCTAGCATAACATTATCCCCAGGACAGGGATTTATGACCGAATTTATCCCCTCATCCAAAAGTCCACCTATGCCATTATAGGTGGTATCAAGGTGAACTGGGCCAGGATGATTATGACCCATTATGCGGGTTTAGTTGCGGGGACATAGAGGAGCTCTCTTCCCTACTGTCACTTTTTTATTGTCGTCTTCAGAAGATTTGAGGTGAACCTCCGAGGTGAGCCGACACTGAGTGATGTATCCCCGCCATTGGATAAATCCTCCCTTAAGAGGATGAAGATAGATGAGCCGCCCATAGATTTTGGAGAGCACCAAGAGGAGGTCGGGCCAGCATATATAGAGTGGGACCCTTGGCCCGACCAGTAGGATGCAGGGTATCAGCAGCAGGCTCTGAACTATTGAGAGATCCGAAATTCTCGGTTCCAGCTTGAGGTTGAGATTCAGACGATGCAGCAGAATGAGTTGCAGGAGGAGCAGCAATGTCATGGGCATGAGTTAGGATGAATAGCCGCCATGATCTAATCACTTGGGTGTGGCCATGGCTCTAGCTCTCGAGGAGGACCATCTCCTAGTCCATAGGTTGTAGTAGTAGCTAGCAATAGTAGTTGTATTTTCTTTCGATAGTTGGTTTTCTTTTATTTTAGGTTATAGGCATTTGTTTTCTCTGTTATGTAAAAACACGTACGAGATTTATAGAAATGTTCCTTTTTATGTGTTTTCTCTATGGACTGCAATATTATTAAGAAAAAAATAAGACAAGGAAATTTTAGTAAACACACTTAACTAATGGAAAAGAAAAGAAAATAGTAAAAGGCTGGAAATATAAAATAAATTAAGAAATTTTTATTTAAGTAGCTACTAAAGTAAAACAAATAAGATTTAAGTCCCAAAAAATAGAAAAAAATTCAGAAGTAAATTTTGGCAAGCGAAGCACAGAGAAAAGTTTGTTGCAAAGCCATGGGTCAATGTACCTGTATCTTAAAAACCAAAATTTACAAATAAACTTGTGTGCTGGTTGCTATTATAAACAAAAGAAAACGTTTTTGAAATTTAAAATTTACCGCCTAACTATATAAAGTCCATTATGGACGTTGGACTGTTGACTAAACCTCGATTTCATGAGATGTGGTGTAATTTATTTTGAAAAATATAAATATGTATACTTTTGGAAAAAAGGCCATGTGAAAAGTTTTTGAAAATTTTGCAAAGAAAGAAATTTAAGAAAAAATTTACCAATATTTAAAAGGTAATATTAATTATTTTTGGGGAGAAAAGAAGAAATTTTCTAATTTTCGAAATGCCACATACTTGACATGGGGGAATAGTTGATAGGTTAGCCAGTATAGATTTTACTGTGTAGTAGAAGTGGCAGTAAAATAAAATATGGTTATAAAAGAGGAAACTGTTTTAGCTTTGGAAACTTTTCCAATATACCTTGTCGATAGGTGAACAAAAGTTGATTTTTGAAATAAACCTGTTTTTAATGCTTTTAATTAAAAATTAATTATGCAGACTATACTTGAAAAAGATGGAAGGAGATATTTGGGCCAAAGAGAAGGTTCCAAAGTACAGTAGGAAGTTGGGTACCCAAGAGAAAAATGATGGAAATATGGAATTTTCTATCTAAAACCCTTCTCCCGGCGTAAAGAAAAAACAGGTTTAGAAAATTTGATTTTTTAAACTTGGATGTTAGTAATGGTGTGTTAGGGTTTTGGATGATAGGGATAGGATGAAAAATTGGGTGAACTATACTTCTATTCGTAAAAGTGTGGAAAAATTTGGATGTAGAAACAAGTTTTTGATTTTCATAATTTGCATACATATAGAACTGCCGGTATATTTAGGTTGTTCGCATCATATTTACAAAATTGTTTTAAAAGATGCATTCATATAGGAGGCGCTGATTTAGAATTGCTCAGTATGTATATCATATATGTTGTGGTACACTGTGCACTTGTATATGATTGTTTGCAACATTGGTTGTAAACTAATTGGTTGGTTAGTTTAGAATGGTTATATGTTATGATTCGGCCCTTAAGGAATTTTGGGGACGAAATTCTTTTAAGGGGGAGAATGTAACACCCAATAATTTTTCAATAATTAATTAAAAGGAAAATCAATTAATAATTGATAGCAAAGAAAAGTAGAATTTTTATAAATGTCAAAATCTGGCTAGAAAACTTACACCGTTGGGTTCATGACGATTCTCCGATCAATTTTTATATATAATATTTTACGATCGGAGTTCAAATGAAAAAGTTATTAACGTTTGAATTTTTTCAATCGAAAATAATTATATAAGTAATTATAGTGATAAAAGTTAATAAACATTAATTAGTAATGTCAATGGAAACTTAGACATTAAGAAATATTAACGTTAAATCAAATATGAGAAAATATATAAAGTGGGAAACAAATTATGTCGATCGGTTTGAACAGGAAATAAACAAAACAAATCAAAGCATGCCAAATGCAAAAAACATGCCATAGGTCGACCCGAGATCCCTACTTGTCGATCAGTAGCGGTCGACCATAGGGAGAGGGTGGTCGATTCGTGCTTTGTAAATTCGGCAATGAACAAGGGTCCAAATGGCACAGATTCAATATACATTGATCGAATAGCTGGCACTGATTTGAATCCCAATAAATATAGACCTGGACTCTCACTTCTAAACTCATATTTTTAAAGCGACGTCGGAGCTTTACCATTTTTTCTTCTCCTCCAAATTCTAATTCTTAGAAATATTTATAGATTATATGTATATATAATTGGAGAATCGTAGAAGATGATTGAGGAAGAGAATATGATCAAATCAAATCGCCAAATCCAAGATAAATTGTAAATCCGGACCTAAAATATAAATCAAATTCCAAATTTCTTTTCTACTCTAGAACTTTGATAAATATGTATATGCTTGCGGTGTATGAATCCAAATAAGGAGAAAGGGAGTCAAAATGGAATAATATGGATTAGATCTGGAGATTTGGAAAGTAAAAAAGTGAGTGAGAAATTATACATGTTTATATAACATTATAGTTATATCATTGTAAATCAAATCTGAGAAATATTAAGAAATAATATATAAAGTAGGAAACAAATTATATCGATCGGTTTGAATAAGAAATAAACAAAACAGATCAAAGCATGCCAATTAATTAACGCCAACAAATGCCACGGGTCGACTCGAGATCTCTACTGTTGACTGGTAGCAATCGACCGTAGGGAGAGAGCGGTTGATTCGTGCTTTGTAAATTCGATAGTGAACAAGAGATCAAATGACCCAGATTCAATATACTTCAATCGAATGACTGGCATTGATTTGAACCCCTATAAATATAGACCTAGACCCTCACTTCTAAACTCATATTTTTGGAGCGACACCAGAGCTCTGCCATTTTCTCTTCTCCTTCAAATTCTAATTTTTGAAATAGTTATAGATTATACGTATATACAACTGAAGAATCGTAGAAGACGATTGAGGAAGAGAATAGTACCAAATCAAATCGCCAAAGCCAAGATAAATTGTAAATCCAGACCTAAAATATAAATCAAATTCCAAATTTCTTTTCTACTCCAGATCTTTGATAAATATGTATATGCTTGCAGTGTATGAATCCAAATAAGTAGAAAATGGTGTCAAACTGGAATGATAAGGATTAGATCTGGAGATTTGGAAAGCTAAAAAGATGAGTGAGAAATTGTATATCTTTATATAACATTAGATTTATATCGTTGTAAATCTATTCCCATGTGCCTGAAATTAAATTGGAGTTATAGGCCAAAAATTGCGTATGTGGTGTAAAATTATAAACCCTCCCTAAATATTCTATTGTTGATAAATTGAAATTGTATATTGCACATATTTGGAAAATATTGGGTATTAATAGTCTTTGAATTTAATTTTTGAAATTTATAGAATATGTGATGGTTACAGATATCTGAATTTAATATGACTTGTGCAAGTAAAGAAATGTAAATTGAGTTATCACAATAAATTGTAATGATTTAAGTAGTATTTTAATT
Organism: Allium fistulosum; assembly: GCA_030737815.1. Classification (NCBI taxonomy): domain Eukaryota; kingdom Viridiplantae; phylum Streptophyta; class Magnoliopsida; order Asparagales; family Amaryllidaceae; genus Allium; species Allium fistulosum. Next base: position 591,911,028 of record CM060905.1, on the reverse strand, counting down.
TATTGAATTATATAGCGTGTTGCAATGTAAATTTCTATACATTATAAAAGTTTCAAATTTATAAATAAAAGTGTTGCGGTTGAAATAACAAGGAATGCACCTAAAAAGAAAGAGATGTATAAAATAGGGGTATTTACCGTATTTTGTACTGTCCATTTCAATAATTATGAAAAGATAATTGTTTGTAATTCCAAATGTAACACAAATTCCCTTTTTGGGTAAGATATAGAAATTTATAATGTTAACCAATTTCCAATGCATCAAAATACAGAAATCCCTAAGGATAAATTAAAAGAACTATAAATGCGATAAAAACGGTCTAAGAAAAGAATATGCACTATTTAAGTAAAACAAAAGTGAAATAAAAAGAAATGAAAAGATATATAAGTCAAAAATTGAGATAAAGCAAGTGTAGATAATCCGCTAAAACTAGGTAGGGAGTTAAGGGTTAAAAAGGAAAATAGAAATAAGGAGTTAAATAACGTGGGTAAGAGAAAGTGAATGGGAAAAGATATTTAAAGAAAGTGGTAAATGACTTGAAATTAAATAAGATGTAAATGCAAAGAAAACCAAAGAAATATTATTAACAGTGAATAGTAGAGGCACAATAATTAAATAAGAATGAATGAAGATACTTATATAAACACACACACACACACACATAGCCTCAACTGTGCGTCTAAGGAGGGTGGGAATTATGTAAGTATGTAACTAACTCAAAAGGATAAAAATGACAAAGTCATTAAATGGGTTGGAATGCGAGGTAAGTAGGGTTACACTATAGAAGTCTACCTACCACACGGGGCCACCCGTAGTTGTGTAAACATTATACTGGTACAGGACATATCCAACTGTTGGACCCGTGTAGTATATATGCTTGCGTATTGGTGAAGGAGTATGCTCAGTAGAGTCTGCTTTAATAAATTAAGGGGATGGTATTGCCCTGATAGCATTAGGCAACTAAATAGGATGGTGAGCGCCTCAACGCTATATCAGTATGTGCTGGTATCAAATCAGGAGTAGGAGTTGTACATAGGTTGAGTGCATCATCGGTCATGCGCTGTCAATAGGAAATATTGGGTTACACCTAACGGACAACTCCTCCTAATCGGGTAGGTCACGTTAGGTAACACACCGCCATAGTTGTTTGCTAGTTTGTTTATTAGGGCAAGGCTAGTTAACCCGTAAAAGAGTTCTTTCAAAAACAAATGTGGGTAGTCTGAGGAGCTGAGTCCACAATAGGAAACAAAGTAGTAAATCCACTAAATGAGATAGAATACGGCTAAGCTATTGTGACGCCATTATTAGGCACTACGGGACGGACAACGAGGTGTAAACTACCATTGAGAGTTGGACACGGGTGAGGATGATGAGATACACCTACGAGTCGACATTTTGGGTTTCCCTCCTCAATGTGTAGTTTTATGGGTAGTCGTAATACTAGATGTAGCTCCATACGGACGTGATACTACGTAAATGATGGTTCTTGATGAGGTGCCGGTTAACGGATACGAGCGGAGATAGTATCTTGGTCCAAAGAGGGACTGTGGTACTTATATATATACTTGTATGTGTTTATGGTCTACATCGGGTAGATGAGGCGTATCGTATACATATGTGGAGTTGAGGCAATTGAGAAAAAATTTAAAAGACATAACATGTAATGGAAGACAATCGGTATAAACTAGTGTTATATGTAAGGTGTATAATTCACCAATCACCAGAACGTTGCTCTAGCATCCTCCTCATTACAACCCACATGATAGATTTAGAGGTATGAGTACTAGTGTAAGACGAGAACAGTGGAAGGTCAGGTTCTCTTAAGCATGCTCGACACTGACAAGGACACTATATATTGGAAGTGTCAATCTTAGTCGATAAATATATGATTTATTATACTTTACTATTCCGCTATGAGTTATATCGATAGTGCTTTGATATGCATTTATTTGTTTATTTGCAGGACATCAAACCAACGATTCATACTTTGGTGGACTTGGATTTTCAATTTAGAGAAAATTCGGTCTCACTGAGGTGCGAGTTGTTACATATGTAGGGACCATTTGTCTAAACTTTATATTTTACGATTGGTGGTGTAAGGCCATTATGGCAACCATTTGTCTAAATGCAATTAAATTTGATGGTGGGTGGTGTAAGGCCTTGGTGGCAACCTAAAAACTATTTGTGATACATATGAGGTAATGTTAGATAAACATCTAAGTTATGACTTTAAGTGTCTAGTACCCTTGCTAGACTAATAAGAGTAAGGTTTGAGTGGAGAATAAAAAAATGATTTGACTATAAAAATTAGTCGGAATTTTTTTAAAGAGAATCTCTCCTTTGTGTTGAAATATTTTTATTTGATCATGGTATGATATTATCACATTAATGTAATTGATGAAGTTGGAATAGTGAGAGGAAAATCCATTTCGTGATTTAACGGCATGGTATTACTATGTGACTGTTTGCTTAGGGTAAAGTATTACTCGTACCAATCTTTACACCTGACCAGTGTTTTTATTACTCCCCGTAAACTCACGAGTACTCATTCGAGTAGGCTAAGTTTATGGTATAGATAGGTAGCTTTTGGAATAGGCGAATAAAGACTCCAAAGACAAAACAAGAATCTTATTTTATGAATAAAGCTATTTTGAAATTCTGTGATGTAAAAAGAAAATTTATAACTGTTTATGTCCATGTTGGTATCGTCATATGTCTGGAATGGCATCTATATATATCCTATTTATATATTCACCCTTGCATGGGAACAAGATGGGTTATAATGATATTAATGACTTTTATAAAACATTTTGATGTACTGAAATTATTTAGCAGCTATGTTTACTTAATGTTGTAAAAAATATTGAATTTACATTGTCTTTGGAAAATGATTTTGGCGATGACTACAGCATCATCAATGTCTATTTTTGAGTCTCGAAGTGGGGGATGTTACTCCTCAATGAAGCAGCTAAGGAAGCAGTCTGGATGTGAAAATTTGTGGCTATGCTAGGAGTGGTTTCGATCATCGAAGATCTGGTGAAATTGTTCTTTGGCAACAATGTTGTGCATATCGCAAAAGAACCAAGTGCCCACAAGAAATCAAGGCACACACTTTGAAAGTTTCAACTTACTAATAAAGAAGTAGTGATTAATAGAATATATACCAAGGACAACATAGCCAATCCATTCATGAAGGAACTGGCTTGGTCAGTTCTCAGCAAACTTATCAAAGGAATGGTATTGAGATTTCATAATTTTCCCTAAGTATAAGTGGGAGATTAATTAGGAGTATGCATTAGGGGCAATTCCATAACTTATTGTAAACTATTAACTTGGTAATAAAATATCGGTGTTTTTCTTTCTATTATATACTTGTCATACTATGTTATGTCGATTAATTATTTAATTTAAGTATATTTAATAAAAAATCCTTAAATAATATGTTATGTGATAGTAATTATAATGTGTTATAATCATGAGAAATTTATCACATTAAAAAATAACATGTTATTTTAGTTATTCCAAGCCAAGATGTTTCAGATAGGATATCGATACATCCATTCAAACTATGCGCATAACACTCTCTGGATGTTGGTGTTAGTTCCTGAGATGATGGTTTTAATGACAACAACCTTAGGACTTGTTATAAAATATAAATACTAATATTCTTGTCTAGACATATGTATATGCAGGATATATATATGCAGGTACTGAAGAATGAAGACTATACAGTATAAAGATTCAAGACTAACGAATTCAAGATTGAAGAAACCAAGACTGAAGACTCATGAGTATCAAGAGTTCAAGATATCAAGAGTTCAAGATTTCAGGAGTTCAAGATATCAAGATAAGTAATAGTGTCTACATTTATGTTAAAACTTCATAATAGCACTAAAATCTTTATTCGGATTTTAATTGTGGAATGGAATCCACCTTCTTGCTTTAATAGTGGGATGGAACTCACGACCTCTTTAGTGGGATGGAACCTACGACCTTCTCTAGTGGAATGAAATCCATGAAATTTTCAAAATGATTTATTTAAAATATTTTTCCAAAAACTTTTCAAAGTCATCTCTCTCAGTTTAAATATTTTAGCCTTAAACTATTTTTATTATCTTTTATATTTTGATTTCAAAATCATCTCTTGTTTTTAAACTATCTCCTGGTTTTAATAATTATAAATCTCAAAAATATATTCTATACTTAGTTTTTAATATTACTTTTATATTATAGATTATATACTTTTAAGATTACTTTTTAAATCTCTTTTATAAGTTTAAACTATATTCAAAATGGTTTATAAAGTTCAGAAATTGTTTTGACAAGTTTTGGAAAGAAAATCTCTTTTAAAAGCAAAAATCAATTTTCTAAATTAACTAGGGCATGTCGACATACCCCATCCCCCCATGTCGACATGGTAGCCGTAGAAATTCAAATTTCAAATTTCAAATTTTCAAATGAAGTGTCTATTCATCATAACCTTTCACGAATGGACATGACTGTTGTTCTTCTATAAATACCATTTGTTTTCAACGAATTTTAAGCTAGTTTTTCTTCATTTCTTCACTCCTTTTCCACTCAAATATTCTCTTATATTTTAACAAAACTCTGCCGAAATCCTGAGTGAATCAAACTCGATCATCTCTAGTTTGATTCTCTGTCACTCTCTCTCATAGATCTCAGTGCTATTTAGAGTTATAGGATCATTTGTAACCAAAGATCAAAAGATTGAAGTGTATCGAGTCCCTCTCTATCAAAGTGTGATTGGAAACAGTGTGATTGTGGCATGTAAATCAATTGGGTGTGATTGTAGCCCATAAATCAATTAGGTCTTATAGCCTGGTTAAATCAAGAGAGTTTGCCATGGACTCGGAGACAGGAGGGTGTATCTCTTGGCCTTGAAATCGAGGTTGTAATATCGACATTATATTTGAAAAGAAATCTGCATAGGAAATTGTCTGGGACTGGATGTAGGGTAACTCCGAACTAGTATAAAATTCCGGTGTGTTCTTTCCTTTACTGCTTTTTATTTACTATTTGCATCTATGTCTGATTCTGTGATTGTCTCTGTGTTTGTGAATTGCATCTGTCTATGTTTAATTTCAAAAGATTTCAAATATTCCATAAAATCCATTAAACGCTATTCACCCCCCCCTCTAGTGATAATCCAACCTTAAGATTCGTAATCCGCATTTCCAACATTTGGTATCAGAGCATTGTTTTTCAAAGTTATCATAATCTGAATTTTGAAAAAGTTTAAAATGGCAATTTTTGGAAATTCTGTTAACACTAGTTGAAAACTATCCAAATCATTATTGTCTCATAAGTCTGCATATTGTTATTATATAAAATCAAGTTATCTACTGAATTGGTGTGTTGTGCAGGAACAGATGTGTTACATGGCTTTTGATGAATCAACACTCAATGGACAAATGGTGCAAATCAAGAAAAACAAATGGATACTTGATAGTGGATGTTCAAGACACATGACAGGGAATCCGGAGATACTGATTGACATAATTTATGAAGATGGAGGACTGGTCCACTTTGGAGACAACTCAAAAGGATATGTGATTGGCATCGGCAATGTCGGTATGTCTAAAACTCCTATTATTTCTGATGTTTTGTTAGTTAGGAATCTAAATAACAATTTACTTAGCATAAGTCAACTATGTGATAAGGGGTACAAAATTAAATTTGAAAAGGATAAGTGTCACATCGAAGATAATAAATCAAATATTATCTTTGAAGGAATTAGAAAGAAAAATATTTATATTCTTAGTATGAAAATCTCAAATGATAACCTATGTCTTTTGGCTAGTACAAGTGACCCTTGGATTTGGCATAAAAAATTTGGGCATTTGAATTTCAAACTCTAAACTAGACTTTCAAAACTTGATCTAGTAAGAGGTATCCCTAAAAGGGATTTTAAAGTAGATAGTATATGTGAAGCTTGTCAATTAGGAAAACTTAGGAAGAGTTCATTCAAATTAAAAGATATGATTTCAACTTCAAAACCCCTTGAGTTCCTTCATTTAGATCCATTTGGTCCATCTCACATTCAGTTAATAAATCATAGTAAATATGTTTTTGTAATTGTAGATGATTATTTAGATTTACATGGACAATTTTTCTGAAACATAAAAGTGATGCTTTTGATTTATTTAAAACTTTTGCAAAAATAATTCAAAATCAACTTTCTTTAAAAATCAAAACTATTCGTAGTGATCACAATGGAGAATTTGAAAATGAAAATTTTGAGAATTTCTGTAATCAAAACAAAATAACTCATAATTTTTCTTTTCAAGAACTCCACAACAAAACGGAGTGGTAGAGCGTAAAAATAGGACGATTCAAGAGTGTGCAAGAACTATGCTTTCAGATAGTAAATTACCAAGAAATTTTTGGACTGAAGCAGTCACCACAGCTTGTTACATTTTGAATAGGATTTTAATTAGACCTCAAACCAATAAAACACCGTATGAACTTCTTTTCAATAAGAAACCAAAGGTATCTTATTTTAAAGTTTTTGGAAGTAAATGCTTTATTCAAAATACAAAGGACAATTTGGATAAATTTGATCCTTAATCCGACAAATGAACCTTTATCGGATATTATAATAGAAGTGAAGTATACAGAGTTTTCAATTTAAGAACTAACACCATTGAAGAAACAATACATGTATCTTTTGATGAAAATTTCGAAGATTTTATTCAAATAAATGATGAAGATGATTTTGTTACTTTAAATAATGAATCAAATGAAACAAATTGTGAAACTGTTCATCCTAATAAAAGGATCAGGCTTTAAAAAGATCATCCTATAGAAAATATACTAGGAAATATTGAATCTGTTGTTAGAACTAGAAATCAACTAAACAAGATGAGTAATGTAGCTTTTATATCAACTATTGAACCCAAAAATCCAAAGGAAGTATCATCCGATGATTCATGGATTCTTGCTATGCAAGAAGAACTGAATCAATTCACCAAAAATGATGTATGGGAACTTGTTCCTAGACTCGAGGACAAAACTATAATATGAACTAAATGGGTTTATAAAAATAAAATGAATGAACAAGGTGAGGTCGTTAGAAATAAAGCTCGGTTAGTCGTGCAAGGTTATTGTCAAGAAGAAGGAATAGACTATGATGAAACCTTTGCACATGTAGCAAGATTAGAAGCCATTAGAATTCTACTTGCTTTCGCAAACCACAACAATTTCAAATTATTTCAAATGGATGTCAAAAGTTCCTTTTTAAATGGTTTTGTTAAAGAGGATGTTTATGTTGAACAACCTCCACTTTTTGAAGAAGAAAAGTTTCCAAATCATGTTTACAAATTAAAGAAAGCTTTATATTGTCTGAACAAGCTCCTAGAGCCTAGTATGATAGACTAAGATCTTACCTATTACAATCAAAATTAGAAATAGGTAAAGTAGATAATACTCTTTTTATTAAAAGAAACAAAGAATGATATCCAATTAATACAGGTTTATGTAGATGATATAATTTTTGGATCAACAAACAATGAAATGAACAAAGAGTTTCTTGAAATAATGACGAAAGAGTTTGAGATGAGCCATATGGGTGAACTTACTTTATTTTTAGGGTTGCAAATAAAACAATTAGATAGTGGTATTTTCATTAGTCAAGAAAAGTATGCTAGGGATCTAGTTAATAAGTTTGGTATGACCACTGCGAGTGGAAAATCAACTCCTATGGCAACCAATGAAGCCTTGAATAAAGAAGACATGTCAAAAGATGTCGACCAAAAACTATATAAGGGAATGATTGGATCGCTACTCTATATAACTGCGAGTAGGCCTGATATCTTGCATAGTGTCTGTCTGTGTACAAGATACCAATCTCAACCCAAAGAGACCAATTTAAAAGCTGTTAAACATATCCTAAGATATGGTAAACACACTTTAGACTATGGCCTATTTTACCCTAAAAATGATTCATTTGATTTAATCTCATATTGTGATGTTGACTATGCTGGTTGTAAATCAGATCGAAAAAGTACAAGTGGAACTTGTCACTTTTTAGGACATTCTCTGGTTTTCTGGTTTAGTAAAATGCAAAATACTGTCTCGCTATTAACAACTGAAGCAGAATATATCTCTACTTCTTTTGCCTGTTCTCAAGTAATCTATATGCAATAAACCCTAAAGGATATGGACTAATTATTTCAATATCACTAATTTATTGTGACAATACAAGTGCAATAAATTTATCCAAAAATCCTACTCATCATGCCACAACCAAACATATTGATATCAGACATCATTTTCTTAGAGATAATATAAGTAAAGATATTATTTCTCTTGAATTTATCAACACTGAGAATCAAATAGCTGATATTCTGACTAAAGCCTTGAATCAATCAACCTTTACTAAATTTAGAAGAGAACTAGGTATTTGCTCTATAACTGAGATATAGAATATAGATATAGTAACATATTTATTTAAATAAATAAAGAAAAATAAAAATTTGTCAAAATTTCCATAAGGATGTCGACATCCCTCTACCCCCCATGTCGACATACAACGGTAAAATTTGAAATTTTGATTTTCCCTCTAATATAGTTTGGCAGTTATATATTCTCTATATTTTGAATTCTTCTGTCTTCCGCTTCATTTCTCTCTGTAATAAACTTCTAAGAATATAAAATAAGGGTCTCCTCTTCCAAATCAAACCAAATTGTGACCTTTTCTTTCCATTCTCCTAATACTGGTCCATTTCAACGAACTACACTGGCCCGAGTCATGAAAATAGAGGAAACTTTGAAGGACTCTCTACAAATGATGACTAGTTGCAAGTCATGCAAATAAAGATGGCTAAGGAACAAGAGAAACAGGGAAAAATCCTTAGAAATTTGCAAAAATTTCTAATGGATAATCATGCGGACCCGATCGTGATTGAAGGTAACTCCTCTAACATTCATGTTCATAATCCATTAGAGGAAGATGACGATGACAAAGAAGAAGAAGAATAAGAAGCGCAAATGGACGAAGATGATAAAGTTATTTGCGTTGGAGAAGTATGTTTTGATAAAGATGGTAATTTGGTCGAACAACGTGGAAACTTTTGTCTCCATTACCCAAATTGTTCGATTCACAAGTTACCAATTATCAAAGACTCTTATTAGATTGTTTTTATGTTAATGTTTTTAAATATTGTGTAGTTTAGGATTAGTTTTTGTTGATGACAAAGGGGGAGAATTATAAAATAGGTTAGATAGGTTTAGATTAAGGGGGAGTTAGTAGTTTAAGGGGGAGTTAGTAGTTTAAGGGGGAGTTAGAGTTGAATCAGAGTTTTGTGGAGTAGATTTTATAAACAAAGGTTGCCATCACCAAAAAAGGGGAGATTGTTAGTTCCTGAGATGATGGTTTTGATGACAAAAACCTTAGGACTTGTTATAAAATATAAATACTAATATTCTTGTCTAGATATATATGTATATGCAGGATATATATGCAGGTACTGAAGAATGAAGACTGTACAGTATAAAGATTCAAGACTGAGTATAAAGATTCAAAACTGACAAATTCAAGATTGAAGAAACCAAGGTTGAAGACTCATGAGTATCAAGTGTTCAAGATTTCAAGGGTTCAAGATATCAAGACAAGTAATAGAGTATAGATTTATGTTAAAACTTCATAATAGCACTAAAATCTTTATTCGGATTTTAATTATGGAATGGAATCCACCTTCTTGCTTTAATAGTGGGATGGAACCCATGACCTCTTTAGTGGGATGGAACCCACGACCTTCTCTAGTGGAATGGAATCCACGAAATTTTCAAAACGATTTATTTTAAATATTTTTCCAAAAACTTTTTAAAGTCATCTCTCTTAGTTTAAATATTTTAGCCTTAAACTATTTTTATTATCTTTTATATTTTGATTTAAAAATCATCTCTTGTTTTTAAACTATCTCCTGGTTTTAATAATTATAAGTCTCAAAAATATATTCTATACTTAGTTTTTAATATTACTTTTATATTATAGATTGTATACTTTTAAGATTACTTTTTAAATCTCTTTTATAAGTTTAAACTAAATTCAAAATGGTTTATAAACTTCAGAAATTGTTTTGACAAGTTTTAGAAAGAAAATCTCTTTTAAAAGCAAAAATCAATTTTCAAAATTAACTAGGGCATGTCGACATACCCCATCCCCCTATGTCGACATGGCAGCCGTAGAAATTCAAATTTCAAATTTTCAAATTAAGTGTCTATTTGTCATAACCTTTCACGAATGGACATGACTGTTGTTCTTCTATAAATACCAGTCGCTTTCAATGAATTTTAAGTAAGTTTTTCTTCATTTCATCACTCCTTCTTCTCCACTCAAATATTCTCTTATATTTTAACAAAACTCTGCCGAAATCCTTAGTGAATCAAACTCGATCGTCTCTATTTTGATTCTCTGTCACTCTCTCTCAAAGATCTCAGTGCTATTCAGAGTTATAGGATCCTTTGTAATCAAAGATCGAAAGGTCGAAGTGTATCGAGTCTCTCTCTATCAATTTGTGATTGGAAATGGTGTGATTTTGGCCTGTAAATCAATTAGGTGTGATTGTAGCCCGTAAATCAATTAGGTGATCTTTTCGCCTGGTTAAGTCAGGAGAGTTTGACCTAGACTCGGAGACAGGAGGGTGTATCTTGTGGCCTTGAAATTGAGGTTGTAATATCGACATTACATTGGAAAAGAAATCTGCACAAGAAATTATCTGGGACTGGATGTAGGGTAACTCCGAACCAGTATAAAATTCCGGTGTGTTCTTTCCTTTACTGCTTTATATTTACTATTTGCATCTGTGTCTGATTCTGTGATTGTCTTTATGTTTGTGAATTGCATCTGTCTGTGTTTAATTTCAAAAGATTTCAAAAATTCCATAAAATCCATTAAACACTATTCACCCCCCCTCTAGTGTTAATCCATCCTTAAGATCCGTAATCTGTATTTCCAACAGTTGGGTAGTGTATTACTCCCGATTGTTGGGGGCACCAAGGGGTTACATACTAATAGTTATTGGATAATTATGGAATGACTCACTCGAGAGTTTTCTATTGGTTAATATAACAAAGGAAAAACAGAGAATCTCGAATTGACAATATTACATAGTTCTCTCGACTTGAGAATACCGTTGAACTTCAATATGGACGCTCCAATTTTCAGTAAAGAATTTGTCTCCATAGTTATATGAGGTTAGTATCATGGTTAATTGTAGTCAACTCAATGTCAAAGTCTCTAGCCAGAGTAGTTCGGTTAGTAACAATTATTATTATTGAACCAAGGACTTTGTGTTTGGATTAAATAAGTTGAATGTGGACGATATTGGAATTTTGACCAAAACCATATCCCATAAGTCCAAATGTGATATAGTTTTGAGGAACATAAATAGTGTAAATAATCATTATTACCAGGTACGACTTAAAATAGTAAAATTGGATTTTACCAACATATGTGTAAGCGATAATTAGGCTAAATTATCACATCACTAGTTAAGCTGACGTGTGAACATTAATATTAATATTGTTCGATATTAATCGCTAACTTAATTTACATCTTTGAGTTGCACAACCATAATGTTGAATACTCCAAAATACCATAAGATTAGCAAGATTATAATTTTTATAAATTAATTAAATCGATTAATATTTATAAAATATTGGTTAATAAATTTTATTTGATTTAGTATTTGATAAAGTGCATATATAAAAGTTATATATATACATATCTAAACAAGTGGAAAATAGGCAGAAGGACAAACTTTGAAAAGAAAATTAGACTTAAGGACAACAAGTTTCATTTTTAGGCTGAAGGACAAACTTTGAAAAAAAATAAGGCTGAAGGACAATGCTAAATATAGCTAGCATTTTATACAATGTAAAACTGAATATAATGCTAGTTATAACTAGCATTTTGAATAGTGTAAAACTGAATATAATGCTAGTTATAACTAGCATTGTCCTTCGGTCTAATTTTCTTCCAAAGTTTGTCCTTTAGGTCAAAAATAAAATTTGGTGTCCTTCAGCATAAGTTTTTTTTTCAAAGTTTGTCCTTGTGCCTAATTTCCTCTCTAAACAAGATATCAGTAAATATTTTATTTGGATTTAAATTAATTAAATATTGATTGTATATAGAAATTTAGATGGGCCCATGTAACCCATATATTGTTTGGCCATACTAAGTGGGAAGAGGTTATTTCGGTTAAAAATCTTATTTTGAATTGGAAAAGAGAAGAGGTAAACAGGGTGATCTGAATCTCCATCTTTTACTCTTTTATGTTGCCTATATAAACCAAACCTCCTCTTTCTTTTTTATTTGAACTTTTCCCTCAACCCCCACCTCTCTTGGGCACAAGCAATAAGGCTTCACCCTCTATTTTTTAAATTAAATAAAATCAAATTAAACCTATTACAAAGGCGCGGTATTTCTCTTCTAGTGAGCTAAATTTTCTAGAGGAGTCTAGATTGGATCTTAAGGTGATTTGTTCAACGTTCAAGGTGATTGGCTACGTTTTGATAATTTATCTAACTTTATAATTATTCCATATTTATATATGATGTTTATTTATTTAAATTGCTTACATGTCATATACTATAATGAATATATATATATATATATAATTGTTGTTTGATCTTTCACACATATGTAAACATTTAAACTAAAAAGAAAAAAAATGTATGTATGTATATGTATATTATATATGTAAAATATAAATATATACTTTAGTTCATTTACAAAAATTGAATTAAAAATGTCTTAAATAATTTTAAAATCAAATTTTGAATTTTGAAATTAGCATACAAATTAATCTATTAATTTATATTCATATATACATACACCCACATATATATGTTTTCAATATATATATATATATATATATATAAATCCAAAATATAAATAATAATCTATAAATATATTTTGAATCCAAGTAAATTATTATATATGTTTTAAAAAATTATTATGTATGGATTTATATTGTTTTAAAAAAATTATTATACAAATCAGTACGGATTTGTATAATCAAAACACATATATATTATATATAAATCTGTACAAATTTTTATTATAAAAAAAATTAATTTTTAATAAAAATGATTCCTTCGAAATAATTTTTTTAACATATGCAATTTATATTTACTAATTAATATTCTAAAAATAAATATTTTAAAACTAAATATAAAATATTTTAATTATTTATTAATACAAATTTATATATCTACACATACGTATATATTTGAACATATCAAAATCTAAAATTTGAAATAGATTTCTTCTCCTAGATCGAGATCCAGTTTTGAGATTTAAAAATATCTTAGCGTATTTTAGATATTAATTTAAATCTTTTAAATTGGTTAACATTTCTAAATAAAATAAAATCACTATATATAAATGTTATATATACACACCTACATATGTATATATGTATGTGTGTGTATAATAAATTAATCATGGACTGTAATATGTATATAAAGGGACAAATGTGTCTATTGTGGTATTGTTGCGGTATAAATCCCAACATTTATATACGGGCATATTAAACCATGCACACTTCTATATATTGCACATGTACTATACACCTCTATGTGTATTTGATACACAAATACATCGTGTATGTCTGTGTCTATATATATAACCATATCTTTTATATAAACAAACTAAATAAAATAAAGAATTTATTTCAAAATTATTTAGAATAAATCTAGACTTCACAGGCCCAATAAGATCAAAAAATAGAACTTTTTTTAAATTCATTCATATATCCTGCTTCGACCCAGCCCAGTTCCTTTAACCTTGACATCCTCTACATGATTGTACCCATGTCCAATTGTCGCCTTTTCACCATTGATTGAGAAAATCCAAAATGGATAGTAGTGAATTTTTGGCAATATCTGGCTAATTCAAAAGCCATATCCAAAAAATAACACTTGCCTCCTATTTTACCTGTCGAGAACTTCGAATCGATATATTATAAGAAAGGGTTCAAGCATTTTGAATCTTTGAACAATTTTCAATTAATTTGTTAATCCTCCATTAAAGAAGGTTTAAGGGATTTTGGGATCAGGGCTAAAAATGGGGATGGAGACGACAATTAGGGTTCTAAAGACCTGAAAAACCCATTTTTCGAACGTCAACCAAACTATATCATACCATATATCAAAATATTGGCTTTCGATATTGCTAAACATGATGGAAGCATCAAAGTCCAAAAAAGACAACCTTGCACAAAATTATCTCTTATTGCCTATTAAATATCATCGGTTACTTAAAATTAATAAATAATTAATCTATCAAATTTGGGGGGTCGTTACATTTACCCTCCCCCCCTCAATGATTTTCGCCCTCAAAATTCCTCAAATACAACCTTCAATAGAATCAACAAAGCATCATCACATGTTTAATTACAAAATATGGGTAAGTGTATCAATCATAAACTAACTATTTATAAAGTGGTATATGACAACTCAACCATAGATCAACTTTGTCTACAAGTTAATACCATGCATCCTAACACTCCAACCATAATTGTCCATAACAGAAGTACACAACAAAAATATAGGTTAGTATAAACATACATGCATAAATAAAAATAAATCAATCAATAATCACCATAGCTCATCAAAATAAAAACACATACTCAAAACATCATGGTATTGTTACCACACTATCCTACCAACAAATAACACATGTGCATATCCTCATGCTAACTACACATCCATCATAGTATGTGTATCTTCAAAACTATTAATGAATTTCCTCGTAGTCTCATCCTCTAAAATAATCAGTGTATCATACATACATATACCCTCCAAAATAGTATATGTGCCTACTCAAGGTTACATCTTCAAAATAATGTTGCAGCTTTGACAACCAACCTTTCTAATCCTTAGGAATGACACTTAACACATCCTCGGTGTTCGTGTGTCATTGCCTAAGCATTGGAAAGATAAATGGTCATGGTGAGAAATAAAGAACAAAATAGAAAACCTCACAACGAAACTGCTGAATAAAACATAACAGTAAATAGTACATTAGGTTACTCCTTAACAATGAGTTATTAGAGTTACACAAAAGTACTACAAATCAGCTTAGGCAGTATAAAATCCTACCTTTACAAATACTGAAACAAAATACACTAACACAAACAAGATGATACAGGGAATAGGTAACTAAGAAGATGAAAAGCCTCCAGCTAGGACGTCGTCTTCAAAAGAGCCCAACAAAGACCTGCTGCTCTCGGACTACTCAAATAAAAATGAGTACCCAAGAGTTTATGGAAACAAACAACTCGTATCAGACGATATGTCTGGTATGCGTAAAACTTTAAGAAAAGGTATGTAATTAAACACAAACATGTGAGACCACGCCGTTGAACATAGAATGGGTTTACTCTCACATAAATCAATATCCTAATGTAAAGAATGGATAAATAATTAAAAAAACTGAAGAGTGGTTGACTCTTTCCGGTGTAAATAAGGAGATAAATTTGAAGGTTCGAATCAAATAATAAAAGAAAAATCTCTAACAAATGACTAGGAAGGTGCACCCCCTTGAAATATACCTCTAGTAATATACTTCTGAGAAGGTCATTTACTCTGTGAAACTTCTCGGAAATGTACCAGCCGGACCCCACCAAACCTTACTGAGTATCCGAATACTTCACATCTAAATGCGCAAATGAACCTGATCTAGATGAAATGTGAAAATACCCTAATGGGAGCAACCCCACATAGCTGGATGTCCTTTCGCGCTTTGGGTTCAGTCATTTACCGACAAAGGATTAACAAAGCTTAACGGAGCAACAAATCGTCTTAGAATGACGATAATAAAGAAGATGAAGTAACCGAGAGCTGAGGAACCAACTATTGAGGATATAAAATGATCGTATATGGAAATTAAGTCTTGTATACTTATCACCACTCATCGAATTCAAACATGTACTATTTTTTGGTTAACAATAATACCGGACAAGTCAAGATAGTGTTACCTCAAAGTCATGTCTCATGATTATTCTTAACTTTTGAAATAGAGACAAATCTACTTCTTCAATGTTTAGTGCTAATTACATAAATAAATCATTTCCATACAAGTGAATCGCTTTATGGAAATTAATTCATTTCCATAAACAATTCAAACTTTTCTTTTAGAAACCCGAATTCGTACTTAGCTTCATATTACAAGTATTAGCTTTAAAACACTTTGTCAAAGCGTTTATTGGCTTTGAAACATCATCATGAAAAGGATTTAACAACTTAAAATATCCTTATACATTGATTAATTAACTTGAAAACTTTGTTAACTAGTTAATTAATTTACTTCAATAACCTTTAATTAAAAAGGGGTAAATCTCCTTTAAAACATCATTAATTCAATTAATTAATAATATAATTAATTAAGCTAACTAAATATCATTATCTAAAAGTGATATATTAATTTAAACTTTATTTAAGAAAATACGTATTTAAGGTGAAACAAATTTATTGACTTTTAAAAATCATTAATTAAAAAGGGTTAATTAACATTAAAATATCAGTAATTAATAAATTAATTAATCTAAACCTATTATTATCCACAGATTAATTAGCCTTAAACATCATTAAATAAAATGATTAATTAAAATTAAAACATCATTAACTAAGTAATTAGTTTAATTTAAAACACCTCATTAATAAGTTAATTAGTTGACTTTAATCTTAATTAATTTAAATAATTAAATTAAATAATCATTATTAAAATAATTAAATAATTAATTAAATTAAATAATCATTATTAAAATAAATAATTATTTTTGGAAACATCATTAATCAAAAACTTGCTTAACTAGTAAAATAATTCAAAGCACGATAATGAAACCAAACGTTTTCGATAAAAGGGATTTTCCGAAAGTGCCAATATAGCGACTATCGCTATACGGGCAATTCAGAATTCAAGCATATGACATTTGCAACATGACTATACATCACATAACAAAGGAATGAGCCTACATACACGATGATTTACAATAACATAACATATATCAAGCATTTAATAACACGAACACTAGTTTTACTACTAGATTTCCATATAACCAATAATTCGCTTACTAACTTATCAAAGCGACTATCTTTCGAGCAACAAACCAAACCAAACCATTATTACAATTATATAATAAGCATTTAATAGTTACAATTATGGGCATGAATATAGTTTAAAATTTATGGTTCAAAGGTGGAAGCTTTACTCACCAAAACGATTACTGACTTTTACCGAACTTGCCTAAGCTCTTATCAACTTGCCTTAACTTCAAAATAGGACCTAGTGTGGACTTGTAGGGTGCAACATGGCTCGGCCAAGGAACAAATTGGGCTCGGCTTGGGCTATAGTGGGCTCGTCCATGGAGTTAGGACGTGGAGATGGCCTTGGTTTTGGTATAAGAGTGTTAGTATGTGAATATATGGAGTTTTTTTTGAACTAAGGAAGAGATTTAAAGTGAAAGGAGGTGTTTTTTTTCCTAAGAATGAAGAAGAGAAGCCATTAGTGGACATGAAAATGAAGAGAGCTTCTGAGGAAAATGAGAAATGAGATAACAAAGTGAGAAATGGAGTTAGGGTGGAGGTATTTATAGGCATGAAAATAGGTGGAATTACTAATTTAGCCTTGCCTTACTTTCACGAATCATAAAGCTCCACCTACCCCGTCCCCCTCTCAAACTCACGGCCAAGGTGGCCCCTACAACATGCTTGTGTACAAAGGTATGGTGTTGAGTATGGTTATACATGAGAACTTATTCCTTATTTTATTCTTTCTTTATTTTTAAACATAATGTGTCTTATCATGTTTATATTTAAATTAATCATGGTTTATTACTATTAATACTTTACTTAACTAACCATATGACATGTGCATGTATACATGAGTGATACAAAATATGCACAACGTTTCCGACGACTTTCCAAAGCTGAAAAGTCAAAATTTCGGAAAACGTTTTTCGGTCACATTTTCTATTTTTATTTGAACTATTTATTTTGGTAAACAAAATTAAAAAATTATTTTAATACCATTAATTGATATCTAAAATATGTTTATTTGGTTATTAAAATTCATTATTTAAATATTTAAAATTATTTAAATATTCAAATACAAAGCGATAAATTTATGGGTCGTTACACTCTCCCCCCTTAGGAGAATTTCGTCCTCGAAATTAATTCACAAAAGACAATCCAAAAGGTATTTATTATACCTAGAAATTCATATAACAATGCAATGCAACTATGCCATACAAGAACATTCAAACAACAAATAACTAACCAGACATTACATCAGGGTAAGTTTCTCTAGATCCTCTGTCTCCTAAGTACAATCGCGAGGATCATCACTCCACTGAACTTTCACAAGCTTAACCACCTTGTTCATCAATCTCCTTTCATCTCGATCTACACAAACTACCATCAAATTTGGTTCTATCTTTAAGTCCTCCTGAACAAACGTCTCTATAATCAACGATGGATCATAAACATGCTTTCTCAGATGAGATACATGAAAAACATTATGGACTTTCTTTCAAGCAATTCTACTCTATAAGCCAATGATCCAATCCTCTCAAGGATTCTAAATGGTTTGATGAATCTGGGTGCTAGCTTTCCTGCTCTTCTGAATCTTACAACTCCTTTCATTAGGGAAACTTTTACAAATACTAAATCCCTGACCTCAAACTCTAAGTTCCTTTTCCGCTGATCGGCATAACTTTTCTATCGATCCTAGGCTTCTTTCATCCTTTCCTTGATCATAGCCACTCTCTTTGAAGCTTCTTGAATCAGCTCTTGTCCAAGAACTAAATTGTCTTTCAGTCTCAACCTAACATGAAGGTGATTTACATGGCCCTCCATACACAGCTTTGTAGGGTGCCATGCCAATGCTAGCTTGGTAACTGTTGTTATATGAGAACTTAACCAAGTGCAGATGATCTTCCCCAGAACCTCCAAAATACATGCTCTTTAGAGATCCTCCAAAATCCGGTTCACCTGTTTGGTTTATCCGTCTATCTGTGGGTTATAGGCTGTACTCAAATTCAAATCTGTTCCTAAAGCGACTTGCAATGCTTCCCAAAAATGACTGGTGAAGATAGGGTCTCAATCACTGACTATATTTATTAGGATCTATGCATTCGAACGATCACCCTCTAATAAATCTCTGCCAAAGAAGCTGTAGTTCTGGTAGATTTCACCTGAATAAAGTGGGCTCTCTTTGTTAATCGATCTACAATCACCCAAATGCCTTCATTTCCTCTTCTTGTTCTGGGCAACCATCGATAAAGTCCATGGATGCTTGCTCCCACTTCCAATTCGGTATCTCTAATGGTTGGAGCAACCCAGCGGTCTTTTGCTGGTCACTCTTGACTTGTTGGCAATTTGCATACTGGCTCACGAAGATCGAATATCTCTCTTCATCCCTTTCCACCAAAAGGTCTTCTTCATATTCGGAATCATTTTAATTACTCCTGGATGGATAGATAACTTTGACCGATGGCACTCTCTCAGCATATCCTGTCTAGTTTCATTAACATCTAGCACACAAATCTGTCCATTCATTTTAAAATGCCTCGGGAGTCAATCTGAAAACTATAAATAATTCCTTTTTCAGCATCCTTCTTAAGCCAAGCTAGATTAAGGTCTTTTTTCCTGGAAATATGCAATTATCTCCATTAGTGCCGGCTTAACTTCCACATTTGCAATCGTCGCCACACTCCTACTCAACGCATCTGCAACTGTCTTAGCTTGCTCTGGGATATAAAGAATCTCTAGGTCATAAGATGCAAAAAAACTCTAATCATATTTGCTGCCTTAAGTTTAAATCCTTTTGGGTGAAAAGATACTTTAATGACTTGTGATCCGTAAATAACTCAAACTTTTCACCCAAAAGGTAGTGCCTCCACACTTTCAATGCGAAGAAAACTACCAAGAGCTCCAAATCGTGTGTAGCGTAATTCTTCTCATGAGGTTTCAACTGTCAACTTGCATACGCTATTACTTTACCATTACGCATCAAAATTGCTTCCAATACGGTCCTACAAGCATCTATGTAAACTGTTAATCCTTCACTCCCATCTGGAATAGTTAAAACGGGAGCACTTGTCAATTTCTCCTTTAACTCATTGAATGCTTGATCGCACTTGGGTGTCAAAAAAAACTTAGCATCTTTCTTCGTTAACTTTCTTAGATGAGAAGCAACCTTCGAGAAATCTTTAATGAACTTCTATAGAAACCTTCCAGTCCTAAGAAATTTCTGACCTCAGTCGTAATTTCGGATTTCTTCCAATCTTGAACCGCAACTACTTTAGCTGGGTCCACTGATATGCCTTCTCCTGAAACTACGTGCCCTAGAAATCTAACTTCGGACTTCCAGAAATGGCACTTAGAAAACTTAGCCTTTAAAACCTGGTTTCTTAAAGTACTAAGAACAACATGAAGATGGTACTTGTGCTCTTCCTCTGTTTTAGAATAAACGAGGATGTCATCAATGTAGACTAGGACAAACTTGTTAAGAAAATCCCAAAACACTCTATTCATCAAATCCACAAAATAAGTGGGTGCGTTAGTCAATCTGAATAACCACTCGTAAAAATTATCAGGTGTACGAAAAGCAATTAAGGGTATACTCTCCTCTGCTACCCATAATTGATGAAAACCAGTGGCAAGATCCAACTGAGAAAATATCCGAGCTCCATGGAGCTGGTCAAACATGTCATCAATCCTTGGTAAAAGATACTTATTCTTGATAGTCCTCTTATTCAACTCTCGGTAATCCACACATAATCTAAGAGAACCATTAGCCTTGATGACAAACAATACTAGCGATCCTAAATTCGATGTGCTGCGTCTGATCAAACCTTTCTACAACAAATCAAACGTCTGCTTCTCCAACTCTCTTCTTTCCTTTGGAGCCAACCTTCGAGGAGGTTGTACAATAAGTCTGGTTCCTGGGATCAAATCAATGCGGAACTTTACTTTCTGGTGAGGAGGTAAACCTTGCACTTCTTCAAAAATATCCTTGAAGCCACCAACAATTGGTATATTCCTTATCTCCTCTTTGGGTACTTCGAGGGAATAAAGGAAACTGCTTGTCAACTTATTAGGCTCTCCACAACAGATATCAATGCTTCTGCCTACTCCATCTTTTATCACAATGATTCTTCTACTATAGTCTAGGATGACATTGAACTTAGATAGCCAATCCATCCCCAAAAGTAACCCAAAGCCCATGAACCCAAGAACGAATAAGTCGATGAGAAGTGCCAACCTCGATAAGAAGTAGGCACTTTCAAACACATAGTGTCAAGATTTGTCGGACCCCTAATTCGGTTTGACACACAAAAATAATTTAGAAGAATAACATATTTAAGATTCAACTGGTTCATTAGGTCATATGAGATAAAACTATGGGATGCACCGTTATCAAATAACACTCTGACAGGAATATCCGAGATGGATAGTGTACCTTACAACACCTGCTTTTTTAGGTCAGTAGAAGTAGATGGTATTTCCTCAATAGTAAAATCTTGTCCTGAGTTCCCTTCTTTGGAAAAGGACACTGGTTCTTCATATGTCAATGCTTGTTGCAATTATAGAATACCGGTAGGTTAGTCTCCGGGCAATTATTTGCAAAGTGGCCCATTTTATGGCACTAATAACAAAGGATCTTGGTCAAGTCTAACCGCTTAATCTGAGCTGGAGCTCCACCTCCAGGCTTCTTTCCCGACCACTTCCTCTTCCTTTTGCGCTTGAAAAATGGTTTGTTAGCAATTGGAATAACTGATAAAGGTTGGGCATTAACTACTGGTAATACTCCCTTCTGAACTCCTTGCTTAATATCAAGAGCTTCAAATCTCAAAGCCATACCGATCAGATTGGTAATGGTACCGTTGAGATGATTGGTCATTTTCGATGGAACTCCGGCCGCATTCCATTTGCAAACATCTCATCCTTTTGAAGCGGCATATCAATCAATACTAGTCCAAAGCGAGACAATGCATTGAACCTATGCTCATATTACGCTGTTGTCATCTCATCCTGTTTCAAATCCATGAAACTTCTGAACAACTGATTCCTTCCCGCCTCTGTGATAAATTAAGCTTCAAAAACTTCCTTAAACTGCGCCCAAGAGAAATCTTCTTCTGGTGTATTCATGGTGACTGAATCCCACCAATCCATTACTGCTTTCTAAAGCTGATGCGATGCCAACATCTCTTTCTAGCATCTTCGAACTAAAGATCCCTGAATATCCTTTCACAAGAGCAGAGCCATGTCTGGACTCCCAAAGTATCTTCAGTTCCATAAAAAGGCTTACTACCTAAAGCAGTGTAATTCTTACACAAGGTCGCAAAGTTCTGAGGCGGCTGAACTTGCATCACTACTTCTACTATTGGCTCTACAACTGGAACATTTCTAGGAGCTCTGTCATTTGTTCCTGTGCTGATTCAAGATCCCCTCCCTCTTCTAACTCTTGTACTCATTTTCAATAACCTGGATAAGTGACAGGTATCATTAGAATACCAAGATAGGGTAAAAGATGATAAAAGGGAAATTTGCAATAAAGGATCTAAAACCAGACTTTATGGGAGAAAAGGAAATGCTTTTTTAAGAATAACTCATTCTAGGGCTCTACTCACCTAATCTATAAAGAGTTGTACCCCAATTAGGCTAAGGTATTCGCTCAATTGAAGCTCAGATACCAACTTTGACGACCCACCTTTCTGACCCCTAGGAAAGACAATTAACACATCCTTGGTGTTCGTGTGTCGTTGCCCAAGCATTGGAAAGATGAATCGTCGTGGGGTGAAATAAAGAATAGAATAGAAAACCTCACAACGAAATTGCTAAATAAAACATAACATTATATAGTACATCATGTTACTCCTTAACAAGGAGTTATCAAAGTTACACAAAAGTAGTACAAATCAGCTTAGGCAGTTATAACATCCTGCCTTTACAAATGCTGAAAAAAATACAGTAACAAAAATAAGATAATATAGTGGAATAGGTAACTAAGAAGATGAAAAGCCTCCATATAGGACGCCATCTTCAAAAGAGCCCAACAAAGACCTGCTACTCTCGGACTACTCAAATAAAAATGAGTACCCGTGAGTTTATAGAAATAAACAACTTGGGTAAGACGAGATGTCTGGTATGAGTCTGGTATGAGTAAAACTTTAAGCAAAGGTATGTAATTAAACACAAACATGCGAGTCCATGCCGTTGAACACTGAACGGGTTTACTCTCACATAAATCAATATCCAAATGTAAAGAATGAATAAATAATTAAACACCCCAAAGAGTGGTTGACTCTTTTCGGTGTAAATAAGGAGATAAATTTGAAGGTTCGAATCAAATAAGAAAAGGAAAATCCCCAAAAAATGACTAGGAAGGTGCACCACCCTTGAAGTATACCTCTAGTAATATACTTCTAAAAAGCTCAATTACTCTGTGAAACTTCTCGAAAATGTACCAGCCGAACCCCACCAAACCTTATTGAGTATCCGAATAATTCACATCTAAATGCGCAAATGAATCCGATCTAAATGAGATGTGAATATACCCTAATGGGAGCAACCCTACATAGTTGGATGTCCTTTCGTGCTTTGGGTTCAGTCATTTACCGATAAAGGATTAACAAAGCTCAACGGAGCAACAAATTGTCTTAGAATGATGATAATAAGGAAGCTGAAGTAACCGATAGCTGAGGAACCAACTATGGAGGATATAAAACGATCATATATGGAAATTAAGTCTTGTATACTTATCACCACTCATCGAATTCAAACTTGTACTATTTCTTGGTTAACAATAATACCGAACAAGTCAAGGTAGTTTTACCTCAAAGTCATGTCTCATGATTATTATTAACTTTCAAAGTAGCGAAAAATAAACTTCTTCGATGTTTAGTGCTAATTATACAAATAAATCATTTCCATACAAGTGAATCGCTTTACGAAAATTAATACATTTCCATAAACAATTAAAACTTTTCTTTTAAAAACCCAAATTTGTACTTGGCTTCACATTATAAGTATTAGCTTTAAAACACTTTGTCAAAGAGTTTACTAACTTTGAAACATCATTATGAAAAGGATTTAACAACTTAAAACATCCTTATACATTGATTAATTAACCTTAAAACTTTGTTAACTACTTAATTATTTTACTTCAATAACCTTTAATTAAAAAGGGTAAATCTCGTTTAAAATGTCATTAATTAAATTAATTAATAATATAATTAATTAAGTTAATTCAATAATAATTAAATATCATTATCTAAAAGTGATAGATTAATTTAAACTTTATTTAAGAAAATATTTAGTTAAGGTTAAACAGATTTATTATCTTTTAAAAGTCATTAATTAAAAAGCGTTAATTAATTTTAAACTATCATTAATTAATAAATTAATTAATCTTAATCCATCATTATCCAAAGATTAATTAGCCTTAAACATCGTTAAATAAAATGATTAATTAAAATTAAAACATCATTAACTAAGTAATTAGTTAAATTTAAAACACCTCATTAACAAGTTAATTAGTTGACCTTAATCTTTCTTAATTTAAATAATTAAATGACTAATTAAATTAAATAATAATTATTAAAATAATTAATTATTTTTGGAAACATCATTAATCAAAAACTTGCTTAACTTGCAAAATAATTCCAAGCACGATAATGAAACCAAACGGTTTCGATAAAAGGGGTTTTCCGAAAGTACCGATATAGCGACTATCGCTATATGGGCAATTCGGAATTCAAGCATATGGCATTTGCAACACGACTACACATCACATAACAAAGGAATGAGCATACATACATGATGATTTACAATAACATAACATATATTAAGCATTTACTAACAACGACACTAGTTTTACTACTAGATTTCCATATAACCAATAATTCGCTTACTAACTTTTCAAAGAGATTATCTTTCAAGCAACAAACCAAACCATCAACCAAACCATTAACAATTATATAATAAGCATTTAATAGCTACAAATATGGGCATGAATATAGTTTAAACTTTAATACCTACAAGTCCACACTAGGTCCTATAAATATGGGCACGATTACTAACTTTTACCGAACTTGTTTGAGCTCTTATCAACTTGCCTTAACTTCAAAATAGAACCTAGTGTGGACTTGTAGGTTGCAACATAGCTCGGCCAAGGGACAAATTAGGCTCGGCCTGGGCTATAGTATGCTCGACCTTAGAGTTAGGAGGTGGAGATGGCCTTGGTTTTGGTATAGGAGTGTTTGTATGTGAATATATGGAGTTTTTTGTGAACTAAGGAAGAGATTTAAAGTGAAAGGAGGTGATTTTTTTCTAAGAATGAAGAAGAGAACCCATGAGTGGACAGGAACATGAATAGAGCTTCTTAGGAAAATGAGAAATGAGATAACAAAGTGAGAAATGGAGTTAGGGCGGAGGTATTTATAGGCATGAAAATTGGTGGAATTACTAATTTCCCCTTCTTTACTTCCACCAATCATAAAGCTCCACCTCACTCCCTCCACCTCTCAAACTCATGGCTAAGGTGGTCCCCACAACATGCTAAATCATGACATGCACCATATTGTGTACAAAGGTATGGTGTTGAGTATGGTTATATATGAGAACTTATTCCTTATTTTACTCTTTCTTTATTTTTAAACATAATGTGTCTTATCATTTTTATATTTAAATTAATCATGGTTTATTACTATTAATACTTTACTTAACTTACCATATAACATGTGCATGTGTACATGAGTGATACAAAAATATGCACAATGATTCCGACGACTTTTCAAAGCCAAAAAGTCGAAATATTGGAAAATGTTTTTCAGTCACATTTTCTATTTTTATTTGAACTATTTATTTTGGCAAACAAAATAATAAATGATTTTAATACCATTAAGTAATATTTAAAATATGTTTATTTGGTTATTAAAATCCATTAAATATTTAAAAATTATTTAAATATTCAAATACAAAGCGATTAATTTACGGGTCGTTACAACAGCCGCATCAATCCTCGATTCCCAAAACCACGCAGATGGTCGAGAAGTATAGACCTACAAAAGGATCAAAAAGTATAGACCCACAAAGACGGTCAAGAAGCATAGAGCCACATAGACGGTCTCGTACCTACCACGTTTAAATACTTGATAACTCGAATGACCCACACAGATGGTCAAAGACTACTCCATGCCGGTTACATGATACTCGAACTCATGCCCACACAAATGGCTAGGGGCTGGATGCACAAACATCTAGAAACAAGGGTATACATGGACTACCTCTAGTGCACACAAACTTCCATGTCCCTGTTTTATGAGCAAACGTCGAAACCTCTGAGTTACCTAAGGTCACTTGGTACACATCCACATCGGCACCCACTTTGTTCCATTCTTCAGATCTCATTGACTATCTGATTATACAATCCTTTTTATAGTAAGTCCTCCATGCACCAAAGAGGGACAACTAACCATTTTAGTGGTAATAGTTCAAATACATCTTCAAATCAAAACATTTACAAAAATATTTTCATTTCACAATCAAAGCTTCCATGTTCTTTTCAAACCAAATATTTAACTAAAGATATCAATATGGTTTATAAAATAATAACTTTTTTCAAAATATTATAATCATTCTTAAAAATCAACTTAAAATAATTACTGATAAAAATACCATTTATAGAAAATTTTCAAACTGGATAAACTCCTCTAAAACTTAAAATAGGATTCCTTGTTGAATTTCAAACACTTATGAAGTCGGTATTTTCTTGTATAAAAATAGATTTCAAAACATGTATTTGGTGGAAATTCTAAATTTCTAGTAATGATATAATGAACCTCGCACTATCACTTTGATTTCTTAGTGGTATCTAACAAGCCTTCTTGTCACAAAAACACTTCAACCACCATTATACATTTACAAGGAACAACATAGAATCTCTTAGTCATTCCAAATATCTAGTCTTCCTTGGCTTAGGAAACTATGTCATCACACTATGACTAAACCAAATATGTTCTTATCAACTAACTAGTTTCTAAAATGTATATCCCACTAAAAGTAATCGTTGAATAATTACCTCATCATAAAGTTATCAATAATAATAAGCAATATATCCTAGCATATAACATACCCAATCGCAACATGGCAAACAACAAGCAGCCAAATACACAAAAAAGCAAACAATTAAAATAGATCATAGCAAAAAAAATAATCAACAAAAATAACAATGCAAGCAAAAAGGATTAATTCAAACACGCATAACATAAATTAATGAACAGCTATTATCAGAGAAGTAAATAATAATAGTACAATGCAAATAGTAGTTCAAACAATTATGTCATAGACCATAAAGCAAACATAGTCAAATTAAATGGTCAAATTAATATAACTAAAAACTTAACAAACAATGGAAGAATACAAACAATTCAACTAAAGTAAGAAAATCGAAATAAAATGTCATTATTCCATACAATCAAAATGGGTAGTCCTTACATCATATCCCAACTCTCCCTTTGGAGGGGAATGACTATAATATTAACACGAGAACCGGCACATGATAGGCAAACAATTCACATTACCATAATGGATTTTGGATAAAATTAAGACTCACATCACCTAGTCGTCCCACAACCCTATGCCACTTAGTCTAGTCTCATGGTTCTTAAAATGTGGTTTTCATAAAATATCATCCCATAAATACTTTTTGTAATGACTAGGATTTTCGAACCTCGAAAATCAACACTAATACGTCCACAGTATTACATGCCGAGAAATCGAATGCCAGAAAACCCAATTGTTAGGGAAAAGAAAGAAGGAAGAAGATAAGAAGAAAACTAAACAACACAGAATCTCACAACGGAACGAATAATCTATAATATACATCAATCTTTACAGAAAACAAACTCTAATGTATGTATATTCAAAACATCAATCAGAGTATACTAACCTATTTCAGCCTGGATAATTATAACAGCATGTCCTTACAATTGCTAATAAATACAACACGAATATAGCAGAAAAATAACCATCTACGTGAATACATCTCTGGGCCTCCGACTCGTCTCTTGAAGCTCCAAACGTCCAAACTAATCTGTAATATTCCCTGTCTGACCTAAGCATTATAATAAAATAACACCCGAGTCAGTCTGGAAAACCAGTGTGAGAAAACACACCTAATTGGATTTTAAAGTTATATAAAACTCTTTGAAATTAGAAATATCTCGTAAGACCTCACCACACATAAACACAGACGGGTTTTTACCTTACGATAACCAAAATCATTTCATATGAAATTCTCTGATATTATAATAGGGTCTAGATACAAATACTTATTAATCTTAGCCGAAATTGTTACATTAATTAAATTCCAGCATAATAGGTATACAACTAAAATCGTGAAGGCTCGTAATGGAAAATGGATTCCATACAATGACTAGGCTACTAGGGTACCGCCTATCACGGTGCATCTCTATATAAAATAACACCGAGGACCTCGCTTGGATCCCCTACCAACACAGAACCGATCTACCCCTTACTAGATAGTACCGAGTATGATCACCCCTCCGTTAATGGGCCCCGAAGCATACAAATGAGAGATAATAGCGACTCTAGATAGGGATGATCATACGCTACTTAGGAGCGACCCACTTAGCCTTGCTGCATCTCCCATATTTTAGTCATTTCGGGTTGATGAGGCTTGAGGCTAGGTTTTACCTTTTATATAGCACTTCCCATTTGGAATGCTAATACTACCTTCCAGGAAACAATGCAATACCAGCATTCATCCATAAAAGTTCGTTCTGGGACTGAACGAAACACTTGAGAGCTCCGTCCCCAATTCCATCAACTTCAAGATGTCTTCACTTCGAAACACATTTGTGGGATCGAAGTGGCTTTCGTATAACGTACCCGATCCCGATCTCTTCGAAACAACTTTTCGATAATTCCCGGTAAACTCAACCCCGGTTCTTTAGGAAATAAACAGTCAAAGATAAAATCGAAGATCACCTCCTAACTGTTAGTGGACGGGTTTCCTTATCATTGTCCTAAGAGAACGAAACGAGATTTATACGCACAGTACAACATCATGGAAGATGATTGTGCCATATCACTCACGTGTTTCTCCTAGATATTTCCAAAGTTAGTTTGGGTCTAATTTCGATAGTCGGTTATTTAACTATCAAATAACAACATATATCAAGGATTTATTCCATAGGGAAAACCAACATTAGTTAAGCATATAAGCAATCACTAGCCTCCTTTTATAACTCTTTTATAAATAAAACCATTTTTACATTTCTTGTAAAAGAATACTTTTACAAAGATATATCCACCAATTCCTATATTTTCAATACTTAGGAAAATATCCATATACTTACCTCAACGGTATAAGTATATTTACATAACAGAGAAAGATTTCATTTTTATTCGATTCAAAAATCATTCATAAACTCCTTATAATTCTCTAAAACAATTTATAAACCATTTTATAAAACTTCTGGAACCATTTATAAAACTTCTTTTATACATTTCAATCAATTATAATTCCTCTTGTACATTTCTAAAACTCATTTATAAATCCTTTATAAATCCCTAAACCATCTATAAAACTTCTTTTATAAATCTATAAACCCATTTCTTGAGTCCGTTTATAAATATCTGACCATTTAAAACTCTTCACCTTGTAAATAATCTTCCTTACGTCTCCAAACCATTTTATAAGCTCTTTTATAAGATCCAAGTCTTTCAACTCTATTCATGGGTCTCAGAAACATTTACACACAATTAAAAGTCTTTACTTTAAACATTTTCATATAAAATAATTATTTAAAATAATATTATAAATAAATAAATAATTATTATCTATCTTAAATTATCCTAAAATAATTAATAATCATTTAAAAAGTAGTAATAATAATTCTTTATTCTTATTATAAATAATAATAATTTATATTCAGAATCTTATTAATAACCCCTTATTTATTTCAAACCATAATTATTAATTACTAAAATAATTAACCTTCCAAATTATTAATATTTTGACAAATTCTTTAAATCAATATTAACTATAAATAAATAAATTTAAAACAATTCGAATATAATTAATAACCTTAAAATAATATTACTAAAACTAAATAACTTTAAAACAATATTAATATAATTAAACACTTTTAAAAAAATATTACTATAATTAAATAATTAATAATAATATAATTAAACAACTTTTTAAAACAATATTAATTTAATCAAATAATTTTAAAACAATATTAATATAATTAAATACTTTCAAAACAATAATTATATAATTCAATAGATTTAAAACAACATTAATATAATTAAATAACTTTAAAATAATATTATTATAATTAATTAACTTTAAAACAATATTAATATAGTTAAATAGATACTCCTTAAAACAAAATATTTCCAAAACCCAATTTCGAATTTAAAAATCGTTTCTTGTCTAAAAAACCAATTCCAACTTAAACGGCAATTTCTAGTATTTTTAAAATACTAATTTGAGGCCAATAGCCCCCTAACACTTAACCAATGTCGATATTGATTTCC
Organism: Allium fistulosum; assembly: GCA_030737815.1. Lineage (NCBI taxonomy): Eukaryota > Viridiplantae > Streptophyta > Magnoliopsida > Asparagales > Amaryllidaceae > Allium > Allium fistulosum. The sequence goes on along the minus strand of CM060905.1, from coordinate 591,880,422 downwards.
TATCACTACTGGTTTTATTTTCTAAACATATAACGATGTTATAACCACAGTGTCCACAATCATGTTCATTATTCAATAATCCATATAAAAGAAATATTATTGAAATAATTCAATAATAGTGAGGAATCCCATTGGATCCCCCAAACCTGTTTCCTCCTGCATCATAACAGTATATAATCATAAAATATAAATCAACCGCTTCGAGGCAGGATTCGTATACAAAGAGTCATCCGCTCTTACACGGGAATGTAATAGGGTCTCATCCGCTCCAATAGGTGGGAATATTCAATCCAACTAATATAAATATCGTAATTTATCCAAACAATCATTCAAAAATTTTTTTTAACTATATATCATACTAGTTAACCAAAAAGGTGAGTTTAACTCACCGAAATTTTCTGTTGCCGCTGAGGCGTTCCGGTTTGGAACTAAAACCGAACGACGTTCGATTTTAGCCCAAATTTTAGTTGTCTCCTAATTCGTCCAAACCAATTCCATCGTGAAGCTTTCATCGTTACAAGCGCAACGCAAAAATTTGTGCCTTAATTGGATCTCGCATGCAAAAGTTATGACATATATAAGTTAATGATATCTTAAATTTTAATATAATAACTAATTACAAAATAAATATCTACACAGTACCCTTCTTCCCCCCATCATATTCTCGTTCAAAACGAGGATTCACGCGCACGTGTTCTAGTCCAACGCCGCCGCCTCCATAGGCCATGGTCGGCCATCGCAACAACGTCGATGAACCCCCAACCTCCACCGAACCCAACCCTACCGTCCCCATTGCCCTTAATGCCACCACGACCAAGAAAACCCCCAAAACTCGATTTCGTTCATCGTCGAACTACGCCACCACCATGCGACGAAAAGCAACCAAATTACGGCCGCTGCTAGCTCTCCCCCCATGAACATTTTCCCTTCAGACCCCATCGCCCCAAAATCCACCAAAATGCCGCAATCGATCAAAGACGTTTTTGTCGTTCAACCGAGATTCTCTGCCTCTACGCTATGACCTAAGGTGATCCAACCATTGATTATCTTTGTCTCAATGTCGCGAACAACTTCCTAGTTGAGACCCTAGCCCAGATCGGTATAGATTGGCTCCAATCGACGAGGATCATCGAATGAGGCTTATGTATTTAAAAGAGAGTTAAAAAAAACTTTCTCTGGTTTGGCCAGCTTAAATAGAGAAGAGAAGAAGTACTATGGTATGGCTAAGGCATGGACAAGGTTGTGAAGAAAAAAATACTATATATATATATATATATATCATTTTATATTCAAAAATATTCGACATTACACGTCCAAAAATATCGAACTCCGAACGAGACATGCTACCAGGCGTTCTATATGTTATACCCCTATTACAAACGCAATGGAACTAGTTCTAAGGCCTAATTCGATCGTATGCAGAAGATAACTTTTTGAACCCAATTATTATATTAAATTTTCGATATTAAATTCTATGCGTTTCGATCTTGCACGACCAAACGATTCATCTGATCGACATGAAATTTGACGGCGTATTATAATTCACTATTGCGGATCCAATGAAATTGGTTTCGTCGAATTCCAAGACAGTATCCTGGAAGGCTATTTTATATGTTAATTAAAACGGGTTATTTTCAAAATCGAGTAAATCACTTTTAAATCCAATTTAAAAGTTTTATTATCTTCATTCTTATTAAATAGAACTTAAATGACCTTTGAAATTATTTTTATCCAAATTAAAAATCCAAGATTCAATTATTTAAACAATTAAAATTATTAAATTCAACAATTTAATTATCTAATAAATCGCCATATTTGAAATCCATGTTATTCAACCTATAAAATTAATTTTTCAATATTTAATTTGATTAAATATTCTAATTTCAAATGACTAAAATTCTGGGCCGTTACACTCTCCCCCTTAAAAGAATTTCGTCCCCCAAATTTCCAAGGTAAGAAAGATGCCCAAACCCATTAACTTTTCAAATTCATTCATAGATTCCAATTAATATCATCCATTTCAATCATTTCAGGCTATAACTCAAAAAATCAAATTTTAGATATTAGATTTCTTCAAAATTTCTCAAAAAATTTCTAACGCCTTAAATTCACGGAAAATTTCGCCAGCGTTTTCATTGCGCGGCTAGATCGAAACAACTACAAATCGCTACTACGGGCCCAAACTAGCAAAAGAAAACAAAAGTTAAGTGGCTCAACCAGAAAACCACCAAACCTAATAGCAATACAAACATGTACCTTTTAGTTGGGCTACCAAATTTTTACTTTTGAAATCAAAGGCATCAACTAGCTTTTGCTTTTATATACCTGCATCTTATTTACCAATGACATCCAATCATATAGTTCATAATCACACTAATTCTGCACTTCAATTTCCAACATTTTCTTTACTAAACTCGTACTATGTACATATATCATCCGTACGCAATATCATATCGGATCGCTCGCTCAATCACACAATTTCACTTCTGACCTAGTATCGTTCACGCGACCACTCTAGTGCGGATTCAAATCCGGTTCCTTGATTAGAAACCGTTATTCGCCTTGCATAGCCATATATTATGATAGAGAAATCCAGAATCAATCAAACATCCATATTCAGTGTTCGCCATCGAGGATCGAGTGAAAAATCCTAATTCGGATCGATGTAAATCATCTCGAAACTATGTACTCAAATCTGGATCATATAGCTAAGCGGATAAAATAATATACGTACAACGTACGTATTTATTCTAATTGATTTCTTAGCTATCCCAAAAAAAATTTATTCACATTCATTTCGTTTACATTCAATTATTAACATTGCTTCATCCACATTCACTTATTGCTTAGTATATTTCTTCCAATACTAATATCCTTTAAGAACTATTCCATCAAATTTTATGTTTAACAACATTTCACTCCATATTAATTTCATTTATGAATCATTTCACTTAAGTTTATAAAAATTTTTATAAAACTCATGTTTATTATCACTTCTCAATTAAGTCCATATCAAATTCAATTTCATTTGATTCAATCCATTTGCTTAATTTCAATATTCAATTTTAACCATTTTCAATTCACTAACTTATTTAATTAGTTCATCCACTAATTCATTTCAAATCACAATCCATTTTCCATAATTTATTTCATTTAACCTAACTTAGGTCAAATTCCCTTTCAAAAATTCATTTTGTTTAACTTAACTTAAGTTAAATTCCATTTCAATTTCGCTTTCCTTAAGATTCATATTCAACAAATTAAAACATTATTTTAACTTACGAATTCTCAAAATTTATAAGTTATCAAACTTATTTTCCCATATTTTCATAAAATACTCAAACGAAAATTTCCAGAATTTAAACACCTTGTTCTTATTTATTTCAAATCATTTTGAAATATTATAGTTGCTTTCTTTGTAATACAAATCATAATTTTGAATTTTTAAATCAAACTAGCTTTACCAAAACAAAACTCCAATGGTGGCAATTCCTCTCTCGAAAACCCAAAAATGAACAACGATGATATTGTAGTCATCATTGAAATTATTTTCCAACGACCGAAGTGAGTTCAGTGCTTTTTATTTCTTTAAAGTCCTTTCAAATATTTTTATTCAAAATATTTTCCAAATAATATTACCGTTATTTTCCAAAACTTTGAAAAATCATTTCCAAAACCAATGGGATTTAAATTTCCAAATTCCAGCTTTTAAATCCTTTTAGTTTAAAAACCGCTTTTATAAATCATATTTATATAATTTCACTTTGGTTATATAAAATCATTTCTTTATTGTTAATCTTCATTTACAGTATAGTAATAACAACTTTTATCAGAACACAAACAAAATGATAAAAATCAAATATTACCATTTTCTAACAACCAAGCACACCAATACAATAATAATTTCTGAAAATTATTCCTTTATATATAAAATAATCATAGTAAAATTATTTCATTTACCCAATTTCAAAACAATACCATGTCGAATTGCTCTATTCAAGCATTTAGAGATCCTTATCAATAACGTTAACTACTCGTATTGACCAGAATCCATAAGCCACTTAACTGACCAATCGACATAATATAAAACAATTTTTATCACTAACAAATACACGCTCATATGTATATACACTCAAACTCATTCTAGCGTGCTACTAACCCTATCTCTACTGAGTACCCCACCATAGCCAAGGTTCTCGCTTAACCTTAAGCTCTGATGCCAAATGTAATGACCAGGGATTTTCGACCCTCGAAAATTGTCACTAATACATCCACTGCATTACATGCCGAAAAATCTAATGCTGAAAAACCCGATTGTTATGGAAAAAGAAAGAAGGAAGAAGATAAGAAGAAAACTAAATAACACAGAATCTCACAGCGGAACGAATAATCTATAATATACATCAATCTTTACATAAATCAAACTATAATGTATGTATATCCAAAACATCAATCGGAGTATACTAAGCTATTTCAGCCTGAACAGTTATAACAGTCTATCCTTACAATTGCTGATAAATACAACACGAATACAGCGGAAAAATAACCATCTACGTGAATACATCTTTGGGCATCCAACTCGTCTCTTGAAGCTCCAAGCATCCAAACTAATCTGTAATATGCTCGGTCTAACCCGAGCATTATAATAAAATAACACCCGAGTCAGTCTGGAAAACCAGCGTGAGAAAATACACCCAACTGGATTTTAAAGTTATATAAAACTCTTTGAAATCAAAAGTATCTCGTAAGACCTCGTCATACAAAATCAAGGATGGGTTTTTACCTTACGACAACCAAAACCATTTCATATGAAATTCTCTGATATTACAATAGGGTCTAGATACAAATACTTATTATTCTTAGCCGAAATTGTTACATTAACTAAATTCCAACATAATAGGTATACAACTAAAACCGTAAAGGCTCATACTGGAAAATGGATTCCATACAATGACTGGGCTACTGGGGTACCGCCCATCACGGTGCATCTCTAGATAAAATAACACCGAGGACCTCGCCTGGATCCCCTGCTAACACAGAACCGGCCTACCCCTTACTGGATAGTAGCGAATATGATCACCCCTCCGTTAATGGGCCTTGAAGCATACAAGTGAGAGATAATAGCGACTTTAGATAGGGATGATCATACCCTACTTGAGAGCGACCCACTTAGCCCTGCCGCATCTCCCCTATTTTGGTCATTCCGGGTTGAAGAGACTTGAGGCAAAGTTTTACCTTTTATATAGCACTTCCCACTTGGAATGTTAATGCTGCCTTCTAGGCAACAATGCAACACCAGCATTCATCCATGCAAGTTCGTTTTGGGACTGAACGAAACACTTGAGAGCTCCATCCCCAATTCCATCATCTTCAAGATGTCTTCACTTCGAAACGCATTTGTTAGATCGAAGTGGCTTTCGTATAACGTACCCGATCCCGATCTCTTCGAAACAACTTTTCGATAATTCCCGGTAAACTCAACCCCGGTTCTTTAGGAAATAAACAGTCAAAGATAAGATCGGAGATCACCTCCTAACCGTTAGTGGACGGGTTTCCTTATCATTGTCCTAAGAGAATGAAACGAGATTTATATGCACAATACAACATCATTGAAGATGATTGTGCCATATAACTCATGTGTTTCTCCTAGATATTTCCAAAGTTAGTTTGGGTCTAGTTTCGATAGTCGGTTATTTAACTATCGAATAACAACATATAATCAAGGATTTATTCCATAGGGAAAACCAACATTGGTTAAGCATATTAGCAATCACTAGCCTCTTTTTATAAATCTTTTATAAATAAAACCATTTGTACATTTCTTGTATGAGAATACTTTTACAAAGATATATCCACCAATTCCTATATCTTCAATACTTAGGGAAAATATCCATATACTTATCTCAACGGTATAAGTATATTTACAAAACAGAGAAAGATTTTATTTTTATTCAATTCAAAAATCATTCATAAACTCGTTATAATTCTCTAAAATAATTTATAAACCGTTATATAAAACTACTGGAACCATTTATAAAACTTCTTTTATACACCTCAATCAATTATAAATCCTCTTGTACATTTCTAAAACTCATTTATAAATCCTTTATAAATCCCTAAAACATTTATAAAACTTCTTTTAAATCTACAAACCCATTTCTTGAGTCTGTTTATAAATATCTAACCATTTATAAAACTCTTCACCTTGTAAATAATCTTCCTTACGTCTCCAAACCATTTTATAAGCTCTTTTATAAGATCCAAGTCTTTCAAGTCTATTCATGGGTCTCGGAAACATTTACACACAATTAAAAGTCTTTACTTCAAACAGTTCCATATAAAATAATTATTTAAAATAATATTATAAATAAATAAATAATAATTATCTATCTTAAATGATCCTAAAATAATTATTAATCATTTCAAAAGTAGTAATAATAATTCTTTATTCTTATTATAAATAATAATAATTTATATTCAGAATCTTATTAATAAACCCTTATTATTTATTTCAAACGATAATTATTACTGAAATAATTAACCTTCCAAATTATTATTATTTTGACAAATTCTTTAAATCAATATTAACTATAAACAAATAAATTTAAAACAATTCTAATATAATTAAATAACCTTAAAATAATATTACTAAAAATAAATAACTTTAAAACAATATTAATATAATTAAAAACTTTTAAAACAATATTATTATATTTAAATAACTTTAAAATAATAATATAATTAAACAACTTTTTAAAACAATATTAATTTAATTAAATAACTTTAAAACAATATTAATATAATTAAATACTTTTAAAACAATATTAATTTAATTAAATAACTTTAAAACAACATTATATAATTAAATAACTTTGAAATAATATTATTATAATTAATTAACTTTAAAACAATATTAATATAGTTAAATAGATACTCCTTAAAACAAACTATTTCTAAAATCCAATTTCAAATTTAAAAATCATTTCTTGTCTCAAAAACGAATTCCAACTTAAACGGCAATTTATAGTATTTTTAAAATACTAATTTGAGGCCAATAGCCACCCAACACTTAACCAATGCTGATATTGATTTCCTATCACTACTGGGTTTTATTTTCCAAACATATAACGATGTTATAACCACAGTGTCCACAATCATGTTCATTATTAAACAATCCATATAAAAGAAATATTATTGAAACAATTCGATAATAGTGAGGAATCCCGTTGGATCCCTCCAACCTGTATTCCCCTACATCACAACAGTATATAATCATAAAATATAAATTAACCGCTTCGAGGTAGGATTCATATACAAAGGGTCATCCGCTCTTACACGGGAATGTAATAGGGTCTCATCCGCTCCAATAGGCGGGAATATTCAATCCAACTAATAAATATAGTAATTCATCCAAACAATCATTCAACAATTTTTATTAACTATATATCATACTAGTTAACCAAAAAGGTGAGTTTAACTCACTGAAATTTTCTGTTGCCGTTGAGGCATTTCGTTTTGGAACTAAAACCGAACGACGTTCAATTTTAGCCCAAATTTCAACAGTTTCCAAATTTGTCCAAACCAGTTCCATCGTGAAGCTTTCATCATTTCGAGCGCAACGCAAAAATTCACGTCTCAATTGGATCTCGCACCCAAAAGTTATTAAATATATAATTAACGATATCTTAAATTTTAATATAATAATTAATTACAAAATAAATATCTACACAGTATTCTTCTTCCCCCATCATCTACTCATTCAAAATGATAAATCGCACGCGCATTCCAGATCGATGCCGCCACCTCCATAGGCCACGACCAGCCACCGCAACAACGTCGATGAACCCCTAGCCTCCACCGAACCCAACCCTATCGTCCCTATTGCCCCTGATGCCACCACGACCGAGAAAACCCTCAAAACTTGATTCCGTTCACCCTTGAACTGCACTACCACCACGTGACGAAAAGCCACCAAACTCCGAACGCAGCTAGCACTTCCCTCATGAACGTTTCCCATTCAGATCCCATCGCCCCAAAGCCTTTCGAAACGCCGCAATCGGTCAAAGACGTTTTTGCCGTTCAACCGAGATTCTTTACCTCCATGCCATGACCTGAGGTGATTCAAACGTTGATTATATTTGTCTCGACATCACGAACAACTTCTTAGTTGAGACCCTAGCCCAGATCAGCCTAGATTAGCTCCGATCAACGAGGATCATCGGATGAGGCTTATGTATTTAAAAGATAGTTAAAAAAATTTCTCTAATTTGGCTAGGTTAAATAGAGAAGAGAAGAAGTGCTATGGTATGGGGAAAAGTATGGGCAGGTATGGCTAAGGCATGGGAAAATGTTATGAAGTACAAAATATTATATATATATATATATCATTTTATATTCGAAAATATTTGACATTACACGTCCAAAAACATCGAACTCTAAACGAGACGTTCCGCGAGGTGTTCTATATGTTATACCCCTCTTCCGAATGCAATGGAACTAGTTCCGAGGCCTAATTCGATCGTATGTAGAAGATAGTTTTTTGAACCCAATTATTCTATTAAATTTTCGATATTAAATTCTACCCGTTTCGATCTAGCATGACCAAACAATTCATCTGATCGACATGAAATTTGATGGCGTATTATAATTCACTATTACGGATCCAATGAAACTGGTTTTGTTGAAATCCGAGACAAAGCCCGGAAGGCTATTTTTATATGTTAATTAAAACGAGTTATTTTCAAAATCGAGTAAATCACTTTTAAATCCAATTTAAAAGTTTTATTATCTTCATTCTTTTTAAATAGAATTTAAAAGAGCTTTGAAATTATTTTTATCCAAATTAAAAATCCAAGATTCAATTATTTAAATAATTAAAATTATTAAATTCAACAATTTAATTATCCAATAAATTGCTATATTTGAAATCCAAGTTATTTGACCTATAAAATTAACTTTTAAATATTTAAATTTAATTAAATATTCTAATTTCAAATGACTAAAATTCTGGGTCGTTACACTTTTTAACAAACACCTCTAAAGCTTGTTATTCAAATCGAATATTTTACTTTTTAATTTATCCACTTTAAATCGAATCATTTCCATCCTCTAATTAAGGTAAAATATTTTCCTTAAAGTATTTTAAAACTGGATATTTTATAAAATATCCTTTTTCAATAAAATTATTTTCATGCATATTCTAACATTGGGTATTTTTCCAATCAATTTTTTTTACCGTAGATATATTTTCCGTCCAAACACCATTTATCAAAAATTACCCTTTACGTGAAAATACCCAAAACCAAAAATTAACTTCCAAACAGAAGTTTCCAAAATCAAAGTTAGTCTTTGGATAAAACACTTTTCTTAAATGAAGATGTTCCCCGTATAATTTACTCAAAAAGATATTTCTCAAATAAAATATTTTCAAAAAAATTTCTTTTTCAATAATTTCTAAAATTATTCTTCTAGAATTTAATAACTTTTTATCAACACATCTTTGGAATAAATCTTATTCGACTCAAAACATTTTAAATCTTGGTGCTTCTATAAATATAGTTTTCCCACAAAACATCTTTTAAATAAATACACTACAAATCCTACATGATTTATTTTAAAATACGTTTTAACAAAACATTTCTTTCTCCTTAAATTAAAACTTTCCTTAAACGTTCATTAAATAAATACTTTTAACAAACTATTTCCAAATCATAATACTGTTATAAAACACTTTTCAATATGCATACACACACACACACACACACACATATATATATATATGTTTACAACCAAATTGGCCACAAACAACAAAGAATAGGTTTGTGTAGTGAAGTAAATGAAGAAACTAAATTAAACAGAGGAATATAGCAAAATAATAAGCAAATCAAAACCGAAATAAAAAAACAACAGGATTTATAGTGGTTCGGCGTCGATTACCTATGTCCACTTTGAATATTCTCTTTATTGATTCACTATAATCTTGATTACAGTAGCAAATAGTAAGAAGTAAGGGAGTAATGAAAAAGTTGATTACAATAAAAGAGCCATGTAACCAGCAACGTAAAGATCCTCAGAATGACCCTTAGGCCGGTATTTATAGGTGAAGGCGATCACCAATCTCTCTGAAACTTCGGTTACAGGAACTCTTTACCCATATGGGCCCACCATTGGGGTTGCTAGGCCCAAATCTCAATGAATAGGGATCGGCACTGATCCATTCATTGGTTGATTCTAGGGTAGCAATCCCTATGGTAGCTTCTTCATGCTTAGATATGATGGCTCTCCAAATATCATGTTGATTGGATGTATGGAGCTCGTGTTTTTGGTTAATCTTTGGTTTGCACCCATTTTGAAGTGATTGATGCCGACCCCTTCTAAGAGAAACACGTCGATCCCTTTTGCAGGCCATGCATACTCATTCACACACATTTCTTTAACTCTATTATATAACGCCAATCCATGCCGATCCATCTGATGACCTATCATGTCGATCCTTCTTATGACTTAACATGTCAAGCCCTCTTATTCCATTACTTTATGCCAATCCATCCTGCTTATATGACTATGCCGATCACTCTTACCTTACATAATTATGCCGATCCCTTGAGTACTAACAGGTCATGTCGAACCAGGCATCATCACCTATGTCGATTCCTCTAATACTTCATCCATGTTGACTATCCATCCAAATGACTATGCCAAACCCTTGGGTACAACCTAGCTATGTCGATCCCTTGTCTATCCAGGCTAACTTCCATATTTCTAACATCTTGTGTCGTCTATCTACCAACTCAGTTCAATTCTGCCTTCATATAACCATCTGGACTCTACTTCCGGGTCCTATAGCCATTGTTCCATGGTCATCCTTCTTGACAATAGTCGAATCTATCTTGCGCAATTAGTCCAATATAGCCGGGTCAGGATACCGGGTAACACTTGCTCCCTAAAGTACGTCTAGTGAGTAACACGACGTGCTTTGAATCAAAACAAGTCTAAGTTACCGGAAATAAGTCTATCTAGCTTCTCGACTGATTGCTATTCCTTTTTCGAATCGCTTTCCAAGGCATCGAATCCTCCTTTGATTGCTATAACACTTGGTTGACTTTCAATAATATAAGCCCGATGTCGTATTCCATCAGCATATACAAATTCGGTCATGTGGGACTTCAAAGTCTTTTATTATCTAATCCAGCCTCGAACTTGAAAGTTTCAGGTTTGATTGCAATTCCCGTTGATTTCAAAAGGCTGAACTTTTAAACCATTCCCATGCATATTCATATACACGTTTCTGTTACTGGCTCCCGGACATGTTCAAACGTTCATAGTTCATTGCTAATTTTATAATATTCCATATATACGCGTTTGTAGTCAAACCTTCATGATAACGATTGTCATTCACCATTAACTCGTCCATCATTTCTCCTTTTTCATTTTTCATTTCATTCATTTTTCTTCTTCTCTTTTTTTATAGGAGGATCGGCATTTGACATGCCTATCCCTTGCTAAGTCCCAATGTCGATCCCTCTTCATCTTTGACGTGCTCGACCTCCTACGCCTCGTTCTCTCTCTCTCCACACACACACACACACACACACACACACACACACACATATATATATACACGAGTACGGTGGCACGTCCGTTGGACGTGTGCCAAGAAGGAAGGGTGAAAATTTTGTGTGCGCTACAGTTATGGTAGTGAAATATAGACAGAGACACATACATACATATGTGCACAATATATGTGTGTGTATATCTTTAATAATAGTTGTAATACCTTTGGTAAAAATCCAGTACGCATGCACGTCCGATGGACGTGTGCTTAGAAAAATTTGATCAAAGCTGGAAATGAGTTTTAAATTCTATTGCTACCTTATTCTCTTATTTGTCCGTCCACAGGTTTGTAATTTCAGTGTAGATAATATTTTTTGTGTTATGTGTATGATAAGTTAGAGGTGGAGTCTTAGCGCAACGGTTAGGTCGCCTGCATGGTGATCTGAGCGTCCAGGATCGAGTCTGGAAACAACCTCTTTACAATGCGAGAAAAAGACTGCATACATTATCGATCTCCCTATAGTCCGTTATTGTGCGGAGCCTCGTGCACTGGGTTCCACCATTATGTGTATAATAAGTTACTGTTAAGAGATAGTAACAGATATTGATATGGAACAGCATATATATTTTTAGTGCACTTCGTAAAGAAATGGTAAGCACATATTTTGACACGGACGTAAGGCTTGAAGTGCGATTCCTTAACAATAAGGAAAAATATAGAAATAAATAGTTCAGGTTACAAAAAAAGTCGGTAAACAACCAACTGATCACTTAGCTAATGAACTTCGTAATGAGGCAGATTAATGAAATTATCATCATTTACATCATGCATATGATGAGTCCGCCAGTAAATTATCAAATCAACAATTGTTTTAATTATTTATTTTATAATACTTGTAATAAAGCTCTAGTTATATGTCAATTAATAATGAATTATAGATGTACTATCATAAATATTACACGTATGTGAAAATAATGGTATTCATGTGAGTTAAAGCTTCTCTAAATTTTATAGTGACCAATACCTTTCTATGATTACAAATAAATATATTGATAAAACATGCAAACTTCTGAATGACGTCCGTTGGAAATGAGGGTAAGTACAAACAGCGATTGGTGGTAAACATGATGACATGCAGCAGCACACTTTTTATCCACTACTTCAGCTTGTTACTTTTGCACTCTCTCTTATATGTATTTGCATTTGATAAAGGAGGCCAATAAAAGAGTAGACCTGCATATTATGTCAGAATATATTATTATGAGTTATAACAAAACAACATCTTATATTTCATTGCAAAAGTTACCATGATAGTTCAGTCAATATTACAGTTTATGAAAGAGAATGTCCTATAAATAACCATTTGATACTATGATCACAATTTTGCATTTCATTGCTTGTTCAAATATACAAATCCATAATAAAAAAGGAATTCACTTTGATGACCTATTACCAAAATTCATAAGTATACCAAATAAATGAGCGAAGTAGTGGCTAAATTGCAGAAACTGATTTACAAATGTATATAAATTAAGGAAGATGAATAATCAAAGCTAGAATGATTATGTTTCCAACAAAGTGAGTGTAAATTTCTGTAACAGAAAAATTTGTATAAAAACTTGATTGGTTGCAAAAGTAAATTTCCATAACTGACGTTTATTTGAAAATGACATTTGATAAAATAATCAAAGCAACTGTATGTATTCAGAAATTTTTTGCTTATAGATACATCTATATGTAATACCAATTCCCAAACAAAATGAATATCATTTTTAAAAACAAAAAATTGGTTTAAATTTGGTTCCAATGGAGTGATTATTTAGATTTGTATACTTATACTTTTCAACCTAACCTAAGTTTCCTTAAACCAAGTTTCCATTTTTTTGGGAAGTATTAAATGGCCTATTTTTGAGGAAAAATGTTTTGTATATGTAAATTAAAATAATATTTTTATATGACCTGAAGTTTACTAATAAAATACATAATTAATTTTTATTGAGCAGTAGTTATTGAAATTATTTACGTTGCAAATGTAGAGAGTAGAAAATAGTGCATAGACATGGGACTATTTTACAGAAAGTAAAACTCAATTCAAATAACTTCTCTAGTGACATGAAATATACAGTTGTTAAGTCTCATTAATCAAGTACAGAACTCATCATCATTTAGAAATATGTATGTATGGGTGTGTGTGTTTATGTACACGCAAGCTCATAAACTGAATTAACAGTATATTTTGAAGCCATGTAAGAGCCAAAATAAAAGAGTAAATATGCATACAAATCTTGGAATATTTTTAGTAGAAGATATAAGAGAATAACACCTTGCAGTTTAATGCAAAATTTATCCATGGTAGTTTAGTAAATATTACAATTACTGAAATCGCACGTCATTTAAATAACCTTTTTATACTATGACCACATTTTAGCATTTCGTTGGTTGTTCACGAACAAAAAAACATAATAAAATTGAATTTCGCTTGCATACTCTATTACTAAAATCCATTATCGGGTAGAAGAGAGTATGAGTTGTCCCAGTCCAATTATTTTACTTATTAAAGTCAACGATGTGGAAATGATATGATGATTTGAAGTCTGTGAAGAATAAATATACCAAAACCAAAAGTAATGCCAATGTGGAGCTGAGAGTGTATGTTATATGTATCTTTAAGTTGTGAAGTTACTTTAAATACTGGATTTAAACCCAAGGGATATGACAATATGATTAATTTTCTACAACCGTCAAATGGGTAAGAACGCAAATAAAACAAATCATGGATGAAATGTACAACTTCCATTTAAAGTGGACGAAATTGAGTAACAATTGTTCATAAGCAAATTGAAGTTAGAACTCAAAGAAACATAAGAGAATATATGGTAGTGAAATCATGAAGTGAAACAAAAAAGAAGCATTTGAGCAAAACAGATATAAATTTCTAAAAGAACAAATAAAAGGGTGGAGTAACACTTACAGAAAGATTTAAAGCATACGTCAACCCATCCTTGTAAACAAACATAAATCCAAGCTTTCTACAACAATATATGATAAGGAAAAAAGAAAAGAAAATATGAATGTATAACATCATAAACTTATGCATGTGTATGTTTTGAGCAGTGCAGTATGAGTATAAGTAGCAGTAAAATAAATGAGGATAACTTATATTGTAAAGACATGATGGAAAAAAATAGGAACAAAGTCAACTGGGTAATGAATAAAAAAAATGGATAGAATAACAGTTAAAAACCCTCTACTGCCGTATTTTACATTTGTAAACAATCATAAATCCAAGCTCTGTACATCAAAATGTCAAAGAAATAAAAAAAAATGTAAAGTAATAACATCTTGAAATTTCAGTTAAAATTTTTTTATAGAGAAAATCCACATATTCAGTTATCAAGGGAAGAAGATAAACTATTTCTCAAATTCAAAAAGATGACAGTATCCTAAAAATAAACTCAAGTTTATCTTATTCATCCAATTTACTATAATATTTCCGATGTATTATGTTCATGAGGTGCGAAACAATCTACGGTCATTTTCAATATGTGATTTAAAGAAAGCATCAGAAAACTGAGTAATAAATGCATCAAACAACAGTTTATACTATGAAAAAGGAGAAAATAAATAACAGTAAACATTACCTTTGATAGCGGGATAATACTTCTAACGCTTTCTCGCTCCATGTACTGCTTGTAGGAAAAAAAAATGGTTACACAGATGTCAGCAATGTTTTTGATTGAAAGAGGTAAAAAATGGTTGTCGTTATCGATATTGAAGTGAAGAATTAATTAATTGAATATGGCTTCAGAAGAGCACGGGTAAATGTAGTTCTCATCACTTCTTATTTAATCATACAATATGAATGTTTAGGCAACAATCTCTATTACGTTGAATCCTAACATAAAAGGAACATTATAGTAATGATGATAAAATAACAGTCCATGTGCTTGTAGGTTGAAACAATTATTTATATTATACTAAATGCAGTAATACATACATAAAAATGAATTAAACGACTATCTACATGAAACTTGTTCCTAAAAATAACTCTTGTTTATTGTATAACCCACATATCACTCAAAATTAAATTCAAGAAATCCATAATTTTTTAATTAATCCACCATAAACATGAACAACCACTCTTTATAAGATATCCAAGCTTGGGTACACAAAGATTAAATGGTCCCAAAAATGAAAATAATAGTAAAACATGTCTTAAGTAGTTTAAAGAAAAAGCCAACCTCAAGCACCGTCGATCCTCATTCACGCGACATCTAAATCTGTAAAGTAATTTTAACCGTATTAGGTGTAAATACAAATAAGAAGAAGTGGGAGGAAACATGAGTAGTTGGGTCAAATTTGTCAAGGTTATGCCTACTTTACCTAATAAAGGAAAAAAAGGAGGGCAGGGAGTAGTATGTGGTTAGATTTTATCTATAAAACAAACCATGCATGCCTATTGTGTCTTAGAATTTTATGCTACATATGCCACTGCATCAATTTTCTGGTATAACTATAATCACAACTTTACTAAAATGCTCTACACTATTAACCAAAACCTGGAAATGAAAGTGACATTTATACTTCAAAGATTATATGCTGTTAGAGATAGAGCTAGGATTCGAAATTTCCCTTCGCTTTTTTAGAATTTCTACTTCAGCATAACATAAAGAATAATTGAAAATTTTTCCCAAGTCAAAAATTTATGGTTTTAATAACAGAAAAATTGAATAGAAGCTAAGAAAATGTGGAATAAAAAAGAATAAAGTGAAAATTAATTAATTGAATATGGCTTCAGAAGAGCACGGGTAAATGTAGTTCTCATCACTTCTTATTTAATCATACAATATGAATGTTTAGGCAACAATCTCACGTTGAATCCTAACATAAAAGGAACATTATAGTAATGATGATAAAATAACAATCCATGTGTTTGTAGGTTGAAACAATTATTTATATTATACTAAAGGCAGTAATACATACATAAAAATGAATTAAACGACTATCAACATGAAACTTGTTCCTGAAAATAACTCTTGTTTATTGTATAGCCCACATATCACTCAAAATTAAATTCAAGAAATCCATAATTTTTTAATTAATCCACCATAAACATGAACAACCACTCTTTATAAAATATCCAAGCTTGGGTACACAAAGATTAAATGGTCCCAAAAATGAAAATAATAGTAAAACATGTCTTAAGTAGTTTAGAGAAAAAGCCAACCTCAAGCACCGTCGATCCTCATTCACGCGACATAAAAATCTGTAAAGTAATTTTAACCGTATTAGGTGTAAATACAAATAAGAAGAAGTGGGAGGAAACATGAGTAGTTGGGTCAAATTTGTCAAGGTTATGCCTACTTTACCTAATAAAGGAAAAAAATGTACACCCAAATCAAATAGGTTTGAATTTTCATGTTTTACCATATAGAATCAAGTAGGTGCGATTTGTAAATCTGGTATTATGGGACCATTTTCCATTTCCTCGCTTAATGTCTGCGAACACCTTCATGGATGAAAATAAGATCATGTAATTATCGATTTAAAAAAGGAAATAATACCCAAAAGTTATCTTTCCTAGAGGAAGCTTAGATGAAGGTCCAACATTGAGGCAATCGATCATCCTGAACGTCAACTAAATATTGGTTGCCGACGAACAAATAACAAATCTCAACAGGAAAAGCAATTAATTTAAAAATACCTAAAAATGAAGTTTTGGGATCAAATTCGGTTTTCCCCACTCATCTCAACCCATATTCATTTTGCTTATGAACTTTCAGAAAGTGGGCTGAACGATGAGCATGGAATACGCAGCAGCTGATGGTCTAGTGACAGGCGTGCTTTGGAACGTGGGAAGAAAGTTAGCAGCAAACTGTAGTAGGAAACCAAAATGTCAGAAGTATCCTGGCAATCAATTTACTATGAAAATGAAAGTATAAAAAGCGAACTGGCAAACAAAACTGAAAATAGGGTTTCATAGAGTACCATGGCTGAAATCTGGCTATTGACGATTGCCCAAAGAGGAGCCAAATCTCTTTACTTGTTTTAGACAGTGAATCGCTTCATAGTTTTTATTTGTTTCCATTGATTTTCCTTTTCCCAAAATCGTTGTTTAAGCTTCACGGAGAAGAATACTGTTCTTCGAGACAGGGAAAATGGAAGAAATGGATAACGTGGGAGACTTCGTGGGGGAGAATTTCGAAATCCAAAGCAAACCACTCGGGGCATTAAAAATGACAATAATAGCCTCTTTTGTAGTAGTGTTATTTAGTAGCATGTAGCAATGCACACGATGGGTATTTGTGGAAATGCCAAAAAGGCTTCACTTTGACCGGTTTGACTAGGGTTTTGCATTATAGTATATATATATATATATATATATATATATATGAACCCTCTTTCTTTTCTTCCTTCACTTTCCTTACTTTATCGTTTTACTCTCTTTTGAACAGAAACTCCCTTCCGAACCCATGCTCCCCATATTTTCGACCTCAAATCCAAACATAAGTTCGACCAATCTTCCAAAGTTGCTCTTCCTCCTTCTCCAATCCAACAAACCTCAAACGCTCGCCTTTATTTTAATTTGATATTCCACATTTCCATATAGGTATGGATTTATCATAACTTCTTCACATAGGTATGATTGTAATTGTTAATGAGTGCTATAGCGAGTTTGAGGACCTTTTAGGTAGATGGCTTGATGGGTTACATTGGGATATGAGAGAGAGAAGAAGAAGGAGAAGAAGAGAGGTTCAACTGAAGGTCCTTAACAGGGAAGGAGTTAGGAAGGAAGAAAGGCAGGGTTCGGCATACGAAGGGTTTGTTCGTTTAGTTATGATATAGGAAAAAAGTGGAAAGGGATCGGATAGGAAGAGTTTTGAGAGGGGTCGGTATAGGATAAGGATCGATATTAGGTTGTGATGTTATAGGACTGGGTTCGATATAGAAATCTTTAATCGAGGGATCGGTAGGAGATGTCAAAAGACAGGGATCGGTATGAAGTGGCTTAGATGAGGGATCGGTGTTCCTTAGTTACAATGGGAGATCGATGTTAGGTAGGTTTAGGAAAGGGATCGGTATTATTAGGTAGTGGCATTTGTTTGGTGTGGAGGCTTTAGGCTGAGGGATCGGTATGAGGTCTTGGGGAAGGGATCAGGAATGAGGTTATGGGATCGGCATTTCACATTGAGGACCAATTCAATACAACTCATTTGAACACTTAAAGCTAATTTTCCTTGTTGAACTCGAACACAAGATGACAATGGACAATATGACATGAATGCTTGGACTGTCAAACTTGAGATTGAACGACCAAACTTCCGGAGTTCTCAATATGGACTAAGTAATAAACTGGCTAAGGAACTTAGTTGATAGATTTCATAATTCAAAATGCCGATAGTCGATCCCAAGGCCTTCATTGCTGATCAAATTTTTCGCTAATTGAGACGGTCAACGATGATGGTATCTCTGGCCAAAACCTAAGTCTCGTCGTTTTATTTTTGCCTTTCTGATATACAACTGTTTATGTCTGTTACACACTGCACTGCATGGCACTAGTTCACACTTAACATAGAGGGAATAGGTTATTATTTCTAATCTCGATTATCTACTGAGTATAGCTGATATAGATTCCATATGCACAAAGTGTTCAATTAACATGTCTTTTGATTCGGCGACGCGACACATCGGTTCTGAAGCGAAGTCGAGTTCTGCAACTATATCTGGATGGCTTTCTCCAAGTCACCATGTAGAACAAACAGAAGCTTCTAACCCACAAATCGATCTCTTCTCCGACATTCCATTTCTTCCAACAGAAATCATTAGCCATGCTCCTGATGCTGTTGAGGGCGCCATTATCCTTGATAATCCAGTGGATTCACAAGCTTCTCGAATCGGCAAAGCCGCTCTTCGTCGGTTATGATTAATTCACAGAATTCCATTTGAGGATGCCTTAGTTCCTACAAGACAAGATAGACCTCACATGCCCCTAGCCGGATATACAACGTGCAATAAATTTATGTGTTGGGCTGGATGCGTTCCACCTTGTAATTCCTTTATCCGGGAGATGTTGAGATATCCTGGGATCGCCACTACACAACTGCATCCCAACAGTTATGCTTTCATCCATGGGACATTCCTGCTATTCATGAATGTTCTATTCCGTCCACCCACTCCTGAAGACATCAGATTTATTTACAATTTTAAATGACGACCAGGAATCCCTTCTTATGTCTTCCTTGAAAAACTTCACCAAATTGTCAATTCTTGACAGGCGCCTGAAACAAACTTTCATTATTTAAACACGAATGGTTCTACATGCGATGCCCTCTCGGATTCGCAAGAAAATGGTTAGAAGGACGTAAGTGTTACTTCCACTTTTCTCTCAAGCTCACTAACTCAAGTCATGACTTTTCCCTTGAATTTACTAACATCTGGAGTTCTTTCAGGTGTTCATCTACGCCTCGAAGGCGCCGATTTCTCCAGAGCTATTGCTGCCATCTGTGCTACCTCCGTTGAGGACCGGGACATCAAACTCCTCGTAATCGATGAATTTCTATCTGTATTCGGGCTGGTGGAAGACGGTTGCAGGATCGGACTTCCCGAAAGCGTGGGATTACCGAGAAATATTGCAGAAAAAAGAAGAAAGATAGTTAACCACATCGTGCCTGTGACGACCCGGAATTTTTGTATATTTGAAATATGAATATTTAATTTATTTTAAATATCCGAAGGTTAAATTTTAACTCTAATTTCAAATATACAGTATTTCTTTGGATAATTAATTATTAAATTTAATTATCGGGATTGGGTAAAATATGGAATCTCGATTTTAAGCCTGTTAAAAATAGTTCAAAGGTTCAGAAAATTTATATTGTTAATACTGAAGATGATAGAACTTTTAAAATGGAATTTTAAAAGAGTTTTGTTCAGTTTTAAAAATATATCGTTGAAATTAAATTTAAAAATAGCTGTCCGAGGCATAGTCTCGGATTTAGACGAAACCAGTTCCATTTAATTCGTAATATTAAATTATTGCCAGATTTCAAATTTCGTAATTTTCGGAACTACCGTGTGACCGTACGAGTTAGAAACGTCTAGACAATAATTAATCGTTTTAAATTTAAATATCCTTCGTCTTTTCATCTATCAGATCTTTTTCAACTCAACCGACTTTCCCTTTACTTGATCACGTGTTCGTTGTCTTCCCTTAGAAGCTATAATCAAATCCATCTGTTTATGAATCACGGCACTTCTTCTTTCGCCCAGAAAATCAAAATAGGAAGAACAAAGAAACCGCCTCGTTTTAAATCGCTAGCTCTTCCCAGTTTTTATAAACCGTCCCCTCCCTCTTTCCCCTCCATTCGAAATCAATTCTCGTATCGAATCGGTCCTGCCTCCTTCAATGAAATCAAATTCGAATCTCACTCCTCCTCTTTGTTCGACCCTATATCAGTGGAGTTCTCGCGAATGGAATTGGGGATGAATTCTCGTTCGAGCTCAAATACGAGACTCAGGCGATGGCGCGGGCGGTAGGTGAAGCACGATGCTGTTAGGGCATGACGATGTGTGAGGCGATTCAGTTTAAATTGGAGGCTCGGCAGTCTTTCGGAGGTAGCGAAGCTCGTTTGGCATGCGAGAGGTACGGGGATCGATAGGGGAGTTCGTTTCGTCTCGTTCTGGGTTCGCGTTCGCGATGGGCATCTCCGATAGGTGGTGGGTGATGTCGTTTCAAGGCGCGGGGTCGCGATTGCGACTCTGGGATGGTACGATTTCATAGTCGTGACTGCAGATTGGAGATAGGCTCGGCATGATGAGTGACGATTGGAAGAAGGAGTTTTGGGTTCTTTAGGGGCTGTAAGGTATATTTTGCAGATTTTATTTATTTACTAGGAGCAGAGAATAAAATGTTCAAGGGTATATAAAATTATTTTCCAGTTTTACAGTAAAACATTTCGAAGGCAAATTTTTTTCTAATTTATTATATATATATATATAAGATTAGGAAAATGTATATATAAGGATTTTGAATATTAAAAGGGTTAATATAAAAATAGATTTTTAAATCTATATAAATTATTTAGTTACTAAAGATAATTTGTTAAAGAAAATTATTAGTTTAAAACTTTTAAATTTAAGTATAAGTTAAAATAAATAAGTAAATGTTAGTTGATTATTGGATTTATTCAAGTGTTAATTAACTATATAATGTCATATAAGGTCTAAAATCGAGAAACAAGCTGGAATGGGAATGAATGGAAATAGACTGCAAATCAAAAGCGAAAGTGAGTTAATCTCACTCAGTTGAATTTTATTTAAATTTAAATGGTTAAATTTAAATAATTGATTGGATGATTGCATTGATTGAATATGCTATATTATATATATAGTAGTATATAGCAATATATACATATTGGCATATGTATATATTTGAGTTGTTGATATTCCCGCATTTATATAGCGGATGAGACCCTATGCGCCGCATAATAGCGGATGATATTTTATAAAACCCATATACCGCGATATTCCACCTCGAAGTGGAATTGGTATTGTGCTAACGTCTGTGGATGCAGGGAAACAGGTTGGAGGGATCCAACTGGATTCCTCAAAATTATTTGGATTATTTGATATTCTGTTCTATGAATATTGATATCCTGTGATGATTTTATTGATGATTGAAATATTGGATGATATGGTTGGATTGTATATTTCAATAAAAGAAGTTATCAAAATATATTGAATTGGATTTGAAAGAAATAAAAGAGTAAATTTTAAGTAAATAATTCAAGTGAATTGGAATAAGGGAATTTCGAAATAACAAGGGAAATATTAACTTTAAACTAAAGTGATATTAAATTTAAAGAATAAAGGATTTATTTTGAATGTAAGGATTAAATTTAATTAAAGGCTAAAGAAGGAATTTTGGAAGTTTAAAATTGGTATTTTCAGTTAAAAAGGGTTTTAACTCAAATAAAGGAATAAATCTAAAAGTTAATGTATTTTGAAATAAATGAAGTAGTAAAGGAAATTTATTTCAAAGTAAAGTAAAGTAAATTGGAAAACCAATTGGAAATTGATTTAGTTGTTTAAAATTGGAATTTTAAAAGAGAAGTGAGATTTTGGAGATATAAACTGGGTTTATAAAAGAAAATAAAATATCAGTGGATATTTGAATATAAATTCAAGGTGGGGATTTATAAAAAGATATGGTTTGGTTTAAAAATAAATGTTGATCTATTTTTAAAAGATGGAAATGAGAAGTGTATTTCTCTGTATAGCTAAGTACGTTTTCAAAGCAATTTTAAATATAAGTTAAAAGTTTTAAGTATGTTTTTAAAAGCATGTTTTAGAAAATTGATTATTTCTAAATGTTAATTTTCAAAATAGGTATTTTTAAAAATCTATTATTGTAGTAATTATATAAAAGTGATTTGGTATTGTATTTTAAAAAGAGAAATTTAGTTTATATTTGTAAAGTGGTTTCATTTGAAATATTTCTTAAGTATATATTTTGTTAAGGTATTAAAGTAGTTTTTTTTAAATTTCAATATTATTAAGTATATTTATAGTAAAGTGTTTTAAGATTATTTTAAAATCTAAGTGTTTTGTACTTGGTGTTTCAGAGAAATAATTATTTGGGAAATGTATTCCGTAAGCGGAAACTGTTTGAAATTGTTTTCAAAAGGAGTTTGAAAATTCGGAAATATATCTTGAAAAGATATTTGGGAAAATAAATAATGTGGGAAATTATTTAATTGTGTGATGGTTGCTTGTGGATGTTAATTGATAGTTAAATAACTGACTATCAATATTGGCCAATGCGCTGATCGTTTCGAAGAGACCGGGATCGAGTTTCCGTATACCGGGATTCTAGGTCTGGAGACTCGAATACCACTTCGATTCGGTTTGTACGTTTCGGGTAACGTGTTCGAAGTCGAAGATGGAGCAGTGAAGTGCAAGGGCTAGTCGCTACTAATCCTGAGGATATTTCCAAAATGGATGTAGTAGGAGTAGTGCCTTCGGTTCCGTTCAAATCCAGGACGGACTGGTATGGACGAATGCTTGCGAAACATCGTCAGCGGACGATGGGCATTCTAAGGGATATGTTCTCTAAAAGGTATCGTTTAGCCTCGAACCTCATCAACCGGGAATGACTGAAAATCAGGGGTTATGCAGCAAGGCTTCGTGGGTAGCTCCCACTGGAGGGTAAGGTCATCCCTGTCTAGATGTCCCTTTTTATTTCGGCTTAGTGGTGCGGTTGCTGATCCCAACCGTGGGGTGATTTTATTCGGGATCATCCAGTAAGGGATGGTTCCGGCCTTGTGTTGCAGGGGAGCGGGCGTACTCCTCGGTACGGTGATCTAGGCCACGTACTGTGACAGGTGGTACCCCAGTGCCTAGTCATTCGTTGGAAATCCATTCTCCCTACGTGCCTGTACGGTTTTGATTGTGCCCAACTATTGTTGAAATGTGAGATGCAAGCATTTCAGCTAGATTCTATTTTACTTTCTGTAGACACTATTATAATATCAGAGGATTTTGATATAAAGTGTTTTAGCTATCGTAAGGTAAAAACCCGACATGTTTATTCGTGGCGTGGTCTTACGAGATGCTTTTGTTTTCAAAGGATTTTGAAACTTTAATAATCAATTTGAGTGTGATTTTCTCACGCTGGTTTTCCAGACTGACTCGGGTATTGTTTTATATGATGCTCGGGTCAGACCGAGTATTATAGGTTACAGGATATGATGCTGTGGAGCTCAGGAGATGAGTTGGATGGCGTGACGTATTTCCCGTACTTGTTTATATATATTCCGCTGTGTGGATTGCTGTACTCTGTTATATTGAGGACATGATATGGTTATTGACCAGTTGTATGTTATGTGTTCTCTGGTGTATATTCTGATGCTATATTGTATAAACAGATATAGTTTTGATTTGTGTAAAGATCTGTTGATATATTATATTTTATTCCGCTGCGATGTGAGATTCTGTTGTTGATTTTCTGTTTCTTCTTCTTCTACCTCTTCTTCTTAACTAAAATGGTCCGGTTTTTCGTGTTAGAAAAACTCGGGTTGTTACAGTGGTATCAGAGCTTAGGCTAGCGATAACCTTGGCTCTGGTGGGAATTTTGAGAGTACTAATAGATATGAGCGCGTATTTGTTAGTAAATATAAAATGGTTTTATATTGTGTTGGTTGGTTTATTGAGTAGTTTATGGATTCTGGTCAATACGAGTAATTAACGTCATTGATAGGGATCTCTAAACACTTAAGTAGAACAATTCGACACAGTATTGTTTTAAATAGGGTGAATGAAATAATTTTGCCCAAATTATTTTTGTATATAAAGAAATAACTTTTGTAAATATATATATTCGGTTGCTTGGTTGTTAGGAAGTGATAATATTAAATTATTATCATTTAAGTGTAAATTGAATATAAAAAAAATTTGAAAGTTTATAACCAAGTTGAAAAATAAATTGATATAACAAATGGAAATCGGAGAATATCGGTTATAAATGAATTGAATGAACTTCATATACAAATGTGATTTATAATTGGAAATAGGATTCCAGAGAAATGTTGAAAATAAATCGGAATGGAGTTCAAGTTTGGAATTTTGGGAAAAATTCAAATTCCTGGGATTTGGAAATGGTTTTCAAAAATTTTGGAGAACTAATAGTATTATTTCAGGAATATTTTTGAGTTGAATTTGAAATCTTGTGAGATTTGGGAATTAAAAGTATTTGAAATGTTTTTAAAGAGATGAAAGCATTAAATTCTCTTTCGGTCGCTGGAAAATAACTTCGATGATGACTGCAGCATCATCGATGTTCATTTTCGAGTCTCCAAAGAAAAATTGCTACCAAACTGTTTTAAATTGGAATTGTTTGTGAACTAGGTTTGGTTTTAAAATTCCAAAGGGAAATGAAAATTGTCAAGGGTTTTGGATGAAGTTGATTTCAAAAGTGATTTTGAAATTTTGGAGAATTGTTTAAACTCTGGAATCATATTTAAAATGTTTATATGGAATAATAAATATGCCAAACTAAATAAAATATAAATCCTGTAGTAAAGTATTAAAATGTGAATGAAATCGATTGTAAATGAATAAAATATAGATATAAATAAATTTGGGACTTATAAAATTTGGAAGTAAAATAAATAAGCCAAATAAAACTGTTTGTAATAGTAAGGAATATAATCCAGAAATTTAAATTATAAAATAGATTGAACACTTGAAAATAGTAAAGTGTTTTTGAAATAAAAATCAAATATTAGAAATAAGTAGATTGGAAACGGGTAGTGGATCTAGAACTCGAGTTATAAATTAAAAGTTAACATGAAGTGTTAACAAATTAATTATAATTGAAATTGTATCATATAAAAATGAAATTGGGTTAAAATAGAAATGGTATGAATTGCAAATAGAATCCAACTAAGTGGAAATAAATTTTAATCGAACTAAATTTAGGTGAGTTACAGATAACATTTAATTGGAATGCGTCGAGCTAAATAATTGTTGTGAATGAATTAAGATAAAAAGGAAATCCACTTGGTAATGAAGATGAACCTAAGTAGTTAAAGGGTTCGAATTCAAAATGCAATGAAAATGAGATTGTATAAATCTATTGAGTTAATATAAACAATAAAATTTGTTTTGAATCAATTGTAATGATATGAGTTTGTTTGGACTTAAAAATAAATTGAAGTTAAGAAAGGAAGTTGTAAAATCATTTAAATTGAATGGGATGGTTTAAATGTTGTTGGGAAACAATTAAAATTAGTGTTGGAACATTTCATACGTGTTTATGGAAGTATATAACATGCATTGTAATAGAATCCATATTTTAGCTATTTAAATATAAGTGAAATGCTATGAACTTCCTATATTTGTCACTTACACTTTTAAATTGAGTTAGTACAGGTTCAGGGAAGCCGTATAGCTGATTTTGGGTTGCATTAATTGCTAAATAATAAGCCGCTTGCTTTAAAAATGCTAAAATAGAGGTACGCCTACGCAAAAGAATTTAATAGGAAATATGAACTGCATATATTGATATATATTGTGATTTCCGGCCTGAGGCCGATGTATATACATATTTGTGCATCCTGCGATATCGCAGAAGTCCCTCCGTACAAAGGAGACTCTGCCAAAATTTTCTAGAAATTTTGAGAGTTAGAAAATTTTTGAAAATTTTTGGAAATTTTCACTGACAACAAATGATTTAAAATTTGTTAAACAAATAAGGTTGAAACTGAGTATTGAAATCTATTTAAAATGTGAAAGTAAAGTAAGTGAAATCGAAGGAACTAACGAAAGTAAAGCTTGCAAACAAACTTTTAATTGAGATTTAAATTAATTAGTAAGTGCAACTAATTCAATATTCAAGTGGAAGATAAATTGAATTCAAGTGGAAATGTAAAGGCAAAAGTGGATAGAAATGAATAGGAACTTCAATAGTGAAGTGAAAATATGTATAAGCAGTATGTAAAATGTTTATCTTAAACTTAAGAAATGAATAGTGAATTCTTAAGAAAATGTGGTACTGAAAGTATGCTAAGTGAATATTTGAATTAAGGTGAGACTATAAATTGTGAAATGAGATAGTTGTGAATAAGGGGATAACAAATAAAAAGGAATGTGAATAAAAGAGAATTGATATAACTGATAATCAATTGGAATTTATACGTAAGATATACGTATATTATTTTATTCGCATAGCTATTTGGTCCAGATGTCGAACACAGAATTTCGAGATAGTTTTATCGATCCGAATCAGGATTTTTCACTCGATTTTCGACGGCGAGCCTGGATATGGGTTGTTGATTGATTCTGTATATTCTCTATCATAGTTTGTGACTATGCAAGGAGAATGACGGTTTCTGATCAAGGAACCAGATCTGAGTCCGCACTAGGAAGTCGGGTGGACAATACTAGTTCGGAAGTGGAATTGTGTGATCGATTGAGCGATCGAATGTGATATTGCGTACGGATGATATATGTGCATCGTACGGGTTTAAGTAAAACAAATATTGGAAATTTGTAAAGAAAAGTATAAAATGACTTTAGAATTGTGATTGAATATTATTGCTTAGTAGGATATACAGATGTATAAAAGCAATGGAGAAATTGGGATTTTTGATTTTAGAAGATAAAAATTTAATGGCTCGACAAAAAGGTATGTATTTGAATTTCTATATGAAATTTGATTGGGTTATTGATCCAGCCACTTGGCTTTTTGTTTTCTTTTTGAGATTGGGAGGCCGTAGAGCCATTTTGTAGTAGTACCGAGCTAGCCGCGCAAAGGAGACGCTGGCGAAATTTTTCGAAAATTTAGGGAGTTAGAAAAATTTTGAGAAAATTTTGATAATTCAAAATTTGAATTCAAATTTAAATTTGAATGGATAAGTAGGTGGTATGAGTTGAACTTATGAATAAGTTTGGGAGGTTAAAAGATGATTAGTGTATCATTAATAAAAGATTGTTATGGAAAGTTGTTAAAACTATTTGGATGGGGAAAAAGAACGGGTATCGAATCATTTCTCTTAACTGGTAATTTCGGGGACGAAATTCTTTTAAGGGGGGAGGAATGTGACGACCCGGAATTTTTGTATATTTGAAATATGAATATTTAATTTATTTTAAATATCCGAAGGTTAAATTTTAACTTTAATTTCAAATATACAGTATTTCTTTGGATAATTAATTATTAAATTTAATTATCGGGATTGGGTAAAATATGGAATCTCGATTTTAAGCCTGTTAAAAATAGTTCAAAGGTTCAGAAAATTTATATTGTTAATACTGAAGATGATAGAACTTTTAAAATGGAATTTTAAAAGAGTTTTGTTCAGTTTTAAAAATATATCGTTGAAATTAAATTTAAAAATAGCTGTCCGAGGCATAGTCTCGGATTTAGACGAAACCAGTTCCATTTAATTCGTAATATTAAATTATTGCCAGATTTCAAATTTCGTAATTTTCGGAACTACCGTGTGACCGTACGAGTTAGAAACGTCTAGACAATAATTAATCGTTTTAAATTTAAATATCCTTCGTCTTTTCATCTATCAGATCTTTTTCAACTCAACCGACTTTCCCTTTACTTGATCACGTGTTCGTTGTCTTCCCTTAGAAGCTATAATCAAATCCATCTGTTTATGAATCACGGCACTTCTTCTTTCGCCCAGAAAATCAAAATAGGAAGAACAAAGAAACCGCCTCGTTTTAAATCGCTAGCTCTTCCCAGTTTTTATAAACCGTCCCCTCCCTCTTTCCCCTCCATTCGAAATCAATTCTCGTATCGAATCGGTCCTGCCTCCTTCAATGAAATCAAATTCGAATCTCGCTCCTCCTCTTTGTTCGACCCTATATCAGTGGAGTTCTCGCGAATGGAATTGGGGATGAATTCTCGTTCGAGCTCAAATACGAGACTCAGGCGATGGCGCGGGCGGTAGGTGAAGCACGATGCTGTTAGGGCATGACGATGTGCGAGGCGATTCAGTTTAAATTGGAGGCTCGGCAGTCTTTCGGAGGTAGCGAAGCTCGTTTGGCATGCGAGAGGTACGGGGATCGATAGGGGAGTTCGTTTCGTCTCGTTCTGGGTTTGCGTTCGCGATGGGCATCTCCGATAGGTGGTGGGTGATGTCGTTTCAAGGCGCGGGGTCGCGATTGCGACTCTGGGATGGTACGATTTCATAGTCGTGACTGCAGATTGGAGATAGGCTCGGCATGATGAGTGACGATTGGAAGAAGGAGTTTTGGGTTCTTTAGGGGCTGTAAGGTATATTTTGCAGATTTTATTTATTTACTAGGAGCAGAGAATAAAATGTTCAAGGGTATATAAAATTATTTTCCAGTTTTACAGTAAAACATTTCGAAGGCAAATTTTTTTCTAATTTATTATATATATATATATAAGATTAGGAAAATGTATATATAAGGATTTTGAATATTAAAAGGGTTAATATAAAAATAGATTTTTAAATCTATATAAATTATTTAGTTACTAAAGATAATTTGTTAAAGAAAATTATTAGTTTAAAACTTTTAAATTTAAGTATAAGTTAAAATAAATAAGTAAATGTTAGTTGATTATTGGATTTATTCAAGTGTTAATTAACTATATAATGTCATATAAGGTCTAAAATCGAGAAACAAGCTGGAATGGGAATGAATGGAAATAGACTGCAAATCAAAAGCGAAAGTGAGTTAATCTCACTCAGTTGAATTTTATTTAAATTTAAATGGTTAAATTTAAATAATTGATTGGATGATTGCATTGATTGAATATGCTATATTATATATATAGTAGTATATAGCAATATATACATATTGGCATATGTATATATTTGAGTTGTTGATATTCCCGCATTTATATAGCGGATGAGACCCTATGCGCCGCATAATAGCGGATGATATTTTATAAAACCCATATACCGCGATATTCCACCTCGAAGTGGAATTGGTATTGTGCTAACGTCTGTGGATGCAGGGAAACAGGTTGGAGGGATCCAACTGGATTCCTCAAAATTATTTGGATTATTTGATATTCTGTTCTATGAATATTGATATCCTGTGATGATTTTATTGATGATTGAAATATTGGATGATATGGTTGGATTGTATATTTCAATAAAAGAAGTTATCAAAATATATTGAATTGGATTTGAAAGAAATAAAAGAGTAAATTTTAAGTAAATAATTCAAGTGAATTGGAATAAGGGAATTTCGAAATAACAAGGGAAATATTAACTTTAAACTAAAGTGATATTAAATTTAAAGAATAAAGGATTTATTTTGAATGTAAGGATTAAATTTAATTAAAGGCTAAAGAAGGAATTTTGGAAGTTTAAAATTGGTATTTTCAGTTAAAAAGGGTTTTAACTCAAATAAAGGAATAAATCTAAAAGTTAATGTATTTTGAAATAAATGAAGTAGTAAAGGAAATTTATTTCAAAGTAAAGTAAAGTAAATTGGAAAACCAATTGGAAATTGATTTAGTTGTTTAAAATTGGAATTTTAAAAGAGAAGTGAGATTTTGGAGATATAAACTGGGTTTATAAAATAAAATAAAATATCAGTGGATATTTGAATATAAATTCAAGGTGGGGATTTATAAAAAGATATGGTTTGGTTTAAAAATAAATGTTGATCTATTTTTAAAAGATGGAAATGAGAAGTGTATTTCTCTGTATAGCTAAGTACGTTTTCAAAGCAATTTTAAATATAAGTTAAAAGTTTTAAGTATGTTTTTAAAAGCATGTTTTAGAAAATTGATTATTTCTAAATGTTAATTTTCAAAATAGGTATTTTTAAAAATCTATTATTGTAGTAATTATATAAAAGTGATTTGGTATTGTATTTTAAAAAGAGAAATTTAGTTTATATTTGTAAAGTGGTTTCATTTGAAATATTTCTTAAGTATATATTTTGTTAAGGTATTAAAGTAGTTTTTTTTAAATTTCAATATTATTAAGTATATTTATAGTAAAGTGTTTTAAGATTATTTTAAAATCTAAGTGTTTTGTACTTGGTGTTTCAGAGAAATAATTATTTGGGAAATGTATTCCGTAAGCGGAAACTGTTTGAAATTGTTTTCAAAAGGAGTTTGAAAATTCGGAAATATATCTTGAAAAGATATTTGGGAAAATAAATAATGTGGGAAATTATTTAATTGTGTGATGGTTGCTTGTGGATGTTAATTGATAGTTAAATAACTGACTATCAATATTGGCCAATGCGCTGATCGTTTCGAAGAGACCGGGATCGAGTTTCCGTATACCGGGATTCTAGGTCTGGAGACTCGAATACCACTTCGATTCGGTTTGTACGTTTCGGGTAACGTGTTCGAAGTCGAAGATGGAGCAGTGAAGTGCAAGGGCTAGTCGCTACTAATCCTGAGGATATTTCCAAAATGGATGTAGTAGGAGTAGTGCCTTCGGTTCCGTTCAAATCCAGGACGGACTGGTATGGACGAATGCTTGCGAAACATCGTCAGCGGACGATGGGCATTCTAAGGGATATGTTCTCTAAAAGGTATCGTTTAGCCTCGAACCTCATCAACCGGGAATGACTGAAAATCAGGGGTTATGCAGCAAGGCTTCGTGGGTAGCTCCCACTGGAGGGTAAGGTCATCCCTGTCTAGATGTCCCTTTTTATTTCGGCTTAGTGGTGCGGTTGCTGATCCCAACCGTGGGGTGATTTTATTCGGGATCATCCAGTAAGGGATGGTTCCGGCCTTGTGTTGCAGGGGAGCGGGCGTACTCCTCGGTACGGTGATCTAGGCCACGTACTGTGACAGGTGGTACCCCAGTGCCTAGTCATTCGTTGGAAATCCATTCTCCCTACGTGCCTGTACGGTTTTGATTGTGCCCAACTATTGTTGAAATGTGAGATGCAAGCATTTCAGCTAGATTCTATTTTACTTTCTGTAGACACTATTATAATATCAGAGGATTTTGATATAAAGTGTTTTAGCTATCGTAAGGTAAAAACCCGACATGTTTATTCGTGGCGTGGTCTTACGAGATGCTTTTGTTTTCAAAGGATTTTGAAACTTTAATAATCAATTTGAGTGTGATTTTCTCACGCTGGTTTTCCAGACTGACTCGGGTATTGTTTTATATGATGCTCGGGTCAGACCGAGTATTATAGGTTACAGGATATGATGCTGTGGAGCTCAGGAGATGAGTTGGATGGCGTGACGTATTTCCCGTACTTGTTTATATATATTCCGCTGTGTGGATTGCTGTACTCTGTTATATTGAGGACATGATATGGTTACTGACCAGTTGTATGTTATGTGTTCTCTGGTGTATATTCTGATGCTATATTGTATAAACAGATATAGTTTTGATTTGTGTAAAGATCTGTTGATATATTATATTTTATTCCGCTGCGATGTGAGATTCTGTTGTTGATTTTCTGTTTCTTCTTCTTCTACCTCTTCTTCTTAACTAAAATGGTCCGGTTTTTCGTGTTAGAAAAACTCGGGTTGTTACAGTGCCCCTGCTAGGGGGAGAGGGAAGATACTGAAGTGGGGGAAATCAAAGATTCTCAAGTTGATAAATCGGGAGATGACGATGCCGGCCTTGGAAAAGTGCTGATGGTTGAACCGTAGCAAGTTGAGCAATTGCAAACACCTTTAAAGGGAAAAAAGAGGTTGGTGTACAAGCTACGCAGAAGAAAGACTGCATCAGACCCGGAGTTCATTATTACTCCTCTCGAAGAGGAATCGTGTTCTCAGCATTTGGAAAGCTCGTTAAACGGATTCTCCAATCTTCAAATTCCGGACAACATTATGTCTTACGACTTTCCAAATATTAATATCGAAGGACTTAATTCTCCTAGAAGAAGTGGTGAAGGCATCCGACCTTCTAATAAATGGGAGAACACTCCGATGAGCAAAGCTACCATTACCGGTCCATTCGGGGAACACTAGGACACTCACAATTACTTGCACTCCACTATACACTTGTTATTGATCTCTCATACGACAACTTCTAATACGCTCTTATTTGGTCTTTACAGGTGCAATGTCTCAATCACGAGCCTTTGATCGTCTTCGAAGCTCTTTTACCTATCATCGCCTATGCTGGGATTCTGAGTCAACTCGACGTAGAAAAAAGGATGAAGGATGAGACAAAGAATATCATTCGAGGGAGTCTTCTTCCTCTTCTAAGTGAAAGTCTCAATCTCACAGGTCTCATCAGGGTGAACATTCTAATCTTCCAGTTCAGAGTAGAGGAAAATCTTCTTATTGTAGCCCTCACGTCATTGTGTCTCACGAGCAGCATTCTGACTCCCTAAGTCCAAGACAGTCTCATGAGCACTGATCTGGCAAGCACACACCCACTACTTCTGATCCACCTTTGCCGGCTACTACCCCCGACTCTTCTACTGTAGAAAGGTTGACCGAACTTAAAGCCAGTTTCCTGAATATTTTCTTCGATGGTATCAAATTCCTCCCTTCTATTCATGTTATCCCAGGGCATACCAAGGAAAGCTCTCTAGCGTGTATGAATGATGTTTCGTTCAACACAAATCATTCACCATTTGGCAAAGAATATTTTTGAAGTTTCCATCGAGCGTCAACATGAAATAGATCATCTCAAGTTGGAAGAATTCATGACAAAGATATAATCATGCACTAGGATACTGAGTTGCTTGAATTCAAAACCCAACTTGCCGGTGCTGAAGAGAACGCCAAGGAGACGGGAGAGGCGGTAAGCCGCCTGGAAACTTCTCATAACAAAGAACTCGACGCGGCACTTAAACGCAGTGGATCACTTGCTTTAGAAAAGAACTCCTTACAAAAGGATAAAGACGCCTAAGTTTCCACGTTGAGGAGCTCGAAGAATTGTTGAAGAAAGAAAGGGAGGAAAGGATTGAAGCTCAGCATGAGTCGTAGAAATACTGCGAAGAAGTTGTTGAGGCAAGGAGCTTGAAAAGAAAACTTGTCGAACAGTTTGCCAAAATTGAAGCTCTAAAAGAGGAAGTCCGAGAAGAGGGCAGTAAAGAGTTGCTTGAATAATCCAACTCCCAGGTGGAAGCCGCCATGGAGTCCGGTAGGAACGAAATCAAGGACTTATTCAATCCGCTAATTATTGAATACAATGCGAAAGTCCTGCTCCACCATGACTTAAGTTCTCTTAGCGAGGGTTACCTCGAATCTCTTGCTGAAGCCTGGGAGCATATCATTAAGATAAAGAAAGAAGAGCTGGGCGAAGCCAAATTCAATGAGGAAGAACTAGTAAGAGAAGTGCTTCGAGGAAACGAGCCTTCGGATCTGGTCGCTGCCAAACTTCAATTTTTCAAGGCTCCCGCACCTAATAAAGATGGAGAGGATATTGTCGAGTCTTCCGAAACTGTTCCTAAGGGTTCCTCTCTAACCCAAGCAGTCGGACCGCCAACTTCTTATGACACGGAGCAGAATCTCGACTATGATCCAAACAAGCCTGGCTTTGAATCTAAAATGCTATCTCCCATCCTTAAAGCAAGCACTCGGGCGACTATGGAAAGTCAATCGGATGCTGGTATCATACTAAAATTCTCCGTATTTGAAAAGTCTTTGCTCTCCATGCGCAATGGTCTTTAGCTAATATCCATGTAAAATTTACAGGTCTTTCGGGCTCTGGCCAGACTCCTAAAAGCGGTGTGGCTTCAGAATAAGAGGAGAAAATGACCGAGGATCCAGCGGGAGCCGATGTTCCGGGGCCTGATGCTCAAGTCATTGAAGCATTCGATAATGAAAAAACTGAGAATCCGCTCCATGCTGACGACCCCGATGACGTCATGATCACTGGTGCCTCCGAACATACCACCAAACTCAGCATGAAAGAACAGATTGAAAAGGAGGAGTTAATAAAGAGAAAAGCCAAGTCCGAGCCCGCGAGGTGGATATTGATGATCGTTATCCTGTACCATTGCAAGTTATTCCACCCGGTGGGTATGTCCCTGGTGAACTCCCCTTGGCTTCAGAAAGCTCTCCCGCCAAAGGTGGCAAGGGGTCCCGAAAAAGAAGCATAAGTAGCTCTCCCTCTGAAAAATCCAAAAGAAAATTGAAGAAGTAGTCGTTGTTTCATGTTACTATATATAGTTTGCATAATTATTTCTTTCACTAGTCGTAGTTGTACGGGTATGATTCTCGATCTTTTTGAAATAACTTGTACTGGAATTTTAGCACTTGTGAATAAAAAATTTTGTTTTCAATTAAGCATCGTGTGAATTGTTATTTAAATAGTTGAACGATTACTTTCCATTCAATGTACTTGTAATTCATTGATTGCAAATTCTGTTAACAATTCACTATCTTCATCTCAAGGCCTCCTTGCGGTCGTAGCCTCCAGTCGTTGTAAACACTGGATACAAGTCGCAGGACTGAGCTATCACAGTCATTCTTTGGATGATCACACTTCTGCCCTCATTCTCAGGTTGACAAATGT
The DNA here is from genome assembly GCA_030737815.1 of Allium fistulosum. Lineage (NCBI taxonomy): Eukaryota > Viridiplantae > Streptophyta > Magnoliopsida > Asparagales > Amaryllidaceae > Allium > Allium fistulosum. Next base: position 591,844,914 of record CM060905.1, on the reverse strand, counting down.
ACTGCATGGATGGTCGAGTCTCGTCTCAGTCATGTTTATACTCCCACCTAAGCTCTAAAGACTTAGAGTTAATCAATGAATGGTCGGTTCACATTCATCTTGTTTCTCCTATTCGCACCCTGGTGATCGAAGTTTTTCGAAGGATGTCCGAGTCACATCCGTTTATGTTTATTGTGGATCAAAATTGACCATCGACCCAACGGCATGATATTTTGGTGTGGACTGATATTAACCGTCGACCCAGTGGCACGCTATTTTGGTGTGGATCGATATTGACCGTCGACCCAGCGGCATGATATTTTGGTGTGGATCAATATTGACCGTCGACCCAGCGGCACGATATTTTGGCATGATATTTTGTTGTGGATCGATATTGACCGTCGACCCAGCAACACGATATTTTGGTGTGGATCGATATTGACCGTCGACCCAGCGACATGATATTTTGGTCGCCCGTAACTTCGGACGTCGTTCTGATTAGTTTTGTATTAAGGCCTCCTTGCGGACATTGCCTTAATTCCTAAAGAACACTAAGCCGGAGCTATAGTGAGCCGTCGTATTCAGCTTTTAGTAGTTTGTGCTCCTACCCCCAGTCTTGGGTTAACGGAGTTAAATCGTGGATGGTCGAATACCATTCGTAGTACATTTACACTCCTCATGTCGGTTTTAGACCGGAGTTTATAGAATAGAGAATGGTCGAACTCCACTCATTTATTCATTCATGTTTGTATCCACACTCTGGGAATATGATTTAGTTAGTGGGTGGTTGGATCACACCCAATTTGAGTTTATACTCTAGTCCACGCTCCGGGGACTTAGAGTTATTTCAAGAGCAATTAAGTCGTACTCCTTTTGGTTTCCTTGATTTCATTTCAGTCCCACAGTTTGGGCAGGAATTTTTCAATCTCCAGATTGTCGGCCATATTTGTTCCTTATCACGTGTCCCATTCTTTGGATCATTTATGGGAATTGTTAATCGAGCAAATTAATGGAGATCATCATATTTGAACCCATCGGGGATTAGTATGACTGATTGATTTCAGACTCCGGGAGCCTGTTCACACATATCAGTATCAATCAGTTTCGTTATGTACTTAGCATACAATGAACGAACAACCATATGAACAAAGGAAGCTTGAATCTTTATTCATTGAATGGAAAGGAACAAACTAATCTATCTTATTACATATTCGGAAAATTAAATGCTAAAGAAAAATTCTGGAAAAATAGAACTGAAATGTAAAGGAAATAATCTAAATGAAATAGCATCGTAAATGCTCGCTATTCCACGCTCTCGGAAGTGTAATGCCATCAACAGTCGCTAGCTTGAAAGTTCCTTCTCCAAGCCTCTGTTCAATGACGTACGGTCCTTCCCAAATCGGATTTATGTGTGACGGTGTAGGAAAAACCCGTTTCAGGACAAGATTGCCAACTTCGAAGGTTCTTGATCGGACTTTAGTGTTGTAATATCGGGCAACTCGATGTCGGTGTGCTGCTGCTCTCAAATCGGCATCCTCATGCTTCTCATCTATAAAGTCCAAAAATTCTAAGAGAAGGTCTTTGTTCGTTCTGGGATCGTAGTAAGTCACTCGATGAGGAGGGACTTCAAGTTCTACTGGAATAGTGGCTTCGGAACCGTAAGCAAGAGCGAATGGAGTATGGCTAGTCATGGACTTATGAGTGGTTCGGTAGGCCCAAAGTGCCATAAGGGGTTCATCCACCCACTTGCCTCTAGCCTTCTCCATACGCTTTTTCAGAATAGACTTGATAATTTTATTTATGGCTTCAACCTGTCCATTTTCCTGAGGGTGAGCGACCGCTGCAAACCTGTTTTCAATACGATGTCTTTAACAAAAGTCTTTAAATTCAGCACTATCGAACTGAGTCCCATTATCCGTTATGATAGTTCGTGGAAAATCGAAGCGACATATGATGTTTCGAACAACAAAGTTCATTACTTTCTTGGTTGTGATCATAGCTAACGGTTCCGCCTCGGCCCATTTGGTGAAGTAATCAACCGCAACAATAGTGTACTTCACACTACCTTTAGAGATCGGTAAAGAGCCGATGATGTCAATACCCCACATCGCGAATGGCCATGGACTGACCATTTGCATAATTTCTATTGGCGAGCTCTCGGGTCTCCTGCATATATCCGGCATTTGTCACATCGTCTTACATAGTCAGCAGCGTCCTTGTTTACAGTTGGCCAATAATATCCATAATGGAGTATTTTTTCGCCAAAGTTTTCCCTAGTGTGATCGCCGCATTCTCCCTCATGAACTTCTTTCAGAACATGCTTTATCTCATCGTGAGCGATGTACCAAAGTAGGGGGACTGAGAAACCTTTCCTATACATAGTTCCTCCTGCATAATATACTACGAAGCTTTACGACAAATTTATCACTTTTCATTCCTTCTTTCAGGAAAGATTCCATGCAGCAAATAATCTTTAAATGGTTTCATCCACGATTCCCTTTCGGATTTTGCTTTCAGTACTCAATCGATTTCCATCATATTTATACTTGGGGTATTTAATATCTCGACCGGAACCAAGCCCATCTGCTGCGCATCGACGGTACTAGCAAACTTGGCCACAGCCTCTCTGTTTTGGTCGCGTGGAATATGTGAAATGTCATAATATTCTAATTCTACCAACAACTCTTGAACTCGGGTAAGATATGGGGCAAGCCGTTGTCCTTTAGCCTGATAATCTCCTCTAACTTGATGCACCACCAATTGCGAATCGCAAAAGATTTCAAGAGACTTAACTCCAAGTTCTCTAGCAAGTTTAAGTCCAGCAATCAGCGCTTCATATTCAGCTTCGTTGTTTGTCGTTGGGAAATCAAGCTTCAGGGCATAACAAACCGACCGATTCTCAGAAGTTACAAGCACAATCCCAGCCCTAGAGCAGTGATCATTGCTCCATCAGTATATAACTTCCATCTTACAGTGGGGATTTCACTTCCTTTTGTAAGATCATCTTGCACAGTAAACTCTGTTATGAAGTCTGCCAAATCCTGTCCCTATATAGCCCTCCGAGGGAGATAAGTAATGTCAAACTGGTTGAGCTCATTGTTCCATTTAAGCAACCTTCCAGACGTCTCAAGTCATTGTAGGACCTGTCGTAACAGGTGGTCGGTGTAAATGTTGATTGGATGTGCCTTAAAGTATGGACGAAGCTTTCATGATGCAATTAGCAAGCAGTACGTCAATTTCTTTATCTTCGATTAGTTACGTTCCGCTCTTTAATCGTTTATTAACGTAATACACCGGCCTTTGAATCTGATTCTCCTCGCGAATCAAGGCGGCACTTATAGCGTGTGCTGATACGGCCAAATAAACTTACAGCTCCTCATGATCTACTGGCTTTGACAAGACAGAGGGTCTCTTCAAATGATTCACCAGAGCTCGAAATGCGTCTTCGCAATCCTGCGTACATTTGAAATTTCTTTTTCCCTTCCTAATCAAATCAAAGAAAGGAATGCATTTGTCGGTTGCTCTGGAGATAAATCGACTTAAGGAAGCAACCTTCCTATTCAGGCTTTGCACTTGTTTAATAGTCCTTGGCACTTGGATATCTCGAATAGCCTGGATCTTCTCAGGATTAGCTTCTATTCCACGAGCATTGACAATAAAGCCCAAGAATTTTCCTAACGCAACACCGAACGAACATTACAAAGGATTGATTTTCATATTGTAATATCGTGGTTGTCGAACATCTCTGCCAAGTCTCGATATGGTCATTTGATCGTCGTGATTCACGAGCATATCGTCTACATAGACTTCCATTGTCTTCCCAATCTGATCTTTAAACATCCTGTTAACTAAGTGTTGATAGGTTGCTCCGGCATTCTTCAATCCAAATGGCATCACCATGTACAATATAGTCCAACATCTATAATAAGACTGGTGTGTTCCTGATCAGGGACATGCATTAGGATTTGGTTATACCCCGAGTATGCATCCATAAAAGATAACAATTCATGCCCTGCTGTCGAATTAACTAGCTGGTCTATCCTTGGAAGGGGAAAACTGTCCTTAGGACACGCCTTGTTCAAGTTTGAATAGTCGATGCACGTTCTCCATTTCCCATTTGCCTTCTTTACCAGTACGGGATTGGATATCCATTCAGGATAGAGGGCGTCATGGATAAACCCATTTACTTTCAGTTTATCCACCTCCTCTTTAAAAGCGACGGATCTCTCCGGATCCATGCCTCGTCTCTTTAATTTCATTGGAACATATTTTAGGTCAATGTTTAATGCTTGGCTCGCAATGGCAGGTGAGATCCCACACATGTCCGAATGAGTCCAAGCGAATACGTCTAGATTCGCTTGGAGAAAAGCCGCAAGTTCTTTCATTATTAAGGGACTGAGCTGCGACCCAACCTTAAGACTCGTAAAGGGTCATCGTAGCTGACCGTTATATCAATCATCAGCTCAGCTCGTGCAGCCTTGTTTTCTTGGGGCTCTTCTTCGTCATCCTTCGAATTTATATCTCTATAGAACCGACTATGGCGCCAAAGCCAAGGCTCAGACGCCAATTGTCAATCTTCAATAACTTGGATGCGGACAGAATTGTCCACACCCTTCTCCTTACACTTTGCTTCCCTCAACTCAGCTACATAGCAGGCACATCCAGTCACCTGATCACCATGAACCACTCCTCCACCATTATCAGTTGGAAACTTTAAAGTTAAACACCATGGGGCAAGAGCTGCCCGAAATTCAGCCAGGGCCGGTCGACCCAAAAAACATTGTACGGTGAGTCAACATCCAAAACAATAAATGGTAGGATCCGTACTCTCCTACGTTCACCTTCTCCCAATTCAATAGGAAACTCCACATAACCAACAACCTAAGTTGCCATGCCATTAAAACCATATATGCAAGCTTTATATGGCTTTAAATCTTCGGCCACCATTCTCATCTGATCATACGCCTTCGTGAAAATAATATTCATTGAGCTTCCACAATCAATTAAAATCCTTCCCACCAAATCAGGGTCGATTATGGCAGAAATGACCATCGGGTCAATTGTAGGGGCCTCTACTTTATCTGCATCCCTGCTTTTGAACGTAATATCGTCTGTCATCGTGCGTTGTTACTTTGCCGGAGCTCCGTCCTCCGTATTTGAACAATATTCAAAGTCCATATGCCTTATCGCGATGGCATAACGCTCCATTTCTTACCAACTCCTATCCGCAGGGTGCGGTCCTACAACTATTGTGTTAATCACTAGTTTTCCACCGATCCGCACAGGCTCCTCTGCCCTATGCGGAGCTTATCCTCGATTAGGGTTAGATGTCCCCTGTCCGCCATCCTGCAGAGCTTTTACAAACTGCTGCAATTTCTTTTCCTGAATTAACTTTTCAATAGCGTCCTGGAGATGCATGCACTCATTCCTATTGTGCCCATAACACTCGTGAAACCGACAATAATTTCCAGTCTGTTTCTGTCTCTCTGACGACTCTTTTGGAAGCGGCTTCCTATATTGTATGGTATTGCAGGTGGATAGACAAATATTTTCCAAGGATGCGTTTAGAGGGGTGTAGTTGTCATACATAGGAATCTTAGGCCTTGGTCTCCCAGACTCCCTCTTCCGGTCTTGATTCCTATCCCCATTTCTCTTTTGTTGATCCGGCTTGTTCTGAACATTAACCTGGACTTTCTCGGAACTATCATCAGACTGCTTTATTGTAATGTTTCTTTGTACTGCTTCTCCTCTCGGTCCCACGACATTGTTTTCCCTAGAGGAAATGGCTTCCTCCTTCTTCAGAAACTGGGCTACCTTTGAATAGAAGCGCTCTAATGTGGCCGGCGGTTTTCCAGCTAGCCAATCACCAAACTCAAATTTTGGATCAACTCCTCTCGTCACAGCCATAATTATAGCATGATCATTTGGGTTACTGACTTCCATGGCGGCAGTATGAAATCTTTCCAAATAGTCCTTCAACGATTCTCTCGGAGCTTGGATTACGTTGGAAAGTGACATTACGTCTTTAGGACAAGTAGCGTGCATCCGGAACTTCTCCACAAACTTGGTTGCTAGCTCATCAAACCTTGAAATTGACCGTGGGGGTAGTCTCGTGAACTACATCATTGCTATTCCAGAGAGGTTTATAGGAAAGCATCTACATTTGGTCACATCGTTGACTTTTGCAGAATCCATCAGCCATTTGTATCTCATAATGTGACGCGGGTCGGTTTTTCCTTCATAGGCAGACATTGAAGGCATGTTGATCTTCTCAGATGTTCTTCATGCAAAACATTATCAGTAAATGGGGTATGACTTATTGAAATTCACCAGTCATCATTGGTCAAACTTTGGTTCTCTTTCACCAACCGTTTGACCATCGCCGATTAGTCTGGCGTCTGGATGGGTAGTGCCAAGCGGTGGTCACGCTTCACCTTGCATGAATGGTCCGGTCGTTGTCTACGGGCTATTTCACGTCTTCTCGGTCCACCATCCTCTTGATGTTCACCTTGGACATCCATCTCATCGTTGTTTCGGTGAGGAACCTGGTCAACATCTAATCGGACTCCAGCATCTAGGTTCCGAGCATAGCTCCCGCTTGATTCCTCAAGTGTTGCGGGGGAATGCCTTCTCTAGAGGAGGTATCAGTACCGGTCCCTAGGGAGGGATCGGCACCGATCCATCTTGGCTGACCATATTGGTCTGCCAAACAATGCTCCGATGTTCCTTCATGATCTCCTTCAACCCTGTGAAGCCTATGCTCATTTGATGAGCTAGAACTCTTCAATACCGAGTAAAGAGTGGGACCCATTATGGCCTTCCCACGCTGTTGTTGAGCAATCTGGTTCATTAGGCTAGCATTAGTCAGAATTTGTTCATTCAGCTATCTACGGCTTTTCATCAACTCCCTCATCAAGTTATTAAATTCAGTTCTAGTTATAGAATCAGCAAGGTTCTGAACTTCAGTAGGATCAACATTCAGATTTACAGGTTGGTTGTTCAGAGCTTCTTATTGAATGCTGGCAGTTTCATTCCCATCCACATTCTGAGAAGTTGATCTGGTATGTCTCACCATTATCGATTTCCTTGCTTAGATTTTGGTAAATCTGAATACTATATGCAGGTTTATGAAGATGACTATGGATCTCCATCGGAGGATTTGTTCAATCTAGTAGCAACAAAGGGGATCCTAACGCGCTGAGAATCAGGCTTCTCAGTAAAAGCAACAAAATGTTTGCAACCAAATTGGCCACAAACACCAAAGAATAGGTTTGTCTAGCAAAGTAAATGAAGAAACTAAATTAAACAAAGGAATATAGCGAAGTAATAAGCAAATCAAAACAGAAATCAAGAACAGCAAGATTTATAGTGGTTCAGCGTCGATTGCCTATGTCTACTTTGAATATTCTCTTTGTTGATTCACTATAATCTTGATTACAGTAGAAAATAGCAAGAAGTAAGGAAGTAATGAAAAAGTTGATTACAATAAAAGAGCTATGTAACCAGCAGTGTAAAGATCCACAGAATGACCCCCAGGCCAATATTCATAGGTGAAGGCGACCACCAATCTCTCTGAAACTTCGTCTATAGCACCTCCTTACCCATATGGGCCCACCATAGGGGTCTCTAGGCCCAAATTCCAATGAATAGGGATCGGTACCAATTCCTTCATTGGTTGATTCTGGGGCAGCGATCCCTATGGTAGCTTCTTCATGCTTAGATATGACGGCTCTCCAAATATAATGTTGATTGGATGTATAGAGCTCGTGTTTTTGGTTAATCTTTGGTTCGCACCCATTTTGAAGTGATCGATGCCGATCCCTTCTAAGAGAAACATGCTGATCCCTTTTGCAGGCCATGCATATTCATTCATGCATATTTCTTGAACTCTATTATATAACGTTGATCCATGCTTATTCGCGTATATCCCTTGGACTTCATTATATAGTGCTGATCCCTCCTATTCCTCATGGTTATGCCAATACATATGATGACCTATCATGTTGATCCTTTTTGTTACTTAACATGTCGAGCCCTCTTATTCCATTACTCTATGCCAATCCATCCTACCTATATGACTATGTCGATCCCTCTTGCCTTACATAATTATGTCGATCCCTTGAGTACTAACAGGTCATGTCGAACCAGGCATCATCACCTATGTCGATCCCTCTAATACTTCATCCATGTTGACTGTGCATCCAAATGACTATGCCGAACCCTAGGGTACAACCCAGCTATGTTGATCCCTTGCCTATCCAGGCTAATTTCCTTATTTCTAACATCCTACGTCGTCTATCTACCAACTCCATTCAATTCTGGCTTCATATAACCATCTGGACTCTACTTCCGGGTCCTATATCCATTGTTTCGTGGTCATCCTTCTTGACAACAGTTGAATCTGTCTTGCGCAATAAGTCCAATATAGCCAGGTTAGGATACCATGTAACAATATATTAATATTCAGAGGATATTTCTACTCAAAACAAATTTAACTAGAATATTCCTAAAAAATATTTTTTTGCAAATATATATATATATATCTGTATGTATGCATGTATGTATGTATTTGTGTATTTATGTACGTATGTATGTCTCTGTGTGTATCTGTGTGTGTGTTTTATTCTAAAATGAACATCCTTCTACAAAAATAAAATATTTTTACTATAACCATTTTTTTTGCAAAATTACCTTCGTAAAATATTTTATTTCTCAAATTATTTTGTCTATTCTTAACCATTTAGAAATTTTCAATGAAGTAGTTTATGCCCAAAAATACACAATTTCCCTTTTTAATTAAATACCTTAAAAAGCAAAATTGGATATTTGATATAACTTTTCCCAACAAATATTATTCTACAATGATAAAATGTAACTTCACTTAGTAAGGTTAGGTTTTAATTATAATTTCAAATTTGTGTGTCACCTAAGTTATAACCAACACTAAATCCCTCCTTAAGTGTCCATCATACTACATCCACTTTGTTTTTCTTCCAAGTCATCATAAATAAACATCGTCCTAGGGTGAGGTAATGATGGTTATACAAACAACCCAAACACATAAAGCATACAATCAGCAATCAAAACTCTCTCATATGTTATACTATAACCCAATCTAAGGCGTAAATTATTATACCTTGAATGGTATAAACGTACCCAAGGCTCATGGAATTGCTAAACCTAAGCTCTAATACCAACTGTGATGCTCCATTATTTTTAACATCTAAAATGAGTTACAAAGATTATCGAAATATGCTCGCAACTAATTTCAAGTATTAAAAGTAGTGCACCATTTGTTATATGAAAATAAAATTCTAACATTATGAATAAATAAAAACCTCACTATGGAATTAAACATCATTGCATATACATTATCTCAGCAATTTAAATACAATACAAAATCAAAACATTAAAATTACATCCATAATTTTCAATACATTAACCACTGTTAACCAATAATAATATAACTACGGTGTAAGAGAAATATACCAACCAAGCACCTGTAGATATGATCTATATCGAGACCTTTGCTCCCTCCTCCACTCCTGCACGCAACTTACTAATACATACATACATATATACAAACACACACACACATAATTGTATATATGTTTATGTATGTATATGTATATGTATACTTATATGTATAAGTATATGTATATGTATCTACAACAAAAGGAAAAGGTGATCAACTATGTTTGGACTGCGCCTTCATCATCATGAAATAACATATGCAATAATTCAAGTCTATAATTACTCAAATATTATATATATTCAAAACGTTAATTTTAAAATCATTTTATTATTATTTATTATAAAAATACATTTATTTGTTCCATCTGAAAACAATAATAATTCTTCAAAAACGATGTTACACTTCAAAAATCCATTTATTATTCTTTCAAAAATTTAAAGCATCATATTTTAATCAAAATAGTAATTTACATCAAATTACATTTCAAAAAAAATTATTATTATTTTACGTCAAAATATTAATATATACTAAAACCGCTTTAATAGTTTTTAAAACCAATTTATTACTATTTATCTCAAAATAATAATATTCTATATTAATCTTCAAAACTTCTTTTATTGCTATTTGTCTCAACATAGTAATAATTTAGTCAAATATACTTTTGAAAACACATTTTTCCTATTATTAATGTCATTCCTAAATAATTTTTATTTTACTACCCAGATAATGATAACTATAATATTTTTCAATAAACTACACAAAACCCAATAATTTTGTCATTTATTTAAAAATTGTATCATCTACAAAATCTCAATTTATTTTCTAAATAATAATAAACCTTCCAATTTTAATTTAAAATAGATTTTTCATTATTGTTTATAAAGTTCTCCAAAAATTAATAAATAATAAATGGATTAGTTCCTCATATTAGTTTCATTTTAATTTGTTATATCACTATTAATTAAAAATATCACTCATAATCTAAATAATCATTTTCTTATTTTCTACTTAACTTTTCCAAAATTACACAATTCCGTCTATTTTTCTATTCGTTAATTGTTTTTCCATTTAAGTCCAAAATTAATTATAATTATATAATAATAAAATACAACAATAAAAATAAGCAATCAAACCAAGGCACAATATATTTAAATCACCACAATATCTAAACAATCATCTATAGAATACAAAACATATTAACGAATGTAAATTTCATCGATGGAAATGTATTTAATATTTTTAAATTTAATTAATTAAATTAAATAACCATACCAATGTACTTTTGCAAATAACTCTAAAACTTAGCAAGCCATGTGCTAAGTTGTTCGAAATTTTACCACGAGTCCAACGAAAGAAACTACGCGTGAATCGAAGTTCGTATGCTAAAGTTATTAAGGTTATATAAGATCTCAATGGCAACATCATAAATAAATGAAGTGTACTGAATATAATTGTAACACCTGTAAATTCAATGATAATTGATTAAAAATAAATAAATTAATAATCAGTAATGTCAAAATTAGAATTTTCAAAAACATTAGAATTTGCCCACGAAATTTGCACCATTGCGTTCGTGGTGATTTTTTGGTCAATTTTCATATATAAAGTTTTATGACCGGAGTTCAAATGAAAAGGTTATTAACATTTGAATATTTTGAATCATAAATAAACATATATTTAATTAAGAAAATAAACGTAATTAACTAACGTTAAATCAGATCGGTCATAATTTGGAATTAAATGGATGAAAAAGGAATCAAACGAAATGTTGTAATTAATTAACATAAAACAATAACTGGTCGACCCATTACTACAACTGATCGACCACTAGCGGTCAACCAGTGGAGGTGTAGCGGTCGACTGCTTATATGCCGGCAGTTGTAATATGAACATAGAATGAACAGCCTAAATCTAAAATAGAACAACCTAATGACTGGCATTGATTTGAATCCATATAAATATGGACCAAACCCCTCACTTTTCTTCTCATATTTTTTAAAGCATAGCGAAGCTCTGAAATTTCTTTTCTGCACAAATTTCTAAATCTAAATAAAATGATAATCTATGTACATATATACAAGTGGACAATAACGTAGGATAATAGAGAAGAAGAATAGAATCGCATCGAATCGCCAAAGCCAAGGTAAACTATAAATCCAAATCTAAATTTAATTCTAATCTTTTCTCGGATATAAAATTTTATAACATATGTATGTACTTACGATATATATTCCATTAAGGAGAAAAAGGGAGTCAGACAGAAATAACAGGATTTAGATTTGGAGATTTGGAAAGCTAAAAGGTGAGTGGGAAATTATAAATTTTTGTATAATATTAGGTTTATATCATTGTAAATCCATTCCTGTATGCCTGAAAGTAATTATGGAGTTGTAGACTTAAATATATATACGTAATGAATTGATAAATCATGCCTACATATTCTATGAATAATTAACATTGTTTTAATATTGCATATATTTGAATTTGGAAAGCTAGGGTGAACGTAGTCTCTAAATTAATACGGTTGTGTAGTAATTCCAGATTTGTTGGTTAAACGATATATGTGAGGGAATATGAATTGGAAGTTACTATAAATTTGATTAGGATTTAAGTTGTATTTTAATTCATTGGAATGAAGTATGTTGCAACGTAAATTTTTATAAATTATCCAGTTTTGTAAATGAACAAATGTGTATCGTTTGAAATAACGAGGAATATGCCTAAAAGAAAGAGATGTATAAAATATGAATGTTTACCGTATTTTGTATTATCTATTTCAGTAATAATAGAAAAGATAATTCCTCGTAATTTCCAATGTAACACAAGTTCTATTTTAGATAAGTTGTGGAAATTTTCAATGTCAACATTTCTTTTTGGAGGATGTAACCCCAATGCATGAAAGTATAGAAATCCCTAAGTATAACAAAAGTAGTGTGAGTAGAAATAATAACAATAATTCAATTATTAATTTAACATATACAAGTTAGAAAATAAACCAAAGGCAATAAAGTATATGCAAGACAATGAAATGATTAAGAAAGAAGATTATAGTAATCAAAGAATGGTAGTAATAGTTAAAAAAGGATAGTAGAATATGCTTAATAATATTAAATACAAGTTAAAAAATAAAAGCTGATTAATCTATTAAATTATAAGCAAGCGGTAAATAATATTAAAATGGCATTTGAAAAAAGAGGTAAGTTATATAAAAATAACTAAATATTAATAGTTGAACGTTGGGGGGTAGTAAATAAACAAGTATGAATATATACATAGCCTTAAGTATGCATTTATGACGGGTGTGAATTATTGAATGTAGCCAATTGCTTAGACTAAATAAGAATGACATAGTCATTAAAATGGGTTAGAATGTGAGGTCAGTAGTGTTACACAACCGAAGTATGCCTACTACGAGGGGCTACCAGTAGTTGTTTATACATGATACTGATATAGGACATATCCAATTATAGGACCTATGATATTATACATTTGTGTATAAGTAAAGTTAATATACTAGTAGGGAGGTTCATCCCAGTCGAAGTGTCAAAAGACAAATAGAGTCTGTTTCAACCTTTTATGGGGTATGTTTAAATAACCAAGAGGTCATTTCCTTGATTGTGTTAGGCAATATAAATGGGACTTTGAGCAAGGCTCGGTGCTATGGTAGTGAAATCTGTACCATATACGAGGAGTAGGAGCTATTTACATAGGTTGAGAACATCATTGGTCCTAAGCAATTAGCGGAAAGATGGGGGATATGCCTAAACGGACTACACCTCCTAGTAGTGTAGATCTCGTTTAGGACATGCACAGTGTCACAGTTGTTTGCTAGTTTGTTTGTTGTTAGGAGGAAAGGATAGATAACAATTTATATGGAGGCCTTTCAAAGATGAATAGAATATGGCTAAACAATAGTGATGCTGTTATTAGGCACTTCGGGAGTTCCTTGGTATGTACGGCAACGAGGACGTGATACTTCGTTGACGATGGATCCTAATGAGGTGTTGGGTTAAGGATACTAGCAAGGAAAGTATTCTGGTCCAAAGGAGGAACGTCGTACTTATACACATACACACATATGTAGTTATTGTCTACTTCGAGCACATGAGGTGTATCGTACATGTACAAGGAGTCAAGACGACAAAGTAAAACAATAGAGACATAACATGTAATGGAAGGCAATCGGCATAAAATAGTGTTATGTATAAAGTGTGTAATTTACCGATCACCGGAACATTGTTCTGACCACCTCCTCATTACAACCCACAGGATAACTTTAGAGGGACGGGTACTGGTACAAGGCGGGAATGGTGGAAGGACAGATCTCCTTATGCATGTTTGACACTGATAAAGACACTAAAGTTGAAGGAGTCAACCTTGGTCAGTGATCATATGTTTTATTATATTTTACTATTCCATTGTGAGTTTATATTAATATTGCTTGGATATACCTTTATTACATTGTAAGAGGCAAACACATTTGGTTCATACTTTGGTGGACTTGGATTTTCGATTTACCGAAAATTCGACCCATTGAGGTGCGGGTTGTTGCATTAGGTATCAAAGCCTAGGTTAGTCGATCTTAAGAATAAGGATATGATGAATGAACGTATCTCTAATATTTACTATAATTATATATATTATATATGCCAAACTCTACAAATTCTGACTATAGAAGTGGTTGCAACCATATTCTAAAGTGATGGACAATGTGACTATGAGTTGGAATAATAGACGAAGTCGAAGGTATACACCTATCCTAATTACCCCATGGGAAGTAGGTCGTATTGGAAGGCGTTGACTTAAGAAGATCATGAATGTGATATATGGAAGAGTGTCTAAAGCTAGATAGTAATTGACTTCCTTATAGAGCATAGATTGCCATATGGTTGTTGATTCCCCATAGGTTGCTGATTAATGATGTTCATTAGATGTCGATAAGAGAAAAGTGAGAATCTATATGTTGTAGATATCCAGAAGAAGAAATAAATAAGTTCCCAAAAGAAAGTGTGTAGTAATCACCCTAAAATGATAAATAAAATTTTAATATTATATAAGAAGATAAGCTGGTAAGTAAGTAGAAAAGAAGAAAGTCTGAAAGAAGGGATAAATAAATATCCACTCAGAGTCCGACCCCATATGAAAGAATTTAATATAAAAGTTGAATGATTTTAATAATAAAGTTTGATAAAAATATATAGATAATATCTAAAATGAATTCCAAGGGAATTATTCGAAGGTAGAAAATCCTATTTTTGAAAAGAAAGTAAATATTAAATTTTCTGAAAAATAAAATATATACGTAAAAAACTATGTTATATTTAAATAAAAAGTTTTAATAGAAATTAAAATTAGTTAAATTGGAAATTTCAGTAAGTGGGTTTTTTTATAAAGAGTTGTTTCTTGGAAAAAAAATGTAGTAGAGCATATATAGTTCGTTGATTTTTCTAAGATGAAAAAAAGTTAAGTTGTAAAATTATTTTAAGGGTGAACAATAGGAAGTGGTACAAGTTTAAAATGGGTAAAAATAATGGGAAAGAAGATTAAAACCTGAAAACAAAGAGGTAGGCGGATGCACCGCTATGGGCAGATAGGAATTTAGGTAGATAGGAATTTCATAGACGAATCGGAGCGAAAATGAAGAAGACGGAGGTGAAACGAAACAATGTTAGTTACTATTAATAATTAAAAATTCTCCCCGGCCCAAAAAGGGTCCAGGTTCAAGCTGGCCCAATTAGGCAGGAGCGGTTGAACCCCTTAAGCATGACTGATCGACCGGTAGTGGTCGATTGCCTCAAGGAATAGCGGTTGACCGGTTGTGGATTCTAGGGCACAACTTGAACCTCTAACGCGACATATAGTCATGTCCATGGTTTGAGCCGCCTCATTTTCATCGTCTCCCCCAAATTTTCAGCATTGTCGACACCTCCTCCTTCTCCAAAAATTCAAGCACACCCAACCCAAGCACCTCAACGTCGACATCGACCCCTCCAGCATCTCCCGAGCGAATGCAGTGGCCTCCACAACACTAGAATCGTCCGACTCTCCAATTTTCTTAGCCTTATATTAAGATCTCAGACCCCTACAAATGCAAACCATGGCAGCTCCACGTGATAGTATCTCCTTACGCCACCCGGGTTTAACCCCACGGGAGATTGCGTGGCTGTAGAGTGATGAAGGAATCATGAAAATCTACGAAGAATCCGTGAACTTTGCATTTCCACAGGGACGGCTGGTGAAGTTTGAGGACTTCTCCACTTATAGTTTGGAGGGTCTGTTTCCATCTATAGGATTACTGTCGATCTTTAGCTATAATACATTTGTGTAAGTGTGCTACTTGAGATGTATGCATCTGTTTGATGCTAATTTGGAATATTTGTTCTACGAGAACAACACCAGCTTCACATCCAAAGTAAAGGGAGTAGAGATTCAAATGACATACGAGCAATTTGGAGTGACCTTATACACCTTCGCAGCTGAAGAGGATCTAGAGGCTACTGAGACCTTTGATCCATCTGCTCTTTAGTAGATCTTTCATAGGGGTATGGGTGTCTGGCGAACAGATAACATACGGGACCAAGCCAATCAAGTCCCTCGCATTGTTCAGCACAACATCATCCCCAAGACGGGGAGCTTCAACCAGATCTACCTTCTCGTTCAGAAGGACAGCTACACCATTATAAGTGGTATCTAGGTGAACTGGGGCAAGGCTATAATGTATCATTATGTAGGCCTAAGAGTTGGTACGAGTAGGAGTTATCTTCCTTACTGTCATCTTTTCACTTTCGTCTTTCGACGGTTCAGAGTTAGCTTCCGGGGAGAACGGATGCAGAAGAAGGCCCCTACGTCATTGGATAGGTTCTCCCTTAAGAGGATGAGGATAAATGAGGTGCCTATGGATTTTGGAGCATAATAGCAGGAGGTGGGACAAGCGCGTATGGATTGGGCTCTTTGGCCGGATCAGTAGACCACAAAACCATAGTAGCAGACTCTCGAGTATGGAGCGATCCAAAATTCGCAGATCTAGATCAAAGACGAGCTACAAGAGATAAGGGCGCCGTAGTAGGAGATACGAGCGGAGTAGCCGCTCCAGCATAGCCTCCATGCTCCAATCATTCGGTTGCAGCCATGGTTCTAGCTCTCGTGGAGGACCATCTCCCAACCCATAGGTGGTGGTGGTAGTAGTAGTAGTAGTAGAGTTATTAGTAGGAGCTGTAGTTTACTTCCAACAGTTGTTTTTCTTTAGGTTTGGATTGTAAGCATTAGTTTTTTCTGTTTATATTAAACGTTTGCGATGTTAATGAGAAATGTTCCTTTTATTTGTTTTTTAGTAGATCACGGTATTTATTGGAAAATGGTAAATAAGTAAACTTCATAAAAGATGCTTAACTAATGCAAAAAAAAGGAAAAGATTGGAAGTTATAAAATAAATGTTTATTTAATTAGCCGCTAAAAGAAAATAAAAAATTTAAGTCCTAAAAGGTAGTAAAATTTTGGGAGATATATTTTGGTGAGTGAAGGACATGGAAATGTTGTTGCGAAACCACGGATCATTATTCCTACGTCTTAAAAGCTAAAATTTATAAATGAACTTGTGTATTGGTCATTCTTTTAAAATAAAGAAAAGTTTTTGAAATTAACAATTTATCGTGTAAAAGGATAAAATCCATTATGGACGTTGAACTATTGACCAAATACCAACTACATAGGATGTGGCATAATTTGTTTTAAGAAAAAAAATGTACTTTTGAAATTTTTTATTCAAAATATTTTGGTTTAAAAAAAATACTTATATGGATGGTTTTGAAAAATAAATTTTAATTTTTTTCCAAATACCTCAGATTTTAATTTAAAAAGATTTTTGAGTGGCGAACGAGGAAAATTTCCGATTTTCTAAATACCACATGTTTAGCATAGGGAAAAGTCGACAGGTTAGCGAGTAAGAATTTTATTATGCAGCAGAAGTGACAGCAAAATAAAATGTAGTTAGTGGCAAGGGAAAATGCTATTTTAGCTTTGGAATTTTCTTTTTCCATATCTTGCTGATCGGTTAATTAAAGATTTAAAAACTACTTTTAAAAGTGATTCTGTTTTAAACATTAAAGATTTAAAATTAAATTTACTTATGCGGACCATGCTAGGAAAAGTTGGGAAAATGATCTAGGCATAAGGGAAGGTTCCAAGATATAGTGGAAAAAAGATGCATAAGAGAAGGATGGAAATATGGAATTCTCTATCTAAACCCATTTTTGGCATAAAGAATATAGATTAAGAAAACCAGTTTTTTCTAAATCATGGATGTTAGAAATGGTGTACTAAGATTTTGGATGATAGGGATTGGACATAAAATTGTTGAACTATGCTTCTATTTGTAGAAGTGTGGGAAATTTTGGATGCAAAAATAAAGATTTTAATTTTTAAAATTTTCATATATATAGAACTGCAAGTATATATAAGTTGTTTTCATCATATTTACAAAATTGATTTAAAGGATGCATTCATAGAGAAAGCGCCAATTTAGAATTATTTAGCATACATATCATATATTTTGTGATGCACTATGCACTTGTACACTATTGGCTGCAAAATTGGTTGCACACTTATTGTTAGATAACTTAGATTGGTTGTCCGTTATGTTACATGATTCAATCCTTGAGGAATTTTGGGGACGAAATTCTTTAAAGGAGGGGAGAATGTAACACCCAGTAAATTCAACGATATTTAATTAAAAAGAAATTAATAAATTATTAGTAATGCCAAAAATAGAATTTTCGCAAACATCAGAATTTGGCTATGAAACTTGCACCATTGCATTCATGGCGATGTTCTGATCAATTTTCATATATAAAGTTTTACGATTGGAGTTCAAACAAAAAGTTATTAACATTTGAATATTGGATCGTAAATAAATATATATGTAATTAAGGAAATAAATGTAATTAACTAACATTAATTGTAAACATCATACTTCTATTTTCATATTGTCCAAGAGTATTACTAAGTAATACTATCAGATAATACGGAGAATGAGGCTATATGGGTACACACGTGAATATTCCCTTAGGCTAACACTAGTACGTATTTAAACATCAAATAAATAACTCGCTATATGTACATAGTATCGGCAAAAGCAATAGACATGTGTGCCTCCAGGATAGAACAATACACAATATATGATGGACAACATAGAACACAGAGTCAGAATCACAGCGATGATGTATAATATATAATATATAAGGTATGCACAATATACATCACATAAATATACATATAAGAGTTTATACAATACATGATGATAAATAACTATACTGAATACTAGTCTCCTCTATTCCTAAATCACGAGCTGGTTATATTGTCCATGTACCTAAAAAGTCTCGAATTGACCCGAGTATTACGTAAATAACACGTTTTGTCTAAATCATCGGGTCAATATACATAAGTAACCCAATGTATGCAGGGCATTATCATATGATAGTATCCATAATATCAATAAATATATAGTAATGTATGTATGATATATACACACACAATTAAAATACAAGAGACAATCTCAAATGCATCTTATAACATCAAAATTTCACATAGCCAAGCATAAAGATATCATCAATCTTATAAAACTATATTGAATCAAAAATCACAAAACCATACATAAAAGTCACAATCCATATAGAAAGAACATTAAATCGGAAAAAATAGGATCAACGTCAAATGGGTGAATCATCTGTATCCAAAAATATCATCCAAATCCAGAAAACATATATAAAGAGATATCACCTTGTATAATTAGGCTAACACGTAAATTAACCTAAATATAACACTCAATCTCAATAAATAAAAATGTCCATAATATCAATTTGAATAATCATCCATAAACAGAAATATAGTAATGGAAACACACGTCAATGAAAGATGCAATTGGCGACACATGCCTATGAAAGTATACTTGATGACACACGCCTACAAAGAATAATCGGCGACACACGCCTAAGAAATATAATTGGAAACATATGCTAATAAATAGTAGTTGGTGACACACGCCAAAGAAGGATACGGGGATTGATCATACTTAGGACGTTGTCTCAGGCATAATCACAACTCATCATATCATGAAGAAGTATAGGTTGTCTAAATCACACACACCAGAATCAGACAAGAACTGATAGGGCGCGCACACCTGCTTCAGAAGACTCACACGTGTCCAACGAACACGGCTCTTATAGTCTTAGTTGCCTCGGCGGCTATTGTGACTCATATCCATCAATGTACTTGACTACGTAAGAACTCGGTTATGACCCTACACGTGCCCCTAAAATGGTAACAGAATGCTGGCTTAGGTGACACAAAGGGGCTAAACATTGAAGTCACACGGTTCTGTACGTTACCGACACATAACTATATACACTGCCGACATACGGCTATAAGAAAAGGTGTCACAAATCCAAGGCACGACAACTGTGATCAGGTTACTGGGATGGATACTAGCCATTCTGGTTCAACTTCCGCACCATAAAGGAAGTCAGACAGTGATAGACAAATACTAATTGTATATAATAACCGACACAGAGCTACATACTTGTGCTGACACATAGCATGATACATATGCCGATTCATGGCTATATATGCGACTTACTGCAGCAAGCCTCATCATACATAATAAATCCCCATATAAGTGTCATTAATGAGCAAAGAATAACTGAATAAATAACACAACGACGTCCTATACCGCTGCGTGTTACTAGTTTGTTTATATAGTGCTCACACATCACACTCGCTCCTTGAGCATTTTATATAATGAGTCCAAAGAATAACCGGAGAAATATTACCGAAAGTCTTATACTAGTAGGTATTATACCTCTGGTTATTCAAATTCCTCATCACACAGAATAAAAGTCATCACAAAATCATATAGAAGGATGTCATCACCGTACCATATCAAATAAAACTTTTTCTAATTAAATTTAATACTATACTAGAAACATCTTTTTATTTATAAAAATTATTATTTATACAAGTTATTAATTAATATGGGTATATATATAATAAAATAAATAAACTAAATGCACAGACACGCATTGCATGTGGTCGACCAGTTGCCCTAGGTGGTCGATCGGTTGAAGGCACAGGCACGTGATTTCCTATGCCTGTTTTTGTGTATTTCAGGTCATCTCCGACCATCTTCCTCCCTATCTCCGCCACTCCTTCATCATACCACATCACACAACTAAACTCCAACACTTAGTGATAGAATCAAATCAAAATATTCAATAAGTTTTCTCAAAATAGTAATTAATATCAATGTTATAGGGTTGAAGGAGTGATATAGGAATATGATAATGGTGATATAAATGTTCAAGAACATGCACCATACTAGAATTCTACTTATCATCATAAATAGACATAGATGTGAGTAGAGACACTCAAGGTAATGGGAAAATTACACTTACACGCCTAGCTTCTTCTTCCAGGTCTTCTTCCCTTCACTGCAATTGAGTTTTACTTCAAATTGATGAATGAATTCTTGATTTCTTATTTGCTCAGTAGTATAGAGCTATTGAGAAGCTTGATTTTAAGCTATTGAACTTTATAAATTTATTTTTAGATTTAATTTGAATTATTAAGGTAGTAGGGTTTGGGCAAATGGAAGAGTCTTATTAGGAAAGGGAAGAGTCTGGAGAAAGAAAAATAAAGAATCTTGAATCAGGATTTTGGGTCCATGGGCTATGGACTTCATTTCTTTCATTCCCTTTCCATTTTCTTTCTTTCACTCTTATTACACGAAACAAATATTCAGGCCCAATTACAGAATCATTTCTATCACAAAATTACTTCTAATGGATTACAACGTTATTTATTTTACAAAATTATTTTCTTCAATTTTATATGTTTAATTAAATTATTTTATTTAATCCACTTAGAAATTAAATTCAAACTTCTTTAATAAAATATTTTCTTTAATAGAAATAAATCTAAAACTTATAAAGATTTAATGTAACATTTTATTCCAAATAATTAATTTATATTTTCATATTTTGAAATAACCAAATAAATTATTAAATCCCTTTCTTTTCATATTCAGTTCATATCACTTTAATAAAATATTTCCCTTCAAAATTTTCAAATCCTTTCCACAATTCCATATAAACTAATTCAAATCACATTTAATTCATTATTTATTTTTATTTAATTGTTAATTTATTGCTTCACGATAACGGTTTGTTACATTAATTAATGTTAACGTTTACTTAATGTCTAAGCACAATTAACGTTAAATCGAATCCGTCAAAAATTGGAATTAAATGGATGAAAAAGGTATTAAATGAAATAGCACAATTAATTAACATAAAATGATAACCGATCAAACTCTTTACTACGATCGGTCAACCACTAGCGGTCGACCAGCGGAAGGGTAGTGGTCGAACGCTTATATGCTGATGGTTGTAATCTAAACTTAGGCCGAATGGTCCAGATTTAAAATAGAATAATCTAACAGCTAACATTGATTCAAACCCCTATAAATAAGGGCCTAATCGCTCACTTTTCTTCTTATATTTTCTGAAGCAACGAAGCTCTACCATTTTCTTTTCTCTACAAATTCTTAAATCTAAGTAATACTATAACCTATATACATATACACAAGTGGAGAATAGTGAAGGATAATAGAGAAGTAGAGTAGGATCGAATCGAATCGCCAAAGCCAAGGTAAACTATAAATCCGAATCAAAATTTAATTCAAATCTTTTCTCAGATCTAAATTTATAAGGTGTATGTATATGCTTGATGTACATATTCCATTAGGGAGAAAAAGGGAGTCGAACAGAAATAACTGGGTTTGGATTTGGAGATTTGGAAAGCTTAAAGGTGAGTAGGAAATTATATATTTTTATATAATATTGAATCTATATCGTTGTAAATCTGCACCTGTATGCTTGAAGTTTTTTTGGAGTTGTAGACTTAAATACACACACATTATGAATTGATAAATCATGGCTACATATTCTTTGAATGATAACGTTTTTTTAATATTACATACATTTGAATTTGGAAAGCAAGAGTGAAAGTAGTCCATAAATTAATAAGGTTGTGTAGTTCAAGATTTATTGGTTAAATGATATATGTGAGTAAATGTGAATTGAAAGTTATTATAAATTTGATTGGGATTTAAGTTCTATTTTAATTCATTGGAATGAAATGTGCTGCAAGGTAAATTTCTATGAATTATCCAGTTTTATAAATGAACAAATGTGTAATGTTTGAAATAACAAGTATTATGCCTAAAAGAAAGAGATGTACAAAATATGGATGTTTACAGTATGTTTTACTGTCTATTTCAATAATAACAGAAAAGATAATTTCTCATAATTTCTAATGTAACATAAATCCTCTTTTAGGCAATTTATGGAAATTTACGGTGTCAACATTTCCTTTTGAAGGATGTAATTCCAATGGATTAAAATATAGAAATCCCCAAGTATAACCAAAGTAGTGTAAGTAGAATTAATAACGATAATTCAATTATTAATCTAACATATGTGATAATTTCAGAAATAAACCAAAGGCGATGAAGTATATGCAAGACAATGAAATGATTAAGAAAGAAGATTATAGTAATGAAAGAATGATAGTAATAGTTAAAAGGGACAGTAGAATATGCTTAATAATATTAAATACATGTTAAGAAATAAAAGGTGATTAATTTATTAAATTAAAAGTTAGCTGTAAATAACATTAAAATGGCATTAATAAAACAAGAAGTAAGTTATATAAAAATAACTAAATACTAACAGTTGAATATTGGGGGAGTAGTAAATAAACAAGTATGAATATGTATATAGCCTCAAGTATGCGTTTATGACCGGTGTGAATTATTAAATGTAGCCAATAGTTTAGATTAATTAAATAAGAATGACATAGTCATTAAAATGGATTTGATTGCAAGGTCAGTAGTGTTACACAATAGAAGTCTGCCCATCTCAATGGGCTATCAACAGTTGTGTATACATTATACTAATATTGGACATATCCAATTGTCGGACCCATGGGATTACATGTTCGCGTATATGTGAAGGGAATATACCAGTAGGAATGTTCATCCTGGTCGAAGTATTAAAGGACAAGTAGAGCTTGCGTCAACCTTTTAAGGGGTACGTTTAAGGAAGAAAGTGGGCATTTACTTGATTGCGTTAAGCAATCTAAATTGGATGGTGAGAAAGCCTCAGCACTATGACAGTGAGATTGGTACCAAATATTGTTAGGCGGCAAGGCAACATAACCCTTTTTGTGGAGGCCTTTCAATAACAAAGAAAATATGACTAATCAATTGTGATGCCATTATTAGGCAGTACGGGAGTTCCTTGGTGTGCGCAAGGACGAGGACGTGATATTGCATTAATGTTGGTTCCCAACGAGGTGCTAGAATAGGGATACTGGCGGGGAAAGTATCCTGGTCTAAAGGGGGACTATGGTACTTATATATATATATATATATATATATATATATAACGAGTACGTATGCGCGTGCTCTACACGTGACCTTAAAAACCATGCATGCGAAACTAAGGTGCTGTTATTTAGGTGGGGTCATCTATTCCCAAAGTGTTGAACGTTTGTTTCTGTAGTAAAAGAGTAGTAAAGTTTAAGGGGAGAACTGTGCAGTGTGTGAAAAAGGTAATTGAAATTTTGTTTGATGGAGACAGAAGGAGGAAAGGATGTGAGTTCAATTCGTTATATATTTGTGTATGTAGCAGAGCCTTTTTAAGGTGGTATGGTGGAGGGGAAAAAACGTATATGGTCGTAGTAGCATTGGTTTGGGAAAATGGTGAGTTGGTAATGAGACAAATAATTGTGTGCGTAATTAACGTACAAGAGTGTACATGTTCTGCACAGTATTCAAGTCTGTATATTGGTTTGTATTTGAAGGGATTAATATATCAAGCGCGTACGGAAGGTGGTATAGCCAAAATACCATGTAACTGTTTATCGTGAAGGCTTACAGTAAGTTATGTTCATATGAAACATAACAATCATTGTGGATTACGGGTGCCTAATGTTGTGCACAGAACGCACTGCGTTCGTATGCCAATTCCAGTGTAAGTGGTAAATGGTGAACATAGAATTAGTGTAGTGGGGTAAGAATGCATTTAAAAGACCACTGGAAATATAGTGGTAAGTAGCACAGAGTAGAAGGAGATGAGAATCAAAGGGAGTAATGAAAGCGATATGTAAGTGTACTTGGTATAGTGGATAACAAATTGCTAAATTTATGAGATAAAATAAACAGGAGTAATGTTAAATAAGTGGGTAGATGAACAGTGTAGTCTGTAGATCATTACTTTGTTAAATGTCCAGCACTTATGACAGTTATTATAGTGCCAAATGTAGATGAGAAAAATATGAAGTAACACATGAAGATGAACATATGCTTTAGTAACTCAAAGCATTGAACGCTCCGCAAGAAAATGCTCGACAGCTCTATCGCACTCTTTGATCTGTAGGTGAAAAAAAAAGTTGTTGGAAAGTAGAAGAATGATATATTTATCTGTAAATATGATTGTGGTTTCAAGTAGACGTATGCCTGTGTAGCGTACCACTTCGGGTGTGAAAAAAGCATCCCAATTACTGTGTTCAGGACAAGGTGCAGGGTATTCATTCTTTGCGGTGCTACCATTCTCTGTCTCGTCCTGTGGAGCAATAAGCGGCATTACGACATCAGAAGCATTAACTCTGTCAATAGGAATTGATCGAAGTTGCTTTGACACACGGGTACATTTTCGTTTTATTTTGTCCGTAGAAAGGCTTGCTACAGTTTCTGGATCGGTTGTTGAACATTTGGTCTGCGTTGGACAAAACAAGCAGTGAGTTCGAAGGAAATGAAATATCAGAAATTCGTTGCATCAACAATGTACATGTGTAGGAGTAAAATGTCGTGTTGAAGTTGGAGTAAGTGGTAGTCCGGTGCAGGTAACCATGCATGTTAGTAATGACGTGTAATGTATTTCGTATGTACTGAAAAGTCTTCTAATCTTTAACTGAACTATAGCTAAGTGTTAGTAGTAACAATCATTCATAATACAGTCGTATTGTGTAGTAGGTAAGATTTACTTGCAGATAATAAGGCCAACAAACTGATGTGTCGGGGTCTAAAAACTAATAAGCGAAATGCAGAGGAGTAACAGAAAATGGAAAAAAAGAAGATGGTGAGGAAGTAGAAGAGTGAAAAATACCTTCGTCATTGTGGACGCAGATTGGCTGAAGCATGGAATAATGGTTGAGGGTGTTGAAGAATTTACAATTGTGTGGAGAGGTGAGTTGGAGGGTGGGGGAATAAACCACGTAGGTTTAGCAGTGGAAGATTGTTGAAACTTCGTGTTTACGGTATTTCGTAAATACGATATTTTGACTATGACAACTATACAATCATTTATATACTAACTTGTTTTTGCAGGGATTAATCCATGACAAGATTCGACTATGTATAATTTTATATATAAGGTTGTTTCGAGTCCTTGTCTAGAAGTTAAAATATATTAAAATCTCTCATATATGATATATGTTGCATCTCATTATCATTTCATATGCATGTATTTGGTTTAAAGGAAAAATGTCATTTTTATGTTACATTCAGACGTCTGAATGATTCAATCCAGACGTTTGAATCTGGAAATATGAATATTGTAAATACAATATTCTAACGTCTGAATTGGATAGTTCAGACGTCTGAATCTGGAAATTTTTTGCCTATTTTCTTTCTGGTTTGATTTCGTTGCATTTCAGAAGTCTGAATTTTTAATTTCAGAAGTCTAAATATTTACAACGGCTAGTTTTCTGAAAAGGCATTTCTATTCGTGAAGAGTTGCAATCTTTAATCCAACAGATATGATCATAACTCTTGATGATAACTCTTCACGAACAATTGCAACTATTTATTATCTATATAAACACATTAGAATCAAGTTTTCAAAAGACAATTCAATTGATTATTATTGTACTCTCAAAATTCTTGATTCTAATACACGTGTGCTTTCAACTTCATTCAAATTCACTTTCTTACTTCCTTATTCTTCACACATTCACATATATATCATAAAGGAGAAGATTATAGGAAGGGTGTACTATAATTGACAAATTCCTGTTACTCAATAACACATAGTGTCAAGAAATATTGTTTTGTAAAAGTCCCGTTCTGCTGCTCGGGCAAAGTGAAGTCCTCTTCGGCTATTGAGGCGAAATCTTGTTCTGTTGTTCAGGTCCCTGTTCGGCTGCTCAGGGGTTGTATAGACCTGTTCCTCCGGGTTCAGTGAGGGTTGTTGTTTTAGTGAAATTCTAGAAGGAGTCTGGGACAGGACATAGAACGGGAAGTTCGAACCAGTATAAAAATCGTGGTGTGCTCGTTTATTATTTACTATTATCTGCTAATTGTTCTATTATTCCGCACTGCTTTTATACTATTCCATATTACTCGATCCTATAGTCACTTTCATTTGGTATCAGAGCAAGGCATCTTATAACCGTTACAAAGTTATCTGATACTTTGCTAATATGGAAAATAACACCAGCACTGTCACTAACACCAGTTTTGTAGAAGGTCAATCTACTAGATGACCTCCACTATTCAATGGCATGAATTACAACTATTGGGCTACACGAATGCATATTTATATGCAAGCAAATAGTTTTGATTCATGGAATGTTACACAAACAGAATACACTACACCCACTACTGCTTATGCAGAATGGACTACTGCTCAAAAGACAGAAGCCACTGCTAATGCTAAAGCCATGAACATGCTATTTTGTGCCTTAGATAGAAATGAATTTAATAGAGTTAGTATGTGCACAACTGCTTATGAAATTTGGAGAACTCTTAAAGTCACACATGAAGGCACTAACAAAGTCAAGCAAAATAAAATATCCATGCTCAAAAGTCAGTTTCAAAATTTCAGAATCAAGCAGGATGAGTCCATAAATGATATTTACTCTAGATTTCAAGATATCTATCATTCATTACTAGGACTAGGACAAACATTTACGGATTTTGATATTGTCTCAAAATTATTAAACTCTTTAACTGATGATTGGGAAAGAAAGGTCTTATCTATTGAAGAAGCCAATGATCTTTCCACCATGAGACCAGAAGAGTTAATAGGAAATTTAATGTCCTATGAAGTTAATATGCAGGCTAAAAGAGTACAGGCTCAAGACAAAAAGAATGTAGCTTTCCATGCTGAAAAGGAAGAAGAATCAGACTCAGATGAAGAAGACTTAGCTTTTATAGCCAAAAAGTTTAAAAAGTTTTTGAAATACAGAAAAGGGAACAAGAATAATAACAAACGGTTTTTCAACAAGCCGTCAACTTTTGTATTAGAATGCTATAACTGCCATAAGAAGGGTCACTTTCAGAAAGATTGTCCAGATCAGAAAAAATCATACAATAACAAAAATAAGAAGGACAAATTCAAGAAAAGGGCTTTCTCAGTTACATGGGATGATTCAGATTCTTCATCTTCTGATAGTAGCAGTGACAGTGAGAATGAGCAAGCAAATGTATGCTTTATGGCAAAGGAGAATGAGGTTAGTGATCTATCTTTTGATGATATGATTGAAATTAATTCTGAACTTCTTGACACTTTAAAAAATCTCAAAAGAAAATATAAAGAAGCTTTAGAAAGTCAAAATAGAGCAGAATCTGAAAGAGATATGTTAAAAGATGAAGAAAAAAATATTAGAAGAAGAACTTGAGAAAATTCAAGAATCATCTTCTGATAATTCTCAATTTGCTCTATTAAGTCAAGAAATAGAAACTCAGAAAGTTAAGAATGATACTCTAGCCTCTGAAAATCATGAGCTTAAAACAAAAATCAAAATGATAGAGTTAGAGAACACAAGTCTTAGAACTAAGCTAGACAATATCACCAAGAATGTTTCAAATTTCAATAAAGGTAGAGAAAACTTGTCTAAGATTATTGAAAGTTCTCAACCGGCATCTAATAAACATGGATTAGGTTATGTTAAGAAATCACGAGCTCCACCTACAAAGGAAAATAAAAGGAGAAATGTTTCTAAAACTATATCTTCCATGGAACATTCAAAGAGGAAAACCAACATAAAAACCATAAAAATACGGATTCCTAAAACAAACAATAGTTTAATTAGGAAGAGATATATAAATTCCTTCTTTGAATCTGTGTATAAAAATAAAAACTATATTTATAAAGGGAATACTGAACCCTCTTGGGTTTGGTTTCCTAAGACCTAACTCTTAGGACCCTAATAAAAAGGTGGGTACCAATGTCTTCTATTATATTTTTTGTAGGTACCACCAAACAAAAGAGGAAAATGGATACTAGACAGTGGATGCTCAAAACATATGACAGGAAACAAGGAAATGCTAACAAATATCATCTACTCAAATGGAGGTTCTGTCACCTTTGGAGATAATTCTAAGGGATACATCATTGGCAAAGGCGATGTGAGCAATGTCGGTACATCTAAATTACCTCTTATTTCTAATGTTTTATTAGTTAAGAATTTAAAACATAATCTATTAAGTATTAGCCAATTGTGTGACAAGGGATTTAAAATCAATTTTTCTGAAGATAAATGTAGCATTTCTGATCACAATAACAATCTTATTTTTGAAGGTTTTAGAGATAAAAATATTTATGTTTTAAACATGAATATATATTATAATTCAAATATGTGCTTATTAGCCAAAGAAAATAATCCTTGGTTATGGCACAAAAGATTTTGTCATACTAATTTTAGAGCCATATCTAAATTATCTAAAAATGATTTAGTAAGGGGCTTACCAAAAATGAATTTTAAAGTAGATAATCTTTGTGATGCTTGTCAACTTGAGAAATTATCAAAATCATCCTTTAAATCTAAGAAAATTATTTCTACAATGCAACCATTGGAGTTATTACACCTGGACTATATTTTTGAAAAATAAAAATGATACTTTTAAAAATTTCAAAATTTTTGCAAAAAGAATTTAAAATCTTAAGGATTTAAAAATTAAAGCTATTAGAAGTGATCACGGAGGTGAGTTCGACAATAAAGATTTTGAACATTATTGTGATAAAAAGGGTATTTATCATAATTTTTCTTTCCCTAGAACACCACAACAAAATGGTGTTGTAGAAAGAAAGAATAGAACGTTACAAGAATGTGCAAGAACTTTATTAAATGGCAGCACGTTACCAAAACAATTCTGGGCAGAAGCTGTAGCAACTGCTTGTTATGTTTTGAATCGTGTTTCCATCCGACCACTAACAAAGCACACCTCATATGAACTTCTAAATGGTAGAAAACCAAATATTTCTTATTTTAGAACGTTTGGTTCAAAATGTTTTATTTTAAATACTAAAGATCAGCTTGGCAAATTTGATTCCAAATCCGACGAAGGAATATTCTTAGGATACTCGGAACGAAGCAAAGCTTATCGAATTTTCAATAAAAGATCAAAAATTATTGAAGAAACTCTTCACGTATCTTTTGATGAAAATTTTATATCTAAATATTCTTTTGATGATGATGAGATAACCCCAAAAACAAGTATCAAATCTTCTTCTGATGATGATGAAAACATTGTTCATAACACAAATCAAGTTGATAATTTGATTCAACATGAAAACATTGTTCATAGTGAAATAAGATCTCCACCAAGAGTTTTGAGGGATCATCCTGTTCAAAACATTATTGGAGAAATTGATTCAAATGTGAGAACAAGAAGTCAAATTAATCAAATGGGTCATGTAGGTTTTCTCTCTTCAATAGAACCTAAAAATATTAAGGACGCCTCAACTGATGATTATTTGATCATTGCTATGCAAGAAGAACTAAATCAATTCGAACGAAATGAAGTTTGGGATTTAGTTCCAAGGCCTAGTGACCAATCAGTCATTGGTACTAAATGGGTTTTCAAGAATAAAGCCGATGAACAAGGAAATATTACTAGGAATAAAGCTAGATTAGTAGCACAAGAATATAATCAAGAAGAGGGAATTGACTATGAAGAAACGTTTGCACCAGTCGCTAGACCAGAAGCAATACGAATCTTACTGGCTTTTGCATGTTTTCATAACATCAAACTATATCAAATGGATGTTAAAAGTGATTTTCTAAATGGTTATATAAAAGAAAATGTTTATGTTGAACAACCTCCTCTATTTGCTCATGAAAAATTTCCGGACCATGTCTATAAACTCAAGAAAGCTTTATACAGTTTGAAACAAGCATCCCGTGCTTGGTATGATCGTCTTAAAAGATATCTTATAGACTCTGGTTTTGACATTGGAAAGGTTGATCAAACTCTTTTTATTAAAAGAACTAAACAAGATATTTTATCAATTCAAATATATGTTGATGATATTATTTTTGGATCTACTAATGAAAATTTATGTAAAGAATTTTCAAATATTTTGACAAAAGAATTTGAAATGTCACATATGGGCGAACTATCATACTTTCTTGGTTAACAAATTAAACAATTACCAAATGGTATATTTATTAATCAAGAAAAATATTGTAATAATTTAGTCAAACGCTTCGGAATGGAAAATACTTCTGCCAAACCAACTCCTATGAGTACAACTACCCATCTTGATAGAGATGAAAATGGCAAGAGTGTTGACCAAAAATTATATCGAAGTATGATTGGATCATTACTATATTTAACAGCTAGTCGTCCAGATATTATGATGAGTGTCTGTTTGTGTGCTCAATTTTAAGCTAATCCAAAAGAATCTCACTTAAGAGCAGTCAAACGTATATTACGTTATCTTAGTAATACCAAGGACTTTGGTTTATTCTATCCAAAAGAGTGTCCATTCGAGTTAGTATCATATAGTGATGCTGATTTTGGTGGATCTCGAACAGATAGAAAAAGTACTAGCGGTACGTGCTATTTTATTGGAAAATCGTTAGTATCTTGGTTTAGTAAGAAACATAACTGTGTTTCACTCTCTACTTGTGAAGCAGAATATATTTCTGCTGCATTAGCTTGTGCTCAAGTAATTTACATGCAACATACACTTAGAGATTTTGATATAAATCTTTCAAATTCAACAATATATTGTGATAATTCAAGTGCTATTAATTTATCAAAAAATCCGGTCAATCATTCACGAACAAAACATATTGATATACGTCATCATTTTCTTCATGATTGTATTGAAAAAGGTTTGATAAATTTAGATTTTGTCTCGTCCGAAAATCAATTGGCTGATATCTTCACAAAACCACTTCTTGAAAATGTGTTTATCAAATTAAGACGAGAACTCGGAATCGTCTCTTTTAAAGATTTATAGTTACTTTTTCCGAAACTTGTATTCATACCATTTTATATGAATTATGTTATCTACTTTTGTTAAAGTTTGCATTTGTTTTGGTTATATTATAACTTATCTGTTTTTCGACTGGGTGGTTTGTTGTTATCCATTCATTTGTTTTCTATTTTTAGCTTCCAATTTGTTTTTCATTCTCTGGAACCTATGTTTCCAAACACATCTACCACCAACCTATGCATTCTTTCTGTTTAGCCACAAGATGTCTTTCTATTTTTATCTCTTGTTACTTCTATATTTTCCACTTTTCGGTTGGGTTTGTCTCATTCATTCTAGCTTCAAATTTTTTTCACTAAACTATGGATTTTGTTCATCTCTTTGCAATTTTTTTCTATACCATGGCCTCAAATGGTTACTCATCTGAAGAACCTTCTGCATATTCTTCCAAAGATTTTTCCACACCCTCATTTGCATATTCTTCGGACTTACCATCTCCAACCCCCACTCATCAACCTGCCCGGCATGTTTCTCCAAGCAATCATACCGGTCACACTCCAGAGAAGAAAAAGGCTAGACGTTTCTTGTTTTTCGGTTCTCCTCAAACTAAACAAAAGATAGATGAAATCCATCATTATCAACAAGAATCGATTGGAATTCAATGAGAAATGTACTACGAATCAAAAGTTAACTCGCAACGGCTTAACTTTCTGGAGAATCTGGGTTTTAAAATTTGTGGTGTATCTCGTTCAAATGTTCATCAACCCACTTCATATCGTACACCACAACATCCCCCTGTTTCACCTAACTCATGGGAGCGTGGTAGTACCCGACATTCTTTAGAATCATCTAAAGGGAAGGGAAAACAGAAGATTGAACCGGACGAGTATAAAACACCCAAAAAATCGCCTTCTTCATCCAAATAATTCATTGTTGTTATTTATTGTTGCCTGTCCCTATATTGTGTATTCTATGTTGCATTTGTTTTAATATAACATCTTGTTCTTAATTGTTTAAAATACTTTAGTTGTATTAACAAATATGCATTTTTCATCCAATTCAGACGTCTGAATTGATGATATCAGACGTCTGAATATTGTCGTAGTCACATTTTTAATTTCAGATTCAGACATCTGAACCCCCTTTTTTCAGACGTCTGAAAGTGCCTCAAAATGCACTGTTTCAATTCTGTTTTAAAATTTTCGATTTCAGACGTCTGAAATTGAAATTCCAAACGTCTGAATCTAACTGTCGATTCAAAATTCAAGGGTTATTTCAAATTTTTCCATCCACCAACCACATTAAAACCTTTCATCTACTACTTCAAACCCTACTTCATCCGAACCAGCATCTCTCTATTCTCAAAAATCCATTTTAAAAAAAAAGAGCTTCAAACTCTTCCAATGCCTCCAAGATCAAAACGTCCAAGGGCTTCAACTTCTTCATCTACACCGAATGTAGATCAATGGCTATGGAATGATGAAGCAAAGAGAAGATTTGCTCAAATGGATAGATCTAGTTTCTTCCCAGGAGCTTTTGTAAAATTTGACGAATTTGCACCCTATAGAATTCAACAAATTGCTCGCTCAAGTGGGTTAGAATCTCTCTTATCCTTCTCTGCAAATAATGTTAAGACAAATCATCTTTTAGCAAATTATTCTATGCTAATATGAACTTGGACCATCATCATCCCCATAATAGAGAGGACTGTATTTGGACTTGGGTATGTGGTGTTAAAATCTATCTTCTCTTAGTTCGTCTTAGAGATATTTTGCAATGTCCTTCATCCGAAACAGATTTGGATAATATTGAAGCTTCACTCTCTTTGGATCATAGAGATGAAGTCTCCCATATAATTCTTCCCGATGATATCACTAGGCTTACCTCCGTCCAACTCCGGCCACAAGCTCGTATTCTTCATCGAGCTTTAATTCGCTTCGTTTTACCGAGAACTGGAAGTTATGAAGTTGTCAACATACGCAACTTCCAAGCTCTTTATGCCATCTATTCCGGATAATCTGTAGATTGGGGTCGTGTTATTCTGTTGGTTAAACATATGCTACTACTTATTTTGTGATGATTCTGTTGGTTCTTTGCTCTCTTTATTATTGTTTATATTTTGATATGCATGATATTTTAACTCTTCTTTTTGTCGATGTCAAAGGGGGAGATATATTTTTTAAATATTTCCTATCGACAGGGGGAGTTTATATTAAGGGGGAGTATTTTTATTTCCTGCTTCTATATGATCATGTTGTATACTATAATTTTATATAGTTGTCATCGTCAAAAAGGGGGAGAATGTTGAAACTTTGTGTTTACGGTATTTCGTAAATACGATATTTTGACTATGACAACTATACAATCATTTATATACTAACTTGTTTTTGCAGGGATTAATCTATGACAAGATTCGACTATGTATAATTTTATATATAAGGTTGTTTCGAGTCCTTGTCTAGAAGTTAAAATATGTTAAAATCTCTCCTATATGATATATGTTTCATCTCATTATCATTTCATATGCATGTATTTGGTTTAAAGGAAAATTGTCATTTTTATGTTACATTCAGACGTCTGAATGATTCAATCCAGACGTCTGAATCTGGAAATATGAATATTGTAAATACAATATTCAGACGTCTGAATTGGATAGTTCAGACGTCTGAATCTGGCAATTTTTTGCCTATTTGCTTTCTGGTTTGATTTCGTTGCATTTCAGAAGTCTGAATTTTTAATTTTAGAAGTCTGAATATTTACAACGGCTAGTTTTCTGAAAAGGCATTTCTATTCGTGAAAGTTGCAATCTTTAATCCAACAGATATGATCATAACTCTTGATGATAACTCTTCACGAACAATTGCAACTATTTATTATCTATATAAACACATTAGAATCAAGTTTTCAAAAGACAATTCAATTGATTATTATTCTACTCTCAAAATTCTTGATTCTAATACACTTGTGCTTTCAACTTCATTTTCTTACTTCCTTATTCTTCACGCATTCACATATATATCATAAAGGAGAAGATTATAGGAAGGGTGTACTATAATTGACAAATTCGTGTTACTCAAGAACACATAGTGTCAAGAAATATTGTTTTGTAAAAGTCTCGTTCTGCTACTCGGGCAAAGTGAAGTCCTCTTCGGCTGTTGAGGCAAAATCATGTTCTGTTGCTCAGGTCCCTTTTCGGCTGCTCAGGGGTTGTATAGACATGTTCCTCCGGGTTAAGTGAGGGTTGTTGTTTTAGTAAAATTCCAGAAGGAGTCTGGGACTGGACGTAGAACGGGAAGTTCGAACCAGTATAAAAATCCTGGTGTACTCGTTTATTATTTACTATTATCTGCTAATTGTTCTATTATTCCGCACTGCTTTTATACTATTCCATATTACTCGATCCTATAGTCACTTTCAAAGATGTCATCGAAGAAAAAGCAGTATGCAGCATTTGGGGAAAGTGTATAATCTGTCTCATGGGTATGTAAATGCGGGAAACAGTGAGTGGAAGGAGAAAACGTCAGAGCTGTAGGGATCTATAGTACAGAGCGGAAATTAAAAACGTGGTAGAAAAAACAATACTGATGTGCGCACATATCTTTTAGGGTGACAGGTGTGTATTAGCTGTAGTACTGTGTAATTGTTGTAAGTAGGTGTGGAACTTGTACAATACGGGTGTTAAGTTGTGGCAGTAACAGTGCAGTACAATTGTGTTCGGTACCGAAGACGTCATTAATGAAAGCAGGCAATGTAAGAGTATATGGTGGTAAATGGTAGTCAAATTCGGATTTGTCAGCTTCTGTACTTTTCCTGTGTACGAACCAAATAGTGGATATGAATATCCACTAAATAATAAATGCATAATAACCACTAAATTCTATTCGCAAATGAATATAGGTGACTTCATAGCCTACAGAAGCTATCAATTTGAGCAACAAATAGCAATGACATAGTAAAAAAATTGACATGATGCTTCCTAAAAATGGTTGTCATTATAAAAGACTCCGCTTGCTGAGAAAAAAAGTTTCTAATTGCATGCAACTACTATGGAATATTGAGTTGACACACATTTACCTCCAGTGCAGACAAACTTAGTGTACATTGATTATTACTTTTCATAATATTTTAACATGTTAAGTTATGCGGTAAGTACATACATTTTAACATAATAAGTTGTGGCAATAAAATTATAATAAAAAAATTTAACAAGATAAATTTTAACAATGAAGACTGATCAATTGGTGTATGCCATTTTCTACCCAAATCCAGAACACGTTAAAATGTTATTGCCAAGCAGAACTTAAGATTGTGTAAATAATGGAACTGAAAGAGTAAATGTTGGTTAAACAACTACAGACACATCATAGAAAATGAATGGACAATGTATTTAGGTAGGTAAAAGAAGTTTTCTTCATCTTCATGCTTTATCTGCCTCCAATTCAGGCGACGGCCAAAGTATGTGCCACAACCGTTGATCCCCTCCGCCAAATTTTGACACTTGTTCAACTTACATTGTCCTGTCACTATCCGAACAGTATGAAAGATTAGAAGCTGTCAATATATTAAAGGTGTGAAGTAATGGAAAAGGAGAAGAAACGTACGGATATTATTCTCTGCATCACTTAGTTGTGTTCGTAGTGAATGATATGTTTCAAGTTGCAGAAATAATATGGTAGTTAATATTCCATATGTGATGATTTGAAAACTTATATATCTTACCAAATCCTTCAAAATTTAAGGTTGTAGTATAGGTGGTGTAGTTAATGGATGAAAAACCAGAAGCATAAAGAATGCTCAAAATAGGTTTACTTTATCGCAACATGCTTAAAATAGTAAATGGACGTGTGAGTAAAAGGTAATATACAGCGGAGCAGACAAGAAAATAAATAGGTGAGCATGGTGTACAGTTACAGTTTTGTGCACTATGTCTGTTTAATAAACCCAATAACGAAGGTAAGTAAATCAGCAATAAGTAAGTATTTACCATTTTGGAAATAGGTTAGAAGATGAATTTTTTCCAATGGCATATAGTAGAAGTACTGCTATCCCGGAAAAATGGAGAGGACCAAGGCAATTCCCTGAAATTAGCAGAAGAAGTATAAATTGTAATGTAAGCAAAATAGTGAGGATAAGGACACATACATCGTGCACAGTAGTCAAAAGTGAGTGGGTCAGTAAAGTACCTTTTTGATGACAGATTGTGTGGACTCCATAAAGCTCACCAATACGCAGACACATGTTGGAGCACATTTGAGATGTAGGTCTGGATGTGTGAGTAGAGGATACACACTTTCACTCATGCATAATTAGTATACAGTGACAGTAAGGGCAACTCGAGTAGATTACGGGCTGAATATCGCTGAATATTCAGCCCGTAATATGGGTTCGGGCCCAGTGGTCAGGCGCCCATTTAATGGGCATCTGGCCTCAGGCGCCCATTAAATGGGCGCCTGAGCAAAGGCGCCAATAAAATGGGCGCCGCCTCCCCACCCCCTCCCTCCACTCTCATTATTTTCGTTTTAATTTTTTTTTATTAGAAAATTTAAACAAAATACCGCCGCGTCCAACCAAAATCGCCCGAAGAACGGTTCAGAGACATCCAACGGAGCAAGCTGGACCATTACACGTTCCGCCACCACCTGGAGTTTCACCAGACGATCTACGTGTTTTACATGAGCTGCCAGATGGTTATCAGCATAGAGTCGAAACCGCTTTGACGACCATACCGGTATAAATTGCAAACTAATATAACTTGTTATTTTAATATGTACAGTACATACTCATATTAAATAACCCTTACTGTATCAAAAATTGTTAATTCATAAATTATCTATAGGACCATTACATTCACTGTCGGGGTAGTTGGGCTAAGTGCATTGCCCAGTTTTATGACTATCTTCCCGGTCCTATTATTGAGAGGCTATAGGCCAGCCCTTTTGGATCATTTTTGTTGATTAGGCATGTTCAGTCCTTTGATCGACCTCTCATTCAGGCATTAGCTGAGAGGTGGTGGCCCACCATGCATACGTTTCATTTTTCAGATTTTGAGCTTGGTATCACCCCAGTTGATTTCTACATGTTTACTGGGATTGAGATTGGACGACATGGTCTTCGACCTTTTCCATTTAATGATTTATACGAGTCGCCCAATCTGTTTACTATTTTTTTACCACTGATAGATGTTGCCTGCGTCAGTAGTGGTTCTGTTAAGTTGACGTACCTACAGCAGTACATCACCAGTTATATAGGTAGAGCCGATATGATGGATGGGGTTACTAGAGCATTTCTGTTGTACCTGTTTGGTTCGACCTTTTTTTCGAACCAAAAAGGTACGGTTAGACTAGGCTATTTAGCTTCTCTAGTCAGATTAGACCAGCTACATACTATTGACTGGGGCATAGCGATATTAGGCACCCTTTATACCGCTCTAGATTCATTTGCGCTTGGCGACGTCAAGCAGATGTATGCTTTTTGGTATATTTTGTCGTTATGGTACTACGAGTACATGCATCCCCGCATGTAGGACACAGCTAGTCAGGCTGCTGAACATTACTTCCCTAGGATGAGACGATGGGAGACTATGCAATACGTACATCATGTCCCCTTAGGTGTACGGCATGACTTGATGGAGGCTAGGTCACAGCTTGATATGCGTAGTCTAGGTAACATCATTTGGACACCTTGGGCCTCACATTGGACTCATCTAGCAGATGCAGGTATTTTGGTGGACGACCATCCCTTGATGGTTGCGTATTCACTATCTATACGGAGGGTTGCTTTGCATACACGTGCATTTATGCCTATGTGGTATTTGTGTGAGAGATGTGCTTATCAGATTACGGGTGATCGCCGTATACCATATAATCCTTTATCTTATGAGGACATGTTTGGTAGACATAGAGTGATCGGCGATCAGTACATAGCTACTCTACGACTGGCTGGATGGGTGGATAGTAGTACTTTCTTCATCGATGGGGATTACGATGCTTATTAGGCTAGAGTAGCACCCCGCAGATACATCGTACCAGATTATGTTTGTGGGGTCAACTCTGATCATATTGGACCTCATCTGGCAACCGGTAGAATTCAGGTACCGTAGGTTTCATTTGACCCGATTCCATCACAGTTCTCCCAGACTCCCATGCAGTTGGAGCCTGATACTACTTTTAGAGCATATGACGTGACAGGTACTTTGATTGAGCAGCCTTTAGTCCATCCAGATCACCCCGACTATCCTGGTGTGCCTTCAGTCGGGTTATATCCTCCGTATGAGGTACGTTTGTTGTTTATTGCCATTTTTTCTTTATTTTATGCTTGGTTTCTTACTATGTCAAATGTCATCTTTATGTAGTATGCTGCTAGATTGGAGCAGACCAGAGTTTCATTTGGTGTGTTTCGCGATATGACTCTTGCACATACACACACCATGCATGATATGTACATGCATCATACACATATGCTAGAGGCGCAGATTGATCAGCTATCAGCTAAACTTGCTGTATATGAGCCTTTCGGATCACAGGGCTAAACGAGAATCGATTTGAGATGGAACAACAATTTTCTTCTTAGCTGCTCGTTGCCCCATCGGTCTAGCGTCTTCATCAAATGCGGGAACTGCTTCTTCGTCTTCGTTATCTGGGCATTCATTTGAGTCCATATGGGAAGAATTGCCTGGGCTAGAATTGTAATTAGATCTACTTGTTTTTTTCTTCCCCTTCGACTTCGTTTGGACATCTCTTAAGCTTTTTGCGGTGTTTGAGTTCCATTTTGGCTGACTAACAAGCAAGTCATAGCAGTTTGCAAACTGATAGTAGTGTGGTTTCTTTGTACCATTTTCTCTTGGAAATAATTTCAAGAATTGATCATTCGCCATTCTCTTCTACAAAAACAGAAACAAAAAATCATATATTCACAAAGTGATCAGAGATGAATGTAAATTAAAAATCAAATTTTACAAAACGCTACCAAGTCAGCTTCGCCACCCATTCCACTTGGATTTGCTGTTCTTATTTTGTGGATCTGCGACTCGTAGAATTGTGTTTGTCGATTAATCTTCCCAAAACGACCAGTGATTGCAGACATTGACCTCGTCTTTTCAATATGTTTTTTATTGTACGCACTCATGACTTTTGCCCAAAACGTCTCTCCACTTTGGTCGTTCCCCTTTACCGAGTCATTAGAAAAATGACAATAAATATAACATAAATCCTTATCTTCATCGCCAGACCATGGAGCCGAAGAATGGAACGATAGAGCGGGGGCGGTCAGGGGATGAACATTTTGAAAGGGTTGAGAATCTAAATCCCAGCTATCCATATTCATCGCTTCGGTATATGATTGAAATGGATGAGACATGCTTTCAATGTTAACGAATTGAGAATATAATTGTAATAGAAGAAGAGATGTGTGTATTACAATCTGAATAATATCCCGGTATATGTAGTGAAATCATAAATATGACCATTTATAGCCGTTGTAATTTGAAATATGACCGTTTATAGCCGTTGTAATTTAAAATATGACCGTTTATAGCCGTTGGGGTCAAAATATGACCGTTCGTAGCCGTTGGGAGTCGAATGTAGAGGCGGGATATAGCCGGAAGGAAGGGGTGAAGGGGAGACTGGGCTTGGGCGTCCAAGCCCAATTCAGGATCCGTAACTAGATCCTGAACGTTAAGCTGAATATTCAGCCTTAACTCTTCGACTGGGGATTTTTTTGGCTCCGATTCAGCGTGTAATTGGACCACTGGAGTTGCCCTAAGGGTAACACATATACTGTCATATAAAAACTCAGACCCATGTTTTAGGCTTGTAAAAGAAAATAATTGTCCGACTCTACATTGTAAAGTGGCGGTTGTTTATAAAGGAAGGGGGCGTGAAATAATATGTTCAACTGAGGAATGAGCTACTGCTCTTTTATTGATGAGGACTGGGAAAAAAGTAATGCTGAAGGCCTAAATATTGACACAGTACAGTAGAAGAACAGAACAAAATGAGGGCGAACTTACTGGTACTGGAAGCCATTACTTCGATTGAAACCGGAGCAGGCATGGTATATGCCAGTCTGCTCTGCTGATTGCCGCATGTATAATGTAGTAACTAAAACCCGTATTGGTTATTTCAGAATCTGGATAATGAAGAGCAGAAGTAAGTAGTAAATTAAGGTGTAATTTTTGAGAATGCGTACTCATCATCTGAGAATGTATATATATCAGAATACAATGGATATATAAATTGAAAATGAAAATTTTATCACCTGTAACCGTAGTAACAGTGATGAAAATGTATAAGAAAGCTAAAAATTCAACCGTTTATATGTTTAGGAGCACAGATAGTCAGTGTAATGCAATGTAAGTTACAAACTGTAAACCAGGACAAAATTTTAGGATGTGGTAACGTGTTAGGAGAAATACAGCAGTGTGATAGGAGTATGTAGGAGGTGTGACGTGGAAACTAATTGATGGGAGGGGAGAAAGCTAGGGTAGTTAAGTTTTATTTAGGAGACGTTCATAATGAGAGCACGTAAACAAAACATCCTTATAAACAACATTTCGGGTATGCGTTCCTGTTTTACGATGTATTTTTCCGTTTTTAACCAAAAAATTTGTTGCCTTGCTTGAAATTCCTCGCGATAAAGCAATGTAAAGTTGGTCGTGACTGAAAACGTGGTTGGAAAGATAAATTCCTACATGTGGGATGGTTTGTCCTTGTGATTTGTTAATTGTCAAAGCGAAAGCTAGCCATACCGGGAATTGTTTACGGATAAGGTTAAATGGCATCGTTATGTTTTCAGAAGTCTTTAATGGTATACGTGGAATAAATACCCTTGTACCTTGGAATTGACCGTAAAAATTTCAGCGTCTATACGGTTTGCATCGAACACACGACAGATTAGTCTCATCCAATTACATAATCCAATTCGTGGATCAATGTTCCGTAGCAACATTATTGGAGATCCTGATTTGAGAATTAATTTATGAGGTGGCATACCACCTGGGTTAAGCGAATTCAAGAACTCAGTTTGATATAAGTTACACATGTCATCTTCTACTCTGTCAAAAGACTAGTAAATGTGTTCTTCCCCTGGAAATTTTTTTATTATCATGTTATTAATTTCATTTGATGTTTCATTTGTTGGTGATAATATTGCTCGACTTAGTATGTAGTTTGTATTGCTAAAATTATCAATTAATGCGGGGAAGATTTCAGCAATCAAAGAATGTAACGAACTTGTACCATCCCATGGGATGACAATATCTGGCGGTAATTTAATCATGTCTTCGTGTGTGGTGGGTTTAGTACCATTTCCAACATGCAAAACAAAGTCAGCATATGGTTGGTCAGTCTGTGCCCTCATATTTTGAGTTAGATGAAATATTGTAACAGTTGATCATAAATACGATCGAACTATACATGCATCAGTTGTTTGAGCTCTAGTCCCTTCCAAAACAACCGGTAAAACATGCTGAAAATCACCGCCAAAGATAATAGTTTTTCCTTCGAATGGAACATCTACACCGGTCAAGTCTCGTAATGTTCTGTCTAAAGCCTCGAATGTGTGGCAGTGAGCCATGGTTGCTTCATCCCACAGCAGAACAGTTGCCATAGATAAAAGTTTTGAAGTGTCAGATTGTTTAGAAATATGACATATGGAGGAAGAGTCTAAGTTAATTGGAATTTTAAATCATGAGTGTGATGTTCTACCACCAGGAAATGCAATAGAAGTTATTCCAGAAGTGGTTGTTGCAATTGCAATAAGACCTCGGTTTCGTAGATGAGATAAAATTACTTTGTAAAAAAATGTTTTTTCTGTACGTCCAGGACCGTCGATGAAATAAATGGAGTTGGTTTGGGAATCTACCGAAAGCATGATCGTATCAAATGCTTCCTTTTGTTCCCCGGTTAAATTATTTATCGATTGTAAATCTATCAATGGTATTTGTATTGACTATTCTTCTAAAATAAGTGTAGAAATAGTGTAGTCCTGAGTCTAATGTAGGGAGTGACGGAGAAATCGTAATCACAAATGATTTTATTATATTGTTTTAGAAGGTTGTTAAGATCACAGAGACATTCAATTAAATATGTAACTAGGAGTGTGGAAGAAGACGTAGATGGGTAATCTTCAGTTAGAAAGGGCCAAAATTCCTCCCATAATTCACGTACAGCACATGGTTCACAATATACTAAAATGGTAACAAATAATCGCCGTAAAGCAATAGGCATATGGGTGTTTGAAGCATCAGTTAAACAATCCTTAATACCGTTAACATTTTCCAACCGACCTCTATGTCCAGCTGCTTCTTGAATGTGTTGTAAACAATTCCGTTAACGGTAAGTAAGTGTGTGAAAGAAAGTGGGCCCGGAATATGATTTAGTAATAACCGTAAATAGTAGCGATCACCTTCGGTGGGAGATATGGTGTATATTCGACCAATTACTTTACGGTTAATTTTTCTACGTACCCATTCTTTCCATTCATAGTTCCACCGATACTTTTTCGGGAATTCGTAGCAAAGATATTGGCGTGCCTCCTCGTTCGTTAAATTTTTGGTGAAAAATTCTGTAAGCATAGTTTTAGTTCTATGTTGGTTAGTGAGAATAGAGTCTAAGCTTTCATCCGCGTTAAATTAAAGTTGTTGCATGTTAGGTAGATGTATTTGTAGTCCTATTACAGACGGAGACATGCTACTAAGTTGGAACTTAAATATCCTTCATAGTGACTCTGGTGCACAAATCCATCGGGCGTTAACAAATTGAGAAATTTCATCAACGGTGGATGATGTAGAAGACAGGCCTATGGACACGCGATTTGATCTTTTGTAAACATATTTTATATAGATATTTGATGGATTTAATACTGGAGCAAATTTCAATGTTTATATGATAGTCATATTTTAGAAGTAAATAAGGATTATAAGGAACGACCCAACGATTGTCAATTGCCGTATTAGTTGTCGATTCTGTATTCCACTATTACGTCGTCTGTAAATGGGATATGAATCAGTTTTTTGTAAAGTTGATGACGCGAAGGGTTTAGGAAATCCCTTCTTATATATTCTGTCTCGCATGCATACGACAGTGGGGTTGAAACTACCGCATGGATGGTGAATCATATGTTTAAGAACTAACGTGTACAAATCTGGTTCTAAATCTCTATTTGGAATTTCTGCTCTAACCATAATATCGTAATCGTCAGGATTATTAAGTTTATCAGTTTCTACAAGAATAATTAAGATATGTGAGTGTGGAAATCCCCTTTTTTGAAACTCAATTACATGAACATGTGCAACGACTTTACCTAAGACATGTTTGTCAAATAAATCTACTTTAAGCTGTTCTAATTTTGCACGGAAAACTCGAGTCGTCAAATTAGGACGATCATATGGTTGTTGAAAGGGAAGTAGTTCTTGCGTAATCTCTATCCATTTAGGGTTACATGTTACAATAATAAATAAGTCAGGTTTTCCATACCTTCGTACCATTGTCATTGCGTCCTGATATCGTTGATGCATGTCACGTGGACTACCAATATGAGAGGATGGAAGGACTTTTCTAACTCCCACATTTCCTATAAATAGTATAAGTGCATGCGAATTGTAACCGGGTAGTTTATATTTTTACTAGGGCGAAATGAGTAGAAGGGAAAGTACGTACTGGCAGTTGTCTCCCCACTTGCTATAGCATCTTGTAAACCCTGATATTAGTCAGCTCTGATAGTATCTTGGTGGTCTCGAAGGTACCGCAGTCGCATAGTTTTGATTTTGATGTAAGTATCGACAACAAATTGTTGGAGTAGGCGACCACCAAGCAGTAGAAGAGGTAGTTCCATAGGTCGTACTCTTTGATATGTGAAAAGTGGTAAATATGTTGGGTACGGGTAAGAGTAGAGTTATGCGAGTTTTGGAAAAATAACCTTTCTATGTATAAAAACGGTAAAGAGGTACCTGTAACAGGTGGGAGTAGTAGGCTCTACAACTGATTTGGTTTTGTCCATTATTGTGGATGTTTAGATCCCATCCTTGTTCGCCGCGTGGAAGTAGAAGCGGATACTGTAGTGGATCATAAAATCCTGTTGTATCTAGAACTCGTTGGAGGGTTCCCGATCTTGTTTCAACTATAATATCCCTGTCGTTTGAACTATCTGAATAATCATCTCCGACAACG
This sequence comes from Allium fistulosum, assembly GCA_030737815.1. Classification (NCBI taxonomy): domain Eukaryota; kingdom Viridiplantae; phylum Streptophyta; class Magnoliopsida; order Asparagales; family Amaryllidaceae; genus Allium; species Allium fistulosum. The sequence goes on along the minus strand of CM060905.1, from coordinate 591,800,014 downwards.
ATACCCGCTACTTGTGACGCAGTTGGTGAAAATGATGATCAACTATAAGTTCTTTTATTATAAGTCTGCACTCCTGTAACTTAGTACGCCGGCCCAACTGTCTCAGCACATGTACATAAGGGTTATAAATATCTAAGATTTGTTGTAATTTTTGAAGGATGTCTAGTCGTAATACTGCACTATCTTGTTGCCAATTTTCAATCTCATGATCAGTATCGTAGATGTACAGTTGTAGGTATCTAGGTCTGCTTCCAGGCAGGGGCAGAACACTTCCAATGCTGTGATATATAGAGCCTTATGCACGATAAGAGTAAACTCCGTTTCGAGCAGACGCTAAGTTCTGATCAATGTTAGCCCCCATAGATATGAAAGCGAAAGCATTGTTGTACGATCTTATGTTTGTTCGAAATTGTGAACCAATTTCAGTATCTTCGGTGTATAAACTTAAAAGTTCAGGAGGTGGTGTGGGGTAGTGAATGGTAATTGTACCACCTAAGCAACAATTCTTGCTTGTTTCGCGGAAAAATAATTTTGCGTTACAATGTGGACAGTAGGTGGGTTGAGGTAGCATGTGGCGGACGAAATGGCGGGTGGTAGTAAAATTTCGACCACAGTTATAACGTGTCGTAATGGCAGGTCGATTTATCAATTTGTGTTGCGGAGGAGATGTAAATGGTGTTGCAGTATGAGTAGTATGAAATGTTATACATTTCATGTCGGATGATGTAGCGCAAATGGAGAATGTAGAGGGGGAAAATACCTGAACCATCTGTAGCTGAAGCTGATGGGTGGCTGAATAGTTCGCTTGCCACGGCTGGTGTGTCGGCAGGGGTATGTCTTGTAGTGGTAACAAAAGGGAAAAATTAGGAGAGTGGTTTTTGTAAGATGGATGAAGTTGTTGGTGGAGCATGCGTAGGAGGTCGAAATACGGAATATGGTATGGGAAGAGCATAAAAACATGTTTGAAGGTTGTATCTTGTGGGAAGATAGTACAGGCAGCATAAGTGAGAAAGAGGAGGTAAAAAAGCAACGATAGTGTAGTAATGTTTGTTTGTGAGGAGATCCTTTTGTAAAATATAATAATCACTATTGTTTATTATTCGAATCCATTTGCAATCTGTAGTTACGATCAGTATACTCCTGGAATAGTGAGTGTGATATTTTAGAAAAGGATCTGATCACATAACGTGTGGCCAAAGCAGTCAATAACCTGATCAGAATACGACAAAAAGGCAGTGGTAGGCATGGTTGTGATTGAGTGCTGATGCGGAGATGAAATAGTTCACAGTAAAGCAGGTGGTAAAAAGGATGTGGAGGTAAATAAAAGAGCATATTTCTGTATGTTGGAGTTATAAAGTGGGAGCATGTTTACTCCGTAGCATACGGTAAGTTTAAACAGAAAGTTTGCGAGATATATAGAAAGTTATTTGTTAACAGGAAATATGGTAGAGGAGTTACACAAAACTACTGAATTATGGAGAAAATTAATCAAAAGCAAAAAATAATACAATGTGTAATAATTTATAAGTGGAAAGTATAAAAGGTTGCTAATTTCTGTAGTGGAAAAAAGATTAAATATCTTAGTTCAGTCTGTCAATAGTTGAAACAATTATCCATGGATGATATGTGTGCTAAATTTAAAAAAGGAACTTCAGGAGAAAATATTACGTAATCTGTGTCAAGTCATACGCAGCCAAACCGTTAAGAAAAGATCAGGAAGACATATAACAAATCAGAAGAAGAAAAGGTAATCACGTATATAGTAGAAATTTTATGACTGGTTAGCAGTCAGTCAATGCAATCGTAATATAGCAAATTAATTGTGTTGTAAAGTCAATTTAGTACAGGTATTTATGTGAAACAGAAGAGGGAAGACAAAAAGAATTTGTAAAATTGCACCACAGTTAATTGGTGTACATACCGGATCAGAAAAGTTTCTAAATTAAAGTATGGGGCATATAATTTTGCAACAAAATAAAACCGTCAACATCAATTCATACAAACCCATTATGATTGGTTTTTCCTGAATTTTACCGTCGTTGTACAAAAATTTAGTAGGAGTGGGAAAAAATATAGTGATTTATAAAGCAAAAGGCAAACAGTGCATCAGTTTGGGGAAATAATAACAGGAGGACACAACTAAAAACACGTATGAAACAGACAGAAATAAAGTAGTTTCCACGGTTAGGGATGAAATGATGGTAGAAAAGTGAAGGAACCATTGGTTGATGTAGGAAGATGTAGGATGAAATGACGTACTACTTTTGATGTAAACCAACATTCAAAATTCATAAACTTAACGTATGTAAAGCCTTAAAGTGTTATATCATTTAGTAGTATAATTATAGATGTAAATTAAATTCTTCTTCTTCCAACATTTTTCTCATTCCATTAAAATAAAAGTTTTATATTCCCTTCAATAAAAAAACTCCATTGATTACACTACTCTTTAGCTTCTCATGCATACAGTCTGAATAGTTTTTACAAACTACAGTCCTAAGTCCTAACATTAAAATGTAATGTTTTAACTATTAAATCTAGGTATAAAATAAATGTTTTAACTATTAAAAGTAAAGAATTAAATGGTAGCTACATCTATAGTTAAAGGAATTAATTATAATGAGGCAATGGTGAACGTTTCTTCTTTTTAAACCAAGTAAATACCATTAAAATGTAATTTATTACTATGAATAGAGGGTAAGGTAATAAAATATAAAAGCTCGATGTATGCTTTCTTTACAGAAGTACTAAATACAGGCAACCAACAGTAAGAAAATGCAATTAAAACCTAGCCTTTTTTTACTATGAATGGATGACAAGATAATTGTTTTTATTCGGTAAAAACATTAAAAGATAACCTTTTATCATTTAAAAAGAGAGTGAAGATGTAGCATATAAAACAACTCTGTATAATCTTAATTCATGAGTACAAACATTGATGTTAATTCATGAGTGCAGAGATGATTTCTTTTTTCATGTCAACAGAGAGTGCGTAATATATTTGATTAGCATACCACAATAATCAAAAACTTATACCATGTTATTAGAAAAATATGGTTCACATTTGGGTTGAAAATTTTCATAACAGTAATAAGTGTTATATCATTTTCTAGGATTTAGAATTTATCTAATTGCTGTAACACCCTTTGCTTCTATCATTTTTCTTGTACTGCTCAAACAATGGCAAACTCTCCCTCTTATTTGCCAACGAAACAGTAAATGACTTCTATTTATCGCAAAACTATATTTATCATGGTACATATACGAAAGTCGGTCTTATAATTTACTGTTTTGTGGACAGAAATGAATGATGGGTTTCTCTCAATGTTTGAATGTTTTGTTTAGGAGAACTGTATAAATTAAAATTAAGCAGATAAGGTTAGTGGTAACTTTAATTTTGTTACTCGGGGCAAAGGCATGGAGGTAAAAAAACAAAATGTTGCTGCATTCAAGAACAAAGTTTTATGCCTGCAAAACTCAATGGGATCAAGTTTGACAGTAAATATCCTTTAAATGTGAACGAAAACCAAGGAAGTGGCCGTTGGAATTTAATATTTACCATTTCGTTTTAGGGAAAATCTTCAATCATACAAAGCAAGCTGAAGAGAAAATATGACGCAATGTCTGTCAACTCATACGCAATCAAACCGGTAAAAAAGAGGAGGAAGAGATATAACAAATAGGACAAAGAAAAGGTAATCATACATTGGATGGAAAATTTATCAATCTTTAACAATCCAGTTAGTAAAATCTTAATATACCAAATTGATTGTGTTGTAAACTGAAGTTAGGTGAGGTATATAAGTGGTAGAAAAGATCAAACTCAAAACGTTTGGGTAAAATTGCATAAGTAGTATGTAAGTGGTAACTTTAGAATATTTTTTTGTTTGAAATGACATACTACTGTTGATGTAAACCAACATTCAAAATACATAAACTTAACGCATGTAAAGCCATAAAGTGTTATATGATTTAGTAGTATAATTATAGATGTAAACTAAATTCATTCTTCTTCCAACATTTTTCTCATTCTATTAGAATAAAAGTTTTATATTCCCTTCAATAAAAAAATGTAGTGATTACGATACTCTTTAGATTCTCATGTATACAGTCTGAATAGTATTTACAAACTACAGTCCTAGCAATATAATGAAGCCGCGAAAATATAGGTATAATTGTAATTTTTAACTATTAAATGTAAAGAATGAAATGGTAGCTACATCTATACTTAAAGGCATTAATTGTAATGAGGAAATGTTGAACGTTTCTTTTTTTCCACTGAGTAGATACCATTAAAATGTAATTTTTTACTGTGAAGACGGGGTAAGATAATAAAATATAAAAGCTCAATGTATGCTTTCTTTACAGAAGTAGTAATATAGGCAACCAACAATAATAAAATGTAATTAAAACCTAGACTTGTTTACTAATTATAGATGACAAGATAATTGTTTTTATTCAGTTAAAACATTAAAAGATAAGACTTTTTATCATCTAAAAAGAGATTGAAGATATAGCATATAAAACAACTCTGTATAATCTTAATTCATGAGTACAAACATTGATCTTAATTCATGAGTATAGATATGAATTCTTTTTTCATCTCCGGAGAGAATGTGTAATATATTAGATTAGCAGAGCAGGATAATCAAAAACTTGTATCATGTTATTAGAAAAATATGGTCCACATTTGGCTTGAAAATTTTCATAACATTAATAACTGTTATATCATTTTCTAGGATTCAGAATTTATCTACTTGATATAACACCTTTTACTTCTATCATTTTGCTTGTACTTGTCAAACATTGGCAAACTATCCCTCTTATTTGCCAAAAAACAGTAAATGACTTCTATATATTGTAAAACTATATTTATCATGGTACATATATGGAAGTCGGTCTTATAATTTAGTGTTTTGTGGAAGAAATGAATGATGGATTTCTCTCAATGTTTGAATGTTTTATGTAGGAGAAGTATATAAATTCAAATTAACCATATAAGGTTAGCGATAACTTTAATTTTGTTAATATGGGCAAAGGCGTGGAGGTACAAACAGCAAAATGCTGCTGCATTTAAAAAGAAAGTTTTATGCTTGCAAAACTCACAGGGATCAAGTTTGACAATAAATATCCTTTAAATGTGAACGAAAACCAAGGAAGTGCCCATTGGGATATGTTTACCATTTCTTTTTAGGGAAACTGTTTAGTCATAAAAAGCAATTTGAAGAGAAAATATGACGTATTCTTTGTCGACTCATATGCAATGAAAGTGGTAAAAAAAGATGAGGAAGAGATATAAGAAATCGGACGAAGAAAAGGTAATCATACATTGGTTGGAAAATTTATCAAACTGTAACGGTCCAGTTAGTAAAATCGTAATATATCAAATTGATTATTTTGTAAACTGAAGTTAGGTGAGGCATATAAGTGGTAGAAAAGATCAAACTAAAAACGTTTGGGTAAAATTGAATAAGTAGTATATAAGTGGTAACTTTAGAATATTTATTTGTTTGAAAAAGCTAACTGTAAAAAAGTACGAAGGAGCGAAATTTTAATGTTGTACATTATTAACCGTACCGTCAAACTAAACATTTTTGTCAAAAGGCCAGGCGGACAAAATTACGTACGACCTTTGAACCCAAAACTCGTGTATGCATATGAGTTGTACTATGTTAAAAGCATGCATATATGAGCAGAGGTGTACAGTTACATGTAAATTTATTCGTCGGAAAATTTGTGCCTTTCCAAACCGTGATATATAAATGTTAGTGAGAATGAACAGTGGGATAGAAATTTTAGATTTCATGGTGCTGTCTGTAACTGTGAACTGTTGGTGAATAGCCAGAAATTCAAAGCTAATGTACACAGGTGAATTATATTGGTTTGAAACTAAACATACATACAATACTGTCGGACAGGTAATACTAACCGAACGTTGTAGTAAAGGTTGATATTTTTTACCGAAACTAACAGCGAATTGTAATAGTATATATGTAGTGTTTACATGATTAAAGCTTCGGGTAGTTAAAATAGGATGAATGTGCATGTGTAGTTGTAGCTACGAGTGTAAGTGCATAGATAAGCAGCAGATAGGTATGGAAAAGACTGCATTAAATCCTAGCTCCTCAAAATTGTGTCTTGCCAACGTGGAAGGTAATGGTGCAAAATGAATGTATAGGTATGTCAGCCATTAAACCAATATCAACCAACATAAATATGTGAATTATATTGTTCTGAACTAAAAATTATTACTGAAAATGGCAAAAGATAGATTAAACCGATGAGGGGTGTAGAAAATTACCGAATGAATTTTCCGGATCGTGATTGTCAGCCGTGCCTATCCTTCTACTTGCAATGGTAGACTCTCTAGCTTGTTGGCGTCGTGCACATTGAGTAACTTGTCGTCGCTCCCTCTGCTGCTGCTGTTGGTCCATAAAGTTGACCAAATATTAGTTAACATAAAGGAATTTTGACACAGACAGAAGGCAGTTGTAGTAATTTTGAGAAATATGGTTGTAAAACTGAAAATGAAATGAGTACGAGTGAAGGTCGGAAGTTGACTGAGATGGTGGTGGTATGTGAATATTTATATACACTGCTGGAGCATATATTTTTTGCAAAAGACGTATGTGGACGTTGAAGAGGTTGAAGGAGTCAGAGCGGTGTAATTGTGGCTAAAATATGGGGTTCAAAGGCCAGAAAGCCGTTGAGGCAACCGAAAGAGGCCGAAGGGGGATTTTTGTATCATCTGATCCGGTTTATATGGCACAAACAATGGATAGGAACAAAACAAACATAATAATTTAAAGAGAAATAACGGGACGAAGTGATAAAAAGCTACCGTAAATTGAGTGAGGATGGATCAATTTTGTTTGCTAGTAGAAAGAGAGGGTGACATGGGAGGAGGAACTTACGGGATGGAGGTGAAGTCGGACGTGGAGGCGGAAGGAAATGGAATTGGAGGTAGGTACAGTTAGGAAGGGGATGTAAAATATGCTAAAATTAAAACAGCAAAAGAGGGAGATTGGTGGAGATCGTACCTTGGGAAATGAAGGCAGCCGATGGCAGAAGGTCTGAACAATAATCGGTAACGGAGATGGTGTCAACGGTCGTTGTAGGTGGAAATTGGACGTTACGGTGAAGGACGATGGTGACGACCGGCATAAAGCGAGGTGGCATCAGATCACGCGACAGACGGTAGAAGGGGAGGAGGGAAGTAAATTGTAACGACTCGATATTTTCAACCATTCGCATCCGCACATGTCGGACTTGAATTGCTCAAAATACCGCGTTGTAAATAAAAATTTAGCAAACTCAACATATTTAGTAAATAAATAATCACAGATCACAGACACAGAGTAATATAATGCAGCGGAAACAAAGAAATAGTAGTTCATGAAGCTACTATATAAATACATCAAAGTTAAGTAAGTATGATAATCAGGTACAACTGGAATCAACTGGATAACAAAATGAATAGATATCTGGATCTTCAAAGCAAAACTCTAGCTCCATAGGTGAGTCTCTAATGTTGTATCACTCAGTCTGACCCGAGCGTAAAGCAAAACACAAAACACTCGAGTCAGGACATACATACTTATACAATGTAAACCAACTCAAGTGAACTGTAATAAAAGGTACAAGTAACTTAAAGAATGCTTGGGATCGCCCATTCTTTAAGGATCCGTTAAACTATCTACTATGTAGTAATATTCGCTATTATAATAATGTTTAATATAAAATAAACGTACTTTTTAATAGCGTCAAGGGGTTACCCATATAGCCCTTAACACATAATAGTCCCAGTAGTCTATCTAGTATTAGCATACTCCCAAAATGGGGGCTACCCTCGATACTCCACAGGCTACGGGAGAAATCACAACTCGTAGTAAAGCTCGATATGGTAGGTGACATGGCACACAAGGCAATGCCAGGGTAGATATACCAATTACGCACACGGACTGATGGATACGCATAGCAGCCACTACCGCTCCACCTCGGACAACACTCCCAAATCAAGTGGTGCAACCAAACAATCACAAAGTAATAGAATGGTATCGAAGAAGTGCGTCCGATAAGAGGTGCTACCTCACTGGCCCGAGATCGCTTCTGTTTTAGCCACCTTATGCCAACTCATGGGAGTTGGGTCCACGTATATACCTTAGGCTCGTCGCCACCATCCTACTTCATTCTGGAAACTCCACCGCGTACACAGTTGTTAAAGTGGTTTTCGGTATCGACAAAGAGTATGTCCATATCTGATCCCGGTCTCTTTAATAACCAATCATTATTATAACCCGTGGTTATAATTTTAAAATAATATTTTATACTTCAAAATAGAATATCATTTCAAATCGAAATCTTTATCAAAATAAAGATTAAATCAATTCCAAACCATTTCAATATATTTAAAATATCATATCATTTCAAAACTTCATTTCAAATCATTTAATATATCAAAACATCATATCTTTCAAAAACTTCATTTCAAATCATTTAATATATCAAAATATCATATCTTTTCAAAAACTTCATTATCAAATCATCATTTGAGTTCAAATCCAAATATTCAACTTTAAATACCTTTTAAATTCAAAGATATCATTCATTTATTATCATTTCAAGTTACCTTTTAAATAATTTATATTTCAATCAAAATAATTCATCTAAACCATTTAAAAGTGTAATTATTATACTTTCAAATCAAGTATTCAATTTCCAAAGTTTTAAACTATTCTGAGTTCATTTACCAAGTTAAAAACCATAAACATTGAAAATTTCAGCCTTTCACGACATTCAGAAAAAGCTGTTATAAGTTATTCTTGAAAATATTTCAATTCAGCAAAGACAGCATTTTAAAACTGTTGTTAAATCTCAGTTTAGTTGAAATTTAGTTTAAAACAGCAAAGACAGCATTTCCAGAAATGCTGTAATAGCTCAGGTTTCAAATTAAAGGGTTTCATTAAATTCAGCAAAGACAGCAGACCACTACAATAGTTACAGAACTGCTGTAATAGACCTGAGTCAAGTTTAGTCTATTTAGTTCAACTACAGCATCTACGGCATTTCAGAAATGCTGTAATAGCTCTTTTATTCAATTTTAGTTCAAATCAGAAATCATAGCATTTCTGAATGCTATTAAAAGGAATTTCCAGATTTTAGTGTATTTCCAGCAAATAATAAAATTCATTTTAAACCCTTTTTACATTATAAAAATCATGTTTTTAACATTAAAAAATGTTCATTAAAATACCTTTTTACATATGATTTTATAAAGTAAACTTTACAATAAAATCCAATTTTTCAATAGTTTTACTTAACACTTCAAATATACAATTTTCCCATTTTACCTTTTACAATTTATTAACACTTACATTTTCAAATTACCATTTCACAAATTAAACTAAATTTCCAATTTATTTAATTAATTTAAACCTTTAAATAAAACCAAATTTCCCATTTCCAATTCAAGTTATATTTAGAAATTTCACATTTAAGCATTCATTCATTTAACCATTTTAATTCATAGAAAAATCAATAATATTTTATTAAATCATTTAAATTCAAATTTAAAACAAATTATCATATTTGCCATTTCCAAATATAATTAAATTCCATTTTATTCATAACTTAAATATCATTTAAACCAAAATCCAAATTTCCAAACTTAAGTTATATTTCAAAATTCAATTTAAATCATTCATTTATTCAACATTTTTAACTTATAGAAATATCATAAATTCTTTATTCAAACCATTTAAAATCTATTTAAATCAAATTTTCATAAATTTACATTTTTTAAAATACTTGAAAATAATCAAAAACACTTTATACAATAACCACGGGCCTGTATATAGTTTTCTAACCTAGGTCAAGTGATACGGATATGTATCATTTCAATCCGCAGTTTACAAAGAAAAACCCGGGTTCTATCATTTCAAACCCGCAATCCCAAGTCAAAATAAATTAAATAAAAACCGTACAGGCCTATCATTTCAGCCCATAACGATTTTTCCCTATTATAAAGTCCGTTCGGGTATGTATCATTTCAACCCATAGTGATTTCTATACTAACAGGGAACTTGTAGTGTGATAAACAGATATAAATGAACAGTTAACAACATATATCAGTAACAGATGATATGACAGATGATATGACAGATAAATAAACAGGTTTAACATCATATAATATATAACATAAGCAGGTATAACATAACATAATATTCTACACATTCAATTGTTGTCAATTCACATTTGCATAAGTATAAAATGTCATGTGAGATTTACTCACCTTTTTGGCTGGAGATTGCAAATCAAAACACACAGATAAATGCAGAAAGCACGATATAGCACGACTTCTGATTTGAATGAATAGAGAGCCTTGATATTGATCTTGTAAACAACAAATAAAATAAGACAATATACACATAAATATTCAACACGAAACAATATTGAAACAATTTTAAATAAGGAGCAACAAAGAAATAGATGACTTGACCTTGCCTCAACCATTCAAGTGCTTGGCCATGACATCATTTGGCTCATCCATGATCAGGTTTAGACCTGAAATGCTCATCCAATGGTCAGCAAAAAGAAGGTACAACAATGGGATGTGAAGATGTAGGAGTTACAACATCAAGAATGCAAAGGGACAAGGCAAAAGAGAAGGGTTTTGGTGCATTTTTGGCTCGGTTATGACCACATATAGGTTCGGCCATGGGGTCTTCAGATCTGGACAGAGGTAGGAGGTGATGTTTAGGGGTGTGTCAAGGTGGTGGTGGAGCAATAGGATGTGGCCAAGGCAATCTATGGTGATGGTAGTGCAATAGTGATCGGCTAGCATGGTTTGGAAGGGTTTTTGCAATGTTTTGAGGTGTTTGTCTTCATTTAAAAGCCATGGCCTGATCTGGTCAGAGGGGAAGAGAGGGGTTTGAAGCCATGGAAGGGAAGGAGGAAGGTGGTGGAGACTATGGTGGAGATGGTGGAGCATGGCAAGGAGAAGTCATAGCCAAAACATTAAAATTTCAAAAGGGAAAATGAAGAAAAAGTAGAAGAAAAGAGGAGGCCATTAACCAAATGCTTTTGCTGTGAAAATGGAGTGAGAAGGAAGGTTTTTCATGTGAATTACACATAAAAACTCACGGTTATCAAAAAGTATACGGCCAAACAAAGCAAGCAAGTGAAAAGTCAAGAAAATGAAAAGGTTTGGTAAATGAAAAGTCTTTAGTTTTAAAGTTAAGTCTCTTCAAATTTCCTTTTCTTTTAAATCAAATAAAACAAATAAAAATAAGTAAATGAATTACAGAACTGAAAACAAAATAAAAATAAATAAATAAATAAATTTAGGAAAATAGGAAAAGAATTAAAGAAATTGCTTAAATATTGAAAACAGGGTCCAGAAATTACAAATAAATCACCATTGGCTTTGGAAAAATATCTACTTCATTTTAAAAATGTTCTAAAGCAAAAATTTGAAATAAATAATTCATTTATCATTTCTAAAGTGAAATAAATAATTAAATTTAGAGAAAATAGAAAAAGAATAAAGAAATAGTTTATTTAATTTAAACAAGGCTTAAAATTACAAATAAAACATCACTAGCTTTATAAAATTTCTATTTCACTTTAAAACAAATAAAAAGTCAAATAAGTAAAATAAATGATGAACAAAATAAAGTGGAGATTAAATAAAATAAGGTCTTAAGGAAATAGAGGAATAAATAAAGAATTTCTTTAATTAAATGAAACTGGAAATTAGGAATTGTAAACAAAAATATAACTGACACTTGAAAATGTCCATTACACTTTGAAAAATGTTTTAAAACCAAAATATATACATAACATGTTATTTTACCCATATAAATAAAATTAGAACATTACATGACCAAATAAAATATTATTTAAAAAAATTTAAAATAAACAATTTTGTTAAATACAGCAATTACACACAATATTTAAAAGGGCATAACTTTCACATTATAAATCAGATTTCAATGAAACGAAAAGCGGTGTTCTTAAAATTTTATTTACTCATAATAAAAGATAAATTTCAAAAATTTAAACTTTTAAAATTTTTAAATTAAAAGTCAAAGTTTGACCATATTGACCAAAATTCACATTTTTGGAAAATATCTTATTTATACATGTTTGGAATTCTAATTCATATCAAAAATCAAAATTTATATTTAAAATAACAAAATTATTTAATTTAATAAATAAATTAAAGTTTTTAAATCAGGGAAATTGAATTAAAAATAATTAAAAAATACAAGTTTGTTACATAAATTAAGGTAAGGATGCGGTTGCCGGTGAGGAAAGGGAAAGAGAGGAGTTGCCATGTTTTGTGGATGAGGGGAAAGTGGATTTGAAGAAAAGTGGAGAACGAAGAGGAAAGAGGAAAGTGGAGGACTATTGGGCAACGTGGGAGTGGGTGGGGGAAAATACTGAAATGCCCCGGTGGATTGTTTTTTTTTTTGTTAAGTTGAGTTGGGGGCAGTATGGGGACTCGATAAAAGGCTTCACTTTGACTGGTTTGACCAAGGTTTTGCTTTATAGTATAAGATAAACACACATATGTAGTTATTGTCTACTTCAAGTAGACGGAGTGTATCGTACACATATGTGGAGCCAAAATGACTAAGTAAAACAATAAACATAACATGTAATGGAAGACAATCGACATAAACTAGAGTTATGTATGAAGTGTGTAATTTACCAGTCACCAGACCATTGTTCAGACCCCCTCCTCATTACAAGCCACATGATAGCTTTAGAGGGACATGTACTGGTACAAAGTGGAAACGATGGAAGGACGGGTCTCTTTATGCATGCTCAACACTAACAAAGACACTAAAGTTGAAGATGTTAGCCTTGGTTAGTCATCATATGTTTTATTAAATTTTTCTATTCCGCTATGAGTTTATATCGATAGTGCTCTAATATAATTTTGTTATATTATAGGATACCGAACACCAATAATTCATAGTTTGGTGGACTTGGATTTTCAATTTAGCAAAAATTCGGGCTCATTGGTTGTGGGTTGTTATAATAATATAAATCAATTAATCTTGCTACTTGGCTACCGTGTGTTGCTACCCATCGAACCTATATAATCCACCATCCCTGCGCCTTTGACCAACAACTGCACCACCTATGAGCCACCATCGGCAGATCTGAGAGCATCGCTGCTTTGTTGACGTTGTCGCCAACCAAACCTTCCTTTACCCCATGCCTGTGCTACCATCAATGTGAATATATAGTGCTGCCACTCTATGACGTTTTCCTTGATTTTCGACAATTTCATAGCCTATTTCATCAATTCAACTATATGGATCTACTCCACTTGACATTCTTTAGACGACTGTACCTCCGATCATCCAATTTTCACATTTTACCTTAGACCGAGAAACCCTAAAATGGACTGCTGTGAATTGTTTGTCAAATTTTGGCAACCTCGGGCGCCATCTCCAAAAATGAACACTTACCGCCTCTTCTACTCATCGAGAGCTTTGAATCAATATATTATACGGTAGAGTTTGGGCATTTTGAGTTTTTGAAGTTTTTTTAATAAATTTGTCAATCTGCCATTAGAGAGGGATTAAGGAATTTTCGTTAGAAATGAGGATGAAAATGAAGGCTAATGTTTTATAACTTCATATTTATTGGCGAGACATGACATGTTATGCCAAAATTGTAATAAAGGCCTGAAAACCCATTTTTCGAACGTTAACAAAATTATATCATACCATATATCGAAATATAAGTGTCAATAAACTTCTATCTCAAGTAGTTAGTGATAGGTTGCCTTAAATAAAGGTTCTAGAGGTCATGGTTCGATCCCCCGTGCAACACCTCGTAAAAATTAATAAGAAATAAATGAATTAATTAAATAAGCTAAGGCTAAAAATGAAAATTTTGTAAAAGTCAGAATATGACCACGGAAGGTATGTCGTTGCATTCGTGGCGCTTTTTCGATCAATTTCCATATATAATGTTTTGAAAATCGGAGCCCAAATGAAAATGTTATGGGCATTTGAAATTTTCGATTCAAAGTAATTTAAATGGAATTTAAATTCAAATAAATAAATAATTCTTAGATTTGAAATTCGAAAAGTAAACTTGGGGGGTTAAGTAAATGTTAAAGTTTAATAAAGGAATTAAATAAATACATAACGACAATAAAATAAAACCGTCCCAAAATAAGAGGACCTGTCGACCGCCTAGTGTAGACCGATCGAGTAGTTAACGAAGGTGATGGCTAGGGTTTTGTGTATTCAAATGGTGCAGATTTTATTATTTTAAACCGACTTAAATTTGATGGTTCTGGTGCTTTCTAACCACAATAAATAGGAGCCTAGCCCCCCCCCTTTGTTCATAAATTATTTTGGGAACCAAGTGAAGCACTGCTAGTTTATTTCTTCTTTAAGATTCAGAAATTCTCTAGGGTTTCAAGCATGGAATTTTAGGTCTTAGTATTCAATTTTTAATTCTATTCTCCTTCGATCTCTGGAATTTTAAATCTAATCTTTATATAACCCACTTGTTGTATATTCCTAAAGGAAGAGATTTGGAAAGAGATTTTGCGAGTGTAAACAAATCCAAGTGGAAGAGCTAAGGACCTTTTTGTGAGTGGAAATCTTAATCTTTCTTATTTTAATAATCGTATAGAATAGGTTGAATTTGATTTAAGCCTTTGGGGAATTTTGTTTATGCAAACATCACACTAAAACCCAAAATTTCCTAAAGCGAAATCTCAATTCTTAAGTTAGAATCTCAATTATTCTATTTTAAAATAATGGAACTATGTATATAGTGCAATTTTAATATTTTGCATTCTATTTCACTTCTTACCTTAAGGGTCTTGAAAAGAATAAATTAGGGTATGTGAGGTACAGATTCTTTCATTCGCTGCCTATTTCCACAATTTAAATAGAAATTCCATTTTTCAATTTTATACAAAGAAGTTGAATAAAGCGTGAAAGTATTTGAATTGTAAGTTTGTATTAATGATTGATTCTGTTATCTTAGTATAAAATAAATTGGTTAAGGATTCTATTTTGTACAAGTCTATTGATATAATTGTGGATATTTGATATATGGAATATGTGTTGACATGTAATTGAACTCGTATAAATTTGAAGTTTTGACATTTAAACATTAGTTTAGGATGCAATCTTTGCACGCTTGTTTTAGATGCGTGTGTATAGCGTAAATAACATACAATTATAACATATTAATTGCATAGTTAATATAATATTAATTATCATCAAACCCTCTTCGGAAAGTTAATAATTGTAAAAGCAAAATAAGATTTTTTTTCTTATAAGGCCTTGATTTGTAATACAGTGTGATGTGGGATAATATATGAAGAGAGTGTTTTAGATTGTGACTATGTTATAGGGATGCAAGGTCAGTCAAAAGCAGATAGAAGTCTGCTCAATTAATCTGGCTACCAGCAGTGTGACTATGGGACTGATGTGAGACATCGCCTATAATAAGTAACCATAAAGGATGCGAGTTTAGTCTCAATTTTGTAGGGTAAACCTGCCCAGTTAGTCTGGTTACCAATACCTACGAATAGTCAGACTAATGATGTCATGATTGGGTTAGGGTCATAATACGAAGGGCGTGCTTCGGGGATTGAAGTTAGTAAGCGCTGGTTGAGGGCCCGCCTCTTTCCTATAATAGAAGTATTAAATGGTCAAGGTAAATGGTTGGGCATGGTAGAGGATATCTCAAAGAGGGTTTGCTTTAGAATTGACGCAGTAAGTGGCCTAAAGAGATTCCGTGCAATGTCAGCTAGATAGTACCGAAGAGGAGTCCGCCTTTGGATATGTAGTAAATGACGGGGACCTGCCTTAAATAAGGTATTATATGGTCAAAGTTTGCATTGTTTCCATTAAAAAGGTATTAAGTGGCTTGGATATTATCTCTTGCATTCTTAAGACATTAGTGACAATAGATATGGGTTTTTGGGTTAAAAGAATAATGGACTGGAAAAGCCTTAGGCTTATGGTCTGAAAACTTATAACATGATTAAGATACATAAGACATATTCTTATTTAAATTATACTACCTAAGTACTATTATATAAAGGCTTGAGATTTTATTCACTAGACATTGTTGTTCTTATTTATATACACAGGATAGAGATCTTGATGAAGATTTTCGGAGGTGATGGCGGAGATGCAGACTTGTGGCAGTTACTATTTATATACTTGCGTTATTTCCTTTATTTCTAATGTACCCATTAAATGATGTTGTAACTTTGGAATATTGTACTCTAGATAGTTGACAATTGTTTATGGTATTGTGTTTTGTTTTTATGACATTTGAATTTTATATAAAATTGATACTGTTATGGTATTATTTTTATCCTTTCGTTGTGAAATTCTGAATATGTAGATAAATAGCTCTGTGTATTACTCTTTTTACCAACCAACGGACTGCTTTGAAATGGGCCTAAGTCCTGATGGGCCTTTTCTGGATTGGAATTTTGGTGTGTTTCAAGGCGGGTTGTAATACCCAATACACCATAATGAGTGCTTAGATACTTGTAGTTTCAAAAACATATATTGAAATATAGATTTTTGATATTTCTAAACACGATGGAAGCATCAAAATCCTCAACTACTCATAATTATCTCTTATAACCTATTAAATTTAATCAGTTATTTAAAATAAACTAATAATTAATGTGTTTGATTTCTGGGTTGTTACAAAAATGGACTGCTAACTCGATCTCCAATGCCTTGTTCTACTTGCTCTCACCGGATGTGCTCCCTAATCATTGAGGTCATTCTGGTTTAAGGCTCAAGAGACCTTCTCTACGAGATAGTTAGAAAGTCAGCAGTTGTGATCATAAATCCTTTCTCTCGAAGGGCAGTGTTCCCTTCATTTATCATTATGTCGATTAGAAGTCATTCCCGAGCATGACTATGGATCCTAGAGTGCTCTTGATGGTCCCCACGTCTTTCGATGGCCAGTGGATTGACCTAAATGGGAAGAATGTGGAGCATTTTTCATAGCTGGGTCTATTAAATACCAGTTAGAATTGGTTTGGTACAAAACAACTCCTCGGACCTAGCTTCATGTTGTACTCTTATGTACCTTATTTGTCTCTTAACTACTTTTCACGTCATCCTTAGACTATTATGATCGAATTTACTACAAGAGGTGTAATCTTAATCTCATTTCCATTGTTACAATCCGCCTTGAAACGAAACTAATTTTTGATCCATAAAAGGCCCGTTGAACCTTAGACCCATTCCACAGCTGGCCATTGGTTGGTAAAATTGATTTAAATGACAATACACAAAGCTATCTATCTACACATTCAAAATCTCACAGCGGAAGGATAAAATATAATATCAAAAAAGTACCCATTTACTTTATCCAGCTAACATTACACGAAATCTCTCCAAACGAATTTATACTTCTTTTTATGAGAGAGGCTGACCCTGCAATAGCTACTTAATACTTCAAACCTAGAGCGGACCCTCCTCGAGATTTCCTCTACAGTGCCTAGCAACTAACCCCAACCATTTAATACTTCCTACATAGTGAGAAGGCGTGCCCTCAATCAGCCACTTAGTACCTTCAACCTCGAAGCAGGTCCTTCGTATTATGACCCATAACCCACTGTGACGTCTCATATTAGTCCGACTATTCGTAGGTATTGTTAGCCAAATTAGCTGGGTAGGTTTACCCTATGTAATTTAGGACTAATCTCATCTCCTTTGTGGGTACTAATTATAGGTGATGTCTCACATCAGCCCCAAAGTCACAATACTGGTAGCCAGATTAGCTGGGAAGACTTCCATGTGCATTTAACTGACCTCGCATCCCTATAACTTGGTCATAATCTACACCCTCTTAACATATTATCACAAATCTCACTACATTCCCTACTAAGGCCATATAAGGAAAAAGCCTTATTTTTCCTTAATTATCAATTTCCTTCCAAATGGGATTTTAATACTAATTAATAACCTATTTACTACGCAATCAATATGCTATTAATTATACATTATATATAAATATAAATATGTGCCTAAAATATTTCTAAGCGTACGAAGATAACGCTATAAACTAATCATATAAATGTCAAAACTCCAACTTTATAAAGTCCAATTCCATATCCATAAATATACCATATATCTAATATTCCCCATTCAACAATAGACTTGTATACAAATAGAACTTATACCAAATTTACTTTATACTAAAATAATAGAATCAATATTAAAGAAATTCAT
Organism: Allium fistulosum; assembly: GCA_030737815.1. Classification (NCBI taxonomy): domain Eukaryota; kingdom Viridiplantae; phylum Streptophyta; class Magnoliopsida; order Asparagales; family Amaryllidaceae; genus Allium; species Allium fistulosum. Next base: position 591,781,757 of record CM060905.1, on the reverse strand, counting down.
AATTCAAACCTTTTTTACGCTCTATTCAACTTCGTTGCATAAAATTGAAAAAGGGAATTTCTATTTGAATTGTGTAAATAGGTAGTGCAAACTACAAATAAAGGAATCCATACCTTACACACCATTTCCTAACTTATTTCTTTTCAAAACCCTTAATTAGATCCAAAGAAAAAGATAAGAAGTGGAATAGAATGTAAAACATTAAAATTGCAATAACTACACAATTCCACTATTTAATATAGAATAATTGAGATTCTAACTAAGAAGGGACATTTTGCTTTAGAGGAATTTTGGGGTTTTAGTGTGATGTTTTCATAAACAAAATTCCCAAAGGCATATATCAAATCCAAGTTATACTATACAATTACTAAAATAGAAAACTAAGATTTCCACTCATAAAATATCCTTAGCTCTTCCTCTTGGATTTGATTACGCCCGCTTTAAATCTCTTTCAGATCTCACCTTTTAGAAGTATACGACAATGGAATTGAATATGAATTAGGTTTAGAAATTTAGGGATTGGAAGAGAATAGGATTATAAATTGAATAATAAACACCTAAAATTTCTTACCTAAAACTATAGGAATTTTTTTGAATCTTTAAAGAGAGAGACCAATAGAGCTTCGCTTAGTTCCCAAAATAATTTGTAAATAAAAGTGAGGGGCTGAACTCTTATTTATAGTAGTCAGGAAACACCAAAACTGTTTGATTTAAGTCGGTTTAAAATAATAAAATCTGGAGTGTTAATGGTGTGAAAAACACCTAGCCGCCGCCATGACCATCGGTCGACCGATCCTACCTAGACGGTCGACCACTAACGATTGACTGGTTGGTTAATTTTGGAAACGATATTTTTTTCCATTTAATTTATATTTAATTCCTTAATTGATATTAGGTTAACTTTAATGTTTGCTTAACCCCCAAGTCTACCTACCGTTAATTTTTAATTTCAAATTTTGGAATCAATTATTAATTTGAATTTGAATTTTGAATCCGAAAACTTCAAACGTCAATAAATTTTACGTTTGAGCTCCTTTTTCAAAAGTTTATATATGGAAATTGATCTGAAAATCGCCATGAATGCAACTGCACAAATTTCATGGCCAAATTTTTTGACATTTACAAAATTTCCATTTTTTAGGCTTATTATTAATATATTTATTATTTTTTTCTTTATTAGTTAATTTCTTATTAATTTTTATGGGGTGTTACATTCTTCCCCCTTAAAAGGATTTTATCCCCGAAATCCCTAAGGGACAGACATTATAACGCGCACTAAACTTCCATGTTATACAACCAAGTTATCTACACAATCATCTACTCAACCAAAAGTGTAGTGTGATTATATATCCAAACATATTATAGATGAGCTCAATCCTAGCGTTAATGCAAGTGTCGTGACATATAGGCATGTAGGCAAACTGTAACGACCCAGAATTTCTGTCATTTGAAATTCAGATATTTAATTAATTTTAAATATTAACAAGTAAGATTTGTAAGTCGAATAAATTTAAATTCGAATATAGTGATTTAATTGGATAATTAAATTATTAATTTAATATCTGAAATTCCAGAAATAATTGGAAATAGGGTTTAATGTGTATAAAAATGATTTATAAAGTTATATTAAATCATATTGGAGTTAGAATGATGTTATAGGACTTTTAAAATTGAATTAAAAGTTAAATTATGAAAATTGAATATTTTAATATTTAATTGACGAGTAAAAATGACCATTTTTCAAACCGTCTCGGATTTCGATGAAACCAGTTTCATCGGATCCGTAATATGAAATTTTTGTAAGATTTCAAATTTCGTGTCAATCAGATTTACGGTTTGTCCGGGGCGAGCCAAAACGCATAGAAATCGTTTTAATCGACTTAATTTTAATTTGATCGTTTATTTCCGTAACTCGCACATATGACCGAATTAGCTCCCGAAACACGTTCCATTGTGTTCGGAATGTGGGTAAAACCTTAGAAACGCCAGCCGGCATGTTTGATTTCGAGTTCGAAAATTTTCGAGTGAATAGTGTTTTGAGAATTTTCTATAAAAGGACTTCACTTTCATCATTTTGCACTCAAAACCCTAACCCTAGTTGTAGCCGCCACTTTACTGTTAATGGCCAGAAATGCATGAATCTACTTCCCTCAAAATCTCCAAATCCATCGAGTTTTACGCAAAACATCCAACTGCAAAGTTGTAGAGAGTAACGAGATCTATACATCCTACGGTGGATTTTCGTTATAATCGTCGAATGAAGCCAGAAATCGCTCGCCTTCGTTCAACATTTACACACGTTTATCGAGGCGAATTAGCATCCGAGTTTGACCGGTCTCTGCCCATGGGTGCGTGGGGTTGCGAGCTACGTGGTAGCGGAGCTTGATCATCTTCAAAGTGTTTGAAATGGTCACGAAAATTGATGGGATGAAGGCGGCAATGGGTTGTTCTTCACGTACGTGATGCCTGGGTTTGAATGGAAGATAAGAAGCATCGAACGGCCAGATCTTGATCTCCAGAAACGTACGGCCAGATGATGTAGGGTTTAAAGAAATTAAAATAAAGTTGTAAAATTATTATCTTTTAAATCGTATAAACTTTGAAAAATCATATCTTTTTGATGCGAGGTCCGTTTCGCACGAAACGAATTGCGTCGGGTTTGTTTTGACGAGCACTACGCAATGGAGCTAGTTTGGAGTCGATTGGAGCTTTTGATAATTTTGTGTAAAATTAAACGTGCGTTTAATTTTATTCGAAATAAAATACTGCAACCGTTATTGAAAGCAAGGTGAGAACTCCTCACTCAATCGAATTGTGTTTTGATTTAAATTTTAAATAGTTAGATTTAAAATTCCTTGATTGTGTGAATTGAATGATGGTTGTTATCTATTGTGTTGAAATAGACCTTATACGCCGCATATTAAGCGGAGGTTATTTATTAAAAACATATACCGCGATAATTTCACCGTGAAGTGAAATTGGTATTATATATGTATTTGGAGTTGATTTCCCTCATTATATAGCGGATGAGACCTTATTGCACCGCACAATAGCGGATAGTATTTTATAAATCCCATATACCACGATATTCCACCTCGAAGTGGAATTGGTATTGTGCTAACATCTATGGATGCAGGGAAACAGGTTGGAGGGATCCAACTGGATTCCTCAAACATTTGAATTTATTTCAATGTTGTGTGTTGATTAATTATAATCGCCGTGTGATTATATTTGTGGATTGAAATTGTTGAAGGCTACGGTTTAGCCGAATATATTTTTGGTATCGTTGGATACCGAAAATAAATAAAATTGGATTTTTAAAATTCAAGCTGAAAATTCATTGTGAAAACTTATTTTTGAGAACTGGGAAATTAAAAAGGAGTTTTTAAAAGATAAAGTTTTATTTTTGAATCATATTGAATTAAATCTCAAATTTTGGGAAAAAGCCTTAATAAATGGATTTCAGAAAATATTATTTATAAGCTGAAGAAATTATTTAAAATTTGGATTTTTAAATAGATTTGAAGAGATACAGAAATTTATTTTAAAAGGGAAATAATTTGGAAATTAATTGGAAATTTGATTTGGTGTTTTGAAATAAATTTGAAAATCAATTTGAAATTAATTAATTATTAATTTACCATAACTAGTAAAATTTATTTATAGAAATTTACCTGATTTAAGTTAATAAGATGATTAATTTGATCCTATCAATGGATGTTTGGATTATATTGGATGTTGAATTGTTTGATATCCCAAATATGTGATGCTTTGTGATATATCATGTTCTGTGTTGTGATGTGTGATCTATTTATCTATGATATGAATATCTGTGATCTGTGAATTAAAGATAAGCGTTATAGTTATACCGCTTATCAATTATATTGTTATATTTGATCTGTGATGGTTGAATGTTGTTGCACTATTGTGTTAAACCCCTGGACTACACAATACACACACAAATGTGGATTTCACGTGGAAATCGGTTAAGTCACAGATTTTTGATAATTCTAAAGATTGAATTTTTGAATCCAAATTAGTTTTGGAAATTGGAATTGAAAGTTTTTGAAAATGAGTTTCAAAAATAAGAGTTATTTTAAATAACTTAATAAAAATTGGAATTTAAATCATTTGATTTAAATTTTGAATTCAATACTTGAAATTGAATTCAATAAATTTGGGAACTATGGTCTAAAGGATTTTACAAGTTATAAAAGGTGTTTATATGGGTTTTTAACCATTTAAAATATGGTTTTGGAAATTTAAATTTAAATCCAAGATTTGTACTTGGATGGCTTTAACCTGTGTAATTGTAACCAGTTTTTCTCAAAACAAAAACTATCAGTTTTTCAAATAATAATAGCTTTCATAAAGTGAAAAGATTTCCAATTTGTATCGAAACATTTCAAGTTGAAATGAAATTGTAAATAGTTTGGAAAAACTATGGATTAACCTTTGTAAGGATGATTAAGTTTTATTTTGAAATTAAAGAAGATTTTTAAAAGGTGTATCTTTTATATTATAAAAGACTTGAATTGTGAATAGTTTTGAAAGCTATAAATTAAATCTTGATTTAAAGATTTAATGGGTTAATCCAATTGAAATGGAAATTGATATGGAAATCTGTGAATGAATCTTTGTGAAACTGGGTAAACTTTGTGAAGTAAATCTTTTTGTTTAAAGATTTAAAATGGTAATTTGTTTAAACCATTTAAAGGAAAGGATTTGGGTAATAAGTTGTGACTTAATTGAAATCCCTATATCCATATGTTTTAAATATTGTGCTCACTATTCGAATTAGCCGGGAGAGGACCTTTGTGTCATATAACCCATTCCGAATAAGTGATACGACGATATGGATAACATTTGAAGACCGGTGGTGAAGACCGGGTATTTGTGAAAACGATAGGATGACCTATCGATTGTCTCTGCACCGTTAGCTACGGTATAGAGATTTCCTTTGTGATGGGAAGTTCGATAAGGATTGTGAATACCCGGATTGCAAGGGCTTCTTTGGAAGTGCCTTCGGTTCTGTTCGAACCCGAAACGGACTTGTATGGTTACATGTTTGACATTACATTTTGAGATATAAAGCTGATTTCTTTCAAATACATTTCTGTTGGTGGCGGAGAATTTATTCTCTTAGCTTAACACCCTTCTCTGAGACGTACGAGCTCAGAGGTTATGTAGTTGAAGGTTATCAGTGGTATACTCCCAATTTGGTAATGTGGCATGCTGAGTGTTGCTGTGTGATGATTATTTATTGATCATTTGTTGATCAAAGCATAGCTTTGTGGACGAGACTTCGTCAGATCTCACAACCCAGAAATGGTCAAAACAGGAATATGCGGCAAGGTTATGAGGGTCGCTCCCTTTAGGGTATGTCATTTCCTTCTGGAAAAGGGTGGTATCAGGTATGGAGCCTTGGTATTTAACCTATGTGGTTACTCCAATCTCATTTACTCTGTGATTGTTGTTTGATAGAGGCGCCTCGGATAAAGGTCCCAAAGGACCGGGGGGTGGCATATTCATGTAGTAGTTACCTAGTGTAAGAGGTAACCCGGCCTTGTGTTGGCAGAGATCCAGTTAGGTTCTCGGGACGTCCAACCAGAGGCGATCCCATTGGCAGTAGGAAGTTCCTTAGCCTGACCATTTGTTGGAAATCCAAAGAAACAATACGAGCCCTGTACGGTTGAATTGTATAACCTGCCATGGAATGTGGCGGTAACCTGCTATTGAACATGGTAGCTATAGTAGGCATAAGTGCAAAATGCCTATGCTGGCTAAGATTAATATTATACTTTCGAAATGTTTCTACACTACGCACTAATAATAATAATAATCCAATGATTTTGCGTAGTAAGCATATTTGACTATCATAAGAAGAAATCTCCTCCAATTCTGCATTTGCATTGTGTATGTGGCGGGAGGTCTTATGGTAGTTTCATTTTCCAAAAAGCATTGCGGATGTCTTTTACTTCCTTTGTTGTTATTTTAAAGATAATAACTATTTTAGTTCTCACACCAGTCCCATGACTGACCTGGAGTTTATTATTTCCTTCCTAAACTCTAGGTGCCCATAATTTTCCACACGGGCAGCCTAGAGTTAGGTTATCAGGTCATTCTGGATTCAGGAGATGCTGTGGAGCTCAGTGGCGAGCTGGATGGCGAGACGTATCACTTGTATATGATATTATTTTTTTCCACTGTGTATTCTGTATGAGGACAAATTGTATAACTGTCCATTGATGTATTGTATTGTATATTGACTCTGATGATGATGTAATGTGAATAAACTGATATAGTTCTTTGATTTAAAGATTATTCATTTATCTATTATATATTGTTCCGCTGCGAATGTGAGATTCTGATATTGTTTCTGTTGTTTCTTCTTTCTTTCTTTCTGTCTTCTTCTACCTCTTCTTTTTAACCATAACAATTTGGTTTTCCGGCATTCGATTGCTCGGTAGTTGATACAGTGGACATATTAATGTCGATTTTCAGAAGTCGAAAATCCTGAATCGTTACATGTGGTATCAGAGCATATGGTTAAGCGATAACCTTGGCTCTGTTGGGTGTTACTCATTAGAGATAGAGTTAGTAGTACTCTAGAATGAGTGTGAGTGTAATAATAGATATGAGCACGTATTTGTTAGTGAAGATGAAATTATTTTGTATTATGTTGACTTATCGGCTGATTGTTTATAGATTCTGGTCGGTGCAGTCTAACTAACTGTAATCGATAGGGGTTTCTAAACTCTTAAACAAGATGAACCGACAAAGTATCATTTTAAATTGGGTAAATGAAATAATTTTACCTCGATTATATTTTGTATATAAAGGAAATAATTTTTCAAAATTATTAAAGTGTATATTAAATTGAATTGTTTGGTTGTTGAAAATGTGAATATATATAAATTAACGAAAGTTGTTTGAATAATCTAAATGAAAGCAACAATTGTATAAGTATAGAATAATAGTGAAATTATATGAGAAAAAGATTTATAAATGTGATTTATAAATAAAAGGAAACTTTAAAAGAATATTAAGCACTGAATTCACTACTATTACTGGAAAATAATAAGGGTGATGACTGCATCATCATCAGTGTCATTTTCGAGTTTCTGTGTGATGAATTTGCTACCATAGTAAATTGAAAAATTGAAGTTTTATTGTGATAAACAAAATTTAAATTAAAATCCAAATTGTAATTGATAATTATAAGTGAAATGAGTTTTATACTTATAATATGATTTGGAAGTTAAATAAATAAGTTGTGTAACTTATAAAATGAGGAGATGTAAGTGAAACCAAATGATAAATGGTTAAACAAATTTCGTTAAGTAAAATGAGATATGAATTTGAATAATTGATGAAATTTGACTTTGGTAAAAGTTAAATAGAATTTATTTTAGAATTGGAATCTGAATTGGATTTATAAGTGGAAATTTAAGTTAAGTTAAACAAATGATGTTTAATTGGAATTGAACTTAAGTAATGTTGTATGAAATTGATTTTGGTATCAAAATGAATTAATGAATGAAGTCATTAAATGGATTTGAACTTGAGTTATATAAATGAAATTCAACTTAGTTGTAAAATGAATTAGCAATTGAATTGAACTAAAAGATTGAATGTTAATCAATCGAATGTAAGTAAATTGATATGGAATAATGGATGTAAGTGTTAATTCATTAAAAGCTAATGTAATTGGGAATTGAATAATTGAATGAAAATCAATAGAATATTAAACCAATTGGAAAATTAAAAAGTGTTAAACCAAATTGAATGTGAAGTAAAGTAAATTGAATAAATTTGGTTATGTTGGTTATGACATTGGTTGTTATATGATTGTTGGTTGATTGTATATAATTCATTAAGTGTTAATGAAATTGAATTAGTGAAAATGAAAACTATGTAATTGAATTTGAATTGAAAGTGAACCAACTTGAATTTAAATTAGTGAATGTAAACTAATTGAAAATGAATAAATGAATGTCGTTGTATATAATTGGTTGTAAACAATTACAAGTAATGTCGAAGTTATATAAGTTGCTTATAAACCTTGTTTAGTATGCATTTCTTTTAATATGCATGTGTTGTAGTTGTTTAAAAGAGTAAATTGTTAATAACTTTATATATATGTCACTTACGTGTTTCAATTGAGTAAGTACAGGTGCCGTTCGGCTGATTTGGTTGTGCTAAAATGCTAAATTAATAACTGCTTTGCTTAAAAATGCTAAAAAGGTACGCCTACGCAATAAAAATAGGAAATATGAACTGTTTTTCTGCTTTTCCGACCGTGTGGGTCGATGTATATATATTTATGTCTATTGTGATCCTACTACGATCGAATCGCGCAAAGGAGGCTATAGCGAATTTTTCTAAAAATTTAAGGCGTTAGAAATTTTCGGGAAATTTTGGAAAATTTGTGAAAACTAAATTTTGGATTTGGAGTTAAAAGTTAAACGATATAGTTGTTTTGAAAAGTATAACTAAGTATGGATTTGAAAAACTTAGTAAAGTTTTTAAAAGAGTTTAACTTTGGATTTTGGGGAAGTTGTACACTTAAATGATTTTGAAATCTAATTTGAACGAATTGTTTGAAAAGTTAATGGATTCTGTAACCTTTTCTTACTTGGCAATTTCGAGGACGAAATTCTTTTAAGGGGGGAAGATTGTAACGACCCAGAATTTCTGTCATTTGAAATTCAGATATTTAATTAATTTTAAATATTAACAAGTAAGATTTGTAAGTCGAATAAATTTAAATTCGAATATAGTGATTTAATTGGATAATTAAATTATTAATTTAATATCTGAAATTCCAGAAATAATTGGAAATAGGGTTTAATGTGTATAAAAATGATTTATAAAGTTATATTAAATCATATTGGAGTTAGAATGATGTTATAGAACTTTTAAAATTGAATTAAAAGTTAAATTGTCAAAATTGAATATTTTAATATTTAATTGACGAGTAAAAATGACCATTTTTCAAACAGTCATGGATTTCGACGAAACCAGTTTCATCAGATCCATAATGTGAAATCTTTGTAAGATTTCAAATTTCGTGTCAATCGGATTTACGGTTTGTCCGGGGCAAGCCAAAACGCATAGAAATCGTTTTAATCGATTTAATTTTAATTTGATCGTTTATTTCTGTAACTCGCACATATGACCAAATTAGCTCCCGAAACACATTCCATTATGTTCAGAACACGGGTAAAACCTTAGAAATGCCAGCCGGCACGTTTGATTTCGAGATCGAAAATTTTCGAGTGAATAGTGTTTTGAGAATTTTCTATAAAAGGACTTCACTTTCATCATTTTGCACTCAAAACCCTAACCCTAGTTGTAGCCACCACTTTACTGTTAATGGCCAGAAATGCATGAATCTTCTTCCCTCAAAATCTCCAAATCCATCGAGTTTTACGCAAAACATCCAACCGCAAAGTTGTAGAGAGTAACGAGATCTATACATCCTACGGTGGATTTTCGTTATAATCGTCGAATGAAGCCAGAAATCGCTCGCGTTCATTCAACATTTGCACGCATTTATCGAGGCGAATTAGCAGCCGAGTTCGACCGGTCTCTGGCCATGGGTGCGTGGGGTTGCGAGCTACGTGGTGGCAGAGCTTGATCATCTTCAATGTGTTTGAAATGGTCACGAAAATTGATGGGATGAAGGCGGCAATGGGTTGTTCTTCACGTACGTGATGCCTGGGTTTGAACGGAAGAGAAGAAGCATTGAACGGCCAGATCTTGATCTCCAGAAACGTACGGCCAGATGATATAGGGTTTAAAGAAATTAAAATAAAGTTGTAAAATTATTATCTTTTAAATCGTATAAACTTTGAAAAATCATATCTTTTTGATGCGAGGTCCGTTTCGCACGAAACGAATTGCGTCGGGTTCATTTTGATGAGCACTACACAATGGAGCTGGTTTGGATTCGATTGGAGCTTGTGATAATTTTGGGTAAAATTAAACGTGCGTTTAATTTTATTCGAAATAAAACACTGCAACCATTATTGAAAGCAAGGTGAGAACTCCTCACTCAATCGAATTGTGTTTCGATTTAAATTTTAAATAGTTAGATTTAAAATTGCTTGATTGTGTGAATTGAGTGATGGTTGTTATCTATTGTGTTGAAATAGACCCTATACGCCGCATATTAAGCGGAGGTTATTTATTAAAAACATATACCGCGATAATTTCACCGTGAAGTGGAATTGGTATTATATATGTATTTGGAGTTGATTTCCCACATTATATAGCAGATGAGACCCTATTGCGCCGCATAAAAGCGGATAGTATTTTATAAATCCCATATACCGTGATATTCCACCTCGAAGTGGAATTGGTATTGTGCTAACATCTATGGATGCAGGGAAACAGGTTGGAGGGATCCAACTGGATTCCTCAAACATTTGAATTTATTTCAATGTTGTGTGTTGATTAATTTTAATCGCCGTGTGATTATATTTGTGGATTGAAATTGTTGAAGGCTACGGTTTAGCCGCATATATTTTTGGTATCGTTGGATACCGAAAATAAATAAAATTGGATTTTTAAAATTCAAGCTGAAAATTCATTATGAAAACTTATTTTTGAGAATTGGGAAATTAAAAAGGAGTTTTTAAAAGATAAAGTTTTATTTTTGAATCATATTGAATTAAATCTCAAATTTTGGGAAAAAGCCTTAATAAATGGATTTCGGAAAACATTATTTATAAGTTGAAGAATTTATTTAAAATTTGGATTTTTAAATAGTTTTGAAGAGATAAAGAAATTTATTTTAAAAGGGAAATAATTTGGAAATTAATTCGAAATTTGATTTGGTGTTTTGAAATAAATTTGAAAATCAATTTGAAATTAATTGATTATTAATTTACCATAACTAGTAAAATTTATTTATAGAAATTTACCTGATTTAAATTAATCAGATGATTAATTTGATCCTATCTATGGATGTTTGGATTATATTGGATGTTGAATTGTTTGATATCCCAAATATGTGATGCTTTGTGATATATCATGTTCTGTGTTGTGATGTGTGATCTATTTATCTATGATATGAATATCTGTGATCTGTGAATTAAAGATAAGCGTTATAGTTATACCGCTTATCAATTATATTATTATATTTTATCTGTGATGGTTGAATGTTGTTGCACTATTGTGTTAAACCCCTGGACTACACAATACACACACAAATGTGGATTTCACGTGGAAATCGGTTAAGTCACAGATTTTTGACAATTCTAAAGATTGAATTTTTGAATCCAAATTAGTTTTGGAAATTGGAATTGAAAGTTTTTGAAAATGAGTTTCAAAAATAAGAGTTATTTTAAATAACTTAATAAAATTGGAATTTAAATCATTTGATTTAAATTTTGAATTCAATACTTGAAATTGAATTCAATAAATTTGGGAACTATGGTCTAAAGGATTTTACAAGTTATAAAAGGTGTTTATATGGGTTTTTAACCATTTAAAATATGGTTTTGGAAATTTAAATTTAAATCCAAGATTTGTACTTGGATGGCTTTAACCTGTGTAATTGTAACCAGTTTTTTTCAAAATGAAGACTATCAGTTTTCAAATAATAATAGCTTTCATAAAGTGAAAAGATTTCCAATTTGTATCGAAACATTTCAAGTTGAAATGAAATTGTAAATAGTTTTGGAAAAACTATGGATTAACCTTTGTAAGGATGATTAAGTTTTATTTTGAAATTAAAGAAGATTTTTAAAAGGTGTATCTTTTATATTATAAAAGATTTGAATTGTGAATAGTTTTGAAAGCTATAAATTAAATCTTGATTTAAAGATTTAATGGGTTAATCCTATTGAAATGGAAATTGATTTGGAAATCTATGAATGAATCTTTGTGAAACTGGGTAAACTTTGTGAAGTAAATCTTTTTGTTTAAAGATTTAAAATGGTAATTTGTTTAAACCATTTAAAGGAAAGGATTTGGGTAATAAGTTGTGACTTAATTGAAATCCCTATATCCATATGTTTTAAATATTGTGCTCACTATTCGAATTAGCCGGGAGAGGACCTTTGTGTCATATAACCTATTCCGAATAAGTGATACGACAATATGGATAACATTTAAAGACCGGTGGTGAAGACCGGGTATTTGTGAAAATGATAGGATGACCTATCGATTGTCTTTGCACTGTTAGCTACGGTATAGAGATTTCCTTTGTGATGGGAAGTTCGATCGGGATTGTGAATACCCGGATTGCAAGGGATTCTTTGGAAGTGCCTTCGGTTCTGTTCAAACCCGGAACAGACTTGTATGGTTACATGTCTGACATTACATTTTGAGATATAATGCTGATTTCTTTCAAATACATTTCTGTTGGTGGCAGAGAATTTATTCTCTTAGCTTAACACCCTTCTTTGAGACGTACGAGCTCAGAGGTTATGTAGTTGAAGATTATCAGTGATATACTCCCAATTTGGTAATGTGGCATGCTGAGTGTTGCTGTGTGATGATTATTTATTGATCATTTGTTGATCAAAGCGTGGCTTTGTGAAAAAGCGTAGCTTTGTGGACGAGACTTCGTCAGACCTCACAACCCGGAAATGGTCAAAACAGGAATATGCGGCAAGGTTATGAGGGTCGCTCCCTGTAGGGTATGTCATTTCCTTCTGGAAAAGGGTGGTATCAGGTATGGAGCCCTGGTATTTAACCTATGTGGTTACTCCAATCTCATTTACTCTGTGATTGTTGTTTGATCGAGGCGCCTCGGATAAAGGTCCCAAAGGACCGGGGGGGTGGCATATTCGTGTAGTAGTTACCTAGTGTAAGAGGTAGCCCGGCCTTGTTTTGGCAGAGATCCGGTTAGGTTCTCGGGACGTCCATCCAGAGGCGATCCCATTGGCAGTAGGAAGTTCCTTAGCCTGACCATTTGTTGGAAATCCAAAGAAACAATACGAGCCTTGTACGGTTGAAATTGTATAACCTGCCATGGAATGTGGCGGTAACCTGCTATTGAACATGGTAGCTATAGTAGGCATAAGTGCAAAATTCCTATGCTGGCTAAGATTAATATTATACTTTCGAAATGTTTCTGCACTACGCACTAATAATAATAATAATCCAATGATTTTGCGTAGTAAGCATGTTTGACTATCATAAGAAGAAATCTCCTCCAATTCTGCGTTTGCATTGTGTGTGTGGCGGGAGGTCTTATGGTAGTTTTATTTTCCAAAAAGCATTGCGGATGTCTTTTACTTCCTTTGTTGTTATTTTAAAGATAATAACTGTTTTAGTTCTCACACCAGTCCCATGACTGACCTGGATTTTATTGTTTCCTTCCTAAACTCTAGGTGCCCATAATTTCCACACGAGCAGCCTTGAGTCAGGTTATCAGGTCATTCTGGATTCAGGAGATGCTATGGAGCTCAGTGGCGAGCTGGATGGCGAGACGTATCACTTGTATATGATATTATTATTTTTCCTCTGTGTATTTTGTATGAGGACAAGTTGTATAACTGTCTATTGATGTATTGTATTGTATATTGACTCTGATGATGATGTAATGCGAATAAACTGATATAGTTCTTTGATTTAAAGATTATTCATTTATCTATTATATATTGTTCTACTGCGAATGTGAGATTCCGATATTGTTTCTGTTGTTTCTTCTTTCTTTCTTTCTGTCTTCTTCTACCTCTTCTTTTAAACCATAACAATTCGGTTTTCCGGCATTCGATTGCTCGACAGTTAATACAATGGACGTATTAATGTCGATTTTCGGAAGTCGAAAATCACGAATCGTTACACAAACATCCTAAATATGTAAAAAAAAGTTTCTATATGAGTGCAATAGTGACGGTGAAAAGTGTGGCAACCATATCCTACCATCCAATCTAGCAATCAGATGCAACTAAAACCTAATTTTGGAGAAAGAAAGTTTACCGGTGAAAAGCTCGGGATAAGAATCCATCGTCTTCTCTTCAGTTTTCCATGAGCTTTCCGCTGAATTATCCTCCCATTATACTCGAACCAGCCTAATTTCTTTGTTGTGGAGCTTCCTCATTCTGTGTTTTAATGCGTGCGGTGGCACGAGATTCTATTGGATCTGTCTTAATATCTCTTAATTGATCAGGCTCTACAATGTTGGCTATTATATGAAGGCTTTCCTTATGTGTGAAATATGCAAAATGTCATGGACTCCTACCAACTTATCTGTAGCCCCACTCGATAAGAAAGTCTTTCTATTCTTTCCAAAATTTGGAACGACACAACAAATCTTGGTGCTAACTTCCCCGTCTTTTCAAATCTCACGACCTTCTTAAGCGGGGTAACTTTAAAAAACACTGTGTCCCCTACTTCAAACTCTAACTCTTTTCTTCGCTTGTTCGTATAGGATTTCTGGCGATCTTATGCGGCCTTCATTCGCTACCTAATCAATTTAACTTTTCCAAAATCCCTTGAGTTGAATTTGGTCTGAGTAAAATTTTATCACTGGTTTCCCACCAACAATTGGACGATTTGCATGGCTACCCATAAAGCGCTTCAAAGGGTGCCATACCATCGTTGCTTGGTGACTATTATTATACACGAATTCGACTTGAGGTTTTGTAAATCATAAAGGGTATGATTTGAAGATACTATAAGTGTATGGTATAAAATGTTTTGAGATTGGCTTTGGGGAAAAAGGCGCTCCCTTGAAATGAACTTCTCAGGAGTGCCACAGGGTGGTACTGCCTTGAACCCTAAGGGAGGTTCTAAAGTTGATCCTGTGAGGAGTCCAGACAAAACTAGTTCCTGAGGATTATGTGTAGCGAAAGTCGAGGGCGCTGATGCCTACAGAGGCATTTGGGTTATGCTGTGACGATAGTGTAACTCGATGTCACTACGATCTACTGCAGACCATAGCGAAAGTCGTGTGTGCCGCTGAGAGCCAACAGTCTATGTTTGATTTTATATCGGTAGACTGTGACACTATGGTAACATAGCAAAAGTCGTGTGTGCCGCTGAGAGCCAACAGTCTATGTTTGATTTTATATCGGTAGACTGCGACCTATGTGGGAGTAGAGAAGTTTCATTTTTGGCAGCGAAAATCGAGGGCGCTAATGCCTACAATTACATGGACTTTTGCTGCGATGGCAACGTAACCCAGGATGTAACTGCGACCATGGATGGGGGTGATGATTTTCAGAGCATTCTCACCAAAGATATTTTCTCTATTTTTAAAACTGATTCCTATATTTTCAATAAAACTATTTTCCAAGTATTTTCACTGGATGTTAAAAACGAGTTTACCAAGTACTTATAGATTTTCAGTCCTACGCCTGATCAACATATGACCGAATTTCTGTGAGAACAAGAATGGACTTGTTGAAACATCAAGTTATAAAAAGTATTTTTATAAAAAAATATTTTTGTAATACTATATAGATTTTAAAGTGTTTTAAAAATGATCAAAAGATAATTTATCTGATAATAAGTATTGAAAATTCTGGCTTCGTTCCTTTTCGAGGACGAAAAGATTCAAAGGGGGGAGGAATGTGATAACCCAGATTTTTGGACATCCGGTAATTGGATAATTAACTGGTTTATTCAAATGAACAAATAAAATTCCGATAATAAAAGATATCTGGTTATGTAAGTGAATTTGAAAATATAATAAAAAATTGGATTATAGATATTTGGATAAATATTTGATAATCTCCTAATATAATTACTTAAAATTTGACAAATTATTCTTTTAAAACAAATAATAATGATTGTATATATATATGGATATAAGAAGATTTTAAATAGAAAAATTATTATTTTCAAACAAATTGAAATTTGTGTTTGTTTAAGTAAATATATTTGTGTGAGTTGATTACAGTTTGGATTTTAAATTGTATTTGAATTTGAATTTGAAATTCAAAGGGTAGATATATATATATATATATATATCTTAAATATATTTTGGATTTGAAAATATATTATATATGATTTTATTTAGAATATAGTTTGTTTTCTTTAAAAGGATTTATTCTTATAAATTAAGATATGTATTTATTAATTAGGAAATTAATTTTAAAAAAAATCCTTATAAACATTTAAAAATTTATTTATGCATGTAAAATACATGTGTTAAATTATAAACCTCCTTATTAACAAGTGTTAGATGATTAAGTAGGAAGAAAGACAAGTGTCACTTTTATTTTAATTTTCTTTTATTTTTAATAAAACCTAATTTAACTTATATAAACACATATCCATTCTCTTCTCATTTCTTTTTCTATCTTCATTTTCAAAATCAAAGACCAAAAGCCTGTAAACGGTTTAAAACCAGAAATAAAATTTCAAACAGCAATCCACTTTTACCAATCTCAGTTTAAAGCAAGATTTCATCTTAAAAACTAAATCAAGCAAAGATCATCTCAACAAAATCAATAGCAGATCAAAGCAAGTTTAAATCAAAACATTTTCCAGTTTTTTTAAACAAGTTGTTGTTCCAAAGTTCAAGATCTAGATTCAACTCAACCTAAAAGTAAAGAACGGATCAACATCAAGTTACAGATCAAATTTCAAGTTCAAAGATCTTAAGCAATCTCCAGTTTTCAAAATCTCAGAGCTGTTTCTCTGCTCAAAACAAAGGTGAGTAAACTAAAATTTAAGACAGTTTAAACTTGGTGCATGTAGTAGATTCTTGAAGTAAATTTGTGATGAATGTTTGCGTAAATGTTTTCATGTTTGTTTTAGGATGAAATACATGTAAATATGCAGATATATAAGTGTGCATGTCTGGTTCATCTCTGTTTCAAGTTACAGTTTTTTTTAAAAATAAAGTCAAAATTCAAATCTCCTCTTTAATTCTCTTATAGGTTGAGAAATTCAAACAAGTTATGATTGTTTAAATCATAAACTAAGTTTTAAAAATATATTTAAGTAAATTTAGTTTGTATATTTCTGGAAATCAAGAAAAGACAGTGGAAACTTAAAACATGTTGAAATTCAATTATCACAACTCTTTGATTCATTTATATAATCTTAATCACCATCAAAAATCATGAATTTTAAAAGTTAAATCCAGATTTTAAATGATAGATCGAGCGAGTAATTCGAGATTGATCGGAATTGGGAAATTGGGCTATTTCTGGTGGTCGAAGGACTTGGGAAGGTCGGGGTCGTTACTGGAGACGGCAAGGGTGTAGGCGGTCTTGGGAAAAATGTCAGGTGGATTTTTAAACCATCGAGGCGGAGTCACGATGATGGATTAGGGTTAAAAACCCAGGTTTGGTCGAGGCTAGAAAGTTTGTCGCTGCGATGTGTCTAGGGCATCGGGGTTCATCAGAGGTTGGGAAATGGAAGCGAGGGTCTTCGGTGGAGCTGTGGTAGGAGGCTTGTGATCTCGGGTGGTCGGAGTAGTTAGGACGAGGAGGATTCTTGGTCGAAGTTTTCTGTTCCAATTCGATCAGACATCTCGTTTTTGATTGTGAGTTCGAGTTGAAGTTCTGGGTGATCGGACCCTTTGAGGAAGTGGTCGCCGACATGTGGGGCGTATCGGCGATGATCGGAATCGCCTCGATCACCGATGCACGTGCACGCATGTCAGAAGATTGGTTTGGTGCTATGGGTTTGGGAAGAAGGCTGTGGCCTCGAGTTTTTGCTTCCAGGAAAGTGAAGGACTTGCTCGAGTTTTGTATTGAATAGTTCGACTTGTCGACGATCGTAGCATCGATCGGTGGTGGCTGGAATCATTGTCCATGCGCACAAAGTATCTTGGTTATCGTAGTGTTTGGGAAGAAAGGCTTTTACTAGGGGACGTACTCGAGATCGAACAGGTTTGACTCGAAGAGAATACGTGAATGAATTGCTCGGGGAAATTTAAATTTAGCTCGGAAAAAATATGCTTATGCTCGGGTTTTTGAAATGGGAATAAGTTTCAAAGAAAAGAAAATACAAGTCTTTAAATTTTAACTTAGTCTAGTCTAAAATAAATTCTTATCCCAAATTCTTTTGAGAAAATAAATATTGATTTAAGATGGAATCAATCAAAGGTTTGAGATAAAATGTTTCGAAGTAATTAAGTTTTAAAATGTTTAAAATATACATAACCATTATTTTAAAACTTATTTTAAATAAACTTAATTTTTGTAATTAAGTAATTAATCAAGATAATAGTTTATCTTAAATTTATGAAAGTTGATTAATTTGTAATTAATCAAAGTGATTAATTAATTGTAAGAAATTAGTATAAGTAATTAAAGATTAATTATTTAATAAATTATTACTTAATAAAAGTGATTAAATTATTAATTACTCAAAAGGATTAAATTTTATGTGGATTATTAATTAAAGATTAATTAATTTATTAAGGAAAGTAATTGAAGTTAATTAATCAAGGATTGATTAATTAAGGAAGATAATTAAAAGATGATTAATTATTTAGAGTAAATCACTTAATGAAATTAATTAATGACAAATACCTAATGAAGTAATTATAGAAATAATTACCTAATGTCATTAGTTAAGGTGGGTAATTAATAGACAATTAGTGAATGTGATTTATTAAAGGATAATTACTTAAAGTAAGTAATTAAAGGTTTGATTAATTAAGGAAACTTATTAAGGGTTAGTTAATTAATGAGTGTGATTAATTAAAGGATAATTAATCAATATAAGTAAATTATAAGATAATTAATTTAAGTGATTAATTAAGGATAATTACTGTAAATGGTTAAGGATAATTAATTTGTGAAATCAATTAAAGGCTAATTACTTAATGTAATTAAAGTATAATTAATCAAGGATGATTAATTAAAATGGAAATTTTTTTTGGATGATTAATTAATTGGTTTGTAGTTAAAAAGCAAGGTTTAAAAGTAATGGAAGTAATTAATTTAATTCATTTGTGGTTAATTAAATTAATTAGAGATGGTATGGTTGATAAATCTTGCTATGAATGATTGAATGATATTGTATGCCTTAATTTAGTTGATATCTCTGGTATGTGATGTGGAATGCTATGTGATATAATATGTTTAGGTTAAAACAGTCATCACAAATTTACTTCAAGAATCTACTACATGCACCAAGTTTAAACTGTCTTAAATTTTAGTTTACTCACCTTTGTTTTGAGCAGAGAAACAGCTCTGAGATTTTGAAAACTGGAGATTGCTTAAGATCTTTGAACTTGAAATTTGATCTGTAACTTGATGTTGATCTGTTCTTTACTTTTAGGTTGAGTTGAATCTAGATCTTAAACTTTGGGCAGTAACTTGTTTAAAAAAACTGGAAAATATTTTGATTTAAACTTGCTTTGATCTGCTATTGATTTTGTTGAGATGATCTTTGCTTGATTTAGTTTTTGAAGATGAAATCTTGCTTTAAACTGAGATTGGTAAAAGTGGATTGCTGTTTGAAATTTTATTTCTGGTTTTAAACCGTTTACAGGCTTTTGGTCTTTGATTTTGAAAATGAAGATAGAAAAAGAAATGAGAAGAGAATGGATATGTGTTTATATAAGTTAAATTAGGTTTTATTAAAAATAAAAGAAAATTAAAATAAAAGTGACACTTGTCTTTCTTCCTACTTAATCCTCTAACACTTGTTAATAAGGAGGTTTATAATTTAACACATGTATTTTACATGCATAAATAAATTTTTAAATGTTTATAAGGCTTTTTTTTAAAATTAATTTCCTAATTAATAAATACATATCTTAATTTATAAGAATAAATCCTTTTAAAGAAAACAAACTATATTCTAAATAAAATCATATATAATATATTTTCAAATCCAAAATATATTTAAGATATATTATATCTACCCTTTGAATTTCAAATTCAAATTCAAATACAATTTAAAATCCAAACTGTAATCAACTCACACAAATATATTTACTTAAACAAACACAAATTTCAATTTGTTTGAAAATAATAATTTTTCTATTTAAAATCTTCTTATATCCATATATATAAATAATCATTATTATTTGTTTTAAAAGAATAATTTGTCAAATTTTAAGTAATTATATTAGGAGATTATCAAATATTTATCCAAATATCTATAATCCAATTTTTTATTATATTTTCAAATTCACTTACATAATCAGATATCTTTTTTTATCAGAATTTTATTTGTTCAATTGAATAAACCGGTTAATTATCCAATTACCAGATGTCCAAAAATCTAGGTTATCACATAGGTGCTGCTCCGAGTGTCCACTAAAGTCCATGATGCAAGCTCTCAACAAATCTTCCAAGATCCTATTCACCCTTTTAGTTTGACCATTTGTCTGTGGATGGTATGCAATACTAAGGTTCGACAAAGTTCCTAAAGCTGCTTGCAAGCTCCTTCAAAATTCACAGTAAATAAGGGATCCATATCACTAATAATGCTAACCGGAATTCCATTAAGTCGAACCGCCTCCTTGATATAAATCTGCGCTAGAGACGCTGCGGTCTTATTGCTTCTAACCGGAATAAAATGAGTGCTTTTTAGTGAGCTTATCTACTATAACCTAAATAGCTTTATTGCCCTTTTGACTCATAAGCAACCCATCTATAAAGTCCATTAATATATGCTTCCATTTCCAAGTCAGAATCACCCATGCTAATAACGATCCTTCGGGATTTCCTTGCTCGGCCTTTATCCTTTGGCACGTCAAACATTTGGAAACAAATTTAGCCGCCCTCTTCTTCATTCTTGGCCAATAGAAAATTCTCTTCATATCCCTATACATCTTATCTCCTTTGGGGTGAATGGTCATCCTTGAATGGTGTTACGCTGCCAGGTAAAATTTATCTTTCCTAAATCCTAAAGTTTTTAGGATTGAAGCATTCTTTACTTCTATTTACTAAGCTAATTTCCTCATTAACTTCTGGTCTTTCCTGTAGTTTATTGCTAGTTAAGTTTCTCGATGAAATTTCCTTATTTACGTTGTTTCTCAATATATACATACATATATATATGTATATGTATATGTATATGTATATGTATATGTATATGTATGTATGTATATAACGGTCTATTCCCATCCATAAAATCAACATAGTGATAAAACTGGAGCATCTCTCATACCATGTCGTATGCTTTTCCAATAACCTAAGGTAGACAACTACCGATGACAACCCAAAAACCCTAAAAGAAAATTTTGTTGGAAGCTGCCACCCATCATCAACTGGTGTTAATGATGTTATGATCCTAACACTCATCACGTTCTTCCACCATCACCCACCTTCGTAATTCTCCTTCTTGGTTTCTAACAAATGCGATCCATCCATTACTTCAGTTAGTATACTCGATTATGGGATAAATTAAGCATCCCCATAAATGCCATATTAAATTCCCTAATCAGTCCTCATTTAATTCCTTTTGACTCTCTATTAATCACAAATTATTGCCCATTAAATTTGTAATAATGTCCATAAATCCTAGTCCTATAATTACTATGTTGTTAATAACTGATGCAAATATTGTCGTAAATTACGCTATTTATATACTTTAAATTTTAATTGGTAAGCGCGGTTATACGTATTTATGTATTCCTATTTCTAAATATTGCTTTCTAAACTAGAACATTCCTTTCCATATTTCAATTTATTAGAGTTATACTTCCAAAAGGATTACCATTAAAGATTTCCATAAATTAACCTAAAGTGAGATCTTTACTTTGTCTGAAATTACAAGGAACTATTTCTTTTCTTTAATTGAAATAGATAGTGTAAACTACTGAAATGAATAAACATATCTTACACATCTCTTTCCCTTTTTGATATATCCTTTGTTAATTCAATTGACATGCTTTTATACACATTTTGGAATTGGATAATTTATGGAAATTACATGGAACCCTCTCCAATAAATCAAAACATAGAATTTCACATTCCAAGTCAACTAGGGCAACCTAATTTACAACCAAATTATAGATCTGGAATATATTTACAACCTTACCAACATTCTTAAATTAAATATGTAGGACTGATTTCCAATTTCCATATCAAGTTGTACATACTATTCATATTTTATTCATATCTTAAAACCTTTACCCTATCTTACCTAAGTAGTGATTCCTATCTACTCCATAAAAAATTTGGTTCGGTTTTTACCATTCTTTATAAAACTAAAATTTCATAATCATAAAGTATTCAATTCGAAACCTTTATCTTTGAAAATATAAACTTAAAAATCCCATTACGCTAGTATGTGGCATTTGAAATTTAGAAATTTTCTCATTTCAAAAGAAAACTTTTAAACATATTTTGGAACAGAACTTCCGATTTTCAAAATAGTTTGAGGAATCAAATTCCCAAGTATTTAAACACCGTATTTTATTTTTTTATTAATCACTTGAGAGAAAAATCTTCCAAAAACACTTGAACTCAACTTCTCAAAAGCATTTAAACAAAAAAATTTCAAAAGCATTCGAACTCAATTTTTCAAAATAATTACCGTTTTATTCTTAACCCTAAATTCAATAATTGCTTATAAAAATAATTTTCTTTCTCAAGGACTTACTTCGTTAAAAGTTGGATTTCTTTAACCTAAAACATTCAAAAACTCAATTATTGTAACAATTCGTTTTTTATTTTTTATTTTTTTCAAAAACCATCTTCTAAAACTTTAAACAATGAAAAATGGAGTAGACAAGGATAACTTCTTTCCTATTGTTTTCCTATGCTATTCATATTGCTTCTCTCCCCTATATTATTTCTAACTAGATTAATAATCCTATTTTATATAAATTCCTAATGTTATTGCTATCTAAATTTCTCAATATTGACTCATCATAGTGTGTTTGTCTACTACTTTAGTCATCTACTTTGGCTATTATTCTCTTTATTTCCTTATATGGGAATGTTCCACTTACCTACGTTATTGGGCATTCTTACCCTTCAATTCTTTCTACCTCATTTTAATCAAGCTCCATTTCAATTTATTCCCCTTTTAGAAAGAATTTAAAAAAAAAAGAACTTCCAAATTTATGAAATAGGAAAAAAATCATCGAGTCCAACCTACGCTCTATTTCACATTTATTTCAAAAACAAAAAAAATCCCTTTATTAAAAATTTTTAAACCAAAAGCTTTTTGATTCAACCAATTTTTAAATTAAGAATTTCAAAAATGAAGAACCTTTTTAGTCAAAACTTTTGACTTAACAAAATTTTCAAATTATGAATTTCTAAATTTTTTTTTACTTTTTCGAAGCAACAACTTCCTAATAAATCCTTTGAAAAAATCATTCAAACATTTCAAGGAATTTTCCAAAAACCATTTATCAAATTCTTTCCCATGGGGCTGGATTTAGAAATTGACTTTAGTTATTCTTTTTATAGAACTTTCCTTCTTCCCTACTCAATCTTCATAAAAATCTGATTATTTCCTTGTGGTGATTAATGCGCACCTTCTTGTGAGAACTTGCTCCACTACTTCTTCACATCTTACTTCACTCCTATTATTCCTTACTTTTGGATGCTTATAACATATAGGTTCTTACCACCCATCTATCTGGATGAAACGTATGTTTTTAATCAGCAATCCATCGCAATCCAAAATCATTAGGCAGTCTAGGCCTAACAAAGGAGTCAAGTACTATTCAGCTTCTAAGGTGCTTCTATATGTCATGGTCATGCTCTTCTTAGTCCACTCCTTATGATACGACCTCCGCCCCATGGGGTAATTGGGGTAGGAGTATACATTTAACTCAATTTAATGGCCCAACTCATAATTTCTTCGTCAATCCTTCAAAATATGGTCACAACTACTTCTATAGTCGGGATTTATAGAGTTAGGCATATGCTCAAAAAAGCATATATATATATAGTAAGGTTTTTGTAAAATACTTTCAAAAATAAAAAGTATGTTACTCATATGTATACCTATCCCCGTTGATCGGGTAACCTAAGCTCCGTTACCAAATGTAATAACCCGGCTTGAAACAGGCCTAATTTTTAAACCAGAAAAATCCCATCAAACGTTAGACCGATTAAAAAGCTGGCTATTTTTTGGTAAAATTGATTTAAAGAACAATATACAGAGCAATCTATCTATACATATAGAATCTCATAGTGGAAGAATAAAATATAATACTAGAACAATACCCATTTATTTAAAAATTCAAATGCTAAAAACATACAGTCTAATTCCACTTAACAATGCCAGATATTTGTGGTACAGTATCTCAAAATACATCATGCCTCAATGGGTACATCAAAAATATAGAAATAGCATAAATAGATAGATAAGTAACTACCACAAGTCCGCATCTTCACCACGATCTCCAAAAATCTACGTCATCTTCTCTAGCCTGTGTTGTAGTGAGGAGGGAGTCAGAACAACAATGTCCGATGAATAAAAATCGTGAGCCTTTCTATAGTAGTACTTGAATAGTATAATATAAATAACTATAGGTCTTATGCATCTTAATTACTATAATTTTTCCAACTACCAGCCCTAAGGCTTTTCCAGTCCAATCCTATAACCATTAATCTTTTTCAACCCAATAACCCATCTTTGACTGTAGGCCAAAGGCCATTCCAATCCCCATGCATCTATCGACAATAATGTCCTAACAATGTAAGAGAGAACACCCAAGGCACTTAATACCTTTTTAATGGGAATGAGGCAAACTCTGACCATTTATACCTCATTCAAGGCACATCCCCATCATTTAACACATATCCAAGGCGGACTCCTCTTTAGTACTATCTACCTGACTTTGCATGGAATCTTTTTTGGCTACTTAGTACTTCTTTTTATGGGAGAGGCAGACCTACAATAGCTACTGTTGGAACTCGGTTAGCCCACGGCGAAATAAATGGGTAAATTTTGAAAAAAAATTCATTTTAGATTTTTATTAGACCTATGCAGTCTAAAATTATTTAGAACTTTTCTAAGTTTCTTTTAAATAAAATCAATATTTTATTTAATTTCATAGTTAAAGGATTTTTGAATTTAATTCAAATAAATATATAATATGATTAATGCATCAAATACATCCATGTGTTTGAATGATAAGAACAACATATGATAGCATATAAAAGTACGGTAATAAACATGTTAAAGTTTAGAGAAATAAACCTTTTATTTCTTTCTCTGAACATAAATAATCAATAAGGCGAAGTTGAGTCCATAAATGTAGAAAGAGAAACCTTTCATTTCTCTCTCTTTGATTAGGTTAATTAACAAATTAACGACATTTCCTACTTAATTCACACAAGCCTTTGATGTCCAAAATTTTGACTAATAATGTGTGTGTGTGTGTGTGTGTGTGAGTCTTATATATACACACACGCACATATGTATATACATGCATATACATATATATTAAAATTAAGATTAACCAGTTTATGCACTATGAAATGAAAGCTTAAAATAATATCTAATTTGATCAGATTTTGGAACTAAATTGATGGTTACAAACAAGAATATATTTTATTAACCTAAAGTCAAAGGAGCATGCAATTATATGTGTGTATAAAAATTATGGTTATTAATAAAATTCCTACCTTAATAAAATGGTTAAAAGGGGCAAGTGACATTTTGGCTGAATTTATCACTTACATATCTTTTGGTAAATCCAATTTTACTTATTATAAGCGGTACCCAATAGTGACAATTATTTATACTAATTCTTTTTGTCAAAACTATATCGAATTAGGAATTATGGAATTTGGTAATGGTTGAAGTTATAATATCATCCATATTCAATTTTGTGGTCCAAACACAAAGTCCTCAGTTCAATAATAAAAATTATTATTAATCAAAATGCTCTAGCCAAAGACTTTTACTTTGAGTTAACTTCAATTGACCATGATGCTAACCTCGTATAACTAAGGTGATGAATCCTCTCTTGAATAGTGTTTCACTTCTAATGCTTCCATTCAACCCAACCATAGTCGTTTGATGGACGTCATACCATGATTTAACTTTAATCAAAGTAGAGCTTCCATATTGAAGATCAAAATATTCTCAAGTCGAAAGAACTTTGTAAATTAGTCACATTGATATTTCCTACAGAAAACTACCGGGTGAGTCATTCCATAGTTATCCACTAACTATCAACACGTAACCCCTTAGTGCCATCAACAGCTATGAGTAATACACTGTCCAACATTTAAAAAGCGTTCCGTACTCTAGTCTCAATAGATATATGATATCCAGTCTTGATACATCTTGACTAGGAATATTTAAAATGATATATTTATTTTTATTGCGATAAATTACTCACGGTTACAACACTTTGTACTTATTATCACAAAACATGACATTTATGGATTTTCTATTAAACATACTTTTAATTAAATTAGTTAACTAATATATAACACATTATATCAAGTATATAATAGAAAGAAAACACCTTTTATTTCGAACAAGATTGATTATCGAGTTATATATATGTAACAAATTACATAATTGTCCCTAGGGCATGTCCTAACTCTATCAATCTCCCACTTGCACTTGGGATCGATTATATAATCTAGTTCCAACTACTCCAATCGGTTTACTCAAAACCAATTGGGTCAGCTCCTAAATGAACGGGTATGCTATTATATTTCAATTTTCTACTCTGTCAATCAACTCTCTTCGATGTTGATTAACCACCTTTATCATGTGGAACAATTCAGAGTGTCACTACACCAAACAGGCCATTTTGTCACACGTTTTCGTTTCATTTTGTCACGGTTATCATTGTTGGGAATTTGTAACGGTTATTATTGTTACATTGTATTATCACAGTTATTTCCGTGACAAAATTTGGGCTTTTCGTAAATAATTAGAAGACATTGGGCAGAGTTGTCATTTATGTTACAATCCTTGCTTCATACGTTTGTCACGCTTCTGGCTTCTATCTTTCTTCCTTAAATCTAATTAGGTTAAAGCTGTCGCAGGAGTCGCCCGCCTATCGTCGTGTATATTTTGGTTTTTAATTAGCTTCTATCTTTCGTTGCGAGTCGCCCGCCGATCGTCAGGTAATAATTTTCGTTTTTAATTTGGTTTTGTATGTTTTAAGATTGTTTATTTAGGGTTTTGTATGTTTTGAGGGTTTTGTCTTGTTAAAGCTTTTGCATACATTTGGTTTTGTATGACGGACAGTAAGGAAGAAATACAACGATCAATATTGTATTTTAGTGGGTTTTGTCATTTGTTCCAAAGGTCTTTGAATCAAAGTAGTGAAGCTGAAACATCACGAATTACAATGAGAAACTCGAAGACATATTACAAAAGCATAAAAAATGAACAAGAGTATTTTATGATTTTGTAAGTTAAAACTGAACCAGATGTATGGGGTAAATGAAATATATAGCTGTATTACATTGTGAAGATAAGGTTACAGATTTTGTTTTCATGTTGGAAGCATCGTAATAAAGTCATATTTATTTCGAAGTAAAGATTCCTATCTTGATGTATAGCAGAGCTGCAGGTAGGAAGGATAGGATATAGATGAGCTGAATCTTGTAGTAAAAAAACATGTGAAATTGACTTTGTAATAGAGTTTGTTTGGTTTACAAGACATCCATATGGTTGTCATTTATTTTTTTGGTACTTTATGGTGATATGTATATTTGTATATTATATTGTTATTGAACCATATATTTACACAAATTTTATGTGATTGCTTGAACAAGCAGTAATGAAAATTGAAGGTAACAATGTTCTCCACTAATGAGATAAATTCTAAGGAGAAAACACTGCCCAGAACTCATGGTATATGTAGGCCTTAAAACATATTTAGTTTTGACTTTAAGTGAATAGATTTTTAATATATATGACTGCACATATAGCAGTATTTCTGAATATGCATAAGATACACCACAAAATCATCTCAAAGAGTTTTACTGTGTTGAAATGAATGTGAATACGTAAGTGACTTCGAATGCATAAATTTTGGGATTTCGATTTCAAACAGGAATATTGTTTTAAATATATATATCTTTAGATACATTAATATCCAAGCAATTGCAGTACCCTACATATAAATTTTTAAATATATTCCACTTTTGTACAAGTTAGGTTTCAGAATATATGCAGGCTTCAGTGATTCATAACCTTATATACCGGTAAGCCTTTAATAATGACGGCATAGGGCATGGCATATGTACAAGATTTCAAATATGTAATAGTATTGAAGGGATACAAGGGTTTTATGTTCAAATATGATTTTCATGAGAGAAAGCTTTGAGCACGTGAGTTTTGGGGTATAAATTTAAAATGAAAGCACGGTATAGCACGGTTTAAGAACCAAAAATCATGGAGCTTCTAATATATATACAGTTTTAAATAAAGTATACAGAAATTTCAAGTTCGTTAAACTGACATTGTTGGGTTGCTGGTTCCGTGTAGGCTCCACAATACCATATCTTATACTCTTAGATCTCTTTTTTGCTTCTTTTTATATGTAGTTCATAGTATAATTAATGTAAACTTATCATATGGTATTTTATATGCACTAGGGTTTAAGTTTTTACTGATTTTTGCTATCCATGTGTAGCGCGTTTGCATTGATTCTTTTGTTATACCTTGAACTGATTCCAAGTTTTGAAAAGTCAAGTTATCACCTTGTTTATTAGTCTAGAAATAATTTTTACTTTGTTGTAGTCTTAGTTTTGAGACGTGCATTATTACTGCTATCTTTGTTATTTGCTTGTACTGCAATCCTATATTGTTGGGTTCAAGTTATTTCATTGTTTCATTCTTAATGTGTACATACCCTCTCCCATGTATTTAATACACATGAGTACAGGCACAGATGCAATCTCACTCAATATAATACATGTACAATTAGTTTAGCTAAGTAAAGCTTGTTTATCTGGGAATAGGAAAAAAAAGTTTTAGATTCTGGACACATATTTCTCCTTATATCTCAGCTTTATTTTCTTATCGGCAATTGCATTACAACTATGATTAGCGCCAATCATAAGTAGTACATAATAGATTGCAAGTTTTTCAGACAGTTGATATTCGTTTCATAGGTGGGTAAGATATATAAAATATGAATAGCCTCTTTATTCAATATCTTATAAAAATTTGCTTATATGCGTTTTTGTAAGTTTGCAAAGTTTATCTAGATACAACTGTTTACGTGAATAGTAATTATGAAAATCATTATATTCTATACTCTATATAACAGTGGCAACATAAGTTTCTAGTGTTCTTGGTCATCTCTTTGCAGTTTTATTATCTTAAATGCATTGGTCTTGCTTGAGTTTTATTTGAACTAGTAAATATATTTATCTTGTATTGTATATTTTATATTTGAGAAACCCACATCGACAGAGTTTCAAGATTTATTTACACCTTCTCTTCACCATTTTGCACATGATTATTATTCTAGTTTTGGCTGCATTTGTTTGCAGTAAAATATATGCACAGTGCTACTCGCTTGTTAATGTTAGCTTACAATAAACGAGTAATTTTTTGTATAAAAAGTAATAAACATTAAGAACCTCAATAAGCATAAAGAAAATGCTTAATAAATTTTAATTACAGATCATTCGAAACCAAATTATTGTTTGAAGTGATTTAATATAATCATCAGAAATGAGTCCTCTCTGTATGAGATTAGGGACAACATAAATAGTTAAGTGTTGGGCATTATAGGACAAAATCTTGAAACATTATGTCTTCGACCAACCGTAAGTTGTTCATGTATTGTTTTATTTATATTAGCATGTTGTTTAATGCTTCGTTTATGTATTAATGTTGTATTTACATAAAATTGTAGGAACAAATAAATTTTCTTGCTAATATCGAAGCCTACATCGAGAGAGTGGATTAGAATTCGGCATAGGAATACCAATGAATATATACAAGGCGTTCGATATTTTATGGAATTTGTGAAGATTCATTCATCACCGGACTTTGGACTATGCAGCTGTCCTTGTATAAAGTGTAGGAATTCAAAAAAGTTGGCTTTTAAATTAGTAGAAAAACACTTGATCATTCATGATATGGATCCAACATACGACGAATGGTTTTTTCATGGCGAGAGAAGCGACAATGATGTGGTGGTCAATACTACGCGACATAATACCTATGAGGCTTACAACTCTAATCAATTTCAAGAACAGAACCATGTAGGAGATGCGCTTGAAGACCTTGTTGATGATGCATATAGAGTATATGGTAGCATTGAAGGCGTCGGTGATGGTAACCATTGGAAAAAGTATCAGGAATACAAAAGAAAAGCTAATGAAAAATTATACCCTTCTTGTGAAGATGGTCTTACAACATTAAGTGTCATTATAGAGCTTCACAATTTAAAAAAATATTTTAATTGGTCAGGAAACAGTATGACCGAGTTGTTGATACGATTGAAGCGGTGGCTTCCAAAGGAACAATACCGGAGAAGTACTCGACAATGAAAAAAATGTTAAAGGATTTGGGAATGAAAGTAGAGTGTATACATGCTTGTGAAAATGATTGTATATTGTTTTGGAAGGAATACAATGATGTGTTGGAATGTCCACGTTGTCATACGTCCAGATTTAAAGTTAAAAATCAAGGGGAAGTGGTAAAAATGACAAAACAACCTCGAAAAGTTTTGAAATATTTTCCAATAACTCCGAGATTAACAAGGTTGTATACTATACCATGGATAGCTCG
Organism: Allium fistulosum; assembly: GCA_030737815.1. Lineage (NCBI taxonomy): Eukaryota > Viridiplantae > Streptophyta > Magnoliopsida > Asparagales > Amaryllidaceae > Allium > Allium fistulosum. Next base: position 591,751,181 of record CM060905.1, on the reverse strand, counting down.
AAAGATGTTATGGCATAGTGAAGCAAAACCTTGCTGGAATTCCATGCGTCATCCTATTGACTCGGCCGAATGGAGATCGTTGAAGAACAAGTGGCCAGAGTTTGGTAAAAATGGGCGAAATGTTTGGCTTGGTATTGCTACTGACGGGTTTAACCCTAGTGCAGCACAATCAAGTAATTATAGTTGCTGGCTTGTGTATACGGTTCCTTATAACTTACCCCCTTCATTATGTATGAAGTCGGAGTTTCAAATGTTATGCTTGTTAATTCCTGGACCAAGAGCACCTAGTAAAGATATTGATGTGTATTTGGAACCCCTTGTCAATGAATTGAAGCAGCTATGGACAGAGGGAGTGTCTGCATTTGACATGGATAAGAAAGAGCATTTCACTTTGAGAGCAATGCTATTATGGGGAATTCATGATCTACCTGCATTTGGAAATTTATCTGGTTGTGTAACACATGGTTACAAAGCATGTCCTGTTTGTGCTGTGGAGACTGAATCAGAATGCATTGGAAATAAGATTGTTTATGCGAAGTATAGAAGATTTTTAAAGAATGGTCATCCATATAGGGCATTGAAACATGGATGGTATAAGAATATAGAGGATAAGGAACCTCTAACACGATTGACGGGATCAACTCTTTTAGAAAAGCTTGCTCATATCAAATATGTACCCGGTAAAATAACAAAAAACAAAAAACGCATAGTAGATGATATCGACCTTGACGATGAACATTTTGTAAACGAAAATGGCGATGATGAAAGACCAGCATGGTATAAGAAGTCGATTCTTTTGGCTTAGAGTATTGGAGTAGTCATAGAGTGCGACATACTATTGACGTGATGCACACTGAGAAGAATGTATCGGAGAATTTCATTAACTTGTTGTTTGATAGATACAAACAATCTTCCAAATTTGCATTTGATAAAACATACAGGATGCAACGTTGTCAAGTTCTAAAAGATGCAAAACTTCCATCATGCTTTGGGACTAAGATAAGCAACTTAGTAAATATTCAACCACCCAGTTTGAATATTAGAAAGTGTTATAACTGTGATATAATTAGCATTTGTCACGGTTATAACTATGAGAAATTACTATTTTTTCACAGTTATAACCGTGAATAAATACTATTCTGTCACGGTTGTAAGTGTGAGAAATTACTATTTTGTCACGGTTATAACCGTGAGTAAATACTAAACTGTCACGGTTATAAGCGTGAGAAATTACTATTTTGTCACGGTTATAACCGTGAGCAAAAGTGTGACTGAATTTTCCCACGATACCTATTTTCACGGTTATAACCGTGACAAATTAGTTTTGTCACGGTTATAACCGTGAGGAAATTGCCTTTCTGGTGTTTTGTGTGTCTCTCAACTTCAAGTGAGCTATAAGTTCTGTTATGAATTATACATGAAATTGTTATCATATAACAATGCTATGGGATTCTTAACATTTGGAATCAGCCCCAGCTCAGTTACAAAATTTGTGCATTTATATATATTGTTTTTATTGTAGCGCTATTTAATACGATGTACTTAGCCTTTTTCAATGAATCAACCATAGTCTTTCATTCAGAACATTTCCACCTTAAAGATTCTTAACTTGAGTTTATTATTGACATATTATACTCAATATCAATTATCAAAATTTAAGTCTGAACACTCCTTCATAAGGAGTTTGTTTCTTCTATAAATAATTCTATAGTATTTCATAAGTACGCAAGAAAACCTCAAACAACCATTTAGTGATATCAATATGAACTTGAAAGCATCGAATACATAAACAAATCATGATACCGTTGATAACATAACATGTGTGATATTTCCTATTGCTAAACTATAAGGAATCATCTTACATGTTTCGTATTAAACATTTTAATAAGGTATCCTTGCATATAATTTGGGACATTCCCAATATCTTTTATACTTGCTATAAAAGAAATCATTTACAAATCCAACATTGAGTATCAAAACAACTAAGGCTTATTTTAACATAAGTACATCATTAAAAATCAACAACATGTCGTTTACTTATAATTTAAAAATATCGATGTACCTTTGAATGCTCTTTCTTATGAACACACACACACGTCCTATACATTTTGATTGATAATCAAACTATTGGATATTTCTATCAAAACATTTGTTCAATTTTGATGCTTTTCTATATGATACTTTCGTATCTATTCTCAGATCGTATCGGAAAACTCACAAACTCAATATCGCTCCCATTTACTTCAAGACAGTATGGTTGTTATGTGCAAACAGTCTATTTTAAATCATTATTTAGAATACTCCATTTCAGCACATATGTACCAAATCACTAAGTCTTACCAAGCGATAATTTTGTGAGTAAATTCGAATTAACTTGAGCACATTGAATAACAAATACATTACGCTAATTTCAACAATTGAAATTTATGGGATTATTCTTATCAGCATTGCCCATTAAATTCCAACTGCATTAGTTTTGCTCTTAAAGAAACAATCGCGGTTGATGGATCGCATCCCTTTAGTTACGACTACCAAAATCATATTTGGATAAGATACTTGAAAGCATTTTGGATTTTCCATCATACCATATCATAAAGTCACTACTCGTAATGGTTTAATTGACGATTATCTATTCCCGACAGTGATAAGAAACTCATAGTTTCTCTCAATGTGTGATAATACTTATTAGACACTCCAATGTGATGTGTTCATATACGTTAGGTTAATTTCATTTCATCCCACATCATAAATTTTATCTTTAGATTGTATCTAAATACATTTTGATACCAATAATTTCCATAAGAAATTCCGTTAATTTAAAACTAATATATCTTGAAACAAAAGTTGTTTCTAAGTGCAACGGAATAGGTATTAATAAACATTTTATAATTTTTCTTATATATAAAACTGATTTGGTTTTAGTTTACAAAACTTACGTTCAAGACATAAATATGTCATTTAATGACAATCTTTCCCAAACTCTTTTCGGGGAGATTCATACAAGATCCCTTATGAACCATTATTATGTATAGTCAACTCGCATAACTGCTAACTACTTGGCCAAGGATATGTTGGGGTATCTTATAAACCCTTATCTTGTATGATTCTGTAAACCATTCTTTTAATGAAATTAATTTTAACCTTGTTTACTACCCTTAAGTACACAACCTCATAGAAAGAAGTTAATCTCAACATCACCCACAATTAATCGTACTTTGTTCAAGAAAGTTTGATTACTCCTTATCAATACATCATTATGTATTATAGGGAGGAGTGACTTTTGAGATTGAATCTTTATTCATTTTTAGGTACGTTCCGAGCTCTTTTCAATATACTCACATATTCGATCAAATCAAGTTATTTTTTATTGCATGTTATTTTATTTTCTTTCATTTTATATTCTATGATATTATCATAGACATACAACATGTGTATCAAATACACATGTCCATGTCGGTGATAAGTCATCACTAAATATAACCAAGTATGTTGAACCAATTTGGTATTAATCGACTTGCAATTACATATACCAATGTGCATTAATCTGAAAAGTTCATCAACTCTTATAATGCTCTCACTAAATGGGTGCATAGCCTTTAATTGTTTGAGGTAAATTAACCAGTATTTTATAGAAAACAATTTTTTACTCATTTTCGATGTTTCTTTATGAAGCAGAAGTGATCATTAACTCTCTTCATCCCAACTGTACCTTAAATCACATCTACCCTTGTACATTCATTTTTTTTCTAAATGGTTGAACCATTCAAAAGAATACCTTTTACTACAATATCATAACAAACTATTTAAAAAATTGCACTCGATCATCCTTAACATTTAAGGACACCAAATATGTTGCACTTTGTGTAAACTGATCAAATTTACATTTAAGCGATCAAGTTCTTAGATTTATATTGTAGTTTTGGTCTTGCGTTACATTTAACACAATACGATCTTTATTGTAATCAATCAAATTGAATACTCGATCTCACAATATGGTTTGTTTGTTTGCTTCGAATGAACTAATTTCATCGAAATATCGTACATTATGAACAAGGATCATGCACCATATAACACTTATATGTGATCATATATGGATCAAATATTCATAGTCTCGTATTGCTTTTGAGTTTGGAATTCATAGAATGCAATACACAATCTTGACCAAAAAAGCACGTAAGTGACCAAATTATGAACGTAATAAATAGTTGTAAATTCAAGCGCTTGCATGGGTGTCGAAACGTTAACATGCAATAAGCATTTCCTAATAAGTATATTATATATTTTAATTTGTCAATCTTCAATTCAGTTCATTTGTATATCTTAATTGATAAACCTTTTATCAACCATTTTAAATGCATAAATTTATCAATGTAGATTATTATAACATTATATAGCATATCTTCTTATAATATTAGAAAGGTTAAATGTTATCATTTCATTTTTCTAATAAGTTTCCCACTAGTCTGTTATGTTTCTCCAAACCTTAAGTTGAAACATAGAAGTCTTTCGACTTCACTAGTGGGTGTTAGGACTCGTCCATCTTTAAATTCTGACCTTGAGTTTGCTCAACAAGTTATAGCTCCATGGACGATGGTTAACTCCTTGTCGGTTGTATCGTATACAACTCTCAACCATTAGTACGTTTAGTCCTAATCTCATTTTTACCTTGAGTTTGCTTAACGAACACATATAGTTATCTTACCTCGTCTATTCAATATATTAATAATACTACACATAACTCATCCCTAGTTTGAGTTTGCTCAATAATTAAGGAGTATATATGCAAGTATTTATTCCTTAGCTAATAAGGAATAATACATGTATGGAAGTATTAATTAATTAACCTATTTAATTAATTCATTGTATAAATCTTATTGATAAATTTTAAATTTCGAAATTAGTATTTATATATTTTCAAACATTTTGAAAACTTATATTGTATTATACCTTTTATAATAAACATGTTTTTGTTTTAAATTTAACTTTTAAATTTAAGATTTTATATTTTGATTTTTAAAAAGATTTTGAAAAATAGCCTAAGACCCAATTCAAGTTGGTCCTTTTCCATTAGAGGCGACCTTTGGGCTCACTTCACCTTTCAGACCAGGTTGGTAACCAAGCAGGACAGGGTACTCGATTACCCAATTTCCATCCTAGACATTACCTTTCTAGACACTGTATTAAGTGGGCAAACTTAATTAGTTAGCTCTAATATGACAAATTTAGACCACATAGACTGTTGGGCTCCGATACTATTGTTGGAACTTGTTTGGCCCACAACGGAAGAAATGGGTGAATTTCAAAAAAGTTTTCATTTTAGATCTTCATTGGGCCTATATAGTCTAAATTTATTTAGAGCTTTTCTAAGTTTCTTTTAAATGAAATAAATATTTTATTTAGGCCCACAGTGGAAGAAGTGGGTGAATTTCAAAAAAGTTACCATTTTGGATCTTCATTGGGCCTATATAGTCTAAATTTATTTAGAGCTTTTCTAAGTTTCTTTTAAATGAAATCAATATTTTATTTTATTTCATAATTAAAAAGTTTTGATTTTAATTCAAATAAATATGTAATATGATGAATGTATCAAATACATCCATGTGTTTGAATGATAAGGACAGCATATGAGCAGTACATAAAGGTATGTAAATAAACATGTAAAAGTTTAAAGAAAGAAGCTTTTTATTTCTTTCCGTGGGTTGTAGAATTATAGATCTTAAGGCTAATTAAACACTAAAGAGGGGGGGTGAATAGTTTTTTCTAACTTATGTAAATCCATTTAAATTTCTTTCAAGTTAAATAAATCACATATTAACAACACATAATTATATTATCAAATAATCACAGATAAAAATAAAAGTAGTAAAGCAAAGTAAAGAGTTAGAGAGATGACACCGGGGATTTTATACTGGCTCGAATTTATCCTACATCCAGTCTCATACAATTGCTTGTACAAATTTCTCAAATGCTAATCTTTAACCAGGTAGAAGGAAAACCCAAATACAATCTCGATTTCGAGGCTACGAGAAACACCCTCCTGTATTTCCAAGCTCAGGGTAGACTCACTTGATTTGAATGGGCTACAAGCACACCCACTGGATTTCCGAGCTACTAAGCACACTCATTTGATTTGAATGGGCTACAAGCACACCCACTTGATTTGAACAGGCTATAAGTATACTCAAGAAAATACAAATAGAGTTGGTGGTTTTTCCAAAGACAAATTCTTGTACTTTGGATACAATGGATCCTATAGCCTCATAGACAGCACTTTGATCTTTGAATTGAGGGAGAGATGTTTCCAAAATAGTAAGAAAGTAGTATTAAATCAATACAATAAAGTATGAATTGATTCTAAGTGATTTTGAAGAGAATAGAGTATATTTTTCAATGGAGTTTTCAAGGGAGTAAGAGGAGAGAAGAAAATAAGTAATTAGTTATCAAAAAATTCATTTGAACTCCCCTTTATATAGTATATCAATAGATGTGTCCATTCGTGAAGAGCTGCGACGAATAGGCGCTTTCTTTCAAAATTTTGAAAGACTAATTGGCGGCATGTATGTCAACATACTATATGCATATATGTTGACATGTGCACGTATATTTTGAAAATTTATTTCTTTTAAAATGTTTTGAAAAACCTATACTTTGTAAAATAATTTGATACTTTGTAAAATAGTTTGAAGATAGTTTATAAACATTTTTGAACTTTGAAAAACTTTTATAAATATTTTGAAATTTATTTTGAAAATTTATTTTGTTTTAAAAAATAAAAGATAGAAAATAGAAGATAGAGATCAAAGATTATTATTAAGGACTTTAAAAATATAAGCTATGATTATATACACTAAATTATAATCTTGAGATTTTCATCTTGGTCTTTGAATATAACGACCCATAAATTTTACCAGTTTTAATAACGTAATTAACTGAATTTTTGTGAAATTTTAAATGATTGAAATTATAAATGAAAATTTATTATTTGGAATACGTCTATTTAGACATAGCAAATGGTAAATTTTCATCAAATAATAGGGAAGTTTATTTTCTTGTGTAATTTTATTTAAATACAGATCAGTTAAAATTGATGATAATAAAATATTTTCCAAACTTGAATATTTTTATACAATAAATTTGTAAATCATCTTCTGAGCGAGACGTCATATTTCGTTCCTTCAAATTTGAACCACTATTGCTTCGTTTATCTGATTTTTGGCAAATTAGCAGCATTTTTGGTACCGATATCGATTTTTGATCGGATAATCATACCACTAATATTTGTATACCATTTTGATTGTCTCATCGTGCTGATCTCCATAGTACATTCATTCCGGTATGTCGGAATCCGGTACGCGATAGAATTCGCGAACGGTTATCTATGTCGGTTCCATACTTCGGTCTTTTGGAGTTTCCTATGTCATTTCATATATCTGCAGTTCCAAAGCAATGGCGAGCTGCATTATTTATTTTCGAAATCAATGTGTCCATCCGGCCTTCATTTTCTCGGGTTTCTGTTTTTGTTATTTCATATAATAATATACACGTCACCTTTATATTCTCTGGTTCGAATATATACTGTTTTGTTTTATTTCATTCCAACTTCCAAGCTTGAAAACCGATTCACCATATATTAATATATGTATTTACAAAGTTATTAAAAAAAATTATGTAACCTTTCCCCTTTTTCTATTTGTTTTCATAGATTTGCATTTGTCCTCCTTCCAACCATCGGCAATCTCCCAGATCTGACCCCCTCCGTAGCAGCCTGAGACGCCATAACTACCTCTGTCTCTATCCTCCTCCCCGAGACCAAGCTACAGCTCCACCCCATGCACTTGTGCACTCACATGGTTCCACCTTCTCAACTTCCCCTAACCACAGTTCCGACCTCCTCCCAGTCGCCTACACGAGACCCGCCACCTCCACCAGAATTCGTGGCCTTCGTCACTGCCCTACCTAGCCATGCCGAACTCCAGAACCCATGCTCCTCTCTTGCCTTCCCACTCCGCTGCATTGTTTTCGTAAGTTTATGAAACTCATTTATATATATATATAGCTGCTTAAAATTTTATATTCCTCTGACCGAACCGTGCTTCTTTGCATAGGGTTCATATTATATTGTATATAATAGGTTAATGTTATATGTATAAATGTGTGTGTTATTATATAAACTTATATTTGGATATTTTATATGGTGTATAAATTATAATAATGTAAGTTTAGGTAAGGTTATGTTTGTATATGCTACGTTTCTTTTAATGTATATACATTGTAAAATGTTGTACATGTATATATATGTAAGTATATATATTTTTAGTTGTGTATATGTTTTGTTTTGCATATATATACACATATAAGTTTATATAAGTGATTATATTATATTATATATATGAATACTATCACACGTTGAGTTCATTGAGCTTGTTCACAATTCTAACCTACATATGTATTATGTTGCGGGATATTTTATAAACAACGGTCTGCGTATTTGCCTGGATATATTGAGTTACATATGTTTAGTTATATTTTACAGGGATACGTCTGCATGTTGTTTATAGTTGGATATACATAATATACAATTATTTAACTATAGTGAGTCTGCACATATAATATGTATATTAGTATTCCTATACAATATGTTGTATGAGTTTATACTGGTATGCATATAATGCATTAGCATTAAAAATAGATTTCATTAGTATTCGAATAGTTGTAATTTATGTAGTATATATGTACTAATCATTGTATGAGTTTAAAAATGAACATATATATAATGACGTTGACTTAAGGTGCTTTAAAATTTTAATACCTGTATAGAGTTTATTTTAAATAAATAGATATGTTTATATATGTTATATAAACTAGTTTTTACTAAGTTTGTACTGTTCAAATATCTAAATAAGTATAAGCATACTTTGATAGTTATATAGCTCATATGTTCTGGTTTTCACATATATTTTTATTATAAGTATTAATGTTAAAGATATAACGTGTAGGTAAGCGTTTTGCACTTTATAAGTATATTTATATATTTCAAAATATAAGGTATATATATGTTTGATTTTATATATGGGTTTTAATTTGAAAACGATGGATTTGAAATACACATATATTTAACTTAATATATGTTTGGATTTAGCATATGATTTTTGTATATATTTATATATAGTTGTGGATATGAGTTCACTTATACCATTTATCATCATCAATCAGTTCTAATTTGATTTCGTCAATCCCTTATCTATCAACTTTTCCATCGAATCCGTGCCAATCTTGACTTGCTTTGGAATTCGTAGCTCATTCCTTTGTCAAATCTATCTAGCCTCGAAAGGTGAGCAATCACTCACGATTAACGTTCTTATATCTATTAAATTTGATTTCAATTGAAACGACAATTGAAATATACTGCTAAATTGAACTGTTAATTTTTAGTTTCTATATATGATATGTTGTTATCTGAAATTGTTCACTTGTGGGATAAGACACCATATCCTATTGTTTATATTTTATCTAAATTGTTATTGCTGATATATGTCTGTTGTTGATATGTTATATTTATTATCATAACTGTTAGCACTCTGCAAGTTCCCTGTTAGTATAGAACTCCCTATGGGTTGAAATGATACATACCCGAATGATTTTGTAGAATAGGGGAAAATCGTTATGGGTTGAAATGATAAACCCAGGCGATTTTCATTTATTTGAATTTGGGATTGCGGGTTGAATAGATATATACCCGTATATATTTAAATTGCGGATTGAAATGATAAATATCTGTATCACTTGACCATAGGATAGAAAATTATATATAGACACCGTTGGTCTATATATATATATATATATATATATATATATAAAGTGATTTCCAAGGTGTTGAAAAGAAATATATGCGGTTTTAAATAAATATTGATTTTTTTATATATTATATCTTTAATATAGGTTTTATAATAATTTTAATAAATTAAGTTGGAAAGAGAAATAGAAATAAATTTTGAAATTTATTTGAATTTTTCTTGAATAAAACCGATTTGAACTTGTAAAATTTGAGATTTTAAAGATATGATTTATGACTTGATTTTTTTTAAGTGATTTAAGAAATATTTCAAGTAAATAAATTGAAGAGAATATATAGTTTATATAAATCATAATGAATTTAAGCTTCGAAATCTCTTGAAATTGAAATGGTTTATTTAGAAACTGAATTGAATTGGAATTGATGAATCGTGAATGAATTAAATTGAACTTTTGGAATTTGAATTGATTAGAATCGATTTTTGAACTTTGAGGAAATTATTTCATTTTATAAACTATTTTAAATAAACTAATTTTAATATATTAATTACCTCATTATAAACTATTTAATTTATAACTATTTTATATACAAATTATTTTATTATATTAACTATTTTATTTATAACTAATTTCATATATATTACTTTTAATATCTAAACGGTTTAAGAGGTAAGTGCTATGGAATTCAAAGTGTTATAATTTCGAAAAGTTATAATTTTAGAAAGTGTTATGATTTTGGAAATGAATATTAATTTAAGTGAGAAATGATATCGTATTGATATGGTTTTGAAATAGATATGATATTTTCATTTTGAAATATGATTTGGATTGAAATGATCACGGTGTTATAATAACGTTTGGTTGTTAAAGAGACCGAGATCGGATATTGTCATACTCTCTGCCAATATCGAAAACCAATTTAATAACTGTGTACGTGGTGGAGATTCCAGAAATGTAGTAGGATGGTTTGGCGACAAATTCTATATGGTATGGCGTGACCCTGACTCCCGTGAGTCAGCTTAGATGTGACTAAAATCAAGAGCTATACCAGGCCAAGTGAGGTCGTTCCTCCTATCGAGCATATTTCTTCGATACCATTCTATTGCTTTTGTGATTTGATTTGGTGGCCACCACTCAATTTTTGATATGGGAGTGTGTCCGAGGTAGGCGGTAGTAGCTGCTATGCGTTACCACCAGTCCGAGAGTGCAATTGGTCTATCTACCCTGGCATCTCCTCGTTGTGCCGTGTTCACATGCCCTAGAGCGCCTTCTACGAGTTTGTTTTGTACCGTACCTATTTCATGTCCTTTGGGTAAACCTCCAGTTTACGGAGGAGCGTACGGCATTGTATAGACTACGGGAATATATAAAATGTGTTAAGGGGGATATGGGTAACGCCTTAACGCTATTTTAATACTTTTACTTTACTATAGACATATTATAATAGCGTATATTACTACATAGTAGATAGTTCCACGGATCCTTAGAGGATGGAAATCCCAAACACCCTTTAAGTTACTTGTATTTCCATTGATATTTCACTTGAGTTGGATTTATTGATATAAGAATGTTAATCCTGACTCGAGTGTTTTGTGTTTTGCTTTATGCTCGAGTCAGACTGAGTATCACAGCATTTGAGACTCACCTTTGGAGCTTTGGAGTTGGAGCTTCATCTGAAGATCCATTTATATCTATTCAGCTTTCAGCCATCCAGTTGTTGGTTCAGACTTGTCATCCGTTGTATTCGAGACAACATCGTATTTGAGATGTTCTGTTGTATTTTATTTCAACTCTGTTATTTATCTATTCCACTGCATACTGTTGTAATACTCTGTGTCTGTGATTCTGTGATTGTTTATTTATTATATATACTGAGTTTTGCCAAATTATAAATTAACAATCTGATATTTTGAGCAATTCAAGTCCAACATGTGCGGATGCGAATGGCACAAAAATACCGGGTCGTTACAGTTGGTATCAGAGCTCAGGTTTTAGGCAAACTTAGCATATAGAGTAAATTTAATTACAGAATCACCTTCGTTCGAGCTTGAATCTTTTCCTCTTTGACTCGGTTCCCTTTGAATTTTGGAACTTTCCTCCTTCATTCTGAAATCCATTCAGGTCTCTCCCTATTCGTGTTTTCTTGATTTTGGAGCATCCCATAGCTCCACTATATGATTTGTAAAGGGGTGAAACTCCTTTACAACCAACATTGATTCACCGGAGATTTATATATCCTCGGTTTACGACGCTGCTATCTCTTGTTATGCCCGAATTCTATTCTCTTGTGATCGGATGTCGATTTGTCTCATAATTCTGTGTCGAACTTATTCTTGAAGTCACGGTTGACTCGGAAAAGGTCGCCCGTGATTTATATAAGTCTATCCATCTTCTCTCTTTTGCAATTTGATTATTTTATCTCCCTTTTCGAGCCTAACTTCTAGCTCGAATTTCTTTTGATTAGGGTTCCTCTAAATTTGAATCTCTATCCTTGTTGTAGAATCCATTTATGGAATAATCGAGTGAGGGAGTGTATTTGTTATTAATATAAAATATTTTATATTGTGTTATTTGAGTTGTTAAGTTTGAATTTTGGGTTCGATCGATTCGTCTGATCAACGCTATCGATAGAAATTCCAAAACACTTGAACAGAGCAAACTGACACAATATTGTTTTCAAATTTGGTAAATGAAATAATTTCTGTATGATTATATTATATATATATATAAGAGTATAATTTTTTGAAGGTATTTGTTAAATAAATTGGTTGATTAGAAATGATGATATTTGATTTTCATTTATTATTTATAAACCATTGACTATTGCAACATGGTATAGATAAATGAAATTTTAAAATATGGTTTATAAATTTGATTTGGAATTGAAATGAATTTAAATTAAGAATTTTAGAATTCAATTTCCGGTATTTTCAAGAAATTTTGGTTTTCAAAGTTGATATATATATATTATTTAAAAGTATTTTCGAATAGAAGTCGTTTTCAAAGAATTTTAAAGGTTTTAAGTCAGTACTCTCTTATTTTGTCGCTGGAAAATAATTTCGGTGATGACTGCAGCATCATCGACATTCATTTTCGAGTCTCAAAGTGGAGAGACCACTTAGCAGCTTTGCTATACTTGTGTTTTGAAAAGAAAACAAAAAGAATTTGATTTGAATTTCTTGAATATGATTTGGTTTATATAAAATATATGTATATAATTATTTCAAAATAATTTGAAGTGAAACCGGAAATTATAATCTTAAGTTTTATATTAAGAAAATTTTCAATTATTGAAATAAAGTGAAATGTTTGAATAATTGGGTTATCTAAATGAAAAATGAAACTTAACCAACTTGAAATGGTTGAATTTGAATAAAACTTGTTTGTATAACACTAGATTACATTCTAATATATAACTTGCCTAAAATATTCAAAAAGTTAAAATGTTAGGATATAACAAAAGGGTTGTACTAGAAGAAAACTTAAGTAATAAATTATTCAAACAAAAATCTAGCTTAATATAATCGTTGTAAATAAAAGGGAAATTTGTATAGTATTTAATTGCACTCTGAAACATTTACATAACTTCCCTAGAAAAGTTTAAAAATGTAATTAGAATGTGACTTGATAATATACACTAGGATATAAGTAATAGGATATCAAAGATGATATTTTGTTAAAGAAATTTATAAATATTAAATTGGATAGTAACTTGAATAAATAAAAGAGAATTAATTTGTTGAATAATAAATGGTTATATTAAATGTTTATACACATAATATATGTTGCAAAATATATATTAAGTGAAATAAATTTAATAAATAAAGGAGAGTGCTAGTTAAGTAAGTAAATATGAACTTAAGAATAGTAAAATTTAAATTTTAAAGGAAATCAACTTAACTAGGGTCAAATGGATTCGATAAATAAGTAAATAAATGAGTTAAATCAAATAGATTTTGTTTTGAAAAAGGAAATTTTGTAACAAATGGTGATAAATTGAAATCAAATCTATTGATTGAAATACATTAAATTGAATCAATAAGATATGGATATAATAAATAGTTATTGATTTAATAAAGTGGATTAAATCTATATGGTTTTGAACAGTTTAAATTGAATGTGGAGGTGGAATTAACTATGGTTGATCAAATAGATTTAATAGATGAGTAAAATAAAACAAATTTGGTTGTGAAATTTTTGGAATAAATGTTAATAAATTTGAAACAAATCAATTGAATAAAATATATGGAAATGAAATCAATCAAATGTGAACACAATAAATTTGATTGATTTAAATAAAGTGAATTGGAATTAACTAATTGAATATGAACCAACTTTAAAATAAATGTAGTTTATATGGTTTTAAATTAATTATTGTATTTAGTATTTCAATCTATTTTCTTTCTGGTTGTTTCTATTCTCCTACCTCCTTCCTTTTCGGGGACGAAAAGTTTTGAGTGGGGGAGAGTGTAACGAACCATAAATTTTACCACTTTTAATAACGTAATTACCTGATTTTTTGTAAAATTTTAAATGATTAAAATTGTAAATGAAAATTTATTATTTTGAATACGTCTATTTAGACATAGCAAATGGTAAATTTTCATCATATAATAGGAAAGTTTATTTTCTTGTGTAATTTTATTTAAATATAGATCAGTTAAAATTGATGATAATAAAATATTTTCCAAACCTGAATATTTTTACACAATAAATTTGTAAATCATCTTCTGAGTGAGACGTCATATTTCGTTCCTTCAAATTTGAACCACCATTGCTTCGTTTATCTGATTTCTGACAAATTAGCAGCATTTTTGGTACTGATATCGATTTTTGATCGGATAATCGTACCACTAATATTTGTATACCATTTTGATTGTCTCGTCGTGCTGATCCCCATAGTACATTCATTCCGGTATGTCGGAACCCGGTATGCGATAGAATTCGCGAACGGTTATCTGTATCGGTTCCATACTTCGGCCTTTTGGAGTTTTCTATGTCATTTCATATTATCTGCAGTTCCAAAGGAATGGCCAGCTGCATTATTTATTTTCGAAATCAATGTGTCCATCCGGCCCTTCATTTGCTCGGGTTTCTGTTTTTGTTATTTCATATAATAATATACACGTCACCTTTATATTCTCCGGTTCGAATATATACTGTTTTGTTTTATTTCGTTCCAACTTCCAAGCTTGAAAACCGATTCACCATATATTAATATATGTATTTACAAAGTTATTAAAAAAAATTATGTAACCTTTCCCCTTCTTCTATTTGTTTTCTTAGATTTGCATTTGTCCTCCTTCCAACCATCGGCAATCTACCAGATCTCACCCCCTCCGTAGCAGCCCGAGACGCCATCACTACCTCTGTCTCCATCCTCCTCCCCGAGACCAAGCTACAGCTCCACCCCATGCCCTTCTGCACTCGCACGGTTCCACCTTCTCCACTTCCCTTAACCATAGTTCTGACCTTCTCCCTGTCGCCTACACGAGACCCGCCACCTCCACCAGAATTCGCGGCCATCGTCACTGCCCTACCCAGCCATGTCGAACTCTAGAACCCATGCTCCTCTCTTGCCTTCCCACTCCGCTGCATTGTTTTTGTAAGTTTATGAAACTCATATATATATATATATAGCTGCATAAAATTTTATATTCCTCTGACCGAACCGTGCTTCTTTGCATAGGGTTCATATTCTATTGTATATAATAGGTTAATGTTATATATATATATATATATCTGTGTGTGTGTGTGTGTGTGTTACTATATAAACTTATATTTGGATATGTTATATGGTGTATTAATTATAATAATGTAAGTTTAGGTAAGGTTATGTTTATATATGCTACGTTTCTTTTAATGTATATACATTGTAAAAAGTTGTACGTGTATATATATGTAAGTATATATATTTTTAGTTGTGTATATGTTTTGTTTTGCATATATATATATATATAAGTTTATCTAAGTGATTATATTATATTATATATATGAATACTGTCACACGTTGAGTTCATTGAGTTTGTTCACAATTCTAACCTACATATGTATTATGTTGCGGGATATTTTATAAACAACGGTCTGCGTATTTTCCTGGATATATAGAGGTACATATGTTTAGTTATATTTTACAGGTATACGTCTGCATGTTGTTTATAGTTGGATATACATAATATACAATTATTTAACTATAGTGAGTCTGCACATATAATATGTATATTAGTATTCCTATACAATCTGTTGCATGAGTTTATACTGGTATGCATATAATGCATTAGCATTAAAAATAGATTTCATTAGTATTCGCATAGTTGTAATTTATGTAGTATATATGTACCAATCTTTGTATCAGTTTAAAAATGAACATATATACAATGATGTTGACTTAAGGTGCTTCAAAAATTTAATACCTGTATAGATTTTATTTTAAGTAAATAGATATGTTCATATATGTTATATAACTAGTTTTTACTAAGCTTGTATTGTTCGAATATCTAAATATGTATAAGCATACTTTGATAGTTATATAGCTCATATATTCTGGTTTTCACATATATTTTTATTATAAGTATTAATGTTAAAGATATAACATGAAGGTAAGCATTTTTCACTTTATAAGTATATTTATATATTTCAAAATATAAGGTGTATATATATGTTTGATTTTATATATGGGTTTTAATTTGAAAATGATGGATTTGAAATACACATATATTTAACTTAATATATGTTTGGATTTACCATATGATTTTTGTATATGGTAATATATAGTTGTGGATATGAGTTCACTTATACCATTTATCATCATCAATCAGTTCTAATTTGATTTCATCAATCCCTTATCTATCAGCTTTTCCATCGAATCTGTGCCAATCTTGATTTGCTTTGGAATTCATAGCTCATTCCTTTGTCAAATCTATCTAGCCTCGAAAGGTGAGCAATCACTCATGATTAACGTTCTTATATCTATAAAATTTGATTTCAATTGAAACGATAATTGAAATATGCTGCTAAATTGAACTGTTAATTTTTAATTGCTATATATGATATGCTGTTATATGAAATTGTTCACCTGTAGGATAAGACACCATATCCTATTGTTTATATTTTATCTGAATTGTTATTATTGATATATGCCAGTTGTTGATATGTTATATTTATTATCATAACTGTTAGCACTTTGCAAGTTCCCTGTTAGTATAGAGTTCACTATGGGTTGAAATAATACATACCCAAACAATTTTGTAGAATAGGGGAAAATCGTTATGGGTTGAAATGATAAACCCAAGCGATTTTCATTTATTTGAATTTGGGATTACGGGTTGAAAAGATATATACCCGTATATATTTAAATTACATATTGAAATGATAAATATCCATATCACTTGACCATAGAATAGAAAATTATATACAGACACCGTTGGTCTATATATATATATATATATTGTTTTTGAAAGTGATTTCCAAGGTGTTGAAAAGAAATATATGTGGTTTTAAATAAATATTGATTTTTTTGATATTATATCTTTAATATAGGTTTTATAATAATTTTAATAAATTAAGTTGGAAAGAGAAATAGAAATAAAATTTGAAATTTATTTGAATTTTTCTTGAATAAAACCGATTTGAACTTGTAAAATTTGAGATTTTAAAGATATGATTTATGACTTGAATTTTTTTTAGGGTTTAAGGAATATTTCAAGTAAATAAATTGAAGAGAATATATGGTTTATATAAATCATAAATGAATTTAAGCTTCGAAATCTCTTGAAATTGAAATGGTTTATTTAGAAACTGAATTGAATTGGAATTGATGAATCGAGAATGAATTAAATTGAACTTTTGGAATTTGAATTGATTTGAATCAATTTGTGAACTTTGAGGAAATTATTTCATTTTATAAACTATTTTAAATAAACTAATTTTAATATATTAATTACCTCATTATAAACTATTTAATTTATAACTATTTTATATACAAATTATTTTATTATATTAACTATTTTATTTATAACTAATTTCATGTATATTACTTTTAATATCTAAACGGTTTAAGAGGTAAGTGCTATGGAATTCAAAGTGTTATAATTTCGAAAAGTTATAATTTTAGAAAGTGTTATGATTTTGGAAATGAATATTAATTTAAGAGAGAAATGATATCATATTGATATGGTTTTGAAATAGATATGATATTTTGATTTTGAAATATGATTTGGATTGAAATGATCACGGTGTTATAATAACGTTTGGTTGTTAAAGAGACCGAGATCGGATATTGTCATACTCTCTGCCAATACCGAAAACCACTTGAACAATTGTGTACGTGGTGGAGATTCCATAAATGTAGTAGGATGGTTTGGCGACGAATTCTATATGGTATGACGTGACCCTGACTCCCGTGAGTCAGCTTAGATGTGACTAAAATCAGGAGCTATACCAGGCCAAGTAAGGTCATTCCTGCTATCGGGCATATTTCTTCGATACCATTCTATTGCTTTTGTGATTTGATTTTGTGGCCACCCCTCGATTTTTGATATGGGAGTGTGGCTGAGGTGGGCGGTAGTAGTTGCTATGCGTTACCACCAGTCCGAGAGTGCAATTGGTATATCTACCCTGGCATCTCCTCGTTGTGTCGTGTTCACATGCCCTAGAGCGCCTTCTACGAGTTTGTTTTGTACCGTACCTATGTCATGTCCTCTGGGTAAACCTCCAGTTTACGGAGGAGCGTACGGCATTGTATAGACTACGGGAATATATAAAATGTGTTAAGGGGGATATGGGTAACGCCTTAACGCTATTTTAATACTTTTACTTTACTATAGACATATTATAATAGCGTATATTACTACATAGTAGATAGTTAGAGGATGGAAATCCCAAACACCCTTTAAGTTACTTGTATTTTCGTTGATATTTCACTTGAGTTGGATTTATTGATATAAGAATGTTAATCCTGACTCGAGTGTTTTGTGTTTTGCTTTACGCTCGGGTCAGACTGAGTATCACAGCATTTGAGACTCACCTTTGGAGCTTTGGAGTTGGAGCTTCATCTGAAGATCCATTTATATCTATTCATCTTTCAGCCATCCAGTTGTTGGTTCAGACTTATCATCCGTTGTAATCGAGACAACGTTGTATTTGAGATGTTCTATTGTATTTTATTTCAACTCTGTTATTTATCTATTCCGCTACTTACTGTTGTAATACTCTGTGTCTGTGATTCTGTGATTGATTTATTTATTGTATATACTGAGTTTTGCCAAATTATAAATTAACAATCTGATATTTTGAGCAATTCAAGTCCGACATGTGCGGATGCGAATGGCACAAAAATACCGGGTCGTTACATTGAACTCATGAGTCTTCATATTTATCTCTTGAGTCTTCATACTTTATAGTTTTCGATTCAACACCTATGTAATATTCTGCACTATATACTATATAACTTGGCAAAACATTAGTATCTATTTTTTTATGATTGTATAAGGTTGTAATCATCAAAATCAATAACTGAGGTATTAACAATCTCCCTATTTTTGATGATGGCAACAATTAAATATTCATGTATATAAAATATGATATAACTCCCCCTTAGTTAAATAATTCCCCCTAAATATATGCATACATATTTTTTTTATTTCTCCCCCTTTATCATCAACAAAAATAGAAGAAAAAAATTAAACTCCCCCTAAATGATATACCTATAAACTATATTAGAAAGTTATACTAAATGTGGGTTACTATAATCATTATCAATAATAATGGGAATAAACTCCTAGGTAAGATGATATATACATCAAAATCAGTACCTAGTGTATTAAAAACAATATAAACTAGATTATATATATGAAATCAAAATTCAATTATGAGAGTATGGAAAACAATTCAATATGACATAAATGATATTATTATATAATCCTAAGCATCAAAATTTGATAAAGAAATTTATATATTAGATTTATTACATAAATTCATATATTTACATAACAAACCATATTTACGAAATTTAATCATTGCCTAATCAGATATTTGATAAGTGTAACTGTGTATATGATCAAATTTATGTTTAATAAGTTTTTGAAGTAAATATTATTTTATTCTTATACATTGTTTATTTTTAGAAAGACGTGATAATTTATAATAATTTTTTTAGCCTAATATTCAAAGTATAAGTGAGATATGTAGTGTTAAAAAATATCACTAAAAAATCGTCAAATAAATTTAATAATAAAAAGAACCTAGGAATGGCAGTAAGATGGTTGATCTATGTTTCAGTGTCATTACCATCTTGAAAATTTTCTTTTCCGAAGAATATCATGATATGATTAATCATATAAAAGGTCTCCATAGTCTTTTTTATATCTTTCTCGTATTATTGTACGTAGTGTTTGAAGGAATATAACATATTTGTACTAGTATCTATACTACGTTGGATCTGTATGGTTAATCTTTTAGAAATAAAACCTAATATATTTGAGAGTTTATGATCATGAATGTTTAAATTATGAAAAACCATAAATGATTACATATGGTGAAAAACATAAAAATGGGATATTCTACTAAACCTTTTGCTTTCAAATTTTAATTCAACACTCGCAGAGTTCTAAATTTCATTCATAACACTATTATGTGTGAGATAATGTGACTCTAACATATAACATAATTTATTTTGTGTCTCATTCATTATTTAAATTACAAGTATATTAATTAATTACATGTGTAAAGTCACTTGGAATCATGCATGTATATAATGATCTTCCTAACGAACAAGTGTAATGAAACATGTCATTTTACATATGTGTTACTACTTGTTTATATGACAAGTACCATATGATGTGGCATGTTCTCATTGATAGAAGGAATTTTATAAATGGAGCTTTATTCACACACCTAAAGTACATTCAATTAATTTCATGAAGCTATAAATTTAATATCTCATCACAAAGTTAATAACAAATAAGAGTGCAAGAAGTAAAATCAATATTAGAAAAGTTGAAATTATGGAAGAAGGTAAGATTTTCTATTTAGTACAGTCATGATATATGATTAGTGGGATGTCGTTAGAAAGTAAAAATGTTATAAAAGTCATTAGGAAAGAAGTATGACCAATCACTAAGTGGCATGACCTTTAAAAAAAATTAAAATGAAAAGCACAACTTGGCAGTTGAAGTGCCTATTCGAATTTAAAATAAATAAATAAAATGTTTCATTAATTTAAAGTGCTCAGAATATAACCACTATGTGGTTATATATATTAATTATATTTTGAAAAATAATTTTTTATGTTAAAAAATTTGTGTAAAGGACATAAAAAGTTCAGGATTATAATAACCTGCATCAAAAATATGGCCGTTGTACCCACCAAGTGTCCATTTATTTGAAAATGATAAAATAGTTAACTTTTGAATTTTGACATGAATTTTTTACATTAGTAGTTCATATTATATGTTATCAGATAAAAATTTCATGTACAGATATTCATTTTATAATTTTTGAGATTTTCTAGAAAATTACTACGTTTAACATGCATGTTTGACATTTAAAGTGACTAGTTAATTTTGTACGAAAATCTAGAAAATGTTAAATTATTTAAAATGCTTTTAGATTTTTTATATAATTAATATATTAATCATTATCTATAATATATTTTTATGATTGAAATAATCCTTAATTTTAAGACAATTAAAATTCAAATTTTAGCTCTAAAATCTAGAAATATAGCCGTTGTAATTTAACAAGTGTATGTTCATTCAAAAATAATAAAATAGACAGAATTCGAATTTTGGCTCCAAACTTTTTACAAAGTCAAGTATATCTATCTTATACTCGTGTACAAAATTTCATTTAAAAATTATTAATTTACAATTTCTAAGATTTAAAACATACTAGTGCATTCAGTATTTTCTACCCTGTTTTCAAAGTGTATAGTTAGTTTTGTAGAAGTTCTACAAAATATAAAAATTAATATTTTTCTTTGAAACATTTTTTTGGAATTTTAATACATAATATTATTTATGATAAAAATATAATTTTTTAATAGATAAATATGAAGAATATTCTATAAATAAAATCATAAGGCATATCAAAAATTAAAGTGTATTTTCAATTTGAAAACTAGCCATTATTTTTAGAGGGAAAATTTATTTTCTACTTATTTAAACCATTTTGATTATTTGGATTATAAAAGAAGAACTAAAACATCTTACTACTTAAAGAACTCATTAAAAAGTGATATATAAAAATTAAATAAAGTTTCAAGATTATCGACATTGCCGACGTCCTCTATACCAATACTACCGCGTCTTTATCCAAAGGTTTGTCTTTAAGCATATATATGCATTGTTGCTCTTCCTTTCTCTTGATCTTCCATTATGTCTTTTGAACATCTACTATCTAAAATCCATTTTTCCTTCTTGATTTGTGATGAATGACTATCAAGTATCTGTTCACCATCAGCTATATAACATACTTGTTCCTGCAATTTAAGAGCATACCTTTTCAAAATATCAAGCGATTTTACAAAATAATTAGTTTCTAATCTAATAACATATTAGTTTCAAAAAATTGTTTATCCATAAAAGTGTTAAAAAGAGTACTAACAATATTACTTGTCATTTATACTTTTCAAAAATCAAATTATGAATTTTTGAAAACCATGCTCTGATACCAAATGGGGGTTGAAGAATTATGGATTTTAAAGCTAATTAAATACTAGAGGGAGGGTGAATAGTATTTTCTAACTTATGTAAATCTTTTTAAATTCCTTTCGAGTAAAATATTAAATCACATATTAACAACACATAACTATACTATCAAACAGTAACAGATGCAACCATAGATAAAAATAAATGCAGTAAAGCAAAGTGAAGGGTTAGAGAGATGACACCAGGGATTTTATACTGGTTCAGATTTCTCCTACATCCAGTCCCATACAATTGTTTGTAACGACCCGTCTTTCACTCACAGAAAGACGCATCATTATTAAGAAAGAAAGGGATAGAAAAGAGAAAAGATAGAAAAGAAAGAACGAAACAACATCAGAATCTCACAGTGGAACGAATAAATTATATTAATCACATAAGATATTACATAGTATACAACATCTATCAGAGTTACATAGCTTTATATTCACATACTAGGCAGTTATAAACACCTGTCTAGTCATTACAACTCAAATACAACATAGAGATACCAACACAGCGGAAACACCTATATATCTACAAACGCTGAAGCCTCCTGCTCCATACCTCCTCCAGAATTCATCAAAGCTAACCTGAATCCCTTAGCTACTCATAAAAATTTGAGTACCCAAGAGTTTAAGAAAACAAAAAATAAACTCCGGGTCAGACATGGGTCTGGTGTGAGTAACAGGTTAAAGTTGCTTAACTTTGAAAACCTTTGAAAACAAAAGGTATCTCGTAAGACTTCCGCACATAAACACGGAGAAGTTTTTACCTTACGATAACCAAAACATTTGATAGGAAATCCAGTTATATTATAATAGGGTCTAGGGTTTTCAAATAAAATACAGAAATAGCTGGAATGCTTACATCTCATGTTCCAACATAGTTGGCCACAATCAAAACGTATGGCACTTATTGGAGATTGGATTCCATACAATGGCAAGGCTACTGGGGTACCGCCCGTCATAATACGTGGCCTAGATCACCGTACCGAGGATCCACCCTAAATCCCCTGCAACACAAGGCCGGAACCATCCCTTACTAGATAATCCCGAACAAGACAACCCCGCAGTTGTTTGCAACCAACTGCCCACACAGCTGAATAAAAAGGAACCTCTAGACAGGGGAAAATCTCGTCCTACTTGAGCGCGACTCACTTAGCCTTGCTGCACCTCCACTGTTTTAGCCATTCCCGGTTGATGTCGCTTGAGGCTACGATTACCTTTATAGAACACATCTATCTTAGAATGCTCATCGTCCTCCATTGACGATGTTCTGAAAGCATTCAATCCATACAAGTTCGTTCCGGGTTCGAACGAAACCGAAGGCATTATCTCGTTACACTCATTTTGGAATCACCCTCAGAGTTAACGACAATAACCCTTGCACTCTGAATCTCCATCTTCACTTGAGATTCACGACCTATCGTTTAATTTGGATCGATGTGGATTTCGGATATCCAAATTTGGAAACCCGATCCCAGTCTCACCGAAATCCAAAACGCCGTCTTTTAAGTCCAAGTTGTTTTAAAGTTAAAACAATTCAATTCTATTATCTATATTCACATAGATAGATAATTCACAATCTCACAAATAGATAATCCATATAATCATAATTCAACCAAAGC
Source organism: Allium fistulosum (assembly GCA_030737815.1). NCBI lineage: Eukaryota > Viridiplantae > Streptophyta > Magnoliopsida > Asparagales > Amaryllidaceae > Allium > Allium fistulosum. The sequence goes on along the minus strand of CM060905.1, from coordinate 591,727,076 downwards.
ATCTCATATCACAGATCAGCACATATCTTATATCAGAGATCAAACAATCCAAGGCATTCAATATCATTCAGCCATCCATAAGCAAAGATTAATTAATCACACCATTTCTAATTAATTTAAAATAATTTAAATTAATTACTTCCATCACTATAAATCCTGCTTACTTAACCATTAAATAATTATAAACCAATTAATTAATCATCTTCTAATTATCCATCTTAATTAATCATCCTTGATTAATTATTCTCTAATTATATTAAATAACTAGCCTTTAATTAATTACACGAATTAATTATCCTTAACCATTTACAGTAATTAACTTTAATTACTCCCATTAATTAATTAACTATAATTAATTACATTAATCCTTAATTAATTACATTAATAAATTATTCTATAATCACTTATATTGATCAATTATCCTTAATTAATCAACCCTTAATTACTTCATTAATTATATTAATTAATAATCCCTAATTACTTCTTTAATTAATTATATTTCTAATTAATCATATTTAATAATTAATCTTTAATTAATCACATTCATTAATCAACCTTGACTAATCACATTCATTTAATTAATTACCCTTAATTAATTACTTAATTAACTTCTAAATAAATTTTATTAATTCTTTAATTAATTACACTAAGTAATTAATACTTAATTACTTCCACTAAGCAATTATCCTTCTTATTAATTACACAAAGTAATTAAACTCAAATTACTTCCATTTATTAATTATCCTTCAATTAATGACATCCAGTAATTAATCATTAATTACTTCACTAAGTAATTACGCTTTATTAATTACATTAAGTAATTATACTTAACAAATCATCAAGTGGTTATCTTAAATTAATTAAACTAGGTAATTTACTTAAATTAATCATATTAATTTAATTAATTACATTGAGTAATTAATTCCTTTAATTTCTATCATTAAGTAATTACCTTTAATACTCCTTTTAATATTAAGTAATTAACCTCTAATTACATCCATTACTTAATTATTCCTTAATCAATTAACCTTTGATTATGTAGATTAATCAATCCTAATTTAAGTAATCAACTACCCTTAATAAATTACACAAATTAATTTATCTTAATTTAATTACCTAAATTAATCATCTTAGTTAATTAAGTAATTATACTTTAATTACTTTTGTTAATAAAACTTGATTTAATTAAGATAACCCATTTTCTACATTAAACTCTTACCTTCATTTAAATTAAATTAAAAAGCTTGAATTTAGTTTATACAAAGTCATCATCCTTAGATTTATTAAAGTTAAATACCTTTCACTTTATTTACATCTAAATTTCAACAATTACATTTTATTTGAAACATTTAGGGACTAATTACAAAATTTGTCTAAAGCAATATTTATATAAACCAAACTATTTTTAAAACAAAATTTAAACTTTGAAAATAGTACTTTTTAAAACTTAAATATGTTTTAAACATCTTGCTCTAAACTCAAACATTCATACCTCTTTAAAACTGGTTAAAAACTTTGTTTAAAATTTTGCTTTCAATTTTGAAATCCATTTTATAATTTAAAAACCTGGACAAGTTTAAAACCTGGTAACAAATCAAATGACCTGAACCCAAACCCTCAAAACCCCGAGCCAAAACTCACAAAACTTCGAGCATCTCATGCAAATGACTCGAGAAAAACTCGAGTACCCCTTCTTCTCCGATCCCTAGCTTCACCAGATACACAAAAATGCACCATGCACATGCACGGTGGCTCCGACCACCTCTGGTCAACGTCGCGACCTTCCCAAAGTCGGCGATCACATCCTTTGATGAACCAACCCCTAACTTCTTCGATTCTCACTCAAAATCAAAATCGAGCAACTCTGCACAAACCTCGACAAAACCACAACCTGGAAAACCCCTCGAACTCACGCCTCTGATCACCGGAATGCCTGAGCCTCCGGCCACGACCTCGCCAACTCCCCCGCTACCATTTCCCAAAGTCTGGTGGAACTCGATCCACTAGAGACATCGAGATGGATAAACTTCCAACCATCCAATAAACTAGGGTTACAGACTATTTCGACCACCAGCCGCCGCCACATTGATTTGCTCACCCATATGACATTTTTGCCAAGCTCACCGATCATTCCACTACCTCCATTGAAGTCCCCGACCTCCCTGATCACCTTGATCATCAGAAACCACCCAAAACTCAATTTCTGATCAAACTCGAACTGCTTGCTCAAACCAAAACTAAAATTTTTGATTTCACTTCTAAAAATCATGATTTTAGTTAAGGATTCAGATTATATGCCTGAATCAATGAATTAAGATGTTTGAATTTTAAACAAAACCCAAGCTTGCACTGTTCTTCTTTGTTTTCCAAAGTATTTCAAATTTAATTCACTTAGATATAATTTTAAATCTTAATCTATGATAAATCAAACAGATCTTGTTTGAAACCTGAGTCCAAACAGAGATTAGATCAAGAGATAATGAATTTTGATTTAAAATCTTGAGCTTTGAAACTGAGAACAGAGATATCATAGGTATAACAGGCATGCACACACATCTATCCATTCATATATACACAGAAAATTCATATATATATTCACACAAAACATAATTATTTCCAGTAATTCTCATGCAACCAGATTTACAAATACTTAAGCTTTTTAAAAAGGATGTTACTCACCGGATACAAAGATGAACAGAGCCTTTTTGAAATAGCTTTTGAAAACTTGAATGCTGAAAAATGCTTCTTTGATTTTTGAAAACTGGATGTTATGATCTGGAAACTTGTTGTAGAGATGACTCAGTTTTTGAAAACAGAGAGTTTCCTGCTTTGATTTTTCTTCTTCAGCTTGCTTTAGATTAATCTCATGTTGAAGAAATGTACAGGTTTTTGGTCTTGATTTTGAAAATGATTTACAGGTTATTGAATTGGGTTAATTTTTTTGTTTGAGAAGTATTGATTATTAGATTTTGTTTAGAGAATCTGTTTGAGTTTTCTTAGCTTTGAATTGAGGAAGATAGAAAAAAGAATAGAAGAGAAGGAACAATGTGTTTATAAAGGTTAAATTTGTGATTTATAAAAATAAAAGAGAATCAAAAATTAAAATGACACTTGTTTAAACACTCTACATTTGTCATTATATTTGTTTATTAGTTTACACTTGTTAAAATCAATCTTTCATATATTTACACTTGTCATTTAAGTAACTTTTATTTATTTTAAATGTTAATAATAAGCTTTTATATTAAATTAACTAATTTATAAATACTTATCTAAATTTATATATATATATTACTTTAAAGAAAATATAAATAAAACCAAGTATATATAAATATAATCTTATACCTATATTTTAAATCCAAAATATTTTAAAATATCTATCTTTTGAATTTAAATTTTAAATCCAAATTCAAATTAAATTTAAAAATCTAAATTAAAGTCAACTTATATATACATATATAACAACACATTTAATTTGAAAATAACAATTATATTTTCTTTAAAATCTATTTATATCTATATATAAAACAATACATTAATAATATTGTTTGAAAATAACAAATTTGCCAATTTTAAATTAAAATTATATAAGAAATTATCAAATCAATTTAATTATTAATACAGATTATTAAATTGATATTGCCCAAAATTCCGGGTCATTACATTCCTTTCCCCTTAAAAGAATTTCGTCCCCGAAATTTAAAAGCAAAGTTAATTTAATAATCTATCAAAGATTTTAATTTTAAACCACAAGCATATATTATCAACCATATGCTAGCAACCATAGCAACCAATTCACTCGATCAAACAAATCTAATGATCCTGACACAAATCAGGATAGGCCTTCCTAACAATATCTAGAGTTTCCCAGGTACAAACACTGGAATACTCGCTTTACTGAATCCAAACAAGCTACACTACTAGCTTCTGAGCTCCTACTCATCTAGATCTATAATCTGAACAAGATATCAGATCATAGTCAAGTCCGACTCAACTACCAAATCCTCCTGAACTGCTGGTTCCATAACCAGTGATGGATCATACACGTACTCCCTCAGAGATACGTGAAATACATTGAATCCCAGTTATCCAAACTGGCAATTCAACCATGTAGACCAAAGCACTTATCCTTACAAGAACACACAATGATCTAATATACTTCGAAGCCAACTTCACAGTCTTACCAAAATCTTACTTCTCCTTTGATCGGAGAAACCTAATCCAAAATCAAATTTCTGACTTCGAAATCCAAATTCCTCCGTCTCTTATCCAAAAAACTCTTATGATGATCCTGGGACCTACATCCCTTCCTTAATCAGTTCAACCTTCGCAAAAGCCACTCGAAACAAATCTAGACCAAGAACAAGACAAATCTCCAGCTCCTACTCAACAAGATGGTCTTCCCAAAATCCGTTGAAATCCAGAACACAAGCTCTACTCCACACACATCAGTAGACTTCCAACTTACTTCTTCCTATCCGAAAAAGACAAAACGGTGCACTCGCCAATCTCGCCTTCAGATCCTGAAAAACTTTCTGTAGAAATCTGCGGTCGCTTCCACTCTAGAACAGCTGCTACCTTGCTTCCGCTGCACAACTCTGATCTGGAGTAGATGAGAATGCTGATGATGAACACAAGCACAAACTAGTCTGACACATCCCGGAAGACACGGTTCAACAAATCCCTAAAGAGAAAACTCAGAAGTTCCACCAAAACCTGAGCTGCTTTACCAAATCCTCTTTCTAGGAACCATCCTTCTACTTAGCTAAACCACCAGTACCACTCCTGGAATCCTAGTCGATATGAAAACTCAATCTCCAGATGCGGACAAACTTCTGACTTCCCTGAAGACATCCGGAAACTCTCTGATAACCCAAGAGAACACTCAAACTATCGCAAGTCACTTTTGCGATCCTATCCAGCCTAATTCCAAAGATATTGTTCTCTCTTTACCAATCAAAACAGCTTACGCTTATCTAGCCAATCCATCGAAGAATTGGGTCCAATCTGCTGCTTCTGAACTCTATCTCTAGGAAAATGCTTAGCCAAAGACCTTCATGCTGGCACACAGAACACTCCGAGCTACAACGCTGCCACAGGTGCCAAAGACTTCTATCCAAAGCTCTTCGAACCTCAAAGCCATACATTCAATCCCACACAGAGCCTAGAGATGGGCAGACATCTCCTCAAGAAACTCGGGCCTCAAACCAAACACAAACACCCTGCTGAACTTAGTCGCATCACCGATGCAGACACACTTCCTAAAACTTGCTCCAAAAGAAACATCTTCGGAAACATCCATAGTCATTGCGTCTTACCACGCAGCTGCTTCTTCCTGAAGTTACCAAGATACCATCACTCGCTTCTGTTCATCCAACATATCCAAACTCTACTCATCCAAACTTGCACTTCAAAGATGGACTCTGAACCTTTAAAAAAAAGCTTCCTTTCGAGATTGGTGAAATCCTGACACAATGATGCAAAGCCCTCTCGATGCAGTATTGGGTCTACAGCCTCGGCATATACAATTCCAACCTCACACTCGGACTCCTTCCATAAGTGGTAGTCGTGCTACACACACCACTACCCTTCCTACCTCTACAACTCATATTGGAAAACCTGAACAGGTAACCCAACGAATAGGTAGAAATATATATATATATATATATATATATATATATATATATATATATATCAAAAGTACAAATACGCTCTCTCAAGAAAGAAATCACTCCAAAGCCTAGGTATTCACTCAACCTAGCGCTCTGATAACAACTGTAACGACTCATCTTTCACTCATAGAAAGACGCATCATTATTAAGAAAGAAGGGATAGAAAAGATAGAAAAAAAAGAACGAAACAACATCAGAATCTCACAGCAGAACGAATAAATTATATTAATCACATAAGATATTATATAGTATACAACATCTTTCAGAGTTACATAGCTTTATATTCACATACTAGGCAGTTATAAACACATGTCTAGTCATTACAACTCAAATACAACACAGAGATACCAACACAGCGGAAACACCTATATATCTACAAACGCTGAAGCCTCCTGCTCCATACCTCCTCCAGAATTCGTCAAAGCTAACCTGAATTCCTTGGCTACTCGTAAAAATTTGAGTACCCAAGAGTTTAAGAAAACAAAAACTAAACTCTGGGTCAGACATGGGTCTGGTGTGAGTAACAGGTTAAAGTTGCTTAACTTTGAAAACCTTTGAAAACAAAAGGTATCTCGTAAGACTTCCCGCACATAAACACGAAAAAGTTTTTAACTTACGATAACCAAAATATTTGATAGGAAATCCAGTTATATTATAATAGGGTCTAGGGTTTTCAAATAAAATACAGAAATAGCTGGAATGCTTACATCTCACGTTCCAACATAGTTGGGCACAATCAAAATGTATGGCACTTATTGGAAATTGGATTTCATACAATGGCAGGGCTACAGGGGTACCGCCCGTCACATTACGTGGCCTAGATCATCGTACTAAGGATCCACCCTAAATCCCTTGCAACACAAGGCCAGAACCATCCCTTACTGGATAATCCCGAACAAGACAACCCTGCAGTTGTTTGCAACCAACTGCCCACACAGTCGAATAAAAAGGAACCTCTAGACAGGGGAAAATCTCGTCCTACTTGAGCGCGACTCACTTAGCCTTGCTGCACCTCCCCTGTTTTAGCCATTCCAGGATGATGAGGCTTGAGGCTACGATTACCTTTATAGAACACATCTATCTTAGAATGCTCATCGTCCTCCATTGATGATGTTCTGAAAGCATTCAATCCATACAAGTTCGTTCCGGGTTCGAACGAAACCGAAGGCATTATCTCGTTACACTCATTTTGGAATCACCCTCAGAGTTAACGACAATAACCCTTGCACTCTGAATCTCCATCTTCACTTGAGATTCACGACCTATCATTTAATTTGGATCGATTTGGTTTTCGGATATCCAAATTTGGAAACCCGATCCCGGTCTCACCGAAATCCAAAACGCCGTCTTTTAAGTCCAAGTTGTTTTAAAGTTAAAACAATTCAATTCTATTATCTATATTCACACAGATAGATAATTCACAATCTCACAAATAGATAAGCCATATCATCATAATTCAACCAAAGGATCTCATATCACAGATCAGCACATATCTTATATCAGAGATATCAAACAATTCAAGGCATTCAATATCATTCAGCCATCCATAAGCAATGATTAATTAATCACACCATTTCTAATTAATTTAAAATAATTTAAATTAATTACTTCCATCACTATAAATCCTTCTTACTTAACCATTAATTAATTATAAACCAATTAATTAATCATCTTCTAAATATCCATCTTAATTAATCATCCTTGATTAATTATTCTCTAATTATATTAAATAACTAGCCGTTAATTAATTAAACAAATTAATTATCCTTAACCATTTACAGTACTTAACTTTAATTACTCCCATTAATTAATTAACTATAATTAATTACATTAATCCTTAATTAATTACATTAATAAATTATTCTATAATCACATATATTGATCAATTATCCTTAATTAATCAACCCTTAATTACTTCATTAATTATATTAATTAATAATACCTAATTACTTCTTTAATTAATTATATTTCTAATTAATCATATTTAATAATTAATCTTTAATTAATCACATTCATTAATCAACCTTGATTAATCACATTCATTTAATTAATTACCCTTAATTAATTACTTAATTAACTTCTAAATAAATTTTATTAATTCTTTAATTAATTACACTAAGTAATTAATACTTAATTACTTCCACTAAGCAATTATCGTTCTTATTAATTACACAAAGTAATTAAACCCAAATTACTTCCATTTTAATTATCCTTCAATTAATTACATCCAGTAATTAATCATTAATTACTTCACTAAGTAATTACGCTTTATTAATTACATTAAGTAATTATACTTAACAAATCATCAAGTGATTATCTTAAATTAATTAAACTAGTTAATTTACTTAAATTAATCACATTAATTTAATTAATTACATTGAGTAATTAATTCCTTTAATTTCTATCGTTAAGTAATTACCCTTAATACTCCTTTTAATATTAAGTAATTAACCTCTAATTACATCCATTACTTAATTATTCCTTAATTAATTAACCTTTGATTATATAGATTAATCAATCCTAATTTAAGTAATCAACTACCCTTAATAAATTACACAAATTAATTTATCTTAATTTAATTATCTAAATCAATCATCTTAGTTAATAGAAAAGATAAAGAAGAAAGAAGAAACAACATCAGAATCTCAACAGTGGAACGAATCAATTATATTAATCACATAAATATTACATAATATACAACATCAATCAGAGTTACACAGATAATACATCATATACTAGACAGTTATAAACACATGTCTAGTTAATACAACTCGAATACAACACAGAGATACTAACACAGCGGAAAACTATACATATCTATAACGCTGAAGCCTCCTGCTCCATTGCTCCTCCACAATTCGTCAAAGCTAACCTGAATCCCTTGGCTACTCGTAAAAATTTGAGTACCCGAGAGTTTAAGAAAAACAGAAATAAACTCCGGGTGACATGGGTCTGGTGTGAGTAACATGTTAAAGTTGCTTAACTTTAAAAAGCCTTTGAAAACAAAAGGTATCACGTAAGACTCCCCACACATAAACATGGGTAAGTTTTTACCTTACGCTAACCAAACATTTGATAGGAAATTCAATGATATTATAATAGGGTCTAGGGTTTTCAAAATAAAATACAGAAATAGCTGGAATGCTTACATCTCACGTTCCAACATAGTTGGGAACAACTAATACGTACGGCACTTATTGGAGATTGGATTCCGTACAATGGCAGGGGTACCGCCCGTCACAGTACCTGACCTAGATCAGCGTACCGAGGAGTACGCCCGCTCCCCTGCAACACAAAGCTCGAACCATCCCTTACTGGACAGTCCCAAATAATATCACCCCACGGTTGCCACGAACAACCGCACACTAAGCCGAATAATAAGGGACATCTAGACAGGGGTAAACCTTACTCTCAAGTGGGTGCTACCCACGAAGCCTTGCTGCACCTCCCCTGTTTTAGCCATTCCTAGTTGATGAGGCTTGAGGTTACGATTACCTCATCAGAACACATCAGTTAGAATGCTCATCGTCCACCTGACGATGTTCTGAAAGCATTCAATCCATACAAGTTTGTTCCGGGTTCGAACGAAACCGAAGGCATTATCTCGTTACACTCATTTTGGAATCATCCTCAGAGTTAGCAACAATAACCCTTGCACACTGAATCTTCATCTTCACTTGAGATTCACGACCTATCGTTAATTTGGATCGATGTGGTTTTCGGATATCCAAATCTAAAAACCCGATCCCGGTCTCATCAAAATCCAAAACGTATCTTTTAGGGCCAAGTTGTTTTAAAGTTTAAAACAGTTTCAATTTATTATCTATATATTCACAGATAGATGATTCACAATATCACGATAGATAATCAACATCATCACATAGATAATTCACATCATCATCAGATTTCAACTAAAACAATCCATATCACATAACATTACTTATCTCATATCTGAGATATCAATCCATTCAAGGAAAACAATATCATCCATCCATACATAAGCAATGATTAAATGATCATTTCATAATTAATTTAAAAGGAATTAAATTAAGGGTAAGTTTGGCTCACATCCCTAACAAGTTTTAAAATAGAGAAAACATCCTTCCCAACCAACATTTACGTTTCCGCTCCCTGTTTTCAAATTCACGCACGCAAAAAGACCGAAATACCCTTTATGTTTTTAACTTTTCAAACGTGTATAACTTTATTTACAAAAACCGGATCAACATAACGTTTTCACCAAAAATCGTAAATTTTATGATCTTTAAAATGAGATCCATTGTTGATACCAAAAATTTAAATTTGTATTAAATCTGCAATTATTTCAAATATTTGCAGACAATTCTGCAAATATTGAACATTTTCGATTTTTTTTCAAATATATAAAAATTGCAGATATTTCTGCAACTATATGATATAGTTGCAGAAATGTCTGCAACTATTGCATATAGTTGCAGAAATGCAACTATTGCAAATAGTTGCAGAAATGTCTGCAACTATTTCATATAGTTGCAGACATTTCTGCAACTATTGCATATAGTTGCAGAAATGCAAATAGTTGCAGATGCAACTATTGCAAATAGTTGCAGAAATGTCTGCAACTATTGCATATAGTTGCAGACATTTCTGCAACTATATGATATAGTTGCAGAAATGCAAATAGTTGCAGATGCAACTATTGCAAGTAGTTGCAGAAATGTCTGCAACTATTGCATATAGTTGCAGACATTTCTGCAACTATTGCAAATAGTTGCAGAAAACGAACTTACACGGTATTTCAGTAAAAATCTTTTATTGCAAACAGATAAATCATTAAGCAAAGATAATTTTATCGTTCAATATAAACCAAATAATCATAGATAGAAAAAATGGAGCACGGTATAAACGAGGGTATTTATGGAAAAGAATTAAGCCGAAACAAAAATAGGGACCGGATTTATAAAGTTTCGAACGGAAGGAGTTTTTGTGAATTACGTTTGGTTTTAGGGATGTGACCCTAATTTTCACTTAAATTAATTACTACCTCTTTAATTAATTTAAAATAAATTAAATTAATTAATTTCATCACTATAAATCTTGCTTCCATAACACTAATTTAATTTCCAATCAATTAATCAATCATCATCCACTTATTCACTTCAATTAATCATACTTGATTAATTCTCTTTTAATTTCATTCAAGCAATTATTCTTAACCATTTAAAGTAATTTACCTTTATTAAATCCATAAATTGATTATTCACATTCATTCTAAATTAATCATATTTTATTACTTTATTGATTTATTATTCCCAAGTTATTCATTGTTATTTACATCATTAATTAAAATAATTACTGACCTCTAATTATATTGTTAATTAAATATTTCTTTTAGATTAATTATATTAAGAAAGTTAAATCTTCACAATTACATATATCAATCACCTTTGATTAATAACATTAATTAATCCCTTGGTTAATTATTCTCAAATGACTCATCATCATTTCATTAATTACATTTAGTAATTCTTCATCAATTACTTCTCTAAGTAATTACACTTCCCAAAATTTTAAGTGATTAATCTAAATTAATTAAACTGAATTAATAAACTGAGACTAATCAGATTTCAATTCAATTAACTTCAATGAGTTAATTTATTCTTTAGTTACTTCCATAAAGTAATTTTTATTTAAACAGTTTCATTAATTAAGTAATCTGATTATTCATTAAAATTAATCACATTAATTCATTATTAAATACAAATTAATTTATCTTTAATAATCCATTTATTAATCTCTAATTATAAATTAATCTAACTCATTAAGTTATAATTAATTCAATTATCAATCTTAAACCTTAATTATCTCTAAGATAATTCCTTTCTTTATTTCTGACTTAATTAAAATTTCATATGTATTTTGATACATTTTACTTTAGATTTACATTTAAGTTCCATTTTGAATCCAAGATTCAAAATGATTAACCATTTAAACTTTCAATCAAATTTAAAATTACTTTATAAGTCTTAAAATAAATGCAAAGAACATTCATTTCTTATGTAAGAAACTTATATAAGGAAAGTTTAAACTAAGTCACTTAACAATTTTAAAATCAAGTTTTAGAAATAGTTTGATTATTTAACTTACAATCTTAAGTTAAACAAATTTATTAACTTTCCATTCAATGTTACAAAATTCTTTTTATAAAAGAATCTATATAAAGTAAGTTTAAATATTACTTGAAACCAAATCATTTTAAATATACTTTGTTTAAACTTATTTAAATTCAATATTCAAGTAAGCTTGAATCTATAATTCCTTTGATTTTAAACTTAGTTTAAATCTTGCTTTATATTTTAAATTTCAATTTAAAATTTAGGATTCAAAAATTCATTTGAATTCAACTTACATCCTTAGTTTAAACACCTTTTAAAAACTTACTTCAACCTTTACATTTTATTTTAAAAATCTGCAACAGTCACAGTTTATTTAAATTCAATTCAAAAACACCAATTCTCTTATTACCTCTAAGTTATTTAAACAATTAATTTCTAAAATATGTTATTTCAAAACAGGTTTTCAAAACTACCTTGAATTCACTTTTAAATCTTTGGTTACACTCAATTAAACCTTGATCTGGAATTCAATTTTCTTTTTTCTTTTTTTTTTCTTTTTAACTTTCCAGGGAAACAAATTCAAGTTTGCATCTATACATCACTTCCCCAGCCAACAATAATAACTTTGGGTCTAAAACTTCAAAACTTCGGGTAGATTCTCATATTACCCGAAACAATACGCCAACATCTCAACCAAACAACAACAAAGAAAAAGAACAGGCAGTGTAACAGGCTCATACATTTCACAAGCCAAAGCCCAAAGCATCACAGCAGACTGGAAAACAGTCCTTACTGAGTACAGGTTGAGGAAAAAGATGCTAGCATGAAGTACAACTCGAACTCAAATCTATGGCAACAACACTACAGGTATGCAGACCAGAGTGACAACAGAGACAAGCTCAACAAATCAAGTGAAGATAACCAATGCAACAACTCAGGTCAGTGAACACTTCAGGTATGCAGACCTCAAAGCAAAGCCTCTCTATCTAATTAAACAACCACAGCTACAACTCTAATGCTCAACAACTGTAACAATACAAAATGGAGACCAGCACACAAGTATTCATAGTCATATATATGATCAAGTGGCTTCACAGTGCACAGGCAACACATGAAGGCAATGTACCAATTACCGTGGCAGCAAGTACAATCAATGGCACAAGACAATAGTCAAACAGGGTGAACTTGAAATCAGTGGCAACTTCACAACTAACTGATCAGACTTCACTAAGCAATGGAATAGTAGAATGGTGACTTCAACATAACAGTGTCTTGTAGTTTGGACTTGTTTAGAAAACTCAGGTCAAACCTGGGTTTAAAAATAAATCAGTTTCTTTAATTTGGAAAACCAGACAGGTTCAAAGCCTGTAACAATTTGGTTTCCAGACAAAAGTTTAAATTTGTTTATCTTGAATAAAGTTTTAAAACTAAATCTGTGGTTAAACAAACAGATTGTTTACATATTAACCAAGACTAGAGTAGAGAATAAGGATTTTTAAACAATCCTATGGCCTGAAACTAAAACACAAAGAGGTCTCAGTTTTAAAAACAGCGTGTATAGTCATCCACACACACACACACACACACACACACACACACACACATATATATATATATATATATATATATATATACACACACACACACACACACACACACACAGAGAAGATAAAAGCATATGTATAATATACTCATACCGGACTTTTATCATGTAACAAATTTATATACTTAAATTTTAAAAATATTACTCACCTATCCAAGAATGTACAGAGCTGATCTACTTGAACAAGCTATGAAACTGGCAAGTTGAAGTCATCTCTGGTTTAAATTTGAGCTCTATTGTTGTTTAAAAATTGAACTTCGTTTAAGTTTTGGACAGCACCTACTTCAGATTTTGAAAAGAAGATACTCAAGCCTGGAGATCTCAGGTTTGCAGAAATGGAGACTCTGGTTTGTATGGATCTGGGTTGATGTTTAAACTTGAATGTTGTTTAAGTTTTTGATAATATGGGTATCTCAGGTTTGCTCAAAGATGATGCTCCAACTGATATGAAGAGAAGTTGATATGTATATACAAAGTTTTACAGAGATATGAAGATAGGTCGCTAGATTTGATAGAAGTGACAAGTTGATATTTGTAAATCAATTTACAGGTTATATTATTATGTTTGTACACAAATAGAGATATTTTTTTATCTTTGTTGACTAGGCTGATTTTTCCCTATTGCTTTGGTGGCTGTCATATATATATATATATATATATATATATATATATATATATATATATATATATATATATATATATATATATATATATATATATATTTATTTATTGTGTGCTAAAGATATTAACATTAATTGCTTTGTGTACTGTAGATATTTGCATTAATTTTCATTGCCTTTAGCTTGACTTACACCTTGTTCATACTTGAATGTTTCCCTTCTTTTGCAAGCTTAACGAGATATATAACATTTGTTTCTTGTTTCATATTGGAATGTATTCATTTGTGTCTTCTGTTGCAAGCTTATTATATATAATTTTGTTTGAATGTTTACTTTATATTATAAAACTTATCCTATCTATATATCTATTTATACATGTATTAATTGTTATTGTTTTGTTACACATTTCATACTTATCTTATTTGTTCGTATTTAAATATATCCCTTTGCTATGGTCTTATTACTTTATAATAGAAATGAAATTCTATATTTATTATGTTGTTATATTTTAGCTATGCGTTTTACTTTATATTATTTCATATAATTTATCTTATATATTTCTATTCCTATTTTTATCTTAAATATTTATTTCTACTTTTATATTTATTATCTTGTATGTTCACATGTATATATTTTATTGGGTACTTTTGGCATAGGTCCTTATTAAGTTTCATAATTCACGAAAAGTCCTTCACTAAATTTCAGTGTAAATTAGGTCCCTGTTTTTTATTCATGATTATTGCAGAGCATGATGCAACATTTCATAAAAGTTGCTGACATTTCCGCAACATTTCTGTACACTGTGAACATAGTGTATGAAAGTTGCTGAAATATCAACACTTATTTATAAAAGTTGCTGATATTTCAGCAACATTTATGTACACTGTGAACACAGTTTATGAAAGTTGCTGAAATATCAGCACTTATTTATAAAAGTTGCTGACATTTCAGCAATAATTTTTCTTTGTTTTTACAATAAAACTTTGACACAGATAGTTGCTGAAATATCAGCACTTATTTATAAAAATTGCTGACATTTCAGCAATAATTTTTCTTCGTTTCCAGAAAACAGGGACCCGCTTTACAATGAAACTTTAACAGGGACCCGCTTTACAATATGAAAGTATGATAGGGATGCCTCCCTAATTTCCACTATTTTTTATTTCCTTAATTATTTTATAAGTATATTTTGCTTGTATTTTATTTCACTTCTTATAAATTTACTTCTATTTCAACTTAACTATTTATTTCTATTCTTATAAACTATCAATTATTAAATTTAAATTATTTATTTTTATACTTGTCAAAATCATATTTTCTTATGCCTATATATTTATATTTGTTGCAACAATATGTTTATTTTATTTTTAAACAATACAATTGTTAAATACTCAGATTTAGTATTGATAAGATTATTTGATTTTAACCATTGTTATTAAGATTATATCATATATATTTTTAAATCAAAAGTTAGATAAGTAGAACTTGATTTTAATTAAATGTGAAAAAGATATATTCTATTTTTAAAATATTGTTGAAACTCTTTATTTTAAATTCCAAACCAATATTTTCTTCCAATTACTTACATATATATTTGTTTTTAAACATAATAGGTTGTATTTCAATTAATTTAAATTAGATATTTAATAAAATAATACTGCCCAAAAATCCGGGATGTCACATCCCTTCCCCCTTAAAATAATTTCATCCCCGAAATTTAAAAACAAGAATAATTTAATATTTATTTAAGATTTTAATTTATAAATCACAAGTATAAATATATTAATCATATACTAACAACCATAACAACCCATTTACCCAATCAAACAAATCTATTTACCCAGACAAAATTCTGGATAGAACTTCTAGAGTGTTTTCCAAGTATAATACTGGAATACTCAATCTATAGAATACAAACAGTCTATACTACTAAGCTATAAAGCTCCTACTTATCTAGATCTACAAAACTAAACAGATATCAAACTACAGACGAGTCTGACTCAACAACTAAGACTCTTGAACTGCTGGTTCCAAAACCAAAGACGGATTATACACGTACTCCCTCAGAGGTACGTGAAACACATTGAATCCCAGCTATCCGAACTGGCAATTCGCTCCAGAAGACTAACCACTTATCCTCATCAGAACATAGGGAGAATCCAAAACATCTCGAAGCTAGCTTCTCAGTCTTACCAAATTATATAGCTCCTTTGAAGTAGAGAAAACTTATCCACAATCAAATCTCCGACTTCGAAATCCAAATTCTTCCTTCTCTCATTCCCCAAACTCATCTGACAATCTAGAGCTACCTTTATCTCTACCAATCATCTCAACCTTCACTGATGCCTCTCAAAACAATATGAACCAAAACAATCCAATGGAATGATCTTCTCAAGACCAACCACAATCAAGAACTCAACCTCTACTATCATCAGTAGAAAACAACTTCTCCTTTCCGGTAAAGAAAAACAGATGCACTCCCAACTGCTTCCGCTGCACAACTCTGATCCGGAATAGATGAAAACACTGATGACGCCCATGAACACAACTGAATAACACATCCCAGAAATGTAGGTCAATAGATCCATAAAGAGAAAACTCAGAAATCCCGAAAGATCTCTGACAAACCAAGAGAACACTCAACTATCGCAAGTCACTTTTGCGACCAACCCAATCTAATATCCAAAGAAAACTGTTCTCTCTTTACCAATCAGAACAGCTTAAGCCTATCTAGCCAATCCATAGAAGAAATGGGTCCACTCTGCTGCTTCTGAACTTCACTTCTAGAAACTGCTGACAAATGACCTCCTTGCCTGGACACAGAACAATCTAAGCTGCGACGCTGCCACTGATGACAAAGACTCCCTAATCCAAACTCCTCGAGAAACTCAGGCCTCAAAGCTAAACAAAAACACCCAGCTGAACTCAACCTCAACACTGATGCAAACACACACCCTTAAACTTGCTCCAAAGAAAAATCTTCGGAGACATCCATAATCACTGTGTCTCATCACACAGCTACTAATTCCTGAGGTATCAAGATACCATCACTAGCTTCTGCTCATCTGACAGAATCCAAATTCTACTCATCCAACTTGCACTTCAAAAATGGACTCCGAACCCTAACAGGTTTCCTTCAGAGATTGATGAAATCATTATACCACAATAAAATTCAGTCGAGAAAGAATTGGGTCTATAGTCTCGGCAGATACACTTCCAATCCCAACAAATTCCAACCATTGGTAGTCGTGTTACACACACCACTACCTTATCTACCTTTATAACTTATATTGGAAAACCTAAACAGGTAACCAAATAAATAGGTAGAAATAAATGAATATATATATATATATATTACAAATACGCACTCTCAAGAAGGATAGAAATCACTCCAAAGCCTAGGTATTCACTCAACCTAGCGCTCTGATACCAACTGTAGCGACCCGCCTTCCTACACCCAGGAAGACGTATCATCTTTAAGAAAGAAAGGGGTGAGAAAATAGAAAAGATAAAGAAGAAAGAAGAAACAACATCAGAATCTCAACAGCGGAACGAATCAATTATATTAATCACATAAATATTACATAATATACAACATCAATCAGAGTCACATAGATAATACATCATATACTAGACAGTTATAAACACCTATCTAGTTAATACAACTCGATACAACTCGAATACAACACAGAGATACCAACACAGCGGAAAACTATACATATCTATAACGCTGAAGCCTCCTGCTCCATTGCTCCTCCACAATTCGTCAAAGCTAACCTGAATCCCTTGGCTACTCGTAAAAATTTGAGTACCCGAGAGTTTAAGAAAAACAGAAATAAACTTCGTGTCAGACATGGGTCTGGTGTGAGTAACAGGTTAAAGTTGCTTAACTTTAAAAAGCCTTTGAAAATAAAAGGTATCACGTAAGACTCCCCACACATAAACATGGGTAAGTTTTTACCTTACGCTAACCAAACATTTGATAGGAAATTCGGTGATATTATAATAGGGTCTAGGGTTTTCAAAATAAAATATAGAAATAGCTGGAATGCTTACATCTCACGTTCCAACATAGTTGGGCACAACTAATACGTACGGCACTTATTGGAGATTGGATTCCATACAATAGCAGGGCTACTGGGGTACCGCCCATCACAGTACCTGGCCTAGATCAGCGTACCGAGGAGTACGCCCGCTCCCCTACAACACAAAGCCGGAACCATCCCTTAATGGACAGTCCCAAATAAGATCACCCCAAGGTTGCCGCGAATAACCGCACACTAAGCCGAATAATAAGGGACATCTAGACAGGGGTAAACCTTACTCTCAAATGGTACCCACGAAGCCTTGTTGCACCTCCCCTATTTTAACCATTCCCGGTTGATGAGGCTTGAGGTTATGATTACCTCATCAAAACACATCACTTAGAATGCTCATCGTCCACCTGACGATGTTCTGAAAGCATTCAATCCATACAAGTTCGTTCCGGGTTCGAACGAAACCAAAGGCATTATCTCGTTACACTCATTTTGGAATCATCCTCAGAGTTAGCGACAATAACCCTTGCACACTGAATCTTCATCTTCACTTGAGATTCACGACCTATCGTTAATTTGGATCGATGTGGTTTTCGGATATCCAAATCTGGAAACCGATCCCGGTCTCATCAAAATCCAAAACATATCTTTTAGGGCCAAGTTGTTTTAAAGTTTAAAACAGTTTCAATTTATTATCTATATATTCACAGATAAATGATTCACAATATCACGATAGATAATCAACATCATCACATAGATTATTAACATCATCATCAGATTTCAACTAAAACAATCCATATCACATAACATTACTTATCTCATATCTGAGATATCAATCCATTCAAGGAAAACAATATCATCCATCCATACATAAGCAATGATTAAATGATCATTTCATAATTAATTTAAAAGGAATTAAATTAATTACTACCTCTTTAATTAATTTAAAATAAATTAAATTAATTAATTTCATCACTATAAATCTTGCTTCCATAACACTAATTTAATTTCCAATCAATTAATCAATCATCATCCACTTATTCACTTCAATTAATCATACTTGATTAATTCTCTTTTAATTTCATTCAAGCAATTATTCTTAACCATTTAAAATAATTTACCTTTAATAAATCCATAAATTGATTATTCACATTCATTCTAAATTAATCATATTTTATTACTTTATTGATTTATTATTCCCAAGTTATTCATTGTTATTTACATCATTAATTAAAATAATTACTGACCTCTAATTATATTGTTAATTAAATATTTCTTTTAGATTAATTATATTAAGAAAGTTAAATCTTCACAATTACATATATCAGTCACCTTTGATTAATAACATTAATTAATCCCTTGGTTAATTATTCTCAAATGACTCATCATCATTTCATTAATTACATTTAGTAATTCTTCATCAATTACTTCTCTAAGTAATTACACTTCCCAAAATTTTAAGTGATTAATCTAAATTAATTAAACTGAATTAATAAACTGAGACTAATCAGATTTCAATTCAATTAACTTCAATGAGTTAATTTATTCTTTAGTTACTTCCATAAAGTAATTTTTATTTAAACAGTTTCATTAATTAAGTAATCTGATTATTCATTAAAATTAATCACATTAATTCATTATTAAATACAAATTAATTTATCTTTAATAATCCATTTATTAATCTCTAATTATAAATTAATCTAACTCATTAAGTTATAATTAATTCAATTATCAATCTTAAACCTTAATTATCTCTAAGATAATTCCTTTCTTTATTTATGACTTAATTAAAATTTCATATGTATTTTGATACATTTTACTTTAGATTTACATTTAAGTTCCATTTTGAATCCAAGATTCAAAATGATTAACCATTTAAACTTTCAATCAAATTTAAAATTACTTTATAAGTCTTAAAATAAATGCAAAGAACATTCATTTCTTATGTAAGAAACTTATATAAGGAAAGTTTAAACTAAGTCACTTAACAATTTTAAAATCAAGTTTTAGAAATAGTTTGATTATTTAACTTACAATCTTAAGTTAAACAAATTTATTAACTTTCCATTCAATGTTACAAAATTCTTTTTATAAAAGAATCTATATAAAGTAAGTTTAAATATTACTTGAAACCAAATCATTTTAAATATACTTTGTTTAAACTTATTTAAATTCAATATTCAAGTAAGCTTGAATCTATAATTCCTTTGATTTTAAACTTAGTTTAAATCTTGCTTTATATTTTAAATTTCAATTTAAAATTTAGGATTCAAAAATTCATTTGAATTCAACTTACATCCTTGGTTTAAACACCTTTTAAAAACTAACTTCAACCTTTACATTTTATTTTAAAAATCTACAACAGTCACAGTTTATTTAAATTCAATTCAAAAACACCAATTCTCTTATTACCTCTAAGTTATTTAAACAATTAATTTCTAAAATTTGTTATTTCAAAACAGGTTTTCAAAACTACCTTGAATTCACTTTTAAATCTTTGGTTACACTCAATTAAACCTTGATCTGGAATTCAATTTATTTTTTTACTTTCCAAGGAAACAAATTAAAGTTTGCATCTATACATCACTTCCCCAGCCAGCAATAATAACTTTGGGTCTAAAACTTCAAAACTTTGGGTAGATTCTCATATTACCCGAGACAATACGCCAACATCTCAACCAAACAACAACAGAGAAAAAGAACAGCCAGTGTAACAGGCTCATACATTTCACAAGCCAAAGCCCAAAGCATCACAGCAGACTGGAAAATAGTCCTTACTGAGTACAGGTAGAGGAAAAAGATGCTAGCATGAAGTACAACTCGAACTCAAATCTATGGCAACAACACTACAGGTATGCAGACCAGAGTGACAACAGAGACAAGCTCAACAAATCAAGTGAAGATAACCAATGCAACAACTCAGGTCAGTGAACACTTCAGGTATGCAGACCTCAAAGCAAAGCCTCTCCATCTAATTAAACAACCACAGCTACAACTCTAATGCTCAACAACTGTAACAATACAAAATGGAGACCAGCACACAAGTATTCATAGTCACATATATGATCAAGTGGCTTCACAGTGCACAGGCAACACATGAAGGCAATGTACCAATTACCGTGGCAGCAAGTACAATCAATGGCACAAGACAATAGTCAAACAGGGTGAACTTGAAATCAGTGGCAACTTCACAACTAACTGATCAGACTTCACTAAGCAATGGAATAGTAGAATGGTGACTTCAACATAACAGTGTCTTGTAGTCATATTTGGACTTGTTTAGAAAACTCAGGTCAAACCTGGGTTTAAAAATAAATCAGTTTCTTTAATTTGGAAAACCAGACAGGTTCAAAGCCTGTAACAATTTGGTTTCCAAACAAAAGTTTAAATTTGTTTATCTTGAATAAAGTTTTAAAACTAAATCTATGGTTAAACAAACAGATTGTTTACATATTAACCAAGACTAGAGCAGAGAATAAGGATTTTTAAACAATCCTATGGCCTGAAACTAAAACACAAAGAGGTCTCAGTTTTAAAAACAGCGTGTATAGTCATCCAGACATCTATATATATATATATATATATATATATATATATATATATATATATATATATATATACACACACACACATACACACACACACAGAAAGAAGATAAAAGCATATGTATAATATACTCATACCGGACTTTTATCATGTAACAAATTTATATACTTAAATTTTAAAAATGTTACTCACCTATCCAAGAATGTACAGAGCTGATCTACTTGAACAAGCTGTGAAACTGGCAAGTTGAAGTCATCTCTGGTTTAAATTTGAGCTCTATTGTTGTTTAAAAATTGAACTTCGTTTAAGTTTTGGACAACACCTACTTCAGATTTTGAAAAGAAGATACTCAAGCCCGGAGATCTCAGGTTTGCAGAAATGGAGACTCTGGTTTGTATGGATCTAGGTTGATGTTTAAACTTGAATGTTGTTTAAGTTTTTGATAATATGGGTATCTCAGGTTTGCTCAAAGATGATGCTCCAACTGATATGAAGAGAAGTTGATATGTATATACAAAGTTTTACAGAGATATGAAGACAGGTTGCTAGAGTTGATAGAAGTTACAAGTTGATATTTGTAAATCAATTCACAGGTTATATTATTATGTTTGTACACAAACAGAGATATTTTTTTATCTTTGTTGACTAGGCTGATTTTTCCCCATTGCTTTGGTGGCTGTCATATATATATATATATATATATATATATATATATATATATATATATATATATATATATATATTGTTTGCTATATTAACATTAATTGCTTTGTGTACTATAGATATTTGCATTAATTTTCATTGCCTTTAGCTTGACTTACAGCTTGTTCATACTTGAATGTTTCCCTTCTTTTGCAAGCTTAACGAGATATATAACATTTGTTTCTTGTTTCATATTGGAATGTGTTCATTTGTGTCTTCTGTTGCAAGCTTATTATATATAATTTTGTTTGAATGTTTACTTTATATTATAAAACTTATCCTATCTATATATCTGTTTATACATGTATTAATTGTTATTGTTTTGTTACACATTTCATACTTATCTTATTTGTTCGTATTTAAATATATCCCTTTGCTATGGTCTTATTACTTTATAATAGAAATGAAATTCTATATTTATTATGTTGTTATATTTTAGCTATGAGTTTTACTTTATATTATTTCATATAATTTATCTTATATATTTCTATTCCCATTTTTATCTTAAATATTTATTTCTACTTTTATATTTATTATCTTGTATGTTCACATGTATATATTTTATTTCCTTAATTATTTTATAAGTATATTTTGCTTGTATTTTATTTCACTTCTTATAAATTTACTTCTATTTCAACTTAACTATTTATTTCTATTCTTATAAACAATCAATTATTAAATTTAAGTTATTTATTTTTATACTTGTCAAAATCATATTTTCTTATGCTTATATATTTATATTTGTCGCAACAATATGTTCATTTTATTTTTAAACAATACAATTGTTAAATACTCGGATTTAGTATTGATAAGATTATTTGATTTTAACCATTGTTATTAAGATTATATCATATATATTTTTAAATCAAAAGTTAGATAAGTAGAACTTGATTTTAATTAAATGTGAAAAAGATATATTCTATTTTTAAAATATTGTTGAAACTCTTTATTTTAAATTCCAAACCAATATTTTCTTCCAATTACTTACATATATATTTGTTTTTAAACATAATAGGTTGTATTTCAATTAATTTAAATTAGATATTTATTAAAATAATACTGCCCAAAAATCCAGGATGTCACAATTTCGACCACCAGCCGCCGCCACATTGATTTGCTCACCCATCTGACATTTTTTCCAAGCTCACCGATCATTCCACTACCTCCATTGAAGTTCCCGGCCTCCCTGATTACCTTGATCATCAGAAACCACCCAAAACTCAATTTCTGATCAAACTCGAACTGCTTGCTCAAACCAAAACTAAAATTTTTGATTTCACTTTTAAAAATCATGATTTTAGTTAAGGATTCAGATTATATGCTGAATCAATGAATTAAGATGTTTGAATTTTAAACAAAACCCAAGTTTGCACTGTTCTTCTTTGTTTTCCAGAGTATTTCAAATTTAATTCACTTAGATATAATTTTAAATCTTAATCTATGATTAATCAAACAGATCTTGTTTAAAACCTGAGTCCAAACAGAGATTAGATCAAGAGATAATGAATTTTGATTTAAAATCTTGAGCTTTGAAAATGAGAATAGAGATATCATAGGTATAACAGGCATGCACACACATTTATACATTCATATATACACAGAAAATTCATATATATATATATATATATATATATATATATTCACACAAAACATAATTATTTCCAGTAATTCTCATGCAAAGATTTACAAATACTTAAGCTTTTTAAAAAGGATGTTACTCACCTGATACAAAGATGAACAGAGCCTTTTTGAAATAGCTTTTGAAAACTTGAATGTTGAAAAATGCTTCTTTGATTTTTGAAAACTGGATGTTATGATCTGGAAAATTGTTGTAGAGATGACTCGTTTTTTGAAAATAGAGTGGTTCCTGCTTTGATTTTTCTTCTTGAGCTTGCTTTAGATTAATCTCAGGTTGAAGAAATGTACAGTCTTTTGGTCTTGATTTTGAAAATGATTTACAGGTTATTTAATTGGATTAATTTTTTTGTTTGAGAAGTATTGATTATCAGATTTTGTTTTGAGAATCTGTTTGAGTTTTCTTAGCTTTGAATTGAGGAAGATAGAAAAAGAATAGAAGAGAAGGAACAATGTGTTTATAAAGGTTAAATTTGTGATTTATAAAAATAAAAGAAAATCAAAAATTAAAATGACACTTGTTTAAACACTCTACATTTGTCATTATATTTGTTTATTAGTTTACACTTGTTAAAATCAAGCTTTCATATATTTACACTTGTCATTTAAGTAACTTTTATTTATTTTAAATGTTAATAATAAGCTTTTATATTAAATTTACTAATTTATAAATACTTATCTAAATTTATATATATATATTACTTTAAAGAAAATATAAATAAAACCAATTATATATAAATATAATCTTATACCTATATTTTAAATCCAAAATATTTTTAAAATATCTATCTTTTGAATTTAAATTTTAAATCCAAATTCAAATTCAAATTAAATTTAAAAATCCAAATTAAAGTCAATTTATATATATATATATATAACAACACATTTAATTTGAAAATAACAATTCTATTTTCTTTAAAATCTATTTATATCTATATATAAAACAATACATTAATAATATTGTTTGAAAATAACAAATTTGGCAATTTTAAATTAAAATTATATAAGAAATTATCAAATCAATTTAATTATTAATACAGATTATTAAATTTTTATTGCCCAAAATTCCGGGTCATTACATTGTTTGTACAGATTTCTTTTCAAATGCCAATCTTTAACCGCGTGGAAGACAAACCCAAATACAATCTTGATTTCGAGGCCACGGGACACACCCTCCTGAATTTCCGAGCTCATGGTAGACTCACTTGATTTGAACGGGCAACAAGCACACCTACTAGATTTCTTGACTATTAAGCACACCCATTTGATTTGAACGAGCTACAAGCACACCCACTTGATTTGAACGAGCTACAAGCATACCCAAGAAAATACAAATAGAGTTGATGGTTTTTTCAAAGACAAATTATTGTACTTTGGATACAATGGATCCTATAGCCTCTTGGACAACACTTTGATCTTTGAATTGAGAGAGAGAAGTTTTCAAAATAGTAATAAAGTAGTATTGAACCAATACAATGAATTATGAATTGATTCTAAGTGACTTTGAAGTGAATAGATTATATTTTCCATTGGAGTTTTCAAGAGAGTAGGAGAAGGGAAGAAAATAAGTAATTAGTTATCAAAAAATTCATTTGAACTTCCATTTATATAGTAAATCAACAGAGATATTCATTCATGAAGAGTTATGACGAATAGACACTTCCTTTTAGAATTTGAAAAACCAGTTGGCGACATGTCTGTCGACATACTCTATGCATATATGTTGCCATATGCATGTATATTTTGTAAACTTGTTACTTTTAAAATGTTTTGAAAATTCTATACTTCGTAAAATAATTTGATACTTTGAAAAATAGTTTGAACATAGTTTATAAACATTTTTGAACTTTGAAAAAATTTATAAAATATTTTGAAATATATTTTGAAAATGTATTTTGTTTAAAAATATAAAAGATAGAAAATAGGAGGTAGAGATCAAAGATTACTATCAAGGATTTTAACAATATAAGCTATGACTTTATACACAAAATTAAAATCTTGAGATCTTCATATCTTTGTCTTTGAACTCACGATTCTTCATGTCTATCTCTTTAGTCTTTATACTGTACAGTCTTGATTCAACACATGTGTAATATTCTGCACTATATACTATAAAACTTGGCAAAACATCAGTATCTATATTTTATATGATTGTATAAGGTTGTTATCATAAAAATTAATAAGTGAGGTAATAACACTTTCTCTTAACACAAATAATTAATTAGCAGAAGATAGGGCTATAAATGTAGAGAGGGTGCCCTTTCATTTCTCTCTCTCTCTCTTTGATTAAGTTAGTAGATAAATTAATGACATTTCCTACTTAATTCACATAAGCCTTTGATGTCCAAAATTTTGACTAATAATATATATATATATGTGTGTGTGTGTGTGTGTGTGTGTGAGCCTTACGTACACATACATATATGTATATACATACATATATATTAAAATTAAGATTAATAAGTTTATGCACTATGAAATCAAAGCTTAAAACAATATCTAATTTGATTAGATTTTAGAACTAAATTAATGGTTACAAATAAGAATATATTTTATTAACTTTAAGTCAAAGGAGCATGCAATTATATATGTGTACTTGAAAATTACGGTTAGTAATAAAATTCCTACCAATACAAAATGGTTAAAAGGGGCAAGTGACATTTTGGATGAATTTATCGCTTACACATCTTTTGGTAAAATTCAATTTTACTTATTATAAGCGGTACCCAGTAGTGACAATTATTCACACAAATTCTCTTCGACAAAACTATATCACATTAAGACTTATGAAATTTGGTAATGGTCAAAATTCTAATATCATCCATATTCAAATAGTCCAAATACAAAGTCCTTAGTTTAATAATAACAATTATTATTAACTAAATTGCTTTAGCCCGAGACTTTGACTTTGAGTTGACTTCAGTTGACCGTGATACTAACCTCATATAACTGAGGAAATAAATCCTCTCTTGAATAGTGTTTTACTTCCAATGCTTCCACTCAACCCAACCCTAGTTGTTTGATATACGTCGTGCCACGATTTAACTAAGCTTCTATATTGAAGATCAACAGTATTCTCAAGTCGAGAGAACTATGAAATTAGTCACATCGATATCTTCTATTTGACCTTAGTTATATTACACAACAAAAAACTATCGAGTGGGTCATTCCACGGTTATCTAATAACTGTCAGTATGTAACCCCTTGGTTCCCTCAAGAGCCATAAGTAATACATCATCCAACATTTGGATAGTGTTACGTACTCTAGTCTCAAAAAAAATATCAAGTATTAGATCAGTTTACCATATATGGAGAGCGTTATAGCAAATTGTAATAATTATCACAAAACATACCATTAATGGGTTTTCTCTTAAACATACTTTTAATTGTTAATTAATTAATATATAACACATTATATCAAGTATATTATAGAAAGAAATACCTTTTATTTCGATCAAAATTGATATAGAGTTAGATATGTAACAAGTTATATAATTGCATGTTGGGCATAACCCCTAACTCTATAACCTACTTAATAACTCAAATTCAAAGCGGATGAGAGTCAACGAAATAGGGATCTTAAGGCTAAACTAAACTAGAGTGGGTGAGTAGTATTCAATGGATTATATGAATATTTTTCAAATTCTTTTAGATTCTACTTGGAATGATGTAATTAACAGTCATAGAAACAATCACATAATCAAAGTACAGATAAAAGTAAATGTAGTAAAAGCAAATGTAGTAAAAGTAAAAAAATAAAAAAAACACACTAGGATTTTATATTGGTTCGGAGTTACCCTACATCCAGTCCCACACAATTCCTCGTACGAATTTCTTTTCAACTAGTAAATGCAAATACAGTCTCGATTCCAAGGCCACAAGACACTCCCTCCAGAATCCTGACCTCTAGGTAAAGTCACTTGATTTCTGGGCCATAAGCACACCCACTGGATTTAGGGGCTACTAAGCACTCCCAATTGGTTTTACAGGCTACAATCACACCTACTTGGATTTCGGGGATACCAAGCACACTACAGAGTATAAGAGTATGATTTAATAAAGTTTTACAGACTCAGATATTCGATCTTGATTACAATTGATCATATAACTCTTGAAAAGCACTTTGACCTTGAGAGAGAAGAGAGAAATCAGAGATTAGATGAAGGAGAATCAAATTAGTAGTAACTGAATTTGATTCTGGTTGAATTTCGGCAGAGTTTTGGTAAAAATAGATTTAGAAATTGAGAGAGTGAAAAGATGAGAGAAAATAAGAAAGCAATTAATGAAAATTCGTTTGGAAGTCTGGTATATATAGGAAAATAACGGTCATGTCATTCGCGAAGAGATATGACGAAAAGACACTTCCATTCAAATTTAAATTTTGAATTTTACAGCCACTATGTCGACATACATGGATAGGGTATGTCGAAATATCCCTTTTTATTTTGAAAAACACTTTAAAAATATTATTTTGAAAATCCTTGCTTTGTAAAATAATTTGATACTTTGTAGAATCATTAAATATAGTTTATACATATTTTAATCAAAATATAACTCAATAAAACTTTATAAAATAATTTTGAAAGATTTGATAAGAATATTCAATAATATATATATAAATTAATATAATTATAACTTATTAAAATATAAAGAAAAATTCAATATATATATATATAAACTTAAAAACATTTAAATGATATCTTTATTGAAAATCATTTTGGAAATATTTTGAAAATATTATTTTTAAACCAGAATATTTGAAAAACAACTAAAAACAAAATTTAGAGAATGTGAGAGAGATCGAAAAAGTGCTACCAGGGTTTTAACATAAATTCTATGATTCTATAACTTACCTGGAAAATGGTGAAATCTTGAACTCTTCAATACTCATGAGTCTTCATTCTTGAACTCTTGAAACTCTATATTAGCATCCTGAATCTACTCTTGATACTGTACAGTCTTCTTAATCAACACCTGCCTAATATCCTGCACTATATACTACATATATCTTGATAAAACATTAGTATCTATATTTTATATAATGTCCTTTAGTTGTTATCATCAAAACCAATACATAAGGTACTAACAATCTCCCCCTTTTTGATAATGACAATTCTGTATAAAATATAATATAACTCCCCTTGAGTTATAAAACCCCCCTTTAATCCATGCCTAGATTTTATATATTTCTCCCCCTTTGTCATCAACAAAAAAACTAACTAAAACTATAACTCTAACACCAACTCTTGCTCTAATTCTAACTCTAACTTACCTAAATAAAATACTAATCACTATGTATAAAAATTATATATAATGATGATGAGAAAGATTAGATAAAAACAATAAGTGATATGTAAAATTAGATAACCATGGAATAATCAATCCAAATATTCATCCAATCAAACAAAGTTTATGTCACACCGCATTCGAACAAATCCATACAAAGCAAACCAATAAAATCTAAACCAAATCAAGTATTATTATTTATATACAATCAAACCTATTTAAACTAGACATTTCGAGGAACTTCAACCCATCCATCAGCACCAAAGGCCGGATCCGCTTTGATAGCATCCTAATCTTCATCATCTTTGTTAATGGTACACTCTGGATTAATGGTTGGTTCTTCTTTGTTCAATGCAGAAACCATCTGCCGAATCATGTCGAAATGTCTTTATTGCTCCTTAATCATCTGCATTTGACTTAATTCTAAGTGCCTCTGGTTTCTTAGGATGAAAGTAAGAATGTTCTTAAATGATTCAAGAGTTTGTTCGAGGTTTTCGGTTAGTATTTGGATAGGGGAAGCCAATATTTTGGTTTTAGAGTTTAGGAATGCAAAGGAAGAAGAAAGAGAGTAGAAAATAATGATTCTTTGGGCTTAATAGGTATTTCAAAAGGTGGAAATTCATTGAAAATGAATAGACATTTGCTGTCTATTCAATTTCAAAATTCATTTTTTTTTGAAAAATTACCGTTGTATGTCGACATACATACCTAGGGTATGTCGACATATATGCAGAAATTTTCAAAACAACTTTATTTTGATATTCTAATATATTTAGCTTATACTATTATTCCTGTAATGTTTTTTAGAGATGATAAAGAATGTACAACAGCAAGGAAATATATTTTTCATTCATACTTGAATATAGATTACATTGAACACAAAGAAATGAAAAGATACATAAGTTCAAACCAAATTTAAACTACAACACTCTCATAAGTAACTAGATAACAAGCTAAAAAGGTGTAGATGAGGAAGATGACGAAGATATCCCAAGCTTGCGTTTTACTTTTCCAAAGAACTTATCCATTTTGTTGAAAATAATGTTTAATTTCTTACCAACCGAACAGTTGAGAATCTTTTGGTTCTCAGCAATCTTCGTTTGATTGTTGAGAATGTCTTGATTAGTTGGTTGGAGTGGAAAGTCAAAGCTTTCTAAGGAGGTTTCTTCCTTCTATTCCTCTTCTTCAATACACATATCTTCTCCTTCTTCCTCCTCCTCCTCTTCTAGAATTTCTTCCACCTCTTTATAAGCTAACCATTCTTCTTTCTCTACAAGAGTTTCATATGGCTCGAAAAAGGGTGGAATTTTCATAAGAGCGATGTTGGCTTGACTAAAGACTTTTTGAGAGACAAAATTTTCTCCTTTAAAGTCAACACCGAAGTAATTGAAGATTCGGCTAAGATAGACACCATGAAATAGTGTGTTTTCATGATTGGAAAAATTTTGGGATAAAATTCATCCAAAATAACAATTTATGTCATATTGACCATAAATGGCAAAAAGGACTTTACAAACTTTTAGAGTTGGATTATTAAAATTTCCCGATCGAGGAGTGATAGTATGTTGTAAAAGAAGATTTAGAATTCTTTCTTTTGGATGAAAGTTTCGGTTTTTAAACTCAAAATTATCATCACCTTCGAAAATGTTGTGAAATACTTCACAATTTTGATCATCAATTTTGGAATACGTAAAGTCCATTTCGGTAGATTTACATCCAAAAATGTTACCCAAAAGTTCACAATTTAAAACAATTAAAGTTTCTTTTACACTACTCCATACTTCTCCTTTTTTTCCATCATGAAATTTCCCTTTCAAGTTTGCATAAAACATTTTGACCAAGTGTGGATAGCAAACAAAATCATTTTGAGAAGCATCAATTAAACCGAGAATTCCATTCTGTAAATAAAGAGAATCAAGTTCAAAAGTAGAAAAAACATTGAAAATAGCAAACTTTCCCATAGAAACCTTTCCATAATTCATATAACTAATATATGCTTTCATAGCCTCCTGATCATGGAAGATAAAATTCTTGATACATTTGGAAAGTCTCAAAGATATAGGAGTGCTTGAGGAAGCCATTAATGGAGAGTTTTAGAGATAAAAGAATTAATGAAATTCTAAACTTTGAAATGAAAGTGAGAAACGAATGGATGTAGATAGAGTAAGTAAATAGAGAATCAAAGGACATGTTCTCTGGTCAAAAGGCAACTTTTCAGAACATAGGATTTGGTGAAGAGGTGGAGGGAAATTCAAATTTTGAATTTGAAATTGAAATTCAAAATCTGTCTACATATGTCGACATATTCTCATGGGGTATGTCGACATAGGTCGAAATTTTCAAAAATGATTTTTGTTTAACTATATCCTATTTTATTATATAGATCTATTTATTATTATTCTATTTTCAGAAAAATAGTTTTAAATATATTTTATATTATTATTTTATTATTAAAATATTTATATTTAAAATATAATCACACAATATTCCAAAAATATTATTATTAATCTATAGGATATTCCTAACAACTAATAAAGCAACAAAAAGAAGAAGAAAAATTCATTCAAGAAATTAAAAAAAACTTTTGATATATTAAAAGCGTACCTTTTTCCGATCCATTTTACCATTTTGTTCTAAATTATGTATTGTTGTGAAGCACATGTTAGCAATTTCTGTATATGATTCATTATCACTTAAGGATGTGTCTAAATCGTCTAATGTTGCAGTATTGGCCCTTCTCCGTTTTTTGGATGAATCATTGTTTGGTGTAGTTTTCAGTTTATCGGGATGTGGACAATCTCGTTTTAAATGACCTGGGTCATCGTAGTTATGACCTCTAATGCCATTTCCATTTCCACTTCCGCTTCCTAGATTTTCGTTGTCATTTCTTTTGAAATTGTTCATCTTCCTATATTTTAGAAATTTTTTGAAATTCCTTGTCATGAAAGAAATTTCTTCATCATCATCGCTGTCTGAATCTAGATTATCTGTCATTGCATTAAAAGCTATATAGATTTCTTCTCTATTGTTTTGCTTTCTATCCTGCCCTGCATTTGTGCTTTAAAAGACATTAAATTGCCAATTAACTCTTCAATTTTTTGATTGCTAACGTCATTAGCCTCTTTGATTGCAAGAATCTTTTGATCCCATTCAAGAGTAAGTGAATTGAGGACTTTTCTAATTTGATCCTCTTCAAAAAAACTTTTACCCAGTGAAATAAGTGAGTGTACTATATCTTGGAATCTACTATACATATCAGATATGTACTCATTTGGACTTATTTTCAATAATTGAAACTGGTTTGTTAACATGGAGATTTTGGTCTGTTTTGCCTTACTTGTCACTACATATGTAACTTGCAAAGTTCTTTAAATTTCAAACGCAAACTTACATATAGATACTCTATTAAATTCATTTCTACCTAATGAGCAAAATAATATATTCATAGCCTTAGAGTTACTTTGTGCAATTGCTTTTTGGTCAGCAGTCCACTATGCAAAATTAGTCTCGGATTTAGTGTACTCAGTTTGTGTGATATTCCAAGTGTCTAAACCATTTGACCGTAAATAAATTTTTATTCTACATGACAAATATGTGTAATTACTGCCATTAAAAGTGGAGATCTAGCAGTAGATTATCCTTCGACAAATGAGTTACTAACAAGTGTACTAATAGTGTAACTAACAGTACTATCACCAGTGTTGGTAGCCATTTAAACCTTTTCAAAAATCAGATGACAAATATTTTGAAAACCAATGCTCTGATACCAAATGTAAGTCAACAAAATAGGGATCTTAAGGATAAATTACACTAAAGGGGGGGTGAATAATGTTTAATTGATTATATGAATATTTTTCAAATTCTTTAAGGTTCTACTTGGAATTATGTAATTAACAATCACAGAAATAATTACAGAATCAAAGTACAGATAAAAGTAAATGTAGTAAAACTAAAAAAGGAAAGAACACACCATGATTTATACTTGTTTGGAGTTACCCTACATCCAGTCCTGCACAATTCCTTGTATCGATTTCTTTTCAACTAGTAAATGCAAATACAATCTCGATTTCAAGGATATGAGACACACCCTCCAGAATCTCGACCTCTGGGTAGAGTCACTTGATTTCCAGACTACAAGCACACCCACTAGATTTACGGGCTACTAAGCACCCCTAATTGATTTTACAGGCTACAATCATACCTACTTGGATTTCAGGGATACCAAGCACACCGCAGAGTATAAGAGTATGATTTGATAGAGTTTTATAGACTCAGATCTTCGAGCTTGGTTATAATTGATCCTATAACTCTTGAATAACACTTTGATCTTGAGAGGATGAGAGAAATCAGATAGCGGATGAAGGAGAATCAAATTAGTAATAATTGAATTTGATTCTGATTGAATTTGGGTAGAGTTTTGGTAAAAATTGATTTAGAAATAAAGAGAGTGAAAAGAGAAGAATAAGTAAGTAGTTAATGAAAATTCGTTTAAAAGTCTGGTACATATAGGGAAACAAGGTCATGTCCATTCGCGAAGAGATACGACGAAAAGAAACTTCCATTCAAATTCAAATTTTGAATTTTATGGCCACTATGTCAACATACATGGATAGGATATGTCGACATATTCCATTGTATTTTGAAAAACATTTTAAATATATTATTTTGAAAATCCATTGCTTTGTAAAATAATTTGATACTTTGTAGAATCATTTAAATATAGTTTATACGCCTTTTAATCAAAATATAACTTAATAAAACTTTATAAAATAATTTTGAAAGATTTAATGAGAATATTCAATAATATATATAAAAATCAATATAATTATAACTTATTAAAATATAAACAAAAATTCAATGTATATAAACTTAAAAACATTAAAATGATATCTTTATTAAAAATCATTTTAGGAAATATTCCGAATAGATTATTTTAAAAACTAGAATATTTGAAAAACAATTTAAAACAAAATTTAAAGAATGCGAGAGAGATCAGGAAAGCGCTATCACGGTTTTAACATAAATTCTATGACTCTATAACTTATCTGGAATATCTTGAAATCTTGAACTCTTCAATACTCATGAGTCTTCATTCTTGAACTCTTAAAACTCTATATCAGCATCTTGAATCTACTCTTAATACTGTACAGTCTTCTTAATCAACACCTGTCTAATATCTTGCACTATATACTATATATATCTTGATAAAACATTAGTATCTATATTTTATATAATGTCCTTTAGTTGTTATCATCAAAACCAATACCTAAGGTACTAACAGCAGACTCTTCCCGATATATCATCTACCAATCCTAACCGCTAACCCTGGTCATTTAATACTAAAACATAAGAAGGAGGCGGACCCTTAATCAGCCACTTAATACCTTCAACCCTGAAGCAGGTCCTTCGTATTATGACCTGTAACCCAAATTGTGACGTTTCATATTAGTCTGACTATTCATAAATCCTGGTATCCAAATTAGCTGGGTAGGTTTACCCTATAGAATTTAGGATTAACCCCACGTCCTCTGTGAGTACTTATTTGAGATGATGTCTCACATCACTCCCAAAGTCACACTACTAAGGGGACTTAACTTGTTCGAATAAATTGGATTGTGGATTAGAATTGAAATTAAATGTGGAACTTGAGCTATAAATAAAACTCGACTAAAATGTAAGCGAATTAAATATATTTGAATAAAATAGAAATGGGTTGAAATGATGATGACTTAAGTTATAAATAAATTCAATTTAAGTGTAAATTAATTGAATATGACTTGGGATATTAATTAAATGAATTTGAGTATGAAGTTAACTTTTAAAGTGGATTAAATGAATGGATTAATTAAATTAATTAGTAAATGGAATGGAATTTGCTTGAATAAGAATCAATCTAAAATGAAAATGGGATTTGGTTGCAAGAGTAATAAACTTAAGTTATAGAGTTGAAATAATTTGAAATAAATGAATTAACATGAGTTAATATTTTTGATGGAAGCTTGGCTCAAATAAAATTTGTGAAATGATTATTTAATGAAGCAGCATGGAATGATTCCGAGCCAAATAAAATGAATTTGAATATAATGAATGTGGATATGAATGGAATGTAAATAAATTGATTAAGAATCAATTTAAAATGGAATAGAATTGAATATAAATTGATTTGGAATCAATTTAAAATAGCTATAAACTGAAATGGTTATTTTATTAAATGAATATCACTGAACTTGCATGAAAAAAATTGTCAGTTTGACGTAAACGGAAGTAAATAAAATTCTGTGAATTAATAGAAAGTGAATAGATTAATTTTTGAATCAATTTGGAATAGATATAAATATAGTGTGTGTAATTATGAAGTGAATGCAAGTGAATTGGGTTGTAAATCATTCGGATTGAATGAAATGGTATATGGATCGATTGGAAGTAATTAAATTAGTATTGGAACCTTATAATTGCTTATAAATATATGTTTGGCATGTGGTTTATGGAATTCATGTGTTTAAGTAGTCAAATGAATGAAATGTTAGTGAATTTCACATTCTAGTACTTACGTGTTTAAATCGAGTAAGTACAGGTACATGGAGCTGTTTTGCTTGAGTTTGATTGCATAAATTGCATGTAAAATAAACCTGCTCTGATACCAAATGTAACGAATGGGATTTTCGACCCTCGAAAATCGACATAAATACGTTTACTGTATAACATGCCGAATATTCAAGTGTCGGAAGTACCGATTGCTAGGGGTAAAGAAGAAAGAGGTAGAAGAAAATAGAACAACAACACAGAATCTCACAATCGCAGCAGAACAAAATATAATATATAATAACATATTTCAAATACAAGAACTGTACTATTAATATACATACAATTATCAGGGTACAATAGACAACAACCAATCTGGACAATGGTATGTATATTAATAGTACAGTTCTTGTATTTGAAATCTGTTATTATATATTATATTTTGTTCCGCTGCGATTGTGAGATTCTGTGTTGTTGTTCTATTTTCTTCTATCTCTTTCTTCTTTACCCCTAGCAATCGGTACTTCTGGCACTTGAATATTCGGCATGTTATACAGTGAACGTATTTATGTCAATTTTCGAGGGTTGAAAATCTCGTTCGTTACATTGAGATGTGACGACCCACATTTCAGAAGGTTTAAATCAACAATAATCCACACATGTCCAATTCAAACAATATGAAACATAGATAATCAATGGGGTTAATTAAGAAAAATAAGAAAAGAAGAAGGAAACAAACACAGAATCTCACAGTAGAATGACAAAATATAATTATTAAATAAACAGTTCATGAAGCTGTTTACTATACTTTTGATTATAATTTATACAACATTTATCAGAGTTATACATATACAACAGAACAAATAAAATAATCCAGTGGAACAAACAACGATGGGATAGTACTAGTAATAATATACCAAATCTTCATCTTCATCCTCCAAAGAATAATCTTCAATAAGCTGAAAAACTCCGGACTGACGCGAGCGTAATGAAAAGACAATACACTTGAGTGGGGAATAAAATATCCTTATGTAAGTCAAATCAATATCGCATATAACATGAGTGTAATAGCGTCAGAGATGTTTACGGGATTTCACATCTGCTATCCAGTATATAACATGCATTCAATAACTCAAGAGATGTTACGGGATTTTCCATCTCTTAAGGATCCGTCAAAATATTTATATGTAGTAGAATACGCTACATATATAATGTCTAATCAATAAAATAAAAATATTTTTTTGCGTTAAGGCTTTACATTAATCCCCCTTAATGCGTTTTTAAGCATTTTCGTACGGTTTACATTTGACACCACTAGTAGTATGTCGGTAGTCAGGGATGCGCCGTGATACGACAACACTAAACCAAAATCGTATGGATCTCGTATAGGGATAAAAGTATGACAAGGCACGTGAGGCAAAGCCCAAGGTAGGATACTACCAGTTCGGGTCACTGGGCTGGTGGTAACGCATCATAGCCATGACTGCCCACCGCGTCCATCCATCCCATATCGAGTCAAAGGGAGGCTATCCCAAATCAAGGTGCACCAATCGAAACCAATGACAAGAGTAATAATATGGACCGAGTCTAAGAAAATTGAAAAAAGGATGTCCGCTCGAAGTAATTAGCCTACTTAGCCCTGTCAAGCCGTCCTGTTTTAGTCATTTCAAATTGGCACAAGTGCCGGGGTCTATCCATCATCGTTTTCTTTCTTCAAATCCAGCAATCGTCGCCAAATCCAACTATTTCATTATGGAGTCTCCTCTGCGTACACGGTTGTTAAAGTGGTTTAGATATCGACAGAGAGTATGCCCATATCCGGCCCCGGTCTCTTTAATAATCAAACGTCGTTTTACACATCGGTTGGTACTTTTACATTTCGAAAACACTTCATACTTGATATCAAATATCATATTCGCTTCAAAATCAAATCCATTTCGAAATCATCATATTTACTCAAAATATGTTATTTTATTTCAAAAATCATTTTTGTCTTAATATCTCGATTTCAGTTTCGGTTATAATCTCATTTTAACCTAACTTATATTTAAATATGTGATTCAAAAATAAAGCTTCCAGCCTTTGACCAGTCTAAATTTTAGAAAAATAGTTTTAACAGTTTTAAAATAGTTAAATAGTTAAAATAGTTAATATAAATAGTTTGAGTACTGAAAATGGTTTATATAGTAAAATAGCTTGGAAAATCAAAATAATTTGAATATTTTAAAAAGATAGATTTTTAATAGTTTATACTAAAATAATTTATTTGAAAATAGTTTCAAAGTTAAACTGATTCAATTTCCAAATTTTCCAATTCAAATCACTTTTAAATTTCCATTTCAATTTAATCAATTCAATTTTGATTTCAAGTCGAATTTCCATTTTCCAAAAACTCCGCCAGCGTCTCCTTTGCGCGGCTAGATCCGAACAACTACAAAATGCCACTACGGGCCCCAAACTAACAAAAGAAAACAAAAGCCAAGTGGCTCAATCATAAAACCATTAAATCAAATGACAAAATAAACATGTACCTTTTTGTCGGGCAATCCAAATTTTTCTTGATTTTAAATACCTACATCTTACTTACCAATGATATCCAATCATATAATTCAAAATCATATTATTTTGAAATTTCAATTTCCAATATTTGCTTTACTAAAACCGTACGATGTACATATATATCATTCCATACGCAATATTAAATCTGATCGCTCACTCGATCAACAATTTCACTTTCGAACTAGTATCATTCACACAACTCTCTAGTGCAGACTCAGATCTGGCTCCTTGATCAGAAACCATCATTCTCCTTGCATAGTCATATACTATGATAGAGAATTCCAGAATCAAATCAAAAATCCATATCCATGATTCGCCGTCGAGAATCCAGTGAAATATCCTAACTCGGATCGATATAAATTATCTCGAAATTATGTGCTCGAATCTGGATCAAATCGTTATGCGAATAAAATATTATATGTACCACTTACGTATTTATTTCTATTGATTCTTAGCTATACCAAATTACTTTGTTTACGTTTACTTCATTTCCATTCAATTATTCACAATTGCATTGCTTAATTTCTTAGTATTTTCTTCCATACCAATTATCTCTTAAGAATTTTCTCATCAAATTCTCTTAAGTCAATTATAAACATTTTTATACAAAAGTTCTTATATTTATTACCACTTCACCACTTAAATTTATATCTACTTCTAATCAAATTAAAATTCAATTCCATTTAACTCAATTTATCTCCCAATTTTAAATATTGAATTTTATCAACCATATTCCAAGTCATATTTACTCACTAATTAAATTAGTTATTTTACTTAGCCCATTTAATTAATTATTTCAAATCTTAATAAATTCCATTTCCAAAATTTATTTTATTAGCCCCACTTAGGCTAAATTTCCAAATTTCACTTTATTAGTTCCATTCAATTCACTTAATTTGTCCACTTCACTAATTTATTCTACTACCACAATCACTTCACTTAACTTTTCTTAAGTTAAATTTAATCTCTTATCTCAATTTCACAATTTCTTTTCTTATTTATATCATTTCTCAAACTTATAAGTTCAAAACTTATCCTTATTTATTTCACAACACTTAGATAGCAAATTTCAGAATTTAAACACCCGGTTTAATTTCAAATCAATTTGAAATCATATATATACATATCTCACTTTTATATCAAATCAAAATTTTGAAGTTCTTAAAATCAAAAACTTGTTTATCAAAACAAAGCTCCATTAGCAAATTATTACGGTAGCAATCCATCACTTAGAAACTCGAAAATGAACACCGATGATGTCGCGATCATCATCAAAATTATTTTCCAGCGACCGAAGTGAGTTCATTGCTTTTATTTCTTTTGAAAAACCATTTTTATTCAAAAAAATACTTCCAAAATAATACTATCATTATTATTTCCAAAACACTTTGAAACATATTTCAAAATTTCCGGGACTTAGATTCAAAACTTCTCAATTTAAATCCATTTTAATTTATAAGTCACATTTATAAATTATATTTTCAAAATTTCACTTCCTTAAAACATTTCACAAATGTTTTATCATTGTTTATTCTAAACATCTTTTATTAAGGCAAAACAACCAATTAATGTTAATAACCAATATTATCATTCCTAACAACCAAACACACTATATATACCATAATAATTTTTGAAAATTATTCCTTTATATATAAAATATAATCAGGGTAAAATTATTTCATTTACCCAATTTCAAAATAATACTATGTCGAATTATTCTGTTTAAGTGTTTAGAGATCCCTATCAATAACGTTAATTACTCGTATTTACCAGAATCCATAAGCCACTCAACAAGTCAACCAACACAATATAAAACAATTTTTATATTCACTAACAAATATGCGCTCATATCTATTAATACACTCAAACTCATTCTAGGGTACTACTGACCCCATCTCTAATGAGTTACCCCACAAAGCTAAGATTATCGCTAAACCAAAGCTCTGATACCAGATGTGACGACCCACATTTCAGAAGGTTTAAATCGACAATAATCCACCTATGTCCAATTCAAACAATCTGGAACGTAGATAATCAATGGGGTTAATTAAGAAAATAAGAAAAGAAGAAGGAAACAAACACAGAATCTCGCAGCGGAATGACAAAATATAATAATCAAATAAACAGTTCATGAAGCTGTTTACTATACTTTTGATTATAATTTATACAACATTTATCAAAGTTATACATATACAACAGAACAAATAAAATAATGTAGCGAAACAAACAATGATGGGATAATACTAGTAATAATATACCAAATATTTGTCTTCATCCTTCAGAGAATAATCTTCAATAAGCTGAAAAACTCAGGACTGACCTGAGCGTAATGAAAAGACAAAACACTCGAGTCAGGACTAAAATATCCTTATGTAAGTCAAATCAATATCGCATATAACATGAGTGTAATAGCGTTAGAGATGTTTATGGGATTTCACATCTCCTATCCAGTGTATAACGTGCATGCAATTAGGACTGTTATGGTAACGGTAAATTTACCATTACCATACCATTACTAGTCAATCGGTTACCGTTTTAAAATAAAGTCGGTATACCAGCATAATCGGTACGGTAACGGTAAATTTACTATTTTTACGGTAAAACATCGGTAATATTTTTTCAAAACCAGCGGTAATGGTAATTTACCATTCCATTCATAATACATTGATATTCGTGTAAGATGTTGTATTACGGACATTTAGAAGCAAGAAAGCAGTTAAATTTTTTCAGTAATTCAACTCAAATGATGATAAATACACTTATTTTCTATGTCCTTTATTAAGTGACCCAATGAGATATATAATGATAGCATCATTCAGTGTAAAAATATATCAACTTATTATTTTTCTAGACAAACGGTAATTTATCATTGCCAGCGTAACGGTTACCAATTTATCAGTATACCAATCGCCGGTATACCAGTCAATCGGTAACGGTAAACAACTTTAGTTTACCAGTAAAACGGTACGGTAATGGTATTTACAAAATGGTAACGGTAACCATTACTATAATAGCCCTACGTGCAATAACTCAAGAGATGTTTCGGGATTTTCCATCTCTTAAGGATCCGTCAAAATATTTATATGTAGTAGAATACGCTACATATATAATGTCTAATTAATAAATTAAATATTTTTCTTAGCGTTAAAGCTTTATATTAATCCCCCTTAACGTATTTTTAAGCATTGTCATATAGTTTTCATTTGACACCACCAATAGCACGTCGGTAGTCAGGGATGCGCCGTGATACGACAACACTAATCCAAAATCATATGGGTCTCGTATAGGGATAAAAGTATGATAAGGCATGTGAGGCAATGCCCAAGGTAGGATACTACGAGTTCGGGTCGCAGAGCTGGTGGTAATGCATCATAGCCATGACCACCCACTGCGTCCATTCATCCCATATCGAGTCAAAGGGAGGCTATCCCAAATCAAGGTGCACCAATCGAAACCAACAACAAGAGTAAAAATATGGACCGAATCCAAGAAAATCGAAGAACGGATGTCTGCTCAGGGTAATTAGCCCACTTAGCCCTGTCAAGCCGTCATGTTTTAGTCATTTCAAATTGGCACAAGTGTCGGGGTCTATCCATCATCGTTCTCTTTCTTCAAATCCAGCAATCGTCGCCAAATCCAACCACTTCGTTCTGGAGTCTCCTCCGTGTACACAGTTGTTAAAGTGGTTCCGGTATCAACAGAGAGTATGCCCATATCCAGCCCCGGTCTCTTTAATAACCAAACATCGTTTTACACACCGGTTGGTACTTTTACATTTCGAAAACAATTCGTACTTGATATCAAAATATCATATTTGCTTCAAAATAAAATCCATTTCGAAATCATCATATTTAATCAAAATATGCTATTTTATTTCAAAAATCATTTTCGTCTTAATATCTCAATTTCAGTTCCAAGATTGTTTCGAATTTCAGTTTGGGTTATAACCTCATTTTAGCCCAACTCATATTTAAATCTATGATTCAAAAATAAAGCTTCCAGCCTTTGACCAGTCTGAATTTTAGAAAAATAGTTTAAATAGTTTTAAAATAGTTAAATAGTTAAAATTGTTTAATAGAAAATAGTTTGAGTATTGAAAATGGTTTAGATAGTAAAATAGCTTGGAAAATCAAAATAATTTGAATATTTTAAAAAGATAGATTTTTAATAGTTTATACTAAAATAATTTATTTGAAAATAGTTTCAAAATCAAACTGATACAATTTCTAAATTTTCCAATTCAAATCACTTTTAAATTTCCATTCCAATTTAATCAATTCAATTCCGATTTCAAGTCGAATTTTACTTCAATTCCAAACTAATTTTGATGTCAATTTCAAATTGATTTCAATTCCAGTTTCAAATTAATTTCAGTTACAATTCCAAAATAACTTCAATTTCAAATTTTGGACCATTTCGATTTTCATCAATTCCGAGTTCGATTTTCAAAACATCGATTCAAAACACTTAAATCAATTTACTTTCGATACGCAATTTGAAATCCAAATTCTCAAATATAATTCAGTTCCGAGCTCAATTTCGAAATAGTTAGATTTCCATAAATTCGAGTTTCATTTTCTTAAAATCAAATCATTTAAATAAATTTCAAATCAAAAATTTTGAAATCATTTAATTTAACCAATCCGGTGTCTGTATATAATTTTCTATCCTATAGCCAAGTGATTAGTTA
Source organism: Allium fistulosum (assembly GCA_030737815.1). Taxonomy (NCBI): domain Eukaryota; kingdom Viridiplantae; phylum Streptophyta; class Magnoliopsida; order Asparagales; family Amaryllidaceae; genus Allium; species Allium fistulosum. The sequence goes on along the minus strand of CM060905.1, from coordinate 591,684,109 downwards.
TTCCAATTTAATTTCAGGGATGGATATGTATCATTTCAATTCAAAATAAATGTCATAGTATATATCATTTTAACCTATTTCTTAGTTTATTCAAAGTAATTTCAATTTACGGTTTTATAAACTGTAAATAATTTACAGGGTGATAACAGGATATATATATATATATATATAAATAAACAAACAAACATCCAAATCATCCAAATATCAATCAATTGGCATCCATCACAATCAATCATCTAAACAGTCAAAATAATTCACAACAATTTCATAGTTACTAATGTCGGGTATTTTACTGGCAATTAAATTCCAATTTCAAATGTAACTGTCAATTTTAATTTTTAACAGTTAGTTCAATGAAAATTTAGATGACAGTTAAATTTTATCAAACAACGATCAATAAATTTCAAATTTAACTAGCATAAAAATATTCTAGTACTTGTGAGCGTTATAAAACACTCACCTTGATTTTAGTTGTCGCTTTCGCGTTCTGCTTTTGATTAAATTCGAACGCATTAAATTTAACTGAAAATTTCAGAAGCTCCAAATTCAGTTAATCCAATTTCTATGCATCATATTCGTCGATACGAACACAACGCAACAAACCACACCTCGATTGGACCTAAAACGAACGAGATATGGAATTTACAATCTAACGATTTTATTTTAAACAATCTATATATCTTAAATCAAATTAATCACATTACCCACTTAACAAACCGGCCCGCCTATGCTTCTTCTTCCCCTTTCTAATGCCTGTGCACAAAACGAACATCCCAAAACTGTCGTGCATGCTCTTCAATGATACGAAGCTCGACTCCACGAATTCAAATTCCGACACCGCCGATGAATCTCTCGCCTAGAGGTCCACCTGTCTAGCACCTCCTCGACCGAGACCTCCACCATCACCATGACCTGGCCAACACTCGCGACCGTAACAGTAACGAACATCCCCAAAAAGCGATCGAACATCGCCAATTTTTGCACCGAGCTACCAATCTCCATGACAAACTCAAATACAAACTTAAATTCACGAATCGATGATTGAATTGACAAAAATCTCAAACCCTAGCTAAAACAGCAGTTCGCCGTTCACTGTCGAGCAACCCAACTCGAAGTCGCACCTCTCAAACACTGTACCAAATCGAAGCACTTGCTCTAACAAGAATTTTAAAGCAAGTTTGATGATTTTTAGTTAAGTATAAATTTTGGTTTTAAATTTTGAAATCTCGGTCTCTTTTTTTTCCTTTATTGTTCGGCAATGTTAAAAAGGTGAAGAGTGTTTTGAAAGGAATAGTAGGTAGGGTGGCTAGGATAAGGAATAGATTGGGCTGAAGTGAAAGAAAGTGACTACTTGGTCAATTCGATGAAAATAAATTATTTAAAATTAAAAAATATCTAGATATTAATTTCGAACTTCTATCGAGGTGTGCCGCTACCTAATGTTATACCACTATTCCAAACGCAATGGAACAAGTTTCAAGTCCTAACTCGATCGTATGGAGGAGATAGTTTTTTGGACCCAATTATTATATTGAATTTTCAATATTAAATTCGACGCGTTTCTATCCCGTACGATCAAACGATAACTCCAAACGTTACAAAATTTGAAATCCGATAATAATACATTATTACGGATCTAATGGAACTGGTTTCGTCGAAATCCGAGACTGTGCCCTGGAAGGCTATTTTTATACTCGTTAATTTAAATGAGTTATTTTTAAAATCGAGTGAATCACTTTTAAATTCAATTTAAAAATTTATTACCTTCATTCTTATAAACAGAAATTAAATAAGCCTTTAAACTATTTTTTTCCAAATAAAAATCCAAGATTTAAATTATTTTCACGATTTCAATTATTTAATTCAACAATTAAATTATCAATAAATCATTATTTTTGAAATTCAACCTATTAAATCGATAAAAATTTAATTTCCAATATTTAAAATCAATTAAATAAAAAATTTCAAATAACCAAAAATTCTGGGTCGTTACAGTGCTGGTAGCCAAAATAGTTGTGCAAACTTCCATGTACTTTTAACTGACCTCGCATCCCTATAACTTAGTCATAGTCTACAATCTCTTAACATATTATAGCACATCTCACCGCATTCCCTATTAAGGCTATATAAAGAAAAACCCTTATTTCGCCTTAACTATCAATTTCTTTCCTAAGGGTGTTTTAATACTAATTAGTAACCTATTTACTATGTAATTAATGTGCTAATAGTTATACATTACTTATACGCTAATACACACACACACACATACACATATACATATACATATATACATGCCTAAAATATTTCTAATCGTACGAAGCTTGCATCCTAAACTAACCGTATAAAAGTCAAAACTCCAAATTTATACAAGTCCAATGCCATATCCACAAATATACCATATATCCAATATTCCCCATTCAATGACGGTCTTTATAAAAATAGAACCCATACCAAACTTATTTTATAATAAATAGCAGAATCAACATTAAAGAAATTCACAATTCAAATCTTTTTACGCTCTATTCAACTTCTTTGCATAAAGTTGAAAAAAAGGATTTCTATTTGAATTGCGAAAATAGGCAGTGCAAACTACAAATAAAGAAATATGTATCTTACACACCATTTCCTAAGTTATTTTTTTTCAAAATCCTTAATCAAATCCAAATAAAAAAATAAGAAGTAGAATAGAATGTAAAACATTGCAAATACACAATTCCACAATTTTAATATATAGAATAATCGAGATTCTAACTTAAGAATTGATATTTCTCTTCAGGCGAATTTTAGGGTTTTATGTGATGTTTTTGTAAACAAAATTCCCCAAGGCATGTATCAAATCCAAGTTATGCTATACAATTACTAAAATAGAAAAAAAAAGATTTCCACTCGAAAAATGTCCATAGCTCTTCCTTTTGTATTTTTTTACGCCTGCTTTGAATCTCTTTCAGATCTCTCCTTTTAAAAGTATACAACAAGGTAATTGTATATAAAGATTCAGAAATTTAGGGATTGGATGAGAATAAGATTAGAAATTGAATAATAAATACCTAAAATTTCTTACCTGAAACCCAATGGAAGTTTCTGAATCTTTGAAGAAAGAGACCGATAGAGCTTTGCTTAGTTCCCAAAATAATTTATGAATACAAGTAAGGGGGTTAAGCTATTATTTATAGTGGTTAGGAAGCACCAGAACCATCGGATTTAAGTCGGTTTAAAATAATAAAATCTAGAGCGTTAATGGTGTGAAAAAACCTATCCTAAGCGGTCGACCGCTAGTTGTTGACCGACCCTAGGCAGCGGTCGATCAATTGGTCTATTTTGGGAATGATACTTTTGTTGTTGTTTAATTTATATTAAATTGTTTAATTAATATTACGTTAACTTTAACGTTTACTTAACCCCAAGTCCACCGTTAATTTTTAAATTTTAAATTTTGGAATTAATTATTAATTTGAATTTGAATTCCATTTAAATTATTTTGAATTCGAAAACTTCAGATGTCAATAACTTTTTCGTTTGAGCTCTTTTTTCAAAACTTTATATATGGAATTTGATTAGAAAATCCCTACGAATGCAATAGCACAACTTTCATGGTCAAATTTCTATATTTACAAAAAATTTATTTTTAGCCTTATTATTAATTTATTGATTAATTCTTTTCTTATTAGTTAATTTCTTAATAATTTTTACGGGGTGTTACACTTATCCTCTAGATTGGGATCTTACCCGCTACTTAGTGTTATGAATAGCATTTTGTTGTTATCCCATGCGTATTTGAAGTTGTTCCATAATTTCCTGTTGTTGGGTATTGATCATTTAGTTCGGCCAGGACTCTGTCCAAGTCACCTTTACTAATTATTCAGATAATGAATTAGTGCTTACTAAATGCGCACCATGGCTAGCTAACTTTTGGTTACGTGCACATGTTTTCTCGACATCCATGCTGGTAGCACCAATTTGGGCCTTAGATTTAGGAGGCATCTATGAGAGTTCTCAGTGAGATGTTTTGGTTGTAACAGATTGTTGTAATTTCATTTAATCACATTGCCTGTGCTACTGGTTGTGTAACAGTCTGAAATTTTCAACCATTCGCATCCATACATGTCGAATTTGAATTGCTCAAAATATCATATTGTTAATTTAAAGTTTGGCAAAACTCAGCATATACAGTAAATAAATAATCACAGAATCACAGACACAGAGTAAATAAAAATAATGCAGCGGAAACAAAAGAATAGTAGTTCATGAAGCTACTATATATATATATAACAGAGTTAAACAAGATACAACAGAAGTCTCGAATACATAGATATCTCAATACAATAGTCAAATACAAGATCTGAATACATCACTGGAATCAACTGAATAACTGAAAGAAGAATCGATATAGCTGGATCTCCAAGCGAAGCTCCAACTCCAAAGGTGAGTCTCGAACACTGAACCACTCAGTCTGACCCGAGCGTAAAGCAAAACACAAAACACTCGAGTTAGGATTAACATTCTTATATCAATAAATCCAACTCAAGTGAAATATCAACTGAAATACAGTAACTTAAAGGATGTTTGGGATAACCATCCTCTAAGGATCCGTGGAACTATCTACTATGTAGTAATATACGATATTATAATAATGTCTATAGTAAAGTACACTATTTTAAAATAGTGTTAAGGCTTTACATTTTCCACCTTAACACATTTTTAGGTGTGCCAATAGTCTATACAGTACCGTAATACCCCGTAAACTGGAGCTACCATAGGATACTCCATAGGTACGACACAAATCAAACTCCTAGTAAAGCACGCTAGGGTAGGTGACATGGCACAACTAGTCAATGCCAAGGTAGATATACCAATTACACTTTCGGGCCAGTGGTAACGCAGAGCCGCAGCAATCGCCCACCTCGAGCCACACTCCCGAATCAAGGGTGCGCACCAAATCAATTACAAAGTAATAGAATGGCATACGATGGAGTGTATCCGATCATTAGCCCGTCAATTGCTCCTGTTTTAGCCACCTTATGCCAACTCACAGGAGTCGGGTCCACGTATATACCTCATATAGGATCGTCGCCACCATCCTACTTCATTCTAGAATCTCCACCGCGTACACAGTTGTTAAAGTGGTTTTCGGTATCGATAGAGAGTATGCCCATATCCAATCAAGGTCTCTTTAACAACCAAATGTTATTATAACACCTTGGTCATTTCAAAATAGTTTATTCTTCAAAACCAAAATATCATTTCTATTTCAAAATCCATATCAATACGATATCATTTCCATTTCAAAATATTCACTTCCAAAATCATAGTACTTTCAAAGTTATAATACTTTTGAAACCAAACAATTTGAAATAATAATACTTTGGAAATCATTATACTTTGAAATCATAACACTTTCCTTCAAACAATTTAGATATTAATAATAGTATATAAAATAAAATAGTTTATAAAATAAAATAATTTATATAAAATAGTTATAAGTAAAAACAATTTATATTAAAATAATTAGTATATTTAAAATGGTTTATAAAATAAATTAGTTAATATTAAAATAATTTATTAAGATAAAATATATAAATAGTTTTAAATATAATTTAAAATTACTTTATATAATAAAATAACTTCCTCAAATTTCACAAATTGATTCAAAATCAACTCGAATTCGAAATTTCAAATTTAATCAAATCTCAAATCATCAATTTTAATTCGATTCGGTTTCTCAATAAACCATTTCAAATTATCGATTTCAAATACATATTTGAACCATAAAATAAGCCATTTTAATTTCAATATATTTCAAAGCTTAAATATTCAACAATTTCAACTAAATTCGATAATTTCATATATATATATATATATCAAATTCACTTTACTATTATTTAGCTTTGAAATATTTACTTAATCATTTCAATATTAGTAAAACAAACTTCAATTTACAAATTTAAATAAACAAAATATCCCATTTAAATTTATTTAAGTTTGCAATATTCATTTAAGTCACTTTAACCAAATCCAAGTTAAAAATCATATCCTTTAAAATTTCAAATTTAAATAAACTTCAAATCAAACTTATTTAAGTATAATTCTTAAATAAATATAATTTCAAATCAATTTCAAATTTATCTTTCCACCCTGAATCATTATAAACTCTATATTTGAAAATATAAATTTATATAAATACTTAAACATATTTTATATCAACTTTAATAAGTCTTTAAAATCAATATTTATTAAAACCATATATTTCTTTTCAAAACCATAGAAATCACTTTTCAAAATATTTATATATAGACCAACGTTGTCTATATATAATTTTCTACCCTATGGTCAAGTGATACAGATATTTATCATTTCAATCCGCAATTTAAATATATACGGGTATATATCTTTTCAACCCGTAATCCCAAATTCAATTCAATGAAAATCGCTTGGGTTTATCATTTTAACCCATAACAATTTTCTCCTATTCTACATATCATTCGGGTATGTATCATTTCAACCCATAGTGAATTCTATACTAATAGGGAACTTGCAGAGTGATAATAGATATGATAATATTATAACAGACATATATCATCAATGTAAATAACAGATAATGGTGTTAGATGTCATAGGTGAACAAATACAGATAATGACATATATATAGCAATGTAAATAACTAACAGCAACATATTTCAATTGTCGTTTCAATTGAAATCAAATTTAATAAATATAAGAACGTTAATCGTGAGTGATTGCTCACCTTTAGAGGCTAGAGATGAATGAAAATATGACGAGTTACGAATCCAAAGCAAGGTGAAATGGGCACGAATTTGACGATCAAAGCTGGTAGATAGGAAGCGATGAGAAAAATCAATCAGTTTGATAGAAATAGAAAATATATATATTATTATACATACATACATATATATATATAAAATCATGTTCTAAATATAAATTAAATGTATATGTATGTATTTAAAAATTCATTGTTTAAGACTAAACCTATATATATTAAAACAAACATATCCATATAATAAAATTTGAAATAAATACACATATACATACAAAAAAACAAAATACTTACATATATATTATGTTCATTTAAAAATATCTATATATCTATATATATATATATATTCAAAAATCAATTTAAACACAAATTTCAGATTAATATTAAATTCAATACATAAAACAAAGTCTCCAATTATATATAACTTGAAAGCCAAACAAATGTACTTATAAACCAAGAATCCAGAGATATTCACCAGTTTAAAATATATATACATATGATCCTATTTATACTAATACATTATATAAAATATATATGTAACTATTCTATTAAGTAATTCAGACTTTGAACAAAATGTGTGCAAAACAGTACATACGTACATACTGACTATAAAAGAAATTACCACAAAACCTACATAACTAAATTCCAAAATCATATATGTCATATAAAATTTGAAATAAATACATCCACATATATACTTAATACATGAAAATACTTACAAATATATACAAGTATATATGCCAGCTACAAACAGCAAATATGCAAGCACTATATGCATAAGGTAATATGCATAACTTACAAAACAAATAAGGATAAATCCTGGAAACCCATATATATATCACATATACTCAAACATATAATAATAATATGTACAGTACAAGCTTATATATCTAACTGATATATACTAACCTATATACAAGAGATTATAGAATAATATATATATATGATATACCTTATTGTAAAATAGCTGAACCTCATCAAAATATGCACACTTACCTTAACTACTAACATATATATAAATATATATAACTAACACTTTACTAAGAAAACTAACATGCATATATATACATAACAAAAACTCATAAATATATATTCCATAACAAAACTGACATGCATACTAACATAACAACAATTATTATATACTATAAAATATATAGCAGACTTATACAAAATCCAATAAGATTTTAAAACTATAACATACATTTTCTAACATATAACATAACTAATTTACTGGATATAAACCAATATATAAAATAGTACGTTTGTGTAATAAAACAATTATCTATACACTAGTAGTTAAAATATACAACTATTATATATATATATATATATATTGCTAACACTAACGGATGTATAAAATGCAGATACCGTATACATATATATTTAGTTAACTTAGTATATACATATAATACTATAAACAGTGAAGAGGAAAATATATATAACTTTATATATATAAATTTACACAAACTCAATACATCACATATAAACTTATATATATATATACCTCATGCATATATAGTTGAGATGCTGCCGAGCTTTGGGATGGTGAAGGGCTGAAGGTCGGGACAAGCTAGGCTTCACGGTGATGCAAGGATACGACGGAGTTCTGAAGCGAGGTCAGGGAGAGGAAAATCTGGAGGATAAATGGAGCGATAATGGGGACGGATCTGACGTGGGGTGGCGCTTGGGGTCGTTTGAATGGCTGCTTCGGGTTTGAGGAAGGCTGCGCGTGTAGAGAGGGAAGATGAAGAGGGCTGGGTTTTACTTCGATCAAAACAGGGAAAGCACGAGTAAATAATGGTTTTTCTCGGGTAAGAATGAAGAAAACGCGAGCAGTTCTCGGGCTAAAAGATTGCAAATATGGTTTCAGAAAAGCAAGGAGAAGAAGAAAAGCTACAAAAGCTAATATAATAATATATCCTCAAGCAAGAAGGGGAAACGAACCATAGAACTAAATATAAAGTAGGGAATAGTGAAAGTCTGAATTCTAAATTCAGAGAATAATAAAGTAAGTGGCTATTGACTGTTGGTTTTACAGAGTGGATAACGAATCAACAATAAAAATTCAAAAACATTCAATAATATGGAACCAATACGGAAATTGTTCTGTAGATTTCGTTGTCTTTCCGACTTCGAAATTGACAATTGAATATACCGTAGAGATCAGCACGACAAGACGATAAAACGGTATACAGATGTCAGTGGTACGATCATCCTATCAAAAGTCGATAATCGGTACCGAAAAATGCTACCAATTTGCTGAAATAAAGATAAACGGAGCAATAGCTTCCCAAATTTGAAGAATGAAATATGACATCTCACTCAGAAGATGATTTATAAATTTATTATATAAAAACATTTAGGTTTGGAAAACATTTTATTATCATCAATTATTAACTGATTTAAATTTAAATAAAATTACACAATAAAATAAACTTCCATATTATCAAATGATAATTTACCATTTGCTATGTTTAAGTAGACGTATTCCAAATATCAAATTTTTATTCCAATATTTTATTGTTTAAAATTTCACAAAAACTCAATTAAATATGTTATTAAAACAAATAAAATTATTAAAAATTTACAGGTCGTTACACTCTCCCTCACTCAAAACTTTTCATCCCCGAAAAGGAAGGAGGTAGGAGAATAGAAACAACAAGAAAGGAAAATAGATTGGAAAACAATTTAAAACCATATAAATTTCAATTAATTAATATTCAATAATTGATTTTTATTTCAAGGTATTTCATCAAGTTGATTTGTTTTCAGTTTATATTAATATTTGTTACAAAAATTTCTTTCAAAACAAAGTTTATTTTTATTTATCTCATTTATTAGATCCATTTGATTTCACTTAAATTAATTTCATTTATAATTCATTCTTAACTATTCCTAAATTCCTATTTATTTATTCATTATCTGATATTCAATCTATCCAAATTAACATTTTCTATAATCATAGATTCAGTGTAAAATCATTCATTATAACCATTCAAATTTTTATTTAAAATTCCATTATCATCATTTATAATATATACTATTCAATTACATATTCAACTTCTGAATAATTTAGGTAAGTTATATTGAATGTAATTGAATAGCATACAAGTAAATTTCCCAACTAAAAATTCAAGTTTAATTGTATATTCAAAATTTTGGCTTCATTTTATAATTAAAATCACCTTTAACATAAATTTAAGGATTAAATTTCCAATTAACTTCAAACCATTTAGAGATAAATATATATACATACCATATATCCAATCAAATCTATAATCATATACCAATATATATATATATATATTGTTAGCTCCAAAATTGGTCACTAACCTCGTTGAGAAAGATTGTGAAGAGATGTAAATGATGAAGACAAATTAAACAAAGAAGAATATGCTAATTCAAATGCAGAAAGTAAGAACATCGGATTTATAGTGGTTCAGCGTAATTGCCTACATCCACTTTGAGGTTAAACTTTATTGATCTTCTTAATCATTGATTACAAATACAATTCGTAGATCAAATACTTGAATGAAATTGCTAAGTAAAGAAGGTGAGTCTGAAAAATGGCAGAGTCTCCCCAGTGTTCCCGAAAAAAGGTCCTTTTCACTGTGCCCCTGCCCCTCTATTTATAGACAAAGATGGGTCGGACTTCCCAGGTGGGCTCGGCAGCCGAACACTCTGGCCCAAATACAGTGGTCGCCGTATGCCAAACCAAATAGGCCAAACACAATGATGCTGAACCACCTTCTCTATGCCAAACGATATGCTTGCTGCGTGGGAAGAGTGGAACGAATGTCAGTCGAAGCCGAACGTGCCTCTGGCCGAACGAAGCGCTTGGTCGAACGTTGTCTCTAGCCGAACGTTAGCTTTAACCAAACAATGCTTCTGACTGAACGATGTCCCTGGCCGAACGATGGCACTGGCCGAACGTTTGCCTTTAGCTGAACGATGTCTCTGGCCGAACGATGGTTCTGGCCGAACGATGGTTCTGGCCGAACGATAGCTTTTGACGAACAATACAGCCATGCCGAGCGGTCGTATACACCGAACGCCTTCTGATGCCGAATGCTCCTGGATGCCGAGTGCTCCTGGATGCCGAGTGCTCCTGGATGCCGAGTGCTCCTGGATGCCGAGTACTCCTGGGTGCCGAGTTCTCATAGATGCCGAGTACTCCTGGATGCCGAGTACTCCTGGGTGCCGAGTTCTCATAGATGCCGAGTATTCCTGGATGCCGAGTGCTCCTGGATGCCGAGTGCTCCTGGGTGCCGAGTGCTCCTGGGTGCCGAGTGCTCCTGGGTGCCGAGTGCTCCTGGATGCCGAGTGCTCCTGGATGCCGAGTGCTCCTGTATGCCGAGTACTCCTGGATGCCGAGTACTCCTGGGTGCCGAGTTCTCATAGATGCCGAGCACTAGTTGCTTGGTCAAATCTCCAGGAAACACTTGCCCCCCAAAGTGTATCACGTGACCGAACGTGGTACGCTTTGAGTCATGTAACCTTCTCGTCTCGTTCTAAATCCTTGACTAACCTCGGACGGAGATGCCTTTTTGAGAATTCCAGTGGTTTAGGTGTGTGCCGAGCGTGTTCTAAATGCCGAACAAGTCATTCATAACCGAACGACCCTTCAGTGCCGGACATCGTTATACGCCGATGCCGAACGACATGACTTTGACCGGTTCCACCGGATGTAGCCTTTTCGACTTCTTCTGTTTTCCCTATAAAAGCCAGCACCTCCATCCTTCTTTCCCTTTTCACACTTCTAACACCTCTGCCTTGCACCTGCCGAAGCTACCAGCCAACATACAATTCGCTGATTCTTCCCAAGTCTTCACCTTACCAACTAGGTACCGATCCTTCCACCTAAATACAGTCTTTACGCTCGAACTCCCTTAATTGATGGGATAAATCGAGCCTTGACTAAAGTGTCTAAAAAGTTGCCAGAGTCACGCGACGAGGGTGGAAGGAAGAGTGAATAGAGATGGGTTTTCTAGGAAGTCATTGGTAGACGTACTGTGGTTCGGCATAAGTATTTTATGCTGGACGATTTACCCTCGTGGTTCGGTGTGGATGGAGGGAGAGATGAGGCCACTGTTAAGGACAGCGTGCCGATGGTCGTCTCAACCAAACAGTCACAAACGTCGTACCATACTTAGGCTAAAACATGCCGAACAAAACGAGGCCGAACGCGACTTACATGCCGAACAACAACTTAGCCGAACCAAAATTTAGCCGGACAAAGACTTAGCCGAACAATGACTTAGCCGAACAAAGACTTAGCCGAACAATGACTTAGCCAAACAATGACTTAGCCGAACAAAGACTTAGCCGAACAATGACTTAGCCGAACAATGACTTAGCCGACTAATCGCAAATGCTGAACACTTATTAACTATATCTACTCGTATAGCAAAACAAGGAACAGGGCCCAAGCATACTAGCATATGTGAAGCCGACCCGGATCACTAACTTCCTAGCTTTAGTAAACATAAATCTGAACTTAGATTATCATACGTTTTCTGTATCTAGAATTGCAATCACCAAAAGGCAGGCTTCTGGGGACGGTCAGCGATGACGGTCTTCGAAGGCGATGACTTGACGCTCAGTTTTATATCAATAACTTTGCGACCTTCAAACTTTCAACGCTTTTACACGATTGCTTGCACTAGTTCACATACCACATGGGGGGAATATTCGTGTTGTTAATTCTAACGTTGAACATTTTTCAAGTATAGTTTTCACAGGTACTTAGACAGATTCATTATTTATTGGGGATGTCTAAGAAGTCTAGCTCCGCCACCATATCTGATAGGCCTGGGCCGTCATCAAGGCAAGAAGCCGCTGATACTTCAAATCCGTCGACTTCCCCTGCCCATAACTTAGCACCCGATGCCCTGGAGGCAACAATTGTTTTAGACAATCCGATCGACTCACAAGCTTCGAAGATCAATGAAGCCGCACTTCGACGAATATGTTCCATCCATGGGATTCCTTTCTCCGATGTGTTAGTCCCATCGCGTCACGATCGTCCTCACCTGCCCCCAATCGGATATACCACCTGCAACAAGTTTATGTGTTGGATGGGCAGCGTGCCTCCATTCAATTTATTTCTTCGGGATGTGTTGCAGTACATAGACATCGCCCCGTCGCAGTTGCATCCAAATGGTCACGCGTTTATATACGGGACCTACCTACTCTTCATGGCCGTCTTCTCTAGGCCTCCAACTTCTGGCGACATCAGATACATTTACATGATCAAGAAACGGAAAGATAGCCCCTCCTTCATGTTCCTCGAGCCGTACCACAAATGCCAAATCTTGACAGGAGCATGTAGAAAATTTGCCATGTACAAACAGAAATGGTTTTATGTGCGTTGCCCTCCTGGTTTTGCGAGGAGATGGGTCGAAGGCAGTAAGTCTCTTTTCTGAGTCATCATTCATGTTTAATTGGAGTTATGCTTTTCCTAACCCCTCGTTTCATCTTTTCAGGTATTAACCCGCGTCCGGAGGGCCGAGGATATTTTGAGGCCGTTGAAGCCATTAGGGCTCTTCCTACCGAGGAACGAGACATCCGAACCATCATTTCAAATGAATCATTGTCAAGATTCGGCTTGCTAGCCCCTGGTCGTCGGATTAGCCTTCCGGAGGGCGTTTCCATTCCCAAGCCAGCATTCGGTAAAGGAAAAAAACAAGCTGGATCGTCGTCACACCACACTCCCGACGCGCACGGAGAGGGTGAGCACAAGGAGGATAAAGCTCCCGAGACTCAAGGCGAGAATATGGGTCCCGCTTGGAATCCGGCAGTTGAAGTGCATGAAACGTCGTCTTCCCCTTCGAAGGGAAAGAAGAAAATGACGTATAAGATACGGAAGGAAAAGGTTGGAGGAACTTCAAATGTCACGCCCATCCCGTCGGAGAAAGAGGCTTCCTCACAGCAGATGGAAAGCTCTCTAAGGGGTCTGTCGAATCTTTCCATCCCCGACGATATACTTAATTATGGTTTTGACGATCCTGAAGCCCTCAAGTTTTCTTCGCCCGCTAGAGGCCATGCGGGAGTTCAACTCCTAGCCCAGGGAGACAATACTCCGATTAGTAAAGATAAGAGAACCGGTCCGTCGGGGGGAACACTAGGACACACATGCACATACGCATTCCATCATACACTCCAAATCTTTTCTTACTTCCCGGATTTTTCTTAACTCGTTGTTATCTTTATTCTTTGTAGGTGACATGGGGAGCTCCCACGGACTTGATCGTCTTCACAATTCTTCCATATTTCATCATTCCGGACGAGATTCAGGTTCGGGCAGACGCAGGGACCGAGATGATTATGAAGATCGAGACAACCGTCCCCGCGATTCGTCTTATCGTAAGAAGACATATTCCCAATCTTCACAGTCCCGTGATCCTCCTCCTCAAACTGAGACAAATAAAGAGAGGCCTTCACAGAAGGGGTCTCAACCCGATGTCTCCCGGGAACAACATTCCGGCTCGTCGAGTACAAGGCAAATACGGGAGCATCGAAAAAAATCAGAATTTTCAAAGCCTCCTCCCCCTATTCCTGCGGCTGACCCAACCATAGCGGAGAAGATGATCGAACTCAAGGCCAAATTCCCAAAAATCTGCTTCAATGGCCTGAAATTTCTCCCAGCTATTCACCACATCCCTGGGCATGTTAAACAAAGCGCTCTTGCCTGCAATAACGACGTCTATGTTCAACATGACGTGTAACGACCCGTATTTTTACGGATCGAAAAGTTTGTCAAAATCTGGAGTTTTTAGTGTTGTTGAGCCATTTCAGATTTTAGGCAGAAAATTTGCTAAGTCCTAAGTCGTTCACGACTTAGTGTAAGTCGTAAGTCATATAGGACTTAGGGATAGGAGCTACCCAAGGAAATGGCGAGTTAAGGGTTTGGAGATAGGTCGTTTGAACGACTTAAGGGGTAGGCGCGGCTTAAGGATAGTGGTGAGTTAAGTTGTTACCGAGTTAAGTGTTTAAGTCGTTGCCAAGTTAAGTCGACTGGGTGAGTTAACGACCTAAGGGATAGACAACCTAAGGAACTGACCGACTTAGGAGAATTGGTGACTTAAGAAAATAGACGACTTAGGGTTGATAAGTCGTAGACGACTTAGGAGTTGGGATATATTCTGCGTTGGAGTTAAGTCTTAAGTCGTAGAGACTTGGGTGGACTGTTGTACTAAGTCGTATCCTCTTAGGTGTTAGGTTGTAACACTGTTAAGTCGTAGGATGTGTTGAGTTGCTAAGTCGTAACCCAGTTAAGTTAGTAAGTCGTAGGGAGTTAAGTCGCGATGGTGCTAAGTCATTGAGTCGTCCAGGCGACTTAGGAGGGAACGCGTACATATGTTAGGTCGCGTGTAAGCTTCAGGAGTTAAGTCGCGCTAATGGTTGAATCGAAGGTCTTAAGTCGTAGGTCGGAACGAGAGATGAGTCGGCAACGACTTATGGAGATAGCCGAGTTACGACTTAGTGAATTTTCAGCTATAAATAGGAAGGGTTTTTCTCACTTTTTGGGATCCGGATTTCGAAGCGACGAAGTGCTGCCATTTTGAGAGCTCGACTTCTACACTTCTTCACTTCTTTTCTCCACTCTAATATAGTGCTTCCTTTCATCCAAATCGAAGATCAAGATCGAAGATCCAAGAGCTAAGGTTGAAGACCTTCATCCATTGAAGTGAGATTTCTTCGTTTGAAGCGGATTTGTGATAGATCAAGCTTGATCCTTCGCTGTCCAGATCTGAAGCGTGTTGATTTGGGGTTGTTTAGGTGATTTGGTGAGTGGTGATTATCTCTCACATGGATCCAAAGGAGTATATCGGATTGTTGGCTCGATTTGGTGTTAAAATAGGGATTTTCATGCATTTTCTTCATCCTAAGTGTAGATCCATGTAGATCCATTGTTCATGATGATTTGACAACCATTTTACTAAGTGTTAACCTATGCAAGTTCATTCAACAAGATTATAAAGACATTGTTCATGTTTTCATGCTTATTTGACTTTCGACTCTTTAATTACGAAATTGCCATTATAGTGATAATTGTCTACATAGAACATATTTGAATGTTTGATTGCTTGGATTAATGTTTGACTTGATTGATTGCTATGAATTAGATGATTGATGATTTGATTTAGACCGAAGATGATTCAAAAGCTTAGAGAAAGGCTCTTGAATTGGGAAAGCTGCTTGTGGCATATGTAGCGGGTGATGAAGCTCTTATGCATAGATTCGATGATGATGATGTTGAGATGAGACTTTGCGAGGATGTGATGAAGCGAAGTATGATATGAGATAGTCTTGGTCTAATCCAGACGGGATCATTCCAAGCACGTTGGTAACTCGGTGATATGATTCGAGTTAAGGGTAATGGATGCTTGAGAGGCGCTTGATCTAGTATGGAAATAGTCGTCGAGGAGGATGACTAGGAGGCTTGGATAGCATCGTTGTTGAAGGTTCTAGCATGCTCTAAGCAAGAGTACATTTGGGCAGATTCGATAGTCCCAACAACTAACTGTTGATGGTCGAGTACTCTGGGCAGATTCGATAGTCCTAGGCACGGGCTGCGACGACGTGCGGGAGTTATGTCTAGAACCGGGGTTTCCATTAGCCCTTGACGGACGGATGAAAGAATGTGCCGGTCATTCAATTAACGGTGATATCGAAGCAACGATAACAGTGATAGCCAGAGTCATGGATGTTTGGTTGTATCGTCATTCGGTCTCAAGAGCAGTGTTTTCTGGGTGCTTATCTGATCATGGTTTAGGCCTTGGGGGTTTGTGCTTAGAAAACATCGCCCTTGACTCGAGTGATAATTTCTTTACTTTACATTGTATGCTCTGTTATGTTTGCTTCTGCTTAGTGTGTGTCTGGGGGCTATCACTGTAGAAAGAGGTTGGAGTGGGAGGGTTGTATTCCTATTCCTTTTCCTTTATGCTCTTTTGGTATGTTGTTAGTTAATTTACTGCTCACTAAGACTGTTGTCTGACTCAAGGCTTTATGTTTTAATTCTTATTGCCTTGGGCTGTTCGTCCATTTTGGGACGGGCAGACTAGGTAGCAGGTGACAGGTGCTGTTCTAGCTTTTCACGGTGCTGATATCGAAGACGAGCTGGTGTATTGCATATTATTTCTTACTATATGTACTGGATGTTCCGCTGCTTTGTATTCTCTGAGTGATATGTAGTGAGGCTTGATGTATTGACTATTTGGATGCTTGTATTCAACTATTATGGAGTTTTATATGATGGCATTTTATTCTGTAAAGCTTCACTATACATATGTTCTATTGTATTTTGTCCATGCGCTGTGAGTAATACGATAGATCTTGTTGTTTTAATTTACCCTGACAATCGTCCATGGTCGCCTGGCACACTTTACAGCGCATTTTCTCTTGATTCAGTGCAGGGGTCATGGGCGGTCGTCACATGACGCGTTTACCCATCTGGTCGAGAAGGTCTCTGAGGTATCTATTGAGCGACAGCACAAAATTGATCGTTTGAAGTTAGAAGCTAGCTTTGACAAAGACATTATCAAGGGTCAAGATGAAGAGCTTGCTTCGTATAAGTCGAAACTTGAAGCCGCTGAGAAAAGTGCAAAAGATACCGCTGAGGCAGTCACTCGTTTGGAGATAACCCACAAGAAGGAACTCGATGAAGCAGTCCAGCGCAGCGGTGCCCTTGCCTTAGAAAAAGATTCCATCCAAAAAGAAAGGGACGCGCTCGCCATACAAGTCAAAGAGTTGAAAGAATTACTCTCCAAAGAGAAAGAGGATAAAGTAGCTGCTCAAGAAGAATCACAACGATATTGTGATGAAATCGTTGCTACTCGGCTCTTGAAAACGAAGCTCGATGATGAACTTGCTGGGGTTGAAAAAATGAAGGACGAAGCCCATGAGGAGGGCAAAAGAAAAGCTGCGGAGGAGATTGACTCTCGCCTCGAGGCGGCCGCAGAAGCCGGTAAGGAAGAGGTCAAGTGTATGTTTAACCCGTTGATTGCTGAGTATGGCGCCCGCGTCCTTATGCATCGCGACTTGACATTCTTGGGCGAGGGCTATCTCGAATCCCTAGCCGAGGCCTGGGAAACTTTAGTAAACATCATGAAAATCGAGTCGGGCTCTGAGGAGGTTGATGAGGATGCCCTGGTGAAGGAGTTTCTTAGAGGGAACGAGCCAGTGGATTTATCCGCAGCTTTGGCGCTTTATAGCAAAGGCACTCCCCTTTCAAAAGAGAAAAGTGATGAAGCTGGCCCATCTGGGGCTAAGACTACGGCTCCTCATTCTGCTGCTCCTCCTACTACTCAACCGGCCGGTCGGCCGACACTTGACCCATTCGAGCAGCATGCCGGCTACAATCCTGAAGATCCCGGGCTCGGCGTTCATGTGCTATCTCCTATTCTGGAGGGTGAAACTCCACGCGCAACTGATAGCCAGCCAGAACCCGGTAGGAAACTCTTCTTTTTTTAGAAGTTTAAAGATCTGTTACTTTCCAGCAGTGGGTATTCATTCTAATGTTCATTCTTTATGTTTTCATGCAGGTTGCTCTGACCCCGAGCCAACTCCGAGGAGCGATGACGCCAAGGAGGAGGCAGAGAAAGCAAGCGATGTTGCTCATGCGGGAGTAACTCCTGGCCCTAACGCTCAAGTGATCGGAGCGCTAGATGATGAGAAGTTTGACACTTCATCTTCTGCCGAAGGGAGCTATGAAATCGAGATCACTGGTGCCTCTGAACATACTTCGAAGATGAGCATGAAAGAGCGTCTCGCCGAAGAGGAGAAAAAGAAAGTCGAGATCAAAGTTGAGCCTGAAATTCTGGAACTTACCGACCCGTGGAATAGACCTTTGAAGATCATCCTCCCTGGGAAGTCCAAACCGCTGAATGTTCCTTCTCCCACTCCTGACTCCGCTTCTTTAGCAAGCAAGAAGTCCAAGAAGAAGCGTGAGGGAGAGGAATCGTCCGAGAAAACAAAGGAAGACAAGAAGAAGAAACCAAAGAAATAGTCGTTTAAACTCGTTCAACGAGATTATGCTTAAGTCTTGTAATTACTTTTATCTTTTGTCTCCGTAGTTTGTATAGATGGGTTCTTAACTCCAAGTTTTGGAGGGATAACTGTGTAACCTCATTTTGGACTATTAAATAAAGTTTAGTTCCTTAGTCGTTTGAACGACTCTCTTACTTTTTTAGCTTTCTGAATAGCTGTGGTCAAAACTCAAGCACTTATGAGTTGTATATTTCCCAGTCCATTCTTGCGTTGCTCAAACATTCTTCGGAGCGGCATACTCCTTGTTCTATACCTCTTGAACACTTAGAATTTTTCCTAAATCAGTGTTCCAGGGACTTATAATAAGTTGACCCGTATTCAGGGGATTCGGAGATTGAGATTGTTAATACTCTAATTCGCACTCTGGGGACTTAGAGTACTCCGGTCCAAACTTTGGGGACTCGGAGATTGAGATCATTTATACTCTAGTCCGCGCTCTGGGGAGTTAGAGTACTCCGGTCCGCAATCTGGGGACTCGAAGATTGAAATCGTTTATACTCTAGTCCGCGCTTCGGGGACTTTACTCCGGTCCGCGCTCAGGGGACCCGGAGATTAAAATCGTTTATACTCTAGTCCACGCTCCAGGGACTTAGAGTACTCCGGTCCGCGCTCAAGGGACTCAGAGATTGAAATCGTTTATACTCTAGTCCGCGCTCCGGGGACTTAGAGTACTCCGGTCCGCGCTCAGGGGACTCGGAGATTGAAGTCGTTTATACTCTAGTCCGCGCTCCGGGGACTTAGAGTACTCCGGTCCACGCTCAGGGGACTCGGAGATTGAAGTCGTTTATACTCTAGTCCGCACTCTGGGGACTTAGAGTACTCCGGTCCGCGCTCAGGGGACTCGAAGATTGAAGTCGTTTATACTCTAGTCCATGCTCCGGGGACTTAGAGTACTCCGGTCCGCGCTCAGGGGACTCGAAGATTGAAGTCGTTTATACTCTAGTCCGCGCTCCGGGGACTTAGAGTACTCCGGTCCGCGCTCAGGGGACTCGGAGATTGAAGTCGTTTATACTCTAGTCCGCGCTCCGGGGACTTAGAGTACTCCGGTCCGCGCTCAGGGGACTCGGAGATTGAAATCGCTTATACTCTAGTCCGCGCTCCGGGGACTTAGAGTACTCCGGTCCGTGCTCAGGGGACTCGGAGATTGAAATCGTTTATACGAGTTCGTACATCGTACAGGATAATGTAGTTCGAGTAATTCGTCACCCGACTATGAGATATAGAAACATTAGTAATTCGTGGAAAATACGGCTTCAAGCCTTTATTAATGAAAAACAACTAAACTGCTTGATTACATGGCTAAAAAGAAACTAAGTTACGACTGAATGAAAACATACAGGAAACAACTGTGCCTAAAACAAGAAAGAGACATGCTAAATGTAATGTCGCAAATGTTCACTGTTCCACGCTCGGGGGAGTGTCGCGCCATCAACGGTCGCTAGCTTGAATGTTCCCTCTCCAAGCTTCCATTCAACGACGTACGGACCTTCCCAGCTGGGATTCATACGCGACGGTACCGGGAAAACTCGTTTCAAAATGAGATCACCCACATCAAAAATCCTTGGGTGGACTCTGCCGTCGTAGTAGCGCTTGACTCGGTGCCTATGTGCTGCCGCCCTTAATTCGGCCTCTTCACGTTTTTCATCGATGCAGTCCAGTGATTCCAGCAAGAGGTCCTTATTCGTCTTGGGATCATAATATGTCACTCGATGTGATGGAACTTCAAGTTCCACGGGTATGACGGCTTTCGAGCCGTATGCCAAGGCGAATGGAGTGTGGCCGGTCGCGGACTTGTGGGTAGTTCTATAAGCCCATAATGCCGTCGAGAGCTCATCTACCCACTTGCCTCCGACCTTCTCCAGGCGCTTCTTCAGTATGGACTTGATTATTTTGTTAATGGCCTCAACTTGTCCGTTAGCTTTTGGGTGTGCAACGGCGGCGAATTTCTTCTCGATGCCATACTTTAAACAGAACTCTTTGAATTCTCCGCTTTCAAATTGCGTCCCGTTGTCCGTGATGATGGTGCGAGGGAGGCCAAAGCGACATATAATGTTTCGTACAACGAAGTTAATGACCTTCTTAGAGGTGATTGTGGCCAAAGGTTCTGCCTCAGCCTATTTTGTGAAATAATCGACTGCAACTATCGCGTATTTCGATCCACCTTTGGATATAGGCAAAGAGCCGATTATGTCGATTCCCCAGATTGCAAATGGCCAGGGACTAATCATTTGTGTGAGTTCTATCGATGGAGTCCTCGGGATTTTCGCATATCTTTGACACTTGTCACATTTCCTTGCGTAGTCTGCAGCGTCCCGATTTACGGTGGGCCAGTAATATCCATAGCGGAGGATCTTTTTTGCTAGCGTTTACCCCCCAGTATGGTCACCGCATTCTCCCTCGTGTACCTCCTTCAAGACCCGTTTGGTCTCATCATGAGCGAGGCACCGCAATAAGGGGACTGAGAACCCCTTTCTATACATTAATCCATCCTGCATCACGTATCGCGCGGCCTTTCGAAGGACTTGTCATCTTTTGCTCCTTTTTTCTGGTAAAGCCTCGGTTGTCAGGTATAGTTTGAACGGGGTTATCCATGATTCCCTCTCGATTCCTGTTTCCAACACAGAATCAACTTTCATTGCGTCTATACTTGGGGCATGCAATGCCTCAACGGGAAACAGTCCCATTTGCTGAGCGTCGCCAGTGCTTGCGAATTTTGCCAACAAGTCGGCTTCTTTGTTCTGTTCACGCGGGACATGCGAAATGTCATAACGCTCAAGGTTTGACAGCAGTTCTTGAACCAGATAAAGGTATGGGGCAAGCTTCTGCCCCTTTGCTTGATAATCTCCTCACACCTGGTAGACCACCAATTGTGAGTCACAGAAGATTTCAATTGATTTTACCCCGAGTTCTTCAATGAGCCTTAAGCCCGCAATCAATGCTTCATATTCTGCTTCGTTATTTGTAGCCGGGAAATCGAGCTTCAGAGCGTAACAAACCGATCGATTTTTCGGAGTTACAAGGACTACGCCAGCACCGGAGCAACGGTCGTTTGATGCTCCATCGGTGTACAATTTCCATCGAACAGGGGGAATGACATTGTGATTATCTGGTTCGTCGGGTATGGTAAACTCAGCGATGAAATCTGCTAACGCTTGCCCTTGTACGGCTCTTCGTGGCAAGTAGGCGATATCGAACTGGCTCAATTCGATGTTCCATTTTAGCAACTTCCAAAAGTTTCTGGTCGTTGGAGTACCTGCCGTAGGGGTTGATCGGTATAAACACTAATTGAGTGTGCTTGAAAGTATGGGCGCAGCTTTCGTGATGCAATCACCAAGCAATAGGCCAGTTTCTCGATTTTAGGGTAATTTCTTTCTACCCCCGTTAAACGCTTGCTAACATAATACACCGGCTTCTGGATTCGATCCTCCTCGCGAACCAAAGCCGCGCTTATCGCATGTGGGGATACAGCCAAGTATACGTACAGCATCTCATGGTCTACTGGTTTTGACAGTACTAGTGGGCTCTCCAGATGCCTCACCAGATCCCGGAATGCTTCCTCACAGTCAGGTGTCCACTCGAAGTTCCTCTTCCCTTTCTTTATTATATCAAAGAAAGGGATGCACTTGTCCGTGGCCCTGGATATGAATCGACTCAGCGCAGCTACTTTTCCATTCAAGCTCTGTACTTGTTTTATGGTCTTAGGCAGTTGCACATCTCGAATAGCTTGAATCTTTTCTGGGTTAGCTTCAATTCCCCTAGCATTGATGATGAATCCCAAAAACTTCCCCGACGCAACGCCAAAGGAACACTTCAGAGGGTTGATCTTCATCCCATAATACCTGAGTATGTCGAACATTTCAGCCAAGTCTCGAATGTGGTCGTTTGACTGTCGTGACTTCACGAGCATGTCATCCACATAGACTTCCATCGTCCTACCAAGCTGGTCTTTGAACATTCGATTCACCAAACGCTGATAAGTCGCTCCTGCGTTCTTCAGTCCGAAGGGCATTACTACATAGCAATATAGCCCGACATCTGTAACGAAGCTGGTGTGTTCTTGGTCCGGAATATGCATCGGGATTTGATTGTAACCCGAGTATGCATCCATGAAAGACAACAGCTCATGTCCTGCAGTGGAGTCGACCAGCTGATCAATCCTAGGCAACGGGAAACTGTCCTTGGGGCACGCTTTGTTCAAGTCGGAATAATCTACGTAAGTTCTCCATTTCCCATTCGCCTTTTTCACCAGCACGGGATTCGATACCCATTCGGGGTAGAGGGCGTCGCGGACGAACCCATTGGCTTTGAGTTTGTCCACTTCCTCTCTGAGAGCAGCGGACCTCTCTGGGTCCATTCCTCTTCTTTTTTGTTTAACTGGGACGTATTTCGGGTCTATGTTCAACATATGACTCGTAATGGCGGGAGAGATCCCGCACATATCAGAATGCACCCAGGCGAAAACATCAAGATTTGCCCGGAGGAAATCACTAAGGTCTTCAGTCATTGCGGGGCCGAGTTGTGATCCGATCTTCAGCACTCACGATGGATCGTCTCGGTTGACTGAAATGTCAATTGTTAATTCAGCCGGCGCTGCCTTTTCTTCCCTGGGTTTCTCATCGTCATCTCTCGGATCTATGTCTCTGAAGATCTGAGAATTATGCCCGAGCCAGGGCTCGAGCACTACTTGTCAATCATCATTATTAAGGATGCGGACCGGAATGTCCGCAACCTTTCCTTTCTCCCTCCGATGGGCCTCTCTGAGCTCTGCCACATAACATGCACGACCGGTCGCCTGGTCGCCATGAACAACTCCTACTCCTTTGTCGGTTGGGAATTTCAAAGTCAGGCACCATGGGGCTAATGTTGCTCTAAACTCAGCCAGGGCCGGTCGGCCCAGGAATACATTATACGGAGAATCCACATCCAAAACTACGAAGAGCAGGATTCGCACCCTGCGACGTTCGCCTTGTCCCAGTTCAACTGGTAACTCAACATATCCTACCGCATCGGTCGCTGCACCATTAAAGCCATGTATACGAGCTTTGGACGGTTTCAAGTCCTTTGTTTCCATTTTCATCTGGTCATAAGCCTTCTTGAAGATGATGTTGACAGAACTCCCACAATCAATCAGAATTCTTTTCACATAAGCCGGTCCGATTATCGCAGATATGACCATCGGGTCGATGGTTGGGGCCTCCACTTGGTCAGCATCTCTGTTTCTGAACACTATATCCTCTGTCATCACGCGTAGCTGCTTAGCAGGGGTCCCATCCTCTGTGTTCGAACAACATTCGAAATCTACATGCTTCAGGGAACTTGCATACTGCTCCATCTCTTGCCAATTCTTATCCGCGGGGTGTGGTCCGCCGATGATTGTGTTTATGACTAGTCTACCCACAGTTCGGGCAGGCTCCTCGGGATGACGCGAGGCTGGTGCACGACCTGGGTTGGATGTTCCCTGTCCTCCTTCCTGTGGATCCTTCACAAACTCTTGTAACTTCTTCTGCATGATCAACTTCTCTGTAGCATCGTGCAGGTGTCTACACTCTTCTGTATTGTGCCCATAAGTCTCATGGAAGCGGCAATATTTCCCGGTCCGCTTCTGTTCCTCGGTTGACTCTTTTGGACGTGGCTTTCTGTACTGAAAAGTATTGCAGGTTGATAGGTAAATGTTCTCAAGAGACGCATTCAGCGGGGTATACTCATTATAGCTTGGAATTCTTGGTTTCCACTTCCCCACTTCTCTCTTCTTCCCTTGATTTCTTCCTCCGGACTCCTTAGGCAGCCCAGGCTTGTTCTGGACATTGACTTGGACCTTTCCCGAGTTGTCTCTGGACTGCTTCACAGCAACGTTGCTTTTCATGGACTCTTGGACAGGTCCTAGTGCCTTATCTCGCCTTACCCACCTAGCTTCCTCTCTTCTTATGAACTGGTGTGCCTTTGAGTAGAAACGCTCTAGCGTAGCCGGAGGTTTTCCTGCCAACCAGTCTCCAAATTCAGAATCTGGATCCACACCTCTCATTACAGCCATTAGAATTGCATGATCATTGGGATTACTGACTTCAGTCGCCGCAACATGGAATCTTTGTAAATATCCCTTCAACGACTCCCCAGGATTTTGGATTACACTTGACAGAGACAATATATCCTTTGGACGAGTAGTGTGTATCCTAAACTGCTCAATAAACTTCTTTGCCAACTCCTCGAAATTAGATACGGACCGCGGAGGAAGTCGGGTGAACCACATAGTAGCGATCCTAGATAGAGTAATTGGAAAGCATCTACACTTGGTTGCATCATTTGCTCTAGCTGAATCCATCATCCACTCGTACCTCATGACATGCTGTCTGGGGTCAGTCTTTCCCTCATACGTAGGGATAGTTGGCATACTAAACTTTCTGGGGTACGCCGCCTGCAGCACAACATCTGTGAATGGAGTATGACTCCTTGATACTCCCTAATCGTCATTCGATAAGCCTTGATTTTCTTTCATCAATTGCTTGACCATGGCTATCAGATCTGGTGTCTGTATGGAAGGTGGAAGGTTAGAGTCTGTTCTACGCGACTGTTCATGCTGATGCCTCCTTTCCTGGCGATCTGCCAAACGTGCATCTTGAGGTTCGACTTCGTTAGCGTTTTGATGGTCTGGGCCTCCAGCCTCCACCTGCACTCCAGTTCCTAAATTTCCAGCTTCTGTTTGGTCACGGTCTCCAGCTGTCTGAACAGCAGCACCTGCCCGCGCAGCTTCAGTCTTACGGCGTCTGCGCCTGGGAGGTTCATCAGAGGAAGTTGAGCTGTCGGATGAGGAATAAGGAGCGGGATTGCCCCTAGCATTCTGTTGCTGCTGTTGAGTGAGTTGTGCCATCAGGTTGGCGTTAGCTTGCATCTGCTCTCCTAGTTGTCTCCTGCTTTCCCTGAGTTCTCTCATCAAGTCGTTGAACTCTATTCTGGTGACAATTAGAGTCTGGTCCTGGGCGGCAATTCCTACACCCGGAATCGCTGGCTGATTGCTAGGTCCTGCTTGTTGTACGCTAGCAGTCTCATGGGCATCCGCATTATGAGAAGATGACCTGGTACGTGGTCTTGCCATTGTAGAGTTATTGGTAGGAACTCTGAGTAGAATCAACGGATGTCCTATCAATGAGTCGGATCTTCTTTGGGGGATTTGTTCAATCCAGTAGCTTCAAAGCAGATCCTTAAGGTCTGAGAATTCAATTCTCAGTGAAAGCACCAAAGTGTTAGCTCCAAAATTGGTGACTAACCTCGTTGAGAAAGATTGTGAAGAGATGTAAATGATGAAGACAAATTAAACAAAGAAGAATATGCTAATTCAAATGCAGAAAGTAAGAACACCGGATTTATAGTGGTTCAGCGTAATTGCCTACATCCACTTTGAGGTTAAACTTTATTGATCTTCTTAATCATTGATTACAAATACAATTCGTAGATCGAATACTTGAATGAAATTGCTAAGTAAAGAAGGTGAGTCTAAAAAATGGCAGAGTCTCCCCAGTGTTCCCGGAAAAAGGTCCTTTTCTCTTTGCCCCTGCCCCTCTATTTATAGACAAAGATGGGTCGGACTTCCCAGGTGGGCTCGACAGCCGAACACTCTGGCCCCGAACCAAATAGGCCGAACACAATGATGCCGAACCACCTTCTCTATGCCGAACGATATGCTTGCTGCGTGGGAAGAGTGGAACGAATGTCAGTCGAAGCCGAACGTGCCTCTGGCCGAACGAAGCGCTTGGTCGAACGTTGTCTTTGGCGGAACGTTAGCTTTAACCAAACAATGCTTCTGACCGAACGATGTCCCTGGCCGAACGTTTGCCTTTAGCTGAACGATGTCTCTGGACGAACGTTGGTTCTGGCCGAACGATAGCTTTTGACGAACAATACAGCCATGCCGAGCGGTCGTATACGCCGAACGCCTTCTGATGCCGAATGCTCCTGGATGCGGAGTACTCCTGGTTGCCGAGTGCTCCTGGATGCCGAGTGCTCCTGGATGCCGAGTGCTCCTGGATGCCGAGTACTCCTGGGTGCCGAGTTCTCATAGATGCGGAGTACTCCTGGATGCCGAGTACTCCTGGGTGCCGAGTTCTCATAGATGCCGAGTACTCCTGGATGCCAAGTACTCCTGGATGCCGAGTGCTCCTGGGTGCCGAGTGCTCCTGGGTGCCGAGTGCTCCTGGATGCCGAGTGCTCCTGGATGCCGAGTGCTCCTGGATGCTGAGTACTCCTAGATGCCGAGTACTCCTGGGTGCCGAGTTCTCATAGATGCCGAGCACTAGTTGCCTGGTCAAATCTTCAGGAAACATATATATTATAAATAAAGTTATAATTTAGAAATTTAAATTAATTTATTTTCCAAAACAAAATCATAGCAAAGCTACATAATGGTCTCTCCACTTCGAAACTTGAAAATGAATGTCGATGATGCTGCAGTCATCACCGAAATTATTTTCCAGCGACAAAAGAGGAAAGTACCGATTTAAACTTTTAAAATTCTTTGGAAATGATTTCTATTCGAAAATACTTTCAATAATATGCATTTTAAAATTTAAAACCTAAAGTTTGAAATCATCGGAAATTAAATTCTCAAATTCCTGATTTAAATTCCAATCAGTTTATAAACCATGTTATAAATTCATTTATTGAACTTCAAACAACCAATTTAATTAACTTATTAAGTTCTAGAAAATTTTACTTATATATTTATAATATAATCATATAAATCTATTTCATTTACCAAATTCGAAAATAATATTGTGTCAGTTTGCTCTGTTCAAGTGTTTTGGAAATCCAATCGATAGCGTTGATCAGACGAATCGATCGAAAACCCAAATCAACATCAACAACTCAAACAACACACTATAAAATATTTTAATTTTAATACAAATACACTCCCTCACTCGATGATTAAATAATGGATTTCAAAACAAGGATAGAGATTCAAATATAGAGGGATCCTAACCCAAAAATTCAACTAGAAGATAGGCTCGATAGGGAGATAAATAGATTTCAAAGAGAGAAATAATGGATAGACTTATATAAATCATGGGCAACCTTAATCGGGTTAACCATGACTTCAAGAATAAGATCGATGTAGAATTCTGAGGCAAATCGACATTCGATCGCAATATATAGAATTCGGGGAGCAAAAGATAGTAGCATCGTAAACCGAGGATACAGTAATCTTCGGTGAATCAATACCGATTGTAAAGGAGTTTCACCCCTTTACAGATCATTCAAAGATTGGCGAGACCGCTGATTTATTATAGAGAGCATTCGAAGTGGAGTTATGGGATACTCCAGAATCAAGAAGCACGAATAGGGGAGACAAGGATGGAATTTGGAACCGAGGGAAATGTTCCAAAATTCAAAGAAAACCGAGTCAAAGAGGAAGAGATTCAAGCTCGGACGAAAGTGATTCTGTAATTACATTTACTTTATATATTGAGTTTTTCCTAAAACCAAAGCTTTGATACCAACTGTTACAGTCTGAAATTTTCAACCATTCGCATCCATACATATCGGATTTGAATTGCTCAAAATATCATATTGTTAATTTTAATTTGGCAAAACTCAGCATATACAGTAAATAAATAATCATAGAATCACAAAAACAGAGTAAATAAAAATAATGGAGCGGAAACAAAAGAATAGTAGTTCATGAAGCTACTATATATATATAACAGAGTTAAACAAGATACAACAGAAGTCTCGAATACATAGATATCTCAATACAATAGTCAAATACAAGATCTGAATACATCACTGGAATATCCTGAATAACTGAAAGCAGAATCGATATAGCTGGATCTCCAAGCGAAGCTCCAACTCCAAAGGTGAGTCTCGAACACTGAGCCACTCAGTCTGACCCGAGCGTAAAGCAAAACACAAAACACTCGAGTCAGGATTAACATTCTTATATCAATAAATCCAACTCAAGTGAAATATCAACTGAAATACAGTAACTTAAAGGATGTTTGGGATAACCATCCTCTAAGGATCCATGGAACTATCAACTACGTAGTAATATACATTATTATAATAATGTCTACAGTAAAGTATAATATTTTAAAATAGCATTAAGGCTTTACATTTTCCACCTTAACACATTTTTAGGTGTGCCAATAGTCTATACAGTACCGTAATACCCCGTAAACTGGAGCTACCAGAGGATACTCCATAGGTACGACACAAATCAAACTCGTAGTAAAGCACGCTAGGGTAGATGACAGGGCACAACTTGGCAATGCCAGGGTAGATATACCAATTACACTTCCAGGTCGGTGGTAACGTAGAGCCGCAGCAATCGCCCACCTCGAGCCACACTCCCGAATCAAGGGTGCGCACCAAATCAATCACAAAGTAATAGAATGGCATACGATGGAGTGCATACGATGGAGTGTATCCGATCATTAGCCCGTCAATTGCTCCTGTTTTAGCCACCTTATGCCAACTCACAGGAGTCGGGTCCACGTATATACCTCATATAGGATCGTCGCCACCATCCTACTTCATTCTGGAATCTCCACCGCGTACACAGTTGTTAAAGTGGTTTTCGGTATCGACAGAGAGTATGCCCATATCCGATCTCGGTCTCTTTAACAACCAAACGTTATTATAACACCGCGGTCATTTCAAAATAGTTTATTCTTCAAAACCAAAATATCATTTCCATTTCAAAATCCATATCAATACGATATCATTTCCATTTCAAAATATTCACTTCCAAAATCATAGTACTTTCAAAGTTATAATACTTTCGAAACCAAACAATTTGAAATAATAATACTTTGGAAATCATAATACATTGAAATCATAACACTTTCCTTCAAACAGTTTAGATATTAATAATAGTATATAAAATAAAATAGTTTATAAAATGAAATAATTTATATAAAATAATTATAAGTTAAAACAATTTATATTAAAATAATTAGTATATTTAAAATGGTTTAAAAAATAAATTAGTTTATATTAAAAATAATTTATTAAGATAAAATATATAAATAGTTTTAAATATAATTTAAAATTACTTTATATAGTAAAATAGTTTCCTTAAATTTCACAAATTGATTCAAAATCAACTCGAATTCAAAAATTCAAATTTAATCAAATCTCAAATCATCAATTTCAATTCGATTCAGTTTCTCAATAAACCATTTCAAATTATCGATTTCAAATACATATTTGAACCATAAAATAAGCCATTTCAATTTTAATATATTTCAAAGCTTAAATATTCAACAATTTCAACTAAATTCGATAATTTCATATATATATATATATATATCAAATTCACTTTACTATTATTTAGCTTTGAAATATTTACTTAATCATTTCAATATCAGTAAAATAAACTTTAATTTACAAATTTAAATAAACAAAATATCCCATTTAAATTTATTTAAGTTCGCAATATTCATTTAAGTCACTTTAACCAAATCCAAGTTAAAAATCATATCCTTTAAAATTTCAAATTTAAATAAACTTCAAATCAAACTTATTTAAGTATAATTCTTAAATAAATATAATTTCAAATCAATTTCAAATTTATCTTTCCACCCTGAATCATTATAAACTCTATATTTGAAAATATAAATTTATATAAATACTTAAGCATATTTTATATCAACTTTAATAAGTCTTTAAAATCAATATTTATTAAAACCATATATTTCTTTTCAAAACCATAGAAATCACTTTTCAAAATATTTATATATAGACCAACGGTGTCTGTATATAATTTTCTACCCTATGGTCAAGTGATACGGATATTTATCATTTCAATCCGCAATTTAAATATATACGGGTATATATCTTTTCAACCCGTAATCTCAAATTCAATTCAATGAAAATCGCTTGGGTTTATCATTTCAACCCATAACGATTTTCTCCTATTCTACAGATCGTTCGGGTATGTATCATTTCAACCCATAGTGAATTCTATACTAACAGGGAACTTGCAGAGTGATAACAGATATGATAATAATATAACAGACATATATCATCAATGTAAATAACAGATAATGGTGTTAGATGTCACAGGTGAACAAATACAGATAATGACATATATATAGCAATGTAAATAACTAACAGCAGCATATTTCAATTGTCGTTTCAATTGAAATCAAATTTAACAAATATAAGAATGTTAATCTTGAGTGATTACTCACCTTTCGAGGCTAGAGATGAACAAAAATACGATGAGT
Source organism: Allium fistulosum (assembly GCA_030737815.1). Classification (NCBI taxonomy): domain Eukaryota; kingdom Viridiplantae; phylum Streptophyta; class Magnoliopsida; order Asparagales; family Amaryllidaceae; genus Allium; species Allium fistulosum. The sequence continues at coordinate 591,653,068 of CM060905.1, read as the reverse complement.
TACGAATCCAAAGCAAGGTGAGATGGCACGAATTTGACGATCAAAGCTGGTAGATGGAAATCGATGAGAAAAATCAATCAGTTTGATAGAAATAGAAAATATATATATTATTATACGTAGATATATATAAAATCATGTTCTAAATATAAATTAAATGTATATGTATGTATTTAAAAATTCATTGTTTAAGACTAAACCTATATATATTAAAACAAACATATCCATATAATAAAATTTGAAGTAAATACACATATACATACAAAAAAAACAAAATACTTACATATATATTATGTTCATTTAAAAATATCTATATATATATATCTATATATATATATATTCAAAAATCTCAATTTAAACATAAATTTCATATTAATATTAAATTCAATACATAAGACAAAGTCTCCAAATATATATAACTTGAAAGCCAAACAAATGTACTTATAAACCAAGAATCCAGAGATATTCACCAGTTTAAAATATATATACATATGATCCTATCTATACTAATACATTATATAAAATATATATGTAACTATTCTATTAAGTAATTCAGACTTTGAACAAAATGTATGCAAAACAGTACATACGTACATACTACCTATAAAAGAAATTACCACAAAACCTACACAACTAGATTCCAAAATCATATATGCCGTATAAAATTTGAAATAAATACATCCACATATATACTTAATACATGAAAATACTTACAAATATATACAAGTATATATGCCAGCTACAAACAGCAAATATGCAGGCATTATATGCATAAGGTAATATGCATAACTTACAAAACAAATCAAGATAAGTCCTGGAAACCCATATATATATATATATATATCACATATACTCAAACATATAATACTAATATGTACAGTACAAGCTTATATATCTAACTGATATATACTAACCTATATACAAGAGATTATTGAATAATATTATGTATATAAGATATACCCTATTGTAAAATAGCTGAACCTGATCAAAATATGCATACTTACCTTAACTACTAACATATATATAAATGTATATAACTAACACTTTACTAAGAAAACTGACATGCATATATATACGTAACAAAAACTCATAAATATATATTCCATAACAAAACTGACATGCATACTAACATAACAGCAACTATTATATACTGTAAAATATATAGCAGACTTATACAAAATCCACTAAGATTTTAAAACTATAACATACATTTTCTAACTTATAACATAACTAATCTACTGGATATAAACCAATATATAAAATAGTACGTTTATGTAATAAAACAGTTATATCTATACACTAGCAGATAAAATATACTAACTAATGTATAAAATGCAGATACCGTATACATATATATTTGGTTAACTTAGTATATACATATAATACTATAAACAGTGAAGAGAAAATATATATAACTTTATATATATAAATTTACACAAACTCAATACATCACATATAAACTTATATATATATACACACACACACACACCTCATGCATATACAGTTGTGATGCTGCCGAGCTTTGGGATGGTGAAGGGCTGAAGGTCGGGACAAGCTAGGCTTCATGGTGATGCAAGGCTACGGCGGAGTTCTGGAGCGAGGTCAGGGAGAGGAAGAGCTGGAGGATAGATGGAGCAATAATGGGGACGGATTTGACGTGGGGTGGCGCTTGAGGTTGTTTGAATGGCTGCTTCGGGTTTGAGGAAGGCTGCGCATGTAGAGAGGAAAGATGAAGAGGGCTGGGTTTTGCTTTGATCAAAACAGGGAAAGCACGAGTAAATAATGGTTTTTCTCGGGCAAGAGTAAAGGAACGCGAGAAGTTCTCGGGCCAGAAGATTGCAAATATGGTTTCAGAAAAGGAAGGAGAAGAAGAAAAGCTATAGAAGCTAATATAATAATATATACTCAAGCAAGAAGGGGAAACAAACCATAGAACTAAATATAAAGTAGGGAATAGTGAAAGTCTGAATTCTAAATTCAGAGAATAATGAAGTAAGTGGCTATTGACTGTTGGTTTTACAGAGTGGATAACGAATCAACAAAAAAAATTCAAAAACGTTCAAAAATACGGAACCAATACGGAAATTGTTCTGTAGATTTCGTTGTCTTTCCGACTTCAAAATTAACAATTGAATATACCGTAGAGATCAGCACGACAAGACGATCAAAACGGTATATAGATATCAGTGGTACGATCATCATATCAAAAGTCGATAATTGGTACCGAAAAATGCTGCCAATTTGCTGAAATAAATATAAACGGAGCAATAGCTGCCCAAATTTGAAGAACGAAATATGACGTCTCTCTCAGAAGATGATTTATAAATTTATTATAAAAAACATTCAGGTTTGGAAAACATTTTATTATCATCAATTATTAACTGATTTAAATTTAAATAAAATTACACAATAAAATAAACTTCCATATTATCAAATGATAATTTACCATTTGCTATGTTTATGTAGACGTATTCCAAATATTAAATTTTTATTCCAAAATTTTATTGTTTAAAATTTCACAAAAATTCAATTAAATATATTATTAAAACAAATAAAATTATTAAAAATTTACAGGTTGTTGCAGGTTGCTAGCCATCAAGCTTTGTAATCATGTTTTGGTCATGTAGTTCTCTGCTAAGTTGTATATGTTTTGTCAGCATGTCATTTTTTTTTGGATAATAAAAGGTAGGCCGTCCACTATAAAAACCGGCTTACGTTCAAAAAATAATTGGCAAACACCTCGCGAATATTGTATGGAACTACATATACCAGGAATATTCTACAGTTGTGAATTATAGATGAGATTAATTATATTAGGCTAAAAACAAAGTCAAAACAGAGATTGTAAAATAGAAAACGTAGAAACTAAGAATACACAAGAGTTTTATAACTGTTTGGCTAAGTTACCTACATCCACCGTGTTTCAACGATCATACCTTTTTAAATCTTAAGTATGATGTAAAAACACGAAATAAAATGATTTAACTGTCGAAAGAAATAAAAAATACAGCTTCAGGAATTCTTTTTATAGTTTTAGAGCTCCAAACTTCTCCGTCATTAATGTTCATCCTTAGGGTATTTCTAGAATAGACGCTTTCATGTATGACCAATTCTGAGGTATTAGTTGGTTTGGCATCAATCGCTTCAATACTTATTTAGGCGGTATATAAAACTAGTAGACCGTTTATCTTATTCACCGCAAGTCTTCTACCGATCTAATTTTGTGGTTCGATACTTTTCTATCCAATACCAAATCGATTCCTTCTTCTTTGCTTTGAATGTGTTTTGGAGAAAGTTTTGCTCCCACGTCAACTACCGAATCGTTTTTGGGATTCAAACAATATTATGTTCAGTACCAGACCGTTATTTTTGATTGGTACCTGACAGAATTCCAAACTTAGTCAAAATTCATCTTTTCTTCTTATATTTTCCGTGAGCGGACTTTCCAACTTTTCACTTCTTCGTCTCACCGACTTGATCATTTGGTACCCACCACATCACCGGCTCTTGATCATCGCAGGGTCTCTTGACCATGCGATGTGCTATCGGTGAAAACATCCACAACACAACCCACCAGATGGCGACTGGCATAGTGATCGCCTGCGTTGCTCTTAACAGCCGGTTGTGCAGGTAGATGCATTGCATCCCTGGACGCCGATGGTTTCTGTACGTATTGAAATTGTGTGCAGAGAAAATATTCCGTGTCGTTATTACTTATTAGGCACATCCGTATCTAATTTCCATGACCTTACTGTTCGAACTTTGTATTAAGGCCCAATAATTTGGACATTGTATTTAGACCCAGTATATATTTTATTCATATGGTCTTGGCCCACTATCAAAAGGCAGAAGAACGGCGGTCCCACCCTGTTTTAGACCGTGCTTGGGTTTTAGTTTATTTTATATACAAAATTTAGAACAATTATTCTTTGCAGATACAAATTCAACCCATTGATATATCTACCATGTTATAGTTAGGGAATATTATACAATACATACCTAGACGATTTTAGGAAACAATTTCCATTTACACCGATCATGTTTGCATTCACATGTTTGCATTCACATTTACATTTACACCGACCATTGATATATCTACCATTGATAACGTCATGTTTGCATTCACATCCGAATTTATTTTGAATATCAAATAATTATTTTATGCGCTAACGATCGATAAAAATAAATAAAAAATTGATTTAACGTAAACCTTTTTTAATCTCACCGATTGTAAAAGTTAAAAAACTAACGAATATGATGATGGTAGTAAATAATTTTGAACAGTTAATGCGAATTAAATGTATACAATATAAAATCAAATTAAACTGATAATTTTTGGACGGTGATACCTTTATATCTTTTATCCGTTTTACTTCTTTTCGAAAATGAAATATTTATTTGCTCCTCGAGCACGGACGATTGATGAATTTTGGATTTTTTGGTATATCGGTTGACAGGTTTATTTCCATCCCAAGCTCAATTCTCAAACCCGATCAAAATTGCTGCATGTTCAGAAGATGTGAAGTATGTAAAGTCTATCGCGTGCATTATCTAACCAACACGTCAATTAACTTTAGTCAACCTGAAAATGACCATGATTGCGATATATACGTGATAAAATAAACTACACCGATGTGCGTCCAGAAGATGGAAGAAGTATTTGGGGGCTTAAATGATTATTACAAGCTAGTCCTCCTGCTAAATAGAGAATCAATTTGATCATGGGAAGTCAAATTTAAAGGAAAAATTCGAAAGGGAAAAAAAAAACTGAAAATTCAATAGTAGGGATAGAATCTCCTATATTATACCCATTTTAAATTTTAAATTATCATCTATTTTTCCAGTAATACCTGTCACATTTCCTTCCAAAATCAAATAGTTCGCTTCTCAAATAAAACAACTATAGTTGTCTGCAGACACTATAAACGTCAACAAATAAAATTAATTACCAAATATAAGTTATCTGTATTATAATAGATTTTTTTTTTTGTATTTGCTATCTTCGGTTGGAAATGCATTTGTACTCTTTTCAATCTAAATACATATAAACAAAATGTTGACGTCAAAAGTGGCACATCGTCCAAAAAACTGTTGAAATACCGAGATCTAGCAGAAAGGATAAAAACACCAAGATTTTTATAGTGGTTCGACAATCTCTGATCGACGTCCACTGTAGCATTTACTGATTTGTAGATTTGAGAGAGTTTTAGAGAGATTTGAAGAGATTTAGGGTCACTAGCACAAGTGTTTCACTGAACTAAAGCCTAAAACAGCAAAGTGTAGCTTCTTTGGTGACAACCATGAAGGAAAGATAGGAGATGAAGAATACGAAGAGCAAAAAGTCCGTTTTTCTAACACCCCACGATTTCTATGATAATTAATTAAAATGAAAATTAATTAGTAAATAATAACGGTGAAAAATAAGGATTTTTTCAAACATCAAAATTTGACTATGAAACTTGCACTATTATGTTTATGGCGGTTTTCTAATCAACTTTCATATATAAGGTTTTTCGATTGGAGTCCAAACGAAAAAGTTATTGACTTTTGAAGTTTTAACGTCGAAAATAATTATATCTGTAAATATGCTAATAAAATCAATTAAAACTAATTAGATGTTAATAAATGTTAACATTAAAATGAAAATCTCAAAATATTTAAAATGGAAATGAATTGAGCAAGATCAATTAGAGGAAATAAATAGACAAGCTAATGGAACGGAGGAAACAAATACACAAAATCAAACAAATCAAGCAACGTTAAAATATTGTATGAAATCACAGAGCACAGAGCACAGGTCGACCATGACCTTCTCTATGTCAACCATGGGTATCTGGGTGGTCAACCCGAGATCTGTTGCGAATGACAATGAGTTTTGGTCGTATGACCCCGATTTAATATAGCTCGATCCAACGGTTAGCGCTGATTTGAACCTCTATAAACTAAGACCTACGGCTTCACTTCCAACTCATAATTTTCTAATGAGCGCGGAAGCTCTGCCATTTTTTTTTCTCCTCCAAAAATTCTAAATACACAAATAGTTTTATATTGCACGGATACACTTTGGAAAAGAAATAGAAGATGGCAGGGAATAGAAAATAGGTTCAAACCAAGACGCTACATCAAAGGTAAACTTTAGATATGTTCTTAATTAATAAAATTAAATCTAAATCTCTTTTCTCTGATTCAAATTCTAATATATCTGTATAAATGTTATTTGTGGAGCTAAATAGAGAGTCAAAAGTGGAGAATACAAATAATATGGTTAATTTAGATCTAGATTAGATCTAGAGATTTGGAAACGCTAATAAAAGGTGAGTGAGAATATTATATGTTTTTATATAATATTAGATTATATCGTTGCAAATCTACAGGAAATTTTGCTCAAGGACGTTTTTTAGGGCTATTTTTAGATGTAGGACAGCTCGCTAAAAATTTTCTCTACAGGACAAATTATCGTTTTTTCTTTCCAGCCCACTGTCGCGCGCTTCTTCTTCTTCCTTTCAATCAAATTTTTCAGTCGCGATCAAATATCTCTCTCGCAATAAAAAAATCGATCTACTTCGTTCGGTTATTTCAATTTTGTCCTTCTGAAAATTGTAGTTCATCGATCAATTTTTTCTTACGCACGTTTTGTTGATTTCGTTCTTTTCATGTTTGTACCGTGATCTTATTTTTCTTCAAATTGTATTAATTAGGTATGCTTATATTACTCTATTTTTTGTTGTTTTTCTGTTCGAGTTAAAAAAATTTGGCCGTGATTTCTAATTGTGTTCATTTTTACAAATGATATGCAGTGTTGTTGTTCTCATTGTTTGTTCGTTCGTTTATGGCAAATTGTGGAAGTAGCAGCAGGTTTTTTATTAGTTTTATTATTCGTTTCTTTATGCAATTTTTCTCAGTGTTATATTTAGGTTCAGTTTTTGGGTATCATTTTTATTTTTTGTTAGTATCATTTTTTTTATTATCAGTAACTAGGTATCAGTTTTGTATACGGTAGATATCAGTTTTGTGAAATTGAATAATTAATGTTCTAAATTGAACATATTTTTACTAATGTTTATTTTTTATTTTTTTTGGCAGTGGGGATAACAGTCTTCTTTGTCTGTTTGTGTTGAATAATAACACTTTTACCACTCGATTGTCTATCGATTGCTCTTTGTATGATTTGAAGAATGAGATATAAGCTTGTTATGATTGGAAAAGTATCATTGATTGGGTTGTATATAAGCTTGTGATAGAGTGGAAAAGTATCATATCGTAGGTTCAGTTTTCTGATATCATTTTTATTTTTTCTTAGTATCAATTTTTTTGATTATCAGTAACTATGTATCAGTTTTTTATACCTTAGGTATCAGTTTTCTGAAATGGAAAAACTAATATTCTAAATTGAATATGTTTTTACTAATATATTTTTTGGCAGTGCTGATATGGTGCAGGTAGACCATCAGTTAAGCCTAAAGGAAAGTTTTCATATTTTCAGATCAAGTAAAACAGATGTGGCGAGTGCAAAACAGCTTGGTCATAATAAATGGAATTGTCAAGCTTCGAAGAAGATATGATTTGATTTTTCATTTTGAATTTGTTCAAATTATTAAGTGGATGTGTGACTTGTTTTGGTGGTTTATTGTAATTGAACCTTTTGTTATTAATTTGTATTCAGTATAGCATATTATCAAATTGATTTTAATTTCAAGTATTTAGTATAAGTGATAGTATCAGTTTTAGTATCAGTTAAATGTTTTTACAGTATCAGTTCTGGTGTTTGTTTTTACAAGTAAGAGCAACTTTGTTTTAAGAACATAACATCATTACTTTATAAGTATCAAATTGCAACAGAACATCATTACTTCACAAGTACAGATTTCAACAGAATTACATTACTTTACAAGTATCAAATTTAATTGTGAAACATCACAATGTGAATTCAGTTCTTTCATTTTCTTTCTTTTTTCTAAGCTTGATATGTATTTAGATAGACTCTAGCAATGTTCACCATCTGTCAATATTGCATGTACAATCTTTGCTTTTGTGGATAATATTTCATTCTTTTCAAGTTTTATTGGTATTCTGTTTTTGTTCAGTGAAACGATGAATATCATTACAAATATTTCACAGTCAAGCCTGTCGAAACCAAAATGTAATGTTAGTATCAGTTTGCATAAGTTGTATTATCAGGTTTACAATTGATACAAAACATTGAATTTCAGGGATAATGGTACAAAGCATATAGTATGCTTTGAATTAAAATATTTAACAGTTTTACTAGCACAGGTAGTATCGATTTGTGTATGAATTGCGTTTGTAGTTATTACATTAAGATATATTTGCTAAATATTTTGTTTATTTTTTATTATGTAGTTATCTTTTTTGTTTTTGTAGGTGTCAGTTTTGTTTCTGTAGGTATCAGTTTCTTTTATGTAGGTATCAGTTTTGTTTCTGTAGGTATCAGTTTCTTTTATGTAGGTATTAGTTTTCTTCCTGTAGGTATCAGTTTCTTTTATGTAGGTATCAGTTTTCTTCCTGTAGTAACTGTTTATTTCTTAACTAACTGTTTTTGAAATTGAGAGATAATATTTTTCAATATTTTGTTTTGAATCACAGTTTCTGTTTGTATTTTGTTCTGAATCGTTTTTTATTTCTTCTTTTTGTTCTTTGTTCTCTTTTTTGCATATTTTCTTTAACTGTTTTCTCTGCAGGTATTTGTTGTTGCATGTTCTCTTCTTTGTTCTATGCTAAAAAATTCAATGTTACTATAACAAAACTATACTAACTTTGTTATATTTTATTTCATAGTATCAATTACCTTCTCTGGTATAATTTCACTTATTTCTGGTCTGCTTTCAATTTCTGTATTATTTTCATGTCTTCTTTTTGTTCTTTTTTTCTCTATTTTGCTTTTCCTCTTCTACTGATGTAGGTTTTTAAGTTTTAACTTGCTGCTTCTTCCCTTTACTGTCTTTGGTATCATTTCCAGTAGAGGTAGGTTTCCCTCTTGTATCATTGCATTTTCTCTTTTAATATCTATTGTTGGAAGTGATTCGACATTTTCATTTTCACTTTATTGCTCCACTTTCGATGTAGCTAGGGTTTCTCCGACTGTCGACTATTGTGCTTGTTGTTCGTCGGCTGTCGATTGTTGCGGCTGTGTTGGAGATGTAGATTTATTTCTGGTCTGCGGTCCCATTTTTTTTCGAGCAAAGTTTCATCAATTTCTGAGTGAAAGCGAGGAGAAGGAGACGAACAGAATTCTTTGTTTTGTTTTAATTTGTATCTGGGCTTTGGGCTTTGTCCTTACGGTAAAAGTTTTTTGCGCGTGTCCTTGTGAGCAATTATTTACTTTAATTTGTCCTTTAAAATTATTTACCCGCAAATCTACTCCTATATGCTTGACAATTTAATTTAAATTGCAAGTTACTCTCCGTTATATGAAATGTTGAATTTAAATCTTGCCTATGAGAATTATATTGATAAATCAAGTACTTCCTTGTTATGAACTAGTTGCAATTTTATGATAACTTGATTAGAATAACGTAATGATGAGAATTGTTATTTTTACATCAGATATTGATTTAATAAATGCGTAATGATTACGAAATTTATTTTTATTTGATGGTTATGAACTGAATGAAATCTTAATAAATACGTAATGATTAGGAACTTGTTTTTATTTGACGTAACAGACAAAATAGAAATAAGAGTCCATTTTAATATTTTGGGATTTTCATGATATTTTAATGTATTGGAACTTGAATTGCTACATGTAGATTTGCGCATATTATCAAGTTTAAAATAAAGAAAGTGTGGCGGTTGGAATAACTAGGAATGCACATATGAAATAGAAAGAAAGAAATGTACAAAACAAGGGAAATTTTTGTGTTTTGTACTGTCTATTTCAAAAGAAATTAAAAAGGCGATTTCTTTTAATTACCAATATCGCACAAACCTCCTCTTTTGATAAGATATGGAAATTTACTATGTTATCGTATATTGAATAGAATTTTAGTTCTAATATATTAAAATGTAGCAAATCCCAAAAGTTAAACATTAAGATAAGAATGAAATAAAAATACCAAACAAATGAAAAGTAATGAAACAAGAAGAATAAATAATTGGCAAGAAAAGAAGTAAGAAATGAATTGGAATAGGAAGTTAAATTGGGACTGATGAATTTGAAAGCAATGATATTAAGGAATTGATAAAGAAAGCGGTAAATGTAATTGAAAAAGAAAAGTTAAACGCATAATAAAATTATGATACCTAAGGTCAAACATAAGAATTGTAGAGGCAATTAAAGGAAAGAATTAAAGAATGAGAACGTATAAATATAAGACATATGTTTATAAGTAGCCTCGATATGCGTTTATGATGGGTGCAATTATAATTTAATATGTAAATTATGCGTATGCGTCCAACTATAGGACAACTGGAGAGTATACGCTTGCGTATAAAGACAGAGATACCCTCAGGTTAGGCTTGTGCCTGAAACAGAAGCTCCAATGTTAGAAATCTGCTATTAGAAACTACAATTGTTTCATTTACCTTTAACGTTATGCAGTTTCTAATCTTAATGTGACCCTATTAATTAGGTCATAAATAGAACGTTTCATTTACCTTTAACGTTATGCGGTTTCTAATCTTAATGTGACCCGATTAATTAAGTCATAAATAGACCGTTCTATAATTAGAACATTAGGTCTGTGATTAATCTTAAGCGTTGAATTGGTATATGATGGACGTACTAGATTTAGAGTTAAATGTTATATAAAGGATTGGGTCCTCTCTCTCCCAGTGAACAGATGTATTCTTCTCCATCAAGAAACACATAAAGAAATAGGGTTAGAGAGAGAAACCGAATTCTGAGAAGAAGAGTAATTATTAGAAGTCAGAAGAAGAAGATGACAGCCATTACATCTTCCGCTGTTAGTCAAGGTACGTCATCTTAAACAAAAAATCATATTAAGTTTTGTTTGTGAAATATTCGGTATTGGTGATCCTTGGGCTATTACTTGAACTGTTCATCATTAATCATGAAAGATCAAACATTAAAGAATTTCTAACATTTGGTATCAGAGCCACCAATCAATAACTGAATATTTCATATAATTGCAGATGATCTGTTCTATGCTTTACTCATGATGTTTAATCAAGTATGTGTTATAAGTCATTTATGCACATGAGATTTATGATTTTGTTAATCACCAAAGTGGTCAAAATCAGAATAATCATTTAGTGCATAAGTGACATAATGATTATTGATAGAAATTGCCAGTTATGATAATACCAATTAAAAACTGGCGTCACTAATGATAGAACCTAAGAACTTACCCAAAGGAAAGTCTTGTTCTATAACTAGTTGACATGATGAGGTTTAATAGATATCTTGATTAAATAAATATTGATCATCCAAAGATGTCAGTTCTATTTAATTGAATATATTTATTACTTACTTATGTTTTGGTATTTAATTATGTTAAGTACAAGATAGTATCTACCCAAAGGAGTGTTATATTATACTATTATGTACATATCTGAATCGCGTTAGCTATGAGCTTATACTTATTTCAATTTTTTTTATTTGCAGTAGTTCCCATGAATACACATGCTTCATCTGTTACATTGTTCACTGGTGTTAATTTTTCTGAATGGAGAGAACAAGTCAATTTCCATTTAGGTGTTCAGGATCTTGACTTGGCACTCCTTGAGGATAAACCTGTTGCTCTTACAACAGCTAGTACTGAGACAGAAAATCACACCATAAAGCATGGGAACGCAGTAACAGATTGAGCCTTATGTTTATTAAGATGACTGTTGCTAACAACATCAAGTCAACAATTCCGCAAACAGAAAGTGCTAAGGAATATATGCAGTTTGTGGAAGAGCGTTTTCGTTCAACTGATAAGTCACTCGCTGGTACTCTTTTGGCAGAACTCACGACCATGAAGTTTGATGGGTCGCGAACTATGCAAGAGCACATTATAGAGATGACTAATCTTGCAGCAAGGTTAAACTCCCTTGGACTTACAGTAGAGGATTCTTTTCTTGTCCAGTTTATCCTGAACTCGCTACCTTCTGAATATGGACCTTTTCAAATTAACTATAACACTATAAAGGATAAGTGGAATGTTAATGAATTGGCCAGTAGACTTGTTTAGGAAGAAGGACGTTTGAAAAATTAAGTCAATCACTCAGTAAGTTTTGTGAGTAATAAAGCTGGTAAAGAAAAGAATGGAAAATCAAGTCATTTCAAGAAGAAAAAGGCACTTGCTAAGAATGGGCAGGATAAGGAAAAGAAGGAACTAAAGGATGTTCGATGTCATTTCTGTAAAAGGAAAGGACATTATCAAAATGAATGTCCGAAAAGGATAGCTTGGTTCGAAAAGAAAGGGATTTCTTATGATCCGAACCATAAATCCAAATGAAGATCGTTTTCTCTTTATGGGAAACGGAATGAAATCCATAATAGAAGGCATTGGGACTTATCGTCTAATTCTAGAAAGTTGATATGTATTAGACTTATATAGTACCCTTTATGTACCTTCATTATCTAGAAACCTTATTTCCGTAAGTAAGTTGGATATTTCTGGTTTTAGATGTACGTTTGGATCTGGTTGTTTTGATTTATATAAGAATACTGATAATGTTGGTTCTGGTATTCTAATTGATGGTTTATATAAATTGAAACTGAATGACACTTATGCGAATTCTTGCTGAATGTAATAAATAATGTTGGATGCAAACGTAGCATGTTGAATGAAAATTCTGCTTTCTTATGGCATAAAAGACTAGGTCACATATCCAAAGAAAGAATAATGAGATTAGTAAGTAATGAAATTTTGTCAAATTTGAACTTTAGTGATCTAGAATTATGTGTGGATTGTATTAAAGGTAAAAAAACCAAACATAATAAGAAAGGAGCCACTAGAAGCAGCCAGCTTCTTGAAATAATACACACTGATATTTGCGGACCTATGGACACTCCAGCCTTTAATGGAGAAAAGTATTTCATCACTTTTATTGACGATTTTTTCCGCTATGGTTATGTCTATTTGCTTCATGAAAAATCTCAATCTGTGAATGTCCTTGAGACGTTTGTAAAGGAAGTTGAGAGGCAATTAGATAAAAAGGTGAAAATCATAAGGTCTGATAGAGGTGGTGAATATTATGGCAAATATAATGAGCCAGGCCAGTGTCCAGGTCCATTTGCAAAATTCCTCGAAAGTCATGGCATATGTGCGCAATACACAATGCCAGGTACACCACAGCAAAATGGTGTAGCAGAAAGGCGCAATAGGACGTTAATAGATATGATTAAGAGTATGATGTCAGATTCTACACTACCTAAGAATTTGTGGTCGTATGCTCTCAAAACTGCTAATTATTTGTTGAATAGGGTTCCTAGTAAAGCTGTTCAAAAGACTCCTTTTGAATTATGGACTAACAGGAAACCTAGCTTAAGACACCTACATGTTTGGGGTTATCCAGTGGAAGCGAGAATTTATAATCCATATGAAAAGAAATTAGATTCTCGAACGGTTAGTGGGTATTTTTTAGGTTACCCTGAAAAATCTAAAGGATATATGTTTTACTGTCCTAATCATAGTCCAAGAATTGTAGAAACTGGTAATGCAAGATTCATTGAGATTGGTGAAGTCAGTGGGAGTACTAGAAGAGAAATAGTGGAAATAAAGGAAACAAGGGTAAATGTTACACGGCCTAGAATAGTTCCTCCATCTACTATTACTCCAAATGTTGTTCCAGCTGTTGGAGAACAGCATGATGATGAACAACATATAAATGAAGGAGTACTTCCTGAAGGAAATGACTTACATAATGCTGATATGCATGAACCACAACAAGTAGCATTAAGAAGATCTCAAAGAGATCGTAGGTTAGCTATTTCTAATGATTATATGGTTTATATGCAAGAATCAGATTATGATATAGGAATCAATAAGGCCCCGGTTTTGTTTTCACATGCTGTAGAAAGTAAAGAGTCAAAGGAATGGATTAATGCCATGAAAGAAGAACTAAAATCCATGCAACAAAATGAAGTTTGGGATCTCGTTACGTTACCACTTGGCTGTAAAAGAGTCGGATGCAAATGGGTTTTTAAAACCAAACACGACTCTAGTGGTAATATCGAACGGTATAATGCTAGACTTGTTGCTAAGGGTTACACTCAGAAAGATGGTGTTGATTACAAGGAGACATTTTCTCCGATTTCAAAAAAGGACTCACTAAGAATAATAATGGCATTAGTAGCACATTATGATTTGGAACTGCATCAAATGGATGTGAAAACAGCCTTTCTGAATGGAGATCTTGATGTGGATGTTTATATGGATCAACCTGAGGGTTTTTCTGTAAAAGGTAAAGAACAATTGGTGTGTAAACTTAAGAAGTCAATATATGGGCTTAAACAAGCATCCCGACAATGGTATATTAAGTTCAATACCATTATTACATCTTTTGGTTTTAAGGAAAATACGGTTGATCACTATTTATACCAAAAGATCAGTGGGAGCAAGTTTATTTATCTAGTCCTTTATGTTGATGACATCTTGCTTGCTACAAATAATTTAAGCATATTGCATGAGACTAAGGAATTTCTCTCAACGAACTTTGAAATGAAAGATATGGGAGAGGCATCCTATGTGATTGGAATAGAAATATTTCATGATCGGTCACATGGAATATTGGGATTGTCTCAGAAAGGATATATCGAAAGGATTCTAGAGAGATTTGGAATGAGTAAGTGTTCACCTGGGAAAGTTCCTGTACAGAAAGGTGATAAATTCAATCTCATGCAATGTCCTAAGAATGATGTTGAACGAAAGGAAATGGAATCAATTCCATATGCATCTGTAGTTGGTAGCCTAATGTATGCTCAAACCTGTACTAGACCAGATATCAGTTTTGCGGTCGGTATGTTAGGGAGGTATCAAAGTAATCCAGGAAGGGAACATTGGAAAGCTGCAAAGAAAGTGTTGAGGTACTTACAAGGCACGAAAGATTACATGCTCATGTATAGTAGATCCAATGAATTGGAGGTGATTGGATATAGCGATTCAGATTTTACTGGATGCATCGATACTAGAAAATCGACTTTTGGCTGTTTATGTTTGCTCAAGGAGCCATATCATGGAAAAGTACGAAACAAACTATCGTTGCTTCATCTACTATGGAGGCAGAATTTGTGGCATGTTATGAAGCCACAATTCATGCATTATGGTTGCGGAACTTTATTTCAGGACTTGCGGTTGTCGATACCATTAGCAAGCCGCTGAAAATTTATTGTGATAACTCTGCAGCAGTGTTTTTCTCAAAAAACGACAAGTACTCTAAAGGTGCCAAACATATGGAACTGAAGTATCTTGTTGTGAAAGATGAGGTTCAGAAACAAAGAGTGTCAATCATGCACATCGGGACAGAACTTATGATTGCAGACCCTTTGACGAAAGGGTTACAGCCAAGACAATTTAAGGAACATGTTCAAAGAATGGGTCTTGGTTGTATTAATAATAATTGATGTGTGACATTCTGAGCTCCTTTGTGTGTTTCTAATATACAATTATGTGTCTCTTGTTTTAATGTGGTAGTACGTACTTTATGTAATTTTAAACAAGAAAGAGTCATATAAAGATATTATGTTTAATCATTATGATATAAGACATTATGTGGACCATTATGCTGTTTTATATAAATTATGAGTATAAAATGATGGATTGCTGGTATTGTAGTATATGGAAGGGAATGCATTGAATTAATAATGCACAACCGCCATAACTCTCAGCAATTTATCATAGTATGATGTTCAACACTTGATATTATGAATAATCGGGTCAAGTGGGAGAATGTTAGAAATCTGCTATTAGAAACTGCAATCGTTTCATTTACCTTTAACGTTATGCAGTTTCTAATCTTAATGTGACCCTATTAATTAGGTCATAAATAGAACGTTTCATTTACCTTTAACGTTATGCAGTTTCTAATCTTAATGTGACCCGATTAATTAAGTCATAAATAGACCGTTCTATAATTAGAACATTAGGTCTGTGATTAATCTTAAGCGTTGAATTGGTATATGATGGACGTACCAGATTTAGAGTTAAATGTTATATAAAGGATTGGGTCCTCTCTCTCCTAATGAACAGATGTATTCTTCTCCATCAAAAAACACATAAACAAATAGGGTTAGAGAGAGAAACCGAATTCTGAGAAGAAGAGTAATTATTAGAAGTCAGAAGAAGAAGATGACAACCATTACATCTTCCGCTGTTAGTCAAGGTACGCCATCTTAAACAAAAAATCATATTAAGTTTTGTTTGTGAAATATTCGGTATTGGTGATCCTTGGGCTATTAATTGAATTGTTCATCATTAATCATGAAAGTTCGAATAGTAAAGAATTTCTGACACCGTAAACATCATATGTTCATTAGCGATAATGAACACCGATTGTTAGGCGGATATCGAGGCTAGACTCGCAGTCAAAATAGGTCTGCTTCAAAATAAGTTAGAGGGGGGTATTGCCTTGATTGCATTGGACAATCTAAATGAATGGTGGTTGGATCAGACACTATGCAACGTGAGTGGTACTGGTTTTTCTTTTGTGGTAGGGTTGCATAGGTTTCGGGTCCATCATCGGTCCTAGGTGGTCAACAGGGAGTACAGGTTTACACCTAATTGATCTTTGCCTCCTACCAGGGTTGATTCAATTAGGTAATACACCGCCACAGTCGTTTGTTAGTTTGTTTGATAGGGCAAGGCTAGATAACCCACAACGAGATTCCTTCAAAACATGGACAGGGTGATTAGTGGAGCCGAGTCCACGTAATAGGAGGTAGACAAAGTAGAAAATCCTCAAAGAGAACACAGCTTAATGGAGTAGAGGTTGCCAGTGATAACTATAGGATTTCCTCGTGTTATACGGTGATCGTGATACAATAAGGCGACGGATCCCGACGAGGTGCGAAAACGAGAGATACTTGTAAAGACAGTATCTAGGTCCATTAGGGAACCATGAGATATGTGTGTGTGTATGTCTACGGGATGTAGATGGGAATGGTTTGTATGCAGGGATGGAGTCAAAACGACTAATAAAAAATCAGACATAACATGAAATAGTGAACAATTGTGTAAGCCGGTGTTATGTATAAGATATATAATTTATCAGTCACCAGAATATCATTTCGACTCCTCTTCATTACAACTCATAGGATAGTTTAAAGGAAAAATATTGGTGCTTAGCGTTTTTGGTGCTGACAAGGACACTTGATTTTGGAAAATATGTCAAACCTTGGTCAGTACTTATGTGATCTATTATATTTAAATTATTCCGTTGCAAGTTATTTCACTAGAGCTCTGATATGCATTCTTTGTTTCAATTGCAAGATACCAAACCAATGATCGATGCTTTGGTGGACTTATGTTTTTCGATGTAGCGAAAATTCAAGCACAGTGGGGTGTGAGTTGTTGCATTTGGTATCAGAGCTTATTTTAGTATATCCTAAAATATTTAGAAAACGTTGAGTGAACGTATTTGTATTTTTTCTATAAATATAATATTCGTTAAATCCTAATAATTCCAACTATAAAATAGTTACATATGAAAAATCCCTGAAGTTGGATGGTACATACTCCTTAGTCGGGCCTTAGTAGCCCAATGATTTTAGATTCTATATAATTGTCGATTGATGATGTACAATAGATCCAGATAAAGGGAAAGAGTCCATATGTTATAGATAGTAAAAGATATGGAAGTTCCTAATAAGTAATTGGATTTTCAATATTGAGAAAGAAATAAGTTAGTAATTTGAAGGAAAGATATTCTTAAGTGAACAGTTAGAAATCCACTTTGAGTCTAACCCAATAATAAGAAGTTTTAAAAAATTGTGAAAAAGTATAAATTGTATACTTAAAAAAAGAATCTTTAATGAAAATGGTTGAAAAAGTAAAGGAGAAAATATTGGATTTTGGAAAAGTATTTACATAATGAAGTTTTTTTTGGAAATATGTATATATACATATACATACATACATATATATAGTTAAATTGAAAGGTTTCCATAAAATGAGTTTTAATAAAATGGTGAATTCTTTTTGACGAATTATAGGGCATATATAGCTCGCTAGTTTCATTGCAAAGAAAGAAAAGTGTAAATGAAAAGTTTTAATAGAAGTTAAAAATTGTTCAAATCTTGAATTTCAATAAAGGAAGTTTTGTAGAAAGTTATTTCATGTCGAACGAAAAATAGTAGAGCAATATAGATCGTGGGTTTTCTATAATGAAATTTTTTAAGTTATAAATAAACTTTAAGGGTGGACCATAGGAAGTGCTATAAGTTTGGAATATGGGTAAATCTATACTATTATATTATTACTGAGTTGCATTTTAAGAGCGTAGAAGCCCCTTGAATATTTTGTGAAATGAACGGTCGCGTTTTCTACTCCATGCCTAGCTTCTTTCATTCTTTTTAATTTTAGCTTCATTCTTAAGAAAGACCATCTTTTAATCGCCTCTTATCATCCTAACCCTAATTTTTATTAATGATCATCGTCGTCAGGTTACTTTAACAGGTCTCCTGCTTTGATTCTAAAGCAACCAACACCCCTATTCTTCTTTATCTATTGAGGTCAGAAACGTTTAAGTTTCAACATCTGTTAGATATTGGCTTATATGGTAAGCGATAGAATTTCTATTCTTTAATTCCATGGGTGATGGAATTTCTATTCTTTAATTCCATGTGAAATTGAATTAAAAATTTTGCAACAGTAACAATAATTTGTGAATATTTTAATGCATACTCCATTATTGAATTTCATAAAATAATTAATTATATTGGCTTTAAGTTACCACATTATTTACTTGCTGTTTTTATTTCTTCTGTTCATTAAGAAATTGGATTTTGATTTTTTGCAACAGTGACAAAATTTTGTGGATATCTTAGTATATTTGAAGTTCAAAATTAATTACACTAGGTTTAAGTAACCTCATGATGTACTTGTTGTATTAATTTCCATTTTTTTGGTGGTTTGATTAATACTGCATAGACTACTGGGACTATTACGTGTTAAGGGGAATATTGGATCACTCCTTAATGCTATTTAAAAGTATGTTTATTTTGTATTAGACATTATTATAATAGCGAATATTACTACATAGTAGATAGTTTAACGGATCCTTAAAGAATGGACGATCCCAAGCATTCTTTAAGTTACTTGTACCTTTATTACAGTTCACTTGAGTTGGTTTACATTATATAAGTATGTATGTCCTGACTCGACTGTTTGTGTTTTAATTACGCTCGGGTCAGCCTGAGTATTCACAGCTTTGGGTTTCACTTTTCTGGAGCTAGGAATCGCTGGAGTTCTGCTTATCTAGTTATTCATCTATTTCAGTTTCAGTTGTTCTATTTTAGCTTCTGTATTAGAGACTTATGTATTGGGATTTCTATTGTACTTGTTTTAGAACTATATTGGCTTTCAGACTATGTATTTTGAATCTGTTTTTGAGACTCTGTATTTTAGTGGCTTCATGAACCACTATTTAATTTATTTTCCGCTGCGAGTTATTCTGATATTTCTGTGTCTGTAATTCTGTGAATGATTTTATTTGCTCCAAATTTTATTACAATCTGTTATTTTGTATTATTCAAGTCCGACATGTGTGGATTATTGTTGATTTGAATGGTCCAAAATAGTGGGTCGTTACATTTGGTATCAGAGCAGCAAACAGAGACGTCTTGATACTGGCCTGAATTCAAAGATAGAAATGAGATAGATAAAAGATTAAGACAAGATTACACAGAAGATAGAAATTATACCTGATAACTATTGTTATAAGTGAATTCGACAAGATGGAGATGATCTTCCCAAGATCCTCCATAATCAAGTACACAAGCACGAAGAAGATCTTCGAGAATCTGATTCACCCTTTCCGTTTGATCGTCGTTCTGTGGATGGTAAGCAGTGCTCAGATTCAGACGAGTACCCAAAGAATTCTGAAAGGCTTTCCAAAACTGACTAGTAAAGATAGGGTCATGATCACAAACGATACTGAGAGAAACACCATGGAGACGAACCATCTCCCTCATGTAAATCTCAGACAAGTTAGAAGCAGAACGGGTAGACTTGACCGGAATGAAATGAGCTGATTTGGTCAATCTATCCACAATAACCCAGATACTGTCATTACCCCTCCTAGTCCTAGGTAATCCATCAATGAAATCCATAGAAACATGTTCCCACTTCCAATTGGGAATCTCAAGAGGCTGCAACAAACCAGGGGTCTTCTGATGATCTGCCTTGACTTGCTGACAAGTCGCATACCTACTAACAAAAATGGAGATGTCTCGCCTCATACCTCTCCACCAATATAACTTCTTCATATCCTGATACATCTTAGTCACTTCCGGGTGAATAGAAAGTCTGGACCGATGATTTTCCCGAAGTAACTCCTGCCTCAATCCATCCACATTCGGGACATAAATCCTATTATTAATCCTCAATACACCTCTATCATCAATCTGAGCTCCAATACCATCAAGACTACTACCTCCAACCCTACTACGAAATAAGCTGTATAATAGATTGAAATTATGGATTTGGCTATATGAAACCAGATTAAAACTAGCATTGTATTGATTTGTATGAAAACCTCGAATATTAAGTGCTTCATGTATCATTTAATAGATTAAATTAATGAAGAGATCATTTTCAAATGTGCGTTTAGTTATTTACCTCATGCTCAAATTTGTTTTAGTGATATTTATACTATATTATTAAAGTTGAGTTCAAATATCCCTTCACTCCTCGAACCCTACATTTTTCTCCTTGCTTTCCATCGTATTGACACATGTCTTCATCAAATTGCAATGATAGGATAAAGATAATACGATTTTCCATTTATTTTACCGTGATACTTCATTAGATTTTTTATCATCGTAGTTTCATTCCTTGAATAGAATGTGTGAGTACTATGTTTGCATGTATGAAATGATCATAGGTGCCAGTTTTTCTAAGTATGGTCCAAGAGTTTCAACTATTAAAGTTTATGAAGACAACTGACCCTCATTTATACAATAATGATGCAAAGGGAGCATGGTCATATCTAATGGATGAACTTAGGTAGCTTCAATCAATAATGGAATAACTAATAGTGTCATAAAAAAGGTATGGCCTAAACTGTTTATATACACATTTATTATAATTTGAAATACTATGTATCCTATTTCTTATTGATTTCCACATTTTTAGTGATAAAAGAAACATAAGGCAGTTAAGGATATTAATATATCTTTTCATCATCAATACATAATTAAAAGCTAAAAATTCAAATTATTATAGTAAATTTATTTTTACTTAAGTAGCTTTGTGTTAATATTTAAGTTTAATTAGCTCATAGATTTTGAACAACATAGCAAAATAACCTGAGTTGATCAGTGGAATTTCATTGCATTCAAGGTAACAAGAAAACAAATATGCAAATTATACAATATCCACAATTATGTCAGTGGCTCCTATATCAAATATAATTTGGATAATGGTCAAGTGGATTACAAGACTAGGGCAAGTGTGAGGGTTGCATTGTTACGAATTTGCAATGTTGCAAGGAGCATAGGATTAATTTTGTATTTTTATCACATAGATCTGATTTCCTATTCGCAACACATAGTCTTTATATATAGAAAACTATATGAAGTTTGATATCTAGAAATATAGAAAAACTATATGAAGTTTGGTAGATTTTACCATTTTTGCTTGATTGTAGATGGAATCGCGTACACACAAATTAAAACTAAAAGAGATGTATTTCTTAAAAATTCTCTCTTATCGATTTGACTTTATAAAATTGAATAATACCTATTAATGTTTTACCTAAGGTATCTACGAGATCAGTTTGAATTAGAACTGCATCTTTTTATCCGATTTCAAAAATTAATATTTTTCCTTTTATTGATTCATGATACATTTCAATATAATCCCGGTATAAACTTTTCAGGAGTAGACTGCCATAAAATAAATGGCTACAAACTGTTCTAAATTCAGTTTTAGTGCTCAGATATTATATACTAAGATGATTAGTTTTTCGACTGTTACCAATGTCGTACAACCATTTGATCTCCATACTAGAGTTGATGTCAGCTTAATAAAAATAAAAATTGATACTTTTATACATTCTTAGGTAAGATAATTGACTGCGATCAAATTATAAATCTGTTCCTTTTGTCATTTATTTCCATACAGAGTGTTCATTATGTATCGTAAGCACCATAATGTTTTTGCAGGTGGCAACAAAAATTCACAACAAGAAGGAGCTTGAATTTTATAAGGGAACCACCCACTACTATTGCAGGACGATAGAGGTATGTTCTATGAAGTTGCTACAAATCGTTTACAAATATTTTTGTTTAACTCTTTTCTGATAAGAGAAAATTAATTATTTTATTAACCATACATAGTGTCACCATAATAGTAATCAAAATCTTATTATTTTTTATATATCATATTCCCTTTATTTTGGGCACATAAAAAGAATATTGCACTATTCCATTTTGCATTTTCATATTTATAACTTCCTAAATATCTCAATGGGTGGTTTACCGTTTATAATTGTAAAAAAAAGTTGTAGTAGGTTTCCCCTCTCAAATACTAACTTAAAGAGAAATTTATCACATAGATCTGATTTCCTATTCGCAAGACATAATCTTTTTTTATATAGAAAAACTATATGAAGTTTGATATCTAGGACAATAGAAAAACTATATGAAATTCAGTAGTTTTTACAATTTTTGATTGACTTTGGATGGAATAGTGTACACACAATTTGGACCCGAAAGAGATGTATTTCTTAAAATTATGTCTTATTGATTCGACTTTACAAAATTGATCAATACTTACTAATGTTTTATCTAAGATATCTACGAGGTCAGTTTGAATTAAAATTATATCTTTTTGTCCGATTTCAAGTAATAATTAATATTTTCCTTTTTATTGGTTTATGATTTATTCCAATATAATCCTGATATAAACATCTCAAGAGTAAACTGGCATAAAATAGGTGGCTACAAACTGTTCTATATTCAATTTAGTGCGCATATATTATATTACTAAGATGATTAGTTTTACTGTTGTTACCAATGTCATACAAAAATATGATCTCCATAATAGAATTGATGTCAGCTTAATAAAAATAAAAATTGATACCTTTATACATTCTCATGTAAGATAATTGACCATGATCGAATCATAAATCTGTTCATTTTGTCATTTATTTCCATAACAACTATTAATTATAAGTCATAAGCACTATAAAGTTTTTGTAGTGGCAGCAAAAATTCACAACAAGAAGTTGCTTGAATTTTATAAGGGAGCCACCCACTACTGTTGCAGGATGATAAAGATATGCTCTATGAAGTTGCTAAAATCATTTACAAATATTTTTGTATAATTCTTTTCTAGAAAAAGAAAAAAATAATTATTTTATTAGCTACACTTAGTGCCACAATAACAGTGTCAAAATCTTATTGTTTGAAATTTATGCTATATTCCTTAACAGATTTGGCCTAAGTATTTATGAGTTTGTAATGTTAATCGAATTCCTATAAATAACATGCCAATTGGCCCAAGTATTTTTCATTTCATTTTGACAATTATAGTTTCTTTAAAAGAATTATTTTTGCCTCGAATATTTGGTCAAAACATTTGTCTGTTTAATCATGGTGAATGTAGATGTATTGGATTTTCCAATTTTTTAGAAAAAAGGTAAACCCTTATCATTTTTGACATTATCAAAAAAGCTTTGGGACCGTCCTTAATTACCTATTCAATTTTTTCTTCTGAACCTTTTTGGGTATTACTTAGGGCTCATTGGCAGAAAGTGTTTTGGATAGAAATTTATTTTAATTGCAAGCTAGGGATTCCTCCTAAGAAATTTTGAAAATTTTGATTCAAAATATATGGAGCTTTGATTGAGAATAGATGATGATGACAAATAAAACGCTAGGTGACATGGTATATCAAGTAATCATTATTTGAGACGTGTCTCTAGAAAAGAAAGGCAGGCCAATTAATTTATATACCAACTGCCCAATTTATATACATCAGTGTTGTAACAATCTATCTCATCTTCATAATCCTCTATTTAGTTTGTTGAAGGATTCAGTTGTTGTGGGATAGAAAATGTTTACAATGTTGGTATACATTATTATAACTAATCAGAATGAAATCAATTTTATTTTTTGGCAGCTGAATTATCATGATTTAATCATAATTATTTGCATATTAACTCTAAGAGCCTAATTGTATCGACATTTTGATTCTATACTGTATTAGAAGCTGATGTTGCTCTATAGCCTCCATCTACTCTAAAGCCCATTTTGGAAGAATCCAAATGTACCACTTGAAAAATAAATACTCCTGAGCTGCCAACCCTTTATCAAGGTATTAATTTAACTTATATCATTCTCATACTATGTCAGTCTTCATTATAGCCTGAATTTAAAATTAAACTTTTATTGTAACATGTGCATGTATTGAAATTTAAACATTTTTCACATTACTACAAAATTTGACTAACCTTTTATGACTTTTCTATTATAGCTTGAGGGTATAATATTGTTGAAGATATATGTGAAGAAATTGAGAAGATGGCTGTAGAATTTCATCGACGAAGCAATATTTAAGTTTTATTAAAATACAGGTAATTTGCTTTCTTTGGTTGGATACTATAATTTTTTTTCCATCTCTATGTTTTTTATGCATTTAAATAGACTTTACTCACTATAAAGGAGATTTTTTGTTGCATGAATGACACCTCACTACACCAAAACAGGTGATTCCCAACGAGTATAACTGTCGCAAACAGTTTCAGCAATGCTTATTAGCGTCGCTGTAGGGGCGTCGCAATTTATTGCCAACGCTTATTACCGTTGGTGTATATTATTTAGAAACGCTTATAAGCGTTGGAAGGTTGCATTCGCCAACGCTTATAAACGTTGGTGTATATTATTTAGCAACGCTTATAAACGTTGGCAAATTAACCATCCAACATTGTTTAATTTTCTATGCTGGCGCTTATAAGGTATCATATAAAGAGTCAACATTTGAAATTGTGATTTCATACACAACGAAGGGGGTAGGTTATAAGGTATCATATAAACAGGCCAACAACTATAACTATTGGAGAGAACGCCATTTGGGTTAAACCCATCGGTAGCAATACCAAGCCACACATTGCGTCCTTCATTAGCAAATTTTGGCCATCGACTTTTGATTGATCTCCATTCAGCTGAATCCATATGATGTCGCATGGAATTCCAAGAGGGTGTGGCTTTCTTGTGCCATTGCATTTTACGAGCTATCCATGGTATAGTGTATAACCTACTTAATCTCGGAATTATAGGAAAGTATCTTAAAACTTTTCTTGGTTCTTTCGTTAATTTGACCTCCCCTAACACTGTTTTTTTAGTTTTATACCTTGGTGTATGGCACTGAGGACATTCTTTCGCATCAACATTTTCTTTCCAAAATAATATGCAATCATTTTCACAAGCATGTATGCACTTCACCTCCATTCCCAGATCCTTTAATACTTTCTTCATTGTGGGATACTTGTCAGGTAAATTATTTTCCTTTGGAAGCCAACGTTTTAATCGCTTCAACAACTCAGTCATACTGTTTCCCGACCAATTAAATTCTTTTTTAAGGTTATGAAGCTCAACAATTACGCCTAATGTTGTAAGCCCATCTTCACAAGAAGAATAAAGTTTTTCGTTTGCTTTGTTTGTATATTTTTTGTGCTTTTCTCCGTGGTACGAATGAGAATTGTCTATATTTATCTCTTGAACATCCTCTTCACGGCTAGTTTGGGGCATATTATGCACTCCAAAAGCATCGTCTATGAGATTTCTAAGAGCTCCTTCTACACAATGGTCGGTTTGAATTTGATCTTGGATATGAGAATCTGGAATAATATTTTGCATATGATTCACCCCCGTGTTATTCTTGTTCATCTCTCCATGGAAAAACCATCTATTATATGTTTTAATCATACCATGAATGATTAAATGTTTCTCAACGCTTTCCAATGAGAGCTTTTTAGAGTTCTTGCACTTGATACAAGGGCAAGTGCATATTTCGACATCGGGGGATGAGTGATTCTTCACAAAACTAATGAAGTCTCGAACGACTTGCTTATATTCTTCAGTATTTCTGTATGGACTTTTAATCCACTCTCTTGAACTTGAGTTAGACATAAATTTCAAGTTTTACCTTTTGAACCTGTTAGACAAAAATATAGTGTTCATTTCATTTTAAAGTTCCATTACAATAACTTTGAAGGCCGGTCATCCTACTTCCCATTACAAACACAATAACGTAATCACATTTTATAAACCATTTCGGGTTAAACGATTCAACAAAATTTCGGCAGCACTTCCCTTTATTCCCTGTATCGTACACAAATACGTGTACACGAGGAGCAAAAAGGAAGTGCCATCGAAATTTTGTGAACCATTCAACCTGAAATGATTTATAAAATATGATTACTTTATTGTGTTTGTAATTTGTCCAATACTGGGACAAATCCAACAAATATTGTATCAGATGAATATATATGTCCGTTCTATTAAAAAACGAATATCCATATAACGATCATATACAACACTTGTCAGACGGGACCAAAAAAATCTCTAAGGATTTACATTAATTTTTTGACGTGTGTGTGTAACCCTTTACTCTAAAAATAAAAGCAGGACACCGCAATTTTCAATTCAAGTAACCAAAAAAAATAGAATCGTAGAAGCATTACTGCTTGAAAAAAAAGACAAACTACTATCAATTTACTGTTTATAAAGGACAAACTACGATCATGATTTTAATTTGAACTTAATAGTCTTCATTTGTTGATGCATATAACCTTCAGTGTGCCTTGAATTTTAATTTATCAAAACCTTGCTAAAAAAGTATTTATGTATTATATTTTTTTAGAATACATATTACAGTTGATCAAAAGAAACGGGTTTGAATCTAGTACGATGCAAATTGCAAGTTAGCGGTAAATTGTGGAACCAAGCAAATAAAATATACAGTATAAGTTGAGATAAAATTTTATTTAAGTTGAAACCGATAATTTTGTAAAAACGTAGTGCAATGGATTAAAAAAATTGAATTGAATCTTAAATAACTTCAGTAATTAGTTACCTTTGAACCAAATGAAATATATCATTATTTATTCACATGGCATCACTATTGTAATCTAATCCGAAAGTGTCAAAATTATGACCAAACATATTAAAATCTACAGAAAATAACATTATGATAAGCAATATAAAGCTTGCATTGAGTTCAAAATTATCAAAAAATTGACCTTATAATGATACAGTGTTTGAGGAATCGAACCGCCACTATTGCTATCATAAACCAATAATAAATTCCTTAGCTTTCAAATTTGATAAGATAAATCAAGTCACATTAATATGAAATTTTGATTCATGCACTGTGTAAATTACACAATATATCTTACCCTGACTATACTTTAATCAAACCAAGGAGGAAAATCGAATATAAAGTATCCAATCTAGAACGATCGAATCATTTAAAATGAAATCAATCTTTGAGAGGTGATATTGGTTAACACATCATACTGAAACAGAAGCAATATACAATCAACCGTCTTAACTGCATATTTAATTACTGTACTTGTACCGAGTTTGACTAAAAGAAATGATTTTCCAACAAATTCAAATCTTGTTAAAGATATAGTGATAAATTCATAAATAGTTCACGATAGTTTTATTTCTCTTTTATATTTTTCCAAAAATATTGTTCTTAACTATTGTAAATATGTTATTAACAGATAAGCAAAAGATGCACTTAAGAAACAACGAGACCCAGAAAATAGAAGATAAAGGAAACTATGTAAGTTTTTCCACTGTATTATGTAAAGTACCTTATAGACTTTTCAAATAAAAGTTGGTAGAATCAATTTTTTGAAGAGAAGCTTCGCAATTCTATTATGGCAAAACCCACTTGGCACACAAACATCATCTTGAACCACCTGAACTGTTTCTCCTCTAGATAGCCAAACTTGTTAGGTTTTCCTACATATAAACATTCACAATAAAAAAACAACCACATACTTTATTGATGAAAAATGATATATTACAGATTGATACTTTGTATCACACACACACACTACAGATGGGCCTGCATTTTCCTTTACCCGCTTCATAGTTGATATATTACACTGTTATATCTAAGTAGTCGCATACCAAACATTATTTCCCCCCCCTCAAACCCAACAAACCCAACGCTACGGTTAGCGTTTGCGATCTGAAAAATTCCTAAATTTAATTTCGCTGGAAATTCTCTCGATTAATTTGTAAGCATTTTCCAGAAAATTGACAATAAAAGAATAATACATCAGTACACCAAAACTTGCTTTATAATTGGGAAAGTCGTTTGCCCAGGCTTAAAGTAGTTCTAAGATCAGATAAAGAGCTTGAAAATTCTGTAGTTTTAAGTTCCACGCGAGAAGAGATGATTGTTTCAGTTTAAACATTATAAACCTTAAAATCAAACTTGGTTGAGTTTTCCGGTAAAGCCAATTAAGCTTAAAAGCATCTTCTATACATATAAAACGGCAAGGCAGAAGAAATAAAGTATCGCATTGTACAGACAATCATCACTCTAAGCATACAGAAATCAGCATCGAACGTTCGACATGTTCATAATTCAGTATTCAACAATAAACTAGTACCTCTGTATTAAGGTCTCAAATAGAAAACTTGAATAGTATGTAGCGATTGGAGAATACAGAGGAAGCGCCTGAGGAATGAGGTGGAGGCAGAGGAAGCGCCTGAAGTTGAAGTCTGCTTGAAGTCGAAGTCGAGAGCGAGTGCTTGCCTGAAGTTGAAGTCGAAAATATGGAGGGGAGATCGAAATTTCGGAGGAGAGGGAAGAGCGAAAAATCGAAAATGACTGAATTTGGGAAGCGTGGTTAGGGCATGCGTAAGTTAGTTACTCATTTACTGTTTTGCCCTAGCACATGCTAATTAATTTCAATTCAACCTGGGCTTCCAATGCCAACAAGCGTTGGGGTATTTAAAATTGTAAATGTTTACTTTTAGTCACACATTTGCTGAATTGTGACACTTTCTAGTGAGACTAAAATGCAACACATATAAGCGTTAGCAAATGAAAAAAGAAAGTGTTGCCAAATGACTGTTTTGGTGTAGTGTATATCAAGCTCCAGGCTTTGTTCCTGAATACTACTGCTTCAGGCTAGGTTCTTTTAAATCGTTTCTTTCTACACCTGATTATTTCACACATGCACTGCACATGTATATGCACAATTATATACTTTTTGTTAACATTTCATATGGATGTAAGCATTGTAGTTTAATTATTTTTCTTAAAATAATTAAGATATGAAACTATGCGACAACAAAAATAGTAAAACATATTACAACTATATGTTGTAAAATGCTTAATATTATATGAAAAAATATTTTGTTCACATTTAATAATTGTTTAACACAGTATATTAAATGATCTTGCTATGATATTTTTTGTTACATCAATCAAATACAAGTATCACGTCAACACTTCTCTTAATGGGTAAGGGAAATAACACACTAACTTTTTTTGTAGTGCTATTACTGCAATTTTTTTTATACATCAAGAATCTCCTTAACTGGAATTAATCTTAGACAAATTTGCATTTATACGTTATGGTGTCTTATATTAGTTAGGTTAAAAATGTTAGTATGCATAAGAGTCAACTATTCACCCATTTTTTTTTATTTAATACCATATTTCTTCAATTTTTTTCTGAAAAAATTTATCAGTTTCTCTTTTGAGAAATCCTAATTGAAAGATTTAGTTTAAAATGGAACATAGATTTTTTTCCTCTCCATAACAATGTGGTTATGTGTACAAAGCAAACTAGAATGGAGAAATTCATATCATAAGTAACTGTTTCTATAGTACTCTGAGAGTTAATTACGCAAAATTGACAAAGTAAATTGTAGTTACTAAATCATCAATATATATTTATTGATATGTGTTTTGAACCATGCAAAAGGTGGAACTTCAAATCAACTTAATGCATGATTTGAAAGATCTTGGTTGTATTGGTGTAGCATAATTGGATGACATTATGTATTCAATTGCATTTATGTTAAATTGACATGAAATTCTAAAAATATAGATGTTCATGGTATATTTCCGAATATTGATCAAGAATCCATAAAATATAATTTTGTACTCTCCTTTATACTACAGCAAAAAGAAGATGAGTATTTTATTTAGTTTTAATTCCTAAATAAGTAAGCGTTGACTAAATATTTCGAATCCAAAATAGACTGCTCTTATATTCACCATCAAACTGTGTCTTTTTTGTTTACATCAATCATCAAAATTATAGGAGCTATTATATTGACATTAGAACTTTCATGGGTAATTAATAGAATGCATAAACAATATTACTACATTTCATCTAAATTGTTAAAAACCATTATATTATTTTATAACAAAAACACCTCTCCTGTACTAACTAAAATTCACACAAGTCAATTTCTTATTTCCTTATAACAATTCAATTTCCACCGAATCACTGACTAATATTCAACTAATTTACCAGTTGAAAATTCAATTTCCATATAATCTCTGAGTTATGGTTTTCCCATTTGGAAATTCAATTTCAATGGGTTTGCCTATATGGAAATTTAGTTTCCATTTACTCTCTTAGTAATGGTTTTTAAAACATTCAAGTATTTTATTTCATCATTGGAATACAAAAAAAATCATTTTTATCATAGATCAATATTTTCATTGCTTAAGGTTTCTTTATGAGTTCACTTTATAAACTTATAAATTATTTGTTTAGAAAATCCCCTGGTGCGCTATTGTGAATGTATTAACAACTAATTATTTGCACTTAACATACATGCTTGACAACAAAAATATATCTTATATAACAAAAAGTTAACAGATCAAGAGGTGCTAAAATTGAACAATCTCTATTGCACAACTAGGAGGCTATGTTGTTTGATTTCTAGCTAAATTAAGATTAAGGGCATAAGATTTTCACTTTTTATTGTTAGGCACATGTTACATTATTAATTTCAGGTATGGAGATACAAAAGGAATCTTTTCAGTTTTTTACACACGAGGAAGGTGGCATATTTGATTCTGTTATTATTAATTTTTGAAACAATGTAGTTTAGCAAACTAACAAACAATTTTATATTCCATTGGAAAACAGTCTGAATGCTGAAAGCAAGTATATGCACATACCCCTACACCTAAGACGGGATTGAAGGGAATAAAAGAATCAGCTAATGCTGAAGCCTTTCATATAACACTATGACTGGAGAATGAAAACGTTATATGTTGCTGACCAGTTGACAGTAGTGGGGATTTTTAGACAAACGTTGGCAGAAGATGAAGAAGCTTTATATTTGCAGAAGGGTGAACAAATTGTGAATAAAATTAAACTAAGGTTGACGATATAAAATTGTCGTTCCGAAGAACTTTGCTTCTTTCCAAAAAAACGACGGAGTTTTAGGAAATGATGAAACATATTAAAATTGTCTTTTATACTTTCGTATTGGCCTGATAAGTATTATTTACGTTTATATGATGGCTGATGGATTTCAATATAATTATTTGTGGTTAAGGAGCCTATGTCATGACATTATGCTATGAATATTCATATCCAAATACTATGCCTTGAAACTTGACTTCCTTGCAACCAATAATGAAGCAAAATATGAAGCCTTGATCGCTGGGCTCAAACTTGCTGGAGGGCTCAGAGTAAAGGCATTGCAAATTTTCTGTGATTCCCAGTTAGTAGTAAACCAAGTCAGGGATAATATTAGGCCAAAGAAGCATGACTTGTTCCTTACCTCAACCAGGTCCAAGAGCTGCTAATTGATTTCGAGCATTACACCATTACACACATCCCCAGAGAACAGAATGAGAAAGCCGACTAACTGGCTAAGCTGGCCAGTTCTGTGGATGCGTAGCAAATTGGCTTGGTCCCAAGTACTTAATGCTCTGAGCATTGACCAGATGGAGATTGGTTGGGTTTTAGAGATGGAGCCCAAGAAGGAGTTGTAGATGAATTCGATTAAAGACTATTTGCAAAGGAGAATCCTTCTTAAACGGGGGAATGAAAAACGATAGTTCCTTTGTAAAGCTTCACGATACATCCTTCAAGAAGGAGTCATGTATATGAAGGGTTTCTCTATCCCCTGCTTCAGTGTATCGCCAACGATGAAATCTAGCGAGTATTGAGAGAAGTCCATGAAGGAGAATGTGGCGATCACATCAAGGGGCAAACCCCGGTGAAGAAGATACTTTGCGATGGTTATTTCTGGCCAACTGTCAATTGAGACGTAGCTGATTATGTTAGACGATGTGAAAACCACCAGATGTTTGCAAAGATTTTGAGAGCCCCACTGATAGAAATCACTCAGATGGTTAGTCCATGGCCGTTTGCTACTTGGGGTATTGACATCATCGGCTCCTTGCTGATTTCGAAAGGTGGTGTGAAGTATGCCATCATAGCAGTCGATTACTTCACTAAATGGGATGAAGCTGAACCTTTGGTCATGATCAAAATGAAGAAAGTAATCAACTTTGTGGTTTGAAACATCATTTGTCGTTTTGGTCCCCCCCAAGCAATCGTTACTGATAATGGGACCCAATTTGACAGTGTTGAATTCAAAGATTTCTGTCGTCGGCATCATATTGAGAAAAGATTTGCGGTAGTTGCTCACCCTCATGCTAATGGACAGGTCAAAGCTGTTAATAAAATCATAAATTCCATTCTAAAGAAGCTTTGGAAAAGGCAAGGGAAAATGGGTTGATGAACTCCCATCAGCCTTATAGGCATACAGAACCACCCACAAGTCCGCAACTTGCCACACTCCATTCGCCCTTGCCTATGGCTCTGAAGCCATGATTCCCATAGAACTTGAAGTCCCTTCTCATTGAGTGACTTACTATGACCCCAGAACTGACAGAGATCTCCTTTTGGAATCTCTACACATGGTTGATGAGAAGCACGGAGAAGCTGACTTGAGGGTAGTGCACATCTATACAGAGTCGTCCGGTACTACAATGTTAAAGTCCGACCTAGGACCTTTGAAATTGGCAATCTAATCCTAAAATGGATCTTTCCTTTCCCCACAAACATGGTTCCGAGATGGGAAGGACCCTATGTCATCAATTAGAAGCTTGGAGATGGAACTTCCAAGCTATCGACTATCGATGGCATCACACTCCCTAGAGCATGGAATAGCGAGCATTTATGATGTTACTTCACTTGGTTTTGTTTCATTCAGTTGTATTTTATTTAGAATTTGCTTTTGCAGTTGAATTGAAAGCCATGTAATAAGACAGACTCTGTTGCTTCTTTTTCAGTTTGCAATAAAATCTGAAGTTTGCTCCATATTTGTGAATTGTTTGTGCGTAATATAATAGTTAGGATATATGACCAACTTACATCTACATATGCCTAATATAAACCGTCAAGTACCCAGAGTTTGGTGCCAACCAAGTACTCGGGTCCATTATTCAATTAAACAAAATGAATGTGACTCGACTGTTTATCCATTAACTCTCGCCTGCAATCCGACGAGTTGAGTATACAAAAGATAACGAGTGTGACTCGACAATCCGTTAACAACTCCATCTCCTAATTCCACGGAAAGAATGTAGAGTAAAATCGGTCATGATACGACCGACCACTCTTTGACTTTTTCCCCAGACTTGAGGGGTAAGGGAATTAATTAAAGGAAATATGATTCGATCGTTTTCCAGAATAACTTTAGTCCCCAAAGTGTGGGCTAGATTATGAACATCAAACGGATGTGATTGACCGCCCATTGGCTAACTCTGATCCCCAGAGTGTAGATAAGAGTATAAACAAAATGAATTAGTGCAATTCGGCCATTCATTCTCCAACTCTGGCCTGAACCTAACATGAGAAGTATAAACTCATTATGGATGGGACCTTGACCGTCCACGAACAAACTCCACCAACCCAAGACCGCAGACAGGAGTATAATCACTTAACCACTAATGCAACATTCCCCCTTTTGACCATCTCCAGTCGGTAATTAAACCAACTAGAAACGTTCAAAAAGACGAATTGTTATTTAGTTTATAAGGTTTAAATAGAATCAGCCACAGAAACACAGATAATAACAATCAATTAAAACAAATGAGAATTTATTTCATTACTATAAATCTTTTTGAATACATCAGAGTTTTATACAATTTAATACTGATACAGCGGAATATCTAAAAATACAATTTTCTCGAAATAAATGATTCTTTACTCTCTCTCTAACTTCGCTGCTCGAAAATCTTCAAGCTGTAAAAATACTCGGTCTGACCCGAGTATTATATTCAAAAGAAAATAATACACAGGTCAGTCTAATTCAAACCAGTTATTAGTGCATAGAGGCAGTAATAATTTAAATAGACGACAGTCACAATAATTCCCGTCTATCCGACTCTTTAAACAAAGAAACCGGATAACGGTCAATATAACACTTAACAGTGTTAAGCAATAAATCAGCAGATTTAAATCATCAACAGGGATAAATAGTGTTATTGGCTGCCGTACACGCACGCGTGTACGGCCTCGCCAATACGTCATAAAAGATCAATGCATCACGACGCAAAGAAATATCAATTCAAAACTGTCGAGTTCTGGGTGGCTGTAGTGCACACGCACATACATGTGCACTGCCTCGCCAATACAATAATGGTAGTGAAATACAAACCAAAAGAGTGGCATAAACAAAGATATAACATGTATGCAATAGTGCAACTAATCAGCGCCAGCTTCACAAATAACAAAAATTGATACCGAAACAGGCAACATGATGCAGTGACAACATGATGCAACAGTGGAAAAACTATATTGATATAGAAACAGGCAGTGGCCACTGATGGTATATAAGTAAAACAGGCTACTTGAACACAGTGAAGTACTGCCCAATGCGGCAACATGAATGGTCACCGGCAAATGCGAGCTAATGTCGTGAGCGGTGTACTAAGGCTACAACTACACATGACCCAACAGTGCACCAATATGCTAACAAATCTCGAAAAATAAAAATGTACATATGCACAGCATGACACCAATGTATATGAACCTGAAGCAGTGTCTAATGTGCATGAATATGAAGGC
Source organism: Allium fistulosum (assembly GCA_030737815.1). Taxonomy (NCBI): domain Eukaryota; kingdom Viridiplantae; phylum Streptophyta; class Magnoliopsida; order Asparagales; family Amaryllidaceae; genus Allium; species Allium fistulosum. The sequence goes on along the minus strand of CM060905.1, from coordinate 591,617,854 downwards.
CACCGATGCAAGGCACCAGTAACTACTAAATGAATCTGAATACTGTAAACTCAATAGAAATTGCATATGAACATGAAGCCGTAACTACTGAGCGAACATCACAATTGAGAACAAGGTGTTGTGTCGAAGCAAACAGGCAAAATACATTGCTTCTTACAAAACAATTAGTGGACAGTGCAAACACATGAATGTAAAGTGCAACTACAACAGACAGTGTCAAAGCAAAATCCAAACCAAGTTCAAATATACAGCATCAACAAAATCAAAGTAAACTCAAGGTACATGTATCAAATGAGTCAAGCCAGAAATTCATAGTTGTCCCCAAATTTTCAAAATTCAATGCTTATATGTAAAGCATGTGTGCAGTAGAGAAAATATCAACTGTAACAGTAGCACTAAATTCGCAAGTATATAAAACATGGGACTTAATTTCGAACAAAGATAGATATGTCTTAAAAGTCATCCCATAAACACTATCAAGTTAAATTCTCATATAAAATACTTTCAAACTTAGGTTTATAGGTTTCAATCCTAAGCCAGAAATCATTTCAAGTATTTAAAACTAATCATACGACTGAGATGATAAAGTCAGAGATCCATCTCACATCCAAACGAATATCAACTGCCAGAGCAAAATCAATGGCGAATTCAACAAAATATTAAAGAGTACAAGGCCGAGAATGCCCAAGTGATAAAACCACGACAAGTTCGAATACAAATCAAAGTCACAGAAAAATCGATATCGAAGCAAAGTCGAAGGGCCAAGTCGAACAACCCAAAAATCATCAAAGTTTAAATTAGATGCGAGTTATATAAAATCACTCACCTTTGTAGGAAGCGCTCAGATTGAAGGAGCCGCGAGCGAGACGAAGGAAGTCGAAGCCTTCGAATTGAACGAGCGCGATCGAAAAATTTGAAGCCGCCTTCGATTCAACCCAGAATTGCCGAAGCCCTTATCACGAATCAAAATAGCCGAGGTGAGTAATAAACACGATATCCACTCGATCGAGTTGTTGAAGTCGGCGCCTAGAATTGAACGAAGAATCGAGAAATCGCCGTAGCCCTAATTCGCGAACGCCACCATTTTTTTTCGTTTATTTTTGTCTTAGGTTTTTCGAATGAGACTGAAAGGGGATCGGGTTTGTATTTTAAAGAGGAAGGGGGAGAACGTGGATCGTGGGTTTGGGTATGGCTTGGAAGTGATTCTCTTGGTACTAAAGGTATGGTGTTTGATATTTTTTTTTCTTTATTATTATTTTTTTCTTTTTAAAACTGATTTGTTTTTATTTAATTTTGTTGTTAAAATCTAAACTATGCATATATATTCATTCGTACGAAAAAATTTAAATAAAAGAATTTCAATCGATTACAATTTCCAAATTCAAACAGAAATTATTATGGCCAATTTGACGAAGATTTTATCGTTATAAAAATTTCAACAACAAACAGAAATTATCTGTCAACATAGATCGTTTATCGATGATCAAAATTTTGGGTAAAAATTCAGGTTGTTACAGAAATTCAAATTGAATTCAATTAAATTCTATACGCGTTTATACGTCGTATGCTCATAAAACAATTCCGATAAATACAAAAATTGAAATCCGGTAATAATTCAATTTAAACGATAAAATTTCAAAACTGAACAAATCGTTTTCAAATTCAATTCTGAAGCTTCTATTATCTTCAGTATTATCAATATGAATTTTCCAAGCCTTTAAATTATTTTTAAACGGCCTAAAACTGAAGATTCAAATTTTATTCAACTTTCAATAGATTAAATTCAAAAATTAAATCGCCAATTCATTCTGATAATTTGAAATTCAAGTCAAATCATCGTTCAAATATTTAAAATTAATTAAATATTTTCAATTTTAATTGTTCAAAATTCAGGGTCGTTACAAACTCCCCTCTTTAAAAACTTTTCGTCCACGAAAAGGAAAGGTTGTTAAAATTTCATCGATATTTATACTCTAGTCAATTTTTACTAAACTTAAAACTTATTACAAATAAATGAATATAGGATTCATTCCATTTGTTTAATCTCACTGTTTTGCTTATCTCCTCTTTTGTTCATTGATTTCTACAATCAAAACCCAAAAGTCTTTTACCAACATTTTTAATTTACCACACTCAGATTCAAACTTAAAATTCTTCACATTAGAGATTTGCATAATATATATCTCTTCCAAAGCTGTGGACTTTCAAAACATTTCAAAGATCCTCTTCCTTAGTTCATTAAGTAGGAATTTTGAAATTTTAATTTCAAACTATTGATTCGCTATTTACAGTTTGAAAATACTTGCTAACTCGAAATTTAACAAGTCCATCTTCGTTCTCACAGACATTAGACATACGCTGGCCAGGCACAGGTCTAAAAATCTCCAAGTACTAAACATACTTGCTTCAATTCCCAGTGAAAATACTTTTAAAAATTCTTTTAAAAATGGATATGGAAAGCACATTCCCCCATGGATTACAGTTCCACCCGGCGGTTACGCTACTATCCCAGTAGAGTCACTTGTGGCTGTAGATTTCTCATCTCTTAAATTTCGCCATGGTTGTCGCCATAGATTGCAGTACACACGGCGGTTACGCTACTATCCCAGTAGAATCGCTCGTGTCTGTAGGCATCACGCCCCTCAAATTTCGCCTGGCATTAGATTGTAGTTTACTCGGCGGTTACGCCACTATCCCAGTGGAATCGCTCGTAACTGTGGGCATCTCGCCCCTCAAATTACGCTAATCATCAATCAAATCTAATCTCATCGCGATGAACTATCGCGAAGGATTTCCGATTCAAATAGTCACTCTGACTAAAATTCTACGTAGCTACGAATTTCAAATGGACACTCATCGAGAGTTCCAATACCTTCTTTAATAATAAATGGAAGGTACTTTTCCACATCCTCAGTTTAGAAAACATAATATCATATATGTAGTACTTCATTTCACATTTCGTACATATCATATCCATGTAAACATACATAAGATTTCCATAACAATGTCTTTCTAAACTAACGGTTTTCAATTCACCGCATTCATATATATAAGTTCTAAAAACTTACATATTCCATATTCATAACAAAATAGAGGATTTCAAAATTTTCCTCTAAGTCGATTTGGAAATTTTAAGGTTATCTCAAACCTAATTCATATTCATAATTCCATTTATTATCGACTTTAACACTTGATTTGAATTACACGTTACATCGTCAATTCTCAACACAGAATTGATGTCTATCGATATATAATCTCTGAGCTCGTACGTCTCAGAGAAGGGTGTTAAGCTAAGAGAATAAATTCTCCGCCACCAACAGATATATATTTAATAGAGATCAATTGCTATGTCATCAATTCACAATGTTAGACATGCAATCCAAATCATCATCTGAAATTCAAAGCTCAACTTATATTGTCTTTGATGTCGAAGTTAAACTCAATTTTAACTTAACGATTCAATCTTTTGAAAAATTTCAAATTGAACAAATTGTTCAAATTCTCATTTAACTTTTCAACTTCGACTTCAAAAATGAATTTCAAATCATTTATTCCTTACGGAATATATTCACAACATTTCATATTTGGAAAAACATTTCCATACTTATTTAAAAATAAGTAATTCACAAATCCATTTATTTTCAACATTTGAAAATATTCAATATACTTAAATCAAAATTAAGTATATATTTCATCTTTAAGGAAATCATTCTCTTTTACATATTTATTTGAGTCAAAACGAATGTTACGTAAAACATCGTTACGACAACTCAAAATCACTAGTATAGGGATTCGAAATTTAGATAGATGTATAAATCCCAATACTGTACAAAACATTTCCTTTCGGAAATCATTTACTATAACAACAGTGTTATAGTCCATCATTTCCTTATATTTGAAAACGTCTATTTCAACAATGAATGTTGAAATCTATGGTTTCGATATTCAATGTCTTTGAAAACATCTTTTCAAAACAATTAACTTCGTTTTAAAATATCACTTTCCCAAACATGTCCTTTTTATTCAATAATATATTCACGGTCCAAAATTGTGAATATACATCTTTTAACAAACTATAAAGATTTACTTATCAAAATAAGTCAGTTTCAGATTTATAAACAACGTTTATAAATTCTATTCCTATTTATAGACTTCAATTCATAAAAATTTACTTCATTAATCATTCCTTTATAGCTCAGTTTTATATCAGAATTTTAATTTATAAGTGAAATACTTATAAATTCTTTTATTTCGCAACTTCGATTCATTTTTATAACTTCACAATTTTTAATTCTGTAATTTCCATTCACTTATGAAATCCATTAATATTTCATTTTCAACACTTATACAAACCATTTTATACTTTCAATCATTTATCAACACTTTCAAATCTTCAATTTAAGCCGTTTATAATAATTCAAAATTTCCAATTTAAACTATTATATAAATTTATCAGTTTTCCATTTCCAAGATAATCAACTAGTTCTTTAATAAATCATTCATCGACTTGATTTTCAATTAAATCACATTTGATTTATTCACATTGGATTTTACTAACATTCATTCATATTCAATTAGTTCACATTCACTAATTCATATCCAAGTTAGTTTGCTTCAATTCAAATCGAATTTGGTTCTATTTAGATTTCTTACCTTTCAATTTGAATTCAATTTACATAGCTTCCAATCCATTAATACAATTTCATTAATACTTAATGAATTTCTATACGATCAACTGGCAACCAATGCACATTCAACTTAACCAAATTTATTTACTTTGCTTACATTCAATTTGGTTCAACACACTTAATTTCAATTGGTTTATATTCAAATTCAGATTGAATTCTTATACTCACCATATTCACTGATTCACTTTTACAATTAAAGTTGAATTTCCTTTCTATACTCAAATTCATATTCATTCTTCACTTTATCAATTCATTTTGATATCAAATTCAATTTGATTCAATATTACTTAAGCTATATTCCATTTTATCTTCACTTGCATTTATTTTCACCATACAACTTAAGTTCGTCTCAAATCTATTTGAAATTCTATTTTATTTAACTTTTACTAAAGTCAAATTCATATCACTATCCAAAATTCAGATTTTTGTTTTACTTAACAAAACTGTTTAACCATTTAACAATTGGTTTCATTTAAATTTCTCATTTTATAAGTTAAACAACTTATAAATTTAAACTTCCCAATTCATATTATATAATCACTTATCTTTCAAGTTTAACTTTCCATCTCAATAATTTATCAAATCAAGTACGATTTATTTAACTTCCTTTAGTTAAACTTCAAATCGTATATTTATTAACACTAATTCAATTTAATTTAACTTTTCTTAAGTAAAAAAAATCTTCATTTTCAAAAACAATTTTATACTTTTTTGGATTTGAAAAACGTTCTCTTTAAAGTGTTTCTAGTAACTATTCATATTAAACATCATAAACTAAGCTTTGTGTAAACCAAAGCTCTGATACCACCTTGTAACATTCCCCCTTTTGACCATCTCCAGTCGGTAATTAAACCAACTAGAAACGTTCAAAAAGACGAATTGTTATTTAGTTTATAAGGTTTAAATAGAATCAGCCACAGAAACACAGATAATAACAATCAATTAAAACAAATGAGAATTTATTTCATTACTATAAATCTTTTTGAATACATCAGAGTTTTATACAATTTAATACTGATACAGCGGAATATCTAAAAATACAATTTTCTCGAAATAAATGATTCTTTACTCTCTCTCTAACTTCGCTGCTCGAAAATCTTCAAGCTGTAAAAATACTCAGTCTGACCCGAGTATTATATTCAAAAGAAAATAATACACAGGTCAGTCTAATTCAAACCAGTTATTAGTGCATAGAGGCAGTAATAATTTAAATAGACGAAGGTCACAATAATTCCCGTCTATCCGACTCTTTAAACAAAGAAACCGGATAACGGTCAATATAACACTTAACAGTGTTAAGCAATAAATCAGCAGATTTAAATCATCAACAGAGATAAACAGTGTTATTGGCTGCCGTACACGCACGCGTGTACGGCCTCGCCAATACATCATAAAAGATCAATGCATCACGACGCAAAGAAATATCAATTCAAAACTGTCGAGTTCTGGGTGGCTGTAGTGCACACGCACATACATGTGCACTGCCTCGCCAATACAATAATGGTAGTGAAATACAAACCAAAAGAGTGGCATAAACAAAGATATAACATGTATGCAATAGTGCAACTAATCAGCGCCAGCTTCACAAATAACAAAAATTGATACCGAAACAGGCAACATGATGCAGTGACAACATGATGCAACAGTGGAAAAACTATATTGATATAGAAACAGGCAGTGGCCACTGATGGTATATAAGTAAAACAGGCTACTTGAACACAGTGAAGTACTGCCCAATGCGGCAACATGAATGGTCACCGGCAAATGCGAGCTAATGTCGTGAGCGGTGTACTAAGGCTACAACTACACATGACCCAACAGTGCACCAATATGCTAACAAATCTCGAAAAATCAAAATGTACATATGCACAGCATGACACCAATGTATATGAACCTGAAGCAGTGTCTAATGTGCATGAATATGAAGGCCACCGATGCAAGGCACCAGTAACTACTAAATGAATCTGAATACTGTAAACTCAATAGAAATTGCATATGAACATGAAGCCGTAACTACTGAGCGAACATCACAATTGAGAACAAGGTGTTGTGTCGAAGCAAACAGGCAAAATACATTGCTTCTTACAAAACAATTAGTGGACAGTGCAAACACATGAATGTAAAGTGCAACTACAACAGACAGTGTCAAAGCAAAATCCAAACCAAGTTCAAATATACAGCATCAACAAAATCAAAGTAAACTCAAGGTACATGTATCAAATGAGTCAAGCCAGAAATTCATAGTTGTCCCCAAATTTTCAAAATTCAATGCTTATATGTAAAGCATGTGTGCAGCAGAGAAAATATCAACTGTAACAGTAGCACTAAATTCGCAAGTATATAAAACATGGGACTTAATTTCGAACAAAGATAGATATGTCTTAAAAGTCATCCCATAAACACTATCAAGTTAAATTCTCATATAAAATACTTTCAAACTTAGGTTTATAGGTTTCAATCCTAAGCCAGAAATCATTTCAAGTATTTAAAACAAATCATACGACTGAGATGATAAAGTCAGAGATCCATCTCACATCCAAACGAATATCAACTGCCAGAGCAAAATCAATGGCGAATTCAACAAAATATTAAAGAGTACAAGGCCGAGAATGCCCAAGTGATAAAACCACGGCAAGTTCGAATACAAATCAAAGTCACAGAAAAATCGATACCGAAGCAAAGTCGAAGGGCCAAGTCGAACAACCCAAAAATCATCAAAGTTTAAATTAGATGCGAGTGATATAAAATCACTCACCTTTGTAGGAAGCGCTCAGATTGAAGGAGCCGCGAGCGAGACGAAGGAAGTCGAAGCCTTTGAATTGAACGAGCGCGATCGAAAAATTTGAAGCCGCCTTCGATTCAACCCAGAATTGCCGAAGCCCTTATCACGAATCGAAATAGCCGAGGTGAGTAATAAACACGATATCCACTCGATCGAGTTGTTGAAGTCGGCGCCTAGAATTGAACGAAGAATCGAGAAATCGCCGTAGCCCTAATTCGCGAACGCCACCATTTTTTTTTGTTTATTTTTGTCTTAGGTTTTTCGAATGAGACTGAAAGGGGATCGGGTTTGTATTTTAAAGAGGAAGGGGGAGAACGTGGATCGTGGGTTTGGGTATGGCTTGGACGTGATTCTCTTGGTACTAAAGGTATGGTGTTTGATATTTTTTTTTTCTTTATTATTTTTTTTTTCTTTTTAAAACTGATTTGTTTTTATTTAATTTTGTTGTTAAAATCTAAACTATGCATATATATTCATTCGTACGAAAAAATTTAAATAAAAGAATTTCAATCGATTACAATTTCCAAATTCAAACAAAAATTATTATGGCCAATTTGATGAAGATTTTATCGTTATAAAAATTTCAACAACAAACAGAAATTATCTGTCAACATAGATCGTTTATCGATGATCAAAATTTTGGGTAAAAATTCAGGTTGTTACAGAAATTCAAATTGAATTCAATTAAATTCTATACGCGTTTATACGTCGTATGCTCATAAAACAATTCCGATAAATACAAAAATTGAAATCCGGTAATAATTCAATTTAAACGATAAAATTTCAAAACTGAACAAATCGTTTTCAAATTCAATTCTGAAGCTTCTATTATCTTCAGTATTATCAATATGAATTTTCCAAGCCTTTAAATTATTTTTAAACGGCCTAAAACTGAAGATTCAAATTTTATTCAACTTTCAATAGATTAAATTCAAAAATTAAATCGCCAATTCATTCTGATAATTTGAAATTCAAGTCAAATCATCGTTCAAATATTTAAAATTAATTAAATATTTTCAATTTTAATTGTTCAAAATTCAGGGTCGTTACAACTAAACACGCCAGCGTAACACCGTGGCTCGCACCTAGTATTTGATTCGACTTAAGGCAACGAGCGAAAGGAGACCTTGAGATGGATTTGTCGGATCGACGCCCGAAGCAATGGGTGATCGAAAGACACTGCAATCTGGACAATGAGTGATGAATTACAAGTACATTGAATGGAAAATGTAATAGCTCGAACACTTAAACAAGTTTCATACAAAAGCTGAATAGAAACGAAAGAGTTTTTATTCACATACTAAAACTTGGAAACCGAGTACAAGTTTATTTTAGAAACTAAAAGCCAAAAGCAGAGGCCGTACTCGCACAATTACGGCCAACAAAAAGAAACTAGCTACCTAGCTATGCACTACCCAAGCCGATTTGACGACTATTTCTTATCTTTTTTGGGCTTCTTCGGTGTGGACTCTCTAAAGCTACCGCCTCGTCCTCTCCTCTTCGATCCTCTTTTGCCCTTGCCACTCTTAGAAGAAATGCTTTCAGAGACAGAAGCAGAAGCAATCTCACTTTAGGATACAGAAGGGTTGACCTCCTCCCGAGTGATACCACCCGACACTATAACTTAGAGCGGAGTAATATCATCTTCAGCACTCTCCTTCTTGGCTTGCAAATCCATCTCTTCCTTTTCAATGCACTTCTTCATGCTAAGTTTACCGGTGTGTTCGGAGGCATGCGATGCCCTTTGTTTCATCCTGGCCCTACTGGTCAGCAGTCTTTTCTTCATTCAAAGCCCTTATGACTTCAGCATCTGGGCCAAGAGTCTCAGCATGTTGATCAGTAGGAGCCACCTATACAGTGACGGCCATAGCGAACCCCGTGGTCAGCGTGTACTATCCCAGAATAACATCATCATCGGGAGCATGGATAGATGCAGACAGACTTGCAATTTCATAAAGACCAATAGGTAAGCCCATAACTATTGGCCACGAGACGTAAATCTTCTCGAAAGTCAGAGAAGTATGAGATATACCTTCACCAGATTGGCCTTTGGTCATAGCTGGAGTGCTGCCTTCCAAAACCGGAGATAGGCCAAAATATTTGTGCATCCCTGGCTGATCTGGATCATAGCCCACATCCTTTTCTAGGGCATCAGAAATTGAAGCACTAGTTGCATAAGTAGTAGGAGGGTCTTGGGAACCAGATCATGAGGCTTCATCGCAATATTTCACCTTTTCGATGGTCACTAGATCACTGAGTAAACTGAGCCAAGCAGCCCAGAGTTCATTAGGCTCTTCATCGCGTAAGATTACACGCATGAGCTGCTCTTTATCCACTTCATCACCAATCAAGGTATTTCTTCTTCATATCTACAATATGTTCCTAGGCTTTGACAAGCGACTCGGGGTACCCCCTCCAAGGAAGTGGAGGTTGCGGTTCATGAGGATGCATGTATTGTAATATATCAGCAACGGATTGAACTCGTCCTTTATCTCTATCCGATTAGCCTCCCTAGCATCTTCCTTGAGGGCCTCTATCTACGAAGTTGTCTTTCCGCCTCTGTGTTAGTTTCACGAGCCTCAAGTTTCTCTTGCTTTTCCTTCTCAAGTTCCTCCTCAAGCTATTTAATATGAAGGGCCAAGGCATCATTGTCTTTTTTTAGCATATCTTTATCCTTCTGTAAAATGTCTTTTTCATGGGTTAAAGCACCACTGCGACGAATGACAGTGTCTAGAACAACTTTGTGCACTTCCATTAAACGCTCGATGGCTTCAGAAGACTCGGTGACTCTTTTCTCGACATCGGCTATCTTTGTACCAAACTGCTTGACCTCTTCGTCCAAGTTCTTGATGATGTCTTTATCGTGGATTGCCTCAAGAGTCAAGCGGTCGATCTTGTGCTTTCTCTCCATAGACACTTCAGAAATCCTCTCAGCCACATGAAGCATCAAGCTATGTTGGATGAGACATCATTAACATAAGTGAGCGCTTTTTCCTTAGCATCCGAAGGAATCAGATGCATAGGGGGAACAAACATGAACTCATCAAAACACAACTTAGGAAATGTGGCCTTGAGCTCGGCCATCTTCTCAGCAGCAGTGGCATATAGAGTAGTTGGGGTTGAGAGGGCCCGTTTTTCGTGCTTGCGAGATGAAGTATCAAGACCTACTACACAAGACTGGTGTTCCGAAGATTGACTTACGCTAGAAGAACCCGAATATTGCTTGGGCACAGTGGTTGAAGTGGGAGCATAAGGAAATGACTTGCTACTACTATATATAGTAGGGTGTTGACCGACACCCTTATGGTGCGAAGACTGAGATTTTGACTTATGCTTGGACGATGAGTCCTTAGATTGGTGGCTTCGATCTCAGTCTTCTTTTCCTTCATGACCTTCGCCATCTCGATCAGGGTCCGGAGCTTGACTGGGCCAAAATAAGATGGCTGGTAGTATGCTAATCTCTTCAAGTGATCATAGTTGTGGGGGCATCCCATCAAGCCTGCAAACAATATGAAAGTGTGTAAAAATAACCGAAATTAAAGACAGACAAGTGTCGTGCGGTGAAATGCACATGATCGTGACTATCCAAGTGTCCCCCCGATGGACTAGTTGTTGAAGCTTTACTAGCTAGTGTAATCTCTCCCACACTAGTTGGAAGAATGTTAGCACTAAATCGAATAGGAGATTCGAAGCCTCCAAGGCTTAAATTGGCGAAATCATAATTCTCAACATCATCTTGAATTGGGATGCTCGACAGCCCCTCAAATAAATTTTCTGGAGGTAGAGAGGTAGATTGTCTATAGCAGCAGAGGTTGACTTGAAATTCTTGGAGACTTGTCCTCTATGAAGCTTATAAACGAGCCTCTTTCTTCTTCTCTTCTCTGAGGCGGGAAGCTGCGGGTCTTGGGAGGATCTGACCGTGGGCTCATGATTTGAACTCACATTGTCATGACTAGGCTCATTAGCATTGCTCCCTCATCTCACCTTCTTCAACGACATCCCGAGCTTCTTCAACTGGGGGCACAACAGGATCAACTTTGTCACCTCCCTGCTCTGCGGTAACCCTTCTTTCTTCCACCTCCCCCTCAATGTTCCTTGGCAACTCGGTACTACGACCCTTTCCTAGTATCCCGAAGGTAAAAAGGTGCTCACCGGTAAGAAGAGATCTGATGTCCCTATCTGCCACGGGTATATTTTTAGCACTGAAACTGCCTTTGAATATCTATTATCATTGGGTCATGGATGTCTGCCTGCAATTTAAAAAAATGCTTATCAGGATATGGCTTGAATAAAAACACTTAAATTTGAGTTTGAAGCGACACTTACATCCTTCCAGCCACCATCCTACAAAACCAGGTGGGCAGTGCATATAGAACTATTAATTCTTAAAAGCGCTTGGTTTGTTCCAAGCGCCAGTTACAACCTGGAAGTTAGTGGCTGACTCGAGGAAAGTGTACGAGAAGCTTCCTTTTCGTAGCTTGAGATTGTAAATAAATCTGATGTCTTTTGGAGTCGGCTCATGATATACGAATTTGAGGAGTATCATATACGTGCAGTGTAGAAACGTGTAGCTTTTCGAATGCAGCTGAGCCGGGGCCAATCTTAAATAATGTAACATTTTCCGAATGAATGGATTGAAAGGCAGAATACAACCTGCCCATCACATAAACTTATTGCATGCAGTAATACCCCTTCAGGGGCAAGTGAGCCCTATCGTTACGAGAAAGGACTCACACATCCTCGTACGAAATCCCATGTTTAATGCACAGTCTGCGGAGAGAGGCCTCATTAACCCTTGAAGCCACTAAATCCTATGGATTATTTAAAAATATGGCATCTTCTAAAGTGTCAGGAGCTAGCTCGATTTTTGCTTCTAAGTTTGAAGGAATTTCTGGCACTTGTTGAGAACTTTCGGGTTGTTCAGGTTAATGGCTTAAAGAGTTTTAAGCGGATATTATTGCAGATCTTGACTCAACGTCGGGATTGTCATGTGAAGTAGTTTGTTTAGTTCCCATAGCAAATAAATGCTTCGAGAGCCTGAAACCTAGAGCTATCAAACTTAGCAGATAGTCATTGTTAGAGAAAATAAACATGTTCCCTTTGTAAAAGTGTAAACTAGTGTGGTGTGGTGCAATGTTGTGCAATGCAGTGATAAACAGTTCAGAATTAAAACGACAGTTGTGACGAGACTCTAGGATTCGACCGGAGTGACCGTCATCACTGACCGTCTCAACCGACTTTCATGTGGATGGTTGTGGATTTCATCTAAACTTCAGGATCAGTTTTCGGCATGTTGAAGTATGGTATTTAAGTTCAAGTGCATATGAGCATGTTTAAGTTCTAAGTCATATGCATTTGTATACAAGTCCGAATGCTAAAATCATGTTCAAGTCACATTTCGGAGTTCAAGTGTTCAAGTTTGAGTCCAACATCAAATATGCAAATGTTCATGTCTGTGTTTGTTCACATGTTCATGCTCATATAGAAGGGTTCGGGTTCAGCTGTGCATACGATTTCATGTGGCCAAGTACAAAAGTCCAAGAGTGCTTAAGTTCGCGTAGGCTGAGAAAAAACGCCCAAGTCCCCATAGGCAGAGGGATCACGCCCGATCCCTCACTTAGGCGGCGACGCCTTAGGCCATTTTGAACTCCTTATGCTAATAACTGATCCCCCTAAACTAATCACATCGATCCCTCTATCACTGGTCAGCACCCACCATTTCATTTCATATCCACTATACATGCAATCGATCCCTTGATAACCGGTCCCCTTCATCATCATTTCACCACAATCATCATCTGATACTACAATCGATCCCATGGTTGTATGTAATTCCACTTCATCCTCCTCATGTCCACATCGACCCTTCATTAGCTACATCTCCTCTTTAATTCTTTCTAATCTAGCATCGAACCTTAGGTTCGCAACCACCAACATGGTTAACTCCATCGTTTTGCCACAATCACTTACATCAAATCACGTACAAACAAAAATCAAACCTCCTATGTAAGAAGACGCAACTTGATCGGAGAGGAAAAACTCAAAATCGTCCGGATCTGGGTTTTAGAGTACGATTTGATTTGGGACGAGGTCGAGTATAATTGGATGCTTGGATTCAATTAAAGGCGGTGGCGAAGGTTGGAGAGGTTAGGAAATATTAAATCAACTAAGAGATTAACGGGATGGATGGATTTCTTGAGCTTGGATTCGTTAATGGCAGCAGTGAAGAAGAAAGAGGGGTTTAGTTCGGTGGCAAAACAAATGAAGAAAGTAAAGAAAAATAAGCAATGTCTATAGTTTATATACCGAGTGATAGTATATACGACCCACTTCACTTGAAGCCCAAAATTGGCTAACTCTATGTTGATAGAGGGATCGGGTACGATCCCCCACCTAGGGGATTTATACCGATCCCTTACCAAATAAAAAAATGAAAAGGCAGCAACGCGAATATTTTAAATTACATGATATTGGCAACGACGCATGTGTGTGTGAACATGTTCGAGAGCCGATGACAAAATGTGTACGCGAATGTGCACATGAATGTGCACGTGTGTATACCCAACATTTGATTTCTTGAATTGACAGGAATTAGATTCTCACTTGGATTTCAAAGAAAAGAAGTCACTACCGATAGTCGAGGCCTACTAACTTGATCGATGAGCTCAATGGAACCGAGCATAGACAAAGACTGGGGATTACACTCTGGATTTATACTGACTAATATCGACCAAGCATCATAGCGAATTGAGCGAGATACGACTCTTCGAAAAGACAACTCAATGGAAGGATAACGACGGTTCAGGAAACTGGATAGAACCCTTTCCAACGACTCTAACTTGCTTCGGTTCAAAGCACATCATGTTCGAAACAAGACGTACTTTGGAGGGCAAGTGTTATCCGACTTTTTGATCCGACTATACCTAGACTATTGGACAAGTTAGACTCGATGATAGATAAGGCAAGCAGCCCAAAGAGGTGATCGTGGAGTCCAAAGATTAAGCACAAACAACATTATGAAGTAACGATCAAGCGAAACCTAAAAATAGACTCTACAAAACATTCTAATTATAGATTAGTGCCTCCCCTAAACAGGGGATCGATACCTATCCCTTCCCCTAGGCAGGGGATCAGATTGGATCATTATGGCTATGAATAGCTTGAATCAACAATTAAAATCAATAGAAATCGACCGATATCTCTAAATACATGAAAGAAACTATGAAAACAACTTTGGAAACATGAAGCTAGCATAGAGGGGACCCACCATGGTGATCGCAAGCTGGCATGTGGACACCTTAACCAATTGGGGCTGATCGCTCTATATTAGGAGTCGAACCCCAAAAGTTTCGAAGTGACCTCGTCTACATATGAAAATTCTGCCGGTGAATTTTCAGGGAGATATTTGGCCATCTACCCTTATAAATACAGAGTTCATTGTTCATTGGGTGATCTTTACGATGTTATTTTGTTTGTACTCCATTGTATTTACGGATTTTGATCTGATCCCTCTTGTACTCAGAAATTCAAGTGATCAATAAAGCTATTTCATCAAAGTGGACGTAGGCATTCAATGCCAAACCACTATAAATCTGTTTGTCATTGTTTTTACTAGTTTTCTGCTTATTTCCTCTGTTTTAATTTAGATTTCTTCATTTATTTCTCTGTTGGTTGTTTGTGCCAACTTTAGGTGCAAACACGTAATAATTAGGAACTTGTTTTTATTTGACGTTATGAACAAAATTGAAATAAGAGTCTGTTTTAATATTTTAGGGTTTGTATGATATTTTAATGTATTAGAACTTGAAATGTTACAAGTAGATTTTCGCATATTATCAAGTTTAAAATAAAGAAAGTGTGAAGTTTGGAATAACAAGGAATGCACATATGAAATAAAAAGAAAGAGTTGTACAAAACAAGGAAAACTTTCGTGTTTTATACTGTCTATTTCAAAAGAAATTAAAAAGGCAATTTCTTGTAATTACAAATATTGCATAAACCTCCTATTTGGATAAGATATGGAAATTTATTGTATTAATATATATTGAATAGAAATTTAGTTCCAATATATTAAAACGTACCAAATCCCAAGATTTAAACATTAAGATAAGAATGAAATAAAAATACCAAATAAATGAAAAGTAATGAAAACAGAAATTTAAGTAATAGGCAAGAAAAAGAAGCAGGAAATGAATTAGAATAGAAACTTAAATTGGAACTGAAGAATCAAAAAGCAACGATATTAAGGAATTGACAAAGAAAGCGTTAAATGAAATTGAAAAAGAAAAGTTATACGCATAATAAAATAATGAGACCTAGGGTCAACCATAAGAATTGTAGAGGTAGTTAAAGGAATGCATTAAAGAATGAGAGCGTATAAATATATAACATATGTTTATAAGTAGCCTCGGTATGCGTTTATGATGGGTGTGATTATAATTTAGTGTGTAAACTATGCGTAGAAAAATGACTTAAGGTCATTAGAGTAGGTTGGAATGAGGAAAAACATCCAACTATAAGACCGGTGGAGAGTATACGCTTGCTTATAGAGAAAGAGATACCCTCAGGTTAGGATTGTGCCTGAAATTGAAGCTCCGTAAACAATCATATTTCATTAGCAATAATGAACATTGATTGTTAGGCGGATGTCGAGGCTGGACTCGCACTGTCAAAATAGGTCTGCTTCAAAATTAGTTAGGGAGGGCTATTGCCTTGATTGCATTAGGAAATCTAAATGGACGGTGGTTGGATTAAACACTATGCAACACGTGTAGTACCAGTATTTTAAGGGGCAGGGTTGCATAGGTCTCGGGTCCGTCATCATTCCTTTGCGGTCAATGGAAAGGACAGGGTTACACCTAATTGATCTTCACCGCCTACCATGGTTGATTCAATTAGCTAATGCATCACTACAATTTTTTGCTAGTTTGTTTGATAGGGCAAAGCTATATAACCCATACCAAGATTCCTTCAAAAAATGGACGGGGTGGTTAGTGGAGCTAAGCCTACTTAATAGGAGGTAGACAAAGTAGAAAATCTCAAAGAGAACATGACCTGATGGAGTAAAGGTTGTCAGTGAGCACTATAGGATTTCCTTGTGTTATACGGTGATCGTGATATAGTGAGACGATGGATCCTAACGTGGTGCAGAACGAGAGATACTTGTGAAGACAGTATCAAGGTCCAATAAGGGACCATGTGATATATGTATATGCATATATGTATATGTATATGTGTGTGTGCGTGTGTATATATCTACGGGATGTAGATGGGAATGGTTCATACGCATAGGTGGAGTCGAAAACACTAATAATAAAATCAAACATAACATGAAATCATGAAAAATCGGTGTATAAGATATATAATTTATCAGTCACCAGATCAACATTCTGACCCCTCCTTATTACAACCCATATGATAGTTTGAAGGATAGCAACAGGTGCTTGGCTTGTTCAGTGCTAACAAGGACACATGATTTTGGGAAGTGTCAAACCTTGGTCGGTACTTATGCGATCTATTGTATTTAAATTATTCCACTGCAAGTTGTTTCGCTAGAGCTCTGATATGCATTCTTTGTTTCAATTACAGGATACCAAACCAATGATCCGTACTTTGGTGGACTTGGGTTTTTCGATGTAGTGAAAATTCAGGCCCACTAGGATGAGGTTTGTTATAGTTTTTAGTATCTATAGGGTTTGTATTAATAGGGAAATTCGCCAGTAGACTCAGAGGCCCATGAAGTCGAAGGACCATATCCAAGTCCAAAGGTGTCGGGGAGCCAAAGTGGGCCTAATTTCCTATAGAAAGCTCTCAGTACCGAGAGAAACCTCTCAATACCAAGAGAAACCACTCAATATCAACTGGTTTTCACTACACCACAAATCTGTTTTAGCCACACCCCTGTCCGCCTTATTTGATATGGCTCAAAGCCGTATCAAATTTGATACGGCTAAAAACCATATCTAAACGTTTAGATATGGCTCAAAGCCGTATCAAATTTGATACGGCTTTGAGCCGTATCAAATTCGTGCCTATTTTGGCTGGAAAATCATACACCCTGGAAAGCACGGTCTCCCCCAAATTCATTCCTTCCCTCGTTTTTTTCGTTCTCCCTCCAAAACATAAATGTCGTTCTCTTTCCCCCAAATTCACGTCCGTTGCATCCCAAATCTCTAAATCACTTTGCTCTTCCCCTAACTCACTACCGTGATTTGCTGTACCTCGGTTCGGATCAATTTGCTGGCGATTGGGAAAAAACCCTAAATCCACTTAACTGCCTAAACGAAACATACGTCCCCAAAATCGAAAAAGAAAAACCTTATCTCAGAGTGGAATGCAAGATTGACTACTTCATATTCTCTGTTTCAAATTTCCAGCTCTTATCTCTTCTTTCTCCTTCTATCTACTCCTCATTTCTTCAATTAACGAACGAAGCTCGATTTGCAGATGATTAATCTGATTTCATTCTTAAGTTCGTAGAATTCGTTGGTTGCCTAATTCATCCTTTTGATTTGAGGTACTCCGATTCACAGAAGTTTTATAATTTGTTGTTTATATTTGATCTAATTCACAGAAGCTTCTTATAGTTGATTTTAATTTCAACTATTTGTTGTTTTATAACTTGTTTTATAATTTGTTGCCCCGACTTCAATTTTCACAGTACCTGAATGCCAAAAAATGCTGCACTGTTGTATGTAGTTCTAGTCTGCATAAATGTATTTAAGAAATATTCAATGAAGATGTGGCTATATATGCATTTACAGGTGAACAATGAGAGTGAGATGACTTAGTTTGTAATTGTAATACTTTATAAGTGCATGGAGAAACAAATGCGTTATTTCTTCGTTTTGTCAGCAGTCTGTAATCTTTTTTGTTCTGTTGAAAAAGGCAAATGATATTTACTAATCAAAATTTTCGTGCTAATAATGAAATAAATGATTT
Organism: Allium fistulosum; assembly: GCA_030737815.1. Classification (NCBI taxonomy): domain Eukaryota; kingdom Viridiplantae; phylum Streptophyta; class Magnoliopsida; order Asparagales; family Amaryllidaceae; genus Allium; species Allium fistulosum. Next base: position 591,599,443 of record CM060905.1, on the reverse strand, counting down.
GAATGAAGTAAAAAGATGATGGGATTTGTGTGTTTGTTCATGAATTTTTATTCGATTTCAAGTCATCTTTAAACTTTCCAACTTTAAACAAACATTAAATGATTGAAACCAAAGTTGAAACTGCTCTCATCATATCATGCGTAAATCATTGAGCATGACTAAGCTTATCTAAAACTTTAAATTTGAATAATACGCTTATGTGAACGATTAACTAACTATAATCAAATAGTTGATATATGTATTGTCCCTTGCAAAACGCCAAGTGTTAGTCGTGAGGAAAATAAGTGCAGTGTTTCCAGCAGGCAAAGAAATGAATGTGACATGGACGACACGCTACATGTCTTCAAGTTTCAGTGAGTAAAATCTGAAGTAAGATTCAACTTAAACTTAAACAAAGTTCAATGGAAACAACTCGGATTTAAACAACAATACATCAATGCAAACTAGAGGATTTAACAGAGGAGATTTCAGCTTGTTTCAGATTTCAGTTTCAAAGCCTGTTCCAAATTGGGAAAAAAAACTCTGCTCATTTCTGAAATACAGGTGAGTAACTTATTTTCTAAAGTTTAATAGTATAAATTTGTGTTTACATGTTTATATATGAATGCCTTGTGAATGATGATTAACATGTGAATGCAGGCAGTTATCATATACACTCTCTATGTTTGAGTTTTCTCATTACAATGTTTGAAAAAAAAGAAAGAAATCATTCTCTACTGATATGCTGATTTGTTTGAGCTTAGTGTTAAGACCATATTGGTTGTTATAGCCCAAACTAAAGATTTAAACATATATCGAATTAAAAACAGCAAGTTATTAACTCTGAAATTTAAGAACTGTTTTAAATAAATTTAAAACCAGGTTTTGACTTGAGTTTCTAAAACAAAGTTAAAATATAAATACAAGTCACTGTTGTACTTAAGTCACTGCTCTTCCGATCCATTGCCTAGTTTGAAGTCAGATCAGTTTGGATTTGAAGTTGTTTATCCTGACTAGTTTCATTTCCTGCATTGCTTGAACATTAGGGTGGTACTTGTCGTCCATTTAGCCTGTGCATTGTCTTTATGTGTTTTCTGGGCACTGTGTAGCCACATGATCATATATATTGACTGTGTTTACTTGTGTGATGGCCTCTACTTTGCATTGCTTGAGTATTAGGATGGTAGCTTGTGTTTGTGAATTTGATGAAGGTGCTTTGCCTTGTGGTCTGCCCATTGGAGTGGTCTCTGACCTGAGTCTTGTTGTTGGTTATCCCCACTTGACTTGGTTGAGACTATGGCCTTGACTTGTGAAATGCTTCCATTTATAATTTGGGCAGTCCATACCAAATTGATTTATTCACGTTTCCATTTATAATTGAGAATTTCCAACACAAAAACGTCTGTAAAGCCATGCGGGTTATAGACAAATAAAACTAAAAGATTAACAATTTAATATGATCATAAACATGTACAAAAATCACAAGTTTCCTTACAAACACGACCGCATAGCTAGGATATTCATATGATCCTGAATGTCATTATTAAGTACATAAAAGAGGAAATAAGTACATATTCCCACTAAGATTCAGGCTGCCGCTTCAACTTCATCAGAAGCAACTGCTGCTCCATTGGGAGCATCATCAGCTCGCAGCTGAGACGACACATCGTCGATTGCAGAATTTAATTGTGCGATTTTTTCTGTCAATATTTTGCGGGTTCTCTGAAATTTATCGGATCACAAAATAATGTCAGCAAAATCAAGTATATTAAGTAATAGATTAAGATATATGAGATATCGCACATCTATGTACTAACAAAGTAGTGCACTTATAAGCATTTTTGAAAAGAATGAAAATCTAATGAACAGTATGTACTAATTTTACTGCTTGAGGTTAAGCACAGTAGATTACATCAAATTATGGAAATAAAAAAGGTTCCCTTTACTCCTTTTTTATATATTTTTATGTGTGTGCGTGTATTGAGAAAATATATAAGATACTATGTTATAAGCATATAAATTTGATCGTTCAATGAATGGGTTTAAAACAAAATCTGGCATAGTTAGCATATGGAGGCAGGAAGAAAACTTGAATAACATGGGGACATAAAGCTTTTATAAATGGATCATATGCTGGTTATATCTATATTTAAGAGTGAAATTTTTGTTACTATTATTGCCCTCGTGTGGTCATCTGCTTGCCTGCTTTCAGATGCACACATTTTTAAACTCAACTTTCATATAGAGTTTCCTGGTGCTTTAAAATAAAATCAGATGTATTTTTTTAAGGATTTTCCACACCGTAAAAAAAACAGTAAAGCGCACTGCCCTGCATATAGTGCAGCAGTGTATCAGAGTGTAAGTGTTAGTGCGTACTTTAAGTTCGAACAATCTTTTCCAGGTAAGTTGCTCGGTAAAACAATTTTCTCACCACGCTTTTCTCTGACCTTGGATAAAGCATGGTGATAAAGCATGGATATACCATGCTTTATCCAAGGTCAGAGAAAAGCGTGGTGATAAAATTGTTTTACCGAGCAACTTACCTGGAAAAGATTGTTCGAACACTTAAAGTACGCACTAACACTTACACTCTAATACACTGCTGCACTATATGCAGGGCAGTGCGCTTTACTGTTTTTTTTACGGTGCGGAAAATCCTTAAAAAAAATACATCTGATTTTATTTTAAAGCACCAGGAAACTCTATATGAATGTTGAGTTTAAAAATGTGTGCATCTGAAAGCAGGCAAGCAGATGACCACACGAGGGCAATAATAGTAACAAAAATTTCACTCTTAAATATAGATATAACCAGCATATGATCCATTTATAAAAGCTTTATGTCCCCATGTTATTCAAGTTTTCTTCCTGCCTCCATATGCTAACTATGCCAGATTTTGTTCTAAACCCATTCATTGAACGATCAAATTTATATGCTTATAACATAGTATCTTATATATTTTCTCAATACACGCACACACATAAAAATATATAAAAAAGGAGTAAAGGGAACCTTTTTTATTTCCATAATTTGATGTAATCTACTGTGCTTAACCTCAAGCAGTAAAATTAGTACATACTGTTCATTAGATTTTCATTCTTTTCAAAATGCTTATAAGTGCACTACTTTGTTAGTACATAGATGTGCGATATCTCATATATCTTAGTCTATTACTTAATATACTTGATTTTGCTGACATTATTTTGTGATCCGATAAATTTCAGAGAACCCGCAAAATATTGACAGAAAAAATCGCACAATTAAATTCTGCAATCGACGATGTGTCGTCTCAGCTGCGAGCTGATGATGCTCCCAATGGAGCAGCAGTTGCTTCTGATGAAGTTGAAGTGGCAGCCTGAATCTGAGTGGGAATATGTACTTATTTCCTCTTTTATGTACTTAATAATGACATTCAGGATCATATGAATATCCTAGCTATGCGGTCGTGTTTGTAAGGAAACTTGTGATTTTTGTACATGTTTATGATCATATTAAATTGTTAATCTTTTAGTTTTATTTGTCTATAACCCGCATGGCTTTACAGACGTTTTTGTGTTGGAAATTCTCAATTATAAATGGAAACGTGAATAAATCAATTTGGTATGGACTGCCCAAATTATAAATGGAAGCATTTCACAAGTCAAGGCCATAGTCTCAACCAAGTCAAGTGGGGACCAACAACAAGACTCAGGTCAGAGACCACTCCAATGGGCAGACCACAAGGCAAAGCCCCTTCATCAAATTCACAAACACAAGCTACCATCCTAATACTCAAGCAATGCAAAGTAGAGGCCATCACACAAGTAAACACAGTCAATATATATGATCATGTGGCTACACAGTGCCCAGAAAACACATGAAGACAATGCACAGGCTAAATGGACGGCAAGTACCACCCTAATGTTCAAGCAATGCAGGAAATGAAACTAGTCAGGATAAACAACTTCACATCCAAACTGATCAGACTTCAAACTAGGCAATGGATCGGAAGAGCAGTGACTTAAGTACAACAGTGACTTGTATTTATATTTTAACTTTGTTTTAGAAACTCAAGTCAAACCTGGTTTTAAATTTATTTAAAACAGTTCTTAAATTTCAGAGTTAATAACTTGCTATTTTTAATTCGATATATGTTTAAATCTTTAGTTTGGGCTATAACAACCAATATGGTCTTAACACTAAGCTCAAACAGATCAGCATATCAGTAGAGAATGATTTTTTTTTTTTTTCAAACATTGTAATGAGAAAACTCAAACATAGAGAGTGTATATGATAACTGCCTGCATTCACATGTTAATCATCATTCACAAGGCATTCATATATAAACATGTAAACACAAATTTATACTTTTAAACTTTAGAAAATAAGTTACTCACCTGTATTTCAGAAATGAGCAGAGTTTTTTTTTCCCAATTTGGAACAGGCTTTGAAACTGAAATCTGAAACAAGCCGAAATCTCCTCTGTTAAATCCTCTAGTTTGCATTGATGTATTGTTGTTTAAATCCGAGTTGTTTCCATTGAACTTTGTTTAAGTTTAAGTTGAATCTTACTTCAGATTTTACTCACTGAAACTTGAAGACATGTAGCATGTCGTCCATGTCACATTCATTTCTTTGCCTGCTGGAAACACTGCACTTATTTTCCTCACGACTAACACTTGGCCTTTTGCAAGGGACAATACATACGTCAACTATTTGATTATAGTTAGTTAATCGGTCACACAAACGTATTATTCAAATTTAAAGTTTTAGATAAGCTTAGTCATGCTCAATGATTTACACATGATATGATGAGAGCAGTTTCAACTTTGGTTTCAATCATTTAATGTTTGTTTAAAGTTGGAAAGTTTAAAGATGACTTGAAATCGAATAAAAATTCATGAACAAACACACACATCCCATCATCTTTTTACTTCATTCAAATCATTTATTTCATTATTAGCACGAAAATTTTGATTAGTAAATATCATTTGCCTTTGTCAACAGAACAAAAAAGATTACAGACTACTGACAAAACGAAGAAACAACGCATTTGTTTCTCCATGCACTTATAAAGTATTACAATTACAAACTAAGTCATCTTACTCTCATTGTTCACCTGTAAATGCATATATAGCCACATCTTCATTGAATATTTCTTAAATACATTTATGCATACTAGAACTACATACAACAGTGCAGCATTTTTTGGCATTCAGGTACTGTGAAAATTGAAGTCGGGGCAACAAATTATAAAACAAGTTATAAAACAACAAATAGTTGAAATTAAAATCAACTATAAGAAGCTTCTGTGAATTAGATCAAATATAAACAACAAATTATAAAACTTCTGTGAATCGGAGTACCTCAAATCAAAAGGATGAATTAGGCAACCAACGAATTCTACGAACTTAAGAATGAAATCAGATTAATCATCTGCAAATCGAGCTTCGTTCGTTAATTGAAGAAATGAGGAGTAGATAGAAGGAGAAAGAGGAGATAAGAGCTGGAAATTTGAAACAGAGAATATGAAGTAGTCAATCTTGCATTCCACTCTAAGATAAGGTTTTTCTTTTTCGATTTTGGGGACGTATGTTTCGTTTAGGCAGTTAAGTGGATTTAGGGTTTTTTTCCCAATCGCCAGCAAATTGATCCGAACCGAGGTACAGCAAATCACGGTCGTGAGTTAGGGGAAGAGCAAAGTGATTTAGAGATTTGGGATGCAACGGACGTGAATTTGGGGGAAAGAGAACGACATTTATGATTTGGAGGGAGAACGAAAAAAAACGAGGGAAGGAATGAATTTGGGGGAGACCGTGCTTTCCAGGGTGTATGATTTTCCAGCCAAAATAGGCACGAATTTGATACGTCTTTGAGCCGTATCTAAACGTTTAGATACGGTTTTTAGCCGTATCAAATTTGATATGGCTTTGAGCCGTATCAAATAAGGCGGACAGGGGTGTGGCTAAAACATCTTTGTGGTGTAGTGTCTGGATCAAGACAAGTGCTGACTTGCTATCTCTTGGTTCCGATTAGTCATTTAGGAATTACTTTGAAACATTGCTTTCATTCTATAAATATCTTTTTAACTGCTTCTCATATCCAATTCCATTTTCCATGCAATGGACAAGATCTTCACTTTGGAGATCGTTCTTTGCCTTAGCCGGGTATCCTTTATCCTTCCTCTGCTTCTCTCTCAATTTTTGGTTGAAAAATTCAACTCGGCACCGAGTGGTACCTCTTGCTACTGAGTGCTTTGGCTTGCCTCAAGTATAAGTTTTCGAGACTTAGAGAATTTCTTTTCTCTTCTCATTTCCTTCTGTTCATGCCGACTGCCTGTCTCTGACTTCTTCGAGCTTCAAATCGATGTTGATTTCTTACAATCACCATCTTGCTACCTACTCCAAAGTGCTCGCTACCAACCTCTTTCGTCTTCCAATCCAAAGTCGAATCTTAACTTAACCAAAGGTCAACGAAACTCCCATGTCAAGGTGGTCCATACTGGAGACGGTGATTTAGAGAACGTTGATGGGGTCTGTCGAAGTATCGTTAGGGTTTGACTAGGATTCAAACTAGCATGTCCCCAAGTTTAACCTAGGACATGCTTAGGTCATTCTAAAATGATGTTGGGCGCCTTGAATTTTACTAACTCCTATCAAAGCTTAGGTGATCGCCCACCATCATTCGAATTCTAGAAGGACGATTCGTTTCCAAGAACGGTCGTGTTGGACGACCTTCCAAACTCGGGTGACTACATCGCTAAGTGCTTTTAATAAATAACTACACTTCCAGTGTTTTTGTAAAAGAAATCCTTCCATATCGCTTCGGACAACGGTTTTGTTATCGATTATCCTACGATAATGGATAAGATCTGATGCATAGTTCAGTTGTGTGGCATGATAGCTCTTCCGTTATACTTTATTTATTTTCTTTTCGTTGCGAGCAGACCATGCTTGTGCGGGAGCGGTGCCCGCGATTATTGTACATAAAAGTTTAAGTAATGAAAGATTGTTTTGTCCTGCAATCTTTGTTCCATTTTACTTTTTCACACTTTTATACTATGTACCTGCATGTATGCAACTACCTATGTATATAATATAACTGCTTGTACTTCACTACATTATATATATATATACCTATTTCCATGTGATGCCTTTATTTACCAAAACTCTATGTATATAATAAAATTCCTGCAATTGCTTTAGTTATATTCCATTTTTTAGTCTTGTTTATAATTGCCAAAGTGTTCCTATTGGCAAAACAAAACTACAATCGACCCAACTTCGAGGTTATTCCTGTTTTTGTTTGGAGTTTCCTATGGCCGATTATTAACTATAGATAATCCCAATCCTGTATTGTTCCCTATCACCGAGGGGCATTAAATTTAGTATCTATTTCCTATTTATACATATTTCTTCCATGAACCAAATCCGATTTGCGGAAACCACTTTCCTAAATGCCAGAATCCGGGCATTAGTAGGAGATGAACATTATGGGGCAAATTATCCGATTTCCCCTCGTCCAACTACGCCTTCCCGGTCCTTTTCCTAGATCAAAAGAGTCCAACAATACCTGTCCCGGATTATTAACAACTATCCTTGCTTATCCTCAGCCAAGCGTATTTTGCTTGGCCGCTATCCCATTCGTAGAAATCCAATTTTTACATCAGTTCCTATCTCCGAAAACCGACGATTATACTACTCGATTTCGAAGATTGCTCCTTGATGCTACCATACTTCGAGCAATAGTTGATACTTGCAAGCTTAGTCGAATTATCTATTTGACCTTTGCATGATCAGTCCCTGTTGACATTGCCAAACTTCGGGCAATGACAAATTCTTGAAAGTCGGGGTCGAATTATTCGATTGACGCCTAAGCGTTTATACCTCCTTGTTATTATCAATCTTCGGGCAATGACAAATTTCTGAAGGTCGGGGTCAAATTATCCGATCAACCTCTAGTACGAGTTCTCCTTCCTAACATTGCCAATCTCCAAGCAATGCTAGATTCTTGACTACTGAGGTCGAATTATCCGATTGACCCTTATATGAGTTCTCCTTTTTAACGTTGCCAATCTCCAGGCAATGCCAGATTCCTGATGGTTGGGGTGGAATTATCCGATTGACCTTTATATGAGTTCTCCTCCCTAACATTGCTAATCTCCAGGAAATGCCAGATTTCTGAAGGTTGGGGTTGAATTATCTGATCAACCCTCATATAAGTTCTCCTTCCCGATGTTGCCAATCTTTTGGCAACGCCAGATTCCCAAAGGTCGGGGTCAAATTATCTGATCGACCGTTATATGGGTTTTCCTTCTTGATGTTGCCTCCTGAAGATTAGGGCCGAATTATCCAATCAACCCCTATATCGGTCTTCATTCTTGACGTCGCCAAACTCTAGGCAATGACAAATAGTCGAAGGTTAGGGTCAAATTATTAATCAACCCCTAAGTGGTCTATCCTTCTCGACATTGCCAAACTCCGGACAATGGCAAATTCCTGAAGGTTGGGGTAGAATTATCTGATTGACCCTTGCAATTCTACACCTTAGTCCTAATCCTAGATTGAGCATATTGGTGCTTTTATCTATACACCTAAAGGCTTGGGATTGAATTACTTGATCAATCCTGAAATGTAGGGTAGAATTATCCAAGCGACCCTGGAAGATTGGGTCAAATTATCCTATTGACGCGGAAAGGTGAGACCGAATTATCCGGTCGGTCCCAAAAGATTGGGTCGAATTATCCGATCGACCTAAAAACCATATTCCCTAGCTATGACCCTAGGCTTAAGAAGTTCATATTTAAAGGACGGGGTCAAATTATCTAATCGACCTCTGAGACCATACTCTTTGACCATTATCCCAAGACTGAGGAGTATGATCTCGACCGTATTACTAATCGCACAGTATGGGAATTTCGCTTACAAAACACAGTTCCATTGGTTCAAGAAACCAATTCATTATTATAAATGAGAAGTTTGGCAAACCCTGCCTTATTGTACTACCCCCATGTTCTATGCATTCCGGTTTATGATTTTACCAACAATTGCAACCTTGAACGTTCTATTTCCAAGGTTTCACTCTATTTTGTAAGGTCCTTCCCAATTCGGACCAAATGCCCCCGTACCCAGGAGAACTCGTTTCCAGACAAAATTTGCTATCTTGAAAATATAGTTTTGGGCCTTAGTGTTAAAGTGTCGTGCTACTCTTTTCTGGTGAGCAACAACCCTCAATTTTGCTTCTTCCCTTTTCTCATCAACCAAATAAAGGGACTCAAGCAAGAGTTCCTCGTTTACCTTTGGATCATTAAGCCTTTTATAATGAGAAGGGACTTCTAATTCTATAAAGATCATTGCTTCTGATCCGTATGCCAAAGTGAACAGTGTATGCCCAGTCGCAGACTTGTGGGTTATTCTATAAGTCTATAATGCTAGTAGAATCTCATCAACCCAATTGCCTTTGGCTTTCGTTAACCGTTTCTTTAAAGCAGACTTGATGAACTTGTTCACTGCCTCTACCTATTTGTTTTCCTAGGGATGTGCAACTGTTAAAAAGCTCATCTCGATTTGGTTATCATTTTTAGAAATCCTTGAACTCGATGAGTTCTGTTATTCGTAATGATATTCTGAGGTACTCCGAACCTGCAAATGATGTTCTTTGTTATGAAGCTCATCACCTTTTTCATTATAATCATAGCAAGCGATTCCGCTTTAGCCTACTTCATAAAGTAGTCCACTACGACTGTTGCAGATTTAGCTCCTCCTTTCGCAATTGGTAGCACTCCAATAAGATCAATTCTTCAAATCGCAAATGGCCATGGGCTAACCATTTTCATAAGCTCTAAGGATGAGGCTCTAAGGATCTTCGCACACCCCTAGCAACGGTCCCATCGCTTGGTGTAGTTGGGTGCATCTCGGTTTATCATTGACCAGAAATATTCGTAATGAAGTATCTTCTTTGCCAAAGTCTGGCCTTCAGTTTGATCAACCCAGCTGCCCTCATGGATTTCTATGAAGATCTTCCTAGCCTCATCTTGGTTACACATCAAAGCGGCGGTGGGGGAGGGGGTAGAGAATCCTCTCCTATACAACACTCTTTCTTACATCATGAACCGATGTGCCTTTCAAAGGAGTTTCTTATGTTCATTTCTATCTCTCGGGAGAGTTCCCATGAGAAGATAGTCTTTGATTAAGGTCATCCATGACTCTACTTCTTTTGCAATCTCGAGAATCCAATCGACATCCATCTTGTTGATATTTGGAGCTGTTAAAACCTCCATTGGAACCAAACCCATTAGTTGTGCTTTCTCGAAACTTGCCAACTTAGCTCACGAATCAGCCTGTGCATTCTCCTCTATGAGGATGTGCATAACCATATAATGTTCCATGTCATCTAACAGTTCCAAGGCTTTCATCGAGTAGAGAGCTAACCTCGTGACCTTAGCCTAATATTATTTTCTTACTTGACAAACCACGAGTTGGGAATCGTTGAATATGTGCAGAGTCCTTATTCCCAGCTCCTTAACCATCCTTAATCGCGATATCAATGCTTCGCATTCAACCTCGTTGTTAGTTGTGGGAAACTCCAATCTTAGTGCATAGCAAACTAAGCATCCCTTCAGAGTTACCAACACTACTCCTACACCTAAACTATGTTCATTTGAAGCTCTATCTATGAACAGTTTCCACTGACCAAGTGTAACCACCTCCTCTTCTTCTTCACAATCGCACATGGTGAACTTAGCGATGAAGTCCACCAACGCCTGCCCATTTATCACACTCCTTGGATGGTTAGTGATATCATACTGGATAACCTCTATGTTCCATTTTAGTAACCTTCTCGAAGTCTCGGGTTAGCACAACACTTGCTTAAGAGGCTGATACATTAGTATTTTGATTGGATGTGCCTGAAAATACAGACGTAGTTTCCTAGACACAATCAGCAAGCAGTACGTGAGTTTTTCCAACTTTGGGTAGTTCTTTTTAGCTCTAGTAAACTTCTTGCTGACATAGAAAATCGGTCTTTGTCCGCCTCCTTACGTGCTAGTGCTGTTCTTAGCGTATGAGCAAACATTGCCAAATAAACAAACAAATCCTCCCTGTTTAGTGGTTCCTTAAAAGCATTCTACAATCCTAACTCCATTCAAAGTTCTCCTTGCCCTTCTTGAGGGCATCAAAGAAGGGTATACATTTATCCATTGCCTTTGAGATGAACCGCTCAGTGCAATGATCTTCCCATTTAAGCTCTATAGTTGTTTCTTCGTATTTAGGGCAGTTACGTTCCTCAGGATGCTAATCTACTCTGGATTGGCCTCAATGCCCCTCGCATTAACACTAAATCCTAGAAATTGTCTTGATGCTACCTCGAAAAAACATTTCAATAGATTCAACTTCATTCCATATTTTCGTAAAACTTCAAACATCTCTGAAAGGTCATCCTAATAGTTCCAGGATACCCATGATTTCACATGAATGTCATCCGTATATACATCCATTATCCACCCAATTTGATTCTTGAACATAGAATTTACCAATCCCTGGTATATACAAATGGCATCACTCGATAGCATTATAATCCCAAATCCGTTATAAACCTAGTATTTTCTTGATCCGATAAATGCATCAAAATCTGGTTATAGCCTGAGTAGGCATCCATAAATGAGAGCAACTCATGTCCTATAGTTTCATCCACTAGTTGGTCAATCCTGGGCAAATGAAAGCTGCCCTTTGGGAAAGACTTATTCAAATCTGAATAGTCAATACATGTTCGCCACTTTCCGTTCGACTTCTTAACCAACGCGGGGTTGGATACCTATTCAGGGTATAAGGCATCGTGATGAAGCTGTTCGCCATTAACTTATCCACTTCTTCCTTCAATAGAGCGGATAGCTCCAGACCCAGATTGCATCTTTTCTGTTTGACTAGTGCAAACTTTGGATCAATATTTAGTGCGTGACATGCTATTTCTGGTGATATCCTGCACATATCTGAATGCGTTCAAGCAAATACATCCAAATTTCCTCGGAGGAAATTAACCAATTCCTTCCTTAAGTTAGCACTGAGATGAGACCCAATCTTTAGGACCCAAGTTGGATCATCCATTTCGATTAGAACATTCACCGTTAGCTCAGCCGGTGCTAGTCACCCTTCCTATGACTTCTTCCTAAGATCCATAGCCTTGTCAAACCTGCTATGGTTCTCGAGCCAGGGTCCAGGCTTTAGTTGCTATACTTGATAATCACAGATGCAGATTCTTCTCCACCTCTTTGCCTTTCCCATGTCGCTTCGCTTCTCTCAGTTCCGCAATGTAATATTCCCTTCCAGCGCTTTGGTCTTCTTTTACTGATCCAACCCCATTTTCCATGGAAACTTCATCACCAAGCACCATTGAGCTAATGCGATTCTAAAATAATTGAAGGTCGATTGTCCCAAAAAGGCATTATATGCCGAGTACTCATCCACTATAATGAATTTCTGAATCTGGACTATCCTGCGATCTCCTTCGCCTAATTCCATAGGCAGATCAATCATCCCGATCATATATTTCGCTTCGCCCATAAAGCCTTGAATCTTGGTTTCACAAGCTATCAAATCCTTCATGTTGATCTTCATTTGATTGAATTTTATCCTAAACTATATGTGCACAGAACTTCCAATATCGACCAAGACCCGACATATGTTGTTGGTCTGATTCAAACTGTTACCACTATGGGGTCGAAAGTTGGCACTTCGACTCCATAGGCATCCCTATTTCTAATATGATATCATTAATTATCATCCTTTGTTGCTTAGCCGAAGCTCCATTTTCTATGGCGAAGAAATCCTCCAATGGTACGTGCTTTAGCGAGCTCGCGTATCATTCCATTTCCCTCCAGCTTTTCTCCACTGGATAGTGTCCTTCAGTTATGGTGTTGATAATTAATTTCCCATCATTACGCCTGGGCCCTTCTTCACTTGGTCCAGGCTAATTCCCTTGGGCAAGCGGCCCTTGGGATCTCGTGGCTTGACTACCATCCTAGGGCACTTTAATGTACTGTTGGAGCTTATTTTTCCTTTTCAGTTCTTCAATGAGATCCCTAAAATGCCAGCACTTCTACGTGTTGTGTCCATGAGTTTCATGGAAATGAAAAATCTTTCGATAGCACCTTTCCCGCTCAGTTGCCTCCTTCCGAGGTGGCTTTTTATACCGTTTTGTTCCTTGCATAGCAGGGTACATGTTTTCCATCATATCGTTTAAGGGCGTATAGTCTTCTGGTTTCATATCCCTCAGGCGTTTCTTGTTTTCATTGCGCTTACCACCAAGGCCTTGATTCCTTCTCTATTGATTGCTAGAGTTTCCAACATTAACTGCCGCATCACCAGAGCTTTCTCCAGCCTGTTTAATCACCACGTTTCTCCAGATAACTTCCTTCAATTATCCGTCATCGGCCTTTCCTACAGCTAGACTCACCTCTTTCCATCGCAGGAACTAGTTATCCTTCCGATGAAACTCTTCCATAGCCATAGGTTGCTTCATTTTTTGCCATCTACCGAAATCTATATCTGGCTGTATGCATCAGACCAACGCCATAAATACCAGATCTTCCTTCGGATTACTTAATACTAACAATATTGAACAGATTCAAGAACCCCTTCAGCGACTCCTAGGGCCCTTGAGACAGTCTTGACAAGGATATCACATCCTTAGGCTAAGCAGTGTGGAGTCGAAACTGCTCATTAACTATCTAGCTAAATCATCAGAAGTCGATATGGATCTCGGTGTGAGCCTACTGAACCCGTCGATGCAACTCCTTCCAAGAAGATAGAAAAAATGTACATCGAATAACATCTGTCGCCTTGGCATCGTCCATATGCCATTCAGACTTAAGTAAATGTTGCTTAAGATCAGTAGTCATGTTATATAATGGCATAGTCCGCATCATAAACTTCCAGGGATATTTTTCTCTCAGAATATTTTCCGTGACCAGAGTTCTGCTTAGCGCGGAACTCTAATCCTTGTTTACCTTTACTTTCCTCTACCATCCTTTTAACCATATCTGCTATGTATTTCTTGCTAGCATGGTATTCCAAAGGTCGACTATCAGGGGCTGCATAGAATGTTTGGCTCTACAAATGATCTCGGTTCGCCCGTTGACCTCCAGGCACTCCAGTCTTCGAGAGAACCACTCCTCTAGTTTTCCATTGATGTTCAGTTGGTTCTATTGCAGTTGCTTGAACCCCACCTCCATTGACTTTGACATCTAGTTCTTAATCATTACCATGCTACAGATCATCCTCCGAGTCAGATAAGTCCAAAGCTTCAGCTCCCTATCCTCCTGTTGTCCAAAAATCCTCTCGGTGATGAGATGATACCTCTCGTTACCGAGTTGTTTTTTTTGGGGATGTTCTAAGTTCCTCTAGTAACTCCTTCGGTTAGCCTAGCAACTTCTTTCTTTTATTTTTGTCTTTCATTTCACCTATACGGACCAGAAATAGATGATTTTTCTTCTACAAATCCGAGGGGAGAAGCTTCTCCATGTTCCTTCCAGTCCTTTGCCATTGCTGGGTCAACAGTGTTATGCTAGCGTATATCTTTTCCATCAAAACATTCTGACCATCAACCAACTTCTAGTTCAACTCCTGCATCATCTTATCAAGATCAACCATAGTAAAAAATTCATGTTGAGCAGATGATCCTGGTTCTACCTGCTGCTTACTAACTTCTAATTGGTGAGAATTTCCTTTATCACCACCAGTTCCTTCTCCTTCCATACCAGCAACATCCCAGTTGATCTTCTAGTTTTCCTAGGCGCCATTGATTTCTATCAGCAAGTTTTTAATTTCCCTAAGGCAAATCTTTCAGATCTAATCACTATATCTCCTAAAACAAAAAATAGCAAGCTAGATCTAATCCGTGAGTATCAAAGTCCGCACTTAGTGAAAGCACCAAAATGTTGATGCTAAAAGTGACACAACACCAAAAATGCTATTGAAATATTGAGATCTAGCAAAAAGTATAAGAAAACAGTAAGAACATAAGGATTTTTAGAGTGGTTCGGAAATCTTTGGCCCGTCCATTGTAGCTTTTATTGATTTGTATATTTGAGAGATCTTGAGAGAGATTTGGAGAGATTTAGGGTCACTAGCACAATAGTTTCACCAAACTAAAGCCTATAACAGCAAATCGTGGCTTTCTTGGTGATAGCCATGAAGGAGAGGTAGGAGATGAAAAGGATAAAGTGACAAATGTCCATTTTCAGTAGTTCTAGAGTCTGTATTTATAGAGAAATTTGCCAGTAGACTCGGAGGTCCAAATATAAGTCCAAAGGTTCCGGGGAGCTAAAGTCAGCTCAATTTCCTATAAGCTCTTGGTACCGAAAAAAACCTTTCGCTATCGACTGGTTTTTGTGGGGGAATTCTCCCCTTCCTTATCTATTTAGCCTTCCTATCTATGATTCGTTGCATTCCAAATAATTTTCCTTAAATGTTGAGTTGTTTCTAACAATTTCCTTGATACTGCTTGTCTTTTCCTGCTTTTTTGCTTTCTTCTAAAGAATCCTTAGAACTGCTTGTTTATTCTTTAAGGAAAGCACTTCATAATGATCACCAGAGTCTGTACTTCAAGTACAAGTGGTTTGGGAGGTTCAATGGGAAAGTGGGTCCTCTTAGTACTGAGTTATTCACTTCGCTCCTTTGCCTTTGGAACTTGTTTGAGTATAGTCCTATGATCCTTCTAAGTACGTTTCCTAGTTCATGAATCATCTTGTCTTCGTCTTGACGTTCTAACTTCCATTTGAAAATCTGTTTGATCAAAAAACCAATTAACATAAAATATTGATATATTTTTTGTTTCAATAAACATAAAAAATAAATAATAAAAAGTAGATAATTACATAAATTTTGATTGAAACTAGTTCAAAACATATGATTATAAATATTTTCAAAAATATCGTTTGAACCTTGAATTAAAGAAAACATATTTATATCCATGTTCTTTTATGTTGTTAGATATTTAGACGAAGATTGAGGCAGTGGAGATTGAGATGGAAAGTTAGATGGAAACTAAGATTAGTTCTCTTCCATGATAACAAAAATTTTAATTAGGGAATTAAGATTAGGGTTTCGGGATGAAAAGAAGAAGAAGAAGACATTTTGGTGGGAGAGAAAGTTTGGTGGAATGTCACTAACCAGTAAAGGTCAAATTAGTAATTTAAATTTATTCCTATAAAGGAAGAAGAGTTAGTTTGATTCTTCCCTTAAAAAATATCTTATTGAAAATTTACATTGTTTCGTTTGCTCAGCAAAACTCCATTTAACAATTCCCTGGTTAAAATGCATAGGAATTCTTTAGTTAATAAGGTATTATTTCATGGTATAAAAGTCCAATCTAAAATGTTGCCCAGCCTTATATTCACATATAAAATGTTGCTATCCAAAATTTTAAAACTAGGCTGCCATAGTTAAGTACTAAAAAAGTTACCATGGCCCCACAAGTTAAATTACAAATGTTAGTATATAACCATTTTTATAGAAATAAATATAAAACCTACTATCACTATTGAACTTGTTACCCAATGGATTAGTTGCTTTAGATAGTTGTATTGCTAGCCTTTCTCTAAGGAAGAACTAAAAAATCATGTAATCAAGAGCATCACCAAATTAGAAGTATCACGCCAATTGAGACATACATAGGAGTTTTGAGTATAAGTTTCTATTTTTTTGTCCTTGCAACAAATATTCATGTATCAATAAATATGTAAATTAGATATTTTCTTTGAAAAATAAAAAACACAATTTTGTTTGTGCTTGTAGGGATATTTTTCAAAAATTAATATGATTTTCATATATATACTCAATATTTTTAAAATAACTATCTTTTAATCAATTTAACCTAAATGATTACCACATAAGGGTAAATATAATAAAAATAAAATAGTGATTGCTACCAACATATGGAGATGCCACGTGTTCATTTAATGAGTTATATATTCTGGTTTATACATAATAGAAATAAAATTGAATACTAATATAAGTAGCATACTACCATCTTCATCTTTAGGCTTCTTTATTCACGAATTCAAAATAGCAATTTGTCTATTCTGCTAAAACATAAACTTAGACTACTCAAATGAGCACCTATGACTTTATAGAGAAACATTAGTAAACAATGGGTTATACAATAGTTTGCTATGAATAATGTCAGTTTAGAAAAAAAACACACGCACTTACATAAATGCATACATATGTATGTATGTATGTATGTATATGTATATGTATGTGTATACAGTTTACAATGAGGCTATACTGTAGAAGGGAACGGGTTGTCCCTTCGCTATCACAATAAAAGCATTGATATCATAATATACAGTTTATCATTACATATTAAAGGATCATAAGAGTTTAACTTGCATAAGTAATACCAGTTTCTACATGAACATTTCCCCTCTATCTATGTATACTACATCGTATATTAATACTTCAATGTTACCTATTAATACCCTAATTATTGATTTTGATGAACAACCATATAAATATTACTACTAAATATCTCCGAGTTGTGTAGTACTTTTATACATTTTAAAGAGATAAACAAGAACTAAGTGGAAGCAAATGAATTATACATATGAAGATTAATCAGCGCAAATTGAAGTACAAAACCATTGAAGAAAAATGAAATGCAAAAGCTGTAGCGATAGAGATATTTGAAGTGATGAAACTTTGAATCTGTGTTAAAGACCCCATGATAATTATACTTTAAGATCATCAACCATTGACCTCAATCAAACACAAAATATCAACAAATATGAAGGACTTTGAAATTTGATAATCAACACATGTATGTCGACATATCCCTCCTAAGTATATGGACATATACACATGTATGTCGGCATATCCTTCCCAAGTACGTTGACATACCGACTGTTTTTCTGCTTTTTAAACTTCAAATGAAAGGATTTTCCCTCGACCTCATCACCAATAGACATGTCTCTTCAATCACTACTTAAGAGCTTTGGAAAACGAAATTTTACTCACAATATTCTCATTCTCTTCTACTCTTTCATTTCCACACTTTTGAAAGAGAAAGATCCATTACATATTCTTCCACTTTCTTTGCAAATCTATACTCTTCCACTTCAATTCTTTAAGGATTTGCAAACCCCACAATATCAAAGAATTCATACTTTGAATCCATATCATTCTCTTTCTGATTTCATACCATTCTTCAAAAAGTTCAAAGATATATTAATATTGGAGATCTATAGGATCATTATACCGAATGTACAAGAATCTGTATTGAAGATACAAGTACTTGGTATAATCTATCGTTGATTGTAAGAGAAGAAGGTATTTTTGTAGCATGTGAAATCAAGAGGGTGATCTTGTAGCCTGATAAATTAAGAGGGTGCATCTTGTAGCCCGTGAAATCAAGATTGTAAAGGTGTCATTACTACCTTTGTAAAGAAAGTGGTGATAGTGAAATTCTGTACGGTGCAGTACAACACTGAATGTAGGATTGGTCAATTCGAACCAGTATAAAAATTCCTGTTATTGTTTACTTACTGCCATTTTACTTTATTACTTACTTATTCTGTGAATATTTGTTTCTATTTGCAATTTGAGTAGATACAGTTTTATAATCATAAGTAAGTAATTAAAATACACACTTCACCCTCTCTAGTGTATAAATAGCCTTAGAATCCATTCCACATTATGTTATAGACAACCTATTTTCCTACATTTGGTATTAGATCCATTGATTTTCAAAACTTTAAAACTTAATTTTTGAAAAGTATAAGTGGCTAGTAACACTAGTAACACTTTCTTTAGTACTTTTAGAGAAGGATAATTTATTACTAGACCCCTACAGTTTAATGGTAGTAATTATGCTTATTGGGCTTGTAGGGTGAAATTTATTAGCAGCCTAGTGGTTTAGATATTTGGAACATTACCCAAACTATAACAACCCATAATTTCTGTAATATTTTAATTGGAATTTCAATTTAAAAAAATTTGAATTTAATTATTTTAAAATTGATAAATTTGGAATTTTAATGCATAATTTTGAATTTTGATGTAAATTATTCTTCCAAATTTAATAAAATAAAGATTTTTCTGAAAATTCAAATTTTGGTCCACTTTGGTCAAAGTTTGACTTCCTGTTAAAAATTTTAAATTTGAAATTTTATTCTTTTTTTATGAAGCTAGATTTAATTCTAACCTTTTCCCTGCTTTTCGTTTCGTA
Organism: Allium fistulosum; assembly: GCA_030737815.1. Classification (NCBI taxonomy): domain Eukaryota; kingdom Viridiplantae; phylum Streptophyta; class Magnoliopsida; order Asparagales; family Amaryllidaceae; genus Allium; species Allium fistulosum. Next base: position 591,580,264 of record CM060905.1, on the reverse strand, counting down.
AAATTCTGATTTTTACTTCTCCAAATTGGCAGTTTTCAGCGTATTACACGCAATTGTTTTCATGTTTTATTTCTTTTTATTATTGGGCTTAGACAAATGGGCTAGAGTATTCAAAAAGTCTCCTGAATAGTCATTAGAAATGAACAGTCATCAGTTGAGAAACAAAGTACGTACAAATTTATTTTCTGCCTTCTCATTTCTCATTTCTCATTTCTCATCTCCTGCTCAGAAACAAATTACAATAAGTTCTTCTTCCCCTTTCTCAAATTTTTCTCTATTTTCTCTAAATTTTTCCTCCTTCCTCCTCCTAAATTTTGGCCATGCTTGTCACCACCTCCACCTCCTCTTTTCTCCAACCAAAACCGACCTCCTCCTCTCCATAATCATCACAAATCCTAGCCATGACAAACCCTAAGCCAAAACCCTTCTTCCCCTTCCTTTTCCCCCTCTCTCCTTCCATTAATTCGGCCATCACCACCATCCTCCTCTCCAATTGCCAAACCCTAACCCTAAGCTATCATAGCCGAACCCAAACAACCCCTCTAGGCCGAACCAATGTGCCTTTTGGCTAGCCCTTTCATGTGTTTACAAATTATAATTTTCTACTTTTATTTTTCTATGTGAATTTATTTGTTTACATATGTATTTTTTTTCTTTCTAAGTTTTGGATTTGGATTCTCCTCCCACTCAAACTTGTTCGTGATTGTCGTGCTTATTCGTAGTTGTTGTTTTTGTTTGGAATCCTTTTCTCTAGCTAAAGAAGGTGAGTAATCACGCTTGACTACATACTTACATTTTTGTGAATTGATGACATTTGAATTGTATGTATATGTATATGTATATGCAAGTTTGTAATTTTATTTATGTTTATATTATGTTATTCCACCTGATGTTATACCTATTATGATCGTATGCAATGATATGTTATTTATTGTTCTGTTTATTTCATATTCTGTTCTCACACTGCAAGTTCCTTCACTATGGGTTGAAATGATACATACCCGAACGGTCTTTAGATTAAGGAAAATTGTTATGGGCTGAAATGATAGGCCTTAGCAATTTTTATTTGACTTGGGATTGCGGGTATGAAATGATATAAACCCGAAAATTTATTAAGTTCGGATTGAAATGATATAAATCCGTATTTACTTGACCCTAGGTTAGAAAATTTTATACAGACTCCGTGGTTGGTTTTAAAATAGTTTTCTAAAAATTATTAAGTATTTTGGATTTTAATATATGAATTTCAACCAAAATTTTAATGAAATGATTGCTATAAAATTTTGTACATTTATTTACATGTGTTAAATTTTTATAAAAAATTAATGGTTGGAAATGTAAATTTTGGAATTTAATTTACAATATGAAGGTTAACTGAACTTTAATAATCCAATTTGACTCAATAATGCTCTTTATTGTAATAAAAAATGTAAGTTAAAACGTACATTTGACATGTAAGTTTTAATTTATATTGATTAAAATGATAAATACTCTTTATTGTAATAAAAATGTAAGTTTTAATTAATGTACGATTGATTAAAATGATAAATGCTCTTTACTGTAATAATAAAATGTAAGTTAAAATATACATTTGACATGTAAGTTTTAATTAATGTAATATTGATTAAAATGATAAATGTCTTTATTGTAATAATAAATTGTAAGTTAATAATGTATTGTAACATGTAAGTGCTAATTAATGTAATGGTATAATTTAGGTAATAAATATAATGAATGCTCTTTATTGTAATAATAAATTGTAAGTTAATAATGTATTGTAACATTTAAGTGCTAATTAATGTAATGGTATAATTTGGGTAATAAATATAATGAATGCTCTTTATTGTAATAATAAATTGTAAGTTAATAATGTATTGTAACATGTAAGTGCCAATTAATGTAATGGTATAATTTGGATAATAAATATAATGAATGCTCTTTATTGTAATAATAAATTGTAAGTTAATAATGTATTGTAACATGTAAGTGCTAATTAATGTAATGGTATAATTAGGGTAATGAATATAATGAATGCTCTTTATTGTAATAATAAATTGTAAGTTAATAATGTATTGTAACATGTAAGTGCTAATTAATGTAATTGTATATTTTGGGTAATAAATATAATAAATGTTCTTTATTGTAAAAAAGGTAAGTTAAACGTACATTTGACATGTAAATTTTAATTAATGTAATATTGATTAAAACGATAAATGCTCTTTATTGTAATAAAAATGTAAGTTAAAACGTACATTTGACATGTAAGTTTTAATTTATGTAATATTGGTTAAAATGATAAATGCTCTTTACTGAAATAAAAATGTAAGTTTTAATTAATTTAATATTGATTAAATTGATAAATGCTCTTTATTGTAATAAAAATGTAAGTTGAAACGTACATTTGAAATGTAAGTTTTAATTTATATAATATTGATTAAAATGATAAATGTTCCTTACTGTAATAAGAAAATGTAAGTTAATAGTGTATTGTTAACATGTAAGTGGTAATTAATGTAATGGTACCTTTTAAATGATTAAAACAATAAATGTCCTTTACTGTAATAATAAAATGTAAGTTAATAATATACTTTTAACTTAACATAAGGAAATTCAGCTTTAAATTGGAAATTTCAGTAATAAAGTTTATTTAACTAAAAGCATGGTTTAGTTAATGTCCAAATGAATTAATTAGTGTAATAAAATAGAAATAATAAATAACTATGTTAAAAATTGTAAGTATATAAATATTTTGATTATATAAAATGTTAACGTGGTAAGTATTACATTCCAAAATGCTATGATTCCTTAAGGTTACATTTCCAAAATGCTGATTTCTTAAGTATCACTTTTCCAAAATGCTATGATTTCTTAAGGTTATGTTTTCGGAATGCTACTACTTCAAAGATGTAATGTTTTCGAACTGCTATGATTATAAAGGTTGCATTTTTAAAGTGCTATGGTTTCTAAATTTTTATGATTTCGCAGTGTTATAATAAAATGTATAAATTTTGTAAGTGTTACAACTTTAGAAATGAATATTATTTTTAAAGAATAATGATATTGGATTTATATGGTTTTGAAATGAATATGTTTGATATGAAATATAAACCATTTGAAAATGAAATAACCAAGGGTTATAATAACGTTTGGTTGTAAAAGAGACCGGGATCAGAAGTTGTCATACTCTCTACCAACTCTGAAAACCACTTTAATAATTGTGTACGCGGTGGAGATTCCAGAATGAAGTAGGTGGTTGATGATGTTCTATTTGAGGTATATATGTGGACCTAACTCCCGTGAGTTAGCTTAAGGTGGCTAAAACAGGAGCAATCGACAGGCCAAGTGAGGTAGCTCCTCCGATCAGACACACTTCTTCGATTGCTATTCTATTACTTTGTGATTGATTTGGTGCGCACCTTTGATTTGGGAGTGTGGCTCGAGATGGGCGGTAGTGGCTGCTATGCGTTACCACCAGCCCGGAAGTGTAATTGGTATATCTACCATGGCATTGCCTAGTTATGCCGTGTCACCTACCTTATCGAGACCCCTACGAGTTTGTTTTGTACCATACCTATGGAGTGCTCTCTGACAACGCCCAATACGGGGGAGATTACGGTATTGTATAGACTATGGAAATATATAAAATGTGTTAAAAGGGATATGGGTAACGCCTTAACGCTATTTTAACAGTTTGCTTTACTTTAGACATTATTATAATAATGTATTGTACTACATAGTAGATAGTTTAACGGATCCTTAAAGGATGGGCAATCCCAAGTATCCTTTAAGTTACTGATGCATTTCTTTTACAGTTCACTTGAGTTGATTTACACTTTTTAAGTATGTATGTCCTGACTCGAGTGTTTTGTGTTTTACTTTACGCTCGGGTTAGCCTGAGTATCACAGCTTTGGATTCCTCTTTTGGAGTTAGAGATCTGCTAAAGATTTAGCTATTTATCTATCTATCATTTCTATTTCAGTTATTTCCATTCAGCTTTGTTTATGTATTAGCGAACCTATGTATTTGGATTTTCTGTTGTATCTATTTTCAGACTCTGGTATTTTGTATTTGTTTTGAGACTTTGTATCTAGTAGCTTCATGAACTACTATGTTTATTTTATTCCGCTGCGAGTTATTCTGATATTCTGTGTTTGTGATTCTGTGATTGATTTTATTTTCCCCAAATTTTATTAACAATCTGTTGTTTTGAATTATTCAAGTTTGACATGTGTGGTTTTATTGTCGATTTGAATGGTCCAAAATAGCGGGATGTTACACAAACTGAGTACACCGAGCCTCAAATGAATTATGCATAATGGACCAGTAATCAAAAGACACAAGCACTCAACAATTCAAAGGCTATGAATATTTTATTTTGTGCCTTGGATAAAAATGAGTTTAACATATGTTTATTAGTAAAAGTGCATATGAAATTTAGAGAACACTGCAAGTCAAACATTAAAGCACTAGCAAAGTCAAGTAGACAAAGATATCCATGTTAGCTAATAAATTTCAATTGTTTAGAATGAAAAAAATGAACCCATTCATGATATTATTCTAGATTTCAAGATATATTACATGCATTAATATCATTGGAAAAGAATGTTACGGAAGAGGACCAAGTCAGAAAGATCTTGAGTTCATTTCTAGTGAATGATATCAAAAGACTCTGGTAATTGAAGAAGCCAATTATATTAGTATTATGAAAATAGAAGATTTTATTGGTAGTTTAATGTCCTATAAAGTACGATTGCATGTTAGAAAAGAGAATCAAGAAAATGATTAGAAATCACTGACACTCAACGCTACAAATGACAATCATGAACCAGATGATGATGATACTGAGGAAATCAATTTCATGACCTTTAAGAAATACTTGAAACGTAGGAGAATGAACGAACTTCAAAAAACTAACAACTATACAGATAATTTCAAAAATGGAAATATTGTCAAGTGTTTCGAATGTGATAAAGCTGGTCATTTGAAAAGAGATTGTCCAAACCTAAAGAAATAAAAGTACTCTTCAAATACTTTTAATAAGAAGAGGAAACAGGTTTTCAATGTAACATGAGATGATCAAGATACATCATTAAGTGATAATGGTTTGGAAACTGAAAATGCCAACATTTGCTTCATGGTAAATGATGACCAGGTATGGAATATTATTGAAGAAATTATGAATGTTTCAAATAATATGTATAAGGGATATAAAATGCTTATAAAATAATACAAGATTAGTTTAGCAGAAATATGTAGATTAAAAATGTTTAATGAAATGTTAACCGAAGAAAACAATGTCTAGAAGAAGAAATTAAACGACATAATGAACATAATAAACTTGAAAATTTTAAAAAATAAAAAAGTGAAAATGAATCATTAAGATTGGGAAATCTTTCAATGAAGTCAAAGATCACTGACCTAAATGTCAAAATAACATCTCTTGACAATGCTATTCTTAATTGTAATAAGGATTTTAATAAAATGAAAATTGATGTTGATAAATTTAACAAAGGGAATGGTAATCTAGAAAATTTATTATCTACATCTAAACCCACTAATAATAAACATGGACTTGGATACACCTCTAAACCTTAGTCAAAGAAAAATAGTACTCAAAGTATTAAACATGCTAAGGGTACCAAGTTCAAACCAAAACCTAAAAAAGTAAAGTTAAAACCCCCAAATAACTTCACTAATTTATGGGTTCCTAGAAGGTTAAATAATAATAAAAAAGAAGAATATATTGACAATTTTATTAATGAAGTTCATTTACCTTATGATTATATTTTGAAAGGGCATTCAAACTCTTCATGGGTTTGGCTTCCAAAGACTTAACCCCATGGACCCCAAAATAAAATAGGGTACCAGTGCGCATATTTTATATTATTTAGGTACCGAACAATGAATATCGGACAACAGATGTTCAAAGCATATAAAGAAAAATCCATAGATACCAAGCGACACTATGTACCAAGATGGTGAAATTGTGAACATTGGATATGTTATTGGCATCAGCAAAGTCAATAATTCTAAAACTCCTCTTATTTTAAATGTTTACTTGATAAATTTTATTTCACGTTTTATATTGATTTTAATTCCCCTTGTGAGTTTTATTTATATACATTTACATATATCTTTATATATAAACTTTATACATATTGTCTAGTTGTGCTTAAGTAATTATTTTTCGTCTATTTTTTTGATGACAAAGGGGAGAAAAGGTATAAATATACAAGGTAAAATGATAGAGGGAGTGCATAAAGTTAGGGGGGTCAAATATAGAAATATTATATTTTATCTTTCAAATATTTATATGGTTGTCATCATCAAAAGGAGGGAGATTGTTAATACCTTAAGTATTGATTTTGATGAGCAACCATATAAATATTACTACTAATATATCTCCGAGTTGTGTAGTACTTTTATACATTATATAGAGATAAACCAGAACTAAGTGGAAGAAAATGAATTATATATATGAAGATTAATCAGAGCAAATGGAAAATCAAAACTGATTGAAGAAGAATGAAACGCAAATGCTGTAATAATAAAGATATCTGAAGTGATGAATCTTAGAATCTTTGTTAAAGACCCCATGGCGACTATACTTGAAGATCATCAACCATTGACCTTAATCGAATCACAAATTATCCACAAATATAAAGAACTTTGAAATCTGAAAATCAACACATGTATGTCGATATATCCCTCCCAAGTATATCGACATATCCATATGTATGTCGACATACTGACCTTTTTTATATTTTAAAATTCAAATAAAGGGATTTTCTATCCACATCTTCACCAAAAGGCATGTCCCTTCAACCACTATTTAACAACTCTAGAAAACGAAATTCTATACACAACATTCTCATTCTCTCTAACTCTTTCATTTCCAAACTTTTGTGAGAAAGATCCATTACATATTCTTCCACTTTCTTTGCAAATCCATACTCTTTCCTTCCAATTCTTCATAGATTTGCAAACTACACAATATCAGAGAATCCGTATTTGAATCAATATCATTCTCTCTCTAATTTCATCATATTCCTCAAACAGTTTAAAGATATATTGCTGTTGGGGGTCTATAGCATCATAGTTGTAATGCCCCACCTTTATACCAATATTACCCAAGATTATTACAAGTAATATATTCGAGTAATACCAATAATAATGCTAGATAGAAGCGACCATCCATGTCAACTCCCTTGGGCTAACACTATCACGTTTGTCTTTTACCTCACAATCCAATATAAAACGTGAATAGTCTCGGCACAAAGCAATAAACATGTAGGCTAATATAAACATGATAATATATCACATAATATGCAACACAGAATCAGAGATTGCAGTGGAAAAATAATACAGGCCAAATATATGCGTAAGTGAGTTTACAAAAGAGAATACTAAACTCACATATACACACACAAGTTCGAAAGCTAGACAATTACAAAATATACATCACGAGTCACCATCTCTTAAATAAGAGTCATACAAAACCAATATACAAGGACTAGAACAAAATGATACTTATAATATATATCTATCTCCAAAGCTATCCCAACATCCAAGGTCACTAAATCCCTGTACCAAAAAAGTCTCGGTCTGACCCGAGTATTATGAAAATTATAAACAGGCCAGGCTATCTCTAAATATAACTGGGTGAGGTCATAAAATAAACTTGTATAATACTCATGATATAGTAATAACTATATAATATGCCACATCCAGTAAAAAGGCATTAATACCAAATCATCATATCATAAAGTCGTCTCATGCATATCAATGGCAATCATCTCAAATATGGTGATAATATCATAAACTCAGAAATCACAAGAATAGAAGAGACTGCATGAAAGCAAGTCAAACTTCGAAAAATGTAAGACTGTATAAAAGCGAGTTAAAACCAAATGACTAGCATGAATGCGAGTCAAAACAAGAGACTATCGTGAAAGCGAGTCAAAATAAGAAACTAGCATGAAAGAAAGTCAAAATCAAAAGCTAGAATGAAAGTGAGTCGTAGACGAGCACATTGCAAGTCAACAACTAAAGATGAACACATCGCAAGTCAGCATAATGGAAAAGCACATCGCAAGTCACCAACTAAAGATGAGCACATCAAAAGTCAACATGATAAACGAGCACATCACAAGTCAACACAATAGATGAGCATATCGCAAGTCAGCACAATAGACGAGCACATCGCAAGTCAACATGATAGGTGAGCTTAAAGCACACCAAACCATAATTGATCAATACTGATCAAAAGTATTATATACTTCCCAATAGTAATCACTCAAGTAACGCACGTGTATCCCATATCACTCGGTGTTACTTAAATATTTATTATAAGTTAGTAAATTACACTCACTAAAATATTTTATAAAATAAGTCATATAATTAATCGATGAGGTGATCCTTGGTGTCCCATACCACTCAGGACCTACCAAATCGTTTAATCATAGTTCTCATTGCATAGAACGAAGAATTTGCAAGAAATCAATCTTTCAAAAGTAATAAAAGAAATCTAAAAGGCATAAGTAGCTAAAGACAAAGCATAATAAAATGCTAAGAAGAAGTTATGGTTTATAAAGCAAATATTTTTATTTTACAACATATGGAGTAGTTATCAAAATAAATTACATATTTTTAAACTTCTTCCTTTGAAATCCATAAACCCATGTGTTGCTTGACTATACACACATACACATACAAACAAACAAACATACATACACATATATATTGATATGATAATAAGTCATAAATCTGAATTGGTATTCAAGTGTATGTAGCTATATATATATATATAGTTATTCAAACCTATGACATCAACAAGTTTGTAAAATAGGCCACAGATCTCTGATGATGGTACATCATTTTATGAACTTGAAAACGTATACGCAAGATGCATGGACCCATACCAACACAACAATGTATCATAAGATCAAACAATATCATTTAGATTTTCCAATTCAACCAAGATTTTATTCAGCAAATAATACTTCTATTCACAACAATTCAATTCAGTTCACTACCAAAATCATCATTTTTATCTAACCATACTAGCATGCGGTCAATTTAGAGAAAGCTGTGAGGATCACTCACCTTTCCATGATTAAGCTTGCCAAACAATGAATTAGACCTTGCTTTTGTAATTTCAGAAAACCCTAAAAATGACTTAACCAAAAGAAGAACACCTAGGAATCAAAACACTGTAAAACTGCAATCAATTGTCTAAAAGATGAATTAAAGCCTGAGAAGCTTACTTTGATTTTATCTTGAATCTCTAGAATTTAATTTGATTTTAATTTGCTGGTTTTAAAATCCGAGTTGTTACAACCCCCCCCCCCCTTAAAGAAATTACATTCCCGCAATTCTACTTCAGAGAAAAATCTATAGCATTTATATTACTATTAGTAATACGTTCATCTTTAAAATATACACTATTAACACAATAGTCCATCATTAAAACAATCATACAATATCCATTCATAACTATAACTCAAAAAATTCTACATTTACTACCTCGGTTTAGCATGTATTAGGATCCGCATCGACCTGTCAAATATTTAGTAAAGCAATCCAAAAACAATTATTAGACCTTTTATCAATGGCTTCTTGAGCTTAGCAATATCTTCCTTGCTCATAATCTATTATCATGGACTATGAGTTTTATAGAAACCCATTTAAATGATACTAATACTTGCACAAACAATTAAAATATTTTCCAAATGCCAATTTTTTAGAAAATTTCAAAGCAATCTCTATGGTACAAAGTATATTCCGAAAGCTCATGACATTCAGAACACAATAAATTCCATGACATTTTTTTCTCTATAAAAATTTGCATTTATATTTATAATAATCCTTTATTTACCTCCAAAATATTATAACACCCAACTTATATCACTCGAAAAATAGATGCATAAGGATTGGTAAATCCAGTTCTTTTTTCTTTCAAAATACTTTCCAAGATTTTAATCCCCTTCAATCAACTTCTTATCTTGAAAACCTTAATATCAAGTAAAAATTAAATCACTCCAAAGATATTTTAAATTTCAAATCCACTTCTTGAGAACTCAGATTCATCCATTTTAGTGGAAAATTAATTATGAAAGCTAAATGACTTCCTTTATCTTTAATTTTAATCTCAAAATCTTCTTTTATCAAAAGCAATTTATTTCAAATAAAATTTCAAAAATGATTTTCTTAAATTCAAGACACTTCATCTTAGCTAAATCTTCTTCTAAATGATTTTCTTAAAAATTACCACTTTACAAATAATATAAATATTTTTCACTTTAAGAAATACTTAAATATAAAATTTAATCTTTTATCTTTTCATGCTTCTCAAAAGTTTCTTTTTCAATATTTTTTTCAAATTCCTCTCCAGTCTTCACTTTCTAAATAAACTTCATTAATGTATAACATTCTTTCAAACTTTATACATCAATTCACAAAAATATTTTCCTTTTATTTTCTTATCTCAATCTTGGAAATTAGTTTATACAATATTTTACATCCTTTTTTAATATAAACACCTTTTTACAGTTTAAAATATAAACAATTTAAGGTGATTAAGACATTCAACTTATTTAATACCGCTTTACAAATCAAGATGTGAAATAATTTAAAGATCTCCTTTATAATTACAAACTTCCTAGTTTAAATTATTTATCACCAAAATTTATTTCTTTAAAGAATTACTTTCCATCAATATGAAAATCATAAAAATCTAATTATTGTTCAACTTTTTAATTTCTTTCAAGTAAAATTTCCATATTTTAAAATTCAAGAATTGGGAAGGCCAACTTCTAATGAGAAGTTGTATGTATAAAACAAAAATGATTTTCTTTTCATTTACTTTAAATATTTTATCTTACCAAACTTCATCTTAAATACATTTTCAAAACTCTCCTTTTCATGTTCAAAACTTAAAATCTATTCCATTACATAATATATCTTTGCTAGATATTTTTCTTAGCACATTTATTCCATAAAATCTCTTTCTTTGTTTTTATAAAAGGAATTTTATACTCCATCATTATTATACAAAGCTATACTTATACTTTAAGAAGAATACTTTTTATTCACAAAACACAAGTATTCAACATTTAATAATTCATTCTAATTATATGAATTATATTTTCATTTTAAACTTCTTAAATTTGAACTCATATATATAAGTTCTATATCACTCCACACTTCATTATAGTTATAAATTTTAACATTCATTTAAAACATAATATGTTATGCCCAATAATCTAAAAGCATTACACATAAATTTACTTTAGCATGCAAATTATATATATATATATATATATATTGAATCCTCAAAATAACTCATTTCTATACCAAAATAATATACCTATGAATTCGCATCTCAAATATTTACCAAAATATCTTTTTAAGAAATATTTGTAGTCTCATACTAACTACTTTTGATTATTTATCAAAACACCATATAATATTTCAATTCAAAAATATGGCTTATATACTTCTTTAAATTATAATCGTTAGTTTAAGACATTTTCTTTAGATCTTTACATAAGTGTGTGTGTATTTCCAAAACATTCATTTCATTTAAAATAATATTAAACCTACCTCTAAACTTTTATTTCCATTTCAAAATATTATTTATAACTCTTTCATAACCATTTATAATGCTTTCAAAATATTATAATACTTCTAAAATATTATAACTCAAGGCACTATTATATTACTCAAAAAATTATGTCCAAATGTCTCGTTCTAGTATTTAGGAATCTCTATCGATAACGTTGGACATACGCCTTGACCAGAATTCTTAAAGCACCTAATGAGCAATTTAACACACGAATATATTTCCAAATTTTTTATTTAAATATGATATATATATATATATCCTTTAATAATCGTGCCTTTACAAATTATTAGCATACTTATAATAATCCTAATCAAATATCTCATATATGCATATCCTTTATCAAAAAGAATTTTATTTAAATAGAAGCTTGCTTTTATTAAAATACTTTCAATTAATCATTTTATTTACATACAGTAATAGTTGACAACAATCCAATAATGTATTTATTCATTTATGCATGCATCAAGCAAACATCCAAATTTTAAATTCATTATACATTTAATTAATTATACAAATGAATTAATATTCCATTTTATACAAAACAAAATTTTCGATATTCCTTGTAGTAACTACACTGATGTAGGCACAGTAAGGTCTTATTCGCAATATTGAGGGTTTCTAACTTTTAAGTGTTAATTCCTACCCAATATAGATTTTAAAAAATTACTTACAAATTTCAAATAACTAAGCATTAATCAACCAATTAAACATATCTCAGAAAAACTAATTAATATGCCCAGCGGAAAGTAGTCCATCAGCTTTTGCTACACGACTCTGATCACTAACGGATCAGGGTACAACAATTCAAATTACAAGCCAATTGAGGTCGACTCATCCATAATGATAATTTATATAACAATATAAAATATTACAAATACGTCTCGATGATTATTCCCTAATAATTATTTATATTTCTATCTAGAATAGGAATTAAATCCTAAATCCAAACCCGCACAACCAAGGGAAGGGACTCTAAGTCTATTTAGGCCAAGATTCGTGTCCTTGAAATTCTATATTTTTCCGAAGCTCAGTTTCAATACCAAGCTGTAAAGCCATCTTTACACCTATATCACCCAAGAATATTATAAGCAATATCATTGTGTAATTGTAACGACCCGCACCTTAATGGCCCCAAATTTCGACAAAGATCAAAACCCAAGTCCATAAAAGCACAGATCATTGGATTTAATACCTACAAATAATCATGAGCATTATCAGAGATTGATAGTACTCACAGTGGAAATAATAATAGGATAAAAATACTGACTATGACTACTATCTTGGAACTAAAGGTATTCCTTGGGTAGCATATTGTCACATCAGCATCGATCATGAGAGAAAGAAAACTCTCCACCAATAAATCACATCCAACTTCAGTGATTTGTTCCTCTAAATATATTCCGTGGGTTGTAATAAGGAGGGGGAGGGGGGGTCAGAACAACGTTTTGGTGACTGGAAAAATATAACTGACCATTACATAAACTTATACCGATAGGTTTCCATTTAATTATTATGTCCAATAAGGTTAGCAATTCTAATATAACCTTGCATTGCACACACGATTACTTACTTATCTCTTCCCAAGGTAAGAAATACTAATGAAGCCATATCAACCACCCAATACTTCCAAATCCATTAACCACTTAATACTTCTAAATACGAAGTGGGCTTCTATAATACTTTTAAAAGAGAAATAGGTAGACTCTGTCATTTACGACCTTAATTGAGGTAGACCATATCATTTAAGATCTATTCCCATGGTGGTTTCCTAACAATGTTGTCAATGGTCAGTGGGTCTTAACTACAAGACCTCTAACCACTATTTAAGGCTTCTGACATTTAATGTCCAACTATTACCGCATCCATCGTCGATAAAATCATAGTCATGTAATAAATAGTACCCAAGCCACTTAATAATTTTTATTAGAAAATAAGCAGACACCGGTCATTTAAGACCTTAACTAAGGCAGACCTCATCATTTAAGACCTATCCCCAAGGCGTGCACCTAAATGGTACTATTATTATTTCGGCTTTAGCAATGTAATAGACGGTACCCAAGCCACTTAATACTTCCTAGTGGAAAATAGTTAGACTCCGTCATTTAATACATACTTCCAAAAGCATGCTCCTCAACGGTACTATCTTGCTGTCATTACTTGAAAATCTCTTAATACTTCTTTTATAGGAAAGAGGAGGTCCCTACAGTCACTTAAGACCCCAAACTTGAAGCGAACCCTTCTCGAGATATCCACTCTTTCTCTTTAATTATAAATATAGCATCTCATTAGGTTACTTCTTTCGATAGGGAGGCACACCCTTCAGCCACTTAAGACCTCAACATTGAAGTAAACCCTTTTTAGAGACATCATTGTTTATTTATTTGGAATCTCACTAGGTTACTTAATACTTCCATTTAGGAGAGAGGCAGACTCTTCAGCCACTTAAAACCTTAAATCAGAAGCGAACCCCTATGGAGATATCCCTCACCGCTCCTAATTCCAAATTTCGACCATTTAATACTTTCCAATTAAGAAAGCAAGCCCAATCTCTCACTTCATCATGGGTCGTTGGATTATTGATATCTCACATCAGTAGTAAGAACACCCGACTGCCGGTAGCCTCAAAGTGAAGGGCAGTCTTCCGTCGAGAGAACCTACAGAATTCGCATCACAAACCCACTAAGTCTAATTAATCATCCTAAGTTTATTTATATTATCTTAGGTAGACATTGGACTTAGCTTACTAATACCCTTTTTATCTAAGGCAATAATAATTACATTAAATATTTATCTACCCATAAATCCCCGTTTAACTACTCATAAATGTCAGTTTGTCCATAAAAATCCTAATGAACACTTCCTAAGACATTTATGTATGATTACTAATTTAAAATTAGTAACCTTTTATATCTATTCTAATTTTATCAGTCTCATTAATCTATTTACCATATTCATTTATTGCAACTCCCATACTTATACCCATTTATTGCAACTCCTATATTTATTACCATTTACTGGAGTTACAGCCTTTTAAATTCTTTTCTCATTAGTTAATTATCCTAAACGTGAATATTACATGCAAGCTCAATTATTAGCTTTTTATTTAATTGTTATAAGCATAGTAATTACATACAAATATTTACTTTTATCAAATATGTTCTAGTTATACACCTTTACTAGAATATACTTTTCCATGTTAAATTGTTGGAATCATATCTAAAATGGTTATCCGCTATAATTTCCTTAAATTAGTCCATAACAAAATATTTAACTTTAAAATATAAAAGATTGCATCGTTTGAAATTACAAGGAATAATCATTTCTTTTTATTTTTGAAATAGACAGTGTAAACTACAATGAATTCATCTTTACACATCTCCTTTTCTTTCTATTTGTATATATTCCTTGTTAGATCAAACGTTGTATTTTTAATACGGGAAACAAATCAAACTAATTTACAAATATTGAATGGATATAAATTCCGACAATTCCAAATATAGAAAAGTTTATATTCTAACAAGATTAGGGTAATAACCCAAATATATAATATTATTATACAACCTATTTTAGATCTGAATATTCAAATTAATATTCTAAATTCATACTTTTGGAACTGATTTCCAGATCAAGTTGTATATAATGCTAAATCTATTCATAAATAAGAATATGTAGGCGACATTTATTATATTCAGATCGTATTCAATTCGTTGCCTACAACACATATACAATTATCCAATTAGGAATTATTATCCCGCCTTTTGGCAAGGCCGTGACACCAAGGACTTAACTAGAAACCAAAGATAATCCGTCCCGAAGATCGGTTATACACAGGTCCACTATGGATACTGGTAAATTTGGTCCGAGTCCGGATCGAGCTACAGTTAACATGGTAAGACAAGTAAAGCTATGAAATGCAACATTCCAAATTTAAGGTCAATCGGAGTTCGTATGCTCAAGTTATGGATCGATCAAGATTCATGAGAAACATGTTTATTTTGTATCCATCACCTTCGTTTCCCTTGCCTTCGTATCCATCAACTCCACAACCATCCCTTTCGTATCCATCAAACAACAAGATCGATCCTAATCTATCTGATCATCTATTACCCACTTCGTATCGATCCACTTCCATCCATTTCGTATCAATCAACCAGGCATCGATATGAAACCAACAGTCAGCGATCGATACGAAGGCGGCCTCTAAGCATCGATACGAAGAGCAATACACAGGATCAATACAAAGAAGGCATAGTCAACCAAGAGAAGCGGTCCACTAGCATGAAACACAGATCTTCACATAACCGTCACTCCATGTCATCCGTACAAGATCGATCGATACGAAAGTATCGATACGCACCCTTCAGCCTACTTATAAAACCAACCTTGGATCGATCATAACTCAAAATCTACAAGTCCAAATGCCTTCAAATTTTCACAGGAGCTTGCTTACCACCTCAAGAATGCCTCTAATCGATCGCAACCCAAATGGACACAATCTTGATCTATACGAAGATGATAGGGATCGATCCCAATCGATCCCAAATGACCCCTGATCGATCTGATGGGCCCACCCACGTGTGAGAAGGAGTATTCTGAGTTCAGGGGCAGATATTTCAGACCTACACCTATAAATAGCACCCCTACAACTATAGAAAAAGGATTTTTTTTGACTCTGCTACGCCGTTACTCTGCCACAACTCCATTGTAAATTGAGTGTTAGAGTATTGTACTGTTGTAATCAGTTGTCAATCATCAATAAACAACAAAACATTCAAAGTGGACGTAGGCTACAATGTCGAACCACTATAATTTCTTGTCCTTTTCTATTTCTACATGCTTTTTATTGGTGTGATTGTTAGATTAGCCTCCTTTTCCATTTAATTTCTTCATTTTAATCTCTTCAATCACATCCGAAGAGTGTTGTGCCCAACTTTGGTACAAACACATTGGTGCTGTCATTGAAAAAACTCTGTTTTTCTTTGATTCAGTGGATCTACTACCGTTGTTGGATTGCTAAAATCTAAGGAGGTGATCCAGATCTGTCTTCCAATAGTTCCTTCCATTCTATTCAGATTACTCCAGATCAAGGAAAGAGCTACATCAATCATGGTGCGTACTACCAGAAATGGTTCATATGCTACAGATCCAGAAGGAAGGGATATGCAAGATCCCACGCAGCTGGCCACAGCAGGCCAAACATCAACTGGAGCTCAAGATCCATAAGGTCCTATGACTAGAGAGGAGTTCCAAACTCTCATGCAAGAGCTTACTTAGGGCCGTCAAGAGATCACTCAGCAGATCCGTGCCAACATGGAGCTCGCAAACCAACTGAACGAATAAAGGCGAAGGAGATCTAGAAGGGATCACGCTTCTTATTGCTCAACCAAAAGCTCAGCCTCATCTAACTTCAATCGTAGATCTACACGCCGTTGGCTAGATGGAAATTATGTAGAAACCTTCGGGCATCAGCATGCCGTGAAACTCGGACAGGTCGGGATTGGTCTTTCTACAAGGCACCAAGCTTGACCCTCCTTCCAAGGAGGGGCACTGCCGCTATAGATGTGGAAGCCGAGATCCAAAACCAACCAGGTCCAGCCCTTCGTTAAAACGTTCATGCTCAAGACCCTCACTTCCCTGAAGATCGGGAGCCATGGAGGCGAGGAACGGACTGTAGACAGCGACTGGACCGTCCCCGCAATACAGAACCCGACCGTGCTTTGGCCCTGAACATTCAGATGCCCGACATTCCAACCATGATACATTAGATGATCAGAGAAAGTAAAGGCCTTATAAACGATGATTGGGGAATCTCCAAAAGTCATACTCCATTCACTGATGACATCCTTTATGCAGATCCACCTCGTCGATTCAGGGTGCCAACTCTGCCAATGTACGGAGGAAATTCGGATCCTAACCAATATATCTTGAAGTATGAATGGCTCATGAACGCCGCTCGAGATGATGATGTGGTTAAGTGTAGAAGTTTTCATATCTCTTTGGGAGGCATTGCAACTATATGGTTTACTCGATTACCACCTAGATCCATCTCATGTTTTGATCAATTAGCAACTAAGTTTGTTGAGCAGTTCCGTATGCATGTTACAAGGCCAAAGGATGTCAACACCTTGTCCAGTGTTATCCAAGCACCAGGAGAGACTCTTAGATGTTCTCTAGAAAGGTTTCATGCTGCCTGTGCTGAGGTCACCAACCTCAATAATAATTCTATTTTGATGGCATTAACTAAAGAGATCGATCCCGATTCCGAGTTTGGCAATTGATTGGCTGGGAAACCCTCCGCTTCATGGGATCGTTTCTATGCTAAGGCAGCCCAGTTTCTAAGGAGAAAAGACGCTAGATGATCTAGGAAGCAAGACAATGCAGGGCCCAATGTTGAAGGCATTTAGAGTAATGTTGCTGTGAAACAGACTAGTGAGAATTTCGGTAAAGTACAATTGAACATGCAGAACAAGCAAGGTCAACAGAAGGGCAATGGAGGTCAGGGAAAGAAAAGAGACCCAAATCGCGGACCAAAACCCAAAGCTCCCATGTTCGACCGATATACCCCTTTAAACACATCGCTGGAAAATGTTTATTTACAGACTTGTAATACTGGAAAGTATAAGAAGCCAGCTCCAAAACAATCATCCGAGAAACAAATTCAAACCAGGAAATTCTATAGATTCCACGATTGTTATGACCATAATACTAATGAGTGCTGTCATTTGCAAGACATCATCGAGAAATTGATTAGAGAAAGGAAGTTGGAATAGTATGTTCGGGCACCGTAGGATGGAGGTGCGGGCCCATCTAACCTGTGTCAAGGTCAAGGCCAAGCTAGGCCCGAAGAACCCGCACATACTGGCGGGAGGTTGGTAATAAACACAGTGAGTGGTGGTCCTCATCCAGCTGACTGAAGCTAGAAGGAAATGGAGTCATATGCCAGTTCGATTAGGCATGTGGACTTTGAGTGTTGTAGTAACTCTGATGACGGGGCCCCGACGAAACAATAGAGAACAATGATAGACGACATCGTTTTCAGAAACCGAGATCTGATAGAGTCGAGGCCTCCACTATCGATCTGTTAGTCATTTCAGCCCAGATAGGTCCTGCTTGGATGAAGAGGATCTTGGTCGACAGAGGAAGCTCTGTGAACATTCTTTTTAAGCGAGTTTACGACCAAATGAGAATGGAGGAAAAAGATCTGAAACCATGTCAGTCACTTATGCATGGTTTTAACGGAAGCACAACTATACCAGCTGGGATGGTGGAGCTGCCATTTGAGTTGGGTATCGGAGATTGTCGGAGAGTCTGGATGCTGCAATTTGTTATGTTAGACATTCATTCCCCCTGCAATGCTTTCTTGGGCCGACCGGCCCTCGCAGAATTCATGGCAGCAATTGCCCCATGGTGTTTGACTTTGAAGTTCCCCACTAATAACGAGATTGGACTAGTACATGGTGATATGGCGGCTGGACGCGCCTGTTATGTTGCCAAGCTGCGGAATGCGCAGCGTAAGAAGAAAGGAAAGAGCGTAAAGGAATCTCTCTACGCTCGTTTTTTCAGATAATTGACAGCTAACGCTTGGGCCTAGGCCCGGGCGCCACAACCAGTTCCTTAAAGATCTTGATCCCTGAGACAATAGTGATGAAGAGGAAGTCAAAGACAATCAGGCTTCCCTGGTAGAGTTGATGATCGATGTTCAGATCCACGACAATGATGACTCCAGAACAATGAAGGTCGGATCTCAACTCAGGCCCCAAATGAGACAAGAATTGGTTAATTTTCTCCGGGCAAACCTTGATGTGTTTTCCTAGACTCATTCAAACATGTGTGGGAACTCGCCAGACATCGCGAGTCATGCATTAAATATTGACCCGCGGCATGTCCCGATAAAAAAAAGGCGCGGTATGGATCCAACGAGATCTGCCTCCCTGAAGGAAGAAGTAAATAAACTCAAGTCGAATGGGTTTATCCGTGATGCTTTATACCCGGAGTGGGTATCAAATCCAGTGCTTCTCAGGAAGTCAAAAGGGAAATGGTGAACGTGTGGACTACTCAGATTTGAATAAAGCCTACCCCAAAGACAGTTTCCCACTTCCCAGAATTGATCAACTGGTGGATTCAACAGCCGGACATGAGCTCTTATCATTCACGGATGCATATTTTGGCTACAATCTAATACCAATGCATCTACCTGACCAAGAACATACTAGCTTCGTCACTGATTTGGGACTCTATTGTTACAAGGTGATGCCGTTCGGACTCAAGAACACTAGGGCAACTTATCAGGGGCTTGTGAACCGAATGTTCACTAACCAGATCGGAAAGACCATGGAGGTGTACGTGGATGACATGCTCGTGAAGTCGCGACTGTCCATCAACCATGTCAGAGATTGGGAAACGATGTTTAACGTACTCCGATAGTATAGAATGAAGCTCAATCCGTTGAAGTGTCATTTCGGAGTTACATCAGGAAAATTCTTTGGATTCATCATCAACGCCAGAGGAATTGAAGACAATCGTGAGAAAATCTGGGCGATTCGGAATCTCAAAACTCCCAGAACCATAAAGCAAGTGCAAAGCCTCAATGGGAAGGTGGCAGCCTTAAGCAGGTTCATCTCCAGATCTACAGACAAGTGCATCCCTTTCTTCAATCTGATTAGAATAGGAAAGCGGAATTTCGAATGGATTGAGGAGTGTGAAGAAGCATTGCAAGCACTAGTTCAACATCTGGCAACACCTCCCATTTTGTCGAAGCCGGTTGATCATGAGAAATTATACATCTATCTGGCAGTTTCAGCAAGCGCGATCAGTGTTGCGCTAATTGGGGAAGAGGATCGGATCCAACGACCGGTCTATTATATCAGCAAGCGATTGACAAGGGCATAAAGAAACTACCCAAATTTAGAAAAGCTGGCTTATTGTCTCATCATAGCCTCGAGAAAGCTCCGTCCATATTTCCAGGCTCACCCGATCATAGTCTACACCGACCAACTGTTACGACAGATCCTAACACGACCTAAGACGTCTGGTAGATTGCTCAAGTGGAACATCAAGTTGAGTCAATTTAATATCACTTATACATCGAGGCGAGCAATCCAAGGACAAGTTCTGGCGGACTTCATAGCCAAATTCACTATACTAGAAGACTTGCCCGAAGCTAGTGAATCTCCTAGGCATGTGTGGAAGCTATACGCCGATGGTGCATCAAACGTCGTTGCTCAGGCGCTGGAGTGGTACTCAAAACCCCAGAAAGGCCGATCCATATGCTATGCTTTGAAGTTTGACTTCCACGCAACTAACAACGAGGCCGAGTACGAAGCTTTACTAGCTGGACTTAGGCTTGCCAGAGACTTGGGCGTTATTGCTGTGGAGATCTAGTGTGACTCGCAATTGGTCGTGTGCCAGGTTTCGGGAGAGTATCAAGCAAGAGACCGAAGATTGTCCACATACCTCACTCGGGTTCAGGAAATGTTGAATCAATTTGACTATTATGTTATCCACTACATACCCTAAGAGAAAAATCAGAAAGCCGATTCTTTGGCAAAATTGGCTAGAAATGGCGAAGCACAACAAATGGGACTCGTTCCCATTGAGACACTTACCGCTCCAAGTATAGACCGAATAGAGACAAACTGGGTATGCGAGGCGATGCTCGAGAAGGAGTCATGGATGACTCCATTCAGAAATTATCTTGAGCATGGAACATTGCCCGAACACAGAAGTGAGAAAAGACAAGTTCTCCGAAAAGCTTCGCTATTTATTATCCAGGATGGCGTCCTGTATAGGAGGGGTTTTTCTGTTCCTTTACTCCGGTGTATCACCCACGACAAGAACAAACGAGTGTTACACGATGTGCATGAGGGAGAGTGTGGTGATCACACTGGGGCAAGCCCTTGCCAAAAGATACTCAGATATGATTATTACTGGCCGACAGTGAATCGAGACGCACAGATTATGCCAAGAAATGTGATAGGTGCTAGAAGCATGCCAGAATTCCAAGAGCCCTGCCTACCAAAATTACTTAGACGGTAAGTCCATGGTCGTTCTCCACATGTGGCATTGATATAATAGGGTCCTTACCTCTGGCCAAAGGTGGTGCGAAGTACGCCATCGTTGCGGTTGACTACTTTACCAAATGGGCGGAAGCCGCGTCCCTTGCCTCTATCACGACAAAGAAAGTAATCAACTTTATTCTGTGCAACATTATCTGTTGCTTTGGTCTCCCATACACCATTGTAACTGATAATGGCACCCAATTCGATAGTATCGAGTTCAATGATTTCTTTCAACACTACCGCATCAAGAAGAAGTTCCCAGCAGTAGCTCCCCCTTAAGCAAATGGGCAAGTCGAAACTGTCAACAAGGTTATCAAATCCATTCTGAAGGAATGACCGGAGAAGGCTGGGGGCAAGTGGGTCGATGAACTTCCCATGGCCCTATGGGCAGATCAGACTACCCACAAGTCCACGATCGGCCATACTCCGTTTGCACTTTCCTACGGCTCAGAAGCAGTTATTCTAGTTGAATTAGAGTACCTTCTCACCGTGTGACTTACTACGATCCGAAGGCAAATGCTATCCTACTTGCAGAATCTCCGAATTTACTGGATGAGAAGCGTGAAGAGGCTGACTTGAGGGCAGCCGCACACCGTAGTCGAGTCGCCCGATTATACAATGCTAAGGTCCGACCTAGAACCTTCGAAGTTGGTGATCTCGTACTTAAAAGAATTTATCCGACCTCTTCACACATGAAACCGACATGGGAAGGACCGTATGTCATTGACCGAAGACTTGGAGACGGCACATTGAAACTATCAACTGTTGACGGTCTCACTTTACCAAGGGCATGGAAGAACGAGAGTCTCCGTCGCTATTACACATAACTAGCTTTTATTCATTTTAGTCTGCTTTTCCTTTGAAATTTTTATGCATTTTTTGAATTTGTACTTGTAATAAGGCAACTGACTTTGCCGTACTTTCTTATTTCAGCAATAAAATGCAAACTCATCGAGCCAGAGTGACAATTCTTGAAATGTATCATGTGACTGTCATGATGTACAAAGAGCTATGTCCCATTCTACGGTGGGACTCATTCAAATAGGGAGTGACTATGATCCGACCGATCACTCGCTAAGTGAAACCTCAAGCTCTGGGACAAGCAACGATAAAGTAAAGAAGGATTGAAACACGACAATCCTCTAACGAACTCCATCTCCCAGAGTGCGAGGTGAAGTACAAAACTCCAAAATCCGGTCTCAAGGAGGATGGATCTGTCCATCCACGACCTCGCCTTCATTCTTCCAAGTTCGAAGAGGATGGATCTGTCTATCGATGACTTCGCTTGCCAAATCAAGGTGGATGTGATCCGACCATCCACAACCTTGATCAATGCCTTGTTCCCGAAGTGCGAACGAGGTCCTAATACTTAAACAGACGTGATTGACCGTCTATTGACCGACTCCAGATTCCCAGAGTGCGAACTGGAGTATAAACATCAAATGGGTGTGAATGGCCACCTATCAATCAACTCTGGTCCCAAGAGCGTGGATTGAAGTATAAACACCAAATGGGTGTGACTGACCACCCTCGATCGACTCCAGATTCCGGAAATGCGAATAGGAGTATAAACATTAACGTGTGTGATCAATCACCCACCAGTTAGCTCTGGTCCCGAGAGAGCGCGCTAGACTATAAACACCAAATTGGTGTGACTGACCACCCATCGACTGACTCTAGTCCCAAGAGCGCGGACTGGAGTATAAACGCCAAACGGGTGTGACCGACCGCCCGTAAAAATAGTTTGTGTCCCCAGAGTGTGGATATAATTCTAAGTATTAAATGGGTGTGACTGACCGCCCGTAAAATAACTTAAGTCCCTAGAGTGCGGATATAATTCTATGTATTAAACGGGTGTGACTAACTGCCCGTAAAATAACTTAAGTCCACGGAGCGCGGATATGACTTCAAACATTAAGCAGGCGTGATCGACCGCCGGCATACATGTTTAATCACTACAGTATGGATGCGGATACCAAAGAAAGAGCGAGTCTGATCTGACCATTCAAACTCATTTCACTTTAACTTTGTTCCGACTAAGTTAAATTAATGTTAGTGAAGGCGAAAAATGACTACCGACTGACTACTTCAATTCTCCCCGTGAGTGGGGGCATAAATCAAGTGCCAGCCACTGGCCGAGACAGCGCAACGTTGGGACTCGACTCAACGTGTGATTATGACTCGAAGCCATGACTCCAGGACTTGATGACCGGACTCAAGTTTGACTCAGAAACTAAAGCCTCACAAGTACATTGAATGGAAACACGAGTGCTAAAACACTTAAACAAATGAACATAGAGTTATGCTGGAAAAACAAAGAGAAGTTTTATTTCCACTATTCTTTGAAAAAGATAAGTACAAAAAACTTATTCGAAGAATTCCTATAAGCGGGGGCCAAACCCGCATCTATATACGGCCTACAAAAAGCAAAAGAGAATTATATTCCAACTATCTACAAAAAGAAAAGGCAAAAGTCAAGTCTACGCCTTTGATTTTTTATCCTTCCTGCTCTTCTTTGGCGTAGACCCGCTTGTACTGCTACCCGGTCCTCTCTTCGAGCCTTTCCCTCCCCGGCCTGCTCCACCTGGTTTGTCTTTGGCCGGGGGAATCAAAGCAGTCTCTTCCTCAGAACTCATAGGGATTGGAATGTCCTATGTTTGCGGAACTGGAGGAATGGTAACCCTCTCAATGTTAGAAGAAGGAGCCGTACTAGTACCGATGATAGTGCCACCCGGAGAAACAATAAGTATCAGGCCTGGACCGGGACCTGCCATGCCACCACCAGCGCTACGAGCATGCACGGCTTGCTCTATCTCATCCTTGATCTCTTCCATTATTTGCTCAGCTCGGTCCGCCCGAATGCCCATTGGGATGCTACTGGTCGGGCCAAAGGAGCCCGTAATAACCACATTTTTCATCTATGTTGAACGACATTTCAATACTAGGATCTCTTTGGTGGCCGAGGAGCGCTTCCATTAATTGGTCATCAATCATGTAACTGCTTTCGTGCATCTCCCTGGCCGATGAGGCGACCGTTGTAGTTGTAGCCCCCATCATTATTGCCTCCTCCTCGTGATGCATGTCTTGAGTTGCAGGATGATCGATTGATGCAGAATCTAGAGCTGAATGAAGATAAGAGAATATATTAGTAATATCGTCTGATAGTGTTCCTACATTTTGAGGAATGGAAGAAGTGTCCAGAATACCTTCCTCGGGTTGACTCTCGTGTTGAACTGATGTGCCTTCCAAGCCACGTTCGGATTGAGAGTAGGAGATCGATAGAAGAAGTAGGCTCAGATTGAGAGTCTGGGAGCGCTTCGAAACCTACTTCATGATGTTCAACTCCAGATCCTTCCCCAGCGTCCAAATACTTAGCAGCTAGCTTTTCCTTTTCAAGAGCAACGATAGTGTCGTGGAGGACTTTTAGTTCATCTCCGACAAGTAGTTGATTTTCCTGTTCAAATTCGTCGATGGTTGTAGTGTTGTGAGTCATTTCCCGTCCTCCACCAGGCGGCTCCAGGCCTTGTACAATTGAAAAGGGTAATCTTCGTCGAGCTAGGTTAGATTGCGGTTTCTTAAGAC
The DNA here is from genome assembly GCA_030737815.1 of Allium fistulosum. NCBI lineage: Eukaryota > Viridiplantae > Streptophyta > Magnoliopsida > Asparagales > Amaryllidaceae > Allium > Allium fistulosum. Next base: position 591,554,997 of record CM060905.1, on the reverse strand, counting down.
GTTGACATTGTATGTGACCAAAAGATCTTCAAATTCATTCTCCATCCTGGCCGCCACCGCTTTAATTTCATTCTCAATTCTGGCCTCAGCTTCCTAAGCCTTTAAGTTCGCCGCATCCCTCTCATCCTTGAGTATCACTGCCTGTTTGCATGCCTCCTGGGCAGATTTTTTGGCCTCATCCTTCTCCTTGATAGCCTCAACAAATTTTTCCTTTAGCTCGCTAAGCTCTTTCAGTGCAACATCTCTCTCCTCCATAACAATGGTACACATCTCTTCCACCACATTTTTTCCACGGACTCTTTTGCCTCTTCGGCTCTCTTATCGGCCTCCATCTCCGACTTCCTTTATTATATCTTTCAGAGCAAGGTCGGCCTCCATTTTCTCAATTATTTTGGCCCGCTTGAAGCTACCACCGAAGCCTTTTCTGTAGTTTTAGCCCACTCCCGATACTGGCTGTAAACGTCATGCACATAGTCCTGTACCAATTTTTCTGCATCATTTGGAATTCTTTTCAAGTTCGGAGAGAAGTGGAAGCCATTAAAGCAGAGAGTCGGAAAATCTTTCTTTAACTTGGCAATTCGGATGGCTCCCTCCCCTATGAGCTCGGTAGCGGCTGGTTCTATAATGATGGGAGTTTCCATTTCAACTCTACGGCATTGGTCACCGGATTTCGAAGTATGAGAAAGCGCTACTTGGTGGGCAGTTCCAGAAGATTGCCTGCCGGAACCAGATGGTTTTGAGGAACCTTTAGGTGGTGGCGATCGTGACCGGGAGTGGCGCTTACCTTGATAACTTTCTTTCTCCCTTTCATAATGCTCACGCTCTTGGCTAGAGCGATGGCTGCAATCATAATCCCTTTCACCTTTACGCCTATGAGATTCAGAGTAAGAGCTGGAAGAATGGCGTTAGGAGTTAAGGTTGCTGAGCATAGACCCCTACCTCACCATCGTGTCTATAAAATGAAAAGAGAAGAAGAATTAGTCATCTCCAGAGATTAGAGAACATGTGATTAGAAGTTGTGTGGTGCCGTGAAATGTGTGTATGCATGTGCAAACCCCCAACCAAACGATTTTGGTAGCCTTGCTCGTAGGAGTTGGCTCCCCTACATCTAAAGAAGTTAAGCCTGCGCCAGTTTGCGGCGGGGAAGGGAGTCCCTCTAATCCAAGCTCTTGGAATGAAGCAATGTCATCAGGAATAGAGACAATAGATAATCCTCTTAAAGAATTTTCCATTTGAAGAAAGAAAGTCTCCAAACTTATAGCAGTTGCGGCAGGCAGAGATACCACAACGGTCTTACACCTCTTGGATTTGTGGGCGAGAGCCTTGCCTTTTCTTTTTGATTCTGGTGATTGAAGGCCCAGCAGAGGCGCAATCGTAGGCTCATGTCTAGCTGTCGCACTCTCGTCATCGCCCTGTTCAGTAATTGTAAGTCCAGGAGCTCTCCTTCCTCCTTGTGTTACTGGAGCCACTTTGGGAACTCCTGTTAATCCAATGCTTACGCCTCTTTCTATAAGCCCCAAGGCGATCAAGTTAGCATCGCTAAGGACTTCATCGATCTCTCTAGGTTCAGTAGGCACCGATTGGAGAGTTCTCGCTATCTCTTTGAATTGCGCTCCTTTGGGCCGTGGAATCGAAGTTGTAAAAGAAACGCGGTATTAGACTCAGCATCAACTTCTATTATCCAGTTAATTGATGAAGAATTTAAAGCACTTACGTCTAACTAACCACCGTCTGGCAAATCCTGGTGGGCATCGAACGAAGAACCATTCGGTCTTGAAATAGCTTAACTTGCTCCAAGCCTTTGCCACTACTTGGCAGTTTCTAACTACTTCTAAAAAGGCGAACGAAGGGTTATCCCCACGACTCTTGAAGTTTTATAGATATCTGATTTCCTCAACGGTTGGGGGCCGGAAAAGATGCTCCATGAAGATAATATACAAGCTGTTGAGGAGAGCATATCTGTTTGGATGCAACTGAGAAGGCGCAATCCTAAAAAAGAACAACACTTTCTCGAATAAGTTGGTTGAATAGGGGCAACGTTTCGGCTACGCACATGAACCTATTGCAAGTAGTATACCCTTCTGGGGGATTGTGGGCTCTGTCTTCTGGCCCCGGTAACAAAACATATTCTAGAGATAGACCATGTATAAGGCAGATTCTACCTAGCATATCTTCGGAGATTTTAGAATGTACTAAATCCTCCGGATTTAAAACTAAAGCTGCACCCGGCAGTTCATCCGGGGCATGACTGACTACATCTACCGCGATGTCTGGCACTTCGATTCTAGGAAGTGGAGGACTTTGAATATCCTGCGACTCGAAACTCCCGGGATCCATAGCTATTGAACTCAGTAAAGATTATCATTAGATGGCAATAAACCCGTGTCCCCCCCGGTGTGAAGTGAATGATCGTGTTATGTAGTGCAGTGCTACATAATACTTTTAATTTATACAAGTCCGAAAGATGGTAAAATGATAAGACTTTGAGATTCGTCCGGAGTGACCGTCATCGCTGACTGTCTCAACCATGCCATCCTGACTTCGAAGAACGATCAATATTAAAGTTCATTATGTTTGTCAAATTACTGTTCCATCGACGAGCTTCTAAGGATAATGAAATATGCAGTTTATTGGTCCAGTCCATGTATGCAAGGCTAAAGCTCGTCGGAGTCAAGTGTTCGAATATGCAAAAGGCTATGTTTCGTATCCATTAAAGTTCAACTTGGATCGTCCCTCAAGTGCCCACCTTCGTATCGATCCTAGATTTGAGGTTTCGTACCGATCGATTCACAGGTCACTGCATTTCGTATCGATCCTAAAGCCCCTGCTTCGTACCCATCACCCCAAGCATTGATGTTGTTCGTATCGATCCAAAGACCCCGACTTTAGATCAATCACCTGCCTCCTCCATCGATACGAATCATTTCACCTTAGATCGACCAGCCAACCACTTCATCTACAAGCTACTCCATAGTATCTCAGATCGATCCCTGCCTCGTATCGATATGAGTGACTCCACCGCCTCAATCAAGCGCTCTTCTTCTTCTCCAAACCTCCAAGGCTCCATTGCTATCTCCTTGACTTCACTCCAGCCCAATTCCGGCATCGACAATGCCAGAATCGGCCACGACCTTGGATGAAATGGCACAAAGACTCAAGTCTTGTCATTTTAAAGTCAATTTAATCAATTAATTACCTAAGTTTGAAGGAATTAGATCAAAGGGTAATGGGTAGAAAACTGGTTGTATGAAGACGAAGGCGTTGCAATTCTTTTTCTTGTGTTTTCAATCGATACGAAGGAAGGTAAAGACAAGGGCAGGTAGAAAACTTTTCTAAGTACAAAATCCTTTTATGTGGTTTCATATCCAAAAAAAACGTTTCGTATCCCAGTGGCAGAAACCGATAGAAGCGGTCAAACACTATCAGTATGAAAGACAGTGAGCAAACATACCTAGAAAAGTCACTTCCATCGGTACGAAGCCATAGCTTCGTATCCATCAACTCAAAGCGATCCAGAGATTAGCACTTCGTATCCATCGATGACCAGCCATCTATTTCATATCCCTGGAGACTATCTATTTCGTATCGATAACCATCGATACGAAGCATGCATTCCAACATCTCAAATCGATCCAGGAGAGGATCGATAGGAAGAAGTTTCTTTAAACAACCATCAATTGTTGTTACAACTCGAATTTCACATCGATCCAGGAGAGGATCGATACGAAACTCGATCCGAGCAAGAACAAACTAACTTGACAATGACCCGTGAATGTGCAAACGCGAACATGAGTCAGGTTAACACGCGTGCATGTATGACTAACTAACATTCAATTTTCAAAGTTAATAGGAATTGAATGCTTACCTGGTGACAACCAGAATAGTGAACAACAAATTGCTAGCACTCAACCTTCAGTTACAACAAAACACTGGATGATCATTGGCAGTCAATAGTTCAACATTTATATTACTGGAAATCAATTAAAGGTTACATCTCTTGATGAAAAGAGAATAGCTATTCAACGAATCGGATAGAACTTTTTCAGTATAAAGAATGCGGCTTTTCAAAGCACGTCATGTTCACATAGGACGTACTTTGGGAGAGAAATGTTATCCCGCCTTTTGGCAAGGTTGTGACACCAAGAACTTAACTAGAAACCAAAGACAATCCGTCCCGAAGATCGGTTATACAAAGGTCCACTATGGATACTGTTAAATTTGGTCCGAGTTTAGGTCAAGCTAAAGTTAACATGGTACGACAAGCATAGCTATGAAAGGCAACATTCCAAATTTTAGGTCAATCGGAGTTCGTATTCTCAAGTTATGGATTGATCAAGATTCATGAGAAACATGTTTGTTTTGTATCCATCACCTTTGTATCTCTTGCCTTCTATCCATCAACTCCACAACCATCCCTTTCCTATCCATCAAACAACAGGATCGATCCTAATCCATTCGATCAACTATAAACCACTTCGTATCAATCCACTTCCATCCATTTCGTATTGATCAACCAGGCATCGATACGAAACCAACAGCCAGCGATCGATACGATGGAACCAGCATAAAGCATCAATACGAAGGCGACCTCTAAGCATCGATACGAAGAGCAATACACAGGATCGATATGAAGAAGGCATAGTCAACCAAGAGAAGTGGTCCACTAGCACGAAAAACGGATCTCCATGTAACTGTCACTCCACGTCAACCGTACAAGATCGATCGATACGAAAGTATCGATATGCACCCTTCATCCTACTTGCAAAACCAACCTTGGATCGATCATAACTTAAAATCTACAAGTCCAAATGCCTTTAAATTTTCATAGTAGCTTGCTTACCACCTCAAGAATGCCTCTGATCGAACGCAGCCCAAATGGACACAATCTTGATCGATACGAAGATGATAGGGATCGATCCCAAATGACCCCTGATCGATCTGGTGGGCCCACCCACGTGTGAGAAGGAATATTCCGAGTTCAGGGGCAGATATTTCAGACCTACACCTATAAATAGCACCCCTACGCCTACAGAAAAGGACTTTTTTGACTCTGCCACAACTCCATTGTAACTTGAGTGTTAGAGTGTTGTACTGTTGTAATCAGTTGTCAATCATCAATAAACAACAAAACATTCAAAGTGGACGTAGGCTACAACGCCGAACCACTATAATTTCTTGTCTTTTTCTGTTTATGCATGCTTTTATTGGTGTGATTGTTAGATTAGCCTCTTTTCCCATTTAATTTCTTCATTTTAATCTCTTCAATCACATCCGAAGAGTGTTGTGCCCAATTTTGGTACAAACAAGCATAAAATTAAATAAACACCAATAGGATAATTTTCATATGATAGCAATTTATAAATATTCCCACATACCTTTTAAAAGCGATCCAAATCTCCAGATCTGAAGTAGAACCTTTGATTCAACTCCAAATTCTTTTTAATCCAAGTGATATGTATAAAAAGTAATATACATACATTAGAATTATAAATCTAGGAAGAGATTTCAGATTGGAAGAAAAAATGCATACTAATATATAAATTGCCTCAAATACGCATATGGTTGATTCTCTTCTCTTATCCTTTTTATTTGATTTCTACTCTTCTCCGATTTTATGAATATAGATACAAATATCTTATCTTTTATAATTTAGAAGGAAGGTGGAGAAGAAGAAATGGCAGAGCTCCCCTTCTGCCTCCATTAAAATATGAGAAGAGAAGGGAGGGTTATGCCTAAATTTTTAGGCGCTAGAATAGTTAGATTGAAATATATTAAATTCGGGCCATTGCGGCATAGGTATACTGGAGCCGCAAGGTCGCCACTGGTCGAGTGCCCTTGGGTGACCGTTCAACCGCTAGGGTCGACCGTCCCCAATGATGGGTCGGCCCGTGGGATCAGTTAATTAATATAAAAAGGTTGATTATTTTTTATTTTTTTATTTTTGTTTTGAATTCGTTTTTTGTCCGTAACTTCTTCATTTGGACTCCGATCGCAAAACTCCAAATATCAAAGCTGTTCAGAGTTCCGCCACGACCACAATGGTGTAAGTTTTATGGCCAAATTTCATTGTTTGCGCAAATTCCATTTTTGGAGCCTAATTCATTTACCAACTAGGTAATTAATTAAATAATGCCAAATTACGGAATGTTACATTCTTCCCTCCTTAAAAAGAATTTCGTCCCCGAAATCTCACTAATGACTAAGTCAAGATTTTGGCTCCTAATTATCCTAAACTACACAACCAATGAGTGTACAATCAATTTTTGCAATCAAATGTGCATAAATGCATAGTGTATTACTGTATCACCACACAGAAATATGGATGCAGAATGATTCAAAATCAGATCCTCCTATATGAATGCATTTCTTTTGAAAACATATTTGAAAAATATGATGCAAACAACCTACATATATACCGGTAGTTCTATATATATGCAGCTTTTTGAAAAGTCTTTTCAACTAAAACCCCCATACTCCTACAAATAGAAGTATGAAGCAACCACTTTTTTATCCACTTCCTATCATCCAATAATCTAGCGCATCGAAAAATTGCTCCCTAAACTTTACTCCTATACCCAAAAAAGGAATTTAGACAGAGAATTTAACATTCTTACCACACAATAATATTCCTATTCCCATGGTACAATAAAAAAAAATTCGTTGTCCCGCATTCACTCCAAATTTTCCACATACAAAACGCATAAGGAGGCTTATTTTCAAGCTCTAAAACAGAATTAAGTCTAAAAGTAGACTTGTGAGCGTCGTCGATAAGGTATGGAAATAGAAATTCCAAGGTTAAAACAGCTTTTCCCTTATTATCGCTTGCATTTATCATATCGTCGACCCTAATGCACCGCTAAATTCGCGAATTCTAACTCTGTTTTCTTTCTCTACACCTAATATGCAGTCTTCAAAATCAAAGTTTTTACAAAAATCTTTCTCACTTTTCAAAATTATACGTTATTTGAAATATAAAATCCTAAAATGTTTAGACGCACATTTTCCCTTGAAATAAAATTTTGAACAAAAACTCTAAAAATAACGTAAGAGTCAAAAATAGCTAAAACACTAAACCTTTTCTTACTTTAATTTTTTTTATTTTTTACGGAAAATTTTCAAATCAAGGGGAAATTTTTCAAAATATTTTTCTTCTCAAAATTTTTGATAAATCGAGCTACACTTTCAGCGTATTCGGAAGTCGGTTATGAGCTAGGCGCATAAACCAAATTCCAAAATTCTATAACTAACCTCTACCCAAGAATTTGACATTTTATTTAAAAATGTCAACACGTCTATTATTCAAAAAGCTTTTAAGGAACATGAGTAATGACCTGTGCTATCGAAACAACTTTTTCTTGTCCTTCGTTAAAATTTCCAACTATTCTAAACTTCTAGTCTTATATTGCTTTTACTGTTAGTTAAGTGTCTTTATGAGATTCCCATATTTATATTGTTTCTCTACTATGCATACACACACACACACACATATATATGTATGTATATATATATATAGGAGCGGTTTGTATATTCAGAAATAATAACATAGAAAATGAATAGAAACTCATAATATCGTGCATGCCTTTTATAAGAAACAACTAACAGTTTTACAACCCAAAAGAAAAGAACAAACACTAAAAATAAAAAGATACAACAATCTTAAATAAAACACCACCTAAGAACCGTGAGAAGGTCTCACTCCCGGCTGGAGCTTGAGCCATTGCCGCGACCGCGGAATGATCGTAGCATGGCGGCTATGCATCTAATCTCACGCCCTTAGCGCCGCTGCTCCGTACTAATCTCTCGGAGCTCTGCCTCAACCTAACAGATAACAACAAGTTCAGGACATATGTATCCCTTGGCATCCTGCGTTATCCCCCGCTACTGGTGCTGCGGCTTTGGTGTTTGCACGGGTGGTACGGTAGGTGGCAAAGGAATATTCATCCTCCTCATGGTGGTCTAGTCGATGGTGGGAGGGTTCGTCCTCACTACTGGCTCTCCGCAAAAATTTACCCCATAATCCTAAACAATCGAGTGAGCAAGTGGCAATATGGAAAGTGAGTCCTCGGGGTACCAACTTCCCGATCGACCATATGGAGCATCAAGATGCAAGCCCAATTGATGGCTACGCCGCCAATTATAGCATAAGCGGCTTTTCGCACTCAGGTGTAGATCTAGTCAAGGCTCCCCATCTTCGAAATGATATTGTGCTGAATGATGCGCACGACGAGATGGGCCACCGGTAGCAAATTGTCGATCCTCCAATCATCGACATTTCCAGAAAAGATCCACCGAAGAATCTTAGGGTCATTCATCTTAATGTCATCCAAATATGCACCTACAGCAGATACCTCCAAAATTCCAGCAATATCATTATCTAACAATCCAATCCGAGCTCCCTTAACCTTGAACTCAATGTAGCTGTTGCCACCATCGAAATTCTGCGCCATCTGTGCATCAAAAAGACGGACGCAGTGTGGGTAATATTCTCGCTCATAAGTCTCGAAGTAGAGGATCGGTGTAAGTCCTACCATGATGAAAAGCTCTTTAAGCCTGAGAGCGGTGAAATCTCCAAACTTCACTAGTCGTCCGTGAATGAAATCAAAATCCGCCATTTTGAGACAGGTGGCGATCTTCCAATTGCTCCAGTTAAGCAAAGCCGCTTCTTGCGGAGTGAGCCCGGGATGATGAGAGGAAGAGCCGCCTGTACGTAGCGGTGCCATGGGGTGAGATGTGGTAGGAAAAGAGATAAAATGGTTTAGATCCGGAGTAGTGATGATGCAAGATCTGACATGCAAGGATTTTAGCGTCGGTTGGTGGAAGAATAAAGGAGAGAGGCCTTGGTTAAATGAAGAAAGAGGGAGGCAGAATTGGGTTCGGCTAAAAAATATTAAAGAGGAAGAGGAGAGTGAGGAGGGTGCGATGGCTGAAGATTTGGACGGGACTTATAGTCGCTTTTCATGTTCGGGTTTGGCCCGAATCCACCTAGTGGTCTACTGCTATTATGTCAACCGGCCGACTGCTACGGCCGACCATCTCCAAAAATATTCCAGCTGCTATTTCCCGCCTACATCGCACGAAAATATTTCTTCTACTAGCTGGTGGGTTAACAACCCTTCAAATTACATACCCTAATAAAGTTGAATATCATTCCTACTTTGTCCATACCTTAAAAAGAGAAAATATAAAAACCTTGATTTTATAAACCGAAAAATCACCGAGCTAAATATATGCTCCTTTATATTTGTTTCTAAATAATAGAAACCACTTCATACCAAAACTTCCCTTAAAAGTCAAATTTATATATATAAATATTTCAGGGTTTCCAAATACCTTTTTAAAACACAAATTTCCCAAATTGGAAAACTATTCTCTTGCCAAAAATCAATATCAAGCCTTTACTAGTATATACATCAAAATATTTAAGGATTTAAAGAATTAATCTTTTATAAACTAAAAATTTCTTAACACAATCAATCTAGTGGTATACATGTTTCTTTGAAAACTAAAATTTCAAAACTTCCTCAAAACAAAATTTCCAAAAGAAATCTTCGGGAAAAGAAATCCTTTGAAACCCCCTTTTTCAAAAATCTAAGGCATTTCCAAATATACTTTACAAAAATTCTCTTACAGGTTTTAGACTAAGGAATTAACATTAATTATTCAAATAAAAATTTGGTTTTCCATCAATAAGGTGATTAATGGATATACCCTAGCAAAACTTTCTTCTGTACAATTGCGACATAAAAAATCTAATTTCACATCCATCTAAAATAATTGTGTGTCTCCGACTGGAACTCAAAATCCAAAATCACAAGGTAGCTAGAATCTCAATCGTCAAGTCGAACACCTATAGTCTCCAGGATTCAGTCATATGTCATACTCATGCTCTTCATCAACAGCACTTTACACATCGCCAGCACTCCACGGGGTACTTCGAAATCGGCATGAAAATCTTAACTCTAAGATATTTCCAACTCATAGTTGCTTTGCCCCTTTCCTTCAGTGTGGAACTACAACTACTTCTATAGTTAGAACTCTTAGATACTAGCGTAAAAATATAATATTACAAGATAGGAAAGTATGAATACATTCTTTCAATTTATCCAAATCCCTCTAATCTACTAACCTAATGCTCTGATACCAAATGTAATAACCCGCACCTTAATGGGACCAAATTTCGAAAAAAATCGAAACCCAAATCCATCAAAGCACATATCATTGGATTTGGTACCTGCAATTAAGCATGAGCATTATCAGAGATTGATAGAAATCTAAACTCACGGCAGAAACAATAATAGGATAAGAATACTGACTACGAATACTACCTTGGAACTAATGGTATTCCTTGGATAGCATATTGTGAAATCAACATCGAGCATGAGAGAAAGAAGACTCCACCAACAAACCACATCCAGCTCCAGTGATTGTCAACCAACCCACATTGTCGGGATGTGTAGAGGAAAGAGACAAAGCTTCGCCATAGTTCACAATGCGAGAACCCCCTATCATGTAAGCATAAACATGCCAACAAGGTCTGGTGACTGGAAATATATAAACTGTCCATAACATAAACTTATACCAATAGGTTTCCATTTAATTGTTATATCCATTAAGGTTAGAAATTCTAATCTAACCTTGCATTGCACACACGAATACTTACTTACCCCTTCCCAAGGTACAGAATATTAATGAAGCCATATCAACCACCCAATAATTCCAAATCCATTAGCCACTTAATACATCTAAATATGAAGTGTGCTTCTACAATACTTTTAAAAGAGAAATAAGTAAACTCTGTCATTTACAACCTTAATTGAGGTAGACCCCATTATTTAAGACATATTCCCAAGGTGGTTTCCTAACAACGTTGTCAATGGTCAGTAGGTCCTAGCTACAAGACCTCTAACCACTGTTTAAGGCTTCCGATGTTTAATGTCCAACTATTACCGCATCTATCGCCGATGAAATCGTAGTCATGTAATAAATAGTACCCAAGCCGCTAATATCTTTTATTAGAAAATAGGCAGATTCTGGTCATTTAAGATCTTAACTAAGGCAGAGCCCATCATTTAAGACCCATCCCCAAGGCATGCTCCTAAATGGTATTATTATTATTATTATTATTATTATTATTATTATTATTATTTTAGCTTTAGAAATGTAAGAGACGGTACCCAAACCACTTAATACTTCCTAGTGGAAAACAGGTAGACCCCGTCATTTAAGACATACTTCCAGAAGCGTGCTCCTTAACGGTACTATCTAGTTGTCATTACTTTGAAATCTCGTTGGGCAACTTAATACTTATTTTATAGGAAAGAGGAGGACCCTACAGTCACTTAAGACCCCAAACCTGAAGCGAACGCTTCCCAAGATATCCACTCTCACTTTTTAATTATAAATATGGCATCTTATTAGGTTACTTCTTTCAGTAGGGAGGTGGACCCTTCAGCCTTTTAAGACCTCAACACAGAAGTAAACCCTTTCTAGAGACATCCTTATTTATTTGGAATCTCACTAAGTTACTTAATACTTCTATTCAAGAGAGAGACAGACCCTTCATCCACTTATGACCTCAAACCAGAAGCGAACCCCTATGGAGATATCCCTCACCGCTCCTAATTCCAAATTTGGACTATTTAACACTTTCCAATTAAGAAAGAAAGCACAATCTCTCACGTCGTCATGGGTCATTGGATTAGTGATATCTCACATCAGTAGTAAGTGCACCCGACTATTGGTAGCCACAGAGTGAAGGGCAGTCTTCCATCGAGTGGCTCTACTGACCTTGCATCACTAAACCACTAAGTCCAATTAACCATCCTAAGTCTTTTCTTATATTATCTTAGGTAGACATTGGACTTAGAATACTAATTCTCTTTTTATTTAAGGCAAAAAGATTTACCTTAAATATTTCTCTACCCATAAATCCCCTTTAGCTTGCTCATAAATGTCAGTATGTCCATAAAATCCTAATGGGCATTTCCTAAGACATTTATGTATGATTACTAATTTCAAATTAGTAACCTTTTATATCTATTCCACTTTTATTAGTCCCATTAATCCATTTGCACTACCCATTTACCGTAACTCCCATATTTATTACCATTTACTGGAAATTACAACCTTTTAAATTTTTTCCCATTAGTTAATTATCCTAAATGTGAATATTACATGCAAGCTTCATTATTAGCTTTTTATTTAATTATTATAAGCGTAGTAATTACGTACAAATATTTACTTTTATCGAATATGTTCTAGTTATATACCTTTACTAGAATATACTTTTCCATGTTAAATTGTTGGAATCATATCTAAAATGACTATCCCTTATAATTTCCATAAATTAGTCCAAAACAAAAGATTTAACCTTAAAATATAAAAGATTGCATCGTTTGAAATTACAAGGAATAATCATTTCTTTTTATTATTGAAATAGACAGTGTAAACTACAATTAATTCATACTTTACACACCACTTTGTCTTTCTGTTTGCGTCTATTCCTTGTTAGATCAAATGCCGTATCTTTCAGAAAGGGAAAGAAATCAAACTAATTTACAAATATTAAACGAATCAAAATTCCAACAATTCCAAATATAGAAAAGTTTATATTCTAACAAGTTTAAGGTAACAATCCAAATTTATAACATTATTATATAATCTATTTCAGATGTAGAATAAATTTGATTCAAATAATTCTAAATTCATACTTTTGGAACTGATTTCCAGATCAGGTTGTATATAATGTTAAATCTATTCATAAATAAGAATATGTAGGCGATATTTATTATATTCAGATCGTATTCAATTCGTTTCCTACAACTTATATACAATTATCCAATTAGACATAAAATCAAATAAACACCAATGAGATAATTTTCGTATTGTAACAATTTATAAATATTCCCACTCACCTTTTAAAAGCGATCCAAATCTCCAGATCTGAAGTAGAACCTTTGATTTATCTCCAAATCCTTTTTAACCCAATGGATATGTATAAAAGAGTATACACATACATTAGAATTATAGATCTGAGAAGAGATTTGAGATTGGTAGAGGAAATAGATACAAATATATAAACATATAAATTACCTCAAATACGCATATGGTTTATTCTCTTCTCTTCTCCTTCTTATTAGATTTCTACTCTTTTCCGATTTGTATGAATATAGATACAAATATCTCATCTTTTATAATTTAGAAAGAAAGTGGAGAAGAAGAAATGATAGCGCTTCACTACTACCTCCATAAAAATATGAGAAGAGAGGGAAGGGTTAGGTCTGAATTTATAGGCGCTAGAAGCAACCAGAACCGTTAGATCGAAATATATTTAATTTGGGTCGTTGTAGCCTAGGTTTACTAGAGCCGCCAGGTTGCCACCGGTCGACCGTCCTTAGTTGATCGGCCGACCGCTAGGGGCCGACCATCCCCAATGATGGGTCGGCCTGCTTAATTAATATAAAAACGTTAATTATTTCTTACTTAATTATTTTTGTTTTGAATTCGTTTTTCGTCCGTAACTTTTTCGTTTGGACTCCGATCGCGAACTCCAAATATGAAAGTTGCTCAGAATTTTGCCACGAACGCAATGGTGCAAGTTTCATGGTCAAATTCTATTATTTGCACAAATTCCATTTTCGGAGCCTAATTAATTTACTAACTAACTAATTAAATAACGCCGAATTACGGGTTGTTACAGTATTACAGAGAGTAAGGCTAGATAGGTGCGACCATCTGTGTCTATTCCCTTGGGCTAACACTATCATGTCATCTTTTACCTCATAACCCAATATAAAGACGTAAATAGTCTAGACACAAAGGAATAGCACACTGGCTAATATAGAACAGAACAATATATGAGATAATATACAACACAGAATCACAGATTAGAGCGGAAAAATAATATAGGCCAAATGTATTACATAGAGTGAGTTTACAAAAGAGAATACTAAACTCACATATATACACACACGTCCGAAAACTAAATAATTACAAAATATATATCACAAGTCACCATCTCTTATACAAGAGTCATACAAAACAAATATACAAGGACTAGAAAAAATGATACTTATAATATGTATCTATCTCCTAAGCTAGCCCAACATCCAAGGTCACTGAATCCATGTACCCAACAAGTCTTGGTCTGATCTAAAAAAACTGAGTATTATGAAAATAAGAAACGAGTCAGACTATCTCTAAATATAGCTGGGTGAGATCATAAAATAAACATTTATAATACTCAGGATAAAGTAATAACTATATAATATGCCATATCTAATAAAAGAGTGTAATGACCCGTACTTTTGACTATTGTAAGTTGTTAAATTTAATGTAATTATTGGATAAAACAGATAGAAATAAAAATTTATTGATTTAGTAATATTGATTTATTGGATAATTAAATTGGTTAAATTTAATATTCAAAATTATTTAGATAATTGAATTCTGGATTTAATATGAATGAAAATGATATCAGAAATTTATTTAAATTATATTTTAACAACAATGAAGATTTTTAACTTTTAAGACTGAATTTAAAGTGAATAAATAATTTCTGGGAATTTCTCGTTTTAATTGAAAAGTAAAAATAGCCATTTTGGCGAATGTCTCGGATTTCGACGAAACCAGTTTCATCGGATCCGTAATAGTGAGCTATTGTAGAATTTCAAGTTTCGAAGCGATTGGACTTGTCGTTTGGCCGTGCGAACTTGAAACGCGTAGAAATTTAATTTTGGAATTTAATTAAAATAATCGACTTTGAAAAGCTATCAAACACATACGATTGAATTAGGCCTCGTAACTAGTTCCATTGCGTTCGGAATAGTGGTAAAACATTATAAACGCCAGGTGGCACGCGTCATTTGGAGTTCATGATTTTCGCGGGCCAATCGAATCGAATATTTTCTTATTGCTATAATATATATTTAAAAAATATAAAGTATCTCAACATTCTCATGTTTTCAGCCATACTTGTCCATTTCCTTTCTTTCCTTCCCTCTTTTCTAATCGAAATCACAGACCGACATAAATATAAAAAACGAACAAGGTCTCGTTCAAAAACTAAATCGAAGGAAAAAAAACTACCGATCGAATCGAAGATAGAAAAGAGGGATAGGAGTCGCGATTCTCTCTTCGAGACGCGTGCGTGAGTCGCCGTGGCCATGGTGAAGACGAGATCAAAGCTGAGGGGAGACGCGGCTATAGGCTGATGGTATGTGGCCGATTGTAAGGTGGTGGCGATCGAGGTCCGACGACTCAGGTGTGAGCGACTCGGCGATCTAAAGAAAATAAACAATGGCAAAGTCGCGTAGGTTTGGGCATCGAGAACGAAGAGATGGAGGAATGGAAACGGCTGCGAGGAGGGGTGGGGCTGGGGAGTTGAGGTATCATTTTAATTATTTTATTCTTATTTTGCCTTGCTAATTATATTTTAATTATAATCGTATATTAATTAAATTTGTAAATCTTCCATAAGAGGTCCAATTCGGGTGAGAGAAAAATTGCGTTGGAATCATATTGAAGTCGTCTTCGACTCGGAGTGGAACTGGAATTTATTTGAAGCTGAAATTATTTTCAGTTTCAAATAGAGAGGTGAGTGTTTTATACGTTTGATTAAAATATTTTTATGATAGTTGAATTGAAATTCTAAAGTGATTTGAATTGGTTGATTATTGGATGATAAATGTAAATTGACATTTAATTGACATCTGAATTTATTGATAGAATTTAAATTAATAGTTAAAATTGAATTAGAATTTAACTGCTAGTAAAATACCCAATTTATCGATAGTTGGTTGATTGTGGTGATTATTGACTGTTTGGACGATGGATGGTGATGAATGAAATTTGATTGATATTTTGGATGTTTGGATGTTTATTTATGTTTAAGATACCTTGTTATTATCATGTATGTTGTTTACAGTGTATAAAACTGTAAATTGAATTATTTTGAATAAATTAAGAAATAGGTTGAAATGATATATACCTATGGCATTTATTTTTGGATTGAAATGATATATATCCATCCCTGAATTAAATTGAAATAATTGATTCACTTGTCCATAGGATAGAGAATTATATACGGATACCAGATTGGTTAAATTAAATGATTTTTAAATCTTGTTTTAAAATTATTGAAATGATTTGATTTTTAGAAAAAAATTCAAATTTGTGGAAATTGAACTATTTCGAACTTAAGCTCGGAATGTTGAAATTAAAATTTGGTAATGAGAATTGTTTAAATAATCGAAGTTGAGATTTAGAAGTTATAACTGAAATATGACTTGGATTTCAGAAATTGATTGGTTTAAAAGATTGGATTTTTATTTGAATTTTGAATGTTGCTAAATAAAATTGATATAAAACTATATTTTGGAAATCGAGCTTGAAATTTAATATAAACCAAAATGGTTTAAATTTGAGAATTGAGTTGAAATAAAATTTGGAATTGGAATTCAAATTAATCTGAAATTGGAAGAGAAATTAAATTGAAATTGGAATACAAATTAATTCGGTATTGGAACAAATTAATTTGAAATTTAAATTTAAATTAACTTGAAATTGGAATTTAAATTATTTTGTGAATCGAAGTAAAATTCGATTTGAAATCGGAATTGAATCGATTAAATCGAAATGAAAATTAAAATTGATTTGAATTGGGAAATTGGGAATTGAATTGGTTTGACTTTAAAACTATTTTCAAATGAATTATCATAGTATAAATGGTTAAAAAATATATATTATTTAAATATTCAAATTATCTTGATTTTCCAAACTATTTTACTATATAAACCATTTTATTACTCAAATTTTTTTTCTATAAACTATTTTAACTATTTTTAAACTGTTTAAATTATTTCTAAAATTCAAACTAGTTAAAAGGGGGAATGTTTTTATTTAAATCATAGATTTAAATACTAATTGGGTTAAAGTGAAGTTATAACCAAAATTGTAATTCGAATCAAATTTCGAAATGAAGTCGATATATCGAACTGAATTGACATTTTGAAGTAAAATATGATTTTTGAAGCGAATATAATAAATTTTGAAATGGATTTGATTTTGGAGTGAATAAGATATCTTGATATCAAAGATGAATTACTTTCAAAATATAAAAGAACTAACCGGTGTGTAAAACGACGTTCGGTTGTTAAAGAGACCGGGGCCTCTTATTGGCATACTCTCTATCAATATTGGAACCACTTTAACAACTGTGTACGCAGTGGATGATATCCAGAATGTAGTGGTTGGATTGGCGACATGTACTAGAATGAAGTAAGAGAATGATGATGGATAGCTTTGACACTCGTGTCATAATTAAAATGACTAAAACATGAGCCTATGTCTGGCCAATGAGGTTAGCTACCTCTAGCGACGTTGATCCTTCATATTACTATTGAGATTTCGTATTCGATGGGTGCACCTTTTTGCCATTTGGATTGATTGTCGCGGTCGGCCACGGATGGGTTATGACTAGCCAGAAAAAGTAAACTGGTAGAATCCTACCTTGAGCATTGCCTCACCTGCCTTGTCATATTTATCCCTATACGAGCCCATTACGACTTTGGTTTGAAACTGTAAAAATTGTGTTAAGGTGGATCATTGTAAAGCCTTAATGCTACTTCGATATTTATTTTACTGATAGACATTATCTATTATAGCGTATGCTATTATATATAAATAGTTTAACGGATCCTTAGGAGATGGAAAATCCCGTAACATCTCCTAAGTTATTGCACTCATATTTGTGATATTGATTTGACTTACATAAGAGTATTTTAGTCCTGACTCGAGTGTTTTGTCTTTTCATTATGCTCGGATCAGTCCTGAGTTTTTTTAGCATATTGAAGATTTTTCTCTAGAGGACGAATATGATGATTTAGTATATTAATATTATTATTATTCCCTACATCATGCTATTCTGCTGTATTAGTTATTTATCCCTGGTGTATATACATAACTCTGATAAATGTGTATAGATTATAATCAAATGTATAGTAAACAGCTTCATGAATTGTTATTTGATTATTATATTCTATCGTTTCCGCTATGAGATTCTGTGTTTGTTTTCTTCTTATTTTCTTATTTAACCCCATTGATTATCTATGTTCCGGATTGTTTAAGTTGGACATGTGTGGATTATTGTCGATTTAAACCTTTCGAAATGTGGGTCGTCGCAGTTAATATCAAAGCCAAGTTTAGCGATAACCTTGGCTTTGTGGGGGTTTGACTCATTAGAGATAGGGTAGTAATACCCTAGAATGAGTTTGTTGAGCGTATATATATGAGAGAGCGTACTTGTTAGTGTTATAAAATGTTTTATATTGTGTTTACTTATCCGTTGAGTTGTTTATGAATTCTGGTCGATGCGTAGGACGTCGTGTTATCGATAGGGGTTTCTAAACACTTAAACGAGGCAATTTGACATAATATTGTTTCAAAATCGGGTAAATGGAATAATTTTACCTAAATTATATTTTATATATAAAATGAGAAATTTTTAATGAAATTGTTATTCGGAGATGACAATATTTAGTTATCATTGATTATTGGTTGAATTAAAATAAAATGGATACTTTGTAAATTTATTTTACAAAACATTCGATAATTAAATTAAATTGAAATCGAATAAATAAGAATTGGTTAAAATGACCGAGTTATAAATTAATGAAATAGTTTGGTAATAAGGTAAGGAAATTTGTATAAGTATATTTATAATATAGCTTATATATATAAATGATTTTTTGAGAATTTTAGAATTTAAAATCCTTTTGGTTTCAAAATTGTTTTCGAAGATTTTAAAATTAATATTATTATTATTTGAAAGATTTTTGACTAGAAAAATATTTTGAAAATATTTTGGAAGGAAATAAAGCATTAAACTCGCTTTGATCGCTGGGAAATAATTCTGGGGATGAGTGCAGCATCGTCGGTATTCATTTCCGAGTTTCTGAGTGAGAATTGCTATCGAAAGAAATTTATTTTCGATTAAAACAAGTTTTGATTTGAAAAGAAAATATTCTAAGTATGACTTAATAAATATGTGAAAATAGTTTGGAACTTATAATTGAAAATAGTATATATGAAATGACTTTGTAACCTACAAATTTGAATATGAAAAAATAGTTATAACTTGTAAATTTGAACAGGAAAGTAAAATTAAAATTTGAACTGGTGAATATTTTTAATTAAGCAGATAAAAGAAATTTGAATTTGAGAAATGAAATAAAATAATTAACTTAAGAAATGTTAATTAAATGGAGTTAGTGAAATTAGGTAAATAAATTGAAATTTTACTCAAGAAATCTTAAATAAAAGTGAATTGCATTTGAAATAAAGTTGATAAAATAACGAAATGAAATTTTAAGAAGTTAATTTGTATAACTTATAGATTTGAGAATTAGAAGCTAAAAATGAATTTAAATTTGTTGAATCGAATGATAAGAAAATTTATCTTGAATAAAATTAAATAAAATGAGTAATGGATTAAAATAAAATGAAGTTTAACTTAATATTAAATAAGTTGGATTGGATATTGAATGAAATTTGAAAAACGAGTAAAGTGAATTCCACTTAAGCTATAAAATGAATATGAATTTAAATTTTAAAAATGAAATGTAATTTAAGTGTGTAAGAAATTGAATAAAAATAAACAAGTGTAAGAAGAATTAATGTGAGTAATTGGATTTAATTTAAAATTTGATGAAAATAAGTTAAATACAAATGTAATGAGTTTTAATAAATTGCATGTTAGCTAATTGCATACGAAATAAGTTAATGAAACAAATTAAAGGATGGAACTAACTTAAGAAAATTTAATAAACTGTGAAAAATTTATTAATATGAATTGAGTTATAAAGTAAAAAATTTGCTTTAGTAAATTAATAATATGAATTTGAATAAATGAAGTGAATTGATGAATTAATAATAACTTAACATATGAAGTAATAATAATAAACGTGAGTTGTGTTGTATAAAATATTTATAATAAACTTAGCTAATTTATAAATGATGTTAGTATAATAAAAAGGAGGACATACAAAGTGGAAATAAAACAAATTTAACTTAAGCATGGTTAAGTGGAATAATTTTATAAATGGTTCATAAATGAATTTATATGAAATAGGTTAAACCAAAAGGGAAACAATTAGAATTTCACAAATTGAATTAAATAAAATTGAATATAATAAATTTGTATCGAATGTTGATAAATTGAAAGAAATCAATGGAATGTAAACCAAATTAAATGTGGATGAAACAAATGTAAATAATTGAAACAAATCGATTGAATGTAAATACATTGGATTGTAATCAACCAAATGTGAATGCAATGAATATTGGTTGATTAAATAAAATCAATTAAAAGCGAATGAATTGAATATAAATCCATTGTATGATTAATGAAATGAATATTAATAAGTGAATGTGAATCAATTTAAAATATATAGAATGTGGTATGGAATTAAATTACTTAAGTGTGATTAATTATATGAATTATTGAAATGAAATTATGGAAGCGAAAGAAAAAATGAATGTAACTATAAACGAGTGTAAATTAATAGAATGTGAATTCATTAATGTTGATAAGTGCATGCAAATCAATTGGAATTAAATAAATTGAATGAACAATCAATTGAACGTGAATCTAATTGAATAAAAGTTGATTGAATGCAAATAATTGAAATGAATCAATTAAAATGTTAATGAAATGAATGTTAATAAGAAATGAATGGTATAAATTAAAAATCAACCTGGAGTTCTTCCTCCTAGAAGAATGGCACCCCGCGAGAAGGTTGAGTTAAGGAAGCAAATTAAGGACTTGTCTTCCAAGGGTCTGATCAGACCTAGCTATTCTGAATGGGGAGCAGCGGTGGTTTTCGTCACTAAGTCTGATGGTTCTCTTCGGATGTGTGTTGATTATAGGGAGCTGAACAAGCTCACTATGAAAAACAGATATCCAATGCCTCGCATCAATGATATGTTTGATCATCTTTATGGTTCTACTGTTTTCTCACAGCTTGGTCTTGCCACAGGATTCCACTAGCTCAGAGTTGCTGAGGAAATTATTCCCAAGACTGCTTTTCGTAATGAGAATGGATTCTTTGAATGGTTAGTCATGCCTTTCGGTTTGACTAATGCTCCTGCTTTCTTTGTTGATTTGATGAATCGTGTTTTTCATGATGTGCTTAATAAATTTATTTTAGTCTTTATTGATGATATTCTCATTTTTTCTAAATCTGAGGAAGAGCATGAGTCACATTTGAAATCTGTTCTTGAGACTCTTAGAAATCATCAGTTGAAGGCTAAATTTTCTAAATGCCATTTCTGGAAGGATGAAGTCTGATTCCTTGGGCATATTGTTTCTGGTAATGGAGTTTTTGTTGATCCAGTCAAAATCGCTGCGATCAATGTAAGTCTTTCTTTCATTCTCTTTCCTTGTTCATTCAATTTATTCTATCTTTCCTGTCGTCCTTATTTATCCCTATTCTGTGCAGGATTGGGAA
This sequence comes from Allium fistulosum, assembly GCA_030737815.1. Classification (NCBI taxonomy): domain Eukaryota; kingdom Viridiplantae; phylum Streptophyta; class Magnoliopsida; order Asparagales; family Amaryllidaceae; genus Allium; species Allium fistulosum. Next base: position 591,533,491 of record CM060905.1, on the reverse strand, counting down.
ACTCCTAAGACTCCTACTGATATCCGTAGTTTTCTGGGCCTTGCCGGTTATTACCGGAGATTCATTGAGAATTTTGCTCGGATTGCTGCACCTCTCACCGCTTTGACTCGAAAGAATGCTAAGTTTATTTGGAGTGATGAGTGTAAAGCTGCATTCAGTGAGTTAAAGCACAAGCTTACTTCCGCACCAGTTCTTACCATTCTAAATGGAAATGAGGGATTAACGGTATACACTGATGCTTGTCGTGAAGGTTTGGGAGCTGTTCTGATGCAGGATGGTAAGGTGATTGCTTATGCTAGTCGTCAGTTGAAGACCCATGAAGCTAATTATGCTGCTCGTGATTTAGAGTTGCTTGCTGTTGTTTGCTTTGAAGCTTTGGAGACATCATCTTTTGGGTACTAAGTTCGTCTCCATGGTGTTCCTCTCATTTCAACATCATCTTTTGAAGCTCATGTCCTTGAGGTATATCTTCACTCAGAAGGATTTGAACCAGAGACAAGTTAGGTGGTTAGAGTTCCTTGCTTCTTATGACCTCGACATCAACTATACCCCTGGGAAAGATAATGTTATGGAAGATGCTTTGAGTCGGAAGAAGGCGATGTTGTGTCAGCTCATTTCATTCCGGTCAAGTCTACCCGTTCTACTTCTAGTTTGTCTGAGATCTACATGAGGGAGATTGTTCGTCTCCATGGTGTTCCTCTCAGTATTGTTTGTGATCGTGATCCTATCTTTACTAGTCAGTTTTGGAAAGCTTTTCAGGATTCTTTGGGTACTCGTCTGAATCTGAGCACTACTTACCATCCACAGACCGACGGTCAAACGGAAAGGGTGAATCAGATTCTAGAAGATCTTCTTCGTGCTTGTGTGCTTGATTATGGAGGATCTTGGGAAGATCATCTCCATCTTGTCGAAATCACCTATAACAATAGTTATCAAGTATAATTTCTATCTTTTGTTTTGACCTTATCTTAATCTTTTATCTATCTCATTTTTATCTTTGAATTCAGGCCAGTATTAAGACGACTTCGTTTGCTGCTCTTTACGGACGACCTTGTAGATCTCCATCTTGCTGGATTGAATCCGGTAATCGTTTGGTTCTTAGGCCTGAGATGATTTTAGAGGCTTCTGAGAGAGTTGAGGAGATTAGGAGGAAGATGAGGATTGCTCAGGATAGGCAGAAGAAGTATGCTGATCGTCGTAGGCGGAGTTTAGAGTTTGATGGTTGTGATTTGGTTTTCCTTAAGGTCTCCCTTAAGGAATGTTATTCGTTTTGGTCGTAGAGGGAAGCTTTCTCCTAGGTTTGTTGGTCCTTTCCGCATTATGGAAAGAATTGGTTCTTTGGCTTATCGTCTGGATTTGCTCGAGAAGTTCTATGGAGTGCATAATGTATTCCACGTTTCACATCTTCGTCGCTATCTGCATGATCCATCTCTTATTGTTCAGCCTTCTGCTCTTGATAGTTTGGATATTGAGCCTAATCCGACTGTCGAGAGGAAGCCACTTCGTATTATCGACAGAGGTACGAAGCAGCTAAGAAGAAAATCTGTTAGTCTGGTCAAAGTATAGTGGAGTACTAATGATCGAGACTGTACCTGGGAGACGGAGGAGAGCATTCGTGCTTCGAATCCGGAATTGTTTATTTTAGGTACTATTTGCTTTGTTATCTTGTTTTCCTTGTTCGTTCTTTCCGAGGACGAAAAGATTTGAGTGGGGGAGAGTGTAACAACCCTATATTTTTGCAATTATTTTTAAATTATTTTAAATTTTATTTTATTTTAATATTTTATTTTTAAAACATTTTAAAAGTATAGTTATAATTTTCAAATGTGAAGTTATAATTTTCCAAAGATAATTACATTTTGTTTGCAATTTTAATGCTAGTTTCAATATAATAAGCTATTTTCTTTATTTACGTTTATTTTCTTTTATTTTTCCTATGAATAATTATTTATTTTCATTTTCACTTTATTTTTGTTGTCTTTTTATTTTATATACTGATTTTTATTTGTTTATATTGAATTAAAAAGAAAGTGGAAATTTGAAGAGACTAAAGCTTTAAAACATTGACTTTTCACTTTCTAGGCCTTTCAATTCCTTGGCCGTTCAAAACTTTATTTGTGGCCATGAGTTTTAATTCCTTTTTCACGTGAAACCATCTCACTTCCATCATCTTTTTTCGGCCAAACACTTCTGAAAAAAATTGGTAAGGGCTTCCTTCTTTTTTTTCTACTTTTCTTCCCATTTTTCTATTGATTTTTTCTATGATTTTGCCTTGACCTTCCCATAGCTTTGCTCGGCCATAGACCTCACCATCACCACCGACCACCACACCACCTCCTTCCCACATCATCCACGACCTAATCCTCCTCCTCCTCTGACCATAGATGGCTGTGACACCCTATGATGCAAAATTCCACAAAACAATGTCATAAACTCCAAAATACTTCATAGCCGAGCCTTGTTTTCAACAACCCCTTCATTTTTGACTTCGGCCACCCCTTTATCCACCAACACCAGTTTGTTTACCACCTCTGAACACTACCCTACCCTCTGACCTGACCTATACCCGACCATGGTTGAGCCAAATAAGCCATAGGCCAAACCTAATTGTTGAACCAAACTCCACTTTGCCTTGTCTATTTGCCTTGTCTATTTGCCTTCTCTACTTTGTAACCCCTACCCCTTCCTCTTCTCTTGCCTAACCATACAATTGTGAACCCAAACCAGACCCTTACCACCTGAAATCATGTTGTGGCCGAGCCAAATAACTTGTGTGGTCGAGCAAAGTTGAGTGGAGATCAAGCAAAAATTGTTTAAAAGCTTTATGAAGTCATTTGTCTATTTCTATTTCAATTTGTTTCAATATAATCTTTTGTATTGTATTTATATTTATATTTTGCTTTGTTTATTTTGTGAATACAAGATTAACATCTTGGCTCTCTCTCCATTCAAATCTAGTCGTGCTATCATGCTTTCTGGATTTTTTGTTGTGTGTTTTATTTGCAAACTCCAGCGTAAAAAGGTGAGTATTCACACACGACATCTATACTTATATAAATTGTGAAGTGACAACACGTGAATATGTATAAATATTATATCATGTTATAACTGCCTGTGATGTTAATTATATGATGTTAAACCCTGTTATTAACTTGTCACATCATCTGTTATGTTATATTTTATTTTACTGTTTATTTAATTCTATTAATCACACTACAAGTTCCCTGTAGAATAGAATCGTTATGGGTTGAAATGATACATACCCGAATGGACTTTAGAATAGGGAAAGATCGTTATGGGTTGAAATGATAAGCCTGAGCGATTTTTATTTAATTTTATTTACTTGGGATTGCGGGTTGAAATGATAAAACCCGGATTTTCTTTGTAAATTACGGATTGAAATGATATATTATCCGTATCACTTGACTTAGGCTAGAAAATATTATACAGACCCATGGTTATTTTATAAAGTTTCTGGAGATTTTTAAGTATTTTAAAATGTAAAAATATGATAATTTGATTTAAATTGAATTTAAATTGATTAAATAAAGTAATAATGATTTTTCTATGTAAATGTAAAATAAATGAATAGAAAATTGTGATTTGAAACATAACTTAAGTTGTAAATTTTGATTTGATTTTTAATGGAAGTTTAAGTTAATTAAATAAAAATGGAAATTAAGTTTTATTTGTGAAAATGGAAATTTAAATTTAAGTGTTAAAGTAAATTTGTTAAAAATGAAAAATGGGAAAATGACACACTTGAATTTAATAAGTGATACTTTGGAAAATTTGTTTTTTATTGTAAAACTTTTCTTTATAAAAACCATAAGTTAAAGGTATTTAAATGAACATTTTTTATGTGGAAAAATATGTTTTTTATAACTTTAAATGATTTAAATTGAAGTCTAATTGTGGCTGGAATTCTATTTAAAACCTGGAAATTCATTTAATAGCACTTCAGAAATGCTATCGTTTATGGAAATGAACTAAAATCTGAACTAAATATAATCTGCAGCACTTTGTAAGTGTTGTAGTTGTAGAAATGAACTAAAAGGCTAAACTTAACTAAGGCTATGACAGTAGTTTGTATGTGCTGCAGTGGAAGGAACTAAACTTGAAACTGAAACTAATGGAAGAGCTATTGTAGCACTTCTTAAGTGCTGTAGTTGGCTGAAATGTGATTTTTGAATATAATTGAACTACTGCAGCAGTTTTTAAAATGCTGTCTTTGCTGAATTGAATTAAATCTTTTAATTTGAACCCTGAACTATTACAGCAGTTTTGTAAATGCTGTCTTTTCTGAATTGAACTATTTTTCAACTAAAACTGAACTATTACAGTAGTTTTTAAATGTTGTCTTTGCTGAATTGAATTGTTTTCAAATATAACTTACCACAGCACTTTCTAAATGCTGTGAAAGCTGGAATTTTAATGTTTTATTGTATTTAAGTGAATAAATGAACTCCGAAAAGGTTAAATTTTGGGAATTGAATATTTGATTTAAAGGAATAATGACTTTAAATTTTAATGGTTTAAATGAAGTATTTTGATTTGAAATATCAACTATTTTGAAATTTATAACCACGGGTTATAATAACGATTGGTTGTTAAAGAGACCGGGATCGGATATTGACATACTCTCAGTCGATACCGAAAACCACTTTGACAACTGTGTACGCGGTAGAGATTCCAGAATGAAGTAGGATGGTGGCGACGATCCTAAAGGTATATACGTGGACCCAACTCCCGTGAGTTGGCATAAGTTGGCTAAAACAGGAGCGATCGACGAGCCAATGAGGTAACACCTCTGATCGGACACACTTCTTCGATACCATTCTATTACATTGTGATTGATTGGGTGCACCCCTTGATTTGGGAGTGTTGTTCGAGGTGGGCGGTAGTGGCTGCTATGCGTTTCCACCAGCCCGGATGCGTAATTGGTATATCTACCCTGGCATTGCCTTGTGTGCCGTAGCACCTACCATATCGAGCTTTACTACGAGTTTGGATTTCTCTCATAGCCTGTGGAGTATCGAGGGTAGCCCCGTTTTGGGAGTATGCTAATACTGGATAGACTACTGGGACTATTACGTGTTAAGGGCTATATGGGTAACCCCTTGACGCTATTAAAAAGTATGTTTATTTTATAATTAGACATTATTATAATAGCGAATATTACTACATAGTAGATAGTTTAACGGATCCTTAAAGAATGGGTAATCCCAAGCATTCTTTTAGTTACTTGTACTTTTTATTACAGTTCACTTGAGTTGGTTTACATTGTATAAGTATGTATGTCCTGACTCGAGTGTTTGTGTTTTATTTATGCTCGGGTCAGCCTGAGTATTCACAGCTTTGGACTTCACTATCTGGAGCTAGGAATCATTGGAGATTCTGCTTATCTAGTTGCTATTTATTTCCGTTCAGTTTTTCTTTGTCAGCTTTGTATTTGAGACTTATGTATTTGGTATTTCTACTATACTTGTTTCAGAACTGTATTTGTTTTCAGACTATGTATTTTGTATCTGTTTTGAGACTCTGTATTGTAGTGGCTTCTTGAACCACTATTTATTTTATTTTCCGCTGCGAGTTATTTTGATATTCTGTGTCTGTGATTCTGTGATTGGTTTTATTTGCTCCAAATTTTATTACAATCTCTTATTTTGCATTATTCAAGTCTGAGATATGTGGATTATTGTCGATTTGAATGGTCCAAAATAGTGGGTCGTTACACTTGCTCATAAAGACACAATCATGGTCGATGGATCACATCCCTTCAGTTATGACTACCAAAATCATATTTTGATAGCGTACTTGAAATTCTTTTAGATTTGCGCATCATTCCATAGAGTCAATACTCTTAATAGTTTAATTAAACAACCGAGAATTATATATTTTCGACATTGATTAGAAACTCATAGTTTCTCTTCAATGTGAAAATACTTATTAGACATTCTAATGCATTGTGTTCGTTTAGGTTAGTTAATTTCATTTCATCTCATCTAATTAGTTCTATATATGGATCGTATCCAATTCCATTTTACTACTAGTAATTCCTCAAAGAAATTTCTTCACAATGAAGTTAGTATATCTTGAAACAACAATTGTTTCTCAATGCAATAGAATAGGTATTCATAAACGTTTTATGAATTTCTTTATTTATAAAATTGATTTGGTTTTAGTTTACAAAAATTATGTTCGAAACATAAATATGTCATCCAATGACAGTCTTTTTAAAATCCTTTTGGGGAGATTCATACATGATCCCTTATGAACAATTATTACGTGCAATCTTTCAACTCACACAACCTGCTAACTCCTAGGCCTAGGATATGTTGGAGTTTCTTATAAACCCTTATCTTGTAAAATTTTATAAACTGTTATTCAGATGACATAATATTAACCTTGTGTACTACCCTTAAGTACATTACCTATAGAAAGAAACTAACTCAACTTCACTCATAATAAATCGTACATTGTCCAACAAAGTTCGATTATTCCATATCGATGCATCATTATGTATCACATGGAGGAGTAATTTTGAGATTGAATCTTTATTCATTTTAGGTACGCTCAGAACATTTTCCAATATACTCACTCATTCGATCAAATCAAATCATTTCTATCGCATGTTATTTTATTTACTTCTATTTTATATCCTATAAGTTTACCATTGACATGCAATAAGTGTATAAAATACACATGTCCATGTCGACGATAACTCATCGGTGAATATGACTAAGTATGTGGAACCATTTTGGTATTTTTATAGAATTACGATTGCATCCATCTATATGTATCAATCCGAAGAGTTCATCAACTCTCATGATACTCCCACTAAATGTGTGTGTAGCCTTTTATTGTTTGAGATATAATTAACAAGTATCATATGATTCAAAATCATACAATAAAATTATTTCTCAAAACTACGGCTTAGTCTATAATTCCTAAACAATTGTAAATAATATTAGATACTTTTGTATTTTCCAATGCACCACTTTTGTTATAAAAAAATTACCACATTATAGTTTTATTTCATACTGAATATTCATATTGAAATATAGCTATGTCCATTCAGTCGATACCGAAAAATAATCATTATTCCATAAGGTTTATAAGGATTTTCGGATGAACTAACTTCATCGAAATATTGTGCATTACAAACTTTGATCGTTCACCATATAACATTTATATGCAATTGTATATGGATCAAATATCCATAGTCTTGTATTTCTTTTAGAGTTCAAAACTTATAGAATGCAATACATGGTATTGACCAAATAAATACGTAAGTGACCAAACCATGAATGTATTCAGTAGTTGTAAAATCAAGCACTTGCATGGATGTTGAAATGCTAACATGCAATAGGAATTTAATAGTGGGTATTATATTTCCATTTATCAATCATATTAAATGCACAAATTTATCATCGTAGATAATTATAACATTATTTAGCATATGTTCTTATAATATTAGAAAGGTTAAATGTTACCATCTTATTTTTCTAATAAGGCTTCCACTAGTCTTTTATGTTTCTCCAAACCCTAAGATGAAACATAGAAGTCTGTCAACTTCACTAGTGGGTGTTAGGACTTGTCTGTCTTGGTATTTTGACCTTGAGTTTGCTTAATAAATCATAGCCCTACAAACGATGGATAACTCATATCGGTTGTATCACATACAACTCCTAACCCACTTTTATTAGTTCTAATCTCATTTTGACCTTGAGTTTGCTCAACAAATCGAAAGAGATTATTTACTCATACCTAATATATCGTGATGGCCTAAGTATAGTATATGTACCTTGAGTTGCTCAACAAATACATATAGTTATCTTACCTCATATGTTCAATATATTAATAATACTACACATAACATCCCTAGCTTGAGTTTGCTCAACAACTAAGGAGTATGAAAGTAATTTATTAATATATATATGGTAGAGGACAACATTATATTGAAGATTCATAATCTTCAATATATTATATTGAGTGATATAGACTTACGGAATAATGTATTTCTTATGAAATACCCTCGTGATTCAAGTGTCAGACACATCAGAAATTACAGTATACGTACATTTATGTATGTATTTATTCCTTAAGTCTATTTGGGTTTCTTTATTGTTCCACCTTTTGTTTATACACTCATATTATATAAGTTTCATTCTTATCTAACTTTTATATTTTAATTAACTTATACAATAATATTATGTAAAACATTTTATTAATTAAGTCTTATTTAATTAATTTTAATTAATTAACTCTTTAATTAATTTTAAATTAGTATTCCAATACAACTTTTATATTGGACATATCTACTATAATCTTTATAGTAAGACATATATATCTTATATATGCATATTTTTAATTAATTAACTGACCTTTAATTACTTTATTAATTAAATAATTTTAATTAAATTATATTAATTTCAAAATTTTACTTATATAAATACATGTATGCTTATATTATCTTAAATACTTTAAAATAACATAATATATATTAACATATATAATACATGCATATAAGTATTAATTAACTAACTCATTTAGTTAATTTATATTATTAATCTTATTAATAATTTTAAATTTCAAAATTAATATTTACAAAGTTTCAAACATTTTGAACTTTTCATTACATTTTCAAACATTTTGAATATTTATGTTATATTATAAACTTTTATAATAAACATGTTTTTATTTTAAATTTAACTTTTAAATTTAAAATCTTGTCTTAATTTTCAAAATTAGCCTATGGCCCAATTCAAATTAGGCGTTTTCTATCAGGGGCAACCTTTGGGCTCACTTCACCTTTAAGGCCAGGTAGGTAACCAAGTATGACATGGTACTTGATTACCTAATTCCAATCCTAGACATCACCTTTGTAGACATCGTACTAAGTGCGCAAGCTTAATTAGTTAACCCTAACATGACTAATTTTGACCGCATAGGCTATTGGTCTCTGATACCATTATTGGAACAAGACCAGCCCGGAGTGGAAGAAATGGGTGGATTTCAAAAAATTTATCATTTTGGATCTTTAATGGGCCTATGAAGTCTAAATACACTTAGATCTTAACTAAATCTTCTTTTAATAAAATCAATATTTTTTTTAAATTTAGTGAAAAAAATTTCAGAAGGGTTTGAATATTATATAAATTCAAATGAACGAGTGTATCAAATACACCTACATGTGTAGCAGTTACTTATTAAAATAAATATGAGAAGGAAACCTTTAGTTTCCTTCTCTAATAGTTATGCAATTAATTAAGGGAGCAAACAACATTAATTGAAGAGAGGGAAACCTCTCATTTTTTATCTCTGATTAGATTGATAATATGTTAAATAAACATGCTAACATTTCAAATGAATGTTTTATTAGAAATGCATTAGTCCAATTTGAATTAGTTAATTGAAAATGGTTCTAAGCACATCACATGCGCCCGTGTGTATAGTGTAAGTGCAATATATAAAAGTGTACAAAGCTAATGTAAACATTGCATAGGTAATGGGATTTACATCACAATGGACACATTTTCCATCTATATATGCCTTTGTCATCCTAAACATGAACAATTTTATTTATTTACTAATACATTATTACATACATACATACACATACACACACACACATATATATATATACACACCATAAATATATATACATACATACACATACACATATACAATTAATGTTTAGCATAACAGTTCAAATAAAATAGATTTCATTTCAATTACAAGCAGTAAATCAAAGAATATCAAGATTAATGAAAATTATTTGAAACAGTTGTGAAAAGATTCCTTCCCTTTTAAGCAGAGATATAATTTTTGATTAGATGGAATTGCAAATCATGGAATATATCATTGATTTAATGTTTGAGTTCATTTCAATTACAAGTAGTAAATCAAAGAATATTAAGATTAATGAAAATGGTTTGAAACAGTTGTGAAAAGGTTCCTTCCTTTTTAAGCAGAGATATAATTTTTTAATTAGATGTAATTGCAAATCATGGAATATATCATTGATTTAATGTTTCCATTTATCTTTTAAAAGAAAGAGTTTATCTTAGAATGATTTGAATCATGATAATTAAAACATCATTTTAATTGGATGACAAAGATTAATTACTGCGATTATTACCTAATTTTAATTACATAGCAACCCATGTCTAAATATTCAAGTGTAAACTTTTTGATATCAAAAACTGAATTATGAATAAAAAAAATCCAAATTTCAATAATGTTCTGTTTTTTTTTAAACAATATAAATCAAATGACATGGGCAAATATAGATTTTAGATGAGAGTATCTAGGTATAGATTAAACAAACTTTGTAAATAATCACATAGAGTACAGAAAATAAAATTAAGAAGGTCTAGATCTAGGTTAAATTAATTAATCAAACAATCATACATGAGACAGAAAATGAGATGTTATAATTCATAACAAAATAGTAGTGAACAAAAGAAAACATTCTTTGTTTTAACAAGATAGAATAGTTGATTCAAGCAAGGGAATGAAGATATTCAAATCAAGATTCAAATTCACAAGTATGAACAGAAGGGAAAGATAGAGATTAAGGGAATAAGAACAAATTATAAGATATGCAAATATAGATTATACACACATATAATTACCTTAGGATGAAGCATGTAGAAATACATTGAATGATAGAATTATAACTAGATTTGGTTGAACACTCTCTAGATCCGATAGACCTTGCCCTTCATCACACCTTGATTTATAGCTTCTCCTCAGATTTCAAACAAATCACCATCCCACTTTGCAAGAGAAGAATAAACCACCTTTTTAATTTAGTTTGATGTTGATTAAAATTTGTTTTTGATTTTTTTTTTGGATGAAGTTTCAGCCATGAAAGAATGATAGAAAGAGGAAGAGAAGAGGAAGAAAAGAGGAAAAAAATTCACGTTCTGTTCTACATACTTTAAAAAATGAGGAGGTTTTGTTTTTAATAGAATTAAAGGAACCTTTTCCTATTCTCCTATTAAAACTTCCTCCTTTATTTCCTCTTTTTAAATTTCAATTAATCTCATTAATTGATTTCCTCCTCTTACCATTATATGGCTTATCTAAGCACATTCCAAATATGCAACTTTTCCAAATAAATGAAAACAACTTTTATGTAATTATTTTATTATTTAAAACATGTTCAAAATCATACCGATATCGCATATCGATATATGCAAATATAACTTTTATATATGCATTAAAATAATTACCAATAACATTCAAAACATCAAATAAATTAACAATAATTAATATTTCATAAATATTAATTAATTTAATCAGTTTGTAACATTTTACAAACTAATTAAAATGTGTGGTTTTCGGAGAAATCACAAATGTGGTTGTGTGACTCAGAGGTGTGAATTCAGTCAACGATTAATATTATGCAATTCAAATATTAATGTTCACACGTCACTTAGCAGCTGGTATGACAGTTTGGCTAAATTCATTGCTTACAGGTCTTTTCGGTAAAATCAAATTAACTTATTATAAGTGGTAACTGATAGTGACAATTATTTACACCAATTCTCTTCGTCAAAACTATATCACATTAGGACTTTTGGAATTTGGTAATGGTCAAAATTACAGTATCATCCACATTCAACTTTATAGTCCAAACACAAAGTCCTTGGTTAAGTAATAATTATTATTATTAACCAAAATACTCTGGCCAGAGACTTTGACTTTGAATTGACTTGAGTTGACCATGATACTAACCCCATATAACCAAGGAGACGAATCCTCTCTTGAATAGTGCTTCACTTCCAGTACTTCCACTCGACCCAACTATAGTCACTCGATGGAATGCCATGCCATGATTTGACTATAATCAAAATGGAGCTTTCATTTTGAAGATCCACAGTATACTCAAGTCGAGAGAGCTGTGTAAATCAGTCACATCGATATTTTCTGTTTGACCTTAGTTATATTAACCAACAGAAAACTATCGAGTGAGTCATTTCATTGTTATCCAATAATTATCCATTCGTAACCCCTAGGTGCCCCTAGTAGTCATGAGTAATACACTGCCCAACATTTGGAGAGCGTTACATACTCTAGTAACAACGGATACATCGATATCTACTCTCGATGCATCTTGACTTGGAATATTTAAAATGGTATATTTATTTTTATTGTGATAAATTACTCATAGTTACAACACTTTATAACTACTATCACAAAATATACTATTCATGGATTTTCTATTAAATATACTTTTAGTTAAATTAATTAATTAATATAACCACATTATATCAAGTATATGATAGAAAGAAACACCTTTATTGTGAACAAGATTATTCAACGAGTTAGATATATGTAACAAATTACATAATTGTCTCTAGGGAATAACCCTAACTCTATCATCCCATACCACTTAAGACTACCAAATCATTTAATCATAGTTCTGTAACATCTTGAAATTTTCAACCATTCGCATCCATACATGTCGGATTTGAATTGCTCAAAATATCATATTGTTAATTTAAATTTGGCAAAACTCAGTATATACAGTAAATAAAATAATCACTGAATCACAGACACAGAGTAATAACAATAATGCAGCGAAAAAAAAATAGTAGTTCATGAAGCTACTTTATATATATAACAGAGTTAAATAAGATACAACAGAGGTCTCGAATACATAGATGTCTCAATACTATAGTCAAATATAAGATCAGATCACATCACTGGAATCAACTAAATAACTGAAAGCTGGATGGATATAGCTGGATCTCCAAGCGAAGCTCCAACTCCAAAGGGGAGTCTCAAACATTGAGCCACTCAGTCTGACCCGAGCGTAAAGCAAAACACAAAACACTCGAGTCAGGATTAACATTCTTATATCAAAAAATCCAACTCAAGTGAAATATCAACTGAAATACAAGTAACTCAAAGGATGTTTGGGATAACCATCCTTTAAGGATCCGTTAAACTATCTACTATGTAGTAATATACGCTATTATAATAATGTCTAAAGTAAAGTAAACTTACTTAAAAATAGCGTTAAGGCTTTACATTTTCCACCTTAACACATATATAGTGCCAATAGTCTATACAGTACCGTAGCACCTCCAGATCGGGAGGCTACCAGAGGATACTCCATAGGTACGACACAAATCAAACTCGTATAAGGCGTGCTAGGATAGCTGACACGGCACAACTAGGCAACGCCAGGGTAGATATACCAATTACGCATCCAGACTGGTGGTAACGCATAGCAGCCACTATCGCCCACCTCGAGCCACACTCCCAAAAATCAAAGGTGCACACCAAAACAATCACAGAGTAATAGAATGGCATACGATGGAGTGTGTCCGATCAGAGGAGCTATCTCATTGGCCCGAAATCGCTCCTGTTTTATCCACCTTATGCCAACTCACGGGAGTTGGGTCCACGTATATACCTTTAGGATCGTCGCCACCATCCTACTTCATTTTGGAATCTCCACCACGTACACAGTTATTAAAGTGGTTTTCGGTATTGACAGAGAATATGCTCATATCCGATCCCGGTCTCTTTAACAACCAAACGATATTATAACACTGCGGTCATTTCAAAATAGTTTATACTTCAAAACGAAAATATCATTTTCATTTCAAAACCCATATCAATACGATATCATTTTTCACTTCAAATATTTTCATTTCCAAAATCATAGTACTTTCAAAGTTATAACACTTTCGAAACCAAACACTTGAAATTATAATACTTTGGAAATCACAACATTTTGAAATCATAGCACTTTAAAAACCATAACACTTCCCTTCAAATAGTTTAGACATTAATAATAGTATATAAAATAAAATGGTTTATAAAATAATTTATATAAAATAGTTATAAGTTAAAACAATTTATATTAAAATAATTAGTATATTTAAAATAGTTTATATTAAAATAGTTTATATTAAAAATAGTTTATATTAAAAATAGTTTATATTAAAAATAGTTTATATTAAAAATAGTTTATATTAAAAAATAGTTTATATTAAAAATAGTTTATAAAATAATATAAAATATTTTATATATAATTTAAAATACTTTATATAATAAAATAGTTTCCACAAATTTCATAAATCAATTCAAATCAACTCAAATTCCAAAATAAATTTTAATTCAATCTCAATTCATCAATTTCAATTCGATTCAGCTTCTCAATAAACCATTTCAAATTATCGATTTCAAATACATATTTGAACCATAAGATAAGCCATTTCAATTTCAATATATTTCAAAGCTTTAAATATTCAACATTTCAAAACTAAATTCGAAAATTTCATATATATATCAAATTCACTTTACTATTATTTAGTTTTGAAATATTTACTTAATCATTTCAATAACATCTAAATACAACTTCAATTTACAAATTTTAATAAACAAAATATCCCATTTAAATTTATATAAGTTTGAAATATTCATTTAAGTCACTTTTAATCAAATTCAAGTTATAAAACATATCTTTAAAATTTCACATTTAATAAATTTCAAATCAAACCTATTTAAGAAAAATTCTTCAATAAATATAATTTCAAATCAATTTCAAATTTATCTTTCCACCATGAATCATTATAAACTCTATATTTGAAAATATAAATTTTATATAAATACTTAAACATATTATATATCAACTTTATTAAATCAACTTTAATAAATCTTTAAAATCAATATTTATTAAAACCATATATTACTTTTCAAAACCATAGAAATTATTTTCAAAATATTTATCTATAGACCAACGGTGTCTGTATATAATTTTCTACTCTATGGTCAAGTGATACGGATATTTATCATTTTAATCTGCAATTTAAAATATATACGAGTATATATCTTTTCAACCCGCGATCCCAAATTCAATTCAATGAAAATCGCTTGGGTTTATCATTTCAACCCATAACGATTTTCTCCTATTCTACAAATCATTCGAGTATGTATCATTTCAACCCATAGTGAATTCTATACTAACAAGGAACTTGCAAAGTGATAACAGATATGATAATCATATAACAACAGTAACATGCATATATCATCAGTGATAAATAACAGATAATGGTGTCAGATGTCACAGGTGAATAGATACAGATAATGGCATATATATATATATAGCAATGTAAAAATCTAACAGCAGCATATTTCAATTGTCGTTTCAATTGAAATCAAATTTAATCAATATAAGAACGTTAATCGTGAGTGATTGCTCACCTTTCGAGGCTAGAGAGATGAACGGAATGAGATGAGTTACAGATCCAAGCACGAATTTCGAAGCAAAGCAAGATGGATTCGAGTTCGACGGACACTGCTGATAACAGGAATCAATGTAAACAAATCAAATCAGTTTTGATATAAATTAAAATGAAATGTAAATTATATCGCTATACATTTTCTCAAATCAATATATAAAGTTCAAAACACATACAACTATATTACTTTAAAATCAGTATTTCTAAAAAATATATATGTATTAAAAATTAACCGACAAATGTATCAAAATTGTTATATACATATAGCCAACTATAAGAGAAACGACATATAATATAGACAATGTACTATAAAACTAACATAAGCTTAATACGCGTATATATATATATATATATATATAAACTGCAACTTTCATATTGCAATCATTTATACTGTAAACACATGGTTTCGTTTATAATAGACGTACTACAAGTTTTCGTATACAAACAGTAAATGCTATAGAATAAAATAACTTACTTATGCTTTAATAAATATACATACTCGAGGAAGATTCTAAAATTTTTATACAATACAAACAATAAATGTTCAACAAACAAATAATCTACAAAGATAAGGTAATAGAGGACTAAACTCTTAGATCTGGGAAAAAAAATCATTATGAAAGAATTTACGTATACCTATAGATATATAACTAATGTGTAGGTTAACATATATATTATACCTAAAACAAAAATCTATTTAAAAATCTTACTTTACTGTTATGCAGACAACAACAAATGTTATTATGCAAATTCACTTTATATATATAAACTTACCTTATCACTATATGTATAAACAGTAGATCTAATATAACTTATCAATATAGACTTACATAACATAACACTATATATGTATTATATAAAACATCTACAGATTATATAACAAATATATAACAAAACCGTAAAATAAAAACAAAAGAACAAAATGGCTTTGCATATGAAAAATTTGGAAAAACAAATATACTTACATATATAAACTTTATATACTTATATAACATACAATTTTAAAACCCGTATGCTTCCAAAATCAAAACATCCATCCATATTTTTAAAACAATATATAACAATAGATGAAAATTAAATATATAACGATATATAACTGTTCTGCAACCTTATAACTAATATATATATACTTATACTCTATATAAACACGGAAATATATATACCTTGATATACACACAGGGAAGCTCGGCCGAACATGCACAAGTAGAAGAGAGAGTGAATAGGAAAGGGGAAAAGGACAGGTGAAGTAGAAGCTGCGGCGGACGAGAAGAAGGTGATGCCGAGGTGGAGAGGGGATGTGCGCTCGGGCTGGCACTTGCTGCCTGATGGCGGAGGTCAGGGGCTCGGCTTGGGTTGGCGCCGAAGTTGATGGGAGAGGGAGAAGAGGGTGGAGCTCTCGGCACTGGTGGGGTTGAAGAGGCCAGTGGGAAAGTGGTTTCAATTTTTTATAAGAATTTTTTTTTCAAGAACTGATTGCAAAAGAAGGAAGAGAAAGAAAATGGTGGAGATGAGATGAAGGGGAAGGGATGGGCATGTTCACAGGCAAATGAAACGTGGGAGAGCAGGCTAAATATACTAGTTGATATTATTATAAATTTGAACTGAATAAAATATTGAACTAGTGGAAACCAAAAGTCAAGCACGAGAATTTAGTAAATATAAATGCAAACAGCTGGAATAATTAAAGGCAATGGCTATAGGCTTATACACGATGAGAAAATGAATGGTCACGAGAAGTTTAAAAGCCCAAAATTTCGGAACTGATACGGTTGACCGTTTCATGGTTTCTGTGACGTACCGGACCCCGAAACACACAACAAATAGACAACGGAGATTGGCACGACGAGACGATCAAAACGGTATACAAATATCAGTGATAGGATCATCCGATTAAAAGTCGATATTCGGTACCAAAAATGCTGCTAAAACGTCAGAATTAAAGCAGACGGAGCATTAGAAGTCCAAATTTAGAGAAACGAAATATGACGTCTCACTCAAAAGATGATTTACAAATTTTCTATATAAAAATATTCAGGTTTGGAAAATAGTTTATTATCACCAAATATTAACTAATATAAATTGAAATAGAATTACACAAGAAAATAAACTTCAATATTATTTGGTGAAAATTTACCTGTTGCTATGTTAAAATAGACGTATTCCAAATATCAAATTTTTATTTCAAAATTTAATTATTTAAAATTTCATAAAAAGTCAGTTAATTACGTTATCAAAACAATTAAAATTTACCGGTCGTTACAAGTTCCCTTTCAATAGAAGGAAGAATTTGCAAGAAAGCAATATTTCAAAAGTCATAAATAGCCAAAGACAAAGCATAATAAAATGCTAAGTAGAAGTTACGATTTATAAAGTAAATATTTTTTATTTTACAACGTATGGAGTAGTTATCAAAATACCATATATTTTTAATCTTCTTCCATTAAAATCCATAAACTCATTTGTTGCTCGACTATATATATATATATATATGATTTGATAGTAAGTCATAAATCAAAATTGATATTCAAGTGTATACAGCTATATATATAGTTATTCAAACCTATGAAATCGACGGCTTTATAAAATAGGCCACTAAGTTTATATACATATTGTATTTAATAAATTATGAATGGAAATTCCATAAGAGTATGATGCAAATAAATCTTTAGATATCATAGCAATTAACAAAAGAGAAGGGAATCAAGAAAATAAGTAACAAATGGTGCTTTCCCCGTAATCAATTAGCTCTAAGTTTCGACCATCGGTCCACCGGTTGAGTCCTACCGATCGACCTGTGTCGACTATTCCTGGAGCTAGTCGGCTCCATGAAACCACCCTAGTCGACGCTTCGTCAATCTTAGATAATGTTACATCATTTTAAGAACTTGAAAATGTATATGCAGGCATGCGTGGACCCATAGCAACATAAGAATGTATCATAAGATCAAACAATATCATTTAGATTTTTCAATTCAATCAAGATTTGATTTCAACGGACAATACTTTTGATCACAACAATTCAATTCACTACTGAATTCATCATTTCTATCTAACTGTACCGGCATGCAGTTAATTTAGAGAAAGTTGTAAGGATCACTCACCTTAATTCCATGATTAAGCTTTCCAAACAATGAATTAGACCAAGCTTTTGTAATTTCACAAAACGTTAATAATGACTCAACCAAAAGAAGAACAACCAGGAACCAAAACACTGTAAAACTAAAATCAATTAGTCTAAAAGATGATTTAAGGCCTAGGAAGTTTATATTGATTTTATCTTGAATTTCTGGAATTTATTTTGATTTTAATTTGCTGATTCTTACTCCTAGGTTTTATGAGAGAAAGAGGACTTGTAACAGCCCAGAAATTTATCACTTTGGACAATATATATAATTTTAAATTATTAAATATAATATTTTATAACACACATTATAATGTTTTGATCAATAATTTATAATGGTGACCTTATTTTGAATAGCTATTTTCTAAAATATCGATAAAGTGACCGAAAATCTTTTTATCGATAACTGATTGTTAACCATCAAGATCACAAACTAGTCTAGATACGTACACTTATTTATCCATGTAAGTAAGAATATGTAATAAAATTATTTATCTTATGTTTAGTTATAAAATGTTTTTATGACATCATCAATGACATCATCATTTTGAATAATTGATTTGAATTTAAATTGAGTTTAAATAATTTAATTATTATTTTAAAATCAAATGATCACCTTTTATTTATTAAATAATAATAGAAATATTATTATTAAACACTGTTTAGAAATATACGTATATTAACTGAGAAGTAAAAATGTGATCGGAAATCGGAATCTGAATTCGTAACGGTTTGACGTAGAGAAGCTATGCAACGTTATATGTTATATGTGACATACATGCACACATATACACATATATAAATCCATGTACATATATATACACCTTAGAATTAACATTTACATTTACTAATTACTAGTGGTAAATAAAATAAATATCATGGATTTCAACTCTTTAAAATGGATGTTTTTAAATCTTTAAAAATATGAAATAAATTTCATAAATATGTCAAAATGTTTTAAAAAGGATTTGAATTATTAAAATGGACATGATAAAAAGAAATTAGTATTTGATCAAAGAAGATTTAAAAACACTATTCGCAGCGGTTTTTACAACAGTTTTGGCAACTTTTGAAAATCATAGTTTAAACATAATTTTCCTTCCCAAATCTTTTATGAATGGTTTTCAAATAACAAACCAAGCATTTTAAAACAATTTAAGGGTTTGGAGTTGATCAAATAACTTGACCGCCTTATGGTTGATAGAGAAACGGTCTTTAGACCCAAGCTTGGACAACCAGTATCTAGGTTCTACTCTAGCTATCCGGGCTGGCCTAATGGAATGTATAGTAAATTTGATTTACTCAGACCATATTTTCCTAAGATAAAAAAGATTAGGATATTTCCAAAAGTTAAACAAGATTTTAAGTAGTAAGATTTTGGTGATATAGGAAACATACTGATTAAACTCTGTATTGAATTCTGAGGAGGGAACTCGTCATATTCCTGTGAATTTAAAAGGTGATTTCATCATTAGTCAATGAATAGTACAAGTTGAATACAGAAATTAGTATTGAGTATAATTAGTATAATTTTTATGGATCCTTTTTACTCAATACTAAATGGTTTTGAATTTCCCATCATAGATAACATGGTTTCAACCTAAAAAAAGATATGTTTTGGAAACATGAAAGCTCTATTAAAATTTGAATAAAATATGGAAATATTTTCTTATGTAATTAATGAGAAATGGTTTGGTGTTTCCAAAATTAAAATGATGTTTAATAATTCTGTATATGCTAAAAGGAAATGATTTAAAGATGTATATCTCTAAGAGATATTTTATTGGATAAAAGGATATTTATTGAGTGAATAATAATCACCCACATAATGGACATCTTTATATCGATAGTTGGTTCGGAGAGACCAGGATCGGATTTGGGCGATTCCTATCCGAAAACCAATTCGAATACATTTGAAAGTGAAAACATGTTAAAGACATTGATTTTGAAGATGGAGATCTTCATAATGTAGTGATGCTTGCCACCAACCTCAGGGGTAATTCCTATATCATATATATGGTGGCAGTGGTATTTTCATTTTAAAATGTTCGATGCAAGGATTACTCGCTACTAATCCTAGTAGTGATTCCTAAACAGGATGTAGTAGGAGGAGTGCCTTCGGTTTGTCCTGTTCTTGGACAACTTGTATGGACGAATATCTAACAATGCATTTCTATAACCATGTACCTTGATTTTTACAAACATACATCTGTTTGGTGGTGTAGGAGGTAACCCCTCTTATACCTAACACCCTTCTCTGAGACGTACGAGCTTAGAAGTTGTACTTTTGTGGAAATCAATAGTGCATTGTTAAAAATGGCAATGTGTCATTCGAAGTATAATCCATTCTGTGAAAGGTAATGTGTTACCTCAGGCCTCACACCCAGAAATGGCTGAAACAGGGTATGCCGTAAGGTTATTTGGGTCGCACCCATTAGGGTATAGTCATCACCTTTCTAGATTACCCTCTATCATTGTATGGAATCCATTCTCCAATAAGTGCCTTCGGACTTAGTTATATACTTATTATGCTAGGATTTAATTAGTGTAACAATTTTGGCTATGATTAATATGTATTTTTAATCTGGACACTATTATGATATCACCGGATTTTACATAGCAATGTTTTGGTTTATTGTAAGGTAAAAACCCGTCCGTGTTTATGTGCGACGTGGTCTTATAAGTTACCTTTTGTTTTTAAAAATATCTGTGTTTTGAGTTTTCTCACGCCAGTCCCATGACTGACCCGGAGTTCTTTTCCCTTAAACTTTGGATGTCCTATTTTTTCGAGCAGCCAAGTAGTCAGGTTTAAATTAGAGCATTTTGGAGAAGCTTCGAGCATGGAGCATAAGATTCCTCTGTAGATAGATATGTTTTGGAAACATGAAGCTCTATTAAAATTTGAATAAAATATGGAAATATTTTCCTATGTAATTAATGAGAAATGTTTGGTGTTTCCAAAGTTAAAAAGATGTTTAATAATCCCATATATGTTGAAAAAGAAATGATTAAAAGATGTATATTTCTAAGAGATATTTTATTGGATAAAAGGATATTTATTAAGTGAACAATAATCGCCCACATAATGGACATCTTTTTATCGATAGTTAGTTCGGAGAGACCAGGGTCGGATTTGGGTGATTCCTATTCTAAAACCACTTCAAATACATTCAAAAGTGAAAACATGTTGCAGACATTGATTTTGAAGATGGAGATCTTCATAATGTAGGGCTGCTTGCCACCAACCTCAGGGATAATTCCTATATCATATATATGATGGCAGGGGTATCTTCATTTTGAAATGTTCGGTGCAAGGATTACTCGCTACTAATCCTGGTAGTGATTCCTAAACAGGATGTAGTAGGAGGAGTGTGAAACACCCTACACCCTTAGTATACCCCGAAAGGACACACTAAAAGATGTGGAGCGTTGTAGGTATAGCAAAAACTTACAAAGACTAAGATTCACAAGACAAAATAGATAAAAAACAGCGGAAACAATTAAAACAATAACTTAATAAAAATCAAACTTCATTAGATAGAGTTATAAAACCAAATACATAAGATATCTCAAAATGCAAACACATGTCTTATGAAAATCATAACCACGGTCTCATATAAATCAGACTACAAAACTATCCCTCAAAAAGTACCAGTGTATCAAATAAGCTAAAAACTGAAAATGAAGAAAAGGAATACATGAGAAAATCTCCGTCACTGAAGTCTCCAAGTGTTTGTAATCTACCGTCCTTGTCCTTGCTGGCCTTATGGGGGAAAAAAGGGAAAATAAAGGAGTGGGTCAGACTAAAAGTCTGATGAATGATAGTAATTACTAGTATTCTTAAGCAAGGTAAAGATAATAGGCTTTGCAATAGTTCTAGTATAAAAGGAAATAAAGAAATATGAGGAAAGGTAAAGCTGGAAATAAATACGATTTAACTATTAGATTAATTTGATTGGATAACTTCGATTGTTTGCACTTGTCTTAGATAACTACTTTGATTAGGCTAAATTCCCAATCCTACTTTAATTACGCTGAAGTCCTAATTCTACCCTTTGATCGGCCTTCTAGTAATGTGTCTACTATGAGGTAGACACCAGTGCCTACGAAAGGCACCTACTAAGCGCTTGGAACTCAATAGAGAATTAAATCCCCTGCACCGAGGCCGCACGCTCGACCACCGTTGGGTTCACACTATCTGTTGCTCCCTCTTTTGACTTTTTATTTACCCTAGACAGCATAAGCGTGCCCTCTTCTCCCTTCAGGCTATAGTGAGACACCTGTATCCATAGAAAATAGGGAATGCTGTTGGTACTGGTTCCTGTCAAACAAAATCTAGTTGCGCCCCTTGTCCAAATCCCCATGATTTGGACTTTTAATTATTGACCTTTTATCTACCCTAAACAGCATAAGCATGCCCTCATCTCACTTCAGGCTATTGTGAGACACCCGTGTCCATAGAAAATAGGGAATGTTGTTGGTACAGGTCCTACTTTTGCTTATTAACTTAGTATAAATTGTTTAAATAAGCCTCTACTGTTATCCTTGCTATCTTTGCTTATTAATTTATTCTAAGTCACAAAATAAGCCTTTTTCTATTATGTTTCTAATTATAACCTATGTTATAATATTGCTTATTAACTTAACCCAAGGTCTAAGTATAAAAATAAGCCACTTTCTCTTTTTACTCTTCTTAATCATAATTATACATCATAATTAGGCTTAAGTTCTGCCCAAGTCCAATTTATTACAGTCTTCACATTTACATCTTATTTTCTATAATTTCAGTGTTCTTATTATTTAGTCCATATTCGCGTTTTAATCTATTCTATTCCATTCGCATAAAAAGGAAAAATAGAAAGAAACTGATAATTACAAAAGAAAATCCCAAACGTAGAAAAGATGTAAATAAAACGTAGATAACAGTAAATAATTATAAATACTGTAAATAAATGGAAAAGCTATAATTAACTACAAATAACTGAAAAAAATAGCTAAAAGGAAATAGACTGAAAAATAAATCTAAAACTGAAAATAAACTAGTAAAAAGGTTATTCCAAATTCGTAGAAAAACTATAACTATTGAAAACCTTATTATTTTAAATTACTTAAAAATCTAAAATAATTACTAATCACTCACTTGTGGTCCTTAGCTCTTCCCGGATCCACTTGAGGGTATTAAATATTTTAATTTAAAACGATTTTCTCCTCGGAAAATTATTCCTTTTAGGGTCCTGCTTGAGAAGATGAACCCAAATGGAGAAAACCTAGAATGAGAAAACTAGCTAGGCCTAGGGTCTTATTTGTAGTGGCGCTTGTAGATCTCAGACCTTTGGATTAGGAGATTGAATTTGGTGCAACCACGTCATAGGCTTGATAGGCGTCGTCGGATGGGAGCACGGACGCACCAGATGAGAGGAATCAACCAAAATGACGTGTAGAAATAGCAACGAAACGAAGAATTTAATTCTTTGTTCATCAATAGGGGCGGATCGACCTACCTGTCGACCTTCCCCCTCCTAGGTCAACATGCATGTCAACCTAGGCAGTGGTTAGGTCGACCTGGGGGTTGACCTAGCCCTTGTTTTTTTCCTCTTTTTTCTGATTTCTTGTTTAATTCGTATCTTCTTCATTCTAGCTCGGATTACGACGTTCTATATATGGAAACTGACCATAAAATTACCACGGACACAATGGTGCAACTCCCGTGGCTCAATTCTGATAATTTCACAAATTTATTTTATCATTTAATTAATTCGTTGATTAACTATTATAGCTTGAATTTTGGGTTGTTACATTCTCCCCTCCTTAAGGGATTTCATCCCCGAAATCTCTAAGGGTAGAAGAATGAAATAAATGTTTTCATCAAGTTCTACAACCAACTACTCAACCATCACCCATTCATCCGATGTCCTTAAGTTTTTATAATGCAATTTAAGATACTTATGCAATTAGTGTAGTGTCGATGTCCCTAACTAAAGCAAAAGATTAGGCGGCCCACTGATTCAGTTGACCTTTTTTATGCAATCATGTCCATGCCATGTATCCAAATGAATGCAAAATTCCCTAATGATAACTGATAGTTCTACATGTGTGCTACAACCATCATCCAAATGCAACAGTCATGTGATAAACATCCATTTTTAGCAACCATGAAAGATAAAATAAAAATGCAAATGCACAGACATTCATATGCATATGCTCTAGTGTCCTAGTTAGGCCAATCCCTAAGAGATAATAGTGTCTAGTGTAAGTATATGCGTCCATTAGCAAACACTTGCAGCCACTAGTGTAACGACCCCGAATTTCATATAAATTTAAATTGATAATTTAAAGAATTTTTGAACAAAATTTGTGAAATAAAACGGTAGATAGATTGCGAGTTTCCCCGAGATGAATAAATTTGTGTTAAATCAATTAAATTTAAATATTGTATATATATGTGAATATATATATGTATGTGTGATATATGAGTCAAATTGAATTGGGTTTTGGAAATATAATGAATGAATGCAAGTATAAAACCAGACAAAGCAAAATGAATTAATATGAAAGTGTATAAAACAAAAAAATAAAACAAAAGCATGTAGGCTGTAGCCTATCTGGCAAAGCAATATAACAAAAGGAAAGTATATCCAAACATAAGTACATACGAAATAAATTAGGGGATGTGTATGTGTAGACATAAGGACATAGGCATTTAATGTTAAGTCATCTTTAGTACACCAGCATATTTCATTTCAGCCTCCAAGAGATAAAAAATCTCTGACCCGATTTAATAAATTTTGTACCAGTGAATTAATAAGCCTGTAAACATTTTCCTATATCAATCTATCTCCTCTCGTGTACAAGGAGACTTAACCTTTCCAGTAAACACATTTAAAACTGAAGCATCCTTCATTTAAACAAAAACAAGAAAATTTACAGGAGAATCAAGCATTAGCAACTCAAAGTTTTGAAGTCTTAAAGCATTTTCCAGTTTTAAGTGTTCAATGTATCAACAGCTTTTCAAGTTTGCAAACCCTGTCTTCATTCATGTCTGGTGAGCAAACTTTCTACTTTGAATCTGTATGGTTGTTTGTGAGTAACAATTTTCTTTAAAAATTAAAATGTTAAATATGTGCAAGTATATCTGGATATGTGTGTGGTTGTGCATATATATAGTTATCTGTATACATATGGAAGCTGGAAGTATGTTTTTCATGTTGTTGTTTAAAACTTTCTCTGTTATTAGTTTATAAATACAAAACTGTGATTTCAAAAATCAATTCCTCTCTTCCTAGTTGATGGTTGAGCTTGAGATTCAAACAAAAGATGTTTGCATCATTATAAACTAGGTATAGGAATTCATTTAAGATTTAAACACTCAAGAATCTTCTCTGGAAACCCAAATGGTTGATCAAACTTATAATTAGCTAAATCTCGAATGGCACCGATCATTGATTTAGGCATCTAGTTGGAATCCATATTAAAAACGATGATTTTTAAGGTGGGTTTTATGATTTTTAGTGGGGTGGTTTGGTAGCAGTTCGAGGTTGAACGGAGTGGGTTTTTCGACTGATTTCCGGTGATGTGGTGATCTATGGAGGTTGAGTTTCCTCGTGGAGATAGAGGAGCCTAGGGTGGTCATGGGAAAAATGCGCCGATGGTCGAGCGATGACTATGGTGGTGGCGGTAGGCGATGGAAGTCTGGTGACCTAGTTTGGGAAGGACAGTTGTTTCCAATTCGTACTTCGTCGTTGGTTGATCGAGTCGCTTGGGGTTTTAGGGGAAGGAGGTCGATGGGTTGTCGAAGCTTTCACCGAAGTTTGGGTGGCAACGGTGGCCGGAGATGTGAGGAATTGGCGTTGACAGGTCGGAGTGTTATAAATGTCGAATGTTTCCAGGCTCTGTCATTCTCGAATTCGAGATTAATGACGTTCTGGCCGAAGTGGGTGACTGGAAGCGGAGCTGGGGTGGCCTGCGACGTGCTCGAAGTATTGATGGCGATCGAAGTTGGCCAACGGCCATGTGCACGTGCACGAGGGCGAAATTGATCGCCTGGGTGTTGTCGTCTGGGAAAGGCAGGGGAACTCGAAGCGTACTCGGGGGATTCGAGTAGTTTACTCGAAGCGAATTTTTAACAGATACTCGGGGAAGTAAGGAGATTTGCTCGAGTATGGTGAAGTTTGGCTCGGGGAGTTCGTGTGGGCTCGGGTTGTTGGCATACTACAAGTTTTTGGGGAAAACTATATGTACAGATTTTAAAGCTTTAAGAAAATGATTTTTCAAGGATTAATAAATAAGGATTTAAATGATAAATAAAGATAATCGTTTATCTTTGATTAAATTAGGATCTTGATAAGTTTAAAAGATTCTTCATTAATTAATGTAATTAATTAGGGAAAATTAATTAAAAGATAATTAAATAATTTAAGGTTAATTATCTAATGATTAAAGGTTGATTAATTTAATAATTAAAGGTTAATAAATTTATTATTAAAGGATAATTAATAAATGATTAAAGGTTAATTAATTAAAATGGTTTATAATTTATTAATGATTAATTAACCAAGATGTGTAGTTTATTCATAAGTAATTAATATGGTATAAATTAATTATTATCAGATATTATTTGATTTTACTTATGATGTTTGGATTTCACTGAATGCTGCATATTTGATTTATATCTTTGTTATGTGATTATGATGCTATGAATTGCTTTATGCTGAACTATGATACCTGTGATGAATATACTGCTATGTGAATATGAAAACTCTTGATCCGTAAACGACACTTGAATTTCGATGCGACAGGGAGTCGGATTCCAGTTGGTTATCCGAAACCCACATCGAATTGTAATGATGAATCTTTGTGACAGATAAATTTATTTTATCTATGAATCTGTGAATGAAGATAAGCGTTATCGATTATACCGCTTATCGATATATCTGTGATGATTGATGTTGCACTATTGTGTAAAACCCCTGGACCACACTCTTACACACACAAATATGGATTTCACGTGGAAATCGGTTAAATCACAGATGATTTGAATTTGATGTTTTTGAAATTGAAATTTTAATTTCAATTGATTTTGAAATTGGAAATTTGGGTTTAAAGTGAAAAACTTTTGAAATGGGATTTCAAAGATAAAAGTTATTTTGAATAACTTAATCGAGTTTCGAAAATTTAAATAATTTGATTTAAATTTGGATTCAAGTTTGAAATTGGATTCTATGATTTGAAACTAAGGATTAAAGATGATGTACAAGTTATATATGGGTTAAACCATTTTAAAGGTATTGATTTGAGAATTTGAATTTAATTCAAGGGTTTTAACTCGTGTAAATATAACTGGATTTTTCTGAAATGAAACTATTTGTTTTCAAATAGTAAAAGCTTTCACATAAGAAAGGATTTCCAAATTTGTGTTGAAAGAATTTCAAGTTTGAAATAGAATTGAAATGTTTTGAAATTTATGAAATGAGTCTTTAATTCAAAGACCGAACGAGTTAATCTAACTTGAAATGGAATTGTTTTGGAAGACTATGAATGAATCTTTGGAAATGAGTTTTGAAAGCTATAAGTTAAATCTTGATTTAAAGATTTAACGAGTTAATCAAATTGAAATGGAAATCGATCTGAAAATCTATGAATGAATCTTTGTGAATGGGGTTAACTTTTTGAAATAAATCTTTTTGTTTAAAAGATTGGAAATGGTAATTTGTTTTACCATTCGAATGAAAAGTTTTAAGCTTTAAGCTGTGATTTAACTGAGACCCCAGTATCCATATGATTTTTAATTGCGCTCGTTATTCGGTTTAGCCGGGAAAGGACCTTTGTGTCATATAACCCATTCCGAATAGTAATACGACGATATGGATAGCATTTGAAGACCGGTGGTGAAGACTGGGTATTTGCGAGAGCGATATGATGACCTATCGATTTTCTCTGCATCATGGCTCCGGTATAGAGATTCCCTAAGTGATGGGAAGTCCGATCGAGATTGTGAATACCCGGATTTGCAAGGGCTTCTTCGGAAGTGCCTTCGGTTCTGTTCGAACCCGGAACAGACTTGTATGGATGTGTGTCTGACGTTACACTTTGAGATGTAAAGCTGGTTTCTATCAAATACATTTCTGTTGGTGGCGGAGAATTTATTCTCTTAGCTTAACACCCTTCTCTAAGACGTACGAGCTCAGAGGTTATGTAGTTGGTGGTTACTAGTGATACATTCCCAATTTGGTAATGTGGCATACGAAGTGCTGCTGATCATTTGTTGATCGAAGCGTGGCTTTGTGAAAAAGCGTGGCTTTGTGGACGAGACTTCGTCGAGCCTCACAACCCGGTAATGGTCGAAACAGGAATGTTGCGGCAAAGGTTTGTAGGGGTAGCACCCCTAGGGTATGTCATTTCCTTCTGGATAAAAGGTGATATCATGGTATGGAGCCCAGATATTTTACCTATGTTGATTATATTTTGTGGCTGTTGCTTTGCGATTGAGGATCCTCGGATAAAGGTCGGTAACGACCGGGGGATGACATGACTCGTGTGTTAGTTACCTAGTTACAGCTGTACAGCGTGAGGTAGCGTCAGTGTGTTAGTTACCTAGTTACAGCTGTATAGCGTGAGGTAGCGTCGGCCTTTTGTTTGCGGAGATCCGGTTAGGATCCGGGGCGTCTTTCCAGAGGCGTTTCTATTTCGGTAAGGAAGTTCCTTAGCCTGATCATTTGTTGGAAATCCAAATAAACAATACGAACCCAGTACGGTTTTAGTTGTATTACCTGCTATGGAATGTGGCGGTAACCTGCTATTGAACGTAGTAGCTATAGTAGGCATACAACAATGGTTGTATGCTGGCTAAGATTAATATTATATTTTCGAAATGGTTTTCGACACTATGCACTAATGATAATAATATCGAATGATTTTGCTTAGTAAGCATTTTTGACTATCATAAGAAGAAATCTCCTCCAATTCTGCGATTGCATTGTGTGTGTGGCGGGAGGTCTTATGGTAGTTTCATTTTCGAAAAGCATTGCGGGTTTCAATGTTAAAAGCCTTTTTTGTTTGTTTAAAGATAAACTGTTTTTGTTGCTCACACCAGTCCCATGACTGATCCGGAGTTTATTGTTCCCTTCCTAAACTCTGGGTGCCCACTATTTTCCACACGGGCAGTCTAGAGTTGGGTTTTTCAGATATTCAGATTTAGTAGATTATCTGGAGCTAGTTCAGTTCTTGGAGTTCATGGACTGATGTTGCTTATCTTGGAGTTGTGGATTCATTCTTGTCTGAAGATCATTTTGGAGTTATCACTTCTATTGATATTGTTCCGCTGCTGATGTTATCGTTTTCTTTTCCGCTGCTATTTGTTGTATCATATCTCTGATGTATATTGATATTCATTGTATCACTCTATTGTATCAGATATTGTATATCAATGTATTATTCTTTTTCTTCCGCTGTGTTGTTATACTTAATGGTGTTATAGCTCCGGCGAATCGGATTTGAACGGTCGAATCTGCGGCATTCTAGTACAATGTGAAGTACGGATGTTGATTTTCGAGCGGGCAAAATCCGGATCGTTACATGTGGTATCAGAGCTAAGGTTGAACTTTAGCTCAGGAGTATAACACATTAAGTAGCTCATTAGAGATAGGGTGAAGTATACCCTAGAATGAGTAATCCTCAGATATCCATTCGAATACCTCAGTAAATTCTCTTACTATCCACTGATAGTGAGTATGAGTGCAAGAAGAGGATGAGATAGGGGACAGGGAAATACGACTATAAATGGTCAATACTCTGTAACAACAAGGAAGCAATCTTTTCTCTATCAATCTATTTTGTTCGTCATCTTTTTCTCAATTCTTCGATAATTTCTGGTAGATCCAGAAAGAAGATTCGATATATATTAATATGGAACGTAAACTCCGAATTGACCAAAACTGTTTGTTTGGATGAATTGATTGTTTTGTTTGCTATGGTTGATAGGTATAATTTGGTTTCTAAACTAAAAGCTTTGAAATCGTATCCATATATCTATCTATTCTTTGGGATTCCGATTTATTCTACGAATGGTTAGTTATCACTTCGAATTAACCGATGCCCCTGCATATTTCGTAGATCTGGATAACCCGAGTATCTTGTGAAGTGTTAAACAGATTCGTTCTTGTATCTGTTATTGATATTCTGATTTGGTAAGCCAAATGCAGAATAGATGTTCAGTTTGAGTTGATGAAATATTCTTCATCCATCTTTTTGTCTCCTTGGTAATTTCGAGGACGAAATTCTTTTAAAGGGGGAAGTTTGTAACGACCCCGAATTTCATATAAATTTAAATTGATAATTTAAAGAATTTTTGAACAAAATTTGTGAAATAAAACGGTAGATAGATTGCGAGTTTCCCCGAGATGAATAAATTTGTGTTAAATCAATTAAATTTAAATATTGTATATATATGTGAATATATATATGTATATGTGATATATGAGTCAAATTGAATTGGGTTTTGGAAATATAATGAATGAATGCAAGTATAAAACCAGACAAAGCAAAAAGAATTAATATGAAAGTGTATAAAACAAAAAAATAAAACAAAAGCATGTAGGCTGTAGCCTATCTGGCAAAGCAATATAACAAAAGGAAAGTATATCCAAACATAAGTACATACGAAATAAATTAGGGGATGTGTATGTGTAGACATAAGGACATAGGCATTTAATGTTAAGTCATCTTTAGTACACCAGCATATTTCATTTCAGCCTCCAAGAGATAAAAAATCTCTGACCCGATTTAATAAATTTTGTACCAGTGAATTAATAAGCCTGTAAACATTTTCCTATATCAATCTATCTCCTCTCGTGTACAAGGAGACTTAACCTTTCCAGTAAACACATTTAAAACTGAAGCATCCTTCATTTAAACAAAAACAAGAAAATTTACAGGAGAATCAAGCATTAGCAACTCAAAGTTTTGAAGTCTTAAAGCATTTTCCAGTTTTAAGTGTTCAATGTATCAACAGCATTTCAAGTTTGCAAACCCTGTCTTCATTCATGTCTGGTGAGCAAACTTTCTACTTTGAATCTGTATGGTTGTTTGTGAGTAACAATTTTCTTTAAAAATTAAAATGTTAAATCTGTGCAAGTATATCTGGATATGTGTGTGGTTGTGCATATATATAGTTATCTGTATACATATGGAAGCTGGAAGTATGTTTTTCATGTTGTTGTTTAAAACTTTCTCTGTTATTAGTTTATAAATACAAAACTATGATTTCAAAAATCAATTCCTCTCTTCCTAGTTGATGGTTGAGCTTGAGATTCAAACAAAAGATGTTTGCATCATTATAAACTAGGTATAGGAATTCATTTAAGATTTAAACACTCAAGAATCTTCTCTGGAAACCCAAATGGTTGATCAAACTTATAATTAGCTAAATCTCGAATGGCACCGATCATTGATTTAGGCATCTAGTTGGAATCCATATTAAAAACGATGATTTTTAAGGTGGGTTTTATGATTTTTAGTGGGGTGGTTTGGTAGCAGTTCGAGGTTGAACGGAGTGGGTTTTTCGACTGATTTCCGGTGATGTGGTGATCTATGGAGGTCGAGTTTCCTCGTGGAGATAAAGGAGCCTAGGGTGGTCATGGGAAAAATGCGCCGATGGTCGAGCGATGACTATGGTGGTGGCGGTAGGCGATAGAAGTCTGGTGACCTAGTTTGGGAAGGACAGTTGTTTCCAATTCGTACTTCGTCGTTGGTTGATCGAGTCGCTTGGGGTTTTAGGGGAAAGAGGTCGATGGGTTGTCGAAGCTTTCACCGAAGTTTGGGTGGCAACGGTGGCCGGAGATGTGAGGAATTGGCGTTGACAGGTCGGAGTGTTATAAATGTCGAATGTTTCCAGGTTCTGTCATTCTCGAATTCGAGATTAATGACGTTCTGGCCGAAGTGGGTGACTGGAAGCGGAGCTGGGGTGGCCTGCGACGTGCTCGAAGTATTGATGGCGATCGAAGTTGGCCAACGGCCATGTGCACGTGCACGAGGGCGAAATTGATCGCCTGGGTGTTGTCGTCTGGGAAAGGCAGGGGAACTCGAAGCGTACTCGGGGGATTCGAGTAGTTTACTCGAAGCGAATTTTTAACAAATACTCGGGGAAGTAAGGAGATTTGCTCGGGTATGGTGAAGTTTGGCTCGGGGAGTTCATGTGGGCTCGGGTTGTTGGCATACTACAAGTTTTTGGGGAAAACTATATGTACAGATTTTAAAGCTTTAAGAAAATGATTTTTCAAGGATTAATAAATAAGGATTTAAATGATAAATAAAGATAATCGTTTATCTTTGATTAAATTAGGATCTTGATAAGTTCAAAAGATTCTTCATTAATTAATGTAATTAATTAGGGAAAATTAATTAAAAGATAATTAAATAATTTAAAGTTAATTATCTAATGATTAAAGGTTGATTAATTTAATAATTAAAGGTTAATAAATTTATTATTAAAGGATAATTAATAAATGATTAAAGGTTAATTAATTAAAATGGTTTATAATTTATTAATGATTAATTAACCAAGATGTGTAGTTTATTCATAAGTAATTAATATGGTATAAATTAATTATTATCAGATATTATTTGATTTTACTTATGATGTTTGGATTTCACTGAATGCTGCATATTTGATTTATATCTTTGTTATGTGATTATGATGCTATGAATTGCTTTATGCTGAACTATGATACCTGTGATGAATATACTGCTATGTGAATATGAAAACTCTTGATCCGTAAACGACACTTGAATTTCGATGCGACAGGGAGTCGGATTCCAGTTGGTTATCCGAAACCCACATCGAATTGTAATGATGAATCTTTGTGACAGATAAATTTATTTTATCTATGAATCTGTGAATGAAGATAAGCGTTATCGATTATACCGCTTATCGATATATCTGTGATGATTGATGTTGCACTATTGTGTAAAACCCCTGGACCACACTCTTACACACACAAATATGGATTTCACGTGGAAATCGGTTAAATCACAGATGATTTGAATTTGATGTTTTTGAAATTGAAATTTTAATTTCAATTGATTTTGAAATTGGAAATTTGGGTTTAAAGTGAAAAACTTTTGAAATGGGATTTCAAAGATAAAAGTTATTTTGAATAACTTAATCGAGTTTCAAAAATTTAAATAATTTGATTTAAATTTGGATTCAAGTTTGAAATTGAATTCTATGATTTGAAACTAAGGATTAAAGATGATGTACAAGTTATATATGGGTTAAACCATTTTAAAGGTATTGATTTGAGAATTTGAATTTAATTCAAGGGTTTTAACTCGTGTAAATATAACTGGATTTTTCTGAAATGAAACTATTTGTTTTCAAATAGTAAAAGCTTTCACATAAGAAAGGATTTCCAAATTTGTGTTGAAAGAATTTCAAGTTTGAAATAGAATTGAAATGTTTTGAAATTTATGAAATGAGTCTTTAATTCAAAGACCGAACGAGTTAATCTAACTTGAAATGGAATTGTTTTGGAAGACTATGAATGAATCTTTGGAAATGAGTTTTGAAAGCTATAAGTTAAATCTTGATTTAAAGATTTAACGAGTTAATCAAATTGAAATGGAAATCGATCTGAAAATCTATGAATGAATCTTTGTGAATGGGGTTAACTTTGTGAAATAAATCTTTTTGTTTAAAAGATTAAAAGTGTGGAAATTGTTTAAACTATTGAAGGTTTTTCAATTAAATCTTTTTGTTTAATTGGAAATGGTAATTTGTTTTACCATTCGAATGAAAAGTTTTAAGCTTTAAGCTGTGATTTAACTGAGACCCCAGTATCCATATGATTTTTAATTGCGCTCGTTATTCGGTTTAGCCGGGAAAGGACCTTTGTGTCATATAACCCATTCCGAATAGTAATACGACGATATGGATAGCATTTGAAGACCGGTGGTGAAGACCGGGTATTTGCGAGAGCGATATGATGACCTATCGATTTTCTCTGCATCATGGCTCCGGTATAGAGATTCCCTAAGTGATGGGAAGTCCGATCGAGATTGTGAATACCCGGATTTGCAAGGGCTTCTTCGGAAGTGCCTTCGGTTCTGTTCGAACCCGGAACAGACTTGTATGGATGTGTGTCTGACGTTACACTTTGAGATGTAAAGCTGGTTTCTATCAAATACATTTCTGTTGGTGGTGGAGAATTTATTCTCTTAGCTTAACACCCTTCTCTGAGACGTACGAGCTCAGAGGTTATGTAGTTGATGGTTACTAGTGATACATTCCCAATTTGGTAATGTGGCATACGAAGTGCTGCTGATCATTTGTTGATCGAAGCGTGGCTTTGTGAAAAAGCGTGGCTTTGTGGACGAGACTTCGTCGAGCCTCACAACCCGATAATGGTCGAAACAGGAATGTTGCGGCAAAGGTTTGTAGGGGTAGCGCCCCTAGGGTATGTCATTTCCTTCTGGATAAAAGGTGATATCATGGTATGGAGCCCAGATATTTTACCTATGTTGATTATATTTTGTGGCTGTTGCTTTGCGATTGAGGATCCTCGGATAAAGGTCAGTAACGACCGGGGGATGACATGACTCGTGTGTTAGTTACCTAGTTACAGCTGTACAGCGTGAGGTAGCGTCAGTGTGTTAGTTACCTAGTTACAGCTGTATAGCGTGAGGTAGCGTCGGCCTTTTATTTGTGGAGATCCGGTTAGGATCCGGGGCGTCTTTCCAGAGGCGTTTCTATTTCGGTAAGGAAGTTCCTTAGCCTGATCATTTGTTGGAAATCCAAATAAACAATACGAACCCAGTACGGTTTTAGTTGTATTACCTGCTATGGAATGTGGCGGTAACCTGTTATTGAACGTAGTAGCTATAGTAGGCATACAACAATGGTTGTATGCTGGCTAAGATTAATATTATATTTTCGAAATGGTTTTCGACACTCTGCACTAATGATAATAATATCGAATGATTTTGCGTAGTAAGCATTTTTGACTATCATAAGAAGAAATCTCCTCCAATTCTGCGATTGCATTGTGTGTGTGGCGGGAGGTCTTATGGTAGTTTCATTTTCGAAAAGCATTGCGGGTTTCAATGTTAAAAGCCTTTTTTGTTTGTTTAAAGATAAACTGTTTTTGTTGCTCACACCAGTCCCATGACTGATCCGGAGTTTATTGTTCCCTTCCTAAACTCTGGGTGCCCACTATTTTCCACACGGGCAGTCTAGAGTTGGGTTTTTCAGATATTCAGGTTTAGTAGATTATCTGGAGCTAGTTCAGTTCTTGGAGTTCATGGACTGATGTTGCTTATCTTGGAGTTGTGGATTCATTCTTGTCTGAAGATCATTTTGGAGTTATCACTTCTATTGATATTGTTCCGCTGCTGATGTTATCGTTTTCTTTTCCGCTGCTATTTGTTGTATCATATCTCTGATGTATATTGATATTCATTGTATCACTCTATTGTATCAGATATTGTATATCAATGTATTATTCTTTTTCTTCCGCTGTGTTGTTATACTTAATGGTGTTATAGCTCCGGCGAATCGGATTTGAACGGTCGAATCTGCGGCATTCTAGTACAATGTGAAGTACGGATGTTGATTTTCGAGCAGGCAAAATCCGGATCGTTACATGCATCCATCATACATAACATGTTCTAATAACAGGTTTACATTAAATCCTAAGTTCTACCCTCCTAAAGGATAATAAAGAAAAGAACCTATTCAAAACTAAAGATGGAAATAGGAAATTCGAAAACTTATTATCAAAAAGATGTGGATATCAGATACGAATTTTCTCCTAATCAAATTAGTCTTCTCCGAAGTCTCTGTAATCATGTCGGAACTAAGGCAATCTCTCTGTAGACTCTATCCACCACGAAGGTGACTTGCCCGGTCTTCCATAAAGAGCTTCGAAAGGTGCCATTCCAATGATAACTTGAAGACTATTACTATACGTAAATTCCACTAAAGGAAGATGCTCATTCCAAATTTCTCAAAATCAAGAATACACATCCTCAACAATGTGTGTCTTACTATCTTACTAATACCCCTTTATTTTTCTTCTATAGTCTACACACATGAAGCAACAATCCTAGGTTCTCACTATTGTCTTATATACTCCACGGAAACTTCTATCAATACTTCTAAAAGTAATTACTGCTATTTTCTATATAGACTTACACTTTTTCCATCACTCCTTAGGAAATGATTCATATCTACTCCACATTAAGAGTTTGATTTGGTATTTATCATCTTATTTCAAAAACTAAAGCTTCTAAATTTTTAAAACATCAAATCCCAAAAAAATGTCTTTAAAAGTGTTATTTTCAAGTTTCAATTAAATTCAAAAATACTTGGTTACTCAATATTTTATTTTTCTGGACTTGCATCCTTACATCTTTTTGAATTTACATTATTTCCCAAACCTAGAGGGGAAAACTTCCAAATTCTAAGTCTAAAACTAATTCCTCTTTTTCTTTTAAAGACCTTTACATTTTCTATAAAAATTTGGATTTTCAAATTTTACTTTTATTAAGTTTTTCATTTCCAAAAACTTATTTAATTTTTCACCAAACCCTTTTCTTTTAAAATATATTTAAAATGTCCTTATGTGTTTTCAAAACATCTTCTTATTACACCTTACGGTCTCATACCATAATGTATTGGAACTACTTTCTCTAAGGAGAAATTATTAATTCTAAAATCTTCTATGAACCTTTTAAAAGAGGATTTCATGTTTATGTGAAATTACAAGGAACTTATTTTATATTTTTCGAAATAGGCTATACAAATATGGTGCTTCCTATACCTTGTATATCTCTTTCACATATTCCTTGTAACTTACACAAAACATTTTTATTGGTTCCATAGAAAATTATACCATTATTCTTTTCATTCCAATAGATTAAAGTATGTTTATATTCCCTCATGATAAATATTTTCTAATATCTAACTTACCCATTTTTTTCAGAAAAACTCATCTTCAAAACTGTTTAATATATCCATAACTAGAAAACATTTTCTTATACTTATTAAAATAATAAGTGTACTTTACAAAGCATTTTACTTCTATACTTAGAAATTACTTTCAAAACACATTTTTATTTGGATCAAAAGAGATGTTGCGTAAAACACCTTTACTACAACCCAAAATACTAGTGTATGGATTTAAATAAATACTAATAAATCTCATATACTATGTAAAAACATTTCTCTTGGGAGTCACTTACTATAACAATAGTGTTATGGTCTATGCTCCCTTTATTTTCCACAAAAACATCTATTACAAAAATAAATGTTGTAACCTATGTTTTCGATACTTAATACACCCTATGTTTTTATATTTAAAATCTTTGCTTACTTACAAAGATACTAGAAAGCTATATATGCTCTATAATTCTAGAAGAATTTCTTTTTTTAACAAAATTTACACCATATAAAAACCAATTTAAATTTCATACCTTTTTCGAAAACCCAATATTTATTTCCTAAAAGAAAATATTAACAATGAAAATTTTCAATTCTAACAATTATATTTTATTGAGCTAATTATAAGGTGGATTTTCTTCTCACAACCCTAGGAGTACCATTCATAAACCTTGGAAATCTTATTTCCCTACTAAAGTCTTTTATTCCTATTCCTCTTGTTTGCTTATATCTATTCTAAGGTACTACCGTTAAATCCACTTATCTGAAACAATTATAATTTTTGCAATTATCTACACATGGGCTTTCTTCCTTTCTTATCAACTGAATTTATTGTACATCTCTAATCTTTACCTACTTCGTTTTGGATTTCCACAATCCGAGCCTAAATGTACAAAACCGTTTCTCAAACTCCTTCCTGGTGTAGACCTTCTCTATGCCCCAAGAAACGCACTTCCTTATGCCAAGATTGTTACTTCAAGAATTTTGCCTTCAACTGATGAATGCGAAGTGTATGAGGAACCTCCTCTAGATGAATAACATGCTCTTTCATACTCTTGGAAAACACCAAAATGTCATCCACGAATACCACCACGAACTTATTTAAGATATCTCTAAAAACACAGCTCATCAAATCTACAAAATAGGCTACGGTATCGGTTAGCCCAAAAGGCATAACCAACCACTCAAAGAATCCATCGGGTGTCCTAAATGCGGTCTTATCAATGCTATCATCAGCGTCCCTAAGCTGATGAAATCCAGTGGCTAAATCAAGTCAGAGAATACCGAAGAGCCAACCAACTGGTCAAAAATATCATCTAATCCTAGGAAGTAGATAACGGTTCTTCTTTGTGAGCTTATTTAATTCTCTATAGTCTACGCAAAGTCGAAGGGAACCATCCACCTTAGTAGCCAAGACGACTGGCGCTCCCTACTCCGATATGCTCCTTCTTATGAAACCTTTCTCCAAAAGCTCACGAACTTGCTTGCTCAATTCCTTCCTCTCCCTAGGTGTCATGTGCCTCATGGGTAATGCTACTAGCTTAGCATTACCAGTCAAATAAATCCTGAAGTCAATCTCTCTCTTAGGGGGTAGTCCCCTAACCTCCTCAAAGACGTTTGGAAAATCTTTGACGGCAGGAACCGAATCTAACTTCGCTGATGATGAATCAAGGGAACAAAGGAAGTTCAACATAACTGACCCTTGCGGGTCGCAAGAAACCTCGAGAGTCCTATCGCTGCATGTCTCTAGTCTAACAACTCTCCTCTCGCAGTCTAATATAGCTCCATATGTGGGTAGCCAATCCATCCACAAAATCATCCCATACCCCGAGAATCCCAATACATAGGCGTCACAATTAAATTCTACACCCAGAATAAAATTTTCAAACCTCTACAAACCATAGACAAGTGTGCCGATCCTCCTATGGGGTTTGAAACAACAATGAGGTCTACTACTAAAGAGATGTCTAAGTGCAAACAATCTACCAAAGAACTAGAGATGAAAGAGTGTGATGCTCCAGAATCGAAAAGAGTCCGAATGGGAAAATCAAAAATAGAAACCTAATTTTCCTACCTCAATCCGGTCCGTTGATGGAAGGTGTTGCGTCCAAAGCCTGAATCTGCGCTGCAGGTGCACTCGCTCCTTGCCCCATCTTCTAAGGACAAAACTTACTAAGATGTTCGGGTTGTCCACAACTGTAACACTTCTTCACCTTCTCTCTCTCTCTTGCAGTCCTTGGAGATATGTCCAACAATCCCACAACTATGGCACTTCACTCCTTTCTTGATTTGCTTCTGAGGGCCTCCTCCTTTCCTCTTATCCTCCTTCCACCATGGCTCCTGAGAGCTTTCTAATCTAGGAACTTCTTTAAGCTCTCCCTTCAGTTGCCAAGATGTAGGCTGAACTCTCTGTCGGTCCTTCAAATCTAATAGCCTAAACCTTCGCTCCATATCCTCCAACCTAGCTCGTGTCTCCTTGGAATCCTCTGTGCTAGAAAACGTTCTGCCTCCTATACTAGCGAAGTCCTTGCATAGCTTAGAAAAATAGGCTAGTGTAGGTGGATTAAAGGGATTTCCACCTATCGATGTTGTATTGGGCGCTTGCCCATGCACCTCTAGTACCGTAGCACTACAGAACCAGTTAGCCATAATATGCAAAGAAAAGGAAACTTAGGCTTGAAAGAATCGAAAAAAGGTTGAACTGGAGTTTGAGGGGATCTCTATAAAAACTCTTTTATACTTGAAAACTATTTCTAAGAGTTTCTTTTTGAAAAATACTTTTAAAACAAGTTATTTTGGAAAATACTTTACTTTTAAAACTAATTTTTAGGAATCTCGTAACATTTGGTTCTGATACCAAATGAAACACCCCACACCCGTTAGTATACCCCCAAAAGGACACATTAATAGATGTGGTGCGTTATAGGTATAGCTAAAACTTACAGAGACTAAGATTCACAAGACAAAATAGATAAAAATAGCAGAAACAATTAAATCAATAACTTAATAAAAATCAAACTACATAAGATAGAGTTATAAAACCAAATACATAAGATATCTCAAAATGCCAATACATGTCTTATGAAAATCATAACCTCGGTCTCATAAAAATTAGATTACAAAACTATCCCTCAAAAAGTACCAGTACATCAAATAAGCTAAAAACTGAAAATGAAGAAAAGGAATACATGAGAAAATCTCCGCCACTGAAGTCTCCAATTGTCTGTAATCTACCGTCCTTGCCCTTGCTGGCATATGAGGGGAAACGGGGAAAATAGAGGAGTGGGTCAGACTAAA
This sequence comes from Allium fistulosum, assembly GCA_030737815.1. Taxonomy (NCBI): domain Eukaryota; kingdom Viridiplantae; phylum Streptophyta; class Magnoliopsida; order Asparagales; family Amaryllidaceae; genus Allium; species Allium fistulosum. The sequence goes on along the minus strand of CM060905.1, from coordinate 591,492,873 downwards.
AGTCTGGTGAATGATAGTAATTACTAGTATTCTTAAGCAAGGTACATATAATAGGCTTTGCAACAGTTCTAGTATAAAAGGAAACAAAGAAATAGGAGGAAAGGTAAAGCTGGAAATAAATACGATTTAACTATTAGATTAATTCTATTGGATAACTTCGATTGTTTGCACTTGTCTTTGATAACTGCTTTGATTAGGCTGAATTTCCAATCCTACTTTAATTAGGCTAAAGTCCTAATTATACCATTTGATCGACCTTCTACTAATGTATCTACTGTGAGCTAGACACCAGTGCCTACGAAAGGCACATACTAAGCGCTTGGAACTCAATAGAGAATTACATCCCCCGCACCGAGGCCGCACGATCAACCACCGTTGGGTTCACACTATCTGTTGCTCCCTTTTTTGACTTTTTATTTACCCTAGACAGCATAAGCGTGCCCTCATCTCACTTCAGACTATAGTAGGACACCTGTGTCCATAGAAAATAGGGAATGTTGTAGGTACTAGTCCCTGTCAAACAAAATCTAGTTGCGCCCCTTGTCCAAATCCCCATGATTTTGAATTATTGACCTTTTATCTACCCTAAATAGCATAAGCATGCCCTCATCTCACTTCAGGCTATTGTGAGACGCCTGTGTCCATAGAAAATAGGGAATGTTGTTGGTACAGGTCCTACTTTTCCTTATTAACTTAGTATAAATTGTTTAAATAAGCCTCTACTGTTATCCTTGCTAACTTTGCTTATTAATTTATTCTAAGTCTCAAAATAAGCCTTTTCTGTTCTGTTTCTAATTATAACCTATGTTATAATATTGCTTATTAACTTAACCTAAGGTCTAAGTATAAAAATAAGCTGCTTTCTCTTTTTACTCTTCTTAATCATAATTATACATCATAATTAAGCTTAAATTCAGCCCAAGTCCAATTTATTACAGTCTTCACATTTTACATCTTATTTTCTATAATTTCAGTGTTCTTATTATTTAGTCCATATTCGCATTTTAATCTATTTTGTTCCATTCGCGTAAAAAGGAAAAATAGAAAGAAACTGACAATTACAGAAGAAAATCCCAAACATAGAAAAGATGTAAATAAAACGTAAATAATAATAAATAATTATAAATACTATAAATAAATGAAAAGGCTATAATTAATAGTAATTAACTACAAATAACTGAAAAGAATAACTAAAAGGAAATAGACTGAAAAATAAATCTAAAACTGAAAATAAATTGGTAAAAAGGTTATTCCAAAATCGTAGACAAACTACAACCATTGGAAACTTTATTATTTTAAATTACTTAAAAATCTAAAATAATTACTAATCACATACCTGTGGTCCTTAGCTCTTCCCTTGGTCTTCCTGGATCCACTTGAGTGTATTAAATATTTTAATTTAAAATTATTTTCTCCTCGGAAAATTATTCCTTTCAAAGTCCTGCCTGAGAAGGTGAACCCAAATGGAGAAAATCTAGAATGAGAAAAATAGTTAGGCCTAGGGTCTTATTTATAGTGGGGCTTGTGGATCTCAGACCGTTGGATTTGGAGATTGAATTTGGTGCAACCATGTCATAGGCTCTATAGGAGCCGTTGGATGGGAGCACGGATGCACCAGATGAGAGGAATTAACCAAAATGATGTATAGAAATCGCAAAGAAACAAAGAATTCAATTCTTCGTTCATCAATTGGGGTGGATTGACCTACTTGTCGACCTTCCCCCTCCTAGGTCGACATGCATGTCGACCTAGGCAGTGGTTAGGTCGACTTGGCCCTTGTTTTTTTTCTCTCTTTTCTGATTTCTTGTTTAATTCGTACCTTCTTCATTCTAGCTCAGATTCTGACGTTCTATATATGGAAATTGACCAGAAAATTATCACGGACATAATGGTGCAACTCCTGTGGCTCAATTCCGATAATTTCACAAAGTTATTCTATCATTATATTAATTTGTTGATTAATTATTATAGCTTAAATTTTTGGTTGTTACAGAGTGCCTTTGGTTTGTCCTGTTCTTGGACAACTTATATGGACGAATGTCTTACAATGCATTTCTATGACCACATACCTTGATTTTTACAAACGTACATTTTTTTGGTGGTGTAGGAGCTAACCCATCTTATACTTGACACCCTTCTCTGAGATGTACGAGCTCATAGGTTGTACTTTTATGGAAATAGTGCGTTGTTAAAAATGGTAATGTGGCATTCGAAGTATAATCCATTCTGTGAAAGGTAATATGTTACCTCAGGCCTCATATTCAAAAATGGCTGAAACAGGGTATGCCGTAAGGTTATCTTGGTCGCTCCCATTATGGTATAGTCATCACCTTTCTAGATTACTCTGTATATGTCGAGTATGTGGTGTATGCTATGGGATCTCGGTAAAGGTTGGTAACAACTGGAGTGATGTTATTTTTGGTACTATCCAGGACCATTATGTTGGTCATCGAAAAGGGATTGGCCGGTCTTGCTAGATGTAGAGGACTATCAGTGTGTCCTCGGTAAATTCCTGTAGAGATGTACTATATGAAAGGTAGCCCCTTACCTTTCATTGTATGGAATCTATTGTCCAATAAGTGCCTTTGAACTTAGTTATATACCTATTATGCTAGGATTTAATTAATGTAACAATTTCGGCTATGATTAATATGTATTTGTAATCTAGACACTATTATAATATCACCGGATTTTACGTAGCAATGTTTTAGTTTATCATAAGGTAAAAACCCGTCCGTGTTTATATGTTGTGTGGTCTTATAAGATACCCCTTGTTTTTAAAAATATCTGTGTTTTGAGTTTTCTCACACCAGTCCCATAACTGACCTTGAGTTTATTTTCTTTTCTCTTAAACTTTTGGTGCCCTATTTTTTCGAGCAGCCAAGTAGTCAGGTTTAAATTGGAGCATCTTGGAGGAGCTTGGAGCATGGAGCAGAAGATTCCTCTGTAGATAGTTATACATTTCTATTTCTACAGTATTATTTATAAGTTTAATACCAACACCTATGTAGGGATAGGTAGTTATAATTGTCCCTAGCTAAGTTATTCTTGCCATAAATGTGATACATCATTTTAAGTGTGATTGTATGTACTATCTATATGTAAATACTTCAAGTTGTTCAATGGCGATGTGAAATTCTGTGTTTCTATCTTCTATATTTATTTTCTTTTACCCCTGATAATCTTTCACTTCGGCACTTGAATTTGAGGCACGTGAATACCGCGGATGTATTAGTGTCGACTTTCGAGCATCGAAAAAGCGAGTCGTCACATTGGTATCTTAGGTTGAGCGAAATCCTAAGCCTTGATGGGGTCGACTCATTAGAGATAGGGTTAGTGATGCTCTAGAATGAGTTAATCAATGAGAGTGCGTATTTGAAATTATTATCCGAATAAATATATTTGAGTTATTTTATACCCATTCCATAAGATAATCTCGTTTATGGATTCTAAAATTGTCTCCTTACTATATGCAGATAGTAGGAAATAAGTAACCAAAGAGGACATAGAGATGGAAATAATAGCACAACGACCACCAATGTTCGAACACCAAATGCTACGGTAAATGAAGAAGTAATAGTTCCTGTGAAACCTTAGGTTAACTTTGCCGCACTATGCAAAGATTATACCAGCTTGGGAGGAAAGCCATTTATGGGCACAGAATCTATTATTGAAGTACAAGCTTGGCTCTGATCATGTGAGGAAATCTTTAAAGGATTAAACATTGATGATGACTGAAAAAGGTTCTTAGCCACTTGGCAATTAATAGATGAGGCTCTAGCTTGGTGGGAGTCCATTACTCTTAATGAATCGGAAGATAATTTCTCTAGGGCAAGGTTTAAAGAAGTTTTTGAAGAACAATACATGCCCACCGTTGGAAAGTCTAGCCTCTATAGAAGTTTTATGGATCTAAAGCAAAGGGAAATGTCCGTGAAAGAGTATTTGTGCAAGTTTAATGAATTATCTCAATTTGGGCCTGGACTGGTAGACACTCTCCTGAAGAAAAATGAGATGTTTATTTCTAGGATGAAGGAGCAGTAACATGATAGGATGACTGTTGATGTAAAGGGAACCTTTTTAGATCTATTAGATATGGGTTTCTGGTTTGAAACTATAGACAAGAAGAATCCGCCTACAGCTCAAAGCAATAGCAACAATTGGAGGAAAAGAAAATTCAATCACCAAGGGAAGAAGCTATGGCAAGGCAAGTTGGGAGGAGGATCTCAGGGGAATCGGTTGAAAGATGTTACCTGATACAATTGCAGCCAAAAGGGCCATCTTTCCACCACCTGTAAGAATCCTAAGATTCAAAAAAGAACCAGCTATAATTGTTACCATCCGGAGCACATGATAAAGGATTGCTTGCTAATAAAGAAAGGGGAGTAGGTTAGAGTTTTTGCTATCAAGGATGAACCTTCAACCTCTACATATTTGAAAGGCAAAGGAGTTCTGGAAGGTAATATTTATGTTAATGAAAATTTAGTAAGAGTATTGTTTGATACTGCGGCTTCCCACAATTTTGTTTTTGAGAAATTGATTTATAGGTTAAAACTTACCCCAAAAATAGTAGATATCCCTATCTATGTGTCTAATCCCACAGGGGGTACAACTAATCTCTGTATGGTTTGTGCAAATGTCCAAGTTACCTATCTATCCTAAAAAAAATTGTGTGACCTTATTGTCCTTGATTTTATTAGATTTGAGGTTTTAATCGGTATTGATTGGTTGTCTAAGTATAAAGCTATTCTTGATTGTGTTAAATGGACCATGCGGTTGCAAAATAAAAGAAGTGAACATTTTAAAATAACTTGTGAAAAACCTAGTCCGATGAGAGATAGTTTCATGTATTCCCTTCATTTGTTCCAAAAACGTCTAGAAGAAATACCGATTTTTAAGGAATTTTCGGACATTTTTAAAGAAGTGAAAAGTTTACCCCCATATCAGGAAATTAAGTTTCGAATTGACTTAATTCCTAGTGCAAGGCCCGTATCCTTAAAATGGCTCCAAAAGAGAAGGATGAGTTGAAGGATCAAACTACTGAGTTGTTAAAGCAAGGGCCGATTAGATCGAGTTGCTCAAGTTAGGGAGCAGAGGTAGTTTTCGTTGCAAAAACAGATGGCTCCCTAAGACTTTGTGTAGACTATCGAGACCTGAACAAGTAGACGATCAAAAACAAGTAACCTCTACCCTGTATTGATGACTTGTTTGATCAACTTCACGGTGCTCGGGTATTCTCAAAAATGGACCTGACTAAAGGATTCCATCAACTAAGGATAGCAGAAGATTGCATTCCTTTAACTACATTCATAGGTCCAAATGATTTCTTCGAGTGGTTGGTTATGCCTTTTGGGCTGACAAATGCGCTTGCCTATTTTTTAGACCTTATGAATAGTGTTTAGAGATGTACTCAACAAATTCATGTCGGTTTTTATTGACGATATTCTTATATATTCAAAGACTAAAGAAGAACACGAAGGACATCTAGAGATTGTATTGCAAATATTGAGGAGGAATGGGCTTAAAGCTAAATTCTCAAAATGCCACTTCTGAGAGAAAGAGGTAAGGTTCCTTGGACATGTTGTGTTAAGGGACGGAATTTTAATTGATCCAAGGAAAATTACAGCCATTCTAGACAGGATATTACCAAAGATTAATTCAGGACTTCTCAAAAGTTGACTATGAAAAAAATTAAATTTGAATGGACACCGAAATGTGAAGAAGCATTCAAAGAGCTCAAGAAAAGGTTGAACTACTACTCCAGTCCTAGCTATTACTGATGAAAGTGGCAGTTTAATTGTATATACTGATGCTTGTAGAGAAGGAGTGAGTGTAGTACTAATGTAGCATGGAAAAGTAATCGCTTATGGAAGCAAGCACCTGAAGCCTCATGAGCGAAATTATGCAACGCACGATATAGAAGTATTAGCTGTTGTGTTCGCATTATAAATGTAGAGGAATTATTTACTGAGTGAAAAGTTCGATCTCTTCCCAGATCACAAATCCTTGAAATATCTTTTCACTTAGAAGACTTATATATGAGACAACAACGTTGGTTGGAATTTCTCGCATCGTATGGTCTTGATATTTTATATACACTTGGGAAAGCCAACGTAGTAGTAGATGCGTTAAGCAGAAAGCATGTTGTTACAGCTTATCTGGTGGTGACCCGACTCTTCTAGAGAGAATTGTCAGCAAGCAAAAAGAAGATCAGCTTCTAATGAAAATTATTAAAGATATAAGCAAAGGAAAGAATTCAAGCCCGGAAGTAGATAATCATGGGATATTATAGTTAAATGGAAGAATTTGTGTTCCCAATGTTGACAACTTAAGATAGGAAGTGTTGATTGAATGCCATCAATCCAAGCTTAATATTCACCGTAGAGTTAACAAGATGTACAAAGATGTGAAACAGATGTTTTGGTGGAAGGATATGAAGAGGGACATCTCCATTTATGTTAGCAGATGTGCAAATTGTCAGCAAATCAAAAGCGATCAACAAAAGGCTGCTGGATTACTTTAACCTCTCGAGATTCCAACTTGAAAGTGGTACAAAATATCAATGGATTTTATCGATGGCTTGCCTCGAATGAGGAAGGGAAACGAAGGCATTTGTGTTATCATAGATCGATTGACCAAAAGTGCACACTTTATCCCAGTAAAGCCATCAAGAACTGCTTCCAGTCTTGCAAATATATGCATGAAAGAAATTGTTTGATTACATGGAGTTTTAACTAGCATCGTAAGTGATCGGGATCCAATCTTTACCAGTCGGTTCTGAGAAGCATTATAGACAGCTTTGGGAACGAAGCTAAGTATAAGCACCGCATATCATCCCCAGACTGATGGGAAAACAGAAAGGGTAAACTGAGTATTGGAAGGTCTTCTGAGAGCTTGCATTTTAGACTTTAAAGGTTTGTGGGAGGATCATCTTCATCTTGTGAAATTCTCTTATAATAACAACTACCTGGCAAGTATTAGCATGGCACGGTATGAAGGCTTATATGGTCGTCCATGTAGATCAACATCATGTCGGATCGAAACCGGAGATTGGTTAGTACTTGGTCCTGATATGATTCGAGAAGCCTCGAAGAATGTAGATATGATCAGGAAGAAGCTAAAGGAAGCTCAAAAAGGGAGAAAAGTTACGTCGATCAGAGGCGTAGGAATTTAGAATTCTCGGTTAGAGATTTTGTATTTTTGAAAATCTCTCCGTAAAGGGGAGTGGTAAGAATTGGAAGGGCTGGGAAGTTAGCATCTCAATATATTGGACATTTTCCCTTTCTTGAGCGGATTGGCCCACTAGCCTATCAAATAGAATTACCAAAAAGGTTATCAAGTGTACACAATGTTTTTCACGTATCTCATCTGCAAAAGTATGTGTATGACCCAGAACAAATTATAGAGACAACTGCCCAGGGAGATTTAGAGGTAGAGCCAAACTTGACTATCATCAGGCAGCCCAATCGAATCGTGGATGGTGATGAGAAGTGATTGAGAAGAAAGGCTATGCAATTAGTTAAAGTTCAATTGAGTAGTGATGCTGAAGACTGCACTTGGGAAATAGAGGATATAATAAAAAAAAGGCATGTTCTACGTTTATGATGGATATATAGTCTGTATATATATTATCTCGATGAAGTGATTACACCACAAGTGGTGTAAACACTTATCATATATTTGTATATATTTCATCGTATCTAATATATTCCCTTTTGAGCCGTCTTCCTCTTATCTTAAATTTCAGGGACGAAATTCTTTTAAGGAGGAGGGAATGTAACGACCTGGAAATTTATTACTTTGAAAATTATATATAATTTTGAATTACAAAAATATAAGATTTTATAATATAAATTATAATGTTTTGAATAATAATTAATAATGGTAATCTTATTTTGAATAAGTATTTTCAAAAATATAGATATAGTGATTGAAAATTGTTTTATCGGTAAACTACTTATTAACCATAAGGAATCGCGAATGAGTCTGGATACATACACTTATTTATCCATATAAGCAAGAATATGTAATAAGATTATTTATTTTATTTTTAGAAATAAAATGTTTTTATGACATCATCATTTTTGAATAATTGATTTTTGAATTTAAATTGAGTTTAAATGATTTATAATTATTTTAAAATCAAATAAGGCCCTTTTAATCATTAAATATTAATAGAAATATTATTATTAAACTTTGTTTACAAATATGTGTATATTAACTGAGAAGTAAAAATGTGATCAGAAATCGGAATCTGAATTCGTAACGGTTTGACATAGAGAAGTTGTGCAACGTTATATGTTATATGTGACATACATGCACACATATACACATATATACATCCATATACACATATAAACACCTTAGAATTAACATTTACATTTACTAATTACTAATGGTAAATAAATATCATGATATTTATAAATGAGGAAATCTAATCCAATGATGACATATCTCCCTTAAGTCAACTTGATGCATGCCTTACAAGCTAAGGGAAGTGATATAGATGATGTGAAGGGGAATGTGCATGTGCCGTCGAAGCACATGGAGGGTGTGGTGGTGGTGGTGAGCTGGAAAGATGATGTGATGTTTGGTGAAAATATCATGATATTTTAATTCAAACTTTTGCCTATAAATACAAGGCATGCCTCTTCACTTTCATTCACACTTCCTTCTCTAATTTCCTAAGTTTTCTTCATCTTCATTAATGGCTTCCTTGGCCTCTTAGGAAAATTCAAAAATAGAGTCGAAGTTCTGCCAAAATAAGTCGTAATATTAAAGAGATATACCACTTCGAGTTCGAAGTCAAGTTAGTAATCTCCTCTTCTTTTCTCATCTAGGCGGAACCCCCTTAAAAATCCCAAAGCAAGATTCATAAGCTCTGGTACAGGAATAGCGGAGCTATAGTCGATTTCATAGCATTTAAATTTAGATCGAGAAAGCTATTAAGTGAGAAACTCTACTAATTTATTTTATAAAATCTATGATGATATGGTATGATTTGTATGCTTGTTTATGATGGTTGTTTATCATGTCTAGATATGATAAAATGTTTGCTTGGGTATGGAAATAATTCACGTTAAATACACGTAGAATTTATACGACGAAATCACTTTCTTCTTATGAACTATAAAAGTATTATGGTATAGTTAAACCTCTTTAAAAAAGAATAAAATACTTTAAAATGGTTTATGATGATTTATAAACATTAAAAATAATTTTGTCAAAGTTTTGAAAAGATATGAAATTGGAGTCATATAGACGCGTCGTGTAACGGCAGTTCAAGATTTCGCATCGTAAAAGTTAAATCAATGTATATAATGAAGTATAGCTCGAAATTATTCGAAATAAGAATTTTCCAAACTCCTATAACTATAGTTTTCAAATGAAGAAGAAAAATCAATATTTCATTTTATAAATTTTGAGATATGTCCAAATCAAGTTTCCAAAAACATCGCGTTTTGGTAGTACATAAAATATCGATTTCAACTCTTTAAAATGGATGTTTTTAAATCTTTAAAAATATGAAATAAATTTCATAAATATGTCAAAATGTTTTAAAAAGGATTTGAGTTATCAAAATGGATATAGATGAAAAGAAATTAGTATTTGGTCAAAGAAGCTTTAAAAACACTATTTGTAGTGATTTTTGCAGCGGTTTTTGTAACTTTTGAAAATCATGGTTCAAACTTAATTTTCATTCCCAAATCTTTTGTGAATGATTTTCAAATAATAAAAAAATCATTTTAAAAATAATTTAAGGGTTTGGAGTTGATCAAATAACTTGTCCGCCTTATGGGTGATAGAGAGATATTCTCTAGACACGAGCTTGAACAACCAGTGTTTGGTTTCCGCTCTAGCTACCCGGACTGGCTCGATGGAGATGGTAGTAAATTTGATTTACTCGGACCATATTTTCCTAAGATAAAAGGATATTAGGAGATTTTCAAAAGTTAAACAGGATTTTAAATAGTATGATTTTGGTGATATAAAGAACATATTGGTTAAACTCTGTATTAAATTCCAAGTAGGGAACTCGTCCTATTCGTGTGAATTTAAAAAGTGATTTCAACGTTATTCGATGAATAGTACAAGTTGAATATGGAAATTAGTATTGAGTATAATCAGTATAATTTCTATGGATCCTTTTTACTCAATACTAATTGGTTTTGAATTTACCATCTTAGATAATATGGTTTCAACCCAATAAAAAGATATGTTTTGGAAATATGAAACCTCTATTAAAATTTGAGTAAAATATGGAAATATTTTCCTATGTAATTAATGATAAATGGTTTGGCATTTCCAAAGTTAAAAGGAGATTTAATAATCCTATATATGCTGAAAAAGAAATGATTTAAAGATGTATATCTCTAGGAGATATTTTATTGGATAAAAGAATATTGATTAAGTGAATAATAATCAACCATATAATGGACATCTTTTTATTGATAGTTGGTTGGAGAGACCGGGGTCGGATTTGGGTGATTCCTATTCAAAAACCACTTTGAACCAATGTACGTTCAAAAGTGTAAACATGTTGAGGACAATGATTTTGAAGACGGAGATCTTCATAATGTAGGGCTGCTTGCCACTAACCTCAGGAGTAATTCCCATATCATATATATGGTGGCAGTGGTATCTTCATTTTGAAATCTTCGATGCGAGGACTACTCGCTACTAATCCTAGGGGTGATTCCCAAATAAGATGTAGTAAGAAGAGTGCCTTCGGTTTGCCATGTTCCTGGACAACTTGTGTAAACGAATGTCTGACAACACATTTCTAAGATCACATATCTTGATTTTTACAAACATACCTTAATTTTTACAAACGTACATATGTTTGGTGATATAGGAGGTAACCCCTCTTATACTTAATACCCTTCTCTGAGACGTACGAGCTCTAAGGTTGTACTTTTATGGAAATCAATAGTGTGTTGTTAAGAATGGCAATGTGGCATTCAAAGTAGAATCTGTTTTGTGAAAGATAATACATTACCTCAGGCCTCACACCTTGAAATGGCTGTAACATGGTATGATGTAAGACTATGTGGGTTGCACCGATTAGGGTATTGTCATCACCTTTCTAGATAACTCTCTATATGTCGAGTATGTGGTGTATGCTATGGGATCCCGGTAAAGGTTGGTAACAGCTCGGGTGATGTCATATTCGGTACTATCCAGGACCATTGTGTTGGTCACCAGAAAGGGGTAGGCCGATCTTGCCAGATGCATAGGACTGTCAATGTGTCCTCGGTACATTCCTCAAGAGATGGATGTATGGAAGGTAGTCTCTTACCTATCATTGTATGGAATACATTCTCCAATAAGTGACTTCAAACTTAGTTGTATACCTATTATGCTGGAATTTAATTAATATAATAATTTCAGCTGTGATTAATATGTATTTTAATCTAGACACTATTATAATATCATTGGATTTTACGTAGCAATGTTTTAGTTTATTATAAGGTAAAAAACCGTTCATGTTTATGTGCGACGTGGTCTTATGAGATACCCTTTGTTTTCAAAAATATTTGTGTTTTGAGTTTTCCCACACCAGTCCCATGACTGACCCGAAGTTTATTTTCTTTTCCCTTAAACTCTTGGTGCCCTATTTTTCTGGGCAGCCAAGTAGTCTGGTTTAGCTTGGAGCATTTTGGAGGAGCTTGGAGCATGGAGTAGAAGATTCCTCCGTAGATGGTTATCCATTCCTATTTCTGATGTATTATGTATAAGTTTAATACCAGCATCTGTGTAAGGATAGGCATTTATAACTACCCATACCTGGGTTAGTGCATGTCATAACTCTGATACATCATTTTAAGAGTGATTTTATGTGCTATCATATGTAAAAATTTCAAGTTGTTCAATGTGATGTGAAAATCTGTGTTTTTATCTTCTATCTTTATTTTCTTTTACCCCTGATAATTTGCCTCTCTGGTAGTTGAATTTGCAGCACGTGAATACCATAGATGTATTATTGTCGATTTTCAAGGGTTGAAAAGGCGGGTCATCACAGGACTTTGGTTTTCTTTTTACTGTAAAAGTGTTGAACGTATTGAAATGAGAATGAGAAGAAAACTTTCTCTTTCGATTAATTTTATTTGGGCCTTGAGTTGTAACAAAACCTAATAAGAAAAGGAATGTTTTTATTTCTTTATATTTCTTTCTTTTAAATCCTTTTTTTTCAAATTCATTTTCAATCAAAGCTTTCAACAAATTTTAAAATGTATTCTCTGAAATTATTGTTAATCAATTCTCTAATTTATCTTCTTATCAATAATTGTATAATTTAACAAATAAAATCCCAATATATCTTTTAAAATTGATTGCTTACAATTGAAACATTTCTTAACTCCTTTTTATAATAACTAAAACAATTTAACAAAATAAAACTTTCTATTTTTCTTATAAAATAGATTTATTTTTAAATTCCAAAATATTGATTCCATATCTTAAATTTTCTAATAGTAACTAAATTTAGAATTCTCATTCTCAAAGGATTTTCATCTTTCATAACGGAATACAAATTCAAATTTCTCATTTAGATCTATAATTTAAGTCATTATTTATTTTATTAAAGTAAATTCTAAAATTAAGGTTGTTACAATTGTATTGAACCTGCAAGAATCTGTATTGAATATATAACTACTTCGGATACTCTACTTTTGATTGTAAATGGAAGGAGGTGTTCGTGTAGCCTGTGAAATCAAGAGGGTGATCTTATAGCCTGATAAACCAAGATGTGCATATTGTAGCCTATGAAATCATGATTGTGAAGGTATTCTTGCCACCTATGGAAAGTAAATGGTGATAGTGAAATTCTATACAGTGCAGTACAGGACTAGATGTAGGATTGGTCAATCCGAACTAGTATAAAAATTCCTAGTGTTGTTTACTTTATTGCATTTTACTTTATTACTTATTCCATGAATATTTGTTTCTACTTGCAATTTGAGTAGATAAAGTTTTATAATCATAAGTAAGCAATTAAAATACACCCTACACCCTCTTTAATGTATAAATAGCCTTAAGATCCACTTCACATTATGTTATAGACAACCCATTTTCCCATAATCTAGGCATCATTATTTTGCCACATTATATTTCACATTCGCTCATCATGGTTACCTTACAATTAGGTTTCCATTTGCATTTCATTACAAAACACCATGTAAACGCACTAGTACACTTCAAGGGATCCACTGTTCCTGGGACCACCTGACCTACCTAGGATTTGGATAACCAGATAGGCATCCTTGCCAATAACATTTGAAGCTCTCCTATTCCTGAAAACCCATGTTTTTATATTTATATCCATTCATCATAATGTTTTACAACATCATACCTTAGATCCCTTTGATCTCTTAAATGCAATTCTACTCACCTAAGGGTTAACCCTAATTATACCCATATTAATAACATTCATTAGTTGCATTCATTTATCACATATTATAAGTTTTCTTCACAAGTGAGCATAAGTCAATTATTAGGGTTCACACAATCTCATATAGTAATAATATCATGAAAAGTAAAATATACACCACCACTTAATAGCCACACATATTCATACAAGATCAGTTTCTCTAGTTTTGATCATCGTAATTGAATTAAAATTAACTCGTCATTCATATTCGGTTTGTTAACTTACATTTAGCTAGTTCACATTCCATATTTAAAAAACCTATCACATTTAGTTCTAGAAATTATCGCTATAAGCTACGACACTATCGAGGACACTGACTTTCATCGCCAAGCTACCGATTAACACTAGTAGGTGCTATCATGATAGAGTTAGGGGTATGCCCTAGAGGTAATTCAATAACTTATTGTAAGTTATTAACTCTTTAGTAAAAACCCGTTCGAAATAAAAGGTGTTTGTCTTTCTATTTTATTGTTGTCGTATTGCGATATGTTAATTAACTATATAATTTAAATATATTAAATAGAAAATCCTTAAATGATACATTAGGTGATAGTAATTACAATGTATTATAATCATGAGAAATTTTACCATATTAAAATAACATATTATTTGAAATATTACAAGTCAAGATGTTTCGAGAAACGATATCAATTCATCCGTTCAGATTAGAGTATGTAATGCTCTCCAAATGTTGGACAGTATATTACCTATAGCTACTGAGAGCACTAAATTGGTATGTACCGATGGTTGTTGGATAACTATGGAATAGCCCACTCAAGAGTTTTCTATTGGTTAACATAACCAGGGTCAAAATGAGAATCCCGAGGTGATGATATTACACAGTTCTCTCGACTTGAGAATACTGTTGAACTTCCTAGACACTCCACTTTGATTATAGTTAAATCATGGCATGACATCCATTGAATGACTATAGTTAGGTCTGAGTTGAAGTATTTGAAGTGAAACACTATTCGATAAAAAATTCGTCTCCTCGGTTATATGGAGTTAGTATCATGGTCAACTATAGTCAACTTAAAGTCAAAGTCTTTGATTAAAGCAGTATGTTTAATAATAATTGTTTTTGTTGAACCAAGAACTTATGTTTGGAAAGTTGAATGTAGACGATCTTGGAATTTTGACCAAAACCAAATTCCATAAGTCCAAATATGATATGATGTTGATGAAGAGAATCAGTTTATAATCGTTGCTATGAGTACCGCTTATAATAGTAAAGTTAGATTTAACCAAAAAAGATGTGTAAGCGATGAATTCAACCAAAATGTCACTCCAGTAGCTAAGTGATGTGTGAACGTTAATATTCAAATTGTTCAAAACTAATCACTGACTGAATTTACACCTTTGAATCACATAATCGAAATGATGAATACTCTGAATAAACCATACAATTTAGTTAATTTATAATCGTTCTAAACTAATCAATATTTATGAAACATTAATTATTAAATTTTATCTGATGTTTGAATACCATAAGTATTTAATGAAATGTATATATATAAAAAGTTATGCATACGCATATCGATGTACGATATTGGTGTAATATTTAACCTGAATCTAAATGGAATAAATACTAATGGTGTTTGGAATATTTTGAGGTCGATTTTGCTCTTGCTATGGTCAGCCAAGTGGGGATGGAAGAGTTTTCAATTTGAATTGAAAATGCTAAAGAATAACTAAAGGAAGATGATTCATCCCTAACCTTTAATTATTTTTTATTGTTTCCTTTAAGGATTTCATTAATCAGTCATTTGCACTCTTCCCGATTCTCTACTCCAGTCAAAAATTAATGGTCTTCGAGGATTAGAAAAAAAAATCCAAAACTAAAATTAAAATAAAATAAAAAAACAAAAGGTGGTTGTTGTCTTTTGATTCCTGCAAAATCCAAAGGCCGATTAAGTTGAACCTAGCAGCTCTATTCCTCATTTAAGATGCAACTTTTTGGCTACATCCTAAGATAATTTTCAATTTTATTTATTCAAAGACATTAATTATGTTCACATGGTTTGAATCCTTTACATGCTTCTTACCAACTGTGTATATATATTCATCTTATAATGTAATTCAGATCCCCTTTTTCCATACCTCAATTAATCAATTGTTCATCATGTTAATTTAATTTGGATCCCCTTATATATTGTTCCTTAATTAATTGTATGATCCATACATTAATATAATTTAGATCCTTTATCTCATATGATTATTTAATCATATTATTTGATATAGTTTGGTTACGAACCTTTTAAAACAAATATATACGTGCCTAAACTATCTGATCCATTTTGTTGTTGTTTTGGAATTATTTTGATAAAATATTTTAATTATATATATATAGACACACATATGTACGTACGTACGTCCGTACGTACATATGTTTGTTACATGGTTATTTAAACAATTTTGATTGAAAGTAATTTTGATTGAAAATAATTTTCGATTAAAAACAACTTTAATTGTTTGAATTCACCTTTAAAAATGAATACATGTGTTACTTGATTGTTTGAATATATTTTGTTCGATTGCATAAATACAAAAGTTATTTTAATTCAAAGATCTTTAAGTGTACTTTTATGTAAAATCTTAAATCGGTTGATTCTTTCCTAAGTTGAAAGTTGGATTTGTTAACTTCAAATTTGTATATGTAAATATCAAATTGCAATCTTTATATACATGTGTTGTTTTAAACGTTAAAACGTAACTTATAGTTATTTATATAAGGACATGTGCATATGTATGTTATTTAAACTCTTTGTAAAATGGAGTTTTGTGTAAAATTATAAAATTCAATTTTAAACCTTCCTTAATTATATATTTATCATTTTATATAAATATATTTTAAATATAAACTAATGACAATATATGCATATATAAAGAGATAAATAGGTCTTTTGGAGTGTAAATCCAAACACCTACAGAGAATAACATTAGTCACACTTTACACAAGTAGTTTATACGATACAGTTTAAAAAACCTCTTTATTTTAAACAAATTAATTAGAACAAAGATTTTATTTAAAATATTTTAGATTAAATCTAAAAATCACTTTAGATTTCATAGGCCCAATTGATCGAAAATAGGAAAATTTTAAAATCTACCTATTTCACCCACTTCCGACTGCCTTGTTTCCTGCAATGGTATCAAATCCTAATAATCTATGTGGTCTAAAATTAATGATGTTAAGGCTAACTGATTAAAGCCTACATAGTTAGTAGGGTGTCTAGAAAGATAGTGTTGAAGGTCGGGTTTGGAAATCAAGTACACTGCCTAACTAGCTACTGGCCTCGCCCGAAAGATTAAGTAAGTCTAACAGTTATCCCCGATATAAATGCCCAAACTGATTTCGGACCTTGGGCTAAATCTTCTAAACATGTTCTATATTTTTTTAAAATTATATTTTAAATTTTTAAGTTAAGTTCAAAATATAACATGTTATAAATTTTTCAACATTGGTTTTGAAAATTAATATATTAATTTCAATTTTTTTATTTGATTCAGTGAATTAATTAATTAAAGGTAAATTAATTAAATTAAAACATATAAGATATGTGTATACTTATCTAAAAATGTTTAAAGGAAATGATGGCAAAAGTTTGAATTTAATTAACATTATTTTAATTATAATATTGTTTTAATAAATTAAGTTAATCAATGTTATAATCTGTCTTCAATTTTAAATTGTTCAGTTTGAATAAATTAAAATTCAACGGTTGAAATTCAAATTAAATTAATTAAAGTGTTAAATAAATAAATAAATAAAATATGATTTAATTAATAGTATTAAATTAAATATAATTTAATTAAATAGAGTGGAACTTCAAGAAACCAATTTAGGTTTAAGGAATTAATACATACATATAATACATATATTGTTATTTCAAATGTGTATAACACTTTAATCACGAAGGTATTTCTTCAGTAATACATAATTCCCTAAATTGATATCACTCAATAAGATATGTATTAAAAATTATGAATCTCTAATATATAAGTTTTCCTCTACTATTTATATGTTAATAGATTATTTGCATACTTCTTTGTTGTTGATATTCCTCAAGTCAAGGATGTTATGTGTAGTACCATTAATATATTGACTAGTTGAGGTAAGATACATGCGCTTGTTTTGATATTCTCAAGTTAAATGCATTATACTTAGACCATCATGAAATAGTAGGTACGAGTGAATAGTCTCTTTCGATTTATTGATATTTCTCAAGGTCGAAATGAGATTAGGACAAAGACTATGGGTTAGGTGTTGTATATGACACAACCAAAAAAGTGTTATCCATCGCTTGCGGCCCTATTCTTTATTGATATTTGTGAATACCCGCACCTCCCGACACACCGATCCAAAGCCTAAGGTCACTTCCGAACTTACGTCAATGCCGAGAAGCACAAACTATCGGGGTTTATATAACAACACAAAGACTATAGATATACATATATGATCTAAGATATATTAAGCTTTTAGAACTCACAGCGGATGGAAACAAAACATAAATATGGAAAATAACCATCTTAGAAAATATCACAAAACATAGTCTCAGAAAAACAGTACGTATGCAAAGCTCGAGTACACAGAAATACGATACATGTTTGACAAATACTAAGTACTGAACAAGATAGATATTTACATGGGGAGTAAATAAAAATGACAAGAAACTCTAATGATGAGCTTGCCTCTCCACATGCAAATAACGGGCTTATCACCTGCTGTGCTGTCCTCCTATATTGAGGACAACAAGGAAAAGGAGTAGGCCAGACAAAAGTCTAATGAATAAGTACATAATAATATATGGTGATCACATGCAATTGATTTCAATAATACTCTAGGTAACCTAGGGTGTTCTACAGGTATTCGTGAATTACTAGATTTCTTTACTTAAGGGGTTTAGCTAAAAACACATCTACACTAACTACTTGTGCAGGCTCATACCTAGGATCGAACAACTGATCGAACCTCTAAACAATACTGATCGGCTAATAGCTACTGGAACTTTTCCACATAGGATTACCCTACTATTCCTACCATGGGACTAAGCTTCCCACAACTACGACTACTTGTACCAATACCCCCGTTACGCATTGAGGTGGAGCCCACAATGTCGACTCGCCTTAGTGTTTCATCGTCTGCATCCATATCCACCTCTAAATGGTAATGTAATTGTTTCCTATTGCACATGTCGGGATTCAACAACAACACGGCAACACATCGCATAAGAATCCATGAATACCGAGGAACTTTCATTGTGTCGGGCCCACATACTTCATTAGCCATCAGTCAGTGCTGCGCGTCCATTGTAGAACCTCCTATGAGTGCCATTAGTGATAGAATCGCCCCCAGTCGAATATCGACCCCTGGTGGATAAATAACATTTAATTACCTTCGCAACATCCAGTGTCGTCTCATAGGGAATTAGCTTCTTGACGCAGCGGATATATCAAAACGATCTTCAATCGATGAAAGTAGCAGTCGATGGATTGATGAATGCTGAATTGCCCGAATTCGTTGATCCGAAGATACCGAACTCTAGCTATCTCTGACTCGTTGATCCGAAGATACCGGAAAGAGATCTACGATTCTTCGACGTTGATCTTGCGCACAAGATACCGTGAATCGGCTTCAACAAACGATGATCCGAGCGCACTCGAATGACGTTAGTGGAGATAGGAGATACACTCGACTACCAATTGAAATTGAAAGCAACAAGCTAACAAAAGAGAATTTTATTCAATATTCAACAACCTTTACAAAATGACCATACACGCCTATTTATAGGCACATTACAATTTACACCAAAAAAAACAACGAAATTACTCTAAGTCCTAACTCGGTTCCGAGTTAACAACATCTGCTTCGCGACTTAGGGTTAGCTCGGCAACGACTTCATCTTCTTTTCGCGACTTAAGGTTAACTCGGCAACGATCTACTGGAAGCTATCTCGGTTCCGACTTATGGTATCTCGTCGCCGACTTATGAAATTGCCGCGACTGGAGCTTCACGAGTTAGGGCAAACTCGGCAATTGACTCATGGGACATATCTCGGTTCCGACTTATGGTATCTCGTCGCCGACTTTGATGAAGAAGGCATCAGCTTATCTCGGCAACGACTTAAAGTTCGCGACTTAAGAATGGCGCACGGCACCACTTCGCGACTCAAAGCATAAATCGTTCGCGACATACGATAGGTCGCGGTGACAATTCCTCTTTGTTTGAACCCTAGGTAAGTCGGCAGCGACTTATGGATGGCGGCACGCGATTTAGGGGAAGCTCGACTCATGGTGGAGCGGCGATTCAAGGACGAACGGCGACTTAAGATGGAGCGGCGACTCAAGGAGGGGAATCGGAAATGCTCTGCATCATCTCGACTTATGGTATGCTCTGCATCATCCTCCCCCCGTTGAAAGAGATTCGTCCTCGAATTTACACTCTCATAATCTTTGATAGGTTCCTCCTCATAATACGGAATTAAGTGCTTCACGTTAAACACATCAGAAGTGTAAATATTCTCTGGCAGCTTCAACTTATAAGCATTTTCATTGATCCGTCTCATAATTTCTACGGGTCCAATCTTTCGAGCCTTCAACTTGTTATAAGTTCCAACCGGAAAACGATCTTTCGTCAAAACCGCGTAAACAAAATCACCTTCTTTGAAGACTACACTTCTTCGTTTCTTATCCGCCATTTGTTTATACTTCTCATTTGTCTTTTCCAATCGTTCCTGAACGATTCTATGGCATTCCGTCAACCCATCAACAAAGTCAGCTGCCCGCTTAACTGTTCCCTTCGGTTGTGGTACTATTGTCAAATCCAACGGTCCCTTTGGCAAACTTGAATATACAATCTGAAATGGACTGAATCCTGTACTTCGATTGACTGCGTGATTGTGTGCGAACTCAGCTTGACACAATTTCAAATCCCAACTTTTCAAATTGTCTTTCACAAGACATCGTAACAAATTTCCCAACGATCTATTCACCACCTCTGTTTGCCCATCTGTTTGAGGATGATATGCACTACTAAATTTCAGCTTCGTTCCCACCATTTTCCATAGATTCAACCAAAAGTGACTCAGAAATCGAGTATCTCGGTCAGAAACAATAGATTCGGGTAAACCATGTAAACGATATATTTCTTTAAAGAATAGCTGTGCCACTCGAACTGCATCCGCTGTCTTCTTACAGGCTATAAAATGTGCCATCTTCGAGAACCGGTCCACCACAACAAATATAGAATCATTTCCCCTCTGAGTTCTCGGCAATCCCAACACGAAATCCATGCTGATATCAACCCATGGTCTGGTAGGCACGGGTAACGGCATATATAACCCCGCATTCGTCGCTGTTCCTTTCGAAACCTGACAAATATGACACCTCTCCACAAATCTTTCTACCTCTTTCCTCATTGATGGCCAATAATAAGATTGAGAAATTAACTGCAAAGTACGATCTCTACCCACATGGCCTTCTTCATGTAGTTCTTTAACAATCTTCATTCTCAAGCTACAGTCTGGGATGCACAAACGATTTCCCTTAAACAGAAAACCATCCACCAACACAAATTCATCCGTATTTCCTTCCTTTACTTTTTCAACAAATTTCACAAAGTAAGGATCTTCTTCAATCAATTCTGGCAATAATTCAAACCCTGTCACTTCAACTTTCATTGTCGTCAACAAATGACTCCTCCTGCTCAAAGCATCAGCCACACGATTGGTTACCCCTGACTTGTGCTTAACGACAAAAGTAAACTGCTGTAAATAAGCAATCCACGATGCATGTCTTGCTGAAATCTTGTCTTGCCCTTGCAAATGCTTCAATGCTTCATGATCAGTGTAAAGAACGAACTCCTTCTGAAATAGATAATGTCTCCAGTGTTTAATAGATTGTACAACAGCATAAAACTCCACATCATATGTACTGTATCGCATCTTCGCTCCTGACAACTTCTCACTGAAATATGCAATAGGACGTCCCTTCTGACTCAACACTCCTCCAATTCCAACCTTGGATGCATCAGTGTGTAGCTCAAACACTAGCTGAAAATCAGGTAATACTAGAATTGGTGCAGACGTCAGCAATTCCTTGATCTTCCCAAAAGCACTCCCTGCTTCCTCTGTCCATGCAAACTGTTTACCTTTCATGCAATCTGTAACAGGTGCCATCACACTACTAAAGTGTGGTATAAACCTTCGATAGAATGAAGCCAACCCGTGAAAACTACGAACTTCCGTTATCGTCTTGGGTTGCGGCCAATTTCTGATCGCCTCAACTTTACTTTGGTCAACCTGTATTCCTTTCTCTGAAACAACATACCCCAGAAATAAAACACTGTGCGTCATGAACACGCATTTCTTCGTAGCAGCATAAAATTGTTCTTGTCTCAGTACCATCAGCACTTCTCTAAGATGATTCAGATGTTCCTCTGAACTCCCACTGTAAATAAGAATATCGTCGAAATACACCACCACGAATTTCCCAATGAACGGTCGAAAAATCTGATTCATCACCCTCATGAAAGTACTTGGTGCATTGGATAAACCAAATGGCATGACCAACCATTCGTATAGACCCTCCCTGGTTTTAAAAGCAGTCTTCCACTCATCTCCTGGTCTGATACGAATTTGATGATATCCGCTCTTCAAATCAATCTTCGAAAAGATAGTAGCTCCGCTTATTTGATCTAACAAGTCATCCAACCTCGGCATTGGAAATCTATATCTCACAGTAATCTTATTCAATGCTCGACTGTCAGTGCACATCCTCCACGCCCCATCCTTCTTGGGTACCAATAAAGCTGGTACAGCACAAGGACTCAGACTCTCCTGCACACGCCCCTGCTCAAGCAATTCCTCTACCTGCCTCCGCAATTCTTCATGTTCCTTCGGACTCATTCGATAATGTGGTCTGTGTGGTAATACAGCACCGGGAACAAGATCTATCTGATGTTGTATATCCCTCAACGGTGGCAACTCCGTTGGTAACTCATCTGGAAATACATCGTCAAATTCTTTCAGAACTGGTTTAACTTCTTCTGGAATTTCAATCTCTTCACTGCTTTCTCGTCCAATCAACAAGAATACTTTCGGCTCTTCTTCAACTTCTTTAACAAACTCCTTCAAAGTCAATAAAGTTTTCAGCTCTTCGATTTCCTCCACTTTGTTTTCTTCTTGTTGGCGTTTCTTCGGAACCAGAGTAATCTTTGTACCTTCGAACATGAAACTGTAACTGTTGGTCCGTCCATCATGTTGTACTGCTCTATCAAACTGCCACGGTCTCCCCAGCAACAAATGACAAACGTCCATATCTACGACGTCACACCAGATTTCATCTTTGTATTTCTGCCCAATTGAAAACTTCACACAAGCTCTACGTCCAACTTTCACTTCACCACCCTTCCTCAACCAAGCTAACTTGTACGGTTTAGGATGTTTCTCGGTTTTCAACTCCAACTTCTTCACCGCTTCTGTAGAGATAATATTATCGCAACTCCCAGCATCAATAACAAATTTACACACTCTTCCCAGAATAGTGCATGTAGATTGAAAGATATTGTTCCTCAACCAACTACTTTCCTCCTCTTGCTTCGGTGTTAAACAACTTCTCCTCATCATCAATGCATACCCGTCATCTCCCGACAGTAAGTCTTCCTCCTCAACTGGTAAAGAATTAGAACATTCAGCTTCTTCATCCTCATCCTCAACTTCAACAATCATTGTTCTCTTCTTTGGCTTCGGACACTCATTGCTTTTATGACCCAACTCCTGACAGTTGTAACATTTGAAACCGTTGTTAACCTTTGCCTTCTCAACCTCCTTCACCACTGGTCTACTGATAGGTTTAGAAACATTAGAACTTCCTCCAACACCCTTCGCTTGATTGTTAGAATTAGTAAACACACCACTTCCTCGTCTCCCTTGTTTTTCCCAAGCCAACGCTTTCTGATGTGCTTCTGCCACATATCTTGGATCGAACATATTAACCATATCTTGAATCTGCATTCTCAACCCCCCAATGAATCTAGATGTCAGCTGCTCTTCTGTTTCCATAATATCATTCCTTGCAATGAGTTGATAGAATTCATCAGCATAGTCATTCACAGTTTTCGTCCCTTGTCTCAAGTTTTGCAAACGTTGATACATCAAAGATTGATAATTGTAAGGTAAGAACGTTGCTTTCATCAATTTCTTCATCTTCTCCCAAGATTCAACTTTTGACTTTCCCATTCGTTCACGTGTAAGCTTGGTTTGCTGCCACCATGCCAAAGCTCTACCCCTCAACCTTGTAGCAACCAACTTCACTCTACGACGTTCTAAAACTTCTTTGAAATCAAAAATTTCTTCAACATTAGCCATCCAATCCAAAAACTCTTCAGCCTGCATACCACCTTTGAATTCTGGAATTTCTGTCTTCATCCCAGATTCCCACTTGTGATCGTATTCCGACTGATTCCTTCCTCGTCCACGTCCTCGTCCATGAACACTACCACCATCATACTCTTCTTCACCATCCGATGTATATCGATGTCGATCCTGACCACCAACATCTCTACCACCATCACGTCTTCCACCAACATTCCTACGATCCACATTCCTCCGATCTCGATCAGTCTCATTTCTATCACGACCTCGATCATCAACATTTCTATCACAATCTCGATCCACGCTTCTATGATCACTATCAACACTTCTCTCCCGATTAGAATGTGGTGAAATCCTACTTCTTCCATGGCTCGATTCAGGTGAAACCCTTCTCTGATTTTGACTCATTTCCAACATCATCCTCTCTAATCGACCAATCCCTTCCGTAAGCTTCTCATTGAAATTCTCGTTGATTCGTTGCTCCATTTCATCGGCCTCTTCTCTTCCATACAAAGCATTAATATTGCGATGACGTTGAACTCGTCTTGGCGGCATGATTGAATACTTCACAAACACTTCAACAAATTCACACTTCAAGTTTCAAAACACCTTTCGAACTTTGATCCAAAATGAAATGGATCGAAAACTCCAACTTTGTTGCAAAATATGATGAACACGATGAACACAACCTCAACACTTCAAATTCTCGGCTCCAAGACTCGATTTAGCTATGATTGGCTAAAACAAGCTCTGATACCAAAACTGACGCAGCGGATATATCAAAACGATCTTCAATCGATGAAAGTAGCAGTCGATGGATTGATGAATGCTGAATTGCCCGAATTCGTTGATCCGAAGATACCGAACTCTAGCTATCTCTGACTCGTTGATCCGAAGATACCGGAAAGAGATCTACGATTCTTCGACGTTGATCTTGCGCACAAGATACCGTGAATCGGCTTCAACAAACGATGATCCGAGCGCACTCGAATGACGTTAGTGGAGATAGGAGATACACTCGACTACCAATTGAAATTGAAAGCAACAAGCTAACAAAAGAGAATTTTATTCAATATTCAACAACCTTTACAAAATGACCATACACGCCTATTTATAGGCACATTACAATTTACACCAAAAAAAACAACGAAATTACTCTAAGTCCTAACTCGGTTCCGAGTTAACAACATCTGCTTCGCGACTTAGGGTTAGCTCGGCAACGACTTCATCTTCTTTTCGCGACTTAAGGTTAACTCGGCAACGATCTACTGGAAGCTATCTCGGTTCCGACTTATGGTATCTCGTCGCCGACTTATGAAATTGCCGCGACTGGAGCTTCACGAGTTAGGGCAAACTCGGCAATTGACTCATGGGACATATCTCGGTTCCGACTTATGGTATCTCGTCGCCGACTTTGATGAAGAAGGCATCAGCTTATCTCGGCAACGACTTAAAGTTCGCGACTTAAGAATGGCGCACGGCACCACTTCGCGACTCAAAGCATAAGTCGTTCGCGACATACGATAGGTCGCGGTGACAATTCCTCTTTGTTTGAACCCTAGGTAAGTCGGCAGCGACTTATGGATGGCGGCACGCGATTTAGGGGAAGCTCGACTCATGGTGGAGCGGCGATTCAAGGACGAACGGCGACTTAAGATGGAGCGGCGACTCAAGGAGGGGAATCGGAAATGCTCTGCATCATCTCGACTTATGGTATGCTCTGCATCACTTCTCTACTCCTAACATTCATGTATATATTATATATATATATATATCAATACCAATATTTAAATTAAATAAACTTGGGCTATAGCCTGAGGTTCAATTTATGCTTCTGGAATGCCTATCGATTGATCGCTATATACTGAGGTAGTCAACCACTTGGTGTCGATCGCTGCAAGTAGTGTGATCTATCGGTCGTAGTGAAATTTTAGGGTTTTTGTTTTCTATTTACCTCTGTGCAGTTAAAGCGCTGAGCGGTTCTATAGCAGTGGAGGTGCAAAAAGTTATAGCGGTGATATAATGGAAAATGGCAGAGCTGCAAAAAGCTTCATTGGATATAAAATGAAATATTTAAAGTTAATTTATTTTCATTCTCATTTAATTTTTGTAGAAAAAAGAAATATAATTTAAACTTACATAACAGAACCGATGAATATCATGATTAATGGAGACCAGATTTGGGGACTACAATAGATTTCTAGCTTATATTAGGCACTTACGCCTTGAAATTTGGTCTTTACCCTATCTTTGTTGATTTTGGTTTAAAATAAACTAGTCAAATAAACCTTTGTACATAAATGTTGCCAAAGTGGGTGCTAAAAAGCCTTGATTTAGCAGGTGTAGTGGAAAATAGCGGGGCTTAAAGTGGACCTACTATTTAATAGCGCTAAACTGAAATAGCGTAGCGGTCGAAGAGTGTTATACGCTATAGCAGGGATTTTGCAAGGCTTTAGTGCGGCTTTAGCGGGGCTTTAACTGCACAAAATTTAGGTTAATTATTGTTTAATACCATTCGTTCCTTAATTTTTTTACAGTGAACTTATACTATCGTGTTTAACAATCTCTGTGAATTCAAAGTGGTATTTGTCCGTCCCTTAATCGGTTTAAATCTTACAAAAATCAATTAATCTAGAGTTCAAGTTATATTAACGGATTATAAGAATTTCTACTTGATTACAAAGGGGTTTATCCTAGATTAATCACTATATTGACAAGTTTATATCAACACAATTTATAATTCAAATCCAAGTTTAAACAATATAGTTTTCCAATTTAATTTCCAACAACCTAGATCAAATAGTGTATATTAAAATTAACTACAAATAATCATCTTATTAGAAATGTGCCCAATCACCACAAATCCAAGCTTTCCTTCAAATTTCCATCTAGAAACCCTTCCCCGTTGGTTGGTTGTTCACCTAATTTGATCTTCTTGGATTTCTCTAAATTATTCTTGTTTATTTTGAAGAATTTTATAAGTGGAGGAGAAGAAAATTTGGTAGAGTCCTGGTGTACTGATAAATTACTAATGAATTAGGGTTTAGGTTAGCTCTTTATTTATAAGGGTCTTAGATTAGTCCTGACCATTGACTAACCATAGGAGAACCTTAGGTTTCATCTAGAACGTTAAACGATTACTTTTCGACCAAGTACAAATATTTCGTTTAATCCGGGTCGTTGGCTGCTTAATTTCCTCGATCTGGAATGACAATCGATCGACCGCTAGGTGGGGACCAATCAACCGATGACCCCTCAGTCCAATGGATGTAATCGGCCAGTTTGGACCTTCAGTCCAAGGAATCGAAGCTAATGCAAAAATTGCCCGACTACATCAAAGGGTAATAGATCTTGAAGTAGATTTGTTGAAAATCCAAGTATCCTATCAACCCTTAGCACTTATTGTGAGCAAAGACGAATTCGGCCTTCCTACTCCTACCCCTTTGGTCGACAAAAAACAGTTTGTAACAACCCGGTATTGCGTACCAATTATTTATCATCTTTGGACGGTCATCTTTCCTATTCGATTGCTGTTTGGAAATTTGTTAAGTGTTTAATCAGTTACAAACTCTAGTATAAATTTGATTAAGGAATTAGGTGGGCCTTAAAAATCATCTCGGCCCATGCTTTGTGATGCTATGATTTTTAATAAGGGTTGATAACCCGTTCCTCCATTTTTCACTTCCATTCGTGAACCCTAAGCCAAAATCAAACGAGCGAAAATAATGGCGGCCACGAGAAATTCTCGTGTTCGTTCATTTCCTGTTCGAAGCTAGGGCTTCTAGCAAACAAGAAGTGATGGCGGCCTCGTCCTCGTCTTCGTTCCTCCATCAGTTAGGGCTTTCGGGAATTCGAAGAGTGGCGGTCTCGTCTTCTCCGATGTAGGGCTCCGATCGACTCGTGATGCCGCGTCTTCGAGTAGTTCGAGCGAACATGATTATCGTTCAACTTCAGCCCTTCGATCAACACTCGCAAACAAAGGTGAGTGATTTAAATTGCTCACATCTAATTCGAATTTGTTCGATCTTGCTTGCTTTTACTGTTTTCGTGATCTCGGATTCGACTTGATTTTTATCGATGTTGATTTTGTAACCTGATATTCTCGGCATTGATTTCTGACTTGGTCATTTTGATTTGTTAAACTTGTCCGAGCTTCTTCACTTGAAACTGATATCACTTTATTTTTATTGTGATAATAGTCGTCATTGGCATGACTGCCACTTCCAGTTTAAAATCTTACACTTGTATATCATTATTAGCCACTGCCTATTTCAATTTGCACATGGGGTTTGAGCTGTAGCCTTGTCCCTGTCCACAGTTTCATTATGTTGCCCCTGTAGTTGTTGATGCCTCTGCACATTTGCCTGAGTCACTTGTAACTGCTGTTACTTGTTGTTCGATCTATTTGACTTCGGCTTCCACTTTGATTAATCTCATATTCCATTGTAGTGGTTGTACTTCACTTTATATAACCTGATTACTGTGGCCTTCCTGTATCCACCTTGTAGTTGCACTTGATCACATTGACTTGACTGGTATTTGTTACCTGTACTTGCTGTATATGACTTCAACCTGGGTCATTTGTAGTTGGTTGTGCATTTGATTTCTTAGTGTATCCTAATTTGTCACCGTAGTTGTTTAACTTGAAATTGGTTCATGTTCACTTGAGATTGAAGTTGTTCTTCATTGGTTGTGCATGTTAGCATCTCTGGTGAGTCTTTGGTGGTTCTTCCACTTTGAATTGCTTACAGACTGTCTTGAGTCTGCATCCATGTTGATATTTTCATTTTTCTTTGTTCCAGTGTGGTTTGCACATGTCATTCTGAACTTGTATACTTGCAAAGGTCTCTCCATTTTAGTTGGTCCATTGCCGTGTGTCACCTGCTTGCTAGTTAATAAACTGCCTACTTCATGTTTATATGCATTTCAATATGAATTTGATATATCCATAGTCATGTTGCCTTTATTTTTGGTTTGTTTTGTACATTTCAGTGAGCTTCTGCATCACTGTATCACGTGCACTGTCGCTAGTGTCATGTATTGTCCTGTCTCCTTATCTTTGGAGCACTGTTCAGATGCAAGTTGCATTTTAATTTGTTGGGTTGTTGCATTCGACTTGATAGTATTCTTCACTGTTGCACTTTGTTGCTGTTGCACTTGATGTTGTAGTTGTGTTCACTCTTGTAGTATCACCTGTTGCACTGTGTTTTGTTGTTCATTCACCTGCTAGCCTAGCTGCAGTTTCATTCATGTACTTGTAGTTGTACTTCCTCATCACTGTCTTTGTTGCTCCTAACCATTTCACTGAACTTATACATGCTTGCCCATGTTTTGCTTGATGATTCATGCTTCACTTTCTTCACTTTCTTTACTACGGCCTGTAACTGTTTTGTAGTAGCACTGTGCATTGGTGAACTTCGTTGCTTGTGATCTCGGTTGCACATTCATTTAAATGTGCATTTGTTTGCATTGTGTCTGGTTGTGCATTCATGTATCTGGTTTTCCGGCTGCAGTTTGTTATCATCTTTTCTTGACTACTTTGGCATTTCTCTGCCTTGTCCAAACTGGTGCACTTGTAACTAGTCGCACTCGAATCTCTTGAGTCACCTGGTTGTACTGAGCCTTAGACAGTTTCATTTGCATTCTAATGGCCTTTGAATTGTACATTTTCACTTGTAGTTTGCATTGAATCTGGCATCATTCCTTGGGACAGTTTGAATACTGTCCCACTTCGATTTTAGTCCTGGCTTCGAAGCTTGTAGACTTTGTCTTGTGACCTATTTTGTTGGTTTTGAATTATTTCATGTTGATTGATGAAATCACACTCGAGTGGAATCCGGTCTCAAAGACCTGGGTTTGACCCTGTAAGTTTATTTATGTTAACTTCTACAGTTTTGATTGCTGTTATCTTTCACTGTCGTGATGATTTCACGTACTGTGTGGCGAGGCAGTGCACGCGTGCGTGTACTGCAGCCACATAGAAATTTGATTTGATCGATCTTCTTGAGATTTCTGATTTGTTGATTTACACTGCTTAGTGTTACATCTGCCGTTATCCAATTCTCGTATCGAGAGTTGGATATACGAGATTTCTGTGACTGTCATCTATACTGAGATTGATTATTATTGCTTCTATGCGCTAATAACTGAGTTTGAATTAGACTGATCCGAGTATTATTTTCTTTTGAATGTAATACTCGGGTCAGACCGAGTATTTACAGGTTGTAGATTTTTAGCTTTGGGTTGCTGCTAGAGCTATGAAGACTTTTTATATCATTTGAAGTGGTCTTCGTCTTGTTGTAGTAGTCAGTGTGTCTGTTTTAAGATGATAATGTATTCATGTATATTAGTCGATAATGTACTTGTATATATATCTTCTTGAGTCGACAGTTGTAGTTGTAACATTTGTACTGTGTCAAATGTATTGTAACTGATATCAGTTATTATATATATGAGACTTTTCGTTCCATCTGTATTCCGCATTTATGTTATCTGTGTTATTTTTATATCTATTGTCCTAAACTATTATAGCCACTGTGTAGTAGCTTTGAGTTTGTATCGGTATGTCGGATTTCCTCTAAAGATGAAATGCAATGTTTTATTATCTGACAAATCGGTGCTCGCACAAAGCAATTACAGAGATGGTCGCTCCTCAACAGCCTTATTCTCCGCGCTAGTTGACAGCACTACACCGTAGTGTTCTTGGCTAGCGTGGGTATTGAGGTGGGGCGTCACAACTTGGTATCAGAGCCTGGGGTTTAGGACAATTATAAAACATAACTTAGATGGAACATGTGTTACAACTATTTGTCGATGTTTATCTCTCATCTTTACATATGATTATTTTTGACTGTTAGGTATGAATTCCTAACGCTTATTCTTGTGTTTTCGGCTTTGAATTGATTTAGCCGATGTTGATTTTGTTTTAATTTGGCAAATTAAAGCCATTTTGACTTTTGGACTTTGTTCCACTTTTGTTCTATGCTATGAGTGTCATTGTGTACCTGTTACACTGTGATGAAAAATAGCTGGACTAGTTGCAAATTGAGTGATTTTGATTTCTCATTCACATCTAGTTTGAATCTCAGCGATTTTGAACTTGATATTTTGTGTTTTCCTCATCTTAAATTCCATTCGACTTCGGTCATTTTGTTTTTTGAGAAATTGCTAATTTCTTGATTTTCAAGACTCTGATTTTGTTTACCGTTGGATTATTGATGATAATGATTGATTCATTTTGTGTTCGACAGTGACTTGATTCTTACTTTTGTTGAAGTCATTTATCCATTTCTGCTCGTTTTGCTTTGTTTTTCCAGTTGATAATCGATTCTTCTTTTCTAATTAGTTGTTATCACCTTTGTCGATTTTGATAACTTCTATTTCTGGAATTTTTGGGTATTCCTACTTTGATGAATTTGGAATCGAATTCTTTGGATTTTATTCACGTCTTCGAATGTGAAATTTTAGTGAATTGACTTGGTTTCCAAATTTAATCGATTCTTGATTATTTCCCCGATTTGTTGCTATCATTTATTAGCAACTTTGATGACATTTTCTTCGTGATTTTTGTGAACATACTTTCTGATGGATTCAGTATCGATTTCTTTGGATTCCATTCACATCTTCGTATGTGAATTCTTGCGATTGATTGTTTCTACAATCATTTTTGTGATTTGTCACTTTAAAAATATAAAGGTTTTCTATACTAGTAGTAAATATTAAAATCATTTTCTCCAAACGATTTCAAAACTATTTTACTATAAAGCTCTTTTTCTTAAACCGTTTCCAATCTATTAGTATATACAAGCCTTTATTTCACTCGTATGAGAAATTGAATTAAACGGCCTAGTAAAACAAGTGGTATGAAACGCTTGCGTTTACTTCGTCGGTTAGCTCTTGGACTTGTTCGATTGAACTCTTTTTGTGACAATTTTCTAGTGAAAATCTACAGTTTGTTCGTAAATATTTAAGTTAAGCAAGTGGTTATGGGACATGAAGCTAAACTCTTATATTTACTAGCTTAGTGTAATCGACACTTCTTTATGATCCATGACGATCATTTTTATGATTTTGACTAGCAATGTGCGATGTCTCTCGTCCGTGTGTTCGGACTTGCCTTTCTCGTCCGTGTGTTCGGACTTGCCTTTCTCGTCCGTGTGTTCGGACTTGCCTTTCTCGTCCGTGTGTTCGGACTTGCCTTTCTCGTCCGTGTGTTCGGACTTGCCTTTCTCGTCCGTGTGTTCGGACTGCCTTCGGCCCGTCCGTGTGTTCGGAAAATTAAATGAATAGCTTCCCATCCGTGTGTTCGGAAAATTAAATGGATAGCTTCCCATCCGTGTGTTCGGAAAATTAAATGGATAGCTTCCCATCCGTGTGTTCGGAAAATTAAATGGATAGCTTCCATGAGATAGCTTCTCGTCCGTGTGCTCGGACTTCCCCCTTCTTTGTGTTTTCTGGATTTCGTGTGTAGATTTCTAGAACTTGTGTTTTCTGGATTTCATGTGTAGATTTCTAGAATTTGTGTTTTCTGGATTTCGTGTGTAGATTTCTAGAACTTGTGTTTTCTGAATTTCGTGTGTAGATTTCTAGAATTTGTGTTTTCTGGATTTCGTGTGTAGATTTCTAGAATTTGTGTTCTCTGGATTTCTTGTGATGAAACCTGGAATTTATGCTTCACCAATTTTAATGATTTCTATTGATATGTTTATCAATTTTTGTGCATTGGTGAATTCATGTGTTATTGACTTGTTATGAATACAAGTTTAGGGTATGACATCCCTTTCTATCTTTGAGAAGATTCTTGTGACATTTTTATGAATGAAAATTCATTGGTATTATATTTTGATGCCAGTTATTTTGATGAGATTTTGACGTGTTAACTTCAGTAACCGTCAATTTTGAAATGGATTTATAAGCGGTTCTCCCGTAATACTGATATTGCTAATTTAATCACGTATTTTCAAAATTCGTTATTTTTAAAAGTTGTTTCAAAATATAAATTAAAATTGTTTTCAAAATGCTTACAGTTTGCATTTTCAATAGAATGAGGAAGCGATTTAAACGTTTCAGCAAAATCGAGGACTATGACCCCTTTTCTTTTACTGGATCGCTTAATTCCGGACTTGTCCGTTTGAGAATGTGAAATGTTATTTTTAAAACACACAATCCTGCACTTTCAAGGAAACGATAAAGAGATTTAAACGATTTAGCAAAAGTAAGGAGTATGGAACCATACTTTTACTACTTCGGTTAATTCCGGACTCGTTAATTGAATATTTACGACTTCTGATTATCGTTTTTGATAATCGGATGTTTCTGATTTCTGATTATCGTTTTTGATAATCAGATATTTGTGTGATTTGATTATCATTTATGATAATTAAATATTTGTGTTTCTGATTATCGTTTTTGATAATCGGATATTTCTGATTTCTGATTATCGTTTTTGATAATCAGATATTTATGAAATTTGATTATTGTTTGAGATAATTAAATATTTTTCGATTTGATTAATCGAATATTTGTGATTTCTTATTATCGTTTTTGATAATCAGATATTTGTGAAATTTGATTATCGTTTGAGATAATTAAATATTTTTTCGATTTGATAATCGAATATTTGTGATTTCTGATTATCGTTTTTGATAATCAGATATTTGTGAAATTTGATTATCATTTTTGATAGTTAAACTTATTTGCGATTTTGAGATTTGAGCTCCGTCTTTTTCTCTGACGATTCAGGTGAATAATTTGATTTACTCACATTCAATTCGTGCAGTACGTGAATTCTGCTCTGTTTTTCCTTTTCTTTTAAATGCTGGAACTCGATTGATTCTCCCTTTTGATAGTCGTCTGATTTTGATTCCTTGATCCCCACGATTGTTGATTCTTTTGACTTGAAGCAGTCGAACCTTTTGATTTCTTATCTAATACTTCCCCGCTGACATTTGCTTTGCTTATGCATTCGACATTGTTATGTTCTTATGGTTGTTACCTCTTTCCCACTTATCTCTTAGGATTGCGAGGATGCAATTTCTTTAAGGAGGGGAGTCTGTAACAACCCGGTATTGCGTACCAATTATTTATCATCTTTGGACGGTCATCTTTCCTATTCGATTGCTGTTTGGAAATTTGTTAAGTGTTTAATCAGTTACAAACTCTAGTATAAATTTGATTAAGGAATTAGGTGGGCCTTAAAAATCATCTCGGCCCATGCTTTGTGATGCTATGATTTTTAATAAGGGTTGATAACCCGTTCCTCCATTTTTCACTTCCATTCGTGAACCCTAAGCCAAAATCAAACGAGCGAAAATAATGGCGGCCACGAGAAATTCTCGTGTTCGTTCATTTCCTGTTCGAAGCTAGGGCTTCTAGCAAACAAGAAGTGATGGCGGCCTCGTCCTCGTCTTCGTTCCTCCATCAGTTAGGGCTTTTGGGAATTCGAAGAGTGGCGGTCTCGTCTTCTCCGATGTAGGGCTCCGATCGACTCGTGATGCCGCGTCTTCGAGTAGTTCGAGCGAACATGATTATCGTTCAACTTCAGCCCTTCGATCAACACTCGCAAACAAAGGTGAGTGATTTAAATTGCTCACATCTAATTCGAATTTGTTTGATCTTGCTTGCTTTTACTGTTTTCGTGATCTCGGATTCGACTTGATTTTTATCGATGTTGATTTTGTAACCTGATATTCTCGGCATTGATTTCTGACTTGGTCATTTTGATTTGTTAAACTTGTCCGAGCTTCTTCACTTGAAACTGATATCACTTTATTTTTATTGTGATAATAGTCGTCATTGGCATGACTGCCACTTCCAGTTTAAAATCTTACACTTGTATATCATTATTAGCCACTGGCTATTTCAATTTGCACATGGGGTTTGAGCTGTAGCCTTGTCCCTGTCCACAGTTTCATTATGTTGCCCCTGTAGTTGTTGATTCCTCTGCACATTTGCCTGAGTCACTTGTAACTGCTGTTACTTGTTGTTCAATCTATTTGACTTCGGCTTCCACTTTGATTAATCTCATATTCCATTGTAGTGGTTGTACTTCACTTTATATAACCTGATTACTGTGGCCTTCCTGTATCCACCTTGTAGTTGCACTTGATCACATTGACTTGACTGGTATTTGTTACCTGTACTTGCTGTATATGACTTCAACCTGGGTCATTTGTAGTTGGTTGTGCATTTGATTTCTTAGTGTATCCTAATTTGTCACCGTAGTTGTTTAACTTGAAATTGGTTCCTGTTCACTTGAGATTGAAGTTGTTCTTCATTGGTTGTGCATGTTAGCATCTCTGGTGAGTCTTTGGTGGTTCTTCCACTTTGAATTGCTTACAGACTGTCTTGAGTCTGCATCCATGTTGATATTTTCATTTTTCTTTGTTCCAGTGTGGTTTGCACATGTCATTCTGAACTTGTATACTTGCAAAGGTCTCTCCATTTTAGTTGGTCCATTGCCGTGTGTCACCTGCTTGCTAGTTAATAAACTGCCTACTTCATGTTTATATGCATTTCAATATGAATTTGATATATCCATAGTCATGTTGCCTTTATTTTTGGTTTGTCTTGTACATTTCAGTGAGCTTCTGCATCACTGTATCACGTGCACTGTCGCTAGTGTCATGTATTGTCCTGTCTCCTTATCTTTGGAGCACTGTTCAAATGCAAGTTGCATTTTAATTTGTTGGGTTTTTGCATTCGACTTGATAGTATTCTTCACTGTTGCACTTTGTTGCTGGTGCACTTGATGTTGTAGTTGTGTTCACTCTTGTAGTATCACCTGTTGCACTGTGTTTTGTTGTTCATTCACCTGCTAGCCTAGCTGCAGTTTCATTCATGTACTTGTAGTTGTACTTCCTCATCACTGTCTTTGTTGCTCCTAACCATTTCACTGAACTTATACATGCTTTCCCCTGTTTTGCTTGATGATTCATGCTTCACTTTCTTCACTTTCTTTACTACGACCTGTAACTGTTTTGTAGTAGCACTGTGCATTGGTGAACTTCGTTGCTTGTGATCTCGGTTGCACATTCATTTAAATGTGCATTTGTTTGCATTGTGTCTGGTTGTGCATTCATGTATCTGGTTTTCCGACTGCAGTTTGTTATCATCTTTTCTTGACTACTTTGGCATTTCTCTGCCTTGTCCAAACTGGTGCAATTGTAACTAGTCGCACTCGAATCTCTTGAGTCACCTGGTTGTACTGAGCCTTAGACAGTTTCATTTGCATTCTAATGGCCTTTGAATTGTACAGTTTCACTTGTAGTTTGCATTGAATCTGGCATCATTCCTTGGGACAGTTTGAATATTGTCCCACTTCGATTTTAGTCCTGGCTTCGAAGCTTGTAGACTTTGTCTTGTGACCTATTTTGTTGGTTTTGAATTATTTCATGTTGATTGATGAAATCACACTCGAGTGGAATCCGGTCTCAAAGACCTGGGTTTGACCCTGTAAGTTTATTTATGTTAACTTCTACAGTTTTGATTGCTGTTATCTTTCACTGTCGTGATGATTTCACGTACTGTGTGGCGAGGCAGTGCACGCGTGCGTGTACTGCAGCCACATAGAAATTTGATTTGATCGATCTTCTTGAGATTTCTGATTTGTTGATTTACACTGCTTAGTGTTACATCTGCCGTTATCCAATTCTCGTATCGAGAGTTGGATATACGAGATTTCTGTGACTGTCATCTATACTGAGATTGATTATTATTGCTTCTATGCGCTAATAACTGAGTTTGAATTAGACTGATCCGAGTATTATTTTCTTTTGAATGTAATACTCGGGTCAGACCGAGTATTTACAGGTTGTAGATTTTTAGCTTTGGGTTGCCGCTAGAGCTATGAAGACTTTTTATATCATTTGAAGTGGTCTTCGTCTTGTTGTAGTAGTCAGTGTGTCTGTTTTAAGATGATAATGTATTCATGTATATTAGTCGATAATGTACTTGTATATATATCTTCTTGAGTCGACAGTTGTAGTTGTAACATTTGTACTGTGTCAAATGTATTGTAACTGATATCAGTTATTATATATATGAGACTTTTCGTTCCATCTGTATTCCGCATTTATGTTATCTGTGTTATTTTTATATCTATTGTCCTAAACTATTATAGCCACTGTGTAGTAGCTTTGAGTTTGTATCGGTATGTCGGATTTCCTCTAAAGATGAAATGCAATGTTTTATTATCTGACAAATCGGTGCTCGCACAAAGCAATTACAGAGATGGTCGCTCCTCAACAGCCTTATTCTCCGCGCTAGTTGACAGCACTACACCGTAGTGTTCTTGGCTAGCGTGGGTATTGAGGTGGGGCGTCACACAGTTTTTTGCTTTGTTAAACCCACCCTCGAGTATAGATGATGGCGAAATCGCCAGATGGAGTTAAAAGTTAGATATGAATGCGTTTAATTTTTGAACAAGCAATGGGATGACAAAGTTTCTCAATGTCTTAACAATTATCAGGTTCGGGTGGAGAAACTTGAGCATGAAAAATATGCTCTTGAACTGAAGATTAAGAAATTTAAGAACAAGATTATGGCTTTAAAGGGAGCCAATAAGGTGCTAAATTGTGCATTGAAAATTCAAGGTGATTCGATTGACGATGCGAACATTATTCAGAGGAAAGAGAAGAATCTTAAACAACTTCTAGATGTGGCGATTCGTCACATTACCGATTCTTTTTCGGTTGCTGAAGATTTGGAAAAGATGGCACATGGCCTTGGTTCTTAATAGAGAATTACTTGTAAAATTAACTAGATTCTCTTATCGTCCAACCCTTTTATTCCTGCAATTCATATATATAGTGTGTCAAATAATAAATTTGTAAGCGAATGATTATTACCTTCAATGTACTATACGTATTCTTCCTTTTGAATTTGCTAAACTGTCTGGGGTATACAACTTATTTTTTGAAGCTTTAATTTGATGCGATATAATATGTAACCTTTGATTGAGCATTGGTTTGTCTTCTTAATATAAATCTTGTCATCAAAACCTGAAATAAGAAACTAAAAATTCATCTAATAACGAAGAATCTCGTTATTAGAAAAATTTAAACTCCGTTCTAGGAGAATCTAATTTAGCACTTTGAGGAGTGAAGCTTTTAACAACTTCGCCTTTGGCTTTATCACCTAGAACTTCGAAGGTTTGACGCTAGAAGTTTGAGTCTCGAAGAAGTTGATATCCAAGGTGTGCTCGACTATAATCGTCACGTGAACCAATATCACGTGATTGACCATAATCAAAGCAAGGTCTCCAATCATAATATCTGCAGTATCCTCAAGTCAAAGAATACTACACATCGTCACATCTCTAGTGTCTTCTATTTCACTTGGATACGATATCCTATAAAAAGCTCTTTGTGTGTCATTCTATAATCATTTCAAAGATTATCGCATTGATGAATAACCCAAGTAAATCAACCTATAGATGGAAGTAATGTTGCGAAAAAGTTTATTTGTTATGTATTGTTTCCTCAAAAGTAAGGGTGTATTGACGACTTTTTGAAACACTTTTTCTACTTTCGACGCATCAAACGTTGAAATGGAAGAACAAAGAAGAAAGGTTAAATCCCTTTTTGGTTTATTAAGGAGTAAACGAAGAGTTCATTCCATTATGAAAATAATAATAAATAAATATAACTATGTGATTAAGATAATATCGACAACGATATCTTCCCACTCATTCCATTATATATTTGGAACGCTCTATGGCACTCCTGTTTTGCAGCACCCAAATTGCACCTTCGTTTTCCATCATAGATTTATATATTTAAATAATGGAATGAGTGGGAAGAGAGAAATGATGATTATTTAAAAAGAAACTTGAGGTGGAAATCATCAGACATTTGAGATTGTGTGATGTTTGGAGTGTCATTGAACCGTTATATATGTGTGTGTATGCATATATATTTGCATATATATATATATATATATATATATATATATATATATATATAGTGTGTGTGTTGTGTGGTGTGTGTGTTGAGTTTATATGTATGATTTTTTTGTAAAAGTAAAACACGATTACGCATACCTTTTTTAACGAAGTACCATTGGCCAAGACATTGCGCGAACCCTCAGAGGGTTAAGACACCCTTAAACTACTCTCCCCTTACTTGCATATATTATAATTTTCTATTTTTATTTTAAAATAAGTTCACAAATATTTTTCTTGAAAAAATTTCCGCATTAATATTATTTTGATAGCAATTAAATTTAATTAACATTAGTTTTAGTAATACTTGCATTATTTTACATAAACAAAGTATTATCAATGATAACAACCAATTGCTACTAAATAATAAAACTAAAGTGCTATAACGTTGATCAACAAAACTCCACAATTTATTAGGGTAGGTGGAAGGTAAAACGTATTTCGAATTTCAATTTTATACTGTTAAAAGTTGCCTTCATTTTTTGATCGGTAATACATTATCGTTCGATTACAATTTACAGTAAACTGATTATTGATTGGCTGATATAAATTATCATTTTATTTTTAGGTTTGATTATTAATTCCTGGCTTGATCTGCGTGAGTTAAAGGGCAAAACAAAGATAAAGTAAATATTGAGATATGGGATTAACACCGCTTAAAACCATGCAATGAATATTGAGACTGAATGCTTTAGCACAGTGCTTCCAACTTTTCAGGTTAGAAGACAACAGATAATTGATTTATTAACATAGATATACGACACTACAATTAAAATTGAAGTGAAATTGACAAATCAGCAACCATATACATGGTATAGAATATCGTTAAAACGTCAAATTGTCTAAATCACATGATAACTTACCCTACTAATTTTCCAACATGTCACGCTAAACACCACCAGTTAATAAACAAATACACATGGAAAAGAGGATAAAATGTTTCTTTTCTCCAAATCGCCCAAACAAACTGGTATGAATAGGACTTGCTGACAATTTATGTCTGTCATTAATTTACCAGATGAACACTCATATTCACAAAGGTGGCAGAAATAAACCCAAAAACCTCAAAATATAGTAACCACGCAGAATTCCAAACACAATTCATGCAGCACTACTGTCTAATACGAATACAATTTTGTTCACTTTTTTAAAATGTGAACAAAACACTTTCTTCCTATTGGAGAACTTGGGATCATGTGTGTAACCCCCTGAATTCCACCAACAGGAACCGGATGTTTTATTAGCATCGGCACAATCAGATGCCAGGCAAGAGAAGAGAAAGGAAAAAAAACCACTACAAATTACAATGAACCCAAAAATATTACTTCCATTCCCATATGTATATACAAATACAGGGCAAGCATCTAATAAAACTCAAATCATAAACCATACAATCAAGCAGCAGAAGGTGCAGGTATAACCTTAACTCTGCTCGCCTGTGACAATGCCGCCTTCATATCCACAGACGGCTGCTTCATCAAAACCCTGCTATCTGGCTGCACTAGTTTATAATCCAATGTCTTGTCCTCGTAGATGTCCCACCATTTCTTCACTAGCATTTTAATGTCCTCTCTGTCCATGTTCTCCTCTTTTCCGGTGTATCTCCATGGCTTTGAACCCGCTGCACAGTAATGGACGACTTTAACCTTCTCAAGGTCCACGTTCTCTGGATGCCTCCATAGCATCGCCAGCACCAAATTGTATACCAGTGGGATAGGTTTGTAAATGTCCCTGAAGTACATGTTTAAGAAGTCCTACAACATATCGATGTACTATTTCAGCCTTCATTTCCAAAATTAACGACAAACCTTTAAACCTTTAAACTAAGGCCACTTACCTGCTCTGCAAATGGCGTGGGAGGGGTGACTTTCAGCGTAGAAAGAAGCGATTCACATGTGGTGATGCTAGGTTCAAATACGAACATGCCTGCGTTGAAATATAGAGCGGGTTTTGGGCCCAAATTCTCAGGCCATTGGACCTTGTTAGGGGACTGCTGGCAGTACCCGATTTGATACTGCGGAGTGTGGCTCCATGTCTTCTCGCAGAAGCAATCCATCACTGCATAGA
Source organism: Allium fistulosum (assembly GCA_030737815.1). NCBI lineage: Eukaryota > Viridiplantae > Streptophyta > Magnoliopsida > Asparagales > Amaryllidaceae > Allium > Allium fistulosum. The sequence continues at coordinate 591,452,066 of CM060905.1, read as the reverse complement.
AATGGCCATTTGGAAGTTCAAAAAGCTCGTCTATGTTGTCAAATACCTGAATATCCGCATCTAGATACACCATTTTTGAGTACTCCACAAACTGTAACAGATCAAGGCAGGTTTAGCTACTGAAACTGGTCAAATTGTGATCAAATTGCTGAAAAATGTTACTTTACCTCCCAAATACGAAGTTTAGAATAATTGATGACGTAATACGCCATAGCGAATTTGGTCTGGTTTTCAGGCGGGTATACGGGTTCGATCTCTCTCACGATGCAGCCTTCTGCCTCCATCAACCTTCTGTGGCTGAGGGGGACGTCTGGTAGCACTGCGACTACTAGCGGGTATCGAGTTCCGGATTTTCTCAACCCTTTCGCGAGTCCGATGACTCCTTTAACGTAGTCGCCATCGCCTGCGAGAAATGTAACGTAGGCGTTGCTGGATGAGCTGATTGCTTTGTTGGATGAGGTGATCATACCACTGGTGACGATTTCAGGGGCCATTCGCTGATGATAACTCGGATTTGAGAGTTTCGTAAGATGTGGAAGAGGGAGAACGCTGTACTTTGTGCTCTTATGGGCTGAGTCTGATTTTGAGTTGGTTTCGAAAGGAGGTGGAAAAGGGCATTAAATAGGCGCGGGAGGTTAGGAAGAAAGTTCGAGAGTGGGGTTATTTTGGGAAAGAAGAGAAGGTGCTGGATTAATCCTGTAGAATCCTCTTGAATTTCATGGTTTCTTTCTAGCATTATTCGGACCGACATGCTCAGATTCGAATGTCTTATCAAATTTGCAGCCCGCAACAGAAGTCAGGCCCTGTGGTGAACAAGATTTTACATGCGGCGCAGGCAACAATACAAAAGCCTAAATCTTTGGTTATAAACAAGGGAACATTAGACTCATGTCCCTGATAGGTTTCAAATACACAAAAACTCCAGTAAAAAAAATATGTAAATTAGATCACTAGAATTAAGTTACTAAAGAATTGCGTATAGTTATGCAATTATTCACTGAATAATTGCAGACATTTATGCATTTATATCCAAAAATTATGCAATTTTTTGATATAATTGCATAAATATCTGCAATTATTCACTGAATAATTGCATAAGTGTATGTCATTATTCGGTAACTTAATTTTAGAGACCTAATTTACAAACTTTTTTTTACTAGGGTTTTTGTGTATTTTGAAACTTATTAGGGATCTGTGCCTAACTGTCCCTATAAATAAAACGATCAAGTGAGAGAGATTAGAATGTTCAAATTACTGATTTTTTTAAATTATATATATATATATATATATATATATAAACACACACATGCGTATACTGGTTTTTTATTTCCAACCACACACAAACAAAACAAAACCAATCAAGTTAAGACAAAACATTACCCTAGATATCCTCACTATCAACAAATGTCCAATCCAACGGTAGATACAATATTTGACTAAAATTTGAAAAAAAAGGACGGTTTGACAATTCCTTATGCGATGGTTTGACGATTACTCAAAAAAACTAATTAATTAGTTGAATATAATATTTTAGTCAATAATTTAGCAAATCAGATATTTAAAGAATTTTAAAAATTACTAATGGAAGAGTGGCGTGATCGGTCAAGAACCTTTAGCTCAAGTGGTTAAATGTACGACATTTTAGGCAAATGTTATAAAAGTCATGAGTGAGTCACTGAGACATCATAATTAGCGCTATATTTGAATAAAGTATCACTTTAGTTGCCAAGAAAGAAAGAGCGGCATGATAGAATTCTAATTTTGAAGTTGCTACCAGCGACATTGAGTTCTGAGACATGAAACATATGAAAATTAAATTGAGTTCCGAGACATGATATATATGAAAATTATATATGCTAAAAAACTCAAAGAAGCGTTCCCGGTATAAATGACACTTGGTTGATTTCATGTTGAAGGATGTTTGGTTCACGAGAGAGTGTCCGTTTGTTGACGTCGTCATTCACAGTGTTGGAGAAGCCCTCACGTGTACAATTTGGACTTTATTATGCGACGTCGAAATGGTGGAAATTCTACATGAGCTACACGTACTCTCTTTTGATTTATTTTTTTTGGTTTTATGCATCGATATTTTTTCATGATTTATTAAAAAACATGTGGCAATGAAATTCATGTTTTTTAGAATCGATTTTGATAATTACATGTTAACTGTTGAAGGTTAATTATTAATTATTAGTTGCAACTTTATATTTTCAGTTGTTGTACATAATTATATTAATCATTAATAATTTAATTACTAATAACTCATAATAACTAGTTAAATCGATAAAGTAAACAACTTAATCTTAGACCCGAACTCAACCCATCATTAAAATTGTTCAAGAACGCAAATACACTGGTGTAACCTCCTACGACTTTGTTTTAACAAAGAGAGTTTACCATCAAAAAGCATATTCAATGAGACCCTTGTTGGAAATGGTCGGTCAACAACGAGTGAAATGACCGAATTTTAATTAAAAAAAATCTAGTTGGATCTTAGGAGGCCTAGAAGTCTAATGGTTGTGCTAGATACAATCTAGTTAGTTTAAATAAAATCATATTTAATTTAATTTTCTTGATTTAATTAGTTAAAATATGTTAATTAATTTAAAACTTATATGTTTCGATCATATCAATATATACTTATGTGTGTGTATAAGTGTAATGTGCAGCATAGCAATGTGTACATGATTAATGATTACAAAGGTGGTAGATATTGTGATTTATACCCACTATGTAAACATTGGCTATTTAAACATGTGTTAACTAGCTAAAAACATTGTTTAATATATTTATATAATATATAAATATAAATATGAAATTTTGAAATTATTTATATCTAATAAAATACCATAATTTTCACTAAGTCAACAAATTTCTAATTCAATTTTTGTATATAAAATATCTAATTTAGACTTAGTAAAACATTTTAAAATTCAAAGCTAGATCTTTAAAATATAAGTTAAAATATCATTAATTAAATTTTAATATGTTTATTATATAAAATACTATTACAATCAAAAATAAATTTCTTTATTTTTTATTTATGTATATTCTATTTATTTTTTTAAAATACATAACATTGTTTTAATATGTATATAAATATATATATATATATTATAAAATAAATATTTTAAAACTAGGTATATGAAAAAATAATTTGGCCAGTAAAAAATATATTTTTTATTTTCATTTATATATATATTTTATTTATCCATCTATTTAAAATCCACAACATTGTTTTGATATGTATGAACTATATATATATATATATATATATATGTAGGAAATGCGGATTACGGATCTTAAGGCAGAATTAATACTAGAGGGAGGGTGAATAGTGTTTAATTAATTTTATGAATCTTTTTGACATCTTTTCAAATTAAATCCAAACAGATGCAATTCACAAACACAGAAACAATCATAGAATCAGACACAGATGCAAATAGTAAATAAAAGCATTAAAGGAAAGAACACACAAGAATTTTATACTAGATCGGAGTTACCCTACATCCAGTCCCACACAATTTCTTGTGTAGATTTCTTTTCAAATATAATGCCGATATTACAACCTCGATTTCAAGACCACGAGATACACCCTCCTGTCTCCGAGTCTAGGGAAAACTCTCTTGATTTGGCTATAAGATCACCTAATTGATTTACGGGCTACAATCACACCTAATTGATTTACGGGCTACAATCACACCTAATTGATTTACAGGCCACAATCACATCGTTTCCAATCACACTTTGACAAAGAGAGACTCGATACACTTCGATCTTTGATTACAAATGATCTTATAACTCTGAATAGCAATGAGATCTTTGAGAGAGAATGACAGAGAATCAAACTAGAGATGATCAAGTTTGATTCACTTAGAATTTCGGTAGAGTTTTGTTAAAGCATTTGAAATATAAGAGAATATTTGAGTGGAGAAGGAGTGAAGAAATGAAGAAAAACTTACTTAAAATTCGTTGAAAACAACTGGTATTTTTAAGAGAACAACGGTCATGTTCATTCGCGAAAGGTTATGACGAATAGACACTTCTTTTGAAAATTTGAAATTTGAATTCTACGGCTACCTTGTCGACATGGGGGGATGAGGGATATCGACATGCCTATGTTATTTTTGAAAATAAATTTTGCTTTAAATGATTTCTATTCTTAAACTTGTCAAAACAATTTCTAAAATTTGTAAACCATTTTGAATATAGTTTAAACTTATAAAAGAGTTTTAGAAAGTAATCTTAAAATATATAATATATAATATAAAAGTAATATTAAAAACTAAGTATAGATTTTTTTAAAATATATTAAAGCTAAAATATTAAAATCAAGAGATAGTTTGAAAAACAAGAGATGATTTTGAAATTAATACGATTAAAAATAGTTTTTGAACTAAGGCTAAAATATTTAAATTGATAGAGATGACTTTAAAAATATAGTTTTGAAAAAATAAATCATTTTGAAAATTTTGTGGATTCCATTCCACTAGAGAAGGTCGTAGGTTCCATCCCACTAAAGAGATCTTGGGTTCCATCCCACTATTAAAGCGAGAAGATGGATTTCATTCCACAATTAAAATTCGAATAAATATTTTAGTGCTATTATGAAGTTTTAACATAAATCTAGACTCTATTACTTATCTTGATATCTTGAACTCTTTATACTCATGAGTCTTCAGTCTTGATTTCTTCAATCTTGAATTCGTCAGTCTTAAATCTCTATACTCAGTCCTGAATCTTTATACTGTACAGTCTTCATTCTCAGTACCTGCATATATATATATATATCCTGCATATACATATATATCCAGACAAGAATATTGGTATTTATATTTTATAACAAGTCCTAAGTTTGTTGTCATCAAAACCATCATCTCAGGATATAACGATCTCCCCCTTTTTGATGATGACAACCTATGTTTATAAAATATACTTCAACAAACTTCGATTCTACTCCGATTACCCCTTATTCCAACAACTCTCCCTTAATCTAAGCCTATCTAACCTATTTTATAATTCTCTCCCTTTGTCATCAACAAAAACTAATCCTAAACTACATAACTCCCCTTTAAACTATGGAACTAAAAGCTAATAACGAGTATAATAAGCGAAGCATAAATCTAATTTTATTATATATGATGTTACATTACACACATATATATGAAACATAGACACAAATATATACAAGTACACAAATCTTACCGTTGTATGTCGACATGGGGGATAGGGGCATGTCGACATCCCTTTGAGAATTTTGACAGTTTTGTTTTTCTATATTTATTTAAATATATATGTTACTATATCTATATTCTATATCTCAGTTATAGAACAAATACCTAGTTCTCTTCTTAATTTAATAAAGGTTGATTGATTCAAGGGTTTGGTCAGAATATCAGCTATTTGATTCTCAGTGTTGATAAATTCAAGAAAATTAATCTCTTTACTTATATTATCTCTGAGAAAATGATGTTTGGTTTTGGCATAATGGATAGGATTTTTGGATAAATTTATTGCACTTGTATTGTCACAAGAAATTAGTGTTTTTGAAATATTTAATCCAAAATTCTTTAGGGTCTGTTGCATATAGATAACTTGAGAATATGCCAAAGCAGCAGAGATATATTCTACTTCAGTTGTTGATAGTGAGACGGTATTTTGCTTTTTACTAAACTAGAAAACCGGAGAATGTCCTGAAAAGTGACAAGTTCCACTTGTACTTTTTCAGTCTGATTTACAACCAGCATAATCAGCATCACAATATGAGATTAAATCAAATGAATAAATTTTTAGGGTAAAATAGGGCATAGTTAAAGTGTGTTTAACATATCTTGGGATACGTTTAACAGCTTTTAAATGGGTTTCTTTGGGTTGAGATTGATACCTTTCACAGAGACAGACACTATGCATGATATCAGTCCTATTCGTAGTTATATAGAGTAGCGATCCAATCATTCCCCTGTATGGTTTTTGATCAACATCTTTTGACATGTCTTCTTTATTTAAGGCTTTATTAGTTGTCATAGGAGTGGCTTTTCCACTCGTAGTGGTCATACCAAACTTACTAACTAGATCCCTAGCATACTTTTCTTGACTAATGAAAATACCACTATCTAATTGTTTTATTTGCAATCCTAAAAAGAAAGTAAGTTCACCCATATGACTCATCTCAAACTCTTTTGTCATTATTTCAGAAAACTCTTTGTTCATTTCATTGTTTGTTGATCCAAAAATTATATCATCTACATAAATCTGTACTAATTGGATATCATTTTTGTTTTTTTTAATAAAAAAGAGTATTATCTACTTTACTAATTTCAAAATTTGATTGTAATAGGTAAGATCTTAGTCTGTCATACCTGACTCTAAGAGCTTGTTTCAGACCATATAAAGCTTTCTTTAATTTGTAAACATGATTTGGAAAATTTTCTTCTTCAAAAAGTGGAGGTTGTTCAACATAAACATCCTCTTTAACAAAACCATTTAAAAAGGCACTTTTGACATCCATTTGAAATAATTTGAAATTGTTGTGATTTGCGAAAGCAAGTAGAATTCTAATGGCTTCTAATCTTGCTACAGATGCAAAGGTTTCATCATAGTCTATTCCTTCTTCTTGACAATAACCTTGACTAACCGAGCTTTATTTCTAACGACCTCACCTTGTTCATTCATTTTATTTTTATAAACCCATTTAACTCCTATTATAGTTTTGTCCTCATGTCTAGGAACAAGTTCCCATACATCATTTCTGGTGAATTGATTCAGTTCTTCTTGCATAGCAAGAATCCATGAATCATCAGATGATGCTTCCCTTAGATTTTTGGGTTCAATAATTGATATAAAAGCTACATTGCTCATCTTGTTTAGTAGATTTCTAGTTCTAACAACAGATTCAATATTTCCTAGTATATTTTCTATAGGATGATCTTTTAAAAGCCTGATCCTTTTATTAGGATGAACAGTTTCATAATTTGTTTCATTTGATTCATTGTTTAAAGTAACAAAATCATCTTCATCATTTATTTGAACAAAATCTTTGAAATTTTCATCAAAAGATACATGCATTGTTTCTTTAAGGGTGCTAGTTTTTAAATTAAAAACTCTGTATGCTTTACTTCTATTAAAATATCCGATAAAGATTCCTTTGTCGGATTTAGGATCAAATTTATCCAAATTGTCCTTTGTATTTAGAATAAAGCATTTACTTCCAAAAACTTTAAAATAAGATACCTTTGGTTTCTTATTGAAAAGAAATTCATATGGTGTTTTATTGGTTAGACGTCTAATTAAAATCCTATTCAAAATGTAACAAATTGTAGCGACAACTTCAGCCCAAAAATTTCTTGGTAATTTACTATCTGAAAGCATAGTTCTTGCACACCCTTGAATCATCCTATTTTTATGCTCTACCACTCCGTTTTGTTGTAGAGTTCTTGGAAAAGAAAATTTATGAGTTATTCCTTTTTAATTACAGAAATTCTCAAAATATTCATTTTCAAATTCTCCACCGTGATCATTACGAATAGTTTTTATTTTTAAAGAAGGTTGATTTTGAATTCTTCTTGCAAAAGTTTTAAATAAATCAAAAGCATCACTTTTATGTTTTAGAAAATTTTCCATGTAAATCTAGAATGATCATCTACAATTACAAAAACATATTTACTGTGATTTATTGACTGATTTTGAGATGGACCAAATAGATCTAAATGAAGTAACTCAAGAGGTTTTGAAGTTGAAATCATACCTTTCAATTTGAATGAACTCTTCCTAAGTTTTTCTAATTGACAAGCATCACATATAAAATCTACTTTAAAATCCATTTTAGGAAGACCTCTTACTAAATCAAGTTTTGAAAGTCTAGGTAAGAGTTTGAAATTCAAATGCCTAAATCTTTTATGCCAAATCCAAGGATCACTTGTATTAGCCAAAAGACATAGGTTATCATTTGAGATTTTCATACTGAGAATATAAATATTTTTCTTCCTAATTCCTTCAAAGAAAATATTTGATTTATTATCTTTAATGTGACACTTATCCTTTTCAAATTTAATTTTGTAGCCCTTGTCACATAGTTGACTTATGCTAAGTAAGTTGTGTTTTAGATTCCTAACTATTAGAACATCAGAAATAGTAGGAGTTTTAGAGTTACCAACATTGCCGATGCCAATCACATATCCTTTTGAATTATCTCCAAAGTTGACCAGTCCTCCATCTTCATAAATTATGTCATTCAGTAACTCCAGATTACCAGCCATGCGTCTTAGACATCCACTATCAAGTATCCATTTGTTTTTCTTGATTTCCACCATTTGTCCATTGAGTGTTGATTCTTTAAATGTCATATAACACATCTGTTCCTGCACAACACACCAATTCAGTAGATAACTTGATTTTCTATAATAACAATATGCAGACTTATGAGACAATGATGATTTGGACAATTTTGAACTAGTGTTAATTGAATCTCCAAAAATTGCCATTGTTAATTTTGAAAATAGATTTTGCTTTAAAATGATTTCTATTCTAAAACTTGTCAAAACATTTTCTAAACTTTGTAAACCATTTTGAATATAGTTTAAACTTATAAAAGAGTTTTAAAAAGTAATCTTAAAATATATAATCTATAATATAAAAGTAATTTTAAAAACTAAGTATAGATTTATTTAAAATATATTAAAGTTAAAATATTAGAATCAAGAGATAGTTTAAAAAACAAGAGATGATTTTAAAATTAATACGATTAAAAATAGTTTTTGAATTAAGACTAAAATATTTAAATTGATAGAGATGACTTTAAAAAGATAATTTAGAAAAAATAAATCATTTTGAAAATTTCATGGATTCCATTCTACTAGAGAAGGTCGTGGGTTCCATCCCACTATTAAAGTGAGAAGGTGGATTCCATCCATTCCACAATTAAAATTCGAATAAAGATTATAGTACTATTATGAAGTTTTAACATAAATCTAGACTCTATTACTTATCTTGATATCTTGAACTCTTGAACTCTTGATACTTATGAGTCTTCAGTCTTGATTTCTTCAATCTTGAATACGTCAGTCTTGAATCTCTATACTCAGTCCTGAATCTTTATAATATACAGTCTTCATTCTCAGTACCTGCATATATATATATATCCTGCATATACATATATATATCTAGACAAGAATATTAGAATTTATATTTTATAACAAGTTCTAAGGTTGTTGTCATCAAAACCATCATCTCAGGAACTAACAATATATATTGTTATCCCACCTTTCGACCAGGCAGTATACGAACAAACTCGACGAGTCAAACTTTGAAGTTATCAAGGCAGTACATCCGGGGAGATGGCCACGAAACCAAAAACACAATTACATCCAAGATCGCAAGGGGAATGCCAAACTAACCCAAGATTGAAGAACCTAAATCCCACCAAAGTAGTGGGTCGGTACCAACCCCACTCCATGGGTCAGTACCGATCCGTACTTGCTCCTCCCAGGGGCCCATCTTCTGCCAGCATATCATGCTTGATCCTAGAAGCCTATTTCCAATGTTGTTTTGTCAATTCAATGCAATTCTCTATCGATCTCCACGAACTCCTGAATCAACAACTTTGTTCTTCCACAACTCCATCATTGGGACTTTGAAACAAGTTATTATTGATGCAGGAAACCATGGAATCATGAAGATAACCACAAGACGAGCCGAAGCAAAGATATGAAGGCAACATATTTGGCTATCTTATGGGTCTGTATCGACCCCTACCCTTGGAGTTGTACCGTCCCGTACAAGTTGATGAGTTGGCGACCTGTTTTCTTGAAAAAACCGGTCTATAGTAAGGAGAATGGCCTAGAGATCTTTTATGCGAGATTTTAGGCTTGCTACCTCTATGAATAAAGGGGTATGGCTCATTTTTAGGATCTTTTGGCTCTTGCTCACATTTCATTAATTTCTTGTAATCTCCATCGGGGTTATACCGACCCTAATGGAGTCGTACTGACCCGTAAGAACTCCTTCCTGTAAACAACAATATATAGTAAAAGGAAAACTTGAAGTGGACGTAGGCCAATGTATGCCGAACCACTATAAATCTCTGTGTGCACTTTCTTACTCGTTTTTCATTTACTTCCTTCACTTTTTATTTTCTACTTACTTTCCTTGGGTGTTTGTATCATTTTTGGTTCAAACATTTTGGTGCTTTCACTGAGAAAAACTTGAGCTCGTTGGACTTGGGAATATTCAAAATGGCTAAACAATCAATTAGAAAGACTATTGTTAGAGGAAATCAACCGAGGGGGCCAAGAGGCATCCTCAAGAGAAAACCCCTCATCAATCTACATCACCAGATATGAGATAGAAACTATGATGAATGGATTCTAGGAAAGGATGATTGCTTGCCAGGAAGAGATGATGGAGAATTTCTTCAGGAGGATGGGACAGATGGGAACAACTGGAGTTGCTGCAGATTAGAATCAAAGACCAGAAGCTGGAGCGCAGGTAGTTGGAAGCGGAGTAGGATGATTCAGGACAAACCCCGAGCCAAACATACGGGTCGGTACCGATTCACAAGCACAGGTCGACACCGACCCTCAAGGGCTCGGGGGCATGGTTCGTCCTAGCCTAGGAGGAAACAATGTGCGTCCTAGAGATGATGCAAAGCATATGAATGCGAATCAAGATGCAGAAGCATGACCGGATGAGTATGCACCAAAATTCCTTCGCAAAATCAGGGTGCGGGCAGAGATGTAAACTTAGGAGTTCATTTGAATGACGATGACAGACTAGTTGAGATGGTGAGATAGGATATGAGGAGTGGATGCCTAACCAGAGCTTGGAAGATGTGAGTAGGAGTCCATTCACTTCAAATATTTGATATGCTAGGAATCTTCCTGATTTCAAGTTACCTACGTTGAAAACGTGTGATGAGAAGACGGATCCAATGGTTCATTTGATGAGGTACATCTGGCACATGAAGGTGTTGGGTGCGTCTGAAGAGGTTATGGGATGGTGCTTCCCTTTATATTTAACAAGTTTGGCGGCGTTATGGTTCAGATAGCTGGAGAATGGTTCGTTAGCACATGGGCCGAGTTGGTGAATAGATTTGTAAAGCAGTTCCAGGTCCATATGTCACGACCCAAGAATGTAATGATGTTAGAAAGCATGAAGCAGAGGGTCGGAGAGACCCTTAGGAGTTTTCTACCAAGATTCAATTACCGCAGAAGCTGCAGTTGATAAGCCAGACCCTTTAATGGTTTTGATGGTGGCAGTTTTTGAGATAACCGTGAAGACGGATTTTAAGGTGGGTTTGGAATAGGATCCTCCAAAGGATCTCGTAGAATTTTATCATGAGGTTGAAAGATATTTGCATCAAGAGGATACAGAGGCTGATCAGGAAGAAATCAATACTGCGGATGGCGGAGGACCACCCAGAGAAGGATCCGGCAAAGGCAAAGAAAGAAAAAGAAGGATGATAGCTATGACGGGTTAAAGCGACAGAGGAGGGAATTGAAATTCTCTTCTTACATGGACTTAAATGAAACTCCGGAGTGGATTTATCTGGATATTAGGGGCAGATCCCATATCGAAAGCCGGCAAGAAGAGAACCCACAGAGCGTGAAAGAACATCTTGAAAATATTACTTATTCCATGAGTTGGATGGGCATAACACAAATGATTGTAGGCACCTACAGAATCTGATTGAGGAGCAGGTCAAAGATAACCGATTATAACAATATGTGAGAAGCTGAGCTGCGGTGGTGGAATAAGAGCTGCTGTCAACCGCAGTGAATGGAAATGGCCCTAGATCAAGCTCAAGAATAGTCATCTCTTGATCGTAATGGCAGGGAATCAGGTTTGGTTCTCACACTCCATTTCCCCTTTCCAATAAACCATGCAATTATATAGTTCATCCACTTACTCGTGTATGGGATCCCAAACGGTCCCTAGGCGCACTCAAAACTAGATGCTAGGCTGTAATGCCTAGAGAGGCAGGTATCGTAAAGTTTGATTTTATGTTTCCTACTATTTGAATTCGACTCCATTAGATAAATCCTTGATTATTGAAACCCACTCGAACGTGATGACTGATATAAACCGCTTTAAGTCCTGTCCGAAAAAGATGGGATCGGAGTGTAAAAAGCAAGTCACCTCACCGGAGAATGAGCAGATGGGCTTGCTTGCTGTTGAGCCCCATCGTTGGAGAGCGAGCGGATTGGGCTCAGCAAGGGTCCAAAGAGACCATGGACTTAAATTGCTTTAGGTCCTGTCTGGAAAGACGATACCAATGTGCAAGAGGTAAGTCACGTCACCGGAGCGTGAGCGGATGGACTTGCTTGTCGTTGAGTCCCCTCGTCGGAGAGCAAGTGGATTGGGCTAAGCAAGAGTCCCGAGAGACCATGGATTTGATTATGGACCCCCAACAGCCATGGATTTGATTATCGGCTCCAAACGGTCTTGGATTTGATTATCAGCCTCGAACAGCCATGGATTTGATTATCGGCCCTGAATGGCCATGGATTTGATTATCGACCCCGAACGGCAATGGATTTGATACCGGCCTCGAATGGCTATAACCTCATTTAGCGTTCCGAAGAGATCGTGGATTTAATTATCGGCTCTGAATGGTCACAAATTTGATTATCGATCCAGAGAGATCGTGCATTAACCTGGATATGAAACGATTCGAAGAGATCAAACCACCAAAAAATACATTGATTTTGATAAAAGGATTTGAATGCCATATAATTAGAATAGAAGTGACAAATCCATGGTGAACACGGGACGATTTTAATATGATGACTTCGAATGAAATCAAAATGATAACGATGTAAATCCCAGATGAACACGTAACGATTTAGATATGTGATGTAATAATTTCAAATGAAATTAGAATGATAATGATGCGTAGATAACACTTAGGAAAAGTCTAGGGTTTTAGGTTATAGTAGGTTTGGAATGACCTTTGATTCATAAGAGAATCTGAAGGGACTTTATGATTCACCGAGATTGAAGTAGCCAGAGAGCTCATTAACTAAAGATTAATATCTGAAATTAGAATGATAATGATGCGTAGATAACACTTAGGAAAAGTCTAGGGTTTTAGGTTATAGTAGGTTTGGAATGACCTTTGATTCATAAGAGAATCTGAAGGGACTTTATGATTCACCGAGATTGAAGTAGCCAAAGAGCTCATTAACTAAAGATTAATATCTGGGATTTTTTCTTGAGCAAAGCACACCTTCCATTCACAAGGCGTGCTATGGAGAGCAAGTGTTAGCCCGCCTTTTGACCAGACATTATATGAAAAATCTTGACGAGTCAAACTTCGAAGTTATCAAGGCAAGAGGCCCTGAGAGATGTTTAAATATATGACTTATTGTGTAGAATATTTAAGTGAGTGAAATTTACTAGCTTGTAGTAAATACTATAGCAACTTTGTGTGGTATGGGAGATGTGGTGTTACTTTAGTGATTAAAATTTGAATAGTAGGTAACACCCTTTGATTAAATAGTATCCTGGGAAAATTGTTCTATTTATATAGTTCGTTATGTTCGTTAGTGCATCCTTCGCTTGACCTTGTAGGTTAGTTGTTCACCCTAGCGGCTGATTATGGGATCGCAACCCGAGTCGTGATATCTTTTCAGATATTAGCCCTATACTACAAAGCCAGCAATTAGTACCTTGGGCTAGATTCGATGTCATGGCACTTGTGTCACTTGTTTAGGCACAACACCTCTCAAGTGCTTTAGTAGGAAAAACATATGTTATGAGAATCAGGTATATTATAGTTATAGTAGTTTAGCGGTTTCATTCATTCTTGGACTCCTGGAGCTTTTTGTATCAGTCTTCCCTTAGAAGACAACAATTCTCACTAAGAATTCTGTTATAGTCATATAATCGGTTATTTTGCATCGACTTGCTTCATGCTCATCTCTTGTTTTGACTTGCTTTAATGCTAATCTCTTGTTTTGACTCGCTTTCATACTAGTATTTTGGTTTTGAATCGCTTTCACGTAGTCTTATATTTTCTGAAGTTTGACTCACTTTCATGTAGTCTCTTCTATTCTTGTTATTTTTGGGTTTACGACCTTATCACCATATTTGAGATGATTGTCATTGATAGGCATGAGATGTCTTTGTGACATGGTGATTTGGTATTGATGCCTTTTTATTGGATGTGGCATACTATATAGCTCTTACTATATACTGAGTATTGCACATGTTTATTTTATGATCTCAACCAGTTATATTTAGAGCTATTTTGACCCATTTATTATTTTCATAATAATCGGGTTAGACCAAGACTTCTGATGTGTATTTGTACTTGTCTAGCTATTGAGCTTATATATATGTGACTTGGAATCCTCTATACTAAACCTTTTCAGTATGGTATCTATGTATATGGATTGAGGCAATCCTAGAAATCTCTTGGAGTAGATCTTAATACCCAATATATCGGTTGCTTCTCTCAAATCCTTCATGCAAAAGTTTTCGGATAACCAAGCTTTCACTGATTGCAACAATGCAATGTCATTTCCAATCAGTAAACAATTATCGATGTATAGTGCTAAGAATATTATAGCACTTCCTTGTTCTTTTAGAGGTATGCACGCTTCCTCTGTGTTCTAATAAAAATCAAACTGTTTGATTACTTTATCAAAATACCTGTACCAACTTCTTGAAGCTTGATTAGGACCATATATGGATCTAAACGACTTATAAGCTTGCCCACATTCCCACTGACCTCGAAACCCTTGGGCTACGACATGCAAATTGTCTCTTATAAATCACCATTTAGAAATACACTTTTCACGTCCATTTACCAAATTTGGTAGTAATAGAATGTGGCAGCGGCTAGCATTATCCAAATGGACTTAAGCATGGCTATAGGCGAAAATGTTTTGTCATAACCAACTCCTTGAATTTGAAAAAACACTTTTGCAACTAGTCTTGCTTTATAAGTCTCTATCTGTCCATCTACATTTAGCTTTTTCTTAAAAATCCATTTGACACCGATTGGTTCTACCCTTTTGGGTATGTCGGCCAAAGTCCATACTTTGTTTTCATACGCGGAATCCTTTTCGGATTTCATAGCTGCAAACCAAAGTGCAAACTATTTACTCTACAGTGTAGTATCTACTCTGCAGTACTTGTTGGAAAGAGAAAAGAGTGTCACTATCTAAGACGAGGTTCTTTATCTCGCCAACCATGAGAAAACCATAGTACGTCTCTGGTGCATGGCGTTAGCTTGGGATCGCACATGAGGAGTTGTAACAACCCACCTCGAAATAGACCTAAATCCAGACCTAGAAAAGGCCCATCGGAAATTAGAACCATTCCAAGATTGGTTGTTGGCTGGTGAAAAGTAAAAACAATACACAGTACAAAGAGCTACCTATTAACTTTCAGAATCTCATAGCGGAATGGATAAAATATAATAGTAAAACATGTCCTATAAATAAAAGCCATTTCAGAAAACACAGAAATTGTTGTCATAAAATCTCACAAAAGCGTGACATAATCGTCTCAATACATAAGTCTCAAACTGACAATAGAAATAGCCATTGCATAGTTTCAAAGTCCGAGTACATAAAAGAAAATAATACAAACAAGTAATAGTGGATAAACAATGCCACAACAATCAGACTTCACACCTTTTGCTTCCTCAACAATATCCTGCGCTCCAAACTTGTTTGTTTAAATAAGAAGGGAATCAGAACAATAAATTCTAGTGAAAGAAATTCCAAGTTTTACCATAATAGTAATCTGGGCAGTATTATCCTTAAATGTAATGTCTTACATATTAAAATTATTATATACATATGAAGTCAACTATAGGCCCAAAGGCCCTTCCAAGCCGACTACACAAAAGTCAACTGTAAGCCCAAAAGCTCTTCTAGTATGACTTTACATTCTTCATACTAGCGCATACAATGTGTGAGGAAATACCCAAACCACCTAATACCTCTTTAATGGGGCTTAAGTAGACTCTTATCATTTAAGACTTATAAAATAGGAAAATCCTCGTTATTTAAGACCTTTCCCAAAGGCGAGTCTCTACATGGTTCCTCCTCACTAACATTGTAAGAAATCCTAATGGGTCACTTAATACTTCATCTAAGAAAGAAACAGACCCTACCATGACCACTTAATACCTCAAATCCGAAGCGAACCTCTCTTGAAGATTTCATCTACCGTATCTAAAGTGCAATTTATGACCCATAACCCACTTGTGATGTCTCATATTAGTCCGACTATTCGTAGGAACTGGTAGAAAGATTAATTGGGCAAATTTACCATATAATTGGGACTAACCTCACGTCCACTGGAGTTATTTATTACAGACGATGTCCTAAGATAGTCTAGAAAGCCACACCGCTGGTAGCCAGATTTAACTAGGCAGACTTCCATGTAGCTCTGGACTAACATCGCATCCTTATAACTTAGTCATAACTTATATATATATATCCACTACATACATATATACCCTACACGAAAACTAATTTAGGAAATATAAGGTATCCCCTTATTTAGCCTCTAATTAGGGATTGATTCCCTAATTTACTCTAACCATCTTTCTAAGATTAATATTACTTAACTATTCTAATAATACTAATTATTACGTTCAATATACTATAATTAATACGCTATAATCAATACATTATATTACACACACACAGATATATATATATATATATATATATATTATAGTATGGAATTTTGGGTCTAATTATTCCTTTTCAATAACTCATTAATAATTCGCTTAAGGTAATTTGAAATATCAATCTCAGACAAATCAACAATTTCAACATGTACTACTAATACCATAGCCAAATAAAAAGGTGAATAGTATCTTTATTCTACTTAATCAGTGCAATATGTACAAACATGAAATATCTACATTTACCTTGTACTAATACAATAGAATCCCCTTTTCTATTTTAAAGAATAGATCCTCACAAATTAGATCGCCTATGTTCAATCCAACCTTTTTATACAACATTTTGAAGTGAGAAAGGAGTTCTTTATTTGTTTAAATGGTAGAAATAGGCGGTGCAAATTACCAATAATTCAAATCATAATTTACACAACATTTCTAAATTATATTCTTTTTGAATCCTTTAACACTTCAATTTCAAAAGGGAAAAATAGCTTAAATTGACCGTAGATTATCTAATTCTAACAATTAATTAGATTCTAATATACTTATACCAAGAACAATTTAAATTCCAACAAGTACAAAGATTGACATTTACTAGGCGACTTGCACGACCTCCCATATAAGGCTTCAAAGGGTGCCATGCCAATCGTTGCCTAATAACTATTATTATATGCGAACTCCACCAAAGGTAAGTGTACTTCCCAAGATCCACCAAAATCCATGGTGCAAGCTCTCAATAAGTCTTCTAAGATTATATTACCTTCTCTATTTTCCCATCGGTCTAAGGGTGATAAGCGGTGCCAAGACTCAAAGTTGTCCCCAATGTAGATTGCAAACATCTCTCAAAATTCACTAGTGAAAAGGGATCCCTCTCACTATATGCTAACTGGAATGCCATGAAGTCACACCACTTCCTTAACATAAATTGGTGCAAGAGATGCTGTAGTTCTATTACTCCTAACAAGAATAAAGTGAGCGCTCTTAATGAGCTTGTCCACTATAACCCAAATAGCTTCATTGCCTCTTTGAATTCTAGGCAACCCATCTATAAAGTCCGTATATATATGCTCTCATTTCCAAATTGGTATTTCCAACGGCAATAACAATCATCTGGGCTTTCCTTGTTCCACCTTAATCTTTTGACATGTCAAACTACTAGAGACATACTCTGTGACGCCCCACCTCTATGCTCATAATAACAAAGAGTATTAAAAGAAATACTGTCTATTATTACGAAGAATAAGGCTGGATAGGAGCGACCATCCGTAGTTGGCCTTACACTAATATTGGTTATCTCGATAGGAGTGGTATATACTTTTTTTTTATTTTCCATCTATTATTTATTTACTCCCATCGACACACCCAATTATCAGTATAAAACAAACTACGATAGTTCATAATAGTTTAGGACATTAGATATAACAATAACACAGATAATATAAATGCGGAACACAGATTAACAAAAATCTCATATATATATAACCGATGTCAGTTACAATATAGTTGACAAGATACATATGATACAACTACAACTGTCGACTCTAGAAGTTATATATACAAGTACATTATCAACTAATATACATGAATACATATCGTTCTATACAATGACACGACTACTACAAAATAACAGAGACAACTTCAAAAGATGTGAAAAGCCTTCATATCCTGAACAGCAACTCAAAGACGAAAATCTACAACCTGAAATAACTCGGGTCTGACCCGAGTATTAAATTCAAAAGAAAATAATACACGGGTCAGTCTAATTCAAACTCAGTTATTAATGCACAGAAGCAATAATACTCAAATATAAAAGACGACAGTCACAGAAATCTCGTATATCCGACTCCTCGATAAAGAATCGGATAACGACAGATATAACACTAAACAGTGTTAAACAACAAATCAGCAATCCAAAGCAATTTAAACAATTGAAATGTCAGTTTAAAAACATCAATGCTGATTGGCTGCAGTACACGCTAACGTGTACTGCCTCGCCAATACGGCATATGAAATATACAAGCTACCGAAGACTAACAGTAAGCTGTGCCAAAAGAACAACAAACCTAAATGTACATGTGAATGTAACAGTGGATCAAGAGATCAATGAGTAAGGCTGCACAGTGAAAATTGTATGCAAACCAAATGCCACCATGTGAATATGATAACACTGCAAAAACCAAGATGGATAGCAGCTACAACCCCTCAAATGGGACGGTCCAGCATATGTAAGTGAACTGCAACTGCCAGAGTGGCAACATAGTATGCAGTGATACTTGAGAACTAAGGCCAGGGCTAGTAAACTATAAAATACAAGTGCACTAACAATGAAGACTACATGAAAAGAACGCAAGCCTGGTAACATGATACTACATAGTGCAAACTACCCTACCATGAAAAAGGCAACAAGTGCAACAGTGAATGAAGCGGGTAGCTATCTCAAGCAATAGCAAGTCCACACATACATGAAGACAACAATACAGGTACAACTACAAGGGAGTAACAACAAGTGATGCATCAGTGAAACAATTCTACAATTTCATATAACATCAATGTGCACATATGTACACAATGACACTACAATGAGGAACAGATCTACAGACCGACTAGTGAACAGCTAGAGATGATAGCAGCCTCAACACATGAATATACAAATCTGGTGATACAACAACTAAAATGTATGTTCTTCCAAGGCCAGATTGAACAAAGAATTTAAAGTAGCAATCTCAAATCAAAAATCAAACTATGGTGAGTTCAACCAAATTGCAATGCAGTTCAAAATTAAGTCAGAGACGAAGTCAATGCATATGTCTGCTGAGTTCAGTGCACCAACAAGTGTGCAGATATGAATTCATATGGAATCAGAAAAATGTGCACCGTACTAACACATACATATGCAATGCGAATACAAATCCAGGTGGGACAAGTCAAAGGCAGTTTTCTTTATTCCAAAAATAAATTTTAAACTATTAGAAATACAATTGTACTAACGGTTTTGAATAAAGCATCAGGTATTAGTTTCAAATGATACCAACCGCAGTGTCAAAGCTGATATTGGACAAGTTAGTGTCAATAATCGAACCAGTAAAAATCGAAATAGTGAAGAGCAAGGCAATTCAAAGCCGTGCGAGTCAAGGAAACAAAAATTTCATCGCATAAACAAGTCATCAAAATATACAAATCGAAGAAGCCAGAAATCATCAAAATATACGGAACCGATAAAACCAGTGAAATCACCAACAACGAAATAAATCGATCAGTCGAAGCACTTTACTAAGTTCGAATTACAGATGTGAGTGAGAATCGTTCACTCAAGTTCGAAGCAGTAGTAACCAGAAGGCAACCAACAAAATTCACAAATACGAGATTTAATCAGATGTGAGTGAGAGTCGTTCACTCACCTTTGCCAACGAATAGCACGACTCCCCAGTTCGAACGATCGCGAATTGAAGCTGTGGAAATCGAAGAGTTGCATGAGGTCACAGACGAACTCAAGTCGAAAGCCCTACTCTGGCGGAAGAAACGAACGAAGGTAGACGAGGCTGCCATTGATTTTTCTCGTTCGTTATGCTTTAGGTTTCGAATCGAATCGAAGATGAAAGAGAGGGGATCGATTTCTTCTCTTTATTTTGAAAAGAGGAACGAAGGAGAATGAATTCGTGCCGCCATTTATTCTCGTTTGCTCTGATTTAGGGTTTCGTTCTTGAATGGAAAAATGAGATAAAAAAAATGGGAACGGTTACCTATTTGAGCAAATTATCACCGCCCCAATTAAACAAGACCCAAGATTATATATAAAGCCCATACCCTTTAACAAATTTTTATAAAAGGATTTGCAACCGATAAAAACACTTAACATTTTTATAAACGAATTTCAACTCGAATATAATTCCAATTGCAATTGTCAAACAAATTAAATCGTCATTTGACGATAATCAGCAATTATAAAACCCCGGGTTGTTACAGACTCTCCTCCTTATAAAAATTGCGTCCCCGCAATTTTCATAATTAAGGTCGTTATTAACAATAAATTTTCTAACATAAACTAGTTAAGCTAGAAAATAAAAGTCGAGAATTCAAATGCTAAAGGAATCTTTTAATTACAATAAAAGAGATTCACAAATTTTCAACAAAATCTAACTATCATTAGATACTCAGAAAGCAGCAAAACTGAATAAATGCAATCATCAGCAATATTCAATTACCAATTAGATGATCAGACATACATAATCACAAAACAGCAATATCTAATTATCAACAAAGATGATTAGAAACAAAATTCGCAAATTGCAAAACTGCAAATATCTTGTTATCCAACAGATAAATAGAAAACACGGACTTCATAATCAGCAATCAACTAATTATCCAAACGATAGTCAGAAAACACATCAACAAATATTTAATTACCACAAACGGTAGTCAAATTTCAAATCACAAATATTCGATTAAAAAAAAGCGATAATCAAATTTCAAATCAACAAATATTCGATTATAAAAAAACGATAATCAAATTTCAAATTCAACAAATATTTAATTATCTAAAGCGATAATTAAATCTCAAATCAGAAAATATTTAATTATCTAAAGCGATAATTAAATCTCAAATCAAGAAATATTTAATTATCTCAAGCGATAATTAAATTTCTCAAATCAACAATTATTCGATTATCAAAAGCGATAATCAAATTTCAAATTCAACAAATATTCGATTATAAAAAAACGATAATCAAATTTCAAATTCAACAAATATTTAATTATCTAAAGCGATAATTAAATCTCAAATCAGAAAATATTTAATTATCTAAAGCGATAATTAGAAACAACAAATATCTGATTATCAAAAACGATAATCAGAACTCATATCAACAATTATCTAATTATCACAAGCGATAATTAGAAACAACAAATATCTGATTATCAAAAACGATAATCAGAACTCATATCAACAAATATCTAATTATCACAAGCGATAATTAGAAACAACAAATATCTGATTATCAAAAACGATAATCAGAACTCATATCAACAAATATCTAATTATCACAAGCGATAATTAGAAACAACAAATATCTGATTATCAAAAACGATAATCAGAACTCATATCAACAAATATCTAATTATCACAAGCGATAATTAGAAACAACAAATATCTGATTATCAAAAACGATAATCAGAACTCATATAAACAAATATCCAATTACCTGCAGATAATTGGAAGCAACAAATATCTAGAAATCAATTAAGAAGACTAGAAAATCAACATAAAAGCTTGGATCGATCCCATCAGATGGCGAGTTTTTAATTCGCCGCACGTGCATCTCAGAGTGGCCGAAGCCTACCAAGTACTCAACATAATTTTGGCGCCCATCAGATTGACCCGAAGGTCCGCAGAGTGACCCGAAGGTCTAGTACTGGTATTTGACCCGAAGGTCCGCAGAGTGGCCCGAAAGCCCAACAAATGACCCGAAGGTCCGCAGAGTGGCCCGAAAGCCCAACAAATGACCCGAAGGTCCTCATAGTGGCTCGAAAGCACACGAAAGCATCAAAATGTTTCAATTAACGAGTCAGGAATTAACCGAAATAGCAAACGCACATGTCCCATACCACGTGTTTTACTAAATCGTTTGATTCTCTTCATCGTTTCCTTGAAAGTGTAAAATTCATCAAAATCATCAAAACAACAGATATTCAATTAACGAGTCCGGAATTAACCGAAAAAGTAAAAGTGTGGTTCCATACTCCGCACTTTTGCTAAATCGTTTAATTCTCTTCATCGTTTCCTTGAAAGTGCAAAATTGTGTATTTTGTAAAAATACACTTTACATTCTCAAACGGACAAGTCCGGAATTAAGCGAATCAGTAAAAGAAAGGGGTCATAATCCTCGATTTTGCTGAATCGTTTAAGTCGCTTTCTCATTCTTTTGAAAACGCAAACTGTTACAATTTTATAAAACAATTTTCATTTTAAAACGATTTTCCAATCACGTGATTAAAGCAACAATATTAGTAACAATTTCGAAAAGGAAATTGTACTTCTCCAGAACATCGTAAAACAAATCTCAGAATCAGCATTGCGGAATAATCGCTTGAAAATCCACTCTTTAAAAATTTGACTGTTACTGAAGTCAAAGCGACAGTAATTTTTGAATCGTCAAAATCTCATCAAAATAATTTACATCAAAATGTAATATCAGTGAATTTTCATTCATCAAACTGCCAACAAAACACCGTGCCTCAAAATTTAGCATCGATGTAAAAATCCCGTTATAAAAATAACGGCAACAAAATACGTTTCATAACCAAGCATCGGTTCAACGCAAAATAAATGCAGTAACGTGCAATTCATATTTGCACGCACATTATAATATAAACAAAGAAATCATTCGAATGTATCTTCAATGAAGACAATTCAAAACAGCAAAATCTAATCAATAGATGATTAGTACAAAAGAAAGTCAGCAGAAATTTCAACAAAAATCAAAGAACTGCAACTTCTTCGAATCCTCAATTCGGATTTGAAATTCTCAAAGAAACTAAATAATTACAGCTATGTAAACAACCAATGAAATTTATTTCAATTTCTAAATCAAATAGATTATCAGTTGTACCCAGCGAAGACAGTTTCACTGTTTCCGCTGCGCACTGATAAACAGTACTCAAATCAATCAAATCATCAGAACACAAATCCACTTTTTATTTTTAAATAATGATATTTAAAAACTTTCATCAAAATTTCAAAACTTTAGTTTTGACTCAAATCACAAATAAAACATCGACCAATAGTTGTAACATATGTTCCATCTAAGTTATGTTTTATATTATGTCCATAAACCCCCAAGCTCTGATACCAACTGTGACGCCCCACCTCTATGCTCATAATAACAAAGATTATTAAAAGAAATACTGTCTATTATTACGAAGAATAAGGCTGGATAGGAGCGACCATCCGTAGTTGGCCTTACACTAATATTGGTTATCTCGATAGGAGTGGTATATACTTTTTTTTTATTTTCCATCTATTATTTATTTACTCCCATCGACACACCCAATTATCAGTATAAAACAAACTACGATAGTTCATAATAGTTTAGGACATTAGATATAACAATAACACAGATAATATAAATGCGGAACACAGATTAACAAAAATCTCATATATATATATAACCGATGTCAGTTACAATATAGTTGACACGATACATATGATACAACTACAACTGTCGACTCTAGAAGTTATATATACAAGTACATTATCAACTAATATACATGAATACATATCGTTCTATACAATGACACGACTACTACAAAATAACAGAGACAACTTCAAAAGATGTGAAAAGTCTTCATATCCTGAACAGCAACTCAAAGAAGAAAATCTACAACCTGAAATAACTCGGGTCTGACCCGAGTATTAAATTCAAAAGAAAATAATACACGGATCAGTCTAATTCAAACTCAGTTATTAATGCACAGAAGCAATAATACTCAAATATAAAAGACGACAGTCACAGAAATCTCGTATATCCGACTCCTCGATAAAGAATCGGATAACGACAGATATAACACTAAACAGTGTTAAACAACAAATCAGCAATCCAAAGCAATTTAAACAATTGAAATGTCAGCTTAAAAACATCAATGCTGATTGGCTGCAGTACACGCTAACGTGTACTGCCTCGCCAATACGGCATATGAAATATACAAGCTACCGAAGACTAACAGTAAGCTGTGCCAAAAGAACAACAAACCTAAATGTACATGTGAATGTAACAGTGGATCAAGAGATCAATGAGTAAGGCTGCACAGTGAAAATTGTATGCAAACCAAATGCCACCATGTGAATATGATAACACTGCAAAAACCAAGATGGATAGCAGCTACAACCCCTCAAATGGGACGGTCCAGCATATGTAAGTGAACTGCAACTGCCAGAGTGGCAACATAGTATGCAGTGATACTTGAGAACTAAGGCCAGGGCTAGTAAACTATAAAATACAAGTGCACTAACAATGAAGACTACATGAAAAGAACGCAAGCCTGGTAACATGATACTACATAGTGCAAACTACCCTACCATGAAAAAGGCAACAAGTGCAACAGTGAATGAAGCGGGTAGCTATCTCAAGCAATAGCAAGTCCACACATACATGAAGACAACAATACAGGTACAACTACAAGGGAGTAACAACAAGTGATGCATCAGTGAAACAATTCTACAATTTCATATAACATCAATGTGCACATATGTACACAATGACACTACAATGAGGAACAGATCTATAGACCGACTAGTGAACAGCTAGAGATGATAGCAGCCTCAACACATGAATATACAAATCTGGTGATACAACAACTAAAATGTATGTTCTGCCAAGGCTAGATTGAACAAAGAATTTAAAGTAGCAATCTCAAATCAAAAATCAAACTATGGTGAGTTCAACCAAATCGCAATGCAGTTCAAAATTAAGTCAGAGACGAAGTCAATGCATATGTCTGCTGAGTTCAGTGCACCAACAAGTGTGCAGATATGAATTCATATGGAATTAGAAAAATGTGCACCGTACTAACACATACATATGCAATGCGAATACAAATCCAGGTGGGACAAGTCAATGACAGTTTTCTTTATTCCAAAAATAAATTTTAAACTATTAGAAATACAATTGTACTAACGGTTTTGAATAAAGCATCAGGTATTAGTTTCAAATGATATCAACCGCAGTGTCAAAGCTGATATTGGACAAGTTAGTGTCAATAATCGAACCAGCAAAAATCGAAATAGTGAAGAGCAAGGAAATTCAAAGCCGTGCGAGTCAAGGAAACAAAAATTTCGTCGCATAAACAAGTCATCAAAATATACAAATCGAAGAAGCCAGAAATCATCAAAATATACGGAACCGATAAAACCAATGAAATCACCAACAACGAAATAAATCGATCAGTCGAAGCACTTTACTAAGTTCGAATTACAGATGTGAGTGCGAATCGTTCACTCAAGTTCGAAGCAGTAGTAACCAGAAGGCAACCAACAAAATTCACAAATACGAGATTTAATCAGATGTGAGTGAGAGTCGTTCACTCACATTTGCCAACGAATAGCACGACTCCCCAGTTCGAACGATCGCGAATTGAAGCCGTGGAAATCGAAGAGTTGCACGAGGTCACAGACGAACTCAAGTCGAAAGCCCTACTCTGGCGGAAGAGACGAACGAAGGTAGACGAGGCTGCCATTGATTTTTCTCGTTCGTTATGCTTTAGGTTTCGAATCGAATCGAAGATGAAAGAGAGGGGATCGGTTTCTTCTCTTTATTTTGAAAAGAGGAACGAAGGAGAATGAATTCGTGCCGCCATTTATTCTCGTTTGCTCTGATTTAGGGTTTCGTTCTTGAATGGAAAAATGAGATAAAAAAAATGGGAACGGTTACCTATTTGAGCAAATTATCACCGCCCCAATTAAACAAGACCCAAGATTATATATAAAGCCCATACCCTTTAACAAATTTTTATAAAAGGATTTGCAACCGATAAAAACACTTAACATTTTTATAAACGAATTTCAACTCGAATATAATTCCAATTGCAATTGTCAAACAAATTAAATCGTCATTTGACGATAATCAGCAATTATAAAACCCCGGGTTGTTACAGACTCTCCTCCTTATAAAAATTGCGTCCCCGCAATTTTCATAATTAAGGTCGTTATTAACAATAAATTTTCTAACATAAACTAGTTAAGCTAGAAAATAAAAGTCGAGAATTCAAATGCTAAAGGAATCTTTTAATTACAATAAAAGAGATTCAAAAATTTTCAACAAAATCTAACTATCATTAGATACTCAGAAAGCAGCAAAACTGAATAAATGCAATCATCAGCAATATTCAATTACCAATTAGATGATCAGACATACATAATCACAAAACAGCAATATCTAATTATCAACAAAGATGATTAGAAACAAAATTCGCAAATCGCAAAACTGCAAATATCTAGTTATCCAACAGATAAATAGAAAACACGGACTTCATAATCAGCAATCAACTAATTATCCAAACGATAGTCAGAAAACACATCAACAAATATTTAATTACCACAAACGGTAGTCAAATTTCAAATCACAAATATTCGATTAAAAAAAAGCGATAATCAAATTTCAAATCAACAAATATTCGATTATAAAAAAACGATAATCAAATTTCAAATTCAACAAATATTTAATTATCTAAAGCGATAATTAAATCTCAAATCAGAAAATATTTAATTATCTAAAGCGATAATTAAATCTCAAATCAAGAAATATTTAATTATCTCAAGCGATAATTAAATTTCTCAAATCAACAATTATTCGATTATCAAAAGCGATAATCAAATTTCAAATTCAACAAATATTCGATTATAAAAAAACGATAATCAAATTTCAAATTCAACAAATATTTAATTATCTAAAGAGATAATTAAATCTCAAATCAGAAAATATTTAATTATCTAAAGCGATAATTAGAAACAACAAATATCTGATTATCAAAAACGATAATCAGAACTCATATCAACAATTATCTAATTATCACAAGCGATAATTAGAAACAACAAATATCTGATTATCAAAAACGATAATCAGAACTCATATCAACAAATATCTAATTATCACAAGCGATAATTAGAAACAACAAATATCTGATTATAAAAAACGATAATCAGAACTCATATCAACAAATATCTAATTATCACAAGCGATAATTAGAAACAACAAATATCTGATTATCAAAAACGATAATCAGAACTCATATCAACAAATATCTAATTATCACAAGCGATAATTAGAAACAACAAATATCTGATTATCAAAAACGATAATCAGAACTCATATAAACAAATATCCAATTACCTGCAGATAATTGGAAGCAACAAATATCTAGAAATCAATTAAGAAGACTAGAAAATCAACATAAAAGCTTGGATCGATCCCATCAGATGGCGAGTTTTTAATTCGCCGCACGTGCATCTCAGAGTGGCCGAAGCCTACCAAGTACTCAACATAATTTTGGCGCCCATCAGATTGACCCGAAGGTCCGCAGAGTGACCCGAAGGTCTAGTACTGGTATTTGACCCGAAGGTCCGCAGAGTGGCCCGAAAGCCCAACAAATGACCCGAAGGTCCGCAGAGTGGCCCGAAAGCCCAACAAATGACCCGAAGGTCCTCATAGTGGCTCGAAAGCACACGAAAGCATCAAAATGTTTTAATTAACGAGTCCGGAATTAACCGAAATAGCAAACGCACATGTCCCATACCACGTGTTTTACTAAATCGTTTGATTCTCTTCATCGTTTCCTTGAAAGTGTAAAATTCATCAAAATCATCAAAACAACAGATATTCAATTAAAGAGTCCGGAATTAACCGAAAAAGTAAAAGTGTGGTTCCATACTCCGCACTTTTGCTAAATCGTTTAATTCTCTTCATCGTTTCCTTGAAAGTGCAAAATTGTGTATTTTGTAAAAATACACTTTACATTCTCAAACGGACAAGTCCGGAATTAAGCGAATCAGTAAAAGAAAGGGGTCATAATCCTCGATTTTGCTGAATCGTTTAAGTCGCTTTCTCATTCTTTTGAAAACGCAAACTGTTACAATTTTATAAAACAATTTTCATTTTAAAATGATTTTACAATCACGTGATTAAAGCAACAATATTAGTAACAATTTCGAAAAGGAAATTGTACTTCTCCAGAACATCGTAAAACAAATCTCAGAATCAGCATTGCGGAATAATCGCTTGAAAATCCACTCTTTAAAAATTTGACTGTTACTGAAGTCAAAGCGACAGTAATTTTTGAATCGTCAAAATCTCATCAAAATAATTTACATCAAAATGTAATATCAGTGAATTTTCATTCATCAAAATGCCAACAAAACACCGTGCCTCAAAATTTAGCATCGATGTAAAAATCCCGTTATAAAAATAACGGCAACAAAATACGTTTCATAACCAAGCATCGGTTCAACGCAAAATAAATGCAGTAACGTGCAATTCATATTTGCACGCACATTATAATATAAACAAAGAAATCATTCGAATGTATCTTCAATGAAGACAAATCAAAACAGCAAAATCTAATCAATAGATGATTAGTACAAAAGAAAGTCAGCAGAAATTTCAACAAAAATCAAAGAACTGCAACTTCTTCGAATCCTCAATTTGGATTCGAAATTCTCAAAGAAACTAAATAATTACAGCTATGTAAACAACCAATGAAATTTATTTCAATTTCTAAATCAAATAGATTATCAGTTGTACCCAACGAAGACAGTTTCACTGTTTCCGCTGCGCACTCTGATAAACAGTACTCAAATCAATCAAATCATCAGAACACAAATCCACTTTTTATTTTTAAATAATGATATTTAAAAACTTTCATCAAAATTTCAAAACTTTAGTTTTGACTCAAATCACAAATAAAACATCGACCAATAGTTGTAACATATGTTCCATCTAAGTTATGTTTTATATTATGTCCATAAACCCCCAAGCTCTGATACCAACTGTGACGCCCCACCTCTATGCTCATAATAACAAAGAGTATTAAAAGAAATACTGTCTATTATTACGAAGAATAAGGCTGGATAGGAGCGACCATCCGTAGTTGGCCTTACACTAATATTGGTTATCTCGATAGGAGTGGTATATACTTTTTTTTTATTTTCCATCTATTATTTATTTACTCCCATCGACACACCCAATTATCAGTATAAAACAAACTACGATAGTTCATAATAGTTTAGGACATTAGATATAACAATAACACAGATAATATAAATGCGGAACACAGATTAACAAAAATCTCATATATATATAACCGATGTCAGTTACAATATAGTTGACACGATACATATGATACAACTACAACTGTCGACTCTAGAAGTTATATATACAAGTACATTATCAACTAATATACATGAATACATATCGTTCTATACAATGACACGACTACTACAAAATAACAGAGACAACTTCAAAAGATGTGAAAAGTCTTCATATCCTGAACAGCAACTCAAAGAAGAAAATCTACAACCTGAAATAACTCGGGTCTGACCCGAGTATTAAATTCAAAAGAAAATAATACACGGGTCAGTCTAATTCAAACTCAGTTATTAATGCACAGAAGCAATAATACTCAAATATAAAAGACGACAGTCACATAAATCTCGTATATCCGACTCCTCGATAAAGAATCGGATAACGACAGATATAACACTAAACAGTGTTAAACAACAAATCAGCAATCCAAAGCAATTTAAACAATTGAAATGTCAGTTTAAAAACATCAATGCTGATTGGCTGCAGTACACGCTAACGTGTACTGCCTCGCCAATACGGCATATGAAATATACAAGCTACCGAAGACTAACAGTAAGCTGTGCCAAAAGAACAACAAACCTAAATGTACATGTGAATGTAACAGTGGATCAAGAGATCAATGAGTAAGGCTGCACAGTGAAAATTGTATGCAAACCAAATGCCACCATGTGAATATGATAACACTGCAAAAACCAAGATGGATAGCAGCTACAACCCCTCAAATGGGACGGTCCAGCATATGTAAGTGAACTGCAACTGCCAGAGTGGCAACATAGTATGCAGTGATACTTGAGAACTAAGGCCAGGGCTAGTAAACTATAAAATACAAGTGCACTAACAATGAAGACTACATGAAAAGAACGCAAGCCTGGTAACATGATACTACATAGTGCAAACTACCCTACCATGAAAAAGGCAACAAGTGCAACAGTGAATGAAGCGGGTAGCTATCTCAAGCAATAGCAAGTCCACATATACATGAAGACAACAATACAGGTACAACTACAAGGGAGTAACAACAAGTGATGCATCAGTGAAACAATTCTACAATTTCATATAACATCAATGTGCACATATGTACACAATGACACTACAATGAGGAACAGATCTACAGACCGACTAGTGAACAGCTAGAGATGATAGCAGCCTCAACACATGAATATACAAATCTGGTGATACAATAACTAAAATGTATGTTCTGCCAAGGCCAGATTGAACACAGAATTTAAAGTAGCAATCTCAAATCAAAAATCAAACTACGGTGAGTTCAACCAAATCGCAATGCAGTTCAAAATTAAGTCAGAGACGAAGTCAATGCATATGTCTGCTGAGTTCAGTGCACCAACAAGTGTGCAGATATGAATTCATATGGAATCAGAAAAATGTGCACCGTACTAACACATACATATGCAATGCGAATACAAATCCAGGTGGGACAAGTCAAAGACAGTTTCTTTATTCCAAAAATAAATTTTAAACTATTAGAAATACAATTGTACTAACGGTTTTGAATAAAGCATCAGGTATTAGTTTCAAATGATATCAACCGCAGTGTCAAAGCTGATATTGGACAAGTTAGTGTCAATAATCGAACCAGCGAAAATCGAAATAGTGAAGAGCAAGGCAATTCAAAGCCGTGCGAGTCAAGGAAACAAAAATTTCGTCGCATAAACAAGTCATCAAAATATACAAATCGAAGAAGCCAGAAATCATCAAAATATACGGAACCGATAAAACCAGTGAAATCACCAACAACGAAATAAATCGATCAGTCGAAGCACTTTACTAAGTTCGAATTACAGATGTGAGTGAGAATCGTTCACTCAAGTTCGAAGCAGTAGTAACCAGAAGGCAACCAACAAAATTCACAAATACGAGATTTAATCAGATGTGAGTGAGAGTCGTTCACTCACCTTTGCCAACGAATAGCACGACTCCCCAGTTCGAACGATCGCGAATTGAAGCCATGGAAATCGAAGAGTTGCACGAGGTCACAGACGAACTCAAGTCGAAAGCCCTACTCTGGCGGAAGAGACGAACGAAGGTAGACGAGGCTGCCATTGATTTTTCTCGTTCGTTATGCTTTAGGTTTCGAATCGAATCGAAGATGAAAGAGAGGGGATCGGTTTCTTCTCTTTATTTTGAAAAGAGGAACGAAGGAGAATGAATTCGTGCCGCCATTTATTCTCGTTTGCTCTGATTTAGGGTTTCGTTCTTGAATGGAAAAATGAGATAAAAAAAATGGGAATGGTTACCTATTTGAGCAAATTATCACCGCCCCAATTAAACAAGACCCAAGATTATATATAAAGCCCATACCCTTTAACAAATTTTTATAAAAGGATTTGCAACCGATAAAAACACTTAACATTTTTATAAACGAATTTCAACTCGAATATAATTCCAATTGCAATTGTCAAACAAATTAAATCATCATTTGACGATAATCAGCAATTATAAAACCCCGGGTTGTTACATACTCCGCTACCATTTTCTTTATTCCGGGCTAATAAAAAACCCTTTTCATATCTTTGTATGTTTACCTTCTCCTGGGTGGATAGTCATATTAAAATGGTGACATTCTACTAGAACTTCTTCCAACACATCTTCCTTCATTGGAACACATAAATGCCCATCTCTCCTTAGCCGTCCTCTTTGATCCAAAGCATACCTACCATCATGAGGAAAATGTTCACCTCTACTAATTTTGTTAAAAATCTCCATTAATACCGCATCTCCTTCTGCCCTAGTCCTATATGATCCATTAATATCGGTTTTACTTCCACAACTGCAAAATATCCTTGGACGAGTACTATTGGTGGTTGGAAATTAAAGTTCGAGCAAAACTCCAACTGCCGCCACTCATAAATAGCATTAAGAGTAGCATGCCTCCGACTAAGGGCGTCGATAACAACATTACATTTGCCGAGGGTATACTAAATCTTAAATCCATATGATGTTATAAAATCCATCCATCTCTGTTGCCTAAGATTCAAATATGTTTGGGAAAAGAGGTACTTAAGAGATTTATGATCGGTGAACAACTCTAACTTCTCTCCCAAAAGATAATGCTTCCACATCTTCAAAGCAAAAACAATAAGTGCTAATTCCAAATCATGAGTAGGACACCTTTTCTCATGATCCTTTAATTGTCTACTAGCATAAGCTATCACCTTCCCTTCTTACATAAGGACAGCTCCGAATCCCGTACCACATGCATCAGTATTTACGGTGAAAGGTTTTGGTCCGTCAAGAATCTTTAACACTGGCACACAAAAACCTCTTCAGAGTCTCAAAAGATTTTGCATGCTTTTTTTCCATGCAAAAACAAGGTTCTTCTTGGTTAGACGAGTTAAGGGTACTGCTATCTTTGCAAAGTCCT
Source organism: Allium fistulosum (assembly GCA_030737815.1). NCBI lineage: Eukaryota > Viridiplantae > Streptophyta > Magnoliopsida > Asparagales > Amaryllidaceae > Allium > Allium fistulosum. The sequence goes on along the minus strand of CM060905.1, from coordinate 591,419,191 downwards.
TAATAAACTTTCGACAATAACCAGCCAAACCAAGGAAACTCCTAACTTATTTACCATTCTTTCATACCTTCCAGTCTTGAACAGCTTCTACCTTAGCCAGATCAAAAGACAATACTCCTCGAAAACAATATGACCTAAAAACCTCACCTCTCTTTTTCTAGAAATGACACTTAGAGAATTTTGCTTTTAGTTGGTGACTTCTCAAGGTTTCAAATACTTCCCTTAGGTGATTTTCATGCACGGTCTCTATCTTGGAGTGTATGAGAATAACATCCACAAATAACACAACGAACTTGTTCAATTGTCCCCTAAAAATTCTGCTCATTAAATCCAAAAAATATGTGGGGACATTAATCAAACCAAAAGGAATCATCTCCCATTCAAATAGTCCATCTGGCATGCAGACGTTGTCTTCCCTTTACTATCTTCGGCTACCCTTAACTGATGGTATCCGATGGCCAAATCCAATTGGGAAAAGACTTTGGCACTGATGAGCTGATCGAACAAGTCATCTATCCTAGTTAGAAGGTACCTATTCTTCTTGGTCAACTTGTTCAATGCTCGATAATCGACGCATAGCCTTAATGAGCTATCTGCCTTGATGACAAAGACTACTGATGCTCCCCATTCAGAAATGCTGCGGCGTATGGATTCTTTTTGCAAGTTTTGAAATCCGCTTGTCCAATTCTCGCCTCTCCTCTGAAGCCATAGGCCTCAGTGGCAATGCAACAGATCTAGCATCCTTCTCCAAATCAATTCGGAACTCAATCTCCCTACGGGGTGGGAGACCAGAAACTTCTTCAAAAACATCAGCAAAGTCTCAGACTATGGGTATAAATGAGAGTTCATTTTGTGAATGCTAAGAGAATATAGATAGCTCAACTCAACTAATTTTTGGGGCGAACAACGAACATTGATATCTTTCCCCGAAAACCTCCTTAGCCACGCTATCCTCCTCTCACAATCTAAGACATCCCCGTAGTAAGACAACCAATCCATCCCTAAGTTAAGTCCATACCCCTCAAAACCAAGGACGTACACGTTGCACGTAAACTCAACGTTACATATGTCCACAATTTTGTCTTTGCAAAATATGAAAAGAGATGTCAACTCCCCCATAGGATTTGATACCACTATTGGGTTGGTGACAACTTGGGTTTTCAAGTTTAAGGATCTAACTATTCTTTCATAAATAAATGAGTGAGATGCTCCAATATTGAACAAGGTACGAATAATATTTTTGGAAATAATAAGTGTACCTTCCAAAGCACCCTGCCCTATTTCCTTTGGAGGTAGCATACTAGAAATAGGAACCGCCTCTATAAAATACGCCTACCCACTCTGACCACCTTTAGCAAGTTTTGGACACTTATTCTAAAAGTGCCCCTGCTCAAAGCAATTAAAGCCCTTTCCCTTAAATTCTTCCCTTGTTAAGCTAACCTTGCAATCCTTAGCAAGTGTCCTTTTTACTGTAACCTTCTACAAACTATCCCACATTTCTTCAGCTTTGCCTAAGTCTTCTTATTTGCCCAAAATCCTTTCTTACCTCCTCCTTGATTTGGTGCTGACTTAACCTTCTCCTTCCCTTTCTCTTTGCCACTAGTAGTTTGTAAAAAGGCTATCTCAACATTGACCTCATAGGTAGTGCCTATTGGAATCTAGGCTAAAAGCAACTCTCTTAGCCGTGAATTTAGACCCTTAACAAATTTCATAGCTTTCTTCATTGGCATGTTTATCAAACTATAACACCCCTCATTTTAAATACATATTAAGGAAATTTAATTAGATAAATTAAATAGAATAATGTAGAGACCAATGTGATAAAGGGATTGAGATTTGAAAAGTAATTAGGGTCGTGCTTAACTAAATGGACTTATAATATGGCTGATAAGTAAATACCTAAGAGATTAAGGCAAGGGTAATATGGGAACAGTCGTGTACCATAACCCCTAAACCCTTACCTCATTCTCATTCATATTTTCATAAAAACAAAACATAAGCAAAGGAGAATCAAGGCCGGAAATTATGCTAGGGGAAGAAGAGCTTAAACTCAATTAGAAGCTAAGATTCAAGCTGGGAAGATTAAAGCAAGAGCAAATCTCAAGTTTTTTTATCGAAACTAAGTGAATAATAATCTAACCCATCTCATATATGTCTTTTTAAACATTTTAAATTTGGACTTAAGGTTTAAAACCATTTAGTTGGATGAATGATGATATGCTTTGATTATATGCCATGTTTTGATTTAAACAAGGATTTTTATGTAAAGATATATCTTGATTTTAAGGTTAAAATCGTGTAAATTGATTTTGAATGCCGTGATGGTTAAATATATTATGTAAAACACTATTTTAGAGATCGGTTTAAATTTTCATAATATGCCAAGCTATGGATAATTTATTATGAATTTTGGATGGAAGAAATAGACACTTTTAAGTTTAAATTATATAGGGAAATTATATAGAGATTTCAGGTCTGAAATTTACATATGTCAGAAAATATATTAAAAGTGAATTATGGTGATTTTTGGGGATTTTTTCTAAGTGTTTTAATATGGTTATTTAATTATTTAAGTTGAAGGACTTAACTATTTAAATGTTTTGTTGAAGGGAATGACTTATTTGTTAAAATAATTTCAATCATAAATTATTGAATTCGGCAGCATTTTTAGAAAAGGATTTTGATAAAGAATTTGGCAACCAATCATATTTTGACAAATTGGGTAAGTTAGGTAAAAAGGAATTTCTTTGAAAGGCAATAAAACTAGTTTTGTTTTAATTTACAACTTCGTCACTTCGCTATGCTGGCTTTCGTCACTATACCTCTGCTAATGAACCCATTCGAAACCAATACACATGGTATCAAGCCATTGATACGAAGTGGATTGGAGAAAGGCGGAAGGGACTGTGTGGAAGGCATGCTTTCGAAGGGGTTGAAGTCATTCTTATAAGCTTTCGAATACATTACTTGCCTTTGTTTTTAAAAGATGCTTTCGAATGGGTTAAAGTCATTTTTATAAGCTTTAGAATACATTACTTGCCTTTGTTTTTAAAAGATGCTTTCGAAGGGGTTGAAGCTTTCGAATCAATCAACTTACCTTTGTTTAAAGAGCCGCTTAACTTTGTTTTTAGAAAGGAGCTTTCGAAAGAGCTGCCGCTTACTTTGTTTTAAAAGAAGCTTTCGAATGAGTTGCCGCATTTTGAATCTATGCGATACCTAGCTGCCGCCTTTATACCCTTCGAATTGGTTAAATGTTGTAATTATAGCCTTATAACAATGAGTTCGAAAGGAAGGCTTTCGGTTTATTAATATTGAAGCCACCTTCCCAATGCTTTCGAAAGGGTTCTTGTAGCCGCATTTATTAATGGTTTCGAAAGATTAGTTTCGAAGCTATCCTTTTCCCCAATTCTTTTATTTGGAGATCAATGCTTTCGAATGGATTACTTTTGCTGTTGTTTTCTAAACCCAAAAGTTATATTTAATGTTAAACCCAATGATTTCGAAAGAGACACTTTCAAATGGTTTCGAAGCTATGCTTCCATTAATTTTCCTTGAACTAAGTGCCTTCTAAAGACAAGCTTTAATACTTCAAAGGGTGTATCTTTAAGTGTTTTGAAAGGAAGGTATACTTTTGAAAGGTTTGTTTTTAACGGTTATGAAAGAGAAGGCCCGAGGTTTCGAAAGCCCTAGTTTTCAAACAAGAAACCCAATCTCATTTTTAAAGATGAATCAATGGCAATATGAAAGAGTTTTGAAATGGCATTTAACTTTGGAGCCATTGAAGAAGTTTTCCTTGCTAAAGATAGTGGGTTAAGGGTATTAACCATGTTTCATTTGAAAAATGATTACAAGATTAAACCAAAGATGTTTATAGTATTATGTTATGGTCAGTTATCATGTGTGCTTCTTCTGTAAACATATTCACTTTATAATTAAGCCGTAACTATATTTTGGGGTGTTAAGGGTAGAATAACCAGCTAGGTTGACCCGGTAGTGAATATACATTGAGTTAACTCCTTTGTGAGTAGAATTGCATCTAGGATGTAACATCCCCTATCTTAAGGCCCGAAGCTAAGTGCTACAGATGCTGTAGCCATCTATAGTATTGACTTCCGATGACAAAATACGGTAATGTTAATGGTATCCATAGTTTCAGAAGCACATGAATATGAAATAAAATCAACACAGAAATAAAACATCTTTTTTGATTATATTTCAAATCCATATTTCATATTCAAATACATAACCCCAAAACTATTCCTAGGTTTTGATTAAATATAATTATTACAAATTACGCCAAGAGCGACATAAGAAGATGCCCCATTGGATGATCAGAGTACTAAATAGACATATCAGTCTTAAATACATCACAGCGGAAATAAAACTAATTACTCCTATATAGCTAACTTTGCCTCCTACGTGTCTTTGGAAGCTTATTCGTCCACCTACTGAGCCTGTAAAACCTTAACTCTCAATCTACTCAAACTAATTTTGAGCACTTGAGAGTTTAAGGGAAAAACATAAACGTTGAGTCAGACGTAAAGCCTGGTGTGAATAATATTGTTACATCTCGATTTACTGATATTAAGTGAGACCACGTCGGTTAGCAGAACGGATTTTCCCTCACTAATATCCCTTTTAAAACATATCTTTTTGTAAATGAGAATCCTGCAATCAAACTGATTAAAGCAATAATAGAATTATCATACATGCACACAAATAAGGTAAACAATGGACTATCTGTCCGAACAATGTAGTTTTGTTTGGCTAACTACTAACCATTGGCTGACTCGTGCCTACCAGACAAAATATATAATCTAACTTCTATTAGACACACTCCTGGACGGTCTGTCCTTAACTTACTTCTCCCAGGGTCAACTAATCCTAATGGTTTTGCGGGCTTACCAATAACCTATCTTTATCTGTATATTCCTTTTTGTGTGTAACATCATTTTAGTCAAACCTGTGACAAAGCCCTACACATTGGAATTTTGGACTTATATTAGCTAGTGGCTATTAGATAAAGTATAGGGCACGACCCTATACCAGTCCCATCTGGTATTCTAATATCTGAGTCATTTACTTAGGGTTAACTACCCCATCAAATATTCCTTGAAAACATTTCTTGCAAATTGATTTAACCCTTTAAATCATACGTAAACATGGAAAATATACCTTTTTCTTTACTCAAATACCTTTGCCATAATATATGCTTTACACAAAACAATGTTGATGAAAAGCCAAATCAATAGGGTTATCTATCCCTTTAAAACAAGTTAAAGCCCTTCTTTAACTTAGAAAACATTAGATTTTAAATCCAAGATATCGCCTTCGAAACCCTTGTTTAAAAACTTTAAAAAATATCTTTCGAATCCATTGAAAGTACCCATTTCAAAATAGGTTAACTACTTTACCTTGAAACACTAGGCCGAAAGGCCAAAACATACCTTTCGAAAGTTCGAAAGCTTTAAAAGTAGACCTTTCGAAATCATTGAAAGTATCCCTTCGAAAGCTTTATAAAACCTTAGGCATCCTCTTTTCAAAATACTTTAAACTTGCCTTTAGAAAGCATTGGAAACCTTCCATTTATAGACTCAAGTAAACCTTTTGAAAACATTGGAGAATCTCCCCTTTGAAACTTTCCTTTTATACCTTTCAAAAGTATTAAAGTCCCTTACTTAAAACAAACCTTTCAAAAGCATTGGGTTTAAGTAAAAGTTTGTGGAACATAGCTTCGAAACCATTTAAAACCATCCCTTTCGAAACCTTTGGGTTTACCTTTTAATAGAACAAAGGATCTTAAAAGAACTAGGGCGAAAGCACTGCTTTCAAAAGCATTATTCCTAAGTAAAAGAAAGTGGATGTTTCAAAACCAACCCTTTCGAAAGCATGGAGAAGCGGCTTTAAAGTTTATAGCAAAAGAACCTTTTCGAGAGCATTGCTTCGAAAGGTTGAATGTGGCAGTAGGGGTTTCAACTCCTTTGAAAGCTTGTTTTAAAAACAAAAGGCAGCAACCCATTCAAAAGCCCTTTCTTTATATAAACAGAAGCAAGTTGGTTAAGTCGAAAGCTCCAACTCCTTTGAAAGCCTTATTTAGAACCAAAATAGTTTCAAGTTTACAAGAGCTACTTCTACCCCTTCAAAAGCATGTTTCGACTCTATACCTTCCGCCTAACTCCTATCCACTACTTACCAGGGCATTGATACCATGTGTATTGGTTTCGACATAGTTGGAGGCGGATGTATGGGGTCGAAAGGTGGCTGCTATAAGTGGTGAAGCAGTAATCCTTTACAAAACTGATTTTTAACCTTTTAAAGTAATATCTTTCCAACTAACTTCCTTATTTGTCAACATATAATTAGTTGCCAATTCTTTTACAAAACCTTTTTCTAAAAGTGCTATCGAATTCAGTAATTAACAATTTTAAAACATTTAACAAATTGCCCCTTCTCCTTTTTTAAACATATAAAATATTTAAGTCCTGTACCTTAAATAATTTTATATCTTTAATAAAGTACATAGGAAAATTGTCCAAAAATTCCCATAAATCACTTTTTATATGTTTTCTAAGATATCTAAATTTCTGACCCAAACCTAACATATAATATCCGAAAATAATTTAAACCTAATTTAACCATTTTCTTTACTAGAAAATTCACAATAAATCCACAACAACTTAAAAAATTATGAAACTTGAAACCGATCTCTAGAATAATGTTTCTGACCTTATATAAAAAATGCAAGCCATATGGATGTCATTTAATAGGTTTTTCAAATCAAATCTTATCATAAAATCTATATGAAACAACATAAACCATCAACAAGCATAAATATCCATTTAAACAACCAAAACATGGCATTTTTCTTGCAAAATAAATTCGGAACTTATCTAGAAACCGAAAGAAATAAAAATTGAGATGTAATCTACTATTAACCTTAGCTTGTTGTTAAGGAGGTTGAGATTTGCTCTTGAATTGATTTGATTAAGCTTCCTACTTGAATTCTTGCTTATCTGCCCCTTGTTTTCTTCTAATGGTGGATGGCCTAATTCTATGTTTAGTTTTGTTTGTGAATGTTGGAAATGAGGATGGGATAAGGGTTTAGGGTATAAGAATAACCTATTCCTATTTTGCCCTTATCTTATTACCTTTACTTACTTCATTTTAAATTTCCATTTGTTTATTCATTACTTAAGGCACGACTACCATATAATTATACAAATCTCAATCTCTTAACCACTTTAATCTTTACATTATTCTATTTAATTTATCTAATTAAATCTCCTGAATAATGTTATTTAAAATTAGGGGTGTTGCATAGGAGGTCAGATAGACCAGGATGTAGGATGCCCAAGGACTGATCAAAGGATTATTGGTTTAGATAGGTTCTTAGTAAGCCTATGAAATGGAAATAGTTATTGGCAGGGGCCAAGGTGTTCTTAGTGATCCCATGAAAACTATGTCCGGAATAAGTTATTGAAAAAGATCAATAGGTTCATAGTGATCCCATGAAAACTATGTCCGGAATAAGTTATTGAAAAAGATCAATAGGTTCATAGTGATCCCATGAAAACTATGATATGAGAGGAGTTATTGGAGAAACCAATAAATTCATAGTAAGCCCATGAAAACTATGATTGCAGAAAGTTGTTGGTAGATTCCAATAGGTTCATAGCGCTCCCATGAAAATAATGAAGGTGGATAGGAATTCCATAAGAATCAATAGGTTATTAGTCGGCTCATAAAAACTAATAGGTTAATAGTGACCCTGGAAACTATAATTTGAGGCAGATAGTCAGGTTAGTGGGGATGCGCAATCCAGAGCATATTGCATATTCGCATATCATCATATTACCTTTTACTATGTTATGTCTTAACCATTATGGTTGCAAGTACATAGTTATGGTTATCACAAGTTGAGTTAAGATACTAGTGAGGGGAAAACACGTTCCGCTAAGTGGCATGGTCTCACTAGATATCTATATGGTTCGAGATGGTAGGTTATTATTCATACCAGACTTTTTTTCTGACTTGAAGTTTATGTTTTCCCCTTAAACTCTCGAGCACTGAACTAATTTTGAGTAATTTGAGAGTTAAGGTTTTCAGGTTCTTCTTTAGATGAATAATCTTCCGGAGACGTGCAAGAGGAAAACTATATAGTAGGAGTTCTTTATGTTTGATTCCACCGTGTTTTGGATGTAATGGCAAAATTGTTTAATTGCCTATATATAGACTCTGATCAATCAAGAGGGCATCTTTATATGTCGCTCTTGGCATATTTTGTAATAATTATATATCTCTGAATGTGGTTTACGAATTGGGGTTATGTAATGAATTTAAAATGTGGTTTGGAGTGGAATGAGAAATTTATTTTATGATTTTTAATTTTTTTTCATATCCTTATGTTTCTGTTATATCAATGTATCTAACACTATCGCATTTGGTCACCGAGAATTAATAACTATGGATGACTACAACATCCATAGCAGTTAGTTTTGGGCCTCCAAATGGGGGATGTTACAAGTTGGTATCAGAGCATAGGTTTATGTAAATTTAAAAGAAATTTGAACCTAAAAAGATTTTCAAAACATAATCTAATGAATCGGAAAATGAGATCGGGGTTTGGGTTAACGCTATAGTAACGTACTTGTAGTTGATATATATATATATATATATATATATAAGTGTGTATTCCCCTCTCTCTTAGACCGTTCTTTTGTATCTTGCTAAGGCTTGTATGCAGATTTATGAGAAAGGATGATATGGAGGCAGGAAACGAAAGAGGAAATCTAGGTGGAGGAAGCACCACAACTAATGGAAATGCTTGACCTAATACTAGAAGAAACCCCGGTCGACAGGAAAATGCTAATCCAAATGCAAATGCCAACGTAAGTGCTAGGACCCCGCCAGTAGATATGGGGATGATATATCAGTTCTTTGTTAATCCGACGCAAGCTGGAGCAACTGCAAGAGTAGCTAGGGGTAATGTTGTTGGAGGAGCTAATCCCGTGGCCCTAGTTGGCAATAACTATGCTAAGCTGAGCAGGGATTACACCAGTCTTGGTGGGAAGCCATTTTTAGGAACAGAGGATGTTGTTGAAGTATAAAACTAGTTATTGCACTGTGAAAAGATTTTTGCTGACTTTGGATTAGACGATGAGCAGAAGAGGAGACTTGCTTCTAGACAATTGCAGGGAGTAGCACTTTATTGGTGGAATAGTGTTACTGTGGGAGTTCTCGAGGAAGAGTTGACTTGGACAGAATTTCGAAGGAGATTCGAAGAGAGGTTTTTGTCTGAAGTTGCCAAGTCAGTATTGCTGAGAAAATTCATGGACTTAGTGCAAGGTGAGATGTCGGTGATTGAGTATGCTACAAAGTTAGATGAGTTGTCCAAATACGGATATGCTACCATTGACATTGTTATTAAAAGAAACGAGAAGTTTATTCGAGGGTTAAGACCCGAGATTGCTATGACGACTATGCCACACCTCCGTGATCCCAGTATAGTTGTAGTGGAGATGGCAATCAGGAACAAAGAGATGCTTTCTACTTATGGGTAGGAAAGCAGGTCGAAACCCATGATTCTTAGGGCAAGAAGAGGCAATTCTTTAAAAAGAAAGGAGCTAAAAAAGGAGGAACTGGCAAGAAGGCAAAAGCTGATCTGATTTGTTTTAAGTATGATAAGAAGAGACATTATGCTCATGAATGTCGAACTAGAAAAGGGAAAAAGGTTACAAATAAGAAAGGACCGAAGTGCTTCAACTGTGACCAGATTGGACATTACAAGAATTAGTGTCCAGAACCAGTTAGAGCAGACAGGGGAAATTTTTGCTTTGGAACCATCTTCTTCTAGACCAACTATTGCTGAGAAAGGAAAGATTGTGATGGAAGGTACGCTTTTGATTCATAGTATACCAATTAGGGTACTATTTGATACCGGTGCATCACATTCATTTATATCTCAGCGTTTGGTAGATAAGTTATGTTTAGAACCCTTGTACCTTGTTACTACCTTATGGGTTACAAATTCGATAGGAGGGTATGCAACTCTAGGGATGAGATGTGACCAGTTAGAACTTGAGTTGTTTGGTTATAAGTTTTCATGCAGTTTGTATATTTTTGATTTCGTAGGCTTTAGGATCATTTTGGGTATGGATTGGCTAAATAGATATGATTCAAGGATATTTTGCCAAGATAGGAAAATATCGCTAAGGTACCCCAATAGTCATGACCAGATTATATATACTCAATGGAAAATTCAGACTCAAGTGCTTGTGCTTTGCTGAACGCAATGGAAGTAGAAGAAGATTTGAATCAGTTTTTAATAGCAAGAGAGTTTGCAGATATTTTTGAGCCAGTCATAGAACTACCACCGAAGCGAGCCATTAAGTTTCCGATAGATCTTGTACCGAGAGCAAAACCTGTAAGTAGACCACCTAGTAGGATGACACCTACCGAGATGAAGGAATTGAAGGTGCAGCTAGTGGATTTAGAAGGAAATAATTTATTAGACACGGTAGATCACCGTGTGGAGCAACCGTAGTGTTCGTGAGAAAACCAGATGGGTTATTTAGAATGTGTATCGACTATCGTAAGTTGAACAAGAATAATATTAAGAAAGGTATCCTTTGTGTAGGAAATGTGGATTACGGATCTTAAAGCTGGATTAACAATAGAGGGGGGGGGGTGAATAGTGTTTAATGGGTTTTATGGAATTTTTGAAATCTTTTGAAATTAAACACAGAAAGATGCAATTCACAAACACAGAGACAATCACAGAATTAGACACAGATGCAAATAGTAAATAAAAGTAGTAAAGGAAAGAACACACCAGAATTTTATACTGGTTCGGAGTTACCCAACATTCAGTCCTACACAATTTCTTGTGCAGATTTCTTTTCAAATATAATGTTGATATTACAAACTCGATTTCAAGGCCACGAGATACACCCTCCTGTCTTTGAGTCCAGGGCAAACTCTCTTGATTTAACCAGGCTACAAGATCACCTAATTGATTTATAGGCTACAATCACACCCAATTGACTTACGTGCCACAATCACACTGTTTCCAATACCACTTTGATAGATAGAGAGACTCGATACACTTCTTTGATTATAAATGATCCTATAACTCTGAATACCACCGAGATCTTTGAGAGAGAGTAACAAAGAATCAAACTAGAGAGGATCAAGTTTGATTCACTTAGGATTTTGGCAGAGTTTTGTTAAGATATAAGAGAATATTTGAGTAGAGAAGAAGGAATGAAGAAATGAAGAAAAATTAACTTTAAATTCATTGAAAACAACTGGTATTTATAGAAGAACAACAGTCATGTCCATTCGTGAAAGGATATAACGAATAGACACTTCATTTGAAAATAGGAAATTTGAATTTCTATAGCTACCGTGTCGACAAGGGGGGATGGGGTATGTTGTCGACATTCCCTAGTGAATTTTGAAAATTGATTTTTGTTTTTAAAAGAGATTTTCTTTCTAAAATTTGTCAAAACAATTTCTGAAGTTTATAAACCATTTTGAATATAGTTTAAACTTATAAAAGAGATTTAAAAAGCAATCTTTAAAATATATAATCTATAATATAAAAGTAATATTAAAAACTAAGTATAGAATATATTTTTGAGATTAAAAGTTTATGATATTAAAACCAGAAGATAGTTTTAAAACAAGAGATGATTTTGAAATCAAAATATAAAAGATAATAAAAATAGTTCAAGGCAAAAATATTTAAACTCAGAGAGATGACTTTAAAAAGTTTTTGGAAAAATATTTAAAATAAATCATTTTGAAAATTTCGTGGATTCCATTCCACTAGAGAAGGTCGTGGGTTCCATCCCACTAAAGAGGTCATGGGTTCCATCCCACTATTAAAGCAAGAAGGTGGATTTCCATTCCACTATTAAAATATGAATAAAGATTTTAGTGCTATTATGAAGTTTTAACATAAATCTGGACACTATTACTTATCTTGATATCTTGAACTCTTGAACACTTGAAATCTTGAACTCTTGATACTCATGAGTATTCAGTCTTGGTTTCTTCAATCTTGAATTCGTCATTCTTGAATCTCTATATCAGTCTTGAATCTTTATACTGTACAATCTTCATTCTTCAGTACCTGCATATATATATCCTACATATACATATATAACTAGACAAGAATATTAGTATTTATATTTTATAACCAGTCCTATGGTTGTTGTCATCAAAACCATCATCTCAGGAACTAACACTTTATCGAGAATCGATGATTTATTTTATCAATTAAGTGGAGCCAGAGTATTTTCCCTATTGGATTTGGCGACTGGTTTCCATCAGCTAAGAGTGGCAGAGGATAGTATTCCATTAATGCCGTTTTGTACTAGGCATGGTTTGTACGAGTGGTTAGTAATGCCATTTGGATTAACGAATGCGCCAACTTTCTTCGTGGATTTGATGAACCAAGTTTTCCAAGAGCACTTGGATAGGTTCGTATCGGTATTCATAGATGACATTTTAATTTACTCTAAGGATGAAAGAGAGCATGAAGTTCATCTTAGAGTAGTGCTTGAGACGCTGAGGCAGCATCAGTTGAAAGCGAAGTTTTCAAAGTATCATTTCTGGAAGAAAGAAGTTAAGTTTCTTGGTTACGTGGTAACAGAGAAGGGTTTGTCAGTTGATCCGAATAAGATCGAGGTTGTTAACAACTGGAAGAGACCAGAGACGGTGACTGAGATTAGAAGTTTTCTTGGACTTGTTGGCTATTACAGGAGATTCACTAAGGATTTCTCACGGATAGCAGCGCCCTTGACTAAGCTAACTAGGAAGGATGTGAAGTTTATTTGGTTTGACAAATGTGAGGAAGCATTCTTTAAATTAAAGTATATGTTGACCAATGCGCCTATGTTACTAGTTCTAGACGGGAATCAAGGATTAGCTGTGTATACCGATGCCTGTGGAACTAGATTAGGAGCTGTATTGATGTAGAAAGGTAAATTTTTTACCTACGCTTCACGACAGCTTAGACTGCATGAAGTGAGATATCCTGCTCATGATCTAGAGTTGACAGCGGTGATCTTCGCACTGAAAGTATGGAGACAATATCTCTTAGGGGAGAGATTTGAGTTATATACAAATCATAACTCCTTAAGGTATTTATTCTCTCAAAAGGAGTTGAATATGAGACAATAGAGGTGGCTGGAGTTTTTAGCAGCTTATGATTTTGGTATAGAGTATACACCTAGAAAGGGAAATAAATTAGCAGATACTCTTAACAGAAAATATCAGAATGTGGTGTTAGCTATGTTAATGGAATGGAAGGATCTAGAGGCTTTGACTACTTGTAGTGTGTAGTTAAGATCGATTGCTAGCTCTAATCAAAACATTGCCATGTTATCCTACTTGGAAGTTCGACCAGTACTGATCGAAAAGATTGCTTCTAAGCAGAAAGAGGATCCATTATTAGCCAAGTAGATTAAAAGGCTTGAGGTTGGATCAGAGATTGATGATCTAAAAGATTTTAATCTCGACCAGAGGGATGGTTGAGAAAGAAGGGACAGTTATGTGTTCCGAATGATGGGGACTTAAGGAAAGAAGTTCTTATGGAATGTCATCGATCCAAATTTACGATTCATCCTAGGGGAACCAAGATGTATAAAGACATAAAGAGGAGTTTCTACTGGGAAGGTATGAAGAAGGATGTTGGCTTGTGGGTAAAGCCGTGTGTGAACTATCAACAAGTGAAGGTCGAACATCAAAAGCCGAGTGGGTTCCTTCAACCATTAGAGATACTAGTTTGGAAATGAGATTCTATATCCATGGTTTTTATAGACGAGTTGCCAAGGTCGAATCGAGGAAATGAAAGTATATGGGTCATAGTGGACAGGTTGACCAAGAGTGCCCATTTCATTCTAGCTATGACAACCAGGACGATGCCTGTTTTAGCTAAATTGTTTATGAAGAACATAGTTAGACTACATGGAATTCCTAGTGGTATAGTAAGTGATAGAGATACTTTGTTTACTAGAAAGTTCTATAAGAGTCTACAAGATGTGTTAGGTACCAAGCTCAAGATGAGTACTGCTTATCACCCTCAGACATATGGGCAGACAAAGAGAGTCAAGGTTTATGTGCTAGATTTTGGTGGATCTTGGGAAGATCACCTTCACTTAGTTGAGTTTTCCTAAAATAACAGTTATCAGACTAGTATAGAAATCGGGGAATTGTTTTGATTTCAATTTTCTATTCTTCAAATTATTATTTTTATTTTTGTGTGTTTGTTTGCATTAAAAAAATTGTTGTGTGTTTGCGTGATTTTTGTTTTCAATCTTGTTTATGTGTTTGTTGTGGTCTCTAGTTGTTTTTGTTTGTTTGCATTTTTATTTTTTAAAAAAGAAAAAAAAATAGAGGCATGCACAATTTCAAAAAAAAAACAAAAATATTTTATTGCATTCACATCTCTTTACATTTACATTTTATTTTCTCCTATTATTTACATTTAAAAAAATATTTCTGTGCATATAATAGTGCACTGTGCACTGTTGCACCTTACTACCCTTTCATTTTCTCCTTGCTGTTGCACCATCATTCACAACAGCATCAAACCCCCTGCACCCTGACCATTCATATCACTCCCTACTTCTCTGTTAATGTTATACATTGCAATCATCAACCATCAGCCTTCTACCACAACCTCATCAAACTAATACTGCTGCATCAACAAACATTGCTCCTTGACACTCACTACAGCAAAACAGCCACACAACCAATATGCAGCCACATCACACAGTTAACCACCTGACATCTCCATAACATCTCTGACCATCGACAATATTCATCATCATACAACCACAAAATCAACTGCAACAAGTCTTCCTGGTTCACCATTCTTCCACAGTCCTGACTTCATCACACAACAACTACACCCCTCTTCAATTCCATCCCTTCCTGCCATAACTTCACTACAATTGTCGCATTACTACTACAGCAACACGAAACTCGGCTCTATTCACCATTGTTTGCCTTTGCAAGCTTAAACTGCCTTTGTCACCTTCAACTGTCAACTACTACTTGCTCTACAAACCACCAATTCTCTGGCCTTCGTTATTGTCCATAAAACTTCACAACCATCTCCCTTCACAAACACCCCCTTCGTCAACCAACACAGCCACCTTCCTTGCAATCCACTACTATTCCACTAACTGCGACCAACTCCTCCACTATCACAAAACTCCACCTGATCAAACCATACATTACAACTACCATATCTGTGCACAACTGTGCATTACTGCACAAACAAAAAACTGCAATTCAATCAAATCATCACTTCAGTCAAGCCATTCCATACAACAACCATTCCATACAGCAGCATACATCGACAATACTTCTTCCTCTCGAAAATCCTATTAAAGCAGCAACTATTCCTAGATACAACTGCAATCCAACAACATCCTTTGCAATTCAAAACTCACTTCAATAAATGGCAACGGCACCAAAAACTTGTTAATCGATGGAAATTCTATCGGACTAGAAAACCGTCGAAAAATTTCAATTTAAATTTATACCGCAAACGCACGGCGTAAACTTGTAGTACATGGCGAATACGTGTCGATCCGCAGGGAATTGATGATTTTAAAAATCTATTCAATCAAATTAAACCAAAGTAGAGTGAAAGTTAAGCTAGAGAATTAAAAAATTAGCTAACTAACTAAAAGAAAAGAGATGCAAATATAAGAGTTAAATGACAATTTAGAGAATAAATCCACTCTCTAGATCATGTAGTTCAACACATATGAAATCATGATCTCTCTTTTATGGTCATTAGTGTTTTAATTGATGTGCCTATCATAAGTATGACATATTTGTGCTATTAGTTAGCCAACATAATCCATCAAACTTTGACACACCCCTTCAACCACTTACTAACTTTCATGAAACTTGACAATGAAAATGAAATCTATTTTAAGTATGGTCTATTAACTATTGATTAGAAATATAGACCATCAAATTTTAATTTCAAATCACTTTCTTTTGCCATAATCATATTTTGATGAAGAGGCAATTAGTGTTAGTGATTGTTTAAGCATACCCTATTTGGTGTCAACAATATAGGCTATCAAATTCAAAGCATAAACAACTAGTAAACCATTTCTATCATCATCATTAAGCACAAAAAGAGAGCATGAATTAACAAATAGTTGAAGCTACATAACTAGAGAGCTTCATTACCTCTAAATTGAAGGGGTTTAGCCTCTTATATTTGTCATTTGATTAACAAATGTAGCTTGCAACATGGAAGCAAAAAGAAAGCAAAATGAAAGCTAAATGAAAGAAAACTATTCTAATTGCATAAAAGAAAATCTACACTACTAGCATGAAAGGAAATGAACATATAATTAAAAGGAAACAATACTTACTTGCATAAAAAAAGGAAAAGTATATGAAAATAAAATGGCTAAGTAGCCATGAAAAGAGAAAGAGAGCTTGTCCTTTTATTTTGAGCCTAAACTAAACTAAAGAGAGACTAAGGAAGAGAGTTACATGAAACATAAGGGGTCTTTATACATGTATGAAACCCTAATTCATATTTTTGGGGAATGCCCAAAATACCCTTGAGAAAGTGTGGAGGCCAAGTAATCATTAGTTTCTACTAATCATCATTTAAGTGTACATGAAGCCATTAATTCCATAAGCATGTGCATTAGCCTCTAATTTGTACATTAAGGTAGGTGGGTAGGTGGGGTCCTCCATTATCATGCCTTTGAATTATTTCCATCTTTATTTGTTTATCTTCACTCTTGTGCATGCATACATCTTCATGAAACCACTTATATATGAAGCCAAATTCCTATAAAATAATATAGAAATTTCCAATTAAATTTTCTCAAATTATTATATGCACAAAAATAACCATTTTGCCCTTGGATGAAGATGAATATGTGATGATTTGAAAATAATATGAATTTTGGTTTAAACAAGTTAAAATGCCCGATATGATCATTTATTTAATTTAAATAGATTAAATATGGTGGTAAAAATATGCACATTTACGTGCACAACAGCAAGCAACCAGCATGTTGGTTGAAGTTGGAGACAGATTAGTCTTTGGTCCAGATCTGGTAAGAGAGGAAACAGAGAAGATTGAATTGATCCGAGGTAGGATGAGGGAAGCTCAGTCTAGACAAAAGAGTTACACAAATAAGAGGCATAAGGATCTCGAGTTCTCAGTTGGAGATAGGGTTTTCATTAAAGTATCACCGATGAAGGGTGTGATACGATTCGAAAAGTCAGGGAAATTGGCACCGAGATATGTTGGACCGTTCTCAGTTATAGAGAGGATTGGAAAGCTCGCTCACAGAGTAAAGTTGCCGAGCAGTTTGGCAAGTGTCCATAATGTGTTTCATGTGTCTCATTTTCATAAGTGTGTGAATGATCCAGAGATTGCTATTCCTCCGAGTACATTGGAAGACTTAATAGTACAACTGGATCTTACTTTTGTTAGGCAACTAGTTCGGGTTGTAGTGAGAGATAAGAAGAAGTTAAGAAACAAGACAGTCAAGTTGGTGAAAGTTCAGTGGAGCGAGAATGAGAAGGACAGTACTTGGGAGACAGAAGACGGGATTAGAGATACTTATCCTGATCTGCTTTGAAGGTAGGTTCTATATTTGTTGTCGCCAATCAGGGTGGCTGGTATGGTAGTTAGGAGATGTTACACATGATTGCTATGATTAGTATTTAGTCCTTGTTGAATTTTGAGGATGATATTCTTTAAGGAGGGAAGCCTATAACACCCCTAATTTTAAATAGCATTATTCAGGAGATTTAATTAGATAAATTAAATAGAATAATGTAGAGACTAGAGTGATAAGGGGATTGAGATTTGAAAACTAACTAGGGTCATGCCTTAACTAAATAGATTTATAAAATGATGTATAAGCAAATACCTAAGAAATTAAGGCAAGAGTAATATGGGAATAGCCATGTACCATAACCCCTAACCCTTACCTCATTCTCATTCATACTTTCATAAAAAAACATAATCAATAGAGAATCAAGGCCGGCCATTTGCTTAAGGGAAGAAGAGCTTAAAGTCAATTAGAAGCTAAGATTCAAGCTAGGAAGATTAAAGCAAGAGCAAATCTCAAGTTCCTTATCCAAACAAGGTGAATAATAATCTAAACCATCTAGATGGATGAACGATGATATGCTTTGATTATATGCCATGTTTTGATTTAAACAAGGATTTTTGTGTAATGATATATCTCGATTTTAAGGTTAAAATCATGTAAATTGATTTTGAATGCCATAACAGTTGAATATGTTATGTAAAACATTATTTTGGAGATGGGTTTAATCTTTCATAATATTCCAACCTACGGATAATGTATTATGAATTTTGGATGGAAGAAATAGAAAATTTTAGGTTTAAATTATATTAGGCAATTATATAAAGATTTCGGGTCTTAAATTTACATATGTTAGAAAACATATTAAAAGTGAATTATGGTGATTTTTTGGAATTTTTCCTAAGTGTTTTAATATGGTTATTAAATTATTTAAGTAGAAGGACTTAAATGTTTAAATGTTTTGTTGAAGGTAATGGCTTATTTGTTAAAATAAGTCAATTATAAATTATGGAATTCGACAGCCTTTTTAGAAAAGGATTTTGATAAAGAATTTGGCCACCAATCATATTTTGACAAATTGAGTAAGTTAGGTAAAAAAGAATTTCTTTGAAAGGCAATAAAACCAGTTTTATTTTAATTTACAACTTCGCCACTTCCCTATGCTGGCTTTTGTCACCATACCTCTGCTAATGAACCCTTTTGAAACCTATACACATGGTATCAAGCCATTGATACATAGTGAAATGGAGAAAGGCAGAAGGGACTGTGTCGAAGGCATGCTTTCGAAGGGGTTGATGTTATTCTTATAAGCTTTCGAATACATTACTTGCCTTTGTTTTTAAAAGATGCTTTCGAATGGGTTAAAGTCATTTTTATAAGCTTTAGAATACATTACTTGCCTTTGTTTTAAAAAGATGCTTTCGAAGGGGTTGAAGCTTTCGAATCAATCAACTTACCTTTGTTTAAAGAGCCGCTTAACTTTGTTTTTAGAAAGGAGCTTTCGAAAGAGTTGCCGCTTACTTAGTTTTAAAAGAAGCTTTCGAATGAGTTGCCGCATTTTGAATCTATGCGATACCTAGCTGCCGCCTTTATACCCTTCGAATTGGTTAAAGGCTGTAATTATAGCCTTATAACAATGAGTTCGAAAGGATGGCTTTCAGTTTATTAATATTGAAGCCACCTTCCCAATGCTTTCGAAAGGGTTATTGTAGCCGCATTTATTAATGGTTTCGAAAGATTAGTTTTGAAGCTATCCTTTTCCCCAATTCTTTTATTTGGAGATCAATGCTTTCGAAAGGATTACTTTTGCTTTTGTTTTCTAAACCCAAAAGTTATATTTAATGTTAAACCCAATGATTTTAAAAGAGATACTTTCAAATGGTTTCAAAGCTATGCTTTCATTAATATTCTTTGAACTAAGTGCCTTCGAAAGACAAGCTTTAATGCTTTCGAAAGGTATATCTTTAAGTGTTTTGAAAGAAAGGTTTGAATACTTGTGAAAGGTTTGTTTTTAACGGCTACGAAAGAGAAGGCCTAAAGTATCGAAAGCCCTAGTTTTCAAACAAGAAACCCAATCTTATTTTTAAAGATGAATCCATGTCAATATGAAAGAGTTTTGAAATGGCATTTAACTTCGGAGCTTTTGAAGAAGTTTTCCTTCCTAAATATAGTGGGTTAAGGGTATTAACCATGTTTCATTTAAAAAATAATTGCAAGGAAATTAAACCATAGATGTTTATATTATTATGTTATGATCAGTTATCATGTGTGCTTCTTTTGTAAATAATTCACTTTATAATTGACCCATAAATGCATTTTGGGTTGTTAAGGGCAGAATAACCAGCTAGGTTGACCCAGTAGTGAATATACATTGATTTAACTCCTATATGAGTAGAATTGCTTCCAGGAGGTCAGGTTGACCAAGATATAGGATGCCCTAAGACTGATCAAAGGATTATTGGTTTAGACAGGTTCTTTGTAAGCCCATGAAAACTATGTATGGAAATAGTTATTGGTAAGGGCAAATAGGTTCTTAGTGATCCCATGAAAACTATATCTGAATAAGTAATTGAAAGAGATCAATAGGTTCATAGTAATCCCATGAAAACTATAATATGAGAGAAGTTATTGGAAAATCCAATAGGTTCATAGTAAGCCCATGAAAACTATGATTGGAGAAAGTTGTTGGTAGATACCAATAGTTTCATAGTGATCCCATGAAAACTATAAAGGTGGATAGGAATTCCATAAGAATTAACAGGTTATTAGTCAGCCCATAAAAACTAATAGGTAAACATAACCCTAGAAACTATAATTTGAGACAGATAGTCAGGTTAATGAGGATGGGCAATCTAGAGCATATTGCATATTTTCATATCATCATATTACCTTTTATTAAGTTATGTCTTAACCATTGTGGTTGTAGATGCATAGTATATGGTTATTATAAGTTGGGTTAAGATGCTAGTGGGGGAAAACCCGTTCTGCTAAACGGCGTGATCTTATTGGATATCTATATGGTTCGAGATGGTAGGTTATCATTCATTCCAGACTTTCTGTCTAACTCAAAGTTTGTGTTTTCCCCTTAAACTCTTGGGTGCTCAATTTGATTTTGAGTAGTTTGAGAGTTAAGGTTTTCAGGTTCTCCTTTAGACAAATAAGCTTCCAGAGATGTGCATGAGGCAAGCTAGCAAGTAGGAGTTCTATCTATTTGATTTCGCTGTCTTTTGGATGAAATGGAAAAGTTGTTTAATTGTCTATATTTAGACTTTGATCAACCAAGGGGGCATCTTCATATGTCGCTCTTGACGTGTTTTGTAATAATTATATTTCTTTGAACGTGGTTTACGAATTGGGATTATGTAATGAATTTGAAATGTGATTTGGAGTGGAATGAGAAATTTTGTTTCATGATTTTAATTTTTTTTCCATATCCATGTTTTTCTATTATATCAATGTATCTAACATTACCGCACTTGGTTATCGAGAATTAACAACTATGGATGACTGCAGCATTTGTAATAGTTAGCTTTGGGCCTCCAAATGGGGGATGTTACACAAACCCATCCCAAACTTTACCAAATCCATAAAATTGTTGATGTACTCCTCCAGAGTAGAACTCCCTTGCTTCATCTGAATAAACCTCTTTAACTACAAACTAACTTCTGCACCAGACGTAAATCTTATCTCAAAGCGAGTCCTAAAGCCACCTCGAGTAATCTCCTCCTCGTCCGTTTCTCCCAAAACAATAGTCCACAATCCAAGGCTTTCTTCTTCAGATGCCAAGTAGCAATCCTTCTCTTTATTCTATCCTTCCACCTAAGCTCCCTAAATACATGATCACAATCAACTATCCATGCCTTGGTTTCTAGAAAATCCTCAATTTCTATATATGCTCGCCCGCCTACATTTTGGAAGTCCTTGCATAATTTGGGGAAGTCTAAAGGTCTGGGTGCTGCATCTATGGGTGGTTGTAACGACCCGCTATTTTGGACCATTCGCATCCGCACATGTCGGACTTGAATTGCTCAAAACACCGAATTGTAAATAAAATTTGGCAAAACTCAGAATATACAGTAAATAAATCATAGATCACAATCAGAGAGTAATATAACAATGCAGCGGAAGCAAAGAAATAGTAGTTCATGAAGCTACTATATATGTATACATCAGAGTTAACAAGATACAACAGAAATCATGAATACAAAGATGTCTTAATACAATAGTCAAATACAAGATCTGAATACATCACTGGAATCAACTGAATGGCTGAAAGAAGAATCAATAGATGGATCCAAGCGAAGCTCCAACTCCAAAGGTGAGTCTTGAATGCTGTATCACTTAGTTTGACCAGAGCGTAAAGCAAAACACAAAACACTCGAGTCAGGACATACATACTTATACAATGTAAACCAACTCAAGTGAACTGTAATATAAAGGTACAAGTAACTTAAAGAATGCCTGGGATCTCCCATTCTTTAAGGATCTGATAAACTATTTATTATGTAGTAATATTTCGCTAATATAATAATGTCTATAGTAAAGTAAACTTACTTTTAAATAGCGTTAAGGGGTTTCCCATATATCCCTTAACACATAATAGTGCCAATAGTCTATACAGTACCTGCGTACCTCCTGATCGGGAGGCTACGAGAAGATACTCCATAGGTACGACACAAATAGAAACTCGTTGTAAATCTCGATATGGTAGGTGACACGGCACAACTAGGCAATGCCAGGGTAGATATACCAATTATGCATCCGGACTGGTGGTAACGCATAGCAGCCACTACCGCCCACCTCGGAACACACTCCGATTCAAAATCGAAGGGTGGCCACCAAATCAATCACAAAGTAATAGAATGGTATCGAAGAAATGCGTCCGATCAGAGGTGCTACCTCATTGGCCCGTCAATCGCTTCTGTTTTAGCCACCTTATGCCAACTCACAGGAGTCGGGTCCACTTATATACCTCAATAGGATTGTCGCCACCATCCTACTTCATTCTAGAATCTCCACCGCGTACACGGTTTGTCAAAGTGGTTTTCGGTATCGACAGATAGTATGCCCATATCTGATCCCGGTCTCTTTGCCAACCAATCATTATTATAACCCATGGATATTTTTTCCAAAATCATTTATATTTAAAAATCCAAAATATCATATCCATTTCAAAACTAAATACTATATTATTTCATTTAATAGCCAAATCAATATATCACTTCCATTTCAAAAACCAAAGCCATACTATATCATTTAAATTCCAAAAATTAAATCAATACATCATTTAAATAAAACCCCCTTTTCAAATCACTGAATATTTCCTTAAATTTATTAAACTTGAAGTATTCCTTTAAATCATCTTAACCACCACTTTATAAAGTCACATTCTTAAATCTTCAATTTCAATAAGTTCCAAGTTAATATATTTAAAGACAATTCTTAATTAAATACAATTTCAAAAATCTCATTTTCAAACCTTAGTACCTTTCAAAGTTATAACAACTCTGAAACCCAACACTTTGAAACCATAATATTTTGAAATCATAACAATTTAGAAATGTTATTCTTTGAAAACCATAATACTTAGAAAATCATAACACCTTTAAAATAATATTCATTTAAGCCATTTAATTCATTGTCAAAAAATATTCAGTTCAAAGTTGTAGCATTTCTAAGTTTATTCATTCAATTATAAAATTTCCAAAACATTGTATTTATAGCTAACAACAGCACTTATAAAGTGTTACAGTAGATATATTAGTAATATTTCAAAACATTGTCAAATTCAGAAGAGCAGCACTTACAAAATGCTGTAATAGATATTTAGTTATTTTCAAACAACTTAATTTCAGAAACATCAGCACTTATAAAGTGCTGTAATAGGTATTTAGTTGTTTCAAAACATAGTTAAATTTCAGAATAGTAGCACTTATAAAATGTTGTAATAGTACTTGATTATTTCAGAACTTAGTTAAATTTCAAAAAGTGACAGCACTTAACAAATGCCATCTTAAAACCACAAATTTTGTAAATGCTACCAATAAAATTCCAGATTTTATTATAACTTTTCAGAAACATTAAAACTTCAAATTTATCCATTTTTAACTTATAAAAATCATATTTCATGCTTCAAAAACATTCATTTGGATATCATTTAACTTATGATTTAATAAAGTAAAATTTTATAAACAAATATCCAATTTAAACCATAATTCATGTATGATGTCACAAGTACCTTATTTTACTTAACTTTTTATTTTAACAAATAAATTGACACTTTATTTTAAATACCCATTCCACAAATAAGATATCTTATCGCCAAATTAAAATTAAGACTTCCATTTGAAAACAAAATTTTCAAATATCAAGTTAAGTCATAATTTAAATACATTTTTACCATTTACTTATACATTTTAACTTATAGGGAATCACTATAACTTTATTATACAAGATAGGTCCATTTCATAAAATAAAATTCATTACCATTACTAGGTTAGATTTAAAATTCCATATTAAATCCAACTATATTATTAAGTTATTTATCATCAATAAAGGTCTTAAAAATTCACTTTAAAACCCATATATTTTATATTTCAAATAAAACCACTTATAGACTTAAAAGTTTTTAACTTATAGAAAACCAATATATTCTTATCTTTTAAATCATTAAATCAAATCTTTAAGCTCAAATTTCATACATTTAAAAATTCAAAATACTTAATAATTTTAAGGAAAATATTAGTTAAAATATAACCATGGGCCTGTATAATATTTTCTAACCTAGGTCAAGTGATACGGATATGTATCATTTCAATCCGTAATTTAAAAAAGAAAAATCCGGGTTCTATCATCTCATACCCGCAATCCCAAGTCAAATAAAATAAAATAAAATAAAAATACAATAAAAATCACTCGAGCCTATCATTTCAGCCCATAATGATTTTTCCTTATTCTAATACCCGTTTGGGTATGTATCATTTCAACCCATAGTGATAGGGAACTTGCAGTGTGAGATACAGTAATTAAAATGAACAGTATAACATAATAACATATCAGGTAATGTAACAGGTATATAAACATCATTTAACATCATATAATATATCACATGCATGCATGAATAACATATCAATTTATACAGATTCACTTGTCATCATTTCACAATAATATAAGTACATATGTCTAGAGTGATAAAACTCACCTTTTTAAAGCTGGAGATAACAAACAAGAGACACAAAAAAAATTCCGAAAGCACGACTAGGCACGAACAAGATTTTTGTTTGTGATGGAGAGTCAAGATCCAATCTTGTATACAAACAATTTACACAAATCATAAGAATAAAATCCAACACAACAAAAGATGGATTAAACAATGCAAATATGAATCAAAGATGACATAACCTTGCTTTAAATCAATCAAGTGGCTAGGCCATGGTCAAGTGGGCTTGACCACACCATGTAGTGCTCATCCTCATCATGTTTAGAGGCACCTAGGCTTGGCCAAAGTGGTGTGTACACGGTTATGGTGAGGAATTTGAAGAGATGGAGGTTACAAAGCAATGGAAGGCCAAAAGGTCAAGGGGTTTTGCTCAATTGGTTCGGCCATGGTCTCTATGTGCTCGGCCTGGTTAGGATCTTGGTCAAGTGAACATCATAAGGCATGGCTAGGGTTAGGCAAAGCAAAGGAGATGGTGCTTGAGTGGTGTGGCCGAGGTAATAAAGGAGGAAGTGGATGTATGTGATGATCTAGGTTATGTTTTCCATTGTTTGGTGATGGAGTCTTCATGGTGGTCACGACCATGGATTGGAGAGGAGGTGGTGATGATCATGGCCAGTCATAAGGTGGTGGATGGTGGAGGAGAGGTCGGCTAGGATTGAACAAGGTAGTGGCCGAGCATGCCTAGAAGAAAACAAAGGAGAAACAAAAAGAAAAATAGAAGAAGAAGGTAAGGAGAAGCCATGAAAAAGAGAACTTGCTTTTAATTTTTTTTTCACACAAATGAATGAGATGAGGAACTATTGTGTGCATGATTCACAAAGTAGTAGGCGGCTAGGGTTATGAAGATGAATGGCTAAAAGAGTAAATGGTAAGAAAATATTAAAGGGGATTTATTTCCCATTTAATAAAAGAAACATATGGAGAATCTTTAAATCAGAAGAGAAAGGACAAGTTGGGAAATATTTTGTGCGTGAATGATGAAGTGTAATGCACGGCTAGAAGGAGTCTGGATGGAAAGAAAGTGGAAATGAATGTTAAGAAATGGAAAAGGCAGGAGTTACGGGAAAAAGAAACATATATATATTTTCTTAAATTTGTATAAAATGTTACATTTCTAAATGTGAAATCTTGTCAATTGTACACATCAATTAAGATTTAAAACCAATTAATTAATTTACCTTAGTTCCATTCCTTTTACCAATTTATTACTTTATAAATAAATTTACGTTTCTATTTATTTTCTACATTCACACCTCCCGTTACTGCATAAATTCTCATTAATGACATTAAAGATTTTCTAATTATTTTATAGACTAAATAGGCAACTTATAATAGCTGTTATCACTACCCTTTAATTTACACTTAAGTTTATCATATATTCAACTAATTATCATAATTACTTACCTAATATCGAATTCATTCAATTACTATCAATTATACAAATTTATTTATTTATACACCACTTACCCTTATTTACTTATATTTAAATTTATACTCAAATATAACTGTTATAACTAAATTACTAGGCCAATTAAATAGTAACTCACTCCCGTTACTATTACTTTAATCCACATTAATGAATCCATTATTATTTACAAATCAAATGTTACAATTACTAAATTAACACTGATTTACTTCAATCTCTATTTATCACATATTATCGCATTAATGATTCAATATTCACACTTGTTTCTTACATTCAAATTTATAACTAATTTACATTATTTCATCATTGGGACTTCATTTCAATTGTTACTAATTAGTTCTAATTACCATTGTTTAATTATTAATAGATAAAGTTTTTTTTTCTATATTAAATCACTCAAAACTTATTAACCTAACAAATTAAATTATTGAAAATTTTACGGGTCGTTACAGTGGTGCTATGGGAGGAGCTTGTTGTGGAAGTGGAACCTCTCCCACATGTCTACAATACTGTTTGAACCACTCAGACATGCCATGAATGTTGGGTATCCCTTGAGGAGATGAGTTTCCAACTTCTAAATTCTCAGCCATATCTATTATCTATAGGTTTATAAACTTGTTGTTTCCTGAGATAACATTAATTGCTAAAAGGAAAATTGTTGCCTAATGTGGTTGCATACGTTATTTAAAGGACATATATATTCATATATAGGAGTTTTTTGGCATTTTAAAAACACTTTCAAATATCACAAGTACGCTCTCATACATAAACTCATTTCCCTTTTTGATCGGGTAACCTAAGCTCTGATAATAAATATAACAGCTCGCCCCAAAACAGACCTATATCCCGACCCAGTAAAAGCCATCAAAGCTTAGAACCATTCCAAGATTGGTTGTTGGTTGGTGAAAATTAAAAACATTACACAGTACACAGAACTATCCATTAACTTTTGGAATTTTACAGTGGAATTGATAAAATAGTAAAAAATGTACCCACAAATAAACGTCATTTCAGAAAACATTGTCGTAAAATCTCAAAATATCCCACATAATCATTTAATACATAAGTCTCAAACGGGCAATAGAAATAGCAACACAATAGTCTCAAAGTCCAGGTACATGAAAGAAAATAACATAAACAAGTAATAGCGGATAAACACTACCACAACGATCAACCTTCGCACCTTTTGCTTCTTCAACAATACCCTACGCCCCTAACTTGTTTGTTGAAATGAAGAGGGAGTCAGAAGAACAAATTCCGATAAAAGTTCAAAGTTTTACCATAATAGTAATCTGGGTGGTATTATCCGAAAATTTATTATGTCTTACGTATTAAAATTATCATATACATATGAAGTCTACTGTAGGCCCAAAGGCCTTTACAGCCCAACTACACAAAAGTCAATTGTAAGCCCGAAAGCTCTTCCAATCTAACTGTACATTCTTCATACTAGTGCATACGATGTATAAAGAAATACCCAAACCACTTAATATCTCTTTAATGAGGCTTAGGCAAATTTGATCATTTAAGACGAATGAAATAGTCAAATCCTCATCATTTAAGACCAAACCCAAAGGCGGGTCTTGGCATGGTTCCTCCTCACTAACATCATAAGAAATCCTAATAGGCCACTTAATACTTCACCTAAGAAAGAGGCGTTCTCTACCATGGCCACTTAATACCTCAAACCCGAAGCGGACCTCTCCTAAGGATTTCACCTACCATATCCAAAGAGCTATTTATGAACCATAACCCACTTGTGATGTCTCACATTAGTCCAACTATTCATAGGAACTGGTAGCCAGATTAACTGGGCAGGTTTACCCTACAAAATTAGGAATAACTTCATGTCCATTGGAGTTATTAATTATAGGCGATGCCCCACATTAGTCCGGAAAGCTACACCGCTGGTAGCCAGATTTAACTAGGAAGACTTCCATGTAGATTTGGACAAACCACACATCCCTATAACTTAGTCATAACTTATATGCATGTCCACTACATATATATATTACCCTACACAAAAAATAATTAAGGCCATATAAGGTATCCCCTTATTTTGCCCCTAATTAGGGATTACATCCCTAATTTACTCTAACCATCTTTCTAAGATTAATATTACTTAACTATTCTAATAATACTAATTATTACGTTCAATACACTATAATTAATATGCTATAATCAATACGTTATATATATATGCAGAGTTTTGTGTCTAATTATTCCATTTCAACAACTCGTTTATAATTCGTTGAAGGTAATGTGAAATATCAATCTCAGAAAATCAATAATTTCCACGTGAACTGCTACTACCAAAGCCAAATAAAATAGATTTGTACAATATCTACGTTTGCCCCGTATTCGTGCACTAGAATCCTCTTTTCTGTTTTAAAGAACAGGTCCTCACAAATTAGATCGCCTATGTTCAATTCAACTTTTTTATGCAACATTTTGAAGTGAGAAAGGAGTTCTTTGTTTGTTTAAATGGTAGAAATAGGTGGTGCAAATTACAAATAATTCAACTCATAATTTACACACTGTTTCTATACTATATTCTTTTTGAATCCTTTAACACTTTAGTTTTCAAATGAGAAAAATAAATTAAATTAACCATAGATTATCTAATTCTAACAATTAATTAGATTCTGATATACCAATACCAAGAACAATTTAAATTCCAACAATTACAAAGATTGATATTTACTTAGCGAAATTCTAGGGTTCTATTGTTTTAAGGTTTTGCGTTTCTAGAATTTCCAAAGGCATATATCAGATCCAAATAGGTACAACATAAATACTAGAATGGGAAAAAGTGAAATTCCACTCATAGAAATTTCCTTTGTTTTAGGTTTAGGTCTTAATGAAATTGCTTTTAAACCTTCAATAGATTTCTCCCTTTTCAATATACACAAATAGATTATATACAAATAGGTTAGGTTTTGGTATGTTTTAGAATTTAGAAGATAGAAAGAAGGAAGATTGGACACTGAATTTGAAATAGAGATTAGAATTTAGAATTACTTACCTGTAGTTTACTGTTTTTGGAAACCCTACGAGAAATGATTTTGACAGAGTCTCTACGTAGATATAAAACTTTGTGTGGAAAAGGAGAGAGTCTTTAGGTCTATTTATTGAGGTAGGAAGAAACGAGATCATTAGATCGAAGCCAACAAATCTGGACCGTTCGGCCAGCTTATTTATAAGATAAACCGACCCAACCGATCGACCACTACCATAATGGTGGTCGACCGCCAGCAGTCGACCAGCCCTATAAAGGCGGTCGATCGGCCTCCTTTCAGCCAGCGACTTTTGCTTATTTCGGTTTTCGGTTAATTTATTACTCGTTTTTAATTCTAGTTAAATCACCATTAACTTTAATTTCTCCTTAATATTAGTTCCACCTTAAGTAAATGTTTCAATTCAAATTTTGAACTTTTGAAATTCTCCCAGAATTCAAATATTAAATTTCAAGTTCATTTTAAATTATTTTAAATCTGAAAACTTCAAACATCCGTAATTCTCCATATGGACTCCGCTTTCAGCATATTATATATGAAAATTCATCAGAAAATCGCCATGGATGCAATAGTGCAACTTTCATAACCAAATTCTTACATTTATAGAAATTCCATTTTTAGCCTTGTTTTAATTATTAATTTCTTATTAAGTTTTATGGAGTGTTACACGAGTCGCCATCATTTCCCGTAGTAAGGGAACATCAAAAGGTAATCGGATTTTTGCCATGTGGAGAGATGGAATTTTGTATCGATCTAGCAACCAGGGTTATGTCTTCGAGGAAGATGATGCTCAAAGAGGAAGGGGAATAAGAAGTGTAGGGGAGTGACCCATGGAGGGGGTTCATTTGTAGTGGTATATCAAGTAAGGAGTGCTTGTAGTATTCATAGGGTGGGCAAATGATTCTTTGAGATAGTGTGGAGCGTTGGGAGTTGAGAAGCTTATACTAGAATCCATATGTGAAATTCTTGTCTTCTAATAGAGGAGAAGTACAAGATGCACTTAGGGTAGC
This sequence comes from Allium fistulosum, assembly GCA_030737815.1. Taxonomy (NCBI): domain Eukaryota; kingdom Viridiplantae; phylum Streptophyta; class Magnoliopsida; order Asparagales; family Amaryllidaceae; genus Allium; species Allium fistulosum. The sequence goes on along the minus strand of CM060905.1, from coordinate 591,388,898 downwards.
ACCTAAGGTATTAAGGAAACATGCTAGTTGAGGAATGGAGTCCCTAGTGCAGATACGATTTGAGTGATATTGAGGTTGAACCAGGAGTGACTTATGAGGAAGATGCTGAAGTTAGTAGAAATTCAACCGAAGTGAAAGCAAAGGCGATAGTAGGAAAAACACCGAGGGGATTATGGGGATTGATGATGCAAAATGCTTTGTTTGGTAGGGTTTTCTGTGTATTGCATTCCCTTTCACTTGTGATGTCATGTACGATAGTTTTGTATCTCGCATTCTAGGATAGCCATAGATACTTTTGACTGCTTATGGTTGCATGGATACATGTTTGATGTTTGAGATGGTTGCTTATAATTGGTAGGCATGCTCGGTCACCATATTTGACTTTTCCTTGTTTGATTAGGATTTTGGGGGCAAAATTCCAAAGAGGGGAGTGTAAGACTTGTACTTTACATATCAGATGATCATAAATATTATTTTTAATTTCATATGAGGTCGTATGACTCTACAATTTTTGAAAATGTTAACTAGTGACATTTTAAACCTATAGAATTTTAAGCGATAGTTTTTCCCTTGAAAATATTATAGAGCCTTTAACTTTTGATAGGAGTTGAATTAGGGTCTAAAACCACTTTTGGTAGATTAGGATGGTGATTTGTCTTTCAATAAAGTGGTCATACTAAGGATTTGGGTTTACCATTTAGGAGTTATGAATGTTTGAGTTCTAACTAGTTTTGAGCAAATTAGTAGGTAATTAGGGAGTGATTAGTATAGCCCAATCTGAGATTATGGTTAATATCCATTCTTTTCAATAGTCATTAGTTATTTTTCTTCTTCCCTAACCACCTCCTAATCTCTATTAATCCAAACTAGAGCTAAAACCTGCTATTTCTCCAATTTAATTAGAGTATTTAGTGAGTTTTGGAGAGATTGACATAAGAAGCTAATAGATGTGCTATTAGGGAGTTTAGGGATTGTGTAGTTGCCGTTCCATATTAGACTTACATAGAAATATGTGTTCTTTGATCCAAGACAAATGATTTTACCTCTCTCACTATACTATGCTTACCTATATAGTTAATAAAGTGATTTTTTGATATGATTATTAAAGGTAAAATATTTTAAAACATAGATCTGATATTAACAACACCTTAGTCATATTTAGAAAGATAGATATCGAGTTTGATGTGTTTTATATCATTTACCAACTATAATTGCTATTTTATAAAAAATCAGATCTAGGACAATATATGCTTGTAAATTGTGTTTGGATGGATCGTATGCGTTACATGGATGTTTTATGATGATGTTTGGTGGTTGTATGGATTGCTTTGATGTGTTTGTAGTTGTTTTGCATGGTGAAAAAAGTGGTACGTCATATGGTTTAAGTGACACTAGATTTGTTGAAATGCTACGAAATTTGGATATATTGTGCTGGAAGATATGGAGATTCTACTCAGAAAGTGTCAAGGGGTTTGGATTTGTTTTGATGGTCCATAATCATGTCATTGAAAGAGGTCGGTAATGGGAGAAAATGCTTGGAATTTGATGAAATTGGATATGGTATTCTTGAAGCCTTCGAGAGCCTACATAGCAAGTTTCAAGTAATTTAGAGTTTATTTGATAGTTTAAAATCATGTCGTCAAATCAGGTCAGATTGGTGAAAAAGAGATCGGGGTAACCACTTATGGTTGTATTTGTGTGCTTTGAGTCAATAAGGAGGTTGCTTCTGGTATTTGGAGCTGTTACTTCGGGATGGACTTGAGAGTGTAATGAGATGGAAACTTTGGACTTAGCCAAATTTCAACGAGAAGGAAGAACTTGGTAACGAGATGAACTACTTTGAGTTTTCATATGATTGGTATCGAGAGTTTTATGCATGACTTTGCGTTAGGTTCAAGGCAAGAGGAGAGTTGCAAGAAGTGGAAGGATTTCAACTTGGTGAAGTTTTTAGGAAGGTCAAAGGACTCTGTACTGACTACTTTTAATGTTGGTACCGACCACTTTGGACCATGGTAAAATGAGTTGAAGTTTAGGGAATGTACATGTGTTGTCCTGGTGTTTGTGATCATGTGTTCATTTGATGTTCGACGTTTGTTTTCGATGGCTACAAACGTGGTGAAGATCGACGATAAACAACGAGGCCAAGGTGTGACTCTTTGATGTAGTGACTTCGGAACTATGACGAGATGAATCTATGACATGATATAGGCAAATAAAGATATTTCAAACTTTGACAACACGAGGCATTTGATTTGGCAATTCATATGGGAAATGAATGGGTAGGACTAGAGTAGTCTGGGGTAGCATGTTCAATATGGTAAAGCGATGTAAAGAGGCATGAGATGTCATAGATTGAGTTGGATGTTAAACGGATCTTTGATATCTCTGGATAGAATGGTAGGTCCTAGGGGCAGGGGTATGTGAGGACGCTCATCATTGTACCTTGGGCCATGAGATGGTTTGGCTTGTCCTGAGAAGGCAATACCTATGAGTTAGGTATCCAAAAGAACGTTGGATCCAATTGTGGCATGAGATGTCACTGGACTGAGAGGTTGTCGAGAAATTTATCATGTACCTAAGAGACCTTAAGAAGGTCATGATAAAGGAGGACTTTGAGAAATTCATAGTGGTGTGAGACTCCAGAAATGATCATGATAGGGAGAGACTCCGTAAATCATCATAGTGAAGTGAGACTTCGAGAATACCTTGAGAAGGTCATGATGAAGGGGGACATTGTGAAAGTTATAGTAGAATAAGACTCCAAGAAGAACCATGGTGAAGTGAGACTTTGGGAATGGTCATGGTGAAGCAAGGCTTGGAACTCATGGTGATGCGAGACCTTTAGGATGGTAGTGATGATGCTTGATGAGGTGAGACCTTGGGGATAGACACGGTAATACGAGACCATGAGAACGGTTGTCGTTTGCATGTTACTTTGTGCTTATTTTGATTGGTATGGTTGTTGGATGTTATATGATGTTAGTATTCTTGAGATAGGTACCTTGACACCTATATACTTAGTGTAGTATGACGATGATAGTCGTATAACATATATTGTGTTTTGTGCTAATTTTATGGGTGCATGGATAGGCCGGGTATGATTATCCATACCCAGTGTCCTTTACTATATCGGTTTTCTTAGGGTTATGCGATTGTTTATTGCTCACAGCAGAATTTTATCCAACTCGAGGTTTTATGCTTTGCTTTATATTACCTTGGGCGCCCTTAAATGAGCAAAGTAGATAATAGATTTGTGATTAGCGCATAGATTTATTTACAGAACGAGCGAGATGCTGGGTGTAACACCCCATACAATCTACACTAATAAATTAATAATTAATAAGGTTCCAAAAATGATATTTGAGAAAATGATGGAATTTGGCTACGAAACTTGCACGATTGCGTTAGTGGTGATTTTTAAGCAACTTTCATATTTGGACTTTCGTAATCGAAGTATAAACAAAGAAGTTATAGAGTTTAAAATTGTCAAAACGAAAATAATTAAATAACAAACATAGAAATACAAATAATTAATAGTTGGGACCCACCAGTCGACTCCTCACCATGAGATGGTCATCTGTTAACGGTCAACCGCTATTAGGGGTGCGGTTTAGCCAGTCGAACCACAACAGCTAGGGTTTGAACCTTGGACAACGTTATGGACCTAATAAATTTAATCTAACAGTTGCGACTGGTGCGAGCGCTTATTAAAACAGGTTTAACCCTTCACTTCTCTTCTCATATTTTCTAACTAAGAGCAGCGATGCTCTACCATTTTCTCTTCTCCACTATTCCTCCAAGCTATAAAATAATTCATATTTATACAAATTGGAGTAAAGCAGAAAATAAAAGGAAGAAGAGAAGAAGCAAATCAGCGTTGCGCAATAAAACGGTAAATTTGAATATTATAAATCTATATTTCCCTTAACCCAAAATCTCTTCTCAGATCTGTAATTTTAATGGTATGTGTATACCCTTTAATACATATTTCTTTGGATTAAAAAGGGGATGGAGTTAAATCAAAGGATTGGATTCTGATCAAGGAGATTTGGAAATTTTCAAAAGGTGAGTGGGAAATTATGTAATTTGTTTATAACATTGGAATTTATTTTGTTAGATTTTTATTTGATTGTTATGCCTAAATAAGGATCTAAAAGTTGTAGGCTCGAACTAAAAGCATAAAACACTGTCTACATATTCTTCAATTTAGGAAAATTGAATAGGAATACTTACACCCAGATCTGGAAAGAAGTCCCCAAGTTATTAAATGTTGAATGTAGATAAAGATGTAAAATTTATTCCAGATCTACAACTGGGTTGTAAAGATGTTGGTATAAGTTAAATTTGCCCTAATTCTATTGGATTGTGAATTTCTGTATTTTTATTTATTGGAAATATTATCCAATTAACCTCAATAAATTTGTCTAATTCCTTAATTATATAGAAAACGTGCAGCGTTTGATTTGATAAGGAATACATACAAAAGAGAAAGAGATGTGTAAAGTATGGATTTCCTTTCCGTAGTTTACATTGTCTATTTCAATAAAAAGGAAATAAACAATTTCTTGTACTTTCAAACGAAGCAAATCTTTTATTTTATGTTGATTTATAGAAAGTTATAATGGGAAACATTTTTAGGAGGATAATTCTAATAGATTAAAATATGAAAAGGAATATTCTAGTTAAGGATTAATAATTAGAAATATAACAACAAAAATATAAACATATATAACCGCGCTAAACATTTGAATTAAAAACATAATGAATACAGTGTAATATATGTTAATACTCGCAGTAGATGTAATTAGAACGTTAGAATAAATCATGCAATAAATAATGGAATTAAGGAATAAAGATGGAAAGGTTGTAACTCCAAAATTAATAGGCAATAAATGTGTAATGAATAGGGAGTTACAGGAATTTAAATTGGTTATAAATGGAATAGTGGAATTGATTAATGCGGTTATTAGGGTAATTATGTAGTGACAAGGAAAAGAATAAGTAAATAATGTCTTTATGAATGTTCGATTAAGATAATATTCATTTATTTATAAAAAATTTAAATAAACATGTTAAGTAGTAGTTAAATATTTTAAGGCAGTATAAAAGTAATTATGATAATTATGTAGCCTTAAATATACTAATAAAGATTAGTGGGCTTAGTCCAATACCAAAACTTAGGATGATTAATTTGACTTAGTAGGTTGGGATGTGAGGTCAGTAGAGTTACACAACGGAAGTCTGCCCATCGCTTAGAGGTTACCAGCAGTTATAGTATGCTTACTGCTGATCTGGGACATGACCAACCATAGGACCCATGGAAATGGGATATACGTTGTGGATAAGAAGTGGAAAAATATTCTAGGAGTTTGCCTCATATTTAAAGTAGTAAATGGCCATGTACCATTTGGGAAATGGAGTCTGCTTCATATCCAATAATAGGTAGTAAGTAACCAAAAGGGACATTTCCTTGACTTACATTAGTAGAAATAGGGATGTCGGGTGTCGAGAGTCGGGTGGCTATGTCAGTAGTTGGTACCAGTATTTAGTAGTAGGTTTGGCATATAGGCTTTGACGCCTAGCGATCCTAACCGAGCGGTAGTAATACTTGGGTTATGCCCTGATGGATTTTGCTACCTACCAGTGTAAAATCCATATGTGATATGCGTGTAACCTCATCGTAGAAAGTTAGTTGAAAAATTAGTTTAGTGGAGGTAGGTAAGTTAACCCTTAGACGAGTCTTTGAGTAGCTGTAGTAGTACGAGAATTAAATTATATATTATATAAAGTCATATATAGGAGTCATCGGTCTCTGTAGCTTGAACTGATTGAGTAGCATTGATGATGCGAAATGCTCGCTTCATGGTTAAGAAGTATTAAGCAGTCAGGGTTTTGGGTAGAGAAACGATTAGAATATGTAAACGTATATATAAGCATATATATATATATATGAAAAGTATACCTTTGAGAAGGATAGGATAGATATATCCTACGTGCATATATTAAAAATAAATGGATTAGTCATAAATAATAGACGTAACATTTAAATGGAAACCAATCATTATAAATTTATGTTGTGGATAAAGTATGAATTTTTCCAATCACTAGAACAATGTTCTGGCCCGCTCCTTATTACAACCCACATGATAGATTTAGAGGAATATGTCACTAAAGCAAGACATAACAGTTGATGGAGAAGTCTTCTTATTCATGCTCGGTATCGACAAGGCAGTTGGATGTCCAAGGAACATTGTTGATTCTGAGGTACTAGCCCTAGTTATTATTTATATCCTATTATATTTTTCATTCCGCTATGAGTTTAAACTGATCGATCTCTAATATACTTATATTTATTATAGGTTACCAAAAGCAACGACCTGTACCCTAAAGAACGTGGGTTTCGATTTTGTTGAAATTCAGGCTTATTAAGGTGTGGGTTGTTACATTTGGTATTAGAGCATAGCTTAGTCGATCATAGGGATTAGGATATTCTAAAAGAACATATTTATATTTTTCTACCTATAAATATATATTATATGCCTAACTTTATAAATTCTTACTATAGAGTAGTTGCGGCCATATTTCGTACGGATGGATGATGCGACTATGAGTAAAAGAAAATAATCTTTATAAAGTTAAAAATTACGCGCCTTCCCTGATTATCCCATGGAGTGTTGGCTATACAGAAGGCATTAACCTAGAAGAGCATGAGCATGGCATTTGGAAGGATCCTGGAGGATGGATGGTGTTTGACTTGATTGTTGAGACGTAGCTACCGCATAATTGTGTATTGGCAGTTGAAGATGCACATTTTATCCAGACAAGTGGGAAATAAGAGTCTATATGTCACAAACGTCCGGAGGTAAGTTCTTGCAGAGAATTTTCATCAATTGCCATAAGGCGATGAACCAGATTTTTATCAAAAGAAGAGTAAAGTCCATTCCTGTGTCCAACGCCAAGTGAGAGAATTTGGTGAAATATTTCGAAAATGCCTTGAAGTGTTTGAATGGTTTTTTCTAAAGGACTTTTAAATATGGGCTATTTGGAAACTGTTGTTTTAAAAAGTAAGAGAGCTTTGAAATTTTTATTTTTATTTTAAAAAGGGTTATGTGAAAAAGATGTAAGTTTTGAAATTATTGAATATATGGTAAAAATAAAAGTTTGAATTTGGTTTAAAAGGTTTTTAGGTGGAAAAGTGTTTCTCGTTCTTGAAATAAATTGAAATGAGCATATGTATAGCTTGATAATTTTTCCTATATATAAAAGTTGAATGTTTTTAAAAATTTCTCTCTCTTTAAGGGGTGGATAATATAGAAATGACACTTAATTTAGTTAGGGTATGTAATTAGGAAGTGTAGAGATACCTGCTAGCAAATAGGAGGAATATTCCCGTATAAAATAATATGGAGAATTATAGCTAGAATATTCTCGGGTTTTTGAAGGTTGTTGATGGCAGAAGCAATATAAGTTAGAAATACTGCAAAAAAATTGAGGAAAACTTCGAAGAGCTAGATGATAAGCTTAGGCACCATCATGAAGAGGACATGAATTTTTCGAGATAGTTCGGATCGTGTCGGATCGAAGAAGATGGCACGAAATGATTATTGTAATTATTATTATTAATTAACCCGGCATGGATAGTGTTTATGTTCAACCTGCGCCCAAAATTCGACGACCGATCGACTCCCAACCGTCGACCGGTAGCGATCGACTAGTTATTTGTTTTCATGTGCAACCCGAACCCCAAACACAACATACAGTCGCGTACAACATAACAACCTTGTTCGAAATTACCTGGAATTAAATCTAAAATAGGATTTAATTAATTATAACTAGTTTCTTTTAGATAAAAATTAGGGAATTTATATTTATAATTGTTTTTATTTCAAAATTTAAAATGGATTTGGATTAAAAAAAACTAAGAAAATTTATAAAAGGATTTCCAAGTAATGATGGATAAATTGAGAATTTATAGAAGCAACAAATTATGTTGTTTTGTTCTTATAAATAAAAATATAAGAGTAATTTTGATAGAATGAGTGAGTAAAATATATGGAAATAATTTTATAATTTAAAATATGAATTTTCCTAGGTTTATTTCACTTGTTTATTTTAAATGGAGATTTATGATAAATATTTTTCATTTCAATTTATTATAACAAGTGTTGTAAATTTAATTAAAATTATAATATTAAGATTTATTGTTAAAATGGGATTTTTGCAATTTATAAATCATTTTTTGTTACAAATCATGAGAACAACTTTTATATTAAATGTTGTGTTGAGTTTATAAAATATTTTAATGCTAATGAAATGAAAATCTTGGCACGTTGATTGTTTTCGAAAAATTGAAAGAAACAAATTTATAATTTCGTAAAACCTTATTTAAGTATAAGATCGGTATTTTATAATGGAAATAATAAGTGAATAATAATACATATCCTTATTAGGTTAATATGCCTCCCAAGGCCCGTGTATTAAGTTAAGAAATAAACATATATGTTGATTTCCTTGCACCATTTCTCATTTTTCAGCCAAAATCTAAAAATTACCTCTTCCTCTATTCCAAAACCCTAGATCTAATTATCCCCAAATTCAAGCTGAAATCAAAGGGTTATTTGACAATAATTGAAGAAATCAAAACAAGGTAATCTCTTCCATCTTCTGTCACATCTTTTATGGAATTTAGTTTCAGATTTCCATCTTAATTTACAAATTCATTTGAAATTTCTGAGAATAAACCTAGGTCATAGCTAAGAGAAGTTAGCTTAGGAGATCCCGAGCTATTGCATCTAATTCAAGCTAAATTGGTGAGTTAATCTCACACTTCTAGCCTATAATTGAATGCATGTTGTTGCCTTTTGAATTGGATGAATCTATGTTGAATTGATCTCAATCTTGTTGTGTTATTTTTGTCTTATATTATTCAATTCTCTATTTTTTGAAAAGTCACAACATATAATCATGAACTGCATCCAATTGTACATGTTTGCATGCTTGCTTGAATGTTAATTCAGTACCCCATACCTCAAGAAGAACGACGACGAAGAAACGAGCGACAATGGGCCATCAGAGCACCACCGGAGCCATCTGGAACTCAATCCAGGCATGATCACTGGTGGATCGGTCACATCGGACCAGTGGAACCTGGACTGAGTCCCATATCAAGCCATTCAGCCCTACGGTTGTGCTCGTTTGCCCCTCAATTCGCCCATATGATTGCTTAAACCTATTTGCTTGATTTTAATGTTGTTTTCTATGTCGATTTCAATGCTACTTATGGATTTTGATTTATGAATTTGAGAATTCATTTTGGAGTTATTATACCACAAAAATGCTCCATGGGTTCATGTACTTATACACAAAATTTTCTAGCACGGTTTCAATCAGAATTTGCAAATAGCAGATTTCCAAATTAAAGTGTTTTATCCAAATCATTTCAAGTGCAACTTGTTCTCTATAATACATATATTTGAAATTATATATATATATAATTATTTATTATAATAGTAATGGTTTTGAATTGATATAGTACTCTTCATATGTCTAAAGATATTTTGCAAAGGCTTTTCAATACATATTAGCTTACAATGCAACATCTAAATATATTTATGTATTTAAAAGTTTAACAAATTCCTTTTCATATAAAGATTAGCTTATACGCTAATATATATAAATTTAAGAAGGTTTTTCAAAGCTTTATACTTTTATAAAATTACACGACATCGATCGAATAAGGAATTGATTTAAACGGATTAATAAAACGGGTGGTATGAATGCTCGTGTTTATTTTTCTGATTAATTCCTGGACTTATTCGACTGAGTCATTTATACACACAAGTGGAGTTTACTATCGTATAGTAAACATTTGGGTAAACCTATGTGGTATGGGGCACATGGTCGTTATCTATTCAGTTGCTATATGAAAGTATTTAACACTTTTATCGACGAGTTTATGTGTAACACCCCTAATTTTTTATAACATTATTCAGGAGATTTAATTAAATAAATTAAATAGAATAATGTAGGTGTTAAGAGATAAGAGGGTTAAGATTGGAATAAATATAATAAGACCGTGCTTAATAAAATAATTAATGGGCTTATGAATGGGTAATAAGCTAATAAGTTTACATAAGGGTATATTGGGTATTTCAGCACATAACCCTTACTCCTATATATTTTCGTTCCTACCATTTTATTTTCTATCCACATCATTTTGAAACCAATAACACAACGTAAGAAGGGGAGCCGGCCATTAACAAGAGGAATTCAATTAAAAGCTAGATATTCAAGCTTAGGGGAAATTAATCTCAATCCAATCTCCTTTTCTTAATAAAGGTGAATAATAATTTCATCTCTATTTTGTTTTAATAATCATATGTTTGTAAATTCGCTTTTATGATGATTTGGAGGATGATATGCTTGAATCATAATTTATTTGATTTAAACAAGGATGTTTAAATATGATTTCTCATGGTTTTAGGGAGAAACCGATTTATGTTGATGTTTAAATGCCATGGAAAAAATATTTGTTATATAAAACATGATTTTGGAGCTGGGTTTTAATTTTGATAATTTTCCAAGCTATGGAAAGATGGTTATGAATTTTCAAAGGAAACTATGGTTATTTTGGTTTATAAAATTATTTCGGAAAATATGTTGAGAATTTGGGTTTGAAATTTTGATATGTCTGATAACATGATTAAAATGAATTTTTGGAATTTTTAGGGATTTTTCCTATGTGATTTTCTATGCAAATTAAATTATTTTAGAAGAGGGACTTCTTTGTAATATTGGTTTTTCTTAATGGAAGGGCTTATTTGTTAACTTAACCATGGTTTAGATCTGAAAGTAGCGGTAGTTATTTTATTAAAGAATTTGAAAAGTTAAGGAAACCAATATTGTGTCTACATGTGGCAGGTTAGTTAGAAAAGGGTATGCTTTAATTAGTATTAAACCAGGTTTACTAAAAAAGTTGGTTTAGCCTTTAGGAGTACCTTTCTACTCAGAGCTTCTACCTTCGATCCAATCGAAACCTACTAAGCCGAAACAAATACACATGGTATCACAAAGATGGTACACAGTGGATTAGAGAAAGGTGGAAGGCTAGGTGTCGAAAGCATGGCTTTCGAAGAGGTCGATACCTTGGTTTGTTTTAAAAAGAGAAGCGCCTACCATTATTTTATTTAAGCCTTCAAGGGAGTCGAAGCATATGTTTTCGAAAGAGGTTTTTAAAAGTTTTCGAAGGGGGTTGCATCAACTTATGTTTTCTTTCGAATAGGTTCCTTTACTTATGAAATAATGCTTTTGAAAGCAGGCGTTCCGACCAAGTCGAAGCCCCAGTGATGTTCTTTAGACTTTCAATGGTATTGAAGTCATCAGTGCATTCGAAAGGTAGTGTTTGTTTTTAAAGGTATTTTTAACCACTTCCTAAAAGCTATCTAAAGGGTCTAAGGGTTTCAAAGGCAATGGCTTTGAAAGGTGGTTTCGACGCTATCCTTCAATGTTTCGTTTAAATGATTTGAAGCTTTCGAAAGGGATGGTGCCGACGCCATCAAGTTTTCCCCAATATTTTTATATGATAAAGGATGCTTTCGAAAGAGATACTTTCATCTATATTCACTTTGACCCAAATAATATTTTAAGTATAAACCCTATGATTTCGATAGTGGGACTTTCAATGATTTCAGAAGGGTTACTTCCAATGGTTTCGAAAGGGAACTTTTAACGATTTCGGAAGGGTTACTTCCAATGGTTTCAAAAGTGGTACTTTCAATGGTTTCGAAGCTATGCATTTAAGTGTAATTAAGTAATACTTTACTACATTCGAAAGGTTTTGAAAGAGATGTTTTAAAGGGTTTTGAAAGGTAGGGGCCTAATGTTTTGAAAAGGGTTTATATGATTTCTAAGGAGGTTATCTAATGAAGTCAAAAGCAAGGTTTTGAAGGTTTAGACAACCTTAATTTTCAAAGCAAATAACTCAATCTCATTTTTGAAAGAAAACCATGGCATAAATACATAAAGTGTTTTGAAAAGGAGTTTTTAAAGAAGTTTTCTTTGATTAAAAGGTTAAAGGGATTAACCAGGTTATTATGTATGCTTCTTCATATATGTATATATTCACATTATAATGGACCCATAACTGTATTTTCGGAAAGGGTAGAATAACCAGCTAGGTTGACACAGTAGTGAATATAAATTAAGTTAACTCCTAAATGAGTAGAATTGCATCCAGAAGGTCATGATGACCAAAATATAGGATGCTAAAATATATTAAAGGAAAAGATATTGGCAGGGGCCAATACGTTCTCAGTAAGCCCATGAAAACTGTGTATAGGAAAAGATATCTGTAGAGGCCAATAGGTTCGTAGTAAGCCCATGAAAACTATGTATAAAAGAAGATGTCAGAAAGACGGGTTCATAGTAAGCCCATGAAAATAATAATTTTATACTTGCAGGGGCCAGTAGATTTATAGTTATCCCATGAAAGCTATATCCGATTAAGATATTGACAGATGTCAATAGGTTCCTAGTTAGCCCTAGAAAACTTGGATAAGAAGAGAAGATATTAGAGTTACCAATAGGTTCCTAGTCAACCCATGAAAACTAGGATAAGTGTGAAGATATTGGAGTCACCAATAGGTTCATAGTGATCCCATGAAAACTATGTAATTGGACAGGGAGTCCTTAAATATTTTACCGGTTATTAGTCAGTCCATGCAAACTAACAGGTTAATAGTAATCCTAGAAACTATACTTGAGATAGATAGTCAGAATGAATGGGGATCTGTAATCCAGAATTGATTCTTTTTTTTGCATATCATCATATCATATTGTTTTGAATTGTATTGACCATTGTGGATGCAGGAGCGCAGTATATGGTTTTACAAAGGTTTTAGGATACTAGTGAGGGGAAAATCCGCTCAGTTAAGCGGCGTGGTCTCAGTAGATATCTAAAAGATTTGAGATGGTAGATTATTATTCATACCAGGATTTATGTTTGACTCGAAGTTTATGTTTTCCCCTTGAACTTTCGGATACTCAATTGATTTTGAGAGTTGAGGTTTTCAGGTACCTCATTAGATGAATAAAGCTTCCGAAAATGTGTAGGAGGCATGATAGCTATATAGAGTTTTCTTTTATTTGATTCCGCTGTATTGTTTGTAATGGCAAAGTTGTTATATTGCCTGTATATACTCTGATCATCTAAGGAGGCATCTTCATATGTCACCCTTGGCGTATGTTTTAATTAATATATTTTCTCTAAACGTGGTTTATGATTGTGGGATTATGTAATGAATTGGAAATGTTTTGAAACGGAATGTGATCTTATTAGAAGTTTTAATTATTTTCCATATTCATGTGTTTCTGTGTATCAATGAATCTAACACCGCCGTATTTGGTTGCTAAGGATTAATAACTATGGATGATTGCAGCATCCGTAGCCGTTAGTTTTGGGCCTCCAAGTAGGGGGATGTTACAAGTTGGTATCAGAGCATAGGTTTATGAAACTTTAAAAGAAAGTTGAACCTAAAATCTTATTCAAACACAATCCAATCAATCAGAAATATAATCAAGGTTTCGGATAACGCTATAGTAACGTACTTGTATTTAATATATGTATATAAGTACGTACTCCCCTTTCTCTTAGACCATTCTTCTATATCTTACTATGGCTCTTATGCAGATTTATGAGAAAGAGGATATGGAAGCAAGAAACAGAAGAGGAAATCTAGGTGGAGGAAGCACCACAACCAATGTAAGTGCTCGACCTAATACCAGGAGGAACCAAGGTCGACAGGCTAATGGTAGGCAGAATGGTTAAGCCAATGTGGGTGCTGGAAATCCACCAGTTGATGCGAGGATGGTGTATCAGTTGTTAGCCAATCTTGTGTAAGCTGGAATAGCTGGTAATGTTGGAGGAGCAAATTTTGTAGCTCCAGTTGGATATAATTATGCTAGACTAAACAGAGACTACACCAGTCTAGGTGGAAAGCCGTTTATGGAAATGGAGGATGCTATTGAGGTAGAGAATTAGCAGTTGCATGTGAGTGTATCTTTGTTGATCTGGGTTTGGATAATGAGCAGAAAAGAAGGTTAGCCTCTAGACAGTTGCAGGGGTCAGCACTTCACTGGTGGAATAGTGTCACTATCAGGGTTCCGAAGGAGGAGTTGACTTGGGCTGAATTCAGAAGAAGATTTGAACAGAGGTTTCTATTTGAGGTTGCTAAGTCAGCATTGAAGAGAAAGTTTATGGATCTAGTTTAGGGGGAGATGTCGGTTGTCGAGTATGCCACTAGGTTTGATGAGCTGTCTCGATATGGTTATGCTATTGTTGACACTGACATTAGAAGGAATGAGAGGTTCATTCGTGGTTTAAGACCTGAGCTTACTAGGGAAACCATGACACATATTCGTGATCCTTGTAATGTTCTTGTGGAAATGGCAATTTGCCATGAGGATATGCTTGCTGTTTGTGCTAGAGAGAAGCCAGTTGAAACCCAGGGTTCTCAGGGAAAGAAAAGGATGTTATTTAAGAGGAAGGGAGCCTAGAAGGAGATGCTGCCAAGAAGGCAAAGGCTGATTTAGTTTGCTACAAATGTGACAAGAAGTGTCGTTTTGCAAATAAGTGCCGGCCATGAAAAGGAAAGAAGGCTGCAGACAAGAAGAATGTAAAGTGCTTCAACTATGACCAAGTTAGGCATTATAAGAACCAGTGTCAAGAGCCAGTTAGGGCGGACAAGGGGAAGGCTATTTTTGTTGGATCATCAGCTAAGCCAACTACAACTGATAAAGGAAAGACTGTAATGGAAGGTACGTTTTTTATTCTGAGTATACCAGTTAGGATACTATTTGATACTTGTGCATCACATTCATTTATATCCCAGTGTTTGTTGATAGGTTATGCTTAGAACCCACATACCTTGTTACTTCCTTAAGGGTTGTGAATTCAATAGGAGGGTATGCAACTCTGGGGATAAGATGTGACCAGTTAGAACTTGATTTTTTAGGTCATAAGTTTGCATGCAGTCTGTATGTTTTCTATTTCGTAGATTTCGGAATCATTTTGGGTATGGATTGGTTGAGAAGGTATGAGGCCAGGATATTTTTCCAAGATGGGGAGATATCATTGAGACATCCTGATAGTCATAACCGAATTATTTTCTCAGTGGAGAATTCTGACCGGAGTAGTTGTGCTTTGTTAAGTACAATGGAAGTGGGAGAAGATCTAAGTCAGGTTCGAGTAGCAAAAGAGTTTGCAGATTTCTTTGAGCCAGTCACAGGACTACCACCGAAATGAGCTGTTGAGTTTCGAATAGATCTTGTGCCAGAAGCTGAACTTGTGAGTAGACCACCTAGCAGGATGACACCTGCTGAGATGATGGATTAAAGGTGCAGCTAGTGGATCTAAAAGGAAGGAATTTTATTAGACAAAGCAGTTCGCCTTGGGGAGCGGCCGCGGTATTCGTCAAGAAATCAGATGGGTCATTGAGAATGTATATCGATTATCATAAGCCGAATGAAAGGACGATAAAGAATAAGTATCCTTTGCCAAGAATTGATGATCTATTTGATCAATTGAGTGCAGCCAGAGTGTTTTCCCAGTTGGATTTGGCGACAGGCTTCCATCAGTTAATAGTGGCAAAGGATAGCATTCCTTTGACAGCATTTTGAACTAGATATGGTTCGTATTAGTGGTTAGTAATGCCATTCGGGTTGACGAATGCACCTGCTTTCTTTGTGGATTTGATGAACCGAGTCTTCCGAGAGTATTTGGATAGATTCATGTTGGTGTTTATAGATGACATTTTGGTATACACTGAGGATGAAAGAGAGCATGAAGATCATCTTAGAATGGTGCTAGAGACGCTGAGGCAGAATCAGCTAAAGGAGAAGTTTTCTAAGGTCATTTTTGGAAGAAAGAGGTTAAGTTCCTTGGTCACGTGGTTTTAGAGAAAGGATTGCCAGTCGATCCAGATAAGATCGAAGCTGTTAATAATTGGAAGAAACCAAAAATGATGACCGAGATTAGAAGTTTTCTTGGACTTGCTGGCTACTACCGGAGATTCATCAAGGATTTCTCGCGGATAGCAGCGTCTTTGACAAAGCTTACTATGAAGGAGGTGAAGTTTGTTTGGTCTGACAAATGTGAGAAAGCATTCCTTAAGTTAAAGCATTTGTTGACCAATGCACCAGTGTTGGTAGTTCCAGATGGAAACCAAGGGTTGGTGGTGTATACTTATGCATATAGGACATGATTGGGAGCTGTGTTAATGCAGAAGGGTAAAGTGATTGCCTACGCTTCACGACAGCTTAAACCGCATGCGGTGAGATATCCTACTGATGATTTAGTGTTGGTCGTGGTGATCTTCGCATTGAATATTTGGAGGCATTATCTCTTAGGAGAAAGATTTGAGCTATACACGATCATAAGTCTTTAAGGTACTTATTCTCTCAAAAGGAGTTGAATATGAGACAGCAGAGGTGGATGGAGTTTTTGGCTGCTTATGATTTTGGTATAGAGTATACACCAGGGAAAGGTAATAAAGTAGTAGATGCTCTTAGCAAACGACATCAGAATGTGGTGTTGGCTATGTTGGCAGAATGGAAAGACCTAGAAGCTTTGGCCAGTTGCGGTGTGCAGTTAAGATCGACTACTAGTTCTAGTCTGAGTACTGCCATGTTATCCTGTTTAGAAGTTCGACCAGTGTTGATCGAGTGAATTGCTTCTAAGCAAAAGGAGGATCCACTATTAGTCGAAAGGATCAGAAATCTTGAGGTTGGAAATGAGATCGATGATTTGAAAGGTTTTTGTCTTGACCAGAGAGGATGGTTGAGAAAGAAGGGGTGATTATGTAACGACCCCGAATTTTAATTAAATTTAAATTGAATTTTTGAATAAAATTTGTGAAATAAAACGGTAAATAGATTGCGAGTTTCCCCGAGACGAATAAATTTGTGTTAAATCAATTAAATCTAAATATTGTATATATATGTATATATGTGATTTGAGTTTAAATAACTCAATGTAATAATTTGTGAAATCATTAATTAAATTGTAAATAAATGGTTTGAAAATAATATAAAAACATAGACATACAAGATAAAGAATATTTAAGTTAAAAATAAGTATAAAAGTTAGAATTATAAATAAATCCATATAAGATAAATTATATTGTTATAAATAAAAGCAAACAACATATTGATGAATTTTGTAAAATAGCAAGTAAAACAAATGAAAGAAAGTATGCCTATACAATTCAAATAGAATTGTATGTACACTTAAAAAGGGAAACAAAAGAAAATAAAATACATGTATATAAAGGCTTGTAAAAGAATCCAACACCTATCTTCATATTGCACAGCCATATAAATAAAAATAATGTATGTGGTACACTTAATAAATGCAATTGTCTTTAGCCACCAAATTATTTTCAGTTGAAATAAGAAAATAATCTAAGTACATATGAATCTAGGAGGTAAGGGTGTAAACTTGTTAGGGTACAATGGCAATTAGTACTAGCACAAAAGCAAGATAATATATGTACAGCCGAGAAGAAGGATAAGCATATTAGTACGAAGCAAATTAATGCAGCCCCCAAATGGTACCTATAAGCCACGAGATAAGGAAAAATATCACTGATATGTTGTACTAAAGGAAATATCACTTGTACAAATATATCACCCTGTAAACTGTTTCCATATATCAATCTCATCTTCATCAGTTCGTCCATGAGCTAAAAAAAAAAAATCTGAAGCATATCTCATCTTCAACTTAAACAAAACTTCATTTTAAAACAACTCTACAAACCAGATTTATCAAAGATCAAAAAAGAAGGTTTCCAGCTTTCAATTTCAAAGCTTGTTCCAACATGAAGTGCTCTGTTTCATTTCCCTGGAAAACTTGTGAGCAAACTTTCAACCTCCAATATATTTATATGTTGTTGCTTAATTTTGCATGCTTGTGATGATGATGATGACTTGAAAAATGTTGTATGAATATCTGCATGTATATATATGAGAATGTCGATGTGCCTGTCTGTATATACACACACACAGACTTCTGTTGGTTTTACAGACCCAACAAATTCAAAAGAAAAATTCATATCACCCAAACCAATCAATATTAGGCTTTGATTTCAAAATGAAAAGTGATTGTAATGTCGTAATACCAGTTTTAAAAATAATCACAAGTATAATTATTGAATAAGTATTCTGAGAATTTGAAATCACAGTGATGAGTGTTTTAAATAAGAAAAATCAGGTATTAAAATTTCATGGTTTGTTTATATTATCGATTTCGAATTGGAAAACTATGATTTTTGAGATTAATATCATGATTTTTAACTACGTAAATCACAAGATATGATAAGATGATCGGATTTTGGGTTTCGTTCAATTCCTGGCGAACGGTAGCGTCGAGGTGGATGGGAACTTCGCTGAAGGTAGGTGGAAGGTGGGTGGACTCGGCAAAAATGCGAGGTGATTTTATTATTCGCGGTGGCGGCAGGAGTTCGTCGTCGTAGGGTTTTAGCTCAATACTGGGTCGAAGGTCTTTGCGAGGCGTTACTGAACTCGTCGACGCATCGAGCATCATCAGGGTTGATCGAATAGGAGCGGATGATGTTGCCGAAGACTTGGGTGGAGTCTCGTGACCTCCGGTGGTCAGAGATTGGGGGTACGAGGCGATTTCTGATAATCGCGGTTTGCTTCAGCTTGGACCAGAATGCTAAATTGGGTTTGGCTCATGAACTCGACGATCTGATTGCACTGGAGACTTGGGCAGATGGTCAGTGACTTGTCAGTGATGGCGACGATGGCCGGAGCGTCGTCGCGCGATTGTGCACGTGCACGCGTGCCATTTGGGCATCTGGATTTGTTGAAGTTTGGGGAAGAACATTGATCTCGGGTTTTGTCTCGTGCGAGTGAAGGAGTTACTCGAAGCAGAACTCGAGTTAGTAGAGGGGTTTACGTACCAGTTTTTGTACTTAAGTTTTAAACGAAACAGAAGAAAAAAAATGATGAAGAATAAAAGATGAAGGGGAAAGACTCGGGGGAAATAGTGTAGGACTCGGGGTTCAACTCGAAGCAGATGAAGTATGGGGGAAGCCCGAAGTTCTGCTCGGGGAAACTAAGAAATAGCTCGAGTTTCACTCGAGTTGCCTAGGATCATGTTTTTACAAGTTTTAAAGAAGTTAATGAATCTAAAGGTTTAAGTTGATAAAATGATGAAAATTTATTTTAAAAAAAAAGTTATGGAAAAATTAATTAAGATTTATTAATGATAAGTAATTAAAGGAAATCAATTACTTAAAAGATAATCACTTGATTAAAAGTAATTAAATTTTTGGATGTAAGATTGATTTAATCAAGTATTTAAAGATTAATTAATTTAAAGAATAATTAATTAATGAGGTTAATTATTTGAGGTAATTAATTTGAGGATAATTAATTAATTTAAGGTTAATTAATTAAATGATTAAAGGATAATTAATCAGAATGGTTTATAATTAATTAATGATTAATTAACCAAGATTTGTAGTTTATTCATAAGTAATGAATCTGGTATAAATTAATTATAATCAGATATTAATTGATTCTACTTATGGATATTTGGATTCTATTGGATGATTTGATTGTTTGATATCCCTGATATGTGATGCTTTGTGATATACCCTGATTTATGATGTGATCTGTAATTTACTTATCTGCGATATATATATCTGTTATGAAAACCCTTGACCCGTAAAACGGCATTTGAATTTCGATGCGACAGGGAGTCGGATTCCAGTTGGTTATCCGAAACCCACATCGAATCGTAATGATGAATCTTTGTGACTGATAAATTTATTTTATCTATGAATCTGTGAATGAAGATAAGCGTTATCGATTTTACCGCTTATCGATATTGATATATCTGTGATGATTGATGATGTTGCACTATTGTGTAAAACCCCTGGACTACACCATTCACACACAAATATGGATTTCACGTGGAAATCGGTTAAGTCACAGATGATTTAAATTTAATGTTTTGAAATTAAAGTTTAATTTCAATTGATTTTGAAATTGGAAATTTGGGTTTAAAGTGAAAAACTTTTGAAATGGAATTTCAAAGATAAAAGTTATTTTGAATAACTTAATCGAGTTTTGAAATTTAAATAATTTGATTTAAATTTGAATTCAAGTTTGAAATTGAATTCTATGATTTGAAACTGGGGATTAAAGATGCTGTACAAGTTATATATGGGTTAAACCATTTTAAAGATATTAATTTGGAAATTTGAATTTAATTCAAGGGTTTTAACTCGTGTAAATATAACTGGATTTTTATAAAACGAAAACTACTTGTTTTCAAATAATAATAGCTTTCACATAAGGAATGAATTTCCAAATTGGGTTGAAAAATTTCAAGTTTGAAATGGAATTGAAATGTTTTGAAAACTATGAAATGAGTCTTTGATTCAAAGACCGAATGAGTTAATCCAACTTGAAACAGAATGGTTTTGAAAGGCTATGAATGAATCTTTGGAAACGAGTTTTGAAAGCTATAAGTTAAATCTTGATTTAAAGATTTAACGAGTTAATCAATTGAAATGCAAATTGTTTTGAAAATCTATGAATGAATCTTTGTGAATGGGGTTAACTTTGTGAAATAAATCTTTTTGTTTAAAAGATTAAAAGTGTGGAAATTGTTTAAACCATTGAGGGTTTTTGAAATGAATCTTTTTGTTTAAAAGATTGGAAATGGTAATTTGTTTTAACCATTCGAATGAAAAGTTTTAGGCTTTAAGCTGTGATTTAACTGAGATCCCAGTATCCATATGATTTTTAATATTGCGCTCGTTATTCGGTTTAGTCGGGAAAGGACCTTTGTGTCATATAACCCATTCCGAATAGTGATACGACGATATGGATAGCATTTGAAGACCGGTGGTGAAGACCGGGTATTTGCGAGAGCGATAGGATGACCTATCGATTGTCTCTGCACTGAGTAGCTACAGTATAGAGATTCCCTAAGTGATGGGAAGTCCGATCATGATTGTGAATACCCGGATTTGCAAGGGCTTCTTCGGAAGTGCCTTCGGTTCTGTTCGAACCCGGAACAGACTTGTATGGATGTGTGTCTGACGTTACACTTTGAGATGTAAAGCTGGTTTCTATCAAATACATTTCTGTTGGTGGCGGAGAATTTATTCTCTTAGCTTAACACCCTTCTCTGAGACGTACGAGCTCAGAGGTTATGTAGTTGATGGTTACTAGTGATACATTCCCAATTTGGTAATGTGGCATACGAAGTGCTGCTGATCATTTGTTGATCGAAGCGTGGCTTTGTGAAAAAGCGTGGCTTTGTGGACGAGACTTCGTCGAGCCTCACAACCCGGTAATGGTCGAAACAGGAATGTTGCGGCAAAGGTTTGTAGGGGTAGCGCCCCTAGGGCATGTCATTTCCTTCTGGATAAAGGGTGGTATCATGGTATGGAGCCCAGATACTTACTCATGTGGATACACTTTATTTATTATGTGTGATGTTGGTTATCGAGCGCTCGGATAAAGGTCGGTAACGACCGGGGGATGACATGACTCGTGTGTTAGTTACCTAGTTACAGCTGTACAGCGTGAGGTAGCGTCAGTGTGTTAGTTACCTAGTTACAGCTGTACAGCGTGAGGTAGCGTCGGCCTTTTGTTTGCAGAGATCCGGTTAGGATCCGGGGCGTCTTTCCAGAGGCGTTTCTATTTCGGTAAGGAAGTTCCTTAGCCTGATCATTTGTTGGAAATCCAAAGAAACAATACGAATCCTGTACGGTTTTAGTTGTATTACCTGCTATGGAATGTGGTGGTAACCTGCTATTGAACGTAGTAGCTATAGTAGGCATACGATGAAATGTTGTATGCTGGCTAAGATTAATATTATATTTTCGAAATGTTTTTCTACACTATGCACTAGTAATAATATCAAAAGAGTTTTGATTTTGCGTAGTAAGCATGTTTGACTATCATAAGGAGAAATCTCCTCCAATTCTGCGATTGCATTGTGTGTGTGGTGGGAGGCCTTATGGTAGTTTCATTTTCCAAAAACATTGCGGATTTCAATGTTTAAAAGCCTTTTGTGTTTGTTTAAAGATAAACTGTTTTTGTTGCTCACACCAGTCCCATGACTGATCCGGAGTTTATTGTTCCCTTCCTAAACTCTGGGTGCCCACAATTTTCCACACGGGCAGTCTAGAGTTGGGTTTTTTTCAGATATTCAGGTTTAGTAGATTATCTGGAGCTAGTTCAGTTCTTGGAGTTTATGGCCGACGTTGCTTATCTTGGAGCATTCTATTGGGGACATTCTATCCGCTGCTGATGTTATCTTTTCTTTTCCGCTGCTATTTCTTGTATCATATCTCTGATGTATATAGATATTCATTGTATCATCATTGTATCTGGATATTGTATCAGATGTTGTATATCTATATTCTTTTTCTTTTCCGCTGTGTTGTTTACTTAATGTTGTTATAAGCTCCGGCGACTCGGATTTGAACGGTCGAATCTACGACATTCGAGTACGATGTAAAGTATGGATGTTGATTTTCGAGCGGGCAAAACCCGAGTCGTCACAGATTATGTGTTACAGAAGTTGAGAACTTGAGGAAAGAAGTTCTTGGGGAATGTCATCAATCCAAGTTTACGATTCATCCTGGAGGGACCAAGATGTATCAAGATATGAAGAGAAACTTCTATTATGAAGGTATGAAGAGGGATGTTGGCTTGTGGGTCAGGCAGTGTGCAAATTGTCAACAAGTGAAAGCCGAACATCAGAAACCGAGTGGGTTACTTCAGCCTCTAGAGATTCCAGTTTGGAAATGGGATTCGATATGCATGGATTTTTTAGATGGGTTGCCAAGGTCAAGTAGAGGAAATGAGAGTATATGGGTCACTGTGGACATGTTGACCAAGAGTTCCCATTTCATTCCAGTAAAGTGGACTAGGATGGCACTTGTTTTAGCAAAGCTGTTCATGAAGAACATAGTTAGATTACATGGAGTTCCTAGTAGCATAGTCAGTGACAGAGATGCTTTATTCACGAGCGAATTCTAAAAGAGTCTACAGGATGTGTTAGGCACTAAGCTCAGGATGTATAGGAATGGCGCCTTTTGAAGCTTTGTATGGGAGGCCATGCAAATCATCAGCCTGTTGGTTGGAGACTGGAGACAGATTGGTCTTAGGTCCGGATTAGGTTAGGGAGGCGTCAGAGAAGATTGATTTGATCCAAGAAAGGTTAAAGGAAGCTCAATCCGACCAACATTTCTCAGTTGGAGATAGGGTTTTCATTAAGGTATCACTAATGAAGGGTGTGGTACGGTTCGGGAAGTCAGGGAAACTAGCACCAGGATATGTTAGTCCATTCCGGATTATAGAGAGGATTGGGAAGCTCGCATACAGAGTAGAGTTGCCGAGCAGTATGGCAGGTTTCCATAATGTATTTCATATGTCTCATCTTTGCAAGTATGTGCATGATCCAGAGGCTACTATTCCTTCGACAGGGTTAGAAGATCTAGTAGTAGAGCCTAATTTGACTTTTGTTAGATAACTAGTTCAGGTTGTTGCGAGAGATGAGAAAAGATTGAGGAACAAGATGGTCAAGTTGGTGAATGTTCAGTGGAGCGACAATGAGAAGGACTATACTTGGGAGACAGAGGACAGGATTCGAGATACTTATCCTGATCTTCTTTGAGGGTATGTCTATATTAGATTTATATAGATAATTTCTAGTCAGGTAGAATAGTATGGTTGTTAAGAGTTGTTACAGATGATTGCTATATTTAGTATTTAGTCCTTACTGAATTTCGAGGACGAAATTCTTTAAGGAGGGGAGCCTTTAACACCCCTCATTTTTGATAACATTATTCAAGAGATTTAATTAAATAAATAAAATAAAATAATGTAAGTGTTAAGAGATAAGGGGGTTGAGATAGGAATAAATATAATAAGGTCGTGCTTAATAAAATAATTAATGGGCTTAAGAATGTGTAATAAGCTAATAAGTTTACATAAGGGTATATTAGGTATTTGCAGCACATAACCATTATCCCTTATATTTTCATTCCTACCATTTTATATCCCATTCACGACATTTTGAAAACAATTGCACAAACGTAAGAAGGGAAGCCGACCATTAACAAGAGGAATTCAATTAAAAGCTAGAGATTCAAGCTTAGGGGAAATTAATCTCAATCTAATCTCCTTTTCTTAATCAAGGTGAATAATAATTCCATCTCTATTTTGTTTTATAATCATATGTTTTCGGATTTAAGGATAAATTCATTTTTCTGATGATTTGGAGGATAATATGCTTGAATCACAATTTATTTGATTTAAACAAGGATGTTTAAATATGATTTCTCACTGTTTTAGGGAGAAAACAATTTATGTTGATTTTTAAATGCCATGGAAAATTTTTATGTTATGTAAAACATGATTTTGGAGCTAGGTTTTAATTTTGATAATTTTCCAAGCTATGGAAAGATTGTTATGAATTTTCAAAGGAAAAAATAGTTATTTGGGTTTATAAAATTATTTCGGAAAATATATTGAGAATTTGGGTTTGAAATTTTGATATGTCTGAAAACATGATTAAACTAAATTTCTAGAATTTTTGGGGATTTTTCCTATGTGATTTGCTATGCAAATTAAATTATTTTAGAAAAGGGACTTCTTTGCAATATTGGTTTTGCTTAATGGAAGGGCTTAATTGTTAACTTAACCATGGTTTAGATTTGAAATTAGCGGAACTTATTTTAGTAAAGAATTTGAAAAGTTAAGGAAACCAATCTTGTGTTTACACGTAGCAGGTTAGTTAGAAAAGGGTATGCTTTAATTAGTATTAAACCAGGTTCACCCAGAAAAGTGGGTTTCGCCCACTTTAGGAGTACCTTTCTACTCAGAGCTTCCACCTTCGACCCAGTCGAAACTTACTAAGACGGAACCAATACACATGGGATCAAAAAGATGGTACGCAGTGGATTGGAGAAAGGCGGAAGGCTAGGTGTCGAAAGCATGTCTTCCGAAGGGGTCGATACGTTGGTTTGTTTTAAAAAGAGAGGCGCCTACCATTGTTACATTTAAGACTTCGAAAGGGTCGAAGCATATGTTTTCAAAAGAGGTTTTTAAAAGCTTTCGAAGGAGGTTGCCATAAACTTATGTTTGCTTTCTATTGGGTTCCTTTACATATGAAATAATGCTTTTGAAAGAAGGGGTTCCGACGAAGTCAAAGCCCTGCTGCTGTTCTTTAGCTTTTCGATGGTATTGAAGTCATCAATGCTTTCGAAAGGTAGTGTTTGTTTTTAAAGATATTTTTAACCTCTTCCTAGATGCTACCGAAAGGGTCCAAGGGTTTCAAAGGCAGTGGCTTCGAAAGGAGGTTTCAACGCTATCCGTCGATGTTTTTGTTTAAATGATTTGAAGCTTTCGAAAGGGATGATGCCGACGCCATCAAGTTTCCCCAATATTTTTATATGATAAAGGATGGTTTAGAAATCGATACTTTCGTCTATATTCACTTTGACCCAGATAATATTTTAAGTATAAACCAATGATTTCGAAAGGGGGACTTTCAATGATTTCGGAAGGGTTACTTCCAATGGTTTCGAAAGGCGGAATTTCAATGATTTCGAAAGGGTTATTTTCAATGGTTTCAAAAGTGGTACTTTCGATGGTTTCGAAGCTATACTTCTAAGTTTTATTAGGTAATACTTTACTAATTCGAAAGGTTTCGAAATAGATGTTTTAAAGGGTTTCGAAAGGCAGGGGCCTAATGTTTTGAAAAGGGATTTATATGCTTTCGAAGGAGGTTATCCAATGAAGTCGAAAGCAAGGTTTTAAAGGATTAGACAACCTTAATTTTCAAAGCAAATAACCCAATCTCCTTTTTGAAAGAAAACCATGGCATAAATACATAAAGTGTTTTGAAAAGGAGTTTTTAAAGAAGTTTTCTTTGATTAAAAGGTTAAAGGGATTAACCAGGTTATTATGTTTGCTTCTTCAAATATGTATATATTCACATTATAATGGATCCATAACTGTATTTTAGAGAAGGGTCGAATAACCAGCTAGGTTGACCCAGTAGTGAATATAAATTAAATTAAGTCCTGAATGAGTAGAATTGCATCCAGAAGGTCAGAAAGACCAGAATATAGGATGCTAAAATATATTGAAGGAAAAGATATTGGCAGGGGCCAATAGGTTCTCAGTAAGCCTATGAAAACTATGTATATGAAAAGTTATTTGCAGGGGCCTATAGGTTCATAGTTAGCCCATGAAAACTATGATTTGATACTGG
Organism: Allium fistulosum; assembly: GCA_030737815.1. Lineage (NCBI taxonomy): Eukaryota > Viridiplantae > Streptophyta > Magnoliopsida > Asparagales > Amaryllidaceae > Allium > Allium fistulosum. The sequence continues at coordinate 591,362,572 of CM060905.1, read as the reverse complement.
AAAGGGCCAGTAGGTTTGTAGTTAGCCCATGAAAACTATATTCAGATTAAGATAATGACAGATGTTAATAGGTTAATAGTAATCTTAGAAACTATACTTGAGGCAGATAGTCATACCAGGCTTTATGTCTGACTCGAAGTTTATGTTTTCCCCTTAAACTCTCGGGTACTCAATTGATTTTGGGTACTTTGAGAGTTGAGATTTTCAAGTACCTCATTAGACGAATAAAGCTTCCAGAGACGTACAGAGGCATGATAGCTATATAGAGTTTTCTTTTATTTAATTCCATCGTGTTGTTTGTAATGGCAAAGTTGTTATATTGCCTGTATATACTTTGACCATCCAAGGGGGCATCTTCATATGTCGCTCTTGGCGTATGTTGTAATAAATATATTTTCTCTTAACATGGTTTACGATTGTGGGACTATGTAATGAATTGGAAATGTTTTGAAATGGAATGTGATCTTATAAGAAGTTTTAATTTTTTTTCCATATTCATTTGTTTCTGTGTATCAATGAATCTAACACCGCCGTAGTTGATCGCCAAGGATTAATAACTATGGATGACTGCAACATCCGTAGCCGTTAGTTTTAGGCCTCCAAGTAGGGGGATATTACATTATGACTCGCCTTCGTAGTTTATTGGACTTGTTCCTATGTTGATGTTTATAGGACTTGTTCCTATCCCCATGTTTATAGGTCTCGTACCTATCTTGATATTTATAAGTCTCGTATCTATTTCGAAGATTATAGGATTTGTTCCTATCTTGATGTTTATAGGTCTCATACCTACCTTGATATTTATAGGTCTCGTACCTATTTCAGAGGTTATAGGACTTGTTCCTATCTTTATGTTTATAGGTCTCGTGCCTATTTCAGAGGTTATAGGACTTGTTCCTATCTTGATGTTTATAGGTCTCGTGCCTATTTCAGAGATTATAGGACTTGTTCCTACGTTGATGTTTATAGGTCTCATACCTATCTTGATATTTATCGACTTATATGTCTATCTTGAAGCTACATGCATGTAGTTTAACTTATTTCACCAATCTTGGAGTATAGCGCCTTCCCCTTTTTATGAGATTTCTGGATTTCTATTTGTGATTTCTAGATTTGATGTTATTTATGTTATCACCAAATAGTTTCGGGGATTTTGCTTGTAGAAGCTATCTTGAGTTTTGATTTTTAGTGATTTCATTCTTGGAGTTTTGAAGTGTGCTTGATATTTGTCAATATATGACTTAATGATTATGCTTGAGTTCTAGTCCACTCTATCTATCATTTATCTTACTAACTCATTCATTATAGTCTAGACTGATCCATTTATTATTTTATAATACTCAAGTCAGCTCGAGATATTTCAGCTGCTCCAGTTTGATAGTTTTAGAGAGGATTCACTCCTGTTATCTAGTTATCATTCACCTTATCTTCATCTCGTGTGTGTGTGTGTGTGTGTATTCATGTAGTGTTGTATTTTGTATTAAGACTAGGTTCTTTATGTGCACATTCGTTCAAGAGATGTAGTATAGATGTATTATATGGATCATTTTGACCATGGTCTTATATTTGATATTATGTATCTATTCGATTTAATCAGCTTGTATCTATTTATATTCCACTTTGCATATTCTATGATTTATGATTCTGTGACTTGTATTTATCATATATTGTTTTGGATTATTATTATAGTCATCGTAGTATTTTTTAAGCCTAGATTACATACGTTGATTCCACTTAAAAGAATTATTTAACACACAAATCGACGTATCAATGTTCGCTTAAAGCAAAATACACGGATGGTCGCTCCTAACCAGTCCTATTCTCTGTACTAGCAGATGATATTACTCTGTAATATCCATTGGTAGTTTGGGACTCAAGGTGGAGCATCACATCCAGGTTTAGCCACCTCTATTTCATCATTCCCCCCCTCTTCCTCAATGTCAAACCCTTCACCTCCCCCTCCAATCAAATGCCACTGCTCCTCTTCCTTCCCTCATAACGAGCGACGTGCCGCCCTCCTCCGCTTACAGCACCCCCATTAACCTACCACAACTAAGCTTCCTTCAAGTGCCAACCGTGCACACCATATCTAGACCCATCACCTCTCCAGATCTGAACCCAAACTACCCTCCCCGACCCTACTCGGTCCATGGAACCTCCTCCAACCTCATGCTCTTCCTTATGCCATTCGGGTCTCGCCCCTTAGGAGATCACTTGGCTCAATGGGAACGACCAGAAGATCTTCGTTTACTTGGCCTCAGCAAATTTCACCTTTCTTCAAGGACACTCAATAAAATTTAGGGATTTCATCGCCTTCGGACTCAAGGAATTGTTCACGGCAGCAGGATTAGCATCGATCCTCCACCATGACACTTTTGAGCGGGAATGCTACCCGTGTTGCATGCTATTGACGCCCATTTGCTATACTATTTGATGAAGATGTCAGTAATCTTAAGTTGGAAGTGAAGGGAATCAAGATCGACTTGCTCGATGACTATTTTGGTTAGATTTTGGGATAGCCGGGGAAGGAGTGGACTTGGAGGATGCTGAGATTATTGATCAAGAGATTCTGTAGTAGATCTTTTCTAGAGATATCGGTGTTTGGAGGTCAGACAATTTGCAACATATATCCCGCCTTATCGTTCGCATAGTTCTGCAGAACATCATTCCAAAGACGGGGAGCTTCGATCAGATTTATCTATTAGTACAAAAGGCCACCTACGCCATCATGGGTGGTATGGCTATTTATTGGGCTCGTGCTATTATGAGAAACTGTAGTAGTCCTGGAGTTGGTACTCCACGGAGCTACTTTCTGTATTGCCATCTCTTCACTCGCGTCTTAAAGCGATATAGAGTGAACCTCTCTAGAGAGCCGGTCCAAAGGAAGGTCCCCAACTCTTCTGACAGAGCCTCTCTCAGGAAGATGGGGATCCCGGAACCACCAGTTTAGGTAGTGAGGCTAGCAGTAGAAGAGCAACCGTAGAAGGAGGTAGAGTAAGGAAATGGCCTTGAAGGATAACAGATCCCCGAGCTAGTCTCCATCTAACAGGTCCAGGCCGAGCTCCGAGAAATTCGAGCATAACAGAAGTGCCAGAACCAGAAGATCAGTTGTACAACTACCTTGCTACGCCCATTCCAAGGTTGCGGCAATGGCTCGAGCACCCATGTAACATCCCTAATTTTTGATAAAATTATTCAGGAAGTTTAATTAGATAAATTAAATAGAATAATGATGATAAGGGGATTGAGATTTGAAAAAACCATATGTAGGGTCGTGCTTATTAATAAAGTAAATGGGCTTAATTGGGTTAGTAAATTGATTAAATTACACATAGGCATGTTAGTAAAATAACCTTTTCATTTTACACGGCTATGACCTTTTCTAACTATCCATTCACGTTCATTTTTCTCAAATAAAAAACAAACGCAAAAAAACCCTAAGAGTCGGCCATTAACAAGGAGGAAAAGAAGAAGATTATAATCTAAAGCTAAGGATCAAAGCTAGGAAGGATTAATCAACAAAAAATCTCAACCTCCTTATCATATCTAAGGTGAATAATAACTTTTATATCATCTTTATTTTATTCCATGATTATATGTTTTCGGATTTATGTTTAAATTCATTTTTAAGATGATATGGATGATGATATGCTTGAACTATATTATGGTTGATTTATTTTAATTCATTTTCCTATGAATTAGTACAGTTTTAGGGTAAAACCGAGAGTCAAAGATTTTATAATGCCATGGAAAAATTTTATGCTAAGTAAAACATGATTTAGGAGATGGGTTTTGATTTTTAGAATTTTCCAAGCTATAGAAAATTTATTATGAATTTCTAAAGGAAAATATGATATAATTGGGATTAAAATTTATTTTGAGTATTTCAAGAAGAAATTGGGTTTGAAATTTTAATATGTATGATTACATGATAAAATTGAATTTCTGTGATTTTTGGGATTTTGCCCAATTGATTTACTAGGGAAAATAAATTATTTCAGGAGAGGGACTTATTTGCAAATACTTATTATATTAATGGAAGGGCTTAAACGTTAAAGTTTCTTTGATTTAGATCTGGTTAAATACGGCGGTTATAATTGTAAAGTATTTGAATTTTTTTTACAGTAACCAATCAAGGTATTACAACAGGCATGTTAGTTATAAAGTAATTATCATACTTAGCTACAAATCAGTGTTTCAGAAAAAAGGTTGTTCCGCCTAATTCGGAGGCACCTTTCGACTCCTTTATCTCCACATTAACCCAGTTGAAACCATTAAAGTCGAAACCAATGCATATGGTATCAATGTAATTGGTACAAAGTGAATTGGTAAGTAGCAGAAGGTAGGGTGTCGAAAGCAATGCTTTCGTCAGGGTCGAAACCAAGGTCCGCTTTTAAAAGGTAAGCGTCTGCCTAGTTTATGAAGGGCTTTCGATTGAGTCGATACCCTATAAAGTCGAAACCTTAGTTTGTTTTTTAAAAGTTAAATTCCTGCCTTGTTTTACTTAAAGCTTTCAACATTGTCGAAAGCCATGCTTTCGAAAGGGACTTTATAAATAAGCTCGAAGGGTACTTTTTCCTTAAATAAGAGCTTCCGAAAAGATTGTTTCGACCAAGTCGAGACCAAGCCACTAATTTACCTTTCGACTGTAGTGAAGCCACCTATGCTATCGAAGGGTTATCTCTATTTTAACTCAAACTAAGCCTTTTTCCTGAATGCTTTCGAAAGGAGTTGAAGGTTCCGAAGACAATGGAGTCGGAAGTGGGTTTTGACTCTATCCTTCCAAGTTTTAATTTAAAAGATTATGCTTTCGATTAGATGGTTTCAACACCATCAACTTTTTCCCCAAATCAATTTTATAAGTGGTTTCAAAAGAGATGCTTTCGTATATAATCATTTTGACCCATAGGATGTTTTTAAAGAGAAAACCGAATGCTTTCGATATAGTACTTTTATTTATTTTGAAGCTATGTTTTAAAGAGTATTTTGATACTTTCGAAAGGTACCATTAGTTTCGAAAGTGAAAATTTAACAAGGGCTTTGAAAGGTATGCTTATTATGTTTTGAAAAGAATCTTATGCTTTCGAAGGAGGTCATCCAGAGGTTTCGAAGGTGATGTTTTAAAGTTTCAAAACAAATAACCCACTCTCAATTTTAAGAAGAAAATACCATGGCATAACTAAAGATTTTAGAAGAATTATTTCTTCGTATACTTATTCACATTGTAATTAACCTATAACAGTACTTTAAGGAAGGGCGGGATAACCAATTAGGTTGACCCGATAGTGAATATAACTTAAGAAATGTAAAATCTTAATTAAAGATATGGGCAGAAGCCAATAGGTTTGCAGTAAGCCCATGAAAACTGTATATAACTAATGATATTGTCAGGGGCCAATAGGTTCATAGTCAGCCTAGGAAAACTATGATTTGATACTTTCAGGGGCCACTAGGTTTGTAGTTAGCCCATGAAAACTATATCCGGATTAAGATATTGACAGTCAGTCAATAGGTTTCTAGTTAGCCCATGAAAACTAGGATAAGAGATAAGATATTAGAGTTACCAATAGGTTCTTAGTGATCCCATGAAAACTATGATAATGGACAAATAGTCCATAAACATATAACAGGTTAATAGTAATCCTAGAAACTATAATTGAGATAGATAGTCGGAATGAATGGGGATGGGTAATCCAGATTAGATTTACTTATTTTTCATATCATCATAATGCTTTTGATACTATGTTTGAACCATTGTGGATGTAGGAGAACAGTATATGGTTTTATAAATATTTTAGGATACTAGTGAGGGGAAAACTCGTTCCGCTAAGCGGCGTGGTCTAACTATATATCTAAATGGGTTGAGATGGTAAATTATTATTCATACCAGGCTTTATGTCTGATTCAAAGTTTTTGTTTTCCCCTTAAATTCTCGGGTACTCATTTGATTTTGAGTAGGTTGAGAGTTAAGGTTTCCAAGTGTTCTTTTAGACGTATAAAGCTTCCGAGGACATGCAAGAGGCAAGCTTGTTATTAGAGTCCTTTTATTTTCCGCTATATGTTTTGTTCATAAAGACATATTCGTTTTCTTTCCTATTTATATACTCTGATCAACCAAGGGGGCATCTTCATATGTCACTCTTGGCGTATCTTGTAATAATTATATGTTATTTGAACGTGGTCTGCGATCTGGGATGATGTAATCAATTTGGAACATTTTGAAATGGAATGTGGAATTTGTTTGTTGTTTAAATTTTTTCCATATTCTTGTGTTTCTGTGTATCAATGTATCTAATATCGCCGTGTTTGGTCGCCAAGGATTAATAACTATGGATGACTATAGCATTCGTAACCGTTAGTTTTGGGCCTCCAAATAGGGGGATGTTACAAGTTGGTAACATAGCATAGGTTTATGAAACTTTAAAAGAAACTTAAACCTAAAAGATTTTCCAAACATAATCCAACGAATTAGATAATATGATCGAGGTTTGGGTTAATGTTATAGTAACGTACTTGTATTTCCTATATATAGTTATATATATAAGTGTGTATTGCCCACTCTCTTAGATCATTCTTTTGTATCTTACTAAGGCTCGTATGTAGATTTACGAGAATGAAGATATGGAAGTAGGAAATGGAAGTGGAAAACTCGATGGAGGAAGCACCACAACTAACGGAAATGCTCGACCCACTACCAGGAGGAACCCGGGTCGACAGGCTAGTGCTAGTAATCAAAATGCTGATGCCAATGTGAGTGCTGGAAATCCACCAGTAGATATGGGGGCGATGTATCAGTTCTTTGTTAGTTTGATGCAAGAAGGAGCTGCTGCTGGTGTTGCTGGAAATGCAGGAGGAGCTAATCATGTGGCTCCAGTTGGGAATAATTATGCTTTGCTGAGTAGAGATTACACCAGTTTGGGTGAGAAGCCATTCTTGGGAACAAAGAGTGCCATAGAGGTTCAGAATTGGTTGTTGCATTGTGAGCGTATATTTATTGATTTAGGCTTGAATGATGGGCAAAAGAGAAGATTGGCCTCTAGACAGTTGCAGGGGTCAGCACTACATTGGTGGAATAGTGTCACTACCAGAGTTTCGAAAGAGCAGTTAACTTGGGCTGATTTTAAAATGAGATTTGAGTAGAAGTTTGTATCTGAGTTTTCCAAGTCTAAGCTGATGAGGAAGTTTATGGATTTAGTGCAAGGAGAGATGTCAATAGTCGAGTATGCTACTAAGTTTGAAGAGCTGTCTCGATATGGATATGCTGTTATAGATACTGACATAAAAAGGAATGAGAGGTTCATTCGGGGATTGAGGCCTGAGCTTGCTAGAATGACCATGACACATATCCGTGATCCTAGTAATATAGTGGTGGAGGTGGCCATTCGCCATGAGGAGTTACTTGCTAATCTTACTAAAGAAAAGCCGGTGGAAACTCAGGGTTTTTAGGGGAAGAAGAGGAAGTTCTTTAAAAAGAAGGGAGCCCAGAAGAAAGATACTGCTAAGAAGTCAAAGGCTGAGGTAGTTTGCTATAAGTATGACAAGAAGAGTCACTTTGATAATGAATGCCGATCAGGAAATGGGAAGAAAGCTACAAGTAAGATAAATGCGAAGTGCTTCAATTGTGATCAAGTTGGACATTACAAGAATCGGTGTCCAGATCCAGTTAGGGAGGACAAAGGAAATTTTTTTGCTATAGGACCAGCTAGGCCTACCGCAGCTGATAAAGGAAAGACTGTGATGGAAGGTATGTTTTTGATTCAGAGTATTCCAGTTAGAATACTTTTTCATACCGGTGCATCACATTCATTTATATCTCAATGTTTGGTTGATAGATTATGTTTTGAACCCACCTACCTTGTTACTTCCTTAAGGGTTGCGAATCCAATAGGAGGGTATGCAACTCTAGGGTTAAGATGTGACCAGTTAGAACTTGACTTGTTAGGTTATAAGTTTACTAGCAATTTGTATGTTATTGATTTCATAGATATCATAATCATTTTGGGTATGGATTGGTTTGGTAGGTATGAGGCTAGAATATTTTGCCAAGATAGGGGAATATCACTGAGACACCCTGATAGTCGTAACCGAGTGATATTCTCAATAGAGAATACTGACCGAAGTGTCAGTGCTTTACTTAATGCTATGGAGGTAGGAAATGAGTTAGGTCAGGTTCAGGTAGCAAGAGAGTTTGCAGATGTCTTTGAGCCAGTCACTGGACTGCCCTCAGAAAGGGCTGTTGAGTTTAGAATAGATCTTGTGTCAGGAGCTGAACCTGTGAGTAGACCACCTAGCAGGATGACATCAACTGAGATGTAGGAATTGAAGGTGCAGCTAGTGGATCTAGAAGGAAGGACTTTTATTAGACCAAGCAGTTCGCCTTGGGGAGCAGCTGTGACGTTCGTGAAGAAACCAAATGGGTCGTTCAGGATGTGTATCGACTATCGTAAGTTGAGCGAAAGGACAATTAAGAATAAGTATCCTTTGCCAAGAATATATGATCTGTTTGATCAGTTGAGTGGAGCCAGAGTGTTTTCCTAGTTGGACTTGGTGACAAGTTTCCATCAGTTAAGAGTGGCGGAGGGTAGTATTCCTTTGACAGCATTTCGAACTAGGTATGGTTCATATGAGTGGTTGGTGATGCCATTTGGATTAACAAATGCACCTGCTTTCTTTGTGGCTTTGATGAACTGAGTTTTCTGAGAGTATTTGGATAGGTTTGTGTTGGTATTTATATATGACATTCTAGTCTACTCTAGGGATGAGAGAGAGCATGAAGTTCATCTTAGAATGGTAATTGAGACGCTGAGGCAGAATCAGCTAAAGGCAAAGTTTACCAAGTGTTAATTCTAGAAGAAAGAGGTAAAATTTCTTGGTCACATGGTTTCAGAGAAAGGATTGTCTGTCGATCCAGGTAAGATCGAAGCCATGAATAATTGGAAGAGACCAGAGACGATGACTGAGATCAGGAGTTTTCTTGGACTTGCTATCTACTACTGGAGATTCATTAAGGATTTCTCGCGGATAGCAGCACCCTTAACTAAGCTAACCAGGAAGGAAGTGAGATTTGTTTGGTCCAACAAATGTGAGGAAGCATTCCTTAAGTTAAAGCATTTGTTGACCATTGCACCCGTGTTAGTAGTTCTAGACGGAAACCAAGGACTAGTGGTGTATACTGATGCATGTGGAACTGGATTAGGAGCAGTGTTGATGCAGAATGGTAAAGTCATTGCCTACGCATCTATGCAGCTTAGACCGCATGAAGTTAGATATCCTACTCATGATTTGGAGTTGGCAGCTGTGATCTTTGCATTGAGATTTGGAGACATTATCTCCTGGGGGAATGGTTTGAGCTTTATACCGATCATAAGTTTTTACGGTATTTGTTCTCTCGAAAGGAGTTGAATATGAGGCAGCAGAGATGGCTATAGTTTTTGGTTGCATGTGATTTTGGTATAGAGTATACACTAGGAAAAGGTAACAAGGTAGCAGATGCTCTTAGCAGAAAACATCAGAACGTGGTGTTAGCTATGTTGGCAGAGTGGAAGGTTTAGAAGCTTTAGTCAGTTGTGATGTGTAGTTAAGATCGACTGCTGGTTCTAGTCAGAGTTCCGCTAGGTTGTCTTGTTTAGAAGTTCGTCCGGTATTGATTGATAAAATTGCTTCTAAGCAGAAGAAGGATCCAGTGTTGGCTGAGAGAATCAGAAGGCTTGAGGTTGGAACTGAGATCGATGATCAAAAGGATTTTAGCCTTGACCAGAGAGGATGGTTGAGAAAGAAAGGACGATTGTGTGTTTCAAATATGGAGGACTTAAGGAAAGAAGTTCTTGGGGAATGTCATCGGTCCAATTTTACGATTCATCTCGGAGGGACCAAGATGTATCCGGATATGAAGAGGAGCTTCTATTGGGGAGGCATAAAGAGGGATGTTGGCTTGTGGGTTAGGCATTGTGCAAACTGTCAACAAGTGAAAGCTGAACATCAGAAACCGAGCGGGTTGCTTTAGCCTTTAGAGATTCCAGTTTGGAATTGGGTTCGATATCTATGGATTTTATATATGGGTTGCCAAGGTCAAATAGAGGTAATGAAAGTATATGGGTTATAGTGGACAGCTTGACCAAGGGTGCCCATTTCATTCCAGTTAAGTCAACCAGAATGGCACCTGTTTTACCTAAATTGTTCCTGAAGATCATAGTTAGACTGCATGGAGTTCCTAGTCGTATAGTCAGTGATAGAGATGCTTTGTTCACTAGTGAATTCTGGAAGAGTCTACAGGAAGTGATGGGTACCAAGCTTAATATGAGTACTGCGTATCATCCTCGGACAGATGGTAAGACAGAGAGAGTCAACAAAGTACTCGAGGATCTACTAAGAGCTTGTGTATTGGACTTTGGTGGATCTTGAGAGGATCACCTACATTTGGTTGAGTTTTCCTATAATAATAGTTATCAGACAAGTATAGGAATGACACCGTTTGAAGCTTTATATGGAAGACCATGCAAATTACCAACATGTCGATTGGAGACTGGAGACAGATTAGTCTTAGGTCTAGATTTGGTTAGAGAAGCGTCAAAAAAGATTGAGTTAATCTGAGGAAGGATGAAGGAAGCTCAGTTAAGACAGAAGAGTTACGCAAATAAGAGGCGTAAGGACTTAGAATTCTCAGTTGGAGATAAGGTTTTCATTAAGGTATCACCAATGAAGGGTGTGATACGATTTGGAAAGTCAGGGAAGTTGACCCCAAGATATGTAGGTTCATTCCAGATTATAAAGAGGATTGGAGAGCTCGCATTCAAATTAGAGTTGCAGAGCAGTTTGGCAGGTGTCCATAATGTATTTCATGTGTCTCATCTTCGCAAGTATGTGCATGATCCAGAGACCACTATTCCTCCAAAAGAGTTGGAAGATTTAGTAGTAGAGCCTAATCTGACTTTTGTTAGACGCCGTTCGGATTGTTGCTAGAGATGAGAAAAGATTAAGGAATAAGATAGTCAGGTTGGTGAAAGTTCAGTGGAGCGACAACGAGAAGGACTCTACTTGGGAGATAAAGGACAGGATAAGAGATACTTATCCTGATCTGCTTTGAGGGTATGTCTATATTATATTTATATAGATAGTTTCTAGTCGGTTAGACTAGTATGGTTGTTAGGAGGTGTTACGGATGATTACCAGGTTTAATATTTAGTCCTTACTGAATTTCGAGGACGAAATTCTTTAATCGAGGAGCCTGAAACATCCCTAATTTTTGATAACATTATTCAAGAAGTTTAATTTGATAAATTAAATAGAATAATGATGATAAGGGGATTGAGATTTGAATAAACCATATATAGGGTCATGCTTATTAATAAAGTAAATGAGCTTAATTGGGTTAGTAAACTAATTAAATTACACATGGGCATATTACTAAAATAACTTTTTCATTTTACACGGCTATAACCTTTTGTAATTGTCCATTCACATTCATTTTTCTCAAATAAAAAACAAACACAAAAAAAACCCTAAGAGCCGGCCATTAACAAGGAGTCAAAGATGAAGATTATAGTCTAAAGCTAAGGATCAAAGCTAGGAAAGATTAAGCAACAACAAATCTCAAACTCCTTATTATATCTAAGGTGAATAATAACTTTTATACCATCTCTATTTTATTCTATGATTATATGTTTTTGGATTTATGTTTAAATTAAATTTTGAAGATGATATGGATGATGATATGCTTGAACTATATTATGGTTGATTTATTTTAGTTCATTTTCCTTTGAATTAGTACGGTTTTAGGGTAAAACCAAGAGTCAATGATTTTATAATGCCATGGAAATTTTTTATGCTAAGTAAAACATGATTTTAGAGATGGGTTTTGATTTTCAGAATTTTCCAAGCTATAGAAAATTTATTATGAATTTCTAAAAGAAAATATGATATAATTGGGGTTAAAATTATTTTGAGTATTTCAAGAAGAAATTAGATCTGAAATTTTAATATGTTTGATTACATGATAAAATTGAATTTCTATGATTTTTCCCAATTGATTTACTGGGAAATTAAATTATTTCAAGAGAGAGACTTATTTACAAATACCGATTTTGTTAATGGAAGGGCTTAAACGTTAAAATTTCTTTGATTTAGATCTGGTTAAATGCGCCGGTTATAATTGTAAAGTATTTGAAAAGTTTTATAGTAACCAATCAAGGAATCACAACAGGAAGGTTAGTTATAAAGTAATTTCCATACTTAGTTACAAATCAGTGTTTCAGAAGAAAAAAAGGTTGTTTCGCCTAATTCGGAGGCACCTTTCGACTCCTTTACCTCCGCATTAACCCAGTCGAAACCATTAGATTCGAAACCATTGCATTTGGTATCAAAGAAATTGGTATGAAGTGAATTGGTAAGTAGCGGAAGGTAGGGTGTCGAAAGCAATGCTTTCGTCAAGGGTCAAAACCAAGATTCACTTTTAAAAGATAAGCGCCTGCCTAGTTTTTGAAGGGCTTTCGATTGAGTCGATACCCTATAAAGTCAAAAAATTAGTTTGTTTTTCTAAAGTTAAATTCCTGCCTTGTTTTACTTAAAGCTTTCAAAATTATCGAAAGCCATGCTTTCGAAAGGGACTTTATAAATAAGCTTGAAGCGGTACTTTTTCCTTAAATAAGAGTTTTCGAAAGGATTGGTTTCGAACAAGTCAAGACCAAGCCGCTAATTTACCTTTCGACTATATTGAAGCCATCTATGCTGTCGAAGGGTTATCTTTGTTTTAACTCAAAATAAGCCTTTTTCATGAATGCTTTTGTAAGGGGTTGATGGTTCCAAAGGCAATGGAGTCGAAAGGGGGTTTCGACTCTATCCTTCCAAGTTTTAATTTAAAGGATTATGCTTTCAACTAGATGGTTTTGAAACCATCAACTTTTTCCTCAAAACAATTTTATAAGTGGTTTTGAAAGAAATGCTTTCGTATATAATCATTTTGACCTAAAGGATGTTTTTAAAGAGCAAACCCAATGCCTCGACATAGTACTTTTATTTGTTCCGAAGCTATGTTTTAAAGAGTATTTTGATACTATCGAAAGGTGCCATTGGTTTCGAAAGTGAACATTTAACAAGGGCTTCGAAAGGTATGTTTATTATGTTTTGAAAAGAATATTATGCTTTCGAAGGAGGTCTTCCAGAGGTTTCGAAGGTGATGTTTTAAAGTTTCAAAACAAATAACCCACTCTCACTTTTAAAAAGGAAATACCATGGCATAACTAAAGTTTTAAAAATATTACTTCTTCGTATACTTACTCACATTGTAATTAACCTATAACTGTGCTTTGGGGAAGGGCGGGATAACCAATTAGGTTGACCGGTAGTGAATATAACTTAAGAAATGTAAAATCTTAATTAAAGATATTGGCAGGAGCCAATAGGTTTGCAGTAAGCCCATGAAAACTATATATAACTAATGATATTGGCAGGGGCCAATAGGTTCATAGTCAGCCTACGAAAACTATGATTTGATACTGGCAGGGGCCAGTAGGTTTGTAGTTAACCCATGAAAACTATATCCGAATTAAGATATTGACAGTCAGTCAATAGGTTCCTAGTTAGCCCATGAAAACTAGGATAAGAGATAAGATATTGAAGTTACCAATAGGTTCTTTGTGATCCCATGAAAACTATGATATTGAACAGATAGTCAATAAACATATAACATGTTAATAGTAATCCTAGAAATTATAATTGAGACAGATAGTCAGAATGAATGGGGATGGGTAATCCAGATTTGATTTACTTATTTTGCATATCATCATAATGCTTTTGAAATACTATGCTTGAACCATTATGGATACAGGAGAATAGTATATGGTTTTATAAATGTTTTAGGATACTAGTAAGGGGAAAACCCGTTCCGCTAAGCGGCGTGGTCTCACTAGATATCTAAATGGGTTGAGATAGTAAATTATTATTCATACCAGGCTTTATGTTTGATTTGAAGTTTTTGTTTTCCCCTTAAACTCTCGGGTACTCAATTGATTTTGAGTAGGTTGAGAGTTAAGGTTTCCAGGTGTTCTTTTAGACAAATAAAGCTTCCGAGAACGTGCAGGAGGCAAGCTTGTTATTAGAGTCCTTTTATTTTCCTTTGTTTGTTTTGTTTGTAAGGGCAAACTTTTTTCTTGCCAATTTATATACTCTGATCAACCAAGGGGGCATCTTCTTATATTGCTCTTGGCATATCTTGTAATAATTATATGTTATCTGAACATGGTCTACAATCTGGGATTATGTAATTAATTTGGAATATTTTGAAATGGAATGTGGAATTTGTTTATTGTTTAAATTTTTTCATATTCTTGTGTTTCTGTGTATCAATGTATCTAATATCGCCGTGTTTGGTCGCCGAGGATTAATAACTATGGATGATTGCAGCATCCGTAACCGTTAGTTTTGGGCCTCCAAATAGGAGGATGTTACAACCCATAAGGGATCGGGACCATCCCATAGTCTATAGTTAGTATTTTAGGTCTAGTAGTATTGCTGTTGTCATTTTCCTTCCAACATTTGCTCTTTTCTTTTCTTTAGGCTGTTTGGGTTGTAACCATTGGTTGTCTCTTGTATAACAGACACATATGAGATGTGTTCCTATTTATTCACTATGTTGTTGTTTTTGGATAAGTAGACCACTCTTATTGTGTACTTGAAGAAATAGTATAAATATGAAAATCTCATAAAGACACTTAACTAATGGTAAATGTAATATAAGCCTGGAAGTTTACATATTCACAAATTTTAGCAAGCAAAGGAAATGGAAAGGTTGTTATGAAATCATATGTCATTATTCTTGTTCCTTAAAAGCTAAAGTTCATAAATATGTTAGTCTGTCATCATTTGAAAATAAAGAAAAAGAAGTTTTAAGGTCTATAATTAATTGCAAAATGCTAGGATTAAACATATGCATTAACTCATAATTGAATTCTGAATACGTTAAAATATGGCTTGATTTATTAAAATAGAAAAGACTAATGTTTGGAAGATTTTACGTTCGATTGAAAAAAAATCTAATTTTAAGCATTAAAATGATCTTTGGAAGTTTTTGTCCAAACATTTTAAATGAAATGATGTTTAAAGGTTTTTGGAAGTTAACTTTTCCAACCATATGGAAATTTGATTGAGAAGTGGAAAAGATTATTATGGAAAAATGTTATTTTCAAATGCGACATATTAGACGAAGGGAAGATAGATGGGTTAATATATATGAATTTAGCGGTGCATTAAGATTGACGTTAGGATAAGCGCAAACAATGACAACGAAAAAACTGTTTTAGTTATAGAATTGATATGTTCATACCTTTTCAACGACATATAAGAGTCCTTTTTGGATTCAATTCTATTTTAGAGCTTAAAAACAAGCCTCCTTATGCATATTGTACATAGAAAAATTTGGAGAAAATTGGGACAACGAGGAAATTTCCAATGTACAACGGGGTTGGTACCCAATAGAGTGATAAGAATGTAAAATTCTCCACCTAAATTCCTTTTCTGGCATAGGAGTGAACGTTCAAGGAAATGAAAATTCAATGCGTTATATTTTTAGATGGTAAGAACTAGATGCAAAATTAGTTGAAGCATGCTTCTAATCGTAGGAGTATGGAAATTATTATGTGAAAATGATTATTAAAACTTGCGTACATATAAAAACGCTAATATATATAAGTTGTTTGCATCATAGTTTCAAAATTGTTTTTAAAAGGAATGCCTTCATATAGGAGGTCCAGATTCAGAATCATTTTGCATAATGTTTTCTATATTATGATAAACTATGTACTTGTGTATGTTTGGCTATACAATTGGTTGTACACTAATTGGTTGAATAGTTAGGATGGTTGCATGCAATACCTCATGATTTAATCATCGTAGTAATTTCGAGGATGAATTCTATTAAGGGGGGAAAATGTAACACCTCGTAAAATCTATGTTGATAAATTAATAATTATAAGGCTCCAAAAATGGAATTTGAGAAAATGATGGAATTTGGCCATGAAACTTGTACCATTGTGTTTGTGGCAATTTTCTAAGCAACTTTCATATTTGGAGTTTCATGATCGGAGTTTAAATGAAGAAGTTACAGACGTGTAAAGATTTCGAAACGAAAATAATTAAAATAAAAAACATGGCAATAAAATAATTAATAACCAGGACCCATCGGTCGACCCCCCACCATGGGTCGGTCAACCACTAGCGGTCGACCGTTATAAGGGTGCAGTCGACCGGTCGAACCATGACGGCTAGGTTTTGAAACTTGGCCAGTTTCCTGATTTAACAATTATAATCTAACGGTTACGACTAATTTGAGCCCTATAAATACAAGTCTAATCCCTCAGTTCTCTTCTCATATTTTCTGGCCAAGAGCAGCGAAGCTCTGCCCTTTACTCTTCTCCACTACTCCGCCTAACTAAAAAATAATTAGTATTTATAAAAATTGGGGGAAATGAAAAATAAAAAGAAGAAGAGAAGAAGTGAATCAGTGTTGCTCAATAAAAAAGGTAAATTTCAATAACATAAATCTATATTCCCCTTAGCCCCAAATCTCTTCTCAGATCTATAGTTCTGATGCTATGTATATACCTTTTATACATATTTCTTTATATTAAAAAGGAGTCAAAGGATCAAATTTAGAACTAGGTGATTTGGAAAGCTTCAAAAGGTGACTGAGAAATTATATAATTTGTATATAATATTGGAATTTATTTCATTAGATTTTTGTTTGATTATTATGCATAAATAAGGATCTAAGAGTTATAGGCTTGAATTTAACTCATAAAACATTGCCTACATATTCTGTAATTTAGGAAAATTGAATAGGAATATTATTTACACCTAGATCTGGAAACAGTCCCCAAGTCATTAAAAGTTGAATGTAGAAAAAGATGTAGAATTTATTGCAGATCTATAATTGGTTGTAATTTTTTTTGTATAATTTAGATTTACCCTAATTCTATTGGAGTGTGAATTTCTATATTTTTGTTTGTTGGAAATATTATCCATTTAACGTCCATAAATTTGTATAATTCCTTATTTACATTAAAAAAGTGCAGTGTTTGATTTGACAAGGAATATATACAATAAGAGAAAGAAATGTGTAAAGTATGGATTTCCTTTTCATATTTTGCACTGTCTATTTCAATAAAAAAGAAATAAATAATTCCTTGTAATTTCAAACAAAGTAAATCTCTTATTTTAGATTAATATATGGAAAGTTACAATAAGAAACCTTTTTGGGAGGATAATTCTAACAAATTAAAATATGGAAAGGAATATTTTAGTTAGGGATCAATAACTAGAAATATAACAATAAAAATACAAACATATATAATCACATTAAACATTTGAATTAAAAACATAATTAATTCATCGTAATACAGGTTAATACTCGCAGTAGATGTAATTAGAATGTCAGAATAAATCGCGCAATAAACAATGGAATTAGTGAATAAAGATGGAAAGATTATAACTCCAAAATTAATTGGCAATGAATGTGTAATGAATGGTTACAGGAATTTAAATTGGTTATAAATGTAATAATGGGACTGATTAATGGGATTATTAAAGTAATTATGGAGAGACAAGGAAGGAACAATAAGTAAATATAGAATAAGTAAATAAATGTCTTTAGGAAATGTCCGGTTAGGATAATAATCATTTATTACGGACAAAATGACATTTATAGAAATAGTAAATAAACATGTTAACTGGTAATTAATTATTTTAATGCAGTATAATAGTCATTATGGTAAATCATGTAGCCTTAAATATACTAATAAAGATTAGTGGGCTTAGCCCAATACTAAACTTAGATTGATTAATTTGACTTAGTAGGTTGAGATGCGAGGTCGGTAGAGTTACAAACAGAAGTCTGCCTTTTGCTCAGAGGCTACCAGCAATTGTGTACACTTACTAATAATGTAGGACATCATCCACCATAGGACCTGTGGGAAAGGGATATACGTTGCGGATAAGAAAGAGAAAAATATTCCAGGGATTCGCCTTGGATTTGTGGTATTAAATGGCCAAGTACCATTTGGAAAATGGGGTCTAGTTCATATGCAATAGGAGTTGGTAAGTAACCAAAAGAGATATTTCCTTGACTTACTTAGGTTAGTCTAAATAGGGATGTCAGCTGTGGAGAGTCGGCGCGCTATGTCAGTAGTTGGTACCAGTATTTAGCAGTAGGTCTAGAATATAGGCTTTGACGCCCAATGATCCCAAGCGAGCGGTAGTAAGACTTGAGTTATGCCATGATGTATTTTTGCTTCCTACTCCTTTAAAATCTGTATGGGATATGCATGATCCTTATAGTAGAAAGTTAGTTGAAAAATTTGTTTAGTGGAGGTGGGCCAGTTAACCTTTAGATGAGTCTTTGAGTTGCGATTGTAGTACGATAATTAAATTTTATATTATATAAAGCCGTATATAGGAGTCATAAGTCTCTATAGCTAGAACCAATAGACTAGCATTGACAATGTGAAAGGACCGCTTCATGATTAAGAAGTATTAAGTGGCCGGAGTTTTGGGTAGAGAAATGATTAGAATATGTATATGTATGTATAATTGTGCATATATATTTCTGAAAAGTATACATTAGAAAAGGTTAGGATAGATATCTCGTATGTGCATATATTAGAAATAAATGGATTAGCCATAACTAATAGACATAACATGTAAATGGAAACCAGTCAGTATAAAATTATGTTGTGGATAAAGTATGCAATTTTCCACTCACCAGAACATTGTTCTAGCCCCCTTTTCATTACAACCTACATGATAGATTTAGAAAAACATGTCACTAAAGAAAGACAAAATGGTTGGTAGAGAAGTCTTCTAATTCATGCTCGATACTGACAAAGCATTTGGATGTCCAAGGAACACCGTTGATTCCGAGGTAGTAGCCTTAGTCTGTATTTATATCCTAATATATTTTACATTCCATTGTGAGTTTAGATTAATCGATTTCTAATATGCTTATGTTTATTATAGGTTACCAAAACTAAAGATCCGTACCCTAATGGACTTGTCTTTTGATTTTGTCAAAATTCGAGCTTATTAAGGTGTGGATTGCTACACTGGTGTATTATATTTATTACTAGAGTTTGTTGCTTATTCCACTGTGTAGCACCGTGGAGCTTTAGCAGTGCTTTACGTTATTAAGAGATAGATTTCCTTTGAGTTTGTTTTGATAATGTATAAACTCTAGTCCACTTGTTTTGTATGACTATTTTGGACCTTGCACTCTAATATTAATATTTGTTCATTTAATTATACATATATGTCTCGCCTGTTTTATATCTGTGTTCATATTATATTTATTCGATGCAATGCGAGATATAAGATATGTTATGATTATAGTTTTAGTTATTTCACCCTTGCAGTCGTCCTTCATCAGCCAAGTACCGTTGCAACTCATTATTTTGTTATATTGTGTGTCGGGGGTGTTGGGCGATCATCACACGTGTATCGGAGCTTAGGTTAAGCAATTCCTCACTTATGCCAATTGCTAGAGTCTAAGTTGGTACTTTGATCCATTAGAGACAAAGTAGATGACATACATTAGAATGAATCAAGTGATATATGAGAGAGCATACTTGTTATATATTTTGCTTTTCAAAACTATATATTAGTAGTATATATAGTATATAAGTAGCATTGCACAATAGAGCATCATAGCATTTTTCCTTTATGGGAGACTAACCATTCTTATTGTAGAGTTTAAGAATGGGCCAACATACAATGAACACTACTAGAAATTTTACATTTGGAGTAGATGGAGAAGGAGCGAGTTCAAGGATGGCTAACCCCGATGTGCAGGCTATATTTATAGAGATGATAAGGAACATGATGTAGAATATCAAAGGTGTAGTTGCAGTTGGTATTGGTGGTGGTGCTCCAGTGCGAATGCCCTGAGCCGACTTTGTTAAGTTGAATAAGAACTATTCTAGTTTAGAAGGCATGTCATTCCTCGGAATAGAATCGGCTGTGGAGGTTCAGGATTGGTTAGAAAGTAGGGAGCGTATTTTGGGGATTTAGAGCTAGAAGAAGCAATGAAGCAGAAGTTAGCCCCTATGCAACTTCAAGGTCATGTCAGGGGATGATGGAATTCTGTCAATATTATTACTCTAGGAGATCAGTTCACTTGGGAGCAGTTCAAAGCAAACTTTGTAGAGAAGTTCATATTGGCCGCCCAGAAGTCAGTATTATTTAGGAAGTTTGCCGAGTTGAAAGCAAGGTGAGAAGACTGTCTTCGAGTACATGGCTAAGTTCAACATGCTATCAAAATATGGATTATCTTTCATTGATACCCCTGTGAAAAAGAATGAGACATTCATCATGGGTTTGGATAATTATCTAGGAGAGAAGGTAGTGGGATATATCAATGAGTCCTTTGAGAAGTTGGTTAAGAAGACTTTGAGGCACAAGAGTCTTTACCCAAAGCCAGAAGATGAAATTGTTGTTTCAAAGGAGGAAACAAAACCGCAAGAGAGTAATGGAGGTAAGAGAAATGGAACAATAAAGAGAAGAAGTGGTCTTAGGAAGAAGGTAGCAAGAAGAAAGTCCATGTGAAAAAGAATGAGAAGTTCATCATGGGTATGGATAATTATCTAGGAGAGAAGCTAGTGGGATATATCGATGAGTCCTTCGAGAAGTTGGTTAAGAAGACTTTGAGGCACGAGGGTCTTTATCCAAACCCAGAAGATGAAATGGTTATTTCAAAGGAGGAACTAAAACCGCAAGCGAGTGATGGAGGTAAGAGAAAATGGAACAATAAAGAGAAGAAGTGGTATCAAGAAGAAGATAACAAGAAGAAAGTCAAGTGGGAGCCGAAGTGCTTTAATTGCAATAAGACTGGACATCTTAACAAGGATTGTAAGGCCCCAAGAGGTGTGGAGAGGAAGGTTTTGTCTGTGATATGGCCAGGCACTTGGAGAGGGGCTTCCAAAACAGCAGAAGTGTAAGTAGAGTGCTACTGCTTATGCATTGGATTTCACTCATACTTCATCAAATGCTCCACTGATGAAGGAGAAAGGGAACAGAATTCTTATGTGAGGTATGATTTGGCATTCTTATCTGAGGTATGCTTTATTTATGTTATATCTATGCGTATTTTTATTTGATATTGATACGCTAGGCCCTTCATATATCTAAAGACTTAGTGAGTATGTTAGAATGTTGACCTGACCTAATGGACAGACCTTTTGTTGTTTCAGACTTAGTGGTCATTCGAACAATTTAGTGACGATTTGTCAGGACTTAGTGTGTTGAGCCATGGATATTTGTTTGCTTGTGTTTGCTTTGTTTAGGTCTTGTGGTGTTCGGTATCATTTGGCGTGAGGCAACTAAAGGAATACAGAGCTGTGGTAAAATGGTGAGGTGCAGTAGAAGATGGAAAGGCAGGGGAGAGCGGAGGCTAGAGTAAGGATGTACATCTAGGAGGGCATAGTTATAGTTAGCTTGGTGTATCAACTTGAGGTTATGTCTTCGAGGAAGATGATGCTCAAAGAGAAAAGTGAACTGGAAGTGTAGGAGAGTGGCCCGTAGAGGAGGTTCATTAATGATGGTATATCTAGGTGAGGAGTACTTTTAGTATTCGCATGGTGGGCGAATGATTCTTTGATATGGTGTATAGTGCATGGAGCTTGAGAAACTTATACTGGAAATCCATATGTTATATTCTTGTCTTCTAGTGGAGCAAAAGTACAAGATGCGCATGGGGTAGTGCTTAAGGTATTAAGGAAACATGCCAGTTGAGGAATAGAGTCCCTAGTGTAGATACTGATAGAGTTAGGGGTAAGCCCTTAGGGGCAACCATGTAATTTGTTACATATATATAACTCGTTGACTAATCTTGTTCGAAATAAAGGTATTTTCTTTCTATTGTATACTTTATATAATGTGTTATATTAATCAATCAATTAAATAAATTAAAAGCATATTTAATAGAAAATCCATAAATGGTATGTTTTGTGATAGTAGTTACAAAGTGTTGTAATCGTGAGTAATTTATCATAATAAAAATAAATATACCATTTTAAATGTTCCTAGTCAAGATGCATCGAGACTGGATATCGATGTATTCGTTGAGATAAGAGTATGCAATGCTCTCCAAATGTTGGGCAGCGTATTACTCATGACTACCGGAGGCACTAAGACGTTACATACTGAAAGTTATTGGATAAATATAGAACGACCCACTTGATAGTTTTCTGTTGGTTAATATAACTAAGGTCAAACAGAAAATATCGATGTGACTGATTTACACAGTTCTCTCAACTTAAGAATACTATTGACCTTCAATATGAAATCTCCGCTTTAATTATAGTCAAATCATAGCATGATGTAACGACCCCACCGTGATACCCATATTAGCGAAGAACATTACAAATAAGGTCGTTTGCTAATTTGGAGAATACGGCTTGTTAAGGGTGATCGAATGTGAATATATCTTTATACTAACACTGAAACGTCATTTATATCTTTTTACTTAATATCTAAACTGAAATTTGATTTGTACAGTATTAATACAAAGTAATAGACACACTATTTCTGAAAATTAGAACAATATATCATATAAGTATCAGCCACAGATCACAGCCGAATAATAATTTCATATACATATACAAATTGTGAGTCTACAAAATAAAACACTAAAATCACATAATATATAAGTTTTACAATTCTTTAATATCAATTATACATTTTATATACAAGGTCCAAATTCCTAAATGGGATAAACTAAAAGCCCAAATGTTTATCTCCTTGCTAGCATAACCATTCAAAGGTCAACCTGTCCTATAACCTGAAAAGTTTCGGCCTGACCCCAGCAAAATAACACCCGGGTCAGACTATCTTTAAATATCCAATAGGGTGAGAACAAGATATAACACAAGAAAAAACAACATATAAGTAAATATAGATGTCCATGAAATAACGAGTCATGGGAATTAATTTAACGTATAGTTTATCACAAGGTACACGGTCATACATTTAAGTCACAAACACATATTAGTCACTAAACACATAATAACAGAATTATTTTAACATCCAACACAAGACACAAGAATATATATTTATTTCACTAACACAAAACACAAGAATATGCATTTATTTCACTAACACAAGACACAAGAATATATTTTTATTTCACTAACATAAGACACAAGAATATATATTTATTTCACGAACACAGAATTGTCACAGAATCCAAATATCCAGAATCCAAGAGACCTTAATCCAAACCGATCGTAATGATCATCCAAAACAATCACAATTATTGTACTCAAAACCTATGGCAAACAAACAAACAAATTGGTATCACTCGAACCGATCCAATACCAAGGATCTTACTCAGACCGGGAACATAGAATCACAGAATGATCTCAAGGATAGTCCATATTGATCATGGTGATTATAGAAACCAAGACACGATAAATCTAAATTTATTTAATATTATTACATTATTATGTTCGAAAAGAAATCCAGGAGTAACTTCTTAAGGATCTAGCAGCTACTTGCCGCACATCAAAAGAGAGCAAACTCTAAAGTGTCAAATACTATCACCTTAAGTAATCACTAGAATTTAACCAATACTTCCCATACCGTGTGGTCAAATCCAAGTATTTACTAAAATCTAGTAAATATTAATTATTGCGGATACCACTGGAAAACATAAACTACATCCTCTTAAGGATCTAGCAACCACTTGTCTCACACAAAAGAGATACAACTCTAAAGTGTTAAGTACTTTCCCAAATACAATCACAAGAATTTAACCAAGGCATTCCATACTACTCGATGGAGTTCGAGTATTCGCTATTGAGTTAGTAAGTTCCACTCAAACATTCTATTCAATGAGTTATACCATATTTGACGAAGCGTTATTCGAAAGCATTTAAACCAATCGATAACACTAAGTCAATTATTAGTACTCCTTAAATTATAGAATTAAGATTCTCAAAACATTTTTCTCTTTTAAGTTTATTTTCTAAAACACTTATTATAATTTTCCATAAATCCGTTTATCATTTAACTTTATAAAAGTATTCACAGGTTTGCTAAAATATTCCATAACTCTAAATTTTTCAAGATTTTACTTATATACACAAAGTTGTCTCAAATTTCCATATAGTTGTATTATTCACAAAACTATACTTCAAAATCAAATTTAATTACTCTTCCAAATCCATATTAAAATATAACCATTTTATTTAAAAATAAATTAATTTTATAATTTTCAAAACTACATTTTCAAATTCCATGAATCCTATATTATTTATTTAATAAAATCGTAATACTTATATTCCAAATCCATAATCACTTATATGTAAAAATAGATTAGATTTGTATTTCCAAAATCATATTGCCAAATCCATAAATATTTTACTAAACATGCTTAATTTATAAAATAACTTGTAAAATAATCATTTTAAATATTTATTAACTATATTTAGAAATAATTATAAGATTTATAAATATAAATAATTCCCTTTCGTAAAATTACTTGCATACGAAGTTTATCTATTTATTTCATTTAACTCAAATTTATGATTTAAAGATTTGCAGTTTCAACCACCTAAATCTCATAATTTTACAGAAAGTAAAACATGAAAGTTGTAGATAAAAGTCTTAGCTTTCAAACAAGAAAAAGATTGTCCAACTTAAATTTAAGGTTCAAAAGTTATAGCAGAAATAATTTTCAGATTTAAATTTATTAACTATGTCTTTCATTGACATGGCAGCGACAAAGAAATGAATTTTTGACCATTTAAACTTTAATATTATGCAAAACTCAAAACATAAAAGTTGTAGCACAAAGTCTAAACTTTCCAAGACTTCAAAATCATCAAAATCTGATAAGAAATGAGAAAGTTATGCTTAAATTACTAACAATGTTTTAGCTCAAAAAATTTGACAGGTCAGAGACAATTACTCTGCTAAAAACCCGATTTTGACCCAGAAATCTGCAAAATATGAGAAAATGCTTAAAAAAGTTCTTCCTTAGGGAATTATCTCCCCACTGCTAAAAGAATCAACACAATTGGATTCATTAATCAAAAGTTATGTCCATTTTACTCTCAGGTATTAACTTAGAAATTTTATATATGGCTATGCTATGGCATCAGTTTCAAACTCAATTTCGACTCAATAAACAGCAAAATTTCGAAATATGATTAAAAGACAACTTTTAACTAATTGAAATAAATTTCTACCACAAAAAGATTGTGTCAATTTGGATTATATTACCGCATGTTATCGCTAATTTACTGCAGCGATTTTTACACCAAATTTCCAGCAAACAATAACACAACAATCACACAAGTTTTCAACCAAATTGCAAACAATTCAATCAAAAATCATTCAAACAATTAGGTGCAGCAAACAAAAATTAAAAAATAGGTATGTGAGTGATTAACTCAACTTTTCCTTTGCCGTATCTTTCTAGAACCCATAATACAATTATTTCAACAATTCCTAAATTACTTTCAGCAAATAAAAAAAAGGTTACAACCCTGGATCAAAATAAAGATTAACCAATGTTTTAATCATAAAAGAAGATAGAGAAGATTGCCTGAAGTTGTCTTTTACTAAAATTCGGCAAAAGCCCTTTGATTTGCATCTTAATTTGGGAATTAGGAGGCTAGGGATTTTTTCCGTTTAGTTTTCCCTTTTCTCTACTTTCAAATTGAAGTTTGCAAAGAAGAAACATGAATGGTTTTGTTTACTGTCTTTTTGTTTTTGAATTGTGCTATGTACAGGTGTACGATCTAGATTAACCCTAGAGGGGGGGTGAATAGGGTTATCGCAATTTTCTCGAATTAAACGCGAAATCAAACTGTAGATAAATAAATATGCAGAAAAGTAAATCACACACAAAATTTACCCAGCTTTGGCAACCCCTGCCTACTGCTGCATTCCCAGATTTCTATTAGGATTAAACAGTATCCCGCTTACAAACACTCCTACAGACTCGCACACCCTGCTCCGCCTATAAAGCTTTGTAAACTCGCACACCTTGCTCACTGAACTAACCCTAACTAGAAAATCTAACACTACCTAAACCCTAGGTGGTGATTTACCCTTACTTGACTTGAAAAAGTAAAGACTGAAAACTAAAAAACACAGGTTAAAACCAGGGCAAAATTTAAATTGAAAATTTAAAATAATTTTTGCCCTCAAATAATAAATAACCCTAGAAAACAAGACCGGCCCACAAATTTAAAACTAAACCCTAATTAATAAACTAGCCCGGCCCATTCTTTATTTTCTTTAGACAAATGTAGGCTTGCTTCAATTCCCGTTCGATCCCCTTTCTCTGATAAAAGAAATTTGGCGATTAGAAAACTAGGGCTCCGTTCTTCTTTATGGCGATTCTGGAATTGTTAGCTTCGCCTTCTTGAATCTCTGTTGTATCTGGAATCGAGGCTATGACTTCTATTTGCTTGCTCCTGGAATTAGGGCTTTGCCCTGTTGCGATTTTAGGCTTCGACCTTTTGCCTCGAGTCTGGAATTTGGGATTAGTGCTTCGGCTCTCTCTCTCTGAAGTTCGTCTGCGATACCGGTATGTGAATTCTTTTTGCTTTGCTGGTTTTGGATTGATTGAACTTGATGAATTGTCAGTGATGATTTTTGGTTCTCTGTTTTGTTGCTCTGAATCACCACAAAATCGATGATGATTTTGGGTTTCTTTATATATGCGTCTGATTTGATTCCTTGATCTCCACGTTCTTGATTCTTTCTGTTTTTACGCTTTGATATATTGGGAAATTTCTTTTATCCCACGGCTTTGATTTTGTATCGTTCGATCTTGTTGATTTTAAACAGTCGTTTATTTTTGATACTTTCCTAATTTATAAAACTTGACTGTTTCCATATTTTTAATAATTGATTCTCTGTTTTTTCTTCTTCTTTGATCACCTGACTTTTGAATCTGATCATCTCGACTTTGTTCTGTGATTTTCTTTTCTTTTAGACTTCACTGTAAATTCATATCTCTGATCATCTGACTTTTCTCTGTGATATTCTTTTCTTTGTCAAACTACTTGGGTATTGACTTCGGTCTGACTTTGTTCATGACCTTGTTACCACTGCATATACTCTGACATTGTGATATCTGAACTGGTCTAGTCATTATGTATGTTGTCACTGTTCTTTATTTTGTAGCTCTGTTGCTCTTGACATTGTGATGTTGAACTTTACTTGTTGGTTAAACTATAGCCACTGTAGACATTTATTGAAGCTGCTGTGTTCATGTGCTCACTTGTACATTGTTGATCTTGTACCTGACTTTGATTGTTGAACTTGTTTGTTCATTTCTGTAGTCACTGCACTGTTGTTTTGGTTATATGTGCATGTTGTAGCTTTGACCATTTGTAGTTCATCACTGTAGTCATTGCACTGTTGCCATTGGTTGACCTTATGTGCTTTTGTATTGATGCTGTAGTCTGTTCACTGTTGTACTTACTAGTTCCCTCGGTTTCACTTGTACATGTTCATTTGGTCATCCATATGTGCATTTGTATCACTTGATCGATCTAGTTTCCTGACCTTTGTTCCCTGTTGTACATTCATCGGTTTACTCAAGACCATATATGTGCATACATACTGGTTTGAGACCTGATTGCTTTGAACTTGATCATGTTGGCATTGTTTGAGTTTTGCTTTTACTTCACTTTGAGCCTTATGTGTAATTGCTGTATGTATGGTTTTGTCTTCTTTGTGCCTGACCAGTCTTGAGCTTTTGTCCACTGTCATGATCATTGGTTCAAGTACTTGAGTTGAATCCAGAAATTTGGGTTTGACCTTTTGTACTAGTGCACTTGCTTTGTTCACTGCCATATTGACTGTGATGTTTAACTGTTGCATTGCTCCAAAGTATTCATGTGTAGCCTTCATATATGTGCATACATTTATTCTGAAGTATAGCTTCACTTGAGTTTTCTGATGCATTGCCTTGTATGGTATTGCACATCTAGTCTTGTCATTTGAGTTAATGTGGTTATGCTTCATGTACAGTTTCATTTGCATGTTGGACTAACTTGAGTTGCACTTTGATGTTGGTCGAGTCCATTTGCACTTGTGTTGAATCTGATTTTGATTTGACCTTGTGCACTCGAGTTGGCGAGGCAGTGTATACGTGTGTACTGCAGCCACTCGTAATTACATGTCCCTGATATGAATACTGATATGCACAGATATTACACAATCAAAGATGATGACGATAACCCATATATCTGAGACAGTTATAAAAACAAATTTTATATTTTTGCAAATTCAAATTTGTTTCTTTTCAGATTACTGCTGTAGTTGTTAATTATACAGGTACACAGGAGACAGGACAAATACTGGAGCTGGACAATGCAGATGCAGTAGACTGAGTGTATGAGTGATGTAGTGAGGACAGAAATGTAAATGTGAAAATGTATGAGTGAGAGTGAACTGTAAATATGAAATCAGTGTACTGTATGAAATCAGTGTATGAACTGAAAACATTGTACTGAATAAAATATTATATTGAATAAAATACTGATTGAATTTGTTAAATTCTGTGCAATAGTATTATTACTCAAAATGAATATTTATTCCTGTATGTGTATATTAAAATCTGCAAACACATCTAAAAATTCGATATATATATATATTTTGTTATCATCAAACACTAAACACAATCAAACAATCTCCCCCTTTTGATGATGACAAACGTATATATTAAAGATTTTGAAATTCCAGTAAATGTGTTTAATCATGAAAAAATTTAGCTCCCCCTATATGTATGCTCCCCCTACAACTGAGACTACTCCCTTAGAAGATTTAGTAAATTACAGACGAATAAAAGAATTATAGAAAGATAACTAACAACATTTAACAAATTTAGTAAAATATTCCAGAAATACATATTTCCTTATCAAAATCTCGTTCTTCTCCCCCTTTTGTTATCATCAAAAGACTGACAAAAAATAATGAAACGGTAGGGGAAAACAAATGGAAAAAACAGGGAAAAACCATAATATATCATAACAAGATAACAATTTCCACATTTTAGAGAATGGATCGATGATTTGGTTTTTATAATGAGAAGAGAGATGTTTTATTCTATTTATTATAATTTTAAAAAGATTTGACATTTAAGCACAAAAGAAATAAGCACTTACTAACCACGCATAACCATAAGGACTTTTAAATGGGATTAGCAGTTACTCATTAGTTATCAAGCTCCATCCATGCATAACCATAAGGACTTTTAAATGAGAATGGAGTGATGATAACCTCACATGATCCATCCATGCATAACCATAAGGACTTTTAAATGAGAATGGATGCATGAGAAATATTTTTTAAATTTTTTCTTTATTTTCCTTTTTAATTTAAAAAGCAATCACTCTTCTCATTTTTCAAAACCATTATGAATGATAGAAAGATGGTAGAAATAGAAATGGTCGTGGAATAAGTTACCAAATTAATCATATTATGAAATTTCATAAACCAAACGTATTTCCACTACTGAATACCATATTCGAATCAATCTTTGAATGATATCCAAAACAGGTTTGAATTCTAGAAAATGAAGTTGAAAATAAATATTCAAGAGTATTTCAACCAAAAATTGAAAAATGATTAGTCAATTTCCATAATCCCCAAATCCAAACTCAATCTTGAAAATCTGTCTTCGGGGAGGGGTTTTGTGAAAATATCAGCAAGTTGATTCTCAGTTGAAATGAATTCAATGCAAATGTTTTCCCTAGCAATGTGATCTCTAAGAAAGTGGTGTCTCACATCAATGTGTTTCATGCGTGAATGATGAACAGGATTATTAGACAAGTCTATTGCACTTTTACTATCACATTTTAATGGAACTTGTTTATAAACTAAGCCAAAATCAGAAAGAGTTTGCATCATCCATAAAATTTGAGCACAACAACTTTCTACTGCAATATATTCTGCTTCAGTGGTGGATAATGCAACACAATTTTGTTTTCGACTAGACCATGAAACTAATGAATGTCCTAGCATAAAACATGTCCCACTAGTACTTTTCCTGTCAACCAATATACCCGCATAATTAGCATCAGAAAAAACAACTAAATCAAAATTTTCACAAGAAGGATACCATAATCCAAATTTGTGTGTGTGTGAAAGATATCTTAAAATTCGTTTAGTGGCTTTTAAATGTGATTCTTTAGGGTTAGATTGAAAACGTGCATACAAACACGCAGAAAACATAATATCAGGTCTAGAAGTAGTAAGATAGAGAAGTGAACCGATTATCCCTCGATATTTCTTCTTTCAAATTGATTAAGTTCAACTTTGCATCTCTTAAATCCAACTTTCATTATTAAGAATCATTTCAACAAAATCAGATTCAATTTCAGAAATAAACCACTGTGACAACGAAACGCACACAAAATTTTATCAAATGAAGAGCGAGTGTGTATACCTTCCGTAGGATCACAGTTAAAATATCATGATTAT
Organism: Allium fistulosum; assembly: GCA_030737815.1. Taxonomy (NCBI): domain Eukaryota; kingdom Viridiplantae; phylum Streptophyta; class Magnoliopsida; order Asparagales; family Amaryllidaceae; genus Allium; species Allium fistulosum. The sequence continues at coordinate 591,332,089 of CM060905.1, read as the reverse complement.
CTCAAAAGCAATTTCAAGTTTTCACCAGTGAAGTTTCAATAGTTCCAACAGTTTCTAAAAATACTTTTATAGCATGAGTATTCAATAATCAATCAATATCATAATTTGACCAAGCAGATTAAGTTCAAGAAAAATGGTTGATCAATTTTTAAGCACAAGTCAAAGTCATAGATAAGAATAAATCATGTAAGATCATAGTAAGATAGAATCTGTCAACCATCATAATTATCTCGAGTAATTCTATTAAAAGATGATTGGTTAAAAAAAATAGAATTAACACAATCAATCATAATTGGCTGATTTAATTCAGATTATGATGCAGATTCTTACCGGTTATCTATCGTTTGAAAATAAATACAACTACCTGTTTTACCTGTACGATAATCTTTCGTTGTTTGCCCATAGTGAATCTGTCACCTTTATACTGGGCTAAGGAACGTTAATTTGACGCCCGTTGTGTATCTGGAACAGCCAGAATCCAGATAACACTAATGTTGTTCCTTAGCCTGCCACCACACCTACACGTTTAAAGATGTATGTGACCTATTTGTTTTTATAGGTCCATGGTTGTTAGTGGCAGAATAATTTTGAATAAACAATCCTTTTGGAACCCAAACTTGTTTTGTCTTTTCATTCTTGTTCCAATAAACATGAAATTTGTTTGTAGAATTTTTAGGAGCCCAAACTTTTATAAATTTTGTGTTCTTGTTCCTATGACTACAATTTTCAATATGATGTCCAATTATTTCACATTCAGTAAAGATACCCTTTCCTTTTGCACTATCATCAACTTGTGATTTTCCAAAACCTAGTCCTTTTCTGTTGTTAGCAAATAGTTGATTTCTTAACAACATATTGAATGATTTTTCTCCTCTAGAAAAGTTATTCAGTGATTTCTCAAGATCTTGGACTTTGGTTTTCAGTGTTGAGTTTTCAGACACAAGTGAGGTGCATCTATTTATAAAATCCTTTTTCCTAGTCTCAATGGTCTCTTTTAGATTCAAGTTTTCTTTTTCGAGATCCTCGAAGCTATTCTTCAGTTTTGATAATTCTGAATCTAAAGTTTTACAGTTTTTACATTCTAGGTTTTGAATTTTTTTCAAGTTCAATTTCTAACCTAAAATTTTCATGAACAAGTTTTTTTCTATCAGATTTCAGTTTTTCATTTTTAGAATCAAGAGTTTCAACTGTTTTAGTAAGATCGAGGCACAAATAAACAAGGTCTTTATAAGAATAGTTTTTTACCTCATTATATTCCTCTGAGCTTGATTCTGAATCTGATTTTCCCATGAGACACAAGTTAGCCTCCTCTGAGCTATCAGTCGAGACTTCCTCTCCTTCCTCATCATCCCAAGTTGCTGCGAAGTCCTTTTTCTTCTTTTTCTTTTCCTTGTTTTTTTTGAGAAGTGGAAAATTTTGTTTGAAGTGGCCAGGCTTATTGCAGTTATAGCAGGTTAATTCGTTTTCAGAGTTGTCAGAGTCTTTTGACCTATTACCACTTGACTTCTTCTTGCGTGGCTTGAATTTCGACCATCTTCTAAAATTATTGACAGCCATTGTAAGCACTTTAATTGGATCTTCTTCTTCATCATCGCTTTCTTCTTTGCTCTTTAAGGCAATCGTCTTCTTCTTTGATTCAGAATTGATGCGTTCCTCCTTTGATTTTAACTCAAACTCATACGTCATCAGATTTCCGATCAAATCCTCCATGCTGAGTTTACTCAGATCTTTCGATTCTTGTATTGCCGTGACTTTTGCCTCAAAGTTCATTGGTAAGACTCGTAATATCTTCCTTACTAGCTCTACTTCAGAGAATACCTTTCCAAGCGCTCTAGCATTGTATACCAGGGTTGAGAAGCGTCCAAACATGTCCTTTATGCTCTCGCCTTTGTCCATCACAAAATTCTCGTATTCATTGCTGAACAGGGCTAGACGAGACTCCTTGACTTGAGAAGTTCCTTCGTGTGTCACCTCCAAAGTATGCCAGATTTCCTGTGCTGTTTTACAATGAGAAATTCTATTAAATTCAGTTTTATTAAGAGCACAGATCAAAGCATTCATAGCTTTAGCATTTGTAGTTTTTAATTTCTTATCGTTAGCATCCCACCTCTCCTTAGGTTTAGGAATCTCAGTATCACCAATAGTTATAGTGGGAGGTGTATAGCCAGTTTCAATAATATCCCAAACATCATAATCAACAGAACTAAGATAAATACTCATCCTAGCCTTCCAGTAAGCATAATCATTCCCATTAAACATTGGTGGCCTAGCAATAGATTGCCCCTCAGAAAAAGCATTATTTGATGGATTCATGACTCTAGAGTTAAAGATAAAATTACCTCGCTCTGATACCACTTGTAGGATCTAGATTAACCCTAGAGGGGGGCGGGGTGAATAGGGTTATCGCAATTTTCTCTAATTAAACGCGAAATCAAACTGCAGATAAATAAATATGCAGAAAAGTAAATCACACACAAAATTTACCCAGCTTTGGCAACCCCTGCCTACTGCTGCATTCCCAGATTTCTATTAGGATTAAACAGTATCCCGCTTACAAACACTCCTACAGACTCGCACACCCTGCTCCGCCTATAGAGCTTTGTAAACTCGCACACCCTGCTCCGCCTATAGAGCTTTGTAAACTCGCACACCCTGCTCACTGAACTAACCCTAACTAGACAATCTGACACTACCTAAACCCTAGGTGGTGATTTACCCTTACTTGACTTGAAAAAGTAAAGACTGAAAACTAAAAAACACAGGTTAAAACCAGGGCAAAATTTAAATTGAAAATTTAAAATAATTTTTGCCCTCAAATAATAAATAACCCTAGAAAACAAGACCGGCCCACAAATTTAAAACTAAACCCTAATTAATAAACTAGCCCGGCCCATTCTTTATTTTCTTTAGACAAATGTAGGCTTGCTTCAATTCCTGTTCGATCCCCTTTCTCTGATGAAAGGAATTTGGCGATTAGAAAACTAGGGCTCCGTTCTTCTTTATGGCGATTCTGGAATTGTTAGCTTCGCCTTCTTGAATCTCTGTTGTATCTGGAATCGAGGCTACGACTTCTATTTGCTTGCTCCTAGAATTAGGGCTTTGCCCTGTTGCGATTTTAGGCTTCGACCTTTTGCCTTGAGTCTGGAATTTGGGATTAGTGCTTCGGCTCTCTCTCTGAAGTTCGTCTGCGATACCGGTATGTGAATTCTTTTTACTTTGCTGGTTTTGGATTGATTGAACTTGATGAATTGTCAGTGATGATTTTTGGTTCTCTGTTTTGTTGCTCTGAATCACCACAAAATCGATGATGATTTTGGGTTTCTTTATATATGCGTCTGATTTGATTCCTTGATCTCCACGTTGTTGATTCTTTCTGTTTTTACGCTTTGATATTTTGGGAAATTTCTTTTATCCCACGGCTTTGATTTTGTATCGTTCGATCTTGTTGATTTTAAACAGTCGTTTATTTCTGATACTTTCCTAATTTATAAAACTTGACTGTTTCCATATTTTTAATAATTGATTCTCTGTTTTTTTCTTCTTCTTTGATCACCTGACTTTTGAATCTGATCATCTCGACTTTGTTCTGTGATATTATTTTCTTTTAGACTTCACTGTAAATTCATATCTCTGATCATCTGACTTTTCTCTGTGATATTCTTTTCTTTGTCAAACTACTTGGGTATTGACTTCGGTCTGACTTTGTTCATGACCTTGCTGCCACTGCATATACTCTGACATTGTGATATCTGAACTGGTCTGGTCATTATGTATGTTGTCACTGTTCTTTATTTTGTAGCTCTGTTGCTCTTGACATTGTGATGTTGAACTTTACTTGTTGGTTAAACTATAGCCACTGTAGACATTTATTGAAGCTGCTGTGTTCATGTGCTCACTTGTACATTGTTGATCTTGTACCTGACTTTGATTGTTGAACTTGTTTGTTCATTTCTGTAGTCACTGCACTGTTGTTTTGGTTATATGTGCATGTTGTAGCTTTGACCATTTGTAGTTCATCACTGTAGTCATTGCACTGTTGCCATTGGTTGACCTTATGTGCTTTTGTATTGATGCTGTAGTCTGTTCACTGTTGTACTTACTAGTTCCCTCGGTTTCACTTGTACATGTTCATTTGGTCATCCATATGTGCATTTGTATCACTTGATCGATCTAGTTTCCTGACCTTTGTTCCCTGTTGCACATTCACCGGTTTACTCAAGACCATATATGTGCATACATACTGGTTTGAGACCTGATTGCTTTGAACTTGATCATGTTGGCATTGTTTGAGTTTTGCTTTTACTTCACTTTGAGCCTTATGTGTAATTGCTGTATGTATGGTTTTGTCTTCTTTGTGCCTGACCAGTCTTGAGCTTTTGTCCACTGTCATGATCATTGGTTCAAGTACTTGAGTTGAATCCAGAAATTTGGGTTTGACCTTTTGTACTAGTGCACTTGCTTTGTTCACTGCCATATTGACTGTGATGTTTAACTGTTGCATTGCTCCAAAGTATTCATGTGTAGCCTTTATATATGTGCATACATTTATTCTGAAGTATAGCTTCACTTGAGTTTTCTGATGCATTGCCTTGTATGGTATTGCACATCTAGTCTTGTCATTTGAGTTAATGTGGTTATGCTTCATGTACAGTTTCATTTGCATGTTGGACTAACTTGAGTTGCACTTTGATGTTGGTCGAGTCCATTTGCACTTGTGTTGAATCTGATTTTGATTTGACCTTGTGCACTCGAGTTGGCGAGGCAGTGTATACGTGTGTACTGCAGCCACTCGTAATTACATGTCCCTGATATGAATACTGATATGCACAGATATTACACAATCAAAGATGATGACGATAACCCATATATCTGAGACAGTTATAAAAACAAATTTTATATTTTTGCAAATTCAAATTTGTTTCTTTCCAGATTACTGCTGTAGTTGTTAATTATACAGGTACACAGGAGACAGGTCAAATACTGGAGCTGGACAGTGCAGATGCAGAAGACTGAGTGTATGAGTGATGTAGTGAGGACAGAAATGTAAATGTGAAAATGTATGAGTGAGAGTGAACTGTAAATATGAAATCAGTGTACTATATGAAATCAGTGTATGAACTGAAAACATTGTACTGAATAAAATATTATATTGAATAAAATACTGATTGAATTTGTTAAATTCTGTGTAATAGTATTATTACTCAAAATGAATATTTATTCCTGTATGTGTATAGTAAAATATGCAAACACATCTAAAAATTCGATATATATATTTTGTTATCATCAAACACTAAACACACATCAAACAACAGGAAATGTTTTCTTGTGAGAAAATTGCATAAGAAACCTTTTAATTTTTCCTAAGTGAGGTTATGGGCTTGTAATTACTTAAGGCCCATCAAAATAAATTAAATTCAAATATTTAGTTTTAAATTATCTCTTACACTAATTAAATTAATTCAACTAATCAAAGCTAAGTTATTTATCAATTTAGCCTTTTTTAAACTCTTTATTTAAAATAAATATTATCCCATTATATTTTGTAATCAAAATAAATCATATTTGATAAATCTAAATTTATTTTCTTACTAATGATTTATTTCAATTATCAAATGCTGTGAATTGATAATCAATAAATTATTCAAAACAAATTTTAATTTCACAATTTATATTACAAAATCCCAAAAATATAAATTAACCATAATTAACCGTAATTAATTTGGCAATTAACAATAGGGTTGTTACAGACTTCCCCTTAAAGAAATTGCGTCCCTGCAATTTCCGTAACGAAAGAATCTATAATAAAAATTTCTTCTTAAGACAATTATTTGTTAACTGATTTCTAATTTCATTTCCAAAACATTCAATTAATACCACTCCAAATTATAATGCTAAAAATCATATTTTTTTAGTTATCAAAATTTCTCAAAATTCTTTAAAATATTCTAACGCCTTAAATTTACGGAAAATTTCGCCAGCATATCCTTTGCACGGTTAACGTTTCAAAAATTTACAACATGTATATAATTACATAATATACATCTCATCTCAAGGATGAGGCATCCTGTAGAGAAAACAAAAAACGCGATATGTATCTGAGATACGTACCTTATATTTGGAATATTAGCGAGTCCGCTAACATTCCTTAAGCAAACAGTTTGTACTCTTATAAACGATATCTATTAACTTCAGATACCTGCATTTATCTCAAAAATTCATATTAGTATTTAATATCAAATTCATATCATATAGGAGATATTAACAATTCATGATTACATTTTAGTTAGATTGACATCATAATATTCCATAATGAAAGAAATATGTACCTAAATTTTCAAGTTTTAATATGTCAAAATGTCACGTTCGATGTTTAAGAACCCCTATCGATAACATGGCGCCCTATATATTGATCAGAATCCTTAAACAACGTCCGGATAAGTCAACACAATAGATAATCATAAGTTTAGATGCATTTATTTTATTATCTCTAATATCCATGCATCCAATTTTAAATAAATGCAAGCAACAAGCTATTCCTAGCAACCAATCAACTAATCAACCAAAACATACGTAATCACTTATAGCGGAACAATTCAATGTCTGAAATTCCACTGTGCAACTTTGGTTAATTCGTGACCATTTAACTCTTAAGCTTATTTACTCAATTTTCTCTAATTCTCTTATTTAAAAGAAAAATTGTTTACTTTAAAATTGATTCATTCCAGTTTAATTCCAAAATTTTCTACTCTAAAAGATTTTACTTATTAATTTCCATAAGTTTAATGTCACAAATTCCAATTTATCAATTTAAAATTTTCAAATCAATTTACGCCCCAAATGATTATCCCAATAATCATTTTATATTCATATCCCTAATTAGATAATTAAAGCTATCTACCACACATCCCAAAGGCCAGGACTCTAAGTCATCTAGGTTTCGGATCCGTAATATTATTAGTTATAATGTTCTGACACGGGCCTGGTACCAACTATAACGACCCCACCATGATATCCATATTAGCAAAGAACATTACAAATAATGTCGTCTGCTAATCTGAAAAATACGGCTTGTTAAGGGCGATTGAATGTGAATATATCTTTATACTAACACTGACATGTCATTTATACCTTTTTACTTAATATCTGAACTAAAATTTGACATGTACATTATTAATTTTAAGTAATAGACAAACCGATTTCTCAAAATCAGAACAATATATCATATAAGCATCAGCCACAGATCACAACGGAGTAATAATCTCATATACATATACAAATGGTGAGTCTACAAAATAAAATAGTAAACTCACATAATATACAAGTTTTAGAATTCTCTAATCTCAATTACACATTTTATATACAAGGTCCAAGTTCCTAAATGTGTAAACCAAAAGTCCAAATGTTTATCTCCTTGCTAGCATAACCATTCAAATTCAACCTGTCCTGTAACCTGAAAAGTCTCGACCTGACTCGAGCAAAATAACACCCGGGTCAGACTATCTCTAAATATCTAATAGGGTGAGAACATGATATAACATAAGAACCAACAACATATAAGTAAATACCGATGCCCATGAAAGAACGAGTCATGGGAATTAATTTAACTTAGAGTTCATCACAAGGCACATGGTCATACATTTAAGTCACAAACACGTAGTAGTCGCTAAACATAAAATAATAGGATTAACTTAACATCCATCACAAACACATATTTATTTCACTAACACAAAAGGCAATAATATATATTTATTTCACTAACACAAGACACAATGATATATATTTATTTAACTAACACAAGACATAGGAATATATATTTATTTCATGAATATAGAAAAGTCACGGAATCCAAATATCCAGAATCTAAGAGATCTTAATCCAAACCGATCGTAATGATCGTCCAAAGTAATCGCAATGATTGTACTCAAAACCCGTAGCAAAAAAAAAATGGTATCACTCGAACCGATACCGAGGATCGTACTCAGACCGGGAACACAGAATCACATAATGATCTCAAGGACAGTCCATGCCGATCAAGGTGATCGTAGAAACCATGACTCGATAAATCTACATTTATTTAATGTTATTATATTATTCTGTTCCAAAATAAATCCAGGAGTAAATTTTTAAGGATCTAGCAGCCACTTGCCGCACACCAAAAGAGAGTAAACTCTAAAGTGCTAAATACTATCACCATCAGTAATCACTAGAATTTAACCAATACATCCCATACCGTATGGTGAAATCCAAGTATTTACTAAAAGCTAGTAAATATCACTTATTGCGAATACCACTAGAAAAACTGAACTACATTCTCTTAAAGATCTATCAACCACGTGTCGCACACTAGTAGAGAATACAACTCTAAAGTGTTAAGTACTTTCCCAAATACGATCACAAGAATTTAACCAAGGCATCTCATACTACCCGGTGGAATTCGAGTATTCGCTAATGAGTTAGTAAGTTCCGCTCAAACATTGTATTCAATGAGTTATACCATATTCGACTAAGAGTTGTTCGAAAGCATTTAAACCAATCAATAACACTAAGTCGATTATTAGTACTCCTTAAATTATAGAATTAAGATTCTCAAAACATTTTTCTCTTTTGAGTTTATTATTTAAAACACTTATTATAATTTTCCATAAATCCATTATTATTTAACTTAATAAAAATATTCACAAATTTGCTAAAATATTCCATAATTCTGAATTTTTCAAGATTTTACTTATATACACAAAGTTGTCTCAAATTTCCATATAGTTGTATTATTCACAAAACTATACTTTAAAACCATATTTAATTACTCTTCCAAATCAATATTAAAATATAAACATTTTATTTAAAAATAAATTAATTTTATACTTTTCAAAACTACATTTCCAAATTCCATGAATCTTATATTATTTATTTAATAAAATCGTAATACTTATATTCCAAATCCATAATCATGTAAAAACAGATTAGATTTATATTTCCAAAGTTATATTTCCAAATCCATAAATATTTTACTAAACATGCTTAATATATAAAATAACTTGCTAAAAATTTATTTTTAATATTTATTAACTTAATTTAGAAATAATTCTAAGATTTATAAATATAAATAATTCCCTTTCGTAAAATTACTTGTATACAAAGCTTATCTATTTATTACATTTAACTCAAATTTATGATTTAAAGATTTGCAATTTCGACCACCTAAATCTCATAATTTTACAAAAAGTAAACATGATTGTTGTAAATAAAAGTCTCAGCTTTCAAATAAGAAAAAGATCATCCAATTTGGATTTACGGTTCAAAAGTTATGACCGAAATAATTTTCAGATTTAAATTTATTAACTCTTTCTTTCATTGACATGGCAGTGACAAAGAAAAGAATTTTTGACCTTTTAAACTTCAAAAGTATGCAAAACTCAAAACATAAATGTTGTAGCACAAAGTCTAGGCTTTCCAGAACATTAAAAATTATCTAAATCCGATAAGAAATGAGAAAGTTATGCTTAAATCACTAACAATTTTTTAGCTCAGAAAATTTGACAGGGCAGAGACTATTACTCTTTTAAAACCCCGATTTTGACCCAGAAATCTTCAAAATATGTGAGAAAGTGATTAAAACAAAAGTTCTTCCTTAGTAAATTACCTTTCTACTGCAAAATAATTCAACACAATTGGATTCGTCAATCAAAAGTTATGTCCATTTTACTCTCAAGTATTAACTTAGAAATTTTTTATATGGCTGTGCTATAACATCGGTTTCAAACTAAATTCTGACTCAATAAACAGCAAAATTTTGAAATACTATCAATAGACAACTTGTAGTTGATTGAAAGAAATTTCTACCATAAAATGATTGAGTCAATTTGGATTATTTTACCACTTGTTATCGCTGATTTACTACAACGATTTTTTACACCAAATTTCCAGCAAACAATAACACAACAATCACACAAGTTTTCAACTAAATTGCAAACAATTCAATCAACAATCATTCAAAAAATTATATGCAACAAACAAAGATTTTAAAATAGGTATGTGAGTGATTAACTCACCTTTTCCCTTGACATAGTTTTCTAGAACCCACAGTACAATCATTTCAACAATTCCTAAATTATTTTTAGCAAATAAAAAAAAGGTTACAACCCTAGATCAAAATAAAGATTAATCAATGATTTAATCATAAAAGAAGATAGAGAAGATTACCTGAAGTTGTTTTCTACTAAAATTAGGCAAAAGCCTTTTGATTTGCATCTTAATTTGGGAATTATGAGGCTATAGTTTTTTTCTTAGTTTTCCCTTTCTCTATTTTCCAATTGAAGTTTGCAAAGAAGAAAAATGAATGGTTTAATTTACTGTCTTTTGGTTTTTGAGTTGTGCTATGTACAGGAAATGTTTTCTTGCGAGAAAATTGCATAAGAAACCTTTTAATTTTGCCTAAGTGAGGCTATGTGCATGTAATTACTTAAGGCCCATCAAAATAAATTAAATTCAAATATTTAGTTTTAAATTATCTCTTACACTAATTAAATTAATTCAACTAATCAAAGCTAAGTTATTTATTGATTTAGCCCATTTTAAACTCTTTATTTAAAATAAATATTATCCCACTATATGTGGTAATCAAAATAAATCTAATTTGACAAATTCAAATTTATTTTCTTACTGGTGATTTATTTTAATTATCAAATGCTTAGAATTGATAATCAATAAATTATTCAAAAACAAATTTTAATTTCACAATTTATATTACAAAATCCCAAAAATATTAATTAACCGTAATTTATTTGGCGATTAACAACGGGGTTGTTACACATGACGTCCATCGAGTGACTATAGTTAGGTCGAGTAGAATTACTGAAAGTGAAACACTATTCAAGAGAGGATTCGTCTCCTCGGTTATATGGGGTTAGTATCATGGTCAACTTAGGTCAACTCAAAGTCAAAGTCACTGGCTAAAGCAATTCGGTTAATAATAATAATTATTATTCAATTAAGGACTTTGTGTTTGGACTATATAGTTGAAAATGGAATATATTGGAATTTGACCAATGTCAAATTCCTTAAGTCTAAAGCGATATGGTTTTTATGAAGAGAATTGGTGTAAAAATTAGTCACAACAAGGTAATGCTTAATGAAGTAAAATTGGATTTTACCAAAACCAAGTAAGCGATAAATTTGGCTAAATGTCACACCACCTTCTAAGTGATGTGTGAACGTTAATATTCGAATTGTTCGATACTAATCGCCGACCAAATTTACACCTAAAGTTTCACACTACCGAAATGACCACCTGATTTAATTAAAATATAATTGTTATGAATTAATTAATATTTATGAAATATTAGTTATAAAATTTTATTTGGTGTGTTAAACAATATTAAGCAGTGTGTTTATAATAGTTATAAATATATAGATCGATATTCGATATAGGTATACGTTTAAATTGGATTTAAATTACGATGAATTTTGTTCGGGTTTGAACTAGGTTTGAGGCCCGTAAAGGGCATGATAATTTCAGCTAAGAAGTGGAAGAAGTCAGGCCATCCAAGGGATGATTAGGTGGGTGGGGTTTGAATGGTTAAAAGGGAAAGAAATGGTAAAGAGATAAAGAAGGATGGTGATCCGCTTTTTGCTCCATTGTCTCTCCTTTATGTAATGCCACTTAACCCTCATTTTCTATGGACTTTTTGCCACTTATCTTTGCTGAAAATTTTGACTAGAAACTCCATTCCAAGTACCAAAAAATTCCAAGTTCAAATACATATCAAAACGCTTCAAGCTGATTGACGGTGGTAGATAATTAGGAGCTCGCATCTTCCAAGCCGTTAATCCGATTCAAGGAGTACTCAACTTCGTTTCAACGTATCTTTAATAGGCTTTAGGAAGGGTAATTCTATGATTTACTTTTATTTATCGTTATTCAGTTAATTGTTATATCAATGATGCTTAGGTAGAAATACACGAATCTAGTTTATCGGTATGTTGTCACGTATGTGATGTTTGAAAATATATTAGTGCATCTATGTACAAATAAGTAAATAAATAAAATTTGTTATCATTTTGACTGTGTATGGGCATTGAATTCTCAATCTACTTTTAATAATAATAATAATAATTTTATATTTAAAAATTATTTAAATATGATTTTACTAAATAATAAATCATTTTCTAAAGAATAAAATTATATAATAATTGTTTTAATATTTATAAAATTTCATTTTTATATAAGTATAATTCAAAAGTAATATTTTATTTATTTTAATATATTTTATTTTTATTTTATATTAAATATTAATTTAACCAATTACCTAACTAGAAATTAATTATATAAACAAACAAATATATATATATATATATTAAAATAAAATGTGAAATGAAGTGTAAAATTATATCTAATAATAAAACATAAATTTCCAATCTAAATTAATTTTTTAATAATTTTTAATATTTTCTAAGCGGGTTTTATATTTAATTATAAATTGTTTACTTAAAAATCATTTTATAAATATAAAAAAATTATTAAAATTTTTATATGAGCCGAGAGCTTCCTAGAAATTTATATTAATTTATTAAAAATTATTATATATATATATTTATATAGATATGTTTGTAAATTAATAAATATTTATAATTAAAAAAATATATATATTAAAAAAATTATTTCCTAAGTTGAAAGTTCTCTGTAAAAATATAATAAATTTTATACATATATATAATTTATTATTTATATATATAGATATTCAAATATGTTTGTATAGTTATAAAAATATATTATTTCGACTTATTTATATATTTAGCAAAATTATTATTTTATTCTCGGGCTCGCTACAGTAATATACACAACAATATTTACAATCAAATTATTTTATTTTTATTATTAAATGATTTTATGATTTAATTACACACACACATATATATATACACTCATATATATATTTTATATAAATAATTTATAATTTTATAATTATCAATTATTTACACTTAATATACAAATAATATATTTCACATATGTTAACGATATAATCGTTAACATCCAAAAGGGCATTGAAAGTGAATCAAGATGAAGATCCCTTTCGAAGGACTCCGAAAGGGCTTGTATTGTTAGAACCATGGTCCAATATTGCAATCCTATTTCTCCGCTCCTTTTCGAAGGTATCAAAATGAGGTCAAGAACCTTCTTTAAATGGACCTTTCGAAGACGTTAAAGCTGCTGCAATGGGATGGACTCCTTCGAAAGCAAAAAATGTTCACAAGTATTCAAACACCTTTTGAAAAAGTCCTCCCTATGGGGTTGCTTTAACAACCACAAAAATAACCCTTTCGAAGGTCTTTTTCCCTTCGAAAGGATTCGAAACTTAACATGTATATATTTAAGTAAAAAGTGGATACAATGTGCCATAAAGCCTTATTTTGAATAAATATCGCAAGTTCAATGGACTCGATAATATTACGTTACCATCATCACGTTACTTTAGTGTCGCATAGGCTTTGGACGTGATGATAAAATCAAGATATCCAAATAGGTGCTATAACATAGCATATGCAAATAAAGGGTTAAGAAGATAAGTGTGTATCATGTGCAATTGGTCATTAGACAAGCTAATGGCCGAGATGATCATTCTCATGTTCAAAATCAATATCTGATCCATGCATCCTCTTTTTTATTTCTCACAAATGGATTACAAGTAATAGAGTTTGTCCCCAATTTGATTTAGGATTACAAAAATTTGATTTGGCAGAGAAATGTAGAAAAATGAAAAACCGGTCCCCAAGTTGGACCCCTAGGGTCGTATTTATAGATGCGGGTTAGACCTTTCCGCATCCATCCTTTCGAAGCCGTTGAAAGGTCTCTTTTCTGACCTTTCGCACCCATCCTTCATCCTTCGTCCTTCCGCTTTCATGGTCTCAATGTTGTGGGTAGGTATTCAGGTCTTTTGTCATGCTTGATTCAGCCCTTTCGTCTCTATCGAAAGCATTTTATTAATGGAAATTGATCCAATTCTCATCAATACTTATTTCAAGTACTTTTAGAGCCTTTCAACACCATCGAAAGGTATGCTTCTTTTGGTGGCGAACGAATCAAGGTACACCATTGTGTTGTTTGAGTATAAGCAGAAGCATATCTGACCTCCTCATTGCCTTCGAAACCTCTTCATTGTTGTTAAGATTTTGTGTTAACACAGTAAATTACTATTTGAATGAGTGAGGAAGGGCATTTGGATAGAATCAAAAGGATTTTTTGGTGGTGGAAGGATCATTGTGAAAGGTCACTCACAATGGATAAGGCTTCTTGATGGACATTTGATGGTTACGGAAGGTGGCTTTCGAAAGTAATCCCTTTGGTTAATGCGAAAGCCCATCTTCTGATGCTTGTGAAAGCAATACTGGTCACATGTGAAATCTTCCTAATACTTGTGGAAGGGTTCAACCGATTCGAAAGGCTAGTCTTTGCAAAACTATGCTTTCGAAAGGGATGTTTTGGTAGAATCTTCTCCTTCGAAAGGTATTTTTAACACATACGAAGCTCCTTTATGCATGCAGAACCAACTATCTCGGAAGGATAAACTGAAGCGGAAGGGTAGTCTTGTCCCCTTTCACTCCTTCGGAAGCCCGTACTCAATTTAATACTTGCAGAAGCATCTGATGCTTGCAGCACCAATCCAATCTCTTCAGAAGCTACTTCAATCCCTTCGAAACCCCGCTTTTGAACCATGGTGGAACACTTCCTTTGAATTTTTGTGAACTTCTACAATGCTTTCGTAGGCCTTCTCTCATACCTACATTCTTGAGTGAGCTTTATGGTTAACATTTTGCCTCCCTCCCCGATATGAAAGAAGCTTTTGTTCTTTAGGGAAAAAATCCAAGAATTCTCTTTTTGCATTATTTCATCCTCAATGGTCCTTTTTATCAATCTCATTTTCCTGCAAGGCACAAAGTAGATAACATTTCTTATCGTTGATTCAAAACTTATGTAAGAATATGTTCGATAGTTTGTCCACATTATTGGCGATATTATTAGAATTCCTCATAATAGAATTCTAGAAATCTACATAATGGAAATTAATAGATCATCTTCTAGAGAAAATAAGTGAAGAGAAATCTACAGTTAGGAACGATCAAAAACTGGAAATTCTTGTCTGACAATAATAGAAGTCCCGAGATCCAACTTTGGTAACAGTGAGAGAAGACCAAAAATTAGTCCCTGTTTAATAGAAGTCCAAAAATACTAATATGAAATTAATAATAGAGGGCCAGAAATCCAAATTCGGCCTCAATAATAGAAGTTTAGAAATCCTTTTCTGGAAATAACTGGTAGAAAACCAGTAACAATTGTCTGGTAGCATAAAAACCCAAAATTCATCATCTGGAAATAAGTCGTAGAAGGCCAGGAATCCTCATTTAGGAAGAAATAATAGGAGTTCAGAAATCCTTATCTGGAAATAATAGAAGACCTAAGACCTAGAATCGGGTGTTGATAAGATAAGCCAGAAATTAATAGAAGACTAAAAGTCCATAATAGAGGTCTTTAATAACAGAAGTCCCGAAACCCAGATTTGCGAATTAATGAGTGAAGTCCAGAAACTGGATGTAAAAGACCAAAAACCCAGATTCGGATATTAATAAGTGAAGCCCAGAAATCATCTTCTGAAAATTAGCCGAATGCTATATATTTGATAATGAATGTAATTTGGGAATTATCGTCCATATATAAGTTTAGAAATCTGTTCCTGGTATTAGGAAGTAAAGTTTAGAAATCACTATTCGAATAATGGAAGTTTAGAAATTCTCATCTGTTCCTTTTGTTCTGCACCACTCTTTGGACTTTGATTGTTCGAATCTTTTGCTTTGTGTCACCTTTCTAGTTCTTGATTCTCTCAACATGTGCCATCCTTTAGGCTTCATATATTGTTATGGTTTTGTGTGCCACTTCTCGAGCTTAGACGTCTTAGTCCATTGTTGTCCGGTGCACTTGGTTAGCTTATCCACAAGCAGGACCCAAGGACTTACCCGATCTCCATTAATCTAGACTAGAGCTAAAAACCACTATTTCACCAATTTAGTTAGTGTAATTAGTGTGTTTTGGAGAGACTAACATAAGAAGATAATATATTTGCTATTTGGGACCTTTGGGATTTGTGTAGCTACTCTTCTATATCTGATTTACTAAGGAATCTGTGTGCTTTGATTCAAGGCAAGTGATTTTACCTCTCTCGCTTTACTATGCTTACCTATATAGTCAAAAATGTGATTTTTTGATATAATTATTCAAGTTAAAATGTTTTAAATATAGATCTGATATTACAACACCCTAAAACTAGATTTAAAAGGATAGAATTGGATTTTGATGTATTTTATCCTATCTACCGACCGTAATTGCTATTTTATAGAAAATCGGATCAAGGACAATATATATTTGTAAATTGTATT
This sequence comes from Allium fistulosum, assembly GCA_030737815.1. NCBI lineage: Eukaryota > Viridiplantae > Streptophyta > Magnoliopsida > Asparagales > Amaryllidaceae > Allium > Allium fistulosum. Next base: position 591,315,664 of record CM060905.1, on the reverse strand, counting down.
TGGATGGATTATATGTGTTACATGAATGTTGTATGATGATATTTGTTAGTTGTATGGATTGCTTTGATGTGTTTGCTAGTTTTTTTTTGCATGCTTAGAAAAGTGGTATGTCGTTTGGTTTAAGCGACACCAAAGTTGCTAAAATGTGATGAAATTTGGATATATTTTTTTGGAAGATGTAGAGAATCTTCTTTGATAGTTTCAATTAGTTTGGAGTTGTTTTGCTGGTCTAAAATCATGTCGTCAAAAGAGATTGGTAATGGAAAAAATTGCTCGGAATGTGATGAAATTTGGATTTGATGTTCTTGAAGACTTAGATCATACACATCAAGTTTCAAGTGATTTGAAGTTAATTTTATAGTACAAAATCATGTCATCAAATCAGGTCGGTAATTGTGAAAAAGAGGTCCGGGGTGACCACATGTAGTTGTCGTTGTGTGCTTCAAGTTAATAAGGAGGTTGCTTCGGGTTTTTGGAGCTTTTACTTTGGGATGGACTTGGGAGTGCAATGGGATGGAAACTTTAGATTTAGTCAAATTTTGATAAAAGGGAAGAACTCGATACCCAGATGATTTATTCCGAGTTTTTAGATGGTTGGTATCGAGAATTTCATGGCATGACTTCAGGTTAGCTTCAAGGCAAATTAGGAGATGCAAGAAGTGGGGGGACATCAACTTGGCGAAGTTTTAAGGAAGGTCAAAGGACTCGGTATTGACCACTTTTGATGTCGGTGCCGACCACTTTGGACCATGGTCAAATGAGTTGAAGTTTGGGGAACGTGCACGTGTTGTCCTGATGTTTGTGTACGTGTGTTTATTTGATGGTTGATGCTCATTTTCGATGGTTACAATGTGAACAAGATGACAATAAACAACGAGGCAAAGGCGTGATGCTTCAATGCGATGGCTTCGAACCTGTGACGACATGAGATAGGTGATTACAGATATTCCAAAGTTCAGCAACATGAGGCATCTGATTGAGTACTTTAGGTGGGAAGTAAATGGGTGGGACTAGAGTAGTCTAGGGAAGCACATTTGATAGGGTGAAGCGATGTAGAAAGGCATGAGATGTCTTGGATCGAATAGGATGCTGAAGAGATCATTTATAACTCTGGATAGGATGGTTATTCCTATTGGCAAGGGTATGTGAGGACGTTTAGCTATGTACTCGGGGCCGTGTGATAGTCTGGCTTGCTTTGAGATGGCAGTACCTATGAGATAGGTATCTGAAAGAACACCAGATCCAATTTTAGCATGAGATGTCACCGGCCTAGGAGGTCGTAGAGTGAGTTATCATGTATCCAAGAGACCTTGAAAAGGTCATGATGATGGACGACTTTGAGAACGTCATGGTGGAGTGAGATTCCAGAAATTATCATGATTGGGTGAGACTCCAAAAATGATCATAGCAAAGTGAGACTTCGGGAATACCTTGAGAAGGTGATGATAAAGGGCGACTTTGAGAAAGTTATAATGGAATGAGAATCCAAGAAGAACCATGGAAAAGTGAGACTTTGGGATGGTTGTGGTGAAGCGAGGCTTCGATGATAATCATGGTAACGCGAGACCTTTGGAATGGTAGAAAAGATGCTTAATGAGGTGAGACCTTCGGAATGGTAGCGAAGATATGTGACCTCGAGGACTATTGTCGTTGCGTGTTACTTTATCCTTGTTATGATTGGTGTGATTGTTGGATGTTGTTTGTTGTTGGTATTCTTGAGATAGGCATCCTGGCACCCATAATTCATAGTGTAGCATACACATATGACGATGATAGTCATATAGCATATATTGCATTGCGCTAACTCTATGGATGCAGGGATAGGTCATATATGATTATCCATACCCTATGTCCTTTACTATGTCGGTTTTCATAGTGCTTTTGAAATTTTTTATCACTCATACCAGACTATTGTCTTACATGAGATTTTATGCTTTGCTTTTTATTATATCGGGTACTCTTAAATGAGTAGACTATATAATAGGTTTGTGATTAGGTCATGGAGCTTTTCAAAAAACAAGTAGGTGGTTGTCGTTGTTATATTTACAAATGTTTATTGCTTATTCTGCCATGCAGCACTATGGAGCTTTAGTAGCGCTTTACCTTGTTTAGAAATATATTTTATTTGATTTTATTTTGATGATGTATAAACTCTACTTCCCTTGTTTCATATGACTATCGTGGACCTTGCACTATGATTATTGTTTTAGCTCATTTGGTTATACATATCTATCTCACATGTTTTATATCTATGTTGATATTATATTTTATTCAATACTTTGTGAGATATACGAAAGGTTATGATTAGAGTTTTAGTTTTTCACCCTTGACGATTGTATTACATCATCAAATATCATTGCAGCACATTCTTTAGGTATATTGGGTACCAAGGGTATAAGGCAGTCGTCACACCATGTCTCATATGAGGTCATAAGCACAAATTCGGTAGGCACCAAATTCAACATATGCACTGCGGTTTCCAACGTATATCCCTAATAGGAAAGATGTAACTCAGCTTTACTCATTAGGAACTAACCATATCTAATAGGGTTTGATTCCTTCTCTCTAAAACACTTTTGTGTTGCGGAGTATAGGGTGGAGTAATCTAAAAGGTAATCTCATTATCTTTTAAGTACTACTTGAGCTATTATCAAACATATTTTTCCTCCTAGATTAGATTGAAGTATTTTACTCTTATGGTTCATTTGATTTTTAACCTCATTCATATATCTTTTAAATTTCTGACAAACATCGGTCTGTTCTTCATAAGAAACACATATCCTAGTATTGAGAAATCATTGATAAAAATTACAAAATAAGAAGTGGTATCCTTAGTAACTATAGGCATTAGACGACATACATCATATGTACGACATACATCAGTATGTATGAGATTCGATGGTTCATTAACTCTATCATTGCTCTCACTAAAGGGCTTCTTGGCCATTTTTCCTTTAAGACATGACTCACATGTATCAAATTATGGTAGTTAACTTTGGTTTTCAATTTGTGTAGTCCATTTGTCACTTATAATATCTAGCCTATAATGCCGTAGGTAATTATTATTAATGACAACATTGGAAGAATTATTCACAGCACAGATATAATTAGAATTAAGAACATAAATGTCATTATCCAAAACACCATTTCATATTTTACTTTCGTCCAACATAAAATTTAGAATATTATCAACACAATGTAAAAAACATTAAGTCTCAGACAATCTAGACACAGAAATTATTCCACAAATAAAGTTTTTAACATAATAGCAATTATTTAAAATCATCTCTAGTCCCTTCATAAAAGCCAAGTGATAGTCTCCAACTGCAGCTGCATCTACTAGAGATCCATCAACAACTTGAAGTTTCATTCTCATTTAACACTTTGCCACATGTCGCCTGTTCCTAAGTGCCTGTAACGAATTAAAGTTATGAGTCCCAATTTGCAGATCAAGCGTATAAAAACCAAGATCATTAATTGATTGCAAAAGAAATTTGAATCATAAATATATCGGTAGGAGCAGTAGAACTATTATGTTTCTTCTCTTTGACAATATTTATGTAATTTGAACAATTTAGTTTCAATGCCCCTTCTTGTGACTATGATGACACTCATTTATGCCATTTGGAGCGCTCTTCTTACTTTTCTTGTTAACTCGTTTTCTCTTCTTTAAACCATTCGAAGACAATGTTTTCCCTTTTACCATGAACACTACACCTTGATCCTTAGATGAAGACTCAACTGATCTCAATATATTGAGCAGCTCCAAGAGACTTACATTCAGTCGATTCATATTATAGTTCAATATGAACAACTCAAACCATGGAGTAAGAAACCTTAGGATCAAGTCCACTTGTAGCTCAATGCTTATCATAACATCCAATTGGGGAAATCTATCCATATAGCCTTTTATTAATAAGACATACTCATCCACACACATGCTCTTCTTCATCTTCATAGTGAACAACTTCTTAGAAATCTCATGCTCTGTAGAACGAGATTGCTCCCCAAATAACACTTTGAGGCTATCAAAGACTTAATGGACATACATGTTTTTATGTCGGCTTTGCAATTGTAACGACCCGATATTTTCAACCATTCACGTCCATTATAAGTGTATAGGTAGACACTCATGCCGGAGTTGAATTGCTCAAAATACCGCGTTGTAAATAAAATTTGGCAAATCTCAGAATATACAGTAAATAAATAAAATCACAGATCACAGACACAGAGTAAAATAATGCAGCGGAAGTAAAAGAAATAGTAGTTCATGAAGCTACTATCTAAATATGTCAGAGTTGCATAAGATATAACAAAAGAAATAGAGTACAACAGAAGTCTAAATACAATAACCAAGTATAAGCTGAGTAGGACAATGGAACTGAAGTAGATAGGACAAGACAAGCAGATAATCTCCAGCGATTCAAATCTCCAAGAGAGTGGAAATCCAAATCTGTGAATAACTCAGGCTAACCCGAGCGTAAAGCAAAACACAAAACACTCGAGTCAGGACAATATATACTTATATAATGTAAACCAACTCAAGTGAACTGTAATAAGGTACAAGTAACTTAGAAGATGCTTGGGACCGCCCATCCTCTAAGGGTCCGTTAAACTATTTACTATATAGTAATATACGCTATATACAGTAGTGTCTAATCAGTAAAGTATAATCATATAGAAAATAGCGTTAAGGGGATGGAGAACCTTAACGCGGTCGGATCTTAAAATCATAATCGTAGTAAAGCTCGATATGGTAGGTGATGCGGCACAACTAGGCAATGCCAGGGTAGATATACCAATTACGCACACGGACTGATGGATACGCATAGCAGCCACTACCGTTCCACCTCGAACAACACTCCCAAATCGGAGGATGGCCATCTAATCAATCACAAGTAAGAGTATAATATCGAAGAAATGTGTCCGAGAAGAGGTGCTACCTCACTGGTCCGAGATCGCTCCTGTTTTAGCCACCTTATGCCAACTCACGGGAGTTGGGTCCACGTAACATACCTTAAGAATGTCGCCACCATCCTACTTCATTCTGGAATCTCCACCGCGTACACGGCTGTCAAAGTGGTTTTCGGTATCGACAGAGAGTATGTCATATCCGATCCCGGTCTCTTTGCCAACCAATCGTTATTATAACCCGTGGTTATAACTTTTAAAAACAATACTTTACTTCAAAATAAGATATCATTTCAAAATCATGTCTTTATCAAAATAAAGATTTATCATTTCCAAATCATTTCAATATTCCAAAATATCGTATCCTTTCAAACTTCTTTTCAAATCATTTCAATATACCAAAATATCATATCTTTTCAAACTTCATTTCAAATCATTTTAATATATCAAAATATCATATCTTTACAAAATTTCATTTCAAATCATTTTAATATATCAAAATATCATATCTTTTCATAATTATACTTCGAAACCAAAATCATTTTTATTTCAAAACTATGTTCATTTCAAAACAACATCATTTCCATTTCAAACATATATTCACCTTTCAAATAGTCTATACTTTCAAAGTTATAATTCTTTTGAAACTAAAACATTTGAAATCATTATACATTGAAAATCACAACATTTCGAAAACATATATTTGAAATCATCTTTTAATTCTACATATTTACAAATTTATTAAATTAAACCCAAATTCCAAATTTTAATTTAATTTAAACCATCATTTTCAACTCAAATTCAGTTTACTAACAAACCATTTCAAATCTTATAATTTCAAATATAGGTTTAATTCACAAAATACAATATTCAATCTTTAGTATATTTCAAAGCTTAAATATCCCACATTTCATAAATTCAAAATCATTTATATACATTTCAAAATATCAAAATATTATTCAAAGCATCATTCATTTATTTCATTTAAATACCATTTGAATCCATTCATTTTATTAAATTTAAATACCATTTTAAACTCACATTAAAATCAAATTCTTCCATTTAAAACCATTTAAATGTCTCTTCATTATCTTTAGAAATTTAACATTTAATTTCCAAAAATTATATCATTTTCCAAAGATTATTTTTCATTAAAATTTATTAAAACAACAAAATACAGTTTCCGTAGCACTTACAAAATGCTACGTAAAGTTATAGTTTAAAATAGTTCATTTAACAAAACGACAGCACTTAAATGCTGTAATATATTTCCATTAAATTTAAAATAAACTTAAATGTTAAGTTTAACCACTACAGCACTTACAAAGTGCTATAATAGCCTTTATTTCAAATTTTCTTTTTAGTTCATTTAAACAACTACAACATTTGCAAAATACTGTAATATCTTTTACATACATTTCAAAAATGCTGTCAAATCAAATTCAGAGTTTAATTACCATTTCACAAATTTAACTAAATTTCCAATTTTATTTAATTAACTTAAACCTTTAATTAAAACTAAATTTCACATTTCCAAGTCAAGTTATATTTTAAAAGATCACTTTTAAACATTCATTTATTTAACCACTTAAATTCATAGAAAAATCAATAATACTTTAATAAATCATTTAAATTAAAATTAAATCAAATTATCATAATTACCATTTTCCAAATATAATTTAATTTCCATTTTATTTATATAACTTAAATATCATTTTTAACCAAAATTCCAAATTTCCAAACTTGAGTTATATTTCAAAAAATCCAGTTAAACCATTCATTTATTACATTTTTAACACATAGAAAAAATCATAATTTCTTTAATTCAAAATATTTCAAAATATGTTTAAATCAAATTTCATAAATTTATATTTTTAAAATACTTAAAAATATCCAAAACACCTTATAAAATAACCACGGACCTGTATATAGTTTTCTAGCCTAGGTCAAGTGATACGGATATGTATCATTTCAATCCGTAGTTTAAAAAGAAAAATCCGGGTTCTATCATTTCAAACTCGCAATCCCAAGTTAAAATAAATTAAATAAAAACCATTCAGGCCTATCATTTCAGCCCATAACGATTTTTCCCTATTCTAAAGTCCGTTCGGGTATGTATCATTTCAACCCATAGTGATTCTAGTCTACAAGGAACTTGCAATGGTGATAACTGATATAAATAACAGAATAACATTAAATAACAGTAACATATGATATAACAGGTGTAATAATAGGTGTGAACATCATATGATAATAATATAGGCATATATAACATGATAATATATTTCTATAGATTCACAGGGTGTCAATTTACTAGTTATATAGGTACATATTGTCTGGTGAGAATAACTCACTTGTTTAAGCTGAAGATGACGACCAAACACACAACACAGAATCTTTGAAGGCACGACAACATGAATATGATTTGAGAGTGGAGAGCCAAATATAATTGCCTTGTATACATATAAACAAAACAGGACAATGTATACATGAATATGTAACACAAAATAATATCGAAATGACTTGAAATAAAAAGCAACAAAGGGCAAAGTGATTCGACCTTTCTTTAACCATTCAAGAGATTGACCAAGGGGATCTTTTGCTCAGCCATAGCTGGACATAATCTCAGTTTATGGCATCAAAATAGCATGGCAACAAGGAGATGATGATGGTAGGAGTTACATATGAATAAGACAAAGGGTCAAGGCAAAATAAGTGGAGGTTTGGTGTATTTTTGGCTCATCCAAAGGAAAGTGGGGCTCGTCCCTTGCATGGTACAGGTCTGGACAGTGGAGGGTGATGGTGCAGCAGCAGCCAAAGGTCATGTAGCAAGTGGTGGTGGTGGTGGCTAAGGGGGTGGCCAAAGCAAGATATGGAGGGTAGGTGATGATATGTGTGGTCTAGACAATGTTTTGTGGAGTTTTGTGGTGATGGGTTCAAGTGGAAGGTCATGGCCTATCTTGGTCAGAGGGAAGGGAGTGTTTGCTGTAGTAGATGGAGGAGGTGATGATGGGGATGAAGGTGGTAGAGGCTAGGCCAAGCAAACATGTGAAGAGATCAAGCAAAATCATTGAAAGAAAAGAGGAAAAGTGAAGAGAAGTAGTAGAGAATGGAAGCCATTGGCAAATTTTTCTTAGCCGTGAGTTTTAGGAGATGAGAACTGAAATTTTGAGAAGTTTTTCACGTGAATAAGAGAGAGGTACAGCTGAAGAAAGTATAAGGAACGGCCAAAATAACTGATGTATTGATTGAAAAAGAAACGGTAAAAGAAACGGTGAAACGACTTTACGTTTCTTAGCTTTTAAAACCTTCCATACTTCCTTTTCTTTTAAATCAAATAAAATGAAATAAAATTCAGCAAGTACATCTAAAAACCGAAACAAAGTGAAATAAAATAAAAATATACAATTAAATTTAAAGAAAATATAAAAAGAATTAAGGAAATTGCTTAAAAATAGTAAACTAGTCTAGAAAATTTGAAATTGAATAGAATAAATTTTAGAAAATTCATATGAGTTTGTAATATATTTTTAAACATAAATAATAACATAAAATAAAAATATATTCACAAAATAAATATTAAAAATTTAATTTACATATAATTTTTAAATGGAGAAAATAGCAGAAAATAGGAAAACAGCCTTTAAAAATAGGAAATCATCATAGTAAATTTTGGAAAATTTTATTATTATTTTTAAAAATATTTAGAGATGAAAATATACATAAATTAACATATTGACACATATTAAAATAAATAATAAGAAAGAAAATATGATTTATAAAATTTAAAATAGGCAAAATTGCACAATAAAACAAATTATACTAAAATTTTTAAATGTACATAACTTTTACATTTTAACTCCGTTTTTAACGAAACGAAAAGTAGTGTTCAAGTTATTAAATCTATTTTCATAATAAAAGATAAAATTTAAAATTTCAAACTATTTAAAATTTAAACTTAAAAGTCAAAGTTTGACTATTGACCAAAATTCACATTTTCAGGAAATATTTGAAATTCTAATCCACATCAAAGTCAAAGTTTTTATATTTAAAATAACAAAATTTATTCTTTTTCAAAAATAAAGCTTTTGAATCTGGAAAAAAATCAATTTAAGAATATTTGTAAAATACAGGGTTGTTACAGCAATAGTTTGTCTAATATATATAGCACTTAAACTTGGGCGATTTCTAGGTCCATAACCCATTTTTTATAAGCAATTATTAAGTTGGGATCAACATTTTCAACGTGTTTTCTTTTGAAGCTTCGGCTATTAATGACCATAAGCATTCATAGGTTAGTGCTATTTTGATTGCTCTTAGCCAGTCTATGTAGTTAGGTCCAGTGAGCTTGTTGTTTTTAGAAAACAACTTTGGCATGGACATTTTTTCTACCAATTTAATTTAAGTAAATTAGGACATTTATACATTGAAAATGTTCTTATATTAGTAGTAAGGTTAAACTTTATATTCCATTTTACTGATAAGCCACACATAGATTTTTATGTTTCTTAAAAATTTAAGAGGAAACATAGAAATAATTCGATTTCACTGGTGAGTATTAGGACTCGCTTGCCTTAGGATTATGACCTTGAGTTTGCTCAATAAATCATAGGCTCGCAAGTGATAAACAACACTTTATCGGTTATATCATATAAAACTCCTAATATATGGTCTTTGTCGTATTCCCATTTCGACTATGAGTTTGCTCAATAAATCGAAAGAGACTATGTACTCGTACCTACCATTTCATAACGACCAAAGTATAGTATATGTACCTTGAGTTTTCTCAACAAACACATCGAGTTATCTTACCTCGTCTAGTCAATATAGTAATCATACTAAACATACCATCTATAGCTTGAGTTTTCTCAATAAATAGAGAGTATGCAAGTAATTTATTAATATATAAATGGTAGATGATAACCCTTATATTAAAGATTCATAATCTTTAATATATTTATTTGAATGATATTGAATTAAATAATTTAGTTCTTATGAATAACCTCGTGATTTAAGTGTTAGACAAATCTTAAACCATGATATATGTACTATACATATGTATTTATTCCTTATATATAATTTGGATTTATTACAATTCCACTTTATTTAATTAAATCATATTTTATTTAATATTAATTAAATAGTATCTGAATAATGTAATTAATTAATTAACATTTTAATTAATTTAATTTTATTCATAGTAAACATATAAAATATAAATATACATATACTATAACATTTAGTATATACACATATCATTATACATGTATATATTTGTTAATTAACATTTAATTACTAATTTAATTAAAACAATTTTAATTAAATTTAATTAATTTAGAAAATTTAATTATTAGTTACCTTAAACATTTTAAGATAAATATACATATATCATTGTATATGTTTTAGTTTAATTAATTAACTTATAGTTAATGATTTATTTATCTTATCTTATATTATTTTAAAAAATGTAAATTTATTAAAAGAATTTCAAAACACTCTTGAAAAATATTTTATAATATTTATAAATTTTCTTACATATTTTAAGTCAACCTTTTAAATTTATGTATTATTTATAATTTCAAAATAGATTCTGAAAATTAGCCCAAGCCTAAAATCAATTTGGGCCTTTATATTAGAAATAATCTTTCGACTTACTTCATCCTTCGGGCTATGCCAGTATCTAAGTAGGGCAGCCCAAACCCAACCTTTGGCACTACTTTCCTAGACACCCTACTAAATGGGTAGGCTTTAATAAATTATTCCTAAACTGCTAATTTAGACCGCATAGGTTATTGTGCTCTGATACCATTGAATCATCTAGGTCGGGTCACAGCATGGTAAATGAGTGAATTTCAAAAGGTATTTCATTTATATATCTTCCTGGACTTATAAAGTCTAAATTATTTTATATTCAATCTAAATAATTTTAAATAAAATCTTTATTTTATATTATTTGTTTATATAAAAGATTTGATTTTATTTATAATATATATATATATAATTTATAGGTGTCAAATATGCATATACATGTATAATGCACGTACAACATATAGAAGTGCATATGATTTAATGTACCCGTATATAAAAATTGGAATTTACACTACAACGGACACATTTGTCCGTTTATGTATATATTTGCTAGCCATAATTAATTTATTATTTATGTGTGTGCGTATATATATCTCTATGTATATGTATGCATATATAAATATAAATATATATATATATGTATATATATATATATATATTATAACTGTTTTAGAAATGTTGACCAATTAAAAAGATTTAAATTAGTATGTAAATTATCTTAAGATAGTTTTAAATTTAAAAACTAGATCTGAATCTTGGAGAAAATATCCATTTCAAATTTCAAATTTAAATTTCAAATATTGATATGTTTAAACATATGTGTATATATTAATAAACAATTAAAATATTTTATATTTAATTTTAAAATATTTGTTTATAAAGTTTTAATTAGTAAATATAATCTGCATATGTTAAATAATTATTTACTTTGGCCAAACCATTTTTATTGAAAATTAAATTTATTTATAATACAAATCCATATGGATTGTTTTGTGTATGTGTGTGTGTATTGTTTTTTATTATAAAAATCCATACAGATTTGTATATTTTAAATTAATAATAATTCGTTGGATTTATGTTAAAAAATTCTTTTAACATGCACAATAATTTAAAAGGATATAAAATATATTATAAATTATTATTTATATTTCAGAATTAATTATATATATATATATAATTTCAAAAACTTATGTATGTGTGTGTGTATATATGAATATAAATTAATAGATTAATTTTATGTTTCATATATTTATATACTTATTGCAAAATTCAAATGTTAATTTAAAGTTATTTAAAAACAATTTTAATTCAAATTTAAATTTTTACATGAATAAATGATTTTTTTTATGTTTATCAATTTAAATGTTTACATATATGTGAAAGAACAAACATCAGCTATATATATAAATTCGTTATAGTATATAACATATAATCAATTTAAGTAAATAAACTTCATATTTGAATTGAAATAATTATAAAATTATATTATAACCAAAACATAGCCAATGAAGAACACCTTGAACGTTGAACTAATCTCCTTAAGATCCAATATAGACTCCTCTAGGAAACACAACAAACTATAAAGAATACAATACCTTTGAAATATATTCAATTTGATTTTATTTAGTTTGGAACAATTTAGGGTGAGACCCTATAGCTTGTGGCTAAGAGAGGTATGGGGTGGAGGGAAAAGTTCAAATGAAAAGGAGAGAGGAGGTTTGCTTCATATTGGTAATAGAAAAGAGTGAACAGTGGAGATCCAGATCTCTTTATTTACCTCTTCTTTTTGCCAATTTAAAATAAGATTTTTAATCTAAAATTGCCCCTCCATAGTATGGCCAGCCAAAATATGGTTTACTAGACCCATATAAATTTTAAAATCCAATTAGTATTTATTTAGTTTAAATCTAATTTAAGTATTTATCTATACCGTGTATATCGACATATATATATATAACATTTATATATGCACTTTATTAAATACTAATTCAAATAAATAAAATTAAATAATTAATATTCCATAAACATTGATTAATTTAATTAATTTATAACAGTTAAAATTTAATTAAATCATATGGCACTTTGGAGTATTTGAAATTACGATTGTGCGATTCAAATGTGTATTCAATCAGTGATTAATATCGAACAATTCGAATATTAATGTTCATACATCACCTTAGCTAGTGGTGTGATATTTTGGTTCAAACTTATTACTTGCACATTTTTCCATAAAATCCAATTTTACTATTTTAAGAAGTACTTGGTAGTAACGATTATTTACACCAAATCTCTTCATCAAAACCATATCACATTTGGACTTGTGAAACTTGGTTTTGGTCAATTCCAATATCGTCGACATTCAACTTATTTAATTCAAATGCAAGGTCCTTAGTCCAATAATAACAATTATTATTAACCGAATTATTCTAGCCAGAGATTTTGACTTTGAGCTGACTAAAGTTGATTGTGATATTAACCTTATATAACTGAAGAGATGAATTCTCTATTGAATAGTGTTTGAATTTTTAATGTTTCAACTCAGCCTCAACTATAGTCATTTGATGGACACCTTGCTACTTTTTAATTATAACTAAAGTGAAGTGTCCAAACTGAAGTTCTATAGTATTCTCAAGTTGAGAGAACTATGTAATATCGTCACTTAGAGATTCTCTATTTGACCTTAGTTATTTTAACCAATAGAAAACTCTTAAGTGGTTCATTCTATGGTTATCCAATAACTATTTGTATCATTGGTTCCCTAGCAACCATGAGTAATACACTATCCAACATTTAGAGAGCATTACGCATTCTAGTCTTAACAAATGTATCGATATCCTGTCTCAAAATATTTTAACTAGGAATATTTATGACAATGTGTTATTTTTTAATGTGATAAATTTTCTCATGATTACAACACATTGTAATTATTATCACAAAACATATTATTTAATGATTTTCTATTAAATATATCAAATTAAATAATTAATTAACACAACATGGTATAACAAGCATATAATAGAAAAAACACATTTTATTTTGAATGAGATTTTATTATAAAGTTATACTTTATAATAAACTATAGAACCGTCCCTAGGGCATCTACCCCTAAATCTATTAAATGGGAGTCGATACATACGGTTGGATCAACGAAATAAGAGACGAAATTGTCAAATGTCAAGGAAAGACGTCAGTGAGTGGCGGTTCTATGAAAGCACACTAGTGGAACACAGGTATAACGGTGGGTTGGTAGGTCATCAACGACGTTAGCAAAGCAGCGATGCTCTCAGATCGGTGCAACAAGTAGTCAAAGGCACTATTAAATAGGGTTATATGTATTCGATGGGCGACAACTCACGATAGCGAAGGAGTAAGATTAATTAATTAATATTATATTGTGTACACTTCATTTATTTACAACATTGCAATTGAGATCTTATAACCTTAATCATTTTTGCATACAAACTCTAATTCATGGGCATTCTGGTCCAATGGACTTGTGGCGAAACTCCAAATGATTGGGCACTTAGTTTGATGTGTTTGGAAGCTTTTGCCAAAGCACATTGCTATGGTTATTTAATTTAATTAATTGAATTTCAAAAACATTGAATAAATTTCCACCGATGAAATTTACATTAGTTGATATGTATTATGTCAATTAATGATTATTGGTTATTGTGATGATTTAGATACGTGCCTTAGTTTGATTGCTTATTATTGATTGTCATATTTTTGGATGTCTAATTATAATTAATTTTGGACTTAAATGGGGAAATAAATAAATAAAATAAAAACATATGAGATTGTGTAATTTTGGAAAAGATGGTTATTTGCAAATTTTGAGTGATATTTGTAAGTAATAGTGATTTAACTAATTAAATTGGAAGTAACGTGAATAATTTATTACGGTTACTACTTATGAATTTCTAGAGAAACTCATTCACAAAATTGAAAAATCTATTTTAAATTAAAATTGGAAGTTTATTATTATTTACAAAATAAAGTGAGATTTTGTAAATAATAATATAATTTTTAAGTAAGTGAAAATATAACTGATTTTTATAGGGTTTATTGAAAAATTATTATCATCATCATTGTTAGAGTAATAAAATAAATGGTATTGTAGGAATAATATTTATAATAGTAAAAATGTGTTTTCAAACGTATTTTGGATTAAATAATTAATATGTTGAGACAAATCGAAATAATAGAAGTTTTGAAGTTTAATATAGAGTATTGTTATTTTTAAGATAAATCTATACTACTAATAATGATAATTCAATGAACTAGAATCAACCGTGTCTTTTTGAAATCTCCAAACTACCCTTCACGTGTCGTCTCCTTTACCATCCGCTTGCTAGCCCAAGAAAACAATGTCAACCCCAATTCCTAATCATCCACTACTTCAACTACATCAATGCAATCCACCACTACTACAACTACATCAGTCGATTGTCCACTAACCGAAATCAATTCTACACCGACGGCGATTTCTACGTCTTATCCAACGAACCGCATCCATTACAATTTGTAATTAATTAATTAATTATATTGTTGTGTTATTATTATATGCTTCTGTTGCCATCGGATGATTTGCAATGCAACATAATTATGTTTCTATGAATTAGTATGAGTTTCTGAACCACCCGCTTCTTCATTTTCCAGTTTTGCAATAGATAGTCTTCTTTTCTTAAAATTTGCACGTACGATAATAACCTGTCTTTACTGAAATAGCAGTTTGAATGAAATTTAGGTACTATAATATACATAGGTTTGTTTTAACGCTGGACCAAAAATCGAGTGATCAAAATTTATAACACAGGTGGATTGCTAAGTCAACGCATTGCTTCATCTCAAATTTTGGATGCTGCATATAATCTACAATATCGAATAGCACATATCTCTACTATTAATAAAGAGAATTCAATATATAGAATTTCCATGGTGTCCTTTTGAAATTCCAAAAATACCCTCTTTTATCAACGGAATCTCATTATCGTTGAACTATCTCTACCACCATCCTCTTTGCGACCACCCATCAACGGATTTCACTATCAATTTCCAACTAACACCACCAACAACTATTTGAAATAAAAACGCTATGACCATCAAAGATTTTGCACTTATATCATATATCCATCCATTAATTTTTTAAAATAAAAACCAAATATCTTTAGCTATTAGATGCACGTATCGTGCAATTTATACTAGTACTAATAAATTGGTTGTGGAAACTATTAAAGTGGTTGAAGCATATATTATTATTTTGATGTAAAATAATAATATGATTGTTTTGAAAAGTAGTTTGATGTAAATTACTATTTTGATTAAAATACATGCTTTAAAATATTAAAAGATTTTTTGAAGTATACATCATTTTTTAAGAATTGTTAATGTTTTGAGATGAAATAAATAAAGGTGTTTTTATAATAAACAGTAAAAAAATGATTTCATACTTAAGGAAAAATATAATTATAAATGTACTGTTTTGAATGGATGTAATATGTGATTAATTATTGATTTGAATTATCACATATGTTATTTATGACGATGAAATCACATTTGGATGTGTATGAGATATTTTGCCATTATTAGTGCATTATGTGTAATTAATTATGGTTTCGCTGTGTTAATGTTTGTGTTGCAAATATACTGGGCTGGTACTAATTCGATGATTTGTTGTTTGTGTTACTAATATAGTTTATTAGCACACAATTGATGAGTTAATGTTTGTGTTGCTAATTGTAACAACCCGCACCCAGTGGGCCTGAATTTTCGCTAAATTGAAAACCCAAGTCCACTAAAGTATGAATCGTTGGTGTTTGGTATCTGCAAATAACAAAAGTATATCAGAGCACTAGCAATAAAAACTCATAGTGGGATAGTAAATTATAATAAAAATATAATTACTGACTAAGGCTGATACCTTCAATCCTTAGTTTCTTTGTCAGTGTTGAACATGCATAAGGAAAACCATCCTTCCACCATTCTGGCCTTTTACCATACCTGTCCCTCCAAAGCAATCATATGGGTTGTAATGAGGAGGGGGTCAGAACAACATTCCGATGACTAGTAAATTATACATTTTATACAACAATAGTTTATGCTGATTGCCTTGCATTACATGCTATGTCTATTATTTTACTTAGTCGTCTTGACTTCACGTGCGCGTAGTGCGTTATCTACTCGAAGTAGACAATAGCTACAAACTCACGCGTGCAACCGTGTATGTGTATAAGTACCATGGTCCCTTTTTGGACCATGATACTTTCTTCGCTAGTATCTGCAACCCATCACTTCATTAGGATCCATCGTCAATGCATTATCACATCCTTGTTGTTGTGCATACCAAGGAACTCCCATAGTGCCTAATAATGACGTTACAATTGTTTAGCGGTATCCTATTCGTTTTTGAGAGGCCTCCACAAAAGGGATATCTAGCCTTGCTTCCTAACAACTAACAAACCAGTAAACAACAGTGAGGCGGTACATGTCCTAAATGGGATCTACATTAGTAGGAAGTGTAGTCTGTTTAGGCGTAACCCCCCTCTTTTTGATGACCGCTCAGGACTGATGACGATCTCGACCTATGTATACAGCTCATACTCCTCATATTTCATACCAATCTCACTGTCATAACGTCGAGACTAGCTCACCGTCCCATTTAGATTGCCTAATGCAAGCTAGAAAATGCCTGTTCGGTTACTTAAAACGTACCCATAAAAGGTTGAAGCAGACTGTGCTTGTCATTTGACATTTCAATCGGGGCAAACCATCATAATTTGGGTATTCCCTTCACTTATACATGAACGTATAACTCTACGGGTCCTACAGTTGAATATGTCCCACATTAGTATAATGTATATACAACCACTAGTAGCCCCTTGCCGTGGGCAGACTTCTGTTGTGTAACACTACTGACCTCGCATTCCAACCAATTTTAATGACCATGTCATTCTTATTTAAATTAAGCTATTGGCTAAATTCAATAAATCACACCCATCATAAACGCATACTTGAGGTTGTGTGTGTGTATTAATACTTATTTATTTACTATGCCTCCAATGTTCATATGCAAATATTTAGTTACTTTTAGCGACACCTTGTTTCATTATTGTTAATTTAATGTCTCTTACCGCTTACTTTTAATTTAAAAGATTTAAATATCTTTTACTACTTACTTCCTCTTTATTTCATTAGATCTATTTCACTGTTCCTTTTCAATTCTCCCAATCTTCTTTTGGTTACTACTTCCTTTCTTACACATTTCATTACTTTACCAACATTCCATCGCTTATTATTTAATTTCTAACTTGTCTTTATTTCATATATTCGTTTTATAATTAGACTGTTATTATTACTACTTACAATTCTTTAGTTTATACTTAGGGATTTCTAATTTAGTGGCCTTGGAATTACATTTCCCTAAAAAGAAATGTTAACACTGTAAATTTCTATAACTTATCTAAAAAGGGATTTGTGTTACGTTTGGAATCATAAGAAATTATCCTTTTGTTTTTACTAAAATAGACAGTAAAAAATACGGTAAACATCCATATTTTATACATCTCTTTTTTCTAGGCATATTCCTTGTTATTTCAAACATTACACATTAATTTATTTATAAAACTGGATAATTTATAGAAATTTATATTGCAACATGCTTCATTCCAATGAATTAAAATGCTACTTAAATCCTAATAAAGTTTATGATAAGTTAAAATTCATATTTACCAACATATGCCATTTGACCCACAAATCTGGAAATTTTATACAATCTTATTAGTTAAGGGACTACTACTTACACCTTAACTTATCGAATCCAAGTATATGCAACATTAATTCACGTTAACAGTTCACAGAATATAGGCATGGTTTTTAATTTCATTACGCATATAATTAAGCCTATAACTCCAAAATAATTATATTCAGACATACAAGGAAAGATTTACAACGAAATAAATCCAATATTATACAAAATATATAATTTCCCACTCACCTTTAACATTTCCAAATCTCCAGATCCAAACCCTATTATTTCTGTTTGACTCTCTATTTCTCCTTAATCGAATATGTACCGTAAGCATATACATACGTATTAGAAATTTAGACCGGAGAAGATATTTGAATTAAATTTAGATTTACCTTTTCTTCATAGAATCCTAAAGTATAAGGATTTGAATTGAATTTAGAATTGGATTTAGATGTACTGCAAGCAAATACATACGCTCTGATAGTATTTATTCCCTACTTTATTTTTAAACATTAATATTCATTACCTCCACTCCATAAATTCTTATTTTATTTCTTTTTAATGTTGATTTAATCAGATTTACCACATCCATTTCCTTTAATGCTAACATTTGTATTTAGTCCCTACCATCCAAAATTCTAGCAAGCCATTTCTAACATCCAAAATATTGAAAATTTCATTTTTCTAAACCTATATTCTTACTTTGAAAAAGAGTTTAGTTGGAGAATTCCATATTTCCATCCTTCTTTTGTGTACGCATTCCGCTGTATCTTAAAACCTTCCATTTGCACCCAATTCTTTTCCAACTTTTTCAAGTATAGTCCATTCATAATTCTATTATAGATTCTTCTTACGGCTTCCACACATGTCTTACTAATTATTCATACGTTTATAACAATATTCCTTATATTGTACGTGGATTCCTTGTTTCCACTCTACTAGCATTCATAGCTCTAACTTTTACCATGTCTTACCTACCCTATATACTCTATATCAAAGTCGGTTTGGCTTTCACCATTCTTTCAAAAAAAATATTGAACTTCACAACCATGAATTATTTCACTTAAACTTCTACCTATAAAAATATAAACTAAGAAACTTTTAAAACTATATTTTAGGATTTATGAAGCATGTTTACTTATTAAGTTCCAAAAGTCATTATTAACTATTTAATTCAAAATGATCCTTTCCTTTAAAACCTTTTCACAACAAAGGTTTTACATAAATCCCTATAAATTCTATAACAAGTTCAAATTCATAGTACCAACATATGCCATCTGACCCACAAATCTGGAATTTATATACAATCTTGTTAATTAAGGGACCACTACTTACACACTAGCTTTCCAAATTCAAGTATATGCAACATTAATTCAAGTAAACAATACATAGAATATGTAGGCATGGTTTTCAATTTCATTACGCATATAATTAATCCTACAACTCGAAAATAATTATATTCAAGCATACAAGAAACATATGTACAATGAAAAAAATCGAATATTATATATAAATATATAATTTCCCACTCACCTTTAAGCTTTCCAAATCTCCGGATCTAAACCTTGTTATTCTTGTTTGAATCCCTTTTCTCCCTAATGGAATATGTACCGCAAGCATATATATATATATATATCTACGAGTATAAACGCACGTCCAGGTAGACCTACATTTGATCGCCGAGCCATATTTCTATAGCATAACCATTAAAAAACAATAGCGATAAAATCACCGCAATGATCACCTCGCACCTCGACAATGCCTCATGAATTGGTTCAGTGTACATGAACAGTAAGATCTGACCTATAACAAAAAAACAATAATGTTATATGCATCCCTCTTATATTTTGTCAAACTATTTTATACATGAGCTTATATCAGACTATTATATCAATACTTTCTCTATGTATATTGATTTTATGTTAATTCTCTATATATATAATTTGAGCATTTTTAATAACGAATTCTATTAGAGTTGCTACATTCTCATGACAGACATTAGAACTAAATGAGGAAAGATGTAACTTAGGTTCTTTTAGGACCAACAACGTCGTATTTGTCTTTTAGAAGATCCATTTGCATTTTTTGCTCCATAGTTAGCCTTGTCGTAGCTTACTTCTACTTTGTCTCCCACATGAAATATGGTCTTACACACCTCTTCTTAGCATAAAATTAATTATCCAGCATAAGCAGAAAAGAAAGAGTTCTATTGTAGCAGTACCATATATCAATAGTAAGCAATAAAAAGTACATCTTATGACTTCATAAGACCATTAGCATATAACAATATGAACAGGAGGGAGATGAAGGCATGTAGTACATGAACTAAATTTCATGAACTAACAACAAAATCATGTTATAAGATATTTTGACATGTGATCGACAAAAAATTCAACATGAGTAATACAATCTGAGAGTATGCAACAACATAATACAACCCATAAACCCAAAAACCATTATCAAACAATAGGTGGACATGCTCAAACTGTTGTCCAACAAACATGTAATTCGGTAATTGCTGGAAACCCTGGTACTTTCACTGTTACCAAGAGGTTAGATCAAACAAATTTTTGTAGACGGTTGAATCCATACAATGAATGAGTAGTTATTCTAGCTAACTTGGTAGACTTCCTTTTTGGTCACAGCTGCAACAACCTACATCTATTAAAACAAAAATTTTAAAAATTAAACATATAAGATAACACGCATTAACTATGAAATAAGAAAAAGTTTTACGACAGCACATCCAATATTAACCACAAAATTAATTATCTACAAATCTGACTAAACCATAATCTGAAAAAGCAAACACAATTACAATCCCAGTACATTGATATTATATGATTAAACACTATTGAGCAAAAAACAGTGATAAGCAATGGACAAACGACTTTTCTTATAGTCGAAATAAAACATGTAAACAAATAAAATAAAATAAAATAGTACATTAGTTAAGATAAATACAAATAAGCAATGTAATTTTTTTCTATATTTAATACTATTTTTTTTTCTGTTATTTATTTCCTACTTCAAGACAATTATAACTCTTCAAGTATAGAAGTAAATGTTTAATTTACAATAATAGAATATAGGCACATAATGAAATTTCACAATGAATAGGCACATAATAAGTAATGAGCAACCAGCTAATCACAAAATATAATTATACCATTTGAAATCTTAGGTCAAAACCACTTTTATTGCTTTATATCTATTCTCTACTTTAAGATAAATATAGAATTAAGTGTTATATATGTATTATCTAGGATAATGCAACTATATTTGAACAGCAATACTATTATCCTAAAAATAAATGTCAAATACCGCCCTTATTGCTATATTTCTATTTCCTACTATAAGATAAATATAGAATTAAATGTTATATATGTATTACCTAGCATAATACTATTATTTGATAAGTAGTACTATTATCCTAAGACTACAACAATTATAGATCTTAAAGTATAGATAAATGTATACTTTACATAGAATAGGCACATAATGAAATTTGATAATGAATAGGCACATACTAAGTAATGAGTAATCAACTAACCACATATATAATTATATTATTGAAGTCTCAGGTCAAGTACTACTTTTATACTGTATAACTATTCCCCACTTTAAGAAAAATACAGAAGTAAATGTTATATATGTATTATTTAGGATAATACAACTGTATTGAATAGCAGTACGATATTTATTACCTGTCATAATACTATAGGATTTGATCAGCAATACTATTATCTTAATACTAAAGCAACATATTTTTATTTGAATAAAACCATATTGATAAGTAGTACATGGGAACATGTATCAAAAACAATTAATTTAACTGAGAAAGTATATGGGTTAGAAATATAAGGCAGGCACACAATGGATGACAACTTTAATTGAATAGCATTATTAATCAAACATTGTGTAAGATGAACACTTTTGGTAATTACCTTTGGAAGTAATATTTAATGGTGATATACAATTCATATATTTCAAATCAATTATTACTAATTGTTGGGTGTGTTTTCACCCCTACCGAGCCAGAAGAAACCAAGCTCCTACCACCGGTCCAAACAACAGCCGAACCAAGCATACAAGCTCCTACCACCGGTCCAAACAACAGCCGAACCAAGTATATCCCAACTACCGCCGAACCAGGGAGCTACCGAATCGGCTTCCTCCACCCATGCCGGATGAAGCCTCGCCGAACCAAATCGAAGCACTGCATACCAAACCACCACTGCTCCAACCCATGCCGAATGAAGCCTCGCCGAACCAAATCAAAGCACTACATACCGAACCACCACTGCTCCAACCACTACCGAATGAAGCCTCGCCGAACCAGAACGTTGCCAGGCCAGATTGCTCCAGCCCAGGCCCACAGGCAGCTATATACATCCAAGACCCCTGCCCCCAGCCTCACTCTATAAATAGAGGGGCAGGGGTACAACAATGGGGACAAGTTTTAAGAGCTCAAGCACGGAAGGAACTCTTCAAACAACTTTCTTTTACTCGTATCAAAGCTTTGTACTTGTAATCAAAACTGGAGAAGTGAAATAACATATAAAGTGGACGTAGGCACATTCTGGCTGAACCACTATAAACTTGCGTGTCTTTTTACAGTTTAGTCCCTGCTTTTCATATATTTGCATAAACCTCCAAAATCGCTAAGAACAACATAAGCTCTACTAAATCATACGACTTTGAGGTGTTTGTCCATTTTTTGTGCAAACATTTTTGGTGCTTTCACTGAGAGCTAGAAGCTCGAAGCTTCAGCTTCATCTACTTAACAAGTTTTCCTAACAGCATCGTCCGCCACTTGGAAAACATGCCTCCCAAACAGAGAAAAGATGTTAACAAAGGAAAAAACATCGCATCCAGCAGTCTTCCAGATCCAGCTGTCACGAATCAAGTAAATCGTCCTCCTCCAGCAACGGTAACAAATGGAGAACAGGCTAACCCAACTGCTCCCGCCGCAGAGCAGCCTGCGGCAATTACTAGAGCAGATCTGGACAGAGTTGTGGTTGAAGTAACTAACCGCTTCACGTCCCAGCAGGAAGCCTTGGTGGACCATCTCATGTCACGCTTAAGGGACGCTGAAGAATCCAACCGCAACACTGAATCATGGGGCGAGTCCCAGTCTGGAGGATCTCAGAGACAGCAAAGATCTTCCTTCGTCGAAGGAGCTAACGGCAGAAGTAACCGTGGTAGGAGCCGAGACCGAGCACAGCCCGAAGTTAGGCCTGAGGAAACGTTTGGTACCGAACCCAACGGGGAAGGTACCGGGCGAAGGTCAACTGTAGCTGAGCCTGTCATGCTGCCTAACAACAGAAACACCGGTGAACGGGGCCGAGCTAGAGTTCAGCCCGAAGTTGGACCCGAGGAAGTGCTTAGATCAGAACCCAACAGGGGGAGATCAAGGCAAGGGCCAACTGTAGCTGACCCAAGCATGCTCCCAGAAGACCAAAGGCAGCCACGGGAAAATATGAGGAATGATAGACGATACCATCCCTACAGGTCGTCTGGACGGAATCAATCCCACAGTACAGAACCAAACTCATTTCTATCCGCTCCAAGTTCTGATGAAAGGATGGCACGCTTATTCAGAGAGTGTGTCCAGCGGGAGCAAAGAGATCGAGGGATAGGCGCTAGGGTAACCAGCCCTTTTGCCCGCAATATCGAAATTGCTATCACCCCCCGAGAATGGAAGATGCCAACAATGGAACCCTACAAAGGAACCTCCGATCCCGTTGTACACTTACAGAGGTACACGCAGCATATGCTCATGAGTGGAGCAACAGAGGGAGTACTGTGCAAATGCTTTCCGCTCTTCTTAGCAGATCTTGCTACCTCCTGGTTCTGTCATCTACCCCAAGGATCCATCAGCTCATGGGAAATGTTGAAAGAAAAATTTATCAATCAGTTCCGCATTCATGTGGAGCAACCTAAGGACGCTTATTCCTTATCCAGCGTCAAACAGAAACCCGGAGAAAAGCTGCAGCAATACCTAACCAGATTCAACGCCGCAGCAGCCGTAGTTCAAGATGCCGATGAGAAGCTTATCCTAATGGCCCTCTGCAGTGGGGTGCATCCGGACACTAAATTTGCTAGAAGGTTGACAAAATAAAAACCAGCTACTTTACCCGATTTCTTCCATGAAGTCGGGAAATACATGAGGCTTGAGGATGCTGCCATTGAGGGGCAGTCAGGACATCAAAGTAAGACGACCCATGGCAACGCCCCTGCTGTGGCGAGGGACGTTCGAAGAAATGATTCCAGAGACAATGCTGGGGGCAAGAAGGTAGAAAAGCGCCTATATCGGCCAGGACCAAGATTCGACAGTTACACCCCTTTGAACGAGACCGTCGAAAATATCTTCCTTGCCACCCAAGGCGAAGTTAGATATAAACGCCCACCATACAAGAAGGAATCAGATAACGCACAGAAGTCTGGAAAATTCTGCCGCTTCCACGAATCTCACGGACATGATACCAACGAATGCCATCATCTCCGAGATCTGATTGAGGAACACATCAGAAGGAAGAAACTGGAGCGTTATGTAAAAAGTCAAGACAGAACTCCAGCTCCTGCCAATGAAAACCCAAGGCTACCCTCACCAGGGACCGACAGAGGAAACCGCAACGCTAGCAGCTCTAGTCAAGAGAAGATAGTGGTCCATACCATCTCAGGAGGTCCGCACATCACAGACAGATGTTGGAGAGAGATGGAAAGATATGGGAAGTCGCTTAGAGACAATAGAGACTGTGTCAATACGGTTATAGAAGAGCGCCACCCAAAGCGGAAAGAAAGTGATGACATCACATTTAGTAAACGCGACCTAGAAGGAAGACAGTACCCTCACATGGATCCCATGGTTATCTCTGCCCGACTCGGTCCCGCCGAAGTTTACCGAATCCTGGTAGACACTGGAAGCTCTGTAAATATCCTGTTCAAACACGCATTCGACAAAATGAAGCTATCAATGAAGGATGTATCTCCCTGCGATAAACCACTACACGGTTTCACTAGGGATGCGAAGATGCCCCTCGAGCAGCTGGACCTCTTTGTTGAGATTGGAAGCCATCCCCGCTCCGTTGTAAGGAAACAAACGTTTGTGCTGGTAGAAAATCATTCGGCCTACAACGCCTTCTTAGGAAGACCAGCCTTGTCTGACTTCCAGATTGTCCTAGCCCCATGGTGCCTGAAAATGAAATTTCCAACAGACAATGGGGTAGGGGAAGTGGAAGGAGACCAGGATATTGCACGAGACTGCTATGTAACCGAACTTCGTAACAACCACAAGAAAGATAAGGGGAAAGGTGTAGAGATTGCCCTCTGCACAAAAAACCTTGAAGCATAGCAACTAAAGAAAGCCCCTCCTCTTCGATACACCAGCGACCCTTTCAACGAATTAGACCCTAGGGACAAAGAGGAGGAGGCCACCGCCGAGCCTGCAGAGGCTATGGAGTTTATATCTGTAGACAAGCACGACTCAAGTAGGCTACTGAAAATTGGGTCCCAGCTGAAAGCTGAATTGAAGGAACAACTCATTGATTTTCTCCGCCACAACTCGGATGTATTCGCTTGGTCACACGCTGACATGACCGGAATCTCCCCCGACATAGCGTGCCACGTATTAAACATTGATCCTACCAAGGCGCCTGTAAAACAAAAAAAGAGAAGTATGGGGGCAGAGCGATCAGCAGCCCTCGATGAAGAAGTAAAGAATCTACTCGCCAATGACTTCATACGAGAAGCTATTTACCCAGAATGGATCGCCAACCCGGTACTAGTAAAGAAGGCTAATGGGAAGTGGCGGACCTGCATTGACTTCTCCAACCTAAACGACGCCTGCCCAAAGGATTGCTTCCCGCTTCCCAGAATCGACCAACTTGTAGACAACACAGCCGGGCACGAACTCCTGTCTTTTATGGATGCATACTCAGGATATAACCAAATTCCTATGCATGCTCCCGACCAAGACCACACTAGTTTCATCACCGACCGGGGTTTATACTGCTACAAAGTGATGCCCTTCGGACTTAAAAATGCAGGAGCCACCTACCAGCGCCTTGTCAACAAGATGTTCGCAGGGCTAATAGGACGAACAATGGAAGTATATGTAGACGACATGCTGGTAAAATCACGGAAAGCCAAAGATCACGTAAGCCACCTAGGCGAAATGTTCCAGGTACTTCGACAGTATGGAATGAAGTTGAATCCACTAAAGTGCTCCTTCGGAGTGTCATCGGGAAAATTCTTAGGATTCATCGTCCATGCCCGAGGGATAGAAGCAAACCCTGAACAAGTCCGAGCATTAAGGGACATCAAAATACCTTCCACCCGAAAGGAAATGCAAAGCCTAAATGGAAAAGTGGCTGCCCTAAGCCGATTCATCTCCAAAGCAACGGACAAGTGCGTCCCCTTTTTCGAAGCTCTAAAGAAAGATAAAGGAAAGTTCGAATGGACGGACAAATGCTTAACCGCTTTCCTTAACCTAATCGAACACCTCCAGAAACCACCGGTACTCTCGACCCCAAGCGAAGGCGAAGAATTATACCTATACCTTGCTGTGTCATCTCACGCTCTAAGCGCTGCCTTGGTAAGGGAAGACAACCGCACGCAACGACCAGTTTACTTCGTCAGTAAAAGGTTTACTGGGGCAGAAGTCAGATATCCTAAGCTTGAAAAGTTAGCATACTGTTTACTAATCACTTCACGAAAACTACGTCACTACTTCCAATCCCATTCCATCAAAGTTCTGACCGATCAACCACTGAGGCAGGTACTCCATCGTCCCGACACTTCCGGGCGACTACTTAAATGGTGTATTGAGCTGAGTCAATATGATATCACCTATCACCCTCGCACCGCCATCAAGGGACAAGCCATGGCTGATTTCATTGCAGAATTCACTACCAACGAGGATAAGGAGCAACTGGAAATAACGGAAGATATCAAGTGGAATCTCTTTGTGGACGGTGCATCTAACGAACAAGGCTCGGGGGCAGGTGTGGTAATAATCACTCCCAAGGGAAATAAACTGCACTATGCTATAAGGTTGGAGTTCGCTGCCACCAACAACGATGCAGAATATGAAGCAGTGATAGCTGGACTAGAAATTGCCATAGAAATCGGAGCCAATTCTTTGTGTCTTCACAGCGATTCTCAACTTATTGTTAATCAAATACTAGGGGAATTCCAAGCTCGAGAGGAACGACTCATCGCATATCTAAAGAAGACCAAGTTGCTTCTCAGCCGATTGGATCAGTACTTAGTCAAACACATCCCTCGGGAAGAGAACCAAGAGGCCGACGAATTGGCGAAGCAAGCGAGTATGAGAGACATCGCCATCTTCGGGGCAGTAACCATCTCAAAGCAAACGGTCCCGAGTTTTGAACAAGTGAATCTGATAGCCGCAGCCGAAGAAGCAACTTGGATGACTCACATCCGAGACTACCTACAAGGTGGCACACTACCAAACGGGCGCAATGAAGTCAAGAAAATCTTGAGGAAAGCGTCCCGCTATACGATACAAGAAGACATCCTCTATCGGCGCGGTTTCTCCAACCCATTATTAAGGTGTGTCGTCGGAAGGGAAGCCAAGGAAATCTTATCCAACATCCATCAGGGGAGCTGTGGAGATCACACCGGGGGGCAAACATTAGCAAAAAAGATACTCCGATACGGATATTTCTGGCCCACCTTAAGCAAGGACGCCTTAGATTTCGTCAAGAAGTGTGACAGATGCCAAAAATTTGCTAAGATCCCTCGGCTACCAACAACCGAGATTACTCAGATGACCAGCCCTTGGCCCTTCGCGATATGGGGAATTGACTTAATCGGCGAGCTACCAATGGGCCGAGGCGGGGCCAAATATGCTATAGTGGCAGTTGATTATTTCACCAAATGGGTGGAAGCGGAACCTCTAAATAAAGTATCTTCAGCAAAAGTTATTAACTTCTTGATCAAAAATGTTCTATGCAGGTACGGAGTCCCACTCAAAATCATATCAGACAATGGACTTCAATTTGACAGCGAGGAATTCGCCAACTGGTGCCAAGAACACAGAATTCATAAAAGCTTCTCATCCGTAGCATATCCCCAGGCAAACGGACAAGTCGAAGCGGTCAACAAAATTCTGAAAACTCTAATCAAAAAGAAGCTTGAAAAGTCAAAGGGCGCTTGGGTGGATGAACTTCCTACGGCACTATGGGCCTATCGCACATCTTTCAGAACATCGACAGGGCACACTCCTTTCTCTTTGGCATACGGATCGGAGGCTATGCTCCCAGTTGAAACTATTGTGCCTCCCCATCGTCGGATCCACTATAACCCAGAAGAGAACGAAGAACTCCTTCACATGTCTTTGGATCTAATCGAGGAGAGAAGAAACGATGCAATCCTCAAAACAGCAGCCCACAAGCAAAAAGTGGCAGCACAATACAACTCCAAAGTCAAGCATCGTACCTTGCAGGAAGGGGATCTTGTCCTCAAGCGAATCTTCCCTCGCACCGGAGCACTAGACCCAATCTGGGATGGACCATATGTAATTCATAAAGATCTCCACAACGGAGCCTATATTTTGTCAACAGTGGACGGAGAGGTGTTCCAGAGGGCATGGAACATCCAACACCTCCGTCGATACTTTTCTTAACTTGTATTGCCCATATGAAGTGAATTAACAAAGAGAATTAGTGGATGTAGGCCTTTTCGTGCCGAACCACTTTAAAAAACCTTGTCTCTTTTTTTTGTTCCTTTGTATCTTGGCTGCTTGTTAGCTTTATCCTTTTCTGTTGAACAAAATCCTGAGTATACAGCATTTCTATTCAAAGCACTCCACGACGCAACTTCACCTGGACAAGACCTAACAGGTACTATGCGAATCTATGCCCTCGCCAATGAGACACTTTTGCTCCAGCATCCCTCTGCTGCGGGTTAACTCATTGCTCGCGACGGCCCTTAGAGCCAACTGTAATGAGCCGATTATAAGCCACCGAGAAGGCCGACTATAGCCGAGGCAGCTCATTACGGCGTTAGGCTCGCCGGCAACTGTGAACCGACTATAAGCCCCAACATAAGGTGTGGCCAGCCAGGGGCAGTTCACAGTTGACGATCGGCACCCACGCTAGCCGGCCACAGTAAATCGAATAATACCCACGATTACGGGCCATAATGGCCCGGGTAGTTACTGTGTGCGATCTCGGCTCCGATGTGTCTTAAGTGCGGCTGTGGTAAAAAAGAATTAACTCCCCGCGGAGGCGTAAGATGGGTGACGAATGTCTCCAAGACCCACAGCTAGGGAAAGTGACTACAAAACCCGTTTGCCACGAACTTAACCACCTCGAAGGCCTTCCATGATTGGAAGTTTTACTATTTCACGTATTTCAATTTTACTTAAAAAGCTTTTTTTTTCCTATCCCCTATAACAATCCCTAAAGTACCTGATACAGAGTAGGAGATACTCGCCAATGGGTATAGGGACTCACAGTGGCAGGACATTCGACTACGTTCTATGCTCGGTCCTACGAGATATTCAAGACTGCCATCTACGATTAAAACATGAAAGGCGGTATTTTCTTCTTTTATGTACAAATACATGATTATAATTTGTTCACACCACACGCTAATATTGCAAGTCATAAAATCATGGTGTAGAACCAGAGTCTAACATCAAACACAATTTAATTACAAGAATATACATAGCCACATTTCTCATACGATATGTCGAAATAGCAACAAATATTCAAGAAACGACAAAATCAGCTTAAGTTAAAAAATTACACGTCAAGAATAATGTTGATTGTTACAAGTAGCAAGAATTACAACTTAGAAGTTACTCTACTGTCTTAAGACTAACAGATACAACAATGCCAAGCCTACAAAAAGAATTTTCCAGGTCCAATCAGGGAGCCGGCTGCGTCGAAGTCTTGTCCTTGCTCTTTTGCCCGCCTGTCCGGTCATAAAAAGGATTCATTAGTGATGAGTAACCAAGTTAACGGAAAGACTAGAAAGGAAGACTTACCAGCACCTGCTTCTTGACCGTCCTGGTCGTCATCCTCTACCTGCACACCTGCCTCTTCAGCAGCAAGCAGCCGCATACCCTCCTTTACCGCCACTTTCTCCTCCTTGGTGAACTGGGCAGTGACCACATCCATACTGAAGACCGTTCCACCCTCTTTATCTGCATCAGCCTTAGCCTCCTCCAAAGCCCGAAGATAGATCTTGGCCATGACCCTGGGATAATCATCCATCCAAGAGAGATTGCCCTGCTTCCAAGTTCGGAAGTACATGTCCTGGAGCATGTCATCCATCATTCCCTCATTCTCCTCAAACTCCCTCATCCGGGCATCGGAAGCCGACAACCTTTCGACGGCAGCATCTCTCTCCAATCTGTATCTCGAGCAATCAGCCTGAAGGGACCTCCGCATCACCTCCATCTCTTCCCTCAACTTAGCTTGAGCAAGCTCTGCAGCCTCAAGTTTCTCGGACAATTCCTCCACCTGCTCGAGATCCGCTCTCCGAACCTCATCCACCGTGGCAATAGCCATGTCAATCCGCTCTTTGCAAGCAGCTTCCATTTTCCGCAATTCGGCCCGACTGGCCTCTTCCATGGTTTTCCTTAGTCGCCCAGTGGCAGCCTCATGCTGAGAAATCTGAATAGCCTGATCCGCAAGCTGTTTGGCCTGATCCGAAACCACCAATCGAAGTCGGATATTGGCGCTCCCAATCTCCTCTCCGGCCTTAACCAGTCGAGCATGATGCCCCATCAGCTTCTTGGTCTCCTCTGCCACCCGATCAATATTAGCCTTGGCCTCGTCTCCCATAGTGACTATACGAGTGGTGAGTAGATCAAGATCTAAGGACTTGGCTTCATCTAGTACTCGTACCATGGGGTTACGGGGGAGAAGGTGTTCACCAGTGACTTCGTCAAAAGTAATATCATGAGAACTTGGATCCAGATCAGGATGACCCGCAAATGGATTACGGGCCAAGTCGGGACGGTCGATATGAATAACAGAAGGGTTTCCGGACGGGTGCGGAGAAGGTGCAAACTCGCTACCCTCCTCAGTAATATCATGAATAGGCTGAGCCGGAGGCTGAGGACCGAGCGAAGTCTCGGATAAAGGATGACTCCTCTTCCTCTGCTGAATACCCTCTTCGATGACCTCAAGAAGAGGACGGTAGCCGACTACGTCCCCGGAGCATTGGGTTGGGGGCTTCGGCTTAGCAGAAATTTTGGAAAGTTTATATTGCTCAAGCCTGTGTCGAAGGTCTGAAGCTTTGGACGTCTTGCCTGCTCCTGATATAAAGAACAAATGTCACAATCTTACATTACTATACGATTCGAGAAACGCGGTAAATTACAAGTTAAAAAAAAAGGAAAAGAAACACAGTTGTGGTTGTACAAACCCTGGGGAGGAGTGGGATACTGCAATAAGTCCTGGATTTCATTCCAGGACGGGAGCGGGTCATAAAATGTTCCTAAGTCCCTATCATTAATGAAGCATGCAGGAGTCAAGAGTTCACCTTGAGTCGTCGGAGCCACCTTGGCTGGAATGGTCGGAGAAGACTCACTTGCACCAGTCCCGGCTTTGTCCGCCTTCCCGGTCTTCTCTACCAAAGCCGGAGCCTCATCCAACCCCTCAAAAGCCTGGTGGAACGCATCGTCCGTCCACTCCTGAATCTCGCCCGCTTGCCCAGGGAGTAGGGCCCCGATGCCATCGCCACCTTTGTCACCATCCCGACCATCTCCACCCTCGCCTCTTTCCTCCTCTATGTCTTCCTCCTCCCGGGTAAGTGGACAATTGCTGGGGGAGGGACCATCCGATTTCTTGAGTTTCTTGCCTCCGACAGCTGGAGGTTTTGTGAAAGGTTTCCTCTTGCCACTCTCTGCCGTAACACCTTCCTTGGTCTGAGCAGCCGCCCTCTCCTCCGCCGTTTCCCTCAGCTTAACTACAGACTGCTGCGGAAGGATTAAGTTATATTCCAGAAGGATCGCATTTCTAATCAAGAAGGCAGATGATCTATATTTCCCAAGAATGGCTTCTATCTCAGCCGCCGTCTGAACCAGGCGGTCAGTCTCCACCACCGGAAAGCCGCCTGTCGCTAGCAAAAATGAGAAAGTATGAGAAGAAGCATCGCAATCGGAATAGAAATTATAAGTAAAAGCATCAACTTACATCCAAAGGTAAATCGCCGGATTGAAACGGAGTCGTCCCTAACAAAGAACCATTCTTTCTTGAACATGCTGAATTTAGAGTACAAGTCCAAGACCGGCTTGAAGGTCACAGCTGACTCCAAACTAATGTATGGGGATCCTTTCTTGTAGCCTCTCAAATTATATAAGTACCGGATCTCCCGGTTGGAAGGAGGGCGCCCGTACTTCCTCTGAAAGATGACGAAAAGGCTCGCCAGTATGGCATAAGAGTTGGGCTGAAGCTGGAATGGGGCCACATTTAGATACGTGAGGAAGCTGACTACCCAAGCATTGAGAGGCGGGATAGCACCACACATACAATGGTACCTACTATAAGCAAAGTACCCTTCGGGAGGATTGTATGGCATGACTCCTGGGCCCGGCAACAGCATGAGGGCTCTATCGATCCCAAAGGAACGAGATATAACATCGAGCTGCTCCTCTTTGAGAGAGCTAGGAAAGCAGTCAGGCGGGGAATCCAGCAGCTCCTGGGGACCATGTCCATCCACTAATGACCTTGGGGCGGGCCCATGACGCTCCGATCCTGATTGAGCTGGGGGCACGGCCGAGGACTCTCCTTCGCCCCCGGACTTCCTTTTATCCGAGCGAGTTTCCACTTTGCGAGACATTTATCTGCAAAGCAAAAGATACGAAAGTATAAAACAAGCAAGTATATGATTTCTGGAATTTAATTTGTCATTCGAAGCATAAAAAATCATTCGGTACAGAAAAATTCTCAAGTCCATTCGACACGGGAAGTTCTCAAGTCCATTCGACACGGGAAGTTTTTAAGTCCATTCGACACGGGAAGTTTTTTAAGTTCGTTCGGTGTTAAGTTCGTTCGGTGTTAGGTTCGTTCGGAATTCGAACTCCTAATGTTCATTCGGCGATCACACTCTTCCATTTTCATTCGGTAGGACTAAGACCCATTCGGTAACAAAGGTTCATTTGGCGGTTAAGAGAAATCACCTGGTTCGGCTAAGCCCAGCTGATTCGGCAGAAGGCAGAAATTTTGATTCGGTAAGGTCAATCGTTTTGGATATCTCAAACGGTGAGGAGACGACGGTAGCATAGCGCCCATATTTATAGGCAAGGGAAAGGCCACCGAACCAAAGCATTCGGCGCACAAGACCGAACGGGAACAACCAGGATCAAACAAAGCAAGCTATATACCAGCATATACCTCGCTTTGGGGGGCAAATGTTGGGTGTGTTTTCACCCCTACCGAGCTAGAAGAAACCAAGCTCCTACCACCGGTCCAAACAACAGCCGAACCAAGCATACAAGCTCCTACCACCGGTCCAAACAACAGCCGAACCAAGTATATCCCAACTACCGCCGAA
Source organism: Allium fistulosum (assembly GCA_030737815.1). NCBI lineage: Eukaryota > Viridiplantae > Streptophyta > Magnoliopsida > Asparagales > Amaryllidaceae > Allium > Allium fistulosum. The sequence goes on along the minus strand of CM060905.1, from coordinate 591,281,874 downwards.
CCAGGGAGCTACCGAATCGGCTTCCTCCACCCATGCCGGATGAAGCCTCGCCGAACCAAATCGAAGCACTGCATACCAAACCACCACTGCTCCAACCCATGCCGAATGAAGCCTCGCCGAACCAAATCAAAGCACTACATACCGAACCACCACTGCTCCAACCACTACCGAATGAAGCCTCGCCGAACCAGAACGTTGCCAGGCCAGATTGCTCCAGCCCAGGCCCACAGGCAGCTATATACATCCAAGACCCCTGCCCCCAGCCTCACTCTATAAATAGAGGGGCAGGGGTACAACAATGGGGACAAGTTTTGAGAGCTCAAGCACGGAAGGAACTCTTCAAACAACTTTCTTTTACTCGTATCAAAGCTTTGTACTTGTAATCAAAACTGGAGAAGTGAAATAACATATAAAGTGGACGTAGGCACATTCTGGCTGAACCACTATAAACTTGCGTGTCTTTTTACAGTTTAGTCCCTGCTTTTCATATATTTGCATAAACCTCCAAAATCGCTAAGAACAACATAAGCTCTACTAAATCATACGACTTTGAGGTGTTTGTCCATTTTTTGTGCAAACACTAATGATATTTACTTAGTGCATGTGCATTGCAAGCGCTAGAATACCTCTTCAATAATATTTGTGATAATTTGGTTCATACCTCTAGAATACCACTTGTGTGCTAATAACCACTTCCACATCCATTTTAGTTTACATACGTAATTAAATATACAGCTGATAATTAGATGCCCTCTTATTTAGTACATCAGCCTTTATGAAACATTAGTAAACAGTGATAGGCATAATTAAATAGTCTTATGAGGGAAATCAAGTCAATTTTTAGCATGATGAACTTTGAAGATTGTAATATTTGTTGACCTATCTAAAGTTACTAGTTTTTGAGTGAACATGAATTATAGAGATACAAATTGAAACGGTTTACTAACTCATGTTGTTATAACAGACAATGATAAAAAAACCAAGTGCAAACGTGAGTGAGTTTATGTCGGGTCCATTATTTTTCACTATTGGTTATTTTCCTTGGTCCATATTCAACGTGGGTCAACCACTGTATTTGCACTAAAATTTATTTGTTAAAGGTCCATATTCAACCTAGCCCAACCATTGTATCACTTACACTGTGAATGTATTTACTGGTCAAAACATATATAAGTTATTGTATGAATATGAGTTCCACATCCATAGTATTGATTAAATAAGAGATGAGTACTCTTGTAGTCTTAAGTGTAAGTACAGTATGTTCATGCTCAATTTATATCTGGTGAGTACATACATATAACATCTTAAAAACCAATGAATCCTATTGATTGTATTATCTATATGAAAAATAGCTCAGAAATCTGAATGATACATGTAATATAAGTTATGGGAATACAATAAAAAATGAGCTCGAACGATTATCTAATGTCAGCAGTATGCTGTTTTTCATTCATTTACTCTAATGTTCTCAACTTTTAAGTCTCATGATAATAAGCCAAGCAAAATTCAAACCTTAGTTTGGAGAATTGGCTCATTTTTATATTCTCTAAATCCATAATGGCATTACATGCATCACAACCGATTAAAGTATAACCAAGTTAATAGAACATGGCATTTGATTAGGCAATATTCCAAATATTTTGTCAAATATCCTTCCAAATGGTATTTTTATTTGATCATGATGTTATATCCTAAGATATAAATTATTCCATTTTCAGGTCCCTTTAAATATGAAACTGAATGGAATAGCTTAGTTCATATATTTTTATTTCTAAAATAAAAATGAATATATGGTGCATCTTATTATAATAATCACTTCTCATATGTTCGGGAGAGAAAAATAGCTACCAACATATAATAAACACGAAAACTGTTCATAAAGGTGTTATCATTACCAATGCATCTAATTATTTATGAAACCATAAATGCACTTATATATGGCAACTTAGCTACTTTCAATGAACTGGACTGATGAAGAGCAACACTATAATAGTTAATGCTTTAATACTAACATAAACACTATAATTGGCCAAGAATGGAGACAATGTGATAGCATCGATGTTTTTCAAATTCATTGTCTCACTCTTCTGTCCCATGTTATAAAACTTGATAATCATTTAAGTACATTAATTTATTCAATAACTTTTCATAAGAAATTTGTGGAGAGATTACCAAAAAAACACTGTAAAATTTTTGCAAATAGAAATATTTTTACAGGAGCCATTTGTATCGCATAACTTCGTCAACTATGAGCCCATAATATAAATCCTTATGAATCACATAGCAATTAGCACTGATTTCATGTGCAATACAATTTTTTTAGTGTTGGCCCATAATATAATGTCAATCGATGCATCAAAATGGACTATCCAACAACTGATATAAATACCTATTGTATCTTATCTTGTTCAACATTACGCTATTGTTGGTGCGTTGTCTTTTTACAGTGGTAGGGAAAAGGTTGTAGCAAATTCAGATTTGGTTGCAACTAACTTATCCATATAACCAAATTGTAATTTATTAATCTGTTCACCTAACAATACTGGGATCATCTACACTTCATAATTAGTAACTACCTTTCTTGCAAGTCAAGCTACATATAGTACTGGTAGATGATAAAGAAAATGGAGGAATGATTGCTCAAATTCCACTGAATTAAATCAACCAAAGGGAACATATACATATCATCCAAATTATTAATTTACCTAAGGTTGAAGCCTATTGGATGTTGTATGGAAGATCATTGACAATGGCTCTTTATTTACACTGAATCAGCAAATCTAAGTTAATTTAGTCGATTAGTCCATATTCGAAGTTTCAGATCTAACCTTGAGTATTAGTAGATCATAAACCTAGTTGTTTGATAATCGATCGTTGTTTGATAATCGATCAACTGATAATCATTAGATCAAAAATTGAGTTGGAGATGAAATCGTTGTTGGATGATCGGGATTCGAAATTGTAGACGTTAGTTCTGGAATTGTAGATAGTAACCTAGTTTGTCTCTAAGGAGAGACGAAGTTGTTTTATGTCATTTTACGGTGATGGAGGAAAAAGAGAATGGTTTTTTTATTTAGCTTTGTGAAGACAGTCCGAGCAAGTAACCAACAGAGTAAAAGATGTTTGAAGGGTATAATAGGAACTTCAAAAAGACGCGGTTGATTTCATGTTCCCTGAATTCTTATTATTTGTAACGACCTAAAATTTTTAACCATTCGCATCCATACATGTCGGAATTGAATTGCTCAAAATATCCGATTGTTATTTAAATTTGGCAAATCTCTGCATATACAGTAAATAAAATAATCACAGAATCACAGACACAGAGTAATATAACAATAATGCAGCGGAAACAAAAGAATAGTAGTTCATGAAGCTACTATATATATAATAGAGTTAAACAAGATACAACAGAAGTTTCGAATACAATAGTCAAATACAAGATCAGAATACATCACTAGAATCAACTGAATATCTGAAAGTTGGATAGATAGCTGGATCTCCAAGAGAAGCTCCAACTCCAAAGGTGAGACACGAATACTAGTACACTCAGTCTGACCCGAGCATAAAGAAAAACACAAAACACTCGAGTCAGGATTAACATTCTTATATCAATAAATCTAACTCAGGTGAAATAACGACTGAAATACAAGTAACTCAAAGGATGTTTGGGATAACCATCCTCTAAGGATCCGTTAAACTATCTACGATGTAGTAGTGTACGCTAAGTAGATAAAGCCTATCAGTAATATAAAGTATCAAAATAGCGTTAAGGCGTTACCATTATCCCCCTTAACACATTTTATATAAGCGTCATAGTCTATACAGCACTGTAAACTCCACCGTAAACTAGTGGGCTATCAGGGAGTACTCCATAGGTATAACACGAAACAAATCATAGTGGTCGTGCATAGGGATACGAGTATGACAAGGAACATGAGGCAATACCCAAGGTAGTGAAACTTCTGTTTGCCTAATCCGGACTGGTGAGAACGCATCGCCGCAACGATCGCAACACCAAGAAAACAACCCTCCCAATTCAAGGGTGCGCACCAATCAAAAACAAGTAATGAGTAGTTTACGAAGAAGTGTGTCCGCTAGAGGTAGCTAACCTCACTGGCCCTGCACGGCTCCTGTTTAAGTCATTTCAAATTTGACACAAGTGTCAAGGCTATCCATTATCATTCTCTTTCTTCAAATCCAGCAACGTCATCATTCCAACCACTTCATTCTGGATCACACTCCATGTATAATAGTTATTTAAAGTGGTTTTCGGTTTAGACAGAGAGTATGTTGTTAACCGATCCCGGACTCTTCAATAACTACGTAATTATTACACCGATTGGTCATTTAATAAACTTTCAAAATAGTTTATATTTCAAAACCAAAATATCATTGCCATTTCAAAACCATATCAATACGATATCACTTCTATTTCAAAACCAAATACGGTATAATTTCCATTTTAAATGTATCCATCTCAAATATATCCATTTACAAAATCTTAGTACTTCAAAGTTATAACACTTTCTAAATCAAACACTTTAGAAATCATAATACTTTGGAAATCAAAACACTTCCCACTTAACTGTTTGGATATAAATTAAGTATATATATATATATATATTAAAATAGTTTATAAATGAGATAATTTACATAAAATAGTTATAAGTTAAAATAATTTTAAAATAAAATAGCTTATATAAAAATAGTTTATATTAAAATGATTTATATTAAAATAGTTAATATCAAAATAAATTTTATTTTAAAAATATATAAAATATTTTAAATAAATTTTAAAAATACTTTATATAATAAAATGGTTTCCACAAATCTCACAAATCGATTCCAAATCAACTCGAATTCCAAATTCTCATTTAATCAAATCTCAATTCCTCAATTTCAATTCAAATCAGTTTCTCAATAAACCATTTCAAATTATAAAATTTCAAATACCTATTTGAACCACAAAATAAATCCTTTCACTTCCAATATATTTCGAAACTTTAAATATTCCACATTTCAAAACTAAATTGAAAATCTCATATATATATATATATATGTGTGTGTGTGTGTGTGTATATATATATATATATAATTCACTTTAATATTATTTAGCTTTGAAATATTCACCTAATAAAATACAATATCATTTATATACAACACAAATTTCAAATCATTGAATATTTCCTTCAATTTATTTAAACTTGAAATGCTCCTTTGAATCATCTTAAACCAAAACCACGTTATAAAATCATATCCTTAAACCTCAAATTCAATAAGTTTCAAATCAATTTAATTAAAGCCAATTCTTAATTAAATACAATTCCATATAAGTTTTAAATCTACTTTATTTTGAAACTTATTTATAAAAAAAAATTCAATATCACATAAAACCACATATATTTCCTTCCAAAAACCATAGAATCAATTTTAAATATTTATATATATAGACCAACGGTGTCTGTATATAATTTTCTATCCTATGGTCAAGTGATACGGATATTTATCATTTAAATCCTCAAATTAAAAATATACGGGTATATATCATTTCAACCCGCAATCCCAAATTCAATTCAAATGAAAATCGCTTGGGTTTATCATTTCAACCCATAACGATTTCTCCTATTCTAAAGTCCGTTCGGGTATGTATCATTTCAACCTATAGTGAATTCTATACTAACAGGGAACTTGCAGAGTGATAACAGATATGATAATAATATAACAGGCATATATCATCAAGATAAATAACATATAATTGTGTCAGATGTCATAGGTGAACTGATACAGGTAATAGCATATATATAACAGTGTAAATAACTAACATCAGCATATTTCAATTGGCAGATAATGGTATCAGATGTCACAGGTGAACTAATACAAGTAATAGCATATATATAACAGTGTAAATAACTAACATCAGCATATTTCAATTGTCATTTCAATTGAAATCAAATTTAATAAATAAAAGAACATTAATCGTGAGTGATTGCTCACCTTTAGAGGCTAGGAAGTTTGACAACAGAACAAGCTACGAATCCAAACCCGAATTTCAAAGCAAACACGATGGGCACGAGTTTGACGATCAAAGCTGATGACAAGGAATAGACGAAATCGAATTAGAACTGGATCGATGCAGATTTAATCGAAACAAAACTATATTATATTATTATTTTTCTTAAAACCAATATTCAATTTAAATTACATAATATATTTCAAGTTATAATACATATCAAATTCACTTTATATATTATATTTCACAAATCCAAAGAAACCAAAGTATCTATAAAATATATACAGTGAAGATATTTATTACACAATATTCAAAATCTGGAAAGATCAAAATTTGTACTTACAGAGAAAGACTGATGCAAGTTTCTACAATGCAAAAACTACCTTTATATTAAATATATAATAATAAGCTACCTATATACAAAAAAAACTTTTACACACTATAAATATATGAACAGGACAGATGTAAACCTTTAAACACGTATTAAATCAAATATCATCATATTACAAAATGGATAACTTAATTGTTAATATATACGATATATTATTTCCATAACCTCGTACAATATATAAAGACAATAATATATATATATACAAATATATGCATTTATTTTCAAATAAATAACTTAACTTTAATATCAAAAATGAAATCTATACTTATATATATGAAAAACAAACTTCACATATACTTAAACCAGATTATACTTGCACAAATATAATATATATATATATACAAACAACAAGTTTTGTACAGTCTCAGCATATAGACAGCTTTATATAAAATAATACCTATACAACATAATACAATAACAGGCAAAGCTTACTTGAACATTTGCAAAAGCTAATATAAACTTATACAATCAGAAAAAATAATATATATGTATATACTGCAACCCTATAACCCATATATATAAAATACTTAAAATCGTTGTACCAAAGCAATAAGTTTATATACAAACAGTATAAACAATATTCGTATAAAATATAACTGATAACAGTTTACAACTCAGAACATATATATATATATCTTATATTAATATTGTATACCAATAGGAAGTAGCATCATAGATTGGAAGAAATATATACACATTTCAACTATCAACAAATATTAAAATAAACTCATTATATATATCTACTATCAATAGTAAAATTAGTATAAACTTATGCAGACCAATGACTCTATATGTTTATATATATATGCTCCAAAATCAATACTAAAAACAAATATCACCAGATCTATTAAGTATATGTATGAAACCACTCACGCACATACATACGTTATAATCTAATGTTTATAAAAGAGAAGTACAACATTGATATATTATACAAAATATTCAAATATATATATGAACTGTTATATAAAAATATAGGATCTATACTCAAATATAACACACAGATTGCATACAACATATTATATAACTAAATTAACCTTTATATGCATATATACCTGATATATATGTATAAGAGAGAGGACAGGGCAAAGCGAATGGCGAGAAGAGGCAGTACAAGGTAGAGGAATATGTGGCAAGCTTCAGCTGCACCGGAGGATGGCCGTGATGGTTGAACTGATTTAGCCGAGGGGAAAGAAGTGCGGCTGCTACCTTGCTGGAGGAAACGTGGAAGTGTGGGAGTTGATGCTGGAGGGAGGCAAGTTGATGAACTCGGCTGCTACTTGCGTTTATGGCGTGCGCGAGTTGGGTTGGCCAGAGGAAGGGAAGTGGGTAGTTGTTCAAGGGAAGAGGATGAGTAGCAAATACAAAGAAACATGCTACAGGCAATATGAGCCACCACTACATAAATTATATCTTATTATAATATTTATTTTCAAATGGAAGCACAAAGCAGAGAAAGTGAACAGACTATTAAACTAACCCACAAATAACAACAACCATTGGGAATAGAGAAAGTCCAGGCTGAATGGTAATAGTCACAGCCGAATTTAAGGAGGAAATAAATGCAAACAGCTGTTAAGTTTATATGGTGGAAAAATGAAAGGCAACGGGAAGCTAAAAGGTTGAATGCTGAACTGATACAAAAATCGTTTTATTAGTTTCGTAGTGTAACAAACCCCCGAAATATACAAATGAATATACTATGAAGATTAGCACGACGAGACGATCAAAACGGCATACAGATATCTGTGATACGATCATCCGATAAAAAGGTCGATACGAACATTGATATACGTTGCTATTCCGTACGGAAAAATCCAAACGGAGCTAGAAACATCCAAAATTCGCGAAATGAATTACGCAGTCTTATTCAGAATGTTCTAAATAAATTTTCTCATGTTGACATATTTAGGTTTCGGAAAACTTTTAAATTCAGCTGTTATTTCGTCGAAAATAAGATCGACGGAGCAATAACAGTCAAAATTTCGAGAAACGAAATGTGACGTCTTGCTCAGAAGATGATTTACAATTTTTCTATAGAAAAATATTCAGGTTTGGAAAACATTTTATTATCATCAAATACTAACTGATATAAATTGAAATAGAACTACACAATAAAATAAACTTTCTTATTTTAAGATGAAAATTTACAGTTTGCTATGTTTAATTAGACGTATTCCAAATATTAAATTTTTATTTCAAAATTTTATTTTTAAAATTTCACGAAATTTCAATTAATCACATTATTAAAACATTTAAAATTTACGGGTCGTTACATTATTAGTAGTAAAGATGTGTGTATGTATGTATGTACGTATATACGTAATAGAAATTTTGATCTGATAAGAGATTTGAAATAAATTTAGATTTGGATTTAGATTTACCTTTTCTTCGTAGAATCAATCCACTCCTTATTCTTCTTCTCTTTTATTTTTCGCTATTCTCCACTTATATATATAATATACTAATTTATAATTTCTATATTTCCTAGAATTTGTGGAGAAATGAAAATGGCAGAGCTTCGCTCTTTGATTTAGAAAATAGAAGAAGAAAAGTGAGGGGTTAAGCCTGTATTTATGAGCCTATAAGTCAATTCCATCCATTAGATTTTAATTTATTAAATCCGAGTCGTTAGGCCTAAGTTCAATCTCCTCACTATAATAGCCACTGGTCGACCACTATACCCAACCAGTCAACCGCTAGTGGTAGATCGGTCCTAACATTAAGTTTTATTTTCTTCCTTTTTTGGTTCTATGACCAATTTTATTATTAACAGTAAAATCAATTTTAATGTTACTTAGGGATGAAGCACTAATTTACCGTTAATTACAATATTTATTTCCTTTCGTGTTCAGTTTATTTATTTTCTTCCACGCTTGCTTAATTAGATTTATTTAATTTAACGCTATTAATTTACGTTTATATTTAACGATTGCTTAAACGCTAAGCTGATAGTATTTATTGCCTCTTTTATTTTGTAAACGTTATTATTCATTACCTTTACCCCTATAATTCTTATTTAATTCCTTTTCAATGCTGATTTAATTAGATTTATCACGTCCATTTCCTTTAATGCTAACATTTGTATTTAATGCCCATTTTAATGTTATGTTATTAACATTTACTTCCTTAATTGATTTTGAATTATTTTCAATTCGAAAACTTCAAATGTTAATAGCTTTTCCAATTGAACTCCGATCGTAAAACTTTATATATATGAAAACTAGTCAGGAAATAGCCATGAACCGAATGGTGTAGGTTTCATAGCCAAATTCCGATGTTTACAAAAATTTTATTTTTGGGCTTTAATAGTTATTTATTAATTAATTTTCTTTTTATTTTACGGGATGTTACACTAATATAATGGGTTAGTAGACATTTGGTGATTTGACGTTTGTGTTAATAATGTAGAGGCTTAGTACACATCTGCTTGATTTATACTTACATTGATGATGTATTACTAATAGTCAATAATTAATACATATGAGTATATTTGTAGTTGTTAGCTTGTGTGATGTTTGGGGTTGACATTAAGTATTTTCAAACTTGTGTGATGTTTACTGACTGTGTGTTGTCATTATTATTGTTGCCATATATATAATGATTTATTTTGATGACTTAGTTAGAGTAATGTTTCTTGCTTGCATTGTTTGCATTGCTGCTAAGGTTGTTATGTGCTAGCAAGTATTTAGATGTAGAGAAGAGAATGAAACATAGCTATGTGGGCTTAATCCCCCAAAAGGGTGCGTAGGCAACCTTTCCCTACATAATAGATATCGATCATATAGCCTTAGTGTATAGGATAGGAGTAGCCCAAACATAGTTGATCTTCTTTTCCCTTTATCGGATATATGTATGTATGTATGTATGTATGTATGTATGTATGTATGTATGTGTATGTATGTATTTTTAAAGTTGTGGGTAGGTGAAGAGGAAGGAGCAAAGGTCTAGATATAGATCATATTCGCGGGTGCTGGGTTATTATACTTCTCTTACACCTTAGTTATATTATTATTGGTTAATGGTGGTTATGTATTAAAATTTGTGGATGTAATTTAACTTATTAACTTTGTATGGTATTGATGTTACTGAGATAATGTATACACAATGATGTTTAATTCTATTGTGAGGTTTTCATATATTCATATTTCTATATTTTTAATTTTATATAACAAATGGTCCACTACTTCTAATATCTGAAATTAGATGCAAGCATCTTTTGATGACATTTGTAACCGATTTTAGACATTAAAAAAAGTGGGTCATCACCATTTACATATAAAATAAAAACCGCTAGAGACTCTAACGATTTCAAAATGCCTACCACAGAACCTTATAAAGGATCGGTTGATCCCATAATGCCTCTATAGAGCTACACTCAACACATGCTAATGAATGGAGTTACAGAAGAAGTTTCATGTAAATGTTTCCTACTATTTTTATTAGACCTAGCACTATGTGGTTTTATCCTTTACCACTAGGTCAATCAATCCATGGTTGATTTTGCATGAAAAGTTTATCATCCAGTTCCATGTACACCTAGGATAACTAAATGGTACATGCTAGCTATTGGATATCAAACAAATGAGTGACTTATCTTTACACTAGTACTTAGCTTGTTACAATGCTTTGAAAATGTAGATGGAAAGCTGGTTCTAATGACCTTATGTGTTAGGGTGCATCCTATACAAAATTCTCACAAATGTTGACCAAGGAAAAACCAACTATTCTCCAAGAATTCTCTTATGTGGCATCTAAGTACATGAGGCTAAAGGATAGTGTACTTGAAAGATAGCCTAACAGACTAACATGCGTCAAAGAGCTATCAAGTGTAAATGCTACAGTGAAAGGAGCTAGATATTATTTCGCTAGAAAAAGGAAGGCCAATAGCCAATGACTCTAGTAGAACGAAAGTAGATTGCAAAAAATGGAGGTATGGCCCTAGGTTTGATGCTTGTACGGATCTAAATCATATTATCGAAAAGATATACAAGGCCACCCAAGTGGAATTGAATTACAAGAGGCCTACTCGATACTAGGAAGATAGGGAATACTATCGCTTCTATAATTATCATGGATATAACACAAATGAATGCCACCATCCGTGTGACATCATAGCGGAATACATAAGAAAGAAGAAATTGCAAGGCACTTCGATGTCCCTTAATGTTGCTCTAATTCCTATGCATCAACCACTGAGGCAAATAACGCATGGCGACAATGGAGAGGGTCCGGTATAGCTATGGTAAATGGAAGGATTATGGTCATTATGATAATGAAAGGGATGCATGTGCTTGATAAAAGGTAGGCTAAAATGTAAAGGTATACCAAATCCCTTAACCATATCGATGGAGTTTGTTTATGCCTTAAATGAGGCATGAGGCATGAAGACCCCTTGATGCGATAAAAGGGAAATTACATATAGTGTAAAAGATATGAATGGAAATAAGTAACCTTATATCGATCTAATGGTATTTTCGATTGTTGTGGGCGTTTTCACCCATAGAAAGATGAATCAAAAGATGCTAAGCGGTAGAGGAATGGTCAGAAAGGCCTATAGGTGGTGCATTGTTACCTGACATGGAGTCGTATGTGAGAAGGCAAGAAGGTTAGGAGAACGCATAGGAATAATCAATAAAAATTAGCAAGTTTAGGAAGGGGCTAGCATGGTGGACTACCAAACATGTTTTCTATTTTGGTAGTTAAACTATCGAACAAAGATTCTAGCCCGGTAGTACAACCATCAGACAAGATTCTTTGTTTGACATTCCAAACCAGATGTCAACCCCCGAACCAAACACAATATTGCCATTCACCATATGCAAAGCCATGACCACCTCCCGATGAAAAGCTTGCCAAGTGCACCTAACTGGCTCGAGCAAATTATTTAATGGAAATCTACTCCAAATCTTCCATATATGGAAAACTCCAGACTAAATCTTATATATAAGGAAATAATCGAATCAAAGAAGTTAATATGGAAATTACCTATTTGGTAGACCTAGCCACCTTAGATCTTCACTCCTATAAATACCCAAGCTTACAATAATAACGAAGGACAATTTTGAAGAGAAAATATAGTTGACTAGGACTAGCCAAACAAGACTTCATATATTAACACCATCTTTCATTTGAGCATTCGGTCATTGTATTTGGTATTCCAATCATTGTACCATATATATAAGAAAATAAATGAAAGTGGATAGTGGAAGTAGGCATATTCCAGTCAAACCACTATAAATTTCTATGAATTTTATTTTACAACAATTTTTGTCTCCATACAATATCCTTAATCTACTCTCCAAAAATAAATCTAAATACAAAAATAACAGTCGTGTCATATACTCTCTATATGTAGTATATAACAAATTAATTGGAAGAGTTTTTCCATTTTTTAAGCAAACAATTTTGGAGCTTTCATTGATAGCTAATTGGACTCTCAACATGCACTGGAAATCAAAAACCAAAGCTGGCGCTACAAGCAGAAATGCAAGAAACCCTAGCACGCCTAATCAGATCACTACCAATTAGGACAATCGATCATCTAATACCCCAGCATTAGCGAATGTACTTACAATAGGCGATCTAAACAGAGTGAATGCAGAGCGTAATGGTCATTGCACTACCAAACAACAAGCTATTATGGACTAATTTATGACATGCTTAGGGTAGAAGCGAATGGCCACTCACAACACTAAAGCACAAGGACGATCCTAGTCTAGGTGATCCAGATGATGAAGGAAGTCTCATTCTGACAACTAATCGATCAAGAGAATCAATGAATCCAACGGGAAAATGTCAAGGAGCCAAAATGAGTAAGAGTTCATCCCGAAGCTACGCCCGTAGTGTGGTTCGGTATTGAGCCGGACATGGGAGGCACCAAACCTGACTATTGCTAACCCTACTCTTATCCAGGGATGTTCTCATCTCTTGTTGAAGTAGATATTAATGGAGGATGGACTAGCTATCGAAAGCGGTCTAGGAGCCATGACTAAGGCTAGGACCAGAGGATGGACTAGTTGTTTTTATAGAGAAAGTGATAGAGACCTTTTACCCCAAAGGAAGGAAAGATTGATCCATAATCATTATTTACTTGAGCTAAAAGATAGAATGGCATGAATCATTAGGGAGTGTGTTCGATACAAGCAAGTGGAGCAGGGTATTAAAGCCAGAGTTGGCAGCCCTATCTCCTTGGAAATAGAAACCACTCATAACCCTGGAGATTTCCAAATGCCTACCATGGATCCATGCAAAGTTTAACTAACCCCATTGTACATTTCCAATGATCCACTCAATAAATGCTGATGAGTGGAGAAATAGAGGAAGTCATGTGTAAATACATCCCTCTATTTCTAGCAAACTTAGCCACTATGTGGTTCCATTGTCTACCCTTTGGTTCAATACACTCTTAGGGAATGTTAAAGGAAAAGTTTACCTGCTTGTTTCAAATGTATATGGAGCAATTTAAGGATCCGTACTCATTGTATGATGTGAAACAAAGGGAGGATGAACCACTACGAAAGTACTTGACTGTTTAATGCTATAGCAGTTAGAGTTTAGAATGCAGATAAACGACTAACCTTAATGGTGATGTGCAATGGAGTACCTCCAGGAACAAAGCTCCCTAAAAGATTAACTATGGAAAAATTGACCACATTGTAGGATTTCTTCTATGTAGCAGTTAAATATATGAGGCTGGAAAATGCTACGTTTGAAAGATAGTTGATATAGCAAAAAGGGTTGCAGAGACGTCCAATATTATAAACGTTGTGGTAGAGGGAAGTGGAAGCAGTTTTCTGAAAATAAGGACAATAACCGTGGTGGTACATGTGGAAAAAGGTAGAGTGGAAAAGGTTTAGGCTGGGACCAAGATTAGATTCTTATAAACACTTTAATGATTCAATGGAAAACATTAACCATGCAAGGCAAGTAGAATTAAAGTATAATAGGCCTCATTTAAGAAAGGAAACCGAAGTGGATATAAATATGATGAAGTATTGTCAGTTCTATGAGTCTCACATGTATGATACTAATGATATCCATCGCTTGCGTGGTATTATTAAGGAATATATCAGCAAGAAAAAGTTGGAGCGATGCATCAAAAATATTAATGCCCCTCTTATTCCTATGCTCCAACCATGAAGGAAACCCTCGCATAGGGATGAAGGAGAGAGAGTTATTCCTAATGATGCAAAGGATAGGAGATTGCTTATTAATACTATAAAAGGAGGATACCACATAGAAAATAAGAGTTGGAATGAAATGGAAAGGTATACCAAGTCTTTGAAGAATGGTGAGTGTTTTATATATGTTATAGGCAAGGAGCATGATGCTAAAGCCCCCCGCAAAGAACAAGTAGAGATAAATATCAATGAAAACGATTTGCAAGGAAAATAATATTTATATAGCGATCCTATGGTGATTTCAACCATTCTCTATCCAGTAGAAGTATATCGAGTATTGGCAGATAGCGGAAGCTTGGTTAATATCCTATCCAAGTATGTTTTCGACAAAACATGATTATCTATGAAGGATGTCACATTATGCAACAAATAGCTATAGGGATTTACTTGAGAGGCGAAAATGCTCCTAGGGAAGCTGATTTTATTTGTTAAGTGGGGAATCCATCCCCGATCAGCCATATGAAAGCAGACATTCATTTTGGTGGATAGATTCTCAACGTATAATGCTTTCCTAGGACGACCGACTTTATCAGACTTACATGCAGTCATAGCCTAATAGTGCTTGAAGATAAAATTTCCTTACGCTCATAAAGTGGGGACAATTGAAGGAGATCGCAGTGCTATTAGAGAATTCTAAGTAGCAGAATTCCATGAGAATAGACATCTAGAGAAAAGGAAGCATGCAAAGGCCACTCTTTATTCAAAACCTCGGTCATATAGAAATTAAAGGAAGGGCCATGCTCGAGTATACCACTGACCCTTTCAATGAACTAAACCCAAGAGATGGAAAAGAAGGAGCGATAGCTGAGCCTGTAGAGGCAATGGAGTTTGTAGAGGTTGACAAGCATGATCCAACTAAACTAATAAAGATAAAATCCTAGTTGGAGAGGGATCTAAAGGTATAACTGGTGGGTTTCCTATTGGATAACCGAGACATATTTGCATTGTCTTACACCGACATTTGTGGGATTTCTCCGAACATTGCATGTCATAAACTAAATATCAATCCTGGGGAACCCCTGGTAAAGAAAAAGAAAAGGAGCATGGGCCTGAATAATCGGTGGCTCTTAATAAAGAAGTCGAGACTTTGCTGGCAAACAAATTCATCAGGGAATCCCACTATCCAGAATGATAGCTAATCTGATATTAGTCAAGATGTCGAATGGAAAATGGCAGACATGCATTGACTTTTCAAACTTGAATGATGTTTTCACTAAAGATTGTTTTTTTCTTTCAAGATTCGAATAGCTAGTGGATGGAACCGTAAGGCATAAACTGTTATCTTTTATAGTTGCTTAATCTAGCTGCAATCAAATTGGCATTTTCCTAACCAGGATCATAACAACTTTATTAATGATTTTGGTTTATATTACTATAAGATCATGCCCTTTAGATTGAAGAATGCCAAAGTGACATATCAACGTTTAGTCAAAAAAAAGGTTTGGTAACCATATCGGAAGAACCATAGAAGTATATGTGGATGACATGCTGGAGAAGTCCAAAAATTCCAAAGATCACATCGTACACCTGAATGAAACATTTCAAGTGCTCTGGGAATTCGTAGTGAAGCTGAATCCCTTGAAGTGTTCTTTTGGGGTTTCCTTGGGGAAGTTTCTTGGCTTCACTGTACATGCCAAGGGGATAAAGGTCAACCTAGAGCAGGTCCAAGCATTTAAGGATGTCAACAGACCAAAGACATGAAGGGAAATGGAAAGCTTAAATGGAAGGTAGAGGCGTTAAGTAGATTCATATCTAAGGCGACAGACAAGTGTGCTCCTTTCTTTTAGAAGGTAAAGAAAGAAAAAGGAAAATTTCCTTACAAATGAATGTTTAGCTACGCATCTTAACCTTATAAAGCATATAAAGAAATTGCATATCCTGTTTACACTAGTAGAAGGGAAAGATCTATACCTATACCTACCGGTGTTGGCTCATGCCTTAATCGTGACATTGGTACAAGAAGAAGAACGGGTGCTATGCCTCATGTATTATGTAAGCAAGCATTTTACCAGATCTGAGTCCAAACACTCGAATTAGAGAAACTAGCTTATTGCATGCTCATAGCATTTAGAAAGCTAAGGCATTACTTTTAATCTCATCTTGTTCGGGTATTGATTGATTAGCCATTGAGGTAAGTCTTGCATCGCCTAAATACATTGGGTAGTTTATTGAAGTGGAGCAATGAGCTGAGTTATTATGAAATAACCTACCACCCTTGGATGACAATCAAGTGAATGCCTTCCAGACTTTATTGTAGAATACAGTATCAAAGACGTTAAAGTAGGACCCTAGGAGGAAGAAGCTCATAGGTGGTGCATGGTCATGGATAGAGCTTTGAATAAGCACGATTCTAGAGCTGGAGTAGCGCTGGTCAAACCCAAAGGGAGGAAATTGTGCTATGCCTTACAATTGGGATTCAGAGCAACAAACAATGAGGTAGAATATGAAGCATTGATAGCATCACTAGAAATTGCAAAGGAGTTGGGACTCAATTTATTATGTGTGCAAGAGGCTCCCTACAAGTGGTGAACCAAGTGCTTGGGGAATTATATGCTAAGGGAAAGCAATTAGCATCCTATCTAAAAAAGTGAAATCTTTACTCAATGAGCTGAAGCACTACGTGGTTAAATGCTTTCCAAGGAAGGTGAATCAAGATGCATATGATTTAGTAAAGTTGGTGGGCTGTGAAAATGGACCACCCCTAGGGTCAATTTTGGTAATGACTCCACCAACATTGAGCTTTGAGGAGGCCGATATTGTCCTAACTATTGATAATAAGGGGACTTAGATGACCCCAATAATTGAGTATTTAACTAGTAGAGACTTACCGTTTTACTGAAACGGAGCCAGAAAGGTATTACGGAAGGTGCCTCACTTTACAGAACTTGATGGCATCCCATACTGAAGAAGATTCTCTAATCCGCTGCTAAAATATGTTGCTGGAATGGAGGCCTGCAAAATTCAGAAAACATGCATCAAGGTAGTTACCGGGACCACAATGGGGGCATACCTTGGCGAAGATGGTGTTGTGATACAAATACTTTTGGCTAACATTGAACCATGATGCAGTGGAATATGCAAAATTGTGTGACGAAGTGCCAAAGGTTTGAAAAATCCTAAGGGTACCTCCGACCGAGCTGACTCATATGGTCAGACCTTGGCCATTTGCTATTAGGGGGATCGACTTGATTGAGGAGCTTCCTATAGCCAGCAGTGGAGCTTAGCATGTAATATTTGTGGTAGATTACTTTACTAGGTGGGTCAAAGCAGAACCACTCATTAATGTGTCTTTTACCATGGTCATCAACTTTTTGTTTAGAAATATTATATGCAGGTGCGGAGTCCCGCTTCAGATTATCTTAGATAATGGATTGCAGTTTGATAGTGAAGGGTTTGCTGGATTATGTCAGCAACAAGGAATCAAGTAAAGCTTTTCTACGGTGACATATCCACAGGCCAACAGGCAGCTAGAATAAGTCGGCAAAGTCCCTAAAACCTTCATCAAGGAACATTTGGAAAAACCAAGGGGGCTTGGGTGGACGAGCTCCTATTGGCTTTTTGGGGTTACCGCACATCTTACAGGACTACAATAGGACAAACCCCTTTCACTCTGGCTTATGACTCAGAGGCTGTGCTCCTTTTCGAAACTGCAATTCCATCTCATAGGCAGATTCACTACGATCCAAATGAAAATGAAGAGTTACCAAATATTTCTTTGGACCTGATTGATGAAAAGCAAAATAAAGCTTCCCTGAAGGCTATGGCACATAGGCAACAAGTAGCAAAGGAATACAACTCCAAGGTCAAGCACCGCCTACTTAAAGAAGGAGATCTAGTCCTAAAGCAAATCTTCCCCCAACCAGAGGCACTTAACCCAATTTAAGAAGGTCCATATATTATCAAGAGGACTTGGGAAATTGTAACGACCCGCCTTTTTGGACAGTTTAAGTCGATGATCAAACACACACGTCAACTCAAACCATTCAAAATGGAGGATTGTTAATTTGGGGTAAATAAGAAAAGAAAAGAAAAGAAATAAAGGAAATGAAACAACACAGAATCTCACAGCGGAAGGCTAAAGTATGATAATAAAATAACAGTTCATGAAGCTGTTAATTAAATGAATACATTTGAAATGAATACAATTTGATTATTATTATACAACATTTATCATAGTTACATACACAGCAAATATCATACAACAATGCAGTGGAATGGAATGAATATAATAGTAGTAGATAATATACCAAATCTTCGTCTCCGTCCTCCAAGGAAATGATCTTCAACCTAAACTGAAATGCTCAGGCTGACCCGAGCGAAATGAAAAGACAAAACACTCGAGTCAGGACTAAAATATCCTTATGAAAGTTAAATCAATCGTAATAAATATGAGTGTAAACGGCGTCAGAGATGTTTACGGGGTTTGACATCTCCTATCCAGTGTCAACGTGCGTGCAATAACTCAAGAGATGTTACGGGATTTTCCATCTCTCAAGGATCCGTTAAACTATTTATATATACAATAAGATACGCTATATAGATAATGTCTAAAGTAAAGTAAAGGTATCAAAATAGTGTTAAGTCAACGCCCATTCGCCGCTTAACACATTTATATTCCCAAGAGCATATACAAGACCGTAGTTTCCCCAAAACCGGAAGTCACCAGAGGGCAATCCATATACTCAAGGTACAAACCATAACGTAGTGGTCGCGAATAGGATAATCAGTATGACAAGGTACATGAGGCGATACCAACTAGGATACTAGTAGTTGCGTGATCCGGACTGATGTTGAGCATAGCCAGCAGCTACCCCAACACCGCGAAACAACACTCCCAAATCAAGGGGTGCACCCAAATCGAATCACAAATGTAATAGATATGGTATCGAAGAAGTGTGTCCGCTAGAGGTGGCGAACCTCAATGGCCCGGCGCGGCTCCTGTTTTAGTCATGTCAGGGGTCATCCAATATCGTTCTCTTTCTTCAGTCAACGCGTTCACCAGACCATCCACTTCATTCTGGATCAACACTCCGCGTATAATAGTTATTAAAGTGGTTTTCGGTATCGACAGAGAGTATGTCCATATCCGATCCCGGTCTCTTCAATAACTACGTATTATTACACCGATGGCTCTTTTACATTTTAACTCGATTCATAATTGATATCAAAATATCATATTCGCTTCAAAAATCAAATCCATTTCAAATATCATCATATCTTTTCAAAATGTAAGATTCCGTTTCAAAAATCATTTTTCGCCTCAATATCTCATTTCAATTTCAAAATCATTTCGAATTTCAATTTAGGTTGCAACTTCATTTAACCCAATTCGTATTTAAATTCGAGATTTAAATATAAGCAATTCACCTTATTGACCAGCTTGAAAATTTTAGAAAATAGTTTTAAGTAATTTAAAAGTAGTTTAAATAATTAAAATAGTTAAAATAGTTTAATAGAAAATATTTAAATAGTTTAATCGAAAATAATTTGAATATAAAAAATGGTTTATATAGTAAAACAGTTTGAAAATCAAAATAATTTCAATATTTAAAGAATATAGATTTTAAATCAATTATACTAAAATATGCATTTAAAACAAATTCCAAAGTCAAACCGGTCAACTTCCCAATTTCCTACCCAAATCAATTCAAATTTCCATTTCGATTTAATCGATTCAATTCCGATTTCAACTCGAATAAATTTTGATTCCATATAAATTTCGATTCCAATAAACAAATTCCGTTCACTTTTAAATTTCCAATTTCAAATTAATTTCCAATTCCAAATTAATTTCCAATTCCAAATTTATTTCCAATTTCAATCCCAATTCCAAATGAATTTAAATTTCAATTCCAAATTAATTTAAATTCCAATTTCCAATTAATTTCCAATTTCAGTTCCAAATCCAATTTCAAAATATCGATTTAAACATTAAATCAAATTTACTTTCAATACCAAATTTTTTGAATCCAAATTTCAATTCTAAGCTCAAACCTAAAATATCATTTCATATAAGTTTTCTCAGAAATATTCAAAGTTTGAATAAAAGTCCAATCTTTAAAACAAATCAACTTCCGAAAATATATGCCGTATTTCAATTTTTAATTAAAAAAAAACTAAACTTCGATTTATTAAGCAATTTCGTTTATCAAGTTTAAATTCCAACATTTCAAGCTCCAATTCAAAATAATTCATTTTCCATAATTTGGATTTTATTCTTAAAATCAATTCATTAAAAAAAATTTCTAAACAACTTTTAAAATCAATTAATTTAGCCAATCCGGTGTCCGTATATAATTTTCTATCCTATGGCCAAGTGATTATTTATTTCAGTTAAATGTCAGGGATGAATATATATCACTTAAACCGGTCACAGTGTCATATGTATCACAGGATATATATAAGAAAATAAACATCCAAACAATTAAATATCAACCAATAGCATCCATCGAAATAAATCATCCAATAGACAATACAATTCACAGCAATTTCATAGTTATCAATATCAGGTAATTTAATCGCAATTAAATTTTAATTTCAATTTGACTGTCAATTTTAATTTCTAACAATAAATTTGATGACAATGTAGAAGACAATTAAATTTATTAAAGAACGACCAATAAAATCATATCATTTCATAATGTCAAATTTTTACTAGCATAAAGATATTCTAGTACGTTGTGAGCGTTAGAAAACACTCACTTTGATTTCAGTGCAGTTCCAGCGTTTTATTTCGAATAAAATTAAACGAGCGTTTAATTTTACCCAAAATCTTCTCTAGCTCCAAACTATTCCAATCCAGTTGCATCGCGAAGAGCTCGTCAATACGAACCCAACGCAAAAAGTTTCGTCCGAAACCGACCTCGTATGAAAGAGAAACATTATTTTAAACATTTACAAATCAATTTACACTTTAATTTTAAATTTCAAAACCCTACAGGCTAATCTGGACCGTCCATTTCCAATTGCAAGATCCCGCCGTACATGACCTTCTTCCCACGCGTTCGTGAAACTCCCAGGCCGAACTCACGAAGAAACCCAATCTTCAAAACTAGGGTTTAAAGCCGCTCCCTCCTCGTCGCTCGAAACTGCATCACTCCACCACCACGCTGAAGGCCATCACCTCCTCTATGCTCGGCTGCAAAGCCATGGAGCACGGCCCCCATATGACATGGGAAAACGTGCACAACAGCCGCACCCTATAGGTCGATTTGCCGTTGATTCAAAGCCCCAAACACGATCATAGCCGTTGAATACCTAGATCTCACTCCCCTCTACAAGTTTCATGTTGGAAGTTTGTTGGATAGATTTACGGATTTGAAGAGATTAGAGGAGAAAGGTCGAAAGTTTCTGGCCGTGCATCAGGTAGGAGGCGGCGGCTCTGAATATAACCCTAGGGTTTTGATTTTTGTGAAATAAAGAAGTTAAGGGGTCCCTTTATAGAAATTTCAACGAACACTATTCACTCCAAATTTTCCGAACTCCGATTTACGCGCGGTGACCGGTGTTTCTAGGGTTTATCCCACGTTCCGGACACAATGGAATAGGTTTCGGAACCTAATTCGACCGTATGTGCGAGTTATGGCAATAAACGATCGATTTAAATTAAACCGATTTAAACCGATTTTGATGCGTTTTAATTCGTACCGGACAAACGGTAAATCCAAAAATTACGAAATTTGAAACCATACAATAATATCACAATATGGATCCGATGAAACTTGTTTCGTCGAAATCCGAGACTTTTTGAAAAATGACTATTTTTAACTCGCCGAATTAAAATTAAAAACAATACGATGCGTTTCGAGCTGCCACAGTCAAACGGTAACTTCGATTGCTACAAAAATTGAAATCCAACAATAACAAACTATTACGGATCCAATGGAACTAGTTTCGTTCAATTCTGAGACTGTTTGAAAATTGGCTATTTTACAGTCGATAATTAAATATTAAAATATTCAATTTTCACAGTTCAACTTAAAATTCAATTTTAAAAGTTCTATAACATTTCTATAACTCCAATATGATAAGATAAAATTTTACAAATCATTTTCAATCATATTCAACTCGATTTTCAATTATTTCTGAAATTTAACTTATTAAATTATCGATTTAATTGCCTAATTAAATCCAAAATTCGAAAAATAAATTATTCGACTGTTTAATTCCAATATAAAATTCCCAATTTTAAATTATTAACTTTTAAATCAAATTTCAATTGTTCACGAATCCTATTTTTAAATTTCACAGTAATTAACAATCTTTTACAATGCAGTTTTCCATTATAAATCCAATATAAAAGATTATATTAGATTCAGCCTTCAATTATATTGTAATTCAAATTCAAGTTATTTAATTCCAAATGAATTCTTTTATTTCGATTTACACTTTCATTATTGAATCAACCATTTACTTATACATTATTATCAATGGTTTATAATTCATTTACTTCCATTTTCTTCAGCTATCATCTTATTTAAATTCACAGTAATATTAAACTATATTCATTTACGTTGATTTCCATATTATAACTTCAATATTAAATGTAACATTTATTTATCCTTTGTTTACAATCGTAACCAATTTGGTTTACAATCCCATTCAATTCATTATCTATATTCACTACAAGTTAACATCCATATTTGATTTACAAATAAGTTATTTCAGAATTCCGTTTTGTATTTTAACTTGAAATTCACATTTAACAACACAAAATTTTATTTCCTTCGGATTTTTTTTCTTTATCCAAAATTTTCATTTTAATTCGTATTTTTAAAGTGTTAAAAATACGGGTCGTTACATTCTCCCCCACTTAAAACTTTTCGTCCTCGAAAAGGAAAAAGAAGGGAAAAAGAACTAAGTATAGAATTCAACATTAGATATATTTTATTTGAAATTATCTACTTATAAAACAATGAAATTTCATTTATAAAGTTATAACTACGCTTCCAGTAAGTCACTTCAAATAGCTTTCTAACTTTAAAGTTAGTTATCAAAACAAGTTATAAAAATTTTAAAACTCGAAAATTTTCTAACACCCGAATTTACGGAAAAATTCGGCAGAGTCTCCTTTGCGCGGCTCGATCGAAAAAAAAAAATGACAGTATATATATATCACAAATATACATCTCATCAAGTGATGAGGCATCCCGTAGGGAAAAAGTGTAAAAGTACGATATGTAATCCGAGATATGTACCTTATTTATAATTAGCGAGCGTATACGGCTAATATAGCGCGAAAGCGAGCTCAAATGCGAAGCAAACTCCATCCGCACCTACTAAACACTAAATCAAACATGAGAATCATGCATATATGAAAATAGTGACAATATACAGCATATAGCAACATAGCAACTACATGTGCCAACATAACAAATGCAACAAACATATGCAACCATCGAACAACTACCATTCAACAACTTCCAACAAATTCATAACCAAATTGATATGCATTCATATTCCTATTAATATTCAACGCATTCATTTTTCAATTTAAATCATGGTTGATTCATTAACGATTGATTTTTATCAACATTCATTCTATTCAAATTCATTTACTTCACTTACAATTTGAATTCAATCACATAGCTTTTAATTTTTCTACTTCAACTTCCTTAACACTTAATGAATTTCAATACAATCAATTATCAATCAAATAACAACCAATGTTTATTCAACCCAAACAAATTTATTCAACTCTATTCAATTTGGTTCATCTCTTTTAATTAAATTGACTACCATTCAATTTTATTTAATTAGCTCCAAGGAATTAGCATTTACATCCATCATTTTATTTCAATTCATTTACATTAGATTGATTCAACCTTCAATTAGTTCAACAGCTAATTCATTTATCATTCCAATTCAAACTCCCAATTTTATTTAACTTTAACCAAAGTTAAATTTCATTATTTATTCAAATTCATATTTTACTTTTCTTAATAAAATTATTTAACCACTTTTAACAATTTGTTTTACTTACATCTTTTCATTCATTTTTTTTTCTCCAAAATTTCTTTTATTATTTCAAAGTAAAAACCATCAAATTTCAAATTTCTAAAGAACAATCATAAACACAAAGTCATTTATTTTCTTATTCATCCATGCACTAGGTTTACATTCAATTTGTTTCCGATTTATTCTAGTTTGTTTCATTCTCATTTTAAATTCAAGTCACTTTGCTTCAATTTAAATTGAATTCAATTATATTTATTTCACTTTGCTTCAAATTTGAATTTAATTATTTTAAAATTTTATTCCGTTTATTCAATTCTATTAACACTAATGAATTTTATTTAATCAATTACCATCCATCTAACAACCAATGCATATCAAACATTAACGTCCATCCTAAATCTACACTAAATCAATTATACATTTCCAAATCAAATTTTAATTTCAGACACTTCCAAGTTTATTGACATTTAGTTATATCTTGTATATATCATTCATTTTACAGCTTAAATTTCTTTTATATTTACAACTATCAAGAGATCTTCACATTTTATTATTCACTCTCGCACTGGTATATTATTCCTCTACTTATCCATATTAGCATTTTAACTTTTTAAATATTTGGTAAGTTATAGTTATGCAAATAGAATGTAGTTAAACAACATACAACTTCTTTTTATTCAAAGTTAAATTTTCAATTAATTAATTCTTAAGTCATTACTTAAATTTCACTATAATTTAATTTCACATTTACATTCACATATAGTATTTCCATTTTATATTAACATAATTGTCAATCACCCTTAAATGTTAATTTAGATTCCCATTATTTACTAACAATTTTATTTATATTTGCAAACCATTAGTTAAATGCATATTTCATTATTCAAACCTATACTTGTAGATTATCCAATTAACAATTCATATAACATTTTTAAACTTCTTAAATATTTTGGTAAGTTATATCTATGCTATAGAATGAAATTTAATACTATGTGAGTTTTACAATTTCAATTTTATTTTAAATTCATAATTTCCTAATTCTAAGGATTTCTACTTTAATTGATATTTTCACTTAGCTCTTAGCTTCATTTCTCATTTCACGATTCATAAGTTCCTTCATAATTCAAGTATTAATACATTACAATTTATTATAAAAAAAAACATTAATTATTAAAGAACTTAAGAATTTCAATCCCGGTTTCATTTCAAATCAAGTTTTGAAATAATATATACTTATATAACTTATATATCAAATCATACTATAGAGAATACAAAATAAAATTCAATTTGAAACAAAACAAGGTTTAGACAAGCTATTAAGTGGTCTTCCCCACTCGGACTCTTGAAAATAAACGCCGACGATGCGTGCACTCATCACCGAAATCATTTTCTAGCGTCAAAAGGGGAGTATAACACTTACTTCATCTGAAATCCTTTGAAAACAATTTCAACTCAAATATACTATCATATAATACTCATATTATACATCTCAAATTTTTGTTAATAAATTTTCAAAACATCGGAATTTAAATTCTCCATCTTAATTTAAATTCATTTTATTTACCATTTATATTCATTGTCAATCATATTTACAAGTTTCATTTCTTAAAATCATCTAATAGTCAATAGTTAGAAATATTGACTAACCAACAATAAACGATGATAATCTAATATTATCAGCTCCTAACAACCAATAAAATCAAAATTTATAATTTTCAAGATAATTCTTTTATATATAAAATATAATCCAAAACAATATTATGTCAATATGTCCTATTCGAGTGTTTAGAAATTCCTATCGATGCCTTGGCGTCCCAAGTACCAACCAGAATTCATAAATACTCAACGGAACAAATTAACACAATATAAAATCATTTTTATCAAAATTACAAATACGCTCTCTCATATACACTCAACTCATTCATATAGTTTACCTCTATTTCAATGGGTTATTCCCCACTAGAGCCAAGGTTTATCGCTAAACCAAAGCTCTGATACCAACTGTAACGACCCGCCTTTTTGGACAGTTTAAGTCGATGATCAAACACACACGTCAACTCAAACCATTCAAAATGGAGGATTGTTAATTTGGGGTAAATAAGAAAAGAAAAGAAAAGAAATAAAGGAAATGAAACAACACAGAATCTCACAGCGGAAGGCTAAAGTATGATAATAAAATAACAGTTCATGAAGCTGTTAATTAAATGAATACATTTGAAATGAATACAATTTGATTATTATTATACAACATTTATCATAGTTACATACACAGCAAATATCATACAACAATGCAGTGGAATGGAATGAATATAATAGTAGTAGATAATATACCAAATCTTCGTCTCCGTCCTCCAAGGAAATGATCTTCAACCTAAACTGAAATGCTCAGGCTGACCCGAGCGAAATGAAAAGACAAAACACTCGAGTCAGGACTAAAATATCCTTATGAAAGTTAAATCAATCGTAATAAATATGAGTGTAAACGGCGTCAGAGATGTTTACGGGGTTTGACATCTCCTATCCAGTGTCAACGTGCGTGCAATAACTCAAGAGATGTTACGGGATTTTCCATCTCTCAAGGATCCGTTAAACTATTTATATATACAATAAGATACGCTATATAGATAATGTCTAAAGTAAAGTAAAGGTATCAAAATAGTGTTAAGTCAACGCCCATTCGCCGCTTAACACATTTATATTCCCAAGAGCATATACAAGACCGTAGTTTCCCCAAAACCGGAAGTCACCAGAGGGCAATCCATATACTCAAGGTACAAACCATAACGTAGTGGTCGCGAATAGGATAATCAGTATGACAAGGTACATGAGGCGATACCAACTAGGATACTAGTAGTTGCGTGATCCGGACTGATGTTGAGCATAGCCAGCAGCTACCCCAACACCGCGAAACAACACTCCCAAATCAAGGGGTGCACCCAAATCGAATCACAAATGTAATAGATATGGTATCGAAGAAGTGTGTCCGCTAGAGGTGGCGAACCTCAATGGCCCGGCGCGGCTCCTGTTTTAGTCATGTCAGGGGTCATCCAATATCGTTCTCTTTCTTCAGTCAACGCGTTCACCAGACCATCCACTTCATTCTGGATCAACACTCCGCGTATAATAGTTATTAAAGTGGTTTTCGGTATCGACAGAGAGTATGTCCATATCCGATCCCGGTCTCTTCAATAACTACGTATTATTACACCGATGGCTCTTTTACATTTTAACTCGATTCATAATTGATATCAAAATATCATATTCGCTTCAAAAATCAAATCCATTTCAAATATCATCATATCTTTTCAAAATGTAAGATTCCGTTTCAAAAATCATTTTTCGCCTCAATATCTCATTTCAATTTCAAAATCATTTCGAATTTCAATTTAGGTTGCAACTTCATTTAACCCAATTCGTATTTAAATTCGAGATTTAAATATAAGCAATTCACCTTATTGACCAGCTTGAAAATTTTAGAAAATAGTTTTAAGTAATTTAAAAGTAGTTTAAATAATTAAAATAGTTAAAATAGTTTAATAGAAAATATTTAAATAGTTTAATCGAAAATAATTTGAATATAAAAAATGGTTTATATAGTAAAACAGTTTGAAAATCAAAATAATTTCAATATTTAAAGAATATAGATTTTAAATCAATTATACTAAAATATGCATTTAAAACAAATTCCAAAGTCAAACCGGTCAACTTCCCAATTTCCTACCCAAATCAATTCAAATTTCCATTTCGATTTAATCGATTCAATTCCGATTTCAACTCGAATAAATTTTGATTCCATATAAATTTCGATTCCAATAAACAAATTCCGTTCACTTTTAAATTTCCAATTTCAAATTAATTTCCAATTCCAAATTAATTTCCAATTCCAAATTTATTTCCAATTTCAATCCCAATTCCAAATGAATTTAAATTTCAATTCCAAATTAATTTAAATTCCAATTTCCAATTAATTTCCAATTTCAGTTCCAAATCCAATTTCAAAATATCGATTTAAACATTAAATCAAATTTACTTTCAATACCAAATTTTTTGAATCCAAATTTCAATTCTAAGCTCAAACCTAAAATATCATTTCATATAAGTTTTCTCAGAAATATTCAAAGTTTGAATAAAAGTCCAATCTTTAAAACAAATCAACTTCCGAAAATATATGCCGTATTTCAATTTTTAATTAAAAAAAAACTAAACTTCGATTTATTAAGCAATTTCGTTTATCAAGTTTAAATTCCAACATTTCAAGCTCCAATTCAAAATAATTCATTTTCCATAATTTGGATTTTATTCTTAAAATCAATTCATTAAAAAAAATTTCTAAACAACTTTTAAAATCAATTAATTTAGCCAATCCGGTGTCCGTATATAATTTTCTATCCTATGGCCAAGTGATTATTTATTTCAGTTAAATGTCAGGGATGAATATATATCACTTAAACCGGTCACAGTGTCATATGTATCACAGGATATATATAAGAAAATAAACATCCAAACAATTAAATATCAACCAATAGCATCCATCGAAATAAATCATCCAATAGACAATACAATTCACAGCAATTTCATAGTTATCAATATCAGGTAATTTAATCGCAATTAAATTTTAATTTCAATTTGACTGTCAATTTTAATTTCTAACAATAAATTTGATGACAATGTAGAAGACAATTAAATTTATTAAAGAACGACCAATAAAATCATATCATTTCATAATGTCAAATTTTTACTAGCATAAAGATATTCTAGTACGTTGTGAGCGTTAGAAAACACTCACTTTGATTTCAGTGCAGTTCCAGCGTTTTATTTCGAATAAAATTAAACGAGCGTTTAATTTTACCCAAAATCTTCTCTAGCTCCAAACTATTCCAATCCAGTTGCATCGCGAAGAGCTCGTCAATACGAACCCAACGCAAAAAGTTTCGTCCGAAACCGACCTCGTATGAAAGAGAAACATTATTTTAAACATTTACAAATCAATTTACACTTTAATTTTAAATTTCAAAACCCTACAGGCTAATCTGGACCGTCCATTTCCAATTGCAAGATCCCGCCGTACATGACCTTCTTCCCACGCGTTCGTGAAACTCCCAGGCCGAACTCACGAAGAAACCCAATCTTCAAAACTAGGGTTTAAAGCCGCTCCCTCCTCGTCGCTCGAAACTGCATCACTCCACCACCACGCTGAAGGCCATCACCTCCTCTATGCTCGGCTGCAAAGCCATGGAGCACGGCCCCCATATGACATGGGAAAACGTGCACAACAGCCGCACCCTATAGGTCGATTTGCCGTTGATTCAAAGCCCCAAACACGATCATAGCCGTTGAATACCTAGATCTCACTCCCCTCTACAAGTTTCATGTTGGAAGTTTGTTGGATAGATTTACGGATTTGAAGAGATTAGAGGAGAAAGGTCGAAAGTTTCTGGCCGTGCATCAGGTAGGAGGCGGCGGCTCTGAATATAACCCTAGGGTTTTGATTTTTGTGAAATAAAGAAGTTAAGGGGTCCCTTTATAGAAATTTCAACGAACACTATTCACTCCAAATTTTCCGAACTCCGATTTACGCGCGGTGACCGGTGTTTCTAGGGTTTATCCCACGTTCCGGACACAATGGAATAGGTTTCGGAACCTAATTCGACCGTATGTGCGAGTTATGGCAATAAACGATCGATTTAAATTAAACCGATTTAAACCGATTTTGATGCGTTTTAATTCGTACCGGACAAACGGTAAATCCAAAAATTACGAAATTTGAAACCATACAATAATATCACAATATGGATCCGATGAAACTTGTTTCGTCGAAATCCGAGACTTTTTGAAAAATGACTATTTTTAACTCGCCGAATTAAAATTAAAAACAATACGATGCGTTTCGAGCTGCCACAGTCAAACGGTAACTTCGATTGCTACAAAAATTGAAATCCAACAATAACAAACTATTACGGATCCAATGGAACTAGTTTCGTTCAATTCTGAGACTGTTTGAAAATTGGCTATTTTACAGTCGATAATTAAATATTAAAATATTCAATTTTCACAGTTCAACTTAAAATTCAATTTTAAAAGTTCTATAACATTTCTATAACTCCAATATGATAAGATAAAATTTTACAAATCATTTTCAATCATATTCAACTCGATTTTCAATTATTTCTGAAATTTAACTTATTAAATTATCGATTTAATTGCCTAATTAAATCCAAAATTCGAAAAATAAATTATTCGACTGTTTAATTCCAATATAAAATTCCCAATTTTAAATTATTAACTTTTAAATCAAATTTCAATTGTTCACGAATCCTATTTTTAAATTTCACAGTAATTAACAATCTTTTACAATGCAGTTTTCCATTATAAATCCAATATAAAAGATTATATTAGATTCAGCCTTCAATTATATTGTAATTCAAATTCAAGTTATTTAATTCCAAATGAATTCTTTTATTTCGATTTACACTTTCATTATTGAATCAACCATTTACTTATACATTATTATCAATGGTTTATAATTCATTTACTTCCATTTTCTTCAGCTATCATCTTATTTAAATTCACAGTAATATTAAACTATATTCATTTACGTTGATTTCCATATTATAACTTCAATATTAAATGTAACATTTATTTATCCTTTGTTTACAATCGTAACCAATTTGGTTTACAATCCCATTCAATTCATTATCTATATTCACTACAAGTTAACATCCATATTTGATTTACAAATAAGTTATTTCAGAATTCCGTTTTGTATTTTAACTTGAAATTCACATTTAACAACACAAAATTTTATTTCCTTCGGATTTTTTTTCTTTATCCAAAATTTTCATTTTAATTCGTATTTTTAAAGTGTTAAAAATACGGGTCGTTACAGAAATGGAGCATACATTTTGAGGAAAGTATATGAAGCAATATTTAGTGAAGTGTGGAATGCACAGATCCTTCATTGTTATTTTTCTTAACTTCTTTTGTTTTTCTTTAAATGATGTTTTTTCTATAATAAAAATAACTTTCCAACAATTATTAATAAATATGAATTTCCAAAAGAAATTTGTATTCGCTTCCCCTTTTGTGCATGGAATATTATGATTACATGGATTGTAACTTAAGATAAGATTTGACTGAATCCTATCAATAGGGTATGTGAAGTTATGATAAGTGATAAAAGTTGTCCAACCACCATGGATCGATAGGGTTATGCATAAAGGACTCCTCTATACGCGGAGGGGTGGGGCACAATGTTGACTCATTGTGGGGGTCTCCACAAACCTTGGTCGACAGTAGTGAACCAAATTTACCTATGATTGGAATACGATTGTCGACTGGGTAATTCACTGTTGATGATCGACCCGAAAACCAAGTCCGGCAATAATGAACCAGATTACCCACGATTAGAATATGATCTCCAACGTAGTAGTTCACCACTGATGATCGACATATAAATCTTGGTTGGTAACAGTGAATCGTACTTATCAATAATTGAAATATGATTGCCGACTAGTTAGTTCATTGCTGATGATTAGTCCATAAACTTTGGCAGGCAATAATGAACTGGACTTACCAATCAAAATATGATCACTGACTAGGTAGCTCACAGTTGATGATCGCCACAAACCTTGGTTAGCAATGGTGAACCGGACTTACCCACGATTGGAATATGATCGCTAACTGGGTAGTTCAGTAACAATCGGCCCACAAACCTTGGATGAAAATTGTAAAACAGACTTACCCATGATCAGAATATGTTCGCTAATAGGGTATTTCATTGTTGACTATTATCCCATAAACTTTGGTTGCCAATATCGAAAAGCCTTGCCCGCTATCGAGATGGAACAACCAACTGGGTAGATCACTTTTAATGATTGGCCTTGGATCTACCATAAACGTAAAAACTAGAAACAATTGCTTAAACCTAAAACATCATTCACCCCACCGAACTTGGCAATGATTAATCTTGCATAAATATTTAGGATATCAATGAGAAATAATTAAAGGAGTTGACAAGGCGTTAAAGGGTGACATTACAAAGACTATTTATCTGACCAAACTTGTCAGTGATTGATCTTAAACAAGTGCTTTGGACGATAAGAAAGGAGTTATTGGTACACTCCCACTCGAGCAATGGCATTGTACATGATGAACACATGGAAACCAAGACATTTGATGAGGTATGATGGTTTTTATAGTACCCAGAAATTTGATAAACATTTTAGTAAAATATTAATAATAAAATAATGTAAAAGTAATTGAAATTTAGTGAATCAATTAAATAAATTAAAAATAAGGAAGGGGAAAAATGGTCATTTTTCAGATGTTGGAATTTGATGATGAAACGAGTGCTATTATGACCATCTCGTTTTTTGAGTCATGCTTTATTTTTGTCTGCTACATTTGGAGTTCCTATGAAGGAAATAGGTTCATGTACGTTCAGCTAGAAACTACCCGACCATCCTTTCTTCTTCCTCCTTCCTCTCAACCTACCTAAAATCAAAACCTAGTAGCTCTCTCAAAACTCCACCTAATCGAACAAGACCATAAGTATTGTGAAGCTATAAGACAAGGCTATGTACCAATAGTGATTTAAAGGTGAAAAAATATAAAGTAAGGATATGAAGCAAGCTGGATAGTAAAGAACTTGAAAGAATTGGCATTTCAAAGAGTGACTCGTCATCCTATCTTCATATAATGCAATTTTAATGCCATATACATGACATGCTAGCTATATTAGTGTATTATGACATCAGTAAACACTTACGTTCAAATTCAAAGGTGATTTGGGTGGGACTTCACTAATAACAATACTTAGAAACTAGGTTTGATAAAAATTATAGTAATATGATGATTAGATGTAAAAATTAGTGAATCAAATGATTAAATTGGACTTGGGGATGTAGGACTAGGTTTTACGGTATGTTCTCAGGTGACCAGAGGCAAGGCGGAGGCAACTAGAGGTAGAAAAAGATGACGAAACACTAAATTTTCAAAACTTGAAACACCTAGGAACCTGTACACTGGTCCACCAGCGGGCTGGACTGGGACACCGATTGTTGGGTCTAGGCATAGGTTGAACCTGGACCTAGAAGGCCCTATACAAATAAATAATAAGCAATTCAAGTCTTATTTCTCTTATATTCTAGAATATGATCTGAGGCTAGTGATGAGGCAAATGACGGTGTTCCAAATGAATGAATGTATGAGATGTTTGATTGCTAGTTGCAGTGATTATATATGTTGTTATGAAATGGAATTATGATGCGACGATGGATATGAGCATGAATGAGTCTGGGCACTGAAATGTGGCCCAAAATACAGATACAAATACGAACTTGTAGTGCTTCGATGGTCCAGGTTTTGCATTGCTCCCTTGTAGTGCTTCGGTGGCCCGGTATGGAGGTGGATGTTAGCGACCCTATAAGGCATGAGGCTAGTCTATGGTGTGAGTCCAATTAGTTAGTACAAGGACAACAAGCATTCCTATAGGGCATGAGGCTAGTCTATGACATGAGTCCTATATGCGATCGACATGACGGTGGGCAACAAGAAACCTTGTAGTATAAGAGATGAGTTTAGGGATGTGATTCCACATAGATATGATGTGATATGGTTAAATGTATACAATGATCAGGTATGACGTAGTGATAGAACATCATATGGCCGAGTGGCAAATTCATTCATGTTATAGTATTATTTTTGTAGTATATGTAGAGTAGAGTATGGATCACTCACCAAACTTATGTTTGACCCACTCCTATATTATATATGTATATGTGTGTATGTGTGTGTAATAGAGTCTAGAGATGAGATGGTACCAGGGATAGAGATTTATGTGCATGTTGTATCTATGGTGTATATAAGTGTTGTACCTGGATTTGGCTCTATATATGGATTGGGTTGTGTTTGTATTGTTCAGATATATGTATTCGACATTTTAGACATATGATGTGACTATGGTATTTGTTCATGTATTTTATTTTATTTCCTTCCGTTGTGTGACTCTGAAAGCAGCTATTATATAGTATAGTTAGAACTGTATCTGATATCTATCTTTGTTAGTAGTTATATATACATATATATCTCACTCCAATGACTCATCCTTTTGGTTCCCGGGTTATCATTGTTGGTTTGGGCATCTGATCTAGGGTCAAAAAAGGTGGGTGGTTACATTTGGTATTAGAGCAAAGGATAGGAACTAGGATAAGAATTAGGAATATATTGAGACAGAGTATTTGTATTTTCTATTATATATGTATATAGGAAATTTAAAGTAAATATTCGCACCCCAACTACTGTTCTAGTTTTGTTTACTATCTATTGGAAAATTGCTAATGGATCCCATTTTTACAGATAGCTGAAATGAGTAATTCAGTCGAAACTGGAACATAGACCAACATAGCCAATGCCGGTGGGAAATAAACTATTGTAGGGAGTAGTACATGGGGATATACTGGTATTCCCATAGTTAATATTCTAGTATGGTTTAGATGCTGCCTTCAGGCAACAAGCCAAGCTAGTACCAACCCAACCAAACCCCAGCCACCAATGCAACTGCTAACCAAGGTGTGATTCCAGCCCCAGCACCATCAAGTATTGAATTTTCTAACCTGTGTAAGGATTTCTCCAGCATTAGTAGGAAGCCTTTTCTTAGATGGAGTCATACTCGGTGACTTGGGCATGGCTGAATGGTTGAGAAAAGATTTTTAACCTGTTAGGACTTGATGATGGTATTAAGAGATAGCTGACAACTTGGCATTTGAAAGGTGAAGCAGTATGTTAGTGGGAAGTGGTAATAGATGAAGTGGATAAGAATAAAATTCCTTGAAGGATATTCAAGTCAAGATTCAAGATGAAGTTTCTTTCCGGTGCCAAGAAAGATTTATTATTGGAGAAATTCATTCATCTAAACAGAGTGAAATGATAGTTGGGGAGTATGTTAGTCAGTTTAATGAGTTAGCCCAATTTGGATTCGAGTTAGTGAATACTCCAACGAAGAAGGCATTAACATTTGCAAAGAGATTGAATTCACCTCTGAGGGAGTTAGCATTAAATATATACCGTTTGGAGCCACGTTTGAAGGATTGGTAAAGGAAGCATTAATGAATTCTCTAAATGGAACTATGGTTAAGTACCAGGCTAAGGAAGGAGAAGGCCAGCAATAGAGTGAGGTTAAGAAAACAGACCATAAGGAGGTCAAGGCAAAAGACAGACGACTACTTGTAGTATATGTCATAAGGTGGGACATCTTGCAAAGAATTGTAGGATGAACCTCTTGAAGGGTAAATATTATAACTATAACCAAGTAGGACACCTAATAAAGGGCTGTAAGGAAGCCCTAACTCGGTGGAAAGTTAAGTGTTATAATTGGGATTAGTTCGAACATATGAAAAGGGATTCCCCTGCTTAGAAAGGTGAAGGTTAGATTGCGAAGGCATATGCTCTGGATGTCATTCTAACCTCTAGTGAAGCACCACCATTTGCTCAGGAGTAGGGGAAACAAATCATGATTAAAGGTGTGTTGACTTTATATGATTCTCCTATTGGTACTTTATTTGACACTGATGCAACTCATTCATTCATAGCTACTGCATTAGTTGATAAATATTTAACCCTTAAACTTGATAACGTGCATGAATCCATTATGGTGTTGAATCCTATAGGGGGGTCGACCCATTTACCAATGTTATGTTAGAATCTAAAGTTGGTCCTCCCTAGTGTGGAGTTTCCCTTGCGATGCATATGCACTAAACATTTTATGGTATGGGATTATTTTGGGAATGAATTGGATGTCCCATTATAAGTTAGTGTTGGATGTGACAAGAGAATGGTTTAATTGAGGAAGGGTATGAACTTGATTTGATTCTATGTTGTGATCCCGATATTTGTTATGGATACATATTTGTATTCACTCAGCCAGTCATAGGAGGAGCTACCGTGTATTCGCATAGTGAAAGATTATCTCGGTATTCGTAGAAGTTTTTAGTGTCCCTTCCCGAAGAGAAATCGAATTTAGTACCGACCTATAAATGATGCAAGACTGGTTGTGATACCTCTTAGGCATATAGCTCTGAAGGAGAGAAGGGAGTTGGATAATTAAGTTTCAGAATTGTTGTAGAAAAGCTTTACTTGGAGAAGTATCTTGGAATGGGGAGCTCTTGTTGTTTTTGCTACTAAAGAAGACAGCTCCCTCAGGTAATGCATTGACTATCGAGAACTGAATAATCCAATGAAGAAAACCGTTATCCATTGCCTTCCATTAATGACCTATTTAATCAATTTGTTAGGGCAAAGAATTTCTTGTAGCTTGATTTGGCTACAGGGTTTACCAATTGAGAGTGGCTGAAAATAGTATTTAGAAGACCGCTTTCCATAAACCTAATTTATTGTTTGGCTGGCTGGTCATTCCATTTGGGTTGACTAATTCTCTAACTTATTTTGTAGATTTGATGAGTAGGGTAATTCAGAAGCAGTTAAACTTGTTTGTTGTGGTCTTTGTGGATGATATTATAATATATTATAGGAGGCAGAGCATGAGGTTTGTTTGAGGAAAGTGATGATGTGCCAAGGAGAAATTGGTTGAAAGCTAAATTCTTTGAATGTCACTTCTAGAGGAAAGAAGTTCGTTTCCTTGGGCATGTAGTATTAGTGGATGGATTGCTGGTAGACCAAGGGAAAGTAGCCATAATTAAGGATTGGAAGATGCCAAAGAATACTTCAGAGGTCCTTAGCTTTCTTGGTTTGGTTGAACTCCATCAAAATTTCATTAAAGATTTTGCAAAGATATCGGCACCTCTGATTCGTTTAACAAAGGAAAATCTGGTTTATACTTGGTATTCGGAGTGTGAACCAACATTTATTCGATTGGATTTATTGACGAGTGCTCCAGTTTTGGTTATCCCATATGGTACCAAACCATTTACCATGTATACTAATGCATGTGGTACTTGTCTTGGTGTTATTCATATGCAAGAAGGAAGAGTAGTATCATATGCAAGTAGACAATTTAAGAACTACAAGATGAGTTATCCAGCACACGAGTTGGAGTTGGCTACTATTGTATTTGTGTTGAAGCCATGGAGACATTATCTATTGTGTGAGAGATTTGAGTTATTTATGGATCATGAATCTCTCAAGTACTATTTTTCTCAAAAGGATCTGAGTTTAAAATAATAGTGGTGGATGGAGTTCTTATCATCAAATGACTTTGGGATTTCTTATAATCTAGGGAAAGGAAACATTAGGCATTTCCATGCGACTTTTGGATTTTTTAAATAAAAATGTTTTAGGAACCTTAACTCTATAATTTGAGAAATACTAATAATCAACTAAGTGTTATCGATTAGTTTAAATGCTTTCGAATAACGCTTTGTCGAATACAGTAAACTCATTGAATAGAATGCTTGAGTAGGACTTACTTGCCAATTAACGAATGCTCGAATTTCACCAGTAGTACCGGATGCCTTTGTTAAATTCTTGTGATTGCTATTAGTAGGTATTTAACACTTTAGAGTTGTATTCTCCTTTGGTGTTCGGTGAGACAGGTAGATCCTTAAGGGAATATAGTTCAGGCTTTCCAATTATATCCGTAATAAGTGAGATTTACTAGCTTCTAGTAAATACTTGAATTTCACCGGACAATATGGGATGTTTTGGTTAAGTTCTTGTATTTACTAATAGGAATAGTATCTGACACTTTAGAGTGTATTACTTTTGGTGTTCGGTGGGACTGATAGATCCTCATGGAGTATTCTCCTGGATTCTTTAAAATCTTTTGTGTCGTGATATGTATTCTACGATTATTTTGATCGGTACGGACAACCCTTATGATTGGCTAGGGTCTGTTTCATGGTATGTGGATGATCCTTGGTATCAGATCGGCATGAGTGATACCAGACATGTTGTTTTCCATGGTACAGACAATCTTTATGATTGGTATAGATGATTAAGATGATCGGTACGGATTGTTCTGGATTTTATGACTTTCAAGCGTTTTGTGATCTAACTGTTCTGGCACTTTGTGATAAGTTCCGAGCTAAATCATTTCTATAACTGGTTTGCATTTTTAATGCTTTATATTCTTGTGTTATATCTTGTTCCCCCCTTTTTGGATATTTAGAGAGAGTCTGACCCGGGTGTTATTTTAATGCTTTGGTGAGGATGAGACTTTTCAGGTTACAGGAATGGTTGACCTTTGGATGGTGTGCTAATAAGGAGATAAACATTTTTGACTGTTAGTTTATCGCATTTAGGATTTTGAGTTTTGTATATGAGATGTATTATTTGAGTCGGAGATTTGTATCAAATGTGTATTATGTGAGTCTAGTGTTATATTTGATAAACTCTCATTTTTGTATATGTATATGACGTTTATTATTCTACAGTGAATTCTGACCATTGTTTATATGATATACTGTTTTGATTCTGGGAAACCATTATGGTTATTACTTTGAACTAAAACTGTACATGTCAAATTATATTCCAGAGATTAAACAAAACTGTAAGTATGACGTGTCAGTGTTAGTTTAAAGATATATTCACATTCGATTGCCTTTAACAACCCGTATTATTAGACGACATTATTTATAATGTTCTTTAATAATATATATATTGCGATGGGATCATTATATTGTACCTCAAGTTTACAAGTTGATAAAAGAGGTTTTAGGGGAGTGTCATCACTCTAGAATGTCTGTTCATCCCAAAGGAGATTAGATGTATCAAAATGTGAAAAGA
This sequence comes from Allium fistulosum, assembly GCA_030737815.1. Taxonomy (NCBI): domain Eukaryota; kingdom Viridiplantae; phylum Streptophyta; class Magnoliopsida; order Asparagales; family Amaryllidaceae; genus Allium; species Allium fistulosum. The sequence continues at coordinate 591,242,591 of CM060905.1, read as the reverse complement.
ACATTCTATTTTCCAAGGATGAAGAGACAGGTAGCTGGGTATGTGGCGAAGTGTATGACGTGCCAAAGACCGAAAGTATAGCAAAAGAAGCTGAGTAGGCTATTACTTCAATTAGATGCACCACAATGAAAGTGAGAGTATATATTTATAGATTTTGTAGATGGATTATCCCAGAGTAGGAGAGGAAACAAGAGTATATGGGTGATAGTAGATCGTCTTACGAAAGTGCATAATTTATTCCAATTAAAAGTATGAGAATGATAGTGAATTTAGCAACGCGATATGTTAAAGAAGTAGTCTAACTACATGGAGTTCTAGCTAGTATAGTAAGCGATCAATATCTACTTTTCACAAGTGAATTTTGGAGGAGTCTACAGGAGGAATTGGGAATAGAATTGATTCTAAGCAATGCAAGTCACCCACAGACTGATGGACAGATAGAGAGAAGGATTTTTTGAGGGCTTGTATATTGGATTTTGGAGGGTCTTGGGGAGAACATCTTCCTTTAGTATAGTTTGCATATAATAATAGTTACTAAGCTAGTATAGGTACAATACCAACTGAAGAATTATATGGAAGGCTATGTAAGTCACCTTTGTATTGGTGGAAGTCTATGGATAAGATTATTGTGTGGTCCAAAGATAGTTAGAAATACTGCAAAAAAGTTGGGGCTTATAAGGAAGAGGATGAAAGCTGCACTAGACCGACAGAAATCGTATGTGGATAGGAGGAGAAAAAAATTGGAATTTAAAGTAGGAGATTTGGTCTTTGTCAAAGTTTCTTCTTTGAATACGGTAGTAAGATTCGAGAGTTAGGGTAAGGTAGCCCCTAGATTTGTCAACACATTTCTAGTGTTGGAGAGGATAGGAAGATTAGCATTCAGAGTAAAGCTTCTGGAGAAGATGGAGGGAGTCCATAATGTGTTCCACTAGTCACATTTGTGAAAATGTATACACAACCCAATGACTGTGATAGCGCCTAGTCAATTAGAAGAGCTAGAATTAGAGTCTGTACCGAGTTTATTTTGTTTTCCGACAAGTGTTATGGAAGGTGGGGTGCAACGACCTAGAAATAAGATGGTGGAATTGGTTAGAGTGCAATGAGGAAACGACCTAGCAGAGAGTACATAGGAGCCAGAAGAGAAGATGAGGGCTACTCATCCAAAACTCTTTTCCCATATGTTTTCTGATTTGATTTCATTTCCTTTGTTGCATTATTCTAGGATTAGGATTTGGATGCTTTGGATGAATTGATGGTTAGGTTTTATATATGTGACTAAATTTGCATTTATATATATATATATATATGTGTGTGTGTGTGTGTGTGTGTGTGTTTATTAGGATGTTGTGCATCATGCCTGATATGTCATCTTATCGCATTCATATAGGACGAATTAGCCTCATTTATGCATCAACCCGACTTTTCACGGCCATAAAATCGCCTTAAAATGAAAAGCCAAATCGTTATAAATACAATAGTATACAAAAAGTTATATAAACTAACTTACTAAAACTTTCAGAAAACATAGCGGAATGGATAAAACTATAACATATAGATAAAATAAACAAATTCCATCCATATACAACATAAGTCACACATAGTCTTTCTTTTATACATGCACACAATGTCATGCTATAAATACAATATATACAAACAACGGATAACATATGTAAACATCTCCAAAGTCTCTATCTTCGAACACTACACCATCATGATTACTTCATTTACCTATAGTATATGAAAAGGGCGATTAGACACACATGTCTGGTGAGTAAAATTATTACCAAGTATATACTGATACACGATTTCATAAACATTATATGATTACCAATATTACTTACCTAAATATGTCTTACATGTATTCACAGAGTTAGTCCATCATAATAAACATACTGTGATGACCACTATTATTTACTTATTGAAAGTAACTTATAGTAGAGTAAGTTAAACATAGTCTAACTTGTCTACACACAATAGATAAAGCGGAATAGAGTTAGTTAAACACATACTAACCCCAACGATAAACAAGAGAGTTAGTTAAACAAAGACTAACCAAATGATATACACAATAGTTGGTAAACTAACCCTAGTATATAGTTAAGCTTAGAATATTTTCCATAAACGTAAACAAGGATAAGAGTTAGATAAACATAGTCTAACCCACGTGTTATGTTGGGCGAGATTCTACCGAACCAACCTTCATTCATCCCTGTCGAACCAACTCGAAGTAGCACCACCGAATCACCTAGCGCCTACCGAACCAACCTATACCGGACCAACCTACCCACCCATGCCGAACCGAAGAACCACCGGTCCACCATTCTCCTACCACCGAACCAAAGTACACGAGCTCCACCGGTCCACCATGCTCCTACCACCGAACCAAAGTAAAACCGGACCAACTCCACCAAGCCAGATTACATCAGCCCAGGCCCGCCAGCTGCTGTATACATCCAAGACCCCTGCCCCCAACCTCACTCTATAAATAGAGGGGCAAGGGTACAACAAAAAGGACAAGTTTTTGAGAGCTCAAGCATGGAGAGAACTTTCAAACAACTTTCAGATACTAGTATCAAAACTTTGTACTTGTAATCTAAACAAGAAAAGAGAAATAATATATAAAGTGGACGTAGGCACATTCTGGCTGAACCACTATAAATCTGCGTGTCTTTTACAGTTTAGTCCCTGCTTTTCATATATTTGCATAAATCACCCAAATCACTAAGAACAACGTAAAATCAATTAAATCATACGACTTTGAGGTGTTTGTCCATTTTTTGTGCAAACATTTTTGGTGCTTTCATTGATAGCTATAAGCTCGAAGCTTCAGCTTCTTCCACTTAACCTTTTTCCTAACAGCATCGTTCATCGCTTGGAAAACATGCCTCCCAAGCAGAAAAAAGATGTTAACAAAGGAAAAAAACATCGCAACCAGCAGTCTTCCAGATCCAGCGGTCACAGATCAAGTAAATCGTCCTCCTCCAGCAGCAGTACCAAATGAAGGACAGGCTAATCCGACCACTCCTGCCGCAGAACAGCCTGCAGCAATTACTAGGGAAGATCTAGATAGGGTTGTGGTTGAAGTAACTAACCGCTTCACGTCCCAGCAGGAAGCCTTGGTGGACCATCTCATGTCACGCTTAAGGGATGCTGAAGAGTCCAACCGCAACACTGAATCATGGGGTGAGTCCCAGTCTGGAGGATCTCAAAGACAACAAAGATCTTCCTTCTTCGAAGGAGCTAACGGCAGAAGCAGCCATGGTAGGAGCCGAGATCGAGCACAGCCCGAAGTTAGGCCTGAGGAAACGCTTGGAACTGAAACCAACGGGGGAGGTACCGGGCGGAGGTCAACTGTAGTTGAGCCGGTTGTACTGCCTAACCACGGAAACGCCAGCGAAAGGGGCCGAGCTAGAGTCTAGCCCGAAGTTGGACCCGAGGAAGTGCTTAGATCAGAACCCAGCAGGGGAAGATCAAGGCAAGGGCCAACTGTAGCTGACCCTAGCATGCTCCCAGAAGACCAAAGGCAGCCACTGGAAAATATGAGGAATGATAGACGATACCATCCCTACAGGTCATCTGGACGGAATCAATCCCATAGAACAGAACCGAACTCGTTTCTATCTGCTCCAAATTCTGATGAAAGGATGGCACGCTTATTTAGAGAGTGCGTCCAACGGGAGCAAAGAGATCGAGGGATAGGCGCTAGGGTAACCAGCCCTTTTGCCCGCAATATCGAAATTGCTATCACCCCCCGAGAATGGAAGATGCCAACAATGGAACCTTACAAAGGAACCTTCGACCCCATTGTACACTTATAGAGATACACACAACATATGCTCATGAGTGGAGCAACAGAGGGAGTACTGTGCAAATGCTTTCCACTATTCTTAGTAGATCTAGCTACCTCTTGGTTCTGTCATTTACCCCAGGGATCCATCAGCTCGTGGGAAATGTTGAAAGAAAAGTTTATAAGTCAGTTCCGCATTCATGTGGAACAACCCAAGGACGCTTATTCCTTATCCAGCATCAAATAGAAACCTAGAGAGAAACTGCAGCAATACCTAACCCGATTCAATGCCGTAGCGGCTGCAGTCCAAGATGCCGATGAGAAGCTTATCCTAATGGCCCTCTGTAGTGGTGTGCATCCGGATACTAAATTTGCTAGAAGGTTGACAAAAGAAAAACCAGCTACTTTACCCGATTTCTTCCATGAAGCCGGGAAATATATGAGGCTTGAAGATGCTGCCACTGAAGGGCAGTCAGGGCAACAAAACAAGGCGGCTCACGGCAACACGCCCGCTGCAGCGAAGGACGTTCGAAGAAATGATTCTAGAGACAACGCTGGGGGCAAGAAGGGAGAAAAGCGCCTATATCGGCCAGGACCAAGGTTCGACACTTACACTCCTTTGAACGAAACCATTAAAAACATCTTCCTTGCCACCCAGGACGAAGTTAGATACAAACGTCCACCATACAAGAAGGAATCAGATAACGCACAGAAATCTAGAAAGTTCTGCCGCTTCCACGAATCTCATGGGAATGATACCAATGAATGACATCATCTTCGGGACTTGATTGAGGAACACATCAGAAGGAAAAGACTGGAACGCTATGTAAGAGGTCAGAACAGGACTCCAGCTCCTGCCAATGAGAACCCAAGGCTACCCACACCAGAGATAGGCAAGGAAAACACAACACTAGCGGCTCTAGTCAAGAGAAGATAGTGGTCCTTACCATCTCGGGAGGACCGCACATCGCCGACAGAAGCTGGAAAGAGATGGAAAGATATGGAAAGTCGCTTAGAAACAATGAAGACTGTGTTAATTCTGTTATAGGAGAGCGCCACCCGAAGCGGAAAGAGAATCATGACATCACATTCGGTAGGCGTGACCTAGAAGGAAGGCAATACCCTCACATGGATCCCATGGTTATCTCTGCCCGGCTCGGTCCCGCCGAAGTTTTCCGAATTCTAGTAGACACTGCAAGCTCAGTAAATATCCTGTTCAAACATGCATTCGACAAAATGAAACTATCAATGAAGGATGTATCTCCCTACAATAAACCACTACACGGTTTCACCGGAGATGCGAAGATGCCCCTCGGGCAACTGGATCTCTTTGTTGAAATTGGAAGCCATCCCCGCTCCGTTGTACGGAAACAGACGTTTGTGCTGATAGAAAACCACTCGGCCTACAACGCCTTCTTAGGAAGGCCAGCCTTGTCTGACTTCCAAATTGTCCTAGCCCCATGATGCCTAAAGATGAAATTTCCAACGGACAATGGAGTAGGGGAAGTAGAAGGAGACCAGGACGTCGCTCGAGACTGCTATGTGACTGAACTTCGCAACAACCACAGGAAGGATAAAGGGGAAAATCTAGAAGTTTCCCTCTGCACAAAAAGTTTGGAAGCATAGCAACTAAAGAAAGCCCCTCCTCTTCGATATACCAGCGAGCCTTTCAATGAATTAGACCCCAGGGACAAAGAGGAGGAGGCCACCGCCGAGCCTGCAGAGGCTATGGAATTTGTATCTGTAGACAAGCATGACTCGAGTAAACTATTGAAAATCGGGTCCCAACTAAAAGCTGAGTTGAAGGAGCAACTCATTGACTTTCTCCGCCACAACTTGGATGTATTCGCATGGTCACATGCTGACATGACCGGAATCTCCCCTGACATAACATGCCACGTACTAAACATTGATCCTACCAAGGCGCCCGTAAAACAGAGAAAGAGAAGTATGGGGGCAGAACGATCAGCAGCCCTCGACGAAGAAGTAAAGAATCTACCTGCCAATGACTTCATACGAGAGGCCATCTACCCAGAGTGGATCGCTAACCCGGTGCTGGTAAAGAAGGCTAATGGGAAGTGGCGAACTTGCATTGACTTCTCCAACTTAAATGACGCCTGCCCGAAAGATTGCTTCCCACTTCCCCGAATCGACCAACTTGTAGACAGCACAACCGGACATGAACTCTTATCCTTTATGGACGCATACTCAGGATATAACCAAATTCCTATGCATACTCCCGATCAAGACCACACCAGTTTCATCACTGACCGGGGTTTGTACTGCTATAAGGTAATGCCTTTCGGACTTAAAAACGCAGGAGCCACCTACCAGCGCCTCGTCAACAAGATGTTTACAGGGCTAATAGGACAAACTATGGAAGTGTATGTGGATGACATGCTGGTAAAGTCAAGGAAAACCGACGATCACGTAAGCCACCTGGACGAGATGTTTCAAGTACTTCGCCAGTATGGAATGAAACTTAATCCTCTAAAATGCTCCTTCGGAGTATCATCAGGAAAGTTCTTGGGATTCATTGTCCATGCCAGAGGGATTGAAGCAAACCCTGAACAAGTCCGAGCTCTAAAAGATATCAAGATACCTTCCACTCGAAAGGAAATGCAAAGCCTGAATGGGAAAGTGGTCGCCCTACGCCGATTCATCTCCAAAGCAACGGACAAGTGCGTCCTCTTCTTCGAAGCTCTAAATAAAGATAAAGGAAAGTTCGAATGGACTGACGAATGCTTAACCGCTTTCCTTAACTTAATCAAACACCTCCAGAAACCGCTGGTACTCTCGACTCCAAGCGAAGGCGAAGAGTTATACCTATACCTTGTTGTGTCATCTCACACCCTAAGCGCTGCTTTGGTAAGGGAAGACAACCGCACGCAGCGGCCAGTTTACTTTGTAAGTAAGAGGTTTACGGGGGCAGAAGTCAGATATCCTAAACTTGAGAAGCTAGCATACTGTTTACTGATCACGTCACGGAAACTGCGTCACTACTTCCAGTCCCATTCCATCAAAGTTCTGACCGATCAACCACTGAGGCAAGTACTCCATCATCCCGACACTTCTGGGCGACTACTTAAATGGTGCATTGAACTGAGTCAGTATGATATCACTTATCACCCTCGCACCGCCATCAAGGGACAAGCCATGGCCGATTTCATTGCAGAATTCACTACCAACGAAGGTAAAGAGCAATCGGAAATAGTAGAAGACATCAAGTGGAATCTCTTCGTGGATGGGGCGTCAAACGATCAAGGCTCGGGGCAGGTGTGGTAATAGTCACTCCTAGGGGAAATAAGCTACACTATGCTATAAGGTTGGAGTTCGCTGCCACTAACAACGATGCAGAGTATGAAGCAGTGATAGCTGGATTAGAACTTGCCTTAGAAATCGGAGCCAATTCTTTGTGTCTTCATAGCGATTCTCAACTTATTGTTAATCAAATACTAGAAGAATTCTAGGCTCGAGAAGAACGACTCATAGCATATTTAAAGAAGACCAAGTTACTTCTCAATTGATTGGACCACTACTTAGTCAAACACATCCCTCGGGAAGAGAACCGAGAGGCCGACGAATTGGCGAAGCAAGCGTGAGAGACGACACTATTTTTGGAGCAGTAGCCATCTCAAAGCAACCGACCCTAAGTTTTGAGCAAGTGAATCTGATAGCTGCAACCGAAGAAGTAACTTGGATGACTCCCATTCGAGACTACTTACAAAGCGGCACACTACCCAACGGGCGTAACGAAGTCAAGAAAATCTTGAGGAAAGCTTCCCGCTACACAATACAAGAGGACATCCTCTATCGGCGTGGATTCTCTAACCCCTTATTAAGGTGTGTCGCTGGAAGGGAAGCCAAGGAAATCTTATCCAACATTCATCAAGGAAGCTGCGGAGATCACACCGGAGGGCAAACTTTAGCAAAAAAGATACTCCGATATGGATATTTCTGGCCCACCTTAAGCAAGGACGCCTTAGATTTCGTCAAAAAATGTGACAGATGCCAGAAGTTTGCTAAGATTCCGCGGCTACCAACAACTGAGATTACTCAAATGACCAGCCCTTCGCAGTATGGGGAATTGACTTAATCGGCGAACTACCAATGGGCCGAGGCGGGGCCAAATATGCTATAGTGGCAGTCGACTATTTCACCCAATGGGTGGAAGCAGAACCTCTGAATAAAGTATCTTCAGCAAAAGTTATTAACTTCTTGATCAAAAATGTTCTGTGCAGGTATGGAGTCCCATTCAAAATCATATCAGACAATGGACTTCAGTTTGACAGCGTCGCCAACTGGTGCCGAGAGCACGAAATTCACAAAAGCTTCTCATCCGTAGCGTGTCCCCAGGCAAACGGACAAGTCGAAGTCGTCAACAAAATTCTGAAAACTCTAATCAAAAAGAAACTCGAAAAGTCAAAGGGCGCTTGGGTGGATGAACTCCCTACGGCACTGTGGGCCTATCGCACATCTTTCAGAACGTCAACATGGCATACTCCTTTTTCTTTGGCATACGGATCGGAGGCTATGCTCCCAGTTGAAAACATCGTGTCGTCCAACCGTAGGATCCACTATAACCCAGAAGAGAACGAAGAACTCCTTCACATGTCTTTAGATCTAATTGAGGAGAGAAGAAATGATGCAGTCCTCAAAGCAGCAGCCCACAAGCAAAAAGTGGCAGCACAATACAACTCCAAAGTCAAGCATCGTACCTTACAAGAAGGGGACCTTGTCCTCAAGCGAATCTTCCCTCGCCCCGTAGCGCTAGATCCAATCTGGGATGGACCATATGTAATTCATAAAGATCTCCATAATGGAACTTATATTTTGTCAACAGTGGACGGAGAGGTGTTCCAGAGGGCATGGAACATCCAACACCTCCGTCGATACTTTTCTTAACTTGTACTGCCCATATGAAGTGAATTAACAAAGAGAATCAGTGGACGTAGGCATTTTCGTGCCGAACCACTTTAAAAAACCTTGTCTCTTTTTTAACTTGTCCCTTTATATCTTGGCTGCTTGTTAACTTTATCCTTTTCTGTTGAACAAAATCCTATGCATGTAGCATTTCCATTCAAAGCACTCCACAGCGCAACTTCACCTGGACAAGACCTAACAGGTACTATGCGAATCTATGCCCTCGCCAATGAGACACTTTTTCTCCGGCATCCCTCTACTGCGGGTTAACTCATTGCTCACGACGGCCCTTAAAGCCAACTATAATGAGCCGATTATAAGCCACCGAGAAGGCCGACTATAGCCGAGGCAGCTCATTACGGCGTTCGGCTCGCCGGCAACTGTGAACCGACTATAAGCCCCAACGTAAGGTGTGGCCAGCCAGGGGCAGTTCACAGTTGACGATCGGTACCCACGCTAGCCGGCCACAGTAAATCGAATAATACCCACGATTACGGGCCATAATGGCCCGGGTAGGTACTGTGCGCGATCTTGGCTCCGATGTGTCTTAAGTGCGGCTGTGGTAAAAAAGAATTAACTCCCCGGGAGGCGTAAGATGGGTGACAAATGTCTCCAAGACCCACAGCTAGGGAAAGTGACTACAAAGCCCGTTTTCCACGAACTTAAGCACATCAAAGGCCTTCCGTGATTGGAAGTTTTACTATTTCACATATTTCAATTTTATTTAAGAAACTTTTCTCCTATCCTCTGTAACAATCCCTGAAGTACAGGACACAGAACAAGAGACATTCGCTAATGGAAGCGGATACTCACAACAAGATACTGGACCGCATTCCATACTCGGTCACACAAGACATTCAAAGCTGCCATCTACAAGCAAAATATAAAGGGCGGTATTTCCTTCTTTCATGTGAAAACACATGACTATAATTTATTCACACCTCACGCTAACATTGCAAGTCATGAAATTATGTTTTAAACAAGAACCTAACGTCAAACACAATTTAATTACAAGAATATGCATAGCTATATTTCTCATACAACATGTCAAAATAGCAAAAACATTCAAAAGACGATAGAATCATCTTAAGTTAAAGAATTACACGTCAAGAATAGTGCTATTTATTACAAGTAGCATAATTACAACCTAAGAGTTACGTTACTATTTTAAGACTAACATATACAATAATGTCAAGCCCACAAAAAGATTTCCAGGTCCAATCAAGGAGCCGGCTGCGTCGGAGTCTTATCCTTGTCCCGTTGCCATCCTGTCCGGTCAGAGAAAGAATTCATTAGTGATAAGCAACCAAGTTAACGGAAAGACTAGAAAGGAAGACTTACCAGCATCTGCTCCTTGATCATCTTGATCATCATCCTCCACTTCCACACCTGCCTGATCCTCAGCTGCAAGCAACCGCATGCCCTCCTTCACCGCCACCTTCTCCCCCTTGGTAAACTGGGCGGTAACCAAATCCATCCTGAAGACCACACCACCCTCCTTATCCGCCTCAGCCTTGGCCTCCTCTAGAGCCCTGAGATAGATCCTAGCCATAACCCGAGGGTAGTCATCCATCCAGGACAAGTTACCCTGCCTCCAAGTACGAAAGTACATATCCTGGAGCATCCCATCCATCATCCCCTCGTTCTCTTCAAACTCCCTCATTCGGACCTCAGAAGCCCGCAGCTTTGCAACAACAGCATCCCTCTCCGATCGATACCGTAAACGGTCGGCCTGGAGGGACCTCCTCATCGCCTCCATCTCCTCCTTCGACTTGGCCTGAGCAAGCTCCGCAGCCTCAAGTCTCCCTGATAGTTCCTCTACCCGCTCGAGGTCCGCTTGCCGAACCTCATCCACCGTGGCAATGGCCATGTCAATCTGCTCCTTACAGACGGCCTCCATCCTCCGCAACTCTGCCCTACTGGCCTCTTCAATAGTCTTCCTCAATTGTCGGGATGCGGCCTCATGCTGGGAGATTTGGATGGCTTGGTCGGCAAGTTGTTTAGCCTGGTCGGAAACCATCAACCGCAGCCGAATGTTGGCGCTTCCTATCTCTTCCCCAGCCTTGACCAATCGAGCATGGTGCCCCATCAATTTCCTGGTCTCCTCAGCAACCCGGTCAATATTTGCCTTAGCCTCGTCTCCCAGAGTTACAACCCGGGTAGTAAGCAGATCAAGGTTCAGGGACTTGGCTTCGTCAAGCACCCGTACCATAGGGTTACGAGGAAGGAGATGCTCACCAGTAACCTCATCGAAGGAGATGTCGTGAGATGCCGGGTCTAGGTCCGGATGACCCACAAACGGATTGCGAACTGAGCCAGGATGATCTATTGGGGTGACGGTTGGGTTCTCAAACGGATATGGGGAAGGTATAAACTCGGTGTCCTCCTCCTCAATATCATGAATAGGCTGAGTGGGGCCGGAGGACCAGGAAGAGATTCAAATGTAGACCGACTCCTCTTCTTCTTTTGTATATCTTCTTCAATAACTCCAAGAAGAGGACGATAACCGACTACGTCTCCAGGACGGTTAGTAGGAGGCTTCGGCTTGGCGGAAGCTTTGAAGAGTTTCTATTGTTCAAGCCTGTGCCGAAGATCTGAGGTCTTGGCCGTTTTTCCCGCTCCTGATATGAAAACCAAGTGTCACCAACATGTATTGAGCCATCATTCAAGAACTAAAAAGAGTGAAGAGAAGTTCACCTTGAACCACCGAAGTTGCTTCAATAGAGACGCTCCCGGAAGATAAATCGACGCCGGTCCCAACTTTCTCAGCTTTCCTGGACTTCTCCGTTCTCTCCAAACCTTCGAAGGCTTGGTGGAAAGCGTCATCCGTCCACTCTTGCATCTCGCCTACTTTCCCAGAAGACAAAGCCTCGGCACCGTCGCCACCTCCAGCGCCTTCTCCTCTATCTCCGCCTTGCTCCTCCTCCACATCTCCCTCCTCCGGGATATCCGGACATGTGCTGGGAGAGGGACCGTCAGACTTTTTGAGCTTCTTCCCCCCGGCAACTGGATGTTTCGGAAAGGGCCTCCTTTTGCTGCTCTTCGACGCGTCCCCTTCTTTAGCTTGGGCAGACCTCTCTTCGGCCGTGTCCCTCTGCTTAACCACGGACTGCTGTGGAAGGATCAAGTTGTGCTCCAAAAGTGTAGTGTTCCTGATCAGGTAAGAAGCCGACCTATCTCTTCCAGTAATAGCTTCTATTTCTGCTACCGTCTGAACCAGGCGATCATTCTCCACGACCGCAAAACCACCTGTCGCTAGCAAGAAATAAAAACACATAAGAAGAAGCATTGCAACCAGAGCGGAAATTGTAAATAAACTTTGACTTACATCCGGAGGTGAAGCGACGGATAGAAACGGAGTCGTCCCTGACAAAAAACCATTCCCTTTTAAACATGTTGTACTTCGAGTACAAGTTCAGGACTGGCTTGAAGGATACGGCCGATTCCAAGCAGATGTATGGAGATCCCTTCTTATAGCCTCTCAAATTGTATAAATACCGGATCTCCCGGTTGGAAGGAGGACGCCCGTATCTCCTCTGGAAGATGACAAAAAGGCTCACCAGAATGGCATAGGAGTTAGGCTGAAGCTGAAGTGGAGCCACCTTTAGGTATGTGACGAAGCTATCTATCCAGGCATTGAGAGGTGGGATGGCACCACACATACAGTGATACCTGCTGTAAGCAAAGTAGCCTTCAGGGGGTCATACGGCATCACTCCTTCCCCCGGCAATAGCATGCGTGCTCTGTCAATCCCAAAGGAGCGAGAAATAACATCAAGTTGCTCCTCTTTAAGTGAGCTAGGGAAGCAGTCAGGAGGTGAGTTCAAAAGCTCCCAAGGACCGTATCCATCTACCAATGATCTCGGGGTGGGCCCATAACGTCCCGGTCCTGACTGGGGTGGGGGCACGGCGGGAGGCCCTTCTCTGTCCTGAGATCTCTTCTTCTTTGATCGGGTTTCCACTCTTTGAGACATTTATCTACAGACACAAGAAAGTATATCGTTAAGACACATAAACTATGTAATCTAGAGTTTCACTGGTGATTCAGGTACAAAAGTCCATCCGGTAAAGGGTTCATTCAACACTCGGAATCCTCGAATTCACTCGGTAAGGCTCAACCAAGGGTTCGTTCGGCATTCTCAGTATGAGATTCGTTCGGCATTCTCAGTATAAGATTCATTCGGCTTCCACAGTATAAGGTCCATTCGGTATTAAAACTTTATGTTCATTCGGTAAGACAAAGAAAATCAAAAAAGGCCATCCGGCAATCACCTGATTCGGCAACACGTCTGATTCGGCGATATGACTGATTTGGCAAGAAGAACTGATTCGGCTATCTCGTTCGGTAGGAAGTAACGGAAGCCCTAGGCCCTTACTTATAGGCGAAGGTGAACCACCGACCAACTGGTTCGGCACTAGGAACCGGATGGGAATGACAAAATCGGATAACCTAAAACAAAGCATGACATGTGCATGCACATGCCCTACTTTGTGGGGCAAGTGTTGGGCGAGATTCTACCGAACCAACCTTCATTCATCCCTGCCGAACCAACTCGAAGTAGCACCACCGAATCACCTAGCGCCTACCGAACCAACCTATACCGGACCAACCTACCCACCTATGCCGAACCGAAGAATCACCGATCCACCATTCTCCTACCACCGAACCAAAGTACACGAGCTCCACCGGTCCACCATGCTCCTACCACCGAACCAAAGTAAAACCGGACCAACTCCACCGGGCCAGATTACATCAGCCCAGGCCCGCCAGCTGCTGTATACATCCAAGACCCCTGCCCCCAACCTCACTCTATAAATAGAGGGGCAAGGGTACAACAAAAAGGATAAGTTTTTGAGAGCTCAAGCACGGAGAGAACTTTCAAACAACTTTCAGATACTAGTATCAAAACTTTGTACTTGTAATCTAAACAAGAAAAGAGAAATAATATATAAAGTGGACGTAGGCACATTCTGGCTGAACCACTATAAATCTGCGTGTCTTTTACAGTTTAGTCCCTGCTTTTCATATATTTGCATAAATCACCCAAATCACTAAGAACAACGTAAAATCAATTAAATCATACGACTTTGAGGTGTTTGTCCATTTTTTGTGCAAACATGTTACACCATAATTTATACCAGGTACAAATTACGAATATTCGAGAAGGAAGCTCCTTAGCTTGTAATTCTAAAACCCATTATTTGGTTTCCACCGAGAGCTTAAGCATGGGGCTCAGCATCTGAGAGCATGTATTCCGAGAACATGAGTAAAAGTAGCAACTAAGGTTGAGACCATTGATCAACTAGGACAACAAACTTAGCCTAAAGTAGCGACTACCGAAGACTAAAGACATTATCAACAATCAAAGACATAGATAGCCCAAGACTGAAATCAATGGTAAAAGTAAACAAAAGGAACCAAAGAAGCTATATATAAAAGCATCACATCAGTTTTCAGCATCAAAGTACTTTCAACAAGATGATGACATGTGTTTGAGTCCAAGCCGCCTGTAACAAGCCAGGTCATCAATCCAAGTGAAAGCCCCTACACCAATAGAAGAACCTTGAATTTGCTATAAATAGAGGACCGTATGCTACTGAAAAGGGGGCTGTTTGGAGATTTTTTAACACTCTACAATCATTCTATATTCCTTACTCTATTCATAAAGCTTTAACCAAAAGATCATTAATGACAGACATTGAAACAAATGTATTTGTACACCAAATTGAGGAATAAAGCTCAAGGCAGAATATTCAAAGTGGACATAGGATTCTCGATCCCGAACCACTATAAATCTCGTGTCTCTTTTACCTTTTGGAACTTATTATCTGTGTAGTTTCAGTATTTATTCAGCTTATCTACATCCATTTGGAACAAGATTCCAAAAGCTTTGGGGTGTTAGTTAAATGAAAAATATGTCTAACAGTTTTGCCACCCGAACCTTCATTCTCTTCTAATCCAGCAAAATCAAACCTTTTAACCAAGCATGAAGTCAAAGTCATCCTCTCAAAAGACACCTCCCTCCCCTTCCTAGGATGAAGGATTCGAAGAATTGCACATGAATGAAGGGAATTAAGTGGACCAAATAAATCAAACTGTTAATGACGAAACTGCTGCTCCAGCCCTTACTGAGAGCGAGTTTCAACAAATGATGCTGAAGTTCGTTTTTGACATAGCACAGCCATTAGATAACGGTTAGAGCGAAGTTAAGAACACTTTTGCTGAATTGGAGGAAAAGGTTTCAGCCATGCTTGAGGAAGACAAGAACCCTTTGGCTTTTAGCTTAAACCCAGAAAAGTTACCAATGACTAATAAAGCCTTAAAAGCTAGATTCATGGAAGCAGCTAAGAAAGCCGAAACTACAAAGAAGACAGGAATGGGATCTTCCAATAGGCCATTGATTCTAAGTCCCAAAAGGGTAAACTTCGAAGGAAGGCAAAAAAATAGGCCGCAAATTCAAAATGTTGAAGCTGAAACTCTAAGACTCGTTGGGGATCGTGCAATGGAAGCTTTGTTAATGAAATTATCAGAGTAGGTACAAATGCTGCAAGAGGATCGATCTAGTCTTGATGTCAAAATGAAGCTCTGAATTGTTCAACCTTTTTTTTCAAGAAATCATGAAAGCTAATATGCCTCAGGGGTTCATGATCCCATAACTTTTTTATGATGGAACATCCGATCCCGAAGATCACATTGCTTTATATAAATTCAGATGTGAGCAATCTGGGCTTTAGACGAGATCAAATGCAGGTTATTGCCCACGACTTTCAGTGGACCCACCTTGAAATGGTTCCAAAGCTATCCATTAAATTCTATTAGTTCTTGGGAACAGCTGACCATAGAATTCTTGACACGATTCTTTGCTTCAAAAGATACAAGAACATGACTATGTTTACTCACCGACTTTAGGCAAGGGAAAGGATAATCGCTAAAGGATTATTGCAAAAGAGTTAATGATGTGGCAGCCCGATGCAAGGGCTTGACTAGTAAAACCAAGTTTGTTGCTATCACTTCAGGATTATGGAGGAATACCCTATTCTGGGATAATCTATTGAGGTAGGGTTGCAAATATTTGAACGAGTTATTTTTCCAAGCTCAAGGTGAAACTAAAATTGAGGAATCAAAGGGAACTATTAGAAAGAACCCAGAATAGAGTGGTAACAAAAAGAAGTTCACTTCGGCCAAAAGATTTAAGAAGGTGCTCCAGGTAATGGAAGTCTATCCCCTAACTCTTTCATAAGCTCAGATCTATTATATGACTCAAGATTGAATTTCATATCCTTCGAGAAGAGGGAAGGAGCCAGAAAACAACCAAGGAGGAAAATATTATAGCTACCATCGGAAGATTGGACATAACATCGAAGAATGTTAGTTTTTCAGGTCCTTCGTCAATAGACTCATCAGAAAAGGGCAGTTAGATGAATTTCTGAAGAATGATAGCACTCATGCGGCCATCGCTCCAGTGGGAAATAAAGGTGTGCAACCTCAGGTACATGCTCCGAGGTCTTTACCAGCCCTTCGGAACTTTGTTGGCATCATTCTGGGAGGACCCCACATAGTAGGGGCAACTCATGGAAACTGGAAGAGATACATTAATGAAACTAAAAGTGAATTCGCCTCGGTGTATGAGATAAAGAAAGTTGAGAAAAAAATAGAAGATTGGGCCAAAAGTTACATTTGGTGACTCAGATAAGCAAAGTGTTTGTCACCCCCACAACGAGCGCCTGTAATTATGGCTTAAATTGGACTTTTAGAGGTGGAAAAGATAATGGTGGACATGGGGGATGCCATCAACATAATTTTCAAGCACACTTCAAAAAAATGGGATTACCCGAGAGCATACTCAAGCCTAGTCAAGCTCCCATATATGGATTCAATGATGAAGGAGCCATGTCTCTCGGAGAGTGTCGGCTGATGGTCAAAATTGAAAGTAGTCCACATTGCAAGATCTTTGAAACCACTTTTATTATCATGGACATTCCCTCAGTGTACAATGCTTTCTTTGGAAGACCAGCTCTTGATGCTATGGACGGGTATGTGTATACTAAACATTTACTTTTAAAGTTTCCCACTGAAATAGTAGAAGGGCTTGTAAGGGGAGATCAAAGGATCTCGAGACAACTGTATTATGCAAGCCTAAATATGATTAATAAAGGAAAAACTTCATCTTATGAGAACAATGTCAAAATTGACCAACCCACTCCCTTCGGAGTTAGAGAAACAGTTAAAATCCCGAGTCTTAAATTCATGGAGATCCGTAGAAGACCATTAAGATTTCTTTTAAGGTAAAAGGATTCTGAAGTTAGGAAATTAATCTGCATATCAAGGAGAATTTAATAAGATAGAACGGGGGCAGAGTAGTAAACCTACTAAGAGGAAGACAAAGGCTATTAACACAGTACAAGAAATTTCGAGAGAAGAAGAAATTGAGCTTGATCTCGATCCAAGACAAGAAATCGAGATAGCTTCAGCAACCAAGGCCCTAGAAGAAGTGTGCCTCGATGAAAATGACAAGTCTAAGACAGTCAAGATAGGGACTTATTTCCATCCATCTATCTGAGAAGAGCTAATTTCCTTCCTCAAGTGTAACCAAAATTTATTCGCATGGACTCATGATGACATGGTGGGAATTGACCCCTCAGTTATTTGTCATTGCTTGAATATAGATTTTAAACTTACTCCCATAAGGCAAAAGAGGAGACCTGTAACGACCCGAAATTTCGCTACTTCAGAAACGAGAGATTTTGTTTATTTTAAAATTTAAAAAGTTTTAAAACTTAAATAAATAAGTTATATATAGTAAATAATAATAGAGAAATTATTTATTCTTATAATTAATAACTAAAAAGTATAAAATTTGGATTTTAGAACAAATCAGTAAAAGTTAAGTTTTGAAAAAATAAATAAATGCTTAAATAAATATGTTTAAATATTTATTTGAAAATTTAAATTATATTAAAATCACTTAATAAAGATAATAGAATTATATTAAAGGATCTAAAATTAGGTTTATAATCGTTTTACAAAAATGTCCAAATTTTGTCGCATTTTATCAAGTTTTACATACACAGTAAAAATGGAGATTTTGATATTAAACCTAACGATATGAGATTTTAACCTAGATAAACTTGTTTTAATTTTTTTTACATAATAGGAAATCCATTTTTAAGTTTGGTTTAATTAAATATATAGTTTAGCAAAAACGTCAAATTTTGACTATAATATTTGTCAATAACAGCGTTGTTTTCAACTGTAACAAGTCGTCGCAACGTTGTATGAACATACATACTTTATTACATGTATATTACATCTTTACAAACTATAACAAACTATGCACACTTTAGATTATCATGTAAATACAAAAATAGTAACATTTGCCTATATCGACAAAAGTGACAAAATGCCGACTTCAGAAAAGTAAGTTTCAATGGTTAAATAAATTATTTTAATTAATTTATGAGTGTTTATATTTTTAAATGGCAAAAAAAATTATTTTTAAATTTGGTTTACATAAATAAATAATTTAACTAAAACGTCAAAATGTGATCGTAAAACATTTTGTCGGAAATCAACGTTTTATCGATTAAAAGTTGTCGCAACGTTGTCGCACCTTTATTTTCTTATATAGGAACATATATTCAAATAGTATAAGTATTAATTAATTCACTAATCAAGTTTACTTTTACTAAACATACTTAGAAAATTCTATAATTTCATTAAGAAAAAGTAAGCACAAAATTCTAAAACATGTCAAATCAAACCACACATAATTATTACTTTACTTTTCTTACTTCTTAAGTGAAAGTTACATAAAGCAAGATTTAAAATGTGATGTTAAGTGTTGAAAAAAAAATAAGATTGCTTAAAAAGAAAGTAAAGGGTATTTTAGTCATTTTACATAATAATATTTTGTTCCAAACTTTTTTCTATAAATAACCATGCATACCTCTTCCATTCTCACACAAATCATTCTTGTTTTCTTCTTCCTTTAAGCTATTTTAATGGCTTCTCTCTTTAAGAGATGTAGGAGAGTTAAAAATAGTGGAGTGCTTAAGCACTAATCCACTTGTTACAATCTAACCTCTTCTTAAACAACTTCTTAATCCACATTCTTCCTCTCTTCCATGGCCTCCATATACACATGCCAATAATAAAAAAATAATAAAAAATAAAGGAGAGAAAAGTGAGTCCGGTTTTTTGAAGGCGAGGAACGAATTCAAAAAGTAGCGAAAACACTAACGGTAGAAAAGATTGACGGAGTGAAAATAAAGGTAAGAGATTCTCATCGCTTTTTGAATTATATTGATTATCAAGTTTAATTATTATGATTAGATAATCACCATTTGATGATATGGATGTTTGAATATGTTGGATTATCCATTGTAATGTTATGACACTTATCGTATTATACCTATATTGAATATGTTAATGTCATGTGATTGGTTGTATGGTTGTTATGTTAATATGGACATCAAAATTCTATCATTATTGATTAAGTAACCCATTTGTTAAATAAGACCCAATTTTGGTGATATGAGATACTTTGAAAAAATAAGTCTCTTTTTACGTGAAATTGAAATTAAAGTTAAAATAAAATAGAATTTGAAATTAGAAGTGAAATTGGATTTGAAATGGAAAGTTAAATTGAAATTTAAATTGAGATGAATAGTAAAATTGAAATTGAAATTGATTTTGAAAATTAAAATTAAGATTAAGGTTGAAATTGAAATTAGATTTGAAATCTAAGTTTTAATTTAGTTTAATTTGAAGTTAGAATTGAAAATGAATTGAAATTGGATTATAAAATTTAATATTAAAATAATAGGAATAAAATAATATTATAATATAGAAATGTTGGAAATACATTTTAAATACTTTTAAAAGTGAAAATACTGATTTAAAATGATTGGTAATGATTTATAAGTAATAAAATTCAATTTGAATAAATTATTTCAAATATTGGAAAATAAGTTAAAACTAGGTGCGTCGCGCAACGGTAGTTCGCGATTTCACGCAAAAAATTCAAATGAGTATATAGAGTGGAATATAGCTCGGAATTCTTCCAGATAAGAGAATTCCGGACTATTATATTCATATCTTCTAAACGAAGAAAGAAAATCAAGATTTCATCTTGTAGATTTTGAATTATGTCTAAATCAATTTTCTAGAAAAATCGCGCTAATGCAGTTAAGTGACCATAACGTAAAATCTGTTTAAATGAACGTTTTTAATCATGGAAAAATATGGAATAAATTTGATAAATTTATTTAAATGGTTTAGAAGATATTTGAAGTGGAAAATATGAATTTTCAAATATTAAAAAGTTGTTTAAATCAAACAAGCTTATTAAACACTTTCCGTGGCACTTTTCTACTACCGTGTCTACGACTTTTTAAAAAGAAGGTTGAAACTTAACGATTCTTCCTAGATTCAATTATGAATGTTTTTAAAAAGGAAAATTAAGCGGTTAAAAGATAATTTAGGATCTTTATAATCAATTCCAAAATAAAAGCTAACAACTGAGTATGCGGAAACGACTAGTACATTTGTCCCGCCTGTTAGATCTGGGAAGATAAAACAAGTTGTTTAACTAAGGTTATGGATGGAGCAACCAGTGCCTTGAACTTACCCGGCCTCTGTTTTCTCTTTTTAGGTAAGGGGTGGAACAGATCGAAAGGAAAGCCCAAATGCTCTGAATAGATTATATTAAGATTTTCCAAAATAAAAGAGAGTTACTATTTTCCAGTAGTTAAGCAATTTAAGTATAAAAGGATTAATCTCCAAAATGAACAAACTACAACTTAGATTGCATAGAGATAATCTTCTTATACTTAGTATTAAATTCCGAAGAGGGAACTCGTCCTATTCCAGGAATTTAAAAGTTGATTTCACCGTTATTCCGCCCATAGCACTTGTTGAATACGGAAATTGATGTTGAGTAAAATTAGAATGATTTCTATGATCCTATTTACTCAATAATGTTTGCTAAGATTGATTTTAGGGTTTACAGTAAACGATGTCTTAAATAACATTGTTTTTGACCCGCCTAAAAGTTAAGAAATTCTGGATCAATGATAAGTAAGAAAGTAGGAAATGTTTTCCCAAATTAATAAGTGAATGAACTTAGAATTACTCTAAGGTTAAAAAGGGATTTAATAAAAAGAATTAAAGTGAAAAGAGACTTAATAAATCTTGTATACTCATATTCAATTTTTATCGATAATTGGATTTCGAAGGAACCGAGGTCGGACTTGGGTGATTCCTATCCGAAAACCACTTCAAACCAATCTACGCATTCGAAGGATGAAGATGTTTGAAGATAGAGATATTGAGACGAATAATAACGAAGGACTACTTGTTGATTAATTGGGGATAAACTCCTGATTTATTTATTGTAGCAATGGTCTCTTTGTTATGAAAAACCTCAAGACCATAAGGATTTCTCGCCTAGTAATGGTCGAGGAAAGTACTTCGGTTTTGTTCGGTCCCAAAACGAACTTGTATGGAAGAATGTCTGACCTTGGATTCTAAATCACATTGAGTGATCTCTATATAATGTATATAAATTGGTGGCAGCGAAGACACCTTCTCTTAGCTTAACACCCTTTCCCGAGACTTACGAGCTCAGAAAGTTATACGTTTGTAGAAATCAGTCGTGTGAATATGGAATGGCAATGCGGCATTCAAAGTGAAAGAAGATGTGCTATGTGTAAATGTAATTGTTACCTCGAGCCTCATCAACCGAAAATGACTGAAATAGGGTTAGATGCAGCAAGGCTAAGTGGGTCATTTCCAATTACGGTATGATCATCCCCTTCTAGATATATTTCTTCCTGCTATGACGTTCGGGATGTAAATTAATGTGGTTTGTATGCTAGAGCGCATTCAGTTAAAGGTCGGTAACGACCGGGGGATGACATATTCGATACTATCTAGTTATAGAGGTATGCCAATCTTGCGTTGGTAGAGGAGCTTTGTGATGGTTCCTCGGGACATCCATCTAGAGGTGTACCCATCGGAAGGTAGTCCCTTCACCTGGACATTTGTATGGAATCCATTCTCCAATAAGAACATGCGGTTTTGTCTGTATTGGCGTAATGAATAGCCCCGAAATGCTATATGGGTAACCATTTCGGCTAAGATTAATAAGTTTATTTGCAAAAAAATTCAAAGATATGTCATTAAAATTAATATCAAATGTTTTGATGTATAAAAATGTTTTAGTTATCATAAGGTAAAAACCCGTCCGTGTTTATGTGTGAGCGTGGTCTTATGAGATACTCTTTCTTTCAAAGGATTTTATTCAAAGGCTGATATATGACACTGTCATTTATTATTGAGTTTTTCTCATGCTGGTTTATCAAGCCTGATCTAGGTATTTTCAATACTCGGGTCAGATCCGAGTAGTTTCAGGTTTAGATGAAGATAGTTGAAGTTTCTAGAGGAGAGATGGAGATATTTATCTACGTATGGACGTATTCTATTATCCGCTGTTGTTTGTTTGATGTTTTTCAGCAATTGTAAGGACAGATGTTTATAATTGTCCAAGCTGAATTTAGGTTAGAGTCTGATATATGTATTTTAAAAGTTTCCGCTGTAAAGATATTGTTCAATATTATATATTATTCCATTTGTACGAGATTCTGTTCTGTCTATTTTTCTTTATTACCCTTGATAATCCATACATCCGTGGAACTTGGGTCGGACATGAGTAGTTTATTGTCGGCACAAAGGGTATGGAATTATGGGTCGTCACAAGACCATTGGACAAGAATCGATATATGGCTCTACAAGAAGAGTTTGATAGGTTACTAAAGAATAATTTCATCCAAAATATATATTACCCAAAGTGGATCACTACCCGGTATTAGTTAAGAAACCAAATGAGAAGTGCAGAACTTGCATTGACTTTACTGGTTTAAACAAAGCTTGCTTACAGGATTGCTTCCTTCTGCCGAGAATCGACCAGTTAGTTGATGCAACCAGTGGGCATCAGTTGCTTTCGTTTATGGATGCTTATTTCGGATACAATCAAATCCCGTTGTTCAAGCATGTTGAAGAGTATACGTGTTTCATCACCAACATGGGATTATTTTGTTACAAGTTAATGCCCTTCGGTCTCAAGAATGAAGAGGCAACATATCAAAGGTTAGTTAACCAAATGTTCACCAAGAAGATAGGTTGAAATATGAAGCATTATGTTGATGACATGTTGGTAAAATCTAAACAGTCAAAGAGTCATGTTTCGGATCTAACCAAAATGTTCGAGGTCTTCGAAAGTAGCAAATGAAGCTAAACCTTCATAAATGCACCTTCGGAATACAATCCGAAAATTTTATAGGATTCATAGTAAGTGCTAAAGGGATCGAAATAAACCTGTATCAGATAATGGCTATAACAAATATGAAGGCTCCGACTAATGGAAATGAGTTAATGAGTTTAAATGGAAAGATTGGGGTTTTGAACAGGTTTATAAGTCGATCAGCTGACAAATATGTTCCCTTCTTCAACCTTTTAAAGATGCATGTTACTTTCAAATGGACAGACGAATGTCAGAAGGCATTCGAGGACCTACAAAAATACTTAAGTTCTCACCCAGTATTGTCAAAGCCGAGGGATGGAGAAACTCTTTTCCTTTATTTGGTCGCCTCGGATTATGCCATAAGTTTAACCTTAGTAAGATATGATGATGAAATCAAAAGACCGGTATATTATGTAAGAAGAAGGCTAGGTCCAGCCAAGAAGCACTACCAAGTAATTGAAAAACTTGCATATAGCTTGGTGTTTATGGCAAGGAAACTTCGGCCGTATTTCCAGGCCCATCTTATTAAAGTCCTTATAGATCAGCCGCTTTGCCAAGTTTTTAGTAAACCCGAAACAACGGGGAGGTTAAATAAATAGGCAATAGAACTTAGCCAGTATGAGATATCTTATGAGACTAGGATGGCAATCAATGGTCAAGCACTAGCCGACTTCGTTACTGAATGCACTAGTTTCGGGGCCGAAGCCGAAAAGGAAGAAAATGGGAACAAACGGCTCTCTTGGCAATTCTACGTTGATGGAGCTTCAAATGAACAAGAGGCAGGCGTCGGCTATATCATGGTAACCCCGGATAACCACCAAATTTATTCCACAATTAAGATCGCCTTCTCAGCAATCAATAATGCCACCAAGTATGAATCCTTGATCACTGGATTAAAAATGGCTATTTCTATCAAGATTTCGGAAATTCGAATATACAGCGATTCCCATATAGTAGTTAAACAAATTCTTGGTCACCACCAGGCCCAAGACTTGAGGTTAGCTCTCTATCCTAAATAGATAAAGCGGTTACTTGAAGCCTTCAAAAGTTATCATATAGAAAGCATTCCCAAAGACCGAAACGCTACGGCTGTTGCCTTAGCAAAATATGCAAGCTCAAGGGGTGTGAGAGAGTTTAACTCCATCCCAATCAAAATCTTAGAGAAACCTTGCGTACAGGTACTAGAGAAAGTGTTAGTTATAAAATGGGCTCAAGTTAGCCGAAGTGAATCTACAACATAATTGAAGAAAATTAGATATCACCATATATTCGATATCTGATTGAGGATATTCTACCTTCAGATGCTGCCGAAGCCAGATGGATTAAATATAATGCTCCAAGGTTCATCATTATAGATGGAGTGTTCTATATGATGGGATTCTCAACTCCGTAATCTCAGTGTGTAACAGTCTCGAAAGGTCAACAATTATTGAGAGAAGCCCACAATGGAATTTACGGAGACCACTGTGGAGGCCAAAAGTTATCAAAGAAAATACTCGGGCAAGGATTTTACCGGCCGACACTTTAAATCAAGACACGTTAGACTATGCAAGAAAATGCGGTAAATGCCAATTTTATGCAAAAGTGTAGAGAAATCCTCCAAGTGAGCTCACTCCAATGATGAGTCCATGTCCCTTTGATATCTAGGGCATCAATCTTATTGGTCCCCTTCCAACTGCTAAAGGAAGAGCAAGATATGCCATAGTGTCAATTGATTACTTTACAAAATGGGTCGAGGCAGAACCCTTAGCTACCATAACACCCATCAAGTAATAAAATTTGTGATGAGGAATATTGTATCTAGATTCGGTCTTCCACATAAGATCATTACAGATAATAGCACTTAGTTCGAATGTCAAGAGTTTGTAGAGTATTGTTGAGACCATGGTATCATCAAGAGTTTTTCTTTAGTAGCCCATCCGCAAGCAAATGGGGTAGTGGAAGCAGCCAACAAAACTATCAAAGCCCAATTGAAGTAAAGATTAAACAAAGCTAAAGGCAACCGGGAAGATGAATTCTCTTTCATTCTATAAGCTTATAAGAAAAGCTTCAAGACCTCGACAGGACATACTCCCTTCACTCTAGTTTACGGTTCTGAAGTCATGCTCCCAGTTGTGCTAGAAATTGCCTCTCATCAAAGGTATTATTATAATATGCAACAGAATGTAGAGCTCTGAGAGGAGTCATTAGATTTGTTATTCGAGCTCTGGTACCAAGCCTCTTTAAGAAAAGTAGAGTATATTCGAAAGATGGCCCAATACTACAACCAGAGAGTTCGCACTAGAAAGTGTGAGAAAGGAGACCTCGTCCTCTGAAAGATAATGCTAAACACCAAGGATCCGGCAGATGGCAATATAATACCATGAACTTGAAATGCCGAGCATCTGAAACATTACCACAGTACAAGGTTGCTACCTGAATAAATTTTTTATCAAAAGCTTGAGATAGTGACCAATCTCTTAGCCATAACTCAGGTATACTATACGGGATTTAAGTCTTCTTACGTCTTAAGAATTTCAAAAAGTGCATCAAAATGTTTCAGTCATGATTATTGCCATGATTAAGTAATATCATGCAACTTCTAAAAAGTGCACCAAAATCTTTTAGTTGTGATTATTGCCGTGATCTAGCAATATCACGCAACTTCCAAAAAGTGCATCAAAATGTTTTAGTCGTGATTATTGCCGTGATCAAGTAATATCACAAAACTTTCAAAAGTACATCAAAATGTTTTAGTCATGATACTACTCTGATCAAGTAGTGTCATGCAAGTTTCAAAGCCATGCTTTCGCCTCCAAGCAAGTAAATGATTTCACCTCATGCGAATTACTTAGTTTCGGCAAGTAAATGATTTTGTTTCAAGGCGATTACTTAGTTTCGGCAAGTAAATGATTTCGCCTCATGGCAATTACTTAGTTTCGGCAAGTAAATGATTTCGCCTCATGGCAATTACTTAGTTTCGGCAAGTAAATGATTTCTCCTCATTGTAGTTACTTAGTTTCACCAAGTAAATGATTTTGCCTCACAGAAATTATTTAGTTTCTTCATTGAGAAAAGTATTGAAGATTAGAAAATTGGGTAGATTCCCAATAAAGTGAGCCAAGCCAAGTAGTACCATGCATTGGGTAGATTCCCAAGTAAATCAGAATAGTGGACAAATTCCCATAATAGTGAGCCATGGTCAAGTAGTACCATGCGTTGGATAGCTTCCTAGGTAAATCAGAATAGTGGGTAGATTCTCATAATAGTGAGCCATGGTCAAGTAGTACCATGCATTGGGTAGACTTCTAAGTAAGTCAGAATAGCGGGTAGATTACCTTTATATTGAGCCATAGTCAAGTAGTACTATGCATTGGGTAGATTCCCAAGAAAATTAGAAAGTTGGGTAGATTTACAAAGAGATTAGAAAGATGATGATTTTGTAACAGATGTATTTGTACAACAAATTAAGGAATAAAGCTCAAGGCAGAATCATCAAGTTGGACGTAGGAATCTTGGTCCGAATCACCGGCGCTTATTATTTGTGTAGTTTTGATATTCATTCGTCTTATCTACATCCTTTCAAAACAAGATTCCAAAAGATTTGGGGTGTTAGTCAGATGAAAAATCTGTTTGTACCAAAATTGGGCACAACACTCTTCGGATGTGTTTGAAGATATAAAATTAAGAAGATAAATGTGAAATGAAGCAGATCTAACAAACACACCAATAAACAGATAAGAAAATGCACAGAAACATAGAGATTTAGAGTGGTTCGGCGAATTTCCTACGTCCACTATGAAATGATTGACTTTATAGATTTTTGCTTGCTGGTTACAACGTGTTACAACAATAGAATTCGAGTACAACTGTGATTTCGGCAGAGTTTGGACGTCGAAAAGCCAAAAGTCCATTTTCTGTAGATCTAGGGTCACTATTTATTGGCGTAGGCTGCAAATATCTCGCTCAGATCTCGAGAGACATCTTCTTGCACGTGGGTGGGCCCATGCGGTCGATCCTATATGGTTTGCACTTGATCTGTGATCCATACGAACGAGCTTCGTATCGATCAATAATCCATCCAATCAAGTCGATATCGATCATGAACATTCTCGAGGATGTACGCAAGCTTCTGTGAAAATGTGGTAGCATTTGGATTTGTAGATGGTGAGTTATAATCGATGCAAGTTCGAGTTTTCTGTAGGCCGTTGTATTCGTATCGATTCCATTCGTATCGATCTGTTCGTATCACTTTTTGGGCACGTGCTTGCAAGTTGACGTGGCGCTAACTCCTTGGATCGATCCACTTTTCATGCCGAGTGACTAAGTCTTTCATTGGAGTGTATCTTGTTCGCATCGATCACCTCTGCCTTGTTCGTATCGATTATCATCATTCTGTTCATATCGATCTCTTAATGGTCATTTCGTATCGATAGATGGAAGTCGATTTGTATCGTTCCATTCGTATCGTTCACCTAAAGCTTCCTCGTATCGATACGATATGTCTTCAGGCGATTGATATGAACTGGGGTGAATGTAATTGATATGAAGTGCGGTGCACATTCATGGATGTGGACCAGTGGTCACCTGATGGATACGAAGGGACGACCATTTATGGATATGAGCCAATATAGCCGATGGATACGAACTGTTGAAGCTTGATGGATATGAACAAGGCCTTTCAGTTGATGGATACGAAGAGTGCAATTCCAGATGGGTGTGAATGGAATCGATGGGAAGAGAGTGAAATGATGGATAGGAACGAATTGATTTCCTTGGCTTGCATCGATCATATCTTGAGCATACGAACTCAGATTGACTTGGAATTTGGAACGTTGGCTTCCATAGCTTTGCTTGTCGAGTCATATCAATTGTAGCTCGATCCGGACTCGGGCAAAATTTATCAGTATCCATAGCGAACTTATGTATAACCGATCTCCAAGATGAACTGTCCTTGGTTTCTAATCAAGTTCTTGGTGTCACGGCCTTGCCAAAAGGCGGGATAAAATTTGCCCCCCAAAGGTCGTCTTGTGAGAACATGACGTGCTTTGAAAAGTTGCAATCTTCATCCTGAAAGGTTCTATCTGATTCGTTGAGTAGTCGTTGTCTTTTCGTCGAAAGATGTAACCTTTGATTGATCTTTAGTAATAAAAATAACGAATTGTTGACCGCCAATTGTTGTATTATGCACTGTTGTAATCGAGTATTGAAGGACAGCAAACTGTTGTTCATTGTTGTAATTGTCATCAGGTGAGCATTCAACTCCTGTGAATTTTGAAAACTGAATATTAATTCGTGGCATATAAAACGTATGCTGAACTAACTCTCGTTAACGCTCGTATTTTCACGAGTCGTTGTCAGTTTACTTGTATCGAATTCTGTATCGGTCTTCTTCTGAACCGATATGAAATTCGAGTTTTAACAACTCTTAATGGTTGTTTTGGAATTTTTCTTCGTATCGATCCTCTCCTGGATCGACGTGAAGTTGGGATATGCATTTCGTATCGATGGCTATCGACCACGAAATGGATAGTCCTTAGGAATGCTTCTTATCGATGGAGTTGAGTGGATTAAATTTGATCATGTAGTGACTTTCGTATCAATGGGCTTCACATCGATGGATACGAAGTTGATGGCTGGTCACTGATGGACACAAAAAATGTACAAGTGTTAACTCATGGGACAGCTTCGCGAAGGATATGCCATTTCTCATTCCTCTATTCAAGAAGAATTCCCTACAATAGATGGCCTTTGATAGGAGTCATCCATGACCCCTTTCTTGGCTCCATCTCTAAGATCCAATCGATCTTCATCTGCCAATGCTTGGAATAATAAATATTTCAACTAGGACAAAGTCTATTTGTTGCGCATCCCTGGAACGGGCTGGCCAGTGACTCGGCTTTTTCATTTTTTTCTCTGAGTATTTGTGTAGTGGTGTAATAGTCGAAGTCGGCTAGTAGCTTTTGGACCCAGTTGAGATAAGGAGCAAGACGTTGCCCCCTAGTCAGATAATCTTCCCTGACTTGGTGTACTACTAACCAGTAATCACATAAGACATGCAAAGTTTCCACTCCTAGTTTTCTTGCAAGTTTGAGCGTGGAGACCAAGGCTTCATACTTAGCTTCATTATTTGTTGCAGGGAAGTTGAGTTTCAGGGCGTAGCAGATTGATCGTTCCTCAGGAGTCATTAATGCAACTTCGACGTTAGAAAGCCGATTATTGGAAGTTCCATCTGTGTACGTTCTCCATCGGTTGGATGGTTCTTCACTATTCTTCGGATAATCGTCAGATGTAGTGAATTCATATATGAAGTATGCTAATGTTTGACCATGGAAAGCTCTCTAAGGGAGATAAGTGATATCCAATTGGCTTAGCTCGATACTCCATTTGAGTAACTTTTCAGACATCTAAGGTTGTTATTGGACATATCGTAATGGCTGGTCGATATAGACGTTAACGGGGTGAGCTTGTCAATAGCCAGCCTTCATCATATACTGGTCTTTGGATTCATTTCTCTTCACATAGCCCGACTCCTTTATACATAACTTAACCAATCATCGCAACACATAATCATCGAAGTATGTATCCATACATTAAACACCTCTAAACATCACTAGAAACCTAACACATTATTTATTAACTATTTCTTATAAGTCTTGCTGGGGAAAAATTGCTTCAGTCCTGGTCTAGGTTCAACATGCCAGTTAAAACGTGCATCGGTCGATCGGTCTATAGGCACCGATCGATCGGTCGTCATATAAGCTTTTTGGTAAATCATTTCCAGAACTCCATCTTTCTTCCCCAATTTAACTCTTGCTTCATCCTTACTATTTTATTACTACATGTTACATTTAAACACCACATTCTACTATTTTATTCCTTCATATGTCATGCACTATCAATATGTTCATATTAATTCCTTAATTTCAATAACCTGACTACCGTATCCATTTCAATTACATACACTACATAAGCGAAACCTCAACCAATTCAATAATTACTAATGTCATTAATCTCTGCGCTTTATCCAGTATCAAATTTCTAACTTATATTTCTAAATTTAATCAGCCTAATAGCAATCATATGACATTATACTACTCTCATACGATCAATATATCATCAATAATAATCTCCACTCGTTGAATTACGTACCAAAGCCCTAGAACTCGTCGATTTACCCCAAAATCTTCGCCCCCCATACCACGATTCCCGAATCCACAAATGATTAATATATCCTTATAGCCCTCTTCGTGCTCTTTAATTTGATGTATATTTGTCTAGGGTTTTGCTTTGATTTGAGGGAGAAAGAGGGATGTCAGAGAGAGACAAAAGAAGAAGATGGAAAACTAGAAACATATGTTATAAAATAAAAATGAATTCAAACTTCCTCTTAGCCAATATTATAACTTCATGAACTGTTGCCTCCAACCTAATGGGCATAGACCTATTTAACCCAATTTAATATCCATAACTTAATACCCATGTAACTCCATCATACGAACTTCGATCTGGACAAACCATTATATCATTCTGACTAAAAAAATGATTTCTACGAAATGGTACAAGTCCCGAATGTTTGTAAATTACCATTTTGCCCCTGATATTAAAATATACGTCTAAATTCTACAGGGTATTGCATTCTCCTCCTATATATATAAAACAAAGGATAATACCGTATATAATGCACCTTTAAACCAACTTTCCCAAAGCAGGGCATTCTTTCTTCATTTACCCATCTGATTGCATTTATAACACTTTATCTTCGAAACTTTGACCCTACAATCATTCAACTCGTGCCCTTGCATATTGCATATTTCACATCTCTTGTCTTGCTTAACACCTTGTCCACTTGAACCTCCAAAATCCTTAAGTTTACCTTGACTTACACTCTTCTTCGATTGTCCTTTAGAAATTTCCAACATAGTGGTATTCAATAGTGCATCTTCCACTAAACTCTAAAAGGTCATTCCATAAGAATCTTACAATGTGCTTACTCCCTAAGTGGCAAACTCAACCCTTTTGAAAACTTCATCAACTTCCTAGGTGCTGTGTCAACCAATTAAACAAATTTTGCTAATTCATTAAAATTATTTATATACTCATTCAAAGAATAATTTCCTTGTTTGAGATTTATACACTTCTTGAGCATCGCCTCCTTTTTTACCCTTAGTAAAAATTTTGTCTCAAACCTTTCCTTTAAACCAGTCCAGGAGATTTCATTTTCATTAAATTCTTCTATAACCGGTACCTGTTGGTTCATTGCTTCTTATTGGCACCAAAAATGGATCAACACTCAAGAATAGATTGTAAGGAACCTGTGAGACATAGATCTAACAGATAACAGTTGAAATAAAAGGAAAATAATAGAAATAAAGTAGAGAGACACAAGATTTTATAGTGCTTCGTCAATCTATGGCCTACGTCTACTTTATTGCGTTGTTGCTAATAGACTTGATGTAGTTTGTTTGAGATTACAATGGATTTGAAAGGGAATAAGTCATAAGTACAAGGGTTAGACATATTCTAAGTCCTAGAATTGCCTAAAGTAGCTGTCTTGGTAACTATTGTATGGAGATAGAAGATGAAGAAGAGGCAAAGCTTCCACGTAGTGATGGCAGAAACTAGATCCACTTTTGGCTACTCTATGGTTTGTATTTATAGGGGTAGAGGAGGTGTTAGGTCGAAAGCCTGTTAGCAGCAGAGTCTAGTAGTCGGTCCAGGGTTGTACAAGAAAACACGAAGTCACCCAAGTTGAATAAACAACTCGGTACCAAGTCAAATGACTCGTACCGAGTCTTTTCCTTATGTGGAAATGACTCCACCCCTTTTGGACTTCCTTTCTATGTTCGAGTGGATGTGCTTCATGCCTTTTCTCTAGTAATTTGAAGTTGGTGTTAGTGATAGTTCCTTCATCACCTGGATTTCCTGGTTATTTCATCTGTCTTCTCTTCAAACTTGGTGATTGGTCGTCCAAGCCTTATGGAAAAACTTGAGCACAAGCTAGGTGAGTAGAAAATAACTCACATGAAGTTGGTGAGTTGTTTTAGAGTCAGAAAATGACTCGAAAGTAAATTAAATGACTCGGTGCTGAGATTTTTCCTTGGACAATTTGGATAAAAATTTCCAGCACCTCTTCTTTGTTTCTTCTAAGCATGCCTGCCAAGTTTCAAGTCATTTCTTCTTTGTTTCCATGTTCTAACTCCTGTTGAATTATGCATGGTTAAAAAACCAGCTGACATTTGCCCCCTAGAGTATGCTTTTGGTTAAAACAAAGCTTGCTCTAGAATGAGACAAGTCTCGACTAGTATCATGCGAATTCCAGTTGAACGTTTAAGTTCCATCTTGAGTTGTTGATTTTAGTGTAGATGTTCTCCTGTAATTGTCCAGTTTTGTTGTAACTAGGATTTCATTCCTTTGAATTGAAGGTTCGATCTGTGCTTCGAAGATCATTCCATGCTTCAAGTTGGTGTTGACGTTCTTTGTATTACTTCAAAAAAATTAGAGGACGAAAGAAAAAGGAACAACCCGGTACCGAGTCATTTGACTTGGTACCGAGTCAATTTATTTCCAGCCTTATAAAATTTAACTTAGAATACTTTCTAAGTTTTAGTTTATTTCCTCCTAGCTTTCACCTGAGATGTTTTCTACCCGAGTCATCTGAAAGTCGAGTCGATCCAACTTCTAAGCACCACCTCTGATCAACCCTGAAGCCGTCGCCTCTCCTTGCCACCATCTCCACCCACCAATACAACGCCACCCCATCTCGTGCATTAAGTCATCTCAGACTCGAACTAAAACCCTAGGACCAATTTAGCTTAGCTTTGAGGTTGGTGGTTGATGATCTTATTAGAGTGACGATGTTTTGGGCTTAGTTGATGGTAACTCGAAGAAAGATGGTTGATTTAGGATTAAATTTAGTCAGTGGTGGAGTTGAACTTCTGCCCTAGTCGAATGCATACCATTCCAAAACCAAGTTCTGTTTTCTAGTTTCAACCATCTCCCTTCAAGGATTTGGCTATGTCCTAATCATTGCTTGAACTCTAGTGCGACGATATATTCCAAAGTCGGACGCATTGGATGATTTCATCTTATCATTTTCCATTTTTGCACTTACAGTAATCCTGAAAAGAAAAAAAATTCCGCATCACTCCAAACAACGGATCCGTTGTCGATTTTCTATTGATAACGAGTAAGTTCCCAAAGAGATAATCTTAAAGTACGACGCGATTCGCTTTCTAGCACGAGCGAGCTATCTACACAGGATGGTCCGTTCATAGTGTTCGGAACACTGGACTCGCTTTGCATTGATATTGTACCGCACTTAACCCGGTCAATGCTCAAAACCATTTGGTCAACACACACCGACTTTCCTTGGATTCTAGGCATTGATCGCATGGGAATTTCATTCAAAATAGAACATACTTAACCATGTTAAACTCCAAGTTTTACATTTTAGAATGACTTGCCGGCATACTCACTTTAAGTGCAGTAGAGGAGCATCTACACATTTATAGGCTGGATCCACAACTGCTCTAGTATCTCCTATTGTTCCTGTCGTGCCAAGTCAACCCATTACATTAGAATATTATGGCCCTCTAGTGCCTGCAGGCCCTGTACTCAGATAGTTACCTCCTAGAATAAGAATCTTGAACAACCCGCCAAAACAAGTACCCTCAATTCTCATGGCTAGATCACTTTGGAACATATGTTTGTAGCATGGCATACCAGAAGACGACATACTCTTACCATCAAGAGCTAAACTTGAACACAACCCTCCGTCAAACTTCATCACTTTCAACCGCTATATGTATTTAGGAGGCCATGCCACCGGTTAATCGATGCTTGATGGTGGTGTTACAAGCACTTGGACTAGCGTCCTTCGAAATACATCTGAATGGTTATGCACTCTTGAGTTCTCTATATGTCATGTTCATGAATAGAATTAATCGGCCACCTAGACTCGATGAGCTAACTCATCTCCTTTAGTTCAAAAGGAGAAAAGACTGTCCCTCCTACATGATTGTAGAAGCCTGAAAAAGGTGCAAGTTGATGGAGAAACTCCATAATAAACGCTCGGCTTTCAAGAATGAATACTTCTTTGTTCGATGTCCGGAGGGTTCAACCATCTCTGGCTGTTAAGAAGTAAGCTTCTATTTCTTGGCTTCTTCCATTCTAGAGATTCCAAATCGCTAACTTGAAACATATTTCATAGTAGACATCTTGGCTCGAGATGGCATCGACGAGCATAAAGAAATGATCAATACCTTTAAGGCAGTGAGAGCTTCTTTGCGCTCTGTGGACTTCCTTCAGATCAATGAAAATCTCCGAACGTACGGCTTGCTTCGCCCGAGAAGATCCGTTGTGGCCGAGTCCCTAGCCCCAAGTGATTCTAGAATAAGAACCCATTCCTCTACCCTATCTCATAACTCTGACGAGAATGCTCAGGGAGACATAGTCGGTTCGTCGTGTGAAGTACAACCTAGAGAACCTCTTGAGGTTGAAGCCAACTTTCCTACCAGAGAAGATATGTAACATCCCATATCTTGAGCCCCAAGCTAAGCGCTACAGATGCTAAAGTCATCCATAGTATTAACTTCCGGTGATAAAATACGGTAGTGTTAATGGCATCCATAATATCAGAAGCACATGAATATGAAATAAAATCAATACAGATTTAAAAAACTTGTCTGATTAATTTTCAAATCAATATTTCATATTCAGATACATAATCCCAAAATGATCCCTAGGTTTTGATCAAATATAACCATTACAAAATATGCTAAAAGCAACATATGAAGATGCCCCTTGGATGATCAGAGTACTAAATAGACATATCAGTCTTAATACATCACAGTGGAATTAAAACTAAACAGCTCATATATAGCTAGCTTTGCCTCCTGCACGTCTTTGAAAGGTTTATTCATCCACCTACTAAACCCGTAAAACCCTGACTCTCAATCTACTCAAATTAATTTTGAACACCCGAGAGTTTAAGGGGGAAACATAAATTTTGAGTCAAACATAAAGCCTGGTGTGAATAATATCATTACATCTCGGTCTACTGATATTAAGTGAGACTACGCCACTTAGTGGAACGGGTTTGCCCTTACTAATATCCTTTAAAATATATCTTTTTGCAAATCAGAATCCTGCAATCAAACTAATTAAAGCAATAGTAGCAATAACATATATGCTCATAAATCAGGTAATAATTGGACTATCTGTCCGAACAGTATAGTTTTGTTTTGCTAACTACTAACCATTGGCTGACTTGGCCCTACTAGACAAAATAAATAATCTAACATTTGTTAAACACACTTCTGGACGGTCTGTCCTTAACTTACTTCTCCCAGGATCAAATGATCCTAATGGTTTTGCGGGCTTACCAATAACCTATCCTCCTTATATATATATATATATATATATATATATATATATATATATATATATTCCTTTTTGTGCTTAACATCATCTAAGTCTAACCCGTGACTAAGCCCTACACACTGGAATTTTGGACTAAATTAGCTTGGGGCCATAGCTAATGTATAGGGTGCGACCATATACCAGTCTCATCTGATATTCAAATATCTGAGTCATTTACTTAGGGTTAACTACCCATCAAATTTTCCTTGAAAACATCTTTCAAATTGATTTAACCCTTTAAATCATACTTAAACAAGGAAAACAAACTATTTGCTTTACTCAAATCTCTTTGCCATGATATATGCTTTACTCAAAACATTGTTGATGAAAACCTTCGAAACCTTTGTTTAAAATCTTTAAACAATCTTTTTCGTAACCATTGAAAGTACTACTTTTGAAACAAGTTAACTACTTACATTGTAACATTAGGTCGATAGGCCAAAACATACCTTTCAAAAACATTGGAAGTGTCTCTTTCGGAAGCTTTATAAAACCTTAGACATCCTCTTTTCAAAACCTTTCAAATTTTCCTTTCGAAAACATTGGAAACCTTCCATTCAAAAACTTAAGGTAAACCTTTCGAAAACATTGGGGAATAACCCCTTCAAAACCTTTATCATATACCTTTCAAAAGCATTAAAGTCCTTTATTTAAAACAAACCTTTTGAAAGTATTGGTTTCAAGTGAAGGCTTGTGGAATATTGTTTCAAAACCATTCCTTTTGAAACCTTTGGGTTTAGCTTTCAAAGTATAAAAAGGGTCTTAAAAGAACTGGGACGAAAGCAACTCTTTCGAAAGCATTTTCCTAAATAAAAGAAGTGGGTGATGTCGAAACCAACCCCTTCGAAAGCATTGGAGAAGTGGCATCAGAGTTTAAAACAAAAGAACCCTTTCGAAGGCATTGCTTCGAAAGTTAGAATGCGGCTGAAGAGGTTTCGACCCCTTTGAAAGCTTCTTTCTAAAACAAAGGTGGAAACCTCTTTCGAAAGCACTTTTCTTTAAAACAACCGACCAAGTCGAAAGCCTCATTTACAACCAAAATAGTTCTAAGTTTTTAGAAGCTACTTCAACCCCTTCGATAGCCTTGTTTCGACTCCATACCTTTTGCCTAACTCTAATCCACTACGTACCGAAGTTGATACCATGTGCATTGGTTTCGACTTAGATGGAGGCGGCAGTATGAGGTCAAAAGGTGCTGCTATAAGTGGCGAAGCAGATAAACCTTATAAAACTGATTTTTAACTTTATAAAGTAATTTCTTTCTAACTAACTTGCTTTGTTTGTCAACATATGATTGGTTGCCAATACTTTTTAAAACCATTTCTAAAAGTGCTGCCGAATTTCAGAGACTAATAATTTAAAACATTTACAAATTGCCCCTTCTCCTTTTATAAACATATAAAACATTTAAGTCCCATACCTTAAATAATTTTATATACATATTAAAACACTTAGGAAAATTCTCCAAAAATTCCCATAAATTACTTTTAATATGTTTTCTAACGTATATAAATTTCTAACCCAAAGCTAACCTATAATAGCCGTAATTAATTTAAAACCCAATTTAACCATTTTCTTCATTAAAAAATTCATAATAAATCTACATTAATTCAAAAAATTATGAAACTTGAAACCCGTCCCTAAAATAATATTTCGGACCTTATATCAAAATTGCAAGGCATTTGGATATCATTTGATAGGCTTTTCAAATCATAACTTATCATAAAGTTCTATATGAAAAAACAAAATTCATCAGCAAGCATATATATCTATTTATCATACAAAACATGGCATAATACTTTGCGAAACATATTCGGATCTGATCTAGAACCGAAAATAAGAAAATATGAGATGTAACATATTATTCACCTTAGCTTGTTGTTAGGGAGTTGAGATTTGCTCTTGAATTAAATTGATTAAGCTTCTTCCTCTTGATTTTAGCTTATCTTCCTTTTTCTTTCTCTTAATGGTAGCCGGCCTCTCTTGAATTTAGTTTTGTTTGTGAACATGGAAATGAAAGTGGCATGAGGGCTTAGGGTATAAGAATATAACATATTCCTATTTTTCCCTTATCTATTAACCTTACTTATTTCATTTTAATTCCCCCTTATGTTTATTAATTAATTAGGCACGGCTACCCTCTAATATTCAAATCTCAATTCCCTTAACCATTTACACTATTTCATTTAATTTAACTAATTAAATGTCCTAAATAATGTTAATAAAAAAGGGTCATTACAGACTCCCCTCCTTAAATAATTTCGTCCTCGAAATTACGATAAGGCACTCATCAAAATCAATCATAAAGGTAAAACATACCATGAAACAAGTCAGGATAACTATCTCAAATCCTGGTCTCAGTTTCCCAAGTACAGTCTCTCTCGTCATTACTCCACTGGACTTTGACTAATCTGTCTATCTTGTTCCTTAGCCTCTTCTCATCTCTCGCAACTATACGAACTGGTTTTCTAACTATAGTCAAATTCAGTCTCACTACTAAGTCATCTAACATAGTTGGTGCTATAGTAGTCTCTGGATCTCGAATACACTTCCTTAGATGAGAAATATGAAAAAAATCATGGACTCTTGCCAAACTGTTCGGTAACTCTACTCTATATGCGAGTTTCCCGATCCTTTCTACAATAGGAAATGGTCCAACGAATCTCGATGCCAATTTCCCTAATTTCTAAAACCTGATCACACCTTTCATCGGTGATATCTTGACGAAACCATGATCTCCAACTAAGAACTCTAAGTCTTTCCGTCTTCTATCAGGATAGCTCTTCTGCCTAGATTGAGCTTCCTTCATTCTGGCTCTAATTTACTTAATCTTTTCTGCAGCATCCCTAACCAAATATGGACCAAGAACTACGGTCTCTAACCAACAAACGGGAGATTTGCATGGTCTTCCATACAAAGCTTCAAACGGTGCAATCCCTATACTAGCCTAATAACTGTAGTTATACGAAAATTTGACTAATTTTAGATGTTCTTTCCATGATCCTCCAAAATCTAGCACACAAGCTCGTAACAAATCTTCTAAGACTTTGTTAGTTCTTTGCGTTTGCCCATCTGTCTGCGGATGGTAAGCGGTACTCATCTTGAGCTTGGTACCTAAAGTCTCTTGTAGACTCTTCCAGAACTTGCTAGTGAATAAGGAATCTCTATCACTTACTATACTACTAGGAATTCCATGCAATCTAACTACATTCTTCATAAATAAATTAACTAAAATAGATGCCATTCTGGTTGACTTGACTAGAATGAAATAGGCACTCTTGGTCAACCTGCCACTATGACCCAAATGCTTCCATTTCCTCGACTTGACCTTGGCAACCCATCTATAAAATCCATCGAGATAGAATCCCATTTTCATAGTGGAACATCTTAATGCTGAAGTAACCCACTTGGTTTTTGATGTTCGGCTTTTACCTATTGACATTTCAAACACTGTTTCACCCACAAGCCTACATCTCTTTTCATGCCTTCCCATAAGAAACTTCTTTTCATATCCTGATACATCTCAGTTCCACTCGGATGAATAGTGAAATTCGAACAATGGCATTCTTCTAGAACTTTGTTCTGAATGTTCCCCACGTTCGGAACACACGGTCTTCCTTTCTTTCTTAACGACCCATTATAGTCAAGGCTGAAATCCTTTAAGTCATCGCTCTCTATTCCATCTCTTAATTTTCATATCTGTTCAACTAATAATGGATCCTCCTTTTTCTTAGAAGCAACTTTTTCGATCATTACCGGTCGAACTTCTAAACATGACAACATAGAAGTTTTTGTACTAGAACTACTCTTAGATCTCCACTGTACTCTGCATGTGGTCAATGCCTATAAATCTTTCCACTCAGCTATCATTGCCAATACTACATTCTGATGTTTTCTACTAAGTTCATCTGCAAATTTTTTGCCTTTTCCTAGTGTGTACTCAATACCAAAGTCATAAGCGGCTAAAAATTCTAACCACCTCTATTGTCTCATATTCAACCCCTTCTGACAGAATAAATACCTCAGAGACTTATGATCCGTATACAACTCGAATCTTTCTCCCAATAGGTAATGTCTCCACACCTTCAATGCAAAAATTACCCCAGCTAATTCCAAATCATGACTTGGATATCTAACCTCATGCGAGCTAAGCTGTCGAGAAGCATATGCAATCACTTTACCTCTTTGCATTAACACAACTCCTAATCCTGTTCTACATGCATTTGTATACACTACTAAATCCTGATTCCCTTCAGGAACAACTAACACAGGTGCATTAGTCAATAAGTGTTTCAATCTCTAGAATGCTTCCTCACACTTATCGGTCCAAACGAATTTCACATCCTTCTGCATTAGCTTAGTCATCGATGTCGCTATCCATGAAAAATCCTTTATAAATCTCCGATAATACCCAGCTAATCCAAGAAAACTCTTTATCTTAGTCATAGTCTCGGGTCTCTTTTAATTATTTACCGTCTCGATCTTAGTCAGATCTAAAAACAACCCATTCTCTGAGACTACATGACCAAGAAACTTCACTTCCTTCTTTCAGAAATGACACTTCAAAAATTTCGCTTTCAGCTGATGCTACCTCAACGTCTCAAGCACCACTCTAAGATGAACCTCATGCTCTCTTCCATCTTTAGAGTATATCAAAATATCATCTATGAAAACCAACACGAACCTATCCAAGTGTTCTCGGAAAACTCGGTTCATCAAATCTACAAAGAATGTTGGCGCATTAGTTAGTCCAAACGGCATTATTAACCAATCGTACAATCCATATCTAGTTCTAAACGTCGTCAAAGGAATACTATCATCTGCCACTCTAAGCTGATGGAACCATGTTGCTAAATCCAATTGGAAAAATACTTTGGCTCCACTCAATTGATCGAATAAATCGTCAATTCTAGGTAATGGATATCGATTGTTTATCGTCTTCTCATTCAACTTACGATAATCGATACATATCCTTAACTATCCGTTCGGCTTCTTGGCAAATACTGTGGCTACTCCCCAAGGCGAACTGCTTGGTCTGGTAAAATTCCTAGCTTCCAAATCCACCAACAACGCCTTTAGCTCCCTCATCTCAGTGGGTGTCATTTTGCTTGGCGGTCTACTCACCGGTTCTGCTCCTGGTACTAAATCTACCTGAAACTCAATAGCTCATTTTGACGGCAATCCTACTACAGGTTCAAAGACATCTGCGAATTCTTTAACAACCAAAACTCGATTCAACTCATCTTCTACCTCCACAACACCCAACAAAGCATTAACTTCAAAACTAAGGTTTCTACAGAGTATATAATCCGATCACTACAGTCAGGGTATCTAAGTGATATTTTCCTATCATGGAAAAATATCCTAGCATCGTATTTACTTAACCAATCCATACCCAAAATAATTCTGAATCCTACGAAATCAAACACATGCAAACTGCAAACAAAGGTATGACCTAACAATTCAAACTCTAACTAGTCACATCTCATCCTAAGAGTCTTATAACCTCCTATTGGATTTACAACCCTTAAGGAAGTAACTAGGTATGAGGGTTCTAGGTTAAGTTTATCCAACAAACAATGAGGTATAAAAGAATGTGATGCACCAGTATCAAATAGAATTCTAACTGATACACCATGAATCAAAAGCGTACCTTCAAACATAGCTTTTCCCTTCTCCTCTGCTGTTTGTCTCGAGGTAGTTGGTTCCAATGCAAAACATCTTGCCTTTTCCATCCTTGGCTGGCTCCTTGCACTGTTTCTTATAGTGTCTAATTTGATCACAGTTGAAAAACCTTACTCCTTTCTTCTCTGCAGCTTTCTTCCCTTTGCTTGTACGACAT
Organism: Allium fistulosum; assembly: GCA_030737815.1. NCBI lineage: Eukaryota > Viridiplantae > Streptophyta > Magnoliopsida > Asparagales > Amaryllidaceae > Allium > Allium fistulosum. The sequence continues at coordinate 591,201,335 of CM060905.1, read as the reverse complement.
TCATAGGCATAGTGTCCTTTCTTATCACACTTATAACAGACAACTTTTTTCTTTCCTTTCTTAGTAGCTCCACCCTTCTAAGCTCCTTTCTTATGGAAAAACTTCCTCTTTTGACTCTGCCCTCCTAAAGTTTCCTTGGCCTTATTTCCTTCAAGAAAAGCAAGCATCTCTTCCTGCCTCAAAGCCATCTCAACAACAACATCGCATGGATCTCTAATATGCTATAACGTGTCCTTAGCAAGCTCAGGCTGCAACCCGTGAATGAACTTCTTGTTCCTTTTGATGACAGTATCAACGGTAGCGTATCAATATCTTGCTAGCTCCTCAAACCTGGTTGCATACTTAAGCACTATCATATCTCCCTGTTCCAACTTAGCAAACTTCCTAAGCAGAGTAGACTTAGAAATCTTCGACATAAATCTTTCTTCAAATCTCCTCATGAACTCAGCCCAAGTTACAGTCTCCTTATTGACTCCAACAGCAACACTGTTGCACTAATATAGTGCTGCCCTTTGTAGCTATCTAGATGCGAGTCTTCTTTTCTACTCATCATTGAGCCCCAAATCAGCAAAATCCTCTTGCGGTGAAGTAACCAATTCTCCTTTTCGATTGCGTCTTCAGTACCAATAAACAGCTTTCCTCCCAACCTTGCATAATCTCTATTCAAAACAGCATAGTTATTAACCACTGGAGCTCCTTGATTTCCTCCTTCAGCATTTCCTCCAACTAACCCTACAGCAACTCCTGCTTGCATCATGTTAATGAAGAACTGATATATTGCTCCCATATCGACCTGCGGGACTCCAGCACCCACATTTATAGCTTGTGACAGACCTTGATTCCTCCTGGTATTTGGTTTTGCATTCCCATTGGTTGTAGTGCTTCTCCCACCAATGTTAACTCTTCCACTTCTAGCCTCCATATCTTATGTTTTTAAAATTTGCATTCGAATCTTTTTAAGATACAGAAGAATAACCTAAGAGAGATGGGAGAATAGAGATAAGGCATATACTTATATATAGCAAATACAAGTATGTTTCTATAACAGAATCTCATACCCATATCTTTTCTCTAATTCCTTAGGATTATGTTTTCAAAATAATTTTAAGATTGAAATTTCTTTTAAGTTTTTTATAAACCTATGCTCTGATACCAAGTTGTAACATCCTTTATTTTGAGGCCGAAGCTAAGCATTACAAATGCCGCAGTCATCCATAGTATTAACTTCAGGTGACAAAATACGATAGTGTTAATAGTATCCATAATATCAAAAGCACATGAATATGAAATAAAATTAACACAGATTTAAAACAAATTTTTGATTACTTTTCAAATCAATATTTCACATTCAGATACAAAATCTCAAAACGATTCCCAGGTTTTGATTAAATATAATTATTACAAAATACTCGGAGAGCGACATATGAAGTTGCCCCATTGGATGATCTAAGTACTAAATAGACATATTAGTCTAAATACATCATAGCGGAATTAAATAAATAGCTCCTATAGCTAGCTTTGCCTTCTGCATGTTTTCGAAAGCTTTATTCGTCCACCTACTAAACCCGTAAAATCCTAACTCTTAATCTACTCAAATTAATTTTGAGCACCCGAGAGTTTAAGGGGAAAAACATAAACTTCGAGTCAGATATAAAGCCTGGTGTAAATAATATAATTACATCTTGGTTTATTGATATTAAGTGAGACCACGCCACTTAGTGGAACGGGTTTCCCCTCACTAATATCCCTTTAAAATATATCTATTTGCAAATAAGAATCATGTAATCAAACTTATTAAAACAATAATAGCAATATCATATATGCTTATAAATCAGGTAATAAATGGACTATCTATTCGAATAGTACAGTTTTATTTGGCTAATTAATAACCATTGGCTGACTCGGGCCTACCAGACAAAATAAATAATCTAACATCTGTTAGACACACTTCTGGACGATCTATCCTTAACTTACTTATCCCAAGGACAACTGATCCTTATGGTTTTGCAGGCTCACCAATAACCTATCCTCGTTCTCTGTATATATTCCTTTCTATGTGTAATATTATTTAAGTCTTACCGGTGACTAAGCCCTACACATTGGAATTTGGACTAAATTAGCTAGGGGCTATAGCTATTGTATAAGGCGCGACCCTATACCGGTCCCATCTGGTATTCAAATATCTGAGTCATTTACTTAGGATTAACTACCCATCAAATTTTCCTTGAAAACATCTTTCAAATTGATTTAACCCTTTAAATCATACTTAAACAAGGAAAACATACTATTTTCTTTACTCAAATCTCTTTGCCATGATATATGCTTTACTCAAACATTATTGATGAAAACCTTCGAAACCCTTGTTTAAAATCTTTAAACAATCTTTTTCAAAACCATTAAAAGTACCCCTTTCAAAACAAGTTAACTACTTACTTTGTAACATTAGGCCGATAGGCCAAAACATGCCTTTCGAAACAATTCACAAAGAGCTTTCAAAAACATTAAAAGTGTACCTTTTGAAAGCTTTATAAAACCTTAAACATCCTCTTTCCAAAACACTTCAAATTTGCCTTTCGAAAACATTGAAAACCTTCCATTCAAGCACTTAAGGTAAACCTTTCGAAAACATTGGGGAATCACCCCTTCGAAACCTTTATCATATACCTTTCAAAAGCATTAAAGTCTTTTATTTAAAACAAACCTTTTGAAAGTATTGGGTTCAAGTGAAAGCTTGTGGAATATAGTTTCGATACCATTTAAAACCATTCCATTCAAAACCTTTGGGTTTAGCTTTCAAAATATAAAAGGGTCTTAAAAGAACTGGGACAAAAGCAACTCTTTCGAAAGCATTTTCCTAAATAAAAGAAGTGGATGGTGTCGAAACCAACCCCTTCGAAAGCATTGGAGAAGTGGCATCGGGGTTTAAAACTAAAGAACCCTTTAGAAGGCATTGCTTCGAAAGGTAGAATGTGGCAGCATGGGTTTCGACCCCTTCGAAAGCTTCTTTCTAAAACAAAGGCGGCAACCTCTTTCGAAAGCTCTTTTCTTTAAAACAACCGACCAAGTTGAAAGCCATCTCATTTGAAAGCCTGATTTACAACCAAAATAGTTCTAAGGTTTCAAAAGCTACTTCAACCCCTTTGATAGCCTTGTTTCAACTCCATACCTTTCGCCTAACTCCAATCCACTACGTATCGAAGTTGATACCATGTGTATTGGTTTCGACTTAGACGGAGGCGGCAGTGTGAGGTCGAAAGTTGCTGCTATAAGTGGTGAAGCACATAAACCTTATAAAACTTCTTTTTAACTTTATAAAGTAATTTCTTTCTAACTAACTTGCTTTGTTTGTCAACATATGATTAGTTGCCAATACTTTTCAAAATCTTTTCTAAAAGTGCTGCCAAATTTCAGAGATTAACAATTTAAAACATTTTCAAATTGATCCTTCTCCTTTTATAAACATATAAAACATTTAAGTCCCATACCTTAAATAATTTTATATACTTATTAAAACACTTAGAAAAATTCTCCAAAAATTCCCATAAATCACCTTTAACATGTTTTCTAACGTATATAAATTTCTGACCCAAAGCTAACATATAACAGCCGTAATTAATTTTAAACCCAATTTAACCATTTTCTTTAGTAGAAAATTCATAGTAAATTCACATCAATTTAGAAAATTATGAAACTTCAAATCCATCCCTAAAATAATATTTCTGACCTTATACCAAAGTTGCAAGGCATTTAGATGTCATTTGATAGGTTTTTCAAATCATAACTTATCAAAAAATCTATATGAACAAACAAAATTCATTAACAAGCATATGTATGTATGTATGTATGTATGTATGTATGTATGTATGTATGTATGTGTGTGTGTATGTATGTATGTATGTATGTATCTACTTATCATTCAAAACATGGCATAATACTTTGCAAAACATATTCGAATTTGATCTAGAACCGAAAATAAGAAAATATAAGATGTAACCTATTATTCACCTAAGCTTGTTGTTAAGGAGTTGAGATTTGCTCTTGAATTAAATTGATTAAGCTTCTTCCTCTTGCTTTCTCCTAATGGTGGCCGACCTCTCTTGAATTTAGTTTTTTTATGAACGTGGAAATGAAAGTGGCATGAGGGCTTAGGGTATAAGAATATAACATATTCCTATTTTTCCCTTATCTATTTCCTTTACTTATTTCATTTTAATTCCTCTTTATGTTCATTAGTTAATTAGGCATGGCTACCCTCTAATATTCAAATCTCAATTCCCTTAACCATATACATTATTTCATTTAATTAGACCAATTAAATGTCCTAAATAATATTAATCAAAATAAGGATCGCTACATGATATCCCGAGGGATAAGGATGAAACAAATAGGATGCTCCCAACCCCGGAGGAGTATAAGCCGATCAAGAGGAGAGTGAGGAAACAACCTATGATAGTAGAGAAGGAGGAAAGAGGCTGCAGACGATGACGATGATAGTGATTTCCAGGCCATTGAGGAAAAGGAAGAGCCCTAAGGTGAATCACCAGAAATAAGCCCTGATCTTCCCAACCCACCTCCTCCTTAATAACTAATTACTGAAACAACGAGTCCTGAACTTCCTAGCTTGCATTCTCTAGAACAGTTAATTACCACTATTCATCAGTTAGTTGGAGGTCAAGTTACAGAAAACCTTGTAGGAGACACGACACACTCATGCCCCTTAAGAGATGTCTCCGTTAATCTGAGCGAATTTGGGGACTTCATCAGCGATATCATGGGTGAGATTGGTTTAGATATCACCCTATCTCTAGGTGATTTCATAAATGAAGGTGGAGAGACTCCGACATTAAAACCATGCCGATACGGTTGTTAGAGTATATTGAGTGTCATCGACACCACACACTTCTACTTTAGGATCACAGACACACAATTCTACATTGAGTATAATTTCAAAGTTCCAACATTAATTCCATTCTTTTCCTCGTTTCAAGTTCCATGTACAGCGGTCTCTTCAATCAGCTCTACCAACATTCCAGCTATTACAAAGATTGGACCTTGAATCCAGCTCAACCTCCTCGCTACAAAATTGATGAGGAGAGGAGGAAAAGGAAAGACAGAGAAGCTGACGATGAAGCCCGCAGTGCGGAGAGAGATTGTGAGAGGAGGGAAAAGAGAAAAAGGGATGAAAGGTGATGCCTTTGACGATATTCACAAGCAACACAAGGACTCATACGGTCGTCGTAGGCCTACATCATCCATCACTCCTCCCTGCATCGAGGTTCAGATTGCTGCCATGCAATAAATCCCATCCTCTCTGGCTATTACTACTGCTACTACCCCTATACTCCTTCTAAACATGCTGAGAAATAAATGTTTCCGTCGGTTCTAACACTCCTCTAGGCTACTTACCCACACTTGTTCCTGCGTGGAGTCAAGTTTGTTTAGACTATAAAACTTATAAATAGAGCTACCTCTCTTCGAAATCTTGAGACGGTCCATGAGGATTTGAAGCTAGGTTCAAGTGGTAATGTCTTATCCGAGATCTTTCCAACTTGAATCGGGCTAACTACTAGCAAATTATTTACTTTGAGGTAGAAAGGGATGACTATAGTAGAATGATCATGGATCATGATGACGAGATAACTTAGTTGAAACTAGAAAGAGACATTGCTTTGAAAGGAAAGGTTACAAGTGACAAGTTGCTAAAAGAAGCGACTCGGGTCTATGAAATGGCGTGCCTCATGATTATAGATCAGCTCAAAGATGCTCATGAGGAGTCATTTAAATTAAAGGAGCTGGTCACTGAGGGAGAGAATGCCATCAAGGCTTGGGATCAGACCATCGCCGAACATGCCATAGAACTCGCTCGGCCCAGCGATGAGAAAGCAAAATTGGTGAAAGAGAAGGAGACGATTGAATCTGACAAATTGGCGGTTGAGATTGATCACTTGGCTACTTGGAAGAAACTTGCAGACCTTCAAAGAACACATGAAGACATGATGACCCGGATGGATGCTACCCACCATTATATTTCTATGCCTACACCATCATGAACAAGGGAAGTTTTAGTGGCTAGGAGATAAATACCCCATGACTCTCACTATTTGGGAGGAAGTACTGATCGGGTTTAAGCGAGTTGGGGACATGCGCTCCGAAGAAGAACTCATGGCCACTCATCTCAGTTTTGAGGACATAGACTTTCCTATGGCTAGCAGCGGATTCTGAAAGAAGAGACGGAGAATGCCGTTGTTGAGGCTTTTGTTGGCCCGAGTTCTTCGAGTTAAGGCAAAGCATCCGCTTTCAAATCTCAAGAGACAACAGCGACCATTCCCGCATCTACAGGGGTCGATCCTGCAACCTCTCGTACCCTTCCAGCTTTTGAAATTTTTCATGAGTTATATCTTCCCTCGATGATTAAGCGACTCACTGAAATAAAAATGGACGAAGGGGGCTTTGAAGTCAAACAATCCTGCAATTAGAAGTTTTCCTCCAATCCTGCAATTAGAAGCTTTCCCGGTGTTGCTAGGGCAACACCGGAATTTAGAAAATTTGATAGTCTCTCGGTGTCGCTAAGGTAACACTGATGAGTAGAAAATAAAAGGGTTTTCCAATATTGTCGGGCCAATACTGGTACTTAGGAAGTTGGGATTGATTTTCCAATCGACCCATTTTGGGAATCCATACTTCATATCTAGATACTAAGATGTATTTTTCTCAGTCGTGTAGCCTATTGAATTGCAAATAATAGTATTTCTCACGAGAACATGGTTCCATCAGTTCAAGAAGCATCGTGCAGCTTATTGTGTGGTGCATAGGAATATGGGCCTTCCCGACATTGTCGGAGCAACGCCGGTTCTCAGAAGGTATGGATCTATTTTCCCAATCGATCCGACAGTTTGAGTCAATTTTCCTCTTCGACTCAGCGGCTTTTACCCTTTTTGACATTATCGAAGCAACTCTGGTTATCAGAAGGGTTGGATAGATTTTCGCCATCGACCTGGCGGCTTGAGTTGATTTTCCCGGTCGATTCGATGGCTTTGAACCTATCTGATATTGCCGGAGCAATGTCATTTCTTAGAAGGTTTGGATTAATTTCCCTGTCAATCCGACAATTTGAGCCAATTTTCCCCATTGACTCGGTAGCTTTGGCCTTTCTCGATGTTGTTAGAGCAACGTCGGTTCTTAGAAGGGTTGAATCGATTTTCTCGTTAATCTAATGGTTTAAGTCAATTTTCCCCGTCAACTCGGCATCTTACTTACAAGAACGTCATTCCAATGGTTCAAGAAGCCAGCTTTATTAAAGAAATAGAAGGAAAAGGACAAGTCATGCCAATTTACAATGTCCCTAATGTCCTTAGATAGCTTATTTGAGAAAAAAGAAAATATATGGATATGTATCAAATGTTGTAGTGCCATTGCGAGTCGATGTTCTAGGCATATGGAATTAGAATTCCATCGACAGTCACTAACTTGAATGTTCCATCTTCAAGTTTCTGCTCGATCGCATAGGGTCCATCCCAGTTCAGACCAAGTGCTCCTATGCTCGGGATGATCCATTTTAGAATGAGATCTCCCACTTCGAAGGTATAGTTGCAAACCTTTGCATTGAAGTGTCATGCCACTCTCTTCTGGTGGGCAGCAGTCCTCTATTAGGCTTCTTATCGCTTCTCCTAGGTATGGTCGAGTGATTCGACCAGGAACTACTCATTTTCCCTCTGATTGAAATATCTTCTACGATGAGAGGGACTTCCAGTTCCACCACGATCATAGCTTCCGAACCATATGCCAAAGCAAACGGCGAGTGTCCTATCACAGATTTATGCGTTGTTCTATAAGCCTATGGTGCTAGTGGAGGCTCATCAACCCAACTTCCTTTAGCTTTCATAGGTTGCTTCTTTATGGTGGATTCGATGATCTTTTTCACTGCTTCCACTTGCCAGTTTTCCTGTGGATGCGCTACCATGGAGAAACTTTTCTCGACCTGGTAGTGCTTGCGGAAGTTGTTGAACTCCGCACTCTCGAATTGAGTTCCATTGTCTATGATGATTTTCTTTGGTACTTCAAACCTGTAAATAATATTTTTTGTTACAAAGTTAATCACTTATTTAGTAGTAATCGTAGCAAGCAGTTCCACTTCAGCCCATTTTGGAAAGTAGTCAACTGCGACGATAACGTATTTGGCTCCTCACTTTGTTATTGGTAGTATACCGATTAAATCAATTCCCTAAACCGAAAATGGCTAAGAGCTGACTATTTGCGTAGGTTTCAAAGATCGACTCGTGGAATTTTTGCAAATCTCTGGCATCGATCACACCGTCTATTGTAGTCTGCTGCATCTCGGTTACAGTGGACCAGAAATATCCATAGCGGAGAGCCTTTTTCACCAGTGTTTATCCTGCAGCGTGATCATGTAATGGTCCTGATTTTGACTAACATTATTTAGAACATTTAATTGGATATATTAAATGAAATAATGTAGGTAGTTAAGGGATTGAGAATTTTTAATTAAGGAGTCATGCCTTAATGAATGTATAAGTAGAAGAGAATTAAAAATAAGTACGTAGGAGGAATATGGTAAGGGTAAAATGGGATTAGCCTTTGTTCTTATACACTAAGCATTTCTATTCTTCATTCCTCATTCATTTTAACTTACATAAACAAAACTAAAACTCTAGAGGAACTCAAGTGGCCACCATTAAAATGATTCAAGAAGAAGAAAAGCTAAGCAAATCAATCTAACGGCAAATCTCAACCTTCTTAACACTAAGCTAAGGTGAATAATTAGCTTACATCTCTACTTTTGGTAAATGATTTCGATTTAAAGGTAAACCTGATTTCTTTTGCAAGTTTATGCCATGTTATAGGGGTTTAATAATTATATACTTTAAGTTGATGATTTACATGGTTTCATATAGATTTTATGATATGTTTAGATTACAAAACCTACGAAACGACATCCAAATGAATTGCGTTTTTGATATATAGTCAAGAACGTTATTTTAGAAGTGGGTTTCAAGTTTCGTAATTTTCTAAATAATTATGGATTTATTATGAATTTTCTATAAGAGGAAATAGTTAATTTTGGGTTTAAATTATTTAAGGCAATTAAATAATGTTTTTGGGTCTAAATTCTATAGATGTTAGAAAACATATTTAAATTGAATTATTGAGATTTTTCGGGATTCTTCCTTAGTGTTTTACTATGGTTATTAAATTATTTAAGTTGAAGGACTTAAATGTTTTAAATTATTAAGGAGAAGGTCTTATTTTCTAAAATGTTTTCAATTATTAATTTTGAATTTGGCATTTTAGAAAAGAATTTTGATAAAGGATTGAGAACCAATCATATTTTGATAAATTAGGCAAGTTAGGTGAAAAGAAATTACTTTAAAAGGCATAAAATCATTTTTGTTTTGAATTACAACTTCGCCACTTCCATTGCTTGCTTCTGTCACCATGCCAGTAAGTCTTTTGTTCCCATTCGAAACCAATAACATGGTATCAAGCAATTGATACGTAGTGTATTGGAGAATGGCAAGGGGACCGTGTCGAAGGCATGCTTTCAAAGAGGTTGGTTTTATTGGCTTTCGAACCCATCAAATTATCTTTGCTCTAAAAAGAAACTTTCGAAAGAGTTGCCGCTTGTCTTTGTTTTTAAAAGGAGCTTTCGAAGGAGTTTCCACTTTTGAACCTATTCGACACCCTAGCTGCTGAATTCATACCTTTCGAATTAGTTAATTGCCACTTTTTTATAACCTTATAACAATGTGTTTGAAAGGAAGGCTTTCGTTTTCTTATCATTCCGCCTTCTTAATTCTTTAGAAAGGGTTTTTAGCCACTTTTAATAAGAGTTCGGAGACAGTGGTTTCGAAAGGATGGTTTCGAAGCTATCCTCTTCCCTAATTCTTTTACTTGAGATCAATGCTTTCGAAAGGAGTACTTTTGTTTCTGTTCTCTTTAACCCAATGGATATATTAGATGTTAAACCCAATGATTACGAAAGGAATGATTTAAGCTATGTTTCCACAAACTCTTGCTAAAACCCAATGCTTTAGAAAGATATGTTTTAAGTGTTTCAAAGAGAAAGATTCCAATGTTTTCGAAAGGTATACTTTGAGTGTTTCGAATGGAATATTTCTAAGAGTTTCGAAAGACAATGTAACGACCGGTAATTTTACCACCTTGAAAATGAAATATTTAATTAATTTTAAATTTTCAAATATAGAATTTTCAAACTTAAATAATCATGTTTTATATGATTAATAAAAATGGTAAACTTATTTTTAGAGTTGAATAAAGATTTTGGACTTTTACCATAACATTGACAAAATTAGCAAGCCCTTTTTTCAATAAAATTGGATATACGGTCAAATAATTATTTTAAAAGGTAAATAACTCCTTTTAAAATCATTATATAAAGATAATAATAGATTGATAAAAGTACTTTAATTATATATGTACTTATGTTAGAGTGATTGACAAATTCTGTCGTACATTGACAAAATCAATATCGTATATTTTACAAATGAATTTTGATATTGTTTTATATTATTTTATAAGTCAAATATACTTGTTTTAATTAATTAAATATGATAACAAACTTATTTTCAAGTTTGGTTTACATCAATAAATAGTTTAACAAAAACGTCAATATGTGACCGTAAAACATTTTGTCGAAAATCAACATTTTGTCGATTAAAAGTTGTCGCAACGTTATTGCACCTTTATGTACATATACATGTACACTTATTTAAATAGTGTAAGTGTTAATCAAGTTACTAATCAAGGTTAATTTTACTAAATAAGGTTAGAAACTTCTAGAAAATAATCAAGAAAAAGTAAACTAATAAAGACAAATATGTCATTTCAAAGCAAAAGTAAACATCACATTCAAACAAAACATAATCATTTTATTCTTTACTTAATGTTTAGGTGAAAGTTACTTAATGTAGTTATTTGAAAGGTGATGGTAATGGTTGGTTTGCTTAAAGAGAAAGTAAGGGTATTTTGGTCATTTTACAAAACATTATTATATTCCATACTTTTTCCTATAAATACCTACCTCCATTCTCACTTTCTTTCACACAAATGTCCATCTTCTTCTCTCTTTTCTCAAGCTTTTTAATGGCTTCCATGCCTTCGGGAAATAAAGAAAAATATTAGAAAAAAAAAGTAAAGAAAAAAATTTAAGTGTTCCTCCTCAAAACTAATGCAAACCACCTCCTCTCCACCTCCTAAACCCACGGCCACCACTTCCACAAGCCAAGTCCTAGCTCTTCCACCCAAACAAGGCTAGGTTGGCCCAACATTAAAGGAAGGAGCAAGTTCAAGAAGCTACGGAGCGAGAAAAAGAGAAGGAAGTGCTGTCGGAATCGATTCTGGAATCTACGAAAAAGTTTGGCAGAGTGGAACTAATGGTGAGTACTCAAATTTTAGTTTTATTTGAATAAAATTAAGTGAAAATATACATGTTAAAATAGAAATTAATATGTTGAATATTGATTGATATTAGATGATAACTTGGTTGATATTATGGTTGTGAAATAGTTGATAACTTGGTTTTATAAATGATAAGAGAAATGATTAGTAATTAACCATAGTTAATTAAATGAGAAATAAATCCATATAAATATGTGTATGGAAATTATTTAGCCTCTTAATGATTTTAAAATATCTAAAAAGGTAGAAAATGATATTATAATGACATAATATTATAATATGGGATAAAGTGAAGTTTGAGTTTGAAATATGAAAAATATTGTTTAAAATGAGTTTAAAATTATTTATAAATGTTTAATAAACATTTAAAAGTATTTCCATGAAGTTTGAAAAGAAATCGAAAAACAAGTCAAAACTAGGCGCATCACGTAATGGTAGTTTCGTAATTTTCCGTTGAAGAATTCAAATAAGTATACGAAGAAAATTATAGCTCGGAATTCTTTTAGATAAGAATTTTCCGAACTATTATATCCATAGTTTTAAAACAAAGCAAGAAAATCAAGATTTCATATTGTATATTTTAAAATATGTCCAAATCAATTTTCTAGAAAAATTGCACTTGTGTAGTTTAGTGACCCTAAAGTAAAATCTTATAAATAAGCGTATTTAATTTTGGAAAAATATGGAATAAATTTGATAAATCTATTTAAATAATTTAGAAGAGGTTTGAATTGGAAAATATGAATTTTCAAATATTAGAAGTCGATTAAATCAAATAAGTCATATATAGCACTTTCCGAAGCACTTTTTCTGCTGCAAATTCTATAACTTTTGAAATATGAGTTTAAACTTAACGATTCTTTCTAGAATCGCTTATGATTGTTTTTAATTATATAACTAAGAGTTATAAAGATGATTTGAGAGATTTATCACTTATTTTAAAGTTGGTTAAATAAATGATTAAGGAAAAGCCATTAAGAGTAATTGTTTTAATCTTGGCTCTAATAAGCCAATGAGTATACCTAATTTTTCTATTTCTGAAATTCAGGTGGAGGTGCTTAAACTAAGAAGATGTTTAGGAGCAACCTGTGCCCTAGTTCCCCTGGCCTCATCCCGGGCGAGGAATGGTAAGGTCAAAATGTCGAAAACAAGTTAAGTATAAAAGATTCACTTTTCCAAAATTAATTAACTTGGATTTCATAGAAATAATCTTCTTATACTTGATGTTAATGTCCAAAGAGGGAACTCGTCCTATTTGTGGAATTTAAAAGGTGATCTCACCGTTATTCTGCCCATAGCAATTGTTGAATATGGAAATTGATATTAAGTAGAATTAGAGTGATTTCCATGATCCTATAATATTTTCTAATATTGAATTGTGGTTTACAATAATTTATGTCTTAAATAATTTGGAATTATTCCAAGATTTAAAGAAGTTTAAATAAATCAAATGATTCGATGAATTTCAAAGAAAGACTGTAACGATTCCATGTTTACTAGAAGAATATTTTATAAAGATATATATTTATCGAAGATATTTGATAAAAGGAAATGAATAAATCAACATCAAGTCTTCAAATAATCATTTTAAATCGATGATTGGTGTGAAGGAACCGGGATTGGATTTGGGTGATTCCTATCCAAAAAAGGGATCGGATTTGGGTGATTCCTATCCGAAAATCCCCTCAAACTAATTTTCAAAATAAAACATATTGAAGATAAAGGTCATTGATATCCAAAATCTTCATGATGTAGGGCTACGTGCCACTAGTCCCTCAAGGCGAAATTTACCATATCTAGGGTGGCAGTAGCACTCTATTATGAAAATCTTCGATTTGTAAGAATATGATTTAAAGTTAGGAAAGAAATCTTTGATTAAGATTTAATGAATGATTTGAGATTATTTCCCTAAGTTAAAGGTTATAACTTGAATATAAAAAATCTTTGATTAAGATTAAATGAATGATTTGGATTTACTAAGTAAAAGAGAAAATGATTTGGAATATTCTTGGATTTACGAAAGGTTAAAATAAACCAAATGATTTGTTAAAGGAGGCTTAATGATTCCATATACTTTTGAAAAGAAAATGAAATAAATTGGAAAAAATATATCTAAGAAAGATATTTTATAAAAGATGAAGTAATTGATTGATGACAGATAATCACATATGAACTATACTTCTTTTTATCGATGATTGGTGCGAAGAAACCGGGTTAAGATTTAGGAAATTCCTATCTGAAAACCACTTCGAACCAATGTATATGTTTGAAAGTGAAGACGCGTTGAAGATGATGATGATGGAAGACCAAAGATCTTCATAGCAGAAGGACTACTTGTTGACATTCTCTGGGTAGCTCCCAATATAGGGACATTTATAGTAGTGGTCCTATCGTGCTTGAAATTTTCTGATTGCATGGGCTTCTCGCCTAGTAATGGCCGAGGAAAGTGCCTTCGGTTTCGTTCAGTCCTAGAATGAACTTGTATGGACGAGCGTCTGACCTTACATTCTAATCACATTGAATGATCTCTATAAAATGTATATCAATCAGTGGCGGAAAAGACATCTTATCTTAGCTTAACACCCTTTCCCGAGACGTACGAGCTCAGGAAGTTATATATTTGTAGAGACCGGTCATGTGAATATAGAATGGAAATATGTCATTCAAAGTGAAAGGAGTTGTGCTATGTATAAAGGTAATCACTGCCTCAAGCCTCATCAATCGGAAATGACCGAAATAGGGTAGATGTAGCAAGGCTAAGTGGGTTATTCTCATTAGGATATGATCATCACCTTTTAGATTACTCTATACATGTCTATGTATGTGGTGAAGTACATTGTGAGGCCTCAGTTAAAGGTCGGTTACGACCAGGTGATGATATATTCGGTACTATCTAGTTACAGAGATAGGCCGGTCTTGTGTTGGCAGAGGATCCTTTGTGTTGGTCCTCAAGACATTCATCTAGAAGTGTACCCATCAGAAAGTAGTCCTTTCATTGGGTGAGATCCGAGTTGTTTCAGGTTTAGTTGATATCGGCTGGAGTTTCCAAAAGAGCTAGAGATATTCATCTACGTATGGGCATATTCTACTACCCATTTTACTTAGTAAGGATGTTGTTGTGATGGTTGTCAGCATTTGTAAGGACAGATGTTTGTAACTGTCTAGGCTGAATCTAGGTAGACTTTGATATATGTATTTTAAAAGTTTTGCACTGTAAAAATATTGTTCAATATAATATATTATTCCATTCGAGTGAGATTCTGTTATGTTCTTTATTTTCACTTACTGTTTGCACCAAAATTGGGCACAACACTCTTCGGAAGTTTTTGAAGAGATAAAATGAAGAAATTAAATGTAAAAAGAGGATTATCTAACAAAAACTCCAAATTTCAGAAATGAGAACAATTTAAATGCACAGAGACACAAGGATTTAGAGTGGTTCGGCGTATCGCCTAAGTCCACTATGAAGTTGATAGCTTTATTGATCTTTCTTTGAAGATTACAAGTGAATTTAATGAATTATAGCAGGTAATTATGATTTTCAGCAGTGAATTTCGTTGTTGGCAGCAGCAATTGAGTTCAGATCTGGATCTGGCGGAGTCCGGGCGTTGGAGATCTCAAAGAGGAAGAAGAACACTTTTTTTGTTGGCTTTGGGGGTTTATTTATAGGTGTAGGAGGCTGATATTTCGCTCAGATCTCAGGAGACCCTCTCTGGCACGTGACCAGGCCCGCACGCCCAAGCCCGTGAAGTTTCGGTCTGATCCGTGATCGACACGAACAGATTTCGACTCGATCGAGATTTCATCCAATGGAGTCGAAATTTGGCGTGGACATTCTTTAGCATGCACGTAGTCTTCTATGAAAATTTCATAGCATTTGGACTTGTAGATTGGGAGATACGATCGATACGAAATGGAGTTTCTGATAGGCTATTTCCTTCGACTCGCTCCTGTTTCGACTCGCTTCCCTTCGACTCGATAACGTGGCACTCGATTCTTACTTTGTCCTGGATGCTGCTTCGAGCGAGTCGAATTGTTTGCTGATTGAGCGAGTCGAAGTGTCCCCAGGTCGAGCGAGTTGACGTGAACACTTGGTCGAGCGAGTCGAAGAGGGCAGTTCTGGGAGGTTTTAGCAACGGAGTCGAAGTTGATGGAGTTGATCAGTGGTTTGAAGGGAGCAAGTCGAAGAAGGCACCTGAGCGGAGCGAGTCGAAATAGGTACTTCAGATGGCAGTGAAGTGAGTCGAACAGGAAAGAGTCAAAGCTGGTATCTGAGGGAAACAGAGCGGGTCGAAGAGAGCGAGTCGAACGGTATCTGATTTTCGTCCAATTTTGTGTCCTTTATAACTTGAGCATACGAACACGGATTGACTTGAGATTTTGAACGTTGGCTCCCATGGCTTAGCTTGTCATGTCGCACCAATTTTGGCTTGATCCGGACTCGGACAAAATTCACCGGTATCCGTAGCGAGCCCGTGTATAACTGATCTCTAGGATGGGCCGTCATTGGTTATTAGTCAATTCCTTGGTGTTACGGCCTTGCCAAAAGGCGGCATAACATTTTCCCCCAAAAGTACGTCTTGTGGGAACATGACGTGCTTTGAAATACTGCCATCTCTACACTGAATAGTTATTGTCTCGTCGATGAAAGCTGTAATCTTTGACCGTTCTTCTCGATAATGTAAACTGTTGACTGTTGTACCATGTACTGTTGCAACTGACAGCTGTATGCTAGTGGTTACCCATTTGCTGTTGTAATCGTTATTAGATGAATTTTTGATTTCTGAAAATCTGGAATATTGAATATTAGTCTGACATTCATGCATATATGTTAATCTGATTTCCGCTGACGTTTGTATGTTCTTGAGTCGTTGTCAGTTTATTGTTTTTTGAATTCCGTATCGATCCTCTCCTGAACCGATGTGAAATTCGTTGCAACAACGCTTGACAGTTGTTTTTGAATGTTCCTTCGTAACGATCCTCTCCTAAATCGATGTGAAGGATTGAAACTTCGAAGATAATTTTCATTGGATTTATGGATGCGAAGCAGACATGTCGAGTTGATGGAGTTGGCCTCTGGAAGCCATGGTTCGATGGATACGAAGTGCTCGTTCGACTCGATGATGGACGTGAACTGAGCGAGTTGAAACGGGGCGAGTCAAAATGAATTTCCCTGATGGCCGTGAACTGGGCGAGTCGAAGTGTGCCCATATCGAGCGAGTCGAAGTAAGCACTTGGTCGATCGAGTCAAGGCAAAGCACTGGTCGAGCGAGTCGAAGCAAGCATTGGTCGAGCGAGTCGAAGCAAGCATTGGTCGAGCGAGTCGAAGCAAGCATTGGTCGAGCGAGTCGAAGCAAGCATTGGTCGAGCGAGTCGAAATGGGCTTCCCTGATGGCTGTAAACTGAGCGAGTCGAAATGGAGCGAGTCGAAATGCGCTTCCTTGATGGATTTGAACTGCTCGTTTTGCTGCACTGGAGAGGGAGTCGAGGACAAGCGATACGAAGGGGAGCTCCGCGTCAATGCACTGAAGAGGGAGTCAAAGCACGTGTTCGACTCCACTGGGATTCGAATCGTTTATTTCCCTTGCTTTCGAGTCCATATAAATACCTCGTACTTAGCCATTTTTTCACTTTTTACCTTTCATCTTTATCTGCCTTGCTTTCATGTCGCTCCAGAGCTTCTCAAAAGAAGAAACTTTGCCTTCGAATCGATTCCTATCTTCAACCATTTAAACTAACTGACAAACCTTAGGTAATCCATTGAACGAAACCATCACGTAAATGAGGAGACTTGATTCTTAACACCAAATTGATCGGAGTCATGATCGATCGAAAGCTCTCTGTCCTCAGCTTCGTCTCGATGGAGTATGGGTTTCGAGATGATGAGGCGAAGGTCTTCGTATTGATCGATGGTGGAGCTTCGCGTCGAATCGAGTGCTTTGAATCCATGGATCAATACGAAGGGGTCGCGCCTGATGGACTCGAAACGATGTCCTTGGATCGAGTCGAAAAGGTTGGTTTTCGATCGAGTCGAAGTGTGTAGTCTTGAGAGCGAGTCGAACTGCGTGGTCTCAGGAGTGAGTCAAAATGCGCGTCTTGGGACCGAGTCGAACCCAATGGTCTTGGGGAGCGAGTCGAACTGGGTGGTCCTGGGGAGCGATTCGAAACGCGTGGTCTTGGGACCGAGTCGAACTCGATGGTCTTGAGTCGAACCTACATGCCAACCTTCTGATCAAGTCTGACTCATATGCACATGACCATAGCTTATTGATGCGAACATGGCTTCCATGAGCGACACAATTTGAACACTACAAAATTTAAAACTCCCTGCACATTTGAACAGTTGACTCCGACGAGCTTCAATATTCTATTACTGGACTTAACTGCTTCACCGCATATCCGATTGCCTATCGAAGCTCGTCGACGGAACTGGGACTTATCAAAATGACACCAAACTTTAACTTGGGATGATAATTAATCAACTGGATGGTACGATTGTGACGGTCAGCGATGACGGTCCTTCCGACTAAATTCCGAAGTCTCGTCGTTTACACGCTTCCTTTAATCTTGTTGATCTTTTCAACTGATATACAGTATTGCACTGCACAATGCACTCACACACTTTACACTAGGGGATGCACGAGTGTTATTTGTCAGTTTAACAATGATTTTTTATAAGCTATCTAGTCATGGACCCTTCAAGTTATCAACAGCCGGAAATTCCAAGTTCTATTCTTCCATCCATAGAGATACCGGTTATCGAAGCCGAAGTTATAGAGCCAGCTCCGGACGGTCTTCCGGGTGCTTGGTTTATTTGTGATCCAACAGATTCTGTGCCATCGGGTATCTCTGAAGATATGCTAGGATGGATTTTCTTAAGGCATGGTTTGTCGCTTGACGACGTGCTACTTCCTGGGCCCACTGACAGACCACACAATCCCCCGGAGGGGTACACCGCTTTCAACCGTCACGCTTGCACAGCGGGGACACTTCCTCCCTTCAGTGACTATATAAGGGAGATGTTATCGTTCCTTGGCATAGCTCCATCTCAGCTACATCCCAACGGGTATGCCTTATTGAACATCATCTTTGTTCTCTTCATGGAGATCCTTTTTCGACCGCCGAAGCCGATCGAGATCCGGTATTTATTCAATGTCAAGAGCCGTGGAGACATCCCCTCTTTCACCTTCCTGGAAGTGGTCAGGAGCTGCCACATTGTACAGGGCTCCTGGGGAAGGCTAAGTTATTATAAAACCGAATGGTTATACGTTTGGTGCCCCCCTGGATTTGTTGGGCGGTGGTTGGATAGACGTAAGTGCTGTCAGTTCTCTCTTGAATCTGGGAGACACTAGTAACTGACTTCAAAACTGACACACTTTTCCTTTCTTACAGCCGCAATCTCTCGTCCTGATGGTGCGTACTTCAGAGAGCTTGTTCGGATTCTTCAAGCATTTCCGAGCAAAGAAAGGCACATAGACTTAGTCCTGACGGACAGGAATTTGAGGGCTGTCGAGCTGATAGAGCAGAGACAGAGCATACATCTGGAAGTGGTACATAGAGTGACCCCGAAGAAACGCGTGAAGCGCAAAGCGCCCGCAGTTGTGATCACCGAAGAAGTTGATCCAGAAAGGACGCCCACCGATACCGAGCTCCCGGCTGGGCCTTCTGCCGATGTCCTGGACTCGGGTGAAAGAAGAAAAGGCAAGGCCGCTGCTCACAAACGCCCTAAATCTAAGAGATTTAAATCTGTGGTCGTGTCTTTACCTTTCCAGGGGATCAGAATTTTGGAGGCTCCTCCTCCGCAAGTGGAGAGTCCTTTTGTAGGGCTTGCTGATATTCCGATCCCGGATTTTGTGTCGTCTCCACACGACGCCGGGACGGAGGGGCTTGATAGTGCTTTTGAACCGAGCGGGTCGGTTGCTACAAGTGCGGCTGACATTTCCGGTTGGTCGGGGGACTGCACATGCATACACTTCACTACACTACATGATTCACAACTGTACTTCATCCGACTTAGGAAGTTGCTAACTCTTTCTTCGCTTCTCATTTTCAGGTACTATATCTGGAAGAGGATCAATGCTAGGGAGTCTTCGTTCAGCCCGAAAGGATTCTGGTTACTATGATTCCCGCAGGAGGGACTCTGATAGGGATCGCGATCGCGAGTACTCTAGTCAGGATAGGTACGAACATGACATGGATAGAGAATACCGACACCGGTCTAGATCACGCTCACCTCCTCTTAGACTTCCATCTCCACCTCCTGCTCATGTTCCACATTCGTCAGAGCCTCCTCACCACAGGCCTTCTTCTCACACTTCCAGATCTGAGACTCATCTTTAGAGAGTCGAGACTACATCTTCCATGGTTACAGAGCAGGTCCTCGTTGATCCCACTAGAGATGGGGCCCTTAAGTTCGCTCAAATGAAGAAGGATTTTCCAAATATCTTCTTCGATGGCTATGTCTTCCCACCACACTTGAAAAGAATTCCGACTGGAGTGGAAAACACGATGCATGAGTACATTCATGACATCTACAACCAATACAAAGAGTGGGTAAAGGCTGAGGAGAAGGCTTCTAAGGTGGCTGCCGAGCGAGCCAAAGCGCTCGAGAAGATGGAGACCGAGCTCGCAAAAAGGGATCGGATTATTCAGGTACTCTCCGCTGAGCCCGAGTATTCTCGGAAGTCTAAGATTGAGGTCGTTAAAAGGGCTGATGAAGCGAAGGCGGAGATGGAGAGGTCGGGACAGACTCACGTTGCCCTAGTGGAGGAGATAGGCCACCGGAACACTAAAGTCATTACTGAGCGGGACGCGGCGGTCAAGGAGCTCAATGAACTTAAGGCCAAATTTGCTGATTTGGCCAAGGAGAAAGACGACGCGAACAACGCAACCCAGGAGGTGTGCGAACAAGCTGTTCTGCTCAGGGATGAATGGGATGCGGCAGTGGCTAAAGTTCAGAAGGTGGAGACTGAGGTCGAGGAGAGGGTGAAGCTGGCCGAGTCCAGGCTAGAGGCCGACATCGAAGACCTCCTTGTTGTTTAGAATGCTAATATGCTGAGGCACAGGGTCCTAGCCTGGCTCGATGACTTTTCGACTCATCTTTAGAATGCTTGGGGCCGACTGGTTGATGAGGAGAAAGAGGCGCATCAAGGCGAGTCCGTAGATGAATTCGAACTCGAGAACCACATTCTGACTGATGATGAAAAGAAGGTTCTCCAAGAGTCGATGATTCTGCGTGAGAAGGAAAAGCTTGGCGCCCAGCATTTTGAAGTGGGAGAGGGTTCTGGAGTTGACCATCATGAAGCAAGTCTCGAAGTTCCCGTGTCAACCCAGCTCGAATCTTCATCTGCGGTCGATCCCCAGGCTATTCATGCTTACAATCCGGATCAGCCGTAGATGTCTCCGGCTACTGCGCAAGTTACTGATGTCGCCCTTCCTCCTACAAGTCGAACTGAGGAAGGTATTCTGAACATTCCACTTCTCTTAAATCGATATCTTCGATCGAGTTAAGTCCTAACAATTCTTTTATTCTTTGTCCAGTGATCGATGCTGCACCGTCCATGGCTCCTGCCACTCAAGAACCATATCAAATACATGAGGCTATCGTGACTGAGGCAACCACCATGAGTAGAGCTGCCCCGCTTGACGATCTGCAGGGAGGTACAATCGCGTTCGATGAGTAGCTGATGGATGAACTCTTCCGCCGCCACGGCGATCCTCGTGCTGACTTGTCATCTGTTATGAGCGGAACTGATCCTGCTTCAAGCTCTTCACTGCCGACTGTTGATGCCCCCAGTGGGGCTCAAGCAGTAACCGAAGAGGAGATGTTTGCTCAGATTGATGCTGAACTGGCAGCAGCGGGTTACGGTGGCAGCTTCGGAGGTGGGATGGCAGCATCGGGACCTGCCCCGCTTGGAATGATGTCTCCTGGTGGTACTGTCTTTCTCACCAGCCTGCCCATTCCACCTTCTGTAATTGATCCCGTTCCTTCGACTCCGCTCGTAGGGAGCATTCTTATTCACACGAGTTCGGAGGAGGACGTCGACATAATGCCCTCGCCTGAAGACCAACTGCCGAAAAGCAAAGGCTCGAAGAGGAAGACTGGCGATGGCTCCAGCGGGTCCATATCAAGGAGGAAGCTAAGGAAAAAGAAAGTTTAGGCATGCTCTCCCGGTGTATTTTGATTTGCATTTTGTTAGCCGTGTATAGATGCGGGTTCGGCCCCTGCTAGTAGGAATTTTTTTTGGAAACTTGTATACAAACTTCTTCTATAATCGATAGAAATGAAACTTTTCTTTTTTGACTTCTTTTTTGTCATTGTGTATTTGTCTAAGTGTTTCAGTGTCTAGACTGCACTTGTGAAGTTTCATTTTCCGAATGAAGTTTGTTCCTGTTCGCCAAGTTCGGGTATTCTGGACATGGTTTGTGACCGGGAAACGAGTCGAATTTTGACGTCGTATTGCTTCAGTCAATGATTGATGCTTAAGTCTTGCCCCCAGTCTTGGTGGCATGTTGTAAAACATCAGTCAGCAATTACCCTTTTCTTCTAGTATGCCGAGTCTAGTGCCGTTGGATGGACGTTTAAGGCAAACGGGGATTGAGAGGTTTATTCCTGCTTGTTCAACCATTGATGATCATATCCGCACTCCGGGGATCCTCATTTGTTCACTGGCGGTTGGTTACGCTGGCTTGAGTTTCAATCATATGCCCGCTGTCTGGGGACTTGGAATTGGATTTTATACTTCGACTCGCGCTCCGGTAGTTTGGAGTTGATAATTATATTTCGATCCATGCTTCAGGAACTTGAAGTTGGTGTTTAGGCTCCGTTCTGCATTTTGGGAATCCGTAGTCGACGTCTATGCTCCGACTTGCACTTTGGAAATTCAGAACCGATGTTTATACTCCGTCTCATGCTTCGGGAATTCGAAGTTGATGTTTATACTCCGCTTCGCACACTGGGTATACGGAGTTGAATGTTTATACTCCGCTTCGCACTCTGGGAGTACGGAGTTGAATGTTTATACCATGACTCGCGCTCTGGGAGTTCGGAGTCGGATGTTTATACTCCGCTTCGCACTTTGGGAATACGGAGTTGATGTTTATACTCCGACTCGCGCTCTGGGAGTTCGGAGTTGAATGTTTATACTCCGACTCGCGCTCTAGGAGTTCGGAGTTGGATGTTTATACTCCGCTTCGCACTCTGGGAATACGGAGTTGAATGTTTATACTCCGACTCGCGCTCTGGGATTTCGGAGTTGAATGTTTATACTCTGACTCGCGCTCTGGGAGTTCGGAGTTGGATGTTTATAGTCCGCTTCGCACTCTGGGAATACGGAGTTGAATGTTTATACTCCGACTCACGCTCTGGGAGTACGGAGTTGAATGTTTATACTCCGACTCACGCTCTGGGAGTTTGGAGTTGGATGTTTATACTCCGCTTCGCACTTTGGGAATACGGAGTTGAATGTTTATACTCCGACGCGCTCTAGGAGTACGGAGTTGAATGTTTATACTCCGACTCGCGCTTTGGGAGTTCGGAGTTGGATGTTTATACTCCGCTTCGCACTTTGGGAATACGGAGTTGATGTTTATACTCCGACTCGCGCTCTGGGAGTTCGAAGTTGAATGTTTATACTCTAACTCGCGCTCTGGGAGTTCAGAGTTGATGAAGGATTGTCGTGTATCAACCCCTTTTTGACTTTGATGTGATGGCCTGCCCCCGAGCTCGGGTTTCACTTAGTGAGTGATTGGTTGCACCTCAGTCACTCTCTCTTTGAATAAATCCCACTGTATAATGAAATTTAGCTCTCCGTGTGTAGTGATGGTCATATGAAGTATTTCAAGTAAATCACAGCTCTGGCTCGAAGAGGTTGCATTTTATTGCTGAAATAAGAAAGTATGGCAAAGTCAGTTGCCTTATAACAAGTTCTAATTTCGAAATGCATAAAAAAATTGCAGAAAAGGAAAGTAAACTAAATGGATAAAAATAGCCTGTCAAGTGTAATAGCGGCGAAGGCTCTCGAAGTTCCAAGCTCTTGGCAGGGTAAGACCGTCGACGGTCGATAACTTGAATGTGCCATCTCCGAGCCTTCGTTCAATAACATACGGTCCTTCCCATGTTGGCTTCATATGCGAAGGAACCAGATAGATTCTTTTTAAGACGAGATCGCCTAACTCAAAGGTTCGTGGACGGACCTTGGCGTTGTACAATCGAGCGACTCGACTTCGATGCGCAGCTGCCCTCAAGTCAGCTTCCTCATGCTTCTCATCTAGCAGATCGAGAGATTCAACAAGTAATATAGCATTTGTCTTTGGATCATAGTATGTCACACGATGAGAAGGTACTTCTAGCTCGACTGGAATAACGGCCTCTGTACCGTAGGAAAGAGAGAACGGAGTGTGGCCGGTCGCGGTCTTGTGGGTTGTTCGGTAAGCCCATAGAGCCATAGGAAGTTCATCGACCCACTTGCCCCCGACCTTTTCCAGTCGTTTCTTCAGGATGGATTTTATAACTTTATTAACTGCTTCGACCTGTCCATTTGCTTGAGGATGTGCAACTGCGGAGAATTTCTTTTGGATGTGAAATTGTTTGCAGAAATCTTTGAATTCAGCACTGTCGAATTGGGTTCCGTTGTCCGTAATTATGGTGTGTGGGAGACCGAATCGACAGATGATTTTACGAACCACAAAGTTGATTACTTTCTTCGTTGTAATGGTAGCGAGAGCTTCGGCTTCAGCCCACTTCGTAAAGTAATCAACCGCGACGATGGCATACTTCGCACCACCTTTTGCCAGAGGTAGAGCACCGATGATGTCGATGCCCCACATTGCGAACGGCCATGGGTTGACCATTTGCGTTATCTCAGTAGGAGGAGCCCTAGGGATTTGGGCGTATTTCTGGCACCGGTCACATTTCTTTGCATAGTCCAACGCATCGCGATTCACGGTAGGACAGTAATATCTGTAGCGAAGTATTTTCTTGGCAAGCGCTTGCCCCCGGTGTGATCGCCACATTCTCCCTCATGTACATCGCGTAACACTTGTTTAATTTCATCGTGAGCGATACATCGGAGTAGGGGAACGGAGTATCCCCTCTTGTACATGAGTCCATCCTGGATGGTAAACCTTGAGGCCTTTCGAAGGAACTGTCTTTTTTCACTCCTGCGCTCCGGCAGGGTCCCGCGCTCAATGTAATTTTTGAGTGGAGTCATCCATGAATCCTTTTCGGGGATGGTTTCGCATACCCGGTTTATTTCCGCCCGGTCGATACTTGGGGAAGATAGCGTTTCTACGGGAACGAGTCCCATTTGTTGAGCTTCGCCTGTGCTGGCTAGCTTCGCCAACGAATCGGCCTTTTGGTTGCGTTCTCAAGGTATACTGTAGATGGCGTAGTAATCGAAATGGTCTAGTACTTCCTTAACTCGAGCTAAGTAAGCAGCCAACCTTCGATCTCTTGCTTGATACTCTCCGCGTACCTAACACACAACTAATTGCGAATCACAATAAATTTCCACTGTGATAATTCTCAAATCTCTAGCAAGTTTCAAGCCAGCTAGGAGGGCTTCATATTCAGCTTCATTATTAGTCGTATGGAAATCGAACTTTAAGGCATAACATATGGATCGACCTTTGGGAGTTTCAAGCACAATACCAGCGCCTGAACACCGGTCGTTTGATGCTCCGTCAGTATAAAGTTTCCAAACGTACTCGGGGGATTCACTGGCTTCGGGCAAGTCCTCTGGGATGGTAAATTCAGCTATGAAATCGGCTAGGACTTGTCCTTGTATGGCCTGTCACGGAGCGTAAGTAAGGTCAAACTGGCTCAGTTTGATGTTCCACTTGAGTAACCTACCAGACGTCTCAGGCCGCGAAAGGACCTGTCGTAACGGCTGATCGGTGTAAACAATAATGGAATGTGCTTGGAAGTATGGTCGGAGTTTTCTTGATGCAATGACAAGGCAGTAAGCCAACTTTTCCAGCTTTGGATAATTCCTTTCAGCCCCAGTCAATCATTTGCTGACATAGTATACAGGCCTCTGTATCTTGTCTTCTTCTCGGATTAATGCAGAGCTGATAGCGTTTTTTGATATCGCCAGATATATGAACAACTTCTCATGATCAATAGGCTTTGACAGTATCGGCGGTGTGGATAGATGTTGGACTAGTGCTTGGAAAGCGCCCTCGCACTCTGTGGTCCATTCAAAGTTTCGTTTCCCTTTTCGAATCAGATCGAAGAAGGGAATGCATTTGTCAGTGGACTTTGAAATGAACTTGCTCGATGCTGCTACCTTTCCATTGAGACTCTGGACTTGCTTTATAGTTTTGGGAGTTTCAAGATTTCTGATTGCCCAAATATTTTCGGGATTGGCTTCGATTCCTCGGGCATTAACGATGAACCCAAGGAACTTTTCGGATGCAACTCCAAAGTGACATTTCAGTGGGTTGAGCTTCATCTTGTACTCCCGAAGTATGTTGAACATAGTTCTCAGGTCTTTTACATGGTCGGTGGAGAGTCGTGACTTCACAAGCATGTTGTCTACATATACTTCCATTGTCTTCCCGATTTGATTAGCGAACATCCGATTGACCAACCGTTGGTAAGTTGCTCCGGCATTCTTGAGTCCGAACGGCATAACCTTGTAACAGTAAAGTCCCAGATTGGTTACGAAGCTGGTGTGTTCTTGATCGGGTAAATGCATCGGTATCTTATTGTAGCCTGAATACGCGTCCATGAAGGATAAGAGTTCATGTTCAGCCGTCGAATACACTAGTTTATCAATTCTAGGAAGTGGGAAACTGTCTTTGGGGCACGCTTTATTCAGATCGGAATAGTCGACACATGTTCTCTACTTCCCGTTTGGCTTTCGGACGAGCATGGGATTTGACACCCATTCAGGATATAGCGTATCTCGAATGAATCTGTTCGCTTCAAGCTTTTCTGCTTCCTCTTTAAGGGCGGAAGATCTCTCTGGATCCATACCGCGCCTTTTTTGCTTGACCGGGACATGCCGCGGGTCAATGTTCAGAGTGTGGCTCGCGATGTCCGGCGAGATCCCACACATGTTAGAATGTGTCCAGGCAAATACGTCAAGATTTGCCCGTAGAAATTCAACCAATTCCTCTTGAGTTTGCTGGCTTAGCTGAGATCCAATCTTTATTATTTTTGAATCATCGTTATTGTCAATTGGGACATCAATCGTCAGTTCGCCCAGGGATGCTTGACTTTCTTTAGATTCTCCTTCGTCTTCAGTTTCTCTCGGGTCAAGGTCCTTGAGGAATTGGCTGGGGTGCCCGGGCCTGGGCCCGGGCGTTAATTGTCAATTATCGGCGAAACGGACGTAGAGAGATTCCTCTACGCCCTTTCCCTTCTCCTTTCGCTGCGACTCTCGCAGCTCAGCAACATAGCAGGCTCTGGCAGTGGCCTGATCTCCCTGAACGATTCCTATTCCATGATCAGTGGGAAATTTTAAGGTCAAACACCATGGGGCAATGGCTATTCTAAATTCAGTAAGGGCCGGTCGGCCCAAGAAAGCATTGTAAGGGGAGTCTATGTCCAAAACGATGAACTGCAACATCCGTACTCTCCGACGCTCTCCAACTCCCAACTCTACTGGCAGTTCCACCATCCCAGTGGAGATTGTGGCACTTTTGTTGAAACCATGAACTCGAGATTGACAAGGCTTCAAGTCTGCGGCTTCCATCTTCATTTGATCATAAGCTCGCTTGAACAAAATATTCACAGAGTTTCCATTTTCAACTAAGATCCTTTTTATCCAAGCGGGACCTACTTATGCTAAGATGACCAGTAGGTCGATAGTGGGAGCTTCGATTTTATCTGCGTCTCTGCTTCTGAACACGATGTCATCCGTCATCGTTTTCTGTTGCTTGGCCGGAGCCCCCTCGTCAAAACTACTGCAACACTCGAAGTCTGCATGCCTGATAGAATTGGCATACGACTCCATTTCCTTCCAGCTTCGATCTGCTGGGTGAGGACCACCACTTATTGTATTGATGACCAATCTCCCGTCCGCACGAGCGGGTTCTTCCTGTCTTTCCTGGTTCGGTGCACGATTCTGATTTGATGGGCCCGCACCACCGGATTGCGGCGGCCGTACATACTGATCCAACTTCTGCTCTCGTATCAGTTTTTTGATGAGGTCTTGTAAGTGACGACACTCATTGGTGTTGTGGCCATAACTCTCATGGAATCTACAGAACTTTCTTGTTTGGATTTGTCTTTCAATTGGTGGTTTCGAGGCAGGTTTCTTATACTGCATGGTATTGCAGGTCTGCAAATACACATTTTCCAACGACGTGTTCAATGGAGTGTAGTTTTCGTACATGGAAGCTCTATGCCATGGTCCACGATCCTGATCGTGTTTTTTGTTCTGATTTCTATTGTCCTTCTGCTGATTCTGTTTATTTTGGACGTTCAACTGAACTTTTCCAGAACTATCTCCGGACTGTTTAACAGCGACGTTACTCTGGATACCTTCGATGTTGGGTCCTGCGTCATCCTACTTCCTAGACTGTTTCGCATCCTCCCTTCTTAGAAATTGGGCTGCCTTGGAATAGAAACGGTCCAATGACGCAGGTGGTTTCCCAGCTAACCAACTTCCAAACTCGGAATCAGCATCAATCCCCTTAGTCAGAGCCATCAGGATAGAGTTATCATTGGGATTATTTATTTCTGCACACGCAGCATGGAATCGCTCCAAGTAACGTCTAAGCGTTTCTCCGGGAGCTTGCGTAACACTAGACAGAGTGTTAACGTCCTTTGGCCTCGCCACATGCATACAGAATTGTTCGACAAACTTGGTGGCCATCTGGTCAAAGTTAGAGATGGATCGCGGTGGCAAACGAGTGAACCACATGATAGCGATGCCCCCTAGGGAAATAGGGAAACTGTGGCACTTTACTGCGTCATCCGCTCTAGCAGCATTCATCAGCCATTCGTATTTCAAGACGTGTTGATTGGGATCAGAACTCCCTTCATAAACTGGCAAAGATGGCATCCTGAAGTGCCAAGGTGGTTCATCATATAAAACATCATCGGTGAAAGGGGTATGACTTTGGGAGATTCCCCAGTCGTCACTAGAGAGACCCTGACTTTCACGGATCATTTGGCAGATCATCGCTGTTATATCTGGCGTTCGGACACATGGAGCATGTTGTGCCAAGGTGTGGTCGGGTTCCACAGTGCGAGTCTGGACCGGACGCGGTCGACGGTCCGTGCCTCGCCTCCTTGGTTCAACATCCTCAAGGACATAAGGTTCAGGAGTCTGCTCTCGTTGGCTATGTTGAGGATCAGCTTGGTTTCTAGCATCACCTCCCCGTTCGGCAGTGGTGGTAGTAGCAATGTTGTCGGTAACATGATAAGGAGCAGCTCCTTCCCGAGTTGAAGGTTCTGTGCGGAAGCTAACGGATGGTCCAGCTCTAGGTTGCCCAAGGTTCGAAGCAGGTTGGTGTCCCATGGACTGGGTGTAGCTTCCACCTAACCGTGGACGTGTGGATCTAGTTTGGCCATCGGAGGAGGCTGAACTTTCTGTGGAGGAGTAAGAACCTTGGTCTCTTCTAGATCTTCTTCGCCTTTGGCGATTTAGCTGGTTAGTCAACTCCGTGTTGGCGCGTAGTTGTTCCGCTAGCTGCTGTCGACTTTGGGTCAACTCTTGAAGCAATGTTTGGAATTCTTGTCTAGTGATCGAACCTGATGGATCTGAAGGTCCTGCAGCATTTTGGTTGGATGGAGGTGATTGCACGGGATTTTGTCGGTCTCGTGCTCCTTGATTAGCAGCTGCAGAGGTGGTACGTGTGCTTATCATAATGAATTGATGAAGTCCTTTCCTAGATCTGATTGCAAATCTGAGTAGAATGGAAGGGCTTCGAAGTTCTAGATCTGGATCTTCTTCTTAAATTTATGCAATCCAATATAGATAGGAGATCCAAAGAGCAGGAGAAAAATTGGGTTTTCTTGGTGAAAGCACCAAAGTGTTTGTACCAAAATTGGGCACAACACTCTTCGGAAGTTTTTGAAGAGATAAAATGAAGAAATTAAATGTAAAAGGAGGATTATCTAACAAAAACTCCAAATTTCAGAAATGAGAATAATTTAAATGCACAGAGACACAAGTATTTAGAGTGGTTCAGCGTATCGCCTACATCCACTATGAAGTTGATAGCTTTATTGATCTTTCTTTGAAGATTACAAGTGAATTCAATGAATTACAACAGGTAATTATGATTTGCAGCAGTGAATTTCGTTGTTGGCAGCAGCAATTGAGTTCAGATCTGGATCTGTCGGAGTCCGGGCGTTGGAGATCTCAAAGAGGAAGAAGAACCCCTTTTTTGTTGGCTTTGGGGGTCTATTTATAGGTGTAGGAGGCTGATATTTTGCTCAGATCTCGGGAGACCCTCTCTGGCACGTGACTAGGCCCGCACGCCCAAGCCCGTGAAGTTTCGGTCCGATCCGTGATCGACATGAACATATTTCGACTCGATCGAGATTTCATCTAATGGAGTCGAAATTTGGCACGGACATTCTTTAGCATGCACGTAGTCTTTTGTGAAAATTTCATAGCATTTGGACTTGTAGATTGGGAGATATGATCGATACGAAATGGAGTTTCTAGTAGGCTGTTTCCTTCGACTCGCTCCTATTTTGACTCGCTTCCCTTCGACTCGATGACGTGGCACTCGATTCTTACTTTGTCCTGGACGCTGCTTCGAGCGAGTCAAATTGTTTACTGATTGAGCGAGTCGCAGTGTGCCCAGGTCGAGCGAGTCGAAGTGAACACTTGGTCGAGCGAGTCGAAGAGGGCAGTTCTAGGAGGTTTTAGCAACGGAGTCGAAGTTGATGGAGTTGATCAGTGGTTTGAAGGGAGCGAGTCGATGAAGGCACTTGAGTGGAGCGAGTCGAAATAGATACTTCGAATGGCAGTGAAGCGAGTCGAACAGGAACTAGTCGAAGCTGGTATCTAAGGGAACCAGAGCGGGTCGAAGAGAGCGAGTCGAACGGTATCTGATTTTCGTCCAATTTTGTGACCTTTATAACTTGAGCATACGAACTCGGATTGACTTGAGATTTTGAACGTTGGCTCCCATGGCTTAACTTGTCATGTCCTACCAATTTTGGCTTAATCCGGACTCGGACAAAATTCACCGGTATCCGTAACGAGCCCGTGTATAACTGATCTCTAGGATGAGCCGTCATTGGTTATTAGTCAATTCCTTGGTGTTACGGCCTTGCCAAAAGGCGGGATAACACTTACCCTTAACAATCCTCCTTTCGAACGGTTTGAGTTGGCATGTGTGTTTAATTGCCGATTCAGAGGGTACAGAGAAGCGGGACATTACATTTGGTATCAGAGCATAGGTTGAGTGAACACCTATGCTTTGTTGGGGAAATACTCATTAGAGATAGGGTAAGTGACACCCAAGAATGATTTGAGGGTATTATATATGAGCACGTGTTTGTTAATTTTATAAAAATGTTTTTGATTTAAATAAGTGGTAAATGAAATGATTTTACATTAGGTTTATATTTTAAATATTAAACGGGATATTAACTTTTTGGGTTAGAAATTGAGGATTGTTTGAAATTTAGCTTAGTAAATCTAAATATGGATATCTTGTGATTAGAATTGCACAATTTGACTATAAGATATTCCATAAAGAATAAATAAGAAATTAGTTAAAACCTAGTATTTAGAACTTTGATCATATACCCCTAGACAATTAGTTATTAAGAAGTAATAACTGTTTAGTAAATATCAGAATAGGTAAATTTAAAAAAAAGGGTTAAGAGCAAACACCTTGTGAATTAAGTTTCGCGATTTGACTATAAGATGTTTGATGATAATATTGGGTTAAGATAAATGAAATTATATAAGATAATAAATGAACATGTCTTTTAAAAAAAAGAGGAGGTAATTTACAAAAATAAGATAAATTCTGTAAAAATAAATAAATATGGAAAATATGTTATATAAATTTGAAAATTTAAATATAATTAAAAGAAAGTAAGTTGATATACAATGAATTAATAAAATGTTAGTTCCTGAGATGATGGTTTTGATGACAACAACCTTAGGACTTGTTATAAAATATAAATACTAATATTCTTGTCTAGATATATATATATATATATATATATGTATGTATGTATGCAGGATATATATGCAGGTACTGAAGAATGAAGACTGTACAGTATAGAGATTCAAGACTGACGAATTCAAGATTGAAGAAATCAAGACTAAAGACTCTTGAGTATCAAGAGTTCAAGATTTCAAGAGTTCAAGATATCAAGATAAGTAATAGTGTCTAGATTTATGTTAAAACTTCATAATAGCACTAAGATCTTTATTCGGATTTTAATTGTAGAATGGAATCCACCTTCTCGCTTTAATAGTGGGATGGAACCCACGACCTCTTTAGTGGGATGGAACCCACGACCTTCTCTAGTGGAATGGAATCCACGAAATTTTCAAAATGATTTATTTTAACTATTTTTTCCAAAAACCATCTTTCTAAAAGTCATCTCTCTCGGTTTAAATATTTTAGCCTTAAACTATTCTTACCATCTTTTATATTTTGATTTCGAAATCATCTCTTGTTTTGAAACTATCTCCTGGTTTTAATATTATAAGCTTTAAATCTCAAAAATATATTCTATACTTAGTTTAATATTAGTTTTATATTATAGATTATATATTTTTAAGATTACTTTTTAATTCTCTTTTATAAGTTTAAACTATATTCAAAATGGTTTATAAACTTCAGAAATTGTTTTGACAAGTTTTAGAAAGAAAATCTCTTTTAAAAATAAAAATCAATTTTCAAAATTTACTAGGGCATGTCAATATACCCCATCCCTTCATGTCAACATGGTAGCCGTAGAATTTAAAATTCAAATTTTCAAATGAAGTGTCTATTCATCATAACCTTTCACTAATGGACATGACTGTTGTTCTTCTATAAATACCATTTGTTTTCAACGAATTTTAAGTTGGTTTTTCTTTATTTTTGCGCTCCTTCTTCTCCACTCAAGTATTCTCTTATATTTTATCAAAACTCTGCCAAAATCCTAAGTGAATCAAACTTGATCATCTCTAGTTTGATTCTCTGCCACTTTCTCTCTCTCTCAAAGATGTCAGTGCTATTCAGAGTTATAGGATCGTTTGTAATCAAAGAAGTGTATCGATTCTCTCTATATATCAAAGTGATATTGGAAACGGTGTGATTTTTTCCCGAAAATCAATTGGGTGTGACTGTAGCCCGTAAATCAATTAGGTGATCTTGTAGCCTTGTTAAATCAAGAGAGTTTTCCCTGGACTCGAAGACAGGAGGGTGTATCTTATGGCCTTGAAATTGAGGTTGTAATATCGACATTATATTTGAAAAGTAATTTGCACAAGAAATTGTGTGGGACTGGATATAGGGTAACTTTGAACCAGTATAAAATTCCAGTGTGTTCTTTCATTTACTATTTGCATCTGTGTCTGATTCTGTGATTGTTTCTGTGTTTGTGAATTGCATCTGTTTGGGTTTAATTTGAAAAGATTTCAAAAAGATTCGTAAAATTAATTAACACTATTCACCCCTCCTCCAGTGTTAATTCTGCCTTAAGATTCGTAATCCGCATTTCTTGCATTTGGTATCGGAGCATTTGTTTTCAGAGTTATCATAATCTGAATTTTGAAAAAGTTTAAAATGGAAATTTTTGAAGATTTTGTAAACACTAGTTCAAAACTGTCCATATCATCATTGTTTCATAAGTATGCATATTGTTATTATAGAAAATCAAGTTATCTACCTAATTGGTGTGTTGTGCAGGAACATATGTGTTATATGGCTTTTGATGAATCAACACTCAATGGACAAATGGTGCAAATCAAGAAAGATAAATGGATACTTGGTAGTGGATGTTTGAGACACATGACTGGCAATCCGGAGATACTGAATGACATAATTTATGAAGATGGAGGACCGGTCAACTTTGGAGACAACTCAAAGGGATATGTGATTGGCATCGGCAATGTCGGTAACTCTAAAACTCCCACTATTTCTGATGTTTTGTTAGTTAGGAATCTAAAACACAATTTACTTAGCATAAGTCAACTATGTGATAAAGGGTACAAAATTAAATTTGAAAAGGATAAGTGTCACATCGAAGATAATAAGTAAAATATTATCTTTGAAATAATTAGGAAGAAAAATATTTATATACTTAGTATGAAAATCTCAAATGATAACCTATGTCTTTTGGCTAATACAAGTGACCCTTAGATTTGGCATAAAATATTTGGGCATTTGAATTTCAAACTTTTATCCAGACTATCAAAACTTGATTTAGTAAGAGGTCTCCCTAAAATGGATTATAAAGTAGATAGTATATGTGATGCTTGCCAATTAGGAAAACTTAGGAAGAGTTCATTTAAATTGAAAGATATGATTTCAACTTCAAAACCTCTTGAGTTACTTCATTTACATTTGTTTGGCCCATCTCAAATTCAGTCAATAAATCACAATAAATATGTTTTTATAATTGTAGATGATTATTCTAGATTTACATGGACAATTTTTAGAAACTTTAAAGTGATGCTATTGATTTATTTAAAACTTTTGCAAAAAGAATTCAAAATCAACTTTCTTTAAAAATCAAAACTAATCGAAGTGCTCACGGCGGAGAATTTGAAAATGAAAATTTTGAGAATTTCTGCAATAAAAAAGGAATAACTCATAATTTTTCATTTCCAAGAACTTCACAACAAAACAGAGTGGTAGAGCGCAAAAATAGGACGATTCAAGAGTATGCAAGAACTATGCTTTCAGATAGTAAATTACTAAGAAATTCTTGGGCTGAAGCAGTCGCTATAGCTTGTTATATTTTGAAAAGGATTTTAATTAGACCTCTAACCAATAAAACACCATATGAACTTCTTTTCAATAAGAAACCAAAGGTATCTTATTTTAAATTTTTTGGAAGTAAATGTTTCATTCTAAATACAAAGGACAATTTGGATAAATTTGATCCTAAATCCGACAAAGGAATCTTTATCGGATATTCTAATTGAAGTAAAGCATACAGAGTTTTCAATTTAAAAACTAACACCATTGAAGAAACAATGCATGTATCTTTTGATGAAAATTTCAAAGATTTTGTTCAAATAAATGACGAAGATGATTTTGTTACTTTAAATAATGAATCAAATGAAATAAATTGTGAAACTGTTCATCCTAATAGAAGGATCAGGCTATTAAAAGATCATCCTATAGAAAATATACTAGGAAATATTGAATCTATTGTTAGAACTAGAAATCAACTAAACAAGATGAGTAATGTAGCTTTTATATCAACTATAGAACCCAGAAATCCAAAGGAAGCATCATCTGATGATTCATGGATTCTTGCTATGCAAGAAGAACTGAATCAATTCACCAGAAATGATGTATGGGAACTTGTTCCTAGACCCGAGAACAAAACTATAATTGGAACTAAATGGGTTTATAAAAATAAAATGAATGAACAAGGTGAGGTCGTTAGAAATAAAGCTCGGTTAGTCGCACAAGGTTATTGTCAAGAAGAATGAATAGACTATGATGAAACCTTTGCACCCGTAGTAAGATTAAAAGCCATTAGAATTCTACTTGCTTTCGCAAACCACAACAATTTCAAACTATTTAAAATGGATGTCAAAAGTGCTGTTTTAAATGGTTTTGTTAAAGAAGATGTTTATGTTGAACAACCCCCACTTTTTGAAGAAGAAAAGTTTCCAAATCATGTTAACAAATTAAAGAAAGCGTTATATGGTCTGAAACAAGCTCCTAAAGCCTGGTATGATAAACTAAGATCATACTTGTTACAATCAAATTTTGAAATTGGTAAAGTAGATAATACTCTTTTTATTAAAAGAAACAAAAATAATATCCAATTAGTACATATTTATGTAGATGATAAAATTTTTGGATCAACAAACAATGAAATGAACAAAGAGTTTTCTGAAATAATGACAAAAGAGTTTGAGATGAGTCATATGGGTGAATTTACTTTCTTTGTAGGATTGCAAATAAAACAATTAGATAGTGGTATATTCATTAGTCAAGAAAAGTATGCTAGGGATCTAATTAATAAGATTGGTATAACCACTACAAGTGGAAAACCCACTCCTGTGGCAACCAATGAAGCCTTGAATAAAGAAGACATGTCAAAAGATGTCAGCCAAAAACTATACAGCGGAAAGATTGTATCGCTACTCTATATAACTACGAGTAGGCCCGATATCATGCATAGGGTCTGTCTCTGTGCAAGATACCAATCTGAACCCAAAGAGACCCATTTAAAAGCTGTTAAACATATCCTATGATATGTTAAACACACTTCAGACTATGGCCTATTTTACCCTAAAAATGATTCATTTGATTTAATCTCATATTGTGATGCTGACTATGTTGGTTGTAAATCAGACCGAAAAAGTACAAGTGGAACTTGTCACTTTTTAGGACATTCTCTGGTTTCCTGGTTTAGTAAAAAGCAAAATACTGTCTCACTATCAACAACTGAAGCAGAATATATCTCTACTGCTTTGGCTTGTTCTCAAGTTATCTACATGCAACAGACCCTAAAGGATTTTGGATTAAATATTTCAAAATCACCAATTTATTATGACAATACAAGTGCAATAAATTTATCCAAAAATCCTGCTTATCATGCCAGAACCAAACATATTGATACCAAACATCATTTTCTCAGAGGTAATATAAGTAAAGAGATTATTTTTCTTGAATTTATCAACACTAAGAATCAAGTAGCTGATATTCTGACCAAACCCTTGAATTAATCAACCTTTACTAAATTTAGAAGAGAACTAGGTATTTGTTCTATAACTGAGATATAGTAAAAGATATATTTAAATAAAGAAAGAAAAATAAAATTGTCAAAATTTCCATAAGGATGTCGACATACCCCTACCCCCCATGTCGACATACAACGGTAAAATTTGAAAATTTGATTTTCCCTCTAAAATTAGTTTGGTAATTATATATTCTCTATATTTCGAATTCTTCTGTCTTTCACTTCATTTCTCTCTGTAATAAACTTCTGAGAATATAAAATAATGGCCTCCTCTCCTAAATCAAACCAAAATGCGACGTTTTCTTTCCTTTCTCCTAATGCTGGTCCATTTCAATGAACTACACTGGCCCGAGTCATGAAGATAGAGGAAACTTTGAAGGACTCCCTGCAAATGATGACTGAGTTGCAAGTCATGCAAATAAAGAGGGCAAAGGAATAGGAGAAACAAGGAAAGATCCTTAGAAATTTGCAAAAATTTCTAATGGATAATCATGTGGACCCGATCGTGATTGAAGATGACTCCTCTAACATTCATATTCATAATCCATTAGAGGAAGATGATGAAGAAGAAGAAGCACAAATGGACGAAGATGATAAAGTTATTTGCGTTGGAGAAGTCTGTTTTGATAAAGATGGTAATTTGGTCAAACAACGTGGAAACTTTTGTCTCCATTACCCAAATTGTTCGATTCACAAGTCACCAATTATCAAAGAATATCATTAGATTGTTTTTATGATAATGTTTTTATTATGCGTGTATTTGTATATATTTGTGTTTATATGTGTAATATAACAACATAATAAAATTATATTTATTTTTCGCTTAATTATACTTCGTTATTAGTATTTAGTTCCATAGTATTAGTTTAAGGGGGAGTTATGTAGTTTAGGATTAGTTTTTGTTGATGAAAAATTATAAAATAAGGTTGGATAGGCTTAGATTAAAGGGGAGTTAGTAGATCAAAGGGGAGTTGTTGGAATAAAGGGGAGTCGGAGTAGAATCGAAGTTTGTGTAGAAGATTTTATAAACAAAGGTTGTCATCATCAAAAAGGGGGAGTTTATTAGTTCCTTAGATGATAGTTTTGATGACAACAACCTTAGGACTTGTTATTAAATATAAATACTAATATTCTTGTCTAGATATATATATATATACGAAAGATATATATGCAGGTACCGAAGAATGAAGATTGTACGGTATAGAGATTCAGGACTGACAAATTCAAGATTGAAGAAATCAAGACTGAAGATTCATGAGTATCAAGAGTTCAAGATTACAATAGTTCAAGAGTTTAAGATATCAAGATAAGTAATAGTGTCTAGATTTATGTTAAAACCTCATAATAGCACTAAAATCTTTATTCGGATTTTAATTGTGGAATAGAATCCACCTTCTCGCTTTAATAGTGGGATGGAACACACGACCTCTTTAGTGGGATGGAACCCACGACCTTCTCTAGTGGAATG
The DNA here is from genome assembly GCA_030737815.1 of Allium fistulosum. Taxonomy (NCBI): domain Eukaryota; kingdom Viridiplantae; phylum Streptophyta; class Magnoliopsida; order Asparagales; family Amaryllidaceae; genus Allium; species Allium fistulosum. The sequence continues at coordinate 591,163,581 of CM060905.1, read as the reverse complement.
GAATCCACGAAATTTTCAAAATGATTTATTTTGACTATTTTTTTCCAAAAACTATCTTTTTAAAATTCATCTCTCTCGGTTTAAATATTTCAACCTTAAACTATTCTTACCATCTTTTATATTTTGATTTCAAAATCATCTCTTATTTTTAAACTATCTCTTGGTTTTAATATTATAAGCTTTAAATCTTAAAAATAAATTCTATACTTAGTTTTTAATATTACTTTTATATTATAGATTATATATTTTTATGATTACTTTTTAAATCTCTTTTATAAGTTTAAACTATATTCAAAATGGTTTATAAACTTCAGAAATTGTTTTGACAAGTTTTAAAAAGAAAATCTCTTTTAAAAACAAAAATCAATTTTCAAAATTTACTAGGGCATGCCGATATACCCCATCCCCCCATGTCGACATGGTAGCCATAGAATTTAAAATTCAAATTTTAAAATGAAGTGTCTATTCGTCAAAACCTTTCACGAATGGGCATGACTGTTGTTCTTCTATAAATACCAGTTGTTTTCAACGAATTTTAAGTTGGTTTTTCTTCATTTCTTCACTCTTTCTTCTCCACTTAAGTATTCTCTTATATTTTAGCAAAACTCTGCCAAAATCCTAAGTGAATCATACTTGATCATCTCTAGTTTGATTCTCTACCACTCTCTCTCAAAGATCTCAGTGCTATTCAGAGTTATAGGATCATTTGTAATCAAAGAAGTGTATCGAGTCTCTCTATCTATCAAAGTGATATTGGAAACGGTGTGATTGTGGCCCGTAAATCAATTGGGTGTGATTGTAGCCCGTAAATCAATTAGGTGATTGTAGCCTGGTTAAATCAAGAGAGTTTTCCCTGTACTCGAAGACAGGAGGGTGTATCTCATGGCCTTGAAATCGAGGTTGTAATTTCGACATTATATTTGAAAAGAAATGTGCACAAGAAATTATGTGGGACTGGATGTAGGATAACTCTGAACCAGTATAAAATTCCGGTGTGTTCTTTTCTTTACTGCTTTTATTTACTATTTGCATCTATTTCTGATTCTATGATTGTTTCTGTGTTTGTGAATTGCATCTGTTTGGGTTTAATTTGAAAAGATTTCGAAAAGATTCATAAATTAATTAAACACTATTCACCCCCCTAGTGTTAATTCTGTCTTAAGATCCATAATCTACATTTCCTACATAAAATAGGTTTTAAGAACAAAGTAATCTCTAAACTATTTTGAAAATAATAACGGTATCATGTCAAATAAATAGAAATATTTTAAGATAACTAGTTTGAGCGGCTCGAAAAATAAACTAAAAATGGGCAGGAGATGTGTTCAGATGGTAAACACTTCGCTTAAGATTACTCCTCTTGTTAAGGGAATATATGATACTATTGGTAGCACCCAGTTCCTTGGTATTGTTTTGGAGTTACTCGATCTACATACTTTTCTTAAGTTAAAGAGATAATGTGAATCATTAACGGATAAATTGATTAGTAATCTTTATAAAAGTGTTTAAACCAAAGATAAGTTGGGATCGCTAAGTGATAAGATAAAGCAGAATTTTTGACGATTTTGGACAGTCGAAAATTTCTGAATCATACCTAACTTAGAGCTAAGAAATTGATGAAAAGTTTTGATAAAAGATTGGGAAATATTTGGAGTAAATGAAATTAGATAAGTATAATTTATAAATGTGATTTAAAAGCTTAGAATTTTAGGATTTAAATACGGATGGTTTTAAAATTTGTTTTTTTTGAAAGCTAGAAAATAAAATAACGATATTAAGTAAGAAATAAGTTTTATAACTTATGAATTTGGGATGGTAGTAAATTACAATAAAGTTTAAATTTGTTAAACAAACGGATTTAAGTAAACCCATCTGAAATTTAGGATTTGTATATATACTGTTAGGATGTAAAAGTGTATTATACAAATATAGATGAACTATTTATACACTTAAGTAAAATAATGACCCTTAAAATGTAATTATAACCTGGAAACTATTGTATTAATGAATTCTAGCATTAATAAGGATTTGGACTTAAGTTTTTAAAAGTGATTGATTTGCAAAAGTGTAAGATGTAATAAACTTAAGTAATAATTTTACGAAATGATTCATAAATAATACTAGTATTGAAGGAAATATAATAAGTAAAAATGATTGTAAAAAAAATTGTATAGTTCAAAATATATATATATATATATTATAAAAGTTTTATTATAATAAACACAAATTATCTTTTGAGGAAAAATGTTTCCTTTGGAATATTTTCCTTTGATAAAAGTATTTAGGAATAAATAATTGAAGAGATTGTATAAAGAAGCATCCTTATAAAATGTTTGAACTTAAGATAAAAGTTTTTATGAAACATTTTCGGAAGTTAATATATACATATGTTATATGTAGATCATTTCGTCACACTATTTCAATCTAAGATTTGGGTACAGAACTTTGAGGTGTTTACACCGATCCGAAAAAGGATTTATCACTCGATTCTTGATGACAAACATTGATGGGGGTTTATGATTAGGTACTTGAGTTTTCAATCATAGTTGATAGCTATGCAAGGAAAGCAAAGGTTTATAATCTAGAAGCCTGATCAGAGTCTGCACTAAAGGATCGGAGGATCGATACTAGTTCGGAAGTAAAGTAATGGATTCGAATAGTAGATCGGATTAGATATTGAATGGTCTACAAACATTGTACAAACGTAAATTTAAAAATAAATATTTTGGGCAAATAACTTTGGTTTTGTTTTGGGGTAATTTCGGAGACGAAATTCTTTTAAGGGGGGAAGTATGTAACGACCCATAATTTTACCACCTTGAAAATGGAATATTTAATTAATTTTAAATATTTAAATATAGAATTTTCAAACTTAAATAATCATGTTTTATATGATTAATAAGAATGGTAAACTTATTTTTAGAGTTGAATAAAGATTTTGGACTTTTACCGTAACATTGACAAAACTGGCAAGCCCGTTTTTCGATAATATTGGATATACGGTCAAATAATTGTTTTAAAAGGTAAATGACTCTTTCTAAAATCATTATATAAAGATAATAATAAATTGGTAATAGTTCTTTCATTATATATGTACTTATGTTAGAGTGATTGACAAATTTCGCCGTGCATTGACAAAATCAATAGTGGAAATTAGCCACAAGGGTCTCTTTAGCAAGTGGAATTAGTTTCTAGGACACACAACTGAAATAATTACTTTCAAGGACAAAACACAAAATAATTAGTTTCTAGGGCTTAAAAACCTATGAAATTATGTCTTTGAAAGTAATTGGACTACTGACTTTGTCCTTGAAAGTAATTATTCTGCTGACTTTGGCCTTGAAAGTAATTTCTTTGAATGTGTGTCCTAGAAACTAATTGGACTATAAAGTTTGTCCTTTTGGTGAAATGCCCCAAATCAATATTGTAAATTTTACAAATGAATTTTGATATTGTTTTATATTATTTTATAAGTCAAATATACTTTTTTTAATTAATTAAATATGATAACAAACTAATTTTCAAGTTTTGTTTACATCAATAAATAGTTTAACAAAAACGTCAAAATGTGACCGTAAAACATTTTGTCGAAAATCAACATTTTGTCGATCAAAAGTTGTCGCAACGTTGTTGCACCTTTATGTACATATACATGTACACTTATTTAAATAGTGTAAGTGTTAATCAAGTCAGTAATCAAGGTTACTTTTACTAAATAAGGTTAGAAACTTATAGAAAGCAATTAAGAAAAAGTAAACTAATAAAGACAAATATGTAATTTTAAAGCAAAAGTAAACATCGCATTCAAACAAAACATAATCATTTTATTCTTTACTTAATGTTTAAGTGAAAGTGACTTAAAGTAGTGATTTAAAAGGTGATGGTAAGGGTTGGTTTTCTTAAAGAGAAAGTAAACGTATTTTGGTCATTTTACAAAACATTATTATATTCCATACTTTTCCTATAAATACCTACCTCCATTCTCACTTTCTTTCACACAAATTTCCATCTTCTTCTCTCTATTCTCAATCTTTTTAATGGCTTCCATACCTTAGGGAAATAATGGAAAAATATTAGAAAAAAAAAAGTAAAGAAAAAACTTAAAGTGTTCCTCCTCAAAATTAATGCAAACCACCTCCTCTCCACCTCCTAAACCCACGGCCACCACCTCCACAAGCCAAGGCCGAGCTCTTCCACCCAAACAAGGCTAGGCCGAGCCCAGCACTAAAGGAAGGAGCAAGTTCAAGGAGCTCCGGGGAGAGAAAAAGTGATGGAAGTGCTGCCGGAATCAATTCGGGAATCTACGAAAAAGCATGGAGGAGTGGAACTAATATGTTGAATATTGATTGATATTGGATGATAACTTGGTTGATATTATGGTTGTGAAATGGTTGATAACTTGGTTTGATAAATGATAAGAGAAATGATTAGTAATTAACCATAGTTTATTAAATGAGAAATAAATCCACATAAATATATGTATGGAAATTATTTAGCGTCTTAATTATTTTAAAATATCTAAAAAGGTTGAAAATGATATTATAATGACATAATATTATAATATGGGATAAAGTGAAGTTTGAGTTCGAAATATGAAAAATATTGTTTAAATGAGTTTAAAATGATTTATAAATGTTTTATAAACATTTAAAAGTGTTTCCATGAAGTTTGAAAAGAAATCGAAAAACAAGCCAAAACTAGGCGCGTCGCGTAACGGTAGTTTCGCGATTTGTCGCTGAAGAATTCAAATAAGTATACAAAGTGAATTATAGCTCGGAAATCTTCGAGATAAGAATTTTTCGGACTATTATATCCATAGTTTTAAAACAAAGAAAGAAAATTAAGATTTCATCTTGTAGATTTTAAAATATGTCCAAATAAATTTTCTAGAAAAAACGCGCTTGTGTAGTTTAGTGACCCTAAAGTAAAATCTTTATAAATAAGCGTATTTTATTTTGAAAATATATGGAATAAATTTGATAAATCTATTTAAATAGTTTAGAAGAGGTTTGAATTGGAAAATATGAAGTTTCAAATATTAGAAGTCGATTAAATCGAATAAGTCATATATAGCACTTTCCACAACACTTTTTCTGCTGCAAATTCGATAACTTTTGAAATATGAGTTTAAACTTAACGATTCTTTCTAGAATTGATTATGAATGTTTTTAATGATATAACTAAGAGCTATAAAGATGATTTGAGAGATTTATCACTTATTTCAAAGTTGGTTAAATAAATGATTAAGGAAAAGCCATTAAGAGTAATTGTTTTAATCTTGGCTCTAATAAGCCGATGAGTAAACCTGACTTTTCTATTTCTGAGATTCGAGTGGAGGTGCTTAAACTAAGGAGATGTTCAGGAGAAACCAGTGCCCTGGCTCCTTGGCCTCAACCCGGGCGAGGAATGGATAAGGTCGAAATGTTGAAAACGAGTTAAGTATAAAAGATTCACTTTTCCAAAATTAATTAACTTGGATTGCATAGAAATAATCTTCTTATACTTGATGTTAATGTCCGAAGAGGGAACCGTCCTATTTGTGGAATTTAAAATGTGATGTCACCGTTATTCTTCCTATAGCACTTGTTGAATACGGAAATTGATATTAAGTAGAATTAGACTGATTTCCATGACCCTATAACATTTTCTAAATTTAAATTGGCATTTACAGTAAATGATGTCTTAAATAATTTGGAATTATTCCAAGATTTAAAAAGGTTTAAATAAATCAAATGATTCGATGAATTTCAAAGAAAGACTACAACGATTCCATATTTACTAGAAGAATAATTTATAAAGATATATATCATTCGAAGATATTTGATAAAAGGAAATGCATAGACCAATCATCAAGTCTTCCAATAATCATTTTAAATCGATGATTGGTGTGAAGGAACCAGGATCGGATTTGGGTGATTCCTATCCGAAAATCCCTTCAAACTAATTTTAAAAATAAAACATATCGAAGATAAAGGTCATTGATAACAAAGATCTTCATGATGTAGGGCTACTTGCCACTAGTCCCTCGAGGTGAAATTTACCATATCTAGGGTGGCAGTAGTACTCTATTATGAAAATCTTCAATTTGCAAGAATATGATTTGAAGTTAGGAACGAAATCTTTGATTAAGATTTAATGAATGATTTGGGAATATTTTCCTAAGTTAAAGGTTATAACTTGAATATAAGAAATCTTTGATTAAGATTAAATGAATGATTTGGAAAGGTTTTCCTAAGTAAAAGAGAAAATGATTTGGAATATTCTAGGATTTAAGAAGGTTTAAATAAACCAAATGATTTGTTAAAGGAGGCTTAATGATTCCATATACTCTTGAAAAGAAAATGGAATAAATTGGAAAGAATATATCTAAGAAAGATATTTTATAAAAGATGAAGTAATTGATTGATGATTGATAATCACATATGAACTTAACATCTTTTCATCGATGATTGGGGCGAAGAAACCGGTTTTGGATTTAGGAAATTCCTATCTGAAAACCACTTTGAACCAATGTATACATTCGAAAGTGAAGACGCATTGAAGATGATGACGACGGAAGACCGAAGATCTTCATAGCGGAAGGACTACTTGTCGACATTCTCTGGGTAGCTCGCAATATAGAGACATTTATAGCAGTGGTCATGTCATGTTTGAAATCTTCATATTGCAAGGGCTTCTCGCCTAGTAATGGCCGAGGAAAGTCCCTTCGATGTCGTTCAGTCCCAAAATGAACTTGTATGGACGATTGTCTGACCTTGCATTCTAATCACGTCGAATGATCTCTATAAAATGTATATTGTCAGTGGTGGAGAAGACATCTTCTCTTAGCTTAACACCATTTCCCGAGATGTACGAGCTCAGGAAGTTATATATTTGTATAGACCAGTCATCTGAATATAGAATGGCAATATGGCATTCAAAGTGAAAGGAGTTGTGCTATGTATAAAGGTAATCGCTGCCTCAAGCCTCATCAATCGGAAATGACCGAAACAGGGTAGATGCAGCAAGGCCAAGTGGGTCATTCCCATTATGATATGATCATACCTTCTAGATTACTCTCCACATGTCTAAGTATGTGGTGAAGTACATTGCGGGGCCCCGGTTAAAGGTCGGTTACGACCGGGTGATGATATATTCGGTACTATCTATTTATAGAGATAGGCTAGTCTTGTGTTGGCAGAGGATCCTTTGTGTTGGTCCTCGGGACATCCAACTAGAAGTGTACCCAATGGAAGATAGTCCTTTCACTGGTTCAGATCCGAGTTGTTTCAGGTTTAGTTGACATCGGTTGGAGTTTCCAAAGGAGCTGGAGATATTCATCTATGTATGGACGTATTCTACTGCCTGTTTTGCTTAGTAAGGATGCTGTTGTTGTGACGGTTATCAGCATTTGTAAGGACAGATGTTTATTCAGGCTGAATCTAGGTAGACTCTGATATATGTATTTTAAAAGTTTTCCACTGTAAAGATATTGTTCAATATTATATATTATTCCATTCGAGTGAGATTATGTTCTGTTCTTTATTTTCTCTTACCCCTAATAATCCGCCTTTTCGCACGGTTTGAGTTAGCATGTGTATTTAATTACTGATTCAGAGGGTACGGAAAAGTGGGACGTACATACATAGTTAAATGGTTTTCAAAGAGAATTTCTACGGTTTTAAATAATGATTTCAAATGCGATGCTTTCAATGATTTCGAAAAGGATTGTTTAAGGTTTTAAACAAAGGTTTCAAAGGTGTTGTTTTGGCTTTATAGCCTAAAGTTTTCTAAGTTAAAAAGAGGCTTTAACTTATTTTGAAGGGATAGATAATCCTATTGATTTAGGTTTCATCAACATTGTTTTGAGTAAAGCATATACCATGGCATAAGTGTTTTGAGTAAAGCAAAGAGTATGATTTCTTGTTTCATAAAGATATGATTTCAAGGGTAAATCATTTGTAAAAAAAATTTCAAGGAAATGGAATTTGACTAGGGTAGTTAACACTAAGTATATGACTCAAATATTAGAAGACCGGATGGGACTGGTATGGGGTCGCACCCTATACTTTAGCTAGTAGCCCCTAGCTAATATAAGTCCAAAATTCCAGTGTGTAGGGTTTTGTCACAGGTAAGACTAAAATGATGTTACTTACAGAAAGGAATACACAGAGTAGAGGTAGGTTATTGGTGAGCCCATAAAATCATTAGGATCAGTTGACCCTTGGAGAAGTAAGTTTAGGATAGATCGTCCAGTATTGTATCTAACAGAAGTTAGAATATTTATTATGTTTGGCAGGCCCGAGTCAGCCAGTGGCTAATAGTTAGATAGACAAAACTATAATGTTCGGACAGATGGTCCATTAATTACTGATTTATATGCATATATGTTATTGCCATTGTTGCTACAATCAGTTTGATTGCAGGATTTTGATTTGCAAAAGATATGTTTTAAAAGGATATTGGTGAGGGCAAACTCGTTCCGCTAAGTGATGTGGCCTCACTTAATATCAGTAAACTGAGATGTAATAGAATTATTCACACCAGGATTTATGTCTGACTCAAAGTTTATGTTTTCCCCTTAAACTCTCGGGTGCTTAAAATTAAATTTGAGTAGATTGAGAGTTAAAGATTTTTCAGGTTTAGTAGGTTAGACGAATAAGCTTCTGAAGACGTGTAGGAGGCAAAGCTAACTATGTAGGAATTATATAGTACTGTTTTCGTTATGATGTATTTATGACTGATATGTCTAATTAGTACTCTGATTTTCCAAAGGGGCATCTTTATATGTCACTTTTGACGTAATTTGTAATAGTTATATTTGATCAAAGCCTGAGAATTATTTTAGGATTATGTAATTGAATATGAAATATTGATTTCAAATGTTATCAAAAAAGTTGTTTTTGAAATCTGTGTTGATTTTATTTCATATTCATGTGCTTCTGATGTTATGGATACCATTAACATTACCATGTTTTGTCACCGGAAGTTAATACTATAAATGACTGCAGCATGCCTAGCGCTTAGCTTCGGGCCTCAAAATAGGGGATGCTACGACTTGGTATCAGGGCATAGGTTTATGAAAACTTAAAGGAAATTTTAAACTTAAAATGACTTTTGAAAACAAAATCCTAAGGAATTAAAGGAAAGATTGGGTTATGGGATAACGTTATAGTAACTACTTGTATTTGCTATATATAAGTATACGCTTTACTCTATTCTCCCATCTCTCTTAGGTTATTCTTCTGTATCTTACAAAGACTCGAATGCAGATTTTAAGGAAGTAAGATATGGATGCTAGGAATGGAAGAGTTAACCTTGGTGGAGGAAGCACCACAACTAATGGAAATGCCAGACTAAACACTAGAAGGAATCCAGGGCGGGCACAAGCTGCTAATGTGGGTGCTGGAGCGCCCCGAGTTGACATGGAAGCTATGTATCGGTTGTTCGTCAACCTGATGCAAGTTGGAGCTGCTGTGGGATTAGTTGGAGGAAATGCTGGAGAAGGAAATCAGGAAGCTCTGTTGGTCAATAACTATGCAGTACTAAGTAGAGACTATGCTAAGCTTAGAGGGAAGCTGTTTATCGGCACTAAGCATGCAATTGAAGTGGAGAACTGGTTGCTTCATTGCGAGAGGATTTTTGCTGATTTGGGACTGAACGATGAGTAGAAAAGGAGATTGCCATCCAGACTATTGCAAGTAGCAGCACTGTACTAGTGGAACAGTGTTACTATAGGAGTAGCTGAAGAGGCAATGACTTGGGTAGAATTTAGAAGGAGGTTTGAGGAAAGATTCATGTCAGAAATCGCCAAGTCAACTCTACTCAGGAAATTTGCTAAGTTGGTGCAGGGAGAAATGACAATGCTCAAGCATGCTACCCAATTGGAGAAATTATCAAGATATGGATATGCTACGGTTGATACAGTTATCAAAAGGAATGAGAGTTCATCCACGGATTGAGACTTGAGCTTGCTAAAGCGACTTTACCACATATTAAGGATCTATGCGATGTAGTTATTGAGATGTCTTTAAGGAATGAGGAGATGCTTTCTTTCTTTAACGGTAACAAACTAATGGAAACTCGAGGCAAGCAAAAGCAGAAGAGAAAGTTTTTCCACATGAAGGGAGCTTAGAAGGGAGGAGCTGCCAAGAAGGCAAAAGCTGATCTGGTTTGCTTTAAGTGTGATAAGAAGGGACATTTTGCTCATGAGTGTCGGATAGGCAAAGCAAAGAAGGTTGCTGACAAGAAAAGAGTAAAATGCTTCAACTATGATCAGGTTGGACATTATAAGAACCAGTGCAAGGAACCAACCAAGGATGGAAAGGGCAAAGTGTTTGCATTGGAACCAGCTACCTTAAGACCAATAGCAGAGGAGAAAGGAAAAGCTGTGTTGGGAGGTACGCTTTTGATTCATGGTGTGTCAGTTAGAGTTCTATTTGATATTGGTGCATCGCATTCTTTTATATCTCATTATTTGGTAGATAAGCTTAACCTAGAACCTTCATACCTAGTTACATCCTTAAGGGCTGCGAATCCGATAGGAGGGTACACGACACTTGGGATGAGATTTGACCAATTAGAGTTTGAATAGGCATATATTTGCTTGCAGTTTACATGTGTTTGATTTCGTAGGGGTTTGGAATTATTTTGGGTATGGATTGGATAAGTAAGTATGATGCCAAAGTATTTTGCCATGATATGAAAATATCACTTAGACACCCTAGTTGTATTGATCGGATTATATACATTATAGAAAACCCGAAATTAGATTCTTGTGCTTTGTTGGGTGTTATGGACACGGGTTGAATCGAGTTTTCTTTGTTAAAGAATTCGCATATGTCTTTGAGCCTGTGATAGGACTATCGTCGAAATGAGCTATCGAATTTTGAATAGATTTAGTACCAGGAGCTGAACTTATAAGCAGACCGCCAAGTAGAATGACACCTACCGAGATGAAGGAACTAAAGGTGCAGTTGGTGGATTTAGAAGGTAAGAATTTTATCAGATTATGCAGTTCGCCTTGGGGAGCAGCCACAATATTTGTTAAGAAACCAAACGGATCATTGAGGTTGTGTATCGATTATCGTAAGTTGAATGAGAAGAGGATAAAGAACTGATATCTATTACCTAGGATTGATGATTTGTTCGAACAGTTGAGTGGAGCCAAGGTATTTTCTCGGTTGGATTTGGCAACAAGGTTCCGTCAACTTAATGTAGCAGAGGATAGTGTTCCTTTGACGGCATTTAGGACCAGATATGGATCATACGAATGGTTAGTGATGTCGTTTGGCCTAACTAATGCCCCAGCATTCTTCGTGGACTTGATGAACAGAATCTTCCAGGAGCATCTGGACAGATTTGTATTAGTATTCATAGACGACATATTGATATATTCCAAGGATGAAAGGGATCATGAAGTTCATCTTAGGATAGTGCTTGAGACACTGAGACAGCATTAGTTGAAGGAAAAGTTTTCGAAGTGTCACTTTTGGAAGAAGGAGGTGAAGCTTGTTGGTCATGTAGTCTCAGAGAAAGGTTTGTCAATAGATCCGGCTAAGATCGAGGCGGTGAATAATTGGAAGAGACCCAAGATAATGACTGAGATAATGATTTTTCTTAGGGTAGTTGGCAACTACCTGGATTCATTAAGGATTTCTCGTGGATAGCCGCACAGATGACTAACCAAACTTGGAAAGACGTGAAGTTTGTTTGGGCTGATAAGTGTGAGGAGGCATTCCATAAATTGAAACATTTATTGACTAATGCACATGTGTTAGTTGTTCCAGAGGGGAATCCGGACTTGGTGGTGTACGCAAATGCATGTGGGACAAGACTAGGAGATGTGTTAATGCAGGGTGGTAAAGTGATTGCCTATGCTTCTCAACAGCTCAGACCACATGAAGTTAGATGTCCAACTCATGATTTGGAATTTGCATCGATAATTTTCGCATTGAAGGTGTGGAGACATTACCTTTTGGGAGAAAGATTCGATTTGTTTACGGATCATAAGTCACTATAATATTTTTTCTCTCGGGACGAGTTGAATATGAGACAGCAGAGATGGTTAGAGTTCATAGCCGCATATGACTTTGGTATTGAGTACACACCGAGAAAAGGAAATAAGGTTGTAGATGCACTTTGCAAAAAACATCAAAATGCAATATTGCCAATGATAGCCGAGTGGAAAGATTTAGAAGCATTGACTACATGTGGTGTACAATAGAGATAGGAGGCTAGTTCTAGTCGAGAAACCACCATGATATCATGTTTGGAAGTTCGACTAGTTCTGATCGAAAGGATTGCTTCTAAGCAGAAAGAGAATCCATTGTTAGCTAAGAAGATTAGAATACTAGAGGCCGAAATTGAGATTAATGAACTGAAGGATTTTAGTCTTTACCAGAGATGGTGGTTGAGAAAGAAGGGTTGACTGTGTGTCCCGAATGTAGAAAACCTAAGGAAGGAGGTCCTTAGAGAATGTCATCGATCAAAATTTTCGATTCATCCTGGAGGGACCAAGATGATCAAGATATGAAGAGGAGTTTCTACTGGAAAGGTATGAAAAGAGATGTAGGCTTATGGATGAGGCAGTGTTTGAACTGTCAATAGGTAAAAGCTAAACATCAGAAACAGAGTGGGTCACTTTAGCCTTTGGATGTTCCAGTCTGGAAATGGGATTCTTTCTCAATGGATTTCATAGATGGGTTGACAAGGTCGAATAGAGGAAATGAGAGTGTATGGGTTATAGTGGACAGACTGACAAAGAGTGCACACTTTATACCCGTCAAGTCGACCAGGACAGCACCAGATTTAGCTAAGTTATTCATGAGGAATATAGTTAGAATGCATAGAATTCCTAGTAGTATAGTGAGTGATAGAGATTACTTATTCACTAGCGAGTTCTGGAAGAGTCTACAGGAAAATTTATGTACCAAGCTCAAGATGAGTACTACTTGCAGTCCACAGACAGATGGGCGGACCAAGAGAATTAACAAAGTCTTTGAGGATTTGTTAAGAGCTTTCGTGCTAGATTTCGGAGGATTATGGGAAAACTACCTACACTAAGTCGAGTTTTCGTATAACAACAGTTATCAGACTAGTATAAGGATGGCACCATTTGAAGCTTTGTATGGAAGACCATGCAAATCTCCCATTTGTTGTTAGAGACCGGGGATAGGTTTGTTCTTGGTCCAGATTTGGTTAGAGAAGCTGCAGAGAAGATTGAATTAATTTGGGTTAGAATGAAGAAGGCTCGGTCTAGGCAGAAGAGTTATGCTGATAAAAGACGAAAAGACTTAGAGTTCTCAACTGGAGATCATGTTTTCATCTAGATTTGAAAAATCTAGAAAATTGGCACCAAGATTCATTGGACCATTTCCTATTTTAGAAAGGATTGGGAAACTCGCGTGTAGGGTAGAGTTACCGAATAGTTTGGCAGGATTCCACAATGTCTTCCATATTTCTCATCTAAGTGTATTTGAGATCCAGAAACTACTATTACACCGACTATGTTAGAAGATCTAGTAGTGAAACCAGATATAACTATAGTTAGAAAACTAGTTCGTATATGTTACCCGGTACCTTGGCCCGGCTACACAAGGGTGATTACAGAGGTCAGAATTGACTACTGATGAGAAAGATGGCCAAGAGGCGACATCTATATGACCAGAGTGTGATTTTCGAGCAGTTATATCCAGCCCAGGGTAAATAAGGTCGACGAATGGATGGTACAGGATGTCAGAATTATGAAGGTTGGCTTGGTGGAATAGGGGTCGGCATAGATGATTGATAAGTTGAAGAGTGTATGGTATCCGTCAGGTCGACATAGCACGTGGCTTCCATTGGATCGGCATTGGTGTTTAATAAGTTGTAGATAATATGATGGGCTCGGCATAGAGAATGAAATGTGGTCAGGTTGGCATAGAGAATGGAATGTGGTCAGGTTGGCATAACGAATAGAATGGACTGGGTCGGCATGGAACTTATGGTGGATCGGGTCGGCATGGTATTTATGGTGACTCGGGTCAGAATGCTTGGATGGGTCGGCGAAGTATGTTGTGAGGAGGATCGGCACATCAAAAACGATCGGCATACTATAATGGGATCGGCATATCATGATGATGTAGCTCGGGTCGGTATGATTGATATAGTATGTTGGGCTGAGCCCTCCTTATTCTGGGCCCAAGAGGTCAGGGGGTCTGGGCTCTGAGATGTTAGTCATATTGACGGCTACCTCCATCTATAAATACAGAGGTAGAGGGCCATTTTTGGGATCCTCTTTTCGACTACCAAATGAAAACTCTATCATTTTTGTAATCAGTTTCTTTTTGTTCTAACTTGTTCTCAAGCTATTTCTCGTGGATTGTAATTGTAATCAATTGAGTGATAAAGCAATAAAGAAAGAATTCAGAGTGGACATAGGCAATCAATGCCGAACCACTATAAATCTTGTTGTTTCTACTTTCTGCTATCTTTTCTTGGATATTCAGTGTTACTCCTCATTTTTCATTTAATTTCTTCATTTATTTCATTACTCAAATATATTCTCGGGTGTTTTTGACCAATTTGGTTGCAAACATTTTGGTGCTTTCACTGAGAACTCAATTCTCAGGCTATTAGGATCACCTTTGTTGCTACTGGATTAAGGAAATCCCCCAAAGCAGATCTGGGTTCATTTTCAGAAGCTTGCAGATACTATTCAGATTATCCAAGATCTAAGCAAAGGACTCTAAGATGGTAAGGTGCACCAGATCTACTTCTCACAACGTTGACGCTAATGAAACTGCTAGTGTCCAATAAGGGGGGCCAAGCAACCAGCTTGCTAATGGGAATGTGGAACCCATCGCAGCCGAGAACCCTGCCATTCCATTATGAGGGCTGAATTTAATGATTTGATGATGGAGCTAATGGAGAGCCGAAGACAGCTAAACGAGCAAATCCAGGCAAATGCCAACCTGACGAACCAGATTTCTCAACGGCAGCATCAAAATGCCGGAGGAAGTCCCGCTTCATACTCGGTATCTGATAGCTCAACTTCATCAGACGAACACCATAGGTGTAGGCGTCACAGAATTGAAATGACGCGAGCCGGAACAACGAAGCAACTTGTGGCAGACCACCGCGGGCAGTCAATTGGAGTTGGTACTGATCCCTTAACCGGGAGGATGGCTCCTCAACTACACTCGGGAAGTCGTGCTCGACCTGGAACTTGGAACTTAGGCACTGGAGCACGCTTGGATGCTGATCAATTACCTCACCAGGATGATAATGAAGTGGATCCTTAGGATACGCATCTAGAGGACAATAGGCCAAGAAGGCGTGAGATGCCCATGAGACGCCGGCCGGAACATTCACGTAGGGTGGAACCCGACCTAGCACCCCTTATCCAGACTCCGGACTCATCTGCAATGGTCAGGCAGTTGATGAGGGAGAACCATGGTTTGACTAATTATGATTGGGGAGTCTCTAGGAGTCATACCCCATTTATCGATAACATTTTACAGGTTGAATATCCTCAGAGGTTTAACATGCCTTCAATGCCTGCTTACGAAGGAAACACTGACCCCCGGCAGCACATCATGAGGTACGAATGGCTGATAGACTCGGCTAGAGCGAATGACGCAACCAAACGCAGATGCTTCCCTATAACTCTATCTGGAATTGCTACAATGTGGTTCAAAAGGTTACCTCCCTGATCAATCTCAAGATTGACAAGATGGCTACAAGATTCGTGGAGCAGTTTTGGGTTCACGCTACTCGCCCCAAAGACGTGATGTCACTATCAAGTGTAATCCAGGCTCCGGGGTAATCACTGAAGGATTACTTGTAGAGGTTTCATGTTGCTGCTATAGAGGTTAGTAATCCAAATGACCACGCCATACTTATGGTTGTGACGAGGGGGGTTGACCCCGAATCTGAGTTCGGTGATTGGCTAGCTGGAAAACCGCCAGCCACGCTGGAGTGTTTCTGCTCAAAGGCAAACCAGTTCATGAGAAAGGAGGAGGCCAGATTGTCCAGAAGGAGCAATTCTACAGGACCAAGTAGGGAAGCGGTACAAAGCAACATTGCAGTAAAGCAATCTGGCGAGAGCTGTGGAAAGGTTCAGGTCAACGTTCAAAACAAGCTGGGTCAACGGAAAAGGGGCGGAGAAGGAAATTTTGATCGGAAGAGGGAGCCGGAAAGTGGAAGCTACGGATTCCTACTTATAACAACTATACGCCTCTAAATGCATCTTTGGAGAGTACATATCTGTCGACCTATAACACTTTCTAGTATAGGAAGCCGTGTCTGAAATAATCGACTGAGGAACAAAAGTAGACCGGGAAGTACTGTTGGTTTTATGAATGCTACGGGCACAATACTGATGAATGTAGGCATCTTCACGATGCCACTGAGAAATTAATTCGCCAGAAAAAGTTGCAGTAGTTTGTCAAGAATCCACAGGATGGCGGACAGGGAACATCTGATCCCAATCGAGGACAAGCTCTGCGCCAGCCTGAGGAACCCGCTCAGACTGGTGGGAGGCTAGTGATAAACACAATAGTTGGTGAACCGCATCCTGCAGACAGAAGTTGGCAGGAAATGGAGCGTTATGCTAGTTCAATAAAACATATGGACTTTGAATGTTGCTCGAATATGGAGGATGGAACTCCAGCTAAGCAACAGCGTACAATGACGAATGATATAGTGTTCAGAAGTAGAGATGCTAATAGAGTAGAGGCCACTACTATTGATCTAATGGTTATCTCTGTCATGATTGGCCTCGCTTTTGTGAGAAGAATTATGATTGATTGTGGCAGTTCTGTGAACATCATCTTTAAGAAAGCTTATGATCAAATGAGGATGGAGGCTAAGGATTTGAAACCATCTAAAGCTCGTATGCACGGCTTCAACGGTATAACCACTGAGGCGATAGGTTATGTAGAGTTACCGATTGAGTTGGGAGAAGGTGAATGTAGGAGGGTGTGGATCCTACCATTCATTGTCCTGGATGTTGATTCATCGTACAATGTCTTTCTAGGCCGTCCGGCCCTAATCGAATTTTGGGCAGCCCTTGCCCCGTGGTGTTTGACGTTGAAATTCTCGACTGATAATGGAGTGGGTGTTGTGCATGGCAATCGGGCAACTGGCCGTACATGTTATATGGATGAGTTAAGAGAGGCTCAGCGGAAAGAGAAGGGAAAGGGTGTGGACAAGTCTGTCCGCATCCAGGTCACGAATGATTGAAAAATAGCGCCTAAGCCTTGGCTTGGGCACCATAGTCAGTTCTACAAAGATATAGATCCAAGGGATGATGAGGAGGAACCTAAAGAGGCTAAGGCAACCCTGGCTGAACTGACGATTGATATCTCAATCGGCCACGATGACCCATCGTGGGTGTTGAAGAATGGATCACAGCATAGCCCTTCGATGAAGAGAGAACTTACCGATTTCCTCCGAGAGAATCTGGATGTATTTGCTTGGACTCATTCAGACATGTGTGGGATCTCGCCTACTATCGCGAGCCACGCATTGAATATTGATCTGAAGTATGTCCCTGTGAAGTAGAAGAGACGAGGTATGGATCTGGAGAGGTCCATGGTTCTTAAAGAGGAGGTGGATAAACTTAAAGCCAATGGATTTATTCGCGACGCCCTCTATCCCGAATGGATATCTAATCCAGTGCTGGTGAAGAAGGCAAATGGGAAGTAGAAAACATGTATTGACTATTCGGACCTGAACAAGGCATGCCCTAAGGATAGTTTTCCCCTACCTAGAATTGGTCGGCTAGTTGATTCAACCGCAGGGCATGAATTGTTGTCATTTATGGATGCGTACTCGGGGTACAACCAGATCCCGATGCATATCCCAAATCAGGAGCATACCAGTTTTGTCACGGATGTTGGACTATACTGTTATGTAGTAATGCCGTTCGAATTAAAGAATGCAGGAGCTACCTATTAGCGTTTGGTTAATCGCATGTTCAAAGATCATATTAGGAGGACAATGTAAGCCTATGTGGATGATATGCTCGTGAAGTCACAACAATCAAACGACCACATTCGAGACTTATCGGAGATGTTCAATATCCTTCATTTTTATAACATGAAAATCAATCCTTTGAAGTGCTCATTCGGTGTTGCCTCAGGGAAGTTCCTAGGCTTTAATGTCAATGTACAAGGAATCGAAGTGAATCCAGAGAAGATTCAAGCCATTCGGGATATACAAGCACCTAAAACTATTAAGCAAGTGCAGAGCCTGAATGGGAAGGTCGCCACCCTGAGTCATTTCATTTCCAAGGCGACCAATAAATGCCTTCCTTTCTTCAATTTGATAAGGAAGGGGAAGAGGAATTTCAAGTGGACGCATATCTACGAAGGTGCGTTCCAAGCTTTGGTGAGTCATTTGGAGAGACCCCATGTTTTGTCAAAGCCAATAGATCATGAGGAGTTGTACATTTACTTAGCAATATCGCCACATGCCATAAGTGCCACACTAATTCGTGAGGATAACCGAATCCAGAGACCGGTGTACTATGTCAGTAAACGGTTGATGGAGGCAGAGAGAAACTACCCGAAGATAGAGAAATTGGTGTACTGCTTGGTTATCGCGTCGTGCAAACATTGCCCGTATTTCCAGACACATCCAATCAACGTCTACACCGATCGGCCTTTACGACAGGTCTTACAACGACCCGAGACGACTCAAGACGTCCGGGAGGCTGCTTAAGTGGAACATCGAGCTCAGTCGGTTCGACATCACATATCTGCCCCGAAGGGCTATCCAAGGACAAGCACTGGCCGACTTCATAGCGGAGTTTACCATGCAGGATGAGCCCCTAGAGAGCGGTGTAATCCCTACTGTATGATGGAAGTTATATACCAATGGAGCATCCAATGATGATTGTTCCGACGCAGGCGTCGTACTTATAACCTCCAAGAACCGGTCAATTTGTTATTCCCTGAAGCTTGATTTCCCTACTACGAACAACAAAGCCGGGTATGAGGCATTAATTATTGGACTTAAGCTTGCTAGAGAGCTCGGGATGAAATCTATCGAAATCTTTTACAACTCGCAGCTGGTGGTGTACTAAGTTAGAGGGGACTACTAGGCAAAGGGACAATGGCTTATCCCATATCTTGCACGTGTTCGAGAGTTGTTGGCGGATATGGAATACTATGACATTTCGCATATCCCGCGTGAGCAGAACGGGGAAGCCGACTCGTTGGCAAATTTCGCAAGCACTAGCGATGCACAACAGATGGGCTTGGTTCCAGTCAAGACCCTACATACTCCGAGTATAAATGCGATGGAAGTTGATCATGTATCGGAAGTGGAGCTCGAGAAGGAGTCATGGATGTCCACATTTAAAGAGTTCTTGTTGCGTGGAGTCTTGCGAGATAAATGGGTCTTGAAAGAGGTCCATGAAGGAGAGTGTGGCGACTATACTGGGGGGGAAGATGTTAGCTAAAAAGGTACTTTGTTATGGGTACTATTGGCCGACCTTGAACCGGGACGCCGCAGATCATGTGAGACGATGCAACAAATGCCAGATATATGTAAAGGTCCCAAGAGCGCCGCCGACAGAAATCACACAAATGGTTAGTCCGTGGCCATTTGCGGTTTAGGGAATTGATATCATCGGGTCTTTACCGATTTCTAAAGGTGGTGCGAGATATGCGATTGTCGCGGTTGACTATATCACCAAATGGGCCGAAGCGGAGCCGTTAGCTACAATCACAACCAAGAAGATCATTAACTTTGTTGTTCGAAATATTATATGCCATTTCGGTCGCGGAACTCAATTTGATAGTGCTAAGTTCAAGGAGTTTTGTCAGAGGTATCGTATTGAGAAAAGGGTTGCAGCAGTCACTCACCCTCAGACGAATGGACAGGTTGAAGCTTAAACAGGATTATAAAGTCCATTTTAAAAAGTGTTTGGAAAAAGCTAAAGGCAAGTGAGTGGATGAACTTCCTACGGCGCTCCGGGCCTATAGGACCACTTATAAGTTTGCGACTGGCAACACTCTATTCGCCCTGGCTTATAGAGCCGAAGCAGTTATTCCTGTAGAACTCGAAATCCCTTCTTATTGGGTAACATACTACAATCCTAGAACAAACCAAAATCTCCTATTTGAGTCATTGGACTGTATTGATGGAAAGCGTAAGGAAGTCAGTTTGAGAGCGGCTGCACATCGACATCGGGTCGTCCGGTACTATAATACTAAAGTGCGACCGAGAACTTTCGAAGTGGGCGACCTTGTCCTGAAATGAATCTTTCCAGTCCCATCGCACATGAACCCGACATGGGAAGGGCCATACGTCATTGAATAGAGGCTTGGAGAAGGAACTTTCAAGCTACAACTGTTAATGGCATAACGCTTCCAAGAGCATGGAATAGCGAGCATTTACGATGCTATTTCACCTAGACCATTTCTTTCATATTTCAGTAGAATTTGTTTTCAATATTTTCTTTGGTATATGATTTTTTAATGTGTAAAAAGGCAAGTTATTATGTCCTTATTTTTGTGATGAATAAAAGCTTGAACCTCCCTTTGCGTAAATTACTATTATTGCATGTTATGTTAAATATGCGTTGAAACTGATTGACATCGACGTATGCAATGTATGAACAGATGTGTGATGAGAAAAACCTCTAAGTCCTCGAAGTGCGGAGTAGAGTACTCTAAGTCCCCGGAGCATGGACTAGACTATAAAAAAATTGAGAAAAATCTCGAAGTCCACGGAGTGCGGAATAGAGTACTCTAAGTCCCTGGAGCGTGGACTAGAGTATAGACGACTTAGAAAAATCTCTAAGTCCCCGAAGTGCGGATTAGAGTACTCTAAGTTCCCGTAGCGCAGACTAGAGTATAAACGACTTGAAAAAATCTCTAAGTCCCCAGAGTGCGGACTAGAGTACTCTGAGTCCCCGGAGCACGGACTAGAGTATAAATGACTTGAAAAAATCTCTAAGTCCCCGGAGTGCGGATTAGAGTACTCTGAGTTCCCATAACGCGGAATAAGTATAAATGACTTGAAAAAATCTTTTAGTCCCCAAAGTGCGAATTAGAGTACTCTAAGTCTACGGAGCGCGGACTAGAGTATAAACGACTTGAAAAAATCTTTAAGTCCCTGGAGTGCGGATTAAAGTACTCCGAGTCCCCGGAGCGTGGACTAGAGTATAAACGACTTGAAAAAATCTCTAAGTCCCCGGAGTGCGAATTAGAGTACTCTAAGTCCCCAGAGTGCGGACTAGAGTATAAACGACTTGAAAAAATCTCTAAGTCCCTGGAGTGCGGATTAGAGTGCTCTAAGTCCCTAGAGCACGGACTAGAGTATAAACGACCTTAAAAAAATCTCTACGTCCCCGGAGTGCGGATTAGAGTACTATGAGTCCCCGGAGCGTGGACTAGAGTATAAACTACATGAGAAAATTTTCTATGTCCATGAAGCGGGCTTAAAAGTTCTAAGTATCCAAACCGACGGACAAACAAGAGAGCTGTAAACCGTTCGCTATCGTACGAACTACGGTCTAAGATCGACGAAAGATGCTCAAACTATTAGCGGCGGAGTACGACCATTGGTTATGATTCTGGCTTGGTACCTTTTGTAACTTAAGATGGAGCTTGTAGAGGAGCTCTGAGATTAAGATAATGAATTATCAATGAAACATGGAAAAATTATCACAAACACTTGGAATGGGAGAACAATGCAAGTCTAACTTATTTGGACTAAGCATAATAATACAAGACCCCGACTATTTCTTTGACTTCCTCTCCTTCTTTGGCTTTTCGGGGGTCGAATCGGTTGAGAGTCATTTTCGGGACCCTTTACCTCCTTGAGTGGAAGCACTTGAAGAAGGAGGAGGAACCGCAATAGGGATTGACCCGCCGGGAGGGATGATTTGTAAAGGCCTATGGAGAGGATCTTCAACCACCACCACATCGGGTTCACCCTTGACTTTGATCTTTGATTTCTCCTCCTCTTCAACATGTTCCTTCAAGCTGAACATAGCAGTGTGCACAGAAGCACCCATAACTACGACATCTGCTCCTCGATAAGTGATGGGTCTTCAGTCTTGTCCTTATCAAGCGCCTCAATCACCTGGTCATCGGGCCCTGGAATGTCTGCGGAAGTCGGAGCTTCGGTCACGTTTTCCTCCTACTCTATGGCAACCTTGCTTCTAGGAGTTAATTCCAGACCTGGATGACCTATCAAGTTTCAATAAAAAATGTTAGTCTACAACTATTATATGTCGAATATAGTAACTTCTCTGATTTGTAAAGAGTTCTGTACAATTCCAGCGTCCGGTTGACTTTCGGTGGTCGCCGGGGTGCTCCCTTCAATGATAGGAGACATCATATGTGGGCCAAGTCTGGGTTATCTGGATCATAACCGACGTGCTCCTCCACGGGATGAGAAGATGAAGTTCTAGCCAGCTGTGTATGAGGAGGACCCATGGGTTCGGTTTTGAGAGACCCTACAACATCTTCTTTTTCTTGGACCTATGCAGGGGTCTTGCCAAATTGGAGTTTAGCGACAACTGAGTCGGATAGCTCATTTCCTCGGAGCACTTCCTGTACAAGTGCCCCCTCATCAAGCTCTGCCACTCCCAACTCCTCTTTCTTGATCCTTGTGATGATCTCCCAAGCTTCAGCAAGCTACTCAAGATAGCCCTCGCCTAGAAAAGTCAAGTCTCGGTGAACGAGGACTTGTGCATTGATCTTGGCAATGAGTGGATCAAATAAGCACTTGATTTCCTTCCTACCGGACTCAGTCGCTGCCTCAATTCGGGAGTCGGCTTCCGCAAGCACTACTTTCTTGCCCTCTTCACGACCGGCTTCTTTCAAGGCTTCGATTTGGGAGAATTGCTTGTCATGTTTTGTTTTCAGGTTTCTTGTTTCGACGATCTCCTCACAATACCTTTGTGACTCTTCTTGCGCCTCGACTTTCTCCTCCCTCTCCTTGGATAGTAGTTTTTCTAACTCCTCCACATGGTGGGTTAAAATGTCTTTCTCCTTTTGTAAGGAGTCCTTTTCCAAAGCCAAGGTGTCGCTGCGGTGGAGTGCATTATCCAGTTCCTTTTTATGAGAAGCCTCCAGTCGACTAGCTACCTCAGCCGTCTCCTTTGCATTCTTCTTCGCCTCGTCAAGTTCAGCTTTGAATACCAGCAGCACAATATCTTGATGCCTGATGATGTCCTTATCATGGATGGCCTCAAGCTTAAGGTGATCAATCTCATGTTGACGTTCAATAGAAACCTCAGAGACTTTTTCGACTAAATGAATGAACGCTTCATATTGTACATACACATCATTCACACATGCCAGTGAGCTCTCTTTGGCAGTTCCAGGGATAGTATGTATAGAAGGGAGGAATTTGAGCCCATCAAAACAAATCTTTGGAAAGGTAGCTTTAAGCTCAACTAGTTTCTCCGCCGTAGTCGGATCGTGGGCAGGAACCGGGGGAATTTGTTCAGATGTGACCAGCGTTTGTTTACGATGCTCACCGGACTTCCTGGTGCTTGATGATCCGGAATGTTGGTCACGAGGAGCGTTATATTGAGAACCCAGGTGCACAGAATTATCTCCACTGCGTGCAAGAGGGTTAGTTGGGTCACTCTGACGCGAAGCGTGTGCTTGGGGCTTCCTTCTGGATGATGAAGATGATTCTCAGGAATGATAATCTTTTTCCCATCCTTCGTCTCTGTCTCAGCGTCTTCCGGACTCAGAATCCCGACTCAAACGATGGAAGAAGGAAGAGCCATGAAGGCGATCGAAAGCGTGTGAATAAGACATTGCACCTATAAAAGAACCAAGTGAGAACATATTAGTAGTTGCTATGTCAAGAGTTAAGTGCATGTGAATGGTGGGGTGTGAATGCTTGTGTGTGTCATAGTTTATCCCCTCGATGGACCAGTAACATTTTCTTTACTCATAGGAGTTCCTTCTCCTTGGTTGGAAGGATGCCTGCCTTCGCCGCTTCTTACATGAGAGTTAAGCCCTTCAACGCCAAGGGTGGTTAAGTCATAATTCAACAAATCGTCCGGAATAGAGATGTCAGAAAGTCCCTTCAATGTGCTCTCCATTTGTTGAGAAGATGAACCCTTTTCGACAGAAGTTATAATGAATTTTGGGGTCTTCCCGGTTTTCTTTTTCTTAAAACTATATGCCAGACTTTTCCCCTTTTTCGAGGGAGGTTGCGATTGGCTTGTGTGTGGCGCATCGGCTGTCGATGCTTGTCCAAGGCCTGCATCTTCGTTTTTTGGCCATGCGTCTTCTATTTCCTTTACCTACCCTTCTTCGGTGCCTTCTTGGATTCCCTCGACAGGGGGCACCACGGGGTCGTTTAGTTCTCCCTTTTTCTCGGTGACAACCTTCGGGATCACTCTACTTCCCGGAAGATCAATTCTGCGGTCGTCTTCCAATAACCCGAATAATGAGAGCAGTTCATCGGTGAGGAGGAGTTTGATCTCCCTATCCTCCATCGGAATAGCACAAATAGATGCAGCAGCCCTGGAATATCTAATGCCTTCAGGCCGAGAGTGAACACCTGAAAAAGTTGAAAGAATTCGTACGATTAAGGAAGAAGATGCAATTTGAATTCTTAAACTAAGGACAAAGGCAGGAATAGTACTTACATCCTTCCAACCACTTCCTCGCGAAGCCGGGAGGACATCGTACGTAGAACCATTCTTGTTTGAACAAGGAGAGTTTGTTCCATGCACCCATTAAGATTTGACATTTGGGCACGGGCTCGAGGAAGACGTACGAAGGACTGTCGGTTCGTCTTTTGATGTTACAAATGTACCGGATGTCCTCGAAAGTTGGCGGACGAAATAGTACATTCATGAAGAGAAGGAAAGTGTCGTGTCTAAAGCATAGCTGTTGGGATGCAACTGAGTGGGAGAGATTCCTATATACTTCAGCACTTCACGGATAAAACAGTTGAAAAGTGGCACACATCCGGCCCAGCACATGAAGTTATTGCATGCGGTATATCTAGCAGGGGGCAAGTGAGGCCTATCTTGCCTCGACGGAACCAAAACATCTTCGAATTGAATACCGTGGATAGAACACAATCGACGAAGTGAAGCTTCACCGATTTTTGAAGCCTGTGAGTCAGCCGGATTATTCAAGATGATGGCAACTTCCACATCATTGGGAGCTGGGCCTATAACTTTTGCAGAAATAGTCAAGATATCTGGAAAAATATCTTCCTATGGATCAGATGTCACCACTTCATCTCTTTCTTGGTTGGTTCAAGCTTGTTAGACAAAGTAGATGAGCTTGATTTCATATCCGATCTAGAAGACATTGCGGTTGAACGCTTTGTATTACTCAAGATCTGTGTCAGCTATACTCAATAGACAATCAATGTTAGAAATAATAACCTGTCCCCCGTGTTGTGTGTAAACGAGTGCAATGCAATGTGAAATGAATGTGAATAATTTAAAATCAGAAAAGTGAAAGTAAAACGTCGATGCTTAGATGTTTCGTCCGGAGAGACCGTCATCGCTGACTGTCTTGGACAGCGTGAAAGGTGATCGGCGACAAAAGCTTTAGGATAAGGTGTTGACATTCAAAATTATAAAGTCCGTTGTTCGAGTATGTTGAGCCAGTCTTATACTTAACTCGTGTTGAGTGGATTGGGAATTTGTTCGTTTAAGTTTAAGTCCATTGATCTGTATATGCTAGTCCTGTTTTTGTAAGTCATTTTATGCTTGGACAAGGTAGTATGTAGTCATATGTTCGATTAACACGAGTTAGAATGGTTTTAATTAGTCAATACCGACCCCAAAAATATATGCCGATCCCATGTCCTATACCCATAGTCGATCCCTTCCACTCCGACCTCTATACCGATCCCTACTTCCTTAGTACAACATCGATCCCTCTCCTTTTTACCTCTATGCCGATCCATCCTAATAAACTGGCTTATGCCGACCCTATGCCTAAGGAAAAATACCGACTCCTTTTCCTCTAATCCCTATGTCGAACCCTCCCAAAATCCTAGCATACACCGACCCCTTGTTTAAGACAACGTGCACTGATCCCTCTCTTTTATCCTAACCTACACCGATCCCTAATCCTACCGAACCCATCTCCTACATTCTCTTCATTGACCCCTCGCCCAACGATTACACTCAAACCCATGCCGAACTCTCTCCAACCAACGCCACCTTGTCTGAACCCTCTTTTTCCACTTTCTCCTCCTTTCCCTTTCTCTTATTCCCTCATCTTCTCCTCCTCTCTAATGCTTCTCTTTGAAACCCCATCCATCTATATACCTAAACGGCTCTCAAACTTTCTCAAACTCAAAGGTTATGACTTAGAAATTCAAGTAAAAGGGAGATTCATACCTATATGAGTGTTTCGGGTCGAGTAGGGAAAATGTTTGGGGTTTCGAGATTAAGGATTAGCAAGAAGCGATTATGAGGAGGAAGCTCGCATTTGTGTTCGGTTTAAGATTGGAATCTAAGTTTATTAGAAGGGGGGCTTTTTTATGGCGACTATGGTTCGATAGAAGGGAGGCTTGAAGGTTTAATGAGAAAATAAAACTTAGAGAAATAGAGTTAAAGAGAAGGAAGAAAAAGAGTGGGCATTTATATAGGCGATGTTGGAATACGAACCGGCCATTCCAAGTGACTCGGTCATAGATTGAAAAAGTTCGGCCTTGAGCTTTACCAACCCCTACGTGAGCAAGATGACTAAGGGTCAACATACAAAGATGCCGACCCCTCAAAAAAGGGAAAATAATAATAAAAATAATATAATAATAAAATGATAACATATATTGTAAATAATGAAGGGGAAGGGAAGATGTGCTTGAATAGTGGATGTTCGTGAGATGGAAAAGAATTTGTGAATTCAACCTTTGAGAGGTTATGCCGGGAAAACTTAAAGACTTCATATGACTAGACTTGTACATTCAAATTGGACAAGACTTCGTCAAAGATTGATAAAGAACAATGATCAACCAATGACTTGAATAAGCTTGCCTCTAGGAACCTGGATTTTTCTTTGATTCAAAGCACGTCGTGTCTTTCACAAGACATACTTTGGGGGCAAGTGTTACCCAGTAACTTGGCCCGGCGACACAATGGTGATTATAGAGGTCAGAATTGACTACTGATGGGAAAGATGGCCATGAAGCGACATCTATATGACTAGAGTGTGATTTCCGATTCGCTATATCCATCCTAGGATAAATAAAGTCGACGAATGGATGGTACATGATGTCAGAATTACGAAGGTTGGCTTGGTGGGATAGGGGTCGGGATAGATGATTGATAAGTTGAAGAGTGTATGGTATCCGTCAGGTTGGCATAACATGTGGCTTCCATCGGGTCGGCATTGGTGTTTATTAAGTTGAAGATAATATGGTTGGCTCGGCATAGAGAATGGAATGTGGTCAGGTTGGCATAGAGAATGGAATGTGGTCAGGTCGGCATAACGAATAGAATGGACCGGGTCGGCATGGAACTTATGGTGGATCAGGTTGGCATGGTATTTATGGTGACTCGGGTCGGCATGCTTGGATGGGTCGATGAAGTATGTTGTGAGGAGGATCGACACATCAAAAGCGATCGGCATGCTATAATGGGGTCAACATATCATGATAATATAGCTTGGGCCGGTATGATAGATACAGTATGTTGGGCTAAGCCCTCCTTATTCTGGGCCCAAGAGGTCAGGGGGTCAAGGCTCTGAGATGTCAGTCAGATCGAAGGCTACCTCCATCTATAAATACAGGGGCGGGGAGCCATTTTTGGGATCCTCTTTTCGACTACCAACTGAAAACTCTGCCATTTTTGTAATCAGTTTCTTTTTGTTCTAACTCGTTCTCAAGCTATTTCTCGTGGATTGTAATTGTAATCAATTGAGTGATAAAGCAATAAGGAAAGCATTCAGAGTGGACGTAGGCAATCTACGCCGAACCACTATAAATCTTATTGTTTCTACTTTCTGCTACCTTTTCTTGAATATTTAGTGTTACTCCTCATTTTTCATTTAATTTCTTCATTTATTTCACTAGTCAAATCTATTCTCGGGTGTTTGTGACCATTTGGTTGCACACAATATAGTTGTGAAAGATGAGAGAAGATTAAGGAACAAGACACCCAAATTAGTCAAAATCCAGTGGAGTGACGACGAGAGAGACTGTATTTGGGAAACCGAGAGCAGGATTAGAGATACTTATCCTGACTTGTTTCATGGTATGTTTAACCGTCATGTTTGATTATTGTGGGTACTTATCGTAATTTCAAGGACGAAATTCTTTAAGGAGGAGAGTCTGTAATGACCTTAATTTTGACAAACATTATTTAGAACATTTAATTGGATAAATTAAATGAAAATGTAGGTAAGGGATTGAAATTTGTTGATTAAGAAGGAGCCGTGTCTTAATGAATGTATAAGTAAAAGAGAATTAAAAATTAGTAAGTATGAGGAATATGGTAAGTGTAAAATGGGATTAGCCTTTGTTCTTATACCCTAAACCCTTCTATTCTTCATTCCTCATTCATTTTAACTTACACAAACAAAACTAAATCTCTAGAGGAACTCGACCAGCAATTATTAAGAGGATTCACTACACCAGAAAAGACTTTTGTTAGCGTTGAAAAAACGCTACCATAACTTATGGTAGCGTTTTAGAGAACGCTGCTATACGACATGCAACTAAAAGTCTAAAACTTTTTGTTGCGTTGTAGTAAACGCTACCAAAAGTCCTTTTTAAATGCAACTATAGGTATTTTCTGTAGGATTTAAAAAAACGCTACCAAAAGTCACTTTTAAATGCAGCTATAGGTTTTTTCTGTAGGGTTAAAAAAACGATACCATAAGTCTTCATTTTTTGGTTGCATTTTTTGTTTATATGCTTTTTTTTATTTTCAGTAGCATTTTTAAAACGAACGATCAATCGCATAATTTTCATATATTCAAACAAACAATTAAATCACATAATTAGCATATACAAACAATCAATTATATGATCATCATATTCAAATAATTGCAAAAACATGCTAATCTCACAATCAAATATAATATTCATAATCAATTCGATAGTAGTTTTTCAACAAAATAAGTCACATACTACAAGCATTCACAGACAAGTTTCCACAAATGGTACTAACAAAATACGACAACATATATAACAATTAAATTCATGTTCGTTGCTTGATTACCAATAGTTCTTTGTTGTCGACAGTCTTCGCTTCGAAATAGCTAATTACATGCAAACGAGCTTAACCACCAGCAACCTTACTTCCTTCACCAAACACGCAACCTGCCTCTGTCATCACATCGCCATTTCACCCACATTTATTATTAACACTACTGCCACCTACTTGATATCAACATACATTCATCCCTGCCTTACCACTCCTTGCTCACAACTTCAGTCACCACAATAAGAGCACAAACAAATCAAACTGAAAGAAAACAGAGACAAACTGGAATAGTGCTTGGGCTGTACATGGACATTAGTTTCCTTGGCGCTTGTCACGAATTTTAGTTCCGGGTGAGGTCTTGTTAATCGGAGAATTATCAGCATTCTGTGTTAATAAATATATCTTCGTATTAGTGTGAAATTAAGGTAATAAGTTAACCTTGTTTTCAATTATGCAGTAGATGCTGTTGAGTGCAGAGTGCATTGTGCATATTAGTAGCATCTATATCGGTCAGCCTATTGCACTGCATAAATGCTATTAAGTTCTAAGCTTTTTGAAAAAAGGCTTGTGTGGTGGTTATAAAGGTGTAAAACAGGAATAATGACAAATAGGCACTCATCTAGAGTCAATTTGTATGGTATTAACAACATATCCTAGGAAAAGGTTATTAAATGTGTTATTGAGTTTATAACAACAAACAGTACCCACCAAAATTTCTATTTATGTGGTTTGCGTCTCTAATTCAGTTTCGTAAATATTAATATAACTTTATAAACGAATGCAGACAATGATATATAATAAATATTAGAGTGGGACTATACTGCAATCACAGCTAATAACTAACTGTAATGTGGAATAAGTATAGTATAACCACTTCCACCATCACAAATAGGATGCCAGAACAATTATGGAATTTATTTATTTTTTTAAGGAAAAAAATGATATAACCTTCATTATGTACGGTTTTAAAAAGGTAAACAACGACCTTACTTGTATAACAACTCCTTTCTTATGTCCCTTTTAGAAGTTAGATGTTCAGCTTTAAGTGTTTATGAATTGTTGAATTGCTCCTCATCATGATAAACAAACAGTACAACAACCTTTATTATCTTCTACACCCAGAGCCTGTCTTGACTGAACTTTGTTCACTGTCCTGTAAATACTATGAAAGTTTTAAATTGGAGAATTAAAATTTACAAATATATTAGCTTTATGAAATAATGTTTAATTTTTCTCAGCATAGTCTTAAACAAAGATTTTAAGAAATGAGGCTAGGCAAGTAGTTTCATAAGCTTACAGTTGAAAACAGTTAAAACAAGTAGGCAGACAGTATATTCTTACATAAGAAATGAAACTAGGCGGTATCCATAAGCTTACAACAAGGATTTTAACTGTACTTAATTACAATTAAATATAGTTAAACACACAGGCAGATGGTAATATAATTAAATTTTCAAGTGCTGGTCCATCTCCTTATATGCAGAATACAGATCAGTTCTCTTTAGACAATAACAAACCCAGCCATAATAATAACATGAGCAATGAAAAATTTTCAAAGCATGCAACACATGAACTACCAAATGCCCCAGACTTTGCAGTTTCCATACAACACTAATATTCCTCTTTAGAATAATACATAGCAGCAGGCAATGGGAATGATGGGTGTACAGTTTCAGCAAGGTATGCAAATGAACAACAATCAAGGAGGCATGATGCAGGATCCATATGGGAATATGATGAATATACAGTAACGGAAATTTAACTCTTTCCCTTACCATAGCTAAAGCAATATTTTGAATTTTTTTTTTAACATCATTAATATATATTAAAAAACACTTAAATACCCATTAAATTCACAATTTAATGATATAACAAATTAGAAATTTCTATAGAAAGATACCGTATGTTAAAATTAAAAGTAAATGAATTTGAGGTAAGCACATAACATGCAAGGAAACATAAATTATTTACATTTTATACCATCAAAACAAGGTCCATATTACAATTCTATAGGCAACCAATGACTTCAAATTTGCTTACAGGGAAAAAAAGTCCACCATTCCCTAACAAATCAATTACTTCTAAGACCATTAAATACAGATAATAATTACATAATTGCGGCATCATGTCCCAAAATACGTTAGAATTTCCATTATGCAATGGCCTATATTTCCTCTTTTTTAGCAATTACTTGTACAAATGTTACAGGTGTAAAAGACTATTGCAGTTTAAAACCAATAAATGCACCCTCAACTTCTTCCTACCGCAATCATACATATCATAGTCATATCCACCATCAAACAACGACCATCACTCAACCTCACCAAACATCCACATACCTGCCACTGTTACATCATTCTCATCAACTTCATCTCCTCGAACAACATTTCCATTCACAACACTCACATTCACATTGCATATAACTGCAGCATCCACACATTGCATATAACTACAAGGCCATTTATAAGGCATGAACACTATAGCTTAGATCCTAAAGTAAAGTGATAGGGCCGAAAGCATTTGTGGCAAAAAGGAGTTTGTATTCGAACTTTTAAAACTATGACAGTTTATAATTTATAAATATTTGCATAGCTACTAAATGACTAGTCTTTAACCTATAAAAACAAATTATGGACTTATGTCCTTAAAATGACAGATTATATTCCTTTGGTAAATTATTTACGTTAAATTTACATAATGTAGAGTACACAAAATTATTAAAAAGAGGAAGCCAAATTCATAACACAAGGAAACAAAAGAGCACTGCATAGATGAACAAAATGACAGCAAATTTCCAAAACAATCGGGAACGAAAAAAAATCAAATAAAAGTAGGAATGCATGAACAACTTTCAAGGCGCAACCCATATGAAGGACGTACAACTTATTAAATGAAGTGGTTTGCTATCCTACTTTTAACAGGGACGTGCATAACATTTGCAAATAAAGGACTTTCAAAGTCCATGATTTCAAGGCTACTAAGCAAACAAAGGACTAAACAAGTTAGTGTATCTCACAAATCAGCAGGGACGTGCATATCAATTCAAAGCATACGCAAGGACAAAAGACATTTTTAATTAAATCAAAGTACAGGCAAGTGAAAATCAATGTTACTATTCACAAAAGTAAAATTTGCACTTAGTTCCAACAAAATGTGTTCAATTGCACTTCATTTCAAAGCAATAAAATAAAACATAGACTGACAAAGGATGCTTGCAATTAATGGCAAAGTAAGGGATGTGATATATTTCAAGGTACAGGGGATGAACGAAAATTCATCACATTGCTAGTTCTTGTAGTGCTGCTGCTTGCTTTTGATGATAAATGGCCTTTTTAAATACCAAAAAATTACAATAGTGACTATTGCATATTATTAAAGTTGAAATCATCAATAGATGTATAGTCAAAACTAACATTAACATATCAAATAAAGGAATTCATGTTGAACAAATATTAACATGTTATATAAAAATAATATTATGAGTTTCACTTGAGCAAAATGTGCAAGTTATGATCAACTCTAATATGGAACAATATGATAGATGTTAAAACAAAAGACTGACAACTTCAATATCTTAATGATCCAGACCTGAATGGTTATACACTGAATATGAATGATAAACATATAACTTAAAATATTATAACTATTAAGCATTAAGCACTTTTGTTATGCTTATTTAAGTTCTAAATGCCTATTACATCATAAAAACACTAAATAAACACTGACTTCTATCTATCTTTAAACAAAAACATCCACAACTAATCAGCATTCAACAATTAGACTTTTTATTTAAAACAAAAAGCAACCTGAAAGTTGAACAACAGATATTTTGGTTTTCATTTGTTTCTTGCATGTTTTAATCTGATGTCGTTTTGTTTGATGTTTTGCCAGTCTAACTTTTCTGATCTTCTATTTTTGTTAGTACAGAAAATTGATGATACAATGCAAACTGAAAATCCGTTAGGACTGGTTTCTGTTTGACTAAATATCATCTCAGAAGCGATCATGATGGATTATTATAAGTTCCATTGCAGTGTTCATTTCTTTTAAAGGTAATAATTCCTTGTTGAACTAAAATTTACCTTTAAACGTGTTTAGTTTCTGATAATGTGTTTAGTTTGCTTTCTTAATCTTTGCTAGATTTACCAATTTGTTGGTGAGATATGCTTGCAGTTGCAGGCAAACTATACTTGATGACAGGCTGCTTTTTAATAATCAGGTACTTGCGGGCAAACTATACTCTTGCAGTTGCAGGCAAACTATATTTAATGACAGGCTGCTACTTTTTAATAATCAGGTACATTATCATATATTTTAGTTTGATATTTTGATGTTAAGTTCATTTGACACCCATGGTAATGATGAGAAAGAAAAGCAAATCATATATTGTATTGCAATTTAAAATAACGGCCTCACTTTACTATTCATTTCTCTTTGTAAAATCGATCCTAAGAATCAAATTGGATGATTCAAGTCCATTATCATATATTTACTTATAGGTTACAAGAAGCGTCTCCTCATGTCAATCCACAGTAATTGTGTGAATATTGGAGTTTGGAAACCAAATTAGCCCCAAATATCGATGCCGCGCCTTTGCTATCTATTGCTGTACACAAAGACTTTGGGGCTCAGGCTCTTCATCATGTCAATCCACAAAATCTGCAGTGTTCCACTCATGCTCCAGTTGGTTCCCTACCTTACCAACCTGTTGCTCTTCTCCCTGGTGCAAGATAAGTAGATTCAAATGAGCCGTAACAATAGCATATAAGTAGATTAAAATGAGCCGTAACATCAACAATCGACCACAACTACTTTTAGTACCAGATCGATGCAAGCATACCAGTAACCTTATCGTGACTCAGATTCCAGCGGCTTCTAGATCTAACACGGTAGTAGTCGCTTCCAATTCACGAGCAACCCGAAAATAAGCGGTTTCCAAATCAACATCCTTGACGACGGTGAGGCAGCATTGCGAAGTCACAAAGTAGCAAAGGAAGCACGAAACAAAATTTTGAGGTGTAGATTTTTTTAAGGAGGAGGCTTGGTCAGGGATTTAGGAAGATAAAAATGTTTTGTGTTACAAGGGAGAAAAAAGAGCGATGGAAATAAATTTTACCAAAATTTCGTGAAATGATGGGCGGGACAAGTTGGCCGCGTTTATTTATTTGTTTTTATTTTTATAAATGACCAGCAGTTGCATTTAGCATTAAACGCTACTAATTAATGCAACTAATAACAATTTTTCTTGTAGTGATTCAAGGAGTAGAAATGGTAGGATTCAAGTGGAAAGCTTAAGCAAATCAATCTAAATGCAAATCTCAACCTTCTTAATACAAAGCCAAGGTGAATAATTAGTTTACATCTCTATTTTTTATAAATGATTTCGGTTTAAAGGTAAAACTAATTTCTTATACAAATATATGCCATGTTATAGGGATTTAATGATTATATGCTTTATGTTGATGATTTACATGGTTTCATATAGATTTTATGATATGTTTAGATTAGAAAACCTATCAAATGACATCCAAATGACTTGCGTTTTTGATATATGGTCAAAAACATTATTTTAGAAGTGGGTTTCAAGTTTCTTTTCTAAGTAATTGTAGATTTATTATGAATTTCTATGAGACGAAATAGTTAATTTTGGGTTTAAATTATTTAAGGCAATTAAATAATGTTTTCGGGTCTGAAATTTATAGATGTTAGAAAACATGTTTAAATTGAATTATTGAGATTTTGGGGGATTTTTCCTAAGTGTTTTACTATGGTTATTAAATTATTTAAGTTAGCGGACTTAAAGGCTTTAAATGTTTTATTAAGGAGAATGGCTTATTTGCTAAAATGTTTTCAATTATTAATTTTGAATTTGGCAGCTTTTTTAGAAAATAATTTTGATAAAGGATTGTGACCAATCAAATTTTGAAAAATTAGGCAAGTTAGGTGAAAAGAAATTACTTTTTGTTTTACAAAGCCAGCCGGCTTTAGAGTGAGCCATGCCACAATGTATATAAATAAAAAAACAGGTGTTTTGTACATGCATAGAACAGCTATAATCTGGTTTTATAGTGGTCAGACCACTTAGTACAAGAATAAAAAGAAAAAACATGAGCTAGACAAGATGACTAGACTACTTGGAAGGGCCTACACCTCCCCTGTCGTGACTGATATCCACATCAGTACCAGGGCCAATAACATGCTGAACAGTAGAAAAGTACATAGCCAGGTACGGATCAAAAGACCTTGAGAGTGGAGAGTAGAGATAAATCCGGTCCTAAGTCGGATCTAAGAATTGCCACCAATTCCTAGCACCAATAATCCCAGTGGTCGTCGGAGAAAGACCTTCACCCTCAGCATGATACACTAACCTCCTAGACTCATCAGGACCACCTAAGAACATGTGATAACTATGCATCTGCGGATCATACCTCATTTCCGTCTCCTTATGAATCCATGAATTCTCTTCCGGTTCCCATACAACAACATCATCATCGAAATCACAAACTACATCAATTTCCGTCTCCTCAGCGGGAGAAGCAGCAATAACAAGATCAGAAAGAAGTGGAGTTCTAACTTTTGGAACCCCTATTATTTCCATCCTAGGGAGGGGGATCTTAATAGTAGGAGATAGAGGAGCATTCCTATTACATTTCTCCATAGTATGATTAAATGAATGACATAAAGTACAAATATCAGGCTTCTAGCTATAGTTAACTTTTATTTCCACCTCATGACCTTCCTTGATTCTTACTTTCAATATCGACAGTAACGGATTCTTTGGGGTTATTTCAATCAATGCCCTAGCATATAATAGATTCTTGTATGCTACAGTATTTGCATCAAAACATTTGAAATCCCCAGTAAGGCTCTCTAGCCAATTCGAACCAATAAGCGGTTGAAGAACAGAAGGTATATCGGTGAACGTTGCTCAAACCGGAATAGAAAGAATCTACTCTCAAACACTGTCTATACTAACACTCGATGGAGTCACAATAAAGGGTTTCCCCTCGATAATGAGAGGACTAGTGTCTAGCGCTATAAGACGATCTTCCTTAGAGCCAAATTTAAAAAAGAAAAAGGAATTAAGGAATTGGACATGAAGCAAACCTTTCAGTTTCCACGCTCGCCTACAGTGCTCACGTACAACCGAGTAAGAAGATGTAGCATCAAGGAAAAATCCAACAAGGTGGTCAGACCAATGGCTCTCCGCCTCCCGAAGAACATCCGGTGGAATCACGCTAATACCATCAATGACCTGTGTGTTGAATTTCTACGGTGAGAAAGCACCCAGATTCCGAGGCAATGTCTTGAACAGAGACGACCGAACTGGTTTGGAAGCAGTACTAACAATGGCATCACAACATCCCTTAGAGAGCACATTACCAATAGGAATCGCGCAGGGAACTGGTACTGACATTTGTGCTAATACAGTATTAGGTATAGGAGCAGATTCACAATCAATAGACTCGGCATTTGCACAATTCACAACAGAAGCCATCATTTCGGCATTATGAGCCGGATGCGCTACAAAGTCAGACGAGGCAATGGTGATATCACCCAACTGCACAGACTCAACAATTCCTAAACTATCAATACTTGGTTCAATCACCCAATTTCCAACTGCCGATACCATACGCATAATAGGAGAAGTGGGGTTAACATTTGTGATTCCCGATAAAGGAAACACACACTGTGGATTAATGCTTGAAGCACCAACGTGAGATGGGGGCGAGGAGAGCATCTAGGGTTGAAATCGAGTTAA
The DNA here is from genome assembly GCA_030737815.1 of Allium fistulosum. Lineage (NCBI taxonomy): Eukaryota > Viridiplantae > Streptophyta > Magnoliopsida > Asparagales > Amaryllidaceae > Allium > Allium fistulosum. The sequence goes on along the minus strand of CM060905.1, from coordinate 591,126,688 downwards.
GTGCGCAGGGGCGATTGTCGACAGGGGCGGACTGTGAAAAAGGAGGCACTGGATTGTGAACATTTATAGGGGATGAGGCAGAAGTCGATGGCGACTGTTGCGGCTCTGGATGTGAAAAAGTACGGCCATATCTGGTAATCGACTGAGGATCGAATGAAGCTACTGGCCTGGGTTTTTCTTTTCGATTCTTGGCCATCGATGGCACAGGGGATTTAGGAAGAAAAGGACGAAGCGAGGGAGGATAAAGAAGACGAAGAGGAAAGGGGGCCGATTCTCCAAATGATGGAGGCCATGAATTTGCTAGCCTTGAATGGTGAAAATAAATTACTTTGAACGGCATAGAATCAGTTTTGTTTCGAATTACTACTTCATCGCTTCCATTGCTTGCTTTCATCACGTGCCCAGTGAGCCTTTCGTACCCATTCGAAACCATTGCACATGGTATCAAGCAATTGATATGTAGTGTATTGAAGAATGGTGAAGGGGACTGTAACATCCCATATCTTGATGCCAAAAGCTAAGCGCTATAGATGCTGCAGTCATCCATAGTGTTAACTTCTTGTGACAAAATATGGTAATGCTAGATACATTCATATAACAAAAACATATGGATATGGAAAAAATTTAAAACAAACATCTCATTACATTCCAAATCACATTTCAAATTCATTACATTATCCCAAATACGTTAACCACGTTCAAAGAAATATAATTCTTACAACATGCACCAAGAGCGACATATGAAGATGCCCCTTTGGATGATCAGAGTATATAACTAGGCAAGTAAATATCTTTAACTTTACAACAATACAGCGGAAAAAAAAAGAATTCTAAATAGCTATCATGCCTCCTGTACGTCTCCGGAAGCTTATTCGTCTAAAGAGGTATCTGAAAATCTCAACTCTCAAACTACTCAAAATCAATTGAGCACCCCAGAGTTTAAGGGGAAAACATAAACTTTGAGTCAGACATAAAGCCTAGTATGAGTAATAATCTACCATCTCAAACCATTTAGATATCTAGTGAGACCACACCGCATAGCGGAACGGGTTTTCCCTTCACTAGTACCTTTCAAAACTTTTATAAAACCATATATTGTGCTCATGCATCTACAATGGTTAAAACATATAAATTCAAAATATTATGATGATATGCAAACAAATTAAAACATTCGGGATTTCTCATCCCCTGTTTAATTGACTACCTATTATATTTATAGTTTCTAGGGTCACTATTAACCTATTAGTTTTCATGGGCTGACTAATAACCTGTTTAATGTTTATGGACTCCCTGTTCAGTTTCATAGTTTTCATGGGCTTACTATTAACCAGTTTAAATTTGTGGACTCCCTATCCTACTTTATAGTTTTCATTAGATCACTAAGAACCTATTAGCCCCTACCAATAACATCACTATTTCATTAGGTTCTCCCTGAACCTATTGGTAACTCCAATAACTTCCCTCTTATCCTAGTTTTCATGAGTTGACTAGAAACCTATTAACTTTTGCCAATAACTTAATCCGGATATAGTTTTCTAGGTTCACTACAAACCTATAGGCCCATGCCAATAACTCAATCTAATCATATTTTTCATGGGTTTACCATGAACCTAATAGCATCAGCTAATAACTTTTCCTAAACATAGTTTTCATGGATTTACTATTAACCTATCTACCTGACAACTTCTTTGATCAATATTTAAGTGTCCTACATTCTGGTCTGTTTGACCTTCTGGATGCAATTCTTCTCATACAGGAGTTAATTTAAATTTGTATTCACTACTGGGTCAACCTAACTGTTTATTCCACCCTTTCTCCCCTAAATGTTGTTATGGGTCCATTATAATGTGAATATATATATATATATATATATATTAGTGTGTGTGTGTGTGTATTTGAAGAAGCAAACATAATTGCATAATAATACCAACACTTATGGGTTTAAGATCCTCGATATCATTTTATATAAAACTTGGTAAATCTCTTTAACCTATTAATCAAGGAAAACTTCTTCGAAAACTCCATACTTAAATCATTTCAAAACTCTTTTATTATGCCATAGTTTTTCTTTAAAATGAGATTGGGTTATTTGTTTTGAAAACTAAGACTTTCGAAACCTTTAATCATTACTTTCGAAACCATTGGAAATCTTCTTTCGAAAGCATTAAAATCTTCTTTTCAAAACTCTAGGTACATGCCTTTCAAAACACTTTAAAACCTTTCTTTCGAAACCTTTCGAATGTAGTAAAGTGAAACCATTAAATTATAGAAGCATAGCTTCAAAATCATATGAAAGTACCCCTTTCGAAACCATTTACCTTTAACTAAAAATGATTTGGAAAAACTTGATGGCTTTAGAACCGTCCTTTCGAAAGCTTCAAAACATTAAGTAAAACATTGAAGGATAGCATCGAAACCCCCTTTCGAAGCCATTGCCTTCGAAACCCTTGAACCCTTTCGAAATCTTTTTAGGAAGTGGCTCATATTTACCAAAAAAATACTACCTTTCGAAAGAATTGATATCCTCAATTCCTTCGAAAAGCATAAGGTCGGTAGAAGGGTTTCGGCTAGGATGAAACTACCCCTTTTGACATTATTAGTTTGGAAACTAAGTAACTTATTCGAAAGCTATGCTTTAAACAATAAGGCGGCAACCACTTCGAAAGCCATTTTAGAAAACCCTTTCAAAAGCATGTCTTTCGACTCCTTCGAAAGCTTTTATTAAAACAAGGCAGGCGCTTACCATTTGAAGGTAAAACAAAGGTTTCGACTAGTATCGAAAGCAATGGTTTCGGCACCATGCCTTCCACCTTCTCCAATCCACTACTTACCAATGTATTGATACCTTATGTATTGGTTTTAGCTTGGTAGGTTTAGACTTGGTTGAAGCGGAAGCATAAGGTCGAAAGGTGCTTCAAAAAGAGGCGGAACCCACTTTTCTGGGTAAAACTGATTTAATGCTAATTAAAGCACAAACTTTTTAAATAACCTGCCTACTTATAAACATGTGATTGGTTGCCTCAACTTTTCAAATTATTTTCCAAATAAAACTGCCGCATATTTCAGATCTATACCAAGAGTAATTTAACAAATAAGCCTTTCCATCAAGCAAAACAATTAAATCATTTAGGTCCACCTTCAAAATAATTTCATTCTCATAGTAAATCACTTAGGAAAATCCCCAAAAATCATATAAATTCACTTTTAATATGTTATCTAACATATCTAAATTTAAGACCCAAACTCTCAATATAATTTTTGAAATAAATTTCTAAACCCAATTAACCATATTTTCCTTTGTAAATTCATAATAAATTCTCCATAACTTGGAACATTATGAAAATTAAAACCCAACTCCAAAATCATGTTTTACATAACATATAAATTCCTCATGGCATACGAAAATCATTATATTCGGTTTTACCCTTAAAACAGTATAAAATCATATTTAAACAATTTTTGTTTAAATCAAACATGTTATAATCCAAGCATATCATCATCCAAATCATCACTAATATGGATTTAATCTTAAACCCGAAAATCAAATGATCATAAAACAAAATAGAGACAATCTAGATTAATATTCACCATGATTATTATAAGGAATTTGAGATTTGATTGAGATTAATCCCCTTGCTTAAATCCCTAGCTTTGATTTAATTTTCTCCTCTTTTCTTCCTTAGCAATTGCCGGCTATTCTTCTCTTTAGTTTACGTTTTTGTGAAAAAATGAAAAATGAACGTGAATGGATGGTAAAGCCGTGGATATATAAAGGTTTTGGTAAAAAGGTGCGGCTATTTCCCAATATGCCCTTGTGTAAATTAATTAGCCTATAAGCCATTCTTAAGCCCATTTAAATAATTAAGCACTGCCTTTAATTATTTATTCAAATATCAATCCCATTATCACTCTAAGGTTTACATTATTCTATTTAATTTATCTAATTAAATCTCTTGAATAATGTTATTAAAAATTAAGGGTGTTACAGGCTCCCCTCCTTAAAGAATTTCGTCCTCGAAATTCAGTAAGGACTAAATACTAAACATAGCAATCATCTATAACCACTCCTAACAACCACACTAGCCTACCTGACAAGCAACTATCTATATAAAGCTAATATAGACATACCCTCAAAGCAGATTAGGATAAGTATCTCTAATCCTGTCTTCTGTCTCCCAAGTACAGTCCTTCTCGTTGTCGCTCCACTGAACTTTCACCAACCGAACTGTTTTGTTCCTCAACCTTTTCTCATCTCTCGCTACAACCCGAACTGGTTGTTTAACAAAAGTCAAATTAGGCTCTACTATCAAATCTTCCAACCCTGTCGGTGGTATAGTAGTCTCTGGATCATGCAAATACTTGCGAAGATAAGACACATGAAACACATTATGGACACATGTCATACTGCTTAGCCACTCTACTCTGTATGCGAGCTTCCCAATCCTCTCTATAACTTGGAACAGACCAACATATCTTAGTGCCAGTTTTTTTGACTTTCCAAATCGTACCACACCCTTCATCGGTGATATCTTAATGAAAATCTTATCTTCAACGGAGAATTCTAGGTCTTTACGCCTCCTATCTTCGTAACTTTTCTATCTGGACTGAGCTTCCTTTATCCTTTCTCCGATTAACTCAATCTTCACTGTCGCCACTCTAACAAGATCTGGACCTAAGACCAATCTGTCTCCAGTCTCTAACCAACATGTTGGTGGTTTGCATGGCCTTCCATACAAAGCTTCAAAAGGTGTCATTCCTATACTAGTCTGATGACTATTGTTATAAGAAAACTCAACCAAATGTAGGTGATCTTCCCAAGAACCACCAAAGTCCAATACACAAGCTCTCAATAAATTCTTGAGTACCTTATTGACTCTCTCTATCTACCCATTCGGCTGAGGGTGATATGCAATACTCATCTTGAGCTTAGTGCCTAATTCATCTTGTAGACTCTTCCATAATGCGCTAGTAAACAATGCATCTCTTTCATTGACTATACTACTATGAATCCCATGTAGTCTAACTATGTTCTTCATGAATAACTTAGCTAAAACAGATGACGTCCTAGTTGACTTAACTGGAATGGGCACTCTTGGTCAACCTGTCCACTCTGACCCATATACTTTCATTTCCTCTATTCAACCTTGGCAACCCAACAATAAAATCCATGGATATCGAATCCCATTTCCAAACTGGAACCTCTAAAAGTGAAGTAACCCACTCGGCTTCTGATGTTCGACCTTCACTTGTTGACAGTTTGCACACTGCCTAACCCACAAGCCAACATACCTCTTCATACCTTCCCAATAAAAGCTCCTCTTCATATTTTGATACATCATGGTCCCTCCAGGATGAATCGTAAACTTGGACCGATGACATTCTCCAAGAATTTCTTCCCTTAAGTCCTCAACATTCAGAACACACAATTGTCCCTTCTTTCTTAACCATCCTCTCTGGTCAAAACTATAATCCTTCAGATCATCGATCTTGGTTCCAACCTCAAGCCTTCTAATCCTCTCGGCTAACACTGGATTCTCTTTCTGCTTAGAAGCAATTCTTTCGATCGACACTGGTCGAACTTCTAAACAGGACAACATGGCAGTACTCTGACTAAAACCAGCAGTCGATCTTAACTACACACTACAAGTAGTCAAAGCTTCTAAATCCTTCCATTCAGCCAACATAGCTAACACCACATTCTGATGTCTTCTGCTAAGAGCATCCGCTACTTTATTTCCTTTCCCGGGTGTATACTCCATACCAAAATCATAAGCAGCCAAAAACTCCAGCCACCTCTGCTGTATCATATTCAACACCTTCTGAGAGAATAAGTACCTTAAAGGCACATGGTCTGTGTATAGCTCAAATCTCCCCCCTAAGAGATAATATCTCTAAATCTTCAATGCGAAGATCACCACTTCTAACTCCAAATCATGAGTATGATATCTCACTTTGTGCGGTCTAAGCTGTCGTGAAGCATAGGCAACCACTTTACCCTTCTGCATAAACACAGCTCCCAATCCAGTTCCGCATGCATCGGTAAAAACAACCAACCCTTGGTTTCCGTTTGGAACTACTAACACAGGTGCATTGGTCAACAAATGTTTTAACTTAAGGAATGCTTCCTCACATTTGTCGGACCAGACAAACTTCACATCCTTCTTAGTTAGCTTAGTCAAAGATGCTGCTATCCACGAGAAATCCTTGATGAATCTCCGGTAATAGCTAGCAAGTAGATGAAAACTTCTAATCTCAGTCACCATCTCTGGTCTCTTTCAATTATTAACAGCTTTGATCTTATCTGGACCGATTGCCAAGTCCTTTTCTGAAACCAAATGACCAAGAAACATAACCTCTTTCTTCCAAAAATGACATTTTGAAAACTTTGCTTTTAGCTGATGCTGCCTCAGCGTCTCAAGCACCACTCTAAGATGATCTTCATGCTCCCTTTCATCCTTAGAGTATACTAAAATGTCATCTATAAACACCAACATGAACCATCCAAATACTCTTGGAAAACTCGTTTCATCAGATCCACGAATAAAGCAGGTGCATTCGTCAACCCAAATGGCATTACTAGACACTCGTATGAACCACACCTATTTCGAAATGATGTTAAAGGAATACTATCCTCTGCCACTCTTAAATGATGGAAACCTGTCACCAAATCCAATTGGGAAAACACTCTGGCTCCACTCAACTGATCAAACAGATCATCTATTCTCAACAAAGGACACTTATTCTTAATCGTCCTTTCGTTCAACTTACGATAGTCAATGCACATCCACAACGACCCATCTTGTTTCTTCACGAACACCGCGGTCGCTCCCTAAGGTGAACTGCTTGGTCTAATGAAATTCCTTCCTTCTAGATCCATTAGCTGCACCTTCAATTCCTTCATCATGGTCGGTGTCATCCTGCTAGGTGGTCTACTTACAAAATCAGCTCCTGGCACAAGATCTATCCGAAACTCAACAGCCCGTTTCAGTGGTAGTCCTATAACCGGCTCAAAGACATCTGCAAAATCCCTTGCTACTCGAACCTGACTTAACTCTTCTCCCACTTCCACAGCACTTAACAAAGCACAACTACTCCAGTCAGAATTCTCCACTGAGAAAATGATTCGGTTATGACTATCAGGGTGTATTAGTGATATCTCCCCATCCTGGCAAAATATCCTAGCCTCATACTTAATCAGCCAATCCATACCCAAAATGATTTCGAAATCTACGAAGTCGAAAACATACAGACTACATGCATACTTTTAACCTAAAAAGTCTAGTTCTAACTGAGCACATCTCATCCCTATAGTTGCATTTCCTCTTATTGGATTCGCAACCCTTAAGGAAGTAACAAGGTATGTGGGTTCTAAGAATAACCTATCAACCAAATTCTGAGCTATCAATGAATGTGATGCACCAGTGTCAAATAGTATCCTAATTGGTATACTCTGAATCAAAAGTGTACCTTCCATCACAGTCTTCCCTTTTTAGCTTCAGTTGGTCTAGCAGATGATGGTCCAACAACAAAAACCTTTCCTTTGTCCGCCCTGACTGGTTCTGGACACTGATTCCTATAATGCCCAACTTGGTCACAGTTGAAAAACTAGACATTCTTCTTTTCTGCAGCCTTCTTCCCCTTGCCTGACCAGCACTCATGAGAATAATGACCTTTCTTGTCACACTTGAAACAAACTAAATCAGCCTTTGCCTTCTTGGCAGCCTCCCCCTTCCGGGCTCCTTTTTTCTTAAAGAACTTCCTCTTCTTTCCCTAAGAACCCTAGGATTCAACCGGCTTTTCTCTAGCACAAATAGCAAGCATCTCTTCATGGCGGATTGCCATCTCCACAACTACATTACAAGGATCACGGATATATGTCAGGGTCGCCCTAGAAATCTCAGGCCTCAATCCTCGAATGAACCTCTCATTCCTCCTAATGACAGTGTCCATAGTAGCATACCCATATCGGGACAAACTCATCAAACTTAGTAACATACTCAATTACCGACATCTCTCCCTACACCAAATCCATAAACTTTCTCATCAAAGCTGACTTAGCAACTTCAGATAGAAACCTCTATTTAAATCTCCTTCTAAATTCAGCCCATCTCAACTCTTCCTCCGAAACTCCGACAGTAACACTGTAACGCCCCACCTCTATACCCACGCTAGCCAAGAACACTACGATGTCATGCTGTCAATTAGCACGGATAATAAGGCTGTGGAGGAGCGACCATCCATGTAACTTCTTTGTGTGAGCACCGATATGTCAGATAGAATAAAATGCATATCATTTAAGGAGGAAATCCGACATACCGGTACAAACTCAAAGCTATCACACGGTGGCTATATATAATCTTCGGAAACAAACATAGAAATAATCATAACATAAATCAGTCACAGACATCCATATCACAAAGGCGGAAGAAGATATGAATAAATATATATCACATAAATGTGTACATCAGAGTAGTGGTCGGAAAGATCCACGATAATACAAAAGAATAGCAACACGTGCTATACAAAAGAATAAGTACACAACATAGAGTCTATTTCGCAAATGTGTACATCCAAAAACTACTAATCTATGTAGTTAGCCAAAAGTCAGACTAATCCTGGAGAGAAGTCAAGCAGAAGCACATGTAACATCTCGGTCTGACCCGAGTATTATTTATAAGAAAATAATAAACGGATCAGTCTAGCTATAAATATCAGATGATATGATATAAAGTATAAGACATGGCATGAACATGTAATAACCATCGTGGCATACTACTACAAGTATGCAATTGGAAATCAACAAGAGATTAATCAATATCACAAGAATCTTCTCAAAGATAAAATAGGGTATCATACCCTAAACTTGTATTCACAACAAGTCAATAACAAATGAATTCACCAATGCACAAAAATTGATATCATATCAATGAAAATCACGAAAATTGGTGAAGAACAAAATTCCAAAAATAATCACAAAAAATCCAGAAAAAACACATAAAAAGGGGGAGGCCTAACACATGAACGGGAGCATGAAATCTCACCAACGCGTATAACACATGAATGAGAAGCTATCTCATGGAAGCTATCCATTAAATTTTAACACATGAACGGCTCGAAGACCATGGGGCGCTACCCCATATATGTGATGGTTAAACATCACAAAAGTGGGGTCTAGTCTCCCTCGCAGACAAAGAGACATCGCTCAATCGCTAGTCTAAATCAAATCACAAAAATGATCGTCAGGATCATCGAGAAGTGTCAATCACACCAAGCTAGTAAATATATGAATTTAGCTTCATGTTCCATAATCACTTGCTTAACTTAAATATTTACGAACAAGCTGTAGATCTTCACTAGAAAATTGTCACAAAAGGGTTCAATCGAACAAGTCCAAGAATTAACCGACGAAGCAAACGCAAGCATTTCATACCACTCATTTTACTAAGCCGTTTAATTAGATTTCTCATCCGAGTGAAGTAAAGGCTTGTATATACTAGTAGATTGGAAAACGGTTTGAGGAAAAGAACTTTTTAGTTAAAACAGTGTTGAAATTGCTTTGATGAAAGAGTTTTGATATTCACTACTAGTATTGAAGCCTTCACATTTTTAAAGCGACAAGTCACAAAACGATTGTTGAAACAAATCGAATCACATAAATTCATGTTCGAAGACGTGAGTAAAGTCCAAAGAAATCAATCCCAAAACCATCAAAGTAGAAATATACTTGCGACCTAAAGTGGTCGAATTAAAGTGCAACGGCTTTAAGTCAAATAGATCGAACGACCTAATGGATGTGACCTAGGGGTCTTAGGGGTCAAGCGACCTAGTGGTTGCGACCTAGAGATGTTCACGAGTTAGCATTAAACAAGGCCAAACGACCTAGTAGAAAACAAGGTCTAACGACCTAACACCAAAGTTCCGAGCGACCTAACGAGGTACCAACCCGAGCGACCTAACGACATAAAGAGGTAAAGGCCTAACTACCTAATGGAACACGTGAGCGACCTAACGAGGTAAAAGATGACAAGGCCGAGCGAGCTAACGAAGTCCGGAGTCGAGCGACCTAGCGACACAGTGTTGAGCGACCTAACGAGGTCAATGTTGAACGACCTAACGGAGGAAGCGACCTAACATAAACAAGGTCATGCGACCTAAAGGGGTACGCGACCTAAAGGGGTACGCGACCTAAAGGGTTCGCGACTAAAAGGAGTTCGCGACCTAAAAGGGGTTCGCGACCTAAAAGGGTACGCGACCTAAAGGAATTCGCGACCTAAAAGGGGTTCGTGACCTAAAAGGGTTCGCGACTTAACGAGGTATGCGACCTAACTGGGTACGGGGTCAAGCGACCTAGTAGTTCGCGACTTAAGTGTGGCCGAACGATCTACGACCTAACTTCTTCAAGCGACCTACAACCTAACTGCAGGCGAGCGACCTAAGTCCAGAATCAAAAATCTGCAGTCTTTCTTCCTCGAGGCAGCGCGACCTAAGGCCCAGGATTGCAAACACACACGAAAATTTGGTGTTTTCACCCATTCAATCCAAATCCAATACAAAAAAACATGCTAAAGTGATGGGGAATCATTCCCAACAGTCCAATGACGATTATAGGCAAGATGTGAGATTAAAAATCTCACTTTTACACTAAAATGGATGAAGATGAAGCTTGAAAGCAAGGAGAAGCAATCCTAAGCTTGAATCCAATTTCTTCTACTTGAATTTGGAGTTGAATGTTGGATTTGCAATAGAATTTGAGTTTGGAGTTTTAATTTCCCATTCCCTCCTCCATTTTTGACAAAGCTTGAAGTGTTTGATAAAGTGAGGAAGAGGAGGTGGGTTGGGGCTGAGTTAGAAGGTGCAGTCCAACTAAAGTCAAAGGCGGGAAAAAGTGACGAAAATTCCACTTACTCCAAACATATCGAAGTTTACACTCAAAAAGATCGCAAACGTCATTTTGAACTCAATGGAAGTGGTCTCGAGTCCTAATTTGACCGTATGCAAAAAGTAGCTTTTCGGACCAAAATCTGATTAACGATAAAATATTTAAATAAAATATTTAAATATAAAATCGATAAATATGCGGGCTTCGAGCGACCTACGACCTAACTGCAGGCGAGCGACCTAAGTCCAGAATCGAAAATCTGCAGTCTTTCTTCCTCGAGGCAGCGCGACCTAAGGCCCAGGATTGCAAACACACACGAAAATTTGGGGTTTCCACCCATTCAATCCAAATCCGATACAAACAAACATGCTAAAGTGATGGGGAATCATTCCCAATAGTCCAATGACAATTATAGGCAAGATGTGAGATTAAAAATCTCACCTTTTCACTAAAATGGATGAAGATGAAGGTTAAAAGCAAGGAGAAGCAATCCAAAGCTTGAATCCAATATCTTCTACTTGAATTTGGAGTTGAATGTTGGATTTGCAATAGAATTTGAGTTTGGAGTTTTAATTTCCCATTCCCTCCTCCATTTTTGACAAAGCTTGAAGTGTTTGATAAAGTGAGGAAGAGGAGGTGGGTTGGGGCTGAGTTAGAAGGTGCAGTCCAACTAAAGTCAAAGGCGGGAAAAAGTGACGAAAATTCCACTTACTCCAAACATATCGAAGTTTACACTCAAAAAGATTGCAAACGTCATTTTGAACTCAATGGAAGTGGTCTCGAGTCCTAATTTGACCGTATGCAAAAAGTAGCTTTTCGGACCAAAATCCGATTAACGATAAAATATTTAAATAAAATATTTAAATATAAAATCGATAAATATGCGGGTTGTTACAGACTCCCCTCCTTAAAGAAATTGCGTCCTCGTAATATATAAGGTGGAAATAAAAAGCAACAACCATAAAAGCATATTAACACAAAAGAAATTTGAAATAAGAAGTTTACCTCAAAGAGCATGAGAGAGTAATTCCGGATGTGTACGCTCGATGAATTCTCTAGTTTCCCAAGAGCAATCCTTAAGATTTGAGGACCATTGAATTTTAACAAGCAGAACATCTTTATTTCGAAGACGTTTAACCTCCGAAGCAATAATTCGAACAGGATGCTGCTCATAAGTTAAATTAGGTGAAACTTCAATCTCTTCCACAACACCGGGCTCAAGAATAGAATCGGAATCCCGAAGGCACTTCCGTAATTGAGAAACGTGAAACACATCATGCATGGCAGAAAACTGAGCCGGTAATGAAAGGCGATAAGCCATGGAACCAATACGTTCAGTGATAGGGAATGGCCCAATGTATCGAGGCGCTAACTTTCCCGATCGACTGAAACGTAAAACACCCTTCATAGGTGAAACACGAATAAATACATGATCTCCCACAGAAAATTCCAATTTTCTTCTTCGGTTATCGGCATAGGATTTTTGTCTACTCTGGGCTTCTTTCATCCTATGTCGAACAAGTTCAATCTTTTCTGTGGAATCACGAATAAAATCTGGTCCTAAAACCTGCTTCTCTCCAGCCTCAAGCCAACAAGAAGGAGATCGGCATGGCCTTCCATAGAGTGCCTCAAAAGGAGCCATACCAATACTAGATTGGAAGCTGTTATTATAAGAAAATTCAACAAATGAAATATGATCTTCCCAACTTCCACCGAAATCAAGCATACAAGAACGAAGAAAATCTTCAAGAGTTTGATTTACACGCTCAGTTTGTCCATCGGACTAGGGGTGATAAGCGGTGCTAAAATTAAGCTTCGTTCCCAAAGCTTTTTGAAGACTCTTCCAGAATCCACTAGTGAATAATGGATCACGATCACTAACAATGGAAGAAGGAACTCCATGCAGTTTAACAATTTCTTTGATAAAGAGTTTGGCCAGAAGAGGAACGGTTCGGTTCGACCAAACAGGAATAAAATGGGCAGATTTAGTAAGTCTGTCAACGATTACCCATAAACTATTATGACCCGAACGAGAACTAGGAAGGCCATCAATAAAATCCATGGAAATTTGATCCCACTTCCACATTTGAATTTCCAATGGTTGCAATAACCCACCGGGCCTTTGATGTTCAGCCTTGACAAGTTGGCAAGTCATGCAACACTTAACAAAGTTAGCGATATCAGATTTCATTCCCTCCCAGTAATAAAGTTGCTTCATATCTGCGTACATTTTACTGCTACCGGGATGAATGGAAAATTTGGAACGATGAGAATCTTCTAATATATCTTTACGAAGATCTCCAATATTTGGTACGATAAGTCTACCAAATTTTCGAATGCCTCCACGTAAATCGATATCAAAGTCTTTCAAACCTTCAATATCGGTTTTATCCCTAATATTCTGGCTAAGAAGAGCCAATTCGGGATCTAGCTGTTGAGCTTCAAGAATGCGGTCTAAAAGAGAAGGACGAGCCTCAAGGCTACATAAGAAAAAAGATGAACATAAATCGGAGACGCGATCTTGAATTTCACAAGTGGATAAAACCTCAAGATCCCTCCATTCGGATATCATCATTGAAACAACCGCTTGTTGCTTGCGACTAAGTGCATCGGCAACCCGATTTCCCTTTCCGGGAGTATAAAGGATATCAAGATCATAAGAGGCAAGGAACTCGAGCCAACGCTGTTGACGCAAATTAAGTTCCTTTCGAGAGAATAAATATTTCAAAGACTTATGATCAGTATAAAGTACAAATTTTTCTCCCAAAAGATAATGTCGCCAAATTCGAAGGGCGAAAACGATAGCCGCGAGTTCTAAATTATGTGTGGCATATCTAGTCTCAGCCGGCTTCAATTACCTAGAAGCATAAGCAATAACACGTTCTTTTTGCATAAGAACGGCACCCAAACCAACACGACTAGCATCAGTATAAACGACAAAATCTTGATTCCCTTCGGGAATAATAAGAATAGGAGCATCAGAAAGGAGTTCTTTTAATTTCTGAAAAGAAGTTTCACATTTGTCCGACCAAATGTATTTAACACCTTTCTTTGTTAAGCCAGTAAGAGGCACGACAATCTTAGAAAAGTATTTAATAAAACGGCGGTAATAACCTGCCAATCCGAGAAAGCTACGGATTTCAGTCACGCTCTCCGGTCTCTTCCAATTTTGAATCGCTTCAATCTTTGAAGGATCCACTGATATTCCGGATTCGGAAATAATATGACCGAGAAACTTCACACTAGATTGCCAAAAGTGGCATTTGGAAAATTTTGCTTTTAGTTGATTGCTCCTAAGAGTTTCCAATACAATTCGAAGATGCTTTTCATGTTCCTCCTCGGTTTTAGAATACACAAGAATATCATCAATAAAGATGAGAAAAAACCGATCGAGGAAATCTTTGAATACTCGATTCATTAGGTCAACGAAATAAGCCGGAGCATTCGTTAAACCAAATGGCATAACTAGCCACTCATAAGATCCATAACGAGTACGGAAAGAAGTCAAAGGAATACTATCCTCTGCAATACGAAGCTGATGAAAACCGGTAGCCAAGTCCAATTGTGAAAAGACTCTAGGACCACTCAGTTGATCAAATAGATCATCAATCCGAGGTAAAGGATATTTATTCTTAATAGTAAGATCATTAAGCTTGCAGTAGTCGACGCAAAGCCTAAGTGTACCATCGGACTTACTTACGAAAATAACTGAAGCTCCCCAAGGCGAGGAACTAGAGCGAATAAGTTGCTTCGTCTCCAACTCAGATAATTGTTTGCACATCTCTTCATTCTCCTTATTGGACATGCGATAAGGAGGACGGGTAATAGGTTGAGCTCCAGGTATAAGATTAATTTTGAACTCAATTGCTCGCTTAGGTGGTAATCCTAAGACGGGCTCAAATATGTCGGAAAATTCACGAACAATGCGAATAAGAGAAATGACATCCTCCTCATCATCATTGTCATCATCATGAGGATTTAAAGAATATAAAGATGTAACCAAAGCGGAATCCGAATCTTTAAGAATAATAGAAATCTGCTTAACAGATTGTGGATGACGGAGATAAATAGTCCGCTCAGGACATAGAATATGAGCTTCATAACGATTAAGCCAATCCATACCCAAAATCATTCCAAAGCCTAAGTAACGCATGACATGCAAATCGGTTAGGAAAGAAAAATCACACAAAATAATCTCCACGTCTTTACCACTATGCCATAGATTGCATACTGCAACACCAAAGAAGTGATGCAGGATGTGCCAAAAAATGTTGCTGAAGGCTAAAAAAGGGCAAAGGCAACACTTTCTCGGTGATGCATTTTGCCGCGTTGCCGCAGACCTCAAAGGCAACATTTTGACTATCTAAGGCAACATAAGAAATATTGTTGCAATAGAACCCTATTTAGCTCTATAGCAACATCCATAGGTGTTTGTACCAACATTCCAAAATGTTGCTATAGATATTAACTTTCTGAATTTGTGGGGCCCACAATGTAGAGCATATTTGATTTTTTAATAGAAATAAATATTTATTTAATAAAATGCTATTGCACAGAATTTGATATTCAAACAGTAATTTATTTAAATAAATATTTTATTTCAACATTTAAAATAGTACAAATTCCTGACTCCACTATTTTACAATTCAATGATAAATAACACTGATATTCACATATACAGATATTCCTCACTACATTACTCAGTTCACTTATTACATATGCAGTTTCAATTTATACCGACACTGACAAATATATGATGAGCCGAGTGCCGAGCCGAAGGCGAGGCGAGAAGCGGGTCCGGGCGCAGCGCCGGCGGGGGTCCGGGGCACCGCAGTCCCGACGGGGATCGACCTAACCGGTTAGGTCGAACAAGTGGGCACCGCCCGATTCATCCGATTTCGGAAGATCGAGCCTTCTTTGAAACCTGTCTTCAACTCCATTTCAGATTGAATCCAACATCTGAGCAATCTGCAAAAATACACACTGACGCAGAAAATTGAAAAGAAAATATTTTTGCAGTATAAAATAAAATGTAATTTTGAAAATATTATTTGCCTCATTTATTTAGGTTGTTCGTCATCATTTAATTTTGAATTCATCACACACGAACAACTTGTGACATGCACAGTGTATCATTGTACATGCCACAAGGCCGTGCACACCGATATACACTTGATAAAGTTACAGGGACATGTGAGCACAAAGTCAAACCCAAATCAAAAGACGGGTTCAACTCAAGTGAAATATAAATAAAATCACGATATCAGCACAAGGTCAAACCCGAGCTATTAGCTGGATTCAACGCAGGTGCAAGTTCAAGAAAATTGTCAAGACAACATATACAATGAACAAAACTTTCTGGAATGAACCAGATTCAAGTATACAAGCAAATGCATACAAAATGAAACAATGTACTAGACTACAAGATGAACCAAACAAAGGACAGAGCTAAATGAACTTAAGTGGACAGTGCAACCAAGATTCAAGTAAAACACTACAACATGCAACAGTAATAAACCAAATGCACAAGAACAAAAATGAAACAGAAGTATGCACAACAAGGTCCAAGCAGTTGACAATGCACAAGAACAAAAATGAAACAGAAGCATGCTACAGAAATAAACAGCATGCTCAATGAATTGGTCAGAGCAAACTATACCAGACTTATATGCCAGACATAAAACAACAGTGGACAGAGCTCAACAAAAGAACTCAAACTCACAATTAAACCAAAACTCCAACCATATTCAAAAATACAGACCAACAGAAGTGTCAAGTGAATGAGCTGCAGCAATTTCAAAAATGACCGAAGTCAGATAATATAAGAAATATGAACTCGAGCAAGTCCAGCTACCATATGAAAGCAACCATACATATATACATGTGTGAAACAACATGTATATATATAGGCAGTGCAAACAGGCTCAAAGGACCAGTGCATAGATATACAATGACCAATGCAAAGTGGTGAATACAAAAACATGCATCAATGAAACAAGCAGCCTTAACAAGTGAATGGCCAAGACCAAAACAAAGCAAGACTGGCACAAGGGAAAGAAACTTATATGACTCGAAGGCAACTAAATACAAGAGAAGGCCTCAACATCAAATAAAAACAAACCCAGTGCAACATATATACATGTTCAAGTGCAACAACAAACACATATATACATACATGAATGCATATATATATATATATATACATGATAATGGAAAACAGAAGTGATACAAATTCAAGTGGCCGAGATAAATTAGTTGACAAATTCAAACAGATATATACGAACGTAAATCTAGGGGTTCGAACCCTATATAAACACATTAACATCATCGGCAGATAGTATCGAGTTCAAGCAAGCAATACAGTAAAGTAAAAGCAACAAATTACATACCCGAATACACAGTTGAACTCAAGCAAAATCGAAGGAGCTGTATTCGAAGCAAGGAGCCGAATGATTGCCAAAGCAAATCAGAAGAACAACAATTGTAATCGATCGACAATAAATCGAGTCCTTTGATATTAGCCGAAGCACTAATCGCACAAGGCTGAAGCCCTAGCTAATCTCACAGGAACGAAGACAACGCCGAAGCCCTAGCTAATCTCATAGGAGCGAACACGAGGCCAAAGCCCTAATTTCAGAGCAAAAGAGGAACAAGATAGGAGCAGCCATTATCACATACGAGAAAAGGAGGGTGACAATTTGGTGGCGGAGGCGAATGAGGAAGCAGAAGAAGAGGAGGGTGACAATTTGGTGGCGGAGGCGAATGGGAGGAAGCGAATTGAAATGAAAACCAAAAGGGGATCTACTCTAAACTAGTTCAGGTGGTAAAACGAAATTTTGGGGCAAATTGCAGTGGTGATCCATTTTAACAACCAGATTAAATGTAGACCGTTGGATCGTATTCACGCAGATTGCTAATTTTATTAATTTTTTAATTTGAATACATCTATAGCTACTGCAACATCTTGTTGATACCTATGCTAACACCTTGAAGCGAGTGTTGTAATAGACAAAAATCAGAATACCTATCGTTACATTATAGCTAGCAACACCATGTAATTTCGTTGCAGTAGGCCATCTATGGCGTAGTGTACAAAGCAGACTAAGAGTTGCGGATCCACCAACCGGATTCGCAATTCTTAAAGACGTCATTAAAGCAACAACACTTAAAGAAAAAGTATCGACAAGTTCCTTTGATATAAAAGAATGGGATGCACCCGTATCAAAGAGAACTCTAATAGGTTGATCATGAAATATAATAATGCCATCAAGGACAGAATGAGACATACCTTGACCGCGAGATGTGTTGCCAGGGGCTTGAGCAACGTTTAACTTTCCCTCCTTGTCTTGAAGCTTAGGGCATTGGTGCATAAAATGATCTGGACTTTTACAATAGCGACAAGAGCGGGGCTTTGAACACTTGTTCGAAAAATGGCCCTTAGCACCACAGTTGAAGCATTTCCTATCACTGGGGGAAAATGCCTTTGCAGCAGGAGTTGATTGCTTACCCTTTTTATTGGGATAAGGACCTTTGAACTTGTTAGGCCTTTTCTTGTGGTTGAAGTTTGGTTTGGCAGCCACCACTTCAACATCACTGTCCCTATCAGCCTCTTCAAGACGAAGAGCGATAACGATGAGTTGATCGAAAGAAACTTCTAATTTTAGAAGTAATGGCTTCTGGAGATTCTTGTTTAAGCCATAGACGAACCTCTGGTTCTTCTTCAATGGGGTGTTGATGTATTCAACCCCATATTTAGACAGTGACTCGAAGGATGCGACATAATCTGTCACGGAAGATTCACCTTGAACAAGGTCTATGAAACGACGAGCCAATGTCACCTTCTCTGCTTCTGGTACGAATTTTAATTCGAAGCGTTCCCGGAATTGCTCCCAGGTGAGATCTGCTTCATTAATTTCAGAAATAAGAAGTTCGTACCAATCCAATGCTCTCTCTTGGAGCATACTGGAAGCCACCTGAACATGGTGAAGATCGACCAGATTCATGCGAGAAAAGATTCGATCGCATGTTCTTAACCAAGCCTGGACCTCGATAATAGTTTCGGAACCTTTGAATGGTTTCCCACCCAAGTTGGTATAATCGTTGCACAAGCGTGCAAATCCAAACTTAGGATGAGTAGGTTCCTGATTAAGACCAGCTGCTTGAGCATTCTTTACTAAATCAAGAAGCTGTTGAGCAGTCATAAAAACTCCATCCTGGGGAGTGACAGTAGATGGTCCAGCTCTGGGACGACCTGGTCTAGACATTCTCTTCTCTAAGAAAGAGAGAAGAAGAAAAAGGTTATTCACCAAATGAATATCAAGCAATCTTGATAGATGAAACAAGGAATCATAAAGAAAACAAGATGAATCGGTTCGAAGGCTCGAACTAAATCCTGAAACACGACTCCTAAGGTGGACTTAGGACGATGATCCTTGTTAAGTTATTCTAAATTGTTCCGAAGTTTGGCTCTGATACCAAGCTGTAACTCCCCACCTCTATACCCACGCTAGCCAAGAACACTACGATGTAGTGCTGTCAATTAGCACGGAGAATAAGGCTATGGAGGAGCGACCATCCATGTAACTTCTTTGTGCCAGCACCGATATGTCAGATAGAATAAAATGCATATCATTTAAGGAGGAAATCCGACATACCGGTACAAACTCAAAGCTATCACACGGTGGCTATATATAATCTTCGGAAACAAACATAGAAATAATCATAACATAAATCAGTCACATACATCCATATCACAAAGGCGGAAGAAGATATAAATAAATATATATCACATAAATGTGTACATCAGAGTAGTGGTCGGAAAGATCCACGATAATACAAAAGAATAGCAACACGTGCTATACAAAAGAATAAGTACACAACATAGAGTCTATTTCGCAAATGTGTACATCCAAAAACTACTAATCTATGTAGTTAGCCAAAAGTCAGACTAATCCTGAAGAGAAGTCAAGCAGAAGCACCTGTAACATCTCGGTCTGACCCGAGTATTATTTATAAGAAAATAATAAACGGATCAGTCTAGCTATAAATATCAGATGATATGATATAAAGTATAAGACATGGCATGAACATGTAATAACCATCGTGGCATACTACTACAAGTATGTAATTGAAAATCAACAAGAGATTAATCAATATCACAAGAATCTTCTCAAAGATAAAATAGGGTATCATACCCTAAACTTGTATTCACAACAAGTCAATAACACATGAATTCACCAATGCACAAAAATTGATATCATATCAATGAAAATCACGAAAATTGGTGAAGCACAAAATTCCAGAAATCATCACAAGAAATCCAGAAAAAACACATAAAAAGGGGGAGGCCTAACACATGAACGGGAGCATGAAAACTCACCAACGCGTATAACACATGAACGAGAAGCTATCTTATGGAAGCTATCCATTAAATTTTAACACATGAACGGCCCGAAGACCATGGGGCGCTACCCCATATATGTGATGGTGAAACATCACAAAAGCGGGGTCTAGTCTCCCTCGCAGACAAAGAGACATCGCTCAATCGCTAGTCTAAATCAAATCACAAAAAAGATCGTCAGGATCATCGAGAAGTGTCAATCACACCAAGCTAGTAAATATATGAGTTTAGCTTCATGTCCCATAACCACTTGCTTAACTTAAATATTTACGAACAAGCTGTAGATCTTCATTAGAAAATTGTCACAAAAGGGTTCAATCGAACAAGTCTA
The DNA here is from genome assembly GCA_030737815.1 of Allium fistulosum. NCBI lineage: Eukaryota > Viridiplantae > Streptophyta > Magnoliopsida > Asparagales > Amaryllidaceae > Allium > Allium fistulosum. Next base: position 591,106,078 of record CM060905.1, on the reverse strand, counting down.
AGAATTAACCGACGAAGCAAACGCAAGCGTTTCATACCACTCGTTTTACTAAGCCGTTTAATTATATTTCTCATCCGAGTGAAGTAAAGGCTTGTATATACTAGTAGATTGGAAAACGGTTTGAGGAAAAGAACTTTGTAGTTAAAACAGTGTTGAAATTGCTTTGATGAAAGAGTTTTGATATTCACTACTAGTATTGAAGCCTTCACATTTTTAAAGTGACAAGTCACAAAACGATTGTTGAAACAAATCGAATCACATAAATTCACGTTCGAAGACGTGAGTAAAGTCCAAAGAAATCAATCCCAAAACCATCAAAGTAGAAATATACTTGCGACCTAAAGTGGTCGAATTAAAGTGCAACGGCTTTAAGTCAAATAGATCGAACGACCTAATGGATGTGACCTAGGGGTCTAAGGGGTCAAGCGACCTAGTGGTTGCGACCTAGAGATGTTCACGAGTTAGCATTAAACAAGGCCAAACGACCTAGTAGAAAACAAGGTCTAACGACCTAACACCAAAGTTCCGAGCGACCTAATGAGGTACCAACCCGAGCGACCTAACGACATAAAGAGGTAAAGGCCTAACGACCTAATGGAACACGTGAGCGACCTAACGAGGTAAAAGATGACAAGGCCGAGCGAGCTAACGAAGTCCGGAGTCGAGCGACCTAGCGACACAGTGTTGAGCGACCTAACGAGGTCAATGTTGAATGACCTAACGGAGGAAGCGACCTAACATAAACAAGGTCATGTGACCTAAAGGGGTACGCGACCTAAAGGGGTACGCGACCTAAAGGGTTCGCGACTAAAAGGAGTTCGCAACCTAAAAGGGGTTCGCGACCTAAAAGGGTACGCGACCTAAAGGAATTCGCGACCTAAAAGGGGTTCGCGACCTAACGAGGTATGCGACCTAACTGGGTACGGGGTCAAGCGACCTAGTAGTTCGCGACTTAAGTGTGGCCGAACGACCTACGACCTAACTTCTTCGAGCGACCTACGACCTAACTGCAGGCGAGCGACCTAAGTCCAGAATCGAAAATCTGCAGTCTTTCTTCCTCGAGGCAGCGCGACCTAAGGCCCAGGATTGCAAACACACACGAAAATTTGGTGTTTTCACCCATTCAATCCAAATCCAATACAAAAAAACATGCTAAAGTGATGGGGAATCATTCCCAACAGTCTAATGACGATTATAGGCAAGATGTGAGATTAAAAATCTCACCTTTTCACTAAAATGGATGAAGATGAAGCTTGAAAGCAAGGAGAAGCAATCCTAAGCTTGAATCCAATATCTTCTACTTGAATTTGGAGTTGAATGTTGGATTTGCAATAGAATTTGAGTTTGGAGTTTTAATTTCCCATTCCCTCCTCCATTTTTGACAAAGCTTGAAGTGTTTGATAAAGTGAGGAAGAGGAGGTGGGTTGGGGCTGAGTTAGAAGGTGCAGTCCAACTAAAGTCAAAGGCAGGAAAAAGTGACGAAAATTCCACTTACTCCAAACATATCGAAGTTTACACTCAAAAAGAACGCAAACGTCATTTTGAACTCAATGAAAGTGGTCTCGAGTCCTAATTTGACTGTATGCAAAAAGTAGCTTTTCGGACCAAAATCTGATTAACGATAAAATATTTAAATAAAATATTTAAATATAAAATCGATAAATATGCGGGTTGTTACAAACACTATTCCGCCAATGAAGCGCTGCCCCTTGCAACTGCCTAGATGCTAGCCCCCTCTTCTTCTCATCATCCAGACCCAAATCAGCAAAGATTCTCTCACAGTGCAACAGCCAATTCTCAACTTCTATAGCACCTCTGCTCCAATAAACGATTTCCATCCAAGACTAGTATAGACTCTGCTCAACTTAGTATAATTATTCCAGACTGGTGCCATAGGATTTGCTCCTCAAACACTTCCAGCAGCTCCAGCAGCAACTCCAGCTCGCATCATATTGATGAAAAACCGATACATCATCCCCGCATTTGCTGGTGGATTTCAACATCTACATTGGCATCAGCATTTTGGTTAGCATTAGCATGTCGACCTTGGTTCCTCCTGGTATTAGGTCGAACATTTCCGTTGGTTGTGGTGCTTCCTCTACCAAGATTTCCTCTTCCGTTTCCTGCCTTCATATCTTCTTTCTCGTAAATCTACATACGAGCCTTAGTAAGATACAGAAGAACGGTCTAAGAGAGAGGGGAATGCATACTTATATATATATATATATATATATATATATCAAATACAAGTACGTTACCATAGCATTATCCCAAACCTCGATCTTATTTTCTGATTCATTGGATTATGTTTTGAAAAATCTTTTAGGTTTAAATTTCCTTTAAGTTTCATAAACCAATGCTCTGATACCAACTTGTAACATCCACTATCTTGAGGCCAAAAGCTAACCGCTATAGATGGTGCAGTCATCCATAGTATTAACTTCTAGTGACAAAATACGGTAATGCTAGATACATTGATATAACAGAAACATATTGATATGGAAAAAATTTAAAACAATATAAAAAAACATCTCATTCCATTCCAAATCACATTTCAAATTCATTACATAATCCCAAATACATTAACCACGTTCAGAGAAATATAATTATTACAACATGCATCAAGAGCGACATATGAAGATGCCCCTTTGGATGATCAGAGTATATAACTAGGCAAGTAAATATCTTTAACTTTACAACAATACAGCGAAAAAAATAGAAAAGAATTCTAAATAGCTATCATGCCTCCTGTACATCTCCGGAAGCTTATTCATCTAAAGAGGTATCTGAAAATCTCAACTCTCAAACTACTCAAAATCAATTGAGCACCCTAGAATTTAAAGGGAAAACATAAACTTCGAGTCAGACATAAAGCCTGGTATGAATAATAATCTACCATATCAAACCATTTAGATATCTAGTGAGACCACGCCGCATAGTGGATGGGTTTCCTCTCACTAGTACCTTTCAAAGCTTTTATAAAACCATATACTGTGCTCCTACATCCACAATGGTTAAAATATAGCAATTCAAAATATTATGATGATATGCATACAAATTAAAACATTCGGGAGTTCCCATCCCCTATTTAATTAACTACCTATCATATTTATAGTTTCTAGGGTCACTATTAACCTATTAGTTTTCATGGGCTGACTAATAACTTGTTTAATGTTTATGGACTCCATGTCCAGTTTTATAGTTTTCATGGGCTTACTATTAACTTGTTTAAATTTATGGACTCCCTGTCCTACTTCATAGTTTTCTTGGGATCATTAAGAACCTATTGGCCCTTGCCAATAACTTCATTATTTTATGGTTTCTCCCTGAACCAATTGGTAGCTCCAATAACTTCCCTCTTATCCTAGTTTTCATGGGTTGACTATGAACCTATTGACTTCTATCAATAACTTAATCCGGATATAGTTTTCATTAGTTCATTACAAACCTATTGGCCCCTTCCAATAACTCAATCTAATCATAGTTTTCATAGGTTTACTATGAACCTATTGGCATCTACCAATAACTTTTCCTAAACATAGTTTTCGTGGGTTTGCTATGAACCTGTCTACCCGACAACTTCTTTAATCAATATTTAAACATCCTACATTTTGGTCTATCTGACATAATGGATGCAATTCTACTCATTCAGGAGTTAATTTAAACTTATATTCAATACTAGGTCAACCTAACTGGTTATTCTACCCTTTCTCCCCAAATGTTGTTATGGGTCCATTATAATGTGAATATATATATATATATTTGAAGAAGCGAACATAATATCATAATAATACCAACACATGTGGGTTTAACATCCTTGATATCATTTTATATAAAACTTGGTTGATCCCTTTAACCTATTAATCAAGGAAAACTTCTTCAAAAACTTCATACTTAAATCATTACAAAACTCTTTAATTATGCCATGCTTTTCCTTTAAAATGAGATTGGGTTATTTGTTTTGAAATCTAAGGCTTTCGAAACCTTTAATCATTACTTTCGAAACCATTGGAACTCTTCCTTTCGAAAGCATTAAAATATTCTTTTCAAAACTCTAGGCACCTGCCTTTCGAAACACTTTAAAACCTTTCTTTCAAAACCTTTTGAATGTATTAAAGTGAAACCATTCAATTATAGAAGCATAGCTTCGAAACCATATGAAAGTACCCCTTTCGAAACCATTGAAAGTACCCCTTTCGAAACCATTGTGTTTATATTCAAAATATCTTTTGGGTCAAAGTGAACATAAACGAAAGTATCCCTTTCGAAATCATTTACCTTTAACTAGAAATGATTAGGGGAAAACTTGATGGCTTTGGAACCATACTTTCGAAAGCTTCAAAATATTAAGTAAAACAATGAAGGATAGCATCAAAACCCTCTTTCGAAGCTATTGCCTTTGAAACCCTTGAACACTATCAAAAGCTTTTTAGGAAGTGGCTCATATTTACAAAACAAATACTACCTTTCGAAAGCATTGATGTCTTCAATTCCTTCAAAAGGCATAAGGTCGGCAGAAGGGTTTCGGCTAGGTCGAAACTACCCCTTTTGAAATCATTAGTTTGGAAACTAAGTTACTCATTCGTAAGCTATACTTTAAACAATAAGGCAGCAACCCCTTTGAAAGTCATTTTAGAAAACCCTTTAGAAAGCATGTGTTTCGAATCCTTCAAAAACTTTTATTAAAACAAGGTAGGCGCTTGTCTTTTGAAGGTAAAACAAAGGTTTTGACCACTATCGAAAGCAATGGTTTCGACACCATGTCCTCTGCCTTTCTCCAATCCACTATGTACCAATGTGTATTGATACCTTGTGTTGGTTTCGGCTTGGTAGGTTTCGACTTGGTTGAAGTGGAAGCATAGGGTCGAAAGGTGCTTGTGAAAGAGGCGAAACCCACTTTTCTGGGTAAAACTGATTTAATGCCAATTAAATCAAACACTTTCTAACTAACCTGCCTACTTGTAAACATGTGATTGGTTGACTCAACTTTTCAAATTACTTTCCAAATAACACCGCCGCATAATTTCAGATCTAAACCAAGATTAATGTAACAAATAAGTCATTCCATTAAGCAAAACAATTAAATCATTTAGGTCCTCCTTTCAAAATAATTTAGCTCTCATAGTAAATCACTTAGGAAAATCCCCAAAAATCATAGAAATTCACTTTTAATATGTTATCAAACATATCTAAATTTCAAACCCAAATTCTCAATATAATTTTCAAAATAAATTTCTAAACCAAATTAACCATATTTTCCTTTATAAATTCATAATAAATTGCCAATAACTTGGAAAATTATGAAAATTAAAACCCACCTCCAAAATCATGTTTTACATACCATATAAATTCCTCATGGCATACAAAAATCATTATAATCGGTTTTACCCTTTAAACAGTATAAAATAATATTTAAACATTTTTTATTTAAATCAAACATGTTATTATCCAAGCATATCATCATCCAAATCTTCATTAATATGGATTTAAACTTAAACCTAAAAATCAAATGATCATAAAACAAAATAGAGATGATCTAGATTAATATTCACCTTGATTATGATAAGGAATTTGAGATTTGATTGAGATTAATCCCCTTACTTAAATCCCTAGCTTTGATTTAATTTTCTTCTCTTTTCTTCCTTAGCAATGGCCGGCTATTCTTCTCTTTAGTTTACGTTTTTGTGAAAAAAATGAAAAATGAACGTGAATGGATGGTAAAGCCGTGGATATATAAAGGTTTTGGTAAAAAGGTGCGGCTATTTCCCAATATGCCCTTGTGTAAATTAATTAGCTTATAAGCCATTCTTAAGCCCATTTAAATAATTAAGCATGGCCTTTAATTATTTATTCAAATATCAATCCCCTTATCGCTTTAATGTTTTCATTATTCTATTTAATTTATCTAAATTAAATCTCTTGAATAATGTTATTAAAAATTAAGGGTGTTAAAGGTTCCCCTCCTTAAAGAATTTCGTCCTCGAAATTCAATAAGGACTAAATACTGAAAATAGCAATCACCTGTAACCACTCCTAACAACCATACTTGCCTACCTGACTAGCAACTATATATATAAAGCTAATATAGACATACCCTCAAAGCAGATCAGGATAAGTATCTCTAATCCTGTCTTCTGCCTCCTAAGTACTATCCTTCTCATTGTCACTCCATTGAACTTTCACCAACCGAACTGTCTTATTCCTCAACCTTTTCTCATCTCTCGCTACAACTCGAACTGGTTGTTTAACAAAAGTCAAATTAGGGTCTATTATCAAATCTTCCAACCCTATCGGAGGTATAGTAGTCTCTGGATCATACACATACTTGCGAAGATGAGACACATGAAACACATTATGGACACCTGCCATACTGCTTGGAAACTCTACTCTGTATGCGAGCTTCCCAATCCTCTCTATACTTGGAACAGATCAACATATACCAGTTTCCCTGACTTTCCAAATCATACCACACCCTTCATCGGTGATATCTTAATGAAAACCTTATCTCCAACGGAGAATTCTAGGTCCTTACGCCTCCTATATTTGTAACTTTTCTATCTGGACTGAGCTTCCTTCATCGTTTCTCCGATTAGCTCAATCTTCTCTGTCGCCTCTCTAACAAGGTCTGGACCTAAGACCAATCTGTCTCCAGTTTCTAACTAACATGCTAGTGATTTGCATGGCCTTCCATACAAAGCTTCAAAAGGTGCCATTCCTATACTAGTCTTATAACTATTGTTATAAGAAAACTCAACCAAATGTAGGTTATCTTCCCAAGATCCACCAAAGTTCAATACAAAAGCTCTCGATAAATTCTCGAGTACCTTATTGACTCTCTCTGTCTGCCCATTCATCTAAGGGTGATATGCAGTACTCATTATGAGCTTAGTGACAAATACATCCTGCAGACTCTTCCAGAATTCGCTAGTAAACAATGCACCTCTGTCATTGACTATACTACTAGGAATCCCATGTATTCTAACTACATTCTTCATGAACAACTTAGCTAAAACAGGTGCCATCCTAGTTGACTTAACTGGAATGAAATTGGCAATCTTGGTCAACCTACCCACTATGACCCATATACTTTCATTTCCCCTATTCGACCTTGGCAACCCATCAATAAAATCCATGAATATCGATTCCCGTTTCCAAACTGGAACTGCTAAAGGTTGATGTAACCCACTCGGCATCTGATGTTCGGCCTTCACTTGTTGTCAGTTTGCACACTGCCTAACCCACAAGCCAATATCCCTCTTCATACCTTCCCAATAGAAGCTCCTCTTCATATCTTGATACATCTTGGTCCCTCCAAGATGAACCGTATGAAAGGGAGTGCGGATTAAGGATCTTAAGGCTAATTTAACACTAGAGGGGGTGAATAGTGTTTAATGGATTCTAAGACTTATATGGACTAATTTAAAAATTATGATATAAACAAATGCAGAACTTAATCACAGAACAATCACAGAATCAAACACAGATGCAGAAAGTAAATAAAAAGCAGTAAAAGGAAAGAACACACCAGATTTTATACTGGTTCGAAGTTACCCTACATCTAGTCCTGTACCAAGGCAAACACCTCATACAGATTTTTATTATACCAATGTCGAGATTATAATCCTCAATTTCTAAAGGCCTTGAGGTACCCTCCTATCTCACATGTCCAGGGCAAACTCACTTGATTTACGGGCCACAAGATTACCCAATTGATTTCCAGGCACAACCACACCTTATAAAGAGACTCGATAAACTTTTGATTACAAATTGATCCTATAACTCTGAATAGCACTTTGATCTTCGAGTGAGGGCAGAGAATCAAACAAGAATGAGATTCTAATTTGATTCACTTGAGAATTCGGCAGAATTTTGCACGATCTTAAAAATATGAAAATTTTAGAATATGGATTTGTGGAGAAGAAGGAGTGAAGAAAAATAAGAAAATGGTTTGTTAAAAAAATTCATTTGTGAAGGCTATTTATAGACCAGTAACGGTCATAACCATTCGTGAAGAGATTTAAACGAATAGACACTTCTTTTGAAAATGACCAGTAACGGTCATAACCATTCGTGAAGAGATTTAAACGAATAGACACTTCTTTTGAAAATTGAAACTTTTGAATTTAATGGCCACCATGTCGACATGGGGTATCCCATGATGTCGACATCCCTAAGTTAAAAATAATGTAAAATTTGTTTTGAAAATGGTATTGAACGAAAAACAAGATGAAATGATTCTGGAGTAAAATAAACTAATTTTCCTATGTTTTAAAATAAAGAAGAGTAGAAAAATATATTTTTAGAATGTATATATAAATTTGATTTTAAATCTCAAGTGTATATATTATAAAAGAATATTTAAAAATCAGAAGATAGTTTTTAAAAACAAACGAAGTTTAAAACAAGAGTTTATTTAAAAACAAAAACAAAGAATATTTTAAGGCTAAAACATCTTTTTGAAAATCATTTGAAAAGATAAGTTTAAGGCTAAAACATTTTGAAAAGCAGTTTTGAAAAACCATTTTGAAGTAGTTTTGCAAGCTTCTTCCTGCATAATATCTCATCATATCAGGACTCGAGAACTTGTACAAAACCAGGATGTTCGTGGGTTTGTAAGCCACTTGTCGTAGGTTTGTAAGCTACTTGTCGTGGGTTTGTAAGCCACTAAGAAGGTAGAAATGGGTTCCATCCCAAATGAAATTTGGAATGAAGATTTCCATGCTATTATTTAGTTTTAACAAAACTAGACACTTATCTTGAAATCTTGATCTTGATACTCATGAGTCTTCAAACTTGATTTCTTCATTCCTGATCTTTATACTATACAGTCTTCAATAATCAGTACATGCCTTATATATATCCTGCATAATAACATTCATATATATCTAGACAATAGTGTTAGTATATAAGTTATAATAAAATAAGTTACAAAGGTTGTTGTCATCAAAACCACTATCTCCAGTTCCTAACAATCTCCCCCTTTTTGATGATGACAACCTTATAAAATATACTTACCACTTCGATCATACCATAACTCCCCCTTACACCGACAACTCCCCCTTACTCCAAGCCTACTATTTTATATAACTTCTCCCCGTTTGTCATCAACAAAAATAACCATCCTAAAACCATAAAACTATAAAAACTCCCCCGTAAACTAATACTAGAACAAAGTATAGTAAATGGAATGTGAAAGACATTATGTTATAATTATTCAATAAATAAATATGTATAGGTATATTTCAGACAATCCAATCAACACACACATCAAATCCAATCATGTCAAACAAGTCAAACAAATCAATCGAGTCAAATAAGTCTATTTTATATAAGTTGTTTACAGTTGATTTTTAAAGTTCTTTTCACTCTATTTTATTCAACTATTTTTGTTTAGCTATTTTATCCATTTATTTACTATTATTTACAGTTATTTGTATTTTATTTACATCTGTTTTACGTTACAATTTAGTATGTAAATGTTGGTTTCTTTTTTTTCTTTTTTACGCGAATAAATTAATAAAAGTGGATAATTCGTTAATATGGATTAAATTATAAGAACACTAAATTTATGAAAATTCGATGTAAATAAGACGAACTGTAATAAAAAGAATATAGACTAAAATAGGAAAATTTGACATTGGCAAGCATATTTATAACTAGAAGTTATAATTAAAAAAGACAGAATAGAAGAGCAATTGTAACGTAGGTTATAATTAAGCAGAATTAACAGAAGAGGCTTATTTTAAAGACTTACACTAAGTTAATAAGCAAATATAGCAGAGATAACAGAAGAGGCTTATTTTAAAGACTTATAATAAGTTAATAAGCAAATAGAGCAGAATTAACAGAAGAGGCATATTTAAAAGACTTACACTAAGTTAATAAGCAAAAATAGAAGTAGGACTCGTACCGGCAGCATTCCCCTTCAGTCAGGAACTGATGGTCTCACAATAGGTTAGGTGGGGCTGGGACACGCTTATGCTGAAGTAATGGTAAATAAGAGGTCAATGGATAGAAGCTCAAATAAGGGGATTTGGGCAAGGGGCGCAACTAGATTTTGTTTGTTAGGACCCGTATCCGGCAGCATTTCCCTTTCAGACTAGGACTGATGGTCTCACAAAACAATTAGTTGAGACTGGGCAGGACCTTATCAGTTTAGGATAGATGGTCTCACAACAGATCAAGTGAGGCTGTACACACTTATGCTGAAGCAGGTAAATAAGAGGTCAAAAGAGGGAGCAACAGATAGTGCGAACTGACGGTGGTCGAGCGTGCGGCCTCGGAGTAGGGATATAAGTCGCTATCGAGTTCCAAAGCGCTAAACAAGTGTCTTTTTGCTGTGGGACCCACAAAATGGGACTAGCTTACAATGGCACAACAGAGATAGAAGGCCGATCAAAGAGTATAATTAGGACTTCAACCTAATTAAAAGGATTGGGATTTCAGCCTAATCAAAGTAGTTTTAGAAAAGTGCAAATAATTCAATCAAAACTATCTAAGCAAAGCAAACAGTTAAACAGTACTTTATTCCAGTTTTATCTTTTTCTTTATTTCCTTTTATACTAGAACTGTTGCTAAGTCTATTATCTTTACCTTGCTTAAAAATGCTAGTAATTAATTCCACTCATCAGACTTATAATCTGACCCACTCCTCTATTTCCCCTTTTTTCCTCCATAGGCCAGTAGAGTCAGGGACAGTAGATTTCGGGTTTTCTTGGAGATTCAACTACGGAGTTTTTCTTCATGTATTCTTCTTCTTTTTAGTTTTCATTTGGATTTTTATGTACTGGTACTATTTGAGAGGGATGATTTTGTACTCTGATATTGTGACTGAGATGGTATTTTTCATGAGACATGTGTATTTGGTATTTTGAGACATATTTTGATTATGACTTATTTTATGAAGTTTAATTTTAAACGAGTTATTGTTTAAATGTTTCCACTGTTTCATTTATTTGTCTTGTGAATCTTAGTCTCTATAAAGTTTTAGTTATACCTACAACGCACCACACCTTTTAGTGTTCCTTTTTGGGTATACTAAGGGGTGTGGGGTGTTTCACTTGGTATCAGAGCCTAAGGTTACAAGATTCCTATAAACTTGTTTTAAGAATAAAGTATTTTTCCAAAAGTAATTTATTTTTAAAAGTAGCATATCTTCAAACAAGAAGTATTTTTCAGAAAGAAAATCTTATTATAGAAATAGTTTTTCAATTATAAAAGAGATTTTTTATAAAAATCCCCTCAAAGTCCAGTTCGGCCTTCTTTCGACCCTTTCGAACCTAAATTTTCTTTTCGTTGCATAGTATGGCTGACTGGTTCCGTAGAGCTACAATACAAGAGGTGTAAAGGCAATCGCCCAATACAGCACCAGTATGTGGAGATCTCATTAATCCACCTGCAGCAGCCAATTTTTCTAGGCTATGCAAAGACTTCACTAGTCTAGGAAGTAAGACGTTTTCTGGCATAAAGGATTTCGAGGAGGCACGAGCTAGGTTGAAGGATACAGAGCGGATGTTTAGACTGTTAGGATTGGAGGACCGACAGAGAGTTCAGCCTGCATCTTGGCAGCCGAAGGGAGAGCGTAAAGAGGTTCCTAAGTCAGAATGCTCTAAGAAGCCGTGGTTGAAGAACAAAAAGGATAAGGACAAGAGGAAAGAAGGAGGACCTAAGAAGCAGATCAAGAAAAGCGGGAAATGCAATAGCTGTGGGTTGGTTGGTCATTACGCAAAGGACTGTAAGAATAAAATAATGAAGGGAAAGTGTTACACTTGTCGGCAGCCTGGTCACCTTAGTAGAGCTTGTCCTCATAGAACGGGGCAGAGAGCAGGTGCACTTACAGCGCAAATGTAGGCTTTGGATGCAGCACCTTCTAGTAGTGGACTTGATCGAGGTAGGAAAGTCTCTGTAGAAGGTATGATCTCTATTTCGTATTTTCCTATTCGGACTGTTTCATTTCTAGTTCCTTGGTTGATTATTTGCACTTAGATATCTCTTTAGTAGTAGACCCCATAGTAGTTTCAAAACCCATAGGAGGATCGACATATTTATCCATGATTTGTAGGGGTTTGAAAATTTTCATATTAGGCATAGAGTTTGACTATGACGCCTATGTATTGGGATTTTTGGGGTATGGGATGATTTTGGGGATGGATTGGGTATCCACTTATGGAGCGATATTGGACTGCGAGCGGAGAGTCATTAGACTAGAGACATGCAGCAGTAGGACTCTCGAGGTTTCTTACGACCCACAGGGGTCATTTATGTTGAGCTTCCTTTATTCCCTTGATTCATCACTAGGAGAACTAGATTTTGTTCCAATCATTAGAGATTTCCCAAACGTCTTCAAGGAGGTTAGGGGACTACCCCCTAAGAGAGAGATCGACTTTAGGATCTATCTTAATGACAATGCAATGCCAGTGGAATTGCCCGTGAGACATATGGCTCTCAGGGAGAGGTTAAGTAAGCAGATAAGTGAGCTATTGGAGAAAGGCTTCATCAGACGGAGCATATCTGAGTGGGGAGCACCAGTTGTCTTCACTACAACGGCGGATGGATCCCTTCGACTTTGCGTAGACTATAGAGAATTGAATAAGCTCACGAAGAAGAACCGTTACCCACTTCCTAGGATAGATGATCTTTTCGATCAGTTGGTTGGCTCTTCAGTGTTTTTCTCAGCTTGATTTAGCCACTGGATTTCATCAGCTTAGGGTCGCTAACGATAGCATTGATAAGACAACATTTAGGACACCCAACGGATTCTTTGAGTGGTTGGTTATGCCATTTGGGCTAACCAATGCCCCAGCATATTTTGTAGATTTGATGAGCCGTGTTTTTTGAGATGTCCTAAATAAGTTCGTAGTGGTATTCGTGGATGACATTTTGGTGTTTTCAAAGAGTATGGAGGAGCATGCTATTCATCTAGAGGAGGTTCTTCGTACACTTCACGTTTATCAGTTGAAGGCAAAATTCTTGAAGTGTCACTTTTGGCATAAGGAAATGCATTTCTTGCGGCATAGAGAAGGTCTACACATGAGAAGAGTTTGAGAAACGATTTTGTATATTTAGGTTCGGATTGTGGAAATCCAAAGAGTGGTAGTCAAAGATTGGATATGTACAATAGATTCAGTTGAAAAAGAGGAAAGCCCATGTGTAAATGATTACGAAAATTATAATTGTTTCAGATAAGTGGATTTAACGGTAGTGTCTTAGAATAAATATAAGCATAAACAAGGAATAGGAATAAAATACTTTAGTAAGGAATGATATTTCCAAGGTTTAGGAAGGGTACTCCTAGGGTAGTAAGAAGAAAATCCACTTTATGTCTAGCCCAATAAAATGAAATTGTTAGAATTGAAAAGTTGAAAAATATAATCGTTAATATTTTTGAGGGAGTAAATATTGGGTTTTTGAAGAAAAAAATGGTACGAAATTTAAATTGGTTTTTATATGATTTAATTTTTGTTAAAAATGAAATTCATTTTAAAGAATTGTAGGGCATATATATAGCTCGCTAGTTTCTTTGGAGGTAAACAAAGATTTTAAATATAAAAACCTAAGTGTATTAAGTATCGAAAACGTAGGCTGCAACATTTATTGTTGTAATAGATGTTTTTCATGGAAAATATAGGGGGCATAGACTATAACACTACTATTATAGTAAGTGACTCCCAAAGGAAATGTTTTTACATAATATGTGAGATTTATTAGTATTTATTTTTGAATCCATACACTAGTATTTTTGGGTTGTAGTAACGGTGCTTTACGCAACATCTGTTTTGACCCAAATAAAATGTGTTTTGAAGATAATTCTAAGTATAGAAAAAAGTGGTTTGTAAGTACACTTATTATTTAAATAAGTATAAGAAAATGTTTTCTAGTTATGGATATATAAAAACAGTTTTGAAAATAAGTTTTTCTGAAAAGAAAAGTGTAAGTTAAATATTAGGAAATTAATAAATTTCTTAGAAAATGTCTATCGCAAGTGAATATAGATTAAACATACTTTAATCTATTGGAATGGAATGAATAATGGTATAATTTTCTATGAAACCAAATCACAAATAAATATTTTTTGTGCAAGTTATAAGGAATACGTGAAAGTGATATACAAGGTATGGGAAGCACCATATTTTGTATAGCCTATTTCGAAAAATATAAAATAAGTTCCTTGTAATTTCACATAAACATGAAGTCCTCTTCTAAAGGGTTCATAGAAGGTTTTATCATTAATAGTTTCTTATAAAAGAAAGTAGTTCCAATATATTAAGGTATAAAACCATTAGGTGTAATAAGAAGTGTAATAATTAGAGATGGTGTTAGTTAAGAGAGATATTATAGAGAGTCTTAGCAGAAAAATCTAAGCAATGGAAATCGTATATATTTTTCCATTGATTATGCGCATTAGTTGCTTGCCTTTGTAGAACGTTCAGATTTGTAGTAAGTTAGAAACTCCTCCAAGGTTAGGTAATTGGAAAGTTAAGGGTTTTTAATATAATTGTTCTTATCTACTCCAGTTTTTGCAAAATTAAAAATCTATAAAAAGAAGATGTTTTGAAAACATGTGAGGACATTTTAATGATATCTTAAAGAAAAATGGTTTGGTGAAAAAGTAAATAAGTTTTTGGAAGCGAAAAACTTAGTAATAGTTAAATTTAAAAATCCAAATTTTTATGGAAAACTCTAAAGGTCTTTTAAAGAAAAAGAGGAATAAGTTTTTAACTTAGAATTTGTAAGTTTTCCCCTCCAGGTTTGGGGAATAATGTAAATTCAAAATGCCATAAGGATGCAAGTCTAGAAAGATAAAATGTTAAGTAACCAAGTACCTTTGAATTTAATGGAAACTCGAAAATAACACTTTTGAAAGCAAAAAATTTGGGATTTGATATTTTAAAATTTTAGAAGCTTTAATTTTTGAAATGAAATGATAAATACCAAACCAAACTTTAAAATGTGGAGTAGATAGGAATCATTTCCTAGGTATGACGGAAAGAGTGTAAGGCTATGTAGGAGATAGCAGTGATTACTTTTAGAAGTAATAATAGAAGTTTCCGTAAAGTGTATAGGACACTAGTGAGAACCTAGAATTGTTGCTTCATGTTTGTAGACTATAGAAAATTAGTAAGGTGATATTGGTAAGATAGTAAGACACTCGTGGTTGAGGATGTGTATTCTTGATTTTGGAGGAACTTGGAAAGAGCATCTTCCTTTAGTGGAATTCGCATATGATAGTAGTTTCAAAGCAAGCATTAGAATGGCACCTTTAGAAGCTATTTATGGAAGACCGTGCAAGTCACCTTCGTGTTAGTTAGAGTCTACAGAAAAGATTAATACTTGGTCCCGACATGGTTAAAGAGGCTTCGAAGAAAGATTGATTTGATTAGGAGAAAATACGTACCTCTTATCTGCATCTCTTTGATGATAAGTTTTAGAATTTCCTATTTCCATCTTTAGTTTTGAATAGGTTCTTTCCTTTATTATCCTTTGGGAGGGTAGATCTTAGGATTCAACCTATGGATGGTAGGACTGAATGTAAACATGTTATTAGAACATGTTATGTATGATGGATACTAGTGGTTGCAAGTGGTTGCTAGTGGATGCTAATGGACACATATACTTACACTAGGCATTATTATCTCTTAGGGATCGGCCTAACTAGGACACTAGAGCATATGCATATGGATGTGTGCGCATTTGCATTTTTATCTTATTTCCATGGTTGCTATAGATGGATGATTTTCACATGATTGTTGCATTTGGATGATGATTGTAGCACGCATGTAGAACTATCAGTTATCATTAGGAATCTGCATTCATTTGGATACATAGCACGGACATGATTGCATAAAAAGGAGGCGACTGAATCAGTTATCCGTCTAATCTTTTGCATTAGTTAGGGACATTGACACTACACTATTTGCATATATATCACGAATTGCATTAGAAAAACCTACGGACAATGGATATAATGGGTTATGGTTGAGTAGTTGGTTGTAGAACTTGGATGAAAACATTTATTTCATTCTTCTATCCTTAGAGATTTCGAGGACGAAATCCCTTAAGGAGGGGAGAAAGTAACAAGCCGAAATTTAAGCTATAATAATTAATTAACGAAGTAATTAAATAATAAAATAACTTTGTGAAATTTTCAAAATTGAGCCACGGGAGTTGCACCGTTGTGTCCGTGGTAATTTTCTGGTCAATTTCCATATATAGATTGCCAGAATCTGAGTTAATATGAAGAAGATATGAAATAAACAAGAAACGAGAAAACAAAAAGAAAATATATACATATATATATAATAGGTCAGGTCGACCCTAGGGTCGACCCTCCCCATGGCTAGGTCGACCTATAGGTTGACCTTACTCACGATTAACGTTCTTTTATTTATTAAATTTGATTTCAATTGAAACGACAATTGAAATATGCTACTGTTAGTTATTTACACTGTTATTTATGCTATTAACTGTACCAGTTCACCTGTGACATCTGACACCATTATTTGTTAATTACACTATGATAATCTCATTTGGTTGATAAGTGATTGATTGTTTATTGTTTATATTGGATGTTAAATTGTAATGTATAAAGTGATAAATAGTATGCAAATTGAATTTGATGAAGGATAGTTAAAAATTTGAATCGACATATGTGTTGAATTTGATTTGTTAAATTTATATAATATGACTCCTTGAATGTTTAATTACTTGACATGTAGTAATATGGTTAATTACACCTTGAACCATTTAAATATATATTGTTTTTTTTTTGAAATTGTACTTTATATACAACATGCCACTGGGACAACATATCACATGTCAATAAACGTTCGAATCACGCTACGCAAGTTTCGAACTTGTGACCTCTCACACTAAAGCCAAATCACTTAACCACTGGGACAATGGTATCTAGCAGTCGACCCGCCTACGCACTTGGACGATGTTTCGTCCAGATTTTAACGATGATGTGTTTTTCGATTTTTATTGCATCCTGTGTGTCCATGCTTCCATCCAACGGTTCCCATCGAGCTTATGACGTGGTTGCACCAGATTTAATCCTCAAATCCAACGGTCTGAGATCCACAAGTGACACTATAAATAAGGCTCTAGGCCTAGCTATTTCTCTTATTCAGATTTGCTCCATCTTGGTTCATTGCCTGAGACTGGACCCTAAAAGGAATATTTTTCCAAGGAGAAGACCTTTTTAATTAAAATAATTTATACCCTAGAAGTGGATCCAGGAAGGCTAAGGAAAAGAGCTAAGGACCACAGGTGAGTGTTTAAGTAATTATTTTAGATTTTTAAGTAATTTAAAATAATAGGGTTCTCAATAGTTGTAGTTTTTCTGCAATTTTGAGACCGCTTTTTTATAAGTTGTTTATAGTTGATTTTTAACGTTTTTTCAGTCTATTTTATTCAGCTATTTTTATTTAGCTATTTTATCCATTTATTTACAGTTATTTACTGTTATTTACGGTTATTCGTATTTTATTTACATCCGTTTTACGTTAGAATTTAGTCTGCAAATGTTGGTTTCTTTTTATTCCTTTTTACACGAATAAATTAATAAAAAGTGGATAATTCGTTAATATGGATTAAATTATAAGAACACTAAATTTACAGAAAATTCGATGTAAATAAGAAGAGCTATAATATAAAGAATATAGACTGAAATAGGAAAATTGGACATTTGCAAGCATATTTATAACTAGAAGCTATAATTAAAAAGACAAAATAGAAGAGCAATTATCACGTATGTTATAATTAAGCAGAATTAACAGAAGAGGCTTATTTTAAAGACTTACACTAAGTTAATAAGCAAATATAGCAGGGATAATAGAAGAGGCTTATATTAAAGACTTGGAATAAGTTAATAAGCAAATAGAGCATAATTAACAGAAGAGGCTTATTTAAAAGACTTATACTAAGTTAATAAGCAAAGATAGAAGTAGGACTCGTACCAGCATCATTCCCCTTCAGTCAGGAACTGATGGTCTCACAATAGGTTAGATGGGGTTGGGACACGCTTATGCTGAAGTAATGGTAAATAAGAGGTCAATGGATAGGAGCTCAAATCAGGGGATTTGGGCAAAGGGCGCAACTAGAGTTTGGTTGTTAGGACCCGTATCCGGCAGCATTTCCCTTTTAGACTAGGACTGATGGTCTCACAAAACATTTAGGTGAGGTTGGGCAAGACCTTATAAGTCTAGGACTGATGGTCTCACAACAGATCAGGTGAGGCTGGACATGCTTATGCTGAAACTGGTAAATAAGAGGTCAAAAGAGGGAGCGACAGATAGTACGAACCGACGGTGGTCGAGCGTGCGACCTCGTAGCAGGGATACAAGTCGCTATTGAGTTCCAAAGCGCTAAACAGGTGTCTTTTTGCTGTGGGACCCATAGGATGGGACTAGCTCACAGTGGCACAACAGAGATAGAAGTCCGATCAAAGGGTAGAATTAGGACTTCAGCCTAATTAAAAGGATTGGGATTTCAGCCTAATCAAAGCAGTTTTAGAAAAGTGCAAACAATCCAATCAAAACTAACTATCTAAGCAAAGCAAACAGTTAAACAGTATTTTATTTCAGTTTTATCTTTTTCTTTATTTTCTTTTATACTAGAACTGTTGCTAAGTCTATTATCTTTACCTTGCTTTAAAATGCTACTAATTACTTTCACTCACCAGACATATAGTCTGACCCACTCCTCTATTTCCCCTTTTTTCCTCCATAGGCCAACAGAGTCAGGGACAGTAGATTTCGGATTTTCTTGGAGATTCAGCTGCGGAGTTTTTCTTCATGTATTCTTCTTCTTTTTAGTTTTCATTTGGATTTTTATGTACTGGTACTATTTGAGAGGGATGATTTTGTACTCTGATATTATGGCTGAGATGGTATTTTTCATGAGACATGTGTATTTGGTATTTTGAGACATATTTTGATTATGACTTATTTTATGAAGTTTAATTTTAAACGAGTTATTGTTTAAATGTTTCCGCTGTTTTATTTATTTGTCTTGTGAATCTTAGTCTTTGTAAAGTTTTAGTTATACATACAACGCACCACATCTTTTAGTGTGCCCTTTTGGGTATACTAAGTGGTGTGGGGTGTTTCACTCCCTGTCCTACTTCATAGTTTTCATGGGATCACTAAGAACCTATTGGTCCTTGCTAATAACTTCATTATTTCATGGGTTCTCCCTGAACCAATTGGTAGCTCCAATAACTTCCCTCCTATCCTAGTTTTCATGGGTTACTAGGAACTTATTGACTTCTGTCAATAACTAAATTCAAATATAGTTTTCATGGGTTCATTACAAACCTATTGACCCCTTCCAATAACTCAATCTAATCATAGTTTTCATGGGTTTAATGTGAACCTATTGGCATCTACCAATAAATTTTCCTAAACACAGTTTTCATGGGTTTACTATGAACCTGTCTACCCGACAACTTCTTTAAGCAATATTTAAGCATCCTACATTCTGGTCTATATGACCTCATGGATGCAATTCTACTCATTTCGGAGTTAATGTAAATTTATATTCACTACTGGGTCAACCTAACTGGTTATTCTGCCCTTTCTCCCCAAATGTTGTTATGGGTCCATTATAATGTGTGTGTGTGTGTGTATTTGAAGAAGTAAACAAAATATCATAATAATACCAACACCTGTGTGTTTAACATCCTTGATATCATTTTATATAAAACTTGGTTGATCCCTTTAACCTATTAATCAAGGAAAACTTCTTCAAAAACTCCATACTTAAATCATTTTAAAACTCTTTTATTATGTCATGGTTTTCCTTTAAAATGAGATTGGGTTATTTATTTTGAAAACTAAGGCTTTCGAAACCTTTAATCGTTACTTTTAAAGCCATTGGAAATCTTCCTTTCGAAAGCATTAAAATCTTCTTTTCAAAACTCTAGGCACCTGCCTTTCGAAACACTTTAAAACCTTTCTCTCGAAACCTTTCAAATGTATTAATGTGAAACCATTCAATTATAGAAGCATAGCTTCGAAACCATATGAAAGTACCTCTTTCGAAAACATTGTTTTTTTCTTTAAAATATCTTTTCGGTCAAAGTGAACATAAACGAAAGTATACCTTTCGAAATCATTTTCCTTGAACCAAAAATGATTGGGGAAAAACTTGATGGCTTCGGAACCATCCTTTCGAAAGCTTCAAAATATTAAGTAAAACAATGAAAATAGCATCGAAACCCCCTTTCGAAGCCATTGCCTTTGAAACCCTTGAACCCTTTTAAAAGATTTTTAGGAAGTGGCTCATATTTAAAAAACAAATACTACCTTTCAAAAGCGTTTATATCTTCAATTCCTTCGAAAGGCATAAGGTCCGTAGAAGGGTTTCGGCTAGGTCGAAACTACCCCGTTTGAAATCATTAGTTTGGAAACAAAGTAACTCATTCGAAAGCTATACTTTAAACAATAAGGCGGCAACCCCTTCGAAAGCATGTGTTTCGACTCCTTCGAAAACTTTTATTAAAACAAGGCAGGCGCTTATCTTCTTAAGGTAAAACAAAGTTTTCGACCATTATCAAAAGCAGTGGTTTCGAAACCATGTCTTCTGCCTTTCTCCAATCCACTATGTACCAATGTATATTGATACCTTATGTATTGGTTTTGGCTTGATAGGTTTCGACTTGGTTGAAGCGGAAGCATGGTCGAAAGGTGCTTCTAAAAGAGGCGGAACCCACTTTTCTAGGTAAAACTGATTTAATGTCAATTAAAGCAAACACTTTCTAACTAATCTGCCTACTTGTAAACATGTGATTGGTTGCTTCAACTTTTCAAATTATTTTCCAAATAACACTGCCGCATAATTTCAGATCTAAACCAAGATTAATTTAACAAATAAGCCCTTCCATTAAGCAAAACAATTAAATCATTTAGGTCCTCCTTTCAAAATAATTTAATTCTCATAGTAAATCACTTGGGAAAATCCCCAAAAATCACAGAAAATCACTTTTAATATTTTATCAAACATATCTAAATTTCAAACCCAAATTCTCAATATAATTTCCAAAATAAATTTCTACACCTAATTAACCATATTTTCATTTGTAAATTCATAATAAATTCTCCATAACTTGGAAAATTATAAAAATTAAAACCCAGCTCCAAAATCATGTTTTACAAAACATATAAATTCTTCATGGCATACGAAAATCATTATAATCGGTTCGACCCTTAAAACCGTATAAAATCATATTTAACCAATTTTTGTTTAAATCAAACATGTTATAATCCAAGCATATCATCATCCAAATCTTCATTAAAATGGAATTAATCTTAAACCCGAAAATCAAATGACCATAAAACAAAATTAGAGATGATCTAGATTATTATTTACCTTGATTATGATAAGGAATTTGAGATTTGATTGAGATTAATTCCCTTGCTTAAATCCCTAGATTTCATTTAATTTTATCCTCTTTTCTTCCTTACCAATGGCTGGTTATTCTTTTGTTTACGTTTTTGTGAAAAAATGGAAAATGAACGTGAATGGATGGTAAAGCCATGGATATATAAGGGTTATGGTAATAAGGTGGGCTATTTCCTAATATGCTCTTGTGTAAATTAATTAACCTATAAGCCACTCTTAAGCCCATTTAAATAATTAAGCACGACCTTTAATTATTTATTCAAATCTCAATCCCCTTAACACTCTAATGTTTACGTTATTCTATTTAATTTATCTAATTAAATCTCCTAAATAATGTTATTAAAAATTAGGGGTGTTATAGGGTACGTGTCGAAGGCATGCTTTCGAAGGGGTTGCTTTTATTGGCTTCCGAACCCATTTAACTTGTCTTTGTTCTAAAAGAAGCTTTTGGAAGAATTGCTACTTGTCTTTGTTTTTAAAAGGAGCTTTCGAAGGAGCCGCTGCTTTTGAACCTATTCGACATCCTAGCTACCGCATTCATACCTTTCGAATTAGTTAAAGGTCGCTTTTTTATAGCCTTATAACAATGTGTTCGAAAGAAGGCTTTCATTTTCTTATCATTGAAGTCGCCTTCTTAGTGCTTTCGAAATGGTTTTTAGCTGCTTTTAATAAGTGTTCGAAGGCAATGGATTCGAAAGGATGGTTTCGAAGCTATCCTCTTCCCCAATTCTTTTACTTCAGATCAATGCTTTCGAAAGGGGTACTTTCGCTTCTGTTCTCTTTAACCCAATAGTTATATTAGATTTTAAACCCAACGATTACGGAAGGAATACATTTAAATGGTTTCGAAGCTATGTTTCCACAAACTCTTACTTACCCAATGCTTTCAAAAGGTATGTTTTAAGTGTTTCAAAGAGAAAGATTCCAATGTTTTCGAAAGGTATACTTTGAGTGTTTCAAATGGAATATTTCTAAGATTTTCGAAACACATGGTTAAATGGTTTCGAAAGAGAATGTCTAAGGTTTTAATCAATGATTTCGAAAGGAATGCTTTTAGTGATTTTGAAAGTGATTGTTTAAGGTTTTAAACAAAGGTTTCAAAGATGTTGTTTTGGCTTTATAGTCTAAAGTTTTCTAAGTTAAAAAGAGGCTTTAACTTATTTTGAAGGGATAGATAATCCCATTGATTTAGGTTTCATCAACATTGCTTTGAGTAAGGCATATATCATGGCATAAGTGTTTTGAGTAAAGCAAAGAGTATGATTTCCTTGTTTTATAAAGATATGATTTCAAAGGTAAACCATTTGTAAAGATTGTTTTCAAGGAAATGGAATTTGACTAGGGTAGTTAACACTAAGTATATGACTCAGATATTAGAAGACCAGATGGGACTGGTATGCGGTCATGCCCTATACTTTAGCTATTAGCCCCTAGCTAATATAAGTCCAAAATTCCAGTGTGTAGGGCTTTATCATAGGTAAGACTAAAATGATGTTACACACAGAAAGAAATACACAAAGTAGAAGTAGGTTATTGGTGAGCCCGCATAACCATTAGGATCAGTTGACCCTTGGAGTAGTAAATTTAGAACAGATCGTCAAGTATTGTATCTAACAAAAGTTAGAATATTTATTATGTCTGGTAGGCCTGAGTCATCCAATGGCTAATAGTAAGCTAGATAAAACTATAATGTTGGGACAGATAGTCCATTGATTACCTGATTTATATACATATATGTTATTAGTATTGTTGCTATAATCTGTTTAATTGCAGAATTTTTATTTGCAAAAGATATGTTTTAAAAGGATATTAGTGAAGGGAAACCCGTTTTGCTAAGCGGCGTGGTCTCACTTAATATCAGTAAACCGAGTGGCAATATAATTATTCACACCGGGCTTTATGTCTGACTTGAAGTTTATGTTTTCCCCTTAAACTCTCAGGTGCTCAAAATTAAATTTGAGTAGATTGAGAGTTAAGGACTTTTCAGGTTTAGTTGGTTGGACGAATAAGCTTCCGAAGGCGTGTAGAGGGAAAAGCAAGATATCTAGGTGTTTTTTAGTATTATTTCCACTGTGATGTATTTATGATTGATATGTCTATCTATCTGGTACTCTGATCATCCAAGGGTGCATCTTCATATGTCGCTATTGGCGTAATTTGTAATATTATATTTGATCAAAACCTGGGAATCATTTTAGGATTATGTAATTACATATGAAATATTGATTTGAAATGTAATCAAAAAAGTTGTTTTGAAATCTATGTTGATTTTATTTCATATTGACGTGCTTCTGATATTATGGATACCATTAACACTATCGTATTTTGTCACAAGAAGTTAATACTATAGATGACTGCAGCATTTGTAGCACTTAGCTTCGGGCCTCAAAATAAGGGATGCTACAGATCACCTCAAGTGCCTTCATGAATTTCCATGAGGATCTTCCTAGCTTCATCTTTGGTTACACACCTGAGCAAGGGAGAGAGAATCCTCTCTGTACAGCACTCCATCCTACATTACAAATCAAGATGCCTTTAAAAGGAGCTTCTTTCCTTCATTCCAGTCTCTAGGGAGTATTCCTTTGAGTAGATAGTCCTTGATCAACGTCATCCACGATTCCTCCTCTTTTGGGTCTCTAGAACCCAATCGACGTTCATTTGATATATGCTAGGTGTGGCCAATACTTCTACTAGAACCAATCCTATTGACTGCGCTTCTCGAGAACTGGCCAGTTTGGCTAGTGATCAGCCTTCACATTTTGTTCTCTGGGAGTATGATTTATTGCATAATGTTCAATGTCGTTGAGTAATTCCCATGCTTTCGATAAGTAAGGGACGAGTTTTCCACCCTTAGCTTGATATTCCCTTCTTACTTGACAAACAACTAGTTGTGAATCGTTGTAGATGTGTAGGGCTTTTATTCACAATTCCTTCACAATCTTTAATCCTTCTATTAACGCTTAATATTCCACCTCATTTATTAGTAGCAAGAAATTCCAGCCTTAATGCATAAAAGATTGACCATCCTTTGGGATTTTCAAGCACAACTCTTGCTCCTGAGCAAAATTCATTTGATTCACCATCGACGAACAACTTCCATTGTGATACTATGACTGTAGTGTCCTCATCATCATCCTGAATTGTGAATTCAACGATGAAGTCAGCCAATGTTTGTCTATTAATTGCCCTCCGGGGATGATAAGTTACATCGTATTGGCTTAACTCGATGTTCCATTTATGAAGTTGTCCCCATGTCTTGGGTCAGTAGAGTACCTATTTCAAGGGTTGATCCGTCAACACCTTGATTTGGTGAGCTTGCAAGTACGGTCGCATTTTCCTTGATGCTATCAGCAAGCAGTATGCCAACTTCTCCAACTTTGGGTAGTTTCGTTCAGCTCTAGTGAACTTCTTGCTAATGTAGTATACGGTCGTTTAATCCTAGCTTCCTCATGCACAAGTGTCACGCTTAATGTGTGGGCATACGCTACCAAGTAAATGAACATGTCTTCACCATCCGGTGGTTTAGATAGAACCGGCGATGTTTCCATATGTTGTAATAATTCCTCAAAAGCAATCTGGCAGTCCTGACTCCATTCAAAAAAATTCTTACCCTTCTTTAATGCATCGAAGAATGGTATGCACTTATCGGTCGTTTCAGAGATGAAACTCCTCAATGCTGCAATCTTTTCATTCAAACTTTGTGACTGCTTCGTTGTAGGGGCGTTGACATTCTGCAAGGCGGTTATTTGCTTTGGATTGGCCTTAATTCTCCTTGCATTCACAATAAATCCAAGAAACTTTCCAGAAGCGACATAGAAAGAACACTTCAGCGGATTTAACTTCATTTCATACTTCTAGAGGATCTCAAACATCTCTACGAGGTCGTTGAGATGATTTCCTAGTATTCATGACTTCACTAGCATGTCATCCACATACACTTCCATTGTTCGCCCGATCTGATCCTTGAACTTTGTATTCTCCAATCTCTGGTAAGTGGCCCCAGCGTTCTTTAGATTGACCAGCATTTACGATAGCAGTATAGCTCCAAGTCATTGATAAAGCTGGTATTCTTATAATAAGGCTCATCCATTATTATCTGGTTGTACCCTGAGTAGGCATCCATAAATGAAAGTAGTTCGTGCCCTGCGGTTCCATCAACAAGTTGGTCGATTCTAGGCAAAGGAAAGTTATCCTTTGGACAAGCCTTGTTCAAATCTAAATAGTCAACGCATGTCCTCCATTTCCCGTTTAATTTTCGGATCAACATGGGATTTGACACCAATTCAGGATATGTTGCATCATGGATAAAACCGTTGGCCAATAGCTTATCCACTTCCTCTTTCAGTACAGCGGATCATTCCAAACCCAGACTATGTCTCTTTTGCCTTACTAAATTTGGGGTCAATGCTAAGGGTGTGACATGCTATCTCTGGCAATATCCCACACATATCAGAGTGCATCCAAATGAACGCGTCTAGATTGGAATGAAGAAAAGTTATCAATTTCTTTAGCATCTTGATTCCAAGCTGCAAACCTATTTTCAAGACCCGAATTGGGTTGTCCATGTCGACAGGGACAGCTAACATAATCTCCACCGGTGCTACCTGCATTTCACCTAAACTCTTATTCCTAGTGTCCATAGACTTATCAAAGTGACTATGATACTCGAGCCAGGGGTGTTTAGTAATTTCTATGCTTGTGGTTCATGAATGTAGAGAGTTTTCCCCGCATCCTTCTGCTTTTCACGATGCTTCGATTCATGTAATTCAACAACATAGCATTCTCTTGCAACACTTTGGTCTCCTCTTATTACTCCTATCCCATTCTATATTGGGAATTTCATCATGAGATAGCATGGGGCCAAAGCAATTTTGAAGTCAGCAAGGCCCGATCGGCCTAAGAAAGCATTACAAGTAGAATACTCATCAACGATTACAAATGTCTGGATGAGACCACCCTCCATTCTCCTTCTTTATGTTCTAATGGTAAGTCGATAGTTCCAACTGTCTACTTAGATTCTCTCATAAATCGTTGAATCTTGGTTCTGCAGGTAGCCACATCCTTCATGCTTATTTTCATTTGGTCAAACATTTTTCGAAATAGATAATGATCAAAATTCCACTATCAGCTAAAACTCGATGCACAACTACTGGAACGAGCCCAACCGATATAACCATTGGGTCAAGAGTTAGCGCTTCTATGCCTTCAGTAGCTATGTTCTGGAATACAATGTCATCGATGATCATTCTTTGTTGCTTTGCCGGAGCTCTATCCTCGATGGCATAGCAACTCTCCCGAGGGGCGTGCTTCAAAGAACTAGCATATCCTTCCATCTCGCCCCAATCCTTCTGCATTGGATGAGGTCCTCAAGTGATGATGTTTATAACCAACATTTGATCTATTCGCATGGGCCCTTTTCCACTGAGTTCAGACTGATTTCCTTAAGAGTTTGGTGCTTAGGGTCCAGTGGGTTGATCAGGGTTTTGCGGTTTCCTCACGTAATGATGGAGCCTATTGTTGCTTATCAATTTCTCAATCAAGTCTTTTATATGCCGACACTCATTTGTGTTATGCTCGTGAGTCTCGTGGAAGCTGCAAAACTTCCTCGATCTCTTTTGCTGCTTAGACGCTTCCCTCTTGGGTGGTTTGTTGTATCACTCGGTTCCTTGAGTGGCAAGGTGGATGTTTTCCAAACTATCATTCAATGGTGTATAGTCTTTAGGCCTTAGATTCCTCAGACATTTTCCGTTCCCGCCACACCTGTTGGAATTTTGATTCCTCTTTTTCTGATTTGCGTTCTTTCCTGCACCTCCTGCAGCTGCTATTGAACTGTTTCCATCCTATTTAACTGCAACATTACTCTAAATCACTTCCTTCGGTTGCTCATCGATAGTTTTGCCTTCAATCATATTTGCTTCTTCCAGCCTTAGAAACTAGTTTGCCTTTCGGTGGAATTCTTCCATGGTAGTTGGTTGGTTCATTTTAATCCATTTACCAAAATCCATATCCGGATGAATAGCTCGAACCAAAGCCATAAATACATGTCTTTCTTAGGATTTCTCACCGTAGTAATTGCGAGGTTAAACCGGTTCAAGAAAACTTTCAATGACTCATTTAGCCCTTGGGAAAAGCCAGATAAGGACATCACGTCCTTTAGTTATGTATTGTGAAGTCTAAACTATTTCAGAAACTTTCTTCCCAACTCATCAAAAGTGGAAATAGACTTCCGTGCGAGTTCTTGTAAACCACATGGAAGTGACTCCTTCCAAGAAGATAGGGAAACACCTACAATGGACAACATTTGTAGCTTTAGCTCTATCCATATGCCATTCGTATTTAAAAAAGTGTTTTTTATTCTAATCCTAAAGTTGCAAGCTCTTGAATTGATTCACCACCGACGATTGAATCAGAGTAATTTGATGTGATTTTATGCTTTAGATTTTTAGAGCTTCTAATGGTGTAGCCGACCTGATAGCGCAACATGGACGGAGTCAATTTATCCTATACTTCAACTGTTAGAACAACATGGACGGTCCATAATGGTGTAGGGTAGCACCCTATACTTCAACTGTTAACCCTAGTTGACATAAGTCTGCAACTCTAGTGCGTAAGGCTTTGTTAAGGGTAAAACTAAAAGTAGGTTTATGTATCGAAAGGAATCTATATTAGATAGGTTATTGGTTGGCCTACAAAACCATTAGGTTTATAGTGAGCCTAGCGAAACTATGAGATTGACAAACAATCAAGTTAACGCTAAGATGATTGTGTTTGGACGAACATTCTAATTTCCTCCAAACGATAAGTTAGAAAAAATTTGGTATATCTAGTAGGCCTGAGTCAGTCATACAGGTTTGTAGTAACCCTGGAAAAACGATGAATTACATATGGATAGTCAATTAATTGAGAAGGATTGGTCAGTTTACCAATTTAGCATGCATGCATATGATTGTATATGTTTATTTAACCATTGTGAATGCAGGAGCATAATTATGATTGACATATTTTCAGAAGATACTAATGAGAAGAAAACCCGTTCGGCTCAGTGGCATGGTTTCGTTAGATCTTTATTATTGAGACGCGATATTAGCATTCTCACCGGACTTTTTGTCAGACCCAAAGTTTTTGTTTTCACGTTTAACTCTAGGGTGCTCATTCGAGTAGTTTGAGAGTAAGGTTTTCCAGGTTTTAGGCTTGACGAATAAAGCTTTCGAAGACATGCAGAAGGCAAAACTAGCTATATAGGAGTCTATTTATGTCCGTTGTGTTGTTATCATTTTGTTTGAATGTATGTAATGGCAAAAGTTGAATCTATCTAGTAGTGAACTCAGTTTAACTAAGGAGGCATCTTTATATGTTGCTCTAGGAGTATTTTATAATAATTATATTTTATCTGAACCTGGTCAACGTTTTGGGATTATGTAATGAATATGGAAATTATTAATGAAATATGTTCTAAAAAAAATCATATTCTTATGCTTCTGATGTTAACGATACTATTAACTATATTCATTTTGTCATTGGAAAATAATACTATTAGTGACTGCAGCATCATTAACGCTTACTTTCGAACCACAAAATAAGGGATGTTACAACTTGGTATCAAAGCAAAGGTTTATGTAAAACCAAAAGAATTTTGAACTTTAAAAGTGTTTTTGGAAACATAATCATAATGAATTAAAGAATGAGATTGGGGTATGGGATAATGCTATAGCAACGTACTTGTATTTGCTATATATAAGTGTATATCTTATCTCTATTCTTCTCTCTCTCTTACACAGTTCTTCCATATCTTACTAAGGTTCGAATGTAGATTTAATGAAAGTAAAATATGGAGGCAAGAAACAGAAGAGTGAATCTCGATGGGGGAAGCACCACAACTAATAGAAATGTCATGCTCAATACTAGGAGGAATCCGGGTCGACAAACAACCACTAATGTGGATATTGGAACACCATTGGTAGATATGGGAGCTATGTACTAGTTCTTTGTCAACATGGTGCAAGTTAAAGTTGCAGCTGGATTAGTTGGTGGTAATGTCGGAGGAGCAAATCCTGAAGTTCAGGTTATTAAAAAATTATGATGTGTTGAGTCGGTATTATGCAAGACTCGGAGGAAAGCCGTTTATTGGAATGGAGAATGCTATCGAAGTTAAGCATTGGTTGTTGCATTGTGAAAGGTTTTTTGCTGATTTGGGCCTAAATAATGAGTAGAAAAGGAGATTGGCATCCAGGAAATTGCAAGGAGTTGTGTAGTACTAGTGGAATAGTGTAATTGTGGGGGTACTAGAGGAGAACTTAACTTGCGCTGAGTTCAGGAGAAGGTTTAAAGAGAGATTCATGTCTGAAATAGCCAAGTCAACTTTGCTTAGAAAGTTTGCTGAGTTAGAACAAGGTGATATGTCAGTGCTTGAGTATGTAACTAGATTTGAGGAGCTATCCAAATATGTATATGCCACCATGGATTCGGTAATCAAGAGGAATGAAAAGTTCATTAGAGGATTGAAACCAGAGCTTGCTAGAGCAACATTACCACACCTTAGAGATCCTTGTGATATAGTAGTGGAGATGGCATGGAGGAATAAAGGGATGCTAGCGTCGTTTAGTAATAACAAGCTGGTAGAGGCTCGAGATGGTCAAAGTCAGAAAGGAAAGTTCATTCGGAAAAAAGGAGCTCGGAAGGGTAGAGCTGCCAAGAAGGGAAAAGTTGATATTGTCTGCTTCAAGTGTGACAAGAAATGACATTTTGCTTATGAGTATCGAACTGGATAGGGAAAGAAGGTCATTGAAAAGAATAACATCAAGTGATTCAACTATGACCAAATAGGGCATTACAAGAATCATTTCAGAGAACCAGCTAAGGTTGAGAAAGGAAAAGTATTTGCTTTGGAACCGTCTGCCTCGAGACCAATAGCGGAGGAGAAAGTAAAGGCTGTGATGGGAGGTACGCTTTTCATTCATAACATACCTTTTAGAGTATTATTTGATGCTAGTACATCATATTCTTTTATCTCTCATTATTTGGTATATAAGCTTAGTTTAGAACCATCATACCTTGTTACTTCCTTAAGGGTTGCAAATCTGATATGAGGGTATACAACTCTTAGGATGAGATGTGACCATTTAGAGTTTGAGTTGTTAGGTTATATATTTGCCTGTAGTTTACATGTGTTTGATTTTATGGGCTTTGGAATTATATTAGGTATGGATTGGTTATGCAAATATGATGCTAGCATATTTTGCCGAGATAAGAAAATATCGATAAGACACCCTAATAGTAGCGATCGAATTATATACTCAGTAGAGAACTCGAATTATGAAGATTGTGCTTTATTGGGTGCAATGGAGGAGGAAGACGAGTTGAATGGAGTTTTTGTCCATAGAGAGTTTGTAGATGTTTTTGAGCCTATTACCGAACTACCACCGAAACGAGCTATTGAGTTTCAAATAGATCTTGTACTTGGAGCTTAACCCATAAGTAAACTGCCTAGAAGAATGAAACCTTTCGAGATGGAGGAGTTAAAGGTGCAGCTAGTGGACTTAGAAGGAAAGAATTTCATTAGACCAAGTAGTTCACCTTGGGGAGCGGCTGTGTTGTTCATGAAGAAACTAGATGGATCATTGAAAATGTGCATCGATTATTGTAAATTGAATGAGAAGGCAATAAAAAATAGATATCCTTGCCAAGAATAGATGATTTATTTGATCAGTTGAGTGGAGCCAATGTATTTTCCTTATTGGACTTGGCGACAGGGTTCCATCAATTGAGAGTGGCGGAGGATAGTATTAATTTGACGGCATTTCAAACAAGATATGGTTCCTACAAGTGGTTAGTAATATCATTCGGGTTGACTAATGCATCTGCTTTTTTTATAAATTTGATGAACCGGATCTTCCGAGAGCATTTGGATAGGTTCATGTTAGTATATATAGTTAACATCCTGATACATTTTAGGAATGAGCAAGATCATGAGACTCACCTTCAAATAGTGCTTGAGACGTTGAGGCAATATCAATTAAAAGCGAATTCAAATTGTCATTTTTGGAAGAAGGAAGTGAAGTTTCTTGGTCATGTAGTTTTAGAAAAATGGTTGTCAATAGATCCAACTAAGATTGAGGCTTTTAATAATTAGAGGAGACCCAAGAAAGTGACAGAGATAAAGAGTTTTCTTGGATTAGCTGGCTATTAGCAAAGATTCATCAAGGATTTCTCTCGTATAGTAGCAACGATGACTAAACTAACAAGGAAGGACAATGAGGTATGTTTAGACCGATAAATGTGAGGAAGCATTCTGAAAGCTAAAACATTTATTGACCAATGCGCCCGTGTTAGTTGTTCTGGATGGGTATTGAGATTTATTGGTGTAGATGCATGCAGAAAAGGATTAGTAGCTATGTTGATACAAAAAGGTAAGGTGATTGCCAGCGCTTCTCGACAGCTTAAACCATATGAAGTTAGATATCTGACTCATCATTTGGAGTTGGTAACTATATTCTTTAATTTGAAAGTGTGGAGACATTACCTTTCGGGAGAAATATTTGAGTTGTTTACGGATCATGGGTCCTTGAGATATTTATCCTCCCAGAAGGAGTTGAATATGAGACAACATAGGTGGTTAAAGTTCATAGCAGCTTATGATTTTGGTATTAAGTATACGCCAGGGAAAGCTAACAAAGTAGCCGGTGCAATTAGTAGAAAACATCAGAATGCAGTATAAGCAATAATAGCGGAGTGGAAAGATTTAGAAGCATTGACAACTTATAGTGTGCAGTTAAGGTCGACGACTAGTTCTAGTGGGCATAATGCTAGGTTGTCTTGTTTAGAAGTTCGACCGGTAATGATTGAAAGGATTTCTTCTAAATAGAGAGATGATTCATTCTTAGCTGAACGTATCGGAAGACTCAAAGGTGGAGTTGAGATTGATGATCTGAAAGATTTTTAACTTGACCAAAATGGAAGGTTGAGAAGAAGGGACGATTGTGTGTTCCAGATGTGGGAGACCAAAGAAAGGAAGTTCTTAGGGAGTGTCATCGATCGAAATTTACCATTCATCGTGGAGGAACTAAGATGTACCAGAACATGAAGAGAAGTTTCTTCAAGGAAGGTATGGAAAAGGATGTAGGCTTATAGGTAAAGCAATGTCTAAATTGCCAACAAGTGAAAGCCAAGTGGTTTGCTTCAGTCTTTAGATATACCAGTGTGGAAGTGAAATTCTATATCTATGGATTTCATTGATGGGTTGCTAAGGTCGAATAGGGAAATGAGAGTATTTTGGTTATAGTGGATAGATGATTAAGAGTGCACATTTGATTCCTGTTGAATCGACAAGGACGACACTTGTTTAGCTAAGTTATTTATGAAGAATATTGTCAGACTTCATGGGATTCCTAGAATTATAGTCAATGACAAAGGTTTTCTATTCACTAGCGAATTTTGGAAGAGTCTGTAAGAGGTTTTGGGCACCAAGCTCAAGATGAGTACTGCTTACCTTCCACAAGCAGATGGGCAAATGGAAAGAGTTAACAAAATCTTAAAATATTTGTTAAGAGCTTGTGTGTCAGATTTTGGGGATTGTGAGAAGACCATCTACACTTAGTCCAATTTTCCTATAACAGTAGTTATCAGACTAGTATAGGGATGACACTTTTTGAAGCTCTATATGAAAGGTCATGCAGATCACTCATGTGTTGGTTAGAGACTAAAGATAGACTAGTTATTGGTCCAGGTTTGGTGAGAGAAACCACGGAAAAGATTGAGTTGATCCAAGCAAGAATAAGGAAGCTCGGTCTAGGCAAAAAAGTGGCGCAAATAAGAGGCGTAAGGATTTGGAGATCTCGGTTGGAAACCATGTTTTGTTAAAGTATCACGATGAAGGGTGTGGTACGATTTGGAAATTCAGGGAAATTGGCATCGAGATATGTTGGACCAATTCCTATTATAGAAAGGATCGGAATACTCGCTCATTGAATAGAGTTACCAAGCAGTTTGGCAGGAATCCACAATGTTTTTCATGTTTCTCATCTTAGGAAGTGTGTTCGTAATCCATAGACTACTATCACTCCGACCGCATTAGAAGACTTAGTAGTGGAACTGGACACGACTATTGTTAGGAAACTAGTTCGTATTATGGCTAGGGTTGAGAAGAAGTTAAGAAACAAGACAGTCAGGCTGGTGAAGGTCCAGTGGAGTGACCACGAGAGAGACACTACTTGGAAGATAGAGAACATGATTAGAGATATATCCTGATTTGTTTAGATGGTACATTTTATACCTATGTTATATGTTTGTTATGTACCTTATCGTAATTTCAAGGACGAAATTCTTTAAGGAGAGGAGTCTATAACACCCCTAATTTTGATTAACAATATTTAAGATATTTAATTGGGTAAATTAAATAAAATAATGTATTGATATAAGGAGAATGAGACTACTAATTAAGTTGGTCGTGCCTTGATTAAGTGGTTAATAAGATTAATTAAACCATAGAAAGAGAGGAGGAATAATGTGAAGGGTAAAATGGGAATAAATCCTTATTTCCTAACTCAAACCCTTATTCTCTCATTATCCTCATTTCATAACATTACATACAAACGAAATAAGAAGAGGCACCGACCCTTACTAGAGATCTAAGAAGAGAAAATGCTAGGAAATCAAAGGATAAAGCTTAGGGGAATTAAATCAACATTTAAATCTCAATCTCTCTCTCTAATCAAGGTGAATAATAGTTATCCATCTCGTTATTTCTTGTTAATTTTCGTTTTATGCCTAAACCCGAATCATATGTTTTTATTGTGTCATGTTATGATTGATTGGTTGATTATATGCTTGAATGATGAATTATTGGATTTATTATGGAATCATTTAATAGATTTTAAGAGTGAAAACCTAGTTTACGACATCCAATTAACTTGAAATTTTAATATGATGTTCATAACATTATTTTAGAACTGGGTTTTAATTTCATAATTTTTCAAGAAAGTATGAATATTTTATGAATTTTCTAAGTGAGGAAAATGATTTATTTCAGATTTTAATTATTAAAATAATTAAATAATGTTTTTGGTTTCGAAATTTTTATATGTTAAAGAATATATTAATTCTGATTTTCAGTGATTTTTAGGGATTTTTCTTAAGTGTTTATGATTTTATATGAATTTATTAGGCTAAAAAGGCTAAATAATTATATAAGTTAAATGGTTCGCAAAATACTTTGGAAATGATAAATCTAGTTTATTGTAGTTTTTTGGAAAAGAAATTGATAAGGTATAGTTTTAACCAATAGAAATTGGACGTAGGTTGGGGTTGGTGAAAAGAATTTTTTTTTTAAAGAAATAAAACAGTTTTTATGTTAATTACGAGATTGCCACATCGTTATTAATCAATGCCGACGTCCATCCTTGCTACAGCTATCAATGTTGCTTACTTATGTTGCACCTATCTATATCGGCATTACTGATTTTGTTAGTTTTCATTATCAACTCCTTAAGACAGCAATGTCGCACTTATCTATAATGATATTAATATTTATAGCAGTAATGATGCCTCATATTTTATATCGGCTATAGTAATGCCGCTAGTTTTCAACATGGTTTTAAAAAAGGTTGTATGCTTCATGTTTGATGCCATAGCTCAAGGTAGCAATGCTGCAAGTATCAGTTCTAATATTAATTACTTTAGGCAGTGATGCCGATAGTATTGAAAATGGCAATGATGTCGCCTATTATCAATTTCGGCATTATTATTGTAGCTGCATAGTAGCCCAGTTTCATGAGTTCAATGTCAATTGTTTTACGGCATTGATGTCGGAAGTCATCAATGTTGACCTTACTATTTTAAAGTATCTGATATCAATGGTTTTATGATATTGATGCTGAAGGTTATCAATGTCGACATTCCCATATTTCCAAGTTTAAAAGCTTTATACTATGCAAACTTTATAACTTATATTTTATACCACGCGACATAGATGATATTGACCTTATGGACATGTGTTTTATTAAATTCGAACTGTTTATTAATAGCGACTTAGAAGAGATGAAATAATCTATATAGGCAATATTAATGCCATATTTTATTAATACAACTAGTTTCATTGTATGGCTTTATAGCCTAAGGTTTTAGAGGTGCGACGCCCTCAAATTGATTTTCAAGTTAAGGAAAGCTATTTTATAAAAGTGTATATCTTGGCATAATATTTTGAATAAAATAAAGAGCTGTAATTTCCTAGATTTAAGTATGATTTCAAGGGTTAAATCATTAATAAAGAATTATGTATTCAAGGAAATAAAGAGGGTATTTAGCCCAGAATTTTACTAGTGAAATGATTATTCTTATCACCATTAGATAAATTATGATAGGATAAACTGATTGAAGAATTAGAGAATAGAGAACCAAATAATGGGACTGGTGTAGGATAGTGCCCTATACTTCAAATGTTAGACCCTAGTTGACATAAGTCTACAACTCCAGTGCATATGGCTTCGTTAAGGGTAAAACTAAAAGTAAATTTACGCACCGAAAGGAGTCTATAACTTAGATAAGTTATTTGTTGGCCTTCAAAATCATTAGGTTTATAGCGAGCCCAACAAAACTATGAGACTAACATACAGTCAGGTTAACACTAAGATGATTGTGTTTGGACGGATAGTCCAGTTTCCTCCTAACAGTAAGTTAGAGAATTTTTGGTATATTTGGTAGGCCCGAGTTAGCCATACATATTTGTGGTAACCCTGGAAAAACTATGAAGTAGAGATGGACAGTCAATTAATTAAGATAGATTGGTCTGGTTTATCCATTTAACATGCATGGATATGATTATTTATGTTTATTTAACCATTGTGAATGCAGAAGCATGACTGTGACATATTATCAGAAGATACTATTGAGGGGAAAAGCCATTCTGCTTAATGGTGTCACTAGAAATCTATCATTGAGATGGCATAGTATTATTCGCACCAGACATTTTGTCTGACCCGAAGTTTTTGGTTTTCCCCTTTAACTCTCAGGTTCTCATTTTAGTAGTTCAAGAGTAAGGTTTCCAGGTTTTTGGTTTGACGAATAAAGCTTCCGAAGGCATGCAGGAGGCGGAGCTAGTTATATAAGAGTCTATTTATGTCTGATGTGTAGTTATCATTTTGTTTGAATGTATGTAATGGCAGAAGTTGAATCTGTCTAGTAGTGAACTCTATTCAACTAAGGAGGCATCTTCATATGTCACTCTAGGAATATTTTATAATAGTTATGTTTTATCTGAACCCGAGCAACGTTTTGGGATTATGTAATGAATATGGAAATTATTAATGAAATGTGTTTTAAAAAATTTCATATTCATGTACTTC
Source organism: Allium fistulosum (assembly GCA_030737815.1). NCBI lineage: Eukaryota > Viridiplantae > Streptophyta > Magnoliopsida > Asparagales > Amaryllidaceae > Allium > Allium fistulosum. The sequence continues at coordinate 591,069,341 of CM060905.1, read as the reverse complement.
TATTGTTAACCATACTATTAACTAATCTAATTTTGTCACCGGAAAATAATACTACTTATAACTGCAGTATCAGTAGCACTTATTTTCGAGCCTCGAAATGAGGGATGTTACATTCATTCTCTAAACCTTTCCTTTCCCGTTCATTCTCATTTCATTATCTAAAATCAAAACAAAACCTAAAAGGAGGTCGGCCATTACCTGAGGAAAAGAAGAAGAAATCTAAGGACATCAAAGGGGAAAGCATTGCAGAATTAATCTACATCAAATCTCAATCTCTCTTATCCAATCTCAGATGTATAATAGTTAACTAGCTCATTTGTTATGTTTTGTTTTTGGATTTAGGATTGACTATCAGATTAGTTGTTATAATATTTCATGCCTAGATGATAATATCATTATTAGATGGAATAATGGTTTGTTGGAATTTTATGGAACTGTTTTAATGGGTTTTAAAAGGTAAAACTTAATTTTGGATCTCCTATTTACTTGAAATTTTAATATGTTGTGGGAAACGTTGTTCTGGAGACGAGTTTGCAATTTCATAATTTTCCAAGTTCATACGGATATTTTATGAATTTCTTAAGAGGAAAATGTGTATATTTTTGGGTTTTTAATTATTAAAGATGATTAAATTAATATTTTAATCCTAAAAAAATTTATAAGGAAGAAAAAGGAAATTCATATTTTTAGTGATTTTTGGGGATTTTTCCATAATTATTATGATTTTCAATGAATTTTTATTCTAGAAAAGTTTTTAATTAATATTAATTAGTAATACTAATTATAAGGTTTTGCAAATTTAATTGAAAAGGAGAATGTGACCTAACTAGAATTTCTATAAAGAGTATGAAAAATATTTTTGTTATCCAATGATAATTTGACATGAGGCAAGAGTTAGTGGAAAGTTTTAACTTTAAAAGGAAACAAATCAGTTTTTAACTTATTTACAGAAATGTCATTTGCAAAAATGTCATTGGCACAAGAACTTAGAGACTCGATACCTCTATTTAGGCTTGATAAATATAAGAGCTAATGCATGTGATAGATACTCGATATCCATGAGATGTATATGCTTCATATACTCGACACCTTGTGTTTTTAAGGGTTCGACATCTCATGTTTTGTAAAAGACTCGACATCCTAGTTTTTAAGAACTCGACACCCTCTAGCATAGAGGCTTGGCAACCCTATGTGTTTTAGAGGCACGCCAACCCCATGTGTTTTATAGGCTCGTCACCTCATGTTTTTAAGAACTCAACATCTCATGTTTTATAGTGGCTTGATATCTTTAGTGTAGATACTCGACATCTATATTTTAGCGGTTATAAATTCGTATTATGACTCGAGTCAGACAATAAGTTTGTTATGAGAAACCTCCAAATAAAAGTGAAACACACAAAACAACATTTGAGACCATACCACAAAACATGGAATAGGTTTACCCTCACATGAACAAAATCCAAGCTTAAAAGAATGGACATAAATAATTAAATATCGCGAAGAGCGCAAAATACTTCCTGATGCAATTAAGAAAGAATCAATTCAAAGGTTAGAATCGAACACAAAGAGAAGGAAATTTTCCAATAATGACTAGGAGGATACACCTCCTTCACAAAAGTATAGCTCTAGAAAATATACTTGAGAACTATAATGGCTCTTGAAAACCTCCAAGCCAGACCCCACCAACCTTATCGAGTATCAGAGTATTTCATGTCTCCTCGTGCATACCACCGAGACCAACCTAGAGTAGATGTGAAAATACCCTAATCGGAGCAAGCACATATAGCTTGGCCCCTACTCACACTTGATTTAGTCATTTCCGATAAAGGATATCAATGCTCGAAATGAGCAACACATTGCCTTAGATTGACGAAACACAAAGAAGGATATCGAAATCGATAGTCAAGAAATCAACTACCGGGGATAACATGTTATTATCGTATATGGAAATTAAATCTCATACTATTACCACCACTCGTCATTTTCAAACTTGTACTATCCAATTGGTTAACAATGAAGCTGGACAAGTTAAGGTAGTGTTACCTCTAAGCCTTGCCTTGACGTAAATTCTTAACCTTCGAGATAGAGACGAGTTTCCATACCTCGACATTTAGCGCTAAGTATATGACTAAATCCTTTCCATATAAGTGGTATAGCTTATGGAAATTAAATTTCTTACCCTTATCACCCAACTTCGATTTCTTATTCGTATTATCCCTCGATTAAAAGTGGAGCCAAGTAAGTCAGGGCACTGGTTAAACACTCCAGTTTTTAAATCTCACAGGTAGTATTGAATCTGCCTTCTCGATGTTTGGTGCTATGGATAAGACTAAATCTTTTCCATAACCGAATCAAACTTTTAAACTTCTAAAACCAAATTTATGCTTAATTTTTACATTACAAACATTTGTAAAACACATTTAAAATCCTTAGAAATAAGTTAAAACATCCATATTTAATCTTATGAGGAGAAAAATAAGTTAGAACCATTTTTATAAAAACTAAAATAAATGGAGCAAAAAGTCCCACTAAATAGATTGAAAATTTCTTTAAATCGATCCCTTTTTAAATGTAAATTTCTCCAAAAAATTTCAAAGGATGAATACTCTATTTTAATTTTTTAGAACAACACACTATGGATCTAGTATGCATTCATAAAAGCTTAGAGAGTTTTGAAATCAAATAAACACATTTGAAAACTCTTTAAAAACTTGACATTTTACAAAATCAATATAGAAATCCATTTCTAACTTTTGAAGACTTTAGTTTTAGGGGATGTAACTTTTTCCAAGCCATCGCACTTTTTCACTAGAAGTGAAAAAACGTGACTAAGTATTGTTTTGTAAAAACCCAAATATGAGGTCAACGTAAAGAATTTCAAGAAAGATGTTATTTTCAAAGTGTCGATATAGTGTTAATTGCTATACTGACACTTCCACAAAACATGATATATGTCATATATATTCATCCATAAATTTTATAAATAATATACATATGAAAGTAAATAAACATTGGCGATAAACCCCTTAGGGTCTCTCTATAAAAATCCCCTGTAAATCTCATATATTCGATGCATTTCAAAGTGTTCAAGAGCGACCTATTCCCTACGAAGACATTTCGACTTCCTCTTTTCGTCCCCTGCAAAACAATGGTTACTTATGCTTCCAGTTCCAAGCAGAAATCAAATCCAAACAAGCAAATACACACAAGTATAAACAATATAAATAACAATTTATATTTTACATAATTTGTCAATTTTTAAACTATTCTAAATTGAGTTTAACTCACTTTAAAGCAAACTAAGACCAAAGCAAAGCAATACAAGCCTTCCTCTTCCTAGCAACACCACAAGACACCACCTTTCTTGCTCGACTTTAACTCAAAACCCCGAGAATCTTCCATTTTTCTCATGCAAATGACAATAAAAGGGTGTTCGGTCTTCAAACATTATGACTTTGGTATGATGATGCTAAAGACTATATTATTTCAAGTTTATTTAGAATTTTGAAGGAGAAAGAGTCTATTTTTCTATGGTTTTTATTTAAGAAAATATATGGAGATAAGGATGAAGATGATGAAGAAAAAAGAGTGAAAAAGACAATGGAAATGTAAAGATGGAAATGAAGTAAGGAGGTTCTTATATAGACTGTGGAAAAAGTGGCTAATTACCTTCATGTCTGTTTACCCAAAAATGGATCAACACTCTGGATTGAGTGTGAAAGCACCAGCCCTGTTCTTACAAAGCAATAATATAGAAAATATTTGTAAAACGATCAAAATAGTAAAAAGACAAGAAGATTTTTATAGTGGTTCGACTATTAATGAAGCCTACGTCCATTTTATAACTTTTGTTATGAACTAACTGCAATTACAAGTTAAATCTGATTACAATTTGATTTGATCTTGTAAGTTGGATCAAGTCACCAGTGTTAGAGTTCACTGGAGAATCACAGTGAACCCTTTAGCTGGCTGTTGTATGAGAGGAGAAGAGTGAAGAATCGTTTCCGCAGGGCTTCAGCAGCTAGTCTAGAAGAAGATCCAATTTATGTTGCGAGTGGGATTGTATTTAGAGGGGTTGGAGAGCACTTGGTCCAAAGCCGTTTTGCTAGAGACTTACATTTGAACGTACGAAGATGCTCCAAAAGATTTGCAACGAACCAACCTAATATGATGGATCGCTAGAGTTCCATAGGGTATGGATCGCTAGTGATCCATGAAGTTAGCATATTTTTAGTTCGTCTCAATTGGATCATGTTCCTTAGCTTCTATATATGCTTTCCATGTAATTTCATGACTAGATGCTTTGTTTTGATGATGATTCATATACTAGTTGCATTGAATTGTTGCTAGAATCAGATGAATGCCCAGTTCTCGATCTAACTTGCTTGGAACATTGTGAAACTTCGCAGGCGTGCTTAGAAAAGATAATGCTTCATAATGCAAGAAGAATGGACGACCCACAAGTAATGTTTATGGATAGCTAGCGATCCATGGGTGATGGATCGCTAGCAATCCATCACCTTAGGCGATTTTTTCCTTTTTCCTCTTATTTCTTTCTTGGTTACTTATTCTGATCCTTTTGGTTGATTCTTCAGTCGTTTCGACATGACGCAGATTTTCTAACTTCCATTGAATTCTATTGGGTTAAAAACCCGGATAACATTTGCCCTTCAGAGTATGCTTTCGTTGGAAATAAGGCATGCTCTGGAAGTTACTGCTTTTGACTTCCTGTTCAGTAAGGTTTAAATGATCGTATTGAGGCCATCATGCGAATTTGGCTTTGGTTATTTAGCTGTCCGTTGAATTATGATGGGAATTGTCATAGCTCATAACAATAAATCAATTTCGGTTTCACAACTTTCACGACGCTTGCGAATAACACGTGGATTGTACTTGGAAAATTTGTAGGAGATTGGTTGCAATTTGATGGATCGCTAGCGATCCATCCATAGCCTATGGATCTCTAGCGATCCAAAGACTTAGCAGTTTTTCGTCCAATCTCCTATTTAGCTTCCCATTCAAGCTGACCCTTCTCTATCTCATTCTTTTGCGACTCGATCCTCCTACCTTGCGACCGAAACCAACATATTCAAATCCTAACCTTGCTTCTGCCTTCGTCGTCATCGATCTCTGCCGCCGAAACTTCTTGCCATCGACCATACTTGACCTCGCCGTCACCTTAACCTAGCCCCTAAATCTCATCACTACATCTTTTGGATCGCCGCCGACCCTACCCACTTGGATCGCCACCGATCTTTCCTACCTTAAGTCGCTAACTCCTTCCCAACAAACTAAGTTCGATAGTTCACCTTTTGATTCCTGATTAGAGGTGGGTAATGCAGATTTTGACGTTTGTTTGGGAATTCGACGTTGAGGTTGTATTAGTGGTGATAGTTATGGAGAATTCGAGTTGATTGCGATTTTATGGAAGAAGGTAGTAAATCAGGTCTTGAGTTCTTCACGGAACGAAATCTGGGTTGTGCCCCGGTGCTTGACATGTTTTTCTATCTTCGTCCATAGAATCAGAATTAATTTGCACTGATTTACGTTGTTAATCCGGCATGACATCTTGTGGATTGGTTTTGATTTTTCTAGGAGGTAATGATATCTTAGGGTGGCATCTTGTGTGCAGCTTATGCTGTTGTCACCTTCCGGAGGGCTAAGATCGATTTATGCTGAGATTTCTCCACTTGATTCGCACCCATCAACCTATAGTTGCTTACTTAGGATTGGTCCCATTATTGCACGATCGATGTACCTGGAATGGAAAGAGCTTCCCGTGCCACTTTGGACAACGGATTCGTTATCGATCGCTGATCGATAACGGGTAAGTGTAGGAGAAATAACTCTAATGAGTGATACGAGAAGCTTTTTTTCTTTCCTCGCTGCGAGTGAACTATCTACACATGATAGAGCGTTTGTAGTGTTTAGGACACCAAGCCCATCCCACATAGATAACACACCGCACTTTCCCCGGTCAACATTTGGAACCCGATGTGTTGGCATAAATCGATATTTCTTTTTAGAGTTTAAGTGTCGTAGGGAGACTTTTAGTTAAAAATAGAATTACCTAACTGTGTTAGGTACAAGTTCTGTTATATAAAATGAAGCATTTGTCATCTCATCATAAGTCCAATGGAAGAAGTCCGGCACTTTCAAAAGTTGAATCGTCGTCAGTTGCGCCTTCATGAACAATTTCAGTAGCGCCTACTTCTTTAATACCGCGAGCTGAATACGATCAATTGATTCCGGTTGGTCAGGTTGTAGATCAGACTCCTCTAAATTTTAGAGTTCTACTCAATCCGCCGAAAAGAGCTTCCTTCGTAATCTCTGCTAAAGTTCTGTATAACATTTTTTTACAACATGGCATCCCGGATGATGACGTGCGCTTTCTGTCGAAGAATGAGTTCGCACATACGTCGCCTTTAGGATACACCGCTTGCCATCGGTACATGTGCTTAAATGGAGCAGCGCCTCCTTTCAATCACTTCTTGAGAGATACTCTTCTAAACTTGGGAATTTCCCTATTTTAGAATCCTAATGGGTAAGGGATCTCGATTTGCCTTCACGTCTTATTTATGTGAACATTTACTCGTGCCCCGAGTTTCGACGAGTTGATATACTTTCTCTCATTCAAGAAGAGAGACGAATGTCCATCCTTCGTCGTCATCGAGGCCCAAAGAAACAGGAAGTTCGTGCTGCAGCTTCAAAGCAACCTGTCCCAATTCAAGACCCATTATTTCTTCATTAGGTGTCCTGAGGGATTTAATCGTCTTTGGATGACGGGGTGTAAGTCCTTTCTTTTACATATCGCTATGGAATTTTTGATAGATTGAATACTTCTTACAGTTATTTCGATGCCGAACAAAGATCTATCACTCTATTTGATTTTCCATACTCTAAAGGCCATAGATACTAAAGAGAGATTGATCAAGTTTTTGCTAACTGATGAGAATTTGCTTTGGTATGGGCTGCTACATCCCGGGAGATCTGTCGTGGCCGTTGAGGTTTCATCTCCTTCCCATTCCAGAATTCGGGCACATTCCACTTCTTCATCACATGGCTCCGAAGGGGGAGATATCCCAGTAGGAGAAGGCTTGTCTAGCGGGTCGACCAAAGAAATTCATCAAGGAAGAGGGGTTACAAGTGAAGTCAAGCTGCGTTAGGGTAAGGCTGCGGTGACAATAGAAAAGGAGGAGAGTGAAATTGAGAGCAGTAACAGTTATGATTCCTCCTCTAGTGATGATGAATTCGATGGAAGTTCCGATGATGGAAACTTCGAATCGTGTGATAAAACTCCGAGAATGAGTCACGTTCTCCCGGATTCGCCTCCCTAAGAGATTCGTGTTAAAGATGCCCTCCCAGCAGCTAAGCGACTTCAGGATTCCCCGCTTAAGGAAACCGGTATTGATTTTAGGGATTTGATCAACCTTTACGTAGATATTAATGAACTCGTGGGAGAAGATTTCGAGTTCGAGGTATTTTCTCCTCATCCCGGTCATATTGTGTCTATGGTCAGCCCGATTTCTACCGCGGTGACTTCCCGATCCAGTTTGTGACGTCCTTTTAGGCCGCCTATGACATGTTACACATTTCATTAGGGTCACGCTCACTTACACATACATTATTTAGGTTCATTTCTTATCGCTAAAGCTCTTTATTTATTTATTTTATATTAGGTACTATGAGATGTCGTGGACTTTATAAGGACCTTGAACAATTCACTGATTCGCAACGCTGGTCAAGACAGTTTTCAAGCCGCCATCGGTCTTATGAAACCGAGTATGAGTGGACAAGGAGGAAAGACTTGGAAGCTGAAGTACGTCATTGGGACGACAGAGGAAGGGGTAGGGTTTACAAGAGTGGTTATGAGAAGAGAAAAACTCCCGACGATCGAGAAGAGCCGCCTAAGAAGTCGAAGGTAGATCGCGGTTCTCATCCTTACGAGCAACAAGCATTTGCCCCGGTTCTAATCTATGTTGGAATTGAAGTTCTGGCTTCCACTGTTCAAGTTTCACCTTCATCACAAGCTTCGTCGACTCACGTGGTGCCTTCTTCTGGTTCTTCATGTCCTTGCAGGAGGTTGGCTTAAATTCTTCCGTCTGGTCCCCATAGACTTGAAGCTGTGCTCCTTGGGTGGTTTCTAAAGGGGGTTATATTTGATCGCGACTTGCGCCTAATCCATAAAGATCCCTATATGCCCCATCTCCAGGCGATTCAAAGCGATTTGGATCAAGCTGAGGGATGGAAAAAGTTATGCAAACAACTGGTAGACACGAACCGCAACAATTATCAAGAGATCCTTTCTTTTGAATTAGAAAAGGACAATTATAAGAGGGCGATAGCAGAACGTGATGCCAGAATCGAACAATTAACAAAGGAGAGGGACGTTGCACTCCGAGAGAGTAAGAGCAACCAGTTTGTTGAAGGAATTGAAAGAGGCCCATACAAAAACAGAGATCGTATTCCGAGACGAAATCAAAAAGGCCCAAGCAGATGAGGTTAAGCTGAAAGAGGAGCTTGAAGCCCATGACGCGATCATTGGAGCTTAGAAGAAAACTATTGCTAATCATAACAAAGTCGTTGAAGCTTATAAAAATAAAATTGTTGATTACGTAAGAATGGTGGAATCCCATGACAAGGCCGTTTCTGATCAGCCTCAAATGATTGCTTCGCTCTAGGAAAGGGTCGCACAGCTTAACATTAAGAAGACCCGAGTTGAAGTTGAGAAAGCCGCCGTGACAACGGACTACTTGGTGTTGCAGGATACTTTTGAAAAAAATATAGAGAAGATGGATGACACCATCTTAAATTTCTACGTTAACTCCTTGCTGCATCAGGGGAGCCTCAGCTATCTAGGCCCTAAATTTTGACATACCCTTTTTGTGGTTTAGGAAGAAGTTCTGAGCCATTTCCGAGAGAACGGGTATGTATACACCGAGCAAGAGTTGGAGGATGCCTAACTCAATAAAGAATCGAAGAAAGCTTTGATAGAGGGTCGGGAGAACATTCAAGTTGAGAGGGAATAGGAGGTCGTCGATGCTGCTGCGACCACAACTATTAAAATGCTGCTAGAGCCTTTCATTTTTGGGCCTGGAGAATCATCAAAACAACTGCGCGATCAGTTAGCGAGCTCAACCGATACTGCCTTGTTGTTTGCCCTTCCAGCAGCTGTCACGGAAGCCTCGGGTGGTCTTGAAACTTCTCCAAAGATTGTACAGCCATCCAAAGAAGGAGAAGGTGGGGAGTACGAGGTTGAAATTTTCGGCCATTCTTTTGATACAGGTAACCTTCTTGTTTTCCTAGAGTTTGAGAACTTTTAGCTCAAGCCGCAAGAACAAAATGAACTGAATGCTTTCATTTTTGATCTTATAGGTCTGTTCGGACGGCTAAATGTCTATCGAGTTAGAAAATAGATGAACGAATTTTGAAATAAAATTAACCGCAAGCGCATGGCGTACACTTGTAGTACGTGGCGAATCCGGATCGATCCGCAGGGAATTGATGATTTTAAAGTTCTATTCAACCAAATTAAACCAAAGTCGAGTGAAAGTTAAGCTAGAGAATTAAAGAATGAACTAACTAACTAAAAGAAAAGTGATGCAAATATAAGAGTTAAATGACAATTTAGAGAATAAATACACTCTCTAGATCATGTAGTTCAACACATATGAAATCATGATCTCTCTTTTATGGTCATTAGTGCTTTAATTGATGTGTCTATCATAAGTATGGCATATTTGTGCTATTAGTTAGCCAACATAAGCCATCAAACTTTGACACACACCTTAAACCACTTACTAACTTTCATGAAACTTGACAATGAAAATGAAATCTATTTTAAGTATGGCCTATTAACTATTGATTAGAAATATAGACCATCAAATTTTAATTTCAAATCACTTTCTTTTGCCATAATCATATTTTCATGAAGAGGCAATTAGTGTTAGTGATTGTTTAAGCATAGCCTATTTGATGTCAATAATGGGATATCAAATTCAAGGCAAAAACAACAATTAAACCACTTCAATCATCATCATTAAGCACAAAAAGAGAGCATGAATTAACAAATAGTTGAAGCTACATAATTAGAGAGCTTCATTACCCCTAAATTGAAGTGGTTTAGCCTCTCATATTTGTCATTTGATTAACAAATGTAGCTAGCAACATGAAAGCAAAAGGAAAGGAAAATGAAAGCTAATGAAAAAGAGAGCTAATTAACAAGAATTAAACTATTCTACTTGCATGAAAGTAAATCTACACTACAACATGAAGGGAAATGAACAAAAGAAGAAAAGAGCATGTATTGAAAATTGCATAAAAAAATTACATAAAAGAAATGGCTAAGTAGCCATGAAAAGAAAGAAGAGAACTTGATTTATTTGTGAGCCTAAACTAAACAAAAGAAAGACTAAGGGAGAAGAGGGTTACATGAAACATAAGGGGTCTTTATACATGTATGAAACCCTAATTCATATTTTTGGGGAATGCCCAAATTTCCCTTGAGGTAATGTGGTGGCCAAGTAATCATTAGCATCCCCTAATCATCATTTAAGTGTACATGAAGCCATTAATTCCATAAGCATGTGCATTAGCCTCTAATTTGTACATTAATGTAGGTAGGTAGGTGGGGTCCTCCATTATCTTCACTTTGAATTATTTCCATCTTCATTTGTTCTCTTCACTCTTGTGCATGCATATATCATCATGAAACCACTTGTATATGAATTCAAATTCCTACAAAACAATATAGAAATTTTCAATTAAATTTTAGAAAATTAATATATGCATAAAAATGACCATTTTGCCCTTGGATGAAGATGAATATGTGACAATTTGAAAATAATATGAATTTTGGTTTAAACAAGTTAAAATACCCGATATGATCATTTATTTAATTTAAATAGATTAAATATGGTGGTAAAAATATGCACATTTATGTGCACATCAGGTCCCTCTTCTTTACCTACTGACCTGTCGATTTCTTTAGTCCCTAGGTTTGCTGCTATTTCTACTGCCTTGATGCTTGTTTTCATAGCCGCTTCGATTGCTGCACCTATCTCTGACTCACAACCAGGGTCGGAATTCGAGAAGATTGATGCATTGCATAGTCTGGACGACCCTTCTATATCTTTGGAGGGTGATTTCACAGCAGCTAAAGCTTGAGAATAGGAAGATCAAACTGGCCAACTAAATAAAACTGAACAGCAGATGGTGGCCGTCAAGAAGGAAAAGGTTGAGGAGAGAAAATATTCAAGGAGCTCCCGCAAGTCCCAGAAACATAGGACCAAGGGGAGTCTTCCGAGAAGGTCGAAGAATAGGGAGGAGATGCAATTGTAGAAGAAATAGTTGATATTTCAGACAGCGACACAACTCCTGGCAGGGATTCTGAGAGGAAGGAGAAACTTTCAACCAAAGGTGGGAAGCGGAGCGGTGGAAAGAAACATTGACAGGCTCGAGTAGCAGTGGAGCTAGGTTTGGGGGCATTCCGATTTGTTTGATACATGTTTTGTACAAGTGCAGAGTCTACACTTTATTGCTTTTGTTATTATAGCATCTGTATTTTCCTTTTTGTTGGCCGATATTGTGTGGGTATGGCCCCCACATTTTAACTTTGTATAGAAAATGCTGTAAGTAATACAATGTTGACATTTTGATTGTAACCTTATTTGTCTACTTATCTATGTTTCATGCATTTATGCTAATTTTATTTACTGCTATTCTATCCAGTCCCATAATTATCGCAAAAATTCTTTGTTTGGATTGTTTGGAGTGACAGGACCGTGAAGTACTTGGTTTTTATTTTTGAGTATCGGTGTGTGTTCCCCCCAGTTTATGGGGCTATTTACTTCAAACACTTGACAAATGACTGGTTGATCCATGTGACTCTTTAGATGTCTGCAACCAAGTCTATTTTGTTGTTCCTATCTTTGGGAACCTGCGATTTGAGCGACTCGATTCCAGAGATTTTATCGGTCAATAATCGGAATCCTTTACCGATTCGTAATCGTGCGACATTGCTGGATTCATGCACATTACACCTGATAGTGGGAGTGGATTGATTCTTATTAGCCCTGTAATAAATGAGTTTCCTGGCACTACCAGGACAATACCGATACTTAAGAATGCGCGTGGCTCATGAAATGCACGGCTTTTAAGAGTATGCGCGACTTATGGGATGTGTGGCTTTTAAGAGTGTGCATGGCTTATGGGATGGGATTTTGGGAGTGTGCATGGCTTATGAGATGCGTAGCTTTGGGATCGATTTGACCTGTCGATCCGGAACAGTGTTCAGAATTTCATGATGTTACCAATCTTCGGGCAACGTGAGGAGTTCGTGTTTCGAGAGCGTGGTTCCACAACTCAAGATGTCATGAGCAGCTTATGGAGGTGCGCAGCTTTGATTGGGGCCTTCCCAGTGCTGCCAGACCAACACCGGCTCTTAGAAAGCAGGGTCGAGTTCCGTCAATGCAACGGTTTATGTCAATTTGCTTCCGTCGATCCGGCGGGTAGATGGGGCATACTTGAGTGTAGTTCCACTATCTCAATCAACGATCGGATAGTTTTGAGTCGATTTGACCCCATCGACTCAACAGGTTACTTTTGTGAACATAGTTTTATTGGTTCAGAAAGCAAAGCAATTTTATTAATGAAAGTTGGACAAGTTCTGCCTATTTACAATTCCTTCGGTATTCCGAGGTGGCTTAGTTGCTGGAAATAGGAAATACATAAGATAGTCTTAGATGAAGTAAGGACGCATCGATTTGTTGTTCCATGCTCGGGGAATTTGGGCCCCATCATTAGTTGTTAGCTTGAACGTGTCATCCCTAGCTTTTAATCGGTCACATAGGGCCCTTCTTAGTTTGGTCCAAATGCTCCCGGTAAAGGGTAGACCCTCTTGAGGACGAGGTCTCCCACCTTGAAGGTGCGGTTATGAACTTTGGAGTTAAAATACCGTTCGACCCTTTTCTAGTTAGAGGCGGTCCTTAATTCGGCTTCTTCCCTCTTCTCATCGACCATATTGAACGACTCGAGTAGGAGCTGTTCGTTCTGCCTTTAATCAAAGTTTTGCCTTCGATGAGAAGGGACTTCTAGCTCAACCGAGATCATTGCTTCTGAACCATATGCTAGGGGAATGGGGAGTTCCCAGTTGCAAATTTTTGCATTGTCCTGTAGGCCCATAATGCAAGTGGAAGTTCATTAACCCAATTTCCTTTCGCTTTAGTTAGCCGCTTTTTGATGGTGGACTTGATGTCTTATTTACTGCTTCCACTTGCCTGTTTGCATGTGGATGTGCGGCAGCAAAAATTTCTTGATTCGGAAGCATTTGCAGAAGTCTTTGAACTTAGCACTTTTGAATTGAATCCCGTTATCCATGATGATTTTCTATGGCACCCCAAACTTGGAAATAATATTTTTAGTAACAAAGTTAATGACTTTCTTTATGGTTATAGTGGCTAGCAGTTCTGCTTCGGCCCATTTGGTGAAATAGTCAACAGCGACGATAGCATATTTGGCTCCTCCTTTAGCCGTTGGTAATACGCTAATCAAATCAATTCCCCAGATTGCGAATGGCTATGGGCTGACCATCGGTGTTAGCTCCGTCGAGGGGGTTCTTTTGATTTTGCTGAATCTTTGGCATTGATCGCACCGTCTGGCGTAATCTGCTGCGTCGCGGTTTACTGTTGGCCAAAAGTACCCATATCGAAGAACTTTCTTTGCAAGGTTTTTCCCCCCGATATGATCTTCGCAGTCGCCTTCATGAACTTCTTTTAGGATCCTTCAAGCTTCGTCATTGGTCACACATCTAAGCAATGGGGTAGAGAATCCCCTTCGGTAGAGTATCTCATCCTGTATTACAAATTGTGGTGCCTTTTGGAGAAGCTTTTTCTACTGGTTCCTGTTAGTGGGGAGAGTTCCTGTGAGTAGGTAGTTCTTGATTGACGTCATCCATGTCTCTGGTTCTTTGCTTGTCTCAAAAATCTAGTCGATATTCATTTCGCTTATGCTTGGAGCTGTCAGGGTTTCAACTGGGACTAGCCCCAATGAATGAGCTTCTCCAGAATTGGCCAGTTTGGCTAGATAATCCGCCTTCATGTTTTGTTCCATCGAGATATGAGTTATTGTGTAATGCTTGATGTTGTTCGGCAGCTCCTGCACTTTAGATAGATACGGGGCAAGGTTCTCCCCTCGAGCCTTGTATTCGCCTTTCACATGACAGACGACTAGCTAAGAGTGGCTATAGATGTGTAAGGATTTTACCTCGAGTTCCTTCACAATCTTTAGCCCGACTATCAATGCTTCATAACTTACCTCGTTATTTGTTGTAGGAATTCCAAGCGCAAGGCAGAGCAAGTGGATCGTCCTTCGGGAGTCTCGAGCACGACTCCTACTCCCAAGCAGAAATTGTTAGATGCACCATCGACGAACACCTTCCAACGTGTCTCAACTTCTGGAGCCATTCCTTCCTCATTAACTTGTATTGTAAATTCTACAATAAAATCTATCAATGCATGCCCATTAATGGCCATTTGAGGATGGTATGTTATTTCATACTGACTTCCATTTGATAAGTCGTCCAGAGGTATCAAGGCAATATAACACTTGCTTCAAAGGTTGATCTGTCAGCACTCTGATTGGGTGTAACTGGAACTACGTTCGTAACTTTCTGGATGCGATCAACAGGCAATATGCCAGTTTTTCTAATTTTGGATAGTTCTTTTCTACTCCAGTGAACCGTTTACTGATGTAATATATGGGTCGCTGGATCATGGCTTCTTCTCATACGAGTGTGGCACTCATGCATGGGGCGAGACTGCTAAGTAGATGTAAAAATCTTCTCCGTCTACCGGCTTAAACAGGACCTGTGGGGTTTCCATATGTCGTAGCAGCTCTTCGAACGTAGTTTGACAAGCTTGATTCCATTTAAAGTTCTTCTTTCTCTTCTTTAGCGCATCAAAGAACGGTATACATTTGTCAGTTGCTTTTGAGATGAACTGGCCCAGCGCTGCAACCTTTCCATTCAAGCTTTGTAACTCTTTCGTATTCCTCGGGGCCTTGACTTCCTATAAAGCGGTTATTTGTTCGGGATTTGCTTCGATGCCTCTAGCACTTACGATGAATCCCAAAAACTTCCCATAGGCTACCTCGAAGTGACACTTAAGTGGTATGAGCTTCATTCCATATTTGCGGAGTACCTCAAACATTTCGACGAGGTTGTCTAAGTGATTGCAGCTATGCGTGATTTAACCAACATATCGTCTACATAAACTTCCATAGTCTTCCCAATTTGATGCTTAAATATGGCGTTCACTAGTCGTTGATAGGTTGCCTCGACATTTTTAAGCCAAATGGCGTCACTTTATAGCAATATAGTCCCAGATCAGTAATGAAGCTCGTACTTTCTTGATCGTATTCGTGCACCATGATCTAGTTGTATCCATAAATGATAGTGATTCAAGTCCGACCGCCCCACCCACAAGCTGATCGATTTTGGAAAGAGGAAAGCTGTCTTTTGGGCTAGCTTTGTTTAGATCCGCGTAGTCAGTATAAGTTCACCAATTCCCATTGGACTTCTTGACCAAGACAGGGTTAGATACCCATTGGGGTACGTGCATCGTGGATAAATCTGTTTGCTATCAGTTTGTCCACTTCTTCTCTCAGCGATTTGGACCCCTCGGGTCCGAGGCTGCGCTTTTTCTACTTCATTGGCGTATACTTGGGATCAATGTTAAGTGCGTGGCATGCGATCTTCGGTGACACCCCGCACATATTAGAATGTATCCAAGCGAATACATCTAGATTGGCGTGAAGAAATTTGATGAGTTCCAGTCGCATCCTGTTTCCAAGATGAGAACCGATTATCAGGACCCGTGTTGGGTCAACAATATCAACTGGGACAGACACCGTCAACTCTACTAGTGATGCCCGTTCCTCCCCTGAACTCTTCTTTCTAGGGTCCAATGTCTTATCAAATCGGCTATGGTCCCTAAGCCAGGGCGGCTCTGTAGTTGCTATTCGGTAAATTCATGAATGTGGAGAGTTCTCCCCACACTTTTCCCTTTTTCTTTTCTTTTAGACTCGCGTAGTTCCACGATATAACATTCCCTACTGGCACTTTGGTCTCCCTTGATCACCCTGACTCCATTTTCCATTGGAAATAATGGCATCGATGACCGAATTGATGCTAAGTGTGTCGTGAAATGTAAGGAAATGCATAACAACTAGAGCTAATTCATAGTTAGCACCATTGATCTAAAGCGATCCTAAAATCTGCCAAGGTAGGCCGCCCTAGGAAGGTATTGTAGGCAGACATTTCATCTACAATCACAAAGGTTTGGATGAGGGTGACTCTTCGATCACCTTTTCCGAGTTCTATGGGTAAGTCGATCGTTCTGATAGGTTGTTTAGGTTCACTGGTGAATCCTTGAATCTTTGTTTGGCAAGCGGATACATCTTTCATATTGATCTTCATCCGATCAAAGGTGCGTTTGAAAAGGATATTCACAGAACTGCCACTGTCTACCAATACTCATCGTACCATGGAGAGTCTGATTCCTATTGTCATGACCATAGGGTCGAGAGTTGGACCTTCTATCCCTTCAGTGTCTCGAATCTGGAATACTATGTCATTGTTCAGGGTTCTCTGCTGCTTAGCAGGGGTTCCATCTTCGATCACAAATCACGCATATTTCAGGGCATGCTTTAATGAGCTAGCATACTACTCAATTTCTCCCCAACACTTCTACGCGGGATGTGGCCCTCTAGATATCGTTCCAATGATGAGTCTTTGGTCAGTCCGTCTGGGTCCCTTTTTGCTGGTTCCATCTTGATCCCGTGGTCTCTAGGAGCTTGGGGGGCTATCGGTTGGTCAGGATTCAGTGGTTTCCTCACATACTACTGAGGCTTGTTTTCCCGAATCAACTCCTCAATCAAGTTCTTTAGGTGACGACACTCATTCGTGTTGTGGCTATGTCTTATAGAAGCGGCAGTACTTTTCGGAAGGCTTTTGTTGTTCAGTTGCTTCCTTTTTAAGCGGCTTCTTGTATTCTTCTATCCCCTGCATCGCGAGATAGATGTTTTCTGGAGTATCGTTGAGCGGGGTGTATTCTTCGAGCCATAAACCTTTGAGTCACTTACTACTTCCATTTCGCTTGTTGGAATTATGGTTCTTCCTTTTCGGATTCCCATATTTTCTTACGTTCCCTTCTACGGTCCTAGAGGTATTTATGTCTTGGCTTGTCGCCATACCACTCTACCCAATGTTGGTAGGTCATGAATCGGCGGATTTCCTTTCTAATTCCTGTGCCTCTTCTAATACCAAGTACTGGCTCACCTTTCGGTTGACGTCCTTCCTAGTGGTAGGTTGTTTCATTTTGATCCATTTCCCAAATTTAGTTTTGGGGTGAATTGCACGGACTAAGGCCATGAAAACCATATCCTCGTTCGGATTACTTACTTAAGTTATTGCAGTGTTGAACGGATTCATGAAAGACTTCAGAGATTCATTCCATCCCTGGAATAGGCTGGATAAGGACATCACATCTTTTTGCTATGCCGTGCGAAGTCTAAATTGATATAGGAATCTTGCTGTTAGTCTATTAAAGGTGGAGATTGATCTTGGCGGAAGCATGGTGAACCACATGAAAGTAATTCCCTCTACAAAAATTAGGAAATATCAACATCTTATGGCATCTGAAGCATTTGCTTCATCCATGTACCAACTGTACATACACAAGTGGGGTTTTGGGTCTCTCGTTCCATCGTAAGACGAAATAGTTGGCATAGTGAACTTTTCAAGGTACTGCTTATTCAGAATGTCATCAATGAAAGGAGTATGACTTAGAT
Organism: Allium fistulosum; assembly: GCA_030737815.1. NCBI lineage: Eukaryota > Viridiplantae > Streptophyta > Magnoliopsida > Asparagales > Amaryllidaceae > Allium > Allium fistulosum. The sequence continues at coordinate 591,051,494 of CM060905.1, read as the reverse complement.
CGGATCCCCATTCATCATCCCTTCTATCCTTGATTTCATCAATTAGCTGCTTGACCATGTCCGCTATATATGCCTCAGATGTCCGGTAACCAAGGGGTCGGCTGTCAGTGACTACACCAGGTGTTTGATTTTGCAAACGATCCCGGTGAGTGTGCTGAAGCCTAGGCTCTCCTGTCTTCGGGAGAGCCACTCCCTCAGGGTTTCGTTGGCTTGCGGTTGGTCTGATAGGGGCAGTTTGGATCTCCCTAGCATCATTGAATGCATTGGTATTTCCTTCCAACTTGTCATCGTCAAGTCGCTCACCACCTTTTGAGTCGGAGAGATCCATGGCTATATCTTCCTGTGCGGTTTTTTCTCCTAGATTCAAGTTTGTAGCTTTTTGTCTCTTATTTGGTGGAGTGTTTGTGTTTCCCTCCATATTGATTCCTACGGTTCCACCTATCACTCCTTTTTATGGCTGCTTTCTGTTTCTCTTGTTTAGGCCAGAGACGAAAGAATTTTCTTGTTCTATGGCAGTCGCGGGATCAGTCATGGTTCTTGGAGTAGCATGTGACTATAAGGTCAATAGGGTGTTCAATTTGTCCATGAGAGCCCTTTGGTTATTTTCCATCTTCTGATTAACTTCATTAACCATTTGATTTAATTCATCTCCAGTGACAACTTCATGCTGAATAGAGGATCCTGGAACCTGATCTCTGGAGTTAGCCCCTAACTGCAGATTGTTGGGTTGTTGACTTCAATCTACTGAGGGTTTGTTTCTTCTCTAGCAATGGTAGCTCATATGGATCTTCCAGAAGTAGTTCTCCTTCTTCTAGGTGTCATTGATTCTCAGCAATAGATTTTCTAAGCAGAGATTGAGGATCTAACTTCTGAACCTATCTAATCCAAAGTAGATAGCAAGATCTAAGCCTGAGTTCAACTCTCAATGAAAGTGTAACAACCCTAATTTTGACTAACATTGTTTAGGATATTTAATTAGATAAATTAAATGAAATAATGTAAATGGTTAAGAGATTGAGATTTGTGCAATTATAAGATAGTCGTGCCTTAAGTAATGAATAAACAAATGGAAATTTAAAACGAAATAGGTAAAGGTAATAAGATAAGGGTAAAACATGAATAAGATATATTTTTATACCCTAAACCTTATCCCGTTCTCATTTCCAACATTCACAAACAAAACTAAAAATAGATTCTGGTCGGCCACCATTAGAAGTAATCTAAAGGATGATAAGCAAGAATTCAAGAAGGAAGCTTAATCAAATCTATTCAATGGCAATTCTCAAACTCCTTAACAATAAGCTAAGGTGAATAACAGCTTACATCTCATTTTTATTGCTTTCGGTTTCTAGATGAGATCCAAATTTATTTTGCTAGTAAAATGCCACGATTTGATTGTTTAAATGGATATATATATATATATATATATATAAATATATATGTTTGTTGATGATTTATAGTATTTCATATAGATTTTATGATAAGATTTGTTTTGAAAAAACCTATTAATAACATTCAAATGGCTTGCGTTTTGACACAAGATCAGAAATATTATTTTAGAGATGGGTTTCAAGTTTCATAATTTTCTAAGTGGTTATGGATTTATTATGAATTTTCTAGTAAATAAAATGGTTAAATTTGGTTTAAATTATTTTTGGCTATTATATGTTAGCTTGGGGTCAGAAATTTGAATATGTTCGAAAGCATATAAAAGGTGATTTATGGGAATTTTTGGAAAATTTTCCAAAGTATTTTATTAAAGATATAAAATTATTTAAGGTATGGGACTTAAATGTTTTATATGTTTAGAAAAGGAGAAAGGGCAATTTGCTAATTTTTAAAATTTTTAATTACTGAATTCGGTAGCACTTTTAGAAAAAGATTTTATAAAAGGATTAGCAACCAATTATATGTTGACAAATAAGGCAAGTTAGTTGGAAAGATATTGCTTTAAAAGGTTAAAAATCAGTTTTCTAAAGGATTACTGCTTCGCCAGTTATATCAGCCACCTTTCGACCCTACACATCCACCCCCAACCAAGTCAAAACCAATACACATGGTATCAATGTCTTGGTATGTAGTGAATTGGAGAAAGGCGGAAGGTATAGAGTCGAAACATGCTTTCGAAGCGGTAGAAGTAGCTCTTATAGACTTGGAACTACTTTTATTACAAACAAGGGTTTCGAAGGGGTTGGAGCTTTCAACTTAACCAACTTGCTTCTGTTTATATAAAGAAAGGGCTTTCGAATGGGTTGTCGCAATTTGTTTTAAAACAAGCTTTCAAAGGGGTCGAAACCCCTGCTGCCGCATTCAACCTTTTGAATCAATGCCTTCAAAAGGGTTCTTTTGCCTTAAACTTTGAAGCCTCCTCTCCATGCTTTCGAAAGGGTTGGTTTCGAAACCATCCACTTTCTTTTACTTAGGAATAATGTTTTCGAAAGCAATGCTTTCGCGCCAATTCTTTTAAGACCCTTAGATATATTGAAAGTTAAACCCAAAGGTTGCGAAAGGATTGGTTTTAAATGGTTTTGAAGCTATGTTCCAAAAACTTTTACTTCGACATAATGCTTTCAAAAGGTTTGTTTTAAGTAAATGACTTTAATGCTTTCGAAAGATATATATTGAAGGTTTCGAAGGGGAGATTTCCCAATGGTTTCGAAAGGTTTACTTTTAGTATTTGAATGGAAGGTTTCTAATGCTTTCGAAAGGCAAGTTTAGAGTGTTTTGAAAAGAGGATGTCTAGGGTTTATAAAGTTTTCGAAGAGATACTTTCAATTATTTTGAAAGGTCTATTTTAAAGGTTTCTAAAGGTATGTTTTGGCCTTTCGACCTAGTGCTTCAAGGTAAATTAGTTAGCTTATTTTGAAAGGGGTACTTTCAATGGATTCGAAAGGGACTATTTAAAGTTTTTAAACAAGAGTTTCGAAGATGATATCTTGGATTTAAAACCTAATGTTTTCTAAGTTAAAGAAGGGCTTTAACTTGTTTTAAAAGGATATATAACCCTATTGATTTAGGTTTTCATCAACATTGTTTTATGTAAAGCATATATCATGGCAAAGATATTTGATTAAAGAAAAAAGTATATTTTCCTTATTTAAGTATGATTTAAAGGGTTAAATCAATTTGAAAGAAATTTTTTCAAGGAAAATTTGATGAGGTAGTTAACCCTAAGTAAATGACTCAGATATTAGAATACCAGATGAGACTGGTATAGCGTCGCGCCCTATACTTTAGCTTATAGCCCCTAGCTAATATAAGTCCAAAATTCCAGTGTGTAGGGCTTTGTCATAGGTAAGACTAAAATGATGTTACACATAGAAAGGGATATACAGAGAAAGATAGGTTATTGGGGATCCCGCAAAACCATTAGGATCAGTTGACCCTGGGAGAAATAAGTTAAGGACAGACTATCCAGGAGTGTGTCTAAAAGAAGTTAGATTATTTATTTTATCTGGTAAACCCAAGTCAGCCAATGGTTAGTTGTTAGCCAAACAGAACTACATTGTTCGGACAGATAGTCCACTGATTACCTGATTTATGTGCGTATATGATATTGCTATTATTGCTTTAATCGGTTTGATTGTAGGATTCTGATTTGCGAAAGATATGTATTAAAAAGGGATATTAGTAAGGGGAAACCCGTTCCGCTAAGCGCGTGGTCTCACTTAATATCAGTAAACCGAGATATAATAGTATTATTCACACCAGGCTTTAAGTCTAACTCGAAGTTTATGTTTTCTCCTTAAACTCTCGGGTGCTTAAAATTTAATTTGAGTAGAGTGAGAGAAGGTTTTACAGGTTTATTAGGTGGAGAATAAGCTTCCGGAGATGTGTAGGAGGCAAAGTTAGGGTCTATTTAGTTTTATTTCTGATGTGATGTATTTAAGACTGATATGTCTATTTAGTACTCTGATCATCCAAGCGGGCATCTTCATATGTCGCTCTTGGCGTAATTGTAATAATTATATTTTGAAAACATAATCCTAAGGAATTAGAGAAAATATTAGGGTATGGGATAACGCTATAGTAACGTAATTGTATTTGTTATATATAAGTATACGCTTTATCTCTATTATCTCATCTCTCTTACGCTATCCTTCTGTATCTTACAAAGATTCGAATGCGGATTTTACGGACGTAAGATATGGATGCTAGGAGTGGGAGAGTTAGCATTGGTGGGGGAAGCACCACAACTAATGGGAATGCCAGACCAAATACTAAAAGGAATCCAGGTCAGACACAAGCTGCTAATGTGGGTCCTGGAGCGCAACAAGTAGATATGGGAGCTATGTATCAGTTCTTCGTTAACATGATGCAGGCTGGAGTTGCTGCTGGATTAGTTGGAGGAAATGTTGAAGGAGGAAATCAAGGAGCTCCGGTGGTCAATAACTATGTTGTATTCCGTAGAGATTATCCCAGGCTGGGAGGAAAACCATTTCTCGGGACTAAGGATGCAATTGAAGTAGAGAATTGGTTACTTCATTGCAAGAGAATTTTTGCTGATTTGGGGTCAACGATGAGCAGAAAAGGAGGCTTGCTTCTAGGCAATTACAGGAAGCAGCACTTTTACTGGTGGAACAATGTTATAGTTGGAGTCAATGAGGAGACCATGACTTGGGCTGAGTTCAGGAGAAGGTTTCAGGAGAGGTTTATGTCGGAGATTGCGAAGTCAACTCTGCTAAGGAAGTTTCCTGAGTTAGAGCGGGAGATATGACTGTGCTTGAGTATGCAACCAGATTTGAGGAGCTATCAAGATACGGATACGCTACGGTTGATACTGTTATCAAAAGGAATGAAAAGTTCATTCGCGGGTTGAAGCATGAGCTTGTTAAGGCCACATTATCGCATGTTAGATATCCATGTGATGTAGTTGTTGAGATGGCTTTGAGGCAGGAAGAAATGCTTGCTTATCTTGAGGGCAACAAGGCAGGAGGTGCTCAAGGAGGGCAGAAATAAAAGATGAAATTTTTCCATAAGAATGGAGCTCAGAAGAGTGGAGCTGCCAAGAAGGGAAAGGCATAAGTTATCTGTTATAGGTGTGATAAGAAGGGACACTATGCTCATGAGTACCTGCCAGGCAAAGGGAAGAAAGCTACTGACAAGAAAGGAGTTAGGATGTTTCAACTGCGATCAAATTGGACATTATAAGAACCAGTGCAAGGAGACAGCCAAGGATGGAAAGGGAAAAGTGTTTGCATTAGAGCCAGCTACCTCAAGATCAACAACAAAGGAGAAAGGAAAAACTATGTTGGGAGGTACGCTTTTGATTCACATTGTATCAGTTAGAGTTCTATTTAATACTAGTGCATCGCATTCTTTTATATCTCATTGTTTGGTAGATAAGCTTAACCTAGAACCCTCATACCTAGTTACTTCCTTAAGGGTTGCGAATCCGATAGGAAGATATGCGACTCTTGGGATGAGATGTGACCATCTAGAGTTTGAATTGTTAGGTCATGTATTTGCTTTCAGTTTGCAGGTGTTCGATTTCGTAGGGTTTGGAATTATTTTGGGTATGGATTGGTTAAGTAAATACGATGCTAGGATATTTTGCCATGATGGGGAAATATCACTTAGACACCCTAACTATAGTGATCGGATAATATACTTTATAGAAAACCCTAGTTTTGAGGGTGATGCTTTGCTGGGTTTTGTGGAGGCAGAAGATGAGTTAAATTGAGTTTTCGTTGTTAGAGAATTCGCAAATGTCTTTGAGCTTGTAGTGGGACTGTCATCGAAACGAGCTATTGAGTTTTGGATAGATTTAGTACTAGGAGCAGAACCGATGAGTAGACCACCAAGCAGAATGACACCTACCAAAATGAGGGAGCTAAAGGTGCAGTTGGTGGATTTGGAAAGTAAGAACTTTCTCAGACCAAGAAGTTCGCCTTGGAGAGCAACCGCGGTGTTTGCAAGGAAACCGAATGGATCGCTAAGGTTGTGTATCGATTATCGCAAGTTGAATGAGAAGACGATAAAGAACCGATATCCGTTACCTAGGATTGGCGATTTGTTCGACCAGTTGAGTGGAGCAAAAGTATTTTCCTTATTATATTTGGCAACATGATTCCATCAGCTTAGAGTAGCTGAGTGTAGTATTCCTTTGACGGCGTTTAGAACCAAATATGGATCGTACGAATGGTTAGTAATGTCGTTCGGACTAACTAATACGCCGGCATTCTTTATGGATTTGATGAACCAAGTTTTCTAAGAGCACTCGGGTAGTTTCATATTAGTATTCATAGATGACATTTTGGTATACTCTAAAGATGAAAGAGAGCATAAAATTCATCTTAGAGTGGTGCTTGAGACATTGAGGCAGTATCAACCGAAGGCGAAATTTTTGAAAATTAGTTTCTAGTAGAAGAAAGTGAAGTTCCTTGGTTATGTAATCTCAGAAAAAGGGTTATCGGTAGATCCAGCTAAGATCGAGGCAGCGAATAGTTGGAAGAGACCCGAGGCAGTGACTGAGATAAAGAGCTTTCTTGGATTAGCTGGTTATTATCGGAGATTCATTAGGGATTTTTCGTGGATAGCGGCAGCGATGACTAAGCTAACTCGGAAAGATGTGAAGTTTGTCTGGACTGATAAATGTGAGGAAGCATTCCAGAAGCTGAAACACTTATTGACAAATGCACCTGTGTTAGTTGTTCCATAGGGGAATCAGGACTTTGTGGTGTACACAGATGCATGTGGAATAGGGTTAGGAGCTGTGTTAATGCAAAGAGGTAAAGTGATTGCATATGATTCTCGACAGCTAAGACCGCATGAGGTTAGATATCCAACTCACGATTTGGAATTAGCTGCAATAATTTTCGCATTGAGGGTATGAAGGCATTACCTTTTGGGAGAAAGATTCGAGTCGTATACGGACCATAAGTCGCTGAGGTATTTATTCTCTCAGAAGGAATTGAATATGAGACTGCAGAGTTGGTTAGAGTTTTTAGCTGCTTATGACTTTGGTACTGAGTACACATCAGAAAAAGACAACAAGGTAGTGGATGCACTTAGCAGGAAACATCAGAATGCAGTGTTGGCAATGATAGTTGAGTGGAAAGATTTAGAAGCATTGACTACATGCAGCATATAATGGAGATTTGAGGTTAGATCTAGTAAGGGAGCCGCTATGTTGTCGTGTTTAGAAGTTCGACCGGTGATGATCGAAAGGATTTCTTCTAAGCAAGGGGAGGATCCAATATTAGTAGAGTGGATCAAAAAGTTAAGGGATGGAACAGAGAGCGATTACTTGAAAGATTTTAGCCTTGACCAGAATGGGTGGTTGAGGAAGAAAGGAAGACTATTTGTTCCGAATGTGGGAAACATTAGGAAGGAAGTTCTTGGAGAATGCCATCATTCGAAGTTCACCATTCATCCGGGAGGAACTACGATGTATCAAGACATGAAAAGAAGTTTCTTCTGGGAAGGCATGAAGTGGAATGTAGGCTTATGGGTGAAGCAGTGTTTAAAATGTCAACAGGTAAAGGCCGAGCATCAGAAATCAAGTGGGTAACTACAGCCTTTAGAGGTTCCAGTTTGGAAATGGGATTCTATCTCAATGGATTTTATATATGGGTGGCCAAGATCAAATAGGGGAAATGAAAGCATATGGGTTATAGTAGACAGATTAACCAAGAGTGCCCATTTCATTCCACTTAATTCAACCAGGACGGCACTTGTTTTAGCTAAGTTGTTTATGAAGAATATAGTTAGACTGCATGGAATTCCTAGTAGTATAGTAAGTGATAGAGATTCCTTATTCACTAGCGAGTTCTAAAACAATCTGCAGGAGACTTTAGGTACCAAGCTTAAGATGAGTACCGCTTACCATCCGCAGATAGATGGGCAAACATAAAGAATTAACAAAGTCTTAGAAGATTTGTTACAAGCTTGTGTGCTAGATTTTTGGGGTTTATGGGAAGACCGCCTACACTTAGTCGAGTTTTCATATAACAACGGTTTTCAGACTAGTATCGGGATGGCACTGTTTGAAGCTTTGTTTGGAAGGCCATGCAAATCTCTCATTTGTTGGTTAGAGACCGGGAATCGGTTAGTTCTTGGTCCAGATTTGGTTAGGGAAGCTGCAAAATAGATTGAGTTAATTCAAGCTAGAAGGAAAGAAGCTCAGTCTAGGCAGAAGAGCTATGCTGATAGAAGATGGAAAATCTTAGAGTTCATAGTTGGAGATCATGTTTTCGTCAAGGTATCACCGATGAAAGGTGTAATCAGATTTGGAAAATTAGGAAAATTAGCACCAAGATTTGTTGGACCATTTCCTATTATAGAAGTACAGGGTGATGAAGATGGTTTAGGCAATGGTGCATATGTAACACTGCAGTTGGTGGTAGATGGATTGTTGTAAGGGATGCAAGTGGAGGTGAACCAGTCAATTTGCAAGGCGGGTTGGAGGAGGAGTTGTGATGAGAAATAGAAGTAGCAGTGATGGTTGAAGTAAATATGCACAATGTAACAGTGAAGGTTGGATGGTGCACTGGTATTTGATGTTGCTATGGTATTTGATGGTTGGAAATTATGCAAGTTTGAAATGTAATAGTTTGAAATGGCAATGTGGTTGAACAGAAGTAATGTGGTGAAGTGGTAGCTTTTTTGCAGTAAGGCTATGGTGGTGTATGTAAGATGCACTAAGATAGTGGTATGCAGCAGTAGTAAGAGATGACAGGGTTGATGTATGAAGTGGTAGTGAATTTGGATGTATGTGGATGTATGCTGTGCATGTATGTGGATGTATGTTGATGATGACAGTGAAGAGTTGATGGCAGTTGTTGATTTGATGAATGTGCAGGGTGGTTTGGGTGTGGTGGTCAGGGTGTTTGAGGATGGTGTAGCTGTTGGTTTGTTGATAAGTTGCAGTGATATTGAAGAAGTGTGGTATGCAGGCAGAGGAGGTAGTGCTGATGTATGGGGACTGTGGAAGTTTTGATGTGGGTTGAAGGTGATGTTGTTGATGATAAAAGGTGCTAGGAAGTGTGCAGTTTACAGATTGATGGTGAGGTTGATGAAGTCTGGATGGTTTTGAAATGTGGGTGATTAAGTGTGGGTGGTTTGCTCTGAAGTGATGGCAGCAGGGGTGACGGCAGTATGGATATGTAGTGGATGGTTGTGGTTTGGTTGAAGTGTTGGAAGTTTGTGCAGGTTGTATGAAGAAGGCAATATGTTGTATAGGTTGGTAGCAGTGTGTATGGCAGGTTGTAATTGGTTTGTGCAAGTATATGTGCATGGTGTAGAAGTTTATGGAGGAGGTGAGTTGAGTGATGGTTTTAGCAGGGAGGAGTTTGGTCAGGTGCAGTTTTGGGCAGTAAGCAGTTGCATTATATTGTGGTCTGGTGGGTTAAATTTTGAGGTGATGCAATGGAATGTTGTGATGTGCGAAGTGTTGCTGCAGAGGTGTTTTAATATTGATGTTGATGTGCACAGGGTAGTTTAGGGGTATGCAGAAGTATGGGATGTGCACAGTGAAGAGAAGTAATGAGTTTGCAGAAGTATGGGATGTGCAGATGATGGTAGAGGATGGGTAAATGGAAGAGGCAGTGGTTGGTTACTGGTGATCAAGTGGTAGATGATATTCGATGTGTAATAGTACAGAGGAAGTATATCAAGATATGGTGAGAAATGTAACAGTGTAGGCAGTTGTATGGTGTAACAGAGAAATGTAGATTGTAAAAAAAACTGAAATGAGAATCGTAAAACAAAGAATGAAATGGAATTTGTAATGTAAAAGAAATAAAATATTTTTGTTTTTTTAATGCACTTGTGCTTATATTTTTTTTATTAGAATTGCCAATGCAAATAGAAAAACAAATCAAATGAAAGCAAAAATCACACAAACACACAACACAAAATATTTTTTTAAATACAAATTAACACACAAAATGAACACATAATAAATTCAAATAAAATAATTCAAAGATTAGAATTAAAATCAAATGTCAATTTCCTTGGCAACGGCACCAAAATCTTGTTAGACGACAAATTTTCTATCGGTTAGAAAATCGCTGAAAAATTATATCGTTCTAAAATACTGCAAGCGCACGGCATACAATTATAGTACGTATGCTAGTATGGGTCAATCCATAGGGAATGAATTGATTTCAAATTCTACTCAGTCAAATTAACCCAAACAGTTTGAGATTGTTTAAACTAAAATGAAATGCAAAAACTAACTACAAATAAAACTGATTAAAAATATGAGATTAAAAGACAATTTAGAGGCAAATCCACTCTCATTCTCTCACATAAATCAACACAAAATCAATCTATGATCTCATTTTAATCTAAGTAGAATTAATGATGTATTTATCATAAGTATGGTCTATTTATTTTATTAATTAACATAACATAAACCATCAAACTTTAATACAACTACGAAAACCACTTTGTTAAATGTCATGAAAATGAATATGAAACTAAAACAAAATCTATTTTAAGCACGATCTATTTACTATTTTTGATTGGTAACATGGATAATCAAATTTTGATTATATTTTAATTCCATGATCAAAATCACTAAGCTAGATGATGATATAAATTGTGTTTATGTTGGATTAAGCATAGCCCATTTGTAATTATAACATAGGCTATCAAAATCCCTAATAAACTTACATCATAACCCAGCTTTTCATTAAGCATTAAAAGAGATCATAAATAATAAAATATGTTGAATCAACATAATTTAAGAGAGTTTCATTACCCATAAATTGAAGGGATTTAGCTTCTCATTTGTGTTATCATTTCAACACATGTAGATTGCAATATTAAAAAGTAAGGAAAGTGCAAGCTAGTTAAACTAAAAGATAACTAAACTACTTGCATGAAAATAAAACTAATTGCAATGAAAAGAAATCTAATCTACTAACATGAAATAAAAGAAAGCATGTAAATAAAAGTAAGCATGAAATGGAAAAGCATGTAGAAAAAGAAGAGGAGGCTTAAGAAGCCATTTTATTTCTCATTTAATTTTGTGACTACAACTCATATGATAAGAAGATAAAAAATATTACATGAACATAAGAGGGTTGTTTATACCTGACTAAAGCTCTAATACATTTTTAGGGAACTCCCTAAAATGCCCTTGAGGTAGTGTGGCTCCCAAGTTATCATTAGTATGAAATTAATCCTCCATTAAATGTGCATGTGCCTTTAATCCCCACTAACATATGCATTAGCTCTTAATTGTGATTCATGCTTAGTGGGTAGGTGGGGTCCTCCATGATTACATGAATTCTTTTATTTCTTCATTCCTTTGTCTTCCTTCACTTGTGCATGCATACATACATAAAGCCACTTCCAAGTTGAATCCAAATTCCTACAAAACAATTTGAAATGTGCAAGTAATTTTTTTTCAAATTAATTCACACATGAAAATTACCGTTTTTCCCCATGTAGATGCATGAATGATGACTTGAAAGCATTTTTAAATTGGTTTAAACATGTAAAAACACCCGATTATGACATTTATTTTGCTAAAATGAGATTCAGTGTGAGTAAAAATATACATTTTTACGTGCACATCAAATACCCCCACACTTATCTTTTTATTCGTCCTCGTATAAACTAAAACTAAGATAAATCTATTTTCGTAGAAAACATGATTGCATTGAGCGTATGCAATAAGTCGTTAAACCTCAAGGTGTCCCTAGTAGGACGAATGTTATCTCATGAGGGTTTTCAGTGGAGATACTACCCACAAAATCCAAATGCAACATGAAAAAATCCTAAATGCAAGATTTATTTACAAAGATATGAATACAAGTTTTTGAAAATATTCAAAAATGAAGAATTTACTTTTAAATTGACATGAATAAGTTAAATACAAGTTTTGGTCATTATCAAGAATTTTAAGACCATTTACTCGTCAAAACTTCCAACAAAAATTAAGTTATCATCACAATTAGACTCTAATTTAGCTAGTTGTTTCGGTTGATAACATAGTGTAGCTATGAAATGGATCCTTAGTTGATTATCAAAGTTTTTCAAAGTGGTTTTTATTTCTTTTGAATAACAAGTCAAATCAACTAAGAAAATGGTGCTTGGATTTCAATTGTTTTCTCTCTCTATTTTTGAAAATTATTAACATTATTATTATTTACACACCTAACTCAGATAAACTAAGGCCAAATATATCGATCATGCACAGCCTTTCGGGCTTACGTGAGAAGAGTACAGAGCGTGGCGAGTGTACACACTTGCGTATGAACACATAACTCTAGGTGGTTATTTTTATTAAATCTATTTACATACACCCAACTCAGATAAACTGAGGCCAGATATACCGATCATGCACTGCCTTCCGGGCTTACGTGAGAAGAGTACATAGCATGGCGAGTGTACACACTTAGGTGTGAACACCTGACTCTAGGTGTTTATTTTTATAAATGTTTTTTTTCTTTTTTTTCTTTTTTTATGAAGAGAGAGTTTTGCAATATCATCTTAGCACCACTTAACTTAGAAGATTGAAAATGCTATCGCCTTTACTTAACAATTGGGATATGCTTCATTATCACCCATGAACCTTCCTATATACTAGTTAAACCATAGTTACTTGTAATCAAACTTTATTTTTATTTTTGTTGAGACAAATAAATTTTCAAAAATTTCAATTTAATAACCAAAAACATGTACTTATCATATAGTGTTTCTTCAAAAGTAAATCAATACGCTAAAAAGAAAATTTGTTTTGATATTTTCTTGTTTTTTTTTAGTTTTTAGTTTTGGAAATAAAATGCAAAAAATAAACCATGAAAAATCAAAAATGAAGATGAGACCCCCTCCCCACACTTGATTTTGACTGTGTCCCCACAGTCAATGCATGATATAATGAGTGTAACGGGGAAAAATATGTATATATTTACAAAAGAGGGTTAACATTTCTTACTAGACATAGTATGGCTCATGAAGAATCATGAGCTCCTCCTCTTGATTACTTGGCAATTCCAAGTATGGTTTCAAGCGATGACCATTGACTTTGAAAATTATTCCATCCCTAGGGTTTTGTATTTCTATGGCATGGTGTGGAAAAATAGTTCGTACCACAAATGGTTCGGTCCATCTTGAATTTAGTTTCTAGGGAATAAGTGAAGTCTAGAGTCATAAAAAAGAACTTTTTGATTTTGCGAAAATGTTTTTCTTAGGATAGACTTGTCATGAAAAACTTTTCTTCTTTCTTTGTAAATTTTTTCGTTTTCATACACGTCGTTTCTACTCTCTTCTAATTTGTTGATTTGCAATTTTCTGTTTTCCCCAGCTTTTTCAAGATCAATGTTTAAGTTCTTCACTACCCACAACGCTTTGTGTTCAATTTCGACGGGTAAATGGTGTAGGATCTAGATTAACCCTAGAGGGGGGGGGTGAATAGGGTTATCGCAAATTTTCTCAAATTAAACGCGAAAGCAAATAGCAGATAAATAAATATGCAGTAAAGTAAATCACACACAAAATTTACCCAGCTTCGGCAACCCCTGCCTACTGCTGCATTCCCAGATTTCTATTAGAGTTAAACAGTATCCCGCTTACAAACACTCTGACAGACTCGCAGACACTCGCTCCCGCTCACAAACACTCCTACAGACTCGCACACCCTGCTCCGCCTATAGAGTTTCGTTTACTCGCAAACTCTGCTCCCGCCTATAGAGCTTTGCAAACTCGCAGCCTCCCTGCTCACTGAACTAACCCTAACTAGACAATCTGACAACACCTAAACCCTAGGTGGTGATTGACTCTAACTGGACCTTGAAAAATATAAACTGAAAATACAAAATACAGTTTGAACCCCAGGGCAAAGTTTAAATCGACAGTTTAAAATACTTTTGCCCTCAAATGAAATTGGCCCAAAAATTAAATAAAAAACTTGGCCCAAATTTAAAACTAAATTAAAAATTAAAACCCTATTTAAACCCAAAATTAAAAACCCTATTTTAAAAGATTGACCGGCCCATTAAATAACCATAGCCCGTTCCTTCTTTCTCGTATTAGCCCGATCCTCTGAGAAAAATTATCGGCCCTTTTCTTTGCTCTAGAAAAAATAAATGGTGGCCGCTTCTTTCTTCTTTGCTGCTGAGAATTAGGGCTTCGGTTCTTTTCAAAAATTAGGGCTTTGATGTCGACTGAATCACGTTTGCTCGTTTCACTGTGTTGCTCTCAGCCCTTTGTGATCGATCGTGTTTGGATGTTTGCGTGTTTGAATTATCGATCAGTTGTCTTCGTCTTTGCTCTGAAAAATTCTGGGGTAATGAAAATTGAAGGCGCCGTGTCGAATTGAGTATTGATGATTGTGGCTCCTCCTCTCGAGTTCGTATGTGATACTGGTACGTGATTTTTGTTTTTGCTTTTCCGGTTATTACTTGATTGAACTCGATTGCTTGAGTTTGATTCGAGATGAATTATTACTTGTTTTCTGATTTGCTCGAACTCGAATAAATATTTTGCCGATGATGTTCATCCTTTTATAGGGTTCGAATCCCTGAATATTCGTTCGTCTATATGTATTTGAATTTGTCAAATCCTTTTCTCTGCTGTTGATTTTCGTATGGATGCTCGAGATGATTGTTGACCTTTTCAAAAATGCGTATATATTTTTTCCGGTAGCTTGGTTGACACGGCTTTGATTTATTTTGTATATATCTCGATTCCTTGATAATCACGGTATTGAATTTGAACTTGCGATATTTTCTGACTTGGTTTTGTTTCTTCCTATACCTGTGCATTTTCATTGAGTATTAACCTCGTCAACGACTTGTTCAACCTATTCTTTTGATCGATGGTGATTTAACTGACTTGGTTGACTTCGACTTTGACTTGATATGAAACTGCCGTTTCATTCACTTGACTTCTTCGGCTTGATCAATTTATATTATTACTTCGACATCTTGTCTGTGTTGATTGAAATGTATATGTATTCATGTTGTTATTGACTTGTTTGTTGTCCACACTTTGTTACTGCTCTGTGTACACTTCTGGTCTCACTTGATGCCTTTGATAGTTATACTTCATTATTGAACTGCCTTGCCTTTGTACTTGGATGATTTGAACTTGAAGGTTAGATCTGGTGGTTTAGTGATGCACTTGCTTGTCTTGACTTCATTGTACTGCACATTGATCATCATCTTGCTTGCATATAGTCTGATTGATGGTCTTTGTTTCATTTGAGTCATGTTAGCTGTGGATCTGGTTCGCCTTTGATTCATGCTGTACATATTGAGTCTCACTTGAGTTGAATCCAGTTTTAAACTTGGGTTTGACCTTGTACTGATTGTTGTGACATTGTTTTATTGCACCTGAGTTGAATCCGATAATCTGGGTTTGGCCTGTGCTTTACTGTCCCTGTAAATATATCAAGTGTATATACATATATCGGTGTGCACGGCCTTGTGGCATGTACAGTGATACACTGTGCATGTCACAATGTTCGTATGTGATGAATTCAAATATAAATGATGACGAACAACCCAAATAACTGAGGCAAATAATATTTTCAAAAACACATTTTTGTTTTATACTGCAAAAACATTTCATTTTCAATTTTACTGCGTCAATGTATATTTCTGCAGATTGCTCAAATGCTGGATTCACATTGGAATGAAGTTGAAGATAAATACGAGTGTGAGTGATATGTAGTGAGGAAATGATGTAACTATGAAATCGTGATGTAATTGTATTATGATCAAAAATGATGTATATAGTGAGAGCTTGAAATTGTACTATCAAAAATGTAATAAATATTTGTTTGAATAAAATATTCGTTTGAATTCAAATTCTGTGTTATTTATTTTATTCAGTAAATATCTATTTAATCTGCGAAAAATAAAATAGTACAATATCAAATACATTTAAATGAATGTATATATGTTTATTATCATCAAACAAAAGGCATATACATGCATATTCCACAATCTCCCCCTTTTGATGATAACAAACATATATTTAAGATTTTGACTATATTAAATGTATTTGATTATTCAGTTTGCTCCCCCTATTTGAATGCTCTCTTTCTACACAATACTCCCCCTACATATATGCATGAGAATAAAGAATTCAAATGAGCCTTAATGCAATTAGAAAATCTTTGACCTTTATCTTCAAAATCTTAACTTTTCTCTCCCCCTTTTGTTATCAGCAAAAGAATAATAGTAATAGAAAAGTAGAGATATAGTGGTAGACATTAATACAATATTAAAGCTCAATCGAGTATAAATATTAATTTCAATAAGGAAATCAAACAAAAATCATAAATACTTTAATTGATGCATATTCCACTTTAGAATGATATGAATGATTTCATCAAATAAAACCATATAGTTGTGTCTATTTGTGGTATATTTATTTCAGGAGATTTGAATATCTACTAACCATGCATAACCGTTAGGACTTTTAAATGAGATTAGTAGTATTCCAAATTTTTTTAAAAAATAAATTCAAGTATCTTCTAACCACGCATAACCGTGAGGACTTTTAAATGGGATTAGAATCAACTTGTCTATTTAATCAATTAATTTTGATATGCGTTCCATACATGCATAACCGTGAGGACTTTTAAATGAGCATGGAAGCACAAAATCAAAAATCCAAGTAATTCACCCATGCATAACCGTGAGGACTTTTAAATGAGAGTGAATATTTTGGATTTTATTGTTAGAAATATAATAAAATTGAAGCACAAATGATTCCCTGTTTAAACTACCACAAATTAACATACTATATTGATTTTTGATGAGTGATGGTTGATAGACGGATGATAGAAATAGAAATGATCATGGAATAGTTATCAACAAAAAGTTTTTATAACTCTTGTTTAAATTTCTAAAGAAATTTTCTAATTATACTTTCTCAAGTCATAATATATGATTAATATCAACACTCATCTTATTTTCAATCACTATTTATCTTTTTAGATAATTATTAGGGGGTCAGATCGGTTAATCAATTTCAATAAAATCAAGTTTTCTTAAATAACAAATCTGATACAAGGTCAAAAGAAATTATTTTCTAGAAGGGGTTTTTAAGAAAAATTCTGCTAAAATGAAAAATATTTCAAGTGAAAGATATGCAGATATTTTCTTTGAAAAATGATGCAGCAAATGAATGTCTCAAAATGTAATCACGTTTCACTAGTAATTTTTCTATCAACTACATTACCAGTGTAATCTGCATCTGACTCAATATCACTCGTTGGATGTTTTAGACCAGATTGTGAAATTTCAACAAATTATCTCAAAGTTATTTTCAACAATCTTGACTTTAAATTGAAGTCGTGTTAACCATCAAAAAAAAAATCTCAGTGTCAGATTAAGAAACCATAGGATCAACATCATAATTTGACCAAAAAAAAAACAGATTCAGTTCAATGAAAAATGGTTGGTCAACTTTTAAGCATAAATCAAAGTCATAGATAAGAACAAGTCATGTAAGATCATATCAAGTTAGTCAGAATCTGTCAACCATCATAATTACTTCAAGTAATTCTCCTCAAAGATGATTGATTAAAAGATCAGAATTAACATCACAAAACATATCACATAACTGGCTGATTTAATTCAGATTATGGTGCAGATTTTCACATTTTATCTATCGGTTGAAAATAAATACAATTACCTGTTTTACCTGAACGATAATCTTTCGTTGTTTACCCATTGTGAATCTGTCACCTTTATACTAGGCTAAGGAACGTTGATTTGTCGCCCGTTGTGTGTCTGGAACAGCCAGAATCTAGACAACACTAATGTTGTTCCTTAGCCTGCCACCACACCTACACGGTAAAAGATTTTTGTGACCTTTTTATAGGTCCATGGTTGTTAGTGGCAAAATAATTATGAATAAACAATCCCTTTGGAATCCAAACTTGTTTTGTCTTTTCATTCTTGTTCCAATAGATATGAAATTGGTTTGTAGAATTCTTAGGAACCCAAATTTGAATAAATTTTGTGTTCTTGTTCCTATGACTACAATTTTCAACACGATGGTCAATTATTTCACATCTAGCAAAGACACTCTTACTTTTTGCATTATCATCAACTTGTGTTTTCCCAAAACCTAGTCCTTTTCTGTTGTTAGCAAAAAATTGATTTCCCAATAACATATTGAATGATTTTTCTCCTCTTGAAAAGTTATTCAGAGTTTTCTCAAGATTTTGGACTTTGGTTTTTAGTGTCGTGTTTTCAGTCACAAGTGAGGTGCATCTATTCACAAAATCCTTTTTCCTAGTTTCAATAGTTTCCTTTAGATTCAGGTTTTCTTTTTCAAGATCCTCGAAGCTATTTTTCAGTTTAGATAATTCTGAATCTAAAGCTTTACAGTTTTTACATTCTAAGTTTTGAATTTTTTCAAGTTTAGATTCTAACCTAAAATTTTCACGGGCAAGTTCTTTCCTATCAGATTTCAGTTTTTCATTTTTAGAATCAAGAGCTTCAACAGTTTTAGTAAGATCGAGGCACAAATAAACAAGATCTTTATAAGAATAGTTTCTTACCTCATTATCCTTTGAGCTTGCTTCTGAATCTGATCTTGATTCCACTGAGCTTTCTTCTGAATCTGATCTTGCCGTAAGACACAAGTTAGCCTCCTCTGAGTTATCATTCGAAACTTCCTCTCCTTCTTCATCATCCCAAGTTGCTGCAAAGACCTTCTTCTTCTTTTTCTTTCCTTTGTTGTTTTTGAGAAGTGGGCAGTTTGGTTTGATGTGGCCAGGCTTATTGCAGTTATAGCAGGTCAATTCATTATCGGAACTGTCAGAATCTTTTGACCTATTACCATTTGTTTTCTTCTTGCGTGACCCGAATCTTGACCATTTTCTAAAATTATTGACAGCCATTGCAAGTTCTTCAATTTGATCTTCTGCTTCATCATCGCTCTCTTCTCTGCTCTTCAAGGCAATCGTCTTCTTCTTTGATTCGGAGTTGTTGCGTTCCTCCTTTGATTTTAGCTCAAGCTCATATGTCATCAAGTTGCCAATCAACTCTTCCATGCTTAGTTTACTCAGATCTTTCGATTCTTGTATTGCTGTGACTTTTGCCTCAAAGTTCATCGGTAAGACTCGTAGTATCTTCCTCACTAACTCTACCTCGGAGAATACCTTTCCAAGCGCTCTAGCATTGTATACCAAGGTTGAGAAGCGTCCAAACATGTCCTTTATGCTCTCGCCTTTGTCCATTACAAAGTTCTCGTATTCATTGCTGAACAGGGCTAGACGAGACTCCTTGACTTGAGAAGTTCCTTCGTGTGTCACCTCCAAAGTATGCCAGATTTCCTGCGCAGTTGTACAATGAGAAATTCTATTAAATTCATTCTTATCAAGAGCACAGATCAAAGCATTCATAGCTTTAGCATTAGTAGTTTTTAACTTCTTATCATTAGCGTCCCACCTATCCTTAGGTTTAAGAATCTCAGTATCACCAACAGTTATAGTGGGAGCTCTATAGCCAGTTTCAATAATATCCCAAACATCGTAATCAACAGAACTAAGATAGATACTCATCCTAACTTTCCAGTAAGCATAATCATTACCATTAAACATCGGTGGCCTAGCAATAGATTGCCCCTCAGAAAAAGCATTATTCGATGAATTCATGACTCTAGAGTTAAAGTAAAAATACCAGGCTCTGATACCACTTGTAGGATCTAGATTAACCCTAGAGGGGGGGGTGAATAGGGTTATCGCAAATTTTCTCAAATTAAACGTGAAAGCAAATAGCAGATAAATAAATATGCAGTAAAGTAAATCACACACAAAATTTACCCAGCTTCGGCAACCCCTGCCTACTGCTGCATTCCCAGATTTCTATTAGAGTTAAACAGTATCCCGCTTACAAACACTCTGACAGACTCGCAGACACTCGCTCCCGCTCACAAACACTCCTACAGACTCGCACACCCTGCTCCGCCTATAGAGTTTCGTTTACTCGCAAACTCTGCTCCCGCCTATAGAGCTTTGCAAACTCGCAGCCTCCCTGCTCACTGAACTAACCCTAACTAGACAATCTGACAACACCTAAACCCTAGGTGGTGATTGACTCTAACTGGACCTTGAAAAATATAAACTGAAAATACAAAATACAGTTTGAACCCCAGGGCAAAGTTTAAATCGACAGTTTAAAATACTTTTGCCCTCAAATGAAATTGGCCCAAAAATTGAATAAAAAACTTGGCCCAAATTTAAAACTAAATTAAAAATTAAAACCCTATTTAAACCCAAAATTAAAAACCCTATTTTAAAAGATTGACCGGCCCATTAAATAACCATAGCCCATTCCTTCTTTCTCGTATTAGCCCGATCCTCTGAGAAAAATTATCGGCCCTTTTCTTTGCTCTAGAAAAAATAAATGGTGGCCGCTTCTTTCTTCTTTGCTGCTGAGAATTAGGGCTTCGGTTCTTTTCAAAAATTAGGGCTTTGATGTCGACTGAATCACGTTTGCTCGTTTCACTGTGTTGCTCTCAGCCCTTTGTGATCGATCGTGTTTGGATGTTTGCGTGTTTGAATTATCGATCAGTTGTCTTTGTCTTTGCTCTGAAAAATTCTGGGGTAATGAAAATTGAAGGCGCCGTGTCGAATTGAGTATTGATGATTGTGGCTCCTCCTCTCGAGTTCGTATGTGATACTGGTACGTGATTTTTGTTTTTGCTTTTCCGGTTATTGCTTGATTGAACTCGATTGCTTGAGTTTGATTCGAGATGAATTATTACTTGTTTTCTGATTTGCTCGAACTCGAATAAATATTTTGCCGATGATGTTCATCCTTTTATAGGGTTCGAATCCCTGAATATTCGTTCGTCTATATGTATTTGAATTTGTCAAATCCTTTTCTCTGCTGTTGATTTTCGTATGGATGCTCGAGATGATTGTTGACCTTTTCAAAAATGCGTATATATTCTGGTAGCTTGGTTGACACGGCTTTGATTTATTTTGTATATATCTCGATTCCTTGATAATCACGGTATTGAATTTGAACTTGCGATATTTTCTGACTTGGTTTTGTTTCTTCCTATACCTGTGCATTTTCATTGAGTATTAACCTCGTCAACGACTTGTTCAACCTATTCTTTTGATCGATGGTGATTTAACTGACTTGGTTGACTTCGACTTTGACTTGATATGAAACTGCCGTTTCATTCACTTGACTTCTTCGGCTTGATCAATTTATATTATTACTTCGACATCTTGTCTGTGTTGATTGAAATGTATATGTATTCATGTTGTTATTGACTTGTTTGTTGTCCACACTTTGTTACTGCTCTGTGTACACTTCTGGTCTCACTTGATGCCTTTGATAGTTATACTTCATTATTGAACTGCCTTGCCTTTGTACTTGGATGATTTGAACTTGAAGGTTAGATCTGGTGGTTTAGTGATGCACTTGCTTGTCTTGACTTCATTGTACTGCACATTGATCATCATCTTGCTTACATATAGTCTGATTGATGGTCTTTGTTTCATTTGAGTCATGTTAGCTGTGGATCTGGTTCGCCTTTGATTCATGCTGTACATATTGAGTCTCACTTGAGTTGAATCCAGTTTTAAACTTGGGTTTGACCTTGTACTGATTGTTGTGACATTGTTTTATTGCACCTGAGTTGAATCCGATAATCTGGGTTTGGCCTGTGCTCTACTGTCCCTGTAAATATATCAAGTGTATATACATATATCGGTGTGCACGGCCTTGTGGCATGTACAGTGATACACTGTGCATGTCACAATGTTCGTATGTGATGAATTCAAATATAAATGATGACGAACAACCCAAATAACTGAGGCAAATAATATTTTCAAAAACACATTTTTGTTTTATACTGCAAAAACATTTCATTTTCAATTTTACTGCGTCAATGTATATTTCTGCAGATTGCTCAAATGCTGGATTCACATTGGAATGAAGTTGAAGATAAATACGAGTGTGAGTGATATGTAGTGAGGAAATGATGTAACAATGAAATCGTGATGTAATTGTATTATGATCAAAAATGATGTATATAGTGAGAGCTTGAAATTGTACTATCAAAAATGTAATAAATATTTGTTTGAATAAAATATTCGTTTGAATTCAAATTCTGTGTTATTTATTTTATTCAGTAAATATCTATTTAATCTGCGAAAAATAAAATAGTACAATATCAAATACATTTAAATGAATGTATATATGTTTATTATCATCAAACAAAAGGCATATACATGCATATTCCACAAATGGCACGCTTTGCCATATACTAGCCAAAAAGGAGACATCCTAAGATTGGTTTTAAAAGCGATATGGTAAGCCCAAAGTGCGTCAGTCAATTTCTGAGATCAATCTTTTCAATTTTTATTAACAGTTTTCTCCAAAATTTGTTTTATTTGACGATTTGAAACGTCAATTTGACCACAAGTTTGAGGATGATACGGAGTGGATAACTTGTGGGTTATCGAGTCTTCATTAGAGTTTCAAATGATCGATTACAGAAATAGGTTCCATTATCACTTATTATTGTGCGAGGTGCTCCATACCTCGAAAAGATGTTTTCTTTGATGAATTACACAACAATTTTATGGTCATTTGTTTTTCAAGGAATGGCTTCAACCCATTTAGAGACGTAATCAATAGCAAGAAGATTGTACAATTTCCAAAAGAGTTTGGGAATGGTCCCATAAAGTCAATACCCCAAACATCAAAGATTTCGATCGTAAGAATGGGGTTTAAAGGCATCATGTTTCGTCGAGAGATTCTTTCTAACATTTTGCAGCAATCGCAAGTTTTACAAAACTCGAACGCATCTTTGAAAAGCGTAGGCAAGTAAAAACCACAATGAAACACATTTTTCGCCATTTTCTTCAGACCGAAGTGACCACCACAAGCTTGGTCGTGACAAAACAAAAGAACACTTTTGATTTCGCAATCCAGGATGCAACGTCGAATGATTTGGTCGGAACAGTATTTAAACAAGTATGGATCATCCCAATAGAAGTACTTGACTTGGGAAAGAAAATTATATTTATCTTGTTTCGACCAAAATGAAGGAGTTTCCTTAGTGACTAGATAGTTTACTATGTTTGCATACCATAGATCAACAGAAATAGAAAGGAGCTTTTCATCGGGAAAGTTCTTGTTGACCGGTAAAGAAGATGGTGCGTTTGGAAGGTGTGACAAATGATCAGCAATCAAATTGTCGGATCCCTTTTTGTCTTTGATTGTAAGGTCAAATTATTGGAGTAAAAGGATCTAATGGATCAAATGAGACTTAGCATCCTTTTTAGCGAAAAGGTACCTAAGGGCAGAATGGTCAGTGTAAATAGTAATGTGTGAGCCACTCAAATAAGGTCGAAACTTTTCGAGCGCAAAGACTACCGCTAGAAGCGCTTTTTTAGTGGTCGTGTAATTGAGTTGAGCATCGTTTAGATTCATACTAGCATAGTAGATGACATGAAGAATTTTCTCGATGCATTGTCCTAAAACAGCACCAACCGCAAAGTTGGAAGCGTCACACGTTATTTCGAAACGAAGATCCCAATTGGGTGAGCAAATGATGGGAGCGAAAATGAGTTCATTTTTGAGACGTTCGAAAGCAGAAACATAGTCAGAATTAAAGTCCAATGGAACGTCCTTTCCAAGAAGAGTCGTTAGAGGTCGAGCAATTTTACTGAAGTCTTTCACAAAGCATCGATAGAAACCAGTGTGTCCAAGGAATGAATGGATGTCCTTGACAGATTTAGGAATGGGTAGATTCGTAATTATGTCAACTTTCGCTTTATCTATCTCATTGCCTTTGTTTGAAATGACATGCCCAAGGACATGTCGTGTTTGACCATGAAATGGCATTTTTCCCAATTTAACGTTAAGTGTTTGTCCTTGCATCGTTTAAGAACCAACTCAAAATGGTGTAAGCACTCGGAAAAAGAGTTTCCAAAGATAGAAAAATCATCCATAAACACCTCAAGAAAGCGTTCGATCATATCGGAAAAGATGTTGACCATGCATCTTTGAGACGTAGCAAGAGCGTTGCAAAGGTCAAAAGGCATACGTCGATACGCAAAAGTACCAAAGGGACACGTGAAAGTCGTTTTCTCTTGATCTTTGGGAGCAATTGGAATTTGGTTATAGCCGGAATAACCATAAAGAAAGTAATAGAATTCATAGCCAGCTAAACGTTCAAGCATTTGGTCATTGAAAGGAAGAGGGAAATGATCCTTACGTGTTGCAACATTTAGTTTTCGATAATCAATGCAAACACGCCAACCCATTTGAGTACGAGTTGGAATGAGTTCGTTAGAGTCGTTCTTGATAACAGTAAGTTCAGACTTTTTAGGCAGGACATGATTTGGGCTAACCCATGAACTATTAGAGATTGGGTATATGAATCTGTTATCGAGGAGTTTAAGAATTTCGTCATGACTCGCATCCTTCATTTTTGGGTTAAGCCTTCGTTGTACATCACGAACAGGCTTGGCATCGTTAATTAATTGGATGCGATGTTGAATAAGAGGGGGACTAATTCCCTTTATATCGGTGATTAACCATCCAATTGCTTCTTTGTTTTTCAATAGAATTGAAAGAAAGGAAGCTTCTTGATCAAAAGAGGGAGAGTTAAAGTGATTATGACGGGAAACGTTTCGTTGTCACCTAAGTATGTGTACTTAAGTTGATCGGGAAGGGGTTTAAGATCCAACCTCGGGGGTTTCTCAATCAACGAAATCGGTTGAAGTTCTGATTCAACGGTAAGTGGTTCGAATGGAAGCGCAATTTCAATTTCGTTAGGCTCATCTTGAAACAGTTGTTCGTATTCGGTCTCGCGTTCATTGTTAAGGTCAACTGTTTCATTATCAAAATTTTGTTGAATGAAACTAACTTCCAGCGTTTGGTCATGCGGTTCATTAGATTGATTTTCAAGATTGAAGGTGTTAAGATCCAAAGTCATGTTTCCAAAAGAAATATTCATAGAAAGGTTTCGACAATTGATTAGAGCATTTGAAGTAGCCAAGAAAGGTCTGCCTAAAATCAATGGAATTTGACTCATTGGATTATTCACGGGTTGAGTCTCCAAAACGATGAAGTCGACGCAGAATATGAATTGACCGATTTTGATGAGGACATCCTCGATTTCTCCCACAGGCTTCTTTATCGAACGATCGGCAAACTGAAAAGTTACTTTCGCCAGTTTTAGTTCACCCAAGCCAAGTTGCTAGTAAACGGAATAAGGAATCAAATTGGCACTCGCACCCGAATCGAGTAAGCATTTGTTAATCGTTTTTCTCCTATTGTGCACGGGATCATCGGACATCCAGGATCTTTGTATTTGTCGATAACTGATTGAGACAAGACTTCGCTAGTCCGGCGGTTGAGAAAACTTTCTTGGGTACATGAGTGTGTCATTTTTGGGTATACAAGTCCTTAAGAAATTTATCGTAACTTGGGACTTGTTGAATGATATCAAGAAGTGGGATATTTACTTTCACTTGTTTTAAAATTTCCAACATTTTTTCCATTTGGTCAGAGTGTTTCTTAGGTCGAAGGTGGTATGGAAATGGAAACGATACTTAGTAGGTGGGTCTACTTGATTAGAAAAGAATTTGGATTGGCATTTGATTCGATGTTTGGCTCAACGTTTTGTTCAGATTCGCTTGTTTTTGAAGTGCCAAGAGGAATTTCCAGTAAATAGTTTGGATTAACAACTTGATTATCAATTTTTTTACCAGAATCCAAAGTGGTGATAGCATTCATTTGGGTTGCGTGGCTATCTTGAACAACATGGGCTTGATTCGAACTCGTGTTTTGATTTTTGGGATTCGGAACTGGCTGACTTGGGAATGTGCCTCGTTCACGTTCACTTACAAAAATGGCTAATTGACTCATTTGCATTTCAAGTTTAGCAATTGATTGACTCGTATTCTGCATGTACGAGGTTAGCAGATTTTGTAAATTACTGTTTGATTGGTGGCTTTGAGTGGCTGCCTTGGCTAAAGTTTCAAGCCTTTTCTCAAGTGAACTTAATAGTTTATCATCTTGGGGAGCAAAAGACTGTTGCGGTTGATTTTGGGACGGATCCGCAAAATTTTGTTGAAACTGATTGGGTTGAAAGGGAGGATTCGAAGCATTATTCCAAAATGCTTGAAAATTGGGACGAACCAAATTCGTGTTGGAATTATTTTGGTTCCAAGAAAAATTCGGATGATTTCTCCAACCAGGATTGTACGTTAGAGAAAACGGGTCATTCTTAACTTTATTGAAAGCATTGAGTTGTGCTATCGAATTAGGGCACTGATCGGCAATATGATTCGGATCATTGCATTTATAACATAATGGTTAGGAAACTCGATTCATTTGGTTAGATGAGAAAACGTTGTTGAATTTATTAATCATTGCGTCGATCTTAGCTTCCAAAGCCAAAGATGATCCTATCGAGTGTGGGCTCGATCGTGAATAAATGGATTTTTCATTAGAACGTTCCAATTAGGATGATTTTTCGACCAAGTTTTCAAGGAATTGTCAAGCATCGTCGTAATGTTGGGCGGGGAAATTTCCTTGGCACATCGAATCAAGCATGGTTCGTGAGCTGTTTTCAAGTCCATCGTATAAGATTTGGCAAAGGGTCCATTTTTCGAAATTATGGTGTGGACATTTTATCAAAAGCTCTTTAAACCTTTCAAAATATTTTCCAAATGGTTCACCCCTGAATTGAAGAAAATTGACAATTTCGTTTCGGATTTTAGTTGTTTTTTCCAAGGGGTAGAACTTTTTTAAGAAAACTTTAACGAATTCTTCCCAAGTTTTGATCGAGTTTGAAGGTAAGCTATACAACCATTTTTCCACGTAATCGGTAAGGGCAAATGGAATTAATCGGAATTTGGTTCCGTCATCACAAAGTTGTTGGAGTTTAATGGTTGCGCAAACTTGTTCGTATTTTGTTAAGAAAATGTATGGGTCATCTTGTTCAAAATTGCCAAATTTTGAAAGCGTGGCAATATGGTTTGAATGAATTTCGAAATGGTTACCCATTGGGGTAGGTAAAGTGATACAAGAAGGGATAGAAACTTTATCGGGAAAGATTCTATCCATAAGAGTCTGCGGGGCATTTTCGTTTGCCATTGCAGGAGGATCGTTTGTTCGAGTTAAATGATTCATCATTGCGTCACGAGTCCAAGTACTCATGCACAAGTGAAAGTCAAGGAAAGAAAGAAATGAGAATTAAGTTTAGAGAATGAAACAAGGTTTGGAAAATGAAGTGAAAAATTGTTTTTTTTATGTTTTCTTTTTAGAAAGGCCAAATATTTACCAAAAAGGATTTATTTTTCAAAAAGGAGATTTGATTTTTGTTTGTTCTTTTTTTGGATTTTGGATTTCCAAGTTATTTTTCAAAAAGGAGATTTAGTTTTTGTTTTTGAAAAGATTTTTTTTGGATTTTTGGATTTTCGATTTTGTTTGAAATTTTTTTCCTTTTTTTCTCTTAAAAGGAAAAGACTAAAAAGATTTTTTTTCTTTTGGATTAAAAAAACTAGGTTAAGTAAAATGTACACCTTTTTTAGTTTTGGATTTTGTTGTTTTTTTAAATATGAATGAACTAATGCAACTAAATTAATGCAAGGACTTAATAACAAATTTTCTGTCCTAGTAGCTTTTAATCCAAAATTGTATAATCAAACTTTGTCTTAATCCAACAAAATAGTTCTTAGCCAGTTAATGGACATGAGTCATCGGTGCACCACGAATCATCATAGTAATGCAGCCGAAGGTTTAAGTACCTTCAGAGAAATAATCACTATAATATTTATGAATTACCGTAATATTTATATATGATTATTGCTCTACCGTGGCCTAGACACCAAGAATATAAATTGTCAAAAGAAGACAACTTGTCAAGACACAATTAAGGCCTAGGTGAGCTCGTGACACCCTTACGTCGGATGTATGATCGTTATTATTAGCAAATTCTAGGATGATATGCAATTTGTGCACCAAGGAAAGGGTGATAAAATCCCCCACCTTATGTGGATTTGGGTGTTGCCCTTAGAAAAGAAAATAAGATTGTATGAATGCAAAACAGAAATTAAACGTGAATTAATGATGCAACTACGAATGAAATTTGATTTTTTGTTTTTGCAAATTTTTTTAAAAATGCAAGCAACCAACAATGCAAGGTAAAAAGTAAGAGATAACAGCACGATACTAGAGCGTGCAGAATTATTAGCAATTTTATTTCAAAGTGGCGATTTTTTTATAAAGCAAGCAAGCGAAGCAATTATTTTTAACAAGCACTTCTTCTCCTTCTGCTTTTGCAACCTGAAAATTGTTGCCCAAGATTTATATATATATTTCTAAAACAAAACACAAAAATTTTTTTCTAAACAAGATTATATATATTTGTATATTTGTTATTTAAATTATTTTTTTAGAAAAGACAAAACAAAAACAAACAAAAACCAAAGGATAAAAAAATACCCTTAAAAAAATTTGACAAGCCTATATCCAAACCGAAGTTCCACTTAATACAACCCACAACCAAAATCCTTTTAACAAATCCCTTTCGTAAATTTTCAAATCAGTAAACAAAATTCTCCGATTCTCAAACTCGTGAATTCTCAATTTCATCAGGTATGCTTTAGTTCGAATTCAATCAAAAGACATCAGATGAGGTCTCGGGTGGATGCGAATGGTGGCGGTGATGGATTCAATTTAGGGGTAGTGCGAAATTGGTGTTCAGGTGAGGTTGTGGAGTTCGAGTTTTGTACTCAAATTGTTCGCGATTGTAGGAATCAGTATGGATTGTGAGTCGATGGTTTTGGTGGTTGAGGAGTGCTATAGGATTTGTGTTTTCAGGTTGTGGATGGGGAAGTTTGATGAAGTTTTTACCGTGGACAGAGGGGATGGAATTGTAATGATTGAAGGCTTGGCAGAAGTTGGAAGAGTTGTATGGATATGAAGATGGTAGAGGTAGTGACTGTGTATGGTGGCTATCGTATTGGTTTGTGGAGGCTGAAGTAATATGTTGAGGTGAAGTTGATGATGTACAGGGGTGATGAAGATGGCTCGGGCAATGGTGTAGATGTAACACTACAGTTGGTGGTAGATGGATTGTTGTAGGGGATGCAAGTGGAGGTGAACCAGTCAGTTTGTAAGGCAGGTTGGAGGAAGAATTATGATGATAAATAGAAGTAGCAATGATGGCTGAAGTAAATATGCACAATGTAACAATGAAGGTTGGATGGTGCACTGGTATTTGATGTTGCTATGGTATTTTATGGTTGGAGATTAGGCATGTTTGAAATGTAACAGTTTAAAATGGCAGTGTGGTTGAACAGAAGTAGCTGTTTTGTAGTAAGGCTGTGGTGGTGTATGTAAGATGCACAAAGACAGTGGTATGCAGCAGTAGTAAGGGATGACAGGGTTGATGATAGGCTTGGTGACATGGTTGATGTATGAAGTGATAGTGAATTTGGATGTATTTAGATGTATATGGATGTATGTTGATAATGACAGTGAAGAGTTGATGGCAGTTGTTAATTTGATGAATGTGCAGGGTGGTTTGGGTGTGGTGGTCAGGGTGTTTGAGGATGGTGTAGCTGTTGGTTTGTTGATAAGTTGCAGTGATATTGAAGAAGTGTGGTATGCAGGCAGATGCGGTAGTGCTGATGTATGGGGACTGTGGAAGTTTTGATGTGGGTTGAAGGTTATGTTGTTGATGATAAAAGGTGCTAGGAAGTGTGCAGTTTACAGATTGATGGTGAGGTTGATGAAGTCTGGATGGTTTTGAAATGTGGGTGATTAAGTGTGGGTGGTTTGCTTTGAAGTGATGGCAGCAGGGGTGACGGTAGTATGGTTATGTAGTGGATGGTTGTGGTTTGGTTGAAGTGTTGGAAGTTTGTGCAGGGTGTATGAAGAAGGCAATATGTTGTATAGGTTGGTAGAAGTGTGTATGGCATGTTGTAACTGGTTTGTGCAAGTATATGTGCACATTTTATGTGCACGGTGTAGAAGTTTATGGAGGAGGTGAGTTGGGTGATGGTTTTAGCAGGGAGGAGTTTGGTCAAGCGCAGTTTTGGGCAGTAGGCAGTTGCACTATGGTGTGGTTTGGTGGGTTGACGTTTGAGGTGATGCAATGGAATGTTGTGATGTGCAAAGTGTTGCTGCAGAGGGTTTTAATGTTGCTGTTGATGTGCATAGGATAGTTTGGGGGTATGCAGAAGTATGGGATGTGCACATAGAAGAGAAGTAATGAGTTTGCAAAAGTATGGGATGTGCAGATGATGGTAGTGGATGGGTACACAGAAAAGGCAGTGGTTGGTTACTGGTGATCAGGTGGTTGATGATATCTGTTGTGTAACGGTGCAGAGGAAGTATATCAAGATATGGTGAGAAATGTAACAGTGCAGGAAGTTGTATGGTGTAACAAAGAAATGTAGATTGTAAAGAAAAGCTGAAATGAGAATTGTAAAACAAAGAATGAAATGTAATTTGTAATGTAAATGAAATAAAATATTTTTGTTTTGTCTTGAAATGCACTTGTGTATTTTTTATTTATTAGAATTGCAAATGCAAATAATAAAACAAAAAAAACACAAATCAAATGAAAGCAAAAATCACACAAACACACAACACAAAATATATTTTTTTAAATACAAATTAACACACAAAATGAACACATAATAAATTCAAATAAAAATAATTCGAAGATTATAATTAAAATCAAATGTCAATTTCCCCACCAACGGTGCCAAAAACTTGTTAGATGACGAATTTTCTATCGGTTAGAAAATCGCCGAAAAATTATACCGTTCTAAAATACCGCAAGTGCATGGCGTACAATTGTAGTACGTATGCGAGTACGAGTCGATCTGTAGGGAAATGAATTGATTTCAAATTCTACTCAATCAAATTAACCCAAAGTGTTTGAGATTGTTTAAACTAAAAAGAAATGCAAAAACTAACTACAAATAAAAGTGATTAAAAATATGAGATTAAAAGACAATTTAGAGGCAAATCCACTCTCATCCTCTCACATAAATCAACACAAAATCAATTTATGATCTCTCATTTTAATCTAAGTAGAATTAAAGATGTATTTATCATAAGTATGGTCTATTTATGTTATTAACTAACATAACTTAAACCATCAAACTTTAATACAACAACTAAAATCACTTTGTTAAATGTCATGAAAATGAATATGAAACTAAAACAAAATCTATTTTAAGCATGATCTATTTACTATTTTCGATTAGAACATAGATCATCAAATTTTGATTCTATTTTAATTCCATGATCAAAATCACTTAGTTAGATGACGATGTAAATTGTGTTTATGTTGGAATAAGCATAGCTCATTTGTGATTACAACATAGGCTATCAAATTCCCTAATAAACTTACATCATAATCCAACTTTTCATTAAGCATTAAAAGAGATCAAAAATAATAAAATATGTCGAATCTACATAATTTAAGAGAGCTTCATTACCCCTAAATTGAAGGGATTTAGCTTCTCATTTGTGTTATCATTTCAACACATGTAGATTGCAATATTAAAAAGCAAGCAAAGTGCAAGCTAGTTAAACTAAAAGAGAACTAAACTACTTGCATAAAAATAAAACTAATTGCAATGAAAAGAAAGCTAATCTACTAACATGAAATAGAAGAAAGCATGTGAATAAAAGTAAGCATGAAATGGAAAAGCATGTAGAAAAGAAGAAGAGGCTTAAGAAGCTATTTTATTTCCCATTTAATTTTGTGGCTACAACTATATGATAAGAAGATAAAAACTATTACATGAACATAAGATGTTTATATATACATGACTAAAACCCCAATCCATTTTTAGGAAACTCCCTAAAATGCCATTGAGGTAGTGTGGCCTCCAAGTTATCATTAGAATGAAATTAATCCTTTATTAAATGTGCATGTGCCTTTAATCCCCACTATCATGTGTATTAGCTCTTAATTGTGATTCATGCTCAGTGGGTAGGTGGGGTCCTCCATGATTACATGAATTCTTTTATTTCTTCATTCCTTTGTCTCCCTTCACTTGTGCATGCATGCATACATGAAGCCACTTCCAAGTTGAATCCAAATTCCTACAAAACAAATTAAAATGTGCAAGTAATTTTTTCCAAATTAATTTACACATGAAAATTACCGTTTTGCCCCCATGTAGATGCATGAATGATGACTTGAAAGCATTTTTTAAATTTGGTTTTAAAAATGTAAAAACACCCAATTATGACATTTAATTTACTAAAATGAGATTAAGTGTGTGAGTAAAAATATACATTTTTATGTGCACATCAAGCAGGATTAGAGATACTTATCCTGACTTATTTCATGGTAAGTTTTACCTTTATGATTGATTTTATGAGTACCTTATCATAATTTCAAGCACGAAATTCTTTAAGGTTGGGAGTGTAACAATCCTAATTTTGACTAACACTATTTAGGACATTTAATTAGATAAATAAAATAAAATAATGTAAATGGCTAAGGGATTGATATTTGTGCAATTATAAGGTAGTTGTACCTTAAGTAATGAATAAACAAATGGAAATTTAAAATAAAGTGGGTAAAGGTAATGAGATAAGGGAAAAATAGGAATAAGATATATTCTTATACCTAAACCCTTATCCCATCCTCATTTCCAACATTCACAAACAAAACTAAATATAGATCGGCCGGCCACCATTAGAAATAATCTAAAGGAAGAAAAGCAAGAATTCAAGAAGGAAGCTTAATCCAATCAATTCAAGGGAAAATCTCAAACTCCTTAACAACAAGCTAAAGTGAATAAAAGATTACATCTCATTTTTATTACTTTCGGTTCTAGATGAGATCCGAATTTATTTTGCAAGTAAAATACCATGATTTGATTGTTTAAATGGATATATATGCTTGTTGATGATTTATGTTGTTTCATATAGATTTTATGTCATGATTTGGTTTGAAAACCTATTAAAACTCATCCAAATGGCTTACATTTTTGATATAAGATCAAAAATATTATTTTAGAAATGGGTTTCAAGTTTCATAATTTCCTAAGTAGTTGTGGATTTATTATGAACTTTCTAGTAAAGAAAATGGTTAGATTGGGTTTTAATTATTTTTGGCTATTATATGTTAGCTTTGGGTCAGAAAATTTAAATATATTAGAAAACATATTAAAAGTGATTTATGGGATTTTTTGGAGAATTTTCCTAACTATTTTATTAAAGATATAAAATTATTTAAGGTATGGGACTTAAATGTTTTATATGTTTAGAAAAGGAGAAGGGGTAATTTGCTAAATGTTTTAAATTTTTAATTACTTAATTCGGCGGTACTTTTAGAAAAAGATTTTGTAAAAGAATTGGCAACCAATTATATGTTGATAAATAAGGCAAGTTAGTTGGAAAGATATTACTTTAAAAAGTTAAAAATCGGTTTTGTAAAGGGTTATTGCTTCGTCAGTTATAGCAGCCACCTTTCGACCCCATACATCTGCCCCCAACCAAGTCGAAACCAATACACATGGTATCAATGCCTTGGTATGTATTGGATTGGAGAAAGGCGGAAGGTATAGAGTCGAAACATGCTTTCGAAGGGGTAGAAGTAGCTCTTATAGACTTGGAACTATTTTTATTACAAACAAGGCTTTCGAAGGGGTTGGAGCTTTCGACTTAACCAACTTGCTTCTGTTTATTTAAAGAAAGGGCTTCCGAATGGGTTGCTACCTTTTGTTTTAAAACAAGCTTTCGAAGGGGTTGAAACCCATGCTGCCGCATTCAACCTTTCGAGTCAATGCCTTAGAAAGGGTTATTTTGCCTTAAACTTTAAAGCCGCCTCTCCATGCTTTCGAAAGGGTTGGTTTCAAAACCATCCACTTTCTTTTACTTAGGATTACTGTTTTCGAAAGCAATGCTTTCACCCCAGTTCTTTTAAGACCCTTAGATATATTGAAAGTTAAACCCAACGGTTTCGAAAGGAATGGTTTTAAATGGTATTGAACCTATGTTCCATAAACTTTTACTTGGGCCCAATGCTTTTGAAAGGTTTGATTTAAGTCAAGGACTTTAATGCTTTTGAAAGATATATAATGAAGGTTTCGAAGGGGAGATTCCCCAATGGTTTTGAAAGGTTTACTTTTAGTATTTGAATGGAAGGTTTCCAATGCTTTCAAAAGGCAAGTTTAAAGTGTTTTGAGAAGAAGATGTCTAGGGTTTATAAAGCTTTCGAAGGGATACTTTCAATGATTTCGAAAGGTCTATTTTCTAAAGGTATGTTTTGGCCTTTCGACCTAGTGCTTCAAGGTAAAGTAGTTAGCTTATTCTGAAAGGGGTACTTTCGATGGATTCGAAAAGGACCATTTAAAATAACCCTATTGATTTAGGCTTTCATCAACATTGTTTTGTGTAAAGCACATACTATGGCAATGATATTTGAGTAAAGCAAATAGTATATTTTTTGTTTAAGTATGATTTAAAGGGTTAAATCAATTTGAAAGAAATGTTTTCAAGGAAAATTTGATGGGGAAGTTAATCATAAGTAAATGACTCAGATATTAGAATACCAGATGGGACTGGTATAGGGTCACGCCCTATACTTTAGCTAATAGCCCCTAGCTAATATAAGTCCAAAATTCCAGTGTGTAGGGCTTTGTCACAGGTAAGACTAAAATGATGTTACACACATAATGGAATATACATGGAAAGATAGGTTATTGGTGAGCCCGCAAAGCCATTAGGATCAGTTGACCCTTGGAGAAGTAAGTTAAGGTTCGTCGAGTACAAGGCAAATTCGGGAGCAACGAAAAAGAGCAGAACTTCCAAGGCCTCCTCCCTCTACTCCCGCGGTTGACCCAACTGTAGCAGAAAAGATGGTCGATCTTAAGGCCAAATTTCCAAAAATTTGCTTTGATGGTCTGAAATTCCTCCCAGCTATCCATCATATTCCTGGGCACGTGAAGCAGAGTGCCATTGCCTGTAACAACGACGTCTATGTTCAACATGACGCGTTTGTTCACTTGGTTGAAAAGATCTCGGAGGTGTCTGTTGAGCGACAATATGAGATTGATCGTCTGAAACTGGAGGCTGGCTATGACAAGAACATCATCAAGCACCAAGACGAGGAGCTCGCTTCGTACAAGTCGAAGCTGGAAGCCGCTGAGCAAAGCGCAAAAGATACAGCTGAGGCAGTCGCTCGTTTAGAGGTGGCTCACAAGAAGGAACTTGATGAAGCAGTCCAGCGTAGCGGTGCCCTTGCCCTAGAAAAAGATTCCATCCAAAAAGAAAGGGACGCGCTCACTATACAAGTCAAAGAGTTGAAGGAATTACTTTCCAAGGAGAAAGAGGACAAAGTAGCTGCCCAAGAAGAGTCACAACGATACTGTGATGAAATCGTTGCTACTCGGCTCCTGAAAACGAAGCTCGATGACGAACTTGCTGGGGTTGAAAAAATGAAGGACGAAGCCCGTGAGGAGGGCAAAAGAAAAGCTGCGGAGGAGATGGACTCTCGCCTCGAGGCGGCCGCAGAAGCCGGCAGGGAAGAGGTCAAATGCATGTTTGACCCGTTGATTGCTGAGTATGGAGCCCGCGTCCTTATGCATCGTGACTTAACATTCTTGGGCGAGGGCTATCTTGAATCCCTAGCTAAGGCCTGGGAAACCTTAGTGAAGATTAGGAAAATCGAGTCGGGCTCTGAAGAGGTCGATGAGGATGCCTTGGTGAAGGAGTTTCTTAAGGGGAATGAGCCAGCGGATTTATCCGCAGCTTTGGCGCTTTATAACAAAGGCTCTCCCCTTCAAAAAGAGAAAAGTGATGAAGCTGGCCCGTCTGGGGCTGAGACTACGACTCCTCATATTGCTGCTCCTCTCGCTGCTCAGTCGGCCGGTCGGCCGACACTTGACCCGTTCGAGCAGCATGCCGGCTATGATCCTGAAGATCCCGGGCTTGGCGTTCACGTGCTATCTCCTATTCTGGAGGGTGAAACCCCACGCGCAACCGATAGCCAACCAGAACCCGGTAGGAAACTCTTCTTTTCTAGAAGTCGAAAGATCTTGTTATTTTCCAGCATTGGTTATTCGTTCTAATGTTCATTCTTTATGTTTTCATGCAGGCTGCTCTGATCCCGAGCCAACTCCGAGGAGCGATGACGCCAAGGAGGAGGCAGAGAAAACAAGCGATGTTGCTCACGTGGGAGTAACCCCTGGCCCTGACGCTCAAGTGATCGGGGTGCTAGATGATGACAAGCTTGACACTTCGTCTCTTGCCGAAGGGAGTGATGAAATCGAGATCACTGGCGCCTCTGAGCATACCTCAAAGATGAGCATGAAGGAACGCCTCGCCGAAGAGGAGAAGAAAAAGGTCGAGGTCAAAGTCGAACCTGAAATACTCGAACTTACCGACCCGCGGAACAGACCTCTGAAAATCATTCTCCCGGGCAGGTTTAAACCACTGGATGTTCCGTCTCCTACTCCTGACTCCGCTTCTTTAGTGAGCAAGAAATCCAAGAAAAAGCATGAGGGAGAGGAGTCGTCGGAAAAAACAAAAGAAGACAAGAAGAAGAAACCGAAGAAATAATCGCTACACTCGTTCAACGAGTTCCTTGCTTAAGTCTTGTAATTAATTTTATCTTTTGTTTCTGTAGTTTGTATAGATAGGTCCTTGACTCCAAGCTTTGGAGGGATAACTGTGTAACCCCATTTTGAACTATTGAACGAAGTTTTAGTTTCTTTTTCGCTTGAATAATTCTCTTACTTTTCTTTGGTTTGCTGACTGACCGTGGTCATAACTCAAGTTTTTAGGAGTTGCATTATTTCCCAGTCCATTCTCGTGTTGTTCGAACATTTCCAGATGTGGCATACTTCTTGTCCCATATTTCTTAAGTACTTGGATTTTTTTCTAAATCCGCGCTCCAGGGATTTAGAGTAATTTGATCCGCGTTCAAGGGATTCGAAGGTTCGTAACGTTTATACTCTAGTCCTCGCTTCGGGGACTTAGAGTACCCCGATCCGCGCTCTGGGGACTTAGAGTACTCCGATCCACGCTCTGGGGATTCAGAGATTTGAAATCGTTTATACTCTAGTTCACGCTCTGGGGACTTAGAGTACTCCGATCCGCGCTCTGGGGATTCAGAGATTTGAAATCGTTTATACTCTAGTCCGCGCTCTGGGGACTTAGAGTACTCCGATCCGCGCTCTGGGGATTCGGAGATTCGAAATCGTTTATACTCTAGTCCACGCTCTAGGGACTTAGAGTACTCCGATCCACGCTCTGGGGATTCAGAGATTTGAAATCGTTTATACTCTAGTCCGCGCTCTGGGGACTTAGAGTACTCCGATCCGCGCTCTGGGGATTCGGAGATTTGAAATCGTTTATACTCTAGTCCGCGCTCTGGGGACTTAGAGTACTCCGATCCGCGCTCTGGGGATTCGGAGATTCGAAATCGTTTATACTCTAGTCCGCGCTCTGGGGACTTAGAGTACTCCGATCCGCGCTCTGGGGATTCAGAGATTTGAAATCGTTTATACTCTAGTCCGTGCTCTGGGGACTTAGAGTACTCTGATCCGCGCTCTGGGGATTCGGAGATTTGAAATCGTTTATACTCTAGTCCGCGCTCTGGGGGCTTAGAGTACTCCGATCCGCGCTCTGGGGATTCAGAGATTCGAAATTGTTTATACTCTAGTCCGCGCTCTGGGGACTTAGAGTACTCCGATCCGCGCTCTGGGGATTCAGAGATTTGAAATCGTTTATACTCTAGTCCGCGCTCTGGGGACTTAGAGTACTCCGATCCGCGCTCTGGGGATTCGGAGATTTGAAATCGTTTATACTCTAGTCCGCGCTCTGGGGACTTAGAGTACTCCGATCTGTGCTCTGGGATTCAGATATTTGAAATCGTTTATACTCTAGTCCGCGCTCTGGGGACTTAGAGTACTCTGATCCGCGCTCTGGGGATTCGGAGATTTGAAATCATTTTTACTCTAGTCCGCGCTCTGGGGACTTAGAGTACTCCGATCCGCGCTCTGGGGATTCGGAGATTTGAAACCGTTTATACGAGTTCGTGCATCGTACAGGATAATGTAGTTCTAGTAATTCATCACCCGACTATGAGATATAGAAACATTAGTAATTCGTGGAAAATACGGCTTCAATCCTTTATTAATGAAAAACAACTAAACTGCTTGATTACATAGTTAAAAGGAAACTAAGTCGCGACTGAATGAAAACATACAGGAAATAACTGTGCCTAAAACAGGAAAGAAACATACTAAATGTAATAATGTCGCAAATGCTCGTTGTTCCACGCCCGGGGGAGTGTCACGCCATCAACGTTCGCTAGCTTGAATGTTCCCTCTCCAAGCTTCCGTTCAATGACATACGGACCTTCCCAGCTGGGATTCATACGCGAAGGTACTGGGAAAACTCATTTCAAAACGAGATCACCCACATCAAATATCCTTGGGCGGACTCTGCCGTCGTAGTAACGCTTGACTCGGTGCCTATGTGCTGCCGCCCTTAATTCGGCCTCTTCACGTTTTTCATCGATACAATCCAGTGATTCCAACAAGAGGTCCTGATTCGTCTTGGGATCATAATATGTCACCCGGTGCGATGGAACTTCAAGTTCCACGGGTATAACGGCTTCAGAGCCGTATGCCAAGGCAAATGGAGTGTGGCCGGTCGCGGACTTGTGGGTAGTTCTATAAGCCCATAATGCTGTCGGGAGTTCATCTACCCACTTGCCTCCGACTTTCTACAGACGCTTCTTCGGTATTGACTTGATTATTTTATTAACGGCCTCGACTTGTCCGTTAGCTTTTGGGTGTGCAATGGCGGCGAACTTCTTCTCGATGCCATACTTTAAACAGAACTCTTTGAACTCTCTGCTTTCAAATTGCATCCCGTTGTCCGTAATGATGGTGCGAGGAAGGCCAAAGCGGCATATAATGCTTCGTACAACGAAGTTAATGACCTTCTTAGAGGTGATTGTGGCCAAGGGTTCTGCCTCAGCCCATTTTGTGAAATAGTCGACTGCAACTATTGCGTATTTCGCACCACCTTTGGATATAGGCAAAGAGCCGATTATGTCGATTCCCCAGATTGCAAATGGCCAGGGACTAACCATTTGTGTGAGTTCCGTTGATGGAGTCCTCGGGATTTTCGCATACCTTTGACACTTGTCACATTTCCTTGCGTAGTCTGCAGCGTCCCGATTCACGGTCGGCCAGTAGTATCCATAGCAGAGGATCTTTTTTGCTAGCGTTTGCCCCCTAGTATGGTCGCCACATTCCCCTTCGTGAACCTCTTTCAAGACCTGCTTTGTCTCGTCATGAGCGATGCACCGTAATAAGGGGACTGAGAACCCTTTTTGATACATTAATCCATCCTACATCACGTATCGTGCGGCCTTTCGAAGGACCTATCGTCTTTCGCTCCTTTTTTCTGGTAAAGCCCCGGTTGTCAGGTACAGTCTGAACGGGGTCATCCACGACTCCTCTTCGATTTCTGTTTCCAACACACGGTCAACTTTCATCCCGTCTATGCTCGGGGCATGCAAGGCCTCAACGGGATACAATCCCATTTGCTGCGTGTCGCCTGTGCTTGCAAATTTAGCCAACAAGTCGGCTTCTTTATTCTGTTCGCACGGGACATGTGAAATGTCATAACGCTCAAGATTTGACAGTAGTTCTTGGACCTGAACAAGGTACGGAGCCAGCTTCTGTCCCTTTGCTTGGTAATCTCCCCGCACTTGGTAAACCACCAACTGTGAGTCACAAAAGATTTCAACTGATTTGATCCCGAGTTCTCCGATGAGCTTCAAGCCAGCGATCAGTGCTTCATATTCTGCTTCGTTATTTGTAGCTGGGAAATCAAGCTTCAAAGCATAACAGATTGATCGATTTTCCGAAGTTATAAGAACTACACTCGCCCTGGAGCAACGATCGTTTGATGCCCCATCAGTGTATAATTTCCAACGAACGGGGGGAATGACGTCATGATTATCTGGTTCTATGGGTATGGTAAACTCAGCGATGAAATCTGCTAATGTTTGCCCTTGTATGGCCCTCCGTGGCAAGTAGGCGATATCGAACTGGCTCAACTCGATGTTCCATTTTAGCAATCTTCCGGAAGTTTCTGGTCGTTGGAGTACCTGCCACAGGGGTTGATCGGTATAAACACTGATTGAGTGTGCTTGAAAATATGGGCGTAGCTTACGTGATACAATCACCAAGCAATAGGCCAATTTCTCGATTTTAGGGTAATTTCTTTCTACCCCCATTAAATGCTTGCTAACATAATACACCGGCTTCTGGATTCGGTCCTCCTCGCGAACTAAAGCCGCACTTATCGCATGTGGGGATACAGCCAAGTATACGTACAGCATCTCGTGGTCTACTGGTTTTGACAGCACTGGTGGACTCTCCAGATGCCTCACCAGATCCCGGAATGCTTCCTCACAACTAGACGTCCATTCGAAGTTCCTCTTCCCTTTCTTTATTATATCAAAGAAAGGGATGCACTTGTCAGTTGCCCTGGATATGAATCGACTTAGCGCAGCTACTTTTCCATTCAAGCTCTGTACCTGCTTTATAGTCCTGGGTACTTGCACATCTCGAATAGCTTGGATCTTTTCGGGGTTAGCTTCAATTCCCCTAGCATTGACGATGAATCCCAAAAACTTCCCCGACGCAACGCCGAAGGAACACTTCAGAGGGTTGATCTTCATCCCGTAATACCTGAGTATGTCAAACATTTCAGCCAAGTCTCGAATGTGGTCGTTTGACTGTCGTGTCTTCACGAGCATGTCATCCACATAGACTTTCATCGTCCTACCAAGCTGGTCCTTGAACATTCGAATCACCAAACGCTGATAAGTCGCTCCTGCGTTCTTCAGTCCGAAGGGCATTACTACATAGCAATATAGCCCGACATCCGTAACGAAGCTGGTGTGTTCTTGGTCCGGAATATGCATCGGGATTTGGTTGTATCCCGAGTATGCATCCATGAATGATAACAGCTCATGTCCTGCGGTGGAGTCGACCAACTGATCGATCCTTGGTAACGGGAAACTATCCTTGGGGCACGCTTTGTTCAAATCGGAATAGTCTACGCAAGTTCTCCATTTCCCATTTTCCTTTTTCACCAGTACGGGGTTCGATACCCATTCAGGATAGAGGGCATCGCGGACGAACCCATTGGCTTTGAGTTTGTCCACCTCCTCTCTGAGAGCAGCGGACCTCTCCGGGTCCATTCCTCTCCTCTTTTGTTTAACCAGGACGTATTTCGGGTCTATGTTCAACATATGACTCATGATGGCGGGAGAAATCCCACACATATCAGAATGCGTCCAGGCGAAAACATCAAGATTCGCCCGGAGGAAGTCACTAAGGTCTTCAGTCATTGCGGGGCCAAGCTGTGATCCGATCTTCAGTATCCGCGAAGGGTCGTTTCGACTAACTAAAATGTCAACCGTTAGTTCAGCCGGCGCTGCCTTTTCTTCCCTGGGTTTATCATCGTCGTCTCTCGGATCTATATCTCTGAAGATCCGAGAATTATGCCCGAGCCAGAGCTCGGGCACTACTTGTCAATTATCCGTGTTAAGGATGCGGACAGGATTGTCCGCAACCTTTCCTTTCTCCCTCCGATGGGCCTCCCGGAGCTCAGCCACATAACAGGAACGACCAGCTGCTTGGTCGCCATGAACAATACCTACCCCTTTGTCAGTTGGGAACTTTAAAGTTAAGCACCACGGGGCTAATGCTGCCCTAAACTCAGCCAGGGCCGGTCGGCCCAAGAAAACATTATACGGAGAATCCACATCCAAAACTACGAAGGGTAGGATTCGTACCCTCCGACGTTCGCCTTGTCCCAGTTCAACTGGTAACTCAACATAACCCACTGCATCAGTCGCTGCGCCATTAAAGCCGTGTATGCGAGCTTTGGACGATTTCAAGTCCTTTGTTTCCATTTTCATCTGGTCATAAGCCTTCTTGAAGATGATGTTGACAGAACTTCCACAATCAATCAAAATTCTTTTCACATATGCCGGTCCGATTATTGCAGATATGACCATCGAGTCGATGGTTGGAGCCTCCACTTGGTCAGCATCTCTGTTTCTGAATACTATATCGTCTATCATTACGCGCTGTTGCTTAGCAAGGGTCCCATCCTCCGTGTTCGAACAACATTCGAAATCTGCATGCTTCAGGGCACTAGCATACCGCTCCATCTCCT
Source organism: Allium fistulosum (assembly GCA_030737815.1). Taxonomy (NCBI): domain Eukaryota; kingdom Viridiplantae; phylum Streptophyta; class Magnoliopsida; order Asparagales; family Amaryllidaceae; genus Allium; species Allium fistulosum. Next base: position 591,009,336 of record CM060905.1, on the reverse strand, counting down.
GCCAATTCTTATCCATGGGGTGAGGCCCGTCGATGATCGTGTTTATGACTAGCCTACCCACAGTTCGGGCAGGCTCCTCGGGATGATGCGGAGCCGGTGCACGACCCGGGTTGGACGTTCCCTGTCCTCCTTCCTGTGGATCCTTCACAAATTCTTGCAACTTCTTTTGCCTAATCAACTTCTCGATAGCGTCGTGCAGGTGTCTGCACTCTTCCGTATTGTGCCCATAAGTCTCGTGGAAGCGGCAATATTTCCCGGTCCGTTTCTGTTCCTCGGTTGATTCTTTTGGACGTGGCTTTCTGTACTGAAAGGCATTGCAGGTTGATAGGTAAATGTTCTCAAGAGATGCATTCAGCAGGGTATACTCGTTGTAGCTTGGAATTCTCGATTTCCACTTCCCCGCTTCTCTCTTCTTCCCTTGATTTCTTCCTCCGGACTCCTTAGGCTGCCCGGACTTATTCTAGACATTGACTTGGACCTTTCCCGAGTTGTCCCCGGACTGTTTCACAGCAACGTTGCTTTTCATGGACTCTTGGACAGGTCCTGGTGTCTTATCTCGTCTTACCCACCTAGATTCCTCTCTCCTTATGAACTGGTGTGCCTTTGAGTAGAAACGCTCTAGCGTAGTCGGAGGTTTTCCTGCCAACCAGTCTCTAAACTCAGAATCCGGATCCACACCTCTCATCACAGCCATTAGGATTGCATGATCGTTGGGATTACTGACTTCAGTTGCCGCAACATGGAACCTTTGTAAATATTCCTTCAATGACTCCCCGGGACTTTGGATTACACTTGACAGAGACATTACATCCTTTGGACGAGTAGTGTGTATCCTGAACTGCTCAATAAACTTCTTTGCCAACTCCTCGAAATTGGATACAGACCGCGGAGGAAGTCGGGTAAACCACATAGTAGCGATCCCAGATAGAGTAATTGGAAAGCATCTACACTTGGTGGCATCATTTGCTCTAGCTGAATCCATCATCCATTCGTACCTCATGACATGCTGTTTGGGGTCAGTCTTTTCCTCGTACGCAGGGATAGTTGGCATACTAAACTTTCTGGGGTACACCGCTTGTAACACAACATCTATGAACGGAGTGTGACTCCTTGATACCCCCCAATCGTCATTCGACAAGCCCTGATTTTCTTTCATCAATTGCCTGACCATGGCTGTCAGGTCTGGTGTTTGTATGGAAGGTGGAAGGTTAGAGTCCGTTCTACGTGACTGCCCATGTTGATACCTCCTCTCCTGGCGATCTGCCAATCGTTCGTCTTGAGGTTCGACATCATTAGCGTTTTGATGGTCTGGGCCTCCAGCCTCCATCTGTACTCCAGTTCCTAAGTTTCCAGCTCCGACTTGGTCACGGTTTCCAGTTGTTTGAGCAGCAGCTTCAGTCTTACGGCGTCTGCGCCTGGGAGGTTCATCAGAAGAAGTTGAGCTGTCGGATGAGGAATAGGGAGCGGGATTGCCCCCAGCATTATGTTGCTACTGTTGAGTGAGTTGTGCCATCAGGTTGGCGTTAGCTTGCATCTGCTCTCCTAGTTGTCTCCTGCTTTCCCTGAGTTCTCTCATCAAGTCGTTGAACTCTATTCTGGTGACAACTGGAGTTTGGTCCTGGGTAGCAATTCCTACACTCGGAATCGTTGGTTGATTGCTAGGTCCTGCTTGTTGTACGCTAGTAGTTTCATGGGCATCCGCATTATGAGAAGCTGACCTGGTACGTGGTCTCGCCATTGTAGAGTTATTGGTTGGAACTCTGGGTAGAATCAACGGATGTCCTATCAATGAGTCGGATCTTCTTTGGGAGATTTATTCAATCCAGTAGCTTCAAAGCAGATCCTTGAGGTCTGAGAATTCAACTCTCAATGAAAGCACCAAAGTGTTAGCACCAAAATTGGTCACTAACCTCGTAGAGAAAGATTATGTAGAGAAATAAACAGAAAAGACAATGCTAATTTAAACGCAGAAAGTAAGAACACCAAATTTATAGTGGTTCAGCGTAATTGCCTACGTCCACTTTGAGGTTAAACTTTATTGATCTTCTTAATGATTGATTACAAATACAATTCGTAGATGAAATGCTTGAATGAAGTTGTTAAGTAAAGAAGATGAGTCTGAAAAATGGCAGAGTCTCCCCAGTGTTCTCCAAAAAAGGTCCCTTTTCACTGTGACCCTGCCCCTCTATTTATAGACAAAGATGGGCTGGACTTCCCAGGTGGGCTCGGTAGCCGAACACTCTAGCCCAAGTATAGTGGTCGCTGTATGCCGAACCAAGTAGGCCGAACACAATGATGCCGAACCACCCTTTCTATGCCGAACGGTATGTTTGATGTGTGGGAAGTGTGGAATGGTTGTTAGTCGAAGCCGAACGCGCCTCTGTCCGAACGAAGCGCTTGACCGAACAATGCTCTCTGGCCGAACGATGCATTCTGGCCAAACGATCCCTTTGGCCGAACGATCCTCCTTGGACGAACAATGCTCTCTGGCCGAACGATGCATTCTGGCCGGACGATCTCTTTGGCCGAACGATCCTCCTTGGCCTAACGTGCCTTCTGGCCGAACGATGTTTTCTGGCCGAACGATCCCTTTGGCCGAACGATACTGCCATGTCGAGTAGTCATATACGCCGAACGCCTTCTAATGCCGAGTACTCCTAGATGCCGAGTGCTACGCCGAGTGCTTCTGGATGCCGAGTGCTTCTGGATGCCGAGTACTCCTGTTGCCGAGTTCCACTGGATGCCGAGTACTACTTGATGCCGAGTACTCCTGTTGCCGAGTTCCACTCGATGTCGAGTACTACTTGTGCCGAGTTCTCGTAGTATGCCGAGCACTAGTTGCCTGGTCAAATCTCTAGGAAACAATAACGAATCAGATTATATATTTGAATCAACAAATTATTAAAGTTGAGATTTTGATATATTTAAACTTCTACTATTCTTCTTCCTTTCTATTAAAACTACCATCAGATTTTCACTGGACATATTTTTAAATCTAATACCTTGTCATTTCAATCAAGTTTGATTTATACATCTAGGTCTAACAAGAATCAGGAAGAGATATATTGAATTTTTGATCAGGTTTGAACCCTGTAAAACCTAAAACAGAGCTATGCATATATATATATATATACAGACATTCACACCAAACCAATACATATTCATACACATGCAAGTATCAAATTTCATTTATCACAACATTATCACAAATAATATTCATAAGCATCAAAATAAAAACTGATTTGAGTTTTTAATAGAGATGTTTACTCCCTGGTATAAAAGAAAGAAGAAACTGGGTTGGTTTACTCACAGTTATAAGGAAATGGACTGCTATTCCTTTGTCTTGCTCTGCTTTAACTTCTGATTTAATGACAGACTCCACTTTGTTTTTTTTTTTCTTGTTCGAATGCAATAAAATGTGAACAAGGCAGTGGTGGGTGGTGTATATACACATAGAATGGAAGTGTGCTGGAGAAGCTAGGCTATGATATTGTGTACAGAATATATATATTATTATATATTTTTTTCTGATAAATTGAAAGAGGATTTGATATATCTTGTGCTGATGTGATAACATGTATTGGCTTTAAATGCTTGTCTCCTCTTTTGTTTACATACATACTTTCATATATGTATATACATTACTCTTGTCTTATTTTCCTTATATAATACATATACGTATATGTCTGTCCCTTGTCATCTATATAGTTTTACTTATATGCTATACTACAACAACAAGGTAGAGTTATTTATAACATAATTATATGATTATTTACTCAAGTGCATTTGTCACTATATATGTATATTCTCCTACTATAAAAATTTCCATACATATATTATTTCATATGGACATTCATATACTTGTATGTGTATATACTTATATATATATATATATATATATATCTTTCAAACATCATAAAGCTGGTGTACATTTTTATATACATATATCTAGTGATATCTTATATTAAATTTTAATGGTGGAGTTTATGTACATTTCGTATGAGATTTATCATACCCAGAGATCATATAATTCAATATTTATTGTAGTTCTCAAATCAATATATAAATATCCAGATATTTTAATTATCCGAATTTTTTATTGGTTCGACCTATAAAATCAGTATTCCCATGATTTAATTCAGTTAATTACCAATTAACAAACGTTAAAAAAAATTCGGGTCTTCACATTCCTCCCCCCTTTAGAACTTTTCATCCTCGAAAAGGAACGAAACGAATTTATGAAAATGCTTAAAATCATATAAATATTTTTTTTAAAACACTTTTTAATATCCATATAATATTACTAAAATAATTTTTATAAAAATACTTTTATAACTCGATGTTTCGACAAGTCCATCCTTGTTCTCATAGAAATTCGGTCATACGTTGATCAGGCGTAGGACTGAAAATCTATAAGTACTTGGTAAACTCATTTTCAACACCCAGTGAAAATACTTAGAAAATAATTTTATAGAAAATATAGGAATCAATTTTAAAAATAGAGAAAATATCTTTAGTGAGAATGCTCTGGAAATCATCACCCCCATCCATGGTCGCAGTTAACCCGATGGTTACGTTGCCATCCCGACAAAATCCATAGATAATTGTAGGCAGGGACGTAACCAGGAATTTATTTTGCGGTGGGCGAATAATAGAAGAAAATTAAATAATTTGCTACAATTTATTGCCAGTATCAACAAAATAGCCTAATGTGCTACAAATACTTGCTGTCGATATCAACTGCCGATATCAACAAAATAGCATACTGTGCTACAAATACTTGTTGCCGGTATCAACAAAATAGCCTACTGTGCTACAATTTACTGCATAATTTGAACAATTTACTGTCAATTTATCGGTCAAGCACTTCATTGCTATAAATACAATGCTATTGCTAATATCTATTCATTGGTACTTGTTTGCAAGTTGCAACTTCATTGCTAGAGTACTGCCTAACTAGTAACTAGGGTTTAGATTTATGTTTACATCTAAAATTCGAATCTAAAATTTTAAATCTAAAATTAAGAACATCAATCACAATTCACAATGCAAACTAGGGTTTATGGAATTCAAATCTAAAATTGAGAACTTATTAGATTTTTCTGAGACTGAAGAATGACTGAAGGAGGACTGCGACTGGAGAAGGAGGACTGAGACTGGAGAAGGAGGACTGAAGGCTGAAACTGGAACCGGAGTCGCTGGCTGGCTACCGTTGAAGAATGTTTTTTTTTTGTGGGGTGGGCAGCCGCCCACCCCAATTCCTAAATAGTTCCGTCCCTGATTGTAGGCCTCCGCCCCCTCGATTACACCATGGAACCCGCTATAGATTGCAGTTATACCCGAGCTTTATGTTGCTATCACAGCAAAAACCCATATAACCGTAGGCATCAGCGCCCTCGAATTTCGCTGTCAAAAGAATCAAACTCCTCCACTCGACCATAGATTGCAGCCTACCAATGTTACGTTGCCGTCCCGACAAAATCAAGTGTAGACTGTTGGCACTCATCTTCCACATGATTTTCGCTATGGTCCACACAGTAGATCGCAGCGACATCGAGTTACACTGTCGTCACAGCATAACCCAAATGCCCCTGTAGGCATCAGCGCCCTCGACTTTCGCTACCCAACAATCCTCAGGAACTAGTTTGTCCGGACTCCTCACAGGATCAACTTTAGAACCCCCCCTTAGGGCTCAAGGCAGTACCACCCTGCGGCACTCCTGAGAAGTTCATATAGTATTTTTCAAATCATACTCCTAGTATGAATTTCATATAAATCTCCTTTCTCAAAATCGATTATCCCAAAATCGATAATTTACAAACTAGGCTTTCCAAATTCCAAATTTGATTTTCCTCAAAAATCAAAAGCCTTTTTAGAAATCCATAGGTTCCCAAAACTTTTTCCCAAAACCATTTTCACAAAATCCTTTATATATACATATATATATAATAACCTCGGGAAATTTTGAATCACTTCATACTTGTATAAATTTCCTTTTTTATACTTCAAATACTTTCAAAACCCTTTTCTTCTGGCAATAGATTCAACAAGGGGAGTCTACCATATATAACAAAGATATATAACTTTGTTTATTCCAAATCAAATATTCAAATTTGATTACTCTTTTAAAAAGTCATTTACCATATTACTTACCTTCATAAAGTAAATTTCAACCAAAGAAATATCCAATTCCATTATATTTCACAAATATATTTTCCACTTCAAAAATCATTTTACATTTCTTATCCATAAATTCCCAATATCAATTTCATTCAAACCCGTACGATGTACACATATCATCCGTACGCTATATCAATCTGATCGCTCACTCGATCACACAATTCCACTTCCGAACTAGTATCGTCCACCCGACTTCCTAGTGCGGACTCAAATCTAGTTTCTTGATCAGAAACCGTCATTCTCCTTGCATAGTCACAACTATGATAGAGAATATCCAGAACCAATTAAAAATCCATATCCAGGTTCGCCGTCGAAAATCGAGTGAAGAATCCCAAATCGGATTGATAATACTATCTCGAAATTCTGTGCTCGAATCTGGAACAAATCACTATGCGTATAGAATAATATACGTACATCCTATGTATTTATCTTCATTGGTTATTAGTTAAATCAATTTCCTTTCATCCTTACCTTGATTTTATTCACTTATTCACATTTGCCTCAATCCTCTCTTGGATTACCATTTTAATTCTTATCTCAATTGGGTATTCAATCATAAACAGTTTGTACTCTAATCAGCTTAAACTTAGAAAATAGCTTGAAATTTTTTAAAATAAATAAGTAGTTGAAAAATAATTATTAACTGTAAAAAGCTGTAAAATGGTTAAGTAATTGTAAATAGTTGAAAAATAGTAATTATTTATAAAACAATTGAAAAACAGTAATTAGTTTATAAATCAGTTGTAAAATTGTTAAATAGTTCCAAAAGTAATTGTAAAACAAGCTTAAGATAGTTTTAGGTTTAAAAAGAAAAGTTGCATAGTACATAGTTTAGAAAAATAGATTTATATTAAAACAATTTATTTTGAAAATAGTCCAGAGTCAAACTGTTCAATTCCCAATCAATTCAATTTAAATTTCCACTTCCATTTAAATTGACTCACTTCTAATTTGGATAACTTCAATTTCCCTTGAACTTGATTTATTCCCAATTCAAGTTGAATTAACCTCAATTTCTTTCCAAATTCAAATCAAATTCCATTTGATTTTAAACATATTCACTTCAATTACAATTCCAAATTATTCAAATTAATTTAGACTAATTTCAAATTGAATCCACTTCAATTTCAAATCATTTTAATTTCTAAATGAATTAATCCCAATTCCCATTTGAATTTGAACTCATTCAATCTTCAATTTTATTTCAAATTAATCCAATTCAAATTTTCCATTTGAATTTTTATACTTATCCATCTTCAATTCTAGTTAATTCAAACTAAATTCAATTTGAACTAATGAAATCTAAATCTCAACCTTAAACCATCTCGAATTATATAAATTCGAGTTAAATTTTCAAATGTTGATTTAACCCCTTAAATCAAATTAACCTTTATTTTTAAATCAATAATCCCAATCTTTAAAGAATTTAATTCTGAGTCCAATTCTCAAATTCCATTTTAAATTATCTTTATTTAACATATTTCAAAACTCAAAAACAATTAAATCTTCAGATTCTAATTTATTATCCATTTTTAAAACCAATTCTCAATTTCATATATTATTTATAATAATGGAATGATATCAGGATAAATAAACATCAAAATTTATCCAAACACCCATTTTTAATTTCTAAATCTCAAACCCATTTTGAGATCACTCATAACTTCCCATTTAAACCAATCATTTAACTTCCCTAAGTTAAATCTCAATTTCATCTTGAAATTCCCAATTCAGGTTGTTTGTTAACTTATTTAACTTTCCCAAAGTTAAATTCAATTTACTTAATCTAGATAACCTTACCCAATTTGAATTCCCATTTCAAACTTTAAACTTCACATTAATAATCTTATAAGTTCAAAAACTTATCACCTTGGATATCACACCTCATTCCAAATTTAAAACTCAACATTTAGAATTTATTTCAAACTATTTTTGATATTATGTATATTCCTCATATATACATATTATTTTCGTTTCACACTAAGTTATCCTTAAATTTTAAACCACCTTTGGTTTTTAATTCAAAACAAATTTCTCTTAACATTTTGAAACAATTCAAATGTTTCTAGACTTAGGTTTTAAAATTTCACAATTTAAAACCCACTTCTATTTAGATGTTATACTCATCTTACAAGTTTACTTCATTTGGCTTACTTATTAACAAATATATCATTATTAAACACCATAACTATTTATAATGATACCCAAAGATTATCATATCTGGATACCAATTCATTTTTATCTTATTCTGAAACTCCTTCCCAAATTCAAGATTTTAATTTTAGTTTGAATCCATTTCAAACTTATCTTTATTTAATTTCAATTTGGTTGTATTTCTATTACCACTTAATTTAATTCCAATAATTTAACAACCAATTACCTTAATATTTATTAGAAAGAAATATTGCTTTATATATATCAAAATATATTCTCATATAAAATCATTTTAAATCTTTATATAAGAAAATAACAAGTACGCTCTCATATATATATACTCAACTCATCTTAGGGTAATACTAACCCTGTCCCTGATTAGTAAACCCACCAGAGCCAAGGTTCTCGCTTAACCTTCGCTCTGATACCAAATGTAACGACCCAGAATTTTCGATCGCGAAAATTCCATATAGTTAGGGAAAGAAGAAAGAGATAGAAGAAGAAGAAATAGAAACACAACACTGATTCTCACAAATCGCAGCGGATCAAAATATAATATCAAATAATATCAGTTTACAAAGAATATTGTAAAAGTCAAATACAATTATAATACATCAGAGTTACCCTCATACCCAAACACTGGACATATACAAATCAAATATGCCTCAGATAAACAGAAATAACAGTCTCAGCAGAAACACTCCATACGTTCCTGCCATCCAGCTCGTCTCCTGAGCTCCAGAACGTCCTTACCTGAAAATCTATAATACTCGGTCTGACCCGAGCATTACATCAAAGTAACACCCGGGCCAGGCTGGAAACCAGCGTGAGTAAACCCATATAACATGAAATACCAAGCTATACATATGTGAATATCAAGGTAACTCGTACCCTTTTACGAGTTCTCATAGTCAATCATTTATCACACAACAGTTTTAGGTTAAATATCCATATTACACAATTCATTCCATTCCAGCCTGTTTAATACCACATATCCAGTTTTTTTTTAATTTGTAGATTACAAATCGAAGTGGTTCCGGGTATTTACTGACACCCGACTCCGGTCTCTTCGAATCTCAAGTCATCTTAACCCAAGTTATTCAATTAAATACAATTCAACTTTAAATACAGGATGCCACTTTATACAGCAATTCATCATTGATATATAACCACATTATCACTGTCCACCCAAACATATCATATCATAAAACATTTCATATCAGAGATATTAACCAATTCAAGGCATTTAACATCATTCAATCATTCATAAGCAAGATTGATCACTTCAAAAATCAATTTAATTTTTCTCTAATTAAATTAATTACTAACTTTAATCAATTAGATTACCTTTACTTAACATAAATTAATTACAACTCAATTAATTAATTATCCTTTAATTATCCATCTTAATTAATCATCCTTGACTAATTATCCTTAATTACAATAAGTAATTTACTCTTACACAAATTAATTAGCCTTTACCCATCACATTAAATAATCCCTTAATTACTCTTATAAAGTAATTAACAATGATTTATTACATTAATCTTTAATTAATTACTCAAATTAATTATCCTTAACCATTTACATTAATTAACCTTTAATTACTCTTATTACTTTCATTAATTAATGATCCTTAATTAATTACATTAATTAATTATACTTTAATTAATCACTTCCATTAATCAACCTTAATCTATCATAAACATTAATTACTTACTTTAATTAATTAACCCCTTAATTAATTATATTAATCCTTGATTAATTACACTGAGTAATTTACCCTTAATTACTTCCACTAAGTAATTATCCTTTAATTACTTCCCATTAAGTAATTCCTTTTTATTAATTACATCCAGTAATTATCCATTAATTACTTACACTAAGTAATTACTCTTATTACTTTCATTAAGAATTTATATTTAATCAATCATCAAGAGATTATCTTTAATTAATTAACAAATTAGTTAACTTAAAATAATCACATTCATTTTATTAATTACAATTGGGTAATCCATCCCTTAATTACCTTATAAACCAATTAATCAACCTCTAATTACTTAATTAAGTAACTTCTAATTACAAATTAATTAATCTCGAATCATTAATTAATCAATCATAATCATTAGTTAATTAAATTAATTAATTATTCTTAATTAATTACTTAATTAATCCTTTATCCTTATTAATTAATCTTTAATTACTATCCTTATTAATTAATCTTTAATTATTCAAACCTTAATATATAATAAGATGAACCATTTACCTTAATTACTTTCTTAATTATCATTAGAATTTAATAAACTTTGGAATTAATAATCATTAATATGAAAATTAACATAAGTCCTTAAGTTTAATTTCTGATAAAACATTTCATCCTGTTAATTACATTACTAATTAAGTTTAATTAAACTTAAGAATTATCTTAATTAATTTAAGTGAATATAAATTACATAACTTCAATTAATCAATCTTTCAAATAAACAATTATTATTATTTAAAAGAAATGGTTCTAGGAAAATGGTTTAAACTTGATCTTTGGTTTAATTTTAAAACTTGTTACATCCTATCATTAACCCGAGCTAAAAGAACAAAACATATCACATTCCCGAGCAAAACTCGCTCACACTAGACTTCGAGAAATTCACGCAAAGCCTACGAGGCAAACCCGAGCTACTCATATTCTTTCCCGATGCCAACTCACAGCCATACCACAGATACACTAAGACACACGTGTACGTGCACGCATCACCCACGGCACTCCGATCAACTACGCCGACGCCTTCAGATCGCCAACAACCCACCTGAACACATTGACCACCTAGATCTTCAGTTCGAACTCAAAAACAAGATCGAGCTTGAGTGAACCCAGATCTGGAACGAACCATCACCCAAGATCCTTCCCGTGCTGCCACCTCCGGTCACCAGGAGCATCGATACTCCGACTATCTCTTCTCCGTAGGCCCACGTACCTATTTCCCTAGCCGCGATCAAGCCCGAAGCACCCACGACTCCGCAATCGCCTTGATTACAACGTCGACACCACCAAGTCCCTAAACCCTACAATCACTCCGCCCTGCCACTACGTCGAGTGATAACCCCTCCGACTATTTTTCCCACTATCCTCGACCCACGAACTACCTCTCGCAAGAACCCCGACCTCACCGAACTTCTCGTTCGCCAGAATTTGACGAAATCACAACTTTCGTTCATCTCATGATTCCTATCGAATTATGAGCTTAAAAATCAAGATTTTAGTTTTAAAAATCCTAGATTTTGATAACGAATCAGATTATATATTTGAAGCAACAAATTATTAAAGTTGAGATTTTGATATATTTAAACTTCTATTGTTCTTCTTCCTTTCTATTAAAACTACCATCATATTTTCACTAGACATATTTTTAAATCAAATACCTTATCATTTCAATCAAGTTTGATTTATACATCTAGGTCTAACAAGAATCAGGAAGAGATATATTGAATTTTTGATCAGGTTTGAACCCTGTAAAACCTGAAACAGAGCTATGCATATATATATATATATATATATACAGACATTCACACCAAACCAATACATATTCATACACATGCAAGTATCAAATTTCATTTATCACAACATTATCACAAACAATATTCATAAGCATCAAAATAAAAACTGATTTGAGTTTTTAATAGAGATGTTTACTCCCTGGTATAAAAGAAAGAAGAAACTGGGTTGGTTTACTCACAGTTATAAGGAAATGGACTGCTACTCCTTTGTCTTGCTCTGCTTTAACTTCTGATTTAATGGCAAACTCCACTTTGTTTTTTTTCTTCTTGTTCGAATGCAGTAAAATGTGAACAAGGTAGTGTTGGGTGGTGTATATACATATAGAATGGAAGTGTGCTGGAGAAGCTAGGCTATGATATTGTGTACAGAATATATATATTATTATATATTTTTTCTGATAAATTGAAAGAGGATTTGATATATCTTGTGCTGATGTGATAACATGTATTGGCTTTAAATGCTTGTCTCCTCTTTTGTTTACATACATACTTTCATATATGTATATACATTACTCTTGTCTTATTTGCCTTATACAATACATATACGTATATGTCTGTCCCTTGTCGTCTATATAGTTTTACTTATATGCTATACTACAACAACAAGGTAGAGTTATTATAACATAATTATATGATTATTTACTCAAGTGCATTTATCACTATATATGTATATTCTCCTACTATACAAATTTCCATACATATATTATTTCATATGGACATTCATATACTTGTATGTGTATATACTTATATATATATCTTTCAAACATCATAAAGCTGGTGTACATTTTTATATACATATATCTAGTGATATCTTATATTAAATTTTAAATGGTGGAGTATATGTACATTTCGTATGAGATTTATCGTACCCAGAGATCCTATAATTCAATATTTATTATAGTTCTCAAATCAATATATAAATATCCGGATATTTTAATTATCCGAATTTTTTATTGGTTCGAACTATAAAATCAGTATTCCCATGATTTAATTCAGTTAATTACCAATTAACAAACGTTAAAAAAAAATCCGGGTCGTCACAGGTCTTCCCTCCTTAATTACCATTTAGAAAATGGTTTTAAATTAACATTTTAAATTAGTTAATCAACCAACCTTGTATATTATGTGTATGTTATATGTGTGCTAGTGTGTGTGCGACAAGTTACAACAACTTTTGTTTGATAAAGAGTCGAAAATCCGAAAAATAATTTTTGATTTGTTCTCAAACTATTTATTTTTGTAAACAAATTAACAAAACAAGTATTCCACTATTATTTATTACACAAAACATGTTTATTTGTGTTATAAAATCTATTATTTAATTATTTAAAATATATTGAATATTCAAATTCAAAGTGATTAAATTATAGGTCGTTATATGTATGTGCTACAAATTATAAAGCTATGTTTTTAGAGGCTTGATAGCCCACATTTTCTAGAATGCTCGACATCCCTTTTTTGATAGCAAGTGTTTTAAAAGCTATGTAAAGATGATGGTGCTTTGGCACAAGATTTTGGCTAAGTATTTGAGGTTGTATTTTCCTTGTTTTGAGAATGGTTCAAGTGGTTAATCTTTTCTAAAGATAAATGTTTTCAAAGAAATGAAATAGTGTTTTAGCCCAATTTTATATGAATTTTTCCAAAGAAAAATATTACTTAAACTTAAGTAATTTTGTTATGCATGACTATTGATTGGTCATAGTTTGATGAATGATGTTATATGTTCTTGTTATTGTTTGACCAATTAAATTTACATATTTTATTATTGTCATACTCGCATTTTCATTACCCAACATTGCACCCTGGGATGTGGGAACATAATTACCAGTTAGGTTGTTCAGTAGTGAGTATGGTCAGACGAAACTCCTAAGTGAGTATAATTGCATCTAGGAGATCAGATAGATCAATTATGTAAGGATGCCTTGAACTGATCAAAAAGATATGACTCGTGGATTTAGAACCAAATAAGATTTTAGGTGGGAGTGGTGTAGGATCACGCCCTACGCTTCAGCCGGTAGCCCTTGATTGGTAAAGGTCTGTGATTTCAATGCGTAAGGATTTGTCAATAGTGAGACTTAAAGATGTGTACACACAGAAAGGAACTTGTAGCTCTATATGCTCACTATATTGTTTAAGCGGTTTTCCTCCTAACCGTATTCAGATTTTTTGAGACATCTGGTTAAGTTTTGGCCCGTCAGCTTGATAGGTTATAAGTTCAAAAGTGAAAACTATAATATAAGACATAAAGTCAATTTCATGGGACGGGTAAACTTTAGGAATGCATAACCCTTTAATGACAGACTGATCCTACTTACCCATATTCATGTATATTGTTAACCCAAAAAATGGATCAACATCCTAGATTGAGTGTGAAAGCACCAGCTCTATTTATCAAGGCAAATAAAATAAAAACAAGGAATAATAACTTCTAGATAAAGAAAAGAGACAAGAGATTTTTATAGTAGTTCGGATGTTAACGAAGCCTACGTCCACTTTATAACTTTTGTTATTGACTAACTGCAATTACAAGCTGAATCTGATTACAATTTAATTGGATCTTGTAAGTTAGATCAAGTCACAAGTGTTAGAGTTCACTGGAGAATCACAGTGAACCCTTTAGACGACTGTTGTATGGGAGGAGAAGAGTGAAGAATAGTTTTTGCAGAGTTTCAGTAGCCAGTCCCGAAGATCCTCTTTATGTTGTAGGTAGGATTGTATTTATAAGGATTGGAGAGCACTTTGAAAATGAACGTGCAGTACTAAGGATCGTGTAATATGGTATATAAAATGCAGAAACTGATAATAGCAGTAAAATAAAAATTAAAGTAAGCACACCAGGAATTTTTATACTGGTTCGAACTTCCCGTTCTACGTCCAGTCCCAGAATACCCTCTGGATTTAAACTAAACCCCTCACTTAACCCGGAGGAATAGGTATACAACACCTGAGCAGCCGAACAGGAATTTTTCCACCTCAACAGCCGAAGAGGACTTCAACTTTAATACAAATAACTTGTTGATGAATGTGTTCTGAATAACACGGATTGTCTTTTGATAGTATAATTCTCCTATAATCAAATCCTCAAGAATATATAGTGTGTCTGAAGATTTAGAAGGAGGATAATTGCGTAGAATCGAAGTATATGAATTAATTTAGGGATTCTAGCGATATTGAATGAGAATGAATGCTTTTATTTGCAGAAATAAATAGAGAATAGATTATAGAATTATAAACAAGAATCGGTGATTGTAGAAGTGAATTAAACATGTTTATATAGTTGTAGAATAGTTACAATCTTTCATGAACAGTTTCAATCAAAAGTTATGACCATATCTCTTGGATTGAAGGTGATTCCTCTTCACGAACGATCGCAGCTCTTCAGAAAAATAGCCGTTATTTCCAGGTCGGTTGACTGAAAATTCTGGCCAGTCAGCTGAGTTTAAAATCGTGCACAAAACAGTGCATATCTGTGCACTAACACAGGTTCGGTCAGCCGAGTTTACTGGTCGGTCGACCGACCTGCTGTTATGTGCACAAACCACATTTTTTTTCAAGTATAAAACAATATACAACTATTTGTATGTGTGTGTGACTACTTGAGGAATGATTTTAACAATATTCTAAGACTCAATATAATAAAATATTCATACTAATCTCTGGATTGTAGTCTTGTCTCCTTTGTAGTGCACAATATACGTTTATTCTCTTTTTGTCGCCTTTGTATAGTATTCTCTTTGTAGTTCGTCTTATGATCTCTGAAGCTTGTGTCATGAATCAAAACCCATGAATCAACATTCTCCCCCTTTTTTATTGATGACAATACTTATGTGACGAAGTAGTATATACATATATATAGTAATTATCCCCCTGAATATATGGCGACTTTTCTGCATAAACTTGTTATCTTTCATATATTTCTCCCCCTTTGTCATCGACAAAAAGGAATACTTATGATACATAAAATGTAAAAAACAATACGGAACATGTATCAAATTTAGGAACATAGAATTAAATTTACATACCGAAACCAAATAAAATGTTAATGATACCATTACTTAAAACGTCATAAAATAGAAATATTGTTCACAATAAAAACAGAATACTTGAAATAATCCAATAGCAAGACTAAAAAACAACAAGATCACTCCTCACCCTCGTCGGTGTCCCAATATTCTGGACGAATATTTTCATCAGGAGGAGCATGTTCTTTACCATGACGCTGAGTATGAGAAGTATGAGTTCCTGATGTTCCGGAACTTGTATTCTCCGAAGTTGACCAAGAGAAATTAGGTGCTGGTCTTTTTCCGGGAGCAAGATGAGAGGTACCGGCTTCAGAAGTGCATGACAAAGCATCCCAAAGATTAACAAAGAAGCCTTTGATTTTCTTGAATCTTCCATCTATTTTCCATAGACGGGCATCTAAAGCTAATTGATTTCGAGCCAAAAGATCAATAGCCGCTTCCGTACCAAGTCCGGGAGTTGGTCTTTGAATTGTAGACTGGCGAGTTAAGCGTTCCGTAGAATGAGTGGTTGGTTGTGGTGTGGAATGGCTACGGCGTAGTTGATCTCTAGGAGTAGCACGCCATTGGTCAAATTTTATAAATCTTGGTGGAGCATCCGACAACTTCATTAATTTAATGGTCCTTGAATCAAAATGATGAACTTTGGTAGTTTCGGATTCTGGAGCATGTACGACTAAGTCATTGATTAATCTCATTATATATTCTCCATAGTAAATATGAAGCATCTTGCCTTGGTTAAATGAGAGAAACTCATCCATAAGTAATTGTGCCCAATTGACTCGAACATTCCCACATATAGCATATAATGCTTTAAAATTTTCAGGATACACTAAGTGATAAGAGCCACCTCTTGGAACAATAGATTTCATCATGAATCGATGAAAAAGTCTAGCTTTTGGTCGAAGAGATGATGTTTGTCTGAAATCTATAGCATCATCTTCGAAAAAGAGATTGCTTATTTGGTCGCGTCTCATTACATTGCAATCCACATCATGTAACGATATTCCACCCGGTCGAGCATTCAAAGTATGATTTATTCTATCTAGTGAAAGGAAAATTTCTGTACCACATACCGACGTCCAAACACAATTTTCAGTGTTTCTAGGAGGATTAACAAGGTTTAGGTTGCAAGAAATAATTTGACCATAATGTGGTTAATTTTCAAATTGTTCTTTCTATGGTCAAGAAAAGTGTCAAGCCCACTTTCAATTGCGGCATGTTCAATACCGTAAGAAGAGAAATCGGGGTAACTTACGAAGGATTCCTCGAAGATCTTGGCATCTTGAAGCTTTATCCATCTTTCGAGTGCTCTATCACTCACAAGCCATGAGGCTATTTGAGAATCCACTGGAGTTGATGAAGAAGCGGTGATAGTTTTAGTTTTCTTTCTAGGAGCCATTGATTTTGAGGAAAAATATAAAATTTGAGAAAATTTTAATGGAGTTTGGGGTAAAAATCTGAAATTGGGAAAGTTAAAATGAAGAGGTAGTTGAAAAAAGTGAATAGGTGGGTTAAATATTTGAATAGGCAGCAGCAGATTTTTTGTCGTTCGGTCGACCGAAATGTCTGGTCGGCTGACCGACTCTGTTGACTGAAACATATAAAACTTTCGGGAAGGGATTTGGCTGACCGACTCAGTATTTCGGTCGACCGACCCTATTGTTTTGCCCAGTTTTGCTGTTTCTGTTAAAAAATTGTATATAAGAGAAATTTTATTATTTTTGCATGATATTAATACAACTTAAAGAAAATCAGCAACATATATATATATATATATATATATATTTTAAAAAATGCTTAGCCACCGGTTGTTAATATCGACGTTCCCAAGAATTTGGAGATGGAGCATTCTCTATAGGTGACCACATAGGAGCTACTGGAGATTGAGCAGGATTTGAGGAGGTTGAGGGTCTAGATGTGGGTTCAACAATGTCTTCCTTTTTCGACGAACAAATTATTATGGACATCCGTTCTAGAAAGCTCAAACGTCTTGTCGTAATTTTTTGTTCATAGTATAACTCCTTTTGTAGATCCATTTGTTGCTATTGATAGTGGTGTATCTCATCTATTTTCTGTTTAGTTGAAGGAGATATGACCATAGCATTCTTGCCTTTCTTCTTTTTCGGTGTATAACCGGTATGAGTGTTCTCCCATGGTTTCCAGCCATGTTGGGGGTCTTTATCCAGGGAAGAAGAGAAGTTAAGGACACGATTAGGTAAGGGAAAAATAGGATAGGGTTCGTTTTCAGGAATACGATCGGAATCATCGTCCGGAGATGTATACGATAAACGAGAGTTTTTGGAATTGTAAAAATCATTGTTGGATGACATTTTCAAATAATTTTGAATATAAACTTTCTTAGTATTTGTTTTGAAAACTAAACATAGTTTATATAAGTATTTGTTTACTAAAAAACAAGTGGATAAGAATATTATTTAATTCTCATCACAGGTAATTAATAGCAAACCAGTTTGTAAATGGATGATTACAAATTTTTGTTTTAAACATTTTGCATATTTTTAGTTATAACTCTTTTAGAGACATTATTTCTAAATCTCGTCTAAGTTTGATAAAAATATTTTCATTTAATGGTTTAGTAAAAATGTCAGCAATCTGATTTTCAGTATTAATAAACTCTAAATTTATCAATCCTTTTTCCAAACAATCACGAAGAATATGATGACGAATATCAATGTGTTTTGTTCGTGAGTGATTGACAAGATTTTTAGAAAGATTTATTGCACTAGTATTATCACAATAAATTATAGACTTTTCAAGATGACAATTAAAATCCTGAAGTGTTTGTTGCATGTAAATGACTTGTGCACATGCCAAAGCAGCAGATATATATTCTACTTCACATGTCGATAAAGAAACGCAGTTTTGTTTCTTACTGAACCAAGAGACTAAGGAACGTCCAATGAAGTGACATGTTCCGCTAGTACTTTTTCTATCCGTCCGACTTCCTCCAAAATCAGCGTCGCTATAGGAAACTAATTCGAAAGGACATTCTTTTGAATAAAATAGTCCGAAATCTTTGGTTTTAGTTAGATAACGAATAATGCGTTTTATTGCTCGCATATGTGATTCTTTAGGATTTGCTTGAAATCTAGCACATAAACAAACACTCGTCATTATATCAGGTCGACTAGCTGTTAAATGTAATAAAGATCCACTCATACTACGATATAGTTTTTGATCAACACTTTTGCCCTCCTCGTCTCTATCGAGATGAATCGTTGTGCTCATAGGAGTTGGTTTGGCAGAAGTGTTTTCCAGACCAAATCGTTTATTTAAATTATAATAATATTTTTCTTGATTAAAAAAATTCCATTTTCAACTTGTTTAATTTGTAATCCAAGAAAATTTGACAATTCTCCCATATGAGATATTTCAAATTCATTTGTCATTATAGTCGAAAATTCCTGACATAACTTTTCATTTGTCGATCCAAAAATAATATCATCAACATAAATTTGAATTATCAAAATATCTTTCTTAGTTTTCTTAATAAAAAGAGTTTGAACTACTTTACCAATTTCAAAACTAGATTCTAATAAATAGCTTTTAATACGATCATACCAAGCACGTGGTGCTTGTTTTAAACCGTATAAATCCTTTTTGAGTTTATAAACATGATCCGAAAATTTTTCATGATAAAAAAGAGGTGGTTGTTCAACAAAAACATTTTCTTTTATGTAACCATTTAAAAATGCACTTTTAACATCCATTTGATAATGTTTAAAATTATGAAAACATGCAAACGCCAATAAGATTCGTATTGCTTCAAGTCGGGCGACTGGAGAAAACGTTTCTTCATAGTCAATTCCCTCTTCATGATTATATCCTTGTGCAACTAATCTAGCTTTATTCCTAGTTATATTTCCTAGTTCATCTGCTTTATTTTTGAAGACCCATTTAGTACCAATTACTAATTGATCACTTGGTCTAGGAACAAGTTCCCAAACTTCGTTTCGTTCGAATTGATTTAGTTCTTCTTGCATGGCAAGAATCCAGTAGTCATCAGTTGAGGCTTCTTTTATATTCTTAGGTTCTATGTTAGAGAGAAAAGCTACATGACCAACTTGATTTAATTGATGTCTGGTTTTAACATTCGTATTTACTTCTCCAATTATATTTTGTACAGGATGATCCCGTAAAATTCTAGGTGGAGATTTTATTATATTAGGAGTAATGTTTTTATTTTCGGTAAATTCATGATTATTATCAAAATTTTCACTAGTATTACTGTTTTTATTCTGAATCATTTCATCATCAGAATCGATAGTAATAC
Organism: Allium fistulosum; assembly: GCA_030737815.1. Classification (NCBI taxonomy): domain Eukaryota; kingdom Viridiplantae; phylum Streptophyta; class Magnoliopsida; order Asparagales; family Amaryllidaceae; genus Allium; species Allium fistulosum. The sequence goes on along the minus strand of CM060905.1, from coordinate 590,989,134 downwards.
TTGGATTTATATTTTTAAAATATTCGTCAAATGAAACATGTCAACTTTCTTCAATAATTTGAGTTCTTTTATTAAAAATTCGATAAGCTTTACTTCGTTCCGAATATCCTACGAATATTCCTTCATCGGATTTTGGATCGAATTTGCCTAGCTGATCTTTAGTATTCAAAATAAAACATTTAGAACCAAAAACTTTAAGATATGAAATATTTGGTTTTCTTCCATTTAGAAGTTCATATGGAGTATTTTTAGTTAACGGTCGAATGGAAACACGATTCAATACATAACAAGCAGTAGCTATAGCTTCTGCCCAAAAATGTTTTGATAAAGTGGTTCCATTTAATAAAGTTCTTGCACATTCTTGTAACATTCTATTTTTTCTTTCTACAACGCCATTTTGTTGTGGTGTTCTAGGAAATCAAAAATTATGGTTAATACCTTTCTTGTTATAAAATTGTTCAAAAACTTCATTTTCAAATTCCCCTCCATGATCACTTTTGATATTTTTAATTTTCAAACTTTTAATATTTTGTATTCTTTTAACAAAAACTTTAAAATTATCAAAAGTATCACTTTTATTTTTCAAAAAGAAAGTCCAAGTGTATCTAGAAAAATCATCTACAATAACAAACACATATCTATTATGATTAATAGACTGAACTTGAGTTGGACCAAAAAGATCCATGTGTAAAAGTTCAAGTGGTTGTTCTGTAAAAATTACCTTTTTAGATTTAAAAGAAGATTTTGTTAATTTTCCTAATTTACATGCATCACAAAATATATTAGTTTTGAATCTCATGTCAGGTAATCCTTTAACTAATTTATTTTTAGCTAATTTGTTGATGGTATTAAAATTGATATGACAAAATCTTTTGTGCCAAAAACAGGAATCATTTTCCTTAGCTACTAAACACAAATTTGAATCATTATTAACGTTCATATTTAAAATATAAATGTTTTTATCCCTTATTCCTTCAAAAATAGTATTATGATTTTTATTGAAAATATTACATTTATTTTTTGAAAAAGTTATATCAAAAACTTTATCACATAGCTGACTAATACTCAATAAATTATGTTTTAAATTTTTAACTAATAAAACATCAGTAATGAGAGGTAAATTAGTGGTACCGTTGCTGCTGACATCGCCTTTACCGATGATATATCCTTTAGAGTTATCTCCAAAAGTGACTGATCCTCCATTTGAGTAGATAATATTTGACAACATTTCTTTGTTTCCAGTCATGTGTTTTGAGCAACCGCTATCTAAAATCCATTTTCCTCTCCTTTTATGTGGTACCTGCAAAAAATTATAAAAAGTTGGTACCCATTTCTTTTTAGGGTCCTAAGAGTTAGATCTTAGGAAGCCAAACCCATACGGGTTCAAAATTCCCTTTATAAACATAGTTTTCGTTATTATGAACAGTTTCCATGAACATTTTGATATGTTTATTCCTTATCAAAACATTATTTGATTTTGGAATCCATATCTTAATGGTTTTAGCGTTTGAACAAACTGTTTTCTTAATATCCTTTTTAATATTATTATTAATCCTACTTTTAGCAAAATTATTCTGTTTCTTAAATCCTAGTCCATATTTATTGTTAGTGGATTGAGAATTTTCAAGTATTTTAGAAAGATTATCTCTTCCTTTATTGAAATTAGAGACATTTTTAGAGATGTCATCAAATTTTATTTTTAGACTAGATTTTTCTAAATCTAAATTTTTAATTTTAGAATTTAAACTATTATTTTCCAAAAATAAAACATTATTTTTATTTTTCTAAATTTCTAGTTCTTCAGATATTGAAGAAATTGAGAAGATAAGTTAGAATTTGATTGTTGAGAAATTTCAAGTTCTTCTTCTAATATTTTCTTCTCATCTTTCAGCATATCTACTTCTAAGACTGTCCTATCTAATTTTCTTTGTAAATCTTTATTTTTCTTTTTAAGTTGCTTTGCTAAGTCTACTAATTCAGAATTAATTTCAATTAAATCTTCAAAACTAATATCACTTACATCGTCTGACGAAGCCATGAAGCACACATTTGCTTGTTCTTTTTCATTGTCACTCTCACTCTCTGATAAGGATGATGAGTCTATGTCATCCCAAGTGACTGAAAAAGCTCTTCGTTTGGTTCTGTCCTTCTTAAAATTGCTCCTTTTACATTCTGGACAATCCTTCTTCATGTGACCTTTCTTGTGACATTCATAACATTCCATTGCTGAAGATGATGGTTTGCTACTATTGGTATTGTTGTTGGAATTATTTTTGTTTCCCCTAAATTTATTTCTTCTGAATTTCAGAAACTTTTTGAAATTTTTATTAATAATTGCCATATCTTCATTCTCTGAGTCGGAGTCATCTTTTTCTGCTTGAAATGCCACATTCTTCTTTTCTTGTGCTCCATTTCTCTTTGCCTGCAAATTTACTTCGTAGGACATTAAATTACCTATCAATTCTTCTAGTTTAATGTTGACAAATCACTTGCTTCTTCAATGGCTAGGACTTTTCTTTCCCATTCGTCCGTTAAAGAATTTAAGATTTTTGTGACAATATCAAAATCAGTAAATTTTTATTCTAATGATAGTAGAGCATGATAAATATCCTGGAATCTAGAGTACATATCATTTATAGATTCATTTGGCCTCATTTTGAAATTTTCAAATTGATTTTTCAACATAGAGATTTTTCTTAATTTAACTTTGTTCGTTCCTTCATATGTTACCTTAAGTGTTCTCCAAATTTCATAACCAGAAGTGCACATGCTAACTCTATTGAATTCATTTCTATCTAATGCACAAAATAAAATATTCATAGCCTTTGCATTTGATGTAGCATCTAGTTTTTGTGTGTTACTCCAAGTTGAGTATTCTCCAGTAGGAGTTGTGTACTCTCTTTGTATAACATTCCAGATATCGAATCCACTAGATTGCATATAGATTCTCATTCTAGTTGACCAATAATTATAATTTATACCATTAAAAAGTGGAGGTCGTGAGGTTGATTGACCCTCTGTGAAACTAGTATTAGTGTTAGTGTCAAAATCGTTAGTTTGTGTTGTTGCCATATTACTAAAAATAGATATCAAATAACTTTGTGACAGTTATAGGATAACCTTGCTCCGATACCAAATGAAAATGAACGTGCAGTACTAAGGATCGTGTAATATGGTATATAAATGCGAAAACTGATAATAGCAGTAAAATAAAAATTAAAGTAAGCACACCTGGAATTTTTATACTGGTTCGAACTTCCCGTTCTACGTCCAGTACCAGAATACCCTCTAGATTTAAACTAAACTCCTCACATAACCCGGAGGAATGGGTATACAACGCCTAAGCAGCCGAACAGGAATTTTTCCGCCTCAACAGCCGAAGAGGACTTTAACTTTAATACAAATAACTTGTTGACGAATGTGTTCTGAATAACACGGATTGTCTTTTGATAGTACAATTCTCCTATAATTAAATCCTCAAGAATATATAGTGTGTATGAAGATTTAGAAGGAGGATAATCGCGTAGAATCGAAGTATATGAATTAATTCAGGGGTTCTAGCGATATTGAATGAGAATGAATGCTTTTATTTGCAGAAACAAATAGAGAATAGATTACAGAATTATAAACAAGAATCGGTGATTGTAGAAGTGAATTAAACATGTTTATATAGTTGTAGAATAGTTACAATTTTTCATGAACAATTTCAATCAAAAGTTGCGACCATATCTCTTGGATTGAAGGTGATTCCTCTTCACGAACGATCGCAACTCTTCAGAAAAATAGCCGTTATTTCCAGGTTGGTTGACTGAAAATTCTGGCCGGTCAGCTGAGTTTAAAATCGTGCACAAAACAGTGCATATCTGTGCACTAACACAGGTTCGGTCAGCCGAGTTTACTGGTCGGTCGACCGACCTGCTGTTATGTGCACAGATCACATTTTTTCAAGTATAAAACAATATACAACTATTTGTATGTGTGTGTGACTACTTGAGGAATGATTTTAACAATATTCTAAGACTCAATATAATAAAATATTCATACTAATCTCTGGATTGTAGTCTTGTCTCCTTTGTAGTGCACAATATACGTTTATTCTCTTTTTGTCGCCTTTGTATAGTATTCTCTTTGTAGTTCGTCTTATGATCTCTGAAGCTTGTGTCATGAATCAAAACCCATGAATCAACACACTTGGGTCAAGCTGCTATGCTAGAAGTATGCACACAGCGTCATAAAGGAGCTCGGAAAGTTTGAAGGCGACTTGAGCTAACCTGATGGTTCGCTAGCGATCCATGTACTTAGTCTATTTTTGAGTGATCTCTATTTGTTGTCTTCCTATCTTCTACTTAAGTGCCTTGTCCAAATATCAAGTCGTTTGGAGTTTGTTTGATCATCCATCTTCACGGGTAATCTAGTCCAGAAGAATCATCCATAACTCATTCAAAACTTAACGAAATTAGAAGAAACTTTGCTGGTACATTCTAGAGGGTGTGTATGACCTACACCATTAATTTCAGGTAATGGGGACAAAGCTACAAGGGTCGTTGGAGATCCATCATACCTTCTCCAATCATGCTCATTTTTTCTGTGAGAGTTCTTCTATGTCTTCTATATGTTCGCTCCAAATTTCAAGTCAATCTGATTTCATATGAGTTCTCTAGGTCCAGCTTAAGCTAGCTGCTTTAGTCAAAACAGCTTGAATTGGATGAGTCCTTATTTTTTGAACTATGCTGTTTGGAATGCTATGAAACTTGGCAGGTATTCTTAGAAAAGATAGTATATCATGATGAAGAGGTTAGGATGACTCACAGTGCATCCTTATGGATCGCTAGCGATCTATCCCCTTAGTGGATTTTTGGGCAATTCTTCTTAAGTCCCTCTTGGCCTATTCCTCTGGTCCTTTTGGTTGAGTCTTGAGTTGTATTGGCTTGGCCTAGATGTTCTAACTAATTTGGATTCCTGCTTGGGTAAAAACGCAGTTAACTTTTGCCCCCTGGAGTATTCTTTCATTGGAAATAAGGTGTGCTCTAGAAGTAACTGCTTTTGAGTTTTCATTTTGTGAATTTCAGTGAATCAATGGAGTCCATCTCAAGATGTTGTTTTCAATTGACTGATTTCTAGTAGCCGTTCATTTTTGATTTCGATCTGATTTGCAATTCCTCATATTGACGATGCAATCTTTGCTCTGTAGTTCACACAAGGGTTTAAGTTGGTAAGTGGGTGCATGACATAGGTTTGGAGTCGACTTATATAGTTTTAACTCGGCAGGCGGTAAAGCTAAGTTTCGTCTCGAATGATTGTACGTCTTTCTAGAGCGAAGTCTTACTCGATGTCTTTAACTATTTCTTTTCGAGGACTTTTTAAGTTCCTGTCGCCGTTTTGAATTCTAATGCGACGATTTATTCCAAAATTGGATATAGTGGATGATTCAATCGTATCACTCTTTCAGTTTCTATACTCCAGTGATCCTGAAAAGAAAAGCTTCCCGCGTCGCATCGGACCGTGGCTTCGTTATCGATCGTCGATCGATAACGGGTAATTGTGGAAAACATAATGTCAAAGGAAGATATGAATTGTTTTTCAAATGTAAGCAAGCTATCTACAGTAGATTGTTCGTTTGCAGTATTCGGGATACTAGACTCTTCCCATGCAGATAACACACTACAGCTGCCCCGGTCAACGCTCAGAACTCGACTGGTCAACATACACCGACTTCCCTTGGATTTCGAGCATTGGTTATATGAGGATATTATTTAAAGTAAAACATACCTGACAGGGTTGAATGCTAAGTTTTATTATTGAAATTGACTTTCCGGTCATCCAATCTTTAGTCTGGCGGAAGGACTTCCACTCCTCCAAAAGCTGGGTCCTTCGCAACTTCGGCTTCGCTTATTATTCCTGTCATATCAGGATGATTGATTGCAATTAAATTACAAGGCACAACTACTCTTGTAGAGTTGTAGTTGAAGTTCGATCAGGCACAGTTTCAGTCTTCGGAAACTAACACATGTCGTATTCAATTGCGATTATCCTTCCTTTGCGTTTTTTCGAAATACAACCTACACACCAGCCTCTGTCTCCGAGGACTAATGGTTTAATTGCTCGATTCTAAGCATTCCGGTTTCTCGCTGCTGCACCTCTTGTATTCATGTGCAGCATACTCGTTTACTGTAATTTTATACATGTAAGTAATACTTCAGCGGTCATTTCGGCATATTCTAGTTCATAGCTTTGTTAAGAACTATGAGGTAGCTTGGTCTAGCCAGTTTTGTTGCTAATCCCTACTTATGCTCAATTGAGTTCATTTCAACAAAGTGTTGGTGTATCTGCCCTAGTCCATATGGTTGATTTCTCTTAATACTAAGTCTATATATTTTTAGGAGACTAGGTCTCCTGGGTAATACGTTCGATTACCCTAGTTTGAATGACATGATAGCTCCTATATCTAGGAACTAGGAACTTTGCTGCCAGATTCCAAGCTCTGATTTTTTCAGTGATGCTTGTTTCTTGACTATAATTGAATTCCTTCAAGTTGACATCGTCATCCAATGTCATTCTGGGTATATGTGCTGGAAAGACGCGTCGCCGTCATCTTTTGCTAGAGTGAATTCTTCCAAGTCCAGTGTTGAGACCCTTATCATGTATCAGTTTCTATCTCCAGAAACTCGTGCATGGATGACTTAACTCTGCGGATTTCTCCTTGATGTTGTGAATCTTCATATAGCATGAGATGCCAGAAGGTAGGGCTGAAGATTCAATCAAACTCTTGCTTCTGTTTTAGAAAACCAATGTATCGATAGTTTCATTCTGGGGTTTTCTTCTTAGCATCACCAAACTTTGAGTAATGGCATATTCCTACAAGTTGGAACCAAATGATCTAGTTAGACCTTAAGTAGGTCATCGATCCTTCTCATCATTGTTAGACTATGAGCAACGGTTAATTTATGAACGTTAAATCCTTCATTTCCTTTGTTGGCGATTTTGTTGCCAGAATGCTCAGTTTTGTGATACAGAACCATCATCTAACCAACCTTAGGGTTATTCATATTTGGATTTTGCAACATTTCTTTCGATCAAGTATCTGTGCATCTATCCCTGCTCGAGGGACTAGCTATTTTGAATACCTATTTTTGGGTGATTGTGAGAGATGGAGAGGTTTGGGACAAATGATTCTATTGCCCCTGGTCTAGCTCTCAATCCTATTCTAGGATTGAGGAAGTCTGATGGTTTAGTTCTAATCTTCCGTGATTGTCTCTACATGTTCTTCGTTGTGCATGTTTTGCTTGATTATTGTCATCGCGGAAGTTCTGTTCATACGCCAATTTCTGTCTTTAGGAATTGATAACCTAGCTGCTTGGTTCCAAGCAACATTTCCTCAAAGCTGCTTATCTTTTGGCTGTATCTAAATTCTTTCTAAGTTGAATTTAAGAAATTCAGTTTTGCACCAGCTTTCATCCTTAGAAATTAGCACACGAGCAATTCAATCCTGGGATTTCCTTTCAGCGCTACTTTATTCCTATGCAGTGGCTAATTCCTGTGATGAAAGGTCGAACCATCTGATTGAACTATGAAAGGGTATGTCTTCCTGTTGTTGCCCATTTTCGGGCAACGGTAGTTCTCTGAAGACAAGGGTGGAATCTTAGTTGAGGACCAACTTCTACCTCCGGAAGCTATACATAGTGAATAGCAAATTTCCTAGCAATGTCGGTACTTAGAAAATGGAGGGTATCCCGACGTTGCCGGGGGAACGCCGATACTTATGAAATAGAAAGTTTCTCGATGTTGTCGGGGCAATACCGACACTTAGGAAATAAGAAAAGGCCTTAGCGTTGTCGGGCAACATCGACACTCAGGGTTGGGATCGATATTCCCCTCTGATCCAGCAATGCTTTTAATCCAGGTGGGCACTAGTTTCGGTCTTCGAGAACTTGCACTTTGGTGATTGGATTATAGAAGTCTTTTCTTAGTGTTGCCTGTCTTCGAGCAATGTTAAAGTCATGTTGGTTAGGATTGAATCATTCATCTGTTCCTGTATAGTTGAGTAGATCCCTTTCAATCCAATATGGCTATTTTTCTCAACACTGTTTAACTTTAGGATACGCCATGTTCTGGAAGGATGGGAGTCCCAGGCGTTTCCATTTTCTAGCCTTGTTTATCACTGTCAAGCGTTACCCTTGGAAATGCAGGGTTGTTGCTTAATTCCATGGTTATTCTTATTTATGAAAAATCGAATTTCCTCCAATCGGTTTTTGTTATGATCCGACTTCTGTTTGCAGAACCCTTCATTTCTAGGTGTCAAATTCCTGGTTCTTATAGAAAATTAGAAATTATAGAGTGCCCCGGTACGACCACGCTCATTCCTATCCTGATCATGGACCGATAGAGTTCGATAGTGTTTGTCTTGAATCTATGGCACTTTAACCTTGCTTGTTTCAGGCCATATGTGTTATGTTGGGCTGATAGCATTATTGCAGATATCAACCTTATTTGTTGGTTCCAATCTTCGGGAATCAATGGTTTACCTGCTCGATTTTAAGCGTTCTCTCCTTGCCGTTGTCTATCTTCAGATAACAGCTGGCTTTCTGCAAGTTGGGGTTTGAGTCCACAGTCGAGCACTTTCTTTAGTCTTTGGAAATTGATGCGCCGATGATTTGATTCTGGAAATGCTTTCCATCGTCGTCTATCTCTAGACGACGATAAGTTCCTCCCTTTATTGCAAGACAGAGCAATTTTTTATCCTGGCCAAGTGTTAATGTGCTATGTGCCCATCAGTCCACAAGGCTGATTATTCTAAATAATTGATGTGAGACTTATTTTGGGCGGCTCCCTCGATGCCCTCAATCAAAGGTGCATCGTAACTCCTATCTTTAGGAACTCGTGACTTGGATGTCTTGAATTTAAACATTTTGTACATTAACTTTGGTCAAAGATCGGAATTCTTTGTCGACTTTTTGGTTTGTAAACTTTGCGCCACTACTGGAGCAATGTCGGTTCTTTCGGGTAATGGGAGTTGATCCCTGTTAATCCTGTAATAGACAAGTTTCCCGGTGTTGTCATGACAATACCGGTACTTAGAATATCTTAACGGTTTGCTGACGATGCTGGAGCAACATCAAGCAGTGCTTGCGCGGCTTATGAAATGCGCGGCTTTTAAGAGTGCGCGGCTTACGAAATGTGTGCTTTTTGAGAGTGCGTAGCTTATGAAATGCGTGGCTTATGGGATCGATATGACCCGTCGATCCGGAGCGGTTTGGAACTTCTTAACATGGCTAATCTTCGGGTAACATGAGGAGTTCATCTTTTGAGAGCATGGTTACATGGCTTAAGAAGTGATGTGTGGCTTATAGGAGTGCCCGGCTTATAAGATCGATACAACCCGTCGATTCATAACGGTTTGCAACTTCTCGACATTACCAATCTTCGGGTAACATAAGGAGTTGGTTCTTTCAAGAGCATGGTTCCAGGGCTCAAGAAGTGATGCGCGACTTATGGGATCGACATGACCCGTCGATCCGGAACAGATTGGAACTTCTCGACATTGCCGATCTTTAGGTAACGTGAGGAGTTCGTGCTTCAAGAGCATGGTTCCATGGTTCAAGAAGTGATGCGCGGCTTATGGCAGTGCACGACTTATGGTATCGATATGACCCATCGATCCTGAATAATTTGGAACTTCTCAACGTTGCCAATCTTTAGGTAACGTAAGGAGTTCATGCTTCGAGAGCATGGTTCCATGGCTTAAGAAGTGATTTGTGGCTTATGGGAGTGCATGCAATGGTTTGGGCCTTCCCCGTGCTGGAGGAGCGATACCAGTTCTTAGAAGGTAAGGATCGAGTTTTCTCATCAATCCGGCGATTTGACTTCGTTGGAACACGATTTCGTCAGTTCTAAGAGATAAGTGGTTTTTGAATCGGGTAACCGTCGCTTGGAAGATCCTTCATATTTCGAGAAGACGTGCATGGCCAAACAGATAAAGTTGCCATGGTGGAGAGATCTACAACCGACCGCATGGAGATGGTTATGAAGAAAGAGCTTGTGGGAGTTCAGGCAAGACTCTCGGTTATTGGTCCAAACTGCCTTTAGAGAATTGGTCTCCAACTCGCATACAGTCTAAGAGGAAAAGGAACTGGTCACCAAGGGTGGTAAGTGAGGAGTTGGGAAGAAGTAAGCAAGTATTATGCTTCTATTTCATTTGTTGTGCTAGCTAGGTCATTAAGTCCGTAGTTGTCGGCATGCTAGAATTTTCGATCGGGCATAACAGAACTGTGGTATGATTAGTCTTGGCTTTCTTTGTAGCTATTAAAGTATGTGTGGTGCCCACCTATTCCATAGGGCTGTCCGCGCACTTAAATTGTATCCGGGTTTCCTTCATAACCCGTTTAGTTACACGCGGTCCAGTGGGTGCGATTTTCTCGAGTTCTAAGTCTTGGCTTGATTCGAGTTAGCTTCAGATTAACCACAAGGTCAGTTCAATTTTGGCTTAGTTCCTTTGAGTGACTTTGAAGCTCTGGAGTTCAACACTGTTTGTTTCATCGGTCTTGGAAGTGATTTCGTTAATTATGCAGAAATGATATGATTATCGATTTGTGGCCCCGAAGCGTGACTTCGTGACTTCAGGGGGCTTTGGATCAGATGATTGTTGGTCTTCTGATGTGCACGTAAATGTGCATATTTTTACTTTCATATTTTATCGAATTAAATTAGCTAAATGATCATGTTGGGTGTTTTAACATGTTTAAACCAAAATTTAAATTATTTTCAAATCGTCACACATTCATCTTCATCCAGGGGCAAAATGGTCATTTTTGTGCATATATTAATTTGAGAAAAATTAATTGGAAATTTCTATATTATTTTGTAGGAATTTGGCTTCATATACAAGTGGTTCCATGAATATATATGCATGCACAAGAGTGAATACAAATAAATGAAGATGGAAATAATTCAAAGTCATGGATCATGGAGGACCCCACCTACCCACTTACCTTCATGTACAAATTAGAAGCTAATACACATGCTAATGGCCATTAAAGCTTCATACACACTTAAATAATGATTATTTGATGTTAATGATTACTTGACCATCACACTTTCTAAGAGGGTATTTTGGGAATTCCCCAAAAAAGTGGATTATGGTTTCATACATGTATAAATACCCCTTATGCTTCATGTAACCTCTCTTCCTCTTAGTTAGTTTTAGTTTAGGAACAAAAATAAACAAAGCTCTTATCTTTTCTTTTTCATGGCTACTTAGCCTTTTTTTATTTCATGACTACTTAGCCTTTTTTATTTCATGTAATTTTTCTTTTTATGCAATGTTAGTTAATGTTCTTTTACATTTACATGCTCTCTTTCTTATTTTGTTAGCAGCTTAGTTTACTTTTCATGCAAGTAGATTAGTTTTTCTTTCATTTAGCTCTCTTTTCCTCTTTGTTTTGTTCTATGTTGCAAGCTATATTTGTTGATATGATAACAAATATGAGAGGCTAAACCTCTTCAATTTAAGGGTAATGAAGCTCTCTAATTATATAGCTTCAACATTTTGATAATTATTGCTCTCTTTTTGTGCTTAATAGAAACATTGGATGTGGTTTAATGTTGTTGTTTAGCTTTGAATTTGATAGTCTATGTTGTTCATAACAAATAGGCTATGCTTAAAAACACAAAACACAAATTGCCTCTTCATCTAAATATGATTATGGCAAAGAATTGAATGTTTAAATCAAAATTTGATGGTTTATATTTCTAATCAACAGTTAATAGACCATACTTAAAATAGATTTTGCTTTCAACTCTGTTGTCATATTTCATGAGAGTAAAAAGTAGTTTAAATGGTGTGTTATAGTTTGATGGCTTATGTTGGCTAATTAATAGCACAAATAGGCCATACTTATGATAAGCACATCAATTAAACTTACTAATGCTAAAAAAGAGATTATAATTTCATGTTGTGTTGAACTATGTGATCTAGAGAGTGAATTTATCTCTAAATTATACTCTCATATTTTTATCACTTTCTTTTTGTCATTTTTCTTACATTTTTAGCTAATCACTCTCAACTTTGGTTTAATTTGATTGAATAGAGATTTAAAATCTAACATTTCCCTGCGGATCGATCCATACTCGCCACGTACTAAAATTGTACGCCGTGCGCTTGCGGTTATTTTTATTTCAAAATTTGTCGACGGTTTTCTAATTCGATAGAAATTCTGTTGTCAAAAAAGTTTTTGGCGTCGTTGCCGGGGAATTGCTTTGATTTCAATTTTCTATTCTTCGAATTATTTTTCGTTTGATTTTTGTGTGTTTGTTTGTGTGTCTTACATTAAAAAAAAATTATGAGTGTTTGTTATTTTATTTTCAATTATTGTGTGCATGTTTTAGTTTTCGATTTGCATTTGCATATTAAAAAAAACATACACAATTTCATTTGAAAAGCAAAAAAAATTCCATTGCATTTTTCAATTTTCATTTCATTTTCAATTTCCAAATACAATTTTCAGTTGCAATTACATATACATTTTTACAATTGCTTTTACATATACATTGCGTTATATACTTCTCTGTTGCTATTACAAATTGTCACTGTACACAATCCGCCAGCCTCATATCAATTCCCCTTCCTCATCAATACTCACATCGAAACAGCCAACAATTCAACACTTATTGCACTGCTCCCTTCTTACTACTCTTCAACCACCCTGTCACCACTTCTTTGCAACACCCAAACTCATCGAACAAGCTACCTCAAGCTTAAAACATACAGCAACAACCCCACCAAGCCCCTTGTTCCAGTTCAACATACAGTTGCCATCCTCCTTTTTACCACCATTTCATCAGTTCTTCCCCTCTTCTCAACTCCCTAACCTCCTCACTGATCATCACCCATACAAAAATAGCTCCTCTAACTACCACTTCCACCATCAGCAATTCCATCACAACATTCATACAAAACCAACTGTCATCACGCTCCCCATATCATACTTCCATACTGCTGTCAAAACCACTTCATTGCTATCAACGGCATTCATATCACCATCCTTTACAAATTCAAACATTTCAACAACATCCTTTACAATCACTGCAGTGCCATCCTCCTCGTCTCTTGCATACAACCATATTACCGACCACATCACAACTGTAGCCTCGCCATAACTGCAACCTTCCATCACCCATTTCTGTCAACATAAATACCTCCAGACATCCACAGCAACAATTCACGTCACCCTCAACAATCGAATCATCCATATCACTGAACGAATAGCACTTCATTGTCATACAACAACTTCAAAACTGCACTTACATTACATAGCCACTTCATCACAAACAACCCCATCTGAACATCCCATACTTGCAAATCCACCCAACCATCTCAAAACTGCTACTCAAACATCCCACTTACCACTGCACTTCCCTCCACTATCCACTTGAAATAGCAGCCTGACTCACAACCATCAATAACAAAGTTCAACCAGCCACTCCACTGTTCCACCACTCACCACATTTCCACAACTACACACTTGTCTGACAATTCCACCCACTCGTCCACCTGCCTTTCACCTAACACATTTACAATCATACAACCATTGTTGGACTGTTGCCATACAACCATTGAACTGTTCACATTGTTGTTGCCATTGCTTGTGCATTGTGCCCCTACATTCCTACTCAAACTTCCCATCTACCCTGGAAACTGCTAGGCACACAATCCAACAAACATTCACTCTACTCGATCACAGCTGCATACGCAACCACCCAAACCAAGATTTACGAACACACCATCGCCGAACGGAAAAAAAAATTCACTGCAATTCGCCACAAAAAAAAGAAACAAAACTCGACTTCGGCCGCAACAGTCTCCAGAAAGCCACTGCAATTCCTCCTCCTCACTCAAACCCACGCACCCAAAACTCCGCTACATCGAATCGCCTCGTCGCCTCAATCTTCAAATCGAACAAGTTTTGCTTGGCTCGCATTCGTTGTTTATCTGATTATGGAGGTGGGAAAGTTCCAAGTGATTTGTAAAATTAATAAATTGCGATTTGGGAATCTGGAATTGGGAAGTTCGTTTGGGTTAATAAAACTGGTTGTGTTCTTTAGTTGAACTTTACAAAAAAGAAAAAAAAGAAAATTTGGTTGTGTTTCCTTTTTTGGGCCGGGCTTGGCTTGTAAGTTTGAGTACCTTTTTTTTATTTGTTTATATTTGTTTATTTTGTTTTCTTTTATTTTTTATTTTTATTTTTTATTATTTTTTTAATTAGTTCATCCTAATTTTAAAAAAAGTTTGCTTAATTTATTTTATTGAATTTGTTTTTAGTTTTGTGTTGTCTTATCCTTTACAAAAAAAGACCAATAATTTGTCTTTAAAAAAACAAAAAAAAACAAATTGTTTTAGGTTTCATTTGTTTAGTGAATTTGGTTTCATTTGTTTCAAGTTGCTTCTTTGATATTTTTTTTATTTAAAAAAAAAACTATTGTATATATCTTGTCTTTATTTTCAGGTTGCCAAAGCAGATTGGAAGAGTTGCTTGCTTCACTTGGTTTGCCAAAAAAATAACTGCTTGCTTGCTTATAAATTTTTTTTGTTGTTGTTAACCCTTGTCTATTGTTTTTATTTGCCTTGCATTGTTGTTTGCTTGCAATTTAGAAAAAAAATTCAACAAAAACAAAAACAAAATTTCATTCGTAGTTGCATTGTTAATACACGTTTAATTTCTACTTTGCATTTCATCTTAGAATTTGATTAATAATTACGCACTTAATAGTATATTGACAATTTATCTTTTTTGAACAATTTACTTTCTTGGTGTCTAGGCTACGGCAGAGCAATAACCATTTATAAATATTATGGTGGTTCGTAAATATTATAGTGGTTGTTTCTCTGAAGGTACTTAAACCTTCGACTGCATTGCTACGGTGATTCGTGGTGCACCAATAAATCCTGTCCGTTACCTGGCTGAGAACTATCTTGTTGAATTAAGACAAAGTGTGATTATATAATTTTGGGTTAGAAGCTACTTAGGATAAATAATTTGTAATTAACCCTTGCATACATTTAGTTGCATTAGTTCATGCATATTTAAAAAAAATTCAAACTCCAAAACTAAAAAAATTGTAAATATTCCTCTTCTTTTTCTTTGAAACTTTTAAATCATTTTCCTTTGAAATTTCAAAAATCCAAAAAATTTAGAAAAACAAAATTTCAAAAGAATTTTTTTAAAAAACCTTTTCAAAAACAAATAAAAAAATTTGAAAAACTAAAAAACAAAAAAAAATCAATTTCCCTTTTGAAAAATAAATTCTATTTGTAAATATTTTTCCTTTATAAAAAAAAACAAAAACATTCTTGAAAATATCTAAATTTCCTTACTCACATGAATTTTACGATATTTGTGAAAATCAATATAATCCATATAATTTCACTCAAAATTCTTATGGATATTTTAATAACGACTATTGTACAAACTATTCGAATTTTGCACCATAAGATTTTCAAAATAATGACCAACCCTCAACTCTTGAAAGGTGTATTGAAAAAGTTGAATCTTTACTTGAACAAACACTTCAATTTAACGATTCATTGAATTCATATCTATGTAACAATTCAAGTCAAAGTTTTAAAAATAATCAAAATTTGAATTCACTTCCAAATTCAAATGATTATAACCCATGCCAATTCAACTTCGAACTCCAAAATGAATTTCAAAATCACAATGGAAATGTGAATCATTTTTCAAATGATTTTGGCAATGGGAATAATCTCGACTACGATGCGAGTGAAATTTTTTGTCCTCAACAAGTTCAAATTAAAAAAATTCAAAGTAATAATCATGAATTTGATTTAGTTGAACAAATGGAAAAAGATCACATGGATTTGTTGATGAAAACATTGGAAAAAATTCATGAGAAACAAAACCAAATCCCAATGTGTGACGAGTCAAACGATAATCCATCTTTTACCCAAATTGACGATTTTCAAATAACAACTTTTGAAATAGAAAACGACAATCTTAATGAAGTTGTTGAAAATACGGTAATTGAGTTGGATTTCAATTCTTTTGAGGGTGTGGAACCAAATTTAAAATTCTATCTTCCTTTTCATTTAAAAATTTGAATACAACAACTTTGGATTTTGAACTTAATATATGCGATGAAGTTGTTGATAATCCAATAAAGGAAGACGAATTCAATGAACACGATTTCTTTGGACTTTTCGAAAATGAGTTGTTAAATTCTGAAGGGGAAGATTTGAGTCACCATTTCAATTTTAAAATCAATAATTTTGAAAAATTTGTTGATAATGAGCTTAACTTTCAATTTGGTGAAAATAAACTTGAACTTCAATCAATCGTTTTATCAACCCCAAAAATCATCAAAAAGGAAACAACCCGTACGATTTTTAATAAAACGACATTCATATTTTCAAATTCATATTCAACTTTGAAATCTTTTATGATTTGGTTTTCTGCGCTCAAGGTGTGTCTCGCACATTTGACGAGACAAACGAATCGGTCTTTGGAAGACCTGTTCATTTACTCTTTAACAGCATATTTTCGAATGTCTTGTAAATAGTCATCTTTTCATTTTTCATTTAAATAAAGGTCATATTTTTATTTTTGTTTTGTTTTTCTCCTTTCACTTGGGTTGACTGTGGGGACACAGTCAAAATCAAGTGTGTGTGGGGGGGGGAGACTCATCATCATTTTCGATTTTTCATGGTTTATTTATTTTTATTTTATTTTATTTTTTCTTTCCAAAATTTAAAAAAAATCTCAAAAACAAAAAAACAATTTTTTTAAGCATTTTGATTTATTTTTGAAAGAAACACTATAAGATAAATATATGGTTTTGGTTAATTAAATTGAAATTTTTGAAAAATTTATTTGTCTCAATAAAAATAAAAATAATGTTGATTACAAATAACGATGGTTTAACTAGTAATAGGAAGATTCATACGTGTTAATTATGAAATATCCTAATTGAAAATCTTTGTTTTAAAAAGTGGTGAATTAAAATAAAAGGATATAACATTTTTTTGTCTTCTAAGTTAAATGGTGCTAAGATAATCTTCCAAAACTCTCTCTTTAAAAAAAATATTTCTTGCATATATGTATATATTTTTAATAAACACCTAGAGTCATGTGTTCACACTCGTGTGTTCACTCGCCATGCTCTGTACCCTTCTCACGTATATAAGCCCGAAAGGCAGTGCACGATCGGTATATCTGGCCTTGATCAGTTTACCTAAGTTAAGTGTATGTATATAAAAATTCTTTTATTAATAACGCCTACAGTCGATAAGTGTTCACACTTGTGTGTTCACTCGCCACGCTCTGTATTCCCCTCACATCAGTCCGCAAGGTAGTGTACGGGTAATATATCTAGCATCAGTTTATCTGAGTTAGGCATATGTAAATATTGTTAATATCAATAAAATTTTCAAAAGAAAAAATGGAGAGAGTAAGCAAATGAAATCCAAGCACTATTTTAACTTATTTGATTTGACTTGTTATTGAAAAGAAATGAAAATACCACTTTGATAAACTTTGATAATCGACTAAGGATCTATTTCATAGTTACACTGTGTTATCAACCGAAACAACAAGTTAAACTATAGTATATTTGCTTTGATAACTTCGTTTTTGTTGGAAATTTTGACAAGTAAAAGGTCTTAAATTTCTTGATAATAACCAAAACTTATATTTAACTTATTTGTGTCTGTTTAAAAGTAAATCTTTCATTTGTAAATATTTTCAAAAACCCGCATTCATCTCTTTGTAAATAAATCTTGCATTTTGTAATTATTTTCACTTTGCATTTGGAATTTGTGGGTAGTATCCACTGAAAACCCTCATGAGACAACACTCGTCCTACTGGGGACACCCAGAGGTTAAACGGCTTGTTGCATACGCTCAATGCAATCGTGTTTCCTATGAAAACGAACATATCTTAGTTTTTTTTCTTTATTCGAGGACGAATAAAAAGATAAGTGTAGGGGTATTTGATGTGCACGTAAATGTGCATATTTTTACTTTCATATTTTATCGAATTAAATTAAATAAATGATCATATTGGATGTTTTAACATGTTTAAACCAAAATTCAAATTATTTTCAAATCGTCACATGTTCATCTTCATCCATGGGAAAAATGGCCATTTTTGTGCATATATTAATTTAAGAAAAATTAATTGGAAATTTCTATATTATTTTGTAGGAATTTCGCTTTATATACAAGTGATTTCATGAAGATATATGCATGCACAAGAGTGAATACAAAGGAATGAAGATGGAAATAATTCAGAGTCATGGATCATGGAGGACCTCACCTACCCACTTACCTTCATGTACAAATTAGAAGCTAATACGCATGCTAATGGCCATTAAAGCTTCATGCACACTTAAATGATGATTATTTGATGCTAATGATTACTTGGCCACCACACTTCCTAAGAGGGTATTTTGGGAATTCCCTAAAAAAGTGGATTATGGTTTCATACATGTATAAATACCTCTTATACTTCATTTAACATCTCTTCCTCTTAGTTAGTTTTAGTTTAGGAACAAAAATAAACAAAGCTCTTCCCTTTTCTTTTTCATGGTTACTTAGACTTTTTTTTATTTCGTGTAATTTTTCTTTTTATGCAATGTTAGTTAATGTTCTTTTACATTTACATGCTCTCTTTCTTATTTTATTAGTAGCTTAGTTTACTTTTCATGCAAGTAGAATAGTTTTTCTTTCATTTAGCTCTCTTTTCCTCTTTGTTTTGTTCTACGTTGCAAGCTATATTTGTTGATATGATAACAAATATGAGAGGCTAAACCCCTTCAATTTAGGGGTAATGAAGCTCTCTAATTATATAGCTTCAATATTTTGATAATTATTGCTCTCTTTTTGTGCTTAATGGAAACATTGGATGTGGTTTAATGTTGTTGTTTAGCTTTGAATTTGATAGTCTATGTTGTTCATAACAAATAGGTTATGCTTAAAAAAACAAAACATAAATTGCATCTTCATCTAAATATGATTATGACAAAGAAGTTAATGTTTAAATCAAAATTGATGGTCTATATTTCTAATCAATAGTTAATAGACCATACTTAAAATAGATTTTGCTTTCAACTCTGTTGTCATATTTCATGAGAGTAAAAAGTAGTTTAAATGGTGTGTTATAGTTTCATGGCTTATGTTGTGCTAATTAATAGCACGAATAGGCCATACTTATGGTAAGCACATCAATTAAACTTACTAATGCTAAAAAAAGAGATCATAATTTCATGTTGTGTTGAACTATATGATCTAGAGAGTGGATTTGGTCAGATAAATGTGAAGCTGCTTTTTAGAAATTAAAAGAACTCATTTCCGATGCTCCTATTCTTGTGATTCCCGAAGGGAACCAAGACTTGATTGTCTATACCAAACACACACCCAAATGATTTGCGGACTACTAAGCACACCCAATTGATTTTACAGGCTACAATCACACCTATTTGGATTTTAGGGATACCAAACACACACTAAAGTATAGGAGTATGATTTGATAGAGTTTACAAACTCAGATCTTTGATCTTGATTACAATTGATCCTATAACTCTTGAATATCACTTTGATCTTGGTTTGAGTGAGAGAGATAGGAGAAATCAGAGAGTAGATGAAAGAGAATCAAACTAGTAATGATTGAATTTGATTCTGGTTGAGTTTCGACAGAGTTTGGGTAAAAATTGATTTAGAAATCAAGAGAGTGAAAATAGGAGAGAAGAATGAGAAAGTAGTTGTTAAAAAATCGTTTGGAAGGCTAACATATATAGTAAAACAACGGTCATGTCCATTCGCGAAGAGATACGATAAAAAGACACTTCCATTCAAATTTGAATTTTGAAATTCCCGGCTTATATGTCGACATACTTAGAGAGGATATGTCGACATATCCTTTTGTATTTTGAAAAATCACCTAATAAAAATTGTTTTGAAAATATTATGTTTTGTAAACTATTTTGAACTTTGTACAAACGTTTAAACATAGTTTATACATATTTTAATCATATTAAAACTTTATAAAATAATTTTGAAAGATTTAATAAGAGTATTAAATATAATGTAAATTATAAAATCAATATAATTATAAATTATAGGTAAATATCTAAAATCAAAATACAAATATCAAAAATAAACATAAGGAATATAAACCAAAAAATATAATAGATTAAAAAGTACTTAAAAACTTAATATAATATCTTTGTAAATATAAAAGGTTAAGAAACTATTTTGAGAGATACTTTAAATAGATGTTTGAAAATATTATTTTGAAAACCAGGATATTTGAAAAATAACTAGAACTCATTTGAAATAGAGAGAGATCAAGAAAGTATTATCAAGGTTTTAACAAAAATTCTAAGACTCTATAACTTATCTGGAATATCTTGAAATCTTGAACTCTTCAATACTCATGAATCTTCAATTATCATCATCTCGAATTTACTCTTAATATCAGCATCTTGATATATCATCATCTTGATACTGTACAATCTACTTAATTAATTCCTGTCTAATATCCTGCACTATATACTATGCATATCTTGATAAACCATTAGTATATATATTTTATGTAATGTCCTATAGTTGTTATCTTCAAAACCAGAACCTAAAGCACTAACAACATCGATATCCTATCTCAATACATCTTGACTAGGAATTTTTAAAATTATGTGTTTATTATATTATGATGCAATACTCATGATCACAACTATTCATAATTACTATCACAAACACATCGTTTATGAATTTTTCTGTTCAAGATATTTTAATTAAAAATTTAATATATAACATATGATAACAAATATATAACAAAAGGAAAGACCCTTTATTACGAACAAGAATTGATTATAGGGTTAATAATTTACAACAAATTATAGAATTTCTTCTAGGGCATACCCCTAACTTATCAGTAGCGTTATTATACCAAATAATTCTATGTAGCTTTTTTGAGCGCATAACTAGTGCATCCATTTTTACATCGTTAAGTTTTCTTCTCTTTTTAGCAAAGCTAGCCGGCTTGAGTAGTCTGTCTACCATATATATCAATAAACAAGTGTAAGGATCAAATGCCTCAACAACTACAAAGATACAATCAAGTACATGGGTGAGACAACATTGCCTCAACTACTAACAAAACATACACAAAACAAACCCCTATAAAGAGGTGGAGTCATTATCATCATCACTCGATTGAGGACCTATCATAGGGATAAAGTTTGAAAAATGCCTTGCAATAAGCGGATCAAAACACACTAAACAGACTTGTACACGAAACTTCTACCCTAATTCTCATCCTCAAAAGTCACCTTATTATTGTCTCCCTCATCACCATTTGAAGGAAGTAAAAGCGTATTTATATCTACATGGTAATATAGGTATCTATCATCACCTTCTTCATCAGTCACACACTTGTAATAGTCTCTTCAGTAGGAGAGTATCAAATTCAAGATATTTTATGAACCCAAACTTTATCATCAGAATACCAACAATGGGATCACTACATCCTTTCGTCAAGGCCGCATGCGAAACAATAAGCTCAGGGTGAAATATCGTAGAGAGAGACAAGGTTACATCAACTGAACAAGAAACGTGCATCGTTTCTTCGGAAAGAGGTATGGTGGTCTTGGGCTTTTCCAATCAGGCGGCCTTCGGATGTCTTGGAAGGGGAACCATCTTAGGGATATGGAATTTAATTTCTCTTCTTTTGTTTTAACTATATATTCTTTTACAACCTCCGTCGTCTCTTCTTTAGTCAAATAACCTCATTCCGGTATGTTTTTCATTCTTTTCCTTTGCTTAGTGGCAACATATTTGAAAACAAATTTTAATTATATTTGTTCCCCGATACTTTCTTTTTCATAATTTCATTGCTTCTTTCGATCAAGGTTCTTTGTGACTTTTTATTTTTTATATTCTCGATTTGCTAATTTGGTCAATGAACTTGAATTTTTCAGGTTTTACTTCTATTTAAGTGACATAACGTTATTTCCATTTTCACGCATTTCAACATTTAGCTTCCTTTTTAGGGCCAATGGATTTTTAGTGTCATTTTTATGATTTCCTTTAAATGTGCATGTACATTAATTGGCTGTGCCTATATGAGAATAAATATTTCAACCATCCTTTTCGAGTATAATAACAAACTTTCATATAGAACTACAATTAAAGAAGGAAGTATCATGCTTGATATGAGTTGGATGATTATTACTAAGATGATGGCAATATATTTTTCTGCATGTTTTTACTAAGACGATGGCAACATATTATTACTAAGATGATGCCAACATAAATATGCACCTACATATTTTTCTATAAATTTTTGTTAATTCAATTACTAAATGTTATTTAATAGTTGAATATGCATATATCTAATAGGTAGGACAATAAGTATATATATCATATTCAAGTCTTAGTTGTTATTGTTATTTTCATTCTACTCATATTTATTTGTTTAATTTTATATTTGTATTGTAGTATGATTTTTCACTTTAAAAAATGGTATTGTACATTTCTAAGAAAAGCAAAGGTTTTGATGCTTATAATATTCATGCTTGATTTTATTTCCTATGCTTGATTTTTTTTCCATTTAGCTATAAATCACTTTATGATGTTGGACCATATTTTGTATTTAGTTCATATTATTTATATTAATTATTTCGATATGTGTATACAAAACATATGTATTTTGTGCTAACTATTGTTGTTTTGAACGTGTGAAACAACTAAATATTTTCTATTTTTATGTCGTGGGTAGACAGACATTCAATAATCAGTTATATTATTTGTATTAAATATTTTTTATTTTTGTGTCATGTATAGACAGACATCCAATAAACAGTTACATTCTTTGTATCAAATATTTTCTATTTTTATGTCGTGTGTAGGCAGACATCCAATAAACAGTTACTTTCGTATTAAATATTTTCTATTATGTTGGGGACATCCAATAAATAGATAGCCTTGAATTTCCCCTCACTAATAAATTTATTCTCTCATGCTCTCACGTTCGAATCTCGTGACAAAAATTCCACGCGTTCCATATATAAACCCAAACCCTTTTTTCTCTGTCCTCACTTTTACTTTCTGGGCTTCTCCTTAATTTCAATAAATTTCTTTCTAGAATACATACTCGAGTTCTAAGTTAAAAATCTTTCCGCTATCAGGCTTCAGTATGGCTAACGCCCATTTCAGAAACCCTCACCCTTCCGATCCTCGAATGGTGGCCTTCCAGCGACCGCCGTTTCCACCGCCATTCCTTCCGCCGGTTCCATTTGGGTGGAGACCCGATCCTCGATTTTGGAAGAGAATCGATATCGAGAGATGCAAGATGCTTTTTCAGGTATTCTTGAATTGCAAGTAAAATTTATATTTTTGAGATGAATTTTTAATCTAAAATTTTGGTGTTTTGCCTTAGTTTATGATGGATGAGGGTTTAGAGCCGTCCCATGAAGAGGAGATGGTTAGAAAAGATGTGATTTTGCAGCTTAAACAGGTCTATTGGATTTTCTTTTTATTTGATTTCTGTATAAAGATAGTTGCTTTTATAGATCAAGCAGTCAAAATTTGATTTTCAGGGTTTTGTGTATTTCGAACTGTATAACAATTTTTCACTCATTTTCATGGCTCCTTTCTAGCATTTTAGCGTAAAATATAAAAAGTTGTCGTTTTGACAGCTATAAACTTTGGTTTTATCCTGTTTAGTGTTTGCACCAAAATTTGCTATTTGTGAAGAATTGGGTATGAGGTTCACGCAAATGCAATTTTACTAATTTGATCTGTGTTTTTCAGTTTGACATTATGCATGATTTGGTCCTCTGTCTTTGAGTTGACTTGATGTGGATTTACTATAAATAGTTGTTGACTGAAAATACTAGGGTGAAATTATGAGGCCATCGACTAATATTTTACGCTTACAAATTCTTTCTATGTTGTGTTTTCCAAAACAATATATAGTAGGTCCGCCGGAAAAACATCTACCTACGACATACAATGCACATAGTCACAAAGTGTTGTGCAAAATTAGTGCACGAGATGACGTATGGTACTTGCCTTGTGGGATACTATCTTTTTTTGTTCTTAACGGCCACAAACTAATGAAACATAATTAGCATAAGATATTTATTCTTATACAAGACACACACACTCATACAAGATAAAATGATTTTTAGCTCTTTTCCGGTACCATCAAACTTAATGCTATAAACGTAGAATGCCATATTTTGAATTTTGTTGCATTCTTTAATGTTATTAAATTATAGCAACTATTTTAAGTTTTTTAATACTTGCTAATGTTTGAATATGAGTTTCCTTGGAAACTTGAATAATGAAGTAAAGTAAATGGTTTTCTTAAAAAGTCATTTACATTTAAACTCATTCCACAAAGGTAGTTACAAAATTAAAGGCAAACCATGAACTCTAAATATGGAAATTAGAACATACTCTACAAATATTGTCATTGTTAATCGATGGCAAAACGTTGCATGTTTAGAAAATTAACTTGCGACCGTGGGAAAAATGGTAATCATATTCTGATTTGATAGGTAGAACATAATCATATTTTTTATTTAATGGTTTGAAGATTAAAATATTCTATCCTTTTTTCATTTGATACGATACACGGATAATAATTTATTTTTCTTCCAAAAAAATTGCCTCAATTGCAATAATGGTAATGTTCATCATAAAAGTTCTCATCTATGTAGAAACGTATTTTAAAGTATAATATACCACGAAGACATAAATTGGTAATAAATATAATGCATGCTCTTGAGAAGGTAGTTTGTTTTTGGGTGGATTCCCATTAATTTGATATGACTTTTTTTAAGTATGACATCTTTCAAGCATATATAACTTTAATGCTTGTTGTATTTACCTTTGCATTTAAAAAATGAAATCAGATCATATTCTCCAAATATTGTTATTTTTAGTAAGTGGCAACCCATTGCATATCTAGATAAAATAGTTTAATTTATGATAGCGTAAAAAACGGTAATCATATATCGATTTGATAGTTAAGAGCATAAAAATATTACTCTCTTTTTCCTCATTCGGTATAATACGTTTGTGTTCAGAAAAATCGCCACAATTGCAGTAATGGTAATGTTCACCGAAAAATTCTCGTCTAGTTAGAAACGTATTTTGAAGCGTAATATACTCACATCCATATCATTTTTAAACGCATTGTGCCAGGAAGACATAATTTTGCAATAAGTATAATGTACCTTCTTGCAGCAAATTCTTATCAATTTGATATGACTTTCCAAAGTATAAGATTGTCTTATAGGCGTGCATAGATTCGATATTAGTTGTACTTTCCTCCACATTTAATGTCTAAACGGTTAATTTCTTTTAAATGGGTAAACATGTTTATTTTACAGAAACACATTAAAAATAATTCGATATTATTAAAAAACCAGATTGTCCAATACAATATATTGGGTTGCAAAATTTAATAAGTTGATAGTACTTGCATCATTCGGTGTTTAGTATTGCATTTTTTTATTCATTATCTATTATACCCTACACCCTTGACGTAGGGAGTCCAAAAAATGTGTACATAATAAAAAACATGAAAACATGACCTTTTCAAAAGTATAAATTTGGAAACAAATTGTAAAATTCTCTGATAGACATTATGTGGATTCACACCATTAAAATTTACGTAAATTTAGCGTGTTATTACATTCTTTAATGTCATTATATTATTAACAATTATAATTACGGAAACATACTAATACTTACTAATGTTTAAAAACTTGAATTTCTTCAAGATTGCAATGCAGTAAATAAATATTTTTCGTTAACTGGGCATTATACATTTAAACTCAATCTATTAAAGTTGTCATACAATTAAGTCAAACTACAAAATAAGAATGAAAATTGGACCATATTTGCTCATTTGCAAGTATTGTCATTTTTACTCATTAACCAAACAATGAATATTTGGATAAGTTTAACTTGCCACAGTGTAAAAAATGGTAATCATATTTTGATTTGGTAGATAGAACACAGAAATATTAATATCCTTTTCTCATTCAATAATACATATATAATGATCAGTTTTCTTTCCAAAAAACTGCCTTGTAATAATGGTTATGTTCATCAAAAAGTTTTCGTCTATTTAGAAACATATTTTAAACATTCATATTACTCTTAAGAGCAATCTATCGGGAAGATATAATTTGCCAATATGTATTGTGCATGTTCTTGAGAAGGTATTTTTTTTTTCAACTTCACATTAATTTGATATCTTTGTTAAGAATATAAGATTATCTTTTAAGCATGCGTAAATTTCATTTCAGTCAAGGTTTGAGAACTTGGTTTCGGTACCTGTTTCGATCATTCACATTTTTATAGATTTTGGTTTATTTCACTAGTGTTGGTAAAGGTTTCGCTTTTCAGTTTTGGTGCTGTATGAATTAAAGAACAATAATATATTGAGTTTCCCATTATTAAAACTACGCAAGTTTGAATGTTACTGCAATTATTTTGAATACAAATTGATAAGAAAAAAATCATGTGGGCTGATTAATATATGATGACACTTTCTCTTTCTTGCCTTTTCTTGTTGAAAGTTGATATTTAAAAAATATAAATATATAGCAAAAATTATACCAATCAAACACATGGCTGCAAAGTACCGTGCACTTATTATAACCAGGAATACAAAATACAACAACAAATTCAACATATCTTGTCAAAGTACAGTAGTCAAACACCACTACTCAAAAGCAACATCACCTTTCTGAAACAAAATATAATAATGGCAGAAGAAATGTCAAGAGAAAATGATAGAAACTCGGAAAAAAAATAAAATTATCAACTTAAAAATAAATCAAGTAACCTGAAACCCTATTCTCTTGCTTCTCTTCCTCAGCCTTGCATTTCTTTTCCCTCATCTTTCTCCTCTACACTCAGTTTCTACAAGATTGTTACATGTAACTCGATTTATTTCTTACAATTTATTTTGAAATTATTTTTCTCTACTTCTACTTATTAATTTACCTATTAAAATCATGTTTTCCCTTCAGTTTTGCCCGAAATCGAAAACTTCATTGAATCTTTGACCGGTATTCACTGGAACCGGTTTGAGATGGCAAGAATTTCAACATTTCGGTTGAAATCTCACACCTTGATTTAAGGTGTATTTACATTTAATGTTTAAAATGGTTATTTTCTTTTGGATGGGTAAAGATGTTGACTTTATAGAAACACATCAAACAATATATACTTTTATATTATTCTGGAATCAGATTTGCTAATACAAGAAAATAAGTCAAGTGTTTGTTAGGTTGCAATTTTTAGTAAACTGATGGTACTTTATATGGCAGCATAGTAGTGTTGTTCAGCATTGCATTTTATATTCATTATCAATTATAGTGTACATGCTTGACCTTGGAAGTATAAAATGGAAATGTGTACTTAACCAAAAGCATAAAAATATGACTTCTAAAAAGAACAAAGTTGGAAAGTTGTAAAATTTTCTAATGTAAAAATTATGTCCATCAATAATTACAGATTTATGTAAATTTTGATTTTTATTACACACTTTAATTTTATTATATCATAAATTATAACAACTATTTAAAAAAAATAATACTTACTAATGTTTTTATTTGAATTTTCTTCGAGACTGTAATGAAGTAAAATAAATGTTTTTCCTAGAAAGTTATTATACATTCAAACTTAATCTACAAAAGTTGTTAACTAAAGACAAATTACGAAATACAAGTGGAAATAAGATCTTATTTTGCAGATATTGTCAGTTTTAAAGATTAGCAAAACGTTGCATTTTGGAAAATAATAATTTGAATTTAGTTTGTGACAGTGTGAAAAATGATAATAATATTTTGATTTGATAGATAAAGAAGAACATCTTACTGTCTATTTTCTCATGGAATATAATATATGCATAATAATTTAATTTTCTTTCAGTTTTTTTGCCTCAGTTGCAATAATGGTAATCTTCATGAAATGTTCTCGCCTATTTGGAAAAGTATTCCTATCTACTTTAACCCATGTTTCCGTTAAGTTTATAATGTGTTTCCATCAACTTTTCAAGTAAGAAATATTGCACCATAGTTCATAAAATGTACTTTTATTGCTACATGCATTTTCATGATCCTCTTCAGGTCTCGTTGAATCTGACAAGTTTCTCACTTTGTTGCCTAAGTTGTGTATATGGTTGCATGCTATAACTCATGTACTAAAGATAGAGTAGTAAATGTATTTTGTCATGAGACCTAAAGTTTAAAGATTATCAAATTTTATGCCATGCTTCGAAGTGTACTTTGTAGTATATTTTTGTTCTGTAGCTACCTGACCAATGAACACTACCGTTGGTTCTATAATTATTTTTCATTAATCAAAATTACCTAGCAACGTATGCAACACTTTTAAATCTTAAGATTTCATTTCAAGAGGGTTCAGGATGACATCAAATTCCGAATTGATCTCGTTTGACATAATCTCGATCAAATTCTCTAACAACATATATATATATATATATATATATATTCTAGTTTTAGCCAAAATCTTACATCTTGAGTTTCAAAATAACATTGATATTTCTAAATAAACTAATAACTAGGCTTATTTTTATTTTTCAATTTGAATTATTCACCATATTTACTTTTTATGTTGCAACTGATAACATAAACTTGTGCGTTTTATAGGTACTACAATTTGATACGCGTTTATGTTCTTTTATGGGTGGTTCATAATTATATATGTGCACATGCGTACGCACACACGTGCACGTGCGTGCACCCTTGTGTAGAAGTTCATTTTGCAATAAAAAATGTTATCGATCCAGTAATATAAAATTTAAATAACGAAACAAGAAATTTAATTGTCTATCCATGTAAAAAGTGTTATTAAATGAATGATTATATCATATTATATTTCTATTTTTGTTAAGTTTACAAGTTCTATTTGGATGCTATCTCTTGGGTATTCTTTGAATAATAACGAAGGTGAAAAGTATCTATGACATTTTTGTTTTGTGCTTTGATCATTCTATTAATTTAGTTACTTTGAGATGGTCCCATTGATATTTAATAAATAATTTTTTCTGATTCAAGTCCAGATGCTTCCACAATAACACTGGAAATGTTAAAATTCTAGTAAAAGAAGTTACTCTTTATTTCTTGGAATAAAAAATTTGGCGGTAAATTTGAATGTTGATACAACTAAGTTTTTTAATTTCCTCATTCTGGGTATCTTTTATTTGGTTTTCTTTCGTGTTAATTATAGACAGAAATTTGATATATGCTTGGAGCACTTGTATTTTTTAAGGTTTGATATGCTAGGATCATAAGTGGATCATACAGCATAACTAGTTTTAGATTCATTAACTCTTTCCCATGGTTAGTTTGGATCCATTCGTGTCTCATATTCTTATAGCTTTGCTATTAAAGAAAGTTTTGGGTTTTGACCAATGACGCCTCTTTGCAAGTAAAAGAGAAACTCATTTTCAAAACTTGTTATAAATGTAACTTTGCAATGATTTACACGTTATAGATGAGTGGCACCATTCTTATACATTACAATGTTCATTTTATGCATCACGTGCATCTCCTGCACATGAAATGTAATAGTTTTGAAACATCGCCTTCTATTTATGTTATTTGTAGTAAATATTACTGTATCTATTGAATAAGTACATAATCTATTGAATCGGTGACTTGTCTGCCAAATTTAATATGTAGTTCCTATTTTTATTTGTAGTATAATGCAATTTCTTACTTCTTTATTAATGGTAATAAAAGATCTGATTATTTAAATGAGTATAAATTCAGTTAAAATCAGAAATAATAGGGTGAAAACTGAGGAATTAAAATAATACTAGATCATTATCATACATGATATGTTAAGATCCTGGTAAAATAATCAGCCTTATCTTTAACCGCTTGGGATTTTGAAAAGAGTTGGCTAATTGCTTATCGATTATTGCTTAACACATGGCATTATTGCTAAATCCCACATATAGGATTCAAGTCCTGTAGATACTAATTGAATGGTGGAAGTTTAGTGAAATTATCAAAATGAAATTGCCTTATTTGGTCATTGTTGATAGAGGTAGGCCGATGAGGATGTCGTCTTAGGAATATTGGTCAAATGTTAGTCCCCTAGACAAGTAATTGTCTTTTTTCATTTTTGTACCTTGGGCTTTCAAGGAGGATTGGTTTATTGCATAACATAATGCTTTGCGTTTTTTTTTTGTTTTTGTTTTTTGTTTTGGTTATCATTGACCACATAACATTTTCCACTAATGCCTGCAAGGAATATGAGTTTGAAACATATAGTTGAAAATAGACCTAACATATTGGAACCTCATATGTAAACCTTAAGTGCTGCCTATTTATTTTTGTTGAAAGACTCAAAACCATTATTTTTCACATACGAAATGGATGCATACTTCTGTTACATAAAAGTATTACAGCTAATAAAACAGTATGATATATGTGTGGGTTCCTTTTTTTAATTATTGCTTATTGAATTAATTCATTGCTAATTATATTATTTTGTTTTGCAGATTGTTATGGATTGGGCAAAAGAGGTTGGTGTTAAGCATGGTCTTCCTGAAGAGCTAATATCGAGCATAGGAGCAACTATCGTACCTTATGGCTCATATGGTCTAGGAGTAAGTATGCAATGTCTAGTTTCTTATTTCAACGATGAACCGAGAGCAAGAAACTTAATTTGTATTTCTTCTTTCTTTGGTCAATTTCTACATAGTTTATGCATGTATGTATGTTCAAAATCAGTTAGTATTCTATAGGAGTGACTTCCATAATTTTCTGAATTAAGTACGTTACATTGGTTCAAAGAAGGGTTTGAATTTTGAAAGAGCGCGATTTCAAAAAAGCAACTTATGGTTGGAAAGTTTAATATACTATTAGTAGAGATTAATAGAGAAGCAATTTAAATACTAATTTTAGCCTCATTCAATAATCAACTGAATCTAACTGCAAAATGATGTGTTCTGGTTATAGTTTCAACTATATTCCGTAATGAATTTTGCTGGAAATACTTTGTTCTTCAACTTCTAGTTTCTTGAGTTAAATAAGAGCATCTTCAGCTGGGTGGCGATTTTTAGGAGGAGGAAGAAAAAGAAAGTGAATTCCTCCCACTCATTCAGCAGCGAGTGGGATGAATTGTCCATTTTTTCTAAAAAAAAGTATAAACAGGTTTGGTTTCAGAAAACTGTTTATAGAGTTATATGAGTTTCAGAAACCTTATTTTTCTCGTAAACGGCTTTCTGAAAACCGTTTAGGGCACAAATGGTTTTCAAAAAATCGTTTACGCATCCACACAAACAATAAAATGGAAGAAAGTTCAACTTTTCCTTCTTCCCCATGCTCAAATCGATGCTGCTGGAGCTCGAGGAATCAGAGAAAAATGAGGGTATTCCCCATTTTCCAACAAATCTCTCCTGGTGGAGATTCAGTGTAGCGGCATCTTTGTTGGCTAGTCTGTCATACTGAATTTTGCTCACTGATCCTTTATAATTACAGGTTCATGGATCTGGGTCAGATATTGATGCTTTATGCATTGGACCTGCGATTGCAACGTTAGAAGTGAGTTTCTCTATTATTCCTAACCATACATTAATGTGTGGGCAGCAAATTCTATTATGAAAATTTAATTTCATTTTTCAGGAGGACTTTTTTGTTTTGTTACACGACATGCTTCAGAGCCGAAAGGAAGTAGCTGATATTCATTGTATCAAGACTGCCAAGGTTCCTTTGATGCGCTTTAAATTCAGTGGGATATCTGTCGATTTTCCTTATGCTCAGCTTCAAGCCATCACTATTTCTGATGTAAGGGTTGAACCCAGTATGCATAATTCATATCTTCATGCATGTTACAATAGTTTTGTTTGACAGGTACCTTCAAATGTTTGGAACTTTGAACGCCAAGTTTAAACATGTAAAGCCTGAGAAAGCATATGACAAAACTTATAATATTATGCACATTTACCAAGCTAATAATCATAATCAAATACAGTTTACATGACTAATAAATACAAGTATATTATGATCAACTTGGTAGGTATTATATGCACATTTAGCTCCAAGAAGAAGGATACATCAAACATGCAAATAATTCTTACATATTGATATCAGATAATATGAATATCAATATTTGATCTGTCTTTTATTCTTCTTCCAACAATAGGATGTAGATCTTTTTGATAACAAATTAGAAGTGTCTGATGATACCAGCCGCAGAAGCATATCTGGAGTACGGGCCAATAAGTGTATTCTAAAGTTGGTTCCAAACCTTAAGGTATATAGACTTGCATTTACTTCTGCAGTGAAGCTGTCATGATAAATTATTGTAGTTGAAAACAACAAGATTTATATTTAGTTTGACCGATATCTTAACACAGTAAAGCTTCTTGTTTCCTTTTTGATTGCTTATATTTTTGGGCTATCAACTTGAATCTGATTGATGGAATTGGAGTTTGTATCCCAAACCTTCTGTATGCATAGCACATTATGATATTAAAATAATAACTGAGAATGATACAATTGAACTTATTTAGGTGTGATTTGAACAGTTATATCTTAATCTGGAATCGTTTGACATTATTACAGAGTTGGTTTTTGTTTTTATTTTTTTACCACTGATTTCACAAATGAGCAAAAGCTCAAAATCAACTGATCAAATCTTGGAGAATTTAAATCACATTATGAGTTAATATCTCCAGAAATTTTCGAATATCGTAAATCGACATTAATTGTTTACTTTAGTTGTTGATCTGAATGTTATACTAGATATTTAAATTGCCTAAAAAGATGGATTAGAGATTTTGAATGGCTAGAATATATCATAATAATTTGATATCATTTGGGGTTTATTGCTCAGATGTGGTGTTTAAAAAAAGTGGTTTGTGGTTACTTTCTCGTATATTAATTTTAGAAAAGTATATTATGACAACTTTCTTTGCAATCTAACAGCCAATGATTTGTTTGAAGTTGTATTTTTTTACCGAAAAATTCTCAAAAAAGTCCAAAAATATCCATAGTAAATGAAAAATCATATGGTCTTTCTGACATTATTCTCATTATCTGGTAAGTATATAAATTATTCTAGTTATCCTTTTGAACAAAATGAAAAAGAAATTGATTCAAGTTTTTCACTTTGGTCGTTTATTCTTAACAACATTGTTTTTAATGAACTTATAAATTAGTTGTATACAAACATGATATATATGCTATATCTAATCTGATGTACATTTACCTTATTCTTATGTGCAAATGCACATGCCAAGTAGTAGTGAGCTTAGATTGGGCTGCCTTTTATTTACATGGGACTGCTGTTATTTTGTTATATGTTGTTCATATGAAAGGTGGCCTGTGCAATGCTAAGATATTACCCGATTAGTGCTCTTTTTCCTACAGTAGAAGACCCATATAAGTTAGGGGATCCTCGAGGTTTTTACCAAGGCGATTTGCTTAATAAATTATTGGTTCTTTAGTACATCAATAAAGAACCAAGTTTCCAGAAAAAAATATTTTTATAGATAGATTATATTATTAAATGCAATTATCTTATAGCCAGGTATCAGTAACTTGTCTTAAAATTTTGATCTCTGTTGCTAAGTTCAAACTTCAAACATCAATCCCGCTATAATTTTACTAGTTTCTTTGTTTTTCCATATTCACAGAGCTTCCAAGCTGTATTACGCTGTGTTAAGTACTGGGCGAAAAAGCGAGGAATCTATTCTCATGTAAGGCACATTACTGCTAGTCTTACTTCATTTCTGTTATTATTCTTTTATTTTTATACTCTTACAATATTGAGAGCTTCATTATTCTACATCTGTGCAGTTGCACGGTTTTTTGGGAGGGATTCATTTGGCAATACTTGTTGCCCATGTTTGTCAGAGATTCCCAAATTCTAGTATAAGTTCACTTTTGACCATCTTTTTCAACTGTTTTGCACATTGGGACTGGCCTCTACCTGTGATTTTGCAAGGTCAATATCCGAAATTCAGACATCCTGGAACTTTAATGCCTATTATGATGCCTTTTCGCAAGGCTAGCTGGTGTAGCTCCAACATCACACACAGCACCTTTCAAAAGATTAGATCAGAATTCCAACGTGGTTTTTTTATTACGCAGGTAAGCCTTTTGTGGCCTGATAATACTTCTAAGGATTTTGTCTTTGCACTTAGAGCAATAGATCCCAAACACATGGTGTCTTCCAATTGTGAGGGACACCGAGGACACTGCTTTTCTGTGTGGACTCACAGTGTCTTGATTTATCCGACTTTTACTAAAAAGAAACCATGCGGAGGGACTCACACTGTATTGCTTGAAATACAACAATATAAAAAGACAGATACTTTTGAAATGACAAAAACAAAAAATACTGCAATATCTTAGTATTGCTTGAAATACAGAAATGAAAACATGCTAGATTACATTTTTAGTTAAAAACACAGAAATAAAAACATTACTAAAATACAATTTTGATAAAAAATAAATAAATCATAATTAACAATAGAGGAAGAGTGAAGAGAGGAATATTACGAGGGAAATGTAGAGAATCCGGCTTTAATAAAGCTCGATAAAATACGGAAGTTCCATATTTATGTGCTTTCATGACAAAGATTGCCACTCAACAGCTGAAACTGCAAGCAGGTGGATTGATAAATTATCTGGTTTAGTAAAGTTAGATAATTCTGGCCTACTTCCCCTGCGTTGGATGTGTTTTTAAACGTCTGTCGCCAACTTCATATCAAATTATATTGTATATGCCGATTAAATAATGAAGTTCCTTCTTCTACATCTTTATTGATGTCCCATTTCTTCATGTTTTAGAAACGGTGAAGGATACTAACCCAAGGTATGTGAAAACATCTTTCTAGCACTATTTCTATTTTTTGCTCTAAAATAAAAGTAAGAGGTTGTTGGTGTTAAGATTATTTGCTAATTGCTAGCTGTTACAGCTATTCAAATGGTTGGCTGTTGCTTATTATCCTACATTAGTTTTGAAAAATGAATAAAATGCTTCTAAGGCTAGTATGCTATTTTTTTACCGTGTGTACTCCTGACATCTTGAATTCAATTTAATGACTGAAATTCAAGGTCATTAACTGAGACAACTATTGACCCATGATTTAATTCATTTTTATCTAGCTATATTGGATTCTAATTACAGGATATAAGAAGATGTACATGGACTAGCGATCTGTTTCAGCCTTTTGAGTACCAAAAAATTCACAAGTACTTTCTTAGGATTCTGCTTTTTGCTCCCGATGAAGATTCATTAAGGGATTGGTCTGGATGGGTGAAATCGCGCTTTAAAAGTTTACTTCGCAAGGTGAAAATATGTATCTATATTTTTTATGTTATACGCGGAAATTTTATTCACACAAAAAAAATAAAAAAAACCTCGCCATCTCAATATTTGCAGCTAGAAGAGGTTCAGAATTACTGTGACCCAAACCCTACTGAATATGTGGATCCCAACTCGACTAGCCCTAACGTGTTATTCTACTGGGGTTTGTCAAATGATGCATTTGATACTGCAGCTGTCAAAGAAAGTTTTATGAGAAGTGTAAATAGGGAGAAGTACAGTAATGCGGATACCAACCCATGTATATTGGAGCTATCAATTGTGGAAGCCGATAAATTTCCAGACAGCCTCAACTCTGTGGTACATAAAGAGTGAAAGAGAGACAGAGAGCTATACAGTAAAGAAAAACAGTCCTTGTGTCATAAAAGAGGCGATTTTTGTGTTTTAATCTTGTTTTAGGGTTGAGGGTTCCCAACTTTTGGGCTTCTCCCTGTATTTTTTGGTGAGATATAGAACATGTGCATTATCTGAAGGATGTTGTTGATATGCTGGCGTAGAATCTGGGTTGATTGTAACTGTAGAAATTTTTGGAAGGCATGTCCTTGAATTTTTGTACAAGGCATTTCTGTTGTATTGCTCAGTGTACATGAAATTGTTCTTGAAGGTTTATATGAGGTCAGTTACCAGGTTTATGATCAATTTTATTGTTGGTTATATTTTTACTGCTTTTTATGTTATATGATCGACTCTCAGTTAGTTTTGTGTTCTATAAGTTGTTGGTATTTTCGGTATAGAAGCATTCCTCTTGAAAAGAAAAACTGGTATTCAGGAGAAGAAAACCTTTAAACAAGCACATAACATTGACCTTATATGCATTCTACTTATGTCCATTTGCAACTACAATCCCACTATTTCCTGCTAACATCATATACTTTTCTCTCCTTCTAAAATTAGTACATTCAAAACCCAAAGCTTTACCTATCACACCTTGAACAAAATTAGCCATCTTTATACTGCTCTCCTTACCATTTCTAGTGCCGCTAGTATCAACTCTGTCAAGAAACTCCAACTCATAACACATTCTAGGATTCATCAGGTAATAAATCGAATCAAACGCCTTGAACCCTCCTGCAGTTGTAGCATAAAACATACTGAACTTAACATCAATGGCAACAGGAACAATTTCATCGGTCAGTTCTGAGAAAAGCGGACTAAACCGAAGCAAATACGGCTCACGACAAGTGGTTCCTTCTGGACAAACCACAACACTATTTCCTCGACTTAAGTATTTTTCTATCATTTTGCCATCTTTTTCACGGTTTCTTGTTAGTCTAACTGTCTTTATAGGAGATAAGACTTCGGATAATCTGCTTAAACTGTAAGTGACTGCTGTTACAGGCTTGTTAAGTGCTACGGATACGTATATTGGATCAAATAAAGTTCTGTGATTGCACACAAAGAGTCGACCTTTTTGTTTCGGACATGGTGCAGGAAGTGATCCTTTTAGTTTGTAATCTGTTGAGACTGAAGATAGTATGAGGGTTGATAGTTTGTATGGAAGTGTTATGCCTATCACAAGCCTTATGATTGCTAAAGGAAAAGCTACAGGGAGCCAGATGTACATGTATAATGTGTTTATGGGTGTTGGGGTGAATGCAATTCTACCATCATGAAATATTAAGGGCTTTGGGTATTTTTCTCTGGGTAATGGATGCCATCTCTTCTTTTCTGCTTCAGTTACCAGGTATATTTCCTGAATTAAGATAGACAAACAAAGAGAAAAGTATTACTGGTGGTAGTGGTAGTAAAATAGTTGGTTGTGTAGCCAAAAGTCTTTGCTCGATTTCCTATCCATGCTTAATTGTCAAATATACAGGAAAATTTGAAACAGAAGACAGAAATGAAGGAAAAAAAGAACCTTGCAATGAGAAAAGAGTTTTGATTGATTAAGTGATGTAGAGGAGCTAACAACACCAATGAAACAGCAGTCATCTTTTGAATCATACGCTTGTATGTTTTTCTCAGTTTCCTCGACCAAACCAGTGTAAAATCCAAGAAATACTTTCAGCTCTTTTCCAACGACAGTATCTACCTCCAAATATTCCTTCAAAAAGCTTTCAACCATAATCCTTGGCATTTTGCTTATACAAACACTTTTCTTTGCATTCTTCAACACTTCAAATCCTTCCAATCCTACATCTTCCAGGAAAAACTTTGGTAAAACCGCTCTTCCAACTACGAACTTCTCTTTCTTCAATCCGCAAAATGATACCATGATCATAACTTTTATCATAAAATCTTTGCTAAAACAAGATATTATTGGATATATAAGTAAGAGGATAAGACCTCTCAAGAAACTTCCTCCTTCTAATGCCACGAGCATGAAGTACGGAAAGGTTGAAGAATTTCTTAGAAGTGCTCCTTCGACATCATACCAAATATTTTCAGAGGAGATAGCAGTAGTAAAAGTAGGAAACGGTTTTGGTTTCTTAAATTTATTTTGAGTACGAGATTTTGACCATAAAAAGTGTGACATTTTGGCTATAATATGAGATTGCATTGTTGCTGCATGGGCTTCTTATAGATGTTATATTGTGCCACTTAGTGTTGCTTATCTACATTGTATGTACAACGGTATATATATCACTGGTAGGTTTCATTTCTTGATCTTAGATTTCTTGCTATTGTAAATTGTAAGAAAGGAATTTTAATCTTGACTGTGGAAAGGGACCTGTAAAACGTACGACACCTAACCAATTTGTCATACATCACTATCCTTATTGATTTTATCAACTGTTTATTGGTAAAAAATATACTTCTACAAATAATCATAAATTAAAATATGTACCATTATGATGTGATTGTGCAATGTAAACAGAGGATAGTTGTTATCAAGGCCCATCATCTTGCACAATTTCAGAATAAATGGATGTGCTTTCTGCTCATTAAATGAAAGTAGAAATTTGATTGTGAAGTATTGTCTGTATCTTCAACCCGATACAAAGATAGTATGTACGTAGTGTTAGAGAAACATGTATTATAACAAAGCCAATTGATGATGTACAGGGTGGTTTCCGAGTAATTATATACGATTTATTTTATTAATTGTTCGATGTGGAACTAATCTCAACATGTATAACATGATAAACATGACTTGTGAAAAAACTTAACATTTGAGTGGTGCAGGGCCGACCCAGATGAAACTGTTGTCCCAGCCGAGTTCGAAAAAATGCCTCTAAAATAATAGTTAATGTGACAAGAACTGAACTCTGAACACTTGTTATACTAAACAACGAACCATCCACTTAAGACATAACACAATTGTTACTCTATTAGCTAAGTTGTTCTTTAATATTATATTTTAAATTATTTTAGAGAATCCGCATCGACCTCCGTCTTCACCGTTGCTCCCTCTACATCCGTTGCCCTAGACGACTGCCTTGGCAGTCTACCCTTAAGGCCGGGCTGGAGTGGTGCCACAAAATATGAAATCAACTGAATACGTTGAAGGGTGAGTGTATATACATGACAATTAATCAGTGCTTGTATTTAATAAGCAATTATGTTGAGAATATCATATGTTACATATCTTAAACTCTTCTCTTTTGATGTATAGTTACAAAACGAGTTTAACTATGCCTTCATAAATTATCTCTGTAGCATGGATAGCGACGATTCTTGCAATTGAAAATAATGCATGAAAGTGGAAAAAACATAGAATCTAAAATAAGTGTTATTTCATGAATTTTATTTGCATAAGAGCACAACCGGCAATGATTTGTTCAATCGAAAAAATGAACTGGACAAGCCACAATGCAACCAGATATGGCTTGTTCAATTATTGGTGACTAGTTCTAGATAATTTTGTGGCCAGTGAGCTGAACATAAGACTGGTTCTTAAATCGGCCAAAACATTGCCGTTTTATTACGAAAATAGGTTAAAACGGAAAGACTATAGTCTATGCCGTTGTAACTATTTTCGCAAGCAAATTAAACAAAACGACAAAGATTTTACCGTTTTATTTAATTTATATAATAAAACGGTAATGTCTTTATCATTTTACTTATTGATGACTTTTTTAAAAACTAGTTTCGTAATTGATTTTTTCCCTTCTGGGTCCTGAGCTTGTTCGCTTAGTGTAAAAAGAAGAGGGAGAGTGTGACTGAACATGTCTATTGTTGATAATGGTCTAGTCACTAAAGTCACCAAAGAAAAAATTAAAATAGAAAATAGCTAGTTCAATCCACATTTTCATTATAAAATTTTATGTAGAGAGCTATCGACATAAAAAGCGAAACGTAACTAGCTAGTGTTGGAAAATGTTTTAAAAATAAGCGAATTATTAAAAAATTGACTAAGTGTGAATGAGTGGCTACTATATGTGAATAGTCCCACATTGTAGGATTATATGAAAGAATCAAGTATTTATACTTGATTCTTTGAAGCTAAGTTGGGCCCTTTGGGCACACAATGGTGCTCTTTTGTGAGGAGAGAGACCATGCTTGACCATCACACGTGCGCGCCGACCGACTGACCCGGGCTCGGGTTCGTAGTGGTGTAACACTTATATTTTTGGTGCAAAATTCTTTAACCATTTTTGATCGGGCTGGAACGGTCAAATCAGACCGAACCTGTATTAGAGAACGTTACGTAACATTCATTATTTTGACCCGTTATTTTCTCAGATCCGTTTTTCGAGACCACGTTCCCCACTGACCATGAGAAAAGTGGTGGTTGTGCTGACAACTGACAAACCGCAGCTACCGGATAGGCCAGACGAAGCTGACACAGATCTCATGCGAGCCTGGACAAAAAAATCGAACCAATTGCAGAACTGGACAGAGCAAGACTATCAGTGCAGAAACTTTATTCTTAACGGCCTCAGTGATGACCTCTACGACTACTACAACTCCGACAAGACAGCCAAAGAAATATGGGAAGCGCTGCAAAAGAAGTATGATACGGAAGAAGCTGGAGTGAAGAAATATGCAGTCAGCCGCTACCTGAAATACCAGATGACGGATGGCAGGTCAGTAGAGATTCAGTCTCATGAGCTTCAGAAAATTGCTCATGAGATCATCTCCGAAGGTATGAGTTTGGATGAACAATTTCAGGTTGCTGTTATTATTGATAAACTGCCCCAGGTTGGAAAGATTTTAAGAATGTGCTTAGGCACAAGACTAAGGAATTCTCCTTAGAGAGCTTGATCACTCGCCTCCGTATTGAGGAGGAGGCTCGTAAGCAGGACCAGAAAGAGGAAGTGCTTGTTGTCACCAACAACAACACTAAAAAGTCCAAGCCCGCAGTTCTGAAACCGAATCCGAAAAACTTTAAGAATCAGAACCGCAACAAACATAATTGGAACCCGCAAGGGAACCAAAAGGGACAGCAGAAACCGACCCAAAAGAATGATTCGGAACAGTTGTTTCTGTGTTACAACTGTGGAAAACCAGGTCATATGGCACGCAAGTGTAGGAACAGACCAG
Organism: Allium fistulosum; assembly: GCA_030737815.1. Classification (NCBI taxonomy): domain Eukaryota; kingdom Viridiplantae; phylum Streptophyta; class Magnoliopsida; order Asparagales; family Amaryllidaceae; genus Allium; species Allium fistulosum. Next base: position 590,948,302 of record CM060905.1, on the reverse strand, counting down.
GCCCTGCACTGTAGGCTAACCTAGCTGAGGAGCCTCTTACGGCTATGATTTCTGAGATTCATCTAGTTGGTGGATCAGAGGGTTGGTGGGTAGACACTAGTGCATCCCGCCATGTCTGCTACAATCGTGCTATGTTCAGTACATACACGGCTGCTGATGATAAGAAAGTGCTGTTGGGAGATTCTCACACCACTACAGTTGCTGGCATTGAAAATGTGGAAATAAAGTTTACCTCTGGAAAGACAGTTCTTCTGAAAGATGTGATGCATACTCCAGAGATGAGAAAGAATCTGGTTTCTAAATTTCTTCTTAATAAGGTTGGTTTTACTCAAGTTATAGAGGCTGATTTGTACACTTTGACTTATAAAGGGATGTTTGTAGGGAAAGGTTATGCTTGTGAGTGTATGTTTAAACTTAATGTTGAATCTAATAAAGTAACCAGTTCTGCTTATATGTTATGTGATTTTAATATCTGGCACTCTAGATTATGTCATGTAAACAAACGTATTATTCATAACATGAGCACCTTAGATTTAATTCCTAAAATGTCACAAACTGACTTTGATAAGTGTGAATTCTATAGTCAAGCAAAAATCGCTAAGAAACCCCATAAATCGGTTTATAAGATTTCTGAACCCTTAGATTTAATTCATTCTGACATATGTGAGCTTGATGGCACTTTGACTAGACATGGACACCGTTACCTTATCACTTTCATTGATGATGGCTCTGATTTCACTTATGTATATCTTATGAAAAATAAAAGTGATGCATTTGAGATGTTTAAATTATTTAAAACTGAAATCGAGAATCAATCTAATAAGAAAATTAAGAGACTTCGTAGTGATAGAGGAACATAATATGAGTCTAGTCCATTTTTTGATTTTTATAAACTGCATGGTATAATTCATGAGAGAACTGCACCTTATTCACCTAAAATGAACGGTAAAGCTGAAAGAAAGAATAGGACCCTTACCGAATTAGTTGTAGCTATTTTATTAAATTCGGGTGCAGCAAAACATTGGTCGGGAGATATTTTATTTACTGTATGCTATGTATTGAATAGAATCCCTAAATCAAAAAGTAAGATTTCACCTTTTGAAATTTTAAGAAATTATAAACCGAATGTATCTTACTTTAGAACTTGGGGAAGTTTGGCATATGTTCGTATACTTGACCCTAAGAGAATAAAATTAGCAAGTAGAGCATATGAATTTGTATTTATTGGCTATGCTGTTAATAGCAAAACATATAGATTTTATAACCTGAATACACATAATATAGTAGAATCTAATGATGCTGATTTTTATGAAACTAAGTTTCCTTTTAAATTGAGGAATAGTGGGGGCACGTCAAATAACACCGTGCCTATTGGAACAGAACTTAATAAATCTTCTGAAATCGAACCTAGAAGAAGTAAAAGAGCAAGAGTTGATAAAGATTTTGGCTCGGATTTTTGCACTTTTACTATAGAGGAGGATCCCACAAACCTCCAAGAAGCCTTATCTTCATTAGATGCCGATTTTTGACAAGAGGCTATAAATGATGAGATGTATTCCTTGGAATCCAATAAGACTTGGCATTTAGTAGATTTACCATCTGGTTGTAAGTCTATAGGTTGTAAATGGGTACTTAAAAAGAAATTAAAACATGATGGCACAGTTGATAAATATAAGCCCGTTTGGTAGCTAAAAGTTTTAGGCAAAGAGAAAATGTAGACTTTTTTGATACTTTTTCACCCGTAACTAGAATCACATCCATTCGAGTACTAATTTCATTAGCATCTATTCATAATTTAATAATACACCAACTGGATGTTAAAACTGATTTTTTAAATGGTGAATTAGAAGAGGAAATTTATATGGACCAACCGAAAGGTTTTGTAATTCATGGTCAAGAACATAAAGTTTGCAAATTAGATAAATCATTATATGGTTTAAAACAAGCACTAAACAATGGCATGAAAAATTTGATAACTTAATAATCTCAAATGGTTTCAAAGTTAATGAAAGTGACAAATGCATTTATTTTAAATCTGAAAATGACATTTGCACTATAATATGTTTGTATGTAGATGATCTACTTATTTTTGGATCAAACATTCATGCCATAAACACTGTTAAATCTTTGTTAAGTGCCAATTTTGATATGAAAGATCTAGGTGAAGAAAGTGTAATCCTTGATATTAAGATTACTAGGTCCGAAAAGGGACTTTCTTTGGATCAATCTCATTATATTGAGAAGATCTTAAAGAAATACAATTACTTTGACTGTAAACCTGCATGTACACCATATGATCCTAGTGTAAAGCTATTCAAGAACACTGGTGAAGGTGTAAGACAGTCTGATTATGCGAGCATCATTGGCAGCCTTAGGTATGCCACTGATTGTACTAGACCCGACATTGCCTATGTCGTGGGATTATTATGCAGGTTTACTAGTAGACCTGGTATAGAGCATTGACATGCTATTGAGAGGGTCATGAGATACTTATAACGAACCATGAACCTAGGGTTACATTATGAAAAGTTTCCAGCTGTCCTTGAAGGTTACACCGATGCAGACTGGAATATTTTATCTGATGATTCAAAAGCAACCAGTGGCTATATATTTAGCATTGCTGGAGGAGCTGTTTCTTGGAAATCCAAGAAACAGACTATCTTGACTCAGTCTACTATGGAGTCTGAGATGATAGCACTAGCTACAGCTAGTGAAGAAGCAGAGTATTTAAGAAATCTGCTAATTGAGATTCCCTTATGAGAAAAACCGATACCAACTGTGTTGATCCATTGCGATAGTACCGCGGCTATTGCAAAAGTACAGAACCGTTATTATAATGGGGGATTGTTGGAAAATGTTTTAAAAATAAGTGAATTATTAAAAAATTGACTAAGTGTGAATGAGTGGCTCCTGTATGTGAATAGTCCCACATTGTAGGATTATATGAAAGAATCAAATATTTATACTTGATTCTTTGAAGCTAAGTTAGGCCCTTTGGGCACCCAATGATGCTCTTTTGTGAGGAGGGAGACCATGCTTGACCACCACACGTGCGCGCGCGCGTCGACCGACCGACTCGACTCGACCTGGATTCGGGTTCGGGTTCGGGCTTGTAGTGGTGTAACACTTATATTTTTGGTGCAAAATTCTTTAACCATTTTTGATCGGGCTGGAACGGTCAAATCAAACCGAAACGGTATTAGAGAACGTTACGTAACGTTCATTATTTTGACCCGTTATTTTCTCAGATCCGTTTTTCGAGACCACGTTCCCCAACCGGTAACGTTCTTTTGCTATTCCGCATTCTTAACTGATAAGAAGACGAAACAGAAAGAACAACATTCAGTTCGAATTCTTTTTTCTTCAAATCAGAAAACTAGAGCAACATTTTTGAGTGCAAACAAAATCGATTCAGACGTGCAAACGAATCGATACCACTAAAATATTGAGAGGCTGTTTTATCCTAGAGGCGGCGGCGATTGATCCGAACTGCTTTGCACTGTACAGCAGATCGCCGAAACGTCTTCAAGAGAGTGACGTAATCCACGACTAAGCCGAAGATCGACATTGTTTTCAATAGCTAGCAGTCAAAATAGTAGTTGAAAAGTAATTAAAAGTTAACACTCTTCATTGGACAAAATAAAATTTCGACAAAATAAACGTTACAAGCTTTTCCTATCGTTGTTTGGCAAGTGTCAGCCGCAAAACTTAGTTGGACGAAAGAAGATAAATGGGAAGGTATTGGGACCAAGTTCGAAGAAAATAATTTAGTGAGACGCATGCACGTAGAGGAAAGTTCAACGATATCCATATTTTGTAGCATTCATGTAGCCATTTCCACCACACACTCCGATTTAAATAATAGAAGTAAATAAAATAAACTTCATATATTTTTATACTATGTCTCATCAAAACCCTACAATCTTTATAACCTAAATGAGTGCATCATAAGGAAAAAAAATACATATTATTTCCATACATTAACATTACAAAGAGACATTCAAATAAAAAGATGAGACCACCTAATCAAATAGATGGAGGAGTATAATAGAAGTTTCTCTCTCTTACATATCATACTATTAATTAATTCAGCATGTAGGGTGGAAATCAATAGGCTACAAGGAGTGCTGCAAAATATGAGTGTCATTGAACGCGCTCTCTCTCTCTATATATACATACACACACACCGATCAAAATATGACCCAACCCATTTACCATATTTGTAAATAAGTTGGATCAATCCATTTATGAATTTTATTAAATGAGTCATGGGTTGGACTGATCTATTTTTAAAAGGGTTATAAATTGGTAACCCATTTATTAAACTTAAAATTCAAAAATATAAATTTGAAAGAAACAATTTTGAAAATTTGAATTTTTTATACGGATATTTCATCTTGTGAAGCACACCGTAGTTCTCCATAGTGACTAACAGTTGTGCTTAGAAAATAATACGCTACATCCCCATATTTAAACATCGTCTAGGCAGAAGTCGCTATTTTTTTGTACAGACTGCAGTAACTTCTTCATACTAATTCAGAATTAGGCGGGACTTCAACCGTTGAACTTCAACCTAAATTACGAATAAAATGGAACACTCGGATACTTCATCTTGTGAACGCACACCGTAGTTCTCCATGATGACTAACAGTTGTACTTAGAAAATAACATACTACATCCGATATTTGAATTTCGTCTAGGCAGAAGCCGCTATTTTTTGTGTTCAGAGTACAATAACTTTTTCATACTAACTCGGAATCAGGCGAGACTTTGACTGATGAACTCCTACCTAAATTACGTATAATATGGAACACTTGGATACTTCATCTTATGAATGCATGTTGTAGTTCTCCATGGCGATTAACGATTGTACTTTGCAAATAACAGACTACATCCTCATATTAGAATTTTGATAAAAGTTAGAATTAAAATTTTAAATTTTAAAGTTTGAAAATTTGATTTTTATCGAAATTCAAGACGTAAAAATTAAAATTATTTTATATATGTTTGTTTTTTATTAGTCAAATCAAATTTAAATCTTTAAATGAGGTTTATCGTTTTTGCTACAGTTCCGACCAAAATGGTTTCAATGGGTCGGGTTGGTTTTACCCATGAAATTACGGATTGGGTTGGATTTATCCATTTAATAAATGAGTCTAATGAGTTGGACATTTTTTTGTTTAAATAGATTGAGTTAATTTTCAACCCAACCCATTTATACCCAACTCAACCCATTGACACCCCTATATATGTGTGTGTTTATGTGTGTGTATATATATATGTATAGCCCTCTTTATTTAGCACATTTACAGTTTCCGATATCGGCTATAAGTTTATATTTTCATAACCGGATTTCTGAAAAACCTTTAGGGTATAAACGGTTTTCAGAAAACCGTTTACGCATCCACGCTCAAAAAATAAAATGGGAGAAACTTTCCCTTTTTCTTTTTCTCTACGCTGCTGGATCGTGAGGAATCGGAAAAAAAAAGTGAGTTTTCCCCATTTTCCAACAGATCACTCATACTGGAGATGCTCTAAATAATATTTTTCTTACATTGTTCCATTGTGTGGAATATTCAGTGTAGCGGCATCTTTGTTGGCTAGTCTGTCATACTGAATTTTGCTCACTGATCCTTTATAATTACAGGTTCATGGATCTGGGTCAGATATTGATGCTTTATGCATTGGACCTGCGATTGCAACGTTAGAAGTGGGTTTCTCTATTATTCCTAACCATACATTATTGTGTGGGCAGCAAATTCTATTATGAAAATTTAATTTAATTTTTCAGGAGTACTTTTTTGTTTTGTTACACGACATGCTTCAGAGCCGAAAGGAAGTAGCTGATATTCATTGTATCAAGACTGCCAAGGTTCCTTTGATGGGCTTTAAATTCAGTGGGATATCTGTCGATTTTCCTTATGCTCAGCTTCAAGCCATCACTATTTCTGATGTAAGGGTTGAACCCAGTATGCATAATTCATATCTTCATGCATGTTACAATAGTTTTGTTTGACAGGTACCTTCAAATGTTTGGAACTTTGAACGCCAAGTTTAGACATGTAAAGCCTGAGAAAGCATATGACAAAACGTATAATATTATGCACATTTTACCAAGCTAATAATCATAATCAAATACAGTTTACATGACTAATAAATACAAGTATATTATGATCAACTTGGTAGGTATTATATGCACATTTAGCTCCAAGAAGAAGGATACATCAAACATGCAAATAATTCTTACATATTGATATCAGATAAGATAATATGAATATCAATATTTGATCTGTCTTTTATTCTTCTTCCAACAATAGGATGTAGATCTTTTTGATAACAAATTAGAAGTGTCTGATGATACCAGTCGCAGAAGCATATCTGGAGTACGGACCAGTAAGTGTATTCTAAAGTTGGTTCCAAACTTTAAGGTATATAGACTTGCATTTACTTCAGTAAGGAAGCTGTCATGATAAATTATTGTAGTTGAAAACAACGAGATTTATATTTAGTTTGACTGATATCTTAACAGACTAAAGCTTCTTGTTTTCTTTTTGATTGCTTATTGTTTGCGCCAAAATTGGTCACAAACCCCGAATGTCGTGAAAGCACCAGTGTATGAACACAGATCAACAATATTGTAACACAAATCTCAGATCCAGGCAAAACAGAGAATCACAAGTCAAGAATAACAAACAGAAACACGAGATTTATAGTGGTTTAGCTATCTTCGGCCTACATCCACTTCAAAAGACAATCTTTTATTGATGTTCTTCGATGATTACAGCGGATTACAACAGTAATTTTCGAGTACAAACAGTAAAGTTGAGTTCAATTTTGATTTTGGCAGAGTTTGGACGTTGCTGGATCCAAAAGTCTCCTTTTATGTAGGCTCTAGGATGCTATTTATAGGCGTAGGAGGCTGATATTTCGTTCAAATCTCGGGAGACTTCTTCTGGCACGTGGGTGGCCCCACGTGATCGATCCCATGAAGTTTCGACTCGATCTGTGATCGATACGAACGTAATTCGTATCGATCAAGATTTTGTTCAATGGAGTCGAAACTTGGTGTGAACATTCTTTAGCTCGTACGTAAGCTCCTGTGAAAATTTTATAGCATTTGGACTTGTGGATTGCGAGATATGATCGATACGAGTTGGTGTTCTTCGGTAGGCTGTTTGGTTCGAATCGATGGTTTCAAATCGATCTGTTCGAATCGATGGTTGCACGTGCCCAGGTGAGGACGTGGCGCGCACTCTTCGGATCGATCCACTTTTTATGTCGAGTTGACCGAGTCGTCCCCAGATTCTCGCCTTGTTCGTATCGAAGGCCGTTGCGTAGCTCGAATCGATCAATAGCGTGCTCTTCGTATCGATCTGCAGTATGCTCAGTTCAAATCGATGGAGATGGTTTAGTTCGTATCGATGGAGGTGGCTCTTATTCGTATCGATCAAAGTTGCTTCCATCTGATGGATACGAACAAGCAATATTGTGATGGATACGAACCAAGATTATCTGATGGGTTCGAACAGATGTGATTCGATGGACACGGACAAATGAGTTTGGTTGATCGATACGAACAAGGTATAATCCCCTGATGGATACGAATTGCGTAGTCCGGATGGACACGGAGCAATATTGTGATGGATTCGAACTAAGGCTCTCAGATGGATGCGAAGCAGTGTGGTCTGATCGATGCGAATACGATCGATACGAACCGAGGCTCGATGATGGATATAAAATGAGGTTATTTCTTTCAATTTGCATCGATCATAACTTGAGCATACGAACTCGGATTGACTTGAAATTTAGAACGTTGGCTTTCTTGGCTTCACTTGTCGTGTCTTGTCGATTGTAGCCTGATCCGGACTCGGACAAAATTCATCGATATCCATAGTGAACCTGTAATGCATAACCGATATTCGTGACTAGTAATCATTGATTCTCAGTTAATTTCTTGATATCTCGGCTTTGCTAAAAGGTGGGATAACACTTATATTTTTGGGCTATCAGCTTGAACCTTATTGATGGAACTGGAGTTTGAATCCCAAACCTTCTGTATGCATACCACATTACTGTAACGACCCCAGATTTTTATGGATTTAAATTGATAATTTAAATGAATTTTTGAATTAAAATTATAAAATGTATTATGAATTGGTTCGAGTTTCCCCGAATCCAAATATATTTTGATATAAAACATTTAATTTTATAAATATTGTAAATATTGTATATATTGGATTTAAAATTAAATCTAAAATTTAAATGGTTTAATAATAATAAAAGATAATAATAGATATTAAGTTATAAATAGAATCGAAAATATATAAGATAAATTATATAGTATAAAATAGAAACTTATTTACATTTTTAAAGTGATAGGATTATAAAGACAAATGTCATTTACACAAGAATACAAAAGAAATCTACCAGCCACTAAAGGAAATCTGCATAGTCAGATGAACATATATATTTACAAAGTATAAAGCAAAGAAATAAATATATAAGTAATTAAAAATACAAACTCATTTAAATATGTACAAATAAATAAGGTAAATATATTAACTAAAATCTAACATGGTAAAATAAAAATAAATTGTTTGCACAAAAAATGGACAAACACCTCAAAATTGTATGATTTAGTAGATCTTATGTTGTTCTTAGTGATTTGGGTGATTTATGCAAATATATGAAAAGCAGGGGCTAAACTGTAAAAAGACACACAGATTTATAGTGGTTCGGCCAGAACGTGCCTACGTCCACTTTATATGTTATTTCTCCTTTAGATCTCAGAGTACAAGTACAAAGCTTTGGTACAAGTATCTAAAAGTGTTTGAAAGTTCCTTCCGTGATTGAGCTCTCAAACTTGTCCCCCATTGTTGTACCCCTGCCCCTCTATTTATAGAGTGAGGTTGGGGGCAGGGGTCTTGGATGTATATAGCTGCTGGTGGGCCTGGGCTGAAGCAATCTGGCCTGGCAGCGTTCCGGTTCGGCGAAGCTTTGGTTCGGTCGTGCTTGGAGAAGGTTGGGGTTTGGTAGGGATGTGGTCCGGTGATAGGTTGGTTCGGCATAGGGGCGTGAAGCAGTTGGTTCGGTGTTGTTGGCGAGGCCCCGGTCCGGTAGGAGATGGAAAATGTGCTGGTTCGGTAGTGAGATGCCGAATGAACTTCTATATTTGGGAGTGCCGAATGAGCTATTGTACTGGGAATGCCGGATGAACCAAGGCATCTTGAATGCCGAATGATATTGGGAAGGTGAATGCCGAATGACCTTGGTGATGCTGATTACCGAATGAAACTTTAAACCTTTGATACCGGATGGACTTTTATACTTGAATCATGAGTGAGGTCCCAGACTTCTATACGCTTGCTGGCTGCTTCTTCTTGGTTCAGTCGTGGAGGAAACGCACCCAACACTGATATTCCAATTTTGACCAAAAATGGGATAACACTTTGCCCCCCAAAACATGACTTGCGGTAGGAAGACGTGTTTTGTACTGCCATAAGCTGGATGTTCGTATCCTGTCAACAACCTGTAAAGAGCTTGATAGTTTTATATGGCCCCAAATGACGACCGTTCGGGATCGAGCTACTTGGGATGAAGCGCGGCCGTTCGTGGTCAAGCGCCTAACTTCAAATGACGACCGTTCGCGATCGAGTCATTTGAGGTGAAGTGCGACCGTTCGCGGTCAAGCGTCTAAATCCGTGCGACGATCGTTCGAGATCGAGTCATTTGTGGTGGAATGTGATCGTTCACGGTCAAGCGCTTTACTTCAAATGACGATCGTTCGGGATCGAGTCATTCGAGGTAAAGTGCGACCGAGCCCGGTCAGAAGGCGGACCTCATATGGCGACCGTTCGCGATCGAGCCACTTGGGGTGAAATGTGACCGTTCGCGGTCAAGCGCCTTACTTCGAATGACGATCGTTCGAGATCGAACCATTCGTGGTAAGGTGCGACTGTTGGCGGTCAGGGGGTGGACCTCAAATGGCGATCGTTCGCGATCGAGCCACTTGTGGCGAGATGAGTTGTGCCGTTCGAGGCGAGATTGTGACTGTTCGAAGTCGGGTGCCGTTCGAGGCGAGTTGTGACCGTTCGCGGTCGGGGTGCCGTTCGAGGCGAATTGTGACCGTTCGAGGTCGGGTGCCGTTCGAGGCGAGTTGTGACCGTTCGCGGTCGGGGTGCCGTTCGAGGCGAATTGATGTGTGCCCGGGGGGGCTTAATACCATCCAAACCAGATTCACGTTCGGGTGAGTTTCTGGATTGTCTGTTGTGGCGGTTTATCACTATCTCAGAGCATGCCTAGGGATCGTTCGCGATCCCGTACATGTGTAAGTAGCTTAGCCATTTTAGATTTATCAAAACCAAATATCCATTCAACTGATGAAATTTAAAATAGAAATGTTCAGCAAAGTCAAATCCAAATTTAAGAAATAAAGAACAAAAGCAAAGCAGTGACGTCGGAGTGCAAACTCCTATATCGATGTGGTTTATAGTTGTATCAGAGCATGCCTGAGGATCGTTCGTGGTCCTGTACATGTGTAAACAACTTAACCGTATCAGTGTGGAGTTTGCTGCTCGTTCGTCGTCATCTTGATCAATGGATAATAAGATGACGTCTCGATCCTGAGCCGTCTTCAGTTGGTGCGGGCGGTGGTCGTTCTTGTCCCACCGTTGTGGCCCTCCTTCTCACATATTGTGATAGCAAACCATTCCGAATATGCCCCTCCACCTCATCTTTCAGATGCCTGCAATCGTTGGTATGATGACCATTCAGGTCGTGGAACAAGCAATATCTGTCTGATTTCCTTTCGTTAATAGTCGGATCCCTTCGCATTGGCCTACGGTAGGGAACCTGCTCTCTTGTATCTTGATAGATTCGCTCCAAACTCTCATTCAGCTCGGAGTAAGTGGTGAATCGTGACTCTTTCCGTGGCCGCTTTGACCTGTCATCATTATCCTCAGCCTTTCTCTTTCCTTTACCAGTCTCTGCACCCCTTCCAGGTGGGTTTCCGCTCTTGATTGCGTAAACATCAACTTCTTCCTCTCTTTCTGCACTAGCATCTTCCAAACGCAGAAACTTTTCAGCCTCATGATAGAACTCTCCCAGATCCATAGGTGGATCTTTAGTTAACGAATTCTTGAACTCCGTACTATCAGCTATTCCAGATACAGCCGCCATCATGACCATAGATGGATCTGGTCGATCCACTGATGCCGCTGCCGCATTAAATCGTGTTAGAAAACTCCTCAAAGTCTCTCCAGTTTTCTGCTTCAAGGTTGCCAAAGTCATCACATTCTTGGGTCTTGCAATATGAACCCTGAATTGCCTCATGAATCTCTCAGTTAAATCTGCCCACGTTCCTATGGAGCCGCTTTCCAGTTGTCTGAACCACAACGCCGCAATATCTGCCAAGTACAATGGAAAGCACCGGGCCATAACCTCCTCTGATGCCCCCAGCACTTCCATATGCCTTATATATTTTGTCAGATGAACCGTGGGGTCTGTCCTTCCATTATACATGTCCAATGATGGTAGCTTAAAATCTGGTGGGTTCCTAGCTCGCCTGATTGTTGTGGTGAAAGGACTCCTATTCACATCCTCCAGGTCTCTATTCACTAGTCCGCCTCTCATAGCTCTTCTAACCATCTCAACTAATCTGTCATTGTCTCCAAGCTGAAGTCCTCGTTCACTGCCTTCGACCTGCCCCCTGAGTCCGTGGGAGCTTTCAGGTGTATGCCCCCCTGGCGGAGCGTTCATTCTTCTATTGTTACCAGATTGTTCGGATGCCCCCGTCTCTCTTCTCGGGATTGGATCAACACGTTCTACGTGTGTGCCCCCTAGCTCTGGTGCTACGCCAGATGGTCCTGCTCCATTCTGAACTCCAGTTGCGCCTTGGTTCCGTGCTCCAAGTTGCCCAATCTGTTGAAGCAAGTTCTGGATCATCTCTTCTTGTCTTCTCATCATGGCCTCCATCTCATCCCTGGTGATGAAGACTGAAACTTGGTTCGCTCCTGAGGAAGCCTCTTGACTCCCTTCCTGTTGACTTTGCTCTGGCCTCGGTCTTCTGCTTGATTGTCTTGCCATGATTTTCCCAATCTGAATCTTTAGACTTTCAAATTCAGCTTCCAAGCGGTAGAATCCCTGAGTTCAGCTCTCAATGAAAGCACCAAAAATGTTTGCACAAAAAATGGACAAACACCTCAAAATTGTATGATTTAGTAGATCTTATGTTGTTCTTAGTGATTTGGGTGATTTATGCAAATATATGAAAAGCAGGGGCTAAACTGTAAAAAGACACACAGATTTATAGTGGTTCGGCCAGAACGTGCCTACGTCCACTTTATATGTTATTTCTCCTTTAGATCTCAGAGTACAAGTACAAAGCTTTGGTACAAGTATCTAAAAGTGTTTGAAAGTTCCTTCCGTGATTGAGCTCTCAAACTTGTCCCCCATTGTTGTACCCCTGCCCCTCTATTTATAGAGTGAGGTTGGGGGCAGGGGTCTTGGATGTATATAGCTGCTGGTGGGCCTGGGCTGAAGCAATCTGGCCTGGCAGCGTTCCGGTTCGGCGAAGCTTTGGTTCGGTCGTGCTTGGAGAAGGTTGGGGTTTGGTAGGGATGTGGTCCGGTGATAGGTTGGTTCGGCATAGGGGCGTGAAGCAGTTGGTTCGGTGTTGTTGGCGAGGCCCCGGTCCGGTAGGAGATGGAAAATGTGCTGGTTCGGTAGTGAGATGCCGAATGAACTTCTATATTTGGGAGTGCCGAATGAGCTATTGTACTGGGAATGCCGGATGAACCAAGGCATCTTGAATGCCGAATGATATTGGGAAGGTGAATGCCGAATGACCTTGGTGATGCTGATTACCGAATGAAACTTTAAACCTTTGATACCGGATGGACTTTTATACTTGAATCATGAGTGAGGTCCCAGACTTCTATACGCTTGCTGGCTGCTTCTTCTTGGTTCAGTCGTGGAGGAAACGCACCCAACACTGATATTCCAATTTTGACCAAAAATGGGATAACATAAATAAATAAAAGAGTAAGGCCTGTAGGCAGTTATGTAGAACAAGCAAAAGCAAAATAAGTAAGATATGTTTGTAGGCTGTATGGTATGCAGGCAGGTAAAGGTGAGATAATAAACAAAGTAAATAAAGTACACCCTAACATACTATATCAGCCGAATAAAATAAATTAATGAAACAAAGCAAAGCATTTAATGCCCCCATCGTCTCAGCACAAAAGAAAATCTCTCAGCCATAATGCAAGATTTCACTTCAGCCATACCTATGTGTATAAACAAACATATACACCCTGTACAAAATATCATCACCTTATAAACTAAATTCACATATCAACTTCAATTCATTTTCGTGCCCTTCCACCTGAGTAACCTCTAAAATGAACACCACTCAAACTTAAAAACAAAAGCAATTCAAAGTCTTCAAACCTGGGAAGTAAACAACAGCTTGCAAACTCAAACAAACTCAACATCAATACAAATCAGCAAAACCAGAAATCAAAGAAGCTTCAGTTTGCAAATTATAAAGGCCCGTTTAACAAACAGCCTCTGTTCTTTCCTTTTCCTGGAAAATCAGGTGAGCAACTCTTCTTATTTACCTGTGAGTAAACATTTTTAAAATAAAATCTTGTGATATTGGTTGATTTGTGTGTTGATGTTATAATCATGTTTGTTGCTCAGATTTTTCATCTTTAAAATCTGATTGTGCTGTACAAATTTGAATACATACCTGTATATGTATGTTTTATGTTCTCTGTAAATAATATGTTGCAAGATCAACTACAAAAATTCAAAGCTCCTTGTATGATCACCATTAGACACTGATTTCTGAAGAGAAGATGTTGACAACAATGTATTCTTGTTTTTAAAATTTAAAAACAAGTGAACTTATTTGGATAATACTCTGTAAAATAAAAAAAATTCTGTGGACATCTGAAAATGAATAAAATTCAAGCATCGAAATTTTATGATCTACTTATATGCTCTGAATCACTATTTAAAATCATGAATTTTAAAAGTTAAATCATTAATTTTTGTTTGGGATTGGAAGAGGTATGGGTAGCTAAACAGTTTACGCATTTCGCTCGTTTTCTGGTGACCAACGGCGAATTAAGCCTCGTGACTTGGCATGAGGGAGGCTGGGGGTTTGGTGGTGATCAGAAAAATGGTTGACAATTTTATAGATTGTCGTGGAGGATTAACGAGTTTGAATTAGGGTTCAAACTTGTTTTTGGGTCGCTGAGTTCTGGGGAGCCGCCGCGATCACTCCAGGTGATCGAGTTCGTCGTGGGTTGGGGGAAAGATGGAGGTGACGTCGACGAAGCTCTGACGAAGTTTTCATGGCCTCCGATGGCCAGAGGTGGAAGAACGATGTGTTTTCTGGTAGTTTGGTTTTACTGCAGTTTGGGTGGTGATGTTCGATCGCGAGTTCGTCAACGTTTCACAACGCTGGGTGCTCATAGGGTTCAGTTGGAGGATGGTCGACTTGGGGGTGGTTGGGGGTTCGACCCAGAGTGGCGAATTCAACTGTGCACGTGCACGGTACAAAATATGGTATCAGTAGGTTGCTTTGGGGGAAGAAGGATTTGGACTCGAAGCAGCTATCGGGTGATATGGGTTTGAGCTCAAGTTTTGACTCGAGATGATAAGGGGGGGGGGGGGGTATGAATTTGTACTTAGAAAAAAAAAGAGAAACAAAGGAGAAAGTAGCGTGGAAGAAGAAGAAAGATGCAGGAGGATGACGCGGGGAGATTGCTGGGAAAACTCGAGCCCTACTCGAGTCATTCTCATGTAAAATCGGGTTTGTTTTTATAAGGGGTTAAGCCCAAACAAATTTTCAGGTTAACAAGGTTAAGTTCATTTGTTTTTATTTACAGTGTAACCAATACTGATTTATGCTGAATTAGGAATCTACTATAAGTTTTAAATCATTCAACAATGTTTTAATAATTTAATAAATTCTTTAACTTAATAATTAAATTTAAGTTAAGTACTAAAGTGAATTAACATTAAAACTTTTTATAACGGTAATAAATTGATTTTCAAAGTATAAAGAAGATTTTTAAATGATAATTAAGATGAATAATTAATATTAAGTAATTAAATTGGAAAGTAATTAAGGATAATTACTTTATAGTTGAAATTAGAGATTAATTAAAAGTGAAAGGAAATGTTATTAGTTAATGAAGGTAATTAACTAGAGATTATTAAGTAATTAAATTAATGTGATAAATTTTGATAATTAATTGGATTTATTAGTTAAGATAATCGATTGTAAATTGTTAATTACTTAATTAAAATAATTAAGGGGTTAATTTATCATGGAATTGGTTTAAAGGTTAATTAATAAATGATTAAAGAATAATTAATCAAAATGATCTGTAATTTATTAATGTTAATTAACCAGGATTAGTAATTTTCGTAAGTAATTTAAAACTGATTTGGATTACTCAAACAATTAACTGATCTTACATATAGATGTTTGATATTTTATTACATGCTATGTGATGGATTGATATATTAGTTATGTGATGTGATGCTATGTTTTGTTTATGCTAAGCTGTTATATCTGTGATGAATATACTGTTATATGAATATGAAAACCCTTGGCTCGTAAAATGGCACTTGAATTTCGATGCGACATGGAGTCGGATTCCAGTTGGTTATCCGAAACCCACATCGAATTGTAATAGTGAATCTTTGTGACTGATAAATTTATTTTATCTATGAATCTGTGAATGAAGATAAGCGTTATCGACTATACCGCTTATCGATATATCTGTGATGATTGATGTTGCACTATTGTGTGTGAAACCCCTGGACTACACCTCTACACACACAAATATGGATTTCACGTGGAAATCGGTTAAGTCACAGATAATTTAAATTTGATGTTTTTGAAATTGAAATTTTAATTTCAATTGATTTTGAAATTAGAAATTTGGGTTTAAATATAAAAAGCTTTTGAAATGGAGTTTCAAAGATAAAACTTATTTTTGAATAACTTAATCAAGTTTTGGAAATTTAAATAATTTGATTTAAATTTAATTCAATATTTGAAATTGAATTCTATGATTTGAAACTAGGGATTAAAGATGTTTATATAAGGGTTAAACTATTTTAAAAGTATTGATTTTGGAATGAGAATATAATTCAAAAGGGCTTTAACTCGTGAAAATATAATTGAATGTTTCTGAAACGAAAACTATTTGTTTTCAAATAATAACAGCTTTCATATAAGAAGTGAATTTCCAATTTGTGTTGAAAGGTTTCAAATTTAAAATGAAATTGAAATGTTTTGAAAGGCTATGAATGAATTCTTTTTGAAAGCTATGAATTGAATCTGTTTATTTTTAACAGATTTAATATGATGATTTGTTTAAACCATTCGAAAATGAAATCATTTTGAAAGCTATAAGTTAAATCTTTGTTTTAAAGATTTAACGAGTTAATCCAATTGAAACGGAAATTGTTTTGAAACCTATGAATGTATCTTTGTGAATGAGGTTAACTTTGTGAAATAAATCTTTTTTTTAAAGATTTGAAAATGGTAATTTGTTTTAACCATTCGAATGAAAAGTTTTGAGCTTTAAGCTGTGATTTAACTGAGACCCCAATATCCATATGATTTCTAATAATTTCGCTCGTTATTCGGGTTAGCCGGGAAAAGACATTTGTGTCATATAACCCATTCCGAATAGTGATACGTCGTATATGGATATCATTTGAAGACCGGTGGTGAAGACCGGATATTTTCGAAAACGAAAGGACAACTCGTCGAATTTATCTGCATCGACTGACCCCGATATAGAGATTTTATCACCCTTTGTGATGAGAAGTCCAGACGGGATTGGGAATACCCGGAATTGCAAGGGCTTCGTAAGAAGTGCCTTCGGTTCTGTTCGAACCCGGAACAGACTTGTATGGATTGTATGTCCGACATTACACTTTGAGATATAAAGTCGATTTCTTTCAAATATATATCTGTTGGTGGCGGAGAATTTATTCTCTTAGCTTAACACCCTTCTCTGAGACGTACGAGCTCAGAGGTTATGTAGTTGAAATTTATCAGCGATATATTCCCAATTTGGTAATGTGACATGCTGAGTGTTGCTGTGTGATGATCATTGTTTGATCCTTTGCGATATGATCATTCGTTTGATTTTATATCTTTGTGATCATTACTTTGATCATCTGTTGACCCGAAGCATGGCTTTGTGAAAAGCGTAGCTTTGTGGACGAGACTTCGTCGGACCTCACATCCCGGAATGGTCGAAACAGGAAAGATGCAGCAAGGTTATTAGGGGGTAGCGCCCCTTTAGTGTATGTCATTCCTTCTGGATAGAGGTGATATCATGGTATGGAGCCCAGATATTTAACCTATGTGGTTACTGCATTATTATTACTCTTATGTGGTTGTTGGAATCGAGGATCCTCAGGAAGATCGGTTACGATCGGGGGATGACATATTCGTGTCAGTAGTTACCCAGTTAGGGGTAACCCGGCCTTGTGTTGGCAGAGATCCGGTTAGGTTCTCGGGACGTCATTCCAGAGGCGTTTCCATGTGGCAATGGGAAGTTCCTTGGCCTGACCATTTGTTGGAAATCCATCTTCCAATACGAACTGTGTACGGTATTAGTTGTAGAACCTGCCATTTACTTATGGTGGTCACCACTGTTTAGATGGTAGCTATAGTAGGCATAGTTCGGAATGTCTATGTTGGCTAAGATTTATATTCTACTTTCGAAATGTTTTTCTACACTATGCACTAATAATAATATCAAAATGATTTGATTTTGCGTAATAAGCATCTTTGGCTATCATAAGAAGAAATCTCCTCCAATTCTGCGTTTGCATTGTGTGTGTGGCGGGAGGTCTTATGATAGTTTCATTTTCAAAAAGCATTGCGAATTGACTTTAAAATCTTTTGTTGATTGTTTTAAAAGATGAACTGTTTTTGTTGCTCACACCAGTCCCATGACTGATCCGGAGTTTATTGTTTCTTTCCTAAACTCTGGATGCTCAAAATTTTTCTACATGAGCAGTCTAGAGTTTGGTTTTTCAGATAATCAGATTAGTAGATTTTCTGGAGTTAGTTCAGTCTTTGGATATGGACTGCACTTGCTTATCCTTGTGCATCGTTATTGGGAGTTCGAGCTATTTCTGGATTGGCATTCTGAAGATGAAGATTATCCGCTGCTGATGTTATCGTTTTCTTTTCCGCTGCTATTTGTTGTATCATATCTCTGATGTATATTGATATTCAGTTGTATCTTTCCATTGTATCATCTGTTGTATCAGATATTGTTTATCAATGTATTATTCTTTTTATTCCGCCGTGTTATTGACTTAATTGTTGTTATAAGCTCCGGCGACTCGGATTTGAACGGTCGAATCTACGGCATTCGAATACGATGTAAAGTATGGATGTTGATTTTCGAACGGGCAAAATCCGCGATCGTTACAATTACGATATTAAAATAATAACCGAGAATGACACAATTGAACTAGTTTAGGTGTGATTTGAATAGTTATATCTTAATCTGGAATCGTTTGACATTATCACAGAGTTGGTTTTTGTTTTTATTTTTTTACCACTGATTTCACAAATAAGCAAAAGTTCAAAGGTCAACTGATCAAATCTTGGAGAATTTAAATCACATTATGAGTTAATATCTCCAGAAATTTTCGAATACCGTAAATCGACATTAATTGTTTGCTTTAGTTATTGATCTGAATGTTATATTAGCTATTTAAATAGCCTAAAAGATAGATTAGAGATAATTTTGAATGGCTAGAATATATCATAATAATTTGATATTATTTGGGGTTTATTGCTTAGATGTGGTGTTTAAAAAAAGCGGTTTGTGGTTACTCTCTCGTATATTAATTTTAAAAAAGCATATTATAGCAACTTTCTTTGCAATTTAACAGCTAACAATTTTTTTAAATTTATATTTTTTCACTGAAAAATTCTCAAAGAAGTCCAAAAATATCCATAGTAAATGAAAAATCATATGGTCTTGCTGAAATCATATGGTCTTTATTCACTATAAGAGCTTCCATGAAAAGAATCATTATTGTCATCGTTCAAAAAAATGGTGAACGAATATCAAACCAATAAGGTTTTTTATATTATTGTAATTGAAAGTAAATTGATTCCAATTCATCGGAAAATGTTTTATCTTTATCTTGACACAAAAAAGACCTCAAAACTTGATTGACGATTAAAATCCAGAAGCATAAACAATTTAATCAAGATAAATAAATGCAACTGAACCTGCGTCGATCTGCCTGAAGAAGCCAACGATTGCGGATGCTATCTATCCTACGTACTAGCAACTTATGAAAGGTAACAAACATCCTTGTGAACCTACTTGCCTGCTCCTAGTACGTACAACCAAAAATATATTTGGTCTTAACTACATGAAACACCTATCAAGACCTTTACAAGATCTACCTACCAAATCGCTTCCAGATTAATTAACTTTACCGTTACAGTTTGTTTATTTCCATTAATCTATTTTAGGTCATTTTTACATCCAATTTGATTATTTCACGATTTCTCTTTTTCTTACATAAATGGTATTTCAATTTCACGTCCTTTCAGTCCGTATGGTTTGCTTGTAATTTTTATGCCATTTTGTTATAGATTTACACTAGCCTTTAGGGTCCATTTAATTTACATTTTTTCCACCCTAATTTACGTTCTCCTTTAGAGATTTAATCCGTTCAAATTTTTTATCCAATAGCCACAAACCATTTAATTACACAAAATTTCACTTTTACATTTTTTGGCCATATATGAAACACACAATTATGCCAATTAGACTTTTCAATTTTGTTCCAAAATCATATTCAAAATTATGTAATTATATCAATCAAAACCATAATTTTATTCAAGTAACATATTCTGAATTTATTCAACTAACATGTTCTACCATTAGAAATTAAATAACAATTATAATTCAATTTAATTAAACCAATCTTATTTACGTCATAAAATGTGAATAACAATTTGTTTGTTCCAAATTTCAACCCAAACATGAATTAGAATTGAGAAGAGGAAGAAAAAGAAGATACAATAATTTACATAAATTTCAATCTTATTTATGCCATAAAACGTGAATAGACAATTTATATGTCTCATATTTTAAACCAAACATGAATTAGATTTGAGAAGTGAAAGAAGAAGAAGTTGCAATAATTTACATCTATTCTCAATTAATAACAGAAATTAATTCATATTAACGTGCCAGAAAAGAACTGAAATTGAACTACTTTATTTTTCTATTTCATATTAATTCTCACTCACCTGGCACTTGAGCTTGCATAAATTTGAAAAAAGCTTTGCTTTAATCTCTCTCATTGATTCTTCTAAATTCCTCA
Organism: Allium fistulosum; assembly: GCA_030737815.1. Lineage (NCBI taxonomy): Eukaryota > Viridiplantae > Streptophyta > Magnoliopsida > Asparagales > Amaryllidaceae > Allium > Allium fistulosum. The sequence goes on along the minus strand of CM060905.1, from coordinate 590,927,893 downwards.
AATTGCTTGAATATATATAGATAATTTAATTTGGTAGAGATTTGTTTATTTAGTAGAGAAAAGGAGGAAGAATAATAGACTCTAATTTTATTGTAGAATTATGACGACGGCTGAATAAGAGATTAGATTTAGGTTAAATGGTTTATTTATAGATTGTTTGAGTGAAAATAACCCATTAGATTATTTTAGATTAAATCTGGTTCTTTCATACACTTAATAGTTATCCATTCTAGCCATACACATCACTGGAGCGAATGGGAAGCCGCCACATATCAGAAACAACGCTGAAATACGTAAAAAAATCGCTGTAAATGAACCAGCTAAAAAATATCGCTCTAGATTTTGTGCGACAACGAGACTTGATCCTTGGTCACTAAGTTAGTTAACATGTGCCTTTACCACCGTACCAAATGCGCTTTTAATTTTTTTTAATTATATTTCTAGTAAAATATCAGGGTGTTACAATAAAGTTGAATGCGGATGACATTTAAATTTTGACCATTACCAAATTCCATACATACAAAATGATATAGTTTTGACGACGAGAATTGGTGTAAATAATTGTCACTATTAGGTGCCGCTTATAATAAGTAAAATTGGATTTTACCATAAAATGTGTAAGCGATAAATTCGACCAAAATGTCACACCACCTGCTAAGTGACGCGTGAATGTTAATATTCGAATAGTTCGATATGTACCGCTGATTTAATTTACACCTATGAGTCGCATAACCGTAATGATGAATTCTCTAAAAAACCACATGATTTAGTTAATTTATAAAATATTATAAATAGATTAAATTAATTGATATTTGAAAAATATTAATTATTATTTATTTGATGTTTGGAAGTTTTTCTGTAATTATTTTAATGCATTTTCAAAAGTTATATTTGTGCGTATTGATATATGATATCGATGTAATTTAAATATAATTGTATGAAATGATTTATGAAAATTTTATGTCATTTGATGACATAATTTATGGAATTTTATGTCATTTGATGACATACATGTAAAGAAAGATTTGGAGAGAGAGAAACAATCAAGAGAATTAATTAAGGAATTTTTAATTAAACAATGGGAAAACTTTCATTTTTTCAAATAAAACATATTCTCTATTTCATTCTGTACGTACAATTCATTCATCAAATAGAATAAAACAAAAGTGGTTCATCCATCTCTTGCAAGGATATAATGTGGATCTTGAAGGTCTGAGGAGATATCATCATTCAAGATGTGACTTCTAGTCAACATCCTAAGGGGAATCCATTTTCACGGTGTGTTTCAAGGCTTTGGATAATACGATCTTTGCAAAATCCATAGGCTGATTTATGGATTTGTGGATTTTGATTCATCATTCAAGGTGTGATTTGTTGGCTACATCTAAATGTAATCTTCAATTAAATTCATCTATATATTCATATGATTAATAATATTAAATTCCTATTATTCAGTTCATGTTTCAATTTTTCACCTTGCAACGTATAAATTAAACATGTCTTATGCTTAGTTTGATTAAATCATGTTTATTGTATTATTTTTATTTGGATTTATGTTTGTTCATCAATTCCTTTTAATGTATGTTTATGATAAATTGATATATTTTGATTCTCATATAACTTTTGATAAATTATCTTCATTCTCTATATTCACAAATTTACACATGTCTGTCTTGTTTAAATCTCTTTTATTTTATTTTGAAAACTTATGAAATTGAAAATTGACATTGGATGAGATTTTATGTATACAATGACATAACATTCACTTATTCAGTTGCTAATGAATTAATATATGTAAAGTTGTCTACCATTTCTTGAAATTAATCTTATTCATATGTTAAATTCGTGTGTACAATTGTTTCAATCTTTGTTTTTTAAAAAAAAGAAACTTTGATTTAAGATTATTGAATGGACTTTAATGCAAATTATAGTTCTCGGTTGTTTTCTATGTTTAAAGTTTCATGTAAAATTTAAAGTAATGTTCCATTCCTAAATTTAAATTTTAATAAAAGCCGTTAAGTTTAAAATCAAAAACCGTTTATAAAATGTATATATAAATTATCATATGCTACAATACTTGCAAACGTATGTTGTTCAAATCTAAATTATTGAATTGTAATTATCATATAATATAAATGTTTAGTTTAATTCGAAGTTGTACGAAGATTATGAGCAATAATGTAACAAATTTGTTTTTAAACCTTTCTTAATTGAAATCATATCCATTAATGTTAATTTTGGACTTCAAATTATTTAATACAACCAATAGTTTTTCACTTTATATGTATGTATGCATCTACAATTATTATGAAAGTATGCATACATTTCATTAATAAAATTTAGATAACATAGGCATGTGTAAATTTGATTGATAAGTAATAAATGTTATTTAATATATTAATTGTTACAATTAAATGGGATAAGAAATGAATGGTTTCTCTCCTTTTATATTCTACCATATCTTCTCTTTATTAACTGAATATGGTAAGAGAGGGAAAAGAATTAAACGTTTTACTCCTTTTATATTCTGTCATTATCTTCTCATTATTAATTGAATAGAGTAAGAGAGAGAAACAAATGGTCCATTTCTTTTAATTCATCTGTACATATTTCATTTATACACCACTTGTATACTGCACTTACTCTTCACACAAATGAATGTATTCGATACATTCATTATAATACCTTTAAGTTGAAATTAAATTTAAAATTCTTTTTTGCCAAATAAAATAAAATATTGATTTTATTTAAAAGAAACTTAGAATAGTTCTAAGTATATTTAGACTTCATAGGTCCATTAAAGATCCAAAATGGTAAAAAAATTAAATTCATCCATTTCTTCCGCTGCGTGCTGGCCTAGTTTCAACAGTTGCTTCCTTAAGTTTGGTTTTTCTGAATTTCAGCTGTGTGTTTGTGTGTGTATTCACCTTCGGTTTGTATTTCCTAAGTGTGCAAGTGTGAGATGCAATTGCTTTCTTCTTGCCGTGTGCACCCTTCCACTTTATTTTAGTGTGCATTTGTGATGCGTTTTGCATGCTGAACCATGTTGCCGCTGCTTGATTGCTAAGTGGTATTCAAGTGTGCATGTGTCCATGTTAATGCTCATTTGTACTTCCTGGCTACATGCCTTCTTGGTTTGTTTGTTATATGTGTGCATGCACCTGACCTTTCTTGTATCATATATGTACCTATGCACTTGCACTTTGCAGTATTGTATTTCCTATATATGAGCGCAATTTTGCTTGTATATCACTGCACCATGTATAATTCCTCTTGAACCTTCACTTACACCTGCACTGACCAGTCGATCTGCATCATCGATGTACCCTTTTTGCTTTTTTTTCTATGTGCATTGTGTGGTGTTGCACTTCTTCATTCTGTGCTTGTGTTGGTGTTCATTACTATTTCATATGCTTGTGCCTTTACTTGTTTGTGCACTTGCACTAGTATTCTACCTAGTGTACATGCTTGTTTGATCTGGTTTGCACATGTGTCTTATTTCATTTGATAGTTCATGTGTACACTTAGTCTTGTTTTATGACCATGTGCTCGAACCTGTGCACTTCAGCCTTGTTCATGCTTTTTAAAACTGATATGTAAATTGCACCTGAGTTTAGCCCGACCCCGCTTTGGCTTGACCTTGTGCACACTTGCATTGTGTTGAACCTTCGGGCTTGACCTTTCCATTTGTCCCTGAGAGATAATCTATTCTCGGCCTTGTGATATTCACAGTGATACACATTGCATATCATAAGCTATTCGTGCACACTTAATTTTTGTTCCCATCTAAAATATGAAAACAAACAACTCAAATAACTGAGGCAATATTAAATCACAACTATAATTTTATTTTTGTCATTTTTGTTTGTTTTTTTTCATTTTACTGCATTGTTTATTTGACAGGTATAGTGGACGACTGAATACGGGCTGGAGCAAGAAGATATCAAAAACAAGGATTTTGGGAGCTGGAAGCAGCTCACACTATGGTGGTCTTCGGTGCCGCCCTGAATATCTAGGAGTGTGAGCAGTACGAGCTGAAAGACTCATATTGTTTGGAGGGCAGGGGCGAAGTAGCCAAACCTAACTCTTATCCATCGTCGTAGAAACTGTTTCTCTGAAAGATTATGGTTCTCGAGTATCCAATTAATTAATCTTCCAAACCAACTAGACCCGGGAAGTGGAAATGAAATTGTAGGGTGAGGGGGAAGCTCAAGGCTCTCGCTCAATTCGCTCGTTTAGTCGACAACGAGGGCGTAGCTTGTAGGGGACCGAAAACAAATTCCAGTGAGAGTAAAAATGTTGTATACAAGAGTGTGAAATAGTGTCTGATGAAAGTTGTATTGTATTTGAAAATGTAAATATAGTGGAAGCCAAATGTGTACTATTTAAATTTGAATTGAAATAAAATATTTGTTTAAATAAAATTGCAATTTATTTACTTCATTCTGTGAACAACATATAAGTGTAATTGATATTCATATTAGTCAATATTTATATGTTGTCTAATAGAAAATTTTAAGAATGATACTATAACATCAGACAACGTATGATTTTTTTTGTTAGCGTTTATCAGATTACGGAGCATATCTGTGATCTGATGTGCAATAAGTCAGCATTAGATTTAACAACAGATAGATATGCTTTCAGACAACGGAGCATATCTGTCGTCTGATGCGTTTTTTGGCATAGTGATATTTGATTTGCCTTTTGTTCTTCTTCCTACAATAGGATGTAGATCTTTTCGATAAAAATTAAAAGTGTCTGATGATGCTGGTGGCAGAAGCATATCTGAAGTACGGGACAATAAGTGTATTCTAAAGTTGGTTCCAAACCTTAAGGTATATAGACTTGCATTTACTTCTGTAGTGAAGCTGTCATGATAAATTATTGTAGTTGAAAACAACGAGATTTATGTTTAGTATGACTAATATCTTAACACACTAAAGCTTCTTGTTTCCTTTTGGATTGCTTATATTTTCGGGCTATCAGTTTGAACCTGATTGATGGAACTGGAGTTTGAATCCCAAATCTTCTGTATGCATACCACATTACGATATTAAAATAATAACTGAGAATGATACAATTGAACTTATTTAGGTGTGATTTGAACATGATTGTATCTTAATCTGGAATCGTTTGACATTATCACAGAGTTGGGTTTTTTTTTTTTACCACTGATTTCACAAATGAGCAAAAGCTCAAAGGTCAACTGATCAAATCTTCGGAGAATTTAAATAACATTATGAGTTAATATCTCCAGAAATTTTCGAATACCATAAATCAACATTAATTGCTTACTTTAGTTGTTGATTTGAGTGTTATATTAGCTATTTAAATTGCGTAAAAGATAGATTAGAGATAATTTTGAATGGCTAGAATATATCATAATAATTTGATATCATTTGGGGTTTATTGCTCAGATGTGGTGTTTAAAAAAAACGGTTTGTGGTTACTCTCTCGTATATTAATTTTTAAAAAGCATATTATAGCAACTTTCTTTGCAATCTAACAGCCAACAATTTTTTTAAGTTACATTTTCTCACTAAAAAATTCTCAATAAAATCCAAAAATTTCCATAGTAAATGAAAAATCATAGGGTCTTGCTGAAATTATTCCCATTATCTGGTAAGTATATAATTTATTCTAGTTATTCTTTTGAACAAAATGAAAAACAAAAGGATTCAAGTTTTTCACTTTGGTCGTTTATTCTTAACAACATTGTTTTATTGAACTCATAAATTAGTTGTGTACAAACATGATATGTATGCTATGTCTAATCTGATATACATTTACCTTATTCTTATGTGCAATGCACAGCCAAGTAGTAGTGGGATTATATTGGGCTGTCTTTTATTTACTTGGGACTGCTGTTGTTTTGTTATATGTTGTTCATATGAAAGGTGACCTATGCAATGCTAATATATTACCCGATTAGTGCTCTTTTTCCTTCAGTAGAAGACCCATTTAAGTTAGGGGACCCTCGAGGTATGCCTTTTTCAACTGTTTTGCACATTCTAGTATAAGTTCACTTTTGACCATCTTTTTCAACTGTTTTGCACATTGGGACTGGCCTATGCCTGTGATTTTGCAAGGTCAATATCCGAAATTCAGACATCCTGGAACTTTAATGCCTATTATGATGCCTTTTTGCAAGGCTAGCTTGTGTAGCTCCAATATCAAACACAGCACCTTTGAAAAGATTAGATCAGAATTCCAACGTAGTTTTTTTATTACGCAGGTATGCCTTTTGCATCCTGATATACTTCTAAGGATTTTGTCTTTGCACTTAGAGCAATAGATCTCAAACACATGGTGTCTTCCAATTGCGAGGGACACCGAGGACACGGCTTTTCTGTATGGACTCAGTCTTGATTTATCCGACTTTTACTAAAAAGAAGCCATGCAAAGGGACTCACACTGTATTGCTTGAAATACAACAATATAAAAAGACAGACATACTTTTGAAATCCCCCAAAAAAAAAAAAATGAAGAAAAAAAAGAAAAAGAGGAGCAGTGTCATAAAAGAGGCGATTTTTGTGTTTTAATCTTGTTTTAGGGTTGAGGGTTCCCGACTTTTGGGCTTCTCCCTGTATTTTTTGCTGAGATATAGAACATGTGCATTATCTGAAGGATGTTGTTGATATGCTGGCGTAGAATCTGGGTTGATTGTAACTGTAGAAATTTTTGGAAGGCATGTCCTTGAATTTTTGTACAAGGCATTTCTGTTGTATTGCTCAGTGTACATGAAATTGTTCTTGAAGGTTTATATGAGGTCGGTTACCAGATTTATGATCAATTTTATTGTTGGTTATATTTTTACTGCTTTTTTTGTGATATAATTGACTCTCAGTTAGTTTTGCGTTCTATAAGTTGGTATTTTCTGTATAGAAGATTGCTCTTGAAAAGAAAAACTGGCATTCAGGAGAAGAAAGCCTTTAAACAAGCACACAACATTGACCTTATATACATTCTACTTATGTCCATTTGCAACTACAATCCCACTATTTCCTGCTAACATCATATACTTATCTTTCCTACTAAAATTAGTACATTCAAAACCCAAAGCTTTACCTATCACACCTTGAACAAAATTAGCCATCTTTATACTGCTCTCCTTACCATTTCTAGTGCCGCTAGTATCAACTCTGTCAAGAAACTCCAACTCATAACACATTCTAGGATTCATCATGTAATAAATCGAATCAAACGCCTTGAACCCTCCTGCAGTTGTAGCATAAAACATACTGAACTTAACATCAATGGCAACAGGAACAATTTCATCGGTCAGTTCTGAGAAAAGCGGACTAAACCGAAGCAAATACGGCTCACGACAAGTGGTTCCTTCTAGACAAACCACAACACTATTTCCTCGACTTATGTATTTTTCTATCATTCTGCCATCTTTTTCACGGTTTCTTGTTGGTCTAACTGTCTTTATAGGGGATAAGACTTCGGATAATCTGCTTAGAGTGTAAGTGACTGCTGTTACAGGCTTGTTAAGTGCTACAGATACGTATACTGGATCAAATAAAGTTCTGTGATTGCACACAAAGAGCCGACCTTTTTGTTTCGGACATGGTGCAGGAAGTGATCCTTTTAGTTTGTAATTTGTTGAGATTGAAGATAGTAAGAAGGTTGATAGTTTGTATGGAAGTGTTGTGCCTATCATAAACCTTATGATTGCTAAAGGAAAAGCTACAGGGAGCCAGATGTACATGTATAATGTGTTTTTGGGTTGGAGTGAATGCAATTCTACCATCATGAAATATTAAGGGCTGCTTTGGGTATTTTTCTCTGGGTAATGGATGCCATCTCTTCTTTTCTGCTTACCAGGTAATTTCCTGAATTAAGAGAGAAAAACAAAGAGAAAAGTATTACTGGTGGTAGTGGTAGCTAGTAGTAGTGAAAGAGGAACCTTGCATGAAGAAAGGAGTTTTATTTGATTAAGTGATGTAGAGGAGCTAATAACACCAATGAAACAGTAGTCATCTTTTGAATCATACACTTGTGTATTTTTCTCAGTTTCCTCGACAAAACCAGTGTAAAATCCAAGAAATACTTTCAGCTCTTTTCCAACCACAAAATCTACCTCCAAATATTCCTTCAAAAAGCTTTCAACCATAATCCTTGGCATTTTGCTTATACAAACACTTTTCTTTGCATTCTTCAACACTTCAAATCCTTCCAATCCTACATCTTCCAGAAAAAACTTTGGTAAAACCGCTCATCCAACTACGAACTTCTCTTTCTTCAATCCACAAAATGATACCATGATCATAACTTTTATCATAAAATCTTTGCTAAAACAAGATATTATTTGATATATAAGTAAGAGGATAAGACCTCTCAAGAAACTTCCTCCTTCTAATGCCACGATCATGAAGTACGGAAAGGCTGAAGAATTTCTTAGAAGTCCTCCTTCGACATCATACCAAATATTTTCAGAGGAGATAGCTGTAGTAAAAGTAGGAAACGGTTTTGGTTTCTTAAATTTATTTTGAGTATGAGATTTAGACTATAAAAAGTGTGACATTTTGGCTATAATATGAGATTGCATTGTTGCTGCATGGGCTTCTTATAGATGTTATATTGTGCCACTTAGTGTTGCTTATCTTCATTGAGTATACAACGGTATATATATCATTGGTAGGTTTCATTTCTTGATCTATTGGATTTCTTGCTATTGTAAATTGTAAGAAAGGAATTTTAATCTTGACTATGGAAAGAGACCTGTAAAAAGCACGACGCCTAACCAATTTGTCATACATCACTAAAGTCACCAAGAAAAAATTAAAATAGAAAATAGCTAGTACCGTTCAATCCACATTTTCATTATAAAATTTTATGTAGAGAGCTATCAGCATAAAAAGCGAAACGTAACTAGCATTCAAAAAAAAGTAGTTGAAAAGTGATTAAGGTTCGTTCTTTTTTAAACCCAAATGAACAAATGAAAGAGGCTGAAAAATGGGTAAGTTCGCGAGATTAGAATGCGTTCTTTTTACGAAAGTGGCAAAGCGAAAGGGACAAAGTTATTATTTTATTGTTTGTTTATGTTATTATTTTATTTACGTTTATTATTTTTAAATACAGAATACAGATTAAAGAATACAAATGCAGAAATAAAAATTCATAGTTCAGAATTCACAATACAAATGCAGAAATAAAAGTACCGAATAAAAATGCAGAAAATAGAATACAGATAAAAAAAACTACATTCTCCTTCTCAACTGGGCAAAAAGATAAATAACAGTCTTTCTAAGCTACTCGGGGTTGTCAAGCATGGCATGCAAAGGATTGAAACCTCTGCTATCATACTCAGCCAAACAAATCGCGACCTCCCATTCTTCATAATCATCATCCTTCTGTTTCGCTTACATACACCTAGCAAGAGTCAGATCATGCGAAGAACTGCCAACAGACCTAAAAGGACCACCAGTGGACCGTTGCTGTCTAGGCGCTCTGCGACTGTATATCTCCGCAGCATCACCTCTAAGATAGTCGCCATAAAGCTGTGCGTCGAATTGTAGCTGAACATGTGGATCTGGTGGAATTATGAACTGACATTTGTCAGTTTGGATGCAGCCATCAAAAATCATATCCAACCGCCTAAAACGAGCAGGCGAGACATGTTTGTATTTCCGGTACCTTGCTGCAGCTGTATCCCACCACTTGTCGGATCCACCGACCGTGTCATGTTCTTCGTTCCAATAGTCACTTGGAATCTGTAGCAGCTCGTTCCATGGGCTTCACTCACGTTTTAGATTATCGAACTTGTTTTTCATTTGCCCAGCGTTGTAATCCAGACCAGTTCTTACGTTAAACAGGACTGTGATATCTTCATACCACTGTGCAACACGGTGGGCACGCGTATCAATGTTTTTAAAACAAACATCGATGAACGCGTTTGTCTTGTCGGCATTCCAGTCGACGATGGTTCTGGTAGAAGAAGAAGCAGAGTGGCTAGACATTCTGAAAAAAGTAATTCAAAAAAATTCAAAAAAATCCGAAAAAAAATATGTGGTAGATAATAATACGAAAACACAAATATAAAAAAATTAACTGAAAAAATCAATATCGAATCTTGTAGTAATTGTTGAATTTTCGAATTTTTTGGTTTTTTTGTTGGTGATTTGGTTGAGAAATGAAATGATATATATAGTGAATGAATGAGTTATGACGGTTGGGAATGAACCGTTCGCGTCCGACGCGTCGGTCGCGTCTAACGCGAACGGCTCGTTTTGAATGGTTCTATTGAACTAGACAGCAGCGTGGGGCCCACGCTTGACGCGTCGGACGCGTCAGACGCAAACGCCAATGCTGACTGCCTGTTGTGCAAAAAGAACGCTACCTAAAAGTTAGCACTCTTCATTGGACAAAATGAAATTTCGACAAAATAAATGTTACAACAAGCTTTGCTTGATTTCTTGGAGAAGAAATATTGCAATCTTACTTTCAGCAAGCTCACGTTTTCATGAGCTGGTTTTGTTATTTAGTTGTTTCTTCTTCTACTAATATTTCATTAGCTTTTCCTATCGCTGTTTGGCAGTGTCAGCTGCAAAACTTAGTTGGACGACGGAAGATATAGGGGAAGGTATTGGCACCAAGTTCGAAGAACGTAATTTAGTGAGACGCATGCACAGAGGAAAGTTTAATGATATCCCTATTTTCAATCCGATTTAAATAATAGAAGTTTTTTTGTTCTAAAGTGTACTTTATAAAATAAAATAAATTTCATATATTTTCATACCGTGCCTCATCAAAACCCCACAACCCTTATAACCTAAATGAGTGCATCATACGGGAAAAAATACATATTATTTTCATACATTAACATTACAAAGCGATAGACAAATGAAAAGATGGGACCATCTAATCATATAGATGGAGGAGTATAATAGAAGCTTCTCTCTCTTCCACATCATACTATTAGTCAAATCAGAATGTAGGGGTGGAAATCAATGGGCTACAAGGAGTGCTGCAAAATATGAGTGTCGTTGAACGCTCCTTATATATATTTATGTGCGTAGCCCTCTTTATTTAGCATCATTTATAGTCTCACGATATCGGCCATGAATTTATATTTAAATATTTGGTCTATGTGATAGGAGAGAGAAAGAATAAATATGTAATTAGAAACTTATGTCTGATATTAGAGGCTACAAAATGATGCTAAAAGGGTATTATTAATCCTAGCTCATATTTTTTTTTGAAATATTTCCGTTTTATTTGAAATATAATCCTAGTTCATATATATATATATATATATATATATATATATAATTCAGTTTATTTTAATTTTGTACGAAAATTTATCATTTTATTGACATTTATTAATTATTTTTCAGTCAAATTAAAAATTAATAATGATATTTTGATAACTTTTTCTGAATATATAAATATTTATGATATGTGAAACCAGTATTTTCTATCAAATTTAAAAATGACATTAATACTATATTTTGTTAGAGTATCCACATGTGTTGCTCCGCATCATCAAATAGCTATTTAGCACCTCCGAACCAATCCATACAAGCAAGCGTTATAGCTTTTTGTTATTTTAATTTTCAAAATCTTTTAAAATCTTTTTGCTTATAAAATAGAAAATTATATCATATTGAATAAATAAGATACGCAAAACAACATCAACGCAAAATATTGTCAACAATATTAAACTAATCGATACCAAATTAACACTAATAATTAAATTATAAACACTCAATCTCTTAGCCTCTTTCAAATACCTTTTTCTTAGTCTCTTCAATAGCACAAAAATACATTGTCTTTTCAACGACATACCTATCACAAAAGTCCTTTACAAATGTCCATTTCACTTCGTAGAAAATGCACACATTAGTGGAAACAGAGGCGATAAAGCTTTAATGAAAATTACTAATACTTTGTTATTTCATAGACTAGAATTAGCAGTTTAATTAAAATGAGTTTCACAAATTATAGTAGGGGATTCCACCCCAATCCCTAATTTTAAAAGAATCCATTAGCATTAAATTCCTCAAAAATTAAAAGACTATGTAAATTTAAGTCCATCTTTTTATATGTATAAAATTGTAGTTCAAAATGATGTAAAAAATTTAATATGCTAATTTTTCCCAAATATTATCGGACTTAATATTTATTGAATGTTTAATGAATGTATATGTATATATGTATGTATGTGTATATGTATATGTGTGTGTATATATATGTATGTATATTCAAAATCAATTAATATTCTATAGGAGCGAGTTCCATAATTTTCTGAGTTAAGTACGTTATATTTCGTTCCAAGAAGGGTTTGAACTTTGAAAGAGTGTGATTTCAAAAAAGCAACTTATGGTCGAAAAGTTCAATTTACTATTAGTAGAGATTAATAGAGAAGCAATTTAAATACTAAATTTAGCCTCATTCAGTAATCAACTGAATCTAACTACAAAATGATGTGGTCTGGTTATAGTTTTAACTATATTCCGTAATGTATTTTGTAGGAAATACTTTGTTTTTTGACTTCTAGTTTCTTGAGTCAAATAAGAGCATCTCCAACCGGATGACAATTTTTAGGAGGAAGAGAAAGAAAAAGAAAGTGAATTCCTCCCACTCATTCAGCGGCGAGTGGGATGAATTGTTCATTTTTTTTAAAAACAAAAGAAAAAAAATTTATAAACCGATTTCAGAAAATTGTTTATAGAGTTATATGAGTTTCAGAAATCCTATTTTTCATAAACGGATTTCTGAAAAACGTTTAGGGCATAAACGGTTTTCAGAAAACCGTTCACGCATCTACGCTCAATAAAAGGACAATTTTCCAAAGTAAACTCCTCCAAATTAGAAATTACTCTTTTAGGCTCCATTTAAAACTTATTTCAAAACTAGGCCTGGTTTTGATTAATACTTGCGCAATTATGGATTGCGCAAGCATTCAATTTTTTTTATACGTAGAGCTTGCGCATTCCATAAATGCGCAAGCTCTATATATAAAACTTACGCAATCCATATATGCGCAAGCTCAATTTCGAGCATAAAAAAGACAAAGAGCACATATCTGTCTTCATTTACTCATATCTTCGTCTTCCTCTCAAAATCCTCTAAAACTCTCATCCAAAACCCATTTTGTTACCAAATCCAAATCTACAATCACCTTGTCAACTAAATAGTTGCTAAACTATATATGGAATACTCTTCTTCATCCTTACAAAACAAAGGTAAAAATTTATGTTGATCAAAACGGTGCTTAAATTTTGCTATTTTTGTTGTTGTTGAAAATTAAGAGTTATTGTTGTTAGTGATGTTAATTACCAGACAATGGTGTTCTTATTGTTGAACCATTTGTTAATGATTAATGAAATAGGAAACCCTAGTTAAGCACTAGTAAATTGGAAACCCAATTGATATGTTAATGTTTTATTGTTTATTTTGACGGTAGACATGAATGTTTGGGAGATAGACGATGAAACGTTGATGAAACATTGTGATGAACTTGGAGTGAAAATCGGTGTTGGAAGCTCAAGTCATATTGACGTTGATGTTGATCATGTTCTGGAAACACAGTTCGAAACAATACCGTGTAAATTTCATTTTGGACCATCAACCTTATTCGCTCATTTACGTAAAGTTATTTCTACCGAAAGACCCGGTCATCAAATTAGCGTTGACGGAAATAAGCTGACGCCCGTACATCTTGTTGGTCTATCCATGCCATGGGGACAACGACTGTAACAACCCTGTATTATGTAATTATTTTAAATTGAATTTCCTGAGTTAAAAACTTTATTTTATTTATTTAAAATGGAAAATTTTGCTATTTTAAAATATAAATTTTGATTTGGATGTGAATTATAATTCCAAACATGAATAGATAGGGTATTTTTCAGAAATGTGAATTTTGATCAATATGGTCAAACTTTGACTTTTAATTTAAAATTTTAAAAGTTTGAATTTTTGAATTTTATCTTTTATTATGAAAGTAAATAAAATTTCAAGAATACTGCTTTTCGTTTCGTTGAAATCTGATTAATATTGTGAAAGTTAAGCTTTTTACACTATTGTATGTAAATTGTTTTAGTTAACAAAATTGTTTATTTTAATTTATATAAATAATATTTCTGCTTGTCATGACATGTTCAATTTATTTTACATGTGTAACATGACATGTTATGTATATATATTTTATTTTTAAACATTTTTAAAAGTATAGTTATAAGTTTCCAAAGTTATTTGTACTTTGTTTACGATTTTAAAACTAGTTTCATTTAAATAAATGTTTTCTTTATTGATTTTCCTATTTTCCTAAAATATAATTATTTATTTTCTTTTCCACTTTATTTTTGTTTGTCTTTTATTTTTATTTACTTAATTTGTATTTGTTTATATTGAATTAATAAACTTGGGAAAATCAAGGGACTTGTGTTGTTTTGCCTTTTCCTTTTCCCGTGTCTTTTCCTCTTCCTTGTGCCTCTTCATTGTCTTGACTCTTCATTTTTCTTCTTGGCCGTGTATTCTCATCAGCATTCACGTGAAAAAACTTCCTCATTTTATCATTTTTCACGGCTATCTTCACTTGAGAAATTTTTTTGTAAACAATGGCTTCCATTCTCCTCTTTCTTCTTCCTTTTTCCATTGTTTTGCCTTGATTTTGCCTTGACTTCCTCTAGCTTTGCTCGGCCTACCCCATCACCATCTCCTCCACCGACCACCACCACTTCTTCCTCTGACCATAGGCGGCCTGACCTTCATCTCCTCTGACCTGAAGTTGCCTTGACCATCCAATAATGCAAAATCCATAAAAACAATGCAAACCCTTCCATATTTGCATAGCCTAGCCCAATATCACCACCACCTTCACACTTAGCTTCGGCCATCACCCTAGCCACCACCACCAACACTTGCTCCACCTCTGAACACCAGCCTAACCACTGACCTGACCTGAACAATGCATAGCCGAACCCTCTTGACCATAGGCCGAGCCAAAATGTTGCAACCAAACCCACTTATGCCTTAACCTTTGACCTACCTTACTTTGCAACCCCAAAACCCTTCCTCTTCTCAAGCCTAGCCATGCATTTTCAGTCCAAACCCGATCTATTTCCTCATGAAAACATGTTATGGCCGAGCCATATACATGTATGGTTGAGCACAAGTTGAGGCAAGGTCAAGTAAATTGTTTAAAAGCTAGGTGATGTATTTGTCTAGCCTAGTTTCCATTTGTTTCAATCTAAACTTTGGTATTATAATTATATTTATATTCCTTTGTTTTATTTTGTATACAAGATTAATATCAAGGCTCTCCATCCATTCAAATCTAATCGTGCCTGTCATGCTTTTGAAATCGTTCTTGAATGTTGTTTTGGTCTCTAGCTTTGTAAAAGGTGAGTCCGTCTCACTCTGACATTTTTACTTATGAAATAGTAAATGGATGACAAGTGATTAGTAGTTAAAATGTTTATGCAAGTTAATGATGATTATATGATATGTTATTCCATGATATTACTATGTTAACTTTGTTAATTATCACCTGATATATGATATATGACAGTATATTGTGACATTGACATGTTAGTATAATTGTTTATATTGTTTATGTATATGATCACTCTGCAAGTTCCCTGTTAGAATAGAATCATTATGGGTTGAAATGATACATACCCGAACGGACTTTAGAATAGGGAAAAATCATTATGAGCTGAAATGATAGGCTCAAGTGATTTTTATTGTATTTTTATTTGACTTGGGATTGCGGGTTTGAAATGATAGAACCCGGGTTTTCTTTTTTCTTTTTAAATTGCGGATTGAAATGATATATATTCGTATCACTTGACCTAGGATAGAAAATTATATACAGACCCCGTGGTATATTTTTAAATGATTTTCTTAAGATATGTATTTTTAAAGTATGAAATTTTGATTTAAAAATATATATTTTATGTTTTGAAGAAAGCTAAATATTAAGTTTTGAATTGTGGATTTAAGTATGTAAATTTGAAGTAAATGTGATTTTTGACTTTAAATTATATTTTAAAAGGTAAGTAAATAATGGAAATTAAATTTAAAGTTTGAAATGATATTTGGAGTAAAATGTTAAGTTTTGTTAAATTAATAAGTTAAGAAAACAGTGAATTTTGACTTAACAAATGAATTGAGTTTTAAATTGGATATTTAATTATATTTTTTTTGTGATAAATCATTTGTTAAATTGATTTAAATATGAAATTTTGAAGCCTAAAAATATGATTTATAAGTTTAAAATTTTCTAAAATTTGAAGTTTTATTGTTTCTGAAAAGTTATAATAAACCTGGAATTTTGTTAACAGCATTTCCAAAATGCTGTGGTCCTATGACAGCATTTTTAAGTGCTGTTGTTTTGAATGTAACTATGTTTGAAATAACTAAATATCTTTACAACATTTTTATAAATGCTGTTGTTCTTGAACTAAACTATTTTGGAAACTAAGTACCTACTATAGAACTTTTTAAATGCTGTTATTTCTAAAATTGACAATGTTTTGAAGTGTTATGGATTTTAACATTGTTTTGAGTTATATTTTAAAGTGTTAAATGATTTAACCTTTGGAATTGATTATTTGTGAAATTTAAGGAGTTTTGAATATAATTTAATATTTAAATTTGAATTTCAAAGGAATTTAAATTGAATTTGAATTTAGATAATGTTTACTTTGTTATGTGTTAAATGGAATGAAATGTAATGAGATAAATGAAATTTTGAATGGAATTTTGAAATGTGATTTGGAATGGTATTTAAAATAATAAATGATATATTTTAATATTTGGATTTGAATTCAAATAATGATTGGATAATGAGGTTTTGAAAGGATATGATATTTTGATGATTGAAATGGTTTGGAAATGATTTGATCTTTATTTTGATAAAGAATGTGAATTTGAAATGATATTTGATTTTGATCTATTTGAAATAAATATTTGAAGTTTATATTAATATGGAAGGATTTTTAGTCTACTTGTAATTTGGGTTTATTTAAATGATATTGAGTTTATTAAGTAAATATTTCAAAACTAAATATTAGTAAATTGAATTAAGATATATATGAAGTTATAAAATTTAGTTTTGAAATGTGGGATATTAAAGCTTTGAAGTATACTAAAGATTTAATAGTCATTTGTGAATCAAATATGTACTTGACATTTTATAAGATTTGAAATGGTTTATTTAGGAACTGATTTGAATTGAAATTGATATAATTTGATTAAATATGATATTTATTGGAAAAATGGATATTTACTTTTGGTTATATTTCGAAATGTTATGATTTCCAAAGTGTAATGATTTCAAGTATTTTGGTTTCGAAAGGGTTATTGTGAGGAATGCGGATTACGGATCTTAAGGCTAGGAATAACACTAGAGGGGGGGGGGGGTGAATAGTGTTTATAAGAAATTACTAAATCTTTTGAGTTTATGTTAATTTGAACATAAATGTATGTAATATTCAGACACGGATATAATCACAGAAACAAACACAAATGTAGAAATAAAGTAAATGCAGTAAAGGAAGAACACACCAGATTTTATACTGGTTCGAGGTTACCCTACATCCAGTCCCGCATAACTACGTAAGGATTTCCTTTCAAAAGCAATTCAACAATTACAACCCTCGGTTTCAAGGCTACGAGGTACACCCTCCAGAATCACAATCCTCTGGGTATAGATACTTGATTTCCGGGGCAACAAGTTCACCCAATTGATTTCCAAGGCTACAATCACACCTTTTCTCGCTTGATTGATTTCCAAGGCTACAATCACACCTTATCTCACTTGATAGATTTACAAAGAAGCATATAACTCCGAATAACACTTGGATCTTGTTGAGATAGTGATAGAGAATCAAACCAGAGATAATCTAGTTAGATTCAATGTTGATTTCGGCAGAGTGATGATAGGATTTTGAATAAGAAAACGTGGAAGAAGTAGAGAAGTGAAAAACCAGAAAATATGATATAAAATTTGTTGAAACTAACCCCTATTTATAGAAGAACAACAGTCATATCCATTCGTGAAAGGTTATGACGAATAGACACTTCTTTTGAAATTCAAATTTTGAAACTAACTGACACTATGTCGACATGGGATACCAGGGCATGTCGACATCCCAAAGGAAAATTTGATGTTTTGATTTTCTTTGAAAATAACCTTTATCTTATATTAAAACTATTTTAAACTTTATAAATATACTTGACTATTGATAAAATACATAGATAAATATAGAGAACAATATATATATATATATATATAATTTTACTATAATTTTATATTTAAATCTAAGTATAAATATATTATAATTAAAAGATAGTTTAAAACAAACGAAGTTTAAAAACAAGAATATTTAAGGCTAAAACATCTTTTTGAAAATCATTTGAAATGATAATTTTTAAGGCTAAAACATTTTGAAAAGCAATTTTGAAAATCATTCCGAAGTTGTTTTGAAAAACATTTTGAAGTAGTTTTGCAAGCTTCTTCCTGTAGAATATCTCATCATGTCAGGACCTGAGAACTTGTACAAAACCAGGATGTTCGTGGGTTTGTAAGCCACTTGTCGTAGGTTTGTAAGCTACTTGTCGTGGGTTTGTAAGCCACTAAAAAGGTAGAAATGGGTTCCATCCCAAAAGAAAAATGGAGTGAAGATTTCAGTGCTATTATGAAGTTTTAACATAATTCTAGACTCAATACATATCTTGAAATCTTGAACTCTTGATAATCTTGATACTCATGAGTCTTCAATCTTGATATCTTGAATCTCTATACTGTACAGTCTTCATTCTTGGTACCTGCATGGTTAAATCCTGCATATACATATATATGTAAACTATAATGTTAGTATTTATATTTTATAATCTTATTCTAAGGTTGTTGTCATCAAAACCATCAATTCATGGACTAACAGTTATAACTTTGAATGTATTATGATTTTTGGAAGGTGAATATATGTTTGAAATGGAAATGATATTGTATTGAATTGGATATAGTTTTGAAATAAAATGGTTTTGGTTTTGAAGTATAAACTATTTTGAAATGACCACGGCGTTATAATAACGTTTGGTTGTTAAAGAGACTGGGATCGGAAGTTGTCATACTCTCTGCCAACTCCAAAAACCACTTTAACAACCGTGTACGCGGTGGAGATTCCAGAATGAAGTAGGATGGTGGCGACGATTCCTATTGAGGTATATACGTGGACCCAACTCCCGTGAGTTGTCATAAGGTGGCTAAAACATGAGCGATTGACGGGCCAATAAGGTAGCACCTCTGATCGGACGCATTTCTTCGATACCATTCTATTACTTTGTGATTGATTTGGTGGCCACCTTTCGATTTTTGATTGGGAGTGTGTTCCGAGGTGGGCGGTAGTGGCTGCTATGCGTTTCCACCAGCCCAGATGCATAATTGGTATATCTACCCTGGCATTGCCTAGTTGTGCCGTGTCACCTACCATACCGAGCTTTACTACGAGTTTCTATTTGTGTCGTACCTATGGAGTATCTTCTCGTAGCCTCTCGAGGTATGCAGGTACTGTATAGACTATTGGCACTATTATGTGTTAAGGGGAATATTGGGTCACTCCTTAACGCTATTTTAAAGTATGTTTATTTTACTATTAGACATTATTATAATAGCGAAATATTACTACATAGTAAATAGTTTAATGGATCCTTAAAGGATGGGCGATCCCAAGCATCCTTTAAGTTACTGATGCATTTTGTTACTGTTCACTTGAGTTGATTTACAGTTCATAAGTATTTATGTCCTGACTCGAGTGTTTTGTGTTTTGCTTTACGCTCGGGTCAGATTGAGTGATTCAACATTCAAGACTCACCTTCGGAGTTGGAGCTTTGCTTGAAGATCCAACCATCTATTTTGCTTTCAGTATCCAGTGATTTCAGTGATGTATTCTGAGTTGTACCTTATATATCTTGTTACTCTTCTGTTGTATCTTGTTTAACTCTGATGTATCTTATATATATGTATAGTAGCTTCATGAACTACTATTTCTTTTACTTCTGCTGCATTATTATTTATTCTGTGTCTATGATCTGTGATTATTTATTTAATGTATATTCTGAGTTTTTCCAAATATAAATTAACAATTCGGTATTTTGAATTATTCAAGTTAGACATGTGTGGTTTTATTGTCGATTTGAATAGTCCAATAGCGGGTTGTTACAGTTGGTATCAGAGCTCTGGTTTTAGGCAGAACTCAGTATATATAGTAGATTTGATTACAGAATCACTTTCGTTCGAGCTTGAGTTCCTTCTTCGATTCGGTTTCCTTTGAATTTTGGAACGTTCCCTTCGGTTCCAAAGTCCATTCTTGTCCTCCCATATTCGTGTCTTCTTGATTTTGGAATATTTCTTAACTCCACTTTGGATGATATCCATAATAAATCGGCGGCCTCGCCAACCTCTGAATGACCTGTAAAGGGGTGAAACTTCTTTACAAAAAGCATTGATTCACCGAAGACTTCTGTATCCTCGGTTTACGATGCTACTATCTATTGCTATCCCTGAATTCTATCTTTTGAGATCGAATGTAGATTCACCCCAGGATTCTGCACCGGTCTAATTCTTGAAGTCACGGTTGACCTGGTTAAGGTTACCCGCGATTTATATAAGCTTATTCACCTCCCTATTCTGTTGTTTAATCATCTTATCTTTGGTCTCCAACTTATCTTCAAATTTAAATTCTCTTTGATTTGAGTCCATCAAATTTTGAATCCCTATCCTTATTTTGAAAATTAACCTTGTATTTGAAATTTTATATTAAAAAATGTTTTATATATTGTGTTGTTTGAGTTGTTGATGTTGATTTAGGTTTCTGATCGATTCGTCTGATCAACGCTATCGATAGGATCTCCAAAACAGTTTAACAGAGCAAACTGACACAATGTTATTTTCAAATTTAAATGAAATAAATTTTTGTATAATTATAATATGTATAAGGATAATTTTATGAACTTTGATAGTTAATTGGATATTAAGAAATAATATTTGACCTTGTATATCTTGTAAACCATTGGCTTTTGTTATATATAAAAATAATGGAACTATAAACAGGGTTACAAATTTATTTGGAAATTTAAAATGAAGTTAAAACAAGAATTTGAGAATTTAATTTCCGACGATTTCGAACTTTGGTTTTAAAGTTTTAAAAGATATATTATTTGAAGTATTTTCGAATAGAAATAGTTTTCAAAGAATTTTAAAGTTTTAAATCAGTGCTCTTCTCTTTGTCGCTGGAAAATAATTTCGGTGATGACTACAGCACCATCGACATTCATTTTCGGGTTTCGAAGTGAAGAGACTATTCTGTAGCCTTGCTACAGTTTTGCTTTGAAAATTTAATTGACTTGGATCTCTAAAGTATGACTTGATTATAATATATATTGATATATGATTTAAATTTTATTTGATATATATATGGTATATATATATATATTTATTTCTAAACAGTTTGAAGTCAATCGGAAATTTGATTCTTAATTTTATGTTTAAGGATAATTTCAATTATAAAAAGGAAATCAAATTTTGAATAAATATGTAAACTTGAATAATTGAAATTGGAGAATTTATTTGTATAATATTCTATTACATTCCAATATGACTTACCTTAATTATTTAGAAGTTAACAATGTAATTGGATAATATACAATATAAAGAGGATCTTTATAAATAAAATTTAAGTGGTTATAATAAATGTTATACAGTTAAACTTGAGTTACAAAGGATCAATAGAGGTAAATAGAAAAAGGGTTAATTGATTAATTTACAATATAATGATATTTAAAGGAAATTATAGATAAATTGGAATAGTTATAATAAGTGAAATAAACTTAATATATAGGATTTGATATATTAAGTGGAATAAATTTAATAATAATTTGGAATAATGAAGAATGAAATTTAATGAATAAAGATGAATATATAAATGATTGTTCAAATTCATGATTTTATAAATTGTTGATTTATTGATGAGGTAATGAGATTTAAAATAATTAAGATTTATTTAACTTAAGTGAAATCAAATGGATGAAGAAAAATTATTAAGGTAAGTTGAAATTTTCATGGCTTTAAATTTATTATCTTATTCTGTTTTCCAACCTGGTCTCCTTCTGGTTGTTTCCATCCTCCTACCTTCTAAGTAGGAAATCAAAATTTCGAATTGGTTAGCCGTGGAGCTACTGTTTTCTCTCAGCTTGATCTTATCACTGATTCTCACCAACTCAGTGTTGCTGAAGAAAGTATTCCTGAGACTGCTTTCCGTGCTGAGAATGGTTTTTCTATGAATAGTTAGTCATGCCTTTTGGTTTGACTAATGCTCCTGCTTTCTTTGTTGATTTGATGAATCGTGTTTGTCGTGTTGTGCTTAATAAGTTGTTCTAGTCTTTCTTTCTTTCTCTTTTTCCTTCATCATTTAATTTTTCTATCTCTTCTGGGATTCTTAGTTCTCCCTATTGGAAAGCTTTTCAGAAACCTTTGGGTACTCATCTGAATCTGAGCACCGCTTACCATCCACAGACCGACGGTCAAACAGAAAGGGTGAATCAGATCCTCGATGATCTTTTTTCGTGCTTGTGTTCTTGATTCTGGAGGATCTTGGGAAGATCATCTCCACCTTGTTAAACTTACATATAACAACAGTTATCAGGTATAATTTCAATCTTCTTGTCATCTTGTCTTAATCCTAGTTCATTCTATCTTTTTCTGTGTTTTCCCGTACCTCATTCCTTTTCGGGGACAAAAAGTTTTGAGTGGGGGAGAGTGTAACAATCCTGTATTTTGTAATTATTTTAAATTGAATTTCCTGAGTTAAAAACTTTATTTTATTTATTTAAAATGGAAAATTTTGTTATTTTAAAATATAAATTTTGATTTGGATGTGAATTATAATTCCAAACATGAATAGATAGGGTATTTTCCAGAAATGTGAATTTTGGTCAATATGGTCAAACTTTGACTTTTAATTTAAAATTTTAAAAGTTTGAATTTATGAATTTTATCTTTTATTTGAAAGTAAATAAAATTTCAAGAATACTGCTTTTCGTTTCGTTGAAATCTGATTAATATTGTGAAAGTTATGCTTTTTACACTATTGTATGTAAATTGTTTTAGTTAACAAAATTGTTTATTTTAATTTATATAAATAATATTTCTGTTTGTCATGACATGTTCTAATTTATTTTACATGTGTAACATGACATGTTATGTATATATATTTTATTTTTAAACATTTTTAAAAGTATAGTTATAAGTTTCCAAAGTTATAAGTTTCCAAAGTTTACGATTTTAAAACTAGTTTCATTTAAATACACTGCAACAGATTTACCTTTTAATAGCGCACAAAAACGCTATAACAGATTTTCATAGCGTTAGTGACGACGCTATATAACGACATGTTATAATAGCCCTGACACATCTGATAGCACTATATTAAACGCTATTGAATAGAACATTTTATAGCACTTATTCAGCACTATTGAATCCTTTTGATAGCGTTTTATCTATATCGACTTTCATAGCGTTTTATTCATGCAATTTTATTTAACTACTAAAAATCTCAATTTTTAATTTATAGCGTTAATAAATTTGTCATAGCTTTGAATCAACGCTATAAAAATTCTTTTCCATAGTGTTTACCATTATTATAGCTCTTTTCCTGCGCTATTATATTATTTCCTATAGCGCTTATCCTTTGATATAATTAGTTTCTATAGCGTTTTACTTTCTGTTTCCATAGCACCTTTTTTGCACTATTAATTTTAATATTATGATGTACTTTCTATAGTATCCTACAAACGCTATCTTTCATCTTATCTGAATTGCTCATTTCAATAGTAATCAAAATACAAAACTACATTTCTAAAAGCAAAAATCAAAAGCAAAAAATGTAATAGCAAAAGCATAATATACTACCAAAGCATATTTGATTGCAAATGACAAAATATATATGGTCTTACATAGTTGATAATAGGTACATAAGTTTAGAGTACATAATTTCAAAACAAAACATTACATGAAAAAACAAGATCCCTTAGTCTTCCGCTTGTCAGCTCATGCACATCAAACCTGCAAAGAGTAATCACTAGTAATTTGAAGCACCAACGCAAAAAATTTGAAGCAGCTAGCATTCCCTGCATCAAACCACTTCCTGCAATGAAATGAAGAAAAAATAAAATAAACATTTGATGGTATTGTACATATATACTAGTATTCTACTATCATGCTTCAAAAACTTATATGGAGGGAATATAAATCTAGCAAACAATAACATTGATACCAAAGTCCAAACTTATTCATTGATTGTATTTCGGCAAGTTCACTATTAGTAATAGAAAAGCCTTGGATGGAAGCATTAAAGAGCTTCGATGCTCCTGTTCATAAACCAGTCTATGGAACTTAAGCTATATGCAAAGGGGTGTTTATAGAAGATCTTTAAATGTATCACCGTTTAGTCTTGTAGTCTATACTTGACAAATTTATTTTCTATTTTTCAATAAAAGTGTCATGGATATGTAAAAAAGGTAGAAGTACAGTTTTGTTTTAAGCTGGTTTTGGTATTTGTATCAATGTATAAACTCTCTAATTTAAATGTGTTTTGATAACATATTGATATGGAAAAAAAATTTGAATCAAAACATCATTTTATTTCTTTTAACAGGGAAGAACTAATAACAATAGTACAGGCATAAAAAAACAGACATTATCCGTTAAAACCACACAATCTTTCGCTAAGCATAATAAAAAATCCATAATATACGAGGCTCGAGAGACATAAGCAACTCCAATGAAATCTTTCACCCGCTCACAGTTTAATGCCGACCGAGTGAAATTCATGAGAGAAATGTTACATATTTGTCTTCATTCATTGCATAATATGTAGTTCAGATTAGCTAGGAAGATTGAAATGAAAGAGCCAAATTATAACAAAGGAAAACACCATGCAAGCAAGCAAGCAAGAAATTCAAAAATCTATGCACAACACATACCAACTCAATTGTCTACTTTAAGGGCCCAGTCTATTTCTATCCCAAATGACACGTTAATGACTTGTCTACCAATTTTGAAAAAGTCACTAGCAAATCTTGTCTCTAACACTGTTTTGGTTCTAAATAAGAACTTATAATTTGTAATGGCATATAAAACCACCGTCAATGTATTGATGGACTGATCTTTGAGTTGGATTATTTGCAATCATACAAGTAAGAATCAGTATCCAGTGAAGTAAATATGAATTTTGCAATGTGAAAAAATAAAACATAGTTTTATTCGCTATCTTGATTGGTATCCAGTAAGAATAGACGCTTGATAGCAATGCCATCAAGTGAGGATGATTTCTAAATTTTAACAGATGTCGGTATTGCTGTTTGTATACTAAAATTTCATACGAACCATGAATTTGATAACCAAGTATGCATTCATTTTCAACCTAATTAAACACCCTACGTATCAACTAACCTCCATATTATAGGCACTTAATCAGTTCAGATTCAACTATCGGGATCAGACTAGTTTAATATATTGTGAACAGACTCCTGTCTTCATTTCTTACAGTATAGAGTGTGATATCTTTTGGTAAATAAACAACATATTTCCTAATAGAATGATTTAGAAAAGGACAATATGAAGGCTTCTAGAGATTTGGGTGGTCACAAACATTGGTTATTAGAACTTGTCAAAAATGGTATTGAACTGGTTAAACATCAACTAAAGTACCTTATTACAGTTGATTCGCCTTCAACTGATCAACTACCTACATATAAGTAGGACGGCTGATTCATAAATTCAAAATTTTATATTTGAACAATTTTATTTAACAGTAATAAAATATGCTTACTATAAGTTGATTCCGTTACAAGATTCGTCGTAGGCCAAGCTATTGTAGAGCCAACGGCATCTTCAATGCATTCAAACTCGGTAGTAGGTCTCCACAAACGTGCGGTTGGAACTTTTGCAACATCAATCCAAACACTAGCTTCACCCTCTCCCATTGGAACAAAATGGACCGTAATGTTTGGATCAGTTGAAGCTATGCGTCCCTCGGCAACAATATTTCCCGTTCCAAAAACATCAATCAACTTACATTTATTCGATGCAGAATTTGCAACCTACCAAGTAACATAAATAATTGTTTTCAACTATAAATTATATGAAGTATTTGAAACATATTGCCTCACGAACAAACTTGAACTATTTATTTGAACAATAAATAATATATTACCATAAGAGTTGATACACGGTTTGTCAAAGGACTGAAAGATGCTTCGGTGTTTGCTTTATCAATGACTACTTTAGATTTTGGCCAAGCTACTTTGCTACCAACCGCTTCTTCGACATATCTCATATTAGCAGTTGGCTTCCATAAAAATGCCTTCACTTTTTTGGGATTGTCTATCAACACTAGCTTGGCGGATGGTCCAAGAGGAATGCCATTAACAAGTTGTTTTGGATCACTATGACATATTCGTCCTTCCGCAACTAATTATTCACTTCCCAACCAATCAAAAAGCTTGCATTTGTTATCTTCACTTCCACTCTACAAAAAAAAACATTTTCATACTCATATATGCCATATCAAGCTCTACTCTATATTTCCAGTCTCATTTGCTAAGGTGCAGCTACCACTAAAACTAGCGAAAAATAAGAAGAAATTAAATTAAAATGTTACCACATTGTCTTCTTTCTCTTGTTCAATCGTGCGTACAACTACTCTATCAGCTGGTCATGCTACTATCATGTCCTTAGCTTCTCCAACACGTGCCATAGTAGCTGCAGTCCTCCACAAATAAGCATCTGTTATCCTTGGAAATTCTATCAAAATTTTCATCGTATTTGGTCCTAAAGGAATTTGATGTACAAGCTCATTCAAATCACTTGATAAGACTCTTCCTTCAGCAACTATTTCATCACACCCATTACAATCCAATAAATCGCATTTTTCATGTATTTTCTCCGAAATACCCTACGATTAATTAAAAACCAAGTAATTATTGAATTATATATATAAAACAAAATGTTGCAATGTAATTCAATGTTACCATTTTAGATGTGCCTGCATCAATTCGATTTTCTTTACCCTGGTAAACCAATAAATAAGTTAGCATTTTATCACTAAATTATAATAAAAACCATAATTCGGGGGCAAGCATGCTGCTTGGAGTTAAACACATACCATTGTTTTTTTTGGAACTAGGGAAACCTGGTCAATCATTACCGACATGCGATTCCTGAACAGTAAACCTAGGGAATAGATGGCTGGCCCGCCACAACCACTATTCCAGGCTAGCTAGACCTTTCGGTTGACTTGGAGCGGTAGGCGTGAAAATTGACAAAACTGACATGTACTTTGAAATCTCCATATGCCAAATTGTTCTCATTGTTGTTAGCGGTATATATATAAGTATAGATTTAAGTGTATATTTCTTAGTTGAAAAGATAACATGACTTACTGAAAAGATAACTCTCACCAAGTTAAAACAAATAAAAAGAATATACCTGATTCTTCATTAGCATGTGAATCATCTGCTTTAATTCCATAATTGTATTCTGGCATTCAGTTAGTTTCTTATCATTAGCCCTTGATAAAATAAACTTGGTGAGAGTTATTCCTCTTCCCATTGCTCTTAGTCGCCCAGGTTTGTCTTGTCCTAGCACTTGTGCAAGAGCACCATTACTTGGTGAGCTAGATTGTGATTCACTTTCACAACTTTTTATCTTCTCCTGTAATACGAGTGTCAATTTATACTAATAGCCTTACTGACATATATAATGACTTCCTTTGTAAAAAGTTTTTTGAGGTTCGATAATGCTTTTTAAAATGCTAATAGCCTATATTCTCAGTCAACTATTACTTGGTATTACTATACTAATTATATGTGAGGAATTTCATACCAGTTTATGTACTCTTAAGCAAAATTGACGTTGCCAAGACAAACCAGTCATAGTGTATCAATTACTATTTTCAACATCTGGTAAACTGTGTCATGATTTGTCAATATCAGTCTACTCAAAAGGGAAGCTCTTGAAAAACCAAGAGTGTAATAATTCAACGATATAATATTTTATTGTTAATCAAGTGTAAAATAATAAAACTTCACACTAACCTCCCAATATGGCAAATCGAAGAATATTGATCTTTTTTTCCATCTTGATAGCTCCATTTTCATAGGATCATTAGCTTCGGTTTCTCTATTATGGCAACTCTTCCTTTTCTTCATTTGTCTCTTTTTATTTTGCTTGCTTTTCTTCCCCTTTTATTGTTTTTTTCATCTTTAATTTCTTTTCCAAAATTATTTGGAAAGTCTTTTAAAATATTAGAGATGTTCCTTCCAGTTAAAATTCTAGGCCTGCTTCCATTCTCTACAGTATTATCAAACCAAACCTTTTGTTGTCTCATTTGATTAGAAGGATGTAAGAATCTTCTATGACCCATATAAACAGTCTTCCGGCTATGATTCAACCACCGATGGTGAGTATTCACGCCGCATGATGGACATGCTTTTTTACCCTTTATGCAGCATCCGGCGAGATTTCCATAAGCTGGAAAATCATTTATCGTCCATAACAAAACTGCTTTCAGATTAAAAACTGTTTTAGTAAATGCATCAAAAACTTCAACTCCATTATTCCACAAATGATGCAAATCTTCTAACAATGGCGCCAAATAAACATCAATATCGTTCCCCGGTTGCTTCGGACCAGGAATTAGCAATGTTAACATAATATTCTCCTTCTTCATACACAACAAAGGCGGGAGATTATATGTTACAAGCATTATTGGCCAACAACTATATTTAGAATTTAACATAGAAAATGGATTAAAACCATCAGTAGCAAGACAAAGTCTGAGATTACGTGGATCCATTGAAAATGATTCCCATTTCTCATCCACTACATTCCACGTTATAGAATCCACCGGATGGCGCATTTTTCCATCGTTACTTTTGTTATTAAAATGCCATCTTAAATCTTCTGCCATTGTTTGCGATCTAAACATTCTTCTAAATCTTAGAACTATTGGAAAATATCGCAATACTTTTACCGGGATCCCTTGCATAACCTCTCCTATACGTTGATTAGTCTTCCATCTCGAAAATCCACATTTTGGACAACTATCCAAATCTTTGTACTCTTTTCTAAAAAGACAACAATCATTCTCACAAGCATGAATTTTCTCAAAACCCATATCGAAAATTTTAAGAAATTTCTTCACTTCATATATGGTTTTAGGAAGTACATTATCCTTTGGTAACAACGACTGTTGCACGATTAGAAGCTTATCAAAACCATTATCAGATAACCCAGTCTCACATTTAAAGTTATATAAGGCAATAGTGGCAGATAACTTTGTTTGATCTGGACAATCAAGATATAATGGGGTTTCCGCATCTTCTAAATTTTTTAATAAATCATCTTCTCGTCTTTGCACATTATCATCATCGTTATCATTAGTAAAAAAAGAATGATTGATGAAATCTTCATCTTCGTAGTGAATGCCTTTGAATAAGTCATATGCACCATCCAACTTAATTTTTTTCCCTGTGTCTATTTGCTCGCCGTGATTGTACCATCTACTACTTTTATATTTAGGATCCATTCCCCTTATAATCAAATGCTCGACAATGGTGACTCCAAATTGGTGAGTAAGGTTTCGACAATCCAAGCAAGGGCATAACATTTTTTCCATATTTCCTAAACTTTTCTTTGCAAAATTCACAAAATTCCAAGCCCCTTGTTCGTACTCACTACTAGTTCTGCAATTGCAAAATTAACAAAAAATAAATATATTTTTTCAAAATCAAAACATATCTTTGCTCGCAGTCACTGGTAGTTTACCTATGTAGATGCACCCAATCCTTATCCATCTTGAGATGCGATACTACTTAAGCAAGCAAATTTCTAAAACTTAAAACAATATTTAGTTAGTTGTATTTTGCTGGATACAATCATACTAGAAAGATTATTCAATGATATAGCCCTATGTTAATGTGAATGCTTCTATACTACAGGCAATGGTAACAAAGTGAAAGGTATTTTACTGTTCAGCTCTTTTGGCAGAAGTATGTGTAATAAAAATGAACTGGCATTGTGGTAACTGGTCATATAACACCTCATATGTATGGACAATCGTGACCCATGCGCATCCAAGTTTCATAAAGTCATTTTGTCAATGTACGTGGGCATAAATATGTCTTTTAAATGGTTGCATCAATTTAAATCATAAAATTTTAGCTTATAGTTTTAATACGAGGAGTATTGAACATGAAAATTAAGATTGCCGGCCCAAAGAAGTAAGAAGTGTAATAGTGTGTCTACTTACCAGGTTTTGTAGATAACAACTTATTTGTCCTGCTACATATCATACTAACGGACTGATATACCAAAGTCAAGCTATTTACTTATACAAATGGATAATAACCGTACGACAAGTTATTATTAAACAACAACTATTACTTTTATGGGTTGTTACAGTATTACGTATCATACAAATAGATTTGTATCGCATCCAGTTGTCAAAACAACGAAACTGGGCTATAAAGAAAATGAGACTCTGTTATAGTATTCCTTTCACTCAAATTGTCAAGCTGCTTCTTTTCTTTATGCTAGGACCAGAAGATGAAGGCCCAAAGACAACCAAATTTTACAAGAACAAGGAACACATGGGATTTACCAATGCTAATGACTGTTGTTCTAAACCAGAAAAATCTTAGGGGAGAACCTGTTAACTTGAAGTATGTCAAATTTCAAAATGTTCGTGGTTTCACAATATTCATTGAAGATAATAAGAACGGTGAAAAAAGTAGGTTGAATTCTCTTTTTGGGATCAACTGTATATGATACCACAAATATGGAGGACTTAAAAGAAAGTTGAAGAGTATTAAACCCTCAAATGAGAACCAATTGGAAAAGCTGGACCTGGATTTTTTTTCTTATATCAGTCAAGAATCTCTACTGCTCTGATTACTCGGAAGTTTCTTATATAACAAAAAGTTTAATGATGCAATCGCTTTCAATCGGTCTTGAAGGAGGCGCAAAATGGCTGGCAAACAAAGTGAAAGGTATATAACACTTGTTACTAGAATGGGAGTAAATCTGCATCTTTCAGAGACATGCCACTCAAGGACACTCAAGCGCTCATCGGCTTTCAACAAAAAATAGTTTTGTTTTGTTACTCGGCTTTGAATCGATGTGTGCTGTGCATTTATGATAGTTAATTTTGAGCTATATGTATGTGAATTCTGCTTTGTAATGCGTTCTTCTTTATGCAGTTGTTTGTTGTTTTCCGTGTACAAATTAGCAAGAGTTGTTTCAAGATTTTATCAGCTTACTATCAGGAAATGAAAGGCGAACTTATGATTGATTATTAGATTGGTTAATCGATTTCCAAAAACTAAAAAAGTTAACAATTTAAAATTTAAAAACTTAAATGTCAATTGTTGATATATCAACATCTGGTCAACATATATAACCATGTTGAGAACTTTAATTTAAACATGGTATGTGTGGTAATTCAAATATTGTTGTAGCAATTGTTTTCTTTTCTTACATTTCTAGTTTTGACAATGTACTCAATAGAACATATAGTATAAATGGTTGAACAGTAAAAAATTTGAAATAATATTTTGATGTAACCAACAACATAAATCAAACTATTAAATTTAATAACTGTTTGTTCTTTTATTAGATTTTTTCTAAGAAAACGAGTTGTTCTTTTACGAGGAAAGAACACTTATGTGATTTTATCCTTTATAAGTCTGGTGAGTAAGTCTTCCTATATACCCTTAAAAAAATTAAAAATAACCCTCCTACAAAACCTAGTAACTACAATTTATATAAATAAACAAAAAATAATAACACAAATCCTAAATAAACTAGAGACATAGTAACTAGCAGCAACAACAATCAACAACGACATCATAATCAACATAAGCAGGACCAACATAATAGCTAGCAAAACACAGTACAACGAAAAATAAGAGAAGATTACCTAAACCAAAGAAGCTAACAAAACCTCGAAAAAACAGCAAGCTAAGCTAGTGGATAACATAAGCAAGACCAACCTAATAGTTTTTAGAACTTATGATTGATTTATGTTAAACCAAGAAATTGACTACTTACTATGTACTGGGTTCTTTCAATAACAAAAACCTTAAATATAAGAAAGATGATTTCTACAGCAAAAACAAAATGGATTATGCTTTCAATAACAAAAACCTTAAATAGATAATAGGAACGAAACAAGGAAGAAAATACTCACCGCGTCTGATGATTCGGAGATTGTAGAGACCGTCGAAAATGCTGGTGTGAATCAGAGAGGTCAAGTTTTGGGAATTTGTGGAGTTTGTGGAGTGAATCGAAATTCGGCGGTTTGGGGGAGATTTTAGTCGAGATTGGGAAAGACGAGGGAAATTTTAGTTTTGGCGGCCTTTGTTTTTATTTTATTCCGCGTTCCTTTTCATTCGCGCGCGTCTTTACTGGGTCGGGTAATATAGCGTAATGCAGTGATATATAACAAAATGTTTGTGTTATTGATTTTACTTCATTTACATAGCACAATTTACATTATTTTATTTTCTTTAATTATTTTATTATAGCACTTTAATATAATGCTATGACACAAAGCTATTTATATCATATTTTCTTGTAGTGATAAATGTTTTCTTTATTGATTTTCCTATTTTCCTAAAATATAATTATTTATTTTCTTTTCCACTTTATTTTTGTTTGTCTTTTATTTTTATTTACTTAATTTTTATTTGTTTATATTGAATTAATAAACTTGGGAAAATCAAGGGACTTGTGTTGTTTTGCCTTTTCCTTTTCCCGTGTCTTTTCCTCTTCCTTGTGCCTCTTCATTGTCTTGACTCTTCATTTTTCTTCCTGACCGTGTATTCTCATCAGCATTCACGTGAAAATACTTCCTCATTTCATCATTTTTCACGGCTATCTTCACTTGAGAAATTTTTTTGTAAACAATGGCTTCCATTCTCCTCTTTCTTCTTCCTTTTTCCATTGTTTTGCCTTGATTTTGCCTTGACTTCCTCTAGCTTTGCTCGGCCTACCCCATCACCATCTCCTCCACCGACCACCACCACTTCTTCCTCTGACCATAGGCGGCCTGACCTTCATCTCCTCTGACCTGAAGTTGCCTTGACCATCCAATAATGCAAAATCCATAAAAACAATGCAAACCCTTCCATATTTGCATAGCCTAGCCCAATATCACCACCACCTTCACACTTAGCTTCGGCCATCACCCTAGCCACCACCACCAACACTTGCTCCACCTATGAACACCAGCCTAACCACTGACCTGACCTGAACAATGCATAGCCGAACCCTCTTGACCATAGGCCGAGCCAAAATGTTGCAACCAAACCCACTTATGCCTTCACCTTTGACCTACCTTACTTTGCAACCCCAAAACCCTTCCTCTTCTCAAGCCTAGCCATGCATTTTCAGTCCAAACCCGATCTATTTCCTCATGAAAACATGTTATGGCCGAGCCATATACATGTATGGTTGAGCACAAGTTGAGGCAAGGTCAAGTAAATTGTTTAAAAGCTAGGTGATGTATTTGTCTAGCCTAGTTTCCATTTGTTTCAATCTAAACTTTGGTATTGTAATTATATTTATATTCCTTTGTTTTATTTTGTATACAAGATTAATATCAAGGCTCTCCATCCATTCAAATCTAATCGTGCCTGTCATGCTTTTGAAATCGTTCTTGAATGTTGTTTTGGTCTCTAGCTTTGTAAAAGGTGAGTCCGTCTCACTCTGACATTTTTACTTATGAAATAGTAAATGGATGACAAGTGATTAGTAGTTAAAATGTTTATGCAAGTTAATGATGATTATATGATATGTTATTCCATGATATTACTATGTTAACTTTGTTAATTATCACCTGATATATAATATATGACAGTATATTGTGACATTGACATGTTAGTATAATTGTTTATATTGTTTATGTATATGATCACTCTGCAAGTTCCCTGTTAGAATAGAATCATTATGGGTTGAAATGATACATACCCGAACGGACTTTAGAATAGGGAAAAATCATTATGAGCTGAAATGATAGGCTCAAGTGATTTTTATTGTATTTTTATTTGACTTGGGATTGCGGGTTTGAAATGATAGAACCCGGGTTTTCTTTTTTCTTTTTAAATTGCGGATTGAAATGATATATATTCGTATCACTTGACCTAGGATAGAAAATTATATACAGACCCCGTGGTATATTTTTAAATGATTTTCTTAAGATATGTATTTTTAAAGTATGAAATTTTGATTTAAAAATATATATTTTATGTTTTGAAGAAAGCTAAATATTAAGTTTTGAATTGTGGATTTAAGTATGTAAATTTGAAGTAAATGTGATTTTTGACTTTAAATTATATTTTAAAAGGTAAGTAAATAATGGAAATTAAATTTAAAGTTTTAAATGATATTTGGAGTAAAATGTTAAGTTTTGTTAAATTAATAAGTTAAGAAAACAGTGAATTTTGACTTAACAAATGAATTGAGTTTTAAATTGGATATTTAATTATAATTTTTTTTTTGTGATAAATCATTTGTTAAATTAATTTAAATATGAAATTTTGAAGCCTAAAAATATGATTTATAAGTTTAAAATTTGCTAAAATTTGAAATTTTATTGTTTTTGAAAAGTTATAATAAACCTGGAATTTTGTTACCAGCATTTCCAAAATGCTGTGGTCCTATGACAGCATTTTTAAGTGCTGTTGTTTTGAATGTAACTATGTTTGAAATAACTAAATATCTTTACGACATTTTTATAAATGCTACTGTTCTTGAACTAAACTATTTTGGAAACTAAGTACCTACTATAGCACTTTTTAAATGCTATTATTTCTAAAATTGACAATGTTTTGAAATGTTATGGATTTTAACACTGTTTTGAGTTATATTTTAAAGTGTTAAATGATTTAACCTTTGGAATTGATTATTTGTGAAATTTAAGGAGTTTTGAATATAATTTATTATTTAAATTTGAATTTAAAAGGAATTTAAATTGAATTTGAATTTAGATAATGTTTACTTTGTTATGTGTTAAATGGAATGAAATGTAATAAGATAAATGAAATTTTGAATGGAATTTTGAAATGTGATTTGGAATGGTATTTAAAATAATAAATGATATATTTGAATATTTGGATTTGAATTCAAATAATGATTTGATAATGAGGTTTTGAAAGGATATGATATTTTGATGATTGAAATGGTTTGAAATGATTTGATCTTTATTTTGATAAAGAATGTGAATTTGAAATGATATTTGATTTTGATCTATTTGAAATAAATATTTGAAGTTTATATTAATATGGAAGGATTTTTAGCCTACTTGTAATTTGGGTTTATTTAAATGATATTGAGTTTATTAAGTAAATATTTCAAAAATAAATATTAGTAAATTGAATTAAGATATATATGAAATTATAAAATTTAGTTTTGAAATGTGGGATATTAAAGCTTTGAAGTATACTAAAGATTTAATAGTCATTTGTGAATCAAATATGTACTTGAAATTTTATAAGATTTGAAATGGTTTATTTAGGAACTGATTTGAATTGAAATTGATATAATTTGATTAAATATGATATTTATTGGAAAAATGGGTATTTACTTTTGGTTATATTTCGAAATGTTATGATTTCCAAAGTGTAACAATTTCAAGTATTTTGGTTTCGAAAGAGTTATAACTTTGAATGTATTATGATTTTTGGAAGGTGAATATATGTTTGAAATGGAAATGATATTGTATTGAATTGGATATAGTTTTGAAATAAAATGGTTTTGGTTTTGAAGTATAAACTATTTTGAAATGACCACGGCGTTATAATAACGTTTGCTTGTTAAAGAGACCAGGATCAGTAGTTTTCATACTCTCTGCCAACTCCGAAAACCACTTTATCAATCGTGTACGCGGTGGAGATTCCAGAATGAAGTAGGATGGTGGCGACGATTCCTATTTAGGTATATACGTGGACCCAACTCCCATGAGTTGTCATAAGGTGGCTAAAACAGGAGCGATTGACGGGCCAATTAGGTAGCACATCTGATCGGACGCATTTCTTCGATACCATTCTATTACTTTGTGATTGATTTGGTAGCCACCCTTCAATTTTTGATTGTGAGTGTGTTCCGAGGTGGGCGGTAGTGGCTGCTATGCGTTTCCACCATCCCGGATGCGTAATTGGTATATCTACCCTGGAATTGCCTAGTTGTGCCGTGTCACCTACCATACCGAGCTTTACTACGAGTTTCTATTTGTGTCGTACCTATGGATTATCTTCTCGTAGCCTCTCAAGGTATGCAGGTACTGTATAGACTATTGGCACTATTATATGTTAAGGGGAATATTGGGTCACTCCTTAATGCTATTTTAAAGTATGTTTATTTTACTATTAGACATTATTATAATAGCGAAATATTACTACATAGTAAATAGTTTAATGGATCCTTAAAGGATGGGCGATCCCAAGCATCCTTTAAGTTACTGATGCATTTTGTTACTGTTCACTTGAGTTGATTTACAGTTCATAAGTATTTATGTCCCGACTCGAGTGTTTTGTGTTTTTCTTTATGCTCGGGTCAGACTGAGTGATTCAGTATTCAAGACTCACCTTCGGAGTTGGAGCTTTGCTTGAAGATCCAGCCATCTATTTTGCTTTCAGTATCCAGTGATTTCAGTGATGTATTCTGAGTTGTACCTGATGTATCTTGTTACTCTTCTATTGTATCTTGTTTAACTCTGATGTATCTTATATATATGTATAATAGCTTCATGAACTACTATTTCTTTTACTTCTGCTGCATTATTATTTACTCTGTGTCCGTGATTATTTATTTACTGTATATTCTGAGTTTTGCCAAATATAAATTAACAATTCGGTATTTTGAATTATTCAAGTCAGACATGTGTGGTTTTATTGTCGATTTGAATGGTCCAAAATAGCGGGTTGTTACAACGACTATATCCAAATTGTAATTGTGGAGATATGTGTGTAGTGGTCATTTGCGGAAAGGAAAAGAATGCCGGGCGAAGATTTTTTGGTTGTAGTTCGTACAATGAACACAGACTGAATCCTCGTGAAGTTGATTGTTGTAATTATTTTAAATGGATTGACCAACCCTTGTGTGAAAGGGGACTCGAGTATGCATACGAATTGCAAGCTGAAATCAGTCGTCTCAAAAGGGTGAATGAAGAACTAAGGGAAAGCAATGGGAGGCCAAGATTTTTGTAGACGTTTGGGACTAGGTTAACATTGTCATATTTGGTTTTTATATTGAAATGTAGTATTTTTAATACGATGTTCCGAAAATGTTTGTTTTTGTTTTAATCCGTACGGTGTGCTAGCTAAGCAGTTGATTATGTTAGTGAAATACATTTGGTAGTGTTGATTATGTTGGTGAAATACATTGGTTACGTTATTATATTGATTCGCTTGTTTGAATTTTCTTAAAAATTGTTTTGACCGCTTTTGGTTGAAGATTGCCTATGGAAGCAAAATCAACTTGGGGTATTAATTCAACAAATTTATGTTTAGAATTATGTCACAAAATCAAGATTTTGAATGTGGTATTGCAACTGATATTGTAGATAATGTCAAAGGTTCCAACTGATATTTTACTATGATATGTTTAAGCTCTTCAAACCTAGATATGTTAGCGGAAAGCGAAAAGGATCGACAATAAAAAATCATTGTAGTTTTAAAGAGCTTAAACAAAGGGCATTTGAAGTGATAAAAGTCAATCCTGTGATGTATGATTTAAAACTAGCGGTGAAATAGGTTCGAGATAATGGTGCATCCGCTATTGATTTGGAAGATGACGATGAATTGAACTCTACATTTTCGGTTGGAATGAGAGTGATAGAAATATATGTTGCGAAAGTGGAACATGATAATGTGGTCGAAACACAACCGACAGTAATTTCTGTGGATGAGTATGTACCCACCACACAGTTACAAGAACACAATGGCCGGCGTATCCTTCTTATATACCAAGTCAGTAGGGTGGAGAGTTTACAAATTTACTTCACAGGTACATCGGAATAGTTGGTCGACCTAGCTACTATGGGGGTCGACCCCTAGGTTGACCTTACACAAGCCTGGGTCGATCTATAGGTTGACCTGGCTTATGGCATGGGTTGACCCATGCCTATATTATTATTATTATTATTATTATTATTATTTTCGTTTTATTTTCGATTTCTTATTTCTCTCATATATTCTCCATACTGACTCGGATTTTGACAAGTTATATAAGGAAATTGATCAAAAAATCGCCATGGACACAATGGTGTAACTCCCGTAGCTCGATTCTGATAATTTCACAAACTTATTTTACTATTTAATTAATTCGTTAATTAATTATTATAGCTCAAATTTTGGGTTGTTACAGTTGTGATTTATATACTCTTTCACCGAAAGACTCCCTTGCTTTAGACTAATGAACTTCTCCAACTGCATGCTTTCCTCGGCTTGCGAAAAGAAATTTCTCTCAAACCTTTCCTGAAATCCAAACCAACCAATGCCTCCACCTTCCATCTCTATGATCTCCCACCAGTAAGAAGCTTCATCCTTCAGCTGCCAAGATGCAAGCTGAACTCTCTATCGATCCTCCAATCCTAACAGTCCAAATATCTGCTCCGTATTACTCAACCAAGCCATGCCTCCATGAAATCCTCCGTTCCAGAAAATGTTTTGCCTTCTAGATTAGCGAAGTCCTTGCATAACTTAGAAAAATTAGCTACTGCAGGTGGATTAATGGGATATGCACCCGCTGGTGCTACATTGGGTGTTTGCCCTTGCACCTCTGGTGTCGTAGCTTGAAGGTATCTATGAAACCAGCCAGGGACTTTAACATCCTCTGGAAGATTTGGGGCGTCCGCCATTTTATGCAAAGAAAAGAGAATTTAGGCTCGAAAGAATCGAAATAAGGTTGAACTGGACTTTGTAGGGACTTTTATAAAAACTCTCTTATACATAAAAACCATTTCTATAATAAGAGTTTCTTGCTGAAAAACACTTTTAGTTTGAAGATATGTTACTTTTGAAAAATACTTTACTTTTAAAACAAGTTTTTAGGAATCCTGTAACCTTAGGCTCTGATACCAAGTGAAACACCCCACACCACTTAGTGTACCCAAAAAGGACACACTAAAAGATGTGGTGCGTTATAGGTATAGCTAAAGCATCACAGAGACTAAGATTCACAAGAAAAATAAATAAAAATAGGAGAAACATTTAAGTAACAACTAGACATTTAAAATTAAACTTCATTTCAAAACAGAATATGTCTTAAAAACCAAATACACATGTCTCGTGAAAAATACAATCTCAGTCACATCATCAGAGTACATAAACAATAAAAATCATCCCTCTCATAAAGTACCAGTACGTCCAAAGTCAAATGAAAAGAAAACTGAAAAGAAGAAGAAGAATACATGAAGAACTCCAAGAATATATCTCCAAGCGTTCTGAATCTTCTGTCCTCGATTCTGCTGGCCTATGGGGGGGAAAGGGGAACTAGAGGAGTGGGTCAAACAATAAGTCTGGTGGGTGAAAGTAATTACTAGCATTTCTAAACAAGATAAAGATAACAGACTAAGCAATAGTTCTAGTATGGAAAGAAATACTGAAGGATAAAACTAGGGTAAAATACCGTTTCTGATTTTGTTTAACTGTTTGCTTTAATTGTTTCGATTGTTTTGATTGTTTGCACTTGTCTTTAACTGCTATGATTAGGCTGAAACCTTAATCCTATTTCAGTTGCTAATTTGATTGGGCTGAAATCCTAATTCTACCCATTGATCAGCCTTCTATCTCTGTTGTGCCAATGCGAACCAATCCTGTTGGTCACAGCAAAAGACACCTGTTTAGCGCTTGGAACGCAGTAGCGAATTATTTACCATAATCGATGTAGTAACCTCGGTCATCGTCGGTACACACTAATTGTCACCCCCTATTTTAACCTCTTATTTACCCTAATCAGCATAAGCGTGCCCAACCTCACCTAACTGTTATGAGACCATCAGTCCTAGTCTGAAAGGGAATGCTGCCTAGCCTCACCTAAGTGTTGTGAGACCATCAGTCCTAGTCTGAAAGGGA
Organism: Allium fistulosum; assembly: GCA_030737815.1. Taxonomy (NCBI): domain Eukaryota; kingdom Viridiplantae; phylum Streptophyta; class Magnoliopsida; order Asparagales; family Amaryllidaceae; genus Allium; species Allium fistulosum. The sequence goes on along the minus strand of CM060905.1, from coordinate 590,887,738 downwards.
ATGCTGTCAGTACTGGTCCTAACAAACAAATTCTAGTTTGCGCCCCTTGCCCAAATCACCAGATTTGAGCTTCTATCTATTTGCCACTTATGTACACTAATTAGCACAAGTGTGTCCCAACCTCACCTAACTATTGTGAGACCATCAGTTCCTGGCTGAAAGGGAATGCTGTTGGTATGGGCCCTTCTTCTATGTTTGCTTATTAACTTAGTGTAAGTTTTAAAATAAGCCTCTTCTGTTATTTCTACTATATTTGCTTATTAACTTAATCTAAGTTTTAAAATAGGCCTTTTTTGTTCTTTCTGCTTAATTATAACCTATGTTATAATTGTTACTCTTTTATTCTATCTTTTTAGTTATAACCACTAGTTATAAACATGCTTGTAAATGTCTCAAATTTGCCTATTTCAGTATATCTTGTTTTTATTATAGTTCTTTCTTATTTTACATCTAATTTCTATAAATTCAGTGTTTATTTCTATTTAATCCATATTAGCAAATTCTCCTCTTTTTAATATTCTTATATTTTATTCGCGTAAAAAGGAATAAAAAGAAACCAACATTTACAGGCTAAATTCTAACGTAAAACAGATGTAAATAAATACAAATAACTGTAAACAACTGGATAAAATAGCTGAATAAAATAGACTGAAAAGAACTTTAAAAACTAACTGTAAATAACTTATATAAAAAATGTCTCAAAATTGCAGGAAAACTACAACTATTGAGAATCCTATTATTTTAAATTACTTAAAAATCTAAAATAATTACAAAACATTCACTTGTGGTCCTTAGCTCTATTCCTTGGCCTTCCCGGATCCACTTCTAGGGCATAGAATATTTTTATTAAAAAGATCTCCTTCCAAGAAAATTTTTCTTTTTAGGGTCCAGCCTCAGGCAATGAACCCAATTGGGAGAAAATCTGAATGAGAAAAATAGCTAGGTCTAGGAGCTTATTTATAGTGTAGCTTAGCATCTTAGGCCTATGGATTTGAAGATTAAATCTGGTGCAACCATGTCATAGGCTCGCTAAGAACCGTCGGATGGAAGCACGAACACATAGGATTTGAAGAAAATTGCAAAACACGTCATACGGCTCGAATCTGGATGTTTTCGCGTCCAAAAACAAGGCGGATCGACCTAGCTACTATGGGGGTTGACCCCTAGGTCGACCTTACACAAGCCTGGGTCGACCTATAGGTCGACCTGGCTTATGGCATGGGCCGACTCATGCCTATATTATTATTATTATTTTCGTTTTATTTTCGATTTCTTATTTCTCTCATATCTTCTCCATACTGACTCGGATTTCGACAAGTTATATAACGAAATTGATCAGAAAATCGCCATGGAAACAATGGTGCAACTCAAGTAGCTCGATTCTGACAATTTCACAAACTTATTTTATTATTTAATTAATTCGTTAATTAATTATTATAGCTCAAATTTTGGGTTGTTACAGTTGTGACGACGACGACAGTGATGATCATGTTGATATTGCAAACGAGAGCGGAGTGCAATTGGATATTATGGAAGTAGCTTGTGCGGATGATGTAGATAAAACTTGGATCCATCAAATGGAAGTTAACAATGATGCAATCATATATGCAGACATTGAGGAGGCTGATGATGTAAATGTTGAAGAAGAACAAATCACTTATGAAGAGGCTCTAGCCGATGATTTATGCACTACAACAATGATGGTGAAATCGATAATGGAAAATTGTCAATTGGACGTGGAAGTGTTTGGAAGAGAATGTGCTGAGAAAGGACCACGAGAGAAGCTTATTGAACAGTTATGTGAATGGGCGATTAAATGTTCAGTTTCTTTTCAAATTCTGAAATCGCGTGCAAATCAATACACAGTCCGTTGTGATGTGGATGAAACATGTTCTTGGCGAGTGCATGCTAGCCTATCGGTGAGAAAAAAAATCAAAAGTTGGTGGAAAATAACAGCATATGGTGGCAATCACACTTGTTCAAATGCAACAATCAACTCAAACCATCGACGGGAAACTTCAAAGTTTATATGCAGCAAAGTACTTCCATTGATTAAAGCTGAGACAAACAAGACTGCAAGAACTATTCAAGAGACAATGTCCAATATGTATCATATTAAAGTGAGTTATTCTCGAGCCTAGCACGGATTACCGAAAGTTGTTGCAATGATTTATGGAGACTGGGAATCGTCATACGCAGAATTGTCAAAATATCTTAGAGCCCTACAACGTACCAACCCCGGAACCGTATATGATGTTATTCATAGTTGTGGTGTTTTTGATGGTGCTTTTTGGGCTTTCGGACCTTCTATTCACGGTTTCAACCACTGTCGATTTATACTGTCTATTGATGCCGCTTATTTATACGGCAAGTATCTGGGTACATTACTAGTAGCTACTGGTGTGGATGCAAACCAAGGTCTATTTCCGTTAGCCTTTGCTATTGTACAAATAGAGTCATGGAAAACATGGAGTTGGTTTATGCGTTGCATATGGAATTATATTCCATCCGTACGTACCAGATGTATTACCTTTTTCTCAGATCGTATGAAAGAAATTCCACGTGCGCTTAAAGAAGCTTGGCCAATTGAACATCATCATCGCTTTTGTATTCGTCATCTTAAAGAAAATTTCAAGAAAGCAAGGTGTGGCACGGATGAGCTACAAAATTTGTTACATGCATGTGCCACGGCGTTGGATGTTGTAAAATATAATGAACTCCGAAAACAGTTGAAGGATGTAAATCGAGATGTCGATGCGTGGATTGAAAGAAGTTTGAAAAATCAGGCATCAAGCTGGACTCTTTTGGCACGATGGCGGCGTAAGATTCAATATGTTGACAACTAATGTTTCCGAAAGCTTTAACGATATGCTGAAAGGGACTAGGAATTTACCTGTTAGATCATTGGTTGCACGCATGTTTCATCGATTGAACTATTACTTTGTCGAATGTCGAACTCAAGGAGAAGAGTGGACGTCACAACTCACGCCGAGGTAGGAAGCATTAGCGTGGAGAAAAAAGGAAGAATCAAGACTCATGTCCATAAAGAGATATAGCTTCATAGAATGGCAGATGAAAGATGTTCATATGTTTGATTATACGGTGAATATCGAAGATAATGTCGCCAAATGTTTATGCAACATGCCAACGTTAGATCATTTTCCGTGCTCCCACGTATTAGCTGCTTGTTCACATGGTTCAGGTGGTGCTAATAGAGCGTATTTTGACTTAATCTCCATGTGGTACACGATGGCTAAGTGTACCGCAGATTATGCTCCTTTATTTCACCTTGTACCAGATAGTCGACATTGGGATGTCTACGATGGTCTTATTATACAACCACCACTAGTGCGCAGAAATTCAGGACGTCCGCGATCAACTCGAATCAAAGGTTTCATGGATCCGCCATCTTCTTCTGGCCATAATAGATATATCAAATGTGGTTCTATTGGCCATAAGACAAAAACATGTCCGCGTTGAATTATTTGAGTTGCTGTATATCTTTATTGTTCAATATTTTTATTTATTTGTAACGGAAGAAGTATGTTAACTTGCTAAGAAGTGTGCTAATTTTCTATTGCATATGTTTTTTTTTACTTCACATGTTATTTTTTACTGCAAATCTTTATTTCTTTTCATTGTTAATTCCTTTGCATTGCTAATTTCCTCTCCTATGATTGTTGTGTGGTGGAGTGGGTTGCAGCAGCTCTCTGTCTTTGATAGAGAGCAAATACTTCTTGCACATTTATGGATTGCGCAAGCAGTAATAATCGATATAGCTTGCGCATTTCAAATGCGCAAGCTATATTGATTATTACTGCTTGCGCAATCCATAATTGCGCAAGCTGTATTTTCTCTCTATCAAAGAAAAAGAGTTGAGAGGAAATACTGCTTGCACAATTTTGGATTGCGCAAGCAGTAATAATCAATATAGCTTGTGCATTTCAAAAATGCGCAAGTTATATCGATCATTACTTCTTGCCCAATCCATAATTGCGCAAGCAGTATTTGCTCTCTGTCAAAGACAGAGAGTTGCTACAACCCACTCCACCACACAACATTCAACATTAACTATAATCAACAACAAATATAGCATGCAAACTGCAATCGAATATCAAAACCACTACTAAACATCGTCAACAGCAAAAAATAACATCCAAAATGCAATTGAAAATCATCAACACTAGGTTCAACAATATATACAATCAACCAACAACATATACATCAACACCCTCCTTTCCGACCAAAGGAACATCAACAACATTTGTCCGGCAAACAACAATACACCTCAATCGCGAATCCTTCTAAGCTCAATAGGTGTGTCTCTCTTCTTCTTCTTCTTCCTTTTATACACAATTAGAGCCGAACCTTGGCCTTCTTCAAATGTTGGAGCAGGGGTTAGAAGCGGGATTTCTTGTTCTTGATGGGCCCGAAAATTAATTCTTCTTGTTGTCTCTCCCACTGTGGCCACTCTTCCGTTTGCTCTTGAGTGGACTGACAAAGATACCCGAAGTGTTGTTCTACTTCGTGCTAAACAGGCCATTGAGCCTGAATTTCTCCGCCGATGTGTTGTTGTTCTCCTTCATGCCAAGCAGGCCATTCAGCTTGAATTTCCTTGGCGGCGTGTTGTGATCCCTCCCCTTCCTTATGTGCCTCCCCCCATCTCATTTGTCCTCCCTCCGCTCCCTCCACTGTTGTATGTGTCTCCTCCGTAGAACGTGGTCGTTCTTGTACAATGCGCAAAGGTTTTGCCGGCCTTCTTAGCTTGTTTCGACCGAGAATCGTATCAAGTATACGTCGTAGGTCAATGCATTTGCTTTTCACCTTGTCCGACTCCATACGACAATCTTCGATTTCGTCGACCACATCCAAAGCGCTATATATCCTGCTTACCTACGCCAAATTCATAAAAATGTATCAACGAATATGAGCTAAAAAATTGAACAATCAAAATTTAAAAATTACAATACTAACCACATCACGCTCGAGTGGAGCACGGGGAATGTACGTCACCAATTTCCTTGCCAACTTTTTTAGAATATAACGACGAGTAATTTGCCAATACCAATACTCGTACTCGCTCAACGGTGTCGAGGGCTCACGTGCTTATTCGGCACGATCAATTCTGGAATTCCATAACGCAATACTTTCCTACAGAAATGTCATCCAACTAGGGGGTTCTAGGTCTAAGGGCACAACGGGATCGGGAATGTGCTGATAGTCAAAGCCAAACTGTCTCATTACTCGGTCAGGAGCATATAATTCAAAGTCCAAAAAAAGAATCAGTCTGCTCTTAGCGATACAACCAGCAAACATATACTCAATGTCCGGGTGCCTAAATTTTTTCAGCAAAGAATAAGGTTCCCATGTAACAGCGTCATCCACCAACAAATCCAATTCATTTCGGTAAAACTGTACATTTTTTGGCTTTTCACGCCAACTCCTAACACAATTCCACCTACACCCGAATGAAAGATACAGATCTAAGTCAGTAAAAATTCTAACAGATGGCCGTCCAATAATAATATGAGACCAAGACCATATTTGCAGCAACGTTGCAGAACCCCCTAAAACTTTTCTTCGTTGCAAGGCAACGTTTGTCAACTCACTGTACAAATAGCATAGTATAGCACTGTCCCAAGAATATTAACCACAGTTTGCTAAATCATCCAAAAATGGTAAAACTTCAAATTTAATCTACCTTTCGAATGATCTGGCAAAAGAAGGCTACTTAAAAAGTACAATATAACAGCACGATTGCGACGAAGTATATCTAAATCGGTGGCAGCTTCAGGCAGTGGTTTAGAAAATTCACTTTTAAACCATGTTATTGCTAGCTCACTTTTAGACTTAACAGCCTCTCTAGACGGAAAAATACCAAGCAAGTTATGACACAATTCCAAATAATTGATATCCAAATTTTGGGAACATACCGGGAAGCCGTCTGTGCCTAGACCAAAAAGAAAATAAATATCGGCTAGAGTTACCGTCATTTCACCGACTCTCAGATGAAAAGTATTTGTCTTCGGCCTCCATCTATCGCACAAAGCCGTAATAAGGTGATGATCTAGTCGAATGTAGTCAATTTGCATAGCTTTTCAAAATCCGACAATTCTTAGGTTCTACTCCAACTTAATATCTTTAAAGTCGATTTCCTTTAGCTTGCTCAAATGGTCGCAAAGCTTAACTGTTTCCACATCTTGATAATTTTCAAACAATTTAAATTAGTAATTCATACTTGCATTTTTGGTTTACCATTAATGCATTGTGCATAGAAAAATTACCTCCATTAGCGCATCATTTTGGCTTCTATGTCGTTCTTGAAGATAGATAACACTTCTATCTTTGGGTCCGAGAGCCAATTCTACATTATATACAACAACCAATTAATCAATCGAACAGCTATTTCCCATCTAGGGTTTTGATTTTAGGATTACTTCATTGCTATTTGCATTTTCAACAATGACACCAACCATAAGAGTAAATTGTCATCGACATCATCAAGACTACTTCTTCCATTAACAACAATAATAACTTGTTAACTAATAATCAATTTACACTAAAATTATTTTTACCTCTAATCACCGTAGATGAAGAGCTTCCTCTATGCGTAATCAAGTAGTTGCTTCAAGGAATAGAAGAGAATAATGTTATTAAGGATTTGGATTTGGAATGGGTTTGGAATGAGAAATGGGGAGGATTTTGGGAAGAAAACGAGATGTGGAATTATGAAGACAGATCTATGGTCTTTGTCTTTTTGATGCTCGAAATTGAGCTTGCACAATCCATAAGTGTGCAAGCTTTAAATATAAAGCTGCGCATTTATAGATTGCGCAAGCTTTATACGTATAGCTTGCACACTTATGGAATGCGCAAGCTCTACGTATAAAAAAAATTCCTACTTGCGCAATCCATAATTGCGCAAGTAATATTCAAACGATGCCTAGTTTCCTTCTTCTCTACGCTCAAATCGACGCTGCTGGATCGTGAGGAATCAAAAAAAAATGTTAGTTTTCCCCATTTTCCAATAGATCACTCCTACTGGAGATGCTCTAAATAAGATTTTTCTTACATTGTTCCATTATGTGGAATATTCAGTGTAGCGACATCTTTGTTGGCTAGCCTGTCATACTGAATTTTGCTCACTGATCCTTTATAATTACAGGTTCATGGATCTGGGTCAGATATTGATGCTTTATGCATTGGACCTGTAATTGCAACATTAGAAGTGAGTTTCTCTATTATTCCTAGCCATACAATAATGCATGGGCATCAAATTCTATTATGAAATTTCATTTCATTTTTTAGGAGTACTTTTTTGTTTTGTTACACAACATGCTTCAGAGCCAAAGGGAAGTAGCTGTATTCATTGTTATCAAGACTGCCAAGGTTCTTTTAATGAGCTTTAAATTCAGTGGGATATCTGTCGATTTTCCTTATGCTCAGCTTCAGGCCATCACTATTTCTAATGTATGGGTTGAACCCAGTATCTATAATTCATATCTTCATGCATATTTACAGTAGTTTTGTTCAACAGCTACCATCAAATGTTTGGAACTTTGAATGCCAAGTTTAAACATATAGAGCCTGAGAAAGCATATGACAAAACTTATAATCTAGTAAACATGTGCATTATGCACATTTGACCAAGCTAACAATCATAATCAAATACAGTTTACATGACTAATAAATACAAGTATATTATGATCAACTTTGTAGGTATTGTATGCACATTTAGCTCCAGGAAGAAGGATACATCAAACATACAAATAATTCTGACATATTGATATCAGATAATATGAATATCAATACACTGTGTCACAAAGTAAATCAGACAACAGTGATCATACAACATATGGTAAGTTTTCTATTATCCCACTTTTTCATATAATATATGAAAAAATCATCTGTTGTGTGATACAATAGTGATTAAACAATATTTGTTTTCAAACACTATTTATCTGTTTTTTGATTGAAATTATCAAAAAAATTGGTTTTTACTCCATATCAAAATTTTGGTTTCCCACTTCTAATTATTTTCCATCACCTCTTATAATTATTTTCCCTCTTATAATTCGTTTCCTTCTCAACCCGATACTCTCTCACTCTCAAAATTTGATCTCGACGGAACCTAATTTCAAAACCTAATCTCAAAACTCGGATTAATTTGTTCGAAGCTGCCGATTTACTTGGATTTTATTTTGATTGCTTGGATTTGCTTTCGGTTGGATTTGCTTTGTTCAAAATTTTTCCTTTGTTCGAAGCAGTCGATTTACTTGGATTTGCTTTCGGTTGGATTTGCTATCGGTTGCTTCTACGTCGAGTAGATTCCTGTCGATTTGGTATGTTTAATAGTTTTTCCCCTTTTCAATTTTATGCTCGCACTTGACTTGATTTTTTTTGCTAATGATGATATGGGTATATATGGGAATCAATTTCTTGTATTTTCGAATATATACTTCGATTTGAATTCTGACTTGATCTTTGCAATGATTTGGGTGCTTCTGCGAGTTTTTATCTCTATTGAACTTATGGTTTTAATTCTTACTTGATCTTTGCAATGATTTGAGTGCTTTTTGGAGTTTTTACCTCTATTGGTTTGTATTATCTCTGTTGGTTTGTGGTCTTGTCCATGTTGATCTGCATCATGATGTTTGCTTGAGCTTGCACCTTATTGTCTGATCTTGGTTGAGACTGTGATTGCATACACATGTCTGTTTTGCTTGCATTTTACTTTATGAGTTAGTGGATGCTTTGAACTGCCATGTACATACATATAGACATATGTATGTATATATGTATGAATGTTGGTGGATGATGATTCTTTTGGATGTTGGAGTGATACACTTTGCCTTGTACCTGAGTCTGAACTGTGTTGCTGATAGAGTTGGGGGTATGCTATATGGGCAATTATGTAATTTTTTTATATATATCTAACTCGTTGACCAATCTTGTTCGAAATAAAGGTATTTTCTTTTTATTATATACTTGATATAATGTGATTATATTAATTAATCAATTTAATTAAAAGTATATTTAATAGAAAATCCATAAATAGTATGTTTTGTGGGAGTAGTTACAACCTGTTGTAACCGTGAGTAATTTATCACAATGAAACAAATATACCATTTTAAATGTTCCTAGTCAAGATGCACCGAGTCTGGGTATCGATGTATCCGTTGAAACTAGAGTATGTAACGCTTTCAAATGTAGGGCAGTGTATTACTCATGACTGCTGTGGGCACCAAGGGGTTACGTACTGATAGTTATTGGATAACTATGGAATGACTCACTCGATAGTTTTCTGTTGGTTAATATAACTAAGGTCAAGTAGAGAATATCGAAGTGGGTAATTTACACAGTTCTCTCGACTTGAGAATATTGTTGATCTTCAATGTGGAAGCTCCGCTTTGATTATAGTTATCGTGGCACGGCGTCCATCAAACGATTATAGTTAGGTCGAGTGGAAGCATTGGAAGTGAAACATTATTCAAGAGAGGATTCGTCTCCTCAGTTATATGAGGTTAGTATCACGGTCAACTGAAGTCAACTCAAAGTCAAAGTCTCTGGCCAGAGAATTTCGGTTAATAATAATTATTATTATAGAGTCAAGGACTTTATGTTTGGAGTATAAAGTTGAATGTGGATGATATTGGAATTTTGACCATTACCAAATTCCATAAATACAAAGTAATATAGTTTTGACGAAAAGAATTGGTGTAAATAATTATAACCATTAGGTACCGCTTATAATAAGTAGAATTGGATTTTACCAAAAGATGGGTAAGCGATAAATTCGACCAAAATGTCATACCACCTTCTAAGTGACGTGTGAACGTTAATATTCCAATAGTTCGATATTAATCGCTGACTGAATTTACACCTATGAGTCGCACAACCGTAATGATGAATTCTTTGAATAACCACATGATTTAATTAATTTATAAAGTGTTGTAAATTGATTAAATTAATTGATATTTGAGAAATATTAATTATTATTTATTTGATATTTGCAATATTTTTGTAATTATTTTAATGCACTTATAAAAGTTATATTTGCGCGCATTGATACAAGATATCGATGTAATTTAAAGATAATTGTAAGAAATGATTTATGAAAATTTTATGTCATTTGATGACATGATTTATTAAAATTTTATGTCATTTGATGACATGATTTGGGGAAATTTTATGTCATTTGATGACATATGTGAAAAGAAAGGTTGGAGAGAGAGAAACAAACAAGACAATTAATTGGGGAAGTTTTAATTAAAGAATGGGAAAAGTTTCATTCTTTCAAATAAAACATATTCTCTAATTCATGTTGTACGTGCAATTCATTTTTTCTCATTCAATCTGTTTTCTTTCTCTCATCCTAACTTTTTATGGCAGAAAAATAAACAAAAATTTCAAAAATCTTTCAACTCCAAATAAAAACATCAAATAGAATAAAACAAAAGTGGTTCATCCACCTCTTGGAAGGATAGGATGAGAATCATGAAAATATGAGGAAATATCATCATTCAAGATGTGACTTCTATGCAATATCCTAAGGGGAATCCATTTTCAATGTGCGTTTCAAGGCTTTGGGTAATATGATCTTTGCAAATCCAGAGGCTGATTTTTGAATTTAGGAGTTTTGATTCATCATTCAAGGTGTGATTTATTGGCTACATCTAAAGATAATTTTTAATTAAATTCATCTACATATTCATATGATTAATATAACTAGATTCCTATGATTCACTTCATGTTTCAATTTTTCATCTTGCAACGTGTAAATTAAATATGCCTCATGCTTAGTTTGATTAAATCATGTTTATTGTATTATTTTTATTTAGATCTATGTTTGTTCATCAATTCCTTTTAATGTATGTTTATGGTAAATTGACATGTTTTGATTCTCATGTTACTTTTGATAAATTATCTTCATTCTCTGTATTGTTTAGATCTGTAAATTCTTATCACAAATTTACACATGTCTGCTTTGTTCAAATCTCTTTTATTTTATTTTGGAACCTTGTGAAATTGAAAATTGACATTGGATGAGATTTTATGTATCCACTAACATAACATTCACTTTTTCAGTTGCTAGTGAATTACATATATGTTAAGGTCTACCATTCCTTGAATGATCTTATTCATATGTTAAATTCGTGTGTACTTTCAATCTTTGTTTTTTTTTAAAAAGGGAAACTTTGATTTAAGATTATTGAATGGACTTTAATGCAAATTATAGTTCTCTGTTATTTTCTATATTTAAAGTTGCATGTAAAATTTGAAGTATTGTTCCATTCCTATATTAAAATTTTAATGAAAACTGTTAACTTTAAAAACCAAAAACCTTTTATAAAATGTATATATAAATTATCATATGCTACAATACTAGCAAACGTATGTTGTTCAAATCTAAATTATTGAATTGTAATTATCATATATATATATATATATATATATAACATAAATGTTTAGTTTAATTCAAACTTGTACAAAGATTATGAGCAATAATGTAACAATTTTGTATTAAAACCTTTCTTAATTGAAATCATATATATTAATGTTAGTTTTGGACTTCAAATTATTTAAAACAACAAATAGTTTTTCACTTTATATGTATGTATGTATCTACAATTATTATGAAAGTATGCATACATTTTATTAATAAAATTTAGATAACATAGGCGTTGGTAAATTTGATTGATAAGTAATAAATGTTATTTAATATATTAATTGTTACAATTAAATAGGGTAAGAAATGAATGGTTTCCCTCCTTTTATATTCTACCATATCTTCTCTATATTAGTTGAATAGGTTAAGAGAGAGAGAAAGAAATGAAATGTTATCCTCCTTTTATATTCTGTCATTATCTTCTCATTATTAATTGAATAAAGTAAGAGAGAGAAACTAATTGTCCCTTTCTCTTAATTCATCTTCACATATTTCATTTATACACCACTTGTATACTGCACTTACGCTTCACACAAATGAATGTATTCGATACATTCATTATAATATCCATAAGTTGAAATTAAATTTAAAGTTCCTTTTTGCCAAATAAAATAAAATATTGATTTTATTTAAAAGAAACTTAGAAAAATTATAAGTATATTTAGATTTCATAGGTCCATTAAAGATCCAAAATGGTAAAATTTATGAAATTCATCCATTCCTTCCGCTGCGGGCTTGCCTAGTTTCAACAATGATATCAGAGCCCAATAGCATATACGGTCTAAATTAGTCATGTTAGAACTAACTAATTAAGCTTGCGCACTTAGTATGGTGTCTAGAAAGGTGATGTCTAAGATTGGAATTAGGTAATCAAGTACCCTGTCCTACTTGTCCTGAATGGTGAACTGAGCCCAAAGGTTGCCCCTGATAGAAAAGGCCCAATTTGAATTGGGCCTTGGGCTAATTTTCAGTTTTAAAAATTAAGACAAGATTTTAAATTTAAAAGTTAAATTTAAAATAAAAACTTGTTTATTATAATTGGTTATAATATAACATAAATTTTCAAAATGTTTGAAAATGTAATGAAAATTTCAAAATGTTTGAAATTATTTAAATATTAATTTCAAAAATTAAAATTTATTAATAAGATTAATAAAACAAATTAATTAATTGAGTTTACTGATTAATATTTATATGCATGTATTATATATGTTGATATATGTTATGTTATTTTAAAGTGTTTAAGATAACATAAGTACACATGTATGTATATAAGATAAATTTTGAAATTAATATAATTTAATTAAATTTTTTTAATTAAGGTTAATTAATTAAATCAAAATACGCATATATATGATATATGTGTTATATTATAAAGGTTATAGTATACGGTATAAAGTTATAGTAGATATGTCCAATATAAATGTTGTATTGGAATACTATTATAATATTAATTAAAGAGTTAATTAATTTAAATTAATTAAATAAGATTCAATTAAATAAAATATTATACATAAGACTATCATATAAGTAATATGAAATATAAAAGTTATATATCAATAAAACTTATATGATATGAATGTATAGACTAAAGGTAAAACATTAAAGAAACTCAAATAGACTTAAGGAATAAATACGTACGTAAATGTACGTATACCGTGATTTCTGATGTGTCCGATATTTGAATCACGAGGGTATTTCACAAGAAATACATTAGTCAATAAGTCGATATCACTTAATATAATATATTGAAGATTATGAATCTTCAATATAATGTTGTCTTCTACCATATATATATATATATTAATAAATTACTTGCATACTCTTTAGTTGTTGAGCAAACTCAAGCTAGGGATGTTATGTGTAGTATTATTAATATATTGAATAGACGAGGTAAGATAACTATATGTATTTGTTAAGTAAACTCAAGGTACATATACTATACTAAGGCCGTCGCAATATGGTAGGTACAAGTGAATAATCTCTTACGATTTGTTGAGCAAACTCAAGGTCGAAATGATATTAGGACAAGGAAACATGGGTTAGGAGTTATATGTGATACAATCGATAAGGAGTTATCCATCGTTTGTGGGGCTATGATTTGTTGAGCAAACTCAAGGTCAGAATACCAAGAAAAGCGAGTCTTAACACCCACTAGTGAAGTCGAAAGATTTCTATGTTTCATCTTAAAGTTTGGAGAAACATAAAAGAATAGTGGGAACCTTATTAGAAAAATGAAATGGTAACATTTAACCTTTCTAATATTGTAAGAACATATGGTAAATAATGTTATAATTATCTAAAATGATAAATTTGTGCATTTAATAAGATTGGTAAAATGTTTATCAATTAAGATATAAAATGAATTGAAAATTGACAAATGAAAATATAATATAATACTCACCATTAAATGCTTATTGCATGTTAATCTTTTCTATACCCATGCAAGTGCCTGATTTTTACAACTACTTAATACGTTCGTAATATGGTCACTTATGTGTTTATTTGGTTGAGACCATGTATTACATTCTATGAATTTCAAACTCTAAAAGCAATATAAGGCTATGGATGTTTGATCCATATACTAACACATATAAATGTTATATGGTGAATGATCACGGTTCTTAATGTACAATACTTCAATGAATATTGTTCATTCGAAATAAGCCAATAAATAGTACTATGAGATCGATTATTTAATTTGATTGACTACCTAAAAGATCATATTGTGTTAATTGTAACGTAAGGCCAAAACTATAATATAAATCTAAGAACTTGATCACTGAAATGTCGGTTTGATCGATTTACGTAAAGTGCAATACATTTGATGTCCTTAAATGTTAAGGATAATCGAATGCGCTTTTGTAAAAGGTTCGTTATGATATTGTAGTAAAAGTTTTCTTTTGAATGGTTTGACCATTTAGAAAGAAAAACGAATGTATAAGAGTAAATGTGATTTAAGGTACAGTTGGGATGAAGAGAGTGAACGGTCAATTCTGATTCATAAGGAAACATCGGAAACGAGAATTGTAATAATAATAATAATTGATACTTGACATTGGAATGAGAAATGCGATTTCAATTCCAAAATGTATTTTCATATAGAAAATTATTTTCTATGAGATTTATTTCTTTGAGTTCGAGATATTTGATAAAAAACTCTCCGCTGTAAATTAGTTATAGTATATGAAATAAATAATCTATATTATGTGAATAATGGACCTCCGAATTTAGTACGCCATTATAGGAATGGCGGAAATAGTAGGAGCATCCCATATAACACTTATTGATTGAATCAAATTATGAAAATAGTTTTTGTAAAACATGTCGAACATTATTTATGAAATAATGAATATCTTTTTGGTGCCGATTGAAAAATAGATATAGTTATATTTCAATGTGAATATTATGAATATTCATTATGAAATAAAACTATAATGTGGTATTTTTTCATAACAAAAAGATGCATTGGAAAATACAGAAGTATCCAATACTATTTACAGTTATCTTGAAATTATAGAGTAAACCGTAGTTTTGAGAAATAATTTTATTATATGATTATGAATCATATGACATTGCTTAATTATATTTCAAATAATTGAAGGGCTATGCACCCAATTAGTGAGAGCATCATAAGAGTCGATGAACTCCTCGAATTGATACATATAGATTATGCAATCGTAAGTCTATCGATACCAAAATGGTTCCATGTACTTTGTCATATTCACTAATGAGTTATCACCGACATGGACATGTGTATTTGATACACATGTAGTATGTCTATGGTAAACTCATAGAGTATAAAACAGAAGTAAATAAAACAACATGCAATAGAAATGATTCGATTTGATCGGATGAGTGAGTATATTAGAAAAAGTTCCGAACGTACCTAAAAATGAATAAAGATTCAATCTCAAAAGTCACTCCTCCATGTGATACATAATGATGCATCGATAATGAGTAGTCAAACTTTATTGGACAATGTACAATTAATTGTGAGTGAAGTTGAGTTAGATTCTTTCTATAAGGTCATGTACTTAAGAGTAGTATACAAGATTAACATTATTTCACCTAACTAACAGTTTACAAAATCACACAAGATGAGGGTTATATGAAACCCCAACATATCCTAGGCTAAGGAGTTGGTGGGTTGTGCGAGTCGAAAGATTGCAGATAGTAATTGTTTGTAAGGGATTGTAACGACCCTGAATTTTTGACATTGGAAATCAGGATATTTAGTTGATTTTAAATATCTAGAAGTTGGTTTGATTTGAATTTTAAATATCAGAGTATGTTTGGTAATTAAATTAGTGAATTTAATTGTTAAAATTTGAGTAAAATTTTGAATTTGGAGTTTTAAGCTGATTAAAAATAATTCCAAGGCTTAGAAAATTCAGATTAATGATACTGAAGATAATAAAAGTCTTAGAATTGAATTTGGAAATGATTTGTTCAGTTTTGAATTTTATCGTTTAAATCGATATTTGAAAAATAGCCTTCCAAGGCACAGTCTCGGAATTCGATGAAACCTAATCCATTGGATCCGTAATATTGTATTATTATCAAATTTCAATTTTTTTAATGTTTGGAGTTGTTGTGTGAGCCTGCGATAAGCAAACACGCTGAAATTAAATCGAAAATTTAATATTTTAACTGGTCCAAAAAGCTATCTTCTCCATACGATTGAATTTGGACTCGGAACCTTTTCCATTGTGTTCGGAATAGGCGTATAACATTACGAACGCCTAGCGGCACGCTTTGATAGGAAATCAAAATTTTTGGCTTCGTTTTCGAGTCGATTTGAATTTGAATTTGAATGTGATATTTATATTAGTCAACTGCAATTGATATTATCTCACATCAACTTTTTCCTTTCAATTCAAACACTGTAGCCTGTTAACTCGAGCAGGCTAACGTCTTCTCTTGTCTCCCCTTCTGTTTCTTTTATCACGCGAGTAGCTTTTATCGTTCAAAGAAAATAAAAATGGCCGCTCCTCTAAAAATCAAATCCAGATAAAGAAATCGAATTCAAAGAAATAAAATTTATGGCCGTTGTTTATAAATCCCCGAGTCTTCTTCATTTAAGTAGTTCAAACGTTTATTTTTCCCTCTCTGCAATCAAAATCGAAACCCTTTTTCCTCGAAAAATAAACGATCGAATCGACCAATTCGATCTCTCAACGGAAGTCAAGGGTCGCACACGCTCGTGCATACACAGGCGAGAGGAGGCAAGTCGCGTGATTGAGAGGGGTTGTTCACGAGGTTTGGGTGGTGGCGTTGAGGGCCAGGTCGAGGTGGTGGGTCGCAACGTGGAGCCGCGATTGGGTCTGGATAGATGACTGGCGATGCGACTTCGTCATTGGTGGTGAGTTCGATCGAGGGGAAGGTCGATAGTTTTGTAGATGGATGGGTGGCCACGACGACGTGTTCGAGCTAGGGTTTCGTCGTTTCCGACCTCCACTTGAGGTATTTTTGTTTTTCTGGTGTTGTATTTGCATATTTTTTTTATTTTTTTATGATATATAATATATTTACAGAAAGAAATAAATATACGATAAAAAAATAAATAAATAAATATATATAAAAATATATGTAGTTTTTAAAAATTTTATATGCATGCAGTCTAGAAATGAAAATCTACCAGTTTATTTTAATAATGTATATTAGTGATTAATATGGTTAATAAACTTATTTAAGTTATTTGGTTATTAAAGAATATTTTAAAAGGAAAATTGGTTTAAACTAAATTATTATTAAAAAGGGAATTGATTGTTCGATTTATTCGAATATTAATAAATTGTATAAATTGTTTTATACAAGGTCAAAATTGCAAAGAAAACAAACTGGATTGGAAATGGATTGCAAAATAAAAGCAAAGGTGAGATCTTCTCACTCAAATTGAAAGTTGGATTTGCAGTTATTGATTGATTGCTATTTGGATGTGATATAGTATATATATAGTAGTATATAGCAATATATATATATATATATATATATTGGAATATATATAAATCGGTGATTGATTTTACCGCATTATATAGCGGATGAGACCCTATTGCGCCGCATAATAGCGGATGATATTTTACAAATCCCATATACCGTGATATTCCACCTCGAAGTGGAATTGGTATTGTGCTAACATCTATGGATGCAGGGAAACAAGTTGGAGGGATCCAACTGGATTCCTCAAATTATGTGAATTTGTTTCATATATTGTGATGTGATTATTTATAATCTGTATATGATTATACTGTGATTGAATTTGTTGAAGGCGATGATTTAGCCGAATGTATTTTTGGTATCGTTGGATACCAGAAGTAAATAAAAATTGGATTTTTGAAATTAGAGTATGAAATTTTTAGTAAATTCTTTTTGAAAGAATTTGGTGAATTTAAAAGAGAGAATTTAAAAGTATAAAGTTGATTTTTGTAATCTTATCGAATTATTTCCAAAAATATGGGAAAAGATTTTTATAAATGGATTTTGAATAGTATTATTCGGAAGTTGGAAAATTTATTTAAAATGAAATTTTAAATGGTTTGGAAGAGATAAAGGAATTTATTTTAAAAAGTGATAAATTTGTTAATAATTGATTTGGTATTTGAAGATAAATCTTTGGGAAATCGATATGAAAATTTATTTGGTGTTGAATAAAAATGGATTTTGTGTTGAAATGAATTTAGAAATCGATTTGCAAATGATTGATATTTGGGAAATAAACTTAGAAATCAATTTGTAATTGATTTGGTGTTGAAATAAATCTGGAAATCCATTTGAAAGTTGATTTGGAGTTGAAGATGAATATTTGAGAAATCGATTTGAAAACCGTATAAAAAGTGAATATTTGGGAATGTAAATTCAAAATGGAATTTATAAAGGAAAGGGAAATTTGTTTTAAAATAAACACTGATTTATTTTTAAAAGTGTGGAAATAAATTTACAGATTTGGGATGTAAATTTGGAATGAATCGATAAGGATTTATTTAATCGGTTTAAATAGACCATTTTGAGATGAAGTGTGAAAATGTGATTTGAAATTGGTTTTCAAACGTTGAAGTGTGGAAAATATATATCTTGTGAAGATATTTTGAAATTTAATAATTTGGGAAAAATTATTTAAATGGTTGATTGTTGTGAATGTTGTTTGATAGTTAAATAACCGACTATCAATAATTGCCTTTGAAATGGCACTTGATTTGTTTTTAAAACAAACGCTCATTATTCGGTTAAGCTGGGAGAGGACTTTGTGCCATATAACCCATTCCGAATAATGATACGACGATATGGATCGTACTGAAGACCGGTGGTGAAGACCGGTGGTGAAGACCGGATATTTTCGAAAATGAAAGGATAACTCATCGAATGTCTCTGCACCGAGTTGCTCTGGTATAGAGATTTATATCACTCTTCTTGTGATGGAAAGTCCGGACGTGATTAGTGAATACCCGGATTGCAAGGGCTTCTTTGGAAGTGCCTTCGGTTCTGTTCGATCCTAGAACGGACTTGTATGGATGTGTGTCTGACATTACACTTTGAGATGTAAAGCTGGTTTCTATCAAATACATTTCTGTTGGTGGCGGAGAATTTATTCTCTTAGCTTAACACCCTTCTCTGAGACGTACGAGCTCAGAGGATATGTAGTTGATGGTTACTAGTGATACATTCCCAATTTGGTAATGTGGCATGCGAAGTGTTGTTGATCATTTGTTGATCAGAGCGTGGCTTTGTGAAAAAGCGTGGCTTTGTGAAAAAGCGTGGCTTTGTGGACGAGACTTCGCGAGCCTCACAACCCGGTAATGGTCGAAACAGGAATGTTGCGGCAAGGTGTTTAGGGGTCGCGCCCCTAGGGTATGTCATTTCCTTCTGGATAAAAGGTGATATCATGGTATGGAGCCTAGATATTTTACCTATGTTGATGCTGCAAATTTATTATACTTTGTGGTTGTTGCTTTGTGATTGAGGATCCTCGGATAAAGGTCGGTAACGACCGGGGGATGGCATAGCTCGTGTGTTAGCTACCTAGTTACAGCTGTACAGCGTGAGGTAGCGTCGGCCTTGTGTTTGCAGAGAGCAGGTTGACTCTCGGGGCGTCTTTCCAGGGGTGTTTCCATTTCAGTGTAAGGAAGTTCCTTAGCCTGTTGGAAATCCAAAGAAATAATACGAGACTTGTACGGTTTTAGTTGTAGAACCTTTCATTTACTTATGGTGGTCACCACTGTTTAGATGGTAGCTATAGTAGGCATACAATAATGGTTGTATGCTGGCTAAGATTGATATTATACTTTGAAATGTTTTCCACGCTAGACATTAATAATAATATCAACTGATTTTTCGTAGTAAGCATCTTTGACTATCATAAGAAGAAATCTCCTCCAATTCTACGTTTGCATTGTGCGTGTGGCGGGAAGTCTTATGGTAGTTTCATTTTCCAAAAGCATTGCGAATCTGTTTTATTTTCTTTGTGAAAATAACTGTTTTACGATCTTACACCAGTCACCATGACTGACCTGGAGTTTATTGTTCCCTTCCTAAACTCTGGGTGCCTATAATTTTCCACACGGGCAGCCTAGAGTTATGTTATCAGGATATTCTGGAGCTTTGGAGATGAGCTAGATGGCGAGACGTACACTCGTACTTGTTTATTTATTCCGCTGTGTATTCTATATGAGGACAAGTTTATATAATTGTCCATTGTTGTATTGAGTTGTATATTGACTCTGATTGATGTATGTATAAACTGATATAGTCTTTTGTTTTAAAGATTATTGATTCATCTATTATATATTGTTCCGCTGCGAATGTGAGATTCTGATATTGTTTCTGTTTTTCTGTTCTTTCTTTTCTTCTGTCTTCTTCTACCTCTTCTTTTTAACCCTAATGGTTCGGTTTTTCGGCATTCGATTGCGTGGCATTTGATACAGTGGACGTATTAATGTCGACTTTCGAGCGTCGAAAAGTCTAAACATTACATGTGGTATCGGAGCTGTTGGTTAAGTGACAACCCTGGCTCTGTTGGTTGTTACTCATTAGAGATAGAGTCAGTAGTACTCTAGAATGAGTGTGAGTGTAATAATAGATATGAGCGCGTATTTGTTAGTGAATACAAAATTTTGTTTTATATTGTGTTGACTTATCGGTTGATTGTTTATAGATTCTGGTCGGTGCAGTCTGGCCAACTGTAATCGATAGGGGTTTCTAAACTCTTAAACAAGATAAACCGACACAATATTGTTTTAAATAGGGTAAATGAAATAATTTTACCCAAAACTATTTTTGGGTAGAAAAGAAATCATTTTCTATGAATTATTATAGTATATGGATGCTTGGTTGTTAGAAAGAGATAATCTTGAATATCATCATTGTTATATGGAAATTAAATAAGAAATAATGGTATAACCAAAGATGTGGAGATAAATTCATTTAACAAATGAAATTTATGAAAATGAATTGAAAGTACAAGGAAATAAAATTCATATACGAATGGAATTTGTAAATATAAATTGTAAATGTGATTTATAATTTGAAATAAAATTTCGGAGGAAAATATTTGGAATAAAATTCATTAATGGAATGTAAATAAGTTTGATAACTTATAAAAATATTTGAAATCTGATTGGAATAAGATTTAAATTGAAAAGAAATGAATTTGTGAATGAACAAATGAAGTTACATTTGTAAATAAATGAATTGGAAATTGAAAAAATGAAATGAAATTTGATTTGAATCAAGTTGAATAAAAATCCAAACTTGGAAAAAATAAAATAAAGTGGATTGAATTCAAGTAAGCTAACTTGATAAATTATTAATTCATGAAATAATGAATTGGAAGTTGAATTGGTTAAATTAAAGTTGAATTGTGAGCTAAATTTGGAAATGGTTGGAATTTGTATATAAATTCAGGTAGTAAAAATAAATTGAAAATTTCCTTGTTATTGATAAAGTAAATTCAGGATGAATTGAATATGGAAATTTGAAATTTAAAATGAATAAGTGAATGTACTAATTGAATTAAATTAGTAAATGGAATAGATTTGATAAATGAAAACTAATCAAAGAAAATAAATTGGAAATTGTTTACAAGGAAATGAACTTGAGTTTTGAAGTGAAATAGCTTAAGTAATATTTGGATAAATGCTCGACTTAAGAAAAATTGTGAAATGGTTTCAAATGAATGTGAATATGAAATGCAAATTAAATTGAATGGAATCAATTGCAAATGAAATGGAATTAAAATAAATTGAGTTGGTATCAATTTAAATTAGTTATAAACTAGAATGGATATTCTATTAAGTGAATATCGTTGAATTTGCATATAAATGGTTGTCGTTTGACGAAAACGTGATTATATAAAAATCTATGAGTTAATAAAAGCAAATGAAATTGATATTGGAATCAATTGAAAGGGATATGAGTTAGATTCATTTAAAAAAGGAATTGAATGTAAAAAGTTTCATTTCTAATCACTTGAATTAAATAGAAATGGTATGTGAATTAGATGGAAAGCAATTTAATTTGTATTGAAACCTTATGAATTGCTAATGGAATTTATCTTGAATGTATTGCTTATGAAATCTATGTATTTGCTATTGAAATAAGTGAAATGTTAATAGATTTCCTATATATGTCACTTACATATTTGAATTGAGTAAGTACAGGTTTTTAGAAGCCATTTGGCTGCGTTGGGTTGCGCAAATGCTTAAAAATAATTGCTTTGCTTAAAAATACTAAAAAGGTACGCCTACGCAATAAAAATAGGAAATATGAACTGTTTTTCTGCTTTTTCGACCGTGTGGGTCGATGTATATATATTTATATCTTTTGTCAAATTGCAAAAGCTCCTCCGTACAAAGGAGACTCCGCCAAAATTTTCTGAAAATTTTGGGAGTTAGAAAAATTTTTGAAAAAAATTGGAAATTTTTTTTGTTAACGGAAAATTGATTTGCAAATTGTAATGAAAGCGTAGGAATTGAACTAGAAAGTGAATTTTTGGTTTTTGAAGATAAATTGAATTCAAATAGAATTGAAATTGTAAATTGAATTCAAATGGGATTGAAAACGCAAAGTTAAATGGAAATGTGTAACGACCCCAGATTTTAATTAAAATTCAAATTGATAATTAATTTAATTTTTGAATTAAATTTGTGAAATTAATCGATTAATTGATTGCGAGTTTCCCCGAACTCAAATAAATTTGGTATAAATCATTCAAACTTTAAATATTGTATATATATATATATTTGGGTATATATGAGTCAATTTGAAATTATAAATATATGTATATATGTTTGTTTTGAATTTAAATTGTAAATAAATGGTTATAATAAATATTAGAATTGATGGTTAATAATAATTTGAATTTATAAATTAAATATAAGACAATAAATATTAAAGTAAAATAAATAATTGAGTTATAAATAGAAATAAATATTTTAAAGTGAAATGAAATACAAAGTAGAAACAACAAATATATATATATATATAGGTAAGTGTAGACCTGGAAGAAAAATGATCAAGCAAAGAAAACAATATATATATATATATATATATATATATATGGGGACCTGGAAGAAAAATGATCAAGCAAAGAAAACAATATATATATATATATATATATGGGAGCTTATAAACAAGACAAGTATGAACAAGACTAAAGAAAGCAAATGGGTAAGTATAAGCTAAAACAAGTCAGCAAATATAAAGTTGAAACATAAAGGACTTAAGTAATAAATGCAAGCCATTACATATCATCTCAGCCGAGATAAGAAGTAAAATATATATTTGTACATGGCAAATTAATGCAGCCTCCCAGCAAAACCAAAGCAAAGAAAAAAAAGCATCTGCCTATTGTACAAACTCATAAATGCAAGCCATCACGTTGCACGTATATCAGTCCCCAAAGAAAAAGATCTCTGATCTTATTTTGTACAAACTAAATAATATCTACCCTGTGTTGTACAAAATAGTTTATCACCTGTAAGCTTCCTTTCTTATATATCAATCCTCACTTCAATTTCGTTCATTTTTACTGAGAAAATTTTTAAAGCAAGCATCATCTTCATTTCAAGTTCGTCTGTTCTAAGCTTTAGTTTAAAGAAAATTAAAAACAACTTAAACAAATCAAAACCAGATATCAAAGAGAAAGGTTTCAACTTTGCAAATTTTCAAGCCTGTTCATAGAAGCTCTGTTCTTCTTTCTTCTCTCAGGTGAGCAACTCCTATTTTTAGAAGCTTAACCTGTTTTGATTTCTTGATGCTTGTGAGTAAACATACAGTTATTAAAGTTTAAGTTCGGTAATTAGTTCATAAATTTTGTGTTGCTGTATGTTGTAAGTATGTGGTTATGAGATATTATCTGGAAGCTTAAATTTGTGATGTTCTTCTGTATTTTTGAAGTTTCTGAGCAAAGAAGTGTAAAGAAACTAATATTTCTTCATTTAAACCAATTTAAATTTAGGAAGTTAAGCTAAGTAAGTTGTTTAAACTTGAAATCATAACCTGGAAATGGTTTTTTAACATGACAGTATAATTATAGATACTGTTTAATCGGGTTAGAGTAAGAAAAAAAAATCAATAGTTAAAATTCAAATATTCTAGATTGCTGATTCAACTATATAACTTGAATCTATATACAAAGGTAGGATTTTTAACATAAAAATGATAATTTTTATGTAAGCATCCAAGGTGCAGTTCGAAAATGAATAAGAGA
Source organism: Allium fistulosum (assembly GCA_030737815.1). Taxonomy (NCBI): domain Eukaryota; kingdom Viridiplantae; phylum Streptophyta; class Magnoliopsida; order Asparagales; family Amaryllidaceae; genus Allium; species Allium fistulosum. The sequence continues at coordinate 590,863,583 of CM060905.1, read as the reverse complement.
TGCGTTTTTGTCAATATCAGTTGATTCAACGAATTTTAATTGTTGAAACTTATTGTGAAGCAAGCTTAGTGAGTTTCTAACATGGGAAAAATGCTATAGAATTTTTCCAATGCAAGGATGTTAGTGACGAATTGAAAGTAGGGTTTTGTTCGAGTGTTATTCAATGTTCTATAAAAATTTGATTTCGTCGCCGTGGTTTGATCGAGCTCTTCACAATTCTGGGTGAAGGTAGAGAAGGGTACGACAGAGATATGGGCGGAGTTCCATCGCCTTCGGTGGTCTGTGACGCGACGGCGAGGTGTTTTTGTTCAGTGGGTTTCGTTCCAGTTTCAACGCAGTGGCTCGATTTTGAATTAACAACGATTTTGGGTTTTTGGTTGTGCGAATCGAGGCTAGGGATCATCGGCAATGTTCTGGTGAGTTCATCATCGATCGGCGATGGCAATCGTGGTTGTGCACGTATACGTGCATCAATGTGTATCAGTGAATTTGATGTTTGGGGAAGAAGAAGTTCTCGCTCGGGTTTGGTTTAAATTTGTTTCGGGGTTGTCTCGAAGCAAGAGATAGGGGCAGATTACCCGAAGTTGAGCTCGGGTGAACAAGGGATTGGCTCGGGTCGTTTTGTTTTTTTCTCCAGGTTTTAAATTTTAAAGGAAAAAAACTGGTTTCAGGCTTTAAAATTTTAAAGTAAGATATTAACTAAATTTTCAAGTGAACTTATTCAAACAAGTTTCAAAGTTTAAAATGTTTAAAGTTAAATATCTTTGAATTGTTTTTAACAATTGGATTAAGTGAGAAATTAAAGGATTATTTAATTAAAGGATAATTAACCAAAGGATAATTTATTAATTAAGGGTTAATTATGTGATTGACTTAAGAATGATTTATTTATGGTAATTAGTTAAGGATAATTAATTAAATGATAATTAATTAATGTGATTAATTAATTAATGTGATTAATTAATTAATGTGATTAATTGAAGGTAAATTTGTTAAGATAATTAATTAAAGAATTAATTAATAATTAAAGGTTAATTGATTTATTATTAAAGGTTAATTAATTAAAATGGTTTATAATTAATTAATGATTAATTAACCAAGATTTGTAGTTTATTCATAAGTAATTAATCTGGTATAAATTAATTATAATCAGATATTAATTGATTCTACTTATGGATGTTTGGATTTCGTTGAATGATTGAATTGTTGATATCCCTGATATGTGATGCTTTGTGATATACCCTGATTTATGTTATGATCTGTAATTTACTTATCTGTGATATATATATCTGTGATCTGTGAATAAAAGATAAGCGTTATAGTTTATACCGCTTATCAACTATATTTCTATATTCTGACCTGTGATGATTGAATGTTGTTGCACTATTGTTTGTGAAACCCCTAGACCACACCATACACACACAAATATGGATTTCACGCGGAAATCGGTTAAGTCACAGATGATTTAAATTTGAAGTTTTTGAAATTGAAATTTTAATTTCAATTGATTTTGAAATTGGAAATTTGGGTTTAAAGTGAAAAACTTTTGAAATGGAATTTCAAAGATAAAACTTATTTTCGAATAACTTGATTAAGTTTTGAAATTTAAATAATTTGATTTAAAGTTGAATTCAAGTTTTAAATTGAATTCTATGATTTGAAACTAGGGATTAAAGATGCTGTACAAGTTATATATGGGTTAAACCATTTTAAAGGTATTGATTTGGGAATTTGAATTTAATTCAAGGGTTTTAACTCGTGTAAATATAACTGGATTTTTCCGAAACGAAAACTATTTGTTTTCAAATAATAATAGCTTTCATTTTAAGAAAGGATTTCCAAATTGTGTTGAAAGGTTTCAAGTTTGAAATGGAATTGAAATGTTTTGAAAACTATGAAATGAGTCTTTGATTCAAAGACTGGATGAGTTAAATCCAACTTGAAATAGAATTGTTTTGAAAGACTATGAATGAATCTTTGGAAACGAGTTTTGAAAGCTATAAGTTAAATCTTGATTTAAAGATTTAACGAGTAAACCTATTCAATTAAAATGGAAATTGTTTTGAAATCCATGAATAGATCTTTGTGAATGGGGTGAACTTTGTGAATTGAATCTTTTTGTTTAAAAGATTGGAAATGGTAATTTGTTTTAACCATTCGAATGAAAAGTTTTGGGCTTTAAGCTGTGATTTAACTGAGACCTCAGTATCCATATGATTTTTAATTGCGCTCGTTATTCGGTTTAGCCGGGAAAGGACCTTTGTGTCATATAACCCATTCCGAATAATGAAACGACGTATATGGATAGCATTTGAAGACCGGTGGTGAAGACCGAATACTTTCGAAAACGAAAGGATTACCATTGATTGTCTCTGCATCGGCTGATCCTCGGTATAGAGATTTTATTACCTTTTGTGATGGGAAGTCCGGACGTAATTATAAATTATCCGGATTTGCAAGGGCTTCTTTGGAAGTGCCTTCGGTTCCGTTCGATCCCGGAACGGACTTGTATGGATGTGTGTCTGACGTTACACTTTAAGATGTAAAGCTGGTTTCTATCAAATACATTTCTTGTAATGCCCCACTCCAAGACCCTCATTAGCAAAGAGAATCACGGAGGTGATTCCGTCTGCTAATGCGGAGAATAGAGTATAATAGGGGCGACCAAATGTAATTATGCTATAACTATCTACCGAATACGTCGAAAGGTGGAATCTATTTAAATTTTTCTCAATCAGGTGGTTCGACATATTCGATAAATACTTATAAAGAAATTACAAATGGCTAAAGATCTATCAGAACAAAGCATAAGAACATAATGAAATAGCATCACAGAACAGTATCACATAACAGTATCACATAACAGTATAGAGTCTCAGAACAATACATCGTAAATACAGATCCAAATATATTATAAGGTGGGTACAAAGCCACCACTCACACAAGTGAGTCAAAAATATGTACATAAGAGACTGAATAATCAGAGTATCAAAATAGTGGACAAATATAAAGAGCTATCTATCAGCATAGCAGATAATATCCAAGCGGAAGCACAGAAAGCTAAGTCCAGAGGCCTAACCTGAAACAACTCGGTCTGACCCGAGCAAAAAAAAAAACTCGGGTCAGGCTAGCTAAACAATCAGTTAATAAACTGAGATAAACATGATAGATAATGAGGCGATATATAACATAGTACTATAGACCACAAACTCTCACATAGAGAAGAAATAAACATCTAAGTAGAGATGTATAACAAACCTTGTCTCATTGGCATAACATAGTCACAAATGTCAAAACAAAACATCTAAGTAGAGATGTATAATAAGCCTCATATCATCGGCATAACGTAAGCACAAATGCCAAACAAAAACATCTAAGTAGAGATGTATAATAAGCCTCATATCATCGGCATAACGTAAGCACAAATGCCAAAACAAAAACATCGAAGTAGAGATGTCAAAAACGATACATCTAAGTAGAGATGTATAACAGGCCATCTAAGTAGAGATGCCAAAAACGATACATCTATGTAGAGATGAATAACGGCCATCTAAGTAGAGATGCCAAAAACGATACATCTATGTAGAGATGTATAACGGCCATCTAAGTAGAGATGCCAAAACGATACCTCTAAGGGAGACAGTCCGAAGACACTATCCCAAAGGTAATAAAAGGAATGTGTCATAAACTATTAGCAAGGAACCCGTAAAGTGTTAACGTGAGTCCCATACCCCACGTTCGCACTAAACGGTTTACTAACCAATCGTAAGCTTCCACACTGAAAGCAGTACAAAGTTCACCTCATGTCATCGGTAAACTAGGCCGAAAGGCCAAAATGATCAATCGAATAGGTCGGGGATTAACCGGAAAGGAAATACACACGGTTTCATATGCAGGAGTTTTTCCCAACCGTTTAAGCACCTTTCCACTTCGCTCGAAGTGATAAAGTGTGAGTGTGGGATTTTATTATAGAAAATAATTATGGAAAACGGATTTATAATTGGTTTGAAATCACTTTAAAACGGCCTTTGAAAACTCCCATATTATGGAGTAATTAATTTATTAATTAAAAATAATATTATATAATAATTTCGAAAGCCATTTCGGAGTGAAAAATCCTTTTAAAACCTTTTTATAAGGCCCGTGTACGAAATCCAGCGACCAATCTCAAAGAAATCGATAAAACCAGAAAATCACTGAAAATATTCTAAGTGTTGGAAAATAGTCCAAAACTGACGCGAACCCAAGTTCGGAAAATTATTCGGACCAGCAAACTGAATCCGAATGGCATGAAAATTTGTAGGAACGTAGTCCGACATTCCTAATTCAGAACGCAAAAAGAATTACTCGATTCCGACTTGAAACGAAGTCGCAGCGACGCTCCAAAGTCGGACCCGGAAACAGTGAATACACTGTTTCAGGCTGAGATCCGGGTCCCTCTTCGACAGCAATTTCGAAGAGTCAAATGAACTCGGATACTAATCAAAATTTCTAGAGATGGAGTTCAGAACTCCAGTTTTCCAACGAGTCCAAAAACGTTGGATTCCGACTAAGGATGTGACCGTGGTAGTGTCACAAAGTTTCAGTTTCAAAACTGGAAATAGGGAGTAAGAAATCGATAAAACCAGAAAATCACTGAAAATATTCAAGTGTTGGAAAATAGTCCAAAACTGACGCGAACCCAAGTTCGGAAAATTATTCGGACTAGTAGACTGAATCCAAATGGCATGAAAATTGGTAGGAACGTAGTCCGACATTCCTACTTCAGAACGCAAAAGGAATTACTCGATTCCGACTTGAAACGAATTAGCAGCGACGCTCCAAAGTCGGACCCGAAAACAGTGAATACACTGTTTCAGGCTGAGATCCAGGTCCCTCTTCGACAGCAATTTCGAAGAGTCAAATGAACTCGGATACTAGTCAAAATTTCTAGAGATGGAGTTCGGAACTCCAGCTTTCCAACGAGTACAAAAACGTTGAAATCCGACAAAGGACGAGCCCGGGATGGCGTCGCAAAGTCGGGGTTCTGTACTGAAAACAACGGGAGAAAAGAGACTAAGGCCTATAGTTATGCACTAACAGACCAGAAATGAAAAACCACAATTTTGGCATAGTAAACTTCCAATTCTGACAAAATGAATAAAATAAAAGTTGTAGCTTAGGGTCCGTTTGGTTTCATTTTGTATTTTGAGTTTTGTGTTTTCAGTTTGCACTAAGAAATAGCAAGAAATAAGAGAAGAAGATTTATAATTCTTAGCCGTTGGAACGACCAACGTACAACGAAAAAGTTTGATTGTTCTCCTTTCTTTTGATTTCTCTCGAAACACGAAAAATAAAATAAACTTGTTTTCTATTTTATATGTTAATTTTATTTTTCAAAATTGCTTGTTTTTCAACTATATATACAACAGACGCGTTTTTGTATAGACGAAAACTCAAAACTAAAAACGACAAGCCAAACAGGGCCTTAGTTTCTAAGCTTTCCGGAATGACCAAGATCATCAAATTCCGATCGGGGATGAAAATTTTATGACTAAAACAATTCTCAGATCTAAATTCTATATCACTGTCAATGTGCTCTCGGGACAGTAGTAAGAATGCACAGTTTTGACCAAATTAACTTCGAAATTTCATGAAACTCAAAACATAAAAGTTTTAGCCCTAAATCTAAGCTTTCCAGAACATCCAAAATTATTAGATTTGGATAAGAAACGAGTAACTTATGGCCAAATCAATTTCAAGTTTTTATTTTATCAACCCTGTAGTTTGTTGTCAGGTCAGCGACAAACAAACGTGATTTCGACCATTCAAACCACAAAATTAGGGAAAACACAAAACATAAAAGTTATAACCTACAGAATAAGCTTTCCAGAACATCAAGAAAATCTTAATTCCGATTTAAGATGAATGAGATATGCCTAATTTACTAACAGCAATAAAGTAATTATAATTTCAGCTAGCATATATTACCTCTTTCCCAATCAAGAAAAATATGCACAAACACTTGATGTGCACTCCAAAAGCTAGAGAGAGGAGATCAAGAGGTTTCATAACAAAAATAAACCAAAAATCATGTATTAAAAATTAATTTCAGAAATTAGAATGAAGATTAGAGAGTGATTAGAGAAGGATTGCTTTACCTTTTAACTTGTATTAACCTAGATTAGCTATGTGGAGAGGAAAATGGATCTTCTACCAAATGGAGGTCATTAATTAGGTTTTGCTCTAGGGTTTAAGGGTTGATGGAATGAGATGTTGGCTGAAACAAATGGGTAGAAGATGGTTTATAGGCTAATGGAAGTGGGTTAGTGGGCCTAATAACCATTAGGACTTGGAATATGTTCTATATCTCAAGTTAGCTAATTTCTCTAAATACAAACTACACATTATTTATCCATAAAATTTTAAAATATGTTACCAAAATAATTTAGCTATAGTTATAAAATTTTACATCACAATATTTGCCAACTTACAATTTAACCCCTAATTATTCCAAAACATCTTTTAGTCAAAATTGCCCAAAAATCACTGTTTTGCAATTAAATTATAAATTAAATTCCCAATTCAAATATTGCACTATTTTACACATATAAAATTTTGCAATATTATAAATTTCCATTTACCCTAATTAATTTTCATTAAATTCTCCATTTTACACTTAAGCCCAAAATATTAATTTATTCAAAATAACTAACTTTTGAACAAATTAGCCACATTAAAAATTCATTAATAGCTCCAATTAAATTAAAATCAAAATTTTAATTTATTATTTGGTAATTGCAATCACGGGTTGTTATAGACTCCCCCCTTAAGAAAATTGTGTCCCCGCAATTCCTTAAGATGGATGTCATCTATAACGTCTAATCCACAAAAGAAATGCTAGAAGATCAAATAGAGATTCTCACCCGTACTAGAAGATGGAAGAAAGCCAGGATAAGAACGCTCGATAAATTCTCTGGTCTCCCAAGTGCAGTCCTTAGGATTCGGTGACCATTGAATTTTCACAAGCTGAACCTCTTTATTGCGAAGGCGTCTGACCTCCGAATTAAGAACACGAAGAGGTTGCTGCTCCAATGATAAATCAGGTGAGATCTTTAAATCAGGCATGATATGTGGCTCAATAATAGAATCGGGATCGCGCACACACTTGCGAAGCTGAGACACATGGAATACGTCATGCATTCCAGAATAGTGAGCAGGTAGAGCCACACGATAAGCAATGGGGCCGATGCGTTCCGTGATAGGAAATGGTCCAACATAGCGAGGAGCCAATTTCCCTGTAGAGCTGAAACGCACAACCCCTTTCATGGGAGAAATCCGAATAAAGAAAAAATCACCAATGGAGAACTCAAGAGGCTTCCTACGGTTGTCCGCGTAGGATTTCTGGCGGTCCTGTGCCTCTCTCATTCTCTGACGGATGAGAACAATCTTTTCAGAAGATTCCCGAACTGAATCTGGACCAAGAATGAGCTTCTCGCTAGATTCTAACCAACAAATAGGAGAGCGACATGGCCTTCCATATAGAGCCTCGAAAGGTGCCATGCCAATACTAGACTGATAGCTGTTGTTGTAGGAGAACTCTACGAGAGGTAAGTGATCCTCCCAACTACCCCCGAAATCCAGAATACAACAGCGCAAAAGATCCTCCAAAACATGATTTACCCTCTCAGTCTGACCGTCAGTCTAAGGGTGATAAGCAGTAGAGAGATTCAGCTTTGTGCCCAAAGCTGACTGTAGGCACTTCCAGAAGTGACTAGTGAAAATGGTGTCTCGATCACACACGATAGAGCTAGGAATGCCATGAAGTCGTACGACTTCCTTCACATAGAGCTTGGCCAACTAAGGTGCAGTCCGAGTGGACTTAATCGGAATAAAATGAGCCGATTTGGTCAAGCGATCAACAATAACCCAGATAGAAGTATGGCCTGACCTCGATCGAGGCAGACCGTCAATGAAATCCATGGATATCTGATCCCATTTCCATAATGGAATCTCTAGAGGTTGAAGAAGACCAGATGGACGCTGATGCTCGGCCTTGATCTGTTGACAAGTCATGCAACCGCTCACATAACTTGCAGCATCTCTCTTCAAACCCTCCCAATAATATAGCCGACACATATCGGCATACATCTTACTCGAACCGGGATGTATAGTGTACTTAGTGCGATGGCACTCGTCTAGGACGTCACGCCTAAGTGATAAATCAGATGTACAGCAATACGGTTCCTCCTATGAAGACACCAATGAAAATCAAGAGAATAATCCAGCAATGTCTCATCACTGGATCCCGACTCGAGAAGATGAATAAGATGCAATAAGTCTGGATCCTGCCGCTGAGCATGGGCAATGCGATCCAATAAGATAGGACGAGCTTCCAAGCTGAATAATAAGACCGGAGAATCAGAAGATGGAGCTCGATCTCTAATATCACACAAAGATAGGGTCTCAAGAATATCCCACTCGGTAATCATCATAGAAACTACCGCCGAGTGCTTGCGACTGAGCGCATCTGCAACATGATTACCCTTGCCAGGGGTATACTGAATATCTAAATCATATGAGGCGAGAAACTCAAGCCATCGCTGCTGCCTCATATTGAGATCCATCTGACTGAATAGATACTTCAGCGACTTGTGATCGGTGTACAGAATGAAGCGTTCGCCTAATAGAAAGTGACGCCAAGTCTTCAAGGCAAAGACGATAGCTGCTAACTCAAGATCATGAGTAGGATAGCGAACCTCATTCAGATGCAGTTGCTTGGAAGCATAAGCAACTACCCGATCCTTCTGCATAAGCACAGCACCTAGCCCGCTACCACAAGCATCGGTGTAAACAATAAGATCATGGTTACTCTTTGGAACCACTAGAATAGGAGCATGAGTGAGAAGTTCCTTCAGTCGCTGAAAGGAAGCTTCACACTTATCAGACCAAATAAAGCGAACACCCTTACGAGTCAGCGTCGTAAGGGGAAGTGCAACTCGAGAGAAATCCTTGATAAACCGACGGTAATAACCCGCCAGCCCAAGGAAGCTGCGAATATCATGAACGTTCTCGGGCTGCTTCCAATTCTGAATAGCTTCGATCTTGGCAGGATCGACAGAAATACCCTCAGATGATACAATATGGCCCAAGAACTTGACCTTGCTCTCCCAAAAATGGCACTTGGAGAGCTTGGCCTTAAGCTGATGCTGACAAAGAGTATCCAAGACGATCTGCAAATGATGAGCATGCTCTATCTCGGATCTAGAATAAATAAGAATATCGTCGATGAAAACCAGAACAAATCTATCGATGTATTCCCGGAATACTCGATTCATAAGATCGACGAAGAAAGCCGGTGCGTTCGTCAAGCCGAATGGCATGACCAACCACTCAAAAGAACCATAACGAGTGCGGAAAGCGGTAAGAGGAATGCTATCTTCTGCAACTCGGAGCTGATGAAATCCGGTGGCAAGGTCGAGCTGGGAAAAGACCTTCGCACCGCTCAACTGATCAAACATATCGTCTATCCGTGGCAATGGATAACGATTTCTGATGGTCAACTCATTAAGCTTGCGATAGTCAATGCAAAGCCTAAGAGAGCCATCGGGCTTCTTAACGAAGACCACAGCAGCACCCCATGGCGAAGAACTGGACCGAATGAACTGCTTCGCCTCAAGCTCTACTAACTGCTTCCTGAGTTCCTCATTCTCTTTAGTAGACATCCTCGTGGGAGGACGCCCAACTGGGTGGGAGCCTGGAATGAGATCGATGCGGAACTCAATGGCCCGCTTTGGCGGCAGGCCTGATACTGGCTCGAATATATCGGGGAAATCCCGAACAACAGGAATAGGGGATATGTCCACATTCTCATCTCGTGAATCAAGAGCAAATAAAGTAATATCAGAAATCCCAACATCCTGAAGAGCAATAGCTAACGGAGCGGACGAGTCAGGATGACGAAGAAATAATATCCGCTCCGAACAAATGATTTTGGCGTCGTACTGAGCGAGCCAATCCATGCCAAGAATCATGTCAAAGCCCAAATACTCCATAACGTGTAGATTCGAACGGAAAGAAAATCCACAAAGATCGATATCTATATCCTCACAAAGCAAGCTAAGGGTCGTGGATCCGCCGATGGGATTCACAATCCTTAGTGAAGAAACCAAACAAGTAACATCCAAAGATAAAGTATCAACTAGTTCCTTTGATACGAATGAGTGAGAGGCACCCGTATCAAAGAGAACTCTACAAGATCTACCATGAAATAAAATAGAACCTTCGAGAACGGAAGGATGCGTACCTCGAGGCTGAGCTGAAGATGTAGGAGCCTTGGCAGCATTAAGCTTACCAGATCTAGGAGGTGCAGTGGGACAAGTGGAATTAAGATGACCCTCCTTCTTACAATAGTGGCAGAAAAGAGGCTTGGGACACTCTTTATACATATGATCGATAGATCCACAGTTGAAACGCTTCCGAATGGAAGGTGTTCCACTAAGCTGAGCAATAGACTGAGGCTGAGTCTGAGAAGTAGAACTGCCTGTCTTCTTCTTCTTATGCCAAGACTTGGACTTCTGAAATGGGCCCCGCTTCTGATTGGGATTTTTGGAGCCCTCACCATCCCCATCACTGTCTCTCTCACGCTCAACCGCTTCAAGGTGAAGCGCTGCGTCAACTAGCTCATCAAAAGGGAGCTTAAGCTGGAGCATAAGCTGTTTCTTCAAATATTTCTTCAGGCCTTCTACAAACTTGAGATTCTTCTTATAAGGAGAGCTAATGAACTCGAGGCCATACTTGGACAGGGCCTCGAAAGATGATGAATAGTCTGCAATAGAGGCCTTCCCTTGCTTAAGGTCAATAAAGCGGCGTGCAAGGGCTATCTTCTCGGATTCGGGGACAAACTTGAGCAAGAAGCGCTCTCGGAACTGGTCCCAAGTGAGTGAGGCCTCATTGGTCTCGGATACAAGTAGCTCGTACCAATCCAAGGCACGACCGTCAAGATGGCTAGAAGCAACAAGAACTCCGTCGTGGTCGGGGATAGCCATGCGAGTAAAGTTATACTCGCAAACTCTGATCCAAGCCTGGACCTCCAGTATAGTCTCGGAGCCACTGAACGGCTTCCCTCCGAGATGAATAAAGTCGCCGCATAGACGCGCAAATGCAGACTTGCACGGTGCATCAGAAACTGGTGCAGGAGACTGAGAGTGTGACTGAGAGTTACGAACCAGCTCCATGATCTGGTCCGTGGTCATGTATACGCCCTCTGGGTGAGGGTTGCTGGACTGTCCAGCATCAGCAGAACGGAGGTTCCTACCTCTCCCAACCATACTGAAAGATAAGTTAAGATTTAGTTAAGCATGATTCAAAGATAGATAATTCATTAAGGAATATTATGGAATATAATAGATTCCTACACATATTCCTAACTTATTTATCTAAAGGTGGATATGTTCAATTTGGATCGTATTATAACATATTGTACTACGTGTCTGTTCTGTGTTTGTTATGCTTAATTCTGAACCTTGCTCTGATACCAAGATGTAACGCCCCACTCAAAGACCCTCATTAGCAAAGAGAATCACGGAGGTGATTCCGTCTGCTAATGTGGAGAATAGAGTATAATAGGGGTGACCAAATGTAATTATGCTATAACTATCTACCGAATACGTCGAAAGGTGGAATCTATTTAAATTTTTCTCAATCAGGTGGTTCGACATATTCGATAAATACTTATAACGAAATTACAAATGGCTAAAGATCTATCAGAACAAAGCATAATAACATAATGAAATAGCAAAACAGAATAGTATCACATAACAGTATCACATAACAGCACAGAGTCTCAGAACAATACATCGTCAATACAGATCCAAATATATTATAAGGTGGGTACAAAGCCACCACTCACACAAGTGAGTCAAAAATATGTACATAAGAGACTGAATAATCAGAGTATCAAAATAGTGGACAAATATAAAGAGCTATCTATCAGCATAGCAGATAATGTCCAAGCGGAAGCACAGAAAGCTAAGTCCAGAGGCCTAACCTGAAACAACTCGGTCTGACCCGAGCGAAAAAAAAACACTCGGGTCAGGCTAGCTAAACAATCAGTTAATAAACTGAGATAAACATGATAGATAATGAGGCGATATATAACATAGTACTATAGACCACAAACTCTCACATAGAGAAGAAATAAACATCTAAGTAGAGATGTATAGCAAACCTAATTGTCTCATTGGCATAACATAGTCACAAATGTCAAAATAAAACATCTAAGTAGAGATGTATAATAAGCATCATATCATCGGCATAACGTAAGCACAAATGCCAAACAAAAACATCTAAGTAGAGATGTATAATAAGCCTCATATCATCGGCATAACGTAAGCACAAATGCCAAAACAAAAACATCGAAGTAGAGATGTCAAAAACGATACATCTAAGTAGAGATGTATAACAGGCCATCTAAGTAGAGATGCCAAAAACGATACATCTATGTAGAGATGTATAACGGCCATCTAAGTAGAGATGCCAAAAACGATACATCTATGTAGAGATGTATAACGGCCATCTAAGTAGAGATGCCAAAATGATACCTCTAAGGGAGACAGTCCGAAGACACTATCTCAAAGGTAATAAAAGGAATGTGTCACGAACTATTAGCAAGGAACCCGTAAAGTGTTAACGTGAGTCCCATACCCCACGTTCGCACTAAACGGTTTACTAACCAATCGTAAGCTTCCACACTGAAAGCAGTACAAAGTTCACCTCATGTCATTGGTAAACTAGGCCGAAAGGCCAAAACGATCAATCGAATAGGTCGGGGATTAACCGGAAAGGAAATACACACGGTTTCATAGGCCGGAGTTTTTTCCAACCGTTTAAGCACCTTTCCACTTCGCTCGAAGTGCTAAAGTGTGAGTGTGAGATTTTATTATAGAAAATAATTACGGAAAACGGATTTATAATTGGTTTGAAATCACTTTAAAACGACCTTTGAAAACTCCCCTATTATGGAGTAATTAATTTATTAATTAAAAATAATATTATATAATAATTTCGAAAGCCATTTCGGAGTGAAAAATCCTTTTAAAACCTTTTTATAAGGCCCGTGTACGAAATCCAGCGACCAATCTCAAAGAAATCGATAAAACCAGAAAATCACTGAAAATATTGTGTTGGAAAATAGTCCAAAACTGACGCGAACCCAAGTTCGGAAAATTATTCGGACCAGCAAACTGAATCCGAATGGCATGAAAATTGATAGGAACGTAGTCCGACATTCCTAATTCAGAACGCAAAAAGAATTACTCGATTTCGACTTGAAACGAAGTCGCAACGACGCTCCAAAGTCGGACCCGAAAACAGTGAATACACTGTTTCAGGCTAAGATCCGGGTCCCTCTTCGACAGCAATTTCGAAGAGTCAAATGAACTCGGATACTAATCAAACTTTCTAGAGATGGAGTTCGGAACTCCAACTTTCCAACGAGTCCAAAAACGTTGGATTCCGACTAAGGATGTGACCGTGGTACTGTCACAAAGTTTCAGTTTCAAAACTGGAAACAGGGAGTAAGAAATCGATAAAACCAGAAAATCACTGAAAATATTCAAGTGTTGGAAAATAGTCCAAAACTGACGCGAACCCAAGTTCGAAAAATTATTCAGACCAGCAGACTGAATCCGAATGGCATGAAAATTGATAGCAACGTAGTCCGACATTCCTACTTTAGAACGCAAAAGGAATTACTCGATTCCGACTTGAAACGAAGTCGCAGCGACGCTCCAAAGTCGGACCCTGAAACAGTGAATACACTATTTCAGGCTGAGATCCGGGTCCCTCTTCAACAGCAATTTCGAAGAGTCAAATGAACTCGGATACTAATCAAACTTTCTAGAGATGGAGATCGGAACTCCATCTTTCCAACGAGTCCAAAAACGTTGAAATCCGACAAAGGACGAGCCCGGGGTGGCGTCGCAAATTCGGGGTTTTGTACTGAAAACAACGGGAGAAAAGAGACTAAGACCTATAGTTATGCACTAACAGACCAGAGATGAAAAACCACAATTTTGGCATAGTAAACTTCCAATTCTGACAAAATGAATAAAACAAAAGTTGTAGCTTAGTTTCTAAGCTTTCCGGAATGACCAAGATCGTCAAATTCCGATTGGGGATGAAAATTTTATGACTAAAACAATTCTCAGATCTAAATTCTATATCACTGTCAATGTGCTCTCGGGACAGTAGTAAGAATGCACAGTTTTGACCAAATTAACTTCGAAATTTTATGAAACTCAAAACATGAAAGTTTTATCCCTAAATCTAAGCTTTCCAGAACATTCAAAATTATTAGATTTGGATAAGAAACGAGTAACTTATGACCAAATCAATTTCAGGTTTTTATTTTATCAACCCTGTAGTTTGTTGTCAGGTAAGCGACAAACAAACGTGATTTCGACCATTCAAACCCAAAAATTAGGCAAAGCAGAAAACATAAAAGTTATAGCCTACAGAATAAGCTTCCCAGAACATCAAGAAAATCTTAATTCCGATTTAAGATGAATGAGATATGCCTAATTTACTAACAGCAATAAACTAATTATAATTTCAGCTAGCATATATTACCTCTTTCCCAAGCAAGAAAAATATGCACAAACACTTGATGTGCACTCCAAAAGCTAGAGAGAGGAGATCAAGAGGCTTCATAACAAAAATAAACCAAAAACCATGTATTAAAAATTAATTTCAGAAATTAGAATGAAGATTAGAGAGTGATTAGAGAAGGATTGCTTTACCTTTTAACTTGTATTAACCTAGATTAGCTATGTGGAGAGGAAAATGGATCTTCTACCAAATGGAGGCCATTAATTAGGTTTTTCTCTAGGGTTTAAGGGTTGATGGAATGAGATGTTGGCTGAAACAAATGGGTAGAAGATGGTTTATAGGCTAATGGAAGTGGGTTAGTGGGCCTAATACCCATTAGGACTTGGAATATGTTCTATATCTCAAGTTAGCTAATTTCTCTAAATACAAACTACACATTATTTACCCATAAAATTTTAAAATATGTTACCAAAATAATTTAGCTATAGTTATAAAATTTTACATCACAATATTTGCCAACTTACAATTTAACCCCTAATTATTCCAAAACATCTTTTAGTCAAAATTGCCCAAAAATCACCGTTTTGCAATTAAATTGTAAATTAAATTTCCAATTCAAATATTGCACTATTTTACACATATAAAATTTTGCAATATTATAAATTTCCATTTACCCTAATTAATTTCCATTAAATTCTCCATTTTACACTTAAGCCTAAAATATTAATTTATTCAAAATAACTAACTTTTGAACAAATTAGCCACATTAAAAATTCATTAATAGCTCTAATTAAATTAAAATCAAAATTTTAATTTATTATTTGGTAATTGCAATCACGGGTTGTTACATTTCTGTTGGTGGCGGAGAATTTATTCTCTTAGCTTAACACCCTTCTCTGAGACGTACGAGCTCAGAGGTTATGTAGTTGATGATTACTAGTGATACATTCCCAATTTGGTAATGTGGCATATGAAGTGATGTTGATCATTTGTTGATCAAAGCGTGGCTTTGTGAAAAAGCGTGGCTTTGTGAAAAAGCATAGCGTTGTGGACGAGACTTCGTCGAGCCTCACAACCCGGTAATGGTCGAAACAGGAATGTTGCGGCAAAGGTTTTTAGGGGTAGCGCCCCTAGGGTATGTCATTTCCTTCTGGATAAAAAGGTGGTATCATGGTATGGAGCCCAGATACTTACTCATGTGGACACACTTTATTTATTATGTGTGATGTTGGTTACCGAGCGCTCGGATAAAGGTCGGTGACGACCGGGGGATGACATGACTCGTGTGTTAGTTACCTAGTTACAGCTTGGTTAAAGCGTGAGGTAGCGTCGGCCTTGTGTTTGCAGAGAGCAGGATTGACTCTCGGGGCGTCTTTCCAGAGGCGTTTCCATTTCGGTGTAAGGAAGTTTCTTTGCCTGACCATTTGTTGGAAATCCAAAGAAACAATACGAACCTTGTACGATTTTAGCTGTATTACCTGCTATGGAATGTGGCGGTAACCTGCTATTGAACATCGTAGCTATAGTAGGCATACAATAATGGTTGTATGTTGGCTAAGATTAATATAGTATCTTCTGAAATGTTTTCCACTATGCACTAATGATAATATCCAATGATTTTGCGTAGTAAGCATGTTTGACTATCATAAGAAGAAATCTCCTCCAATTCTGCGTTTGCATTGTGTGTGTGGCGGGAGGTCTTATGGTAGTTTCATTTTCCAAAAGCATTGTGGATCTCAATGTTTAAAATTCTTTTCTGTTTGTTTAAAGATAAACTGTTTTTGTTGCTCACACCAGTCCTATGACTGATCCGGAGTTTATTGTTCCCTTCCTAAACTCTGGGTGCCCATAATTTTCCACACGGGCTGTCTAGAGTTGGGTTTCTCAGATATTCAGGTTTAGTAGATTATCTGGAGCTAGTTCACTTCATCGGAGTGGATGACTACACATGCTCATCTTTGTGCATCGTGATGGTGATTCGAGCTTGATATTGGAGTTGTTGGATTCATTCTCTTTTGAGGATCATTTGGAGTTATCTATTTTCTTTCCGCTGCTATTTCTTGTATCATATCTCTGATGTATACTGATATCTGTTGTATCATTCCGTTGTATCATATTGTATCAGATTTTGTATATGTCATTGTATCAATGTTATATATATTGATACCATCTATTTCTTTCTTCCACTGTGTTGTTATACTTATTGTGTTATAAGCTCCGGTGAACCAGATTCGGCGTTTGAATCTGCGGCATTTTGAGTACAAGTGAAGTACGGGTGCCGATTTTCGAAGGCCGATTTCAGGGTCATTACAAAATGAATATATAACTTTGTTACTGAAGTGAAAATAAATATAAGAAATATGTGAATACTTATATTGAACTTAAGAAATGGATAATAAAATTCTTAAGTAAAGTTTAGAATTGAGGAAATATTCTAAGTTATCGGTGAATGAAAATTAAACGAGAAATTGTAAAATGGTGATTATTAATAAGTGGATTGAAATCAAAATATAAAATGATTTTGAAAGCTATGATTGGAAATCATTGCTAGTAGTATACAGGTGTTATAAAGGTAAAAAAAATTTGGATTTTCATTTCGAAGATGAATTTGAATTTCTCAACAAAAGGTATGTATTTAAATTTCAGTATGAAATTTGATTGGGTTTCTGATTTTGCCACTTGGCATTTTGTTTTCTATTGGGATTTGAGAGTCCGTAGGGACATTTTGTAGTTGTACCGAGCTAGCCGCGCAAAGGAGACGCTGGCGAAATTTTTTCGAAAATTTAGAGTGTTAGGAAAATTTTAAGAAAATTTTGAAAGTTTACAATTTGAATTTAAATTTAAATTTGAATTGTGAAGTAAAAATGAAGTTGCTTGAATTATGAAATGGTTGGAAAGTTAATAAGAGGAATGATAGTGTCTTTAATAAAAAGATTTGGGTTGATAAGTTGATAAAACTGTTTGGTTTTGGGAAAATGATAAACGGGTATTGGAGCATTCTTCTTAACTTGTAATTTCGGGACGAAATTCTTTTAAGGGGGGAAGATTGTAACGACCCTGAATTTTTGACATTGGAAATCAGGATATTTAGTTGATTTTAAATATCTGGAAGTTGGTTTGATTTGAATTTTAAATATCAGAGTTTGTTTGGTAATTAAATTAGTGAATTTAATTGTTAAAATTTGAGTAAAATTTTGAATTTGGAGTTTTAAGCTGATTAAAAATAATTCCAAGGCTTAGAATATTCAGATTAATGATACTGAAGATAATAAAAGTCTCAGAATTTAATTTGGAAATGATTTGTTCAGTTTTGAATTTTATCGTTTAAATCGATATTTGAAAAATAGCCTTCCGAGGCACAGTCTCGGAATTCGACGAAACCGGTTCCATTGGATCCGTAATATTGTATTATTATCGGATTTCAATTGTTGTAATGTTTGGAGTTGTTGTGTGAGCGTGCGATAAGCAAACGCGCTGAAATTAAATTGAAAATTTAATATTTTAACTGGTCCAAAAAGCTATCTTCTCCATACGATCGAATTTGGACTCGGAACCTTTTCCATTGTGTTCGAAATAGGCGTATAACATTACGAACGCCTAGCGGCATGCCTTGATAGGAAATCGAAATTTTTGGCTTCGTTTTCGAGTCGATTTGAATTTGAATGAAATATTTATATTAGTCAACTGCAGTTGATATTATCTCACATCAACTTTTTCCTTTCAATTCAAACACTGTAGCATGTTAACTCGAGCAGGCTAACGTCTTCTCTTGTCTCCCCTTCTATTTCTTTTATCACGCGAGCAGCTTTTATCGTTCAAAGAAAATAAAAATGGCTGCTCCTCTAAAAATCGAATTCAAAGAAATAAAATATATGGCCGCTGTTTATAAATCCTCGAGTCTTCTTCATTTAAGTAGTTCGAACGTTTATTTTTCCCTCTCTGCAATTAAAATCGAAACCCTTTTTCCTCGAAAAAAATAAAAATAAAACGATCGAATCGACCAATTCGATCTCTCAACGGAAGTCAAGGTTCGCACGCGCTCGTGCATACACACGCGAGAGGAGGCAAGTCGGACTACTGGAAAAGGCACTACTGATAGCATCATAGGATAGCGTTGGAATGCTCAGCGCTGTCTTCCATTAACTAGGTTTTAGAGAACCTAACGTTTATACGCTATGTTCTGGACGCATGAATTTTTTAGGCGGTAAATATTTTCTTTCCCTCTCATAGTTTCTCCTCTTCCCCATCTAGCACAAAAACCCCTCTTTATCATCAATTACACAAAGGAAACCCAAACTTCCTCCTTTCTTCCCCCAATCGAACTATTAAATCATTGGAACTAAACTCCATCTGGAAAACCTAAATTCTTCGTCAGTCGTCACCGCATCGATTCACTCCAGCAGAATTAGAACATTCTGCTCTTGATGCTCCAGCAGTCATCACCGCATTGATTCACTCCAGCAGTCGTCACCGCATCGCATCTATTCACTCCACCAGTAAATATCGTCGATTCCGCATCCGCTCACACTAGCAGCCAGCAACGACGTCGACCGCATCAGTTCACTCCACCAGCAACTACCTCATCGATTCACTCCACCAGCGACGACTGCGTCGATTCACTCCAGCATCAACGACTAAATTGTTGGGTAATTTCAATTTTGTTTTTATGTTATTAATATTTAATACATGAATCCCTAAACAACAATTGCATGTTATTTAGTTCTATGCCTAAAGTATATATCATGTATATTTGTAACGACCCTAGATTTTAATTTAATTTAAATTGATAATTAAATTAATTTTTGAATAAAAATTGTAAAATCAATTTGATAAATTGATTCGAGTTTCCCCAAAACCAAATTCCAATATATTAAATCATTTAAATTTAAATATTTGTATATATGTGAATATATATGTATATAAATATATGAGTTATAAAAAATAAATAAAAATTGATGTTAAGTTTAAAAAGACATATATATAACTATAACCATCTTAACTTAAGCATAAAGAAAAGAACTTATTATAAACAAGAAATTATTTAGAACAATATGATAAAATATGTACAAAAATAAAGTGGCTGTAAACAAACATGTAGACAAAAGAAAGCAATAACTAAAACAAAACACTTTTATTTTATAAAGTAAACTATAAAATAAAACTAAAACATCACCTATCAACTGAACCTAACAACATATGCTGTAAACAAGCATGGGAAGCATCACAAAACATGTTTGCATTAAATGCAAACCTCCACAAAGCATGAACACGGCATGCTGCAGATTTACAAAGCAACATACTTGCATTTAATGTTTTCAAACCTACCCATCACCACAAAGTACAAAGCCTGAATAAAGTAATTTTACAAAAGAATGTCTCAGTACTCTACTGCTGCACATCCCCTTCTTAAGTATCTATACATCTCCAAGCCTTTGGTTCGTTCAAAAAAAAGAAAAAAAATAAGCAAAGCCTGGAAGAAAATAAAAATAAAAAGAGAAACAAACATCACCATTTGTTTACCAATTCGAATTCAGTTTATACAACAAAACAGAAAAGAAGAGAAGAAGATCAACTGCAGATTTTCCAAACAAGTAAAAACAACTCTACTAACAAGATTCAGATCAAACTTAGAGAGATTAAAATCAAGGCTTCCAAAAGAGCAGATCCTTTTCCAGACTTTAAAACTCCAGTTCTCTGTTTTCATCAAAACCAGTGAGCAAAACTCTAACCTTTATTTTGCTTGATATCTGATTTTTGGTGATAATCAATTGAGTAAGGATGTTGCATGAATGTCTTTAAATTGGAAAATGGTTGTGTGCATGTCTGTTAGGCATTTCTTTATTTTACTGCTTTGTCAAACAATATGTGAGTAAACAAATTTTTAAAAATTTAACTAAGTATATTTAATTGTTGCTTGTTAACACTGAGGTCTGGAATTGCTACATCTCCTCTGTGTATAATTATCTGGAGAAGTGAATGCCAGTTATATTAAAACCACCTCTGTCTTCTAGTTTCAGAGCATCAAGTTCAATCAAAACCCAGATGTAAAATCTTATGAACTTGGTTAGGCTGAAAGATTTAAAACTTGACATGTTTGTTGATTTTAAATTTGAGTTAATAAAATTATTTCCAGGAAAATGAGTTAAGATAGCTCTGAAAACATCATAACACAGATAAATTCACTTATACATGATAAAATCAAATATAATGGACTGCTGAATCAAGTATATATTTGGAATCACCATTGAAAAATATGATTTTTGATACAAAAATGGAAGCTTTTGGTTAAGTATGTTTCGAGCAGTTCAAAGATGAACTGAGATGGTATTTTTATCAATTTCTGTCGATCGGAGAAATGATAATTCACGCAATCGAGGAGGAAGCTTAGTTGGAGGTTGCCGAGGTTGGGAAAAATGAACAACGATTTTTCTGGTCGTCGTGGTGATCGGTGGAGGGAGATTTAGGGTTTTGGGTTCGTTTTGGTTTGCTATTGTTTACGAGCAAATCGCGTCATCATCGCGGTGATCTGGGCGATCGCACCTATGGGGATGGCTTCGTGGGTGAGTGGCGGAGGTCTGGTCAGACTCGTGTGGGCTCCGGTGATCGAATGCGTCGGGGTGAAGTGATTTTCTATTGGAGTATTTCGTTCCAGTGATCTCGAATGCTCGTTTCGATTCCAGGGCGAATTCGTTGAGGCTAAGTGATGGGTTGAGTTCAGGAGGTAGTCGCTGATTTGAGGGGAGCAGTCGCCGATGGTCTGGGTGGCGAACTCCGGTGTACACGTGCACGTGCACGTTGGTGTCAGGTGGTGTTTGAGGCTTTGGGGAAGAAGAGTTGGCATCGGGGAGAACTCGAGGGAATTCACGAAAAACTCGAAGCAGATGGGAAATTGGTTGACTTGGGGAATAACTCGGGGTATTTGATGGTTTTACTCGGGTTTGACTCGAGATTTCCTGGGTTCAGAATGAAACAGTTTTTAAAATTTTATACAAGTCAAGTTTTAAATGATAATTGATAAATAACTACTTTGTGTAATTAAATTAAAGCTAATTACTTTGTATAAATGATTTGAAAGCTAATTACCTTGTGTAATTAAATTAAAAGAATTAATTCTGTAATTACTTAAAGATAAATTTATCAAGGTAATTAAATATTTAATTATGTGATTAATCAAAAATGGTTTATAATTTATTAACAATTAATTAACCAGGATTAATAATTCATAAGAAATTAATCTGTTTAAATTAATCAGGTATAAATTGACCTTACTTATGAATGTTTGGATTCTATTGATTGTCGAATTGTTTGATACATCCTGATTTATGTTGTGATCTAAGATTTTCCGTTTCTGTGATATATTACTATGTGAATATGAAACCCTTTGCCCGTAAAACGGCATTTGAATTTCGATGCGACAGGGAGTCGGATTCCAGTTGGTTATCCGAAACCCACATCGAATTGTAATAGTGAATCTTTGTGACTGATAAATTCATTTTATCTATGAATCTGTGAATGAAGATAAGCGTTATCGATTATACCGCTTATCGATATATCTGTGATGATTGATGTTGCACTATTGTGTGTAAAACCCCTAGACCACACTGTTACACACACAAATATGGATTTCACGTGGAAATCAATTAAGTCACAGATAATGTAAATTTGATGTTTTTGAAATTGAAATTTTAATTTCAATTGATTTTGAAATTAGAAATTTGGGGTTTAAAGTGAAAAGCTTTTGAAATGGAAGTTCAAATATAAAAGTTATTTTGAATAACTTAAGCGAGTTTTGAAAATTTAAATAATTAGATTTAAATTTGAATTCAAGTTTGAAATTAAATCTATGATTTGGAAACTAGGGATAAAAGATGATATAAATGTGTTTGTATGAATTAAAACCATTCTAAAAGTATAATTTTGGGAATTTGGATTTAACCTAAGGATTTCAACTAGTATGAATGAATCAGATTTCCAAAGTAAAAACTGTTGTTTTCAAATGATAAACACTTTCAGATAAGAAATGAAATTCCAGTTTAATTAAAGGAATTTCAAGATTGAATTGAAAAATGGATTTTCCAAGTTATGAATGAATTCTTTTTTGAAAGCTATGAATTAAATCTGTCTATTTTTAACAGATTTAAAATGATGTTTTGTTTAAACCATTCGAAATGAAATTGTTTTGAAAACTATTAGTTAAATCTTTGATTTAAAGATTTAACGAGTTAATTAAATTGAAATAGAAATCGATTTGGAAAAATCTGTGAATGAATCTTTGTGAAATTTAGTGAACCTTGTGAATTGAATCTTTTTGTTTAAAAGATTAAAATGGTAATTTGTTAAACCATTTGAAAAGAAAGTTTGGGTTTAAGTTGTGACTTAATTGAAATCCCAATATCCATATGTTTTTAAATATTTCGCTCACTATTCGGGTTAGCCGGGAAAGGACCTTTGGGTCGTATAACTCATTCCGAATAGTGATACGTCGTATATGGATAGCATTTGAAGACCGGTGTTGAAGACCGGATATTTTTCGAAAATGAAAGGACAACCTGTCGAATGTCTCTGCACTGAGTCGCGCCGGTATAGAGATTTATATCACTCTTTTGTGACGGGAAGTCCGGACGTGATTGGAAATTATCCGGAATTGCAAGGGCTTCGTGAGAAGTGCCTTCGGTTCTGTTCGAACCCGGAACAGACTTGTATGGATACATGTCTGACATTACACTTTGAGATATAAAGCTGATTTCTTTCAAATACATTTCTGTTGGTGGCGGAGAATTTATTCTCTTAGCTTAACACCCTTCTCTGAGACGTACGAGCTCAGAGGTTATGTAGTTGAAATTTATCAGCGATATATCCCAATTTGGTAATGTGACATGTTGAGTGTTGCTGTGTGATGATCAGTGTTTGATCATTTGCGATATGATCATTTATTTGATCTTATATCTTTGTGATCATAGGTTGATCATTTGTTTGACCCGAAGCATGGCTTTGTAGAAAGCGTAGCTTTGTGGACGAGACTTCGTCGAACCTCACACCCCGGAAATGGTCAAAACAGGAAAGATGCAGCAAGGTTCTAGGGAGTAGCGCCCCTTAGTGTATGTCATTCCTTCTGGATAAAGGTGGTATCATGGTATGGAGCCCAGATACTTAACCTCTGTGGTTGCTGCAAATTTATTACTTTGTGGTTTGTTGGAAATCGGGGATCCTCGGGAAGATCGGTGACGATCGGGGGATGGCATACGCGTGTCAGTAGTTACCTATTTTTGCAGAGGTAACCCGGCCTTGTGTTGGCAGAGATCTAACCGTAACGTTAGGTTCTCGGGTCGTCTATTCCAGGGACGCACCCATCGTGGCATAGGAAGTTCCTTGGCCTGACCATTTTTGGAAATCCATCTTCCAATACGAACTGTGTACGGTTTTAGTTGTAGAACCTGCCATCTAATATGGTAGCTATAGTAGGCATACTATAATGGTACGTATGCTGGCTAAGATTGATATTCTATTTTCGAAATACTTTCTACACTATGCACTAATAATAATATCAAAAATGATTTGATTTTGCGTAGTAAGCATCTTTGACTATCATAAGGAGAAATCTCCTCCAATTCTGCGTTTGCATTGTGTGTGTGGCGGGAGGCCTTATGGTAGTTTCATTTTCCAAAAGCATTGCGAATTGACTTTTAAAATTCTCTGCTATTTGTTTTTAAAGATAAACTGTTTTTGTTGCTCACACCAGTCCCATGACTGATCCGGAGTTTATTGTTTATTTCCTAAACTCTGGATGCTCAAAATTTTTCTACATGAGCAGTCTAGAGTTGGGTTTTTCAGATATTCAAATTTAGTAGATTTTCTGGAGATAGTTCAGTCTTTGGATCGGACTGCACTTGCTTATCTTTGTGCATCGTTATTGGGAGTTTGAGCTATATTTGGATTTGC
Source organism: Allium fistulosum (assembly GCA_030737815.1). Lineage (NCBI taxonomy): Eukaryota > Viridiplantae > Streptophyta > Magnoliopsida > Asparagales > Amaryllidaceae > Allium > Allium fistulosum. The sequence goes on along the minus strand of CM060905.1, from coordinate 590,839,055 downwards.
TGCTTTGAAGATGGAGATTATCCGCTGCTGATGATATCGTTTTCTTTTCCGCTGCTATTTGTTGTATCATATCTCTGATGTATATTGATATTCATTGTATCACTCTGTTGTATCAGATATTGTATATCAATGTATTATTCTTTTTATTCCGCTGTGTTATTTACTTAATGTTGTTATAAGCTCCGGCGACTCGGATTTGAACGGTCGAATCTACGGCATTCAAGTACGATGTAAAGTATGGATGTCGATTTTCGAACGCGAAAATCCTTGATCGTTACAATATTACTTTCGTTTTTTTGCTCTGTGATGGGTTGTTAATGCTCTGTGATTGGATGCACGGTTTTAGACTTTGAAATTGGTTCGTTATTGCAAAGTTTATGGATTATTTTAAGAAATTAGCCCATGGTTATCCATAGTTGATATACAGAGAATGGAGTACATCTGAACTAACCTTTATGTTTGTAATTCTATCAATATAGTTTGGTTGAATCTGCTGTTCTATATTGGTACATTTTTTATATCAGAATCAAGACAGGTGAACTAAATAGATCTGTAAGATTTAAAATCCATATGAATTACTATTAGCTAGGGTGGTGTTAGCACCAAAATTGGTCACTAACCTCGTTCAGAAAGATTGTGTAGAGATAAAAGTGATGAAGATAAATTAAACAGAGAAGACAGTTCTAATTCAAATGCAGAAAGTAAGAACACCAAATTTATAGTGGTTCGGCGTAATTGCCTACGTCCACTTTGCTCAACTTTATTGATTTCCTTTATGGTTGATTACAAATACAATTCGTGAATCAAATGTTTGAATGAAGTTGTTTAAGTAGAGGAGATGAGTCTTGAAAATGGCAGAGTCTCCCCGTATTTTCTCTCCAAAAAAGCCTCTCTTTCACTGTGACCCTGCCCCTCTATTTATAGGCAAAGATGGGCTGGACTTCCCAAGTGGGCTGATTGCCGAACGTCCCAGCCCGAGTACAGTGGTCGCCGTATGCCGAGCAAGGTTCGCCGAACGATCTCCGCCGAACCATTCCTTCTATGCCGAACGGTGTGCTGGTTAGTTGTGTTGAATGTCTCCTGGATGACGAGTATTACGCCGAACACCATGGGATGCCGAGTACTCTTGTATGCCGAGCATTCTGGATGCCGAACAGCCTTGATGCCGAGTACTCTGGTATGCCGAGCGACCTACTCTGGTATGCCGAGCGACCTTGTATGCCGAGCAGTCTTGATGCCGAACAGCCTTGATGCCGAGTACTCTGGTATGCCGAGCAGTCTTGCATGCCGAGTGGTCTTGATGCCGAACACTAGTTGACGCTGAGCATAGATTGTTGCCGAGTGCCAGTTGATGCCGAACACTACTTGGCGCCGAGTACCCTTGTTGCCGAGTACTACGCCGAGTAGTCTCGATGCCGAGTGCTTTTGATGTCGAGTTCCACTGGACGCCGAACGCTAGCGCCGAGCATTGGTTGTCGCCGAACACTAACTGACGCCGAGCACTACGGATGCCGAACGCTATGGATGCCGAGTCCCACTGGATGTCGCGCACTTTGCCGAGTCCTCCTGGATGCCGAACAGTCCTTCATGCCGAGTAGTGGCCAATGCCGAGCACTCAGTTGCCTGGTCAAATCTCCAGGAAACACTTGCCCCCCAAAGTGTATCGCGTGGCCGAACGTGGTACGCTTTGAACCGTGCAACCTCTTCGTCTCGTCTTAAACCCTTGGCTAACCTCGAACGGAGACGCCCCTTTCGTGGGATCGATGCGTGCCGGACGCGTTCCAAATGCCGAACGAGACATGCGCGTTCGAACGGTGTCTCCTCGCCGAGTGATGCTTCAGCGCCGAACCGTTATGCGCCGAGGCCGAACGCTACGACCTTGACCGGTTCCACCGGTCATGGCCTTTTCGACTTCCAACTCCCTCTATATAACCAGGCGCCCTTCCACCATTCTCTCTTTACGCTTTCTCTTCTATTATTCCCAGAGATTTACAACTCTTGCCACTCTATCAGACATAAAGTCTAGTTGATCCTTCCTCAACCTCGACCGTCGAACTAGGTATCATTCCCTCCACGATTACATTACTTCAACTTTAGGTTCATCACATGGGATTGTACAATGTGTGGTTATTTGAAGTGGTTCGCACGTTCGGAGTCACCGAACGGTGCATGGTAGTTAGGCCTAGCTCCCTTGTGCTGATCAAGATTGGAAGAAAAAGGAAGATGGGGTGTCGAATGGCGCAGCGATCTTATCTCTGTCGTTCGTCGTAAATGGAGAAGGAGCAGGGCGGAGTTATGATCGAGGGTGGAGCGCTGCCTTAGCCGAACGAACTAAGGCCGAACGCTACCCTTATGCCGAACAGACATATATGCCGAGTAGCATTTAGACCGAACGACATAATTACCGAACAACTGTCATGCCGAACAGCTACATACCTGCCGAACAATATAACTGCCGAACATTATATTCGCCGATCATCAAAAATGCCGAACAGTATAACTGCCGAACATTATATTCGCCGAACATCAAAAATGCCGAACAATATAAATACCTAGGCCGAATGATATATGTGTCGAACCATACTTAGGACGAACAATACAATTGTCGCACTATAATTCAAGCCGAACAACATTCAAATGCCGAACAAACATATATATGCCGAACAATTTCAATGCCGAACACTTGACAATGACTTAACCGAACCAAGATACATGCCGAACACTTCTCAGGACGAACAATGTAACTGTCGAGCGACCTTTAAATGCCGAACGATATAAATGTCAAGTTAGACTTGAGCCGGATACTTCATAAATTACATGTTTTCTGAATCTTTAACTGTAATCACCTCAAGGCAAGCTTTTTGAGACGGTCAGCGATGACGGTCTTCGAAGGCGATGATGGTCTTCGAAGGCGATGATTCGAAGCTAATTATTGTATCTTTAAAACCTTTAAATTCTTATTGTCTGTACACAGTTGCTTGCACTAGTTCACACACCACGTAGGGGGAAAACTCGTGTTGCTAATTCTAACGCTCATCGTTTTTCAAGTATAGCTTTCTCAAGCATTTAGCCAGGTTCATTATTTATTCGAGATGTCAGGAAAATCTAGTTCTGCCACCATATCTGACAGGCCTGGGCCGTCAGCAAAGCAAGGAGCCGCAGATGCCTCCAACCCGTCAGTCTCTCCTGCTCATAATCTGGCGCCCGACGCTCTGGAGTCAACCATCCTACTGGACAATCCGGTCGATTCTCAAGCCTCGAGGATCAATGAGGCCGCTCTGCGACGGATATGTTCCATTCACGGAATTCCCTTTACTGACGTGTTGGTTCCTTCGAGACACGACCGTCCTCATTTGCCCCCAGTCGGGTACACGGCCTGCAACAAGTTCATGTGCTGGATGGGCAGCGTGCCTCCGTTTAACCTATTTCTCCGGGATGTGCTGCAGTATATAGACATCGCTCCTTCGCAGCTGCACCCGAATGGTCATGCGTTCCTATATGGGACTTATTTACTCTTCATGGCTGTCTTCTCCAGACCTCCAACCCCCGGTGATATTCGATACATTTACATGTTCAAGAGACGAAAAGATAGCCCTTCCTTCATCTTCCTCGAGCCGTATCACAAGTGCCAGATCTTGACAGGGGCCTGTAGAAAGTTCGCCCTATACAAACAGGAATGGTTCTACGTGCGATGCCCGTCTGGTTTTGCTAGGAGATGGGTTGAAGGCAGTAAGTCTCTCTGCTGAACCGTTACTCGTACTTAATGGGAGTCACGTTTTTCTTAACTCTTCATTTCCTCTTTTCAGGTATTAACCCGCGTCCGGAAGGCCGAGGATATTCTGATGCTGTCGACGCGATTAGAGCTCTTCCGGCTGAGGATCGAGATATTCGAGCTATCATTTCAAATGAATCGCTGTCGGGGTTCGGCTTGCTAGCCCCTGATCGTCGGGTCAGCCTTCCAGAAGGCGTTACAATTCCCAAACCCCCATCTGGTAAAGGGAAAAAACTTGCCGGTCCGTCGTCGCGTCGTGCTCCCGACGCGCACGAAGAATGCGAGCGTAGAGAGGATGATGCACCCGACACTCAGGGCGAGAACGTGGGTCCTGCTTGGAATCCGGCAATCGAGGTTCAGGACATTGAAACGTCATCCTCCCCTTCGAAGGGAAAGAAAAAGCTGAAATATTCGGTTCAGAAAGAGAAAGTTGGCGACACCTCAAAATCTACGCCTATCCCTCCTGAAAAAGAGGCTTCTTCGCAGCGCCTGGAGAGTTCTCTGAGGGGTCTCTCGAACCTCTCTATTCCCGAAGATATACTTAATTACGGGTTCGATGATCCTGAAGCTCTCAAATTCTCCTCGCCCGCTAGAGGCAATGTAGGAGTTCAACTCCCGGCTCACAGGGACAGTACTCCGATTAGCAAAGACAAACGAACGTGTCCGTCGGGGGGAACACTTAGGACACACACGCACATGCGCATTCCATAACATACTTCAAGTCTTTTTAATTCATGAATTTTCCTTAATTCGTTGTTATCTCTCTTCTTTGCAGGTGATATGGGCCGCTCCCACGGACTTGATCGCCTTCAGGGGTCTTCAATATTTCATCACTCCGGACGGGATTCCGGTTCAGGCAGGCGCCGGGACCGAGGTGATTATGAAGATAGGGACAATCGTCCGCGCGAGTCGTCTCACCGCAAGAAAGCGCACTATCAATCTTCTCAGTCCCGTGATCTTCCTCCTACAACTGAGCCGGATAAAGAGAAGTCTCTGCAGAAGGGTTATCAATCTGATGCTGCTCGAGAACAACATTCCAGTTCGTCGAGTACGAGGCAAGTTCGAGAGCCGCGTAAAAGAACAGAATTCTCTAAACCTCCTCCTCCTGCTCCTGCCGTGGACCCAACCGTTGCGGAAAAGATGGTCGACCTTAAGGCCAAGTTTCCGAAGATTTGTTTTGACGGTTTGAAATTCCTCCCGGCCATCCATCACATTCCTGGGCACGTGAAGCAAAGTGCGATTGCCTGCAACAATGACGTCTATGTTCAACATGACGCATTCGTGCACTTGGTGGAGAAGATCTCAGAAGTATCTGTTGAGCGTCAACACGAGATTGACCGTCTGAATCTGGAGGCTGACAGCGATAAGAAAATCATCAAACTCCAAGACGAAGAACTCGCCTCTTATAAGTTAAAGCTAGAAGCCGCTGAACAAGGCGCAAAAGATACTGCCGAGGCAGTTACTCGCTTAGAGGTGGCTCACAAAAAGGAGCTAGACAAAGCAGTTCAGCGCAGCGGCGCCCTTGCCCTAGAAAAAGACTCTGTTCAAAAAGAAAGGGACGCGCTCGCTATTCAAGTCAAAGAGCTGAAAGAACAACTCTCCAAGGAGAAAGAAGACAAAATAGCCGCTCAGGAAGAATCACAGCGGTATTGCGATGAGATTGTTGCTACCCGGCTCCTAAAGGCAAAGCTCGACGGTGAACTTGCCGGGGTCGAGAGAATGAAGGATGAAGCCCGTGAGGAGGGTAAAAGAATGGCTGAGGAGGAGCTTGATTCTCGCCTTGAGGCGGCCGCAGAGACTGGCAGGGAAGAGGTCAAAAGTATGTTTGACCCGTTGATCGCCGAGTACGGAGCCCGCGTCCTTATGCACTGCGACCTAACATTCTTGGGCGACGGCTACCATGAATCTCTGGCTGAGGCATGGGAGACTCTGATAAAGATCAAGAAAGTCGAATCAGGCTCCGAAGAAATCGACGAGGATGCACTGGTGAAGGAGTTCCTGAGGGGGAATGAGCCATCGGATTTATCCGTAGCGTTGGCTCTCTATGGCAAAGGCTCTTCCCCTTCGAAAGAGAAGAACAACGAGGCTGGCCCATCAGAGGCCGACACTACTACTCCTCACATTGCCGCTCCTTATGCTGCTCAATCGGCTGGTCGGTCGACGCTTGATCCATTCGAGCAACACGCCAGTTATGATCCCGAAGATCCCGGGCTTGGCGTTCATGTGCTGTCACCTATCCTGGAGGGTGAAACCCCGCGCGCCACCGACAGTCAACCTGATCCTGGTAGGAGATTCTTCTTTCTCTAGAAATCGAAGTGATCCCGTCATTTTTCAGCAGTGGTTATTCGTTCTAATGCCCACTTCTTCTATTTCTCACAGGTTGTTCTGACACTGAGCTAACTCCGAGGAGCGATGACGCCAAGGAGGAAGCGGGGAAAACAAGCGACGCTGCTCATGCAGAGGTAACTCCCGGCCCAGACGCTCAAGTGATCGGGGCGCTTGACGATGACAAACTTGACACCTCGTCTCCGGCCGAAGGAAGCGACGAAGTTAAAATCACTGGCGCCTCTGAACATACTTCAGAGATGAGCATGAAGGATCGTCTTGCCGACGAGGAGAAGAGAAAAGTCAAGGTCAAAGTTGAATCTGAAGTCCTGGAACTTACTGACCCGCGGAATAGACCTTTGAAAATCATTCTCCCGGGCAGGTCCAAACCATTAGATGTTCCGTCTCCTACTCCTGACTCCGTCTCTCTAGCAAGCAAAAAGTCCAAGAAGAAACGTGAGGGAGAGGAGCCGTCGGAAACACCGAAGGCGGACAAGAAGAAGAAGTCGAAGAAATGATCAATGCACTTGTTCAACAAGTTTTTGCTTAAGTTTGTAACAGTTTCTACCTTTCATAACTTGTAGTTTGTATAGGCCCGAATTTTGTAGGAGTGATCTTGTATCCCTATTTTGGACTTATCGAATAAAATTTTAGTTTCTTCTTGTTTGAATGATTCTCTTGTCTTTATTTGGTTTGCTGACACTGTGCTCCGGGAACTTGGAGACTGGGGACTGTTCATACTCTAGTCCGCGCTCTGGGGACTTAGGGTACTCCGCTCCGCACTCTGGGGACTCGGAGATTGGAAATCGTTTATACTCTAGTCCGCGCTCTGGGGACTTAGAGTACTCCGCTCCGCACTCTGGGGACTCGGAGATTGGAAATCGTTTATACTCTAGTCCGCGCTCTGGGGACTTAGAGTACTCCGCTCCGCACTCTGGGGACTCGGAGATTGGAAATCGTTTATACTCTAGTCCGCGCTCTGGGGACTTAGAGTACTCCGCTCCGCACTCTGGGGATTCGGAGATTGGAAATCGTTTATACTCTAGTCCGCGCTCTGGGGACTTAGAGTACTCCGCTCCGCACTCTGGGGATTCGGAGATTGGAAATCGTTTATACTCTAGTCCGCGCTCTGGGGACTTAGAGTACTCCGCTCCGCACTCTGGGGACTCGGAGATTGGAAATCGTTTATACTCTAGTCCGCGCTCTGGGGACTTAGAGTACTCCGCTCCGCACTCTGGGGATTCGGAGATTGGAAATCGTTTATACTCTAGTCCGCGCTCTGGGGACTTAGAGTACTCCGCTCCGCACTCTGGGGATTCGGAGATTGGAAATCGTTTATACTCTAGTCCGCGCTCTGGGGACTTAGAGTACTCCGCTCCGCACTCTGGGGACTCAGAGATTGGAAATCGTTTAGACTCTAGTCCGCGCTCTGGGGACTTAGAGTACTCCGCTCCGCACTCTGGGGATTCGGAGATTGGAAATCGTATATCTGAGTCTGTATGCCGCACAGAATAATGTAATTTATCATTCAATTAAGAGATACAGAAACTTCATAGAAAATGTGGCTTCAAGCCTTTATTAATGAAAATCAACTAAATTGCTCGATTACAACTTCAAAAGGAAACTAAGTCATTATTGAATGGAAACATGCACAAAACAATAGTGCCTATAACAAGAAAGGGAAACATGCTAAATGTAATAGTGCCGCAAATGTTCACTGTTCCATGCTCGGGGGAGTGTCGTGCCATCAACGGTCGCTAGCTTGAATGTTCCTTCTCCAAGCTTCCGTTCAATGGCGTATGGACCTTCCCAGCTGGGATTCATGCGTGATGGCACTGGGAAGACTCATTTCAGAACGAGATCACCCACATCAAAGATTCTTGGGCGGACTCTGCCGTCGTAGTAGCGTTTGACTCGATGTCTGTGCGCCGCCGCCCTTAACTCAGCTTCTTCACGCTTTTCGTCGATGCAGTCCAGTGATTCCAGCAAGAGGTTTTGGTTCGTCTTGGGATCATAGTATGTCACTCGGTGCGATGGAACTTCAAGTTCCACGGGTATCACGGCTTCAGAGCCGTATGCCAAGGCGAACAGAGTGTGGCCGGTCGCGGACTTGTGGGTAGTTCTATATGCCCATAATGCTGTCGGGAGTTCATCTACCCACTTGCCTCCAACCTTCTCCAGACGCTTCTTTAGTATGGACTTGATTATTTTGTTAACGGCCTCGACTTGTCCGTTAGCTTTTGGGTGTGCGACGGCAGCGAACTTTTTCTCGATGCCATACTTTAAACAGAACTCTTTGAACTCTCTACTTTCGAATTGTGTTCCGTTGTCTGTAATGATGGTGCGTGGAAGACCAAATCGGCATATAATGTTTCGTACAACGAAGTTAATGACTTTCTTAGAGGTGATAGTGGCCAAAGGTTCTGCCTCAGCCCATTTCGTGAAATAGTCGACTGCAACTATCGCGTATTTCGCACCACCTTTGGATAGAGGCAAAGAGCCGATTATGTCGATTCCCCAGATCGCGAATGGCCAAGGGCTGATCATTTGTGTGAGTTCCGTTGATGGAGCCCTCGGGATTTTTGCATATCTTTGACACTTGTCGCATTTTCTTGCGTAGTCCGCGGCATCCCGGTTTACGGTGGGCCAGTAATACCCATAGCGGAGGATCTTCTTCGCTAGCGTTTGCCCTCCAGTATGGTCGCCGCATTCCCCTTCGTGGACTTCCCGCAAGACTCGCTTTGTTTCATCATGAGCGATGCATCGTAACAATGGGATTGAGAATCCTTTCCGGTACATGGATCCATCCTGCATTACGTACCGCGCAGCCTTTCGAAGGACCTGTCGTCTTTCGCTTCTTCTTTCTGGTAAAGCCCCGGTTGTCAGGTACAGTTTGAATGGGGTTATCCACGAGTCCTTCTCGATCTCTGTTTCCAACACAAGATCGATTTTCATCTCGTCTGCACTCGGGGCATGCAAGACTTCCACGGGATACAATCCCATTTGTTGAACATCGTCGGTACTCGTGAACTTAGCCAACAAGTCGGCTTCTTTGTTTTGTTCTCGCGGGATATGTGAAATGTCATAACGCTCAAGATTTGATAGTAGTTCCTAGACCTGAACGAGGTACGGAGCAAGTTTTCGTCCTTTTGCTTGGTAGTCTCCTCGTACTTGGTAAACCACTAACTGCGAGTCACAAAAGATTTCGATCGATCTGATTCCGAGTTCTTTGATAAGCTTCAAGCCAGCGATCAATGCTTCATATTCAGCTTCGTTGTTCGTGGCCGGAAAATCGAGCTTCAGGGCATAACAGATTGAACGGCTCTCCGGAGTTATAAGAACTACGCCCGTGCCGGAGCAACGGTCGTTTGATGCACCGTCAGTGTATAATTTCCATCGAATGGGGGGGATGATGTCGTGATCGTCCGGTTTGATGGGTATGGTAAATTCAGCGATGAAGTCTGCTAACGCTTGCCCTCGAATAGCTCTCCGTGGTAAGTACGCGATATCGAATTGGCTCAACTCGATGTTCCATTTTAGCAATCTTCCAGAAGTTTCCGGTCGTTGAAGTACCTGCCTCAGGGGTTGATCGGTATAAACGCCGATTGAATGCGCTTGAAAGTACGGGCGTAGCTTGCGCGATGCAATCACCAAGCAATAAGCCAATTTCTCAATTTTAGGGTAATTCCTCTCTGCCCCCGTTAAACGCTTGCTAACATAATATACCGGCTTCTGGACTCGATCCTCCTCACGGACCAAAGCTGCGCTTATCGCATGAGGGGATATAGCCAAGTAAACGTACAGCATCTCATGGTCAACTGGTTTAGATAGCATTGGTGGGCTCTCCAGATGCCTTACCAGGTTCTGGAAAGCTTCCTCGCAGCTAGACGTCCATTCAAAATTCCTCTTTCCTTTCTTTATTATGTCGAAGAATGGGATGCACTTGTCAGTTGCCTTGGATATAAATCGACTCAGCGCAGCCACTTTTCCGTTCAAGCTCTGTACCTGCTTTATAGTCCTGGGCGCTTGTACATCTCGAATGGCTTGGATCTTTTCCGGGTTGGCTTCGATTCCCCTAGCGTTGACGATGAATCCTAAAAACTTCCCTGATGCAACGCCGAAAGAACACTTCAGCGGGTTGATCTTCATTCCATAGGACCTGAGTATGTTAAACATTTCAGCTAAGTTTTGAATGTGGTCGTTTGACTGCCGTGACTTCACGAGCATGTCATCCACATAGACTTCCATGGTTTTGCCCAGCTGGTCCTTGAACATTCGATTCACCAGACGTTGGTAAGTTGCTCCAGCATTCTTTAATCCAAAGGGCATCACTACATAGCAATACAGCCCGACATTTGTAACGAAGCTGGTGTGTTCTTGGTCCGGAATATGCATTGGGATTTGGTTGTATCCCGAGTACGCATCCATGAATGACAATAATTCGTGTCCTGCTGTGGAATCGACCAACTGATCGATCCTAGGCAACGGGAAACTGTCCTTAGGGCATGCTTTGTTCAAGTCGGAATAATCTACGCAAGTCCTCCATTTCCCATTTGCCTTTTTTACTAGCACGGGGTTGGAGACCCACTCCGGGTAGAGGGCGTCGCGGACGAACCCATTTGCTTTGAGTTTGTCCACCTCCTCTCCAAGAGCGGCGGATCTCTCTGGATCCATTCCTCTCCTCTTTTGCTTGACTGGGACGTATTTCGGGTCTATGTTCAACATATGACTTGTGATGGCGGGAGAAATCCCACACATATCAGAATGCGTCCAGGCAAAAACATCAAGGTTTGCTCGGAGGAAGTCGCTAAGGTCTTCTGTCATTGCGGGGCCTAACTGTGATCCGATCTTCAGTATTCGCGAAGGGTCGTCACGGCTAACCGAAATGTCAATTGTTAATTCAGCCGGTGCCGCCTTCTCTTCCCTGGGTTTCTCATCGTCGTCTCTCGGATCTATATCTCCGTAGATCCGAGAACTATGCCCGAGCCAGGGCTCGGGCATTACTTGTCAATTATTCGCGTTGAGGATGCGGACAGGATTGTCCGCACCCTTTCCTTTTTCCCTCCGGTGGGCTTCTCGGAGCTCGGCCACATAACAAGAACGACCAGCCGCTTGGTCTCCGTGAACAATGCCTACTCCTTTGTCAGTCGGGAACTTCAAAGTCAAGCACCACGGGGCTAGTGCCGCCCTAAATTCAGCCAGGGCCGGCCGACCTAAGAAAACATTATATGGAGAGTCCACATCCAACACCACAAAGGGTAGAATTCGTACCCTCCGACGCTCGCCTTGTCCCAGTTCAACTGGTAACTCGACATATCCTACTGCATCAGTCGCAGCGCCGTTAAAACCGTGGATACGAGCCTTGGATGGTTTCAAGTCTTTTGTCTCTAGCTTCATCTGATCATATGCCTTCTTGAAGATGATGTTGACTGAACTTCCACAATCAATCAAAATTCTTTTTACATATGCTGGTCCGATTGTTGCAGATATGACCATGGGATCGATGGTCGGAGCCTCTATCTGATCAGCGTCTCTGTTTCTGAACACAATATCGTCTGTCATCACGCGCTGCTGCTTAGCAGGGGCCCCGTCCTCTACGTTCGAACAGCACTCGAAATCCGCATGCTTCAAGGAGCTCGCATATCGTTCCATCTCTTGCCAGTTCTTATCTGCGGGATGAGGTCCGCCGATAATTGTATTTATAACCAGTCTTCCAACAGTCCGGGCAGGCTCCTCTGGATGACGTGGAGCCGGTGCACGACCTGGGTCGGACGTTCCCTGTCCTCCTTCCTGCGGATCCTTCACAAATTCTTGCAACTTCTTTTGTCTGATCAATTTCTCGATAGCGTCATGCAGGTGTCTGCATTCTTCCGTGTTGTGTCCATAGGTTTCATGGAAGCGGCAATATTTCCCAGTCCGTTTCTGTTCTTCAGTTGATTCTTTCGGACGTGGTTTTCTGTACTGAAAAGTATTGCATGTGGATAGGTAAATGTTCTCAAGTGGGGCGTTTAGCGGAGTGTACTCGCTGTAGCTTGGAATTCTCGACTTCCACTTTCCCGCTCCTTTCCTCTTTCCTTGACTCCTTCCTCCGGACTCTTTGGGCTGCACAGGCTTATTCTGGACGTTGACCTGGACCTTTCCTGAATTGTCTCCAGATTGCTTCACAGCAATGTTGCTCTTAATTGACTCTTGGGCAGGTCCCGGTGCCTTGTCTCGTCGTACCCACCTAGCTTCCTCTCTTCTTATGAACTGGTGCGCCTTGGAGTAGAAACGCTCTAGCGTAGTCGGAGGTTTTCCTGCCAGCCAATCTCCGAATTCAGAATCCGGATCTACACCTCTCATCACAGCCATTAGAATTGCATGGTCGTTGGGATTACTGACTTCAGTTGCCGCAACGTGGAATCTTTGTAAGTACTCCTTCAGCGACTCTCCGGGATTTTGGATTACACTCGACAGAGACATCACGTCCTTCGGGCGTGTAGTGTGTATCCTGAATTGCTCAATAAACTTCTTTGCCAACTCCTCGAAATTTGATACGGATCGCGGAGGAAGTCGGGTGAACCACATAGTAGCGATCCCAGATAGAGTAATCGGAAAGCACCTACACTTGGTGGCATCATTTGCTCTGGCTGAATCCATCATCCATTCATACCTCATTACGTGTTGTCTGGGGTCAGTCTTTCCTTCGTATGCAGGAATGGTTGGCATGCTAAACTTCTTGGGGTAGGACGCTTGCAGCACAACATCCGTGAACGGAGTATGACTTCTCGACACTCCCCAATCGTCATTTGATAGGCCCTGATTTTCTTTCATCAGTTGCCTGATCATGGCTATCAGATCAGGTGTCTGTATGGAAGCTGGGAGGTTGGAGTCAGTTCTACGTGCCTGTCCATGCTGATGCCTCCTTTCTTGACGATCTGCCAATCGTGCGTCATGAGGTTCAACATTGTTAACATCTTGATGATCTGGAGCTCCCTCCTCCACCTGTACTCCGGTTCGGAAGTTCCCAGTCCTGCCCTGGTCGCGGTCTCCTGCTGTTCGAACAGCAGCATCTGCCCTTGCAGTTTCAGACTTACGGCGTCTGCGCCTGGGTGGCTCATCAGAAGAAGTTGAGCTGTCAGAAGAGGAATAAGCAGCTGGATTGCCCCCAGCATTTTGCTGCTGCTGTTGAGTGAGTTGTGCCATCAGGTTGGCATTAGCTTGCATCTGTTCTCCCAGTTGTCTCCTGCTTTCCCTAAGTTCTCTCATCAAGTCGTTGAACTCCACTCTGGTGACAACTGGAGTCTGTTCTTGAGCGGCAATCCCTGCACTCGGGATTGCTGGTTGATTGCTAGGTCCAGCTTGTTGCACGCTAGCAGTCTCTCGGGCATCCGCATTAAGAGAAGCTGACCTGGTACGTGGTCTTGCCATTGTAGAGTTATGGGTATGAACTCTGAGTAGGATCAGCGGATGTTCTATCAGTAAGTCGGATCTTCTTTGGGGGATTTATTCAATCCAGTAGCTTCAAAGCAGATCCTTGAGGTCTGAGAATTCAATTCTCAGTGAAAGCACCAAAGTGTTAGCACCAAAATTGGTCACTAACCTCATTCAGAAAGATTGTGTAGAGATAAAAGTGATGAAGATAAATTAAACAGAGAAGATAGTTCTAATTCAAATGCAGAAAGTAAGAACACCAAATTTATAGTGGTTCGGCGTAATTGCCTACGTCCACTTTGCTCAACTTTATTGATTTCCTTTATGGTTGATTACAAATACAATTCGTGAATCAAATGTTTGAATGAAGTTGTTTAAGTAGAGGAGATGAGTCTTGAAAATGGCAGAGTCTCCCCGTATTTTCTCTCCAAAAAAGCCTCTCTTTCACTGTGACCCTGCCCCTCTATTTATAGGCAAAGATGGGCTGGACTTCCCAAGTGGGCTGATTGCCGAACGTCCCAGCCCGAGTACAGTGGTCGCCGTATGCCGAGCAAGGTTCGCCGAACGATCTCCGCCGAACCATTCCTTCTATGCCGAACGGTGTGCTGGTTAGTTGTGTTGAATGTCTCCTGGATGACGAGTATTACGCCGAACACCATGGGATGCCGAGTACTCTTGTATGCCGAGCATTCTGGATGCCGAACAGCCTTGATGCCGAGTACTCTGGTATGCCGAGCGACCTACTCTGGTATGCCGAGCGACCTTGTATGCCGAGCAGTCTTGATGCCGAACAGCCTTGATGCCGAGTACTCTGGTATGCCGAGCAGTCTTGCATGCCGAGTGGTCTTGATGCCGAACACTAGTTGACGCTGAGCATAGATTGTTGCCGAGTGCCAGTTGATGCCGAACACTACTTGGCGCCGAGTACCCTTGTTGCCGAGTACTACGCCGAGTAGTCTCGATGCCGAGTGCTTTTGATGTCGAGTTCCACTGGACGCCGAACGCTAGCGCCGAGCATTGGTTGTCGCCGAACACTAACTGACGCCGAGCACTACGGATGCCGAACGCTATGGATGCCGAGTCCCACTGGATGTCGCGCACTTTGCCGAGTCCTCCTGGATGCCGAACAGTCCTTCATGCCGAGTAGTGGCCAATGCCGAGCACTCAGTTGCCTGGTCAAATCTCCAGGAAACAGGTGGTCAGTTAGGTTTATAAAAGTTCCTATAAAACTATCATTAGTCAATCATCAACTTATATGTTTACTAATAAATTTATAGGTTTATTATCACCATTAAATTATCAACAAAGTGTTACATCGGGGAAAAATGTATAAAGTGAGAGCTTAGAAAGAAGTTGTCTGAAAAAAAATTAAAATCATGTTTTTTTAAAATTGACTTGTTGAAATATATATTTTTGTACATACCAATATTTGATTAAAACGAGAGTCCAAAAAATAAATGTAAGTAAATACAACAATTTCATAAAATGAACGATGTTCTCTTTATTTCGTGATAAGTATGCAATGAAGAATATTTATATTCAAAGTATCATTTCTGCTATAAATATAAATATATATTGAACATGAACAGCTATATTCATTTCTTTGACTGTGCAACAAGAATGAGCAACTACATGAGTTACGATATCATCTGTTTTAAAGAGCTTAATTAGTTATAATGTCAAAAATGGATCACCAATTCGATATTTATTTTAAAATAATTCAATTTCAAAAAATTTATTTTTCAAATTTTGATTTTACATATGCAAAGTGTTTATAACTAAAAAATTAAAAAGCTTGTGAATTAATTGTGAGAATAGCTAGTCAATTCAATATTTCTAAGAAAAGCTATTGCATTTTAGACAGTAGTGGAAGTAGTGGCAACTTTCAAGTTACTAGTACTAATAACAGAGCAAAACATAAATTTCTACCATAAATAAAGTTCAAATTAGCTGTTTCTAGCTCTAAATGGGCTATCAATGGCCGTATATAGAACTTTATATATGTATGAACCAGCTCTAAATGAATTTCTTTTTCTAATTTTCATTGAGATTAGTTATGTGTTTCAATCAAAAATTACTAGTGGCACACAACGCAACTGTCGTTAAACTTGTTTTCTGTATTGTTGTTGTTCCAAAGTCGACAGTTCTTGGGTTTTGTTTTTACCATTAAAAATTTAACAACTTACCTCTCTGTCTTCGAAGTAATGTTGACTCGCTTTCACCTTTGACTATCCATTCTTTTTTTGTTATATGCATACATCATGATGTTTCGATCCAAATACACATCTACACATACCCACACTATCAACCTTATGCTACCATAATCCATTTATTTTCAATAACACATGGACTGATCACTGATGTGCAAATGAAGTTACTGAACCTGATTTTTTTTTGCTGTCGAATTGCAGGTGATACATGACCTACAATTTCTGGTTAACGAAATAGAAGGAGATTACCTTGCACACGTACTTGGAGTTCCTGAGTCTTGCCCTACTGATGTTTTGGATCTTGTGAAACAAAGTATTTTACAAACAAAGAAGTCATTAGGGGAATGTAATGGATACAATAATTGAAGCTATAGTCAAATTGTCTTTTGAGGTAACTTCATCCCTTGTATGTATGTGTATGTATATGTAAGTGTGAATGTATGTATTGATTTAACATATGTTTTGGGGATCTCAGCAACATTCAGGATGTCCAATAAAGTTCCAATGAGACATTCATCTTTTGTTCTAAGGATATTGAGACCACTCAAGACTTTCCTAGAAGGGGAACATATCAATCTGTTAACAGAATCGAACATAGCAGAGTTAAAGCTTAAAACTGCAAGACAGATTACAACTTGATACTATGATTTGGCAGCAAATGTTGTGAATGTGGCCAAGAAAATAGAGGTATTCATCAAAGACTATGTCAAGGTGCACAAAGGCATAGAGGAAATTCTAATACTGGCGAAACCACCATTTCTGATACCGACAAGTTTTGCATGCAATTGTTCCTTGATACTAAGGTATGCACTTGTTCAGTGGGTAATGTTTAGATAAAAGACTGCATAACATTTGATATCATGTTCTCATATGAATATTTAGCACAATCGTGATGTTAATAGTATAGGCTTGCCATATGTTATGTTCTTTTATAACAGTCCGCCTAATTAGACTCCTATATTTTTTAAATTTCTCCCTAGGAATATGGACGCATCTTGCGGGAATGGAAATCCATATTTAAACTGATTCATAATTGTAAACACAAATATATGTTAATTAAGCAATACTTAATATTGCTTAGTCACTCTTGATCTAGTATGTTAAGCCTCTTAAGTAAATTATTCCAACTAGATTAATATGGAATCAACTATAGCAAGAAGGATGGGAGATTCACGGTGGTCTGGAGGTTTGATCCTGTTTTAGGGAGACATTTTTTGCTAGTACCTAAATTCAGAACTATCTAAGTCGTATACAGTGTCATATAGTCTAGTTTACCCATGCAAAACAATTGGGTGGGCTGTACATGTTAGGATTTAATATTAATATAGTTTCGATGATTATTGTTGTGGTTCACAGTGTTTGTTGGTTGGTGAGAAATTTGAATTGACCTTGTTAGCCAGTACTTTAGTTTTCACTTTTCAAATTCAATGACTGTCCTTTGTAATTGAAATTATGCATTGCACTTCATTGCAACATTAATTAGTTGATTCTATGTTTTATATCTGTAAACATGTTAAAATTCTCATTTGATCAGTTACATCTAGGTGTTGTATACACAACTTCACTTGACTATTGGAAATATATACCTGCTTCATACCCAATATACTCTGGTGATGGAATTTACTTAGGTTTTGATTTTATAGAGTATAACAACTGGTTCTGTCATGTGGCATAGTGTATTTTAGCTATAAACTGAGAATAAACACATACATACACACACATATATACATAAACCATCATGTGGCAAATATATTATTATTATCATTATTTATTAATTACCATCTCAAGTGCCAAATCATAAGATATATTCTCTATCATATTACTAATCATATATAAACTGCTATTATTTATTTTCGGGCTTTTCTAAATCATTTAGTCGAAGATTATGGAAGCACCGATCTTGAGTGGTTAATGGACATTCCTCCAGAAAAAGCTTAGCAAGATATCGAGCAGTTTTCTTTTGCAACGACAAATATATTATTCCAGCTTATTTTATGATATCTCTATCTGCAAACAAAAATGCTTACTTTCTACTTGTAATATTTGAGTCCAAAATTTATATATATTACTTCATTCAGGGACTACCTTCTCAGCATTAGGGGAGTAAGGCTTACTTTCTACTTGTAATGTTTGACACTTCCCCACGTAGCCTTTCCTGTAGGAACTCGTAATTTAAGATTTTTATTAATTTTAATTTATTCATAAACTGGTATTTTCATATTATTATACGTCTTTTCAAATTGATGACGCAGACGAAATTCCTAATGTTAAACTAAGCTTTGAAGAGTTCACATAGAATTTGCAGGCATATATAAAGGCAAATAATATGGATATACAAGATGGTGATTTGTGCAAGGACTTGGTTACCATCGATTCGAAAGCTGCGTCCATTCCTATGCCTAAGCTCAACTACGTTAGCAGACTCCGAACTAAACATCTAGTGTATGCTCTTAATCTCTTATTTTAGTTTATTGCATAGTTAATGAATCTGCATCTGTAGGTAGGGTAAAATGCTCCTGATTTGGATAAACTGCCTAACTAGATGTTTAATTTGTTTTGTATCACAGAATAGACTAAAATGCCATTTATGGGTGAAGAAACAACATTAATTAGCAATTTTTTTATACTAACTGTATTATGGTGATCTTGATGAAATAAGTGTATTCTGATAGAATTTACACAGATGCTAATAATTCTCTTTTATGTTATCACCTTCCCATAACCATTCTTTATTAGTCTCACAAATCTAATATAATAATGAACAGACATCAGCTGCATCTTAATTGCATAATAAAAGTGTGTGTGTGTGTGTATATAAATTAAAGAGAGAAGTTGTGTTTATTGTGTGGCCTATTTGTATTCACGTAAGATATGCAGTGAACTGAAACATACTTCTTTTATAGAAGCTTTCTTTTGCGCTTCATCGTCGGATATTAAATCAGTCTTCCCAAAATCAAAGTAATTAAGTATCAGATCATCGCCGGATATTAAAAACCATTGCTCCGTTAAAGAGTTATACAATTAATCAAATAGATCCCACACTCAAAACCAAACCCACATGCCCATAAGGTCCTTTTCAAATTGATTCAATTAACTCCAAAGTACTACATGTACGTATCTACAGAACAGTCACTTTGAAGTGCAGCCTCCTTAGACACATGAATCTTATTAAGATCTATATTGCAAAAATATGATTGCAGGCCAGAAAAAAATTTGAAGTTTTGTATTTAGTTTGTAATAAGAGAAAGTGAATATGAAATAATTTCTTGTAAACCTAGCATCAATCTATCAGATGAATAGAAGAACAAACGGTACAAAATATGACATACACATCAGGCTTTAAAGCCAAGAGTAGAAAAACGTAGGATATAATTCCAGCAGCCCATGCACAAATTTACCCTTAACGTGTTCACTTCGTAGCAAAATGTTTCCTTATTGAAATGGTAAGTCAATCCAAATTCATTCATAGGTTGGGATTTTACATCCTGAGATATTTATGCCACAGATTTCTTTTCCCATTTAAACGTAACATTTAATAAAACCTAAACATAGTGGGGTACTTGTGCACAAGGTTTACAGACTTCAGCGTTTTTAGTTTTGTCATCAGAATTAATGCAACCACCTACTGCAATAACCTTAAATCTATTCTAACCTCAGTTTTATTATCTCAAAGTTTTGTTCTGATTTGTGAAGTGTACTGCAACTTACTATCAAAAGTTGCATTGGATATTGTATTTTCCTATTGAAAATTGCTTAAACACTCTGTCAATAGCTTAAATCATAGCCCCAAAAAAAGGAAGAATTTTTCTTATAGTAACTAAGAGTATCCATAGAAGGGTTAGGATGTTTCTTCGGTTTATTAGTTTGATGGAGCGGCTGCTATGGTGCAACTGCATCGGCATTGACTGATTTGGGGATTTCGGAGATAAGGGTT
This sequence comes from Allium fistulosum, assembly GCA_030737815.1. Classification (NCBI taxonomy): domain Eukaryota; kingdom Viridiplantae; phylum Streptophyta; class Magnoliopsida; order Asparagales; family Amaryllidaceae; genus Allium; species Allium fistulosum. The sequence continues at coordinate 590,819,401 of CM060905.1, read as the reverse complement.
TTGTTGAGATGCATTATACTTTGGGTTTATAATGATTGGAGAAGTTGTTGAGATTTCGACTCTAGATGAAGACGAAAAGATTTCGTGTTGCAACCCATTTTGTTTTATTTTCGCAGAATAGTGTCCCAACACATTTTGTTTTATTCTATTATTCTGTCTTATATCAAGCAAACCATGATATTTCTACATTATTTTTAATGTCCTAATTGCTTATTTGATTATTGCAGATGTTAGAAGAAAATATCAAAAGCAAAGCAAGATGAACTCAATTGTTTGACTGGCCATAGCTATAAGTAAGTTGTTGATACAAATATATATGAAATATATGTATGGACATTAGAAAAGTAGCTCGAACGATATGTATGAAATACTATGTATGGATATGGAAAAAATTGTTCGAATGATATGTATGAACTACTGTATGAACATGCCAAAAGTTCTTTGAATGATATGTATGAAATATTGTGCTTTAATTCATATATTTTTTGTTAGTGAAAATCTTTTATGCTTATATGCAAAGAAAAAATGGGTAAATTGATATTATATATGGGACAAATTGAAACAACAATAGATAAAATCTATAAATTAATATTACATTTAATAGCGTTTAAAAAACGCTATAACCATAGGAATATGAATAACAAACGCTATAATATAACTAAAAAACGCTATAGTAATATGCAAAAAAACACTATAGAAATATGTAAACCAGTGCTAAAAAATGCATACCAAACGCTATAAAATATGCAAGGAAAACGCTATAGAAATGTGCAGTTTAAACGCTATAGGAAGAAACATGAGATAATATTTTCTATAGCATTTTTGCTTAATAGCACTGAGAAAACGCTATAGAAAATTTATTTTGCATAGCGTTTTCATTCATGCTATTTAAAGTTTATGGTCTACCATAGCATGTCGTTCCAGAGCATTCTCTGAAACGCTATGGTAAACTATAATAGCGTTTTTCAAACGCTATAGAAGCCCCAGTTTGTTGTAGTGTCGCATGATTGAGAGGGGTTGTTCGCGATGTTTGGGTGGTGGCGCTGAGGGCCAGGTCGAGCTGGTGGGTCGCAACGTGGAGCCGCGATTGGGTCTGGATAGATGACTAGCGACGCGACTTCGTCATTGGTGGTGAGTTCGATCGAGGGGAAGGTCGACAGTTTTGTAGATGGATGGGTGGCCACGACGACGTGTTCGAGCTAGGGTTTCGTCGTTTTCGACCTCCACTTGAGGTATTTTCGTTTTTCTGGTGTTGTATTTACAGGTTTTTTTTATGATATATTATATATTTACAGAAAGAAATAAATATACGATAAAATATATATATATAAATATATGCAGTTTTTAAAAATTTTATATGCATGCAGTCTAGAAATGAAAATCTACCAGTTTATTTTAATAATGTATATTAGTGATTAATATGGTTAATAAACTTATTTAAGTTATTTGGTTATTAAAGAATATTTTAAAAGGAAAATTGGTTTAAACTAAATTATTATTAAAAAGGGAATTGATTGTTCGATTTATTAGAATTTTAATAAATTGTATAAATTGTTTTATACAAGGTCAAAATTGCAAAGAAAACAAACTGGATTAGAAATGGATTGCAAAATAAAAGCAAAGGTGAGATCTTCTCACTCAAATTAAAAGTTGGATTTGTAGTTATTGATTGATTGCTGTTTGGATGTGATATAGTATATATAGTAGTATATAGCAATATACATATACTGGAATATATATATATATTGGTGATTGATTTTCCCGCATTATATAGCGGATGAGACCCTATTGCGCCGCATAATAGCGGATGATATTTTACAAATCCCATATACCGCGATATTCCACCTCGAAGGTATTGTGCTAACATCTGTGGATGCAGGGAAACAGGTTGGAGGGATCCAACTAGATTCCTCAAATTATGTGAATTTGTTTCATATATTGTGATGTGATTATTTATAATCGGTGTATGATTATATCTGTGATTGAATTTGTTGAAGGCGATGATTTAGCCGAATGTATTTTTGGTATCGTTGGATACCAGAAATAAATAAAAATTGGATTTTTGAAATTAGAGTATGAAATTTTTAGTAAATTCTTTTTGAAAGAATTTGGTGAATTTAAAAGAGAGAATTTAAAAGTATAAAGTTAATTTTTGTAATCTTATCGAATTATTTCCAAAAATATGGGAAAAGATTTTTATAAATGGATTTTGAATAGTATTATTCGGAAGTTGGAAAATTTATTTAAAATGGAATTTTAAATGGTTTGGAAGAGATAAAGGAATTTATTTTAAAAAGTGATAAATTTGTTTGAAATCCAATTAATAATTGATTTGGTATTTGAAGATAAATCTTTGGGAAATCGATATGAAAATTTATTTGGTGTTGAATAAAAATGGATTTTGTGTTGAAATGAATTTAGAAATCGATTTGCAAATGATTGATATTTGGTAAATAAACTTAGAAATCAATTTGTAATTGATTTGGTGTTGAAATAAATCTGGAAATCCATTTGAAAGTTGATTTGGAGTTGAAGATGAATATTTGAGAAATCGATTTGAAAACCGTATAAAAAGTGAATATTTGGGAATGTAAATTCAAAATGGAATTTATAAAGGAAAGGGAAATTTGTTTTAAAATAAACACCGATTTATTTTTAAAAGTGTGGAAATAAATTTATAGATTTGGGATGTAAATTTGAAATAAATCGATAAGGATTTATTTAATCGGTTTAAATGGACCATTTTGAGATGAAGTGTGAAAATGTGATTTGAAATTGGTTTTCAAACGTTGAAGTGTGGAAAATATATATCTTGTGAAGATATTTTGAAATTTAATAATTTAGGAAAAATTATTTAAATTGGTTGATTGTTGTGAATGTTGTTTGATAGTTAAATAACCGACTATCAATAATTGCCTTTGAAATGGCACTTGATTTGTTTTTAAAACAAACGCTCATTATTCGGTTAAGCCGGGAGAGGACTTTGTGCCATATAACCCATTTCGAATAATAATACGACGATATGGATCGTATTGAAGACCAGTGGTGAAGACCGTATATTTTCGAAAATGAAAGGACAACGCATCGAATGTCTCTGCACCGAGTTGCTCCGGTATAGAGATTTATTTCACTCTTCTTGTGATGGGAAGTCCGGACGTGATTAGTGAATACCCGGATTGCAAGGGCTTCTTTGGAAGTGCCTTCGGTTCTGTTCGATCCCAGAACGGACTTGTATGGATGTGTGTCTGACATCACACTTTGAGATGTAAAGCTGGTTTCTATCAAATACATTTCTGTTGGTGGCGGAGAATTTATTCTCTTAGCTTAACACCCTTCTCTGAGACGTACGAGCTCAGAGGTTATGTAGTTGATGGTTACTAGTGATACATTCCCAATTTGGTAATGTGGCATACGAAGTGCTGTTGATCATTTGTTGATCAAAGCGTGGCTTTGTGAAAAAGTGTGGCTTTGTGAAAAAGCGTGGCTTTGTGAAAAAACGTAGCTTTGTGGACGAGACTTCGTCGAGCCTCACAACCCGGTAATGGTCGAAACGGGAATGTTGCGGCAAGGTGTTTAGGGGTCGCGCCCCTAGGGTATGTCATTTCCTTCTGGATAAAAGGTGATATCATGGTATGGAGTCCAGATATTTTACCTATGTTGATGCTGCAAATTTATTATACTTTGTGGTTGTTGCTTTGTAATTGAGGATCCTCGGATAAAGGTCGGTAACGACCGGTGGATGGCATAGCTCGTGTGTTAGCTACCTAATTACAGCTGTACAGCGTGAGGTAGCGTCGGCCTTGTGTTTGCAGAGACCAGGTTGACTCTCGGGGCGTCTTTCCAGGGGCGTTTCCATTTCAGTGTAAGGAAGTTCCTTAGCCTGACCATTTGTTGGAAATCCAAAGAAACAATACGAGACTTGTACGGTTTTAGTTGTAGAACCTGCCATTTACTTATGGTGGTCACCACTGTTTAGATGGTAACTATAGTAGGCATACAATAATGGTTGTATGCTGGCTAAGATTGATATTATACTTTCGAAATGTTTTCCATGCTAGACATTAATAATAATATCAACTGATTTTTCGTAGTAAGCATCTTTGACTATCATAAGAAGAAATCTCCTCCAATTCTGCGTTTGCATTGTGTGTGTGGCGGGAGGTCTTATGGTAGTTTCATTTTCCAAAAGCATTGCGAATCTGTTTTATTTTCTTTGTGAAAATAACTGTTTTACGATCTCACACCAGTCACCATAACTGACCTGGAGTTTATTGTTCCCTTCCTAAACTCTGGGTGGCCATAATTTTCCACACGGGCAACCTAGAGTTATGTTATCAGGATATTCTGGATATTCTGGAGCTTTGGAGATGAGCTGGATGGCGAGACATACACTCGTACTTGTTTATTTATTCCGCTGTGTATTCTGTATGAGGACAAGTTTATATAACTGTCCATTGTTGTATTGAGTTGTATATTTACTCTGATTGATGTATGTATAAACTGATATAGTCTTTTGTTTTAAAGATTATTGATTCATCTATTATATATTGTTCCGCTGCGAATGTGAGATTCTGATATTGTTTCTGTTTTTCTGTTCTTTCTTTTCTTCTGTCTTCTTCTACCTCTTCTTTTTAACCCTAATGGTTCGGTTTTCCGGCATTCGATTGCACGGCATTTGATACAGTGGACGTATTAATGTCGACTTTCGAGCGTCGAAAAGTCTAAACGTTACAGGGATCTTATTTGAATCTCTCCAAAAGAATTTTTGGAAGACTGTCATTGAATGACATATTTATATTTTGAACATAAGTTTTGTAAACTAAAACCAAATCAGTTTTATAAATAAAGAAATTCATAAAATGTTTAAGAATACTTATTCTGTTGCATTGAGAAACAATTGTTGTTACTTGAAATACCAACTTCATTGTGAAGAAATTTCTTTGAGGAATTATTGGTAGTAAAATAGAATTAGATACGATCTATAGATAGAATTGATTAGATGGATGAAATGAAATTAACTAACCTAAATGAACACAACGCAATAGAGTGTCTAATAATTATTCTCACACATCGAAGAGAAACTGAGTTTCTTATCAATGTCGATGATATATAATCCTTGATTGTTTAAACCATTAAGAGTGTTAACTCTATGATATGGTATGATGCGCATATCCAAAAGAATTCCAAATACGCTATCAAAATACGATTTTAGTAGTCGTAACCTAAGGGATGTGATCCATCGGCCATGATGGTGTCTTTATGAGTAAGACTAATGTAGTTGGAATTAAATGAGCAATGTTGATAAGAATAAAATCGCAAATTTCAATTGTTGAAATTAGCGTAATAGATTCGGTATTCAACGTGCCCAAGTTAATTCGGATTTACTCTCAAAATTTCCACTTGATATGACTTTATGTTTAGTACGTATGTATTGAAATAGAAAATTTTAAATAATGATTTAGAGTAAACCGTTTACACATAATAACCAAAATGTCTCGAAATCAGTGGGAACGATATTGAATTTGTGAGTCTGTGGATATGATTTAAGAAATGATAGAAAGTATCATTTTATAAGCATCGAAATTGAACAAATATTTTGATAGAAATATCAAATAGTTTGATTATCAATCAAAATGCAAAGGAAACGTGTGTTCATAAGAAAGAATGTTAAAAGGTACATTGATATTTCTAAATTATAAGTAAACAACACGTTATTGATTTTAAACGATGTACTTGTGTTCAAATCAACCTTAGTTGTTTTAATGCTCAATTTTGTATTGTAAATGATGTCTTTTATAGTGAGTATTAAAGATATTGGGAATGTCCCAAACACCTTATTAAATTGTTTAATATGGAACATGTGAGATGAGTTCCTTATGTATTGGCAATAGGAATTATCGTACATACTATGTTGTCTACAAGATCGTGATTTTTTTGTGTATTTGATACATGAAGCAAATATTAAATCCAAAATGATATCACTAAAGGGTTGTTTGAACCGTTCTCAGGTATTTATGAAATACTAGAGAATTATTTAAAGAAACAAAAACATCTTATGAAGGAGTGTTCGGACTCACACTTCATAAGTGATATTGAGTATAATATGTCAATAATAAATTCAAGTTAAGAATCTTTAAGTTGGAAATGTTCCAAATGAAAACCATGGTTGATTCAATGAAAAAGGCTAAGTACATCGTCTAGAATAGTACCACAATAAAGACAATATATATAAAATATATGTGTACAAATTTATAACTGAGCCGATTCCAAATGTGGAGTATCTCATAACATTGTTATATGTTAAAAATGTCGCCATATAGTTCATAACAGAACTTAGAGCTCACTAGAAGTCGAGAGACATACTATGAATTATTCCACATGATAAAACAGTTTATCGCTATCGGAAAGAGTTGATTGACAGAGTAGATAATTAAAACATAATAGCTTACCCGTTCACAAAGAGACTAACCCAATTGTTTTTGAGAAAAACGATTAGATAAGTTGGAATAAGATTCCATAATTGACCCCAAGTGCAAGTGGAAGATTGATAAAGTTGGGGGTATGCCCTAGGGACAATTATGTAATTTGTTGCATATATCTAACTCGTTGACCAATCTTGTTCTAAATGAAGTTATTTTCTTTCTATTATATACTTGATATAATGTGGTTATATTAATTAATCAATTTAATTAAAGTATATTTAATAGAAAATCCATAAATGGTATGTTTTGTGATAGTAGTTACAAACTGTTGTAACCGTGAGTAATTTATCACAATGAAATAAATATACCGTTTTAAATGTTCCTAGTCAAGATGCATAGAGGCTGGATATCGATGTATCTGTTGAGACTAGAGTACGTAATGTTCTCAAATGTTGGACAATATATTACTCATGACTGCTGGGGGCATCAAGGGGTTACGTACTGATAGTTATTGGATAACTATGAAATGACTCACTTGATAGTTTTCGGTTGGTTAATATAACTAAGGTCAAGCAGAGAATATCGATGTGACTAATTTACACAGTTATCTCGATTTGAGAATACTGTTGATCTTCAATGTGGAAGCTCCTTTAATTATAGTTAAATCGTGGCACGACGTCCATTGAACGACTATAGTTGGGTCGAGTGGAAGCATTGGAATTGAAACACTATTCAAGAGAGGATTTGTCTCCTCAGTTATATAAGGTTAGTATCACGGTCAATTGAAAGTCAAAGTCTCTGGTCAGAGCATTTCAGTTAGTAATAATTGTTATTATTGAGCCAAAGACTTTTTGTCTGGACTATAAAGTTGAATGTGGATGTTATTGGAATTTTGACCATTATCAAATTCCATAAATACAAAATGATATAGTTTTGATGAAGAGAAATTGTGTAAATAATTGTCACTATAAGGTACCGCTTATAATAAGTAAAATTGGATTTTACCAAAAGATGTGTAAGCGATAAATTCGACCAAAATATCACACCACCTGCTGAGTGATGTGTGAACGTTAATATTAGAGTAGTTCGATATATATCACTGACTTAATTTACACAATCATAATGATGAATTCTCTGAAAAACCACATGATTTAATTAGTTTATAAAATATTGTAAATTGATTAAATTAATTGATATTTGAGAAATATTAATTATTATTTATTTGATGTTTGGAAGTTTTTTTGTAATTATTTTAATGCATTTTTAAAAGTTATATTTGTGCGCATTGATATATGATATCGATGTAATTTAAATATAATTGTATGAAATGATTTATGAAAGTTTTATGTCACTTGATGCCATAATTTATGGAATTTTATGTCATTTGATGACATAAGTGTAAAGAAAGGATTGGAGAGAGAGAAACAATAAAGAGAATTAATTGGGGAAGTTTTAATTAAAGAATGAGAAAAGTTTCATTTTTTCAAATAAAACATATTCTCTAATTCATTTGTATGTACAATTCATTCATCAAATAGAATAAAACAAAAGTGGTTCATCCATCTCTTGCAAGGATAGGATTTGGATCTTGAAGATCTAAGGAAATATCATCATTCAAGGTATGACTTCTAGGCAACATCCTAAGGGGAATCCATTTTTAAGGCGTGTTTCAAGCCTTTGGGTAATACGATCTTTGCAAAATCCGGAGGCTGAGTTCTGGATTTTGGAGTTTTGATTCATCATTCAAGGTGTGATTTATTGGCTACATCTAAAGGTAATCTTCAATTAAATTCATCTATATATTCATATGATTAATAATATTAGATTCCTATGATTCACTTCATGTTTCAATTTTTCATCTTGCAACGTGTAAATTAAATATGTCTTATGCTTAGTTTGATTAAATCATGTTTATTGTATTATTTTTATTTGGATTTATGTTTGTTCATCAATTCCTTTTATTGTATGTTTATGATAAATTGACATATTTTGATTCTCAAAATCATTTTGATAAATTATCTTCATTCTCTGTATTGTTTAGATCTGCAAATTCTTATCACAAATTTACATATGTCTACCTTGTTCAAATCTCTTTTATTTTATTTTGAAAACTTATGAAATTGAAAATTGACATTGGTTGAGATTTTATGTATATAATGACATAACATTCACTTATTCAGTTGCTAATGAATTACATATATGTTAAGTTGTCTACTATTCCTTGAAATTGATCTTATTCATATGTTAAATTCGTGTGTATAATTGTTTCAATCTTTGTCTTAAAAAAAGGAAACTTTGATTTAAGATTATTGAATGGACTTTAATGAAAATTATAGTTCTTTGTTGTTTTCTATATTTAAAGTTTCATGTAAAATTTAAAGTATTGTTCCATTCCTAAATTTAAATTTTAATGAAAGCTGTTACGTTTAAAATCAAAAATCTTTTATAAAATGTATATATATATATATATATATTATCATATGCTACAATACTTGCAAACGTATGTTGTTCAGATCTAAATTATTGAATTGTAATTATCATATATGTGTAGAATATAAATGCTTAGTTTAATTCAAACTTGTACAACGATTATGAGCAATAATTTAACAATTTTGTTTTTAAACCTTTCTTAATTGAAATCATATCTATTAACGTTAATTTTGGACTTCAAATTATTTAAAACAACCAATAGTTTTTCGCTTTATATGTATGTATGCATCTATAATTATTATGAAAGTATGCATACATTTCATTAATAAAAATTAGATAACATAGGCATGTGTAAATTTGATTGACAAGTAGTAAACGTTATTTAGTATATTAATTGTTATAATTAAACAAGGTAAGAAATGAATGGTTTCTCTCCTTTTATATTGTTCCATATCTTAAGAGAGGGAAAAAAATAAAATGTTTTCCTCCTTTTATATTCTGTCATTACCTTCTCATTATTAATTGAATAGAGTAAGAGAGAGAGAGGGAAACAAATGGTCCCTTGCTCTTAATTCATCTGTACATATTTCATTTATACACCACTTGTATACTGCACTTACTCTTCACATAAATGAATGTATTCGGTACATTCATTATAATACCTGTAAGTTGAAATTAAATTTAGAATTCTTTTTTGCCAAATAAAATAAAATATTGATTTTATTTAAAAGAAACTTAGAATAGTAAGTATATTTAGACTTCATAGACCCATTAAAGATCCAAAATGGTAAAAAAAAATTAAATTCACCCATTTCTTCCGTTGCGGGCTAGCCTAGTTCCAACAGTTGCTTCCTTAAATTTGGTTTTTTTGAATTTCAACTGTGTGTTTGTGTGTGTATTCACCCCCGGTTTGTATTTCCTGAGTGTGCAAGTGTGAGATGCAGTTGCTTTCTTCTTGCTGTGTGCACCCTTCCACTTTATTTCTGTGTGCATTTGTGATGCGATTTGCATACTGAACCATGTTGTCGCTGCTTGATCGCTAAGTGGTATTCAAGTGTGCATGTGTCCATGTTGATGCTCAGTTGTACTTCCTGGCTGCATGCCTTCTTGGTTTGTTTGTTATATGTGTGTGTGCACCTGACCTTTCTTGTATCATATGTGTACCTATGCACTTGCACTTTACACTGTTGTATTTCCTATATATGAGCGCATTTTTGCTTGTATATCACTGCACCATGTATAATTCCTCTTAAATCTTCACTTACACCTGCACTGGCCTGTTGATCTGCATCATTGATGTACCCTTTTTTCTTTTTTCTATGTGCATTGTGTGGTGTGGCACTACTTCATTCCGTGCTTGTGTTGTGTTCATTACTCTTTCATGTGCTTGTGCCTTTACTTGTTTGTGCACTTGCACTAGTATTCTACCTAGTGTGCATGCTTGTCTGATCTGGTTTGTACATGATCCTAATTTCAGTTAATAGTCCATGTGTACACTTAGTCTTGTTTCCTGACCATGTGCTCGAACCTATGCACTTCAGCCTTGTTCATGCTTTTTAAAATTGATATGTACATTTGATGCAGCGCAACCCTTATTTGGCCAAGGCATAAGTCATCTACGACTTAAGGAGGCGGTGATGAGTCGTCCACGACTCATCTGGAAAACCAAAGGGGAAGGCATAAGTCGTCTACGACTTAAGGAGGCGGTGATGAGTCGTCCCCGACTCATCTGGATGGAAGATATATGTCGTCTCCGACTTAAGGAAACAGGTATGAGTCGTCCACGACTCAACGAAGATGAGGAGGTAAGTCAACCACGAGTTATGGAAGAGGCTGACATGAGTCGTCCACGACTTAAAGACAGAGCTATAAGTCGTCTATGACTTAAGAAGAAGGATCCAGGAAGAGCAACACGAGTTGAGAACAAACAAGGGATAAGTCGTCTACGACTTAAGAGAAGGGATGAGTCACTGCCGAGTTAATCTGAGCCGTTGTTTCTTAAGTCGCTACTGGAGTATAAGTCGTATGGCGTCTGTTTGTAAATATGTTGAGTCAAATGGAGTTGATAAGTCGGCAACGACTTAAAAGATGTATTTTTCTATGTTGTATTTTCTGTTTGCTAAGTCGCTAGGCTTTCTTGTAATAAGTCGTGAGTCGTATGCTTTGTAAATAAGGAGTGTTGATTTGTTAAGTCGTGTACCTGGTTGTGACATTTGTATTGTAAGCTGATAAGTCGTATACGACTTATGATGAGTCGTAGGTCAAAGATGATGAGTCGGAAACGACTTAAGACTTAGGAAATTTTCTGGATATATGTTGTAGCCTATAAATAGGCAAGTTGTATCATTTGTAAAGGTTGTTGAATATTGAATAAAATTCTCTTTTGTCAGCTTTGTGCTTTCAATTTCAATTAGTAGTCGAGTGTATCTCCTATCTGCACTTACGTCATTCGAGTGCGCTCGAATCATCGTTTGTTGAAGCCGATTCACGGTATCTTGTGCGCAAGATCAACGTCGAAGAATCGTAGATCTCTTTCCCGGCATCTTCGGATCAACGAGACAGAGATAGCTAGAATTCGGCATCTTCGGATCAACGAGTTCGGGCATTTCAGTATCCATCAATCCACCGACTACAACTTTCATCGATTTTCATCGTTTTGTGATATCCGCTGCGTCAGTTTGGTATCAGAGCTTGTTCTAGCCAATCATAGCTAGATCGAGACTTGGAGCCTATTCATTTAGAAGTTTGAAGTTGTTTGATCGAGAAGTTTGAAGTTGAGCCGTGAGCAAGTGAAGTTGTTCATCATTATTCGAAGTTGTTTGATCGGATTCGACTTGGAGGACGAAACTTTGTCCATCGTGTTCATCGCGATTTGCTACAAAGTGGAAGTTTTCGATCCGTTTCATTTTGGATCAAAGTCCGAATTGTGTTGGAATTTTGAAGTGTTTGTGAAAGTTTCAAGTATGCCGCCCAGAAGAGCTAATCGCCACCAAAACGTAGAAGCTTTGTATCGAAGAGAAGAAGCTGATGAGATGGAGCAAAGAATCAATGAGAACTTTAGTGAAAAGCTTAACGAAGGAATTGGCCGGTTAGAGAAGCTTATGACGGAGATGAATCAAAATCGGAGAAGGGTTTCACCAGAATCTAACCATGGGGGAAGTAGAGTCTCGCCACATTCAAATCGAGACAGAAGTGTTGAAAATGATCAAGGGCGTGGGAGGAACGTGAATGATCGTGAACGGAGGAATGTCGATAGAAGGGATGAAGGTGGAAGACGTAATGGTAGTAGAGATGTTGGTGGTCAGAATCGACATCGTTATGCATCTGATTTTGAAGAGGAGTATGATGGTGGTAGTATTCAAGGAAGAGGTCAAGGAAGAAATTACTCTGAGTATGATCACAAGTGGGAGTCGAGGATGAAAACTGAAATTCCTGAATTCAAAGGTGGTATGCAAGCGGAGGAGTTTCTAGATTGGGTAGCTAATGTTGAGGAGATTTTTGACTTCAAAGAAGTTCCAGAACATCGTAGAGTGAACTTGGTTGCTACGAGGCTGAGGGGTAGAGCTTTGGCATGGTGGCAGCAAACCAAACTTACACGTGAACGAATGGGAAAGTCAAAAGTTGAATCTTGAGAGAAGATGAAGAAATTGATGAAAGCAACGTTCTTACCTTACAATTATCAATCTTTGATGTATCAACGTTTGCAAAACTTGAGACAAGGGACGAAATCTGTGAATGACTATGCTGATGAATTCTATCAACTTATTGCAAGGAATGATATTATGGAAACAGAAGAGCAGCTGACCTCTAGATTCATTGGGGGATTGAGAATGCAGATTCAGGATATGGTTAATATGTTCGATCCAAGATCTGTGGCAGAAGCACATCAGAAAGCGTTGGCTTGGGAAAAGCAAGGGAGACGAGGAAGTGGTGTGTTTACTAATTCTAACAATCAAGCGAAGGGTGTTGGAGGAAGTTCTAATGTTTCTAAAACTATCAGTAGACCAGTGGTGAAGGAGGTTGAGAAGGCAAGGGTTAACAATGGTTTCAAATGTTACAATTGTCAGGAATTGGGTCATAAAAGCAGTGAGTGCCCAAAGCCAAAGAAGAGAACCATGATTGTAGAAGTTGACGATGAGGATGTGGATGGAGATTGTTCTAATCCAGCTGAGGAGGATGAGCAGGATATTGCGTCAGGAGACGAAGGTTGTAATCTAATGCTGAGGAGATCGTGTTTAACACCGAAGCAGGAGGAAGCTAGTTGGTTGAGAAGTAATATTTTTCAGTCAACATGTACTATTCTGGGGAAGGTGTGTAAGTTTGTGATTGACGCAGGAAGCTGTGATAATATTATTTCAACCGAGGCTGTGACAAAGTTGAAATTGAAAACAGAGAAACATCCGAGTCCATACAAGTTAGCATGGTTGAGAAAAGGAGGAGAAGTGAAAGTGGATAGACGAGTTCGTGTACCATTCTCTATCGGGAAGAAATACAAAGACGAGATCTGGTGTGATGTCGTAGAGATGGATGTTTGTCATTTATTATTGGGAAGACCATGGCAATATGATCGAGCAGTACAACATGACGGTCGGACCAATAGTTACAGTTTTATGTTTGAAGGCACGAAAATTATCCTAGTTCCAAAGAAGAGACCACAAGGAGAAAGTAAGTCAGAAGAAATTGAAGAGCTGAAAACTTTATTATCTTTGAAGGAATTTGTTAAGGAGGTTGAGAAAGAGCCTGAAGTGTTTTTATTGATTGGGCGTGAGAGCAAAGAAGAGGTTGAAATTCCAGAAGAAGTTAAACCAGGTTTGAAAGAATTTGATGATGTATTCCCAGATGAGTTACCAAAGGAGTTACCGCCTTTGAGAGACATACAACATCAAATCGATCTTGTTCCGGGAGCAGTTTTGCCACACAGACCACATTATCGAATGAGTCCGAAGGAACATGAAGAGTTGCGGAGGCAGGTAGAAGAATTGCTTGAACAGGGGCGTGTGCAGGAGAGTTTAAGTCCTTGTGCTGTACCAGCTTTATTGGTACCCAAGAAGGATGGAACGTGGAGGATGTGCACCGACAGTAGAGCATTGAATAAGATCACAGTCAGATACAGATTTCCGATGCCGAGGCTTGATGACTTATTGGATCAAATCAGTGGGTCCGTAATCTTTTCTAAGAATGACTTGAAGAGCGGTTATCATCAGATTCGCATTAGACCAGGGGACGAATGGAAGACAGCATTCAAGACGAGGGAAGGCTTGTATGAATGGCTGGTAATGCCGTTTGGTCTATCGAATGCACCAAGTACATTCATGAGGGTGATGAACCAAATTTTCAGACCGTACATTGGGAAATTTGTGGTGGTTTACTTTGATGATATTCTGATCTACAGTGTTAGTATAGAAGAGCATGTTCAGCATTTGAAGAAAGTGTTAATTATACTTCGGGAAGAACAATTCTATGCTGCTACAAAGAAGTGTGTCTTTATGGCGAGGAGTGTTCTATTTTTGGGGTATGTTGTTTCAGAGAAAGGAATACAGGTTGACCAAAGTAAAATTGAAGCAATTAGAGATTGGCCACAACCCAAAACGATAACGGAAGTTCGAAGTTTTCATGGGTTGGCTTCATTTTATCGGAGGTTTATTCCACACTTTAGTAGTGTGATGGCACCTGTTACAGATTGCATGAAAGGTAAACAGTTTGCATGGACAGAGGAAGCAGGGAATGCTTTTGGGAAGATCAAGGAATTGCTGACGTCTGCACCAATTCTAGTGCTACCTGATTTTCAGTTAGTGTTTGAACTACATACTGATGCATCCAAGGTTGGGATTGGAGGAGTGTTGAGTCAGAAGGGACGTCCAATTGCATATTTCAGTGAGAAGTTATCAGGAGCAAAGATGCGATACAGTACATATGATGTGGAGTTCTATGCTGTTGTACAATCTATTAAACACTGGAGACATTATCTATTTCAGAAAGAGTTTGTTCTGTATACTGATCATGAAGCATTGAAGCATTTGCAAGGGCAAGATAAGATTTCAGCCAGACATGCATCGTGGATTGCATATCTACAACAGTTTACTTTTGTTGTGAAGCACAAGTCAGGGGTGACGAATCGAGTGGCTGATGCTTTAAGTAGGAGGAGTCATTTGTTAACTACACTAAAGGTTGAAGTGACGGGGTTTGAAATATTGCCAGAATTATTTGAAGAAGATCCTTATTTTGCAAAGCTTGTTGAGAAAGTCAAGGACGGAAGTACTGATGAATTTGTAATGGCAGATGGTTTTCTGTTCAAGGGAACTCGATTATGTATACCAGATTGCAGTTTACGGTTGAAGATTGTGAAAGAATTGCACGACGAAGGTCATGTGGGTAGAGACCGTACACTACAATTGATTTCGCAATCTTACTTTTGGCCATCAATGAGGAAGGAAGTAGAGAGGTTTGTGGAGCGTTGTCATATTTGTCAGGTTTCGAAAGGAACTGCGACTAATGCTGGTTTATATATGCCGTTACCTATACCAATTAAACCATGGGTTGATGTGAGTATGGACTTTGTGTTGGGGTTGCCGAGAACGCAGCGTGGTAATGATTCCATTTATGTGGTAGTTGACCGATTCTCGAAAATGGCACATTTTATTGCTTGTAAGAAGACGGCGGATGCTGTTCATGTTGCTCAGTTGTTTTTCAAGGAGATCTATCGACTTCATGGATTGCCAGAATCTATTGTGTCAGATAGAGATACTCGATTTCTGAGTCATTTTTGGTTGAGTTTGTGGAAAATGGTCGGGACGAAGCTGAAATTTAGTAGTGCTTATCATCCGCAAACTGATGGACAAACAGAGGTGGTTAATAGATCATTGGGAAATTTGTTGAGGTGTCTTGTTCAAGATAATCTGAAGAGTTGGGATGTGAAGTTATGCCAAGCAGAGTTTGCCCATAATCATGCTGTGAATCGAAGTACTGGGTTCAGTCCATTCCAGATTGTTTATTCGAGCTTACCGAAGGGACCGTTGGACTTAACGGTAGTGCCACAATCAAAGAAGACAGTTAAGAAAGCTGCTGATTTTGTTGAAGGGTTGACGGAATGTCATAAAGTCGTTCAGGAACGATTAGAGAAAGCAAATGAGAAATATAAACAATCTGCAGATATGAAACGACGGAATGTTGAATTTCATGAAGGTGATATGGTTTATGCAGTATTAACAAAAGATCGTTTTCCAGTGGGCGGATACACCAAGTTGAAAGCCAGGAAAATTGGTCCGGTGGAAGTTGTGAAACGAATCAATGAAAATGCTTATAAACTGAAGCTGCCAGATGATGTGTATACATCTGATGTATTCAATGTTAAGCATCTCGTACCATATCATGGGGATGAGTTTGATGGGGATGAAGAGTGTGCAAATTCGAGGTCGAATTTCTCTCAACCTGGGGAGGATGATGCAGCGCAACCCTTATTTGTCCAAGGCATAAGTCGTCTACGACTTAAGGAGGCGGTGATGAGTCGTCCACGACTCATCTGGAAAACCAAAGGGGAAGGCATAAGTCGTCTACGACTTAAGGAGGCGGTGATGAGTCGTCCCCGACTCATCTGGATGGAAGATATATGTCGTCTCCGACTTAAGGAAACAGGTATGAGTCGTCCACGACTCAACGAAGATGAGGAGGTAAGTCAACCACGAGTTATGGAAGAGGCTGACATGAGTCGTCCACGACTTAAAGACAAAGCTATAAGTCATCTACGACTTAAGAAGAAGGATCCAGGAAGAGCAACACGAGTTGAGAACAAACAAGGGATAAGTCGTCTACGACTTAAGAGAAGGGATGAGTCGCTGCCGAGTTAATCTGAGCCGTTGTTTCTTAAGTCGCTACTGGAGTATAAGTCGTATGGCGTCTGTTTGTAAATATGTTGAGTCAAATGGAGTTGATAAGTCGGCAACGACTTAAAAGATGTATTTTTCTATGTTGTATTTTCTGTTTGCTAAGTCACTAGGCTTTCTTGTAATAAGTCGTGAGTCGTATGCTTTGTAAATAAGGAGTGTTGATTTGTTAAGTCGTTAAGTCGTGTACCTGGTTGTGACATTTGTATTGTAAGCTGATAAGTCGTATACGACTTATGATGAGTCGTAGGTCAAAGATGATGAGTCGGAAATGACTTAAGACTTAGGAAATTTTCTGGATATATGTTGTAGCCTATAAATAGGCAAGTTGTATCATTTGTAAAGGTTGTTGAATATTGAATAAAATTCTCTTTTGTCAGCTTTGTGCTTTCAATTTCAATTGGTAGTCGAGTGTATCTCCTATCTGCACTTACGTCATTCGAGTGCGCTCGAATCATCGTTTGTTGAAGCCGATTCACGGTATCTTGTGCGCAAGATCAACGTCGAAGAATCGTAGATCTCTTTCCCGGCATCTTCGGATCAACGAGACAGAGATAGCTAGAATTCGGCATCTTCGGATCAACGAGTTCGGGCATTTCATATCCATCAATCCACCGACTACAACTTTCATCGATTTTCATCGTTTTGTGATATCCGCTGCGTCAACATTGCACCTGAGTTGAGCCCGACCCTGCTTTGGCTTGACCTTGTGCACACTTGCATTGTGTTGAACCTTCGGGCTTGAACTTTGCATTTGTCCCTGAGAGATAATCGATTCTCGGCCTTGTGATATTCATAGTGATACACACTGCATATCATAAGCTGTTCGTGCAAAGTTAATTTTTGTTCGTGCCTAAAATATGAAAACAAACAACCCAAATAACCGAGGCAATATTAAATCACAACTATAAGTTTATTTTTGTCATTTCTGTTTGTTTTTTTCCATTTTGATGCATTATTTATTTGACAGGTATAGTGGACGACTGAATACGGGCTGGAGCAAGAAGATATCAAAAACGAGGATTTAGGGAGCTGGGAGCAGCTCACACTATGGTGGTCTTCGATGCCGCCATGAATATCTAGGAGTGTGAGCAGTATGAGCTGAAAGACTCTCATATTGTTTAGAAGGCAGGGGCGAAGTAGCCAAACCCAACCCCTATCTATCGTCGTAGAAACTGTTTCTCTGAAAGATTACGATTCTCGGGTATCCAATCAATTAGTCTTCCAAACCAACTAAACCCGGGAAGTGGAAATGAAATTGTAGGGTGAGGGGGAAGCTCAAGGCTCTCGCTCAATTCGCTGGCTTAGTAGACAACGAGGGCGTAGCATGTAGGAGATCGAAAACAAATTCTAGTGAGAGTAAAAATGTTGCATATGAGAGTGTGAAATAGTGTATGATGAAAGTTGTATTGTATTTGAAAATGTAAATATAGTGTAAGCCAAATGTGTACTATTTGAATTTGAATTGAAATAAAATATTTGTTTAAATAAAATTGCAATTCATTTATTTTATTCTGTGAACAACATATAAGTGTAATTGATATTCATATTAGCCAATATTTATATGTTGTCTAATAGGAAATTTTAGGAATGATACTATAACATCAGACAATGTATGGTTTTTTTAGTTAGCGTATATCAGATGACGTGGCATATCTGTGATCTGATGTGCAATAAGTCGGCATTAAATTTAACAACTGATAGATATGCTTTCAGACAACGGAGCATATTTGTCGTCTGATGCATTTTTTGGCATAGTGATATTTGATCTGTCTTTTGTTCTTCTTCCTACAATAGGATGTAGATCTTTTCGATAACAAATTAGAAGTGTCTGATGATGCCGTCGTAGAATCATATCTGGAGTACGAGCCAATAAGTATATTCTGAAGTTGGTTCCAAACCTTAAAGTATATAGACTTCCATTTACTTCTGTAGTGAAGCTGTCATAATAAATTATTGTAGTTGAAAACAATGAGATTTATGTTTAGTGTGACCGGTATCTTAACACACTAAAGCTTCTTGTTTCCTTTTTGATTGCTTATATTTTTAGGCTATCAATTTGAACCTAATTGATGGAACTGGAGTTTGAATCCCAAACCTTCTGTATGCATACCACATTACGATATTAAAATAATAACTGAGAATGATACAATTAAACTTATTTAGGTGTGATTTGAACAGTTATATCTTAATCTGGAATCGTTTGACATTATCACAGAGTTGGTTTATTTTTTTATTTTTTTACCACTGATTTCACAAATGAGCAAAAGCTCAAAGGTCAACTGATCAAATCTTCGGAGAATTTAAATCACATTATGAGTTAATATCTCTAGAAATTTTCGAATACTGTAAATCAACATTAATTGTTTACTTTAGTTATCGATCTGAATGTTATATTAGCTATTTAAATTGCCTAAAAGGTAGATTAGAGATAATTTTGAATGGCTAGAATATATCATAATAATTTGATATCATTTGGGGTTTATTTCTCAGATGTAGTGTTTAAAAAAAGCGGTTTGTGGTTACTCTCTCGTATATTAATTTTACAAAAGCATATTATAGCAACTTTCTTTGCAATCTAATAGCCAACAATCTTTTTAAAATAACATTTTTTCACAGAAAAATTCTCAAAAAATTCCAAAAATATCCATAGTAAATGAAAAATCATATGGTCTTGCTGAAATTATTCTCATTATCTGGTAAGTATATAATTTACTCTTGTTATTCTTCTGAACAAAATGAAAAGAAAGTGATTCAATTTTTTCACTTTGGTTGTCTATTCTTAACAACATTGTTTTTAATAATCTCATAAATTAGTTGTGTACAAACATGATATGTATGCTATGTCTAATCTGATAGACATTTACTTTATTCTTATTCATAAGTTCAAACTTCAAACATCAATCCCGCTATAATCTTACTAGTTTCTTTGTTTTTCCATATTCATAGAGCTTCCAAGCTGTATTGCGCTGTGTTAAGTACTGGGCGAAAATGCGAGGAATCATTCTCCTGTAAGGCACATTACTGCCGATCCTACTTCATTACTGTCATTGTTCTTTTATTTTTATGCTCTTACAGTATTGAGAGCTTGATTATGGTTGATGTGATACCTGATTCCATCGTCGATGAAGAAGAAGGAAGTTGCGGAGGAGAAGCTGACGAGGAAGTGCCTAGGCCAAAACCCTAGTTGCGGTGGAGGAAGAAGAAGCGACGAATTGAGAAGTTGAAGACATGATGATTTCGTTCGGTGAAGTGATGCTAGGGATATTGTTCAGGAATTAGGGAATGAGGTTTTGGAGCGGTAAAGAAGAAAAAAATTGCCGAATGAAACATTTCGTTCGACGATTTGGCGAACGAAATATTTCGTTCGGTGATTTGGAGCATACCGGTCCAAAATTCTTTCGTTCAGATGTTGTAATGCCGCTCCAGATGAGTGTCAGCCCAGATTTATTATTCAACTGCCGAACCAAGCTTTGAACAGAATGTCGGTCCAAGTGATTCCAAATCAAGTAAAGGCCGAACCAAATATTTGGTTCGGTATTGGACCATGCCGATCCAGATCTGAGTGTTGTTTGCCGAAACAGATGTTCCAAACCAAACCTCAGGACTGCTATATAGCAGCTACCCCTCCTCATTTCTTCACTCTATAAATAGTGGAGCTTCTGTACAACAATGACAGCCATCCTAGAGAGCTGAAACTCTGCAGAATTTTGACTGTATTGTTAATTCTTCTTATGTGTAGCCTCCAAAAGTGAGTCAATCTTGTAACTCTAATCTTTCAGTGATTAATAAAATCTCATCTTCCCAAGTGGACGTACACTGCCTTGCGGTAGTGGAACTAGTATAAATACTGGTGTTATTTATTTTCTACATTGCATTGATTTGTGACTATCTGTTCTGGTGTGTTTATCTGTGTTTGTTTCGTCTCACTACAATCACGATCCAGTTGTTTTCCGCTGCGTTGGGTTTTTATTTCCTTAGACTGGTCATCTAAAAGAATTTTCCCCAACAGTCTGGTATCGGAGCTGCAAGGTTGATTGAGAAGTGTTAGACGCTATAGCAGGAGATGAATCAACCCTAGTTGTTACAAGACCCTATACTAGAGGGATGTATATCGCGTTAGGATCATAGTTGGCAATTGAGAAATGGAATGGGGATAAAGACTTCGAGAAGTGGCAATGGAGGATGAAGGTTGTTCTAATGAGAAATGAAGTCCATCCAGTAATGTTTGCCCTTGAGGAGTTGACGGTTGACATCTCAGTCGCGGAAAGGAAGGAGATGGAGAAATGAGTGTTTACTACTTTACAACTAGCTATAGGAGAGAATGCTATCTCAGAGATTAACAGTGAGACCACTGCTAGAGGCATTTGGACCAAGCTAGAAAATCTCTACTTGAAGAAATCTTTGACTAACCATCTGATATTGCTGAAGATATTTTTCACCATGCGGATAAGAGAGGGTACTTCAGTGAAGGAACATCTTAATTTCTTTGATGATCTTGTGATGAAGATAAAGACTGTCGACTTGAAGATGGATGAGGAGCAAATGACAATGATTCTTTTGTGTTCTCTTCCGAAGCGATACACAAGTTTTGCTAATAGCCTTATCTTTGCTAGAGACACATTGACAGTGGAAGATGTGAAGTCTGGCCTTCTATCCGAGGGCTTGAGAGATCAGATGAAGGAGATAAGTGAAGGAAATAGAGGTGGAAGTAGTAGTCACGACCTGCTTATTGGAAGAGGTAGAGAAGATAAGAAGAATTGGCACTCTAGAGGGCGTTCCAAGTCTAAGGACGGGAAGTGCTTTATCTGCAAGAAACCTGGTCATTGGAAAAAGGATTGTCCAGATTTGAAGAAGG
This sequence comes from Allium fistulosum, assembly GCA_030737815.1. NCBI lineage: Eukaryota > Viridiplantae > Streptophyta > Magnoliopsida > Asparagales > Amaryllidaceae > Allium > Allium fistulosum. Next base: position 590,797,811 of record CM060905.1, on the reverse strand, counting down.
AAGATGACGGATCTTCATCATTTGCGATGGAGAAGTCTGTATCTGACGATATGTTGTCTGCAACAGTATCAGATATATCAGACCATTGGGTGCTAGACTCGGGGGTGTCTTTCCATATGATGCCTAATAAGAATTACTTCAGTTCTTTCATTGGATGAGAGGGAAGCTCTATTCTTATGGGTAATGATGCTAGCTGTAGAGCAATGGGTGAAGGTACAGTGAGGATCGGGATGTTTGACGGAGTGATACGCACTTTGACAGATGTCCAGTATGTTCCAGGTCTTCAGAAGTCCTTAATTTTTTTAGGACAATTAACATCTTTGGGATGTAAGGTAACCATCGAGAAGGATAGTCTGAAGGTTTTGAGAGGTGCACTAGTTCTTATGAAAGGAGATGTGTTCCGAAATCTGTATTTGCTAAAAGGAACCACAGTTCTTGAAGAGTCGTGTGTTGGAGTAGACAGTTCTCGTGCTTTGGATGCCACAAGGCTTTGGCATCTCAGGTTGGGTCATATATCAGAGAAGGGCTTAGAGTTGCTTTGAAGACGGAAGATGATCAAAGGAAGAAGCTTCGACAAGATGGACTTTTGCCAAGAGTGTGTGTTAGGCAAGCAAACTAAAGTATCTTTTGGAGTTGGACTCCATAGATCGAGGCGAGTACTTGAGTATGTGCATATAGATGTTTGGGGACTGGTTGCTACTCCTTATTTTGGAGGAGAAAATTATTTTATCTTTTTCATTGATGACTTTTCTCGGAAAGTATGGATGTATGTGATAAAGGCCAAATCAGAAAGTATTGAGAAGTTCAAAGACTGGAAAGTTCTTGTTGAAAATCAATCTGGTTCTAGGTTGAAGGTGCTGAGATCTGATAATGGCGGTGAATTTGTCTCTAGGGAGTTCCTCGACTTTTGTAGATAGCATGGCATTCAGAGACATTTCACTACACCCGGTGATCCGCAATCCAATGTGGTTGCAGAAAGGATGAACAAGACTCTACTGGAGAAGGCTCGTTGCTTGAGATTGATGGCGGGCTTGTCTAGAGGCTTTTGGGCTGAAGCATTATCAACTGCAGCGCATATCATAAATCGAATTCCATGCTCAGCCAGAGATGGGAAGATTCCAGAGGAGAAATGGAGAGGTAAAGCAGTGTATCTTGGTTACTTCCGAATTTTTGGTTGTCATATGTACGTTCACCATACAGGTGATGAAAAGTTGGAGGCTAGAGCATACAAGGGCACACTAATGGGATACACCGATGGTATCAAAAGGTATCGAATTTGGAACCCTGTTGATTGGAAGATTGTTCATTCCAGACATGTTACTTTTGATGAGTCTGCTATGTTTAATCCGAAGGAGAAGCTACCTATCACATCAGAAGATTCTGATAGGCCTAAAGAGATGGAAGAAGTTCCCATGTTCCAGCCAAATAGTAGAGTTGCTGTTGATGCTGTCGAGGAAAACACAGTTGATGAAACATCACATGATAGTCCACAGTTACCTTCTAGTAGTGCTGGTGATGTGCATGAATCTAGAGGAAGTTCAATTCAAGGTGGAACTGAAAGGAGTTTAGGTGAAGCAGTACCTATCCGGGTCAGTCGGAGGACTATTAGGCCGCCCGAAAGGTATGGTGATTGGCAGTTTGTGAACCTTAGTCTTGGTGATCAGTTTGACTATGCCCTACATATGGTTCTTGAGGAGCCACTTGACCTTGATGAAGCTTTGAAGTCATGTGATAGTTCGAAGTGGATGTGCGCTATGGAAGAGGAGTTAGAGTCATTGAAAAAGAACAAGACTTGAGATTTGGTACCACCTCCTCAAGGAAGTCGAGCCATAAGTTGCAAGTGGGTGTTCAAGGTGAAGGATGATGGGAGATACAAGGCTAGACTAGTTGCTAAAGGGTTTTCACAAAGAAAGGGAATGGAATATGATGAGATATTCTCTCCAGTAGTGAGGTATACGTCCATCCGCATTTTGCTCGCTATCGTCGCAGCTCATGACTTGAAGCTGGAGCAATTGGACGTGAAAACCGCTTTCTTGCACGGAGACTTGGATGAGACCATCTACAAGAAGCAGCCAGAATGATTTGTTTTAGATGGGAAAGAAAATTGGGTTTGCAAATTGAAAAAGTCTTTGTATGGACTTAAACAGTCGCCTAGACAATGGTACATGAGGTTTGACTCTTTTATGCTTTTACTTAGTTTTGATCGTAGCATCAAAGGCACTAGTGTGTACTTCAAGCATTTAAAGAATGATATATGGGTGTATCTACTCTTGTACGTGGATGATATGTTGATTGCTTTCAAGGATAAAGCTGAAATCTATAGTTTGAAGCTAGAGCTAAAAGTAGAATTCGAAATGAAAGACCTTAGAGAAGCAAAGAAAATTTTGGGTATGGAAATCTAAAGGGATAGAAAGCTAGGACTTTTGAGCCTCACTCAAAAGGAGTGCATTCGAAAGGTGCTTGCTCAGTTTAGCATGTAAGGGGCAAAGACAATCAGCACACCCATGCCTTTGCACATACAGCTTTCTAGTAAAGGCTCTCCGATCTCGAAAAAGGACAAGGCTTATATGATGAAGGTTCCATATGCAAGTGCAGTTGGCAGTTTGATGTATGTCATGGTCTGCACCAGACCTGACATTGCACAGGCTGTTGGATTGCTGAGTAGATTCATGGCGAATCCAGGAAAGATGCATTAAGAAGCAGTGAAGTGTATCTTCAGATACTTTAAAGGAACTCCAAACCATGGACTTGTCTTTGGCGGCAGAGGAAGAGATTTCAGCTTGGTTGAATTTTGTGATTCCGACCATGCCGGTAATAGAGATCGAAGGAAGTCAACCTCCGGATATGTGTTCTCCATTGGTGGGACAGCGATCAGTTGGAGAGCGAGGTTGTAGACGATTGTGGCTTTGTCTACTACAGAGACAGAGCTCATAGCTGCGGTTGAAGCAGCCAAGGAGGCGCTTTATTTGAGGCGACTGTTGTGTGATTTGGTTTTCGTATATGAAGGCGTGGATGTGTATTGTGACAGTTAGAGTGCAATTCACTTAGCCGAAAATTTGGCATTCGGCTCGAGGACGAAGCATATTGAGGTGAGAGAGTCGTTCCTTGTCTCGATGAGTGAAGAGAAGCTAGTTCGTCTTCATAAGGTTCACACAAAGGAGAATGCAACATACATGTTTACCAAGTCATTGCCTATTGCTAAGTTTGAGCATTGCTCGGACTTGATTCGCTTAATGAAGTGCTAGGTGCCACGGGGTGGCACGGGGGGAGAGTTGAGATGGTTCATGGAGACGTTTGTTTTTATGGTGGAGATTGATAGGTTCTACACGGACTTGGTACTTCGAACACTTTGTTGACGGGCGGTGGCCCTGCCGGAGTTTGTTGATAAAGTGTAATGGGTGCTCATATCTTTGTTTTTCATTTTTTTACTGTTTTCTTCAAAAGCAATAAAAATTGGTGAATCAGAAACAATTATAAGAAAAAAACGAAAATATGGCTTTGCCGAAGCTCATTGGGTAAGTATCTATTGCTTGGAGCATGAAGGTGTAGATGAAGTTAGATAGCTTGAATGGAATTTGGTATCAAGGTGGAGATTGTTGGATGTGATACCTGATTCCATCGTCGACGAAGAAGAAGGAAGTCACGGAGGAGAAGCTGACGAGGAAGAGCCTAGGCTGAAACCTTAGTTGCGGTGGAGGGGGAAGAAGCGATGAGTTAGAAGTTGAAGACGTGAAGATTTCGTTCGATGAAGTGATGCTAGGGATATCGTTCGGGAATTAGGGCATGAAGTTTTGGAGCGGTGACGGAAAATAAATTGCCGAATGAAACATTTCGTTCGGTGATTTGAAGCATACCGGTCCAAAATTCTTTCGTTCGGATGTTGTAATGCTGCTCTAGATGAGTGTCTGCCTAGATTCAACTACCGAACCAAGCTTTGAACAGAATGCCGGTCCAAGTGATACTGAATCAAGTTAAGGTCGAACCAAATATTTGGTTCGGTATTGAACCATGCCGGTCCAGATCTTGAGTGTTGTTTGCCGAACCAGATGTGCCGAACCAAACCTCAGGACTGCTATATAGCAGCTACTCCTTCTCATTTTTTCACTCTATAAATAGTGGAGCTTCTGTACAACAATGACAGCCATCCTATAGAGCTGAAACTCTGCAGAATTTTGACTGTACTGTTAACTATTCTTATGTGTAGGCTTTAAAAGTGAATCAATCTTGTAACTATAATCTTTCAGTGATTAATAAAATCTCCTCTTCCAAAGTGGACGTACACTGCCTCGCGGTAGTGGAACCACTATAAATACTGGTGTTATTTATTTTTCTGCATTGCATTGATCTGTGTCTGTCTATTCTGGTGTTTATCTCTGTTTGTTTCGTCTCACTACAATCACGATCCAGTTGTTTTCCACTGCGTTGTGTTTTTTATTTTTTTAGAATGATGGGATTTTCCCAGCAGATTATTCTACATCCGTTGTTTTTTGAGGATTCATTTGGCAATACTTGTTACCCATGTTGTTAGAGATTCCCAAATTCTGGTATAAGTTCACTTTTGACCATCTTTTTCAACTGTTTTGCACATGTGATTTTTTTTATTACGCAGGTATGCCTTTTGTATCCTGATATACTTCCAAGGATTTTGTCTTTGCACTTAGAGCAATAGATCCCAAACACACGGTGTCTTCCAATTGCGAGGGACACCGAGGACACTGCTTTTCTGTATGGACTCACAGTGTCTTGATTTATCCGACTTTTACTAAAACAAAGCCACGCAGAGGGACTCACACTGCATTACAGTGTCATAAAAGAGGCGATTTTTGTGTTTTAATCTTGTTTTAGGGTCAAGGGTTCCCAACTTTTGGGCTTCTCCCTGTATTTTTTGGTGAGATATAGAACATGTGCATTATCTGAAGGATGTTGTTGATATTTTTGGAAGGCATGTCCTTGAATTTTTGTACAAGGCATTTCTGTTGTATTGCTCAGTGTACATGAAATTGTTCTTGAAGGTTTATATGAGGTCAGTTACCAGGTTTATGATCAATTTTATTGTTGGTTATATTTTTACTGCTTTTTATGTTATATGATCGACTCTCAGTTAGTTTTGTGTTCTATAAGTTGTTGGTATTTTCGGTATAGAAGCATTCCTCTTGAAAAGAAAAACTGGTATTCAGGAGAAGAAAACCTTTAAACAAGCACATAACATTGACCTTATATGCATTCTACTTATGTCCATTTGCTACTACAATCCCACTATTTCCTGCTAACATCATATACTTATCTTTCCTACTAAAATTAGTACATTCAAAACCCAAAGCTTTACCTATCACACCTTGAACAAAATTAGCCATCTTTATACTGCTCTCCTTACCATTTCTAGTGCCGCTAGTATCAACTCTGTCAAGAAACTCCAACTCATAACACATTCTAGGATTCATCAGGTAATAAATCGAATCAAACGCCTTGAACCCTCCTGCAGTTGTAGCATAAAACATACTGAACTTAACATCAATGGCAACAGGAACAATTTCATCGGTCAGTTCTGAGAAAAGCGGACTAAACCGAAGCAAATACGGCTCACGACAAGTGGTTCCTTCTGGACAAACCACAACACTATTTCCTCGACTTAAGTATTTTTCTATCATTTTGCCATCTTTTTCACGGTTTCTTGTTAGTCTAACTGTCTTTATAGGAGATAAGACTTCGGATAATCTGCTTAAACTGTAAGTGACTGCTGTTACAGGCTTGTTAAGTGCTACAGATACGTATATTGGATCAAATAAAGTTCTGTGATTGCACACAAAGAGTCGACCTTTTTGTTTCGGACATGGTGCAGGCAGTGACCCTTTTAGTTTGTAATCTGTTGAGACTGAAGATAGTATGAGGGTTGATAGTTTGTATGGAAGTGTTATGCCTATCACAAGCCTTATGATTGCTAAAGGAAAAGCTACAGGGAGCCAGATGTACATGTATAATGTGTTTATAGGTGTTGGGGTGAATGCAATTCTACCATCATGAAATATTAAGGGCTTTGGGTATTTTTCTCTGGGTAATGGATGCCATCCCTTCTTTTCTGCTTCAGTTACCAGGTATATTTCCTGAATTAAGATAGACAAACAAAGAGAAAAGTATTACTGGTGGTAGTAGTAGTAAAATAGTTGGTTGTGTAGCCAAAAATCTTTGCTCGATTTCCTATCCATGCTTAATTGTCAAATATACAGGAAAAATTGAAACAGAAGATAGAAATGAAGGAAAAAAAGAACCTTGCAATGAGAAAAGAGTTTTGATTGATTAAGTGATGTAGAGGAGCTAACAACACCAATGAAACAGAAGTCATCTTTTGAATCATACACTTGTATGTTTTTCTCAGTTTCCTCGACCAAACCAGTGTAAAATCCCAGAAATACTTTCAGCTCTTTTCCAACGACAGTATCTACCTCCAAATATTCTTTCAAAAAGCTTTCAACCATAATCCTTGGCATTTTGCTTATACAAACACTTTTCTTTGCATTCTTCAACACTACAAATCCTTCCAATCCTACATCTTCCAGGAAAAACTTTGGTAAAACCGCTCTTCCAACTACGAACTTCTCTTTCTTCAATCCACAAAATGATACCATAATCATAACTTTTATCATAAAATCTTTGCTAAAACAAGATATTATTGGATATATAAGTAAGAGGATAAGACCTCTCAAGAAACTTCCTCCTTCTAATGCCACGAGCATGAAGTATGGAAAAACTGAAGAATTTCTTAGAAGTCCTCCTTCGACATCATACCAAATATTTTCAGAGGAGATAGCAGTAGTAAAAGTAGGAAAAGGTTTTGGTTTCTTAAATTTATTTTGAGTATGAGATTTAGACCATAAAAAGTGTGACATTTTGGCTATAATATGAGATTGCATTGTTGCTGCACGGGCTTCTTATAGATGTTATATTGTGCCACTTAGTGTTGCTTGTCTACATTGAATATACAACGGTATATATATCACTGGTAGGTTTCATTTTTTGATCTTAGATTTCTTGCTACTGTAAATTGTAAGAAAGGAATTTTAATCTTGACTATGGAAAGAGACCTGTCAAAAGCACGACACCTAACCAATTTGTCATACATCACTATCCTTATTGATTTTATCAACTGTTTATTGGTAAAAAATATACTTCTACAAATAATCACAAATTAAAATATGTACCATTATGATGTGATTATGCAATGCAAACAGAGGATAGTTGTTATCAAGGCCATCTTCAATCCGATATCAAGATAGTACGTATGTACTTTTAGAGAACCACATATTATAACAAAACCAACTGATGATGTGCATGGTGGTTTCCGAGTAATTATATATGATTTATTTTATTAATTGTCTGATGTGGGACTAATCTCAACACGTATAACATGATAAACATGACTTGTGAAAAAACTTAACATTTGAGTGATGCAGGGGCGACCCAAGTGAAATTGTTGTCCTAGCCGAGTTCGAAAAGATACCCCTAAAATAATAGTTAATGTGACAACAACTGAATTCTGAACACTTGTTATACTAAACAATGAACCATCCACTTAAGATAATAACACAACTATTACTCTATTAGCTAAGTTGTTCTTTAATATTATATTTTGAATTATTTTAGAGAATCCGCATTGACCTCCGTCTTCACCGTTGCTCCCTCTACATCCATTGCCCTAGATGGCTGCCTTAGCAGCCTACCCCTAAGGCTGGGCTGGAGTGGTGCCACAAAATATGAAATCAACTGAATACATTGAAGAGTGAGTGTTTATGCATGACAATCAATTAATGCTTATATTTAATAAGCAATTATGTTGAGAATATCATGTGTTGCATATCTTAAACTTTGTTCTCTTTTGATGTATAGTTACAAAACGAGTTTAACTATGCCCTCATAAATTATCGCTGAAGCATGGATAGCGAAATACCAATTACTTGCAATCGAAAATAATGCATGAAAGTGGAAAAAACCTAGAATCTAAAATTAGTGTTATTTCATGAATTTTATTTGCATAAGGGCAGAACCAGTAATGACTTGTTCAATTGAAAAAATGAACTGAACAAGCCACAATGCAACCAGATATGGCTTATTCAATTATCGGTGACCGGTTCTAAATGATTTTGTGGCTAGTGAACTGAACAGAGAACTAATTCTTAAATCGGCGAAAACATTGCCGTTTTATTGCAAATTAAACAAAACAACAAAGACTTTACCGTTTTATATAATAAAACGGTAAAGTCTTTGTCGTTTTACTTATTGGTGATTTTTTAAAAACTAGTTTCGTGATTGGTTTTTTCTCTTCTGGGTCCTGAGCTTGTTTGCTTAGTGTAAAAAGAAGAGGAAGAGTGTGACTAAACACATGTCTATTGTTGGTAATGGTCTAATCACTAAAGTCACCAAAGAAAAAATTAAAATAGCGACGATTACTTGCAATCGAAAATAATGCATGAAAGTGGAAAAAACCTAGAATCTAAAATTAGTGTTATTTCATGGATTTAATTTGCATAAGAGCACAACCGACAATGACTTGTTCAATTGAAAAAATGAGCTGGACAAGCCACAATGCAACCAGATATGGCTTGTTCAATTATCGGTGACTAGTTCTAGATGATTTTGTGGCCAGTGAACCGAGCATAGGACTGGTTTTTAAATCGGCCAAAACATTGCTGTTTTATTACGAAAATAGATTAAAACGGAAAGACTATGCCGTTTTAACTATTTTCGCAATTGCAAATTAAACAAAACGACAAAGACTTTACCGTTTTATTTAATTTTTATAATAAAACGGTAAAGTCTTTATCGTTTTACTTATTGGTGACTTTTTTAAAAACTAGTTTCGTGATTGATTTTTTCTCTTCTGGGTCCTGAGCTTGTTCGCTTAGTGTAAAAAGAAGAGGGAGAGTGTGACTGAACATGTCTATTGTTGATAATGGTCTAATCACTAAAGTCACCAAAGAAAAAATTAAAATAAAAAATAGCTAGGCTCGTTCAATCCACATTTTCATTATAAAATTTTATGTTGAGAGCTATCGACATAAAAAGTGAAACGTAATTAGCAATCAAAAAAGTAGTTGAAAAGTAACTAAAAGTTAACCCTCTTCACCGGACAAAATGAAATTTTGACAAAATAAATGTTGCAAGCTTTTCCTATCGCTGTTTGGCAATGTCAGCCACAAAACTTAGTTGGACGAAAGAAGATAAAGGGGAAGGTATTGGGACCAAGTTCGAAGAACGTAATTTAGTGAGACGCGTGCACGTAGAGGAAAGTTCAACGATATCCATATTTTGTAGTATTCATGTGGTTATTTCCATCACACAATCTGATTTAATTAACAGAACTTTTTTAGAAAAACGTACTTTATTAAATAAAATAAACTTCATATATTTTCATACCATGTCTTATCAAAACTCCACAACCCTTATAACCTAAATGAGTGCATCGTAAGAAAAGAAAAATACATATTATTTCCATACATTAACATTACAAAGAAACAGTCAAATAAAAAGATGGGACCACATAATAAAAAAGATGAGACCACCTGATCAAATAGATGGAGGAGTATAATAGAAGTTTCTCTCTCTTACATATCATACTAATTAAGTCAGAATGTAGGGTGGAAATCAATAGACTCGTAGTGCTGCAAAATATGAGCGCCATTAAACGCTCTATATATATACACACACACACACTCACTTCCATCGGTCAAAATACGACCCAACCATTTACCATATTTGTAAATGAGTTGGATCAACTCATTTATGAATTTTATTAAATGGATCATGGATTGGTTTGACCCATTTTCAAAAGGGTTGTAAATTGGTAACCCATTTATTAAACTTAAAATTCAAAAATATAAATTTAAAAGCGATAATTTTGAAAATTTGAATTTTTTTACTCGGATATTTCATCTTGTGAAGCACACTATAGTTCTCCATAGTGACTAACAGTTGTACTTAGAAAATAATAGGCTACATCTCCATATTTGAACATGCCTAGGCAGAAGCCGCTATTTTTTTTGTTAAAGCTGCAATAACTCTTTATACTGACTCAGAATCAGGCGGGACTTCGACCGATGAACTCCGACCTAAATTACGAACAAAATGGAACACTTGGGTACTTCATATTGTGAACGCACACCGTAATTCTGCATGGTGACTGACAGTTGTACTTAGAAAATAACAAACTACATCCCGATATTTGAATTTCGCCTAGGCAGAAGCCACTATTTTTTGTGTTCAGAGTGCAATAACTTCTTCGTACTAACTCGAAACCATACGAGACTTTGATTGATGAACTCCTACCTAAATTACATACAATATGGAACACTAAGATATTTCATCTTTTGAGCGCATGCTGTAGTTCTCCATGGTGACCAACGATTGCACTTAAGCAAATAACCTACGTAGCAGGGATACTTCAGTTAGGTGAAGAAGCGCGTGTCGCGTGCGCCACGCGTGCGGGGGTGCGTCGCGGTGTGCCGCGGTGCGTACGGGGTGCGCCTGGTGGCGTATCCCCGCATTCCAAGGTGCCGATTCGTGGGGTGCGCCAAATGGTGTGCGGGAGGGGCAGAAATTGTAATTATACAGCACTTTAAAAAAAACACAGACCCTTTCTTTTCTAAATCGATCGAGAGAAAAACACGAAAAGAAAACCCTAATCTTCAGACTTCGTCGCCGTCGCCGTCGCTCATCCCGCCTTCGCTCTTCTCGCCGTCGCTGACAACCATCGCCGCCGCCGCTCATCCCGCCGCCGCTCCTCAGCCCGCCGCTGCCGCCGCTCCTCAGCCCGCCGCTGCCGCCGCTGAGTGTATTTGAACTGGTAGCATCAGAATCTCAGATCAATTTGAACTGCTAGTTTAGGTTTGTAAGCATCTATAAAATGTTGCCAAGTTATGGTATATCTGTTCAATGCTTATCTTCTAATTTCCAGTGGTACCATAATCTTGTTCGAGCATATGAACATATATTCTTGTTATGGGTTCTAGATTTTATCATTTTATGAGCTATTCTCTTGTAAAATATAAATATTGGTCAGTTAATTTTGGGTGGTTGGTGAATTGTTTTTAATTTTTGGTATGCTTTGCAGTTTGTTTTTATTTATTTATATGGTTTATTGGGTTGATTTTCAGAAAATGATGGTTATTTTTCTGTTTGCAGTTTTGCTCCCTACAAGCATTTGAAGTTACAGTACAAATTTTTTATGGTCATACTAGTTACAATTTATGCATTCAGATAAAACGACTTGAGGAACTGTATTAACACCTAATTTGCATACTATTATTGTATTGTCAATGGTAACTTTTAAAATTTGAGTTCTAATTTAATGCTGACTCAGTTATTTTATTTGTTATTTGTTGCATTAGATATTGTTTCCACAGAAACATTAAAGAACACACCTGGACTAAATTTACGAAAGTATTCTATTGGCATAATGTCTAATTTAAACTTAAAAAAGGGACGAACTTATCTTGCTATGACTTTTGTATTCACATGGCCAAGAAATATTTCTAAGTCTGCTAGCATCAGACCAACTGAGTGTATTTCAGAGGCGCTGTTAATTTTTTTTTAAAATTCACTTACAGTTATTGATTTATGGAATCTTCAACAAGTTCAGCTGCAAGTTCTACAACAACCCCGGTTGTTCAAAGCCAACAAACAAGTGTAGATGTCTTATGGAAACACATGACGAAAATTGCAAAATCAGGTGGAAGAAGCGGAAATGCAAAAATCAGGTGCAATTTATGTAATTTTGAATTCACGGGCTCATATTCAAGAGTAAAAGCACATTTGATGAGGATAAAAGGAATGGGAGTTAAAGTTTGTACCAAAATCACTCCCGAAATATTTAGTGCACTACAAAGAGAGTTGGCGGAGGAGGAAGAGAAGAAGAAAGCAATTGAAATTCCACTACCTCCTTCGTCAAACACTAAATCATGTAGTAGTGCTTGGGTAGGGGTTCAAAAGATGGAAATGGAAGGATCAAAAAGGAAGGTAGTTGACATGAATAATCCAATCCAAAAGGCATATAATATGGAGAGGAGATCACTATTGGATGGCGAGATTGCAAGAGCATTTTATTCCAAGGGCTTGCCTTTTCATTTTGCTAGAAATCATCATTACCGAAAGTCATATACAATGGCTTCCGAATTCAATCTTTCAAGCTATGTTCCTCCCTCTTACATTGCTTTGCGCACAACTTTATTGCAAAAGGAAAGGGCTAATGTTGAGAGATGTTTGGAATCAATCAAGACCACTTGGAAGGAGAAAGGTGTGAGCATAGTTTCTGATGGATGGAGTGATAGTCAAAGAAGGCCATTAATAAATTTTATGACGGTTACAGAGAATGGTCCTATGTTCTTAAAAGCGGTCAATTGTGAAGGTAAATACAAAGATAAGTTCCACATTGCCAACTTGATTCGAGAGGTGATCATGGAGGTAGGGCCTTAGAATGTTGTTCAAGTTGTCACTGATAATGCGCCAGTTTGCAAGGCGGCAGGTATGATAATCAAAATATATGTGCTTTGTGATTTGTCCATTTTTTGCACATTCCTCAATACTTCTCTCATCTTGTTTAATAATCTGTCATTAACTTATTACTTATTAGGTATGATTATTGAGGCCTCCTTTCCTCATATATTTTGGACTCCATGCGTAGTGCACACTCTTAATTTCGCACTAAAGAATATTTGTGATCCCAAGAATACCGAGTCTAATAAAGAGGCATTTGATGAGTGCAATTGGATTAAAGAAGTGGCTAACACAGTAATGATGATTAAGAATTTCATTCTTAATCATAACATGGTGAACACAATATTCAACATGATATCTCCCTTGAAGCTTCTTACTGTTGCTGAAACAAGATTTGCATCTGTGATTATCATGCTCAAGAGGTTTAAACTATTGAAACGTCCTCTTGAAACATTGGTACTTTGTGAGGAATGGAGTACCTACCGTGAGTATGATCCTGCGAAAGCTCTAATCATAAGAACCACAATACTTGATGAAACTTGGTGGGATAAGGTTGAATATGTGATTCAGTTCACTGGTCCTATGTATGATATGATTCGTTTTGCTGATACAGATAAGCCTTCACTCCATTTGATTTATGACATGTGGGATGATATGATTGAGAAAGTGAAGACTATCATATATAATCATGAAAAGAAAGAGCTCTTTGAGAATTCTACATTTTATGATGTAGTTTATGGGATTCTTATTGTTAGATGGACTAAGAGTTCTTCACCACTTCATTGCCTTGCACATTCACTCAACCCAAGGTAAACTTATAACCTCTAAATGTACTAATTAATTCTTTGATTCATAGATAGTTTATGCTCGACTTTGATTCTTTTATTAATCATTTTGTGTAGCTACTATAGTCATGCATGGCTTATTGCAGCTCAAGATCGTATTCCTCCTCATCAAGATATCGAGCTATCCCAGGAAAGAAACAAATGCATCAAAAGGTATTTTCCAGATCAGGAGGCAAGACAAGCTATAAGTGTTGAGTTTGCCCGATTTTCGGGATAGATGGATACCTTTGGTAGTGCTGACTCTATAGAAGATAGAGGCACTTTGGATCCAAAGATGTGGTGGCTTATTCATGGAGCTTCAGCTCCAAATATTCAGAAAATAGCTTTGAAGCTATTAGGCCAACCATGCTCTTCTTCTTGTTGTGAAAGAAATTGGAGTACTTATTCCTTCATTCATTCTGTTAGAAGGAATAAGATACTACTATCTCGGGCGGAAGACTTGGTTTATGTGCACAACAATCTTCGACTCCTTTCTAGAAAGACTCCCTTATACTTGACAGGAGAGACAAGGTTGTGGGATGTTGGAGGCGATCACTTTAGTCCATTAGATGGTGCCGAAGAGCTTGAGATAGCGAGTCTTTTTCTTGATGAGCCGGAGATGCACTACAACAAAAATACCTTTTCGCAACTGCCAAAAACAGTTGTAATAGGTCTATTACAATGGACGGCCGCCAGTCTTAATATCCGGAGTTGTAATAGAGTTGAAGATTTTTACAACTACTGCCAACAGTTGCAAGAGCAGTTGTAAAAAAGCTTTTTACAACTGCTTTTGACAGTTGTGGTAAAGTCTATCGTAACTGTTGCATTGGCAGTTGTAATAGGTCTCTTTTGCAACTGCTAATAGCAGTTGCAATAATCACTTTTGCAACTGCTTTTGGCAGTTGTAATAGATTCATTTACAACTGTTATTGACAGTTGCAATAAATCTTTTTACAACTGCTACCAACAATTGCAATTCATCTTCCAACAACTGCCATTAACCATAAATTTCATAAAATTATAATTAAAACCGATATTTCACTAATAATAACTACAATCGTTAACATCACTTGAAACAACATGAACCATTCACATTTAATAAAAGCTAAAACAATTCAATTTTACACTATTTTTGAATTCATAATTTTATTACAATACATAACTAAATCCATAACATACGTCAATATAAATATAGATACGTACTAATTAAAAGAGATAAATTCCCCGTGCTAAGCAACAATCTTCTCGACCTCTTGTCCATGAGTACAGACATATGAAGTAGGCCTATATGGAATAGCTTAAGAATCCAGTTGAGTGCAATCTAGTTGAGTGCTTAAGAATACAGTTGAGTCTAATAGTACAGACATATGATGCATAAACAGCATCCATGTAAGTATAGTTTCTCTTTCCAGTGTTAGGATCGCCATGGCGGTAGCAGTCAGTAAGAAGAGTAGAAGTATAGTAAATTACAAATGCAAATAACATGAGCGTAGTGGGGCCAGCAATCCAGCCCAGCTGCCCAATAGTCCATGCCAATGATAGCACACCCGATCCGATAACAGCGGTGATGATGTGAGTACTGGCAGTCGGTACTGTTAACCCGCCTTTTGGCAAGGCCGCGGACAGACAGATTTAACTTAAACAACTTCACAACTATCGAGACTAAAGTATGATGGGTTCGGTTTAAAATGATAAAGTTCACTTGAATATGTCGTTGGGAAAAGGAGTGGAGAAATTACATGGCTCAGCCTAGGCAGTTTGGCAGATGTCGCTCGACATTGGGATGGTTCGGCGTTGGAGGCTGTTCGGCATAGAGAGATCGTCGTTCGACATAGAGGGATCGTTCGGCATTCCAGGAGCACTCGGCATTCAGTAGCGCTCGGCATCCAGGAGCGCTCGGCATTTAGAGGCGCTCGGCATTAGAGATCGTTCGGCATGATGGGCGCTCGGCATTAGAAACTATTCGGCATCAGACATGGTTCGGCATGACGGAGGTTCGGCATTAAGTATCGTTCGGCATTGGATGGAGCACTCGGCATAAATCTCGTTCGGCATTGGATGGATCGTTCAGCATTAGGGAGCGTTCGACATTGGATGGGTCATTCGGCATACCTCACCTCGTTCGGCATACCTCACCTCGCTCGGCATTGCACCTCGCACCTCCATACCCCGGTACCTCGCACCTCGATACCTCTGCACCTCGCACCTCCATACCTCGCACCTCCATGTCTCGGTACCTCGCACCTCGATACCTCTGCACCTCGATACCTCTGCACCTCGCACCTCCATACCTCGCACCTCCATGCCTCGGTACCTCGCACCTCGATACCTCTGCACCTCGCACCTCCATACCTCGCACCTCCATGTCTCGGTACCTCGCACCTCCCAACGTTCGGCATGAGGAGATCGTTCGGCATTCACACCTTGTTCGGCATTCAGCGTTCGGCATCTATGGTTCGGCATATGGAGACCACTCCATTTGGGCTGAGGTACTCGGCTGCCAGGCCCACCAGGGAAGTCCAACCCATCTTTGTCTATAAATAGAGAGGCATGGGCACAGTAAAAGGGGATCTTCTTTCTGCTCTCTTAGTTTCTCTTTTCTAAGGCTGAGGCAACTCTGCCATTTTGTAACTGTAATCGATTATTACAGCAATAAAAAGCAAACTTCTGGAGTGGACGTAGGCCGGAGTGTGACGACCGTCCATGACCCCTGCACCGAATCTAAAGATAGAGCGCTGTAAAGTGTGCCAGGCGACCATGGACGATTGTCAAGGTAAGATTTAAAACAACAGAATCTATCGTATTACTCACAGCGCATGGACAAAATACAATAGAACATATGTATAGTGAAGCTTTACAGAACAAAATGACATCATATAAAACTCCATAATAGTTGAATACAAGCATCCACATAGTCAATACATCTAGCCTCACTACATATCTCTCAGAGAATACAAAACAGCGGAATATCCAGTACATATAATAAGAAGATAATATGCAACCCTCCGGCTCGTCTTCGATATCAGCATCGTGAGAAGAGAACAGCACCTGTCACCTGCTACCTAGTCTGCCCGTCCCAAAATGGACGAACAGCCCAAGGCAATAAGAATTAAAACATAAAGCCTTGAGTCAGACAACAGTCTTAGTGAGCAGTAAATTAACTAACAACATACCAAAAGAGCATAAAGGAAAAAGGAATAGGAATACAACCCTCCCACTCCAACCTCATTCTACAGTGATAGCCCCCAGACACACACTAAGCAGAAGCAAACATAGCAGAGCATACAATTTAAAGTAAAGCTACTATCACTCGAATCAAGGGCGATGTTTTCCAAGTACCAAGGCCTAAATCAGATAAGCACCCAGAAAATACCGCTCTTGAGTCCGAATGACGATACAACCAAACATCCATGACTCTGGCTATCACTGTTATCATTGCTTCGATATCACCGTTAATTGAATGACCGGCACATTCTTTCAGTCGTCCGTCAAGGGCTAATGGAAACCCCGGTTCTAGACATAACTCCCGCACGTCGTCGCAGCCCGTGCCTAGGACTATCGAATCTGCCCAGAGTACTCGACCTTCAACAGTTGGCCGTTGGGACTATCGAATCTGCCCAAACGTACTCTTGCTTAGAGCATGCTAGAACCTTCAACAACGATGCTATCCAAGCCTCCTAGTCATCCTCCTCGACGACTATTCTCATATCCATTCATTATCCTCAACTCGAATCATATCACCGAGTTATCAACATGCTTGGAATGATCCCGTCTGGATTAGACCAAGTCTTCATCATATGATTGCCTCGCTTCATTACATCCTCGCAAAGCCTCATCTCATCATCACATCATCAAATCTATGCATAAGAGCTTCATCATCCCGCTACATATGCCACGAGCAGCTTTCCCAATTCAAGAGCCTTTCCCTTAGCTTTTGAATCACCTTCGATCTAAATCTAGTCATCAATCATCTAGTTCATAACAATCAATCAAATCAAACATCAATCTAAGCAATCAAGCATTCAAAAAATGATTTAAGTAGACAATTATAACAATAATGGCATTTTCGTAATTAAAGAGTTGAAAGTCCAATAAGCATGAAAACATGGATTATATCTCTACAAACTTGATGAATGAACTTGCATAGGTTAACATATGATAAAATGGATGTAACATCATCATGAACAATGGATCTATATGGATCTACACTTAGGATGAAGAAAATGCATGGAAATCTCTATTTTAACACCAAATCGAGCCAACAATCCGATATACTCCTTTGGATCCGTGTGAGAGATAATCACCACTCACCAAATCACCTAAACAAACCCAAATCAACACGCTTCAGATCTGGATAGCAAAGGATCAAGCTTGATCTATCACGAATCCGCTTCAAACGAAGAAATCTCTCTTGAATAGATGAAGATCTTCAACTTTTAGCTCTTGGATCTTCAATCTTGATCTTCGATTTGGATGGGTGGAAGCACTAGATTAGAGTGGAGAAAAGAAGTGAAGAAGTGTAGAAGTCGAGCTCTCAAAATGGCAGCACTTCGTCGCTTCAAAATCCGGATCCCAAAAAGTGAGAACAACCCCTCCTATTTATAGCTGAAATTCCTTAAGTCGAAATCTGGCTATCTCCCTAAGTCGTTTCCGACTTACGACCTAAGCCCCTCCGACTTAACAAAGCCCAGCGACCTAACAATGCTATGCCAAACCCCTCAGCGACCTATCGCTTGCGCCTCTACGACCTAAGACTTAAGAGAATGCGACTTAGCACAACTGCGCACCCAAGCGACCTACCAAAGCCCTACAACTTACGACCTAACGAGGCTTCGACTTATCACTTAGCGACCTAACCACAGGTGCGACCTATCACTTAAGTGCTTACGCGACTTAATCAACATAGCGCATCAGCGACCTACGACTTAGCAAACTTGCGACCTAACTATCTTAGGTCGCCTACGACCTAACTCAACACTAAACAGGGCCTCCGACTTAACACTTGCCGAGTTAGCTTCGACCTGCTAACTTAACCCAGCTACGACTTATCCCCGTAGGTCGTCTACCGACCTAACTATGCCCTAGGTCGCTAAACTACCCATTTCCTAACTCCTTAAGTCATTGCCGACCTATCCCCCTTAGGTCGCTAACTCACCCAGAAGCCCACAACCTATCTTAGGTCGCCAATCCTATAAGTCGGTCACGACTTATCACTTAGGTCATTCACTATTAACCCCAGCTTCCTTAAGTCGTCGCCGACCTACTCCTTAAGTCATCCACTACCTTAGGTCGCTCCAACACCCTACGACTTAAGCTGCTACGACTCAACTCCTAACTCGCCGAATTTCTTAACTCGGTCACGACTTATACTTGGCAAAAGATACGACTCATCACATCTATGCTTCTACGACTTATGACCGCTAACTCCTCAGTCGCTCACGACTCAACAGCTTACTGGAATACGACTCACGATAAAACAGCCATCTCCTAAGTCATATACGACTCACGACTTTTGCTAAGTCGTGAACGACTTAGGACTTAGGCAAAATTTGCCTAAAAGCTGAAATGGCTCAAAATGCTAAAACTCCAGATTTGACGAACTTTTCGATCCGTGAAAATACGGGTCGTTACATTCTCTCCCCCTTAGGAATTTCGCCCCCGAAATCCCAAACAATCATAGCTATCAGAACTATTCTGTACGCCTACCATCCATAACAATCAGCAAACCATGCATCCAATTCTAGCTTAGCGTACAGAATTCTAAAATTAGAACAAGTTACAATATCGCGAGATGACACGACACCTTAGGGCCATACCTTGAAGAGTTCAGGATGAGCTGCTTTCATCCTCTCTTCCACCTCCCACGTACAGTCGTTATCATCATCACTCCATTGTATCTTGAGCAACTTAACTACCTTCCTCCTAAGCTGTTTCGTGTCGGTTTCCACAACACGAAGTGGCTTACGAGGTCTCCTATCGACTAGATCAACTTCTAAGTCTTCACAGCTACCAGCAGAAACTACCGTACTCGAGTCGTGCACATACTTCCGTAGATATGATACATGAAAAACATTGTGCACACTCGACATCTTCTCCGGTAACTCCAATCTGTAAGCGAGCTTTCCAATTCGCTCGATAATCGGGAATGGTCCAACAAATCTCGGAGTCAATTTTCCTTTCTTCCCGAATCGAATAACATTCTTCAGTGGAGAAATCTTCACAAAAACCATATCTCCAATGTCGAATTCTAAATCCTTACGACGCTTATCGGCATAACTCTTCTGACGGTCTTGGGCTGCCTTCATTCGTTGCCGAATGATTTCCAAACAATCCGAAGTCTGCCGAATCATCTCTGACCCAAGTATCAACTTTTCTCCAGTTTCCAACCAACATGTCGGAGAGTTACACGGTCTTCCATACAATGCCTCATACGGTGCCATACCAATGCTTGACTGGTGACTGTTGTTGTACGCAAACTCCACCAAATGAAGGTGATCTTCCCATGATCCTCCGAAGTCCAAAACACAAGCTCTAAGGAGATCTTCCAAAACTCGGTTGACTCTCTCGGTCTGACCATCTGTTTGGGGATGATAAGCTATACTCAAACACAACTCGGTTCCCAAGACTTCCTGGAAGCTCTTCCAAAATCCACTAGTGAACAATGGGTCTCGATCGCTCACTATACTCTTCGGAATACCATGGAAACGAACTATCCACTTAACATACAACTCAGCCAACTTTGATGCAGTCCTAGTCGATCGAACAGGAATGAATCTAGCACTCTTAGTCAGACGATCCACAATGACCCAAATTCCTTCATTTCCCGTTCTGGTTCTAGGCAATCCATCGATAAAATCCATTGACACTTGTTCCCACTTCCATGTAGGAACTTCTAATGGCTGAAGCAATCCACTTGGCTTCTTCTGTTCGGCTTTTACCAACTGGCAGTTCATACACTTGGAAATAAAATTTCCAACATCCTTCTTCATACCTTCCCAGTAGTAGGTTCTCTTCATATCCCGATACATCTTGTTTCCACCTGGATGAATTGTCAACTTCGAGTGATGACTTTCCTTCAGAACTTCACTCCTCAATTCATCTATATCGGGAACAACTAGTCATCCTTGCTTCCGAAGCCAACCCTCTCGATCGACCTCGAATCCTTTATCCTTTTCTGGATCCAATCCAGATTCCAATTCACGGATAATCTTGACAAGCTTATCATCTCGCTTTTGGCTCTCGCCAATCCTTTCCACAAGAGTGGGTCTTATTGATAAGTTTGCCAACATCTCAGGTTCCAATTCACATCTAGGCCTGAAGTCAAATCCAGCTAAATACTCGAGACTCTTCCATTCTGAAAACATGGCTCCCAATCCTGCATGTCTTCGACTTAACGCATCTGCCACTGCGTTACCTTTTCCCGGAGTATAAGCTATACCAAAATCATAGGATGCCAAAAACTCTAGCCAACGTTGCTGCCGAAGATTCAAATCCTTTTGGGAGAAAAGATACTTCAACGACTTGTGATCCGTAAACAACTCGAATCGAACTCCCAACAAATAATGCCTCCACATCTTCAGAGCAAATACAATCGCCGCTAATTCCAAATCATGAGTTGGGTAATTCCTTTCATGCGGCTTCAGTTGTCGACTGGCATACGCAACAACTTTATCCTTCTGCATCAGCACTGCTCCAAGTCCCGTACCACATGCGTCGGTTTAAACCACCATCTCATCATTCCCACTAGGAATAATCAAAACAGGAGCACTCGTCAATCTCTCTTTCAGGATTCCGAAAGCTTGCTCACACTTAGCATCCCAACTGAACACTTGGTTCTTTTTCGTCAATCCTGGTAATGGTGCAGCTACCTTGGAGAAGTCTTTGATAAACCGTCGATAATATCCTGCTAATCCAAGAAAACTTCTCACATCAGATGCATTCTTAGGTCTAATCCAATCCTGGATTGCTGCCACCTTAGCGGGATCAACCGCTATTCCATTTCCAGAAATCACATGGCCTAAGAACCTCACTTCACTCTTCCAGAAGTGACACTTCGAAAACTTAGCCTTCAGCTGATGTTTCCGCAAGATTTCCAAAACAATACGCAAGTGCGTCTTGTGCTCTTCTTCCGTTCTGGAATAAATCAGAATATCATCCACGAACACAAGTACGAACTTGTTCAACTGATCTCTGAACACTCTATTCATAAGATCCACAAAATATGCTGGCGCATTAGTTAATCCAAACGGCATTACCAGCCACTCAAAGAAATCGGATGGTGTCCTAAAAGCAGTCTTCGGCACACTATTCTTCGCTACTCTCAACTGGTGAAATCCCGTTGCCAAATCCATCTGAGAAAACACCTTAGCTTCGTGAAGCTGATCAAACAAGTCGTCTATTCTCGGCAATAGATACTTGTTCTTCTTAGTCACCTTATTCAGCTCACGATAATCGACGCACAATCTCAACGACCCATCTGCCTTGGTTGCAAACACAACTGGTGCACCCCACTCGGACACACTACGCCGAATGAATCCTTTCTGTAAAAGGTCATCAACTTGCACCCTCAACTCCTGCTGTTCCCTAGGCGCCATCCGCCTTAGAGGCATCACAACAGGTCTGGCTCCTTCAACTAGATCTATACGAAACTCGATCTCTCTATGTGGCGGCAACCCTTTGACTTCGTCAAAGACATCCTCGAATCCATTTGCGATTGGCACTAAAGACAGTCCATCCCGTGGAACAACTAGCGAATACATGAAGCTCATGAAGACGCCTTCCTCATGCTTACATCGTATCACAATCTTTCGCCCCTCCACATTCTCGACTGTCACCTCCAGCCTCTCACAATCAACCTTAGCCGCATACTTCCTAAGCCAGTCCATACCCAAGATAATTCCGAACCCCGCAAAGTTCAGAACAAAGCAATCACAAACAAAAGAGCAACCATGACTCGACACAACTAGACCACGGCATAACATACACAAACAAGACGAACCCCCAACTGGATTAGTCACAACCAATGGCCTATCAACAATATCCGGTGCCAAACCTAACCGGCCTACGAGTTCACTACAAACAAATGAATGCGACGCTCCAGTATCAAACAGAACTCTAACTGGAACACCACATAGGAAAAGAGTACCTTGAACCACCACACTCTTTCCCTTTTCTTCAGCGGTAGGAGCTTTCGAAGACGACGGAACAGCTCCCAAAGCATAAGCTTGCACAATCTGCCTGTCCTTCCTTGTTTCTGGACAATTCTTCCTGAAATGCCCCGGTTTGTCACAGTTGTGACACTTCATCGGTGCCTTCGGATTCTTACAATCCTTCGAGAAATGGCCTTTCTGCTGACAATTGTAGCAAGTCACCTCGCCTTTCGGCTTCTTCTGGCCATCCTTACCCTTCTGCTGCTGCTGCTGCTGCTTTCTCTTCTTGTTTCCACCCTGCTGTGGTTTAGACTCTCCCCCGGTAACAGCAACAACAGGTCCTTCCTTAGGAAACAGACTCTCATGCCTAAGAGCTTTCTCCACAAGCTTCTCAAATGAATCGTCCAAATGATCCACCAACTGTCTCCCAAGATAACTATCCAAGCCGGTCACAAACTTCTCATTCTTCTGGTAAGCAGACTCAATATATGACCGGGCATACTTGGACAAAGCTTCAAACTCAAAAACATACTCAAGAACTGATCTTCCACCTTGCTTGAGCTCCACAAACCTCTTGAACAGAACAGACTTCTGAGCTGTAGAAATGAACTTAGCTTCAAATCTGACTTGGAATTGCTCCCAAGTGATCTCTTCCTCCGCAGTATTGATAGTAATAGAGTTCCACCAATCAGAGGCTCTCCCTTGAAGCTGCCTTGATGCCAACTTCCTCTTAGTTGCATCATCAATTCCCAAATCATCAAAGATCCTTCTACAAGCATCTATCCATCTCTGGACCTCAATAGTTGATTCTGTTCCCAAGAAAACCTTTCCTCCAAGAGCAGTATAATCCTTGCACAACTTAGCAAAATCCACTGGTTTCGGAGTTTGGACTTGAACTCCAACATCAACTGCTGCCCCCGGAACTGGTATCCTTCTCATGATCGAAGTCATCATAGCTTCGAACATGGCTGCATAATCAGCAGTCTCTTCAGTAGCACGGCCTTCCCTAGCAGCTGGTCTCCCTCTTCGACTCATTCTCAATATCTATAAAAAGGAATGATTAGAACATCTAGAGAAACAACTGCATAAAGGACTCAACCCTACTAAACTACTATATTATCTATAGTATTCATCCATCAAAATACAATTACGTCTCTCATACGTAGTTACGACGGCGAGCGTTGGGTAAAATCGATTAACCAATGCTCTGCTACCAAATGTGACGACCGCCCATGACCCCTGCACCGAATCTAAAGATAGAGCGCTGTAAAGTGTGCCAGGCGACCATGGACGATTGTCAAGGTAAGATTTAAAACAACAGAATCTATCGTATTACTCACAGCGCATGGACAAAATACAATAGAACATATGTATAGTGAAGCTTTACAGAACAAAATGACATCATATAAAACTCCATAATAGTTGAATACAAGCATCCACATAGTCAATACATCTAGCCTCACTACATATCTCTCAGAGAATACAAAACAGCGGAATATCCAGTACATATAATAAGAAGATAATATGCAACCCTCCGGCTCGTCTTCGATATCAGCATCGTGAGAAGAGAACATCACCTGTCACCTGCTACCTAGTCTGCCCGTCCCAAAATGGACAAACAGCCCAAGGCAATAAGAATTAAAACATAAAGCCTTGAGTCAGACAACAGTCTTAGTGAGCAGTAAATTAACTAACAACATACCAAAAGAGCATAAAGGAAAAAGGAATAGGAATACAACCCTCCCACTCCAACCTCATTCTACAGTGATAGCCCCCAGACACACACTAATCAGAAGCAAACATAGCAGAGCATACAATTTAAAGTAAAGCTACTATCACTCGAATCAAGGGCGATGTTTTCCAAGTACCAAGGCATAAATCAGATAAGCACCCAGAAAATACCGCTCTTGAGTCCGAATGACGATACAACCAAACATCCATGACTCTGGCTATCACTGTTATCATTGCTTCGATATCACCGTTAATTGAATGACCGGCACATTCTTTCAGCCGTCCGTCAAGGGCTAATGGAAACCCCGGTTCTAGACATAACTCCCGCACGTCGTCGCAGCCCGTGCCTAGGACTATCGAATCTGCCCAGAGTACTCGACCTTCAACAGTTGGCCGTTGGGACTATCGAATCTGCCCAAACGTACTCTTGCTTAGAGCATGCTAGAACCTTCAACAACGATGCTATCCAAGCCTCCTAGTCATCCTCCTCGACGACTATTCTCATATCCATTCATTATCCTCAACTCGAATCATATCACCGAGTTATCAACATGCTTGGAATGATCCCGTCTGGATTAGACCAAGTCTTCATCATATGATTGCCTCGCTTCATTACATCCTCGCAAAGCCTCATCTCATCATCACATCATCAAATCTATGCATAAGAGCTTCATCATCCCGCTACATATGCCACGAGCAGCTTTCCCAATTCAAGAGCCTTTCCCTTAGCTTTTGAATCATCTTCGATCTAAATCTAGTCATCAATCATCTAGTTCATAACAATCAATCAAATCAAACATCAATCTAAGCAATCAAGCATTCAAAAAATGATTTAAGTAGACAATTATAACAATAATGGCATTTTCGTAATTAAAGAGTTGAAAGTCCAATAAGCATGAAAACATGGATTATATCTCTACAAACTTGATGAACGAACTTGCATAGGTTAACATATGATAAAATGGATGTAACATCATCATGAACAATGGATCTATATGGATCTACACTTAGGATGAAGAAAATGCATGGAAATCTCTATTTTAACACCAAATCGAGCCAACAATCCGATATACTCCTTTGGATCCGTGTGAGAGATAATCACCACTCACCAAATCACCTAAACAAACCCAAATCAACACGCTTCAGATCTGGATAGCAAAGGATCAAGCTTGATCTATCACGAATCCGCTTCAAACGAAGAAATCTCTCTTGAAAAGATGAAGATCTTCAACTTTTAGCTCTTAGATCTTCAATCTTGATCTTCGATTTGGATGGGTGGAAGCACTAGATTAGAGTGGAGAAAAGAAGTGAAGAAGTGTAGAAGTCGAGCTCTCAAAATGGCAGCACTTCGTCGCTTCAAAATCCGGATCCCAAAAAGTGAGAACAACCCCTCCTATTTATAGCTGAAATTCCTTAAGTCGAAATCTGGCTATCTCCCTAAGTCGTTTCCGACTTACGACCTAAGCCCCTCCGACTTAACAAAGCCCAGCGACCTAACAATGCTATGCCAAACCCCTCAGCGACCTATCGCTTGCGCCTCTACGACCTAAGACTTAAGAGAATGCGACTTAGCACAACTGCGCACCCAAGCGACCTACCAAAGCCCTACAACTTACGACCTAACGAGGCTTCGACTTATCACTTAGCGACCTAACCACAGGTGCGACCTATCACTTAAGTGCTTACGCGACTTAATCAACATAGCGCATCAGCGACCTACGACTTAGCAAACTTGCGACCTAACTATCTTAGGTCGCCTACGACCTAACTCAACACTAAACAGGGCCTCCGACTTAACACTTGCCGAGTTAGCTTCGACCTGCTAACTTAACCCAGCTACGACTTATCCCCGTAGGTCGTCTACCGACCTAACTATGCCCTAGGTCGCTAAACTACCCATTTCCTAACTCCTTAAGTCGTTGCCGACCTATCCCCCTTAGGTCGCTAACTCACCCAGAAGCCCACAACCTATCTTAGGTCGCCAATCCTATAAGTCGGTCACGACTTATCACTTAGGTCATTCACTATTAACCCCAGCTTCCTTAAGTCATCGCCGACCTACTCCTTAAGTCATCCACTACCTTAGGTCGCTCCAACACCCTACGACTTAAGCTGCTACGACTCAACTCCTAACTCGCCGAATTCCTTAACTCGGTCACGACTTATACTTGGCAGAAGATACGACTCATCACATCTATGCTTCTACGACTTATGACCGCTAACTCCTCAGTCGCTCACGACTCAACAGCTTACTGGAATACGACTCACGATAAAACAGCCATCTCCTAAGTCGTATATGACTCACGACTTATGCTAAGTCGTGAACGACTTAGGACTTAGGCAAAATTTGCCTAAAAGCTGAAATGGCTCAAAATGCTAAAACTCCAGATTTGACGAACTTTTCGATCCGTGAAAATACGGGTCGTTACACGGAGTTAGCCGAACCACTATAAAATCTGTTGTTCTTTACTGCTTTCATTTTAGTTTTAACTGTTATTCACATTATTACTCTCTACATATACTCTATCTCTGAGCTGTGACTGGTATTTGGTGCTTTCATCTGGATTTGGAGGTTAGTGACCAATTTTGGCGCTAACACTTTCGTGCTTTCACTGAGAATTGAACTCAGGAATTTTAGAGTTAGGAACTTGGATCTTAGAAAGCAATGGCAAGACCACCAACGAAGAGGCAAGCAGTGGAAAGGAGCAATCAGGAAGGAAGTCAAGCGGCATCTTTTGGAGCTGGAGAGGGTCATGCATCCATCTACATAACTCGGGACGAGATGCAAGTGATGATGAATTCTATGCAAGAGCAGATGATGAAACGGCAAGTGGAGATGATGCAGGCTCTTCTTAGGCAATTTGGACAACCAGGAACTGCAGGTGCTCAAGATCATGGAGCTGGACCAGAGGAACTCAACCAACGGACAGATGGAGCGAATCAGCAGGGGGCAGCTCCCAATCAACAAACAGTTAACAATCTAGATGGACCTAGACTCGGGGGCACGCCACCAGGAGTACGTGATGAAGAATATGTGCCAGAATTTCCTCGGGGACTTGGGGGGCAGTCTGGATTAGTTGGAAACACTGGATTGGCTGACATTATCAGGCGGACTATTCGCGGAGGTCTGACAAATAGGGATTCAGAGGGAGTTAACAAAAGTCCGTTTACCCGGAACATCAGGACAGCTAGGAATCCGCCCGATTTCAAACTACCCACTCTGGAAGTATACAACGGGAAGACGGATCCCACCGACCACTTGATGAGGTACACTAGCAATATGGAAGTGATGGGGGCAACGGAGGAGGTTATGGCCCGATGTTTCCCCCTGTACTTGTCTAAAATTGCTGCTATGTGGTTCATACAGCTGGAGGATGGATCCATTGGAACATGGACAGAGCTGGTGGACAAGTTCTTAAGTCAGTTTCAAGTTCACATAAAAAGGCCAAAGAACGTGATGACGCTAACGTCAGTCAAACAGGGGGCAGATGAATCACTCAGGATATTCTTAACTCGATTTAATGCAGCAGTTGCTTCGGTGGATCGGCCAGATCCATCAATGGTTCTGATGGCTGCGGTATCAGGAGTCAGAGATAATTCAGATTTCAAAGTATCACTGGTACGGGACCCACCGTTGGATCTTGGGGAATTCTTTCATGAAGCTGAAAGATTTCTTCTACAAGAGGATGCATGTTTGAATGTGAGGTCAAATGAAGTAAACATGACTAAGGATGGAGGACTACTCGGCGAAAGCTCAGGTGGGGGCAAGGATAAAGGGAAAAGGAAGCGCTGAGGAGAACCAAAGTTCTCCACTTACACAGGATTGAACGCAACATTGGAGCGGATTTTCTTAGATACTCGAGATCGCCTTCCCTATCGAAGGCCATCGAGGAGGTAACCCATAGAATGTGAAAGGGCATCAGGAAGGTACTGTCTCTTTCATGACCTGGACGGGCATGACACTAACAGCTGCCGACATCTAAAGGATATAATCGAGGAGCATATAAGGAATGGTCAGTTGCGACAGTATGTCGGAACTCGAAATGCGGCGGTGGAACAGGAGCAGCCACCACCTACCTTGAACGACGAGGGCATGAGGCCCAGGAATGGTGGCCGATTGGTCATCAACTAATTTTAATGGTTTGGAATAAGTAACAAACTCCGGGCAAACGGTTAAATCACTTACTCATGTACGGGGTCGGAGATAACCCTCAGGCATGCTCTGAGATGATGGCTTACCGAGACGTCCGGGTTTGCGAAATCTGTTTTTTCCTTTGACTTAGACATTTGCTTTTTATGGTTTGGTTTTGGAGTTTGGTTTGAACTCCCTGTTTTGCTCGTTTTCTGGTTTGGATTCTGGTTTGGATGTTTGTTTTTTGGTATGGATTTTCGATATGGGTTTCTGGTTTTCTATTTTGGATTTGGATTTCGGATCGGATTTTGATTGGATTTTCTCTGGATTTTGGCTAAAAGGTCGTCGAGTATGGACTATGCTCGGCAAGGGTCCAAAGAGACCAGGATTCGGCCTAGGACTTAGGCCATATATTATCGGTTACTATTTTAGGTCGTCGAGTATGGACTATGCTCGGCAAGGGTCCGAAGTGACCAGGATTCGGCTTAGGACTTAAGCCACGGCATTCTTCGACGTTCAGGGACACTGAACCATGAACACCATGGAATTACTTAATGTAGGTCGTCAAGTGTGGATTGCGCTTGGCTAGAACCCGGAGAGGTTAGGGATTTGGATATTGGCTATGAATAGCTAAGGATTCAGACAAGGACCCGAAGCGGTCCCGAATTTGGATATCGACCCGGAGAGGTCACAGATATGGTTATAGGTTATTGGATATGGATGGATTAGAACTCGGTAGTCGGGTTCAGATGGATCTGGAATTGGGTAAGGACTTGGTTACTAGATAAGAATCAGACATCGACTCGAAAGAATCGCGGAAATGGATCAGGATATGGCCGTGGCACTCGGATAAGATGGCTTGGTAATGGATTGGATTATGAATCGGAAAGTATGGATGTGGATAACATACATACTTGGGATATTGGACTTGAGGCTATTTAAACACACCTTTCACAGCAAGGCATGTTTTGGGGGGAAAGTGTTAACCCGCCTTTTGGCAAGGCCGCGGACAGACGGATTTAACTTAAACAACTTCACAACTATCGAGAATAAAGTATGATGGGTTCAGTTTAAAATGATGAAGTTCACTTGAATATGTCATTGGGAAAAGGAGTGGAGAAATTACATGGCTCGGCCTAGGCAGTTTGGCAGATGTCGCTCGGCATTGGGATGGTTCGGCGTTGGAGGCTGTTCGGCATTGAGAGATCGTCGTTCGACATAGAAGGATCGTTCGGCATTCCAGGAGCACTCGGCATTCAGTAGCGCTCGGCATCCAGGAGCGCTTGGCATTTAGAGGCGCTTGGCATTAGAGATCGTTCAGCATGATGGACGCTCGGCATTAGAAACTGTTCAGCATCAGACATGGTTCGGCATGACGGAGGTTCGGCATTAAGTATCGTTCGGCATTGGATGGAGCACTCGGCATAAATCTCGTTCGGCATTGGATGGATCGTTCGACATTAGGGAGCGTTCGACATTGGATGGGTCATTCGGCATACCTCACCTCGTTCGGCATACCTCACCTCGCTCGGCATTGCACCTCGCACCTCCATACCCCGGTACCTCGCACCTCGATACCTCTGCACCTCGCACCTCCATACCTCGCACCTCCATGTCTCGGTACCTCGCACCTCGATACCTCTGCACCTCGCACCTCCATACCTCGCACCTCCATGCCCCGGTACCTCGCACCTCGATACCTCTGCACCTCGCACCTCCATACCTCGCACCTCCATGTCTCGGTACCTCGCACCTCCTAACGTTCGGCATGAGGAGATCGTTCGGCATTCACACCTTGTTCGACATTCAGCGTTCGGTATCTATGGTTCGGCATATGGAGACCACTCCATTTGGGCTGAGGTACTCGGCTGCCAGGCCCACCAGGGAAGTCCAACCCATCTTTGTCTATAAATAGAGAGGCATGGGCACAGTAAAAGGGGATCTTCTTTCTGCTCTCTTACTTTCTCTTTTCTAAGGCTAAGACAACTCTGCCATTTTGTAACTGTAATCGATTATTACAGCAATAAAAAGCAAACTTTTGGAGTGGACGTAGGCCGGAGTTAGCCGAACCACTATAAAATCTGTTGTTCTTTACTGCTTTCATTTTAGTTTTAACTGTTCTTCACATTATTACTCTCTACATATACTCTATCTCTGAGCTGTGACTGGTATTTGGTGCTTTCATCTGGATTTGGGGGTTAGTGACCAATTTTGGCGCTAACAGGTACAGTTCCTGAAAATTGTGCTAAATAAACTGAAATGAGAAGTGAACTAATAAACTGAACTAAACATACAAAGTCACATATACCAATAAACTGAAATGAAACTGTGAACTTGCATTACCAAACCAAAATAGAACTGAACCAACACAGAATTGAACTAATAAACATAACTGAACTATACATGGAAGAAACAGAACTGATGTAAAATACATCTTTTATGCACCCGCAGAGATGAAACTGGCAATTAAGATCTCATAGAATTGAAACATAAAAAATGTACTAAAACATGCATTCAGAGACTATATATGGTTTTTAGTTCCATGACTTAATTTTCATAAAACTAATACAGAGATAATTATAAAAATGGTTCAACACCAAACTGTCAGAGACAACTTTATACACATCAAACAAAAGACAGGCGGAACTTTCGCTTAATCCCAAAATCATAGACACCGATCTCACTATGGCTATTCTAAGATATATTTATTACTATGTGTTTACCAAGCCTAAATACATAACACCTCCATTCCTTACTAGTATATTTGTTGTCAATTATGTATATTTAAAGGCTAAGTCTAAGTCAACTTTTAATATTGCAATCCTGTGTTTAAACCTGCAGTCTGTAGGTTGGTTGGCAAGTTATTCAATATTATGGTTTTAAGTCAACTGAGTTGAGAAGTGCATGACACATTGATACTGACTATAGCAATACAAGATAGATTCACTATATTTGAATATACCATTATTAATTATGAAAATTTCACTGTAATGGAAATAACAAACCTTGGTTAGATATTGGTTATGCCACTTGCAAATGCTCCAAATATGTAAGTTACTATGACCCATATATCCAATCTTGCCTTCTCACCGTGTAATCAACTGCAAATACATAGATAATGCAGTGCAAGTAACTGAGATGTAGAACTGATTTTAGTGCATAGACATTGTAAAATGATAGGTTGATGTTCCGTTGATTTTAATGCAGTGTAAGTGATCAAATGAGTTTACTTCTGTAGAAAAAGGAAGATACCACACAAAATAAAAGTTCCAGCCACAAGAATCCATCCAAGAAAAACAAATCAAGAATTAAATCAAACATAACTTACTGTCAAATGAAACCCAATCAATAGGAAAATATTCCTAGTTTTCTCATAGGTTCACACAACAATAAAATAGCTAAAAAACAAAAGTAGTGAAACAATCAAAACACAACTCAACCAGCAATGACCTGGCGCATACTAATAAATAGATACAAAAAATGATAATAAAAAGTATGAAGTAAGATGCCATACCTATATCAGCGGCAACGACGAGCAAATCAGATGGCAGAGCAGAGCGCGGTTAGGGTTCGCGGGTTTCATCGATGGCAACGACAACGAGCGGTCCTATATTACATTCATATCTATGCAACTTCATGACTATATGATGGAAGTCTCTGTTTGACCTGATTTTGTGTATTTGAATTCGAAATTCTGAATAATCACATAAATCTATACTAAACAGAAACAGTCGTTTGCTATAGTCCAGCAATTGTTAAATGTGCGTGATCTGTATATGGTCTTGCATTTCAACCACCAACTCATTTGTTTGCAACTAGCATGTAATGAATCTTTTTATATAATGAATCCTTTTTTTTGCTTTTTCCATATATTTAGCTTCTAGATTTACTCAAAAGGTGCCTGAACTCAAAGTCTCCGTTATCAGGTGTTTACTTTCAAGAGCCCATCTCTGTTTTGGGCTGTATGGTCAACCTATATAAAAGCATTGATGTTGATTTTGTCAAGTCAGAATCGACATTACTAAACCCTAAGATGGCACTTTCCTATCTTTGATCGATGAAATGCCAGCTGGTGGAGGCAAATTTATAGGTTGTGCTATCTGTGACGTTGATAAGATAGCTACTGCCTACTACTGCTTCTTATAAATGTGAACATGGAGTGAAACACATTACAGTGCGAGAAATTAAATACCTTTTTTTATTTGTTATATTAAATACCTTTTATTTTTTCTTTTCAACAATTTTGATATTAAAGCTGGATATGACTACAAAATCGGATAGTATAATTTTAAGGGGATTAGACATCTAAAAATAAATTATTATAATAAAGACATGATAAATGTAACCACCTCAAATGACCATGAAAATTATTATAATAACCGAGTTAAACTCTGTTTTAAACTGGGTCAAACTAAGTTTAAAACTATGTTAAATGTGTGTGATATGTGTATATGTATAGATATATTATTATTTCTCCTACTATTACTGTTACTATTTATATAATATGTACAATTATAATATATTGTTACTATTACTGTTATTATTTATATAAAGAATTATTTTTGTTGACATTTACGAAGATATATCACATACATACATATAAATAGTAATTGTACATATTATGACGAAGGTACTAACTATGGTGAATTTGCTGTTGTGCATGGGGATACTGTCAACTGTGAAGGTCATACACAAAAACATAGATTAATTGTCAGGTGATCCAAAAACACTGAAAACTTATAAGGTAGAATAAAAACTTTACTGAAACAGTTGAATTTATTGGGGCTTTGTTTAGGTTGATAATTAGGTAGATGGATCCTGTTCAAATCTACTATTGATCAGCAAATCTTTTCATCTTTATAATAGAGCAAAAATAACAGCATCATTTTTTGGTCTCATTATCATTTCCTCGGACACATAAAAGGCAAACCAGAACCAACCCTTTCTTACCTGTAAACTGGATATTTGTGGTGTTCAATTCGCTAAGTATGTAGATCTACGACTACTTCAAATTAAATTTCAACTTGAGAAAAGTTTACTGTAACTTTTTAAATTGTTGGATCAAGAAACAATACAGATATTGTTTTTCCTGCTGAATAACATCAATTGATCAAAAGTAAAAACAAGAAAGATTACGTAAAGTAGACAATTGGAAATATTTCATGAATCGGATTTCAAAGAGATCCAGAATCTACATCCTGTCTGCTAAATTAACATGTGATTTATCCAAATACTTTCTAAAAAGTAGATGATATGCAATGTCAAAGATGAAAACATACCGTGAACAAGAGAAGAGAAACGGCAACTTGAAAAGCTTGTTGAACTAGAACACCTTTGACCACCATTTTTCTAGTCGCGACGTTCTTCAACTCTTCTTCGCCTTTCAGATGCAGTCTGTACTTTTCAAGACCGCCCAACAATGCATAAAATCCTGAATATAACCAATATACTACGATTGGCACAAAAGTACCTAATAATTCATCTGAAATACCGAAAGCCATGTTTGCTGCTTCGTTTTTTCTTCTATTAAAACATCTTTAAGCTTAGATTCAGGATATTTGAAAATAGCATACAAATAAAATTAATCAACTGTATAACCAACTTTAGGCAGGTCGGGTTCATCTTAGTGTAAAATAAATTAATACTAATCAAATTAACCAACCCAGAAAAATAAAATTAAAATCAACAGATTAGAAAATAACGAAAGAGATCAAACCTATGAGTGATAGCACGAGCGCGTACAAGCGGCGAGCATGAGCGATCTAGCTAGGAACGATAGGGTGGCCTGCGATCGACGACGACGATGATGATTTAGGGCTTTTTGGATCTGCGACTAGATTATTACAAGGAGGGAAAACATTTTTTTTGCTAGTTTAGATTTGTTGCGGCGATTAGGTTTTGAGAAAAAGGAAAGGAGCGGTGTATTTTTTTTCAGGTTTGGGCGGCCGAAGAAATGAATGAAGGGAGATTGAAAGCCCCGTATGTGATAGAAATATAATATTTGTTACAACCCTTGAAAACAGTTGTTATAAACAACTATTACAACTGCTATACAAATATGGTTGTTATAAGTGTCATTATTACAACTGCTGAAATAAAACAGTTGTTACAAAATATCTATTACAACTGCTGAAATAAAATAGTTGTTAAAAAATACCTATAACAACTGTCAACTTTTGTTAGTTGCAAATGAAAAGTTGTAATATGGTTATTTTGTTGTAGTGATGGAAGCTATGATTATCCAAGATGATGATTGATTTCAACTTTTAAGTGTCAAATGAATATTTAATATTATGTCTTTTATGATTATCCAAGATGATGATTGATTTCAACTTTTAAGTGTCAAATGAATATTTAATATTATGTCTTTTATGATTATCCAAGATGATGATTGATTTCAACTTTTAAGTGTCAAATGAATATTTAATATTATGTCTTTTATGATTATCCAAGATGATGACTATGTCTTTTAATATTATGTCTTTTATTTAATATTATATATATATATATAATATTTTTAATTTGCCGTATCCCCCCGCACCCGAATCCCCATTTTTTTGAATTTGCCGAATTTCCGTATCTCCGTATCACGCACCCCCGCACCCGCACCCATGCTTCATAGCAAATAACATACTACATCATCGTATTAGAATTTTGATAAAAGTTAGAATTAAAATTTTGAATTTTGAAATTTTGATTTTTATTGAAATTCAAGACGTAAAAATTAGAATTGGAATTATTTTATATATGTGTTTTTTTATTAGTCAAATCAAATTTTAATCTTTAAATGAGTTTTATCGTTTTTGCTACAGTTTCAACCAAAATGGTTTCAATGGATCTGGTTGGTTTTACCCATGAAATTACGGTTTGGGTTGGATTTACCCATTTAATTAATGGGTCTAATGGGTTATGCATTTTTTTGTTTAAATAGGTTGGGTTAATTTTCAACCCAACCCATTTATACAAACTCATCCCATTTGACACCCCTATATATGTGTATGTATGTATGTGTGTGTATGTATACCCCTCTTTATTTAGCACTATTTATAGTCCTCTGATATCGGCCATAAGTTTATATTTAAATATTTGGTCCCAACAGGAGAGAAAAAGAACAAATATTTAATTAGAAACTTGTGTTTGATATTAGATGCTACAAAATGATGCTAAAAGGGTGTTATAAATCCTAGCTTATATATATATATATATATATATATATATCATTCATTTTATTTTATTTTGACATGAAAATTTATCATTTTATTGATATTTATCAATTATTTTTCAGTCAAATTAAAATTTAATAACGATATATTTTGATAATTTTTGATGAATATATAAATATTTATAATGTGTGAAACCAGTATTTTCTATAAAATTTAAAAATGACATTAATAATATATACCGTTATATTATCCACATGTGCTGCTCCGCATCATCAACTAGCTATTTAGCACCTCCGAACCAATCCATACAAGTAAGCGTTATAGTTTTTTGTTATTTTAATTTTCAAAATATTTTAAAATCCTTTTGCATATAAACTAGAAAATTATATCATGCTGTACAAATAGCATACGCAAAATAATATCAACAATATTAAACTAATTGATACCAAATTAACACTAATAATTAAATTATAAACATTTAATCTCTTATAGCCTCTTCCAAATACCTTTTTCTTAGTCTCTTCAATAGCACAAATGTCCATTTCACTTCATAGAGAATACACACATAATTAGTGGAAATAGAGGCGGTAAAGCTTCAATGAAAATTACTAGTACTTTGTTATTTCATAGACCAGAATTAGCTCGTTAATTAAAATGAGTTTCACAAATTATAGTGGGGGATTCCATCCCAATCCCTAATTTTGAAAAAAACCACTAACATTACTTTCCTCAAAAAATTAAAAGACGATGTAAATTTAAGTCCATCTTATATGTATAAAATTATTGTTCAAAATGATGTAAAAAATTTAATATGGTAATTTTTTTCTCAACTATTATCGGATTTAATATTTATTGCATGTTTAATGAATGTATATCTATATATGTATGTATGTGTATGCATATGCATACATCATATATGTATGTATGTACGTACGTACGTATATTCAAAATCAGTTAGTATTCTATAGGAGTGTGAGTTTCATAGTTTTCTGAATTAAGTACGTTCTATTTCGTTCGAAGAAGGGTTTGAACTTTGAAAGAGCGCGATTTCTAAAAAGCAAAAAGTTTAATTTACTATTAGTAGAGATTAATAGAGAAGCTAATTTTAGCCTCATTCAGTAATCAACTGAATCTAACTGCAAAATGATGTGTTCTGGTTATAGTTTTAGCTAAATTTCGTAATGAATTTTGCTGGAATACTTTGTTCTTCAACTTCTAGTTTATTGAGTCAAATAAGAGCATCTTCAACCGGGTGGCGATTTTTATTCGGAGGAAGAAAAAGAAGGTGAATTCCTCCTGCTCATTCAGCGGCAAGTGGGATGAATTGTCCATTAAAAAAAAAAAAAAAGCAAAAAAGTATACATAAAACTTTTATAGAGTTATACGAGTTGCAGAAATCCTATTTTTCTTTTAAATGGCTTTTTGAAAACTGTTTAGGGCATAAATGGTTTTCAGAAAACCATTTACGCATCCACGCTAAAAATATAAAATTGGAGAAACTTCCCCTTTTCCTTCTTCTTCACGTTCAAATCGACGCTGCTGGAGCATGAGGAACCAAAAAAAAGAATGGAGTTTTTTCCCATTTTCCAACAAATCACTCCTGCTGGATATGCTCTAAATAAGATTTTTCTTACATTGTTCCATTGTGTGGAATATTCAGTGTAGCGGCATCTTTGTTGGCTAGTCTGTCATACTGAATTTTGCTCACTGATCCTTTATAATTACAGGTTCATGGATCTGGGTCAGATATTGATGCTTTATGCATTGGACCTGCGATTGCAACGTTAGAAGTGGGTTTCTCTATTATTCCTAACCATACATTATTGTGTGGGCAGCAAATTCTATTATGAAAATTTAATTTAATTTTTCAGGAGTACTTTTTTGTTTTGTTACACGACATGCTTCAGAGCCGAAAGGAAGTAGCTGATATTCATTGTATCAAGACTGCCAAGGTTCCTTTGATGCGCTTTAAATTCAGTGGGATATCTGTCGATTTTCCTTATGCTCAGCTTCAAGCCATCACTATTTCTGATGTAAGGGTTGAACCCAGTATGCATAATTCATATCTTCATGCATGTTACAATAGTTTTGTTTGACAGGTACCTTCAAATGTTTGGAACTTTGAACGCCAAGTTTAGACATGTAAAGCCTGAGAAAGCATATGACAAAACGTATAATATTATGCACATTTTACCAAGCTAATAATCATAATCAAATACAGTTTACATGACTAATAAATACAAGTATATTATGATCAACTTGGTAGGTATTATATGCACATTTAGCTCCAAGAAGAAGGATACATCAAACATGCAAATAATTCTTACATATTGATATCAGATAATATGAATATCAATATTTGATCTGTCTTTTATTCTTCTTCCAACAATAGGAATTCTAAAGTTGGTTCCAAACCTTAAGGTATATAGACTTGCATTTACTTCTGTAGTGAAGCTGTCATGATAAATTATTGTAGTTGAAAACAACGAGATTTATATTTAGTTTGACTGATATCTTAACACACCGAAGCATCTTGTTTCCTTTTTGATTGCTTATATTTTTGGGCTATCAACTTGAATCTGATTGATGGAATTGGAGTTTGTATCCCAAACCTTCTGTATGCATTGCACATTATGATATTAAAATAATTACTGAGTATGATACAATTGAACTTATTTAGGTGTGATTTGAACAGTTATATCTTAATCTGGAATCGTTTGACATTATTACAGAGTTGGTTTTTGTTTTTATTTTTTTACCACTGATTTCACAAATGGGCAAAAGCTCAAAGGTCAACTGATCAAATCTTGGAGAATTTAAATCACATTATGAGTTAATATCTCCAGAAATTTTCGAGTATCGTAGACATTAATTGTTTGCTTTAGTTGTTGATCTGAATGTTATATTAGATATTTAAATTGCCTAAAAAGATAGATTAGAGACAATTTTGAATGGCTAGAATATATCATAATAATTTGATGGCAAATTCTATTCCAACTCTGGTTTTCACTTAGTAGCCCCCGTTTTTTGAAAAAATTTATAAACCCCTAAACCTACTTAGTAACCTCCAACTTTTTCCGCAATTGCCCCTCACGCGATTTAACCCTTACGTTCAAAACTTCCTCATGCGATTTCTTTTCTTCCCCACGTACAAAAGTTCAACCGCGATTGGTTTTCTTCCTCACGCTGACACTTCGGTTGTTGTCGAAAATGGATTAGAGGGGAGTAGAACGACATTGCATGATTTAGGTTTTTTTTCAAGGTTTCAGCGCACCACGCACTTACAGTGCGTGAAAAAAATTTCTACCACGTAGTGCCCTTGCGTGGGAAAAATGACTTCCACGTAGAGACGCTGCGTGGTAGGAAATTTTTCCACACAAGGAAACTGCGTGGGGGGCATTTTTTCCACGTAGTCTCCCTGCGTGGAAAAAATGACTTCCACGCAATTTATATCAATTGTTGCTGAAAATAGCAACAATTATTATTGTGGTTCAATATTTGTTTGTTATAATTACCATCGTGCTGACTGAATTTTTTCTGCTTATTTTCAGAACTCGAATGACGGCTATGTTATATATGTAATGGTTGAAAGAATGGCTATGTTATATATGTATGATAACATTATATGTTTGTGTATCACATGTTGTTTGTTTTTGGTTTCTATGATATTCAATTTGTCTGATCTTTATTTATGCATTTCAGTGTTGTCTGTGCATCAGAGGAATCCATTTTTTTTTACTTTCTGTTGTCACCACGCACTGACAAAACGAGGTTAGATAGAAAACCACGTAGAGGCAGTGCATGGTTCAGCACATAACTACGTAAAGCGCCAACGTGATTACCTTACCATCCACGTTTGGCAACCACGAACTGGAACAGAATTCACGTGGACGACCTACGTGGTACTTCCAAAATGTTAAACAAAAATACCAGCTCTTCATCACCTTCAAACAAGCACAGTTTAAACTAAAAGATTCACCCGCCTCTTCAAAATCCATCCTCTACTAGTTTCAAAACGATTTTTTTTTCAATGATTTAGAAAGTACGGTTTTGAAGTTTAGATGTTCGATGTTTTAGAACCCTGAAAAAGTACGCAAGTATATGATTTGAGAAGAAACTTTCTTAAGGGTATTTTTGTCTTCAGAAAATTGTTTTTTCAAGAGGGGGCTACTAAGTAAAAACATGGGTTGAAATATTATTTGCCTAATTTGATATGGGTTTATTGCTTAGACGTGGTGTTTTAAAAAAGTGGTTTGTGGTTACTCTCTCATATATTAATTTTAAAAACAAGAAAAGAGCCGCAGGTCCTTATTTTTGATGTTGTTATGAAAAAAGTCATGTAGAAATGAATATGTAAATTCGGTTTCTATTTTTGAAAAATAGCAAACGTAAGGTGTCTTGCATTTTCTAATTTTGAAATTTTTGAAAAGCGCAAGTTAACTTGCGCTTTCTATCAGGAAAGCGCAAGTTAATTTGCGCTTTCTGATTTTGAATTTTTTTTTAACTTTTCGAAAATTTTAAAATTTTTGAAAAGCACAAATTAACAAAGACCTAATTTACATACTCATTGCTATAGAATCTTTTCTTTTAATAATATCAAAAATAGAGACCTTCTGTGCAAAGCCCCATAATAAAATCTTATCAATTAGTAGTAAACTAACTTTAAATACAATGGACCCTATCAATGGATCTTATAAAAGGAAGATTAGAAGGAATCAATTACTATTATTTCAGCTGAATCTGAATTTAATTTAGTTGGAGTATTAACTGCAATAAAGTGTCTTTAATTCAAGTCTATTCGATTGTATAAAAATTTAAGTATTTGA
This sequence comes from Allium fistulosum, assembly GCA_030737815.1. NCBI lineage: Eukaryota > Viridiplantae > Streptophyta > Magnoliopsida > Asparagales > Amaryllidaceae > Allium > Allium fistulosum. Next base: position 590,757,503 of record CM060905.1, on the reverse strand, counting down.
CCTTTCATACCTCGATTCTCATTCACCCTAAAATCATAAACTCAATTCCTATTCATCTTTCCATCTCCGTTAAAATTCAAATTTCAATTCTTCGTATAATTTATTCATATAATTTATTCATTTTATTAAGGTAAATAAATGTCTTATCGTATTATTATTTTCTATTGCATCTTTATTATCATCCATCAATTAAAATGTAGTTTTTTTAAAATGATCTCTAATCAATTCAAAGATAGAATGATAATAAATGATAAAAGCTTCTACTATATCACTTTAGCTTAAGATATTGGTCATTTTTTTTCTTTTATTAGTTTAGTTCTTTGATTTTTACTAGATGTTTACTCTTTTCCATGCTCGTCATTTCTATCTTTAATTTATTTATGGCATACATTCGTCTGTAGTTTTGCATTCTTATGTTAGTCGGTATTTATATTAAAATAGTCCTTATTAAGAGTATACTGTTGATTTTCATAATGTCTACAACCAATCCATGCATAAGCATCTCATCTGAATTTTTATCGAAATCACATTTACTTCAACCGATGAAGGTAATAGCTTTTATTATTTTTTGCAAAACAAGTCCTATTTTTGTTGATTCTAAAGTAACATATGTAAAACCAAAACCTCGATCATTTGGAGGTTATTTTATGCAACAGAATATAGAATTTATATGCAAAATATTATAAAAAGAAATGAAAGTCAAAATTATGAAGGAAAAAAAATTGATTTGTATGATCAGAGAATTAAATTATAGAGGGAGGGAAACATTAATTATTTGTTTGAAGATAGAATTGGAATAAAACTTCCATAAGAAAAATTTTTAAAAAAAATTACCAAGAATAGTAAAGAAAATATTAGCCCATTTAAAATTTAGAGTTAAGGAACAATCATTATGGCATGAATAAGTTTAAAAAATTTAGATATAAATTTATAAAACATTCAATATTTGACCTTCTATATCTTAATTTATAATTCAATTTTAAGTTATATACTCAACTCCTAATCATTTAAAGAAACATTTTTCAATTATTCCTTTCACATGTTCCCTTTTAAATTCAATCCCTAATTAAATTTAAACTCCAATTATTATTTTTATTTCTTATTTAATATTCCATCACATCTTTATTATCATTCTCTTAGTTCAAAGGAAACATAAATTTTTTTATAAAAGAATTTCTTATCATTCTCTACTTAATAATGAAAAACTATTAAAAAGGATAAAGTCGTTCACTCTTTTATTTTAGTCTAAGATATTAGTCATTTTTACCCTTTCAGTTTATTTATCTGATTTATAACTAGATAATTTCTCTTATCCATATTCATCACTTCTAATTTTTATTTGTGTCTCATTTTCATTCTTATTAGAACGACTCCACCAACGATTGGATTTTCAAAGTCTTTTAATGATATTAGGTTCTTTTTTAAAATCATTTGAAAATTACTATGATTTAATTTGTATACTGCTATGAACTTATTTCTAATTAAAAATTTGTAATCCGTGTTATATTATATAGGTTAATAACGCTAATAAGACTAAATGTTGCTATCACATATATGGATAACCAGGTTTTTATTGCTTTCATCTATAATTTTGTATCATTTCGTGTTTATTTGAATTAGAATATTTTAGATTAAGAGTATTATAGTAATCTTCATTACATGTTCAACCAATCCTTTCCTAAGTACATAATTTTTTATATAAAACCGCATCTTTAATTGATTGAATTTAATAACCCTTATTGTCCTATTATTGTTGCTTCTCAAAGGAAAACATGCTAAGTATAATTGCTTTATAATTTATTTAAAGCATATAGCAAAAATAGAGATTGCTTGCAAAATATTATGAAATGAAATGAATGGAAAAATTATGGTAAAAATCAGTTGATTTGTATCCTTAAGGAAATAAATTAATTATTAAGCGAAACAAATAAATATTTGAAATGAATGGAATACAAACTTCCATAAAAAATTAAATATAATAATAATAACAATTGCTAAGAAAAAAATAGTTCAGATTCAAAGTCAAAGTTAAGGAATAATAATTATGACATTTATATTATGATGGTGGATCATTTTAAGTTGGTAGGTTGTCCATGCCTAAAGTTTTGGGTTACTTGAATTTTTTTTCCTTGTTCTTTTGATTAGTACAAAAACATATTTGGTTGTTTACATATAATTATCTTAATAATTCTTAACATTTTAATTTATTTAAAATATTAACACTTGATTTCAACCACTAAAAACACCCTATGAGATAAAGATGATCAAATTTGACTTCAAATTGAAATTACAATAGCTATAATTGAAATTTATACATAGCATTTTGTATGAATTCCATATGACTTCGAGTAATGAATAAAAATAATCAATAATTTATTATGTACAATTTACGTAGTATAGAATACTAAAGGTTAACCCTAGATTCTTTATTTCCTTATTATTCATTTCAATGTTCAATAAAATAATTTGCATAAATGTAACATGCTTATTTTGCTTCCTGATTCACTATTTCAATGTTTAAGTACCAAAATTGACTATAAATTATTTTAACATTCATTTAGGATTCATATAGCTCTAATAATCTATGTTTGTTTCAATTAATCGAATTTTTTCATATTTTGTTTTTCGTAAAATGTTGTTCTTCTTTATTAGAAATGTTTTAGTTTGTTTTCTAATGATTTTAATTTTACATGTACTAATATAATAACAAGTTATTTAGGACTTCAACAGCTATTGATGTGTAAGGAAAAATTAAAGATTCTGATTATCAAGTTATCTAATCTATTCCATAATTTATGATGATTATTTTCAAGAAATATGCCACAATTAAACTTTTGGAATATCTACACTTGAAAGGATTGATGGATTTAAAGAATGGTAAGTTGACGAATCCTAAATTTGATATGGATACGTATCCTACTCGAAGAAAATAGCTCTTGATGCTTCTACTAATATTTTTGCAATAAAAAATAAAAAGTATGTTAAAAACATTTTTTTCATTCTATTTGTATAATTGTTTTTTAGTTGTTTGGTCATGAGAAAACAGTGAAATACAACGACAACTGAATATTCATTCTTTTTTGTAATATTATACCTAAAATCATCATCTTGAGCATCTTCTGCTTAAAATTTAACATTCATATACACACAACTTCAGTACCAATTCTTTTTGACTCTATGTATGAAGCACTGGTTCACACTAGTAACAAAATAATAGCAGTCCCAAGTAAATAAAAGAAAGACCAATAAGTACCATGCAAAAGTACAACATGCGTTCATAATAAGAAGTATCCGAGTATTCCATATTGTCCATAATTTAGGTGGGAGTTAATCGGTCGAAGTGTCGTCAGATTCTGTATTAGTACGAAGAAGTTATTGCAGTCTGAACAAAAAATAGCGGCTTCTGCACTAGGCGGAGTTCAAATACGAGGATGTGGTAGCATGTTATTTTCTTAGTAAACTATCAGTCCCCATGGAGAACTACAGTGTGCGTTCACAAGATGAAGTATCCAAGTGTACCATATTGTCCGTAATTTAGGTAGGAGTTCATCGGTCAAAGTTTTGTCTGATTCCAAGTTAGTATGAAATTATTGTTGTTTGAAGAAAAAAAATAGCAGCTTCTGCCTAGGCAGAGTTCAAATATGAGGATGTAGCCTGTTATTTTCTAAGTACAACTATTAATCACCATGGAGAACTACAGTGAGCGTTGAAGTGGGGATATAGCCTGTTATTTTCTAAGTACAACTGTTAGTCACCATGGAGAACTACAGTGCGCGTTTACAAGATGAAGTATCCGAGTGAATCATATTATCCGTAATTTAGGTGGGAGTTCATCATCGAAGTTTCATCCAATTCTGATTAGTATGAAGAAGTTGTTGCAGTATGAACAAAAAAATAGCGGCTTCTGCCTAGGCGGAGTTCAAATACGGGAATGTAGCCTGCTATTTTCTAAGTACAACTGTTAATCACCATGGAGAACTACAGTGTGTGTTCATAAGATGAAGTATCCGAGTGTACCATATTGTTCGTAATTTAGGTGGGAGTTAATCAGTCGAAGTATCGCCTAATTTCGAGTTAGTATGAAGAAGTTATTGCAGTCTGAACAAAAAAAAGCAGCTTCTACATTAGGTGGGGTTCAAATATGGGATGTGGTAGCCTGTTACTTTCTAAGTACAACTGTCAGTCCCCAAGGAGAACTACAGTGAGTGTTGAAGTGGGGATATGGCCTGTTATTTTCTAAGTACAACTGTTAATCACCATGGAGAACTACGGTATACATTCATAAGCTGAAGTATCTGAGTATTCCATATTGTCCGTAATTTAGGTGTGCGTTCACAAGATGAAGTATCTAAGTGTACCATATTGTCTGTAATTTAGGTGGGAGTTAATCGATCAAAGTTTTGCCTGATTCCGAGTTAGTATGAAGAAGTTATTACAGTCTAAAGAAAAAAAAATAGCGGCTTTTGTCTAGGCAAAGTTTAAATATGAGGATGTAGCCTGTTATTTCCTAAGTACAGCTATTAGTCACCATGGAGAACTACAGTGAGCGTTGAAGAGGGGATATAGCCTATTATTTTCTAAGTACAACTGTTAATCACCATGAAGAACTATGATATAAGTTCATAAGCTGAAGTATCCGAGTGTTCTATATTATCCGTAGTTTAGGTAGGAGTTCATTGGTCGTAGTTTCACCCGATTCCGAGTTAGTATGAAGAAGTTATTGCAGTATGAAGAAAAGAAATAACGGCTTTTACCTAGGCGGAGTTCAAATATGAGAATGTAGCCTACTATTTTTTAAGTACAACTGTTAGTCGCCATGGAGAACTACGATATACGTTCACTAGATAAAGTATCCGAGTGTACCATATTGTCCGTAATTTAGGTCGGAGTTTTGTCTTATTCCGAGTTAGTATGAAGAAGATATTGCAGTCTGAAGAAAAAAATAGCGGCTTCTGCTTAGGTGGAGTTCAAATATGAGGAATGTAGCATGTTATTTTCTATGTATAACTATTAGTCACCATGGAGAACTACATTGAGCGTTAAAGTGAGGATATGGCCTGTTATTTTCTAAGTACAACTATTATTCACCATGGAGAACTACGGTATACGTTCATAAGCTGAAGTATCCGAGTGTTTCATATTGTCCATAATTTAGGTGTGAGTTCGTCGGTTGTAGTTTTGCCCGATTTCGAGTTAGTATTAAGAAGTTATTGTAGTATGAACAAAAAAAATATTGGCTTCTTCCTAGGCGGAGTTCAAATACGGCGATATAGCCTGTTATTTTCTAAGTACAACTGTTAGTCACCATGGAGAACTATAATATACATTCACAAGATGAAGCATCCGAGTGTTCCTTATTGTCTGTAATTTAGATAAGAGTTCATCAGTCGAAGTCTCGTCTGATTCCGAGTTAGTATGTAGAAGTTATTGCAGTTTGAACAAAAAAATAGCGGCTTCTACCTAGGCGAAGTTCAAATATGGGGATGCTACTGTAAAATCTACTTACACGGGTACAACTAAAAATGCATGCACGTTATGATTAAATGCAGACCCACCTGCGCGTGCATATGTACCCATAAGAATACGGTAAATGTACATCAGATTAGGCATAGCATACATATCACGTTTGTACATAACTGATTTATGAGTTCATTAAAAACAATGTTGTTAAGAATAAATGACCAAAGTGAAAAACTTGAATCCTTTTTTTTCATTTTGTTCAAAAGACTAACTAGAATAAATTATATACTTACCAGATAATGAGAATAATTTTAGCAAGACCATATGATTTTTCATTTATAATGGATATCTGAGCTTTTCAGAGAATTTTTCTGTGAAAAAAAATGTAACTTCAAAAAAAATTGTTCGTTGTTAGATTGCAAAGAAATTTGTTATAACATGCCTTTTTAAAAGGGGCTTTGCACAGCATGTCCTTATTTCTGATATTGTTACAGGAAAAGTCCATGTAGCAATGAGTATGTAATTAAGTCCCTGTTTTTTATAAATCAGAAAGCGCAAACTAGTTTGTAGTTTTCTGATAGAAATTGCAAGTTAACTTGCGCTTTTCAAAAACTTCAAGATTTTCAAAAATTTTAAAATTTTCAGAAACAATTTCAAAATAAAAGGACTGCAAGTTACCTTGCATTTTCTATCAAAAAAGTGCAAGGCACCTTGCGTTTTCTATTTTTCAAAAACAGGGACCAAATTACACATTCATTTCTACAGGAACTTTTCTTATAACAACATCAAAAACAAGGACATGTGACTTTTTCTTGTAAATTAAAGACAATTAATTATTGTTAATACCCTGACTAAATTAAATTTAACTAAATTAGTAGTAATTGATTCCCTCTAACCATTTCCTTTTATCGGCTTCATTGATATAATCCTTCAAATTTAAAGTTAGTTTACAACCAATTGATAAGATTTTATTATAGTCTTTCATTATGGTTATTGCCTTATAATAAAATGTAATTTGGAGTTTGAAATGGTAATAATTATATTAAAGTTAGGTAAAAAAGTTATCACTCAAATTAAGGAGAGAAAAGGAGTGTGAATAAGAATGAATCGGAAGCTAGAATACAAATAGTCATATAATAAATCAAACCCTACGATCTAACTCGAGTTTAACATAACTAAGAAACATTAATTAATAAAACCTAACCAATTAGGAAAATATACCAATACTATAATTCACGAACCAAAAGCACCATTCTCATATTGTACCTCAATATGAAATGAAAATAAAATTTTGAATTTAGGCGATATGGAGATATTTACACAACAATATTAGAAAACACATAAAATAAAAGAAGTCGAGAATCATAGCTTAAAATCTACAGCAAAATCACGTTTTCATGAAGAAAAATATCCGGTTGAAAAATTAATACAAAATATACCTTCGGTGATGACGAATTGAATGGAATGCACATAAATTTTACTTTAGAAAATTTAAGATCCTAATACATAACACAATGACGAAGGCGCATTAAATAACTGAGATATTAATTTCAATTTTTGAAGAAGCAAAGTGATTATGGAAGCAATGGAGCATAAAAGACGTTAGAGTTGGGAGAAGATGTAGAAAACCATTGAATTAAGGATATGGAAAAATGGAATTAATTTGACCAGATAGTAAAAGGTTGATGAGAAAGAGTGGTAGGTAATTAATCCAAATAACCGAAGGGAGATTTCATATGTAATAATAATAATAATAGAATAGATGATATAAGAATATTATTTTTGTTGGAGGTCCATATTGCAAAGAATGAGGCAATTTAAGGAGTGAGCGGTTCTAAAATTCTAAGAAAATAGGAAGTTAATTGTGAGAGATCTACTAATAAGATATAATATAAGGTATAAGATAACTGAAGGGAAAATGTGACCTTTGAGATTGGCTAAGAAGAGAGAATACTAATGATTTCATATGCAATAATAATAATAGAATAGATAGTATAAGAACATTATTTTTGTTAGAGGTCTATATTACGATGAATGAGGCAAATTGAGGAGAGAGCGGTATTTTATTTCTAAAATTCTAAGAAAATAGGAAGTAAAGTGTGAGAAATATACTAATAAGATATATAGTGTAAGATATGTTGTTCATATCAAAGGTGATCCATCCAATGCTAATATATTACCTGATTAGTGCTCTTTTTCCTACAGTAGAGGACCCATTTAAGTTAGGGGACCTTTGAGGTTTTTACTAAGGCGATTTTCTTAATAAATTATGATTTCTTTAGTCCATCGATAAAGAACTAAGTTTGCAGGAAAAATATATTTGTATAGATAGATCATATTATATAAATGCAATTTTCTTATAGCCAGGTATTAGTAACTTATCTTATAATATTGATCTCTATTGCTAAGTTCAAAATTCAAACATCAACCCCGTTATAATTTTACTAGTTTCTTTGTTTTTCCATATTCAAAGAGCTTCAAAGTTGTATTGCGTTGTGTTAAGTACTGGACGAAAAAGCAAAGAATCTATTTTCATGTAAGGCACAGTACTGTCGGTCTTACTTCATATCTGTTGTTATTCTTTTATTTTTATACTCTTACAGTATTAAGAGCTTGATTATTCTACATCTGTGCAGTTACACACGGTTTTCTGGGAGGGATTCATTTGGCAATACTTGTTGCCCATGTTTGTCAGTGATTCCCAAATTCTAGTATAAATTCACTTTTGACCATCTTTTTCAATTGTTTTGCCTCAGCAATCTCCTTAAAACTTTATTTGCAAATTTTTCCAAGATACAACAGAATAATCTGTAAGAGATTGTAATTAGTATGTCTGCTTTGTGATTTGATAATGTTTTGATTTGAGAACAGAATAAAGATAAAGAAGGCGAAGAAAAAGGGATGAGAAATGTGATTGATATTCCTCTCCTTTTATAGCCTTCAATGGCTGCATCCGCTCAGAAGGTTGTGTCTGTTTTTATGAATCAAAGAGTCATCTACAATGCCCAACAGTTGTTTCTATTTGTCAGCCATTTGCAACGTCCAACAGTCGTTTCTGTTCGTCAGTCATTCGCAACGCCCAATAGTCGTTTATGTTCCTCATTCATTTGCAACTCCTAACAGTTGCGTTAATTTTGAGCTAACGGTCGCATACGTCCATCGCCAATAGTCGTGTTATTTGAAACAGTCGTGTCTGTTCATCATTGGTTGCGTCTGTTTGAAAAAACTACTGCTCAAAACAGACTTTGTTTTTTTCTAGCAAAAAGGTAGTAACACATTAGACCTAATCCCGAACCCGGTCGGTCAGTGCGTGCGTATGTGTTTAAATCATAGTCATATTGGTCCTCCCCCTTGCACAAACTTACCGTACCCTTAAGGCAAATATAGGTTAATGGGAAGGAGTATATAAATATGAAAACTTCTTTGTTTTTGGCCATGTGGGACTATATCTTTATTCACCTATGCAAGGATCTCTAACAAACCTCTACATGAATGACGATATCTGTCTCCCCCACACAAAGGGGAATATAACATAGTACATATGGAAAAATACTATATTGATGATAAGTAGATATTTCACTTTGAGCTTTCCCTGGTTAAAACTGATTGGATATACTTGGCTAATCAGTGAATTATTTCATCTTGAACTGTCAACCATTAGTGTATAACCAAACAATGAGGCTTACAAAGAATTATTTCCCTTCACGTCCAATCTCTTAGTTGTGTTCATTTTGGTCCTGAACAAATTTGGTTATGCGAGTGTATTTAGAGAATTTAAGCCTTAATATTCTCATAGAGCTGACCCAACTCACACTAACATAACTGATCGCATCCATAAAGAGTATTCTACGTATACCTCACTTAATTTTCAAGATATGGACATTTCAAGATATGGACATTTCAAGATATGGACATCAATAAAATCATAGCTTAACCTTTTTAATACTTCTATAGACGTGCATTCTATTATGCACCATATAAATGGAGTAGGACTAAGTCCAAACAAATGCATTTCTTCTTGAGTTACTTAGAATTGGTTTGCCTATTGATTCTAGTTCGTGGGATTTCCAGTCGCTAGGATAGGTTTCCGTATAAGGTAACTCTTTTTTGGTTTAAGCTTTTAAACCCCATTCCCTTCGATGCGCAGTTAATTTTCTCTCTTGGTAAACCTTTAGTAAATGGATCTGCTAGGCTATCATCGGTTCTTACAAAATCAATGGAAATAGTTCCATTTGAGAGTAACTGTCTAACTGTATTATTGGTTCTACACATGTCTCACATTTGTATTTTTTATCTACTTGAAATTTTGTGATTTCATAGGTTTGCAAGTTTTTTAATTTTTCAAAAATTTATGTGTCCTAATCTATCATGTCATAATAGAGTTTCATGAAGGACCAAATAAGAAACTTCATTTTTATTCATTGCATAATCAGAATACATAGAATTTTTGTTGAATATGGCCACATTTGCCTTAAACAGGCCATCACATAAATACCCCCTTCCTATATAAATTCCAGCTTGGACAGAACCATCTTGTCTGACTCGAAGAACATTCGAAATCCCTTCTTTGAAAATACGGATCCAGAGATTAGGTTCTTGCAGATGTTTGGAACATGAAGCACGTAATTTAATGTAACAGTTTTTTCAGAGGTGAACTTGAGGATGACTGTGCCACTGTCTTCAATCATGGAAACTGTTGAATTACCCATGTAGAGTTTTTCTCTCCGATCTAGTTTGTTGTAAGTGGAAAACATAGTTTTATCAGAACATACATGTCGGGTAGCACCTGTGTCAAGCCACCACTATGTAGGATTCTGAACCAAATTGCATTGTAACACAACTCCAGAAAATTTAGACTCATCCACTTCCATGTTGTCCACCATATTTGCCTCTGAATTGTTCTCCTTCTTATGTCTGTAATCTTTAGCGGCTTGTCCCGTATCTTGCTACAAACCCAACAGTTGCAATTAAACTTCTTGGACTGCTTATTTTCGTTGGATTTCTTTTCTAGCGCTTTCCTCTTCTCTGAGAAATTCTTCTTTTTATTGTTGAAGTGTCATTTCTTCTTGGACTGCTTATTGTTGAAGTGTCATTTCTTCTCTGAGGAATCTCCCTCTTTTTATGCCTCAGATAGTTGCGGTAGTCTCTTTATGATGGATGCATCTTTTCTATTATTGCTTCAACCAAGAAAGATTCTCCAACTTTATGGCCTACTGATTCAAGTTCATGAACGATAATTTGTAGTTCATGCAGTTGAGTAGTTACAGATTTGGAGTCTATCATCTTGTAGTTCATGAATTTGTCTATGATGAATTTTTTCAGACTGGCATTTTGTGTGTTTCTCTAGTTTCGCCTAGTTTTGGTACTAGTTCCTCCTCTTCAAGATAACTTTGCAGACCTAGCGTAGTTCGATAGAACAACATCTGATTTTGCCAAATCTGGAGATCATCACCATCTTCTTTGAACGGTCATGTTTTTTATGAGTAGCAATTTTTGTTGATAACTCAATTGCTGCCATTTATATTTTAATAAAAACTGTAAAGTTTTAAGATGTAAATGATCGTATTACCAAAACAGTAAGTAACAACAAAAACATAGTGTAAGAACTGAATGAAAACGTGCACACGGATGCACAATAATAAGATGCTGATATAAAACAGTAAGAAATCCTGAGGCTTGCATTAGCAATCTCCTTAGAAATTTTTTTCAAAGTTTTCCAAGACACAACAAAATAATCTAAACGAGATTATAACAGGTATGTCTACTCTGTAATTTGATAATGTTTTGATTTGAGGATAAAATAAAGATGAAGAAGATGAAGAAAAATGGATAAGGAATGTGATCGGTATTCCTCTCCTTTTGTAGCCTTCAAAGGTTGCGTCCACTCAGAAGGTTGTGCCTGTCCTTTGGAATCAAAGGTCATCTGCAATGTCCAATAGTTGTTTCTGTGCTTCAGTCATTTGCAACACCCGACAGTCATTTCTGTTCACCAGTCATTTGCAACTTCTAACCGTCGTTTCTATTCATTAGTCATTTGCAACACATAACAGCCGCGTCAATTTTGAGCCAACATTCGCATCCATCTATCACAAATTGTCATGTTTGTTCATCATTGGTTGCGTCCGTTTTAAAAACAACTGTTCAAAATAGGCTTTGTTTTATCTAGCAAAAAGATAGTAACACATTAGACCCGAACCCGAACCCAAACGCGAACATGAAACCGAACCTGGACCCGAACCCGAATGGTTAAGCGAACAGGCGGGTGTCGTGTGTGCGCATGTGTTTAAACCATGACCTTATAGCCCCCCGCATAAAATCACCTGACCTAAGGGTATTGGTTGATGGGAAGGAGTATATAAACATGAAAACTTGTTTGTTTTTGGCGATGTGGGACTATATCTTCATTCACCTATGCAAGGATCTCTAACAATCCCCCACATGAATGACGATATGTGTCTTCTGTAACGACCTGTAATTTTCGATAATTAAAATATTGAATTCAATAAGATTTTGTAATTTAATATTGGGAGAAATTATAATTTGTGGTTTATTAATAAGAAATAACTAGAATGCAATGTTAAAATGTTAATTCAAGACAATTGATAATTACTTTAATGTATGTCCAATTAATTGAAATGATTGTAAAGTTAAAATTGGTTATAGGTTGTAAATAAAGAAATAGGGTTTAATAATTTAAATTTAATATAATAAATGACTAATTGAATGAAATCTCAAATAATTATAATAAATTGTAAAGTTACATTGGTTAGAAATTGTAAATAAGAAGATAGAATCAATGTGAAGTTATTTGTTTTGTTAGTTAACAATAAACCTGAAAATGTGTTTGAATTGGCAAATTGTAACAATGGTTAATTAATCCATTGAAATTCAATTAGTTATAAATGGTAAATAAGGAAATAAATTAAATGTTGAATTTATTGTTGAAAATGTATGTTATTAATTGAAATAGGTTTATTATAGAATATGAAATCAGTTTTGGTAAGCAATGTATAATCCTGGTTGTAAACGATAAGTTAATTGATGTGAATATCTAATGGATAACAATTATTTATTCTCACCTTAATATTTAATCCGTGAGAATTAAATTGGTAACTAATGGAATCAATGCAATTGAAATATTATAATTAATATGGTAAAAGATGATAGAATATGAATGTAATAAAATTTTAAACTAACGATAATTATATTCATAAGGTAACAGTTGATTCGATAAAAAGAGTGAGAATCAAAATAAAAACAATTTATTGAGATTTAAACCTTAATGTGTGAATATATTGCAGTTGTAATTGAACGCTGAAATTAATTTAATATTTAAACCTTGGAATTAACATGGAAAATTAAAATCTCAAATTTAATGTAAAAAAAAGTTTATGAAATTTTAATTTTTGGTCAGATTTAGTCAAAATTTGAATTTGAGTTGAATATTTGAAATTTGAAATTTAAAATTTAAAATTTAAAATTTTATTCTTTTTTTCTAATTCTAGACTGAATTCTGAGATGGTATCCACTTTTCGTTTCATCAAAATTGGACTCCTATTGCTCTAAATTTGCAATTTACAATGAAAAACTCGCATAAAATAATAGTGTATATTATATGTATTTTTCATAGTATTTCATATGGTATGTTCTAGTGTATTCTAATTGGTATATGAATCTTGAGCTCTTAGAAAGTCTCTTGGCCTTCAACTGACACCTTTAATTCAGAAAACTTTTACTCTTCTACGTACAAACTCCTTGTCAGTACACTACAACAAAAAGTGTCTTTTATAGCGGCATATAGCCGCTATTAATCACAACCATAGCGATTTGATAAGCGCTGTATATCGACATGTTATAAAAAACTGTTGAATATTTATAATACAAAATATGCCGCTATGGTTGAGCTTAGTTTTATAACTCAAATTTGCCGCTATGGTACGTTAATTCAATAGCTCATTAGAGCCGCTATAATACAGCTAAATCTCAACGGAACTGGAAATCTTTATAACACCATTTTGCCGCTATAAAATATTTATTCAATAGCTCATTATAGCCGCTATAATACAGCTAAATCTCAACGGAATTGGAAATCTTTATAACACCATTTTGCTGCTATAAAATATTTATTCAATAACGGTCATTTCACGCTATTAAATCAACATGTTATAGTATTGATAAATTCTTTTACAGCTCATATATGCCGCTATAAAAATCGTAGATACACTTTTCAAGAGCTATGCCTATATATTATATTTTAATAATAACAATCAAACTAAATCTTCATAAACGAATAAAGATTATAATCAACAAATATAACACAAGAGCATGCTCAGAAAAAAATGTGATATATTTTTCATTACAGTGTACAAACATTAAAGCAAGTGCATAACCTTAATGTACAAACAATAATTTTTTGCCTTAGAAAGAAGGCTAACCTTAGTTCTTAAGATCTCTCCAAAAGTTTTTCTGAATAAGTTAGCAGGGCCACAAGCCCATCTATACTGTTGGTTTCTGAAAGCTTTGAATGTACTGGGTAATTCGCTTTTAACCTTAATGTTGCCAGCATAAATGAATTTCCAACCTCTAAGACTTGTTCTTTCTACTAAATCCATGTCTTCAACCGTTGTTCGTTCATTCCAGCCTCCTGCATCATTCATTGCACAGATTCTCCAAACACCAGCAGTTCCTGTTATATTGTCAAACTAATCAATTGCATTGTTTAACCCAATATGAAAAAAATGTATATTTCTTGCTCACCATTGAAACCAAAGAAGTTGCACAATGTAGAACCAGCTTCTTGTTCAACCTTAAAGTGATAATCCATTGACATCTCTTGCATTCTAGTCATTAGACACTCATTGCTGTTGACTACAGAGTTAAACATTAAGTGCAGACTTCAGCATGAGAGAATGATCAAACTAATCATTAACATATTACTACGATTTCAATAAAAGTTGTTACTGCATACTGAAAATCCATCTAGTTTGAACTAATGCTATACTTGGGTTGTGGAACAGAAATGGAATAGTTCGCATCAAATAGTCAGGTTCAGGTTGAAAATCTGCATCGAAAATGGCTATAAATTCACATTTATCCACATATGAATGCTTCATACCTTCTTTCATGGCGCCTGCTCTGTATCCATATCTATTGTCCCTGATCTCATATTTAACATTTACACCATTGGACACCCATTTTTTGCATTCTTGCTTTACTAAACTCTGTAAAACTCCCATCGATACAAATAACAAAGGAAAAAAAGAACAACTTGAGAATTACGAAACCAATAACATATAACATTTCATTTCCACTCGTAAATCATAGGTACCATCGATACAATTAATTAGATGTAAAAGTATTAATTATTTTATTATTATTATTAACTTAGTTAATCATAAACTTTTCTAATTTATTATTACAATTACATACTTAATTATTTTTTTATAAAACTTAATTAACGAAGTTAATTTTTATAAACTTGGTTAATTTATTATTATTGTGTAAATTTAGTTAATTTTTATAAAACTAATTCAACTTGGTTAATATTTTATAATTTACCATTATTATTCGTAGTATTATTATTATAAACTTCGCTGATTTCTATAAAAATTAATTTATTATTGTTGTTGTTATTATTATTATTTATTATTATTATAAATTTAGTTAACTTGGTTAATACTTTATAATTTATAATCATTATCATTATTATAATTTAACTAACTTGGTTAATATTTTATAATTTATAAGTACTATTATTATGAATATTAGTATTAGTATTATTCTCAACTTAATTAATTGTTATGAAAATTAGTTAATTTTTATAAACTTAGTTATTAATTGTTATTATTGCTATTATGATTGTTGTTGTTGGCATTATTAGTAGCATTATTATTATAAACTTAGTTAATTTTCATAAACGTTGATTAAATTATTATTATTATTATTAACTTAGTTAATTTTTATCAACTTATTTAATTTTTATAAAACTTAATCAACGAAGTTAATTTTAATCCTAGTTAATTTAATTTGATTATTATTATATTAATTTAGTTATTTTTTATAAAACTTAGTTAGCTTGGTTAATTTATTATTATTTGTTTATTATAAACACTATTATAAATTTAGTTAATTTTTGTAAGCTTATTTAATTTTTATCTAACTTAATAAACAAAATTAATTTTTATAATCTTAGTTGATTTATTATTATTATTATATAAATTTATTTAATTTTTATAAAACTTAGTTAACTTGGTTAATTTATTATTATTATTATTATAAACGCGGTTAATTTTTATCAACTTATTTAATTTTTATAAAACTTAATCAACGAAGTTAATTTTAATCCTAGTTAATTTAATTTGATTATTATAATATTAATTTAGTTATTTTTTATAAAACTTAGTTAGCTTGGTTAATTTATTATTATTTATTTATTATAATCGCTATTATAAATTTAGTTAATTTTTATAAGCTTATTTAATTTTTATATAACTTAATAAACAAAATTAATTTTTATAATCTTAGTTAATTTATTATTATTATTATATAAATTTATTTAATTTTCATAAAACTTAGTTAACTTGGTTAATTTATTATTATTATTATTATAAACGTAGTTAATTAGTTAATTTTTATCAACTTGTTTAATTTTTATAAAACTTAATCAATGAAGTTAATTTTAATTTTAGTTAATTTAATTTGATTATCATTACATTAATTTAGTTATTTTTTATAAAACTTAGTTAGCTTGGTTAATTTATTATTATTTATTTATTATAATCATTATTATAAATTTAGGTAAATAGATTCAAGTACAGCTTAGGAATTGCTTCCCTACACTTAAAGACCTACAATTATAATTAGTAATTGTTCACTAACACATGGATCTCACGTGTCATATTATCTCTTTTCAGTATGAATTTAGTTCATCATTTTTGGATTGAATTTTTTTGATTATATACATAAGTTAACACGAGATAAGGAAATAAATTAAAGCTAATAATAGTATGTACAGGCCACATAATTTTTTTGATTATTTACACCATTTTTGTAATTTTATTACGAGTTTTACATTTGATCATAATTTCTATAATCATTTAAGTCATAGTAATTTGACAAAGTTATACCATTCAACTCAGTGACAAATGTCAATGATACCTCATTCTTAATATGCTGCTGTTGATTACCCAAAATGAATATTTTGGATTTCGAGCCCATGTCAGGTACATGAATCCACTTATACTTTGTCATTTTTCAACTTGAAAGCATTATTTTCTACATTGAGTTGATTCATAAATTTTTTCTACAATGAAAAATAAATGTAGCTAATTCATACCATAATTGTTCCCTATCATCGCTATGAAGTATTGTGATCATATGTTACACAAGAAATGAATATAAACCATCTTATTTCAAAATTGAATACCAAAGAAAGTAAAAGAATATTCGGTTATACCATATGTGTTTATAGTTAGAACAAGGACTCGCTATTCTCTATTATTATCGTTAGAATGCAATAATGTTTACCTGTTTCCCAATAATGTCTGGAGATGGATAATTAGTTATTCTTCTTGATCCGTGAAATTTCTACGTCTAATCCCTGGTCTTAAATAATTTTTCCATCTCGGCCTGCAACTCTTGCTACATCTCATTAATCCTGGAATAATATCAATGGATTAATTAATATCTATTGTTAGAGAATGATGACTGAAAATTAAAACATAAAAAAATTGAAACTTCAAAAAAGAAATAAATGTTGAAACATATTTGTTTATGCTTGTTATAGGTATGTCATACAAAAGAATATCTAGATCGCATTGTGCAAATAGCTAGTGAAGCTTTATATACTTCATAGATTCGTCTAAGTCAAGAAAGAAATAGATAAATAAATGATACTGGTATAAACATACCCTATTCCTACAATGAATGAGCAAGGAACCATCTCCATCCATCCGTCTATATTTACGCTGCAGATTCAAAATATAAGTCTAGATATAGTTCTCATGCGAATATCAGTATCTAAAATTTATATTTATAATAGAAGAAACATGATTACATGATTCTTTTACATTCGAACTGAAAATACAAGCGCAAGTTCGACATTTCTCAAATTGACAGTCAATAATATCAATATTCTATAATACCAAAATTCTAAACTGCATATGCAAATAAAAAAAGAAGCTTAATTTCTTAAATATTGATCTCTATAGTTTTGCAAATCCAATTTCAATTCACCCATCTAATTATTGCCATGACAGCCACTCGGCAGATTATGTTTGGGAGACTAGTGAGGAGAAACAAAATTTTAGTATCGTCTTTATTGAGTGATATAAAATTAAATTATTGTTCTTCCTTTCAGTCTCACTCAATAAACCAATAAAAACAAATGTTTTGTTGATGCCGTGAATTTGATAAGTCCATAAAGTAATGCGAGCAATACTTTGATACAAATATTTGTATCAAAGTTTTGATGCAATCCTTCCAAATTTTGAAAGTGTACTAAAAACAAAACACATTTCTTTTTATATTAGTTAATAAAACAGAATTTTTACAGAGACATTTGTATCAATTTTTTTTTCATGTAATTCTTAGATTGCAAATGACAGAGAAAAGTTTTGATACATCATATCAAATAAATAAGAGCTACATCTTTCTGTACCAAAGTTTTATTCAAATTAGAGATGAGCATACCTACTTTTCATTGACATTTGAGGAAAACAACTTAAACTGCAATACAAATTAAAATTATAGAGTTAAACCTTACCGCAGCATTACACCTGAACCAGCAGATAGCCTGATGAATTCCTAGAGTATTTGAAGGCAAAAGCATGAAGAAATTGGCCTAGTTTTAGCGACCGAGATTAATAAAACTTTTTACATGAATGTTACCCTACCTTAGAATCTGACTTGATCAAAACCTCTGATACAAACAGTACTTACTGTATAAGTCTCATCCCCTGACAAATTCACAACATTTTATCATAAATCACTCTTATACAGGATGCGCTTGGAATGAAACCGTTGCACGCTTAGTATCGGTACATGATACTAAGTGTGCACTCATTCATTCCGGAGATATCGAAACCTTCAATGAATCGAAGATCTCTAGGTTGAACTTTCTCTGCAGCAAACCTTGTATATTCTTCAAATATCGATGAAAGACACCGGTTCTGAACCTTCTTAGACAACCAACAAGGCAACCAGTGCGATGCTGTGCTTATTACACCGTACAAAAGGAATGAGATTGTAACTCTTATACTGTAGTGCAAAAACATTGACATATTGCTGAATGCAGCAACAATCCATGGATAATTTGACAATATGAAACAAATTATAATGGCCTTTACCTTCCCTCTTTTACAATGGATCAGAACTGGGTGATTCCTTACATCTAAAGTGGAAAAGAAATAAAGATTAACATATGAATGAATAATTTAGATTAGTATATAGTTAGAGAAAGATTGATTGTCTTTTGTGTCAGTTTTGGTACCAAGTAAAACTTTTAGTGCTGCAATGATAGTTTCCTTGGGCATTTCAACTAGAGGGTCCTGCATAATCGATGTCAAGTCATGAGTTTAGTTTTCTACTAAATTTAGCGGTCGGCAAGAACGACGGAAGGATAGTAGAAAAGTCTAAAACAAAATATATCAACCGCATAAGTATATATTTAAACTTTAATACAATACTTGTTCAATTGTCTACCTGCTCAGCTCCCTTCTCCTGCCTAATCTCTTTCGCTGTAAAATTTAAACTATTTTAATTCATATTCATTAGTGAAATGCAAATGATTGCTCGTTCGCTTTAGGAAGGGAAAAAAATTTATTTTTAAAGCTAAAAGAGGAAGGAAGAATCCAAGCAGCGTAGAAACGAGAGCAGATGACATATTCTAGTTCTATACCCATTATATCATTGCTGCCTTTTCTTGGATAGTCAGGATAGATAATGAAATTACAATCATTAACTTCTCATCTGTCGACAATGACATAAACAATTCATAATTAATTCCTACACAAATGTCATAGTAGTTTGGAGGGTGTAAGCAAAAGCAACGATTTTATATTCCGATGGATTTACCTTGAATTTGCTTTAGCAATAAAATGACATTTGTATAGAACCTGTGTCTTGATTATTATATTGTATTTTGATTAACGAATTTTGTAACCTTCTAATTTTTGATCAATTTTTGGAACATTACTTAGCAGTTGCTATATTGGCTAATGTAGGTTATAAAATGTTATAATACCATATCATATTTTGCAAGTTATGTGCTTTTCCTGGCATATGTGATTGATCAGCTACATCGCTACCTCACCAAAATAACCAAGAAAACTGCTTGATTTGAAGATTTTAGTTGTAAAACAAGATTATAAAGGCATTAATTTAGATCCAATTCAGACATAATAAACAAGAACAAGCAGTCCTATCATGTGAATAGAAGAGTTATAGGACAACAAGCTGATATGATTAACAATTACTATTTTCGGACTAAAGAAGCTACACAACAAATACTAGGAGGCTAGTCTGTTTGAACGGTTAAGCAGTGAGTAAGAAATCAAACTGAATCTAATAAATTAAAACAAATAATCAAACAAAATTGAACTAATTTGGTTGTCGAATAATCAATTATAACTAAGATTCAAGAATATTGATAATTTGCACTTGTTCCTTTTAGGGGTTTAACAATCAATCAGAGACGGTATGCTTTTATAATTTAGGCACCTATTTATAATTTTAACAATCAATCAGAGACGGTTGTGAGCGAATCAAAATTCGAAAAACAAAACGAGCTTGCCCATGGCATCAGCGGTGGCGGAGAGAATGTTCTACTGGCCAAGGCAGTAGTGCGCTCTGAAACGAGGAAGAAACTTTATGTAATGAAAGTCGCGACTCACGAGAATACCTCACTAAATTGGCCATGATGTTAAGCCGCCGTAGGGAAGACAAGTGAGAAGAAGAGTGCTAGCCGCTAGGTTTTGATGTTGACGAAGTTGAAAAAGTGGCACATGTGCTGAGCCACTATCGAGAAGCAAGTCGCGATGAAGGTAGAGAAGCAGCACATGTTGATTTGGGATTCGAGATTTGGGATCGTAAAACATGCAATTAAATGTGAATCAGAGCTTAGGATATGGAGTAGAACTGCTGAAGTTCGGTAACTAGAGATGGGGATTGGAAGAGAACGTCGGTTAGGGTTATTTTGTTTTGGGAGGGAGATGAAAATTGTTAAGTGTTATTTGGGAGGGAGACCAAATTGGTCAAGTGTTTTTGGAGGGAGACGCAAATTTTGGGGCCAAAACGTTACACATGTACCGTACAAAACGAAAGGACAAATAATTAAAGGTAAACAATAACGCTTTAGAATAATGCGTTATTGAATGGCGTTATTAATAACATGTTTTCTTGTAGTGGTAAGAAACTACGTACAAACTTTCTGCCATCTCATTTCTGTCTTCCTCAAATCAGAAACTTTCTCTTCCACCATTGCTCCTCCTCTCTTTCTCCAATGCTCGTCCTCTCTTTCTCCAATCTCCTAAAACTCAAATCCTCCTCTTCCCTATTCCTTTCCTCCTCTCTTCTCTTTCCCTCTTCTCTCTCTCTCTTCCTCTCCTCCTTTGCTTTGCTGAACTTCTTCCGCTAAAAAGAAAGAGAGAAAGAGAAAAAAATAAAGAAAAGAGAAGAGAAAAATATAGTTTTTGAGTCGTCATATTCGCGTGTGTGATAGCTTGGATCTTGTGTTGGTTGCTTGTGATCTTCATCTCCATCTTGTTTAAATAGTTGTCACCTTTCTTAACCACGAAAGGTGAGAAATCACTCACGATTAATATTCTTATGAATAAGTGAATGTATATCATAGGAAATGACTTGGAAATGTTTGTTTAGTTAGGAATTTTTTTAACTTATAATTATATGGTTTGATATGATTTTATATGTTCACTATGTGGTATTTAACTTGACATATGATATGATATGATTCACTATATGTTACATGTTTTGCTATGTTAACCATATGACATGATATGCTATTTCGATACATAATAGGTTATGTTATGTCAGTAATATGTTAAATCACATATATGTTATGTTAGTAATATGTTAAATCACACATATGTCACGTATATTATGCTAATTTATTGTCAAGTATATTTTGCTAATTTATTGTCAAGTATATTATGCTTATTTATTGTCATGTATGTTATGCTTATTTATTGTCATGTATGTTATGCTAATTTATTGCATGTATGTCATGCTAATTTATTGTCACATATGTTATGCTAATTTATTTTCATATATGTTATGTTAATTCATTGTCATAGATGTTATGTTAATTTATTGCCACGTATGTTATGCCAATTTATTGTCACGTGTGTGATGTAATTTATTGTCATGTATGTGATGCTAATTTATTGGCACATACGTCATGCTAATTTATTGCCACATATGTTATGCTAATTTAATGTCACATATGTTATATTAATTTATACGTCACAAATGTTATGTAAATTTATATGTCACATATGATATGTCACCTTTATATATGTTATGTTAAATTTTATGTTACATATTTGTTGTGATATGATATATGTTATGATATGAATGATATGTTATGCATGTGATAGGTTATTTATTTATTTATGCAAATCACACTGCAAGCTCCCTTTGTATGTTAGTTAGGAAATCAATGTGGGTTGAAATGATATATACCCGAACGATCTGAAGATTAAGGAAAAATCGTTATGGGTTGAAATGATAGACTCGAGCGATTTTATGGATTTTATATTAATTCGGGATTGCGGTTTGAAATGATATATAACCGTAAAATATTAAATTGCCGATTGAAATGATAAATATCTGTACCACTTGATCCTAGGGTAGAGAATTATATACGGACACCGGATTGGTTAAATTAAATGATTTAAAATCCTTAAAATTTTTGAATTTAATTAAATGATATTTGGTCATAAAATTTGATTTATATAAATTGAATTATTGAAAAATCAAGTTTTATGTTAAAATGTGAATTGGTTTAAAGGAATTATTTTAAGAAATTAAATTGAAATTTTAAAGGTCGAATTTGAGATATAAGTGAAATTTGTCATAATTGAGTTATTTGAGTTGTTGGAAATGTAACTTTGAAATGTATTGAAATTGGAATAATTTAAAGTGATATTTGAACATGGATTGGAAGCGATATTGAATTAAATAATTTATTGAGAATTGGAATTTTTAAATCTGAAATTTTGTTTTGGAAATTGAAAATAGTCAAAATGTGTTGAAATGTAATAAATAGTTTAAATTGATATAAATTTCATACACATGTTTAATATAAACTGTTTTAAAAACATACCATTTCAAGACTTTAATTATTAAGATTTTTGAACTATTAAACTATTTTAACCTATATTAACTATATTAAATCATTTTAACTTATTTTAAACCATTTATATTTATTTTAAACAAATTAACTCATTTTAACTTATTTTAAATCTAATTAATCTATTTTAAAGCTATTTAATCTATTTTAATTATATTTAATCTATTTTAAAAATTCATTAACTATCTTAAATCAATTTAACAGTATCTTTAATCTATAACTATTTTAGAGTATTTTAACTATTTATAACTATTTTAACTATTTATAAAAATTTTTAAACTATTTTCTAAATTTCCGGACTAAGTAAAGTAGATGTGTCTATATTCAATTCATTGTTTTAAAAGAGGGGTAAATGATGTTATAACCAACTTTGGGATTTAAAATGTTATAATAAATTAAATATGACGATTTTGAAGTAAGGATTTAACCTACTTTGGAAATTTGATTTTGAAGAAATTAGGATTTTGGAAACGACATGATTTGAAAGTGAATATGGTTTGAAGTGAATATGATTTCGACAGAGATATGATTTGAAATTGAATGTGATATTTTGATATAAATTGTGAATTGATTTTTGAAACGTAAAAGAACCATCCGGTGTGTAATAAGCGATTTGTTGTTAAAGTGACCGGGATCGAATATTGTCATACTCTCTGCCAATACCGAAAACCACTTTAACAACCGTGTACATGGTGGAGATTCCAGAAATGAAGTAGGATGGTTTGGTGAACGATTTATGTATGAGGTATGACGTGACCCTGACTTCCGTGAGTCATCTTAGATGTGACTAAAATCAGGAGCCATGCTGGGCCAAGTGAGGTCATTCCTCCTATCGGGCACATTTATTCGATACTATATTCTGATTTTGTGATTGTTTTGGTGGCCACCCCTCGATTTTTGATATGAGAGTGTGTCCGAGGTGGGCGGTAGTAGCTACTATGTGTTACCACCAGTCCGGATCCGCAAACGGTATATTTACCTTGGCATTTCCTCGTGTGCCGTGTTCACATGCCCTAGAGCGCCTTCTACGAGTTTGTTTTGTACCATACCCATGGAGTGCCCTCTGATAGCCTTCCAGATTACGGGGGGAGTTATGGTACTGTATAGACTGTGAGAATATATAAAATGTGTTAAGGGGGATATGGGTAATGCCTTAACGCTATTTTAATACTTTACTTTATTGTAGACACTATTATAATAGCGTATTGTACTACATAGTAGATAGTTTAACGGATCCTTAGGAGATGTAAATCCCGAACATATCTTCAGTTATTGCACTCACGTTAGACACTGGATAGGAGATGTCAAACCCCCTAAACATCTTCGATGCCGTTTACACTCATATTTATTTACTGTTAATTTAACTTACATAAGAATGTTAATCCTGGCTCGAGCGTTTTGTTTTTGCTTTATGCTCGGGTTAGCCTGAGCATTTCAGGATTTGAAGACCTTATTTCTAAAGGACGAAGACGAATATTGTATTGTTATTATTTATTATATTTCACTGCATCATGTATTCCGCTGCATTATTTATTATTCTCTGGTATGTGTAACTCTGACCTGTGTTGTATAAGTATAATCAAATGTTTTGTAAAACAGCTTCATGAACTGTTTATTTGATTATTATATTTTGTCATTCCACTGCAAGATTCTGTTTTGTTTTTTCTTTCTCTGCCTTTTCTTATTTGCCCAAATAATAATCTGCCCTTCTGTATGGTTTGAGTCAACATGTTTGTCTGCTTGAACCATCCAAATAGGTGGGATGTTACATCTTCCCCACACAAATGGGAATATCACAGAGTACATATGGAAAAATACTATATCGAGGATAAGTAGATATTTCACTTTGAACTATTCCTAGTTAAAACTTATCAGATGTACTTAGCTAATCGATGAACTATTTCATCTTGAACCGTCAGCCGTTTGTGTATAACTAGACAAGAAGTCTTAAAAAGCATCATTTCCCTTCACATCCAATCTTTTGATTGTGTTCATTTTGGTCCTAAACAAATTTGGTTCTACACGTATATTTAGAGAATTTAAGCCTTAATATTCTCATAGAACCAGTCCAGCTCACACAAACATAGGTGATCACATCCATAAAGAGTACTCTACTTATACTCCATTTGATGATTTTAAGATTGAGACATCATTAAAAGCATAGCTTAACCATTTTAATACTTCTATAGGTATGCATTCTATTGTGCACCATTGGAATGGAGTAGGATTAAGTCCAAACAAACACATCACTTCTTGAGTTACTCAAAATTTGTTTACATATTGATCCTAGTTCATGGGATCTCCAGTCGATGAGTTCTGTATAAGGTAGCTCTTTTTTGGTTTAGTCTTTTAAACCCCATTCCCCTCGATGCGCAGTCAATTTTCTCTCATGATAAACCTTTAGTAAATGGATCTACTAGATTATCATTAGTCCTTATATAATTAATGGAAATAGTTCCATTTAAGAGTAACTACCTAACTATGTTTTGGCTTCTACACATGTCTTACATCTGTATTTTTTATCTACTTGAAATTTTGGAATTTTTTAGGTTCGCAAGTTTTTTCATTTTTCGAAAATTTATGTTTCCTAATCTATCATGCCATAATAGAGTTTCAAGCACAACCAAATAAGAAACTTCATTTTTATTCATTGCATAATCATAATACATAGTATTTTTGTCGATTAAGGCCACATTTGCCCTAAACCTGCCATCACATAAATACCCCCTTTCTATATAAAATCTAGCCTCAGACAAAACCATCTTGTCTGACTCGATGACCATTCAAAAACTTCTTTGACAGTACAGATCCAGAGATTAGGATCTTGCGATTCTCTAGAACATGAAGCACTTCATTCAATGTAATAGTTTTTCCAGAGGTCAATTTGAGGATAACCATGTCACTGCCCTCAATCATGGAAACTGCAGAATTACCCATGTAGAATTTTTCTTCCTGATCGAATTTGTTGTAAGTGGAAAACATGGTTTTATCAGAACATACATGTCAAGTAGCACCTGTGTCAAGCCACCACTATATAGGTTTCTGAACCAAATTGCATTCTGACACAACTCCAGAAAAGTTAGACTCATCCACTTCCATGTTGTCCACTATATTTGCCTCCGATTTGTTCTCCTTTGTATATCTACAATCTTTAGCAGCGTGTCCCGTCTTGCCACAAACCCAATAGTTGCCATTAAACTTCTTGGACTGCTTATTTTCGTTGAATTTCTTTTCTGGCATTATCCTTTTCTGTGAGATATTCTTCTTTTTGTTATTTATGAAGTGTCCTTTCTTCTTTAACCCTTCTATAACATATGCCTCCATGTTTTTTTGTTGTGTAGTCTCGTGGTTATCTGCCTCTATCTTCAGTCCAATGATGAGGTTTTGTAAAGAAATCTCCTTCTTTTTATGCTTTAGATAGTTGTGGTAGTCTATGCACGATGGAGGCAGCTTTCCAGTTATTGCTTCAACCAAGAAAGATTCTTCAACTTTATGGCTTTCTGATTCAAGTTCATGAATGATAATTTGTAGTTCATGCGGTTGAGTTGTCATAGATTTGGAGTCTACCATCCTGTATTCTATGAATTTATCTACGATGAATTTCTTCAAACTGATATTCTGTGTCTTGTATTTTACGGCAAGTGCATTTCAGAGAGCCTTTTCTGTCAGTTAAGGCTGATACACTTTGTGCAGCATCTTGTCCACACAATTTAAAATGTAATTCTTGCATAGGAAATCTGAATGGTTCCATGCATCAATAGCCAGAAACACATCTTTGTGTGTTTCTCAAATTTCGCCTAATTTTCGCACTGGTTCCTCCTCTTCGATATACCTTTGCAGACCCAGTGTACTCAGACAGAACAGCCTATGTTTTGCCAAGTTTGGAAATTATCACGAACTCCTTTGAACAGATCAGGTTTGTTATATGTTGATAACTCAATTGCTGCCATTTTTGTTTCAGTAAAAGCTGTAAAGTTTTAAGATATAGAAGGATGTATTACCAAAATAGTAAATAACATCAAAAACACAATGTAAGAATTGAACGAAAACATGCACACAAATGCAAAATAATAAGATACTGATATAAAACAGTAAGGAATTCTGAGGCTTGCCTTAGCAGTCTCCTTAAAACATTATTTACAAAGTTTCCTAAGATACAACAGAATAATCTGCACGAGATTGTAATGAGTATGTCTACTCTGTGATTTGATGCTTTGATTTGAGAACAAAATAAAGATGAAAAAGATGTAGAAAGAGGGATGAGGAATGTGATCAGTATTCCTCTCCTTTTATAGCCTTCAACGGCTGATTCCGCTCAGAAGGTCGTGTTAGTTCTTTTGAATTAAAGAGTCATCTGCAACACCCAATAGTTGTTTCTTTTTGTCAGTCATTTGCAACACCCAACAGTCGTTTCTATTAATCAGTCATTTGCAAGGATAACATTCGTTTATGTTCGTCAATTATTTGCAACGCCAAACACTGGCATCCGCCATCACCAACAGTCGTGTTATTTGAAATAGTCATGTCCGTTCATCATTAGTTGCGTTTGTTTGAAAAAACAACCTTTCAAAATAGGCTTTGTTTTTCTAGCAAAAAGATAGTAACACGTTAGACCCAAACCCGGTCGTTCCGTCAGATGGGCAAGCATTGTGCAATGGTGTGTGCTTAAACCATGGCCATATAGGTCCTTCCCCTCACACAAAATTGCCTGACCCTAAGGGCCAATATAGGGTTATGGGAAGGAGTATATAAACATGAAAACTTCTTTGTTTTTAAGGATGTGGACTATATCTTCATTCACCTATGCAAGGTTCACTAATAATCCCTCACATGAATGACGACATATGTCTCCCCTACACAAAAAGGAATATCGTAGAGTACATATGGAAAAATATTATATCGAGGATAAGTAGATATTTCATTTTGAACTTTCCTTAGTTAAAAATTATCAGATATACGTGGCTAACTGGTGAATTATTTCATCTTGAATCGTCAGCCATCAGTGTATAACCAGACAATAAGTCTTACAAAGCATTGCTTCCTTTTACGCCCAACCTCTTGGTTGTGTTCATTTTGGTCCCGGAAAAATTTGATTCTGCGAGTGTATTTAGAGAATTTAAGCCGTAATATTCTCAATGAGCCGACCTAGCTCACACAAACATAGGTAATCGCATCCATAAAGTGTATTCTATGTATACTTCACTTGACGTTTTCAAAATATGGATATCATTAAAAACATAGCTTAACCTCTTTTAATACTTCTATAGTCATGCATTTTATTGTGCACCATAGGAATGGAGTAGGACTAAGTCCAAACAAACGCATTACTTCTTGAGTTACTCAGAACTGGTTTGCCTATTGATCTTAGTTTGTGGGATCTCCAGTTGCTAGGATAGGTTTCTCTATAAGGTAACTCTTAAAATCTTGGTCTCTATTGCTAATTTCAAACTTCAAACATCAATCCCACTATAATTTTACTAGTTTCTTTGTTTTTCCATATTCACGGAGCTTCTGAGCTGTATTGCGTTGTGTTAAGTACTGGGCAAAAAAGCAAGGAATCTATTCTCATGTAAGGCACATTACTGTCAGTCTTACTTTATTTCTATTATTATTCTTTTATTTTTATACTCTTATAGTATTAAGAGCATGATTATTCTACATATGTGCAGTTACAAGATTTTTTAGGACGGATTCATTTGGCAATACTTGTTGCCCATGTTTATCAGAGATTCCCAAATTCTAGTATAAGTTCACTTTTGACCATCATTTTCAATTGTTTTTCCTTAGCAATCTCCTTAAAACTTTATTTGAAAAGTTTCTTAAGATACAACCGAATAATCTGCATGAGATTGTAAAGGTATGTCTACTTTGTGATTTGATAATAGAATGTAGATAAAGAAGACAAAGAAAAAGGGACGAGGAATGTGATCGGTATTCCTGTCCTTTTATAGCCTTCAACCGTTGCAACTTCTTAGAAGGTTGTGTCTGTTCTTTTGAGTAAAAGAGTCATCTGCAACGCCCAATAGTTTTTTTGTTCATCAGTCATTTGCAATGCCCAACAGTAGTTTCCGTTCGTAAGTCATTTACAACGCCTAACAGTCGTTTATGTTCGTCTGTCATTTGCAATGCCTAACAGTCGGATCAATTTTGAGCCAACAGTCGCATCTATCCATCACCAATTGTGGCGTTATTTGAAACAGTCGTGTCTGCTCATCATCGGTTGCATCTATTTTAAAAAATACTGTTCAAAAAAGTTTTGTTTTTTCTAGCAAAAAAATAGTAACAAATTTGGCCCAAACCCGATCCCTGTCGGTCAGACGGGTAGGCAGCGCGTGTGCGTTTTTTTAAACCATGGTCATATAGATCCTCCCCCTCGCACAAATTTACCTAACCGTATGGGCAAATATAGGTTGATGGGAAAGAGTATATAAACATGAATACTTCTTTGTTTTTGACGATGTGGGACTCTATCTTCATTCACCTATGCAAGGATCTCTAACAATCCCCCATGTGAATGACGATATATGTCTTCCCCACACAAAGGGGAATATCACAGAGTACATATGGAAAAATACTATATCGAGGATAAGTAGATATTTCACTTTCAACTTCCCCTAGTTAAAACTTATCAGATATACTTGGCTAATTGGTGGATTATTTTATCTTGAACCGTCAACTGTTAGTATAAAATCAGACAATAAGCCTTACAAAGCATTGTTTCCCTTCTCGTCCAATCTTATGATTGTGTTCATTTTTGTCCTGAACAAATTTGGTTCTGCGAGTGTATTTAGAGAATTTAAGCCTTAACATTATCATAGAGTCGACCATGCTCACACTATCATTAACAAATTTGGTTCGTCAGTCATTTGCATTGCTCAATAGTCATTTCTGTTTGTTTGTCATTTGCAATGCCTAACACTTGTGTCAATTTTGAGCCAACAGTCGAATTAGTCCATCATAAACAGTTGCGTTATTTGAAACAGTCTTGTCTATTCATCATTTGTTGCGTCTCTTTGAAAAAACTACTATTCAAAATAGACTTTGTTTTTTCTCGCAAAAATATAGTAACACATTAGACCTAAACCCGAATCTGAACCCGAACCCGGCCGGTCGGTCAGACAAACGGGCAGCATGTGCGCGTTTGTGTTGTTAACCATAGCCATATAGGTCCTCCACCTCGTACAAAATTACCTAACCCTAAGGGCCAATATAGATTGATGGGAAGAAGTATATAAACATGAAAACTTATATGTTTTGGGTGATGGGGGACTATATCTTCATTCACCTATGCGAGAATCTCTAACAGCCTCCCCACATGAATGACGATATATGTCTTCCCCACACAAAGGGGAATATGACAAATTAAATATGGAAAAATACCATATCGAGAATAAATAGATATTTCACTTTGATCTTTACCTAGTTAAAATTTATCAGATATAGTTGGCTAATCGATGAATTATTTCATCTTAAACCGTCAGTCATTAGTGTATAACCAGACAATAAGCCTTACAAAGCATTGTTTCCCTTCTCGTCCAATCTTATGGTTGTGTTCATTTTTGTCCTGAACAAATTTGGTTCTGCGAGTGTATTTAGAGAATTTAAGCCTTAACATTATCATAGAGTCGACCATGCTCACACTAACATTGGTGATCGCGTCTATAATGTGTATCCTACATATACTCCACTTGACATTTCAAGATATGGACACCATTAAAAGCATAGCTTAACCATTTTTAATACTTCTGTAAGCATGCATTCTATTGTGCGCCATAGGAATGGAGTAGGACCAAGTCCAAACAAATGCATTACTTCTTGAGTTATTCAGAAATGGTTTGCCTATTGATCCTAGTATGTGGGATCTCCAGTCGCTAGGATAGATTTTCGCTCTCTTTTAGTTTAGGCTTTTAAACACATTCCCCTCGATGCGCAGTCAATTTTTTCTCTTGATAAACCTTTGGTAAATGGATCCACTGTTATCATTAGTTCTTACACAATCAATGGAAATAGTTCCATTTAAGAGTAACCGCCTAACTGTGTTATGGCTTCAATGCATGTCTCACATTTTTATTTTTTATCTGCACGAAATTTTGGAATTTCGTAGGTTTGTAAGTTTTCTCATTTTTTTGAAATTTATGTGTCCTAATCTATCATGCCATAATAGAGTTTCATACACAACCTATAGGATCGTTTTCACCCTAGAGGGGT
Source organism: Allium fistulosum (assembly GCA_030737815.1). Taxonomy (NCBI): domain Eukaryota; kingdom Viridiplantae; phylum Streptophyta; class Magnoliopsida; order Asparagales; family Amaryllidaceae; genus Allium; species Allium fistulosum. The sequence goes on along the minus strand of CM060905.1, from coordinate 590,726,467 downwards.
GGTGAATAGGATTTACTAAATATTAATGCGGAAAAAAAAATAAAAATTGAAAGTAATGCAGTAAAGATCACACAAAGTTTTACCCAACATTGGCAATAACCTGCCTACATGCTGCCCCCAAGGTTTTTACTAGAAATTAAGTAATCGGACGCTTATAACCTTAGCGATAGGATAGTAATAACCTTAGCTTTGGTTTAGCGATAACCTTAGCTTTGTGGGGTTTGACTCATTAGAGATAGGATAGTAATACTCTAGAATGAGTTTGTTTGAGCGTATATACGTGAGGGCGTCTACTTGTTCATGTTATATAATGTTTTATATTGTGTTTACTTATCCGTTGAGTTGTTTATGAATTCTGGTCGGTGCGTGGGACGCCATTTTATCGATAGGGGTTTCTAAACACTTAAACGATGCAAGTCAACATAATATTGTTTTAAAATCAGGTAAATTAAATAATTTTACCTAAATTATATTTTATATATACAAAATGATAATTTTCAATGGATGCTAGTTGTTAGGAGATGATAATATTTAATTATCATCGATTATTGGTTGAATTAAATTTATAAACGAATACTTTATGAACTCCATTTCATGAAGTGTTCGATAATTAAATTGAATAGAAATCAATTAAAATAAGAATTGGTTAAAATGACAAAGATGTAAATTAATGAAATATTTTCATAATAAGGTAATGAAATTATACAAGTATATTTATAACATGGCTTATAAATAGAAAGGATTTAAAATTCGAGAAATTTTGAATTTAAAACATGTTGCTTTCAAAATTGTTTTCAAAGCCTCCAAAATTAATAAGAGTATTATTTGAAAGTGTTTTGACGAGAAATATATTTTGAAAAGATTTTTGAAAGAAATAAAAGCATTGAAGTCGCTTTGGTCGCTGGAAAATAATTCTGGGGATGACTGCAGCATCGCTAGTATTCATTTTCGAGTTTCTAAGTGAGAATTGCTAACAAAAGGAATTTATTTTCGATTAAAACAAAATTTGATTGTGAGAAAATATTCTAAGTATGATTTTGATGAATACATGAAAATAGTTTTGAACTTATAATTGAAAATAGCACAGATAAAAATAAGTTATAATTTATAGATTTGAACAGGAAAGTAAAAATTTAAATTTTAAAACTTTTGAATATTTTGGTTTAGCAAACAAAGGAAAATTTGAATTTGAGGTCTGAAATAAAATAATTAGCATAAGAAATGTTAAATAAATTGAGTTAGTAAAATAAAGAAAATAAAATGAGGTTGAATTTAAGAAAGCTTAAATAAAAAGTGAATGGTATTTGAAATTATTTAAATAAAATAAGAAATGAATTTTTAATGAATATATAACTTATAGATTTGAGAAATATTAAGGTAAAACAAATTCAAATTTGTTCAATGTGAATGATAAGAAGAAGAAAAAAAGTTAAAATAGAGATAAATAAACCAGTAATGGATTAAATGAAATAAATTTAGCTTAATAAAGATTAAATGAATTGAATTGGATTTGAATGAAACTAGATAAATTAGTAAAGTGAATTAATTCCACTTAACCTATAAAATGAATTAATAGAATGAATACAACTTGAATTATAAAATAAAATGCAATTTGGGTGTGAAAGAAATTGAATGGAAAAATGAGTATATGTAAAATTAATATGAGTAATTGAATTTAATTTGAATTGGATGTAAATAAATTTAATGCGAATAAAATGAGTTTCAATAAAATTGAATGATAACTAATTGAAAATGAAATAAGTTAATGAAATGAATTAAAAGATGAAAATTAACTTAAGAGAAGTTGAATGAATTTATTGTGATAAAAAGGAAATTATTAATATGAATTTGAGCTATAAAATAAAGTTTTCTTAAGTAAAATTAATAAAAAACTAATGAAGTGAGTCACTTTATAAAATAAAATTTATTGAAGTAAAAGAAAATTTTAATATGAACTTGAATTTATAAAATGAACCAATGAAGCGAATCGAAGGATTAATATGAACTTAAGTTATGAAAAATAAATATGAAGTGCATTTTATAAAATGGTTGCAATAGACTTAAATGGTTTATAAATGAGATTGGTATCAAAGAAAATATACTAAGTGTAATGAAATAAAATTTAACTTAAAATAAGATCGAATGAAGTGGAATATTTTATAAAATGGTTCATAAATGAATTTATATGAAAAAGGTTAAACAAAAAGTGAAACAATTGAAATTTTACAAATTGAACTGAATAAATTGAATGTATATGAATTAGATGTGAATAAATTGATGCAGACCAATTAAATGTTAATAAAAAATTTTGAATGTTAATAAAAATTAAGTGTATAAATTAGCTATGGACATTGAAAAATATAAATTAACATGGTTATGAGTTAATTTGATCAATTGGATGAATATTGATGGTTCGATAGTTTCTTGTGTTGCAAACCATTGTTATTGCTGTTTTGATTTCATATGATTGTTGTATGTTGTGTATTTGTGCTTATGTTTATGATTTGGATTCAAAATTCATGCTCTGTAGTTCTATTTCACTCATACATGTTTTATATCTTATTATAAGTGACTCATATTCTAAATTGAGTTGAGATAGGTACATACGAAGACCGTTTGGATGTATATATGGATTATATTTTGCTTTTGCTTGCTTAGTACGAGCGAACTCACTCGTATTAATAATAATAAGGTACATATCTCGGATTTAATACCGTGCTTTTATATTTTTCCCTACGGGTGCCTCATCATTGAGATGAGATGTATATTTGACATATATTTGGGTTATATATTGTATTGTAAAAATTTTCCGATCGAGCCGCGCAAAGGGGACTCTGCCGAAATTTTCCATAAATCCGGGTGTTAGAAAAATTTTGAGATTTCAAAATTTTATAACTTGTTTTATATATAAGTTATATTTTCCGTAAAACCGATATCAAAGGGGCATAGCGAGAGCATAGTAAAGGTTTTGTAAATAATATTTTAAATGTTTCATAAGTAGATTTTTTTGAATAAAATATATCAAGTCTGAAATTCTCTACTAAACCCTTTTTCGAGGACGAAAAGTTTTGAGTGGGGGAGAGTGTAACGACCCGTATTTTAACTATTCTAATTTATAAAATTTAATATAATTATTGGATAAAAATGGTTAAAAATAATTTTTTTTAATAATGTATTAAAGTAATTTATTGAATATGAACTTTAATAAGATTTTGAAATAAACAATTTCAAAGATTTTGGCAATAAAACTATGAAAATGAAATTTTAGATATTGAATGTGTTTATAATCAATAACTGGACTTGAATAATAAATGTTGAATTATTTAGATGAAAATAGAATAATTGTTGATAATTAAAATTCAATTGAAATTTTATGATTTATTAACGTCATTTATTTAATAATTGAATTGTTTAAATTTAATATTGGAAATTTTTTAAATAATTGAATTCTGAATTTGATGTGAATGGAAATGATGTCGGAAGTTCATTTAAATTTTATTTAAACAACAATGAAGATTTTTAAACTTAAAAATTGAATTTAAAGTGATTAAATTGAGTTTAAATTAATAATTCATTTAATTGACGTGTAAAATTAGCCTTTTCGGGCACTGTCTTGGATTTCGACGAGACTAGTTTCATTGGATCTGTAATAGTGAATTATTATAGGATATCAAGTTTCGTAGCGATCGAACTTATCGTTTGATCGTGCGAGCTTGAAACGCGTAGAAATCAATTAATGGAATTTGAATTAATATAATTTGATTTTAAATGTTAACTTTTATATACTTTTGAATTAGGGTTTGAAACTAGTTTCATTGAGTTTAAAAATATTGAAAACCTATATTTCGATATATTGGATGACCCATTTCCATTTCGGGAACGAAACAGGGTTTTTGGGTCGTTGTTATCGTTTCGACCCAAATTGATCTATCCATCCATTCTTATCCATCTCTGCCTATATAAATAGATTTTTCCTTAAACCCTAGAAGTCTTTTATTCTGTTGTCTTTAAGTACAATTTCAACCTACCTGTTCATAATTCCTCTCAATGGCAGAAAACCCCAATTTTCCAATTCCAAATCAAACTTCAAAATTCAAACTCCTCAAACCCTATCGAATTACATATCATTGAAAAGCACTCGACGAACATAATCTACTTATGAAATTCATTTATCGATTAGAGGATTGGTTTGGCCAGAAATCAGTGGAATAGTTTCGGCCATCTGTTGTAGGGTTTGCATTTCGATGGTGGATCGTCGACCAATCGACGACCAGAAAGCGCTGCTGGGTAGAGAAGGATGTACGAAGTTCATCTAGAAGTTTAGTTTGGGTCGAAGACATCTCGATTCGCCGGATCTGGCGATTATTTGAAGGCGACGGTGGAGCCTCTGGGGCCACCGTAGCATTCTGCGCTTGGGTCATGGGTGCGGCCAGAGGTGGGCATTCGCGTGTGTGCTCCGATCATTGAATGACTGCGTAGGGAGGTGGCGGCGTGTCAGTGAATGTCAGCGGCAGTGGATTCTGTTACGTGCCCTAATCGCGATGTAGGGTTTTGAAGGTGAGAGAGATTTATGATTTTACCCTTTAAATTCCAAACCTTCTAACATTCATAACTTTTTCATACGAGCTCCGATTGATGTGTGGTTTCCTCCATTTGGTTCATATTGAAATTCTGGACAACATGGAACTGGTTTGGTTGGATTTGGAGACTGTTGGAATTTGGGCGTTCTTTTGGATTTTAATTCGACTAAAAATCAAAGGTGAGTGTTCAAACCACTCACGAAATACTAAAATATTTTGGTGTTCTTTAAATTGAAATCATGAAATGATTTAAATTTATTGATTGTTGTTTGATGGTTTAAAATTTGACATTTATATTAAATTGCATCGATAGTGTAATTTAATTTGACAGTTAAACTTAAATTAAAATTGAAATTGACATTTAAATTGAAATTGGAATTTAATTTGCTAGTTAAATACCTGATAATTTATAACTAGTAATCTGTTATGATATGTGACTATTTTGGATGTTGATTGTGATTGATGCCCAATGATTGATATGTTAGATGTTTGGATGTTTGTTTATGCTGATATTCCTGTTATTCACCCTAGATGTTTGTGCTGATTTATTCCTATTATTCACCTTGGATGCTACGGGCATTAAATAAATATAAAATTAAATAAATTAAGAAATAGGTTGAAATGATATATATACCTATGACACTTGATCTTGATTGAAATGTTATATATCCATCCTTGAAATTAAAATTAAAATTAACTGATCACTTGACCATAGGGTAGAATATTATATACGGACATCGTTGGTCAGTTTTAAATTATTTTCTAAATGGTAAAGTATGTTTGATTTATAAATTTGATTTTTAAATTTAATTTAAGGATTTTATTTAAAAATTTATATTTGGAAAATAATTTATTTTATATGTTTTAAAGCTTCAAATTATAAGTTAATATATGGTTTTAAATGTAAATTTAAGATTTTAACTTATAATTTTATTTATTTTTAAATATATAATTTAAATAGTTTAAAATTTAATTTAATTAAATATTCAATATAGTTTTATTATATATATTTAATTTTCATTTAATATAATAAATGTAGTTTTGATTTAAGATTATAAATATAGACTTTTATGATAACTTTAATAGATAAAAGATTTTTGTAAAAGATTTTAGAATTTTGTAAAAGGTTTTGTAAGGAATTTATAAAAGTTTTGTAAGGGATTTTATAAAATATTTTTATAAAGGATTTTATAATGGTTTTATAAAGGAGTTATAAAGGTTTTAAAGGATTTTATAAAGGGTTTTATAAAAGAACTTTTATGAAGGGATTTGGAATCGTTTTAAAGAAATTTGCATAGAAGTTTATGAAAAGAGGAAGAGTTGTAAACTGTTGTGGAATTTATAAATAGCTTTATAAATGGTTCTAAAGCATATAAATAGTTTATAAATGGTTTAAGAGAGATTTATAAATTATTTTTGAAATTGATTGAAAGAAAATCTTCCTCAGTATTTGTGAATATATTTATACTTTTGGAATAAGTATATGGATATCTTGATATGAAGGTATAAACTGTTTTTGGATTTTTTTTAAATGACCACGGTGTGAAATAAGCGGTTGGTTGTTAAAGAGACCAGAGTCGGATATTGTCATACTCTCTGCTAATTACGAAACCATTTTAACAACTGTGCACGTGGTGGAGAATCCAGAACGAAGTAGGATGGTTTGGCGAACCCTACCGGTATGAGGTAAGAACGCAGCACTGACCTTCAGGTCAACTTCATATGATTAAAACAGGAGCTATCCCGGGCCAAGTGAGGTTGCTCCTCCTATCAGACACGCTTCTTCGATACCATATCTGTTACTTTATGATTGATTGGTGGCCACCCTCGGTTTGATAATGCGAGTGTGTCTCGAGGTGGACAGTAGTAGCTGTTATGCATTACCACCAGTCCAGGCGTGCAAACGGTAGAATCTTACCCTGGGCACTGCCTCGTGTGCCTTGTCATTTTCCTTATCGCGCCCACTATGATTTTGGTTTGTGTCGTACCTATGGAGTGCTCCCTGATAGCCCACCAGTTTACGGTGGAGTTACAGTACTGTATTGACTACGATGCTTATATAAAATGTGTTAAGGGGGATATGGGTAACGCCTTAATGCTATTTTCAATATTATACTTTACTGATAGACACTACATATATAGCGTATACTACTACATATAGATAATTTGACGAATCCTTAAGAGATGGAAAAAAATCCTGTAACATCTCTTAAGTTATTTTACTCACGTTATACACCGAATAGGAGATGAAAACCTTGTAACATCTCTGACGCCATTACACTCATTTTCCACGTGATATTGATTTGACTTACATGAGAATATTTTAGTTCTGACTCGAGCGTTTTGTCTTTTCATTATGCTCGGTTTATCATGAGCATTTCAGCGTTGAAGACTTTATTTCTGGAGAACGAAGATGGAGTTTGGTATTATATTATTAGCATTATTCCGCTGCATTATCCTATTATACTTGCTGTATGTATAACTCTGATTGTATTGTAAAAAATGTGTAATCAAATGTATATTATTAAACAGCTTCATGAACTGTTTATTTGATTATTATATTTTGTCATTCCGCTACAAGATTTGGTGTTTTGTTTTTCCTTCTTTTCTCTTATTTTCTTATTTACCCCATTGACAATCCTCCCTTTTGAATGGTTTGAGTTTGACATGTGTGGTTTATTGTCGATTTAAACCATCCAAAAAGGTGAGTCGTTACACATCTTTGTTTGTTTCTCTAGTTTCACCTAGTTTTGACATTGGTTCCTCCTCTTCGAGATAGCTTTATAGATCCAATGTAGTCAGATAGAACAACATCTGACTTTTCCAAGTCTGGAAATCATCACCATATCCTTTGAATGGATAAGGTTTTCTGTAAGTAGCAGTTTTTGCTGATAACTCATTTGTTGCTAATTCTGTTTTAGTAAAAACTATAAAGTTTTAGGATGTAGATGGTCATATTACCAAAATAGTAAGTAACATCAAAAAATAGTGTAAGAACTGAATGAAAACGTGCACACATACACACAATAAGAAGATACTGATATAAAACTATATGGAATTCTGCAGCTTGCCTTATCATTCTCCTTAAAACTTTATTTGCAAAGTTTCTCAAGGTGTTACGGAATAACCTACACGAGATAGTAATGAGTATGTCTACTTTGTGATTTGATAATGCTTTGATTTGAGAACAGAATGAAGATGAAGAAGACAAAGAAAAAGGGATGAGGAATGTGATCGGTATTCCTCTCCTTTTATAGCTTTCAACGGTTGCGTCTGCTCAGAAGGTTGTATTTGTTCTTTTGAATCAAAGATTCATCTGCAATGCCCAAAATCTATTTATGTTCGTCGGTCATTTGCATTGCTCAATAGTCATTTCTGTTTGTCTGTCATTTGCAATGCCTAACAGTTGTGTCAATTTTGAGCCAACAGTTGCGTTATTTGAAACAGTCTTGTCTATTCATCATTTGTTGCGTCTCTTTGAAAAAACTACTATTCAAAATAGACTTTGTTTTTTCTCGCAAAAATATAGTAACACATTAGACCTAAACCCGAATCTAAACCCGAACCCGAATTTGAACCCGAACCCGGCCAGTCGGTCGTACAGACGGGCGGCATGTGCGCGTTTGTGTTGTTAACCATAGCCATATAGGTCCTCCCCTCGTACAAAATTACCTAACCCTAAGGGCCAATATAGATTGATGGGAAGAAGTATATAAACATTAAAACTTCTATGTTTTTGGTGATGGGGGACTATATCTTCATTCACCTATGCGAGAATCTCTAACAGCCTCCCCACATGAATGACGATATATGTCTTCCCCACACAAAGGGGAATATGACAAATTAAATATGGAAAAATACCATATCGAGGATAAATAGACATTTCACTTTGATCTTTACCTAGTTAAATCTTATCAGATATAGTTGGCTAATCGATGAATTATTTCATCTTAAACCGTTAGTCGTTAGTGTATAACCAGACAATAAACCTTACAAAGCATTGTTTCCCTTCACATCCGGTCTTTTGGTTGTGTATATTTTGGTCCTGAATTTTTTATTGCGAGTGTATTTAGTGAATTTAAGCCCTAATATTCTCATAGAGCTGACTCAGCTCACACTAACATAGGTGATCACAACCATAAAGATTATCCTACGTATACTCCATTTGACATTTTCATGATGTGGACATCATTAAAAGGGCAGCTCAACCTTTTTTAATACTTCTGTAGACATGCATTTTACTGTGCACCATAGGAATGGTGTAGGACTAAGTCCAAAAAAATGCATTACTTCTGCAGTTACTCAGAACTGATTTGCCTATGGATCCTAGTTCGTGGGATCTCCAATCGCTAAGATAGGTTTCCGTATAAGGTAACTATTTTTTGGTTTAGGCTTTTAAACCTAATCCCATCGATGCGTAGTCAATTTTCTCTCTCCATAAACTTTAGTAAATAGATCCCCTAGGTTATCATTAGTTTTTACATAATTAATTGAAATAGTTCCATTTGAGAGTAACTACCTAACCGTGTTATGGCTTCTATACATGTCTCATGTTTGTATTTTTTATCTACTTGAAATTTTGGAATTTTGTAGGTTTGCAAGTTTTTTCATTTTTGGAAATTTATTTGTCCTTATCTATCATGCCATAATAGTTTCATGTACAACTAAATAAGAAACTTCATTTTGTTCATTGCATAATCAGAATACATAGTATATTTGCCGACTACGGCTACATTTTCCTAAAACAGGCCATTACATAAATATCCCCTTCCTATATAAATTCCAAACTTGAATAGAACTATCTTGTCTGAATCGAAGACCATTCGGAATCCTTTCTTTGACAGTACAGATCCAGAGATTAGATTCTAGCAGATGTTTGGAACATGAAGCACGTCATTCAATGTAATAGTTTTTCCAAAGGTGAACTTGAGGATGACTGTGCCACTACCCTCAAACATGGAAACTGTAGAATTATCCATGTAGAGTTTTTCTCCCGATCAAGTTTATTGTAAGTGGAAAACGTAGTTTTATCAAAATATACATGTCGAGTAGCACCTGTGTCAAAACCACCACTACGTAGGATTGCATTTTGACATAACTATAGAAAAGTTAGAGTCATCCACCTCCATGTTGTCTACCATATTTTCCTCTGAATTATTCTCCTTCTTGTGTCTATGATCTTTAGCGGCATGTCCCGTCTTGCCACAAACCCAACAGTTGCCATTAAACATCTTGAACTGCTTATTTTTGTGGGATTTCTTCTCTGGCGCTATCCTCTTCGGTGAGTAACTGTTCCTTTTGTTATTGTAGAAGTGTCATTTCTTCTTTGACCTTCTGTAACATATGCCTCCATGCTTTTTTGTTGTGTAATCCTGTAGTTATCTGCCTTTAGCTTCAGTCTAACGATTAGGTCTTATAAAGAAATCTCCTCGCTTTTATGCTTTACATACATGCGGTAGTCCCACCATGGTGGAGGTAAATTTCCTGTTATTGCTTCAACCAATAAAGATTCTTTAACTTTATGCCTTTCTGGTTCAAGTTCAGGAATGATAATTTATAGTTTATGCAATTAAGTAGTCATAGATTTGGAGTCTATCATCCAGTAGTCCATGAATTCGTCTATGATGAATTTCTTTAGACCGACATTCTGTGTCTTGTATTTTACGGCTAGTGCATTTCAGATAGCCTTTGCTGTCTGATGAGGCTGATACACTTTGTACAACATCTTGTTCACACAGTTTAAAATGTAATACTTGCATAGGAAATCTGAATGTTTCCATGCATCAACAACTAGAAACACATCTTTGTGTGTTTCATTAGTTTTTCCTAGTTTTACACTGGTTCCTCCTCTTCGAGATACCTTTGCAGACCCAGCGTAGTCAGGTAGAATAATGTCTGATTTTGCCAAGTCTGGAAATCATCACCATCTCTTTTGAACAGATCAGGTTTGTTGTGAGTAGCAGGTCTTACTGATAACTCAATTGCTGCCATTTCTATTTTAGTAAAAAATGTAAAGTTTTAAGATATAGATGGTCGTATTACCAAAACAGTAAGTACTTGCAAAAATACAACGTAAGAACTGAATGAAAACCTGCATAAAGATGCACAGTAATAACAAATGCTGCCTCGTTTTTTTGTTGTGTAATCCCGCGGTTATCTGCCTCTACCTTCAGTCCAACGATGAGGTCTTGTAAAGAAATCTCCTTCTTTTTATGCTTCAGATAGTTGCGGTAGTCTCTCCATGATGGAGGAAGCTTTCCTGTTATTTCTTCAACCAACAAAGGTTCTCCAACTTTATGGCCTTTTGATTCAAGTTCTTGAATGATAATTTGTAGTTCATGCAGTTGAGTAGTCACAAATTTGGTATCTATCATCTTGCAGTCTTTGAATTTTTCTACGATGAATTTCTTTAAACTGACATTTTGTGCCAAGTGCATTCCACAAAGCATTTTCTGTCCGATGAGGCTGATACACTTTGATATCATTTGGGGTTTATTGCTCAGATGTGGTGTTTAATAAAAGTCGTTTGTGGTTAATCTCTCGTATATTATTTTAAAAAATAATATTATAACAACTTTCTTTGCAATCTAGCCGCCAACAATTTTTTTGAAGTTACATTTTTTCATAGAAAAATTCCCAAAAAGTTCAAAAATATCCATATTAAATGAAAAATAGCGATTCGAGTTTTTCACTTTGGTCATTTATTCTTAACAACATTGTTTTTAACAAACTCATAAATTAGTTGTGTACAAACATGATATATATGCTACGTATAATCTGATATACATTTACCTTATTCTTACGAGTATGCACGCCCAGGTGGACCTGCATCCAATCACAATGTATGCATTAATCAACCTGTGGACATTTAAAAATGCTATAGTGTTGAGAGGAGCCATGTACAAATTAACATAGACAGATCCATGCTGCCTTTAGTTGGACATTTAAAAATGCTGTATTTTATTTTTTGGTTTAGGCTTTTAAACCTATTCCCCTTGATGCCTAGTCAAAATTTCTTTTGATAAACCTTTGGTAAATGGATCTGCTAGGTTATCATTAGTTCATACATAATTAATGGAAATAGTTCCATTTAAGAGTAACTGCCTAGCTATGTTATGGCTTCTACACATGTCTCACATTTGTATTTTTTTATCTACTTGAAATTTTGGAATTTCGTAGGTTTGTAATTTTTTCTATTTTTCCAAAATTTACGTGTCCTAATCTATCATGCCATAATAGTGTTTCATACACAACCAAATAAGAAACTTTATTTTTACTCATTGCATAATCATAATGCTTGGTATTTTTGCCGACTATGGCTACATTTGCCTTAAACAGGCTATCACATAAATATCTCCTTCCTGTAAAAAATTATAGCCTTGGACAGAACCATTTTGTCTGACTCGAAGACCATTTGGAATCCCTTCCTTCACAGTATAGATCCATAGATTATGTTCTTGCGGATGTCTGGAACATTAAGCACATCATTCAATGTAACAGTTTTTCCAAAGGTGAACTTGAGGATGACTATGCTACTGCCCTCAATCATGGAAACTGCAGAATTACCCATGTAATGTTTTTCTCTTTGATCGAGTTTGTTGTAAGTGGAATACATAGATTTATCATAACATACATGTCGAGTAGCACCTGTGTCAAGCCACCACGGTGTAGGATTCTGAACCAAATTGCATTCTGACACAACTCCAGAAAAGTTAGACTCATCCACTTCTATTTTGTCCACCATATTTGCCTCAAAATTGTTCTCCTTCTTATGTCTGCAATCTTTAGCAGCATATCGCGTCTTGCCACAAATCGAACAATTGCCTTTAAACTTCTTTGACTGATTATTTTCATTGGATTTCTTTTCTAGCGCTTTCCTCTTTTGTGAGAAATTCTTCTTTCTGTTATTGTTGAAGCGTCCTTTCTTCTTTGACCCTTCTATAACAAATTCCTCCTCGTTTTTTGTTGTGTAATCCCACGGTTATCTGCCTCTATCTTTAGTCTAACAATGAGGTCTTGTATAGAAATCTCTTTCTTCTTATGCTCCAAATAGTTGTAGTAGTCTCTCCATAATGGAGGCGGCATTTCTGTTATTACTTCAACAAAGAAAGATTCTCCAACTTTATAGCCTTTGGATTCAAGTTCATGAATGATAATTTGTAGTTCATGTAGTTGAAAAGTCATTGATTTGAAGTCTATCATCTTGTTGTCCATGAATTTGTCTACGATGAATTTGTTCAGACTGACATTCTGTGTCTTGTATTTTGCAACAAGTGCATTCCCGAGAGCTTTGCTATCTGATGAGGCTAATACACTTTATACAGCATCTTGTCCAGATAGTTTAGAATATAATTCATTACGCCATAGATGGCCTACTGCAACGAAATTACAAGGTGTTGCTAGCGATAATGTAACGATAGGTATGCTGATTTTTATCTATTGCAACACTCGCTTCAAGGTGTTAGCATAGGTATCAACAAGATGTTGCAGTAGCTATAGATGTATTCAAATTAAAAAATTAATAAAATTAGCAATCCGCGTGAATACGATCCAACGATCCACATTTAATCCGATTGTTAAAACGGATCACCACTGCAATTTGTCCCAAATTTTCGTTTTCCCGCCGATCCCCCTTTCAGTTTTATGGGTAAATTATCAACTTCTCCACTTTTTCTCTCCGATGAAACGCAAAATCAAATTAAAAATGCAGACTCAAAACGAAAAATCAGAAACCCAATAATTAGATTGATTCCTCAATCGAACCAAATCAGCAAATCGAAGTCCCAAATTGAAATTCGTATTTAAGTTGTCAGAGTTAAGGTTGTGATTGGATGACGTATTTGGGTTTAGGCGAAGCTACGCGACAGTGGTTCTTGTGATTTTTGTTAATCCGTTAGTTGATCCTTCGAATGTTCTTCGAGATTTAGATGTCATTCTCGCAACAATTAATCCGTCCACGGCTCCTATATCAGGTACATCCCAGGCTGATCTCTTCGTACTTTCCCCTATGATTGCGGTTGCTTCACTTGGTACTGAAGGCCTTTGGTGTGATGTTCGGAAAATTGTGATTTATTTGTTGAAAACTTATCTGCTAATGGTAATAGATTGCAAGATGATGACATTATTAAGGATAAGCATGGGAATGGTACTTGTAATTTCAATAAGGTAGTATGCCCCCATATGTTTGTGCAAATGCTCCTTTGGAACTTGTTAATGTTTCAGAATCTGGCTAGGTATCTACTGCTTCTGGATGCCCTGTGCCTCCATCGCAAGTTCATAACTCGAACTGAGTGCAGAGTGATCTCATCCAAGCATTAAGGTTGGTTGGTTCACCATTGAATCTGGATGTAGTTGTATTTGTTGAAGGTTGGTTGGTTTGGTAAGTTATGGAAGTGATGGTGGAAGTAGGTGATGTAGAGGAGTTTCAGTTGGCAGTGTGATGCCTGAAATTTGGCAGAGAGATGTAGACGGAGTTTGGAGTTTGATATTGCAAGAGTGTGAAAGTGGAGGATTAAAGGTAAGTTGTAAGAGGTGATAGGTTTTAGGATATTGGTGGGATGTTGACGAAGTGTGGATTGAATGATGGTGAGTGTCCTGGTGTTTATAGAGTATTGAAGGTTGGTGAAATTTGGGAAGTTTGGGAAAGTTGTAATATGGTGAAGGGTGGTTGCAATTGCAGTTTTTTGATAGTGAGTTGCTGTTTTGCTTGTTTGAAGAAGTGATGTTGGTGAAACAGGGGGGTGGAGGAGCATGCAACTGTGAGGCTTTGGAGATTGTTTGTATTGACAATGGTAGAGTGCTGCTGTGTATTGGTTAAGGAGAGAAGCTAATGTGGGGATTGGAAATTGAAAAGAGTTTGCAGTAGAGTTTTGGTGTTTGGTCGTAGGGGATTCAAGCAGATTTAGGCGAGGAGATGGAGGATAGGAATTAAAGGAGTAGAAAGCAATGCAAGTAGAAGGCATATGCCCGGACCCGCTACTCGGCTCGCCTTCGGCCATAATTGACCTAGGAGGAATGCCCTACATGCAGTTAATGACCTAGGAGGCTAGGAGGAATTTGGAGTATGCTTACTGTTTATTTTCTCTTTAAACATATGCATACAAAGCGATCAAATTATATTGATGTTTTCTCTTCTGAATTTTATGCAGATGCCAAGCCTAACATTGTACTTGAACTATTAAAGTCGGAATGCCCTGAACTGACCTACAACATGGTTAATAGTCACATTCAGGTATATGTTATATATGTTATTTAGGTCAAAATAATTCAAGAAGATAATATATGTGCTTGAATATTACATGTCTAGCAAGCTAACATTTTCAAATGGTTTTTCATGCACTGACAGAATATTTCATTTATAAAAATGCAGAAAGAAAGGGGTAAACAAAGAGCATATGAGCCAAACCGTTTATCTGCAGCAAATCCATCTCAAGCCATTAGTTCACCTTCAAATATTACAATAGAATCAAATGGATCTAATATTACTGAGTGTCATATTCCTCCTCGCCCTCTAAAAAGGATGAGACGATTATGGTCGACAGAAAGAGAAGCTAAATTCAATGAAGCAGTGGAGGAATTGGGTGGCCTTGAAAGTAAGATTTTATTATCTAATCAGTCAAAGTAGTAAATATATATCCTTTGATTTATTATACATAATAATGCATGAAATATATTATGATACATAATTTTGATGTTATGCAGAGGCTACGTGTACACCCACAAACATATTGACATTAATGAAGGATCCTGACTTAAAATATGAGCAAGTCAACAGTCATTTGCAGGCAGTTAGAAAGAATTTACGCCATCAGATATCGATAGACAAGAGCGATCATGAATCATCAATCAGCAATACAAACTCCAATAGATGTGATCAGTTTCGATATATGGACCCGACTGTAGCCGATGATAGTACATGTGATGATTATATAGATGCAGACAAAGAGTATCTGGATAAACTTATCAAAGAAATTAATGAGAGCAATGGACCAATGATCAGCGAACATAGTTCTATTGACTCAATTATGGCCGATTCTACACATCAAAATTGTACATACATGTGACCATGGATGCATATGTAATGAGTGAACTAAGTGATGTAGTGAGGAATATCTGTATACGTGAATATCAGTGTTATATATCATTGAATTGTAAAATAGTGGAGTCAGGAATTGGTACTATTTCAAATGTTGAAATAAAATATTTATTTAAATAAATTACTGTTTGAATATCAAATTCTGTGCAATAGCATTTTATTAAATAAATATTTATTTCTATTAAAAAATCAAATATGCTCTACATTGTGGGCCCCACAACTTCAGAAAGTTAATATCTATAGCAACATTTTTGGAATGTTGCTACAGATACCTATGGGTGTTGCTATAGACCCAAATAGGGTTCTAGTGCAACAATATTACTTATGTTGGCTTAGATAGTCAAAATGTTGCCTTTGAGGTCTAAGGCAATCGCAAAAATTGCATCACCCGAAAAGTGTTGCCATAGACCTATGGCAACATTTTTTTGGCCTGACCCAACATTTTTTTTTGTGTTGCAGAAGGCCATTTATGGCGTAGTGATTCTTGTAGAGGAAATCTTAATGTTTCCATGCATCAACATCCAAAAACATATCTTTGTGTGTTTCTCTAGTTTTGCCTAGTTTTGGCACTGGTCGTCCTCTTCGAGATACCATTGCAGATCCAACATAGTCAGATAGAACAACATCTGATTATTCCAAGTCTGGAAGTCATCACCATCTCCTTTGAACGGATCAGGTTTGTTGTGAGTAGCAGTTTTTGCTATTAACTCAATTGCTGTCAATTCTGTTTCAGTAAAAACTGTAAAGTTTTAGGATGTAGATGGTTGTATTACCAAAATAGTAAGTAACAACAAAAACATAGTATAAGAACCGAATGAAAATGTGTATACATACGCACAATAAGAAAATACTAATATAAAACAGTGTGGAATTCTATGGCTTGCCTTAGCAATCTCCTTAAAAGTTTATTTGCAAAGTTTCCCAAGATACAATAGAATAACCAACATAAGATTGTAACGAGTACGTCTACTCTATGATTTGATAATGCTTTGATTTGAGAACAGAATGAAGATGAATAAGACAAAGAAAAAAGGATGAGGAATGTGATCAGTATTCCTTTTCTTTTATAGCCTTCAATGGTTGTATCCGCTCAGAAGTTTATGTTTGTTCTATTGAATCAAAGATTCATCTGCAACGCCTAGAAGTTATTTATGTTCGTTAGTCATTTGCATATCTCAACGGTCATTTCTATTCGTCAGTCATTTGCAACCCCTAACAATCGTTTCTGTTTGTTAGTCATTTGCAATGCCTAACAGTCATGTCAATTTTGAGCCAACAGTCGCATCTGTCCATCACAAACAGTCACGTTATTTGAAACAGTCTTGTCTGTTCATCATTGGTTGCATCTGTTTGAAAAAACTAATGTTCAAAACATACTTTGTTTTTCCTAGTAAAAAGATGGTAACACATTAAACTTGAACCCGAACCTGAACCTGAACCCAAACCCGGCTGGTCGGTTGGACAAATGGGCGGCGTGCGCGTATTTATGTTTTTAACCATGGCCACATAGGTCCTCCCCTTTGCACAAAATTACCAAACCCTAAGGGCCAATATAGATCGATGAGGAGTATATAAACATGAAAACTTCTATGTTTTTTGCGATGTGGGACTATATCTTCATTCACCTATGCAAAGATGTCTAATGCCCCCCCCTCCAACATGAATGACGATGTATGTATCCCCCACACAAAGGGGATGACAGAGTACATATGGAAAAATACCATATTGAGGATAAATAGATATTTCACTTTGATCTTTACCTAGTTAAAACTTATCGGATATACTTGGCTAATCGGTGAATTATTTCATCTTGTACCATCAGCCGTTACTGTATAACCAGACAATAAACCTTACAAAGCATTATTTCCCTTTACATCTGGTCTCTTGGTTGTGTAAATTTTGGTCTTGAACAAATTTGGTTTTGCGAGTGTATTTAGAGAATTTAAGCCTTAATATTCTCACAGAGCCGATGCAGCTCAAACTAACATAGGTGATCACATCCATAAAGAGTATCCTACGTTACTCCACTTGATGTTTTCAAGATATGGACATCATTAAAGGGTAGCTCAATCTTTTTTAATACTTCTGTAGGCATGCATTCTACTGTGCACCATAGGAATGGTGTAGGACTAAGTCTAAATAAATGCATTTCTTCTTGAGTTACTCGGAACTGGTTTGCCTATGGATCCTAGTCCGTGGGATCTCAAGTCGCTAGGATAGGTTTCCGTATAAGGTAACTCTTTTTTGGTTTAGGCTTTTAAACCCAATCCCCTTGATGCGCAGTCAATTTTATCTCTTGATAAAGTTTAGTAAATGGATCTACTAGATTATCATTTGTTCTTACACAATCAATGGAAATGGTTCTATTTGAGAGTATTTGTCTGACTGTGTTATGGCTTCTACTCATGTCTTATATTTGTATTTTTTATCTACTTGAAATTTTGGAATTTCGTAGGTTTGCAAGTTTTTTCATTTTTGGAACTTTATTTGTCCAAATATATCATGCTATAATAGAGTTTCATGTACAACCAAATAAGAAACTTCATTTTTATTTATTGCATAATCAGAATACATAGTATGTTTGCCAACTGCGGCTACATTTGCCATAAACCGGCCATAACATAAATATCCCCTTCTTGTATAAATTCCAACCTTGGACAGAACCATCTTGTCTGACTCGAAGACCATTCGAAATCCTTTCTTTGATAGTACAGATCCAGAGATTAGGTTCTAGCGGATGTATGGAACATGAAGCACGCCATTTAATGTAACAGTTATTCTAGAGGTGAACTTGAGGATGACTGTGCCACTGCTCTCAATCATGGAAACTACATAATTATCCATGTAGAGTTTTTTCCCCGATCGAGTTTGTTGTAAGTGGAAAACATAGTTTTATCAAAAAATACATGTGGGGTAGCACAACGTCAAGCCACTACTATGTAGGATTCTGAACCAAGTTGCATATTAACACAACTCCAAAAAAGTTAGACTCATCCACTTCCATGTTGTCCACCATATTTTCCTCTAAATTGTTATCCTTCTTGTGTCTACAATCTTTAGCGGCATGTTCCGTCTTGCCACAAACCCAATAGTTGCCATTAAACTTCTTGGACTGCTTATTTTCGTTGGATTTTTTTCTGGTGCTATCTTCTTCGGTGATAAATTCTTCATTTTTTTATTGTTAAAGTATCCTTTCTTCTTTGACCCTTTCTATAACATATGCCTCCACACCTTTTTGTTGCGTAATCCACAGTTATCTGCCTCTATCTTTAGTCTAACGATGATGCCTTGTAAAAAAATCTCCATCTTTTTATGCTTTAGATAGTTGTAGTAGTCTTTCCATGATGGAGGCAGCTTTCCTGTTATTGCTTCAGCCAAGAAAGATTCTTCAACTTTATGGCCTTCTGGTTCAAGCTCATGAATGATAATTTGTAGTTCATATAGTTGAGTTGTCATAGATTTGGAATCTATCATCCTGTATCCCATGAATTTGTCTACAATGAATCTCTTTAGATTGACATTCCATGTCTTGTATTTTGCAGTAAGTGCATTTTAGAGAGCCTTTGCTGTCTGATGAGGCTGGTACACTTTATACAGTATTGGCCACACAGTTTAGAATGTAATTTTTGCATAGGAAATCTGAATGTTTCCATGCATCAACAGCCAGAAACACTTCTCTGTGTGTTACATTAATTTCGCCTAGTTTTCGCACTGGTTCCTCATCTTCGAGATACCTTTGCAGACCCAGCGTAGTTAGATAGAACAAAATCTGATTTTTCTAAGTCTGGAAATCATCACCATATCTTTTGAACATATCAGGTTTGTTGTGAGTAGCAAGTTGAACTGATAACTCAATTGCTGCCATTTCTATTTTAGTAAAAACTATAAATTTTTAAGATATAGATGGTCGTATTACCAAAATAGTAAGTAACAAAGATGCACAATAATAAAAAATGCCGCCTCGTTTTTTTGTTGTGTAATCCCGCAGTTACTGCCTCCATCTTCAGTTTAACGATGAGGTCTTGTAAAGAAATCTCCATCTTTTTATGCTTCAGATAGTTGCGGTAGTCTCCCCATGATGGAGGCAGCTTTCCTGTTATAGATTCAACCAACAATGATTCTCCAACTTTATGGCCTTCTGATTCAAGTTCTTGAATGATAATTTGTAGTTCATGCAGTTGAGTAGTCACAGATTTGGTATCTATCATCTTGATTCCTTGAATTTTTCTACGTTGAATTTCCTAAGACTGACATTTTGTGTCTTGTATTTTGTGGCAAGTGCATTCAACAAAGCCTTTTCTATTTGATAAAGCTGATAAACTTTGATATCATTTGGGGTTTATTGCTCAGTTGTGGTGTTTAAAAAGAGCCATTTGTGGTTAATCTCTCGTATATTAATTATAGAAAAGCATATTATAACAATATTTTTTGCAATCTAACCACCAACAATTTTTTTGAAGTTACATTTTTTCATAGAAAAATTCTCAAAAAAGTCCAAAAATATCTATAGTAAATGAACAATCATATGGTCTTGCTGAACTTATTCTCATTATCTGGTAAGTATATAATTTATTCTAGTTATTCTTTTGAACAAAATGAAAAAGAAAGTGATTCAAGTTTTTCACTTTGGTCGTTTATTCTTAACGACGTTATTTTTAATGAACTCATAAATTAGTTGTGTACAAACATGATATACATGCTACGTCTAATCTGATATAAATTTACCTTATTCTAACAAGTATATATGCATGCCCGGGTGGGCCTGCATCCAATCACAATGTTTATGCATTAATTCAACGTGTGGACATTTAAAAATGCTATAGTGTTGAGAGGAGCCATGTACAAATTAACGTAAACAGATGCATATTGCCTTTAGTTGGACCGACCCTCATAAGAAAATTCATTTCAATAATAGAAACACACAACATTTCCATTAAAAGAATAACAAAAATACATTGCTTTATACATCATTCTCATAATTTTCACTTCACAGGATTATTAAGTTGGTTGAGGGAAATACCGAAACATGCACAGTTATACTTATCCTTTCATAGAAATACATATAAAATAATAAAACCATAATTCACAAACTAACATTAATCAGTATGGTATATTCTAATTCCACTCAAGGCCTTGCAAATTATCCACATTTAAATCTCTATAATTCAAATTCTCACTTTACAGTTTACACACAACAGCGTGTAAAGCTTCATGCTTTGTATATTTCATTTGTTAACGCTTCTAACTTTCTAAGCTTATAATTAGTAAATCCAATATTTGCCAGATTAAAATCCGACTATCATTGTTACAATATATTAGCTGCAGATGGTTGTTTGAAGACTGGAATAGTACACCATTGGCTTCATCAACAAAGCTGCTTTCCATTTACTTATTCTAATAGTACTTTCCATTTACTTGTTTTAACAGGACTAAATTCTGTATTTTCTTCTCAAATCTATGA
The DNA here is from genome assembly GCA_030737815.1 of Allium fistulosum. Taxonomy (NCBI): domain Eukaryota; kingdom Viridiplantae; phylum Streptophyta; class Magnoliopsida; order Asparagales; family Amaryllidaceae; genus Allium; species Allium fistulosum. The sequence continues at coordinate 590,705,331 of CM060905.1, read as the reverse complement.
TATAAAAAAAGAAAACAAAATGTGTCAGTTCGTGAGCATATTGTTTACTAACAAATTGTAGACCATTATGATTACAACCATCTAACAAAATACACAAACAATACAAAATAAAGAATTAAAACAAAATGATCACATCAACTCTTAAATGCATCATCACTAAAACATGCTCATTCTAGTAAGGATAACCACATTGCTAGGCAATATTTAACAAATCATGTTCTAAGCTTAGAAACCCTATTTTCAGGTCAATCCTATTTTCTTCTTTTAAGCAAGCCCACTTCGAGTTTATCTTCTTGATATTCAATGTGCAATGTGCAATGTGCAATGTGAAATAATATTTGTTACCTATAGTTTTCCATGATAGAGTTAATTAGTATTCTCTCCAAGACAAAGACGTTAGCATTGATACTTTATTGGAAGTTTCCTAATGAAATATTTACTAAAAACAGCATGTGTATATCTGTTCAACTTTAAAGCTTTGTGCACATAAATATTTGATTACTGTTCAACATGGTTTAGTTTGAAATTTTTTTTTGATAAATTGTGCAGTATTTATATGGACATGGTCAGCTTGAATAATTTATCTCTAAACATGGATTGTTAAACCATAAATTTAAAGGACAAATTTAGCAACGCATTTTGACAATAATCATAGAAAGTACTAATCAATTTGCATCATTTGTTTTAGATCGATAACCGTTTGGTAAGACATGCTGCAATTTTCTAAGAATTGATAATCAATTGATCTCTTTTCTGTTTATAATTAGTTTGAGAAAAGGTTAAAGAAAAGGCAAGATGTTAAATACATTTCAAATAACTTTCTGTCACACTCTAACTTTATTACTCTACAGAATACGAATTAAACATAAAGATATTTAACCGGTGTGAAGATGCTTCTACTATTTAATCTTGATAGCCCATAGGTAACCGATGTCTAAGTGAGAACTTTTTGGCATTAGGTATTCTAATCTATTGATTTCCTGAAATGAGAAAAGTTTCACAGAAATCAAATAATGCTACATAAGCTTACATGTAATATATATGGATTTTGTGAATGTAAAAGAAGGGATTCTGTATTATTGGTACAAAATTTAAATGCATCACCCATAGAAATAAGGGATTTTCAACAATTTATATATTATAAACATTGCGTAAGTTGTAATCAAGTACCTAATTTTACATTGGTGCAGGCTGATATAGTAGCTCTCGTAGATGTACTATCATATAAAATATATCATGAATTTTCATACACACACGTATTGATGTGGAAGAGTTTTACATATGCAGTATGTTTTCTAAAGCCACGACTCTAAAATGGTAATGTGAGAAATATTAAAATTTGTACTTGCAATAATTTGACTTAAAATTTGATAATCATAGAGTTATCTGTTACTCTTCATTTCATAAGGTAATTGCAAAATTGTGGAATCTTGTAGAGAACATAACTGGTACTTTATTCATGAAGAGATGTTTGTAAATCAAACTGTAGACTTAGTACTTCAATTATAGAGGGAAAAGAAGATATATATCCAACATCAACAGTTTAAAGTGCAAATATTATACTACATAATCTAAAATAGTAACCAACACTTCATAAAAAATGACCAATTACCTAAAACCAATTATCCAACTTCAAGATTTCTTATCATGCTCCTTAACACCCCAAATTCCATTCTTATATAATTATATACTATAATGCTTGATTAGAAACTTTAGATTGAATCGATGATGTTTTTTATTATGTAAATACAAAATAAATTATCTGTAACAACCCCCATTTGGAGGCTCAAAACTAACTGCTACGGATGCTGCAGTTAACCATAGTTATTAATTTTGGTGACCAAATGTGGTAATGTTAGATACAGTGATATACCAGAAACACATGAATATGAAAAATTTTAAACTCGGTTAAAACAAATTTCTCATTTCATTACAAATAGTATTTCAGATTCATTACATAATCCCATACGTAAGCCATGTTCAGAGAAATTACAATTTTTTACAAAATACGCCAAGAGCGATATATGAAGTGCCCCATTGATTGATCAGAGTCTACATATAGGCAATTAAACAAATTTTCCCTTACATCCAAATAACACAGCGGACAATAGATAGAATCTCCTAAATAGCTAGCTTGCCTCTTGCACATCTCTGGAAGCTTATTCGTCAACTAATAACCTTAAAAACCCTTAGCCTATTCAAATTAATTTTTGAGCACCCGAGAGTTTAAATAAAAAAACATAAACTTTGAGTCAGACAAAAAGTCTGGTGCAAAGAATAATATACCATCTCGAACCAAATAGATATATAACAAGACCACACCGCTAAGCGGAAAGGGTTCTCCCCTCGCTAGTACCGTAACCAAAAACTAATTAACCATATATTATGCACCTGCATCCACAATAGTTAAAACATAACATAATATGATGATATGCAATTATACAATTTAACTTGGATTTCTTATCCCCATTAATTGGATTATCTGCCTCAAGTTATAGTTTCTGGGATCACTATTAACCTATTAGTTTTCATGGGCTAACTAATAACCTGTTCCAAGCTTACGGATTATATTTCCGGTTTCGTAGTTTTTATGGATTACTAAGAACCTATTTGTGTCTACCAATAGAATCATCCAATCATAGTTTTCATCGGCTGACTATGAGCCTACTGGATTCTCCAATAACATCTCTAAGGTCACAGTTTTCATGGACTGACTATGAACCTATTGATCTCTATCAACAACCTATTTCGGACATAGTTTTCATGGGATCACTAAGAACCTATATGCACCTGCCAATAACATTTCTCAAGGCATAATTTTCATGGGCTATAACTTTTTATAGGTGTAAAATTTGGGTCTCTAACCTATTTTATTGCTTCCGAATGATGGTTTCTCTTTCCGTATAGTGGTCATAATAGAGAAATTGACTTATAGTTAAAAAGTCACATATGTTTTAAACTCTGAAAACAAAGCTGATGTTATTGTAGCATGGCTTCGAAAGCTAATGTTTTTTTAGCATGGCTTTGAAAGATGAAGGAATTGTAGCATGGCTACGAAAGCATTGGGTACTATAGCATGGCTTCGAAAGCTAAAAGGTACTGTAGCATGGCTTTAAAAGCTAAAAGGTACAGTACCAATACAAAGCAAATTATATTGTAGCACTGCTTCAAAAGCTAAAAGGTACTGTAGCAATACGAAAGCAAATGGGTACTGTAGCAATACGAAAGTGAATGGGTACTATAGCAATACGAAAGCAAATGGGTACTGTAGCATGGCTTCGAAAACTAAAAGGTACTGTAGCAATACGAAAGCAATGGTACTGTAGCATGGTTTTGAAAGCTAAAAGGTGCTGTAGCAATACGAAGCAATTAGGTACTGTAGCATGGCTTCAAAAGCTAAACGGTGCTACAACAATACGAAAGCAAATGGGTACCGTAGAATGGCTTCGAAAGCTAAAATGTACTATAGCAATACGAAAGCAAATGGGAACTATAGCATGGCTTCGAAAACCAAAATGTACTGTAGCAATACGAAAGCAATTGAATGGCTTCGAAAGCTAAAAGATACTGTAGCAATATGAAAACAAATGGGTACTGTAGCATGGCTTCGAAAGTTAAAAGGTACTGTAGCAATACGAAAGCAAATGGATATTGTAACATGGCTTCTAAAGCTAACGTTACTGTAGCATGGCTACGAAAGCATTGGTACTGTAGCAATATGAAAGAAAATGACTACTGTAGCAATACGAAAGCAAGTAGGTACTGCAGCAGTATGAAAGCAAATGGCTACTGTAGCAATACGAAGCAAAGGTGAACGAAGAGGTACAATGGTAGAATCGTAATTAACGTAAAAACTACTATTTTTCTAAATAAATTATATTCTATTCACCAACTCTTATTATTTATCAAATTCCTATTGGATAGAAATATACTTTATCAATTTCTTTAGAGAAAAACTGCTGTAATCAAATTTCATAATTTCCAAAATTATTTTCAAACCATTAAATTATATCAATATTTTAATACAATTATTAAGCCTTTCTAGCTTAGAAAATTCACAATAAATCGAAAACACTTAGGAAAAACTAAAAAATTCATAAAAAATTTGAAATAACATTTTTTTTGCTATATAAAAATTTCGAGGCAAAATTCGTTATTTTATTATTTTTAATAATTAAAACTCAAAATAAATGCCATTTTCACCTTAGGAAATTCATAAAATATTCCTATTAATTCCGAAAATTATGAAATTAAAAAACCATCTCCAAAATTAGGTATTACACAAAATATCCAAAATCAAGTCGTTTGGAGGTCATTCACTAAGGTTTTTACCTTGAAACCTTTAATAATAATTTCATAAAAATTCCAATAAATCACCATTCATGTAAAAAATGGTAAAATCAACCATATCATCATAAAACAATGTGGAATACATCAAAAATTAAAAATTCAATACATATGAATGAAATGGATACTATTATTCACCTTGTTTTGAGAAAAAGAGTTGAGATTTGAGTTGTTAATTTGATTCCCCTTACCTTTAACTTGATTATCTAACTTTACTTCCTCAAAAAGCTATAGCAATGGCCTCTACTTTGTCTGTGTTTAGTATGGATGTAAAGATGAATGAGGATATGAGGGTGGAAGGGTTTATGTTTAGAAAATGAAGCTTATTCCTATTTTTCCCCTCTCATAAATCCTCCTACTTATGTTTAAGTTAAACAATCTTATATGTTGATTAGTTAAGGCCTAACCTAATTAATTATCAAATCTCATCTCCTTTTCATGCCACACATTTTTCTATTTAATTAATCTAATTAATCTCCTGAATAATGTTAAAGAAAAATTAGGGATGTTACAGGCTTCCCCTATTAAAGAATTTCGTCCTCGAAATTCAGTAAGGACTACAAACAAGCATATCAATCATGCCAACAAAGCTAGTACATCCCATAAGCGAAAAGTCTATATAAAACAAATATAGAACATACCCTTATAACAACCTAGGATAAGTATCGCTAATCTTGTCTTCTATTTCCTAAGTACAGTCCTTCTCGTTGCCGCTTCACTAAAATTTTACCAACTCGACTGTCTTGTTTCTTAACCTCCTCTCATCTCTCACTACAACCCGAACTGGTTGCCTAACAAAAGTCGGATCCAGTTCTGCCATTAAGTCTTCCAATGCAGTCGAAGGGATAGTAGTCTCTGGATCATGTACACACCTACGAAGATGAGACACATGAAACACATTATGGACATTTGACAAACTGCTCTGTAACTCTACTCTGTATGCGAGCTTTCTGATCCTCTCTATCACTGGGAACGGTCCAACATATCTCGGTGTCTGTTTCCTTGACTTTTCAAATCGTATCACACCCTTCATCAATGATACTTTAATAAAAGCCCTATCTCCAACTGAGAACTCTAGATCCATACGCCTCTTATCTGCGTAACTCTTTTGTTTAGAATGAGCTTCCTTCATCCTACCTCGGATCAACTCCATCTTCACTATTACTTCTCTTACCATATCTGGACAAAGGAACAACCTGTCTCTGGCCTCTAACCAACACATTGGTGATTTGCATGGCCTTCCATATAAAGCTTCAAAAGATGCCATCCCTATACTAGCCTGGTAGCTATTATTATAAGAAAACCCAACCAAGTGCAAATGGTCTTCCTACGACCCAATAAAATCTAATACATGAGCTCTTAATAGATCCTCGAGTACCTTGTTGGCTCTACCTGTCCGTCCATCCATCTGTGGGTGATAAGCGGTACTTATCTTAAGCTCGGTTCCCAACATTCCTTGTAAAATCTTCCATAATTCACTAGTGAACAAGGCAACTCTGTCATTGACTATGCTACTAGGAATCGCATGTAGTCTAACTATGTTCTTTATAAATAATATAGCGAAGATAGGTGTCGTCCTAGTTGATTTAACTAGAATGAAATAAGCACTCTTGGTCAACCTGTCCACTATGACCCATATACTTTCATTTAACCGGTTCGATCTTGGCAACCCGTCTATGAAATCCATGGATATCGAATCCCATTTACAAACTGGGATCTCCAAAGGTTGAAGCAACCCACTCGGATTCTGATGTTCGGCCTTCACTTGATGACAGTTCACACACTGCTTTACCCACTAGCCAACATCCCTCTTCCTACCTTCCCAGTAGAAACTCATTTTCATATCTCGATATGTCTTGGTCCCTCTAGGATGAATCGTAAATTTTTATCGATGACATTCTCTAAGAACCTCATTCCTTAGGTTTTCTACATTCGGGACACACAATCATTCCTTCTTTCACAACCACCTTCTTTGATCCAGACTAAAATCCTTCAGATCATCAATTGCAATTCCTGTCTTTAGCCTTCTAATCTTCTCAGCTAACACTAGTTCATCTTTCTGCTTAGATACAATCCTTTCGATCAATCTCGGTCGAACTTTCAAGCAGGACAACATGGCGGTACTCTGACTAGAACTAGCAGTAGATCTTAACTGCACACTACACGTAGTCAATGCCTCAAGATCTTTCCATTCGGCCAACATGGCTAACAACATATTTTGATGTTTCCTACTAAGTGCATCGCAACCTTGTTACCTTTCCCTGGTTTGTACTCTTTACCAAAGTCATAAGCTGCTAAAAACTCCAGCCACCTCTACTGTCTCATATTTAACTCCTTCTGAGAGAATAGGTATCTTAAGGACTTATGATCAATGTATAACTCGAATCTCTCTCCCAAGAGATAGTGTCTCCATATTTTCAACGCAAAGATTACCGCTACCAACTCTAAATCATGAGTAGGGTATCTCACTTCATGGGGTCTAAGCTGTCAAGAAGTGTAGGCAATGACCTTACCCTTTTGCATGAACACAGCTCCTAATCCGGTTCCACATGCATCGGTATGCACTACTATTACTTGATTCCTGTCTGGAACTACTAACACAGATGCATTGGTTAATAAATGCTTTAACATAAGGAACGTTTCCTCACATTTGCCAGACCAAGTAAACTTCACATCCTTTCTGGTCAGCCTAGTTAACGGCATTGCTATCCGCCAGAAATCCTTAATAAACCTCCGGTAGCAACCAGCAAGCCCAAGGAAACTTCTGATCTCGGTCACTGTCTATAGTCTCTTCAAGTTGTTAATAGCTTTGATCTTATTCGGATCAATTGACAAACCCTTCTTTGAAACCAGGTGACCAAGATACTTAACTTCTTTCTTCCAAAAATGACACTTTAAAAACCTTGCTCTTTCTTCCAGAAATGACACTTTGAAAACTTCGCTTTCAGTTAATGCTGCCTCAACGTCTCAAGCACCACTCTAAGATAAACTTCATGCTCTCTTTCATCCTTAGAATATATCAAGATATCATCTATAAATACCAATACGAACCTTTCCAAGTGCTCTCGAAAAACCCGGTTCATCAAATCCACGGAGAAAGCTGGCGCGTTTGTTAACCTGAATGGCATCACCAACCACTCATAAGACCCATATTTGGTCCTAAACACTGTTAACGAAATACTATCCTCCGCCACTCTTAGCTGATGGAACCATGTTGCCAAATCCAATTCTCTGGCTCCATTCAACTGATCAAACAAATCATCGATTCTCACCAAAGGATACTTATTCTTGATCGTCCTTTCGTTCAACTTGCAGTAGTCAATACACAACCTTAAAGATCCATCTGGCTTCTTCACGAATACTGCAGTTTCTCCCCAAGGAGAACTGCTTGGTCTAATAAAGCTCTTTCCTTCCAAGTCCACTAGCTACAACTTCAGCTCTCTCATCTCAGTAGGTGACATCCAACTAGGTGGTCTACTTACAGGTTCTGCCCCTGGCACAAGATCTATTTGAAACTCAATAGCTCACTTTTGCGGTAGCCCTGGCACTTGCTCAAAAACATCTACAAACTCTTTTGCTACCAACACACGATCTAATTCTACTTCCTCTTCCATTACATTCAGCAAAGCACAAGCACTTGAGTCTGACTTCTCCACCGAGTATATAATTCGGTTATGGCTATTAGGGTGTCGCAACGATATTTACCCATCCCAACAAAATATTCTGGCATCATATCTATCTAACCAATCCATATCCAATATGATCCCAAAATCCTAGAAATCAAAAACATACAGAATGCATGCAAACTTATGACCTAACAAGTCAAGTTCTAACTGATCACGTCTCATTCCCAGAGTTGCATACCCTCCTATTGGGTTCACAACCCATAAGGAAGTAAGTAGGTATGATGGTTCTAAAAATAATTCATCTACCAACAATAAGATATAAATGAATGTGATGCACCGATATCAAATAGTATCCTAACTGTTATACTACGAATCAAAAGCGTACCTTCCATCACGGATTTCCCTTTCTCAGCTGTTGTTGGTCCGGAAGAAGATGGTTCTAAGGAAAAAACTTTTCCCTTGTCTACTCTAACTGGTTCTGGACACTAATTCTTGTAATGCCCAACCTGGTCACAGTTGAAGCACTTTACTCATTTCATATCCGCAAACTTCTTCCCTTTTCCAGTTCGATATTCATGAGCAAAATGTCTTTACTTGTCGCACTTGTAGCAAACTACATCAGCCTTCCCTTTCTTGACTGCTCCTCCTTTCTGAGCTCCTTTAATTTTAAAGAACTTTATTTTCTTTCCTTTGGGATCTTAAACCTCAACTGACTTCCCCTTATTAAATGTAGAGAGCGTCTCTTCATTCCTAATGGCCATCTCTACTACAACATTGCTTGCATCACGGAGGTGTGGCATGGTTGCCCTGGAAATCTCTGGCTTCAGTCCTCGAATAAACTTTTCATTTCTCTTGATAACGGTGTCAATCATGGCGTAACTGTATCTGGATAGCCCATCAAATTTCGTGGCATATTCGATTACTGACATTTCCCTCTACTCTATATCCATAAAATTCCTCATCAATGCTAACTTGGCCACTTCGGACAGAAACCTCTCTTCGAATCTCCTTCGAAACTCGACCCAAGTTAATTCTTTTTTAGGTACTCCAACAGTGACCCCATTCCATCAGTATAATGCTGCTCCCTACAACTGTCTGGAAGCAAGTCTTCTCTTATGTTCATCATCTAATTCCAAGTCAGCGAAAATTCTATCACGATGCAAACAACCAGTTTTCTACTTCGACAGCAACCTCTGTTCCTAAAAATGGCTTCCCACCAAGACTGGTGTAATCCCTACACGACTTGGATAGTTATTGCTAACTAGGGCCATAGGATTTGCTCCTCCAGCATTTACAAATTTCCCCTAGCTACTCTTGTAGCTGCTCCAGCTTGTATCAGATTGATAAAGAACTGATACATCATCCCCATATCTATGGGCGAGGTTCCAGCACCTACGTTGGCATTTGCATTTAGATTAGAATTTTCCGATCGACCCAGGTTCCTCCTAGTATTGGGTCGAGCATTTCCATTAGTTGTACTGCTCCCTCCACCTATATTTCCTCCTCCGTTTCCTGCTTCCATATCTTTCTCTCTCATATATCTACATACGAGCTTTAGTAAGATACAGAAGAACGGTCTAAGAGAAAGGGATTACGTACTTATATATATAACAAATGCAAGTATGTTACTATAGCATTAACCTAAACCCCGGTCTCATTCTCTAATTCATTGGGTTATGTTTTGAAAATCTTTTAGGTTTAAATTTCTTTTAAATTTACATAAACGTATGCTCTGATACCAACTTGTAACATCCCCCATTTGGAGGCCCAAAACTAACTACTATGGATGTTGCAGTCATCCTTAGTCATTAATTTTCAATGACCAAATGCGGTAATATTAGATACATTGATATACCAGAAACACATGAATATGAAAAAATTTAAACTCAATTTAAAACAAATATCTCATTTCATTACAAATAGTATTTTAGATTCATTACATAATCCCATGCGTAAGCCACGTTCAGAGAAATTACAATTTATTACAAAATACGCCAAGAACGACATATGAAGATGCCCCCTTGGTTGATTAGAGTCTAAATATAGGCAACTAAACAAATTTGAACTTACATCTAAATAACACAGTGGACAATAGATAGAATCTCCTAAATAACTAGCTTACCTCCTGCACATCTTCAGAAGCTTATTCGTCAACTAATAACCTGAAAAACCCTTACCCTCAGCCTACTCAAATTAATTATTGAGCACCCGAGAGTTTAAGGGGAAAATCAAAACTTTGAGTCAGACAAAAAGTCCGATGTGAATATTAATATATCATCTCGAACCAAATAGATATCTGGCTAGCCTACACCATTGAGCGAAAAGTATTTTCCCTTCGCTAGTACCTTAACCAAAAACTAACTAACCATATACTATGCACCTGCATCCACAATGGTTAAAACATAACATAATATGATAACATGCAATTATAAAATATATTCAGGATTTCCCATCCCCATCATTGGACTATCTGTCTCAAGTTGTAGTTTCTCGGGTCACTATTAACCTATTAGTTTTCATGGGCTAACTAATAACCTGTTCCAAGCTTACGGACTATCTTTCCGGTTTCATAGTTTTCATGTGATTACTAAGAATCTATTGGTGTCTACCAATAACACCATCCAATCATTCTTTTCATGGGCTTACTATGAACCTACTGGATTCTCCAATAACATCTCTAGGATCATAGTTTTCATGGGCTGACTTCGAACCTATTGATCTCTATCAATAACCTATTCCGGACATAGTATTCATGGGATCACTAAGAACCTATTGGTCTCTGCCAATAATATTTCTCAAGGCATATTTTTCATTGGCTATAACTTTTTATAGGTGTAGATTTGGGTCTATAACCTTTTTTATTGCTTTCGAATGATGGTTTCTCTTTCCGTAGAGTGGTCATAATAGAGAAATGGACTTACGGTTAAAAACTACACATGTTTTAAATTTTGAAAACAAAGCTGGCATTACTGTAGCATGGCTACAAAAGCTAATGTTCAGTAGCATGGCTTTGAAAGCTAACGTTATTGTAGCATGGGTACGAAAAAATTGGTATTGTAGAATGGCTTCGAAAGCAGTGGTACTGTAGCATGGCTTTGAAAGCTAAAGGTACTGTAGCATGGCTACGAAAGCATTGGGTACTATAACATAGCTTCGAAAGCTAAAGGTACTGTAGGAACACGAAAGCAATTGGGTATTGTAGCATGACTTCGAAAGCTAAAAGGTACTGTAGCAGTATGAAAGCAAATGGGTACTATGGCATGACTTTGAAACCTAAAAGGTACTACAGCAATGCGAAAGAAAATGGTACTGTAGCATGGCTTTGAAAACTAAAAGGTATTGTAGCAATACGAAAGCAGCTGGGTACTGTAGCAACACGAAAGCAAATGGGTATTGTAGCATGGCTTCGAAAGCTAAAAGGTATCGTAGCAATACGAAAGCAATTGGGTACTATAGCACGACTTCAAAAGCTAAAAGGTACTATAGGAATACGAAAGCAAATGGGCACTGTAGAAAGCTAAAAGGTACTGTAGCAATATGAAAGCAAATGGGTACTGTAGCATGGCTACGAAAGCATTGGTATTGTAGCAATACGAAAGTAAATGGCTACTGTAGCAATATGAAAGCAAGTACTTACTATAGCAATACGAAAGAAGATGTGACAAAGGGGTATAGTTGCAGACTCGTAATTAACGTAAAAACTGCTATTTTGCTAAATAAAGTATATTCTTTTCACCAACTCTTATTGTTTTTCAAATTCCTATTGGATAGAGATATACTTTATCAATTTCTTTGTAGAAAAACTGCTATAATCAGATTTCATAATTTCCAAAATTATTTCAAACCATTAAATTATATTAATATTTTAATATAATTATTAAGTCTTTCTAGCTTAGAAAATTCATAATAAATTGAAAACACTTGGAAAATCCCAAAAATTCACCAAAAATCTGTAATAACATTTTCTTTACTATATAAAATTTTTGAGGCAAAATTTATTATTTTATTATTTTTAATAATTAAAACCCGAAATAAATGTACTTTTCACCTTAGTAAATTCATAAAATATTCCTATTAATTATGAAATTAGAAACCCATCTTCAAAATTAGGTATTACATAACATATCCAAATCAAGTCGTTTGGAGGGCATGCACTAAGGTTTTTCCTTTGCAACATATCATAATAATTTTATAAAAATTCAAATAAATCACCATTCTTGCAAACAATGATAAAATAAACCATATCATCATCAAACGATGTGGAATACAGTAAAAATTTGAAATTTAACACATATGAATGAGATAGATACTATTATCACCTTGTTTTGAGAAAAAGAGTTGAGATTTGAGTTGTTGATTTGATTCTACTTAGCTTTAACTTAATTCTCTAACTTTTCTTCCTTTAAAAGCTTTAGCAATGGCCTCTACTTTGTTTGTGTTTTTTATGGACGTAAAAATGAATAAGGATATGAGGGTGGAAGGGTTTATGTTTAGGAAATGAAGCTTATTCCTATTTTGCTGCTCTCATAAATCCTCCTACTTATGTTTAAGTTAAAACAATCTTATATGTTGATTAATTAAGGCCTAACCTAATTAATTATCAAATCTCATCTTTTTGTCATGCCACACATTATTTTGTTTAATTAATCTAATTAAATCTCCTAAATAATGTTAAAGAAAAATTAGGAATGTTACATTACCTTAGCATTGTGGAAATAGAGGGTGCAAATACAATATCTTGGACTGCTTGTCTACATGCAAATACAAAGGAAGAGCGGTCAAGTTGATTGTAAGTAAAAAAATTAGTTAAGTGTAATTTATGTACCTTTATTCCTGTTTAGTTAGTATAACATCTTTGTAGACAACATTTTTAATGAAAGTTCCAGTTAATCCAACAACATGTCCTTTCTTTACAAGCACCTTGGTATTAGCTCTTGAAACTCTTCGTGAAAGAGCAACGTATAGTTGTCCATGGCCGAGTACTTACTCATTTATTAAATATTAGTTAAATATAAGGAAAAACTGATTTGTTTATACAAAATTTTTTTTTCTAAAATTTCCATTTATAAATTTATGTAATAAATTCTAAAAATGATAGTTAAGCATTTGATACTAAGCAAATCTAAAATTTTGCTAAAATTTCCATCTATAAAATAGTTTAGCCACCTTTACGTAAAAATCTCATCTTCATACCGCTTTGACTAATGCACTTAATGAACAAAAACTTTCAAACAAATTATATCATGATAAAATATAGCAAATAAGGAGATTAGATAAAAACCCAACTATTTTGAGTTAGCATACATAAAAGATATTTTGAAAATTTTTTGAAAAAATTATGATAAGTTTTGTAATAGAAATAGAATGTTGCTAAAAGCAATTGTTTTACTACTAAACCCAAACTTTTCACGGATAAAGTCAATATTTTATCAAACAATATTCTCTCCATTATTCCTTTCAATCCGTTATGCATCCTTTTCATTTCCCTTTAATCATGTTCATTGAGGAGCTGCAAGTAAGATACATATTCTTCTTCTTAATTATATTAAAGACAGAAAAACCCTTATTGTAACGACCCGTAAATTTTCAATAATTAAATTTGTTAATTTAATAAGATTTTGATAATTTAATATCGAAGGAAATAAAATACAGTGAATTGTTAATGGAAATAGTAACTAGAATGAATTACAACAGTATAAATGTAAGTTAATTGTTAATTACTTGAATGTCATTCCAATAAATGAAATAATGTAAACGTTATACTTGGTTATAAATGAAATGTAAGAAAACAAATGTAAATAGTTAATTTACTAATGAAATAATGTATTGTTAATGGTTTATGAATGAAATAATAATTAGAATAAAAGGTAATAATGTTAATATAAGTCGACTATCAACAACTTGAATGGAATCCCAAACAACTGAAAGAGTTAAAGAGTTATAAGTGGCATAGGTTGTAAATAAATTTTATTAATATATGCATTTATTTGATAATTGAATTAAGAAGAAATTGATAATGTAGAGGATGTATTAATTAATTACATAAGGTGCAATGAATAGAAATTGAATGGAATTTGAATTGTATAGGTTGTTATAACACTTGGTTGTGAATAATGAATTTATCAGTGTGATTTAAAGTTAATGGTAGTAATTAATATATGCTACCTATTTAATTAGCCTATTGTATTAAAATTTGAAACCAATAGCAATAAATGTAATCAAGTATTACGTTAATGTAAATTTAGGTAATATTTGGTAATAATGTAAATTTTATTCATAGAGTAATAATGGATTTAATAAAAAGAATGAAATCAAGTTGAATAAATATATTGGGAGTATAAATTTTAATAAATGTGTGCATTGATTTATAGTAGGATATAAAAGGTAATTAATAATTTAAAGGTTGATTTATTAATAAAACAATGTGTAATGGATGGAAATGGAATAAGTGTAGTGTAATGAGAGTTGTTGTAATAATTGTTTGTAAAGAATTAACTTACAAATATTATAAAATGTATAATAATGGTGACAATTAGTGTTGTTACCAATTTAACTGATCAATTTCAAATAAATGTCAACAAAATGTTACATTAATGTGGAATAAGACCATAACTGTAGTGTGAATGTGATAAAAAGAAATAGAAATGTTAATTGTATTCATAATGTAATGATTGCTTTAATAGTAGGAGTGTAAACAAATTAAAAGAATAAAAATGAATAAGTTTTGTAAAAGAGTAAACATATGTTTATTTATTTGAAATGTTTGTTAGCTAAAAGATTGATTGTAGAGATGTGAAACTATTATTTAGTGAGAAATATGTAATTAGTGTTTGTATCCAATAGTGTAAATATGTTTAAATTACTATTAGATAGGAAAAATTATTCTACTTCTCATTACATTCATTTAGTCCATTTTGGAACTTAAATCAACTAAAATTAATTTAATTGAAAATTTTCAATTAATAATTGAGAGAATACTAATTATAAATTAATAGGTGTAATTAAAAACAGCTTATGTTTTGTGAAAATATAAGGAAAGTTTGATTTAATGAAAAGAACATTTACATCAAATAAAATGAATGTTTCATTTATGATTGTAGGTTTAATTTCATTAAAAATAAAGAATAGAATGATTGATTTTAAAGGAAGAAATATATGTTTATTTGAACTGTGTTTTAGCTTACAGATTGATTACAAGAATAGGAAAATAATCTATTTCAGTAAGTTATTTATTACTCTTGTGTATAAACAACAAATTTATATACGTGTTTAAATAAACAATTGTTCTATTTTTCATCCATTTTAGTGGTCTATTTTAAAATTTAACTTTGTAAGTAATTGCAATTAATGTAATTCAAATGTTTCAATTAAAAGGAAAGAAAACGGTGATTGCAATTAATAGATTTAATAAAAGAAATGCACGTTTTATGTTAAACAAAGGGTGTTTTAATGGAAATAAGATATCATTTTGAGAAAACCAATTTGAACGTTTTCATTCTTAAGGTAAGTATAAAAATTTTCTTATGCGTAGATAAAAACCTAAATGCATGCAACTTTGAATATTATTTGAGTTAATGAAGTTAATTTGGTTACGTTTTAAAAAAATTTGAATTTCAAAAGGTTGTGCGACGCACATGGTCCTTTCGTTTCTTTTATTATTAATCGTTGCAAAAAAGTTTTAAAATAGCTACCTTATTATTAATACTTGATCCATTTATTTCTCCTTCTGTTTAATACCTGAGCCTAGACTTTTAGGTTGTATTTAACATTTTCATGTATACAAAATTTTACTTTCGTTTGCAAACTTTTCCATTCCTTCGTACATTTCCTTATGCATTATTAATGCCTGAAGCATTCAAAATAAAACATGATACTTATTTTTGTCCCTCCACCTTCATTTCCTAATTATAAATAACCTACAGCTTATTTCTTCTTTTACATTTTATTTCTCCTGACACCTCATATTCAAAAGCTCTTATTCTTGCAAATCCAAAAGCTTTCTTTTATAAAACATGATTTTTTTTCATTCTTTTGTACACTTCCTGTCCTCATTTTAGTTGTTCTTAAATCTTTTCCTGAAGCCTCATCTTGAGAAACGTAAGTATTAAAATTTGTTTGTTTATTTTTTTTTACGCGTACTAATTTTTATTTTCATAATATTTCTTATAACATGAATATCTTTTGCATATAAACTTCGATTCACACGCGATTTCTTCTGTTGGATTCATATTTAAATTCTAGACAACATGAAATTGATTTAGTTGAATTTAGAGATTGTTGAGTTTTGCGCTTCAGTTTGGATATGGGCTAAAATCAAATATGATTGTTTTAATCCACTCACAACTTCTAAAATTTCTTATGTTTGTTAAATTAATTTATGATGTGATCAGAAAATTATTTATGACTGTTTGATATATTTAAATTGCCATCCCTGTTAATTTGTATCCTTTCGAATTAAATTGTTATTTAATTTATTTTTGAAATTTATTTGCCACTTGAATACCTGTTATTGTAAATTAGTAAATTGCTGATATTTATTTGGTTGATTTGGATGATAATTATGATGGATGTTGATTGTTAATATTGGATGATTGGATGTTATGTTAATTTATATATATATATATATATACTATTATCACTCTGTAAGTTCCTTAAATTATTATTATTTGAAAATGGTTATGGGTTGAAATGATAGACTCGAGCGATTTTATGAATATTTATATTTATTCGGGATTGTGGTTTGAAATGATATATAACCGTAAAATTTTAAATTGCAGATTGAAATGATAAATATCTGTATCACTTGACCATAGTGTGACGCCCCACCTCTATGCTCATAATAACAAAGAGTATTAAAAGAAATACTGTCTATTATTACGAAGAATAAGGCTGGATAGGAGCGACCATCCATAGTTGGCCTTACACTAATATTGGTTATCTCGATAGGAGTGGTATATACTTTTTATTTTTCATCTATTATTTATTTACTCCCATCGACACACCCAATTATCAGTATAAAACAAACTACGATAGTTCATAGTAGTTTAGGACATTAGATATAACAATAACACAGATAATATAAATGCGGAACACAGATTAACAAAAATCTCATATATATATATAACCGATGTCAGTTACAATATAGTTGACACGATACATATGATACAACTACAACTGTCGACTCTAGAAGTTATATATACAAGTACATTATCAACTAATATACATGAATACATATCGTTCTATACAATGACACGACTACTACAAAAGGACAATGACAACTTCAGAAGATGTGAAAAGTCTTCAAATCCCGAACAGCAACTCAAAGAAAGAAATCTACAACCTGAAATAACTCGGGTCTGACCCGAGTATTACATTCAGAAGAAAATAATACACGGGTCAGTCTAATTCAAACTCAGTTATTAGTGCATAGTAGCGATAATAATCAGAAAGTCAAATAGACGATAGTCATAGAAATCTCGTATATCCAACTCTCGATACGAGAATTGGATAACGGCAGATATAACACAAAAAGTGTTAAACGACAAATCAACAATCCAAATCAGAATACAACTCCAAACCATTGAAATTTACCAACGAAACAATTCAACAAATCGAAACAACAATTTAAAACTGTCAAATTCGATAGGGCTGCAGTACACGCACGCGTGTACTGCCTCGCCACTATCACAGGAGATACACAAAAGCTCAGTGAAAGTCACAAATGATCACAAGGTCAACATTTCGAAGTCAACATCGATGCCGTGGGGATGAACGAGACTCAAGAGAAGCTACAACATAAGGCACTGCATTTCAAATAGCAGTACAACTGGAACCAAACTCAACTAACTCAAGCAAAAAGGAAGCGGGATACAAGTTCACGCTTCAGATCAAAACTGTGATATCGAACAAGCCATGACTGCAGTCAAAACCCCAAAGTTCTCAAATCCAACATGACAATCAAAAGCCCAAAGATAAGGTAATACGACTGTAGCATAGCAACAAAAAGAAAGCTGCATATACAACTAAGCAGTGTACAGTATTGAAACTGTAATTTCCAAAGTGAAACAAGAATTCAATGTGCAGAGGAACTGAGATTTTCAAAGTGAAACAAGAACTAATGTTCATGAGCATGCAGGCAACGTATACAAACCAACTCAAAGAAATGCCACCCACCATCAAGTCGAAACAGTGAATCAAAGTATAAACCAAGGTGCACTATAATGAATGCAGAATGAACGGAAATGGTCAAGTATACAGAGTTCGACAATATGCACAAAGGCATAGCAAGAGTCACAAGACCATCAAGCAGTGAGCAGTGAAGACATGAACAAGTGATCGGTAAACAAAGACGTAAATGGAATCTGAACCAATAAACTTGAATGTACCAAGTAAGCTACAGAGATGACACTGCAGCACCAGTACAAATCCGTGAAATACAACAAAGATGAACCAGTTCAATATGATATACAACTTGAACCACAGACCCAACATTTCAACTGACACATATATGCAGTAGTCGAACCAAAGAGCTAACATATGTAACTGAAATCAAGTGAAGTCATGAAGGCTACTGGACAGTAGACATAACAGATCAAAAGCCAGCAAAGGCTATACAACAGATGTCAACCCAGTGTGGATGTAAACTATATGATAAGCAATCTGAATATGAATGCAAATTCCAACTACAAAGTAAATGATTTCGACAAAGTATGTACACCAGTAACCAAACTGCAGTGAGCAGCAGTGTGCAAGTGCAAAGACAAATGCACATGTCAACAAAACATAAAACCAATATGAAGTAGTTCAAATCCAAGTACGACCAATGTATGAACATACGAACAAAGCTGCAGATCAAAAATGATCGGGGATGAATACCAGAACAGACCAGAGGTCAGGGGCCAACAACATGGTAAGAGCAGAGTTCGACAATGTCGACCGAGTCAAGCATCAAGATTCAAAGCCGTGAATGAACAAGACAGAACACACAATCCTCTCAACCATTCGAACATTATCAAGCAGCCGAGATAAAGCAAGTTGAAGAATTCAAGCATATAAAAAGGTCGGAGAAAAATCCCAAAATCAAGTCCAGAGTCAAAACCGTGGAGAACAAGTATCAATTATACGAATATATACGATTTTGAATAAGTCGTAAATCATCTCGTTCATCAATACGAAAATCAATGGCCATAATATATTAGTTGACGAATACAAAAGCTATATCAGACAAAATCAACCACTTTATACGAACGAAATATATATAGGAGTTCAATTCCTATATAAACAGTAACATCGTCGGCAACTACAAATAATCAAACATCAGATCAAAAGTACTCAACAAATTCAACTAATTCCAGACGAACGAAAATCAGACAGAAAAAGGCAAGCCGTGGAAATCAAGCAGCGAAGCATACGAGATTGAATTAGAATTTGTGAGTGGAAATCACTCACCTTTTATCGACGAACGCGGATCCTGTCAAAGTCGAACTCGAACGAAGAGATGAAGCTGCGAACCAAGCCATCTGTTGCGATCGAATAGCTCGAAGTGGAAGTGGTGACATCACTAAATCGAACGAAGCCAAGCACGAGATCCCTTCGACGAATTGAAGCAGACGTTCGAATTGAGGAAGAGTCGAAGCCGTGGTCCTCAAGAGCGATCGAGCGAGAACGAATTTGTGCCGCCATTTCCTTTTCTTTCGCTCGTATGATTTAGGGTTTTCAATTGAAAGGAATGAAAGTAAAAGAGGGACGGGTTATCTTTTATAAATAGAACGACAACAATGAAATAGAAACATGGGCTAGATTCAAAAGCCCAACTCAATCATTTGAAAATTGTTTAAAGAATATCAATTTGATTCAAATTCCCAAACAACGTTTTACAATTCTTATTAAAGAATTTTAACCCGAATAAATCTCAATTGCAATCAAACAATTTTCACATTTCAAATCCGATTCGAATTCCAATAACAATTATCAACTGAATTAAATCGTCATTTTGACGATAATTGAAATTACAAAAATCCCGGTTGTTACAGACTCCCCTCCTTATAAAAATTGCGTCCCCGTAATTTTCCTAATCAAGATTGTCTATAACTGTGATATCCCGGAATTTCTGGCAATATCAATTTAATAATCTGTATAAATAATTAAATTGATTTGATAATCTTTGTTAAAAATGTTTAAATTGGTTTAATAATCTTCTTTAATAAATATTTATTTGGTAAATTTTATCTTTTAAAAGTTAATAAAATGATTTCTATTTATAATGTATATATATAATTGTATATATTGCAAATAGAAAAGCTTTGGGTTGAATTTAACAAGCAAAAACATAATTTTCAAAATTTAATATGTAATTATATATGTATATATATATAAGTTGATTTTAAATTGATTTTCTTTAATTTGAGTTTGAATTTAGATTTGAAATTGAAATTCAAAGGATTAATATATTTAAAATATTTGGATTCTAAATATATGTATAAACTTTTATTTATGAATATAATTGATTTTATTTCTTTTAAAAATTATATATATATATATAAATAAGTGCTTAGTAACTAATTAATTAGGTATAATCTTACATTAACTTTTATTAACATTTAAAATAAATACTAATTACTTTTAAAAGACATGTGTTAATTGTTAATCAACTCAAATGACAAATGTTAATATTTGGGACAAGTGTCATTTTAATTTGTTTTCTTTTATTTTTAATCATTTCAACTTATATAAACCTATTTCTTTCTCTTCATTCTTTTTCTATTCCTCTTTTCAAAAACAAAAGAAACTCGGTCCTATTCTCAACAACAAATCTGATAACCAACATTTTCTAAAACCAGAAACATATTCAAATAAATTAGCCTGCATTCATCTTCAACCTGAGATGAACTAGCCTGCAAACATTTTCTTCCTGGAAATCAAGCAGTCCATCTCTTCTCCAAACCTGAGATAATCTAGCAAGCAAACATGAAATTTAAACAACAAGCATTCCAGTTCCATTAACAAGCAATTCAAGTTTTAAAAGCAAAAGCATATCAAGTTTAAAAGTTACAAGCTTTTTCAAAAATCAAAATGGAAGCTCTGTTCTCTGTTTCTTTATGACTGGTGAGTAAATTTCTTTTAAAAACAGATTAAACTGATCTTATGCTTGATGCTTGTCGAAGTAATATAGTATGTTATGTCTATATAAATGCATAGATGTGAATGTATAGGTATATAGTGTGGTGCATGTGAAATATTTGAAAATCTATACAGACATGTCCTCAGTTTTATAACCTTGTGAGCAAACTCAACTTAAAATATATCTAAATGATCTATGAATTGAAATCTCAGAAAAGTGAGTAACTTTATTTTTAAGAGTTAATTATAAAATATGGTTGCATGCAAATATTGTTGAAAATCTGTATGTATGAATGTATTTATGTGTGCATGTCTGATTGAATATGTGTTCTCCTCTGTTTTATATTACAGAGATTAAATTTAGCTCAAATTCCAATTTCTCTTCCTCTGATCTCTGTTAGGCTGTAGTTTTCAATCAAATTAAGTTTGTTTTAAACTTGAACTTGGATCTAAAAATAGTTTAAAAATGTTTATATAGATATAGTATCTGTAAATTAAGATTTACAGTAAAAAAATATAAACATGTTAAAATCAATGGTAACAATTCTTTGATTCAAGTATATAACTTGAATCAGCTTGGGTAAATATGATTTTTAAGATGCAAATTATGATTTTTAAATTAGAATTGAGTGTGCATTTCGGGATTGTCTGGAAATTGGTTTTTGGGTGATTTCTGGTGATCAGATTGATTTAGGGAGTCGTGGTTCTTCCTGGAGGTGGAGGAGTGATCGGAGAGAAGTGTAAAATTATCTGATGGTGATGCAATTCATTGTGGTGGCAGCGGTGATGGATTCTAGTCAGTAACCCTAGTTTTTACTGGACTTAATATTTTGATTTGTTTGGCATCTCTGGACGATCGAGTGTAGCCAAAGTTAGGGAAATGGTAGAGGATGAATTGACAATGGTATGACCAGAAGCACAAGTGTTCGGGTGATCGGAGGCGATGGCTATGGTGGTTTCTCCATCGATGGTTGGGTTCCTGAGTGTGGTCGGAAGTCTCGTTTTCATTTTCCGGCGAGTTTGACGAAGCCGAGTGGTCGAGTACATCAGCGAGTTCCTAGGCGACAGGCGGATGACCGGAGAGATGGTCAGAGTCGGGTAAGTTCAACGTGCACGTGCACGTGTGCACCTTCGAGAGTCTGGGTTGGTTGGTTTGGGAAAGAAAGAAGATGCTCGGGGATGGTCTCGGGGAAACGAGAGTGCGACTCGAAGTAAGTGGGTGATCGCGAGAGACACGGGATAGGCTCGGGAATTTTTGTTCGTTGGCTCGGGTATTTTGTAAGTATACAATCCTGGTTTTAATTGTAAAGTAAATTTAGTTGCCAGGTTTTAAAATTTTAAAAGGGGAAATCGAGTTCAGGTTTTAAAAAGCAAAAGCAAGTTTAAATTAATTAAATTTCCAAAAAGAATGTTAGTCAAGTTTTAAAAGTATGTTTAAAATTGAATATGATTTCAAAATTTTAGATGTTTAAAATTGTTTGTTTTTTTTTAAAGTAAATATAAACTAGATTAATGTTGTAATTGAATTCAAAAGTGTTTTCAAATAAATGTACTAGATCAAGTTTTTAAGAAAAGAAATTTAAACAAGTTTCTAAGTAAGTTTCAAAAATAAAGATTAAACAAAGTTTTTAAATATACTTAAAGGAGATAAGTTTTAAAGGATATTTAATTAGAGTGTTTAATTAAGGTAAATGGTTTATCTTAAATAATTAAGGTCTTAATTTAGTAATTAAAGTCTAGTTAATTAATTAATTGAAGACAGCTAATTAATGTAATTAATTTAAGATAATTACTTTGGTTTAATTAAGGATAATCACTTTGGAAATTGATTGAGTATAATTATTGAATGTAATTAATAAAAGAAAAATTAGTAAAATAAATTAAAGGTTAATTACTTATTTGTAATTAAGAATAATTAATTAATAGAGCAATTAGTGGGTAGTTGATGAACTAAGAGATGAATCATTAACTAGAGGTTAATTAATGGAAATAATTAAAGGAATTTATTACTTAAGGTAATTAATTAAATAATTTTGATAAGTTTTAAATTAATTAATTAAGTTTAATTAATTTAAGATAATCACTTGGTAATTTGATAAGAATAATTACTTAAATGTAATTAATGAAGTGTAATTACTTAGTGTAAGTAATAAATGGATAATTACTAAATGTAATTAATTAAAAAGATTAATTACTTTATGGAAGTAATTAATGAAAGGTAATTAAGGATTAATTACATAGATAATTAATTAATGTGATTAATTAAAGTTAATTAATAAATAAGATTAATTAAGACTAATTAATTAATGTGATTAATTAAATGGAATGCAATTACTTAGTAAAGTAATTAATGGTAATTACTGGATGTAATTAATGGAAGATGATTTAAGAATGAAAGTAATTTGAGTTTAATTACTTTTTGTAATTAATCAAGGGATTAATTAAAGATAATTAATTAAGGAATAATTAATTTATATAATTAAGTAATTAAGGGAAGTTAATTATTGAATGAGATTAATCAAAGGTAATTTATAAATGTGACTAATTAAAGATTAATTATTAAATGTAATTAATTTAAATGGAGTAATTAATTAAAGAAGTAATTAAGAAATCATTAATTAAATATAGTTAATGATGTAATTAAAAGTTGATTAATTAAGACTAATTAATCAATAATAAGTAATTAAAAAGTAATTAATTAATGTAATTAATTAAGGATTAAAGTGATTAATTATAGTTAATTAGTTTATGAAGTAATTAAAGGTTAATTACTATAATGGTTAAGAATAATTAATTTGTGGAATTAATTAAAGACTAATTACTTGAATGTAATTAAAAGATAATTAATCAAGGATGATTAATTGAAATGAAATATTAGAAGATAATTAATTAATTAAATTGTAATTAATTAATGGTTAAGTAAGAAGGATTTATAAAATGAAGTAATTAATTTAATTCTTTAAATTAATTAAAAGATAATATAAATCATTACTTATGGATAGATAAATAGTATTGAATACTTTACATTGATTGATATCTCTGATGAGATATATGCTGTGTGATATGGATGTTTAGTTGAATTGTGATGATAATATGGATTATCTGTTATATTGATAATGTTGATTATCTATTGTAATGTTGTGAATTACCTTTCTATGTGTATAAAGATAATTGAATTGAATTGTTTTAACCTTTAAAACAACTTGGCTTAAAAGATACGCTTTGGATTTCGATGAGACCGGGATCGGGTTTCCGTATACCGGATTTCCAGGTCTGGAGACCCGAATACCACATCGATCTAAATTAACGATAGGTCGTGAATCAAGTGAAGATGAAGATTCAGAGTGCAAGGGTTATTGTCGTTAACTCTGAGGGTGATTCCAAAACGAGTGTAACGAGATAATGCCTTCGGTTTCGTTCGAACCCGGAACGAACTTGTATGGATTGAATGCTTTCAGCACATCGTCAGGTGGACAATGAGCATTCTAAGATAGATGTGTTCTTTTTAAAGGTAATCGTGACCTCAAGCCTCACAAACCGGAAATGGCTAAAACAGGGGAGGTGCAGCAAGGTTAGTGGGTAGCACCCAAGTAGGACAAGGTTACCTCTGTCTAGATGTCCCTTTCTATTTTCGACTCAGTGGTGCGGTTGCTGATCCCAACCGTGAGGTATCTTGTGCGGGAATTATCCAGTAAGGGATGTTCCGACCTTGTGTTGCAGGGGATTGGGAGTGATCCTCGGTACGGTGATCTAGGCCACGTACTGTGACGGGCGGTACCCCGGTACCCTGCCATTGTATGGAATCCAAACTCCAATAAGTGCCGTACGTATTAGTTGTGCCCAACTATGTTGGAATGTGAGATGTAAGCATTTCAGCTATTTCTGTATTTTACTTGAAAACCCTAGACCCTATTATAATACAATCGAATTTCCTATCAAATGTTTTGGTTAGCGTAAGGTAAAAACTTACCCATGTTTATTTGTGGGGAGTCTTACGTGATACCTTTTCTTTCAAAAGGTTTTGAAGTTAAGCAAGTTTAACCTGTTACTCACACCAGACCCATGTCTGACCCAAGTTGTTTATTTCTGTTTTATAAACTCTTGGGTACTCAAATTTTTACGAGTAGCCAAGGGATTCAGGTTAGCTTTGACGAATCTATGGAGGAGATATGGAGCAGGAGGCTTCAGCATTCGTAGATATATAGTGTTCCGCTGTGTGGGTTCTCTGAGTCTTTTGTTTGAGTTATATCTTGAGTTGTATAATAGACAGAAATTTATAACTGTCTATTTTGTGATGTATAAGTTGTGTACTCTGATTATGTAAAGACTATGTAATAGTTATGTGATATATTATATTTTGTTCCGTTTCCGCTGTGAGTATTTGTGTTTGTTTCTTTTCTCTTCTTCTCTTTTCTACTTCTCAACCCTTTCTTTCTTATTAGCGATACGACTTTCTATGGAGAGAAAGTCATGGTCGTTACAGTGGTATCAGAGCATAGGTTGAGCGAATACCTAAGCTATTGGTTAAGTGAATATCAGAGCGCTAGGTTGAGTGAATACCTAGGTTCGGAAGGATTGTTCATTAGAAATAGGATCTGTAGCAACCTGTTTGAGTCCGAGTGTATATATATATATATATGAGAGCGCGTATTTGTTAGTTATATAAAATGGTTTTATATTGTGTTAATTGATCGGTTGAGTGGTATATGGATTCTGGTCAATACGAGTAGCTAACGTTATTGATAGGGATCTCTAAACACTTGAACCAGGCCAACGGACACAATATTGTTTTAAAGAGGTAAATGAAATAATTTTACCCAGAAATAATTTCTATATAAAAAGTATCATTTTAAATATATATATATTTCTACCTATTTGTTGGGTTACCTGTTCGGGTTTTCCAATATAAGTTATAAAGGTAGATGGGGTAGTGGTGTGTGAAACACGACTACCAATGGTTGGAGTTTAAATGTTCAGGTTGGAAGTGTATTTGTCGAGACTGTAAACCTAATACCGTCTCGAGTGAACTTTGCAATTGTAAGGATTTCACAATCTCTGAAGTAAATCTGTTATGGTTCGGAGTTTATCTATGAAGGTTGGATGAGTAGAGTTTGGATCTGTCGATTGGGCAGAAGCGAGTAATGGTATCTTGATACCTCATGAAGAAGTAGCTGTGTGATGAAATGCAGTGACTATGGATGTCTCCGAAGATGTTTTCTTTCGGAGCGAATTTAAGGAAGAATGTCTGTTGCGGTGTTGTGGTTGAGTTCAGCAGAGTGTTTGGTTTGAGGCCCGAGTTTCTTGAAGAGCTTTGGATAAGGAAGTCTTTGGCATCTGCGTCAGCTGTGCAGCTCGGAGTATTCTGTGATGGCAGGAAGTTTTCTGGCTGAGCAGTTTTTCTGAAGGAGAAGTTCAGAAGCAGTAAGGGTGGGTCCATTTCTTCGATAAATTGGATAAATAAGTGTAAGCTGTTCTGATTGGTAAAGAGAGAACAGTCTGTTTGGAATTAGGCTGGGTTGATCGCAAAAGTGACTTGCGATTGTCTGAGTGTTCTCTTGAGTTATTCGAGATTTCCGGATGTCTTTAGGAAGTTAGAGGTTTGCCCGCATCTGGAGATTAAGTTTCTTATCGACTTGGATTCCAGGAATGGTATCGGTGGTTCATCTAGTTGAAGGATGGTTCGTTGAGATGGAGTTTGGCGAAGCAGCTCAGGTTTTGATGGAGTATCTGAGTTTTCTTTTTCTTTTTGGATCTGTGGAACCATATTCCGGGATGTGCTATCCAGTTTGTACTCGTGTTCTTCATCAGCATTTCTTCTACTCCAAATCAGAGTTATGCAGCGAAAGCAGTTTGGCGAGTGCTCCTATTTGTCTTTTCTGGATTGAAGGAGTAAGTTTAGTCTCCTGTTGTTTGAGGAGTAGAGTTGGTGTTTTTGGTTTTAGTTGATCTTGGAAAGATCATTGTGTTGGGTTGTTTTTGATCTAGTTATTTCTAGAGGCATCAGTGAAGGATGAGCTGATCAGTAAGGATGTAGGCAGCCAGGATCGTTCGAAGAGTTTTGTGAATAAGAGACGAAGGAATTTGGATTTCGAAGACGGAGATTTGATTTTGGATAAATTTTCTCCGATCGAAGGAGCTATAAGATTTGGTAAGACTGGGAAGTCAGCTCTGAGGTATTTTGGATCTCTTTTGTGTTCTGATTTGGATAAGAGCTTGGTCTACAAGGTTGAATGATCAGTTTGGATAACTGGGATTCGATGTGTTTCACGTATCTCTGAGGGAGTACGTGTATGATCTATCTCTGGTTTTAGAACCAGCAGTTCAGGGAGGTTTGGTTGTTGGGTCAGACTAGTCTGTAGTCTGATATCCTCTTTAGTTTTGTAGATCTAGTTGTATAAGAGATCTGTAGCTTCGTAGTATAGCTAGTTTGAATTCTATAGAGCGAGTATCCCGATATTTATACTTGGGAAACTCTAGGAAATTCTATCCAGAATTTTGTCTGGATAGTTATAATTGTTTGTTTGGATGATTGGTTGCTATGGTTGAAAATATATGTTTGTGATTTAAAACTAAAATCTTTAATGAGATTATTAAATTACCTTTGTTTTAAATTTCGGGGACGAAATTCTTTTAAGGGGGGAGGAATGTGATATCCCGGAATTTCTGGCAATATCAATTTAATAATCTGTATAAATAATTAAATTGATTTGATAATCTTTGTTAAAAATGTTTAAATTGGTTTAATAATCTTCTTTAATAAATATTTATTTGGTAAATTTTATCTTTTAAAAGTTAATAAAATGATTTCTATTTATAATGTATATATATAATTGTATATATTGCAAATAGAAAAGCTTTGGGTTGAATTTAACAAGCAAAAACATAATTTTCAAAATTTAATATGTAATTATATATGTATATATATATAAGTTGATTTTAAATTGATTTTCTTTAATTTGAGTTTGAATTTAGATTTGAAATTGAAATTCAAAGGATTAATATATTTAAAATATTTGGATTCTAAATATATGTATAAACTTTTATTTATGAATATAATTGATTTTATTTCTTTTAAAAATTATATATATATATAAATAAGTGCTTAGTAACTAATTAATTAGGTATAATCTTACATTAACTTTTATTAACATTTAAAATAAATACTAATTACTTTTAAAAGACATGTGTTAATTGTTAATCAACTCAAATGACAAATGTTAATATTTGGGACAAGTGTCATTTTAATTTGTTTTCTTTTATTTTTAATCATTTCAACTTATATAAACCTATTTCTTTCTCTTCATTCTTTTTCTATTCCTCTTTTCAAAAACAAAAGAAACTCGGTCCTATTCTCAACAACAAATCTGATAACCAACATTTTCTAAAACCAGAAACATATTCAAATAAATTAGCCTGCATTCATCTTCAACCTGAGATGAACTAGCCTGCAAACATTTTCTTCCTGGAAATCAAGCAGTCCATCTCTTCTCCAAACCTGAGATAATCTAGCAAGCAAACATGAAATTTAAACAACAAGCATTCCAGTTCCATTAACAAGCAATTCAAGTTTTAAAAGCAAAAGCATATCAAGTTTAAAAGTTACAAGCTTTTTCAAAAATCAAAATGGAAGCTCTGTTCTCTGTTTCTTTATGACTGGTGAGTAAATTTCTTTTAAAAACAGATTAAACTGATCTTATGCTTGATGCTTGTCGAAGTAATATAGTATGTTATGTCTATATAAATGCATAGATGTGAATGTATAGGTATATAGTGTGGTGCATGTGAAATATTTGAAAATCTATACAGACATGTCCTCAGTTTTATAACCTTGTGAGCAAACTCAACTTAAAATATATCTAAATGATCTATGAATTGAAATCTCAGAAAAGTGAGTAACTTTATTTTTAAGAGTTAATTATAAAATATGGTTGCATGCAAATATTGTTGAAAATCTGTATGTATGAATGTATTTATGTGTGCATGTCTGATTGAATATGTGTTCTCCTCTGTTTTATATTACAGAGATTAAATTTAGCTCAAATTCCAATTTCTCTTCCTCTGATCTCTGTTAGGCTGTAGTTTTCAATCAAATTAAGTTTGTTTTAAACTTGAACTTGGATCTAAAAATAGTTTAAAAATGTTTATATAGATATAGTATCTGTAAATTAAGATTTACAGTAAAAAAATATAAACATGTTAAAATCAATGGTAACAATTCTTTGATTCAAGTATATAACTTGAATCAGCTTGGGTAAATATGATTTTTAAGATGCAAATTATGATTTTTAAATTAGAATTGAGTGTGCATTTCGGGATTGTCTGGAAATTGGTTTTTGGGTGATTTCTGGTGATCAGATTGATTTAGGGAGTCGTGGTTCTTCCTGGAGGTGGAGGAGTGATCGGAGAGAAGTGTAAAATTATCTGATGGTGATGCAATTCATTGTGGTGGCAGCGGTGATGGATTCTAGTCAGTAACCCTAGTTTTTACTGGACTTAATATTTTGATTTGTTTGGCATCTCTGGACGATCGAGTGTAGCCAAAGTTAGGGAAATGGTAGAGGATGAATTGACAATGGTATGACCAGAAGCACAAGTGTTCGGGTGATCGGAGGCGATGGCTATGGTGGTTTCTCCATCGATGGTTGGGTTCCTGAGTGTGGTCGGAAGTCTCGTTTTCATTTTCCGGCGAGTTTGACGAAGCTGAGTGGTCGAGTACATCAGCGAGTTCCTAGGCGACTGGCGGATGACCGGAGAGATGGTCAGAGTCGGGTAAGTTCAACGTGCACGTGCACGTGTGCACCTTCGAGAATCTGGGTTGGTTGGTTTGGGAAAGAAAGAAGATGCTCGGGGATGGTCTCGGGGAAACGAGAGTGCGACTCGAAGTAAGTGGGTGATCGCGAGAGACACGGGATAGGCTCGGGAATTTTTGTTCGTTGGCTCGGGTATTTTGTAAGTATACAATCCTGGTTTTAATTGTAAAGTAAATTTAGTTGCCAGGTTTTAAAATTTTAAAAGGGGAAATCGAGTTCAGGTTTTAAAAAGCAAAAGCAAGTTTAAATTAATTAAATTTCCAAAAAGAATGTTAGTCAAGTTCTAAAAGTATGTTTAAAATTGAATATGATTTCAAAATTTTAGATGTTTAAAATTGTTTGTTTTTTTTAAAGTAAATATAAACTAGATTAATGTTGTAATTGAATTCAAAAGTGTTTTCAAATAAATGTACTAGATCAAGTTTTTAAGAAAAGAAATTTAAACAAGTTTCTAAGTAAGTTTCAAAAATAAAGATTAAACAAAGTTTTTAAATATACTTAAAGGAGATAAGTTTTAAAGGATATTTAATTAGAGTGTTTAATTAAGGTAAATGGTTTATCTTAAATAATTAAGGTCTTAATTTAGTAATTAAAGTCTAGTTAATTAATTAATTGAAGACAGCTAATTAATGTAATTAATTTAAGATAATTACTTTGGTTTAATTAAGGATAATCACTTTGGAAATTGATTGAGTATAATTATTGAATGTAATTAATAAAAGAAAAATTAGTAAAATAAATTAAAGGTTAATTACTTATTTGTAATTAAGAATAATTAATTAATAGAGCAATTAGTGGGTAGTTGATGAACTAAGAGATGAATCATTAACTAGAGGTTAATTAATGGAAATAATTAAAGGAATTTATTACTTAAGGTAATTAATTAAATAATTTTGATAAGTTTTAAATTAATTAATTAAGTTTAATTAATTTAAGATAATCACTTGGTAATTTGATAAGAATAATTACTTAAATGTAATTAATGAAGTGTAATTACTTAGTGTAAGTAATAAATGGATAATTACTAAATGTAATTAATTAAAAAGATTAATTACTTTATGGAAGTAATTAATGAAAGGTAATTAAGGATTAATTACATAGATAATTAATTAATGTGATTAATTAAAGTTAATTAATAAATAAGATTAATTAAGACTAATTAATTAATGTGATTAATTAAATGGAATGCAATTACTTAGTAAAGTAATTAATGGTAATTACTGGATGTAATTAATGGAAGATGATTTAAGAATGAAAGTAATTTGAGTTTAATTACTTTTTGTAATTAATCAAGGGATTAATTAAAGATAATTAATTAAGGAATAATTAATTTATATAATTAAGTAATTAAGGGAAGTTAATTATTGAATGAGATTAATCAAAGGTAATTTATAAATGTGACTAATTAAAGATTAATTATTAAATGTAATTAATTTAAATGGAGTAATTAATTAAAGAAGTAATTAAGAAATCATTAATTAAATATAGTTAATGATGTAATTAAAAGTTGATTAATTAAGACTAATTAATCAATAATAAGTAATTAAAAAGTAATTAATTAATGTAATTAATTAAGGATTAAAGTGATTAATTATAGTTAATTAGTTTATGAAGTAATTAAAGGTTAATTACTATAATGGTTAAGAATAATTAATTTGTGAAATTAATTAAAGACTAATTACTTGAATGTAATTAAAAGATAATTAATCAAGGATGATTAATTGAAATGAAATATTAGAAGATAATTAATTAATTAAATTGTAATTAATTAATGGTTAAGTAAGAAGGATTTATAAAATGAAGTAATTAATTTAATTCTTTAAATTAATTAAAAGATAATATAAATCATTACTTATGGATAGATAAATAGTATTGAATACTTTACATTGATTGATATCTCTGATGAGATATATGCTGTGTGATATGGATGTTTAGTTGAATTGTGATGATAATATGGATTATCTGTTATATTGATAATGTTGATTATCTATTGTAATGTTGTGAATTATCTTTCTATGTGTATAAAGATAATTGAATTGAATTGTTTTAACCTTTAAAACAACTTGGCTTAAAAGATACGCTTTGGATTTCGATGAGACCGGGATCGGGTTTCCGTATACCGGATTTCCAGGTCTGGAGACCCGAATACCACATCGATCTAAATTAACGATAGGTCGTGAATCAAGTGAAGATGAAGATTCAGAGTGCAAGGGTTATTGTCGTTAACTCTGAGGGTGATTCCAAAACGAGTGTAACGAGATAATGCCTTCGGTTTCGTTCGAACCCGGAACGAACTTGTATGGATTGAATGCTTTCAGCACATCGTCAGGTGGACAATGAGCATTCTAAGATAGATGTGTTCTTTTTAAAGGTAATCGTGACCTCAAGCCTCACAAACCGGAAATGGCTAAAACAGGGGAGGTGCAGCAAGGTTAGTGGGTAGCACCCAAGTAGGACAAGGTTACCTCTGTCTAGATGTCCCTTTCTATTTTCGACTTAGTGGTGCGGTTGCTGATCCCAACCGTGAGGTATCTTGTGCGGGAATTATCCAGTAAGGGATGTTCCGACCTTGTGTTGCAGGGGATTGGGAGTGATCCTCGGTACGGTGATCTAGGCCACGTACTGTGACGGGCGGTACCCCGGTAGCCCTGCCATTGTATGGAATCCAAACTCCAATAAGTGCCGTACGTATTAGTTGTGCCCAACTATGTTGGAATGTGAGATGTAAGCATTTCAGCTATTTCTGTATTTTACTTGAAAACCCTAGACCCTATTATAATACAATCGAATTTCCTATCAAAGGTTTTGGTTAGCGTAAGGTAAAAACTTACCCATGTTTATTTGTGGGGAGTCTTACGTGATACCTTTTCTTTCAAAAGGTTTTGAAGTTAAGCAAGTTTAACCTGTTACTCACACCAGACCCATGTCTGACCCAAGTTGTTTATTTCTGTTTTATAAACTCTTGGGTACTCAAATTTTTACGAGTAGCCAAGGGATTCAGGTTAGCTTTGACGAATCTATGGAGGAGATATGGAGCAGGAGGCTTCAGCATTCGTAGATATATAGTGTTCCGCTGTGTGGGTTCTCTGAGTCTTTTGTTTGAGTTATATCTTGAGTTGTATAATAGACAGAAATTTATAACTGTCTATTTTGTGATGTATAAGTTGTGTACTCTGATTATGTAAAGACTATGTAATAGTTATGTGATATATTATATTTTGTTCCGTTTCCGCTGTGAGTATTTGTGTTTGTTTCTTTTCTCTTCTTCTCTTTTCTACTTCTCACCCCTTTCTTTCTTATTAGCGATACGACTTTCTATGAAGAGAAAGTCGTGGTCGTTACAATAACAATTTTCTTCTAACCTAAACTAGTTATGCTAGAAAAATAAGAATTGAGAACACAATTATCAAAGAAATTGCGTCCACGCAATCATAAGGAATAAATGGATAAAAGGTAACAACCAAAAGAGCATGGCAATGTCGAATGTACAAGCAAAGCAAGTGTCAGCGGGAAAGTATTAGATAAGAAATCAAAAGGTTCGACTGCTTCAAATCAAAAGAATCCACATCGTGGGAATCAGGGATCAAAATCAGACGACTAACACAAGCAAGAACAATCGAGTTCCAGCAACTAAAAGAGAAGGAAAAACAGAGCAGAAATCCCATACAGAGCACGAATTGAATGTGAGTAAATCAAATTACTCACCTGAATCGCCAGAGAAAAAGACGAAGCTCAAATCTCAAAAATCGCAAATATTCAATCATAAAAAACGATAATCAAATTTCTCAAATCAACAAATATTCGATTATCACAAGCGATAATCAAATTTCAAATTCAACAAATATTCGATTATCAAAAACGATAATCAAATTTCAAGTTCAACAAATATTCGATTATCAAAAACGATAATCAAATTTCAAACTCAACAAATAATTGATTATCTCAAGCGATAATCAAATTCCAAATTCAATAATTATTTGATTATCTCGAGCGATAATCAAACTTCAAATTCAACAAATATTTAATTATTTCAGGCGATAATTAAATCTCAAATCAACAAATATTTAATTATCTCAGGCGATAATTAAATCTCAAGTCAACAAATATTTAATTATCTCAGGCGATAATTAAATCTAAAATCAACAAATATTTAATTATCTCAAGCGATAATTAAATCTCAAATCAACAATTATTTAATTATCTAAAGCGATAATTAGAAACAACAAATATCTGATTATCAAAAACGATAATCAGAACTCATATCAACAAATATCTAATTATCACAAGCGATAATTAGAAACAACAAATATCTGATTATCAAAAACGATAATCAGAACTCATATCAACAAATATCTAATTATCACAAGCGATAATTAGAAACAACAAATATCTGATTATCAAAAACGATAATCAGAACTCATATCAACAAATATCTAATTATCACAAGCGATAATTAGAAACAACAAATATCTGATTATCAAAAACGATAATCAGAACTCATATCAACAAATATCTAATTATCACAAGCGATAATTAGAAACAACAAATATTTGATTATCAAAAACGATAATCAGAACTCATATCAACAAATATCCAATTACCTACAGATAATTGGAAGCAACAAATATCTAGAAATCAATTAAGAAGACTAGAAAATCAACATAAAAGCTTGGATCGATCCCATCAGATGGCGAGTTTTTAATTCGCCGCACGTGCATCTCAGAGTGGCCGAAGCCTACCAAGTACTCAACATAATTTTGGCGCCCATCAGATTGACCCGAAGGTCCGCAGAGTGACCCGAAGGTCTAGTACTGGTATTTGACCCGAAGGTCCGCAGAGTGGCCCGAAAGCCCAACAAATGACCCGAAGGTCCGCAGAGTGGCTCGAAAGCCCAACAAATGACCCGAAGGTCCGCAGAGTGGCTCGAAAGCACACAAAATCATCAAATATTTCAATTAACGAGTCCAGAATTAACCGAAATAGCAAACGCACATGTCCCATACCACGTGTTTTACTAAATCGTTTGATTCTCTTCATCGTTTCCTTGAAAGTGCAAAATTGTGTATTTTGTAAAAATACATTTCACATTCTCAAACGGACAAGTCCGGAATTAAGCGAATCAGTAAAAGAAAGGGGTCATAGTCCTCGATTTTGCTGAAACGTTTAAATCGCTTCCTCATTCTTTTGAAATCGCAAACTGTAAAATTTTTGAAAACAAATTTATTTATTTTGTAAAAATAACAATTCGCATTCTCAACTGAACAAGTCCGGAGTTAAGCGAAACAGTAAAAGAAAGGGGTCATAATCCTCGATTTTGCTGAATCGTTTAAGTCGCTTTCTCATTCTTTTGAAAACGCAAACTGCTAAAATTTTATAAAACAATTTTCATTTTAAAACGATTTTCCAATCACGTGATTAAAACAGCAAATCAGTAACAATTTTGATAAGGAAATTGTACTTCTCAAAATACCATAAAAACGGTTACAAATCAGCATTGCGGAATAAATGCTTGAAAATCCACTTTTAAAATTTGACGGTTACGGAAGCCAAAGCGACAGTAGTTTTAAAACGTCAAAATCACATCAAAACAATCTACATCAAAATGTAATGTCAGTGAATTCTCATTCATCAAAATGCCACAAAACACCGTACTTCAAAATATAGCATTGGTGTAAAATTCCGTTGTAAAAATAACGGCAACAAAATACGTTTCATAACCAAGCATCGGTTCAACGTAAAATAAATGCAATAACGTGCAATTTAAATTTTTTTGCACGTACTATAAAATGAACAAAGAATCATTCAAATGTATCTTCAATGAAGATAATTTAAAACAGCAAAAATCTAATCAATAGATGATTAGTACAAAAGAAAGCCAGCGGAAATTTCAACAAAAATCACATATCTGCAATTTCTTCGAATCCTCAATTCGGATTCGAAGTTCTCAAAGAAATAAAATAATTACAGCTATGTAAACAACAAATGAAATTCATATCAATTTCGTATTTTGATTTTTAAATCAAAAAGATTATCAGTTGTACTCAGCGAAGACAGTTTCACTGTTTCCGCTGCGCACTCTGATAAACAGAACACAAACCAATCAAATCATCAGAACACAATTTCACTATTATTTTTAAATAAAGTTATTTAAAAATTTCATCCAAATTTCAAAACTTTAGTTTTGACTCAAGCACAAATAAAACATCGACCAATAGTTGTAACATATGTTCCTTCCGAGTTAAGTTTTATATTATGTCCATAAACCCCAAGCTCTGATACCAACTGTGACGCCCCACCTCTATGCTCATAATAACAAAGAGTATTAAAAGAAATACTGTCTATTATTACGAAGAATAAGGCTGGATAGGAGCGACCATCCGTAGTTGGCCTTACACTAATATTGGTTATCTCGATAGGAGTGGTATATACTTTTTATTTTTCATCTATTATTTATTTACTCCCATCGACACACCCAATTATCAGTATAAAACAAACTACGATAGTTCATAGTAGTTTAGGACATTAGATATAACAATAACACAGATAATATAAATGCGGAACACAGATTAACAAAAATCTCATATATATATAACTGATGTCAGTTACAATATAGTTGACATGATACATATGATACAACTACAACTGTCGACTCTAGAAGTTATATATACAAGTACATTATCAACTAATATACATGAATACATATCGTTCTATACAATGACACGACTACTACAAAAGGACAATGACAACTTCAGAAGATGTGAAAAGTCTTCAAATCCCGAACAGCAACTCAAAGAAAGAAATCTACAACCTGAAATAACTCGGGTCTGACCCGAGTATTACATTCAGAAGAAAATAATACACGGGTCAGTCTAATTCAAACTCAGTTATTAGTGCATAGTAGCGATAATAATCAGATAGTCAAATAGACGACAGTCACAGAAATCTCGTATATCCAACTCTCGATACGAGAATTGGATAACGGCAGATATAACACTAAACAGTGTTAAACGACAAATCAACAATCCAAATCAGAATACAACTCCAAACCATTGAAATTTACCAACGAAACAATTCAACAAATCGAAACAACAATTTAAAACTGTCAAATTCGATAGGGCTGCAGTACACGTACAAGTGTACTGCCTCGCCACTATCGCAGGAGATACACAAAAGCTCAGTGAAAGTCACAAATGATCACAAGGTCAACATTTCGAAGTCAACATCGATGCAGTGGGGATGAACGAGACTCAAGGGAAGCTACAACATAAGGCACTGCATTTCAAATAGCAGTACAACTGGAACCAAACTCAACTAACTCAAGCAAAAAGGAAGCGGGATACAAGTTCACGCTTCAGATCAAAACTGTGATATCGAACAAGCCATGACTGCAGTCAAAACCCCAAAGTTCTCAAATCCAACATGACAATCAAAAGCCCAAAGATAAGGTAATACGACTGTAGCATAGCAACAAAAAGAAAGCTGCATATACAACTAAGCAGTGTACAGTATTGAAACTGTAATTTCCAAAGTGAAACAAGAATTCAATGTGCAGAGGAACTGAGATTTCAAAGTGAAACAAGAACTAATGTTCATGGGCATGCAGGCAACGTATACAAACCAACTCAAAGAAATGCCACCCACCATCAAGTCGAAACAGTGAATCAAAGTATAAACCAAGGTGCACTATAATGAATGCAGAATGAACGGAAATGGTCAAGTATATAGAGTTCAACAATATGCACAAAGGCATAGCAAGAGTCACAAGACCATCAAGCAGTGAGCAGTGAAGACATGAACAAGTGATCGGTAAACAAAGACGTAAATGGAATCTGAACCAATACACTTGAATGTACCAAGTAAGCTACAGAGATGACACTGCAGCACCAGTACAAATCCGTGAAATACAACAAAGATGAACCAGTTCAATATGATATACAACTTGAACCACAGACCCAACATTTCAACTGACACATATATGCAGTAGTCGAACCAAAGAGCTAACATATGTAACTGAAATCAAGTGAAGTCATGAAGGCTACTGGACAGTAGACATAACAGATCAAAAGCCAGCAAAGGCTATACAACAGATGTCAAACTAGTGTGGATGTAAACTATATGATAAGCAATCTGAATATGAATGCAAATTCCAACTACAAAGTAAATGATTTCGACAAAGTATGTACACCAGTAACCAAACTGCAGTGAGCAGCAGTGTGCAAGTGCAAAGACAAATGCACATGTCAACAAAACATAAAACCAATATGAAGTAGTTCAAATCCAAGTACGACCAATGTATGAACATACGAACAAAGCTGCAGATCAAAAATGATCGGGGATGAATACCAGAACAGACCAGAGGTCAGGGGCCAACAACATGGTAAGAGCAGAGTTCGACAATGTCGACCGAGTCAAGCATCAAGATTCAAAGCCGTGAATGAACAAGACAGAACACACAATCCTCTCAACCATTCGAACATTATCAAGCAGCCGAGATAAAGCAAGTTGAAGAATTCAAGCATATAAAAAGGTCGGAGAAAAATCCCAAAATCAAGTCCAAAGTCAAAACCGTGGAGAACAAGTATCAATTATACGAATATATACGATTTTGAATAAGTCGTAAATCATCTCGTTCATCAATACGAAAATCAATGGCCATAATATATTAGTTGACGAATACAAAAGCTATATCAGACAAAATCAACCACTTTATACGAACGAAATATATATAGGAGTTCAATTCCTATATAAACAGTAACATCGTCGGCAACTACAAATAATCAAACATCAGATCAAAAGTACTCGACAAATTCAACTAATTCCAGACGAACGAAAATCAGACAGAAAAAGGCAAGCCGTGGAAATCAAGCAGCGAAGCATACGAGATTGAATTAGAATTTGTGAGTGGAAATCACTCACCTTTTATCGACGAATGCGGATCCTCTCAAAGTCGAACTCGAACGAAGAGATGAAGCTGCGAACCAAGCCATCTGTTGCGATCGAACAGCTCGAAGTGGAAGTGGTGACATCACTAAATCGAACGAAGCCAAGCACGAGATCCCTTCGACGAATTGAAGCAGACGTTCGAATTGAGGAAGAGTCGAAGCCGTGGTCCTCAAGAGCGATCGAGCGAGAACGAATTCGTGCCGCCATTTCCTTTTCTTTCGCTCGTATGATTTAGGGTTTTCAATTGAAAGGAATGAAAGTAAAAGGGGGACGGGTTATCTTTTATAAATAGAACGGCAACAATGAAATAGAAACATGGGCTAGATTCAAAAGCCCAACTCAATCATTTGAAAATTGTTTAAAGAATATCAATTTGATTCAAATTCCCAAACAACGTTTTACAATTCTTATTAAAGAATTTTAACCCGAATAAATCTCAATTGCAATCAAACAATTTTCACATTTCAAATCCGATTCGAATTCCAATAACAATTATCAACTGAATTAAATCGTCATTTTGACGATAATTGAAATTACAAAAATCCCGGTTGTTACACATAGGGTAGAGAATTATATACGGACACCAGATCGGTTAAATTAAATGATTTTAAAATCCTTAATTTTTGAATGGAATTAAATGATATTTTGAAGTAAAATTTGATTTATATAAATTGAAGTATTTTTCGAAATTCAAGTTTACGTATGAAAGGGAATTTGGTTTGTTGAGTTGGAAATTGAAATTGGTCTAAATGTGTTGAAATGAAATGAATAGTTTAATTGGATATAAATTCCAAAGTTATATTTTAATATAAACTGTTTTAAAAGAATATATCTTTTTAAAATTTCTAATTATTCAGATTTTCAAATTTACTAAACTATTTAACTAATATTAACTATAAAAATTATTTTGATATGTTTTAAACAATTTTAATTCATTTCAAATATAATTAATCTTTTTTAAAGCTATTTAATCTATTTTAATTACACTTAATCTAATTTAAATCCACTTAACTATCTTAAATCAATTTAAAAGTATTTTTAACCTATAATTAAACTATTTATAACTATTTTAACTATTTATAATTATTTAAACTATTTCTAAATTTCCAGACTAATTAAAGTGGAAGTGTTTAAATGCGATTCATTGTTTTAAAAGAGAATAAATTGAAACGATGATTTTGAAGTAAGGTTTTACCCTATTTTGGAAATATGACTATGGAAGAAATTATGACTTTTTGAAAGAAAATATAATTCCAAAATATGATTTCAAAGTGAATATGATTTGAAAGTAAATACGATTTTGAAAGTATTATGATTTTTGAATATGATATTTTGATATCAATTATGAAATGATTTTTGAAATGTAAAAGAACCATCCGGTGTGTAATAAGCGATTGGTTGTTAAAGAGACCGAGATCGGATATTGTCATACTCTCTGCCAATACCGAAAACCACTTTAACAACTGTGTACACTATGGTTCCATTCTTGTTGTTGCTGGAGGTACACATACCTCTTCTCGGTACGATATACGAAAAATAGATGCTAAGCTTGCAATGTCTGATAACGGCGCTGAAGTAGTGAATCTATCGGCACCACAGCAGTGGCATACAACTTTGGACCTAACGGCCAGCCCCTTTCCCTTTCGGAATGGGGATCCCCGTTGGCAACAACCACTGTAGTAGTTGCGGAACTACTGGGCCAGGAGAGGATAACCTGTTGTTCCTGCTCCTCTTTCTTCGCTTCGGGGACGGAGGTCATACGGTAGGTAACAGTAGTACATGGTGGAGATTCCAGAAATGAAGTAGGATGGTTTGGTGAACGATTCCTATATAAGGTATGACGTGACCCTGACTTCCGTGAGTCAGCTTAGATGTGACTAAAATCAGGAGCTATACCGGGCCAAGTGAGGTCATTCCTCCTATCGAGCATATTTCTTCGATACTATATTCTGATTTTTTGTGATTATTTGGTGGCCACCCCTCGATTTTGATATGGGAGTGTGTCCGAGGTGGGCAGTAGTAGCTGCTATGCGTTACCACCAGTCCGGGAGTGCAAATGGTATATCTACCCTGGCATCTCCTTCTGTGCCGTGTTCACATGCCCTAGAGCGCCTTCTACGAGTTTGTTTTGTACCGTACCTATGTGATGTCCTCTGGGTAAACCTCCAGTTTACGGAGGAGCGTACGACATTATATTGACTACGGGAATATATAAAATGTGTTAAGGGGGATATGAGTAACGCCTTAACGCTACTTTAATACTTTTACTTTACAGTAGACATATTATAATAGCGTATTGTACTACATAGTAGATAGTTTAATGGATCCTCAGGAGATGTGAATCCCGAATATCTCTTGAGTTACTGCACTCACGTTAGACACTGGATAGGA
Source organism: Allium fistulosum (assembly GCA_030737815.1). Taxonomy (NCBI): domain Eukaryota; kingdom Viridiplantae; phylum Streptophyta; class Magnoliopsida; order Asparagales; family Amaryllidaceae; genus Allium; species Allium fistulosum. The sequence continues at coordinate 590,664,095 of CM060905.1, read as the reverse complement.
GATGTCAAAACCCGTAAATATCTCCGACGCCGTTTACACTCATATTTATTTACCGTTAATTTATCTTACATAAGATCTTTTATTTCCGACTCGGGTGTTTTGTCTTTTCAATTCGCTCGGGTCAGCCTGAGCATTTCAGGATTTGAAGACCTTATTTCTAGAGGACGAAGATGAAGATTGTATTATTATTATTTATTATATTTCACTGCATCATGTATTCCGCTGCATTATTTATTATTCTCTGGTATATGAACTCTGATCTGTGTTGTATAAGTATAATCAAATGTTTTGTAAAACAACTTCATGAAATGTTTATTTGATTATTATATTTTGTCATTCCGCTGCAAGATTCTTGTTTTGTTTTTTTCTTCTTTCTCTTCCTTTTCTTATTCACCACAATAACGATCCGCCCTTCTATATGGTTTGAGTCGACATGTGTGTCTGCTTAAAACGTACAAAAAGGCGGGATGTTATAGTTGTGGGGTCTAACTCTTTATTAATAGGGTAGTAATACCCTATGATGAGAGTCGCTGAGTGTATATATATGAGAGAGCATATTTGTTAGTATTATATAAAAAGGTTTTGTTATTGTGTTAATTTGTTCCGTTTTGTATTTATAAATTCTAGTTGGTGCATAAGACGCTATGACATCGATAAGGATTTCTAAAAACTTAATAGGACAGACTGACACAATATTTGTTTTGAAATATAGGTAAATGAAATAATTTTGCCTATTGTATATTTTGTATATAAAATAACAATTTTATAAATGATATATTTGGTTGTAATATATTTGTTTGTTAGGTAGTGAAATTTATAAATATTGGTTGAAAATAAAAATGTTGTAACTAAATAAATACATATTGGAAATTTTAGAACTTGAGTTCTGGGGTATTTGAAAATTTCTTTCAAATGATTTTGGAATATAATAATAATATTATTTAGAAGTATTTTCTGAAATAAATATTTCAATATAATTTGCAAGAATTGTTTTAAAGAAATTTTGGAATGAAATAAGTTCTTTACTCCCCTCTTTGTCGCTAGAAAATAATTTCGGTGATGAGTGCACACATCATCGACATTCATTTTCGAGTTTTGAAGTGGGAAGACCGTTGTAGTTGTTTATTACACATTTGTTTTGATAAATAAATAATTTTTTTTCCAAATATGATTTGATACATACAAAAGATATGATATATATATATATATATTATTTTAGAATGATTTGAAATGGAACTCAGTATTTAGTTCTTAATTTCTGTTAATTAATAGTTTCAATTATTGTAGTGAAATGGAATGTAACTAATTAATAATTGGAACCTCTAAATGAAATAAGAGATTAAATGCTAGGTTATAAATGAAATTACAAGAAAGTTGAAATTTGTAACCTATAAAACAAAGGATATGATTATTGAACATTAAATTAATTAAAAGAAATGAGAAAAACTTCTTTAACTTTCAATTGCATTCTTAAAGCATATATATATATATATATCTATATAACTTACCAAGTATTAAAAGTTGTAATGTTTAATAAGAAATTGTAATAGGATATTATACAAGTAAAACTTGAAGTAATGAAAGCATTCAATGAAATTCTTTAATAAATAAGAATTTGATGTTGTAGTTGTTATAAACTTAAGTATAATTGAAATGCTACTAATTAAATATAATAGAAAGGTAAGTATTATAAATAAATGATTATAAACTTTAGTAAATGAATTGAAATGCTAAGCAGTTGAATGGAACATGAATACTATAAATAAATGAATGTAAATAAATGAAATTAAGTAATGAATGAATGAATGTAATGCAATAAAAAGAAATTGACATGATATGAATAAATGAAAATGAATTTTTGTAAGTAATAAATGAAAATAAATAGAAATAAGTACTGAATGAATGAATGTGAGTTCATTTACAAAGAAACCTATATAGTACTTTAAGAATTTATTTACATATGATTAGTAAATTATACATGAGTAACATATGTAATGAAAGAAATGAAAGTAAGTGAATGAAATGGTCATTGTATGAAGGGAACTGAAGTAAGGTAAATGATATGAAATGAAATTAATAAGAATAAACTTAAAAAGTGCTTGGCATTGGTTGTTTGGTTTGGCTTATAGTTGTTTGGGGGTAAAGATGCTTCTAAATCATTTAGGATGTATGAATAATCTATTGAGTTTTATCTAAGGCTGTTGAGTATATGGTATACTTAGTAGTTATTTGTCATTCTATACGACTTAAGGTGTCTAAATCCAAACAAACTATTTGTTTGATTTCTATGAATGAATGGTTAATTACTTTGATTCTTTGTGATGATTGTATGCTTGTTTGCAAGTGATTGTTTTATGTTATGTTGATTTGTTGGTTATAAATTGAAACAACTTTAAATATTTCATTTTATATAATTATTAACTCTTTTTGGATTATATAAGTGAAATATTGGTTATGGAAGCAATTGCTATAGCTTTTGGTTTCATAATATAAGCGTTAATTGCCCGACAAATAGGTACGCTCTCGGATTTTGATTTTTGAGCGATATTATATTGTTTTTCCCGCTGTTGGGATATATTATTTTGAAAAATTATGATATATATTGTTTTATTGATACTATAATTTCTCCCGAGCCTCTTCGTACAAAGGAGACTCTGCCAAAAAATTTTGAAAATTTTAGACTTAGAAAATTTTGAAAAATGTTCCAAATTTTATTAGTTGAGTATAAAAGGATTTAATGGTTATAAATTGGTATAATTTATTTAAATTATTTAATTTTGTAAATTTATCTGTTTATAAATTTAATATTTTAATAAGATTTATTGACTATTCAATTCCTTCTTTTCCCTCCCTTTTTCTCTTTTCGGTGACGAAAAGTTTTGAGTGGGGGAAAGTGTAACGATCCGTAAATTTTCAATAATTAAATTTGTTAATTTAATAAGATTTTGGTAATTTAATATTGAAGGAAATAAAATACAGTGAATTGTTAATGGAAATAGTAACTAGAATGAATTGCAACAGTATAAATGTAAGTTAATTGTTAATTACTTGAATGTCATTCCAATAAATGAAATAATGTAAATGTTATACTTGTACTTGGTTATAAATGAAATGTAAGAAAACAAGTGTAAATAGTTAATTTACTAATGAAATAATGTATTGTTAATGGTTTATGAATGAAATAATAATTAGAATAAAAGGTAATAATGTTAATATAAGTCGACTATCAACAACTTGAATGGAATTCCAAACAACTGAAAGAGTTAAAGAGTTATAAGTGGCATAGGTTGTAAATAAATTTTATTAATATATGCATTTATTTGATAATTGAATTAAGAAGAAATTGATAATGTGGAGGATGTATTAATTAATTACATAAGGTGCAATGAATAGAAATTGAATGGAATTTGAATTGTATAGGTTGTTATAACACTTGTTGTGAATAATGAATTTATTAGTGTGATTTAAAGTTAATGGTAGTAATTAATATATGTTACCTATTTAATTAGCCTATTGTATTAAAATTTGAAACCAATAGCAATAAATGTAATCAAGTATTACGTTAATGTAAATTTAGGTAATATTTGGTAATAATGTAAATTTTATTCATAGAGTAATAATGGATTTAATAAAAAGAATGAAATCAAGTTGAATAAATATATTGGGAGTATAAATTTTAATAAATGTGTGCATTGATTTATAGTAGGATATAAAAGGTAATTAATAATTTAAAGGTTGATTTATTAATAAAACAATGTGTAATGGATGGAAATGGAATAAGTGTAGTGTAATAAGAGTTGTTGTAATAATTGTTTGTAAAGAATTAACTTACAAATATTATAAAATGTATAATAATGGTGACAATTGGTGTTGTTACCAATTTAACTGATCAATTTCAAATAAATGTCAACAAAATGTTACATTAATGTGGAATAAGACCATAACTGTAGTGTGAATGTGATAAAAAGAAATAGAAATGTTAATTGTATTCATAATGTAATGATTGCTTTAATAGTAGGAGTGTAAACAAATTAAAAGAATAAAAATGAATAAGTGTTGTAAAAGAGTAAACATATGTTTATTTATTTGAAATGTTTGTTAGCTAAAAGATTGATTGTAGAGATGAGAAACTATTATTTAGTGAGAAATATGTAATTACTGTTTGTATCCAATAGTGTAAATATGTTTAAATTACTATTAGATAGGAAAAATTATTCTACTTCTCATTACATTCATTTAGTCCATTTTGGAACTTAAATCAACTAAAATTAATTTAATTGAAAATTTTCAATTAATAATTGAGAGAATACTAATTATAAATTAATAGGTGTAATTAAAAACAGCTTATGTTTTGTGAAAATATAAGGAAAGTTTGATTTAATGAAAAGAACATTTACATCAAATAAAATGAATGTTTCATTTATGATTGTAGGTTTAATTTCATTAAAAATAAAGAATAGAATGATTGATTTTAAAGGAAGAAATATATGTTTATTTGAACTGTGTTTTAGCTTATAGATTGATTACAAGAATAGGAAAATAATCTATTTCAGTAAGTTATTTATTACTCTTGTGTATAAACAACAAATTTATATACGTGTTTAAATAAACAATTCTTCTATTTTTCATCCATTTTAGTGGTCTATTTTAAAATTTAACTTTGTAAGTAATTGCAATTAATGTAATTCAAATGTTTCAATTAAAAGGAAAGAAAACGGTGATTGCAATTAATAGATTTAATAAAAGAAATGCACGTTTTATGTTAAACAAAGGGTGTTTTAATGGAAATAAGATATCATTTTGAGAAAACCAAATTGAACGTTTTCATTCTTAAGGTAAGTATAAAAATTTTCTTATGCGTAGATAAAAACCTAAATGCATGCAACTTTGAATATTATTTGAGTTAATGAAGTTAATTTGGTTACGTTTTAAAAAAAAATTGAATTTCAAAAGGTTGTGCGATGCACATGGTCCTTTCGTTTCTTTTATTATTAATCGTTGCAAAAAAGTTTTAAAATAGCTACCTTATTATTAATACTTGATCCATTTATTTCTCCTTCTGTTTAATACCTGAGCCTAGACTTTTAGGTTGTATTTAACATTTTCATGTATACAAAATTTTACTTTCGTTTGCAAACTTTTCCATTCCTTCGTACATTTCCTTATGCATTATTAATGCCTGAAGCATTCAAAATAAAACATGATACTTATTTTTGTCCCTCTACCTTCATTTCCTAATTATAAATAACCTACAGCTTATTTCTTCTTTTACATTTTATTTCTCCTGACACCTCATATTCAAAAGCTCTTATTCTTGCAAATCCAAAAGCTTTCTTTTATAAAACATGATTTTTTTTCATTCTTTTGTACACTTCCTGTCCTCATTTTAGTTGTTCTTAAATCTTTTCCTGAAGCCTCATCTTGAGAAACGTAAGTATTAAAATTTGTTTGTTTATTTTTTTTTACGAGTACTAATTTTTATTTTCATAATATTTCTTATAACATGAATATCTTTTGCATATAAACTTCGATTCACACGCGATTTCTTCTGTTGGATTCATATTTAAATTCCAGACAACATGAAATTGATTTAGTTGAATTTATAGATTGTTGAGTTTTGCGCTTCTGTTTGGATTTTTATGGGCTAAAATCAAATATGATTGTTTTAATCCACTCACAACTTCTAAAATTTCTTATGTTTGTTAAATTAATTTATGATGTGATCAGAAAATTATTTATGACTGTTTGATATATTTAAATTGCCATCCCTGTTAATTTGTATCCTTTTGAATTAAATTGTTATTTAATTTATTTTTGAAATTTATTTGCCACTTGAATACCTGTTATTGTAAATTAGTAAATTGCTGATATTTATTTGGTTGATTTGGATGATAATTATGATGGATGTTGATTGTTTATATTGGATGATTGGATGTTATGTTAATTTATATATATATATATACTGTTATCACTCTGTAAGTTCCTTAAATTATTATTATTTGAAAATGGTTATGGGTTGAAATGATAGACTCGAGTGATTTTATGAATATTTATATTTATTCGGGATTGTGGTTTGAAATGATATATAACTGTAACGACCCGTATTTTACGGATCGAAAAGTTCGTTAAAATCTGAAATTTTCTGCATTTTTAAGTCGTTTCAGATTTTAGGGAGAATTTGGTTAAGTCTTAAGTCGTGACCGACTTATAAGATTGGCAACCTAAGGGATAGGTCGTAGTTGGCGACCTAAGAAGGTGGAGCGACCTAAGAAGGTGGAGCGACCTAAGAGTTAGGTTGTATGTTAGCTTAGGTCGTAGTGGAGTATGTCGTAGGCGACCTAAGGATTTGGATTTGTATGTTGTAGTTTAGGTCGTAACATTTAAGTCGTAGGCGACTTAAGGAAGTGGGGTGGGTTTACGACCTAAGGCGTTGTCGTAGTTAAGTCGTGAGCGACCTAGTGTTGTGAACGACCTAAGCATTGGAGCGACCTATAGGACGAAGGAGCTAGGAAGGCAGCGACCTAAGGAAACTAGTAGTTAGCGACCTATAGTAGTTCGCGACCTATAGGAGTTAGCGATCTAATTGTTAGCGACCTAAGAGTTAAGCTGTTTAGGGGTTGGCTGGTTAAGGTAGTTAGGTCGTAAGCGACCTATGGGGTGCCGTGTTAGTTAGGTCGCGTGGATCTAAGTGTTAAGTCGTAGCACTGTTAGGTCGCATGGGTATTCTAGTGAGTTGTTAGGTCGCAAGGTTATAGGTCGTAACACTGGTAGGTCGCTGGGTTGTTAAGGCGCGTGAGTGATAGGTCGCGTAAGCGCTTAAGCGTTAGGTCGCTGATGCGCTTAAGTGTTAGGTCGTAACCTCGTTAGGTCGTAGGATGGAGAGCTTTGTTAGGTCGCGTAAGACTTAGCAGTTAGGTCGAAGATGTGCTTAAGCGCTAGGTCGCAGGTGCGCGTTAGGTTAGGTCGTAGAGGCTGGGGGTTTTGTTAAGTCGTAGGTTGGTAAGTCTTTAGGTCGGTAGGTTTTAGGTCGTAGGTCGTGAACGACCTAACTCCGAGCGACCTAGGGAAGATTTCTGCTATAAATAGAGGGGGGTTGTTCTCACTTTTTGGGATCCGGATTTCGAAGCGACGAAGTGCTGCCATTTTAAGAGCTCGACTTCTACACTTCTTCACTTCTTTTCTCCACTCTAATCTAGTGCTTCCATCCATCCAAGTTGAAGATCAAATTGAAGATTCAAGAGCTTAGATTGAAGATCTACATCCATTGAAGTGAGATTTCATCGTTTGAAGCGAATTCGTGATAAATCAAGCTTGATCCTTTGCTGTCCAGATCTGAAGCGTGTTGATTTGGGTTTGTTTTGGTGATTTGGTGAGTGGTGATTATCTCTCACACGGATCCAAAGGAGTAGATCGGATTGTTGGCTTGATTTGGTGTTAAAATAGTGATTTCTATGCATTTTTGTAAACCTAAGTGTAGATCCATGTAGATCCATTGTTCATGATGATTCGACAACCATTTTTGTATATGATTAACCTATGCAAGTTCATTCATCAAGTTGTAGAGATAATTCTCATGTTTTCATGCTTGTTAGACTTTCATCTATTTAATTACGAAATTGCCATTATTGTGGTAATTGTCTACTTAGATCATACTTGAATGCTTGATTGTTTGGATTAATGTTTGATTTGGTTGATTGCTATTAAATAGATGATTGATGATTTGATTTAGACCGAAGATGATTCAAAAGCTAAGGGAAAGGCTCTTGAATTGGGAAAGCTGCTCGTGGCATATGTAGCGGGATGATGAAGCTCTTATGCATAAATTTGATGATGTGATGTTGAGATGAGACTTTGCGAGGATGTGATGAAGCGAAGTATGTTATGGGAAAGTCTTGGTCTAATCCAGACGGGATCATTCCAAGCACGTTGGTAACTCGGTGATATGATTCGAGTTAAGGGTAATGGATGCTTGAGAGGCGCTCGAGCTAGTATGGAAATAGTCGTCAAGGAGGATGACTAGGAGGCTTGGATAGCATCGTTGTTGAAGGTTCTATCATGCTCTAAGCAAGAGTACGTTTGGGCAGATTCGATAGTCCCAACGGCCAACTGTTGATGGTCGAGTACTCTGGGCAGATTCGATAGTCCTAGGCACGGGCTGCGACGACGTGCGGGAGTTATGTCTAGAACCGGGGTTTCCATTAGCCCTTGACGGACGGCTGAAAGAATGTGCCGGTCATTCAATTAACGGTGATATCGAAGCAATGATAACAGTGATAGTCAGAGTCATGGATGTTTGGTTGTATCGTCATTCGATCTCAAGAGCAGTGTTTTCTGGGTGCTTATCTGATCTTGGTTTAGGCCTTGGGGGTTTGTGCTTGGAAAACATCGCCCTTGACTCGAGTGATAATTCCTTTACTTTACATTGTATGCTCTGTTATGTTTGCTTCTGCTTAGTGTGTGTCTGGGGGCTATCACTGTAGAAAGAGGTTGGAGTGGGAGGGTTGTATTCCTATTCCTTTCCCTTTATGCTCTTTTGGTATGTTGTTAGTTAATTTATTGCTCACTAAGACTGTTGTCTGACTCAAGGCTTTATGTTTTAATTCTTATTGCCTTGGGCTGTTCGTCCATTTTGGGACGGGCAGACTAGGTAGCAGGTGACAGGTGCTGTTCTCTTCTCACGATGCTGATATCGAAGACGAGCTAGAGGGTTGCATATTGTTTCTTTCTTACTATATGTACTGGATGTTCCGCTGCTTTGTATTCTCTGAGTGATATGTAGTGAGGCTTGATGTATTGACTAATTGGATGCTTGTATTCAACTATTATGGAGTTTTATATGATGGCATTTTATTCTGTAAAGCTTCACTATACATATGTTCTATTGTATTTTGTCCATGCGCTGTGAGTAATACGATAGATTCTGTTGTTTTAATTTACCTTGACAATCGTCCATGGTCGCCTGGCACACTTTTCAGCGCACTTTCTCTAGATTCGGTGCAGGGGTCATGGGCGGTTGTCACATTTGGTATCAGAGCTTTGGTTAATCGATTTTACCCAACGCTCACTGACGTAACTACGTATGAGAGACGTAATTGTATTTTGATGGATGATTACTATATATAATATAGTAGTTTAGCAGTAAGTTAGTCCTTTATGCAGTTGTTTCTCTAGATGTTCTGATCATTCCTTTTTATAGATATTGAGAATGAGTCGAAGAGGGAGACCAGCTGCTAGGGAAGGCCGTGCTACTGAGGGGACTGCTGATTATGCAGCTATGTTCGAAGCTATGATGACTTCGATCATGAGAAGGATACCAATTCCGGGGGCGGCAGTAGATGTTGGAGTTCAAGTCCAAACTCCGAAACCAGTGGATTTTGCTAAGTTGTGCAAGGATTATACTGCTCTTGGAGGAAAGGTTTTCTTGGGAACAGAATCAACAATTGAGGTCCAGAGGTGGATAGATGCTTGTAGAAGGATTTTTGGTGATTTGGGAATTGAGGATGCAACAAAGAGGAAGTTGGCATCAAGGCAGCTTCAAGGGAGAGCCTCTGATTGGTGGAATTCTATTACCATCACTACTCCGGAGGAAGAGATTACTTGGGAGCAATTCCAAGTTAGGTTTGAAGCTAAGTTCATTTCTACAGCTCAGAAGTCTATTCTGTTCAAGAAGTTTGTGGAGCTCAAGCAAGGAGGGAGATCAGTTCTTGAGTATGTTTCTGAGTTTGAAGCGTTGTCCAAGTATGCCCGGTCATATATTGAGTCTGCATATCAGAAGAATGAGAAGTTTGTGACAGGCTTGGACAGTTATCTTGGGAGACAGTTGGTGGATCATTTGGACGATTCATTTGAGAAGCTTGTGGATAAAGCTCTCAGGCACGAGAGTCTATTTCCTAAGGAAGGACTTGTTGTTGCTGTTACCCGGGGAGAGTCTAAACCACAGCAGGGTGGAAACCAGAAGAGGAAGGGTAAGGATTGTCAGAAGAAGCCGAAAGGCGAAGTGACTTGCTACAACTGTCAGCAGAAAGGCCATCTCTCCAGGGATTGCAAGAATCCGAAAGCACCGGCGAAGTGCCACAACTGTGACAAGCCAGGGCATTTTAGGAAGAATTGTCCAGAACCGAGAAGGGACAAGCAGATTGTGCAAGCTTATGCTTTGGGAGCTGTTCCGTCGTCTTCAAAAGCTCCTACCGCTGAAGAGAAAGGAAAGAGCGTGGTGGTTCAAGGTACTCTTTTCTTATGTGGTGTTCCAGTTAGAGTGTTGTTTGATACTGGGGCGTCGCATTAGTTTGTTTGTAGTGAACTCGTAGGCCGGTTAGGTTTGGAACCGGATATTGTTGATAGGCCATTGGTTGTGACTAATCCAGTTGGGGGTTCGTCTTGTTTGTGTATGTTATGCCGTGGTCTGATTGTGTCGAGTCATGGTTGCTCTTTTGTTTGTGATTGTTTTGTTCTGAACTTTGCGGGGTTCGGAATTATTTTGGGTATGGACTGGCTTAGGAGGTATGCAGCAAAGGTTGATTGCGAGAGGTTGGAAGTGACAGTCGAGAATGTGGAGGGGCGAAAGGTTGTGATACGATGTAAGCATGAAGAAGGCGTCTTCATGAGCTTCATGTATTCGCTGGTTGTTCCACGGGATGGACTGTCATCGGTGCCAATCGCGAATGGATTCGAGGATGTCTTTGACGAAGTCAAAGGGTTGCCGCCGCATAGAGAGATCGAGTTTCGTATAGATCTAGTTGAAGGAGCCAGACCTATTGTGATGCCTCTTAGGCGGATGGCGCCTAAGGAACAGCAAGAGTTGAGGGTGCAAGTTGATGATCTTTTGCAGAAAGGATTCATTCGTCGTAGTGTGTCCGAGTGGGGTGCACCAGTTGTGTTTGCAACCAAGGCAGATGGGTCGTTGAGATTGTGTGTGGATTATCGTGAGCTGAATAAGGTGACGAAGAAGAACAAGTATCCATTGCCGAGAATAGATGACTTGTTTGATCAGCTTCACGAGGCTAAGGTGTTTTCTCAGATGGATTTGGCAACGGGATTTCACCAGTTAAGAGTGGCTAAGGATAGTGTGCCGAGGACTGCTTTTAGGACACCATCCGGTTTCTTTGAGTGGCTGGTAATGCCGTTTGGATTGACTAACGCGCCAGCATATTTTGTGGATCTTATGAATAGAGTGTTCAGAGATTAGTTGAACAAGTTCGTACTTGTGTTCGTGGATGATATTCTGATTTATTCCAGAATGGAGGAAGAGCACAAGACGCACTTGCATATTGTTTTGGAAATCTTACGGAAACATCAGCTGAAGGCTAAGTTTTCGAAGTGTCACTTCTGGAAGAGTGAAGTGAGGTTCTTAGGCCATGTGATTTCTGGAAATGGGATAGCGGTTGATCCCGCTAAGGTGGCAGCAATCCAGGATTGGGTTAGACCTAAGAATGCATCTGATGTGAGAAGTTTTCTTGGATTAGCAGGATATTATCGACGGTTTATCAAAGACTTCTCCAAGATAGCTGCACCGTTAACAGGATTGACGAAGAAGAACCAAGTGTTCAGTTGGGATGCTAAGTGTGAGCAAGCTTTCGGAATCCTGAAAGAGAGATTGACAAGTGCTCTTGTTTTGACTATTCCAAGTGGGAATGATGAGATGGTGGTTTACACCGACGCATGTGGTACTGGACTTGGAGCAGTGCTGATGCAGAGGGATAAAGTTGTTGCGTATGCAAGTCGACAACTGAAGCCTCATGAAAGGAATTACCCGACTCATGATTTGGAGTTAGCGGCGATTGTATTTACTCTGAAGATGTGGAGACATTATCTGTTGGGAGTTCGATTCGAGTTGTTTACGGATCATAAGTCGTTGAAGTATCTTTTCTCCCAAAAGGATTTGAATCTTCGGCAGCAATGTTGGCTAGAGTTTTTAGCATCATATGATTTTGGTATAGCTTATACACCGAGAAAAGGTAACGCAGTGGCAGATGCATTAAGTCGAAGACATGCAGGATTGGGAGCCATGTTTTCAGAATGGAAGAGTCTCGAGTATTTAGCTGGATTTGACTTAAGGCCTAGATGTGAATTGGAACCTGAGATGTTGGCAAACTTATCAATAAGACCTTCTCTTGTGGAAAGGATTGGCGAGGGCCAAAAGCAAGACGATAAGCTTGTCAAGATTATCCGTGAATTGGAATCTGGATTGGATCCAGAAAAGGATAAAGGATTCGAGGTCGATCGAGAGGGTTGGCTTCGAAAGCAAGGACGACTAGTTGTTCCCGATATAGATGAATTGAGGAGTGAAGTTCTGAAGGAAAGTCACCACTCAAAGTTGATAATTCATCCAGGTGGAAATAAGATGTATCGGGATATGAAGAGAACCTACTACTGGGAAGGTATGAAGAAAGATGTTGGAAATTTTATTTCCAAATGTATGAACTGCCAGTTGGTAAAAGCCGAGCAGAAGAAGCCAAGTGGATTGCTTTAGCCATTAGAGGTTCCTGCATGGAAGTGGGAACAAGTGTCGATGGATTTTATCGATGGATTGCCTAGAACAAGAATGGGAAATGAAGGGATTTGGGTCATTGTAGATCGTCTGACCAAGAGTGCGAGGTTCATTCCTGTTCGATCGACTAGGACTGCATCAAAGTTGGCTGAGTTGCATGTTAAGTGGATAGTTCGATTCCATGGTATTCTGAAGATTATAGTGAGCGATCGAGATCCATTGTTCACTAGTGGATTTTGGAAGAGCTTCCAGGAAGTTTTGGGAACCGAGTTGTGTTTGAGTACAGCTTATCACCCTCAAACAGATGGTCAGACCGAGAGAGTCAACCGAGTTTTGGAAGATCTCCTCAGAGCTTGTGTTTTGGATTTCGGAGGATCATGGGAAGATCACCTTCATTTGGTGGAGTTTGCATACAACAACAGTTACCAGTCAAGCATTGGTATGGCACCGTATGAGGCATTGTATGGAAGACCGTGTAACTCTCCGACATGTTGGTTGGAAACTGGAGAAAAGCTGATGCTTGGGCCAGAGATGATTCGACAGACTTCGGATTGTATAGAGATCATTCGGCAACGAATGAAGGCAGCCCAAGACCGTCAGAAAAGTTATGCCGATAAGCGTCGAAAGGATTTAGAATTCGATGTTGGTGATATGGTTTTTGTGAAGATTTCTCCACTAAAGAATGTTATTCGATTCGGGAAGAAAGGAAAATTGACTCCGAGATTTGTTGGACCATTCCCGATCATCGAGCGAATTGGAAAGCTCGCCTGTAGATTGGAGTTACCAGAGAAGATGTCGGGTGTGCACAATGTTTTTCACGTATCATATCTACGGAAGTATGTGCACGACTCGAATACCGTGGTTTCTGCTGATAGCTGTGAAGACTTCAAAGTTGATCCAGTCGATAGAAGACCTCGTAAGCCGCTTCGTGTTGTGGAAACTGACACGAAACAGCTTAGGAGGAAGGTAGTTAAGTTGCTCAAGATACAATGGAGTGATGATGATAACGACTGCACGTGGGAGGTGGAAGAGAGGATGAAGGCAGCTCATCCTGAACTCTTCAAGATATGGCCCTAAGGTGTCGTGTCATCTCACGACATTGTAACTTGTTCTAAGTTTTAGAATTCTGCATGCTAAGCTAGAATTGGATGCATGGTTGGCTGATTGCTATGGATGGTAGGCATGCAGAATAGTCTTTGATTGCTTTGATTGTTTGGAATTTCGGGGGCGAAATTCCTAAGGGGGAGAGAATGTAAAGACCCGTATTTTACGGATCGAAAAGTTCGTTAAAATCTGAAATTTTCTGCATTTTTAAGTCGTTTCAGATTTTGGGGAGAATTTGGTTAAGTCTTAAGTCGCGACCGACTTATAAGATTGGCAACCTAAGGGATAGGTCGTAGTTGGCGACCTAAGAAGGTGGAGCGACCTAAGAGTTAGGTTGTATGTTAGCTTAGGTCGTAGTGGAGTATGTCGTAGGCGACCTAAGGATTTGGATTTGTATGTTGCAGTTTAGGTCGTAACATTTAAGTCGTAGGCGACTTAAGGAAGTGGGGTGGGTTTACGACCTAAGGCGTTGTCGTAGTTAAGTCGTGAGCGACCTAGTGTTGTGAACGACCTAAGCATTGGAGCGACCTATAGGACGAAGGAGCTAGGAAGGCAGCGACCTAAGGAAACTAGTAGTTAGCGACCTATAGTAGTTCGCGACCTATAGGAGTTAGCGATCTAATTGTTAGCGACCTAAGAGTTAAGCTGTTTAGGGGTTGGCTGGTTAAGGTAGTTAGGTCATAAGCAACCTATGGGGTGCCGTGTTAGTTAGGTCGCGTGGATCTAAGTGTTAAGTCATAGCACTGTTAGGTCGCATGGGTATTCCAGTGAGTTGTTAGGTCGCAAGGTTATAGGTCGTAACACTGGTAGGTCGCTGGGTTGTTAAGGCGCGTGAGTGATAGGTCGTGTAAGCGCTTAAGCGTTAGGTCGCTGATGCGCTTAAGTGTTAGGTCGTAACCTCGTTAGGTCGTAGGATGGAGAGCTTTGTTAGGTCGCGTAAGACTTAGCAGTTAGGTCGAAGATGTGCTTAAGCGCTAGGTCGCAGGTGTGCGTTAGGTTAGGTCGTAGAGGCTGGGGGTTTTGTTAAGTCGTAGGTTGGTAAGTCTTTAGGTCGGTAGGTTTTAGGTCGTAGGTCGTGAACGACCTAACTCCGAGCGACCTAGGGAAGATTTCTGCTATAAATAGAGGGGGGTTGTTCTCACTTTTTGGGATCCGGATTTCGAAGCGACGAAGTGCTGCCATTTTGAGAGCTCGACTTCTACACTTCTTCACTTCTTTTCTCCACTCTAATCTAGTGCTTCCATCCATCCAAGTTGAAGATCAAATTGAAGATTCAAGAGCTTAGATTGAAGATCTACATCCATTGAAGTGAGATTTCATCGTTTGAAGCGAATTCGTGATAGATCAAGCTTGATCCTTTGCTGTCCAGATCTGAAGCGTGTTGATTTGGGTTTGTTTTGGTGATTTGGTGAGTGGTGATTATCTCTCACACGGATCCAAAGGAGTAGATCGGATTGTTGGCTTGATTTGGTGTTAAAATAGTGATTTCTATGCATTTTTGTAAACCTAAGTGTAGATCCATGTAGATCCATTGTTCATGATGATTCGACAACCATTTTTGTATATGATTAACCTATGCAAGTTCATTCATCAAGTTGTAGAGATAATTCTCATGTTTTCATGCTTGTTAGACTTTCATCTATTTAATTATGAAATTGCCATTATTGTGATAATTGTCTACTTAGATCATACTTGAATGCTTGATTGTTTGGATTAATGTTTGATTTGGTTGATTGCTATTAAATAGATGATTGATGATTTGATTTAGACCGAAGATGATTCAAAAGCTAAGGGAAAGGCTCTTGAATTGGGAAAGCTGCTCGTGGCATATGTAGCGGGATGATGAAGCTCTTATGCATAAATTTGATGATGTGATGTTGAGATGAGACTTTGCGAGGATGGAATGAAGCGAAGTATGTTATGGGAAAGTCTTGGTCTAATCTAGACGGGATCATTCCAAGCACGTTGGTAACTCGGTGATATGATTCGAGTTAAGGGTAATGGATGCTTGAGAGGCGCTCGAGCTAGTATGGAAATAGTCGTCAAGGAGGATGACTAGGAGGCTTGGATAGCATCGTTGTTGAAGGTTCTAGCATGCTCTAAGCAAGAGTACGTTTGGGCAGATTCGATAGTCCCAACGGCCAACTGTTGATGGTCGAGTACTCTGGGCAGATTCGATAGTCCTAGGCACGGGCTGCGACGACGTGCGGGAGTTATGTCTAGAACCGGGGTTTCCATTAGCCCTTGACGGACGGCTGAAAGAATGTGCCGGTCATTCAATTAACGGTGATATCGAAGCAATGATAACAGTGATAGTCAGAGTCATGGATGTTTGGTTGTATCGTCATTCGATCTCAAGAGCAGTGTTTTCTGGGTGCTTATCTGATCTTGGTTTAGGCCTTGGGGGTTTGTGCTTGGAAAACATCGCCCTTGACTCGAGTGATAATTCCTTTACTTTACATTGTATGCTCTGTTATGTTTGCTTCTGCTTAGTGTGTGTCTGGGGGCTATCACTGTAGAAAGAGGTTGGAGTGGGAGGGTTGTATTCCTATTCCTTTCCCTTTATGCTCTTTTGGTATGTTGTTAGTTAATTTATTGCTCACTAAGACTGTTGTCTGACTCAAGGCTTTATGTTTTAATTCTTATTGCCTTGGGCTGTTCGTCCATTTTGGGACGGGCAGACTAGGTAGCAGGTGACAGGTGCTGTTCTCTTCTCACGATGCTGATATCGAAGACGAGCTAGAGGGTTGCATATTGTTTCTTTCTTACTATATGTACTGGATGTTCCGCTGCTTTGTATTCTCTGAGTGATATGTAGTGAGGCTTGATGTATTGACTAATTGGATGCTTGTATTCAACTATTATGGAGTTTTATATGATGGCATTTTATTCTGTAAAGCTTCACTATACAAATGTTCTATTGTATTTTGTCCATGCGCTGTGAGTAATACGATAGATTCTGTTGTTTTAATTTACCTTGACAATCGTCCATGGTCGCCTGGCACACTTTTCAGCGCACTTTCTCTAGATTCGGTGCAGGGGTCATGGGCGGTCGTCACATTTGGTATCAGAGCTTTGGTTAATCGATTTTACCCAACGCTCACTGACGTAACTACGTATGAGAGACGTAATTGTATTTTGATGGATGATTACTATATATAATATAGTAGTTTAGCAGTAAGTTAGTCCTTTATGCAGTTGTTTCTCTAGATGTTCTGATCATTCCTTTTTATAGATATTGAGAATGAGTCGAAGAGGGAGACCAGCTGCTAGGGAAGGTCGTGCTACTGAGGGGACTGCTGATTATGCAGCTATGTTCGAAGCTATGATGACTTCAATCATGAGAAGGATACCAGTTCCGGGGGTGGAAGTATATGTTGGAGTTCAAGTCCAAACTCTGAAACCAGTGGATTTTGCTAAGTTGTACAAGGATTATACTGCTCTTGGAGGAAAGGTTTTCTTGGGAACAGAATCAACTATTGAGGTCCAGAGGTGGATAGATGCTTGTAGAAGGATCTTTGGTGATTTGGGAATTGAGGATGCAACAAAGAGGAAGTTGGCATCAAGGCAGCTTCAAGGGAGAGCCTCTGATTGGTGGAATTCTATTACCATCACTACTCCGGAGGAAGAGATTACTTGGGAGCAATTCCAAGTTAGGTTTGAAGCTAAGTTCAATTTTACAGCTCAGAAGTCTATTCTGTTCAAGAAGTTTGTGGAGCTCAAGCAAGGAGGGAGATCAGTTCTTGAGTATGTTTCTGAGTTTGAAGCGTTGTCCAAGTATGCCCGGTCATATATTGAGTCTGCATATCAGAAGAATGAGAAGTTTGTGACAGGCTTGGACAGTTATCTTGGGAGACAGTTGGTGGATCATTTGGACGATTCATTTGAGAAGCTTGTGGAGAAAGCTCTCAGGCACGAGAGTCTGTTTCCTAAGGAAGGACTTGTTGTTGCTGTTACCCGGGGAGAGTCTAAACCACAGTAGGGTGGAAACCAGAAGAGGAAGCAGCAGCAGCAGAAGGGTAAGGATGGTCAGAAGAAGCCGAAAGGCGAAGTGACTTGCTACAACTGTCAGCAGAAAGGCCATCTCTCCAGGGATTGCAAGAATCCGAAAGCACCGGCGAAGTGCCACAACTGTGGCAAGCCAGGGCATTTCAGGAAGAATTGTCCAGAACCGAGAAGGGACAAGCAGATTGTGCAAGCTTATGCTTTGGGAGCTGTTCCGTCGTCTTCAAAAGCTCCTACCGCTGAAGAGAAAGGAAAGAGCGTGGTGGTTCAAGGTACTCTTTTCTTATGTGGTGTTCCAGTTAGAGTGTTGTTTGATACTGGGGCGTCGCATTAGTTTGTTTGTAGTGAACTCGTAGGCCGGTTAGGTTTGGAACCGGATATTGTTGATAGGCCATTGGTTGTGACTAATCCAGTTGGGGGTTCGTCTTGTTTGTGTATGTTATGCCGTGGTCTGATTGTGTCGAGTCATGGTTGCTCTTTTGTTTGTGATTGTTTTGTTCTGAACTTTGCGGGGTTCGGAATTATTTTGGGTATGGACTGGCTTAGGAGGTATGCGGCAAAGGTTGATTGCGAGAGGTTGGAAGTGACAGTCGAGAATGTGGAGGGGCGAAAGGTTGTGATACGATGTAAGTATGAAGAAGGCGTCTTCATCAGCTTCATGTATTCGCTGGTTGTTCCACGGGATGGACTGTCATCGGTGCCAATCGCGAATGGATTCGAGGATGTCTTTGACGAAGTCAATGGGTTGCCGCCGCATAGAGAGATCGAGTTTCGTATAGATCTAGTTGAAGGAGCCAGACCTATTGTGATGCCTCTTAGGCGGATGGCGCCTAAGGAACAGCAAGAGTTGAGGGTGCAAGTTGATGATCTTTTGCAGAAAGGATTCATTCGTCGTAGTGTGTCCGAGTGGGGTGCACCAGTTGTGTTTGCAACCAAGGCAGATGGGTCGTTGAGATTGTGTGTGGATTATCGTGAGCTGAATAAGGTGACAAAGAAGAACAAGTATCCATTGCCGTGAATAGATGACTTGTTTGATTAGCTTCACGAGGCTAAGGTGTTTTCTCAGATGGATTTGGCAATGGGATTTCACCAGTTAAGAGTGGCTAAGGATAGTGTGCCGAAGACTGCTTTTAGGACACCATCCGGTTTCTTTGAGTGGCTGGTAATGCCGTTTGGATTGACTAACGCGCCAGCATATTTTGTGGATCTTATGAATAGAGTGTTCAGAGATCAGTTGAACAAGTTCGTACTTGTGTTCGTGGATGATATTCTGATTTATTCCAGAACGGAGGAAGAGCACAAGACGCACTTGCATATTGTTTTGGAAATCTTACGGAAACATCAGCTAAAGGCTAAGTTTTCAAAGTGTCACTTCTGGAAGAGTGAAGTGAGGTTCTTAGGCCATGTGATTTCTGGAAATGGGATAGCGGTTGATCCCGCTAAGGTGGCAGCAATCCAGGATTGGGTTAGACCTAAGAATGCATCTGATGTGAGAAGTTTTCTTGGATTAGCAGGATATTATCGACGGTTTATCAAAGACTTCTCCAAGATAGCTGCACCGTTAACAGGATTGACGAAGAAGAACCAAGTGTTCAGTTGGGATGCTAAGTGTGAGCAAGCTTTCGGAATCCTGAAAGAGAGATTGACAAGTGCTCCTGTTTTGACTATTCCAAGTGGGAATGATGAGATGGTGGTTTACACCGACGCATGTGGTACTGGACTTGGAGCAGTGCTGATGCAGAGGGATAAAGTTGTTGCGTATGCAAGTCGACAACTGAAGCCGCATGAAAGGAATTACCCGACTCATGATTTGGAGTTAGCGGCGATTGTATTTGCTCTGAAGATGTGGAGACATTATCTATTGGGAGTTCGATTCGAGTTGTTTACGGATCATAAGTCGTTGAAGTATCTTTTCTCCCAAAAGGATTTGAATCTTCGGCAGCAACGTTGGCTAGAGTTTTTAGCATCATATGATTTTGGTATAGCTTATACTCCGAGAAAAGGTAACGCAGTGGCAGATGCGTTAAGTCGAAGACATGCAGGATTGGGAGCCATGTTTTCAGAATGGAAGAGTCTCGAGTATTTAGCTGGATTTGACTTCAGGCCTAGATGTGAATTGGAACCTGAGATGTTGGCAAACTTATCAATAAGACCTTCTCTTGTGGAAAGGATTGGCGAGGGCCAAAAGCAAGACGATAAGCTTGTCAAGATTATCCGTGAATTGGAATCTGGATTGGATCTAGAAAAGGATAAAGGATTCGAGGTCGATCGAGAGGGTTGGCTTCGAAAGCAAGGACGACTAGTTGTTCCCGATATAGATGAATTGAGGAGTGAAGTTCTGAAGGAAAGTCACCACTCAAAGTTGACAATTCATCCAGGTGGAAATAAGATGTATCGGGATATGAAGAGAACCTACTACTGGGAAGGTATGAAGAAAGATGTTGGAAATTTTATTTCCAAATGTATGAACTGCCAGTTGGTAAAAGCCGAGCAGAAGAAGCCAAGTGGATTGCTTCAGCCATTAGAGGTTCCTGCATGGAAGTGGGAACAAGTGTCGATGGATTTTATCGATGGATTGCCTAGAACAAGAACGGGAAATGATGGGATTTGGGTCATTGTAGATCATCTGACCAAGAGTGCGAGGTTCATTCCTGTTCGATCGACTAGGACTGCATCAAAGTTGGCTGAGTTGTATGTTAAGTGGATAGTTCGATTCCATGGTATTCCGAAGAGTATAGTGAGCGATCGAGATCCATTGTTCACTAGTGGATTTTGGAAGAGCTTCCAGGAAGTTTTGGGAACCGAGTTGTGTTTGAGTACAGCTTATCACCCTCAAACAGATGGTCAGACCGAGAGAGTCAACCGAGTTTTGGAAGATCTCCTCAGAGCTTGTGTTTTGGATTTCGGAGGATCATGGGAAGATCACCTTCATTTGGTGGAGTTTGCATACAACAACAGTTACCAGTCAAGCATTGGTATGGCATCGTATGAGGCATTGTATGGAAGACCGTGTAACTCTCCGACATGTTGGTTGGAAACTGGAGAAAAGCTGATGCTTGGGCCAGAGATGATTCGACAGACTTCGGATTGTATAGAGATCATTCGGCAACGAATGAAGGCAGCCCAAGACCGTCAGAAAAGTTATGCCGATAAGCGTCGAAAGGATTTAGAATTCGACGTTGGTGATATGGTTTTTGTGAAGATTTCTCCACTAAAGAATGTTATTCGATTCGGGAAGAAAGGAAAATTGACTCCGAGATTTGTTGGACCATTCCCGATCATCGAGCGAATTGGAAAGCTCGCCTATAGATTGGAGTTACCAGAGAAGATGTCGGGTGTGCACAATGTTTTTCACGTATAATATCTACGGAAGTATGTGCACGACTCGAATACCGTGGTTTCTGCTGATAGCTGTGAAGACTTCGAAGTTGATCCAGTCGATAGAAGACCTCGTAAGCCGCTTCGTGTTGTGGAAACCGACACGAAACAGCTTAGGAGGAAGGTAGTTAAGTTGTTCAAGATACAATGGAGTGATGATGATAACGACTGCACGTGGGTGGTGGAAGAGAGGATGAAGGCAGCTCATCCTGAACTCTTCAAGGTATGGCCCTAAGGTGTCGTGTCATCTCACGACATTGTAACTTGTTCTAAGTTTTAGAATTCTGCATGCTAAGCTAGAATTGGATGCATGGTTGGCTGATTGCTATGGATGGTAGGCATGCAGAATAGTCTTTGATTGCTTTAATTGTTTGGAATTTCGGGGGCGAAATTCCTAAGGGGGAGAGAATGTAACGACCCGTATTTTACGGATCGAAAAGTTCGTTAAAATCTGAAATTTTCTGCATTTTTAAGTCGTTTTAGATTTTGGGGAGAATTTGGTTAAGTCTTAAGTCGTGACCGACTTATAAGATTGGAAACCTAAGGGATAGGTCGTAGTTGGCGACCTAAGAAGGTGGAGCGACCTAAGAGTTAGGTTGTATGTTAGCTTAGGTCGTAGTGGAGTATGTCGTAGGCGACCTAAGGGATTTGGATTTGTATGTTGCAGTTTAGGTCGTAACATTTAAGTCGTAGGCGACTTAAGGAAGTGGGGTGGGTTTACGACCTAAGGCGTTGTCGTAGTTAAGTCGTGAGCGACCTAGTGTTGTGAACGACCTAAGCATTGGAGCGACCTATAGGACGAAGGAGCTAGGAAGGCAGCGACCTAAGGAAACTAGTAGTTAGCGACCTATAGTAGTTCGCGACCTATAGGAGTTAGCGATCTAATTGTTAGCGACCTAAGAGTTAAGCTGTTTAGGGGTTGGCTGGTTAAGGTAGTTAGGTCGTAAGCGACCTATGGGGTGCCGTGTTAGTTAGGTCGCGTGGATCTAAGTGTTAAGTCGTAGCACTGTTAGGTCGCATGGGTATTCTAGTGAGTTGTTAGGTCGCAAGGTTATAGGTCGTAACACTGGTAGGTCGCTGGGTTGTTAAGGCGCGTGAGTGATAGGTCGCGTAAGCGCTTAAGCGTTAGGTCGTTGATGCGCTTAAGTGTTAGGTCGTAACCTCGTTAGGTCGTAGGATGGAGAGCTTTGTTAGGTCGCGTAAGACTTAGCAGTTAGGTCGAAGATGTGCTTAAGCGCTAGGTCGCAGGTGCGCGTTAGGTTAGGTCGTAGAGGCTGGGGGTTTTGTTAAGTCGTAGGTTGGTAAGTCTTTAGGTCGGTAGGTTTTAGGTCGTAGGTCGTGAACGACCTAACTCCGAGCGACCTAGGGAAGATTTCTGCTATAAATAGAGGGGGTTGTTCTCACTTTTTGGGATCCGGATTTCGAAGCGACGAAGTGCTGCCATTTTGAGAGCTCGACTTCTACACTTCTTCACTTCTTTTCTCCACTCTAATCTAGTGCTTCCATCCATCCAAGTTGAAGATCAAATTGAAGATTCAAGAGCTTAGATTGAAGATCTACATCCATTGAAGTGAGATTTCATCGTTTGAAGCGAATTCATGATAGATCAAGCTTGATCCTTTGCTGTCCAGATCTGAAGCGTGTTGATTTGGGTTTGTTTTGGTGATTTGGTGAGTGGTGATTATCTCTCACACGGATCCAAAGGAGTAGATCGGATTGTTGGCTTGATTTGGTGTTAAAATAGTGATTTCTATGCATTTTTGTAAACCTAAGTGTAGATCCATGTAGATCCATTGTTCATGATGATTCGACAACCATTTTTGTATATGATTAACCTATGAAAGTTCATTCATCAAGTTGTAGAGATAATTCTCATGTTTTCATGCTTGTTAGACTTTCATCTATTTAATTACGAAATTGCCATTATTGTGATAATTGTCTACTTAGATCATACTTGAATGCTTGATTGTTTGGATTAATGTTTGATTTGGTTGATTGCTATGAATTAGATGATTGATGATTTGATTTAGACCGAAGATGATTCAAAAGCTAAGGGAAAGGCTCTTGAATTGGGAAAGCTGCTCGTGGCATATGTAGCGGGATGATGAAGGTCTTATGCATAAATTTGATGATGTGATGTTGAGATGAGACTTTGCGAGGATGTGATGAAGCGAAGTATGTTATGGGAAAGTCTTGGTCTAATCCAGACGGGATCATTCCAAGCACGTTGGTAACTCGGTGATATGATTCGAGTTAAGGGTAATGGATGCTTGAGAGGCGCTCGAGCTAGTATGGAAATAGTCGTCAAGGAGGATGACTAGGAGGCTTGGATAGCATCGTTGTTGAAGGTTCTAGCATGCTCTAAGCAAGAGTACGTTTGGGCAGATTCGATAGTCCCAACGGCCAACTGTTGATGGTCGAGTACTCTGGGCAGATTCGATAGTCCTAGGCACGGGCTGCGACGACGTGCGGGAATTATGTCTAGAACCGGGGTTTCCATTAGCCCTTGACGGACGGCTGAAAGAATGTGCCGGTCATTCAATTAACGGTGATATCGAAGCAATGATAACAGTGATAGCCAGAGTCATGGATGTTTGGTTGTATCGTCATTCGATCTCTAGAGCAGTGTTTTCTGGGTGCTTATCTGATCTTGGTTTAGGCCTTGGGGGTTTGTGCTTGGAAAACATCGCCCTTGACTCGAGTGATAATTCCTTTACTTTACATTGTATGCTCTGTTATATTTGCTTCTGCTTAGTGTGTGTCTGGGGGCTATCACTGTAGAAAGAGGTTGGAGTGGGAGGGTTGTATTCCTATTCCTTTTCCTTTATGCTCTTTTGGTATGTTGTTAGTTAATTTATTGCTCACTAAGACTGTTGTCTGACTCAAGGCTTTATGTTTTAATTCTTATTGTCTTGGGCTGTTCGTCCATTTTGGGACGGGCAGACTAGGTAGCAGGTGACAGGTGCTGTTCTCTTCTCACGATGCTGATATCGAAGACGAGCTAGAGGGTTGCATATTGTTTCTTTCTTACTATATGTACTGGATGTTCCGCTGCTTTGTATTCTCTGAGTGATATGTAGTGCGGCTTGATGTATTGACTAATTGGATGCTTGTATTCAACTATTATGGAGTTTTATATGATGGCATTTTATTCTGTAAAGCTTCACTATACATATGTTCTATTGTATTTTGTCCATGCGCTGTGAGTAATACGATAGATTCTGTTGTTTTAATTTACCTTGACAATCGTCCATGGTCGCCTGGCACACTTTTCAGCGCACTTTCTCTAGATTCGGTGCAAGGGTCATGGGCGGTCGTCACAATAACCGTAAAATTTTAAATTGCGGATTGAAATGATAAATATCTGTATCACTTGACCATAGGGTAGAGAATTATATACGGACACCAGATCGGTTAAATTAAATGATTTTAAAATCCTTAATTTTTGCATGGAATTAAATGATATTTTGAAGTAAAATTTGATTTATATAAATTGAAGTATTTTTCGAAATTCAAGTTTACGTATGAAAGGGAATTTGGTTAGTTGAGTTGGAAATTGAAATTGGTCTAAATGTGTTGAAATGAAATGAATAGTTTAATTGGATATAAATTCCAAAGTTATATTTTAATATAAACTGTTTTAAAAGAATATATCTTTTTAAAATTTCTAATTATTCAGATTTTCAAATTTACTAAACTATTTAACTAATATTAACTATATAAAATTATTTTGATCTGTTTTAAACAATTTTAATTCATTTCAAATATAATTAATATTTTTTAAAGCTATTTAATCTATTTTAATTACACTTAATCTAATTTAAATCCACTTAACTATCTTAAATCAATTTAAAAGTATTTTTAACCTATAATTAAACTATTTATAACTATTTTAACTATTTATAATTTTTTAAACTATTTCTAAATTTCCAGACTAATTAAAGTGGAAGTGTTTAAATGCGATTCATTGTTTTAAAAGAGAATAAATTGAAACGATGATTTTGAAGTAAGGTTTTACCCTATTTTGGAAATATGACTATGGAAGAAATTATGACTTTTTGAAAGAAAATATAATTCCAAAATATGATTTCAAAGTGAATATGATTTGAAAGTAAATACGATTTCGAAAGTATTATGATTTTTGAATATGATATTTTGATATCAATTATGAAATGATTTTTGAAATGTAAAAGAACCATCCGGTGTGTAATAAGCGATTGGTTGTTAAAGAGACCGGGATCGGATATTGTCATACTCTCTGCCAATACCGAAAACCACTTTAACAACTGTGTACACTATGGTTCCATTCTTGTTGTTGCTGGAGGTACACATACCTCTTCTCGGTACGATATACGAAAAATAGATGCTAAGCTTGCAATGTCCGATAACGGCGCTGAAGTAGTGAATCTATCGGCACCACCGTTAATTTATCTTACATAAGATCTTTTATTTCCGACTCGGGTGTTTTGTCTTTTCAATTCGCTCGGGTCAGCCTGAGCATTTCAGGATTTGAAGACCTTATTTCTAGAGGACGAAGACGAAGATTGTATTATTATTATTTATTATATTTCACTGCATCATGTATTCCGCTGCATTATTTATTATTCTCTGGTATATGAACTCTGATCTGTGTTGTATAAGTATAATCAAATGTTTTGTAAAACAGCTTCATGAAATGTTTATTTGATTATTATATTTTGTCATTCCGCTGCAAGATTCTTGTTTTGTTTTTTTCTTCTTTCTCTTCCTTTTCTTATTCACACCAATAACGATCCGCCCTTCTATATGGTTTGAGTCGACATGTGTGTCTGCTTAAAACGTACAAAAAGGCGGGATGTTATAGTTGGTATCGGAGCTTTGGTTTAGTGAAAACCTTAGCTTTGTGGGGTCTAACTCTTTATTAATAGGGTAGTAATACCCTATGATGAGAGTCGCTGAGTGTATATATATGAGAGAGCATATTTGTTAGTATTATATAAAAAGGTTTTGTTATTGTGTTAATTTGTTCCGTTTTGTATTTATAAATTCTAGTTGGTGCATAAGACGCTATGACATCGATAAGGATTTCTAAAAACTTAATAGGACAGACTGACACAATATTTGTTTTGAAATATAGGTAAATGAAATAATTTTGCCTATTGTATATTTTGTATATAAAATAACAATTTTATAAATGATATATTTGGTTGTAATATATTTGTTTGTTAGGTAGTGAAATTTATAAATATTGGTTGAAAATAAAAAGGTTGTAACTAAATAAATACATATTGGAAATTTTAGAACTTGAGTTCTGGGGTATTTGAAAATTTCTTTCAAATGATTTTGGAATATAATAATAATATTATTTAGAAGTATTTTCTGAAATAAATATTTCAATATAATTTGCAAGAATTGTTTTAAAGAAATTTTGGAATGAAATAAGTTCTTTACTCCCCTCTTTGTCGCTAGAAAATAATTTCGGTGATGAGTGCACACATCATCGACATTCATTTTCGAGTTTTGAAGTGGGAAGACCGTTGTAGTTGTTTACTACACATTTGTTTTGATAAATAAATAATTTTTTTTCCAAATATGATTTGATACATACAAAAGATATGATATATATATATATATATATTATTTTAGAATGATTTGAAATGGAACTCGGTATTTAGTTCTTAATTTCTGTTAATTAATAGTTTCAATTATTGTAGTGAAATGGAATGTAACTAATTAATAATTGGAACCTCTAAATGAAATAAGAGATTAAATGCTAGGTTATAAATGAAATTACAAGAAAGTTGAAATTTGTAACCTATAAAACAAAGGATATGATTATTGAACATTAAATTAATTAAAAGAAATGAGAAAAAATTCTTTAACTTTCAATTGCATTCTTAAAGCATATATATATATATATATATATATCTATATAACTTACCAAGTATTAAAAGTTGTAATGTTTAATAAGAAATTGTAATAGGATATTATACAAGTAAAACTTGAAGTAATGAAAGCATTCAATGAAATTCTTTAATAAATAAGAATTTGATGTTGTAGTTGTTATAAACTTAAGTATAATTGAAATGCTACTAATTAAATATAATAGAAAGGTAAGTATTATAAATAAATGATTATAAACTTTAGTAAATGAATTGAAATGCTAAGCAGTTGAATGGAACATGAATACTATAAATAAATGAATGTAAATAAATGAAATTAAGTAATGAATGAATGAATGAATGTAATGCAATAAAAAGAAATTGACATGATATGAATAAATGAAAATGAATTTTTGTAAGTAATAAATGAAAATAAATAGAAATAAGTACTGAATGAATGAATGTGAGGTCATTTACAAAGAAACCTATATAGTACTTTAAGAATTTATTTACATATGATTAGTAAATTATACATGAGTAACATATGTAATGAAAGAAATGAAAGTAAGTGAATGAAATGGTCATTGTATGAAGGGAACTGAAGTAAGGTAAATGATATGAAATGAAATTAATAAGAATAAACTTAAAAAGTGCTTGGCATTGGTTGTTTGGTTTGGCTTATAGTTGTTTGGGGGTAAAGATGCTTCTAAATCATTTAGGATGTATGAATAATCTATTGAGTTTTATCTAAGGCTGTTGAGTATATGGTATACTTAGTAGTTATTTGTCATTCTATACGACTTAAGGTGTCTAAATCCAAACAAACTATTTGTTTGATTTCTATGAATGAATGGTTAATTACTTTGATTCTTTGTGATGATTGTATGCTTGTTTGCAAGTGATTGTTTTATGTTATGTTGATTTGTTGGTTATAAATTGAAACAACTTTAAATATTTCATTTTATATAATTATTAACTCTTTTTGGATTATATAAGTGAAATACTGGTTATGGAAGCAATTGCTACAGCTTTTGGTTTCATAATATAAGCGTTAATTGCTCGACAAATAGGTACGCTCTCGGATTTCGATTTTTGAGCGATATTATATTGTGTTTCCCGCTGTTGGGATATATTATTTTGAAAAATTATGATATATATTGTTTTATTGATACTATAATTTCTCCCGAGCCTCTTCGTACAAAGGAGACTCTGCCAAAAAAATTTGAAAATTTTAGACTTAGAAAATTTTGAAAAATGTTCCAAATTTTATTAGTTGAGTACAAAAGGATTTAATGGTTATAAATTGGTATAATTTATTTAAATTATTTAATTTTGTAAATTTATCTGTTTATAAATTTAATATTTTAATAAGATTTATTGACTATTCAATTCCTTCTTTTCCCTCCCTTTTTCTCTTTTCGGTGACGAAAAGTTTTGAGTGGGGGAAAGTGTAACGATCCGTAAATTTTCAATAATTAAATTTGTTAATTTAATAAGATTTTGGTAATTTAATATTGAAGGAAATAAAATACAGTGAATTGTTAATGGAAATAGTAACTAGAATGAATTGCAACAGTATAAATGTAAGTTAATTGTTAATTACTTGAATGTCATTCCAATAAATGAAATAATGTAAATGTTATACTTGTACTTGGTTATAAATGAAATGTAAGAAAACAAGTGTAAATAGTTAATTTACTAATGAAATAATGTATTGTTAATGGTTTATGAATGAAATAATAATTAGAATAAAAGGTAATAATGTTAATATAAGTCGACTATCAACAACTTGAATGGAATTCCAAACAACTGAAAGAGTTAAAGAGTTATAAGTGGCATAGGTTGTAAATAAATTTTATTAATATATGCATTTATTTGATAATTGAATTAAGAAGAAATTGATAATGTGGAGGATGTATTAATTAATTACATAAGGTGCAATGAATAGAAATTGAATGGAATTTGAATTGTATAGGTTGTTATAACACTTGGTTGTGAATAATGAATTTATTAGTGTGATTTAAAGTTAATGGTAATAATTAAGATACGTTACCTATTTAATTAGCCTATTATATTAAAATTTGAAACCAATAGCAATAAATGTAATTAAGTATTACGTTAATGTAAATTTAGGTAATATTTGGTTATAATGTAAATTTTATTCATAGAGTAATAATGGATTTAATAAAAAGAATGAAATCAAGTTGAATAAATATATTAGGAGTATAAATTTTAATAAATGTGTGCATTGATTTATAGTAGGATATAAAAGGTAATTAATAATTTAGAGGTTGATTTATTAATAAAACAACGTGTAATGGATGGAAATGGAATAAGTGTAGTGTAATGAGAGTTGTTGTAATAATTGTTTGTAAAGAATTAACTTACAAATATTATAAAATGTATAATGGTGACAATTGGTGTTGTTACCAATTTAACTGATCAATTTCAAATAAATGTCAACAAAATGTTACATTAATGTGGAATAAGACCATAACTGTAGTGTGAATGTGATAAAAAGAAATAGAAATGTTAATTGTATTCATAATGTAATGATTGCTTTAATAGTAGGAGTGTAAACAAATTAAAAGAATAAAAATGAATAAGTTTTGTAAAAGAGTAAACATATGTTTATTTATTTGAAATGTTAGCTGAAAGATTGATTGTAGAGATGAGAAACTATTATTTAGTGAGAAATATGTAATTATTATTTGTATCCAATAGTGTAAATATGTTTAAATTACTATTAGATAGGAAAAATTGTTCTACTTCTCATTACATTCATTTAGTCCATTTTGGAACTTAAATCAACTGAAATTAATGTAATTGAAAATTTTCAATTAATAAGAAAGAGAATACTAATTATAAATTAATAGGTGTAATTAAAAGCAGCTTATGTTTTGTGAAAATATAAGGAAAGTTTGATTTAATGAAAAGAACATTTACATCAAATAAAATGAATGTTTCATTTATGACTGTAGGTTTAATTTCATTAAAAGTAAAAAATAGAATGATTGATTTTAAAGGAAGAAATATATGTTTATTTGAACTGTGTTTTAGCTTACATATTGATTACAAGAATAGGAAAATAATCTATTTCAGTTAGTTATTTATTACTCTTGTGTATAAACAACAAATTTATATACGTGTTTAAATAAACAATTGTTCTATTTTTCATCCATTTTAGTTGTCTATTTTAAAATTTAACTTTGTAAGTAATTGTAATTAATGTAATTCAAATGTTTCAATTAAAAGGAAAGAAAACGGTGATTGCAATTAATAGATTTAATAAAAGAAACGCACGTTTTGTGTTAAACAAAGGGTGTTTTAATGGAAATAAGAGATCATTTTGAGAAAACCAAATTGAATGTTTTCATTCTTAAGGTAAGTATAAAAATTTTCTTATGCGTAGATAAAAACCTAAATGCATGCAACTTTGAATATTATTTGAGTTAATGAAGTTAATTTGGTTACGTTTTAAAAAAAATGAATTTCAAAAGGTTGTGCGAAGCACATGGTCTCTTCGTTTCTTTTATTATTAATTGTTGCATAAACATTTTAAAATAGTTACCTTATTATTAATACTTGATCCATTTATTTCTCCTTCTGTTTAATACCTGAGCCTAGATTTTTAGGTTGTATTTAATTCTTGCCACCTCATTTTCATGTATACAAAATTTTACTTTCTTTTGCAAACTTTTCCATTCCTTCGTACATTTTCTTATGCATTATTAATGCCTGAAGCTTTCAAAATAAAATATGATACTTATTTTTGTCCATCCACCTTCATTTCCTAATTATAAATAACCTACAGCTTATTTCTTCTTTTACATTTTGTTTCTCTTGACACCTCATATTCAAAAGCTCTTATTCTTGCAAATCCAAAAGCTTTCTTTTATAAAACATGATTATTTTTCATTCTTTTGTACACTTCCTGTCCTCATCTTAGTTTGTGACGCCCCACCTCTATACCCACGCTAGCCAAGAACACTACGGTGTAGTGCTGTCAACTAGCACGGAGAATAAGGCTGTTGAGGAGCGACTATCTATGTAATTGCTTTGTACGAGCACCGATATGTCAGATAATAAAACATGCATTTCATTTTTTTAGAGGAAATCCGACATACCGATACAAACTCAAAGCTACTACACAGTGGCTATAATAGTTTAGGACAATAGATATAAAAATAACACAGATAACATAAATGCGGAATACAGATGGAACGAAAAGTCTCATATATATAATAACTGATATCAGTTACAATACATTTGACACAATACAAATAATACAACTACAACTGTCGACTCAAGAAGTTATATATACAAGTACATTATCGACTAATATACATGAATACATTATCATCTTAAAATAGACACACTGACTACTACAACAAGACGAAGACCACTTCAAATGATATAAAAAGTCTTCATAGCTCTAGCAGCAACCCAAAGCTAAAAATCTACAACCTGTAAATACTCGGTCTGACCCGAGTATTAAATTCAAAAGAAAATAATACATGGGTCAGTCTAATTCAAACTCAGTTATTAATGCACAGAAGCAATAACAATCAAATTTCAAATAGACGAAAGTCACAGAAATTCTCCGTCTATCCGACTCTTTTAACAAAGAAATCGGATAACGAAAATTTTAACACTAAACAGTGTTAAACAATAAATCAGCAGATTTAATACATCAACAGAGATAGATGAAAAGATTTCTAAATGAAGATGATTTAGAAAAGAATGGAACTGCCGAAAACGGCGATTAACAACAAAAATAAACGAGGATGAATGGAACTGATCAAGCAAGTGCAGCAGGTACAAAGACAAGGGCAGGCTGCAACTAATATTAAAAATTATGCCTATACACAGTGAAGTGAGATACACATGAAGCAGCATGACTGTACAAACTATATACAAAAGAGAATATGCTATGTAGTGAAGCAAAATAGGTCAAGGGTGAACACACGAGAAGTCATAGGTCAGGGATGCAAGAAGTCAGGGATCAAAGATCAAACATGCAACTACAACACAACTACACAATATATATATAGTCTCAAGTTAAAGACTGCAACTCTACGACCACTACGAGTGATCACGTAACCAAGAGCAGACACTACTGGAACTGTCTTGAAGGCCAGAGAATTCAAACTACAACATCAAGTACGACACATATGTACGTAGTGTATAGGTATACTAAACTGGTTCATGCTAAAGACACATATGCACGTAGTGTATATAAAGGAAATGTGGAGTCAACTCAAATGAGTTCGAAAAACGAAACCAAATGCATTAGTGCCATGCAAACCAACAAGGCACGACTGCAACTAAAAAAAAAACTAACTGCAGTCACGACCGAAGACAAAAGGGAAAACTGCAACGTGAATAGAAGCACATTCAAGGTGCACCAGGCTAGTTCGAAATGAACACAGGGATAATTCCAGGGAAACAAAGCATATAAGGGTACCGGGGAGTATGCAACCCGACCATCAAAGTGTAGACAAAGTGAAGTCAGTGCCAATAGTAATGACAGCAACTCCATCAAGTCGTAATTCAATCCCAAAATACAGTCAATCATTCCAAAAGAAAAGAAAATGCAATTCGAACATACATATATACATATCAATTAATGTATATACATACGTCACAGCATACATATGTATGAAGACTAGAATGCAACTGGGTGCAAACAGTTTCCAAATCATGAATGTACGAATTGTACATATGTATTTAATACTGTAACTGGACAGTATTAATTTCATAGTCTAGAACAAGGCAAATGCCAAAGTCGAAGCACATAGGCGAAAGCAGCAAATACATGTCCAGATGAATCAAATGCAACAGTGCATCTAACTCTACTGGGATGAATGTACCAATATCAAAATGGGTGCAAAACAAATGCAAACAGGTCAAGATATATAGGTATGCAGTGACAAAGTGGATCAAAACAATTACAAAATGAAGTAGTGCAATGCAGACAATTCAACAACAGTGCAACAAGTAAGGCATCACAAAATCAAGGCAGTGGTGCAGACTACAATATGTGTCAAGCAAATGTATACAGTTCAGACAACAAGTCAGAGGTGGGCAACATGAACTCATAGGGACAGTGCAATCAAAAGCACATATATGCAGCAGCTACAAACAAGTAGAGATGAAACAATGCAAACTACATAATGATCGAAATCAAGAGTGTCAATATGATCAAGTTTGCAGTTAAAGTCAACAATAGGTCAAAATAAATGTCGTGGGGATGAACGAGAAACAGTTGACAACCGTTCGAAAAATGCTTAGGGATGATCACGAAAATGGACAGAATCAACTACAAGGTATGCAAACAAATATGGAATGGAATGCATCTACAAGTGCGGATGGCCAGAGTCGAAACTCACAGTGAAACAATGAAGTGCACAGCTACAATGATGCATGATAAGCAATGGCAAAAAGATGGCCAGAGACGAAGCTCACAGGGGCCAGTAAGCCAAAGAAATAAATCACAGTAAAGTCAATAAGGAACCACACGACAAGGCCATAATTTACAGTGAAAGGCCAGAAACAAAACTCATCATAAAACCCAGTCGAAAATCAAAGGCCACAAAACAAAATAACAGACAAGTTCGAACAAGTTCGAACGGTTCGAAGTAGATGTGAGTAAGGGGAATTACTCACCTTTCACCGAAGCGAAGACGAACGAAAATTTATGGAGATCGACTCCAGAAGCAAGCATCGAACTCGTCGAAGTAGCCAACAAAGAATTCATCTCGAAATCGATCGAACCAGGCAACATCAGAAACATCCAACAATCGATCGAAACAATCACGTGCTTCGACATACAAAGCCCACAGATCAGAGCGCAAGAGGAACGAAAGCCCTAGCAAGCATCAAAAGAACGAACGAGGCCAAGCCCTAATCTGATCGAGAAAACGAAGAGGAAATCGTCGCCATTTTTATTCGAATGATTTTTGGGGCTTAGGGTTGAACGAATGAAAAGGTAAAGGAAACGGTGATTTTTATTTATCACGGCAAAAGGATAAAGCATGGGCCGAAACAAGTTTCAAAGCCCAAACTATTTTAACAAAATTTTCAAAAGAACTTCAAATTGATTTTTAAATTTCAATCGCAATTATAAACGTCTAATATCGAAAATCGATTGATGCAAAATACTGGGTTGTTACAGACTTCCCTCCTTAAAGAAATTGCGTCCTCGCAATCACAAGGAATAAATGGATAAACGGTAACAACCATAAGAGCATGGCAATGTCGAATGCATAAGCAAGGCAAAGGTCAACAGGGAAGTATTGGAATTATGGAAGTATCAGATATAAAATCAAAAGGTTCAACTGATTCAAATCAAAAGAATCAACATCGTGGGGATCAAGGAATCAAAATCAGACGACTATCAAAAGCAAGAATCAATCGAGTCCCAGCATTTAAAAGAAAAGGGAAGCAGAGAAGAAATCACGTACTGCACGAATTGAATGTGAGTAAATCAAATTACTCACCTGAATCGCCAGAGAAAAAGACGAAGCTTAAATCTCAAAATCGCAAATATTCAATCATCA
Source organism: Allium fistulosum (assembly GCA_030737815.1). Lineage (NCBI taxonomy): Eukaryota > Viridiplantae > Streptophyta > Magnoliopsida > Asparagales > Amaryllidaceae > Allium > Allium fistulosum. The sequence continues at coordinate 590,629,698 of CM060905.1, read as the reverse complement.
CAAACGATAATCGAATTTTCAAATCGCAAATAGGTTTAACTATAAAAAATGATAATCAAATTTCACAAATATCTGATTATCAAAAACGATAATCAGAAACGCAAACATTCGATTAATCAAATCGAAAAATATTTAATTACCTCAAACGATAATCAAATTTCACAAATATCTGATTATCAAAAACGATAATCAGAAATCACAAATATTCGATTAATCAAATCGAAAAATATTTAATTATCTCAGACGATAATTAAATTGGAAAATATTTAATTATCACAAATGATAATCAAATTTCACAAATATCTGATTATCAAAAACGATAATCAGAAACACAAACATCCGATTATCAAAAACGATAATCAGAAGTCGTAAATATTCAATTAACGAGTCCGGAATTAACCGAAGTAGTAAAAGTATGGTTCCATACTCCTTACTTTTGCTAAATCGTTTAAATCTCTTTATCGTTTCCTTGAAAGTGCAGAATTATGTGTTTTAAAAATAACATTTCACATTCTTAAACGGACAAGTCCGGAATTAAGCGAATCAGTAAAAGAAAGGGGTCATAGTCCTCGATTTTTCTGAAACGTTTAAATCGCTTCCTCGTTCTTTTGAAAATGTAAACTGTAAAAATTTTGAAAACAATTTTAATTTATATTTTTGAAACAACTTTTAAAAATAAAGAATTTTGAAAACACGTGATTAAATTAGCAATATCAGTAGCAACTTAGATAAGGAAATTGCACTTCTCAAAGTACAGTAAAACGGACAACAAATTCAGCATTGCGGGAGAACCGCTTGTAAATCCATTTTAAAATTGACGGTTACTGAAGTTAACACGTCAAAATTTCATCAAAATAACTGGCATCAAAGTATAATACCAATGAATTTTCATTCATAAAAAAAATGTCACAAGAATCTTCTCAAAGATAGAAAGGGATATCATACCCTAAACTTGTATTCATAACAAGTCAATAACACATGAATTCACCAATGCACAAAAATTGATAAACATATCAATAGAAATCACGAAAATTGGTGAAGCACAAAAATTCCAGAAATCATCACAAGAAATCCAGAAATCACAAGAAGGGGGGGAAGCCTATCACAAAATGGGAGTATGGAAACTCCAAAACACCGGTATCACAAGACGAGACGCTATCTCATGGTGGCTAACCATTAAAGTTTCACACAGGAATGGTCCGAAGACCGTGGGTCGCTATCCCACACGTGTGAGTCGGAATCACACAGATTGAGGTCTAGGCTAACCTCGCAGAGAAAGAGACATCGCACATTTGCTAGTCTAAATCATAAAAAGGAAAAGGGGAATGCCTATCACAAAATGGGAGCATGAAAACTCCAAAACACCGGTATCACAAGATGAGACGCTATCTCATGGAAGCCATCCATTAAATTTTCACACAGGAATGGTCTGAAGACCGTGGGTCGCTATCCCACACGTGTGAGTCGGAATCACACAGATTGAGGTCTAGGCTAACCTCGCAGAGAAAAAGATATGTGTGAGTGGAATCACACAAATTAAGGTCTAGACTAACCAAAAAGCAAAAAGGTATGTGTGAATGGAATCACACAAGTGGTGTCTAGTCTAACCTCGCAAACAAAAAGATATGTGTGAGTGGAATCACACAAGTTAAGGTCTAGACTAACCAAAAAGCAAAAAGGTATGTGTGAATGGAATCACACAAGTGGTGTCTAGTCTAACCTTGCAAACAAAAAGATATGTGTGAGTGGAATCACACAAGTTAAGGTCTAGACTAACCAAAAAGCAAAAAGGTATGTGTGAATGGAATCACACAAGTGGTGTCTAGTCTAACCTTGCAAACAAAAAGATATGTGTGAGTGGAATCACATAAGTTAAGGTCTAGACTAACCAAAAAGCAAAAAGGTATGTGTGAATGGAATCACACAAGTGGTGTCTAGTCTAACCTTGCAAACAAAAAGATATGTGTGAGTCGGAATCACACTACTGCGGTCTAGACTAACCTTGCGAACAAAGAGATATGTGTGAGTCGGAATCACACCACTGCGGTCTAGTCTAACCTTGCAAACAAAAAGACATCGCACAATTGCTAGTCTAAATCATAAAATGATGGTCATGATCAACGAGAAGTGTCAATTACACTAAGCTAGTAAATATAAAAGTTTAGCTTCATGTCCCATAACCACTTGCTTAACTTAAATATTTACGAACAAACTGTAAATCTACACTAGAAAATTGTCACAAAAGGTTCAATCGAACAAGTCCAGGAGTTAACCGACGAAGTAAACGCAAGCGTTTCATACCACTTGTTTTACTAGGCCGTTTAATTCAATTTCTCATACGAGTGAAATAAAGGCTTGTATATACTAATAGATTGGAAAACGGTTTAAGAAAAAGAGCTTTGTAGTAAAATAGTTTTGAAATCGTTTGGAAAAAAGGATTTTAATATTTACTACTAGTATAGAAAACCTTTATATTTTTAAAGTGACAAATCACAAAAATGATTGTAGAAACAATCAATCACAAGAATTCACATACGAAGATGTGAATGGAATCCAAAAAAATCGATACTGAATCCATCAGAAAGTATGTTCACAAAAATCCCGAAGAAAATGTCATCAAAGTTGCTAATAAATGATAGCAACAAATTGGGGAAATGATCAAGAATCGATTAAATTAGGAAACCAAGTCAGTTCACTAAAATTTCACATTCGAAGACGTGAATAAAATCCAAAGAATTCGATTCCAAATTCATCAAAGTAGGAATACCCAAAAATTCCAGAAATAGAAGTTATCAAAATCGACAAAGGTGATAACAATTAATTAGAAAAGAAGAATCGATTATCAACTGGAAAAACAAAGCAAAACGAGCAGAAATGCATAAATGACTTCAACAAAAGTAAGAATCAAGTCAATGTCGAAGTCAACAATTAATAGCCGCAGTCGAGTACAAAATGATTCAATCATCATTATCAAAGAAACCAACGGCAAACAAAATCAGAGTCTTAAAAATCAAGAAATTAGCAATTTCTCAAAAACAAAGTGACCGAAGTCGAATGGAATTCAAGATGAGGAAAACACAAAATATCAAGTTCAAAATCGCTGAGATTCAAACTAGATGTGAATGAGAAATCAAAATGACTCAATTTGTAACTGGTCCAGCTATTTATTCATCACAGTGTAACAGGTACACAATGACACTCATAGCATAGAACAAAAGTGGAACAAAGTCCAAAAGTCAAAATGGCTTTAATTTGCCAAATTAAAACAAAATCAACATCGGCTAAATCAATTCAAAGCCGAAAACACAAGAATAAGCGTTAGGAATTCATACCTAACAGTCAAAAATAATCATATGTAAAGATGAGAGATAAACATCGACAAATAGTTGTAACACATGCTCCATCTAAGTTATGTTTTATAATTGTCCTAAACCCCAGGCTCTGATACCAAGCTGTGACGCCCCACCTCTATACCCACGCTAGCCAAGAACACTACGGTGTAGTGCTGTCAACTAGCACGGAGAATAAGGCTGTTGAGGAGCGACCATCTATGTAATTGCTTTGTGCGAGCACCGATATGTCAGATAATAAAACATGCATTTCATTTTTTTAGAGGAAATCCGACATACTGATACAAACTCAAAGCTACTACACAGTGGCTATAATAGTTTAGGACAATAGATATAAAAATAACACAGATAACATAAATGCGGAATACAGATGGAACGAAAAGTCTCATATATATAATAACTGATATCAGTTACAATACATTTGACACAATACAAATGATACAACTACAACTGTCGACTCAAGAAGTTATATATACAAGTACATTATCGACTAATATACATGAATACATTATCATCTTAAAACAGACACACTGACTATTACAACAAGACGAAGACCACTTCAAATGATATAAAAAGTCTTCATAGCTCTAGCAGCAACCCAAAGCTAAAAATCTACAACATGTAAATACTCGGTCTGACCCGAGTATTAAATTCAAAAGAAAATAATACACGGGTCAGTCTAATTCAAACTCAGTTATTAATGCACAGAAGCAATAACAATCAAATTTCAAATAGACGAAAGTCACAGAAATTCTCCGTCTATCCGACTCTTTTAACAAAGAAATCGGATAACGAAAATTTTAACACTAAACAGTGTTAAACAATAAATCAGCAGATTTAATACATCAACAGAGATAGATGAAAAGATTTCTAAATGAAGATGATTTAGAAAAGAATGGAATTGCCGAAAACAGCGATTAACAACAAAAATAAACGAGAATGAATGGAACTGATCAAGCAAGTGCAGCAGGTACAAAGACAAGGGCAGGCTGCAACTAATATTAAAAATTATGCCTGTACACAGTGAAGTGAGATACACATGAAGCAGCATGACTGTACAAACTATATACAAAAGAGAATATGCTATGTAGTGAAGCAAAACAGGTCAAGGGTGAACACACGAGAAGTCATAGGTCAGGGATGCAAGAAGTCAGGGATCAAAGATCAAACATGCAACTACAACACAACTACACAATATATATATAGTCTCAAGTTAAAGACTGCGACTCTACGACCACTACGAGTGATCACGTAACCAAGAGCAGACACTACTGGAACTGTCTTGAAGGCCAGAGAATTCAAACTACAACATCAAGTACGACACATATGTACGTAGTGTATAGGTATACTAAACTGGTTCATGCTAAAGACACATATGCACGTAGTGTATATAAAGGAAATGTGGAGTCAACTCAAATGAGTTCGAAAAACGAAACCAAATGCATTAGTGCCATGCAATCCAACAAGGCACGACTGCAACTAAAAAAAACTAACTGCAGTCACGACCGAAGACAAAAGGGCAAACTGCAACGTGAATAGCAGCACATTCAAGGTGCACCAGGCTAGTTCGAAATGAACACAGGGATAATTCCAGGGAAACAAAGCATATAAGGGTACCGGGGAGTATGCAACCCGACCATCAAAGTGTAGACAAAGTGAAGTCAGTGCCAATAGTAATGACAGCAACTCCATCAAGTCGTAATTCAATCCCAAAATACAGTCAATCATTCCAATAGAAAAGAAAATGCAATTCGAACATACATATATACATATCAATTAATGTATATACATACGTCACAGCATACATATGTATGAAGACTAGAATGCAACTGGGTGCAAACAGTTTCCAAATCATGAATGTACGAATTGTACATATGTATTTAATACTGTAACTGGACAGTATTAATTTCATAGTCTAGAACAAGGCAAATGCCAAAGTCGAAGCACATAGGCGAAAGCAGCAAATACATGTCCAGATGAATCAAATGCAACAGTGCATCTAACTCTACTGGGATGAATGTACCAATATCAACATGGGTGCAAAACAAATGCAAACAGGTCAAGATATATAGGTATGCAGTGACAAAGTGGATCAAAACAATTACAAAATGAAGTAGTGCAATGCAGACAATTCAACAACAGTGCAACAAGTAAGGCATCACAAAATCAAGGCAGAGGTGCAGACTACAATATGAGTCAAGCAAATGTATACAGTTCAGACAACAAGTCAGAGGTGGGCAACATGAACTCATAGGGACAGTGCAATCAAAAGCACATATATGCAGCAGCTACAAACAAGTAGAGATGAAACAATGCAAACTACATAATGATCGAAATCAAGAGTGTCAATATGATCAAGTTTGCAGTTAAAGTCAACAATAGGTCAAAATAAATGTCGTGGGGATGAACGAGAAACAGTTGACAACTGTTCGAAAAATGCTCAGGGATGATCACGAAAATGGACAGAATCAACTACAAGGTATGCAAACAAATATGGAATGGAATGCATCTACAAGTGCGGATGGCCAGAGTCGAAACTCACAGTGAAACAATGAAGTGCACAGTTACAATGATGCATGATAAGCAATGGCAAAAAGATGGCCAGAGACGAAGCTCACAGGGGCCAGTAATCCAAAGAAATAAATCACAGTAAAGTCAATAAGGAACCACACGACAAGGCCATAATTTACAGTGAAAGGCCAGAAACAAAACTCATCATAAAACCCAGTCGAAAATCAAAGGCCACAAAACAAAATAACAGACAAGTTCGAACAAGTTCGAACGGTTCGAAGTAGATGTGAGTAAGGGGAATTACTCACCTTTCACCGAAGCAAAGACGAACGAAAATTTATGGAGATCGACTCCAGAAGCAAGCATCGAACTCGTCGAAGTAGACAACAAAGAATTCATCTCGAAATCGATCGAACCAGGCAACATCAGAAACATCCAACAATCGATCGAAACAATCACGTGCTTCGACATACAAAGCCCACAGATCAGAGCGCAAGAGGAACGAAAGCCCTAGCAAGCATCGAAAGAACGAATGAGGCCAAGCCCTAATCTGATCGAGAAAACGAAGAGGAAATCATCGCCATTTTTATTCGAATGATTTTTGGGGCTTAGGGTTGAACGAATGAAAAGGTAAAGGAAACGGTGATTTTTATTTATCACGGCAAAAGGATAAAGCATGGGCCGAAACAAGTTTCAAAGCCCAAACTATTTTAACAAAATTTTCAAAAGAACTTCAAATTGATTTTTAAATTTCAATCGCAATTATAAACGTCTAATATCGAAAATCGATTGATGCAAAATACTGGGTTGTTACATAGTTGTTCTTAAGTCTTTTCCTGAAGCCTCATCTTGAGAAACGTAAGTATTAAAATTTGTTTTTTTACGCGTAATTTTTATTTTAATAATATTTCTTATAACATGAATATCTTTTGCATATAAACTTCGATTCACACGCGATTTCTTCTGTTGGATCCGTATTTAAATTCCAGACAACATGAAATTGATTTAGTTGAATTTAGAGATTGTTTAGTTTTGCATTTCTGTTTGGATTTTTATGGGCTAAAATCAAAGGTGAGTGTTTTAACCCACTCACAACTTCTAAAATTTCTTATGTTTGTTAAATTAATTTATGATGTGATTAGGAAATTATTTATGACTGTTTGATATATTTAAATTGCCATCCATATTAATTTGTATCCTTTCGAATTATATTGTTATTTAATTTATTTGCCACTTGAATACCTGTTATTGTAAATTAGTAAATTGCTGATATTTATTTGGTTGATTTGGATGATAATTATGGTGGATGTTGATTGTTAATATTGGATGATTGGATGTTATGTTAATATATATATATATATATACACACTATTATCACTCTGTAAGTTCCTTAAATTATTATTATTTGAAAATCGTTATGGGTTGAAATGATAGACTCGAGCGATTTTATGAATTCTTATATTTATTCGGGATTGCGGTTGAAATGATATATAACCGTAAAATTTTAAATTGTGGATTGAAATGATAAATATTTGTATCACTTGACCCTAGGGTAGAGAATTATATATGGACATCGGATCGGTTAAATTAAATGATTTTAAAATCCTTAATCTTTGAATGGAATTAAATGATATTTTGAAGTAAAATTTGATTTATATAAATTGAAGTATTTTTCGAAAATCAAGTTTATGTATGAAAGGGAAATTTGGTTTGTTGATTTGGAAATTGAAATTGGTCTAAATGTGTTGAAATGAAATGAATAGTTTAATTGGATATAAATTCCAAACTTATATATTTTAATATAAACTGTTTTAAAAGAATATATCATTTTAAAATTTCTAATTATTCAAATTTTCAAATTTACTAAACTATTTAACTAATATTAACTATATAAAATTATTTTGATCTGTTTTAAACCATTTTAATTCATTTCAAATATAATTAATCTATTTTAAAGCTATTTAATCTATTTTAATTACACTTAATCTAATTTAAATCCACTTAACTATATTAAATCAATTTAAAAGTATTTTTAACCTATAATTAAACTATTTATAACTATTTTAACTATTTATAATTATTTAAACTATTTCTAAATTTCCAGACTAAGTAAAGTGGAAGTGTTTAAATGCGATTCATTATTTTAAAAGAGAATAAATTGAAACAATGATTTTGAAGTAAGGTTTTACCCTATTTTGGAAATATGACTATGGAAGAAATTATGACTTTTTGAAAGAAAATATAATTCCAAAATATAATTTCAAAGTGAATATGATTTGAAAGTAAATACGATTTCGAAAGTATTATGATATTTGAATATGATATTTTTATATCAATTATGAAATGATTTTTGAAATGTAAAAGAACCATCCGGTGTGTAATAAGCGATTGGTTGTTAAAGAGGTCGGGATCGGATATTGTCATACTTTCTGCCAATACCGAAAACCACTTTAACAACTGTGTACGTGGTGGAGATTCCAGAAATGAAGTAGGATGGTTTGGTGAACGATTCCTATATAAGGTATGACGTGACCCTGACTCCCGTGAGTCAACTTAGATGTGACTAAAATCAGGAGCTATACCGAGCTAAGTGAGGTCATTCCTCCTATCGGGCATATTTCTTCGATACTATATTCGTATTTTTTTGTGATTGTTTGGTGGCCACCCCTCGATTTTGATATGGGAGTGTGTCCGAGGTGGGCGGTAGTAGCTGTTATGCGTTACCACCAGTCCGGGAGTGCAAATGGTATATCTACCCTGGCATCTCCTCCCATGCCGTGTTCACATGCCCTAGAACGCCTTCTACGAGTTTGTTTTGTACCATACCTATGTGATGTCCTCTGGGTAAACCTCCAGTTTACGGAGGAGCGTACGACATTATATAGACTACGGAAATATATAAAATGTGTTAAGGAGGATATGGGTAACGCCGTAGCGCTATTTTAATAATTTTACTTTACAGTAGACATATTATAATAGCGTATTGTACTACATAGTAGATAGTTTAATGGATCCTCAAGAGATGTGAATCATGAACATCTCTTGAGTTACTGCACTCACGTAAAACACTGAATAGGAGATGTCAAAACCCGTAAACATCTCCGATGCCGTTTACACTCATATTTATTTACCGTTAATTTAACTTACATAAGATTTTTTAGTTCTGACTCAGGTGTTTTGTCTTTTCAATTCGCTCGGGTCAGCTTGAGCATTTCAGGATTTGAAGACCTTATTTCTAGAGGACGAAGACGAAGATTGTATTATTATTATTTATTATATTTCATTGCATCATGTATTCCGCTGCATTATTTATTATTCTCTGGTATGTGAACTCTGATCTGTGTTGTACAAGTATAATCAAAAGTTTTGTAAAACAGCTTCATGAACTGTTTATTTGATTATTATATTTTGTCATTCCGTTGCAAGATTCTGTTTTGTTTTTTTTCTTCTCTCTCTTCTTTTTCTTATTCACCCCAATAACGATCCGCCCTTCTGTATGGTTTGAGTCGACATGTGTGTCTGCTTAAAACGTACGAAAAGGCAGGATGTTATACTTATGATAATAACATTTCTATTGTTTCAACCACCTCTGGTAAATAATAAAGAGTTATACAAAAAATGATATTTATCATGAACTCATATAACATCCAAGTTACAGAACTTGGATTAACTTGGAAAAAAAGTACCGTGATTTGAGCATTATTTGGATTAATCATCAAAATTACCTCTCATCTTTAGAATCAATAGATTAAGATCTATTTGAAACATATTTATCATATATTTGAACTACTACACTAAAACTACTAATTTAAAAGAAGCATTTAAATTTATATGTTTGTAACCACATACCACATCCATAAGAAGAGTAAGAGAATGGACGACTGAATCAGGTTGCTAAATTTTTGTTACTTGGCTGTGTCATCGGCCTTTGAGGAGTAAGATCCTAATTTAGCCCCTTCATATTATCCCTATCATGGTGCTCAATAAGAACTGTAGTATCCAGTTAAATGTATAGTATATATGCTTGTTGATTTAAGACAAAATTTAGTGTAAAATATGTAGAAAAAATCTTGAGAGAACGTATATTCAACCTCTCAATCCCACATAGCTCCATCTTCAGCGTACGTTATACTATAAATTTAAGGGTTTTGCTATAAAATTTCCTATACAGACATGCTAGATATTCACAAGCTAATGCGTAATGTAAATTTTGTTTTGGATTATTCAAACAAATATTTATGAATCTCATGACTAAAAGTATACCGATATCTCGATGGTAAAATTTATAAATCATACGAGCATATTATTCAGCTATTCATGTTCCAAAACAATATGTAAAGAGTGTAGGCTAGAAGCACTATATGTTGTATTGTTTCTCCTCCAAAGTTTATTCCATGCACACATGATGGTATCAACATTTGCCCCTTTGCATAGTAAATGAGAGAGGTGATCCTTACTTAAGGGTGATGACTATCCTTGCTTCCACAAAGGCGATGATAATAATAACTTGGAGCCCAAATCCTTTCTTCTAAAAATGTAACAAATCTTTCTCAAATTTATCGGATCGATCAAGCCATTTACAAATAAAATTCAATGATTAATAACAAATATCCATTAGATAACTCTAGATATTCTTGTAATCAAAATAAATAACATTGACCATAAATCTATAATACTATAATTTTTATCTATATGATATATTACCTTTCAGCTTATATCCAATTGAGTAGTATAATCATAAATGATATGAAACTAGGAAGCAATAGCCAATTTTTAATTTAGATATAACTTTTATAATTACTAATGATCATACAAAATTGTGAATGTTATGCAGCACTTTGTCCAATCATATAATTACTAATGATCATCCGGTCTAATGCTAATTCATTTTCAAATTTACAACAGAGAAGAATTCAATTTTACTTCAACTACCCCTAATAAATGCAAATAGTTAATTTAATAATGACAGAAATGGCAATGTGATATTTATACTTTAGATATTTGTATTATTATTTATCCTGACAATCCATTCAATATATTTGTAATAGTATTCATCATGACAAATTGATTGCAAATCGAGGCTAACATATAAATAGAAAAATAATGTTTTGAGTGAGCAATTAGCATTATCTACAACCGCATACATTAAAATGCATTTGTCACATAATATATACCACTTTTTTTATTATATGGTACTATAAACATTTATTGTCAGTTCAATATAAGCTACTATGCTTCAAATTTCTATGGCCATATAAAAAACAGTATGTGTAGCATCTCCCCATTTTTGCCTTTAGGCATCTAATTTTCGATAAAAGCTTATCAGGTCAAATCCAAGGCCATTAGTCAATATTTAATTTGCCCGAGGTATGTTCTACCATCTGTATCGCATTCAAGAATCTACGTGCTTGGCATGGGTTAAAATGGATCCAGTCCAAATCTGTCACTACACCATAAACGATGTTTTGATACGGCTAAAAGCCGTATCTAATCGAATTAGATACGACTTTTAGCCGTATCAAAATATGACGAGCTTATTATTTTGATACGGCTATTAGCCGTATCTAATGGGACAATTAGATACGGCTTAAGGCCGTATCTAACGGGACAATTAGATACGGCCTTAAGCCGTATCTAATTGATACATTAGATACGGCTTCTGGCCGTATCTAATGGGACAATTAGATACGGCTATTAGCCGTATCTAATGTATCAATTAGATAAGGCTAATAGCGTATCTAATGTATCAATTAGATATGGCCTTAAGCCGTATCTAATTGTCCCATTAGATACGGCCAGTAGCCGTATCTAAGTACTCAATTACACATACATATATAAAATTCCGCACTCAAATGATATTAGAAAACAAATAATATTATGGGCAGTGCACATTCAAATGATTCAATAATCCGCATTGCAGTGCATAATAACTTAACAATATCATTACATAACACGAAAAATAGTACATACTAGCATTTAGTACAAATATGAAGTTAAGCTCAAAACAAGAGCTACACAAGTCACAATATCAATACAAAACCTTAAGATGTTCAATAGAACATAGAGTATAACATTTATAACAGTGTCTCTGGCTAAACCTTTTGCAAATGAATTACTCCAAGTCTCTTGCTACACTTCTTGCTAAACCAAATAAAATTAGCTAGCACCAAAGATTGCATAAAGATCATTCCTGATTCAACCTGCAAACATAAAAATGGGTATAAATTATAGTAGTACAAAAGACAGTTTGAGAAGTTTGTGTCATACCAAAAAAATAAACGCTAATGACAGTTTGAGAAGTATATTTGCTGATACCATGAAAAGAGAACAAAACTCAAAACTGAGAATTAAAATATAAAGGAGAATCAAAAGTTCAAAACAAAATCACCTCAAAATTTTCAAACTGGAAACCAACCTGAAAACAAATCAAGCTTCCTTTCAAATCTGTTTCAAGCAAGTTTAAAATCAAAACCTGGAAAGTAAACTAAAGGCCACAAACATGATTCTAAGATGCAATTCAAATTCAAAACAACAGTTTGAGTTCCAGTTTGGAAATCAAGACATGCAGTAAATTCAAGAAGCAAATTCAAGTTCAAAGGCAACTCAACATCAAGATCAACTCAGTTACAAACCAAAATCAAAGTAAACCAGAAAACCAAGTTTTCCCAATTTTTCAAAAATCATTTATAGGCAAAACTTCAATGTTCTTCTCTATTTAATGATTTCAGGTGAGCAAACTACCTTTATAAACCCTTAAAACTAATAGAAAATGAAAAAAAAAAGAGTTCAGATGCTGAAAGGAATGATATCTTTGCTCTTAATGTCTAATCAGATGCTACTTTGCCATTTTTCTCATGCAAATTACAGTTAATGAAGCTGCACAAATTGATATATAAATAATTAAATACTGAATAAGCATTCGGGAAATAGTTTAACTATGGCGAGCCCATCTCCTACAAACTCAGTCCAATGCTTCGGCCGCAAGAAAAACGCTGTCGCCGTCACCCACTGCAAAGCAGGACGCGGTCTGATCAAGGTAAACGGATCCCCAATTGAGCTAATCAAACCCGAAATTCTCAGGTACAAGGCGTTCGAACCCATTCTCCTTCTTGGCCGCAACCGCTTCGCTGGTGTTGACATGCGCGTTCGCGTCAAAGGCGGCGGTCACACCAGTCAGATCTACGCTATCAGGCAGAGCATAGCGAAAGCTCTTGTCGCATACTACCAGAAATTCGTCGATGAACAACAAAAGAAGGAAATTAAGGATATTCTTGTTGCCTATGATCGTACTTTTCTTGTTGCTGATCCCAGGCGATGTGAGCCCAAGAAGTTCGGTGGACATGGTGCTCGTGCCAGATTTCAGAAATCTTACCATTAAGGTTTTGTTTTGTTTTTATTTGTACGCTGTCTCGATATGAACAATTAAGTAGCTTGGTATCTTTTTTATATGAAATGCCTGTTTAAGATGTGTGCTAAGTGACTGGTTTCAGTTGGTTTATATTGAATTTTGCTTTGCCACAATGTCATTTACATCTATGTGAAAACTCGAACATCATTGTTATGTTTGTTCTAGGTGCCTACTTAATTGGTGCTCCCAAATTCTTATATCTTCAGGCAAGACTACCTGTTTGAAGCCTTTTGGAGGTAACTGTGGTTGAATAATTGGTCACTATTACCTCTTTTTGGGGAGAACATAGAAAATAATAATCATCCTTTTTAGGTTCATTCCTTCATCTGTTGGAGAAGCTATTAGCATTTCTTACCTATTTGTCGGAGTATTGTTAAATGAATCATTTAGGCTTATTTATTTATATATTTAATTTAGGCATATTGGTTAGTCGTCAAAACTGTAATTTGCATATTGGTTTATCTTAAGTTAATTGAGATCTTAATTTAATTAAGAGGTTAGGATTAATTAGTTAATATAATTAATTTAGAATAATTACCCAATGTAATTTAAAAAGAATTAATTATAAAATTACTTAAAACTTAATTTATATTTTGTTCTTAAAAAAGTCAATATGAGATTTTGTTTTTTTAAGATACTCTTTAAAATCTAAATTGTTATTTAATTTATAACTAGTGTTTGAAAACTAATTAAAATTAATTAAAGAAATTGCATATATACCTGCTCCATCATCTAGAGATATCGAATAAGACACTTCGGATGGCACACATATCCACCCACTCTAACATCAGCAAAGGTCTCTGCAAATTGATGATTCATTTTGCTGGTTCTCTCATCTGGTAGCAGTATACTGTCCAACACCACTTTTTCGTGTGTGGATGGTACAGATTTCCCATGGATGTTGGATAATGTAGAATCTCAGCATATAGTACCTGTTGCAATAAAAGGGAATATTTATTATTATTTAAGTTTTCTACTTATTATGTCATAAATGTTTGAATGTTAAAAATACATGTTCCTATTAATTCTAAATCAGAGTTGAGGATTTCACATTTTTGATTGTTCGTAACATTGGTCGAATCCTAGAACTGCGAAGCAATGAATTCAGGAGCATTGAATTGTGTGGCGCATCCTCCATCAGAAGAATTGACCGGTGCACGAATTCCCTGTTCAATATTTCCCACCATGTTGATCAAAACCTCCATTTGCCCAGACAAATTTCCCACCGTACTCTCCAAACTTCCCAACCTCATTTTCAACTCATCCTGCTCGCCATGAACATGTCGGAGTCGTTTCACTACACCACAAAGGCTAATTAGGCAGTGCTTAGGGCCGTATCGAAAGTCATTAGGCACGGCCATAAGCCGTTTAAAAAATAAGCGTGTTTAACCATTGGATACGGCCCATGGCCGTATCTAAATCTCCAATTAGATACGGCCATGGACCGTATCTACTTGTCGAAATAGATACGGCCATGGACCGTATCTAACTGGAGAAATAGATATGGCCCATGGTCGTATCTAAATCTCCAATTAGATACGGCCCATGGCCGTATCTATTTCGACAAGTAGATACGGTCCATGGCCGTATCTAACGGGAGAAATAGATACGGCCCAAGGCCGTATTCTCCCATTAGATACGGCCATGGGCCGTATCTAATTGGATAGTTAGATACGGCCATGGACCGTATCTATTTCTCCAGGTAAAATAAAAACTCCATTTCAAAATTACTGATTCCGTTTGTACACTTAAAATAAAACTCAAAGCATTATGTTAACTTCATTCTCAATCCGTTATAGTTCAAACTCAGCAAATAAATATTATACTTCATTCTCAACCCATCACATTTCATTCTCCGCAAAAGTATAATACTTTAATACATTACAACACATAATGGTTTAATACATTAAACTTCATTGTCAAGTCATCACCGATCACAGCTCAAACACAGTAAATAAATGTACAGCAACACATACAGCAAAGTTACATACAATACAAACTAGAAGATATACATCGAGTACAAACTACAACGTTCAGCAAGGCAGGCATTGCAACTGAGCTTTGGCCCCAACCTATATCCATCCCTCTTCTGCTGTCACCTTGTTTTTGCTGGGCTTAAGCAATATCTTTGTTCCAACCTAGATGTGCAGTTGAGAAAACTGAGCATCTGAGGTAAATTTGTTATGTCAAAATTAATGTTTTGGGGGTGGGTTAGTTCATGTATCATTTTTTTTTCATACGCACAAAGTTAATTATTGAAGAGATGATACATTTGCATATAAATAAAGTTCTTACCTATAAAAGTGGATCTGTCACTGGTGTAACTGAAGTTGAAATGTGTAGTTGTAGAGAGGGTCTGTCACTGGTGATGGTCAGTGTGATGGTTTGTGGCAATGTAATTGCAAGAGGAAGGAGATATGTAGGATGATTTGTGATAAAGAGGCAAGTTAAGTACTGTAGGCTGGGGTGGCAGTTGAATATGTAAGTGGTTGATGTTTGCAGTGATGATGTTGAGGAGGCATGGCACGATGGAGTGAAAAATGTGGGTTGAATGTGGTTTTTGGCGTTGTAGTTTGTAACTGTAGTTGTTTTTGTAACTGCAAGAGGAGTAGAGTAGTTTGTAACCGCAAGAGGAGGTATGGTTATAGAGGAGTAGAGTGGACTCAGAGGAGGTGTGAATGTCAAGGCAAGGTGGGTTGAATGGCAGTTTGTGATGATGGTGGGCAGTGAACAGGGGAAGAGGCGATGAACAAGGGAAGTTTGTGCACAGTGCACAGAACAGTAACACTGTCTTTTTTTTAATATTTTAGAAAATGTAAACAAGGGAAGAAAATTGAAATGTAAATATAAAAGTGGCAATGCAATAAACTAGTTTTATCTGAAATTGTGTATGTTGTCTTTTTTAATAGAAATATGCAGATGTAAAAAGGAAACCATCAAACAACAAAATCAAAATGCACACAAACAAAAACGAAAACAAACTTAAACACACAGAGAGCTTTGTTAGTTGCTGAATAACTAGCAAAATTGTTATTTAGGAATAGGCCCTTCGAATTTGAACTAGCAAACAAAAGGAAAAAGTGAAGATTTCTTAATAGTATCCGACTAAGCTCTTAATATTGACCTCAAAACTATACGAGTTAAACTAACACAAGTCAAACGAAGTAATAAATGGTTCCATAAGTCAACATAACATGAGATCAGTTAACAAATTTTGCCACCCTCAGAACCCTAATGTCAACCTATACAGGTTGTAATATAGGCAACATGGTCAGTATGTGAACTGAGTTAGACATACTTTTTGGAATATTTGATAATAACACATATTTTTGTAGAAAGTACCGTGTTTATAACCTAATAAAGGATTTTGTTCCAAAAATAGTTATATTTCATGATTTGTTGTATATGAAAAAAAGGTAAAATCTAAGGTCCTGTTTGGTTTGCTCTTTTCAAATAATTTTCAATTTTCAGTGAAAATTCATTTCTTTTACCATTTTGCAAAATTTATTTTGAAAAATTATCATTTTTTGAAAATGGGCTTGATATATAAACTCTAAGCAAATGTCTATCGAGTCAATGAAATTAAGGATGTGTTTTATTTGTAGCCATTCAGTTCTATCAGCCCAAAGCAGTAATTTTGATGGTTTGATACAAAGTATGTGTTTTATTTGTATCCATTCAAGTATACTTCTATTATTTGATTGATTTATAAAAACCTTCCTGGTGTGGAGTCTTGTACGTCAGGGATCTTTATTTTTTATTTATTTATTTTCCCTGTATTCCCTTTTTTTAACAGTTTAAATTATTGGAGCAAATATCTTACCAGAGTTTAACCATGAAAGATACTTATAAGTAATTGTTACCAGACTCTGTCTAGTTAACCAAATAACCTGCATAAACTTTCTATTTCAAAAATTATAGGTCGGTAATGAAAAGATAATAGTTTCAAGTAAAAAAACGCGTAACTGTATGAGTTGAAAACAAATCTATTTTTATTTTCTTAGGTTTATAAACTCATAAAAGAGATAGAAAGAAATGCAAGGAAAAGATTTCAAAACAAAAACAGGATGTACAGCAGGCATTGTTGCAAGCTAAGGAGGAGCATGCTGCAATGGTATGTGCTCCCAAAGATATTTACTACTTGAATGGAAGTCAGGACTAGAAACTAGAAACTCCCATTTGTACACTTAAAATAAATATAAATAAATTATTATTAAAAGGGTCTTATTCGTTGCCTGAAACAAATACTCCAACTTCCATTTGTAATGGGTAACATGACTTAAAATAACATTATCAAAAGACTCCCAATTTGGTTAAAGAGGTTTTTGATTTGGGTGACCGTTGAATTTTGAGTAGATTTTCAACAAGGAATTGCGGAACATGGTGTAGAAAAATTACATTCTATGGACGGTTGCTGAAAATTTTCTTGTCCCTTAACAGAATTTAGAGTCAAAATAAAAATAAATTACTAACTGAAAATGTCTTAAATGCGTATCTCAGCTCTTTGCAAGTTCCTATAGACGCTGATGTATTTCATGTAATTACTTCTATTTGTGAAAGTACCTCCTAATTCTCAAGTAGTCAAAGAAACGAAAGAAGCAAACATGACGTCTGGGAGGATTTCGAACCAACACAGGTGCTTCTGACATATTTTGTAAACAATGTTAATCCTATTTTGCATTATCTTACCTTGATATTAATATATGAAATAACATTTGAAAAATGTTCTTGAGTTGAGATTTATGTATCCTTGCACCATACTTGTAAGAAAGATATATTGGATATGGACATACACTTTGCTACTAAGGAATGACATGTTAAAGATAAATAATTTTTGGATGAGCTCACATACCTGCTAAAGATATCGAATCATAATCTTCGGATGGCACACATACCCACCCACTCCAACATCAACAATGGTCTCTGCAAATTGATGATTTATTTTGTTGGTTCTCTCATCTGGTAGCAGTATATTGTCCAAAACCAATTTTTCATGTGTGGATGGTACAGATTTCCCATGGATTTTGGACGATGTAGAATCTCGACATACAGTACCTATTGCAATAAAATTTATTGTCTAGATCTATCCAACAAAATAACTACATCGAAAACAAGTAAGAATAAAAAGCAACTAATAAATACCTGTTGCTATTATGTCTAGATCAGAGTTGAGGATTTCACATTTTTGATTGTTCACCACATTGGTCGTATCCTGGGATTGAGAAACAACGAATTTAGAAGCATTGGGTTGTGTGTTGCGTTCTCCTTGTTCTATGTTTCCCACCATGTTGATCAGAAGCTCCATTTTCCCAGACAAATTTCCTACTGTACTCTCCAAATTTCCCACCGTACCCTCCAAACTTCCCATCCTCATTTTCAACTCAGCATTGTCTCCACAAACATGTTTCAATCGTTTATGTGCAATAGCAGAAGCCTTAATATTAGTCTTTGGTATGACGGTCCCAACACCGCGGCTCCTACCCCTTGTATCCTTTCCCATCACTTGTGATACGATATCTTCATCCACTGTCAATTTTTCTTCATCACTATCGGTGATCTTTTCCTTCAATTTCGCAATTTGATCCTGAGATTGCATAATACTTATATGGACACATAGTGCATAAAAGAAAGAAAATTGCTCATGTTTAACTTTAGGAGCAAAAATAACTTACGAAGTACGATGAATTGGCATCTGATATGCTACCATCTTTTTTCGTGTGCGTCTTCTCCCATACATGACGACGGTTGATATTTGCAGATGGATTTGCAACGATCTGCAATATATAAAATATGTTAGTTGTGATTTTTATCATTTTGAAAAAAAAATGAATATAACTTACCATTTCGTGTTCTATTCTAGCGTGACTTTTACGGCCTGCATGGTGAGCATAACTGAGCAATGATCTATTTTTTTTGGCTAACTCCCTTCTTCCGCTCGCTTCAGGCGTTGCTTCATTTTTTATGAACTCGTTCCAATCTTCTTGAGCAATTGTAGGTGGACAATTTTTCATTCGTTCTTCGTCATTGTCGAAAGTGTCATAAAAACTTGCTCTCAAGTTTTTTTTGTGTCTCCTAAAAGCCTCGGACATTCTTTTTAAAAATATTTCCTTTGAAAGTGGGTCGAGCGCATACATTTTCTGCAAAAAGTAAAATACATAAACAAGTTAATCAATTCTATTAGACTTAAAACGGGTTTCAGAAACCGACTGTAACAGGTAGTGCATATACATTACAAATAGAGTGACTGACCATAAATATTTTTTAAATATCGTCAGAAATGAATCAAAGTAAAAACTTACCACCAATTGGTTCCAAACATCATCCTTATATGTACCGGGTACTTTGTTCCAACTTATGTATGATATCGGCACATGAGCTCTTACTAGTTTACCCAGCATAGTGGCGATTTTTCCAGCGTTTTCTGAGACTGAAATACCAAATAAGTTTTGATCAACTATTTTTTCTTCTGAACATGATGAATGTGATGATGCTGGATTTTGTGACATAACTGTAAAATGCTGGATTTTCTGAATACCAAATAAGTTTTGATCAACTCAGCTGCCCTAAAATAAAAATGAAATCAACATCAGTGTAAAATTTGTTGTTTAGCCAATAAAAGCGTTCTCATCAACCATCAATTCATGGCAATAACAAAAGTAAAAAAGCAATAACAAAAGAAGAACTACTTGGATTTCAAATTTGACTACAATCAACTAATGAAAATGGTTTAAATTTGTAATTTAGATTCCACGTTTAGTTTTAAAAATAAATCCCCTTTTATCTACAAGTCTATAAAAAACATACTATCATGAAACTTTTCAATATAACAGAAACCAACAACAATATAGACATTTTAAGAAACCTTCTCTTTATGTGAATTTTTGTTTGGTTCAATGATATCTCAAACTCCTACTACCCCAAGGAATAGGAATTCAAACGAGAAATGAAGCATTTAACAATTCATCAGTTAACAAATGGTTTTGGTAAGGTCTTCTAATTTTTCATTATCTTCAAAAGCCGATTGATAGACGGTAGGAAACTCAATGTCATCCACATTTGTAGTCAACCGTTTTGGTGTATGCAAAACCACAGACCAACCGTTATTTTTTAAATCTGTTGAGTAGGACACTTGACTCGCTTCTGATGCAAGAATAAATGGCTCATCATTCACGCTATCTTTGCTCTTCAATTTCCCTAAATTAACCATGATCAAGTTTGAAACAGGATCTATTTTGCAACCATTGATCTTATCCTCGACCTTTACCCAAGCACAATAAAAAACTGTTTGTTTGAAGTTAGTGTAATCCAACTCAAGTATCTGCTGAATGACTCCGTAATACGTTGTTTTTGCTTCCTTATAATTTTTATCTTTACCACTCGCTCTAAATTTTGTAATTTCTTTCATGCATACACCGCTATCTTGTGTTACCATACGATTTTCGTACATTTTCGTGGAAAATAAAAAACCATTCACTTGGTACTTAGTATAACTAAGCGCCTTGAACTTCGGCCCATGCACTAGCCGCCAGAGAGTTGGATCAACATCGATGCACTTCAACAACTACATAAAATACAATAAATAAAACAAAACATGGTCACGAAGGTGTATTGCCAACTTATAAACACGTGAACTACTTAAGATGCTGTAATACCTCATTGCGTAACCATAGAGTAAAACTTTGAACGACTTCGACAGTTGTACCTCTGCCACATGATTGAAATCTAGTACTTTTCGCATAGGAGTTATACCTCCTACGGAAAACACATATCAAACCGAATACATAAATTGAATTAAAAAATGGAAATTCAAAACAAAGGTGTGAACTTACTTCTTCCATTCATCCAATCCATCATACTTATTAAGGACCCATCTACGTACTTGTTCAAACTGCACTTGGGTTAACGTTATATCTTTACCATTATCTAAAGGTATCTCACCAGCAAACTCATCGTCCTCGTCTAAAAACGCTTCGCGGGTATGTTTATGATTGCCATCACCTCCGTTTGGCATATATTCCATGCAGTAAAGGCTAGCTTCTTGTATGATATATCCTTCTGCAATACAACCTTCAATGTATCTTTTGTTGCGCACATATCCTTTATATGTTTTCATCAACCTGTGAATGTGATCAATTATATATTGTACATAATAGCTATTTCTATCGAATAATAATGTACATAACTGAAATTAGTTATTTACCGTTCAAAGGGATACATCCATCTATATCTGACAGGACCACAAATTAATGCTTCATCGGCTAAATGAACCATAAGATGGATACTGATATCAAAAAATGCAGGTGGAAAATGTTTTTCAAAAACACACATTGCTTTTACCAAACTAGCCTTTGCTTTTATAAGGTGTTCCCTATTGATCACCTTTGAGCACAAAATGTTAAAGAATAGACTAATACAATGAATAGCATTTCGCAGATCCTTATGTTGTGGATAAGAATGTTGAAGCAATACCGGAAGCAAATGTTGCATTATGACGTGGTAATCATGTGACTTCATATTTCTTAGTTCGGGAGGATTGATGCTCACATTGTTGTGGAAGTTTGAAGAGAATTTGTTGGGCACTTTCAGGTTTTTCAAAACGGTGCAAAACCGTATCTTTTCTTCTTTGCTCAAAGTGAAAGTTGCCTTTGGTATGATTATTTTATTTGTTTCAGGATCTTCCATCACCCACAACTTTTGTTTTATACCCATGATTTTCAAATCCTTGCGTGCATTGATGCCATCTTTTTACTTATCTTTATGGCCCATAATGGTGCTGATGAGATGCTCTGTGACATTTTTCTCCGTATGCATAACATCAATATTATGGTGAATCATATTTGCTTTCCAATATGGTAAATCAAAAAAGATAGACCTCCTGTACCATGTAGAAACATTGTCAACTTCTTCATAAATTGACTTTTTCCGTTTTCGACTAATTTATTCTTTGTGTTTACCAACTTTCATTTTGATATTCGCTACTTTCTTTTCAACTTCAAAACCAGTCAATGTCCATTTAGGACGTTGAAATTCTTGTTCGTTGTTGAAATTTGTCTTGTCGTATCGAAACTTGTGTTCTTTAGGAAGAAACATTCGATGTCCCATTTAACACACCTTCTTACTTTCAGGAAGATGATAAGAACAAGTGTTTTCCCCACAAACCGGACATGCAAAATAACCGTGAGTTGTACATCCCGATAAAGTCCCAAGAGCAAGGTGATCATGGATTGCCTACAACACCCTAGCTCTCATTGTGAATTCGGATTTATTTAATGAATCATATGTAACGACTCCTTCCCATAACTGCTTTAACTCGTCTATCAACGGCTGTAAATAAACATCAATATCCTTCCCTGGTTGTTTTGGCTCAGAAATCAACAGTGTTAACATTGAAAACTCTCGTTTCATGCACATAGACGGTGGAAGATTATATGGTACTACAATTACTGGCCAACAACTGTAAGGGTTAGATAGAGAAGCATGTGGATAGAAACCATCTGTTGCTATTCCAAGTGTGACATTTCGTGGCTCGACAGCAAACGTTTGGTCAAAATAATCCACGGCTTTCCATTGAGAAGTGTCACATGGATGACGCATTACGGTTGGATCAGACTTGGCACGACCATGCCAGGTCATCGCATCTGCTATCCATGGTACACTATACAATCTCTTCAATCTAGAAATTAAAGGAAAATGTCTTAATGTCTTTCGAGGTACTTTGATGCATTTTCTTTCTTCGTTAAATGATGTCATATATCTTGGTTCGTTGCAATTTGTACACGAAACTCTATTCGCATCATCTTTCCAGTATAATATGCAATCATTGATGCATGCATTATAAGTTTTGTAATTCATCCCAACTTGCTTAATTAACTTCTTCACGTCGGAGTACTTTGTCGGCAGCGTGTTACCTTCGGGGAGTAACTCCTTTATTAGTTCGAGGAGTGCAGTCACACCATTATTTGAAAAGCCATATTGGGTCTTCAAGCTATTCAGTTTCACAATGGTATACAGCTTTGTCAACCCTTTTGAACATGAAGGATACAGTGGCTCTTTTGCGCTACCAAAAAGTGATTTATACTTCTTACTTTCATTGGCCTGCCAACTGCCATCAACCGTAGACGGCTCTCCAACATTAGCATGATCAGACAACGGATTTTCAGGTTGAAAATGATGAAATCTATCTGCATTATTGACTAGATCTTCCATCATAATAGGTTCAGACTCGTCGGTACTTGTGGCATGACTAACTGGTTGTTGTTTTTCCTTCTCTACCTTTTTTTCCCCATGAAAATACCATACGGTGTATGATTGGATAAAACCCCATCTAAGCAAATGAAAATGAATGTCATCTAATTTGATCGTCTTCATATTTTTGCACCGAGTGCAAGGGCATAAATACACTCCTTTCTTACCACCATTTTCATCAACAAAACTAATAAACTTCTTCACCCCGTCTATATAGTATGTAGATCTTTGATCAGATTCATTTATCCACTTTTTGTCTATACTGAAAGACATATTGCCCTCCTATATCATATATATTAGAACATTAGACGTAAATATAATATATATATATATATATATATGAGTGTATATATAGGACGTACTCTAAAAGTCCCAAGTTTGATTTCATTGGCCTTAATTTTCACTTCAACTTTTTTTTTGTTTTAACTGAACAAGGCGTACGCTTTAATGTAATAATATAAGAATCTTTTTTGACAATCACAACTTCTGCAAGCGGTACGATTTTGTTTGTGGACGAGATATTTATTTCTGTTGGATAACATGGAATAAATCACTGTTTTCCGGAAAGATACACAGGATCATCCATATTGTAACACCAGTGCTATAAGCATGATCATAAAGTTAATAACCTGTTCTGCTCCAAAATTTGGATCGATATAAATCAATCAAAGACGGCAAATTACTTAGCTATTTAATAATAGAAGGCTGAGCAAATTATTATAAATGAATTTGTATCTTTATTTCACGTTAAAGAACGAAGAAATGAATGACAACAGTCGTCATAATCAAGCTAACGACGCAGAGAAAGGAGAGAGGAACAAGAAAATTAGGGAGGAAAACCTGGGCAAAAATCATCCCCATGCGATTTCCTCCCAAAACGCCAACAAAATTGTATTTTTATTAACTATGCGACCTGCCAAGTGACATTTCTTGTATCTTCAAAGTCTTCATAACACTCAGCTAAGCATTGGAATTGATTGCTAACTGAAGTGATTTTTTCTTGTTAAAGCTTGTCTTTGGGTCTGGAAATGCATTTGAGGGATTTTTGCTGCTCACTTCACATTCAGCTGAACCAATGTTACACTTTTAAATATTCGATAGGGGATCATTCAATTAAATAACTACTTCCTTAGCATGAAAAACTTTCTTTTCCTTATTTAATTTTTTCCTTCCCACAACCTTCTACCGATTTTGTTTCCTAACAGCAGAAAATTTTGCCTTTGCTCCTTGTATTTTCTTTTTCGTTTTGCTTCACTAAATCCTCATTGTCTTTATAATTTTCATCATTTTTTTAGCATTTTCATACTTGCAAGCAGATGTCTTGTGCCTAATATTTTTACAATATATACACATATCAGATTCCCATAGGTAACTTACTTGAATCTTTTGCACTTTTCCATCCATCAACTGAACAGTAAATTGTTCACTTATTCTTGATTAGGATTCACTTCAATCATGCACTTGGCATATGAAATTCTTTCAAGTTTCTCTGTATATTCATCCATACAAAGGAGTTTCCCAATTCTACTCGTCAACCAGTTAATCCCCAAATGTGAGCAAGCTTATATTATGTTTTCAAAGTTGTAAGTGAACGCAGTGGTTGTTGTTTGTGTTGTTTGTGATAGGTGCTTGATCGTGGATTGGCTGCTTGGTCGTGGAGTGGATTGGATTTGTGCAGTGAAATGTGGGTATATTCCGTTGTAATTGAAGTTGATGTGCAGTGTGATGGTGACTGAGTTGTATTGGGAGGAGGAGCAAGTTGAAGAAGTGAGGTTGGTGATTAGTATGGAGTGTGAAACCATGATCATTTGAGATGACATATGATTCTTTTGTTGCATTACTAAGGTACAAAAATAAAATGTATTATAATTTGATTGAATATCACAATGACTACAACTGCTTTGATTTGGTTATTTGGTTTGTTTGATATATTGGTTCATTAGACAATAATAATGTAATGTTTGAATTGCTTATAGTGTATTGTAATTTATATTCTATTATTTATATATATCTGTTTCTTGCTATACTTACAAAATTTATGTAGAAATTAATTTTTTTTGCTACACCAACTGTTTTCAAAAAATTTGCCATTACAACGGTGCTATTTTATAGCACCGGAGTAATGTCTATGCATTACCCCTCTCCTGATACTTGGCTTGCGCCATTAACACTAATTTTATCCACTTATACAACAATATCAAAACCATATACAATGTCAGAACCATATACAATATTAGCACCAAGCTGTAAATTATGCAAGGATAAAAAAATCCAATCATATTGAACCTCTACCAAGTTACATGGTTAATCTACGACTTTATTGAAGAAGCCACTTTGTTTTGTTATAATGAATACACCAACGAATTTTTACTTCAAGGACGATTGGGACAGTTCATTTGATTGTAAATTCATCTTTTCAAGATATTAAACACTTAAAGAAAGATCAATCATTGCAAGAAGAACTAATTTTTATTGCACAAATATTATTAGGAGTCGCACATCTATTCCCATTAAGTTCGTACTTTAACATCCATGTTCATCTAAAATAAAATCATTGAACTCTCATATGAAACCATTTCTGTCTACAAATAATATCTGCGTCATTCAATAAGATAAAATTAGTCTACAATATATCTCCGACGTTCAATAAGATAGAATTAGGCTATGATATAATGCTGAAATTTGATGTTTTTATACATGTGCAGTAATATGTGGAACAGTTTTTATTCATTTAGTTTACTCTCGAAACTTTAATTTTAATCAAAGCTCCTGGTTTCAGTAAGGCTACAAGCCCCAAGTTGAATTTGATTATTCCCCAAAACACAAACATAACACATGAATCACATCATTCAGCCCCAAGTTTATGCCTCTTAGGCAGCAACATAAAGCTAACAAATGAAGCAGACCCACTATTTGGAGCAGGACTTACTCAAGTATATCAGCAATAACATTATAAATTATAGTTGCTTAACATTACAATGGAGTAAAAAAAACTTTAAAACCAAGGCATTAAAGTTTTGTAACCGAACCTGAACTAGGGTAAGAAAAAACTTACCGAGTTTACCCACTATGTAGAAGCTCTCCTCAACTGGGCTAGCGAATTGAAGAAAGGAAACACTTAATTGTATTTGGCTGAACTTGCAATCAGAATATTCGACTCAGCTTAATCGAAACTGCAATTCATTCACTAGGTTAAAATATGAACTAAGAACCTAGAACAAAATCAAATTAGGGCATCATTTTAATGGCATAGGTGACAACCTGAAGACAAAACGATGAAGTCGACTGAAATAAAAAAAGGGAGGGAGAGTGTGCATTTTGGGGAAAATTTTCCCATGAAAAGAGGCACAGAATTTAATACGGCTACAAGCCATATCAAATATTAATACGGCTTAAAGCCGTATTAAACAATTTAGATACGGCTATAAGCCGTATTAAACAATTTAGATACGGCTATAAGCCGTATCAAATGCGCCGCCTACGGCAGCGCCAAAATCCTCTCTATGGTGTAGTGTTTCTGTGCAATGGCACAAGCCTTAACTTTAGTCTTTAGTATAACGGTCCCAACACCGCGGCTCCTACCCCTTGCATCCTTACCAAGCACTTGTGATAAGATGTCTTCATCCACTGTCAATTTTTCTTCATCACTATCAGTGATCTTTTCCTTCGCTTTCGCAATTTGATCCTGTAATATGATAATATTTACATGAATAAGGAATTTTAAAGAATATGCAAGTTAATATTTGTTTAACTTACAAAGTATGAAGAAGTGGCATCTGATATGCTACCATCTTTTTTCCTGTGTGTCTTCTCCCATACTTGACGACGACTGATATTTGTTGATGGACTAGCAACGATCTACAATACAAGTTGATGCAACGACATGAATATCCAATCACAATGTGTAAATCATTTGAATGAAAATGAATATAATTTACCATTTCTTGTTCTATTTTAGCGTGACTTTTACGTCCTGCATGATGAGCATAACTGAGCAATGCTCTGTTCTTTTTGCCTATCTCCCTTCTTCCGCTCGCTTCAGGCGTTGCTTCATTTTTTACGAACTCTGTCCAATCTTCTTGAGCAACTGTAGGTGGGCAATTTTTCAACCGTTCTTCGTCATTGTTGAAAGGGTCATAATAAACTACTCTCAAGTTTTTCTTGTATCTCCTAAAAGCCTCGGCCATTCTCTTTAAAAACATTTCCTTTGAAAGCGGATCGAGCTCATATATTTTCTGCAAAAAATATATTAAATTAAATGTTGTGCAAAGAGTTGAAACCATAAGGCTATTGAATGAAATAGTTGTTGTCAAACAGATAAGGATATTTACCACCAATTCGTTCCAAACGTTGTCCTTGTATATTGCAGGTACTTTATTCCAACTTATACATGATATCGGCACATGAGCTCTTACTAGTTTACCGAGCATAGTAGCGATTTTTCCAGCGTTATCTGAGACCGGAATACCAAGTAAGTTTTGATCAACTTTCTTCGCCTCTGAACATGACGAATGTGAAGATGGTGGATTTTCTGACATAGTTTTCTGCAAAATATAATATTACTAATTATTTTAATAAGTCACGATAATAATTATAGATGTATCAATGTATCAATGTCAACACTCCATAACATAACACACTTGCACATACAAAATTATTAAGTGAAAACACCTGAAATTGCATTGGAATGTATAAAATATTCAAAACATACATACAGACAATCGTGCAATTAAAAATATACAGACACACAATCATGTGATGTACGAATACTGTGACGACCGCCCATGACCCCTGCACCGAATCTAGAGATAGTGCGCTGTAAGGTGTGCCAGGCGACCATGGACGATTGTCAGGGTAAAATAAAAAAACGGAATCTATCGTATTACTCACAGCGCATGGACAAAATACAATAGAACATATGTATAGTGAAACTTTACAGAACAAAATGACATCATATAAAACTCCATAATAGTTGAATACAAGCATCCACATAGTCAATACATCAAGCCTCACTACATATCTCTCAGAGAAAACATAACAGCGGAATATCCAGTACATATAATAAGAAGATAATATGCAACCCTCAAGCTCGTCTTCGATATCAGCATCGTGAGAAGAGAACAGCACCTGTCACCTGCTACCTAGTCTGCCCGTCCCAAAATGGACGAACAGCCCAAGGCAATAAGAATTAAAAACATAAAGCCTTGAGTCAGACAACAGTCTTAGTGAGCAGTAAATTAACTAACAACATACCAAAAGAGCATAAAGGAAAAGGAATAGGAATACAACCCCCCCCCACTCCAACCTCATTCTACAGTGATAGCCCCAGACATACACTAAGCAGAAGCAAACATAGCAGAGCATACAATTTAAAGTAAAGCTACTATCACTTGAGTCAAGGGCGATGTTTTCCAAGTACCAAGGCCTAAATCAGATAAGCACCAGAAAATACCGCTCTTGAGTCCGAATGACGATACAACCAAACATCCATGACTCTGGCTATCACTGTTATCATTGCTTCGATGTCACCGTTAATTGAATGACCGGCACATTCTTTCAGCCGTCCGTCAAGGGCTAATGGAAACCCCGATTCTAGACATAACTCCCGCACGTTGTCGCAACCCGTGCCTAGGACTATCGAATCTGCCCAGAGTACTCGACCATCAACAGTTGGCCGTTGGGACTATCGAATCTGCCCAAACGTACTCTTGCTTAGAGCATGCTAGAACCTTCAACAACGATGCTATCCAAGCCTCCTAGTCATCCTCCTCGACGACTATTCTCATATCCATTCATTATCCTCAACTCGAATCATATCACCGACTTATCAACATGCTTGGAATGATCCCGTCTGGATTAGACCAAGTCTTCATCATATGATGCCTCGCTTCATTACATCCTCGCAAAGCCTCATCTCAACTTCACATCATCAAATCTATACATAAGAGCTTCATCATCCCGCTACCTATGCCACGAGCAGCTTTCTCAATTCAAGAGCCTTTCCCTTAGCTTTTGAATCATCTTCGATCTAAATCTAATCATCAATCATCTAGTTCATAACAAGCAATCAAATCAAACATCAATCCAAGCAATCAAGCATTCAAATATGATCTAAGTAGACAATTATAACAATAATGGCATTTTCGTAATTAAAGAGTTGAAAGTCCAATAAGCATGAAAACATGAACATTATCTCTACAAACTTGATGAATGAACTTGCATAGGTTAACATGTGATAAAATGGATGTAACATCATCATGAACAATGGATCTACATGGATCTACACTTTGGATGAAGAAAATGTATGGAAATCTCTATTTTAACACCAAATCGAGCCAACAATCCGATATACTCCTTTGGATCCGTGTGAGAGATAATCACCACTCACCAAATCACCTAAACAACCTCAAATCAACACGCTTCAGATCTGGACAGCGAAGGATCAAGCTTGATCTATCACGAATCCGCTTCAAACGAAGAAATCTCTCTTGAAAAGATGAAGATCTTCAACTTTAGCTCTTGAATCTTCAATCTTGATCTTCGATTTGGATGGAAGGAAGCACTGGATTAGAGTGGAGAAAAGAAGTGAAGAAGTGTAGAAGTCGAGCTCTCAAAATGGCAGCACTTCGTCGCTTCAAAATCCGGATCCCAAAAATGAAGAGAAACTCTCCTATTTATAGCTGAAATCCCTATCTCGTCTGCCTTCATGAGTCATTTACGACTTATGACTCAAAGCCCTACGACTCAACGACTTAACACACTTCTGCCTATGACTCACGACAAAACAGTTATCTCCTAAGTCGTCTCCGACTTATAGCATGCGCCTACGACTCACCAGACCCCTTGTCTACGACTTAAATGCGCACGCCTTACTTGGTTAGACGACTCAACTACTAACTCGTATACGACTTATCACAAAGGCTACGACTCATCCACTTGCGCGAGTTATCACCTACGCGCGACTCAACAGCTTACGACTCATCACCTTAACTCGGTCAACTCTTATGTCGTAAATCCTTAGGTCGGTCACTTACTTAGGTTGTCTATCCCTTAACTCGGCGACGACTTACAACCTACGACTTAACACTTGCCGAGTTAACTTCGACCTACTGACTTAGCCCAGCTACGACTTATCTCCTTAGGTCGCACTTTCCTTAAGTCGCTCACGACTTACTACTTAACTCGGAAATCCCCTGGGTAGCTCCTATCTCCTAAGTCGTATACGACTTATGACACTGAGTCGTGAACGACTTAGGACTTAGCCATTTTCGCCTAAAATCTGAAATGGCCCAAAACCTCTAAAATTCCAGATTCTGACGAACTTGTCGATCCGTTAAAAATACGGGTCGTTACAAATACTAATAAGTTAACATATGGATTTGGTAAGGTCTTCTAATTTTTCATTGTCTTCAAAAGCTGATTGATAGACGGTAGGGAACTCAATGTCATCCACATTTGTAGTCAACCGTTTTGGTGTATGCAAGACCACAGACCATCCGTTATTTTTTAAATCTTTGGAGTAGAAAACTTGACTCGCTTCTGATGCAAGAATAAATGGCTCGTCATTCACGTTATTTTTGTTCTTTAATTTCTCTAAATTTACCATGATGAGGTTTGAAATGGGATCTATTTTGCAACCATTGACCTTATCCTCGACTTTTACCCAATCACAATAAAAAACTGTTTATTTGAAGTCAGTGTAATCCAACTCAAGTATCTGTTGAATGACCCCGTAATACGTTGTTTCTGCTTCCTTATAATTTTTATCCTTGCCACTCGCTCTAAATTTTGTAATTGCTCTCATACATACACCGCTATTTTGTGTTACCATACGGCCTTCGTACTTTTTCATGGAAAATGAAAATCCATTCACTTGGTACTTCATATAACTACGCGTTATGAACTTCGGCCCGTGCACTAACCGCCACAGAGTTGGATCAACATCGATGGTCTTTAACAACTCATTACGTAACCATAGATTAAAACTTTGAACTACTTCCACGGTGGTAGCTCTGCCTCTAGGTTGAAATCTAGTACTTTTCACATAGGAGTTATACCTCCTACGAAAAACACATATCAAAATGTATATATAAATTGAATTAAAAAAATTAAAATTCCAAACAAGTTCGTGAACTTACTTCTTCCATTCATCCAACCATCGTACTTATTAAGGACCCATCTACGCACCTGTTCAAACTGCACTTGGGTTAACGTTATGTCTTTACCATTATCCAGAGGTATCTCACCAGCAAACTCATCGTCCTCGTCTAAAAACGCTTCGTGGGTATGTTTATGATTGCCATCACCTCCGTTTGGCATATATTCCATGCAGTAAAGACTAGCTTCTTGTACGATATATCCTTCTGCAATACACCCTTCAATGTATCTTTTGTTGCGCACATATCCTTTATATATTTTCATCAACCTATAAATGTGATCAATTATATACTGTAGACGGTAGCTATTTATATGAAATAATGATGTGCATAACTGAAATTAGAAATTTACCGTTCAAATGGATACATCCATCTATATCTGACAGGGCCACAAATCAACGCTTCATCGGCTAAATGAACCATAAGGTGGACACTGATATCAAAAAATGCAGGTGGAAAATGTTTTTCGAATACACACATTGCTTCTACTAAGCTAATGAACTTCTGCACCCCGTCTATATAGTATGTAGATCTTAGATCTGATTCATTTATCCACTGTTTGTCTATGCTTAAAGACATACTGCCCTCCTATATCATATTTAACAGAACATGAGACTTGTTTGTATAAATACATCACAAGTCTGTACAATGATAAAAATGTGAATACAATACAATATTTCAACTTTCTTTTACACACGCTAGCGATTTTTATTAATGGATGAAATCATTAGCACTTTGTTTAAAAGACAACATTTAGTTTGGTGTTAAAAATAAAAATGTTAGTTTTTCTACGGATTTGCCATTATCGTTGAAAAGTTTAGCTATTTTTCAAAAAGAGAAAGCCATTTAGCATTTTATTAAAATGGCAATTTTTTAAAGATTTACTATCGTGTTGAAATTTGAACCATAAACCTCTTCATATTTTTGTTTACCTTATGTTCAATATATTGAGGGGTAGGAATGGTAAGAGAATCCCTTATTATCTTGTTTTAATTATTCAATATGGTATATAAATTTCTTTTCATTATCAGGGAGAGGGGTATCTTGTTTTAATTATTCAATATGGTATATAAATTTCTTTTCATTATCAGGGACAAGTTTGTATCCAACATCTCTCTTACATACACCACTTCTTGCTCAGATATGGGTTCATACAAATTCAATGTGATAGTGTACTCTAAAACTGTAATTCAACCTAGGGTTTATGTAGTTCATACTGTCTACATATGCACAGTTGTTAATTCATATATATTTATACGCAGTACAAAGTAAAACACACTCAAACACATACGAATATATATAAAAAATAGAGCACTAACTCACGCAGGCCCGCCCATATACAATCATTTATACACACCATCCACTATTATATTAATTCATTTCCACGCACCCTATTAACCCTTCAAATGTACATAAATACAGCACGCACTGTGGTGCTGCTCATGTGCAAAGGCAATGCAAAAATAGGTCATAGTTAGGCACCCTGCAGGTTCATTTAATTCATGCATATATCCCACTTACACAAAACTTAGCTACACTCACACAAAACAACAATAAAAAAAGTGGTGTATGCAACAGTATACGAACAGGTTGTTTTTCTTCTTTAATCTCTATGATTAGCAAACTTCATAATTCCTTATTATCCTTGCCCCACTTGAACTGTTGAATTGTGGACCTTTATTCTTAACATCATTTTTCCCTTTTGAATTTTAGTTACATCAAATTGAGTTCCAAAATCGAATCCCTTGTAAATCATAATTCTAATAATTGAAGCCTTATTTGAAGGAACCTAAGAAAAAGCACATTGCAAAAAAATCAAAAAAACGTTACTTTTTTCATTGCATCCAAGGGTAAGAGAATCAATTTTGTTTCGCATTTTCTATAATTTCTTTCTTTCCCTCTTATAAAATTTAGTTGATTTTTTCATTTTTTTTCTTTTATTGATTTAATATAATAAGAATGTTGTTGCCTTATATTTTTCTTCTTTTCTTGCTTCCATTGATCTGTTCCATTTGTATAACAATTACTTTCACTGCAAAAGTTAAAAGAGTTTATACTTTAATTTACAACTCCCAACCAACTAATGAAGTTTCAATTCAGAGTTAACCTATTATTATCTGAAATCAAGCTTGACTTTAGTGATTACTAAATAACTGAGTTTGGACCCTATTCAGAAAGTAAGCAACCCAACTTTTTTTCTAACCCATTCACCATTTCTAGATCTCTTTCAATTCAGGGAACATGCCCTTAGAGATCTAATTATTTTACTTCAGGAAAAAAGTAACAATTCAAGTGGCCACCCTGAGTCAAGCCATACCATATGGATATTTCCCAAGCATTGAGTCTTTCATTTATCTCGATATTTTTTGTTTTGGATTTTAATTCTCTTTTTTATTAACGGAAACTCCCTAATTAGTGGTCATCTCTAGTTAGTATATCCCATGAACATTTTGGTTCCCTTCTAGGTCTTGACCCTTGCATAAAAACCTACTTAATATGCTGCTTGAAGGCAAGCAAGAAATAACTCAAGGGCTACCCTGAGTCAATCTTCACCAATGGTTCTAAGGGGTACCCCTTTAAACACATATTATTTTACATAATTTATTGAGGTCCTTTAGAATATATATGTATATAACATTTCACTTCTCGGCTTACTTCGGATTATTCGGTAGGTCCTTCGTTGATATTTTATTACAAGTTTAAATTATTTCTACTAGCCTTTCCAGGCTTATGCCGAAGGTTCAACGAAAGTATTTAGACTTTTGGAAGACCTTCAGATAGAACATCCCTTATCTTTCGATTTTTTTGTCCCTTACAACATTTATTATCCAGCCAAATGTCTTAGTTTTGACTACAGTGGAATCATACGTCCTCATCTTTGCTCCATTTTCTTTCATAGCGGTAACAGTGGAACACAAATAAGCTAACAAAGGGAAGCAAGCACAACATATCAGTAGATCGGGTAGGCGAAAATTGTGCTGAAAGCATGATCACCATTTTTAGTTTATATATGTAATAATATGATTCATGTCTGATGTATTTTAATAATCTGATGATCAGAGTATAACATCATGACGTCGGAGTTTAATGGCAAGATCATCATACTTATTTTATATTTGTATTATTGCGGTTCCTATAAGATTTATTACTGCAATTCATGTAAGATATCCATTTAAACATATGATATTTTTAAGCTGTTTTGATTGGAATAATTGATATTAGTGAAGTTATATTGCTTTAGTTCAGAGTTGCAACTCACACTATTAACATGGAGCAGAAAGAGCATTAACCTCAAACTCTTTGCCCATACAAAAAGAGTGTTCGTTGGTGCCATATAAAAATTGTTTTATAATTCATTTTCAAAATTTGTAGTGAATAAAAGTAAGAGCATAGCATAAGAAAATGTTTATGTTGCCTTTCTGAATGTATACTTGAAACACCAAGAGTTCTTCTTCCAGCCATTAAAACTCAGTTTTCAACTGAGTTTAACCTAGTTGGTTAAAAACTGAGCATTTGCTTGCCGTACAAAACTGATTTGCTTAGTTTTTAATACCGAGCATTTGCTCCATTTGTAAACTAAGTGCAATTGTTCGGTTTTCAAACTATTAGTTTATACTAAGCCAGACTGTCAACTTATGTTTTTACTAACTTTCCATTGGAAAGTTCAGATGATGATGATGCTTAAAAATAAGTATAATTATCATAATCCATATGTTTGTTTCAATAAATTTGATGCTTCTTATTAGTTCTAATATGGTGCAAGTACTACCAAATATAATGTACGACAATGAGTTGTTTGGCATAATATATATAAATATAATGTATGTTGATGAGTTGTTCGGCATCATCAGCAAAACACGTGGACATTCATTGAGGGGTAATGCATAGACATTTAATTAATTTAAAATAGTTAAAATATATGGACTATTTAAATTTCAATAAATGTAACTCAAAATATAGGGTTTATTTTAAACATTAGCACCAAACTGTTACCAAAAAATTTGCCATTACAACGGCGCCATTTTGTAGCACCGGAGTAATGTCTATGCATTACCCCTCTCCTAATACTTGGCTTGCGCCATTAACAACAATTTTATCCACTTATACAACAATGTCAGAACAATATACAACATTAGCACCAAACTGTTTCCAAAAAATTTGTCATTACAACGGCGCTATTTTGTAGCACCGGAGTAATGTCTATGCATTACCCCTCTCCTGATACTTGGCTTGCGCCATTAACAATAATTTTATCCACTTATACAACAATGTCAAAACCATATACAATGTCAGAACAACATATTTACTAACATATAAACAACAATACACTAAATAGAGAGGGAAATGGTGAATAATATATTTATGGTTAATGATAGTTATATATTTACTGTTACTCGTAAGATTTTATGAGCATTTGATATCAACATCTTTTCCCACGTCTGTTACGTTTACAATCGAAAACACGGATTTAAAATGCAACAAACCTCTGCTTGCGTGAAAGTGAATGTAGGATAAGATTGTGTCCGATATGACATAGCTTTGTTCACATAAGGACACACTAAAATAATGTATCCTTCTACGTGATATGATTAATAGTGTAACCATGTATAATGCAAAATGAAGATGAATCATGATTGAATACCAAAAACATTAAATTACCCTATGTATATAATGCAATAGTAACGTATTAACATAATAAAAAAAATATTGGGTAGCAAATGTTTTAATATATAAACAAAACATACAAAATTTTGGTAACATGATAATAAATCATAAGAAATTGCCTATGATGCTTACTTGTTGGTTTCTATCCAACTAATGCATGATGTTTCATATTATTTAACCTTTTCCTACAAATTGTATCAACTTAATGTATTCTATAACCTGCAATAAGGAAAACAACAAAGAAATATTTACAAACAAGTGATATGCATAAGATAATCTTAATAGTTGAAATTATATAGAATGGAATTAAATCTCCAAAAAGAATGATGGTTATCCTTGTATTTGTACTGATTAGTCATGAGATGGTTTTTTATATTTATCATGATATAAGTTATACAACATCGAATAATTTTATCAATATATCACTACTACCAGCTTTTTATTTATGTGTAAATGCTCCTGACAAACAACGGAACAACAAATTATCAATTTTGAAGAAACTTAATTGCAAACATCAAACTAGACTTATCTTCAAACTTAACAAAATAAACTTTAACCGTAAGCTACTTACAAAAATAATGATTTCAAAAAAATAAGCATCAATTTTCATAAGAAAATAAAACCAGTTGACCAATATATTTATATATATCATAATGGAAATATGGTAAATAACAAAAAATCTTAAAACTATCTACAATATGTTAATCATTAGTCAAATTTTTGAACCTATAATGTATATAGTTGAAGACATGAAAATAGACAATGTATGGTGATATTAGTTTTAATTACTAATTAACAAACATAACATAGGGCAACCAAATTTATTAGTATCAAGCAAAATTTTACAAAGTTTTCTTGTCAAATATCCTACTGAAATGGTTTATTCACATGTGACAATAACCCAAAACAGTTACATCACATATGAAAGCCATGATAAATAGGCCGTGTTCATTCAACATAGAACAGAAATCTTTAAGTAAAATCCACAAAAATTAAAATGGAACTTATAAACATGTAATATATATTAATTAATCTAAAGCTGAAAATTTACTGCTAAAATGCACTGAAAAATACAGAGGCCACGACGGGGAGGAATGCAATGGCGATGAGGGTCAAAATTTCCAAAGTGAAAAAATACACTAAAAAGGATCAGTAATCCCTAATTAAAATTGACATTAACAAGGAATAACCCAAAAAGTGGGATTTTCTCTTTTTCGAAAAACCCAAATCCAAAGAAAAGTCCAAAACAGAGTTCAGGAATAAGAATGAGAATTAAAACTAAGCTTAAATGGTAATTACTCACTATTGAATCTTCGAATATAATATTTAACAACCAAACAAGACTTTGAAAAAAAAGTCTAGAGCAAATAAAACTATAATAAGGTAGAATTGTAAGATAAATTAAATAAAACTCTATGTTACAATAGATCTATAAAAAAATAGTGAAAAATACCTAATTGTAATCGAAGATGCATTTATTATTCTGTTTCACATTTAAGAAAATATAAAATATAGAAGTAACAAATTAAAATTCAAATGATATTTTCAATTGCTAAAAATAACCTATTTATGCACTCTCTTCCAAACGCACAAACAATTAAATGTAAAACATGTTCAATACAATCTTATGTGTGTAAACCTTTCTCTACATCTTCTCTGCATCTAGGTCTTGTGTTCATAAGACAAATATATTCCAAAAATACAAACATATAATATTGTTTCGTTATAATACACTATCAAAAATACTACTTATATAATTTGCACTGAAATAAATGTTATGACTATAGATGTTAATATACATTGAGCAGTAGCAAATTTTACAGTACATAGTTGAACATAAATAAAAGTGAAGATTAATTTTAAGTAAAAGATAGTAGTATTCCCCTTGAGCTAAACAAACATTGACTTTAACTTACATATTTATTCACGTATGGATAAAAAACTCATGCAATGTTTCACTTATTTATTTGAAAATAGAAAAATAAACAAAATTTGAAAAATATATATTAACTGCTTGAGTAGATTCCATCAACTAAACCGTCTACTTCAATTAATTCACCAAACATATCATTCAACATCAAAATTTTGTTGAAACAAACTGAACTCACAAACCAAAAGTCATTGGTTCAACCTAGATGCCACAGCGAACTCCTGTATCCCATAAATATGTTGTACTTCGTGAACTAAAACTTATACGTTATTACAATATATTATTATTATTATTTACTATAATTTCCAATACCGAGACTGCAAAACAGAAGGTAAATAGAGCAAGCGCCAAAGGTGCAAGTCGAATAAACAACAATATAGTTCGTAGTTTGAACTCCAACGTCAAAATTAACCACGCAATTTCATAACAAAAACAACGGAATTAAGCACGCAATTTCATAACAAAATTACCTAGATGTGGAAGGGGTGGAAGACGTGGAAGGCTCTGATGGACGACGTCAAAGCTCTGGCGATCGAGGTGGAAGCTCTGGCGATTTAACTCCTAAGTAAGCATGGGGAAAAAAAGGAAATCTGGAAATAAAAAAAAGGAGGGAGAGGGTGTGCGTTTTGGAGAAAATTTTCCCAAGAAAAGAGGCACAGATTTTGATACGGCTATAAGCCGTATCAAATTTTAATACGGCTTGCAGCCGTATTAAATAATATAGATACGGCTATAAGCCGTATTAAAATTTGATACGGCTTATAGCCGTATCAAATGCCCCGCCTACGGTTGCGCCAAAATCCTATCTGTGGTGTAGTGTGTGCATCCATATTTTAGTTGTCTATCCTAGTTGATGTAAAAGCATTTAACACATACAATACATGCATTATGCACAAAATTAGAGTCAGTGAAACTAAATTTAGATCAGTATGAATACCTCAACACAAATCTTTTAGCAATATAATTGTAACACTAATGACTGTATTAACTCATTGAGAACTGCATCAGTGCAGTGATGATTGGTTGAGCGTAATCGCCGATAAGTACCTGCTGAGGATTAAATCAAAATCAGTTTAGCGTAATCGTTGGCAAGGGCATGTCGAGTAAATCAAATTCAGTGGAAAAGTACCTTTGGTCGAAGTTGAATGGAAATTGGCGCAATGATGATTGAGCGCAATCATCGACAAGTACCTGTTGTGGAGTAAATCAAAATCGACATAGTGATGGTTGAGCATAATCGTTGGCAAGGACTGATCGAGTAAAATGAAACCAACGGAAAAGTACCTGTGGTCGACGTTTAATGGAAATCAGCTCAATGATGATTGAGTGAAATCGTGGGCAAATGCTAATCTTCGTTGATTGCCAACCGTAGGTAATCGCTAATCGTGGTGGCTACCGCCTAGGGGTTGGAGTTCGGTTGTTGTTTTTAGTTTTCGAGTCAGTGGGAAGAGGAAAGAGGAATTAAGGAATTTGAGGGGAGAACGATGTGAAAATAAAATGATTTAACATGAACAGAAGATGCGAAAATAACGATGCAAGGAGGGTATTTTCGGTATTTCAAAAAGATACGGTTGAAATGATATGGATGGAATTTACGTTATTAGTAGTAGAGATATAATGCAATAATAAAAAGAATAAATTTTTAATAATGCAATAATAATCAAGTGTAAGCACTATCCTAGAATTTTTAATCCCAACTCATGTATGATATAATTGAGTGCAAAAGAAGATGCATGTTAAAATAAGTATAGCTGTTTTCGGTGAATGAAAGATATTTAGTTGCCTTATTTGCTAATGTCCAAGCACCTTTGTTAAAATGCATACAACACCTCCCTTCCATCTAAAACAATTTAAAGCCTTTTGGAAAAGCTTTAATTTCGACAGCACTTCACTTCTTTTCCTTATATGTATAACTTTGCATCCAAGGGGTATGTTGATGTTGTTTTATTTTCTAAATTAAATTAAAGCCTTTTGGGATTAAAGGCTTTAATTTTTTTTGTTGTATTTGTTAAAATAATACTTAATGCTTATTTTTATTCATTTCATAATTTAACTAAATGCAATTTTGTGTGTACTTTGCAATTTCTATAACATCATCGATTAAGAAGTATCATAGAATTAGAAAAATTCAATCATCAAAAGTTTCATAGAAAAATCATACTAAAAACTAAAATAGTATGCTATAAATCAAAATCAAAATAATTACCTTTGCATTAACTGATTAAATACAACTCTTCAATGTACATCTCATAGTCACGAAATCTTTTCCAATCTGTCATATAAACTTACCCTAAATATTTAAAATATCTAAATACAAAAGGAGTTGAACATGTGTTACAATGTTGATCGGCTTTGAGATAAGAATAATAAATCTCTATCTCTACTATTAATAAAGCAAATTCAATGAACATGATTTTCACCATATCTTTTTGAAATTCAAAAAATACCCCTATCCATCAATGGAATCTCACCACCGATTTGCAACCTTCACTACCATATATCTCATTTTCGACTATCTATCAATGGAATTTTACTACCAATTTGCCATCGATAACACGAACAAAATAACTTGAAATAAAAGTGTTGTGACTATCAAAACCTTTGAATTTACAAGACACATGCATCTACTCACTTTTTTATTAATTAAAAAGTAAACATTTTTGAATTTGCAACAAAAAATTTCTTACTTGAGCATTTCATCAGAACCTATTTGATTTATTGGTTATTAGTTTTGTCAGTTCTCTTTTCTTCTGTTTTGTTAATCAAGCTGTTACAATTTGAATTTACATATTTTTAGACATTTGATGCGGTCAATGGTAAATAAGCACGGTGCAAAAATTCATCAAGTCCACTTGGAGAACTGATTTATCATTGTAATTTTTTTTTTCCTTCACGTTCCTTTTCGTTGATAATTTTAAGCTCATATGCTTGTTAATTGTGTCAGTTTTCATTCCTCACAGGGTGTGATGATGCACTTGGATGTGCAATAAGTAACAGCTGATCTTTATCATGATGTTCAGATGTTATATT
The DNA here is from genome assembly GCA_030737815.1 of Allium fistulosum. Taxonomy (NCBI): domain Eukaryota; kingdom Viridiplantae; phylum Streptophyta; class Magnoliopsida; order Asparagales; family Amaryllidaceae; genus Allium; species Allium fistulosum. The sequence continues at coordinate 590,588,403 of CM060905.1, read as the reverse complement.
TCTAAGTGTGAAATCGTTTCCTAATTCTAAATCAGCTCCTTTTGTTATTGTTTATATTCCTAGCTTTTGGAAGCATAACCATGGCGGGAGGAACAACCTTTTGGTTTTAGGTAATTTCCGCTACTTCATTTTATTTTGCAACATGGGAAGAGTGATTTTTTTGAATTTCCAGACATAGCATTTATTCTTTATATGCATAGTTTTTTTTGGGAATTTTGAAGCGCGTATATAGTTGTCTTTATTCTAGATTTATTTTTCTTTATAAATGGTTGGACTGTAAACATTTCTTACTATAAATCCAGCTTACATTTCTTACTGTAAACATTTCTTACTATAAATGGTTGGACTGCAAGACCATTGATGAATATAGAGTAATGGCACTGGACAGTCATGCGATAGTGAAAGGTCGTTGTAAACACATGGTTGTTTTAGCATACAAAAAGAACTAATATATTGGTATGCACACTAAATTTGATAGTGAAAAAAAGAAAAAAAAAACTTATTTCTTTTTCATTCACCCTCAAACCTGAAATTTACCAATATTTTAACTTCATTTTCAAATGCTTCTGCATTTACAGTTCAAATTTAAATTACTTATAAAGTATAAATCAAAATTACTTATAAGCAGTTAAAATAAACTGTTTCCAAATGGGCTGTTATACCATAGTTAATCACAATTTAAGTGTCAAATCCTCTAGTTCTCATTTACACAACACTGAAGTTCAGCTATCCAGCTAGTATTCTTTAACACATCAAAATTAATTTTTAAGCTTCCACACTGATTTAACAATAGAAACTTAAAAAGCAAACATTAAAGTAGAATCTGAACAGTAACAATCTGATGTCCACCGTTGCAATTAAATTTGGGCACAAACTCGAGAACCATATAGGTCGTAGTCAAACTCTCTCTAGATGAACGTAATGACTAACGAAGTGGGGTGGTTGTATACATTATCTCCAAATAAAGCAAGGCTGGTTGACAGTATCGGGTAGGCGGGTTGGACTTTGTCGAAGAAGAATTGTTACATAAAACTAATAAGGAATTCGGTGTTATATCTAAATCGAAGAGGAATTGTGGGTGCAGATGCTATCATAGCAAAACACACATTGACAATTTAGGCACGAGCACAAATCTATGTGTTAAGAAATACAAATGCAAGTAGGCATCTCATACCATTCTTTCATATATAGTCGAATAAAAATAAACTAAATAATAGCTTTATTCCAAAACAGATCTCCATCTATTTTCAATGTAGATGAAGAATCACTGGCAAAACTATATCACAGTTCTATTTTCTATAATGCACAAATATTAAAACCAGAAAGCAACAATCGGCTAGATTAACTAAAACTGATACTATTAATAATTAAAACTGATATGCAAAAACAAGGCATTAAGTTGCACCTTACAATCTAAAAACACACTCAAACCAATGATGTTATGAGTGACGTTGTGCTTAGAGCATTTCCGTTGTACTTATTTGGTTCGACTTTCTTTTCGAACCAAAAGAGTACCATTAGATTAGGTTACCTTGCAGCGGTAGCCGATTTAGATCAGTTGCACATTATCGATTGGGGTTTCGCTATACTCGGATATTCGTATACTACTCTTGATTCTTATGCTTTGGGGGAAGGTTAGACAGATATTTGGGTTTTGGTATATTCTATCATGCTGGTACTATGAGTACACAGCAAACATGCATCCCCGTATTGTTGAGACTGCTAGTCATGCTCCAGAGACATATTTTTCGTGTATGAGATAATGGGAGCGTGTTCAGTTAGTTTCTCGTGCGCCTACGGGGGTTAGACATGACCTGATGGAGGCCCGTACTTAGATTGATATGAGGTGCAGGGATAATATTTTTCGGGCACCATGGGCTTCATATTGGATTGCCATGACACATGTGGGCCAGATGCATAATGCTCATCCTCTTTCTATTTCGTATCATTTGGGCTTGCGGAGGATGATCTTACTCCCACCGGCGTTTCTTCCAATTTGGTATTTGGGAGAGAGATGCTTGTTTTAGACTACTGAGGAGTTACATATCCCTGGAGATCCATTATCTTGTGACGACATGTTCGGCAGCGTCGGATCATTGGATCACAGTATATACAAGGATCGAGACAAACTGAATGGGTTGATGCTTATATATTTTTCTTAGCCGATGGGGACTATGACAGCTACTCTGTTAGAGTTGCTCATTGATGATACATGTTACCCGACTACGCTTGAGGACTGAACTCCGATCATATAGGCCCACACGTTGCCAGTGGTAGAGTTTAGGCACCTCCATTTTCTTTTGATCCCACACCATCCCAATATTCTCAGCAACCCACAGACTTCGATCTAGACGCCTGTTATAGAGCATATGATATTACTATTACTCTTATCGAGTAACCGATAGTTTATCCTTTGGATCATGAGATTGCTGGTGTACCCACTCTTGGACTATACCCACCTTATGAGGTAATTCATTATACAATATTAGTATATTGATATATTATATGTAATTACAGTATGTATGTAGGTTGGATGAGCATAGGAGATATATTGCCGCTATTCAGCATATGACACTCATTCATTCTCAGGCGGTCAGTCTTCAGGCTTACTAGACTCAGCAGGCGATGCAAGCACAAATTGATGATTTGTCGGCTCAGTTGGCTGCATTTTAGTTTGATCGTGGTAGTCCTGCTCATTTAATGACGTACCGGACGACGACGATGACAACAATGGTGCCGTTGACTTAGGATGATCATGCTCTGTACTGTTACATTTATTTTACCGTTGTTTGTTTATATTGATGTACTTCTATATTGTATTATAGACATATGTTACTGTTTATTTGTTACGTTATACAGCTTTATTTACATTGCATATTTGTATTAAAATTTTAGCACATTGAAAAACAACTTTTGATGTTTTATTTATAGTGTCATGTCATATCAAGCATCGTTTGCATGTTGCACTACTTTTGATGTTTGCATAGCTTTATTTATAGCACATTTACATTGCATAATTTTATTTACAGTGTCATGTCATATCGAGCACTGTTTGCACGTTGCACTACTTTTGATGTTTGTTAGACTTAGCATTATAGACACGTTGCAGTACTTTTGATGTCAATGCTATTACAAAGTGGTACAGTATTTTGTATTATTCGAACACTGTAGCTATGTTGCACAGTTTTTGCCATATAACATCTTCTTACTGCTATATAATCTATTGTTTGGCAAATCTTTCTGAATTCATCTCATCCTATTAAGCAAAAAATGGTGGATTACAACCATATTTCCTTGTTAGAATCATACTCATACAAAGGTTCTTTAAGTCACGAGGTCCCTCCTAATCCATCTTACCCCGAAGAACCAACCGGATGGTATGTTGAAATGAAGGAAAGACATTATGAAGATGTAAGAGAGCATGAGAGAACTTTGCAAGAGCAGAGGCTTTTGGAGGAGGGAAGAAGACAGAGGGAGAAGCGGAGGAGCAACAATGGGAGAAGGCAAAGAAGGCATGAAATACGACATCAACTACCTCAACCAGAACAAGAGGTTGATTTTGGAGAAATATACTGCAATTGTGGAGTTAATGTTTTGTGTTCCATCATAAGAAGCAGATCTGACATTGGTCGACGCCACTATAGGTGCCGCAATTTTCCGGATGGATGTGGACTTTGGCAATGGTTGGACGATCCTTTACCTCATCGCGCAGTAGTGTATGCAACTGAACTTGAACAAGAAATTGAAATGCTCAGGAGGACACTTGGTTCAATTCAGTTATCACGTGATCGAAGATAGGTTTTAAATCATCCGGTGTGTGTTTGTTTTAGATCTTGTTTGCATCGTTTCAATTATCACTTTGGTTCCACTGTATCGGTTTATGTCAATGTTGGTTGTCCTTTTTGTATTAGTTTATTTCAATGTTGGTTGTCCTTTCTGTATCAGTCTATTTCAATGTTGTTTTTTATATTACGTACACTACCAGAAATTTTATTTTTGGTGGCGCACAAAAAACGCTACCAAAACTTATGGTAGCGTTTTGATAAACGCCAAGATAAAGCCCGCAACTAAAAATCCATGATTTTTAGTCGCATTTATTTCAACGCCACTATAAATCCTTTTATTGTAGCGTTTCTCAAACGTCACCATAAATCTTTTTGTAGCGTTTTAAAAACGCCACCAAATGTTTTTTTTCGCTACCAATAGAGTTTCCAACTTTACCCCTACTTTACGGTTGCGTTTACTCAACGCCACTATATGTATTTCTGTAGCGTTTTTAAAATGCTATTAAAAGTTGTTGATCATTTTGCACCATTTTTTCATGCTTTTATTTCCTGTTGATGGTCTATTTTGTTTCTACTATATCAATCAACAATCACTTACATAATCATCATATTCATACAATTAAAAAAATATTAATCATATAATCAAATAAGATATCCGTAACCATTCTAATACAATAGTTTTTTGATAAAATGACCAAACTCACATACAATAACCATTCGTATACAAATTTACACACCTAGTACTAATAAAATGTTATACCAAACTGGTGCTAACAAAACGCTTGATTACCCATAATTCATTGTTGCATGCACAAGTGAAAGCTAGCACCATAAAAGTCCAACATTGCTCTCTTCGAAAGTCCAATGCCTGCATAAGTGAAAGCACAACATATAGTCAAACAATTATGTTAATTCGTAGGACTTCAAATCTAATATCAAACATCTACAACATTGTACGAGTATATCATATTATAAATAATGTCATATAAATAATCAAAGTTATAATGAAATGAAATAAATAAAGTCCAATCTTACAGTTATATATAAAATGTTGTTAAATTAGTTATATTATTATTATTTATAAAATTTAGTTAACTTAAATTTAGTTAATTTTATAAAACTTGTTTAATTTTAACAAAGCCTAGTTAATTTTTATTAACTTGGTTAACTTAATTTATTATTATTATTATTCAAACTCAGTTAACTTAAGTATATTATTATTATTATAAACTTAGTTAAAATTTATAAACTAAGTTAATTTATCATCATCATCGTTATTTATAAATCTTTGTTAAATTAGTTATATTATTACTATTTATAAATTTTAGTTAACTTAAACTTAGTTAATTTTTATTAACTTGGTTAACTTAGTTAATTTATTATTATTATTACTAAAACTCGATTAATTTAATTATATTATTATTATTATAAAATTACTTAATTTTTATACACATAGTTAATTCATCATCATCATAATCATTGTTATTATTTATAAAACTTTGTTAAATTAGTTATATTATTATTTATAAAAGCTTAAACTTAACTAATTTTATAAAACTTGTTTAATTTTAACAAAACTTATTTAATTTTTATTAACTCGGTTAACTTAGTTAATTTATTATTATTATTATTATTATTATTAAAAAACAAGGTTAATTTAATTGTACTATTATTATTATTAGTATTATTATTAATATAAACTTGGTTAATTTTATAAACTTAGTTAATTCATCATTGTTGTCATCATTATTATTTAAAAAAATTGTTAAATTAGTTATAGTATTATTATTTATAAAATTTTGTTAACATAAACTTAGTTATATTATTATTATTATAAACTTTGTTAATTTTTATAAACTTAGTTAATTCATCATTATCATCATTTATAAACCTATGTTAAATTAGTTATATTATTGTTATTTATAAATTTTAGTTAACTTAAACTTCATTTTCAGTCATAGGCAGTTTAAAAAAAACCACCTTTTCTCTCAGCACATCAATGATAATGACAACCTTTTCCTTCAGCAACTTCATTTTCAGTCATAGGCAGTTTCAAAAAACAAAACAAAAACATAAAAAAATTCAAGTTTCTCATCATTTTTCTTTTGTAAATGGATTGCTTTGAACAATGTCTACACATTGGTCAATATTTTCTCACAAATACCATCACAAGTAAACGCGATAGCAATGCTAATTTTGAAATGTAATAAAGTCCAAAATGATACCTTGTTGGTTTACCCATGCGCAAACATATTGGCACTTGCATTCAGAATCCAATATGAAAGCTATTTAGATTATTTCTCTGACATCCAAAAATTAAAGAATGCATCCAAGTAGCAATTATGATAATTCAAATCCTGCATCCATATCTTCAGCTGCCCATGTTAACCCTAGAGATACATGATTCCCACCAGTACTATACTGATATACAAACATACAACATATTCAACAACTTAATCAATTAGAAACTACAAATATACTATAATAATGTAGATCATGTAAGGATGCGGTGCACCAAGATTTAAACAATACTATGTTAGCGAGAAATTAATTGAATCAATAAATTACTTACATTTCCAATTGTTGTTGCTCCTTCCTAATTCGTAGCAAATCCGATGATGACATTTACATTTAGGGATAGCAAAAAATTGCATCTTCTACCTATCGCCTTCTTTTTACTGTAATCATTAATCATATCATAAATGAAACATGATTAAACCAAAAAACTAAAAATTATTATATATACTTGTTCAAGCTTAAACAAAAACGCTGCAAATATGAATATCTAAGAAAATAAAGACTAGAAACATTTATAACCCATTAGTGAAAGAGAAAAAACACAAAAAAAATATCCACTCAAATTCAATCTATCATGCATTTTGGCAGTAGGCATGTAAACAAAACTTTAACCGCCAATTGGTTGAATCTTAGAGTAATTTTTTTAATTAGCTTAATCATTTCAGAATCAATCATATCAGCGGTTTTCCAAGTACTAGTTTCAATGCAAAAAAACACACATACAAAATAAATAACCCTAAAATAAAATTGGCAAAATAGAATCATATGTCAAATTTATATCAGTGAGAACATCCCTTTTGCTTACACAGGTGAGATTTATATCTCACCTGCTCAAGCAGGTAAGATATACTCACCTGCTTGTGCATGCGAGTACTGACCTGCATATGCAGGTGAGGTATTTGTTGTGCCTTTTATGTATTCGATGTACCTACTCTATATTTGGTCATTCATCTTGGAGTTAAAAGCTTGCTGGTAACGTTGATTTTGAAACTTATCGGTCAGAACTCAGAAGCAGAATTTTCTCTAACAACTTTGTTAAAATATTATGGAACTTTGTTAAGCCATTTTCATGTAAAATCACATAAAAAATGTAACACTCTTGAACTATAGTGTTCGTAGTTAGTGTACTATAAATTTGTCTATTTTTGAAATGGTAACAAGTAACTCATATTATCTTAGTTTCTACATATATTGGAATTTTACAAAACATAAGACACTATAAAACAATATAATATAAGTTTCTGCATGAGTCCATTATGATGTTTGTAAATTGAGTATGTTGGACAGTGGAATGCCTCACACTTGGCCATATATTGGAATTTAAAAAATATAAAACTCTATTTCTCACCACTACCAATTTGAAATAATCATATCAGTTGATCATGAAACGGATGCCTTACTTTTACATGCAAGACACTGGAACGATGTCGACTCTGCACTGCACGATCTGAAGGAACGTCGACTGTGTCAGATCAAAGTGCTGCAAAGGTACTGAAGAAGTTCTCCACAACCATCTTATTGTATGGCTTCAGTTAGATGAAAAGATTAATTATTATCTAATCACAAGTTGTAAAATCTTTGTTATTTCAACTCTGTAGTAATTCAAATCGTGTATGGGTATGACTTTTGAAAATACAAAGTAACATGAAATTAAATAAATCAGCACAACCAGCTAAATTGTAGATCGTAATGTTAAAAGCTCCAAAGATTCAAACACCACTACATTATTTTGTAATATTCAACTTCATTTTTGGTTTTTACCTTTAATAATAAATGCTGATAAATATCTCGAAGTCATGCAAATCATATTAATTTATAAAACATTATGTGGTGGAGTTGGGGTTGGACTTGGACACACATACACAAAACAATCTGGAGTGGTTGGAATCAGACACAGACATGTGTGCATGCACACACAGTGGTCGGAGTCGGAAGAGGACACAAACACACACATGGACACACACAGATACACCCTAAAGGCATTGATAAACGTACTACAGTTTAATAGAAAAACTCTTGCACACTCTAATTACATTATGGAAAAAATGAGATCCTTTGGTAAGTATTCTTATCTATGTTGATTGTTCTGTTTATTAACTCGTTAATACATTGTCTATGAACTTCCTATTTCGCTAGATTTGACCACTTTATAGATGTAAAATCCAAATTTGTTAAGATCAAAATCTTAAAGTGTCCACATCTTGGTTTATATGCCTTTAAGCTTCTTAATACATGAATGACTAGTTACAAAATAGTCATTTTCAATCCATGTATACTATTTATATAATATATCTTATAAAAAACCTCAGATATAAATTGAAGAAGTGACCCTAATAATATCACCAATGTACATGGGCTAAACGAACTGAATAAAAGTTGTTAAATAAAATGACAGTCCATAACGATTATAGCATTCTTTGAATTATTAATAAAGTAAGAAAATAATATATGACAGCATCGTTTCTTTAAAAACGGAATGTGACATTGTAATGTCGATTAACAAAAAACATGTAAGTTTGTACATCATAATATAAAACCCTCAGTAATTAAGAGAATATTTTCAAATTCTCCAATTACAACATACCTAACAATAATATCAGAAGCAAGGGTTAAAATATTGAAATCCTAAATCAATCAAATGCTTTTGTGAAAATCCGATTTTACAAACCAGGAATATATGATTTATACATTGGTAAAGAAAATCCTTAATATGTGCGAATAAAAGCATCCATGCTTAGTTAAAGAAAATTCTTAATATGATTTATACATGCTTCCACAAGTAAGCCTCAAAGTATATGCCAACATATTTTGGTCTCACTCATATTATAATTACTTAGAAGTGATATTGGTGGTGTATAACAGAAACCTGGCCATATAAAATAACATGGTTCTATAACATACACGTACACACACATATTCTCTCTCTCTATTAGAGTGATAATCAAAGTATAGAATGTTATATGTCTAATACTTGAATGTACAAATATAAGCAATATATATAGTAATAAAAGCAATAAAATAGTTTACAACCCTGTGTCATATCAGTATACAGTGTGTACCTCTGCACAACACATGATTCTTCTCCAGATAATCTCTACATAATTTGTGGATCATATTTCAGCATCACTTGATGTTTATGCAAGATACTAACCATCTACATTAGAGCACGATATCTACATAAATCAATTTAAGCAACAAACTCAAACAACTTAGCAAATTTTGAACTCAATTCAAACAACAACCTCAAAAAAATTGATCTAATTCGGTTCAAAATGGAAATAGAAAAGAAAACTGGTTTTTAAATTACCTCATAAGAGTTGAATTTTGCAAGGTAGAAGACGAATTTTCCAGCCATATTTCATGTGCTAGGGTTTGGGGAGGAATCAACGCATTGAATTGCACGAGCCAAAAGATAAGGAAACTAAATACCTCAGCAAATGAAATCATTCACAATTAATTATCTACTAAAGTAGAGGAAATATTTACTAAAATTGGTAAAATAATAGGCAAAATTATACAGAAATTAAATACCTCAGCTAAATCAAGATTTTAGCAAGCCTCGGTTTTCTTTTAATACCGATTCAGGGTTTGCGTGGAAACGTGGGGCGAAATTGATGGAGTGGATCGAATTTAGGGTTTGTGTAGAATGGGAAGCAGATTAATGGAGTGGATCGATGAATTGGATAGGAGCAGCAGGATGATAGAGGAAATATAGGGCGAGCCGCATTTTACTAAGCGAAGAGGAAAAAAGAGCGGAGACGGGAATGAGACATCAAACGTAACAAGCAAATTAGTTTAGGTGGGGACGGGTGGTAAATTTTTGTAGTGCCGAAAAAAGTAAAATATACGTAAAAATAATTGTAAAATAATAATAGTTGCATTTCAATTGAAACGCAGCCAATAAATGCAACTAAAGACACAGTTTCTTGTAGTGGTACTCAGTAGATAGTGAAAGTGTATACAACTACTAAAGAACTAAAAGAAAATACATAGAACTTAAAAGAACATACATTAAACTGAAAGAAAATACATGGAACCGAATCCTAATACATTCGATTGAAAGGAAATACATAGAACTTAAAGAGAAATACATAAACACCACAAGAATTATGATTTTTAGTAGCTCTCAAAAAACGCTACTAAAAGTTTTAGCAGCGTTTTGATAAACGCTGTTATAAAGCCCGCGACTAAAAATACCTGATTTTTAGTTGCACTTATTTCAACGCTACCATAAATCGTTTTACTGCAGCGTTTATGAAACGCCACTAAATTCTTTTATTGCAGCGTGTATAAAACACTACCAAAATGTACTTGGTCTGCTCAAAAATATTTTGGTAGCGTTTGTTAAACGCTGTAATAGAGGACACAGTTTATTGACAAAGCCTGTAGCCGCATTTTTTAAACGCTACTATATATGCTCTCCTTCGACCCTTTATTTTTTGTAGCGTTTTTTAGTAGCGTTTTGGAAACGCTACTAAAATATTCCAGCTCTGCTTATACATTGCCTCCAGTTCAATCTTGTTCATAGCTTATAACATAATACATAAACACATACACATTAAACAACCACAAAATACATATACATATACACATACACATTCAAACATAAACACATTTAAAAACCACAAAATACATAAACAAAAGCACTAACATAAACAATATGTTAACCGTACATAGAAGTTTACACAACCGAACAGTAGTTTCAAGACAAAAGGTTAACCGTACATAGAAGTTTACACAACCGAACTACGTACCACAAACAATATGCTACTGCTGCAGTTAAAGTACCATAAACATCTGAACTAAGCAAGTACAATAAACAACCAGACTACCTAACAAGTACGATAAACTAGTGCTGCTACTGCTCATTCTTAGAAACGCCTACCTGTAGACAAAATATAATCAACAGTGAGATTCAAGTTATAATCAATACTGAGATAATAATGACAGGACCATCAATACTGAGAAAACAATGAGACTAAAGTTATGCACAACTGAATATGTGCAATCTTGTGTTCAACTGAATATGCACAACTGAATATGAAAACTAAAATAACGTGCATGTTAGTTTTGGCCAAGAATAAAATGAAAATGAAGATTTGTCATCAATGTTTTGTACATTTTATCTCTGCCTGTACATTTTCATATACTCAAACACAGATTTTCATATACTCGAACACATATGAAAATATAAGTGTACATGAATTATTTTAGATAGTGAAATTAGGTAGGTGTAAGAAGTCTGCCAGATCCATATGGATACAGCCAAACACAGATTCAAAAAATTCATAACGATAGATGCATTTATTGATAAAAATATGGGATAATAATATAATATGGTCCTAGTATGTAAAATGACTGGAAACTTAGGATCATAAATTATCTTTTAAGTACGTACAATTAGTCGATATAACTTATGGCTACTGATGGATTAAACCACCGACTAATTACAGTTAATATATACAACATAAATACCATATTTTGATAAGCCCGATCATAGTAAATTCCAACATAAATTCTAACTTATTCACATTGTTGCATATTCACATAAATCATTCAAGTACAACAACTCATTGCACATCTACAAGCAGGTTATAATGAGGCAATTTAGAGGAAAATTTCAAATAACTTTGAAGGCAGCCCCTTTTCAAATCACTTAGGCATTATAATTATTTGAGTTGATGGTTTAAGTATTTTGTTGCTACTGGTTATCCATGATGGTAATTTTGCAAGAAAGTTTTCAATTACATAAAGAATTGCATACCTTTCATTTTAGTTCCATAATGACTTTTGCTATCGGCCAAGCTATGGGAACGCCAAAGGCATCTTCCATGCACGTCAACTCCGATGTAGTTCTCCATAGCACTACATCCGGAACTCTCACAATTTCAACCCAAACTTTTACAGCATCACGTCCCAATGGACGACAATGGACCATCAATATTGGATCAGTTGAAGCGATAGTTCCTTCAGCCACTACTTCGTTCGTTTCACCCACATCAATCAACTTGCATTTATTATCTTTTGTCAGCTTTGCAATCGGCTGGAAAAAAAATGGTGCATATTTCAAACAGTGCATATTGAAAACTGTGTACTTATTTTAGAAACCAAAGCATACAAAATGCAACAACACAGTGGTGCATATTTCAAATAGAAGAAAAAAAATACAAACTACAAAATATTTCCAGCATATTTACTTACATGTTGTGGTTTCTTCGCGATTATGGGTGTGGATATCACGGGAGAAGTTGCACAATTTACATTCCTACCAACTGCATCTTTATTAACTTCAACTTTTGATTTTGGCCATGCTACTTTCCTACCAACTGCATCTCTAACGCACGACATATCAACTGTGGGTCGCCACAAATATGCATCTCCTTTATTACATTGGCCACCCAAATCGCAAAGGCAGCCGGACCGAGCGGAATACCATTAACAAGATGTTGTGGATCTCTGGCATAGATTCTTCCTTCGGCAACTACCCCTTCACCCTCATTCCAACCATAAATCTTGCATTTGTCGTCTTGGGCGCTGCTGTCACTCTAAAAAGGAGAAGTGTAAATCAAGAGTTTAGTGATTAAGTGAAAATATTGTACAAGACATATTTCTAAATTAAATTTGTGGAAGACCGACGTAAATATTGTGAATTATAAAATTTACCGTACTGACTTTATTCAGCTGTCCTCGCAGCGCCCTCTTAATGCAATTTAATGGCCATGCTACTACCTTATTCTCAGCGTTTGCTAATACTGTCATTTCAGGTGTAGGCCTCCATAAGTAAACATCTGGTTCTTCCACAAAATCTATAATAACGCTCACAGCATTTGGTCCAAGACGAATGCCATTGACAACCTCATTGGGGCAATGGACAACACTCTCCCATCGGCAACAACTGTAGAGGTTCCATCCCAATTCAACACCGAACATACGTTGTCATTGCTCTACAATTATTCAACAGAAAATTATAGCAATTACTGGATCAAAAACTAAAATCCAAATGTTATTTCTTGAGTAATATAATTATTATTTTTACCAATTCAGGTGTGCTCCCTTCTTTCGAACTTTCTTTACCCTGTATCAAAGCACTAATATTAGGATATTTTAATCTGAGGAGCACTAAAGTGGATACCCACAATATTTAAAATGTCACTAGAATCAGTCCAACAAGTTTGAATGGCAGAGTACATACAAAAAACCAGTTGTTGTAGCATCATATACAAACATGTGTGTCTGAATTCATTATTTTCAAAATTGTTATATAACAAAAAACTAGTTGTTATGCACTGTTTTGTTATTCCCAGTTACTATAGTGTTTTTATATATACTTTGATGCTATGCATATTTGCAATAAATTATAGGTGCATCAGTAAACCTTGTTCATCATAGACTTACCTTTATGTTCAGTGATCAAGTGTCAAGGCGACATGTGCACCCAAAACTTGTTGAGAGTTTTATTTGAGAAAAAATGAAAAGCAAGCAGGAACACATATACTACATATACTATTTGGATACTCAAAATGGATGCCATAGATTTATGTGAACAGATGACATTAGAAAAACATTTATCCATCAATAAAATGATCTTCAGCAGAATATGTCAAAGAAGGTATACTAAAGATGAAAGGCCCATCAACTAATTCTATTACAATGTTCTCGGGTATAATATGATTGTAATTTTATTAATAAAAGCAGATGGAGAATAAGCTGCATTTGCAAGTGTGAATTTATTCATCTACTATATAAGAATAAATAACTTTGTAAATTGTAATTGTGTGCCAAAATAAATAGTACTGGAAATCAATCATTAATTTAAATAGGAAGAAAGCATCAAATTATTATATAGTTGACACCAAAACAAATATCATTCCATGATAAACAAACTTAAACATTATTGTTGCCTAAAGATAAATTTAGACATGATACAAGAGAATACCCCAACGGATAAATAGACTCATTTAATAAAGATTTTAGTAACCCATTCCAAAGTTGCTATAATCGATAAATAACGAAAAGAATTCGCGAATATGAGACTCAACATTTGTCTCTTACAAACCATTTGAAAAGGTAGGCCCTGGACTAGGCCACTAGACAACTACCTAACACGCCTCCAACTTTTTAAGGGTCTCCAATTATTATAACATGTTATTCCCAGTGAGCAATGCAGCTACAATGGGGCCTTAATTAGCAGAGTCTGACCAAGCTTGGTATTTTCACACTAAAACAAAGTGTTTCTTGTTGTTCGGTTCACTTGCTGCCTCAAGCCATTGTACCCAGTGTTTTCCCAATGTTTTCCCAATGTTATTCCCAATGTTTTCCCAATGTCTACTTAATAAATTACTTTTAAAAGTTTACCTTTTGGTCCACCAGCATATGTACCATACCCCTCAATTCTGCTATTTCCTCTCGACATTGAGATAGTTGTTTATATCTGGACTGGGCCACAGCTAGCTTGGTTAAGGTGCAACCCATTCCCAATGCCCTTAACCGTCCTGGTTTATCTTGTCCCAATAAATTTGCAAGAGCATCTCCATTGACATTCTGTGACGAGCTGGACTGTGATAGGATAACAAATTTTTTAATCTCCGCCTACATAAATAAATACATACAGATAATGTACGATGGTAAAATCATCATAGTTTCAGATAATTTTTTATATATCGATAAAATAAAAAATTCTTACAATAGTATTTGCAGCTTCCACGGTCACTGGTTCACCATTTTTTTTAATGTGAGATTTAATCCAAACATCAGCTCTAGTTATGGACGATGGATTTGGACTTCCTTTTTTTCTAAATTTAGAATAACATTAAACAAATAAACTAACAGATATAAATTAATATAAAATAATGCTATACTTAACTAACTAACCATGTCCTCGGTCAATCTAGCCATTTCCCTACGACCAGATGTGTGTGGAACTTGTTTAACACTAAGAGCCGAATATTTCTCACTTCGTTTCTGGAAATATTGAAAAATGTTTAAATTTAGTAACCAAAAGCATATTACAGATATCTTAATGTTACCTTAAACTCCGGACTTGTTTTGGCCTTCACAAACTTTCTCCATTCGTTCATGTTTTTGATGTTGGTAGGTTTCAGTTTAAGTCTTTCCTCTTCGTTCTCCACTTTATTTAATTTTCGAACCAATTTGCTTTTTGCGGATCTCCAAATTACTCCCATCTGTTGAAATACGGCTTTTCTTTGCCATTCCTCTTCCAATTTAAATCTAACCTGCAACAATACATGAAAACATGATATTAACAGTAGAAAACATGATATTAACAGTAGGTGAATATAAAGAAACATGCTATGGTGAAGCAGAATGCTGTCAAGCTAGTACATAATTGGTGAATATATGACTTTATGGTCTCTAAATTTTGAAGAAATCTGAATGAAAATCATGAAATAATCACCTGGTCCTGACATTAGACACCTAAAATATATCTATAGGATTTGTACTCTTGAAGATGATAGCAACGTCACTAAAAATTAAAATTGGTATGATTTCAATCTCAAGTGAGCGGGGATATTGGTGTTTAAATTTTTTAATTCTATCCAATAATCTATGACAACATTGTTTAATTTTTGAAGAATAGCATTTGCAGTCTAGAATAATTGTTTTGAAATCATTGGTCAGCTGATTTTATTAAAAATAATAATTAGAAAACAATGAAAGTTTATCAAAAAACGATTCACTAATTTTATAAGCAAGCAAATTCGTACTAATGTACTTTAGTAGATGACTCAAATTATGATTTGTAACACATAATTCAAATCATGTTTACATTTTTGCCTTAGAAATAATCATCCGGACCCATAAATCTCTGTCATTCTGAACCTTCCGTGAAATATGAATATTCATTTCTAATTTATTTATCTATTAAATGTTAAAAAACCAAAAATATGAACAATTGAATTTCGGAGGATAACCCACAATACGAACTTGCACTAATGATGATTCAAATTAACGAATTAAGGTTCTTAAACAGAAGTCAGGATAAAATGTTTAAACGACATGATTCAACTACTAGAACTTGTGGATTTCTTAATATAAATTCCTGTTTATTATAGTCAATTTAAAAACCGCAAATTGGCAAAACTATAACCGGATTTATACTTTAAAAAGTAAGTGGTATGAGAAGAAGAAAGATGAGTTGCTTGATAAATCTACAAAATAAATATAGATAGAAGCAGGGACAAATGTTGATAAATAGATTCTCTAGCATATACAGTAGGGAACCTGCTCCATACCTGAAGCGATCGCCACAAAACAACTTTTAACTCTTCACTTAGATTCCTCCAATCATCAAGTGTGTATGGAACCTGCTCCCGCACAAGCGGTCCAAGAAAAGAGGATAAATATACCGACCCTGGCCCTATTGGTATGCCTATATCATTGAACTCAACTTCAATTCGATCATGACTGTTTAACGGGAGTTTTTTTGCTTTTGTTTGACCTCTACTGCCTCTTTTCCGAGACGAACTTGCGGTTTCAGCATCACTTGCACTCTCAATTTCCACCTCATCAGCATCAGTCTAGTCAAGAAAAATTTCATTGTCTAAGCGGGGTTCTTCTTCATCTAACAAAGCCCTTTCATCATTTGGGTCTTCTTCATTTAACAAAGCCCTTTCACCATTTGGGTCAAAAGGGTTATCGTGTAGTGCTTGTTCTTCGTCTTCATTGCAAACACTGGCTTGCTTCTTAGCATTGACTGCTCGTTTTTCGCCTTCACTGTAAGCACCGGCTGGAATCTTATACATCCGCTTTGAATTATACTTCCGCTTTGAATTATACTTCTGGGATTCCTCATCGGTCTTTTTCTGGTTGTTAGTACGTACAGAGCTTGGAAACATCTCTTTTCTGCAAATGAAACAAAATATGAGATACTTAAAAATTTCATTATTTACCATCTACTTGCTGGAGGAATCTGGACCCAATAATTAGTTTGCAGATACATGATCTCTGAATCTTTTTAACGTTATATTTCGAAGTATTCTAGAAGTTAATTTTATATCTTAAACAATATAACGAACAAATTAATTAACAAAAGATTAATTTTTTGTAATCAGATCAATATTCTTTTTTAATACATTGATGTAGAAACTTACTAGACCTTGTATGTTAATGTGCAAAAATTAACGTAGTATATATGTATAAACAAAAAACTGTTATAGAGTAGTCATGTTAAGCAAGTTCAATCCTTTTCCAGCTCCAGTTCATGATTTGAAAATCAGTTCTTTGACTATGAAGATGAGAAAAATATATACCATCCATGACAAACTGTAGTAGGCTAATGACAAACTGTAGTTATAGAGCCAAATTTGCTGACTTTAATTCTTCAAGTACCAACTGAACAATTGAAAACATGAATAGAAAAGCATTAGTTCAGAACTATCAGATGAAAATTTGCATGCTATAATTCAGATTATTTTAGTTCAAAAAACCAATAGTTATGGGCTATTCCATTACAAATACATAACAAACAATGAACTAGGCCAAGATTGCCTGAGATGGTAGTTTATTGTGTCACATATTCATGCTTCGTACAAATAACAATCACAAATTAAAACTGGTTGGTTCATAGTGGATATGAATTTATTTCATTAACAAATTGAAATCATAATATTACAGTAATTAGAACCGCAAATGGACTGGAATTGTTTGCTACTCTAATTCAATGAATAAATTATATGAATCCAGCAAAATGAGTAACAAGACAATAAAATTTGAATCCATGCTTTCATTCCTTACTAAAACAAGTTTCGATAGTGAATTTAATAAATACAAAATGAGTAACACAACTTGCAAAATAAAAATAGAGACATTCGGAGAGTAAAATGAGTCTACAACTATGACTAATGCATTAGTCTAATGTATGGATCTGACTTAGTAGGTGAACATATAATCTACTCAATTATGCCTTCGCAATCCTCCCTAACATAGCTAACATCTTCATCATCCATTTCGGTTATTTCATAATCTTCCACGGCTTGGATATCTTCCTCGATGCAATTATGTGTCTCTAAATCATTAAAACTTCTTGATGGTGCTTTCATTACAACATACCAATTAGAATCATCATTTTCTCTTGAATAAAATACTTGTCTTGCTTGAGATGCAAGTATGTATGGATCTCTTGAAAACGATGCTTGATGTAAATTAACAAGAGTGAACCAATCATCATCAACTTTTACTCCATTTCCTTTATACACCCAAAGACACTTAAAAACTGGAATATAAAACAAATGATAATCTAATAAAATTATATCTGTCAATATTTCGTAATAAGTGACCACATCAACCACTTGGGACATATCTTTTGCACTTGCTCTACACATAGTAGTCGCATCAAAGGTCACCCCGCAATTTTGAGTTTCTCTCCCTACATCTTTTATATGAAAACGTTGATCATTGATAACATATCCTTTGTAAGACAAGGCATCATTCTTTGGACCCAAAGCAATCCATCTTAACATGTCATCATGATCCTTGGAGGCAATAGGTATCTACAACAAATTCAATTTAGCATGAATATTTTAGAGTAATATTAGTACTCAAATGAGAATATATTTGGAATCTAACTAACCTTCCTTTTAATCCAATCGGCAAAATTTTTTGTATGTGTGTCCCAAAGTAAGGTCGCATTTTTTCTCATGTGCTGGTCTGAATTTTCTAATTCCTCCAAATGCAAACTAGTATAAAACAAGTGATTATAAGTTATAAATAGCATTACGAACACATCAAAATGATTAATACAATGTAACATAAACTTACTCTATAAATGGTTCCACCACATTCATATTCATTAACACGGCTAAATGAGCCATTTCTTTCTCATTAGCTGACAATGTAACTGTCTTGGACATTGAAATCGGACGTCCCTTGGGTATTACATTGCTTTCATAATCTTCATTTCGAGCTTCTTTCTCCTCTATATGTCAAGATTTTTTCAAAAATTCATTGAAAAACATCATGGATTCTTCTGCAAGATAGGATTCTGCAATACATCCCTCTGGTCGTGCATAGTTTCTTACATAATCTTTAAGTGTCTTCATATATCGTTCGAATGGGTACATCCAACGAAAATGAACTGGTCCACACATTAGTGCTTTTTTTCCAAGATGAATGGACAAATGTACCATTATATCAAAAAAAGATGGTGGAAATTTTTTTTCAAGTTCGCATAAAACTTCAATAATCTCAACATTGATTTGTTCTACCTTCTCTCTATCAAGAACACGTTGACATAGTTTGTTGAAAAAAGAACATAAACGAATTATTACTTTTCTTGCCTTCTTTTCCATTAATCCTCTCGATGCTACTGGCAATAACCGTTGCATTAATACATGGTAATCATGTGACTTCAATCCGCTAATTTTGCAATCATGCAACGAAATCTGATTCTTCAAATTTGAACAGTAGCCATCTGGTCCTTTGAAATCGTACAATCTTTTGCAAAATATTTTTCTCTCGGAATTTGACAACATGTATGGAGCCGGTGGAAGATATGTTTTATTCCCATGAGGTTGTGCATGAAGCTCATTTCGAATTCCCCAATCCTCTAAATCCTTTCTACAGTTGGTTCCATCTTTTGATTTATTACCATGCAACATCGTGCCCAATAGGCTTTCACCGATATTTTTTTCCACATGCATTACATCTATATTGTGACGTAATGGAAGTTCCCGCGAAACCAAAACTATAACGCATTATTGGGTTTTTCTTATGTTAAAACAATGAAAAATAAATAAATTAACTACTAACCTTCCAATATGGCAAATCAAAGAAAATTGATCTTTTCTTCCATCTTGATAGCTCCAATTCTGTAGAATTGTTAATATTATCATACTCATATTCTGTATCATAAGCACATTTTCTCTTCTTACTTTTCTCTTCGTTTTCTTTTCCAAAATCATTTGGATAATCCTTCAACAATGCATAAATGTTTCTCCCAGTTAGAATTCTAGGAGCACTACCTTTTTCTATGGTGTTATCAAACAATGCCTTTTGTTTCCTCCATGAATCTGAAGTAGGTAGAAATCTTATATGACCCATGTAGACGCTCTTTCGACTGTGATTCAACCAACGAGAATGGGTATTGACACCACATAATGGGCAACCTTTTCCCCCCTTCACACGACATCCAGCAAGATTTCCATAAGCCGGAAAATCATTAATCGTCCATAGCAAAATTGCATTCAATTTAAACAAAGTTTTACTAAATGCATCGTAAGCATTAACTCCATTACACCACAAATGATGAAAGTCTTCCACCAAAGGTGCCAAATATACATCAATATCATTTCCGGGTTGCTTTGGGAATGGAATAAGTAAAGATAACATAATATTTTCTTTCTTCATACAAAATGTAGGCGAAAGATTGTATGTCACAAGCATTACTGACCAGCAACTATATTTCGAACTCAACATGGAAAATGGATTGAATCCATCTGTAGCAAGACCAAGCCTAAGATTGCGTGGATCAGATGAAAAAGATGTATACTTTTCATCTACCATTTTCCATGTCATAGAATCCACGGGATGACGCATTTTTCCATCTTTGCTTGTATTTTTAATATGCCATCTTAAATATGTTGCCATTTTTTGAGATCTATACATTCTTTTAAATCTCGGAATTATTGGAAAGTATCTCAACACTTTAACTGGAATACCTTTTATAACCACTTTAGTATCTTGATTTTTCTTCCATCTCGAAGAACCACATTTTGGACAAATATCTAAATCTTTGTATTCTTTTCTGAAAAGGCAACAGTCATTCTCACAAGCATGTATCTTTTCAAAACCCATGTCGAATGTTCTAAGAAATTTCTTTACTTCATATAAGGTTTTGGGAAGCACGTTATTCTTCGGAAAAAATAAATGTTGCACAGTTAAAAGCTTATCAAACCCACTATCAGACAAGCCAGTCTCACATTTAAGATTAAACAAGACGGTGATGGCAGATAATTTTGTGTGATCTGTGCAACCATGATATAATGGAGTTTCTACATCTTCCAAGTTCTTGAGTAACTCATCCTCTTTACTCTGAGAATCAACATTATCTTAATCATCATGAAAAAAATCATCATTCAAAAAATCTTCATCTTCATAGTGAATCATCTTGAATAAATCATATACGTAAAACGTATTTGTTTTCTTCTCTTCAATTATCTGTTCACCATGGTTAAACCATACACCGTGTATGTATTTAGGATCCATTCCTCCAATAATTAAATGTTCAACGATGATCTGATCATCATGACGACTAAGATTCCGACAATCTTTGCAAGGGCATAAATTTTTTTCTACACTTCTTACATTCCTCTTTGCAGCATGCATGAAATTCATTGCTCCTTGTCGGTACTCTATGCTAGTTCTATGGCAAAAGTTAAAAACATAAAAAAGAAATTGAGTTTTAATATTATATTACATGTTCTAATTCTCAAAATACATATTAAGTTAAGCATTGTTTTATCACCTGTTTAAAAAAACCCAATCTTTTTCCATCGTCGACATATGAAGGCAAATAAGTTCCCAATCGTTAACGTAGAAATTGGTGAAACCTCCTCTTCCTATGTCTGATACTAATTTTTAAAAAAATAAGTTACTACGTTAATAGTACTTCTTAATATCGGGCCACCCAATCATTCTAAAGATTAGCCAAATAAAACTTTGTTCAATGACGTTTCAATGAATTTTTGTTAATAAATTATGAACAAGTGTAAGTGATTTCATACATGTAGGTTTTACTGAAAAATCAGTTCATTCAGTATAATAACACCGAATGAATATGGTATTTTGAAGTGCAACTTCTAACAAATTCGATATTTTAAAACATGGTAATAGGTTTTTTTGCTGCTTTAGGAACAGTTGTAAAGCTGGTTACGTATATTTCTGGTGCTATCAAATAAGCATTTTTTAATTCCTATTACATAGGCTATAAATGGTTTGAAGGTTATGGTCAAAACAACGTAGTGCTATAGCATAGAATTTTATTACACAGGCCATAAAATTGATCTACACCATGGCTAGAAAAATGAGACTTAAAATTTATTACACAGGCCATAAAATTTATTGCACAGGCCATAAAATATATAAAGAGTCTAAATCAATTAAATTTATATTGGAAGACAAACAATATGACTAATAAAACAAACAATTTTTCAAGCTCTGAAACTACTAAATCTGACTTATATAAAACTACTACGTCCTTGATGCAAAATTATAAAAGTCAGCTAAATGGAAACTAGTTGAAAGTGGCAAAGATGAGGAGTGTGATCAGATGGTTACTTTCCGAATAACAGACTTGATTACATATGCATTAAATAATTGCAACTATAGATAAAAGAAAGAAACTGAGTTTTTGCTTAGAAGGCATTGCTTGAAGTCATGCAGGCCGTAACACCTAAAGTGACCCATATGGAATCTATGTAAAACCTTACATCATATAAACAAATGCAACATGCAACCCTATTTTTGATTTATATTTGCCGACTACTTCCAGGTTTCATGCAAAGCCACTTGCCATTTGTCGTTTACCTGGTTTTTTTAATTATAGGACAAAAGACATGATGAAGACACTTATTGATGACTTTCTCTATGATGTAAGTTATATTAATTGCACATTAACAGATTGGTAAACGTATGGATCATGCAACTCCTTTAATTAGACTTACTCAACTATCATGTCTCTCTCAAAGTCTTAACATATGAAGGCAAAAGATTATGTATTACTTTGCAATTCACTACTGTTCTAATTTTCCAAATTGGAGTCTAGTATTACAGATAACTTTGACAAAATCATGGGTGTAGCCAGACTCTCCATGTCCAAACATGTTGATATTCAATATCTTCCATAATTCAATTTTGTGATTATTCGTACTTGGTGTACAAAATTTGTACTTTGGTTAAAACAGTAAAATAATTACACAGTTTAACCTTGGACATAGCCAAGCTTTTATTCATTTAATAAAAAAACATAAATATATAAAGGTGTAAACTAGGGTTGAATAAAAGATCTTCGTTATTAGGGTTGAATCAACAATTTCAGTTAGAAATTAGGCAGAAATTCGAATATACGATGCATGCAAATTAGGGTTAAATCAAAATAGAATCACAAAATCAAATCACAAAATCGATTTCGACGATTCGTACCTAAATATACCTAAGCGATTGCTGGCTGCCGCGAGGATGTTGAGTAATGCCGCGAGGACGTTGAGCAAGGATGGAGTGGACGATGAAAAGGGGAACTTGATCTTCAGTTGATGAAATTTGAGTGATTGCTGGCTGCCGCGAGGATTGAAAAGGGGAAAAAAATTCTGCAGAAGTAGATCGAAATGGGGAGAGAGTTTTCTAAGTATACGTGAGATGGAAAACAATGACTGGTCACGTTTATTTTTGGCTAGGCGGAAAAAGTTTTCTAAGGAGCGGGAACAAAAAAAATTTAGTCACGAAACATATTTTGGGAAAAATATTTTTGGTTGCATTTATGATAAAACGCCACAGTTTTTTGCAACCATAAATTGTTTTTCTTGTAGTGAAAACTTCATTCAAATTGTCTAATATAGCTAACTCATAGATCATATGCAGCATGTCCAAAAAAATTATTACGATACTCCCAGAGATAGCGTGAATCATACGGAGCTCGTATTAACTGAAGTAGGTCTTCTTCCTTCACCGTGTTTATAACACTTCTAATACTGTGATTATCCAGAATTCGGCGAATTAATCTACAATCAGGATGATTGTTAAAGGCTTCGTTTGGAGTAACCCAGAAATCTTGCTCAATCTCCTCTTCCATATGTCTTGTATCGACTTCTATGCATGCTTTGATTAGTACCAAATAATCCTGGGAAGTCCAACTTTCATTTTCCATGGAATTTTTTTGTACACTTCCACTATGGAATTTTCAGTTAAATAGGCAATTCATAACCGTCGTTATACAAATCAATGTTTATTCCTTCACAATCAATAATGTCTGCCACTTGCTAAAGTCGAGTTGACCACACTAAGTATCAAAAATGTCTGCCACTTGCTACAGTTGATTTGACCGCACTCTGCATTTTTTGTCTACCACTTGCTAAAGTCGAGCTGACCACACTAATTATTACTCATGTCTGCCACTTGCTACAGTTGATTTGACTACACTCTGCATTTTTTGTCTGCCACATGCTAAAGTTGAGCTGACCACACTGAGTATTAATAATGTCTACCACTTGCTACAGTTGATTTGACTACACTCTGCATTTTTTGTTTGCCACTTGCTAACGTCTGCCACTAACTCTACATATCGTATCACTTTTATATAAGGACTTCAACTTCCATTAAATCAATCACATTTAACATCTTCTTTCTTTCTCTCATAGCATTAAACTTAATACAACAATGAATACCTCATCTTTCGTCAAATGTGCTATGGCATTCGATAGTAATTCCGATGAAGAAGAGATTCTCCAAGAGGAAGTCGATGAATTGGAAGAAATAGTTGACATATGCCATGAATCTTATGGCTCCACATTACGACAACACGACGGATCGGTCATGGGTCGGAAATATGTAAACTGTAATCAATTTGCCTTCCATAAAAGTCTGATGCAAGACTACTCCAATCCAAATTTCACTTATGGACCTGATATGTTCAGGAGAAGATACAGAATGAGAAGAGATCTATTTTTAAGAATTTTAACAGGTATTCAAAACAATCACAAATATTTTGTTCAAAAACCAAGTGCTTCAAAAACACAGGGGCTTAGCGGTGAACAAAATATGACTATTGTACCGAGGATTTAGCTTATGGCACCCCCGCAGATGCATTGGATGATGCATATCGGATCGCAGAGACGACCGCATTAGAAACTCTTGACAAATTCTGCCAATCTATGGTGGACGTTTTTGGCACTAAGTACCTTAGATCTCCAAATGAGGATGATGTGGTGCGGATTAGAGAAACGCACAAGAGCAACTCCATTGTCGTTTACTCTTGGTGAAAACACTTACGAGCATGGATATTATCTTGGTGATGGGATTTATCCAAAATGGAGCACCATTGTGAAAACATGTCCAAACCCAATAACAGCAAAGCAAGCAAAGTTTCCTACGATGCAAGAGGGACAAAGAAAAGATGTAGAAAGAGCTTTTGGCATTCTACAATCTAGATTTACAATGATTAGTAGTCCATGTCGACTGTGGTCTCGGAAATAAATGTCCAGAACCATGTTTGCATGTATTATTATGCATAATATGATTATTGAAGATGAAAGGGATATGGATGAACAACAATGTCACTACGAATATGATGGTGCAGGGCAAATGCCATAAGAATTCCGAGATGATGTTTTTATAACCGACGAAGCATTCAACATTCACGTGGAACATCAACTTTCGTACCGAGACACACAACTTCACAACCGTCTACAAAATGATCTTATGAATCATATTTGAAATTACTTTGGTCATTGTTAGTTCAATTTTATATTTGATTTGTCATGTGTGTACGCGTTTGCGTTGTAGTCGTATTTTAGTTATTTTATTAATATGTATTGCATTTCTTTCAAAATGTTACTCTGTTTGGTTATCAACTTTGTCTAAATGGAAACAATAATAGTACAACATTAATTAATAACAAATACATCAGATTTAAATAAACGATACATTACGCCGAAACTAGTACAAATTAAACACTTCTAAGATTGAAACAAACTACTTTGAGGGAACTTGGAAATAAGTATTTGCCTTCTGCGCTCCATCCAATACAGCTTTTAAACGTCATCCATTCCCATCAGATCTTTATCCATAATCATCTGTTCTTGATTTTCCCGTTTAATATCCAGCTTTTGTTACTCAATTTATGCAAACTTATGCATCATATCGATCTTCTCCTGTGCTAGCTTGCTTCTATTTTGATGCCTTCTTTCGTGAATTTCAAGAGCGGCATTCACTTTAGCGTTCACCACGACATCAAGCTTATTCTTTTTCTTTACTGCTTTGACTCCCATTGGTCTATAACATTCATCTGGGCTCTGGTTGAGCGCATCCGACTCGTTTTCTCCCTCGAATTGAGTTTCCCTACAAGATGAATCTCCCGGGCTAGACGAGTGTGATGATTTCGATGCATTGTTCTTTTCCTTACCCTTTTTTTGAAAGATTGATAAAAGGGCCCAGCCCAAAGTTTACATAAGAGAGTCGGGTAAGTAGAATACTATACCCGAAAACGATTCAAAACTACCCAACCCTAATACCCCAAGGGCAAACAATGCCTCCATCGATTACAATACAGAAAAACTCAAAAATGGCGAACCGCCGAGAGAGATTCTTGCTACGACGGCTTCCATATCTTCATATCCTCCAAGTGGTTACTTTCAATAGTTTTCTTGGCAAGAGTCTCTTTCAAACTGTTGAGATTGCTTTCAATTTCATGGAGCTCTATCGATTTTCCATTAAATATGCTATTATTCTCTGGATCCTCATTATACTTTACCAAGTTGCAAACTTTATGACTTCGGTTTTTGTTATTGACTTCCAATTCATTCTGGAGGTCAAAATTGTAGTGAAGCTTGCTACTTATAAGATTGCTTTGAGCTTCAGGTTCAATCTGGAGGTCAGATTTGCAGTAAAGCTTGCTACTTTCAGCAACATTAGCTGTCTCACATTCCACTTTGCTGGAAATTTTGCTGCTTTCACCCTTTTCCCACATAAATAAGTGATAAATATTGCCATTCAGTTTACTGATGTAGTGAAATTTACCGATCCTTTGCATATTAAGATCTAACTGCTTTGACTTGTTTTGAATCAGGGGAAACTTCAGCTTCAATGCCTCTTTGCTTGTTGAGCGGTAGTTCTTGCCAATATCAGGTGAGAAAAAATTAGAAAAGCTATTCTGATTAAAATTATTATTAGTAATATATTTACTTAAGTCCTGTTTTCTTCCCTTGCAGAGGCATCCTCTTGTATAGGATCTGGAATGGCCGCCTCCAGCAAATGAACTGTTGGCGTTGATAGTATCCTTCCCCAAATATAAAGTCCTATGATTGATATTCTGTAGATAATTGCCATGGAAAATAACATTATTGATTTTCCCATTCTGTAAGTATGATTCCACTACTGTTTCGAGATCTTCTTGATCATTATTATCTGAGAATAGTTGGTGATGTCGATTTCCATTTCTGCATTCTTTATGAATTAAAATTTGAAAATTTGATTCAATGCATTTCCAAATTTGGATGGTATTTGTTTCCTTTTTAGTATGTAGTCTGGCATTCCTTTCCTTCCATATAAAGTATATGGCAGTAGTTAGCATGATGCTAGCTTCATTGAATTCTTTTGATTTGAAGTTTTGTCGGATGTGATGAATACATTCTTTGATGTTTTGAATTGGAATATTTTTGCTGAATTTGAGCTTGCTTTTTGCAATATACCATATATGTCTTGAAAACTTGCAATCAAAAAATAAATGTTCTGCTATTTCAATATCATTCTTGCAGAGGAGACACTTTAACTCATTATTTTTAATCCATTTGTTGCATCTATCTTTCATTGGAAGTATGTTCAGTAGAGAAAAGTAGGCACAATGTGCCATTATTGGGCAGTTAGCTCTATTCCAAATGACAGAATGCCAATCCTTTTCAGTTTCAAATCCTTTAAAAAAATTCCAAGTAGTTTTAAAAAAAATTTGTCTTTCTTTGAGAGTTTCCATTTCCAGAAGTCTTCAGCCATATTTGGATCAATATCTATGCTTTCTATACTTCTTTTAAAAATTGAGGTTGCTGGATGAAGATTTGCATTCCAAATGTGATTTTGAATGATATGATCAACTTTTAAATTTGCACCTCCAAAATTTAGTAGATTATTCCAGCCTAATAAGCTAATTAATGACTTTCTGTTGATCCAAGGATCAAACCAAATGCTAGTGTTTTTGCCATCTTTAAAACTTCTTTCCAATAATTTGATGCCAATATTTCTGCTTTTTAAAATGTTTTTCCATGAGCTTGAGTTGTGAGTTTCTGCTGGCATTGTCTAGAAATTTTTGCGTTTAACGTATTTATTTTTCATCCACCTTGACCATAAAGATTTTCCTTATACAAATCTCCAAAAGAGTTTCATATTACAGGCTTCTTGAAGATCCTTGATATTTCTTAACCCTAGCCCTCCAAACTTTTTTGGCTTGCAGATTGTATCCCATGAGACTTTATGATACTTTCCTTTCCATATGAAATTTGCACACATTTTTTCAATTTTATGAATGGCTGTTTCTGGAATATCGTGAGTTTGAATCCAATACATTATGATAGCCGTGATGACAGTGTGTGTGAGTTCCAGTCTTCTAGCGATAGATAATAGTCTGCTGGACCAACTTTCTAATTTCTCTTGAATGATGTTACAAAGTCTTGAGCAGTCTTTGTCAGTTATTTGATTTGTACTAAGAGGAAGTCCCAAATATTTTACAAGCAATTGACCTTCTCGAATTTTAAGAGTGTTAAGAAATTCCTCTTTGTTCTCACATATTTTGCTAAAATAAGCTTGCTTTTACTCTCATTGATTTGAAGACCTGTATATTCTTTTAAACATTCAAAAACTTTTCCAGTGGTATGGGTACTTTTCGAATCTGCATTTATAAACAAAAGCAAGTCATCAGCATATAATAAATGAGTGATATTAGGCAAAATCCTATTAATAGGTTTGAGATTTCCTTTAATTTGTTCAGTCTCCATTTGAAGAGTTAAAAATTCCATAGCAATTGCAAATAAGTATGGGAAAAAGGGCCCCCTTGCCTAATACCTCTATTACTTTTGATAAACCCACAAGGTGAACCATTAATTAAGATTGAAAATGAAGCAGTTTCAATGCATTCTTTAACTAGATTGCAGAATTTTCTATGAAAACCGAATTGTCTCATCATGTGAATAATAAAAGATCTATTTATCTTGTCAAAAGCTTTGTGAATATCAATTTTAATACATACTTTATTTTTGCAACCTTTGTTAAAGCCTCTAATGATTTCATGTGCTAAAAGATTATTTTCAATAATAAATCTACCAGGGATGAATGCACACTAATTTTCAGAAATCAAATATTTTAGAAATTTTTTAATTCTGTTACTTAAAATATTAGCAATTATTTTGTAAATAAAATTACAGCAAGAAATTGGTCTGTAATCCCCTAGCCCTAAAGGGATTTTAACTTTAGGAATTAGAGTGATAAAAGTATGATTTGTGCTTTTCAAAAGTTTTCCAGTAGTAAAAAATTCATTTACAGCATCAAAAATTTTATATTTAATATCCTCCCAATGAACTTTGTAAAATTTAGCCCCAAACCCATCAGGGCCAGGGCTTTTATCATCATTGGAATTAAAAACAGTATTTTTAATATCTTTCAGAACAATTGGAGCAAGAAGAATATCTTTACTATTATCATTAAGAATAAACTTTGTTTCAATATTTGGGAAATCCTTCTTACACTCAACAGTATTGTATAGATCAGAAAAATATTTGACAGGTAACTGCTCAAGTTGTGAAACATCATTAAAGATATTCCCATTTTTGTCTAGCAGTTTTCCTATGTCATTGATTTTCTTTCTACTAGACATCTTGGCATAGAAAAACTTGCTAGCCTCATCTCCATTAGTAAGCCAGTCCACCTTGGCTTTTTGCCTCATATTGATAGCTTGCATATGAAAACTATTACTGAGTTTGTTCTGACATTGGAAAAATTGATTGACAATAGAAATGTCTGAGCTATCCTTATCAATAATGTTTTGGAGAGACTCACATTCTTTTCTAATTGTATTAATGTCATTTCTTTTCCTGTTTTTATTCCAATGCTTCAGATTTTCTTTTGTAGTTTTAAAAAAAAATTGAATTTGTATTGAGCCGAGCCTTGGTTGTATAAGATATTACTGTTTTTTACCATATCCATATAATCTTTTTCTGAAGTCCACCCATTGACAAATCTAAATGGGAAATTATTCCTATAAGCTTGATTAGCAAAGAAAAGAATATGAATTGGTGTGTGACCACTAGTGGCCTAAGGAAGAGTAGAACATTGATAATTAGAAAATGCTTTTGTAAAATTATGATTAATTAAGATCCTATCAAGCTTGCAATGAATATTTCTAAATTCACCAAATTTCCATGTAAATTTATTCCCAATAATGTTGGGTTCAATAAGACCTATTTTAAGTAAGAAATTCCAGTTTTCTAAAGGGGATTGGAAGACCACCCCTTTTTTCAAAAGGTGTAAAATCATATTAAAGTCTCCCAATACAATCCACGGCTTACTCAAGTTTTTATTTAAAGTTTCAAGATCATTCCAGAGGGAATTTCTAATTTTTTCACTATTTGAAGCATATACAAAAGTTACTTCAATTTGAAATCCTCCCTTATTAGAGAATTTACAATGAATGTATTGAAAATTTAAAAAGTGTTGATTTAAACTCCATATATTTGGG
Organism: Allium fistulosum; assembly: GCA_030737815.1. Classification (NCBI taxonomy): domain Eukaryota; kingdom Viridiplantae; phylum Streptophyta; class Magnoliopsida; order Asparagales; family Amaryllidaceae; genus Allium; species Allium fistulosum. Next base: position 590,557,875 of record CM060905.1, on the reverse strand, counting down.
TCCCATAGCACCATAATACGACCATAGCCCTCCATAATATTGTTATTTACTAAACTCCATTCTTTAAAATTTCTAACATGAAAATTTAGCATATTAGTATCTTCCAGTTTATGCTCCAGGATACCAACAATACTAGGTTTAATTGTATAAATTAGATTGTTTAAATCTAATTTTCTTTCAGGAGAGTTCAACCCCCTAATATTCCAAGTAACAATCGACATAATTAATAGAAATAAAGAAATTTAGGATACACAAAAGGATATCTCTTCTGCTATATTGAGAGACTAGGATTGAATTTCTCCAAACTCTCCCTGTCTTTCTTCTCCCTCATGTATTCAATGCCTTTATTCCCCTTTCTTTTTAGTGGTTTTCTGCCTTGAACTTTTAGATGCTCTTCCCATCTTGGATTTTTCATTATATATTTTTCCTGAAAATCATCATTTTCCCTGCTACTTTCACTGTTTTGAGCTATAATGTCTTGTAAGTTTTTTGTTTTGCTTTTCTTCCTTTCTTTAATCATCTTTTTTGTTGTATTGAGAGGTTTTGGGATAAGCTTTATGGCTTTTTGAATCAGGTCTTCTGCTACATTTTTTTGTGCATTGCTTGAATTACCATATTGATTTGAGAGTTCAGTATTCCCATCTGAATTGATTTTTTCCCTGTACTCATGTTGATTTCCATATCCTCTTCTATTAAGACTGCTTGTTGTTGAATAGGAATTGAATTTGGATTTTCTTCTGCATTATCTATCATATCCTGATCTGGTAAATCTTTCTCTTGTGAAGTATCAGAGGATTGAAAGTCACATTTTTTGTTTTTCATATTTTCAAAAAATTTAAAATTGCCTGAAAGAGAGCTTTACGGTTTTTCAGAAATGTGAACTTCCTACTGCTCAGATCCAGTATAGAAATGTTTTCAACATTGTTGATTGATTCTTGATTTTGTTCCAACATATTTTGTAATTGTTCTATTGAATTCTCCTTTTCTTGATTGTTGTTTGAGTCTTTCACTTTCTCTTTCCAAACCTTTTTTGATGAACAATCCTCTGTGTTATGCCCAAAACATTCGCAAATTGCACATCTTGGAGGAATCCATTCATATTCAATTTTCTGCACTATGGTTTCTCCATTATGCATTGTAATATATGCTTTCTCAGGAAGATCTGTTTTTGCATTTATTTCAACTGTGTTGCACATTGAGACTGGCCTTTACCTGTGATTTTGCAAGGTCAATATCCGAAATTAAAACATCCTGGAACTTTAATGCCTATTATGATGCCTTTTCGAAAGGCTAGCTGGTGTAGCTCCGACATCACATACAGCACCTTTCAAAAGATTAGATAAGAATTCCAACATGGTTTTTTTATTACGCAGGTATGCCTTTTGTATCCTGATATACTTCTAAGGATTTTGTCTTTGCACTTGGAGCAATAGATCCCAAACACACGGTGTCTTCCAATTGTGAGGGACACCGATGACACTGCTTTTCTGTATGGACTCACAGCGTCTTGATTTATCCGACTTTTACTTAACAGAAGCCATGCAGAGGGACTCACACTGTATTGCTTGAAATAGAACAATATAAAAAGACAGAAACTTTTGAATAGGAAAGAAAAAAAAAAGAAAAAAAGAGAGGAACAGTGTCATAAAAGAGGCGATTTTTGTGTTTTAATCTTGTTTTAGGGTTGAGGGTTCCCAACTTTTGGTCTTCTCCCTGTATTTTTTGGTGAGATATAGAACATGTGCTTTATCTGAAGGATGTTGTTGATATGCTGCCGTAGAATCTGGGTGGGTTGATTGTAACTGTAGAAATTTTTGGAAGGAATGTCCTTGAATTTTTGTACAAGGCATTTCTGTTGTATTGCTCAGTGTACATGAAATTGTTCTTGAAGGTTTATATGAGGTCGGTTACCAAATTTATGATCAATTTTATCGTTGGTTATCTTTTTACTGCTTTTTATGTGATATAATTGACTCTCAGTTTTGTGTTCTACAAGTTGGTATTTTCGGTATAGAAGCATTGCTCTTGGAAAGAAAAAATGGTATTCCGGAGAAGAAAACCTTTAAACAAGCACACAACATTGACCTTACATACATTCTACCTGTGTCCATTTGCAACTACAATCCCACTATTTCCTGCTAACATCATATACTTATCTTTCCTACTAAAATTAGTACATTCAAAACCCAAAGCTTTACCTATCACACCTTGAACAAAATTAGCCATCTTTATATTGCTCTTGAAAATAAAAACTGGCATTCAGGAGGAGAAAACCTTTAAACAAGCACACAGCATTGACCTTACATACATTCTACTTGTGTCCATTTGGAACTACAATCCCACTATTTCCTGCTAACATCATATACTTATCTTTCCTACTAAAATTAGTACATTCAAAACCCAAAGCTTTACCTATCACACCTTGAACAAAATTAGCCATCTTTATATTGCTCTCCTTACCATTTCTAGTGCCGCTAGTATCAACTCTGTCAAGAAACTCCAATTCATAACACATTTTAGGATTCATCATGTAATAAATCGAATTAAACACCTTGAACCCTCCTGCAGTTGTAGCATAAAACATACCGAACTTAACATCAATGGCAACAGGAACAATTTCATCGGTCAGTTCTGAGAAAAGCGGACTAAACCGAGGCAAATACGGCTCACGACAAGTGGTTCCTTCTAGAGAAACCACAACACTATTTCCTCGACTTATGTATTTTTCTATCATTCTGCCATCTTTTTCACGGTTTCTTGTTGGTCTAACTGTCTTTATAGGGGATAAGACTTCGGATAATCTGCTTAGACTGTAAGTGACTGCTGTTACAGGCTTGTTAAGTGCTACAGATACGTATACTGGATCAAATAAAGTTCTGTGATTGCACACAAAGAGCCGACCTTTTTGTTTCGGACATGGTGCAGGAAGTGATCCTTTTAGTTTGTAATTTGTTGAGATTGAAGATAGTAAGAAGGTTGATAGTTTGTATGGAAGTGTTGTGCCTATCATAAACCTTATGATTGCTAAAGGAAAAGCTACAGGGAGCCAGATGTACATGTATAATGTGTTTTTGGGTTGGAGTGAATGCAATTCTACCATCATGAAATATTAAGGGCTGCTTTGGGTATTTTTCTCTGGGTAATGGATGCCATCTCTTCTTTTCTGCTTACCAGGTAATTTCCTGAATTAAGAGAGAAAAACAAAGAGAAAAGTATTACTGGTGGTAGTGGTAGCTAGTAGTAGTGAAAGAGGAACCTTGCATGAAGAAAGGAGTTTTATTTGATTAAGTGATGTAGAGGAGCTAATAACACCAATGAAACAGTAGTCATCTTTTGAATCATACACTTGTGTATTTTTCTCAGTTTCCTCGACAAAACCAGTGTAAAATCCAAGAAATACTTTCAGCTCTTTTCCAACCACAAAATCTACCTCCAAATATTCCTTCAAAAAGCTTTCAACCATAATCCTTGGCATTTTGCTTATACAAACACTTTTCTTTGCATTCTTCAACACTTCAAATCCTTCCAATCCTACATCTTCCAGAAAAAACTTTGGTAAAACCGCTCATCCAACTACGAACTTCTCTTTCTTCAATCCACAAAATGATACCATGATCATAACTTTTATCATAAAATCTTTGCTAAAACAAGATATTATTTGATATATAAGTAAGAGGATAAGACCTCTCAAGAAACTTCCTCCTTCTAATGCCACGATCATGAAGTACGGAAAGGCTGAAGAATTTCTTAGAAGTCCTCCTTCGACATCATACCAAATATTTTCAGAGGAGATAGCTGTAGTAAAAGTAGGAAACGGTTTTGGTTTCTTAAATTTATTTTGAGTATGAGATTTAGACCATAAAAAGTGTGACATTTTGGCTATAATATGAGATTGCATTGTTGCTGCATGGGCTTCTTATAGATGTTATATTGTGCCACTTATAGTGTTGCTTATCTTCATTGAGTATACAACGGTATATATATCATTGGTAGGTTTCATTTCTTGATCTATTGGATTTCTTGCTATTGTAAATTGTAAGAAAGGAATTTTAATCTTGACTATGGAATGAGACCTGTAAAAAGCACGACGCCCAGAAAATATTGTCAGTTTGGATGCAGCCATCAAAAATCATATCCAACCGCCTAAAACGAGCAGGCGAGACATATTTGTATTTCTGGTACCTTGCTGCAGCTGTATCCCACCACTTGTCGGATCCACCGACCGTGTCATGTTCTTCGTTTCAATAGCCACTTGGAATCTGTAGCAGCTCGTTCCATGGGCTTCACTCACGTTTTAGATTATCGAACTTGTTTTTCATTTGCCCAGCGTTGTAATCCAGACCAGTTCTTACGTTAAACAGGACTGTGATATCTTCATACCACTGTGCAACACGGTGGGCACGCGTATCAATGTTTTTGAAACAAACATCGATGAACGCGTTTGTCTTGTCGGCATTTCAGTCGACGATGGTTCTGGTAGAAGAAGAAGCAGAGTGGCTAGACATTCTGAAAAAAGTAATTCAAAAAAATTCAAAAAAATCCGGAAAAAAATATGTGGTAGATAATAATACGAAAACACAAATATAAAAAAATTAACTGAAAAAATCAACATCGAATCTTGTAGTAATTGTTGAATTTTCGGATTTTTTGGTTTTTTTGTTGGTGATTTGGTTGAGAAATGGAATAATATATAGTGAGTGAATGAGTTATGATGGTTGGGAATGAACCGTTCGCGTCCGACGCGTCGGTCGCGTCTAACGCGAACGGTTCGTTTCGAATGGTTCTATTGAACTAGGCAGCAGCGTAGGGCCCACGCTTGACGCGTCGGACGCGTCAGACGCAAACGCCAATGTTGACTGCCTGTTGTGCAAAAAGAACGCTACCTAAAAGTTAGCACTCTTCATTGGACAAAATGAAATTTCGACAAAATAAATGTTACAACAAGCTTTGCTTGATTTCTTGGAGAAGAAATATTGCAATCTTACTTTCAGCAAGCTCACGTTTTCATGAGCTGGTTTTGTTATTTAGCTGTTTCTTCTTCTACTAATATTTCATTAGCTTTTCCTATCGCTGTTTGGCAGTGTCAGCTGCAAAACTTAGTTGGACGACGAAAGATATAGGGGAAGGTATTAGCACCAAGTTCGAAGAACGTAATTTAGTGAGACGCATGCACAGAGGAAAGTTTAATGATATCCCTATTTTCAATCCGATTTAAATAATAGAAGTTCTTTTTGTTCTAAAGTGTACTTTATAAAATAAAATAAATTTCATATATTTTCATACTGTGCCTCATCAAAACCCCACAACCCTTATAACCTAAATGAGTGCATCATACGGGAAAAAATACATATTATTTTCATACATTAACATTACAAAGCGATAGACAAATGAAAAGATGGGACCATCTAATCATATAGATGGAGGAGTATAATAGAAGCTTCTCTCTCTTCCACATCATACTATTAGTTAAATCAGAATGTGGGGGTGGAAATCAATGGGCTACAAGGAGTGCTGCAAAATATGAGTGTCGTTGAACGCTCCTTATATATATCTGTGTGTGTAGCCCTCTTTATTTAGCACCATTTATAGTCTCACGATATCGGCCATGAATTTATATTTAAATATTTGGTCTATGTGATAGGAGAGAGAAAGAATAAATATGTAATTAGAAACTTATGTCTGATATTAGAGGCTACAAAATGATGCTAAAAGGGTATTATTAATCCTAGCTCATATTTTTTTTTTGAAATATTTCCGTTTTATTTGAAATATAATCCTAGTTCATATATATATATATATATATATATATATATAATTCAGTTTATTTTAATTTTGTACGAAAATTTATCATTTTATTGACATTTATTAATTATTTTTCAGTCAAATTAAAAATTAATAATGATATTTTGATAACTTTTTCTGAATATATAAATATTTATGATATGTGAAACCAGTATTTTCTATCAAATTTAAAAATGACATTAATACTATATTTTGTTAGAGTATCCACATGTGTTGCTCCGCATCATCAAATAGCTATTTAGCACCTCCGAACCAATCCATACAAGCAAGCGTTATAGCTTTTTGTTATTTTAATTTTCAAAATCTTTTAAAATCTTTTTGCTTATAAAATAGAAAATTATATCATATTGAATAAATAAGATACACAAAACAATATCAACGCAAAATATTGTCAACAATATTAAACTAATCGATACCAAATTAACACTAATAATTAAATTATAAACACTCAATCTCTTAGCCTCTTTCAAATACCTTTTTCTTAGTCTCTTCAATAGCACAAAAATACATTGTCTTTTTAACGACATACCTATCACAAAAGTCCTTTACAAATGTCCATTTCACTTCGTAGAAAATGCACACATTAGTGGAAACAGAGGCGATAAAGCTTTAATGAAAATTACTAATACTTTGTTATTTCATAGACCAGAATTAGCAGTTTAATTAAAATGAGTTTCACAAATTATAGTGGGGGATTCCACCCCAATCCCTAATTTTAAAAGAATCCATTAGCATTAAATTCCTCAAAAATTAAAAGACTATGTAAATTTAAGTCCATCTTTTTATATGTATAAAATTGTAGTTCAAAATGATGTAAAAAATTTAATATGCTAATTTTTTCCCAAATATTATCGGACTTAATATTTATTGAATGTTTAATGAATGTATATGTATATATGTATGTATGTGTATATGTATATGTGTGTGTATATATATGTATGTATATTCAAAATCAATTAATATTCTATAGGAGCGAGTTCCATAATTTTCTGAGTTAAGTACGTTATATTTCGTTCCAAGAAGGGTTTGAACTTTGAAAGAGTGTGATTTCAAAAAAGCAACTTATGGTCGGAAAGTTCAATTTACTATTAGTAGAGATTAATAGAGAAGCAATTTAAATACTAAATTTAGCCTCATTCAGTAATCAACTGAATCTAACTACAAAATGATGTGGTCTGGTTATAGTTTTAACTATATTCCATAATGTATTTTGCTGGAAATACTTTGTTTTTTGACTTCTAGTTTCTTGAGTCAAATAAGAGCATCTCCAACCGGATGACAATTTTTAGGAGGAAGAGAAAGAAAAAGAAAGTGAATTCCTCCCACTCATTCAGCGGCGAGTGGGATGAATTGTTCATTTTTTTAAAAACAAAAGAAAAAAAATTTATAAACCGATTTCAGAAAATTGTTTATAGAGTTTTATGAGTTTCAGAAATCCTATTTTTCATAAACGGATTTCTGAAAAACGTTTAGGGCATAAACGGTTTTCAGAAAACCGTTTACGCATCTACGCTCAATAAAAGGATAATTTTCCAATGTAAACTCCTCCAAATTAGAAATTACTATTTTAGGCTCCATTTAAAACTTATTGCAAAACTAGGCCTGGTTTTGATTAATACTTGTGCAATTATGGATTGTGCAAGCATTCAATTTTTTTTATACGTAGAGCTTGCGCATTCCATAAATGCGCAAGCTCTACATATAAAACTTACGCAATCCATATATGCGCAAGCTCAATTTCGAGCATAAAAAAGACAAAGAGCACATATCTGTCTTCATTTACTCATATCTTCGTCTTCCTCTCAAAATCCTCTAAAACTCTCATCCAAAACCCATTTTGTTACCAAATCCAAATCTACAATCACCTTGTCAACTAAATAGTTGCTAAACTATATATGGAATACTCTTCTTCATCCTTACAAAACAAAGGTAAAAATTTATGTTGATCAAAACGGTGCTTAAATTTTGCTATTTTTGTTGTTGTTGAAAATTAAGAGTTATTGTTGTTAGTGATGTTAATTACCAGACAATGGTGTTCTTATTGTTGAACCATTTGTTAATGATTAATGAAATAGGAAACCCTAGTTAAGTACTAGTAAATTGGAAACCCAATTGATATGTTAATGTTTTATTGTTTATTTTGACGGTAGACATGAATGTTTGGGAGATAGACGATGAAACGTTGATGAAACATTGTGATGAACTTGGAGTGAAAATCGGTGTTGGAAGCTCAAGTCATATTGACGTTGATGTTGATCATGTTCTGGAAACACAGTTCGAGACAATACCGTGTAAATTTCATTCTGGACCATCAACCTTATTCGCTCATTTACGTAAAGTTATTTCTACCGAAAGACCCGGTCATCAAATTAGCATTGACGGAAATAAGCTGACGCCCGTACATCTTGTTGGTCTATCCATGCCATGGGGACAACGACTGTAACAACCCTGTATTATGTAATTATTTTAAATTGAATTTCCTGAGTTAAAAACTTTATTTTATTTATTTAAAATGGAAAATTTTGCTATTTTAAAATATAAATTTTGATTTGGATGTGAATTATAATTCCAAACATGAATAGATAGGGTATTTTTCAGAAATGTGAATTTTGATCAATATGTTCAAACTTTGACTTTTAATTTAAAATTTTAAAAGTTTGAATTTTTGAATTTTATCTTTTATTATGAAAGTAAATAAAATTTCAAGAATACTGCTTTTCGTTTCGTTGAAATCTGATTAATATTGTGAAAGTTAAGCTTTTTACACTATTGTATGTAAATTGTTTTAGTTAACAAAATTGTTTATTTTAATTTATATAAATAATATTTCTGTTTGTCATGACATGTTCAATTTATTTTACATGTGTAACATGACATGTTATGTATATATATTTTATTTTTAAACATTTTTAAAAGTATAGTTATAAGTTTCCAAAGTTATTTGTACTTTGTTTACGATTTTAAAACTAGTTTCATTTAAATAAATGTTTTCTTTATTGATTTTCCTATTTTCCTAAAATATAATTATTTATTTTCTTTTCCACTTTATTTTTGTTTGTCTTTTATTTTTATTTACTTAATTTGTATTTGTTTATATTGAATTAATAAACTTGGGAAAATCAAGGGACTTGTGTTGTTTTGCCTTTTCCTTTTCCCGTGTCTTTTCCTCTTCCTTGTGCCTCTTCATTGTCTTGACTCTTCATTTTTCTTCCTGGCCGTGTATTCTCATCAGCATTCACGTGAAAAAACTTCCTCATTTTATCATTTTTCACAGCTATCTTCACTTGAGAAAAAAATTTGTAAACAATGGCTTCCATTCTCCTCTTTTCTTCTTCCTTTTTCCATTGTTTTGCCTTGATTTTGCCTTGACTTCCTCTAGCTTTGCTCGGCCTACCCCATCACCATCTCCTCCACCGACCACCACCACTTCTTCCTCTGACCATAGGCGGCCCGACCTTCATCTCCTCTGACCTGAAGTTGCCTTGACCATCCAATAATGCAAAATCCATAAAAACAATGCAAACCCTTCCATATTTGCATAGCCTAGCCCAATATCACCACCACCTTCACACTTAGCTTCGGCCATCACCCTAGCCGCCACCACCAACACTTGCTCCACCTCTGAACACCAGCCTAACCACTGACCTGACCTGAACAATGCATAGCCGAACCCTCTTGACCATAGGCCGAGCCAAGATGTTGCAACCAAACCCACTTATGCCTTGACCTTTGACCTACCTTACTTTGCAACCCCAAAACCCTTCCTCTTCTCAAGCCTAGCCATGCATTTTCAGTCCAAACCCGATCTATTTCCTCATGAAAACATGTTATGGCCGAGCCATATACATGTATGGTTGAGCACAAGTTGAGGCAAGGTCAAGTAAATTGTTTAAAAGCTAGGTGATGTATTTGTCTAGCCTAGTTTCCATTTATTTCAATCTAAACTTTGGTATTGTAATTATATTTATATTCCTTTGTTTTATTTTGTATACAAGATTAATATCAAGGCTCTCCATCCATTCAAATCTAATCGTGCCTGTCATGCTTTTGAAATCGTTCTTGAATGTTGTTTTGGTCTCTAGCTTTGTAAAAGGTGAGTCCGTCTCACTCTGACATTTTTACTTATGAAATAGTAAATGGATGATTAGTAGTTAAAATGTTTATGCAAGTTAATGATGATTATATGATACGTTATTCCATGATATTACTATGTTAACTTTGTTAATTATCACCTGATATATGATATATGACAGTATATTGTGACATTGACATGTTAGTATAATTGTTTATATTGTTTATGTATATGATCACTCTGCAAGTTTCCTGTTAGAATAGAATCATTATGAGTTGAAATGATACATACCCGAACGGACTTTAGAATAGGGAAAAATCATTATGAGCTGAAATGATAGGCTCAAGTGATTTTTATTGTATTTTTATTTGATTTGGGATTGCGGGTTTGAAATGATAGAACCCGGGTTTTCTTTTTTCTTTTTAAATTGCGGATTGAAATGATATATATCTGTATCACTTGACCTAGGATAGAAAATTATATACAGACCCCGTGGTATATTTTTAAATGATTTTCTTAAGATATGTATTTTTAAAGTATGAAATTTTGATTTAAAAATATATATTTTATGTTTTGAAGAAAGCTAAATATTAAGTTTTGAATTGTGGATTTAAGTATGTAAATTTGAAGTAAATGTGATTTTTGACTTTAAATTATATTTTAAAAGGTAAGTAAATAATGGAAATTAAATTTAAAGTTTGAAATGATATTTGGAGTAAAATGTTAAGTTTTGTTAAATTAATAAGTTAAGAAAACACTGAATTTTGACTTAACAAATGAATTGAGTTTTAAATTGGATATTTAATTATTATTATTTTGTGATAAATCATTTGTTAAATTGATTTAAATATGAAATTTTGAAGCCTAAGAATATGATTTATAAGTTTAAAATTTGCTAAAATTTGAAGTTTTATTGTTTCTGAAAAGTTATAATAAACTTGGAATTTTGTTAACAGCATTTCCAAAATGCTGTGGTCCTATGACAGCATTTTTAAGTGCTGTTGTTTTGAATGTAACTATGTTTGAAATAACTAAATATCTTTACAACATTTTTATAAATGCTGTTGTTCTTGAACTAAACTATTTTGGAAACTAAGTACCTACTATAGCACTTTTTAAATGCTGTTATTTCTAAAATTGACAATGTTTTGAAGTGTTATGGATTTTAACATTGTTTTGAGTTATATTTTAAAGTGTTAAATGATTTAACCTTTGGAATTGATTATTTGTGAAATTTAAGGAGTTTTGAATATAATTTAATATTTAAATTTGAATTTCAAAGGAATTTAAATTGAATTTGAATTTAGATAATGTTTACTTTGTTATGTGTTAAATGGAATGAAATGTAATGAGATAAATGAAATTTTGAATGGAATTTTGAAATGTGATTTGGAATGGTATTTAAAATAATAAATGATATATTTTAATATTTGGATTTGAATTCAAATAATGATTGGATAATGAGGTTTTGAAAGGATATGATATTTTGATGATTGAAATGGTTTGGAAATGATTTGATCTTTATTTTGATAAAGAATGTGAATTTGAAATGATATTTGATTTTGATCTATTTGAAATAAATATTTGAAGTTTATATTAATATGGAAGGATTTTTAGTCTACTTGTAATTTGGGTTTATTTAAATGATATTGAGTTTATTAAGTAAATATTTCAAAACTAAATATTAGTAAATTGAATAAAGATATATATGAAATTATAAAATTTAGTTTTGAAATGTGGGATATAAAAGCTTTGAAGTATACTAAAGATTTAATAGTCATTTGTGAATCAAATATGTACTTGACATTTTATAAGATTTGAAATGGTTTATTTAGGAACTGATTTGAATTGAAATTGATATAATTTGATTAAATATGATATTTATTGGAAAATGGATATTTACTTTTGGTTATATTTCGAAATGTTATGATTTCCAAAGTGTAATGATTTCAAGTATTTTGGTTTCGAAAGGGTTATTGTGAGGAATGCGAATTACGGATCTTAAGGCTAGGAATAACACTAGAGGGGGGGTGAATAGTGTTTATAAGAAATTACTAAATCTTTTGAGTTTATGTTAATTTGAACACAAATGTATGTAATATTCAGACACAGATATAATCACAGAAACAAACACAGATGCAGAAATAAAGTAAATGTAGTAAAGGAAAGAACACACCAGATTTTATACTGGTTCGGGGTTACCCTACATCCAGTCCCGCATAACTACGTACGCATTTCCTTTCAAAAGCAATTCAACAATTACAACCCTCGGTTTCAAGGCTATGAGGTACACCCTCCAGAATCACAATCCTCTGGATAGAGATACTTGATTTCCGGGGCAACAAGTTCACCCAATTGATTTCCAAGGCTACAATCACACCTTTTCTCGCTTGATTGATTTCCAAGGCTACAATCACACCTTATCTCGCTTGATAGATTTACAAAGAATCATATAACTCCGAATAACACTTGGATCTTGTTGAGATAGTGATAGAGAATCAAACCAGAGATAATCTAGTTAGATTCAATGTTGATTTCGGCAGAGTGATGATAGGATTTTGAATTAGAAAACGTGGAAGAAGAAGAGAAGTGAAAAACCAGAAAATATGATATAAAATTCGCTGAAACTAACCCCTATTTATAGAAGAACATCAGTCATGTCCATTCGTGAAAGGTTATGGCAAATAGACACTTCTTTTGAAATTCAAATTTTGAAACTAACTGACACTATGTCGACATGGGGTACTAGGGCATGTCGACATCCCAAAGGAAAATTTAATGTCTTGATTTTCTTTGAAAATAACCTTTATCTTATATTAAAACTATTTTAAACTTTATAAATATACTTGACTATTGATAAAATACATAGATAAATATAGAGAACAATCTATATATAATTTTACTATAATTTTATATTTAAATCTAAGTATAAATATATTATAATTAAAAGATAGTTTAAAACAAACGAAGTTTAAAAACAAGAATATTTAAGGCTAAAATATCTTTTTGAAAATCATTTGAAAAGATAATTTTTAAGGCTAAAACATTTTGAAAAGCAATTTTGAAAATCATTCCAAAGTTGTTTTGAAAAACATTTTGAAGTAGTTTTGCAAGCTTCTTCCTGCAGAATATCTCATCATGTCAGGACTCGAGAACTTGTACAAAACCAGGATGTTCGTGGGTTTGTAAGCCACTTGTCGTAGGTTTGTAAGCCACTTGTCGTAGGTTTGTAAGCTACTTGTCGTGGGTTTGTAAGCCACTAAAAAGGTAGAAATGGGTTCCATCCCAAAAGAAAAATGGAGTGAAGATTTCAGTGCTATTATGAAGTTTTAACATAATTCTAGACTCAATATTTATCTTGAAATCTTGAACTCTTGATAATCTTGATACTCATGAGTCTTCAATCTTGATATCTTGAATCTCTATACTGTACAGTCTTCATTCTTGGTACCTGCATGGTTAAATCCTGCATATACATATATATCTAAACTATAATGTTAGTATTTATATTTTATAATCTTATTCTAAGGTTGTTGCCATCAAAACCATCAACTCATGGACTAACAATCTCCCCCTTTTTGATGATGACAACCTTTGTTTATAAAATATTACTTCTATCCTAATAACTCCCCCTAAATCTAATAACTCCCCCTTAATCTATGCCTAACTACCCTATTTTATATTTCTCCCCCTTTGTCATCAACAAAAACAAACTAACTCCAAACTATATAACTCTTAGTCTAATATCCTATATGATTATAATGATAGTGTTATCATAAATAATCAACACTTAATTATAAAACTAAAATTTAGTCCTAAATTACAAACTCTCCTAACTAAGAATCTATATAATAATACTTTTAATAGAACATATATAAGAACACACATTATTTATTAATTATATATTTGATTGTATTTACATTTTCGTAGAGATCGTAAAAAAAAAACAACAAATAGAAAGAGAAGAAACTAATGTGTGTCTTTGAACATAGGAGATCTATGAACCGAACAATTTGGATAGTGGAAACAGAAATTCCCACGTTGTTTCGACAAGATTTCCATCTTTGTCAAAGCACACTTCGCCAACACAAATGACTTTGTCATTATCTTCCGCAATCTCTTCTTCCATTGGTTCTTTTTCTTCTTCTTCACTTTCCTCTTGTTCATGATCTCCTGAAGAGTCCTCGTCAATCAAGATTGGGTTAGCATGATTATCCATAAGAAATTTTTGCAAATTCCTAAGGATTTTGCCTTGCCTCTCTTGTTCCTTGGCCATTCGAAGTTGCATCACTTGGATTTCAGTCATTAACTGAAGGGAATCTTTCAGAGAATTCTCCATTTTCGTTACACGAGCGAGTGTTGATAGTTGAAACGGACCAGAAGTAGGCGATGGGAACGAAAAAGTTGGTTTTATGTTTGATTTGGAAGAGGAGGCCATTGATGAATTGATTTCAGAAAAGAGAACAGAAAGAGAACAGAGAGAATGAATAAAATTTCGAAATAGGAGAAATTTATAACCACTTATTTGAATTTTGGTGGGAAAAAAATTTAAAAACGTTATATGTCGACATGGGTCTAGGAGGTATGTCGACATGGTTCTTGAATTTTTGCCTATTTAATTTATTTTGAATTAATTTTTAATTATACTTGTTATTTATATTTTATATTTCAGTTAATGAACAAATACCTAATTCTCTTCTTAATTTAGTAAATGTAGATTCATTTAAGGGTTTTGTTAAGATATCAGCAATTTGATTTTCAGAATTGATATAGTCGAGAATAATTACTTCTTTACTTATATTATCTCTGAGAAAATGGTGTCTGATATCAATATGTTTACTTCGAGCATGTTGAGTAGTATTTTTGGATAAATTTATTGCACTAGTATTATCACAATAAATTGGTGATTTTGAGATATTTGAACCAAAATCTTTTAAAGTTTGTTGCATATATATTACTTGAGAACAAGCCAAAGCAGCAGAAATATACTCTGCTTCAGTTGTTGATAGAGAAACCGTGTTTTGCTTTTTACTAAACCAGGAAATCAGAGAATGCCCTAAAAAGTGACAAGTTCCACTTGTACTTTTTCGGTCTGATTTACAATCAGCATAATCGGCATCACAGTAAGATATTAAGTCAAACGAATCATTTTTAGGATAAAATAAACCATAATCAAAGGTGTGTTTAACATATCTTATAATACGTTTTACAGATTTTAAGTGAGTTTCTTTAGGTTGGGATTGATACCTTGCACAAAGACAGACACTATGCATGATATCAGGTCTACTTGCAGTGATATAGAGTAGTGATCCAATCATTCCTCTATATAATTTTTGATCTACATCTTTCGAGAGATCTTCTTTACTATGGTACTCATTGGTTGCCATGGGAGTGGGTTTTCCACTCGCAGTAGTCAAACCAAATTTACTAACTAGGTCTTTAGCATATTTTTCTTGACTAATAAAGATACCATTTTCTAATTGTTTTATTTGTAATCCTAAAAAGAAGTTTAATTCACCCATATGACTCATCTCAAACTCTTTTTTCATTATTTCAGAAAATTCTTTATTTATTTCAAAATTAGTTGATCCAAAAATGATATCATCTACGTAGACTTGTACTAGTTGAATATCATTTTTATTTCTTTTAATAAAAAGCGTATTATCTACTTTACCTATTTCAAAATTTGATTGTAATAAGTAAGATCTTAGTCTATCATACCAGGCTCTAGGAGCTTGCTTTAGACCATATAGAGCTTTCTGAAGTTTGTAAACATGATTTGGAAATTTATCATTTTCAAAAAGTGGTGGTTGTTTAACAAATACTTCTTCTTTTACAAAACCATTTAAAAATGCACTTTTAACATCCATTTGAAATAATTTGAAATTATTATGATTTGCGAAAGCAAGTAGAATCCTAATAGCTTCTAATCTTGCTATGGGGGCAAAGGTTTCATCAAAATCTATTCCTTCTTCTTGATAATAACCTTGAGCGACTAACCGGGCTTTATTTCTAACAACCTTTCCTTGTTCATTCATTTTATTTTTATAAACCCATTTAGTTCCAATTATTGTTTTATTTTCAGGTCTAGGAACAAGTTCCCAAACATCATTTCTAGTGAATTGATTTAATTCTTCTTGCATAGCCAAAATCCATGAATCATCAGATGATGTTTCTTCTGGATTTTTGGTTCTATAGTTGATATAAAAGCTACATTACTCATTTGACTTAGTTGGTTTCTAGTTTTAACAACAGATTGCATATCTCCTAGTATATTTTCTATAGGGTGATCTTTTAAAAGTTTAATCCTTTTATTAGGATGATTTAATTCATTATTAGTTTCAGTTGACTCTTGGTTTTGAGTGATTAAATCCTCTTCATCATTTATTTCTTCAAAAATTTTGAAATTTTCATCAAATGAAACATGCATTGTTTCTTCGATGGTATTAGTTCTTAAATTAAATACTCTGTATGCTTTACTTCTATTAGAGTATCCGATAAAGATACCTTTGTCAAATTTAGGATCAAATTTATCTAAGTTATCTTTTGTATTTAAAATAAAACATTTACTTCCAAAAATTCTAAAATAAGATACCTTAAGTTCATAAGATGTCTTATCAGCTAAAGGTATAATTAAAATTCTATTTAAAATATAACAGGCTGTAGCAACTGCTTCTACCCAAAAGTACTTTGGTAAATTACTATCAGAAAGCATAGTTCTCGCACACTCTTGAATCGTCCTATTTTTATGTTCTACTACTCCGTTTTGTTGTGGAGTTCTTGGAAATGAAAAATTGTGAATTATTCCCTTTTTATTGCAGAATTCTTCAAACTTTTCATTTTCAAATTCACCACCGTGATCACTACGGATGGTTATAATTTTTTGAGAAAATTTATTTTGAACCCTTTTTGAAAAATTCTTAAAACATTCAAAAGTATCACTTTTATGTTTCAAAAATATTGTCCATGTAAATCTAGAATAATCATCTACAATTACAAAAACATATTTACTGTGATTTAATGACTGAATTTGAGATGGACCAAATAAATCAAGATGAAGTAATTCAAGAGGTTTTGAAGTTGAAATCATATCTTTTAATTTAAAGGAACTTTTTCTAAGTTTTCCTAGTTGACATGCATCACATAGACTATCTACTTTAAAATTCATTTTAGGGAGGCCTCTTACTAGATCATGTTTTGACAGTTTAGATAAGAGTTTGAAATTCAAATGCCCAAATCTATGCCAAATCCAAGGGTCACTTGCATTTGCCAAAAGACACAAGTTGTCATTTGAAATTTTCATACTAAGAATATAAATATTCTTTTTCCTAATTCTCTCAAATATTATGGTTGAATTATTATCTTCAACGTGACACTTATCTTTTTCAAATTTAATTTTATATCCTTTATCGCATAGTTGACTTATACTTAGCAAATTGTGTTTCAGATTCTTAACTAGCAAAACATTAGTAATAATAGGAGTTTCAGAGTTACCGACTTTGCCGATGCCGATCACATAACCTTTTGAATTGTCTCCAAAGTTAACCAGTCCTCCATCTTTGTATATTATATCATTCAACATATCTGGATTCCCGGTCATGTGTCTAGAACATCCACTATCGAGTATCCATTTGTTCTTTTTGATCTCCACAGTTTATTTGTTTTGGATTGATTCCTCAACTCCCATAAAGCATGATTCCTGTACATCAAACAATCTTAGTAGACAACTTGTATTTGAATATTGATTATACGTAGAATCAAGAGAAAATGATGATCTGAATATTTCTAAACATGCATTAACAGATTTCTTAAACATAGCCATTAGAAAAAAACTTTTTCAAAAAACAGATTATGAAACTTTTGAAAACCTTGCTCTGATACCAAATGTGAGGAATGCGGATTACGGATCTTAAGGTTAGGATTAACACTAGAGGGGGGGGGGGGTGAATAGTGTTTATAAGAAATTACTAAATCTTTTGAGTTTATGTTAATTTGAACACAAATGTATGTAATATTCAGATACAGATATAATCACAGAAACAAACACAGATGCATAAATAAAGTAAATGCAGTAAAGGAAAGAACACACCAGATTTTATACTGGTTCGGGGTTACCCTACATCCAGTCCCGCACAACTAAGTACGAATTTCCTTTCAAAAGAAATTCAACAATTACAACCCTCGGTTTCAAGGCTACGAAGTACACCCTTCAGAATCACAATCCTCTGGGTAGAGATACTTGATTTCTGGGGCAACAAATTCACCCAATTGATTTCCAAGGCTAAAATCACACCTTTTCTCGCTTGATTGATTTCCAAGGCTACAATCACACCTTTTCTCGATTGATAGATTTACAAAGAAGCCTATAACTCTGAATAGCACTTGGATCTTGTTGAGATAGTGATAGAGAATCAAACCAGAGATAATCTAGTTAGATTCAATGTTGATTTTGGCAGAGTGATGATAGGATTTTGAATAAGAAAACGTGGAAGAAGTAGAGAAGTGAAAAACCAGAAAATCTGATATAAAATTCATTGAAACTAACCCCTATTTATAGAAGAACAATAGTCATGTCCATTCGTGAAAGGTTATGACGAATAGACACTTCTTTTGAAATTCAAATTTTGAAACTAACTGACACTATGTCGACATGAGGTACCAGGGCATGTCGACATCCCAAAGGAAAATTTGATGTTTTGATTTTCTTTGAAAATAACCTTTATCTTATATTAAAACTATTTTAAACTTTATAAATATACTTGACTATTGATAAAATACATAGATAAATATAAAGAACAATATATATATATATAATTTTACTATAATTTTATATTTAAATCTAAGTATAAATATATTAAAACAAACGAAGTTTAAAAACAAGAATATTTAAGGCTAAAACATCTTTTTGAAAATCATTTGAATATATAATTTTTAAGGCTAAAACATTTTGAAAAGCAATTTTGAAAATCATTCCGAAGTTTTTTTGAAAAACATTTTGAAGTAGTTTTGCAAGCTTCTTCCTGTAGAATATCTCATCATGTCAGGACCCGAGAACTTGTACAAAACCAGGATGTTCGTGGGTTTGTAAGCCACTTGTCGTAGGTTTGTAAGCTACTTGTCGTGGGTTTGTAAGCCACTAAAAAGTAGAAATGGGTTCCATCCCAAAAGAAAAATGGAGTGAAGATTTCAGTGCTATTATGAAGTTTTAACATAATTCTAGACTCAATACATATCTTGAAATCTTGAACTCTTGATAATCTTGATACTCATGAGTCTTCAATCTTGATATCTTGAATCTCTATACTGTACAGTCTTCATTCTTGGTACCTGCATGGTTAAATCCTACATATACATATATATGTAAACTATAATGTTAGTATTTATATTTTATAATCTTATTCTAAGGTTGTTGTTATCAAAACCATCAATTCATGGACTAACAGTTATAACTTTGAATGTATTATGATTTTTGGAAGGTGAATATATGTTTGAAATGGAAATGATATTGTATTGAATTGGATATAGTTTTGAAATAAAATGGTTTTGGTTTTGAAGTATAAACTATTTTGAAATGACCAGGGCGTTATAATAACGTTTGGTTGTTAAAGAGACTGGGATCGGAAGTTGTCATACTCCTTGCCAACTCCGAAAACTACTTTAACAACCGTGTACGTGGTGGAGATTCTAGAATGAAGTAGGATGGTGGCGACGATTCCTATTAAGGTATATACGTGGACCCAACTCCCGTGAGTTGTCATAAGGTGGCTAAAACAGGAGCGATTGACGGGCCAATAAGGTAGCACCTCTGATAGGATGCATTTCTTCGATACCATTCTATTACTTTGTGATTGATTTGGTGGCCACCTTTCGATTTTTGATTGGGAGTGTGTTCTGAAGTGGGCGGTAGTGGCTGCTATGCGTTTCCACCAGCCCAGATGCGTAATTGGTATATCTACCCTGGCATTGCCTAGTTGTGCCATGTCACCTACCATACCGAGCTTTACTACGAGTTTCTATTTGTGTCGTACCTACGAAGTATCTTCTCGTAGCCTCTCGAGGTATGCAGGTACTGTATAGACTATTGGCACTATTATGTGTTAAGGGGAATATTGGGTCACTCCTTAACATTATTTTAAAGTATGTTTATTTTACTATTACACATTATTATAATAGCGAAATATTACTACATAGTAAATAGTTTAATGGATCCTTAAAGGATGGGCGATCCCAAGCATCCTTTAAGTTACTGATGCATTTTGTTACTGTTCACTTGAGTTGATTTACAGTTCATAAGTATTTATGTCCTGACTCGAGTGTTTTGTGTTTTGCTTTACGCTCGGGTCAGACTGAGTGATTCAGCATTCAAGACTCACCTTCGAAGTTGGAGCTTTGCTTGAAGATCCAGCCATCTATTTTGCTTTCAGTATCCAGTGATTTCAGTGATGTATTCTGAGTTGTACCTTATATATCTTGTTACTCTTCTGTTGTATCTTGTTTAACTCTGATGTATCTTATATATATGTATAGTAGCTTCATGAACTACTATTTCTTTTACTTCCGCTACATTATTATTTATTCTGTGTCTGTGATCTGTGATTATTTATTTAATGTATATTCTGAGTTTTTCCAAATATAAATTAACAATTCGGTATTTTGAATTATTCAAGTTAGACATGTGTGGTTTTATTGTCGATTTGAATAGTCCAAAATAGCGGGTTGTTACAGTTGGTATCTGTAACGACCCGCCATTTTGGACCATTCGCATCCATTATAAGTGTATAGGTAGACACTCATGCACACATGTCAGAATTGAATTACTCAAAATACCGCGTTGTTAATTTAAATTTGGCAAAACTGAACGTATACAGTAAACAAATAATCACAGATCACAGACACAGAGTAATAAGTGCAGCGGAAATAAAAGAGATAGTAGTTCATGAAGCTACTATATGAATATATAAGATACATCAGAGTTTACAACAGAAGAGTAATACAATACATCAGATACAAATCAGAATACATCACTGGAATCATCGAATATCTGAAAGCTGGATAGATAGCTGGATCTCCAAGCGAAGCTCCAACTCCAAAGGTGAGTCTCGAAAGCTGAACTACTCAATCTGACCCGAGCGTAAAGCAAAACACAAAACACTCGAGTCAGGATTAACATTCTTATATTCCAACTCAAGTGAAATAGCAATAGAATTACAAGTAACTCAAAGGATGTTTGGAATAACCATCCTTTAAGGATCCGTCAAACTATCTACTATGTAGTAGTGTACGATAAGTAGATAATGTCTATCAGTAATATAAAAAAGATATCAAAATAGCGTTAAGTCATGGCCCATTCCACCCTTAACACATTTTTATTCCCAAAAGCATATACAAGACCGTAGTTTCCCCAAAACCGGAAGTCACCAGAGGGCAATCCATATACTAAAGGTACAAATCAAAATCGTAGTGGTCGCGTATAAATGGAATACAAGTATGACAAGGCACATGAGGCAATACCCAAGGTAGTGATACTACCGTTCGCCTGATCCGGACTGGTGAGAACGCAACGCCGCAGCGCCCGCAACACCGTGAAACAACACTCCCAAAATCAAGGGTGCACCAATCGACAACAAGTATAAGTAGTTCGAAGAAGTGTGTCCACTTGAGGTAGCTAATCCTCCATTGGCCTGGCACGGCTCCTGTTTTAGTCATTTCCAATTTGACACAAGTGTCAAGGCTATCCATTATCGTTCTCTTTCTTCAGTCATCACGAACATCATTCCAACCACTTCATTCTGGATCATCACTCCGCGTATAGTTATTAAAGTGGTTTCGGTTTAGATAGAGAGTATATCCATTACCGATCCCGGTCTCTTTAATAACTTTCGTAATTATTACACCGATTGGTCGTTTATTTATTTCAAAACCAAAACAATTCAATTTCAAATAGAATTCGTAAACCAACAATTCATTTGTCTTTCAAAACCAATTTCCAATAATTTACGTTTCAAAACTTCCAAATTACCATTTCAAAATCTTATAATACAATTCCAATTTCTATTTAAACAATTCAAATATTGATTCCAGTTCGTATATAAGTTTCATTCCGAAATCATTTAAATAAATTTAATTTAACATTCAAATCAATTTAAACTCATTATCGATTCCATTCAATTTTCGTTAAGTTACTTTATCATTCAAACAATTTCTATTGAATTTCCAATTCATTAAATCCATTATTTAAATTCAACTTATAAATTGAATTAAATTAAATTCATCAAATCCAATTCTTTAAATTTCAAGTCTTACATTAATTCCAAAAATATCACATTTTCATTTCTTGTTAAGAAATTCCATTTCACTTATTTACTTTCTTAAATAATTTTCCAAAAACTTACTTAATCAAGAAAACTCAATTTCAATTATTTACAAAGTAAAATTCACTTATTCAAAAGTTCGATTTTACTTATTAAAGAGTTCAATTCAATTTAATCATTAAAAATCCAATCTTATTTAATTATTAAATAATTCAAAACTTAATTATTAAATAATTTCAAAGTTTAATAATTTCAAACTTAATTATAATTTCAAACTTAATTATAATTTCAAACTTAATTATAATTTCAAACTTAATTCAATAATTTCTCAAATTAAACAACATTCTTTCATCAATTACATTGTTAATATTTTGTTTCAGATTATTAAATATTAACATTTCCTTTCATAAAATTCAAATTTCAACTTCATTTTAAAACCATATTTTTCCAAATAAAATCTTCGTTTTATTTTTAAATCAAATTATTGACCAATCGGGGTTTATTTAATTTTCTATCCTAGGTCAAAGTTCAATTTGGGTATTTATCATTTCAACCCGATTCAGGGAACTTGCAGTGTGATAACTGGGATGGTGTCAAAGTAAATAAACAAGCAATAACAACAACCAATATCAATCAAATAATCAATTTAGATAATCCCAAAATAATCGTATTAATTCGCATTGTTATTCGTACGAATTAATATAATTATTTCTAGAATCTACACTATCATTTCATGTAGATTAAAGATTATTACACTAATATTTATATGGTTCTTTAATTGTCATCCGATTTCAATTTTAACACTACAACAATTAATCAAATATACGTTCAATGGTTCAAAGTGTAATTATCACTATTCCACATGTCAATTAATTTAACAATTAAAGGGGTCATATTCAACAAATCAAATTTAACATATAAATCAGTTTTAAAATCGTTAACTATCCTATATCCATTTCAATTTTCGCATACTATTTATCATTTAACACTAACAATTTAACGTCCAATATAACATCAACAATCAATCAATTTCAGCCAAACTGTATTATCATCGCATAAAAAAATTAACAGATAATGGTGTTAGATGTCACAGGTGAACTGATACAGGTAATAGCATATAAAACAGTGTGAATAACTAACTGCAGCATATTTCAATTGTCGTTTCAATTGAAATCAAATTTAAATAAATAAAAGAACGTTAATCGTGAGTGAGTGCTCACCTTTCGAGGATAGACAAAGAATTTTGCTATGAATTTAGGCACAAATCCCACAGCAATCCAAGGCTGAACTCGAATCGACGAACGAAGATGAAAGCTTGAAGTTTGTCGAAATCAAATCAAACTGGATTAACGAAGATCAACGGTATAAGTGAACATATACATAACTATATACATTATTATTATACTGTTTATATGTATATTTCAATATTTTATCTAAAGATCAATCTCAAAAATAAATATAATTCAAAATCATAATATTTAGAAACTCAAATGTTAAAATCAGAGTATATATATAAATTTATATCTTAAATCAAATACCCGAAATCAATATTTAAAACGAATGAAAATAAAATAAAATATATATATAAAAAAAATCGTTATCCTTAAACACATATATTTGAAAATCAATACTCAAGTTAAAGTCCAGATAACTTAAAGTCAAAATAGTTTCTAATTTTAGACAATACTTAAAAATATGCAACCTTAGATTAAATCGGTAAACACTTTAAACACAAAAGATCTACTGCGTAATTGAATGGGTAAACACTTTAAACACAAAAGATCTACTGCGTACTAACATAATATATGAGTGGAAATAACAGGCCCAAAGTAAAAAAAAAACATAATACGCCTATATCAAACTGTAAACAAATTTTTTTTTTAAACATCTATATATATACACACACGTATAAACTTGCTTTAATGTACATACATACTTCTTCAAAACATATGTCCAACAAGTAAAATTTAGAAATGTATGTTAATTAAAATATATATATACACACACATTAACCGTAGATTATATGTATAAACTATATATACCTTTTCATATCTGAGCAGACATGTATATAGTAATATATAAAACAAATCTAACAACAAAGCTTCAAATATGATATATATAATATGATACAGTAAACATATAAAAGTATATACGCAAATTGTATATACCCAAAAGTATACTTTCCTTTTGAAACAAAACATAATATATCTCTATATTCTTAACATAGATTTAAAAAAAACACATTAACATATATATACCATTCCAGTATACCATACAGCAAGTATACATACTATCAATATAAACAAAACTTGTTACACCTATATTCCTAAAATATAAACTAAAATGTTATATATAAATATTTAAAATGAAATCTATATACTTACGTATATTCAGCAAACATAAAACAGAGAAAGTGGGAACGGTGGTGGGTATGCAGAGCTGTTGCGTGTATGGGTGGCTGACGAGAGCAGATCTAGGTCGTCTGACGTAGAGCTCGGCATGGAGTTCAAAGCTACACGTAACAAGGTGAAGGAAGACTGGAGATAGGCACGGGTGTAGTTCGCTGACGTGGAGTTGCATGTAGGGAGGGGAAGAGGCCGTAGCATGGAGGAGGGTGGACAGGAAGTCGGGCCGAGGAAGATGTCATAGGCTGTGAACGAGTGGGGTGTTCGGCGATCATGAGGAGATTGGTTGTCGCTGCTCGGGTGAGGTGGAGGTCACAGTTTTGCTGATGGGTGAAAAACTAGATGACGCGGAGGCAAGGCTGGTGGCTGGTCGAAGGGGTCTCGGAGGCGGGGAGAGAAGGTGATCGGCGGGTGAAGGAAAGGAAAAGTGGTGAGGCACTGACGTGCTCAAGTGGTGGCTGCAGGTCTTCTTTCATGGCTAAGCTCTTGTGGGGGGAGGGGACGGTGTGTAGAAGGAGAGGGCTGGGTTTGAGAAGAAGAGGCTGTGTGTAGAAGGAGCTGCGGTGTATGGCTCCGGTTGGTGGAGGTGCAAAGGCCGAGTTGAGGTGGTGGAAAGGTGGATCTGAGCATGACTGTCAGGTGGTGTGGTCGATGGGCGGAAAGCAATGACTGCGTGGAGATGTAAACAAAGTGGGTGGCGGGTTGCGTGTGGAGGGCGACGACTACTGCGTGGGGAGGTGGTGGAGATGGGATGGGTTTCGGTGGAAGCAGAGTGGTGCTTGGCTGTTGATGCGCTTGTGGTTTGAGGGAGGTTTTGGCTACAGGGAGGAGGGAAGACGTGTGAAATGGTTGGTAGGAGATAGTGAGTACATGCAGGCTTTGGAAATGGTATGCTTCATTTATGTATTATTTCTTTTTTTTAGAGAAACAGATCAAAGAACAGAGGGGAGGAGAAGAAACAAGAGGAAGAAGAGGTTTGCCTTAGGTAAAATAATGGGTGCAAACGTAATATAACTTATATACTTGGATATATTTTTCACAAAACGTAAAGAAGAAAAGGAAGAGAGAGGAACTAGACCGATGAACCAATTTAAATCAATCAGGGGAAAAGAAAAGTGTGTACAGTTGTTTATAATGCAAAAGCAACTTTATATTAACTTTGTTTCTTTTATATTCTCATGCAGGTACTGACAAAACAGTGGAAAAGATAGAGGTTGAGAAGGTTAAGGGACAAACAGTAACAAGCCTAGTTATGTTATGTTATTTTCAAAAGCAAAATTAGAACGAAGTGAAGAAAATTAACAGACCAAAAATTAATTTGCAGTGGGAATAGAAAAAGCCAAAATGTTGAATTCAAGAAACATTAATTGCTAGTGGCTGACAGCTTTCTCCCGGTGGGCAAATGAAAGGACAAAGAAAACAAGGAGTTCAAAACGGGTACCGATACGGAAGTCGCTTTACAGGTTTCGTCGTTTACCGGACGCCGAAACACGCATATGAATATACCATAGAGATCAGCATGACGAGATGATCAAAACGGTATACGGATATTAGTGGTATGATTTGAATTATAAAAATTCGAATTTTCTATTAGCGGAAAGTGCAAGAAAAACACTGAAAAATAAGATCGACGGAGCCAAAGATGTCCGAATTTGGAAAAACGACAAACTGACATCTTGCTCAGAAGATGGTTTAGAATTTTTCTATGTAAAAATATTTTGGTTTTGAAAACGTTTATTTTCATCGCTTTTTTAACTAATTAAATTGAAGTGAATTTACGCGCGAAATAAACTTCCATATTTTCGGACGAAAATTTACCAGTCGCTATGTTTAACTAGACGTATTCCAAATATTAAATTTTATCGTTTAAAATTTCAAAAAATTTCAACTAATTACGTTATTAAAACAGTTGAAATTTACGGGTCGTCCCCGAAAAGGAACGAGGTAGGAGAATAGAAACAACCAGAAAAACAACAGATTTGAAATACAAAATACAATTAATTTAAACCCTATAAATTCAAATTTAAATTAATTGATATTCAATAATTGATTTAATCCATTTGATTTCACTAAAATCAATCTCAACTATTTCTAAATTCATTATCTTATTATCCCATTTTCTTCAATTTACAATTTCTAAAACCATAAATTTGAATAGTCTTTTATTATAATCATATTTTCTTCAAAAATTTTAAATTCTTCTTTATTCCAAATTACTGTTAAATTTATTCTACTTAATATATCTAATCACATATATTTAATCCATATAAATTAATTTAAACCATAAAAGTTTCGATTTAAATTAATTTACATCTATTAATTTCTTTTAAATTCAAGGTATTTTCATATTTTGATCAAATTTCAATTTATTAATTAACCTTCAAAACAAAATTTATTTTCAATTATCTTATTGTTCTATTTATCTCTATTAGCATAATTAAAATTCAAGTGTATAACATTTGTTATAACCACTCAAATTTTATTTATAAATTCAATTTATATTTTATATATATATCCAATTACATATTCAACTCTGAATGATTTAGGTAAGTTGTATTAGAATGCAATTGAACAATATACAAATAAAATTTTCCCAATTCAATTATTCAAGTTTAAATATTTATTCCAAATTTTGGTTTTATTTATAATTAAAATCATCCTTTAACAAAATTTAAGAATTAGATTTCCGATTAACTTTAAACAATTTAGAGATATATATAATATATTTATATCAAATCAAATTAAATTTTAAAATAAGATACCTATATATATGTGAATCAAAATATACAGAAGAAATTCAAATCAAAATATTTTTCAAAACAAAATCGTAGCAAAGCTACAGAATAGTATCTCCACTTCGAAACTCGAAAATGAATGTCGATGAAGCGGCCGCCATCACCGAAATTATTTTCCAGCGACAAAGAGAAGAGCACTGATTTCAACATTTTAAAAATCCTTTGAAACGATTTCTATTTGAAAATACTTTCAATAATATATACTTTAAAATTTTAAAACCAAAGTTCGAAATCACCGGAAACTAAATTCTCAAATTTCTTAATTAAATTCATTTCAAATTCCAAATCAATTTATAAACCATATTTATAAATTTATTTAGAACAATAAATGATAATCAAATATTATCATTTCAAACAAACAATTTAATTAACCTATTAAATTCCAGAAAATTTTACTTATATTTTCACAATATAATCAAACAAATTTATTTCATTTTCCAAATTTGAAAATAATATTGTGTCAGTTTGCTCTGTTCAAGTGTTTTGGAAATCCTATCGATAGCGTTGATCAGACGTATCGATCGGAAACCCAAATCAACATCAACAACTCAAACAACACAATATATAAAACATTTTAATATTAATTTACAAATACACTTCCTCGCTCGACTATACAAGAATGAATTTCAAAGCAAGGATAGAGATTCAACTTTGATAGACTCAAATCAGAGAGAATTTTGATTCGAAAATAAGTTTGAAACAGAAGTTAAGATAATTCAATTACCACAATCGGGAGATGGAAGAGTTTATTAAATTCACGGGCAACCTTAATCGGGTCGTCCGTAACTTCAAAAACAAGATCGGTTTAGAATTTCAAGGTAAATCGACATTCGATCTCAAGAAATAGAATTCAGGTATAGCAGGAGCTAGATAGCATCGTAAACCGAGGATACAGAAATCTCCGGTAAATCGACGCGACTGTGAAGGAGTTTCACTCCATTACAAATAAATTTGAGATTGGCAAGATCGCCGACTCATTATAAAGATCTTCCGAAGTGGAGTTATGGGATGCTCCAGAATCGAAAGAAGACGAATAGTGAGGGACACGAATGAATTTCAAAACCGAGGGAACGTTCCAAAATTCGAAAGAATCGAGTCAAAAGGAAGAGATTGAAACTCGAATGAGAGTGATTCTGTAAATACATTTACCCTATATGTTGAGTTTTGCCTAGAGCTACCAAAGCTCTGATACCAACTGTAACGACCCGCCATTTTGGACCATTCGCATCCATTATAAGTGTATAGGTAGACACTCATGCACACATGTCAGAATTGAATTGCTCAAAATACCGCGTTGTTAATTTAAATTTGGAAAAACTGAACATATACAATTGGTATCAGAGCTCTGGTTTTAGGCAGAACTCAGTATATATAGTAGATTTGATTACAGAATCACTTTCGTTCGAGCTTGAGTTCCTTCTTCGATTCGGTTTCCTTTGAATTTTGGAACGTTCCCTTCGGTTCCAAAGTCCATTCTTGTCCTCCCCTATTCGTGTCTTCTTGATTCTGGAATATTCCTTAACTCCACTTTGGATGATATCCATAATAAATCGGCGGCCTCGCCAATCTCTGAATGACCTGTAAAGGGGTGAAACTTCTTTACAAAAAGCATTGATTCCCCGAAGACTTCTGTATCCTCGGTTTACGATGCTACTATCTATTGCTATCCCCGAATTCTATCTTTTGAGATCGAATGTAGATTCACCCCAGGATTCTGCACCGTCTAATTCTTGAAGTCACGGTTGACCCGGTTAAGGTTACCCGCGATTTATATAAGCTTATCCACCTCCCTATTCTATTGTTTAATCATCTTATCTTTGGTCTCCAACTTATCTTCAAATTTAAATTCTCTTTGATTTGAGTCCATCAAATTTTGAATCCTTATCCTTATTTTGAAAATTAACCTTGTATTTGAAATTTTATATTAAAAAATGTTTTATATATTGTGTTGTTTGAGTTGTTGATGTTGATTTAGGTTTCTGATCGATTCGTCTGATCAACGCTATCGATAGGATCTCCAAAACACTTGAACAGAGCAAACTGACACAACGTTATTTTCAAATTTAAATGAAATAAATTTTTGTACAATTATAATATGTATAAGGATAATTTTATGAACTTTGATAGTTAATTGGATATTAAGAAATAATATTTGACCTTGTATATCTTGTAAACCATCGGCTTTTGTTATATATATAAATAATGGAACTATAAACAGGGTTACAAATTTATTTGGAAATTTAAAATGAAGTTAAAACAAGAATTTGAGAATTTAATTTCCGACGATTTCGAACTTTGGTTTTAAAGTTTTAAAAGATATATTATTTGAAGTATTTTCGAATAGAAATAGTTTTCAAAGAATTTTAAAGTTTTAAATCAGTGCTCTTCTCTTTGTCGCTGGAAAATAATTTCGGTGATGACTACAGCACCATCGACATTCATTTTCGGGTTTCGAAGTAAAGAGACTATTCTGTAGCCTTGCTACAGCTTTGCTTTGAAATTTAATTGACTTGGATCTCTAAAGTATGACTTGATTATAATATATATTGATATATGATTTAAATTTTATTTGATATATATATGGTATATATATATATATATATTTATTTCTAAACAGTTTGAAGTCAATCGGAAATTTGATTCTTAATTTTATGCTTAAGGATAATTTCAATTATAAAAAGGAAATCAAATTTTGAATAAATATGTAAACTTGAATAATTGAAATTGGAGAATTTATTTGTATAATATTCTATTACATTCCAATATGACTTACCTTAATTATTTAGAAGTTAACAATGTAATTGGATAATATACAATATAAAGAGGATCTTTATAAATAAAATTTGAGTGGTTATAATAAATGTTATACAGTTAAACTTGAGTTACAAAGGATCAATAGAGGTAAATAGAAAAAGGGTTAATTGATTAATTTACAATATAATGATATTTAAAGGAAATTATAGATAAATTGGAATAATTATAATAAGTGAAATAAACTTAATATATAGGATTTGATATATTAAGTGGAATAAATTTAATAATAATTTGGAATAATGAAGAATGAAATTTAATGAATAAAGATGAATATATAAATGATTGTTCAAATTCATGATTTTATAAATTGTTGATTTGTTGATGAGGTAATGAGATTTAAAATAATTAAGATTTATTTAACTTAAGTGAAATCAAATGGATGAAGAAAAATTATTAAGGTAAGTTAAAATTTTCATGGCTTTAAATTTATTATCTTATTCTGTTTTCCAACCTGGTCTCCTTTTGGTTGTTTCCATCCTCCTACCTTCTAAGTAGGAAATCAAAATTTCGAATTGGTTAGCCGTGGAGCTACTGTTTTCTCTCAGCTTGATCTTATCACTGATTCTCACCAACTCAGTGTTGCTGAAGAAAGTATTCCCGAGACTGCTTTCCGTGCTGAGAATGGTTTTTCTATGAATAGTTAGTCATGCCTTTTGGTTTGACTAATGCTCCTGCTTTCTTTGTTGATTTGATGAATCGTGTTTGTCGTGTTGTGCTTAATAAGTTGTTCTAGTCTTTCTTTCTTTCTCTTTTTCCTTCATCATTTAATTTTTCTATCTCTTCTGGGATTCTTAGTTCTCCCTATTGGAAAGCTTTTCAGAAACCTTTGGGTACTCATCTGAATCTGAGCACCGCTTACCATCCACAGACCGACGGTCAAACAGAAAGGGTGAATCAGATCCTCGATGATCTTTTTTCGTGCTTGTGTTCTTGATTCTAGAGGATCTTGGGAAGATCATCTCCACCTTGTTAAACTTACCTATAACAACAGTTATCAGGTATAATTTCAATCTTCTTGTCATCTTGTCTTAATCCTAGTTCATTCTATCTTTTTCTATGTTTTCCCGTACCTCATTCCTTTTCGGGGACGAAAAGTTTTGAGTGGGGGAGAGTGTAACAATCCTGTATTTTGTAATTATTTTAAATTGAATTTCCTGAGTTAAAAACTTTATTTTATTTATTTAAAATGGAAAATTTTGTTATTTTAAAATATAAATTTTGATTTGGATGTGAATTATAATTCCAAACATGAATAGATAGGGTATTTTCCAGAAATGTGAATTTTGGTCAATATGGTCAAACTTTGACTTTTAATTTAAAATTTTAAAAGTTTGAATTTTTGAATTTTATCTTTTATTTGAAAGTAAATAAAATTTCAAGAATACTGCTTTTTGTTTCGTTGAAATCTGATTAATATTGTGAAAGTTATGCTTTTTACACTATTGTATGTAAATTGTTTTAGTTAACAAAATTGTTTATTTTAATTTATATAAATAATATTTCTGTTTGTCATGACATGTTCTAATTTATTTTACATGTGTAACATGACATGTTATGTATATATATTTTATTTTTAAACATTTTTAAAAGTATAGTTATAAGTTTCCAAAGTTATTTGTACTTTGTTTACGATTTTAAAACTAGTTTCATTTAAATACACTGCAACAGATTTACCTTTTAATAGCGCACAAAAAACGCTATAATAGATTTTCATAGCGTTAGTGACGATGCTATATAACTACATGTTATAATAGCCCTGACACATCTGATAGCACTATATTAAACGCTATTGAATAGAACATTTTATAGCACTTATTCAGCACTATTGAATCCTTTTGATAGCGTTTTATCTATATCGACTTTCATAGCGTTTTATTCATGCAATTTTATTTAACTACTAAAAATCTCAAATTTTAATTTATAGCGTTAATAAATTTGTCATAGCTTAGAATCAACGCTATAAAAATTCTTTTCCATAGTGTTTACCATTATTATAGCTCTTTTCCTGCGCTATTATATTATTTCCTATAGCGCTTATCCTTTGATATAATTAGTTTCTATAGCGTTTTACTTTCTGTTTCCATAGCACCTTTTTTGCACTATTAATTTTAATATTATGATGTAATTTCTATAGTATCCTACAAACGCTATCTTTCATCTTATCTGAATTGATCATTTCAATAGTAATCAAAATACAAAACTACATTTCTAAAAGCAAAAATCAAAAGCAAAAAATGTAATAGCAAAAGCATAATATACTACCAAAGCATATTTGATTGCAAATGACAAAATATATATGGTCTTACATAGTTGATAATAGGTACATAAGTTTAGAGTACATAATTTCAAAACAAAACATTACATGAAAAAACAAGATCCCTTAGTCTTCCGCTTGTCAGCTCATGCACATCAAACCTGCAAAGAGTAATCACTAGTAATTTGAAGCACCAACGCAAAAAATTTGAAGCAGTTAGCGTTCCCTGCATCAAACCACTTCCTGCAATGAAATGAAGAAAAAATAAAATAAACATTTGATGGTATTGTTCATATATACTAGTATTCTACTATCATGCTTCAAAAACTTATATGGAGGGAATATAAATCTAGCAAACAATAACATTGATACCAAAGTCCAAACTTATTCATTGATTGTATTTCGGCAAGTTCACTATTAGTAATAGAAAAGCCTTGGATGGAAGCATTAAAGAGCTTTGAT
The DNA here is from genome assembly GCA_030737815.1 of Allium fistulosum. NCBI lineage: Eukaryota > Viridiplantae > Streptophyta > Magnoliopsida > Asparagales > Amaryllidaceae > Allium > Allium fistulosum. The sequence goes on along the minus strand of CM060905.1, from coordinate 590,524,960 downwards.
GCTCCTGTTCATAAACCAGTCTATGGAACTTAAGCTATATGCAAAGGGGTGTTTATAAAAGATCTTTAAATGTATCACCGTTTAGTCTTGTAGTCTATACTTGACAAATTTATTTTCTATTTTTCAATAGAAGTGTCATGGATATGTAAAAAAGGTAGAAGTACAGTTTTTTTAAGCTGGTTTTGGTATTTGTATCAATGTATAAACTCTCTAATTTAAATGTGTTTTGATAACATATTGATCTGGAAAAAAAAATTGAATCAAAACATCATTTTATTTCTTTTAACAGGGAAGAACTAATAACAATAGTACAGGCAGAAAAAAACAGACATTATCCGTTAAAACCACACAATCTTTCGCTAAGCATAATAAAAAATCCATAATATACGAGGCTCGAGAGACATAAGCAACTCCAGTGAAATCTTTCACTCGCTCACAGTTTAGTGCCGACCGAGTGAAATTCATGAGAGAAATGTTACATATTTGTCTTCATTCATTGCATAATATGTAGTTCAGATTAGCTAGGAAGGTTGAAATGAAAGAGCTAAATTATAACAAAGGAAAACACCATGCAAGCAAGCAAGCAAGAAATTCAAAAATCTATGCACAACACATACCTACTCAATTGTCTACTTTAAGGGCCCAGTCTATTTCTATCCCAAATGACACGTTAATGACTTGTGTACCAATTTTGAAAAAGTCACTAGCAAATCTTGTCTCTAACACTGTTTTGGTTCTAAATAAGAACTTATAATTTGTAATGGCATATAAAACCACAGTCAATGTATTGATGGACTGATCTTTGAGTTGGATTATTTGCAATCATACAAGTAAGAATCAGTATCCAGTGAAGTAAATATGAATTTTGCACTGTGAAAAAATAAAACATAGTTTTATTCGCTATCTTGATTGGTATCCAGTAAGAATAGACGCTTGATAGCAATGCCATCAAGTGAGGATGATTTCTAAATTTTAACAGATGTCGGTATTGCTGTTTGTATACTAAAATTTCATACGAACCATGAATTCTATAACCAAGTATGCATTCATTTTCAACCTAATTAAACACCCTACGTATCAGCTAACCTCCATATTATAGGCACTTAATCAGTTCAGATTCAACTATCGGGATCAGACTAGTTTAATATATTGTGAACAGACTCCTGTCTTCATTTCTTACAGGATAGAGTGTGATATCTTTTGGTAAATAAACAACATATTTCCTAATAGAATGATTTAGAAAAGGACAATATGAAGGCTTCTAGAGATTTGGGTGGTCACAAACATTGGTTATTAGAACTTGTCAAAAATGGTATTGAACTGGTTAAACATCAACTAAAGTACCTTATTACAGTTGATTCGCCTTCAACTGATCAACTACCTACATATAAGTAGGACGGCTGATTCATAAATTCAAAATTTTATATTTGAACAATTTTATTTAACAGTAATAAAATATGCTTACTATAAGTTGATTCCGTTACAAGATTCGTCGTAGGCCAAGCTATTGTAGAGCCAACGGCATCTTCAATGCATTCAAACTCGGTAGTAGGTCTCCACAAACGTGCGGTTGGAACTTTTGCAACATCAATCCAAACTCTAGCTGCACCCTCTCCCAATGGAACAAAATGGACCGTAATGTTTGGATCAGTTGAAGCTACGCGTCCCTCGGCAACAATATTTCCCGTTCCAAAAACATCAATCAACTTACATTTATTCGATGCAGAATTTGCAACCTACCAAGTAACATAAATAATTGTTTTCAACTATAAATTATATGAAGTATTTGAAACATATTGCCTCACGAACAAACTTGAACTATTAATTTGAACAATAAATAATATATTACCATAGGAGTTGATACACGGTTTGTCAAAGGACTGAAAGATGCTTCGGTGTTTGCTTTATCAATGACTACTTTAGATTTTGGCCAAGCTACTTTGCTACCAACCGCTTCTTCGACATATCTCATATTAGCAGTTGGCTTCCATAAAAATGCCTTCACTTTTTTGGGATTGTCTATCAACACTAGCTTGGTGGATGGTCCAAGAGGAATGCCATTAACAAGTTGTTTTGGATCACTATGACATATTCGTCCTTCCGCAACTAATTCTTCACTTCCCAACCAATCAAAAAGCTTGCATTTGTTATCTTCACTTCCACTCTACAAAAAAACATATTCATACTCATATATGCCATATCAAGCTCTACTCTATATTTCCAGTCTCATTTGCTAAGGTGCAGCTACCACTAAAACTAGCGAAAAATAAGAAGAAATTAAAATAAAATGTTACCACATTGTCTTCTTTCTCTTGTTCAATCGTGCGTACAACTACTCTATCAGCTGGCCATGCTACTATCATGTCCTTAGCTTCTCCAACACGTGCCATAGTAGCTGCAGTCCTCCACAAATAAGCATCCGTTATCCTTGGAAATTCTATCAAAATTTTCATCGCATTTGGTCCTAAAGGAATTTGATGTACAAGCTCATTCAAATCACTTGATAAGACTCTTCCTTCAGCAACTATTTCATCACACCCATTACAATCCAATAAATCACATTTTTCATGTATTTTCTCCGAAATACCCTATGATTAATTAAAAACCAAGTAATTATTGAATTATATATATAAAACAAAATGTTGCAATGTAATTCAATGTTACCATTTTAGATGTGCCTGCATCAATTCGATTTTCTTTACCCTGGTAAACCAATAAATAAGTTAGCATTTTATCACTAAATTATAATAAAGACCATAATTCGGGGGCAAGCATGCTGCTTGGAGTTAAACACATACCATTGTTTTTTTGTTTTGGAACTAGGGAAACCTGGTCAATCATTACCGACATGCGATTCCTGAACAGTAAACCTAGGGAATAGATGGCTGGCCCGCCACAACCACTATTCCAGGCTAGCTAGACCTTTCGGTTGACTTGGAGTGGTAGGTGCGAAAATTGACAAAACTGACATGTACTTTGAAATCTCCATATGCTAAATTGTTCTCATTGTTGTTAGCGGTATATATATAAGTATAGATTTAAGTGTATATTTCTTAGTTGAAAAGATAACATGACTTACTGAAAAGATAACTCTCACCAAGTTAAAACAAATAAAAAGAATATACCTGATTCTTCACTAGCATGTGAATCATCTGCTTTAATTCCATAATTGTATTCTGGCATTCAGTTAGTTTCTTATCATTAGCCCTTGATAAAATAAACTTGGTGAGAGTTATTCCTCTTCCCATTGCTCTTAGTCGCCCAGGTTTGTCTTGTCCTAGCACTTGTGAAAATGCATCATTACTTGGTGAGCTAGATTGTGATTCACTTTCACAACTTTTTATCTTCTCCTGTAATATGAGTGTCAATTTATACTAATAGCCTTACTAACATATATAATGACTTCCTTTGTAAAAAGTTTTTTGAGGTTCGATAATGCTTTTTAAAATGCTAATAGCCTATATTCTCAGTCAACTATTACTTGGTATTACTATACTAATTATATGTGAGGAATTTCATACCAGTTTATGTACTCTTAAGCAAAAATTGACGTTGCCAAGACAAACCAGTCATAGTGTATCAATTACTATTTTCAACATCTGGTAAACTTGGTCATGATTTGTCAATATCAGTCTACTCAAAAGGGAAGCTCCTGAAAAACCAAGAGTGTAATACTTCAACGATATAATATTTTATTGTTAATCAAGTGTAAAATAATAAAACTTCACACTAACCTCCCAATATGGCAAATCGAAGAATATTGATTTTTTTTTCCATCTTGATAGCTCCATTTTCATAGGATCATTAGCTTCGGTTTCTCTATTATGGCAACTCTTCCTTTTCTTCATTTGTCTCTTTTTATTTTGCTTGCTTTTCTTCCCTTTTTTATTGTTTTTTTAATCTTTAATTTCTTTTCCAAAATTATTTGGAAAGTCTTTTAAAATATTAGAGATGTTCCTTCCAGTTAAAATTCTAGGCCTGCTTCCATTCTCTACAGTATTATCAAACCAAACCTTTTGTTTTCTCATTTGATTAGAAGGATGTAAGAATCTTCTATGACCCATATAAACAGTCTTCCGGCTATGATTCAACCACCGATGGTGAGTATTCACGCCGCATGATGGACATGCTTTTTTACCCTTTATGCAGCATCCGACGAGATTTCCATAAGCTAGAAAATCATTTATCGTCCATAACAAAACTGCTTTCAGATTAAAAACTGTTTTAGTAAATGCATCAAAAACTTCAACTCCATTATTCCACAAATGATGCAAATCTTCTACCAATGGCGCCAAATAAACATCAATATCGTTCCCCGGTTGCTTATGACCAGGAATTAGCAATGTTAACATAATATTCTCCTTCTTCATACACAACAAAGGCGAGAGATTATATGTTACAAGCATTATTGGCCAACAACTATATTTAGAATTTAACATAGAAAATGGATTAAAACCATCAGTAGCAAGACCAAGTCTGAGATTACGTGGATCCATTGAAAATGATTCCCATTTCTCATCCACTACATTCCACGTTATAGAATCCACCGGATGGCGCATTTTTCCATCGTTACTTTTGTTATTAAAATGCCATCTTAAATCTTCTGCCATTGTTTGCGATCTAAACATTCTTCTAAATCTTGGAACTATTGGAAAATATCGCAATACATTTACCGGGATCCCTTGCATAACCTCTCCTGTACGTTGATTAGTCTTCCATCTCGAAAATCCACATTTTGGACAACTATCCAAATCTTTGTACTCTTTTCTAAAAAAACAACAATCATTCTCACAAGCATGAATTTTCTCAAAACCCATATCGAAAATTTTAAGAAATTTCTTCACTTCATATATGGTTTTAGGAAGTACATTATCCTTTGGTAACAACGACTGTTGCACGATTAGAAGATTATCAAAACCATTATCAGATAACCCAGTCTCACATTTAAAGTTATATAAGGCAATAATGGCAGATAACTTTGTTTGATCTGGACAATCAGGATATAATGGGGTTTCCGCATCTTCTAAATTTTTTAATAAATCATCTTCTCGTCTCTGCACATTATCATCATCGTTATCATTAGTAAAAAAAAGAATGATTGATGAAATCTTCATCTTCGTAGTGAATGCCTTTGAATAAGTCATATGCACCATCCAACTTAATTTTTTTCCCTGTGTCTATTTGCTCGCCGTGATTGTACCATCTACCACTTTTATATTTAGGATCCATTCCCCTTATAATCAAATGCTCGACAATGGTGACTCCAAATTGGTGAGTGAGGTTTCGACAATCCAAGCAAGGGCATAACATTTTTTCCATATTTCCTAAACTTTTCTTTGCAAAATTCACAAAATTCCAAGCCCCTTGTTCGTACTCACTACTAGTTCTGCAATTGCAAAATTAACAAAAAATAAATATATTTTTTTAAAATCAAAACATATCTTTGCTCGCAGTCACTGGTAGTTTACCTGTGTAGATGCACCCAATCCTTATCCATCTTGAGATGCGATACTACTTAAGCAAGCAAATTTCTAAAACTTAAAACAATATTTAGTTAGTTGTATTTTGCTGGATACAATCATACTAGAAAGATTATTCAATGATATAGCCCTATGTTAATGTGAATGCTTCTATACTACAGGCAATGGTAACAAAGTGAAAGGTATTTTACTATTCAGCTCTTTTGGCAGAAGTATGTGTAATAAAATGAACTGGCATTGTGGTAACTGGTCATATAACACCTCATATGTATGGACAATCGTGACCCATGCGCATCCAAGTTTCATAAAGTCATTTTGTCAATGTACGTGGGCATAACTATGTCTTTTAAATGGTTGCATCAATTTAAATCATAAAATTTTAGCTTATAGTTTTAATACGAGGAGTATTGAACATGAAAATTAAGATTGCCGGCCCAAAGAAGTAAGAAGTGTAATAGTGCGTCTACTTACCAGGTTTTGTAGATAACAACTTATTTGTCCTGCTACATATCATACTAACGGACTGATATACCAAAGTCAAGCTATTTACTTATACAAATGGATAATAACCGTACGACAAGTTATTATTAAACAACAACTATTACTTTTATGGGTTGTTACAGTATTACGTATCATACAAACAGATTTGTATCGCATCCAGTTGTCAAAACAACGAAACTGGGCTATAAAGAAAATGAGACTCTGTTATAGTATTCCTTTCACTCAAATTGTCAAGCTGCTTCTTTTCTTTATGCTAGGACCAGAAGATGAAGGCCCAAAGACAACCAAATTTTACAAGAACAAGGAACACATGGGATTTACCAATGCTAATGACTGTTGTTCTAAACCAGAAAAATCTTAGGGGAGAACCTGTTAACTTGAAGTATGTCAAATTTCAAAATGTTCGTGGTTTCACAATATTCATTGAAGATAATAAGAACGGTGAAAAAAGTAGGTCGAATTCTCTTTTAGGGATCAACTGTATAGGATACCACAAATATGGAGGACTTAAAGAAAGTTGAAGAGTATTAAACCCTCAAATGAGGACCAATTGGAAAAGCTGGACCTGGATTTTTTTCTTATATCAGTCAAGAATCTCTACTGCTCTGATTACTCGGAAGTTTCTTATATAACAAAAAGTTTAATGATGCAGTCGCTTTCAATCGGTCTTGAAGGAGGCGCAAAATGGCTGGCAAACAAAGTGAAAGGTATATAACACTTGTTACTAGAATGGGAGTAAATCTGCATCTTTCAGAGACATGCCACTCAAGGACACTCAAGCGCTCATCGGCTTCCAACAAAAATTAGTTTTGTTTTGTTACTCGGCTTTGAATCGATGTGTGCTATGCATTTATGATAGTTAATTTTGAGCTATATGTATGTGAATTCTGCTTTGTAATGCGTTCTTCTTTATGCAGTTGTTTGTTGTTTTCCGTGTACAAATTAGCAAGAGTTGTTTCAAGATTTTATCTGCTTACTATCAGGAAATGAAAGGCGAACTTATGATTGATTTTTAGATTGGTTAATCGATTTCCAAAAACTAAAAAAGTTAAAAATTTAAAATTTAAAAACTTAAATGTCAATTGTTGATATATCAACATCTGGTCAACATATATAACCATGTTGAGAACTTTAATTTAAACATGGTATGTGTGGTAATTCAAATATTGTTGTAGCAATTGTTTTCTTTTCTTACATTTCCAATTTTGACAATGTACTCAATAGAACATATAGTATAAATGGTTGAGCAGTAAAAAATTTGAAATAATATTTTGATGTAACCAACAACATAAATCAAACTATTAAATTTAATAACTGTTTGTTCTTTTATTAGATTTTTTTCTAAGAAAACAAGTTGTTCTTTTACGAGGAAAGAACACTTATGTGATTTTATCCTTTATAAGTCTGGTGAGTAAGTCTTCCTATATACCCTTAAAAAAATTAAAAATAACCCTCCTACAAAACCTAGTAACTACAGTTTATATAAATAAACAAAAAATAATAACACAAATCCTAAATAAACTAGAGACATAGTAACTAGCAGCAACAACAATCAACAACGACATCATAATCAACATAAGCAGGACCAACATAATAGCTAGCAAAACACAGTACAATGAAAAATAAGAGAAGATTACCTAAACCAAAGAAGCTAACAAGACCACGGAAAAACAGCAAGCTAAGCTAGTGGATAACATAAGCAGGACCAACCTAATAGTTTTTAGAACTTGTGATTGATTTATGTTGAACCAAGAAATTGACTACTTACTATGTACTGGGTTCTTTCAATAACAAAAACCTTAAATATAAGAAAGATGATTTCTACAACAAAAACAAAATGGATTATGCTTTCAATAACAAAAACCTTAAATAGATAATAGGAACGAAACAAGGAAGAAAATACTCACCGCGTCTGATGATTCGGAGATTGCAGAGACCGTCGAAGATGCTAGTGTGAATCGGAGAGGTCAAGTTTTGGGAATTTGTGGAGTTTGTGGAGTGAATCGAAATTCGGCGGTTTGGGGGAGATTTTAGTCGAGATTGGGAAAGACGAGGGAAATTTTAGTTTTGGCGGCCTTTGTTTTTATTTTATTCCGCATTCCTTTTCATTCGCGCGCGTCTTTACTGGGTCGGGTAATATAGCGTAATGCAGTGATATATAACAAAATGTTTGTGTTATTGATTTTACTTCATTTACATAGCACAATTTATACATTATTTTATTTTCTTTAATTATTTTATTATAGCACTTTAATATAATGCTATGACACAAAGCTATTTATATCATATTTTCTTGTAGTGATAAATGTTTTCTTTATTGATTTTCCTATTTTCCTAAAATATAATTATTTATTTTCTTTTCCACTTTATTTTTGTTTGTCTTTTATTTTTATTTACTTAATTTTTATTTGTTTATATTGAATTAATAAACTTGGGAAAATCAAGGGACTTGTGTTGTTTTGTATTTTCCTTTTCCCGTGTCTTTTCCTCTTCCTTGTGCCTCTTCATTGTCTTGACTCTTCATTTTTCTTCCTGACCATGTATTCTCATCAGCATTCACGTGAAAAAACTTCCTCATTTCATCATTTTTCACGGCTATCTTCACTTGAGAATTTTATTTGTAAACAATGGCTTCCATTCTCCTCTTTTCTTCTTCGTTTTTCCATTGTTTTGCCTTGACTTCCTCTAGCTTTGCTCGGCCTACCCCTTCACCATCTCCTCCACCGACCGCCACCACTTCTTCCTCTGACCATAGGCGGCCTGAACTTCATCTCCTCTGACCTGAAGTTGCCTTGACCATCCAATAATGCAAAATCTATAAAAACAATGCAAACCCTTCCATATTTGCATAGCCTAGCCCAATATCACCACCACCTTCACACTTAGCTTCGCCCATCACCCTAGTCACTACCACCAGCACTTGCTCCACCTCTGAACACCCGCCTAACCACTGACCTGACCTAAACAATGCATAGCCGAACCCTCTTGACCATAGGCCGAGCCAAAATGTTGCAACCAAACCCACTTATGCCTTGACCTTTGACCTACCTTACTTTGTAACCCCAAAACACTTCCTCTTCTCAAGCCTAGCCATGCATTTTCAGTCCAAACCTGATCTATTTCCTCATGAAAACATGTTATGGCCGAGCCATATACATGTATGGTTGAGCACAAGTTAAGGCAAGGTCAAGTAAATTGTTTAAAAGCTAGGTGATGTATTTGTCTAGCCTAGTTTCCATTTGTTTCAATCTAAACTTTGGTATTGTAATTATATTTATATTCCTTTGTTTTATTTTGTATACAAGATTAATATCAAGGCTCTCCATCCATTCAAATCTAATCGTGCCTGTCATGCTTTTGAAATCATTCTTGAATGTTGTTTTGGTCTCTAGCTTTGTAAAAGGTGAGTCCGTCTCACTCTAACATTTTTACTTATGAAATAGTAAATGGATGACAAGTGATTAGTAATTAAAATGTTTATGCAAGTTAATGATGATTATATGATATGTTATTCCATGATATTACCATGTTAACTTTGTTAATTATCACCTGATATATGATATATGACAGTATATTGTGACATTGACATGTTAGTATAATTATTTATATTGTTTATGTATATGATCACTCTGCAAGTTCCCTGTTAGAATAGAATCATTATGGGTTGAAATGATACATACCCGAACGGAATTTAGAATAGGGAAAAATCATTATGAGATGAAATGATAGGCTCAAGTGATTTTTATTGTATTTTTATTTGACTTGGGATTGCGGGTTTGAAATGATAGAACCCGGGTTTTCTTTTTTTCTTTTTTAAATTGCGGATTGAAATGATATATATCTGTATCACTTGACCTAGGATAGAAAATTATATACAGACCCCATGGTATATTTTTAAATGATTTTCTTAAGATATGTATTTTTAAAGTATGAAATTTTGATTTAAAAATATATAAGAAAGCTAAATATTAAGTTTTGAATTGTGGATTTAAGTATGTAAATTTGAAGTAAATGTGATTTTTGACTTTAAATTATATTTTAAAAGGTAAGTAAATAATGGAAATTAAATTTAAAGTTTGAAATGATATTTGGAGTAAAATGTTAAGTTTTGTTAAATTAATAAGTTAAGAAAACAGTGAATTTTGACTTAACAAATGAATTGAGTTTTAAATTGGATATTTAATTATATTTTTTTTTTGTGATAAATCATTTGTTAAAATAATTTAAATATGAAATTTTGAAGCCTAAAAATATGATTTATAAGTTTAAAATTTGCTAAAATTTGAAATTTTATTGTTTCTGAAAAGTTATAATAAACTTGGAATTTTGTTACCAGCATTTCCAAAATGCTGTGGTCCTATGACAGCATTTTTAAGTGCTGTTGTTTTGAATGTAACTATGTTTGAAATAACTAAATATCTTTACGACATTTTTATAAATGCTGCTGTTCTTGAACTAAACTATTTTGGAAACTAAGTACCTACTATAGCACTTTTTAAATGCTATTATTTCTAAAATTGACAATGTTTTGAAATGTTATGGATTTTAACACTGTTTTGAGTTATATTTTAAAGTGTTAAATGATTTAACCTTTGGAATTGATTATTTGTGAAATTTAAGGAGTTTTGAATATAATTTATTATTTAAATTTGAATTTAAAAGGAATTTAAATTGAATTTGAATTTAGATAATGTTTACTTTGTTATGTGTTAAATGGAATGAAATGTAATGAGATAAATGAAATTTTGAATAGAATTTTGAAATGTGATTTGGAATGGTATTTAAAATAATAAATGATATATTTGAATATTTGGATTTGAATTCAAATAATGATTTGATAATGAGGTTTTGAAAGGATATGATATTTTGATGATTGAAATGGTTTGAAATGATTTGATCTTTATTTTGATAAAGAATGTGAATTTGAAATGATATTTGATTTTGATCTATTTGAAATAAATATTTGAAGTTTATATTAATATGGAAGGATTTTTAGTCTACTTGTAATTTGGGTTTATTTAAATGATATTGAGTTTATTAAGTAAATATTTCAAAACTAAATATTAGTAAATTGAATTAAGATATATATGAAATTATAAAATTTAGTTTTGAAATGTGGGATATTAAAGCTTTGAAGTATACTAAAGATTTAATAGTCATTTGTGAATCAAATATATACTTGAAATTTTATAAGATTTGAAATGGTTTATTTAGGAACTGATTTGAATTGAAATTGATATAATTTGATTAAATATGATATTTATTGGAAAAATGGATATTTACTTTTGGTTATATTTCGAAATGTTATGATTTCCAAAGTGTAACGATTTCAAGTATTTTGGTTTCGAAAGAGTTATAACTTTGAATGTATTATGATTTTTGGAAGGTGAATATATGTTTGAAATGGAAATGATATTGTATTGAATTGGATATAGTTTTGAAATAAAATGGTTTTGGTTTTGAAGTATAAACTATTTTGAAATGACCACGGCGTTATAATAATGTTTGGTTGTTAAAGAGACCAGGATCAGAAGTTCTCATACTCTCTGCCAACTCCGAAAACCACTTTAACAACCGTGTACGCGGTGGAGATTCCAGAATGAAGTAGGATGGTGGCGACGATTCCTATTGAGGTATATACGTGGACCCAACTCCCGTGAGTTGTCATAAGGTGGCTAAAATAGGAGCGATTGACGGGCCAATGAGGTAGCACCTCTGATCGGACACATTTCTTCGATACCATTCTATTACTTTGTGATTGATTTGGTGGCCACCCTTCGATTTTTGATTGGGAGTGTGTTCCGAGGTGGGTGGGCGGTAGTGGCTGCTATGCGTTTCCACCAGCCCGGATGCGTAATTGGTATATCTACCCTAGCATTGCCTAGTTGTGCCGTGTCACCTACCATACCGAGCTTTACTACGAGTTTCTATTTGTGTCGTACCTATGGATTATCTTCTCGTAGCCTCTCAAGGTATGCAGGTACTGTATAGACTATTGGCACTATTATGTGTTAAGGGGAATATTAGGTCACTCCTTAACGCTATTTTAAAGTATGTTTATTTTACTATTAGACATTATTATAATAGCGAAATATTACTACATAGTAAAAAGTTTAACGGATCCTTAAAGGATGGGCGATCCCAAGCATCTTTAAGTTACTGATGCATTTTGTTACTGTTCACTTGAGTTGATTTACAGTTCATAAGTATTTATGTCCCGACTCGAGTGTTTTGTGTTTTGCTTTATGCTCGGGTCGGACTAAGTGATTCAGCATTCAAGACTCACCTTCGGAGTTGGAGCTTTGCTTGAAGATCCAGCCATCTATTTTGCTTTCAGTATCCAGTGATTTCAGTGATGTATTCTGAGTTGTACCTGATGTATCTTGTTACTCTTCTATTGTATCTTGTTTAACTTTGATGTATCTTATATATATGTATAGTAGCTTCATGAACTACTATTTCTTTTACTTCCGCTGCATTATTATTTACTCTGTGTCTGTGATTATTTATTTACTGTATATTCTGAGTTTTGCCAAATATAAATTAACAATTCGGTATTTTGAATTATTCAAGTCAGACATGTGTGGTTTTATTGTCGATTTGAATGGTCCAAAATAGCGGGTTGTTACAACGACTATATCCAAATTGTAATTGTGGAGATATGTGTGTAGTGGTCATTTGCAGAAAGGAAAAGAATTCCGGGCGAAGATTTTTTGGTTGTAGTTCGTACAATGAACACAGACTGAATCCTCGTGAAGTTGATTGTTGTAATTATTTTAAATGGATTGACTAACCCTTGTGTGAAAGGGGACTCGAGTATGCATATGAATTGCAAGCTGAAATCAGTCGTCTCAAAAGGGTGAATGAAGAACTAAGGGAAAGCAATGGGAGGCCAAGATTTTTGTAGACGTTTGGGACTAGGTTAACATTGTCATATTTGGTTTTTATATTGAAATGTAGTATTTTTAATATGATGTTCCGAAAATGTTTGTTTTTGTTTTAATCCGTACGGTGTGCTAGCTAAGCAGTTGATTATGTTAGTGAAATACATTTGGTAGTGTTGATTATGTTGGTGAAATACATTGGTTACGTTATTATATTGAATCGCTTGTTTGAATTTTCTTAAAAATTGTTTTGACCGCTTTTGGTTGAAGATTGCCTACGGAAGCAAAATCAACTTGGGTTACTAATTCAACAAATTTATGTTTAGAATTATGTCACAAAATCAAGATTTTGAATGTGGTATTGCAACTGATATTGTAGATAATGTCAAAGGTTCCAACTGATATTTTACTATGATATGTTTAAGCTCTTCAAACCTAGATATGTTAGCGGAAAGCGAAAAGGATCGACAATAAAAAATCATTGTAGTTTTAAAGAGCTTAAACAAAGGGCATTTGAAGTGATAAAAGTCAATCATGTGATGTATGATTTAAAACTAGCGGTGAAATAGGTTCGAGATAATGGTGCATCCGCTACTGATTTGGAAGATGACGATGAATTGAACTCTACATTTTCGGTTGGAATGAGAGTGATAGAAATATATGTTGCGAAAGTGGAACATGATAATGTGGTTGAAACACAACCGACAGTAATTTCTGTGGATGAGTATGTACCCACCACACAGTTACAAGAACACAATGGCTGGCGTATCCTTCTTATATACCAAGTCAATAGGGTGGAGAGTTTACAAATTTACTTCACAGGTACAGCGGAATAGTTGGTCGACCTAGCTACTATGGGGGTCGACCCCTAGGTTGACCTTACACAAGCCTGGGTCGACCTATAGGTTGACCTGGCTTATGGCATGGGTTGACCCATGCCTATATTATTATTATTATTATTTTCGTTTTATTTTCGATTTCTTATTTCGCTCATATCTTCTCCATACTGACTCGGATTTTGACAAGTTATATAAGGAAATTGATCAGAAAATCGCCATGGACACAGTGGTGCAAATCCCGTAGCTCGATTCTGATAATTTCACAAACTTATTTTACTATTTAATTAATTTGTTAATTAATTATTATAGCTCAAATTTTGGGTTGTTACAGTTGTGATTTATACACTCTTTCACCGAAAGACTCCCTTGCTTCAGACTAATGAACTTCTCCAACTGCATGCTTTCCTCGGCTTGCGAAAAGAAATTTCTCTCAAACCTTTCCTGAAATCCAAACCAACCAATGCCTCCACCTTCCATCTCTATGATCTCCCACCAGTAAGAAGCTTCATCCTTCAGCTGCCAAGATGCAAGCTGAACTCTCTATCGATCCTCCAATCCTAACAGTCCAAATATCTGCTCCGTATTACTCAACCAAGCCATGCCTCCACAAAATCCTCCGTTCCAGAAAATGTTTTGCCTGCTAGATTAGCGAAGTCCTTGCATAACTTAGAAAAATTAGCTGCTGCAGGTGGATTAATGGGATATGCACCCGCTGGTGCTACATTGGGTGTTTGCCCTTGCACCTCTGGTGTCGTAGCTTGAAGGTATCTACGAAACCAGCCAGGGACTTTAACATCCTCTGGAAGATTTGGGGCGTCCGCCATCTTATGCAAAGAAAAGAGAATTTAGGCTCAAAAGAATCGAAAGAAGGTTGAACTGGACTTTGAGGGGACTTTTATAAAAACTCTCTTATACATAAAAACCATTTCTATAATAAGAGTTTCTTGCTAAAAAAGACTTTTATTTTGAAGATATGTTACTTTTGAAAAATACTTTACTTTTAAAATAAGTTTTTAGGAATCCTGTAACCTTAGGCTCTGATACCAAGTGAAACACCCCACACCACTTAGTATACCCAAAAAGGACATACTAAAAGATGTGGTGCGTTATAGGTATAGCTAAAGCATCACAGAGACTAAGATTCACAAGACAAATAAATAAAAATAGCAGAAACATTTAAGTAACAACTAGACATTTAAAATTAAACTTCATTTCAAAACAAAATATGTCTTAAAAACCAAATACACATGTCTCGTGAAAAATACAATCTCAGTCACATCATCAGAGTACATAAACAATAAAAATCATCCCTCTCATAAAGTACCAGTACGTCCAAAGTCAAATGAAAAGAAAACTAAAAAGAAGAAGAAGAATACATGAAGAACTCTAAGAATATATCTCCAAGCGTTCTGAATCTACTGTCCTCAATTCTGCTGGCCTATGGGGGGAAAAGGGGAACTAGAGGAGTGGGTCAAACAATAAGTCTGGTGGGTGAAAGTAATTACTAGCATTTCTAAGCAAGATAAAGATAACAGACTAAGCAATAGTTCTAGTATGGAAAGAAATACTGAAGGATAAAACTGGGGTAAAATACCGTTTCTGATTTTGTTTAACTGTTTGCTTTAATTGTTTCGATTGTTTTGATTGTTTGCACTTGTCTTTAACTGCTATGATTAGGCTGAAACCTTAATCCTATTTCAGTTGCTAATTTGATTGGGCTGAAATCCTAATTCTACTCGTTGATCAGCCTTCTATCTCTGTTGTGCCACTGTAAACCAATCCTGTTGGTCACAGCAAAAGACACCTGTTTAGCGCTTGGAACGCAGTAGCGAATTATTTACCATAATCGATGCAGTAACCTCGGTCATCGTCAGTACACACTAATTGTCACCCCCTATTTTAACCTCTTATTTACCCTAATCAGCATAAGCGTGCCCAGCTTCACCTAACTGTTATGAGACCATCAGTCCTAGTCTGAAAGGGAATGCTGCCTAGCCTCACCTAAGTGTTGTGAGACCATCAGTTCTAGTATGAAAGGGAATGCTGTCAGTACTGGTCCTAACAAACAAATTCTAGTTTGCGCCCCTTGCCCAAATCACCAGATTTGAGCTTCTATCTATTTGCCACTTATGTACACTAATTAGCACAAGCGTGTCCCAACCTCACCTACCTATTGTGAGACTATCAGTTCCTGGCTGAAAGGGAATACTGTTGGTATGGGCCCTTCTTCTATGTTTGCTTATTAACTTAGTGTAAGTTTTAAAATAAGCCTCTTCTGTTATTTCTACAATATTTGCTTATTAACTTAATCTAAGTTTTAAAATAGGCCTTTTCTGTTCTTTCTGCTTAATTATAACCTATGTTATAATTGTTACTCTTTTATTCTATCTTTTTAGTTATAACCACTAGTTATAAACATGCTTGTAAATGTCTCAAATTTGCCTATTTCAGTATATCTTGTTTTTATTATAGTTTATTCTTATTTTACATCTAATTTCTATAAATTCAGTGTTTATTTCTATTTAATCCATATTAGCAAATTCTCCTCTTTTTAATATTCTTATATTTTATTCGCGTAAAAAGGAATAAAAAGAAACCAACATTTACAGGCTAAATTCTAACGTAAAACAGATGTAAATAAATACAAATAACTGTAAACAACTGGATAAAATAGCTGAATACAATAGACTGAAAAGAACTTTAAAAACTAACTGTAAATAACTTATATAAAAACTGTCTCAAAATTGCAGAAAAACTACAACTATTGAGAATCCTATTATTTTAAATTACTTAAAAATCTAAAATAATTACAAAACAATCACTTGTGGTCCTTAGCTCTATTCCTTGGCCTTCCCGGATCCACTTCTAGGGCATAGAATATTTTTATTAAAAAGATCTCCTTCCAAGAAAATTTTTCTTTTTAGGGTCCAGCCTCAGGCAATGAACCCAATTGGGAGAAAATCTGAATGAGAAAAATAGCTAGGTCTAGGAGCTTATTTATAGTGTAGCTCAGGATCTTAGGCCTATGGATTTGAAGATTAAATCTGGTGCAACCATGTCATAGGCTCGCTAAGAACCGTCGGATGGAAGCACGAACGCATAGGATTTGAAGAAAATTGCAAAACACGTCATACGGCTCGAATCTGGATGTTTTCGCGTCCAAAAACAAGGCGGATCGACCTAGCTACTATGGGGGTTGACCCCTAGGTCGACCTGGCTTATGGCATGGGTCGACTCATGCCTATATTATTATTATTATTATTATTTTCGTTTTATTTTCGATTTCTTATTTCTCTCATATCTTCTCCATACTGACTCGGATTTCGACAAGTTATATAACGAAATTGATCAGAAAATCGCCACGGAAACAATGGTGCAACTCAAGTAGCTCGATTCTGACAATTTCAAAAACTTATTTTATTATTTAATTAATTCGTTAATTAATTATTATAGCTCAAATTTTGGGTTGTTACAGTTGTGACGACGACGACGGTGATGATCATGTTGATATTGCAAACGAGAGCGGAGTGCAATTGGATATTATGGAAGTAGCTTGTGCGGATGATGTAGATAAAACTTGGATCCATCAAATGGAAGTTAACAATGATGCAATCATATATGCAGACATTGAGGAGGCTGATGATGTAAATGTTGAAGAAGAACAAATCACTTATGAAGAGGCTCTAGCGATGATTTATGCACTACAACAATGATGGTGAAATCGATAATGGAAAATTGTCAATTGGACGTGGAAGTGTTTGGAAGAGAATGTGCTGAGAAAGGACCACGAGTTGGGTTAATTTTTAAAAGTAAGTAGAAGCTTATTGAACAGTTATGTGAATGGGCGATTAAATGTTCAGTTTCTTTTCAAATTCTAAAATCGCGTGCGAATCAATACACAGTCCGTTGTGATGTGGATGAAACATGTTCTTGGCGAGTGCATGCTAGCCTATCGGTGAGAAAAAAATCAAAAGTTGGTGGAAAATAACAGCATATGGTGGCAATCACACTTGTTCAAATGCAACAATCAACTCAAACCATCGACGGGAAACTTCAAAGTTTATATGCAGCAAAGTACTTCCATTGATTAAAGCTGAGACAAACAAGACAGCAAGAACTATTCAAGAGACAATGTCCAATATGTATCATATTAAAGTGAGTTATTCTCGAGCCTAGCACGGATTACCGAAAGTTGTTGCAATGATTTATGGAGATTGGGAATCGTCATACGTAGAATTGTCAAAATATCTTAGAGCCCTACAACGTACCAACCCCGGAACCATATATGATGTTATTCATAGTTGTGGTGTTTTTGATGGTGCTTTTTGGGCTTTCGGACCTTCTATTCACGGTTTCAACCACTGTCGATTTATACTGTCTATTGATGCTGCTTATTTATACGGGAAGTATCTGGGTACATTACTAGTAGCTACTGGTGTGGATGCAAACCAAGGTCTATTTCCGTTAGCCTTTGCTATTGTACAAATAGAGTCATGGAAAACATGGAGTTGGTTTATGCGTTGCATATGGAATTATATTCCATCCGTACGTACCAGATGTATTACCTTTTTCTCAGATCGTATGAAAGAAATTCCACGTGCGCTTAAAGAATCTTGGCCAATTGTACATCATCATCGCTTTTGTATTCGTCATCTTAAAGAAAATTTCAAGAAAGCAAGGTGTGGCACGGATGAGCTACAAAATTTGTTACATGCATGTGCCACGGCGTTGGATGTTGTAAAATATAATGAACTCCGAAAACAGTTGAAGGATGTAAATCGAGATGCCGATGCGTGGATTGAAAGAAGTTTGAAAAATCAGGCATCAAGCTGGACTCTTTTGTCACGACGGCGGCGTAAGATTCAATATGATGACAACTAATGTTTCCGAAAGCTTTAACGATATGCTGAAAGGGACTAGGAATTTACCTGTTAGATCATTGGTTGCACGCATGTTTCATCGATTGAACTATTACTTTGTCGAATGTCGAACTCAAGGAGAAGAGTGGACGTCACAACTCACGCCGAGGTAGGAAGCATTAGCATGGAGAAAAAAGGAAGAATCAAGACTCATGTCCATAAAGAGATATAGCTTCATAGAATGGCAGATGAAAGATGTTCATATGTTTGATTATACGGTGAATATCGAAGATAATGTCGCCAAATGTTTATGCAACATGCCAACGTTAGATCATTTTCCGTGCTCCCACGTATTAGCTGCTTGTTCACATGGTTCGGGTGGTGCTAATAGAGCGTATTTTGACTTAATCTCCATGTGGTACACGATGGCTAAGTGTACCGCAGATTATGCTCCTTTATTTCACCTTGTACTAGATAGTCGACATTGGGATGTCTACGATGGTCCTATTATACAACCACCACTAGTGCGCAGAAATTCAGGACGTCCGCGATCAACTCGAATCAAAGATTTCATGGATCCGCCATCTTCTTCCGGCCATAATAGATATAGCAAATGTGGTTCTATTGGCCATAAGACAAAAACATGTCCGCGTTGAATTGTTTGAGTTGCTGTATATCTTTATTGTTCAATATTTTTATTTATTTGTAATGGAAGAAGTATGTTAACTTGCTAAGAAGTGTGCTAATTTTCTATTGCATACGTTTGTTTTTTACTTCACATGTTATTTTTTACTGCAAATCTTTATTCCTTTTCATTGTTAATTTCTTTGCATTGCTAATTTCCTCTCCTATGATTGTTGTGTGGTGGAGTGGGTTGCAGCAGCTCTCTGTCTTTGAAAGAGAGCAAATACTACTTGCACATCTATGGATTGCGCAAGCAGTAATAATCGATATAGCTTGCGCTTTTCAAATGCGCAAGCTATATTGATTATTACTGCTTGCGTAATCCATAATTGCGCAAGCTGTATTTGCTCTCTGTCAAAGACAAAGAGTTGAGAAGAAATACTGCTTGCACAATTATGGATTGTGCAAGCAGTAATAATCAATATAGCTTGTGCATTTCAAAAATGCGCAAGCTATATCGATCATTACTTCTTGCCCAATCCATAATTGCGCAAGCAGTATTTGCTCTCTGTCAAAGACAGAGAGTTGCTACAACCCACTCCACCACACAACATTCAACATTAACTATAATCAACAACAAATATAGCATGCAAACTGCAATCGAATATCAAAACCACTACTAAACATCGTCAACAGCAAAAAATAACATCCAAAATGCAATTGAAAATCATCAACACTAGGTTCAACAATATATACAATCAACCAACAGCATATACATCAACACCCTCCTTTCCGACCAAAGGAACATCAACAACATTTGTCCGGCAAACAACAATACACCTCAATCGCGAATCCTTCTACGCTCAATAGGTGTGTCTCTCTTCTTCTTCTTCTTCTTCCTTCTATACAAAATTAGAGCCGAACCTTGGCCTTCTTCAAATGTTGGAGCAGGTGTTAGAAGCGGGATTTCTTGTTCTTGATGGGCCCGAAAATTAATTCTTCTTGTTGTCTCTCCCACTGTGGCCACTCTTCCGTTTGCTCTTGAGTGGATTGACAAAGATACCCGAAGTGTTGTTCTTCTTCGTGCCAAACAGGCCATTGAGCCTGAATTTCTCCGCCGATGTGTTGTTGTTCTCCTTCATGCCAAGCGGGCCATTCAGCTTGAATTTCCTTGGCGGCGTGTTGTGATCCCTCCCCTTCCGTATGTGCCTCCCCCCGTCTCATTTGTCCTCCCTCCGCTCCCTCCACTGTTGTATGTGTCTCCTCCGTAGAACGTGGTCGTTCTTCTACAATGCGCAAAGGTTTTGCCGGCCTTCTTAGCTTGTTTCGACCGAGAATCGTATCAAGTATACGTCGTAGGTCAATGTATTTGCTTTTCACCTTGTCCGACTCCATACGACAATCTTCGATTTCGTCGACCACATCCAAAGCGCTATATATCCTGCTTACCTACGCCAAATTCATAAAAATGTATCAACGAATATGAGCTAAAAAATTGAACAATCAAAATTTAAAAATTACAATACTAACCACATCACGCTCGAGTGGAGCACAGGGAATGTATGCCACCAATTTCCTTGCCAACTTTTTTAGAATATAACGACGAGTAATTTGCCAATACCAATACTCGTACTCGCTCAACGGTGTCGAGGGCTCACGTGCTTATTCGGCACGATCAATTCTGGAATTCCATAACGCAATACTTTCCTACAGAAATGTCATCCAACTAGGGGGTTCTGGGTCTAAGGGCACAACGAGATCGGGAATGTGCTGATAGTCAAAGCTAAACTGTCTCATTACTTGGTCAGGAGCATATAATTCAAAGTCCAAAAAAAGAATCAGTCTGCTCTTAGCGATACAACCAGCAAACATATACTTAATGTTCGGGTGCCCAAATTTTTTCACCAAAGAATAAGGTTCCCATGTAACAGCGTCATCCACCAACAAATCCAATTCATTTCGGTAAAACTGTACATTTTTTGGCTTTTCACGCCAACTCCTAACACAATTCCACCTACACCCGAATGAAAGATACGGATCTAAGTCAGTAAAAATTCTAACAGATGGCCGTCCAATAATAATATGATACCAAGACCATATTTGCAGCAACGTTGCAGTACCCCCTAAAACTTTTCTTCGTTGCAAGGCAACGTTTGTCAACTCACTGTACAAATAACATAGTATAGCACTGTCACAAGAATAGTAACCACAGTTTGCTAAATCATCCAAAAATGGTAAAACTTCAAATTTAATCTACCTTTCGAATGATCTGGCAAAAGAACGCTACTTAAAAAGTACAATATAACAGCATGACTACGACGAAGTATATCTAAATCGGTCGCAGCTTCAGGCAGTGGTTTAGAAAATTCACTTTTAAACCATGTTATTGCTAGCTCACTTTTAGACTTAACAGCCTCTCTAGACGGAAAAATACCAAGCAAGTCATGACACAATTCCAAATAATTGATATCCAAATTTTGGGAACATACCGGGAAGCCGTCTGTGCCTAGACCAAAAAGAAAATAAATATCGGCTAGAGTTACCGTCATTTCACCGACTCTCAGATGAAAAGTATTTGTCTTCGGCCTCCATCTATCGCACAAAGCCGTAATAAGGTGATGATCTAGTCGAATGTAGTCAATTTGCATAGCTTTTCAAAATCCGACAATTCTTAGGTTCTACTCCAACTTAATATCTTTAAAGTCGATTTCCTTTAGCTTGCTCAAATGGTCGCAAAGCTTAACTGTTTCCACATCTTGATAATTTTCAAACAATTTAAATTAGTAATTCATACTTGCATTTTTGGTTTACCATTAACGCATTGTGCATAGAAAAATTACCTCCATTAGCGCATCATTTTGGCTTCTATGTCGTTCTTGAAGATAGATAACACTTCTATCTTTGGGTCCGAGAGCCAATTCTACATTATATACAACAACCAATTAATCAATCAAACAGCTATTTCCCATCTAGGGTATGATTTTAGGATTACTTCATTGCTATTTGCATTTTCAACAATGACACCAACCATAAGAGTAAATTGTCATCGACATCATCAAGACTACTTCTTCCACTAACAACAACAATAACTTGTTAACTAATAATCAATTTACACTAAAATTATTTTTACCTCTAATCACCGTAGATGAAGAGCTTCCTCTATGCGTAATCAAGTAGTTGCTTCAAGGAATAGAAGAGAATAATGTTATTAAGGATTTGGATTTGGAATGGGATTGGAATGAGAAATGGGGAGGATTTTGGGAAGAAAATGAGATGTGGAATTATGAAGACAGATCTGTGGTCTCTGTCTTTTTGATGCTCAAAATTGAGCTTGCACAATCTATAAGTGTGCAAGCTTTAAATATAAAGCTGCGCATTTATGGATTGCGCAAGCGTAATACGTAGAGCTTGCACACTTATGGAATGCGCAAGCTCTACGTATAAAAAAAATTCCTACTTGCGCAATCCATAATTGCGCAAGTAATATTCAAACGATGCCTAGTTTCCTTCTTCTCTACGCTCAAATCGACGCTGCTGGAACGTGAGGAATCAAAAAAAAAAGTTAGTTTTCCCCATTTTCCAATAGATCACTCCTACTGGAGATGCTCTAAATAAGATTTTTCTTACATTGTTCCATTATGTGGAATATTCAGTGTAGCGACATCTTTGTTGGCTAGCCTGTCATACTGAATTTTGCTCACTGATCCTTTATAATTACAGGTTCATGGATCTGGGTCAGATATTGATGCTTTATGCATTGGACCTGTAATTGCAACATTAAAAGTGAGTTTCTCTATTATTCCTAGCCATACAATAATGCATGGGCATCAAATTCTATTATGAAATTTCATTTCATTTTTTAGGAGTACTTTTTTGTTTTGTTACACAACATGTTTCAGAGCCAAAGGGAAGTAGCTGTATTCATTGTTATCAAGACTACCAAGGTTCCTTTAATGCGCTTTAAATTCAGTGGGATATCTGTCGATTTTCCTTATGCTCAGCTTAAGGCCATCACTATTTCTGATGTATGGGTTGAACCCAGTATCTATAATTCATATCTTCATGCATATTTACAGTAGTTTTGTTCAACAGCTACCATCAAATGTTTGGAACTTTGAATGCCAAGTTTAAACATATAGAGCCTGAGAAAGCATATGACAAAACTTATAATCTAGTAAACATGTGCATTATGCACATTTGACCAAGCTAACAATCATAATCAAATACAGTTTACATGACTAATAAATACAAGTATATTATGATCAACTTTGTAGGTATTGTATGCACATTTAGCTCCAGGAAGAAGGATACATCAAACATACAAATAATTCTGACATATTGATATCAGATAATATGAATATCAATACACTGTGCCACAAAGTAAATCAGACAACAATGATCATACAACATATGGTAAGTTTTCTATTATCCCACTTTTTCATATAATATATGAAAAAAT
Organism: Allium fistulosum; assembly: GCA_030737815.1. Lineage (NCBI taxonomy): Eukaryota > Viridiplantae > Streptophyta > Magnoliopsida > Asparagales > Amaryllidaceae > Allium > Allium fistulosum. The sequence continues at coordinate 590,501,314 of CM060905.1, read as the reverse complement.
CATCTGTTGTGTGATACAATAGTGATTAAACAATATTTGTTTTCAAACACTATTTATCTGTTTTTTGATTGAAATTATCAAAAAAATTGGTTTTTACTCCATATCAAAATTTTGGTTTCCCACTTGTAATTATTTTCCATCACCTCTTATAATTATTTTCCCTCTTATAATTCGTTTCCTTCTCAACTCGATACTCTCTCACTCTCAAAATTTGATCTCGACGGAACCTAATCTCAAAACCTAATCTCAAAACTCGGATTAATTTGTTCGAAGCTGCCGATTTACTTGGATTTTATTTTGATTGCTTGGATTTGCTTTCGGTTGGATTTGCTTTGTTCAAAATTTTGCCTTTGTTCGAAGCAGTCGATTTACTTGGATTTGCTTTCGATTGCTTGGATTTGCTTTCGGTTGGATTTGCTATCGGTTGCTTCTACGTCGAGTAGATTCCTGTCGATTTGGTATGTTTAATAGTTTTTCCTCTTTTCAATTTTATGCTCGCACTTGACTTGATTTTTTTGCTAATGATGATATGGGTATATATGGGAATCAATTTCTTGTATTTTCGAATATATACTTCGATTTGAATTCTGACTTGATCTTTGCAATGATTTGGGTGCTTCTGCGAGTTTTTATCTCTATTGAACTTCTGGTTTTAATTCTTACTTGATCTTTGCAATGATTTGAGTGCTTTCTGGAGTTTTTACCTCTATTGGTTTGTATTATCTCTGTTGGTTTGTGGTCTTGTCCATGTTGATCTGCATCATGATGTTTGCTTGAGCTTGCACCTTGTTGTCTGATCTTGGTTGAGACTGTGATTGCATACACATGTCTGTTCTGCTTGCATTTTACTTTATGAGTTAGCGGATGCTTTGAACTTCCATGTACATACATATAGACATATGTATGTATATATGTATGAATGTTGGTGGTTGATGATTCTTTTGGATGTTGGAGTGATACACTTTGCCTTGTACCTGAGTCTGAACTGTGTTGCTGATAGAGTTGAGGGTATGCTATATGGGCAATTATGTAATTTTTTATATATATCTAACTCGTTGACCAATCTTGTTCGAAATAAAGGTATTTTCTTTTTATTATATACTTGATATAATGTGATTATATTAATTAATCAATTTAATTAAAAGTATATTTAATAGAAAATCCATAAATAGTATGTTTTGTGGGAGTAGTTACAACCTGTTGTAACCGTGAGTAATTTATCACAATGAAACAAATATACCATTTTAAATGTTCCTAGTCAAGATGCACCGAGTCTGGGTATCGATGTATCCGTTGAAACTAGAGTATGTAACACTTCCAAATGTAGGGCAGTGTATTACTCATGACTGCTATGGGCACCAAGGGGTTATGTACTGATAGTTATTGGATAACTATGGAATGACTCACTCGATAGTTTTCTGTTGGTTAATATAACTAAGGTCAAGCAGAGAATATCGAAGTGGGTAATTTACACAGTTCTCTCGACTTGAGAATATTGTTGATCTTCAATGTGGAAGCTCCGCTTTGATTATAGTTATCGTGGCACGGCGTCCATCAAACGATTATAGTTAGGTCGAGTGGAAGCATTGGAAGTGAAACATTATTCAAGAGAGGATTCGTCTCCTCAGTTATATGAGGTTAGTATCACGGTCAACTGAAGTCAACTCAAAGTCAAAGTCTCTGGCCAGAGAATTTTGGTTAATAATAATTGTTATTATAGAGTCAAGGACTTTATGTTTGGAGTATAAAGTTGAATGTGGATGATATTGGAATTTTGACCATTACCAAATTCCATAAATACAAAGTAATATAGTTTTGACGAAAAGAATTGGTGTAAATAATTATAACCATTAGGTACCGCTTATAATAAGTAGAATTTGATTTTACCAAAAGATGGGTAAGCGATAAATTCGACCAAAATGTCATACCACCTTCTAAGTGACGTGTGAACGTTAATATTCCAATAGTTCGATATTAATCGCTGACTGAATTTACACCTATGAGTCGCACAACCGTAATGATGAATTCTTTGAATAACCACATGATTTAATTAATTTATAAAGTGTTGTAAATTGATTAAATTAATTGATATTTGAGAAATATTAATTATTATTTATTTGATATTTGCAATATTTTTGTAATTATTTTAATGCACTTATAAAAGTTATATTTGCGCGCATTGATACAAGATATCGATGTAATTTAAAGATAATTGTATTAAATGATTTATGAAAATTTTATGTCATTTGATGACATGATTTATTAAAATTTTATGTCATTTGATGACATGATTTGGGGAAATTTTATGTCATTTGATGACATATGTGAAAAGAAAGGTTGGAGAGAGAGAAACAAACAAGACAATTAATTGGGGAAGTTTTAATTAAAGAATGGGAAAAGTTTCATTCTTTCAAATAAAACATATTCTCTAATTCATGTTGTACGTGCAATTCATTTTTTATCATTCAATCTGTTTTCTTTCTCTCATCCTAACTTTTTATGGCAGAAAAATAAACAAAAATTTCAAAAATCTTTCAACTCCAAATAAAAACATCAAATAGAATAAAACAAAAGTGGTTCATCCACCTCTTGGAAGGATAGGATGAGAATCATGAAAATATGAGGAAATATCATCATTCAAGATGTGACTTCTATGCAATATCCTAAGGGGAATCCATTTTCAATGTGCGTTTCAAGGCTTTGGGTAATATGATCTTTACAAATCCAGAGGCTGATTTTTGAATTTAGGAGTTTTGATTCATCATTCAAGGTGTGATTTATTGGCTACATCTAAAGATAATTTTTAATTAAATTCATCTACATATTCATATGATTAATATAACTAGATTCCTATGATTCACTTCATGTTTCAATTTTTCATCTTGCAACGTGTAAATTAAATATGCCCCATGCTTAGTTTGATTAAATCATGTTTATTGTATTATTTTTATTTAGATCTATGTTTGTTCATCAATTCCTTTTAATGTATGTTTATGGTAAATTGACATGTTTTGATTCTCATGTTACTTTTGATAAATTATCTTCATTCTCTGTATTGTTTAGATCTGTAAATTCTTATCACAAATTTACACATGTCTGCTTTGTTCAAATCTCTTTTATTTTATTTTGGAACCTTGTGAAATTGAAAATTGACATTGGATGAGATTTTATGTATCCACTGACATAACATTCACTTTTTCAGTTGCTAGTGAATTACATATATGTTCAGGTCTACCATTCCTTGAATGATCTTATTCATATGTTAAATTCGTGTGTACTTTCAATCTTTGTTTTTTTTTAAAAGGGAAACTTTGATTTAAGATTATTGAATGGACTTTAATGCAAATTATAGTTCTCTATTATTTTCTATATTTAAAGTTGCATGTAAAATTTGAAGTATTGTTCCATTCCTATATTAAAATTTTAATGAAAACTGTTAACTTTAAAAACCAAAAACCATTTATAAAATGTATATATAAATTATCATATGCTACAATACTAGCAAACGTATGTTGTTCAGATCTAAATTATTGAATTGTAATTATCACATATATATATATAACATAAATGTTTAGTTTAATTCAAACTTATACAAAGATTATGAGCAATAATGTAACAATTTTGTATTTAAACCTTTCTTAATTGAAATCATATATATTAATGTTAGTTTTGGACTTCAAATTATTTAAAACAACAAATAGTTTTTCACTTTATATGTATGTATGTATCTACAATTATTATGAAAGTATGCATGCATTTTATTAATAAAATTTAGATAACATAGGCGTTGGTAAATTTGATTGATAAGCAATAAATGTTATTTAATATATTAATTGTTACAATTAAATAAGGTAAGAAATGAATGGTTTCCCTCCTTTTATATTCTACCATATCTTCTCTATATTAGTTGAATAGGTTAAGAGAGAGAGAGAAAGAAATGAAATGTTATCCTCCTTTTATATTCTGTCATTATCTTCTCATTATTAATTGAATAAAGTAAGAGAGAGAAACTAATTGTCCCTTTCTCTTAATTCATCTTCACATATTTCATTTATACACCACTTGTATACTGCACTTACGCTTCACACAAATGAATGTATTCGATACATTCATTATAATATCCATAAGTTGAAATTAAATTTAAAGTTCCTTTTTGCCAAATAAAATAAAATATTGATTTTATTTAAAAGAAACTTAGAAAAATTATAAGTATATTTAGATTTCATAGGTCCATTAAAGATCCAAAATGGTAAAATTTATGAAATTCATCCATTCCTTCCGCTGCGGGCTTGCCTAGTTTCAACAATGATATCAGAGCCCAATAGCATATACGGTCTAAATTAGTCATGTTAGAACTAACTAATTAAGCTTGCGCACTTAGTATGGTGTCTAGAAAGGTGATGTCTAAGATTGGAATTAGGTAATCAAGTACCCTGTCCTACCTGTCCTGAATGGTGAATTGAGCCCAAAGATTGCCCCTAATAGAAAAGGCCCAATTTGAATTGGGCCTTGGGCTAATTTTCAGTTTTAAAAATTAAGACAAGATTTTAAATTTAAAAGTTAAATTTAAAATAAAAACTTATTTATTATAATTGGTTATAATATAACATAAATTTTCAAAATGTTTGAAAATATTTAAATATTAATTTCAAAAATTAAAATTTATTAATAAGATTAATAAAACAAATTAATTAATTGAGTTTACTGATTAATATTTATATGCATGTATTATATATGTTGATATATGTTATGTTATTTTAAAGTGTTTAAGATAACATAAGTACACATGTATGTATATAAGATAAATTTTGAAATTAATATAATTTAATTAAAATTGTTTAATTAAGGTTAATTAATTAAATCAAAATACGCATATATATGATATATGTGTTATATTATAAAGGTTATAGTATACGGTATAAAGTTATAGTAGATATGTCCAATATAAATGTTGTATTGGAATACTATTATAATATTAATTAGAGAGTTAATTAATTTAAATTAATTAAATAAGATTCAATAAAATAAAATATTATACATAAGACTATCATATAAGTAATATGAAATATAAAAGTTATATATCAATAAAACTTATATGATATGAATGTATAGACTAAAGGTAGAACATTAAAGAAACTCAAATAGACTTAAGGAATAAATACGTACGTAAATGTACGTATACCGTGATTTCTGATGTGTCCGATATTTGAATCACGGGGGTATTTCACAAGAAATACATTAGTCAATAAGTCGATATCACTTAATATAATATATTGAAGATTATGAATCTTCAATATAATGTTGTCCTCTACCATATATATATATATTAATAAATTACTTGCATACTCTTTAGTTGTTGAGCAAACTCAAGCTAGGGATGTTATGTGTAGTATTATTAATATATTAAATAGACGAGGTAAGATAACTATATGTATTTGTTAAGTAAACTCAAGGTACATATACTATACTAAGGCCGTCGCAATATGGTAGGTACAAGTGAATAATCTCTTACGATTTGTTGAGCAAACTCAAGGTCGAAATGATATTAGGATAAGGAAACATGGGTTAGGAGTTATATGTGATACAATCGATAAGGAGTTATCCATCGTTTGTGGGGCTATGATTTGTTGAGCAAACTCAAGGTCAGAATACCAAGACAAACGAGTCCTAACACCCACTAGTGAAGTCGAAAGATTTCTATGTTTCATCTTAAAGTTTGGAGAAACATAAAAGAATAGTGGGAACCTTATTAGAAAAATGAAATGGTAACATTTAACCTTTCTAATATTGTAAGAACATATGGTAAATAATGTTATAATTATCTAAAATGATAAATTTGTGCATTTAATAAGATTGGTAAAATGTTTATCAATTAAGATATAAAATGAATTAAAAATTGACAAATGAAAATATAATATAATACTCACCATTAAATGCTTATTGCATGTTAATCTTTTCTATACCCATGCAAGTGCCTGATTTTTACAACTACTTAATACCTTCGTAATACGGTCACTTATGTGTTTATTTGGTTGAGACTATGTATTACATTCTATGAATTTCAAACTCTAAAAGCAATATAAGGCTATGGATGTTTGATCCATATACTAACACATATAAATGTTATATGGTGAATGATCACGGTTCTTAATGTACAATACTTCAATGAATATTGTTCATTCGAAATAAGCCAATAAATAGTACTATGAGATCGATTATTTAATTTGATTGACTACCTAAAAGATCATATTGTGTTAATTGTAACGTAAGGCCAAAACTATAATATAAATCTAAGAACTTGATCACTTAAATGTCGGTTTAATCGATTTACGTAAAGTGCAATACATTTGATGTCCTTAAATGTTAAGGATAATCGAATGCGCTTTTGTAAAAGGTTCGTTATGATATTGTAGTAAAAGTTTTCTTTTGAATGGTTTGACCATTTAGAAAGAAAAATGAATGTATAAGAGTAAATGTGATTTAAGGTACAGTTGGGATGAAGAGAGTGAACGGTCAATTCTGATTCATAAGGAAACATCGGAAACGAGAATTGTAATAATAATAATAATTGATACTTGACATTGGAATGAGAAATGCGATTTCAATTCCAAAATGTATTTTCATATAGAAAATTATTTTCTATGAGATTTATTTCTTTGAGTTCGAGATATTTGATCAAAAACTCTCCGCTGTAAATTGGTTATAGTATATGAAATAAATAATCTATATTAAGTGAATAATGGACCTCCGAATTTAGTACGCCATTATAGGAATGGCGGAAATAGTAGGAGCATCCCATATAACACTTATTGATTGAATCAAATTATGAAAATAGTTTTTGTAAAACATGTCGAACATTATTTATGAAATAATGAATATCTTTTTGGTGCCGACTGAAAAATAGATATAGTTATATTTCAATGTGAATATTATGAATATTCATTATGAAATAAAACTATAATGTGGTTTTTTTTTTCATAACAAAAAGATGCATTGGAAAATACAGAAGTATCCAATACTATTTACAGTTATTTTGAAATTATAGAGTAAACCGTAGTTTTGAGAAATAATTTTATTATATGATTATGAATCATATGACATTGCTTAATTATATTTCATATAATTGAAGGGCTATGCACCCAATTAGTGAGAGCATCATAAGAGTCGATGAACTCCTCGAATTGATACATATAGATGTATGCAATCGTAAGTCTATCGATACCAAAATGGTTCCATGTACTTCGTCATATTCACTAATGAGTTATCACCGACATGGACAGGTGTATTTGATACACATGTAGTATGTCTATGGTAAACTCATAGAGTATAAAACAGAAGTAAATAAAACAACATGCAATAGAAATGATTCGATTTGATCGGATGAGTGAGTATATTAGAAAAAGTTCCGAACATACCTAAAAATGAATAAAGATGCAATCTCAAAAGTCACTACTCCATGTGATACATAATGATGCATCGATAATGAGTAGTCAAACTTTGTTGGACAATGTACAATTAATTGTGAGTGAAGTTGAGTTAGTTTCTTTCTATAAGGTCATGTACTTAAGAGTAGTATACAAGATTAACATTATTTCACCTAACTAACAGTTTACAAAATCACACAAGATGAGGGTTATACGAAACCCCAACATATCCTAGGCTAAGGAGTTGGTGGGTTGTGCGAGTCGAAAGATTGCAGATAGTAATTGTTTGTAAGGGATTGTAACGACCCTGAATTTTTGACATTGGAAATCATGATATTTAGTTGATTTGAATTTTAAATATCAGAGTTTGTTTGGTAATTAAATTAGTGAATTTAATTGTTAAAATTTGAGTAAAATTTTGAATTTGGAGTTTTAAGCTAATTAAAAATAATTCCAAGGCTTAGAAAATTCAGATTAATGATACTGAAGATAATAAAAGTCTCAGAATTGAATTTGGAAATGATTTGTTCAGTTTTGAATTTTATCGTTTAAATCGATATTTGAAAAATAGCCTTCCGAGGCACAGTCTCGGAATTCGATGAAACATATTCCATTGGATCCGTAATATTGTATTATTATCAAATTTCAATTTTTGTAATGTTTGGAGTTGTTGTGTGAGCATGCGATAAGCAAACGCGCTGAAATTAAATCGAAAATTTAATATTTTAACTGGTCCAAAAAGCTATCTTCTCCATACGATCGAATTTGGACTCGGAACCTTTTCCATTATGTTCGAAATAGGCGTATAACATTACGAACGCCTAGCGGCACGCCTTGATAGGAAATCGAAATTTTTGGCTTCGTTTTCGAGTCGATTTGAATTTGAATTTGAATGGGATATTTATATTAGTCAACTGCAATTGATATTATCTCACATCAACTTTTTCCTTTCAATTCAAACACTGTAGCCTGTTAACTCGAGCAGGCTAACGTCTTCTCTTGTCTCCCCTTCTGTTTCTTTTATCACGCGAGCAGCTTTTATCGTTCAAAGAAAATAAAAATGGCCGCTCCTCTAAAAATCAAATCCAGATAAAGAAATCGAATTCAAAGAAATAAAATTTATGGCCGTTGTTTATAAATCCCCGAGTCTTCTTCATTTAAGTAGTTCGAACGTTTATTTTTCCCTCTCTGCAATCAAAATCGAAACCTTTTTCCTCGAAAAAAAACGATCGAATCAACCAATTCGATCTCTCAACGGAAGTCAAGGGTCGCATACGCTCGTGCATACACACGCGAGAGGAGGCAAGTCGCGTGATTGAGAGGGGTTGTTCACGAGGTTTGGGTGGTGGCGCTGAGGGCCAGGTCGAGGTGGTGGGTCGCAACGTGGAGCCGCGATTGGGTCTGGATAGATGACTGGCGACGCGACTTCGTCATTGGTGGTGAGTTCGATCGAGGGGAAGGTCGATAGTTTTGTAGATGGATGGGTGGCCACGACGACGTGTTCGAGCTAGGGTTTCGTCGTTTCCGACCTCCACTTGAGGTATTTTTGTTTTTCTGGTGTTGTATTTGCAGATTTGTTTTATTTTTTTATGATATATTATATATTTACAGAAAGAAATAAATATACGATAAAATATATATATATATATATATTAATATCTATATATATATAAATATATGCAGTTTTTGAAATTTTTATATGCATGCAGTCTAGAAATGAAAATCTACTAGTTTATTTTAAAAATGTATATTAGTGATTAATATGGTTAATAAACTTATTTAAGTTATTTGGTTATTAAAGAATATTTTAAAAGGAAAATTGGTTTAAACTAAATTATTATTAAAAAGGGAATTGATTGTTCGATTTATTCGAATATTAATAAATTGTATAAATTGTTTTATACAATGTCAAAATTGCAAAGAAAACAAACTGGATTAGAAATGGATTGCAAAATAAAAGCAAAGGTGAGATCTTCTCACTCAAATTGAAAGTTGGATTTGCAGTTATTGATTGATTGCTGTTTGGATGTGATATAGTATATATAGTAGTATATAGCAATATATATATATATATTGGAATATATATATATATATATTGGTGATTGATTTTCCCGCATTATATAGCGGATGAGACCCTATTGCACCGCATAATAGCGGATGATATTTTACAAATCCCATATACCGCGATATTCCACCTCGAAGTGGAATTGGTATTGTGCTAACATCTATGGATGCAGGGAAACAGGTTGGAGGGATCCAACTGGATTCCTCAAATTATGTGAATTTGTTTCATATATTGTGATGTGATTATTTATAATCTGTGTAAGATTATACTGTGATTGAATTTGTTGAAGGCGATGATTTAGCCGAATGTATTTTTGGTATCGTTGGATACCAGAAATAAATAAAAATTGGATTTTTGAAATTAGAGTATGAAATTTTAAGTAAATTCTTTTTGAAAGAATTTGGTGAATTTAAAAGAGAGAATTTAAAAGTATAAAGTTGATTTTTGTAATCTTATCGAATTATTTCCAAAAATATGGGAAAAGATTTTTATAAATGGATTTTGAATAGTATTATTCGAAAGTTGGAAAATTTATTTAAAATGGAATTTTAAATGGTTTGGAAGAGATAAAGGAATTTATTTTAAAAGTGATAAATTTGTTTGAAATCCAATTAATAATTGATTTGGTATTTGAAGATAAATCTTTGGGAAATCGATATGAAAATTTATTTGGTGTTGAATAAAAATGGATTTTGTGTTGAAATGAATTTAGAAATCGATTTGCAAATGATTGATATTTGGGAAATAAACTTAGAAATCAATTTGTAATTGATTTGGTGTTGAAATAAATCTGGAAATCCATTTGAAAGTTGATTTGGAGTTGAAGATGAATATTTGAGAAATCGATTTGAAAACCGTATAAAAAGTGAATATTTGGGAATGTAAATTCAAAATGAAATATATAAAGGAAAGGGAAATTTGTTTTAAAATAAACACTGATTTATTTTTAAAAGTGTGGAAATAAATTTACAGATTTGGGATGTAAATTTGAAATGAATCGATAAGGATTTATTTAAGCGGTTTAAATAGACCATTTTGAGAAGAAGTGTGAAAATGTGATTTGAAATTGGTTTTCAAACTTTGAAGTGTGGAAAATATATATCTTGTGAAAATATTTTGAAATTTAATAATTTGGGAAAAATTATTTAAATTGGTTGATTGTTGTGAATGTTGTTTGATAGTTAAATAACCGACTATCAATAATTGCCTTTGAAATGGCACTTGATTTGTTTTTAAAACAAACGCTCATTATTCGGTTAAGCCGGGAGAGGACTTTGTGCCATATAACCCATTCCGAATAATGATACGACGATATGGATCGTACTGAAGACCGGTGGTGAAGACCGGATATTTTCGAAAATGAAAGGACAACCCATCGAATGTCTCTGCACAGAGTTGCTCCGGTATAGAGATTTATATCACTCTTCTTGTGATGGGAAGTCCAGACATGATTAGTGAATACCCGGATTGCAAGGGCTTCTTTGGAAGTGCCTTTGGTTCTGTTCGATCCTAGAACGGACTTGTATGGATGTGTGTCTGACATTACACTTTGAGATGTAAAGCTGGTTTCTATCAAATACATTTCTGTTGGTGGCGAAGAATTTATTCTCTTAGCTTAACACCCTTCTCTGAGACGTACGAGCTCAGAAGTTACGTAGTTGATGGTTACTAGTGATACATTCCCAATTTGGTAATGTGGCATACGAAGTGCTGTTGATCATTTGTTGATCAGAGCGTGGCTTTGTGAAAAAGCGTGGCTTTGTGAAAAAGCGTGGCTTTGTGAAAAAGCGTGGCTTTGTGGACGAGACTTCGTCGAGCCTCACAACCCGGTAATGGTCAAAACAGGAATGTTGCGGCAAGGTATTTAGGGGTCGCGCCCCTAGGGTATGTCATTTTCTTCTGGATAAAAGGTGATATCATGGTATGGAGCCCAGATATTTTACCTATGTTGATGCTGCAAATTTATTATACTTTGTGGTTGTTGCTTTGTGATTGAGGATCCTCGGATAAATGTCGGTAATGACTGGGGGATGGCATAGCTCGTGTGTTAGCTACCTAGTTACAGCTGTACAGTGTGAGGTAGCGTTGGCCTTGTGTTTGCAGAGAGCAGGTTGACTCTCGGGCCGTCTTTCCATGGGCGTTTCCATTTCAGTGTAAGGAAGTTCCTTAGCCTGACCATTTGTTGGAAATCCAAAGAAACAATACGAGACTTGTACGGTTTTAGTTGTAGAACCTGCCATTTGCTTATGGTGGTCACCACTGTTTAGATGGTAGCTATAGTAGGCATACAATAATGGTTGTATGCTGGCTAAGATTGATATTATACTTTCGAAATGTTTTCCACACTAGACATTAATAATAATATCAACTGATTTTTCGTAGTAAGCATCTTTTACTATCATAAGAAGAAATCTCCTCCAATTCTGCGTTTGCATTGTGTGTGTGGCGGGAGGTCTTATGGTAGTTTCATTGTCCAAAAGCATTGCGAATCTGTTTTATTTTCTTTGTGAAAATAACTGTTTTACGATCTCACACCAGTCACCATGACCGACCTGGAGTTTATTGTTCCCTTCCTAAACTCTGGGTGCCTATAATTTTCCACACGGGCAGCCTAGAGTTATGTTATCAGGATATTCTGGAGCTTTGGAGATGAGCTGGATGGCGAGACGTACACTCGTACTTGTTTATTTATTCCGCTGTGTATTCTGTATGAGGACAAGTTTATATAATTGTCCATTGTTGTATTGAGTTGTATATTGACTCTGATTGATGTATGTATAAACTGATATAGTCTTTTGTTTTAAAGATTATTGATTCATCTATTATATATTGTTCCGCTGCGAATGTGAGATTCTGATATTGTTTCTGTTTTTCTGTTCTTTCTTTTCTTCTATCTTCTTCTACCTCTTCTTTTTAACCCTAATGGTTCGGTTTTTCGGCATTCGATTGCGTGACATTTGATACACTGGATGTGTTAATGTCGACTTTCGAGCGTTGAAAAGTCTAAACATTACATGTGGTATCGGAGCTGTTGGTTAAGCGACAACCCTGGCTCTGTTGGGTGTTACTCATTAGAGATAGAGTCAGTAGTACTCTAGAATGAGTGTGAGTGTAATAATAGATATGAGCGCGTATTTGTTAGTGAATACAAAATTTTGTTTTATATTGTGTTGACTTATCGGTTGATTGTTTATAGATTCTGGTCGGTGCAGTCTGGCTAACTGTAATAGATAGGGGTTTCTAAACTCTTAAACATGATAAACCGACACAATATTGTTTTAAATAGGGTAAATGAAATAATTTTACCCAAAACTATTTTTGTGTAGAAAAGAAATCATTTTCTATGAATTATTATAGTATATGGATGCTTGGTTGTTAGAAAGAGATAATCTTGAATATCATCATTGTTATATGGAAATTAAATAAGAAATAATGGTATAACCAAAGATGTGGAGATAAATTCATTTAACAAATGAAATTTATGAAAATGAATTGAAAGTATAAGGAAATAAAATTCATATACGAATGGAATTTGTAAATATAAATTATAAATGTGATTTATAATTTGAAATAAAATTTCGGAGGAAAATATTTGGAATAAAATTCATTAATGGAATGTAAATAAGTTTGATAACTTATAAAAATATTTGAAATCTGATTGGAATAAGATTTAAATTGAAAAGAAATGAATTTGTGAATGAACAAATGAAGTTACATTTGTAAATAAATGAATTGGAAATTGAAAAAATGAAATGAAATTTGATTTGAATCAAGTTGAATAAAAATCCAAACTTGGAAAAAATAAAATAAAATAAAGTGGATTGAATTCAAGTAAGATAACTTGATAAATTATTAATTCATGAAATAATGAATTGGACATTGAATTGGTTAAATTAAAGTTGAATTGTGAGCTAAATTTGGAAATGGTTGGAATTTGTATATAAATTCAGGTAGTAAAAATAAATTGAAAATTTCCTTGTTATTGATAAAGTAAATTCAGGATGAATTGAATATGGAAATTTGAAATTTAAAATGAATAAGTGAATGTACTAATTGAATTAAATTAGTAAATGGAATAGATTTGATAAATGAAAACTAATCAAAGAAAATAAATTGGAAATTGTTTACAAGGAAATGAACTTGAGTTTTGAAGTGAAATAGCTTAAGTAATATTTGGATAAATGCTCGACTTAAGAAAAATTGTGAAATGGTTTCAAATGAATGTGAATATGAAATGCAAATTAAATTGAATGGAATCAATTGCAAATGAAATGGAATTAAAATAAATTGAGTTGGTATCAATTTAAATTAGTTATAAACTAGAATGGATATTCTATTAAGTGAATATCGTTGAATTTGCATATAAATGGTTGTCGTTTGACGAAAACGAGATTATATAAAAATCTATGAGTTAATAAAAGCAAATGAAAATGATATTGGAATCAATTGAAAGGGATATGAGTTAGATTCATTTAAAAAAGGAATTGAATGTAAAAAGTTGCATTTCTAATCACTTGAATTAAATAGAAATGGTATGTGAATTAGATGGAAAGATTTTTAATTTGTATTGAAACCTTATGAATTGCTAATGGAATTTATCTTGAATGTATTGCTTATGAAATCTATGTATTTGCTATTGAAATAAGTGAAATGTTAATAGATTTCCTATATATGTCACTTACATATTTGAATTGAGTAAGTACAGGTTTTTGGAAGCCATTTGGCTGCGTTGGGTTGCGCAAATGCTTAAAAATAATTGCTTTGCTTAAAAATACTAAAAAGGTACGCCTACGCAATAAAAATAGGAAATATGAACTGTTTTTCTGCTTTTCTGACCGTGTGGGTCGATGTATATATATTTATATCTTTTGTTAAATTGCAAAAGCTCCTCCGTACAAAGGAGACTCCGCCAAAATTTTCTGAAAATTTTGGGAGTTAGAAAAAATTTTGAAAAAATTGGAATTTTTTTTTGTTAATGGAAAATTGATTTGAAAATTGTAATGAAAGCGTAGGAATTGATCTAGAAAGTGAATTTTTGGTTTTTGAAGATAAATTGAATTCAAATAGAATTGAAATTGTAAATTGAATTCAAATGGGATTGAAAATGCAAAGTTAAATGGAAATGTGTAACGACCCCAGATTTTAATTAAAATTCAAATTGATAATTAATTTAATTTTTGAATTAAATTTGTGAAATTAATCGATTAATTGATTGCGAGTTTCCCCGAACTCAAATAAATTTGGTATAAATCATTCAAACTTTAAATATTGTAAATATAAATATATATATATATATTTGGGTATATATGAGTCAATTTGAAATTATAAATATATGTATATATGTTTGTTTTGAATTTAAATTGTAAATAAACGGTTATAATAAATATTAGAATTGATGGTTAATAATAATTTGAATTTATAAATTAAATATAAGACAATAAATATTAAAGTAAAATAAATAATTGAGTTATAATAGAAATAAATATTTTAAAGTGAAATGAAATACAAAGTAGAAACAACAAATATATATATATATATATAGGTAAGTGTAGACCTGGAAGAAAAATGATCAAGCAAAGAAAACAATATATCTATATATATATATATGGGGACCTGGAAGAAAAATGATCAAGCAAAGAAAACAATGTATATATATATATGGGAGCTTATAAACAAGACAAGTATGAACAAGACTAAAGAAAGCAAATGGGTAAGTATAAGCTAAAACAAGTCAGCAAATATAAAGTTGAAACATAAAGGACTTAAGTAATAAATGCAAGCCATTACATATCATCTCAGCCGAGATAAGAAGTAAAATATATATTTGTACATGGCAAATTAATGCAGCCTCCCAGCAAAACCAAAGCAAAGAAAAAAAAGCATCTGCCTATTGTACAAACTCATAAATGCAAGCCATCACGTTGCACGTATATCAGTCCCCAAAGAAAAAGATCTCTGATCTTATTTTGTACAAACTAAATAATATCTACCCTGTGTTGTACAAAATAGTTTATCACCCGTAAGCTTCCTTTCTTATATATCAATCCTCACTTCAATTTCGTTCATTTTTACTGAGAAATTTTTTAAAGCAAGCATCATCTTCATTTCAAGTTCGTCTGTTCTAAGCTTTAGTTTAAAGAAAATTAAAAACAACTTAAACAAATCAAAACCAGATATCAAAGAGAAAGGTTTCAACTTTGCAAATTTCAAGCCTGTTCATAGAAGCTCTGTTCTTCTTTCTTCTCTCAGGTGAGCAACTCCTATTTTTAGAAGCTTAACCTGTTTTGATTTCTTGATGCTTGTGAGTAAACATACAGTTATTAAAGTTTAAGTTTGGTAATTAGTTCATAAATTTTGTGTTGCTATATGTTGTAAGTATGTGGTTATGAGATATTATCTGGAAGCTTAAATTTGTGATGTTCTTCTGTATTTTTGAAGTTTCTGAGCAAAGAAGTGTAAAGAAACTAATATTTCTTCATTTAAACCAATTTAAATTTAGGAAGTTAAGCTAAGTAAGTTGTTTAAACTTGAAATCATAACCTGGAAATGGTTTTTTAACATGACAGTATAATTATAGATACTGTTTAATCGGGTTAGAGTAAGAAAAAAAAATCAATAGTTAAAATTCAAATATTCTAGATTGCTGATTCAACTATATAACTTGAATCTATATACAAAGGTAGGATTTTTAACATAAAAATGATAATTTTTATGTAAGCATCCAAGGTGCAGTTCGAAAATGAATAAGAGATGCGTTTTTGTCAATATCAGTTGATTCTACGAATTTTAATTGTTGAAACTTATTGTGAAGCAAGCTTAGTGAGTTTCTAACACGGGAAAAATGCTATAGAATTTTTCCAATGTAAGGATGTTAGTGACGAATTGAAAGTAGGGTTTTGTTCGAGTGTTATTCAATGTTCTATAAAAATTTGATTTCGTCGCCGTGGTTTGATCAAGCTTTTCACAATTCTGGGTGAAGGTAGAGAAGGGTACGAAAGAGATATGGGCGGAGTTCCATCGCCTCCGGTGGTCTGTGACGTGACGGCGAGGTGTTTTTGTTCAGTGGGTTTCGTTCCAGTTTCAACGCAGTGGCTCGATTTTGAATTAACAACGATTTTGGGTTTTTGGTTGTGCGAATCGAGGCTAGGGATCGTCGACAACGTTCTGGTGAGTTCTTCATCGATCGGCGATGGCAATCGTGGTTGTGCACGTATACGTGCATCAATGTGTATCAGTGAATTTGGTGTTTGGGGAAGAAGAAGTTCTCGCTCGGGTTTGGTTTAAATTTGTTTCGGGGTTGTCTCGAAGCAAGAGATAGGGGCAGATTACCCGAAGTTGAGCTTGGGTGAACAAGGGATTGGCTCGGGTCGTTTTGTTTTTTTTCTCCAGGTTTTAAATTTTAAAGAAAAAAAACTAGTTTCAGGCTTTAAAAATTTAAAGTAAGATATTAACTAAATTTTCAAGTGAACTTATTCAAACAAGTTTCAAAGTTTAAAATGTTTAAAGTTAAATATCTTTGAATTGTTTTTAACAATTGGATTAAGTGAGAAATTAAAGGATTATTTAATTAAAGGATAATTATCCAAAGGATAATTTATTAATTAAGGGTTAATTATGTGATTGACTTAAGAATGATTTATTTATGGTAATTAATTAAGGATAATTAATTAAATGATAATTAATTAATGTGATTAATTGAAGGTAAATTTGTTAAGATAATTAATTAAAGAATTAATTGATAATTAAAGGTTAATTGATTTATTATTAAAGGTTAATTAATTAAAATGGTTTATAATTAATTAATGATTAATTAACCAAGATTTGTAGTTTATTCATAAGTAATTAATCTGGTATAAATTAATTATAATCAGATATTAATTGATTCTACTTATGGATGTTTGGATTTCGTTGAATGATTGAATTGTTGATATCCCTGATATGTGATGCTTTGTGATATACCCTGATTTATGTTGTGATCTGTAATTTACAAATCTGTGATATATATATCTGTGATCTGTGAATAAAAGATAAGCGTTATAGTTTATACCGCTTATCAACTATATTTCTGTATTCTGACCTGTGATGATTGAATGTTGTTGCACTATTGTTTGTGAAACCCCTGGACCACACCATACACACACAAATATGGATTTCATGCGGAAATCGGTTAAGTCACAGATGATTTAAATTTGATGTTTTTGAAATTGAAATTTTAATTTCAATTGATTTTGAAATTGGAAATTTGGTTTGAAAAAACTTTTGAAATGGAATTTCAAAGATAAAACTTATTTTCGAATAACTTGATTAAGTTTTGAAATTTAAATAATTTGATTTAAATTTGAATTCAAGTTTTAAATTGAATTCTATGATTTGAAACTAGGGATTAAAGATGCTGTACAAGTTATATATGGGTTAAACCATTTTAAAGGTATTGATTTGGGAATTTGAATTTAATTCAAGGGTTTTAACTCGTGTAAATATAACTGGATTTTTCCGAAACGAAAACTATTTGTTTTCAAATAATAATAGCTTTCATTTTAAGAAAGGATTTCCAAATTGTGTTGAAAGGTTTCAAGTTTGAAATGGAATTGAAATGTTTTGAAAACTATGAAATGAGTCTTTGATTCAAAGACCGGATGAGTTAAATCCAACTTGAAATAGAATTGTTTTGAAAGACTATGAATGAATCTTTGGAAACGAGTTTTGAAAGCTATATGTTAAATCTTGATTTAAAGATTTAACGAGTAAACCTATTCACTTAAAATGGAAATTGTTTTGAAATCCATGAATAGATCTTTGTGAATGGGGTGAACTTTGTGAATTGAATCTTTTTGTTTAAAAGATTGGAAATGGTAATTTGTTTTAACCATTCGAATGAAAAGTTTTGGGCTTTAAGCTGTGATTTAACTGAGACCCCAGTATCCATATGATTTTTAATTGCGCTCGTTATTCGGTTTAGCCGGGAAAGGACCTTTGTGTCATATAACCCATTCCGAATAATGAAACGACGTATATGGATAGCATTTGAAGACCGATGGTGAAGACCGAATACTTTCGAAAACGAAAGGATTACCATTGATTGTCTCTGCATCGGCTGATCCCCGGTATAGAGATTTTATTACCTTTTGTGATGGGAAGTCCGGACGTAATTAGAAATTATCCGGATTTGCAAGGGCTTCTTTGGAAGTGCCTTCGGTTCCGTTCGATCCCGGAACGGACTTGTATGGATGTGTGTCTGACGTTACACTTTAAGATGTAAAGCTGGTTTCTATCAAATACATTTCTTGTAACGCCCCACTCCAAGACCTTCATTAGCAAAGAGAATCACGGAGGTGATTCCGTCTGCTAATGCGGAGAATAGAGTATAATAGGGGCGACCAAATGTAATTATGCTATAACTATCTAACGAATACGTCGAAAGGTGGAATCTATTTAAATTTTTCTCAATCAGGTGGTTCGACATATTCGATAAATACTTATAACGAAATTACAAATGGCTAAAGAACTATCAGAACAAAGCATAATAACATAATGAAATAGCATCACAGAACAGTATCACATAACAGTATCACATAACAGCACAGAGTCTCAGAACAATACATCGTCAATACAGATCCAAATATATTATAAGGTGGGTACAAAGCCACCACTCACACAAGTGAGTCAAAAATATGTACAAAAGAGACTGAATAACCAGAGTATCAAAATAGTGGACAAATATAAAGAGCTATCTATCAGCATAGCAGATAATGTCCAAGCGGAAGCACAGAAAGCTAAGTCCAGAGGCCTAACCTGAAACAACTCGGTCTGACCCGAGCGCAAAAAACACTCGGGTCAGGCTAGCTAAACAATCAGTTAATAAACTGAGATAAACATGATAAATAATGAGGCGATATATAACATAGTACTATAGACCACAAACTCTCACATAGAGAAGAAATAAACATCTAAGTAGAGATGTATAGCAAACCTTGTCTCATTGGCATAACATAGTCACAAATGTCAAAACAAAACATCTAAGTAGAGATGTATAATAAACCTCATATCATCGGCATAACGTAAGCACAAATGCCAAACAAAAACATCTAAGTAGAGATGTATAATAATCCTCATATCATCGGCATAACGTAAGCACAAATGCCAAAACAAAAACATCGAAGTAGAGATGTCAAAAACGATACATCTAAGTAGAGATGTATAACAGGCCATCTAAGTAGAGATGCCAAAAACGATACATCTATGTAGAGATGTATAATGGCCATCTAAGTAGAGATGCCAAAAACGATACATCTATGTAGAGATGTATAACGGCCATCTACGTAGAGATGCCAAAACGATACCTCTAAGGGAGACAGTCCGAAGACACTATCCCAAAGGTAATAAAAGGAATGTGTCACGAACTATTAGCAAGGAACCCGTAAAGTGTTAACGTGAGTCCCATACCCCACGTTCGCACTAAACGGTTTACTAACCAATCGTAAGCTTCCACACTGAAAGCAGTATAAAGTTCACCTCATGTCATCGGTAAACTAGGCCGAAAGGCCAAAACGATCAATCGAATAGGTCGGGGATTAACCGGAAAGGAAATACACACAGTTTCATAGGCCGGAGTTTTTCCGAACCGTTTAAGCACCTTTCCACTTCGCTCGAAGTGCTAAAGTGTGAGTGTGGGATTTTATTATAGAAAATAATTACGGAAAATGGATTTATAATTGGTTTGAAATCACTTTAAAACGGCCTTTGAAAACTCCCCTATTATGGAGTAATTAATTTATTAATTAAAAATAATATTATATAATAATTTTGAAAGCCATTTCGGAGTGAAAAATCCTTTTAAAACCTTTTTATAAGGCCCGTGTACAAAATCCAGCGACCAATCTCAAAGAAATCGATAAAACCAGAAAATCACTGAAAATATTCTAAGTGTTGGAAAATAGTCCAAAACTGACGCGAACCCAAGTTCGGAAAATTATTCGGACCAGTAGGCTGAATCCGAATGGCATGAAAATTGGTAGGAATGTAGTCCGACATTCCTACTTCAGAACGCAAAAGGAATTACTAGATTCTAACTTGAAACGAATTAGCAGCGACGCTCCAAAGTCGGACCCGAAAACAGTGAATACACTGTTTCAGGCTGAGATCCGGGTCCCTCTTCGACAGCAATTTCGAAGAGTCAAATGAACTCGGATACTAATCAAACTTTCAAGAGATGGAGTTCGAAAATCCAGCTTTCAAACGAGTCCGAAAACGTTGAAATCCGACAAAGGACGAGCCCGGGATGGCGTCGCAAATTCGGAGTTCTGTACTGAAAACAACGGGAGAAAAGAGACTAAGGCCTATAGTTATGCACTAACAGACCAGAGATGAAAAACCACAATTTTGGCATAGGAAACTTCCAATTCTGACAAAATGAATAAAATAAAAGTTGTAGCTTAGTTTCTAAGCTTTCCGGAATGACCAAGATCGTCAAATTCCGATCGGGGATGAAAATTTTATGACTAAAACAATTCTCAGATCTAAATTCTATATCACTGTCAATGTGCTCTCGGGACAGTAGTAAGAATGCACAGTTTTGACCAAACTAACTTGAAATTTTATGAAACTCAAAACATGAAAGTTTTAGCCCTAAATCTAAGCTTTCCAGAACATCCAAAATTATTAGATTTGGATAAGAAACGAGTAACTTATGGCCAAATCAATTTCAGGTTTTTATTTTATCAACCCTGTAGTTTGTTGTCAGGTCAGTGACAAACAAACGTGATTTCGACCATTCAAAACCAAAAATTAGGCAAAGCACAAAACATAAAAGTTATAGCCTACAGAATAAGCTTTCCAGAACATCAAGAAAATCTTAATTCCGATTTAAGATGAATGTGATATGCCTAATTTACTAACAACAATAAACTAATTATAATTTCAGCTAGCATATATTACCTCTTTCCCTAGCAAGAAAAATATGCACAAACACTTGATGTGCACTCCAAATGCTAGAGAGAGGAGATCAAGAGGCTTCATAACAAAAATAAACCAAAAAGCATGTATTAAAAATTAATTTCAGAAATTAGAATGAAGATTAGAGAAGGATTGCTTTACCCTTTTAACTTGTATTAACCTAGATTAGCTATGTGGAGAGAAAAATGGATCTTCTACCAAATGGAGGCCATTAATTAGGTTTTGCTCTAGGGTTTAAGGGTTGATGGAATGACATGTTGGCTGAAACAAATGAGTAGAAGATGGTTTATAGGCTAATGGAAGTGGGTTAGTGGGCCTAATACCCATTAGGACTTGGAATATGTTCTATATCTCAAGTTAGCTAATTTCTCTAAATACAAACTACACATTATTTACCCATAAAATTTTAAAATATGTTACCAAAATAATTTAGCTATAGTTATAAAATTTTACATCACAATATTTGCCAACTTACAATTTAACCCCTAATTATTCCAAAACATCTTTTAGTCAAAATTGCACAAAAATCACTGTTTTGCAATTAAATTATAAATTAAATTCCCAATTCAAATATTGCACTATTTTACACATATAAATTTTTGCAATATTATAAATTTCCATTTACCCTAATTAATTTCCATTAAATTCTCCATTTTACACTTAAGCCCAAAATATTAATTTATTCAAAATAACTAACTTTTGAACAAATTAGCCACATTAAAAATTCATTAAAAGCTCCAATTAAATTGAAATCAAAATTTTAATTTATTATTTGGTAATTGCAATCACGGGTTGTTACTGACTCCCCCCTTAAGAAAATTGCGTCCCCGCAATTCCTTAAGATGGATGTCGTCTATAACGTCTAATCCACAAAAGAAATGCTAGAAGATCAAATAGAGATTCTCACCCGTACTAGAAGATGGAAGAAAGCCAGGATAAGAACGCTCGATAAATTCTCTGGTCTCCCAAGTGTAGTCCTTAGGATTCGATGACCATTGAATTTTCACAAGCTGAACCTCTTTGTTGCGAAGGCGTCTGACCTCCGAATTAAGAACACGAAGAGGTTGCTGCTCCAATGATAAATAAGGTGAGATCTCTAAATCAGGCACGATATGTGGCTCAATAATAGAATCAGGACCGCGCACACACTTGCGAAGCTGAGACACATGGAATACGTCATGCATTCCAGAAAAGTGAGCAGGTAGAGCCACACGATAAGCAACGGGGCCGATGCGTTCCGTGATAGGAAATGGTCCAACATAGCGAGGAGCCAATTTCCCTGTAGAGTTGAAACGCACAACCCCCTTCATGGGAGAAATCCGAATAAAGAAAAATTACCAATGGAGAACTCAAGAGGCATCCTACGGTTGTCCGCGTAGGATTTCTGGCGGTCCCGTGCCTCTCTCATTCTTTGACGGATGAGAACAATCTTTTCAGAAGATTCCCGAACTGAATCTGGACCAAGAATGAGCTTCTCGCCAGATTCTAACCAACAAGCAGGAGAGCGACATGGCCTTCCGTATAGAGACTCGAAAGGTGCCATGCCAATACTAGACTGATAGCTGTTGTTGTAGGAGAACTCTACGAGAGGTAAGTGATCCTCCCAACTACCCCCGAAATCCAGAATACAACAGCGCAAAAGATCCTCCAAAACATGATTCACCCTCTCAGTCTGACCGTCAGTCTAAGGGTGATAAGCAGTAGAGAGATTCAGCTTTGTGCCCAAAGCTGACTGTAGGCACTTCCAGAAGTGACTAGTGAAAATGGTGTCTCGATCACACACGATAGAGCTAGGAATGCCATGAAGTCGTACGACTTCCTTCACATAGAGCTTGGCCAACTGAGGTGCAGTCCGAGTGGACTTAATCGGAATGAAATGAGCCGATTTGGTCAAGCGATCAACAATAACCCAGATAGAAGTATGGCCTGACCTCGATCGAGGCAGACCGTCAATGAAATCCATGGATATCTGATCCCATTTCCATAATGGAACCTCTAGAGGTTGAAGAAGACCAGATGGACGCTGATGCTCAGCCTTGATCTATTGACAAGTCATGCAACCGCTCACATAACTTGCAGCATCTCTCTTCAAACCCTCCCAATAATATAGCCGGCACATATCGACATACATCTTACTCGAACCGGGATGTATAGTGTACTTAGTGTGATGGCACTCGTCTAGGACGTCATGCCTAAGTGATAAATCAGATGTACAACAATACGGTTCCTCCTACGAAGACACCAATGAAAATCAAGAGAATAATCCAGCAATGTCTCATCACTGGATCCCGACTCGAGAAGATGAATAAGATGCAATAAGTCTGGATCCTGCCACTGAGCATGGGCAATGCGATCCAATAAGATAGGACGAGCTTCCAAGCTGAATAATAAGACCGGAGAATCAGAAGATGGAGCTCGATCTCTAATATCACACAAAGATAGGGTCTCAAGAATATCCCACTCGGCAATCATCATAGAAACTACCGCTGAGTGCTTGCGACTGAGCGCATCTGCAACATGATTACCCTTGCCAGGGGTATATTGAATATCTAAATCATATGAGGCGAGAAACTCAAGCCATCGCTGCTGCCTCATATTGAGATCCCTCTGACTGAATAGATACTTCAGCGACTTGTGATCGGTGTACAGAATGAAGCGTTCGCCTAATAGAAAGTGACGCCAAGTCTTCAAGGCAAAGACGATAGCTGCTAACTCAAGATCATGAGTAGGATAGCGAACCTCATTCAGACGCAGTTGCCTGGAAGCATAAGCAACTACCCGATCCTTCTGCATAAGCACAACACCTAGCCCGCTACCACAAGCATCGGTGTAAACAATAAGATCACGGTTACTCTCTGGAACCACTAGAATAGGAGCATGAGTGAGAAGTTCCTTCAGTCGCTGAAAGGAAGCTTCACACTTATCAGACCAAATAAAGCGAACACCCTTACGAGTCAGCGTCGTAAGGGGAAGTGCAACTCGAGAGAAATCCTTGATAAACGGACGGTTTTAACCCGCCAGCCCAAGGAAGCTGCGAATATCATGAACGTTCTTAGGCTGCTTCCAATTCTGAATAGCTTCGATCTTGGCAGGATCGACAGAAATACCCTCAGATGATACAATATGGCCCAAGAACTTGACCTTGCTCTCCCAAAAATGGCACTTGGAGAGCTTGGCCTTAAGCTGATGCTGACGAAGAGTATCCAAGACGATCCGCAAATGATGAGCATGCTCTGTCTCGGATCTAGAATAAATAAGAATATCGTCCATGAAAACTAGAACGAATCTATCGATGTATTCCCGGAATACTCGATTCATAAGATCGACGAAGAAA
Source organism: Allium fistulosum (assembly GCA_030737815.1). Lineage (NCBI taxonomy): Eukaryota > Viridiplantae > Streptophyta > Magnoliopsida > Asparagales > Amaryllidaceae > Allium > Allium fistulosum. The sequence continues at coordinate 590,476,539 of CM060905.1, read as the reverse complement.
GCCGGTGCGTTCGTCAAGCCGAATGGCATGACCAACCACTCAAAAGAACCATAACGAGTGCGGAAAGCGATAAGAGGAATGCTATCTTCCGCAACTCGGAGTTGATGAAATCCGGTGGCAAGGTCGAGCTAGGAAAAGACCTTCGCACCGCTCAACTGATCAAACATATCGTCTATCCGTGGCAATGGATAATGATTTCTGATGGTCAACTCATTAAGCTTGCGATAGTCAATGCAAAGCCTAAGAGAGCCATCGGGCTTCTTAACGAAGACCACAGCAGCACCCCATGGCGAAGAACTGGACCGAATGAACTACTTCGCCTCAAGCTCTACTAACTGCTTCCTGAGTTCCTCATTCTCTTTAGTAGACATCCTCGTGGGAGGACGCCCAACTGGGTGGGAGCCTGGAATGAGATCGATGTAGAACTCAATGGCCTGCTTTGGCGGCAGGCCTGATACTGGCTCGAATATATTGGGGAAATCCCGAACAACAGGAATACGAGATATGTCCACATTCTCATCTCGTGAATCAAGGGCAAATAAAGTAATATCAGAAATCCTAACATCCTGAAGAGCAATAGCTAACGGAGCGGACGATTCAGGATGACGAAGAAATAATATCCGCTCCGAACAAATGATTTTGGCGTCGTACTGAGCGAGCCAATCCATGCCAAGAATCATGTCAAAGCCCAAATACTCCATAACGTGCAGATTCGCACGGAAAGAAAATCCACAAAGATCGATATCTATATCCTCACAAAGCAAGCTAAGGGTCGTGGATCCGCCGATGGGATTCACAATCCTTAGTGAAGAAACCAAACAAGTAACATCCAAAGATAAAGTATCAACTAGTTCCTTTGATACAAATGAGTGAGAGGCACCCGTATCAAAGAGAACTCTACAAGATCTACCATGAAATAAAATAGAACCTTCGAGAACGGAAGGATGCGTACCTCGAGATTGAGCTGAAGATGTAGGAGCCTTGGCAGCATTAAGCTTACCAGATCTAGGAGGTGCAGTGGGACAAGTAGAATTAAGATGACCCTCCTTCTTACAATAGCGGCAGAAAAGAGGCTTGGGACACTCTTTATACATATGATCGATAGATCCACAGTTGAAACACTTCTGAATGGAAGGTGTTCCACTAAGCTGAGCAATAGACTGAGGCTGAGTCTGAGAAGTAGAACTGCCTGTCTTCTTCTTCTTATGCCAAGACTTGGACTTTTGAAATGGGCCCCGCTTCTGATTGGGATTTTTGGAGCCCTCACCATCCCCATCACTGTCTCTCTCACGCTCAACCGCTTCAAGGTGAAGCGCTGCGTCAACTAGCTCATCAAAAGGGAGCTTAAGCTGGAGCATAAGCTGTTTCGTCAAATATTTCTTCAGGCCTTCTACAAACTTGAGATTCTTCTTATAAGGAGAGCTAATGAACTCGAGGCCATACTTGGACAGGGCCTCGAAAGATGATGAATAGTCTGCAACAGAGGCCTTCCCTTGCTTAAGGTCAATAAAGCGGCGTGCAAGGGCTATCTTCTCGGATTCGGGGACAAACTTGAGCAAGAAGCGCTCTCGGAACTGGTCCCAAGTGAGTGAGGCCTCATCGGTCTCGGATACAAGTAGCTCGTACCAATCCAAGGCACGACTGTCAAGATGGCCAGAAGCAACAAGAACTCCGTCGTGGTCGGGGATAGCCATGCGAGTAAAGTTACGCTCGCAAACTCTGATCCAAGCCTGGACCTCCAGAATAGTCTCGGAGCCACTGAACGGCTTCCCTCCGAGATGAATAAAGTCGCTGCATAGACGCGCAAAAGCAGACTTGCGCAGTGCATCATAAACTGGTGCAGGAGACTGAGAGTGTGACTGAGAGTTATGAACCAGCTCCATGATCTGGTCCGTGGTCATGTATACGCCCTCTGGGTGAGGGTTGCTGGACTGTCCAGCATCAGCAGAACGGAGGTTCCTACCTCTCCCAACCATACTGAAAGATAAGTTAAGATTTAGTTAAGAAAGATTCAAAGATAGATAATTCATTAAGGAATATTACGGAATATAATAGATTCCTACACATATTCCTAACTTATTTATCTAAAGGTGGATATGTTCAATTTGGATCGTATTATAACGTATTGTACTACGTGTCTGTTCTGTGTTTGTTATGCTTAATTCTGAACCTTGCTCTGATACCAAGATGTAACGCCCCACTCCAAGACCCTCATTAGCAAAGAGAATCATGGAGGTGATTCCATCTGCTAATGCGGAGAATAGAGTATGATAGGGGTGACCAAATGTAATTATGCTATAACTATCTACCGAATACGTCGAAAGGTGGAATCTATTTAAATTTTTCTCAATCAGGTGGTTCGACATATTCGATAAATACTTATAACGAAATTACAAATGGCTAAAGATCTATCAGAACAAAGAATAATAACATAATGAAATAGCATCACAAAACAGTATCACATAACAGTATCACATAACAACACAGAGTCTCAGAACAATACATCGTCAATAAAGATCCAAATATATCATAAGGTGGGTACAAAGCCACCACTCACACAAGTGAGTCAAAAATATGTACATAAGAGACTGAATAATCAGAGTATCAAAATAGTGGACAAATATAAAGAGCTATCTATCAGCATAGCAGATAATGTCCAAGCGAAAGCACAAAAAGCTAAGTCCAGAGGCCTAACCTGAAACAACTCGGTCTGACCCGAGCGAAAAAAACACTCGGGTCAGGCTAGCTAAACAATCAGTTAATAAACTAAGATAAACATGATAGATAATGAGGCGATATATAACATAGTACTATAGACCACAAACTCTCACATAGAGAAGAAATAAACATCGAAGTAGAGATGTATAGCAAACCTTGTCTCATTGGCATAACATAGTCACAAATGTCAAAACAAAACATCTAAGTAGAGATGTATAATAAGCATCATATCATCGGCATAACGTAAGCACAAATGCCAAACAAAAACATCTAAGTAGAGATGTATAATAAGCCTCATATCATCGGCATAATGTAAGCACAAATGCCAAAACAAAAACATCGAAGTAGAGATGTCAAAAACGATACATCTAAGTAGAGATGTATAACAGGCCATCTAAGTAGAGATGCCAAAAACGATACATCTATGTAGAGATGTATAACGGCCATCTAAGTAGAGATGCCAAAAACGATACATCTATGTAGAGATGTATAACGGCCATCTAAGTAGAGATGCCAAAACGATACCTCTAAGGGAGACAGTCCGAATACACTATCCCAAAGGTAATAAAAGGAATGTGTCACGAACTATTAGCAAGGAACCCGTAAAGTGTTAACGTGAGCCCATATCCCACGTTCGCACTAAACGGTTTACTAACCAATCGTAAGCTTCCACACTGAAAATAGTACAAAGTTCACCTCATGTCATCGGTAAACTAGGCCGAAAGGCCAAAACGATCAATCGAATAGGTCGGGGATTAACCGGAAAGGAAATACACATGGTTTCATAGGCCGAAGTTTTTCCCAACCGTTTAAGCACCTTTCCACTTCGCTCGAAGTGCTAAAGTGTGAGTGTGGGATTTTATTATAGAAAATAATTATGGAAAACAGATTTATAATTGGTTTGAAATCACTTTAAAACGGCCTTTGAAAACTCCCCTATTATGGAGTAATTAATTTATTAATTAAAAATAATATTATATAATAATTTCGAAAGACATTTCAGAGTGAAAAATCCTTTTAAAACCTTTTTATAAGGCCCGTGTACGAAATCCAGCGACCAATCTCAAAGAAATCGATAAAACCAGAAAATCACTGAAAATATTCTAAGTGTTGGAAAATAGTCCAAAACTGACGCGAACCCAAGTTCGGAAAATTATTCGGACCAGAAAAATGAATCAGAATGGCATGAAAATATATAGGAACGTAGTTCGACATTCCTAATTCAGAACGCAAAAGGAATTACTCGATTCCGACTTGAAACGAAGTCGCAGCGACGCTCCAAAGTCGGACCCGGAAACAGTGAATACACTGTTTCAGGCTGAGATCCGGGTCCCTCTTCGACAGCAATTTCGAAGAGTCAAATGAACTCGGATACTAATCAAACTTTCTAGAGATGGAGTTCGGAACCCCAGCTTTCCAACGAGTCCAAAAACGTTGAAATCCGACAAAGGACGAGCCCGGGATGGCGTCGTAAATTCAGGGTTCTGTACTGAAAACAACGGGAGAAAAGAGACTAAGGCCTATAGTTATGCACTAACAGACCAGAGATGAAAAACCACAATTTTGGCATAGGAAACTTCCAATTCTGACAAAATGAATAAAATAAAAGTTGTAGCTTAGTTTTTAAGCTTTTCGGAATGACCAAGATCGTCAAATTCCAATCGGGAATGAAAATTTTATGACTAAAACAATTCTCAGATCTAAATTCTATATCATTGTCAATGTGCTCTCGGGACAGTAGTAAGAATGCACAGTTTTGACCAAATTAACTACGAAATTTTATGAAACTCAAAACATGAAAGTTTTAGCCCTAAATCTAAGATTTCTAGAACATCCAAAATTATTAGATTTGGATAAGAAACGAGTAACTTATGACCAAATCAATTTTAGGTTTTTATTTTATCAACCCTGTAGTTTGTTGTCAGGTCAGCGACAAACAAACGTGATTTCGACTATTCAAACCCAAAAATTAGGCAAAGCACAAAACATAAAAGTTATAGCCTACAGAATAAGCTTTCCAGAACATCAAGAAAATCTTAATTCCGATTTAAGATGAATGAGATATTCCTAATTTACTAACAGCAATAAACTAATTATAATTTCAGCTAGCATATATTACCTCTTTCCCAAGCAAGAAAAATATGGACAAACACTTGCACTCCAAAAGCTAGAGAGAGGAGATCAAGAGGCTTCATAACAAAAATAAACCAAAAACCATGTATTAAAAATTAATTTCAGAAATTAGAATGAAGATTAGAGAGTGATTAGAGAAGGATTGCTTTACCTTTTAACTTGTATTAACCTAGATTAGCTATGTGGAGAGGAAAATGGATCTTCTACCAAATGGAGGCCATTAATTAGGTTTTGCTCTAGGGTTTAAGGGTTGATGGAATGAGATGTTGGCTGAAATAAATGGGTAGAAGATGGTTTATAGGCTAATGGAAGTGGGTTAGCGGGCCTAATACCCATTAGGACTTGGAATATGTTCTATATCTCAAGTTAGCTAATTTCTCTAAATACAAACTACACATTATTTACCCATAAAATTTTAAAATATGTTACCAAAATAATTTAGCTATAGTTATAAAATTTTACATCACAATATTTGCCAACTTACAATTTAACCCCTAATTATTCCAAAACATCTTTTAGTCAAAATTGCCCAAAAATCACTGTTTTGCAATTAAATTGTAAATTAAATTTCCAATTCAAATATTGCACTATTTTACACATATAAAATTTTGCAATATTATAAATTTCCATTTACCCTAATTAATTTCCATTAAATTCTCCATTTTACACTTAAGCCCAAAATATTAATTTATTCAAAATAACTAACTTTTGAACAAATTAGCCACATTAAAAATTCATTAATAGCTCCAATTAAATTAAAATCAAAATTTTAATTTATTATTTGGTAATTGCAATCACGGGTTGTTACATTTCTGTTGGTGGCGGAGAATTTATTCTCTTAGCTTAACACCCTTCTCTGAGACGTACTAGCTCAGAGGTTATGTAGTTGATGGTTACTAGTGATACATTCCCAATTTGGTAATGTGGCATACGAAGTGATGTTGATCATTTGTTGATCAAAGCGTGGCTTTTTGAAAAAGCGTGGCTTTGTGAAAAAGCGTGGCTTTGTGAAAAAGCATAGCTTTGTGGACGAGACTTCGTCGAGCCTCACAACCCGGTAATGGTCGAAACAGGAATGTTGCGGCAAAGGTTTTTAGGGGTAGCGTCCCTAGGGTATGTCATTTCCTTCTGGATAAAAATGTGGTATCATGGTATGGAGCCCAGATACTTACTCATGTGGACAAACTTTATTTATTATGTGTGATGTTGGTTACCGAGCGCTCGGATAAAGGTCGGTGACGACCGGGGGATGACATGACTCGTGTGTTAGTTACCTAGTTATAGCTTGGTTAAAGCGTGAGGTAGCGTCGGCCTTGTGTTTGCAGAGAGCAGGATTGACTCTCGGGGCGTCTTTCCAGAGGCGTTTCCATTTCGGTGTAAGGAAGTTCCTTTGCCTGACCATTTGTTGGAAATCCAAAGAAACAATACGAACCTTGTACGATTTTAGTTGTATTACCTGCTATGGAATGTGGCGGTAACCTGCTATTGAACATCGTAGCTATAGTAGGCATACAATAATGGTTGTATGTTGGCTAAGATTAATATAGTATCTTCTGAAATGTTTTCCACTATGCACTAATGATAATATCCAATGATTTTGCGTAGTAAGCATGTTTGACTATCATAAGAAGAAATCTCCTCCAATTCTGCGTTTGCATTGTGTGTGTGGCGGGAGGTCTTATGGTAGTTTCATTTTCCAAAAGCATTGCGGATCTCAATGTTTAAAATTCTTTTCTGTTTGTCTAAAGATAAACTGTTTTTGTTGCTCACACCAGTCCCATGACTGATCCGGAGTTTATTGTTCCCTTCCTAAACTCTGGGTGCCCATAATTTTCCACACGGGCAGTCTAGAGTTGGGTTTCTTAGATATTTATGTTTAGTAGATTATCTGGAGCTAGTTCACTTCATCGGAGTGGATGACTACACCTGCTCATCTTTGTGCATCGTGATGGTGATTCGAGCTTGATATTGGAGTTGTTGGATTCATTCTCTTTTGAGGATCATTTGGAGTTATCTATTTTCTTTCCACTGCTATTTCTTGTATCATATCTCTGATGTATATTGATATATGTTGCATCATTCCGTTGTATCATATTGTATCAGATTTTGTATATGTCATTGTATCAATGTTATATATATTGATATCATCTATTTCTTTCTTCCGCTGTGTTGTTATACTTACTGTGTTATAAGCTCCGGTGAACCAGATTCGGCGTTTGAATCTGCGGCATTTTGAGTACAAGTGAAGTATGAGTGCCGATTTTCGAAGGCCGATTTCAGGGTCATTACAAAATGAATATATAACTTTGTTACTAAAGTGAAAATAAATATAAGAAATATGTGAATACTTATATTGAACTTAAGAAATGGATAATAGAATTCTTAAGTAAAGTTTAGAATTGAGGAAATATTCTAAGTTATCGGTGAATGAAAATTAAACGAGAAATTGTAAAATGGTGATTGTTAATAAGTGGATAGAAATCAAAATATAAAATGATTTTGAAAGCTATGATTGGAAATCATTGCTAGTAGTATACAGGTGTTATAAAGGTAAAAGAAATTTTGGATTTTGATTTCGAAGATGAATTTGAATTTCTCAACAAAAGGTATGTATTTAAATTTCAGTATGAAATTTGATTGGGTTTCTGATTTTGCCACTTGGCATTTTGTTTTCTATTGGGATTTGAGAGTCCGTAGGGACATTTTGTAGTTGTACCGAGCTAGCCACGCAAAGGAGACGCTGGCCAAATTTTTTCGAAAATTTAGAGTGTTAGGAAAATTTTAAGAATATTTTGAAAGTTTACAATTTGAATTTAAATTTAAATTTGAATTGTGAAGTAAAAATGAAGTTGCTTGAATTATGAAATGTTTGGAAAGTTAATAAGAGGAATGATAGTGTCTTTAATAAAAAGATTTGGGTTGATAAGTTGATAAAACTGTTTGGTTTTGGGAAAATGATAAATGGGTATTGGAGCATTCTTCTTAACTTGTAATTTCGGGACGAAATTCTTTTAAGGGGGGAAGATTGTAACGACCCTGAATTTTTGACATTGGAAATCAGGATATTTAGTTGATTTTAAATATCTGGAAGTTGGTTTGATTTGAATTTTAAATATCAGAGTTTGTTTGGTAATTAAATTAGTGAATTTAATTGTTAAAATTTAAGTAAAATTTTGAATTTGGAGTTTTAAGCTGATTAAAAATAATTCCAAGGCTTAGAAAATTCAGATTAATGATACTGAAGATAATAAAAGTATCAGAATTGAATTTGGAAATGATTTGTTCAGTTTTGAATTTTATCGTTTAAATCGATATTTGAAAAATAGCCTTCCGAGGCACAGTCTCGGAATTCGACGAAACCGTTTCCATTGGATCCGTAATATTGTATTATTATCGGATTTCAATTTTTGTAATGTTTGGAGTTGTTGTGTGAGCGTGCGATAAGCAAACGCGCTGAAATTAAATCGAAAAATTAATATTTTAACTGGTCCAAAAAGCTATCTTCTCCATACGATCGAATTTGGACTCGGAACCTTTTCCATTGTGTTCGAAATAGGCGTATAACATTACGAACGCCTAGCGGCACGCCTTGATAGGAAATCGAAATTTTTGGCTTCGTTTTCGAGTCGATTTGAATTTGAATGAAATATTTATATTAGTCAACTGCAGTTGATATTATCTCACATCAACTTTTTCCTTTCAATTCAAACACTGTAGCATGTTAACTCGAGCAGGCTAACGTCTTCTCTTGTCTCCCCTTCTGTTTCTTTTATCACGCGAGCAGCTTTTATCGTTCAAAGAAAATAAAAATGGCCGCTCCTCTAAAAATCAAATCCAAATAAAGAAATCGAATTCAAAGAAATAAAATATATGGACGCTGTTTATAAATCCCCGAGTCTTCTTCATTTAAGTAGTTCGAACGTTTATTTTTCCCTCTCTGCAATTAAAATCGAAACCCTTTTTCCTAAAAAAAAATAAAAATAAAACGATCGAATCGACCAATTCGATCTCTCAACGGAAGTCAAGGGTCGCATGCACTCGTGCATACACACGCGAGAGGAGGCAAGTCGCGTGATTGAGAGGGGTTGTTCGCGATGTTTGGGTGGTGGCGCTGATGGCCAGGTCGAGTTGGTGGGTCGCAACGTGGAGCCGCGATTGGGTCTGGATAGATGACTGGCGACGCAACTTCGTCATTGGTGGTGAGTTCGATCGAGGGGAAGGTCGACAGTTTTGTAGATGGATGGGTGGCCACGACGACGTGTTCGAGCTAGGGTTTCGTCATTTCCGACCTCCACTTGAGATATTTTCATTTTTCTGGTATTGTATTTGCAGATTTGTTTTATTTTTTTTATGATATATTATATATTTACAGAAAGAAATAAATATACGATAAAGTATATATATATATATATAAATATATGCAGTTTTTAAAATTTTTATATGCATGCAGTCTAGAAATGAAAATCTACCAGTTTATTTTAATAATGTATATTAGTGATTAATATGGTTAATAAACTTATTTAAGTTATTTGGTTATTAAAGAATATTTTAAAAGGAAAATTGGTTTAAACTAAATTATTATTAAAAAGGGAATTGATTGTTCGGTTTATTAGAATTTTAATAAATTGTATAAATTGTTTTATACAAGGTCAAAATTGCAAAGAAAACAAACTGGATTAGAAATGGATTGCAAAATAAAAGCAAAGGTGAGATCTTCTCACTCAAATTGAAAGTTGGATTTGCAGTTATTGATTGATTGCTGTTTGGATGTGATATAGTATATATAGTAGTATATAGCAATATACATATACTGGAATATATATATATATTGGTGATTGATTTTCCCGCATTATATAGCGGATAAGACCCTATTGCACCGCATAATAGCGGATGATATTTTACAAATCCCATATACCGCGATATTCCACCTCGAAGGTATTGTGCTAACATCTGTGGATGCAGGGAAACAGGTTGGAGGGATCCAACTGGATTCCTCAAATTATGTGAATTTGTTTCATATATTGTGATGTGATTATTTATAATCGGTGTATGATTATATCTGTGATTGAATTTGTTGAAGGCGATGATTTAGCCAAATGTATTTTTGGTATCGTTGGATACCAGAAATAAATAAAAATTGGATTTTTGAAATTAGATTATGAAATTTTTAGTAAATTCTTTTTGAAAGAATTTGGTGAATTTAAAAGAGAGAATTTAAAAGTATAAAGTTAATTTTTGTAATCTTATCGAATTATTTCCAAAAATATGGGAAAAGATTTTTATAAATGGATTTTGAATAGTATTATTCGGAAGTTGGAAAATGTATTTAAAATGGAATTTTAAATGGTTTGGAAGAGATAAAGGAATTTATTTTAAAAAGTGATAAATTTGTTTGAAATCCAATTAATAATTGATTTGGTATTTGAAGATAAATCTTCGGGAAATCGATATGAAAATTTATTTGGTGTTGAATAAAAATGGATTTTGTGTTGAAATGAATTTAGAAATCGATTTGCAAATTATTGATATTTGGTAAATAAACTTAGAAATCAATTTGTAATTGATTTGGTGTTGAAATAAATCTGGAAATCCATTTGAAAGTTGATTTGGAGTTGAAGATGAATATTTGAGAAATCGATTTGAAAACCGTATAAAAAGTGAATATTTGGGAATGTAAATTCAAAATGGAATTTATAAAGGAAAGGGAAATTTGTTTTAAAATAAACACTGATTTATTTTTAAAAGTGTGGAAATAAATTTATAGATTTGGGATGTAAATTTGAAATAAATTGATAAGGATTTATTTAATCGGCTTAAATGGACCATTTTGAGATGAAGTGTGAAAATGTGATTTGAAATTGGTTTTCAAACGTTGAAGTGTGGAAAATATATATCCTGTGAAGATATTTTGAAATTTAATAATTTAGGAAAAATTATATAAATTGGTTGATTGTTGTGAATGTTGTTTGATAGTTAAATAACCGACTATCAATAATTGCCTTTGAAATGGCACTTGATTTGTTTTTAAAACAAACGCTCATTATTCGGTTAAGCTGGGAGAGGACTTTGTGCCATATAATCCATTCTGAATAATGATACGACGATATGGATCGTATTGAAGACCAGTGGTGAAGACCGGATATTTTCGAAAATGAAAGGACAACCCATCGAATGTCTCTGCACCGAGTTGCTCCGGTATAGAGATTTATTTCACTCTTCTTGTGATGGGAAGTCCGGACGTGATTAGTGAATACCCGGATTGCAAGGGCTTCTTTGGAAGTGCCTTCGGTTCTGTTCGATCCCAGAACGGACTTGTATGGATGTGTGTCTGACATCACACTTTGAGATGTAAAGCTGGTTTCTATCAAATACATTTCTGTTGGTGGCGGAGAATTTATTCTCTTAGCTTAACACCCTTCTCTGAGACGTACGAGCTCAGAGGTTATGTAGTTGATGGTTACTAGTGATACATTCCCAATTTGGTAATGTGGCATACGAAGTGCTGTTGATCATTTGTTGATCAAAGCGTGGCTTTGTGAAAAAGCGCGGCTTTATGAAAAAGCGTGGCTTTGTGAAAAAGCGTGGCTTTGTGAAAAAGCGTAGCTTTTTGGACGAGACTTCGTCGAGCCTCACAACTCGGTAATGGTCGAAACAGGAATATTGCGGCAAGGTGTTTAGGGGTCGCGCCCCTAGGGTATGTCATTTCCTTCTGGATAAAAGGTGATATCATGGTATGGAGCCCAGATATTTTACCTATGTTGATGCTGCAAATTTATTATACTTTGTGGTTGTTGCTTTGTGATTGAGGATCCTCGGATAAAGGTCGGTAACGACCGGTGGATGGCATAGCTCGTGTGTTAGCTACCTAGTTACAGTTGTACAACGTGAGGTAGCGTCGGCCTTGTGTTTGCAGAGACCAGGTTGACTCTCGGGGCGTCTTTCCAGGGGCGTTTCCATTTCAGTGTAAGGAAGTTCCTTAGCCTGACCATTTGTTGGAAATCCAAAGAAACAATACGAGACTTGTACGGTTTTAGTTGTAGAACCTGCCATTTACTTATGGTGGTCACCACTGTTTAGATGGTAGCTATAGTAGGCATACAATAATGGTTGTATGCTGGCTAAGATTGATATTATACTTTCGAAATGTTTTCCACGCTAGACATTAATAATAATATCAACTGATTTTTCGTAGTAAGCATCTTTGACTATCATAAGAAGAAATCTCCTCCAATTCTGCGTTTGCATTGTGTGTGTGGCGGGAGGTCTTATGGTAGTTTCATTTTCCAAAAGCATTGCGAATCTGTTTTATTTTCTTTGTGAAAATAACTGTTTTACGATCTCACACCAGTCACCATGACTGACCTGGAGTTTATTGTTCCCTTCCTAAACTCTGGGTGGCCATAATTTTCCACACGGGCAGCCTAGAGTTATGTTATCAGGATATTCTGGATATTCTGGAGCTTTGGAGATGAGCTGGATGGTGAGACGTACACTCGTACTTGTTTATTTATTCCGCTGTGTATTCTGTATGAGGACAAGTTTATATAACTGTCCATTGTTGTATTGAGTTGTATATTGACTCTGATTGATGTATGTATAAACTGATATAGTCTTTTGTTTTAAAGATTATTGATTCATCTATTATATATTGTTCCGCTGCGAATGTGAGATTCTGATATTGTTTCTGTTTTTCTGTTCTTTCTTTTCTTCTGTCTTCTTCTACCTCTTCTTTTTAACCCTAATGGTTCGGTTTTCCGGCATTCAATTGCATGGCATTTGATTAAGTGGAGGTATTAATGTCGACTTTCGATCGTCGAAAAGTCTAAACGTTACAGGGATCTTATATGAATCTCTCCAAAAGAATTTTTGGAAGACTGTCATTGAATGACATATTTATATTTTGAACATAAGTTTTGTAAACTAAAACCAAATCAGTTTTATAAATAAAGAAATTCATAAAACGTTTAAGAATACTTATTCTGTTGCACTGAGAAACAATTGTTGTTACTTGAAATACCAACTTCATTGTGAAGAAATTTCTTTGAGGAATTATTGGTAGTAAAATAGAATTAGATACGATCTATAGATAGAATTGATTAGATGGATGAAATGAAATTAACTAACCTAAATGAACACAACGCATTAGAGTGTCTAATAATTATTCTCACACATCGAAGAGAAACTGAGTTTCTTATCAATGTCGATGATATATAATCCTTGATTGTTTAAACCATTAAGAGTGTTAACTCTATGATATGGTATGATGCGCATATCCAAAAGAATTCCAAATACGCTATCAAAATACGATTTTAGTAGTCGTAACCTAAGGGATGTGATCTATCGGCCATGATGGTGTCTTTATGAGTAAGACTAATGTAGTTGGAATTAAATGAGCAATGTTGATAAGAATAAAATCACAAATTTCAATTGTTGAAATTAGCGTAATAGATTCGGTATTCAACGTGCCCAAGTTAATTCGGATTTACTCTCAAAATTTCCACTTGATATGACTTTATGTTTAGTACGTATGTATTGAAATAGAAAATTTTAAATAATGATTTAGAGTAAACCGTTTACACATAATAACCAAAATGTCTCGAAATCAGTGGGAACGATATTGAATTTGTGAGTCTATGGATATGATTTAAGAAATGATAGAAAGTATCATTTTATAAGCATCGAAATTGAACAAATATTTTGATAGAAATATCAAATAGTTTGATTATCAATCAAAATGCAAAGGAAACGTGTGTTCATAAGAAAGAATGTTAAAAGGTACATTGATATTTCTAAATTATAAGTAAACAACACGTTATTGATTTTAAATGATGTACTTGTGTTAAAATCAACCTTAGTTGTTTTAATGCTCAATTTTGGATTGTAAATGATGACTTTTATAGTGAGTATTAAAGATATTGGGAATGTCCCAAACACCTTATTAAATTGTTTAATATGGAACATGTGAGATGAGTTCCTTATGTATTGGCAATAGGAATTATCGTACATACTATGTTGTTTACAAGATCGTGATTTTTTTGTGTATTTGATACATGAAGCAAATATCAAATCCAAAATGATATCACTAAAGGGTTGTTTGAACCGTTCTCAGGTATTTATGAAATACTAGAGAATTATTTACAGAAACAAAAACATCTTATGAAGGAGTGTTCGGACTCACACTTCATAAGTGATATTGAGTATAATATGTCAATAATAAATTCAAGTTAAGAATCTTTAAGTTGGAAATGTTCCAAATGAAAACCATGGTTGATTCAATGAAAAAGGCTAAGTACATCGTCTAGAATAGTACCACAATAAAGACAATATATATAAAATATATGTGCACAAATTTATAACTGAGCCGATTCCAAATGTGGAGTATCTCATAACATTGTTATATGTTAACAATGTCGCCATATAGTTCATAACAGAACTTAGAGCTCACTAGAAGTCGAGAGACATACTATGAATTATTCCACATGATAAAACAGTTTATCGCTATCGGAAAGAGTTAATTGACAGAGTAGATAATTAAAACATAATAGCTTACCCGTTCACAAAGAGACTAACCCAATTGGTTTTGAGAAAAACGATTAGATAAGTTGGAATAAGATTCCATAATTGACCCCAAGTGCAAGTGGAAGATTGATAAAGTTGGGGGTATGCCCTAGGGACAATTATGTAATTTGTTGCATATATCTAACTCGTTGACCAATCTTGTTCTAAATGAAGTTATTTTCTTTCTATTATATACTTGGTATAATGTGGTTATATTAATTAATCAATTTAATTAAAGTATATTTAATAGAAAATCCATAAATGGTATGTTTTGTGATAGTAGTTACAAACTGTTGTAACCGTGAGTAATTTATCACAATGAAATAAATATACCATTTTAAATGTTCCTAGTCAAGATGCATAGAGGCTGGATATCGATGTATCTGTTGAGACTAGAGTACGTAATGTTCTCAAATGTTGGACAGTATATTACGCATGACTGCTGGGGGCATCAAGGGGTTACGTACTGATAGTTATTGGATAACTATGAAATGACTCACTTGATAGTTTTCGGTTGGTTAATATAACTAAGGTCAAGCAGAGAATATCGATGTGACTAATTTACACAGTTATCTCGATTTGAGAATACTGTTGATCTTCAATGTGGAAGCTCCTTTAATTATAGTTAAATCGTGGCACGACGTCCATTGAACGACTATAGTTGGGTCGAGTGGAAGCATTGGAATTGAAACACTATTCAAGAGAGGATTTGTCTCCTCAGTTATATAAGGTTAGTATCACGGTCAACTGAAATCAACTAAAAGTCAAAGTCTCTGGTCAGAGCATTTCGGTTAGTAATAATTGTTATTATTGAGCCAAAGACTTTTTGTATGGACTATAAAGTTGAATGTGGATGTTATTGGAATTTTGACCATTATCAAATTCCATAAATACAAAATGATATAGTTTTGATGAAGAGAAATTGTGTAAATAATTGTCACTATTAGGTACTGCTTATAATAAGTAAAATTGGATTTTACCAAAAGATGTGTAAGCGATAAATTCGACCAAAATATCACACCACCTACTAAGTGATGTGTGAACGTTAATATTAGAGTAGTTCGATATATATCGCTGACTTAATTTACACCTATGAGTCGCACAATCATGATGATGAATTCTTTGAAAAACCACATGATTTAATTAGTTTATAAAATATTGTAAATTGATTAAATTAATTGATATTTGAGAAATATTAATTATTATTTATTTGATGTTTGGAAGTTTTTTTTGTAATTATTTTAATGCATTTTTAAAAGTTATATTTGTGCGCATTGATATATGATATCGATGTAATTTAAATATAATTGTATGAAATGATTTATGAAATTTTTATGTCACTTGATGCCATAATTTATGGAATTTTATGTCATTTGATGACATAAGTGTAAAGAAAGGATTGGAGAGAGAGAAACAATAAAGAGAATTAATTGGGGAAGTTTTAATTAAAGAATGGGAAAAGTTTCTTTTTTTCAAGTAAAACATATTCTCTAATTCATTTGTATGTACAATTCATTCATCAAATAGAATAAAACAAAAGTGTTTCATCCATCTCTTGTAAGGATAGGATTTGGATCTTAAAGATCTAAGGCAATATCATCATTCAAGGTATGACTTCTAGGCAACATCCTAAGGGGAATCCATTTTTAAGGCGTGTTTCAAGCCTTTGGGTAATACGATCTTTGCAAAATCCGGAGGCTGAGTTCTGGATTTTGGAGTTTTGATTCATCATTCAAGGTGTGATTTATTGGCTACATCTAAAGGTAATCTTCAATTAAATTCATCTATATATTCATATGATTAATAATATTAGATTCCTATGATTCACTTCATGTTTCAATTTTTCATCTTGCAACGTGTAAATTAAATATGTCTTATGCTTAGTTTGATTAAATCATGTTTATTGTATTATTTTTATTTGGATTTATGTTTGTTCATCAATTCCTTTTAATGTATGTTTATGATAAATTGACATATTTTGATTCTCAAAATCATTTTGATAAATTATCTTCATTCTCTGTAATGTTTAGATCTGTAAATTCTTATCACAAATTTACATATGTCTACCTTGTTCAAATCTCTTTTATTTTATTTTGAAAACTTATGAAATTGAAAATTGACATTGGTTGAGATTTTATGTATATAATGACATAACATTCACTTATTCAGTTGCTAATGAATTACATATATGTTAAGTTGTCTACCATTCCTTGAAATTGATCTTATTCATATGTTAAATTCGTGTGTATAATTGTTTCAATCTTTGTTTTTAAAAAAAGGAAACTTTGATTTAAGATTATTGAATGGACTTTAATGCAAATTATAGTTCTTTGTTGTTTTCTATATTTAAAGTTTCATGTAAAATTTAAAGTATTGTTCCATTCCTAAATTTAAATTTTAATGAAAGCTGTTACGTTTAAAATCAAAAATCTTTTATAAAATGTATATATATATATATTATCATATGCTACAATACTTGCAAACGTATGTTGTTCAGATCTAAATTATTGAATTGTAATTATCATATATGTGTAGAATATAAATGCTTAGTTTAATTCAAACTTGTACAATGATTATGAGCAATATTGTAACAATTTTTTTTAAACCTTTCTTAATTGAAATCATATCTATTAACGTTAATTTTGGACTTCAAATTATTTAAAACAACCAATAGTTTTTCGCTTTATATGTATGTATGTATCTATAATTATTATGAAAGTATGCATACATTTCATTAATAAAAATTAGATAACATAGGCATGTGTAAATTTGATTGACAAGTAGTAAACGTTATTTAGTATATTAATGGTTATAATTAAACAGGGTAAGAAATGAATGGTTTCTCTCCTTTTATATTGTTCCATATCTTAAGAGAGGGAAAAAATAAAATGTTTTCCTCCTTTTATATTCTGTCATTACCTTCTCATTATTAATTGAATAGAGTAAGAGAGAGAGAGAGGGAAACAAATGGTCCCTTGCTCTTAATTCATCTGTACATATTTCATTTATACACCACTTGTATACTGCACTTACTCTTCACATAAATGAATGTATTCGGTACATTCATTATAATACCTGTAAGTTGAAATTAAATTTAAAATTCTTTTTTTCCAAATAAAATAAAATATTGATTTTATTTAAAAGAAACTTAGAATAGTAAGTATATTTAGACTTCATAGACCCATTAAAGATCCAAAATGGTAAAAAAAAAATTAAATTCACCCATTTCTTCCGTTGCGGGCTAGCCTAGTTCCAACAGTTGCTTCCTTAAATTTGGTTTTTTTGAATTTCAACTGTGTGTTTGTGTGTGTATTCACCCCCGGTTTGTATTTCCTGAATGTGCAAGTGTGAGATGCAGTTGCTTTCTTCTTGCTGTGTGCACCCTTCCACTTTATTTCAGTGTGCATTTGTGATGCGATTTGCATGCTGAACCATGTTGTCGCTGCTTGATCGCTAAGTGGTATTCAAGTGTGCATGTGTCCATGTTGATGCTCAGTTGTACTTCCTGGCTGCATGCCTTCTTGGTTTGTTTGTTATATGTGTGTGTGCACCTGACCTTTCTTGTATCATATGTGTACCTATGCACTTGCACTTTACACTGTTGTATTTCCTATATATGAGCGCATTTTTTCTTGTATATCACTGCACCATGTATAATTCCTCTTGAATCTTCACTTACACCTGCACTGGCCTATTGATCTGCATCATTGATGTACCCTTTTTTCTTTTTTCTATGTGCATTGTGTGGTGTGGCACTACTTCATTCCGTGCTTGTGTTGTGTTCATTACTCTTTCATGTGCTTGTGCCTTTACTTGTTTGTGCACTTGCACTAGTATTCTACCTAGTGTGCATGCTTGTCTGATCTGGTTTGTACATGATCCTAATTTCAGTTAATAGTCCATGTGTACACTTAGTCTTGTTTCCTGACCATGTGCTCGAACCTATGCACTTCAGCCATGTTCATGCTTTTTAAAACTGATTTGTACATTGCACCTGAGTTGAGCCCGACCTTGCTTTGGCTTGACCTTGTGCACACTTGCATTGTGTTGAACCTTCGGGCTTGAACTTTGCATTTGTCCCTGAGAGATAATCGATTCTTGGCCTTGTGATATTCATAGTGATACACATTGCATATCATAAGCTGTTCGTGCACAGTTAATTTTTGTTCATGGCTAAAATATGAAAACAAACAACCCAAATAACCGAGGCAATATTAAATCACAACTATAAGTTTATTTTTGTCATATCTTTTTGTTTTTTTCCATTTTGCTGCATTATTTATTTGGCAGGTATAGTGGACGACTGAATACGGGCTGGAGCAAGAAGATATCAAAAACGAGGATTTAGGGAGCTGGGAGCAGCTCACACTATGGTGGTCTTCGATGCCGCCATGAATATCTAGGAGTGTGAGCAGTATGAGCTGAAAGACTCTCATATTGTTTAGAGGGCAGGGGCGAAGTAGCCAAACCCGACCCCTATCTATCGTCGTAGAAACTGTTTCTCTGAAAGATTACGATTCTCGGGTATCCAATCAATTAGTCTTCCAAACCAACTAAACCCGGGAAGTGGAAATGAAATTGTAGGGTGAGGGGGAGCTCAAGGCTCTCGCTCAATTCGCTGGTTTAGTAGACAACGAGGGCGTAGCATGTAGGGGATCGAAAACAAATTCTAGTGAGAGTAAAAATGTTGCATATGAGAGTGTGAAATAGTGTATGATGAAAGTTGTATTGTATTTGAAAATGTAAATATAGTGTAAGCCAAATGTGTACTATTTGAATTTGAATTGAAATAAAATATTTGTTTAAATAAAATTGAAATTCATTTATTTTATTCTGTGAACAACATATAAGTGTAATTGATATTCATATTAGCCAATATTTATATGTTGTCTAATAGGAAATTTTAGGAATATTACTATAACATCAGACAACGTATGGTTTTTTTTAGTTAACGTATATCAGATGACGTGGCATATATGTGATCTGATGTGCAATAAGTCGGCATCAAATTTAACAACTGATAGATATGCTTTCAGACAACGGAGCATATTTGTCGTCTGATGCATTTTTTGGCATAGTGATATTTGATTTGTCTTTTGTTCTTCTTCCTACAATAGGATGTAGATCTTTTCGATAACAAATTAGAAGTGTCTGATGATGCCGGTCGTAGAATCATATCTGAGTACGAGCCAATAAGTATATTCTGAAGTTGGTTCCAAACCTTAAAGTATATAGACTTGCATTTACTTCTGTAGTAAAGCTGTCATAATAAATTATTGTAGTTGAAAACAACGAGATTTATGTTTAGTGTGACCGATATCTTAACACACTAAAGCTTCTTGTTTCCTTTTTGATTGCTTATATTTTTAGGCTATCAATTTGAACCTAATTGATGGAACTGGAGTTTGAATCCCAAACCTTCTGTATGCATACCACATTATGATATTAAAATAATAACTGAGAATGATACAATTAAACTTATTTAGGTGTGATTTGAACAATTATATCTTAATCTGGAATCGTTTGACATTATCACAGAGTTGGTTTATTTTTTTATTTTTTTACCACTGATTTCACAAATGAGCAAAAGCTCAAAGGTCAACTGATCAAATCTTCGGAGAATTTAAATCACATTATGAGTTAATATCTCTAGAAATTTTCGAATACTGTAAATCAACATTAATTGTTTACTTTAGTTATCGATCTGAATGTTATATTAGCTATTTAAATTGCCTAAAAGGTAGATTAGAGATAATTTTGAATGGCTAGAATATATCATAATAATTTGATATCATTTGGGGTTTATTTCTCAGATGTAGTGTTTAAAAAAAGCGGTTTGTGGTTACTCTCTCGTATATTAATTTTACAAAAGCATATTATAGCAACTTTCTTTGCAATCTAACAGCCAACAATCTTTTTAAAATAACATTTTTTCACAGAAAAATTCTCAAAAAATTCCAAAAATATCCATAGTAAATGAAAAATCATATGGTCTTGCTGAAATTATTCTCATTATCTGGTAAGTATATAATTTACTCTTGTTATTCTTCTGAACAAAATGAAAAGAAAGTGATTCAATTTTTTCACTTTGGTTGTCTATTCTTAACAACATCGTTTTTAATGATCTCATAAATTAGTTGTGTACAAACATGATATGTATGTTATGTCTAATCTGATAGACATTTACTTTATTCTTATTCATAAGTTCAAACTTCAAACATCAATCCCGCTATAATCTTACTAGTTTCCTTGTTTTTCCATATTCATAGAGCTTCCAAGCTGTATTGCGCTGTGTTAAGTACTGGGCGAAAATGCGAGGAATCATTCTCCTGTAAGGCACATTACTGCCGATCCTACTTCATTTATGTCATTGTTCTTTTATTTTTATGCTCTTACAGTATTGAGAGCTTGATTATGGTTGATGTGATACCTGATTCCATCGTCGATGAAGAAGAAGGAAGTTGCGGAGGAGAAGCTGACGAGGAAGTGCCTAGGCCGAAACCCTAGTTGCGATGGAGGAAGAAGAAGCGACGAATTGAGAAGTTGAAGACATGATGATTTCGTTCGGTGAAGTGATGCTAGGGATATTGTTCAGGAATTAGGGCATGAAGTTTTGGAGCGGTGAAGAAGAAAAAAATTGCCGAATGAAATATTTCGTTCGGCGATTTGGCGAACGAAATATTTCGTTCGGTGATTTGGAGCATACCGGTCCAAAATTCTTTCGTTCAGATGTTGTAATGCCGCTCCAGATGAGTGTCAGCCCAGATTTATTATTCAACTGCCGAACCAAGCTTTGAACAGAATGTCGGTCCAAGTGATTCCAAATCAAGTAAAGGCCGAACCAAATATTTGGTTCAGTATTGGACCATGCTGATCTAGATCTGAGTGTTGTTTACCGAAATAGATGTGCCAAACCAAACCTCAGGACTGCTATATAGCAGCTACCCCTCCTCATTTCTTCACTCTATAAATAGTGGAGCTTCTGTACAACAATGACAGCCATCCTAGAGAGCTGAAACTCTGCAGAATTTTGACTGTATTGTTAATTCTTCTTATGTGTAGCCTCCAAAAGTGAGTCAATCTTGTAACTCTAATCTTTCAGTGATTAATAAAATCTCATCTCCCCAAGTGGACGTACACTGCCTTGCAGTAGTGGAACTAGTATAAATACTGGTGTTATTTATTTTCTACATTGCATTGATCTGTGACTATCTGTTCTGGTGTGTTTATCTCTGTTTGTTTCGTCTCACTACAATCACGATCCAGTTGTTTTCCGCTGCGTTGGGTTTTTATTCCCTTAGACTGGTCATCTAAAAGAATTTTCCCCAACAGTCTGGTATCGGAGCTGCAAGGTTGATTGAGAAGTGTTAGACGCTATAGCAGGAGATGAATCAACCCTAGTTGTTACAAGACCCTATACTAGAGGGATGTATATCGCGTCAGGATCATAGTTGGCAATTGAGAAATGGAATGGGGATAAAGACTTCGAGAAGTGGCAATGGAGGATGAAGGTTGTTCTAATGAGAAATGAAGTACATCCAGTAATGTTTGCCCTTGAGGAGTTGACGGTTGACATCTCAGTCGCGGAAAGGAAGGAGATGGAGAAATGAGTGTTTACTACTTTACAACTAGCTATAGGAGAGAATGTTATCTCAGAGATTAACAGTGAGACCACTGCTAGAGGCATTTGGACCAAGCTAGAAAATCTCTACTTGAAGAAATCTTTGACTAACCGTCTGATATTGCTGAAGATATTTTTCACCATGCGGATAAGAGAGGGTACTTCAGTGAAGGAACATCTTAATTTCTTTGATGATCTTGTGATGAAGATAAAGACTGTTGACTTGAAGATGGATGAGGAGCAAATGACAATGATTCTTTTGTGTTCTCTTCCGAAGCGATACACAGGTTTCGCTAACAGCCTTATCTTTGCTGGAGACACATTGACAGTGGAAGATGTGAATTCTGGCCTTCTATCCGAGGGCTTGAGAGATCAGATGAAGGAGATAAGTGAAGGAAGTAGAGGTGGAAGTAGTAGTCACGACCTGCTTATTGGAAGAGGTAGAGAAGATAAGAAGAATTGGCACTCTAGAGGGCGTTCCAAGTCTAAGGACGGGAAGTGCTTTATCTGCAAGAAACCTGGTCATTGGAAAAAGGATTGTCCAGATTTGAAGAAGGAAGATGACGGATCTTCATCATTTGCGGTGGAGAAGTCTGTATCTGATGATATGTTGTCTGCAACAGTATCAGATATCTCAGACCATTGGGTGCTGGACTCGGGGGTGTCTTTCCATATGATGCCTAATAAGAATTACTTTAGTTCTTTCATTGGATGAGAGGGAAGCTCTATTCTTATGGGTAATGATGCTAGCTGTAGAGCAATGGGTGAAGGTACAGTGAGGATCGGGATGTTTGACGGAGTGATACGCACTTTGACAGATGTCCAGTATGTTCCAGGTCTTTGGAAGTCCTTAATTTTTTAGGACAATTAACATCTTTGGGATGTAAGGTAACCATCGAGAAGGATAGTCTGAAGGTTTCGAGAGGTGCACTAGTTCTTATGAAAGGAGATGTGTTCCGAAATCTGTATTTGCTGAAAGGAACCATAGTTCTTGGAGAGTCGTGTGTTGGAGTAGACAGTTCTCGTGCTTTGGATGCCACAAGGCTTTGGCATCTCAGGTTGGGTCATATCTCAGAGAAGGGCTTAGAGTTGCTTTGAAGATGGAAGATGATCAAAGGAAGAAGCTTCGACAAGATGGACTTTTGCCAAGAGTGTGTGTTAGGCAAGCAAACTATAGTATCTTTTGGAGTTGGACTCCATAGATCGAGGCGAGTACTTGAGTATGTGCATATAGATGTTTGGGGACTGGTTGCTACTCCTTCTCTTGGAGGAGCAAATTATTTTATCTTTTTCATTGATGACTTTTCTCGGAAAGTATGGATGTATGTGATAAAGGCCAAATCAGAAAGTATTGAGAAGTTCAAAGACTGGAAAGTGCTTGTTGAAAATCAATCTGGTTCTAGGTTGAAGGTGCTGAGATCTGATAATGGCGGTGAATTTGTCTCTAGGGAGTTCCTCGACTTTTGTAGATAGCATGACATTCAGAGACATTTCACTACACCCGATGATCCGCAATCCAATGGGGTTGCAGAAAGGATGAACAAGACTCTACTGGAGAAGGCTCGTTGCTTGAGATTGATGGCGGGCTTGTCTAGAGGCTTTTGGGCTGAAGCATTATCAACTGCAGCGCATATCATAAATCGAATTCCATACCCAGCCACAGATGGGAAGATTCCAGAGGAGAAATGGAGAGGTAAAGCAGTGTATCTTGGTTACTTTCGAATTTTTGGTTGTCATATGTACGTTCACCATACAGGTGATGAAAAGTTGGAGGCTAGAGCATACAAGGGCACACTATTGGGATACACCGATGGTATCAAAAGGTATCGAATTTGGAACCCTGTTGATTGGAAGATTGTTCATTCCAGACATGTTACTTTTGATGAGTCTACTATGTTTAATCCGAAGGAGAAGCTACCTACCACATTAGAAGATTCTGATAGGCCTAAGGAGATGGAAGAAGTTCCCATGTTCCAGCCAAATAGTAGAGTTGCTGTTGATGCTGTCGAGGAAAACACAGTTGATGAAACATCACAGGATAGTCCACAGTTACCTTCTAGTAGTGCTGGTGATGTGCATGAATCTAGAGGAAGTTCAATTCAAGGTGGAGCTGAAAGGAGTTTAGGTGAAGCAGTACCTATCCGGGTCAGTCGGAGGACTATTAGGCCGCCCGAAAGGTATGGTGATTGGCAATTTGTGAACCATAGTCTTGGTGATCAGTTTGACTATGCCCTACATATGGTTCTTGAGGAGCCACTTGACCTTGATGAAGCTTTGAAGTCATGTGACAGTTCGAAGTGGATGTGCGCTATGGAAGAGGAGTTAGAGTCATTGAAAAAGAATAAGACTTGAGATTTGGTACCACCTCCTCAAGGAAGCCGGGCCATAAGTTGCAAGTGGGTGTTCAAGGTGAAGGATGATGGGAGATACAAGGCTAGACTAGTTTCTAAAGGGTTTTCACAAAGAAAGGGAATGGAATATGATGAGATATTCTCTCCAGTAGTGAGGTATACGTCCATCCGCATTTTGCTCGCTATCGTCGCAGCTCATGACTTGAAGCTGGAGCAATTGGACGTGAAAACCGCTTTCTTGCACGGAGAATTGGATGAGACCATCTACAAGAAGCAGCCAGAATGATTTGTTTTAGATGGGAAAGAAAATTGGGTTTGCAAATTGAAGAAGTCTTTGTATGGACTTAAACAGTCGCCTAGACAATGGTACATGAGGTTTGACTCTTTTATGCTTTTACTTAGTTTTGATCGTAGCATCAAAGGCACTTGTGTGTACTTCAAGCATTTAAAGAATGGTATATGAGTGTATCTACTCTTGTACGTGGATGATATGTTGATTGCTTCCAAGGATAAAGCTGAAATCTATAGTTTGAAGCTAGAGCTAAAAGTAGAATTCGAAATGAAAGACCTTGGAGAAGCAAAGAAAATTTTGGGTATGGAAATCCAAAGGGATAGAAAGCTAGGACTTTTGAGCCTCACTCAAAAGGAGTGCATTCGAAAGGTGCTTGCTCAGTTTAGCATGTAAGGGGCAAAGGCAATCAATACACCCATGCCTTTGCACATACAACTTTCTAGTAAAGGCTCTCCGATCTCGAAAAAGGACAAGGCTTATATGATGAAGGTTCCATATGCAAGTGCAGTTGGCAGTTTGATGTATGCCATGGTCTGCACAAGACCTGACATTGCACAGGCTGTTGGATTGCTGAGTAGATTCATGGAGAATCCAGGAAAGATGCATTAAGAAGCAGTGAAGTGTATCTTCAGATCCCTTAAAGGAACTTCAAACCATGGACTTGTCTTTGGCGGCAGAGGAAGAGATTTCAGCTTGGTTGAATTTTGTGATTCCGACCATGCCGGTAATAGAGATCGAAGGAAGTCAACCTCCGGATATGTGTTCTCCATTGGTGGGATAACGATCAGTTGGAGAGCGAGGTTGTAGACGATTGTGGCTTTGTCTACTACAGAGACAGAGCTCATAGCTGCGGTTGAAGCAGCCAAGGAGGCGCTTTATTTGAGGCGACTGTTGTGTGATTTGGTTTTCGTATATGAAGGCGTGGATGTGTACTGTGACAGTTAGAGTGCAATTCACTTAGCCGAAAATTTGGCATTCGGCTCGAGGACGAAGCATATTAAGGTGAGAGAGTCGTTCCTTGTCTCGATGAGTGAAGAGAAGCTAGTTCGCCTTCATAAGGTTCACACAAAGGAGAATGCAACAGACATGTTTACCAAGTCATTGCCTATTGCTAAGTTTGAGCATTGTTCGGACTTGATTCGCTTAATGAAGTGCTAGGTGCCACGGGGTGGCACGGGGGGAGAGTTGAGATGGTTCATGGAGACGTTTGTTTTTATGGTGGAGATTGATAGGTTCTACACGGACTTGGTACTTCGAACACTTTTTTGACGGGCGGTGGCCCTACCGGAGTTTGTTGACAAAGTGTAATGGGTGCTCATATCTTTGTTTTTCATTTTTTTATTGTTTTCTTCCAAAGCAATAAAAATTGGTGAATCAGAAACAATTATAAGAAATAACGAAAATATGGCTTTGCCGAAGCTCATTGGGTAAGTATCTATTGCTTGGAGCATGAAGGTGTAGATGAAGTTAGATAGCTTGAATGGAATTTGGTATCAAGGTGGAGATTGTTGGATGTGATACCTGATTCCATCGTCGACGAAGAAGAAGGAAGTCACGGAGGAGAAGCTGACGAGGAAGAGCCTAGGCTGAAACCTTAGTTGCGGTGGAGGGGGAAGAAGCGATGAGTTAGAAGTTGAAGACGTGAAGATTTCGTTCGGTGAAGTGATGCTAGGGATATCGTTCGGGAATTAGGGCATGAAGTTTTGGAGCGGTGACGGAAAATAAATTGCCGAATGAAACATTTTGTTCGGTGATTTGAAGCATACCGGTCCAAAATTCTTTCGTTCGGATGTTGTAATGCTGCTCTAGATGAGTGTCAGCCTAGATTCAACTACCGAACCAAGCTTTGAACAAAATGCCGGTCCAAGTGATACTGAATCAAGTTAAGGTCGAACCAAATATTTGGTTCGGTATTGAACCATGCCGGTCCAGATCTTGAGTACTGTTTGCCGAACCAGATGTGCCGAACTAAACCTCAGGACTGCTATATAGCAGCTACTCCTTCTCATTTTTTCACTCTATAAATAGTGGAGCTTCTGTACAACAATGACAGCCATCCTATAGAGCTGAAACTCTGCAGAATTTTGACTGTACTGTTAACTATTCTTATGTGTAGGCTTTAAAAGTGAATCAATATTGTAACTATAATCTTTCAGTGATTAATAAAATCTCCTCTTCCAAAGTGGACGTACACTGCCTCGCGGTAGTGGAACCACTATAAATACTGGTGTTATTTATTTTTCTGCATTGCATTGATCTGTGTCTGTCTATTCTGATGTTTATCTCTGTTTGTTTCGTCTCACTACAATCACGATCCAGTTGTTTTCCGCTGCGTTGTGTTTTTTATTTTTTTAGAATGATGGGATTTTCCCAGCAGATTATTCTACATCCGTTGTTTTTTGAGGGATTCATTTGGCAATACTTGTTACCCATGTTGTTAGAGATTCCCAAATTCTAGTATAAGTTCACTTTTGACCATCTTTTTCAACTGTTTTGCACATGTGGTTTTTTTTATTACGCAGGTATGCCTTTTGTATCCTGATATACTTCCAAGGATTTTGTCTTTGCACTTAGAGCAATAGATCCCAAACACACGGTGTCTTCCAATTGCGAGGGACACCGAGGACACTGCTTTTCTGTATGGACTCACAGTGTCTTGATTTATCCGACTTTTACTAAAACAAAGCCACGCAGAGGGACTCACACTGCATTACAGTGTCATAAAAGAGGCGATTTTTGTGTTTTATTCTTGTTTTAGGGTCGAGGGTTCCCAACTTTTGGGCTTCTCCCTGTATTTTTTGGTGAGATATAGAACATGTGCATTATCTGAAGGATGTTGTTGATATTTTTGGAAGGCATGTCCTTGAATTTTTGTACAAGGCATTTCTGTTGTATTGCTCAGTGTACATGAAATTGTTCTTGAAGGTTTATATGAGGTCGGTTACCAGATTTATGATCAACTTTATTGTTGGTTATATTTTTACTGCTTTTTATGCGATATAATTGGCTCTCAGTTAGTTTTGTGTTTTATAAGTTGGTATTTTCGGTATAGAAGCATTGCTCTTGAAAATAAAAACTGGCATTCAGGAGGAGAAAACCTTTAAACAAGCACACAGCATTGACCTTACATACATTCTACTTGTGTCCATTTGGAACTACAATCCCACTATTTCCTGCTAACATCATATACTTATCTTTCCTACTAAAATTAGTACATTCAAAACCCAAAGCTTTACCTATCACACCTTGAACAAAATTAGCCATCTTTATACTGCTCTCCTTACCATTTCTAGTGCCGCTAGTATCAACTCTGTCAAGAAACTCCAACTCATAACACATTCTAGGATTCATCATGTAATAAATCGAATCAAACGCCTTGAACCCTCCTGCAGTTGTAGCATAAAACATACTGAACTTAACATCAATGGCAACAGGAACAATTTCATCGGTCAGTTCTGAGAAAAGCGGACTAAACCGAAGCAAATACGGCTCACGACAAGTGGTTCCTTCTGGACAAACCACAACACTATTTCCTCGACTTAAGTATTTTTCTATCATTTTGCCATCTTTTTCACGGTTTCTTGTTAGTCTAACTGTCTTTATAGGAGATAAGACTTCGGATAATCTGCTTAAACTGTAAGTGACTGCTGTTACAGGCTTGTTAAGTGCTACAGATACGTATATTGGATCAAATAAAGTTCTGTGATTGCACACAAAGAGTCGACCTTTTTGTTTCGGACATGGTGCAGGCAGTGACCCTTTTAGTTTGTAATCTGTTGAGACTGAAGATAGTATGAGGGTTGATAGTTTGTATGGAAGTGTTATGCCTATCACAAGCCTTATGATTGCTAAAGGAAAAGCTACAGGGAGCCAGATGTACATGTATAATGTGTTTATAGGTGTTGGGGTGAATGCAATTCTACCATCATGAAATATTAAGGGCTTTGGGTATTTTTCTCTGGGTAATGGATGCCATCCCTTCTTTTCTGCTTCAGTTACCAGGTATATTTCCTGAATTAAGATAGACAAACAAAGAGAAAAGTATTACTGGTGGTAGTAGTAGTAAAATAGTTGGTTGTGTAGCCAAAAATCTTTGCTCGATTTCCTATCCATGCTTAATTGTCAAATATACAGGAAAAATTGAAACAGAAGATAGAAATGAAGGAAAAAAAGAACCTTGCAATGAGAAAAGAGTTTTGATTGATTAAGTGATGTAGAGGAGCTAACAACACCAATGAAACAGAAGTCATCTTTTGAATCATACACTTGTATGTTTTTCTCAGTTTCCTCGACCAAACCAGTGTAAAATCCCAGAAATACTTTCAGCTCTTTTCCAACGACAGTATCTACCTCCAAATATTCTTTCAAAAAGCTTTCAACCATAATCCTTGGCATTTTGCTTATACAAACACTTTTCTTTGCATTCTTCAACACTACAAATCCTTCCAATCCTACATCTTCCAGGAAAAACTTTGGTAAAACCGCTCTTCCAACTACGAACTTCTCTTTCTTCAATCCACAAAATGATACCATAATCATAACTTTTATCATAAAATCTTTGCTAAAACAAGATATTATTGGATATATAAGTAAGAGGATAAGACCTCTCAAGAAACTTCCTCCTTCTAATGCCACGAGCATGAAGTACGGAAAAACTGAAGAATTTCTTAGAAGTCCTCCTTCGACATCATACCAAATATTTTCAGAGGAGATAGCAGTAGTAAAAGTAGGAAAAGGTTTTGGTTTCTTAAATTTATTTTGAGTATGAGATTTAGACCATAAAAAGTGTGACATTTTGGCTATAATATGAGATTGCATTGTTGCTGCACGGGCTTCTTATAGATGTTATATTGTGCCACTTAGTGTTGCTTGTCTACATTGAATATACAACGGTATATATATCACTGGTAGGTTTCATTTTTTGATCTTAGATTTCTTGCTACTGTAAATTGTAAGAAAGGAATTTTAATCTTGACTATGGAAAGAGACCTGTCAAAAGCACGACACCTAACCAATTTGTCATACATCACTATCCTTATTGATTTTATCAACTGTTTATTGGTAAAAAATATACTTCTACAAATAATCACAAATTAAAATATGTACCATTATGATGTGATTATGCAATGCAAACAGAGGATAGTTGTTATCAAGGCCATCTTCAATCCGATATCAAGATAGTACGTATGTACTTTTAGAGAACCACATATTATAACAAAACCAACTGATGATGTGCATGGTGGTTTCCGAGTAATTATGTATGATTTATTTTATTAATTGTCCGATGTGGGGCTAATCTCAACACGTATAACATGATAAACATGACTTGTGAAAAAACTTAACATTTGAGTGATGCAGGGGCGACCCAAGTGAAACTGTTGTCCTAGCCGAGTTCGAAAAGATACCCCTAAAATAATAGTTAATGTGACAACAACTGAATTCTGAACACTTGTTATACTAAACAATGAACCATCCACTTAAGATAATAACACAACTATTACTCTATTAGCTAAGTTGTTCTTTAATATTATATTTTGAATTATTTTAGAGAATCCGCATTGACCTCCGTCTTCACCGTTGCTCCCTCTACATCCATTGCCCTAGATGGCTGCCTTAGCAGCCTACCCCTAAGGTTGGGCTGGAGTGGTGCCACAAAATATGAAATCAACTGAATACATTGAAGAGTGAGTGTTTATGCATGACAATCAATTCATGCTTATATTTAATAAGCAATTATGTTGAGAATATCATGTGTTGCATATCTTAAACTTTGTTCTCTTTTGATGTATAGTTACAAAACGAGTTTAACTATGCATGCCCTCATAAATTATCGCTGTAGCATGGATAGCGAAATACCAATTACTTGCAATCGAAAATAATGCATGAAAGTGGAAAAAACCTAGAATCTAAAATTAGTGTTATTTCATGAATTTTATTTGCAGAAGGGCAGAAACCAGTAATGACTTGTTCAATTGAAAAATGAACTGAACAAGCCACAATGCAACCAGATATGGCTTATTCAATTATTGGTGACCGGTTCTAAATGATTTTGTGGCTAGTGAACTGAACAGAGAACTAATCCTTAAATCGGCGAAAACATTGCGGTTTTATTCCAAATTAAACAAAACAACAAAGACTTTACCGTTTTATATAATAAAACGGTAAAGTCTTTGTCGTTTTACTTATTGGTGATTTTTTAAAAACTAGTTTCGTGATTGGTTTTTTCTCTTCTGGGTCCTGAGCTTGTTCGCTTAGTGTAAAAAGAAGAGGAAGAGTGTGACTAAACACATGTCTATTGTTGGTAATGGTCTAATCACTAAAGTCACCAAAGAAAAAATTAAAATAGTAACGATTACTTGCAATCGAAAATAATGCATGAAAGTGGAAAAAACCTAGAATCTAAAATTAGTGTTATTTCATGAATTTTATTTGCATAAGAGCACAACCGACAATGACTTGTTCAATTGAAAAAATGAGCTGGACAAGCCACAATGCAACCAGATATGGCTTGTTCAATTATCGGTGACTAGTTCTAGATGATTTTGTGGCCAGTGAACCGAGCATAGGACTGGTTTTTAAATCGGTCAAAACATTGCTGTTTTATTACGAAAATAGGTTAAAACGGAAAGACTATGCCATTTTAACTATTTTCGCAATTGCAAATTAAACAAAACGACAAAGACTTTACCGTTTTATTTAATTTATATAATAAAACGGTAAAGTCTTTATCGTTTTACTTATTGGTGACTTTTTTAAAAACTAGTTTCGTGATTGATTTTCTCTTCTGGGTCCTGAGCTTGTTCGCTTAGTGTAAAAAGAAGAGGGAGAGTGTGACTGAACATGTCTATTGTTGATAATGGTCTAATCACTAAAGTCACCAAAGAAAAAATTAAAATAAAAAATAGCTAGGCTCGTTCAATCCACATTTTCATTATAAAATTTTATGTAGAGAGCTATCGACATAAAAAGTGAAACGTAATTAGCAATCAAAAAAGTAGTTGAAAAGTAATTAAAAGTTAACCCTCTTCACTGGACAAAATGAAATTTTGACAAAATAAATGTTGCAAGCTTTTCCTATCGCTGTTTGGCAATGTCAGCCACAAAACTTAGTTGGACGAAAGAAGATAAAGGGGAAGGTATTGGGACCAAGTTCGAAGAACGTAATTTAGTGAGACGCGTGCACGTAGAGGAAAGTTCAACGATATCCATATTTTGTAGTATTCATATGGTTATTTCCATCACACAGTCTGATTTAATTAACAGAACTTTTTTAGAAAAACGTACTTTATTAAATAAAATAAACTTTATATATTTTCATACCATGTCTTATCAAAACTCCACAACCCTTATAACCTAAATGAGTGCATCGTAAGAAAAGAAAAATACATATTATTTCCATACATTAACATTACAAAGAAACAGTCAAATAAAAAGATGGGACCACATAATAAAAAAGATGAGACCACCTGATCAAATAGATGGAGGAGTATAATAGAAATTTCTCTCTCTTACATATCATACTAATTAAGTCAGAATGTAGGGTGAAAATCAATAGACTCGTAGTGCTGCAAAATATGAGCGCCATTAAACGCTCTATATATATATACACACACTCACTTCCATCGGTCAAAATATGACCCAACCATTTACCATATTTGTAAATGAGTTGGATCAACTCATTTATGAATTTTATTAAATGGATCATGGATTGGGTTGACCCATTTTCAAAAGGGTTGTAAATTGGTAACCCATTTACCCATTTATTAAACTTAAAATTCAAAAATATAAATTTAAAAGCGATAATTTTGAAAATTTGAATTTTTTTACTCGGATATTTCATCTTGTGAAGCACACTATAGTTCTCCATAGTGACTAACAGTTGTACTTAGAAAATAATAGGCTACATCTCCATATTTGAACATGCCTAGGCAGAAGCCGCTATTTTTTTTGTTAAAGCTGCAATAACTCTTCATAATAACTCAGAATCAGGCGGGACTTCGACCGATGAACTCCGACCTAAATTACGAACAAAATGGAACACTTGGATACTTCATATTGTGAATGCACACCGTAATTCTGCATGGTGACTGACAGTTGTACTTAGAAAATAACAAACTACATCCCGATATTTGAATTTCGCCTAGGCAGAAGCCACTATTTTTTGTGTTCAGAGTGCAATAACTTCTTCGTACTAACTCGAAACCATACGAGACTTTGATTGATGAACTCCTACCTAAATTACATACAATATGGAATACTAAGATATTTCATCTTTTGAGCGCATGCTGTAGTTCTTCATGGTGACCAACGATTGCACTTAAGCAAATAACCTACGTAGCAGGGATACTTCAGTTAGGTGAAGAAGCGCGTGTCGCGTGCGCCACGCGTGCGAGGGTGTGCCGCAGTGCGCCGCGGTGCGTACGGGGTGCGCCTGGTGGCGTATCCCCGCATTCCAAGGTGCCGATTCGTGGGGGTGCGCCAAATGGTGTGCGGGAGGGGCAGAAATTGTAATTATACAGCACTTTAAAAAAAAACACAGACCCTTTCTTTTCTAAATCGATCGAGAGAAAAACACGAAAAGAAAACCCTAATCTCCAGACTTCGTCGCCGTCGCTCATCCCGCCTTCGCTCTTCTCGCCGTCGCTGACAACCATCGCCGCCGCCGCTCATCCGCCGCCGCTCATCAGCCCGCCGCTGAGTGTATTTGAACTGCTAGCATCAGAATCTCAGATCAATTTGAACTGCTAGTTTAGGTTTGTAAGCATCTATAAAATGTTGCCAAGTTATGGTATATCTGTTCAATGCTTATCTTCTAATTTCCAGTGGTACCATAATCTTGTTCGAGCATATGAACATATATTCTTGTTATGGGTTCTAGATTTTATCATTTTATGAGCTATTCTCTTGTAAAATATAAATATTGGTCAGTTAATTTTGGGTGGTTGGTGAATTGTTTTTAATTTTTGGTATGCTTTGCAGTTTGTTTTTATTTATTTATATGGTTTATTGGGTTGATTTCCAGAAAATGATGGTTATTTTTCTGTTTGCAGTTTTGCTCCCTACAAGCATTTGAAGTTACAGTACAAATTGTCATACTAGTTACAATTTATGCATTCAGATAAAACGACTTGAGGAACTGTATTAACACCTAATTTGCATACTATTATTGTATTGTCAATGGTAACTTTTAAAATTTGAGTTCTAATTTAATGCTGACTCGGTTATTTTATTTGTTATTTGTTGCATTAGATATTGTTTCCACAGAAACATTAAAGAACACACTTGGACTAAATTTACGAAATTATTCTATTGGCATAATGTCTAATTTAAACTTAAAAAATGGACGAACTTATCTTGCTATGACTTTTGTATTCACATGGCCAAGAAATATTTCTAAGTCTGCTAGCATCAGACCAACTGAGTGTATTTCAGAGGCGCTGTTAATTTTTTAAAAAAAAATTCACTTACAGTTATTGAGTTATGGAATCTTCAACAAGTTCAGCTGCAAGTTCTGCAATAGCCCCGGTTGTTCAAAGCCAACAAACAAGTGTAGATGTCTTATGGAAACACATGACGAAAATTGCAAAATCAGATGGAAGAAGCGGAAATGCAAAAATCAGGTGCAATTTATGTAATTTTGAATTCACAGGCTCATATTCAAGAGTAAAAGCACATTTGATGAGGATAAAAGGAATGGGAGTTAAAGTTTGTACCAAAATCACTCCCGAAATATTTAGTGCACTACAAAGAGAGTTGGCGAAGGAGGAAGAGAAGAAGAAAGCAATTGAAATTTCACTACCTCCTTCGTCAAACACTAAATCATGTAGTAGTGCTTGGGTAGGAGTTCAAAAGATGGAAATGGAAGGATAAAAAAGGAAGGTAGTTGACATGAATAATCCAATCCAAAAGGCATATAATATGGAGAGGAGATCACTATTGGATGGCGAGATTCCAAGAGCATTTTATTCCGGGGGCTTGCCTTTTCATTTTGCTAGAAATCATCATTACCGAAAGTCATATACAATGGCTTCCGAATTCAATCTTTCAAGCTATGTTCCTCCCTCTTACAATGCTTTGCGCACAACTTTATTGCAAAAGGAAAGGGCTAATGTTGAGAGATGTTTGGAATCAATCAAGACCACTTGGAAGGACAAAGGTGTGAGCATAGTTTTTGATGGATGGAGTGATAGTCAAAGTAGGCCATTAATAAATTTTATGACGGTTACAGAGAATGGTCCTATGTTCTTAAAAGCGGTCAATTGTGAAGGTAAATACAAAGATAAGTTCCACATTGCCAACTTGATTCGAGAGGTGATCATGGAGGTAGGGCCTTAGAATGTTGTTCAAGTTGTCACTGATAATGCGCCAGTTTGCAAGGCGGCAGGTATGATAATCAAAATATATGTGCTTTGTGATTTGTCCATTTTTTGCACATTCCTCAATGCTTCTCTCATCTTGTTTAATAATATGTCATTAACTTATTACTTATTAGGTATGATTATTGAGGCCTCCTTTCCTCATATATTTTGGACTCCATGCGTAGTGCACACTCTTAATTTGGCACTAAAGAATATTTGTGATCCAAGAATACCGAGTCTAATAAAGAGGCATTTGATGAGTGCAATTGGATTAAAGAAGTGGCTAACACAGCAATGATGATTAAGAATTTCATTCTTAATCATAACATGGTGAACACAATGTTCAACATGATATCTCCCTTGAAGCTTCTTACTGTTGCTGAAACAAGATTTGCATCTGTGATTATCATGCTCAAGAGGTTTAAACTATTGAAACGTCCTCTTGAAACATTGGTACTTTGTGAGGAATGGAGTACCTACCGTGAGTATGATCCTGCGAAAGCTCTAATCATGAGAACCACAATACTTGATGAAACTTGGTGGGATAAGGTTGAATATGTGATTCAGTTCACTGGTCCTATGTATGATATGATTCGTTTTGCTGATACAGATAAGCCTTCACTCCATTTGATTTATGACATGTGGGATGATATGATTGAGAAAGTGAAGACTATCATATATAATCATGAAAAGAAAGAGCTCTTTGAGAATTCTACATTTTATGATGTAGTTTGTGGGATTCTTATTGTTAGATGGACTAAGAGTTCTTCACCACTTCATTGCCTTGCACATTCACTCAACCCAAGGTAAACTTATAACCTCTAAATGTACTAATTAATTCTTTGATTCATAGATAGTTTATGCTCGACTTTGATTCTTTTATTAATCATTTTGTGTAGGTACTATAGTCATGCATGGCTTATTGCAGCTCAAGATTGTATTCCTCCTCATCAAGATATCGAGCTATCCCAGGAAAGAAACAAATGCATCAAAAGGTATTTTCCAGATCAGGAGGCAAGACAAGCTATAAGTGTTGAGTTTGCCCGATTTTCGGGACAGATGGATACCTTTGGTAGTGCTGACTCTATAGAAGATAGAGGCACTTTGGATCCAAAGATGTGGTGGCTTATTCATGGAGCTTCAGCTCCAAATATTCAGAAAATAGCTTTGAAGCTATTAGGCCAACCATGCTCTTCTTCTTGTTGTGAAAGAAATTGGAGTACTTATTCCTTCATTCATTCCGTTAGAAGGAATAAGATACTACCATCTCGGGCGGAAGACTTGGTTTATGTGCACAACAATCTTCGACTCCTTTCTAGAAAGAGTCCCTTATACTTGACAGGAGAGACAAGGTTGTGGGATGTTGGAGGCGATCACTTTAGTCCATTAGATGGTGCCGAAGTGCTTGAGATAGCGAGTCTTTCTCTTGATGAGCCGGAGATGCACTACAACAAAAATACATTTTCGCAACTGCCAAAAACAGTTGTAATAGGTCTATTACAACGGACGGCCGCCAGTCTTAATATCCGGAGTTGTAATAGAGTTGAAGATTTTTACAACTGCTGCCAACAGTTGCAAGAGCAGTTGTAAAAAAGCTTTTTACAACTGCTTTTGACAGTTGTGGTAAAGTCTATCGTAACTGTTGCATTGGCAGTTGTAATAGGTCTCTTTTGCAACTGCTAATAGCCGTTGCAATAATCACTTTTGCAACTGCTTTTGGCAGTTGTAATAGATTCATTTACAACTGTTATTGACAGTTGCAATAAATCTTTTTACAACTGCTACCAACAATTGCAATTCATCTTCCAACAACTGCCATTAACCATAAATTTCACAAAATTATAATTAAAACCGATATTTCACTAATAATAACTACAATCGTTAACATTACTTGAAACAACATGAACCATTCACATTTAATAAAAGCTAAAACAATTCAATTTTACACCATTTTTGAATTCATAATTTTATTACAATACATAACTGAATCCATAACATACGTCAATATAAATATAGATACGTACTAATTAAAAGAGATAAATTCCCCGTGCTAAGAAACAATCTTCTCGACCTCTTGTCCATGAGTACAGACATATGAAGTAGGCCTATATGGAATAGCTTAAGAATCCAATTGAGTGCAATCTAGTTGAGTGCTTAAGAATACAGTTGAGTCTAATAGTACAGACATATGATGCATAAACAGCATCCATGTAAGTATAGTTTCTCTTTCCAGTGTTAGGATCGCCATGGCGGTAGCAGTCAGTAAGAAGAGTAGAAGTATAGTAAATTACAAATGCAAATAACATGAGCGTAGTGGGGCCAGCAATCCAGCCCAGCTGCCCAATAGTCCATGCCAATGACAGCACACCCGATCCGATAACAGCGGTGATGATGTGAGTACTGGCAGTCGGTACAGTTCCTGAAAATTATGCTAAATAAACTGAAATGAGAAGTGAACTAATAAACTGAACTAAACATACAAAGTCATGTATACCAATAAACTGAAATGAAACTGTGAACTTGCATTACCAAACCAAAATAGAACTGAACCAACACAGAATTGAACTAATAAACATAACTGAACTGTACATGGAAGAAACAGAACTGATGTAAAATACATCTTTTATGCACCCGTAGAGATGAAACTGGCAATTAAGATCTCATAGAATTGAAACATAAAAAATGTACTAAAACATGCATTCAGAGACTATATATGGTTTTTAGTTCCATGACTTAATTTTCATAAAACTAATACAGAGATAATTATAAAAATGGTTCAACACCAAACTGTCAGAGACAACTTTATACACATCAAACAAAAGACAGGCGGAACTTTCGCTTAATCCAAAATCATAGACACCGATCTCACTATAGCTATTCTAAGATATATTTATTACTATGTGTTTATCAAGCCTAAATACATAACACCTCCATTCCTTACTAGTATATTTGTTGTCAGTTATGTATATTTAAAGGCTAAGTCTAAGTCAACTTTTTTTTTTGGAAAATGGTACTTTATTAACAACAGAGAAATAAAGCATATATTTCCATGATATGCCTCATTAAAACCTTGTAATCCCCCTAACCTAGACGGGTGCCTTATGAGGAAAAAGAGTACATATCACTTCCATATATTAACATTACAACATCATGTCTATAGGAAACAAGGAGTTGAAAAGATGGAGGAGTAAACTAACACAGTACGCACTCAAAAACACCCTTAAATGCTCCTTGATCTATAGACACAGTAATACAACTAAGAAAAGCAATAAAAAAACTAGACAAGGTAGACCGCCGAGAAGCCTACACGTGACTTAGCACAACAACTCCATCATAATGAAGCACAAAAAAAAATATCTCTGGGAAGAATAATCGTCCATGAAAAAAGAGAACCAACAACTATATCAGAAAAAACATGTGAATCTAATGGCAATCCAAAAGCGACCATCAGTACCCGGAACTAGAGTCTTCGAAGAAGAGCAAAGTCAAGAAAACAGGGATCAAAAGCAGGCAAAAAACTAGAGGAGATCGAGAGATGGTCACGGCGGTCGTTGATGAATATCGAAGCTCAGATTAGCTAAGATAAGCCTCGTCTCTAAATTCGTAACTTGATTTTGCACTATATACTTTAAAAGTATTTTAATATCTTGCAGCAATAGGTTAATTCTGATAGATTCCGGCATCTCGATTCATTTAAAAATTCTGTTATTCCTTTCGCACCATATATTCCAAATGAGGGAAGTGAGAGTTAAATTAGTGATTTGTCTGAGTGTAATGTCCTTCCCCTGTCTTTGTCTAATGCATTCCAGAACTTGATTAATGTTGCAATTAGTATTACAATCAATTTTAATTTTCTGCATGATATTGTTCAGCAATCTTCTCGAGTAAGGACAGTTAAAAAAAAGGTGATCCCTGTCTTCCACATGATTAGAACAAAGTGTACATTGTTGATCGATATTAGAGTTCCATCTGCTAACTCTCTCTTTAGTGTTTAATTTGTTTTGAATGGCCATTAGCGAGCAGATAGACATTTTAGGCGCACACCCTTTATCCCATATAATTCTGGACCAGAAGTGTTCTATGTGCTTGTTTCTGACATGGTTCCATGCTGATTTCATGGAGCATTTATCATTGCTGTTTGGAGTCCATACCCAGTAGTCCTTTTCCTTTTGAGTTTGAATATTAATATTGTGAATTATATTATGAAGTTGAGAAGGAATATTGTCCATGCTTTGTTTCCAATTGTTATTAGAAATTAGCACAGAAACAGTAGTGTTCTGCTCATTTACCACATCTATGGCATCTCTACCCACTGCGTTAAATAATGTTGTTCCATTGATCCAGGGATCGAACCAAAGATTTGTGGTTTCACCATTAACTATATTCCTATTTATAAGTCCATTGCACCACTGTCTAGCACGAAGTAGTGTTTTCCAAATGTAGGAAGAAGTTGGATTCATAGTAGCAGACCAAAAATTATCTTTTTTATTGTATCTATTATTAGTCCATTTAGCCCATAACGATTCACCATTAATAAATTTCCACAAAAGGTTAACAGCCACTGCTTTAGATAAGTCTTCAATTTTTCTTATACCAAAGCCTCCTTCGTCCTTAGTTTTACACACATCCTCCCAGCTCATTTTGTGATTTTTTGAGTTCCACAAAAAGTTAGCACATAATGAGTTAATTCTTTGAACAACAGTAACTGGAAATTGTGAAAACTGCAGCCAAAACTGAATCATAGGATGAATAACAGTTTTTATTAATTTAGCTCTACCACTTATATTTAGCATCTTACTTTGCCAATGGCTGAATTTTTATTTACTTTGTCTATCAGTAATCCAAAATCCCTTGCTCTTAGTTTATTATGCGATAAAGGGATGCCCAGATAAATTATTGGCAAACTGCCAATACTCAGGTTTAAAATGCTAGCAATATGATTCTTGTTTGTGGCTCCTTTACTAAGGAATAGCAAAGATTTGTTGCTATTTAATTCCAAACCTGCAATACAATTCAAGTCTTGAAATATATGTTTAATACTCTCGGCATTGTGAATAGAAGCTTTGGTAATGACCAGAATGTCATTTGCATATATCAAGTGAGTAATCATCGGCTCTGTTGGGTATATGGGCTTAATATTACCTTTGAGAAATTCCATGTCGAATTTTATA
This sequence comes from Allium fistulosum, assembly GCA_030737815.1. Taxonomy (NCBI): domain Eukaryota; kingdom Viridiplantae; phylum Streptophyta; class Magnoliopsida; order Asparagales; family Amaryllidaceae; genus Allium; species Allium fistulosum. The sequence continues at coordinate 590,436,337 of CM060905.1, read as the reverse complement.
GTCATAAGTTCCATAGCAATGGCAAATAGATACGGTGAAAGGGGGTCACCTTGCCGAAGACCTCTCGAGCTGTTAATGAAACCATAAGGTGTGCCTTCAACTAAAACCGAGAATGTTGGTGTAGAAACACATTCATAGATTAGATCCATAAATTGAGAGGGAAAATTCATCGATATCAGCATATGATGAATAAATTCTCTGTTGATTTTATCATACGCCTTATGCAAATCAATTTTCAGACATAGATTGTTAGAGTTTTTTCTGTTAAAACTTCTAATCATTTCATAAGCCATAGGGGAGTTTTCTGTGATAACTCTTCCAGGAATAAAAGCATTCTGGTTATAAGATATAAGAGAGTCCAAATAACTTTTCATACGATTACATAGAAGGTTTGCAAGGATTTTGTACAATACATTGCATAAAGATATCGGTCTGAAGTCATTCATATCTGTAGCATTTTGTTTTTTTTGGATGAGGCATATAAATGTATGGTTTATTTCTTTAATAATCTTCCCAGTGTTAAGAATACCATTCATAGCATTGCATATATCATATTTGATTTGTTCCCAGTGGAGTTTGTAGAATTTTGAATTGATGCCATCTGGTCCAGGTGAACTGTTGTCATTAATTTGAAAAATAGCATTTTCCACTTCTTCAAGAATAAAGGGTCTGCATAGGTTTCTTTTTGCATTATCTGACAACACTTTCTTGCAAGTTATGTCTGGAAATTGACTAGTATTATTCGGCGTAGAAAAAAGATCTGAAAAATAATTTATGGCTGAAAGAGCAATATTTTCTGATGCTGATGACCACTGCCCATTGTCATTTAGAATAAGACTATTTCTCCTGCTAGGTTTCTTAGAATTGATATAGGAGGAAAAAAATTCAGTTGGTTTATCTCCTTTCGTCAACCAGTTTATCTTCATTCTCTGCTCATTTTCTGTAGCGATGCATCTCATAATATCATGAATCTGAAAGTTCTTTGCACTATACTCATCTGACAGGTTGATATTTAGAGGGTCTCGCACAAATTGATTATATGTATTATTAGCATCCTCTTTTAATTTATTCAGTTGAAAATATATGTTGGGTTTAGATTTGGACCATTTTCTCAGAGCATTTTTTACAATTTTGATTTTGCAGAGAAGAATGTAAAGATAGTTACCTGAGAATTCCTGCCCCATTGCCATCTGAACAGTGTTTTGATAGCCTTGTTGAAGATGCCACGCGTTGTTATACTTGAAAGATATGCAAGCTCTACTGTTCTTTTGCTCCACAATATCAATCATGGAAGGGGTGTGATCACTTATGGAATAGTTACCAAAATTTATACCAAAACTGTTAAACTTATCAGTCCATAGCTTATTAACAAAGACTCTGTCAATTTTACTGTGTATAGAGAAATTAAGACCCCCTCGCCAGGTGTAAAGATTACTTGAGAAATCTGGCTCAATGAGGTTAGATATATTGATACAGTCTATGAAATCTTGATCACCCCTATCGTTGTGAATACCGTTATTAAGTCTATCAGTAGGAGTTAAAATAGCGTTAAAGTCGCCTGCCACTAACCAGGGAAGGTTAATATTCTTAGATTGATCACTGATATAATTCCAAAGATCTTTTCTCCTCGTTTCCTCATTAAATGCGTAAACAGCGGTACAAATCAAGCTAAGACCACTAGCATTATGAAGAATACAGGTGATGTATTGTTCATTCGTGTGACATATAATGTTAGACCACTGAGTAGAGTCCCAGAAAATAAGAATGCGACTTTTTTGATCATCCAAAATGTTATGAGACAATTTCCACTTAGGATGAATTTTATTTGCAAATTTATTAATACTATCTAAGGACAGTTTATTCTCAAGAATGCTAATAATCGAAAATCTGTTACTGTTTAAAAGCCAAACAACTTCCAACTGTTTGGCAGGGGCATTCATACCCCTAATGTTCCAAAAGAGGAACTCCATTAATTAATGATTTTCGGTTTTGCTACTGTTTTCTGGGGGAGTAGCATTCCCCAATAGTTTAGCTTTCTTCGAGTTTTTATTTTTACCTTTTAGCTGACTAACAATGGATATCCATGCAGGATTATCTATTACGTCAAGTTGTGGAGTAGCTTTAAATTCAAATGGGGCTTCGTCTGACCTAATTTTCCGCGTGTTGCAGAGTTTTGGGTTGCTTAGGGATGTGGAACTTTTGTCAAGAGACTCAGTCCTTGTATCCACATTAAGGCATTCTACATTAATGTTATCAGAGACACCATTATTATTTTCTGAAATTGTGTACCTTTTCTGTATCAATTTAAGTTTTCCTTTGTTCAGTTCTGTTGGATTGTCATTTGAAATAACATTCGAACTGTCTACACTTGTTTGGAAAGCTTGTCCATTTATAGAAATGTTCTGAGATGTTTTATTCTTATCTGTCTGACAAAGCTGCTGTTCAATAACTTGTTCAAGGTTTGAGTCATCTGTTGTCATATTATTAGAGGGTTGAGGATCTTGTAGAGCTTGCTTGTTGCTATCTTCATTTGCCACATAAATCCCATCAGAGTCAATAATCATGTCAGCATTTCCTTCGGGTGTGGGTTTATCATTTATTTTTGGTTTCCAAACTTTATTAAATTGACAGTTGATCTCAGCGTGACCAAAACTTGAGCAATTTGTACAAATCGATGGTTTCCATTCATAGGCCACTTCTTTCCAAATCATTTTGTCATTTTCAGTTATAATAGGGATTTTACTCGGGAAATTGAAGGAGTTGTTAATTTCAATTAGCACTCTAGCATAAGAAATTTTGATGATACCTTCAGTGTATTTATCCAGTCTAATTGGGGATCCTAGCACCGATGCAATCCGACTAATCCCTTCTTCTGTCCAATAGTCTAGGGGAAGATTAGGAAGACGAATCCAAATTGGGATTGAGTGAAGAAGCTCTTTGTTGAGTTGCATTCCCAGGGACCACCTTTTCATCATCATCAATTTTTTGTTGTAGTAGTATGGACCTCCTTCCAGAATTTTATCACAGTCTTGTTTTTTGTTGAATTTTATTACGTAGAATCCGTTTTCTTTCGAGTAAATCGAGAACTCATCTTCTGGTTTCCAGACTCTAATAATATAATCTTTGAAATATGGAAAATATGGTTTAGAACCAACAACGTATACTATTATTGCATTGTCCCATTGTTTTTTCGCTTTACAACCACCTCATCCGACATTTTAGCACAATGAACGGAATTGACTTCGCGTGGTTGGTAGAACTTTAGTGGAATAGAAGTAGGTATGTTATTGCCTTTAACCACTTCACTCCACGCTCGACTAGCTGAGGTTGAGAAATTCCATCTATTAGGAGCAGATTTGGTACGGTTTTGTGAAGTGTGTTTGTCGGTAGAAATAGGGGAATTTGGAATGCAAATATTTTGTCTATCAGGGTTGATTACTTTCTGCTGGGGGGTTCCGCTATTCTTCGATCCAGTTTTTGCTTGAATTGGATTAGAATTAACACGTTTCCATTTTCGAGATACCACTGTAGTAAATCCTTCATCATCAAATTGAGATGGATCTGTTGGAGAAAGAGGAGGAAAACCAGGCGGCGAAGCCGTGATAGGGGGCGGCGGATCAGGAGGGCGGCTGGACTGAGGATCGTTCGAGGTGGGAGGGGACATCTGCGGTGGAGGAAGGAAAACGAGGCGGCGGAAACGGCAGTTAGGATTTCTGCAGCGAGATAGAATCAAAAGCTTGCAGAAGAATCATACTTTCATTGACTAAGTTAAGATCATACTTTTAATATTGCAGTCCTGTGTTTAAACCTGCAGTCTGTAGGTTGGTTGGCAAGTTATTCAATATTATGGTTTTAAGTCAACTGAGTTGAGAAGTGCATGACACATTGATACTGACTATAGCAATACAAGATAGATTCACTATATTTGAATATACCATTATTAATTATGAAAATTTCACTGTAATGGAAATAACAAACCTTGGTTAGATATTGGTTATGCCACTTGCAAATGCTCCAAATATGTAAGTTACTATGACCCATATATCCAATCTTGCCTTCTCACCGTGTAATCAACTGCAAATACATAGATAATGTAGTGCAAGTAACTGAGATGTAGAACTGATTTTAGTGCATAGACATTGTAAAATGATAGGTTGATGTTCCGTTGATTTTAATGCAGTGTAAGTGATCAAATGAGTTTACTTCTGTAGAAAAAGGAAGATACCACACAAAATAAAAGTTCCAGCCACAAGAATCCATCCAAGAAAAACAAATCAAGAATTAAATCAAACATAACTTACTGCCAAATGAAACTCAATCAATAGGAAAATATTCCTAGTTTTCTCATAGGTTCATACAACAATAAAATAGCTAAAAAACAAAAGTAGTGAAACAATCAAAACACAACTCAACCAGCAATGACCTGGCGCATACTAATAAATAGATACAAAAAATGATAATAAAAAGTATGAAGTAAGATGCCATACCTATATCAGCGGCAACGGCGAGCAAATCAGATGGCAGAGCAGAGCGCGGTTAGGGTTCGCGGGTTTCATCGATGGCAACGACAACGAGCGGTCCTATATTACATTCATATCTATGCAACTTCATGACTATATGATGGAAGTCTCTGTTTGACCTGATTTTGTGTATTTGAATTCGAAATTCTGAATAATCACATAAATCTATACTAAACAGAAACAGTCGTTTGCTATAGTCCAGCAATTGTTAAATGTGCGTGATCTGTATATGGTCTTGCATTTCAACCACCAACTCATTTGTTTGCAACTAGCATGTAATGAATCTTTTTATATAATGAATCCTTTTTTTTCTTTTTCCATATATTTAGCTTCTAGATTTACTCAAAACGTGCCTGAACTCAAAGTCTCTGTTATCAGGTGTTTACTTTCAAGAGCCCATCTCTGTTTTGGGCTGTATGGTCAACCTATATAAAAGCATTGATGTTGATTTTGTCAAGTCAGAATCGACATTACTAAACCCTAAGCTGGCACTTTCCTATCTTTGATCGATGAAATGCTAGCTGGTGGAGGCAAATTTATAGGTTGTGCTATCTGTGACGTTGATAAGATAGCTACTGCCTACTACTGCTTCTTATAAATGTGAACATGGAGTGAAACACATTACAGTGCGAGAAATTAAATACCTTTTTTTATTTGTTATATTAAATACCTTTTATTTTTTCTTTTCAACAATTTTGATATTAAAGCTGGATATGACTACAAAATCAGATAGTATAATTTTAAGGGAATTAGACATCTAAAAATAAATTATTATAATAAAGACATGATAAATGTAACCACCTTAAATGACCATGAAAATTATTATAATAACCGAGTTAAACTCTGTTTTAAACTGGGTCAAACTAAGTTTAAAACTATGTTAAATGTGTGTGATATGTGTATATGTATAGATATATTATTATTTCTCCTACTATTACTGTTACTATTTATATAATATGTACAATTATAATATATTGTTACTATTACTGTTATTATTTATATAAAGAATTATTTTTGTTGACATTTACGAAGATATATCACATACATACATATAAATAGTAATTGTACATATTATGACGAAGGTACTAACTATGGTGAATTTGCTGTTGTGCATGGGGATACTGTCAACTGTGAAGGTCATACACAAAAACATAGATTAATTGTCAGGTGATCCAAAAACACTGAAAACTTATAAGGTAGAATAAAAACTTTACTGAAACAGTTGAATTTATTGGGGCTTTGTTTAGGTTGATAATTAGGTAGATGGATCCTGTTCAAATCTACTATTGATTAGCAAATCTTTTCATCTTTATAATAGAGCAAAAATAACAGCATCATTTTTTGGTCTCATTATCATTTCCTCGGACACATAAAAGGCAAACCAGAACCAACCCTTTCTTACCTGTAAACTGGATATTTGTGGTGTTCAATTCGCTAAGTATGTAGATCTACGACTACTTCAAATTAAATTTCAACTTGAGAAAAGTTTACTGTAACTTTTTAAATTGTTGGATCAAGAAACAATACAGATATTGTTTTTCCTGCTGAATAACATCAATTGATCAAAAGTAAAAACAAGAAAGATTACGTAAAGTAGACAATTGAAAATATTTCATGAATCGGATTTCAAAGAGATCCAGAATCTACATCCTGTCTGCTAAATTAACATGTGATTTATCCAAATACTTTCTAAAAAGTAGATGATATGCAATGTCAAAGATGAAAACATACCGTGAACAAGAGAAGAGAAACGGCAACTTGAAAAGCTTGTTGAACTAGAACACCTTTGACCACCATTTTTCTAGTCGCGACGTTCTTCAACTCTTCTTCGCCTTTCGGATGCAGTCTGTACTTTTCAAGACCGCCCAACAATGCCTAAAATCCTGAATATAACCAATATACTACGATTGGCACAAAAGTACCTAATAATTCATCTGAAATACCGAAAGCCATGTTTGCTGCTTCGTTTTTTCTTCTATTAAAACATCTTTAAGCTTAGATTCAGGATATTTGAAAATAGCATACAAATAAAATTAATCAACTGTATAACCAACTTTAGGCAGGTCGGGTTCATCTTAGTGTAAAATAAATTAATACTAATCAAATTAACCAACCCAGAAAAATAAAATTAAAATCAACAGATTAGAAAATAACGAAAGAGATCAAACCTATGAGTGATAGCACGAGCGCGTACAAGCGGCGAGCATGAGCGATCTAGCTAGGAACGATAGGGTGGCCTGCGATCGACGACGACGATTTAGGGCTTTTTGGATCTGCGACTAGATTATTACAAGGAGGGAAAACAATTTTTTTGCTAGTTTAGATTTGTTGCGACGATTAGGTCTTGAGAAAAAGGAAAGGAGCGGTGTATTTTTTTCAGGTTTGGGCGGCCGAAGAAATGAATGGAGGGAGATTGAAAGCCCCGTATGTAATAGAAATATAATATTTGTTACAACCCTTGAAAACAGTTGTTATAAACAACTATTACAACTGCTATACAAATATGGTTGTTATAAGTGTCATTATTACAACTGCTGAAATAAAACAGTTGTTACAAAATACCTATTATAACTGCTGAAATAAAATAGTTGTTAAAAAATACCTATAACAACTGTCAACTTTTGTTAGTTGCAAATGAAAAGTTGTAATATGGTTATTTTGTTGTAGTGATGGAAGCTATGATTATCCAAGATGATGATTGATTTCAACTTTTAAGTGTCAAATGAATATTTAATATTATGTCTTTTATGATTATCCAAGATGATGATTGATTTCAACTTTTAAGTGTCAAATGAATATTTAATATTATGTCTTTTATGATTATCCAAGATGATGACTATGTCTTTTAATATTATGTCTTTTATTTAATATAATATATATATATATATATATAATATTTTTAATTTTCCGTATCCCCCCGCACCCGAATCCCCATTTTTTTGAATTTGCCGAATTTCCGTATCCCCGTATCACGCACCCCCGCACCTGCACCCATGCTTCATAGCAAATAACAGACTACATCATCGTATTAGAATTTTGATAAAAGTTAGAATTAAAATTTTGAATTTTGAAATTTTGATTTTTATTGAAATTCAAGACGTAAAAATTAGAATTGGAATTATTTTATATATGTGTTTTTTTATTAGTCAAATCAAATTTTAATCTTTAAATGAGTTTTATCGTTTTTGCTACAGTTTCAACCAAAATGGTTTCAATGGATCGGGTTGGTTTTACCCATGAAATTACGGATTGGGTTGGATTTATCCATTTAATTAATAGATCTAATGGGTTGTGCATTTTTTTGTTTAAATAGGTTGGGTTAATTTTCAACCCAACCCATTTATACAAACTCATCCCATTTGACACCCCTATATATGTGTATGTATGTATGTGTGTGTGTATGTATACCCCTCTTTATTTAGCACTATTTATAGTCCTCCGATATCGGCCATAAGTTTATATTTAAATATTTGATCCCAACAGGAGAGAAAAAGAACGAATATTTAATTAGAAACTTGTGTTTGATATTAGATGTTACAAAATGATGCTAAAAGGGTGTTATAAATCCTAGCTTATATATATATATATATATCATTCATTTTATTTTATTTTGACATGAAAATTTATCATTTTATTGATATTTATCAATTATTTTTCAGTCAAATTAAAATTTAATAACGATATATTTTGATAATTTTTGATGAATATATAAATATTTATAATGTGTGAAACCAGTATTTTCTATAAAATTTAAAAATGACATTAATAATATATACCGTTATATTATCCACATGTGCTGCTCCGCATCATCAACTAGCTATTTAGCACCTCCGAACCAATCCATACAAGTAAGCGTTATAGTTTTTTGTTATTTTAATTTTCAAAATATTTTAAAATCCTTTTGCATATAAACTAGAAAATTATATCATGCTGTACAAATAGCATACGCAAAATAATATCAACAATATTAAACTAATTGATACCAAATTAACACTAATAATTAAATTATAAACATTTAATCTCTTATAGCCTCTTCCAAATACCTTTTTCTTAGTCTCTTCAATAGCACAAATGTCCATTTCACTTCATAGAGAATACACACATAATTAGTGGAAATAGAGGCGGTAAAGCTTCAATGAAAATTACTAGTACTTTGTTATTTCATAGACCAGAATTAGCTCGTTAATTAAAATGAGTTTCACAAATTATAGTGGGGGATTCCATCCCAATCCCTAATTTTGAAAAAAACCACTAACATTACTTTCCTCAAAAAATTAAAAGACGATGTAAATTTAAGTCCATCTTATATGTATAAAATTATTGTTCAAAATGATGTAAAAAATTTAATATGGTAATTTTTTTCTCAACTATTATCGGATTTAATATTTATTGCATGTTTAATGAATGTATATCTATATATGTATGTATGTGTATGCATATGCATACATCATATATGTATGTATGTACGTACGTACGTATATTCAAAATCAGTTAGTATTCTATAGGAGTGTGAGTTTCATAGTTTTCTGAATTAAGTACGTTCTATTTCGTTCGAAGAAGGGTTTGAACTTTGAAAGAGCGCGATTTCTAAAAAGCAAAAAGTTTAATTTACTATTAGTAGAGATTAATAGAGAAGCTAATTTTAGCCTCATTCAGTAATCAACTGAATCTAACTGCAAAATGATGTGTTCTGGTTATAGTTTTAGCTAAATTTCGTAATGAATTTTGCTGGAATACTTTGTTCTTCAACTTCTAGTTTATTGAGTCAAATAAGAGCATCTTCAACCGGGTGGCGATTTTTATTCGGAGGAAGAAAAAGAAGGTGAATTCCTCCTGCTCATTCAGCGGCAAGTGGGATGAATTGTCCATTAAAAAAAAAAAAAAAGCAAAAAAGTATACATAAAACTTTTATAGAGTTATACGAGTTGCAGAAATCCTATTTTTCTTTTAAATGGCTTTTTGAAAACTGTTTAGGGCATAAATGGTTTTCAGAAAACCATTTACGCATCCACGCTAAAAATATAAAATTGGAGAAACTTCCCCTTTTCCTTCTTCTTCACGTTCAAATCGACGCTGCTGGAGCATGAGGAACCAAAAAAAAGAATGGAGTTTTTTCCCATTTTCCAACAAATCACTCCTGCTGGATATGCTCTAAATAAGATTTTTCTTACATTGTTCCATTGTGTGGAATATTCAGTGTAGCGGCATCTTTGTTGGCTAGTCTGTCATACTGAATTTTGCTCACTGATCCTTTATAATTACAGGTTCATGGATCTGGGTCAGATATTGATGCTTTATGCATTGGACCTGCGATTGCAACGTTAGAAGTGGGTTTCTCTATTATTCCTAACCATACATTATTGTGTGGGCAGCAAATTCTATTATGAAAATTTAATTTAATTTTTCAGGAGTACTTTTTTGTTTTGTTACACGACATGCTTCAGAGCCGAAAGGAAGTAGCTGATATTCATTGTATCAAGACTGCCAAGGTTCCTTTGATGCGCTTTAAATTCAGTGGGATATCTGTCGATTTTCCTTATGCTCAGCTTCAAGCCATCACTATTTCTGATGTAAGGGTTGAACCCAGTATGCATAATTCATATCTTCATGCATGTTACAATAGTTTTGTTTGACAGGTACCTTCAAATGTTTGGAACTTTGAACGCCAAGTTTAGACATGTAAAGCCTGAGAAAGCATATGACAAAACGTATAATATTATGCACATTTTACCAAGCTAATAATCATAATCAAATACAGTTTACATGACTAATAAATACAAGTATATTATGATCAACTTGGTAGGTATTATATGCACATTTAGCTCCAAGAAGAAGGATACATCAAACATGCAAATAATTCTTACATATTGATATCAGATAATATGAATATCAATATTTGATCTGTCTTTTATTCTTCTTCCAACAATAGGAATTCTAAAGTTGGTTCCAAACCTTAAGGTATATAGACTTGCATTTACTTCTGTAGTGAAGCTGTCATGATAAATTATTGTAGTTGAAAACAACGAGATTTATATTTAGTTTGACTGATATCTTAACACACCGAAGCATCTTGTTTCCTTTTTGATTGCTTATATTTTTGGGCTATCAACTTGAATCTGATTGATGGAATTGGAGTTTGTATCCCAAACCTTCTGTATGCATTGCACATTATGATATTAAAATAATTACTGAGTATGATACAATTGAACTTATTTAGGTGTGATTTGAACAGTTATATCTTAATCTGGAATCGTTTGACATTATTACAGAGTTGGTTTTTGTTTTTATTTTTTTACCACTGATTTCACAAATGGGCAAAAGCTCAAAGGTCAACTGATCAAATCTTGGAGAATTTAAATCACATTATGAGTTAATATCTCCAGAAATTTTCGAGTATCGTAGACATTAATTGTTTGCTTTAGTTGTTGATCTGAATGTTATATTAGATATTTAAATTGCCTAAAAAGATAGATTAGAGACAATTTTGAATGGCTAGAATATATCATAATAATTTGATGGCAAATTCTATTCCAACTCTGGTTTTCACTTAGTAGCCCCCGTTTTTTGAAAAAATTTATAAACCCCTAAACCTACTTAGTAACCTCCAACTTTTTCCGCAATTACCCCTCACGCGATTTAACCCTTACGTTCAAAACTTCCTCATGCGATTTCTTTTCTTCCCCACGTACAAAAGTTCAACCGCGATTGGTTTTCTTCCTCACGCTGACACTTCGGTTGTTGTCGAAAATGGATTAGAGGGGAGTAGAACGACATTGCATGATTTAGGTTTTTTTTCAAGGTTTCAGCGCACCACGCACTTACAGTGCGTGAAAAAAATTTCTACCACGTAGTGCCCTTGCGTGGGAAAAATGACTTCCACGTAGAGACGCTGCGTGGTAGGAAATTTTTCCACACAAGGGAACTGCGTGGGGGGCATTTTTTCCACGTAGTCTCCCTGCGTGGAAAAAATGACTTCCACGCAATTTATATCAATTGTTGCTGAAAATAGCAACAATTATTATTGTGGTTCAATATTTGTTTGTTATAATTACCATCGTGCTGACTGAATTTTTTCTGCTTATTTTAGAACTCGAATGACGGCTATGTAATATATGTAATGGTTGAAAGAATGGCTATGTTATATATGTATGATAACATTATATGTTTGTGTATCACATGTTGTTTGTTTTTGGTTTCTATGATATTCAATTTGTCTGATCTTTATTTATGCATTTCAGTGTTGTCTGTGCATCAGAGGAATCCATTTTTTTTTACTTTCTGTTGTCACCACGCACTGACAAAACAAGGTTAGATAGAAAACCACATAGAGGCAGTGCATGGTTCAGCACATAACTACGTAAAGCGCCAACGTGATTACCTTACCATCCACGTTTGGCAACCACGAACTGGAACAGAATTCACGTGGACGACCTACGTGGTACTTTCAAAATGTTAAACAAAAATACCAGCTCTTCATCACCTTCAAACAAGCACAGTTTAAACTAAAAGATTCACCCGCCTCTTCAAAATCCATCCTCTACTAGTTTCAAAACGATTTTTTTTTCAATGATTTAGAAAGTACGGTTTTGAAGTTTAGATGTTCGATGTTTTAGAACCCTGAAAAAGTACGCAAGTATATGATTTGAGAAGAAACTTTCTTAAGGGTATTTTTGTCTTCAGAAAATTGTTTTTTCAAGAGGGGGCTACTAAGTAAAAACATGGGTTGGAATATTATTTGCCTAATTTGATATGGGTTTATTGCTTAGACATGGTGTTTAAAAAAAGTGGTTTGTGGTTACTCTCTCATATATTAATTTTAAAAACAAGAAAAGAGCCGCAGGTCCTTATTTTTGATGTTGTTATGAAAAAAGTCATGTAGAAATGAATATATAAATTCGGTTTCTATTTTTGAAAAATAGCAAACGTAAGGTGTCTTGCATTTTCTGATTTTGAAATTTTTGAAAAGCGCAAGTTAACTTGCGCTTTCTATCAGGAAAGCGCAAGTTAATTTGCGCTTTCTGATTTTGAATTTTTTTTTTAACTTTTCGAAATTTTTAAAATTTTTGAAAAGCACAAATTAACAAAGACCTAATTTACATACTCATTGCTATAGGATCTTTTCTTTTAGTAATATCAAAAATAAAGACCTTCTGTGCAAAGCCCCATAATAAAATCTTATCAATTGGTAGTAAACTAACTTTAAATACAATGGACCATATCAATGGATCTTATAAAAGGAAGATTAGAAGGAATAAATTACTATTATTTCAGCTGAATCTGAATTTAATTTAGTTGGAGTATTAACTGCAATAAAGTGTCTTTAATTCAAGTCTATTCGATTGTATAAAAATTTAAGTATTTGACCTTTCATACCTCGATTCTCATTCACCCTAAAATCATAAACTCAATTCCTATTCATCTTTCCATCTCCGTTAAAATTCAAATTTCAACTCTTCGTATAATTTATTCATTTTATTAAGGTAAATAAATGTCTTATCGTATTATTATTTTCTATTGCATCTTTATTATCATCCATCAATTAAAATGTAGTTTTTTTAAAATGATCTCTAATCAATTCAAAGATAGAATGATAATAAATGATAAAAGCTTCTACTATATCACTTTAGCTTAAGATATTGGTCGTTTTTTTCTTTTATTAGTTTAGTTCTTTGATTTTTACTAGATGTTTACTCTTTTCCATGCTCGTCGTTTCTATCTTTAATTTATTTATGGCATACATTCGTCTGTAGTTTTGCATTCTTATGTTAGTCAGTATTTATATTAAAATACTCCTTATTAAGAGTATACTGTTGATTTTCATAATGTCTACAACCAATCCATGCATAAGCATCTCATCTGAATTTTTATCGAAATCACATTTACTTCAACCGATGAAGGTAATAGCTTTTATTATTTTTTGCAAAACAAGTCCTATTTTTGTTGATTCTAAAGTAAAATATGTAAAACCAAAACCTCGATCATTTGGAGGTTATTTTATGCAACAGAATATAGAATTTATATGCAAAATATTATAAAAAGAAATGAAAGTCAAAATTATGAAGGAAAAAAAATTGATTTGTATGATCAGAGAATTAAATTATAGAGGGAAATAGGGGTGGGCGTGGTCGGTTAACCGTATCAATCGGTTAAAATTTTCGGTTAACCGTTATAGGGGCTCCGGTTCGGTTAACCGGTTTCGGTTAATTTTGCCCACTGCCTACCGACCGAACCTTTCATTATTACCCGCGGTTAACTGATTTATTTAACCGGTTAACCGACTATTTTGAACGGTTCGGTTAACCGTCCAAATTAGTCGGTTAACCGGTTAAATAAACCGATTAACCGACCAAAACATTATGGCAACTCAAGTTCCAACAAGGCAACAGTTATCCTTATGCAAGAACTGCACTCTGCACTCTACTACACAGTAAGCTACAAATATAATATGTCAACCACTACACGGTCAGTTATAAATACAATAGGAAAGGCAAGAAATGAAGAAACTAGAAAACTGCACTCTACAAAGTCAGTTATCACTTTGTCACTCTCAGTCCATAGTTCATACATTCATACATTACAATAATAACTTAAATTCAAATTACATTACAAACTACAAAGTTAAACTCCATACAACTTTGAAAATTTGCAATTGTAAAATAGGTGTTCAGCTCAATACTTTAGTCTCCACTCTCCAGTGACCTGACCCAGTCACCCAATCTCCAAGTTTCGGACCTGCACTATCTGTAATAATAATATGCACAAATGAATTAATTAGTATGTACTGAGTCTGTAACTAAATATGAGTGATATTAATATGCACTGTCTGTAACTAATTCGATTATGCATTGTAACTAATTACAATAGTGATTAATATGCACTCATATTTTGTTTCATTATACGCAAATACTCATATGCAGTTATGCACGGTAACTAAATACCTTTTCTATGATTTCAGTTGGCCATAATTTTGAGTGTTTGACTGTCATTGTAAGTTTGCAAAAGATGGTGAGAGTTGCTTATATGGACTAGTTTGTCAATATTTAAATGGCTGTATAATTTTTCAATTTTTTACAATGGCGAGTGAATCAGTTGCTTATATGGACTAGTTTGCAAAAGATGGTGAGAGTAATGGAAGTATTTTGTTGATTTTGTCTTGGATGAGCATGCAGCTTATATACCAACAGACATGGTGATCATCATACAATGTTGTTTTCTGGGTTACTAAATTCAATTATTATTTACTCAATATTCAAATATTTTGCTGTTAAAAGACCACATCAGGCGCTTCCAAACAAACCATATAAGAATTGATCTTTTGATAACATACACATACATGCAATAACTTCAATCCAATGGCAAGTACCTATTGTTTATGATTGCATACACAATTTTGTTGATAGCACTAGCTTTAAAAATGTAATAATTAAAATGGAAATCTAAACATGATAGATTCCCTGTGACTGTGATTTAAAAAATCATATTATGAAATTCGATAAGCTCCTCCCACAATCAGAATCAGCTAAGCCTACGAGCCTAAGTGATTGAGTATACACTGGTACAAACACACACTCACACATTGATTGAGTATACAAGAATGCAGATAGAATATATAGTGTAACAAAGTGTTGTAGACTAATGAAATACATAGAACAAAAACTAAAACAACAACTATACATGCTTAACTAAATCAAATTATTGTTTACCTTTTGAACAAATTTCTCTTATTTCTCACAAAACAATGATTAACGATACGCGATATGGCTAAGCTTAATTGAATACTGAATATCATAATGTACCATTGTTCAAATTGTTGGATAAGTTGAATTCTCCCTTTTAGTGTTTGTTTAAATTGGTTGGTGAGAATCTGGGAATGAATAGATAAAACTTTTCAACAAATACACGTTTTTTTCATTTATACCATTTTCCTGTTTACTTCCCAAATTAATATTATTATGAGTATAATATAATTTGGGAAATTAACATACAATTCATATCAAATGACCTGATTTCCATTTGCAATATCAAGGTATCAAACTAGCTATATATATCACTTAATAACATGATGAATTAATCTTTTGACATTGTGCAAGCAAATTAAGTGTAATAAAATAAACTGGCTAGTTATAATTTATAAGACGTACTTATTTGAATATATATGCAACAAGTTGCATGCTTAAATATTTACAGAATTTGCTAATTTAAACTACATTAGTCTCAAATTCTAAAATATTGACAAACCCTTCTTTCAAAATCAACTGTTTTATCAGTATTGTTATTTGTAAGAGTTTGGGAAAAGTCTGCTAACATTTAGCACTAAACATAAGGATTATGAATCAGTCACACAAGCTTATATGAAAATACATGTATGTAATGACGTGAAAATGAAGAAACCTATAGATGGATCCTTTTCAAAACATTCAAGCTAAACAAAGAAATGAATAAACCTCAACCAAGCTTAACCATTCCAACGTAACAACTAACAAATCAAACAATGGAAATTTTGGATCAGTAGGAAACAAGTTTATCATAATGATACCTCACGATTGGTTTCTGTATTGAAAGGGGTAATATTTACTATTAAATTGAGTAGAACAAAACTAAAAAGGTAAGCCAACCTTCTTTATTAATAAAATTTGAATAGGACTTACACGAGAACATGAACCGAATGACTGTATTACACACAGATATGGGGAGGAGTTATCCTTCCTGGGTTCATGATATTGTTAGGATAAATATCATAAATAAAACACAGTTTTGTTACTTTTGTACATATTTATGATAAATATAAATATCTTACTTTAATACACATGTAAATTAATCAGTCACTACTTTACGTCGCATTTAAATGCATATAACTTGTATTACAAAATCAAATCGATCACAAACTGTGCATATAAACTATAAATCTTTGGCCAGCATAGCTCAACAAGTAAAACTAAAAAGTATATCAAAACTAAAAAAATTGCTAAAACAAAAGCTCACAATCTTTCACTTCCTGCTAGCGTTCACCATAGCTCAACAAATCGACTACTACCGACCAATCAGACAACGTGAAAGCAAGCAACATACCCGACTTTGGATTGATTTGTGTTTTGAAGGTAAATGAGAACTACGGTTTTCTCGAAAGGGAAAATGTAGATCTAGGGTTTTTTCCCCCTAAAGATATGAGATGGAAAATGAGCCCTAATGAAAGCGCAAGTAACTAATTCGGTTTTGGGTTATTGGGTTGAGTGGGCTGGGTTTTGACGTATGGTAATGGGTAGGAGTAAATATTATTTTCGGCTAAACGGTTAACCAATTTTGTAAAATATTTAACCGTTAACCGACCCGAATTTGGTCGGTTAACGTCGATCGGTTAACCGAATGTTCGGTTAACTGATTTATTCGGTTAAAACGGTTCGGTTAAGGTCGGTTAAATCGGTTAAGTCGGTTAAGTCGGTTAAATGCCCACCCCTAGAGGGAAACATTAATTATTTGTTTGAAGATAGAATTGGAATAAAAACTTCCATAAGAAAATTTTTTAAAAAAAATTACCAAGAATAGTAAAGAAAATATTAGCCCATTTAAAATTTAGAGTTAAGGAACAATCATTATGGCATGAATAAGTTTAAAAAATTTAGATATAAATTTATAAAACATTCAATATTTGACCTTCTATATCTTAATTTATAATTCAATTTTAAGTTATATACTCAACTCCTAATCATTTAAAGAAACATTTTTCAATTATTCCTTTCACATGTTCCCTTTTAAATTCAATCCCTAATTAAATTTAAACTCCAATTATTATTTTTATTTCTTATTTAATATTCCATCACATCTTTATTATCATTCTCTTAGTTCAAAGGAAACATAAATTTTTTTATAAAAGAATTTCTTATCATTCTCTACTTAATAATGAAAAACTATTAAAAAGGATAAAGTCGTTCACTCTTTTATTTTAGTCTAAGATATTAGTCATTTTTACCCTTTCAGTTTATTTATCTGATTTATAACTAGATAATTTCTCTTATCCATATTCATCACTTCTAATTTTTATTTGTGTCTCATTTTCATTCTTATTAGAACGACTCCACCAACGATTGGATTTGCAAAGTCTTTTAATGATATTAGGTTCTTTTTTAAAATCATTTGAAAATTACTATGATTTAATTTGTATACTGCTATGAACTTATTTCTAATTAAAAATTTGTAATCCGTGTTATATTATATAGGTTAATAACGCTAATAAGACTAAATGTTGCTATCACATATATGGATAACCAGGTTTTTATTGCTTTCATCTATAATTTTGTATCATTTCGTGTTAATTTGAATTAGAATATTTTAGATTAAGAGTATTATAGTAATCTTCATTACATGTTCAACCAATCCTTTCGTAAGTACATAATTTTTTATATAAAACCGCATCTTTAATTGATTGAATTTAATAACTCTTATTGTCCTATCATTGTTGCTTCTCAAAGGAAAACGTGCTAAGTATAATTGCTTTATAATTTATTTAAAGCACATAGCAAAAATAGAGATTGCTTGCAAAATATTATGAAATGAAATGAATGGAAAAATTATGGTAAAAATCAGTTGATTTGTATCCTTAAGGAAATAAATTAATTATTAAGCGAAACAAATAAATATTTGAAATGAATGGAATACAAACTTCCATAAAAAATTAAATATAATAATAATAACAATTGCTAAGAAAAAAATAGTTCAGATTCAAAGTCAAAGTTAAGGAATAATAATTATGACATTTATATTATGATGGTGGATCGTTTTAAGTTGGTAGGTTGTCCATGCCTAAAGTTTTGGGTTACTTGAATTTTTTTCCTTGGTCTTTTGATTAGTACAAAAACATATTTGGTTGTTTACATATAATTATCTTAATAATTCTTAACATTTTAATTTATTTAAAATATTAACACTTGATTTCAACCACTAAAAACACCCTATGAGATAAAGATGATCAAATTTGACTTCAAATTGAAATTACAATAGCTATAATTGAAATTTATACATAGCATTTTGTATGAATTCCATATGACTTCGAGTAATGAATAAAAATAATCAATAATTTATTATGTATAATTTACGTAGTATAGAATACTAAAGGTTAACCCTAGATTCTTTATTTCCTTATTATTTATTTCAATGTTCAATAAAATAATTTGCATAAATGTAACATGCTTATTTTGCTTCCTGATTCACTATTTCAATGTTTAAGTACCAAAATTGACTATAAATTATTTTAACATTCATTTAGGATTCATATAGCTCTAATAATCTATGTTTGTTTCAATTAATCGAATTTTTTCATATTTTGTTTTTCGTAAAATGTTGTTCTTCTTTATTAGAAATGTTTTAGTTTGTTTTCTAATGATTTTAATTTTACATGTACTAATATAATAACAAGTTATTTAGGACTTCAACAGCTATTGATGTGTAAGGAAAAATTAAAGATTCTGATTATCAAGTTATCTAATCTATTCCATAATTTATGATGATTATTTTCAAGAAATATGCCACAATTAAACTTTTGGAATATCTACACTTGAAAGGATTGATGGATTTAAAGAATGGTAAGTTGACGAATCCTAAATTTGATATGGATACGTATCCTACTCGAAGAAAATAGCTCTTGATGCTTCTACTAATATTTTTGCAATAATAAATAAAAAGTATGTTAAAAACATTTTTTTCATTCTATTTGTATAATTGTTTTTTAGTTGTTTGGTCATGAGAAAACAGTGAAATACAACGACAACTGAATATTCATTCTTTTTTGTAATATTATACCTAAAATCATCATCTTGAGCATCTTCTGCTTAAAATTTAACATTCATATACACACAACTTCAGTACCAATTCTTTTTGACTCTATGTGTAAAGCACTGGTTCACACTAGTAACAAAATAATAGCAGTCCCAAGTAAATAAAAGAAAGGCCAATAAGTACCATGCAAAAGTACAACATGCGTTCATAATAAGAAGTATCCGAGTGTTCCATATTGTCCATAATTTAGGTGGGAGTTAATCGGTCGAAGTGTCGTCAGATTCTGTATTAGTACGAAGAAGTTATTGCAGTCTGAACAAAAAATAGCGGCTTCTACACTAGGCGGAGTTCAAATACGAGGATGTGGTAGCATGTTATTTTCTTAGTAAACTATCAGTCCCCATGGAGAACTACAGTGTGCGTTCACAAGATGAAGTATCCAAGTGTACCATATTGTCCGTAATTTAGGTAGGAGTTCATTGGTCAAAGTTTTGTCTGATTCCAAGTTAGTATGAAATTATTGTTGTTTGAAGAAAAAAAATAGCAGCTTCTGCCTAGGCAGAGTTCAAATATGAGGATGTAGCCTGTTATTTTCTAAGTACACCTATTAATCACCATGGAGAACTACAGTGAGCGTTGAAGTGGGGATATAGCCTGTTATTTTCTAAGTACAACTGTTAGTCACCATAGAGAACTACAGTGCACGTTTACAAGATGAAGTATCCGAGTGAATCATATTATCCGTAATTTAGGTGGGAGTTCATTGTCGAAGTTTCATCCAATTTTGATTAGTATGAAGAAGTTGTTGCAGTATGAACAAAAAAATAGCGGCTTCTGCCTAGGCGGAGTTCAAATACGGGAATGTAGCCTGCTATTTTCTAAGTACAACTGTTAATCACCATGGAGAACTACAGTGTGTGTTCATAAGATGAAGTATCCGAGTGTACCATATTGTTCGTATTTTAGGTGGGAGTTAATCAGTCGAAGTATCGCCTAATTTCGAGTTAGTATGAAGAAGTTATTGCAGTCTGAACAAAAAAAAGCAGCTTCTGCATTAGGTGGAGTTCAAATATGGGATGTGGTAGCCTGTTACTTTCTAAGTACAACTGTCAGACCCCAAGGAGAACTACAGTGAGTGTTGAAGTGGGGATATGGCCTGTTATTTTCTAAGTACAACTGTTAATCACCATGGAGAACTACGGTATACATTCATAAGCTGAAGTATCTGAGTATTCCATATTGTCCGTAATTTAGGTGTGCGTTCACAAGATGAAGTATCTGAGTGTACCATATTGTCTGTAATTTAAGTGGGAGTTAATCGATCAAAGTTTTGCCTGATTCCGAGTTAGTATGAAGAAGTTATTACAGTCTAAAGAAAAAAAATAGCGGCTTCTGTCTAGGCAAAGTTTAAATATGAGGATGTAGCCTGTTATTTCCTAAGTACAGCTATTAGTCACCATGGAGAACTACAGTGAGCGTTGAAGAGGGGATATAGCATATTATTTTCTAAGTACAACTGTTAATCACCATGAAGAACTATGATATAAGTTCATAAGCTGAAGTATCCGAGTGTTCTATATTATCCGTAGTTTAGGTAGGAGTTCATTGGTCGTAGTTTCACCCGATTCCGAGTTAGTATGAAGAAGTTATTGCAGTATGAAGAAAAAAAATAACGGTTTTTACCTAGGCGGAGTTCAAATATGAGAATGTAGCCTACTATTTTTTAAGTACAACTGTTAGTCGCCATGGAGAACTACGATATACGTTCACTAGATAAAGTATCCGAGTGTACCATATTGTCCGTAATTTAGGTTGGAGTTTTGTCTTATTCCGAGTTAGTATGAAGAAGTTATTGCAGTCTGAAGAAAAAAAATAGCGGCTTCTGCCTAGGTGGAGTTCAAATATGAGGAATGTAGCATGTTATTTTCTATGTATAACTATTAGTCACCATGGAGAACTACATTGAGCGTTAAAGTGAGGATATGGCCTGTTATTTTCTAAGTACAACTATTATTCACCATGGAGAACTACGGTATACGTTCATAAGCTGAAGTATCCGAGTGTTTCATATTGTCCATAATTTAGGTGTGAGTTCGTCGGTTGTAGTTTTTCCCGATTCCGAGTTAGTATTAAGAAGTTATTGCAGTATGAACAAAAAAAATAGTGGCTTCTTCCTAGGCGGAGTTCAAATACGGGGATATAGCCTGTTATTTTCCAAGTACAACTGTTAGTCACCATGGAGAACTATAATATACATTCACAAGATGAAGCATCCGAGTGTTCCTTATTGTCTGTAATTTAGATAAGAGTTCATCAGTCGAAGTCTCGTCTGATTCAGAGTTAGTATGTAGAAGTTATTGCAGTCTGAACAAAAAAATAGCGGCTTCTACCTAGGCGAAGTTCAAATATGGGGATGCTACTGTAAAATCTACTTACACGGGTACAACTAAAAATGCATGCACGTTATGATTAAATGCAGACCCACCTGCGCGTGCATATGTACCCGTAAGAATACGGTAAATGTACATCAGATTAGGCATAGCATACATATCACGTTTGTACATAACTGATTTATGAGTTCATTAAAAACAATGTTGTTAAGAATAAATGACCAAAGTGAAAAACTTGAATCCTTTTTTTTCATTTTGTTCAAAAGAATAACTAGAATAAATTATATACTTACCAGATAATGAGAATAATTTTAGCAAGACCATATGATTTTTCATTTATAATGGATATCTGAGCTTTTCAGAGAATTTTTCTGTGAAAAAAAATGTAACTTCAAAAAAAATTGTTCGCTGTTAGATTGCAAAGAAATTTGTTATAACATGCCTTTTTAAAAGGGGCTTTGCACAACATGTCCTTATTTCTGATATTGTTACAGGAAAAGTCCATGTAGCAATGAGTATGTAATTAAGTCCCTGTTTTTTATAAATCAGAAAGCGCAATCTAGTTTGTAGTTTTCTGATAGAAATTGCAAGTTAACTTGCGCTTTTCAAAAACTTCAAGATTTTCAAAAAAAATTAAATTTTCAGAAACAATTTCAAAATAAAAGGACTGCAAGTTACCTTGCATTTTCTGTCAAAAAAGTGCAAGGCACCTTGCGTTTTCTATTTTTCAAAAACAGGGACCAAATTACACATTCATTTCTACAGGAACTTTTCTTATAACAACATCAAAAACAAGGACATGTGACTTTTTCTTGTAAATTAAAGACAATTAATTATTGTTAATACCCCGACTAAATTAAATTTAACTAAATTAGTAGTAATTGATTCCCTCTAACCATTTCCTTTTATCGGCTTCATTGATATAATCCTTCAAATTTAAAGTTAGTTTACAACCAATTGATAAGATTTTATTATAGTCTTTCATTATGGTTATTGCCTTATAATAAAATGTAATTTGGAGTTTGAAATGGTAATAATTATATTAAAGTTAGGTAAAAAAGTTATCACTCAAATTAAGGAGAGAAAAGGAGTGTGAATAAGAATGAATCGGAAGCTAGAATACAAATAGTCATATAATAAATCAAACCCTACGATCTAACTCGAGTTTAACATAACTAAGAAACATTAATTAATAAAATCTAACCAATTAGGAAAATATACCAATACTATAATTCACGAACCAAAAGCACCATTCTCATATTGTACCTCAATATGAAATGAAAATAAAATTTTGAATTTAGGCGATATGGAGATATTTACACAACAATATTAGAAAACACATAAAATAAAAGAAGTCGAGAATCATAGCTTAAAATCTACAGCAAAATCACGTTTTCATGAAGAAAAATATCCAGTTGAAAAATTAATACAAAATATACCTTCGGTGATGACGAATTGAATGGAATGCACATAAATTTTACTTTAGAAAACTTAAGATCCTAATACATAACACAATGAAGAAGGCGCATTAAATAACTGAGATATTAATTTCAATTTTTGAAGAAGCAAAGTGATTATGGAAGCAATGGAGCATAAAAGACGTTAGAGTTGGGAGAAGATGTAGAAAACCATTGAACTAAGGATATGGAAAAATGGAATTAATTTGACCAGATAGTAAAAGGTTGATGAGAAAGAGTGGTAGGTAATTAATCCAAATAATCGAAGGGAGATTTCATATGTAATAATAATAATAGAATAGATGATATAAGAATATTATTTTTGTTGGAGGTCCATATTGCAAAGAATGAGGCAATTTAAGGAGTGAGCGGTTCTAAAATTCTAAGAAAATAGGAAGTTAATTGTGAGAGATCTACTAATAAGATATAATATAAGGTATAAGATAACTGAAGGGAAAATGTGACCTTTGAGATTGGCTAAGAAGAGAGAATACTAATGATTTCATATGCAGTAATAATAATAGAATAGATAGTATAAGAACATTATTTTTGTTAGAGGTCTATATTACGATGAATGAGGCAAATTGAGGAGAGAGCGGTATTTTATTTCTAAAATTCTAAGAAAATAGGAAGTAAAGTGTGAGAAATATACTAATAAGATATATAGTGTAAGATATGTTGTTCATATCAAAGGTGATCCATCCAATGCTAATATATTACCTGATTAGTGCTCTTTTTCCTACAGTAGAGGACCCATTTAAGTTAGGGGACCTTTGAGGTTTTTACTAAGGCGATTTGCTTAATAAATTATGATTTCTTTAGTCCATCGATAAAGAACTAAGTTTGCAGGAAAAATATATTTGTATAGATAGATCATATTATATAAATGCAATTTTCTTATAGCCAGGTATTAGTAACTTATCTTATAATATTGATCTCTATTGCTAAGTTCAAAATTCAAACATCAACCCCGTTATAATTTTACTAGTTTCTTTGTTTTTCCATATTCAAAGAGCTTCAAAGTTGTATTGCGTTGTGTTAAGTACTGGACGAAAAAGCAAAGAATCTATTTTCATGTAAGGCACATTACTGTCGGTCTTACTTCATTTCTGTTGTTATTCTTTTATTTTTATACTCTTATAGTATTAAGAGCTTGATTATTCTACATCTGTGCAGTTACACACGGTTTTCTGGGAGGGATTCATTTGGCAATACTTGTTGCCCATGTTTGTCAGTGATTCCCAAATTCTAGTATAAATTCACTTTTGACCATCTTTTTCAATTGTTTTGCCTCAGCAATCTCCTTAAAACTTTATTTGCAAATTTTTCCAAGATACAACAGAATAATCTGCAAGAGATTGTAATTAGTATGTCTGCTTTGTGATTTGATAATGTTTTGATTTGAGAACAGAATAAAGATAAAGAAGGTGAAGAAAAAGGGATGAGAAATGTGATTGATATTCCTCTCCTTTTATAGCCTTCAATGGCTGCATCCGCTCAGAAGGTTGTGTCTGTTTTTATGAATCAAAGAGTCATCTACAATGCCCAACAGTTGTTTCTATTTGTCAGCCATTTGCAACGTCCAACAGTCGTTTCTGTTCGTCAGTCATTCGCAACGCCCAATAGTCGTTTATGTTCCTCATTCATTTGCAACTCCTAACAGTTGCGTTAATTTTGAGCTAACGGTCGCATACGTCCATCGCCAATAGTCGTGTTATTTGAAACATTCGTGTCTGTTCATCATTGGTTGCGTCTGTTTGAAAAAACTACTGCTCAAAACAGACTTTGTTTTTTTCTAGCAAAAAGGTAGTAACACATTAGACCTAATCCTGAACCCGGTCGGTCAGTGCGTGCGTATGTGTTTAAATCATAGTCATATTGGTCCTCCCCCTTGCACAAACTTACTGTACCCTTAGGGCAAATATAGGTTAATGGGAAGGAGTATATAAACATGAAAACTTCTTTGTTTTTGGCCATGTGGGACTATATCTTTATTCACCTATGCAAGGATCTCTAACAAACCTCTACATGAATGACGATATCTGTCTCCCCCACACAAAGGGGAATATAACATAGTACATATGGAAAAATACTATATTGATGAAAAGTAGATATTTCACTTTGAGCTTTCCCTAGTTAAAACTGATTGGATATACTTGGCTAATCAGTGAATTATTTCATCTTGAACTGTCAACCATTAGTGTATAACCAAACAATGAGGCTTACAAAGAATTATTTCCCTTCACGTCCAATCACTTGGTTGTGTTCATTTTGGTCCTGAACAAATTTGGTTATGCGAGTGTATTTAGAGAATTTAAGCCTTAATATTCTCATAGAGCTGACCCAACTCACACTAACATAACTGATCGCATCCATAAAGAGTATTCTACGTATACCTCACTTAATTTTCAAGATATGGACATTTCAAGATATGGACATTTCAAGATATGGACATCAATAAAATCATAGCTTAACCTTTTTAATACTTCTATAGACGTGCATTCTATTATGCACCATATAAATGGAGTAGGACTAAGTCCAAACAAATGCATTTCTTCTTGAGTTACTCAGAATTGGTTTGCCTATTGATTATAGTTTTTGGGATTTCCAGTCGCTAGGATAGGTTTCCGTATAAGGTAACTCTTTTTTGGTTTAAGCTTTTAAACCTCATTCCCTTCGATGCGCAGTTAATTTTCTCTCTTGGTAAACCTTTAGTAAATGGATCTGCTAGGCTATCATCGGTTCTTACAAAATCAATGGAAATAGTTCCATTTGAGAGTAACTGCCTAACTGTATTATTGGTTCTACACATGTCTCACATTTGTATTTTTTATCTACTTGAAATTTTGTGATTTCATAGGTTTGCAAGTTTTTTAATTTTTCAAAAATTTATGTGTCCTAATCTATCATGTCATAATAGAGTTTCATGAAGGACCAAATAAGAAACTTCATTTTTATTCATTGCATAATCAGAATACATAGAATTTTTGTTGAATATGGCCACATTTGCCTTAAACAGGCCATCACATAAATACCCCCTTCCTATATAAATTCCAGCTTGGACAGAACCATCTTGTCTGACTCGAAGAACATTCGAAATCCCTTCTTTGAAAATACGGATCCAGAGATTAGGTTCTTGCAGATGTTTGGAACATGAAGCACGTAATTTAATGCAACACTTTTTTCAGAGGTGAACTTGAGGATGACTGTGCCACTGTCTTCAATCTTGGAAACTGTAGAATTACCCATGTAGAGTTTTTCTCTCCGATCTAGTTTGTTGTAAGTGGAAAACATAGTTTTATCAGAACATACATGTCGGGTAGCACCTGTGTCAAGCCACCACTATGTAGGATTCTGAACCAAATTGCATTGTAACACAACTCCAGAAAATTTAGACTCATCCACTTCCATGTTGTCCACCATATTTGCCTCTGAATTGTTCTCCTTCTTATGTCTGTAATCTTTAGCGGCTTGTCCCGTATCTTGCTACAAACCCAACAGTTGCAATTAAACTTCTTGGACTGCTTATTTTTGTTGGATTTCTTTTCTAGCGCTTTCCTCTTCTCTGAGAAATTCTTCTTTTTATTGTTGAAGTGTCATTTCTTCTTGGACTGCTTATTGTTGAAGTGTCATTTCTTCTCTGAGGAATCTCCCTCTTTTTATGCCTCAGATAGTTGCGGTAGTCTCTTCATGATGGATGCATCTTTTCTATTATTGCTTCAACCAAGAAAGATTCTCCAACTTTATGGCCTACTGATTCAAGTTCATGAACGATAATTTGTAGTTCATGCAGTTGAGTAGTTACAGATTTGGAGTCTATCATCTTGTAGTTCATGAATTTGTCTACGATGAATTTTTTCAGACTGGCATTTTGTGTGTTTCTCTAGTTTCGCCTAGTTTTGGCACTAGTTCCTCCTCTTCAAGATAACTTTGCAGACCTAGCGTAGTTCGATAGAACAACATCTGATTTTGCCAAATCTGGAGATCATCACCATCTTCTTTGAACGGTCATGTTTTTTATGAGTAGCAATTTTTGCTGATAACTCAATTGCTGCCATTTATATTTTAATAAAAACTGTAAAGTTTTAAGATGTAAATGATCGTATTACCAAAACAGTAAGTAACAGCAAAAACATAGTGTAAGAACTGAATGAAAACGTGCACACGGATGCACAATAATAAGATGCTGATATAAAACAGTAAGAAATTCCGAGGCTTGCATTAGCAATCTCCTTAGAAATTTTTTTTCAAAGTTTTCCAAGACACAACAAAATAATCTAAACGAGATTATAACAGGTATGTCTACTCTGTAATTTGATAATGTTTTGATTTGAGGATAAAATAAAGATGAAGAAGATGAAGAAAAATGGATAAGGAATGTGATCGGTATTCCTCTCCTTTTGTAGCCTTCAAAGGTTGCGTCCACTCAGAAGGTTGTGCCTGTCCTTTGGAATCAAAGGTCATCTGCAATGTCCAATAGTTGTTTCTGTGCTTCAGTCATTTGCAACACCCGACAGTCATTTCTGTTCATTAGTCATTTGCAACTTCTAACCGTCGTTTCTATTCATTAGTCATTTGCAACACATAACAGTCGCGTCAATTTTGAGCCAACATTCGCATCCATCTATCACAAATTGTCATGTTTGTTCATCATTGGTTGCGTCCGTTTTAAAAACAACTGTTCAAAATAGGCTTTGTTTTATCTAGCAAAAAGATAGTAACACATTAGACCCGAACCCGAACCCAAACACGAACATGAAACCGAACCCGGACCCGAACCCGAATGGTTAATGGTTAAGCGAACAGGCGGGTGTCGTGTGTGCGCATGTGTTTAAACCATGACCTTATAGCCCCCCCCCGCATAAAATCACCTGACCTAAGGGTATTGGTTGATGGGAAGGAGTATATAAACATGAAAACTTGTTTGTTTTTGGCGATGTAGGACTATATCTTCATTCACCTATGCAAGGATCTCTAACAATCCCCCACATGAATGACGATATGTGTCTTCTGTAACGACCCGTAATTTTCGATAATTAAAATATTGAATTCAATAAAATTTTGTAATTTAATATTGGGAGAAATTATAATTTGTGGTTTATTAATAAGAAATAACCAGAATGCAATGTTAAAATGTTAATTCAAGACAATTGATAATTTCTTTAATGTATGTCCAATTAATTGAAATGATTGTAAAGTTAAAATTGGTTATAGGTTGTAAATAAAGAAATAGGGTTTAATAATTTAAATTTAATATAATAAATGACTAATTGAATGAAATCTCAAATAATTATAATAAATTGTAAAGTTACATTGGTTAGAAATTGTAAATAAGAAGATATAATCAATGTGAAGTTATTTGTTTTGTTAGTTAACAATAAACCTGGAAATGTGTTTGAATTGGCAAATTGTAACAATGGTTAATTAATCCATTGAAATTCAATTAGTTATAAATGGTAAATAAGGAAATAAATTAAATGTTGAATTTATTGTTGAAAATGTATGTTATTAATTGAAATAGGTTTATTATAGAATATGAAATCAGTTTTGGTAAGCAATGTATAATCCTGGTTGTAAACGATAAGTTAATTGATGTGAATTACTAATGGATAACAATTATTTATTCTCACCTTAATATTTAATCCGTGGGAATTAAATTGGTAACTAATGGAATCAATGCAATTGAAATATTATAATTAATATGGTAAAAGATGATAGAATATGAATGTAATAAAATTTTAAACTAACGATAATTATATTCATAAGGTAACAGTTGATTCGATAAAAAGAGTGAGAATCAAAATAAAAACAATTTATTGAGATTTAAACCTTAATGTGTGAATATATTGCAGTTGTAATTGAACGCTGAAATTAATTTAATATTTAAACCTTGGAATTAACATGGAAAATTAAAATCTCAAATTTAATGTAAAAAAAAGTTTATGAAATTTTAATTTTTGGTCAGATTTAGTCAAAATTTGAATTTGAGTTGAATATTTAAAATTTGAAATTTAAAATTTAAAATTTTATTCTTTTTTTCTAATTCTAGACTGAATTCTGAGATGGTATCCACTTTTCGTTTCATCAAAATTGGACTCCTATTGCTCTAAATTTGCAATTTACAGTGAAAAACTCGCATAAAATAATAGTGTATATTATATGTATTTTTCATAGTATTTCATATGGTATGTTCTAGTGTATTCTAATTGGTATATGAATCTTGAGCTCTTAGAAAGTCTCTTGGCCTTCAACTGACACCTTTAATTCAGAAAACTTTTACTCTTCTACGTACAAACTCCTTGTCAGTACACTACAACAAAAAGTATCTTTTATAGCGGCATATAGCCGCTATTAATCACAACCATAGCGATTTGATAAGCGCTGTATATCGACATGTTATAAAAAACTGTTGAATATTTATAATACAAAATATGCCGCTATGGTTGAGCTTAGTTTTATAACTCAAATTTGCTGCTATGGTACGTTAATTCAATAGCTCATTAGAGCCGCTATAATACAGCTAAATCTCAACGGAACTGGAAATCTTTATAACACCATTTTGCCGCTATAAAATATTTATTCAATAGCTCATTATAGCCGCTATAATACAGCTAAATCTCAACGGAATTGGAAATCTTTATAACACCATTTTGCCGCTATAAAATATTTATTTAATAGCGGTCATTTCACGCTATTAAATCAACATGTTATAGTATTGATAAATTCTTTTACAGCTCATATATGCCGCTATAAAAATCGTAGATACACTTTTCAAGAGCTATGCCTATATATTACATTTTAATAATAGCAATCAAACTAAATCTTCATAAACGAATAAAGATTATAATCAACAAATATAACACAAGAGCATGCTCAGAAAAAAATGTGATATATTTTTCATTACAGTGTACAAACATTAAAGCAAGTGCATAACCTTAATGTACAAACAATAATTTTTTGCCTTAGAAAGAAGGCTAACCTTAGTTCTTAAGATCTCTCCAAAAGTTTTTCTGAATAAGTTAGCAGGGCCACAAGCCCATCTATACTGTTGGTTTCTGAAAGCTTTGAATGTACTGGGTAATTCGCTTTTAACCTTAATGTTGCCAGCATAAATGAATTT
The DNA here is from genome assembly GCA_030737815.1 of Allium fistulosum. NCBI lineage: Eukaryota > Viridiplantae > Streptophyta > Magnoliopsida > Asparagales > Amaryllidaceae > Allium > Allium fistulosum. The sequence continues at coordinate 590,406,081 of CM060905.1, read as the reverse complement.
CCAACCTCTAAGACTTGTTCTTTCTACTAAATCCATGTCTTCAACCATTGTTCGTTCATTCCAGCCTCCTGCATCATTCATTGCACAGATTCTCCAAACACCAGCAGTTCATGTTATATTGTCAAACTAATAAATTGCATTGTTTAACCCAATATGAAAAAATTGTATATTTCTTGCTCACCATTGAAACCAAAGAAGTTGCACAATGTAGAACTAGCTTCTTGTTCAACCTTAAAGTGATAATCCATTGACATCTCTTGCATTCTAGTCATTAGACACTCATTGCTGTTGACTACAGAGTTAAACATTAAGTGCAGACTTCAGCATGAGAGAATGATCAAACTAATCATTAACATATTACTACGATTTCAATAAAAGTTGTTACTGCATACTGAAAATCCATCTAGTTTGAACTAATGCTATACTTGGGTTGTGGAATAGAAATGGAATAGTTCGCATCAAATAGTCAGGTTCAGGTTGAAAATCTACATCGAAAATGGCTATAAATTCGAATGCTTCATACCTTCTTTCATGGCGCCTGCTTTGTATCCATATCTATTGTCCCTGATCTCATATTTAACATTTACACCATTGGACACCCATTTTTTGCATTCTTGCTTTACTAAACTCTGTAAAACTCCCATCGATACAAATAACAAAGGAAAAAAAGAACAACTTGAGAATTACGAAACCAATAACATATAACATTTCATTTCCACTCGTAAATCATAGGTACCATCGATACAATTAATTAGATGTAAAAGTATTAATTTTTTTTATTATTAACTTAGTTAATCATAAACTTTTCTAATTTATTATTACTATTATATACTTAATTATTTTTTTATAAAACTTAATTAACGAAGTTAATTTTTATAAACTTGGTTAATTTATTATTATTGTGTAAATTTAGATAATTTTTATAAAACTAATTCAACTTGGTTAATATTTTATAATTTACCATTATTATTCGTAGTATTATTATTATAAACTTCGCTGATTTCTATAAAAATTAATTTATTATTGTTGTTGTTATTATTATTATTTATTATTATTATAAATTTAGTTAACTTGGTTAATACTTTATAATTTATAATCATTATCATTATTATAATTTAACTAACTTGGTTAATATTTTATAATTTATAAGTACTATTATTATGAATATTAGTATTAGAATTATTCTCAACTTAATTAATTGTTATGAAAATTAGTTAATTTTTATAAACTTAGTTATTAATTGTTATTATTGCTATTATGATTGTTGTTGTTGGCATAATTAGTAGCATTATTATTATAAACTTAGTTAATTTTCATAAACGTTGATTAAATTATTATTATTATTAACTTAGTTAATTTTTATCAACTTATTTAATTTTTATAAAACTTAATCAACGAAGTTAATTTTAATCCTAGTTAATTTAATTTGATTATTATTATATTAATTTAGTTATTTTTTATAAAACTTAGTTAGCTTGGTTAATTTATTATTATTTATTTATTATAAACACTATTATAAATTTAGTTAATTTTTGTAAGCTTATTTAATTTTTATCTAACTTAATAAACAAAATTAATTTTTATAATCTTAGTTGATTTATTATTATTATTATATAATTTATTTAATTTTTATAAAACTTAGTTAACTTGGTTAATTTATTATTATTATTATTATAAACGCGGTTAATTTTTATCAACTTATTTAATTTTTATAAAACTTAATCAACGAAGTTAATTTTAATCCTAGTTAATTTAATTTGATTATTATAATATTAATTTAGTTATTTTTTATAAAACTTAGTTAGCTTGGTTAATTTATTATTATTTATTTATTATAATCGCTATTATAAATTTAGTTAATTTTTATAAGCTTATTTAATTTTTATATAACTTAATAAACAAAATTAATTTTTATAATCTTAGTTAATTTATTATTATTATTATATAAATTTATTTAATTTTCATAAAACTTAGTTAACTTGGTTAATTTATTATTATTATTATTATAAACGTAGTTAATTAGTTAATTTTTATCAACTTGTTTAATTTTTATAAAACTTAATCAACGAAGTTAATTTTAATTTTAGTTAATTTAATTTGATTATCATTACATTAATTTAGTTATTTTTTATAAAACTTAGTTAGCTTGGTTAATTTATTATTATTTATTTATTATAATCATTATTATAAATTTAGGTAAATAGATTCAAGTACAGCTTAGGAATTGCTTCCTTACACTTAAAGACCTACAATTATAATTAGTAATTGTTCACTAATACATGGATCTCACGTGTCATATTATCTCTTTTCAGTATGAATTTAGTTCATCATTTTTGGATTGAATTTTTTTGATTATATACATAAGTTAACACGAGATAAGGAAATAAATTAAAGCTAATAATAGTATGTACAGGCCACATAAATTTTTTGATTATTTACACCATTTTTGTAATTTTATTACGAGTTTTACATTTGATCATAATTTCTATAATCATTTAAGTCATAGTAATTTGACAAAGTTATACCATTCAACTCAATGACAAATGTCAATGATACCTCATTCTTAATATGCTGCTGTTGATTACCCAAAATGAATATTTTGGATTTCGAGCCCATGTCAGGTACATGAATCCACTTATACTTTGTCATTTTTCAACTTGAAAGCATTATTTTCTACATTGAGTTGATTCATAAATTTTTTCTACAATGAAAAATAAATGTAGCTAATTCATACCATAATTGTTCCCTATCATCGCTATGAAGTATTGTGATCATATGTTACACAAGAAATGAATATAAACCATCTTATTTCAAAATTGAATACCAAAGAAAGTAAAAGAATATTTGGTTATACCATATGTGTTTATAGTTAGAATAAGGACTCGCTATTCTCTATTATTATCGTTAGAATGCAATAATGTTTACCTGTTTCCCAATAATGTCTGGAGATGGATAATTAGTTATTCTTCTTGATCTGTGAAATTTCTGCATCTAATCCCTGGTCTTAAATAATTTTTCCATCTCGGCCTGCAACTCTTGCTACATCTCATTAATCCTGGAATAATATCAATGGATTAATTAGTATCTATTGTTAGAGAATGATGACTGAAAATTAAAACATAAAAAAAATTGAAACTTCAAAAAAGAAATAAATGTTGAAACATATTTGTTTATGCTTGTTATAGGTATGTCATACAAAAGAATATCTAGATCGCATTGTGCAAATAGCTAGTGAAGCTTTATATACTTCATAGATTCGTCTAAGTCAAGAAAGAAATAGATAAATAAATGATACTGGTATAAACATACCCTGTTCCTACAATGAATGAGCAAGGAACCATCTCCACCCATCCGTCTATATTTACGCTGCAGATTCAAAATATAAGTCTAGATATAGTTCTCATGCGAATATCAGTATCTAAAATTTATATTTATAATAGAAGAAACATGATTACATGATTCTTTTACATTCGAACTGAAAATACAAGCGCAAGTTCGACATTTCTCAAATTGACAATCAATAATATCAATATTCTATAATACCAAAATTCTAAACTGCATATGCAAATAAAAAAAAGAAGCTTAATTTCTTAAATATTGATCTCTATAGTTTTGCAAATCCAATTTCAATTCACCCATCTAATTATTGCCATGACAGCCACTCGGCAGATTATGTTTGGGAGACTAGTGAGGAGAAACAAAATTTTAGTATCGTCTTTATTGAGTGATATAAAATTAAATTATTGTTCTTCCTTTCAGTCTCACTCAATAAACCAATAAAAACAAATGTTTTGTTGATGCCGTGAATTTGATAAGTCCATAAAGTAACGCGAGCAATACTTTGATACAAATATTTGTATCAAAGTTTTGATGCAAGCCTTCCAAATTTTGAAAGTGTACTAAAAACAAAACACATTTCTTTTTATATTAGTTAATAAAACAGAATTTTTACAGAGACATTTGTATCAATTTTTTTTTCATGTAATTCTTAGATTGCAAATGATAGAGAAAAGTTTTGATACATCATATCAAATAAATAAGAGCTACATCTTTCTGTACCAAAGTTTTATTCAAATTAGAGATGAGGATACCTACTTTTCATTGACATTTGAGGAAAACAACTTAAACTGCAATACAAATTAAAATTATAGAGTTAAACCTTACCGCAGCATTACACCTGAACCAGCAGATAGCCTGATGAATTCCTAGAGTATTTGAAGGCAAAAGCATGGAGAAATTGGCCTAGTTTTAGCGACCGAGATTAGTAAAACTTTTTACATGAATGTTACCCTACCTTAGAATCTGACTTGATCAAAACCTCTGATACAAACAGTACTTACTGTATAAGTCTCATCCCCTGAAAAATTCACAACATTTTATCATAAATCACTCTTATACAGGATGCGCTTGGAATGAAACCGTTGTACGCTTGGTATCAGTACATGATACTAAGTGTGCACTCATTCACTCCGGAGATATCGAAACCTTCAATGAATCGAAGATCTCTAGGTCGAACTTTCTCTACAGCAAACCTTGTGTATTCTTCAAATATCGATGAAAGACACCAGTTCTGAACCTTCTTATACAACCAACAAGGCAACTAGTGCGATGCTGTGCTTATTACACCGTACAAAAGGAATGAGATTGTAACTCTTATACTGTAGTGCAAAAACCATTGACATATTGCTGAATGCAGCAACAATCCATGGATAATTTGACAATATGAAACAAATTATAATGGCCTTTACCTTCCCTCTTTTACAGTGGATCAGAACTAGGTGATTCCTTACATCTAAAGTGGAAAAGAAATAAAGATTAACATATGAATGAATAATTTAGATTAGTATATAGTTAGAGAAAGATTGATTGTCTTTTGTGTCAGTTTTGGTACCAAGTAAAACTTTTAGTGCTGCAATGATAGTTTCCTTGGGCATTTCAACTAGAGGGTCCTTCATAATCGATGTCAAGTCATGAGTGTAACGACCCCAAATTTCATAAGTATTTAAATTTATAATTAATTGAGTTTTTGAATTTAAATAATTTGATTTAAATTTGAATTCAAGTTTGGAATTGAATCCTATGATTTGAAACTAGGGATTAAAGATGATATAAATGTGTTTATATTAAGTTATACCATTTAAAAGTATAATTTTGAGAATTTAGATTTAACCCAAGGATTTCCACTCGTATGAATGAATCAGATTTTCTGAAATAAAACTGTTTGTTTTTAAATGATAAAAGCTTTCATATAAGAAATGAAATTCTAATTTAGTTAAAGGAATTTCAAGATTGAATTGAAAAAATGGTTTTCCAAGTTAAGGATGAATTCTTTTTGAAAGCTATGAATAAAATCTGTTTATTTTTAACAAATTTAAAATGATGAATTGTTTAACCATTTGAAATGAAATTGTTTCGGAAGCTATAAGTTAAATCTTTGATTTAAAGATTTAACGAATTAATTAAATTGAATTGGGAATCGATTTGGAAAATCTGTAAATGAATCTGTGAAATTCAGTTGAACTTTGTGAATTAAATCTTTTTGTTTAAAAAGATTAAAATGGTAATCGATTGAAACCATTTGAGAAGAAAGTTTGGGTTTAAGTTGTGACTTAATTGAAATTCCAATATCCATATGTTTTTAAATATTGCGCTCACTATTCGGTTTAGCCGGGAGAGGACCTTTGTGTCACATAACCCATTCCGAATAAGTGATTCGACGTTATGGATAGCATTTGAAGACCGGTGATGAAGACCGGATATTTTTCGAAAATGAAAGGACAACCTGTCGAATGTCTCTACACTGAGTTGCTCCGGTATAGAGATTTATATCACTCTTTTGTGACGGGAAGTCCGGACGTGATTGAGAATTATCCGGATTTGCAAGGGCTTCGTGAGAAGTGCCTTCGGTTCTGTTCGATCCCGAAACAGACTTGTATGGATACATGTCTGACATTACACTTTGAGATATAAAGCCGATTTCTTTCAAATACATTTCTGTTGGTGGCGGAGAATTTATTCTCTTAGCTTAACACCCTTCTCTGAGACGTATGAGCTCAGAGGTTATGTAGTTGAAGTTTATCAGCGATATATCCCAATTTGGTAATGTGACATGCTGAGTGTTGCTGTGTGATGATCAGTGTTTGATCATTTGTGATATGATCATTTGTTTGATCATTTATCTTTGTGATCATAGGTTGATCATCTGTTGACCCAAAGCATGGCTTCGTGACAAAGCGTAGCTTTGTGGACGAGACTTCGTCAGGGCCTCACAACCCGAAAATGGTCGAAACAGGATCGTTGCGGCAAGGTTATGAGGGTCGCGCCCTTTAGGGTATGTCATTTCCTTCTGGAAAGGGGTGGTATAATGGTATGGAGCCCAGATACTTACTCATGTGGATACACTTTCTTTATGATGTGTGATGTTGGATACCGAGCTCGGATAAAGGTCCCAAAGGACCGGGAGGTGGCATATTCGTGAGTTACCTGTTACAGGGGTAACCCGGCCTTGTTTGGCAGAGAGCAGTTTGTCTCTCGGGACGTCCCGCCAGAGGCGTTCCCATGCGGCGGAAGGAAGTTCCTTAGCCTGACCATTTGTGGGAAATCCATTTCCCAATACGGAACTTGTACGGTATTAGTTGTAGAACCTGCCATTTACTTATGGTGGCGCCCCACTGTTTAAATGGTAGCTATAGTAGGCATAGTTCGGAATGTCTATGCTGGCTAAGATTAATATTATACTTTCAAAATGGTTTCCACTATGCACTAGTAATAATATCCAATGTTTTGCGTAGTAAGCATCTTTGACTATCATAAGAAGAAATCTCCTCCAATTCTGCGTTTGCATTGTGTGTGTGGCGGGAGGTCTTATGGTAGTTTCATTTTCTAAAAGCATTGCGGATTTCAATGTTTAAAATTCTTTGTTGTTTGTTTAAAGATAAACTGTTTTTGTTGCTCACACCAGTCCCATGACTGATCCGGAGTTTATTGTTCCTTTCCTAAACTCTGGGTGCTCATAATTTCCTACACGAGCAGTCTAGAGTTGGGGTTTTCAGATATTCAGGTTTAGTAGATTTTCTGGAGTTGGTTCAGTCTTTGGATCAGACTGCACTGGCCTATCTTTGTGCCTCGTTATTGGGAGTTCGAGCTATTTCTGGATCGTGCTTTGGAGATGAAGATTATTCGCTGCTGATGTTATCTATTTTTTTCTTTTCCGCTGCTATTTCTTGTATCATATCTCTGATATATATTGATATCTGTTGCATCATTCTGTTGTATCAGATTTTGTATCTGTCATTGTATCAATGTTATATATATTGGTATATTCTTTTTCTTCCGCTGTGTTATTTACTTAATTGTGTTATAGCTCCGGCGAATCGGATTTGAACGGTCGAATCTGCGGCATTCTAGTACAATGTGAAGTACGGATGTTGATTTTCGAGCGCGAAAACCCGATACGTTACAATGAGTTTAGTTTTCTACTAAATTTAGCGGTCGGCAAGAACGACGGAAGGATAGTAGAAAAGTCTAAAACAAAATATATCAACCGCATAAGTATATATTTAAACTTTAATACAATACCTGTTCAGTTGTCTACCTGCTCAGCTCCCTTCTCCTGCCTAATCTCTTTCGCTGTAAAATTTAAACTATTTTAATTCATATTCATTAGTGAAATGCAAATGATTGCTCGTTCGCTTTAGGAAGGGAAAAAAATTTATTTTTAAAGCTAAAAGAGGAAGGAAGAATCCAAGCAGCGTAGAAACGAGAGCAGATGACATATTCTAGTTCTATACCCATTATATCATTGCTGCCTTTTCTTGGATAGTCAGGATAGATAATGAAATTACAATCATTAACTTCTCATCTGTCGATAATGACATAAACAATTCATAATTAATTCCTACACAAATGTCATAGTAGTTTGGAGGGTGTAAGCAAAAGCAACGATTTTATATTCCGATGGATTTACCTTGAATTTGCTTTAGCAATAAAATGACATTTGTATAGAACCTGTGTCTTGATAATTGTATTGTATTTTGATTAACGAATTTTGTAACCTTCTAATTTTTTATCAATTTTTGGAACATTACTTAGCAGTTGCTATATTGGCTAATGTAGGTTATAAAATGTTATAATACCATATCATATTTTGCAAGTTATGTGCTTTTCCTGGCATATGTGATTGATCAGCTACATCGCTACCTCACCAAAATAACCAAGAAAACTACTTGATTTGAAGATTTTAGTTGTAAAACAAGATTATAAAAGCATTAATTTAGATCTAATTCAGACATAATAAACAAGAACAAGCAGTCCTATCATGTGAATAGAAGAGTTATAGAACAACAAGCTGATATGATTAACAATTACTATTTTCCGACTAAAGAAGCTACACAACAGATACTAGGAGGCTGGTCTATTTGAACGGTTAAGCAGTGAGTAAGAAATCAAACTGAATCTAATAAATTGAAACAAATAATCAAACAAAATTGAACTAATTTGGTTGTCGAATAATCAATTATAACTAAGATTCAAGAATATTTATAATTTGCACTTGTTCCTTTTGGGGGTTTAACAATCAATCAGAGACGGTATGCTTTTATAATTTACGCACCTATTTATAATTTTAACAATCAATCAGAGACGGTTGCGAGCGAATCAAAATTCGAAAAACAAAATGAGCTTGCCCATGGCATCAGCGGTGGCGGAGAGAATGTTCTACTGGCCAAGGCAGTAGTGCGCTCTGAAACGAGGAAGAAACTTGATGTAATGAAAGTCGCAACTCACGAGAATACCTCACTAAATTGGCCATGATGTTAAGCCGCCGTAGGGAAGACAAGTGAGAAGAAGAGTGCTAGCCGCTAGGTTTTGATGTTGACGAAGTTGAAAAAGTGGCACATGTGCTGAGCCACTACCGAGAAGCAAGTCGCGATGAAGGTAGAGAAGCAGCACATGTTGATTTGGGATTCGGGATTTGGGATCGTAAAACATGCAATTAAATGTGAATCAGAGCTTAGGATATGGAGTAGAACGGCTGAAGTTCGGTAACTAGAGATGGGGATTGGAAGAGAACGTCGGTTAGGGTTATTTTGTTTTGGGAGGGAGATGAAAATTGTTAAGTGTTATTTGGGAGGGAGACCAAATTGGTCAAGTGTTTTTGGAGGGAGACGCAAATTTTGGGGCCAAAACGTTACACATGTACCGTACAAAACGAAAGGACAAATAATTAAAGGTAAACATTAACGCTTTAGAATAATGCGTTATTGAATGGCGTTATTAATAACATGTTTTCTTGTAGTGGTAAGAAACTACGTACAAACTTTCTGCCATCTCATTTCTGTCTTCCTCAAATCAGAAACTTTCTCTTCCACTATTGCTCCTCCTCTCTTTCTCCAATGCTCGTCCTCTCTTTCTCCAATCTCCTAAAACTCAAATCCTCCTCTTCCCTATTCCTTTCCTCCTCTCTTCTCTTTCCCTATTCTCTCTCTCTCTTCCTCTCCTCCTTTGCTTGGCTGAACTTCTTCCGCTAAAAAGAAAGAGAGAAAGAGAAAAAAATAAAGAAAAGAGAAGAGAAAAAAAATAGTTTTTGAGTCGTCATATTCGCGTGTGTGATAGCTTGGATCTTGTGTTGGTTGCTTGTGATCTTCATCTCCATCTTGTTTAAATAGTTGTCACCTTTCTTAACCACGAAAGGTGAGAAATCACTCACGATTAATATTCTTACGAATAAGTGAATGTATATCATAGGAAATGACTTGGAAATGTTTGTTTAGTTAGGAATTTTTTTAACTTATAATTATATGGTTTGATATGATTTTATATGTTTACTATGTGGTATTTAACTTGACATATGATATGATATGATTCACTATATGTTACATGTTTTGCTATGTTAACCATATGACATGATATGCTATTTCGATACATAATAGGTTATGTTATGTCAGTAATATGTTAAATCACATATATGTTATGTTAGTAATATATTAAATCACACATATGTCACGTATATTATGCTAATTTATTGTCAAGTATATTTTGCTAATTTATTGTCAAGTATATTATGCTTATTTATTGTCATGTATGTTATGCTTATTTATTGTCATGTATGTTATGCTAATTTATTGCATGTATGTCATGCTAATTTATTGTCACATATGTTATGCTAATTTATTTTCATATATGTTATGTTAATTCATTGTCATAGATGTTATGTTAATTTATTGCCACGTATGTTATGCCAATTTATTGTCACGTGTGTGATGTAATTTATTGTCATGTATGTGATGCTAATTTATTGGCACATACGTCATGCTAATTTATTGCCACATATGTTATGCTAATTTAATGTCACATATGTTATATTAATTTATACGTCACAAATGTTATGTAAATTTATATGCCACATATGATATGTCACCTTTATATATGTTATGTTAAATTTTATGTTACATATTTGTTGTGATATGATATATGTTATGATATGAATGATATGTTATGCATGTGATAGGTTATTTATTTATTTATGCAAATCACACTACAAGCTCCCTTTGTATGTTAGTTAGGAAATCAATGTGGGTTGAAATGATACATACCCGAACGATCTGAAGATTAAGGAAAAATCATTATGGGTTGAAATGATAGACTCGAGCGATTTTATGGATTTTATATTAATTCGGGATTGCGGTTTGAAATGATATATAACCGTAAAATATTAAATTGCCGATTGAAATGATAAATATCTGTACCACTTGATCCTAGGGTAGAGAATTATATACGGACACCGGATTGGTTAAATTAAATGATTTAAAATCCTTAAAATTTTTGAATTTAATTAAATGATATTTGGTCATAAAATTTGATTTATATAAATTGAATTATTGAAAAATCAAGTTTTATGTTAAAATGTGAATTGGTTTAAAGGAATTGTTTTAAGAAATTAAATTGAAATTTTAAAGGTCGAATTTGAGATATAAGTGAAATTTGTCACAATTGAGTTATTTGAGTTGTTGGAAATGTAACTTTGAAATGTATTGAAATTGGAATAATTTAAAGTGATATTTGAACATGGATTGGAAGCGATATTGAATTAAATAATTTATTGAGAATTGGAATTTTTAAATCTGAAATTTTGTTTTGGAAATTGAAAATAGTCAAAATGTGTTGAAATGTAATAAATAGTTTAAATTGATATAAATTTCATACTCATGTTTAATATAAACTGTTTTAAAAACATACCATTTCAAGACTTTAATTATTAAGATTTTTGAACTATTAAACTATTTTAACCTATATTAACTATATTAAATCATTTTAACTTATTTTAAACCATTTATATTTATTTTAAACAAATTAACTCATTTTAACTTATTTTAAATCTAATTAATCTATTTTAAAGCTATTTAATCTATTTTAATTATATTTAATCTATTTTAAAAATTCATTAACTATCTTAAATCAATTTAACAGTATCTTTAATCTATAACTATTTTAGAGTATTTTAACTATTTATAACTATTTTAACTATTTATAAAAAAAATTAAACTATTTTCTAAATTTCCGGACTAAGTAAAGTAGATGTGTCTATATTCAATTCATTGTTTTAAAAGAGGGGTAAATGATGTTATAACCAACTTTGGGATTTAAAATGTTATAATAAATTGAATATGACGATTTTGAAGTAAGGATTTAACCTACTTTGGAAATTTGATTTTGAAGAAATTAGGATTTTGGAAACGACATGATTTGAAAGTGAACATGGTTTGAAGTGAATATGATTTCGACAGAGATATGATTTGAAATTGAATGTGATATTTTGATATAAATTGTGAATTGATTTTTGAAACGTAAAAGAACCATCCGGTGTGTAATAAGCGATTTGTTGTTAAAGTGACCGGGATCGAATATTGTCATACTCTCTGCCAATACCGAAAACCACTTTAACAACCGTGTACATGGTGGACATTCCAGAAATGAAGTAGGATGGTTTGGTGAACGATTTCTGTATGAGGTATGACGTGACCCTGACTTCCGTGAGTCAGCTTAGATGTGACTAAAATCAGGAGCCATGCCGGGCCAAGTGAGGTCATTCCTCCTATCGGGCACATTTATTCGATACTATATTCTGATTTTGTGATTGTTTTGGTGGCCACCCCTCGATTTTTGATATGGGAGTGTGTCCGAGGTGGGCGGTAGTAGCTACTATGTGTTACCACCAGTCCGGATCCGCAAACGGTATATTTACCCTGGCATTTCCTCGTGTGCCGTGTTCACATGCCCTAGAGCGCCTTCTACGAGTTTGTTTTGTACCATACCCATGGAGTGCCCTCTGATAGCCTTCCGGATTACGGGGGGAGTTATGGTACTGTATAGACTGTGAGAATATATAAAATGTGTTAAGGGGGATATGGGTAACGCCTTAACACTATTTTAATACTTGACTTTATTGTAGACACTATTATAATAGCATATTGTACTACATAGTAGATAGTTTAACGGATCCTTAGGAGATGTAAATCCCGAACATATCTTAAGTTATTGCACTCATGTTAGACACTGGATAGGAGATGTCAAACCCCCTAAACATCTTCGATGCCGTTTACACTCATATTTATTTACTGTTAATTTAACTTATATAAGAATGTTAATCCTGGCTCGAGCGTTTTGTTTTTGCTTTATGCTCGGGTTAGCCTGAGCATTTCAGGATTTGAAGACCTTATTTCTAAAGGACGAAGACGAATATTGTATTGTTATTATTTATTATATTTCACTGCATCATGTATTCCGCTGCATTATTTATTATTCTCTGGTATGTGTAACTCTGACATGTGTTGTATAAGTATAATCAAATGTTTTGTAAAACAGCTTCATGAACTGTTTATTTGATTATTATATTTTGTCATTCCACTGCAAGATTCTGTTTTGTTTTTTCTTTCTCTGCTTTTTCTTATTTACCCAAATAATAATCTGCCCTTCTGTATAGTTTGAGTCAACATGTTTGTCTGCTTGAACCATCCAAAAAGGCGGGATGTTACATCTTCCCCACACAAATGGGAATATCACAGAGTACATATGGAAAAATACTATATCGAGGATAAGTAGATATTTCACTTTGAACTATTCCTAGTTAAAACTTATCAGATGTACTTAGCTAATCGATGAACTATTTCATCTTGAACCGTCAGCCGTTTGTGTATAACTAGACAAGAAGTCTTAAAAAGCATCATTTCCCTTCACATCCAATCTTTTGATTGTGTTCATTTTGGTCCTAAACAAATTTGGTTCTACACGTATATTTAGAGAATTTAAGCCTTAATATTCTCATAGAACCAGTCCAGCTCACACAAACATAGGTGATCACATCCATAAAGAGTACTCTACTTATACTCCATTTGATGATTTTAAGATTGAGACATCATTAAAAGCATAGCTTAACCATTTTAATACTTCTATAGGTATGCATTCTATTGTGCACCATTGGAATGGAGTAGGATTAAGTCCAAACAAACACATCACTTCTTGAGTTACTCAAAATTTGTTTACATATTGATCCAAGTTCATGGGATCTCCAGTCGCTAGGATGAGTTCTGTATAAGGTAGCTCTTTTTTGGTTTAGTCTTTTAAACCCCATTCCCCTCGATGCGCAGTCAATTTTCTCTCATGATAAACCTTTAGTAAATGGATCTACTAGATTATCATTAGTCCTTATATAATCAATGGAAATAGTTCCATTTGAGAGTAACTACCTAACTGTGTTTTGGCTTCTACACATGTCTTACATCTGTATTTTTTATCTACTTGAAATTTTGGAATTTTTTAGGTTCGCAAGTTTTTTCATTTTTCGAAAATTTATGTTTCCTAATCTATCATGCCATAATAGAGTTTCAAGCACAACCAAATAAGAAACTTCATTTTTATTCATTGCATAATCAGAATACATAGTATTTTTGCCGATTAAGGCCACATTTGCCCTAAACCTGCCATCACATAAATACCCCCTTTCTATATAAAATCTAGCCTCGGACAAAACCATCTTGTCTGACTCGATGACCATTCAGAAACTTCTTTGACAGTACAGATCCAGAGATTAGGATCTTGCGATTCTCTAGAACATGAAGCACTTCATTCAATGTAATAGTTTTTCCAGAGGTCAATTTGAGGATAACCATGTCACTGCCCTCAATCATGGAAACTGTAGAATTACCCATGTAGAATTTTTCTTCCTGATCGAATTTGTTGTAAGTGGAAAACATGGTTTTATCAGAACATACATGTCAAGTAGCACCTGTGTCAAGCCACCACTATATAGGTTTCTGAACCAAATTGCATTCTGACACAACTCCAGAAAAGTTAGACTCATCCACTTCCATGTTGTCCACTATATTTGCCTCCGATTTGTTCTCCTTTGTATATCTACAATCTTTAGCAGCGTGTCCCGTCTTGCCACAAACCCAATAGTTGCCATTAAACTTCTTGGACTGCTTATTTTCGTTGAATTTCTTTTCTGGCATTATCCTTTTCTATGAGATATTCTTCTTTTTGTTATTTATGAAGTGTCCTTTCTTCTTTAACCCTTATATAACATATGCCTCCATGTTTTTTTGTTGTGTAGTCTCGTGGTTATCTGCCTCTATCTTCAGTCCAATGATGAGGTTTTGTAAAGAAATCTCCTTCTTTTTATGCTTTAGATAGTTGTGGTAGTCTATGCACGATGGAGGCAGCTTTCCAGTTATTGCTTCAACCAAGAAAGATTCTTCAACTTTATGGCTTTCTGATTCAAGTTCATGAATGATAATTTGTAGTTCATGCGGTTGAGTTGTCATAGATTTAGAGTCTACCGTCCTGTATTCTATGAATTTATCTACGATGAATTTCTTCAAACTGATATTCTGTGTCTTGTATTTTACGGCAAGTGCATTTCAGAGAGCCTTTTCTGTCAGATAAGGCTGATACACTTTGTGCAGCATCTTGTTGACACAATTTAAAATGTAATTCTTGCATAGGAAATCTGAATGGTTCCATGCATCAATAGCCAGAAACACATCTTTGTGTGTTTCTCAAATTTCGCCTAATTTTCGCACTGGTTCCTCCTCTTCGATATACCTTTGCAGACCCAGTGTACTCAGACAGAACAGCCTATGTTTTGCCAAGTTTGGAAATTATCACGAACTCCTTTGAACAGATCAGGTTTGTTATATGTTGATAACTCAATTGCTGCCATTTCTGTTTCAGTAAAAGCAGTAAAGTTTTAAGATATAGAAGGATGTATTACCAAAATAGTAAATAACATCAAAAACACAATGTAAGAATTGAACGAAAACATGCACACAAATGCAAAATAATAAGATACTGATATAAAATAGTAAGAAATTCTAAGGCTTGCCTTAGCAGTCTCCTTAAAACATTATTTGCAAAGTTTCCTAAGATACAACAGAATAATCTACACGAGATTGTAATGAGTATGTCTACTCTGTGATTTGATGCTTTGATTTGAGAACAAAATAAAGATGAAAAAGATGTAGAAAGAGGGATGAGGAATGTGATCAGTATTCCTCTCCTTTTATAGCCTTCAACGGCTGATTCCGCTCAGAAGGTCGTGTTAGTTCTTTTGAATTAAAGAGTCATCTGCAACACCCAATAGTTGTTTCTTTTTGTCAGTCATTTGCAACACCCAACAGTCGTTTTTGTTAATCAGTCATTTGCAAGGATAACATTCGTTTATGTTCGTCAATTATTTGCAACGCCAAACACTGGCATCCGCCATCACCAACAGTCGTGTTATTTGAAATAGTCATGTCCGTTCATCATTAGTTGCGTTTGTTTGAAAAAACAACCTTTCAAAATAGGCTTTGTTTTTTCTAGCAAAAAGATAGTAACACATTAGACCCAAACCCGGTCGTTCCGTTAGATGGGCAAGCATTGTGCAAGGGTGTGTGCTTAAACCATGGCCATATAGGTCCTTCCCCTCGCACAAAATTGCCTGACCCTAAGGGCCAATATAGGGTTATGGGAAGGAGTATATAAACATGAAAACTTCTTTGTTTTTAAGGATGTGGACTATATCTTCATTCACTTATGCAAGGTTCACTAATAATCCCTCACATGAATGACGACATATGTCTCCCCTACACAAAAAGGAATATCGTAGAGTACATATGGAAAAATACTATATCGAGGATAAGTAGATATTTCATTTTGAACTTTCCTTAGTTAAAAATTATCGGATATACGTGGCTAACCGGTGAATTATTTCATCTTGAATCGTGTCACGACCCGCCTTCCTATGCCCAGGAAAACGCATCGTTATGAAGAAAGAAAGGGATAGAAGAAGAAAAGAAAAGAAGAAAGAACAACAACACATCAAAAATCTCACAGCGGAACGAGAAATATGTTATATCACATAAGATATTACATAGTATCATATACATCAAAGTACACAACTTATACATCACAGAATAGACAGTTATAAACTTCTGTCTACTATACAACACAAGTACATCAGTACAATACATCATACATAGCGGAAACTCTATATATCTACACGCTGAAGCCTCCTGCTCCACAGCTCCTCCAGAATTCGTCAAGACTAACCTGAATCCCTCGACTACTCAATACAATATTGAGTACCCAAGAGTTTAATAAAACAGAAAATAAACACTTGGGTCAGACATGGGTCTGGTGTGAGTAAACGGTTAAATTGCTTAACTTTGAAAACCTTTGAAAACAAAAGTATCACGTAAGACTCCCCACACATAAACATGGGTAAGTTTTTACCTTACGCTAACTAAAACATTTGATAGGAAATCCGATTGTATTATAATAGGGTCTAGGGTTTTCAAGTAAATTACAGAAATAGCTGAAATGCTTACATCTCACATTCCAACATAGTTGGGCACAACTAATACGTACGGCACTTATTGGAGTTTGGATTCCATACAATGGCAGGGCTACTGGGGTACCGCCCGTCACAGTAACGTCCTAGGCTTTTCAACCTTCAGCAACGGTTCACGACCGGTAGGCTTTTCAACCATCCCAGCCCCGCTGTGGCTCACAGTGATACCTCGGGTTTGCTTTTACGGCCACCCTCTCGAGTCGCAACCAACCCCAAAAGGCCTTATACTACCCCCGGGGACATGTAGGGGTAAGAGTCTCCCGTTCGCCACCTAACGCAAAGCGAGAACCCCCTATCACGCTGTAATGTAGCAAACCCGATCCCGGTCTCATCGAAATCCAAAACGTATCTTTTAAGGCCAAGTTGTTTAAAGGTTTAAACATTTAAACTTATATACATAATGATATAAAAACAGATAAATGAATCACATTATCACAATAGATAATTCATATCAACATTCATTTCACAAAGCAGCCTATCATATATCAGAGATATCCAAATCATCCAATATCAACCAATCACCCAATATCAATCATCCAATATTAACCAATCATTCAAAAGCAGAATTGATTAATTCCAAATCAATTTAATTAACCTTTAATTAAATTAATTACTATCCTTTAATTACTTGGATTACCTTAATCCTGCTTACTAGCATTAATTAATTACAAATTAATTAATTAATCATCTCTTAATGATCTTCCCTAATTAATCTTCCTTGATTAATTATACTTTAATTACATTCAAGTAATTATTCTTAACCATATACAGTAATTAACCTTTAATTACTATCATTAATTACAATAATTAATGAACCTTCATTAATTAATTAACTATAATTAATTATATTAATCCTTAATTAATTACAATTAATTAATCATACTTAAATTAATTGCTTTTATTAATCAACCTTGATTAATTAATAATCCTCTAATTACTTCATTAATTAATTACCTTCTAGTTAATTAAATAATTAATCTTTAATCAACTACATTCATTAATTTACCTTAATTAATCATAAACAGTAATTAATAACTTGTAATTACTTATCTTAATTAATTAACTCCTTAATTAATTATATTAACCTTGATTAATTAATCTAATTAATTAATCTTTAATTACTCCATTAAGTAATTATTAATCAATTTAAATTAACAAATAATCCTTAATTAATTACTTTATTAATTAATTACTTTTAAATTAATTACACTTAGTAATTAATCTTAAATTAAACACATTTAACTAATCACATTAATTAATTAACTAAAATAATTAAGTAATTAACTCTTAATTACTTACATAAGTAATTATCTTCTAAATACTTCATTAAATGATCTCTCTTAACTAATTTCATTAACAAGTAATTAATCCCATCATTAAATAATTCTTAATTCTTTAATTAATTAATCCATAATTAATTAACTTTAAACAATTAACTTAATTAATTCCTTAATTGATTACAACAAGTGATTACTTCAACTAATTACTTCCATGAATAATTTACTCCTCCTGATTACTTTAAGTAATTATTCATAAATTACTTCATTAAGAAATTTACTCACTTAATTATAAATTGATTATCTTGAATGAATCCCTCAATCTCTAATTCATTTATTTATTAATTACATTCATTTCCACTAATTACTTCATTAAGTAATTATTCTTAATTTCAAATAGTAATTAACCTTTAATTCAATTTATTTATTAATTGCCTTAATAAAATTTCCATCTTTAAAAATAAACTTTTCATTTAAATCACATATTAAATTCTACCATTAAACTCCATTTAAACATTTAGAAATAATTTTATATTTGAATAAAATTTTACCTTTAAACAAAACAATTTAAACCCATAATTTTATATGCACTTAAAATCTTGAATATCCATTCAAACATGCTTAAATAGATTAAATAAAACAATAATTTAACTTTGGAAATTCCAAATTTCATATCTTTTAAACTTATTTATTTAAATATAATTTAAATCTAATTTAACATTTCTTTATAATTACTTTGAATATAACATTAACTTGAAACTTGTTTTTACTTTGCCTTTAGACTTTGAAACTTTTTGAAAAGCTTGTTTACTTTCTTTAATAACCTGGTAATGTTTTTCTTTAGATTTTAAAACCTGGAATACTTTTAAATTTAAACCAGATTTTTAAAACAAAAACAACTCGAGTCTAAACAAAAGAAAACCCGAGTAAACCCACTAAAACCCCTGCGTCTTCCCCGAGTCTTTCCCACGCATGCCTGCTTCGAGTCGCACACGAGACCCACACGAGACAAATCCTGAATCGCCTTCTTCTCCCATGCTATCCACAACATACCAGAACGAACAGCGTACACGTGCACGTGGTGCACGTCCACCAACGATTTCGTCCTCCGATGATCATCGCGGCGCCAGTCCACAGTTACGCGAACCCATGCGAACCCAAATGCGAATCCAGATCGAACGTAACTCCATCGAATCGAATTTAGACCATCTCGATCAAAACTGGGAAACTGCCATGGCTAGAAACTGCTTCCTTCCCATCGCCTCCAAACTCGTGATCATCCATCCACTTCACCGATGCTTCGTCACATCTTCTAGCTTGTATCCCCACTAATGCGAACCACTCCGGTCCTCCATAACCATCGCGAGAGCCCTCTGACAGCATCGTTTCAAACTTTTCTCTAGAACCCTAGTTTGATCGAATACGATCAATTTAGACATTGGAAAAATTCAATTATATTTTTCCCATCCTCTCCAATACTAAAGCAAGCTTCGATCAAGAAATTACCTCCGATCATCAGGTTGATCAACTACAATTGACGAAAGTACCAAATTCGTTCATCTCGACATATCTCACTAAATACTTGCTTAAAAATCTTGATTTGATTTCCAAAATTCATCAATTTACAATACGAATTTGTTTATATAATTCAAACTTGATTTCCAGATAATCAAATTTTGACCTGCCTTTGATTCTCTCTGTATATTTTCAAATTTTGAATTAATTTCTAATTATGAAATCCTAAAACTATTTTTAGAATTAACATTATGCTATAATGATTATTTTTCATTCATAGATCAGAACTTAATTCTGATTTCAAGACCAGATATGAATTTTTAAAAGGTAAATCAAGTATAAGGAAGTAACAGAGACATCTTGCATATATTCAGATATACACATATATAACCAAAGCAAATTCATCACATATTTCAGATAAGATAAATCAATGCAAATCATATTATAATTTCCTATACAAATTTATCACATGCATCCATATAATCACAATTTAAAACTGTTTTTAAAAGAAATTTACTCACCTTTAAAATAAGAACAGAAAGCATATGGTCCAGGCTTTTAAACTTTTAAATCTGAAAAATACTTTTGCTTTGCTGTTGAAATCCTTTGCATGCTTGATTTGAGTCTATAGCTTGAAATTGAAATTACTTGATGAAGCTTAAATCTTTGTTTTGCTGTAGCTTAATTCAGGTTTCATTTGATTTCCAGGTTTGATTATTATTGTTTTCAGGATTTGTGTGATTTTTCTTTTTAGAGGAAGATAGAAAAGATTGTGAGGAAGAAGATGTTCGAACTGAGAAATGAAGAAAACCAGATTTCTCTCTAACACATGATATTTTGTATCATTAAATTAATTTAATTCAATATTAAAGAAAATAA
Source organism: Allium fistulosum (assembly GCA_030737815.1). Taxonomy (NCBI): domain Eukaryota; kingdom Viridiplantae; phylum Streptophyta; class Magnoliopsida; order Asparagales; family Amaryllidaceae; genus Allium; species Allium fistulosum. Next base: position 590,385,522 of record CM060905.1, on the reverse strand, counting down.
AATCTTGCCACTTGTTTATTTTATAAATTGGACAAATGTGCATGTACATCCATTTAGCTTACAAGTGTCTTTAATCATGTTAATATGTTTACACATATTACTTAAGTGTTTTTAAATAAATTTTATTTAATTTAAATGTAAATATAAACTTACTTTTTAAGTTACTTTAATTAATAAATGTTAGTTTACCTTTAAAAGAATATATGTTAAAACTAATTATAAATATAAATAAATTCCTTATACATGTATTTTAAAATCTAGAACATTTATATAACCATTTAAAATTTAACACTTTAAAGAAAACTAGAATAAAACTTTGATTAAACCCTTTTTTTTTAAACTATCATATTTAAAATAAACAATTATCTTATATTTTGAAAACAATTGAATTAAACTTAAATTATCTTTTGAAAAATATTAATTTTAAAACAAAGCTTTAAATCACAATTCATACATATATATTACAAATTTGAAAATTCATCTTTAAAACAAAACAAAAGATATTTCCATTCACAATATATATCAAATATATATATTATAAATAGAATAAGATTTTATTAGCTTTAACAAACAAATCTTATTAATATTGCCAAATTAAGTATTTATTATTTACCTTTAAAAGATTAAATTAACCAATTTAAATTTAAATTACATAGGATAATTATCAATACAGATTATTAAATTTATATTGCCCAAAATCCCGGGATATCACATTCCTCCCCCCTTAAAATAATTTCGTCCCCGAAATTAAAAGCAAGGTTAATTTAATAATCCAGCAAAGATTTTAATTTTAAACAGCAACCACATACATATCATCCAATTCCTAACAACCAAAGCAACCAATCAAACAGTCAAACAAACCTAACTAACTATTCTGATACAAATCAGGATAGACTTCATAACACTATCTAGAGTTTCCTCGGATATAAATCACCGGGAGACCCGCTCTACAGAATCTAAACAAACTACACCCCATAATCCAGAGCTTCCCTTATCTCTAGATCCATTAATCTGAACAGAATATCAGATCACACCCAAGTCCAGCTCAAACTTCCAAATCCATCTGAACTGTAGATCCTATAACCAGCGATGAATCATACACGTACTCCCTCAGAGATACGTGAAATACAATGAATTCCAACTATCCAAACTGGCCATTCAATCCTGTAGATCAAAGAACTACTTCTCTCGAGAACACAGGAAAATCCAAAATACTTCAGTGCTAGCTTCCAGACTTACCAATCTTATAGCTTTATAATCGGAGAAAAACTTAAACAATTTCCAATCTCCAACTCCGAATTCCAAACTCCTTGTCTCATATCTGCATAACTCACTAGACGATTCCTAGGCTACCTCATCTCTTCCTGATCAGCTTAACCTTCGCTGATGCTTCTTGAAACAATTCTGGACCAAGAACAAAATGATCTCTAGATCCTATCAACAAGATGATCCTTCCAAAATTTGCTGAAATCCAAACTTGAAAAATAGATATGACCAATCCATTTTAAAAATTTCTGAGCTTCTACACCAACTCTTCTTTCTAGGAACCATCCTACTACCAGAATAACCACCGGTATCGCTTCTGGAATCAAGTCGATACGGAACTCAAACTCTAGATGCAGACAAACTTCTACTTCCTCGAAAACATCCAGAAAAATCTCTAACTACTTCAGTAGCTCCTACTTCCACATGAGAAACCTCCATCTCACACAAAAGATTACCCAAGATAAATTCCCAAACTAATCGCAAGTCACTTTTGCGATCCTACCTAGTTCAGATTCCAAAGAAACTGTTCTCTCTTTACTAATTAAAAAGAGTCTTAAGTTTTTCCAAACAAGGTTAACCCTTCAAGAAAGCCTTCACCATCTTCCCGGACTGCTGATAGAAGAACCACAAAGATTCTTGAACCATCGGAGAAACGAGCCACACTACTGCTTCCAAACTCTATCTCAGGGACACTGCTAAGCCAGAAAATCTTCTTGTCGGCACACAAACACTACCGAGCTGAAACTGCTATCACAGCTAATCAAAGACTTCTAATCCAAAGGCTCCTCGAGAAACTCGGACCCCAAACCAAACGCCAACAACTTACTCTTCTTAATCTTACTCCAAAAAGAACATCTCCTTCGGGAACATCCATAGATACTGTGTCTCATCATACAGCTGCCAAGATACCATCACTTGCTTCTGCACAACCGACAGATCCAAATTCTTGAAATTCTGCTCACCCGAGCTCAACCAAGCTTACACTTCAATAATGGACTCCGAATCTTGAAAAAGATTTCCTTCAGAGATCCAAGAAATTCTTACACCATACTGCCAAACTTACTCGAGACGGTATTGGGTTTACAGTCTCGATAGATACACTTCCAACCTCAACATATAAACTCCAACCATTGTTAGTCGTGTTACACACACCACCACCCTATCTACCTTTATAACTAATATTGGAAAACCCGAACAGGTAACCCAATAAATAGGTAGAATAAATATATATATATAGTTATATAAAAATTACAAATACGCGCTCTCAAGATAGACACCACTCCAGAGCCTAGGTATTCACTCAACCTACCGCTCTGATACCAACTGTCACGACCCGCCTTCCTATGCCCAGGAAAACGCATCGTTATGAAGAAAGAAAGGGATAGAAGAAGAAAAGAAAAGAAGAAAGAACAACAACACATCAGAAATCTCACAGCGGAACGAGAAATATGTTATATCACATAAGATATTACATAGTATCATATACATCAGAGTACACAACTTATACATCACAGAATAGACAGTTATAAACTTCTGTCTACTATACAACACAAGTACATCAGTACAATACATCATACACAGCGGAAACTCTATATATCTACACGCTGAAGCCTCCTGCTCCACAGCTCCTCCAGAATTCGTCAAGACTAACCTGAATCCCTCGACTACTCAATACAATATTGAGTACCCAAGAGTTTAATAAAACAGAAAATAAACACTTGGGTCAGACATGGGTCTGGTGTGAGTAAACGGTTAAATTGCTTAACTTTGAAAACCTTTGAAAACAAAAGTATCACGTAAGACTCCCCACACATAAACATGGGTAAGTTTTTACCTTACGCTAACTAAAACATTTGATAGGAAATCCGATTGTATTATAATAGGGTCTAGGGTTTTCAAGTAAATTACATAAATAGCTGAAATGCTTACATCTCACATTCCAACATAGTTGGGCACAACTAATACGTACGGCACTTATTGGAGTTTGGATTCCATACAATGGCAGGGCTACTGGGGTACCGCCCGTCACAGTAACGTCCTAGGCTTTTCAACCTTCAGCAACGGTTCACGACCGGTAGGCTTTTCAACCATCCCAGCCCCGCTGTGGCTCACAGTGATACCTCGGGTTTGCTTTTACGGCCACCCTCTCGAGTCGCAACCAACCCCAAAAGGCCTTATACTACCCCCGGGGACATGTAGGGGTAAGAGTCTCCCGTTCGCCACCTAACGCAAAGCGAGAACCCCCTATCACGCTGTAATGTAGCAAACCCGATCCCGGTCTCATCGAAATCCAAAACGTATCTTTTAAGGCCAAGTTGTTTAAAGGTTTAAACATTTAAACTTATATACATAATGATATAAAAACAGATAAATGAATCACATTATCACAATAGATAATTCATATCAACATTCATTTCACAAAGCAGCCTATCATATATCAGAGATATCCAAATCATCCAATATCAACCAATCACCCAATATCAATCATCCAATATTAACCAATCATTCAAAAGCAGAATTGATTAATTCCAAATCAATTTAATTAACCTTTAATTAAATTAATTACTATCCTTTAATTACTTGGATTACCTTAATCCTGCTTACTAGCATTAATTAATTACAAATTAATTAATTAATCATCTCTTAATGATCTTCCCTAATTAATCTTCCTTGATTAATTATACTTTAATTACATTCAAGTAATTATTCTTAACCATATACAGTAATTAACCTTTAATTACTATCATTAATTACAATAATTAATGAACCTTCATTAATTAATTAACTATAATTAATTATATTAATCCTTAATTAATTACAATTAATTAATCATACTTAAATTAATTGCTTTTATTAATCAACCTTGATTAATTAATAATCCTCTAATTACTTCATTAATTAATTACCTTCTAGTTAATTAAATAATTAATCTTTAATCAACTACATTCATTAATTTACCTTAATTAATCATAAACAGTAATTAATAACTTGTAATTACTTATCTTAATTAATTAACTCCTTAATTAATTATATTAACCTTGATTAATTAATCTAATTAATTAATCTTTAATTACTCCATTAAGTAATTATTAATCAATTTAAATTAACAAATAATCCTTAATTAATTACTTTATTAATTAATTACTTTTAAATTAATTACACTTAGTAATTAATCTTAAATTAAACACATTTAACTAATCACATTAATTAATTAACTAAAATAATTAAGTAATTAACTCTTAATTACTTACATAAGTAATTATCTTCTAAATACTTCATTAAATGATCTCTCTTAACTAATTTCATTAACAAGTAATTAATCCCATCATTAAATAATTCTTAATTCTTTAATTAATTAATCCATAATTAATTAACTTTAAACAATTAACTTAATTAATTCCTTAATTGATTACAACAAGTGATTACTTCAACTAATTACTTCCATGAATAATTTACTCCTCCTGATTACTTTAAGTAATTATTCATAAATTACTTCATTAAGAAATTTACTCACTTAATTATAAATTGATTATCTTGAATGAATCCCTCAATCTCTAATTCATTTATTTATTAATTACATTCATTTCCACTAATTACTTCATTAAGTAATTATTCTTAATTTCAAATAGTAATTAACCTTTAATTCAATTTATTTATTAATTGCCTTAATAAAATTTCCATCTTTAAAAATAAACTTTTCATTTAAATCACATATTAAATTCTACCATTAAACTCCATTTAAACATTTAGAAATAATTTTATATTTGAATAAAATTTTACCTTTAAACAAAACAATTTAAACCCATAATTTTATATGCACTTAAAATCTTGAATATCCATTCAAACATGCTTAAATAGATTAAATAAAACAATAATTTAACTTTGGAAATTCCAAATTTCATATCTTTTAAACTTATTTATTTAAATATAATTTAAATCTAATTTAACATTCCTTTATAATTACTTTGAATATAACATTAACTTGAAACTTGTTTTTACTTTGCCTTTAGACTTTGAAACTTTTTGAAAAGCTTGTTTACTTTCTTTAATAACCTGGTAATGTTTTTCTTTAGATTTTAAAACCTGGAATACTTTTAAATTTAAACCAGATTTTTAAAACAAAAACAACTCGAGTCTAAACAAAAGAAAACCCGAGTAAACCCACTAAAACCCCTGCGTCTTCCCCGAGTCTTTCCCACGCATGCCTGCTTCGAGTCGCACACGAGACCCACACGAGACAAATCCTGAATCGCCTTCTTCTCCCATGCTATCCACAACATACCAGAACGAACAGCGTACACGTGCACGTGGTGCACGTCCACCAACGATTTCGTCCTCCGATGATCATCGCGGCGCCAGTCCACAGTTACGCGAACCCATGCGAACCCAAATGCGAATCCAGATCGAACGTAACTCCATCGAATCGAATTTAGACCATCTCGATCAAAACTGGGAAACTGCCATGGCCAGAAACTGCTTCCTTCCCATCGCCTCCAAACTCGAGATCATCCATCCACTTCACCGATGCTTCGTCACATCTTCTAGCTTGTATCCCCACTAATGCAAACCACTCCGGTCCTCCATAACCATCGCGAGAGCCCTCTGACAGCATCGTTTCAAACTTTTCTCTAGAACCCTAGTTTGATCGAATACGATCAATTTAGACATTGGAAAAATTCAATTATATTTTTCCCATTCTCTCCAATACTAAAGCAAGCTTCGATCAAGAAATTACCTCCGATCATTAGGTTGATCAACTACAATTGACGAAAGTACCAAATTCGTTCATCTCGACATATCTCACTAAATACTTGCTTAAAAATCTTGATTTGATTTCCAAAATTCATCAATTTACAATACGAATTTGTTTATATAATTCAAACTTGATTTCCAGATAATCAAATTTTGACCTGCCTTTGATTCTCTCTGTATATTTTCAAATTTTGAATTAATTTCTAATTATGAAATCCTAAAACTATTTTTAGAATTAACATTATGCTATAATGATTATTTTTCATTCATAGATCAGAACTTAATTCTGATTTCAAGACCAGATATGAATTTTTAAAAGGTAAATCAAGTATAAGGAAGTAACAGAGACATCTTGCATATATTCAGATATACACATATATAACCAAAGCAAATTCATCACATATTTCAGATAAGATAAATCAATGCAAATCATATTATAATTTCCTATACAAATTTATCACATGCATCCATATAATCACAATTTAAAACTGTTTTTAAAAGAAATTTACTCACCTTTAAAATAAGAACAGAAAGCATATGGTCCAGGCTTTTAAACTTTTAAATCTGAAAAATACTTTTGCTTTGCTGTTGAAATCCTTTGCATGCTTGATTTGAGTCTATAGCTTGAAATTGAAATTACTTGATGAAGCTTAAATCTTTGTTTTGCTGTAGCTTAATTCAGGTTTCATTTGATTTCCAGGTTTGATTATTATTGTTTTCAGGATTTGTGTGATTTTTCTTTTTAGAGGAAGATAGAAAAGATTGTGAGGAAGAAGATGTTCGAACTGAGAAATGAAGAAAACCAGATTTCTCTCTAACACATGATATTTTGTATCATTAAATTAATTTAATTCAATATTAAAGAAAATAAAATCTTGCCACTTGTTTATTTTATAAATTGGACAAATGTCCATGTACATCCATTTAGCTTACAAGTGTCTTTAATCATGTTAATATGTTTACACATATTACTTAAGTATTTTTAAATAAATTTTATTTAATTTAAATGTAAATATAAACTTACTTTTTAAGTTACTTTAATTAATAAATGTTAGTTTACCTTTAAAAGAATATATGTTAAAACTAATTATAAATATAAATAAATTCCTTATACATGTATTTTAAAATCTAGAACATTTATATAACCATTTAAAATTTAACACTTTAAAGAAAACTAGAATAAAACTTTGATTAAACCTTTTTTTTTAAACTATCATATTTAAAATAAACAATTATCTTATATTTTGAAAACAATTGAATTAAACTTAAATTATCTTTTGAAAAATATTAATTTTAAAACAAAGCTTTAAATCACAATTCATACATATATATTACAAATTTGAAAATTCATCTTTAAAACAAAACAAAAGATATTTCCATTCACAATATATATCAAATATATATATTATAAATAGAATAAGATTTTATTAGCTTTAACAAACAAATCTTATTAATATTGCCAAATTAAGTATTTATTATTTACCTTTAAAAGATTAAATTAACCAATTTAAATTTAAATTACATAGGATAATTATCAATCCAATTAAATTATCAATACAGATTATTAAATTTATATTGCCCAAAATCCCGGGATATCACAAATCGTCAGCCATCAGTGTATAACCAGACAATAAGTCTTACAAAGCATTGCTTCCTTTTACGCCCAACCTCTTGGTTGTGTTCATTTTGGTCCCGGAAAAATTTGATTCTACGAGTGTATTTAGAGAATTTAAGCCGTAATATTCTCAATGAGCCGACCTAGCTCACACAAACATAGGTAATCGCATCCATAAAGTGTATTCTATGTATACTTCACTTGACGTTTTCAAAATATGGATATCATTAAAAACATAGCTTAACCTCTTTTAATACTTCTATAGTCATGCATTTTATTGTGCACCATAGGAATGGAGTAGGACTAAGTCCAAACAAACGCATTACTTCTTGAGTTACTCAGAACTGGTTTGCCTATTGATCTTAGTTTGTGGGATCTCCAGTTTCTAGGATAGGTTTCCCTATAAGGTAACTCTTAAAATCTTGGTCTCTATTGCTAATTTCAAACTTCAAACATCAATCCCACTATAATTTTACTAGTTTCTTTGTTTTTCCATATTCACGGAGCTTCTGAGCTGTATTGCGTTGTGTTAAGTACTGGGCAAAAAAGCAAGGAATCTATTCTCATGTAAGGCACATTACTGTCAGTCTTACTTTATTTCTATTATTATTCTTTTATTTTTATACTCTTATAGTATTAAGAGCATGATTATTCTACATATGTGCAGTTACAAGATTTTTTAGGACGGATTCATTTGGCAATACTTGTTGCCCATGTTTATCAGAGATTCCCAAATTCTAGTATAAGTTCACTTTTGACCATCATTTTCAATTGTTTTTCCTTAGCAATCTCCTTAAAACTTTATTTGAAAAGTTTCTTAAGATACAACCGAATAATCTGCATGAGATTGTAAAGGTATGTCTACTTTGTGATTTGATAATAGAATCTAGATAAAGAAGACAAAGAAAAAGGGACGAGGAATGTGATCGGTATTCCTGTCCTTTTATAGCCTTAACTGTTGCAACTTCTTAGAAGGTTGTGTCTGTTCTTTTGAGTAAAAGAGTCATCTGCAACGCCCAATAGTTTTTTTTGTTCATCAGTCATTTGCAATGCCCAACAGTAGTTTCCGTTCGTAAGTCATTTACAACGCCTAACAGTCGTTTATGTTCATCTGTCATTTGCAACGCCTAACAGTCGGATCAATTTTGAGCCAACAGTCGCATCTATCCATCACCAATTGTGGTGTTATTTGAAACAGTCGTGTCTGCTCATCATCGGTTGCATCTATTTTAAAAAACTACTGTTCAAAAAAGGTTTGTTTTTTCTAGCAAAAAAATAGTAACAAATTTGGCCCAAACCCGATCCCGGTCGGTCAGACGGGTAGGCAGCGCGTGTGCGTTTTTTTAAACCATGGTCACATAGATCCTCCTCCTCGCACAAATTTACCTAATCGTATGGGCAAATATAGGTTGATGGGAAAGAGTATATAAACATGAATACTTCTTTGTTTTTGACGATGTGGGACTCTATCTTCATTCACCTATGCAAGGATCTCTAACAATCCCCCATGTGAATGACGATATATGTCTTCCCCACACAAAGGGGAATATCACAGAGTACATATGGAAAAATACTATATCGAGGATAAGTAGATATTTCACTTTCAACTTCCCCTAGTTAAAACTTATCAGATATACTTGGCTAATTGGTGGATTATTTTATCTTGAACCGTCAACCGTTAGTATAAAATTAGACAATAAGCCTTACAAAGCATTGTTTCCCTTCTCGTCCAATCGTTGTGTTCATTTTTGTCCTGAACAAATTTGGTTCTGCGACTGTATTTAGAGAATTTAAGCCTTAACATTATCATAGAGTCGACCATGCTCACACTATCATTAACAAATTTGGTTCGTCAGTCATTTGCATTGCTCAATAGTCATTTCTGTTTGTTTGTCATTTGCAATGCCTAACACTTGTGTCAATTTTGAGCCAACAATCGAATTACTCCATCATAAACAGTTGCGTTATTTGAAACAGTCTTGTCTATTCATCATTTGTTGCGTCTCTTTGAAAAAACTACTATTCAAAATAGACTTTGTTTTTTCTCGCAAAAATATAGTAACACATTAGACCTAAACCCGAATCTGAACCCGAACCCGGCCGGTCGGTCAGACAAACGGGCAGCATGTGCGCGTTTGTGTTGTTAACCATAGCCATATAGGTCCTCCCCCTCGTACAAAATTACCTAACCCTAAGGGCCAATATAGATTGATGGGAAGAAGTATATAAACATGAAAACTTATATGTTTTGGGTGATGGGGGACTATATCTTCATTCACCTATGCGAGAATCTCTAACAGCCTCCCCACATGAATGACGATATATGTCTTCCCCACACAAAGGGGAATATGACAAATTAAATATGGAAAAATACCATATCGAGAATAAATAGATATTTCACTTTGATCTTTACCTAGTTAAAATTTATCAGATATAGTTGGCTAATCGATGAATTATTTCATCTTAAACCGTCAGTCGTTAGTGTATAACCAGACAATAAGCCTTACAAAGCATTGTTTTCCTTCTCGTCCAATCTTATGGTTGTATTCATTTTTGTCCTGAACAAATTTGGTTCTGCGAGTGTATTTAGAGAATTTAAGCCTTAACATTATCATAGAGTCGACCATGCTCACACTAACATTGGTGATCGCATCTATAATGTGTATCCTACATATACTCCATTTGACATTTCAAGATATGGACATCATTAAAAGCATAGCTTAACCATTTTTAATACTTCTGTAAGCATGCATTCTATTGTGCGCCATAGGAATGGAGTAGGACCAAGTCCAAACAAATGCATTACTTCTTGAGTTATTCAGAAATGGTTTGCCTATTGATCCTAGTATGTGGGATCTCCAGTCGCTAGGATAGATTTTCGCTCTCTTTTAGTTTAGGCTTTTAAACCCATTCCCCTCGATGCGCAGTCAATTTTTTCTCTTGATAAACCTTTGGTAAATGGATCCACTGTTATCATTAGTTCTTACACAATCAATGGAAATAGTTCCATTTAAGAGTAACCGCCTAACTGTGTTATGGCTTCAATGCATGTCTCACATTTTTATTTTTTATCTACATGAAATTTTGGAATTTCGTAGGTTTGTAAGTTTTATCTAAGTGAGAATTGCTAACAAAAGGAATTTATTTTCGATTAAAACAAAATTTGATTGTGAGAAAATATTCTAAGTATGATTTTGATGAATACATGAAAATAGTTTTGAACTTATAATTGAAAATAGCACAGATAAAAATAAGTTATAATTTATAGATTTGAACAGGAAAGTAAAAATTTAAATTTTAAAACTTTTGAATATTTTGGTTTAGTAAACAAAGGAAAATTTGAATTTGAGGTCTGAAATAAAATAATTAGCATAAGAAATGTTAAATAAATTGAGTTAGTAAAATAAAGAAAATAAAATGAGGCTTAATTTAAGAAAGCTTAAATAAAAAGTGAATGGTATTTGAAATTATTTAAATAAAATAAGAAATGAATTTTTAATGAATATATAACTTATAGATTTGAGAAATATTAAGGTAAAACAAATTCAAATTTGTTCAATGTGAATGATAAGAAGAAGAAAAAAAGTTAAAATAGAGATAAATAAACCAGTAATGGATTAAATGAAATAAATTTAGCTTAATAAAGATTAAATGAATTGAATTGGATTTGAATGAAACTAGATAAATTAGTAAAGTGAATTAATTCCACCTAACCTATAAAATGAATTAATAGAATGAATACAACTTGAATTATAAAATAAAATGCAATTTGGGTGTGAAAGAAATTGAATGGAAAAATGAGTATATGTAAAATTAATATGAGTAATTGAATTTAATTTGAATTGGATGTAAATAAATTTAATGCGAATAAAATGAGTTTCAATAAAATTGAATGATAACTAATTGAAAATGAAATAAGTTAATGAAATGAATTAAAAGATGAAAATTAACTTAAGAGAAGTTGAATGAATTTATTGTGATAAAAAGGAAATTATTAATATGAATTTGAGCTATAAAATAAAGTTTTCTCAAGTAAAATTAATAAAAAACTAATGAAGTGAGTCACTTTATAAAATAAAATTTATTGAAGTAAAAGAAAATTTTAATATGAACTTGAATTTATAAAATGAACCAATGAAGCGAATCGAAGGATTAATATGAACTTAAGTTATGAAAAATAAATATGAAGTGCATTTTATAAAATGGTTGCAATAGACTTAAATGGTTTATAAATGAGATTGGTATCAAAGAAAATATACTAAGTGTAATGAAATAAAATTTAACTTAAAATAAGATCGAATGAAGTGGAATATTTTATAAAATGGTTCATAAATGAATTTATATGAAAAAGGTTAAACAAAAAGTGAAACAATTGAAATTTTACAAATTGAACTGAATAAATTGAATGTAAATGAATTAGATGTGAATAAATTGATGCAGACCAATTAAATGTTAATAAAAATTTTTGAATGTTAATAGAAGTTAAGTGTATAAATTAGCTATGGACATTGAAAAATATAAATTAACATGGTTATGAGTTAATTTGATCAATTGGATGAATATTGATGGTTCGATAGTTTCTTGTGTTGCAAACCATTGTTATTACTGTTTTGATTTCATATGATTGTTGTATGTTGTGTATTTGTGCTTATGTTTATGATTTGGATTCAAAATTCATGCTCTGTAGTACTATTTCACTCATACATGTTTTATATCTTATTATAAGTGACTCATATTCTAAATTGAGTTGAGATAGGTACATACGAAGACCGTTTGGATGTATATATGGATTATATTTTGCTTTTGCTTGCTTAGTACGAGCGAACTCACTCGTATTAATAATAATAATAATAATATGGATCATTGAGATGAGATGTATATTTGACATATATTTGGGTTATATATTGTATTGTAAAAATTTTCCGATCGAGCCGCGCAAAGGGGACTCTGCCGAAATTTTCCATAAATCCGGGTGTTAGAAAAATTTTGAGATTTTAAAATTTTATAACTTGTTTTATATATAAGTTATATTTTCCGTAAAACCGATATCAAAGGGGCATAGCGAGAGCATAGTAAAGGTTTTGTAAATAATATTTTAAATGTTTCATAAGTAGATTTTTTTGAATAAAATATATCAAGTGTGAAATTCTCTACTAAACCCTTTTTCGAGGACGAAAAGTTTTGAGTGGGGGAGAGTGTAACGATCCATATTTTAACTATTCTAATTTATAAAATTTAATATAATTATTGGATAAAAATGGTTAAAAATAATTTTTTTTAATAATGTATTAAAGTAATTTATTGAATATGAACTTTAATAAGATTTTGAAATAAACAATTTCAAAGATTTTGGCAATAAAACTATGAAAATGAAATTTTAGATATTGAATGTGTTTATAATCAATAACTGGACTTGAATAATAAATGTTGAATTATTTAGATGAAAATAGAATAATTGTTGATAATTAAAATTCAATTGAAATTTTATGATTTATTAACGTCATTTATTTAATAATTGAATTGTTTAAATTTAATATTGGAAATTTTTTAAATAATTGAATTCTGAATTTGATGTGAATGGAAATGATGTTGGAAGTTCATTTAAATTTTATTTAAACAACAATGAAGATTTTTAAACTTAAAAATTGAATTTAAAGTGATTAAATTGAGTTTAAATTAATAATTCATTTAATTGACGTGTAAAATTAGCCTTTTCGGGCACTGTCTTGGATTTCGACGAGACTAGTTTCATTGGATCTGTAATAGTGAATTATTATAGGATATCAAGTTTCGTAGCGATCGAACTTATCGTTTGATCGTGCGAGCTCGAAACGCGTAGAAATCAATTAATGAAATTTGAATTAATATAATTTGATTTTAAATGTTAACTTTTATATACTTTTGAATTAGGGTTTGAAACTAGTTTCATTGAGTTTAAAAATATTGAAAACCTATATTTCGATATATTGGATGACCCATTTCCATTTCGGGAACGAAACGGGGTTTTTGGGTCGTTGTTATCGTTTCGACCCAAATTGATCTATCCATCCATTCTTATCCATCTCTGCCTATATAAATAGATTTTTCCTTAAACCCTAGAAGTATTTTATTCTGTTGTCTCTAAGTACAATTTCAACCTACATGTTCATAATTCCTCTCAATGGCAGAAAACCCCAATTTTCCAATTCCAAATCAAACTTCAAAATTCAAACTCCTCAAACCTTATCGAATTACATATCATTGAAAAGCACTCGACGAACATAATCTACTTATGAAATTCATTTATCGATTGGAGGATTGGTTTGGCCAGAAATCAGTGGAATAGTTTCGGCCATCTGTTGTAGGGTTTGCATTTCGATGGAGGATCGTCGACCAATCGACGATCGGGAAGCGTTGCTGGGTAGAGAAGGATGTACGAAGTTCATCTAGAAGTTTAGTTTGGGTCGAAGACATCTCGATTCGCCGGATCTGGCGATTATTTGAAGGCGATGGTGGAGCCTCTGGGGCCACCGTAGCATGCTGCGCTTGGGTCATGGGTGCGGCCAGAGGTGGGCATTCGCGTGTGTGCTCCGATCATTAAATGACTGCGTAGGGAGGTGGCAGCGTGTCAGTGAATGTCGGCGGCAGTGGATTCTGTTACGTGCCCTAATCGCGATGTAGGGTTTTGAAGGTGAGAGAGATTTATGATTTTACCCTTTAAATTCCAAACCTTCTAACATTCATAACTTTTTCATACGAGCTCCGATTGATGTGTGCTTTCCTCCATTTGGTTCATATTGAAATTCTGGACAACATGGAACTGGTTTGGTTGGATTTGGAGACTGTTGGAATTTGGGCGTTCTTTTGGATTTTAATTCGACTAAAAATCAAAGGTGAGTGTTCAAACCACTCACGAAATACTAAAATATTTTGGTGTTCTTTAAATTGAAATCATGAAATGATTTAAATTTATTGATTGTTGTTTGATGGTTTAAAATTTGACATTTATATTAAATTGCATCGATAGTGTAATTTAATTTGACAGTTAAACTTAAATTAAAATTGAAATTGACATTTAAATTGAAATTGGAATTTAATTTGCTAGTTAAATACCTGAGAATTTATAACTAGTAATCTGTTATGATATGTGACTGTTTTGGATGTTGATTGTGATTGATGCCTAATGATTGATATGTTAGATGTTTGGATGTTTGTTTATGCTGATATTCCTGTTATTCACCCTAGATGTTTGTGCTGATTTATTCCTATTATTCACCTTGGATGCTACGGGCATTAAATAAATATAATATTAAATAAATTAAGAAATAGGTTGAAATGATATATACCTATGACACTTGATCTTGATTGAAATGTTATATATCCATCCTTGAAATTAAAATTAAAATTAACTGATCACTTGACCATAGGGTAGAATATTATATACGGACATCGTTGGTCAGTTTTAAATTATTTTCTAAATGGTAAAGTATGTTTGATTTATAAATTTGATTTTTAAATTTAATTTAAGGATTTTATTTAAAAATTTATATTTGGAAAATAATTTATTTTATATGTTTTAAAGCTTCAAATTATAAGTTAATATATGGTTTTAAATGTAAATTTAAGATTTTAACTTATAATTTTATTTATTTTTAAATATATAATTTAAATAGTTTAAAATTTAATTTAATTAAATATTCAATATAGTTTTATTATATATATTTAATTTTCATTTAATATAATAAATGTAGTTTTGATTTAAGATTATAAATATAGACTTTTATAATAACTTTAATAGATAAAAGATTTTTGTAAAAGATTTTAGAATTTTGTAAAAGGTTTTGTAAGGAATTTATAAAAGTTTTGTAAGGGATTTTATAAAATATTTTTATAAAGGATTTTATAATGGTTTTATAAAGGAGTTATAAAGGTTTTAAAGGATTTTATAAAGGGTTTTATAAAAGAACTTATATGAAGGGATTTGGAATCGTTTTAAAGAAATTTGCATAGAAGTTTATGAAAAGAGGAAGAGTTGTAAACTGTTGTGGAATTTATAAATAGCTTTATAAATGGTTCTAAAGCATATAAATAGTTTATAAATGGTTTAAGAGAGATTTATAAATTATTTTTGAAATTGATTGAAAGAAAATCTTCCTCAGTATTTGTGAATATATTTATACTTTTGGAATAAGTATATGGATATCTTGATATGAAGGTATAAACTGTTTTTGGATTTTTTTTAAATGACCACGGTGTGAAATAAGCGGTTGGTTGTTAAAGAGACCAGAGTCGGATATTGTCATACTCTCTGCTAATTCCGAAACCATTTTAACAACTGTGCACGTGGTGGAGAATCCAGAACGAAGTAGGATGGTTTGGCGAACCCTACCGGTATGAGGTAAGAACGCAGCACTGACCTTCAGGTCAACTTGATATGATTAAAACAGGAGCTATCCCGGGCCAAGTGAGGTTGCTCCTCCTATCAGACACGCTTCTTCGATACCATATCTGTTACTTTATGATTGATTGGTGGCCACCCTCGATTTGATTATGCGAGTGTGTCTCGAGGTGGGCGGTAGTAGCTGTTATGCATTACCACCAGTCCAGGCGTGCAAACGGTAGAATCTTACCCTGGGCACTGCCTCGTGTGCCTTGTCATTTTCCTTATCGCGCCCACTATGATTTTGGTTTGTGTCGTACCTATGGAGTGCTCCTTGATAGCCTACCAGTTTACGGTGGAGTTACAGTACTGTATAGACTACGATGCTTATATAAAATGTGTTAAGGGGGATATGGGTAACGCCTTAATGCTATTTTCAATATTATACTTTACTGATAGACACTACATATATAGCGTATACTACTACATATAGATAATTTGACGAATCCTTAAGAGATGGAAAAAAAATCCCGTAACATCTCTTAAGTTATTTTACTCACGTTATACACCGAATAGGAGATGAAAACCTTGTAACATCTCTGACGCCATTACACTCATTTTCCACGTGATATTGATTTGACTTACATGAGAATATTTTAGTTCTGACTCGAGCGTTTTGTCATTTCATTATGCTCGGTTTATCATGAGCATTTCAGCGTTGAAGACTTTATTTCTGGAGAACGAAGATGGAGTTTGGTATTATATTATTAGCATTATTCCGCTGCATTATCCTATTATACTTGTTGTATGTATAACTCTGATTGTATTGTAAAAATGTGTAATCAAATGTATATTATTAAATAGCTTCATGAACTGTTTATTTGATTATTATATTTTGTCATTCCGCTGCAAGATTCGGTGTTTTTTTTTCCTTCTTTTCTCTTATTTTCTTATTTACCCCATTGACAATCCTCCCTTTTGAATGGTTTGAGTTTGACATGTGTGGTTTATTGTCGATTTAAACCATCCAAAAAGGTGAGTCGTTACACATCTTTGTTTGTTTCTCTAGTTTCACCTAGTTTTGACATTGGTTCCTCCTCTTCGAGATAGCTTTATAGATCCAATGTAGTCAGATAGAACAACATCTGACTTTTCCAAGTCTGGAAATCATCACCATATCCTTTGAATGGATAAGGTTTTCTGTAAGTAGCAGTTTTTGCTGATAACTCATTTGTTGCTAATTCTATTTTAGTAAAAACCATAAAGTTTTAGGATGTAGATGGTCATATTACCAAAATAGTAAGTAACATCAAAAAATAGTGTAAGAACTGAATGAAAACGTGCACACATACACACAATAAGAAGATACTGATATAAAACTATATGGAATTCTGCAGCTTGCCTTATCATTCTCCTTAAAACTTTATTTGCAAAGTTTCTCAAGGTGTTACGGAATAACCTACACGAGATAGTAATGAGTATGTCTACTTTGTGATTTGATAATGCTTTGATTTGAGAACAGAATGAAGATGAAGAAGACAAAGAAAAAGGGATGAGGAATGTGATCGGTATTCCTCTCCTTTTATAGCTTTCAACGGTTGCGTCTGCTCAGAAGGTTGTATTTATTCTTTTGAATCAAAGATTCATCTGCAATGCCCAAAATCTATTTATGTTCGTCAGTCATTTGCATTGCTCAATAGTCATTTCTGTTTGTCTGTCATTTGCAATGCCTAACAGTTGTGTCAATTTTGAGCCAACGGTTGCGTTATTTGAAACAGTCTTGTCTATTCATCATTTGTTGCGTCTCTTTGAAAAAACTACTATTCAAAATAGACTTTGTTTTTTCTCGCAAAAATATAGTAACACATTAGACCTAAACCCGAATCTAAACCCGAACCCGAATTTGAACCCGAACCCGGCCGGTCGGTCGGACAGACGGGCAGCATGTGCGCGTTTGTGTTGTTAACCATAGCCATATAGGTCCTCCCCTCGTACAAAATTACCTAACCCTAAGGGCCAATATAGATTGATGGGAAGAAGTATATAAACATTAAAACTTCTATGTTTTTGGTGATGGGGGACTATATCTTCATTCACCTATGCGAGAATCTCTAACAGCCTCCCCACATGAATGACGATATATGTCTTCCCCACACAAAGGGGAATATGACAAATTAAATATGGAAAAATACCATATCGAGGATAAATAGATATTTCACTTTGATCTTTACCTAGTTAAATCTTATCAGATATAGTTGGCTAATCGATGAATTATTTCATCTTAAACCGTTAGTCGTTAGTGTATAACCAGACAATAAACCTTACAAAGCATTGTTTCCCTTCACATCCGGTCTTTTGGTTGTGTATATTTTGGTCCTGAATTTTTTATTGCGAGTGTATTTAGTGAATTTAAGCCCTAATATTCTCATAGAGCTGACTCAGCTCACACTAACATAGGTGATCACAACCATAAAGATTATCCTACGTATACTCCATTTGACATTTTCATGATGTGGACATCATTAAAAGGGCAGCTCAACCTTTTTTAATACTTCTGTAGGCATGCATTTTACTGTGCACCATAGGAATGGTGTAGGACTAAGTCCAAAAAAATGCATTACTTCTTCAGTTACTCAGAACTGATTTGCCTATGGATCCTAGTTCGTGGGATCTCCAATCGCTAAGATAGGTTTCCGTATAAGGTAACTCTTTTTTGGTTTAGGCTTTTAAACCTAATCCCATCGATGCGTAGTCAATTTTCTCTCTCCATAAACTTTAGTAAATGGATCCCCTAGGTTATCATTAGTTTTTACATAATTAATTGAAATAGTTCCATTTGAGAGTAACTACCTAACTGTGTTATGGCTTCTATACATGTCTCATGTTTGTATTTTTTATCTACTTGGAATTTTGGAATTTTGTAGGTTTGCAAGTTTTTTCATTTTTGGAAACTTATTTGTCCTTATCTATCATGCCATAATAGTTTCATGTACAACTAAATAAGAAACTTCATTTTGTTCATTGCGTAATCAGAATACATAGTATATTTGCCGACTACGGCTACATTTTCCTTAAACAGGCCATTACATAAATATCCCCTTCCTATATAAATTCCAAACTTGAATAGAACTATCTTGTCTGAATCGAAGACCATTCGGAATCCTTTCTTTGATAGTACAGATCCAGAGATTAGATTCTAGCGGATGTTTGGAACATGAAGCACGTCATTCAATGTAATAGTTTTTCCAAAGGTGAACTTGAGGATGACTGTGCCACTACCCTCAAACATGGAAACTGTAGAATTATCCATGTAGAGTTTTTCTCCCGATCAAGTTTATTGTAAGTGGAAAACGTAGTTTTATCAAAATATACATGTCGAGTAGCACCTGTGTCAAAACCACCACTACGTAGGATTGCATTTTGACATAACTATAGAAAAGTTAGACTCATCCACCTCCATGTTGTCTACCATATTTTCCTCTGAATTATTCTCCTTCTTGTGTCTATGATCTTTAGCGGCATGTCCCGTCTTGCCACAAACCCAACAGTTGCCATTAAACATCTTGAACTGCTTATTTTTGTGGGATTTCTTCTCTGGCGCTATCCTCTTCGGTGAGTAACTGTTCCTTTTGTTATTGTAGAAGTGTCATTTCTTCTTTGACCTTCTGTAACATATGCCTCCATGCTTTTTTGTTGTGTAATCCTGTAGTTATCTGCCTTTAGCTTCAGTCTAACGATTAGGTCTTATAAAGAAATCTCCTCGCTTTTATGCTTTACATACATGCGGTAGTCCCACCATGGTGGAGGTAAATTTCCTGTTATTGCTTCAACCAATAAAGATTCTTTAACTTTATGCCTTTCTGGTTCAAGTTCATGAATGATAATTTATAGTTTATGCAATTAAGTAGTCATAGATTTGGAGTCTATCATCCTGTAGTCCATGAATTCGTCTATGATGAATTTCTTTAGACCGACATTCTGTGTCTTGTATTTTACGGCTAGTGCATTTCAGATAGCCTTTGCTGTTTGATGAGGCTGATACACTTTGTACAACATCTTGTTCACACAGTTTAAAATGTAATACTTGCATAGGAAATCTGAATGTTTCCACGCATCAACAACCAGAAACACATCTTTGTGTGTTTCATTAGTTTTTCCTAGTTTTACACTGGTTCCTCCTCTTCGAGATACCTTTGCAGACCCAGCGTAGTCAGGTAGAATAATGTCTGATTTTGCCAAGTCTGGAAATCATCACCATCTCTTTTGAACAGATCAGGTTTGTTGTGAGTAGCAGGTCTTACTGATAACTCAATTGCTGCCATTTCTATTTTAGTAAAAAATGTAAAGTTTTAAGATATAGATGGTTGTATTACCAAAATAGTAAGTACTGGCAAAAATACAACGTAAGAACTGAATGAAAACCTGCATAAAGATGCACAGTAATAACAAATGCTGCCTTGTTTTTTTGTTGTGTAATCCCGCGGTTATCTGCCTCTACCTTCAGTCCAACGACGAGGTCTTGTAAAGAAATCTCCTTCTTTTTATGCTTCAGATAGTTGCGGTAGTCTCTCCATGATGGAGGAAGCTTTCCTGTTATTTCTTCAACCAACAAAGGTTCTCCAACTTTATGGCCTTTTGATTCAAGTTCTTGAATGATAATTTGTAGTTCGTGCAGTTGAGTAGTCACAGATTTGGTATCTATCATCTTGCAGTCTTTGAATTTTTCTACGATGAATTTCTTTAAACTGACATTTTGTGCCAAGTGCATTCCACAGAGCCTTTTCTGTCCGATGAGGCTGATACACTTTGATATCATTTGGGGTTTATTGCTCAGATGTGGTGTTTAATAAAAGTCCTTTGTGGTTAATCTCTTGTATATTATTTTAAAAAATAATATTATAACAACTTTCTTTGCAATCTAGCCGCCAACAATTTTTTTGAAGTTACATTTTTTCATAAAAAAATTCCCAAAAAGTTCAAAAATATCCATAGTAAATGAAAAATAGCGATTCGAGTTTTTCACTTTGGTCATTTATTCTTAACAACATTGTTTTTAACAAACTCATAAATTAGTTGTGTACAAACATGATATATATGCTACGTATAATCTGATATACATTTACCTTATTCTTACGAGTATGCACGCCCAGGTGGACCTGCATCCAATCACAATGTATGCATTAATCAACCTGTGGACATTTAAAAATGCTATAGTGTTGAGAGGAGCTATGTACAAATTAACATAGACAGATCCATGCTGCCTTTAGTTGGACATTTAAAAATGCTGTATTTTATTTTTTGGTTTAGGCTTTTAAACCTATTCCCCTTGATGCCTAGTCAAAATTTCTTTTGATAAACCTTTGGTAAAGGGATCTGCTAGGTTATCATTAGTTCATACATAATTAATGGAAATAGTTCCATTTAAGAGTAACTGCCTAGCTATGTTATGGCTTCTACACATGTCTCACATTTGTATTTTTTATCTACTTGAAATTTTGGAATTTCATAGGTTTGTAATTTTTTCTATTTTTCCAAAATTTACGTGTCCTAATCTATCATGCCATAATAGTGTTTCATACACAACCAAATAAGAAACTTTATTTTTACTCATTGCATAATCATAATGCTTGGTATTTTTGCCGACTATGGCTACATTTGACTTAAACAGGCTATCACATAAATATCTCCTTCCTGTAAAAAATTCTAGCCTTGGACAGAACCATTTTGTCTGACTCGAAAACCATTTGGAATCCCTTCCTTCACAGTATAGATCCATAGATTATGTTCTTGCGGATGTCTGGAACATTAACCACATCATTCAATGTAACAGTTTTTCCAAAGGTGAACTTGAGGATGACTATGCTACTGCCCTCAATCATGGAAACTGCAGAATTACCCATGTAGTGTTTTTCTCTTTGATCGAGTTTGTTGTAAGTGGAATACATAGATTTATCATAACATACATGTCGAGTAGCACCTGTGTCAAGCCACCACGGTGTAGGATTCTGAACCAAATTGCATTCTGACACAACTCCAGAAAAGTTAGACTCATCCACTTCTATTTTGTCCACCATATTTGCCTCAAAATTGTTCTCCTTCTTATGTCTGCAATCTTTAGCAGCATATCCCGTCTTGCCACAAACCCAACAATTGCCTTTAAACTTCTTTGACTGATTATTTTCATTGGATTTCTTTTCTACCGCTTTCCTCTTTTGTGAGAAATTCTTCTTTCCGTTATTGTTGAAGCGTCCTTTCTTCTTTGACCCTTCTATAACAAATTCCTCCTCGTTTTTTGTTGTGTAATCCCATGGTTATCTGCCTCTATCTTTAGTCTAACAATGAGGTCTTGTATAGAAATCTCTTTCTTCTTATGCTCCAAATAGTTGTAGTAGTCTCTCCATAATGGAGGCAGCATTTCTGTTATTACTTCAACCAAGAAAGATTCTCCAACTTTATAGCCTTTGGATTCAAGTTCATGAATGATAATTTGTAGTTCATGTAGTTGAAAAGTCATTGATTTGAAGTCTATCATCTTGTTGTCCATGAATTTGTCTACGATGAATTTGTTCAGACTGACATTTTGTGTCTTGTATTTTGCAACAAGTGCATTCCCGAGAGCTTTGCTATCTGATGAGGCTGATACACTTTATACAGCATCTTGTCCAGATAGTTTAGAATATAATTCATTACGCCATAGATGGCCTACTACAACGAAATTACAAGGTGTTGCTAGCTATAATGTAACGATAGGTATGCTGATTTTTGTCTATTGCAACACTCGCTTCAAGGTGTTAGCATAGGTATCAACAAGATGTTGCAGTAGCTATAGATGTATTCAAATTAAAAAATTAATAAAATTAGCAATCTGCGTGAATACGATCCAACGATCCACATTTAATCTGATTGTTAAAACGGATCACCAGTGCAATTTGTCCCAAATTTTCATTTTCCCACCGATCCCCCTTTCAGTTTTATGGGTAAATTATCAACTTCTCCACTTTTTCTCTCCGATGAAACGCAAAATCAAATTAAAAATGCAGACTCAAAACGAAAAATCAGAAACCCAATAATTAGATTGATTCCTCAATCGAACCAAATCAGCAAATCGAAGTCCCAAATTGAAATTCGTATTTAAGTTGTCAGAGTTAAGGTTGTGATTGGATGACGTATTTGGGTTTAGGCGAAGCTACGCGACAGTGGTTCTTGTGATTTTTGTTAATCCGTTAGTTGATCCTTCGAATGTTCTTCGAGATTTAGATGTCATTCTCGCAACAATTAATCCGTCCACGGCTCCTATATCAGGTACATCCCAGGCCGATCTCTTCGTACTTTCCCCTATGATTGCGGTTGCTTCACTTGGTACTGAAGGCCTTTGGTGTGATGTTCGGAAAATTGTGATTTATTTGTTGAAAACTTATCTGCTAATGGTAATAGATTGCAAGATGATGACATTATTAAGGATAAGCATGGGAATGGTACTTGTAATTTCAATAAGGTAGTACGCCCCCCATATGTTTGTGCAAATGCTCCTTTGGAACTTGTTAATGTTTCAGAATCTGGCTAGGTATCTACTACTTCTGGATGCCCTGTGCCTCCATTGCAAGTTCATAACTCGAACTGAGTGCAGAGTGATCTCATCCAAGCATTAAGGTTGGTTGGTTCACCATTGAATCTGGATGTAGTTGTATTTGTTGAAGGTTGGTTGGTTTGGTAAGTTATGGAAGTGATGGTGGAAGTAGGTGATGTAGAGGAGTTTCAGTTGGCAGTGTGATGCCTAAATGTTGGCAGAGAGATGTAGACGGAGTTTGGAGTTTGATATTGCAAGAGTGTGAAAGTGGAGGATTAAAGGTAAGTTGTAAGAGGTGATAGGTTTTAGGATATTGGTGGGATGTTGACGAAGTGTGGATTGAATGATGGTGAGTGTTCTGGTGTTTATAGAGTATTGAAGGTTGGTGAAATTTGGGAAGTTTGGGAAAGTTGTAATATGGTGAAGGGTGGTTGCAATTGCAGTTTTTTTATAGTGAGTTGTTGTTTTGCTTGTTTGAAGAAGTGATGTTGGTGAAACAGGGGGATGGAGGAGCATGCAACTGTGAGGCTTTGGAGATTGTTTGTATTGACAATGGTAGAGTGCTGCTGTGTATTGGTTAAGGAGATAAGCTAATGTGGGGATTGGAAATTGAAAAGAGATTGCAGTAGAGTTTTGGTGTTTGGCCGTAGGGGATTCAAGCAGATTTAGGCGAGGAGATGGAGGATAGGAATTAAAGGAGTAGAAAGCAATGCAAGTAGAAGGCATATGCCCGGACCCGCTACTCGGCTCGCCTTCGGCCATAATTGACCTAGGAGGAATGCCCTACATGCAGTTAATGACCTAGGAGGCTAGGAGGAATTTGGAGTATGCTTACTGTTTATTTTCTATTTAAACATATGCATACAAAGCGATCAAATTATATTGATGTTTTCTCTTCTGAATTTTATGCAGATGCCAAGCCTAACATTGTACTTGAACTATTAAAGTCGGAATGCCCTGAACTGACCTACAACATGGTTAATAGTCACATTCAGGTATATGTTATATATGTTATTTAGGTCAAAATAATTCAAGAAGATAATATATGTGCTTGAATATTACATGTCTAGCAAGCTAACATTTTCAAATGGTTTTTCATGCACTGACAGAATATTTCATTTATAAAAATGCAGAAAGAAAGGGGTAAACAAAGAGCATATGAGCCAAACCGTTTATCTGCAGCAAATCCATCTCAAGCCATTAGTTCACCTTCAAATATTACAACAGAATCAAATAGATCTAATATTACTGAGTGTCATACTCCTCCTCGCCCTCTAAAAAGGATGAGACGATTATGGTCGACAGAAAGAGAAGCTAAATTCAATGAAGCAGTGGAGGAATTGGGTGGCCTTGAAAGTAAGATTTTATTATCTAATCAGTCAAAGTAGTAAATATATATCCTTTGATTTATTATACATAATAATGCATGAAATATATTCTGATACATAATTTTGATGTTATGCAGAGGCTACATGTACACACACAAACATATTGACATTAATGAAGGATCCTGACTTAAAATATGAGCAAGTCAACAGTCATTTGCAGGCAGTTAGAAAGAATTTACGCCATCAGATATCGATAGACAAGAGCGATCATGGATCATCAATCAGCAATACAAACTCCAATAGATGTGATCAGTTTCGATATATGGACCCGACTGTAGCCGATGATAGTACATGTGATGATTATATAGATGCAGACAAAGAGTATCTGGATAAACTTATCAAAGAAATTAATGAGAGCAATGGACCAATGATCAGCGAACATAGTTCTATTGACTCAATTATGGTCGATTCTACACATCAAAATTGTACATACATGTGACCATGGATGCATATGTAATGAGTGAACTAAGTGATGTAGTGAGGAATATCTATATACGTGAATATCAGTGTCATATATCATTGAATTGTAAAATAGTGGAGTCAGGAATTTGTACTATTTCAAATGTTGAAATAAAATATTTATTTAAATAAATTACTGTTTGAATATCAAATTCTGTGCAATAGCATTTTATTAAATAAATATTTATTTCTATTAAAAAATCAAATATGCTCTACATTGTGGGCCCCAGAACTTCAGAAAGTTAATATCTATAGCAACATTTTTGGAATGTTGCTACAGATACCTATGGGTGTTGCTATAGACCCAAATAGGGTTCTAGTGCAACAATATTACTTATGTTGCCTTAGATAGTCAAAATGTTGCCTTTGAGGTCTAAGGCAATCGCAAAAATTGCATCACCCGAAAAGTATTGCCATAGACCTATGGCAACATTTTTTTGGCCTGACCCAACATTTTTTTTGTGTTGCAGAAGGCCATTTATGGCGTAGTGATTCTTGTAGAGGAAATCTTAATGTTTCCATGCATCAACATCCAAAAACATATCTTTGTGCGTTTCTCTAGTTTTGCCTAGTTTTGGCACTGGTCGTCCTCTTCGAGATACCATTGCAGATCCAACATAGTCAGATAGAACAACATCTTATTATTCCAAGTCTGGAAGTCATCACCATCTCCTTTGAATGGATCAGGTTTGTTGTGAGTAGCAGTTTTTTCTATTAACTCAATTGCTGTCAATTCTGTTTCAGTAAAAACTGTAAAGTTTTAGGATGTAGATGGTTGTATTACCAAAATAGTAAGTAACAACAAAAACATAGTATAAGAACCGAATGAAAACGTGCATACATACGCACAATAAGAAAATACTGATATAAAACAGTATGGAATTCTATGGCTTGCCTTAGCAATCTCCTTAAAAGTTTATTTGCAAAGTTTCCCAAGATACAATAGAATAACCAACATAAGATTGTAACGAGTACGTCTACTCTATGATTTGATAATGCTTTGATTTGAGAATAGAATGAAGATGAATAAGACAAAGAAAAAAGGATAAGGAATGTGATCAGTATTCCTTTTCTTTTATAGCCTTCAATGGTTGTGTCCGCTCAGAAGTTTATGTTTGTTCTATTGAATCAAAGATTCATCTGCAACGCCTAGAAGTTATTTATGTTCGTTAGTCATTTGCATATCTCAACAGTCATTTCTATTCGTCAGTCATTTGCAACCCCTAACATTCATTTCTGTTTGTTAGTCATTTGCAATGCCTAACAGTCATGTCAATTTTGAGCCAACAGTCGCATCTGTCCATCACAAACAGTCACGTTATTTGAAACAGTCTTGTCTGTTCATCATTGGTTGCATCTGTTTGAAAAAACTAATGTTCAAAACATACTTTGTTTTTCCTAGTAAAAAGATGGTAACACATTAAACTTGAACCCGAACCTGAACCCGAACCCAAACCCGGCTGGTCGGTTGGACAAATGGGCGGCGTGCGCGTATTTATGTTTTTAACCATGGCCACATAGGTCCTCCCCTTTGCACAAAATTACCAAACCCTAAGGGCCAATATAGATTGATGAGGAGGAGTATATAAACATGAAAACTTCTATGTTTTTTGCGATGTGGGACTATATCTTCATTCACCTATGCAAAGATGTCTAATGCCCCCCCCCCAACATGAATGACGATGTATGTATCCCCCACACAAAGGGGATGACAGAGTACATATGGAAAAATACCATATTGAGGATAAATAGATATTTCACTTTGATCTTTACCTAGTTAAAACTTATCGGATATACTTGGCTAATCGGTGAATTATTTCATCTTGTACCATCAGCCGTTACTGTATAACCAGACAATAAACCTTACAAAGCATTGTTTCCCTTTACATCTGGTCTCTTGGTTGTGTAAATTTTGGTCTTGAACAAATTTGGTTTTGCGAGTGTATTTAGAGAATTTAAGCCTTAATATTCTCACAGAGCCGATGCAGCTCAAACTAACATAGGTGATCACATCCATAAAGAGTATCCTACGTTACTCCACTTGATGTTTTCAAGATATGGACATCATTAAAGGGTAGCTCAATCTTTTTTAATACTTCTGTAGGCATGCATTCTACTGTGCACCATAGGAATGGTGTAGGACTAAGTCTAAAAAAATGCATTTCTTCTTGAGTTACTCGGAACTGGTTTGCCTATGGATCCTAGTCCGTGGGATCTCAAGTCGCTAGGATAGGTTTCCGTATAAGGTAACTCTTTTTTGGTTTAGGCTTTTAAACCCAATCCCCTTGATGCGCAGTCAATTTTATATCTTGATAAACTTTAGTAAATGGATCTACTAGATTATCATTTGTTCTTACACAATCAATGGAAATGGTTCTATTTGAGAGTAATTGTCTGACTGTGTTATGGCTTCTACTCATGTCTTATATTTGTATTTTTTATCTACTTGAAATTTTGGAATTTCGTAGGTTTGCAAGTTTTTTCATTTTTGGAACTTTATTTGTCCGAATATATCATGTTATAATAGAGTTTCATGTACAACCAAATAAGAAACTTCATTTTTATTTATTGCATAATCAGAATACATAGTATGTTTGCCGGCTGCGGCTACATTTGCCATAAACAGGCCATAACATAAATGTTTGCGCCAAAAATGGTCACAAAGCCCGAATGTTGTGAAAGCACCAGTGTATGAATACAAATCAGCAATATTCAAACACAAATCTCAGGTCTAAACAAATAACAAACAGCAATCCAGAAATAATGAACAAAAACACGAGATTTATAGTGGTTCGGCTATCTCCGGCCTACGTCCACTCCAAAGTTTTTTATCTTTTATTGATCGATGCTTGAAGATTACAATTTGCTATCGCGTAGTACAACAGATTTTATGATTATAATCTGAATCTAAGGCAGCAATGGTGATCTTGAGTAAATCTGGCAGAGTCCGGGAGCTCTTTAGCTCTCAAAATTGTCCGACCACTTTTCTGAATGACCAGAGGGTCTATTTATAGGTGTAGGAGGCTGATATTTCGCCTAAATTGAAGGAAGACCAGTTCTGGCACGTGAAGGGGCCCACGTGCCCGCTTTTTGGGAATCCGGGCCCACTTTGGGATCGATTCAAAGCTACGTTCGAATCGATCAAGAAATTGTCCAATCGAGCTGAAATTTGGTGTGAACATTCTTCAAATGTGATCAAGCTACTGTGAAAATTTCATAGCATTTGGACTTGTAAATCTCAAGATATGATCGATTCGAGATCATGTTTCCGGTTGATAAGCTCCCTTCGAATCGATTAGGTCGAATCGATGGTGTCGCGTGCCCAAGTGATGACGTGGTGCGCCTCCTTCGAATCGATCTGACTTCCATGCCGAGTTGACTGGGTTGAATCCTAGTTTTTAGCTGTTGTGACTTAGTGGATTCGAGGGATTCAACCATATCATGGATTCGAACTGAGACTCGTTCGTATCCATCCATTCGTGTTGCTCCGGCTATTTCCTTCATATCGATCGACTCGAATACGATCGATACGAACATTGTCCCTAAGTCCTTTGTATCCATACGCATCTGTCCTTCCTTCGTATCAATTCTAGCTACGATCGATACGAAATGTATCATCAATCCTTGCCTTCTTATCGATACAAAGCTACTAATCCAAGTCCATGCCGGTCGATACGAAGGGTATCGATTCGAACAAACCTCCGCATGCTTGTTAAACAACCTGGGTGTGTTGCCATCGAGTCGAACCTGTGCCAATCGATACGAACGGTATCGATTCAAATTCCTTACTTTATGGTCGATACGAAACGCATCGATTCGAACCACCATCCTCTTGATCGATGCGAAGCACATCGATTCGAACCATTCCCTGTACATCGTAATCCATCCATATCTCCTTCATATGAACTCCGATTAACCTAAAATTTGAAACGTAGCCTCTCCTAGTCCTCATCATCATCTCCAATCGATTCCGTCCTGATCGGAGCCCGGTCAAATTTTGACGACATCCATCGCAGCCTTGTTTCCAATCGACTTCCAATCCTGATATCCATCCTTTCTTGTCGATTTGTTTGATATTCCGCGGGATAACATTTGCCCCCCAAAACATGCCTTGTGATAAGAAGGCGTGTTTTGTATAATTCCGTATCCGATATCCAAAGTCCATAGCCAATCCCATGTCCATCCGAACTCGAAGATCGAGCCTTTGATCCATTCTTATCCAATAGCCAACAGTCGAACCCAGGACCTCTCCGGGTCGTTATCCAAGTCCATAACCTCTCTGGGCTCTTACCAAGCGCAATCCACACCTGACGACCGTGGTCCAGTGTCCCTGGACGTTGAGCTAACCTCTCCAGGTTCTTGCCAAGCGCAATCCACACCTGACGACCGTGGCCCAGTGTCCCTGGGCGTAAGTAATGCCGTGGCTTAAGTCCTAAGCCGAATCCTAGTCACTCCGGACCCTTACCGAGCATAGTCCATACTCGACGACCGTGGTCCAGTGTCCCTGGACGTAAGTAATGCCATGGCTTAAGTCCTAAGCCGAATCATGGTCGCTCCAAACCCTTGTTGAGCATAGTCCACACTCAACGACCTGAAACAATAATCGATAATAGGGGGCCTAAGTCCTAGGCCGAATCCTGGTCACTCCGGACCCTTGCCGAGCATAGTCCATACTCGACGACCTGAATGAGCCAATATACCACGTTCGGGCAAAAAAGACTCACCCCTTGCCAAGCGTAATCCACACCTGACGACCGTTTATCGAAAACCAAAAAGAATCCAATCAAAATCCAATCAAAAATCCAATCCAAAATCCGAATCAAATCGGAAAACCAGAAATTCATACCAAAAATCAAAACCATCATCCAAAACGGAGAACAATCATCCGAATGAATGCCAAAACCAGAGAAACGAGCAAAATCAGGAGTTCAATCCAAACTCCAAAAACCAAACCAGAAAACTAAGTGTCCAATCCAAAAACAAAAGACAGATTTCGCAAACCATGGCTTTGCGGTTTATCATCACTCAGAGCATGCCTAGGGGCTATCTCCGTCCCCATACATGTGTAAATGACTCGGTTGCTCGCCAATGGTTTGTTACTTATTTCATATTATCCTGATCAATTGATGACCAATCGAACATTATTCCTGTGCCTCATATCCTCATGGTTTGAGGTAGGCGGTGGTTGCTCTTGCTCCACCGCTGCATTCCGAGCCCCAACATACTGCCTCAACTGTCCATTCCTCACATGCTCCTCAATTATGTCCTTTAGACGCCTGCAGCTGTTGGTATCATGCCCGTCCAAATCGTGGAAGAGACAATGCTTTCCTGATGCCCTCTCCCGCTCGGATGGTTCTCTCCTAGCCGGCCTTCGGTAAGGAAGGCGATTCCAAGTTTCCAAGTAAATCCGCTCCAGCGTCTCATTCAATTCTATGTATGTGGAAAACTTTGGATCCTTCCATCGCTTCCTAGCTTTTTCAGAATTTTCGTCCAGCTTCCTTTTTCCTTTATCTTTTTCCGAGCTTCCGTCGGATGGTCCTCCACCCCCGGTCACATTCACCTCCTTTAGCTTTAAATCCATACATGCGTCTTCTTGCCGAAGAAATCTTTCAGCTTCGTGAAAGAATTCCCCGAGATCCAGTGGTGGGTCTCGTACTAAAGATACCTTAAAATCTGAATCCTCTCTGACTCCCGACACTGCCGCCATCAAAACCATCGATGGATCCGGCCGATCCACCGAAGAAACCGCCGCATTAAATCGAGTTAAAAATGCTCTAAGCGATTCATCCGTTCTTTGCTTTACCGATGTTAACGTCATCACGTTCTTAGGTCTTTTGATATGAACCCGAAACTGTCCCAAAAATCTATCCACCAATTCCCTCCAATTCCTGATAGATCCTTCCTCCAGCTGCCTAAACCACATTGCCGCTAGGTCTGTCAAGTATAAAGGGAAACATCTGGCCATCACTTTCTCCGATGCCCCCAGCACTTCCATGTGTCTAGTGTATCTCATCAAATGATCAGTTGGATCAGCCTTGCCATTATATGCTTCCACGCTAGGTGACTTGAACTTAGGTGGATTTTGAGCTATCCTGATTTCCCGAGCGAACGGACTCCTGTTCACTCCTTCCAAATCTCGGTTGGTCAAACCTCCACGCATAGTCTTCCTGATGATTTCCACTAATCCAGCGTTACCTGTTAGGGGTTGCCCCCATGCTCCCGAGGGAACTCCGGCACATATTCCTCATGTGGCTCATTAGCCGCAGCGTTAGCTCTAGCCTGCTGAACTCCTTCCAAAGGTCCTTCTGCATTGGATCCTGCGGGCCTTCCCCCAAGCCCTTGTTGATTTCCTTCCGATTCTGTATTCTGTCCTCCATTGGGTTCCGCAACCCTAGTTCCTTGTTCCGCATTTGCAGTCGCTGTAGTTGGTCCAAGGTTCTGTGTTCCTACAGCTCTCATCTGCTCGAAGAAAGTCTGCATCATATCCTGTTGACTCTTCAGCAACCTCTCATGCAATGAATTTGCCATAGCTTCCATTTCGTCTCTCGTAATGTAAATCGAAGCTTGTCCTTCTCCAGCTCCGGAGGATGCCTCTTGACTTCCTCCCTGTTGGCTTCTCTCAGCTCTTTGTCTTGTTTGTCGAGTCATTGCCGAGTCAATCTGAATCCTTCAAACTTTCAAATCTAAACTTCAATCCGATGTAGCGGGTCTAGTCCTTCTCAGTGAAAGCACCAAAGTGTTTGCGCCAAAAATGGTCACAAACCCCGAATGTTGTGAAAGCACCAGTGTATGAATACAAATCAGCAATATTCAAACACAAATCTCAGATCTAAACAAACAACAAACAGCAATCCAGAAATAATGAACAGAAACACGAGATTTATAGTGGTTCGGCTATCTCCGGCCTACGTCCACTCCAAAGTTTTTTATCTTTTATTGATCGATGCTTGAAGATTACAATTTGCTATCGCGTAGTACAACGGATTTTATGATTATAATCTGAATCTAAGGCAGCAATGGTGATCTGGAGTAAATCTGGCAGAGTCCGAGCGCTCTTTAGCTTTCAAAATTGTCCGACCACTTTTCTGAATGACCAGGGGGTCTATTTATAGGTGTAGGAGGCTGATATTTCGCCTAAATTGAAGGAAGACCAGTTCTGGCATGTGAAGGGGCCCACGTGCCCGCTTTCTGGGAATCCGGGCCCACTTTGGGATCGATTCGAAGCTACGTTCGAATCGATCAAGAAATTGTCCAATCGAGCTGAAATTTGGTGTGAACATTCTTCAACATGTGATCAAGCTACTGTGAAAATTTCATAGCATTTGGACTTGTAAATCTCAAGATATGATCGATTCGAGATCATGTTTCCGGTTGATAAGCTCCCTTCGAATCGATCTTCCTTCGAATCGATTAGGTCGAATCGATGGTGTCGCGTGCCCAAGTGATGACGTGGTGCGCCTCCTTCGAATCGATCCGACTTCCATGCCGAGTTGACTGGGTCGAATCCTAGTTTTTAGCTGTTGTGACTTAGTGGATTCGAGGGATTCAACCATATCATGGATTCAAACTAAGACTCGTTCGTATCCATCCATTCGTGTTGCTCCGGCTATTTCCTTCATATCGATCGACTCGAATACGATCGATACGAACATTGTCCCTAAGTCCTTCGTATCCATACGCATCTGTCCTTCCTTCGTATCAATTCTAGCTACGATCGATACGAAATGTATCATCAATCCTTGCCTTCTTATCGATACGAAGCTACTAATCCAAGTCCATGCCGGTCGATACGAAGGGTATCGATTCGAACAAACCTCCGCATGCTTGTTAAACAACCTGGGTGTGTTGCCATCGAGTCGAACCTGTGCCAATCGATACGAACGGTATCGATTCGAATTCCTTACTTTATGGTCGATACGAAACGCATCGATTCGAACCACCATCCTCTTGATCCATGCGAAGCACATCGATTCGAACCATTCCCTGTACATCGTAATCCATCCATATCTCCTTCATATGAACTTCGATTAACCTGAAATTTGAAACATAGGCTCTCCTAGTCCTCATCATCATCTCCAATCGATTCCGTCCTGATCGGAGCCCGGTCAAATTTTGACGACATCCATCGCAGCCTTGTTTCCAATCGACTTCCAATCCTGATATCCATCCTTTCTTGTCGATTTGTTTGATATTCCGGCTTTGACCAAAAAGCGGGATAACAATAAATATCCCCTTCTTGTATAAATTCCAACCTTGGACAAACCATCTTGTCTGACTCGAAGACCATTCGAAATCCTTTCTTTGATAGTACAGATCCAGAGATTAGGTTCTAGCGGATGTATGGAACATGAAGCACGCCATTTAATGTAACAGTTTTTCTAGAGGTGAACTTGAGGATGACTATGCCACTGCTCTCAATCATGGAAACTACATAATTATCCATGTAGAGTTTTTTCCCCGATCGAGTTTGTTGGAAGTGGAAAACAAAGTTTTATCAGAAAATACATGTGGGGTAGCACAACGTCAAGCCACTACTATGTAGGATTCTGAACCAAGTTGCATATTAACACAACTCCAAAAAAGTTAGACTCATCCACTTCCATGTTGTCCACCATATTTTCCTCTAAATTGTTATCCTTCTTGTGTCTACAATCTTTAGCGGCATGTTCCGTCTTGCCACAAATCCAATAGTTGCCATTAAACTTCTTGGACTGCTTATTTTCGTTGGATTTTTTTCTGGTGCTATCTTCTTCGGTGATAAATTCTTCATTTTTTTGTTGTTAAAGTATCCTTTCTTCTTTGACCCTTTCTATAACATATGCCTCCACACCTTTTTGTTGCGTAATCCACAGTTATCTGCCTCTATCTTTAGTCTAACGATGATGCCTTGTAAAAAAATCTCCATCTTTTTATGCTTTAGATAGTTGCAGTAGTCTTTCCATGATGGAGGCAGCTTTCCTGTTATTGCTTCAGCCAAGAAAGATTCTTCAACTTTATGGCCTTCTGGTTCAAGCTCATGAATGATAATTTGTAGTTCATATAGTTGAGTTGTCATAGATTTGGAATCTATCATCCTGTATCCCATGAATTTGTCTACAATGAATCTCTTTAGATTGACATTCCATGTCTTGTATTTTGCAGTAAGTGCATTTTAGAGAGCCTTTGCTGTCTGATGAGGCTGGTACACTTTATACTGTATTGGCCACACAGTTTAGAATGTAATTTTTGCATAGGAAATCTGAACGTTTCCATGCATCAACAGCCAGAAACACTTCTCTGTGTGTTACATTAATTTCGCCTAGTTTTCGCACTGGTTCCTCATCTTCGAGATACCTTTGCAGACCCAGCGTAGTTAGATAGAACAAAATCTGATTTTGCTAAGTCTGGAAATCATCACCATATCTTTTGAACATATCAGGTTTGTTGTGAGTAGCAGGTTGAACTGATAACTCAATTGCTGCCATTTCTATTTTAGTAAAAACTATAAATTTTTAAGATATAGATGGTCGTATTACCAAAATAGTAAGTAACAAAGATGCACAATAATAAAAAATGCCGCCTCGTTTTTTTTTTGTGTAATCCCGCAGTTACTGCCTCCATCTTCAGTTTAACGATGAGGTCTTGTAAAGAAATCTCCATCTTTTTATGCTTTAGATAGTTGCGGTAGTCTCCCCATGATGGAGGCAGCTTTCCTGTTATAGATTCAACCAACAATGATTCTCCAACTTTATGGCCTTCTGATTCAAGTTCTTGAATGATAATTTGTAGTTCATGCAGTTGAGTAGTCACAGATTTGGTATCTATCATCTTGATTCCTTGAATTTTTCTACGTTGAATTTCCTAAGACTGACATTTTGTGTCTTGTATTTTGTGGCAAGTGCATTCAACAAAGCCTTTTCTATTTGATAAGGCTGATAAACTTTGATATCATTTGGGGTTTATTGCTCAGTTGTGGTGTTTAAAAAGAGCCATTTGTGGTTAATCTCTCGTATATTAATTTTAGAAAAGCATATTATAACAATATTTTTTGCAATCTAACCACCAACAATTTTTTGAAGTTACATTTTTTCATAGAAAAATTCTCAAAAAAGTCCAAAAATATCTATAGTAAATGAACAATCATATGGTCTTGCTGAACTTATTCTCATTATCTGGTAAGTATATAATTTATTCTAGTTATTATTTTGAACAAAATGAAAAAGAAAGTGATTCAAGTTTTTCACTTTGGTCGTTTATTCTTAACGACGTTATTTTTAATGAACTCATAAATTAGTTGTGTACACACATGATATATATGCTACGTCTAATCTGATATAAATTTACCTTATTCTAACAAGTATATATGCATGCCCAGGTGGGCCTGCATCCAATCACAATGTTTATGCATTAATTCAACGTGTGGACATTTAAAAATGCTATAGTGTTGAGAGGAGCCATGTACAAATTAACGTAAACAGATGCATATTGCCTTTAGTTGGACCGACCCTCATAAGAAAATTCATTTCAATAATAGAAACACACAACATTTCCATTAAAAGAATAACAAAAATACATTGTTTTATACATCATTCTCATAATTTTCACTTCACAGGATTATTAAGTTGGTTGAGGGAAATACCGAAACGTGCACAGTTATACTTATCCTTTCATAGAAATATATATAAAATAATAAAACCATAATTCACAAACTAACATTAATCAGTATGGTATATTCTAATTCCACTCAAGGCCTTGCAAATTATCTACATTTAAATCTCTATAATTCAAATTCTCACTTTACAGTTTACACACAACAGCGTGTAAAGCTTCATGCTTTGTATATTTCATTTGTTAACGCTTCTAACTTTCGAAGCTTATAATTAGTAAATCCAATATTTGCCAAATTAAAATCCGACTATCATTGTTACAATATATTAGCTGCAGATGGTTGTTTGAAGACTGGAATAGTACACCATTGGCTTCATCAACAAAGCTGCTTTCCATTTACTTATTCTAATAGTACTTTCCATTTACTTGTTTTAACAGGACTAAATTCTGTATTTTCTTCTCAAATCTATGATATAAAAAAAGAAAACAAAATGTGTCAGTTCATGAGCATATTGTTTACTAACAAATTGTAGACCATTATGATTACAACCATCTAACAACAATACATAAACAATACAAAATAAAGAATTAAAACAAAATGATCACATCAACTCTTAAATGCATCATCACTAAAACATGCTCATTATAGTAAGGATAACCACATTGCTAGGCAATATTTAACAAATCATGTTCTAAGCTTAGAAACCCTATTTTCAGGTCAATCCTATTTTCTTCTTTTAAGCAAGCCCACTTCGAGTTTATCTTCTTGATATTCAATGTGCAATGTGCAATGTGCAATGTGAAATAATATTTGTTACCTATAGTTTTCCATGATAGAGTTAATTAGTATTCTCTCCAAGACAAAGACGTTAGCATTGATACTTTATTGGAAGTTTCCTAATGAAATATTTACTAAAAACAGCATGTGTATATCTGTTCAACTTTAAAGCTTTGTGCACATAAATATTTGATTACTGTTCAACATGGTTTAGTTTGAAATTTTTTTTGATAAATTGTGCAGTATTTATATGGACATGGTCAGCTTGAATAATTTATCTCTAAACATGGATTGTTAAACCATAAATTTAAAGGACAAATTTAGCAAAGCATTTTGACAATAATGTTAGAAAGTACTAATCAATTTGCATCATTTGTTTTAGATCGATAACCGTTTGGTAAGACATGCTGCAATTTTCTAAGAATTGATAATCAATTGATCTCTTTTCTGTTTATAATTTAGTTTGAGAAAAGGTTAAAGAAAAGGCAAGATGTTAAATACATTTCAAATAACTTTCTGTCACACTCTAACTTTATTACTCTACAGAATACGAATTAAACATAAAGATATTTAACCGGTGTGAAGATGCTTCTACTATTTAATCTTGATAGCCCATAGGTAACCGATGTCTAAGTGAGAACTTTTTGGCATTAGGTATTCTAATCTTTTGATTTCCTGAAATGAGTAAAGTTTCACAGAAATCAAATAATGCTACATAAGCTTACATGTAATATATATGGATTTTGTGAATGTAAAAGAAGGGATTCTGTATTATTGGTACAAAATTTTAAATGCATCACCCATAGAAATAAGGGATTTTCAACAATTTATATATTATAAACATTGCGTAAGTTGTAATCAAGTACCTAATTTTACATTGGTGCAGGCTGATATAGTAGCTCTCGTAGATGTACTATCATATAAAATATATCATGAATTTTCATACACACACGTATTGATGTGGAAGAGTTTTACATATGCAGTATGTTTTCTAAAGCCACGACTCTAAAATGGTAATGGGAGAAATATTAAAATTTGTACTTGCAATAATTTGACTTAAAATTTGATAATCATAGAGTTATCTGTTACTCTTCATTTCATAAGGTAATTGCAAAATTGTGGAATCTTGTAGAGAACAGAACTGGTATTTTATTCATGAAGAGATGTTTGTAAAATCAAACTGTAGACTTAGTACTTCAATTATAGAGGGAAAAGAAGATATATATCCAACATCAACAGTTTAAAGTGCAAATATTATACTACATAATCTAAAATAGTAACCAACACTTCATAAAAAATGACCAATTACCTAAAACCAATTATCCAAATTCAAGACTTCTTATCATGCTGCTTAACACCCCAAAATCCATTCTTATATAATTATATACTATAATGCTTGATTAGAAACTTTAGATTGAATCGATGATGTTTTTTATTATGTAAATACAAAAATAAATTATCTGTAACAACCCCCATTTGGAGGCTCAAAACTAACTGCTACGGATGCTGCAGTTAACCATAGTTATTAATTTTGGTGACCAAATGTGGTAATGTTAGATACAGTGATATACCAGAAACACATGAATATGAAAAATTTTAAACTCGGTTAAAACAAATTTCTCATTTCATTACAAATTGTATTTCAGATTCATTACATAATCCCATACGTAAGCCATGTTCAGAGAAATTACAATTTATTACAAAATACGCCAAGAGCGATATATGAAGTGCCCCATTGATTGATCAGAGTCTACATATAGGCAATTAAACAAATTTTCCCTTACATCCAAATAACACAGCGGACAATAGATAGAATCTCCTAAATAGCTAGCTTGCCTCTTGCACATCTCTGGAAGCTTATTCGTCAACTAATAACCTTAAAAACCCTTAGCCTATTCAAATTAATTTTTGAGCACCCGAGAGTTTAAATAAAAAAACATAAACTTTGAGTCAGACAAAAAGTCTGGTGCAAAGAATAATATACCATCTCGAACCAAATAGATATATAACAAGACCACACCGCTAAGCGGAAAGGGTTCTCCCCTCGCTAGTACCGTAACCAAAAACTAATTAACCATATATTATGCACCTGCATCCACAATAGTTAAAACATAACATAATATGATGATATGCAATTATACAATTTAACTTGGATTTCTTATCCCCATTAATTGGATTATCTGCCTCAAGTTATAGTTTCTGGGATCACTATTAACCTATTAGTTTTCATGGGCTAACTAATAACCTGTTCCAAGCTTACGGATTATCTGTCTGGTTTCGTAGTTTTTATGGATTACTAAGAACCTATTTGTGTCTACCAATAGAATCATCCAATCATAGTTTTCATCGGCTGACTATGAGCCTACTGGATTCTCCAATAACATCTCTAAGGTCACAGTTTTCATGGACTGACTATGAACCTATTGATCTCTATCAACAACCTATTTCGGACATAGTTTTCATGGGATCACTAAGAACCTATATGCACATGCCAATAACATTTCTCAAGGCATAACTTTCATGGGCTATAACTTTTTATAGGTGTAAAATTTGGGTCTCTAACCTATTTTATTGCTTCCGAATGATGGTTTCTCTTTCCGTATAGTGGTCATAATAGAGAAATTGACTTATAGTTAAAAAGTCACATATGTTTTAAACTCTGAAAACAAAGCTGATGTTATTGTAGCATGGCTTCGAAAGCTAATGTTTTTTTAGCATGGCTTTGAAAGATAAAGGAATTGTAGCATGGCTACGAAAGCATTGGGTACAATAGCATGGCTTCGAAAGCTAAAAGGTACTGTAGCATGGCTTTAAAAGCTGAAAGGTACAATACCAATACAAAGCAAATTATATTGTAGCACTGCTTCAAAAGCTAAAAGGTACTGTAGCAATACGAAAGCAAATGGGTACTGTAGCAATACGAAAGCAAATGGGTACTGTAGCATGGCTTCGAAAACTAAAAGGTACTGTAGCAATACGAAAGCAATGGTACTATAGCATGGTTTTGAAAGCTAAAAGGTGCTGTAGCAATACGAAGCAATTAGGTACTGTAGCATGGCTTCAAAAGCTAAACGGTGCTACAACAATACGAAAGCAAATGGGTACCGTAGAATGGCTTCGAAAGCTAAAATGTACTATAGCAATACGAAAGCAAATGGGAACTATAGCATGGCTTCGAAAACCAAAATGTACTGTAGCAATACGAAAGCAATTGAATGGCTTCGAAAGCTAAAAGATACTGTAGTAATATGAAAACAAATGGGTACTGTAGCATGGCTTCGAAAGCTAAAAGGTACTGTAGCAATACGAAAGCAAATGGGTATTGTAACATGGCTTCTAAAGCTAACGTTACTGTAGCATGGCTACGAAAGCATTGGTACTGTAGCAATATGAAAGAAAATGACTACTGTAGCAATACGAAAGCAAGTAGGTACTGTAGCAGCATGAAAGCAAATGGCTACTGTAGCAATACGAAACAAAGGTGAACGAAGAGGTACAATGGTAGAATCGTAATTAACGTAAAAACTACTATTTTTCTAAATAAATTATATTCTATTCACCAACTCTTATTATTTATCAAATTCCTATTGGATAGAAATATACTTTATCAATTTCTTTAGAGAAAAACTGCTATAATCAGATTTCATAATTTCTAAAATTATTTTCAAACCATTAAATTATATCAATATTTTAATACAATTATTAAGCCTTTCTAGCTTAGAAAATTCACAATAAATCGAAAACACTTGGGAAAAACTAAAAAATTCATAAAAAATTTGAAATAACATTTTTTTTGCTATATAAAAATTTCGAGGCAAAATTCGTTATTTTATTATTTTTAATAATTAAAACTCAAAATAAATGCCATTTTCACCTTAGGAAATTCATAAAATATTCCTATTAATTCCGAAAATTATGAAATTAAAAAACCATCTCCAAAATTAGGTATTACACAACATATCCAAAATCAAGTCGTTTGGAGGTCATTCACTAAGGTTTTTACCTTGAAACCTTTAATAATAATTTCATAAAAATTCCAATAAATCACCATTCATGTAAAAAATGGTAAAATCAACCATATCATCATAAAACAATGTGGAATACATCAAAAATTAAAAATTCAATACATATGAATGAAATGGATACTATTATTCACCTTGTTTTGAGAAAAAGAGTTGAGATTTGAGTTGTTAATTTGATTTCCCTTACCTTTAACTTGATTATCTAACTTTTCTTCCTCAAAAAGCTATAGCAATGGCCTCTACTTTGTCTGTGTTTAGTATGGATGTAAAGATGAATGAGGATATGAGGGTGGAAGGGTTTATGTTTAGAAAATGAAGCTTATTCCTATTTTTCCCCTCTCATAAATCCTCCTACTTATGTTTAAGTTAAACAATCTTATATGTTGATTAGTTAAGGCCTAACCTAATTAATTATCAAATCTCATCTCCTTTTCATGCCATACATTTTTCTATTTAATTAATCTAATTAATCTCCTGAATAATGTTAAAGAAAAATTAGGGATGTTACAGGCTTCCCCTATTAAAGAATTTCGTCCTCGAAATTCAGTAAGGACTACAAACAAGCATATCAATCATGCCAACAAAGCTAGTACATCCCACAAGCGAAAAGTCTATATAAAACAAATATAGAACATACCCTTATAACAACCTAGGATAAGTATCGCTAATCTTGTCTTCTATTTCCTAAGTACAGTCCTTCTCGTTGCCGCTTCACTAAAATTTTACCAACTCGACTGTCTTGTTTCTTAACCTCCTCTCATCTCTCACTACAACCCGAACTGGTTGCCTAACAAAAGTCGGATCCGGTTCTGCCATTAAGTCTTCCAATGCAGTCGAAGGGATAGTAGTCTCTGGATCATGTACACACCTACGAAGATGAGACACATGAAACACATTATGGACATTTGACAAACTGCTCTGTAACTCTACTCTGTATGCGAGCTTTCTGATCCTCTCTATCATTGGGAATGGTCCAACATATCTCGGTGTCTGTTTCCTTGACTTTTCAAATCGTATCACACCCTTCATCAATGATACTTTAATAAAAGCCCTATCTCCAACTGAGAACTCTAGATCCATACGCCTCTTATCTGCGTAACTCTTTTGTTTAGAATGAGCTTCCTTCATCCTACCTCAGATCAACTCCATCTTCACTATTACTTCTCTTACCATATCTGGACCAAGGAACAACCTGTCTCTGGCCTCTAACCAACACATTGGTGATTTGCATGGCCTTCCATATAAAGCTTCAAAAGATGCCATCCCTATACTAGCCTGGTAGCTATTATTATAAGAAAACCCAACCAAGTGCAAATGGTCTTCCTACGACCCAATAAAATCTAATACATGAGCTCTTAATAGATCCTCGAGTACCTTGTTGGCTCCCGCTGTCCGTCCATCCGTCTGTGGGTGATAAGCGGTACTCATCTTAAGCTCGGTTCCCAACATTCCTTGTAAAATCTTCCATAATTCACTAGTGAACAAGGCAACTCTGTCATTGACTATGCTACTAGGAATCGCATGTAGTCTAACTATGTTCTTTATAAATAATATAGCGAAGATAGGTGTCGTCCTAGTTGATTTAACTAGAATGAAATAAGCACTCTTGGTCAACCTGTCCACTATGACCCATATACTTTCATTTAACCGGTTCGATCTTGGCAACCCGTCTATGAAATCCATGGATATCGAATCCCATTTAGAAACAGGGATCTCCAAAGGTTGAAGCAACCCACTCGGATTCTGATGTTCGGCCTTCACTTGATGACAGTTCACACACTGCTTTACCCACTAGCCAACATCCCTCTTCCTACCTTCCCAATAGAAACTCATTTTCATATCCCGATATGTCTTGGTCCCTCCAGGATGAATCGTAAATTTTTATCGATGACATTCTCTAAGAACCTCATTCCTTAGGTTTTCTACATTCGGGACACACAATCATTCCTTCTTTCACAACCACCTTCTTTGATCCAGACTAAAATCCTTCAGATCATCAATTGCAATTCCTGTCTTTAGACTTCTAATCTTCTCAGCTAACACTAGTTCATCTTTCTGCTTAGATACAATCCTTTCGATCAATCTCGGTCGAACTTTCAAGCAGGACAACATGGCGGTACTCTGACTAGAACTAGCAGTAGATCTTAACTGCACACTACACGTAGTCAATGCCTCAAGATCTTTCCATTCGACCAACATGGCTAACAACATATTTTGATGTTTCCTACTAAGTGCATCGCAACCTTGTTACCTTTCCCTGGTTTGTACTCTTTACCAAAGTCATAAGCTGCTAAAAACTCCAGCCACCTCTGCTGTCTCATATTTAACTCCTTCCGAGAGAATAGGTATCTTAAGGACTTATGATCAATGTATAACTCGAATCTCTCTCCCAAGAGATAGTGTCTCCATATTTTCAACGCGAAGATTACCGCTACCAACTCTAAATCATGAGTAGGGTATCTCACTTCATGGGGTCTAAGCTGTCAAGAAGCGTAGGCAATGACCTTACCCTTTTGCATGAACACAGCTCCTAATCCGGTTCCACATGCATCGGTATGCACTACTATTACTTGATTCCTGTCTGGAACTACTAACACAGATGCATTGGTCAATAAATGCTTTAACATAAGGA
Organism: Allium fistulosum; assembly: GCA_030737815.1. Lineage (NCBI taxonomy): Eukaryota > Viridiplantae > Streptophyta > Magnoliopsida > Asparagales > Amaryllidaceae > Allium > Allium fistulosum. The sequence continues at coordinate 590,342,097 of CM060905.1, read as the reverse complement.
ACATTTCCTCACATTTGCCAGACCAAGTAAACTTCACATCCTTTCTGGTCAGCCTAGTTAACGGCATTGCTATCCGCCAGAAATCCTTAATAAACCTCCGGTAGCAACCAGCAAGCCCAAGGAAACTTCTGATCTCGGTCACTGTCTCTAGTCTCTTCAAGTTGTTAATAGCTTCGATCTTATTCGGATCAATTGACAAACCCTTCTTTGAAACCAGGTGACCAAGATACTTAACTTCTTTCTTCCAAAAATGACACTTTAAAAACCTTGCTCTTTCTTCCAGAAATGACACTTTGAAAACTTCGCTTTCAGTTAATGCTGCCTCAATGTCTCAAGCACCACTCTAAGATAAACTTCATGCTCTCTTTCATCCTTAGAATATATCAAGATATCATCTATAAATACCAATACGAACCTTTCCAAGTGCTCTCGAAAAACCCGGTTCTTCAAATCCACGGAGAAAGCTGGCGCGTTTGTTAACCTGAATGGCATCACAACCACTCGTAAGACCCATATTTGGTCCTAAACACTGTTAACGAAATACTATCCTCCGCCACTCTTAGCTGATGGAACCATGTTGCCAAATCCAATTCTCTGGCTCCATTCAACTGATCAAACAAATCATCGATTCTCACCAAAGGATACTTATTCTTGATCGTCCTTTCGTTCAACTTGCAGTAGTCAATACACAACCTTAAAGATCCATCTGGCATCTTCACGAATACTGCAGTTGCTCCCCAAGGAGAACTGCTTGGTCTAATAAAGCTCTTTCCTTCCAAGTCCACTAGCTGCAACTTCAGCTCTCTCATCTCAATAGGTGACATCCAACTTGGTGGTCTACTTACAGGTTCTGCCCCTGGCATAAGATCTATTTGAAACTCAATAGCTCACTTTTGCGGTAGCCCTGGCACTTGCTCAAAAACATCTACAAACTCTTTTGCTACCAACACACGATCTAATTCTACTTCCTCTTCCATTGCATTCAGCAAAGCACAAGCACTTGAGTCTGACTTCTCCACCGAGTATATAATTCGGTTATGGCTATTAGGGTGTCGCAACGATATTTACCCATCCCAACAAAATATTCTGGCATCGTATCTATCTAACCAATCCATATCCAATATGATCCCAAAATCCTAGAAATCAAAAACATACAGAATGCATGCAAACTTATGACCTAACAAGTCAAGTTCTAACTGATCACGTCTCATTCCCAGAGTTGCATACCCTCCTATTGGGTTCACAACCCATAAGGAAGTAAGTAGGTATGATGGTTCTAAAAATAATTCATCTACCAACAATAAGATATAAATGAATGTGATGCACCGATATCAAATAGTATCCTAACTGTTATACTACGAATCAAAAGCGTACCTTCCATCACGGATTTCCCTTTCTCAGCTGCTGTTGGTCCGAAAGAAGATGGTTCTAAGGAAAAAACTTTTCCCTTGTCTACTCTAACTGGTTCTGGACACTAATTCTTGTAATGCCCAACCTGGTCACAGTTGAAGCACTTTACTCATTCATATCCGCAAACTTCTTCCCTTTTCCAGTTCGATATTCATGAGCAAAATGTCTTTACTTGTCGCACTTGTAGAAAACTACATCAGCCTTCCCTTTCTTGACTGCTCCTCCTTTCTGAGCTCCTTTAATTTTAAAGAACTTTATTTTCTTTCCTTTGGGATCTTAAACCTCAACTGACTTCCCCTTATTAAATGTAGAGAGCGTCTCTTCATTCCTAATGGCCATCTCCACTACAACATTGCTTGCGTCACGGAGGTGTGGCATGGTTGCCCTGGAAATCTCTGGCTTCAGTCCTCGAATAAACTTTTCATTTCTCTTGATAACGGTGTCAATCATGGCGTAACTATATCTGGATAGCCCATCAAATTTCGTGGCATATTCGATTGCTGACATTTCCCTCTACTCTATATCTAAAATTCCTCATCAATGCTAACTTGGCCACTTCGGACAGAAACCTCTCTTCGAATCTCCTTCGAAACTCGACCCAAGTTAATTCTTTTTTAGGTACTCCAACAGTGACCCCATTCCATCAGTATAATGCTGCTCCCTACAACTGTCTGGAAGCAAGTCTTCTCTTATGTTCATCATCTAATTCCAAGTCAGCGAAAATTCTATCACGATGCAAACAACCAGTTTTCTACTTCGACAGCAACCTCTGTTCCTAAAAATGGCTTCCCACCAAGACTGGTGTAATCCCTACACGACTTGGATAGTTATTGCTAACTAGGGCCATAGGATTTGCTCCTCCAGCATTTACAAATTTCCCCTAGCTACTCTTGTAGCTGCTCCAGCTTGTATCAGATTGATAAAGAACTGATACATCATCCCCATATCTATGGGCGAGGTTCCAGCACCTACGTTGGCATTTGCATTTAGATTAGCATTTTCCTGTCGACCCAGGTTCCTCCTGGTATTGGGTCGAGCATTTCCATTAGTTGTACTGCTCCCTCCACCTATATTTCCTCCTCCATTTCCTGCTTCCATATCTTTCTCTCTCATATATCTACATACGAGCTTTAGTAAGATACAGAAGAACGGTCTAAGAGAAAGGGATTACGTACTTATATATATAACAAATGCAAGTATGTTACTATAGCATTAGCCTAAACCCCGGTCTCATTCTCTAATTCATTGGGTTATGTTTTGAAAATCTTTTAGGTTTAAATTTCTTTTAAATTTACATAAACGTATGCTCTGATACCAACTTGTAACATCCCCCATTTGGAGGCCCAAAACTAACTACTATGGATGTTGCAGTCATCCTTAGTCATTTATTTTCAATGACCAAATGCGGTAATATTAGATACATTGATATACCAGAAACACATGAATATGAAAAAATTTAAACTCAATTTAAAACAAATATCTCATTTCATTACAAATAGTATTTTAGATTCATTACATAATCCCATGCGTAAGCCACGTTCAGAGAAATTACAATTTATTACAAAATACGCCAAGAACGACATATGAAGATGCCCCTTTGGTTGATTAGAGTCTAAATATAGGCAACTAAACAAATTTGAACTTACATCTAAATAACACAATGGACAATAGATAGAATCTCCTAAATAACTAGCTTACCTCCTGCACATCTTCAGAAGCTTATTCGTCAACTAATAACCTGAAAAACCCTTACCCTCAGCCTACTCAAATTAATTATTGAGCACCCAAGAGTTTAAGGGGAAAAACAAAACTTTGAGTCAGACAAAAAGTCCGATGTGAATATTAATATATCATCTCGAACCAAATAGATATCTGGCTAGCCTACACCGTTGAGCGAAAAGTATTTTCCCTTCGCTAGTACCTTAACCAAAAACTAACTAACCATATACTATGCACCTGCATCCACAATGGTTAAAACATAACATAATATGATAACATGCAATTATAAAATATATTCAGGATTTCCCATCCCCATCATTGGACTATCTGTCTCAAGTTGTAGTTTCTCAGGTCACTATTAACCTATTAGTTTTCATGGGCTAACTAATAACCTGTTCCAAGCTTACGGACTATCTTTCCGGTTTCATAGTTTTCATGTGATTACTAAGAATCTATTGGTGTCTACCAATAACACCATCCAATCATTCTTTTCATGGGCTTACTATGAACCTACTGGATTCTCTAATAACATCTCTAGGATCATAGTTTTCATTGGCTGACTTCGAACCTATTGGTCTCTATCAATAACCTATTCCGAACATAGTATTCATGGGATCACTAAGAACCTATTGGTCTCTCCCAATAATATTTCTCAAGGCATATTTTTCATTGGCTATAACTTTTTATAGGTGTATATTTGGGTCTATAACCTTTTTTATTGCTTTCGAATGATGGTTTCTCTTTTCGTAGAGTGGTCATAATAGAGAAATGGACTTACGGTTAAAAACTACACATGTTTTAAATTTTGAAAACAAAGCTGGCATTACTGTAGCATGGCTACAAAAGCTAATGTTCAGTAGCATGGCTTTGAAAGCTAACGTTATTGTAGCATGGGTACGAAAAAATTGGTATTGTAGAATGGCTTCGAAAGCAGTGGTACTGTAGCATGGCTTTGAAAGTTAAAGGTACTGTAGCATGGCTACGAAAGCATTGGGTACTATAACATAGCTTCGAAAGCTAAAGGTACTGTAGGAACACGAAAGCAATTGGGTATTGTAGCATGACTTCGAAACTAAAAGGTACTGTAGCAGTTTGAAAGCAAATGGGTACTATGGCATGACTTCGAAACCAAAAAGGTACTGCACCAATGCGAAAGAAAATGGTACTGTAGCATGGCTTTGAAAACTAAAAGGTATTGTAGCAATACGAAAGCAGTTGGGTACTGTAGCAACATGAAAGAAAATGGGTATTGTAGCATGGCTTCGAAAGCTAAAAGGTATCGTAGCAATACGAAAGCAATTGGGTACTATAGCACGGCTTCAAAAGCTAAAAGGTACTATAGGAATACGAAAGCAAATGGGCACTGTAGAAAGCTAAAAGGTACTGTAGCAATATGAAAGCAAATGGGTACTGTAGCATGGCTACGAAAGCATTGGTATTGTAGCAATACGAAAGTAAATGGCTACTATAGCAATATGAAAGCAAGTCTTACTATAGCAATATGAAAGCAGATGTGACAAAGGGGTACAGTTGCAGACTCGTAATTAACGTAAAAACTGCTATTTTGCTAAATAAAGTATATTCTTTTCACCAACTCTTATTGTTTTTCAAATTCCTATTGGATAGAGATATACTTTATCAATTTCTTTGTAGAAAAACTGCTATAATCAGATTTCATAATTTCCAAAATTATTTCAAACCATTAAATTATATTAATATTTTAATATAATTATTAAGTCTTTCTAGCTTAGAAAATTCATAATAAATCGAAAACACTTGGAAAATCCCAAAAATTCACCAAAAATCTGTAATAACATTTTCTTTACTATATAAAATTTTTAAGGCAAAATTTATTATTTTATTATTTTTAATAATTAAAACCCGAAATAAATGTACTTTTCACCTTAGTAAATTCATAAAATATTCCTATTAATTATGAAATTAGAAACCCATCTTCAAAATTAGGTATTACATAACATATCCAAATCAAGTCGTTTGGAGGGCATGCACTAAGGTTTTTCCTTTGCAACATATCATAATAATTTTATAAAAATTCAAATAAATCACCATTCTTGCAAACAATGATAAAATCAACCATATCATCATCAAACGATGTGGAATACAGTAAAAATTTGAAATTTAACACATATGAATGAGATAGATACTATTATCACCTTGTTTTGAGAAAAAGAGTTGAGATTTGAGTTGTTGATTTGATTCTACTTAGCTTTAACTTAATTCTCTAACTTTTCTTCCTTTAAAAGCTTTAGCAATGGCCTCTACTTTGTTTGTGTTTTTTATGGACGTAAAAATGAATAAGGATATGAGGGTGGAAGGGTTTATGTTTAGGAAATGAAGCTTATTCCTATTTTGCTGCTCTCATAAATCCTCCTACTTATGTTTAAGTTAAAACAATCTTATATGTTGATTAATTAAGGCCTAACCTAATTAATTATCAAATCTCATCTTTTTGTCATGCCACACATTATTTTGTTTAATTAATCTAATTAAATCTCCTAAATAATGTTAAAGAAAAATTAGGAATGTTACATTTACCTTAGCATTGTGGAAATAGAGGGTGCAAATACAATATCTTGGACTGCTTGTCTACATGCAAATACAAAGGAAGAGCAGTCAAGTTGATTGTAAGTAAAAAAATTAGTTAAGTGTAATTTATGTACCTTTATTCCTGTTTAGTTAGTATAACATCTTTGTAGACAACATTTTTAATGAAAGTTCCAGTTAATCCAACAACATGTCCTTTCTTTACAAGCACCTTGGTATTAGCTCTTGAAACTCCTCGTGAAAGAGCAACGTATAGTTGTCCATGGCCGAGTACTTACTCATTTATTAAATATTAGTTAAATATAAGGAAAAACTGATTTGTTTATACAAAAATTTTTTTGCTAAAATTTCCATTTATAAAATTATGTAATAAATTCTAAAAATGATAGTTAAGCATTTGATACTAAGCAAATATAAAATTTTGCTAAAATTTCCATCTATAAAATAGTTTAGCCACCTTTACGTAAAAATCTCATCTTCATACCGCTCTGACTAATGCACTTAATGAACAAAAACTTTCAAACAAATTATATCATGATAAAATATAGCAAATAAGGAGATTAGATAAAAACCCAACTATTTTGAGTTAGCATACATAAAAGATATTTTGAAAATTTTTTGAAAAAATTATGATAAGTTTTGTAATAGAAATAGAATGTTGCTAAAAGCAATTGTTTTACTACTAAACCCAAACTTTTCACGGATAAAGTCAATATTTTATCAAACAATATTCTCTCCATTATTCCTTTCAATCCGTTATGCATCCTTTTCATTTCCCTTTAATCATGTTCATTGAGGAGCTGCAAGTAAGATACATATTCTTCTTCTTAATTATATTAAAGACAGAAAAACCCTTATTGTAACGACCCGTAAATTTTCAATAATTAAATTTGTTAATTTAATAAGATTTTGATAATTTAATATCGAAGGAAATAAAATACAGTGAATTGTTAATGGAAATAGTAACTAGAATGAATTACAACAGTATAAATGTAAGTTAATTGTTAATTACTTGAATGTCATTCCAATAAATGAAATAATGTAAACGTTATACTTGGTTATAAATGAAATGTAAGAAAACAAATGTAAATAGTTAATTTACTAATGAAATAATGTATTGTTAATGGTTTATGAATGAAATAATAATTAGAATAAAAGGTAATAATGTTAATATAAGTTGACTATCAACAACTTGAATGGAATTCCAAACAACTGAAAGAGTTAAAGAGTTATAAGTGGCATAGGTTGTAAATAAATTTTATTAATATATGCATTTATTTGATAATTGAATTAAGAAGAAATTGATAATGTTGAGGATGAATTAATTAATTACATAAGGTGCAATGAATAGAAATTGAATGGAATTTGAATTATATAGGTTGTTATAACACTTGTTGTGAATAATGAATTTATTAGTGTGATTTAAATTTAATGGTAGTAATTAATATATGTTACCTATTTAATTAGCCTATTGTATTAAAATTTGAAACCAATAGCAATAAATGTAATCAAGTATTACGTTAATGTAAATTTAGGTAATATTTGGTAATAATGTAAATTTTATTCATAGAGTAATAATGGATTTAATAAAAAGAATGAAATCAAGTTGAATAAATATATTGGGAGTATAAATTTTAATAAATGTGTGCATTGATTTATAGTAGTATATAAAAGGTAATTAATAATTTAAAGGTTGATTTATTAATAAAACAATGTGTAATGGATGGAAATGGAATAAGTGTAGTGTAATGAGAGTTGTTGTAATAACTGTTTGTATAGAATTAACTTACAAATATTATAAAATGTATAATAATGGTGACAATTGGTGTTGTTACCAATTTAACTGATCAATTTCAAATAAATGTCAACAAAATGTTACATTAATGTGGAATAAGACCATAACTGTAGTGTGAATGTGATAAAAAGAAATAGAAATGTTAATGGTATTCATAATGTAATGATTGCTTTAATAGTAGGAGTGTAAACAAATTAAAAGAATAAAAATGAATAAGTTTTGTAAAAGAGTAAACATATGTTTATTTATATGAAATGTTTGTTAGCTAAAAGATTGATTGTAGAGATGAGAAACTATTATTTAGTGAGAAATATGTAATTACTGTTTGTATCCAATAGTGTAAATATGTTTAAATTACTATTAGATAGGAAAAATTATTCTACTTCTCATTACATTCATTTAGTCCATTTTGGAACTTAAATCAACTAAAATTAATTTAATTGAAAATTTTCAATTAATAATTGAGAGAATACTAATTATAAATTAATAGGTTTAATTAAAAACAGCTTATGTTTTGTGAAAATATAAGGAAAGTTTGATTTAATGAAAAGAACATTTACATCAAATAAAATGAATGTTTCATTTATGATTGTAGGTTTAATTTCATTAAAAATAAAGAATAGAATGATTGATTTTAAAGGAAGAAATATATGTTTATTTGAACTGTGTTTTAGCTTACAGATTGATTACAAGAATAGGAAAATAATCTATTTCAGTAAGTTATTTATTACTCTTGTGCATAAACAACAAATTTATATACGTGTTTAAATAAACAATTGTTCTATTTTTCATCCATTTTAGTGGTCTATTTTAAAATTTAACTTTGTAAGTAATTGCAATTAATGTAATTCAAATGTTTCAATTAAAAGGAAAGAAAACGGTGATTGCAATTAATAGATTTAATAAAAGAAATGCACGTTTTATGTTAAACAAATGGTGTTTTAAATAAGATATCATTTTGAGAAAACCAAATTGAACGTTTTCATTCTTAAGGTAAGTATAAAAATTTTCTTATGCGTAGATAAAAACCTAAATGCATGCAACTTTGAATATTATTTGAGTTAATGAAGTTAATTTGGTTACGTTTTAAAAAAAATGAATTTCAAAAGGTTGTGCGACGCACATGGTCCTTTCGTTTCTTTTATTATTAATCGTTGCAAAAAAGTTTTAAAATAGCTACCTTATTATTAATACTTGATCCATTTATTTCTCCTTCTGTTTAATACCTGAGCCTAGACTTTTAGGTTGTATTTAACATTTTCATGTATACAAAATTTTACTTTCGTTTGCAAACTTTTCCATTCCTTCGTACATTTCCTTATGCATTATTAATGCCTGAAGCATTCAAAATAAAACATGATACTTATTTTTGTCCCTCCACCTTCATCTCCTAATTATAAATAACCTACAGCTTATTTCTTCTTTTACATTTTATTTCTCCTGACACCTCATATTCAAAAGCTCTTATTCTTGCAAATCCAAAAGCTTTCTTTTATAAAACATGATTTTTTTTTCATTCTTTTGTACACTTCCTGTCCTCATTTTAGTTGTTCTTAAATCTTTTCCTGAAGATCTTGAGAAACGTAAGTATTAAAATTTGTTTGTTTATTTTTTTTTACGCGTACTAATTTTTATTTTCATAATATTTCTTATAACATGAATATCTTTTGCATATAAACTTCGATTCACACGCGATTTCTTCTGTTGGATTCATATTTAAATTCCAGACAACATGAAATTGATTTAATTGAATTTAGAGATTGTTGAGTTTTGCGCTTCTGTTTGGATTTTTATGGGCTAAAATCAAATATGATTGTTTTAATCCACTCACAACTTCTAAAATTTCTTATGTTTGTTATATTAATTTATGATGTGATCAGAAAATTATTTATGACTGTTTGATATATTTAAATTGCCATCCCTGTTAATTTGTATCCTTTCGAATTAAATTGTTATTTAATTTATTTTTGAAATTTATTTGCCACTTGAATACCTGTTATTGTAAATTAGTAAATTGCTGATATTTATTTGGTTGATTTGGATGATAATTATGATGGATGTTGATTGTTAATATTGGATGATTGGATGTTATGTTAATTTATATATATATATATATACTGTTATTACTTTGTAAGTTCCTTAAATTATTATTATTTGAAAATGGTTATGGGTTGAAATGATAGACTCGAGCGATTTTATGAATATTTATATTTATTCGGGATTGTGGTTTGAAATGATATATAACCGTAAAATTTTAAATTGCGGATTGAAATGATAAATATCTGTATCACTTGACCATAGGGTAGAGAATTATATACGGACACCAGATCGGTTAAATTAAATGATTTTAAAATCCTTAATTTTTGAATGGAATTAAATGATATTTTGAAGTAAAATTTGATTTATATAAATTGAAGTATTTTTCGAAATTCAAGTTTACGTATGAAAGGGAATTTGGTTTGTTGAGTTGGAAATTGAAATTGGTCTAAATGTGTTGAAATGAAATGAATAGTTTAATTGGATATAAATTCCAAAGTTATATTTTAATATAAACTGTTTTAAAAGAATATATCTTTTTAAAATTTCTAATTATTCAGATTTTCAAATTTACTAAACTATTTAACTAATATTAACTATATAAAATTATTTTGATCTATTTTAAACAATTTTAATTCATTTCAAATATAATTAATCTTTTTTAAAGCTATTTAATCTATTTTAATTACACTTAATCTAATTTAAATCCACTTAACTATCTTAAATCAATTTAAAAGTATTTTTAACCTATAATTAAACTATTTATAACTATTTTAACTATTTATAATTATTTAAACTATTTCTAAATTTCCAGACTAATTAAAGTGGAAGTGTTTAAATGCGATTCATTGTTTTAAAAGAGAATAAATTGAAACGATGATTTTGAAGTAAGGTTTTACCCTATTTTGGAAATATGACTACGGAAGAAATTATGACTTTTTGAAAGAAAATATAATTCCAAAATATGATTTCAAAGTGAATATGATTTGAAAGTAAATACGATTTCGAAAGTATTATGATTTTTGAATATGATATTTTGATATCAATTATGAAATGATTTTTGAAATGTAAAAGAACCATCCGGTGTGTAATAAGCGATTGGTTGTTAAGGAGACCGGGATCGGATATTGTCATACTCTCTGCCAATACCGAAAACCACTTTAACAACTGTGTACACTATGGTTCCATTCTTGTTGTTGCTGGAGGTACACATACCTCTTCTCGGTACGATATACGAAAAATAGATGCTAAGCTTGCAATGTCCGATAACGGCGCTGAAGTAGTGAATCTATCGGCACCACAGCAGTGGCATACAACTTTGGACCTAACGGCCAGCCCCTTTCCCTTTCGGAATGGGGATCCCCGTTGGCAACAACCACGGTAGTAGTTGCGGAACTACTGGGCCAGGAGAGGACAACCTGTTGTTCCTGCTCCTCTTTCTTCGCTTCAGGGACGGAGGTCATACGGTAGGTAACAGCAGTACATGGTGGAGATTCCAGAAATGAAGTAGGATGGTTTGGTGAACGATTCCTATATAAGGTATGACGTGACCCTGACTCCCGTGAGTCAGCTTAGATGTGACTAAAATCAGGAGCTATACCGGGCCAAGTGAGGTCATTCCTCCTATCGAGCATATTTCTTCGATACTATTTTCTGATTTTTTGTGATTATTTGGTGGCCACCCCTCGATTTTGATATGGGAGTGTGTCCGAGGTGGGCGGTAGTAGCTGCTATGCGTTACCACCAGTCCGGGAGTGCAAATGGTATATCTACCCTGGCATCTCCTCCTGTGCCGTGTTCACATGCCCTAGAGCGCCTTCTACGAGTTTGTTTTGTACCGTACCTATGTGATGTCCTCTGGGTAAACCTCCAGTTTACGGAGGAGCGTACGACATTATATAGACTACGGGAATATATAAAATGTGTTAAGGGGGATATGAGTAACGCCTTAACGCTATTTTAATACTTTTACTTTACAGTAGACATATTATAATAGCGTATTGTACTACATAGTAGATAGTTTAATGGATCCTCAGGAGATGTGAATCCCGAATATCTCTTGAGTTACTGCACTCACGTTAGACACTGGATAGGAGATGTCAAAACCCGTAAACATCTCCGACGCCGTTTACACTCATATTTATTTACCGTTAATTTATCTTACATAAGATCTTTTATTTCCGACTCGGGTGTTTTGTCTTTTCAATTCGCTCGGGTCAGCCTGAGCATTTCAGGATTTGAAGACCTTATTTCTAGAGGACGAAGACGAAGATTGTATTATTATTATTTATTATATTTCACTGCATCATGTATTCCGCTGCATTATTTATTATTCTCTGGTATGTGAACTCTGATCTGTGTTGTATAAGTATAATCAAATGTTTTGTAAAACAGCTTCATGAACTGTTTATTTGATTATTATATTTTGTCATTCCGCTGCAAGATTCTTGTTTTTTTTTCTTCTTTCTCTTCCTTTTCTTATTCACCCCAATAACGATCCGTCCTTCTATATGGTTTGAGTCGACATGTGTGTCTGCTTAAAACGTACAAAAAGGCGGGATGTTATAGTTGGTATCAGAGCTTTGGTTTAGCGAAAACCTTAGCTTTGTGGGGTCTAACTCTTTATTAATAGGGTAGTAATACCCTATGATGAGAGTCGCTGAGTGTATATATATGAGAGAGCATATTTGTTAGTATTATATAAAAAGGTTTTGTTATTGTGTTAGTTTGTTCCGTTTTGTATTTATAAATTCTAGTTGGTGCATAGGACGCTATGACATCGATAAGGATTTCTAAACACTTAATAGGACAGACTGACACAATATTTGTTTTGAAATATAGGTAAATGAAATAATTTTGCCTATTGTATATTTTGTATATAAAATAACAATTTTATAAATGATATATTTGGTTGTAATATATTTGTTTGTTAGGTAGTGAAATTTATAAATATTGGTTGAAAATAAAAAGGTTGTAAGTAAATAAATACATATTGGAAATTTTAGAACTTGAGTTCTGGGGTATTTGAAAATTTCTTTCAAATGATTTTGGAATATAATAATAATATTATTTAGAAGTATTTTCTGAAATAAATATTTCAATATAATTTGCAAGAATTGTTTTAAAGAAATTTTGGAATGAAATAAGTTCTTTACTCCCCTCTTTGTCGCTAGAAAATAATTTCGGTGATGAGTGCACACATCATCGACATTCATTTTCGAGTTTTGAAGTGGGAAGACCATTGTAGTTGTTTACTACACATTTGTTTTGATAAATAAATAATTTTTTTTCCAAATATGATTTGATACATACAAAAGATATGATATATATATATATATATTATTTTAGAATGATTTGAAATGGAACTCGGTATTTAGTTCTTAATTTCTGTTAATTAATAGTTTCAATTATTGTAGTGAAATGGAATGTAACTAATTAATAATTGGAACCTCTAAATGAAATAAGAGATTAAATGCTAGGTTATAAATGAAATTACAAGAAAGTTGAAATTTGTAACCTATAAAACAAAGGATATGATTATTGAACATTAAATTAATTAAAAGAAATGAGAAAAACTTCTTTAACTTTCAATTGCATTCTTAAAGCATATATATATATATAACTTACCAAGTATTAAAAGTTGTAATGTTTAATAAGAAATTGTAATAGGATATTATACAAGTAAAACTTGAAGTAATGAAAGCATTCAATGAAATTCTTTAATAAATAAGAATTTGATGTTGTAGTTGTTATAAACTTAAGTATAATTGAAATGCTACTAATTAAATATAATAGAAAGGTAAGTATTATAAATAAATGATTATAAACTTTAGTAAATGAATTGAAATGCTAAGCAGTTGAATGGAACATGAATACTATAAATAAATGAATGTAAATAAATGAAATTAAGTAATGAATGAATGAATGTAATGCAATAAAAAGAAATTGACATGATATGAATAAATGAAAATGAATTTTTGTAAGTAATAAATGAAAATAAATAGAAATAAGTACTGAATGAATGAATGTGAGTTCATTTACAAAGAAACCTATATAGTAATTTAAGAATTTATTTACATATGATTAGTAAATTATACATGAGTAACATATGTAATGAAAGAAATGAAAGTAAGTGAATGAAATGGTCATTGTATGAAGGGAACTGAAGTAAGGTAAATGATATGAAATGAAATTAATAAGAATAAACTTAAAAAGTGCTTGGCATTGGTTGTTTGGTTTGGCTTATAGTTGTTTGGGGGTAAAGATGCTTCTAAATCATTTAGGATGTATGAATAATTATTGAGTTTTATCTAAGGCTGTTGAGTATATGGTATACTTAGTAGTTATTTTTCATTCTATATGACTTAAGGTGTCTAAATCCAAACAAACTATTTGTTTGATTTCTATGAATGAATGGTTAATTACTTTGATTCTTTGTGATGATTGTATGCTTGTTTGCAAGTGATTGTTTTATGTTATGTTGATTTGTTGGTTATAAATTGAAACAACTTTAAATATTTCATTTTATATAATTATTAACTCTTTTTGGATTATATAAGTGAAATACTGGTTATGGCAGCAATTGCTACAGCTTTTGGTTTCATAATATAAGCGTTAATTGCTCGACAAATAGGTACGCTCTCGGATTTCGATTTTTGAGCAATATTATATTGTTTTTCCCGCTGTTGGGATATATTATTTTGAAAAATTATGATATATATTGTTTTATTGATACTATAATTTCTCCCGAGCCTCTTCGTACAAAGGAGACTCTGCCAAAAAATTTTGAAAATTTTGGACTTAGAAAATTTTGAAAAATGTTCCAAATTTTATTAGTTGAGTATAAAAGGATTTAATGGTTATAAATTGGTATAATTTATTTAAATTATTTAATTTTGTAAATTTATTTGTTTATAAATTTAATATTTGAATAAGATTTATTGACTATTCAATTCCTTCTTTTCCCTCCCTTTTTCTCTTTTCGATGACGAAAAGTTTTGAGTGGGGGAAAGTGTAACGATCCGTAAATTTTCAATAATTAAATTTGTTAATTTAATAAGATTTTGGTAATTTAATATTGAAGGGAATAAAATACAGTGAATTGTTAATGGAAATAGTAACTAGAATGAATTGCAACAGTATAAATGTAAGTTAATTGTTAATTACTTGAATGTCATTCCAATAAATGAAATAATGTAAATGTTATACTTGTACTTGGTTATAAATGAAATGTAAGAAAACAAGTGTAAATAGTTAATTTACTAATGAAATAATGTATTGTTAATGGTTTATGAATGAAATAATAATTAGAATAAAAGGTAATAATGTTAATATAAGTCGACTATCAACAACTTGAATGGAATTCCAAACAACTGAAGGAGTTAAAGAGTTATAAGTGGCATAGGTTGTAAATAAATTTTATTAATATATGCATTTATTTGATAATTGAATTAAGAAGAAATTGATAATGTGGAGGATGTATTAATTAATTACATAAGGTGCAATGAATAGAAATTGAATGGAATTTGAGTTGTATAGGTTGTTATAACACTTGGTTGTGAATAATGAATTTATTAGTGTGATTTAAAGTTAATGGTAATAATTAAGATACGTTACCTATTTAATTAGCCTATTATATTAAAATTTGAAACCAATAGCAATAAATGTAATCAAGTATTACGTTAATGTAAATTTAGGTAATATTTGGTTATAATGTAAATTTTATTCATAGAGTAATAATGGATTTAATAAAAAGAATGAAATCAAGTTGAATAAATATATTAGGAGTATAAATTTTAATAAATGTGTGCATTGATTTATAGTAGGATATAAAAGGTAATTAATAATTTAGAGGTTGATTTATTAATAAAACAACGTGTAATGGATGGAAATGGAATAAGTGTAGTGTAATGAGAGTTGTTGTAATAATTGTTTGTAAAGAATTAACTTACAAATATTATAAAATGTATAATGGTGACAATTGGTGTTGTTACCAATTTAACTGATCAATTTCAAATAAATGTCAATAAAATGTTACATTAATGTGGAATAAGACCATAACTGTAGTGTGAATGTAATAAAAAGAAATAGAAATGTTAATTGTATTCATAATGTAATGATTGCTTTAATAGTAGGAGTGTAAATCAAAATAAAAGAATAAAAATGAATAAGTTTTGTAAAAGAGTAAACAAATGTTTATTTATTTGAAATGTTAGCTGAAAGATTGATTGTAGAGATGAGAAACTATTATTTAGTAAGAAATATGTAATTATTATTTGTACCCAATAGTGTAAATATGTTTAAATTACTATTAGATAGGAAAAATTGTTCTACTTCTCATTACATTCATTTAGTCCATTTTGGAACTTAAATCAACTGAAATTAATTGTAACGACCCACTATTTTGGACCATTCAAATCGACAATAATCCACACATGTCAGACTTGAATAATGCAAAATAACAGATTGTAATAAAATTTGGAGCAAATAAAATCATTCACAGAATGACAGACACAGAATATCAGAATAACTCGCAGCGGAATTTAAAAATAACCATAGTGGTTCATGAAGCCACTAAAATACATAGTCTCAAATCAAATACCAAATACATAGTCTGAAACCCAATACAGTTCTGAAACAAGTACAATAAAAATCCCAAATAAATAGGTCTCTAAAACAAAAGCCGAAATAAGACAACTGAAACTGAAATAGGAAGATAACTAGATAGGCAGAATCTCCAGTGATTCCGAGCTCCAGAAAAGTGAATCCAAAGCTGTGAATACTCAGGCTGACCCGAGCGTAAAATAAAACATAACACTCGAGTCAGGATATACATACTTGTACAGTGTAAACCAACTCAAATGAACTGTAGTAAAGGTACAAGTAACTTAGAAGATGCTTGGGACCGCCCATCCTCTAAGGATCCGTTAAACTATCTACTATGTAGTAATATTCGCTATTATAATAGTGTCTACATAAGTAAAGTATAATCATATCGGAAAATAGCGTTAAGGGGATGGAGAACCTTAACGCGGTCGGATCTTAAAATCATAATCGTAGTAAAGCTCGGTATGGTAGGTGACACGGCACAACTAGGCAATGCCAGGGTAGATATACCAATTACGCACACGGACTGATGGATACGCATAGCAGCCACTACCGTTCCACCTCGAACAACATTCCCAATCGGAGGATGGCCATCTAGTCAAATCAGTAAGAGTATAATATCGAAGAAATGTGTCCGAGAAGAGGTGCTACCTCACTGGTCCGAGATCGCTCCTGTTTTAGCCACCTTATGCCAACTCACGGGAGTTGGGTCCACGTAATACCTTAAGGACGTCGCCACCATCCTACTTCATTCTGGAATCTCCACCGCGTACACGGTTGTCAAAGTGGTTTTCGGTATCGATAGAGAGTATGTCCATATCCGATCCCGGTCTCTTTGCCAACCAATCGTTATTATAACCCGTGGTTATAGATTTAAAAACAATTTATCAAATATACTTCGAATTAAATCATTTAAAACAAAGACATTATTCTTTTAAAAATCAAATATTAAATTTCTAAAAATCTAACCTTTCGGAGTTCACTTATTCACTTAAAATAATAGCATTAAAATTATCAGCTTCCACGGCATTTAAAAAGTACAGCGGTAAGTTATATTGGAAAAACAATTTAATTCAACAAAACTACACTTATAACTGTTATAACAATTCAGTTTTTAACAAAAAATCATATTTCAGTTCACTGCAGTCCTTAACAAGTGCTACAGTAACCCCTTTTATTAGTTCAGGTTAAATTTTTAGTTTCTGTCACAACAGCACTTACCGAGTACTATCATAGCCTTAGTTCATTTTAGTCTTTCGGTTCATTTATACAATCCACAACACTTAACAAGTGCTACGGATTCTACCTAGTTAAAACTTATAAAATCATACATTAAAAATGTTCATTTTCAATCCTTTAACAAATTTATCTAAAGAGAAATTTTACAAAAAAAATCAAAACTTACAAATTTGCTTATTACGTTTATTTCAACTTTTAAACTTAACTCCATTTTTCCCAATTTAAAACTAAATTTCATTTTCAATTAAATTAACTTAAGTTTCCATCTTTCTTTTTTATCAAAATTTCAAAATTTAAGTTTCGTTTAAAATCAATATTCCTCCATTTATTTATATTTATCACATAGAAAAATCATTTCTATTTTAAATAAATCATTTAAAAATTCGGTTTAAATCAAATTAAATATTATTACAATTTTTAAATTATTTAAAAATATTCAGAAAATACATAAAAATAACCACGGGTCTGTATAATATTTTCTAACCTAATTCAAGTGAT
Source organism: Allium fistulosum (assembly GCA_030737815.1). Classification (NCBI taxonomy): domain Eukaryota; kingdom Viridiplantae; phylum Streptophyta; class Magnoliopsida; order Asparagales; family Amaryllidaceae; genus Allium; species Allium fistulosum. The sequence continues at coordinate 590,324,228 of CM060905.1, read as the reverse complement.
ACGGATACTATATCATTTCAATCCATAATTTACAAAGAAAAATCCAGGTTTTATCATTTCAAACCCGCAATCCCAAGTAAATAAAATTTAATTGAAAATCGCTCAGGCCTATCATTTCAGCCCATAACAACCTTCCCTTATTCTAAAGTCCGTTCGGGTATGTATCATTTCAACCCATAGTGATTCTATTCTACAGGGAACTTGCAGTGTGATTTAACAGAATAGAATAACAGTAAAATAAGAACAGATATAACAGATGATATGATATGCAGTTTTAACAATTAACATCAACTATAAATAAATCACAGGTAATTATAACATCATTTATTTATTTATTTATTTCTACACATTCAGTTACGGTCGTTTCACAATCATATAAGTATGAATATTCGTGTGAGATTTACTCACCTCTACGGAGCTGGAGATTCGATTCAGAAAGAGAAATACGATGTCAATCGAACGCACGCGGAAAGCACGATCAGTTGTTAGCGGATGCGCCAACTAGATTCAAACCAAAAGCACAATAAAGATAATCAAAATCTAAGATTGTACGAGTAACAAATTTTCAAATGGAGCAACAACGAAAAAAAAACACGTTGAAAATCGAAACAATATAGCACGACCACTTTTTAAAAATAGAGATTATAACTTTATATTTGTAAAGTGACAAAACATTTTTTTTCTTTCACAGTAATGGCCAAGTCGAAATATAACCAAGATACCAAAGATCCAAAGGACATAACATTTCATTTCTCAGATACCAATAACAGGCTTTGACTTGGCAGTAAAACTTCAAGAGTGTGACAACAAAACATGAATTCAAAAACAAAATTTGACAAAACCAGAACACGTGATAAAGCAAACTTCTCATTCTCTTTTCTTTCAAACAAAGCCAGTGGCAATATAGATTATAGCTTCAAAATACAAGGTGACAAACCAAATTCGTTCATTTCTTTTTCCAAAACAGAGGTCAGTTGCAAATATAACTAAGGTTACAAAATACAAGTAAAAAAAACATTTTTATTTTCTTTCAAAACAGGGCTCAGTGGAAATAATATAAGGCGTGGGTGGTCTGGATCACGGCATGGGGTTTGCTTGATGGTGGAGGAATGGTGGTGACTGGGCTGTGGTGGCTTTGGCGTACGTGGCTTTGGCGTGGCGTTGGGTTGTGAATGAGGCAGGGCTGTGACAGGGTGGTGGAATGGAGTTGTGGTGACGATCTGGGTTTGGCCTGGTGATCGTGACGTGGTGGTGGCAGCGAAGGCGTGGGACGGTCTCGACTTGGAGCTGGTGGGTGGTGATCTGGTGGCGAACGGTCGTGGTGGTGCCGTGGTGGTGGGTTCGGCATGGAGGCAGATGGCAGGGTTCGGCAGGTGCCTGGGCTTCGGTTGGAGGGGACGTGGCAGCTTGGAGAGGGACGTGGCAGTTGTGGTGGGTCAGGCGAAGGGTAGGCTGACGCATGGGGTGGAGGCGTGTGATGGTGAATGGGTAGTTGGTGGTCAAAACACGGAACAGCAACAACAGGGGACACCAACAAATGAAAATACAAAATACAAAAAATGTAAAAGGAAGAAGGTGTTGTCCTTACCTTCCAGAGGGATGCTCACGCGAATATGATGGAGCAAAAAGTGAATTTGCAGTATGAAAAATTTTGCGAACGAAAGAAAAAATGAAACAGCTGTCTATAATTTGTAGAGAGGAGGCAAAAGGTTTTGAATGGTAGCAAAATCAAAGGCATTCAATTTGGAGAAACGCACGGGAGACAAAGAGGGAATGAAATAATAATTCTCACGTGAACAATTCAATGCAATATTCTATTGAAATTTTCAAACTGAAAATATACAGCTGAAATAGCACTGTTAACGCAAGAAAAGATCAAACGGACAAGGAACGACGAACGTAAAGTGTAACGCCCGAAGTAACGTACAACCGTTACTTGTTTCTTTTATTTAATAAATTTAAAAATGCTAACGGTTTCTTAAAAATATAACGTATCTTTTTAAACCAAATTTAAAGATAGTTATTATCATTATAAATAAAATTTGATTCTAATGTAAAGTTAAGAACGGACAAAACGTAACGAAATGTAACGCTTTTAAATTTTCATTTTATACAAATTACTACACTTTATATTTAAATTAATATTTCGAAATGTTTTATTTTTAAATTAAAATTTCGTTTAAAATATCGGGCTGTTACACTCTCCCCCACTCAAAGCTTTTCGTCCTCGGAAAGGAACGAAGAAAGGAAACAAAGAAAGATAAGATAGAATAGCAAAAGTACCTGAAATAAACAATTCCGGATTCGAAGCACGAATGCTCTCCTCCGTCTCCCAGGTGCAATACCGTTCATCAGTGCTCCACTGCACTTTGACCAGGTTGACAGATTTTCTTCTTAGCTGCTTCGTACCTCGATCGACGATACGAAGTGGCTTCCTCTCAACAGTCAGATTTGGCTCGATATCCAAACTATCAAGGGCAGAAGGCTGAATAATAAGAGATGGATCATGCAGATAGCGACGAAGATGAGATACATGAAAGACGTTGTGTATTCCAGAAAATTTCTCGGGTAAATCCAGACGATAAGCAAGAGAACCAATTCTTTCCAAAATGCGGAAAGGACCAACAAATCTAGGAGATAGCTTTCCTCTACGACCAAAACGAATAACATTCCTTAAGGGAGAGACCTTAAGGAAAACCAAATCACCAACAGCAAACTCTAAACTCCGTCTTCGACGATCGGCGTACTTCTTCTGTCTATCCTGAGCAATCCTCATCTTCCTCTTAATCTCTTCGACTCTCTCTGAAGCTTCCAAAACCATCTCAGGACCAAGAACCAAACGATTACCGGATTCAATCCAACAAGAAGGAGATCTACAAGGTCGTCCGTAAAGAGCAGAAAATGGAGAAGTCTCAATACTGGCCTGATAACTATTGTTATAAGTGAATTCGACAAGATGGAGATGATCTTCCCAAGATCCTCCATAATCAAGCACACAAGCACGAAGAAGATCTTCTAAAATCTGATTCACCCTTTCCGTTTGACCGTCGGTTTGTGGATGGTAAGCAGTGCTCAGATTTAGATGAGTACCCAAAGAATCCTGAAAGGCTTTCCAAAACCTACTAGTAAAGATAGGATCACGATCACAAACGATACTGAGAGGAACACCATGGAGACGAACAATCTCCCTCATGTAAATCTCAGACAAACTAGAAGCTGAACGGGTAGACTTGACCGGAATGAAATGAGCTGATTTGGTCAATCTATCCACAATAACCCAGATACTCTCGTTACCCTTCCTAGTCCTCGGTAAACCATCAATGAAATCCATAGAAACTTGTTCCCACTTCCAATTGGGAATCTCAAGAGGCTGCAATAAACCAGGAGTCTTCTGATGATCTGCCTTGACTTGCTGACAAGTCGCACACCTATTGACGAAAATGGAAATATCTCGCTTCATACCCTTCCAGCAATATAACTTCTTCATATCCTGATACATCTTGGTCACGCCTGGATGAATAGAAAGTCTGGACTGATGATTCTCCCGAAGTAACTCCTGTCTCAATCCATCAACATTCGAGATACAAATCCTATTATTGATCCTCAATACACCCTTATCGTCAATCTGAGCTCCATTACCATCAAGACTACTACTTCCAACTCTGCTTCGAACACTCTCCTTAATCAATCTAAGCATCTGATCCTCATCCTGTCTAGCCATAATGCGATCCACAAGAGGCGAAGAAACAACAATCTGACACAACAAAGCTTTCTTCCTACTCAAAGCATCCGCCACTACATTAGCCTTTCCCGGTGTATAGTTGATGTCGAGGTCATAAGAAGCAAGAAACTCTAACCACCTAACTTGTCTCTGATTCAAATCCTTCTGAGAGAAAATATACCTCAAAGACTGATGATCTGTGAAAAGCTCGAACTTGGTACCCAACAGATGATGTCTCCAAAGCTTCAAAGCGAAAACAACTGCAAGCAACTCTAGATCATGGGCAGCATAATTTACTTCATGAGTCTTCAACTGTCTACTAGCATAAGCAATCACTCTACCATCCTGCATCAGAACAGCTCCCAAACCTTCTCTACAAGCATCAGTGTATACCGTTAATCCCTCATCTCCATTAGGGACGGTAAGAACAGGTGCGAAAGTAAGCTTGTCTTTTAACTCATTGAACGCGGCTTCACACTTACTATTCCAAATAAACTTAGCATTCTTCCGAGTTAAAGCAGTGAGAGGTGCAGCAATCCGAGCGAAATTCTTGATGAATCTCCGGTAATAACCGGCGAGGCCCAGAAAACTACGGATATCAGTAGGAGTCTTAGGAGTTTCCCAATCCTGCACAGAATAGGGAAAAGAAGGATAATAGAAAAGATAGAGTAAATTGAACGAAACAAGGAAAGAGAAAGAGGGAGGAACTTACATTGATCGCAGCGATCTTGACTGGATCAACTGAAACTCCATTACTAGAAACAATATGCCCAAGAAATCGGACTTCATCCTTCCAGAAATGGCATTTGGAAAATTTAGCTTTTAACTGATGCTTTCGAAGAGTCTCAAGAACAGATTTCAAATGTGACTCATGTTCTTCTTCAGACTTTGAGAATATGAGGATATCATCCACAAAGACTAGAACAAATTTATTAAGCACATCACGGAATACACGATTCATCAAGTCAACAAAGAAAGCGGGGGCATTAGTCAAACCAAAAGGCATGACTAACCATTCGAAGAATCCATTTTCAGTACGGAAAGCAGTCTTAGGAATACTTTCCTCAGCAACTCTGAGTTGGTGAAAACCTGTGGCAAGATCAAGCTGAGAGAAAACAGTAGCACCATAAAGCTGATCGAACATGTCATTGATGCGAGGCATTGGATATCTATTTTTCATAGTGAGTTTGTTCAACTCCCTATAATCAACACACATCCGAAGAGAACCATCGGACTTGGTGACGAAAACCACCGCGGCTCCCCATTCAGAAAAACTAGGTCTGATCAGACCCTTGGAAGATAGGTCTTCAATTTGTTTCCTTAACTCAACCTTCTCGCGGGGTGCCATTCTTCTAGGAGGAAGAACTATAGGTCGAGCTCCAGGAATGAGATCAATGCGGAAATCAATTTCCCGCTTGGGAGGTAAAGCAGTAACTTCACCAAATACATCCGAGTAGTGATTAACTACACGGGTCGACTGAAGATCATCAATAGAAGCATCTAGAGAAAAGATAAAGCTACCAGCATAATCATGAGGCATACGACCCTGAATAAGCAAAGAATTTCCTCGATCATCCTTAAGAGAAACAATTCGGGATTTACACGAGATACGAGCATCGTGTCCATCAAGCCAATCACTTCCAAGCAACAAATCAAAAGCATCGAAACCAAGGATACAGAAATCGCCACTAAAACTATGATCGGAATGGAGGAGTTTCGCATGTTTACAAATCTTATTAAGATTTGCAGGGCCACCAATAGGATTAGAAACACAAAGAGGAACAGAAGCATACTCGGGAGAAAGGAGATGTTCAAACTTATTACACAGGTCATCAGAAATAAAACTATGCGAAGCCCCAGTATCAAATAAAACACGAACAGGATGATGAAATAAAGTAAAGGTGCCTTGAAGAGTACCTTGACTATCGCTAGGAGCAGGAGTAGGTGCAGGAGCAGGTGATGAAGCAGATGTGACAGCAAATACGCCAGATGGCTTTCCCTTCTGATATAAAGGACAGTCCTTCCTAAAATGACCCGGCTGAAGACAAACATGACAAAGATCGTTCCTGGTAACCTGGGGTGGAGGAATAGCAGCACTGGACGGATTAGGGCAACTATTGGCATAGTGTCCCTTTTGGTCACATTTGAAGCAAGTAATGGAGGAAAGATCAATAGGGTGTCTCTGAGAAGGAGCAGATGCTGAAGATCCCAAGCCCGCATGCTTGATCCAATTCTTCTTCTGCTGGTGGAAGTTGGGCTTTCTCTTCTTGGAATTTGCAGAGGAAGATTGTGAGACATGAGTACCAGAAGTAGCAGGACCCTTGGAAGTAGGGTTCTCATAGCGGATAGCCATATCCATGAGCTCAGTAAATGTGCCATGAACATGTGAAATAAGGCGATCGTAGAACTCTGGGCGAGCTCCAGAAATGAACTTCTCGTTCTTCTTTAGCTGAGTATCGATAAGACCAGGACCGAATTTGGAAAGTTCATTGAACTTCCGTTCATACTCTGAGAAGGACATGGTACCCTGCTTGAGGTCCATGAATTCACGGTAAAGCTGAGATTTCCCGGCTTCGGGCATCCATTTTGCCACAAAAGCCTCCCTGGAAGGAAGATACAGAAACAGAACTTTAGATAAATTAAAAAGAAAGGAAATGGGAAAATTCAAGTTAACACAAAGGATACCTGAACTGCTCCCACGAAAGATCACCTTCGTTAGTGCGATTCGTAACAGACTCCCACCAATCTAGGGCTGACTCTTGCAGCTGCCATGCTGCTAACTGACGCTTCTGGGCATCAGTGATCTCTAAACCAGTAAAGATTCTTTCCAAACTTCTTAGCCATTGCTGGGCTTCGATGATACTCTCTGAACCGGTGAACTTAGTGCCACCAAGCTGAGAGAATTCTTTGCAAAGAACTGTAAACTTAACGGGTGCAACAGGTGGAGGAACTGGGGCAATACCACGACCCCTACCTCTAGCATTTCCACGATTCATCCTGGAAATATCAAGAATAATTTAGGACAAGGTACAGAGAAGACAAAGATAAGTTAAGATAAAATACGATAAGGTCACTTGGGTGAATATCCTAATAACAAAATTCCTAACAAGGTAGATACGGAAAGAAGGAAGTTTAGAAAATTTCTTCTTAAAACAAGAAAACTTTATATCAAAATAATCTTTGAAAAATCATTTAAAAAATCATTTTAAAATCATTTTATACTTTGAAAATACGTTCACTCACAAGGAAATGATTCTGAGTTTGATTTCACTCATTCTAGGGTATTTCTACCCTATCTCTAATGAGTTTTTGCTCCATAGGCTAAGGTTTGCCTAAACCAAAGCTCTGATACCAAATGTAACGACCCACTATTTTGGACCATTCAAATCGACAATAATCCACACATGTCAGACTTGAATAATGCAAAATAACAGATTGTAATAAAATTTGGAGCAAATAAAATCATTCACAGAATCACAGACACAGAATATCAGAATAACTCGCAGCGGAATTTAAAAATAACCATAGTGGTTCATGAAGCCACTAAAATACATAGTCTCAAATCAAACACCAAATACATAGTCTGAAACCCAATACAGTTCTGAAACAAGTACAATAAAAATCCCAAATAAATAGGTCTCTAAAACAAAAGCCGAAATAAGACAACTGAAACTGAAATAGGAAGATAACTAGATAGGCAGAATCTCCAGTGATTCCGAGCTCCAGAAAAGTGAATCCAAAGCTGTGAATACTCAGGTTGACCCGAGCGTAAAATAAAACATAACACTCGAGTCAGGATATACATACTTGTACAGTGTAAAACAACTCAAATGAACTGTAGTAAAGGTACAAGTAACTTAGAAGATGCTTGGGACCGCCCATCCTCTAAGGATCCGTTAAACTATCTACTATGTAGTAATATTCGCTATTATAATAGTGTCTACATAAGTAAAGTATAATCATATCGGAAAATAGCGTTAAGGGGATGGAGAACCTTAACGCGGTCGGATCTTAAAATCATAATCGTAGTAAAGCTCGGTATGGTAGGTGACACGGCACAACTAGGCAACGCCAGGGTAGATATACAAATTACGCACACGGACTGATGGATACGCATAGCAGCCACTACCGTTCCACCTCGAACAACATTCCCAATCGGAGGATGGCCATCTAGTCAAATCAGTAAGAGTATAATATCGAAGAAATGTGTCCGAGAAGAGGTGCTACCTCACTGGTCCGAGATCGCTCCTGTTTTAGCCACCTTATACCAACTCACGGGAGTTGGGTCCACGTAATACCTTAAGGACGTCGCCACCATCCTACTTCATTCTGGAATCTCCACCGCGTACACGGTTGTCAAAGTGGTTTTCGGTATCGACAGAGAGTATGTCCATATCCGATCCCGGTCTCTTTGCCAACCAATCGTTATTATAACCCGTGGTTATAGATTTAAAAACAATTTATCAAATATACTTCGAATTAAATCATTTAAAACAAAGACATTATTCTTTTAAAAATCAAATATTAAATTTCTAAAAATCTAACCTTTCGGAGTTCACTTATTCACTTAAAATAATAGCATTAAAATTATCAGCTTCCACGACATTTAAAAAGTACAGCGGTAAGTTATATTGGAAAAACAATTTAATTCAACAAAACTACACTTATAACTGTTATAACAATTCAATTTTTAACAAAAAATCATATTTCAGTTCACTGCAGTCCTTAACAAGTGCTACAGTAACCCCTTTTATTAGTTCAGGTTAAATTTTTAGTTTCTGTCACAACAGCACTTACCAAGTACTATCATAGCCTTAGTTCATTTTAGTCTTTCGGTTCATTTATACAATCCACAACACTTAACAAGTGCTACGGATTCTACCTAGTTAAAACTTATAAAATCATACATTAAAAATGTTCATTTTCAATCCTTTAACAAATTTATCTAAAGAGAAATTTTACAAGAAAAATCAAAACTTACAAATTTGCTTATTACGTTTATTTCAACTTTTAAACTTAACTCCATTTTTCCCAATTTAAAACTAAATTTCATTTTCAATTAAATTAACTTAAGTTTCCATCTTTCTTTTTTATCAAAATTTCAAAATTTAAGTTTCGTTTAAAATCAATATTCCTCCATTTATTTATATTTATCACATAGAAAAATCATTTCTATTTTAAATAAATCATTTAAAAATTCGGTTTAAATCAAATTAAATATTATTACAATTTTTAAATTATTTAAAAATATTCAGAAAATACATAAAAATAACCACGGGCCTGTATAATATTTTCTAACCTAATTCAAGTGATACGGATACTATATCATTTCAATCCGTAATTTACAAAGAAAAATCCGGGTTTTATCATTTCAAACCCGCAATCCCAAGTAAATAAAATTTAATTGAAAATCGCTCAGGCCTATCATTTCAGCCCATAACAACCTTCCCTTATTCTAAAGTCCGTTCGGGTATGTATCATTTCAACCCATAGTGATTCTATTCTACAGGGAACTTGCAGTGTGATTTAACAGAATAGAATAACAGTAAAATAAGAACAGATATAACAGATGATATGATATGCAGTTTTAACAATTAACATCAACTATAAATAAATCACAGGTAATTATAACATCATTTATTTATTTATTTATTTCTACACATTCAGTTACGGTCGTTTCACAATCATATAAGTATGAATATTCGTGTGAGATTTACTCACCTCTACGGAGCTGGAGATTCGATTCAGAAAGAGAAATACGATGTCAATCGAACGCACGCGGAAAGCACGATCAGTTGTTAGCGGATGCGCCAACTAGATTCAAACCAAAAGCACAATAAAGATAATCAAAATCTAAGATTGTACGAGTAACAAATTTTCAAATGGAGCAACAACGAAAAAAAAAACACGTTGAAAATCGAAACAATATAGCACGACCACTTTTTAAAAATAGAGATTATAACTTTATATTTGTAAAGTGACAAAACATTTTTTTTCTTTCACAGTAATGGCCAAGTCGAAATATAACCAAGATACCAAAGATCCAAAGGACATAACATTTCATTTCTCAGATACCAATAACAGGCTTTGACTTGGCAGTAAAACTTCAAGAGTGTGACAACAAAACATGAATTCAAAAACGAAATTTGACAAAACCAGAACACGTGATAAAGCAAACTTCTCATTCTCTTTTCTTTCAAACAAAGCCAGTGGCAATATAGATTATAGCTTCAAAATACAAGGTGACAAACCAAATTCGTTCATTTCTTTTTCCAAAACAGAGGTCAGTTGCAAATATAACTAAGGTTACAAAATACAAGTAAAAAAAAAACATTTTTATTTTCTTTCAAAACAGGGCTCGGTGGAAATAATATAAGGCGTGGGTGGTCTGGATCACGGCATGGGGTTTGCTTGATGGTGGAGGAATGGTGGTGACTGGGCTGTGGTGGCTTTGGCGTACGTGGCTTTGGCGTGGCGTTGGGTTGTGAATGAGGCAGGGCTGTGACAGGGTGATGGAATGGAGTTGTGGTGACGATCTGGGTTTGGCCTGGTGATCGTGACGTGGTGGTGGCAGCGAAGGCGTGGGACGGTCTCGACTTGGAGCTGGTGGGTGGTGATCTGGTGGCGAACGGTCGTGGTGGTGCCGTGGTGGTGGGTTCGGCATGGAGGCAGATGGCAGGGTTCGGCAGGTGCCTGGGCTTCGGTTGGAGGGGACGTGGCAGCTTGGAGAGGGACGTGGTAGCTGTGGTGGGTCAGGCGAAGGGTAGGCTGACGCATGGGGTGGAGGCGTGTGATGGTGAATGGGTAGTTGGTGGTCAAAACACGGAACAGCAACAACAGGGGACACCAACAAATGAAAATACAAAATACAAAAAATGTAAAAGGAAGAAGGTGTTGTCCTTACCTTCCAGAGGGATGCTCACGTGAATATGATGGAGCAGAAAGTGAATTTGCAGTATGGAAAATTTTGCGAACGAAAGAAAAAATGAAACAGCTGTCTATAATTTGTAGAGAGGAGGCAAAAGGTTTTGAACGGTAGCAAAATCAAAGGCATTCAATTTGGAGAAACGCACGGGAGACAAAGAGGGAATGAAATAATAATTCTCACGTGAACAATTCAATGCAATATTCTATTGAAATTTTCAAACTGACAATATACAGCTGAAATAGCACTGTTAACGCAAGAAAAGATCAAACGGACAAGGAACGACGAACGTAAAGTGTAACGCCCGAAGTAACGTACAACCGTTACTTGTTTCTTTTATTTAATAAATTTAAAAATGCTAACGGTTTCTTAAAAATATAACGTATCTTTTTAAACCAAATTTAAAGATAGTTATTATCATTATAAATAAAATTTGATTCTAATGTAAAGTTAAGAACGGACAAAACGTAACGAAATGTAATTTTTTTAAATTTTCGTTTTATACAAATGACTACACTTTATATTTAAATTAATATTTCGAAATGTTTTATTTTTAAATTAAAATTTCGTTTAAAATATCGGGCTGTTACATTAATGTAATTGAAAATTTTCAATTAATAAGAGAGAGAATACTAATTATAAATTAATAGGTGTAATTAAAAGCAGCTTATGTTTTGTGAAAATATAAGGAAAGTTTGATTTAATGAAAAGAACATTTACATCAAATAAAATGAATGTTTCATTTATGACTGTAGGTTTAATTTCATTAAAAGTAAAGAATAGAATGATTGATTTTAAAGGAAGAAATATATGTTTATTTGAACTGTGTTTTAGCTTACATATTGATTACAAGAATAGGAAAATAATCTATTTCAGTTAGTTATTTATTACTCTTGTGTATAAACAACAAATTTATATACGTGTTTAAATACACAATTGTTCTATTTTTCATCCATTTTAGTTGTCTATTTTAAAATTTAACTTTGTAAGTAATTGTAATTAATGCAATTCAAATGTTTCAATTAAAAGGAAAGAAAACGATGATTGCAATTAATAGATTTAATAAAAGAAACGCACGTTTTGTGTTAAACAAATGGTGTTTTAATGGAAATAAGAGATCATTTTGAGAAAACCAAATTGAATGTTTAATTCTTAAGGTAAGTATAAATTTTTTCTTATGCATAGATAAAAACCTAAATGCATGCAACTTTGAATATTATTTGAGTTAATGAAGTTAATTTGGTTACGTTTTAAAAAAAATGAATTTCAAAAGGTTGTGCGAAGCACATGGTCTCTTCGTTTCTTTTATTATTAATTGTTGCATAAACATTTTAAAATAGTTACCTTATTATTAATACTTGATCCATTTATTTCTCCTTCTGTTTAATACCTGAGCCTAGATTTTTAGTTTGTATTTAATTCTTGCCACCTCATTTTCATGTATACAAAATTTTACTTTCTTTTGCAAACTTTTCCATTCCTTCGTACATTTCCTTATGCATTATTAATGCCTGAAGCTTTCAAAATAAAATATGATACTTATTTTTGTCCATCCACCTTCATTTCCTAATTATAAATAACCTACAGCTTATTTCTTCTTTTACATTTTGTTTCTCTTGACACCTCATATTCAAAAGCTCTTGTTCTTGCAAATCCAAAAGCTTTCTTTTATAAAACATGATTATTTTTCATTCTTTTGTACACTTCCTGTCCTCATCTTAGTTGTTCTTAAATCTTTTCCCGAAGCCTCATCTTGAGAAACGTAAGTATTAAAATTTGTTTTTTTACGCGTAATTTTTATTTTAATAATATTTCTTATAACATGAATATCTTTTGCATATAAACTTCGATTCACACGCGATTTCTTCTGTTGGATCCGTATTTAAATTCCAGACAACATGAAATTGATTTAGTTGAATTTAGAGATTATTTAGTTTTGCATTTCTGTTTGGATTTTTATGGGCTAAAATCAAAGGTGAGTGTTTTAACCCACTCACAACTTCTAAAATTTCTTATGTTTGTTAAATTAATTTATGATGTGATTAGGAAATTATTTATGACTGTTTGATATATTTAAATTGCCATCCCTATTAATTTGTATCCTTTCGAATTATATTGTTATTTAATTTATTTTTGAAATTTATTTGCCACTTGAATACCTGTTATTGTAAATTAGTAAATTGCTGATATTTATTTGGTTGATTTGGATGATAATTATGATGGATGTTGATTGTTAATATTGGATGATTGGATGTTATGTTAATTTATATATATATATATACACTATTATCACTCTGTAAGTTCCTTAAATTATTATTATTTGAAAATCGTTATGGGTTGAAATGATAGACTCGAGCGATTTTATGAATTCTTATATTTATTCGGGATTGCGGTTTGAAATGATATATAACCGTAAAATTTTAAATTATGGATTGAAATGATAAATATTTGTATCACTTGACCCTAGGGTAGAGAATTATATATGGACACCGGATCGGTTAAATTAAATGATTTTAAAATCCTTAATCTTTGAATGTAATTAAATGATATTTTGAAGTAAAATTTGATTTATATAAATTGAAGTATTTTTCGAAATTTGGTTTGTTGATTTGGAAATTGAAATTGGTCTAAATGTGTTGAAATGAAATGAATAGTTTAATTGGATATAAATTCCAAACTTATATTTTAATATAAACTGTTTTAAAAGAATATATCATTTTAAAATTTCTAATTATTCAAATTTTCAAATTTACTAAACTATTTAACTAATATTAACTATATAAAATTATTTTGATCTGTTTTAAACAATTTTAATTCATTTCAAATATAATTAATCTTTTTTAAAGCTATTTAATCTATTTTAATTACACTTAATCTAATTTAAATCCACTTAACTATCTTAAATCAATTTAAAAGTATTTTTAACCTATAATTAAACTATTTATAACTATTTATAATTATTTAAACTATTTCTAAATTTCCAGACTAATTAAAGTGGAAGTCTTTAAATGCGATTCATTGTTTTAAAAGAGAATAAATTGAAACGATGATTTTGAAGTAAGGTTTTACCCTATTTTGGAAATATGACTATGGAAGAAATTATGACTTTTCGAAAGAAAATATAATTCCAAAATATTATTTCAAAGTGAATATGATTTGAAAGTAAATACGATTTCGAAAGTATTATGATATTTGAATATGATATTTTGATATCAATTATGAAATGATTTTTGAAATGTAAAAGAACCATCCGGTGTGTAATAAGCGATTGGTTGTTAAAGAGGCCGGGATCGGATATTGTCATACTTTCTGCCAATACCGAAAACCACTTTAACAACTGTGTACGTGGTGGAGATTCCAGAAATAAAGTAGGATGGTTTGGTGAACGATTCCTATATAAGGTATGACGTGACCCTGACTCCCGTGAGTCAGCTTAGATGTGACTAAAATCAGGAGCTATACCGAGCTAAGTGAGGTCATTCCTCCTATCGGGCATATTTCTTCGATACTATATTCGTATTTTTTTGTGATTGTTTGGTGGCCACCCCTCGATTTTGATATGGGAGTGTGTCCGAGGTGGGCGGTAGTAGCTGTTATGCGTTACCACCAGTCCGGGAGTGCAAATGGTATATCTACCCTGGCATCTCCTCCCGTGCCATGTTCACATGCCCTAGAACGCCTTCTACGAGTTTGTTTTGTACCATACCTATGTGATGTTCTCTGGGTAAACCTCCAGTTTACGGAGGAGCGTACGTCATTATATAGACTACGGGAATATATAAAATGTGTTAAGGAGGATATGGGTAACGCCGTAACGCTATTTTAATACTTTTACTTTACAGTAGACATATTATAATAGCGTATTGTACTACATAGTAGATAGTTTAATGGATCCTCAAGAGATGTGAATCATGAACATCTCTTGAGTTACTGCACTCACGTAAAACACTGAATAGGAGATGTCAAAACCGGTAAACATCTCCGATGCCGTTTACACTCATATTTATTTACCGTTAATTTAACTTACATAAGATTTTTTAGTTCTGACTCAGGTGTTTTGTCTTTTCAATTCGCTCGGGTCAGCTTGAGCATTTCAGGATTTGAAGACCTTATTTCTAGAGGACGAAGACGAAGATTGTATTATTATTATTTATTATATTTCATTGCATCATGTATTCTGCTGCATTATTTATTATTCTATGGTATGTGAACTCTGATCTGTGTTGTACAAGTATAATCAAAAGTTTTGTAAAACAGCTTCATGAACTGTTTATTTGATTATTATATTTTGTCATTCCGTTGCAAGATTCTATTTTGTTTTTTTTCTTCTCTCTCTTCTTTTTCTTATTCACCCCAATAACGATCCGCCCTTCTGTATGGTTTGAGTCGACATGTGTGTTTGCTTAAAACGTACAAAAAGGCAGGATGTTATACTTATGATAATAACATTTCTATTGTTTCAACCACCTCTGGTAAATAATAAAGAGTTATACAAAAAATGATATTTATCATGAACTCGTATAACATCCAAGTTACAAAACTTGGATTAACTTGGAAAAAAAGTACCGTGATTTGAGCATTATTTGGATTAATCATCAAAATTACCTCTCATCTTTAGAATCAATAGATTAAGATCTATTTGAAACATATTTATCATATATTTGAACTACTATACTAAAACTACTAATTTAAAAGAAGCATTTAAATTTATATGTTTGTAACCACATACCACATCCATAAGAAGAGTAAGAGAATGGACGACTGAATCAGGTTGCTAAATTTTTGTTACTTGGTTGTGTCATCGGCCTTTGAGGAGTAAGATCCTAATTTAGCCCCTTCATATTATCCCCATCATGGTGCTCAATAAGAACTGTAGTATCCAGTTAAATGTATAGTATATATGCTTGTTGATTTTAGACAAAATTTAGTGTAAAATATGTAGAAAAAATCTTGAGAGAACGTATATTCAACCTCTCAATCCCACATAGCTCCATCTTCAGCGTACGTTATACTATAAATTTAAGGGTTTTGCTATAAAATTTCCTATACAGACATGCTAGATATTCACAAGCTAATGCGTAATGTAAATTTCGTTTTGGATTATTCAAACAAATATTTATGAATCTCATGACTAAAAGTATACCGATATCTCGATGGTAAAATTTATAAATCATACGAGCATATTATTCAACTATTCATGTTCAAAAACAATATGTAAAGAGTGTAGGCTAGAAGCACTATATGTTGTATTGTTTCTCCTCCAAAGTTTATTCCATGCACACATGATGGTATCAACATTTGCCCCTTTGCATAGTAAATGAGAGAGGTGATCCTTACTTAAGGGTGATGACTATCTTTGCTTCCAAAAAGGCGATGATAACAATAACTTGGAGCCCAAATCCTTTCTTCTAAAAATGTAACAAATCTTTCTCAAATTTATCGGATCGATCAAGCCATTTACAAATAAAATTCAATGATTAATAACAAATATCCATTAGATAACTCTAGATATTCTTGTAATCAAAATAAATAACATTGACCATAAATCTATAATACTATAATTTTTATATATATATGATATATTACCTTTCAGCTTATATCCAATTGAGTAGTATAATCATAAATGATATGAAACTAGGAAGCAATAGCCAATTTTTAATTTAGATATTACTTTTATAATTACTAATGATCATACAAAATTGTGAATGTTATGCAGCACTTTGTCCAATCATATAATTACTAATGATCATCCGGTCTAATGCTAATTCATTTTCAAATTTACAACAGAGAAGAATTCAATTTTACTTCAACTACCCCTAATAAATGCAAATAGTTAATTTAATAATGACAGAAATGGCAATGTGATATATATACTTTAGATATTTGTATTATTATTTATCCTGACAATCCATTCAATATATTTGTAATAGTATTCATCGTGACAAATTGATTGCAAATCGAGGCTAACATATAAATAGAAAAATAATGTTTTAAGTGAGCAATTAGCATTATCTACAACCGCATACATTAAAATGCATTTGTCACATGATATATACCACTTTTTTTATTATATGGTACTATAAACATTTATTGTCAGTTCAATATAAGCTACTATGCTTCAAATTTCTATAGCCATATAAAAAACAGTATGTGTAGCATCTCCCCATTTTTGCCTTTAGGCATCTAATTTTCGATAAAAGCTTTTCAGGTCGAATCCAAGGCCATTGGTCAATATTTAATTTGCCCGAGGTATGTTCTACCATTTGTATCGCATTCAAGAATCTACGTGCTTGGCATGGGTTAAAATGGATCCAGTCCAAATCTGTCACTACACCATAAACGATGTTTTGATACGCCTAAAACCCGTATCTAATCGAATAGGATACGAATTTTAGCCATATCAAAATATGACGAGCTTATTATTTTGATACGGCTATTAGCCGTATCTAATGGGACAATTAGATACGGCTTAAGGCCGTATCTAACGGGACAATTAGATACGGCCTTAAGCCGTATCTAATTGATACATTAGATACGGCTTCTGGCCGTATCTAATGGGACAATTAGATACGGCTATTAGCCGTATTTAATGTATCAATTAGATAAGGCTAATAGCGTATCTAATGTATCAATTAGATACGGCCTTAAGCCGTATCTAATTGTCCCATTAGATACGGCCAGTAGCCGTATCTAAGTACTCAATTACACATACATATATAAAATTCCGCACTCAAATGATATTAGAAAACAAATAATATTATGGGCAGTGCACATTCAAATGATTCAATAATCCGCATTGTAGTGCATAATAACTTAACAATATCATTACATAACACGAAAAATAGTACATACTAGCATTTAGTACAAATATGAAGTTAAGCTCAAAACAAGAGCTACACAAGTCACAATATCAATACAAAACCTTAAGATGTTCAATAGAACACAGAGTATAACATTTATAACAGTGTCTCTGGCTAAACCTTTTGCAAATGAATTACTCCAAGTCTCTTGCTACACTTCTTGCTAAACCAAATAAAATTAGCTAGCACCAAAGATTGCATAAAGATCATTCCTGATTCAACCTGCAAACATAAAAATGGGTATAAATTATAGTAGTACAAAAGACAGTTTGAGAAGTTTGTGTCGTACCAAAAAAATAAACGCTAATGACAGTTTGAGAAGTATATTTGCTGATACCATGAAAAGAGAACAAAACTCAAAACTGAGAATTAAAATATAAAGGAGAATCAAAAGTTCAAAACAAAATCACCTCAAAATTTTCAAACTGGAAACCAACCTGAAAACAAATCAAGCTTCCTTTCAAATCTGTTTCAAGCAAGTTTAAAATCAAAACCTGGAAAGTAAACTAAAGGCCACAAACATGATTCTAAGATGCAATTCAAATTCAAAACAACAGTTTGAGTTCCAGTCTAGAAATCAAGGCATGCAGTAAATTCAAGAAGCAAATTCAAGTTCAAAGGCAACTCAACATCAAGATCAACTCAGTTACAAACCAAAATCAAAGTAAATCAGAAAACCAAGTTTTCCCAATTTTTCAAAAATCATTTATAGGCAAAACTTCAATGTTCTTCTCTGTTTAATGATTTCAGGTGAGCAAACTACCTTTATAAACCCTTAAAACTAATAGAAAGCGAAAAAAAAGAGTTCAGATGCTGAAAGGAATGATATCTTTGCTCTTAATGTCTAATCAGATGCTACTTTGCCATTTTTCTCATGCAAATTACAGTTAATGAAGCTGCACAAATTGATATATAAATAATTAAATACTGAATAAGCATTCGGGAAATAGTTTAACTATGGCGAGCCCAGCTCCTACAAACTCAGTCCAATGCTTCGGCCGCAAGAAAAACGCTGTCGCCGTCACCCACTACAAAGCAGGACGCGGTCTGATCAAGGTAAACGGATCCCCAATTGAGCTAATCAAACCCGAAATTCTCAGGTACAAGGCGTTCGAACCCATTCTCCTCCTTGGCCGCAACCGCTTTGCTGGTGTTGACATGCGCGTTCGCGTCAAAGGCGGCGGTCACACCAGTCAGATCTACGCTATCAGGCAGAGCATAGCGAAAGCTCTTGTCGCATACTACCAAAAATTCGTCGATGAACAACAAAAGAAGGAAATTAAGGATATTCTTGTTGCCTATGATCGTACTTTGCTTGTTGCTGATCCCAGGCGATGTGAGCCCAAGAAGTTCGGTGGACGTGGTGCTCGTGCCAGATTTCAGAAATCTTACCGTTAAGGTTTTGTTTTGTTTTTATTTGTACGCCGTCTCGATATGAACAATTAAGTAGCTTGGTATCTTTTTTATATGAAATGCCTGTTTAAGATGTGTGTTAAGTGACTGGTTTCAATTGGTTTATATTGAATTTTGCTTTGCCACAATGTCATTTACATCTATGTGAAAACTCGAACATCATTGTTATGTTTGTTCTAGGTGCCTACTTAATTGGTGCTCCCAAATTCTTATATCTTCAGGCAAGACTACCTGTTTGAAGCCTTTTGGAGGTAACTGTGGTTGAATAATTGGTCACTATTACCTCTTTTTGGGGAGAACATAGAAAATAATAATCATCCTTTTTAGGTTCATTCCTTCATCTATTGGAGAAGCTATTAGCATTTCTTACCTATTTGTCGGAGTATTGTTAAATGAATCATTTAGGTTTATTTATTTATATATTTAATTTAGGCATATTGGTTAGTCATCAAAACTGTAATTTGCATATTGGTTTATCTTAAGTTAACTGAGATCTTAATTTAATTAAGAGGTTAAGATTAATTAATTAATATAATTAATTTAGAATAATTACCCAATGTAATTTAAAAAGAATTAATTATAAAATTACTTAAAACTTAATTTATATTTTGTTCTTAAAAAAGTCAATATGAGATTTTGTTTTTTTAAGATACTCTTTAAAATCTAAATTGTTATTTAATTTATAACTAGTGTTTGAAAACTAATTAAAATTAATTAAAGAAATTGCATATATACCTGCTCCATCATCTAGAGATATCGAATAAGACACTTCGGATGGCACACATATCCACCCACTCCAACATCAGCAAAGCTCTCTGCAAATTGATGATTCATTTTGCTGGTTCTCTCATCTGGTAGCAGTATACTGTCCAACACCACTTTTTCGTGTGTGGATGGTACAGATTTCCCATGGATGTTGGACAATGTAGAATCTCGGCATATAGTACCTGTTGTAATAAAAGGGAATATTTATTATTATTTAAGTTTTCTACTTATTATGTCATAAATGTTTAAATGTTAAAAATACCTGTTCCTATTAATTCTAAATCAGAGTTGAGGATTTCACATTTTTGATTGTTCGTAACATTGGTCGAATCCTGGAACTACGAAGCAATGAATTCAGGAGCATTGAATTGTGTGGCGCATCCTCCATCAGAAGAATTGACCGGTGCACGAATTCCCTGTTCAATATTTCCCACCATGTTGATCAAAACCTCCATTTGCCCAGACAAATTTCCCACCGTACTCTCCAAACTTCCCAACCTCATTTTCAACTCATCCTGCTCGCCATGAACATGTCGGAGTCGTTTCACTACACCACAAAGGCTAATTAGGCAGTGCTTAGGGCCGTATCGAAAGTCATTAGGCACAAGGTTTTAAATCTCCCCGAGATCAGCCGAGATGAAAATCCGAGATATTAGCCAAAATCCGAGATTTGGCAGCTTGGTTAGTTATAAGTGTTTTAAATATCGCCCGAGACAGCCGAGATATTTGCCCGAGATATTGGCCAAAATCCGAGATTTGAAACCTTGATTAGGCACGGCCATAAGCCGTTTCAAAAATAAGCGTGTTTAACCATTAGATACGGCCCATGGCCGTATCTAAATCTCCAATTAGATACGGCCATGGACCATATCTACTTGTCGAAATAGATACGGCCATGGACCGTATCTAACTGGAGAAATAGATACCACCCATGGCCGTATCTAAATCTCCAATTAGATACGGCCCATGGCCGTATCTATTTCGACAAGTAGATATGGTCCATGGCCGTATCTATTTCTCCAGTTAGATACGGTCCATGGCCGTATCTAACGGGAGAAATAGATACGGCCCAAGGCCGTATTCTCCCATTAGATATGGCCATGGGCCGTATCTAATTGGATAGTTAGATACGGCCATGGACCGTATCTATTTCTCTAGGTAAAATAAAAACTCCATTTCAAAATTACTGATTCCGTTTGTACACTTAAAATAAAACTCAAAGCATTATGTTAACTTCATTCTCAATCCATTATAGTTCAAACTCGGCAAATAAATATTATACTTCATTCTTAACCCATCACATTTCATTCTCCGCAAAAGTATAATACTTCAATACATTACAACACATAATGGTTTAATACATTAAACTTCATTGTCAAGTCATCACCGATCACGGCTCAAACACAGTAAATAAATGTACAGCAACACATACAGCAAAGTTACATACAATACAAACTAGAAGATATACATCGAGTACAAACTGCAACGTTCAGCAAGGCAGGCATTGCAACTGAGCTTTGGCCCCAACCTATATCCATCCCTCTTCTGCTGTCACCTTGTTTTTGCTGGGCTTAAATATCTTTGTTCCAACCTGGATGTGCAGCTAAGAAAACTAAGCATCTGAGGTAAATTTGTTATGTCAAAATTAATGTTTTGGGGGTGGGTTAGTTCATGTATCATTTTTTTTTCATACGCACAAAGTTAATTATTGAAGAGATGATACATTTGCATATAAATAAAGTTCTTACCTATAAAAGTGGATCTGTCACTGGTGTAACTGAAGTTGAAATGTGTAGTTGTAGAGAGGGTCTGTCACTGGTGATGGTTAGTGTGATGGTTTGTGGCAATGTAATTGCAAGAGGAAGGAGATATGTAGGATGATTTGTGATGAAGAGGCAAGTTAAGTGCTGTAGGCTGGGGTGGCAGTTGAATATGTAAGTGGTTGATGTTTGTAGTGATGATGTTGAGGAGGCATGGCACGATGGAGTGAAAAATGTGGGTTGAATGTGGTTTTTGGCGCTGTAGTTTGTAACTGTAGTTGTTTTTGTAACTGCAAGAGGAGTAGAGTAGTTTATAACCGCAAGAGGAGGTATGGTTATAGAGGAGTAGAGTGGACTCAGAGGAGGGTGTGAATGTCAAGGCAAGGTGGGTTGAATGGCAGTTTGTGATGATGGTGGGCAGTGAATAGGGGAAGAGGCGATGAACAAGGGAAGTTTGTGCACAGTGCACAGAACAGTAACACTGTCTTTTTTTTAATATTTTAGAAAATGTAAACAAGGGAAGAAAATTGAAATGTAAATATAAAAGTGGCAATGCAATAAACTAGTTTTATCTAAAATTGTGTATGTTGTCTTTTTTTAATAGAAATATGCAGATGTAAAAAGGAAACCATCAAACAACAAAATCAAAATGCACACAAACAAAAACGAAAACAAACTTAAACACACAGAGAGCTTTGTTAGTTGCTGAATAACTAGCAAAATTGTTATTTAGGAATAGGCCCTTCGAATTTGAACTAGCAAACAAAAGGAAAAAGTGAAGATTTCTTAATAGTATCCGACTAAGCTCTTAATATTGACCTCAAAACTATACGAGTTAAACTAACACAAGT
Organism: Allium fistulosum; assembly: GCA_030737815.1. Taxonomy (NCBI): domain Eukaryota; kingdom Viridiplantae; phylum Streptophyta; class Magnoliopsida; order Asparagales; family Amaryllidaceae; genus Allium; species Allium fistulosum. The sequence goes on along the minus strand of CM060905.1, from coordinate 590,301,933 downwards.
CAAACGAAGTAATAAATGGTTCCATAAATCAACATAACAGGAGATCAGTTAACAAATTTTGCCACCCTCAGAACCCTAATGTCAACCTATACAGGTTGTAATATAGGCAACGTGGTCAGTATGTGAACTGAGTTAGACATACTTTTTGGAATATTTGATAATAACACATATTTTTGTAGAAAGTACCGTGTTTATAACCTAATAAAGGATTTTGTTCCAAAAATAGTTATATTTCATGATTTGTTGTATATGAAAAAAAGGTAAAATCTAAGGTCCTGTTTGGTTTGCTCTTTTCAAATAATTTTCAATTTTCAGTGAAAATTCATTTCTTTTACCATTTTGCAAAATTTATTTTGAAAAATTATCATTTTTTGAAAATGGGCTTGATATATAAACTCTAAGCAAATGTCTATCGAGTCAATGAAATTAAGGATGTGTTTTATTTGTAGCCATTCAGTTCTATCAGCCCAAAGCAGCAGTTTTGATGGTTTGATACAAAGTATGTGTTTTATTTGTATCCATTCAAGTATACTTCTATTATTTGATTGATTTATAAAAACCTTCCTGGTGTGGAGTCTTGTACGTCAGGGATCTTTATTTTTTATTTATTTATTTTCCCTGTATTCCCTTTTTTTAACAGTTTAAACAAATTATTGGAGCAAATATCTTACCAGAGTTTAACCATGAAAGATACTTATAAGTAATTGTTACCAGACTCTGTCTAGTTAACCAAATAACCTGCATAAACTTTCTATTTCAAAAATTATAGGTCGGTAATGAAAAGATAATAGTTTCAAGTAAAAAAAACGCGTAACTGTATGAGTTGAAAACAAATCTATTTTTATTTTATTAGGTTTATAAACTCATAAAAGAGATAGAAAGAAATGCGAGGAAAAGATTTCAGAACAAAAACAGGATGTACAGCAGGCATTGTTGCAAGCTAAGGAGGAGCATGCTGCAATGGTATGTGCTCCCAAAGATATTTACTACTTGAATGGAAGTCAGGACTAGAAACTAGAAACTCCCATTTGTACACTTAAAATAAATATAAATAAATTATTATTAAAAGGGTCTTATTCGTTACCTGAAACAAATACTCCAACTTCCATTTGTAATGGGTAACATGACTTAAAATAGCATTATCAAAAGACTCCCAATTTGGTTAAGTAGGTTTTTGATTTGGGTGACCGTTGAATTTTGAGTAGATTTTCAACAAGGAATTGCGGAACATGGTGTAGAAAAATTACAATCTATGGACGGTTGCTGAAAATTTTCTTGTCCCTTAACAGAATTTAGAGTCAAAATAAAAATAAATTACTAACTGAAAATGTCTTAAATGCGTATCTTAGCTCTTTGCAAGTTCCTATAGACGCTGATGTATCTCATGTAATTACTTCTGTTTGTGAAAGTACCTCCTAATTCTCAAGTAGTCAAAGAAATGAAAGAAGCAAACATGACGTCTGGGAGGACTTCGAACCAACACAGGTGCTTCTGACATATTTTGTAAACAATGTTAATCCTATTTTGCATTATCTTACCTTGATATTAATATATGAAATAACATTTGAAAAATGTTCTTAAGTTGAGATTTATGTATCCTTGCACCATATTTGTAAGAAAGATATATTGGATATGGACATACACTTTGCTACTAAGGAATGACATGTTAAAGATAAAAATTTTTTGGATGAGCTCACATACCTGCTAAAGATATCGAATCATAATCTTCGGATGGCACACATACCCACCCACTCCAACATCAACAAAGGTCTCTGCAAATTGATGATTTATTTTGTTGGTTCTCTCATCTGGTAGCAGTATATTGTCCAAAACCAATTTTTCATGTGTGGATGGTACATATTTCCCATGGATTTTGGACGATGTAGAATCTCGACATACAGTACCTATTGCAATAAAATTTATTGTCTATATCTATCCAACAAAATAACTGCATCGAAAACAAGTAAGAATAAAAAGCAACTAATAAATACCTGTTGCTATTATGACTAGATCAGAGTTGAGGATTTCACATTTTTTATTGTTCACCACATTGGTCGTATCCTGGGATTGAGAAACAACGAATTTAGAAGCATTGGGTTATGTGTTGTGTTCTCCTTGTTCTATGTTTCCCACCATGTTGATCAGAAGCTCCATTTGCCCAGACAAATTTCCTACTGTACTCTCCAAATTTCCCACCGTACCCTCCAAACTTCCCATCCTCATTTTCAACTCAGCATTGTCTCCACAAACATGTTTCAATCGTTTATGTGCAATAGCAGAAGCCTTAATATTAGTCTTTGGTATGACGGTCCCAACACCGCGGCTCCTACCCCTTGTATCCTTTCCCATCACTTGTGATACGATATCTTCATCCACTTCAATTTTTCTTCATCACTATCGGTGATCTTTTCCTTCAATTTCGCAATTTGATCCTGAGATTGCATAATACTTATATGGACACATAGTGCATAAAAGAAAGAAAATTGCTCATGTTTAACTTTAGGAGCAAAAATAACTTACGAAGTACGAAGAATTGGCATCTGATATGCTACCATCTTTTTTCGTGTGCGTCTTCTCCCATACATGACGACGGTTGATATTTGCAGATGGATTTGCAACGATCTGCAATATATTAAGTATGTTAGTTGTGATTTTTATCATTTTGAAAAAAAATGAATATAACTTACCATTTCGTGTTCTATTCTAGCGTGACTTTTACGACCTGCATGGTGAGCATAACTGAGCAATGATCTATTTTTTTTGGCTAACTCCCTTCTTCCGCTCGCTTCAGGCGTTGCTTCATTTTTTATGAACTCGTTCCAATCTTCTTGAGCAATTGTAGGTGGACAATTTTTCATTCGTTCTTCGTCATTGTCGAAAGTGTCATAAAAACTTGCTCTCAAGTTTTTTTTGTGTCTCCTAAAAGCCTCGGACATTCTTTTTAAAAATATTTCCTTTGAAAGTGGGTCGAGCGCATACATTTTCTGCAAAAAGTAAAATACATAAACAAGTTAATCAATTCTATCAGACTTAAAATGGGTATCAGAAACCGACTGTAACAGGTAGTGCATATACATTGCAAATAGAGTGACTGACCATAAATATTTTTTAAATATCGTCAGAAATGAATCAAAGTAAAAACTTACCACCAATTGGTTCCAAACATCATCCTTATATGTACCGGGTACTTTGTTCTAACTTATGTATGATATCGGCACATGAGCTCTTACTAGTTTACCCAGCATAGTGGCGATTTTTCCAACGTTTTCTGAGACTGAAATACCAAATAAGTTTTGATCAACTATTTTTTCTTCTGAACATGATGAATGTGATGATGCTGGATTTTGTGACATAACTGTAAAATGCTGGATTTTCTGAATACCAAATAAGTTTTGATCAACTCAGCTGCCCTAAAATAAAAATGAAATCAACATCAGTGTAAAATTTGTTGTTTAGCCAATAAAAGCATTCTCATCAACCATCAATTCATGGCAATAACAAAAGTAAAAAAGCAATAACAACAGAAGAACTACTTGGATTTCAAATTTGACTACAATCAACTAATGAAAATGGTTTAAATTTGTAATTTAGATTCCACGTTTAGTTTTAAAAATAAATCCCCTTTTATCTACAAGTCTATAAAAAACATACTATCATGAAACTTTTCAATATAACAGAAACCAACAACAATATAGACATTTTAAGAAACCTTCTCTTTATGTGAATTTTTGTTTGGTTCAATGATATCTCAAACTCCTACTACCCCAAGGAATAGGAATTCAAACGAGAAATGAAGCATTTAACAATTCATCAGTTAACAAATGGTTTTGGTAAGGTCTTCTAATTTTTCATTATCTTCAAAAGCCGATTGATAGACGGTAGGAAACTCAATGTCATCCACATTTGTAGTCAACCGTTTTGGTGTATGCAAAACCACATACCAACCGTTATTTTTTAAATCTGTTGAGTATAACACTTAACTCGCTTCTGATGCAAGAATAAATGGCTCATCATTCACGCTATCTTTGCTCTTCAATTTCCCTAAATTAACCATGATCAAGTTTGAAACAGGATCTATTTTGCAACCATTGATCTTATCCTCGACCTTTACCCAAGCACAATAAAAAACTGTTTGTTTGAAGTCAGTGTAATCCAACTCAAGTATCTGTTGAATGACTCCGTAATACGTTGTTTCTGCTTCCTTATAATTTTTATCTTTACCACTCGCTCTAAATTTTGTAATTGCTTTCATGCATACACCGCTATCTTGTGTTACCATACGATTTTCGTACATTTTCCTGGAAAATAAAAAACCATTCACTTGGTACTTAGTATAACTAAGCGCCGTGAACTTCGGCCCATGCACTAGCCGCCAGAGAGTTGGATCAACATCGATGCACTTCAACAACTACATAAAATACAATAAATAAAACAAAACATGGTCACGAAGGTGTATTGCCAACTTATAAACACGTGAACTACTTAAGATGCTGTAATACCTCATTGCGTAACCATAGAGTAAAACTTTGAACGACTTCGACAGTTGTACCTCTGCCACATGATTGAAATCTAGTACTTTTCGCATAGGAGTTATACCTCCTACGGAAAACACATATCAAACCGAATACATAAATTGAATTAAAAAAAGGAAATTCAAAACAAAGGTGTGAACTTACTTCTTCCATTCATCCAATCCATCATACTTATTAAGGACCCATCTACGTACTTGTTCAAACTGCACTTGGGTTAACGTTATATCTTTACCATTATCTAAAGGTATCTCACCAGCAAACTCATCGTCCTCGTCTAAAAACGCTTCGTGGGTATGTTTATGATTGCCATCACCTCCGTTTGGCATATATTCCATGCAGTAAAGGCTAGCTTCTTGTACGATATATCCTTCTGCAATACAACCTTCAATGTATCTTTTGTTGCGCACATATCCTTTATATGTTTTCATCAACCTGTGAATGTGATCAATTATATATTGTACATAATAGCTATTTCTATCGAATAATAATGTACATAACTGAAATTAGTTATTTACCGTTCAAAGGGATACATCCATCTATATCTGACAGGACCACAAATTAATGCTTCATCGGCTAAATGAACCATAAGATGGATACTGATATCAAAAAATGCAGGTGGAAAATGTTTTTCAAAAACACACATTGCTTCTACCAAACTAGCCTTTGCTTTTATAAGGTGTTCCCTATTGATCACCTTTGAGCACAAAATGTTAAATAATAGACTAATACAATGAATAGCATTTCACAGATCCTTATGTTGTGGATAAGAATGTTGAAGCAATACCGGAAGCAAATGTTGCATTATGACGTGGTAATCATGTGACTTCATATTTCTTAGTTCGGGAGGATTGATGCTCACATTATTGTGGAAGTTTGAAGAGAATTTGTTGGGCACTTTCAGGTTTTTCAAAACGGTGCAAAACCGTATCTTTTCTTCTTTGCTCAAAGTGAAAGTTGCCTTTGGTATGATTATTTTATTTGTTTCAGGATCTTCCATCACCCACAACTTTTGTTTTATACCCATGATTTTCAAATCCTTGCGTGCATTGATGCCATCTTTTTACTTATCTTTATGGCCCATAATGGTGCTGCTGAGATGCTCTGTGACATTTTTCTCCGTATGCATAACTTCAATATTATGGCGAATCATATTTGCTTTCCAATATGGTAAATCAAAAAAGATAGACCTCCTGTACCATGCAGAAACATTGTCAACTTCTTCATAAATTGACTTTTTCCATTTTCGACTAATTTATTCTTTGTGTTTACCAACTTTCATTTTGATATTCGCTACTTTCTTTTCAACTTCAAAACCAGTCAATGTCCGTTTAGGACGTTGAAATTCTTGTTCGTTGTTGAAATTTGTCTTGTCGTATCGAAACTTGTGTTCTTTAGGAAGAAACATTCAATGTCCCATGTAACAAACCTTCTTACTTTCAGGAAGATGATAAGAACAAGTGTTTTCCCCACAAACCGGACATGCAAAATAACCGTGAGTTGTACATCCCGATAAAGTCCCAAGAGCAGGGTGATCATGGATTGCCCACAACACCCTAGCTCTCATTGTGAATTCGGATTTATTTAATGAATCATATGTAACGACTCCTTCCCATAACTGCTTTAACTCGTCTATCAACGGTTGTAAATAAACATCAATATCCTTCCTTGGTTGTTTTGGCTCAGAAATCAACAGTGTTAACATTGAAAACTCTCGTTTCATGCACATAGACGGTGGAAGATTATATGGTACTACAATTACTGGCCAACAACTGTAAGGGTTAGATAGAGAAGCATGTGGACAGAAACCATCTGTTGCTATTCCAAGTGTGACATTTCGTGGCTCGACAGCAAACGTTTGGTCAAAATAATCCGCGGCTTTCCATTGAGAAGTGTCACATGGATGACGCATTACGGTTGGATCAGACTTGGCACGACCATGCCAGGTCATCGCATCTGCTATCCATGGTACACTATACAATCTCTTCAATCTAGAAATTAAAGGAAAATGTCTTAATGTCTTTCGAGGTACTTTGATGCATTTTCTTTCTTCGTTAAATGATGTCATATATCTTGGTTCGTTGCAATTTGTACACGAAACTCTATTCGCATCATCTTTCCAGTATAATATGCAATCATTGATGCATGCATTATAAGTTTTGTAATTCATCCCAACTTGCTTAATTAACTTCTTCACGTCGGAGTACTTTGTCGGCAGCGTGTTACCTTCGGGGAGTAACTCCTTTATTAGTTCGAGGAGTGCAGTCACACCATTATTTGAAAAGCCGTATTGGGTCTTCAAGCTATTCAGTTTCACAATGGTATACAGCTTCGTCAACCCTTTTGAACATGAAGGATACAGTGGCTCTTTTGCGCTACCAAAAAGTGATTTATACTTCTTATTTTCATTGGCCTGCCAACTGCCATCAACCGTAGACGGCTCTCCAACATTAGCATGATCAGACAACGGATTTTCAGGTTGAAAATGATGAAATCTATCTGCATCATTGACTAGATCTTCCATCATAATAGGTTCAGACTCGTCGGTACTTGTGGCATGACTAACTGGTTGTTGTTTTTCCTTCTCTACCTTTTTTTCCCCATGAAAATACCATACGGTGTATGATTGGATAAAACCCCATCTAAGCAAATGAAAATGAATGTCATCTAATTTGATCGTCTTCATATTTTTGCACTGAGTGCAAGGGCATAAATACACTCCTTTCTTACCACCATTTTCATCAACAAAACTAATAAACTTCTTCACCCCGTCTATATAGTATGTAGATCTTTGATCAGATTCATTTATCCACTTTTTGTCTATACTGAAAGACATATTGCCCTCCTATATCATATATATTAGAACATTAGACGTAAATATAATATATATATATATGAGTGTATATATAGGACGTACTCTAAAAGTCCCAAGTTTGATTTCATTGGCCTTAATTTTTACTTCAACTTTTTTTTTGTTTTAACTGAACAAGGCATACGCTTTAATGTAATAATATAAGAATCTTTTTTGGCAATCACAACTTCTGCAAGCGGTACGATTTTGTTTGTGGACGAGATATTTATTTCTGTTGGATAACATGGAATAAATCACTGTTTTCCGGAAAGATACACAGGATCATCCATATTGTAACACCAGTGCTATAAGCATGATCATAAAGTTAATAACCTGTTCTGCTCCAAAATTTGGATCGATATAAATCAATCAAAGACGGCAAATTACTTAGCTATTTAATAATAGAAGGCTGAGCAAATTATTATAAATGAATTTGTATCTTTATTTCACGTTAAAGAACGAAGAAATGAATGACAAGAGTCGTCATAATCAAGCTAACGACGCAGAGAAAGGAGAGAGGAACAAGAAAATTAGGAAGGAAAACCTGGGCAAAAATCATCCCCATGCGATTTCCTCCCAAAACGCCAACAAAATTGTATTTTTATTAACTATGCGACCTGCCAAGTGACATTTCTTGTATCTTCAAAGTCTTCATAACACTCAGCTAAGCATTGGAATTGATTGCTAACTGAAGTGATTTTTTCTTGTTAAAGCTTGTCTTTTGGTCTGGAAATGCATTTGAGGGATTTTTGCTGCTCACTTCACATTCAGCTGAACCAATGTTACACTTTTAAATATTCGATAGGGGATCATTCAATTAAATAACTACTTCCTTAGCATGAAAAACTTTCTTTTCCTTATTTAATTTTTTCCTTCCCACGACCTTCTACCGATTTTGTTTCCTAACAGCAGAAAATTTTGCCTTTGCTCCTTGTATTTTCTTTTTCGTTTTGCTTCACTAAATCCTCATTGTCTTTATTATTTTCATCATTTTTTTAGCATTTTCATACTTGCAAGCAGATGTCTTGTGCCTAATATTTTTACAATATATACACATATCAGATTCCCATAGGTAACTTACTTGAATCGTTTGCACTTTTCCATCCATCAACTGAACAGTAAATTGTTCACTTATTCTTGATTAGGATTCACTTCAATCATGCACTTGGCATATGAAATTCTTTCAAGTTTCTCTGTATATTCATCCATACAAAGGAGTTTCCCAATTCTACTCGTCAACCAGTTAATCCCCAAATGTGAGCAAGCTTATATTATGTTTTCAAAGTTGTAAGTGCACGCAGTGGTTGTTGTTTGTGTTGTTTGTGATAGGTGCTTGATCTAGGATTGGCTGCTTGGTCGTGGAGTGGATTGGATTTGTGCAGTGAAATGTGGGTATATTCCGTTGTAATTGAAGTTGATGTGCAGTGTGATGGTGACTGAGTTGTATTGGGAGGAGGAGCAAGTTGAAGAAGTGAGGTTGGTGATTAGTATGGAGTGTGAAACCATGATCATTTGAGATGACATATGATTCTTTTGTTGCATTACTAAGGTACAAAAAATAAAATGTATTATAATTTGATTGAATATCACAATGACTACAACTGCTTTGATTTGGTTATTTGGTTTGTTTGATATATTGGTTCGTTAGACAATAATAATGTAATGTTTGAATTGCTTATAGTGTATTGTAATTTATATTCTATTATTTATATATATCTGTTTCTTGCTATACTTACAAAATTTATGTAGAAATTAATTTTTTTTTGCTACACCAAACTGTTTTCAAAAAATTTGCCATTACAACGGCGCTATTTTATAGCACCGGAGTAATGTCTATGCATTACCCCTCTCCTGATACTTGGCTTGCGCCATTAACACTAATTTTATCCACTTATACAACAATATCAAAACCATATACAATGTCAGAACCATATACAATATTAGCACCAAGCTGTAAATTATGCAAGGATAAACAAATCCAATCATATTGAACCTCTACCAAGTTACATGGTTAATCTACGACTTTATTGAAGAAGCCACTTGGTTTTGTTATAATGAATACACCAACGAATTTTTACTTCAAGGACGACTGGGACAGTTCATTTGATTGTAAATTCATCTTTTCAAGATATTAAACACTTAAAGAAAGATCAATCATTGCAAGAAGAACTAATTTTTACTGCACAAATATTATTAGGAGTCGCACATCTATTCCCATTAAGTTCGTACTTTAACATCCATGTTCATCTAAAATAAAATCATTGAACTCTCATATGAAACCATTTCTGTCTACAAATAATATCTCCGTCATTCAATAAGATAAAATTAGTCTACAATATATCTCCGACGTTCAATAAGATAGAATTAGACTATGATATAATGCTGAAATTTGCTGTTTTTATACATGTGCAGTAATATGTGGAACAGTTTTTATTCATTTAGTTTACCATCGAAACTTTAATTTTAATCAAAGCTCCTGGTTTCAGTAAGGCTACAAGCCCCAAGTTGAATTTGATTATTCCCCAAAACACAAACATAACACATGAATCACATCATTAAGCCCCAAGTTTATGCCTCTTAGGCAGCAACATAAAGCTAACAAATGAAGCAGACCCACTATTTGGAGCAGGACTTACTCAAGTATATCAGCAATAACATTATAAATTATAGTTGCTTAACATTACAATGGAGTAAAAAAAAACTTTAAAACCAAGGCATTAAAGTTTTGTAACCGAACCTGAACTAGGGTAAGAAAAAACTTACCGAGTTTACCCACTATGTAGAAGCTCTCCTCAACTGGGCTAGCGAATTGAAGAAAGGAAACACTTAATTGTATTCGGCTGAACTTGCAATCAGAATATTCGACTCAGCTTAATCGAACCTGCAACTCATTCACTAGGTTAAAATATGAACTAAGAACCTAGAACAAAATCAAATTAGGGCATCATTTTAATGGCATAGGTGACAACCTGAAGACAAAACGATGAAGTCGACTGAAATAAAAAAAAGGGAGGGAGAGTGTGCATTTTGGGGAAAATTTTCCCACGAAAAGAGGCACGGAATTTAATACGGCTACAAGCCGTATCAAATATTAATACGGCTTAAAGCCGTATTAAACAATTTAGATACGGCTATAAGCCGTATTAATATTTGATACGGCTTGTAGCCGTATCAAATGCGCCGCCTACGGCAGCGCCAAAATCCTCTCTATGGTGTAGTGTTTCTGTGCAATGGCACAAGCCTTAACTTTAGTCTTTAGTATAACGGTCCCAACACCGCGGCTCCTACCCCTTGCATCCTTACCAAGTACTTGTGATAAGATGTCTTCATCCACTGTCAATTTTTCTTCATCACTATCAGTGATCTTTTCCTTCGCTTTCGCAATTTGATCCTGTAATATGATAATATTTACATGAATAAGGAATTTTAAAGAATATGCAAGTTAATATTTGTTTAACTTACAAAGTATGAAGAAGTGGCATCTGATATGCTACCATCTTTTTTCCTGTGTGTCTTCTCCCATACTTGACGACGACTGATATTTGTTGATGGACTAGCAACGATCTGCAATACAAGTTGATGCAACGACATGAATATCCAATCACAATGTGTAAATCATTTGAATGAAAATGAATATAATTTACCATTTCTTATTCTATTTTAGCGTGACTTTTACGTCCTGCATGATGAGCATAACTGAGCAATGCTCTGTTCTTTTTGCCTACCTCCCTTCTTCCGCTCGCTTCAGGCGTTGCTTCATTTTTTACGAACTCTGTCCAATCTTCTTGAGCAACTGTAGGTGGGCAATTTTTCAACCGTTCTTCGTCATTGTTGAAAGGGTCATAATAAACTACTCTCAAGTTTTTCTTGTATCTCCTAAAAGCCTCGACCATTCTCTTTAATAACATTTCCTTTGAAAGCGGATCGAGCTCATATATTTTCTGCAAAAAATATATTAAATTAAATGTTGTGCAAAGAGTTGAAACCATAAGGCTATTGAATGAAATAGTTGTTGTCAAACAGATAAGGATACTTACCACCAATTCGTTCCAAACGTTGTCCTTGTATATTGCAGGTACTTTATTCCAACTTATACATGATATCGGCACATGAGCTCTTACTAGTTTACCGAGCATAGTAGCGATTTTTCCAGCGTTATCTGAGACCGGAATACCAAGTAAGTTTTGATCAACTTTCTTCGCCTCTGAACATGACGAATGTGAAGATGGTGGATTTTCTGACATAGTTTTCTGCAAAATATAATATTACTAATTATTTTAATAAGTCACGATAATAATTATAGATGTATCAATGTATCAATGTCAACACTCCATAACATAACACACTTGCACATACAAAATTATTAAGTGACAACACCTGAAATTGCATTGGAATGTATAAATATTCAAAACATACATACAGACAATCGTGCAATTAAAAATATACAGACACACAATCATGTGATGTACGAATACTAATAAGTTAACATATGGATTTGGTAAGGTCTTCTAATTTTTCATTGTCTTCAAAAGCTGATTGATAGACGGTAGGGAACTCAATGTCATCCACATTTGTAGTCAACCGTTTTGGTGTATGCAAGACCACAGACCATCCGTTATTTTTTAAATCTTTGGAGTAGAAAACTTGACTCGCTTCTGATGCAAGAATAAATGGCTCGTCATTCACGTTATTTTTGTTCTTTAATTTCTCTAAATTTACCATGATAAGGTTTGAAATAGGATCTATTTTGCAACCATTGACCTTATCCTCGACTTTTACCCAATCACAATAAAAAATTGTTTGTTTGAAGTCAGTGTAATCCAACTCAAGTATCTGTTGAATGGCCTCGTAATACGTTGTTTCTGCTTCCTTATAATTTTATCCTTGCCACTCGCTCTAAATTTTGTAATTGCTCTCATACATACACCGCTATTTTGTGTTACCATACGGCCTTCGTACTTTTTCATGGAAAATGAAAATCCATTCACTTGGTACTTCATATAACTACGCGTTATGAACTTCGGCCCGTGCACTAACCGCCACAGAGTTGGATCAACATCGATGGTCTTTAACAGCTCATTACGTAACCATAGATTAAAACTTTGAACTACTTCCACGGTGGTAGCCCTGCCTCTAGGTTGAAATCTAGTACTTTTCACATAGGAGTTATACCTCCTACGAAAAACACATATCAAAATGTATATATAAATTGAATTAAAAAAATTAAAATTCCAAACAAGTTCGTGAACTTACTTCTTCCATTCATCCAATCCATCGTACTTATTAAGGACCCATCTACGCACCTGTTCAAACTGCACTTGGGTTAACGTTATGTCTTTACCATTATCCAGAGGTATCTCACCAGCAAACTCATCGTCCTCGTCTAAAAACGCTTCGTGGGTATGTTTATGATTGCCATCACCTCCGTTTGGCATATATTCCATGCAGTAAAGACTAGCTTCTTGTACGATATATCCTTCTGCAATACACCCTTCAATGTATCTTTTGTTGCACACATATCCTTTATATATTTTCATCAACCCATAAATGTGATCAATTATATACTGTAGACGGTAGCTATTTATATGAAATAATGATGTGCATAACTGAAATTAGAAATTTACCGTTCAAATGGATACATCCATCTATATCTGACAGGGCCACAAATCAACGCTTCATCGGCTAAATGAACCATAAGGTGGACACTGATATCAAAAAATGCAGGTGGAAAATGTTTTTCGAATACACACATTGCTTCTACTAAGCTAATGAACTTCTGCACCCCGTCTATATAGTATGTAGATATTAGATCTGATTCATTTATCCATTGTTTGTCTATGCTTAAAGACATACTGCCCTCCTATATCATATTTAACAGAACATGAGACTTGTTTGTATAAATACATCACAAGTCTGTACAATGATAAAAATGTGAATACAATACAATATTACAACTTTCTTTTACACACGCTAGCCATTTTTATTAATGGATGAAATCATTAGCACTTTGTTTAAAAGACAACATTTAGTTTGGTGTTAAAAATAGAAATGTTAGTTTTTCTACGGATTTGCCATTATCGTTGAAAAGTTTAGCTATTTGTCAAAAAGAGAAAGCCATTTAGCATTTTATTAAAATGGCAATTTTTTAAAGATTTACTATCGTGTTGAAATTTGAACCATAAACCTCTTCATATTTTTGTTTACCTTACGTTCAATATATTGAGGGGTAGGAATGGTAAGAGAATCCCTTATTATCTTGTTTTAATTATTCAATATGGTATATAAATTTCTTTTCATTATCAGGGAGAGGGGTATCTTGTTTTAATTATTCAATATGGTATATAAATTTCTTTTCATTATCAGGGACAAGTTTGTATCCAACATCTCTCTTACATACACCACTTCTTGCTCAGATATGGGTTCATACAAATTCAATGTGATAGTGTACTCTAAAACTGTAATTCAACCTAGGGTTTATGTAGTTCATACTGTCTACATATGCACAGTTGTTAATTCATATATATTTATACGCAGTACAAAGTAAAACACACTCAAACACATACGAATATATATAAAAAATAGAGCACTAACTCACGTAGGCCCGCCCATATACAATCATTTATACACACCATCACACTATTATATTAATTCATTTCCACGCACCCTATTAACCCTTCAAATGTACATAAATACAGCACGCACTGTGGTGCTGCTCATGTGCAAAGGCAATGCAAAAATAGGTCATAGTTAGGCACCCTGCAGGTTCATTTAATTCATGCATATATCCCACTTACACAAAACTTAGCTACACTCACACAAAACAACAATAAAAAAAGTGGTGTATGCAACAGTATACGAACAGGTTGTTTTTCTTCTTTAATCTCTATGATTAGCAAACTTCATAATTCCTTATTATCCTTGCCCCACTTGAACTGTTGAATTGTGGACCTTTATTCTTAACATCATTTTTCCCTTTTGAATTTTAGTTACATCAAATTGAGTTCCAAAATCGAATCCCTTGTAAATCATAATTCTAATAATTGAAGCCTTATTTGAAGGAACCTAAGAAAAAGCAGACATTGCAAAAAAATCAAAAAAACGTTACTTTTTTCATTGCATCCAAGGGTAAGAGAATCAATTTTGTTTCTCATTTTCTATAATTTCTTTCTTTCCCTCTTATAAAATTTAGTTGATTTTTTCATTTTTTTCTTTTATTGATTTAATATAATAAGAATGTTGTTGCCTTATATTTTTCTTCTTTTCTTGCTTCCATTGATCTGTTCCATTTGTATAACAATTACTTTCACTGCAAAAGTTAAAAGAGTTTATACTTTAATTTACAACTCCCAACCAACTAATGAAGTTTCAATTCAGAGTTAATCTATTATTATCTGAAATCAAGCTTGACTTTAGTGATTACTAAATAACTGGGTTTGGACCCTATTCAGAAAGTAAGCAACCCAACTTTTTTTCTAACCCATTCACCATTTCTAGATCTCTTTCAATTCAGGGAACATGCCCTTAGAGATCTAATTATTTTACTTCAGGAAAAAAAGTAACAATTCAAGTGGCCACCCTGAGTCAAGCCATACCATATGGATATTTCCCAAGCATTGAGTCTTTCATTTATCTCGATATTTTTTGTTTTGGATTTTAATTCACTTTTTTTATTAATGGAAACTCCCTAATTAGTGGTCATCTCTAGTTAGTATATCCCATGAACATTTTGGTTCCCTTCTAGGTCTTGACCCTTGCATAAAAACCTACTTAATATGCTGCTTGAAGGCAAGCAAGAAATAACTCAAGGGCTACCCCGAGTCAATCTTCACCAATGGTTCTAAGGGGTACCCCTTTAAACACATATTATTTTACATAATTTATTGAGGTCCTTTAGAATATATATGTATATAACATTTCACTTCTCGGCTTACTTCGGATTATTCGGTAGGTCCTTCATTGATATTTTATTACAAGTTTAAATTATTTCTACTAGCCTTTCCAGGCTTATGCCGAAGGTATGAAATCAACGAAAGTATTTAGACTTTTGGAAGACCTTCAGATAGAACATCCCTTATCTTTCGATTTTTTTGTCCCTTACAACATTTATTATCCAGCCAAATATCTCAGTTTTGACTACAGTGGAATCATACGTCCTCATCTTTGCTCCATTTTCTTTCATAGCGGTAACAGTGGAACACAAATAAGCTAACAAAGGGAAGCAAGCACAACATATCAGTAGATCGGGTAGGCGAAAATTGTGCTGAAAGCATGATCACCATTTTTAGTTTATATATGTAATAATATGATTCATGTCTGATGTATTTTAATAATCTGATGATCAGAGTATAACATCATGATGTCGGAGTTTAATGGCAAGATCATCATACTTATTTTATATTTGTATTATTGCGGTTCCTATAAGATTTATTACTGCAATTCATATAAGATATCCATTTAAAAATATGATATTTTTAAGCTGTTTTGATTGGAATAATTGATATTAGTGAAGTTATATTGCTTTAGTTCAGAGTTGCAACTCACACTATTAACATGGAGCAGAAAGAGCATTAACCTCAAACTCTTTGCCCATACAAAAAGAGTGTTCGTTGGTGCCATATAAAAATTGTTTTATAATTCATTTTCAAAATTTGTAGTGAATAAAAGTAAGAGCATAGCATAAGAAAATGTTTATGTTGCCTTTCCGAATGTATACTTGAAACACCAAGAGTTCTTCTTCCAGCCATTAAAACTCAGTTTTCAACTGAGTTTAACCTAGTTGGTTAAAAACTGAGCATTTGCTTGCCGTACAAAACTGATTTGCTTAGTTTTTAATACCGAGCATTTGCTCCATTTGTAAACTAAGTGCAATTGTTCGGTTTTCAAACTATTAGTTTATACTAAGCCAGACTGTCAACTTATGTTTTTACTAACTTTCCATTGGAAAGTTCAGATGATGATGATGCTTAAAAATAAGTATAATTATCATAATCCATATGTTTGTTTCAATAAATTTGATGCTTCTTATTAGTTCTAATATGGTGCAAGTACTACCAAATATAATGTATGACAATGAGTTGTTTGGCATAATATATATAAATATAATGTATGTTGATGAGTTGTTCGGCATCATCAGCAAAACACGTGGACATTCATTGAGGGGTAATGCATAGACATTTAATTAATTTAAAATAGTTAAAATATATGGACTATTTAAATTTCAATAAATGTAACTCAAAATATAGGGTTTATTTTAAACATTAGCACCAAACTGTTACCAAAAAATTTGCCATTACAACGGCGCCATTTTGTAGCACCGGAGTAATGTCTATGCATTACCCCTCTCCTGATACTTAGCTTGCGCCATTAACAACAATTTTATCCACTTATACAACAATGTCAGAACAATATACAACATTAGCACCAAACTGTTTCCAAAAAAAATTGTCATTACAACGGCGCTATTTTGTAGCACCGGAGTAATGTCTATGCATTACCCCTCTCCTGATACTTGGCTTGCGCCATTAACAATAATTTTATCCACTTATACAACAATGTCAAAACCATATACAATGTCAGAACAACATATTTACTAACATATAAACAACAATACACTAAATAGAGAGGGAAATGGTGAATAATATATTTATGGTTAATGATAGTTATATATTTACTGTTACTCGTAAGATTTTATGAGCATTTGATATCAACATCTTTTCCCACGTCTGTTATGTTTACAATCGAAAACACGGATTTAAAATGCAACAAACCTCTGCTTGCATGAAAGTGAATGTAGGATAAGATTGTGTCCGATATGACATAGCTTTGTTCACATAAGGACACACTAAAATAATGTATCCTTCTACGTGATATGATTAATAGTGTAACCATGTATAATGCAAAATGAAGATGAATCATGATTGAATACCAAAAACATTAAATTACCCTATGTATATAATGCAATAGTAACGTATTAACATAATAAAGAAAATATTGGGTAGCAAATGTTTTAATATATAAACAAAACATACAAAATTTTGGTAACATGATAATAAATCATAAGAAATTGCCTATGATGCTTACTTGTTGGTTTCTATCCAACTAATGCATGATGTTTCATATTATTTAACCTTTTCCTACAAATTGTATCAACTTAATGTATTCTATAACCTGCAACAAGGAAAACAACAAAGAAATATTTACAAACAAGTGATATGCATAAGATAATCTTAATAGTTGAAATTATATAGAATGGAATTAAACCTCCAAAAAGAATGATGGTTATCCTTGTATTTGTACTGATTAGTCATGAGATGGTTTTTTATATTTATCATGATATAAGTTATACAACATCGAATAATTTTATCAATATATCACTACTACCAGCTTTTTATTTATGTGTAAATGCTCCTAACAAACAACGGAACAACAAATTATCAATTTTAAAGAAACTTAATTGCAAACATCAAACTAGACTTATCTTCAAACTTAACAAAATAAACTTTAACCGTAAGCTACTTACAAAAATATTGATTTCAAAAAAAATAAGCATCAATTTTCATAAGAAAATAAAACCAGTTGACCAATATATTTATATATATCATAATGGAAATATGGTAAATAGCAAAAAATCTTAAAACTATCTACAATATGTTAATCATTAGTCAAATTTTTGAACCTATAATGTATATAGTTGAAGACATGAAAATAGACAATGTATGGTGATATTAGTTTTAATTACTAATTAACAAACATAACATAGGGAACCCAAATTTATTAGTATCAAGCAAAATTTTACAAAGTTTTCTTGTCAAATATCCTACTAAAATGGTTTATTCACATGTGACAATAACCCAAAACAGTTACATCACATATGAAAGCCATGATAAATAGGCCGTGTTCATTCATCATAGAACAGAAATCTTTAAGTAAAATCCACAAAAATTAAAATGGAACTTATAAACATGTAATATATATTAATTAATCTAAAGCTGAAAATTTACTGCTAAAATGCACTGAAAAATACAGAGGCCACGACGGGGAGGAATGCAATGGCGATGAGGGTCAAAATTTCCAAAGTGACAAAATACACTAAAAAGGATCAGTAATCCCTAATTAAAATTGACATTAACAAGGAATAACCCAAAAAGTGGGATTTTCTCTTTTTCGAAAAACCCAAATCCAAAGAAAAGTCCAAAACAGAGTTCAGGAATAAGAATGAGAATTAAAACTAAGCTTAAATGGTAATTACTCACTATTGAATCTTCGAATATAATATTTAACAACCAAACAAGACTTTGAAAAAAAGGCTAGAGCAAATAAAACTATAATAAGGTAGAATTTAAGATAAATTAAATAAAACTCTATGTTACAATAGATCTATAAAAAAATAGTGAAAAATACCTAATTGTAATCGAAGATGCATTTATTATTCTGTTTCACATTTAAGAAAATATAAAATATAGAAGTAACAAATTAAAATTCAAATGATATTTTCAATTGCTAAAAATAACCTATTTATGCACTCTCTTCCAAACGCACAAACAATTAAATGTAAAACATGTTCAATACAATCTTATGTGTGTAAACCTTTCTCTGCATCTTCTCTGCATCTAGGTCTTATGTTCATAAGACAAATATATTCCAAAAATACAAACATATAATATTGTTTCGTTATAATACACTATCAAAAATACTACTTATATAATTTGCACTGAAATAAATGTTATCACTATAGATGTTAATATACATTGAGCAGTAGCAAATTTTACAGTACATAGTTGAACATAAATAAAAGTGAAGAATAATTTTAAGTAAAAGATAGTAGTATTCCCCTTGAGCTAAACAAACATTGACTTTAACATACATATTTATTCACGTATGGATAAAAAACTCATGCAATGTTTCACTTATTTATTTGAAAATAGAAAAATAAACAAAATTTGAAAAATATATATTAACTGCTTGAGTAGATTCCATCAACTAAACCGTCTGCTTCAATTAATTCACCAAACATATCATTCAACATCAAAATTTTGTTGAAACAAACTGAACTCACAAACCAAAAGTCATTGGTTCAACCTAGATGTCACAGCGAACTCCTGTATCCCATAAATATGTTGTACTTCGTGAACTAAAACTTATACGTTATTACAATATATTATTATTATTTACTATAATTTCCAATACCGAGACTGCAAAACAGAAGGTAAATAGAGCAAGCGCCAAAGGTGCAAGTCAAATAAACAACAATATAGTCCGTAGTTTGAACTCCAACGTCAAAATTAACCACGCAATTTCATAACAAAAACAACGGAATTAAGCATGCAATTTCATAACAAAATTACCTAGACGTGGAAGGGGTGGAAGACGTGGAAGGCTCTGATGGACGACGTCAAAGCTCTGGCGATCGAGGTGGAAGCTCTGGCGATTTAACTCCTAAGTAAGTACGGGGAAAAAAGGAAATCTGGAAATAAAAAAAGGAGGGAGAGGGTGTGCGTTTTGGGGAAAATTTTCCCACGAAAAGAGGCACAGATTTTGATACGGCTATAAGCCGTATCAAATTTTAATACGGCTTACAGCCGTATTAAATAATATAGATACGGCTATAAGCCGTATTAAAATTTGATACGGCTTATAGCCGTATCAAATGCCCCGCCTACGGTTGCGCCAAAATCGTATCTGTGGTGTAGTGTGTGCATCCATATTTTAGTTGTCTATCCTAGTTGATGTAAAAGCATTTAACACATACAATACATGCATTATGCACAAAATTAGAGTCAGTGTAACTAAATTTAGATCAGTATGAATACCTCAACGCAAATCTTTTAGCAATATAATTGTAACACTGATGACTGTATTAACTCATTGAGAACTGCATCAGTGCAGTGATGATTGGTTGAGCGTAATCGCCGATAAGTACCTGCTGTGGATTAAATCAAAATCAGTTTAGCGTAATCGTTGGCAAGGGCATGTCGAGTAAATCAAATTCAGTGGAAAAGTACCTTTGGTCGAAGTTGAATGGAAATTGGCGCAATGATGATTGAGCGCAATCATCGACAAGTACCTGTTGTGGAGTAAATCAAAATCGACATAGTGATGGTTGAGCATAATCGTTGGCAAGGACTGATCGAGTAAAATGAAACCAACGGAAAAGTACCTGTGGTCGACGTTTAATGGAAATCAGCTCAATGATGATTGAGTGAAATCGTGGGCAAATGCTAATCTTCGTTGATTGCCAACCGTAGGTAATCGCTAATCGTGGTGGCTACCGCCTAGGGGTTGGAGTTCGGTTGTTGTTTTTAGTTTTCGAGTCAGTGGGAAGAGGAAAGAGGAATTAAGGAATTTGAGGGGAGAACGATGTGAAAATAAAATGATTTAACATGAACAGAAGATGCGAAAATAACGATGCAAGGAGGGTATTTTCGGTATTTCAAAAAGATACGGTTGAAATGATATGGATGGAATTTACGTTATTAGTAGTAGAGATATAATGCAATAATAAAAAGAATAAATTTTTAATAATGCAATAATAATCAAGTGTAAGCACTATCCCAGAATTTTTAATCCCAACTCATGTATGATATAATTGAGTGCAAAAGAAGATGCATGTTAAAATAAGTATAGCTGTTTTCGGTGAATGAAAGATATTTAGTTGCCTTATTTGCTAATGTCCAAGCACCTTTGTTAAAATGCATACAACACCTCCCTTCCGTCTAAAACAAATTAAAGCCTTTTGGAAAAGTTTTAATTTCGACAGCACTTCACTTCTTTCCCTTATATGTATAACTTTGCATCCAAGGGGTATGTTGATGTTGTTGTATTTTCTAAATTAAATTAAAGCCTTTTGGGACTAAAAGCTTTAATTTTTTTTGTTGTATTTGTTAAAATAATACTTAATGCTTATTTTTATTCATTTCATAATTTAACTAAATGCAATTTTGTGTGTACTTTGCAATTTCTATAACATCATCGATTAAGAAGTATCATAGAATTAGAAAAATTCAATCATCAAAAGTTTCATAGAAAAATCATACTAAAAACTAAAATAGTATGCTATAAATCAAAATCAAAATAATTACCTTTGCATTAACTGATTAAATACAACTCTTCAATGTACATCTCATAGTCACGAAATCTTTTCCAATCTGTCATATAAACTTACCCTAAATATTTAAAATATCTAAATACAAAAGGAGTTGAACATGTGTTACAATGTTGATCGGCTTTGAGATAAGAATAATAAATCTCTATCTCTACTATTAATAAAACAAATTCAATGAACATGATTTTCACCATATCCTTTTGAAATTCAAAAAATACCCCTATCCATCAATGGAATCTCACTACCGATTTGCAACCTTCACTACCATCCCATTTTCGACTATTTATCAATGGAATTTTACTACCAATTTGCCATCGATAACACGAACAAAATAACTTGAAATAAAAGTGTTGTGACTATCAAAACCTTTGAATTTACAAGACACATGCATCTACTCACTTTTTTATTAATTAAAAAGTAAACATTTTTGAATTTGCAACAAAAAATTTCTTACTTGAGCATTTCATCAGAACCTATTTGATTTATTGGTTATTAGTTTTGTCAGTTCTCTTTTCTTCTGTTTTGTTAATCAAGCTGTTACAATTTGAATTTACATATTTTTTTAGACATTTGATGCGGTCAATGGTAAATAAGCACGGTGCAAAAATTCATCAAGTGCACTTGGAGAACTGATTTATCATTGTAATATTTTTTTTCCTTCATGTTCCTTTTCGTTGATAATTTTAAGCTCATATGCTTGTTAATTTCAAATCCTCTAGTTCTCATTTACACAACACTGAAGTTCAGCTATCCAGCTAGTATTCTTTAACACATCAAAATTAATTTTTAAGCTTCCACACTGATTTCACAATAGAAACTTAAAAAGCAAACATTAAGGTAGAATCTGAATAGTAACAATCTGATGTCCACCGTTGCAATTAAATTCGGGCACAAACTCGAGAACCATATGGGTCATAGTCAAACTCTCTCTAGATGAACGTAATGACTAACGAAGTGAGGTGGTTGTATACATTATCTCCAAATGAAGCAAGGCTGGTTGACAGTATCGGGTATGCGAGTTGGACTTTGTCGAAGAAGAATTGTTACATAAAACTAAATAAGGAATTCGGTGTTATATCTAAATCGAAGAGGAATTGTGGGTGCAGATGCTATCATAGCAAAACACACATTGACAATTCAGGCATGAGCACAAATCTATGTGTTAAGAAATACAAATGCAAGTAGGCATCTCATACCATTCTTTCATATATAGTCGAATAAAAATAAACTAAATAATAGCTTTATTCCAAAACTGATCTCCATCTATTTTCAATGTAGATGAAGAATCACTGGCAAAACTATATCACAGTTCTATTTTCTACAATGCACAAATATTAAAACCAGAAAGCAACAATCGGCTAGATTAACTAAAATGATACTATTAATAATTAAAACTGATATGCAAAAACAAGGCATTAAGTTGCACCTTACAATCTAAAAACACACTCAAACCAATGATGTTATGAGTGACGTTGTGCTTAGAGCATTTCCGTTGTACTTATTTGGTTCGACTTTCTTTTCGAACCAAAAGAGTACCATTAGATTAGGTTACCTTGCAGCGGTAGCCGATTTAGATCAGTTGCACATTATCGATTGGGGTTTCGCTATACTCGGATATTCGTATACTGCTCTTGATTCTTATGCTTTGGGGGAAGGTTAGACATATATTGGGTTTTGGTATATTCTATCATGCTTGTACTATGAGTACACAGCAAACATGCATCCCCGTATTGTTGAGACTGCTAGTCATGCTCCAGAGACATATTTTTCGTGTATGAGATAATGGGAGCGTGTTCAGTTAGTTTCTCGTGCGCCTACGGGGGTTAGACATGACCTGATGGAGGCCCGTACTTAGATTGATATGAGGTGCAGGGATAATATTTTTCGGGCACCATGGGCTTCATATTGGATTGCCATGACACATGTGGGCCAGATGCATAATGCTCATCCTCTTTCTATTTCGTATCATTTGGGCTTGCGGAGGATGATCTTACTCCCACCGGCGTTTCTTCCAATTTGGTATTTGGGAGAGAGATGCTTGTTTTAGACTACTGAGGAGTTACATATCCCTGGAGATCCATTATCTTGTGATGACATGTTCGGCAGCGTCGGATCATTGGATCACAGTATATACAGGGATTGATACAAACTGAATGGGTTGATGCTTATATATTTTTCTTAGTCGATGGGGACTATGACAGCTACTGGGTTAGAGTTGCTCATTGATGATACATGTTACCCGACTACGCTTGAGGACTGAACTCCGATCATATAGGCCCACACGTTGCCAGTGGTAGAGTTCAGGCACCTCCATTTTCTTTTGATCCCACACCATCCCAGTATTCTCAACAACCCACGGACTTCGGTCTAGACGCCTGTTATAGAGCATATGATATTACTACTACTCTTATCGAGTAACCGATAGTTTATCCTTTGGATCATGAGATTGCTGGTGTACCCACTCTTGGACTATACGCACCTTATGAGGTAATTCATTATACAATATTAGTATATTGATATATTATATGTAATTACAGTATGTATGTAGGTTGGATGAGCATAGGAGATATATTGCCGCTATTCAGCATATGACACTCATTCATTCTCAGGCGGTCAGTCTTCAGGCTTACTAGACTCAGCAGGCGATGCAAGCACAAATTGATGATTTGTCGGCTGAGCTGGCTGCATTTTAGTTTGATTGTGGTAGTCCTGCTCATTTAATGACGTACCGGACGACGACGATGACAACAATGGTGCCGTTGACTTAGGATGATCATGCTCTGTACTGTTACATTTATTTTACCGTTGTTTGTTTATATTGATGTACTTCTATATTGTATTATAGACATATGTTACTGTTTATTTGTTACGTTATACAGCTTTATTTACATTGCATATTTGTATTAAAATTTTAGCACATTGAAAAACAACTTTTGATGTTTTATTTATAGTGTCATGTCATATCAAGCACCGTTTGCATGTTGCACTACTTTTAATGTTTCCATAGCTTTATTTATAGCACATTTACATTGCATAATTTTATTTACAGTGTCATGTCATATCGAGCACTGTTTGCACGTTGCACTACTTTTGATGTTTTTAGACTTAGCATTATAGACACGTTGCAGTACTTTTGATGTCAATGCTATTACAAAGTGGTACAGTATTTTGTATTATTCGAACACTGTAGCTACGTTGCACAGTTTTTGCCATATAACATCTTCTTACTGCTATATAATCTATTGTTTGGCAAATCTTTCTGAATTCATCTCATCCTATTAAGCAAAAAATGGTGGATTACAACCATATTTCCTTGTCAGAATCATACTCATACAAAGGTTCTTTAAGTCACGAGGTCCCTCCTAATCCATCTTACCCCGAAGAACCAACCGGATGGTATGTTGAAATGAAGGAAAGACATTATGAAGATGTAAGAGAGCATGAGAGAACTTTGCAAGAGCAGAGGCTTTTGGAGGAGGGAAGAAGACAGAGGGAGAAGCGGAGGAGCAACAATGGGAGAAGGTAAAGAAGGCATGAAATACGACATCAACTACCTCAACCAGAACAAGAGGTTGATTCTGGAGAAATATACTGCAATTGTGGAGTTAATGTTTTGTGTTCATCATAAGAAGCAGATCTGACATTGGTCGACGCCACTATAGGTGCCGCAATTTTCCGGATGGATGTGGACTTTGGCAATGGTTGGACGATCCTTTACCTCATCGCGCAGTAGTGTATGCAACTGAACTTGAACAAGAAATTGAAATGCTCAGGAGGACACTTGGTTCAATTTAGTTATCACGTGATCGAAGATAGGTTTTAAATCATCCGGTGTGTGTTTGTTTTAGATCTTGTTTGCATCGTTTCAATTATCACTTTGGTTCCACTGTATCGGTTTATGTCAATGTTGGTTGTCCTTTTTGTATTAGTTTATTTCAATGTTGGTTGTTCTTTCTGTATCAGTCTATTTCAATGTTGTTTTTTATATTACGTACACTACCAGAAATTTTATTTTTGGTGGCGCACAAAAAACGCTACCAAAACTTATGGTAGCGTTTTGATAAACGCCAGGATAAAGCCCGCAACTAAAAATCCATGATTTTTAGTTGCATTTATTTCAACGCCACTATAAATCCTTTTATTGTAGCGTTTCTCAAACGTCACCATAAATCTTTTTGTAGCGTTTTAAAAACGCCACCAAATGTTTTTTCGCTACCAATAGAGTTTCCAACTTTACCCCTACTTTACGGTTGCGTTTACTCAACGCCACTATATGTATTTCTGTAGCGTTTTTAAAACGCTATTAAAAGTTATTGATCATTTTGCACCATTTTTTCATGCTTTTATTTCCTATTGATGGTCTATTTTGTTTCTACTATATCAATCAACAATCACTTACATAATCATCATATTCATACAATTAAAAAAAATTTAATCATATAATCAAATAAGATATCCATAACCATTCTAATACAATAGTTTTTTGATAAAATGACCAAACTCACATATAATAACCATTCGTATACAAATTTACACACCTAGTACTAATAAAATGTTATACCAAACTGGTGCTAACAAAACGCTTGATTACCCATAATTCATTGTTGCATGCACAAGTGAAAGCTAGCACCATAAAAGTCCAACATTGCTCTCTTCGAAAGTCCAATGCCTGCATAAGTGAAAGCACAACATATAGTCAAACAATTATGTTAATTCGTAGGACTTCAAATCTAATATCAAACATCTACAACATTGTACGAGTATATCATATTATAAATAATGTCATATAAATAATCAAAGTTATAATGAAATGAAATAAATAAAGTCCAATCTTACAGTTATATATAAAATGTTGTTAAATTAGTTATATTATTATTATTTATAAAATTTAGTTAACTTAAATTTAGTTAATTTTATAAAACTTGTTTAATTTTAACAAAGCCTAGTTAATTTTTATTAACTTGGTTAACTTAATTTATTATTATTATTATTCAAACTCAGTTAACTTAATTATATTATTATTATAATTATTATTATTATTATAAACTTAGTTAAAATTTATAAACTAAGTTAATTTATCATCATCATCGTTATTTATAAATCTTTGTTAAATTAGTTATATTATTACTATTTATAAATTTTAGTTAACTTAAACTTAGTTAATTTTTATTAACTTGGTTAACTTAGTTAATTTATTATTATTATTACTAAAACTCGATTAATTTAATTATATTATTATTATTATAAAATTACTTAATTTTTATACACATAGTTAATTCATCATCATCATAATCATTGTTATTATTTATAAAACTTTGTTAAATTAGTTATATTATTATTTATAAAAGCTTAAACTTAACTAATTTTATAAAACTTGTTTAATTTTAACAAAACTTATTTAATTTTTATTAACTCGGTTAACTTAGTTAATTTATTATTATTATTATTATTAAAAAACAAGGTTAATTTAATTGTACTATTATTATTATTAGTATTATTATTAATATAAACTTGGTTAATTTTATAAACTTAGTTAATTCATCATTGTTGTCATCATTATTATTTAAAAAAAATTGTTAAATTAGTTATAGTATTATTATTTATAAAATTTTGTTAACATACACTTAGTTATATTATTATTATTATTATTATAAACTTTGTTAATTTTTATAAACTTAGTTAATTCATCATTATCATCATTTATAAACCTATGTTAAATTAGTTATATTATTGTTATTTATAAATTTTAGTTAACTTAAATTTCATTTTCAGTCATAGGCAGTTTAAAAAAACCACCTTTTCTCTCAGCACATCAATGATAATGACAACCTTTTCCTTCAGCAACTTCATTTTCAGTCATAGGCAGTTTCAAAAAACAAAACAAAAACATAAAAAAATTCAAGTTTCTCATCATTTTTCTTTTGTAAATGGATTGCTTTGAACAATGTCTACACATTGGTCAATATTTTCTCACAAATACCATCACAAGTAAACGCGATAGCAATGCTAATTTTGAAATGTAATAAAGTCCAAAATGATACCTTGTTGGTTTACCCATGCGCAAACATATTGGCACTTGCATTCAGAATCCAATATGAAAGCTATTTAGATTATTTCTCTGACATCCAAAAAATAAAGAATGCATCCAAGTAGCCATTATGATAATTCAAATCCTGCATCCATATCTTCAGCTGCCCATGTTAACCCTAGAGATACATGATTCCCACCAGTACTATACTGATATACAAACATACAACATATTCAACAACTTAATCAATTAGAAACTACAAATATACTATAATAATGTAGATCATGTAAGGATGCGGTGCACCAAG
Organism: Allium fistulosum; assembly: GCA_030737815.1. Lineage (NCBI taxonomy): Eukaryota > Viridiplantae > Streptophyta > Magnoliopsida > Asparagales > Amaryllidaceae > Allium > Allium fistulosum. Next base: position 590,274,117 of record CM060905.1, on the reverse strand, counting down.
ATTTAAACAATACTATGTTAGAGAGAAATTAATTGAATCAATAAATTACTTACATTTCCAATTGTTGTTGCTCCTTCCTAATTCGTAGCAAATCCGATGATGACATTTACATTTAGGGATAGCAAAAAATTGCATCTTCTACCTATCTCCTTCTTTTTACTGTAATCATTAATCATATCATAAATGAAACATGATTTAACCAAAAAACTAAAAATTATTATATATACTTGTTCAAGCTTAAACAAAAACGCTACAAATATGAATATCTAAGAAAATAAAGACTAGAAACACTTATAACCCATTAGTGAAAGAGAAAAAACACAAAAAAAATATCCACTCAAATTCAATCTATCATGAATTTTGGCAGTAGGCATGTAAACAAACCTTTAACCGCCAATTGGTTGAATCTTAGAGTAATTTTTTCAATTAGCTTAATCATTTCAGAATCAATCATATCAGCGGTTTTCCAAGTACTAGTTTCAATGCAAAAAAACACACATACAAAATAAATAACCCTAAAATAAAATTGGCAAAATAGAATCATAGGTCAAATTTATATCAGTGAGAACATCCCTTTTGCTTACACAGGTGAGATTTATATCTCACCTGCTCAAGCAGGTAAGATATACTCACCTGCTTGTGCATGCGAGTACTCACCTGCATATGCAGGTGAGGTATTTGTTGTGCCTTTTATGTATTTGATGTACATACTCTATCTTTGGTCATTCATCTTGGAGTTAAAAGCTTGCTGGTAACGTTGATTTTGAAACTTATCGGTCAGAATTCAGAAGCAGAATTTGCTCTAACAACTTTGTTAAAATATTATGGAACTTTGTTAAGCCATTTTCATGTAAAATCACATAAAAAATGTAACACTCTTGAACTATAGTGTTCGTAGTTAGTGTACTATAAATTTGTCTATTTTTGAAATGGTAACAAGTAACTCATATTATCTTAGTTTCTACATATATTGGAATTTTACAAAACATAAGACACTATAAAACAATATAATATAAGTTTCTGCATGAGTCCATTGTGATGTTTGTAAATTGAGTATGTTGGACAGTGGAATGCCTCACACTTGGCCATATATTGGAATTTAAAAAATATATAAAACTCTATTTCTCACCACTACCAATTTGAAATAATCATATCAGTTGATCATGAAACAGATGCCTTACTTTTACATGCAAGACACTGGAACGATGTCGACTCTGCACTGCACGATCTGAAGGAACGTCGACTGTGTCAGATCAAAGTGCTGCAAAGGTACTGAAGAAGTTCTCCACAACCATCTTATTGTATGGCTTCAGTTAGATGAAAAGATTAATTATTATCTAATCACAAGTTGTAAAATCTTTGTTATTTCAACTCTGTAGTAATTCAAATCGTGTATGGGTATGACTTTTGAAAATACAAAGTAACATGAAATTAAATAAATCAGCACAACCAGCTAAATTGTAGATCGTAATGTTAAAAGCTCCAAAGATTCAAACACCACTACATTATTTTGTAATATTCAACTTCATTTTTGGTTTTTACCTTTAATAATAAATGCTGATAAATATCTCGAAGTCATGCAAATCATATTAATTTATAAAACATTATGTGGTGGAGTTGGGGTTGGACTTGGACACACATACACAAAACAATCTGGAGTGGTTGGAATCAGACACAGACATGTGTGCATGCACACACAGTGGTCGGAGTTGGAAGAGGACACAAACACACACATGGACACACACAGATACACCCTAAAGGCATTGATAAACGTACTACAGTTTAATAGAAAAACTCTTGCACACTCTAATTACATTATGGAAAAATGAGATCCTTTGGTAAGTATTCTTATCTATGTTGATTGTTCTGTTTATTAACTCGTTAATACATTGTCTATGAACTTCCTATTTCGCTAGATTTGACCGCTTTATAGATGTAAAATCCAAATTTGTTAAGATCAAAATCTTAAAGTGTCCACATCTTGGTTATATGCCTTTAAGCTTCTTAATACATGAATGACTAGTTACAAAATAGTCATTTTCAATCCATGTATACTATTTATATAACATATCTTATAAAAAACCTCAGATATAAATTGAAGAAGTGACCATAATAATATCACCAATGTACATGGGATAAACGAACTGAATAAAAGTTGTTAAATAAAATGACAGTCCATAACGATTATAGCATTCTTTGAATTATTAATAAAGTAAGAAAATAATATATGACAGCATCGTTTCTTTAAAAACGGAATGTGACATTGTAATGTTGGTTAACAAAAAACATGTAAGTTTGTACATCATAATATAAAACCCTCAGTAATTAAGAGAATATTTTCAAATTCTCCAATTACAACATACCTAACAATAATATCAGAAGCAAGGGTTAAAATATTGAAATCCTAAATCAATCAAATGCTTTTGTGAAAATCCGATTTTACAAACCAGGAATATATGATTTATACATTGGTAAAGAAAATCCTTAATATGTGCGAATAAAAGCATCAATGCTTAGTTAAAGAAAATTCTTAATATGATTTATACATGCTTCCACAAGTAAGCCTCAAAGTATATGCCAACATATTTTGGTCTCACTTATATTATAATTACTTAGAAGTGATATTGGTGGTGTATAACAGAAACCTGGCCATATAAAATAACATGGTTCTATAACATACACGTACACACATATTCTCTCTCTCTATTAGAGTGATAATCAAAGTATAGAATGTTATATGTCTAATACTTGAATGTACAAATATAAGCAATATATATAGTAATAAAAGCAATAAAATAGTTTACAACCCTGTGTCATATTAGTATACAGTGTGTACCTCTGCACAACACATGATTCTTCTCCAGATAATCTCTACATAATTTGTGGATCATATTTCAGCATCACTTGATGTTTATGCAAGATACTGACCATCTACATTAGAGCACGATATCTACATAAATCAATTTAAGCAACAAACTCAAACAACTTAGCAAATTTTGAACTCAATTCAAACAACAACCTCAAAAAAAATTGATCTAATTCGGTTCAAAATGGAAATAGAAAAGAAAACTGGTTTTTAAATTACCTCATAAGAGTTGAATTTTGCAAGGTAGAAGACGAATTTTCTAGCCATATTTCAAGTGCTAGGGTTTGGGGAGGAATCAACGCATTGAATTGCGCGAGCCAAAAGATAAGGAAACTAAATACCTCAGCAAATGAAATCATTCACAATTAATTATCTACTAAAGTAGAGGCAATATTTACTAAAATTGGTAAAATAATAAGCAAAATTATACAGAAATTAAATACCTCAGCTAAATCAATATTTTAGCAAGCCTCGGTTTTCTTTTAATACCGATTCAGGGTTTGCGTGGAAACGTGGGGCGAAATTGATGGAGTGGATCGAATTTAGGGTTTGTGCAGAATGGGAAGCAGATTAATGGAGTGGATCGATGAATTGGATAGGAGCAGCAGGATGATAGAGGAAATATAGGGCGAGCCGCATTTTACTAAGCGAAGAGGAAAAAAGAGCGGAGATGGGAATGAGACATCAAACGTAACAAGCAAATTAGTTTAGGTGGGGACGGGTGGTAAATTTTTGTAGTGCCGAAAAAAGTAAAATATACGTAAAAATAATTGTAAAATAATAATAGTTGCATTTCAATTGAAACGCAGCCAATAAATGCAACTAAAGACACAGTTTCTTGTAGTGGTACTCAGTAGATAGTGAAAGTGTATACAACTACTAAAGAACTAAAAGAAAATACATAGAATTTAAAAGAACATACATTAAACTGAAAGAAAATACATGGAACCGAATCCTAATACATTCGATTGAAAGGAAATACATAAACACCACAAGAATTATGATTTTTAGTAGCTCTCAAAAAACGCTACTAAAAGTTTTAGCAGCGTTTTGATAAACGCTGTTATAAAGCCCGCGACTAAAAATACCTGATTTTTAGTTGCACTTATTTCAACGCTACCATAAATCGTTTTACTGCAGCGTTTATGAAACGCCACTAAATTCTTTTATTGCAGCGTGTATAAAACACTACCAAAATGTACTTGGTCTGCTCAAAAATATTTTGGTAGCGTTTGTTAAACGCTGTAATAGAGGACACAGTTTATTGACAAAGCCTGTAGCCGCATTTTTTAAACGCTACTATATATGCTCTCCTTCGACCCTTTATTTTTTGTATTGTTTTTTAGTAGCGTTTTCGAAACGCTACTAAAAATATTCCAGCTTTGCCTATACATTGCCTCCAGTTCAATCTTGTTCATAGCTTATAACATAATACATAAACACATACACATTAAACAACCACAAAATACATATACATATACACATACACATTCAAACATAAACACATTTAAAAACCACAAAATACATAAACAAAAGCACTAACATAAACAATATGTTAACCATACATAGAAGTTTACACAACCGAACAGTAGTTTCAAGGCAAAAGGTTAACCGTACATAGAAGTTTACACAACCGAACTACGTACCACAAACAATATGTTACTGCTGCAGTTAAAGTACCATAAACATCTGAACTAAGCAAGTACAATAAACAACCAGACTACCTAACAAGTACGATAAACTAGTGCTGCTACTACTCATTCTTAGAAACGCCTACCTGTAGACAAAATATAATCAACAGTGAGATTCAAGTTATAATCAATACTAAGATAATAATGACAGGACCATCAATACTGAGAAAACAATGAGACTAAAGTTATGCACAACTGAATATGTGCAATCTTGTGTTCAACTGAATATGCACAACTGAATGAAAATGAAGATTTGTCATCAATGTTTTGTACAATTTATCTCTTCCTGTACATTTTCATATACTCAAACACAGATTTTCATATACTCGAACACATATGAAAATATAAGTGTACATGAATTATTTTAGATAGTGAAATTAGGTAGGTGTAAGAAGTCTGCCAGATCCATATGGATACAGCCAAACACAGATTCAAAAAATTCATAACGATAGATGCATTTGTTGATAAAAATATGGGATAATAATATAATATGGTCCTAGTATGTAAAATGACTGGAAACTTAGGATCATAAATTATCTTTTAAGTACGTACAATTAGTCGATATAACTTATGGCTACTGATGGATTAAACCACCGACTAATTACAATTAATATATACAACATAAATACCATATTTTGATAAGCCTGATCATAGTAAATTCCAACATAAATTCTAACTTATTCACATTGTTGCATATTCACATAAATCATTCAAGTACAACAACTCATTACACATCTACAAGCAGGTTATAATGAGGCAATTTAGAGGAAAATTTCAAATAACTTTGAAGGCAGTCCCTTTTCAAATCACTTAGGCATTATAATTATTTGAGTTGATGGTTTAAGTATTTTGTTGCTACTGGTTATCCATGATGGTAATTTTGCAAGAAAGTTTTCAATTACATAAAGAATTGCATACCTTTCATTTTAGTTCCATAATGACTTTTGCTATCGGCCAAGCTATGGGAACGCCAAAGGCATCTTCCATGCACGTCAACTCCGATGTAGGTCTCCATAGCACTACATCCGGAACTCTCACAATTTCAACCCAAACTTTTACAGCATCACGTCCCAATGGACGACAATGGACCATCGATATTGGATCAGTTGAAGCGATAGTTCCTTCAGCCACTACTTCGTTCGTTTCACCCACATCAATCAACTTGCATTTATTATCTTTTGTCAGCTTTGCAATCGGTTGGAAAAAAAATGGTGCATATTTCAAACAGTGCATATTGAAAACTGTGTACTTATTTTAGAAACCAAAGCATACAAAATGCAACAACACAGTGGTGCATATTTCAAACAGAAGAAACAAAATACAAACTACAAAATATTTCCAGCATGTTTACTTACATGTTGTGGTTTCTTCGCGATTATGGGTGTGGATATCACGGGAGAAGTTGCACAATTTACATTCCTACCAACTGCATCTTTATTAACTTCAACTTTTGATTTTGGCCATGCTACTTTCCTACCAACTGCATCTCTAATGCACGACATATCAACTGTGGGTCGCCACATATATGCATCTCCTTTATTACATTGGCCACCTAAATCGCAAAGGCAGCCGGACCGAGCGGAATACCATTAACAAGATATTGTGGATCTCTGGCATAGATTCTTCCTTCGGCAACTACCCCTTCACCCTCATTCCAACCATAAATCTTGCATTTGTCGTCTTGGGCTCTGTTGTCACTCTAAAAAGGAGAAGTGTAAATCAAGAGTTTAGTGATTAAGTGAAAATATTGTACAAGACATATTTCTAAATTAAATTTGTGGAAGACCGACGTAAATATTGTGAATTATAAAATTTACCGTACTGAATTTATTGAGCTGTCCTCGCAGCGCCCTCTTAATGCAATTTAATGGCCATGCTACTACCTTATTCTCAACGTTTGCTAATACTGTCATTTTAGGTGTAGGCCTCCATAAGTAAACATCTGGTTCTTCCACAAAATCTATAATAACGCTCACAGCATTTGGTCCAAGACGAATGCCATTGACAACCTCATTTGGGTCCATGGACAACACTCTCCCATCGACAACAACTGTAGAGGTTCCATCCCAATTCAACACCGAACATACGTCGTCATTGCTCTACAATTATTCAACAGAAAATTATAGCAATTACTGGATCAAAAACTAAAATCCAAATGTTATTTCTTGAGTAATATAATTATTATTTTTACCAATTCAGGTGTGCTTCCTTCTTTCGAACTTTCTTTACCCTGCAGCAAAGCACTAATATTAGGATATTTTAATCTGAGGAGCACTGAAGTGGATACCCACAATATTTAAAATGTCACTAGAATCAGTCCAACAAGTTTGAATGGCAGAGTACATACAAAAAACCAGTTGTTGTAGCATCATTTACAAACATGTGTGTCTGAATTCATTATTTTCAAAATTGTTATATAACAAAAAACTAGTTGTTATGCACTGTTTTGTTATTCCCAGTTACTATAGTGTTTTTATATATACTTTGATGCTATGCATATTTGCAATAAATTATAGGTGCATCAGTAAACCTTGTTCATCATAGACTTACCTTTTATGTTCAGTGATCAAGTGTCAAGGCGACATGTGCACCCAAAACTTGTTGAGAGTTTTATTTGAGAAAAAATGAAAAACAAGCAGGAACACATATACTACATATACTGTTTGGATACTCAAAATGGATGCCATAGATTTATGTGAACAGATGACATTAGAAAAACATTTATCCATCAATAAAATGATCTTCAGCAGAATATGTCAAAGAAGGTATACTAAAGATGAAAGGCCCATCAACTAATTCTGTTACAATGTTCTCGGGTATAATATGATTGTAATTTTATTAATAAAAGCAAATGGAGAATAAGCTGCATTTGCAAGTGTGAATTTATTCATCTACTATATAAGAATAAATAACTTTGTAAATTGTAATTGTGTGCCAAAATAAATAGTACTGGAAATCAATCATTAATTTAAATAGGAAGAAAGCATCAAATTATTATATAGTTGACACCAAAACAAATATCATTCCATGATAAACAAACTTAAACATTATTGTTGCCTAAAGATAAATTTAGACATGATACAAGAGAATATCCCAACGGATAAATAGACTCATTTAATAAAGATTTTAGTAACCCATTCCAAAGTTGCTATAATCGATAAATAACGAAAAGAATTCGCGAATATGAGACTCAACATTTGTCTCTTACAAACCATTTGAAAAGGTAGGCCCTGGACTAGGCCACTAGACAACTACCTAATACGCCTCCAACTTTTTAAGGGTCTCCAATTATTATAACATGTTATTCCCAGTGAGCAATGCAGCTACAATGGAGCCTTAATTAGCAGAGTCTGACCAAGCTTGGTATTTTCACACTAAAACAAAGTGTTTCTTGTTGTTCGGTTCACTTGCTGCCTCAAGCCATTGTACCCAGTGTTTTCCCAATGTTTTCCCAATGTTATTCCCAGTGTTTTCCCAATGTCTACTTAATAAATTACTTTTAAAAGTTTACCTTTTGGTCCACCAGCATATGTACCATACCCCTCAATTCTGCTATTTCCTCTCGACATTGAGATAGTTGTTTATCTCTGGACTGGGCCACAGCTAGCTTGGTTAAGGTGCAACCCATTCCCAATGCCCTTAACCGTCCTGGTTTATCTTGTCCCAATAAATTTGCAAGAGCATCTCCATTGACATTCTGTGACGAGCTGGACTGTGATAGGCTAACAAATTTTTTAATCTCCGCCTACATAAATAAATACATACAGATAATGTACGATGGTAAAATCATCATAGTTTCAGATAATTTTTTATATATCGATAAAATAAAAAATTCTTACAATAGTATTTGCAGCTTCCACGGTCACTGGTTCACCATTTTTTTTAATGTGAGATTTAATCCAAACATCAGCTCTAGTTATGGACGATGGATTTGGACTTCCTTTTTTTCTAAATTTAGAATAACATTAAACAAATAAACTGACAGATATAAATTAATATAAAATAATGCTATACTTAACTAACTAACCATGTCCTCGGTCAATCTAGCCATTTCCCTACGACCAGATGTGTGTGGAACTTGTTTAACACTAAGGGCCGAATATTTCTCACTTCGTTTCTGGAAATATTGAAAAATGTTTGAATTTAGTAACCAAAAGCATATTACAGATATCTTAATGTTACCTTAAACTCCGGACTTGTTTTGGCCTTCACAAACTTTCTCCATTCGTTCATGTTTTTGATGTTGGTAGGTTTCAGTTTAAGTCTTTCCTCTTCGTTCTCCACTTTATTTAATTTTCGAACCAATTTGCTTTTTGCGGATCTCCAAATTACTCCCATCTGTTGAAATACGGCTTTTCTTTGCCATTCCTCTTCCAATTTAAATCTAACCTGCAACAATACATGAAAACATGATATTAACAGTAGAAAACATGATATTAACAGTAGGTGAATATAAAGAAACATGCTATGGTGAAGCAGAATGCTGTCAAGCTAGTACATAATTGGTGAATATATGACTTTATGGTCTCTAAATTTTGAAGAAATCTGAATGAAAATCATGAAATAATCACCTGGTCCTGACATTAGACACCTAAAATATATCTATAGGATTTGTACTCTTGAAGATGATAGCAACGTCACTAAAAATTAAAATTGGTATGATTTCAATCTCAAGTGAGCGGGGATATTGGTGTTTAAATTTTTTAATTCTATCCAATAATCTATGACAGCATTGTTTAATTTTTGAAGAATAGCATTTGCAGTCTAGTATAATTGTTTTGAAATCATTGGTCAGCTGATTTTATCAAAAATAATAATTAGAAAACAATGAAAGTTTATCAAAAAACGATTCACTAATTTTATAAGCAGGCAAATTCGTACTAATGTACTTTAGTAGATGACTCAAATTATGATTTGTAACACATAATTCAAATCATGTTTACATTTTTGCCTTAGAAATAATCATCCGGACCCATAAATATCTGTCATTCTGAACCTTCCATGAAATATGAATATTCATTTCTAATTTATTTATCTATTAAATGTTAAAAAACCAAAAATATGAACAATTGAATTTCGGAGGATAACCCACAATACGAACTTGCACTAATGATGATTCAAATTAACGAATTAAGGTTCTTAAACAGAAGTCAGGATAAAATGTTTAAACGACATGATTCAACTACTAGAACTTGTGGATTTCTTAATATAAATTCCTGTTTATTATAGTCAATTTAAAAACCGCAAATTGGCAAAACTATAACCAGATTTATACTTTAAAAAGTAAGTGGTATGAGAAGAAGAAAGATGAGTTGCTTGATAAATCTACAAAATAAATATAGATAGAAGCAGGGAGAAATGTTGATAAATAGATTCTCTAGCATATACAGTAGGGAACCTGCTCCATACCTAAAGCGATCGCCACAAAACAACTTTTAACTCTTCACTTAGATTCCTCCAATCATCAAGTGTGTATGGAACCTGCTCCCGCACAAGCGGTCCAAGAAAATAGGATAAATATACCGACCCTGGCCCTATTGGTATGCCTATATCATTGAACTCAACTTCAATTCGATCATGACTGTTTAACGGGAGTTTTTTTGCTTTTGTTTGACCTCTACTGCCTCTTTTCCGAGACGAACTTGCGGTTTCAGCATCACTTGCACTCTCAATTTCCACCTCATCAGCATCAGTCTAGTCAAGAAAAATTTCATTGTCTAAGCGGGGTTCTTCTTCATCTAACAAAGCCCTTTCATCATTTGGGTCTTCTTCATTTAACAAAGCCCTTTCACCATTTGGGTCAAAAGGGTTATCGTGTAGTGCTTGTTCTTCGTCTTCATTGCAAACACTGGCTTGCTTCTTAGCATTGACTGCTCGTTTTTCGCCTTCACTACAAGCACCGGCTGGAATCTTATACTTCCGCTTTGAATTATACTTCCACTTTGAATTATACTTCTGGGATTTCTCATCGGTCTTTTTCTGGTTGCTAGTACGTACAGAGCTTGGAAACATCTCTTTTCTGCAAATGAAACAAAATATGAGATACTTAAAAATTTCATTATTTACCATCTACTTGCTGAGTTAGAAATAACGCCTTACCCTACTGTATTTGTGCACCCGACTTTTGTTTGGGTATTGGGCCCTGTTCAGCCCATCTGTTTTATTTCTTTCTTTCTCTATATATACTGTTGTTTACAAACGGTTGAACAATTCTGATTATAAAAAACAACTTCATCAATGAAACCCTAGCTCTCCCTTTCAAGTTTAAAAATCTTTCTTGGTATCAGAGCCTTAGCCAAACGGCATCATAGGCGTATCCCCTCATCTATTCATCTTTCTTTTTTTTTCGAATTCATCCCATCAGAAAAGTTTCATCATCTGGGTTCAGGGAACTTGATCACAAAAAGAAAAACAGAAAGCAATTCAAATTCTTTCCTCCAAGGCTAATCGAGTTCGGTTGCAAGAGACTATTTCTTCTTACCATCCAAGACTTCGAATCTGGTTGCAAGGAAACCCATCACCTTGCCGTCCATAACTCGATCATCTGGCTGTAAAGATTTGACTTCCCCGCAGAAAAAAGGAAAAGTGATCAAGTCCCACTTATTGATCTCGCCTTCTGACCAATACCCATATCTTGTTTGTTCAAGAAAACCCATTCATCGGTGTTTCTTGAATATCTTGTGGCCACAAGTGGATCGCTCATTCTATCATATCTGCTGTTCAAGTTTCGAAGCCAGTCATCATGGTGGAAGACTCAGCAACATCTGAAAATACAACTACTATGAATCAGCAAAGTTCAGAAGCCACTGAAAAACTCATTAAAACGATCATTAGTCCTCAAACTCAACTGATCACTGCTCATCTTGAAGAAGACAATTACCTGCTGTGGAAGCTGCAAATCGAGACGGCCATCTATGGGTATGGTCTCGAAGGCTTTGTTCTTGGTACATCTCCTATTCCCCCAAAGTATGTTGCTGACAAAGACAACAAGATGATTACTAATCAAGAATTCATTACATATCAACGACAAGATAAACTAATTAGTTCATGGTTGTTGTCATCTATAAGTACGAAACTATTGCCTCAAGTAATTGGATGCAATTCCTCCAATGAAATCTGGAGTACAATTGAGAGAGTGTTTAACACACAGTCTGCTGCCAAAATTATGCACCATAAGAGAGAACTGCAGAATTCAAGAAAAGGTGAAGCAAACATGAGAGATTATCTTGCTAAAATTAAAAGTATTTGTGATGCCCTAAGTGCAGCAGGACACAAGGTCACTGAAACTGAACAAGTTCTCACTATTCTTAATGGTCTGCCAGAAGAGTACGAGGCAGTATTTGCTGTAGTATCCTCTAAAGAAACTTTACCATCGGTCACAGAAGTTCATGCTATACTGTTGTCTCACGAAGCCAGAATTGATAATAGAAAAGCTCTAAACGCTGATCTATCTGCTAACATTGCTGTTAACTCAAGGAACAAAAGTCAAGACAACAAACCAGAACAAGTTAATCAAAGAGGAGGTTTCTCTAACAGATCAAGGGGGAGAGGAAGGTGGAATAACAATTCGAGGCCAAAATGTCAAATTTGTGGAAAACTTGGTCACATTGCCTCTAAATGCTACTTTAGATATAATCAAAACTTTGTACCAGGACAAAGTAGCAATCAAGGAAGCAACTACAACAGCAACTACAATCAAAGAAGCCAGAATGGCAACAACTACAATCAAAGAAATCAGAATGCTAATGCAAATTTAGCTCAGTATCAGGTCAGTCAAGAAAGTCAACATCCAAGTGCTCACATAAATGAAGTGGCCGGGACAGGAAGCATACAAGATGAAAGCTGGTACCCAGACTCAGGTGCAACAAATCACATTACACACAACTTAGAGAATCTGAACTTGGGACAAAGGGAGTACTCAGGTAACCAATCTATTTGTTTAGGGGATGGTAAGTGTATTAATATCACACATATAGGTAAAACACACATCAAAGGGAAGAAACAATTGTACCTTAATAACTTGTTAAGAGTACCAAACATTAAAAAAACCTCATTAGTGTATCTCAATTTGCCACTGACAACAAGGTCTATTTTGAATTTTTTCCACAGTATTGTTTGGTGAAAGACATTCTAACCAAAGAAGTTTTATTGCAGGGAGAAGCTGAAAACGGTCTATATAAGTTTAGTATCTCAAATAATGCTGATAATAATGAGATCAATAGAAGGCATTGTAATTTGTTGGATGTATCAAATAGTATTGAGAATAAGAATGTTTTTGATTTGTGGCATAGAAAATTAGGACATGCTAATGCAAAAGTTGTCAAACAAGTATTAGTAGAGAATAAAATTCCTTTTAGTATGTGTGTTGAACCATATGTGTGCACTTACTGTCAAATGGGCAAAAGCCATAAATTGCCCTTTGCATCATCTCAAACCACTTATAGTAAACCTTTGGATTTAATTGCCACTGATTTATGGGGACCAGCACCCATAAATTCAGATTATGGATATAAGTATTATATATCATTTGTTGATGCTAATACAAGACACACTTGGATATATTTTTTAAAAAACAAGTCTGAAGCCTCAAACACAGTTGTTCACTTTATAACCATGATAGAAAAACAACTAGGCACTAAAGTAAAAATAATTCAAACTGATGGTGGAAGTGAATTTAAAGTTCTTAGTGGGTATTTTGGCAAAAAAGGAATAGTTCATAGAGTCACATGTCCATACACTTCCAAGGTTTTAAATATCGGATTTCGGTCACGTTTCGTCTCGAGATTTTTACACAAGTTATCTCGTATCGGGAGAGATCTCGGACGAGATGAGTACGTATCGGGTGTACATCTCGGATTGACATCTCGGATCTTATAATGCATCTTGGGAATATCTCGGATGTACTTATGTGTTTAAAATTGATGTGTCAAAAATTTATTTAATGATTATAACTTTCTTATTAAAAATAAAAATGGTAACATACTTGATTTACATAAACAAAGAAATATTTTTAGAAGAGTAGTAGCTTGATTGGCTTACTTGATTTGGTAATGAATTTAATGATTGAATAATATCCTTTTATTTGAACGTAATAAAGAAGTGAAACCTTTCGCTATGACTCATTAAGATAAAAAGTAAAGAATATGTTCAAGAAGTTGGTAAATTATAATTGCATTGAGTAGTTTCTTTTGAATCAATATGAAAATAAAAATTATTATGGAAAATAAGAAAAATGTATAACTTCGGGTGAGATCTCGGATTGAGATTTTGATCCATATATCGGGTGAGATTTGAATATCTCGGACGAGATGAGTGTCGAGGGAGATATGGAGGAGATTTGATGTCTCGTCTCGTTTAAGTGTGAAAATGGGATCTCGGGCGAGATATAGGAGATTTAAAACCTTGTACACTTCAGAACAAAATCGTTTGGTTGAGAGGAAACACAGGCATATTGTTGAAACTGGTCTCACATTATTAGCTCAAGCATCAATGAACTTAAAATTCTGGCCTGATTCCTTTAGTACTGCTGTACACTTAATCAACAGATTACCCTCTAAGGTAATTCAAGGGTTAAGTCCATTTGAAAAACTTAATGGAATCAGACCACAATATAATGAGCTAAAAACATTTGGGTGCTTGTGTTTCCCCCACTTAAGACCTTATAATACTAATAAACTAAACTTTAGGTCTAAACCATGCACTTTTCTTGGATACTGTGCTAATCAGAAGGGATACAAATGTTTGGATGATACAGGCAAAATAATCATTAGTAGACATGTTGTATTTAACGAATTTGTTTTCCCCTTCAATCAACAAAGCATAAAAACCACTACCAAAGTGTATAATCCTAAGAAGTCCATACCAGAACTGCCCATATATAAAAATATATGGGACAGAAAAGAAACAGGTAACCCAGCAGGTCACAGCAGCCCTTCAACTGTTGAAGTTGAAAACACTGAAAGCTTGGATCATACACCAGAACCTATCTCTCATTCCCCAGTGCAAACTGCAAGCCAATCACAACAATCAAGTGAGCAAGTTAGAGAAGACAGTCAGCAAGAAGAATCAGAAGGAAATTCTAGTCAAATAAGAAGAGAAGTCAGTTCCCAAGTTGAACAACCAAGAAATATTGGTCACCCCATGACCACTAGGTCAAAAAGTGGAATTTTCAAACCAAAAGCATTCACTACTACAACAAAAACAGAAGAACCAGTCAGTTATGAAGAAGCTCTCAAGGATCACAACTGGAAACAAGCAATGAATGAAGAATATAATGCATTAATCAAAAATCAAACATGGGAACTTGTTCATCCTCCAAGTCATGCTAATGTTGTAGGTTGTAGATGGACTTACAAATTGAAAAGGAATGCTGATGGGTCTATCAACAAGTATAAAGCTAGACTGGTAGCTAAAGGATATACTCAGCAATATGGATTTGATTTTAATGAGACATTTTCTCCTGTAGTAAAACCAACAACAATACGAATTGTGCTTACAATTGCCTTACACAACAATTGGTGTGTACGACAATTGGATGTGAATAATGCTTTTCTTAATGGTACACTACAGGAGGAAATTTTTATGGAGCAGCCACCTGGCTATATTCAAAACAGAAATTATGTGTGCAAACTGAAAAAGGCCATTTATGGGCTTAAACAAGCTCCCAGAGTCTGGTTCAATAAATTAAAATCTACTTTGAGCAATCTAGGATATCATCCTGCTAAATCAGACAATTCATTATTCATCAAAATAACGAATAAGCATTGTACTTATGCTTTAATATATGTGGATGATATTCTTATCACAGGAAGTGATGAAGGAGAAACTAATAGTTTAATTCACTATCTCAACAAACAGTTTTCTTTAAAGGATTTAGGTGAATTAAATTATTTTCTGGGAATCGAAGTTATAAGAAAATCTCACAATGAAGTAATATTGAGTCAGAAGAAATATATAACAGAACTACTTATCAAAACAAGGATGGACCAGGCCAAACCTATCTCAACTCCAATGATCAGCAATCAACAGTATTCTAAAAACAGGGGAGAAATCATCACTAATGCTAAACAATACAGGAGTGTTATTGGTGCATTACAATATGCAACAATAACACGACCTGAAATTTCTTTTAGTGTTAACAAGCTGTCTCAATTCATGCAGGAGCCTAGAGATGATCATTGGAAAGGTGTTAAAAGAATCCTCAGATATCTCAATGGGACTAAAGACTTTGGCTTACAACTGACTAAAGGAAACAACCTCAACTTAACTTGCTATGCAGACGCTGACTGGGCATCAGATCATGACGACAGGAAATCAACAACTGGCTATTGTGTGTACATGGGTAACAACTTAATTTCATGGTGTTCGAAGAAACAAAATACTATATCCAGATCAAGCACTGAAGCTGAATACAGAAGTGTTGCTAGTGCCACAGCAGAATTACTATGGATACAATCTATATTATCAGAATTAAAGATTATAACTACTAGCAAACCAAAGTTATGGTGCGACAATCAAAGCACGGTTTACATGACAGTTAACCATATGTTTCACAATCGAACCAAGCATATAGAGATTGATGTTCATTTTGTTCGAGAGCAAGTTGAAAAGGGAAAACTTGAGGTGAATCACATACCTGGAGCTTACCAGAAAGCGGACATTTTGACAAAAGCATTATCAGCATACAATTTCGAACGATTTAGAGCTGACCTGAAGATAGCAAGAATCTATGCCGAAAATGGACAAGACGACATTGCAGTTCATACTAATGGGATTTCAACTCAAACCAAAGAAAAAAGTACTGCTGGACATTAATTCTTCCTACTTCACTTTGAAATGAAGCATCTTTTCGCACCTTAAAGCAGAATAGAGCTGGATTGCGCCGCCATCTTTTATTCCTTTGAGCTCGTAACCCTAACGTTTGGTTTGAGGGGGAGAGTTAGAAATAACGCCTTACCCTACTGTATTTGTGCACCCGACTTTTGTTTGGGTATTGGGCCCTGTTCAGCCCATCTGTTTTATTTCTTTCTTTCTCTATATATACTGTTGTTTACAAACGGTTGAACAATTCTGATTATAAAAAACAACTTCATCAATGAAACCCTAGCTCTCCCTTTCAAGTTTAAAAATCTTTCTTGCTGGAGGAATCTGGACCCAATAATTAGTTTGCAGATACATGATCTCTGAATCTTTTTAACGTTATATTTCGAAGTATTCTAGAAGTTAATTTTATATCTTAAACAATATAACGAACAAATTAATTAACAAAAGATTAATTTTTTGTAATCAGATCAATATTCTTTTTTAATACAATTATGTAGAAACTTACTAGACCTTGTATGTTAACGTGCAAAAATTAACGTAGTATATATGTATAAACAAAAAACTGTTATAGAGTAGTCATGTTAAGCAAGTTCAATCCTTTTCCAGCTCCAGTTCATGATTTGAAAATCAGTTCTTTGACTATGAAGATGAGAAAAATATATACCATCCATGACAAACTGTAGTATGCTAATGACAAACTGTAGTTATAGAGCCAAATTTGCTGACTTTAATTCTTCAAGTACCAACTGAACAATTGAAAACATGAATAGAAAAGCATTAGTTCAGAACTATCAGATGAAAATTTGCATGCTATAATTCAGATTATTTTAGTTCAAAAAACCAATAGTTATGGGCTATTCCATTACAAATACATAACAGACAATGAACTAGGCCAAGATTGCCTGAGATGGTAGTTTATTGTGTCACATATTCATGCTTCGTACAAATAACAATCACAAATTAAAACTGGTTGGTTCATAGTGGATATGAATTTATTTCATTAACAAATTGAAATCATAATATTACAGTAATTAGAACCGCAAATGGACTGGAATTGTTTGCTACTCTAATTTAATGAATAAATTATATGAATCCAGCAAAATGAGTAACAAGACAATAAAATCTGAATCCATGCTTTCATTCCTTACTAAAACAAGTTTTGATAGTGAATTTAATAAATACAAAATGAGTAACACAACTTGCAAAATAAAAATAGAGACATTCGGAGAGTAAAATGAGTCTACAACTATGACTAATGCATTAGTCTAATGTATGGATCTGACTTAGTAGGTGAACATATAATCTACTCAATTATGCCTTCGCAATCCTCCCTAACATAGCTAACATCTTCATCATCCATTTCGGTTATTTCATAATCTTCCACGGCTTGGATATCTTCCTCGATGCAATTATGTGTCTCTAAATCATTAAAACTTCTTGATGGTGCTTTCATTACAACATACCAATTAGAATCATCATTTTCTCTTGAATAAAATACTTGTCTTGCTTGAGATGCAAGTATGTATGGATCTCTTGAAAACGATGCTTGATGTAAATTAACAAGAGTGAACCAATCATCATCAACTTTTACTCCATCTCCTTTATACACCCAACGACACTTAAAAACTGGAATATAAAACAAATGATAATCTAATAAAATTATATCTGTCAATATTCCGTAATAAGTGACCACATCAACCACTTGGGACATATCTTTTGCACTTGCTCTACACATAGTAGTCGCATCAAAGGTCACCCCGCAATTCTGAGTTTCTCTCCCTACATCTTTTATATGAAAACGTTGATCATTGATAACATATCCTTTGTAAGACAAGGCATCATTCTTCGGACCCAAAGCAATCCATCTTAACATGTCATCATGATCCTTGGAGGCAATAGGTATCTACAACAAATTCAATTTAGCATGAATATTTTAGAGTAATATTAGTACTCAAATGAGAATATATTTGGAATCTAACTAACCTTCCTTTTAATCCAATCGGCAAAAAATTTTGTATGTGTGTCCTAAAGTAAGGTCGCATTTTTTCTCATGTGCTGGTCTGAATTTTCTAATTCCTCCAAATGCAAACTAGTATAAAACAAGTGATTATAAGTTATAAATAGCATTACGAACACATCAAAATGATTAAAACAATGTAACATAAACTTACTCTATAAATGGTTCCACCACATTCATATTCATTAACACGGCTAAATGAGCCATTTCTTTCTCATTAGCTGACAATGTAACTGTCTTGGACATTGAAATCGGACGTCCCTTGGGTATTACATTGCTTTCATAATCTTCATTTCGAGCTTCTTTCTCCTCTATATGTCCAGATTTTTTCAAAAATTCATTGAAAAACATCATGGATTCTTCTGCAAGATAGGATTCTGCAATACATCCCTCTGGTCGTGCATAGTTTCTTACATAATCTTTAAGTGTCTTCATATATCGTTCGAATGGGTACATCTAACGAAAATGAACCGGTCCACACATTAGTGCTTTTTTTCCAAGATGAATGGACAAATGTACCATTATATCAAAAAAAGATGGTGGAAATTTTTTTTCAAGTTCGCATAAAACTTCAATAATCTCAACATTGATTTGTTCTACCTTCTCTCTATTAAGAACACGTTGACATAATTTGTTGAAAAAAGAACATAAACGAATTATTACTTTTCTTGCCTTCTTTTCCATTAATCCTCTCGATGCTACTGGCAATAACCGTTGCATTAATACATGGTAATCATGTGACTTCAATCCGCTAATTTTGCCATCATGCAACGAAATCTGATTCTTCAAATTTGAACAGTAGCCATCTGGTCCTTTGAAATCGTACAATCTTTTGCAAAATATTTTTCTCTCGGAATTTGACAACATGTATGGAGCCGGTGGAAGATATGTTTTATTCCCATGAGGTTGTGCATGAAGCTCATTTCGAATTCCCCAATCCTCTAATTCCTTTCTACAGTTGGTTCCATCTTTTGATTTATTACCATGCAACATCGTGCCCAATAGGCTTTCACCGATATTTTTCTCCACATGCATTACATCTATATTGTGACGTAATGGAAGTTCCCGCGAAACCAAAACTATAACGCATTATTGGGTTTTTCTTATGTTAAAACAATGAAAAATAAATAAATTAACTACTAACCTTCCAATATGGCAAATCAAAGAAAATTGATCTTTTCTTCCATCTTGATAGCTCCAATTCTGTAGAATTGTTAATATTATCATACTCATATTCTGTATCATAAGCACATTTTCTCTTCTTACTTTTCTCTTCGTTTTCTTTTCCAAAATCATTTGGATAATCCTTCAACAATGCATAAATGTTTCTCCCAGTTAGAATTCTAGGAGCACTACCTTTTTCTATGGTGTTATCAAACAATGCCTTTTGTTTCCTCCATGAATCTGAAGTAGGTAGAAATCTTATATGACCCATGTAGACGCTCTTTCGACTGTGATTCAACCAACGAGAATGGGTATTGACACCACATAATGGGCAACCTTTTTCCCCCTTCACACGACATCCAGCAAGATTTCCATAAGCCGGAAAATCATTAATCGTCCATAGAAAAATTGCATTCAATTTAAACAAAGTTTTACTAAATGCATCGTAAGCATTAACTCCATTACACCACAAATGATGAAAGTCTTCCACCAAAGGTGCCAAATATACATCAATATCATTTCCGGGTTGCTTTGGGAATGGAATAAGTAAAGATAACATAATATTTTCTTTCTTCATACAAAATGTAGGCGAAAGATTGTATGTCACAAGCATTACTGACCAGCAACTATATTTCGAACTCAACATGGAAAATGGATTGAATCCATCTGTAGCAAGACCAAGCCTAAGATTGCGTGGATCAGATGAAAAAGATGTATACTTTTCATCTACCATTTTCCATGTCATAGAATCCACGGGATGACGCATTTTTCCATCTTTGCTTGTATTTTTAATATGCCATCTTAAATATGTTGCCATTTTTTGAGATCTATACATTCTTTTAAATCTCGGAATTATTGGAAAGTATCTCAACACTTTAACTGGAATACCTTTTATAACCACTTTAGTATCTTGATTTTTCTTCCATCTCGAAGAACCACATTTTGGACAAATATCTAAATCTTTGTATTCTTTTCTGAAAAGGCAACAGTCATTCTCACAAGCATGTATCTTTTCAAAACCCATGTCGAATGTTCTAAGAAATTTCTTTACTTCATATAAGGTTTTGGGAAGCACGTTATTCTTCGGAAAAAATAAATGTTGCACAGTTAAAAGCTTATCAAACCCACTATCAGACAAGCCAGTCTCACATTTAAGATTAAACAAGACGGTGATGGCAGATAATTTTGTGTGATCTGTGCAACCATGATATAATGGAGTTTCTGCATCTTCCAAGTTCTTGAGTAACTCATCCTCTATACTCTGAGAATCAACATTATCTTTATCATCATGAAAAAAATCATCATTCAAAAAATCTTCATCTTCATAGTGAATCATCTTGAATAAATCATATACGTCAAACGTATTTGTTTTCTTCTCTTCAATTATTTGTTTACCATGGTTAAACCATACACCGTGTATGTATTTAGGATCCATTCCTCCAATAATTAAATGTTCAATGATGATGTGATCATCATGACGACTAAGATTCCGACAATCTTTGCAAGGGCATAAATTTTTTTCTACACTTCTTACATTCCTCTTTGCAGCATGCATGAAATTCATTGCTCCTTGTCGGTACTCTATGCTAGTTCTATGGCAAAAGTTAAAAACATAAAAAAGAAATTGAGTTTTAATATTATATTACATGTTCTAATTCTCAAAATACATATTAAGTTAAGCATTGTTTTATCATCTGTTTAAAAAAAACCCAATCTTTTTCCATCGTCGACATATGAAGGCAAATAAGTTCCCAATCGTTGACGTAGAAATTGGTGAAACCTCCTCTTCCTATGTCTGATACTAATTTTAAAAAAAATAAGTTACTACGTTAATAGTACTTCTTAATATCGGGCCACCCAATCATTCTAAAGATTAGCCAAATAAAACTTTGTTCAATGACGTTTCAATGAATTTTTGTTAATAAATTATGAACAAGTGTAAGTGATTTCATACATGTAGGTTTTACTGAAAAATCAGTTCATTCAGTATAATAACACCGAATGAATATGGTATTTTGAATTGTAACTTCTAACAAATTCGATATTTTAAAACATGGTAATAGGTTTTTTTGCTGCTTTAGGAACAGTTGTAAAGCTGGTTACGTATATTTCTGGTGCTATCAAATAAGCATTTTTTAATTCCTATTACATAGGCTATAAATGGTTTGAAGGTTATGGTCAAAACAATGCAGTGCTATAGCATAGAATTTTATTACACATGCCATAAAATTGATCTACACCATGGCTAGAAAAATGAGACTTAAAATTTATTACACAGGCCATAAAATTTATTGCACAGGCCATAAAATATATAAAGAGTCTAAATCAATTAAATTTATATTGGAAGACAAACAATATGACTAATAAAACAAACAATTTTTCAAGCTCTGAAACTACTAAATCTGACTTATATAAAACTACTACGTCCTTGATGCAAAATTATAAAAGTCAGCTAAATGGAAACTAGTTGAAAGTGGCAAAGATGAGGAGTGTGATCAGATGGTTACTTTCCGGATAACAGACTTGATTACATATGCATTAAATAATTGCAACTATAGATAAAAGAAATAAACTGAGTTTTTGCTTAGAAGGCATTGCTTGAAGTCATGCAGGCCGTAACACCTAAAGTGACCCATATGGAATCTATGTAAAACCTTACATCATATAAACAGATGCAACATGCAACCCTATTTTTGATTTATATTTGCCGACTACTTCCAGGTTTCATGCAAAGCCACTTGCCATTTGCCGTTTACCTGGTTTTTTTTAATTATAGGACAAAAGACATGATGAAGACACTTATTGATGACTTTCTCTATGATGTAAGTTATATTAATTGCACATTAACAGATTGGTAAACGTATGGATCATGCAACTCCTTTAATTAGACTTACTCAACTATCATGTCTCTCTCAAAGTCTTAACATATGAAGGCAAAAGATTATGTATTACTTTGCAATTCACTACTGTTCTAATTTTCCAAATTGGAGTCTAGTATTATAGATAACTTTGACAAAATCATGGGTGTAGCCAGACTCTCCATGTCCAAACATGTTGATATTCAATATCTTCCATAATTCAATTTTGTGATTATTCGTACTTGGTGTACAAAATTTGTACTTTGGTTAAAACGGTAAAATAATTACACAGTTTAACCCTGGACATAGCCAAGCTTTTATTCATTTAATAAAGAAAACATAAATATATAAAGGTGTAAACTAGGGTTGAATAAAAGATCTTCGTTATTAGGGTTGAATCAACAATTTCAGTTAGAAATTAGGCAGAAATTCGAATATACGATGCATCCAAATTAGGGTTAAATCAAAATAGAATCACAAAATCGAATCACAAAATCGATTTCGACGATTCGTACCTAAATATACCTAAGCGATTGCTGGCTGCCGCGAGGATGTTGAGTAATGCCGCGAGGACGTTGAGCAAGGATGGAGTGGACGATGAAAAGGGGAACTTGATCTTCAGTTGATGAAATTTGAGTGATTGCTGGCTGCCGCGAGGATTGAAAAGGGGAAAAAAAATTCTGCAGAAGTAGATCGAAATGGGGAGAGAGTTTTCTAAGTATACGTGAGATGGAAAACAATGACTTGTCACGTTTATTTTTGGCTAGGCGGAAAAAGTTTTCTAAGGAGCGGGAACAAAAAAATTTTAGTCACGAAACATATTTTGGGAAAAATATTTTTGGTTGCATTTATGATAAAACGCCACAGTTTTTTGCAACCATAAATTGTTTTTCTTGTAGTGAAAACTTCATTCAAATTGTCTAATATAGCTAACTCATAGATCATATGCAGCATGTCCAAAAAAATTATTACGATACTCCCAGAGATAGCGTGAATCATACAGAGCTCGTATTAACTGAAGTAGGTCTTCTTCCTTCACCGTGTTTATAACGCTTCTAATACTGTGAGTATCCAGAATCCGCCGAATTAATCTACAATCAGGATGATTGTTAAAGGCTTCGTTTGGAGTAACCCAGAAATCTTGCTCAATCTCCTCTTCCATATGTCTTGTATCGACTTCTATGCATGCTTTGATTAGTACCAAATAATCCTGAGAAGTCCAACTTTCATTTTCCATGGAATTTTTTTGTACACTTCCACTATGGAATTTTCAGTTAAATAGGCAATTCATAACCGTCGTTATAAAAATCAATGTTTATTCCTTCACAATCAATAATGTCTGCCACTTGCTAAAGTCGAGTTGACCACACTAAGTATCAAAAATGTCTGCCACTTGCTACAGTTGATTTGACCGCACTCTGCATTTTTTGTCTACCACTTGCTAAAGTCGAGCTGACCACACTAATTATTACTCATGTCTGCCACTTGCTACAGTTGATTTGACTACACTCTGCATTTTTTGTCTGCCACATGCTAAAGTTGAGCTGACCACACTGAGTATTAATAATGTCTGCCACTTGCTACAGTTGATTTGACTACACTCTGCATTTTTTGTTTGCCACTTGCTAACGTCTGCCACTAACTCTACATATCGTATCACTTTTATATAAGGACTTCAACTTCCATTAAATCAATCACATTTAACATCTTCTTTCTTTCTCTCATAGCATTAAACTTAATACAACAATGAATACCTCATCTTTCGTCAAATGTGCTATGGCATTCGATAGTAATTCCGATGAAGAAGAGATTCTCCAAGAGGAAGTCGATGAATTGCAAGAAATAGTTAACATATGCCATGAATCTTATGGCTCCACATTACGACAACACGACGGATCGGTCATGGGTCGGAAATATGTAAACTGTAATCAATTTGCCATCCATAAAAGTCTGATGCAAGACTACTCCAATCCAAATTGCACTTATGGACCTGATATGTTCAGGAGAAGATACAGAATGAGAAGAGATCTATTTTTAAGAATTTTAACAGGTATTCAAAACAATCACAAATATTTTGTTCAAAAACCAAGTGCTTCAAAAACACAGGGGCTTAGCGGTGAACAAAATATGACTATTGTACTGAGGATTTAGCTTATGGCACCCCCGCAGATGCATTGGATGATGCATATCGGATCGCAGAGACGACCGCATTAGAAACTCTTGACAAATTCTGCCAATCTATGGTGGACGTTTTTGGCACTAAGTACCTTAGATCTCCAAATGAGGATGATGTGGTGTGGATTAGAGAAATGCACAAGAGCAGAGGATGGCTTGGAATGCTTGGAAGTCTCGACTGTATGCAGTGGGAATGGAAGAAATGCCCCAAAGCATACCATGGAGCTTACAATGGTAAAGAAAGAAAACCAACTATTATTTTGGACGCCATTGCTTCATACGATTTATGGTTATGACATGCTTTCTTTGGAATGCCTGGATCTAACAATGATTTAAATGTTATTGAGAGGTCACACTTATTAATGATCTGGCACTTGGTCAAGTAACTCCATTGTCGTTTACTCTTGGTGAAAACACTTACGAGCATGGATATTATCTTGGTGATGGGATTTATCCAAAATGGAGCACCATTGTGAAAACATGTCCAAACCCAATAACAGCAAAGCAAGCAAAGTTTCCTACGATGCAAGAGGGACAAAGAAAAGATGTAGAAAGAGCTTTTGGCATTCTACAATCTAGATTTACAATGATTAGTAGTCCATGTCGACTGTGGTCTCGGAAATAAATGTCCAGAACCATGTTTGCATGTATTATTATGCATAATATGATTATTGAAGACGAAAGGGATATGGACGAAGAACAATGTCGCTACGAATATGATGGTGCAGGGCAAATGCCATAAGAATTCCGAGATGATGTTTTTATAACCGACGAAGCATTCAACATTCACGTGGAACATCAACTTTCGTACCGAGACGCACAACTTCACAACCGTCTACAAAATGATCTTATGAATCATATTTGAAATTACTTTGGTCATTGTTAGTTCAATTTTATATTTGATTTGTCATGTGTGTACGCGTTTACGTTGTAGTCGTATTTTAGTTATTTTATTAATATGTATTGCATTTCTTTCAAAATGTTACTCTGTTTGGTTATCGACTTTGTCTAAATGGAAACAATAATAGTACAACATTAATTAATAACAAATACATCAGATTTAAATAAACGATACATTACGCCGAAACTAGTACAAATTAAACACTTCTAAGATTGAAACAAACTACTTTGAGGGAACTTGGAAATAAGTATTTGCCTTTTGCGCTCCATCCAATACAGCTTTTAAACGTCATCCATTCCCATCAGATCTTTATCCATAATCATCTGTTCTTGATTTTCCCGTTCAATATCCAGCTTTTGTTACTCAATTTATGCAAACTTATGCATCATATCGATCTTCTCCTGTGCTAGCTTGCTTCTATTTTGATGCCTTCTTTCGTGAATTTCAAGAGCGGAATTCACTTTAGCGTTCACCACGACATCAAGCTTATTCTTTTTCTTTACTGCTTTGACTCCCATTGGTCTATAACATTCATATGGGCTCTGGTTGAGCGCATCCGACTCGTTTTCTCCCTCGAATTGAGTTTCCCTACAAGATGAATCTCCCAGGCTAGACGAGTGTGATGATTTCGATGCATTGTTCTTTTCCTTACCCTTTTTTTGAAAGATTGATAAAAGGGCCCAGCCCAAAGTTTACATAAGAGAGTCGGGTAAGTAGAATACTATACCCGAAAACGATTCAAAACTACCCAACCCTAATACCCCAAGGGCAAACAACGCCTCCATCGATTACAATACAGAAAAACTCAAAAATGGCGAACCGCCGAGAGAGATTCTTGCTACGACGGCTTCCATATCTTCATATCCTCCAAGTGGTTACTTTCAATAGTTTTCTTGGCAAGAGTCTCTTTCAAACTGTTGAGATTGCTTTCAATTTCATGGAGCTCTATCGATTTTCCATTAAATATGCTATTATTCTCTGGATCCTCATTATACTTTACCAAGTTGCAAACTTTATGACTCCGGTTTTTGTTATTGACTTCCAATTCATTCTGGAGGTCAAAATTGTAGTGAAGCTTGCTACTTATAAGATTGCTTTGAGCTTCAGGTTCAATCTGGAGGTCAGATTTGCAGTAAAGCTTGCTACTTTCAGCAACATTAGCTGTCTCACATTCCACTTTGCTGGAAATTTTGCTGCTTTCACCCTTTTCCCACATAGATAAGTGATAAATATTGCCATTCAGTTTACTGATGTAGTGAAATTTACCGATCCTTTGCATATTAAGATCTAACTGCTTTGACTTGTTTTGAATCAGGGGAAACTTCAGCTTCAATGCCTCTTTGCTTGTTGAGCGGTAGTTCTTGCCAATATCAGGTGAGAAAAAATTAGAAAAGCTATTCTGATTAAAATTATTATTAGTAGTATATTTACTTAAGTCCTGTTTTCTTCCCTTGCAGAGGCATCCTCTTGTATAGGATCTGGAATGGCCGCCTCCAGTAAATGAACTGTTGGCGTTGATAGTATCCTTCCCCAAATATAAAGTCCTATGATTGATATTCTGTAGATAATTGCCATGGAAAATAACATTATTGATTTTCCCATTCTGTAAGTATGATTCCACTACTATTTTGAGATCTTCTTGATCATTATTATCTGAGAATAGTTGGTGATGTCGATTTCCATTTCTGCATTCTTTATGAATTAAAATTTGAAAATTTGATTCAATGCATTTCCAAATTTGGATGGTATCTGTTTCCTTTTTAGTATGTAGTCTAGCATTCCTTTCCTTTCATATAAAGTATATGGCAGTAGTTAGCATGATGCTAGCTTCATTGAATTCTTTTGATTTGAAGTTTTGTCGGATGTGATGAATACATTCTTTGATGTTTTGAATTGGAATATTTTTGCTGAATTTGAGCTTGCTTTTTGCAATATACCATATATGTCTTGAAAACTTGCAATCAAAAAATAAGTGTTCTGCTATTTCAATATCATTCTTGCAGAGGAGACACTTTAACTCATTATTTTTAATCCATTTGTTGCATCTATCTTTCGTTGGAAGTATGTTCAGTAAAGAAAAGTAGGCACAATGTGCCATTATTGGGCAGTTAGCTCTATTCCAAATGACAGAATGCCAATCCTTTTCAGTTTCAAATCCTTTAAAAAAATTCCAAGTAGTTTTAAAAGAAAATTTGTCTTTCTTTGAGAGTTTCCATTTCCAGAAGTCTTCAGCCATATTTGGATCAATATCTATGCTTTCTATACTTCTTGTTTGTACCAAAAATGGGCACAACACTCTTCGGAAGTTTTTGAAGAGATAAAAGTGAAGAATGAAAATTAAAACTGTGGATTATCTAACAAAAACTCCAAATAACAGAAAGTAAATTGCAAAGACAAGCGATTTAGAGTGGTTCGGCGTTTTGCCTACGTCCACTATGAAGTTTGATGATTTTATTGCTCGATACTTGAAGGTTACAGTAGTTTATAATGTAATACAACTGAATTTCTAAGTTAAGTCTCAATCTAAAGCAGCGGCGGTGTTCTGGAGTAGATCTGGTAGAATCTGGGTGCTCTTCAGTACTTAGAATTCTCCGACCACTTTTCTGAATGACCAGGGGCTCGATTTATAGGTGTAGGAGGCTGATATTTCGCCTAAAATTCGGGGAGACCAGTTCTGGCACGTGAGGGGGCCCACATGCCCGCTCTTTGGAAATCCGGGCCCACTTTGGGATCGATTCGACCCTTGCTTAGAATCGATCAAGATTTGCTCCGATTGAGCTGAAATTTGGCATGGACATTCCTTAGGTTGACAGTTAGCTCCTGTCCAAATTTCATAGCATTTGGACTTGTAGATCTCGAGATATGATCGATTCAAGATTTCATTTCCGGTTGACATGCTCCCTTCGAATCGATGCTTTTCGCGCTCCAGGAATGGATTCGAAGTAGAGCAACTTCATGGATTCGAAGCACTCCATCTTAATGGATTCGAAGTAGAGCAACTTCATGGATTCGAAGCACTCCATCTTGATGGATTCGAAGGAAGGCATCTTGATGGATTCGAAGGAAGGCATCCTGATGGATTCGAAGCACTCCATCTTGATGGATTCGAAGGAAGGCATCCTGATGGTTTCGAAGCACTCCATCTTGATGGATTCGAAGGAAGGCATCTTGATGGATTCGAAGCAAGGTCACTGGATGGATTCGAAGCACAGTGACACCTATGGATTCGAAGCAAGGTCACTGGATGGATTCGAAGCACAGTGACACCTATGGACTCGAAGCAAGGGAAACTTAATGGATACGGAGTGTGGCCACATTGATGGATACGAAATTGGGCTCACTGATGGATACGAAAACATGGCCTTTCCCTTCAACTTGCATCCATCATAACTTGAGCATATGAACTCGGATTGACTTGAAACTTGGAACGTTGGCTCTCATAGCTTTTCTAGTCATGTCTTATCAATTATAGCTCAATCTGGTCTCAGACAAAATTCATCGATATCCAAGGTAGACCTATGTGCACTACATGTCCATAACGAGCGACTCTAGGTTTCTGATCAATTCCTTGGTATCTCGGCCTTGCCAAAAGGCGGGATAACATTTTCCCCCCAAAGTACGTCTTGTGGAAACATGACGTGCTTTGAAAAGCTGCAATTTCTCTCTGAACAATTATCATATCTTTCGTTGAAAGTTGTACTCTGTATTGCTGTAACTGACTGTTGTGTGATAGTGATCAGCTGCTTACTGTCGGATTCACGACGAGATGAGCATTTGATCCCTGTGAATGTCAAAGATCAAATATTAGTCAGACATATATGCATATATGTGTCATCTTGACTTTTGTTAGCGTTGTGGTTGCAAGTCGTTGCTGTTCAGTTTGTTATCGAAGTCCGCATCGATCCTCTCCTGAATCGACTTGAGATTCGAGTTAAAACATCGCTTTGATGATTGTCTATGATTATGTAGTGCATTGTTGTAATTGAGTGTCGAGTGCTAGCGATTTGTTGTTCACTGTTGTAATTGCCATGAGGTAAGCATTCAATTCCTGTAAATTTTAAAAATTGAATGTTAGTCTGTCATACATGTACGCATGTCAAACTGGCTCTCGTTAACGTTTGCACGTTCACGAGTCATTGTCAAGTTCTTTAGTTTTTGTTTGGATTGAGTTTCGTATCGATCCTCTCCTGGATCGAAATGAAATTCAAGTTGTAACAACGTTCGATGGTTGTTTTTGAATGCTCCTTCGTAACGATCCTCTCCTGAATCGATGTGAAGGGTTGGAATGTATGCTTCGTATCGGTGGATACGTAATATTGGATCTCGGATCGATGGATACAAAAGTAATGCTTTGTATCGATAGAGTCAAACAATCCAGACATAATCATGCAGTGATGCTTCACGGAGGATATGCCATTCCTTATTCGTTTATTCAATAAGAATCCCCGATTATGGATAATCTTCGATAGGAGTCACCCATGACTTTTCTTCTAGATCCATCTCTAAGATCTAGTTGATCTTCATATGTCAATGCTTGGAATAATAAGCATTTCAACTGGGATAAAGTCTTTTTGCCGTGCATCCCCGAAACTGGCTAGCTTGGCCAGTGACTTAGTTTTTTCATTTTGTCCTCCGAGGAGGTGTGTAATGGTGTAATTGTCGAAGTCGACTAGTAGCTTTTGGACCCAGCTAGGATGAGGAGCAAGATGTTGCCCCCTAGTTCAATAATCTTCCTATACTACTAACCAATAATCACATAATATATGCAAAGTTTCCACTCCTAGTTTTCTTGTAAGTTTGAGTACCAAGGCTTCATACTTAGCTTCGTTATTTGTTGCAGGGAAGTTGAGTTTGAGGGCGTGGCAGATCGATCGTTCCTCAGTAGTCATTAACGCAATTCCGACGTTAAAAAAGCCGATTATTGGAAGTTCCATCTGTGTACGTCCTCCATCGGTTGGATGGTTCGCCACTGTTCTTCGGATAGTCGTCTGATGTGGTGGATTCAGATATGAAGTATGCTAATGTTTGATCATGGAGAGCTCTCCGAGGGAGATATGTGAAATCAAATTGGCTTAGCTCGATATCCCATTCGAGTATCCTTTCAGACATCTAATGTTCCCATTGGATCTAGCGTTCTCAAGTTTGAATTCAAAGAATGCAGTATAGCACTACAGGTCCGGATCTGTGATAAAATAGTTGTATTCCTGGTCTAAGACATGTTTCAGTATCTGATTGCATCTAGAGTTTGCATCCATGGATGAGAGTAATTGATGTCTGATGGTTAAGTCAATTAGTTGATTGATCATTAGATGTGGAAGCTATGCTTTGCCATGCCTCATGCAAATTTGGGTAGTCGGTGTATGTTCGCCACTCTCCTTTTGTTTCTCTCATAAGCAAAGGATTGAATACTTATTTTGGGTAGAGGATATCGCGGATAAACCAATTGGTTTTGAGTAGATTTGCCTCCTCCTTAAGTGTAGCAGATCTTTCTGGATCCATGTTGCTTTGTTTTTATTCACCGAGACATGCATCGGGTTGGCACTTAGTGTAGGGTTCTTAATGGTGGGTGAGAGTCCATATATACACATGAGATTGAGTCCAAGCGAACATATCAAATTCATCTGAAGCAATGCAGTCGACTCTTGCACCATCATTGCGCAGAGTTGTGATCTGATCCACAATACACGTGAAGGGTTGTAGGTGCCTCATGTGCTTATTTTCAATGGTAAATGATCAGGCTTATAAGGATGTTAAATCAAAGGGTTAGTAGAATTTAGCCTCGTACTGCATGCTGCTACATAGCTGGCTCCAGCTTTGAGATTGAATTTACTTGTGTTTCTGAATGATCAGTTGCCCATGAGTTTGGGTATTGATTTGATGATTCTATCTCTAGGCATCCTTTCGGTCGCAACCTAGAGTTGTTACGAATATCAAGCATGGGTCATAGGTTGAAATTGTCATAGTTAACTCTCGGATAATTACTCTTTTGCCCCCAGTGACGGGTTGGCGGATGCATTACGCGGACGGTCTGGTCTCGTCCTAGCGGTGTTTATACTGTAGTTCAAGCTTTTAGAATTAGAGTTCATTGATGAATGGTTGAATCATATTAACCTTATCTTCTTGCTCGTGCCCCCAAGTCTGGGGAGTATCTCGATAAGTGGCAAGGTAGACAATTTCCGCTTCAATTTTGTATTATATTCCATTGAACCATAGGATCAAATTAACGGACGGAGGGCCGAGTCGTGCCTATCATGCATTATGTTCTAGTTCTTTCCTCTAGGCGGAATACATCGTTACTTTGCCGACATTCGGACATAAGCTAGATTCTGGATGGTCAATGACATTCGCTCTGCTGCTTATGTCGCCATACTTTGGGCAAAAACTGAAGAGTGAATCGTCTAGTCAGATCCAATGCAGGATTGGTGCTTCCCTTGTCGAATCTAGGGTAAGAATCAGTGTGCAGATGTTTAGGTTGCACTTGTTTCGAATCGTTCTTTTAGCCGGATCATGGTAAGAGTCAATGAACGAATGGTCACGTTGCATTCATTTGGAGTTGGCTGATCAACCATGTCCATTTCGATTTACGTTCTCCCGTTAGATCTAGGGGTAAAGTCAGCTCAAATGCAGTCATGTCATGCTCATTTGGTCTCATGCTCTTCCTGACGGATCGAAGGAAGGCGACGAAGGACGAATGGTCAAGTCACACTCATTCGTGGTTTATTCTTTTATCCGTGCTATGCTGGTCGAAGATATTCGATGCATGCTCGGGTCACATTGATTTGTAGTTGAAGAGGATTGATATTGACCGTCGATTCGACGGCATGATGCAGAATGCTCGGACCTCATTTCCTGTCAATCCGATGGTATGATATGAAAGGAGCAGATCGACATTGCCCGTCGATCCGGCGGTATGATATGATTGGTTGCTTGTAACTTTGGGCGTCATTATGTTTGGTTGGCATTAAGGCCTCCTTGCAGTCGTTGCCTTAAGTTTTAATGGACGCTAAGCCGGAGAGGCAGCGAGTCACCTTTCTCTTCTTTCAGTAATTTGTACTTCTGCCCCCAGTCTTGGGGATAAGCCGTAATAGGCGTTATGCAATATTGTTCACTGCTTAATTTTAACATCCACACTCTAGGGACTTGTATCTTTATGACAGTTGTTGATCACTCATTTTCATGTGTTGAGTCTGCGCCTATGCTCGGGGAATGAGTGATGTAACTTGGTTGAGATGCAGTCGAAGTTGTTAGGTGGACGGGTCCACCCTCTTCGAGGCCGTACTTGATGGAGATGCAGTCGAAGTCGTTAGGTGGATGGGTCCACCCTCCTCGAAGCTGCATTGAATGGAGATACGGTCGAAGTCGTTAGGTGGATGGATCCACCCTCCTCGAAGCCGTAGTTGGTTGTAGTTTATACTCCGGCTCGGCTCTCGGAGTCCGGAGTTAGTTTAATGTTTATACTCCAGTTCGCGCTCTCGAAAGCTGGAGTTTGTTGATGTTTATACTCTGGTTCGCGCTCTCGGAATCCGGAGTTAGTTAATGTTTATACTCCAGTTCGCGCTCTCGGAAGCTGGAGTTTGTTGATGTTTATACTCCGGTTCGCGCTCTCGGAATCCGGAGTTAGTTAATGTTTATACTCCAGTTCGCGCTCTCGGAAGCTGGAGTTTGCTGATATTTATACCCAGCTCGCGCTCTCGGAGTACTCTGGGGTTTTGTGAATGTTTATACTCCGTCTCGCGCTCTGGGAGTACGGAGTTGAATGAATGTTTATACTCCGCCTCGCACTCTGGGAGTACGGAGTTAAGGAATTTTTATACTCCGCCTCGCACTCTGGGAGTACAGAGTTAAGTAAAAAGTTTGTACCCAGCTCGCGCTCTCGGAGTACTCTGGGGTTTTGTGAATGTTTATACTCCGTCTCGCGCTATGGGAGTACGGAGTTGAATAAAAAGTTTGTACCCAGCTCGCGCTCTCGGAGTACTCTGGGTTTTTAGGAAAATGTTTATACTCCGCCTCGCACTCTGGGAGTACGGAGTTAAGTAAAAAGTTGTCGTGTATCAGCCCGTTTTTGGCCTGATGTGAGGACTTGTCCCTGAGCTAGGTGTTTCGCTTAGCGAGTGATCGGTGGGATCCCGATTAACTTCCACTTATAGGCCCCTCAACAAAGGATGAGGTTTAGAGTATGGACGGTTAGATCGCATCCATGTTCATTTGGATTCCGCTTTTGCCAGGCCTAAGGAGTAAGATTAGTGTTCTGGCATGCTTTGTGCTCGAGCATAGGAAAGGATGGTCGAACTACATCCACTTTGAGTTGTATATTTTCCCTTAAGTCGGGTGCAAGAAATGGAGAGCAGACAGTCGAGTCACATCCAATTTATACTTTGCATTCTTTCGATCGAGCTAAGGAAGAGAGTTGAAATGACGGCTCATGATGGTTAGTGAGTAGACAATCAGTCGTTGATGACTTTAAATTAAGGGTTGGACCTTTAAACATGTGTTCCCTCAAATAATCACAAATGTCTAATGTAGGATTGGATGCATGGATGGTGACATCACGTCCACCCTTGATGTGATTCCGATTTTATCGGGCATTAGAAGAAGCATAAGTATTTTGGCAAGCTTCAAGTACGAGATGGAGAAGGCACTGTTGGGACATATAACTCCAAGTCTTTCTTACATCTCCTAATTAAATTGCGTAGGCAGATGAGTGGATGGTCGGTTGCATCCAC
This sequence comes from Allium fistulosum, assembly GCA_030737815.1. NCBI lineage: Eukaryota > Viridiplantae > Streptophyta > Magnoliopsida > Asparagales > Amaryllidaceae > Allium > Allium fistulosum. The sequence goes on along the minus strand of CM060905.1, from coordinate 590,239,899 downwards.
TTTGTACTAAAGTCCTGACCTTGTCGGTCTCTTCCGCTTTGATGCCTTGCCCCCAATCAGGGGCATATAGTAGCCGATGAGTGGTCGAATCATGCTCATCACGATGATACCTCAATGATTTGATCATGGTCCGCGGAGGTTGTTTTGCACCCAATCTTAAGTACTCGGTTACCTGCATCATTTGCAAGTAGTTTAATTCAAGTAGGTCATATTTCGCAACATAAATGAAATTGAATTAGAAATAATTCAAAAGAGATCAGATCAAATCTCATTGATAAGTGAGGCAGCGTCGTATGCTCGCTATTGCACATCATTCCATCCCTTCTCAGTTGGAAGTCTAACGCAAATGGTTTAATTTGATCAAAGTCCTTGATCGAGAGGGGTCGGATGTTCCCGGTCCTTCGTTTTATGGGGCTTGCATATATGGTCGGAGCTATCCTTCCCGGAGAAGCCTTATGGCGTTGGCGTTCACGGTAGCCATTTAGAGAAGAGGAGTTTTCCGATCTAGAGTATGGAGCAGGTCCCCTCCTTATCCTGCTATGTTGATCCTTCATCTGATTCATCAACTCAAAATTTGCCTAGACATGTTGGTGCAGTTGTCGGCGGCGGTCTACCAGTTCTCTTGTCAAAGTCTGGAAATAAGCGCCGGTGATGAATTCATTTATGGGTATCGGCAGCAACTGGCTGCGGGCTTTGGATAAATTCGTTGGTTGCCAGCTTCTTCATTCACTTCAACAATATAAGAAGTAGATCTGGTATGTTTAACCATGATTGACAATGTTCTTTGAGGAATGGGGGAAGACAGCTACATTTGATAGCAGTCATCACTCTTGGTGTAAGCCATGCACAATTCTCACTTCATGAGGCAGTGCCGGGGGTTGTATTTCCATAACACACCGACATAGTTAACATGTTGAATTTTCACTGGAAGTTCTGCATGTAGGATGGTTTCAACGAATAGGTCTCGACTAGGAAAGATTCCCCAATCGCCATTATGATCAAGTCCATTTTATTGCCAAGGGGTTTTGTAACACTGGTGAATGATGTATGCACGATTGTCCAACGTTTGAGTGGTTTGGTGATACCGATTGGATGGTGAGTTGGTAAAGATGGGCTCATAGATTGTTGATTATTTCTAATTTTCACCCAGATAGGAGACCTATATAGGGTATTAAGGAAGTCTTCTTGAGGTTGTATACAATGATTTTAGTCATGTGGACGTAGAATGATTAAAATGCGGGCATTTGAAGATGGTTCAGCGGTGACCAGCTATGCTTTGAGTTGGTAGAGTAGACAGCGTAGGGGAGTCGTCATATTAGCCATCGTGCCATAGTTGTCAATTCAGGAGTTTGAAAGCTGGTCAATTGGAGGAAGTTGCATTCCACCTTACAAGCATGATATATTAATCAACCCCAGTTCTTGGCATATTAACTAGGTTCTCCAGCCTCTAGGAGTACGGCTGAGTAGCATTTCTTTACCCATTCCTTGATTGCAACTCAACATTTGTTGTTGTGATCTCATATGTCTTGTTCAGTCATGGAACAATTAGAAGCACGGATGGAATGTTCCTTCACTAAATTGGTGATTGAATTCACTATGCGGGTGCCCTGCGCTGCGGCTAGGGTTCAGGGGGTTTCCCCCGAAATTTTTTTTAGCCTCTTTTTAGGAAATTTGGGTCGTACCCGAAAAATAATTTTTTGAAATTTTGTATCGATACAAATTGGACACAGATGGATCGATACGAGCAGCATGCGAGTATCGATATGAATTGGAGTAGTTGCGATCGATACGAACAGAGCGCAGGCAAAGCAGATCGAGTCGAAGTGATCGATTCGAACGGAGCGTTGCAAAGCAGATCGAGTCGAAATGATCGATTCGAACAGAACGATGCAAAGTTGATCGATTCGAAGTGATTGATACGAACAGGGATCGATCGAATCGATACGAACGGAGTGATGAGAAGCAGATCGATTCGAAGTGATCGATACGAACAGGGATCGATCGAATCGATACGAACGGAGCGATGCGAAGTTGATCGATTCGAAGTGATCGATACGAACAGAGTGATGAGAAGCAGATCGATTCGACGTGATCGATACGAACAGGGATCGATCGAATCGATACGAACGGAGCGATGCGAAGTTGATCGATTCGAAGTGATCGATACGAACAGAGTGATGAGAAGCAGATCGATTCGAAGTGATCGATACAAACAGGGATCGATCGAATCGATACGAACGGAGCAATGCGAAGCAGATCGATTCGAAGTGATCGATACGAACAGAGTGATGAGAAGCAGATCGATTCGAAGTGATCGATTCGAACTTTGGCATTTTTTCTGGATACGAAAATATGGATACGAAATGATCGATGAATGCAGTTCCTCTTAGATCTTGAGCAATCTGAATAGAATAGATGGAACCACTTGACGACAGATCTGGATCTCCTCCTTAGATTTTTGCAATCCAACTACGGTAGTAGATCCACAGAGCAGGAGAAAAGCAAGGTTTTTCTCAGTGAAAGCACTAAAGTGTTTGTACCAAAAATGGGCACAACACTCTTCGGAAGTTTTTGAAGAGATAAAAGTGAAGAATGAAATTAAAACTGTGGATTATCTAACAAAAACTCCAAATAACAGAAAGTAAATTGCAAAGACAAGCGATTTAGAGTGGTTCGGCGTTTTGCCTACGTCCACTATGAAGTTTGATGATTTTATTGCTCGATACTTGAAGGTTACAGTAGTTTATAATGTAATACAACTGAATTTCTAAGTTAAGTCTCAATCTAAAGCAGCGGCGGTGTTCTGGAGTAGATCTGGTAGAATCTGGGCGCTCTTCAGTACTTAGAATTCTCCGACCACTTTTCTGAATGACCAGGGGCTCTATTTATAGGTGTAGGAGGCTGATATTTCGCCTAAAATTCGGGGAGACCAGTTCTGGCACGTGAGGGGGCCCACATGCCCGCTCTTTGGAAATCCGGGCCCACTTTGGGATCGATTCGATCCTTGCTTCGAATCGATCAAGATTTGCTCCGATTGAGCTGAAATTTGGCATGGACATTCCTTAGGTTGACAGTTAGCTCCTGTCCAAATTTCATAGCATTTGGACTTGTAGATCTCGAGATATGATCGATTCAAGATTTCATTTCCGGTTGACATGCTCCCTTCGAATCGATGCTTTTCGCGCTCCAGGAATGGATTCGAAGTAGAGCAACTTCATGGATTCGAAGCACTCCATCTTAATGGATTCGAAGTAGAGCAACTTCATGGATTCGAAGCACTCCATCTTGATGGATTCGAAGGAAGGCATCTTGATGGATTCGAAGGAAGGCATCCTGATGGATTCGAAGCACTCCATCTTGATGGATTCGAAGGAAGGCATCCTGATGGTTTCGAAGCACTCCATCTTAATGGATTCGAAGGAAGGCATCTTGATGGATTCGAAGCAAGGTCACTGGATGGATTCGAAGCACAGTGACACCTATGGACTCGAAGCAAGGGAAACTTGATGGATACGGAGTGTGGCCACATTGATGGATACGAAATTGGGCTCACTGATGGATACGAAAACATGGCCTTTCCCTTCAACTTGCATCCATCATAACTTGAGCATATGAACTCGGATTGACTTGAAACTTGAAACGTTGGCTCTCATAGCTTTTCTAGTCAAGTCTTATCAATTATAGCTCAATCTGGTCTCAGACAAAATTCATCGATATCCAGGGTAGACCTATGTGCACTACATGTCCATAACGAGCGACTCTAGGTTTCTGATCAATTCCTTGGTATCTCGGCCTTGCCAAAAGGCGGGATAACACTTCTTTTAAAAATTGAGGTTGCTGGATGAAGATTTGCATTCCAAATGTGATTTTGAATGATATGATCAACTTTTAAATTTGCACCTCCAAAATTTAGTAGATTATTCCAGCCTAATAAGCTAATTAATGACTTTCCGTTGATCCAAGGATCAAACCAAATGCTAGTGTTTTTGCCATCTTTAAAACTTCTTTCCAATAATTTGATGCCAATATTTCTGCTTTTTAAAATGTTTTTCCATGAGCTTGAGTTGTGAGTTTCTGCTGGCATTGTCCAAAAATTTTTGCGTTTAACATATTTATTTTTCATCCACCTTGACCATAAAGATTTTCCTTATACAAATCTCCAAAAGAGTTTCATATTACAGGCTTCTTGAAGATCCTTGATATTTCTTAACCCTAGCCCTCCAAACTTTTTTGGCTTGCAGATTGTATCCCATGAGACTTTATGATACTTTCCTTTCCATATGAAATTTGCACACATTTTTTCAATTTTATGAATGGCTGTTTCTGGAATATCGTGAGTCTGAATCAAATACATTATGATAGCCGTGATGACAGTGTGTGTGAGTTCCAGTCTTCTAGCGATAGATAATAGTCTGCTGGACCAACTTTCTAATTTCTCTTGAATGATGTTACAAAGTCTTGAGCAGTCTTTGTCAGTTATTTGATTTGTACTAAGAGGAAGTCCCAAATATTTTACAAGCAATTGACCTTCTCGAATTTTAAGAGTGTTAAGAAATTCCTCTTTGTTCTCACATTTTTTGCTAAAATAAGCTTGCTTTTACTCTCATTGATTTGAAGACCTGTATATTCTTTTAAACATTCAAAAACTTTTCCAATGGTATGGGCACTTTTCGAATCTGCATTTATAAACAAAAGCAAGTCATCAGCATATAATAAATGAGTGATATTAGGCAAAATCCTATTAATAGGTTTGAGATTTCCTTTAATTTGTTCAGTCTCCATTTGAAGAGTTAAAAGTTCCATAGCAATTGCAAATAAGTATGGGGAAAGAGGGCCCCCTTGCCTAATACCTCTATTATTTTTGATAAACCCACAAGGTGAACCATTAATTAAGATTGAAAATGAAGCAGTTTCAATGCATTCTTTAACTAGATTGCAGAATTTTCTATGAAAACCGAATTGTCTCATCATGTGAATAATAAAAGATCTATTTATCTTGTCAAAAGCTTTGTGAATATCAATTTTAATACATACTTTATTTTTGCAACCTTTGTTAAAGCCTCTAATGATTTCATGTGCTAAAAGATTATTTTCAATAATAAATCTACCAGGGATGAATGCACACTAATTTTCAGAAATCAAATATTTTAGAAATTTTTTAATTCTGTTACTTAAAATATTAGCAATTATTTTGTAAATAAAATTACAGCAAGAAATTGGTCTGTAATCCCCTAGCCCTAAAGGGATTTTAACTTTAGGAATTAGAGTGATAAAAGTATGATTTGTGCTTTTCAAAAGTTTTCCAGTAGTAAAAAATTCATTTACAGCATCAAAAATTTTATATTTAATATCCTCCCAATGAACTTTGTAAAATTTAGCCCCAAACCCATCAGGGCCAGGGCTTTTATCATCATTGGAATTAAAACAGTATTTTTAATATCTTTCAGAACAATTGGAGCAAGAAGAATATCTTTACTATTATCATTAAGAATAAACTTTGTTTCAATATTTGGGAAATCCTTCTTACACTCAACAGTATTGTATAGATCAGAAAAATATTTGACAGGTAACTGCTCAAGTTGTGAAACATCATTAAAGATATTCCCATTTTTGTCTAGCAGTTTTCCTATGTCATTGATTTTCTTTCTACTAGACATCTTGGCATAGAAAAACTTGCTAGCCTCATCTCCATTAGTAAGCCAGTCCACCTTGGCTTTTTGCCTCATATTGATAGCTTGCATATGAAAACTATTACTGAGTTTGTTCTGACATTGGAAAAATTGATTGACAATAGAAATGTCTGAGCTATCCTTATCAATAATGTTTTGGAGAGACTCACATTCTTTTCTAATTGCATTAATGTCATTTCTTTTCCTGTTTTTATTCCAATGCTTCAGATTTTCTTTTGTAGTTTTAAAAAAAAAAATGAATTTGTATTGAGCTGAGCCTTGGTTGTATAAGATATTACTGTTTTTTACCATATCCATATAATCTTTTTCTGAAGTCCACCCATTGATAAATCTAAATGGGAAATTATTCCTATAAGCTTGATTAGCAAAGAAAAGAATATGAATTGGTGTGTGACCACTAGTGGCCTAAGGAAGAGTAGAACATTGATAATTAGAAAATGCTTTTGTAAAATTATGATTAATTAAGATCCTATCAAGCTTGCAATGAATATTTCTAAATTCACCAGATTTCCATGTAAATTTATTCCCAATAATGTTGGGTTCAATAAGACCTATTTTAAGTAAGAAATTCCAGTTTTCTAAAGGGGATTGGAAGACCAACCCTTTTTTCAAAAGGTGTAAAATCGTATTAAAGTCTCCCAATACAATCCACGGCTTACTCAAGTTTTTATTTAAAGTTTCAAGATCATTCCAGAGGGAATTTCTAATTTTTTCACTATTTGAAGCATATACAAAAGTTACTTCAATTTGAAATCCTCCCTTATTAGAGAATTTACAATGAATGTATTGAAAATTTAAAAAGTATTGATTTAAACTCCATATATTTGGGTCCCATAGCACCATAATACGACCATAGCCCTCCATAATATTGTTATTTACTAAACTCCATTCTTTAAAATTTCTAACATGAAAATTTAGCATATTAGTATCTTCCATTTTATGCTCCAGGATACCAACAATACTAGGTTTAATTGTATAAATTAGATTGTTTAAATCTAATTTTCTTTCAGGAGAGTTCAACCCCCTAATATTCCAAGTAATAATCGACATAATTAATAGAAATAAAGAAATTTAGGATACACAAAAGGATATCTCTTCTGCTATATTGAGAGACTAGGATTGAATTTCTCCAAACTCTCCCTGTCTTTCTTCTCCCTCATGTATTCAATGCCTTTATTCCCCTTTCTTTTTAGTGGTTTTCTGCCTTGAACTTTTAGATGCTCTTCCCATCTTGGATTTTTCATTATATATTTTTCCTGAAAATCATCATTTTCCCTGCTACTTTCACTGTTTTGAGCTATAATGTCTTGTAAGTTTTTTGTTTTGCTTTTCTTCCTTTCTTTAATCATCTTTTTTGTTGTATTGAGAGGTTTTGGGATAAGCTTTATGGCTTTTTGAATCAGGTCTTCTGCTACATTTTTTTGTGCATTGCTTGAATTACCATATTGATTTGAGAGTTCAGTATTCCTATTTGAATTGATTTTTTCCCTGTACTCATGTTGATTTCCATATCCTCTTCTGTTAAGACTGCTTGTTGTTGAATAGGAATTGAATTTGGATTTTCTTCTGCATTATCTATCATATCCTGATCTGGTAAATCTTTCTCTTGTGAAGTATCAGAGGATTGAAAGTCACATTTTTTGTTTTTCATATTTTCAAAAAATTTAAAATTGCCTGAAAGAGAGCTTTACGGTTTTTCAGAAATGTGAACTTCCTACTGCTCAGATCCAGTATAGAAATGTTTTCAACATTGTTGATTGATTCTTGATTTTGTTCCAACATATTTTGTAATTGTTCTATTGAATTCTCCTTTTCTTGATTGTTGTTTGAGTCTTTCACTTTCTCTTTCCAAACCTTTTTTGATGAACAATCCTCTGTGTTATGCCCAAAACATTTGCAAATTGCACATCTTGGAGGAATCCATTCATATTCAATTTTCTGCACTATGGTTTCTCCATTATGCATTGTAATATATGCTTTCTCAGGAAGATCTGTTTTTGCATTTATTTCAACCAGAATTCTAGCATAGCTTAATCTGGTTTCTTTTGCTGTTTGTTCATCCAATTTTAGAGGAGTACCAACTGTACTAGCAATTGCTCCGAAAGCTTCACTATCCCACACTTTTAAACTGATTTCTGGGAGACGAATCCATATTGGGATTGTGTTTAATAGATCCTTATCAAAAGCAATCTTATTGCTTCATCTTTTCAGAATAATCAGTTTTCCATTAATAAAGCAAGGACCTCCATTGATTGTTTTTTCACAATCACTTTCAACAGCAAATTTGATAATAAAGAAACCATTGTTTCTTATGAAAATTTCGAAATTACCTGTGGGATTCCAAGTTCTTTGAACGAAAGCTTTAAAATGATGATAAAAAAGCCTATTACCATAGACGTATGCTATCACCGAGCAGCACCATTTGGACTCTGTTCTCTTATTAACCCCTTCATTAATTATAACCATTTTCTTAATATTAATGGTTATAGGCGCTTGATATTTCAAGGTATATTCATGTCTGAAGCCTCCCTCTTTAATCAAGTCCGTCCAAGATGATATCTTGTGAGAGAAAATCCCTTGCTTGCTTATTAATTGTCTCTGAGTAGAAGTTGCACCATTGTATATTTGATTGTTTTGTAACCCGATAGCAGAATTTGATGTAACCTGAGAGTCTTGCCTTGATTTTTGATTGTTGTAATTGTTTCTTGGCTCTCTGTATCCATTATTGTATAAATTCTTCGTGCGAAACAGAGCTTTCTTTATTTTCCATGTTCACAGAGCTTCCAAGCTGTATTGCGCTGTGTTAAGTACTGGGCGAAAAAGCGAGGAATCTATTCTCATGTAAGGCACATTACTGCCGGTCTTACTTCATTTCTGTTATTCTTCTTTTATTTTTATACTCTTACAGTCTTGAGAGCTTGATTATTCTACATCTGTGGGTTTTTTGGGAGGGATTCATTTGGCAATACTTGTTGCCTATGTTTGTCAGAGATTCCCAAATTCTAGTATTAGTTCACTTTTGACCATCTTTTTCAACTGTTTTGCACATTGAGACTGGCCTTTACCTGTGATTTTGCAAGGTCAATATCCGAAATTAAGACATCCTGGAACTTTAATGCCTATTATGATGCCTTTTCGAAAGGCTAGCTGGTGTAGCTCCGACATCACATACAGCACCTTTCAAAAGATTAGATAAGAATTCCAACATGGTTTTTTTATTACGCAGTTATGCCTTTTGTATCCTGATATACTTCCAAGGATTTTGTCTTTGCACTTGGAGCAATAGATCCCAAACACACGGTGTCTTCCAATTGTGAGGGGCACCGATGACACTGCTTTTCTGTATGGACTCACAGCGTCTTGATTTATCCGACTTTTACTTAACAGAAGCCATGCAGAGGGACTCACACTGTATTGCTTGAAATAGAACAATATAAAAAGACAGAGAAACTTTTGAATAGGAAAGAAAAAAAAAAAAAGAGGAACAGTGTCATAAAAGAGGCGATTTTTGTGTTTTAATCTTGTTTTAGGGTTGAGGGTTCCCAACTTTTGGGCTTCTCCCTGTATTTTTTGGTGAGATATAAAACATGTGCTTTATCTGAAGGATGTTGTTGATATGCTGGCGTAGAATCTGGGTGGGTTGATTGTAACTGTAGAAATTTTTGGAAGGAATGTCCTTGAATTTTTGTACAAGGCATTTCTGTTGTATTGCTCAGTGTACATGAAATTGTTCTTGAAGGTTTATATGAGGTTGGTTACCAAATTTATGATCAATTTTATTGTTGGTTATATTTTTACTGCTTTTTATGTGATATAATTGACTCTCAGTTTTGTGTTCTACAAGTTGGTATTTTCGGTATAGAAGCATTGCTCTTGGAAAGAAAAAATGGTATTCCGGAGAAGAAAACCTTTAAACAAGCACACAACATTGACCTTACATACATTCTACCTGTGTCCATTTGCAACTACAATCCCACTATTTCCTGCTAACATCATATACTTATCTTTCCTACTAAAATTAGTACATTCAAAACCCAAAGCTTTACCTATCACACCTTGAACAAAATTAGCCATCTTTATACTGCTCTCCTTACCATTTCTAGTGCCGCTAGTATCAACTCTGTCAAGAAACTCCAACTCATAACACATTCTAGGATTCATCATGTAATAAATCGAATCAAACGCCTTGAACCCTCCTGCAGTTGTAGCATAAAACATACTGAACTTAACATCAATGGCAACAGGAACAATTTCATCGGTCAGTTCTGAGAAAAGCGGACTAAACCGAAGCAAATACGGCTCACGACAAGTGGTTCCTTCTGGACAAACCACAACACTATTTCCTCGACTTAAGTATTTTTCTATCATTTTGCCGTCTCTTTCACGGTTTCTTGTTAGTCTAACTGTCTTTATAGGAGATAAGACTTCGGATAATCTGCTTAGACTGTAAGTGACTGCTGTTACAGGCTTGTTAAGTGCTATGGATACGTATATTGGATCAATTAAAGTTCTGTGATTGCACACAAAGAGTCGACCTTTTTGTTTCGGACATGGTGCAGGAAGTGATCCTTTTAGTTTGTAATTTGTTGAGACTGAAGATAGTATGAGGGTTGATAGTTTGTATGGAAGTGTTATGCCTATCACAAGCCTTATGATTGCTAAAGGAAAAGCTACAGGGAGCCAGATGTACATGTATAATGTGTTTATGGGTGTTGGGGTGAATGCAATTCTACCATCATGAAATATTAAGGGCTTCGGGTATTTTTCTCTGGGTAATGGATGCCATCTCTTCTTTTCTGCTTCAGTTACCAGGTATATTTCCTGAATTAAGATAGAAAAATAAAGAGAAAAGTATTACTGGTAGTAGTAGTAATAGTAAAATAGTTGGTTGTGCAGCTAAAAATCTTGGCTCGGTTTCCTATCCATGCTTGATTGTCAAATATACAGGAAAAATTGAGACAGAAAATAGAAATGAAGGAAAAAAAGAACCTTGCAATGAGAAAAGAGTTTTGATTGATTAAGTGATGTAGAGGAGCTAACAACACCAATGAAACAGTAGTCATCTTTTGAATCATACACTTGTGTATTTTTCTCAGTTTCCTCGACAAAACCAGTGTAAAATCCAAGAAATACTTTCAGCTCTTTTCCAACCACAAAATCCACCTCCAAATACTCTTTCAAAAAGCTTTCAACCATAATAGTTGGCATTTTGCTTATACAAACACTTTTCTTTGCATTCTTCAACACTTCAAATCCTTCCAATCCTACATCTTCCAGAAAAAACTTTGGTAAAACCGCTCTTCCAACTACCAACTTCTCTTTCTTCAATCCACAAAATGACACCATGATCATAACTTTTATCATAAAATCTTTGCTAAAACAAGATATTATTGGATATATAAGTAAGAGGATAAGACCTCTCAAGAAACTTCCTCCTTCTAATGCCACGAGCATGAAGTACGGAAAGGTTGAAGAATTTCTTAGGAGTCCTCCTTCGACATCATACCAAATATTTTCAGAGGAGATAGCAGTAGTAAAAGTAGGAAACGGTTTTGGTTTCTTAAATTTATTTTGAGTATGAGATTTAGACCATAAAAGGTGTGACATTTTGGCTATAATATGAGATTGCATTGTTGCTGCATGGGCTTCTTTATAGATGTTATATTGTGCCACTCAGTGTTGCTTATCTTCATTGAATATACAATGGTATATATATCATTGGTAGGTTTCCTTTCTTGATCTTAGATTTCTTGCTATTGTAAATTGTAATAAAGGAATTTTAATCTTGGCTATGGAAAGAGACCTGTGAAAAGCACGACACCTTTGCAATTTGTCATACATCACTATCCTTGTTAATTTTATCAACTGTTTATTGATAACAAATATATTTACGTGTACAAATAATCACAAATTAAAATATGTACCATTATGATGTGATTATGCAATGTAAACAGAGGATAGTTATTATCAAGGCCCATCACAATTTCAGAATAAATGGATCTGCTTTCTGTTCACTAAATGAAAGTAGAAATTTGATTGTGAAATATTCCCGATATTAAGTCAGTTCGTACGTATTGTTAGAGAACCACATATTGTAACAAAAACAATTGATAATATGCATGGTGGTTTCTGAGTATTTATATATAATTTATTTTATTAATTGTCCAATGTGATGTGAGATTAATCTTAACATGTATAACATGATAAAGATGACTTGTGAAAAACCTTAACATTTGAGTGGTGGAGGGTCGACTCAAATGAAACTGTTGTTCCAGCCGAGTCCGAAAAATGCCCTTAAAATAATAGTTAATGTGAGAAGAAATGAATTCTCAACACTTGTTATACTAAACAATGAACCATCCACTTAAGACATAACTCAACTGTTAGCTAAGTTGTTCTTTAATATTATATTTTGAATTATTTTAGAGAATTGTTATAGACCTTCATCTCCACCATTGCTTCCTCTACGTTCCTTGCTCTACACGGATGCCTTGACAGCCTACCCCTAAGACTTGGCTGGAGTGGTGCCACCAAATATGAAATCAACTGAATACATTGAAGGGTGAGTGTATATACATGACAATCAATTAATGCTTGTATTTAATAAGCAATTATGTTGAGAATATCATGTGTTGCATATCTTAGACTTTGTTCTCTTTTGATGTATAGTTGCAAAACGAGTTTAACTATTCCTTCATAAATTGTCTCTGTAGCATGGATAGCGAAATACAAATTACTTGCAATCGAAAATAATGCATGAAAGTGGAAAAAACCTAGAATCTAATATTAGTATTATTTCATGTATTTTATTTGCGTAAGAGCACAACCGATAATGACTTTTTTGGTTGAAAAAATGAATTTAACAAGTCATAGTGCAATCAAGTATGACTTGATCAATTATCCGTGGTTAGTTCTAAATGATTTCGTACCTACTAAACTGAACACTGTATTAGTTCGGCGAAAACATTGCCGTTTTATTAAAAACTAGTTTTGTTGTTGGTTTTGTCTCGTACAGAGCTCGTTCACTTAATGTAAAAGGAAGAGAGAGTGACTGAACAAGTCAGTCGTTAGTAATAGCCTAATCACTAAAGTCACAAAAAAAAATTTAAAATAAAAAATAGCTAGAGTTTCGTTCAATCCACATTTTCATTATAAAGTTTTATGTAAAGAGGTATCGCAATAAAAAGCGAAACGATACAAGCAGTCAAAAAAAGTAGCTGAAAAGTAATTAAAAGTTAACACTCTTCATTAGACAAAATGAAATTTCAACAAAACAAATGATACAAGCTTTGCTTGATTTCTTGGAGAAGAAATATTGCAATCTTACTTTCAGCAAGCTCACGTTTTCATGATCTGGTTTTGTTATTTAGCTGTTTTTTCTTCTTCTACTAATATTTCATTAGCTTTTCCCATCCCTAACTTAGTTAGACGAAAGAAGATAAAGGGAAAGGTTATCGGGGCCAAGTTCGAAGCATCAACGTAATTATATATATATATATATATATATCTCTCTCTCTATATATATATATATATATATATATATATATATATAGAGGTTGTTTATCACGATGGATAAAATAATAGAGAAGTGGCCAAGCCAAATGAGTGCAAATGACAAACCAACTGCTTTCCGTTTTGTTTGTGTGAACAGAAAAGTTTTTCATGCAAATGCCCGCTAAGTTTATGCAGGGCCGGGTGTACATGTCATAAACTACAGGGGAAGGGAAAAAAATAAAAATGTGGACTACGAGGATTGAAGTACTGACCTCATGAAAACGACCGCGCTTACAACCAACTGAGCGACTGAAACTTTATCTTTGAAAACCAACATCCGTAACTATTTGTTTTAGATTTATTAGTTAGCATTAACATATTTTTCCGAATTGTTGCCCTACGCGGCTGCCTGCTTGGTCTAGCCCTTGAGCTGACCCTGAGGTTATGTATGTACAATTGCGCGTTGAGTCCTACATATTCATCCAGTTAAAATTTTGTAGGGGTGGACATAAACCGCACCGCTATACGGGAACCATCCATACCGGACGGTAAAAACGATGCAGAAACCCGCACCGAATCTTCTAACTGAAGCAAATAACCTAAACTAGACCGACCCGCATTGATACGGTTCAGTTGCGGCTTGGACGACTGAACCGACCATATTAAATCGGACCGAACCGAAAATTTACAATAGTAATCTTATGATAAAAATATAAGGGCCCGTTTGATTTGCTGTTTTTAGTTTTATGTTTTCGTCTAAACAAAAATGCGCATTTCTTATGCATTGTTGAATAACACACAATTTTGAAAAATGAAATTAACATAGAAAATAGAACAAGTTTATTTGATTTTTCGTGTTTTGAGACATAACAAAAGGACGGAAAACAATTTCTCTTCTCCATTTCCCGTTCATCGTTGTAATGGCTAAGAATTGTAAAATCATTTCTCATGTTTTCTTGTATTTTGTAGTGTATATTGAAAACACAAAACACAAAACTCAAAACGAAACCAAACGGGCCCTAAGCAACTCATATCTTGTTTTAGATTCTAACAATGTGTATTCTATTTCAGGTGTGTTGTTGTTATATTCATAATAATCGTTGTCATAAATGTAGAAGTTATAGTTTTAATATAATATTTTTCATCTCATTTTTTTTGGATAAAGACTAATTATAATTTTATTCTAGTCATTTTACTTGATGATTATGCATTGATTAACGTTAATGCTTGGTTAATCTACTAAAAAAATACTTTTAGCTAAATGTCAAATTGAAATATTCATACAATTAAGAACCAATCTTTCATTTCAATGTAACATTGTGTGTTTTAATCTTTAAGTTTAAAAGCTTCACACGGTTGCCTTCGTAAAATGATTGTTGATAGAAGTAATTCTCTTATTTCATATTTAATATGGGTTCAAACCGGGCCGGACCAAAACCGGACCATATTACATCAAAATCGAACTAAAACCTAACCGTTTAAAAGATTAGTGTAATGGTTTGTATTTTTGATTAACCGTTTAATGTGGTGCAGATGGAAGCCAAACCGCACCAAACCGACCCACCTCCACTCCTATAATTCTTGTTGTACAACAAATTATTTCATTGAGGACATATATAGTGTGTAAAATCCATCATGATAAAATATACAATGCGCAAAACCACTGTTGGTAAACAACTTGCTTTTAGTTATACTTTTGCCTCTATTGCAAAGTCACTGTTTTTACATCTATATTCGGGTATTTTAATATTGATTGTTGAAAATTGAATGATTAAAACAAATAATTAGTGTATTTCATTAGTTGGCACAAGAATAAAGGAAAACAAAGGCTGCGGTTGGTTTGTCGTTTTCAATTTTGGGTTTCGGTCCATACAAAAATCGGTACGATGCATGTATAGCGTGAAAAACTACCGATTTAGAAAACGAAGTTAACATAAAAAATAGAAAACAATTTTTTTTTTAATTTTTCGTGTTTTGGAAAATAACGGAAGCACGATAGACAATTCATCCTTCCGTCGTCCCTCCATTCCATCCGTCTTCCTTCCGTCCTCTCCATCGTTACTCTACATTTTTAATATTTTGTAATTAATTTTTAAAATACAAAATAAACCAAACGGACTTTGTTAACCGGCATTTTAGCTCGGCTACATTGAACTGATTACACTAGTTAGATTCAACTGCCATCAAGGTCTCCAGAGTGATGATTGCGGGGTCCAGAAGTCAAGCACATATGATAATATGAAGTCAAGGTTGAATGGAATTGATAGATGTGGAAGGCAGAATGTTCGAAGTATGGAATATGGTTCAACGCATAGGAGGGATTGGTATAAATTGGTTCCAACAAGAGTGATCGGCATGTTTCAGGGCATGAGAGCATTCTTGTAGAAAACAATCAATATTCTGAGATCTACAAGTCCAATGCATATAAAACTTGAAGAGCAAGACAAAGGGACCCTAGAGAACCTACCCTAGGGATCGAACCTCAGAAGGACCAAGTTGAAGGGATCAGTATACATACATAAGAAGGGATCGACAAAAAGTCGCATGCAAGCCATGTTGAATCAAAGATCAGGCAATAACTCGAGCTCTACTGGTCCAAATGACATGAAATTTGGAGACTAAACATATTTTTGCATAAGTAAGCCACCATAGGGATCACTTCCCATCAACCAAAGAAGGGATCGGTACCGATCCCTCCTCTTGGGGAATTGGGCCCAGCGATCCCTCTAGTGGGCCCACATGGTTATAAGGGTTTTATAACCGAGTTTTCGGAGAGATAGTGGGCGACCTTCATCTATAAATACTGGCTTGAGGGGTCATTCTCAGGACTTTTAAGACGCTGTTGTTTGCTTTATATTCTTGTTAACTAAGGATTTTGATCATATCTCTCTTGTACTCAGATTATAAAGGAATTAATAAAGTAATATATTCAAAGTGGACATAGGCAAACAACGCTGAACTACTATAACTTGTGTGCGCATTTTTTCTTTCAGTTTATTGCTGTTTCTTCGTTATTATCCACTGTTTCCATTTTATTCTTTATTTAATTCTGTTCAAAAAGTTCCTATTGGGTGTTTGTGCCAATTTCTGGTGCAAACATTTTGGTACTTTCACTGAGAACCTTGATTCTCGGCCTATTAGGATCCCTTTGTTCCTACTGGATTGCATAAATCCCCTGAAGGAGATCCATAGTTATCTTCAGGAAGTTTGCTCGTTCTACTCAGATTTACAAAAATCTAAGTGAAGCGATCGACAATGGCGAGAAACACTAAATCTACTTCTCAGAACGTGGAAGGAAATGAGAACGCTAACATCCAACAAGGAGGCCCAAGCAATCAACCAATGGATGTGAATGTTGCAACAATTGAAGTTCAGAATCCTACTAATTCTATTACAAGGGCTGAATTTCAAAATCTAATGAGAGAGTTGATTTAGAGCCATCGACAATTAAATCAACAGATTCAGATTAATATCAACTTAATGAACCAACTCATTAGCAGCAGCAAGGAAAAGCTAGGAGGGAACCCACTCCTTACTCGGCATCAGAGAGTTCTAGCTCATCAGACGAGTATCACATGCTTATGCATCGCAGAACAGAGGAATATCGTGTAGAAACTTCGAGGCGTCAACCGGCAGACCATCGTGGTCTGGTAGGATCGATCGGTGCCGATCCCTCCCCCAGAAGAGGGAACCAACCCATGCATAATGGGAATCAAGCTGGAGCTGCTTCAGCTAGTTTGGATGATGGAGTTCAATTAAATGTTGACCAAATGCTTCCCCGAAATGACGTTGAAGTGAATTTACGAGATATACGTTGGGAAGATGGTGAACCAGGAAGGCATGGAACGACCCGTAGACATTGACCGGACCATTCACGTGAGGTGGAGCACGACCATCGCTTGGCACTAACTATCCAAACGCTGGACTTATCGGTTATGGTCAGACAGTTAGTGAGAGAGAGACATGGCTTGACTAATGATGACTGAGGAATCTCAAGAAGCCATACCCCGTTCACTGATAATGTTCTGCATGCGGAGTATCTAAGGAGGTTCAGCATGCCATCGATGCCTGCCTACGAGGGAAAAACCGACCCCAGGCAGCACATCATGAGATATGAATGGCTGGTGGATTTCGCATGAGCGGATGAAGCAACCATGTGTAGATGCTTTCCTATAAGTTTCTCTAGAATAGCAACGATGTGGTTCACAAGGTTACCCCCACAATCAATTTCTAGATTCGATGATTTGGCAACAAGCTTTGTGGAGCAGTTCCGAATGCACGCAACTCGCCCCAAGGATGCAATGTCCCTATCCAACGTGATCCAGGCTCCAGGAGAATCTTTGAAAGATTATTTAGAGATATTTCTTACAGCTGTTACGGAAATCAATAATCTGAATGACCATGCAATATTGATGGTTGTGATGAGAGGGATATATCCAAAATCATATTTCGACGATTGGTTTAGCTGGCAAGCCACCAGCAACGTTGGAACGCTTTTACACAAAGGCGGCTCAGTATTTAAGAAAAGAGGAAGCCAGGTCCTCCAAGAAGAAGAATGTTGCAAGACCGAGCAGAGAGGGAGTACAGAGTAATATTGCAGTAAAGAAGTCTGATGATAACTCTGGAAAAGCTCAAGTGAATATCCAAAACAAGCCGAATCAGCAAAAGAAAGGCGGAGATAGGGGCCGAGAACGAAAGAGGGATTATGGAAGAGGGAAGCCTAGGATTCTGACGTACGATACTTACACGCCGTTAAATATGTCCTTGGAGAATATCTATTTGTCAACCTGCAATACCATATAATACAGGAAGCCGCCTCCAAAAGAATCAACAGAGAAGCAGAAACTAATCGAAAAATATTATCGGTTCCACAAGTGCTATGGACATGGCCCAAATGAATGTAGGAATCTCCAGGATATTATCGAAAAGATGATTCAAGAAAGGAAGTTGCAGCAATTTGTAAAAACCTCGTAGGATGACAGATAGGGGACATCCGACCCCAACCGAGGACAAGCACCGCGTAGGGCTAAAGAGCCTTTACGAACTGGTGGAAGATTGGTAATAAATACAATAGTATAAGGACCGCATCCAGTAGATAAGAGTAGGCATGAGATGGAGCGCTATGCTAGCGTGATTAAGCATGTGGATTTTGAATATTGTTCGAATACAGAAGATGGAGCTCCGGCAAAACAACAACGTACACTGGCAGATGATATCGTGTTTAGAAACATAGATCCATACAAGGTGGAGGCTCTGACGATCGACCCAATGGTCATTTCGACCATGATTGGTCCCACTTTTGTGAGAAGGATATTGATTGATTGTAGACGTTCTGTAAATATAATATTAAAAAAGGACTATGATCAAATGAAGATGGAAGCCAAGGACTTAAAGCCGTCTAAAGCCCGCATACACGGTTTTAACGGTGCTGTAACTGAAGCCGTTGCTTATGTTGAATTAACTGTAGAGTTGGGAGAAGGTGACCGTAGGAGAGTGCGAATCTTGCCGTTCGTCGTTTTGGATGTTGACTCTCCTTACAATGTTTTTCTAGACTGACCGGCCTTAGCCGAATTCCAAATAGCCCTTGCCCCATGGTGTTTGACTTTGAAGTTTTCGATAGATAATGGTGGTGGTGTTGTTCACGGTGATCGGGCGACTGGACGTTCCTGTTATGTAGCTAAGTTAGGGGATGCTCAAGGCAAAGAGAAAGGTAAGGGTGTGGACAAGACTGTCCACATCCAAGCTACCGAAGATTGACAACTAGCGCTTGAGCCTTAGCTCGGGCGCCATAGTCAGTTCTATAGAGATATAGATTCGAGAGATGATGAGGAGGAGCCTAAAGAGACCAAGGCTGCACCGGTTGAGCTGACGATTAAAATCACAGTTAGCTACGACGACCCGTTATGGGTCCTAAAGATCGGATCACAGCTCAGCCCCCCGATGATGAAAGAACTAGTTTGATTTCTTCGAGCGAATCTAGATGTGTTTGCTTGGACTCACTCTGACATGTATGGAATCTCGCCTGCCATTGCGAGCCATGCATTGAATACCGACCCGAGACATGTCCCGGTGAAACAAAAAAGACGCGGCATGGATCTAGAGATATCTGTCGCTCGTAAAGGGGAGGTGGATAGACTCAAAGACAATGGGTTTATTCGCGATGCCTTCTACCCTAAGCGGGTATCTAATCCTGTGCTTGTGAAAAAGGAGAACGGGAAATGGAGAACATGCATTGATTACTCAGACTTAAACAAGGCGTGTCCGAAAGACAGTTTTCCCCTTCTAAGGATTGACCAGCTGGTGGACTCAATCGCACGACATGAATTGCTATCTTTCATGGATGCGTACTCGGGATATAACCAAATCCCGATGCACATTCCCGATCAAGAGCATACCTGTTTAATTACCGATGTTGGATTATATTGCTATGTGGTGATGCCATTTGGACTAAAGAATGCAGGAGCGACTTACCAGTGTTTAGTCAACAGGATGTTTAAAGATCAGATTGGAAAAATGATGGAAGTATATGTGGATGATATGCTGGTAAAGTCACGATGATCAAGTAACCAAACTAGAGACTTAGCAGAAATGTTCGGCATCCTCCGACATTACAAGATGAAAATTAATCCTTTGAAGTGTTCTTTTGGCATAGCATCAGGGAAGTTCTTAGGTTTTATTGTTAACGCCCGTGGAATCGAAGCCAATCCCGAGAAAATTCAAGCTACCCATGATATCCAAGCACCAAAGACTATCAAACAAGTATAGAGTCTGAATGGGAAGGTTGCTGCCTTAGGCCAATTCATTTCCAAAGCTACCGATAAATGCATTCCTTTCATTGACTTGATTCGAAAGGAAAAAGAAACTTCGAATGGACACATGATTATAAAGACACATTTCGAGCCTTGGTGGACCACTTAGAGAGGCCTCCTGTCTTACTGAAGCTAGTGGATCATGAAGATTTATACATCTATTTGGCTGTGTCGGTACATGCTATAAGTGCCGCATTGCTTCGCGAGGAGAATCGAATCTAGTGGCCGGTTTACTACATCAACAAGCGATTGACAAGAGCTGAAAGGAACTCTCCAAAAATAGAGAAACTGGCATACTGCTTGCTGATTGCATCACGAAAGCTCCGCTCATACTTCTAGGCACACCCGATCAATGTTTACACTGACCAGCCATTACGACAGGTCCTGCAGCGACCCGAGACGTTTGGAAGGTTACTCAAGTGGAATGTCGAGCTTAGTCAGTTCGATATCACTTATCTCCCTCGAAGGGCTATCCAGGGTCAGGCACTAGTAGATTTTATAGCAGAATTTACTACGTAGGATGATTTCCCGGACAATAACAACAATAACAACAACTAAGCCATTATTCTCAAATAAGTTGGGGTCAGCTAGAGATGGAACCCAAAACTAAATGACACAGTCAATTCAAAAGTCATAATAATAATAAAATAAAGTCAAATAAGTAAATTAATAACAATAATAACTAAGTAAAATAGAAATAAAGATAAAAATATACAAAGAAAAAAATGATAATAATAAGACTAATAGTAATAATGGTACTAATAGTAATATTGGTCGAAGACCAAACATTACGTCTTAGGCTCCTGTTCCCTAGTACTATAATCTAAAACTTATAAAACTCGTAGCTCATGGTTTTGGTACGTGGATCACTAACTTCCACGCGCTCCTGTACGACACCAGCTCTTCGGATATATTCCAATCCTTCAAGTCCATTTTTACTACTTCCTCACATGATTTCCCGAAAAGTAGCAAAATCCCTACCATATGGTGGAAGTTGTATACTGATGGAGCATCCAATGATCATTGTTCTGGAGCTGGAATTGTGCTTGTAATTCCCGAAGATTGGTTGATCTGTTATGCTTTAAAGCTTTATTTCCCATCAAAAAACAATGAAGCCGAGTATGAGGCTCTGATTGCTGGACTTAAACTCGCCAAAGAACTGGGAATAAAGTCTCTTTAAATCTTTTGCGATTCACAATTGGTAGTATACCAAGTCAGGGGAGATTACCAAGCTAAGGGATAATGGCTTGCTCTATACCTTACCCAAGTCCAAGAGTTGTTGACTGAATTTGAGTACTATGACATTACGCATATTCCATGGGATCAAAACAAAGAGGTCGATTCATTGGCAAAGTTGGCCAACATCGGGGATGCACAACAGATGGGCTTGGTTTCGATCGAAGTATTAAATGTCCTGAGTATAAACCTGATAGAAATCGACCGGGTACTAGAGACGGAGCCAGAAAGGGAATCGTGGATGACTTTGATTAAAAACTATTTGCTACAGGGAGTCCTACCTGAACAAAGGAATGAAAAGTGATAATTCCTTCGTAAAGCTTCACGGTATATCGTACATGAAGGAGTTATGCACCGAAAGGGTTTTTCTATTCCCTTACTCCGGTGTATCGCTTATAATGAGATAAAACGGGTCCTAAACGAAGTTCATGAAGGGAATATGGCAATCACACCGGGGTCAAACTCTAGCAAAGAAAATACTTTGTTATGGGTATTATTGACCAACCGTCAATCGAGATGCTACTAACTATGTAAGGTGATGCGACAAGTGCCAGATATATGCTAAAGTTCCAAGAGCTTTGTTATCCCACCTTTTGGTCAAGGCTGGAATATCAATGAATTGGCAAGGAACAATGGATATTAGGATTGGGGATTGACTAGAATTAAGGCTGCGATGGATGTCGTCAAAATTTGACCGGGCTCTGATTCGAACAGAATCGATTGGAGATGAATGTCAATGCTAGAAGAGGCTACATTTCAAGTTTCGGGCTAATCGGAGTTCGTATGTTCAGGATATGGATGGGTCAAATTATGTGAAAACTGGTTCGTATCGATGCGTCTCGCATCGATCAACATATGGTGTTTCGAGTCGATACGGTTCGTATCGATCAGGTACAGGGCGTAGTGGTGGACTTCGAATCGACATCGTTCGTATCGATCAGCATGGACTTGGCTCAATGACTTCGTATCGATCAGGTAAGCAGGTAGGTGAGGCTTTGTTCGTATCCATCAGGTAGAATACTGTTTGCATCCATCGGATAATACTTCGTTCGCATCCGCTAGCTAAGGTCTTGTTCGTATCCATCATAAGGGTAGGCTTCGTACCCATCCTCATCACAACCACTTCGTATCGATGACTCCTATGGTCGCTTTGTATCGATCAATGTAAGGGATCGATGCAAAGTGTACTCCTGGAATCGATGCAAAAAAGGAACACAACGTCATGGATATGAACGAGCACGAAATACGGATGCGAGCGAAGAATACCCACGTCTCCAGGAAAGAAGCGTTCAACGTGGCAAGAAGAACGGATCCGGCCTTGGAAATAGCGCCACGTAGTCGATGCGCACGTGTTCCTGATCGATGCGAAGAGGATGGATGCGAAGGCATGGATTCGAAGACAGCAGCCAACGGAAAACACAATCTTGCATCGATCATATCTCACAAATCACCGATCCAAATGCAACGAAATTTTCACAGTAGCTTGCATGCGAGGTAAAGAACAATCCTGCCAAGTTTCAGCTCGATTGGATCAATCCTTGATGGATACGAAATTGCTTTGTATCGATCATAGATCGAGTCGAAACTTGGTGGGGTCGGTCGCGTGGGCCCCCTCACGTGCCAGAAGGAGTCTCCCGAAGTTTGAGCGCGATCTCAGCCTCCTACGCCTATAAATAGCCCCCTGATGCCTACAGAAAGGGGGGCTTTTTGGCGATCCAGCGTCCAGACTCTTCCGAATTCAATTCTACTTCTTTCCATTGCTGTTATACTCGAAATCCATCATTGTAACTGCTGTAATCATCTGTAACCAGCAAGGATAATCAATAAAAGATAAAACTTTGAAGTGGACGTAAGTCGGAGATAGCCGAACCACTATAAATTGTGTGTCACTGTTCATTATTTCTGGATTGCTATTTGTTGCTTGCTTAGATCTGTGATTTGTGTTTGGAATATTGCTGATCTACATTCATAACTTTGTGCTTTCACGACATTCGGGGTTTGTGACCATTTTTGGCGCAAACACTTTGGTGCTTTCACTGAGAAGGACTGGCACCCGCTACACAAGATTAGAAGTTCAGGTTTGAAAGCTTGAAGATTTGAAAGACAATGACTCGACAAACAAGTAGAAGACAAAGAGCTGAGAGAAGCCAACAAGGAGGAAGTCAAGAGGCATCCTCCGGAGCTAGAGAAGGACAAGGTTCGATTTACATTACCAGAGACGAAATGGAGGCTATGGCAAATTCATTGCATGAGAGGTTGTTGAAGAGTCAACAGGATATGATGCAGACTTTCTTCGAGCAGATGAGAGCTGCAGGAACACAGAACCTTTGACCAACTACAGTGACTGCAAATGTGGAACAAGGAACTAGGGTTGCAGAACCCAGCAGAGGACATAATATAGAACCAGAGGTCAATCAACAAGGGCTTGGGGGCAGGCCCGCAGGATCCAACACAGGAGGACCTTTGGAAGGAGTTCTACGGGCTAGGGCCAACGTTGCTGCTAATGAGCCACATGAAGAATATGTGCCAGAGTTCCCTCGGGAGCATGGGGGCAACCCCTGACAGACAACGCGGGATTAGCGGAAATTATTAGGAAGACTATGCGTGGAGGCTTGACCAATAGAGATTTGGAAGGAGTGAGCAGGAGTCCGTTCGCTCGGGAAATCAGGATAGCTCAGAATCCACCTAAGTTCAAGTTACCTAATGTGGAAGTATATAATGGCAAGGCTGACCCGACTGATCACTTGATGAGATACACTAGACACATGGAAGTGTTGAGAGCATCAGAGGAAGTGATGGCCAGATGTTTCCCGTTGTATTTGATAGATCTAGCTGCAATGTGGTTTAGGTAGTTGGGAGAAGGATCTATCAGGACTTGGAAGGAGTTGGTGGATAGGTTTTAGGGACAGTTTCGGGTTCATATCAAGAGGCCGAAAAATGTAATGATGCTAACGTCGGTAAAACAAAGGACGGATGAATCACTTAAGGCTTTTCTAACTCGGTTCAATGCGGCGGTAGCTTCGGTGGATCGGCTAGATCCATCGATGGTTTTGATGGCGGCAGTGTCGGGAGTCAGAGAGGATTCGAATTTTAAGGTATCTTTAATACGGGACCCACCACTGGATCTCGGGGAATTCTTCCATGAAGCTGAAAGATTCCTTCGGCAAGAAGATGCATGTATGGACTTAAAGTTAAAGGAGGTGAATGCGACTGAGGGTGGAGGACCATCCAACGGAAGCTCGGATAAAGATGAAGGCAAAAGGAAGCTGAACGACGATTCAGGAAAAGACAGGAAGTGATGGAAGGATCCAAAGTTTTCCACATACGTGGGATTAAACGAGACACTGGAACGGATATACATGGAGACCCAGAATCGCCTCCCTTACCGAAGGCCAGCTAGGAGAGAACCTTCTGAACGAGAAAGGGCATCAGGAAGGCATTGTCTCTTCCATGATTTGGACGGACATGATACCAACAGCTGCAGGCACTTAAAAGACATAATTGAGGAGCATGTGAGGAATGGGCAATTGAGGCAGTATGTCGGGGCTCGGAATGCAGCAGCGGAACAGGAGCAACCACCGCCTGCCTCGAGCCATGAGGGTGTGAGGCCCATGAATGATGGTCGATTGGTCATCAATTGACCGAGGTAATATGAAATAAGTAATAAACCATTGGCGAGCAACCGAGTCATTTACACATGTATGGGGACGGAGATAGCCCCTAGGCATGCTCTGAATGATGATAAACCGCAAGGCCATGGTTTATGAAATCTATCTTTTGTTTTTGAATTGAACACTTGGTTTTCTGGTTTGGTTTTGGAGTTTGGTTTGGACTCTGGGTTTTGTTTGCTTTCTGTTTTGGATTTTCGTTTGGATGACTGGTTTCTGTTTTGAATGATGGTTTGGATTTCTGATTTTTTGGTTTGACTTGGATTTTGGATTGGATTTTGACTGGATTTTTGATTGGGTTTTGATAAAACGGTCGTCGGGTATGGATTATGCCTGGCAAGGGGTGAGTCGTTTTGCCCGAACGCGGTAAAGTGACTCATTCAGGTCATCGAGCATGGACTGTGCTCGATAAGGGTCCGGAGAGACCAGGATTCGGCCTAGGACTTAGGCCCCTTATTATCGATTATCGTTTCAGGTCGTTGAGTATGGACTATGCTCAACAAGGGTCCAAAGCGACCAGGATTCGGCTTAGGACTTAAGCCACGGCATTACTTACGTCCAGGGACACTGGACCACGGTCGTCAAGTGTGGATTGCGCTTGGTAAGAACCCGGAGAGGTTAGCTCAACGTCCAGGGACACTGGACCAAGGTCGTCAGGTGTGGATTGCGCTTGGCAAGAGCCCGGAGAGGTTATTGATTTGGATATCGACCCGGAGAGGTCTTGGATTCGGTTGTTGGACAAGGAAGGACTAAAAACTCAGTCATCGAGTTCGGATGGACGTGGAATTGGCTATGGACTTCGGATATCGGATTCGGAACTAATCGAAACACGCCTTATTGTCACAAGGCATGTTTTGGGGGGCAAATGTTATCCCACCTTTTGGTCAAGGATGGAATATCAACGAATTGGCAAGGAACGATGGATATTAGGATTGGGGATTGACTAGAATTAAGGCTGCGATGGATGTCGTCAAAATTTGATCGGGCTCCGATTCGGACGGAATCGATTGGAGATGATGGTCAATGCTAGAAGAGCTACATTTCAAATTTCGGGCTAATCGGAGTTCGTATGTTCAGGATATGGATGGGTCAAATTATGTGAAAACTGGTTCGTATCGATGCGTCTCGCATCGATCAGCAGATGGTGTTTCGAGTCGATATGGTTCGTATCGATCAGGTACAAGGCGTAGTGGTGGACTTCAAATCGACATCGTTTGTATCGATCAGCATGGACTTGGCTCAATGACTTCGTATCGATCAGGTAAGCAGGTAGGTGAGGCTTTGTTCGTATCCATCAGGTAGAATACTGTTTGCATCCATCGGATAATGCTTCGTTCGCATCCGCTAGCTAAGGTCTTGTTCGTATCCATCATAAGGGTAGGCTTCGTACCCATCCTCATCACAACCACTTCATATCGATGACTCCTATGGTCGCTTCGTATCGATCAATGTAAGGGATTAATGCAAAGTGTACTCCTAGAATCGATGCAAAAAAGGAACACAACGTCATGGATATGAACGAGCACGAAATACGGATGCGAGCGAAGAATACCCACGTCTCCAGGAAAGAAGCATTCAACGTGGCAAGAATAACGGATCCGGCCTTGGAAATAGCGCCACGTAGTCGATGCGCACATGTTCCTGATCGATGCGAAGAGGATGGATGCGAAGGCATGGATTCGAAGACAGCAGCCAACGGAAAACACAATCTTGCATCGGTCATATCTCACAAATCACCTATCCAAATGCAACGAAATTTTCATAGTAGCTTGCATGCGAGGTAAAGAACAATCCTGCCAAGTTTCAGCTCGATTGGATCAATCCTTGATGGATACGAAATTGCTTTGTATCTATCACAGATCGAGTCGAAACTTGGTGGGGTCGGTCGCGTGGGCCCCCTCACGTGCCAGAAGGAGTCTCCCGAAGTTTGAGCGCGATCTCAGCCTCCTACGCCTATAAATAGCCCCCTGATGCCTACAGAAAGGGGGGGCTTTTTGGCGATCCAACGTCCAGACTCTGCCGGATTCAATTCTACTTCTTTCCATTGCTGTTATACTCGAAATCCATCATTGTAACTGCTGTAATCATCTGTAACCAGCAAGGATAATCAACAAAAGATAAAACTTTGAAGTGGACGTAGGCCGGAGATAGCCGAACCACTATAAATTATGTGTCACTGTTCATTATTTCTGGATTGCTATTTGTTGCTTGCTTAGATCTGTGATTTGTGTGTGGAATATTGTTGATCTACATTCATAACTTGGTGCTTTCACGACATTCGGGGTTTGTGACCATTTTTGGCGCAAACAAGCTCCACCGACGGAAATCACACAAATGATCAGCCCATGGCCGTTCGCCATGTGGGGTATAGATATTATCAGTACCTTACCGATCTTTTAAGGTGGTGAAAGGTACGCTATCGTCGCAGTTGATTACTTCACCAAATGGGCTAAAGCGGAATCTTTAGCCACGATCACAACCAAAAAAGTAATCAACTTCATTGTCCGGAACATCATATTTCGCTTTGGTCTTCCACGAACTATTGTAACAAATAACGGGACTCAATTCGACAGTGCTGAATTCAAAGACTTCTGTTGGAGATATCATATTGAAAAGAGAATTGCAGCAATCGCTCACCCTCAGGCGAATGGGCAAGTTGAAGTTGTGAACAAAATTATAAAGTTCATTCTGAAGAAGCGTTTGGGAAAGGCTAGAGGCAAGTGGGTGGATGAAATCCCAACAACACTATGGGCTTATAGGAACACCCACAAGTCCGCGACTGGCCATACTCCATTCGCCCTTGCTTACGGTTCCGAAGCCGTTATTCCTGTTGAGCTTGAAGTTCCTTCTCATCGAGTGACCTACTATGAGACCAGAATGAATAAAGATCTTCTCTTGGAATTTCTAGACTTTGTAGATGAGAAGCGCGAAGAAGCTGATTTGAGGGTAGCTGCGTACCAGTACCGAGTCGCCCGATACTACAACATCAAAGTTCGACCTAAAACCTTTGAAATCGGCGATCTCGTCATGAAATGGGTTTTTCCTGCACCTTTGCATATAACCCTATTTGGGAAGGACCATTCATCATTGAACAGAGGCTTGGAGAGGGAACTTTCAAGCTAGCGACTGTTGATGGCATCACACTCCCAAGAGCATGGAATTGCGAGCATTTACGATACTATTTCACTTAGTGTATTTCTTTCTTTATTCAGTTATATCTACTTTCAGCTTTAGTATTTGATTTTTGGATATGTAATAAAATGAATTATGTTATTTCCTTCCATTAAACAAATAAAGTTTTGAAATTCCTTTATATTTATGCTTGCTATAGCATTATGTATTAGTTATATTACAAAACTAATTGATGTCGATATGTCCGAACAGGTTCCCAGAGTTTGGAACTAATCAATTATGCTAGTTCCCTGTAACAACCCAAATTCCAGTGGGTCCGAAATTTCCGCTAAAATGCTAAAATCCAAGCCCACTGAAGCCCGAGTTGGGTATCTGGTATCCTGCAAATAGGTAAAGACAAATATATCAGAGCCCAGATAAGTATCTCACATCGGAACTGACTAAAATATAATAGTAAGTAAATACTCACCAAGATAATAACACTTTCTAAACAAGTGTCTTAAAGCTAGAAAGTCTCTGCCATCTACCTAACCTACAGGATGTTATGAGGAAGGGGTCAGAACTAAAGTTCTGGTGAATGGACAAATTATACACTTCTAAGCTTAATTCTACACATACCATTTTATTTCCATTTTCTGTTATATTAGGTTTACTGGGTTTATAATACTCTCACCTCTAAGCGTGAATCATACCCAGCTACTCCCTAGTAGATTAAAACCTAATAACTAATATATGTAGCTATGTGCCCAATACCACATTAGTCCTAGGTACTACCATTAGTACCTTCCGTATCCTCCTCGAAAAGGACTCCATTGTCTCGCTGCTGGAGCGTATTCTAACTACATCTGTAAAGGACAGCTTCGTGAGGCCTACAATACAGATGTTCCATCGTCTACTATGAATACATAAACTGCGTCCACACTAGCCTATACTAATGCTCAGATATCCATAATGTACCACCTAGTGCGAACTTTGAGGACTATACGTAATCGTTCCGTCTACTCCCTGAATCTCGCGAACAAGGTCTACCTTGTACGGAACTCAGTCGGGGATTTTCTATATCTGTAAAGGACAACTTCATTAGGCCTATAATACAGATATTCCACTTGGTCTATTTCTTTTCTCATTGCGGCTATTGCCCCATGCAGTCAACCTTCAACTAATCGAAAGAGCCCTAAAGAGCTAAATGGTTGTGCCCTAGTGCAAACAATCTAAACATCCAATTGGTTGCGCCCTTCATCCAATGTCTCGATAGTGAAAGAATCATTGGCCTGTTGGTTTAACTCTAGTCTTTCCCGAACTCGCTCTTGGTTGATGATGGCTTGATCTCCGCATGCGACTATCCTTGGGTCCTGCCCACTAAAACCTACTCACAAGTCAGAGTACGGTGTCATACGAGTATCCTACTCCATTCATTAACCTTTTGACTGCTTACAAAGGTCCGCTTCATTAGGCCTGCAATGCAAAAGCAGTCAAGGCATACTCTTGATGGAACACCTACAAACCTGCCTCCGAGAGTGCAGCTTCGTTAGGCCTACCCCATAGGGACATCCTAGAGTACCTTCACGTCCCATTGAAGTCTCGTACTTCCTTTTAGCCCAAATTAACTAAGTTGGACGTGCTATTTCTGTGCTAAAAATCTGTGATGAACTACTTCGTTAGGCTCTCCATCCTTTGGGCTGCTCCAAACGCATCTTACCATTTTATTAGACCCTACGTCTAATCTTTTATTATGCGTTTAGTTTACTTTTCTAATTCTATTGGCTACTTATTTAACCTAATCAGCATAAGCGTGTCCTAGCCTCACCTAACTATTGTGAGACCATCAGTTCCTGACTGAAAGGGAATGTTGTTGGTATTGGCCTTTCTTCTATGTTTGCTTATTAACTTAGTGTAAGTTTTAAAATAAGCCTTTTCTATTATCTCTAATTATAACCTATGTTATAATTATACTTGCAATTGTTACTTCTATATTCATTTATAATCTACATGTTATAAATATAATTGCAAGTGTCTCTTTTCTATTCTAGTCTGTCTTCTTTTATTATGATATTGAATTCTCTTTAGTTCTCTTAAATTATATGACAAACTTGGTTTGGGACTACGTCCGGCTGTCACAAATTTACTTATCATAATAACTGCTTTGCTTTTATTCTACTATCTGCGCAGTAAATGCAGATCTAGGCACATTTCTATTTATTGTTTCTAGTCTTGTCAAATAATTAACTTGATTTCTTCTTTAATTTCTTTAACTCTTCACTTTATTCTCTTTTATTCTAGGAAGTAGTTCTATTCTATTTGGTTGGTTACAAAAACTGTGCTAAAAATCCATTTCCATATTTTAATATTAAATAATGCTATAAATAATAACTCAAAATTGAAAGATATTTCTTTTATTGTTTCTTTAACTATTGGGTAAAGCAAAATACAGAAATGTCTCTATCTTACACTAATTCCCTTTTTCTTTCTTTTACTCTTGCAATTACGTTTATCGTTATTTTTGCAATATTAAACTATGGAAATGTATTCTCTTTTCTAAACCAACCAACTAATCTATCGCTAACTTCCAAATCAAGATTTTAGGTTTTCCCTTTTTTAATTTATTTCTCCTGTTTTAGCATAATTTACTGTAAATTTCTTGCTTTTAGGCTTAAGCCTTTTTCTATAACTGTTAAGCCTAATATTATTCATATTTAATTGGTTTTTTTTCTTTCTTTTCCATATAAATAATAATTAAATATAAGTTCTTATATAAAATTTACGGTCTCAACATAAATAATTAACCGAATTAATTACTGAAATAAATACCGAATTAAAATATTTAACGGGAATCTAACGATAATATATCATAAAGGTAAAAGATATATAATTTAAATCCACTCACCTATCGTCCTTAGCTTTGCTCGTCCTTAGTTTTTCTCCATGGCCTTCCTAGATCCCCTTCTAAGGTGTCTAATATTTTTATTAACAAGATCTTCTCCCTAGAAATATTTTCTATTAAGGGTTCGGCTTCAGGCAATGAACCAATTGGGAGAAAATCTGATTGTGAGAAAATAGCTAGGCCTATGGTTCTATTTATAGGAGTGTTTAGGGATCTCAGACCATCGGATTTTAGGATTGAATCGGTGCAACCACGTCACAGGCTTGTTGCGGATCGTTGGATTTAGAAACCAACGTTTGAGATTGCACAAAAATTGAATTAAATAGGCTCGACACGTCCCTGGACGAATTCACGTCCTGGGGAAAATGCGGGTCGACCTGTGTTCATCAGGGGTTGACCTTAGGGTCGATCCTTGTGCACTGTGGGTCAACCCATGTGCCTTATTTTTTTTTTCGTTCTTTTGATTTTCATTTCTCTCGTAACTTCTTCGTATTAACTCGGATTTCGACAAGTTATATATGGAAATTGATCAGAAAATCGCCACGAACACAATGGCATAAGTTTTGAGGCCATATTTTGACAATTACAAAATGTTTATTTTCACTGTTCAGTGTTATTTGATTATTTAATTATCTAAAAATACGGGGTGTTACATTCTCCTACCCTTTAGAAATTTCGTCCCTGAAATTCGACAAGGGTAAAATTATGTAATTCCTCGCATCAATCACATCCATTTTGTGTACATCTAATTTTGCGACCATCCGTGTCCTTGTGCAAAGTGTCATTCAACATAAAATATATGCATGTACATGAATTTCTAAGCGGTACCTCCTATATGAATGCTTTTCTTCTTTAAAAATTTATTTTAAAACATGATGCACACACCCTAAATATACTTGCAATTTCTATATGAATGCAGTCTTTTGAAAACTCAAACACATTTTTCATCCAATTTTTCCCACACTCCTACTGAATAGGGGCGTAGTTCAACGAATTTTACATCCAAATCCTACCACACAACTTTTAATATTCGAATTTTAGAAAAATCTAATTTTTCGAATTTGATTTCTTATGTCAGAATGAAGGCAGAAAACGGATAAACTTCACATTTCTCCGTTTCACTTTTGCGGACCTCCTTCTTCGTACTTGGAACTTATGCCGCTATTCTATAAAAATCCCAATTTGCCTTTCTAAGCATAGTTTACATAAGAAAATTTCTCCTTTTAAATTTTTCTGTTGACGTTTTCTATCACTTTCTTTAAAAAATTTATTTTCCTTTTAGTTATTCTTTTATCAGCTTTTACTTTTCTTTTAATATTAATGTCTTATGTCCTTATTCTCTCTTTGTGAACGTCACAAAAACACAGAGAAAAAGCATCATTACTTACTACAATAGGAACTGAATGCTTATATAAGAGTACAATCTCATAACCAAAAGTGAAAACAAGTCCTACTACAAAGCGATACTAGATAGGTAACTATAGCAGCTAAACACAGCTATCAACTAGGGCTAGAAGGCCTAGGACCATGTCCGCCCTGACATAAAAAGGTCCTAATCTATGAATCTAAACAACTGAGGCGCTCCTCCTACCGTCTGGTACTCGCTTCTATCTCGTGTTGTATCCTAACTATCTCCTGCTGTCCTCGGAGAAGCTTTGCACGCTCTCTGGCTAGCTGCTCTTGCCTCTCCGCAATGATCCTCATCTGCTCGTCGTAACCCATCGGCGGAGGGGGTTGGGAGGGTTCTGCTCCCTCTCCCCAAGATCCCTGCCTGCAAGTACTATGCATCGCTGGCTCTGGTAGCCAAGAGGGCCACTATGACTCTGTATGTCCAACTTCACCTCCAAACGGTGGCAGAGGAAAGGTCTGCTGCCACTGAAAATACTGCGGCGCCTGATGGTGTGGCGAAGGCTGTGACTCGGGCTCAGGCTCCTGCTCTTACTGTGGGGCTTGCAGCTGTGCTAACTCTATACCCATCCTTCTTATGGTGGAGGAATCAATCATGGGGTGGGTCTACTCTATAAAAATTTCTCTATCCATCTCTACCTCAGCCCACCTAAAAACCCATGTCCAAAGATGACTAAAGATAATAGAAGATCGACGACCCCTCGCCGCTATAACATATTGGGCCATGATTGCCTTTGCCCCGTTCACCTATAAGCCTCCAAATATTTCGTAGGTGGCCTGTCTCACCACGGGATAAATCTGATCATAGCTCCCCATCTTGGGGAAAAGGTTATACTGTAGAATACGTATAACCAACCTAGCTAGTGGGCGCAACTGTCCTACGCGCCAATCGGGATAACGAGGGTCTATAAAAATCTGCTGTAAGACAGCATGGTCCGTCATCTCAATATGGTCTACATCTAGACCCTGCCCTCACTACGCCATAGATGACCTTCTGCAACACAAAAAAAATGTTGGCTCAGGCCCGAAAAATGTTGCCATAGGTCTATGGCAACACTTTTAGGGTGATGCAATTTTTGTCGTTGCCTTAGACCTCAAAGGCAACATTTTGACTATCTAAGGCAACATAAGTAATATTGTTGCAATAGAACCCTATTTGGGTCTATGGCAACACCCATAGGTATCTGTAGCAACATTCCAAAATGTTGCTATAGATATTAACTTTCTGAATTTGTGGGGCCCACAATGTAGAGCATATTTGATTTTTTAATAAAAATAAATATTTATTTAATAAAATGCTATCACACAGAATTTGATATTTAAATAGTAATTTATTTAAATAAATATTTTATTTCAACATTTGAAATAGTACAAATTTGTGACTCCACTATTTTACAATTCAATGATATATAACACTGATATTCACATATACAAATATTCCTCACTACATCACTCAGTTCACTCATTACATATGCAGTTTCAATTTATACAGACACCGACACTGACATATATATGACGAGCCGAGTGCCGAGCCGAAGACGATCCGAGTAGCGGGTCCGGGCGCAGCGCCGGCGGGGGTCCGGGGCACCGCAGTCCTAGCAGGGATCGACTGACTTTTGCAACTTTGAAACGACGTAAAATGATGCACAAATGAACACCTCCTGCGAATTTGAACACCTCCTCGATTGACTTTTGCAACTCTTTCATGGCTTCTTCTGAATCATCCGACCTTTTTCCAGCCATCATTCTTAGCAAATTGTTCAGTGAAAACTGAAATAAACTTGCTTTTAGCTCTGCCTTGGTAAAAGACCTGAAACCATGATAATTAAAAATTGACATTTCATCGAACATGTTGCGTGTTAATAAGTAATACATTACCCTTCTGAATTGGAATCACGAGAAAGCTTCTGAATGAGCTCATGGACTTCGGCAGCACGAACCTCTACACTGCCACCATCCACTCCCCAAACTGCTGCAACTTACATCCCCTACAGCCCTTAACCTATGCCAAAATGCTCACCAAACCTCATTACCAACCCACTGCCACTACCATTGCCAACTAAAATCTCACAGTTCCAAATCTTCACCCAAACCCACACATACTTCTAAACCACCAGCCTCCATCCTCTAATTGCCTCACCAACAAACTATTTCAGTTGCCAAATTCGACTTCAGGTTGCCAAATCGCCAAATCGCCTAATCACCTAATCACAATCGCTGGTTACCCATTCCGAAAACCCAAACAGACATTTCCAGATCTCGGCAACAAAGGAAACGGCGCTCGACATGTAGGTAAACAGCAGCGAAATTGGAGGTGAGAACGAAATGGGAACGAAGCTTGTCTGAGATCACTACCAAACTTTGAAAAAAGGACGAGATTTTGTTTTTGGAAGAAAAAAAAAGAAACGAAAATATGATTTGGAAATTAGGGATTTGGAAATTGGGGGTGAGAACGAAAATGATATGAGAAGTAAAGCGGGAAAACAAAAATTTAGGGCAAATTGTAGCGGTGATCCAGTTTAACAATCAGATTAAATGTAGACCGTTGGATCGTATTCACGCAGATTGCTAATTTTATTAATTTTTTAATTTGAATACATCTATAGCAACACTATATAAAAATGTTGCATCGTGTTACACTTTTTTAGCTGGAGCAACACATTTTTATGGCTAAGGTAACACCATAAATACAACGTTGCAGTAGGACCAAAATTTTATATCTATCGCAACATTTTAGCTGGCAACACCTTGCAAAAATGTTGCAGAAGGTCATCTATGGCGTAGTGCCTCTAATCTCCAAAATAGTAGCAAACTATGTCTCAGTAAATACTACTGCAACTCCCTTGACCTCCGTCTGGAAGGTCATCCCTTCAACCCCAACATTGGTACGTAAATTAGCGTCAAAAAGGCGTACTAACTTGGGGTACACTCTCCGCTCAAATGTCTCATGACACAATATCTAAGCAATCTGGTATCCAAGAAAAGCTGCTCTCGACGCGTTCCATGAAAATCCAAAAAATCTGTCCTTCCTTGCAGAAACTGATATGAAGCTGTATCGGAGTAGGTCTGGACTATCCTCCTATCGCCTTGTCACCAGGCTATCTTTTGGGGTGTCAAATAAGGAAAAAGATTAACTAAAGATGGTCTCGGAGGCATGGTGAAAAACCTTCAAATTTGTTGAAAAGGAGTATGGATCTGGGTAGGTCTCGCGATGTGCTTCGATTAGACACTAACCGCGAGTCGATTGGAGGAGTTTTGAGGTGGTGGAGGGTTTTGGAAATGGTGAATAATGGGTTCGGCTTCGGCTATTTTGGGGGAGGAGACGAAAGTGACGGGGCTTGGCCTCGTCACTGCGTTTATACACGATTTTAGGGATAGGCGGGTCGATCCGCCTTCCCCCTGGGTCGACCATCTGGTAGACCTTGGTCGGCCTGGTGAATGTTTTTTATTTTTCCTCTTTTTTTTTCGCGGCGTCTACTTCTTCGGTTTCCTTCCCCTACCTAACTAATTTAAGCCTAATTCAACCCCACCAAATTTCGGGTCGTCTAAGTCACTGCTACGACTTTGGTTAAAATTCCTGACTGCTTTCCACCCTCCAAGTGGAGTACTCTTGATGCCTTTTATACTTCAACTAAATCTTTTTATATCCACAACTTTTCTCCAACCACTTATATCGACTAACCCCAATTATTTTCAAAACTGTTTTAATATTTCATAGCTAGAAAATATTTAAATAAAATTATTTGAATAATAAATGAACTTCCAAACCACTTTATTTCTATACATAGAAATTATCTTCAAAACACGTTTTTACTTGGGTCAGAACAGATGTTGCGTAAAACACCTTTATTACAACCCAAAAATACTAGTTTATGGATTTAATTAAAATAAATAATATATTTTTAAAACTGCAAAAAATATCTATTTATTATTTTAAAACCATAACTTTTCTTTTCAAAAATCTAATTATGGAGCTAGATTAAAGTGGGTTTTTAATTTCCTAATTCCTTTTTCCTTTTTTATGCTTATATTTATTCCAAGGCACTACCACTAAACCCACTTATTTGAAACAATTATTATTTTACCATTATTTACACAGGGGCCTCCATTCTTTTATACTGAATCTATTGCACATCTCAAATCTTTGCCATTCTAGGGCCTACAACTCTTTGGACTTTTATAATCCGAACTTCGATGTACAAAGCTGTTTTCCAAACTCTTTCCATGTGTTGATTCTTTCTAAAGAATGGATTTCTCTTTAGGTCTAGGGGTATATATACATATATAATATATTTATATTCTTAAAAATACAAATACGTTCATTCACTATCTACCTAGGAATCCTAAACCTAGGCTCTGATACCAAATATAACAACCCGAATTCCAGTGGGTCCGGAATTTCCGCAAAAATGCCAAAATCCAAGCCCATTGAAGCCAAAGTTGGGCATCTGGTATCCTGCAAATAGGCAAAGACAAATATATCAGAGCTAAGATAAATATCTCACAGCGGAACTGACTAAAATATAATAGTAAGTAAATACTCATCAAGATAATAACACTTTCTAAAAAGTGTCCTAAAGCTGGAAAGTCTCTGCCATCTACCTAACCTACAGGATGTTATGAGGAGGAGGTCAGAACTAAAGTTCTAGTGAATGGAAAAATTATACACTTCAAAGCTTAATTCTACATATACCGTTTTATTTCCATTTTTTATCATATTAGGTTTACTGGGTTTATAATACTCTCACCTCTAAGCGTGAATCATACCCATCTACTCCCTAGTAGATTAAAACCTAATAACTAATATATGTAGCTATATGCCTAATGACTGCATCAGTCCTTGGTACTACCCTTAGTACCTTCCGTATCCTCCTCGAAAAGGACTCCATTGTCTCGCTAATGGAGCGTACTGTAACTACATCTGCAAAGGATAGCTTCGTGAGGCCTACAATACAGATGTTCCATCGTCTACTATGAAAACGTAAAACTGCATCTGCACTAGCCTATACTAATTCTTGGACATCCACAATGTACCACACAGTGCGTACTTTGAGGACTATACGTAATCGTTCTGTCTACTCCTTGAATCCCGTCAACAAGGTCTACCTTGTACGGAACTCAGTCGGGGATTTTCTATATCTGTAAAGGACAACTTCGTTAGCCTACAATACAGATATTCTACTTGGTCTGTCTCTTTTCTCATCGTGGCTATGGCCCCGCGCTGCTACCCCTCAACTAATCGAAAGACCTCTAACGAGCTAAATGACTGTTCCCTACTGCAAACAATCTAAATATCTAATTGGCTGCGCCCCTCATCCAATGTCTTGATAGTGAAAGAATCGTTGGCCTGTTGGTTTACTCTAGTCTTTCCCGAACTCGCTCTTGGTTGATGATGGCTTGATCTCCGCATGCGACTATCCTTTTGGGTCCTACCTACTAAAACCTACTAGCAAGTCAGAGTACGGTGTCATACGAATATCCTACTCCATTCATCAACCTTTTGACTGCTTACAAAGGTCCGCTTCATTAGGCCTGCAATGCAAAAGTAGTCAAGGCATACTCTCTTGATGGAACACCTACAGACCTGCCTCCAGGGGTGCAACTGCATTAGGCCTACCCCAGAGGGCCATCCTAGAGTACCCTCATGTCCCGTTGAAGTCTCATACTTCCTTCTAGCCCAAATTAACTAAGTTGGATGTGTTATTTCTGTGATGAACCGCTTCATTAGGCTCTCCATCCTTTGGGCTGCTCCAAACGCATCTTACCATTTTATTAGACCCTAAGTCTAATCTTTTATTATGCGTTTAGTTTACTTTTCTAATTCCGTTGGCTACTTATTTACCCTAATCAGCATAAGCGTGTCCTAGCCTCACCTAACTATTGTGAGACCATCAGTTTCTGACTGAAAGGGAATGCTGTTGGTATGGACCTTTCTTCTATGTTTGCTTATTAACTTAGTGTAAGTTTTAAAATAAGCCTTTTCTGTTATCTCTAATTATAACCTATGTTATAATTATACTTGCAATTGTTACTTCTATATTCTTTTATAATCTACATGTTATAAATATAATTGCAAGTGTCTCTTTTCTATTCTAGTCTGTCTTCTTTTATTATGATATTGAATTCTCTTTAGTTCTCTTATATTATATGACAAACTTGGCTTGGGACTACGTACGACTGTCACAAATTTACTTATCATAATAACTGCTTTGCTTTTATTCTACTATCTGCACAGTAAATGCAGATCTAGGCACATTTCTGTTTATTGTTTATAGTCTTGTTAAATAATTAAGTTGATTTCTTTTTTAATTTCTTTAACTCTTCACTTTATTCTCTTTTATTCTAGGAAGTAATTCTATTCTATTTGGTTGGTTACAAAAACTGTGCTAAAAATCCATTTCCATATTTTAATACTAAATAATGCTATAAATAATAACTCGAAATTGCAAGATATTTCTTTTATTGTTTCTTTAACTATTGGGTAATGCAAAATACAGAAATGTCTCAATTTTACACTAATTCCTTTTTTCTTTCTTTTACTCTTGCAATTACGTTTATCGTTATTTTTGCAATATTAAACTATGGAAATGTATTCTTTTTTCTAAACAAACCAACTAATCTATTACTAACTTCCAAATCAAGTTTTTAGTTTTTCTCCTTTTTAATTTATTTCTCTCGTTTTAGCATAATTTACTGTATATTTCTAGCTTTTAGGCTTAAGCCTTTTTCTATAACTATTAAGCCTAATATTATTCATATTTAATTGGATTTCTTTCTTTCTTTTCCATATAAATAATAATTACATATAAGTTCTTATATAAAAGTTACGGTCTCAACATAAATAATTAACTGATTTAATTACTGAAGTAAATGCTGAATTAAAATATTTAACGGGAATCTAACGATAATATATCATAAACGTAAAAGATATATAATTTAAATTCACTGACCCGTCGTCCTTAGCTTTGCTCGTCCTTAGTTTTGCTCCATAGCCTTCCAGGATCCCCTTTTAAGGTGTCTAATATTTTTTATTAAGAAGATCTTCTCCCTAGAAATATTTTCTATTTAGGTTTCAGCCTCAGACAATGAACCAATTGGGAGAAAATCTGATTGTGAGAAAATAGCTAGGTCTATGGTTCTATTTATAGGGGTGTTTAGGGATCTCAAACCATCGAATTTTAGGATTGAATCTGGTGCAACCATGTTACAGGCTTGTTGTGGATCGTTGGATTTAGAAACCAACGTTTGAGATTGCACAAAAATTGAATTAAATAGGCTCGGCATGTTCTTGGACGAATTCACGTCCAGGGGAAAACGCGGGTCGACCTGTGTTCATCAGGGGTTGACCTTAGGGTCGACCCTTGTGCACTATGGGTCGACCCATGGGCCTTATTTTTTTTCGTTCTTTTGATTTTCGTTTCTCTCGTAACTTCTTCGTATTAACTCCGATTTCGACAAGTTATATATGGAAATTGATCAGAAAATCGCTACAAACATAATGGTATAAGTTTCGAGGCCATATTCTGAAAATTCACAAATGTTTATTTTCATTGTTTAGCGTTATTTGATTGTTTAATTATCTAAAAATGTGGGGTGTTACATTCCCTGTGGAACTAGACAAGATGAGCGTGGTCTGACCGTTCATTTGATAACTCTCGTTTATAACCCAATGGATGGGATACATAATGAGGAACGGATGTGACTCGACCATTTGGTGATCAAGTAAATCCCGCCGAAGATGGGATTGAAATAAAATAAGAGCGATCATGACACGACCAATCGCTCGCTAAACCGAACTCTGGACCTTGGGGGGCAAATCAATCAATTAAGGAAAGTATGACCCGACTGCTCTCTGAAATAACTCTAAGGCCCCAAAGTGAGGACTGGAGTATAAACATAAATCGGGTGTGAATCGACTACCCGTGAACTAACTCTAAGTCCATAGAGTGCAGATTAGAGTATAAACATAAATCGGGTGTAAATCGACTACCTACGAACTATCTCTAAGTCCCTAGAGTGCGGACTAGAGTATAAACATAAATTGGGTGTGAATCGACCATCTGCTAACCAACTCTTATCCCTAGAGAGTGGATATGAGTATAAACAAATAGATGAGCGCGGTTCGACCACCCACTATTCCATAAACTCCGGCCAGACACCGACAGGAGGAGTACAAACTCGCTAAGGATGGAGTTCGACCATCCACTATCTAACTCCCCTAACCTGAGACCGCGGGCAGGAGTATAATTACTCAAAACACCAAATTCGACGGCGTAACACTAAGACTCGAGCCCATTGTTTGATGCGACTCAAGGCCACAACCACATGGAGACTTTAGGATAGAGTTAGTGGATTGTTATCAGTATTAACGAACAACGAAATACAAGTACATTGAATGGAAAGTAATAGTTCAACTACATAAATAATAGTTTACACGAGATCTCAACAGAAAATAAAAACTTTTACTCACATGATAAGCTTCAAAATTGTGGTACAAGTTTATTCAAAAAATCGAGGGTCGTTCTCGTACAACCACAGCCAACAAAGAAAAAAACAACTGTACAAACTATGTACACACTGAGCCGAAGCAACGGTTGTTTCATTTGTCTTCTCTCCATTTTTGATTTCTCGGGAGTGCGAACTTCCGCTTGTTTTTTTCCTTGATCCTTTACCGCCCTTGGAATGAGAGCATTCAAAGCTTGGAGGGAGTTCTTTGGGAATCGACCCACTGGGTGGAATGACTTGTAGTGGGATAAGATTTGGATCATCAATGTCCATCTCGATGGGCTCAGCTTTGGCTTTTCTCTTCAGCAACTCCTCCTGATCAATGCGCTCCTTCAAGCCGATCTCATCAGTTTTTTCGGAGGCACCGGTAATCACAACATCATCATATTCATCCACCAGCAGCGGATCTTCAGCCTTATCATCGTTGAGTGCTCCGATGGCTTGAGCATCGGGTCCCGAAACATCGGTGGCCGTCAGAATCTCTGTTAATATCGCTTTTTCTTCCATGGCGGCGTCACTTTTAGGAGTTTGGCTGAGACCCGGAAGGCCCGTGAATTTTTCAAAACAAGGAGATAAGCCTAAAACCATTGGGCATGAAGAACGAAACCTCTCAAAAAGTGGAGAGTAAAGTGGAATACGTGCATCCTGTTGGTTCTCGGTTGTCGTCAGAGTGCCCCCTTCCAGAATAGGGGTTAGCACTTCAGATTGGTAACCGGGTTTATCTGGATTGTAGCTCAAATCTTGCCCCGGGCCAAAAGAAACTTATGCTCCAGCCACTTGGAAAGAAGTAGGGCCCTTGGGATCAGACTCTGAGGATTCAACAATATTTTTCCCTTTATCGGAAGATGCTAAAATGTCTAAATATCGGAGTCTCGTGGCAGCAAGATCTACGGGTTCATTTCCACGAAGGATCTCCCACACTAATTTCTCTTTATCTAACTTGGCTTCACCCAGCTCCCTCTTTTTCATCTCGACAATATACTTCCAGGCTTCGGCGAGTGACTTAAGATAACCTTCACTGAGAAAGCTCAAGTCGTGGTGGATGAGGACTTTAGCATTGTTTTTGATGATCAGGGGATCAAACATGTCCTTAATTTCATTCCGACCGGACTCTTTAGCATCCTCCACCTGGGCTTCAATTTGTTCTATCATCTCCTTGCGGCCTGCCTCTCTCGCCTCTTCTTTTAGGGCTTCTATTTTAGCAAGTTGCTTGTCAAGTTTGATTTTTAGACTCCTGCCTTCAATAACTTCTTCGCAATATCTCTGTCATTCTTCTTGAGCCTCGATATTTTCTTCCCTTTTTTTCCTAAGTAGCTCTTCAAGCTCCTCAATGCGACGAGCCAAGATATCTTTCTCATTTTGCAAGGAATCCTTTTCTAGAGAGAGTGCGCCACTGCGATTGAGGGCAGCATCAAGTTCCTTCTTATAGGAAGCTTCCAAACGACTCACTGCCTCAGACATTTCCTTGGCACTCTTTTCTTCCTCAGTTAGTTTTGTTGTCAACTCCGATATCTCATTATCTTGGTGCTCGATTATATCTTTATCATGGATCGCCTCTAGCTTGAGATGATCTATTTCATGTTATCTCTCAATTGACACCTCGAAGATCTTTTCCGCTAAGTGCTGGAATGACTCATACTGCACGAAACATCGTTAACGCATGCAAGAGAGCTTACTTTGGCATGCCCCAAGATCCTATGAATTGAGGGAAGGAACTTAAGCCCATCAAAACAGTTTTTGGGAAAGTGGCCTTAAGTTCGGCAAATTTCTCTACTGTGGAAGTATCAGGAGCAGTGGTCGGCAAAGATGGATCGGAGGTGGCAATTGGATGCTTGCTCGATCCGCGGTCACGAGATTGCCTGGAGTTGGAAGAACCAGAGTACTTCTTGTGTGATACGGCAATTTGAGGTCTTTGGAAGGAAGTCTGATCTCCACTATAAAAAGAAGATTGGGCTGCTCTTCCTGGTTGAAGACTGAGGCTAAGACTTACGCTTGGAAGAAGAAGATTCCCATGAATGACGACTTTTTTCCCGCCCGTCATCTCTTTCCCTACGCCTGCCTGATTCTGAGTCACGGCTAGATCCATAATGCATTGAAGAGCCCCTTAGGCGATCAAAAGCTCGAGACTGAGTCATTGCACCTACAAAGACCAAACGAAAATGTATAAGTAACCATTATACAAAAGATAGATGAAGAGTGTGTAGTGGAGTGCATGTGATTGTAAGTGTCCTAGTGTCCCTCCTTAATGGACCAGTAGTTGTGGCCTTGCTTATAGGCGTTTTCTCTCCTCTGTCGGTAGGAAAAATGCCATCACCACTCCTGGAGGGAGAATTGGGTCCCTCGATATTGATGTTTGGGAAGTCATAAGTCATATTGTCATCGTGGATCTGGAGATTTGAAAATCCTTTCATTTAACTTTCTAAGTGTTGGGAAGATGACTCCTCGTCAACAGAAGTGATAACAAATACTGGATCATTAGTAGTTTTTCTTCCGTGAAGTTTATATGCCAGTTTCTTCCTTATCTTAGTTGGCGTTTGGGATTGTGTGCCTTGTGACGGTTCGACCATAGGCGCCTTGCCTGGGCCTGCATCAGCGTCGCCAGGCTTATTGGTCCAGGCATCCTTAATTTCGCCTTCTTCAAACGTCATCTTGAGTCCCCCCGACAGGGGGCACGACAGAGTTGTTGACATCCCCTTCTTGCTCTCCAATGTTTCTCAGTGATGCAACACTTCCAAAGAGCCCGATGCTATGACTCCCTTCTAGTAGCTCAAATAGAGATAATATCTCGTTAGTTACGAGAAGTCTAATGTCATTGTCTTTGACAGGGATGGCACGAATTGCGAAGATCGCTCTTAAGAAACTATTGCCCTTTGGATGTCGGTGGACACTTATTGATATTCAGAATGTTAATTGATCCAAAATATGACTCGGATTAAAGAATTTGAAGGTAAAGCGAAGACGACACTTACGTCCTTCCAACCATTACCTTGCAAAGCTAGGCAGACGTCGACCGTAGAACCATTCATGTTTGAAAAGGGTAAGTTTGTTCCAAGCACTGGTTAAGACTAGGCAGTTAGGTGAAGGCTTGAGAAAGACATAGGAAGGACTTCCTAACCACCGTTTAAAGTTATAAATGAAACTTATGTCCTTAGGAGTCAGTGGGAGAAACAAAACGCTCATGAATAGTAGAGAAGTTCCATGGAGAAAAGCATAGCTGTTCGGGTGAAGTTGAGTGAGAGTTATTCCAAGATATCTTAGCATTTCCAAAATAAAAGAATTGAAGGGTGGCATGCACCCAGCCCAACACATGAATTTGTTGCATGTTGTGTACCCCTTCAGGGGCAAGTGAGTTCTGTCATTTATCGAAGGAGCCCAGACATCTTCAAATGGAATCTCGTTTCTGGAACATAGCCTACGAAAGGCAGCCTCACCAATTCGGGAGGCTTGAGAATCTATCGGGTTATCTAAGAGAATAGTGCCTTGTACTGCGTCGAGCGTAGGACTTACATCCTCCACTAAAAGGACGTGAACATTAGAAAAAAGGCCGACTAATGGGCCAGAAACTTCCGTTTTTTCAGTCTGATGACCAGGAGAACGCCTGCCAGATATAGTCGCA
Organism: Allium fistulosum; assembly: GCA_030737815.1. NCBI lineage: Eukaryota > Viridiplantae > Streptophyta > Magnoliopsida > Asparagales > Amaryllidaceae > Allium > Allium fistulosum. The sequence continues at coordinate 590,195,461 of CM060905.1, read as the reverse complement.
GAACTCGACTTTGCTTAAGGATTGCTATGATGCGAGGCTGGTCCAGAAGACATTGCAGCTAAACACTCTGAGCATTCGAAGTCCATGTTAACTATACTTAGTAGACAACCGAGTTTAGAAAAGTTTACCTATTCCACCCGTGCTAAGTGTGAGCTAGTGCGGTGTAGCATATAACAGAAATAAACAGCTTTAAATAAAAAAATGAAGTTAAATGACGGGACTTTGGATTTCGACCAAAGTGACCGTCATCACTGACTGTCTCAACTGGCGAAGAGATTGATCGGTTGCAAAAGCTTTGGGATCGACTATCTGCATATCAAAGTGTTAAATCTATTATTCAGGTCCTTGTATTAAGTTTTAGTTCATGTTGAAAGTTCCAAGGATTTGATTGTTCAATCTCAAGTTCAATAGTGAATATGCAAGTCCTTTTGTTTATAGTTGCCATATGTTCAAGTTCATTGAGATGGAAGTGTTATTGACGCAGCGGATATTACAAAAACAATGTAGATCGTTGAATGTAGTAATCGATGGATTGGAAGATACTGAATTGCCTGAATTCGTTGATCCGAAGATGCCGAACTCTAGCTATCCCGAACTCGTTGATCGCGCACGATACCGGGTTCAAAGATCTTCAATTCTTCGAGCGTTGATCTAGCGCACTAGATTCCGCGAATCGGCTTCTACAATCGTTGAATCGAGCGCACTCGATTATCCGAAAGAGGAGATAGGAGATTACACTCAACTACCAATTTAGATGAAAGCACACAGCAATCAAAAGAGAATTTTATTCAAAAATCAACAACCTTTACAAATGACTCACACGGCCTATTTATAGGCGTTACAATTTTCAACAGAAATTTCAAAAAAAATTACAAGTACTTAGGTCGTGAACGACCTACGACCTATAATGGTGCGACCTATAAAACCCAGCGACTTAGTATAGGTCGTTAACGACCTAACAGTTCACATTACAATACAATCGCATATTACAACCAACATACAAAACAACATACGACTTACACCACTTAGGTCGTACACGACTTATAACCTTCGACCCTAAAATACAATACAACAAACAACAGGCGACTCAACTTAAGTCGGTAACGACTTATACACATCCCAGCAGCATCTTCACACGGTTTAAGAATCAATGGCTCAGATCTAAGCGGCATAACCATCTTCGGCTACAAGCTTCAGCGACTTAAGAACATACGGCATTCCAGATCAACGACTTGAGGAAATCAATGGCAGGGATTAACTCGCAGAAGAATCAACGGCATCCAGAGCTTTGCGACCTAAAAGATAAGTTGTTCCAGAAACTTCGCGACCTAAGTCTCGCGACCTAAATCCTCGCGACCTAACTCCCCAGATCACCCCGCGACCTATCTTAAGTCGTGAATGTTTCCTGCGACCTAGCATAGGTCGTGATTTGTTAGGTCGTAGCACTTTGTTAGCTCGTTCCAGCGACCTATTTTCCAACTCGTTAAGTCGTACACGAGTTAACTGGTTAAGTCCTTCTTGCGACCTATCTTCTGACTCTCTAAGTCGTATACGAGTTAAAAACATGTTAGGTCGTTCCAGTATCTCGTTAGTTTGCAAATCTTCGGTAGGTCGTTGGAGCGACCTAAAGGCCTCGTTAGGTCGTATGCGACCTAACACTTCACCAACTTGGACTGTGCCGCTCTTTAGCTCGCTTAGCGACTTATCATAGGTCGCTAAACCACTCTTCCCAGCATCACTCGCTCCCTCCTCTAACTTGTTAGGTCGTGAGCGACCTACAAACTCCTTAGGTCGTGAGCGACCTAAGCCTTTAACATTCTACGCTGCATCATCCTCCCCAGGTTGAGAAAAATTCGACCTCGAATTTGCATCCTCTTTTTCCACAACAGACTCATCCCCATGATATGGTATAAGATGTTTAACATTGAACACGTCAGAAGTGTACACATCCTCCGGCAGCTTCAACTTATAAGCATTTTCATTAATTCGTTTTACGACTTCCACAGGACCAATTTTTCTGGCTTTTAACTTGTTATAAGCGCATACTGGAAAACGATCCTTTGTTAACACTGCATAAACTAAATCACCTTCGTTAAATTCAACACTTCTTCGTTTCAAATCTGCAGATTGTTTATACTTCTCATTTGCTTTCTCCAATCGTTCTTGAACGATTTTATGACATTCCGTTAGCCCTTCAACAAAATCAGCAGCTTTTTTAATTGTCCCCTTTGAGTGTGGTATTACCGTTAAATCCAACGGCCCTTTCGGTAAGCTCGAATAAACAATCTGGAATGGACTGAACCCAATACTTCGATTCACAGCATGATTATGGGCAAACTCTGTCTGGCATAACTTCATATCCCAACTCTTCAGATTATCTTGAACAAGACACCTCAGCAAATTTCCCAATGATCTGTTAACAACCTCGGTCTGTCCATCCGTTTGCGGATGATAAGCACTACTAAATTTCAGCTTCGTTCCCACCATTTTCCACAAACTCAACCAAAAATGACTCAGAAATCGAGTATCTCTATCCGACACAATAGATTCTGGCAATCCATGAAGTTGATAGATCTCCTTGAAAAACAACTAAGCAACATGAACAGCATCCGCCGTCTTCTTACAAGCAATAAAATGTGCCATTTTCGAAAATCTGTCCACCACAACGAATATAGAATCATTTCTCCTTTGAGTTCTAGGCAAACCCAAAACAAAATCCATACTGATATCCACCCATGGTTTTACAGGCACGGGTAACGGCATATATAACCCAGCATTAGTCGCAGTTCCTTTCGAAACCTGACAAATATGACAACGCTCCACAAACTTCTCTACCTCTTTCCTCATTGATGGCCAAAAGTAAGATTGTGAAATCAACTGTAATGTACGGTCTCTCCCAACATGTCCTTCTTCATGTAGCTCTTTTACAATCTTCATTCTCAAACTACAATCAGGTATACACAATCGATTTCCTTTAAAAAGAAAACCATCAACCATCATAAACTCATCAGTCCTCCTTTCATTGTCCCTTTCAACAAATTTCTTAAAATAAGAGTCTTCTGCAATCTGCTCCGGCAATAATTCAAACCCAGTCACCTCAACTTTCATTGTCGTCAACAAATGACTCCTCCTACTTAAAGCATCAGCCACTCGATTCGTCACCCCTGACTTGTGTTTAACAACGAAAGTAAACTGTTGCAGATTTGCAATCCACGATGCATGTCTCGCTGAAATCTTGTCTTGCCCTTGCAAATGCTTCAATGCTTCATGATCAGTATACAGAACAAACTCTTTCTGAAATAGATAATGTCTCCAGTGTTTAATAGATTGCACAACAGCATAAAATTCCACATCATATGTACTGTATCGCATCTTCGCTCCTGACAACTTCTCACTGAAATATGCAATAGGACGACCACTTTGACTCAACACTCCCCCAATCCCAACCTTGGATGCATCAGTATGTAGTTCAAACACTAGCTGAAAATCAGGTAATGCTAGGATTGGTGCTGTCGTCAACAATCCTTTGATTCGTTTAAAAGCAACTCCTGCTTCCTCCGTCCATGTAAACTGTTTACCCTTCATACAATCAGTCACAGGCGCCATCACACTACTAAAGTGTGGAATAAACCTCCGATAAAATGAAGCCAACCCGTGAAAACTACGAACTTCCGTTATCGTCTTGGGCTGTGGCCAATCTCTAATCGCTTCGACTTTACTTTGGTCAACCTGTATTCCTTCTTCCGATACAACATACCCCAGAAATAAAACACTATGCGTCATGAACACGCATTTCTTTGTAGCAGCATAGAATTGTTCTTCACGAAGAATAACTAACACTTTCTTCAAATGTTGAACATGCTCTTCTGTACTCGCACTGTAGATCAGAATATCATCGAAATAAACCACCACAAATTTTCCAATGTACGGTCTGAAAATTTGATTCATCACCCTCATGAATGTACTTGGTGCATTCGATAGACCAAACGGCATTACTAGCCATTCATACAAGCCTTCCCTCGTCTTGAATGCTGTCTTCCATTCATCCCCTGGTCTAATGCGAATCTGATGATAACCGCTCTTCAAGTCAATCTTAGAAAAGATTACGGACCCACTGATTTGATCCAATAAATCATCAAGCCTCGGCATCGGAAATCTGTATCTGACTGTGATCTTATTCAATGCTCTACTATCTGTGCACATCCTCCACGTTCCATCCTTTTTGGGTACCAATAAAGCTGGTACAGCACAAGGACTTAAACTCTCCTGCACACGCCCCTGTTCAAGCAATTCTTCCACTTGCCTCCGCAACTCTTCATGTTCCTTCGGACTCATTCGATAATGTGGTCTGTGAGGTAATACAGCTCCTGGAACAAGATCTATCTGATGTTGTATATCCCTTAACGGTGGCAATTCTGTTGGTAACTCCTCTGGAAATACATCGTCAAATTCTTTCAAAACTGGTTTAACTTCTTCTGGAATTTCAACCTCTTCACTGCTCTCTCGTCCAATCAACAAGAATACTTCCGGCTCTTCCTCAACTTCTTTAACAAACTCCTTCAGAGATAATAAGGTTTTCAACTCTTCAATCTCTTCTGACTTACTTTCTCCCAGTTGTCTCTTCTTTGGAACTAAGATAATCTTCGTGCCTTTAAACATAAAACTGTAGCTATTGGTCCGTCCGTCATGCTGTACTGCTCGATCATACTGCCATGGTCTTCCCAATAATAAGTGGCAAACATCCATCTCTACTACATCACAACAGATTTCGTCTTTGTATTTCTTCCCAATAGAGAATGGAACACGTACTCGTCTATCCACTTTCACTTCTCCTCCTTTTCTCAACCATGCCAACTTGTAGGGATTCGGATGTTTCTCTGTCTTCAATTTCAACTTTGTCACAACTTCGGTTGAAACAATATTGTCACAGCTTCCTGCGTCCATCACAAACTTACACACCTTCCCCAGAATAGTACATGTCGACTGAAAGATATTACTCCTCAACCAACTAGCTTCCTCCTGCTTCGGTGTCAAACATGATCTCCTCAGCATTAGATTACAACCTTCATCCCCTGACGCAATATCCTGCTCATCCTCCTCAACTGGACTAGAACAATCTCCATCAACATCCTCATCGTCAACTTCTGCAATCATGCTTCTCTTCTTTGGCTTTGGACACTCACTGCTTTTATGACCCAATTCCTGACAATTGTAACATTTGAAACCATTGTTAACCCTTGCCTTCTCAACCTCCTTCACCACTGGTCTACTGATAGGTTTAGAAACATTAGAACTCCCACTAACACCCTTCGCTTGATTGTTGGAATTAGTAAACACACCTCCCCCTCGTCGTCCCTGTTTCTCCCAAGCCAACGCTTTCTGATGTGCTTCCGCTACAGATCTAGGATCAAACATGTTAACCATATCCTGAATCTGCATTCGCAACCCCCCAACAAATCTGGCTATCAATTGTTCTTCTGTCTCCATAATATCATTCCTTGCTATCAGTTGGTAAAATTCGTCAGCATAGTCGTTCACAGATTTCGTTCCTTGTCTCAAATTTTGCAACCTCTGATACATAAGCGATTGATAATTGTAAGGTAAGAACGTTGCTTTCATCAATTTCTTCATCTTCTCCCAAGATTCAATCTTTGACTTTCCCATTCGTTCACGTGTAAGTTTGGTTTGCTGCCACCACGCCAAAGCTCTACCCCTCAACCTTGTAGCAACCAACTTCACTCTCCGATTTTCTGGAACTTCTTTGAAGTCAAAAATCTCTTCAACATTAGCTACCCAATATAGAAACTCCTCCGCTTGCATACCACCTTTGAATTCAGGAATTTCAGTCTTCATCCCCGTCTCCCACTTGTGATCATACTCAGAGTAATTTCTTCCTTGTCCTCGTCCTTGTCCTCGAACACTACCACCATCATACTCCTCTTCAAAATCAGATGTATATCGTTGTCTATCTCGTCCACCCACATCTCTACTACCATTACGTCTTCCACCATCATCCCTTCTATCTACATTCCTCCGTTCACGATCATTCACGTTCCTCCCACGCCCTTGATCATTTTCAACACTTCTGTCTCGATTGGAATGTGGCGAGACTCTACTACCCCCATGGTTAGATTCAGGTGATACCCTTCTCCGATTTTGATTCATCTCTGTCATAAGCTTCTCTAACCGACCAATCCCTTCGTTGAGCTTTTCACTAAAGTTTTCATTGATTCTTTGCTCCATCTCATCAGCCTCTTCTCTTCGATACAAAGCTTCAACGTTTTGATGACGATTTGCTCTTCTCGGTGGCATGATTGTAAATTGTACAAACTTCAACAAACTCAACTTCAAAAATTCAAATCTCTCCTTTGGCGCGCGCAAGCTTCACGACCCAAATACAAATCCGATCCTCCAAGCTTCAAAAATGAATGCAAATTCCCTCAACTAGCTCGGCCGTCTCAAACTTCTTCAAATTTCTTCAATTGATTGGCTCCAAGTCTCGATCTAGCTATGATTGGCTAGAACTTGCTCCGATACCAAAACTGACGCAGCGGATATTACAAAAACAATGTAGATCGTTGAATGTAGTAATCGATGGATTGGAAGATACTGAATTGCCTGAATTCGCTGATCCGAAGATGCCGAACTCTAGCTATCCCGAACTCGTTGATCGCGCACGATACCGGGTTCAAAGATCTTCAATTCTTCGAGCGTTGATCTAGCGCACTAAATTCCACGAATCGGCTTCTACAATCGTTGAATCAAGCGCACTCGATTATCCGAAAGAGGAGATAGGAGATTACACTCAACTACCAATTTAGATGAAAGCACACAGCAATCAAAAGAGAATTTTATTCAAAAATCAACAACCTTTACAAATGACTCACACGGCCTATTTATAGGCGCTACAATTTTCAACAGAAATTTAAAAAAAATTACAAGTACTTAGGTCGTGAACGACCTACGACCTATAATGGTGCGACCTATAAAACCCAGCGATTTAGTATAGGTCGTTAACGACCTAACAGTTCACATTACAATACAATCGCATATTACAACCAACATAGAAAACAACATACGACTTACACCACTTAGGTCGTACACGACTTATAACCTTCGACCCTAAAATACAATACAACAAACAACAGACGACTCAACTTAAGTCGGTAACGACTTATACACATCCCAGCAGCATCTTCACACGGTTTAAGAATCAATGGCTCAGATCTAAGCGGCATAACCATCTTCGGCTACAAGCTTCAACGACTTAAGAACATACGGCATTCCAGATCAACGACTTGAGGAAATCAATGGCAGGGATTAACTCGCAGAAGAATCAACGGCATCCAGAGCTTTGCGACCTAAAAGATAAGTTGTTCCAGAAACTTCGCGACCTAAGTCTCGCGACCTAAATCCTCGCGACCTAACTCCCCAGATCACCCCGCGACCTATCTTAAGTCGTGAATGTTTCCTGCGACCTAGCATAGGTCGTGATTTGTTAGGTCGTAGCACTTTGTTAGCTCGTTCCAGCGACCTATTTTCCAACTCGTTAAGTCGTACACGAGTTAACTGGTTAAGTCCTTCTTGCGACCTATCTTCTGACTCGCTAAGTCGTATACGAGTTAAAAACATGTTAGGTCGTTCCAGTATCTCGTTAGTTTGCAAATCTTCGGTAGGTCGTTGGAGCGACCTAAAGGCCTCGTTAGGTCGTATGCGACCTAACACTTCACCAACTTGGACTGTGCCGCTCTTTAGCTCGCTTAGCGACTTATCATAGGTCGCTAAACCACTCTTCCCAGCATCACTCGCTCCCTCCTCTAACTTGTTAGGTCGTGAGCGACCTACAAACTCCTTAGGTCGTGAGCGACCTAAGCCTTTAACATTCTGCGCTGCATCAGTTATTGATTGCTCCAAATTTTCAAGTTAAATTCGAAATCTAAGAATGAGCCAAGTACTTTCCGATCCCTATGTACCGACCCCTTTATGCCGATCCTATATGCCGATCCCTACCCTAGAGCATTACGATCGATCCCTCTCTCCAAACCCATTCTAATGATCCTTCTCCTTCTACAAATATATGTCGATCCCACCATGCCAACCCATTCCACTGATCCCTTTCCTTTTGCAATTTTTTCGATCCCTGTCCTTTGCTATTCCAACCTATCCCTCCTTCATCCAACAACACTGTTGATCCCTTTCTTTCCATAATTCTTATGCTATCCTTCAAAATATTCAAACCAAACCCTATGCCATCCGCTCTTCTTTACTTTCTTCCTTATCATCCTGCCGAGCCCTACTCCCTTCCACGTCTCGTCTTTCCCAAATAACTTTTGTCGTCAATCATTCACCACGTCACACACCAAATTACCACCGATGGATTAAGATCCATCGCCTCATCATAAAATCAAAAGCAAAAAATAGAAAGCTTACCCAAAAAAGTCAAAGACAAGCTGTGAGAAGAAAAAAGATAGGGTTATGTTTCGAATGGAAGGTGGAATGATGATCTAAAACTAGGAAGGAAGATAGATTTATTGATTAAAGCGATGGTCGAGTAGAAAGGAAGGGATCAGGTTTTCTTTTTCAAGGTAAAGGAGGATACGGTCATGGAAAGGTAAATGGGAAGGAGAGGGATGATTGAAAAGTGAGGAGAAAGAATGATAGCTTATATAAGGTATGAGGGTTCGGCACGCAAAACAAGGGAAGAGGATTCGGCATAAAAACGCCGAGCCTTAAAACATAAAGAGAGAAGGAGGTTTCGACTAGAAATATGGTGGGATCGGCATGGAATATATGGGACGAAGCAAAGGGAAAGAGTTCGACATAGAACATACCGACCCCTGTAAGAATGAAGAAAAGAGAGAAAGGGGTCGGTTAAGCATATGCCGATCCCTAAAAAACATGTAAAAAAAAGAGAGAATAGAGAGTGAGAGATTGACCATGAACATATACGCAAATGCATATAAGCATGAAAATTATAAAAAGCATGAACATACAAAATGCAACGAAAGTTGGTGACGACCCGTGAACGTACGAACATGTCCGGGAGACGTGTATACGAACGTGCACGTGTATGACCAAAGAACTAAAATTTTGAAATCGACAGAAATTAGAATCAACCTGAAGCCTTCAAGTTCGATGTTGGACCAAATAACCAAAGCTAGTTAGATTTGCGAAACCGGACTTACATATATTAACTGATGGAATATAGCCCTGGATTTATAACATTGGATATCGACCAAGCGTCATGTCGATTAATAAGAAATTCAGCACCTTGGAAAAATAATTTGACAAAGGGATAACAACTATTCAGGAAGCTAGATGGATTTCTTCCTGATGACTCTAACTTGCTTTAATTCAAAGTACGTCATGTTCATCATAAGACGTACTTAGAAGGCAAGTGTTATCCGACATTCTAGCCTGGCTATATTGAACTAATTACACGAGTTAGATTCGACTACCATTAAGGTCGTTGACTCCAGAGTGATGATTACGTGGCCTAGAAGTCAAGCAAGATGACAATATGAGGTCAGGGTTTAATTGAATTGGTAGATGTGCAAGGAAAAATGTTCGAAGTATGGAATATGGTTCAACGCATAGGAGGGATCAGTATATATTGGCTCCAACAAGAGGGATCAGCATGTTTCAGGGCATGAGGGCATTCTTATAAAAAATAATCAATATCTCGAGATCTACAGGTCCAATGCATATAAAACTTGGAGAGCATGAACAGGGCCCTAGAGAACCTACCTTATGGATCGTGCCTCAGAAGGACCAAGTTGAAGGGATCAATATACATCCCTAAGAAGGGATTGGCAGAAAGTTGCATGCAAGCCATGTTGAATCAAAGATCGGGCAATAACTCGAGCTCCACTGATCCAAATGACATGAAATTTTAAGAGTATACATATTTTTGCATGAGGAAGCCACCATAGAGATCGATTCCCAATATTCGACCAAAGAAGGAATCGGTACCGATCCCTCCTCTTTGGGAATTGTGCTTAGCTATCCCTTTAGCGAGCCCACATGGTTGTAAGGGTTTTATAGCTGAGTTTCTAGAGAGATAGTGGGCGACCTTCATCTATAAATATTGGCTTGAGGGGTCATTCTCAGGACTTTTGCAACGCTGTTGTTTGCTTTATATTCTTGTTAACTAAGAATTTTGATCCTATCTCTCTTGCACTCGGATTATAATGGAATCAATAAAGCAATTTATTCAAAGTGGATGTAAGCAAACAACGCCGAACCACTATAAATAGTGTGTGGGTGTTTTTTCTTTCAGTTTAATGCTGTTTCTTCATTATTATCCACTTTTTCCATTTTATTTTTTTATTTAATTCTCTTCAAAAAGTTTCTACTGGGTGTTTATGCCAATTTCTGGTGCAAATAGACATTAATTTTTTTTTCTTTTGGAATGACAATTTTAGGGAATGTCAACTTAGGTTTAGTTTGGAATAAATTCAAAAGATCATAAAGACTATTTGTCATAACAAATTTCAAAAGCTAAAACAGTCAACCTTTTTTCAATAAAGAAAGACGCTCATTATACATTATGCGTACGTGCAAAGCACGTACACACTGGTATATTCACTAGGGATACCCTCAAATGAAGATTTTGTAATTACATAAATACCCTTTTAAACGTTCTTTTTAATTGGGGGTAATTCTGTCATTTAGCTACATGTTTTGGCCACATATTATAAACGTGGGTTCTCACTAATTTTTCTCTTATCTTTCCTAAGATCACCTAACAAAAAAAATTAATCGTTCTTCAGTATCATCAAATTTTTAGTTTATACATGTATGATCTTACATAACAGTTTCTTCTTTTCTATTTCTCATCATCCATTTCTTAACTATATGGAATTCCATATTTTGTGTCAGGATAATAAAATCAGAGCACTACATAACATAATCAATGATGAGCTAAAAGAGTATGTCGATAGCCCTAAAGGAAAACAAATGCATGTGCCACAATATTCAATCACATTCTAAATTCAATTGGAAAATTCATACCATAAGATTAAGAGGGAGGATTTGATCCAAGATAATATAGCTCAGTGGTATCCATATGTCAGGAATAAAGGTGTCATGGTCATGTTTAGAGGTTTTTTATGCATGCCTCATGTTTGATGCTTTGTCTCATTGAGTTTATGTGTAGAAATTAATATTGGAATTTAGAGTGAAAGCAAACCATGCTTCATAAGAATCATAACATCATCGGTATGTTGATATCATATTGTAAACCCATATGCATAGCAAAACCTTTATTTGAAGCTTTAGAAATTACTAAAATACCCTTTCATCTTTCACGGTTTACAATTAAACAGTAAAGGGCACTTTTGTACTCTCTAGTCCATAATTGCATCTTTTCCATTATCTGTATGTCTTAATTCATCCCCAATTCAATGGCTTCTCCCTCTTCATCTTACATTTCTTCATTTATCTAAAGAATAAATCGTTTAAGAAAGAAAGATTTCAATCAAATATTTGAAAGTTTAAATCTCATCCCAATGCAATCCCTACGAAGCTCAGTCCATGGTTAACCCATGAAATTTTCCTTTACAAAATTTCTACAAAGCAACAAGACTGCAGCACAAGAATAAGATTTGAGGGTTAAGAAGCAAAAGGTTCCGCTGTTAAACGAAAAAGATAATAACCAATTCACTGTATGATTTTTTTTGTATGTTCAACCGAAAGGAATTCTACTAGTATATAACTTTAAGCAGATAATTTTAATATCTACCATTTGTTTCTTTATAATTTTTATTAAAAAGTATTGTGTGTAACATATCAAATGTCCCGTTTTTATAGTGTTTGATAATATTTATTCTGCTAGATAGTATGTTTCTTTAGAAAAAATGATTTTCATGTTCTTTACTTTTCCCTATGCAGAAAATCTGATTTTTATCTAGATATTTGTGTGTTAAAGGAAATGTTTATCTGTTTGCACCAAAAATGGTCACAAACACCCAGTTGTATGTGAAAGCACCAATTTCCAAAATTTAGATCTAAACAGAGAAATATAGAGTCACAGATCACAGAATAGATTGCAGAAAAGTAAACGAACACCCAAGTATTTTAGTGGTTTGGCGAACTCCGGCCTACGTCCACTCCAATAATCATTTATTTATACTGTAAGATTACAAGTACAGTTATTTTTTGCTTTAGAAAAATAATGGAGGAAGAGATATAAGTGATGAAGGAGAGACAGACGAAAAATCCTTTGCAATGAGCCAAGTCATGAGCTGTATTTATAGGTGAAGACGTACATGGATCGGGTTGAAATTTCGGCAGAAGAACCTCCATGCCCATATGACCTGACCGACAAAATTTGGGATCGATCGGACACCAAAAATAATTTAGGTCGATCATTCCATACTAAATCCAATGGGGCTACAATCGTTTTCATGGGGTCCCCCATGCCTCTTGTCCATGCTCCCAAAGTTTTGCGCCATTCCGACTTACAGTTTGTGGGATATTGATCGATCTTCGCCGTTTTGACTAGAAATTGGATCATAGAAGATCATTTCATGCTTTATCCTTTTATGCTACAATCAATCATGTGGGTACCTCATGATGTTAACTACTTGCTCTTCAAATTTCGTGCAATTCCGACGTACCATTTGTGAGATATCGCGTTTTTCGTAAAACTATGGATCATTATGCTGATTTGTACGATCGCTCGAATAACGATTGGTCTCTTTTCCAAGATTTCATCCTTTTGAGCTGCAATCGATCATGGGGGTGTTCCATGATGTAAGATACTTGCTTTCCAAATTTCATGCAATTCCGACGTACTGTTTGAGAGATATCGCATTTTCCGTAAAACTATTAATCGTTACGCTGATTTGTACGATCATTCCAATAACGATTGACCTCTTTTCCAAGATTTCATCCTTTTGAGATGTAATTGATCATGAGGATGCTCCATGATGTAAGCTACCTTCTCTCTAAATTTCGTGCAATTCCGATGTACCGTTTATGAGATATCAAATTTTCCGTAAAACTATGGATCGTTATGCTGATTTGTACGATCGTTCCAATAACAATCAACCTTTTTCCAAGATTTCATCCTTCTGAGCTCACTACAACAAAAAATACTTTTAATAGCATTTCAAAAACGCTATTGTAGGATTTAATAGCGTTTTAGAGAATGCTGTATAACGACATGCTATTATAGGTGCTGCACTTATCATAGCATTTTTGGGAACACTATCCAAAGTTCACAATTAACAGCATTTTGAAGAACGCCATCACTACAATTTTTCACTATATTACAACGGTGTAAAACCGTTATAAAAGATATATTACAACGGTGGAGCTACCGTCGTATTAGTAGAAGTTGTATTAGACTAAAAACTTTTAACAACGGTGTCTCGTAGTTGCATTTAACTATTGTCATAAATTCTATTACTACCTTTTCTAATAGTTGTAATATATTTTATTACAACTACAGTTTACTGTTGCGATTCAGACCCAGAAAATGCACCAATCACCAATTTGTCGAAAATAACCAATATACATTTGAAACTAAATCAAATTCATTCATAAATATTAATAATCATAGAATTCTAACAAAGTACAATACATACCCAACAAATAAATTTAAAGTAATCATTTGCATCACCATTCCAAAGTACAAAGACAACATTCCCACATAACCATTCCAAAGCACAACGGTACAAAACAAAATACATAAGAAAGATAAACTTTTGTATCACAAAAATGCATACCCTAAGGAAGTACACTAGTCGAAGACAACGAAGTCTTTATGCCTAGCCATGGTTGATCCAACAGCTTCTTCAATAGTATACATCTCTAAATTCGCCCTCCACAAGTAAGCTTCAGGATCCATTGCCACATGAACCCAAACTTTACAACCATCTAGTCCTAGTTTTTTAAAGTGCACCAAACAATCAGGATCAATGGATACAACCATTCCTTCTGCAATAGTTTACATTTTTTGGGCTCAATTTCAGCTTGAGTTGCATCCCGTTTAGGCTGTTCTTGAAGTGACAAATTGTTGCTCTCACGGTGTGACTGCAAAAAAAAATGATTTAGGAATACACTAGACTATTTTTCTCATATTTAGAAACAAATGTAATCCAAAATCTGAAATGCCCAACTTGTGTTTGTGCCACCTAAAAAGAGAAGTATACAGCTTGGTCTTAGTCTCTGTCAACCTCTAAAAGCCAATTCAGTTTCCAGTCGGGAAGAGTCAGTGTAATAAATGTAGATAGTTAATAATGTACAAAATGTTTTTTTGTAGTCAATGTGGATAGTTATGAATGACCTGCAGTTGCACGACTGACCCCTAAAATTTGACCCCTGTGCACACAGTTTTTGTTTATTTTGAATGTACACATTATATATGTGGGTGTATTTATATCTGTGTGCATGCATGTTTTCATGATAGAAGATATAAGACAAATAGATCTTTGTAACTTAAATAAGATAACGAATTGTAGAACCAATAAACGGTAGTAAGAAGATGCAATTGTGAAATAAACAATCTAAAGAAAGCTGAAATACATTTATGTCAACATCTATGCCAATTTTTTTTATCATTAACAGTACTGAATGGTGATATGTACTTCATATGTAATGCTCATTTAGTTATATATATATATATGTAATGTTCATATAAAATAAATGATCCTTGGAGGATTACTGACAGCACTCCGATAGCAATTTCAATTATAAAAGCAAAGGTTCCATAATTTTAGGGGAAAAACTATATACCGAATAGTAAATATATTTTTGATGCACATGTGAGTGTCCGAGCGAGAGACCAGTAAGAACATTTAGTGATGGAAATTGCAGACCTAATCGCACATTTCAAGAAAGAAACTGAAGCTTACCATTAGACTTCAAACTCAACAAATTATTTATCGTGCCTATGGAAGATTTTGATCATTTGGTACGTAGAAATCACTTGTTTTCTTAGCCTTTCAGTTTTTTTACATTGAATTTGCATGCAAAATTTACTTTTCATGTCCATCAGCTCCGACAGATTTCTGTGTTGTGGCTCCTTATTAATGAGGGATTGAATAAACAGATATCCTGAAGTGTGTGTGTGTTTGTCTCTATATATATAATTAAGTTGAAGCAATGTGAATTTTTTTTTGCTTTAAGGTAACATGAACGTAGATTTGAACCGGTAGCTAAAGATTGATCGCTTAGGATCAATTAGTTGAAAATTTTAATTACTCAACTTAGTGCTAAGTCATCCATAGTTTCATGTATTCTACTTTGTTTAGCTTGGTAACTTTAAAGCTTCGCCAGTTACAAATCCATTTAATCATTGAAAACCAATAAGAGTCCTCATTAAGACTCCGATGAGAAGGTTTGGAACATCAAGACATTTTTAATGCTTTTAATCAAAATTTTATGTTCCATGTTAACATTAAAATTGAAATTATTGTATCTGAAACCGACCAGAAGCACCAAAATAATAACTAAAACTATTTTTCAGCAAGATATGATACCTAATGCCTGCACTAACTCATCAATGAACCTGAGACGTTTGGTAAAAGCAGTTACTTAGGCATTGAAGATCATGTGACTACTAAAACTCAAACCCACACCACATTATCGAAAACTACCATCAGAAATTGACATAAAAATACCAGTTCACAATTATTAGAAAACTGATTTAGAAATGAAGAGTTGAGACCTATAGGTGGAGAGAGGGCATTAAAAATTAAAGAATAATACTACAACGCCCGGATTTGATGCACAAATTTAAGAAAAGGAAACAAATACTGAACTGATAGAAATGGTAACCGAGGCATATTATCATGAGGAGTCTTTGGATTTTCCTCATTAACTGCTTACTTTCCTTTCATATCCTGTAAAGAATGTATTGTTACATGAGCAACTAATAATTTGTAAGGACATGTCACATATTCATTAGCATAGCTAATTAACACTTATCATCATAATCGCAGTAAGCTTCTGTAATATAGCCTCCAAGCCATTAACTTGGTTTCACAGTGCATGTACTTCATGTAAATTTCCATGATAAATACGCAGCTGAGATGGTACAACTCCAAAACCTAGCCCTCTTACATGTCCGCCATGTTCCGGACCAAAAAGCTTAGACACTCCATCTTGATTAACCGATGTTGTTCCCCGAGAACTCTGACTCGGAGCATTATGCTCTTTTATCTTAGACTATAAATTCAAAAATAGCAAATATTAAGAAATTAAAAAAATACTATATTAACAATAACATAGAGCCATAGTCGCTTAATTTAAACTTATCCTTACTATGCAGTTGACAACAACTAAATTCAGGGGTTCTCCATTTTTCTGGTGTGGGCTTTGCACAACAATTCATCTCTACTGACATCGGATGTTGTGCTTTCCATTTTCTGCAAAGACAGCATAGAAGCTTAAGAACGTACAAGTTAAAGGAATATTTGCACATTTTACTACAAATATTTGCACTTTAAACCGCATTGTAGTTAAAGGAATTGCAAATATCCATAGCCCACATCTTGAAAGTGAAAATATTTGCATTTTGATGGAAACTAAAAACCGAGATGTTTATAAAATTTGTTTTTGAGTAAAGACAGATGTGTATTTAAAAGCTTAAAAAGAGTGTTTTATAAAAATTTCTAAAAAATATTTATAATACACTATATATTGCATAATTATTCTTTACAGCATGCAAACTCTACTTCTATATATTGGTCATTTTCTAAAAAAGAGTGTTTTTGATCACATTTATGTTTGTTTTGCAGCACCGCTAGTGCTGTCAATGTTCGAAGCACATTTCGAAGGCCTACGATTGGACTGCAAACAAGTCAGATAAATAGCAAATATCTTCCATACAATAAAAATAAAAACTCATTTCGAAGGCCTATGATTGAAATCAAAGGGACTATGAAAACAAATTTATGGATAATTCATAAGTGCAATACGGTACTATAGTGTAGGAACCAAAAAATGAATTTTCTGTAGCAGTTATCCCAACATTTTTGGCTGGTTAGCAATTTAAACCATGTAAACCATTCATAAAAACGTGGCATGATATTATAGCAACCAGGTGCAGCAAATATATGCAAGTTAAACATACTTTATACATCAAAAACCATGCAAAGTCAACCATGCATCAGGTTAACACAGCCTATGCATGGACGAAATAGTCTTACTACCTTATGACAAATATACGATGATTATCTTGAGAAAAAGCATGTTATCAATCAAAGAACTGTTTAGCGAAACATGTTCTAATACAAGGATTTCATAAGTCTCAACATTCATAGTGTTGCTAGTTCTACCCTACACTGTACATAGAAAATGGTAACTGATGCACTAGTGGATCCTAAACATGTGTTTCTTCTTAATTGAATAAATACATACAGCCTCAACATTCATCATACTTTGCTCCTTCGATATTCCAACAGGCTTGAGACAGTGAAATAATGGAACACGTAAAGGTTAGTACGGTCACAATTTGGGCGTATGTGGTGAAAATTTGATGCGAGTGGTTACGTTATGATTTTTGATGTAGGATAGAGTATCCTTTGGACTATCCATAAAAATGGTCAAAATCTCAATTTAAGTATAAAAATGCTCCTTAACGAGTTAATAAATTCCAGTGTTGTGGCTAAACACAATCTTCATTTCACAAGCATGCACATCATTCAGATAACTCAAATCATGTTTGATCTAATCAATGTCACCAATAGTTTGAACTACAACACCAGTTCTAGTTTTTTCTTCACTTTTCATTTTTATGAATACCGAAATATCTTTTTTTATCCCATTATTCCTACCAGTACAAAATTGTATATGTGGGAAATAAGTGAAGAATGTCTCTTTGTTGAGAAGAATTAAAGTTGTACTGTTAACTGCCAATTGTATTCCTCGTTTTCATTCCACTAAACTTGCTTCAAATGTAGAGAAAATGGATCCAAGTAAAAACACACAATTATCCATAGAAAATAACAACTTAGATTTTGAAGTTATTAATCCTTCGCCATCTTAAGTGATGATTTAATCAAGCACGTTCTCAGCTATTTGTTTATGCCATCACATATATCTTATTAGTTTATGTGGTTAACTTAGAAAATACTCTCAATAATCCCAAATATGAAAATGGTATTTTCACAATCCAATAAAGTAATAATACATATCTCAAAATTAAAAGCTTTATGAACGGCTTAATCAAATTCAATTCAAATAGCATGCAATTCCACAACATGTCTAGAAGTGGAAAAAATCATCCAAAATAGTAGTAGATGTTTATTTATGAGCAAAGAAACAATGAAAAACACTATTCAACTCAAAGAAAAATGTGATTTTCATGTACTATGTAGGTAGAAGTTTGCAAATAAAGTGCTATTTAAAAACAATGCTAAGTTAGATGTATTTACCATCATCAATTTACATCATGTTTAATTCATTGCGTCATTCTAAACACATAAAACATTGAAACAACCAACAATCTAAGATCAAAAAAATTCAACAAATTTATTGAACTAAATCTCCAAATTTTATTTTTTCTATAACGTGAAAAGTACGGTCATAAAAACAACAAAGTTGCAGGGAGAATTATTTCCACACATTCATATTAAATATTTCTTCTCTACCACCAAATTTGACATGTCAATTTATATAGCTTGACATTCACAAACAAAGAAACATAGCTCGTGTGTTGAGGTAAGTCACTATAATATGTTGTATTTATGAAAAAATTATTTAAAAGTTATAGTGTGTGTGTATGCATGCAAGAAAGAATTGATATTATTTAGCTAATACGTGTGAAAACTTGTACAAATCACAATACGAGGCTCATGTCAAAGTTTAAGAAATACAATACTCAGCTATATGTGTATGCACTCACCTACACACGTACAGAGATCAGTAGGTATAAAGAAACATATATTTAACTACAGTCATATAACATGAGTATATGTTGTACCTTTTTCCAGCTTCGAAAAGATAGCTTCAACTTATGTACGCAATGACACCAATCACTGATGACGAAGGAATAACTAAACCAAATGAAAACAGTCTGCATGAAAGATTAAGATAGCTTTGAAAACCATTGAAAATTGGGAGGACATTCATTTGGAGAAAGAAGTTATAATGTTGAACTCTCAACTTTCTGACAAACTGCAATATTCCTAAATTCAATTGCTGTGTATAATACTAACTGTAATCATAGTGCAGTTGCATAAGAACCACAAAACGTTTACACAGATGACCAAACCCAAAACACTATGAATGATCCAATACCACCTACATTTATTTGTATTGGTTTGTTTGTACAACGAAGATTTGTATAACTAAGTAAATTGTAACAAATAACTCTACATTTACTCTTACAAAGACCCAAGCATTTCACTATTACATCCATAACCACCAAACTATTTCGTAAGTTTTGCATTGACAGGAATTAATTATCAGTCATTAGCAGGGTACAAGGAAAAAAGGAAAGAAAATATTTTTTTGCATGGCAACAATAATTCATAGAAGCAATTCCGACAACAACGACATGCATGTAGGCCACTCCATAAAAATTATTACAAGCCAAGAGGAAAATGATTATTAAATCTACATTCCGTAAGGCTCTAACAGTGTGTAATTTTGGCATTAGTGTAAGACCTAGTTAATTCACATAATGGATGCTCTGAAGTCACAAACTCATATTAACAATGGTTTGTTCAAACCACATAGTCTTGTGCGGATAAGTAAAGTTATCAATTGTTACAGTAACTACTAAGATCCAAGCATTGCATTACCACATTCTTAACTGCCAACCCATTACAAGACTTATGCATTGACTGAAAGAATATTATCCGTAGGTGCGTTAAAAAAATAAAGCTAGTCATGAATTTTTGTTAAATAGGAACATGCTAGCAGGGGCGGATACATGCATATCTAAGAGGGGTCAGCTGACCCCCCTCAACTTTTCAAAAATTAAGTAACTGAAAATTTTAATCGTCTTTCAATATACAATTCTCGAATGTGTTTTTTACAAACTTATTTCAATTTCTATTCCATGTACATTATCTCAATTATGGCTGTTACAGTAACGGTAAATTTACCATTCCATACCATTACTAGTTACTCGGTTATCATTTTTGAGTGAGATCGGCATACCAGTTTAATCGGTATGGTAACGGTAAATTTGCAATTTTATATGATAAATCGTCGGTAACATTTTCTCAAAACCAGCGGTAACGGTAAATTTATCATTCAATTTATAACATAGGGATATTTATGTATAATATGCTTTTTATAGGTATTTAGAACCAAACGAATGATTAAATTTAGTTCTATAATTTAGGTTAAATAATGCTAACTACACTTATTTCATTTCTTATTGAAGTTTTTTATGAAGTAATAGTTTAGCTTGTATAAGGAAGCATCATTATAGTATAAAAACATGTTAAATTACCGACTTTTAGAAAAAACATGTTAAGTTAACGACTTTTAAAAAAGAGGATAAGTTACCATTACCAGTGTAACGATTACGAGTTTATCCGTATACCGGTCTTCGGTATACCAGCAAATAGGTAACGGTAATCAATTTTAGCTTAGCAGTAAAAATGTATGGTAACTGCATTTGCAAAAGGTAACGGTAACCATTACCATAACACTTCCAGTCCCAGAATGAAAATCACATGCCTCTTCATCTTTAACATATAAACCCTTGTTTTTTTCATTTATTTAAACAATCGTTCAAAATTAAAAAATTAAATTCTTTAAGCTATGTTACCCCTCCTCTGCTCAAATTATAGGTATTACTTAACAACTTCCTTGATCTTATAGCCTCCTCAATTTGTGTTTGTTAAGTTATTTATCTTATATTTCTTCATTGGTTTGTGATTATCTGTCGCTGATTTCCTTCAAATTTACCTCTAATTTAGTGTTTATTATAGAAAGTTGAAAAACTATAAATTATGAATTGAATGCTTATATAATGCTAATTTAATGCTGGTAGAATATCAATTGAATGCTAATTGAATGCAACTGAATGCTGATTGAATATCAATCGAATGTTAATTGAATATTGATTGACTTTGTTAACATCTGAAAATTTAAAATAGTTGCTTAATCTGGCTCATTTCTATTTTAATATTAGCATTGCTTAATTTGGCTTATTTTCGCTTTAGCATTCCAAAGTTGCATAATTTTTCTCAATTTCACTGAGAACATGTTTTTCTTATGATATTGTGGTACCTGAAAATCGACATTACACTTACACTTTGTGTCAGGGGGCCTGCCCCCTAGCTCAGGGTTGTTCCTGATGGTCCCGCTCTATCCTAAATCCTGGTTGCTCCGTGTCCCTGACTTTGGTTCTGGAATCCCTCTTTTCCAATTACTTCGTTCTCTCGATTCTACGCTCCAGCTTGTCCAATCTGCTGGAGTAGGTTCTACATCATTTTCTCCTGCCTTTTCAGCATCCCTTCCTGCATAGCCTCCATCATCATCACCATTTCGTCTCTAGCGATGAAAACTGAAATCTGATTAGCTCCTGAAGAAGCCTCCTGACTTCCTTCATGCTGACTCCTTTTCGCTCTTTGTCTCCTTGTTGATTGCTTCATCATAGCTTTCCAGATCCAAGTTCCTAAGCCTTCAAATCCAAAATCCTAGCTTTAGAATTCCTGAGTGCTAGCCTTCTCTGTGAGAGCACAAAAATATTTGCGCCAAAATTGGTCACAAACACCTAATTGCAGATGAAAGCACCAATTCACAATCTTAGATCACAGATAGACAAAATGTAGAGGATATAAATATGAAAAACACTCAAAGTTTGAAAGGAAAGCGGTAAAAAGACAGAGTTTATAGTGGTTCGGCGTTGTAGCCTACGTCCACTTTGAATGATTTGATGTTTATTGCTGATTGCTGACTGATTACAACAGTAAATAACTCTAACACTCAAGTTACAACGAAGATTCGACAGAGTAACAGCGTAGCAGATTCAAAAGGTCCATTTTCTATTGGCATTGGCGTGCTATTTATAGGTGTAGGTCTAAAATATCTGCCTTTGAACTTGGAATACTTCTTCTCACACATGGGTGGGCCCACGTGATCGATCAGAGGTCATATGGGAGCGATTGAGATCGATCCCCATCTCCTTCATATCGATCAAGATGGTGTCAGTTTGGGCCGAGATCGATCATGAGCGTTCTTCTGGTGGTATGTAAGCTACGGTGAAAATTTGAAGGCATTTGGACTTGTAGATCTCGAGTTATGATCGATCCAAAGTTGGTTTTGCAAGTGGCTGAAGAGTACGTATCGATCCATATTCGTCTCGCTCCTTCTGCGTATCGATTAGTTGTATAGCGATGACGTGGAGCGGTTGTTATAGGGAGATCCACTTTTTGTGCCGCATGACTGTTTCCTTTACCTGACCATGCCTCCTTCGTATCCATCAGTCGCCAAGCTCTTCGTATCGATCCTTATCTCGCTTCTTCGTATCGATGCTTCTTATTTGGTTTCGTATCGATGCCAGAAGTTTTCCCTTCATATCGATGCCTTGCTATTCTCTTCGTATCGATCAAGTGAGTGATCAATACGAAGTATGTCGCTGTTGCATGGATACGAACTGGAAGGTCTGGCAGGATGGATACCAGTTGATGTATGTGGGCTTATGGATACGAATTGGAAGGGGATCAATACGAAGTGGTAGGCGGGGTTTGATGGATACGAACTGATATGAATCATATGGATATCGATTAACCCATTGCTCTGACCCGAAGCAACTACCTTCTTGACCTGAAGTAAACCTATTGCTGACACGAAGTATGGTGCTTGGTGACTCGAAGTAGCTTGTTCCTCAACGACCCAAAGCGAACACTTCTTTGACCCGAAGTAACCCTTTTGAAAACCCGAAGTAAACATGGTGGTGACTCAAAGCAAACTCCAAACAACTTGAAGCGACTCGACTTTTGTCGAAACCATATTTTAAACATCTTGCGCTGTTCGTTCGTCAACTATGCTATATCCTGGTCTCGTAATCATGTTTATTATCTATGACAATCCAACTTCGATCATTATGCAGTCGAGTGGGTTAAGTCTGCATGTATGTTGCCTTGCTAAAAGGCGGGTTAATAGTATTCACCACCACGATCTGAATGTAATATTTTGATTTTAACTCCTAATTGTGTTTCCACTTCAGCTTTGTAAATTTTAATTTTATCACATGCCTCATCTTTAGTTTTCATTATATATACATAAGCATATCTAGTATAATCATCAATAAATGTGATATAGTATTGGTTACCACCATAGGTGATATGACCTTTTAAGTCATCCACATCACTATATACCAAATTAAGAAAATCAGTTTTCCTTTCTACAGATTTAAAATATATTTTCGTTGTATTTTTGCTTGAACACATATTTTACATTTAGAGATAGAATCGAAATCACAATCAGAAATTAATCCTAATTTTTATGGAAATTATAATTAACATGTCTAATCTACCATGCCATAAACTAAAAGAATCAACAATATAAGAAGAAAGATTTATTTATTAAATTCAACTTAATCATGCCGTTGAAAGAGTTTCCCTGTCCAATGAATTTGCCATTCTTGGACAACACTAATCTATCAGACTCATACACCATCTTGAATCCTCCTTTGTTAAGAAGATGTCCATAGACCAAATTCTTACATATGTCTGGTACATAAAATACATTGACTGGTTTAAGAACTTTTCCAGAGGTGAGTGGAAGTTCTACAGTACCTTTTCCCGTAACTTTGCCTGGAATCTTATTTGCTCCAGTAACTTCATTGCATTCTCCATTGTTTTCTTCATAAGTCATAAACAAACTACGGTCTTTGCAAATATGAATGGTTGCTCTAGTATCAAGCCACCAATCATTATCTATGCCACTAACGGAGAATGCCTTTTGCACTACAGTCAAAAGCGAGACTTCGACCACATTCACTTTTTATTGTTTCTTCCACAGACGGCAGTCTCGGGCTTGGTGGTCGGGCTTGTTACAAAAATAACAAGCATCTTTCTTTTTGTTGTTTTTGGGATGAATTTTTCCTTTTAAACCGCGTCTCATTTTTAGGCTTTAACTTGTCAGTTATTTCAACAGTATTTGCCTTAGAATGGGACTCAGTTTGAGGATTATCATCCAGTTTTCATTTATGAGAGTCCTTTTCAATACAAAGATGACGCTGTAAACCGTCTAAATCATAATTCGTTTCCACATGCTTCAATTTTTTCTTAAAATCGTTCCAAGAATTAGGAAGTCTAGAAATTATGACTCCAACAATAAAAGATTCAGAGAGATTTATGTTAACATCTTTAAGTTGATTCACCAACAATAAGATTTCACTTACTTGTCCTATATGGACTTATTGGCAACCATTTTGAAATCCATAAAATTGGAAATAAGAAATTTCTTGTTACTTGCCTCTGTTATGCGGTATTTGCTTTTCAGTGCAGTCCAAAGAGCCTTCGCAGTTTCCAAGGTCCTATGTGCGTTGTAGACAGAGGTAGACAGTACATTCAGAATGTGCCATCTACACAGAAAATCATCTTCTTTGTGCTTTGCACGTTTCGCTTTTAGAGCAGCATCATCTGTTGCAGTTTCCTTCGGTATTACCTCTAAGCAATCTTCCAAAATGTAGAACAATTTGATGGTGATAAGGAAGAAATTCATCATCTCTTGCCAACGAGTAAAATTATCTCCATCAAAACGCTCCAATCAAGTTAAGTGTCGATTCATGATTTGCAGGGCGCTTGAACTTTCTGTGGTTGAAAGATATTGTCTAAAATTTGTTGATGATTTGTGGTTCGAGACGAGAAAGATGACGATAATGTCGTACTTCTGACTTCAAGGATATAGAGTGTAGATTCTTGTAGACAATAGTTCAACCCACCGAGTACAAGCGGTTATCAAACTATCGACTTCAGGATTCAATGATGGCTTGGAACAGCATAACCAGATTCAAGATTTTTACGATCTTGATCTGGCGAAGAACACTTTATTATAGTTATGGTGATGGAAATTTGTAGAGAGTAGAATGGAGAAGAAGAGAACAGATTTGCAACGTTTCAACGTTTGCAACACCTTACAGACGTCGCAAAATTTGATTGTGATGGAAGTGTTGTGCAACACTTTCTGGCGTTGCAAAATGTGAAAGAAGGATAAGAATTATTGTTGTTTTTGTTGTTGAAATAGCAACATCTAGAGATGCATCTGTACAAACGGGTTATCAAACTATCGACTTCAGGATTTAATGAAGTCTTGGAACAGCGTAACCATATTCAAGATTTTTACGATCTTGATCTGGTCAAGAACACTTTATTATAGTTTATGGTGATGCAAATTTGTAGAGAGTAGAATGGAGAAGAAGAAGAGAGCAGATTTGCAACGTTTCAACGCCTCACGGCGTCACAAAATCTGGTTGTGATGAAAGTGTTGCAAAATGTAAAAAAACAAAATCCCAACAACAAAGCAAACATTTGAATGTCCAAAGGATCCAATCTTTTGATGAGGAATCTATATTGAAACAAATATAGTTTCATTTTTCCCAAGATATGGGACTATTATTCCTTCCCTCTTCCTCTCACTTTAAAACAAAAAAACTATGGAGGCAATATTGAAAATATCCAACACTGAATACATACGTTACAAAGTTCAGCAACAAGAAGCAACAATACAGTATTACAATATACTTTGAATTAATTATTATCAGCTTATTAACAGCAACAAGTTCAGCAACAAGCACAACAAGAAGTTCAGCAAACAAGCGACAATATGATCCAAAGTGACTAACTGATGCGAGGGAGTCTGAAATTGAAATAATTAAAAGTTGGATATCTGATTATTAACAGCAAGATAAATTTATATTCGGCATGTAATGCAATAATCATATGGTACCTCAGTAATATCAAATATTCCATGCTTCCCATTGAAACTTGCTTCATAAATTTATAATTTTCATTTCATTAATGTGCCATTAGCAATATGGATTTCTTTCATACGAGGCTTAAATTTTAAAATTGGCCAATCCAAGTAGGTACTCTGCTCCTTTTACTCCAAAATGTTATCCTTTCATACGAGGCATTAATAATACACTTTGCAGTAATGATTCAAGTCCAACAACAACGACAGTGATTATTTTGGCTAATGCACTTTGCATGGTCATTAATAACATTTCAGAAGTTCACAAACTACATTCAGCTAGTTACATGCATAGTAACAAAAATGAAAACTGAATACTTAACTGATACAGCTAGTAGCAGGATTACTAGGTGTGGAATCAGCACAAGATGTAGTGATAAGAACACTTACTCTACCTAAGAGGAATGGAGACAGTTGAGCCGTACAATATAACAGTAGCAGAGTTAACAGATAAGATATCTGAATAGAGAAATAAGCTTGGAGGAGCAGGAATGAAAGATGAAGGAATATTTATGCCTCCAGGTAAAGGAGGGGAAGGGAAGATTCCAAGCAATGTGATAGCTTGGAAACAAATATTCTATAGCGTATGACGCCGGGTGGGTTTTATCTGAAGGGTGCTGATGGGAATATTGCTAAGTCACTTAGGTCTTAAAGGGATGAGATTTTTGTACTGAGTTTGTACTTTTTACAGTGTTTTTGAGCTGATGAATAATGGTAGAGTTTTTGGTGATGTTTTTGTGTTTTGGAAAATGTGACTGCATGTATTTGCATTGAGTGTTTACATTTGTGTACATATAGGTACAAAAGTGCAATAAACATGGGAAGAGTCGTGTATTATGTATATGATACAAACGACTTTCAACGCTTGGTGTATACTGTATAGAGAAGTGTTTCATAGTATTTCCAACAGGACTGTTGAATCAAAACGATGGCCTGAGGTTGTCTGCAAAAAGATTCTCACAAAAAAAAATCTCAGGATAAGTTAATTCTACCTATTACTATTGATGATTTTATGGCTGACCTATTTAAAATTGATGATAATAGTTGTCTGATGGCTTTAATTCAGTTTTTTTTTTATATATTTTTTTATAGTTTCACTAGAATGAACTTGGAATGGACGTATTTAAAGCAATGGACAACAAGTTTAGAACTGGTAAAACGATTGTTCCAAAATGTCAACCACAAGTGTTGGTGACTGAATGTGTGTGCAAGCATTAAAATTCACTGTTATTCTTTTAGAGGGAACATAAAGTCAGAATTGGCATTTATTGATTAGGCTTGCTTTTTCTGAAGTGTTTTTAGCACCATATTTTGATTGGTCACCCGAACCAACAGCCTTAGCATATGCTCCTCTTTGGATTTCGTTTATAGCTGAACTTTGGATTTGGTCAGAATTTCATTGCCTAGCACGACTACTACAAGCTATATGATCAAAAAAATAAAAAGTAACAACAACAATAGTAGCAGCAGCAACAACAATAATAGTAATACCTTTCAGCAGTTAAGTATTAATAGTATTTGGGTTGGATATGAGGATTATGCTACTGATCATACCAAGGTTAGTATTTTAGAAATGCTCCATATTTAAATTTTTAGTTTTCACTTTGTATATTTCGATGTCTTGTATGATGCACTATTTCTGTATATACAGCTACATGGGAAAAAGAAAAAAAATATATGACTATAAGGTCAGATAAGAAGAGAATTCACTAGAGTAAAATTTTTAAAGTGACTAAACATATACCATTTTCCGTAATCCAAAAGCTTTATGTAGGAATATTTGAATGATAAACATTCACTAAACCTACAACAAATCTGAGAATCATTGATTTTTTTAAAAATAGCAAACTATCCTTTGTATGGATACAGTTCTCCATTAAATAAAAAGATGAACACGAATTTTTTAATAACATATATAAATAAAACTCTCTTGTTATAAGTTAAAACAAGGAGGCAGATCACATACCTTAATAAACCCAAAGCCATATCAAAAACACCGGCAAAGAAAGTAGCAGCAAAAGTCAACTGCAAGAACAAAGCTGGTTCTTGTACAGGAGAAACTTCTTTGGCCAGCATGAACCACAACAAAAGGGAAGGCACAGCAACCGTTCCAACTGCTATATCTTTTGAACTCCCCATCATAGCATAAACCAAGGGCGGCACAAAGCTCGAATCTACATGCATCATTCGCTATGAAAGAAATGTTGTAATATTTATTACTAATAGCTTTTGATAATACAAACTGATACATGTACAAAGCTATTTATACGAGTTTCGGCTATACAACAGTTTAACATAATTTGGGCCTAGTTGCTCCATGGGCTTCTCTGATGTTTGAACCCGCATTTGTATGTTGAGATAAAACAGCCGCATAACTTCAGATCTCTAATACCCCTCCTCAAAATTATCTAGGGTTTTCATTTTCTCCTCTTTCCTTCAAACGCCATCTTCAACCCTCAATTCAGTCTTCAATTTGAGAAAATTTTCAGATGAGAGTGGCTTGGTTAAGACATGTGCTCTCTAATAGATGGCTGCAAAGTGATTTACTTCCAGCTTTTACTTTAGAATATGTTCGCGCAAAATATACAGGTCGATTTTTCGATGTGTTTTGTACGCGAATGGAGGACTGGATTAGCGGCGAGAGATATGGTGCTGAGATTATCGCACCAGATGATGGGCTTCCTTGTAGATCTGATTCCTGGTTCATTTAATAGAGATTCGATCCACATGACTTCGGCTGTGGTGCTTGCTACAGATCTGTACTATACTTTAGTGCTAGATCGAGAGACGGTTGGTTGCTTTTTAGAGCACCAAGATATGAGATTTGTCCCCAGATAAATACAGTATCCAAATGTCGATCTTCGATCATCTGAGTCTGTAGCCCAGTTTGCATCAGAGTAAGCCTGAATATTTAACTCTTTGGATGACTTTAAGAATAATCCATGATTTTGCGTGCCGTTTAGATATCTCAGTATGCGTTCGACCGCTTTCCAGTGTTCGATCAAGGGCTTTTGCATGTATTGGCAAACTTTATTCACACTGAAACATATATCTGACATTGTTATAGTCACATATTGTAGTGCACCCACCACACTTCTGTACTGCTTGACATTGCTTATGGGTTCACCTTTGTCCTTAGACAGTTGTAAATTACTGACCATAGGAGTTGGTAGATGTTTGGCTTGATGCATATTGCTTTGATGAGAATCTCTGATATGTATTTCTTTTGGCTCATAAATAATTCTGTTTCAGATTTTCTTGTGATTTCGATGCCCAAAAAATAATTTAGATCCCCAAGATCTTTGGTTGAGAAGATCTGATCCAGATGTTGAATGGTACTATTGATCTCTTCATTATTGTTTCCTGTAATGATGATATCATCCACATATACAAGTATGTATGTTGTTTTCTGTTCACTTGTTTTTATATACAGTGAGTTGTCTGATCTTGTAGAATGGTATCCCAGTTTGACCAATACTTGTTTAAGTTTGTCATACCATACTCTTGGTGCCTGCTTGAGTCCATAGATAGCTTTGTGAAGTTTACACACTAGTTCTGTTTCTTTTCCTTGATTATATCCTCTAGGCTGCTCCATGTAAACTTGTTCCTGTAGCTCACCATTTAGAAATGCATTGTTTACATCCAATTGTCTTATTCTCCACTATTTATGTAATGCTATGGTCTATATGATTTTTATTGTAGTCGGCTTTACAACTGGAGAGAATGTTTCATTGAAATCAAATTCATATTGTTGAGTATACCCTTTTGCAACAAGTCTGGCTTTATATCTTGATATAGTCCCATCTCAGTTTCTTTAGATTTTGTAAGTCCATTTGCATGCAATGATGTTTTTGTGACTTGGTGGTGATACAAGGCTCTAAGGATCCAAGTTTGATTTCTTATTAATGCATTGTATTCTTCATCCATAACATGTCTCCATTCCTTATGTCCGACTGTCTCTTCATAAGTGTTTAGTTCACATTGACTCATTGATGCAGTATATATCTTTGGTTTGAAAATTCCACTTTTGGCTCTAGTGATCATACGATTATCTGTTCTAACAGGTATCTCCTCCTGATTTCTGTTGGTTTGATTGGATGATTATGAACATGATGACTGATTTTCATCATGTTTTGAATCTCCTACTAGGATGGAGTTGCCTTGAATTGACTGGATGAAGTGATCAGGAATGTCAGTTGCACTGTGACCTGATATGGTGTCAGATACTGTGAGTTGCTGTCCAGATGTTCCATGATCTTCCTTATCTCTCTCCTTAGTGATCTAGTCTGAGAGCACGTGTATGGATGGGATTGATACTCTTGGGTTGTATATCTTTTGTGTTGGCTTGATTTCTTATCTGCAAAAGGAAAGATTCTTTCATTAAACACAACATGTCTGGATATAAATAACTTACCATTGTTACTAAGACATCTGTAGCATTTTTTATTATTAGTATAGCCTAGAAAAGTATAAGGAGCAGACCAGAGACTTAGTTTGTGAGTGTTGTAGGGTCTAAAACAGGGGAAGCATAAGCACCCACATGCCTTCTGACTTTTATAGTCTGGTTTTACATTACATAGGACCTCTGTTGGACCTTTATGCTTTAATACCTTGGTTGGTAACCTATTAATCAGATATACTGATGTTGCAAATGCATTTGGCCAAAATTTCATAGGCATAGACCCCTGTGCTAATAAAGTCAGACCTGTCTCAGCAATATGTCTGTGCTTTCTTTCAACTATACCATTCTATTCTGAAGTGCAAGGGCAAGTTGTTCTGTGTATAAATAATCTTTAAACAGTTGTTGTTTGCACAAAAAATAGACAAACACCTCAAAGTCGTATGATTTAATAGATCTTATGTTGTTCTTAGTGATTTTGGAGATTTATGCAAATATATGAAAAGCAGGGGCTAAACTGTAAAAAGACACGCAAATTTATAGTGGTTCAGCCAGAATGTGCCTACGTCCACTTTATATGTTATTTCTCTTCTTCTCTTTTGATTACAAGTACAAAGCTTTGATACAAGTAAAAGAAAGTTGTTTGAAAGTTTCTTCCGTGCTTGAGCTCTCAAACTTGTCCCCCATTGTTGTACCCCTGCCCCTCTATTTATAGAGTGAGGCTGGGGGTAGGGGTCTTGGAAGTATATAGCAGCTGGTGGGCCTGGGCTGCTACAATCTGGCCTGGCAGTGCTCGGGCTCGGTAGGGCTTTGATTCGGTGGTTGGAGATGGAGCCTGGACCGGCACGAGTTGATTCGGTGGTTGGAGACGAAGTTTGGTCCGGCACTAGCTGGTTCGGTGGTTGGAGACGAAGTCTGGACCGGCACTAGCTGGTTCGGTGGTTGGAGATGGAGTCTGGATCGGCACTAGCTGGTTCGGTGGTTGGAGATGGAGTCTGGACCGGCACTAGCTGGTTCGGTGGTGAGAAAATAGCCCAACATTTGCCCCCCAAAGCGGGGCATATGCCAGCGTATGTCTCGCTTTGTTTTGGTTCGGTCATTCTTATCCGGTCCTTATGCCGAGTCTGTTGGTCCGGTAGTTCGCCTTCGACTATAAGTAGGGGATTAGGGCTTCCGATATTTCCTACCAAACACGACAGCCGAGCCAACTCCTCTTGCCGAATCAAAGTGTTTAGCAGAACCAAAGAACTTCTTTTCACCGAATCAGGTATCGATCTTATACTTTCCTACCGAATATGTTATTCACCGAATGGACTTGGGGGCTCTGAGTGCCGAATGAATTCACATACTTGTTTATTTTCGAATGAAACTGATACCGGATGGGTCTTTTACCGAATGAAGTCATACACTTGTCTATATCCGAATGAAAATGATACCGGATGGGACTTCTACCGAATGAAGTTATATACTTGTCTATATCCGAACGAAAATAACACCGGATGGGACTTCTACCGAATGAAGTTATATACTTGTCTATATTCGAACGAAAATGATACCGGATGGGACTTCTACCGAATGAAGTTATATACTTGTCTATATCCGAACGAAAATGATACCGGATGGGACTTCTACCGAATGATAATGGAAATTTGAGCATTTATGAGTGCAACTCTAGAACGCACACACTCGCTTCTTTACTTCCTTTAGTCTAACGACATTCTTCTTTGTGTCTGCAGATAATGTCTCGTAAAGCGGAAACTCGATCAGACAAGAAGAAATCCGGGGGCGAAGGAAGTTCCTCTGCCGTGCCCCCAGCTCAGCCGAATCCAGAACGTCACGGACCTGCCCCGAGATCACTAGTGGACGGGTACGGCCCTCAGGAACTTCTAAACTCCCCGCCCGATTGTTTTCCTAGCTTCCTTAAGGAAGAGCAGCTTGATGTCATCTCTCGCTCTTTCGGAATTGACAGGGCGCGAATGCTGTTGCCAGGGAAAGATGTTATGCCATACGACCCTCCTGAAGGGTTCTTTGCTTATAGCAGATACCACTGCATGTGTGGTGCCATTCCGCCTCTTAACGCCTGGGTAACCAGCTTCCTCACATATCTCAAGGTGGCCCCATTCCAGCTTCAACCCAACTCCTATGCTATACTGGTGAGCCTTTTCGTTATTTTCCAGAGGAAGTATGGTCGTGCCCCCTTCCAACCGGGAGATCCGGTACTTGTATAATCTGAGGGGCTATAAGAAGGGGTCTCCATACATTAGCCTGGAGTCGGCCGTGACCTTCAAACCGGTCTTGGATTTGTATTCTAAATTCAGCATGTTCAAGAAAGAGTGGTTCTTTGTCAGGGACGACTCCGTTTCAATTCGGCGCTTTACTTCTGGATGTAAGTTGATGCTTTTACTTATAATTTCCATTCTGATTGCGATGCTTCTTCTCATACTCTCTCATTTTTGCTAGCGACAGGTGGCTTTGCGATTGTGGAGACTGACCGCCTGGTTCAGACGGCGGTTGAGATAGAAGCTATTCTTGGGAAATATAGATCATCTGCCTTCCTGATCAGAAATGCGATCCTTCTAGAGTACAACTTAATCCTCCCACAGCAGTCAGTAGTTAAGCTGAGGGAGACGGCGGAGGAGAGGGCGGCTGCTCAGACCAAAGAAGGTGTCTTGGTGGAGAGTAGCAAGAGGAAACCTTTCACAAGACCTCCAGCTGTCGGAGGTAAGAAACTCAAGAAGTCGGACGGTCCCTCCCTCAGCAATTGTCCACTTACCCGGGAGGAGGAAGATATAGAGGAGGAAAAAGGCGAGGGTGGAGATGGTCGGGATGGTGACAAAGGTGGCGATGGCATTGGGGCCCTACTTCCTGGGCAAGCGGGCGAGATTCAGGAGTGGACGGATGATGCATTCCACCAGGCTTTCGAGGGGCTGGATGGAGATCCGGCTTTGGTAGAGAAAACCGGGAAGGCGGACAAGGCCGGGACTGGTGCAAGTGAGTCTTCTCCGACCATTCCAGCCAAGGTGGCTCCGACGACTCAAGGTGAACTCTTGACTCCTGCATGCTTCATTAATGATAGGGACTTAGGAATATTTTATGACCCACTCCCGTCCTGGAATGAAATTCAGGACTTATTGCAGTATCCTACTCCTCCCCAGGGTTTGTACAACCACAGCTGTGTTTCTTTTCCTTTTTTAACTTGTAATTTACCGCGTTTCTTGAATCATATAGTGATGTAAGTTTGTGACGCTTGTTCTTTATATCAGGAGCAGGCAAGACGTCCAAAGCCTCAGACCTTCGACACAGGCTTGAGCAATATAAGCTTTCCAAAACTTCTGCTAAGCCGAAGCCCTCGACCCAACGCTCCGGGGATGTAGTCGGCTACCGTCCTCTTCTTGGGGTCATCGAAGAGGGTATTCAGCAGAGGAAGAGGAGTCATCCTTTATCCGAACCTTCACCCGGTCCTCAGCTTCCGGCTCAGCCTCTTCATGATATCACTGAAGAGGGTAGCGAGTTTGCACCCTCTCCGCACCCGTCCAGAAACCCTTTCGTTACTCATATCGACCGTCCTGACTTGGCTCGTAATCCATTTGCGGGTCATCCTGATCTGGATCCAGGTTCCCACGACATTACCTTTGATGAGGTTACTGGTGAGCACCTTCTTCCCCGCAATCCCATGGTACGGGTGCTTGATGAAGCTAAGTCCTTAGATCTCGATTTACTCACTACTCGTATAGTCACTATGGGAGACGAGGCTAATATTGATCGGGTGGCGGAGGAGACCAAGAAGCTGATGGGGCATCATGCCCGGCTGGTTAAGGCCGGAGAGGAGATTGGGAGCGCCAATATCCGACTTCGATTGGTGGTTTCGGATCAGGCCAAACAGCTTGCGGATCAGGCTATTCAGATTTCTCAGCATGAGGCTGCTACTGGACGATTAAGGAAAACCATGGAAGAGGCCAGTCGGGTCGAATTGCGAAAAATGGAAGCTACTTGCAAAGAACGGATTGACATGGCTATTGCCACGGTGGACGAGGTTCGGAAAGCGGATCTTGAGCAGGTGGAGGAATTGTCCGGAAAACTTGAGGCTGCAGAGCTTGCTCAAGCTAAGTTGAGGGAGGAGATGGAGGCAATGCGGGGATCCCTTCTAACCGACTGCTCGAGATACCGATCGGAGAGAGATGCTGCCGTTAGGAGGTTGTTGGCTTCCGAGGCCCGGACGAGGGAGTTTGAGGAGAATGAGGGGATGATGGACGAAATGCTTCAGGATATGTACTTCCGAACCTGGAAGCAGGGCAACCTATCCTGGATGGATGATTATCCCCGGATCATGGCTAAGATCTATCTTCGGGCTTTGGAGGAGGCCAAGGCCGATGCGGATAAAGATGGTGGTGTGGCCTTCAGCATGGATGCGGTCACTGCCCAGTTTGCCAAGGAGGAGAAGGTGGCGGTGA
Source organism: Allium fistulosum (assembly GCA_030737815.1). Lineage (NCBI taxonomy): Eukaryota > Viridiplantae > Streptophyta > Magnoliopsida > Asparagales > Amaryllidaceae > Allium > Allium fistulosum. The sequence goes on along the minus strand of CM060905.1, from coordinate 590,160,718 downwards.
AGGAAGGTATGCGGTTGCTTACTGCTGAGGAGGTTGGCGTACAGGTAGAGGATGATGATCAGGATAGTCAGGAAGCAGGTGCTGGTAAGTCTCTCTTTTTAGTTTCTCCATCAACTTGGTTGCTTATTGCTAATGAGTCCTTTCTTTGACTGGACAGGGGGTCAACAGGACAAGGATAAAGCTCCACTACAGCCAGCCCCTTGATTATATCTGAAAAAACTCTTTTTGTGGGTTTGACAGGGTTAGGGTTGTATATGTTAGTCGAAAAAATAGTAAAGTAGCCTTTGTCTTATCTTTGTTATGGTCATTCAAAACCTTTGGTTGTTTGCCACATGTAATAAATAGTCTTATTTTTGACGTGTAATTCTTTAACTTGGGCTGATTTTCTTGAATGTTTGTTGCTTTTTCGACATGTTGTAGGAGAAATATAGCTATGCGTATTCTTGCAATTGAGTTGTGTTTGATGTCAGGTTTTGGTTTTAAAACATAATTTCATGACTTGTAATATTAGTGTGTGGTGTGAACAAATTATAGTCATGCATTTGTACATAAAGGAGGAAAATACCGCCTTTCATGTTATGTTTGTAGATGGCAGTTTCGAACATCTTGTATGACTGAGCATGGAAAGTAGTTGAATGCCCTGCCATCTGATTGTGGATCCACGCATCCATTGGCGAGTGTCTTCTACTCCGTATCCTGTACTTGATGGATTGTTATAGAGGATAGGAGGAAAGCTTTTTAAGTAAAATTGAAATATGTGAAATAGTAAAACTTCCAATCACGGAAGGCCTTCGATGTGCTTAAGTTCGTGGCAAACGGGTTTTGTAGTCACTTTCCCTAGCTGTGGGTCTTGGAGACATTCGTCACCCATCTTACACCTCCGCGGGGAGTTAATTCTTTTTTACCACAGCCGTACTTAAGACACATCGGAGCCGAGATCGCGCACAGTAACTACCCGGGCCATTATGGCCCGCAATCGTGGGTATTATTCGATTTACTGTGGCCGGCTAGCGTGGGTGCCGATCGTCAACTGTGAACTGCCCCTGGCTGGCCACACCTTATGTTGGGGCTTATAGTCGGTTCACAGTTGCTGGCGAGCCTAACGCCGTAATGAGCTGCCTCGGCTATAGTCGGCCTTCTCGGTGGCTTATAATCGGCTCATTACAGTTGGCTTTAAGGGCCGTCGCGAGCAATGAGTTAACCCGCAGCAGAGGGATGCTGGAGCAAAAGTGTCTCATTGGCGAGGGCATAGATTCGCATAGTACCTGTTAGGTCTTGTCCAGGTGAAATTGTGTTGTGGAGTGCTTTGAATAGAAATGCTGTATACTCAGGATTTTGTTCAACAGAAAAGGATAAAGTTAACAAGCAGCCAAGATACAAAGGAACAAGTTAAAAAAGAGACAAGGTTTTTTAAAGTGGTTCGGCACGAAAAGGCCTACGTCCACTGATTCTCTTTGTTAATTCACTTCATATGGGCAATACAAGTTAAGAAAAGTATCGACGGAGGTGTTGGATGTTCCATGCCCTCTGGAACACCTCTCCGTCCACTGTTGACAAAATATAGGCTCCGTTGTGGAGATCTTTATGAATTACATATGGTCCATCCCAGATTGGGTCTAGTGCTCCAGGGCGAGGGAAGATTCGTTTGAGGACAAGATCCCCTTCCTGCAAGGTACGATGCTTGACTTTGGAGTTGTATTGTGCTGCCACTTTTTGCTTGTGGGCTGCTGTTTTGAGGACTGCATCGTTTCTTCTCTCCTCGATTAGATCCAAAGACATGTGAAGGAGTTCTTCGTTCTCTTCTGGGTTATAGTGGATCCGACGGTGGGAAGGCACAATAGTTTCTACTGGGAGCATAGCCTCCGATCCGTATGCCAAAGAGAAAAGAAGTGTGCCCTGTCGATGTTCTGAAAGATGTGCGGTAGGCCCATAGTGCCGTAGGGAGTTCATCCACCCAAGCGCCCTTTGACTTTTCGAGCTTCTTTTTGATCAGAGCTTTCAGAATTTTGTTGACTGCTTCGACTTGTCCGTTTGCCTGGGGATATGCTACGGATGAGAAGCTTTTATGAATTCTGTGTTCTTGGCACCAGTTGGCGAATTCCTCGCTGTCGAACTGAAGTCCGTTGTCTGATATTATTTTGAGTGGGACTCCGTACCTGCATAGAACATTTTTGATCAAGAAGTTAACAACTTTTGCTGAAGATACTTTATTCAGAGGTTCTGCTTCCACCCATTTGGTGAAATAATCAACTGCCACTATAGCATATTTGGCCCCGCCTCGGCCCATTGGTAGCTCGCCGATTAAGTCAATTCCCCATATTGCGAAGGGCCAAGGGCTGGTCATTTGAGTAATCTCAGTTGTTGGTAGCCGTGGAATCTTAGCAAATTTTTGGCATCTGTCACATCTCTTGACGAAATCTAAGGCGTCCTTGCTTAAGGTGGGCCAGAAATATCCGTATCGGAGTATCTTTTTTGCTAATGTTTGCCCCCCGGTGTGATCTCCACAGCTCCCCTGATGGATGTTGGATAAGATTTCCTTGGCTTCCCTTCCGGCGACACACCTTAATAATGGGTTAGAGAAACCGCGCCGATAGAGGATGTCTTCTTGTATTGTATAGCGGGACGCTTTTCTCAAGATTTTCTTGACTTCATTACGCCCGTTGGGTAGAGTGCCACTTTGTAGGTAGTCTCGGATGGGAGTCATCCAAGTTGCTTCTTCGATTGCAGCTATCATATTCACTTGCTCAAAACTCGGGGCCAGTTGCTTTGAGATGGTTACTGCCCTGAAGATGGTGATGTCTCTCACACTTGCTTGCTTTGCCAGTTCGTCGGCCTCTTGGTTCTCTTCCCGAGGGATGTGTTTGACTAAGTATTGATCCAATCGGCTGAGAAGCAACTTGGTCTTCTTTAGATATGCTATGAGTCGTTCCTCTCGAGCTTGGAATTCTCCTAGTATTTGATTAACAATAAGTTGAGAATCGCTGTGAAGACACAAAGAATTGGCTCCGATTTCTATGGCAATTTCTAGTCCAGCTATCACTGCTTCATATTCTGCATCGTTGTTGGTGGCAGCGAACTCCAGCCTTATAGCATAGTGCAGTTTATTTCCCCTGGGAGTGATTATTACCACACCTGCCCCCGAGCCTTGTTCGTTAGATGCACCGTCCACAAAGAGATTCCACTTGATATTTTCTGTTATTTCCAATTGCTCCCTATCCTCGTTGGTAGTGAATTCTGTAATGAAATCAGCCATGGCTTGTCCCTTGATGGCGGTGCGAGGGTGATAGGTGATATCATACTGACTTAGCTCGATGCACCATTTAAGTAGTCGCCCAGAAGTGTCAGGACGATGGAGTACCTGCCTCAATGGTTGATCGGTCAGAACTTTGATGGAATGGGACTGGAAGTAGTGACGCAGTTTTCGCGATGTGATTAGTAAACAGTATGCTAACTTCTCAAGCTTAGGATATCTAACTTCTGCCCCAGTAAACCTTTTGCTGACGAAGTAAACTGGTCGTTGCGTGCGGTTGTCTTCCCTTACCAAGGCAGCGCTCAGGGCATGGGATGACACAGCGAGGTATAGGTATAATTCTTCTCATTCGCTTGGAGTTGAGAGCACCGGTGGTTTCTGGAGGTGTTCGATTAAGTGAAGGAAAGCGGTCAGGCACTCGTCAGTCCACTCGAACTTTCCTTTATCTTTCTTTAGGGCTTCGAAAAAGGGGACGCACTTGTCCGTTGCCTTGGAGATGAATCGGCTTAGGGCGGCCACTTTTCCATTTAGGCTTTGCATTTCCTTTCGGGTGGAAGGTATCTTGATATCCCTTAGCGCTCGGACTTGTTCAGGGTTTGCTTCTATCCCTCTGGCATGAACGATGAATCCTAAGAATTTCCCTGACGACACACCGAAGGAGCATTTTAGTGGATTCAACTTCATTCCATATTGCCGAAGTACTTGAAACATCTCGCCTAGGTGGCTTACGTGATCTTTGGCCTTCCTTGACTTTACCAGCATGTCATCCACATATACTTCCATAGTTTGTCCTATTAGCCCTGCAAACATCTTGTTGACGAGGCGCTGGTAGGTGGCTCCTGCATTTTTAAGTCCGAAAGGCATCACTTTGTAGCAGCATAAACCCCGGTCGGTGATGAAACTAGTGTGGTCTTGGTCGGGAGCATGCATAGGAATTTGGTTATATCCTGAGTATGCATCCATAAAAGATAGGAGTTCGTGCCAGGCTGTGCTGTCGACAAGTTGGTCGATTCTGGGAAGCGGGAAGCAATCCTTTGGGCAGGCGTCGTTTAGGTTGGAGAAGTCAATGCAGGTCCGCCACTTCCCATTAGCCTTTTTTACTAGTACCGGGTTGGCAATCCATTCTGGGTAAACAGCTTCTCGTATGAAGTCATTGGCGAGTAGATTCTTTACTTCTTCATCGAGGGCTGCTGATCGCTCTGCCCCCATACTTCTCTTTTTTTGTTTTACAGGCGCCTTGGTAGGAACAATGTTTAATACGTGGCATGCTATGTCGGGGGAGATTCCGGTCATGTCAGCGTGTGACCAAGCGAATACATCCAAGTTGTGGCGGAGAAAATCAATGAGTTGTTCCTTCAATTCAGCTTTCAGCTGGGACCCAATTTTCAGTAGCCTACTTGAGTCGTGCTTGTCTACAGATATAAACTCCATAGCTTCTGCAGGCTCGGCGGTGGCCTCCTCCTCTTCGTCCCTAGGGTCTAATTCATTGAAAGGGTCGCTGGTGTATCGAAGAGGAGGGGCTTTCTTTAGTTGCTATGCTTCAAGGCTTTTTGTGCAGAGGGCAATCTCTACACCTTTCCCTTTATCTTTCCTGTGGTTGTTGCGAAGTTCGGTTACATAGCAGTCTCGTGCAATATCCTGGTCTCCTTCCACTTCCCCTACCCCATTGTCTGTTGGAAATTTCATTTTCAGGCACCATGGGGCTAGGACAATCTGGAAGTCAGACAAGGCTGGTCTTCCTAAGAAGGCGTTGTGGGCCGAATGGTTTTCTATCAGCACAAACGTCTGTTTCCTCACAACGGAGCGGGGATGGCTTCCAATCTCAACAAAGAGGTCCAGCTGCCCGAGGGGCATCTTCGCATCTCCAGTGAAACCGTGTAGTGGTTTATCACAGGGAGATACATCCTTCATTGATAGCTTCATTTTGTCGAATGCGTGTTTGAACAGGATATTTACAGAGCTTCCAGTGTCTACCAGGATTCGGTAAACTTCGGCGGGACCGAGTCGGGCAGAGATAACCATGGGATCCATGTGAGGGTACTGTCTTCCTTCTAGGTCACGTTTACTGAATGTGATGTCATCACTTTCTTTCCGCTTTGGGTGACGCTCTTCTATAACCGTATTGACACAGTCTTTATTGTCTCTAAGCGACTTCCCATATCTTTCCATCTCTCTCCAACTTCTGTCTACGATGTGCGGACCTCCTGAGATGGTATGGACCACTATTTTCTCTTGACTAGAGCTGCTAGCGTTGCGGTTTCCTCTGTCGGTCCCTGGTGAGGGTAGCCTTGGGTTTTCATTGGCAGGAGCTGGAGTCTTGTCTTGACTTTTTACATAACGTTCCAGTTTCTTCCTTCTGATGTGTTCCTCAATCAGATCTCGGAGATGATGGCATTCGTTGGTATCATGTCCGTGAGATTCGTGGAAGCGGCAGAATTTTCCAGACTTCTGTGCGTTATCTGATTCCTTCTTGTATGGTGGGCGTTTGTATCTAACTTCGCCTTGGGTGGCAAGGAAGATATTTTCGACGGTCTCGTTCAAAGGGGTGTAAGTGTCGAATCTTGGTCCTGGCCGATATAGGCGCTTTTCTACCTTCTTGCCCCCAGCATTGTCTCTGGAATCATTTCTTCGAACGTCCCTCGCCACAGCGGGGGCGTTGTCATGGGTCGTCTTACTTTGCTGTCCTGACTGCCCCTCAACGGCAGCATCCTCAGGCCTCATGTATTTCCCGGCTTCATGGAAGAAATCGGGTAAAGTAGCTGGTTTTTCTTTTGTCAATCTTCTAGCAAATTTAGTGTCCGGATGCACTCCACTGCAGAGGGCCATTAGGATAAGCTTCTCATCGGCATCTTGAACTGCGGCTGCTGCGGCGTTGAATCTGGTTAGGTATTGCTGCAGCTTTTCTCCAGGTTTCTGTTTGACGCTGGATAAGGAATAAGCATCCTTAGGTTGCTCCACATGAATGCGGAATTGACTGATAAATTTTTCTTTTAACATTTCCCATGAGCTGATGGATCCTTGGGGTAGATGACATAACCAGGAGGTAGCAAGATCTGCTAAGAAGAGCGGAAAGCATTTGCACAGTACTCCCTCTGTTGCTCCACTCATGAGCATATGCTGCGTGTACCTCTGTAAGTGTACAACGGGATCGGAGGTTCCTTTGTAGGGTTCCATTGTTGGCATCTTCCATTCTCGGGGGGTGATAGCAATTTCGATATTGCGGGCGAAAGGGCTGGTTACCCTAGCGCCTATCCCTCGATCTCTTTGCTCCCGTTGGACACACTCTCTGAATAAGCGTGCCATCCTTTCATCAGAACTTGGAGCAGATAGAAATGAGTTTGGTTCTGTTCTGTGGGATTGATTCCATCCAGACGACCTGTAGGGATGGTATCGTCTATCATTCCTCATATTTTCCAGTGGCTGCCTTTGATCTTCTGGGAGCATGCTTGGGTCAGCTACAGTTGGCCCTTGCCTTGATCTCCCCCTGTTGGGTTCTGATCTAAGCACTTCCTCGGGTCCAACTTCGGGCTGAACTCTAGCTCGGCCCCGTTCACTGGTGTTTCTGTGGTTAGGCAGCATGACAGGCTCAGCTACAGTTGACCTTCGCCCGGTACCTTCCCCGTTGGGTTCGGTACCAAACGTTTCCTCAGGCCTAACTTCGGGCTGTGCTCGGTCTCGGCTCCTACCACGGCTACTTCTGCCGTTAGCTCCTTCGAAGAAGGAAGATCTTTGCTGTCTCTGAGATCCTCCAGACTAGGACTCGCCCCATGATTCAATGTTGCGGTTGGATTCTTCAGCATCCCTCAAGCGTGACATGAGATGGTCCACCAAGGCTTCCTGCTGGGACGTGAAGCGGTTAGTTACTTCAACAACAACTCTGTCCAAATCTGCCCCAGTAATTGCTGCAGGTTGTTCTGTGGCAGGAGTGGTTGGGTTAGCCTGTCCTTCATTTGTTACCGTTGCTGGAGGAGGACGATTTACTTGATTCGTGACAGCTGGATCTGGAAGACTGCTGGATGCGATGTTTTTTCCTTTGTTAACATCTTTTCTCTGTTTGGGAGGCATGTTTTCCAAGTGGCGGACGATGCTGTTAGGAAAACTTGTTAAGTAGATGAAGCTGAAGCTTCGAGCTTCTAGTTCTCTGTGAAAGCACCAAAAATGTTTGCACAAAAAATGGACAAACACCTCAAAGTCGTATGATTTAATAGATCTTATGTTGTTCTTAGTGATTTTGGAGATTTATGCAAATATATGAAAAGCAGGGGCTAAACTGTAAAAAGACATGCAAATTTATAGTGGTTCAGCCAGAATGTGCCTACGTCCACTTTATATGTTATTTCTCTTCTTCTCTTTTGATTACAAGTACAAAGCTTTGATACAAGTAAAAGAAAGTTGTTTGAAAGTTCCTTCCGTGCTTGAGCTCTCAAACTTGTCCCCCATTGTTGTACCCCTACCCCTCTATTTATAGAGTGAGGCTGGGGGTAGGGGTCTTGGAAGTATATAGCAGCTGGTGGGCCTGGGCTGCTACAATCTGGCCTGGCAGTGCTCGGGCTCGGTAGGGCTTTGATTCGGTGGTTGGAGATGGAGCCTGGACCGGCACGAGTTGATTCGGTGGTTGGAGACGAAGTTTGGACCGGCACTAGCTGGTTCGGTGGTTGGAGACGAAGTCTGGACCGGCACTAGCTGGTTCGGTGGTTGGAGACGAAGTCTGGACCGGCACTAGCTGGTTCGGTGGTTGGAGATGGAGTCTGGATCGGCACTAGCTGGTTCGGTGGTTGGAGATGGAGTCTGGACCGGCACTAGCTGGTTCGGTGGTGAGAAAATAGCCCAACAGTTGTTTGTCTGCTTCTCTACTGGTATGACAAACTGAACCACTGCATTGTGAGTTTCTGATTTTGTTTTGAGAAAATATATCCAGGTAAATCTGGAGTATGCATCAACAAATGAAAGGTAATATTTAAAACCATAATCTGTATCTACAGGGGAAGGTCCCCATAGATCTGTTGTTACAAGTTCAAGAGGTGTAGTGTAATTGGTAAAAGAATCTGTGAAAGGTAATTTATGACTTTTACCAAGTTGACAGTGTGTGCAAACATAAGGAGTAGATAAATTTTCAAAAGAAATTCCATTATCTCTTAATATCTGTTTTACAACACCAACACTGGGATGGCCCAGTTTACAATGCCATAGATCAAATATATTTTTACTACTAGCTGCTATAGATTCAGTGTTATTGCACCACTTTTCCTTATCATATCTATCCCTTGACCTGTCAGAGGTGAACCTGTATAGCCCATTGTCCATTTTACCCTGAAATAACACATCTTGGTTTAGTAAGTTTCTAACTAAACAAAATTTGGGGTGAAACTCGAAGTATGCATTGCTGTCATTAGCAAACCGTGCAACACTTATCAACTTCTTTTTGATCTTAGGAACTCTTAATAGATTATTAAGATAGAGTTGCCTTTTACCTTTAATACTGCCATTTCCATCATGTGATATACTTATAGCTTCACCATCTCCCATATGAACAGTTTACGTACCTGTATAGTCTCTATTGCCAAGATTGAGATTCTGTATATTATTGGTGATGTGATTTGTAGCACCTGAGCCTAGATACCACTCTTCTCCACTCAGTCCATCTGATCTGGTAAGATTGTCTGAGTCAGTTTGCTGATTTCTTGAACTTTCTGATTGACTTCTTGGTTTTTGATTTAGTTGAGCAGTGTTCACATTTGGATTGAAGTTTCTTTGATTATTTTGATGTTGCTGATTCACATTGAATTCTGAATTGAATCTGAAATAGCATCTGCTAGCAATATGACCAACTTTTTCACAAATTTGATAATTTACTCTATTATTATAATTCCATCTTCCTCCTCTGCCTCCGCCTCTTTGATTTTGACTTCCTCTTGGATTTTGTCTTTCTTGATTTTCTTGATTTCTGCTTTCGGAGGCATAGTAAATAGTGTACTCTGTTTGATTTGTTTTTCTTTGCTTCACTCTTCCTTCATGTGCAAACAGTGTGGAGTAAACATACTGTAGATTTGGTAAAGTCTCTTTTGATGATATTATTGCAACCACTGATTCATATTCTTGATCTAAACCATTTAAAAATGTTAAGATCTGCTCAGTTTCAGATATCTTGTGTCCTGCTGTATCAAGAAGATCATAATATGACTTTATCTTTGATATGTAGTCCCTCATTGATAGTTCTCTTTTCTTAGATTTTGAAGTTGCCTTTTATAATGCATGATTCTTGCTACAGATTGAGAGTTGAAAATTTTCTTAATGGTTGTCCATATCTCATAGGATGAATTGCAGCCAACTATTTGAGATAATAGACTTGTGCTGATAGATGATAGTAACCAAGATGATAATAAACTGTCTTGCCTTTGATATATGATGCATTCTTTGTTATTTATCAGTTTATCACCTTTATCTGCAGACATTCTTGCTGGAACAGAGACTGTGCCATTGATGAAGCTTTCCAGCCCATATCCTCTTATTGCTGTCTCTACTTGAAATTTACAAAGCAAATAGTTGTTTTCATCAAGTTGGGTAGTAACAATCTGACCTTTGGGTTTAATCAGAGACATGGTGGATGATTCAGTTGCTGGTGAGGTTGCATTTGCACCAGCCTTGGATGAAGCTGAGGATGCATCATTTTCCTCAGCCATTATGATGAATCACAGAATCAGTATTTGATTCTTTCAGATCTTGAATGAGAAAACAAGAAATGGTATGAGATTGGCGAGGCAGACAGTTCAAGAACTGTGTGCAGCCAATAATAACAGTAGGAATCAGATGATGAAAAGCCTTGAAAAAGACTTTTTCGATGATCAAGATTGCAGCCAGTTCACCAGAGTGATGAGGATTCTCTGACTGAGTGAAATTTGGTAGGGCTAGAATTGATGTGGGACGAATCTTGAATATGAACTGGATCTCTCAAGTGATGAGTATACCGATGAGGATCTTGAGTGCAACCAATCTATCAATGATGAACTCAAAATACGAGAGGATTTCGGCAAGGCACAATAGCCGTTAGGTAGTGTGGCTCTGATACCATGAAAGAAATGTTATAATTTTTATTACTGATAGCTTTTGATAATACAAACTAGTACATTATATGAGTTTCGGCTATACAACAGTTTAACATAATTTGGTCCTTGTTGCTTCATGGGCTTCTCTGATGTCTGAACCCGCATTTGTATGTTGAAATAAAACAACCGCATAGCTTCAGATCTCTAATACGCTATATATATATATATATATATATATATATATAGATTGGTTTTTTTGAATACTCTAACAAACAAAGGGGAAATGTAGAGGGCTTGCTTACAAAGACCAAGAATATGAGGAAGGTTAGCTAATATTTAACTATGGGGGTAAAACACAATAAGCGGACTCATTTATTAATTTAAACCATAGTGGTAAAAACGATCAAACAATTATGACTAGTATTTCTTTCTATATATTGTTTCGGGTATATTTTTACCACAAAGAAGAAAACCAAAGTTATTAGCAAAATGGAAATAGAAATCCTAAGAACCATATTAAAATATACTAACCAAATGTTTCAATGATAGACTTTTAGCAAAATGCAAAAAATAAAGAAGAAGATGAAGAAGATATAGATAATGCGATCTGATAAAATTACAACTGATTTGGTATGCTTGAGAGATTATGAGATTAATATATAAAATGATTCCAAAAACAAGCATGGAGAAATTTTTTTTTTACCTTAGCCGTAATTCGTTTTATGCTAGCAACAACGTAAGCACAGTTCTAACGACAGCTTCATCCTTGCAATCTAATAAACGTTCAAATGAAATCAATATGTTATTATCTTAATTTCGAAACATTAATAATTCATAATGGAGTTGTAGATTTGGAATAATGCTACCCATAAGTATTTTGTTTCAGAGTTGTCATGAAACTAGTGGACAAACAATTGTTTGAGAATACATATATTAGAAGAAAATAATTAAGTCCTAAATTTTCGTGAAATTTGAAATAATGCTGCCCATAAGGATTTTGTTTCAGAATTACTTTAGATACAATGTGACTACATAGAGATACCGCAGCAAGTAGATAACACTTTTGAACTAAGCACAGGCTTGGTTTTTCAACTTACAACTAAGTGCTTCAACTCAGTTTTCAAAAACACTCACCATTGCTGTGCACAGTTTTGCAACCGAGCACACAATACTCAAAATTATCGAGTGTTGCGTCGCTCGGAAAAACTGAGCTCTGTAGTGCTTGGAAAAACTGAGCGGTAAAGCACTCACTTGAACTGAGCGCACAGCGCTAGAAAACCGAGTGCTGCTGCGCTCAAGTTTTGCAACTGTGCGTACAATGCTCAGAAAACTGAGCTTACAACACCCAGAAATGCAGTTTGGTGATGAACTTATGTAAATACTGAAAATAAAAATGCTCAGATATTCTAGGTATAGACATGGCTATTTCTGATATTCTAATAAATACACCAAAAACTTAGTTTATCTTTTGGTCATAGATTTTTTAAATGCATAAATTTTCATGAACTTGAAATCTTTAAGATCACAAACCTATTTTATTAGAAGAATTGCTTTTCCAGCTGAACGTGGTAGTTCCAACAAATAATAAATTCTGAAGTATTTTCGGTAAATCATCATATCAGTTCAAACTGATAATACTGAGTTAGCAAGCATAGTTCTTAGTGCTTTTCAGAATAAAACTTACTTAATAATAATAAAATATCGTGTATGGTCAAGGTGCTACGGTTAACTCCATAGTTCAAAGTGAACATATCTACCAATAATTAAGAGAATGCATTACAGAAATAAAAGAAGCTAAACTAGATATATTTCATTAAGATTCTAACCTCAAAGTGATGAAAAGATGAACTAAGAAACCTACAAAGCAGGGAAAACGATTGGTTGAATAAATAGAGAAATAACTCGGTAGACAATGTTAAAGCCATTTTAATCATTTTATTATGCAGCCTAGAAAGTGTTTTAAGAAAAATTCACAGTCCTAAGAATATTTTTTCCACCTGCGTATATTATTGAGGTTACTTTGCTTCTTCTCAACCCAACAATAAATGAATATCATGATGACATTTCCATTTGTAATGTATTAAATTCATTTCAACCACTTTTTTCAAATATGTTTTAGTTTTACATTTTTTTTTCCATGAACAGGTTGCTTAAAAAGATATTAATCTTTCTACAACTGTGTAGTCCAGTGTAAAACATGAAGTTTTGATTTGGGAAGCAACCAATTTATGTAGAATACAAATGGATGGAACATAACATATATACTTTAAATCACTGGTTAAAACTAATGTGCTAATTTTCCTCGAGTGTCAGAATAGTGCTATGTTATTCAATTACATTATAAATCAACATATGCAGTTTCGATTTGTACACTGACTCAAACATCTCACTAGATCGTACATGTTATACCAAAAATTCTCAAAAGCAAAAATAATGATTATATTTCTAAGGAAATTCCAATGCTCCGTATTCATATGTATTGCAAGAGCTATCATGCTTAGATATTTAAAGAACGAACGAGTTGAACCCATCTCGAAAGAATAATACCATAGGCCAAAAGCAATAGCCCATTAGTGGATCCAAATCCCGAAGCTCCAATCTATAGCAAAAGGAATAAACGGTCGAAGCGACCGATAAGACAATATGTGGCTCTGATGCAAGAGGCTAATTAGACGGGGAGAAAATTCATCAATCCGCACTCCTTAAGCAGCAATGCTAGATGTCCAGAAAAAGCTCTAATTGTAGTCGTACAACAAGCGACCTCAGCAATCCAAGGAGAAGATTCTCCACCAATGGCACTACATCATGCTGGCTATAAATAAGTGACAATCCCAAGGCACAAGAGATCTTTTTTTTGGCGAAAAAATAAGTTACACAATTTTATAGTACTTTCCTATATTAGAGCTCTATTCAAAAACTCATCAATGGAAGAAATGTATAGATTCAATGCAACAAGCCTCTCAGCTAAATAAGAGTAACTAAATAACGAAATGACAGTGAATGTAGGGACTTTTGGCCCGAACTACTAAAAAAATCTCAGTGTTATTTACTTTCTGCACTTTAACTTCTTCTCGTTTACCATCACGACTTTATAGCTCAATCTTCTGTAACTCCAACTTATTTACTTCAAGTCTTGGTAACTTCATACCCGAGACCCATAACTCAAGTAACTTTCAGAGTTACGTCTTCAAACCTCAGGGTGTTGGTGTAGTCAAAATTCTACACTAACATTTTTGGCACTAGAAGGAGGGCCCGAACCTCCGTCGTTTATTCCTTCTCGGAAAATCCAGTAACATCATCCCTCCAACCATGACTAACTTTGAGAAGCTAACCCCAGAGTCACCCCTTAACCTTCGTAATCGGCTCATTGAAGAGGACAACAATGAAAGATTGATTACCCTTACCTCGGAGAAATAGAATGGCAAAGAATATGATCATGCTTATGAACTTCAAACTCTCTAGATCTGACAACTTTCGAAGTAACTTTAGGAGTCTCTCGAAGAGTCTACTCAACTCCAAGGGATGGTCAAGGCTATGGCGAACAAAATTAAGGATTTGGGTATTGTGATATTGACAAATAAAGGTTCCTCTCTTCGTGCTAAAAGAGCCATCCCGGTCACTTCTGCTCTTCGACCACGGAAGAAGGCCCAATGAGACCAAGTATTCACTCCCCTCAAATAGAGCCTATCATGGATCTTTTTGAAAACACGTGGAGAACTCTGTTATCCAACTATCCCCCACCGATCAAAGAAGATCCAAAAGGAAAGAATTACTATGTTTACCATCAAACAAAATGGGCATGAAACATACGAGTGTCGAAGACTTTCTTAAACCATAGAAAACTTCATACAGAAATGAGATTGATTGAGTTTATTAAGTAGTCACTTAAATATCTCATCTTTATAAATATCTAACTTTGTTTCTATGTTTCCGAGGAAATTCGTGTAGACTCATTCAACCGAATAAACACAAACACACGTCCCCTTCCAAAGACAAAGAATGCTATATGGATCATAATATTTAAAGGAATTTCTTATCTTACCAAAGACGCTCCTTTCTGGTTTAGGCCTTTTTTCTCTCGTAAGTACAATCTAGTCTCGGCACCCATAAAATTTAATCTAGTACAGTCCTCCCTTTTAGTTATTTTTAATTGTTGTGTCTGCATTTAGAGTCCAAGGGCTGAAACCCCTTTATTGATCTGACAATGCCAATAAACAGGTTGACTTTTTTCTTAAAAATATTAATTTCCTTAATAATTCTCTTTCTCAAACTCAAATTAATATGTTTTCTACCTAATAATAAAATCTACTAACTACTTAATTCAAAAGTCTTTTACAAAGTAATCTGAAAGCACTCCTACTTCTCTTTTACCAAGTTACAATTAGCTTTCCATATAACCGGTAACTTAAAATAGATTTAGATGGTCGACACCAGCCAAAAGTGGTTGTAGATGGTAGACATCAACCAAAAGTGGTTATAGATGGCCGATACCGGCTAAAAATGGTTCTGGATGGCTGACGTCAACTAGAAGTGATTGTAGATTGGGACCCAACGATAAGTTGGTAGACCTCGTCATAAGAACGCCCCCACGGTGATGCACAACAAAGTGTAAGGTCAATATCACCTGGGTTTAAAAAGAAGTTGAAAAGTAGAATGCATGCTGATAGTGAGTCATGGTCAGTGGAATCATGCACTGGGTAGATCCTCAGTTAGATTAGAATATTGGGTAGATTTCCAATAATAGTGAGCCATGGTCTAATAGTACCATGCATTGGGTAAGTTTTCAATTTTATTAAAATGTTGGATAGATTCTCAGTTAGATTAGAATGTTGGTTAGATTCCTAGTTAGATTAGAATGTTGGGTTGATTCCCAATTAGATTAGAGTATTGGGTAGATTCCTAATGATAATGAGCCATGGTCTAATAGTACCATGTATTAGGTAGATTCTCAATCAGATTAGAATGTTGGGTATATTCCCAATTAGATTAGAATCTTGGATAGATTTCTAACTTGATTAGAGTGTTGGGTAGATTCCCAATAATAGTGAGCCATGGACGAGAAGTGTCATACACTGGGTAGTACTAGTTAAATGAGGATGTTGAGTAGGTTCTCAATAATAATGAGCCACGATCGAGAAGTATCATGCATAAGATTAAATTCGGATAGAATTCCTAAAAAGATTAAAAGGAGAGTTCCAAAGTAAGAATGAGCATTAGATAAGGATCCTAATCCAAGCCGTAAGGATGGCATTAAGCTGGTAAAGATGGACATCGAAAACCTTGATATGGCGAGACGCAAAGGGGCAAGATGAACCCTGAGATAGAATTAGAAAGGACAAGCAAAATGGCTTGAGTTGAAAAAACTAGTTAACCAAAAAGACAAAACGAGGCCTCACTATTACAGACAGATTAAATAATTATTAGTACATCTTGAAAACAATATACAAGAAAGAAAGAAAGAAGAAGGGGCAACATCTCGTAAGCCTTCATACATGTTTTTGACTTTAGTTTCAGCCTCCTTAACGGCCTTTTCCAAGCAAGATTTGAAATGCTCCTTGATCTTGTCGTATATCTTAGATACCAATTCCTTCTTAAACTGCTTGAACGAGATTCTTCGACCATCCTTAGTACCCACAAGAATGTCCGATGTATTAAGTAATGGGGCTAAGGGAGAACTCCTCTCGGGTTGAGGACAAGGCCCAAAAGGGACAACAGTGGTTATAAAAGAAGAAGAAATCATATATTGACACGATCTCTACCTCTACCCCTTCCACAAGTTGGAGGAGCCACAACCATAACCTCTTTTGTTCGCTTATTTTTAGTTTTAAGTTCTTGTAATTTGATTTTCGAAAGCTCTTGGTGAGCTTCGTCCAATTGTTGTCGAAAAATAAACATGGGCTTCCATAAACTAGAAATGGTAGATTTCGAAGCCTGATCAGTAACCGGCACTACCTTTGGAATAGCGGAAATCTTCTTGGATAACTCTTCGAGAGTTTGCTTCAAGGATTCGTTGTCTTTCAAGACAACATGAATATTGATACCGAGATCAGGGCTACACTTCGTTAGTTAAGGTATTTTATCATCGAGATTCCGTTGCAAGGAGGCGTAGTCTCTCTCTAGTTCTAACTAGTTAGGACATGATTGCCCCTAAAAGAAATTCAAATTAAAACTAGAAAAGGCAGATCATCGTAAAGGTAATTCTATTTCATTCTATTAAAGATTAGTACAGATAAAAAAAAAGGATACAATATCTATGGTCCCCTAAGATGCACAAATTTCTCCTTAGTAGCCAAAATCATCCCAAGGCCTCTACTCCTAGTATCAACAAGGGACCCCGAGGGTCTTGCCATGTTGGAGAAAGAAATGTTCTTCACTAAACCCATTTAGTATAGAAATTTCTGAAGGAGAAGAATCTACCAGATATAGATTAAGGTTATCTTTTGGAACATATTGGGGAACGTATTCCGAAAAATGTTCACTTTCAGGAGTCTTCCCTTCAACAATAGCTAAGGGAGACTAAGATACACTTCGGTAACCAGGCAGACCTTCGAAGTTATAGTTAGGCTTGGATCATAGAATCCCGTGAGGAAAGATAGCCTTTTATTCTTCAACTGAGGATCTCTCGGATGTAGTTTAGAGAGTCGGGCAAACTCTTGAAAGGCCTCGTCTCGATCATCTAACACAAGCTTTAATTTACACCTAAGACCCAAGACTTGGTTAGTTAACCGTGTTCTTCTAAGCCTAAGGGATTTAATTGATTTGGCACAAGTTCGATCATGTGTTTCTTGTACCTCCTTAATCTTATTGGATAAGTTTACACTCCTTAGTCTACTAGATGTTAGTTAGGATTTAAGGTCACCTATGGTTACTAACAAGTTTGAGTTTTTGGTTTGACTCCTCTTCCATAATACTTCATAGTAGGAAGTGAAACCTAACTTTCTCTATTTAAAAATTGGTAAAGGAATAAGTACTTCAGAATAAACGTGACGAAGTCGATAAGGAAAATAGTTCACCAAAAATCAAAACATCAAACAAGGGTATCATCAAAGCCAACCACCACCATAGATACACAAAAGAAAAATATACCAAAAATATTACAAACCGGAAAGTCAAACATTATCAGGAGCATATTTTTGGGAATCAGAATGGCGACTTACCTCATCTTTATCAACATTCTCCTCCAGTGGAACTAAGGGTCTAACACCTTCCGAGGCCCGCGCTTTCTCGTACCTCTGGGAGAAGCTATCTTTAATCCTTTACCATTTGGGTTGAAGCCCCTAAAGAGAATCACACCCTTGTTTCAGTTATGCTCATAAGCTTCGTAAAGAATTTTAAAGGCTTCTACGGCAGCCACCTTTTTAGCCTCTTCTTTAGTAACTAGGTCCAAGACCCTTTTCTTAGCTTCCGCTAATTCCTCTTCGGCCTTTTGATGCTTGGCCTTTTGATATTTAGAAGCCTTCTCCAATTCTGCAATTTTGGTCTCGGAAACTTTCACCTCCTTAAGCCTCTTCTCCCTCTCGTCCTAGGCCTCCTTCTCGGCCTTCTCCTTATATTCAGCAAATTACTTCTCAATGGACTTAGCCTTTTCTTTGTACTCACCCAGTTGTCTCCCAGCAATGTCAGCCTTCACCAATTCTCCCTTCAGCTTTTGGAACCCACGATGGAGAACCGAGAAGTCGGTTACGACCTGAAAAAAGAAGGTCATTACAAAACTAGAGGAATAAATATTTCATAAGAAAGAAGAGGTCTTTACCCAGAGGTGGTCCTCCATCCCTATGTTCATCATCCAAAAGCTATCGATGTCATCAGCTAACTTGACCGGGGAGTTTCCTATAACCTTGAGTAGGTGATCATCGATACCAGAACAAGTTACATTAATTACCTAGTCTACCCGATCCTTTGGAGAAGAAGCTAAAATAAGAGCATTCAGAGTGGGCCTGAATTTAGAAGAAGGAATGTTTTTTTAAGCTTCTTAGGTAAGGATGGATCCTTCAAACGTGGCTTCAGTCGAATAGAAATGGAAGTAGAGGATGGCTTGTTCAAGAGCAACTCTCCTATTGCAAGCATATCTTCAGAAGCCACTGACACATCAGAAAGTAGAAGCAGGTTAAATAAATAAACTTATATTTCATGAAGGTTATATCCTAGAACACATGCTATGAGATATTTAGAACCGAGGTCTACCCTCGGGAGCGGCATCCTATCTTTCGGTCTCAATGTTTTTAGGATCAGGATGAGTGGATTGCTCAAGGTTACATAAATCAATCACATCTAGAGGCAAGGCTTCGGCTGAAGGGGATCGTATTCAAAAAATCTAGGCAAGGATGATAGTAGCCCACAAGCCTTAAGATTCGCCTTGGAAAGAACAACATGCCTAAGTCTTCCCCCCTTTCGGAATTTTCATAACTTCCTCATACTTAGCCTCGAAAAGATCCTTAAAGGTTAGGGCCTTGTCCGTCCCAAGTTTAGCTAAGGAGATAAAAGAGAAAAGGATATTAGTGAACAATGTGACCAAAGCTTAGAAGCAAGAATATTTTAAACAAAAAAAATTCGAAAACTTATAAGTCTCTAGCAGTTCAGTAACAATTAAAGGATTATTTGTCTTTAGGAAAAACCAATGAGTGGTTTTTACCTTGCTAAGTGGCTTGATTAGGGGCATTTTTTTCCAAAAACAAAGGAAATACAGGGGAACTGTAGAACTATCAAATGTCCTATGTTGATTATATAAGTAACGATCTCGGTAAGTAGTCATGTTGTAGTACCCCTTCTTGTAGTACAAGATTACTAAAGCCAACAAGGTGTTGTATGAGACCACCCTAAGTTAAATTAGGTTTATTCCATAGAACTCCAGGATACTAACAGATAAATGAGCAAGTGGGAGTGATATCCCATTTGCCAAATGCTCTAAGGTCCAGGTAAAGAACCCTTCAAGAGGTTCACTCTAGTCATCTTCTAGACTTGGAGCCTTGACTTCGACTCCTTCAATACCATAACTCTCTATCTAATTCTATAGCTCTCATTGATTAGTTATAGGTTTATCCATCAAAAGGTCTAAGAAGGGACCGATATTAAACCAGTTACTCAATAGAAATTACGAAACTCCTACCAAAAAGGTTTAAAGTCTTATGGTCCAAAAGGAAATTGGGCCCAAAACTAGATTCTTAAACCCAAACTCGATCTTCTGAACTCTTTTAAAGAGCCATCTTATTAATAAAACGATTATCAACCTAAGTAGGTGAAAGGTTCGGTCTGAGGTCAAAATCATAAGTTAGTAGTTAACAAACATCATGGATTGGCTAATTGGATAATACCTCAAATCAAGATCGATCGTTAATATAACAATGGTAATCAAAATCGAAATTTTCCTAAAGTCGGAAAAGAGAAATGCTCGCAAATATTGATAGCGGGAAAAGATACTGATAAATTCATAGGAAAACTTGAAAAACTTACTATTTCAGTCGAAAGTTTATAGTAGTCTATAAAAGTTTCCAAGTATTTAACTGTGGAGGCAACCATTAGCAACATGAGTAAGAAAGAAAAGAAGGAGAAAGGGTTTAATTAAACCCTAAAGCCAATGGTGGAGATTATCTAGTCATCAAAATCCTAAATTAAAGCAAACATGGTAGTGTCAGAATACATATCATCATGGAAGAAAGAAAAAGGAGGCACTTTTCCTGAGAAACCAATAGAATCGTGGATAGTTGGCAAAGGCATTTAATGCAAAAGAAGGACCATCCTTTCAAAATCAAACCTCACTTTCATTTAGATCTCACAAGACAAATATCTCCTCGACCTCACGGTCTCAAGTTAGATTTTTCATTTCGGCATGAAAAAGGTTTCGCTTGTCACTTAGTCTAGATAGCTTCAAGTGTCAAGCATGATTTTCAAAATTTCAGATCTCACGGTCTCAAATTAGATTTTTGTCTTTCGATACCGAAACAGTTTTGCTTGTCACTTAGCCTAGATAACTTCAAGTAGGCTTCAAGTGTCAAGCATGATTTTCAAAAGTTTAGACCTTACGGTGTCAAATTAGATTTTGCCTTCCGGTACCGAAACAAGTTCACTTGTCACTTAGTCCAGATGGCTTCAAGTGTCAAGCATAATTTTCAAAAGTTCAGACCTCACGATCTCAAATTAGATTTTACCCTTGATACTGAAATAGTTTCACTTGTCACTTAGTCTAGATGGCTTCAAGTTTCAAGCATCATTTCAAAAGTTCAGACCTCACGTTCTCAAATTAGATTTCTTCTTTCGACACCGAAATAGTTTCGCTTATCACTTAGTCTAGATAGCTTCAAGTGTCAAGCATGATTTTCAAAAGTTTAGACCTCAAGGTCTGAAATTAGATTTTTCCTTTCGCCATCGAAACAATTTCGCTTGTCGCTTAGTCTAGATGGCTTCAAGTGTCAAGCATGATTTTTAAAGTTTAGACCTCATGGTCTCAAATCAGAGTTTGCCTTTTGGCACCGAAACAGTTTTGTTTGTCACTTAGTCTAGGTGGCTTCAAGTGTCAAGCAAGATTTTCAAAAGTTTAGACCTCACGATCTCAAGTTAGATTTTGCCTTGCGGCACCAAAACAGTTTCGCTTGTTACTTAGTCTAGATGGCTTCAAGTGTCAAGCATGATTTTTCAACAGTTTAGACCTCCTGACCTCAAGTTAGATTTTGCCTTCCAGCACCAAAATGGTTTTGCTTACTACTTAGTATGTGATGACCCGGAAATTTAGCAATATTATTTAATAAGTATTTAGTCTAATTTATTTAAATTATAAACTGATTCTTTTCAAAACAGATGCATATATGTATATTTGAAAGAAATCCATGATTTGGTGATATAAACTTAAGAGTTATAAAAAAAAATTTAGCTTATTCACGATAATGTTTTAAAGGAAAAGAATTGTATAGTTAAAATAAATATATCTTATCCATATCTAAACAAAATATGGTTATAAAATAAATGTAAGTATATATCAAAACAAGAAACTATGTAATTAACATAAGTATAAAAATAGATTGTAATACATGAGTAAATTAAATGTTTGTTAGTTTAACTTTAACAAAGATATATATATAACAAATTGGAATACAAGTTTTATATTTAAATATAAATATATATATAAGTATGTATGCATATAGGGCCTCATAAATAAAATATGGGAATGTGTATAAATGTGAGTGTGTGTATATATGTATGTACAGACATATATATGAGGAAATGACAGTATGTAATGCAAGCAAATGTGCATATACTAGACTGTGGAAAGACAAGAAAATTATATTTGTACATTCAAAAATAGGATAAGGATGTAAACAGGAAAAGGGAGCATTTGCATTAAATACTATCATTTCAAGTATAAAATAAGGTCATTTCAAAATCTGCTTAAGGATCAATTCAGCCTCCACAAGTAAGAAAAATCTCTGACCAAACATTGTACCAGCAATACATTCACTGTGCAATCTTTCTATATACATCTCTCCTTATTTCATTTTCGTTTCATCAAGAATTAGGAAACCAGAAATTTATCTTGCAACTGAAGCTAATCTAACAGCTTAAAAAGGAAAAAAAAATGAAACAATAGCAAAACCTGTAGCCTTCTCAAACAAGCCAGCAAACCTGGAAACAATTAAATAATGGGAGTTCAAGCAAGAGCAATAGCAGCTTCAGTTCAGTTTTGTATCATCTTAGAAAATAAACTTCAACATAACAACAATGCAAAGTTCAAGTGATTAAGGCTCTACAAGTTTCCTAGTTTCAAAGCCATTTAAGTTTACTTGATCCAAAACTATTTCAAAAGCTCATGCCAGGTTAGTAAACTTCCTCCTTTAATGTTTGATCTGATGCATAGTCTTTTGTGTGATGTGGGAATATAGGTTTGCATGGATAAATTCATATGTTAATGAGTATTAAGTAAAAGGATATGTACACATCTGTTTATATATAAATATTTATGCCTCTGTTATACAACAGTTTTCAAGCCTCTGTTCAAACATATTATAACAGTGAGTGACACCCTTTTTATATAAAAAAAAATTCTAAGTATGGATATCTGTTGCATGATAATCTCTGTAATAGTTATATATTGTGTGGACGTATATGAGTGGATTTTCTGTGTGCATGTGTTGATATATCAAAGTTCATCCCTATTTAAAAAGTACAGAGTACAAAATTAAGGAAAATTTCAATTCCTCTTATTCTAATCTTTGTTAGGCTAGGGTATTTAAACAAATTATGTTTGTTTAAGGTTAAACTAAGATTTAAAACTATTTTTAAGTTTAATAAACAAAAATATGGTCTGGAAAATATAAAGAACAGAGGAACTTTAGTTTTTGTTAAAAATCAAGTACATTGATTTGTTAATTCACATATATAGTCTGAATCCTCTTTACAAAATATGATTTTTAAGATAGAAATCATGATTTTTAGTTTGGGATCTTGTGTGAAATTTTAAGTTAACCAGAGAAGGGGTTTTGAGGGATCTCTGGTGATCGACAGTTGTTGGGAGGTCGGGGCTTCGTCTGAAGGTGGAAGGATGTACGACGAGCCTAGGAAAATTGCATGGAGTGGTTTCTGATCGTCGTGGCGTCAACGGCGAAGTAATTTAGGTTTAAAAACCTAATTTTGGTCGAGTCTGGTAACTGGAGTAATGCGAGGCCTCTGGGTGATCGAGTGTCATCGGGCTTTGGCATTGGGTGCGTGGAAGTTAGGCGAAGGCGTGGCCGGGGTTGTAGATGCTCAGGTGATCGGAGGCGAGGTGTCGAAGGGAATTCTGGTGATGGGTATGTGTCCCAGTTTTTCACCTACCTTGCTCGATTTTGAGCTTGTTGTTAATTCACCAAACTGGGTGATCGGAGGTGTAGTTAGGGTGATGATAGGAGGTCGATCTGGTGGCGGTGCATGTGCACCAGGATTCAGTGCACAGGTTGATTGGTTTTGGGAACATGGGCTTTTGACTCGAGTGATAACTCAAGAAGAGAAAGAAATTTCTCGAAGATGGATGCGAGATTGTGAGCAAGTGTGGTATTATAACAGTTTGAATTGTAACCAAGTATATATATATATATATATATATATATAAGAGGAAACTCGAGGCAAGACTCGAGTAAATATCGGGTTGAAACCGAAGCAGTGGTTTAAATTTTGTTTTTGAAGGCTTTGAAAAGCAAAGCATTTGATATTATAGGTTTTAATCAACTTAAATTTGTTAAAGTTATTTTAGAACTTAAATTTTTTTTATATAAATTAAGGTTTGATAAATATGTTAAAAGTATGTGATTAGGAATTGATAAAGGGAATATTTTATCTTAAACATTAATTAGGGTTGATAAATTAATGGGTAGTTAAAGAATCATTAATTAATTTAATTTGTTAATAATTGGAAATTTAGGATTAATTAATTAGGAATTAATTACTTAAAAGCTAATTACTTAATGTAGGTAATTAAAGGATTAATCTGTTGAGGGTTACTAAATTAGAAATTAAAGGTTAAATTAATTAATGACCAAGGTTATTAAATTAGAATAATTAACCAATGGATAATTTCTTAATGAAAGTAATCAAAAGTATATTACATAAGGAAAGTAATTAAGGATTAATTACTTAGTGTAATTAATTAAAGGATTGATTAATTAAGGAAATTAATTAAGGGTTAGCAAATAAATGGAGAATAATTAAGCAATGTAAGCGATTATAGCATAATTAATTCGAGAAATTAAGGGTAAATGTGATTAATGAGAAATGGTGGAGGTTAATTAATTTATAACATTAATTCAGAGTTAATTTCTTAATATAATTAAAGAATAATTAATCAAGAAAGATTAATTAAGATGGATGATTAAAGAATGATTGATTATTTGGATTCTGATTTATAAATGTTAAGTAAGCGCGATTAAGGTAATCCAAGTAATTAAAGATGCTGATTAATTTAATTGGAGATAAATTTAATTAATTAGGAATTATATATAATTAATCTTGCTTATGGATGATTTAATGGGATTGTGAATAACTCTGATATTGAGTTGTGGTGTACGGTGATATGATATGATGGATTGAACAGTAATAATGTGAGTATCAATTGATGATTAATTTTCTGAGTGGCTATGATACCTTGTATTATAGTTGATTTAAACTGGAATTAGAAATGACATTGAAATCGAAGAGACCGGGGTCGGGTAATCAGTAAATACCCGAAACCACTTCGATTGGTAATCAAATTCCTTATAAAATGGATATGAAAAATTAAACAGGCTGGAAAGGGATAATATAACATGGACATTTAATCTAAGAACTGATGTGTGTGATAAATGATTGACTATAATAAAGTAAGAACTCGTAACAAGTACGAGTTACCCTGGTATTCACATATGTTATAGCTTGGTATTCCATTTTATATGAGTATACTCACGCTGGTTTCCAGCCTGACCCGGGTGTTACTTTGATGTAATGCTCGGGTCAGACCGAGTATTACAGATTTTCAAGTAAAGACGTTCTAGAGCTCAGGAGACGAGCTGGATGGTAGGAACGTATGGAGTGTATTCTGCTGTGATATATTGTAGTTGTCTGAGACATGTTGTTTCGTATATATCTAGTATCTGTGTATTTGTTGTAACTCTGATGTATTAAAGTGTAATTTAACTAATACAGTTTCTTATATAAATGGTATTATATGATATTATAGTTTGATCCGCTGCGAATGCGAGATTCTGTGACTTGTTTTCTGTTTCTTCTTCTTCTATCTCTTTCTTCTTTTCCTAACTATCTGGAATTTTCGAGATCGAAAATTCCAGGTCGTTACAACTTAGTTCAGGTGACTTCAAGTGGAAGGAAAGATTTTCGATAGTTTTAAACTTATGGTCCCGATTTAGATTTTGCCTTTCAGCATTCAAACATTTTTCACTCATCATCTAGTTGAGATGGCTTCACATAACTAATATAAATTTGAAATTTGTTTACCTCTTTGTCCAAGTTTTGTAACTTCTTTCATATATATAGTGCAGATTGTCTGTGGAAGATAATCAAGAAAAATAAACCAAACCTGCACACTTCAAAGTTTACTCCATATTTCGCATATAAAGTAAACTTCGATGGGCACGTGTTATGCAAAAATTCTCAATAGCAAAAACAATGATTATCTTCCTAAGGAATGTACTACGCTCCGTATCCATATGTATTGCAAGAGTTATGATGCTTAGGTATTTAAAGAACGAACAAGTTGAGGCCATCTCAAAAGAATAATATCACATGCCAAAAGTAATAGCTTTAGCAGATCCAAAGCCCGAAGCACCAATCTATGGAAAAATGAGTTAACGGTCGAAGCGACCAATAAGAAAATATGTGGCTCGGATGTAAGAGGTCATTTGGGCAGGAAGACAATTCATCAATTCGGACTCCTTAAGCAGCAACGCTAGATGTCCAGAACAAGCTCCAATTGTAGCCGTACAACAAGCAACCTCGACAATCTATGAAGAAGATTCTCTACCAATGACACTACAACATGCTAGCTATAAATAGATGATAATCCCAAGGCACAAGGGATCTTGATTTTGGCCAAAAAAGAATTTACACAATCATATAGTATTTTCCTATATTATTGCTCTATTCAAAAACTCATTAATGGTGGAAACATCTAGATTTAATGTAATAAGCCTCTCGGCTAAGCAAGAGTAACTAAATAAGAAAGGACAGTGGACATAGGGACTTTTGGCCCGAACCACTTTAAAAAGTTTCGGTGTTATTTACTTTCTGCACTTTATCTTCTTCTCATTTACCATCACGACTTTATAGCTCAACCTTCCGTAAGTCTAACTTATTTACTTTAAGTCTCAGTAACCTCATACCCAGGACCCATAACTCAAGTAACATTCGAAGTTATATCTTCGAACCTTAGGGTGTTGGTATAGACTAAATTCTGCACTAACAATACATTAGCATGACTGACACTACGCTAGATGCCAATGAAAAAATATATACGATAACATTACACAAACACAACATTACACAAAATCCTATGTTTCTTAACATGAATTTGATTCTTAATTTGAAGTAATCTTTTGCAAAAATCAAATCAATAACTATTTGTAAAAATCAAATCGATACATATGTATACATGAAAATCAAATCAATACCTATTAAAAAAATTAAATCGATACATATGTATAAATAAAATTCAAATCGATATATATTTGCAAAAATCGATAAGATCGATCCTGAGATGTTTGCCGAACTAGGGCGGAGAGAGAGAGAGGAGGCGGAACTTGCGAGAAAGTGAGGTGGTGGTACTTACGAGAGAGGGGTAGGAACTTCTAGAACGAAGGAGAAAGGAAGCTGGATCAGAGCATGGTAGCAGCATATACATATGCATGGGTCAAACATTTGTAGAAAAATAGAGGAACTTTGGGATGGACTTAAACCATGGAAAGTTTGCAAAGGTCCCTAGCCGTAGCCATCAATTTAACAACGGCTCAGAGCTGTTGTAATTTTGCAATCGCTCAAGACCGTTGCAAATTTTTTCCACGGGCCTTGCAAATTTGGCTGTATGGTGTAGTGAAACTACTACAACTTGGTCCACAAGTTCTCTAATTAGGTAACCAAAGTTCTAATACTAAGTGTAGCAACCAATCATTTATGATGCCTTGAATATATGCAGATCAGACATATAGTTTGGATTACCATAGGCGACATACTATTGGACAAAATAAAACAGCTCAAAAGAAAAAAAATTCTTGCATGACATTTTGCATAACTTAACGTAGAATGATAAAATATAACATGACAAGTATATAGGTGCATGAGGCACAATTAAATGCAACAGAGGATGATAATCAAACGACCAACGCCATGATATATATACATGATAGAGTTAGAGGTATGCTCTAGGAGTAATTATATAATTTATTAATATATCCAACTCGATAATTAATCTTGTTTGAAATAAAAGGTGTTTTCTTTCTAGTATATACTTGATATAATGTATTATGTACTAAATATTTAATTTAATTAAAAGTATATTTAATAAAAAAATCCATAAATGGTATATTTTATGATAGCAGTTACAATGCATTGTAACCATGAGTGATTTATCACAATAAAATAAATATACCATTTTAGGTATTCCTTGTTAAGATATATCAAGACTGGATATCGATATATCCTTTGATACTAGAGTGTGTAAGGCTCTCCAAACGTTGGGCATTATATTACTCATGACTGTTGAGGGCACCAAGTGGTTATGTACCGATAGTTATTGGATAATCATAGAATGACTCACTCAATAGTTTTCTGTTTGTTAATATAACTAAGGTTAAATAGAAAATATTGATGTGACAAATTTGCATAATTCTTTTGACTTTAGAATACCGTTGATCTTAAATGTAGACACTCTGCTTTAATTATAGTTAAATTGTAGCATGACGCCCATCGAATGACTATAGTCGAGTCGAGTCGAAGCATTGGAAGTGGAATACTATTCAAGAGGATTCATCTCCTTAGTTATATGAGGTTAATATCACAATCATTTGAAGTAAACTCAAAATCAAAGTCTCTGGCTAGAGCATTTAGGTTAATAATATTGTTTTATTGAATCAAAGACTTTGTGTTTGCATTACAGAGTTTAATATGGACAATATTGGAATTTAGACCATTACCGAATTAGATAAGTCCAAAGGGATATATTATTGACGAAAATAATTAGTGTAAATAATTGTCACCATCGGGAAATGCTTAATAAAGTAAAATTAGATTTTATTAGAACTAAATAAATGACAAATTTGGCCATAATGTCATACCACTGCTAAATGATGTGTGAACGTTAATATTGGAAATGTTCAATATTAACCGTTGATCTAATTTACACCTAAGTGTCACATAGCCGAAATTTGAATATTCCTTCTTACTACCTGATTTAATCAATTTATAAATTGTTGTAAATTAATTAAATTACTTAATATTTATTAAATAGTATAAATTTTTTTTGATGTATGCTGAACAATATTAAACAGTGTTTTATAATAGTTATAAATATACCGATTGATATGCAATATTGTTATGTATTTAAATAAGATTTGTAATTGCATTGAATTTTGTTCGGACTTGGATCATATTTGTGGCCTAATTGGTATGATATTTTTGATAGTAGAAGGCATGGTTTGGGTGGCCATATAATGGCCATTAGAGAGTATTTTGAATGGTTGAAATAGTAGAATTGGTAAGAAAGAGAGATTAGGATGTGATCCACTTTTCTCTCTCTTGAATTCCTATTTATAAGCTACCTTTTACACCATTATTTACACACTTTTGTTCTCCTTTCCCTCTATTATTTTTGGCCAGCAACCATTGAAACATCCCCCATTCTAAGGCTTGGAAATGGAGACTATTGATGGTACAGTCATCCGTAGTATTATTTCCCAGTGACAAAATGAGATCCGTTATTGAATAATTAACACCGAGAGCACTAGAATTTACAAATTTTGAGCAGAAAACGTTTTAATTCCTTAATTTGAAAATTCATTACATTTCATTTCCATAATCCCATGGATACATCATTCAGATAAAATATAAATATATATAGTTCTATTAACCAGGGTTTTAACTAAGCAGAATTCAACCAGAAGTAGAAGACCAAGACGAAGACGAAACAACTCGAGAACTTAGAAGGATTGGAGAATGGAACATAAGAAATCTCAGGTCCATCCTAGTAATCAAAAGCTCTCGGTACAAAGAGGTTTATTTTGTACTTTAGACCCTACTATCCTCTTCTACTTTCATCTAATCTTCATCAAGTGCTTCTCTTGGAGAATAGGCGAGCAAGTCTCAGGATTAATGAGAAGAATGCAAAGAAAGCAGGATATTACAAGTATTATCGAGAGAATTGCCATGAGCAACTCAAAGTCTATGGAAGAGAGCTTGGAAAACACTAAGTTGAAGATAGGAGAACAATGCTAGCAAAAGACATGGGTTTGTAGCTAAGTAAAGCTCTCGGTTTCGAGGGGACATTTTGGTCAATTGGGCCGGCGTGCTAATTGATGCATACATGGGCTTGCTTCTGGACTTCAACTCAAGCAGGCTCCTGAACCTGTATTTCTCTATAAATACTTGCCTTATAGCAACCAAAAGAAGAACTTAAACTCTACTGCTTTATCTCCCTATCTTCTCATCACAATAGTCACGTAGATAGATACTATTGACAGTTCTAAGCTCAAGAACCTATCAATCCCTTATACTATTGACTCTAATTCTCTTTCAAATCCACAATTAATAGAACTATAAAGTGGACATAGGACAAAAATTTCCAAAGCACTATAAAAATCTTCTATCTCTCTACTTTCTTATGCTCTTTTGCAATTTTCTGTTATTTCTACTAGATCTAATCCAACAGCAGGCCATATTTAGGTTTTCTACCACTTTAGTGTCAACATTTTGGTGCTTTCACTGAGAAAACTGAACCCATGGTTAGATCTAGCTTGATATTGTGGATTTGGAGGGATCTAGAAGTTTTGCTTGAAGAATTTGGAAGTTTGCTATTTGAGGTCAATGACACATAGGAGGTTCAATAGATCATCTGGAGTAGTAGTTGGAACCGATAAAGGGAATACCCATCAAATTGAAGTTAGTAACCAACAGGCAGTACCGGGATCATCTGCTCAACATCAAGTGGTTACTAGGGGAGGACATGATATGATGTTGCAGAAACTGAACTAGAAGATGATTGATACTTTAAAAGCTTTAAAGCATAAGATGGATGCTTTGCTACCTTGCAACCACCAAGAACCAAGAGGACTAGAAAAGAAACTTCACCTTGGTTAGAGCAGGAAAATTCCTCTATTTCTGGCCAAAATAGAAGGGATGGAAAGCAAAAACAGAACGCAAGAGTTGCTGGAGTAGTTAGAGGACTTGTAGGAGGAAGCAAAAGTGCTCCCCTTATGATAAGAGCACCTGACACCTTGGGCAGGAGGCTGATGCAATGATGGCCTCTGATGAGGAAGAGGATTTGCAGCTTGACGATGATGGTTTTGAGTTGAATGTTGATGCTAATGGAGATAGAGTTCAAACAACCGCAGCTCAACCAACCACACACCCATGAAATACCGAAGGAGTGGTTCTCCCAGAGACAGGAGGATCTAGACATCAACTAGAAAACCAGGACCATTTTCAGAGTCAAATACTCGGTGTAGCCGTTGATAGTCAACCTTTGGATTACCGCTCTAATGAGGATTATAAAGCTTATATGGTTAAACAGTTAGTGGAGGAAAGCAGAGGTGGAAAGAATGAAGATTGGGGTTCTGCAACTAGTAGGACTTCGTTTACCAAAAATATTCTAAGAGAAGAGTGCCCTAGAAAGCTAATTCCAATAATGCCATCATACAATGGAACCACTAACCCCAGACAACACTTATTCAAATACGAGTGGCATATGGATGAAGCTAGAGTAATGGATGTTGTTCATTGTAGATGTTTCCCTATCTTCTTAGAAGGAATCGCTTCTATATGGTTCACTAAGCTTGCACCAAGATCCATATCTGCTTTTGATGAATTGACTAAAATTTTTTAGAGCATTTCAAGCTCCATGCTGCCTGACCGAAGGACATGATATCCTTATCTGGCTTGTCTCAAGGACCAAAGGAGTCATTGAAGTGGATCCTGAACTGGTTTAATATCGCTGTTACGAAAGTTAGGAATCCGAAGGAAGGTCTTGTATTCATGAAATTGGTCCAGGGTATTCCCTAGACACAAATTTTGATAGATGGCTAAAGATGAAGCAACTACAACCATAGAAGTGTTCCATCGAAAGGTTAATCAGTTTTTATGCTTGGAGGAAGCAAGTTTAGCTTCAGGAAATGTCGATGGAGATGGAGTTGATAATGCACTAACTAATGCTGGAAAATCTAGTAATCAAAAGAAACGAAATCAAGGCCCCAATGGTAGGCGTAATGAAATTAAGAAACATCCTAGGAATATGAGACCGAAAGATTACATACCCTTGAATGATACATTGGAGAATATATATCTTTCTACCTAGGGAATAAAGCAATAAAAAAACCACCCAGGAGAGAAATGATAAAGCAGCAGAAGTGATCTGGGAAGTACTGTCGCTTCATGAAACTCATGGGCATAACACCAAGGAATGCCGCCACTTGAAGGACTCGATTGAGAAGCTAATATGGAAACACATGCTCTAATAGTATGTGAAGCAACAATAGAACTCTGACCAAGCCATGGGACCACAAGGGCCGCTTGCCCAAGGGAAACCACTTGGACCTAGTGGAGAGGGGCCCAGGCGAATGGATGGAAGACTGGTTATTAACACAATTACGGGAGGACCTCACCCAATGGAGAAAAGCTGGGGTGAGATAAAAAGAAATGCGAGCTCGCTGAAGCACGCACCATAGGAGAGTTTCTATGCCGTAGAAGATGGAGCTCTGGCTAAACAACATAAGATGATAATAGATGAAATTGTGTTTATAAATCGAGATTCAGTAAGAGTGGAGGCACCGACTCTTGCTCCTATGGTGATAATAGTCAAAATCGGACCGTTAGTTGTGCATCGGGTGTTGGTTTCAATCAACATTCTATTAAGAAGGGCATTTTACCATATGAAGATCGGTACGAAGGATGTGACCATTTACAAGACAAAGATTCAAGGATTTATGGGCAAAGCTAAGCAGTTGATTAGGATGATTTATTTGCCCATAGAGCTTGGTAAAGGAGAACGAAGGGAGGTTCACATCTAAAAGTATGTTATTGTTGATGTGTTCTTGGCATATAATGCTTTCTTAGGATGACCGACCTTAGCTGACTTCAAAATTGCTTTAGCACCATGGTGTTTGCCAATGAAGTTCGCTATGGACAATGGGACTGGAGTGGTGCAAGGAGACCAAAGCACGATAAGAGAATGCTATGTTGCAGAACTGCAAGAAGCTAAGCGTCGAGAGAAAGGAAAGAATGTGGGAAGAAATCTCGACATTCAGGAACTGCAAGCATAGCAATTACAGAGCAGCCCTTGGCTTAGGAACCATAGCCAATTCGATAAGTCTATGGATCCTAAAAAGAAGTCAGGGGAAGTATGGGCAGCACCATAGAGCTTACAGTGAGTGTCCCTATCGGTATAGATAACCCGACTTGAGAATTAAAGATTGGTTCTCAGCTTGGAATGGGATTACGAAAGGAACTGATTAATTTCCTTCAAGGGAATCTGGAGGTATTTACTTGGACACATTCTGGTATGTGCAGGATATTGCTGGAGATAGCATGCCATGCACTAAATATCTATCGTAACTTTACACCAGTGAAACAAAAGAGGCGCGGTTGGGTCCTGATCCATCCACTTCATTAAAGGAGGAAGTAGATAAGTTGTTGGCTTACAGTTTTATCAACGATGCTTTATACCCTCAATGGGTATCTAACCCTGTATTGGTAAAAAGTCAAATGGGAAGTGGCAAACGTGTATTGATTGGATCTAAACAAAGCCTGCCCGAAGGATAGCTTCCCTTTGCCCAGGACTGACTAGTTGTTGACAGAATACCAGGGCATGAATTTCTCTCATTTATGGACGCTTATTCAGGATACAACCAGATCATGAT
The DNA here is from genome assembly GCA_030737815.1 of Allium fistulosum. NCBI lineage: Eukaryota > Viridiplantae > Streptophyta > Magnoliopsida > Asparagales > Amaryllidaceae > Allium > Allium fistulosum. Next base: position 590,127,854 of record CM060905.1, on the reverse strand, counting down.
GCATGAGCTGGATCAAAAGAATACAAGCTTCATCATGTATTTGGGATTGTACTACTACCAGATAATGCCATTTGGTTTGAAGAATGTTGGAGCTACATACCAATGATTGGTAAATACAATGTTCAAGAAACAAATTGGATGGACAATAGAGATGTATGTGGACGATATGCTTGTGAAGTCACGGGTGTCTCGAAATCATTTGGATGATCTCTCGGAGATGTTTGACATTCCACAAAAATACCAAATGAAGCTAAATCCGTTAAAATTCTCTTTTGGAGTAGCTTCTAGGAAGTTTATGGGATTTATTGTGAATGCATGCGGCATCGAGGCCAATCCAGAGTAGATTAATGCTTTAAGAAATGTAACTGCCCCACCCATGAGTAAACAACTTAAGAGCTTGAATGGAAAGATTACTGCTTTGAGTTGATTTACCTAAAGGGAAATAGATAAATGCACACCTTTCTTCAATGCCCTCAAGAAAGGTAAAAAGAATTTCGAATGGAATCAGGATTGTCAGAATGTTTTCAAAGAGTTATTGAGGCACATGGAGATGCTATCGGTCTTTTCCGAACCATTGGACATGGAGGATTTATTTGTGTGCTTAGCAGTGTCTGTTCAGGTGCTAAGTGCAATATTAGTGTGCGAGGAGGTATGATTCAAAGACCAATGTACTGTATCTGCAGATGGATCACTGAAGCTAAAAAAAACTACCCAAAGCTGGAGAAACTCATGTATGGCTTGCTAACCACTTCAAGGAAGTTGCGACCATATTTTTAGGCTCATTTGATCAAAGTTCTAATAGATTAGCCTCGGAAACAGTATTGTACCGACTTGAAACCTCAAGAAGGCTGCTGAAGTGGAATATCAAGTTGAGTCAATTCGATATTACTTACTAAATAAGGAGAGCGATAAATTGGTAAGCATTGGCAGACTTCATCATCGAGTTTATGACTTGGGATGGTGAGGAAAAAGAGGATAACACAGTCCTAGTTCTCCATTGGAAGTTATTTTTCGACGGTGCTATAAACGAATTTAGCTCAAGGATAGGAGCAGTGTTTAAAACGTCGAAAGGAAGATCAATCTGTTACCTATTGAAGTTGGAATTTCCTACGACTAATAACGAAGTTGAGTATGAGGCCTTAATAGTAGGATTGAAGATAGCAAAGGAACCGAGGATAAAGACGCTGCACATATTTGGCAATTCAAAGCTGGTGGTTTTACAAATCAGGAAAGAGTATCACGCTAAGGGTGTGAGACTAGCCCCTTACATGTCAAAAGCACTGGAACTGCTTGAAGGCATGGAGTATTATACAATAATGCACATCCCTAGAGAAGTGAACAAGAAGGCTGATTCACTAGCTAAATTAGCTAGCTTGAGGGAAGCATAGGTAATAGGATTAGTTCCAGTGGAGGTCTTAACAGCTCCGAGCAATGATTAGATGGACATTAACTGTATTTTTAAGACTACAAAAGATGAGTCATGGATGACTCCGATCAAATTCTACTTGATCAATGGAACTTTCTCGAGAGACGAGAATGATTGGAAGAAACTCCTCCAGAAAGAGCTACGGTTTATGATGCAAGATGGAGAATTATTTAGGAGAGGATTCTCAACTCTCCCGCTTCGGTGTGTAGCCAAGGATGAGGCTAGGAAGATCCTCATGGAAATCCATGAGGGCAGCTGTGGTGATTATATCGGGGGATAGAATTTGGCAAAGAAGATACTTAGCTATGGATATTTCTAGTCGACAATAAAATGAGATGCAACTCACTACACCAAACGGTGCAATTAATGCCAAAGATTTGTGAAGATTTCGAGAGCCCCATCATCGAAACTTACACAAATGGTCAAACCATGGTTTTTGCAATTTGGAAAATCGACACTATCGGTGTGCTACCAATAGCAAAAGGAGGAGCCATATATGTTATCGTTGTAGTGGATAACTATACGAAACGGGCTAAAGTGGAACCTCTTGCCACAACGAAAATGGCAATCGATTTTATAAGAAAAAATATTATTTGTAGGTTTGGATTGCCCCTAAAAATCATTACAGATAACAGAACTCAGTTCAAGAGTTACAAGTTCAAGGATTTCTACAAGCGCTATCGAATTGAGAAGAGTTTCTCTGTAGCACATCCATAAGCAAACGGATAAGTGGAAGTAGTAAAAAAATCATCAATTCAACCTTGAAGAAGCAATTGACTAGAGCTATAAGCAACTGGGTTGATGAGCTTCAACTATCATCGTGGGCTTATAGGACAACACATATGTCTGCAACTAGACACTCGCCTTTTGCTTTGGCATATGGATCGAAAGCATGTTCCTGATAGAATTAGAAGTCCCTTCTCATCGTAAAAGGCATTTTGACCCAAAGGTGAATGAGGATTTCCTGCTTGAGTCCCTCGATCTAGTTGATGGGAAAAGGGAAGAAACAAAATTAAAAGTAGCTGTTCACCAGAAAAGAGTAGCAAGGCACTTTAATGCCAAGGTTCGCAACCATACTTTTGAGGTAGGGGATCTCATCCTGAAACGAGTTTTCTTTGGTACAGAGGCACTTGGTTCAAATTAGGAAGGACCTTATGCAATTGATCAGAAGCTTGGAGATGGAAATTTCAAGCTAGCAACCGTTGATGGAATCCCGTTCCCACGTGCTTGGAACAGCGACTTGTTGTAGCACTGCTACACTTAGATTCTACTTATTTGCTTTTGCAAATAAGCCACCCAAGGATGCTAGGGGCACTGTAAATAGGTAGGACTTGCCTTCTTATACTCATGAATAAAGTTTGCTTCCTGAACCAATGGTACTGTGTTCTTGTAAGCAATACTTCTATGCCACAAGACTAGGGGCATAGCCGAGAAAATGCTCATCTGTTCTTGGATAATGGATGGGGGTGTGGACTCAAGCCGCCTGGTCAATGGGGAAAATTAACCCACGACCTTCTTTGATCCGGCATTGCTTGGAGATAAGCGGCATCGGGAAGATCCAAACTACTGAGTCGATAAGGAAAATAGACTCAAACCGCCAGTTCGACTAAAAAATTGACCCCTAATCTTCTGAGAACCGACGTTGTTTGAAGATAAGCGACATCGGGAAGGTCCAAACCGCTGGGTCAACGGGGAAAATCGACTCAAACCACTAGGTTGATGGGGAAAATCGACCTCCAACCTTTTGAGAACCGACATTGCCCAGAACATCAGGAAGGTCCAAACCTTAACCTCCAAGCATCTGGCATTGCTCAGAGATAGGCAATGTCGGGGAGGAGAATCACAAGTCTTCAAGAATTTGTCATTGTTCGGAGATATGCGACAATGAGAGGGCTTGTTGATTTAACTAACCTTCAGAAATTAGTTATTTCCCGGAGATAGGTGACGACGAGAAGATTCGTTAACTCAATCCAAAAGTCGATAGAATCACTTGGCGCCGGCCTTTAGGAGTTCATCATTGCCCATAGATAGGCGATATAAAAGAAAGAATTCTCAAAATTGGACCGTTGGTGTGCTAGTTTCTGGAGCTAGAAACTAGTGCATAGTCGGATTTCCAGCTTTGAAAAATTCAAATGCAGTCCAGAGATAGGCAACATCGAGAAAATAATACTTAGAATCAAGTCACAAAATCACCGGTTCTCGAAGATAGGAGCCGAGCACAAATGGGAGTCTTAACGACTACGCTAGAAACCAAGCGGGAGATGCTTGGTCAAGGATAAGCGAGGATAGTCATGAAGGCTTAAAAATAAGAATTTATCAAGCTTCCTTGGTCTAGGATCGGATTGGAAAAGCATGCTTAAACTATAGGCAATCGAAAAATTTACCCCACAGTGCTATTAACTTACAAATGCCCAGAGTCAGGCACTTGGAATAATAAATCCCATGAATAGAGGTAAGCATGCAAACAACTGGTCGAAAAGAACCCAATCAGGCACCGATGAGAATAACCACAAAGTTGATTAAATAATAATTATGTTTTGTCAAATAAAGCATTTTGGCAGCTATAAATAGGGTTAAGTAAAGGGTATAACCATAGAAATTACAAGAATATTATTTATGTGCATGGAGTTGCAGTAAATAAATATATTGCATAGAAGCAGAAGTGTATAATATAGAAAGATTGCAGTACAAATAGTTATATTATATACACAAATAGTAATATATCAAACAATTATATTAGATAAACAGGTAGTAATATATCAGCAGGCATAGTATAGTACATAAAGGTACATAAAAGTACATGAGAGAAAGATTACAAGACAAAAGTTAATATTTCATTACCATAATTTTTGTGTACATCAAGGAGCAGGGGCCGTACTCGCACAATCTTGGCCTGTTAAAAATAAGGAAAAGAAAAAAGATAAAAATACCATTACACAAAATACACGACTCTCAGCCAGTAAGCTCCAAATACCATCTAGTTATTCTTCCCCCTCTTGCTGCCTTTTCTACTAGAATCTCCATGACGATCTTGTGCCTTTTCTTCTCATCTTTGATCACCCTACCTGGGGGAGTATCGCCCTCTGAATGGGTAGACTCATCATATGCTATAATATGCGAGTCGTTAGATTTATCGATAGGAGCTTTACTGGGTGTAGTCCTGGGATGCCATATCTTGAGTATGGGAAGCTTTAATGTAGAGCTCGTAGGAGTTGAAAATATGAGCTTTGTGGTGTCGGGCTTGGATTTCACCCGGATCTTCTCAAAGTCAACCTTCTATCTTTCTACCATCGTGGTCTGATCAGTGAGGTCTACAACTTTAGTTATGATAACTTCTTCCTCCTAGGACATGGAAACATCCTTCAAGTTTTCTAGGGTAGCTATTTTGTTAGAATCAGGCCCTGGGCTAAAATAAGAAAAATGAGCAGAGATAGCAAATCCTATGGAGACAGAAATAGACGCGATGAAGATAGCCGTAGATCCCAAGCCTTAAGTCAACGGAGGTGGAGGAGGTAAATGCGATTGACTTACAAGTTGGCAAACAGAATAATAAAGTTTAATGACGGATTTAGGAGAGAATTGAAGCTTCTCAAAAACTGGTGAAACAAGAGATATACCTGAGATCGGGCTTTAATCCATGAAATAAATCGTGAGTTCTTCCTCTTCAGTCCCACGCTCCTCTATTTGACCTATAGAGGAAGGAATGTAGGGCTTGTAAGAAGTAGTGGCTATAGAAATCGGAGACACATAGATGGTTTCAGAGTCAACCCTTGTGGAAGTGGAATAATCATCACCGACTCTCTAGATTTCAAAGTGGACACTTCATGCTGACCCAATGAGCTCTGGCTAATGAGAGCTTTGGCATGGCAGCAGCCTAAAAATTAGCATCCTCTTTAGCAAAGAGGGACTTACCTATAGAGAGTGCTTCTATAACCTTAACATCAAGGTACATAACCATCAACTCCTCTTCCGAATGATTATCGCCGGCCGGCACAGCCGACGAAGCACCTCCTCCCAAGCATTAGCAAGAGTCTCAAAGTAGTCATTTCCTAACCACTTTGGATTTTACACATAACGACATTGGCGTAGAAGTGTTGGAGATTGTCGTTGAGTTTGTCTCTTTCTCTCGTCTTCTTCTCCTGAAGATCATTAAGTTCATGTTGGGAAACTACAAGCTCGATGTCATTGGCAAGTTTCTCAATTGAGAGGAGCCCTTAACCGGTAGCAATCTTCTATTTTTCTTCATGGAGCTTTTGAATCTCCTTGGAGAGTTGTTCAAGTTCAGCCGCCTTTTCCAAGATGGCTTGGTCCCTAGCTCGTATGATTTCTGCTAACCCGCTTCTGAGCCAAAACAGATTTCAACTGGACTTAGAAGATTGAGACAAGAACAAAATAATTCACGGACTTGGAAATACGATCAGAAGGAGTAGAAAAACAACTTGGAGAAATTTCAATTGAATTGGAGCTAAGTACATAGCTCGATACTGACCTATCATTTCCCCTTATTCCACTTCCCAAATTCCACACATCTCCTATACCACTCGGAATACTCGTGATCAACTGGGTTTTCCATGAATTGGATGAGCAATTCCAAGGGTTGACAAGAAGAAAGCAAAGAACACAGCTATCTGAAAGATCATTGGAATCAACCCAAAGTCGATAGAAAAACGCTTGAAACACATTAGATAGAAGATAGACGAGCAAAGTCAGTAAAATAATTAAACTTGCACCAAGATCTATAGCTCGGTACCGAGCTAACTTAGATCGGTACCGTGTTTTGATCTTGAGTCATAGGACTCCGATCTCTCTAGCATAGCATCAAGCTATCTCCTGGACCTCCATGCAAGCGGGCCTTTGACCCATTACCTCTGTTTTTCTATAAATACAAGCCTAGTTGCAACTAAAACAGGGGCTGATCGGATTTCTCTACCAGGATACTTCTTCATTTTCTTCATATCTAACCTCTCCTCCATTATGGTCACCTAGGAAGCTACTATTTATTATTCTATGATTTAGATCAGCAAATCTTCAAAACTAGTGACTCCCAAGCACTCTAGAAACTTCATTGTAAATCTAAGATCCATAAGATTGTGGTTAGATCTGAGATAATTAGTTGTAATTCAAAGTGAAAAAAACTAATAAAAAAGGTTAAAGTGGACATAGGCTGGAGACTATGTTGAACCACCATAAAAATTCTTATGTCTCCTTTTACTTTTTTGCCTTTTCATTTATTTTCATTAGAACTAGCGCTTTCATCTGATTTCTGGGTCTTGATCCATTTTCTGGGTTAACATTTTGGTTCTTTCACCAAGAAGGAAGATGATTTCACAACCTAAAGGTTGGATCTGAAATTTGGAGAAGAAGAAAAAGCCTAACACTAGTTCTAAGGCTGGAGGAAATTAACCTGAGCATAGAGGCAACCATGAGGTGTAATAAAATTCTCATTAATCCATTTACGTGGCCAAAGAGGAGACAGAATAAATGGTGAAGAAGATGCAGGATAAAGTGATAGCTACACAACAGGAAATGCTTGAAGGATTTCTCCAAAGGATGGGACAACAAGAATAGCTAGAGCTATAAGACTTCATAACCAAGGACAAGGAGCTAATGCAGGAACATCTGGAGTTGGAACGGAGAAAACTGGAATGATGCCCCAACAAATAGGATAAATTGGTACCAACCCAAACCTACTTAGTACTGAGAGAGCTATACTCGGAGGCAATGCTAGTGTGACTGCTAGGATGCCTGGAATAGATAAAGATGGATCAAGAAACGCAAATCAAAATGTGGATGGGAAATGATTGGAAAAGTATGTTCTAGAGCTTCCCTGTAGAAATGGAGGGCAGAATAAAACCAAAGGAAAATGTCTGAATGCTAATATGTAGCCAAAGGAGTATATGTCAAAATATGCTCCAGAGTTCACCCAAAGGAGAAGGGGCAAAACATCGCTTTTGGTCGAAGACCATCACTGGATGGAAAAAACCGAATTACTGAGTTGGTAAGGAGGATAATGAGGGGTGGACCCTTAGATCAAAGCTTAGAGGATGTGAGGCGAAATCCATTCACTTCTAATATCTAGAATGCGAGTAATCCTCCCGATTATAAGCTTTTAATGTTGGAAATGTATGATGAAAAGTCGGATTCAACGGTTCATTTAATGAGATACATCCGGTGTATGGAGGTGTTGGGTGCTTCTAAGGAGGTAATGGGGCGGTGCTTCCCATTATAATTAATAGAGTTGGTGGCAATGTGGTTTAAACAACTAGAGAATGGGTCCATAAGCATGTGGACCAATTTGGTGAATAAGTTCTTAAGATAGTCCAGAGTTAATGTCTCGCGACCGAATGTCTGGGATAATAATAAGTTCTTAAGATAGTTTGGAGAATGGGGGAATAGGTACCGACCTATTATTTCCCCTATTCCACTTCCCACACTCCACACAACTCCTATACAACTCTGACTACTCGTGATTAAGTGGTTTTTCATGATTTGGATGAGCAATCCTAAGGATTGACGAGAAGAAAGTAAAGAACGAAGTTATTGGAAAGATCACTGGAATCAACCAAAATCTATAGAAAAGAGCTTGAAACACATCGGACAAAAGATAGAAGTGCAAAGCAAGTAAAATAGTTAAACTTGCACCAAGATCTATAGGTCAGTACCGAGCTAACTCAGATCGGTATCAAGCTATGATCTCAAGTTGTGGGACTCCGATCTCTCTAATACAACATCGGGTTATCTCCTAGACCTCTATTTCCCTATAAATACAAGCCTAGTTGCAACCAAAACAGAGGCTGATTTGATTTCTCTGCTATTGGTGATTTCATCCTCTTTTTTACATCTAACCTCTCCTCCATTAGAGTTACTTTGGAAGCTACTATTTAATGTCCTAGGAGTTAGATTAGCAAATCTCCAAAACTGGTGACTCTCAAACATTCTAAAAACTCCATTGTAAATCTGAGATTCACAAGATTGTAGTCAAATCTGAGATTCACAAGATTGTAGTCAAATCTGAGATAATTAGTTGTAATCCAAAGAGAACAACTAATAAAAAAGATTAAAGTGGACTTAGGTCGGAGATTACGTTGAATTACCATACAAATTCTTGTGTCACCTTTTACTTTTTAGCTGTTTTCTTTTATTTCTACTAGAACTGGTGCTTCCATATGATTTCTGGGTGTTTCTCCATTTTGTGGGTTAAGAATTTCATCCTTTTCAGTGAGAGCTAGGTCTTTCTCTTTCACTTGCTTCTTTAACTCTTCTCCTTCTTTGTTGGTGATCTTTAAGTTATTTCACATCACTATCTCGGCACGATCGTGAGCCAACCTCATTTTTTCCATTAAATGATCAAAGTTGGCTTTTGATTTGAAAGATACATCCCTTTCCCTTGTGACCTTCACTAGGTCCTCTTCCCTCTCCTTTAAAATCCTCTTGGAAGTCTCCTTCTTGAAATCAAAAGACTGGATGGTGGTGTAGTTAATTCTATTCACATCAAAGAGCCCTTGGTATAGCTTCTTCCACTTATACCTAGTTTCAATATGCTTATGGAAGTTTCGAGTGTCACGATCAGCCACTTCTTTCGAAACATCCTTAATGTTCTGGTCAAATTTCACACCGTTTAAGAAGAGGTTTGGAAACGCAACATATAGGTGTAGAGGAGCAGCCTAAAAAGTAAGCAAAGGAGAGAAACTCCCTTGGAAGCAGGTGGAATCATTGCAATTAAAGAGTGGGAAGTAGGAAATTGTTACTGTAAAGAAGTTTGAGCTTCAGGATATGGTAGGAGAGCATTGGAAGAAGGACCACGACGTTCGAAGGATTCTCTTTGGCGTTTCGTCGAGTCATGAGATAACTCTCCTTCAGCCTCTCTCTTCCTCCTCTCCTTCTCTCCCGCCTTCTCTTTCTCTCTTTCATGCTCCTTGTAACTTGATAGTCTTTATCATCCTCTCAGTCTTTTCTCCTCCGCCTTTCCTGATCGATCTCATAACGACCTGATAGCTAGATCAAGGTGGATAAAGATTGGGTATCTTCCCTCTATAATCATCTCCACTACGTGAAAGAGCTTTGTATCTGTCATAACCCATGGAAGGTAGAATAAGAAAATGATAGTATAATAATTTGGGACTTCAGAAAATGGAATGCAAGAACACGTACGCGTGATCATAATGAAGTGTATGATGGTGCTAATGACCCCCTAAGTATTGTACAAACTATATTGACAAGGAATTAAAAGAGGGGTTTCACCGCCATCACTTATAAACTTTCCAGGCGAAAGGTAAAGCTTGAGCTTGCTTCGTTTAGAACGTCATGAATTGAGATATTGATTTCACCGATATCGCGTAAACCAACAAAAATGTCACCAAAGGAGCGGGACTTTGAAGTTATCTCTTTTGTGGGTAGCATAGCGTGGTACATGTCCTACTTTGAAGTTTTGATGGTAATGTGCTCCGAACAGGGCAAACTAGGAAGAACGGGGCTCTCATATGGCGTCTCACCGAATAATTCACCCTCTTCTATACTAGCCTCGATAGTCACTATTGCTATCACTTGAACCATCCACACTTTCTTTAACCATGGGCTCATTTCCTCCCCCCTCTCCTCATTCTCACTCTCCTCTGGGATAGGTTGCATCTCGACTCCTTCGTTCCCTTCCCTCGGGACATCACCAATAGTTGGTTCACCATATCTTCTCTCAACGGGCTCCTTCACATGCAATGCACCTAAAGAACCTTCAACCTCACCCTGTAGATTCTTGCTAGAGTTGCGAGTACGATGGGTGGTTTGGGTAGGTGCTATGGAGTTGCTTAAAGGAGTCTATTCAGGAATGGCCATCCAGTTGGGGATAGTAAACCGCACCATTGGAGATTCTCATTGGTTATGAGATATGAAGTGGTACGACGCTGGAATGTAACCTCCTATAAACTCTCCAAAGTATTAGCATGTTCATCACAGATGTCTCAAACAAGAATGTCTGTGAAAGAATAAGCAAAAGTTAAATGCTTGAATGGAGTAAACCCAAGCACAGAAAGGATTGAAGGAAAGAGACCCACTTTCGGATACCCAACGCCCATTGAAGTCATTGGGGCAACGAACAAAAAAGTACTCATTTTTAAAATACAAGCACTTATTGGGAGGGATTTGATGAATTTTCATCCGTTGGTGTCAAAATTGGCCACCAACACTCAGTTATGTGAAAGCACTAATATCCAATCCAGTCACATAAATATGAAGGAAAATAATTAAAGAACAAAATTAAAACAATTAAAAAGAAAGTAAACAAAGACACAGGTTTATAGTGGTTCGGCTAACTCCAGCCTACGTCCACTCCAATGATTTTCCTTTTATTAGTTTATACTGCTGATTATAGTTACAAATCCGTGAAATTCAAAAATAAAAATGGCAGAGTGTAGCCTAGGTAGAAGATGAAGAGAAGCAGAATGAAGATCCCTTTTCTGATGCCATGCCTGCTGTATTTATAAGGGAAGACGTGCACCAATCTCTCTGGAACTTTGGTTATAGGACCTTCTTATCCATTTGGGCCCACCATAAGGGTCGCTAGGCCCAACTCTCAATGAAGAGGGATCGGTATCGATCCCTTCATTGGTTATTTTTGGGAAGAGATTCCTATGGTGGATTCTACATGATAAAATATGTTTAATCCCCAAGTTTCATGTCATTTGGAATAATGGAGCTCCCGATTTGGATTAATCTTTGGTTCAAATCCACTCGGAAGCTATTTCCTGCTGAACCCTTCTAATGGACATATGCTGATCCATAGCATGACCATATATGCCGATCCATCTTATAACCAACCATGCCGATCCATCTTATAACCAACCATGCCGATCACTTTGGATACTTCCAAGCGATGCCAATCCATGCCTTTCTACTTATGCTGATCCACGTACACTTCATTTATGCCAATCTCTCCATTGCTTCAACTATGCCGATCCCCTGTAACTAATCACGTCGATACCTTATTTAACAGAGTATGTCGACCCCTCTTCATTAAACCATACCGAACCTTTCTATAGAAGCCAAACCATACCAATCCTTCTATATTGAAATATTCTGATCCATTTCTCATAACTTCCCAAACCAATAATACATGCTGATCCCTATGCCTTCATCTATGTCGAGCAGTAGGTTACTTTCATTTCATGTTGATAAGAGCTATGCTGATCCTTGGGCTTCCACCAAGTCATGTCGATCCCTAACTTATCCAAGCCAATATTCATATTTCAAGCATTCTCCATCGTTTATCTACCAACCCCGCTCAATCCTGGCTTTATATAAACATCTGTACCTGATTCCTGGGCCTTACAACCGTCGATCTATACTCATCGGCCTTGATAACCGTGAAGTCTATTGGGTTAAATCCGATTGTATACTTCCTTGCCAAAAGGCAGGTTAACAATGTCTGAGCTAAGTCTCGATGATCATATAGCAGGGACCCTCCTGCCATTATTTGAAGTGCAGGAGGTAGGTAAGCTCTTGGAGAGTAAGGGCCCTGTTGAAGCGATTCATGAAGAGAACGTACAAAGTACTCAAGAGAGAGTAACTATTGGGATGGACTTGAGTTGGAGACAACCCAAGCTCTTGTAAAATCATGCAAGAAATGGACTAAAGGGCGGCACAACACTGCCAAGGCACATATATCTGTTGCAGGCAGTATAACCCGAAGGAGGGAGATGTGCTTGTCCACCTTGAGTAGGAAGCCGTACGTCACCCTTAGGAATTCCGTGCTGGCGAAAGATATTTTGAAGCATTTTCATGGAAATAAAAGTTAGCATTTGGTCAGGTAGATCATTCAAGACTCTTAGGCTGATGTATTCATTTAGAGGATGAGGTTGATTTTACAGTGGAGCCACTGGAACAACGACACCTTGTAGCTCAGTAGTAATCGAGCGTTCAGGTCTGACAAGAATAGAAGGTGAAGCCTGAGTTATGGAGGACCCAGCCTTAGGAGTAGACATGCCCTTACCGGACTTGAGGTGTGGTGATTGACATGTCATTTTAATTAATAAATTGTGGCATTCAATAAGGTAGGTATGTTTTATTTTAAATAATGAACCCATGTGTACAACGATCGAAACCCGTAAAATGTCGACGTGACCAATCAAGTTTCGGCCGTTGACCAGGGTAATGGAATGTGTCAATCTATGCTGTATGGGTCCAGTATCATGTACACCACAAATGGACCATCTTGTGTAGATAGCTCGCCCGTGCTAGAAAAACAAGCCACATCATACGATGGAACTTTATATCGAAACTTACCCGTTGTCGATGAATAATCGATAACGGATCTGCCGTCCGAAGCGATGCGGGAGATTTTCTTTACAAGAACACTAAAACTGCAGTAATAGGAAGAAATGACGATGGAATCATCCAATCTGACCACTCTTGAACAAGAACCGTCCTACTGGAGTTCAAGCGCTGGTGCAAGATTAGCCGTACTTTGGTAGGGGTCAGTTGAAGACGGAGAGTTAGACTCATCACCCGAATGACTTATGCATGAGAAAAGCTAAACATAAGTTCACCTTAGGTTGAGTAAAACTATAACTTCAACCATCCCTTTCCAAAAACAGCCGGCCTCATCAACCACCATCACATCACCGTGATAAGCACCCATCACCAACCTTAGTTGAATTTGGACGGGTAGAAGATGCTTGAAATGGATCGGGCATTGGAAGCTATCATTAGCGATTCAGGGGTTTGGCAAAATCGATAGGACGACAGTGCTCTGGTGGTACAAATGGCCGGCAATAGGGAGTAGGTCGACGGCGACAAGCTCAGATGGTCAATGGTGGCTGAATTTGGTCAGTGGCTATTGGTTAGAAGGAGTTGGCACAAAAGAGTCGAGAGAGATTGTCTCAGTGCAGGGAGAAATGAACAAAGTTGAAAGTAAAAGTACCTTTAATTATTAAGCTTATATAGAAGCTTTCTGAGAAGATGAACCGTCTTAGTATCAAGAGTAACCTCTTGGTACCAAGAGGTTCTTTGCACCCGAAAGTCAGCAATTACCATATCAAGGAAGAGAAGCATACTAATCTAAGGCATGGAGAGATCTATGGAGTGTAGATCTTGTCCTTAGCACGAAGAACGGAATTCTATCTACGCAAAGCTGTTAAAGGAAAGTCCACCAAACAAAAACATTATTTCAAGGCAATACCCGAACGAACAACTGGAACCATTGGATAGCAAGTTAGAACCTGTCTCCATCCAGAGCACACATTGTTTTCAATGAAAGCATACTCTAAAAGGCAAATGTTAGCCAAGTTTTTAACTAAGCAGAATTCAACCAAAAATAGAAGGTCAAGATGAAGACGAAATGACTCGAGAACTTAAAAACATTCTTAGAAGGATTGGAGGATGGAACTTAGGAAAACTCAATTCTATCTGAGTAATTACCGAGAGGTCCTCTCTATACCGAGAGGTCTGTTTTTCCTTTTGGACCCCACTATCCTCTTGTACTTTATATATTCTTTCATATAACCATCATCAAGTGCTTCTCTCGGAGATTAGGCAAGCAAGTCTTAGGATTGATGAGAAGAAAGCAAAGAAAGTAGGATAATAAGAGCATTATTGAGAGAATCGCCATGAGCAACTCAAAGTCTATAGAAAAAGTTTGGAAAAACACTAAGTTGAAGATAGGACAGAAATGCTATCAAAAGGCATGGGTTTACAACTAAATAAAGCTCTCAGTACCGAGAGAAACCGCTAGGTATCAAGAGGTTATGTTGGCCAATTAGGCTGGTGTGCTTATTAGTACATAGCCGCTTTTGGACTTCAACTCAAGCGGGCTCCTAAATCTATATAGTTGTTTCTCTATAAATACCAGTCTTATAGCAACCAAATGAAGACCTTGGACTCTACTCCTTCCTTATTTCCTGTCTCTACCTCATGATAGTCACCTAGGAGGATACTATTGGCAATTTTAGGCTCAAGAACCTGTTAATCCCTTGTATGAGTGACTCTTATTCTCTCTTAAATCCATAATCAATAAACAATAAAGTGGACGTAAGCCCGAGATTTCCGAACCACTATAAAAATCTTGTGTCACTCTATCTTTTCATGCTCTTTTGCATTTTCTGTTATTTCTACTAGATCTAATCTTACAGGAGGTCATATTTTGGCATTGTACCACTTTTGGCATCAACAAGTTCCAAAAGCGACATATAATGATGCCCCATTGAACGATAAGAGTCTTAACTACTTAGATGGTTAAATTACTCGTTGTTACATACATTCAATAAAACAAAAGCAGTTAAACTACTACACATCGGAAATATATTCTTTAGTATATTATCTTTCCTTCTACAAGTCTCTGGAAGCTTATTCATCTAAACCTGAAATACTCTACTCTCAACCTACCTTATTTCAGATTAATTTCCCAAGAGTTTGAGAGGAAATCAAAATCTTTGGGTTAGAACAAAAATCTGGCATAAATAACATTAATCCATCTCGAACCAAAGTATTGGTACTTAGTGAGATCATGCTACTATGCAGAATGGGTTTCCCCTCACTAATACCCTATGAAACAATATTCAATCATAAAATATCCTACATCCAGAGTGATTAAAACATAATCATAGAATCTTTATCATATTATGCATGCATGGGTTAAAATGAATGGTCCTCATTCTCAAGTTTAAGGCTTACACATTCCCAAAATTACCCAATCTCATACATGGTCGATTCATCAACATAGTTTTCTCAAGGTCACTATGAACCTAGATTAGTTTTCCTAGACCAAGTAAAGCCTATCACCCGTCTCGAGCTAAGATTTACAAGATAATCCAATGGTCTTCTAATATGGTCAAAAGAAATATCAATGGTCTCCTAAGATCGGTAGGTGAAGACAACAACGGTCTCCTAAAAATGGTGGGAGAAAAGAATAGCGGTCTCCTAAAAATGATAGGAGAAAACATAGGTGAGCAAACATCTACGAGTTTCTTCGGATGCGTAACTCCAAAATTTAGCCTTAATTGGAAATTCCCTATGCATTGGAATTGCAGATCTGACCAACCGGGGCTTAACGGTTAGAGCATAGGGCACGACACTGCCCTAGTTACCACTAAAAATCTGGGTTTCAAAAGATATTCTAAGCATTGAGTCAAGTGATCGGTCTAAGGCATCCAAACATAATTTTATCTTCCCAATCTCTTGGATGCAATTCTACTCACTCAGGAGTTTGAGTCTGACCGTACCCACTAATGGAACAACCCTAACTGGCCATCAGTTCCCAAATTTCGAAGGTAAAAAATTTTGGGTGATAAAATTCATCAAATATGTGAGTATGTCAACAATTCATCGTATGCAATAATAACGGATTAATAACTAAAAGAATACATACCATATCAACAATCCACTAAATATATGTTCAATACGATAGCCAATTTATACAAAAATTACTTTTCCAAAGTAGTAGCTTATTCTACACATAACTCTTTAAGTATAGGAAAAATATCCTTACTTTTCTTTGAAACTTTTATAAATACTTAACAAAATCATCCTTTTTGTTTAAGTAAAGATTTGCCCAACGTATAATTAATATCCTTCTTATGTTTTAAAATATAGTTATCCTTCCTTTCAAAACAAGTGCTATCACTCCTGGTTAAATCTTAAGCATTTATGGGTTAAAATTAAAGGCTATCATGCCTTATCAAATTCAAGCCTTCTTGGGTTAATAAAATAGAGCCATCGCTCCCTAAAAATAGCCATCATACCTTAAAAAAATAGCCACCATGCCATATTAATTTTTTTGCTTTCTTTGCTAAAATATAGCCATCGTGACTAAATGAAACATTGCTTTATGCCTTTAGAAATATAGCCTTCGCACCTTTATAAAATGATAGCCATCGCGACATATCATGGCTATCGTGAATTATTAAAATCATAGCTTTCATTCAAGAAAACATAGTCTTCATGACTAAATAAAAACATAGTCTTCACGGCCTTTTTGTAAAACAAAGCCTTTGTGACTAAATACGATAGGTAGCTTTCATATATAATATAAAATATTGCCTTCATGTAAAAATATAGCTTGTGACTTATCAGGATAAATAGTTATCGTAAATAAAAACTAATGCCTTCATGGGAAATTAAAACATAGCTTTCCATCTTAATAAAACATAGTTATCGTGACATATCATGATATGTGTGTTAAACAAAAGCTTTCAAAGGCTAACTAAAATAGAGCTATCATGGATAATAGCTCTTGTGAAAAAAATAAGGGCCTTCGTGGGTAATAATGGCACTTTTACATTTTTTTATAAAACCGACCTTTTACCTTTAAATGTATACACGTTTAGCCAAACTAATATCAAAAGCTCATTAGTTGAGTAACATCTTTCTAGAAAATTGGCAGCAAAACAAAGAGAAAGCTTTTCTCTGATTTTCCAAAACATAATTTTTCTTCAAAATTATATTATTAACACATTTTGCAAACAAGTCCAGTTTGCATAAAACAATTTATAAAAAATTGAAAACACTTGGGAAAAATGCACAAAATTCCCAAAAATCAATATTTACTTCTTTAACATTATATTAAAATTTCAGACCAAAATAATTATTATCATATTTTAAATAATAAAATTCCAAAATTAACTATACTTCTCCTTGGAAAACTCAAAATAAATTAAAAAAATTCCAAAAATTATGAAATTTATAATCCATCTTCAAAATAATAATTCGAACATCATATTAAAAATTTAGATCATTTGGAGATCAAAAACCTAGTTTTTTACATCAAAACCTTTAGGAAAATTCCTAGAATTCCTAAATAACAACAATTCAATCATATACACGATTGTATTCAACATGCATGATAAACATCCAATATAAATTTGGATTCAACTCTATACCTGAATCAAACACATATAAAAAAATGGGATAGAAATATTATTTACCTTAATTTTTGTTGAAAAGTTGGAATTTGGGATAGAAATATTATTCACCTTAATTTTTGTTGAAAAGTTGGAATTTGCTCTAGCTTTCCTTCTTTAACTTATCTTCCTTCCACTTAAATTTTCTTTCTTTTTAATGGTGATCGGCCTAGTTTTAGTTTTGTTTAGATTGAGAATGAAATGAATATAGTTGTGGGAGACTGGAGGGTATTGCATAATATTTACTCTTCCTCTTCTACCCATCCAAACTTAAGCTTATTAAATCTTATTTCATTAAATCCATTCTCTTTGTTATATTTATTAACGCCAACCTTAAGTAATTAGTTTAACAAATTCCACATTAACGACTTTCCATTTAATTATCCCATAATAATTAAATATTAAATTTATGTGCAATAAAATTAAGGATGTTATAGGCTCCCTTCCTTAAAGAATTTCATCCTCGAACTTGCGATAATGTAACAACAATGAGCACATCAATCACACAAACATGTGTTAGAAGCACATAAAAGCAACAATACTAGTAATATCTCGTCAAAATACATATAACAATATAGATCATAAAATTAAAATAGATCGGGATACACCTCCCTAATCCTATCTTTTGTCTTCCATGTACAGTCTCATCCATCATTACTCCACTGGTCCTTCATTAACCAAACTGTCTTATTCTTTAACTTCTTCTTATCTCCGTCGACTACATGAATAAGTCGCCTAACAATAGCCATATCAGGCTCAACTACCAAATCTTCTATCGTTAGCTCTATAGTAGTCTCTGGATCATGCATGTACTTCATTAGATAAGATACGTGAAAACGTTATGTTCTACTGCCTAGGTCTGCCAATGATACTCTCAGATGCAGATGGTGCCATATCCGCATCCACATCTGAAATCATTTGGGATATCGGATATCCGCATCCGCGAATACGGACGGATATTGGATAATTATCCTATCCGCTAACGATGGATAAATCTAGAAATATAAATGAAAAGTTTTAGTTTAACATAAACTTTTTTCTATCCCGTTGATTATTAAAGTGTTAAAAATAAACAAATATAATGATAATAAATAGATTTGAGTAGTTAATGTGCATTTCATTTATATAATATAACCTTCTAACTTAATAAAACCATAAATAAATTTATTTCACTATACTAAATTACATATATTTAAACTATAATCTTGAAAAATACCGGATGGATAATTTTCGGATGCGGATGTTTTCGTATCGGCATCCGCATCTGTTTTTCTGGATATTAGATATTTATCCACTTTTTAGCGGATGCGGACAGATATCAGATTTTTCGGGTATCCATTGACGGGCTTACTACTGCCAAACTACTCGGTAACTCGATACACTATGCGAGTTTCCCGATTTTCACAATGAAAAGAAAAATATCAACATACCTAGGTGCCAATTTTTCCATCTTTCCAAATTGTACAACACCCTTCATCGGTGATACTTTCACAGAAAGTCTTTGACTTTGAATTCAAATTCCTTACGCCTTCTGTTTGCATAACCTTTCTGCCTTGATTGAACTTTCTTCATCCTTACTTGAATTAACTCAATCTTTCCAGTCGCTTCTTTCATCGAATCCAAACCTAGAATTGGTCTATCACCTGTCTCCGACCAACATGCATGATTTGCACGGCCTTTTGTAATGTGCTTCGAAAGATGTCATTCCTATACTAGTCTGATAACTATTATTATAGGAAAACTCGATTAGGTGAAAATGGTCTTCCCCGGACCCTCCAAATTCCAGTACACAAGCTCTTAATAAATTTTCGAATACTCGACCCTCTCTGTCAACACATCGGTCTATAGATGGTAAGCGATACTCTTCTTCAGCTTGGTACCCAATTCATTTTATAAGCTCTTCTAGAACTCACTAGTAAACAAAGGATCTCTATCATTTACAATGCTACTCGGTATTCCATGAAGTCTCACAACATTCTTTATGAATAACTTCACTAAATTTGGTACCATCCTTGTCGACTTAATGTAGATAAAGTATGCACTCTTAGTTAGTCTATCAACCATGACCAAATGCTTTCGTTTCCCATATTCGACCTTCGAAACCTATCTACAAAATCCATAGATATAGAATTCCATTTCCATAGTGCTATTTCCAAAGGATAAAGTAATCTACTTAGCTTTTGATGCTTGGCCTTTACTTGTTGGCTGTTCATACATTGCTTCATCCATAAGCCTACATCTCTTTTCATACCTTCCCAGAAGAAACTCCTCTTCATATCTTGGTACATCTTTATACCTCCAAGATGAATAATGAATTTGAATCGATGACATTATCTAATTACTTCCTTTCTCAGATTATCCATATCCTGAATACACAACCGTCTTTTCTTTCTTAACCATCTTTCTTGGTCAATGAAAAATCTTTCAAATCATCAACATCAATTCCCTTTTCCAATCTCTTTATTCAATCGGCTAACATTGGATCATCTTTTTTCCTTGCTGCAATTCTTTCAATGAATACCGATGAAACTTCTAGACAAGAAATCATTGCAGTACTATGACTAGAACTATCCGTCGATCTCGTTCTAACTTCATATGAAGCCAATGCTTCTAAATCATTCCATTTAGATAACATCACTAACACCATATTATGATGTTTTCTACTAAGTACATCCTCCACTTTATTTCCTTTCCTCGGCATATACTCAATACCAAAGTCATACGGCGCTGGTCATCTTTGTTGCCTTATATTCAAATTCTTCTGAGACAATAAATACTCCAAGGACTTATGACCCAAACAACTCGAATCATTCTCCCAACAAATAGCGTCTCTACACCTTCAGTGCAAAGATCACCACCAACTTCAAACCATGAGTAGGATATCTTACTTCATGTAGTCAAAACTACCAATAAAAAAAGGTAATAACTTTACCTCTCTACATCAACACGGCTCCTAAGCCCAATCCACATGCATCAGCATACACCACCATATTTTGATTCCCATCCAGAACAACTCATACTAGCGCATTGTTCCATAAATGCTTTAGATTTTGAAATGCTTATTCACATTTATCGGTCCAAACAAATTTTACGTCCTTTCTTGTTAATTTATTCATCAAACTGTTATACGAGAGAAACTTTTAGTAAATCTCCAGTAGTAGCCAGCTAATCCCAAGAAACATCAAATCTCAATAACTGTACCGGGTCATTTCCAATGATTCACATCTTCGATCTTTAATGGATTCACAAACAATCCATTCTACGGCACTATATTCCCAAGAAACTTCACTTTCCTTTTCCATAAGTTACATTTTAAAAACTTTGCATTTAGTTGATGTCGCCTCAGCGCTGTGTAGTTAAAGTGCTCAACGGTTCTATAGCGGTGGAGGTGAAAAAGTTATAGCGGGGATATATCGGAAAATAGCAAAGGTGCAAAATGCTTCATTAAATATAAAATAAAATATTTAAAGTTAGTTTATTCTCATTCCCAGTTTGTTTGTGTAGGAAAAGAAATATTGTTTAATCTTACATAATAAATCCAAAGAATATCATGATTTATGTAGACTAGATTTGCTAACTATAATAGATTTCTAACTTATATCGAGCATTTATTCCTTAAAATTAGGTCTTTACCTTAACTTTGTTGATTTGGTTTAAAAGTAAACTAGTCAAGTTAACCTTTGTATATTAATATTGCTAAGGCGGGTGCTAAAAATCCTTATTTAGTGGGTGTAGCAGATATAACTGGGGCTTAAAGCGGATCTACTATTTAATAGATTTAAATTGAAATAGCTAGCCGTCGAAGTGCCCTATGTGCTACAGTAGGAATTTTGTGGGGTTTTAACTGCACAGCCTCAACATATCTAGCACTGTCTAGGATGAACTTCATTACCTTGTTCACTCTTTGAATATGTCAAAATATCGTCAATAAAGACCACCATGAATCTATCCAAATGCTATCAGAAGATCTGGTCCATCAAGTCTACAAAGAAAGCAGGTACATTGGTCAGTTCGAAGGGCATGACTAACCACTCATATAAACCATTTCTTGTTCGAAACACCATCAATGGTATATTGTTCTCCGCCACTCCCAATCGGTGGAAACCCATTGCTATATCTAGTTGTGAGAATGCCTTAGCTCCACTCAATTTATTGAACAAATCATCTATTATAGGCAAAGGATACCGATTCATTATCGACTTCTCATTCAACTTTTGATAATTAATACACATCTTAATGACCTATTTGGTTTCTTTATGAACACCGCTACAGCTCCCCAAGGTGAACTGCTTGGTCTAATAAAATTATTGTTTCTAAATCCACTAGCTGCACCTTTAACTCCTTCATCTTGGTAGGTGTCATTCTGCTAGCAAGTCTACTTATGGGTTTAGCTCTAGGAATGAGATCTATTCGACATTTTATAGCTCCTTTTGGTGGTAGTCCCATGATAGGCTAAAAAACATAGCATGTATCTTACAACAAAAACCCGATTGAATTCATCCTCCATGCCTTCCATAGCACTCAACATTGCACCGACATCAAAAGTCGGCTCTTATTAAATTGGTATAAAAATCAGTCACAACAATCCAGGTTTTTCAAGGTATTGCTTTATCTCGACAAAATATCCTAGTATCATATCGACTTGTCCAATCAATACCCATAATTATCCCAAACCCCACAAAAAAAAACGTACAAATTGCAGGCAAACAAATGACCTAACAATTCAAATTTTACATGGTCACATCTCATTCCAAGAGTTGCATAGCCACCTATTGGATTCGCAACCCTCGGAGAGGTAATAAGGTATGTCAGTTCAAGGTTTAACTTTGCTGCCAAACATCAAAAGACAAAAGAATGTGATGCTCCAGTATCTAACAACACGCTAACAGGAATGCTATGAATAAAAAGTGTACCTCCTAACATGATCTTTCCCTTCCACTCTGCAGTCGATCAAAAAGCTGTAAGTTCTAAAGTGAAAACTTTTCCTTTTTGAGCTTTGTTCAGTTTAGGATACTCGTTCTTGAAATGCCCCATTTTGTTGTAGTTATAGCACCTCACATTCTTCTTAAACAACTTTCTTGCTTTCACAAAAAGGACAATCTTTTCCAAAATGCCCCTTCTTATCACACTTATAGCAAGTCACTTTAGTTTTTCCCTTTTTCGAAACCCCTTTCTTCTAAGCTCCGTTCTTGCCAAAGAATTTCCTCTTCATGCCTTGGAAACCCATACTCTCCATAGACTTGTTATTCCCATTAGATGTAAGTAAATCTTCATTCCTCGAAGCCATATCCACAACAACATTAAATGGATCTCTAAGGCGTGGCATTGTTGTCTTAGCAATCTCAAGCTTTGATCGTCTTATGAAGTTCTCAAGCTGGGTATTTATGATAGCTTGTCCATGTGTCTATAGCCGATCGAACTTTGTAATATACTCCAACACAGTCATTTCACCTTATTCCAGCTCTAAAAACTTCTTAAACAAAGTCAACTTAGCTGCTTCAGATGGAAACTTCTCTTCAAACCTCTCTCTAAAGAAAACCCAATTAAACTCGTCCTTTGGAACTCCCATGGTAACACTATTCCAGCAATACGAAGCAGCTCCTTTCAACTGTCTTGAAGCAAATATCCTCTACTAATCATCATTCAATCCTAGATCAACAAAATTCTCTCACACTGAAGAAGCCAATAATCACTTCAGTGGTATTCTTCGTTCCCACGAATGACTTCCCTCCCAAGCTAGTATAGTCTCGGCTTAATGCGACATAGTTATTACACATAGCCACTCAAGTATGGAAGCTCCCGCATTACTTATATCACCACCAGTCAATCTAGCTGCTGCTCTAGCTTGCATCATATTGACAAAGAACTGATACATAGTCCCCATATCAACTGGTGCGGTTCCGACACCCATATTAGCATTTGCGTTTGTGTTTACATTCGAGTTGGTGGCTAGATTAGCATTCCTATCATTGGTCCATATATTTCCATTGGTTGTGGTGTTTCCGCCTCCCAAGTTTAGTCTTCCACTTCTAGTATTCGTTTCTCATAATCTACAGACGAGTCTCCATTAAATACAGAAGAATGGTCTAAGACGGAGCGGAGAGTATAGGTAGATATACGTATATTATATATATATAATAACAAGTATGTTATAATATCACTATCCCATACCCCAATTTTTCTTTCTATGTTCATTTGGGTTATGTTCATTCAAAATCTTATTAGGTTTAATGTAATCATGTACCATGTTGTGACATCCCCCTTTCGAGGTTCACAAATAGATACTATTGATGTTACATTCATCCGTAGCATTATTTTCCAGTGATAAAATGAGATCCATTATTGAATCATCAACACTGAGAGCACTAGAATTTACAAATTTTTAACAAAAACATTTTTATTCATTAATTTAAAAATTCATTGCATTTCATTTCCATAACCCCATGGATACATCATTCAGATAAAATATAATGATCACATATAGTTCCAAAAGTGACATATGATGATGCCCCCTTGGATGACCAGAATCTTAACCATTTAGATGGTTACAGTACCCGTTGCTATATACATTCAACCAAAACAAAAGTAGTTAAACTACCGCATAACTAAAATATAATCTTCTATATAGTAGCTTACTTCCTACACGTCTCTAAAAGCTTATTCGTCCAAACCTTAAATGCCTTACTCTCGCCCTATCCAATTTAAGATTGAGTACCCGAGAGTTTAGGGGGAAATCAAAAACTTTGGGTCAAACAAAATGTCCATTTTGAATAATATTATTCCATCTCGAACCAAAGTAACTTAGTGAGACCATGTCGCTAAGTGGAACGGGTTTCTCCTCACTAATACCCTATAAAAAATATTTCAATCATAAGATACCCTGCATCCAAAATATTAGAACAAACTAATAAATCATTATCATGCATGCATGGGATAAAATGAATAGTTCGCCAGTCTCAAGGTTAAGGGTTACACATTCCCAAAACTACCAAATCCCATACATGGTCCATTCATTAGCGTAGTTTTTCCAAGGTTACTATGAACCTATATTAGTTTTCTTAGGCTAACTAAAAACCTATCAGCTGACTTGGGCTAAGGTTTACCAGATAATTCAACGGTCTTTTAATATAATCAAAAGAAATATCAATGGTCTCCTAAGATCGGTAGAGAAGAAAATAACTACTGATGCCAAAAATGGTACCGACACCCAAAAATAAGATGAAAGCACTAAACATGTAGAAATATAAATCAAACAAGTAGAAATAATAGGAAAGTAAAAGGAGACAGAAGAATTTTTACAATGGTTCAGCATAATCTCTAGCCTACGTCCATTTTAATCTTTGTTAGTAGTTGTTCTCCCTCCGGATTGTAACTAGTTATATCAAATCTAACCACAATCTAGTGGCTCACATATTTACAAGGAGTTTCTAGAGTGTTTGAGGTAGGAGATAGAGTGAAGAAGAAGAGGAAATTTCAGATCCAAAAGTTAGAGAGCCAAAGAAGAAGATCCCCTTTTGGTTGGAGGTAGGCTGCTATTTATAGGGAAATAGATGATAGGTCCAGACGCCCATTTGCACCGATGTCCAGAAGATAGCCCGAAGTTGCACAAGTGAAAAGAAGACCCACATGTTGATAGAATAACTTGGTACCAAAAATAACTCGATGCTGAGTTATTTTTACTCATCCAAGTTAAGCTTTGTCCATTCACTAGCTTTACCGTCTCTTTCTTGAGTTGTTCCAAGCTCTTTTCCTTCGACTTTGAGTTAATTCTAATGATCTTTCTGCTAGCTGCTTTCTTTGCTTTCTTCTCGTCAATCCTTCGAATTGCTCATTTGAATCTTGAAGAAACCACATGACTGCGAGTTATTGGAGTAGTGTAAGAGGTGTATGGTGTTTGGAATGGAAAAGGAGGGGAGAAATGGTTGGTGCCGACCTAAACTACTTAGGATCTAGTTGTTCCCTTAGCCAATTTTCCACTCAAACTTCTGGAGTTCAATTCTCTAGTCCTTTTGAACGTGTTTCCATGTTCGTGAATTGTTTCGTCCTGGTTGTGATCTTCTATGTCTAGTTGGAATCTACTTTGGCTCAAAAGTGGGTTGACACTTGCCCCCCAAAGTATGCCTTTCGAATATAAGGCATGCTTTACTCGAGAACAAGCTCCAAAACTCAGTTTCTGATGGTTGATCTCTCCGGCTATCCATTTTTCCTGCCGAAAGTATCATTCCATATATCCAAGCTATATTGTGTTCGCCTAGGGCTTATTTTCCTTTCTCTGATTGTAAGGCGTTCAAATCCTTTTATCAAGTATGCATGCACTCTCGGGCTTGGTCTCGCCAGACCATTGATTTTCTAATCTAGGGTTTTGATCTCTCCACATTATTAGTCTCCCAATCTAGGCTTTCGATCTATCCAGATCCATGCTTAGCCCAATCCGCTCGCTCTCCAACTAGGGGACCCAACGACCAAGCAAGCCCACTCGCTCACTCTCCTATGAGGGGACTTACTTTTCGTATAAGCCCATCCACTCGCTCTCTAGGAAGGGAGCTTGCACCTTATACTCTGGTCCCATCTCTCCAGTCGGGACTTGAAGCGATCAATATCATATAAGTTCATCCACTCGCTCTCCGGTAAGGGAGCTTGCACCTTGTACTCTAGTCCCATCTCTCTGAACGGGACTTAAAGCGATCAATATCAATCATCACATTTATGTGAATTTTCATAATTCAAATATTCAAATCAAAGCAAACAAACAAAAAATCCTAATTGTTCATCCCAGAAATCTGGCTCAGAGCGTGCCCATGAACCAATCTAGGTCCGTACATATGTAAACGATCCTAGGTCATTATTATCCTAAATAGTCATCCCAGACATCCAACTTAGAGCATGCCTAAAGGCCAATCTAAACCTCGTACATGTGTAGGCGGTCTGAGGTTATTATTATCCTAAGTATTCAAAGCAATAAAAAGAAAAGTGAGGGATTTGAACTGACTCCTGACCATCTCGATCATGGGACTCTAGTCTCAAACCAGATCCCTTGTTGTTCCTCGATGCATTAACTATCAATGGTGGTTGCTTCAGTCGTACCATTGCAGTTTGGTCCCTTATGTATGATTGCAGCTGGTTGCTCTGAACCATTTTCTCTATCAGGTTTTGAAGGTGCCGGCACTCATTCGTCTCATTACCCACCAACTCATGGAAGATGCAAAACTTTTCGGATCTTCTCTCCCAATTAGTGGGCTCTCTCCTAGCAGGTTTTCGATAAGGGATCTGCCATCTAATGTCCAGATATATCCTCTACATGGGTCTAGGTTAGATCAATGTAGGAAGAGAATTTCGACTCCCTCCTTTGTAGTTTCGATCCTCCAAAGTCATCATTTTCTCTTCTTTTTTCTTTTCCTTTTCCATTTCCTACTTCAAATAGTCCTCTTTCATCCATATCATTAATTTTTGAATTCTCAACTTCGGTATCTTCCTGATGCAAATATCTCTAAGCTTCATGGTATAATTCCATGGGATCCATCGGTGGATCTCTCTCCAAAGCAATCTTGATGTTGGTCTTGCTCGCGACTCTAGATACTACCACCATCAAGATTATAGATAGATTCGGTTTATCGATGGCTATAGCTGTCACATTGAATCTTGTCAAATAGCTTCTCAGGGTCTCTTCGGGCCTTTGCTTCACGCTTAATAGCGTTATCACATTCTTTGATCATGAGACATGAACTCTGAGTTGTCTTATTGAAATTATTCACCAAATCGGTCCACGTGCTTATGAACCCATTCTCCAGCTGTCTAAACCACATCCCCTCCAAGTCTATTGAGTAGAATGGGAAGCACCTCCCATTACCTCCTCAGAAGCACCCAACACCACCATATGTCGGATGTATCTCATCGGATGAACCGTTAGATCTGACTTTCTATCGTACATTTCCAACGTCGGAAGCTTGAAATCTGGAGGATTCCTTACATTTCAGATATTAGAAGTGAACGGATTCCTACTCACATCCTCTAAGCTTTGATATGGGGGTCCATTCCAAATTATCCTCCTTACCAACTCAGCAATTCGGTTTTCACCGTCTAATGATGGTCTCCATCCAAAAGCGATATTCTGTCCCCCGCTTCTGTAGGGAAACTTTGGCACATACTCTTGTGGCTACACATTAGTATTCTGATATTCTCCTCTGGCTTTATTTTATCCTCCATTCCTATGGGGAAGTTCTAGCATATATTCTTTCGGTCGTTATTCATTCACATTCTGATTTGCATTTCTAGATCCAACATTATCCATTCCCAGCATCCCAACAGTCACGCCAACATTGCCCCCGAATATAGTTCTCTCGGAACCGAGTAGATTTGGGTCAACACCTATTTGTTTTGCTTATGGAGGCATTGATCCAGTTTGCTCTACTCTAACTCCAGATGTTTCTGCATTATCTCATTGTCCTTGGTTTTGAATTCCAACAGTCCTAACTATTCCTTCTTGTCCCATTCTTTGGAAAAATCCTTCGAGCATTTCCTGTTGTCTAGCTACCACTCCATCCTGCATCTCTTTCATCATTCTTTCCATCTCTTCTCTAGTCATGTAGATGGATTGATGAGAATTTGAGGACATATACTGACTGCTCCCATGCTCTGGTTGGCTTCCTCCAACCTTAAATCTGATGTTTAGCCTCTTCATTTCTCCATATCTCAAATTCAAGCTTCAAGTCTTCAGATCTAGTTCTTTCTCAGTGAAAGCACCAAAATGTTAACCTAGAAAATGGAGCAATACCAAGAGATCAGATGAAAGCACCAAATATGTAGAAATCCAAATTAAACAAGCAGAAATAGCAGGAAACTAAAATGAGACATAAGAATTTTTATAGTGGTTCAGCGTAATCTCTGACCTAAGTCCACTTTAGTCTTTGTTATTAATTGTTCATTCTTTGGATTATAACTAGTTATATTAGATTGGCCATGATCTAGTGGATACAAGATTTACAATGAGTATATAGAGTGTTTGAGGTAGGAGCGGGGAAGAAGAGGAAATTTTAGATCCAAAAGTTAGAGAGTCGAAGAAGAAGATCCCTTTTGGTTGCTGGTATGATGATATTTCTAGCGAAACATGTGTATAGGTCCAGAAGCCCGCTTGCACTGTAGTCCGGAAGGCGGCCCGAAGTTGCACAAGTGAAGTAAAAGACCTAAGAGTCAATGGAATAACTCAGTACCAAGTCAAATAACTCGATGCCGAGTTATTATTACTCGTTCAAGTTAAGCTTTGTCCATCTACTAGCATTTCTATCTCCTTCTTGAGTTTTTCTAAGCTCTTTTTCTTTGATATTGAGTTGATTCTAACGATCTTTGTGTTAGCAGATTTCTTTTCTTTCTTCTCATCAACCCTTGGAATTGCTCATTCGAATCTTGAAGAAACCACTTGACCATGAGTTGTTTGAGTAGTGTAAGAGGTGTATGGTGTTCGGGAAGCAAAAAGAGGGGGAGGAATATGGCGACGCCAGTTGGAATCTACTTTGGCTCAAAATCAGTTTAGACAAAAACGGTCTCCTTAAAATGGTAGGAGAAAAGAATAACGGTCTCCTAAATACGGTATGAGAAAACATACATGAGCAAACTGCTACGAGTTCCTTCTGTTAAACATAAAAACCACTTAAAAACAAAGGTATGAAAGAAGGCTTATAAAAGTTCAAGGCTCTATTAAAATTGAAAACATGGGTTTCGCCAGATTTCAAAGAAGAACATTTTGAAGGCATTGAGATAGCTTTCGAAGCAGTTGCAAGCACCAGGTGCCATAACAAATGAAAAACAGTACAAAAGCTTTCGAAATGAGGTGAAAAAGAAGGCAGGGTTACCCTTCCGCCTCATTATGACCTTTCGACGCAGATGGATTCGCATATATAATAAAAGCAGGAATAGGTTTGAAACACCTTTCGAAGGTGTTGAATGAAAGGCTTGCACATATGAACCAATTCCTTCAAAATAGAAGGTTTCGTCATTGTCAATTTACCACTTGAAGAATTGACAAGCCTTTCGAAATAGTCGGAACCTTCGAAAGCGTGATGAAAATCCTACATGAAGACCGAAAGTGCTTTCATTTAGACTCAGATGTCACTCTCTATTCCTTTCGAAGCAATATGGAAGCTAAACTCATTTCTCACTGCAACATTATAGCAACAAAAAGCCTAGATTGCTTCTACCACCCTTTCGATGAAGTCGAAAGTAGTCCACTAAAATACAAAGAAAAAGAGGCACTAAGACATTAACGGCATTGAAAGGTTATCATGGAGATCCTTTCGACTGGTTTGAAAGGTTTGGAATAAAAAGATAGGAGGTGCAAGAATGGATGAGAAAGCTCGAAAGGAAAGCCTTTCGACAGCATCAAAAGAAAGCACGCAGAAAACTGAAAGAAGGTCTTTCGACCATGTCGAAAGGATGCATGCGAAAGATGGAGGAAGACCTTTCGACTGAATTGAAAGGATGGGCGCGAAAGGGGGCCGACCTCCATCTATAAATACGACCGTAGGGGACCCATTTTAGGGACCGGATTTTGCAGTCCTAAACTCAATCTCCTACTTCTTAGCAAAAACACATCTTTGTAGTCCTAAATAAATTTATGGAAAAGCTTCCTTACTTGTAACTCAATTTTGATTAATGCTCAAAGAGGAAGCGCATGAATTCAATATAGATTTTGATCACGAGGGAGACCATTTCGATCATTAGCTTGTCTAATAATCAATTGCACATGATGCTAGCTTATCTTCCTAATTCCTTTCTGTCTTATGCGATACCATGGGATCAACTTGGATAATATTCATGGGAATCACATTATCATCGTGTTCAAAGATATTTAATGATAAACAAATATGATAATGATGATTCAATTCTAATAAAATTCATAAAACTTATGTTATGCAAGATGAATTTCCATTGTATATTTAAAATAGAGCTTGCATATTATACATTATATATATTTCGAAATAGCAAGACCCCTTTAGACTTGTTTGAAAGAGTCATTTCAAAAAGAATCTGACATGTAAATTATATGCAATGCTATATGGATAAATTCCTTTGAAAGGTATACACACACAACAATACATACAACCCCTTTCGAAATAGTTCATTCCAAAAGAGCATAAACAATGGTGTCGAAGGCGTATACTTCTCCTCAAAGGCAAGATTATCCTTTCGACGTAGTCGAAAGGAATGATTATTCGATATAAATAAACACTTTCGACTCATCTAGAAAAGAGGATTCGAAATAGGTGCTTTCTCCTTAACCTCTGTTTGCTCAAAAGTTGGACAAACACCTCAAAATCAGATCTTCTTCTTTAGTTAAATTTCGTTTGATTTGATTGACGTGGGGTTTTATGTTCCAACACATAACGGAATGAATTTAAGCAAGTGTAGAGACAGTTCATGAGTGCAAAGTTTGGAAAGCGGATAAGGAAAGTAAATAACACAAAGTTTTTATAGTGGTTCTGCCTGAATGTGCCTACATCCACTTTCCATTTTATTATTCTCTCTTTGATTTGATTAAAAGTACACGATATATATTCGAAAAGAGTAAAAACTTTAAGTAGCCAAAGTGATGGATTTTCGGCAGAGTTTTCTCTCTTTTTCTCCACAAATCTGTCCCCATTGTTGTTGTGAAGCTCTGGTATTTATAGAGTGGACTTGTGAAGTGCGAAGGAGAAGTTATAGCTTTTTGGGTTTCGTTCGGCATTTGTGTCAGGAGTTGTTGGATCGGCATTGGGGTTAGGAGTTTGCCAGGACTGGTGGTCCTTCTTTGCTTTGGTTCGGTGATCCTGCCCTGGAGTATCTTACTTGCCGGACCAAAGATTTGATCTGACATGTTTGCGTATCGGACCAAATGTTTGGTCCGGTGATGGATGTGTCATGCCAGACCAGGTATTTGGCCCGACATATTAGATAATGTCGGACCAAATATTTGGTCCGGCATATTAGAAGATGCCGGACCAGATAGTTGGTCTGGCATATCTGAGGATGCCGGACCAGATACTTGGTCCGGCATATTAGGGGATGCCGGACCAAATATCTGGTTTGGCATGCTGGCCATATGTTAGGTTCAGTAACTAGATTCCCTATACCCTATACCCCTACTTGTCTTTGCTTCATTCTTTCTTTCTTCGTGCCCTAGAAAACCGAGCCAACACATGCCCCCCAAAGTATGTTGTGTAACTGCACATCATGCTTTATCTTTTGGTTCGGCATTGGGCTTCCACCACCGAGTGAAATTGGTGACCGTTCGTCTTCCCCTCTTTTTCCTTTAAATATACCTTCTCCCCTTCACTCTGTTACTTCTATTTTTCTCAACCAAATTTCTTCGATTCAACTAGGTCGACTGCAACTAATTTGAGCTTGCTTTTTTCTTGTTCGAATTTGTCTATTCTCGCGTCGTCATAGCTTGAGGTAAGTTTCTCCTAACTCGATTGTTGGTTATAAGGTTCTAGGGTTTCAATGTGTAGGAGAGTTTAGTGCGAGGATGGGTGACTTCGGTCTCGAATCGGCGAGGAGGCATCTCGTTTGAACGAGCACCGAAGGATCATGATGTTTAGACGGTCTTTATCCTCCCAGTGGCAATTGAGGTATTTGGAGATTCGTGTTGGGAATGGGTGTGTAAATAATCACCCACCCATCAGGTGCTTAATCCATTGTTTGACCGGTTAATTGAGTTGCTATTGGCAGAGGCATTAGTGGCAGTATTCTAGTTTTCTGGTATAATGTCGAAACTAAGTATAGATATTTGTCTAGGTAAGGCCGTAGGAGGGTATGATTTGGGTCGGCAGTTGGTGTGTGGTAATTTTGGTTCGGTATTCGGCATAGGATAATGTCGGGCAAGATTTGTCAAGCGCATTTTTTATGGGTATGCCGAGCCAAAAGCAAGTCTTCCACTAGATGGCTAAGCTGGGGGTATGGATTCAATTAGGCTAGATGATAGGAGATTCCCATGCATGTTTTAACTTCTATTTATGATTTGGACCTTCGCTTGACCTTCATCTTCTTGCATAGGGAATATGTTTCTGGTCGCGAGTTTCATTCCAAGTTTGCGGCTTCATAGCCTGCTGAGGCTGGCCCTTCTTCTTCTGATGCTCCAGCTAATCCTCCCAGGCAACCCAGTTCTGCTTACTCTTTGGTAGAAGGTTATGCTCCTAATCAAATGCTGGTTAGGCCTTCGGAGTGTTATCCCAGCGTGTTGACGATAGAGAAGCTGAACTCTATAGCTACTTCCTTTGGGATATATCACCGAGATATGATATTACCTGGTCCAGATGATAAAGCATGTTTTCCTCCAGGTGGGTATATGGCATATAGCAAGTATCATTATATGTGTGGCGCGATTCCTCCGCTCACCAACTGGATTGCTAGCTTCGTGATCTATTTGAAGGTCGCTCCCATGCAACTTCTGCCGAACTCTTATGCTATCCTGACATGTTTATACCTGATATTCATGAAGCGGTATTGGAGACCCCCACCCATAGAGAGATTAGATACCTGTATAACGTAAGGAGTTATCGGAAGGGGAGTCCTTTTATCAGTTTAGAGTTTGCCCACAAATTCAAGCCCGTCTTGGATTTATACTCTAAGTTTAGTATGTTCAAGAAGGAATATTTCTTTATACGTGATGATACCGTGGCCCAACATGCTTTTACTTCTAGCTGTAAGTTATTGTATTATCTTTTTTCTAAACTTTTTGTTGACCTGGCCTCTTAATGCTCCATAATTTTCAGGTTGTGTGAAGGCGACGGAGGATGACGGCTTAAAAAAGATGGCTAAGGAAATATTGGCTATCCCGGAGGCCGAGCGGGAAGCCTCATTCCTACTCCGTGAGGTAGCCCTCCAATTCTACAACTTGATCGGCCCCAGACAGTCCATGTACAAGATTAGGCCAAGTTCTGCTGAAAGAGCAGTGGGAGCCAAAGGAGACGCGGGTGACAGAGACAAAGGTAAGGGCCCAGATGAGGAAGGTGGTGTGGCTGAAGCCCTAAAGAAACTGAGGCATAAGAAGAGTGCAGTTCGCCCTCCCTGCTCGGGGAAATCCCAACGTATTCGAGATGCTCCTTCCCCTGGCAACGAGGGTGGTTCTCATTTAGGAGTAGAAAGTAAAGAGGAGGAAGGATCAGAAAGCAATTTTGAAGCAACGGAAGGGGATGTTCATGTATCTCTAGATGTGGATATTATAAGCAGCGAGGGATTGGGCGTGGATCCTTTAAAGAATGTCGAGGCCGTGCAAGAGTGGCCCGAGAAGTTGGAACAATCCGAGCTGGCCCCAAGGCCGTCTTCTGCTACCGATCTTTCCCGGGAGAATGTGGCTTCGGGTGATCTGGGTGGAATACCGCCTCTTCCAGCACAAGGTGGAGCGGGAATCGACGAGGAGTTCTGGCTTTCTCCAGGTACTTTTGATTACTGTACGAATTTTGAGATACTTCTTGAAAACGTTTTCTTTTTCGACGAGTCCCAGCCTCCTCCTGCTCCTCAGTCCAATGAAGTCCAGTCGCCGTGTGTTCTCCTTCCTTCGAGTGGAGTCCCATCCTTGGGTATTCCTTATTTGAGTGAGACCTCGCCTCAGCCATATGATCCAGTCTACCCTAAGGGATTGTAGTAGCTTGCCGTATCTTAGTGTCTTGAGTGTTTCATATTTTTTATGCTTTCTCGCTTTCTTGGATCTAACGTTGTTGCTGTATTCCAGGGAAAAGGAGAAACCCAAAGAGGAATGAAGTCTCCAGGTGGCTTGAGCAGTTCAAACGGATGCAAATGACTTCCGTTTCTTCCAAGGCGACTCTTCAAGAGGAAAAAACCATGCAAGAGAATATTAGGGAGAGCCCGTTAGGCTCGGATAAGGGAGAGAGCCGTGAGTCATCCCAGAAACATGCGAGGTCCCTGGGTAAGGAAGCCACCTCCCCTACTCCCAAACTTCCTCTCGTCATCGCCGCCACTATCCGACGGGTTCTGAAGTGCACGAAGTGCCGGACAAGTAGGGAGAGGGCAATTTTGATTCCTTTTTCTCAGATTATCAGCAGTTGACGCGGAATCCCTTTGAGAGCCATCCTGACATAAATCCCGACTATGTAGGTCGTCGTGCCGTGGATCCTGACACCGAGTCCCTTTTACCTCGAAATCCCTTGGTCCGGATCCTAGATGAGGCGAAGAATCTTGATTTTGCTAACTTGACAACAAGGATGGTCCAGATTACAGATGTGACCAGAAACATAGTCGATTATCAGTCCCGTTTGGCCAAAGCCAGTGAAGAAGTAGGGAGTGCCAATGTGCGGTTGCGTCTAGAGGTGGAGGACCTTCGCAAGGCGCTCAGGGAGAAAGAGGTTAAGTTAGAGGAAGTCGAAGCATCCCGCGCCTCCGAGATAACGAAGGCCAAGAATGAGGCAAGGAAAGAGGCTGCCGACCTATGTAAGACGCAGATTAACATGGCTATCAGTTCAGTGGATGAGGCTTGGTAGAAGGATCTAGAATGAATCCACTCCCTCAAGGGCAAAGTGAAGAAATCAGAAGAGGCCTTAGCCGAGCTGAAGGAGTCTCGGGGCAAGTGGCAAAAGGAGAAGGACTCATATTAAGCTGAGATCGACAGGTTGAAGGTCGAGTATGCTCAGTTGAGGTGGGATAAGGAGCAGTATATGAATAAGGTGGTGGCCCTCTAGACCGAAGTCGATAAATCCAGTGACTTTTGCGACATGGTCAACCAGATGCTGAAGGATAATTATTTCATGTTTTGGAAACACAGGAACTTTCAGTGGATGGATGACTACCCTTAAGTGATGGTCGGGATCCATGCTTGGATTATCGAGGAGACTAAGGCTGTAGTCGCACAGGAAGAAGGGGCTGTGTACGACGTTGGGATGGTGAACAGCCAGTTCACAGCGGAGGAAACTAAATCTATAGCCAAGGGGTATGAGTTGCTGGCTGAGGACGAGGATGATGAGGGCGGATCGGATCTCGAGGGGCTCGATGATCCAAGTCATGTTGCCGTAGGTATCTTGCCCTTTTACTTTAGCTCTATCATTACCTATTCTGGATCGCAAAACTTATAATTATTTTTACTTGCCTCATGCATGGATGCCTTTGGGGCAGGTTGGGCCTTCACGAAAGGAAGGCTAGCCTCTCGGGCAATTTGAGCTCTCGAAGGACAAGGATGGAGTGGGCCGAGTGGCAAGGACGTCCCTCCTTCTTAGTCAAGGAGATTTCTTTTTCCCTTTTTCTGCATGCATTTTTGGAGGATGTATGGACGTTCTGCATATGTATATAAATATGAGCGATAAGCTTTGTACGAGAAAAGTTTAACACTGTACTGTTCAACTTCTGTTTTTTCTCTTTTTTTTTATATATGTTTATCTGGGATGACTTTTGTGATGCGTGGTTTTTATAGTCTGCTCTGTCTATGCGTGAACTGTTTACGACTTAGTTAATTGTTATAATGTTTAGAGATATAGAGAACCATAGAAGCATTGTTATATTCAAGGCTGATCACAAACGATA
This sequence comes from Allium fistulosum, assembly GCA_030737815.1. NCBI lineage: Eukaryota > Viridiplantae > Streptophyta > Magnoliopsida > Asparagales > Amaryllidaceae > Allium > Allium fistulosum. The sequence goes on along the minus strand of CM060905.1, from coordinate 590,092,043 downwards.
ACTACTCGGGCTAATGCTCGTGTCGTGAGTATTATTCGATTTTTCGTTGCCGGCGTGTGCAATATCGATCGTCAAGTGCGAACTACCCCTGGTTGTGGCCATGCCTTAATCGTGGGGTTTATAATCGGTTCGCAATTGCCGGCAAGCCGAACGCCATTGATGAACTGCCTAGGCTATAATTTGTGCCTAATTCGTGGCTTATGATCGGTTCATTATTGTCGGCTTAGGGGTGCCGATCGTCAGTAGTTAATTTCCGAGGCTTGTTTCGTGCCCTTTACTTTCACTACTGACGGCAAGAGTCTGCGATTTGTCACAGTAGGAATGGTCATTAGATGAAAAAATTCAACGAAAGAACATTTAAACAAGATAAGTAATACGAAACACTAGATTTTATAGTGGTTCGGTCAAAATATGCCTAGGTCCACTGTCTTTCTTTTATTACTTTAGTACATGCTTCTTTACAACTCAAGAGAAGTAGCGGCGGAGATGTTGGAGATTCCATGCTTTCCCAAACACCTCTCTATCTACCGTTGACAAGATGTAAGCTCCATTGTGAAGGTCTTTATGTACAACAAATGGTCCTTCCCAAATTTGATCTAACGCCCCAGGTCGTGGGAAGACTCATTTGAGAACCAAGTCTCCTTCTTGTAGTGTTCGAGGCTTCACCTTGGAATTGTATTGCCTTGCCACCTTTTGTCTATGAGCGGCTTCTTTGAGGGCGGCATCATTTCTCTTTTCCTGGATCACGTCGAGCGACATGTTTAATAGCTCCTCATTTTCTTCTGGATTATAGTGTATTCTTTGGTGCGAGGGGATAATTGTTTCGACGGGGAGCATGGCTACGAGTCTGTATGCCAGTGCGAATGGAGTGTGCCATGTCACGGTTTTATAAGAAGTTTGGTAGGCCCAAAAAGCCGTAAGCAATTCGTCGACCCATGCCCCCTTGGATTTTTCCAGTTTCTTCTTGATCAACGTTTTCAACACCTTGTTTACTGCTTCGACTTGTCCGTTTTCCTACGGATGTGCCATAGCTGAAAAGCTTCGGGCAATCCCATGCTTATGGCACCAATTGGCGAATTACTCACCGTCAAATTGGAGCACGTTGTCCGATATGATTTTCTGTGGTACCCCATTCCTGCACAGGATGTTGCGTATTAGAAAATTTATCACTTCGTTAAATGAAATCTTCTTTAAAGGTTCCGCCTCCACCCATTTGGTGAAGTAATCCACTGCCACTATGGCGTATTTTGCTCCTCCTCGACCCATGGGGAGTTCCCCAATTAGGTCGACCCCCAGATGGCGAAGGGCCAAGGACTAACCATCTTGGTCAGACCAGTAGGTAGCAGTCTTGGGATTTTGGAAAATCTCTGGCACTTGTCGCATCTTCTAGCAAACTTGGTTGCATCTTTGTTCAGTGTGGGCCAAAAGTACCCATAACGTAGGATTTTTCTGGCTAGAGTTTGACTGCCAGTGTGGTCGCCGTAGCTTCCTTGGTGTATGTTGTTGAGAATATCTTTCGCTTCGTTTCCTGCGACACACCTCAGTAGGGGATTGGAAAACCCACGACGGTATAGGATGCCCTCCTGGATGGCGTAGTAGAATGCCCTCCTTAGAACTTTTCAAATTTCATTGCGATTTGCCGGTAGGATCCCTTCTTGTAAGTATTTGACGATGTGGGTCATCCATGTCTCTTCGGTACTACTGATGGGTGTGATCTGAAGACACTCGAAGCTTGGTGTAGCTTGCATCATGATGGGGGTTGCCCCCAGCATCAGCTCGTTTCTCATGTTAGCTTCTTTGGCGAGGGCATTCGCTTCTCGATTCTCCTTCCATGGGATATGTTTGATTACATAGTATTCTAGCTCGTTTAGGAGGGTTTTAGTCCTGTTGAGGTAAGAGGCAAGTCTTTTCCCACGAGTCTGGAATTCCCCCAGGATTTTTTACGATTAGCTGCGAGTCACTGTGTATGCATATTGATTTGATCCCTATTTCCCTAGTGATCTCCAAACCAGCTATTACTGCTTCGTATTCAGCGTCATTATTGGTTGCGGTGGATTCTAGCCTCAGCGCGTAACTTAACTTTCTTCCTCGAGGTGTGAGATTACTATTCCTACCCCCGAGCCGAGCTCATTGGATGCTCCATCCACAAATATATTCCACTCGATTGTTTCCTCTATTCCGATGGTCGTATCCTTGTCCTGAATGGTAGATTAAGCTATGAAATCAACCAGGGCCTGCCCTTTGATTGCGGTGCGTGGGTGGTAGGTGATATCATATTGGCTTAGCTCGATGCACCATTTTAGCAGACGCCCCGATGTATCTGGTTTATGTAGGACCTGGCGCAATGGTTGATTTGTTAGGACCCTTATGAGTGAGATTGGAAGTAATGCCACAATTTCCTGGACGCTATGAGAAAACAGTAGGCCAATTTTTCGATCTTTGGATATCTAGCCTCTACCCCTGTAAATCTGTAGCTGATGAAATATATTGGTTTTTGGACATGGTCATCTTCTCGTACCAAGGCGGCGCTCAATGCATGAGGGGACACAGCTAAGTGTAGGATCTAGATTAACCCTAGAGGGGGGGTGAATAGGGTTATAGCAAATTTTCTCGAATTTATATAATTAAACACAAAAACAAACTGCAGAGAAGTAAATATGCTGAAAAGTAAATCACACACAAAATTTATCCAGCTTCGGCAACCCCTGCCTACTGCTGCATTCCCAGATTTCTATTAGAATTAAACAGTCTCCCGCTTACAAACACTCTAACAGACTCGCAAACCCTGCTACCGCCTATAGAGTTTTGCAAACTCGCAAACCCTGCTTACTGAACTAATCCTAACTAGACAATCTGACACAACCTAAATCCTAGGTGGTGATTTACCAAGATTTGATGAGAAAAGTACAGACTTTAAAAATAAAAACAAGAGCATAAATAAATAAAAAACTTGAGTAAATTTTTGCCCTTAAACAAAACAACCCAACCCAAAGTATTATCACTCAAGAAAAAAAATGCGGCCATGTTATCTTCTTTTATCAATGTCGGCTCCGGTTCCTTCTTTCGTTCGTTCCTTTTAGCTCTGTAATTAGGGCTTGTGAAGTCGCCGCCTAATTTATGGTTGATGCTTCGATTTGCTTTCTTCAAGTTAATTGTTTGCGGCTTCTCCTCCTTGATCGAATTCGAATGTTAGCTTCGGTATGTAATTTATTCTTTTTGGTGCTTTAATAATTTTTCGTACTTGAACTCGATTGATTGATTGCCGATGATGATCTTGGGGTATATATATAGGGTAGAAACCCTAATAATTCGCGTCTGATTTGATTTCTTGCTTGGCCCCCACGTCGTTGAATATTTCCATGATTTTGTTGTGACATTTTGGGTATATACGATTCGAATTTTGCTTGGTATCCACGACTTTGGATATTTCCTATATGTTTTCACAATTTTGAAATTTGAACTATTGATTTCGTTCTGGAATTTGTTTTTGTTTCTATAGCAGGATATTTGGAATTTTTTTCTTGGTCCATATTCGAATTATTTCTGTCCATATATGCATTCGAATTCTTTACTCAAATATGGAAAAAAAATCTTTTCCATATTTTTGCATTGCCAAGATTTGTTTGCCATATTTGATTTCTTGAACAAGTCTTCTGATTTGTTTCTTTTGCCGAAAAAAAATCTTTCCATGTATATGCTCCTGTCTATGTACATGTGGCTTTCTATGTTGACATTGGCACTTGATATTTGTGATTGACTTCGGCCATTTGCTTTTATATTGATCTGCTCGAATTGACTTTAATTTTGCATTTGCTTTGAGACTTGACTTCGGGTTTGACTTGATTATAATTGTTCCTTCTCGAGGCTGCTGTACTTGATTGCTTGCATGTATATATGAATTTATGTATGTATATATGTGCTATCATCTTGTACCTCTTCGTCTGGAGTAGTTTCTGCATTGTTTGATACTTGCTTTTGCCTTGAGCATTTCACTGTGGCTTTGGCTCTTGATACTTCATATATATATACATTCATGTATGTATATATGTGACTGTTTCATGGTTCTCTGTCTACTTGACAGATTTGTATTACTTGTATGCTACATTGTATTTATCTTGATGGCATTTGGTTTGCTGTTATTACTTCCCTGTCCTGTTGTAGTTGTTCATATGCCGGTGCCATAGTCTTTGTTGCTGTGTTGCCATATCTTTGTTGGAACTGGACTTGAACTTGTAGTCTTCATTGTATACTCGAGTCTACATTTGCATTTGGTTTGTATTCATGTGTGTCCAGACCTGAATGTGCAGTCTTGTATATGCTTTGAGTTGCTGTGTCCAGTTTTGGTCGAACTGCTGCAATGACTAGGTTTCAAGTTGTTGTTGCATTTGCAGTCCATACTTCTATGTATGAATTTCTGAATTTGTTGTATTTGTTTGTTGAGAACTTGAGCATGTACTGTCGATTGTTGCACTTGTGTTGCTCACCTTGTCTTTTGACTTGAGCACTGTCAGGTTGCATATCCAACTGAGTCTATGTTGTGCATGATTGCTTTTGTTGACTACGCACATGAGTTGGCGAGGCAGTGCACACGTGTATAAATGTACACGTGTGTATTGCAGCCACTCATGATTACCTGTCCCTGATAAGAAAATTGATATGCACAGATATTACACAATCAAAAATGATGACAATAACCCATATATCTGAGACACCAATAAAAACAAATTTATATTTTTGCAAATTCAAATTTGTTTATTTTCATATTACCGCTGTAGTTGCTAATTATAATGGTACATAGGAGACAGGACAAGAACTGGAGCTGGACAATGCAGATAGATGCAGATGTGCAGACAGAGTGAAAAACTAAGTGTTGAGTGTTGTAGTGAGAAAAAATGTGAATGTGAAATGTATGAAACCGGTGTATGTATATAGAGAGAGCTGAAAACTTTGTACTGTATAAGTGTTGAAATAAAATATTATGTTGAATAAAAATACTGATTGAATTATATAAATTCTGTGCAATAGTATTATTATTCAATATGAATATTTATTCCTATATGTGTATAGTACAATCTGTAAACACATATATAAATTGATATATGTTTGTTATCATCAAACAAAAAATCACATCAAACAATCTCCCCCTTTTGATGATGACAAACATATATATTAAAGATTTTGAAATTCTAATAAATATGTTTGAGCATGAAATATTTAGCTCCCCCTATATGAATGCTCCCCCTACAACTGAGACCACTCCCTATTTAGAAGATTTAGAAAATTACAGAAGAATAAAAGAACTAAAGAAAATTAACTAACAACATTTAACAAATTTGTTGAAGTATTCCAAAAATATTTACTTCCTTATCAAAATCTTGTTCTTCTCCCCTTTTTATTATCATCAAAAGACTGACAAAACTAATGGAACAGTAGTGGAATTTTTTTTTGTTGTAAATAAAAAAATGCAAAACAAAGAAAAATCATTATATATCATAAAGAGGTAACAATTTCCACATTGTAGAGAATGGATCGATGATTCGGTTTTTATATAATGAGAAGAGAGATATTTTAAAAATAATTTGACATTTAAGCACAAAAATAAGCACTTACTAACCACGCATAACCATAAGGACTTTTAAATGGGATTAGCAGTTACTTATTAGTCTAAGCATCCGGACTTTTAAGTGAGACCAGAAAAATACTTAGCTACCATACTCCATCCATGCATAACCATAAGGACTTTTAAATGAGAATGGAATGATGATAAAATAAAAATAATTCACTCACATGCTCCATCCATGCATAACCATAAGGACTTTTAAATGAGAATGGATGCATGAGATTTTTTTTTAATTTTAAAAGAAATCACTCTTCTCATTTTACAAAACCATTATGAATGATAGAAAGATGGTAGAAATAGAAATGATCGTGGAATAAGTTACCAAGTTAATTATATTATGAAATATTTTTTTTAATTTTGAAAAGAAATAAAACAAAACATATTTCCACTACTGAATACCATATTCGAATCAATCTTTGAATAATATCCAAAACTGGTTTGATTCCTAGAAATTGAAGTTGAAAATAAATATCCAAGAATATTTCAACCAAAAAATGGAAAATGATTAGTCAATTTCTATAATCCCCAAATCCAAACGTAATCTGGAAAATCTGTCTTCGGGGAGGGGTTTTGTGAAAATATCAGCAAGTTGAGCCTCAGTTGGAATATGTTCAATGCAAATGTCTTCCTTAGCAATGTGATCTCTAAGAAAGTGGTGTCTCACATCAATGTGTTTTGTGCGTGAATGATGAACAGGATTATTTGACAAGTCTATTGCACTTTTACTATCACATTTTAATGCAACTTGTTTATAAACTAAGCCAAAATCAGGAAGAGTTTGCATCATCCATAAAATTTGAGCACAACAACTTCCTAAAGCAATATATTCTGCTTCAGTGGTGGATAATGCAACACAATTTTGTTTTCGACTTGGCCATGAAACTAATGAATGTCCTAGCATGAAACATGTCCCACTAGTACTTTTCCTGTCAACCAATGATCCAACATAATCAGCATCAGAATAACCAACTAAATCAAAATTTTCACAAGAAGGGTACCATAGTCCAAATTTGTGTGTGTGTGAAAGATACCTCAAAATTCATTTAGTGGCTTTCAAATGAGATTCTTTAGGATTAGATTGAAAACGTGCACACAAACACATAGAAAACATAATATCAGGTCTAGAAGCAGTAAGATAGAGAAGTGAACCAATTATCCCTCGATATTTCTTTTGATCAACAGCAATTCCTTTCTCGTCTTTGTCCAACTTTGTTGATGGGCTCATAGGAGTTCTTAATGGTTTGGAGTTCTCAACTCCAAATTTCTTCAACAGTTCCAACACATACTTGGATTGTGAAATGAAAATACCATCACTGCTTTGCTTGATTTGAAATCCAAGAAAATATTTCAATTCTCCAACCAAGCTCATCTCGAATTTAGCCTGCATGACTTGTTCAAATTTCTCGCACAAGAGTTCATTAGTAGCACCATAAATGATATCATCCACATAAATCTGAACAATCAAAAAATCACTTCCTTTATGTAATAGAAACAGTGTCGTGTCAGCACTCCCCTTTTTAAAGCCATTTTCCAAAAGATATGTACAAAGGCAGTCATACCAAGCTCTAGGAGCTTGCTTAAGACCATATAATGCTTTTTCTAGTTTATACACATGATTTGGAAAATCATGATTTTCAAAACCGGGGGGTTGTTCAACAAAAACTTCTTCTTTTAAATCACCATTTAGAAAGGCACTTTTTACATCCATTTGTTTAAGTTTGAAAACCTTATAACATGCAAAACTTAGCAAAATCCTAATGGCTTCTAACCTAGCAACTGGAGCAAATGTTTCATCAAAATCTATGCCTTCTATTTGGTTATATCCTTTTGCGACCAACCTAGCTTTGTTTCTAATTACATTTCCTGATTCATCAAGTTTATTTTTGAACACCCATTTAGTTCCAACAATTGGATAGTCATTAGGCCTAGGAACTAATTTCCAAACTTTATTTCTCTCAAATTGATTAATTTCATCTTGCATTGCTAAAACCCAACTTTCATCATTAAGAGCCATTTCAACATAATCAGGTTCAATCTCAGAAATAAAACCACTGTGACAACAAAACGCACACAAATTTTTATCAAATGAAGAGCGAGTGCGTATACCTTCCGTAGGATCACCTATAACCAATTCAGGAGAATGATTGGATTTGAACTTCAATCTATCAGCATCAACAGCCCTACTTTCAGCTTTATCACTAGATGTCCCTTCTTCAATGCCTTCATGATCTACCCCATCGTCAACCGCCTTTTCAATCGTCCTTTCCAGGTCAGATTCATCGAATTTCACATTGATTGATTCAACAATTGTCTTTGTTCGTTTGTTGTATATCCTGTAAGCCTTGCTCCTTGTTGAATAGCCCATGAAAATTCCCTCATCAGCCTTTGATTCGAATTTTCCAAGTTGATCACCTGTGTTAAGAATGAAACAAGGACATCCAAATACACGAAAATAAGAAATGTTAGGTTTCCTTTCATGCCACAATTCATAAGACGTTTTGCCAAGTATTGGTCTAATCATTACTCTATTTATTACATAGCACGAAGTATTCACTGCCTCTGCCCAAAAGGTTAGAGGTAGTTTATACTCACTCAACATGGATCTAGCCAATTCTTGCAATGTACGAATTTTCCTTTCAACCACCTCATTTTGTTGAGGTGTTCGTGGAGCAGAAAATTCATGTTTTAAACCATTTTCTTCACAAAAGCTTTCAAATTCCAAATTTTCAAATTCGCCTCCATGATCACTTCTCAAAGTTTTAATTGAAATTCCTTTTTCATTTTGAACAAGTTTTGCAAATTTTGAAAAATAATCAAAAGATTCAGACTTTTTGGCTAAGAAATAAACCCATGTAAATCTAGAATAATCATCAACCAATACATAACAATAACGTTTTCCATTCAAGCTTGCAATTTCATTTGGTCCAAATAAGTCCATGTGAATTAATTCAAGGACCCTTGATGTGCTAACAATGTTTTTAGGGCGAAATGATGATCGACTAAGCTTGCCCAAGGAACATGCTTTACACACTTTATTATTTTTAAATTTATGATGTGGTAACCCTCTGACTAATTCTTTCGTTTCAAGGTTTTTCAAGAGGCCCATGCTAGCATGTCCAAGTCTCCTATGCCATAAAGATGCCTCTTCGTCAGTGGCTACCAAACATCTAGAAAGATTTAGATTATCAAACGAAAGCATGTAAACATTTCCTTTTCTTTTGCCCATAAAAACAATGTTATTAGAAGATTTATCAATGATTTTGCAAGTATCACTATCAAAAACCACATTCATACCTTTGTCACATAGTTGGCTAATAGAAATGAGATTGTGATGCAAATTTTCAACGTATAAAACATTAGTCAAGAAAAAAGTACCGTTATCTACTTCACCTTTACCAATAATCTTACACTTGCTATTGTCTCCCATGATCACATTTCCACCTTTAAAATTCTCTAGGCTAAGGAACTTCGATTTGTCACCTGCCATATGTCTAGAACAACCTGAATCTAGAAACCATTCTTGTTGCTCCTTAGCCCACCAACAAACCTACATAAAGAGAGAGGAGGATGACCTAGAGAAACTCTTAGGTCCAATGATATTAGTGACTGAAGCATTGTGAATAAACAATCCCTTTGGAACCCAAACTTGTTTTGTCCTTTCATTCTTGTTCCAATAGACATGAAATTTGTTTGTAGAATTCTTAGGAACCCAAACTTGTATAAATTTTGTGTTCTTGTTCCTATGACTACAATTTTCAACACGATGTCCAATTATTTCACATCTAGTAAAGACACTCTTACCTTTTGCATTATCATCAACTTGTGTTTTCCCAAAGCCTAGTCCTTTTCTGTTGTTAGCAAAAAGTTGATTTCCCAATAACATGTTGAATGATTTTTCTCCTCTTGAAAAGTTATTCAGAGATTTCTCAAGATTTTGGACTTTGGTTTTTAGTGTTGTGTTTTCAGTCACAAGTGAGGTGCATCTATTTATAAAATCCTTTTTCCTAGTGTCAATGGTTTCCTTAAGACTCAAGTTTTCTTTTTCAAGATTCTCAAAGCTATTCTTAAGTCTTGATAATTCTAAATCTAAAATTTTACATTTTTTATAGTCTAGGTTTTGAATATTTTCAAGTTCAGTTTCTAACCTAGAATTTTCATGGACAAGTTCTCTCCTATCAGATTTTAGTTTTTCAATTTTAGATTCAAGAGTATAAATTGTTTTAGTAAGATCACTACACATTAAAACAAGTTCTTTATAAGAATAGTCACCTACCTCACTAGATTCCTCTGAGCTTGCTTCTGAATCTGATTTTGCCATAAGACACAAGTTAGCCTCCTCTGAGCTATTATTCGAAACTTCCTCTCCTTCTTCATCATCCCAAGTTGCTGCAAAGGCCTTCTTCTTCTTTTTCTTTCCTTTGTTGTTTTTGAGAAGTGGTCATTTTTGTTTGAAGTGGGCAGGCTTCTTGCAGTTAAAGCAAGTCAATTCATTATCGGAATTGTCAGAATCTTTTGACCTATTACCACTTGTTTTCTTCTCGTGTGGCCTGAATCTTGACCATTTTCTAAGATTATTGACAGCCATTGCAAGCTCTTCAATTGGATCTTCTTCTTCTTCATCGCTCTCTTCTTTGCTCTTTAAGGCAATCGTCTTCTTCTTTGATTCGGAGTTGTTGCGTTCCTCCTTTGCTTTTAGCTCAAGCTCATATGTCATCAAGTTGCCGATCAACTCCTCCATGCTTAGTTTACTCAGATCTTTCGATTCTTGTATTGCCGTGACTTTTGCCTCAAAGCTCATTGGTAAGACTCGTAGCACCTTCCTCACAAGCTTTACCTCAGTGAATACCTTCCCAAGCGCTCTAGCATTGTACACCAAAGTTGAAAAGTGTCCAAACATGTCCTTTATGCTCTCGCCTTTGACCATCACAAAGTTCTCGTATTCATTGCTGAATAGGGCAAGACGAGACTCCTTGACTTGAGAAGTTCCTTCATGTGTCACCTCCAAGGTATGCCAAATTTCCTGTGCAGTTTTACAATGAGAAATTCTATTAAATTCAATCTTATCAAGAGCACAGATCAAAGCATTCATAGCTTTAGCATTTGTAGTTTTTAATTTCTTATCGATAGTGTCCCACCTATCCTTAGGTTTAGGAATCTCAGTATCACCAACAGTTATAGTGGGAGTTTTATAGTCAGTTTCAATAATGTCCCAAACATCATAATCAACAGAACTAAGATAAATACCCAACCTAACTTTCCAGTAAGCATAATCATTCCCATTAAATATGGGTGGCCTAGCAATAGATTGCCCCTCAAAAAAATCATTATTTGGTGGATTCATGACTCTAGAGTTAAAGAAAAATACCGAGCTTTGATACCACTTGTAGGATCTAGATTAACCCTAGAGGGGGGGTGAATAGGGTTATAGCAAATTTTCTCGAATTTATATAATTAAACACAAAAACAAACTGCAGAGAAGTAAATATGCTGAAAAGTAAATCACACACAAAATTTACCCAGCTTCAGCAACTCTTGCCTACTGCTGCATTCCCAGATTTCTATTAGAATTAAACAGTCTCCCGCTTACAAACACTCTAATAGACTCGCAAACCCTGCTACCGCCTATAGAGTTTTGCAAACTCGCAAACCTTGCTTACTGAACTAATCCTAACTAGACAATCTGACACAACCTAAATCCTAGGTGGTGATTTACCAAGATTTGATGAGAAAAGTACAGACTTTAAAAATAAAAACAAGAGGATAAATAAATAAAAAACTTGAGTAAATTTTAGCCCTTAAACAAAACAATCCAACCCAAAGTATTATCACTCAAGAAAAAAAAAATACGGCCCTGTTATCTTCTTTTATCAATGTCGGCTCCGGTTCCTTCTTTCGTTCGTTCCTTTTAGCTCTGTAATTAGGGCTTGTGAAGTCGCTGCCTAATTTATGGTTGATGCTTCGATTTGCTTTCTTCAAGTTAATTGTTTGCGGCTTCTCCTCCTTGATCGAATTCGAATGTTTGCTTCGGTATGTAATTTATTCTTTTTGGTGCTTTAATAATTTTTCGTACTTGAACTCGATTGATTGATTGCCGATGATGATCTTGGGGTATATATATATATAGGGTAGAAACCCTAATAATTCGCGTCTGATTTGATTTCTTGCTTGGCCCCCACGTCGTTGAATATTTCCATGATTTTTTTGCGACATTTTGGGTATATACGATTCGAATTTTGCTTGGTATCCACGGCTTTGGATATTTCCTATATGTTTTCACAATTTTGAAATTTGAACTGTTGATTTCGTTCTGGAATTTGTTTTTGTTTCTATAGCAGGATATTTGGAATTTTTTTCTTGGTCCATATTCGAATTATTTATGTCCATATATGCATTCGAATTCTTTACTCAAATATGGAAAAAAATCTTTTCCATATTTTTGCATTGCCAAGATTTGTTTGCCATATTTGATTTCTTGACCAAGTCTTCTGATTTGTTTCTTTTGCCGAAAAAAAATCTTTCCATGTATATGCTTCTGTCTATGTACATGTGGCTTTCTATGTTGACATTGGCACTTGATATTTGTGATTGACTTCGGCCATTTGCTTTGATATTGATCTGCTCGAATTGACTTTAGTTTTGCATTTGCTTTGAGACTTGACTTCGGGTTTGACTTGATTATAATTGTTCCTTCTCGAGGCTGCTGTACTTGATTGCTTGCATGTATATATGAATTTATGTATGTATATATGTGCTATCATCTTGTACCTCTTCGTCTGGAGTAGTTTCTGCATTGTTTGATACTTGCTTTTGCCTTGAGCATTTCACTGTGGCTTTGGCTCTTGATACTTCATATATATATACATTCATGTATGTATATATGTGACTGTTTCATGGTTCTCTGTCTACTTGACAGATTTGTATTACTTGTATGCTACATTGTATTTATCTTGATGGCATTTGGTTTGCTGTTATTACTTCCCTGTCCTGTTGTAGTTGTTCATATGCCGGTGCCATAGTCTTTGTTGCTGTGTTGCCATATCTTTGTTGGAACTGGACTTGAACTTGTAGTCTTCATTGTATACTCGAGTCTGCATTTGCATTTGGTTTGTATTCATGTGTGTCCAGACCTGAATGTGCAGTCTTGTATATGCTTTGAGTTGCTGTGTCCAGTTTTGGTCGAACTGCTGCAATGACTAGGTTTCAAGTTGTTGTTGCATTTGCAGTCCATGCTTCTATGTATGAATTTCTGAATTTGTTGTATTTGTATGTTGAGAACTTGAGCATGTACTGTCGATTATTGCACTTGTGTTGCTCACCATGTCTTTTGACTTGAGCATTGTCAGGTTGCATATCCAGCTGAGTCTATGTTGTGCATGATTGCTTTTGTTGACTGCGCACACGAGTTGGCGAGGCAGTGCACACATGTATAAATGTACACGTGTGTATTGCAGCCACTCATGATTACATGTCCCTGATAAGAATACTGATATGCACAGATATTACACAATCAAAAATGATGACAATAACCCATATATCTGAGACACCAATAAAAACAAATTTATATTTTTGCAAATTCAAATTTGTTTATTTTCAGATTACTGCTGTAGTTGCTAATTATACAGGTACACATGAGACAGGACAAAAACTGGAGCTGGACAATGCAGATAGATGCAGATGTGCAGACAGAGTGAAAAACTAAGTGTTGAGTGTTGTAGTGAGAAAAAATGTGAATGTGAAATGTATGAAACCGGTGTATGTATATAGAGAGAGCTGAAAACTTTGTACTGTATAAGTGTTGAAATAAAATATTATGTTGAATAAAAATACTGATTGAATTATATAAATTCTGTGCAATAGTATTATTATTCAATATGAATATTTATTCCTATATGTGTATAGTACAATCTACAAACACATATATAAATTGATATATGTTTTTTATCATCAAACAAAAAATCACATCAAACACTAAGTACAGGTAGAGGCTTTCTCCATCTACCGGGGTAGAAAGCACCGGCGGTTTCTGCAAGTGTTCCAACAGGCTTTGGAAGGCCGAGTGGCATTCGCCGGTCCATTCAAACTTTCCCTTGTCCTTTTTCAGAGCTTCAAAAAATGGGACACATTTGTGTGTGGCCGTAGATATAAATCTTCTTAGAGAGGCTACCTTCCCGTTTAGACTCTGCATTTCCCTTCATGTGGTTGTTACTTTGACGCCCTTCAAAGCTTGGACCTTTTCAAGATTTTCTTTAATCCATCTGGCGTGCACAATGAAACTAAAGAATTTTCCCGAGGATACTCCAAAGGAGCATTTCAGTGGATTCAATTTCATTCGATATTTGCGCAATACCCAAAACATTTCGTTTAGGTGGTGTAAATGATCTATCTCTTTTCTTGATTTGACAAGCATGTCGTCGACATACACTTCCATAGAGTGACCAATCTGTTGCTCAAACATCTTATTAACCAAGCGTTGATAGGTTGCACCAGCATTCTTAAGCCCAAAGGGCATGACCTTGTAGCAATATAGGCCCAAATCTGTGATAAAGCTAGTATGTTCTTGGTCTGGTACATGCATGGTAATCTGGTTGTACCCCGAGTAGGCATCCATAAATGATAACAATTCATGCCCTGCTGTTCCGTCCACCAGTCGGTCGATTCGAGGCAGGGGGAAACAGTCCTTGGGGAAAGCGTCATTGAGATTGGAGAAGTCGATGAAGGTTCGCCATTTTCCATTGGATTTTTTCACTAGAACCGGATTGGAGATCCATTTGGAGTAGATAGCCTCACGAATAAAACGGTTGGCGAGTAGGTCTTTTACCTCCTTGTTGAGGGCAGTTGATCGTTCCATCCCCATGCTCCTTTTCTTCTGCTTGACCGGGATTTTGGTTGGGTCTATGTTTAGGTAGTGACAGGCCGTTTCGGGGGATATTCCCACCATGTCTTCGTGGGTCCATGCGAACACATCCAAATTTCTGCGAAAGAACCCTATCAATTGGATTTTCAGATTTTTGTCTAGCTATGACCCTATCTTGAAAAGCCTTGTGCTGTTGAGATCATCTGATGCAACATGTTCCATAGCTTCCATGGGCTCAGCGCTGGCCTCCTCCTCTCTGTCCCTCGGATCTAGTTCATTAAACGGGTCGCTAGTATACTTGAGAGGATGGGTCTTCTTTGATTGTTATGCTTCCACAGTTTTGGCGCAGAGGGCTGTCTCTACATTTTTGGTCTTTTCCTTCTTTTTGTTCTGGCGGAGTTCTGTCACATAACAATCGCGGTCTGCGTCTTGGTCGCCTTCTACTTCTCCTATTCCCACATCGGTAGGGACTTCATTTTCAAGCACCAAGGAGCTAAGACTATCTGGAAATCTGATAATGCAGGTCTGCCTAGAAATGCGTTATAAGTAGAATGTCCCTCTACCAGCACAAATATTTTCTTTCGGATAACGGATCAAGGGTGACTTTCTAGTTCAACAAACAAGTCCAACTGCCCTACGGAATTATGGCTTCTCCAATGAATCCGTGTAGGGGCTTATTGCACGACGATACATCTTTCATCGATAGCTTCATTTTATCCAAGGCATGTTTGAACAATACATTCACCGAGCTTCTCGTATCGACCAAAATGCGGAACACCTCTGCTGGGCTGATCCAGGCGGAAATGACCATGGAATCGGTATGTGGAACTTGCTTTCCAACCAAATCCTCATAGCTAAAGGTTATATTGGCCCTTTCTCTTCGTTTGGCGAGGCGTCCTTCTATAATGGAATGAACATCCCTTCCATCCTTTAAAGATTTTCCATACCTCTCCATCTCGACCCAACTTCCACCGGCTAAATGCGGGCCCCTGATATAGTATGAACAATTATTTTCTCTTGATTGGAGCGGCTTGCACTTGCCTCTTCTTTGTTATTTCCATGTCGGAGCGGACCTGGTCCTTCGTGGGTCGGAGCGGGAGAGTTATGCTTTTGCTGTACGTACCATTCCAGTTTTTTTTTCGGATGCATTCTTCAATAAGGTCCCACAAATGTTGACATTCTTCTGTGTTATGTCTGTCAGACTCATGGAAGCGACAGGTGTTTCCCATCCTAACCGCAGCTTCCAATTCCTTCTTATATGGAGGGCGCTTGTACTTCAGTTCGTGTTGAGTGTCCAAGTAAATGTTTTCCACAATTTTATTTAGAGGAGTGTAGGAATCAAATCTCGGTCCCAGTCTGTATCATCGTTTATTGCTTTTTCGGTTCCAGGGTTGCTTTGACAGTTACTTTTGTCGTCATTGTTTGGCTTGCTCCCTTGTCCTCGGGGTAGGACTCTCGTGTTTCCATTGGAGCTGGAACCCCCTACGGGTTGCTCGCCATGCCGGATAGCCACTGCATCTTCCAGTCTCATATATTTTCCTACTTTATGGTAGAATTCCTGAAGACTCAAAGGCTTCTCCTCTGTTAGTCTTCTTGCAAGTTTCGATTCTGGATGGACGCCTCCACATAGTGCCATCAATGTAAGTCTTTCGTTCGCGTTTTGCACCGCTGCTGCAGCTGCATTAAAGTGGGTAAGGTATTGCTGCAGAGGCTCCCCTGACTTCTATTTTACGTCAGACAAGGAATACACGTCATTAGGCTGCTCCACATGAATTCGGAACTGGATTATGAACTTTTCCTTCAATATTTCCCAAGAACTGATGGATCCGTGAGATAGGTGACAGAACCGCTTGGTTGCTAAATCTGACAAAAATAGTGGAAAACATTTACATAGTACACCTTCAGTTGCTCCATTCATGAGCATGTGCTAAGAGTATCGTTGTAGGTGGACGATTGGGTCAGAGGTGCCCTTATATGGATCCATGGTGGGCATCTTCCATTCTCGAGGCGTGGCTGCTGTCTCTATGTTCCTCGTGAAAGGGCTGGATACTATGGCGCCTATCTCCCTTTCGAGTTGTTCACGCCTGAGGCACTCCCTGAAGAGGCATGTCATTCTTTCTTCTGACTCGGGAGCAACCTTGGGAGAAGAGGGGCCCTCTCTTTGATAGTGATGATGTCTGGTGCCTTGATTGAGGACAGACTGGCGATGATTGGTTCAAAGCGTGACAGGATCAACCAT
This sequence comes from Allium fistulosum, assembly GCA_030737815.1. Classification (NCBI taxonomy): domain Eukaryota; kingdom Viridiplantae; phylum Streptophyta; class Magnoliopsida; order Asparagales; family Amaryllidaceae; genus Allium; species Allium fistulosum. The sequence goes on along the minus strand of CM060905.1, from coordinate 590,075,330 downwards.
ATATGGTTTATGTCTAGGGCCCCCTTGACTGGGTCCAGCCCTCGACGACCTCTCTGGACCAGCTTCGAGTTGAGTCCTGGCTCGGCTTCGAGCTGCTGAATCTTCCTGGTTGAACTCATCATTGGCGGGAGATCTGTTCCTTCTACGCGACTCTCTAGACTAGGATTCACCCTGCGATCTAGTATTGTGAGTGGATTCCTCCGTGCTCCTTAAGCGTGTGATGAGTTGGTCCACCAAAGCTTCTTGTTGGTAGCGAAGCGGTCAGTCATCTCATTCACAACCCTTTCTAAGTCTTCTCGGGTGACAACTGAGCCTAGAGGTAGGGAGCGAGTAGTTGGGTTTTCTTGATCTTCTTGGATGGGGTTGAGCGTACTTGTAGTAGCTGCATTCTTACCCTTGTCAGCATTTCTCTTAGAGGGAGCCATGTTCTAATGATGCGATAAGGTTGGAAGAATAATGGATGGGAGATTTTGGCTTTCTATGCCCGCCCGTCGTCCTTCTTAGTGAAAGCACCAAAAATGTTTGCTCAAAAATTGGACAAACACCTCAAAATCAGATCTTCTTCTTTAGTTAAATTTCGTTTGATTTGATTGACGTGGGGTTTTTATGTTCTAACACGTAACGGAATGAATTTAAGCAAGTGCAGAGACAGTTCATGAGTGCAAAGTTTGGAAAGCGGATAAGGAAAGTAAATAACACAGAGTTTTTATAGTGATTTAGCTCGAATGTGCCTACATCCAGTTTCCATTTTATTATTCTCTCTTTGATTTGATTACAAGTACAAGATATATATTCGAAAAGAGTAAAAACTTTAATTAGCTGAAGTGATGGATTTTCAGCAGAGTTTTCTCTCTTTTTCTCCACAAATCCGTCCCCATTGTTGTTGTGAAGCTCTGGTATTTACAGAGTGGAGTTGTGAAGTGCGGAGGAGAAGTTATAGCTTCCTGAGTTTGGTTCGGCATTTGAGTCAAGAGTTGTTGGATCGGCATTTGGGTTAGGAGTTTGCCTGGACTAGTGGTCCTTCTTTGCTTTGGTTCGGTGATCCTGCCCTAGAGTATCTTATTTGCCGGACCAAAGATTTGATCTGACATGTTTGTGTACCGGACCAAATGTTTGGTCCTATGATGGATGTGTCATGCCGGATCAGATATTTGGCCCGACATATTAGATAATGCCGGACCAAATATTTGGTCCGGCACATTAGAAGATGTCGAACCAGATATTTGGTTCGACATATCTGAGGATATCGGACCAGATACATGGTCCGGCATATTAGGGGATGCCGGACCAAATATCTGGTCCAACCTGTTGGCCATATGTTAGGTTCGATAACTATATTCCCTATACCCCTACTTGTCTTTGCTTCATTCTTTCTTCGTGCCCCATAAAACCGAGCCAACAACCTCCATTTCAATAGGGTTGATAGGATCTATTGTCTACTACTAGGCCACACTCCAAATGCAATTTGTCCAAGTCAACCCAGTTGAAAGGTGGTTACGAAAGGAGTGATCACCTTTGATAATCTTCATTTGTAGCGTAAACAACATTTCTTGTTAACAACATAGCTTTGAGAATGTTGAAAAGTTTTCTTGTTAATATTTTTGGCGCTAGAAGGAGGGGCCTGAACCTCAGACCTTGCGATTACCTTGTAGACTAATTATGGATTGTCTAACTTGATGTAGGAAAATGAAATCCAAAAGGTTCAGTCGAATGGATGAGGAGGCCATGTGCACCATAACCTTAAATGAAAATGTAACACCAACTTTCAACATAAAGGGAGTTATGCAAGGACAACAATTGACCCCAGCTCAACAAGACAGCAATGCCACTAAAAAAGCACTTGGAATAACAGTTGCTAGAAATACAAGAGCTTCTCAAAGCAGCATTGTCTCAAAAAGCTTCCAAGACAGCAAAACCAATTAATAGAGATGAGGGTGTCTCTCCCAGAAGAAATTTGAAGGCTTATACAAATGAAAACAAGAGCAAAATTGACTTGACATCTTCAAAAAAGAAAGAGCGTCCTCCAACAAAATTCGATCATCATGGAAGGGTATTAGATAAATCACCCGAGTAGTTTGGTTACTCAACATCAAAGGAGTAAAATCCAAACATGAAAAACTATCACGATACTGAAGCTTATCTGAAAGACGTAGCAGAAAAAGCAATTAAGGACATGCTGAATGTTAAAGGGAAGAGGACCTTGGATGAAAGAGCAAATGATAATGAATGAGTGGTGCATTTTACAGACGAAATCATGTCAACAGTCATCCCATCCTATGTAAAGATCCCAACACTGAAGTACCATGGAACTACAGACCCCAATGATAACTTGATGGCTTTCGATAGCCAAATGGATTTGTATAAAGCTTCTGGAGCCGTTCGATGCAGACTGTTTCCGGTAATGCTTCAAGGAGCCGTCGCTAAATGGTATCGACAATACCGTGGAAGGTTTGGATTAGATCACGCTAAGAAGAAAGCTAATCCTAAAAGGCAAAGTGGAAGGTTTGGATTAGATCGTGGACATAAGAGAATGAGATAGGAAGAACCTAATGCTAGTTCAATTGCTTTAAACAAGCCATTGTCTTACATCTATGCTATGATAAAGGAGAAGGTCAACTTCCTGACTTCCTTTAAGGCCAAGAATTACCCAGAACAGAGGAAAGGGGATGACTATTGCATTTTCCACAAAGCAAACGGTCACAAAACTAATGAATGCAGATTTTGGCAGAAATCATTCAAAAATTAATTCGTGAGGGGCATTTGAAGGAGTTTATCCAGGACAAACAAAAAGCACCACGGACTGAGGGTGGTCCGCAAAAGTTTCCTAGTAATGCTATTAACATCTTGGAGGAAGAAGACCCACTGAGCTTGAGTCCGCCGCTAAATAGGATCAATGTAATTCATGAAGGGCCACATCTAGTGGGGACCAACAAGGAGGCCAGGGACATGTACATTAAAGAGGCTAGAGAAGGTGTCTTCTCAATTCAAGAAGAGCCCCTGCTTAAAAATCCACGACTCGACATCCCGATGCAAAATCTTGTCGTTACTTCACAAGAGCTGAAGGAGGGAGTCCATTAACCTTACTATGAACCTCTAATTATCACAACTCAAATTGGACTATCTATAGTGTACAAGATTCTTGTGGATACTGATAGCGTAGTCAATGTCATTTTTAAACATGCTTTTGATCAGATGAGCATCACAGAAGACAAGCTAGAGCACATCCTTGAGCCAATCTTTGGGTTCAACAACAAGGGATCGACTCTAGTGGGACAAGTAAGATTGCTTGTATAGATGGGAGTACCACCATGTTGTTGAATTTTTGAAACTTTCTTCGTAATCATTGACCAGCTATCCAATTACAACGCTTTATTTGGCAGACCCACACTTGATGAGGTAGATGCTTTTGTCTTGCCAATATATCTGATGGTGAAATTCTTAACCAAGAGAGGCTGGGGCACTATCCGCGGAGAGCAATTCAGCTCCGGTGAATTGTATTCTGCTATGCTTGATTAGCACAAAAGGGAGTATTCTGCTTACTTTGATTATTTTACTATTTTTCAGCCTTCGGATGATGGATTTTTACATCCAACGTTCGAAGCAAAGATTAGATCTAATATGACTAAAAAACGTACTATGAAAATTACATTTTCCTTGGAATTAAGAGGAAGAGGGTCGATGCTAATTCTACAGAAGATCACAAAATCATCACAAAATTTGTTTGCCATGGGGAAGTGGAAAGAATAAAACCTATAGAAGACCTTGCAGAGGCATGCATAGACCTAGATGATTCCACCAAAATAGTCAAAGTGGGAAAAGAGTTGGATAACAACTTGAAGAAGGACTTGATTCAATTCCTTAAATCCAATAAAGAAGTATTTGCATGTTCTCATTCAGATATGGTGGGGATTGATCCATCGGTTATATGTCATGCGCTAAACATTAATCCAGAAGCGACCCCTATTAGATAGAAAAAGAGACAACTGGATAAAGTACAGCCTGACGCTCTAAAAGAGGAAATTAAAAGATTCCTTGAAAGTGGATTTATTCGGGAAATCTACTACCCAAATGGCTAGCAAACCCAGTATAAGTTAAGAAGTCAAATGGTAAGTGAAGGACTTGCGTCGATTACACTAACTTAAACAAGGCTTGTTCGAAAGATTGTTTCCCATTGCCATGGATAGATTAATTGGTTGATGCAACTAGTAGGCAGAAATTGTTATCTCTCATGGATGCATACTCAGGATATAATCAGGTACCCATGTTCATGCTAGATGAGGAACATACAAGTTTTATTACTGACTGGAGAATTTACTACTACAAAGCAATGCCATTCAGATTAAATAATGCAGGGGCCACCTATGAAAGATTAGTCAATAGAATGTCCAAAGAACGGATCGGTCAAAATATGGAAGTTTATGTTGACGACATGCTAGTGAAATCTTACGATGCTAAAAGTCACCTTGAAGATCTAAAGAAAATGTTCGAAGTATTACGGAAATATGAGATGAAACTGAATCCCCAGAAATGCTCTTTCGGAGTCCATTCTAGGAAGGTTTTAGGCTATCAGGTGAGTGCTAAAGGGATTGAAGCCAGCCCGACCAGATTCAAGTTATCAAGGACACGGCTGAGCCCAAAACTAGCAAAGATGTAATGAGTTTAAATGGTAAAGTAGCTGCCCTAAGCAGATTTATTTCCAAGGCGACTGATAAGTGCATTCCCTTTTTCAATGTGATTAACAAGAAGAAAAACTTTGAGTGGGGAGAAGACTGTAAGAGAGCTTTTCAAGAATTGAAAAATCATTTGGAAAAACTGCCTATACTATCTGGTCCCTAGAACGGTGAAGTTTTGTATTTATACATGACAGTCTCGGAACATGCAGTTAGTTCAGTTATGATCAAAGAGGAAAGTGGAACTCAACTTCCAGTTTATTATGTGAGCAGGCGGTTAAAGGATGCATAGGTTCGATACCCGGTAATAGAAAAACTAGCCTATTGCTTAATACTTACCACGTGAAAACTTAGAGCATACTTTCAAGCATATCTAATGAGAATACTAACTAACATTCCACTCAAACAAGTCTTCACTAAAACTGAAACTTCAAGAAGACTGGTGAAATAGGAAATTGAACTTAGCCAACATGACATTGAGTTTCAACCACGGTCAGCTATCAAAGGACAGGCATTGGTAAACTTCATTAAAGAATAATTAGAAAAGGAAAGGGATGGAAAACCTATGTGGCAGTTATTTGTGGACGGTGCATCGAATGAGCGGGGGCTGGAGCATGATATGTCATAATCACCCCAGACGGACACCGCCTACACTATGCAATGAAGTTGGAGTTTCCTGCAACAAATAATATAGCCGAATACGAATCAATGGTGGGAGGATTAACTCTGGCTTTAGAGCTCAAAATCCCATAGATTCAAATCTTTAGTGATTCGCAACTAATGGTCAATCAGTTGAAGCACATATATCAGACTAAAGACGCCAAGCTATCTCTATATGTAAAGAAGATATTGAAATGCTCGCTTTATTTGAAGATTTTTCTATACATTAAGTTCCGCGGGGAGAAAACTCACAGGCGGATTCATTAGCAAAGTTGGCTAGTTCAAGGGGAGCCCCAGAAACTCAGATTGTGCCAGTAGGATATCAAGCAAATTCAAGTATTAAAGCGGGGACATCTGAACAAGGAAAGGAACTGTTCGTCCTAAATAGATCCTAAGCCATGTCATTAGAAAGGGAAGAAAAAGAAATTAATAAGGAAATCCTAAATGAGAGAATCAACCAGCGAAGGACAGATGACTATTATAATAACACTTGGATGTCGCCTATTGTCGAATATCTTTCTAAACGGATATTGCCATCTAACAAAGGGGAAGATAGGAAAATCAAACAACATGCCACAACTTTCACGATAGTGGATGGAATTCTTTATAAGAAGGGATATTCATTACCTTACTTAAGATGTGTGAGTCTTAAAGATGGAATGAACTCGTTGTTGGAAGCGCATGAAGGATTTTGCAAAGACCACTCCAACGGGGCAAAGTTGGCAAAGAGAATAATAAGACAATGTTTTTATTGGCCTTAAATGGAAAGTCAAGCTATTGAATATGTGAGGAGTTGTGAAAGATACCAAAAATACTCAAAGGTTCCTCGATTGCCACAAAGCCAATTAACTCTGATTTAAAGTTCATGGCCCTTCAATATATGAGGAATCGACTTAATCGGGCCATTGCCAATTTCCAAAGGGGGAGCAAAGTATGCTATAGCCGCCATAACTACTTTACTAAGTGGGTAGAAGTAGAGCCACACCCTAAAATAACTACTGGGAAAGTTCTTAGAATTATCATTAAAAACATTATTATCGGATTTGGAATCTCCTACAAGATTATATCGGACATAATTTAAAAGTGAGGAGTTTTCTCGGTTTTGTCATAAGAATGGGATCATAAAAAGTTTCTCATCCATTGCGCATCCAAAGGCCAATGGGGCCATTGAAGCTGTGAATAAGATTATAAATACTATCTTGAAAAAGCGATTAAATAAAGCCAAAGGGAATTGGTTAGAAGAATTGCTACTTGTACTTTAGGTTTATCGAACATCTACTAAAACTGCAATGGGACATACACCATACTCTCTAACATATGGGTGTGAAACAATGTTGCCAATTGAAATTGAGATACCCTCACATCGAAGAATTGCATATTCTTTTGACCCAAATTAAGAATTGAAGAAAGAATCGTTAGATTTAATATATGAATTAAGAGATGAAGCAGCTATCCGAACTGCAGAATATTAAAGAAGAATTTCAAAATACTACAACTGGAAAGTAAAAGCAAGATCATCTCAAGAGGGAGACTTAGTGCTCCGAAGGATAATGGCAAACACAAGAAATCCGGCTGATGGATCGCTAGGACCAAATTGGGAAGGTCCCTTAATTGTATGCAAAGTAATTCCACCTGGAACCTACAATTTGTGTTGACTAGACGGCAATATGGTTCCTAGAACATGGAATGCAGAACACTTGCGACCATATTTTCTTAAAAAGAACGAACGAAACCCCTCTTCCTCAAAAAGAGAAGTCTACATGGCTGGGAGTAAACTTCTCCTTACACTTGGACATTACCTTTAACGGTCAAAGCCTTTCCCCGTGTCAAGTTAGCCAGGTCAAAATGCCTCTTGGAGGGAGGTTAGAGTTAACCTTTATCCGCGCTATGCTATGGCCAGATTAAAGCATCGACAAGCCCTTGGCAGCGCCACACTATGACCAGGTCAAGGCGCCTCCTGGAGGGAGGTTAGAGTAAGCCTTTATCCGTGCCATGCTATGGCCAGGTTAAAGCATCGACAAGCCCTTGGCAACGCCACGTTATGGCCAGGTCAAGGCGCCTCTTGGAGAGAGGTTCGAGTAATCCTTTATCCGTGCCACGCTATGGCCAAGTTAAAGCATCAACAAGCCCTTGGCCACGCCACGCTACGGCCAGCTCAAGGCGCCTCCTGGAGAGAAGTTAGAGTAAGACTTTATTTGTGACACACTATGGCCAGGTTAAAGCATCGACAAGCCCTTTGCCGTGCCACGCTATGGCCAGGTCAAGTTGCCTCCTAGAGGGAGGTTGGGTAAGTCCTTGGGTCTTGCTTATGGATAAGCTAACCAAGCGCACCAGACAACAATGGACTAAGATGTCCAAACCCAAGAAGTGGCATATCAAACAATGGACTAAGACGTCCAAGCCCAAGAAGTTGCATATCAAAACAGCGGACAAAGACGTCCATGCCGAAGAAGTGGAATATCAAATGATAGACTAAGACGTCCAAGTTTGAGAAGTAGCAAATCAAACAACAACTACATACAAGGCCTAAAAGGTTGATGCATGTCGAAAGAGACAAAGCCCAAAGAGTGAAATAGAACAGCAGGCTTAAATAAGGATCTATAGCCTCCAACTAATCATCAAAGAAGAATTTCTAAACTTCACTTATTAATACCCGAATCAGGGTTTTGGGTCTTTCATTATTGAACTCAGGACTTCATTTATTAATACCCGAATCTTGTTATTGGGTCTTTACCAATAATTGATGGTCTTCATCATACCCGAATCTAGGTTTCAGGACTGTTATTAATTACTAAACTTCACTAATTAATACCCTAATCTGGGCTTAAGATTTCTAGTATGAAGATAATTATTATGGATTTCTGATTATCCAACACTAAAACCTGAATCTTGGTTTGAGAGTTCTATTATGAAGACCATTCTTGATTATCACTTACTAAAACCCGAATTTGGGTTTCAGATATCTTATTATTTACTTCTGAACTTCACTTATCGATGACCGAATTTGGGTCTTAAATTTATAGACTTCCTAATACCTGAATTGGAGTTTCAGGTCCTTTACCATCAATTTTTGGATTTCATCCATTAACTCCCGAATTTGGGATTTAAAGTAGTTGGTATTGAGATTACAATGGATGTCTAGTCTTCAATCAAAACTTTGAGTTTATCTTCCTAATACTCAAATCAGGGTCATTAGTTTGCTACTCTGAACGACATTTATCAATATCTGAATCTTGGCCCCAGGATCATTATTATCTTCAGAAGGAGTTTCTAAATACCTGTTACTTATCCTCAAATAAGAATTCATGGATTACAATAACTTATTTCCAAATGGTAGGTCATGACTTTTTATTACCAAACCTTTGTTGTCACCAACGAAAAGTTCCTAGACTCCAATTATTATACGTCTGGTTTACTATTAATCTTGTGGGAGTTCAATTTATGAACTTCATTTTTAATTACAAAAGTTGAATGGTGGACTCATAATATTACTAACCAAGAGCCCATGGTTCCTAATCGTTTACAACTATATATTTCATATCCTTTCAGCAATTAATCTTTAGGTATTAGAAGCTTTATTATATTGACTTCATTCCCAAATTACGAAGCATATATTTATATAAGTTATGAGCTAACGATAGAAAATGTTATTTGCTTTGAATTTCGTAGGAAAATGAGGATATTAAGAACGAATTAGTTGTTAAATTTTTGTCTTAAAGAACAAAAGGTTCTTTCATACGGGGGGCGGGGGAGGGGCAAAATGTTAACCATACAACCCACTTAAAAACAAAGGTATGAAAGAAGGCTTAAAAAAGTGCAAGGCTCTACAAGAATTGAAGACATGGGTTTCGCCAAAGTTTAAAGAAGAATGTTTCAAAGGCATTGAGATGGCTTTCGAAGGAGTTGCAAGCACTGGGTAGAACTACAAATGAAAAACATGACAAAAGCATTCGAAAAGAGGGGAAAAATAAGGAAAGGTTACCCTTCTGCCTCATTAAGACCTTTCGACGCAGATGGATTCGCATATACAAGAAAAGCAAGAATGGGTTCGAAACACCTTTCCAAGATGTTGAACGAAAGGCTTGCGCACATGAACCAATTCCTTCAAAATAGAAGGTTTCGTCTTTGTCAATTTACCACTTAAAGAATTGACAAGCCTTTCAAAACAGTCAAAACCTTTCGAAAGCATGATGAAAATCCTACATCAAGACCAAAAGTCCTTTCGTTAAGAGTCAAATGTCACTCTCTATTCCTTTTGAAGCAATGTGGAAACTCAACTCATTTCTCACTTATAATAGTATAGCAACACAAAGCGAAGAGTGCTTCCACTACCCTTTCGACGAAGTCGAAAGTAGTCCACTAAAAAACAAAGAAAAAGAGGCACTCGGACCTTAACGGCTGTGAAAGGTTGTCAAGGAGATTCTTTCGACTGGGTCGAAAGGTTTGGAATAAAAAGATAGGAGGCGCAAGAATGGATGAGAAAGCTCGAAAGGAAAGCCATTCGTGAGCATCGAAAGCAAGCACATAGAAAACTGAAAGGTCTTTCAACCATGGCGAAAGGATGCATGCGGAAGATTCGAGGAAAACCTTTTGAATGAATCGAAAGGATGGACACGAAAGGGGGCCGACCTGCATCTATAAATACGACCCTAAGGGTCCGGTTTTGGAGTCCTAAACTCAATCTCCTACTTCTTAGCAAAAATACATCTTTGTTACCCTAAATCAATTTGGGGAAAAGCTTTCATACTGGTAACTCAATTTTGATTAATGTTCAAAGAGGAAGCGCATGAATTTAATAAAGATTTTATTCATGAGGGAGATCATTTCGATTACTAGCTTGTCTAGTGATCAATTGCACATAATGCTAGCTTATCTTCTTAATTCCTATTTGTCTTATGCGATACCATGAGATCAACTTGGATAATATTCATGCGAATCACATTATCATCGTGTTCAAAGATATTTAACAATAAACAAAGATGATAATGATGATTCAATTCTAATAAAATTCATAGAACTTATGTTATCTAAATGAATTTCCATTGTATAATTTAAATTGAGCTTGCATATTATATCTACTTTGAAAGAGCAAGACCCCTTTCGACTTGCACGAAAGAGTCATTTTGAAAAAGGTCTGACGTGTAAATGATAAGAAATGCTATATGGATGAATTCCTTTGAAAGGTATACAAACACAACAATGCATACTACCCCTTTTGAAAGAGTTCACTCCAAAAGAGCATAAACAATGGTGTCGAAAGCATATAATTCTCCTCAATGGCAAGGTTATCCTTTTGATATAGTCGAAAGGAATGACTATTTGATATAAATAACCACTTTCGACTCATCTAGAAAAGAGGATTTGAAAGAGGTGCTTTCTCCTTAACCTGCATCTCAATAGGGTTGATAGGATCTATTATCTACTATTAGGCCACACTCCAAATGCAATTTGTCCAAGTCAACCCATTCGAAAGGGGGTTACGAAGGGAGTGATCACCTCTGATAATCTTCTTTTTAGCATAAATAACATTTCTTGTTAACAACATAGCTTTGGAATGTTTACAAGTTTTCTTGTTAACATTTTTAGTGCTAGAAGGAGGGGCCTGGACCTCCGACCTTATGATTACCTTATGGACTAATTATGGATTGTCTAACTTTATGTAAGAAAATGAAATGCAAAAGGCTCAGTCGAATGGATAAAGAGGCTACGCACACCACAACCTTAGAAGAAAATGTAACACCAACTTTCAACATAGAGGGAGTTATGCCAGGGAAACCATCGACCCTATCTCAACAAGATGACAATGCCACTAAAATAAAGCACTTGGAACAACATTTGCTGGAAATGCAGGTGCTTTTCAAAGCAGCATTGTCTCAAAAATCTTCCAAGACAGCAAAACCAATGAATAGAGATGAGGTGGTCTCTCCTAGAAGGAATTTGAAGGCTTAAACAAATGAAGACAAGTGCAAAGTTGACTTGAAATCTTCAAAAAAGAAAGAGCGTCCTCCAACTAAATTTGATCATCAAGGAAGGGTATTGGACAAATCACTCGAGCAGTCTGGAAGCTCAACATCAAAGGAGTATAATCCAAACTAGAAAAATTATCACGATACCAAAGCGTATCTGAAAGACTTAGCAGAAAATGCAATTAAGGACATGCCAAATGCTAAGGGGAAGAGGACCTTGGATGAAAGAGCAAATGATAATGAACGAGTGGCGCATTTTATAGATGAAATCATGTCAACAGTCATCCCATCCTATGTAATGATCTCAACTCTGAAGTACCATAGAACTACAGATCCCGATGATCACTTAATGGCTTTCGATAGCCAAATGGATCTGTATAATGCTTCTGGAGCCGTTCGATGCAGATTGTTTTCGGTAACGCTTCAAAGAGCCGCCGCTAAATGGTATCATAATACCGTGAAAAAATTATATATATATATGGAAGCAATTTTCTTATGAGTTCTCTACCTAGTTTTGTATATGCAAGGACCCAACAATCGATTACATTGTTTTGGCCAACATTAAGGAGAGATAGGGAGAGTATTTGGGAGATTACCTTAAAAGATTCAATACAGAAGCATTAAAAGCTAAAGACATGAATGACCGCGATAAGCTCAATGCGATGCACTCTAGGTTAATAAAGAACACACCATTCTAGAAGCAATTCATTATTCATAGGTGTAAGGATCTGCAAGACTTTCATTTTCAGGCTGATAAATTCATTCGAATGGATGAATTATATAACGCTATGAACAAAGCTAATCCTAAAAAGGAAAATGGAAGGTTTAGATTAGAACATGGAGAATGAGATGGAAAGAATATAATACTAGTTTAATTGCTTTAAACAAGCCATTGTCTTACATCTATGTTGTGACAAAGGAGAAGGTCAACTTCCCAACTTCCGTTAAGGCTAATAATTACCCAGGATAGAGGAAAGGGGATGACTATTGCGTTTACTACAAAGTAAACGGTCATAAAACTGACGAATGCAAAATCTTGGCAGGAATCATTCAAAAATTAATTCGTGAGGGGCATTTGAAGTAGTTTATCCAGGATAAACAAAAAACACCACGGACTGGGATAGTCCGCAAAAGTTTAGTAATGCTGTTAACATCTTGGAGGAAGAAGACCCACTAAGCTTGAGTCCGCTGCTAAATAGGATCGATGTAATTCATGGAGGGCCACATCCAGCGGGGACCAATAAGGCGGCCAGGAACAGGTACCTCAAGGAGGCTAGAGAAGGTGCCTTCTCCATTCAAGAAGAGCCCCTGCTTAAAAATCCACGACTCAACATCCCTGTGCCAAATCTTGTCGTTACTCCACAAGAGCTGAAGAAGGGAGTCCATCACCCACACAATGATCCCCTAATGATCACAACCCAAACTGGACTATCTATAGTGTCCAAGATTCTTGTGGATACTGGTAGCGCAGTCAATGTCATTTTTAAACATGCTTTTGATCATATGAGCATCCCAAAAGACAAGCTAGAGCCCTGCCTTGAGCCAATCTTTGGGTTCAACAATAAGAGATCGAATCCAGTGGGACGAGTAAAATTGCTCATTCAAATGGCAGTACCTCCATGTTGCCAAACTTTTGAAACTCTCTTTGTAATCATTGACCATCCATCCTATTACAACACCCTGCACTTGATGAGGTAGATGCCTTTGTCTGGCCAAAATATCTGATGGTGAAATTCTTAACTAAGAGAGGCTGGAGCACTATCCACGGAGAGTAATTCAACTCCCGTGAAATGTATTTTACCACGCTTGATCAATACAAAAGGGAGACTTCTGCTTATTTTGATTCTTCTATTATTTTTCAGTATTTCCAACATTCGAAGCAAAGATTAGATCTAATAAGACTAACTAACATGGTATGGAAGGTACATTTTCCTAGGAAGCAAGAGAAAGAGGGTCGATGCTAATTCTGCAGAAGAGGACAAAATAATCACATTATCGTGGGGAAGTGTAAAGAATAAAACTCATAGAAGACCTTAAGAAGACATGCATAGACCCAGATGATTCCACCAAAATAGTCAAAGTGGGAAAAGTGTTTGATAGTGTTAACCCGCCTTTTGGCAAGGCCGCGGACAGACGGATTTAACTTAAACAGCTTCACAACTATCGAGACTAAAGTATGATGGGTTCGGTTTAAAATGATGGTAGGCAGTTTGGCAGATGACGTTCGGCATTGGGATGGTTCGGCGTTGAAGGCTGTTCGGCATAGAGAGATCGTCGTTTGACATAGAGGGATCGTTCGGCACTGAACGAGTGCTCGGCATTAGAAGGAGTGTTCGGCATGAATCTTGTTCGGCAACTGGAGACGTTCGACATTGGATGGAGCGCTCGGCATTAACCAACGTTCAGCATCTGGAGACGTTCGACATTGGATGGAGCGCTCGGCATTAACCAACGTTCGGCATCTGGAGACGTTCGACATTGGATGGAGCGCTCGGCATTAACCAACGTTCGGCATCTGGAGACGTTCGGCATTGGATGAATCGTTCGGCATTAACCAACGTTCGACATCTGGAGACGTTCGACATTGGATGGAGCGCTCGGCATTAACCAACGTTCGGCATCTGGAGACGTTCGGCATTGGATGGATCGTTCGGCATCAAGGAGACGTTCGGCATTGGATGGATCGTTCGGCATCAAGGAGCGTTCGGCATTAGATGGATCGTTCGGCATCAAGGAGACGTTCGGCATTGGATGGATCATTCGGCATCAAGGAGCGTTCGGCATTGGATGGATCGTTCGGCATCAAGGAGCGTTCGGCATTGGATGGGTCGTTCGGCGTACCTCACCTCGCTCGACATTGCACCTCGCACCTCCATATCTCGCACCTCCATACCTCGCACCTCCGTACCTCGGTACCTCGCACCTCCCAACGTTCGACATGAGGAGATCGTTCGGCATTCACACCTTGTTCGGCATCTATGGTTCGGCATATGGAGACCACACCATTTGGGCTGAGGTACTCGGCTACCAGGCCCACCAGGGAAGTCCAACCCATCTTTGTCTATAAATAGAGAGGCAGGGGCACAGTAAATGGGATCTTCTTTCTGCTCTCTTACTTTCTCTTTTCTAAGGCTAATGCAACTCTGCCATTTTGTAACTGTAATCGATTATTACAGCAATAAAAAGCAAACTTCTGGAGTGGACGTAGGCCGGAGTTAGCCGAACCACTATAAACTCTGTTGTTCTTTACTTCTTTCATTTCAGTTTTAACTGTTCTTCACATTATTACTCTCTACATACATTCTATCTCTGAGCTGTGACTGGTATTTGGTGCTTTCATCTGGATTTGGGGGTTAGTGACCAATTTTGGCGCTAACACTTTGGTGCTTTCACCGAGAATTGAACTCAGGAATTTTGGAGTTAGGAATTTGGATCTTAGAAAGCAATGGCAAGACCACCAACGAAGAGGCAAGCAGTGGAAAGGAGCAATCAGGAAGGAAGTCAAGCGGCATCTTCTGGAGCTAGAGAGGGTCATGCATCCATCTACATAACTCGGGACGAGATGCAAGTGATGATGAATTCTATGCAAGAGCAGATGATGAAACGACAAGAGGAGATGATGCAGGCTCTTCTTAGGCAATTTGGACAACCAGGAACTGCAGGTGCTCAAGATCATGGAGCTGGACCAGAGGAACTCAACCAACGGACAGATGGAGTGAATCAGTAGGGGGCAACTCCCAATCAACAAACAGTTAACAATCTGGATGGACCTAGACTCGGGGGCACGCCACCAGGAGTACGTGATGAAGAATATGTGCCAGAATTTCCCCGAGGACTTGGGGGGCAGTCTGGATTAGTTGGAAACACTAGATTGGCTGACATTATCAGGCGGACTATTCGCGGAGGTCTGACGAACAGGGATTCAGAGGGAGTTAACAAAAGTCCGTTTACCCGGAACATAAGGACAACTAGGAATCCGTCCGATTTCAAACTACCCACTCTGGAAGTATACAACGGGAAGACGGATCCCACCGACCACTTGATGAGGTACAATAGGCATATGGAAGTGCTGGGGGCAACGGAGGAGGTTATGGCCCGATGTTTCCCCCTGTACTTGACTGAAATTGCTGCTATGTGGTTAGACAGCTAGAGGATGGATCCATTGGAACATGGACAGAACTGGTGGACAAGTTCTTAAGTCAATTTCGAGTTCACATAAAAAGGCCAAAGAACGTGATGACACTAACATCAGTCAAACAGGGGGCAGATGAATCGCTCAGGACATTCTTAACTCGATTTAATGCAGCAGTTGCTTCGGTGGATCGGCCAGATCCATCAATGGTTCTCATGGCTGCGGTATCAGGAGTTAGAGATAATTCGGAGTTCAAAGTATCGTTGGAACGGGACCCACCGTTGGATATTGGGGAATTCTTTCATGAAGCTGAAAGATTTCTTCGACAAGAGGATGCATGTTTGGACATGAGGTCACAGGAAGTAAACATGACTAAGGATGGAAGATTACTCGGCGAAAGCTCAGGTGGGGACAAGGATAAAGGGAAAAGGAAGCGCTGGGGAGAACCAAAGTTCTCCACTTACACAGGATTGAACGCAACGTTGGAGCGGATTTTCTTAGATACTCGAGATCGTCTTCCCTATCGAAGGCCATCAAGGAGGGAACCCACAGAACGTGAAAGGGCATCAGGAAGGCACTGTCTCTTTCATGACCTGGACGGGCATGATACTAACAGCTGCCGACATCTAAAGGATATAATCAAGGAGCATATAAGGAATGGTCAGTTGCGACAGTATGTCGGAACTCGGAATGCGGCGGTGGAACATGAATAGCCTCCGCCTACCTTGAACGACGAGGGCGCGAGGCCCAGGAATGGTGACCGATTGGTCATCAACTAATCTTGATGGTTTGGAATAAGTAACAAACTCCAGGCAAACGGTTAAATCACTTACTCATGTACGGGGTCGGAGATAACCCTCAGGCATGCTCTGAGATGATGGCTTACCGAAACGCCCGGGTTTGTGAAATCTGTTTTTCCTTTGACTTGGACATTTGCTTTTTCTGGTTTGGTTTTGGAGTTTGGTTTGAACTCCCTGTTTTTCTCGTTTTTCTGGTTTGAATTCTAGTTTGAATGTTTGTTTTTCGGATTGGATTTTGATTGGATTTTCTCTGGATTTTGGCTTAAAGGTCGTCGAGTATGGACTATGCTCGGCAAGGTTCCAGAGAGACCAAGATTCGGCCTAGGACTTAGGCCATATATTATCGGTTACTATTTCAGGTCGTCGAGTATGGACTATGCTCGGCAAGGGTCCGGAGCGACCAGGATTCGGCTTAGGACTTAAGCCACGGCATTACTTGCGTCCAGGGACACTGGACCACGGTCGTCAAGTGTGGATTGCGCTTGGCAAGAACCCGGAGAGGTTAGCTCAGCGTCCAGGGACACTGGACCACGGTCGTCAAGTGTGGATTGCGCTTGGCAAGAACCCGGAGAGGTTAGCTCAACGCCCAGGGACACTGGGCCACGGTCGTCAAGTGTGGATTGCGCTTGGCAAGAACCTGGAGAGGTTATCTCAACGTCCAGGGACACTGGACCACGGTCATCAGGTGTGGATTGCGCTTGGCAAGAACCCGGAGAGGTTATCTTAACGTCCAGGGACACTGGACCACGGTCATCAGGTGTGGCTTGCGCTTGGCAAGAGCCCGGAGAGGTTATGGATTTGGATATCGACCCGAAGAGGTCCTAAAGTCCCCTATTGGTTATTGGATATGGATGAAACATGGACTTTGGATACTGGACTTGAGGCTATTCAAAACACACCTTTCAAAGCAAGGCATGTTTTGGGGGGCAAGTGTTAACCCGCCTTTTGGCAAGGCCGCGGACAGACGGATTTAACTTAAACAGCTTCACAACTATCGAGACTAAAGTATGATGGGTTCGGTTTAAAATGATGGTAGGCAGTTTGGCAGATGACGTTCGGCATTGAGATGGTTCGGCGTTGAAGGCTGTTCGGCATAGAGAGATCGTCGTTTGACATAGAGGGATCGTTCAGCACTGAACGAGTGCTCGGCATTAGAAGGAGTGTTCGGCATGAATCTTGTTCGGCAACTGGAGACGTTCGACATTGGATGGAGCGCTCGGCATTAACCAACGTTCAGCATCTGGAGACGTTCGACATTGGATGGAGCGCTCGGCATTAACCAACGTTCGGCATCTGGAGACGTTCGACATTGGATGGAGCGCTCGGCATTAACCAACGTTCGGCATCTGGAGACGTTCGGCATCTGGAGACGTTCGGCATCTGGAGACGTTCGGCATTGGATGGATTGTTCAGCATTAACCAACGTTCGGCATTTGGAGACGTTCGACATTGGATGGAGCGCTCGGCATTAACCAACGTTCGGCATCTGGAGACGTTCGGCATTGGATGGATCGTTCGGCATCAAGGAGACGTTCGGCATTGGATGGATCGTTCGGCATCAAGGAGCATTCGGCATTGGATGGATCGTTCGGCATCAAGGAGACGTTCGGCATTGGATGGATCATTCGGCATCAAGGAGCGTTCGGCATTGGATGGATCGTTCGGCATCAAGGAGCGTTCGGCATTGGATGGGTCGTTCGGCGTACCTCACCTCGCTCGACATTGCACCTCGCACCTCCATATCTCGCACCTCCATACCTCGCACCTCGGTACCTCGCACCTCCCAACGTTCGACATGAGGAGATCGTTCGGCATTCACACCTTGTTCGGCATCTATGGTTCGGCATATGGAGACCACACCATTTGGGCTGAGGTACTCGGCTACCAGGCCCACCAGGGAAGTCCAACCCATCTTTGTCTATAAATAGAGAGGCAAGGGCACAGTAAATGGGATCATCTTTCTGCTCTCTTACTTTCTCTTTTCTAAGGCTAAGGCAACTCTGCCATTTTGTAACTGTAATCGATTATTACAGCAATAAAAAGCAAACTTCTGGAGTGGACGTAGGCCGGAGTTAGCCGAACCACTATAAACTCTGTTGTTCTTTACTTCTTTCATTTCAGTTTTAACTGTTCTTCACATTATTACTCTCTACATACATTCTATCTCTGAGCTGTGACTGGTATTTGGTGCTTTCATCTGGATTTGGGGGTTAGTGACCAATTTTGGCGCTAACAGATAGCAACTTGATGAAGGACTTGTTTCAATTACTTAAATCCAATAAAGACGTATTGTCATGGTCTTATTCAGATATGATGGGGATTGGTCCATTGGTTATGTGTCATGTGCTAAACATTAATCTAGAAGCGACCCCCATTAGATATAAAATGAGGCAACTGAATAAAGTGCAGGCTGACGCTCTAAAAGTGGAAGTTAAAAGACTCCTTGAAAGTGGATTTATTTGGGAAATTTACTACCCAAAATGGCTAGCGAACCCAGTATTAGTGAAGAAGTCAAATGGTAAGTGGAGGACTTGCGTCGATTATACCGACTTAAACAAGGCTTGTCCGAAAGATTATTTCCCATTACCATGGATAGATCAGTTGGTAGATGCAACTAGTAGGCAAAAATTGTTATCTCTCATGGATGCATACTCAGGATATAATCAAATACCCATGTTCAAGCAAAATGAGGAACATACAAGTTTTATTATCGATTGGGGAATTTACTACTACAAAGCAATGCTATTCGGGTTAAAGAATGCAGGGGCTACCTATCAAAGATTAGTCAATATAATGTTAAAAGAACAGATCGATCGAAATATGTAAGTTTATGTTACGACATGCTAGTGAAATCTTATGAGGCTAAAAGTCACCTTTAAGGTCTAAAGGAAAGGTTCGAAGTATTACGGAAATATGAGATGAAACTGAGTCCCCAGAAATGCTCTTTCGGAGTCCATTCCAGGAAGTTTTTAGGCTATCTAGTGAGTGCTCAAGAGATTGAAGCCAGCCCAGACCAGATTCAAGCTATCAAGAACATGGCTGAGCCTAAAACTAGCAAAGATGTAATGAGTTTAAATGGTAGAGTAGTCGCCCTAAGCAGATTCATTGCCAAGGCAACTGATAAGTGCATTCCCTTTTTCAATTTGATTTAAAAGAAGAAGAACTTTGAGTGGGGAGAAGACTGTAAGAGAGATTTTCAAGAATTGAAAAAGCATTTGGAAAAACCACTAATACTATCTAGTCCCCAGAACGGTGAAGTTTTATACTTATACATGATAGTCTTAGAACATGCAGTTAGTTCAGTTTTGATCAGAGAGGAAAGTGGAACTCAACTTCCAGTTTATTATGTGAGCAGGCGGTTAAAGGATGCAAAGGTTCGATACTCGGTAATAGAAAAACTAGCCTATTTCTTAATACTTACCGCATGAAAACTTAGAGCATACTTTCAAGCACATCCAATCAGAATACTAACTAACTTTCCACCTAAACAAGTCTTCAGTAAACCTAAAACTTCAGGAAGACTGGTAAAATGGTGATTGAACTTAGCCAGTATGACATTGAGTTTCAACCACGGTCAGTTATCAAAGGACAAGCATTGGCATACTTTATTAATGAATGTATATACTTGATTAAAGAAAAATCAAAAAAGGAAAGGGATGGATAACCTATGTGGCAGTTATTTGTGGATGGTGCATCGAATGAGCAGGGGGCTGGAGTAGGATATGTCATAATCACACCAGACAGACACCGCCTACAACTATGCAGGATTAACTCTGGCTTTAGAGCTCAAAATCCCATGGATTCAAATCATTAGTGATTCGCAACTAATGGTAAATCAAGTGAAGCAAGTATATCAGACTAAAGATGCTAAGTTATCTCTATATGTAAAGAAGATATTGAAGATGCTCACTTTATTTGAATATTTTTCCATACATCAAGTTCCATAGGGAGAAAACTCACAGGCGGATTCATTAGCAAAGTTGGCTTGTTCAAGGAGAGCCAAGAAACTCGAATTGTGCCAGTAGGATATCAAGAAAATCCGAGTATTAAAGATGGGACATCCGAACAAGGAAAGGAACTGTTAGTCCTAACTAGATCCCAAGCCATGTCATGAGAAAGGGAAGAAAAAGAAATTAATAGGGAAATCCCAAATGAGAGAATCAACCAGCCAAGGATAGATGACTATTATAATAGCATTTGGATGTCGCCTATTGTCGAATATCTTTCTAAAGGGATATTTCCATCTGACAAGAAAGAAGCTAGGAAAATTAGACGACAGGCCCCAACTTTCACGATAGTGGATGGAATTCTTTATAATAAGGGATATGCATTACCTTACTTAAGATATGCGAGTCTGAAAGATGGAATGAAATTGTTGGTGGAAGCGCACGAAGGATTTTGCGAAGACCACTCCAATGGGGCGAAAATGGAAAAGAGAATAATAAGACAAGGTTTTTAGTAGCCTCAGATGGAAAGTCAAGCTATTGAATATGTGAGGAGTTGTGAAAGATGCCAAAAATACTCAAAGGTTCCTTGATTGCCACCAAGCCAATTAACTCCGATTTCAAGTCCATGGCCCTTCGATATATGGGGAATCGACTTAATCGAGCCATTGCCAATTTCCAAAGGGGGACAAAGTATGTTGTAGTTGCCATAGACTACTTTACTAAGTGGGTAGAAGCAGAGCCATTCCCCAAAATCACTTCTGGGAAAGTGCTTAGATTTGTCATTAAAAACATTATTACTAGATTTGGAACCCCTACAAGATTATATCGGATAATGGAACACAATTTGAAAGTGAGGAGTTTTCTCAGTTTTGTCATAAGAATGGGATCATAAAAAGTTTCTCATCCATTGCACATCTGTTTGCACAAAAAATGAACAAACACCTCAAAGTCGTATGATTTAGTAGAGCTTATGTTGTTCTTAGCGATTTCGGAGGTTTATGCAAATATATGAAAAGCAGGGACTAAACTGTAAAAAGACATGCAAGTTTATAGTGGTTCAGCCAGAATGTGCCTACGTCCACTTTATATGTTATTTCACTTCTCTAGTTTTGACTACAAGTACAAAGCTTTGATACGAGTAAAAGAAAGTTGTTTGAAGAGTTCCTTCCGTGCTTGAGCTCTCAAAACTTGTCCCCATTGTTGTACCCCTGCCCCTCTATTTATAGAGTGAGGCTGGGGGTAGGGGTCTTGGAGGTATATAGCAGCTGGTGGGCCTGGGCTGCTACAATCTGGCCTGATAGGACTTTGGTTCGGTGGTTGGAGGCGAGGCTTGGTCCGGCAACGAGTTGGTTCGGTGGTGGGAGGCGAGGTTTGGACCGGCAATGAGTTAGTTCGGCAGGAGACTTGGACCGTCAATGGGTTGGTTCGGCAGGAGATCTGGATCGACAATGGGTTGGTTCGGCAGGAGACCTGGACCGGCAATGGGTTGGTTCGGTTGGAAGGCTTTGATTCGGTGGGAGACTTCTGGGTGGTCCGGCATGTCTGGTTCGGGGAGACCGGATGAAAACATCTCCAACACTTGCCCCCCAAAGTGGGGTACGTGCTTATAGGTGCCGCGCTTTGTTCCAGCTGAGTCATTGTATTCGGTCTGAGGACCGAACTACCTGGTCCGGCTATTAAACCTTGCTTTATAAATAGGGGTCTATAACCTTCATATTTCCTTACCAACTGCGATAGCCGAATCGATTATTCGAACTGCCGAATCAGGTGAGCTTTCTTTCTGCCGAATGAACTTCTAGGACTAGGCTACCGAATGAATTCTCACATTGAGATGCCGAATGAGCCATTGATTGGCTTGACCGAATGAACTCCCATACTGGGATGCCGAATGAGCCATTGATTGGCTTGACCGAATGAACTCTCATACTGGGATGCCGAATGAGCCATTGATTGGCTTGACCGAATGAACTCAGGGATCTTGAATTCCGAATGAAAAATGATACTGAATATGTTTTTACTGAATGACGTCATATACTTGTTTACATCTTCTGTTCTAACAATGTGTTTTTCCGGTATTGTAGATAATGTCTCGCAAAGTAGAAACTCGATCAGACAAGAAGAGATCCGGGGGTGAAGGAGAGTCCTCGGCCGTGCCCCCAGCTCAATCAGGATCGGAGCGTCATGGGCCCGCCCCAAGGTCATTAGTGGATGGATATGGTCCCCAGGAGCTGCTGGATTCCCCGCCTGACTGCTTTCCTAGCTCTCTCAAAGAGGAGCAGCTCGATGTTATATCTCGTTCCTTTGGGATCGATAGAGCCCTCATGCTGCTGCCGGGCCCAGGAGTCATGCCATACAATCCTCCCAAAGGATACTTTGCTTATAGTAGGTACCATTGTATGTGTGGTGCTATCCCGCCTCTCAATGCTTGGGTAGTCAGCTTCCTCACGTATCTAAAGGTGGCCCCATTCCAGCTTCAGCCCAACTCTTATGCCATACTGGTGAGCCTTTTCGTTATTTTTCGGAGGAAGTATGGTCGCGCTCCCTCCAACCGGGAGATCCGGTACCTGTATAATTTAAGGGGCTATAAGAAGGGGTCCCCATATATTAGCTTGGAGTCAGCTGTGACCTTCAAGCCGGTCTTGGACCTGTACTCTAAATTCAGCATGTTCAAGAAAGAGTGGTTCTTTGTTAGGGACGACTCCGTCTCCATCCGGCGCTTTACCTCTGGATGTAAGCTGATGCTTTTACTTATAATTTTTATTCCGATTGTGATGCTTCTTCTCATACTTTCTCATTTTTGCTAGCGACAGGTGGCTTTCCGGTTGTGGAGACTGACCGCCTGGTTCAGACGGCGGCTGAGATAGAAGCCATTCTTGGGAAATATAGATCATCTGCCTTTTTGATTAGAAATGCGATTCTTCTGGAATATAACCTAATCCTTCCGCAGCAGTCTGTAGTTAAGTTGAGGGAAACGGCGGAAGAGAGGGCGGCTGCTCAGACCAAGGAGGGTGTTACGGCAGAGGGTAGCAAGAGGAAACCTTTCACAAAACCTCCAGCTGTCGGAGGTAAGAAACTCAAGAAATCGGACGGTCCTTCCCCCAGCAATTGTCCACTTACCCGGGAGGAGGAAGACATAGAGGAGGAACGAGGAGAGGGTGGAGATGGTCGGGATGGTGACAAAGGTGGCGATGGCGTCGGGGCCCTACTTCCTGGGCAAGCGGGCGAGATTCAGGAGTGGACGGATGATGCGTTCCACCAGGCTTTTGAGGGGTTGGATGAGGATCCGGCTTTGGTAGAGAAGACCGGGAAGGCGGACAGAGCCGGGACTGGTGCAAGTGAGTCTTCTCCGACCATTCCAGCCAAGGTGGCTCCGACGACTCAAGGTGAACTCTTGACTCCTACATGCTTCATTAATGATAGGGACTTAGGAATATTTTATGACCCGCACCCGTCCTGGAATGAAATCCAGGACTTATTGCAGTATCCCACTCCTCCCCAGGGTTTGTACAACCACAGCTGTGTTTCTTTTCCTTTTTTAACTTGTAATTTACCGCGTTTCTCGAATCGCATAGTAATGTAAGATTGTGACACTTGTTCTTTATATCAGGAGCAGGCAAGACGCCCAAAGCTTCAGACCTTCGACACAGGCTTGAGCAATATAAACTTTCCAAAATTTCTGCTAAGCCGAAGCCCTCAACTCAACGCTCCGGGGATGTAGTTGGATACCGTCCTCTTCTTGGGGTCATCGAAGAGGGTATTCAGCAGAGGAAGAGGAGTCATCCTTTATCCGAAACTTCGCCCGGTCCTCAGCCTCCGGCTCAGCCTATTCATGATATTACTGAGGAGGGTAGCGAGTTTGTACCTTCTCCGCACCCGTCCGGAAACCCTTCTGTTATTCATATCGACCATCCCGACTTGGCCCGTAATCCATTTGCGGGTCATCCTGATCTGGATTCAAGTTCTCATGATATTACTTTTGACGAAGTCACTAGCGAACACCTTCTCCCCCGTAACCCCATGGTACGAGTACTTGATGAATCCAAGTCCTTAGATCTCGATCTACTCACTACTCGTATAGTCACTATGGGAGACGAGGCCAAAGCTAATATTGATCGGGTGGCAGAGGAGACCAAGAAGCTGATGGGGCATCATGCTCGGCTGGTTAAGGCCGGAGAGGAGATTGGGAGCGCCAATATCCGACTTCGATTGGTGGTTTCGGATCAGGCCAAACAGCTTGCGGATCAGGCTATCCAGATTTCTCAGCATGAGGCTGCTACTGGGCGACTAAGGAAAACCATGGAAGAGGCCAGTCGGGCCGAATTGCGGAAAATGGAAGCTGCTTGCAAAGTGCGGATTGACATGGCTATTGCCACGGTGGATGAGGTTCGGAGAGCGGATCTCGAGCAGGTGGAGGAATTGTCCGAGAAACTTGAGGCTGCAGAGCTTGCTCAAGCTAAGTTGAGGGAAGAGATGGAGGTGATGCGGAGGTCCCTTCAGGCTGATTGCTCGAGATACAGATTGGAGAGAGATGCTGTCGTCGAAAGGTTGTCGGCTTCCGATGCCCGGATGAAGGAGTTTGAGGAGAATGAGGGAATGATGGATGACATGCTCCAGGACATGTATTTCCGAACTTGGAAGCAGGGCAATCTCTCTTGGATGGATGATTATCCCAGGGTCATGGCCAAGATCTATCTTCGGGCTTTGGAGGAGGCTAAGGCTGATGCAGATAAAGAGGGTGGAACGGTCTTTAGTATGGATGTGGTCACTGCCCAGTTCACCAAGGAGGAGAAAGTGGCAGTAAAGGAGGGTATGCGGCTGCTTGCTGCTGAAGAGGCAGGTGTGCAGGTAGAGGATGACGACCAGGACGGTCAAGAAGCAGGTGCTGGTAAGTCTTCCTTTCTAGTCTTTCCGTTAACTTGGTTACTTATCACTAATGAATCCTTTTTATGACCGGACAAGCAGGCAAAAGAGCAAGGACAAGACTTCGACGCAACCGGCTCCCTGATTGGACCTGGAAAATTCTTTTTGTAGGCTTGGCATTGTTGTATCTGTTAGTCTTAAGACAGTAGAGTAACTTCTAAGTTGTAATTCTTGCTACTTGTAATAATCAACATTATTCTCGACGTGTAATTTTTTAACTTAAGCTGATTTTGTCGTTTCTTGAATATTTGTTGTTATTTCGACATATCGTGTGAGAATTGTAGCTATGTATATTCTAGTAATTAGATTGTGTTTGATGTGAGACTCTGGTTCTACACCATAATTTCATGACTTGCAACATTAGCGTGTGGTGTGAACAAATTATAGTCATGTATTTATACATAAAAGAAGAAAATACCGCCTTTCATGTTGTAATCGTAGATGGCAGTCTTGAATATCTCGTAGGACCGAGCATAGAATGTAGTCGAATGTCCTGCCACTGTAAGTCCCTACACCCATTAGCGAGTATCTCCTATTCTGTATCATGTACTTTAGGGATTGTTATAGGGGATAGGGAAAAAAAAACTTTTTAAATAAAATTGAAATACGTGAAATAGTAAAACTTCCAATCACGGAAGGCCTTCGATGTGCTTAAGTTCGTGGCAAACGGGTTTTGTAGTCACTTTCCCTAGCTGTGGGTCTTGGAGACATTTGTCACCCATCTTACGCCTCTGCGGGGAGTTAATTCTTTTTTACCACAGCCGCACTTAAGACACATCGGAGCCGAGATCGCGCACAGTAACTACCCGGGCCATTATGGCCCGTAATCGTGGGTATTATTCGATTTACTGTGGCCGGCTAGCGTGGGTGCCGATCGTCAACTGTGGACTGCCCCTGGCTGGCCACACCTTATGTTGGGGCTTATAGTCGGTTCACAGTTGCCGGCGAGCCTAACGCCGTAATGAGCTGCCTCGGCTATAGTCGGCCTTCTCGGTGGCTTATAATCGGCTCATTACAGTTGGCTTTAAGGGCCGTCGCGAGCAATGAGTTAACCCGCAGTAGAGGGATGCTGGAGCAAAAGTGTCCCATTGGCGAGGGCATAGATTCGCATAGTACCTATTAGGTCTTGTCCAGGTGAAGTTGTGTCGTGGAGTGCTTTGAATAGAAATGCTGTATACTCAGGATTTTGTTCAACAGAAAAGGATAAAGTTAACAAGCAGCCAAGATACAAAGGAACAAAAAAAAGAGACAAGGTTTTTTAAAGTGGTTCGGCACGAAAAGGCCTACGTCCACTGATTCTCTTTGTTAATTCACTTCATATGGGCAATACAAGTTAAGAAAAGTATCGACGGAGGTGTTGGATGTTCCATGCCCTCTGGAACACCTCTCCGTCCACTGTTGACAAAATATAGGCTCCGTTGTGGAGATCTTTATGAATTACATATGGTCCATCCCAGATTGGGTCTAGTGCTCCGGGGCGAGGGAAGATTCGCTTGAGGACAAGATCCCCTTCACTACGCCATAGATTGCATACTGCAACACACAAGAAGTGATGCAGAAAGTGCCAAAAAATGTTGTTGTAGGCCAAAAACGAGCTAAGGCAACACTTTTTCGGTGTTGCATTTTGCCGCGTTGCCGCAGAGTCAAATGCAACATCTTTGCGACCCTAAGGCAACATCGGTTCAGTTGTTGCCATAGGTACATGTGGGGCCCACTAATTCTGTTAACCAACTTAACGGAACCGTTTTGTGGGGCCCATATTCATTAATCTATGGTAACACTTTTACCAATAAAATGGCAACACTTTTCCAGTTTATTACCACATTTAACATCACATACTGCAACATTATATTCTATCTATGGCAACACCTTCTGCAATTTTTATTTAATAAAATGCTATTGCACAGAATTTGATATTCAAATAGTAATTTATTTAAATAAATATTTTATTTCAACATTTGAAATAGTACAAATTCATGAGTCCATTATTTTACAGTTCAATAATGATATATAATACTGATATTCACATATACAGATATTCCTCACTACATCACTCAGTTCACTCGTTACATATACAGTTTCATTTACAGACACATACTGACTCATATACTGAATCTTCATCTTCACTTGACTTGACCTTCATCTTCTGTCTTGTATTCCAGTTGTCCAGTCTTCTGTACCTGTCACGTACAAAGGAGAAGCCAAGTGCACAAAGTAGTACTCAACACAGCAAGCAACATAACACGTTTGAAAAATATATTTTTATTGGGTTAACGAGGGCACTAACTAAGGGCTATCACGTCCAAGTTTCATTCACATCTATTACTTTATAAATTTTCGCAAATCAAATTTTTAACTTACAAATCAATTTATATTGAATTCTTTAATTTTAAATATTCAACTTAAATTAAAATCAAATTTCCAAATATAAATTTTTATACGAATTTTCAATAAACAATTTGAAAGTGACAAAACAGTTCGATTTCAAATATTTATTTTAAATTTTACCAAGCGGCGATTTCTTTTAATTTTCTACCTAGGCCAAGTGGAAATTTATTTTAATTTCAAATTTGAGTATATATCATTTCAACCCATGCAGTTCATTATTATGGTCCAATACTGTGTCAATAAGGGAATTGTGTCGTGACAACATAATATGACTATATATGGAACAATGTAAACAACAGCAATGTCATATACTACGTGTTCATACATATGTCGTGTCTCCGTGTACAAGTGCATATCAAATAATCAATTATGTGCCCGTTAAATTATTTACAATCCAGCTGTCCCTAACATACACAACAGTTTCAAACTTGCATGTATATACCAAATGCATGCGCAAAATATACAGGAAGGCAATATGCAAAGAAAATCCAACAGACTATGGTACATTCAAGATTTTTTTTAGCCTGTCATTATACACTTTTATTGATTTAACTAGATATATAGTTGGAAACAATTTATAATATACCAATACCACCTATGCAACACACGCGAATTCAAGTATATATTTAGTGACAATGCGCAAATGTGTACTGCTATCATCCAAAATGTACATACAAATAAATATCACTTAAAGGTTTAA
Organism: Allium fistulosum; assembly: GCA_030737815.1. Lineage (NCBI taxonomy): Eukaryota > Viridiplantae > Streptophyta > Magnoliopsida > Asparagales > Amaryllidaceae > Allium > Allium fistulosum. The sequence continues at coordinate 590,047,147 of CM060905.1, read as the reverse complement.
CAAGTAAATATTTAGTGACACATCTAGCATATCAGTCTAAAATATACAGGTACCGTATATACAAAGCACTCTATTATTTGAGATAAGATAGTTTGTGTTGACTGCCCCTTTTATACATGCATATAGAAATTGACAGAGCCTTTATGCACTAGTTTATTATTTCGTTTAGACCTGATTTCATAGGACACCACATGCACAAACTTAGGCACAAACTTAGGCACAGTCACTTAACAATTTTATTCAGGTACCCTACTCTTTTATTTAACAACTGCAGATTCGACATATTTATATATACAGGGAGGGCATGCATAGAAAAACCCATTACCTAACTTTACATAGGAAATCAGTTAATTTGTATACCTATTCATTATTGCCCTTTTTTTTCTTCCATTTTATGCACAGGGAACCAACTTACATCGGCATAAAACTACCCAGCATTGATCTTAGCATCTCTAAATGTATCCATGTACATGCAACGCTAATAATTTTTATACATATTCTACTCAAACTTGCAAGCAACAAAACTTAGCATAGGAAAAACCAGCGTGTCAGTTTAGTTTCCAACATATGCGTAAATATATCTAGTATTCCTAGCACACAGACAACATGTGCATAAGAACTAACATGCACAGCAGTCCAAGTTTCTTTTTTTCTTTTTAGATGGAGACCAACATGTCAGATTAGGTTCCTGTCATCCAGTAAGTCACATAATTTAATTTAAACAAATGTCAAAATTTCCGGATCGTTACAATGGTGGTTAACCGCCGACCAACTAAACACTTGTTTGGTCATGGTTGTCTGCCAACCGCAATAATTTTTTTTTTAACTGGTCGGTCATTAATGGCCGACCTGACATTTTTTAAACCACAACCGCCATGCTACACAAACACGTTTTTGGTATTCAAGTCGTTTTGAAATATATGTATTTTAATTTTCATACCTAAAACAATATTTGCCTGTGTTCAACTCAATCTTTCATACGTAACCACTACTGGACATTTTAGTCTAAGACAAAGCAATTGAGTGAATCCTATCTAAAATGGAAGTGATCATTCTAATTGAAAATAAGAACAAACTGGGAAGAATGACAGTAAGTCAATCGACTAATTCATATTCACTGGTGATTGAAATAGGCTAAATTAGAACATGTTTTCTTCTGATTGAAAATCAGAATTTGCTAAGAAATATTGGCTCAAGGAGTAAGGACAGTCAACTTCCTAATGCGTATCATTGAAATAGGCTAAAGTAAATGAAGCAGGTGCTTTAGCAATTAGCCAGAGCTTAAAAGAAGACCAAGCAAAGTTAAAAGTAAACTCCAAAAAAAAAAAGGTTTTTTCTTTTGCAAAGAGATAACTAATATAACACATATCCAACAACATTTTGATATACAAGTTGCATCCTTGCCAATTAAATACCTGGTGCCTGGTGTCCCTCTCTCTTATAATAAACTTAAATAATGGACTTTGAAAAATTAGTTGGTAGAATTAACCTGAAACTAGATACAAGGAGCAACAAATATTAAAACACCAGTGGTAGACTTGAACTCATAAAGTCTGCCAACTAATCCATCAACTAATTATTTTAGACTGAGTTCTCTTTGTGATAATTTCATGTTGCAGACTTGCCGTTATTATAGTGAAAAACGCATAAAATTCACCAGGCTTACTGTTACCTTTGTTGACGGAATACAAACTTCTATGTTACTTTCATAAATCTGCTATGTGTCGTACGGTAACGATTATTTCTCTTCTTCTTATTTTTATATGAGCAGAAACGGTTTTCTAGACAAAACAAACAAAATTATTACATTAATAATGTTAAATGCCATCATTATAATTTGCTACATGCTGCTAAGAATATGAAAATTGAACTCTAGTTCCTGTCTAAGTTTACAATACCAATTATAAACCAAAAAATAAGGTCAACAGAAAACAATTTAACTTGTTTCGCTTGATGGACACAGGTTTTAAAATCCAACGGAATTCTAAATTAAACTAGTACCAAATTATCTTTATAAAAATTCTGGAGTTTCAAGTGTAGCATCTCTTATTTAAAATTTCAACCCAGCAAACATGGAATTCAAGTGCAAGTATCTGTTCTTATCAGTTTTTTTTTTCTACAACATAGTCACGCATCAGAGGTACGCGAACCCAAAAGAACCACAAAATCATCACGACTACTTCAACAAAACATCAAGCGGTATCGGTTCTTATCAGTTTAATTGTCCACAAATTAACATAATCAGGAATCGGAAAATCAACAGAGGGCTGAGAAACCCACGAAGCTATCGAACTAAACCAATTCAAATCAAGGCAGCAACCATATTCAATTAAATCCAAATTTAAACACTTGAAATTTAAGATCAATCGTGAGAAAATACTCACTTATGCGCGTAGTAGCAAGCGGCGTCGCGACTTGGGTAGCGAAGGTGCTTGCGCCTCCAACAGTGATGCTTTAAAGAAGACGACGACGAGTTGCCGAAGGTGGCTTTAACTTGGAACGGCGGCACGACGAATTAGAGAAGACGATTCAAATTTGGGGATTAGGCTTAGGGATTTGCTTTTTATCTCAGCGGATGGAAGTGAACTAGAAAGGAGTGGTCGCGAATTCATCAGCCCGCTTTCTTTTTTCAGCCCGCGCTCATTTTTTATAATATTTTTATAGTCTATAGCTACTGCAACATATGTTGATATCTATACTAACATCCCGAAGCTAATGTTGTAATAGACCGTTGGATCGGTGATCCATTTTAACAATCGGATTAAATGTAGACCGTTGGATCGTATTCACGCGGATTGCTAATTTTATTAATTTTTTAATTTGAATACATCTATAGCTACTGCAACATCTTGTTGATACCTATGCTAACACCTTGAAGCGAGTGTTATAATAGACAATAATCAGCATATCTATCGTTACATTGTAGCTAGCAACACCTTGTATTTTCGTTGCGATAGGTCATCTATGGCGTAGTGCTTCTTGCAAGGTACGATGCTTGACTTTGGAGTTGTATTGTGCTGCCACTTTTTGCTTGTGGGCTGCTGTTTTGAGGATTGCATCGTTTCTTCTCTCCTCGATTAGATCCAAAGACATGTGAAGGAGTTCTTCGTTCTCTTCTGGGTTATAGTGGATCCGACGATGGGAAGGAACAATAGTTTCAACTGGGAGCATAGCCTCCGATCCGTATGCCAAAGAGAAAGGAGTGTGCCCTGTCGATGTTCTGAAAGATGTGCGATAGGCCCATAGTGCCGTAGGAAGTTCATCCACCCAAGCGCCCTTTAACTTTTCGAGCTTTTTTTTTATTAGAGTTTTCAGAATTTTGTTGACCGCTTCGACTTGTCCGTTTGCCTGGGGATATGCTACGGATGAGAAGCTTTTATGAATTCTGTGTTCTTGGCACCAGTTGGCGAATTCCTCGCTGTCAAATTGAAGTCCATTGTCTGATATGATTTTGAGTGGGACTCCGTACCTGCATAGAACATTTTTGATCAAGAAGTTAATAACTTTTGCTGAAGATACTTTATTTAGAGGTTCCGCTTCCACCCATTTGGTGAAATAATCAACTGCCACTATAGCATATTTGGCCCCGCCTCGGCCCATTGGTAGCTCGCCGATTAAGTCAATTCCCCATATCGCGAAGGGCCAAGGGCTGGTCATCTGAGTAATCTCGGTTGTTGGTAGCCGAGGGATCTTTGCAAATTTTTGGCATCTGTCACACTTCTTGACGAAATCTAAGGCGTCCTTGCTTAAGGTGGGCCAGAAATATCCGTATCAGAGTATCTTTTTTGCTAATGTTTGCCCCCCGGTGTGATCTCCACAGCTCCCCTGATGGATGTTGGATAAGATTTCCTTGGCTTCCCTTCCGGCGACACATCTTAATAATGGGTTAGAGAAACCGCGCCGATAGAGGATGTCTTCTTGTATTGTATAGCGGGATGCTTTCCTCAAGATTTTCTTGACTTCATTACGCCCGTTGGGTAGTGTGCCACCTTGTAGGTAGTCTCGGATGGGAGTCATCCAAGCTGCTTCTTCGGCTGCGGCTATCAGATTCACTTGCTCAAAACTCGGGACCGTTTGCTTGGAGATGGTTACTGCCCCAAAGATGGCGATGTCTCTCATACTCGCCTGCTTTGCCAATTCGTCGGCCTCTTGGTTCTCTTCCCGAGGGATGTGTTTGACTAAGTACTGATCCAATTGGCTGAGAAGCAACTTGGTCTTCTTTAGATATGCTATGAGTCGTTCCTCTCGAGCTTGGAATTCTCCTAGTATTTGATTAACAATAAGTTGAGAATCGCTGTGAAGACACAAAGAATTGGCTCCGATTTCTATGGCAATTTCTAGTCCAGCTATCACTGCTTCATATTCTGCATCGTTGTTGGTGGCGGCGAACTCCAACCTTATAGCATAGTGCAGTTTATTTCCCCTGGGAGTGATTATTACCACACCTGCCCCCGAGCCTTGTTCGTTAGATGCACCGTCCACAAAGAGATTCCACTTGACATCTTCCGTTATTTCCAGTTGCTCCTTATCCTTGTTGGTAGTGAATTCTGCAATGAAATCAGCCATGGCTTGTCCCTTGATGGCGGTGCGAGGGTGATAGGTGATATCATATTGACTCAGCTCAATACACCATTTAAGTAGTCGCCCGGAAGTGTCGGGACGATGGAGTACTTTTCAAGCTTAGGATATCTGACTTCTGCCCCAGTAAACCTTTTACTGACGAAGTAAACTGGTCGTTGCGTGCGGTTGTCTTCCCTTACCAAGGCAGCGCTTAGAGCGTGAGATGACACAGCAAGGTATAGGTATAATTCTTCGCCTTCGCTTGGGGTCGAGAGTACCGGTGGTTTCTGGAGGTGTTCGATTAGGTTGAGGAAAGCGGTTAAGCATTCGTCCGTCCATTCGAACTTTCCTTTATCTTTCTTTAGAGCTTCGAAAAAGGGGACGCACTTGTCCGTTGCTTTGGAGATGAATCGGCTTAGGGCAGCCACTTTTCCATTTAGGCTTTGCATTTCCTTTCGGGTGGAAGGTATCTTGATGTCCCTTAATGCTCGGACTTGTTCAGGGTTTGCTTCTATCCCTCGGGCATGGACGATGAATCCTAAGAATTTTCCCGATGACACTCCGAAGGAGCATTTTAGTGGATTCAACTTCATTCCATACTGTCGAAGTACCTGGAACATTTCGCCTAGGTGGCTTACGTGATCTTTGGCTTTCCGTGATTTTACCAGCATGTCGTCTACATATCCTTCCATTGTTCGTCCTATTAGCCCTGCAAACATCTTGTTGACGAGGCGCTGGTAGGTGGCTCCTGCATTTTTAAGTCCGAAGGGCATCACTTTGTAGCAGTATAAACCCCGGTCGGTGATGAAACTAGTGTGGTCTTGGTCGGGAGCATGCATAGGAATTTGGTTATATCCTGAGTATGCATCCATAAAAGACAGGAGTTCGTGCCCGGCTGTGCTGTCTACAAGTTGGTCGATTCTGGGAAGCGGGAAGCAATCCTTTGGGCAGGCGTCGTTTAGGTTGGAGAAGTCAATGCAGGTCCGCCACTTCCCATTAGCCTTCTTTACTAGTACCGGGTTGGCGATCCATTCTGGGTAAATAGCTTCTCGTATGAAGTCATTGGCGAGTAGATTCTTTACTTCTTCATCGAGGGCTGCTGATCGCTCTGCCCCCATACTTCTCTTTTTTTGTTTTACAGGCGCCTTGGTAGGATCAATGTTTAATACGTGGCACGCTATGTCGGGGGAGATTCCGGTCATGTCAGCGTGTGACCAAGCGAATACATCCAAGTTGTGGCGGAGAAAATCAATGAGTTGTTCCTTCAATTCAGCTTTCAGCTGGGACCCAATTTTCAGTAGCCTACTTGAGTCGTGCTTGTCTACAGATATAAACTCCATAGCTTCTGCAGGCTCGGCGGTGGCCTCCTCCTCTTTGTCCCTAGGGTCTAATTCATTGAAAGGGTCGCTGGTGTATCGAAGAGGAGGGGCTTTCTTTAGTTGCTATGCTTCAAGGCTTTTTGTGCAGAGGGCAATCTCTACACCTTTCCCTTTATCTTTCCTGTGGTTGTTGCGAAGTTCGGTTACATAGCAGTCTCGTGCAATATCCTGGTCTCCTTCCACTTCCCCTACCCCATTGTCTGTTGGAAACTTCATTTTCAGGCACCATGGGGCTAGGACAATCTGGAAGTCAGACAAGGCTGGTCTTCCTAAGAAGGCGTTGTAGGCCGAATGGTTTTCTATCAGCACAAACGTCTGTTTCCTTACAACGGAGCGGGGGTGGCTTCCAATCTCAACAAAGAGGTCCAGCTGCCCGAGGGGCATCTTCGCATCCCCAGTGAAACCGTGTAGTGGTTTATCGCAGGGAGATACATCCTTCATTGATAGCTTCATTTTGTCGAATGCGTGTTTGAACAGGATATTTACAGAGCTTCCAGTGTCTACCAGGATTCGGTAAACTTCGGCGGGACCGAGTCGGGTAGAGATAACCATGGGATCCATGTGAGGGTACTGTCTTCCTTCTAGGTCGCGTTTACTGAATGTGATGTCATCACTTTCTTTCCGCTTTGGGTGGCGTTCTTCTATAACCGTATTGACACAGTCTCTATTGTCTCTAAGCGACTTCCCATATCTTTCCATCTCTCCCCAACTTCTGTCTGCGATGTGCGGACCTCCTGAGATGGTATGGACCACTATCTTCTCCTGACTAGAGCTGCTAGCGTTGCGGTTTCCTCTGTCGGTCCCTGGTGAGGGTAGCCTTGGGTTTTCATTGGCAGGAGCTGGAGTTCTGTCTTGACTTTTTACATAACGCTCCAGTTTCTTCCTTCTGATGTGTTCCTCAATCAGATCTCGGAGATGATGGCATTCGTTGGTATCATGTCCGTGAGATTCGTGGAAGCGGCAGAATTTCATAGACTTCTGTGCGTTATCTGATTCCTTCTTGTATGGTGGGCGTTTATATCTAACTTCGCCTTGGGTGGCAAGGAAGATATTTTCGACGGTCTCGTTCAAAGGGGTGTAAGTGTCGAATCTTGGTCCTGGCCGATATAGGCGCTTTTCTACCTTCTTGCCCCCAGCATTGTCTCTGGAATCATTTCTTCGAACGTCCCTCGCCACAGCAGGGGCGTTGCCATGGGTCGTCTTACTTTGCTGTCCTGACTGCCCCTCAATGGCAGCATCCTCAAGCCTCATGTATTTCCCGGCTTCATGGAAGAAATCGGGTAAAGTAGCTGGTTTTTCTTTTGTCAACCTTCTAGCAAATTTAGTGTCCGGATGCACCCCACTGCAGAGGGCTATTAGGATAAGCTTCTCATCGGCATCTTGAACTGCGGCTGCTGCGGCGTTGAATCTGGTTAGGTATTGCTGTAGCTTTTCTCTGGGTTTCTGTTTGACGCTGGATAAGGAATAAGCGTCCTTAGGTTGCTCCACATGAATGCGGAACTGACTGATAAATTTTTCTTTCAACATTTCCCATGAGCTGATGGATCCTTGGGGTAGATGACAGAACCAGGAGGTAGCAAGATCTGCTAAGAAGAGCGGAAAGCATTTGCACAGTACTCCCTCTGTTGCTCCACTCATGAGCATATGCTGCGTGTACCTCTGTAAGTGTACAACGGGATCGGAGGTTCCTTTGTAGGGTTCCATTGTTGGCATCTTCCATTCTCGGGGGGTGATAGCAATTTCGATATTGCGGGCAAAAGGGCTGGTTACCCTAGCGCCTATCCCTCGATCTCTTTGCTCCCGCTGGACACACTCTCTGAATAAGCGTGCCATCCTTTCATCAGAACTTGGAGCGGATAGAAATGAGTTTGGTTCTGTTCTGTGGGATTGATTCCGTCCAGACGACCTGTAGGGATGGTATCGTCTATCATTCCTCATATTTTCCCGTGGCTGCCTTTGGTCTTCTGGGAGCATGCTTGGGTCAGCTACAGTTGGCCCTTGCCTTGATCTCCCCCTGTTGGGTTCTGATCTAAGCACTTCCTCGGGTCCAACTTCGGGCTGAACTCTAGCTCGGTCCCGTTCACCGGTGTTTCTGTTGTTAGGCAGCATGACAGGCTCAGCTACAGTTGACCTTCGCCCGGTACCTTCCCCGTTGGGTTCGGTACCAAACGTTTCCTCAGGCCTAACTTCGGGCTGTGCTCGGTCTCGGCTCCTACCACGGCTACTTCTGCCGTTAGCTCCTTCGAAGAAGGAAGATCTTTGCTGTCTCTGAGATCCTCCAGACTGGGACTCGCCCCATGATTCAGTGTTGCGGTTGGATTCTTCAGCGTCCCTCAAGCGTGACATGAGATGGTCCACCAAGGCTTCCTGCTGGGACGTGAAGCGGTTAGTTACTTCAACCACAACTCTGTCCAGATCTGCTCTAGTAATTGCTGCAGGCTGTTCTGCGGCGGGAGCAGTTGGGTTAGCCTGTTCTCCATTTGTTACTGTTGCTGGAGGAGGACGATTTACTTGATTCGTGACGGCTGGATCTGGAAGACTGCTGGATGCGATGTTTTTTCCTTTGTTAACATCTTTTCTCTGTTTGGGAGGCATGTTTTCCAAGTGGCGGACGATGCTGTTAGGAAAACTTGTTAAGTAGATGAAGCTGAAGCTTCGAGCTTCTATCTCTCAATGAAAGCACCAAAAATGTTTGCACAAAAAATGGACAAACACCTCAAAGTCGTATGATTTAGTAGAGCTTATGTTGTTCTTAGCGATTTCGGAGGTTTATGCAAATATATGAAAAGCAGGGACTAAACTGTAAAAAGACACGCAAGTTTATAGTGGTTCAGCCAGAATGTGCCTACGTCCACTTTATATGTTATTTCACTTCTCTAGTTTTGACTACAAGTACAAAGCTTTGATACGAGTAAAAGAAAGTTGTTTGAAGAGTTCCTTCCGTGCTTGAGCTCTCAAAACTTGTCCCCATTGTTGTACCCCTGCCCCTCTATTTATAGAGTGAGGCTGGGGGTAGGGGTCTTGGAGGTATATAGCAGCTGGTGGGCCTGGGCTGCTACAATCTGGCCTGATAGGACTTTGGTTCGGTGGTTGGAGGCGAGGCTTGGTCCGGCAACGAGTTGGTTCGGTGGTGGGAGGCGAGGTTTGGACCGGCAATGAGTTAGTTCGGCAGGAGACTTGGACCGTCAATGGGTTGGTTCGGCAGGAGATCTGGATCGGCAATGGGTTGGTTTGGCAGGAGACCTGGACCGGCAATGGGTTGGTTTGGTTGGAAGGCTTTGATTCGGTGGGAGACTTCTAGGTGGTCCGGCATGTCTGGTTCGGGGAGACCGGATGAAAACATCTCCAACAACATCTAAAGGCCAATCGGGCCACTGAAGCTGCAAATAAGACTATAAAGACTATATTGAAAAAACGAGTAAATAAAGCCAAAGGGAATTAGGTAGAAGAATTGCCACTTGCACTTTGGGATTATCGAACAACTACTAAAACTACAACGGGACATACCCCCTACTCTCTAGCATATGGGTGTGAAGCAATGTTGCCAATTGAAATTGAGATACCCTCACATCGAAGAATTGCATACGCTTTTGACCCAAATGAAGAATTGAAGAAAGAATCGTTAGATTTAATACATGAATTAAGATATGAAGTAGCTATCCGAACTGTAGAATATCAAAGAAGAATTTCTAAATACTACATTTCGAAAGTAAAAGCAAGAGCATTTCAAAAGGGAGACTTAGTACTCCGAAGGGTAATGGCAAACACAAGAAATCCGGCCGATGGATCGGTAGGACCAAATTGGGAAGGTCTCCTAATTGTATGCAAAGTAATTCTACCTGGAACTTACAAGTTTTGTCGACCGGACAACAATATGGTTCCTAGAACATGGAATGCGGAACACTTGAGACTGTATTTTCTTACAAAGAATGAATAAAACCCCTCTTTCTCAAAAAGAGAAGTCTACATGGTTGGGAGTAAAATTCTCCTTGCACTTGGACATTACCTTTAATGGTCAAAGCCTTTGTCCCCGCCGAGTTGGCCAGGTCAAGGCGCCTCATGGAGGGAGGTTAGAGTAAGCCTTTATCCACGCCACGCTATGGCCAGGTTAAAGCATCGACAAGCCCTTGACCACGCCACGCTATGGCCAGGTCAAGGCGCCTCTTAGAGGGAGGATAGAGGAAGCCTTTATCAGCGCCACGCTATGGCCAGGTTAATGCATTGACAAGCCCTTTGTCGCGCCATGCTATGGCCTGGTCAAAGCACCTCTTGGAGGGAGATTAGAGTAAGTCTTTATCCGCGCAACGCTATGGCGAGGTTAAAGCATCAATAAGCCCTTGGCTGTGCCATGCTATGGCCAGGCCAAGGTGCCTCTTGGATGGAGGTTAGAGTAAGCCTTTATTTGCACCACGCTATAGCCTGGTTAAAGCATCGACAAGCCCTTGGTCGTGCCACGCTATGGCCAGGTCAAGGCGCCTCCTGGAGGGAGGTTGTGTAAGTCCTTGGGTCTTGCTTTTGGCTAAGCTTGATTTTAACCCTACTTTGTAGCAAAAATACATCTTTTAAACACTAAATCAATTTTGGGTAAAGCTCCTTACTTGAAACTCAATTTTGATTAACGTTCAAAGAGGAAGTGCTTGAATTCAATAGATATTTTAATCATGAGGGATATTATTTCGATCATTAGCTTGTCTAATGAACAATTGCGCATGATGCTAGCTTATCTTCTTAATTCCATTTTGTCTTATGCGATACCATGGGATCAACTTGGATAATATTAATGTGAATCACATATCACCGTGTTCAATGATATTTAATGATAAACAAAGATGATAATGATGATTCAGTTCTCATAAAATTCATAGAACCTATGTTATCCAAGATGAATTTCCATTGTATATTTTAAATAGAGCTTGCATATTATACATTATATCTACTTCGAAAGAGCAAGACCCCTTTCAACTTAGTCGAAAGAGTCGTTTCGAAAAGGTTCAGACTTGTAAATGATAAGCAATGCTATATGGATAAATTCCTTTGAAGTTATACACACACAACAATACACACAACCCCTTTCGAAAGAGTTCATTCCGAAAGAGGATAAGCAATGGTGTCAAAAGCATATACTTTTCCTCAAAGGCAAGATTATCCTTTCGATATAGTTGAAAGGAATGATTGTCCGATATAAATAACCACTTTCACTTACCTAGAAAAGAGGATTCGAAAGATGTGCTTCTCCTTAACCTCCATTTCAATAGGTGATAGGATCTTTTGACTACTATAAGCATACACTCCAAACCCAATTTGTCCAAGTCAACCCAGTCGAAAGGGGGTTACGAAGGGAGTGATAATCTATGATAATCTTCTTTTGTAGCGTAAACAATATTTCTTGTTAACAACATAGCTTTGGGAATGTTGACAAGTTTTCTTGTTAACACCTTCGGATGCATAACTCTAAAATTTAGCCTTGATTGATAAAGCCCTACGCATTGGAAATACTATTCACCTTAATTCTTGTTGAAATGTTGAAATTTACTCTAGCTTTCCTTCTTTAGCTTATCTTCTTTCCTATTGAATTTTATTTCTTCGTATTGGTGGTCGGCCTAGTTTTAGTTTTGTTTAGATCAAGAATGAAACGATTATGGATATGGGAGAGGGGAGAATATAGCATAATATTTATTTTTCCTCTTTTACCCTTTCAAACTTAAGTTTATTAAATCTTCTTTCATTAAACCTATTCTCTTTTTTATATTTATTACAGCCATCCTTAAGTAATTAATTTAGCAAATTATTCCACTTTAATAACTTTCCATTTAATCATCCCATAATAATTAAATATTTAATCTATGTGCAATAAAATTAGGGGTTTTACCTCCCTAACCCTCAAAATCCAGACATAAATTACATCAAAACTCTTCGATTCGAATGTCGGTGGTAAGGCAGTTCGGAAGCTAGCAACTTCTGATTTGTAAATGGATTCAAGGGGATTAATTCAACGTTTCAACGTGTATAAAAGAGCTTTGGTGAAAGGTAAATCTCTATTTTATCTTTATTGTATAACGTTATATGCTATATTATTTATGTGATAGGATCTAAGATCATATTATGAATCTCGTAAATCTAAATGCTGACACAAACTGGTTGGTTGTGTACACCATTACATTTATGTCTATGTCTGTCATGCTTTATGTTCACGGCCAATAGAAAAAATATTTTTTATAACATAATATTATTATAATTAATTATAGTAAACTAGTAATTATTTCCAAAAATTATAAATCATATATATTACATGTTTTAATTTTATAAAATTTATTATTCAGTAGTAAAAAATTATTTTTTTAATGTATATATTTATATTAAATACTGTACAAACGTACAATTATTTATTTAACTTAAATTGATTGTATAAATGAATATATGTTTATACATATAATATTAAATTTTGTATAAATTTCGTGAAAATTATTTTTCATATTTTTAGAGTTAATATATTTTTTATTTCATTTTTATTTATTTTATAATTAATTCCGTACAGAACTAATAACTAAAATATGATTTTTTTATTTAAAACCGAAATTAAAATTATAAAAATATATTTTTAGATCTAGCCCATGAGTATAAGTGTGTAAATATTTAAATATAATATTTATTATTGATATACATATATATATTATGATTAAAAAATCATTTTTTCAGCTTTAAAATATTATATAAATATATTTTTTATTTAAATTATTTTATAACCTAATATCTTATTAATTTTATGATATGATTTCACGCACACAGACATAAATAAATAAATATATATATATATATATATAACATAGCATCATAAATATCTTTCACAAATTGTTCATATTTATTATTTTAACTTATGTAAAAGTGAATATACATTTATAATTTATATACTTATTTATATTCGTACATAAATAATAATGATAATAATAATATTTTGATGCTTATATATACACATTTAAACAGCAAATTGAGTACAAGATGGGCTAACATGTCCGCTACGGTGCAAATCCCAATATCTACACACGCGTATGTCGAACCATGTACACATTATTCTGTTATGCATGCATGTACACACATATGTGCATATGATACACATACAGATATATATATATATATAATATTATACAAATTATTTTAAATAAAACTTTATTTATCAATTTAAATAAAATATTGATTTTATTTAAAAGAAAATTTAAAAAAATTCTAAATGGTTATAGACTATATAGGCCCTGTAAAGATATAATAATGGAATTTTTTTTAAATTTCCCAATTTGTTCCACTGTAGGCTGATCTAGTTCCAATAATGGTATCAAAACCAAATATCCTATGCGGTCTAAATTAGTCATATTAGGGCTAACTAATTAAGCTTACCAACCAGTTAGTAGGGTGTCTAAGAAATGTAGTGTTTAAGCTGGATTGTTGGGTAATCACGTACCTTGTCCTACCTAGCTACCGACCTAGCCCAAACAGTAATTGACCCCAAAGTTTGACCTAAAGACAATGAATATTCTTATATTCATCTAATTCAATGTGAATTTAACAAAAAGAAAACATATTGTTACTAAAGTTTCATGCTATTTAAAATTCAAGTACACTGAATAGCAAATATTGGAATGAGAGTCAAAAGAGTATATATGATGAAACATTAAATTGTGAATGAAACTTAACAAATTTTGTATCAAATTTTGTATAATTCACATTCACCCAAAATAAGTTATTTTCAACTTATAAGTGTATGTTTTAGCATATTTCTAAGCTTATCGTACCTTATTCTTATCATTCATGCAGCCACCACCAAAAACATATTACTAGATCTTAAGGGACCTCCCAATAGGGAGATTAATTGGTCATTTTACATAACAAATAATTTTAAAGAACAAAGCACAAATATTAACATGCTAGCATAATATAGTATATTTATTGTTCAGTTGCAAGAGATTATCATATTCTGTCTCAGTTTAAAACAACTTCGAAAAAATTGGAGAAGATGAATACAAACATAAAGGTGCAAACCTTATAACTTACCAAGTAATATACTATTGCTACCAAAGGTGAAATTTAATAATTCCATAGCCTCGTTAGATGTACTAATGCTATATATCAAACATCGTTTCAAATATAGGAATTATATTCAAGAACATTCCTACTAGCATGTTAATTATTTCTTGCCAAGTTAATTATATAGCCATCCAGAAGTAAAATACCATAAACACATATCCTACGTACTTAATTTTCACTTGTCCATATTCATAATTTATTAAACAATGAATTGTGATAATGTAATAATATTGAACAATCAAACTTAAAAACAATTATATTTAAGAAACACTATGTAAAGACTTCTCAATATGCTTCATACGGCTCTTGATTATTTATATTCCAAGAGATTTTGAAGAGTATTTACGATAGACAATTATGTGTTAAACATTTTAATTTAAGGTCAAATGATTACCTATTCATACAACCACTATCTACAAATTCATACAACCACCAACTTGATTCTTACATTAGTAAGCATAAAGCTTCTCCTTACAGATAAGCACATTGATAAATGAATGATAATAAACCATTTTACTTACTACTGCAAGGAAACACTCTAATAAATTATTAACAGTATCATACATATTATTGCAAATAAACAAAGCTGTAGAAACAATATAGGATTAAATATATCGAATATTTAAGGGCAGTAATGGTTATTGTAGGATCGAATTAACCTAAGGAGGGGAAAGGGGTTGAATAAGGTTTATAATAAATTCACAAGTTAATTAAAAGTTACAGCATAGATAATAACAGGGTAATGTGAAAATTAAAAACAAAACATAATTTTACCTAGCTTCGGCAATACTCGCCTATTACTGCCTCCAATATTTCTACTAAGATTAAACAGTCAACCGCTTACAGACTCTGTAAACTTACGACTATCGCTAACCTGATTGTTCTAACCATAAGATTAAAATCTTCCCTCAGCTCTATCCCGAAGTTGAGAATTTCTCAAACTACGTCCCATAGTTTGAATCGAGTTAAAACTAAAGTTTTATATTTACAAAAAAACAAAAATACAATAAAATAGAAAATTGAAACCCTAGTACTAAAAGGCATGGCTCAAAATTTATTCACAAATACAAATATACGATCCAAAAATAAAGTGAGAGAGTTGTATAATTTGCTAGCCCGTATCCCTTTATCTTTCAAATTGATTTCTTCCTCAAGCCAATCCTCCTTTTCTTCTTCATTCTCAATTAGGATTTCGCTTGAAGCACCGTTCTTCGATCAAGCGATGGATTAATGCCTTTATTTCTTGTCGATCGATTGCTTGCTTATCAAATGATTGCTTTAGGTTGCTTTAAGTGTCGAGTTAATTGATCGATGAGGATTTGGTCCGAATTTTTATTTTTCCTTTCTAATTTTGTATTCGAAATCGACTTGCATAAATTGCCATTGATGATTTGGGTATATATAAGGTTTGATAGTGGAGTAATCTTCCTTGGATTGCATGATCTTTTATTTTGAAATTTGAAATCTTGAGTTTGTTTATCTTTTAAAATCTAGCCGTTGTTTTGATATGCCTTTTTAATCTACGGTTTTGACCTGAAATGCTGACATGTTCAATTTGAATTATTGCATATATTTCTGCCTTGACATATTACAGTGATTTTGAAAGTTTTACTTGTTCAAACTTTTGATTTTAGCATGAATTATTTTATTTGATCAACCATGCTGTTTTTGCTTGACTTTGTGGGCTAGTTTGTGAACTTGTTGCTGTTAGTCCTTGAAAAGAATGGTTTTGATGACAACAACCTTAGGACTTGTGATAAAATATAAATACTAACAGTATAGTTTAGATATATATGTATATGCAGGATATAAACATGCACGTACTGAGAATGAAGACTGTACAGTATAGAGACTCAAGATTGAAGACATCAAGATTCAAGACTCATGAGTATCAAGATATCAAGAGTTCAAGATTTCAATAGTACAAGACAAGTATCGAGTCTGGAATTATGTTAAAACTCCTAGAAAAGCACTGACATCTTAAAATCCATTTTATTCGTGGAATGGAATCCAGTTCGAGCCTGTTAAAGGGATGGAACCCTAAGTAGGATGGAACCTACGAAAAATCTATTGGAACATTGTTTTGTATCCACTAACTTTTATTCAAATGTTTTACAAAATTATATCTTGTTTTCAAAATGATTTCAAAATCTTCCTTTTTATATCAAAAACATCTATCCTGGTTTTAAATACTTTTAGCCTCAAAATAATCTTTATTTTCAATATCAAAATTATCCTTGGTTTTAAACTATCTTTAATTATAATGTAACTTTTAATATTTATATTTAAGATTTAAATATGAAATTATAGTAAAATTTTATATATACCAAAATATTATTCTCTATACTTATTTATGTATTTTAACTATAGTATATTTATAAAGTATAAAATAGTTTTAATATAAGATAGAAGTTATTTTCAAAAGAAAAACAAATGATCAAAAATACTTTAGGCATGTCGACGACTCCTAGGTACCCATGTCGACATGATGACAGTTTATTTCAAAAGTTTGAATTTCAAAAGAAGTGTCTATTTGTCATATCCTTTCCCGAATGGACATGGCTGTTGTTCTAATATAAATAGGGGATGTTTTAAATGAATTTATATTGATAATTTTTCTGATTTCACTTCTCTTCTTCTTCCACATTTCTTTATATACATTTTTACTATTACTCTGCTGAAATATCTATTGAATCTAACTAGATCATATCTGGTTTGATTCTCTATCACTATCTCAACAAGATCCCAGTGTTATTCGGAGTTATAGGCTTCTTTGTAATCAATCGAGCAAGAAAAGGTGTGATTGTAGCCTGGAAAATCAATCAAGTGAGAGAAGGTGTGCTTGTAGCATAGGAAATCAATTGGGTGAACTTGTTGCCCGTAAAATCAAGTATCTCTACCCAGAGGATTGTGAATCCGGAGTGGTGTACCTTGTGGCCTTGGAATCGTGTAATTGTAAGAATTGATTTCGAAAGGAAATCTATACTTGTGTTGCGGGACTGGATGTAGGGTAACTCTGAACCAGTATAAAATCTGGTGTGTTCTTTCCTTTATTGTTTTTACTTTATATTTGCATTTGTGTTTGATTCTGTGATCATATCTATGTCTGAATATTGCATACATTTGTATTCAAATTAATATGAACTCTAAAAGAATTAGTAATTCCTTAAAACACTATTCACCCCCCTCTAGTGTTAATTCTAGCCTTAAGATCCGTAATTCGCATTTCTCACATTTGGTATCAGAGCAAGGTTTTCAAAGTTTCATAATATGAATTTTGAAAATTTCTTTAAAATGGCTGTGTTTGAAAAACTTGTTAATACTAGTTTAGAAATATTCAAATCATCATTGCATCATGAGGCTGCATATAATCTATATACAAATTCAAGTTGTCTACAAAATCTTTATGATGTGCATGAAACATGTTTTATGGGTGCTGAGGAATCAATCCACAATGGGCAAATTGTGCAGATCAAAAAGAATAAATGGATACTCGATAGTGGATGCTCTAGACACATGACTGGTAATCCGGATATGCTGAATGATATAATATACAAAGACGGAGGACTGGTTAACTTTGGAGACAACTCAAAAGGATATGTGATTGACTTCGGCAATGTCGGTAACTCTGAAACTCCTATTATTACTAATGTTCTGCTAGTTAAGAATCTGAAACATAATCTGCTAAGTATTAGTCAACTTTGCGATAAATGATATAAAATTAAATTTGAAAAAGATAAGTGTCACATTGAACATAACAATTCAACCATAATATTTGAGGGAATTAGGAAAAAGAATATTTATATTCTTAGTATGAAAGTTTCAAATGATAACCTGTGTCTTTTGGCAAATACAAGCGACCCTTGGATTTGGCATAAGAGATTTGGGCATTTGAATTTCAAACTCTTATCTAGACTGTCAAAACATGATCTAGTAAGAGGTCTCCCTAAAATGAATTTTAAAGTAGATAATTTATGTGATGCATGTCAATTAGGAAAACTTAGAAAATGTTCCTTTAAATTAAAAGATATGATTTCAACTTCAAAACCTCTTGAATTACTTCATCTTGATTTATTTGGTCCATCTCAAATTCAGTCAATAAATCACAGTAAATATGTTTTTGTAATTGTAGATGATTATTCAAGATTTACATGGACAATATTTTTGAAACATAAAAGTGATACTTTTGAAAGTTTTAAGAACTTTACAAAAAGGATTCAAAATCAACTTTCAGTAAAAATTATAACCATCCATAGTGATCACGGTGGTGAATTTGAAAATGAAAAGTTTGAGGAATTCTGCAATAAAAAGGGAATAACTCACAAATTTTCATTTCCAAGAACTCCACAACAAAACGGAATAGTAGAACGTAAAAATAGGACGATTCAAGAGTGTGCGAGAACTATGCTTTCAGATAGTAAATTACCAAAACATTTTTGGGCAGAAGCAGTTGCTACCGCCTGTTATATTTTAAATAGAATTTTAATTAGACCTTTAACTGATAAGACATCTTATGAACTCCTTCACGGAAAGAAACCTAAGGTATCTTATTTTAGAATTTTTGGAAGTAAATGTTTTATTTTAAATACAAAAGATAACTTAGATAAATTTGATCCAAAATCTGACAAAGGTAACTTTATCGGATATTCTAATAGAAGTAAAGCATACAAAGTGTTTAATTTAAGAACTAACACCATCGAAGAAACAATGCATGTTTCATTCTATGAAAATCTCAAAATTTTTGAAGATACAAATGATGAAGAGGATTTAATTACACAAAATCAGGAGTCAACTGAAACTAATAATGAAATTAATCATCCTAATAAAAGGATTAAACTTTTAAAAGATCATCCTATAGAAAATATACTAGGAGATATGCAATCTGTTGTTACAACTAGAAATCAACTAAGTAAAATGAGCAATATAGCCTTTATATCAACTATTGAACCCAAAAGTCCAAAAGAAGCATCAACTGATGATTCATGGATTTTGGCTATGCAAGAAGAACTAAATCAATTCACTAGAAATGATGTTTGGGAACTTATTCTTAGACCTGAAAATAAAACTATAATTGGAACAAAATGTGTTTATAAAAATAAAATGAATGAACAAGGTGAGGTCGTTAGAAATAAAGCCCGGTTAGTCGCTCAAGGTTATTGTCAAGAAGAAGGAATAGATTGTGAAGAAACCTTTGCTCTCGTAGCAAGATTAGAAGCAATTAGGATTATACTTGCTTTTGCAAATCATAATAATTTCAAATTATTTCAAATGGATGTTAAAAGTGCCTTTTTAAATGGATTTGTAAAAGAAGAAGTATATGTTGAACAACCACCACTTTTTGAAGATGAAAAATTACCAAATCATGTTTACAAACTTAAGAAAGCTTTATATGGTCTAAAACAAGCTCCTAGAGCCTGGTATGATAGACTAAGATCTTACTTATTACAATCAAACTTTGAAATTGGTAAAGTAGATAATACTCTTTTTATTAAAAGAAATAAGAATGATATTCAACTAGTACAAGTTTACGTAGATGATATCATTTTCGGATCAACTAATTTTGAAATAAATAAAGAATTTTCCGAAATAATGACAAAAGAGTTTGAGATGAGTCATATGGGTGAATTAAACTTCTTTCTAGGGTTGCAAATAAAACAATTAGAAAATGGTATCTTTATTAGTCAAGAAAAATATGCTAAAGACCTAGTTAGTAAATTTGGTTTGACTACTGCAAGTGGAAAACCCACTCCCATGGCAACCAATGTGTACCTAAGTAAAGAAGATCTCTCGAAAGATGTAGATCAAAAATTATATAGAGGAATGATTGGATCACTACTCTATATCACTGCTAGTGGACCTGATATCATGCATAGTGTTTGTCTCTGTGCAAGATATCAATCCCAACCTAAAGAGACCCACTTAAAAGCGGTAAAACGTATCATAAGATACATTAAACACACCAATGATTATGGCTTATTTTATCCTAAAAATCATTCTTTTGAATTAATATCTTACTGTGATGCTAACTATGCTAGTTGTAAATCAGACCGAAAAAGTACAAGTGGAAATTGTCACTTTTTAGGGCATTCTCTGGTTTCCTGGTTTAGTAAAAAGCAAAACACAGTTTCTTTATCAATAACCGAAGCAGAGTATATTTCTGTTGTTTTGGCTTGTTCTCAAGTAATATATATGCAACAAACTTTAAAAGATTTTGATTTAAATATCTCAAAATCACCAATTTATTGTGATAATACTAGTGCAATAAATTTATCCAAAAATCCTACTCATCATGCTCAAACTAAACATATTGATATCTGACGCAGCGGATTAAACAAAACAATCTTCAATCGGTGAAAGTAGCAATCGATGGATTGATGAATACTGAAATGCCCGAATTCGTTGATCCGAAGATACCGAATTCTATCTATCCCGAACTCGTTGATCGCGCACGATACCGGGTTCAAAGATCTTCAATTCTTCAAGCGTTGATCAAGCGCACTTGATTCCGCGAATCGGCTTCTGCAATCGTTGAATCGAGCGCACTCGATTAACCGAAAGAGGAGATAGGAGATTACACTCAACTACCAATTGGAATGAAAGCACAAAGCTAACAAAGAGAATTTTTATTCAAAAATCAACAACCTTACAAATGAAACAACTTGCCTATTTATAGGCTACAACACGCAAAACAGACAAAAATTACAACTCCTAAGTCATCGCCGACCTAACAGTCACGACCTAAAATTTCAGACGACTTACGACTTACAAACAAGTAAGAACTACGAGTTAACAAATAGAAAATACAAACAGATTACATCACTTAGGTCGTAGACGACCTAACTATTCACGACCTAAGACCCATACACCTTACGACTCAACAAACAACAGCATCTGGAGCTCCGCGACCTAAGAATGAACGGCATCCCTTCATTAGCGACCTAACAGAAGCGGCTTCAGAAAGTCTTCGCGACTTAAAGTTTCTCGCGACCTATCTTAGGTCGTAGGTCGTTCTCGCGACCTAACTTCACACGTCTCATCTTCCAGCGACCTAACATAGGTCGACTTATATCTTCGCAACACAAAGCAGGTTGTAACTCACCCTCGCGACCTAAGGACAGAACATCTTCACGCGATCTAACTAGGTCGTAGGTCGTAGAACGACTTAACTTAGGTCATGAGCGACCTAAATCTCCTTCTTCTGAACAACTCCGCGCGCATCCTTTGTTAGATCGTACGCCTTTACTAAGTCGTTGGATCGACTTAAGGGATTCGTTAGGTCGTTTGCATTCCTGAGGGTTGATTCCGTTAGCTCGTAGCCAACCTTCCATAGGTCGTGAGCGACCTAAGAACCCATTAGGTCGTGAGCGACCTAAGACTTCAACTTTTAACAACTTATTTTCCAGTTTTGGTTTGTTAGGTCGTATGCGACCTAAAAACAAATTAGGTTGTTTCAGCGAGATATCCTTTAACTCCTTAGGTCATACACGAGTTAACTTGATAGGTCGCTTGGATGCTTTAGGCTTCCCCTTGTTAGGTCGTGAGCGACCTAAGACTTCTTCACTAGGTCGTATTTCATCAGATCGGAGCTCGTTAGGTTGTGACTCGTTCATTACTTCTGCCTTGTTAGGTCGTGAACGACCTACAAACTCTTTAGGTCGTGAACGACCTATGCCTTTAACATTCTACGCGGCATCATCCTCCCTAGGTTGAGAAAAATTCGACCTCGAATTTGTACTTTCTGCATCCACAACAAATTCATCCCCATGATATGGTACGAGATGCTTAACATTGAATACGTCAGACGTATACACATCATCTGGCAGCTTCAATTTATAAGCATTTTCATTAATTCGTTTCACGACTTCCACCGGACCAATTTTTCTGGCTTTCAACTTGTTATAAGCGCCTACTGGAAAACGATCCTTTGTTAACACCGCATAAACCAAATCACCTTCTTGAAATTCAACACTCCTTCGCTTCAGATCTGCAGAACGCTTATACTTCTCATTTACTTTCTCCAATCGTTCCTGGACGATTTTGTGACATTCTGCCAATCCTTCAACAAAATCAGCAGCTTTCTTAACTGTCTTCTTTGATTGTGGCACTACCGTTAAATCCAACGGACCCTTCGGTAAGCTTGAAAATACTATCTGAAATGGACTGAACCCTGCGCTACGATTTACCGCATGATTATGAGCAAATTCTGCCTGGCATAACTTCACATCCCAACTCTTCAGATTATCTTGTACAAGACACCTCAGCAAATTCCCCAATGATCTGTTCACAACCTCGGTCTGTCCATCCGTTTGCGGATGATAAGCACTACTAAACTTTAGCTTCGTTCCCACCATTTTCCACAAACTCAACCAAAAGTGACTCAGAAATCGAGTATCTCTATCCGACACAATAGATTCTGGCAATCCATGAAGTCGATAGATCTCCTTGAAAAACAATTGAGCAACATGAACAGCATCCGCCGTCTTCTTACAAGCAATAAAATGTGCCATTTTCGAAAATCGATCAACCACCACATAAATGGAATCATTACCACGCTGCGTTCTCGGCAACCCCAACACAAAGTCCATACTCACATCAACCCATGGTTTAGTTGGTACAGGTAACGGCATATATAACCCAGCATTAGTTGCAGTTCCCTTCGAAACCTGACAGATATGACATCGCTCCACAAACCTCTCCACCTCTTTCCTCATCGATGGCCAAAAGTAAGATTGTGAAATCAACTGTAATGTACGGTCTCTACCCACGTGTCCTTCTTCATGTAGCTCTTTTACGATCTTCATTCTCAAACTACCCTCCGGTATGCACAATCGATTTCCTTTGAACAGAAAACCATCTATCATTATAAACTCATCCGTCTCCCCATCCTTGACTTTATCAACAAACTTTGCAAAGTAAGGATCATTGTCAAATAATTCTGGTAACATTTCAAACCCCGTCACTTCAACCTTTAGTGTAGTCAACAAATGACTCCTCATACTCAAAGCATCAGCCACACGATTCGTCACCCCTGACTTGTGTTTAACAACAAAAGTAAATTGTTGCAGATATGCAATCCACGATGCATGTCTCATTGAAATCTTGTCTTGCCCTTGTAAATGCTTCAACGCCTCATGATCAGTGTAAAGAACAAACTCCTTCTGAAATAGATAGTGTCTCCAGTGTTTAATAGATTGCACAACAGCATAAAATTCCACATCATGTACTATATCTCATCTTCGCTCCTGACAACTTCTCACTAAAATATGCAATCGGACGTCCCCTCTGACTTAACACTCCTCCAGTCCCAACCTTGGATGCATCAGTATGTAGTTCAAACACTAACTGAAAATCTGGTAATATTAGAATTGGTGCAGACGTCAAGAGTTCTTTGATTCGCTCAAAAGCAACCCCGGCTTCCTCTGTCCATGCAAACTGTTTACCTTCATGCAATCAGTAACAGGTGCCATCACACTACTAAAGTGTGGAATGAAACTCCGATAAAATGAAGCCAACCCGTGAAAACTACGAACTTCCGTTATCGTCTTGGGCTGCGGCCAATCTCTGATAGCTTCGATTTTACTTTGGTCAACCTGTATTCCTTCGTCCGACACAACATATCCCAAAAATAAAACACTCTTCGCCATAAAAACACACTTCTTTGTAGCAGCATAGAATTGTTCTTCACGAAGAATAATTAGCACTTTCTTCAGATGTTGAACATGCTCTTCTGTACTAGCACTGTAGATTAGAATATCATCAAAGTAAACCACAACGAATTTCCCAATGTATGGCCTAAAAATCTGGTTCATCACCCTCATGAATGTACTTGGTGCATTCGATAGACCAAACGGCATTACCAGCCATTCATACAAGCCTTCCCTCGTCTTGAATGCTGTCTTCCATTCGTCCCTTGGTCTAATGCGAATCTGATGATAACCGCTCTTCAAGTCAATCTTAGAAAAGATTACGGACCCACTGATCTGATCCAATAGATCATCAAGTCTCAGCATCGGAAATCTGTATCTAACTGTGATCTTATTCAATGCTCTACTATCTATGCACATCCTCCACGTTCCATCCTTTTTGGGTACCAATAGAGCTGGTACAGCACAAGGACTTAAACTCTCCTGCACACGCCCCTGTTCAAGCAATTCCTCTACCTGCCTCCGCAACTCTTCATGTTCCTTCGGACTCATTCGATAATGTGGTCTGTGTGGCAACACAGCACCTAGAACAAGATATATCTGATGTTGTATATCCCTTAACGGTGGCAACTCCGTTGGTAACTCCTCCGGAAATACATCGTCAAATTCTTTCAAAACTGGCTTTGCTTCTTCCGGTATTTCAACCTCTTCACTGCTCTCTCGCCTTATCAACAAAAACACTTCAGGCTCCTCCTCTACTTCCTTCACAAACTCCTTCAAAGATAACAAGGTTTTAAGCTCTTCAATCTCCTCCATCTTGTTTTCCTCCTGTTGTCGCTTCTTTGGAACTAGAGTAATCTTTGTACCCTCAAACATGAAACTGTAACTGTTGGTACGCCCATCATGTTGCACCGCCCTATCATACAGCCACGGTCTCCCCAGCAACAAATGACAGACATCCATATCTACCACATCGCACCAGATTTCATCTTTATATTTCTTCCCAATTGAAAACTTCACACAAGCCCTTCGTCCAACCTTCACCTCCCCGCCTTTCCTCAACCAAGCTAGCTTGTACGGTTTCGGATGTTTCTCAGTCTTCAACGCCAACTTCCTCACAGCTTCGGAAGAAATTATATTATCACAGCTTCCAGCATCAATAACAAATTTGCAAACTTTCCCCATAATAGTACATGTTGACTGAAAAATATTGCTCCTTAACCAACTACAATCCTCCTCTTGCTTTGGTGTTAAACAGGACCTCTTCATCATTAGATTATAACCTTCGTCTCCCGTCACTTCTTCTTCCTCCTCATTAGGTGGTGAATTGGAACATTCAGCTTCTTCATCCTCATCCTCAACCTCCGCTATCATAGCTCTCTTCTTCGGCTTCGGACATTCGCTACTTTTGTGGCCCATTTCTTGGCAATTATAACATTTGAAACCATTATTGACTTTCGCCTTCTCAGCCTCCTTCACCACTGGTCTACTGATAGGTTTGGAAACATTAGAACTCCCACTAACACCCTTCACTTGATTGTTGGAATTAGTAAACACACCTCCTCCTCGTCTACCTTGCTTCTCCCAAGCCAACGCTTTCTGATGTGCTTCCGCTACAGATCTAGGATCAAACATGTTAACCATATCCTAAATCTGCATTCGCAACCCACCAACAAATCTGTCTGTCAATTGTTCTTCTGTCTCCATAATATCATTCCTCGCAATCAGTTGATAAAATTCGTCAGCATAGACATTCACAGATTTCATCCCTTGTCTCAAGTTCTGCAAACGTTGATACATCAAAGATTGATAATTGTAAGGTAAGAACGTTGCTTTCATCAATTTCTTCATCTTCTCCCAAGATTCAACTTTTGACTTTCCCATTCGTTCACGTGTAAGTTTGGTTTGCTGCCACCATGCCAAAGTTCTACCCCTCAACCTCGTAGCAACCAACTTCACTCTACGATGTTCTGGAACTTCTTTGAAGTCAAAAATCTCTTCAACATTAGCCACCCAATCTAGAAACTCCTCTACTTGCATACCACCTTTGAATTCAGGAATTTCAGTCTTCATCCCCGACTCCCATTTGTGATCATACTCAGAGTGATTTCTTCCTTGTCCTCGTCCTTGTCCTCGAACACTACCACCATCATACTCCTCTTCAAAATCAGATGTATATCGTTGTCTATCTCGTCCACCCACATCTCTACTCCCATCACGTCTACCACCATCATCCCTTCTATCTACATTCCTCCGCTCACGATCATTCACGTTCCTCCCACGCCTTTGATCATCATCAACACATCTGTCTCGATTGGATTGTGGTGAGACTCTACTTCCCCCATGGTTAGATTCAGGTGAAACCCTTCTCCGATTTTGATTCATCTCTAACATCATCTTCTCTAATCGTCCAATCCCTTCATTAAGCTTCTCACTAAAGTTCTCATTAATTCTCTGCTCCATCTCATCAGCTTCTTCTCTTCGATACAAAGCTTCTACGTTTTGGTGACGATTAGCTCTCCTCGGCGGCATACTTGAAAACTTTACAAACACTTCAAATTCAAACACAATTCGAATTTTGATCCAAAATGAAATGGATCGACAACTCCCACTTTGTTGCTACTTTGCGATGAGCACGATGAACACAACTTCTCCAAATGATATAGATCCGATCTCTAAACTCCAATACAAAGTCGAACAACTTCAACTTGCTCTCGGCCGTGGTAAACAAAACTCAAATCTTCACTTCGATTCAAACTTCTTCGAGATGATTGGCTCCAAGACTCGATTTAGCTATGATTGGCTAAAACAAGCTCTGATACCAAAACTGACGCAGCGGATTAAACAAAACAATCTTCAATCGGTGAAAGTAGCAATCGATGGATTGATGAATACTGAAATGCCCGAATTCGTTGATCCGAAGATACCGAATTCTAGCTATCCCGAACTCGTTGATCGCGCACGATACCGGGTTCAAAGATCTTCAATTCTTCAAGCGTTGATCAAGCGCACTTGATTCCGCGAATCGGCTTCTGCAATCGTTGAATCGAGCGCACTCGATTAACCGAAAGAGGAGATAGGAGATTACACTCAACTACCAATTGGAATGAAAGCACAAAGCTAACAAAGAGAATTTTTATTCAAAAATCAACAACCTTACAAATGAAACAACTTGCCTATTTATAGGCTACAACACGCAAAACAGACAAAAATTACAACTCCTAAGTCGTCGCCGACCTAACAATCACGACCTAAAATTTCAGACGACTTACGACTTACAAACAAGTAAGAACTACGAGTTAACAAACAGAAAATACAAACAGATTACATCACTTAGGTCGTAGACGACCTAACTATTCACGACCTAAGACCCATACACCTTACGACTCAACAAACAACAGCATCTGGAGCTCCGCGACCTAAGAATGAACGGCATCCCTTCATTAGCGACCTAACAGAAGCGGCTTCAGAAAGTCTTCGTGACTTAAAGTTTCTCGCGACCTATCTTAGGTCGTAGGTCGTTCTCGCGACCTAACTTCACACGTCTCATCTTCCAGCGACCTAACATAGGTCGACTTATATCTTCGCAACACAAAGCAGGTTGTAACTCACCCTCGCGACCTACGGACAGAACATCCTCACGCGACCTAACTAGGTCGTAGGTCGTAGAACGACTTAACTTAAGTCGTGAGCAACCTAAATCTCCTTCCTCTGAACAACTCCGCGCGCATCCTTTGTTAGATCGTACGCCTTTACTAAGTCGTTGGATCGACTTAAGGGATTCGTTAGGTCGTTTGCATTCCTGAGGGTTGATTTCGTTAGCTCGTAGCCAACCTTCCATAGGTCGTGAGCGACCTAAGAACCCATTAGGTCGTGAGCGACCTAAGACTTCAACTTTTAACAACTTATTTTCCAGTTTTGGTTTGTTAGGTCGTATGCGACCTAAAAACAAATTAGGTTGTTTCAGCGAGCTATCCTTTAACTCCTTAGGTCGTACACGAGTTAACTTGATAGGTCTCTTGGATGCTTTAGGCTTCCCCTTGTTAGGTCGTGAGCGACCTAAGACTTCTTCACTAGGTCGTATTTCATCAGATCGGAGCTCGTTAGGTTGTGACTCGTTCATTACTTCTACCTTGTTAGGTCGTGAACGACCTACAAACTCTTTAGGTCGTGAACGACCTATGCCTTTAACATTCTGCACGGCATCAATATCAGACATCATTTTCTCAGAGATAATATAAGCAAAGAAGTAATTTCTCTCGATTATATTAATTCCGAGAATCAAATTGTTGATATCTTAACAAAACCCTTAAATGAATCTATATTTACTAAATTAAGAAGAGAATTAGGTATTTGTTCAATAACTGAAATATAAAATATAAATATATAACAACAATAATTAAAATTAAATTAAAATAAATCAAATAAGCAAAACTACAAATACCCTGTCGACATCCCCCCTATACCCTTGTCAACATACAACGTTTTTTTAATTTAAGTTTTTTTCCCACCAAAATTCAAAATGAATGGTTATATATTCTTCCTATTTCGAAATTTTGTTCATTCCTTCTGTTCTTTCTCTGATTCTAACTTCTGAAAAATTAAAATAATGGCCTCCTCCTACAAATCAAACAAAAATTCAATCTTTTCGTTCCCTTCTCCTTTAACCGGACCATTTCAACGTACTATGCTTACACGGGTGATGAAAATGAAAGATTCCTTGAAGGATGCACTACAACTTATGACTGAAATTCAAGTGGTGCAAATCAGAATGGCCAAAGAACAAGAACGGCAAGGAAAAATCCTTAGAAACTCGCAAAAGTTTCTAATGGA
Organism: Allium fistulosum; assembly: GCA_030737815.1. Taxonomy (NCBI): domain Eukaryota; kingdom Viridiplantae; phylum Streptophyta; class Magnoliopsida; order Asparagales; family Amaryllidaceae; genus Allium; species Allium fistulosum. The sequence goes on along the minus strand of CM060905.1, from coordinate 590,018,655 downwards.
CAATCACGCCGATCCCATCTTGATCGATGAAGAATCTTCAGGTGTTCAAGTGCAAGAGGACAGCGAGGAAGAAGAAGAAGAAGCCCCCATGGACGAAGAGCACGCTGAAGATGACGACAAAGTTGTTTGCGTTGGCAAGTGTGCTTTGACAAGGATGGATATTTAGTCGAACAAAATGGAAATTTCTGTTTCCATTACCCAAATTGCTCGATTCATAGATCTCCCATTGTCAAGAATACACATTAGTTTCTTTTCGTTCTTTCTTATTTGTATATAATCTTACTTATGTTTTCTACACAAAAGTAAATATAACATTATATAATTAATAAATGATTTGTGATTATCACATTATCATATATGGATTCTTAGTTAGGAGAGTTAGTTTGATTTTGTTGATGACAAAGGGGGATAAAGTATAAAATAGGATAGTTAGGCATAGATTAAGGGGGAGTTATTAGTTTTAGGGGGAGTTATTAGAGAGTTATTAGGATAGAAGTAATATTTTATAAACAAAGGTTGTCATCATCAAAAAGGGGGAGATTGTTAGTCCTTGAAAAGAATGGTTTTGATGACAACAACCTTAGGACTTGTGATAAAATATAAATACTAACATTATAGTTTAGATATATATGTATATGCAGGATATAAACATGCACGTACTGAGAATGAAGACTGTACAGTATAGAGACTCAAGATTGAAGACATCAAGATTCAAGACTCATGAGTATCAAGATATCAAGAGTTCAAGATTTCAATAGTACAAGACAAGTATCGAGTCTAGAATTATGTTAAAACTCCTAGAAAAGCACTGACATCTTAAAATCCATTTTATTCGTGGAATGGAATCTAGTTTGAGCCTGTTAAAGGGATGGAACCCTAAGTAGGATGGAACCTACGAAAAATCTAGTGGAACATCGTTTTGTATCCACTAACTTTTATTCAAATGTTTTACAAAATTATATCTTGTTTTCAAAATGATTTCAAAATCTTCCTTTTTAAATCAAAAACATCTATCCTGGTTTTAAATACTTTTAGCCTCAAATAATCTTTATTTTCAATATCAAAATTATCCTTGGTTTTAAACTATCTTTAATTATAATGTACTTAACTTTTAATATTTATATTTAAGATTTAAATATGAAATTATAGTAAAATTTTAAATATACCAAAATATTATTCTCTATATTATTTATGTATTTTAACTATAGTATATTTATAAAGTTTAAAATAGTTTTAATATAAGATAGAAGTTATTTTCAAATGAAAAACAAATTATCAAAAATACCTTAGGCATGTCGACATGATGACAGTTTATTTCAAAAGTTTGAATTTCAAAAGAAGTGTCTATTTGTCATATCCTTTCTCGAATGGACATGGTTGAAAAGATGTCGCGACTGAAGCCAGCTGTTTGGCTAGAATGTCTCCGATTCTAGGGGAAGGGGAAGAAGAGTTCAAGCAATGAAAAGGCAAGGCTGCAGCGGCAACAGAAAAAGAGGAGGGTGAAGTTAAGAGTAGTAGTAGCTATGATTCCTCCTCCAGTTATGATGATTTTGATGTAGGTTCTGGTGACAGAGACTTTGAATCATGTGACGAGACTCCGGGGATGAGTCCCGTTCTTTCGAATTCACCTCACGAGAGATCCACAATAAAGATGCTCTGCCAATAGTCGAGCAACGTCAGGATTCCCCGATTAAAGATGCTAGCGTAGACTTCAGGGATTTGAGTAACGTCTACGTGGATATTGACGAACTTATAGGGGAAGGTTTCAAATTCGAAGAGACGTCTCCTTACCCAGGCCATGTTGCACCTGAAATAAGTCCGATTTCTACCGCAATGGCCACCCGATCTGGTTTGTGACATCATATTAGGTCCCCCAGACATATTACATGTTTCACTAGGGTCACATTCACTTAGACACCCATTATTAGCCTATCTTTTATTACTAACGCTCTTTATTTATTGTTTATGTCAGGTTTCATGAGAGGACGTGGCCTTTATGACGATCTCGAGGAATTCACCGATTCACAACGTTGGTCGAAATGATCCACAAGCCATCATCAACCTCGCGAGACTGATAAGGAATGGATAAATCAGAAGGACTTGGAGGCTGAAGCTCGTCGTTGGGATGAGGGGGATTGGGGTTGGATGTACAAAGGTGGCTACGAGAAGAGAAAAACCCTTGATGAGCGTGAGGAACCGTCTAAGAAGTCAAAGGTTGATTGCGGTTCTCATCCTTCTGCACAACAGGCCTTTGCCCCGGCGCCAGCTTCTGTCGGTCTTGAAATCCCGGTTTCCTCCATTCAGGCTCCGTCTTCATCTCAAGTTCCATCGTCCCACGTGGCGCTCACCCCTGGTTCTTCCCGCCTTCCCCGGAGATCAGCTTACATTCTTCCTTCTAGTCCTCCTAGACTTGAAGCAGCGCTCCCCGGGTGGTTTTTAAAAGGAGTTAAGTTTGACTACGACCTTCGCCTAGTCCGCAATGATTCCTATATGCCCCACCTTCGAGCGATCCAAAGTGATTTAGAGCAAGCCGAGGGATGGGAAAAACTGTGCAAGCAGTTGGTTGATACGAACTGCATAATTACCAAGAGATCCTCCCCTTTGAATCGGAGAAGGATGGCTTCGAGAAGGCATTGGTGGAAAGCGACGTCGGAATTGAACGACTGGTACAAAAAAGGGACGCAGTGCTCTAGGAGAGTAAGAATAATGCCAGCTTTCACAAAGAGCCTAATGAGGCCCATGCGAAAATAGAGATCATCTTCCGAGATGAAATTAAGAAGGCCCATGCGAAAGAGGTTAAGTTGAAAGAGGAGCTCGAAGCTCGCAACTTGGTCATTGAAGTCCAAAAGAAGACTATTGTCGATCACGACAAAATTGTTGAAGGGCACAACAAAACGATCAGGAAATATGAGGTGATCGCGAAATCCCATGATAAGACCGTCTTCGATCAAGCCCCAGACGATTGTTATGCTCCAAGAGAGAGTTGCGCAGCTTAGCGCCGACAAAGCTCGTTTTGAAGTTGAGAAGGCCTCCATTATAATGGATTATTTGGAGCTACATGATGCTTTTGAAAAGAAGATGGAGAAGATGTCATCTTTAACTTCTATGTCGACTCCCAATTGCATCGGGGAAGTCTCGGCTATTTGGACCCAAGTTCCCACGCACTCTCGCCGTGTTTTGGGAGGACATTCTGATCTGTTTCCAAGATAGTGGGGATGTCTATACCGAGCGAGAGTTGGAGGATGCCTACCTCAATAAAGAATCAAAGAAAGCACTGATAGAGGGTCGAGAGATCCTACGAATCGAGAGGGAACAGGAAGTTGCCGATGTCGCTATGACCGCAACTACCAAAATGTTGCCGGAGCCGCTTGTTTCTGGGCCTGGCGAATCGTCAAGACAGTCTCGCGATCAATTGGTGAGTTCAGGACCCGAATCTCCTCCAAAAATTATGCAACTATCAAAAGAAGGAAAAGGCGAGGAATATGAAATCGACATTTTTGGCCCCTCCTCTAAAGCAAGTAATCCTCTCGTTTCCCCCGAGTTTGAGAACTTTCAACTCACGCCGCAAGAGCAAGATGAACTTAATGCTTTCAATTTTGATCTTATAGGTCCGTCTTCCTTACCCATCGATCCACTGACTTCTTCGATGCCCGAACCCACTGCTATTTCAACCGCCTCGATGCTTGTCTCCGTAGCTGCTCTGATTGTTGTGTCCGTGTCTAATTCACAGCCAGGGCCGAAGTCCGAGAAGATCGCCACATTGCATATCTTGGACGACCCTTCTGTATCTTTGGAGGGCGACTTTGTGGCAGCCGAAGATCGAGAGCAGAAAATTCAGACCAAGCAGCCGCACAAATCCGAACAGCAACTTGTCACCGTTAAGAAAGATAAGGTTGAAGCGATAAAATCTTCAAAGAGCCCTTGCAGATCCTGAAAGTGCAAGATGAAAGGGGAGTCCTCCGAGAAAGTTGGAGAGCAGGGAGGAGATGATGGCACCAAGGAGATAGTTGATATCACCAGCAGCGACACTATTCCTGGCCGGGATCCTGAATATAAGCAAAAACTTCCAACTAAAGGCGGGAAGAGGAGCGGCGGAAAGAGGCGTTGAGATGTCTGGATGGCAGTGGAGCTGATTTTCGAGACATTTAGTTTTGTTTTGTTCAAGTGCTGATTCTGCACTTATTACTTTTGTTGTAGCATCTGTATTTTTCTTTCGTTGGCCGACATTATGTGGGTATGGCCCCCACAATTTGACTTTGTACACAAAACATTATAAGTAATATAATGCTGACATTTTGATCGTAATTTTGTATGTCTACTTATATGTGTTTCATGCACTTATGTCAATTTCATTTGCTGCTATTTTACTTTATCTAGTTCTGTGATTACCGCTAAAATACTTTGTTTGAAGCAACAGAAATGTAAAGTGTTTTGTTTTTGAGTATTTCTGTTTGAGTATCAGCGTGTGCCTCCCCAGCTCATGGGGCTGTTTACGTCGAACACCTTACAAACGACTAGTTGATCCAAGTGTTTGTTTATTATTGTCTTTTTTTATCACCGGACTTGCTTTATGGTTCCTATCCTTGGGAACTTATGATTTGAACGGCTTAATTACAGATTTATTGTTGGTCAACAATTGGAATTTTCTGCCGATTTGTAGCATTTTGATTTTGTTGGATTCACGCCCATTGCTCCTGATAATAGGAGTGGGTTGATTCTTGTTATTCCTGCAATAGGCAAGTTTTCCCGGTATCGCCGGGAAATACCGGTACTAAAAATATGCGCGGATTTTAGAAGTGTGTGCAGCTTATGGGATGCGCGGCTTTCGGGATCGATACGACCCGTTGATCCAGAGCGGTTTTGGAACTTCTCGATGTTGCCAATCTTCGGGCAACATAAGGAGTTTATGTTTTTAAGAGCATGATTACATGGCTCCAAAAGGTAGTGCGCGGCTTGTGGGATGCACGGCTTTGATTTGAGCCTTCCCGGTGCTACAGGAGCAACACTGGTTCTTAAAAGGCGGGGATCGGGTTCCTCCAATCCAACGATTGAGTCAATTTGCTTCCATCGACCTGTGGGACAAGTGGGGCGTACTTGAGCATGATTCCACTATCTTAAGCAGCGATTGGATGGTCGAGCTGATTTGAACTCGTTGACTCAATATGTTACTTTTATGAACGCAGTTTTATTAGTTCAGAAAGCAAAGCAATTTTATTAAGAAAAGTTTGGCAAGTTCTGCCTATTTACAATGCCTCCGGCATTCTGGGATGGCTGATTTGCTGAACAATAAGAGGTATATAAAATAGTTCTAGGTAAAGTAACGACACAAAGATTCGCTATTCCACGCTCCGGGAATTTGGATTCCATGAACAGTTGTTAGTTTAAATGTTCCATCCCCTAGCTTTTGACCAATGACATATGGCCCTTCCCAGTTTGGTTCAAATGCCCCCAGTATGGGATAGACTCGTTTGAGAACGAGGTCTCCCGCTTTGAAGTTTCGGTTTTGAACTTTGGAGTTGAAGTATCGTGCGACCCTTTTTTGGTGAGCAGCGATCCTTAATTCGACTTATTCTCTCTTCTCGTCGATCATATCAAGCGACTCGAGTAGGAATTGCTCGTTTTGCCTTTGACTAAAATTATGCCTCTGATGAGAGGGGACTTGCAGTTCGACTAGGATCATTTCTTTTGAACCAAACGCTAAGGCGAACGGGGTATGCCCGGTTTCCTCTTTGTGTGTTGTTCTGTAAGCCCATAGTGCGAGTGGAGGTTCATTAACCCAACTCTCTTTAGCTTTAGTTAGCTGCTTTTTAATGGTGGATTTGATGATCTTGTTTACTGCTTCCACTTTCCCGTTTGCCTGTGGATGAGCGACCGCGGAAAAGGTCTTTTCAAATCGGAAGCGTTTACAAAAGTCTTTGAACTTGACGCTTTCGAATTTGGTCCCGTTATCGGTGATGATTTTCTGTGGTACACCAAACCAGTAAATAATGTTTTTAGTAACAAAGTTAACAAAATTCTTTATGGTAATAGTGGCCAGCGATTCTGCTTCGGCCCATTTAATGAAATAGTCAACGGCAACTATAGCATATTTATCCCATCCTTTAGCTATCGGGAACACGCCAATCAGATCAATTCCCCATATTTCAAATGGCCATGGGGTAACCATCCGCGTTAGCTCTGTTAAGGGAGTTCTTTTGATCTTGCTGAATCTTTGGCACCGGTTGCACCGTCTAGCATAATCTACTGCATCGTGGTTTACGGTTACCCAGAAATACCCATATCGAAGGATTTTCTTTGCAAGGGTTTGCCCCCAGTATGGTCTCCACAATCACCTTCGTGAACTTCCCTTAAGATCCTTTGAGCTTCATTGTTGGTCACACATCTGAGCAGGGGGTGGAGAACCCCCTTTAGTAGAGTACCCATCTTGTATTAAGAATGACGGTGCCTTCCGAAGAAGCCTTTTCCGATGGTTCCTATCCGCTGGAAGAGTTCTCCTAAGAAAATAGCTTTTGATTGGCATCATCCACATTTCTGGTTCGATGGTAGTCTCCAAAATCTAGTCGACATCCATTTCTCTTATCCTCGGAGTGGTCAGGGTTTCGACCGGGACTAGTTCCAATGATTGAGTTTCTCCAGAACTGGCTAGTTTAGCCAAGCAGTCGCTTTCGTGTTCTACTTCCTTAGGATGTGAGTTATAATGTAATGTTTGATGTCGTTCAGCAGCTCTTGCACTTTAGATAGATATGGGGAAAGGTTCTCCCCTCGAGCCTGGTAATTGCCTTTCACCCGACAGAGGACTAACTGAGAGTCGCTATAGATGTGTATGGATTTTATGTCTAGCTCTTTCACAATTTTTAGCCTAGCCATAAATGCCTCATATTCTATTTCGTTATTTTTCACTAGGAATTCTAATCGTAAAGCATAGCAAATGGCTCATTCTTCTGGAGTCTCAAGCACTACCCCTACCTTCGAGAAAAAGTTATTAGATGCGCCATCGACAATGAGCTTCCATTGTGTTTCAACTTCCGGTGTATTCTCCTCTCCATCTTCTCGGATGGTAAATTCGGCGATGAAATATACTTACGCTGGCCCGTTAATTGCTCTTTTATGGTGGTAAGTGAATTCATATTGACTGAATTTGATATTCCATTTGATGAGCTGCCCGGACATCTCGAGATGGTACAATACATGCTTTAAGGGTCGATTGGTCAATACTTTGATCGGATGTGCCTAGAAATATGGCTGCAATTTCCTGGATGCAATCAAGAGACAATATGCTAGCTTTTCCAACTTCGGATAATTTTTCTCGGCTCTAGTGAAATGTTTACTGATGTAATACACAGGTCGTTGGATCCTAGCTTCTTCACGTATAAGAGCATCACTTAATGCGCAAGGTGAGACTACTAGGTAGATGAACAAGTCCTCTTCGTCCACCGGCTTCGATAGGATTGGCGGGGTCTCCATATGTCACAGTAACTCCTCGAATGCAGTTTGAGAATACTCATTGCATTCGAAGTTCTTCTTTCCTCTCTTCAGTGCATCAAAGAACGGTATACATTTGTCTGTGGCTTTTGAGATGAACTGGCTTAGTAGAGCGACTTTCCCATTCAGGCTTTGTACCTCCTTCTTGTTCTTTAGGGCTTAGACTTCTCGTAGGGCTGTAATTTGCTCTTGATTTGCTTCAATGCCTCTGTCGCTCACTATGAATCCTAAGAACTTTTCGGAGGCTACCCCGAAATGACATTTAAGTGGGTTGAGCTTCATTCCATACTTCCGGAGTATTTCAAAATTTCAGCGAGATTATACAGGTGGTTGGCAGCTACTCACTATTTAACCAACATGTCATCCACATAGACTTCCATGGTTTTTCTGATCTGACGCTTGAACATGGCATTTACTAATCTTTGGTAGGTTGCTCCAGCATTCTTTAAACTGAATGGCATTGCCATGTAGTAGTATAGTCCTAGATCGGTGATGAAGCTAGTGTTTTCCTGATCTGGTTCGTGCATCAGGATCTGGTTGTATCCCGAGTATGCATCCATAAATGATAGCAGTTAATGCCCACAGTCCCGTCCACGAGCCAGTTAATTCTGGGCAGAGGGAAGCTGTCTTTCTAGCAAGCTTTGTTTAAGTCCGAGTAGTCGATACAATTTCACCACTTCCCATTGGACTTTTTGACCAAGACCGGGTTAGATACCCATTCAAGGTAAGTCGCATCGCGGACAAAACTATTGGCCATTAGCTTGTCTACCTCTTCTCTCGGGGCCTTGGATCGTTCAGGGCCCAGGCTGCACCTCTTCTGCTTCACTGCTGTGTACTTGGGATCGATGTTGAGTGTGTGACATGCAATTTCCGGCGATACCCCACACATATCAGAATGTGTCCAAGCAAACACATCCAAGTTGGCACGAAGAAATTTAGTGAGTTCCATTGGCATCCTGTTTCAAAGGTGCGATCCAATTTTCAAGACCTGTGTTGGGTCATCCATGTCAACTGGGACAGACACCGTCAATTTTGCCGGTGCTGCCCGATACACCCCTGAACTCTTCTTTCAAGGGTCCAAAGCCTTGTCAAATCGGCTATGGTCCCCAAGCCAGGGGTGGCTCTGTAGTTGCTATTCGGCAAGTTCGCGAATATGGAGAGTTCTCTCCACATTCTTCCCCTTTTCTTTTCTTTTGGATTCATGTAGTTCTGCGATATAACATTCCCTGGCGACAATTTGGTCTCCTTTGATCACTCCAACTCCATCTTCCATTGGGAATTTCATGGTAAGGCACCATTAGGCTAAAGCGATTCTAAAATCCACCATTGCGGGTCATCCCAAGAAGGCATTATATGCCGACATTTCGTCTACGATCAAAAAAGTTTAGGTGAGGGTCAATCTTCGGTCGCGTTCCTCAAGTTCTACAAGTAACTCAATCATTCTGAAGGGCTGTTTAGACTCGCCGATGAATCCTTGAATTTTGGTTTGGCAGGAAGATACGTCTTTCATGCTGATCTTCATTTGATCAAAGGTGCACTTGAAAAGGATATTCACAGAACCACCGCTGTCAACCAATACATATCGAAACACAATGGGTCTAATCCATGTTGTCATGACCATGGGATCGAGAGTAGGAGCTTCAATCCCTTTGGTGTCTCGATTCTGGAATACTATATCATCATTTAGAGTCCTCTTCTGCTTGGTAGGGGCTCCATCTTCGATCACGAGGCAAGAATCCTTCGGGGGGTGCTTTAATGAGCTCACATACCACTCCATCTCTCCCTACTCCTTTGTGATGGGTCAGGACCACCAAATATCATTCCAATGATGAGTCTCTAGTAGGTTTGTCTAGGTCCCTCTTTACTCGTCCCAGCTTGGTTTCGTCGATCCCTAGGAGTTTGGGGAGCTGGGGATTTGTCCGGATTTTGTGATGTTATCACGTATTGCTGAAGCTTGTTTTCCCGGATCGGCTCTTCAATCAAGTTCTTTAGATGATGACACTCATTTGTGTTGTGACCATACGTCTCGTGGAAGCGACAGAACTTCCCCGGGCGCTTTTGTTGTTCAGTTGCTTCCTTCTTATGAGGTTTTTAATACTCCTCTGTCACCTATGTTGTGAGATAGATGTTTTTCGGAGTATCATTGAGCGAGGTGTAATCCTCGGGCCAGAAGCCTTTAAGTCGTTTATTGTTACCATTTCGTTTATTGGAATTTTGAATTTTCCTTTTTTTCTTTCCGTATTTCCCTGCATTTCCTACAGCAGTCCTGGAGGCATTTATGTTCTGGTTCATCGCCATGTCACTCTGCCCACCGTTCATCAATTGCAAGCTAGTAGACTTCCTTTCTAACTCCTGCACCTCTTCCAGTTTCAAGTATTTACCTGACTTACGATTGAAGTCATTCCTAGTGGTAGGTTGTTTCATTTTGATCTATTTTCCGAACTCAGTTTCGGGGTAGATGGCGCAGACCAAAGCCATGAAAACCATGTCCTCATTTGGATTACTTACCTCTGTCACTGTGGTATTAAACCATTTCATGAAAGTCTTCAGGGATTCATTTCATCCCTGGAATAGGTCGGACAATGACATCACATCTTTAGGCTACGCTGTGTGAAGTCTAAATTGATCAAGGAATCTTGTTGCTAGCTGGTCGAAAGAAGAGATGGATCTTGGCGGAAGCCTAGTGAACCATGGAAGAAATTCCTTCTCGAAAAATTGGAAAGCATCTACACCGAACAGAGTTCGAAGCATTTGCTCCATCCATGTACCAATTGTACTTGTACAGATGGGGTTTTGGGTCTTTTGTTCCGTTATTTGACGGAATAGTTGGCATAGTGAATTTTTCTAGATATCGCCTATTCAAGATCTCATCAGTGAAGGGAGTCCAACTTGGAGCAAATCCCTACTCATTATCTCTTATATTCTTACTTTCAACCATTAGTCGCTTGACCATATCCGCGATATGTGCCTCTGATGTCTGTTAGTCTGGGGATCGACTGTCAGTCACTATACCAAGTGTTTGGCTTTGCAAACAGTCTTGGTGAGTGGGCTGAAGCCTAAGCTCTCCTACCTTCGGATTAGTCATTCCCTTGGGATCCCGTTGGCTTGCGGTTGGCTTGATTGGGGCAGTTTGGACATTTCTGGCGTTATCGAATGCATTGACATTTCCTTCCAACCTACCGTCGCTAAGTTGCTCTCCATCTTCTGAGTCGGAGAGGTCCATGGCTATATCCTCTTATGGGGTCTTCACTCCTTGGTTCATGTTCATAGCTGGTTGCTTTGCGATCGATGGAGTACTTGTGTTTCCTTCTACGTTGATCCCCACGGTTCCACCCATCACTCTCTTCTATAGCTGCTTCTCGCTCCTTCTGTTTAGACCAAAAATGAAAGAATTTTCTTGTTCTATGCCAGTTGTGGGCTCTATCATAGTTCTTAGAGCAGCATGAGTTTGTAAAGTCAATAGGGCATTCAATTTGTCCATTAGGGCTCTTTGGCTATTTTCCATCTTCTCATTGATTTTGCTAACCATCTTATTTAATTCGTCTCTAGTGACAACTTCACGCTGAATGAAGGATCCTAGAATCTGATCACTGGAGTTAGCTCTTAGCTGCAGATTGTTGGGGTTGTTCACCTCAACTTGCTCGGGGTCTACTTCTCCAGCAATGGTAGCTCCTATGGATCTTCTGGAAGTCGTCCTCTTTCTTCCTGGATCGATTGATTCTTAGCAGCAGATCATTCAAACAAGGGTTAATGATCTAACTTCTGAACTTATTTGATCCAAAGTAGATAGCTAGATCTTTCGAACAAAGATTAAGGATCTAACTTCTGAACCTATCTGATCCAAAGTAGATAGCTAGTTCTTTGCCTGAGTTGGGTTCTCGACGAAACCACTAAAATTTAAGCCAAAAAATGTATCAACACCCTGAATTGAGTGTGAAAGCACCAGCCCTATTATAAAGCCACATCCTCTCATGATACCTGACATAAAGATTAAATAAAGAGCGTTAATAACAGAAAATAGGTTTGAACAATGAGTGTGTAAGCGAATGTAACCATAATGAAACATGTAATGTGTTTGGGGGCCTAATATGACTTCACAAACTAGATCGGGCAGCCTTGCGATAGAAATCGGACTGATTTCGGGCGCAACATAGCTCGGGCGAGGAGACATCTCTTCGAATTTGAAATCGTCCCCCATAAGTTGGTCAATATCCACGTAGGCGTTGCTCAAATCCCCAAAGTCTATGCTAGCATCTTTAATCGGGGAATCCTGACGTCGCTCGGCTACTGGCGGAGCATCTTTATTACGGATCTCTTGGCGAGGTGAATCCGGAAGAATGGGACTCATCTCTGGAGTCTCGTCACATGATTCAGAGTCTCCGTCACTAGAACTTGCATCAAAATCATCATCACTAGAGGAGGAATCATAGCTACTGCTACTCTCAACTTTGCCCTCCTCCTTTTCTATTGCCGCTACAGCCTTGCTTTCTCATTGCTTGAACTGTTCTTCCCCTTCCTATAGAATCAGGGACATTCTAGCCGGACGGCTGGCTTTAGTCACAACATCCCTTCTTTCATGAGTCTCTTCAGCTAACTCGCCAGACAATCCCTCCTTTTCTTGTAAAATTCCCTCTTTAGAACCATGTGATGAAGAAGTGGAGCGCGCTCGTATTCTGGAGTAGGAAGGAGACAGAACTTCAACCACTACAGCGGATCTCCCTAGATATAACAGCCCATACCGGAGCAAATTTTCGTCTGTTAGCAGAAATCAACCGATCTCTCCCTGGCATCTACAGCCTTCAGAGTATGGAAAATTTGGTCAAGTTATAAGTCTTTATTTGGCTTCGGAATAACTGCAGGAAACATTTGACTTGTTAGAAACTCCATAGCGACATTTCAAAATTCAATGAGTAAAGAAGAGAACTTAAACCCCGTTGTTAAAAAGCAATTGAACCCTTCGGGACATCTAACGGAGAAGTACCGATTCTTGAATTGGGAAAAATTGCTTTGAAGCTGCATCATGATCTTGCCATTCCTCTATGCCTCAATGACAACAAGGGATGGACACTCACTCGTCTCTCCTCTTATACGAGAAGAAATATCTCAACTCATCGAAACTCGGAGCACGGTTAAATGTCCGCATTGTGAAAAATGCGGATTACGGATCTTAAGGCTAGAATTAACACTAGAGGGGGGGTGAATAGTGTTTTAAGGAATTACTAATTCTTTTTTATTTTATATTAATTTGAACACAAATGTATGCAATATTCAGACATAGATATGGTCACAGAATCAAACACAGATGCATATATAAAGTAAAAGCAATAAAGAAAAGAACACGCATGATTTTATACTGGTTCGGAGTTACCCTACATCCAGTCCCGCAACACAAGTACGGATTTTCTTTCAAAATCAATTCTTACAATTACACCCTTAATTTCAAGGCCACGAGGTACATCGCTCCAGATTCACAATCCTTTGGGTAGAGATACTTGATTTTACGGGCAATAAGTTCACCCGATTGATTTTTCAGGCTACAATCACACCTTTTCTCGCTCGATTGAATACAAAGAAATCTATAACTATGAATAGCACTGGGATCTTGTTGAGATAGTGATAGAGAATCAAACCAGAGATGATCTAGTTAGATTCAATGGTGATTTCAGCAGAGTAATGGTAAAAATGTATACAAAGAAATGTGGAAGAAGAAGAGGAGTTAAATCAGAGAAAATATAAATATAAATTTGTTTATAACATCCCCTATTTATAGTAAAACAACAACCATGTCCATTCGTGAAAGGATATGACGAATAGACACTTCTTTTGAAATTCAAACTTTTGAAATAAATTGTCACCTTTTCGACAAGGGTTCCTTGGGGTTGTCGACAGGCCTAAGTTATTTTTGGTAATTTTTTTCTTTGAAAATAACTTCTATCTTGTATTAAAACCATTTTAAACTTTATAAATATACTTAACTATAGTTAAAATACATAAATAAGTATAAAGAATAATATTTTGGTATATATAAAATTTTACTATAATTTTATATTTAAATCTAAGTTAAATATATTATAATTAAAAGATAGTTTAAAACCAAGGATAATTTGATATTGAAAATAAAGATTATTTTGAGGCTAAAAGTATTTTAAAACCAGGATAGATGTTTTTGATTTAAAAAGGAAGATTTTGAAATCATTTTGAAAACAAGATATAATTTTGTAAAACATTTGAATAAAAGCTAGTGGATACAAAATAATGTTCCACTAGATTTTTCGTAGGTTCCATCCTACTTAGGGTTCCATCCCTTTAACGGGCTCGAAGTGGATTCCATTCCACGAATAAAATGGATTTTAAGATATCAGTGCTTTTCTAGGAGTTTTAACAAAATTCCTAACTAAATTACTAATCTTGAAAACTTGAACTCTTGATAATCTTGATACTCATGTGTCTTGAATCTTGATATCTTCGATCTTGAGTTCATCAGTTCTTGAATCTCTATACTATACAGTCTTCATTTTTTGGTACCTGCATATATATCCTGCATATACATATATATCTAAACAATAATGTTAGTATTTATATTTTATAGTCTTATTCTAAGGTTGTTGTCATCAAAACCAACTTCTCATGGACTAACAATCTCCCCCTTTTTGATGATGACAATCTTTGTTTATAAAATATTACTTCTATCCTAATTACTCCCCTTAAAACTAATAACTCCCCCTTAATTTATGCCTAACTATCCTATTTTATACTTCTCCTCCTTTTTCATCAACAAAAAACTAAGTTTAAATCTATACAACTCCCCCTTAATCTAATACTATATTACATGTGATTATAATGATAGTGTTACCATAAATAATCAACACTTAATTCTGAAACTAAAACTTAGCCCTTAATAACTAACTCTCCTAACTAAGAATCCATATATGATAATATTTATAATAATGATAATGTGAGAAATCAAATATTAGAACACAAACCAAATATTAATTATATAATGTTATATTTACATTTGCGTAGAAAACGTAAGTAAGATCATATACAAATAACGATAAGAAAGAGAGAAAAGGAACTAATGTGTATCCTTGACAATGGGAGATCTATGAATCGAGCAATTTGGGTAGTGGAAAAAGAAATTTCCACGTTGTTCGACTATATTTCCATCCTTGTCAAAGCACACTTCGCCAATGCAAACAACTTTGTCGTCATCTTCAGCGTGCTCTTCGTCCATGGGGACTTCTTCTTCTTCTTCTTCCTCGCTGTCCTCTTGTTCTTGAACACTTGAGGATTCTTCATCGATCAAGATGGGATTGGCGTGATTGTCCATTAGAAACTTTTGCAAGTTTCTAAGAATTTTGCCTTGCCGTTCTTGTTCTTTGGCCATTCTGATTTGCACCACTAGAATTTCAGTCATAAGTTGCAGTGCACCCTTCAAGGAAACCTCCATTTTCATCGCTCGTGCAAGTGTAGTTCGTTGAAATGGTCCGGTAGAAGGAGAAGGGAACGAAAAGGTTGAATTTTTGTTTGATTTGGAAGAGGAGGCTATTGTTTTATTGTTTTCAGAAGTTAGAACAGAGAAAGAACAGAATGAATGAACAAAATTTCGAAATAAGAAGAATATATAACCACCCATTTGAATTTTGGTGGGAAAATTACAAAAAAAATCGTTATATGTCGATAAGGGTAAAGGAGGGTTGTCGACAAGGTACTTATATTTTTGCTATTTAATTTATTTTAATTTAATTTTAATTATACTTGTTATATATTTATATTCTATATTTCAGTTATTGAACAAATACCTAATTCTCTTCTTAATTTAGTAAATATAGATTCATTTAAGGGTTTTGTTAAGATATCAGCAATTTGGTTCTCGAAATTGATATAATCGAGAGTAATTACTTCCTTACTTATATTATCTCTGAGAAAATTATGTCTGATATCAATATGTTTAGTTCGAGCATGATGAGTAGGATTTTTGGATAAATATATTGCACTAGTATTATCATAATAAATTGGTGATTTTGAGATATTTAAACCAAAATCTTTTAAAGTTTGTTGCATATATATTACTTGAGAACAAGCCAAAGCAGCTGAAATATACTGCTTTGGTTGTTGATAAAGAAACTGCGTTTTGCTTTTTACTAAACCAGGAAACCAGAGAATGCCCCAAAAAGTGACAAGTTCCACTTGTACTTTTTCGGTCCGATTTACAACTACCATAGTCCGCATCACACTAAGATATTAATTCAAAAGAATCATTTTTAGGTTAAAATAAGCCATAATCAAAGGTGTGTTTAACATATCTTATGATACGTTTTACAGCTTTTAAGTGGGTCTCTTTAGGTTGGGATTGATATCTTGCACAGAGACAAACACTATGCATGATATCAGGTCTACTAGCAGTGATATAGAGTAGTGATCCAATCATTCCTCTATATAATTTTTGATCTACATCTTTCAAGAGATCTTCTTTACTTAAGTACTCATTGGTTGCCATGGGAGTGGGTTTTCCACTTGCAGTAGTCAAACCAAATTTACTAACTATTTCTTTAGCATATTTTTCTTGACTGATAAAGATACCATTCTTTAATTGTTTTATTTGCAATCCTAGAAAGAAGTTTAATTCACCCATATGACTCATCTCAAACTCTTTTGTCATTATTTTGGAAAATTCTTTATTCATTTCAAAATTAGTTGATCTGAAAATGATATCATCTACGTAAAATTGTACTAGTTGAATATCATTTTTATTTCTTTTAGTAAAAAGAGTATTATCTACTTTACTAATTTCAATGTTTGATTGTAATAAGTAAGATCTTAGTCTATCATACCAGGCTCTAGGAGCTTGTTTTAGACCATTTAGAGCTTTCTTAAGTTTGTAAACATGATTTGGTAATTTTTCATCTTCAAAAAGTGGTGGTTGTTCAACATATACTTCCTCTTTTACAAATCCATTTAAAAAGGCACTTTTAACATCCGTCTGAAATAATTTGAAATTATTATGATTTGCGAAAGCAAGTAGGATCCTAATGGCTTCTAATCTTGCTACGGGAGCAAAGGTTTCATCACAATCTATTCCTTCTTCTTGACAATAACCTTGAGCGACTAACCGGGCTTTATTTCTAACGACCTCACCTTGTTCATTCATTTTATTTTTATAAACCCATTTTGTTCAAATTATAGTTTTATTTTCAGGTCTAGGAACAATTTCCCAAACATCATTTCTAGTGAATTGATTTAGTTCTTCTTGCATAGCCAAAATCCATGAATCATCAGTTGATGCTTCTTTTGGATTTTTGGGTTCAATAGTTGATATAAAGGCTACATTGCTCATTTTACTTAGTTGATTTCTAGTTGTAACAACATATTGCATATCTCCTAGTATATTTTCTATAGGATGATCTTTTAAAAGTTTAATCTTTTTATTACGATGATTAATTTCATTATTAGTTTCAGTTGACTCCTGATTTTGAGTAATTAAATCCTCTTCATCATTTGTATCTTAAAAATTTTGAGATTCTCATAGAATGAAATATGCATTGTTTCTTCGATGGTGTTAGTTCTTAAATTAAACACTCTGTATGCTTTACTTCTATTAGAATATCCGATAAAGATACCTTTGTCGGATTTAGGATCAAATTTATCTAAGTTATCTTTTGTATTTAAAATAAAACATTTACTTCCAAAAATTCTAAAATAAGATACCTTAGTTTTCTTTCCGTGAAGAAGTTCATAAGATGTCTTATCAGTTAAAGGTCTAATTAAAATTCTATTTAAAATATAACAGGCGGTAGCAACTGCTTCTGCCCAAAAATGTTTTGGTAATTTACTATCTGAAAGCATAGTTCTCGCACACTCTTGAATCGTCCTATTTTTACGTTCTACTACTCCGTTTTGTTATGGAGTTCTTGGAAATGAAAATTTGTGAGTTATTCCCTTTTTATTGCAGAATTCCTCAAACATTTCATTTTCAAATTCACCGCCGTGTACACTACGGATGGTTATAATTTTTACAGAAAGTTGGTTTTGAATCCTTTTTGTAATGTTCTTAAAACTTTCAAAAGTATCACTTTTATCTTTCAAAAATATTGTCCATGCAAATCTAGAATAATCATCTACAATTACTAAAACATATTTACTGTGATTTATTGACTGAATTTGAGATGGACCAAATAAATCAAGATGAAGTAATTCAAGAGGTTTTGAAGTTGAAATCATATCTTTTAATTTAAAGGAACATATTCTAAGTTTTCCTAATTGACATGCATCACATAAACTATCTACTTTAAAATTCATTTTAGGGAGACCTCTTACTAGATCATGTTTTGACAGTCTAGATAAGAGTTTGAAATTCAAATGCCCAAATCTCTTATGCCAAATCCAAAGGTCACTTGTATTTACCAAAAGACACGGGTTATCATTTGAAACTTTCATACCAAGAATATAAATATTCTTTTTCCTAATTCCCTCAAATATTATGGTTGAATTATTATCTTCATTATGACACTTATCTTTTTCAAATTTAATTTTATATCCTTTATCGCAAAGTTGACTAATACTTTACAGATTATGTTTCAGATTCTTAACTAGCAAAACATTAGTAATAATAGGAGTTTCAAAGTTACCGACATTGCCGATGCCAATCATATATCCTTTTGAGTTATCTCCAAAGTTAACCAGTCCTCCGTCTTTGTATATTATATCATTCGGCATATCCGGATTACCAGTCATGTGTCTAGAGCATCCACTATCGAGTATTCATTTATTCTTTTTGATCTGCACAATTTGTCCATTGTGGATTGATTCCTCAACACCAATAAAATATATTTCCTGCACATCATACAATTTTGGTAGACAACTTGAATTTGAATATCGATTATATTATATACAGACTCATGAGACAGTGATGATCTGAATATTTCTAAACTAGTATTAACAAGTTTTTCAAACATAGCCATTTTAAAAGTTTTTTCAAAATTCATATTATGAAACTTTGAAAACCTTGCTCTGATACCAAATGTGAGAAATGTGGATTACGGATCTTAAGGCTAGAATTAACACTAGAGGGGGGGTGAATAGTGGATTAAGGAATTACTAATTCTTTTTGAGTTTATATTAATTTGAACACAAATGTATGCAATATTCAGACACAGATATGATCACAGAATCAAACACTAATGCAAATATAAAGTAAAAGCAATAAAGGAAAGAACACACCGGATTTTATACTGGTTCGGTGTTACCCTACATCCAGTCCCGCAACACAAGTACGGATTTCCTTTCAAAATCAATTCTTATAATTACACCCTCGATTTCAAGGCCACGAGGTACACCGCTCCAGATTCACAATCCACTGGGTAAAGATACTTGATTTTATGGGCAACAAGTTCACCCGATTGATTTTCCCGGCTACAATCACACCTTTTCTCGCTCGATGGAATACAAAGAAATCTATAACTCTGGATAGCACTGGGATCTTGTTGAGATAGTGATAGAGAATCAAACCAGAGATGATCTAGTTAGATTCAATGGTGATTTCGGCAGAGTAATGGTAAAAATGTATATAAAGAAATGTGGAAGAAGAAGAGGAGTGAAATCAGAGAAAATATAAATATAAATTCGTTTAGAACATCCCCTATTTATAGTAGAACAACAGCCATGTCCATTCGTGAAAGGATATGACGAATAGACACTTCTTTTGAAATTCAAACTTTTGAAATAAACTATCACCTTGTCGACAAGGGTTCCTTGAGGTTGTCGACAGGCCTAAGTTATTTTTGGTAATTTGTTTTTCTTTGAAAATTTCTATCTTGTATTAAAACTATTTTAAACTTTATAAATATACTTAACTATAGTTAGAATACATAAATAAATATAAAGAATAATATTTTGGTATATATAAAATTTTACTATAATTTTATATTTAAATCTAAGTTAAATATATTATAATTAAAAGATAGTTTAAAACCAAGGATAATTTGATATTGAAAATAAAGATTATTTTGAGGCTAAAAGTATTTTAAAACCAGGATAAATGTTTTTGATTTAAAAAGGAAGATTTTAAAATCATTTTGAAAACAAGATATAATTTTGTAAAACATTTGAATAAAAGTTAGTGGATACAAAATAATGTTCCACTAGATTTTTCGCAGGTTCCATCCTACTTAGGGTTCCATCCCTTTAACGGGCTCGAAGTGGATTTCATTCCACGAATAAAATGGATTTTAAGATGTCAGTGCTTTTCTAGGAGTTTTAACAAAATTCCTAACTAATACTAATCTTGAAAACTTGAACTCTTGATAATCTTGATACTCATGAGTCTTGAATCTTGATATCTTCGATCTTGAGTTCATCAGTTCTTGAATCTCTATACTGTACAGTCTTTATTCTTTGGTACCTACATATATATCCTGCATATACATATATATCTAAACAAAAATGTTAGTATTTATATTTTATAATCTTATTCTAAGGTTTTTGTCATCAAAACCAACTTCTCAGGGACTTACACGCATAAACAGAACATGCAGGCAAGTCAAGATCGCATACCCATTAGGATGAATTTGGAACGGGGAAATTCCCAAGTTGAAAGAGTTTATCTCAAGAAGTCACCGAAGGGAGGCACTGCTCCATTTAGGCACATATATCGATGGCAAGCCGTGTATCCCGGAGGCAGCGTATGGTCGAATTCATTCTTCTCTAGTAGACATGTGTCAACCTCCGGAATCCCATGTTGCAAGCAAATGTTATGCAAAACCTTGGTGGAGATTACGGAGGAAGCTCTCTGGCGGGTTAAGAAGAACTCTGAAATTCGACGGAGTCTGGTCCACTACCGGACCAACTAGGACTAGCTGACTGTATTCAGGTCGCGAAGCGGAAGAGAAAGGAGCAATAGACGTGATTCGGCTTCTGAAAGTGCAGGACTTCCTCCGTTGGACTTATGGCGAGAAGACGGATACTTCATTCTATACACTAGGACTTGCGTCCAAAGCGGTCGAGTAATTCTATCTTTAACTAAAAAACTCCCCTATAACACTTGAATTCCAAAAGGATATCGACTCACACCGACATGTCGGATTTCAAGTGTATACTGGGGCAAGTGCAGTGTGTTATCTATTGGGGTGAGCTCGGTTTCTTGAATACTACAAACACTTTATCCTGTGTAGATTGTTCGCTTATAGTAATGAATTAAAAGAGCTTTTTGTATCATTTGTTGAATTTATTTCTTCTACACTAACCCGTTATCGGTCAACGATCGATAATGGATCCGTTGTTCGAGTGACGTAGAAATCTCTTCCCAGTACAGGTACACCGAACATGCAAGAAGCAAGATCAGTCCGAATTCGCTGGGAGGCAACAACAACTTAAGCTGCTAGCGAGACGTTGTCCTAATCCATTATCCCCTCCGGAAGGGTTAAAACCAATTCGCGATGCGTCGTGTTGTATTGGCAAAGTAACTTAGTACAAGTCAATTTTGATTCTATAGATGAAGGCAGCAAAACATGTCAGGCACCAAGGCAAGGCCCGAGTGTCGTTCCATGAAGAACTCAAGACTCGATTTACTATCTTCTTCCATAAAATCACAATCAACTCGGACGCTTTACTATAATCATCACCAATACACCCCACCGTCAAATCGCTAAACAAACGTCAGAATCAGCATTGCCCACCTCAAATCAAGAATCTAAAGGCAAAAAAGGTCAGAGTTTTCAACCCAGCGATACAAGCAAGAAGGGTCGGTGGCGATCCAAGGAAGGAGATGATGGAGTTAAGGTTTGGTCGGCGGTGATCCAAAAGGAGCTAGGAACAAAGTCGAAGCAATGGCGTGCCTCAAATCGATCAACGGCGAGAAACTCCGAAGATAGATGATCGGCGAAGATGGTGGAGCGATTGGATTTAGGGATCATTCGAGAATCGGATCGAGTCGCAAAGGATAGGATCGGGTCGCAAAAATAAGATGGGAATGAGGGATCGACTTGGGGTAGTTAAATAGGAGATTACACGAGAAAAACACATAAGTCATTGGATCGCTAGCGATCCATCGGCTATGGATTGCTATAGCGATCCATCGAATCGCGTGTGATCAATCTCAAATTTATCTAGCGAGATCCACGTGCTACTTCAGGCAATCTAAAAGTTATGGAGTAAAACTTGGTCTGTTATGACAAGCAACGACATCCCTTTTTACATGATCTTGCATTAATTGTTTTGTACATATATATTTATTTGTTTCTTCCTTTTTATTTGCTTACAACTTATGCAGGCTGGTACACTTGCTTTTGTGTGCTTGCATTAATTAACTTGGCTTGTTTGATAAGCCTTCATAGATATTTATGTTTTTATTTGTTCAACTTGACTATATATATATTTGTTTCATTCTTTTACAAGCTACTCATATACATTTGTTTACATGCTTACATTTATATTTGTTTATCCGGTTTCTTACTTTCATATATATGAATACTTGTTTCATACTTGAATGTATTTATTCTATCCAATGTATTTACTTTATACTTTTATATTTTATATATTTTCATTTTTAAACCATTTATTTATAATTTAAATTCAAATCAAATATATATATACATATATATTCAATTTTTACTCATATATGCCCGTATACATATATATTCACATATATACAATATTTACAATATTTTTAAATTTAAATGATTTATACAGAATTTATTTGGCTTCGGGGAAACTCACATTGAAATCTATACAGACTTTCCCCCTTAAAAGAATTTCGTCCTCGAAATTGCTAAGGAGACAAAAAGATAGATGAAGAATGTTTCACCAAATCAAATTGAACATCTATTCTGCATTTGGCTTACCAAATCAGAATATCAATAACAGATACAAGAACGAATCTGTTGAATTCTTTCACACGATACTCGTGTTACCCAGATCTACGAAATATACAATGGCATCGGTCAGTTCGAAGTGATAACTAACCATTCGTAGAATATATCTGGACCCAAAGAATAGACAGATATATGGATACAATTTCAAAGCTTTTAGTTTAAAAACCAAACTATATCTATCAACCATAACAACCAATGCAACCAATTCATCCAAACAAACAATTTTGGTCCATCGGAGTTTATGTCCCATATTAATATATCGAATTTCTTCCTGGATCTACCGGAAACTATAGAAGAATTGAGAAATGATGACGAACAAAATAGATTGATAGAGAAAAGATTTCTTCCTTGTTGTTACAGAGTATTGACCGTTTCATAGTGGTATCCCTCTGTCCCCTATCTCATCCTCTTCTCGCACTCGTACTTACTATTAGTGGATAGTAAGAGAATTTACTGAGGCATACAGACGGATATCTAAGAATTACTCATTCTAGGGATACTTCACCCTATCTCTAATGAGTTACTTAATGTGTTATACTCCTGAGCTAAAGTTTTACCTTAGCTCTGATACCACGTTGTAAAGACCCAAAAGTTGGCCTTCGAAAATCGGCATCCGTACTTCACTTGTACTCAAAATGCCGTAGATTCAAACGCCGAATCTGGTTCTCCGGAGCTTATAACACCATTAAGTATAACAACACAGCGGAATAAAGAAATAGATGATATCATATACAATCCAATGAATACAATATCCAGTATGATATACAACAATGATAACAATATGATACAACAATATCAGAGATACAAGAAATAGCAGCGGAAAGAAAAGATAACATCAACAACGGATAGAATATCTCCAATCGAATGCTCCAATCCATAGCTAGCGGAAAGCAAGGTCAGTCGTCCAAGGACTGACTAGCTCCAGATGATCTACTCAACCTGAATATCTAAAAAACCCAACTCTAGACTGCCCGTGTGGAAAATGGTGGGCACCCAGAGTTTAGGAAAGAAACAATAAACTCCGAGTCAGTCGTGGGACTGGTGTGAGCAACAAAAACAGTTTATCTTTAAAACAAAGTAGGATTGAATTTCGCAATGCTTTTTGAAAATGAAACTACCATAAGGCCTCCCGCACACACACACAATGCAAACGCAGAATCGGAGGAGATTTCTCCTTATGATAGTCAAAGATGCTTACTACGCAAAATCATTGGATATTATTACTAGTGCATAGTGCAGAAAACATTTCGAAAGTATAATATTAATCTCAGCCAGCATAGACATTTCGAACTATGCCTACTATAGCTACCATCTAAACAGTGGGGCGCCACCATAAGTAAATGGCAGGTTCGACAACTAATACCGTACAAGTTCCGTATTGGGAAATGGATTTCCAACAAATGGTCAGGCTAAGGAACTTCCTTTCCTCCTGCCGAATGGGATCGCCTCTGGCTGGACGTCCCGAGAGACAAACTGCTCTCTGCCAACACAAGGCCGGGTTACCCCTATACCAGGTAACTCACGAATATGCCACCCCCCGGTCCTTTGGGACCTTTATCCGAGGCGCCTCGATCAAACACACAATCACAATAAATGAGATCGGAGTATCCACATAGGTTAAATACCAGGGCTCCATACCTGATACCACCCTTTTCCAGAAGGAAATGAAATACCCTAAAGGGCGCGACCCTCATAACCTTGCCGCATATTCCTGTTTCGACCATTTCCGGGTTGTGAGGTCCGAAGAGGTCTCGTCCACAAAGCAACGCTTTGGCACAAAGCCATGCTTTGGGTCAACAGATGATCAAAGTAATGATCACAAAGATAAATGATCAAACAAATGATCATATCACAAATGATCAAATAATGATCATCACACAACAACACTCAACATGTCACATTACCAAATTGGGAATATATCACTGATAACCTTCAACTACATAACCTCTGAGCTCGTACGTCTCAGAGAAGGGTGTTTAGCTAAGAGAATAAATTCTCCGCCACCAACATGAATGTATTTGAAAGAAATCTGCTTTATATCTCAAAATGTAATGTCAGACATGTAACCATACAAGTCTGTTCCGGGTTCGAACAGAACCGAAGGCACTTCCAAAGAAGCCCTTGCAATCCGAGTATTTACAATCCCGATCGGATTTCCCATCACTTAGGAGATCTTTATACCGGCGCGACTCAGTGAAGAGACAATCGATAGGTCATCCTATCGTTCTCGCAAATACCTGGTCTTCACCACCGGTCTTCAAATGCCATCCATATACGACATATCATTATTCGGAATGGGTTATGTGACACAAAGGTCCTCTCCCGGCTAAACCGAATAATGAGCGCAATATTTAAAAACATATGGATATTGGGATTTCAATTAAGTCACAACTTATTACCCAAACTTCCTTTTCAAATGGTTTAACAAATTACCATTTTTAATCTTTAAACAAAAAGATTCAACCTTTACGGTTTAAACAATATCCACACTTTACTCTTTTAAGCAAAAGATTCGTTCGCATATTTTCCAAATTAATTTCTATTTCAATTGGATTAACTCGTTAAATCTTTAAATCAAAGATTTAACTTATAGCTTTCAAAAACAATTTCATTTCGAATGGTTTAAATAAATCACCATTTAAATCTGTTTAAAAATAACAGATTCAATTCATGGCTTTCAAAAAGAATTCATTCATAACTTGGAAAACCATTTTTCAATTCAATCTTGAAATTCCTTTAATTAAACTGGAATTTCCTTTCTTATCTGAAAAGCTTTTATTCTTTCAAAATAAACAGTTTTCGTTTTGGAAATCTGATTCATTTATACTAGTTAAAGTTCTTGGGTTAAATTCAAATTCTCAAAATTTTACTTTTAAAATAGTTTAAATTCATACAAACACATTTATATCATCTTTAATCCCTAGTTTCAAATCACAGGATTCAACTTCAAACTTGAATTCAAATTTAAATCAAATTATTTCAATTTTCAAAACTCGATTAAGTTATTCAAAAATAAGACTTATCTTTGAAATTCCATTTCAAAAGCTTTTCACTTTAAACCCAAATTTCTAATCTCAAAATCAATTGAAATTAAAATTTCAATTTCAAAAACATGAAATTTAAATCATCTGTGACTTAACCAATTTCCACGTGAAATCCATATTTGTGTGTGTAATAGTGTGGTCCAGGGGTTTTACACAATAGTGCAACATCATTCAATCATCACAGATCAGAATACAGAAATATAGTTGATAAGCGATATAACTATAACGCTTATCGCTCATTTACAGATCACAGATATATATCACAGATAAGTAGATTACAGATCACAACATAAATCAGGATGTATCACAAAGCATCATATATCAGGGATATCAAACAATTCACATTCAATAGAGTCTAAAAATCCATAGGTAAGGTCAGTTAAATGTTTGATTAATTTAAATCAGATAAGTCATCAATCGTGGTTAATTAACATAAATTAATTTCAAATCATTTGATTGATTATCCTTTAATCATTTATTAATTAAATTAATTAACCTTAAATTATTTAATGATTAACCTTTAATTATTCAATTATCCTTTAATAAATTTCCTTTAATTAATTCATTAATAAATAAATCAACCCTTAATTATCTTATTAATTGAATCATTTAATACCTTAATCATTTTTAAGGTAATCCATTTCTTTATTAATAACTTCATTAGTATTTAAGTGTATTTAAACCTTACACTTCTAAATTTAGATCCACATTTCCTTTTGAATCTAAGGTTCCAAATGATTATATATTTACATAGGAAACTTATATAAGGAAAGCCTTTAACAAGTTTACTTAATTTTATTTAAAAATTAAGCCTTTGAAACACATCTCTATTCAACTTGCAAATTCAAGTTATCTAATCCTTTAACTTACATTTAAAATCCCTTTATAAAAGAACTTATCAAAAATCAAGTTTATTTATTTGTTTGAAGACAAATTTACTTTTAAATTCAAAGTTTATTGAAACTAAACTTAGAACTGGGTTTAAACTTGTTTTAGATCTATTATTACCATCTTTAAATTCATTTAATTTTGTTTAAAATTCAAATTCATCAAAAAGAAAACAAAACAGTGACAGGTTTTATCAAAACCTGTAACCAAAACTAATACTCGAGCAACCCACTTTTTTTTTGCTTCGAGTCCGGACCTGGTTTACTTCGGGTAAATCACGAAATCACTCAGGATAAAATCGAGTCTCAAACCTGCTTCTTCTCTTCCTTCTTTTACTTTTTAAAACTTGCTTTGTTTTAAATTCTGAAACGTGTTACACTCGCGTACGAACCCAATAATCACTCGAGCCCATCACCCAATTTTCTCGAGATTACTTCGAGAAAAACTCCTCCTTTCCCCAACTTTATGAACTGATACCAGTTCATCATCGTGCACGTGCACAGATCGTCCCCGCCGCTACCTCCGATGACTCTTCACCCACATCGGCGATCCACCACCTGAACGATCCCGACCCACAAACTAATGCCACGAAGCCCAAAACGACATCGAGTATTCTCGAGCTCACTGGAACAACAAGCTTCGACCAAACCACCCTCGACCAAACGACTCCGATCATCAGACGACGTGCAATTCCATCCACACCTCAATGAACCTCCACGCCACCATTCCCCGATGTTACGTTGCACTCGATCAACCATACTAGCCGTGGTGATCGAACTACCACTACCCAGTAAAACTAGGGTTCCAGGAAGAAACCCACTGCCGCAACTTCCATAATGAAATGCACCGCACTCCAATATTTTTCCTAGCATCTATGATCACTCCTCCATCACCCAGAAGAGCCTCGACCTCTCCAATTACACAGATCATCAGAAAAACCCAAACTTCCCCTTCCCGGTTAAACCCAAACTGCTCCTTCAATACCTCACTTAAAATTGCGATTTTAGTTTCAAAAATCGAGTTTTAGTTAAAGCAATCGATTCACATTCCTGGATTCGTGAATCATGATAGTTAAAATTTGACTTATTTCGAGATTGCTCTGTTATTTTTCATTTCCAGTGTTGGGTGTATTTCGACCGGTCCAACATCTCTGCCGAACCAAGTACCATCTCCCCCATCACCGAACCAATGCCTCTCCATCCCACTGCCGAACCAGCCTACAGAATCAGCCACCTCCAAAGTACCACCGGACCAACATGCATCCCACCTCAATGCCGAACCAAGTACACCGGTCCACTCACCTCCTTCCACCAAACCAAGTACCACCAGACCAACATGCATCCCACCTCAATGCCGAACCAAGTACACCGGTCCACTCACCTCCTTCCACTGAACCAAGTACCACCGGACCAACATGCATCCCACCTCAATGCCGAACCAAGTACACCGGTCCACTCACCTCCTTCCACCGAACCAAGTACCACTGTACCAACATGCATCCCACCTCAATGCCGAACCAAGCTTCACCGGACCACTCATCTCCTACCACCGAACCAAAGTAAGCCGGACCAGCTCCACCAGGCCAGATTACGTCAGCCCAGGCCCGCCAGCTGCTATATACCTCCAAGACCCCTACCCCCAGCCTCACTCTATAAATAGAGGGGCAGGGGTACAACAATGGGGGACAAGTTTGAGAGCTCAAGCATGGAGAGAACTTTCAAACAACTTTCTTTTACTTGTATCAAAGCTTTGTACTTGTAATCTAAACAAGAGAGAAGAAATAACATATAAAGTGGACGTAGGCACATTCTGGCTGAACCACTATAAATCTGCGTGTCTTTTTACAGTTTAGCCTCTGCTTTTCATATATTTGCATAAATCACCCAAATCACTAAGAACAACATAAGATCTACTAAATCATACGACTTTGAGGTGTTTGTCCATTTTTTGTGCAAACATTTTTGGTGCTTTCACTGAGAACTAGGAGCTCGAAGCTTCAGCTTCTTCCACTTAACCTTTTTCCTAACAGCATCGTTCATCGTTCGGAAAACATGCCTCCCAAGTAGAAAAAAGATGTTAACAAAGGAAAAAACATCGCATCCAGCAGTCTTCCAGATCCAGCGGTCACGGATCAAGTAAATCGTCCTCCTCTAGCTTCAGTACCGAATGAAGAACAAGCTAATCCGACCACTCCTGCCGCAAAACAGCCCGCAGCAATTAATAGGGCATATTTAGACAGGGTTGTGGTTGAAGTAACTAACCGCTTCATGTCCCAGCAGGAAGCCTTGGTGGACCATCTCATGTCACGCTTAAGGAATGCTGAAGAGTCCAACCATAACACTGAATCATGGGGCGAGTCCCAGTCTGGAGGATCTCAGAGACAACAAAGATCTTCCTTCTTCGAAGGAGCTAATGGCAGAAGCAGCCATGGTAGGAGCCGAGATCGAGCACAGCCCGAAGTTAGGCCTGAGGAAACGTTTGGAACCGAACCCAACGGGGGAGGTACCGGGCGGAGGTCAACTGTAGCTGAGCCTGTTATACTGCCTAACCACGGAAACGCCAGTGAACGGGGCCGAGCTAGAGTCCAGCCCGAAGTTGGACCCGAGGAAGTGCTTAGATCAGAACCTAGCAGGGGAAGATCAAGGCAAGAGCCAACTATAGCTGACCCTAGCATGCTCCCAGAAGACCAAAGGCAGCCACTGGAAAATATGAGGAATGACAGACGATACCATCCCTACAGGTCATCTGGACGGAATCAATCCCACAGAACAGAACCAAACTCGTTTCTATCTGCTCCAAATTTTGATGAAAGGATGGCACGCTTATTCAGAGAGTGCGTCCAACGGGAGCAAAGAGATCGAGGGATAGGCGCTAGGGTAACCAGCCCTTTCGCCCGCAATATCGAAATTGTTATCACCCCCCGAGAATGGAAAATGCCAACAATGGAACCTTATAAAGGAACCTCCGACCCCGTTGTACACTTACAGAGATACACACAACATATGCTCATGAGTGGAGCGACAGAGGGAGTACTGTGCAAATGCTTTCCACTATTCTTAGCAGATCTCGCTACCTCCTGGTTCTGTCATCTACCCCAGGGATCCATCAGCTCGTGGGAAATGTTGAAAGAAAAGTTTATCAGTCAGTTCCGCATTCATGTGGAACAACCTAAGGACGCTTATTCCTTATCCAGCGTCAAACAGAAACCTGGAGAGAAACTGCAGCAATACCTAACCCGATTCAATGCCGCAGCGGCCGCAGTCCAAGATGCTGATGAGAAGCTTATCCTAATGGCCCTCTGTAGTGGTGTGCATCCGGACACCAAATTTGCTAGAAGGTTGACAAAAGAAAAACCGGCTACTTTACCCGATTTCTTCCATGAAGCCGGGAAATATATGAGGCTTGAGGATGCTGCCGTTGAGAGGCAGTCAGGATAGCAAAATAAGGCAACTCACAGCAACGCACCTGCTGCGGCAAGGGACGTTCGAAGAAATGATTCCAGAGACAATGCTGGGGGCAAGAAGGGAGAAAAGCGCCTATATCGGCCAGGACCGAGATTCGACACTTACACTCCCTTGAACGAGACCGTCGAAAACATCTTCCTTGCCACCCAAGGCGAAGTCAGATACAAACGCCCACCATACAAGAAGGAATCAGATAACGCGCGGAAGTCTGGAAAGTTTTGCTGCTTCCACGAATCTCATGGGCATGATACCAATGAGTGCCATCATCTCCGGGACTTGATCGAAGAACACATCAGAAGGAAGAAACTGGAACGCTATGTAAAAGGTCAGGACAGGACTCCAGCTCCTGCCACTGAGAACCCAAGGCTACCCTCACCGGAGATCGGTAGAGGAAACCGCAACACTAGCGGCTCTATTCAAGAGAAGATAGTGGTCCATACCATCTCGGGAGGACCGCACATCGCAGACAGAAGCTGGAAAGAGATGGAAAGATATGTAAAGTCGCTTAGAGACAATAAAGACTGTGTCAATTCGGTTATAGAAGAATGCCACCCGAAGCGGAAAGAAAGTGATGACATCACATTCGGTAAGCATGACCTAGAAGGAAGGCAATACCCTCACATGGATCCCATGGTTATCTCTGCCCGGCTCGGTCCCGCCGAAGTTTACCGAATTCTAGTAGACACTGGAAGCTCAGTAAATATCCTGTTCAAACATGCATTCGACAAAATGAAACTATCAATGAAGGATGTATCTCCCTGCGATAAACCACTACACGGTTTCACTGGAGATGCGAAGATGCCCCTCGGGCAACTGGACCTCTTTGTTGAAATTGGAAGCCATCCCCGCTCCGTTGTACGGAGACAGACGTTTGTGCTAATAGAAAACCACTCGGCCTACAACGCCTTCTTAGGAAGGCCAGCCTTGTCTGACTTCCAAATTGTCCTAGCCCCATGGTGCCTAAAGATGAAATTTCCAATGGACAATGGAGTAGGGGAAGTAGAAGGAGACTAGGACGTTGCTCGAGACTGCTATGTGACTGAACTTCGCAACAACCATAGGAAGGATAAAGGGAAGAGTGTAGAGGTTGCCCTCTGCACGAAAAGTCTAGAAGCGTAGCAACTAAAGAAAGCCCCTCCTCTTCGATATACCAGCGACCCTTTCAATGAATTAGACCCCAGGGACAAAGAGGAGGAGGCCACCGCCGAGCCTGCAAAGGCTATGGAGTTTGTATCTGTAGACAAGCAAGACTCGAGTAGACTATTGAAAATTGGGTCCCAACTAAAAGCAGAGTTGAAGGAGCAACTCATCGACTTTCTCCGCCACAACTTGGATGTATTCGCATGGTCACACGCTGACATGACCGAAATCTCCCCCGACGTAGCATGCCACGTACTAAACATTGATCCTACCAAGGCGCCCGTAAAACAAAGAAAGAGAAGTATGGGGGCAGAGCGATCAGCAGCCCTCGATGAGGAAGTAAAAAATCTACTTGCCAATGACTTCATATGAGAAGCCATCTACCCGGAATGGATCACTAACCCGGTACTGGTAAAGAAGGCTAATGGGAAGTGGCGAACATGCATTGACTTCTCCAACCTAAACGACGCCTGCCCAAAGGATTGCTTCCCACTTCCCCGAATCGACCAACTTGTAGACAACACAGCCGGGAACGAGCTCTTATCTTTTATGGACGCATACTCAGGGTATAACCAAATTCCTATGCATGCTCCCGACCAAGACCACACTAGTTTCATCACCGACCGGGGTTTATACTGCTATAAGGTAATGCCTTTCGGACTTAAAAATGCAGGAGCCACCTACCAACGCCTCGTCAACAAGATGTTTGCAGGGCTAATAGGGCAAACTATGGAAGTATACGTGGATGACATGCTGGTAAAGTCAAGGAAAGCCGACGATCACGTAAGCCACCTAGGCAAGATGTTTCAAGTACTTCGCCAGTATGGAATGAAGTTGAATCCTCTAAAATGCTCCTTCGGAGTGTCATCAGGAAAGTTCTTAGGATTCATCGTCCATGCCAGAGGGATTGAAGCAAACCCTGAACAAGTCCGAGCGCTAAGGGATATCAAGGTACCTTCCAATCGAAAGGAAATGCAAAGCCTGAATGGAAAAGTGGCCGCCCTAAGCCGATTCATCTCCAAAGCAACGGACAAGTGTGTCCCCTTTTTCGAAGCTCTAAAGAAAGACAAAGGAAAGTTCGAATGGACCGACGAATGCTTGACCGCTTTCCTTAACTTAATCGAACACCTCCAGAAACCACCGGTACTCTCGACTCCAAGCGAAGGCGAAGAATTATACTTATACCTTGCTGTGTCATCTCACGCCCTAAGCGCTGCCTTGGTAAGGGAAGACAACCGCACGCAGCGGCCAGTTTACTTCGTCAGTAAGAGGTTTACGGGGGCAGAAGTCAGATATCCTAAACTTGAGAAGCTAGCATACTGTTTACTAATCACATCACGGAAACTGCGTCACTACTTCTAGTCCCATTCCATCAAAGTTCTGACCGATCAACCATTGAGGCAGGTACTCCATCGTCCCGACACTTCTGGGCGACTACTTAAATGGTGCATTGAACTAAGTCAGTATGATATCACCTATCACCCTCGCACCGCCATCAAGGGACAAGCCATGGCTGATTTCATTGCAGAATTCACTACCAACGAAGATAAGGAGCAATTGGAAATAGCAGAAGATATCAAGTGGAACCTCTTTGTGGATGGTGCATCAAACGAACAAGGCTCGGGGGCAGGTTTGGTAATAATCACTCCCAGGGGAAATAAGCTGCACTATGCTATAAGGTTGGAGTTTGCTTCCACCAACAACGATGCAGAATATGAAGCAGTGATAGCTGGATTAGAACTTGCCATAGAAATCGGAGCCAATTCTTTGTGTCTTCATAGCGATTCTCAACTTATTGTTAATCAAATACTAGGAGAATTCCAAGCTCGAGAAGAACGACTCATAGCATATTTAAAGAAGACCAAGTTACTTCTCAGCCGATTGGACCACTACTTAGTCAAACACATCCCTTGGGAAGAGAACCAAGAGGCCGACGAATTGGCAAAGCAAGCAAGTGTGAGAGACATCGCCAACTTCGGAGCAGTAACCATCTCAAAGCAACTGGCCCCAAGTTTTGAGCAAGTGAATCTGATAGCTGCAACCGAAGAAGCAACTTGGATGACTCACATCCGAAACTACCTACAAAGCAGCACGCTACCCAACGGGCATAACGAAGTCAAGAAAATCTTGAGGAAAGCATCCCGCTACACAATACAAGAAGACATCCTCTATCGGCGCGGATTCTCTAACCCGTTATTAAGGTGTGTCGCTGGGAGGGAAGCCAAGGAAATCTTATTCAACATTCATCAGGGAAGCTGTGGAGATCACACCGGAGGGCAAACATTAGCGAAAAAGATACTCCGATATGGATATTTTTGGCCCACCTTAAGCAAAGACGCCTTAGATTTCGTCAAAAAGTGCGACAGATGCCAGAAGTTTGCTAAGATTCCGCGGCTACCAACAACTGAGATTACTCAAATGACCAGCCCTTGGCCCTTCGCAATATGGGGAATTGACTTAATCGGCGAGCTACCAATGGGCCGAGGCGGGGCCAAATATGCTATAGTGGCAGTC
The DNA here is from genome assembly GCA_030737815.1 of Allium fistulosum. Taxonomy (NCBI): domain Eukaryota; kingdom Viridiplantae; phylum Streptophyta; class Magnoliopsida; order Asparagales; family Amaryllidaceae; genus Allium; species Allium fistulosum. The sequence continues at coordinate 589,985,256 of CM060905.1, read as the reverse complement.
GACTATTTCACCAAATGGGTGGAAGCGGAACCTCTGAATAAAGTATCTTCAACAAAAGTTATTAACTTCTTGATCAAAAATGTTCTGTGCAGGTACGGAGTCCCACTCAAAATCATATCAGACAATGGGTTTCAGTTTGACAGCGAGGAATTCGCCAACTAGTGCCGAGAGCACGGAATTCACAAAAGCTTCTCATCCGTGGCGTATCCCCAAGCAAACGGACAAGTCGAAGCCGTCAACAAAATACTGAAAACCCTAATAAAAAAGAAACTCGAAAAGTCAAAGGCCCACGGCACTGTGGGCCTATCGCACATCCTTCAGAACATCAACGGGGCACACTCCTTTCTCTTTGGCATACGGATCGGAGGCTATGCTCCCAGTTGAAACTATTGTGCCTTCCCACCGTAGGATCCATTATAACCCAGAAGAGAACGAAGAACTCCTTCACATGTCTTTGGATCTAGTTGAGGAGAGAAGAAATGATGCAATCCTTAAAGCAGCAGCCCATAAGCAAAAAGTGGCAGCACAATACAACTCCAAAGTCAAGCATCGTACCTTACAAGAAGGAGATCTTGTCCTCAAGCGAATCTTCCCTCGCCCCGGAGCACTAGACCCAATCTGGGATGGACCATATGTAATTCATAAAGATCTCCACAATGGAGCTTATATTTTGTCAACAGTGGACGGAGAGGTGTTCCAGAAGGCATGGAACATCCAACACCTCCGTCGATACTTTTCTTAACTTGTACTGCCCATATGAAGTGAATTAACAAAGAGAATCAGTGGACGTAGGCCTTTTCGTACCGAACCACTTTAAAAAACCTTGTCTCTTTTTTTAACTTGTTCCTTTATATCTTGGCTGCTTGTTAACTTTATCCTTTTCTGTTGGACAAAATCCTATGCGTATAGCGTTTCCACCCAAAGCACTCCACAGCGCAACTTCACCTGGACAAGACCTAACAGGTACTATGCGAATCTATGCCCTCGCCAATGAGACACTTTCGCTCCAGCATCCCTCTGCTGCGGGTTAACTCATTGCTCACGACGGCCCTTAAAGCCAACTGTAATGAGCCGATTATAAGCCACCGAGAAGGCCGACTATAGCCGAGGCAGCTCATTACGGCGTTCGGCTCGCCGGCAACTGTGAACCGACTATAAGCCCCAACATAAGGTGTGGCCAGCCAGGGGCAGTTTACGGTTGACGATCGGCACCCACACTAGCCGGCCACAGTAAATCGAATAATACCCACGATTACGGGCCATAATGGCCCGGGTAGTTACTGTGCGCGATCTCGGCTCCGATGTGTCTTAAGTGCGGCGTGGTAAAAAAGAATTAACTCCTCGCGGAGGCGTAAGATGGGTGACAAATGTCTCCAAGACCCACAGCTAGGGAAAGTGACTACAAAGCCCGTTTGCTACGAAATTAAGCACATCGAAGGCCTTTCGTGATTGGAAGTTTTACCTTTTCACATATTTCAATTTTACTTAAGCAACTTTTCTCCTATCCTCTGTAACAATCCCTGAAGTACAGGACACAGAGTAGGAGACATTCACTAATGGAAGTAGACGCTCACGACGAGATACTAGACCGCATCCCTTACTCGGTCACACAGAATATTCAAAGCTACCATCTACAAGAAGATATAAAGGGCGGTATTTCCTTATTTCATATGTAAACACGTGACTATAATTTATTCACACCTCACGCTAACATTACAAGTCATGAAATTATGTTTTAAACAAAAACCTGACATCAAACATGATTTGATTACAAGAATATGCATAACTATATTTCTCATACGACATGTCAAAATAGCAAAAAACATTCAAAAGACGACAAAATCAGCTTAAGTTAAAGAATTACACGTCAAGAATAGAGCTATTTATTACAAGTAGCAAAAATTACCACCTAAGAGTTACTACTAGTTTAAGACTAACATATACAACCATGTCAAGTCCACAAAAAGAATTTTCCAGGCCTAATCAAGGAGCCGGCTGCGTCGGAGTTTTGTCCTTGTCCTGTTGCCCACCTGTCCGGTCAAAAAAAGAATTCGTCAGTGATAAGCAACCAAGTTAACGGAAAGACTAGAAAGGAAGACTTACCAGCATCTGCTCCTTGATCAACTTGATCATCATCCTCCGCTTGCACACCTGTCTCCTCAGCTGCAAGCAATTGCATGCCCTCCTTCACCGCCACCTTCTCCTCCTTGGTAAACTGGGCGGTAACAGTATCCATCCTAAAGGCCACGCCACCATCCTTATCTGCCTCAGCCTGGGCCTCCTCTAGAGCCCTAAGATAGATCCTAGCCATAACCCGAGGGTAATCATCCATCCAGGACAAGTTACCCTGCCTCCAAGTACGGAAGTACATATCCTGGAGCATCGCCTCCATCAGCCCCTCGTTCTCTTCAAACTCCCTCGCTCGGGCCTCGGAATCCGACAACCTTACGACGGCAGCATCTCTCTCCAATTGGAATCTCGAGCACTCAGCCTGAAGGGATTTCCGCATCGCCTCCATCTCCTCCCTCAACTTGGCTTGAGCAAGCTCTGCAGCCTCAAGCTTCCCAGATAACTCCTCTATCTGCTCAAGATCTGCTTTCCGAACCTCGTCCACTGTGGCGATGGCCATATCGATCCGTTCCTTGCAAGTAGCCTCCATTTTCCACAGTTCGGCCCGGCTGGCCTCTTCCATAGTTTTCTTTAGACGTCCAGAGGCGGCCTCGTGTTGAGAGATCTGGATGGCCTGATCAGCGAGTTGCTTGGCCTGGTCGGAAACCACTAACCGCAATCTTATGTTGGCACTCCCAATTTCCTCCCCGGCCTTGACCAGTCGGGCATGATGCCCCATCAACTTCCTAGTTTCCTCAGCAACCCGGTCGATGTTTGCCTTAGCTTCGTCCCCCATAATGACAATCCGAGTAGTAAGCAAATCGAGGTCCAGGGACTTGGCCTCATCTAGCACCTTTACCATAGGCTTGCGAGGAAGAAGGTGCTCACCGGTAACCTCGTCGAAGGAAATATCATGAGAACTTGGATCCAGATCAGGATGACCCGCAAATGGATTACGAGCCAAGCCAGGACGATCAATCTGAGTAACGGTAGGATTTTCAGACAGGTGCGGAGAGGGTGTGAACTCAGTGTCCTCCCCCGTGATATCATGAAGAGGCTGAATTGGGGGCTGAGGACCAAGTGAAGGTTCGGATAGGGAGCGACTCCTCTTTCTCTTTTGAATACCCTCTTCAATAACCTCGAGAAGAGGACGGTAGCCGACTACATCCCCGGAACGATGGGCCGGAGGCTTCGGCTTGGCGGAAGCTTTGGAGAGCTTGTATTGTTCAAGCCTGTGCCGAAGATCTGAGGTCTTGGCCATTTTACCTGCTCCTGATATGAAAACCAAGTGTTACCAACATGTATTGGGCCATCACTCAAGAATTAAAAAAGTAAAGTGAAATTCACCTTGAACCGCCGAAGTTGTTTCAGTACAGGCGCTCCCGGAAGATAGATAGACGCCGGTCCCAACGTTATCGGCTTTCTTGGACTTCTCCGTCCCCTCCAAACCTTCGAAAGCTTGGCGGAAAGCATCATCCATCCACTCCTGGATCTCGCCTACTTGCCCAGAAGATAAAGCCCCGACACTGTCGCCTCCTCTAGCGCTTTCTCCTCCATCTTCGCCTTGCTCCTCCTCAACGTCTCCCTCCTCCGGGATATCTGGACATGAGCTGGGAGAGGGACCGTCAGACTTTTTGAGCTTCTTCCCCCCGGCAACCGGGTGTTTCGGAAAGGGCCTCCTTTTACTGCTCTTTAACTCGGCCCCTTCTTTAGCTTGGGCAGCCTTCTCTTCAGCCGTGTCCCTCTGCTTGACCACGGATTGCTGTGGAAGGATCAAGTTGTACTCCAAGGGTGTAGCGTTCCTGATCAGGTAGGCAGCCGACCTATCTCTCCCAGTAATAGCTTCTATTTCTGCTGCCGTCTGAACTAGGCGGTCATTCTCCACGACCGCAAAACCACCTGTCGCTAGCAAAAAATAAAAACACATAAGAAAGAGTATTACAACCAGAACGGGATTTAAAAATAGAGCTTTGATTTACATCCGGAGGTGAAACGTCGAATGGAAACGGAATCATCCCTGACGAAGAACCATTCCTTCTTGAACATACTATTCTTGGAGTATAAATCCAGGACCGGCTTAAAGGTTACGGCCGATTCCAAGCTGATGTAGGGAGACCCCTTCTTGTAGCCTCTCAAGTTATACAAATACCGGATCTCCCGGTTGGAAGGAGGACGCCCATATCTCCTCTGGAAGATGACGAAGAGACTCACCAGAATGGCATAAGAGTTAGGCTGAAGCTAGAATGGAGCTACCTTTAGATATGTAAGAAAGCTGACTACCCAGGCGTTGAGAGGCGGGATGGCACCACACATGCAATGGTATCTGCTGTATGCAAATTATCCTTCGGGAGGATCATACGGCATCACTCCCGCATTCGGCAATAACATGCGTGCTCGGTCAATCCCGAAAGAGCGAGATATAACATCGAGTTGCTCGCCCTTGAGGGAGTTGGGAAAGCAATCGAGCGGGGAGTTCAGAAGCTCCTGAGGGCCGTACCCGTCCACCAGTGATCTCGGGGCAGGTCCGTGACGTTCCGGTCCTGGCTGAGCAGGGGGCACTGTGGAAGATTCTCCTTCGCCCTGGGACTTCTTTCTATCCGATTGGGTTTCCACTCTTTGAGACATTTATCTGCAACACAAGGGAGTATATCGTTAAAACATATGAATGGTGTAGTCTGAAAATTTCAATCATAATTTAAAACGCTCAGAACTCCTAGTATCATTCGGTAAAGCAGATACAAAGGTTCATTCGGTATTTGGGATCTCAAGAGATCATCCGGTAATTCAGGATAGGCCCGTTCGACACTCAAACATACCTGGTTCGGTACTCGGATTGATTCGGTAATCAGGTTGGTTCGGTCCTCAGATTGATTCGGTGCTCAGATTACTTCGGCTATCTCAAAACGATAAAGGATAACAGTAACCTGAAGCCCCTATTTATAAGCGAAACACGTCGACCGGACCAACTGGTTCGGCACACCCAAGACCGAACGAAGCTATCTCAACTACAGGAAAACAAAGCGCGGCACATGCGAGCACGTACCCCACTTTGGGGGGCAAGTGTTGGGTGTATTTCGACCGGTCCAACATCTCTGCCGAACCAAGTACCATCTCCCCCATCACCGAACCAATGCCTCTCCATCCCACTGCCGAACCAGCCTACCGAACCAGCCACCTCCAAAGTACCAACGGACCAACATGCATCCCACCTCAATGCCGAACCAAGTACACTGGTCCACTCACCTCCTTCCACCGAACCAAGTACCACCGGACCAACATGCATCCCACCTCAATGCCGAACCAAGTACACCGGTCCACTCACCTCCTTCCACCGAACCAAGTACCACCGGACCAACATGCATCCCACCTCAATGCCGAACCAAGCTTCACCAGACCACTCATCTCCTACCACCGAACCAAAGTAAGCCGGACCAGCTCCACCAGGCCAGATTACGTCAGCCCAGGCCCACCAGCTGCTATATACCTCCAAGACCCCTACCCCCAGCCTCACTCTATAAATAGAGGGGCAGGGGTACAACAATGGGGGACAAGTTTGAGAGCTCAAGCACGGAGAGAACTTTCAAACAACTTTCTTTAACTTGTATCAAAGCTTTATACTTGTAATCTAAACAAGAGAGGAGAAATAACATATAAAGTGGACGTAGGCACATTCTGGCTGAACCACTATAAATCTGCGTGTCTTTTTACAGTTTAGCCTCTGCTTTTCATATATTTTCATAAATCACCCAAATCACTAAGAACAACATAAGATCTACTAAATCATACGACTTTAAGGTGTTTGTCCATTTTTTGTGCAAACATCCAGAGACAATACCATTAGTTTTAACTTAAACAATTTTCTAAACTTTAACTATTAACAAATCAAACAGATTTTGTTTGAATCTTATATCCTAACTTAGATTAGATAATGAGATAATGATTTTTGAATAAATCTTGAGCTAAAAGAAAAAAGAAAAGAAAAGACTGGTAACTGAGAGGTTACAGGAGATAAACATATACACCTTTTCACACATCTATACATATGCAGAAAATTCATCAAACATTTATATATTCGCACTAAAACACATATATTCTAGAACTCATCATACAACCAAAATTAATTTAAAGCTTTTAAAATGTGATGTTACTCACCTTTGTTTCTAGAGTTTCAGATTTAAGTTGAAGTTGTAGTCTTTTAAGTTGAAGATGAAATCTGGTTTTGAACTTGATAGCTGAAGCTTCTTCTTGATCTCAGACTTTGGATAAATTGTTTTGATGTTTTAAAGTTAATGTTTGTTTGAATATGAGATGATATTGCTTTAGTTTTCTACTCAGTTTTGAAAATAAACGAACTGAAATGGAAAAGATAATACATGAAAGATTGTTGTACAGGTGATAATGTTGTTATGTACAATTTGCTTTGCTTGTTGACTATGCAGTCTTGTTTGGTGGCTGCAAATCTTATTTTTGGTGGCCGATACAATCCATATATTGTGTACTAGATGATCTTGCATTAATTGTTTTGTACATATATATATTTATTTGTTTCTTCCTTTTTATTTGCTTACAACTTATGCAGGCTGGTACACTTGCTTTTGTGTGCTTGCATTAATTAACTTGGCTTGTTTGATAAGCCTTCATAGATATTTATGTTTTTATTTGTTCAACTTGACTATATATATATATTTGTTTCATTCTTTTACAAGCTACTCATATACATTTGTTTACATGCTTACATTTATATTTGTTTATCTGGTTTCTTACTTTCATATATATGAATACTTGTTTCATATTTGAATGTATTTATTCTATCCAATGTATTTACTTTATACTTTTATATTTTATATATTTTCATTTTTAAACCATTTATTTACAATTTAAATTCAAATCAAATATATATATACATATATATTCAATTTTTACTCATATATGCCCGTATACATATATATATTCACATATATACAATATTTACAATATTTTTAAATTTAAATGATTTGTACAGAATTTATTTGGCTTCGGGGAAACTCATAACCCTTTAATCGATTAATTTTACAAATTGTCTTCAAAATTTAAATAAATTATCAATTTAAATTTATATAAAATTCGGGGTCGTTACAGACTTCCCCCCTTAAAAGAATTTCGTCCTCGAAATTGCTAAGGAGACAAAAAGATAGATGAAGAATGTTTCATCAAATCAAATTGAACTTCTATTCTGCATTTGGCTTACCAAATCAGAATATCAATAACAGATATAAGAACGAATCTGGTGAATTCTTTCACACGATACTCGGGTTACCCAGATCTACGAAATATACAATGGCATCGGTCAGTTCGAAGTGATAACTAACCATTCGTAGAATATATCCGGACCCAAAGAATAGACAGATATTTGGATACAATTTCAAAGCTTTTAGTTTAAAAACCAAACTATATCTATCAACTATAACAACCAATGCAACCAATTCATCCAAACAAACAATTTTGGTCCATCCGGAGTTTATGTCCCATATTAATATATCGAATTTCTTCCTGGATCTACCGGAAACTATCGAAGAATTAAGAAATGATGACGAACAAAATAGATTGATAGAGAAAAGATTTCTTCCTTGTTGTTACAGAGTATTGACCGTTTCATAGTGGTATCCCTCTGTCCCCTATCTCATCCTCTTCTCGCACTCATACTTACTATCAGTGCATAGTAAGAGAATTTACTGAGGCATACGGACGGATATCTGAGAATTACTCATTCTAGGGATACTTCACCCTATCTCTAATGAGTTACTTAATGTGTTATACTCCTGAGCTAAAGTTTTACCTTAGCTCTGATACCACGTTGTAAAGACCCAAAAGTCGGCCTTCGAAAATCGCCATCCGTACTTCACTTGTACTCAAAATGCTGTAGATTCAAACGCCGAATCTGGTTCTCCGGAGCTTATAACACCATTAAGTATAACAACACAACGGAATAAAGAAATAGATGATATCATATACAATCCAATGAATACAATATCCAGTATGATATACAACAATGATAACAATATGATACAACAATATCAGAGATACAAGAACTAGCAGCGGAAAGAAAAGATAACATCAGCAGCGGATAGAATATCTCCAATCGAATGCTCCAATCCATAGCTAGCGGAAAGCAAGGTCAGTCGTCCAAGGACTGACTAGCTCCAGATGATCTACTCAACCTGAATATCTAAAAAACCCAACTCTAGACTGCCTGTGTGGAAAATGGTGGGCACCCAGAGTTTAGGAAAGGAACAATAAACTCCGAGTCAGTCGTGGGACTGGTGTGAGCAACAAAAACAGTTTATCTTTAAAACAAAGTAAGATTGAATTTCGCAATGCTTTTTGAAAATGAAACTACCATAAGGCCTCCCGCACACACACAATGCAAACGCAGAATCGGAGGAGATTTCTCCTTATGATAGTCAAAGATGCTTACTACGCAAAATCATTGGATATTATTACTAGTGCATAGTGCAGAAAACATTTCGAAAGTATAATATTAATCTTAGCCAGCATAGACATTTCGAACTATGCCTACTATAGCTACCATCTAAACAGTGGGGCGCCACCATAAGTAAATGGCAGGTTCTACAACTAATACCGTACAAGTTCCGTATTGGGAAATGGATTTCCAACAAATGGTCAGGCTAAGGAACTTCCTTTCCTCCTGCCGAATGGGATCGCCTCTGGTTGGACGTCCCGAGAGACAAACTTCTCTCTGCCAACACATGGCCGGGTTACCCCTATACCAGGTAACTCACGAATATGCCACCCCCCGGTCCTTTGGGACCTTTATCCGAGGCGCCTCGATCAAACACACAATCACAATAAATGAGATCGGAGTATCCACATAGGTTAAATACCAGGGCTCCATACCTGATACCACCCTTTTCCAGAAGGAAATGACATACCCTAAAGGGCGCGACCCTCATAACCTTGCCGCATATTCCTGTTTCGACCATTTCCGGGTTGTGAGGTCCGAAGAGGTCTCGTCCACAAAGCTACGCTTTGGCACAAAGCCATGCTTTGGGTCAACAGATGATCAAAGTAATGATCACAAAGATAAATGATCAAACAAATGATCATATCACAAATGATCAAACAATGATCATCACACAGCAACACTCAGCATGTCACATTACCAAATTGGGAATATATCGCTGATAACCTTCAACTACATAACCTCTGAGCTCGTACGTCTCAGAGAAGGGTGTTAAGCTAAGAGAATAAATTCTCTGCCACCAACAGAAATGTATTTGAAAGAAATCTGCTTTATATCTCAAAATGTAATGTCAGACATGTAACCATACAAGTCTGTTCCTGGTTCGAACAGAACCGAAGGCACTTCCAAAGAAGCACTTGCAATCCGGGTATTTACAGTCCCGATCGGATTTCCCATCACTTAGGAGATCTCTATACCGGCGTGACTCAGTGCAGAGACAATCGATAGGTCATCCTATCGTTCTCGCAAATACCCGGTCTTCACCACCGGTCTTCAAATGCCATCCATATACGACATATCATTATTCGGAATGGGTTATGTGACACAAAGGTCCTCTCCCGGCTAAACCGAATAATGAGCGCAATATTTAAAAACATATGGATATTGGGATTTCAATTAAGTCACAACTTATTACCCAAACTTCCTTTTCAAATGGTTTAACAAATTACCATTTTTAATCTTTAAACAAAAAGATTCAACCTTTACGATTTAAACAATTTCCACACTTTACTCTTTTAAGCAAAAGATTCATTCACATATTTTCCAAATTAATTTCTATTTCAATTGGATTAACTCGTTAAATCTTTAAATCAAAGATTTAACTTATAGCTTTCATAAACAATTTCATTTCGAATGGTTTAAATAAATCACCATTTAAATCTGTTTAAAAATAACAGATTCAATTCATAGCTTTCAAAAAGAATTCATTCATAACTTGGAAAACCATTTTTCAATTCAATCTTGAAATTCCTTTAATTAAACTGGAATTTCCTTTCTTATCTGAAAAGCTTTTATTCTTTCAAAATAAATAGTTTTCGTTTTGGAAATCTGATTCATTTATACTAGTTAAAGTTCTTTGGTTAAATTCAAATTCTCAAAATTTTACTTTTAAAATAGTTTAAATTCATACAAACAATTTATATCATCTTTAATCCCTAGTTTCAAATCATAGGATTCAACTTCAAACTTGAATTCAAATTTAAATTTTCAAAACTCGATTAAGTTATTCAAAAATAAGACTTATCTTTGAAATTCCATTTCAAAAGCTTTTCACTTTAAACCCAAATTTCTAATCTCAAAATCAATTGAAATTAAAATTTCAATTTCAAAAACATCAAATTTAAATCATCTGTGACTTAACCAATTTCCACGTGAAATCCATATTTGTGTGTGTAAAAGTGTGGTCCAGGGGTTTTACACAATAGTGCAACATCATTCAATCATCACAGATCAGAATACAGAAATATAGTTGATAAGCGATATAACTATAACGCTTATCGCTCATTTACAGATCACAGATATATATATATCACAGATAAGTAAATTACAGATCACAACATAAATCAGGATGTATCACAAAGCATCATATATCAGGGATATCAAACAATTCACATTCAATAGAGTCTAAAAATCCATAGGTAAGGTCAGTTAAATGTCTGATTAATTTAAATCAGATAAGTCATCAATCGTGGTTAATTAACATAAATTAATTTCAAATCATTTGATTGATTATTCTTTAATCATTTATTAATTAAATTAATTAACCTTAAATTATTTAATGATTAACCTTTTGTTATTCAATTATCCTTTAATAAATTTCCTTTAATTAATTCATTAATAAATAAATCAACCCTTAATTATCTTATTAATTGAATCATTTAATACCTTAATCATTTTTAAGGTAATCCATTTTGTTTATTAATAACTTCATTAGTATTCAAGTGTATTTAAACCTTACACTTCTAAATTTAGATCCACATTTCCTTTTGAATCTAAGGTTCCAAATGATTATATATTTACATAGGAAACTTATATAAGGAAAGCCTTTAACAAGTTTACTTAATTTTATTTAAAAATTAAGCCTTTAAAACACATCTCTATTCAACTTGCAAATTCAAGTTATCTAATCCTTTAACTTACATTTAAAATCCTTTTATAAAAGAACTTATCAAAAATCAAGTTTAATTATTTGTTTGAAGACAAATTTACTTTTAAATTCAAAGTTTATTGAAACTAAACTTAGAACTAGGTTTAAACTTGTTTTAGATCTATTATTAACATCTTTAAATTCATTTAATTTTGTTTAAAATTCAAATTCATCAAAAAGAAAACAAAACAGTGACAGGTTTTATCAAAACTTGTAACCAAAACTAATACTCGAGCAACCCACTTTTTTTTGCTTCGAGTCCGGACCTGGTTTACTTCGGGTAAATCACGAAATCACTCAGGAAAAACTCGAGTCTCAAACCTGCTTCTTCTCTTCCTTCTTTTACTTTTTAAAACTTGCTTTGTTTTAAATTCTGAAACGTGTTACACTCGCGTACGAACCCAATAATCACTCGAGCCCATCACCCAATTTTCTCGAGATTACTTCGAGAAAAACTCCTCCTTTCCCCAACTTTATGAACTGATACCAGTTCATCATCGTGCACGTGCACAGATCGTCCCCGCCGCCGCTACCTCCGATGACTCTTCACCCACATCGGCGATCCACCACCTGAATGATCTCGATGCACAAACTAACGCCACGAAGCCCAAAACGACATCGAGTATTCTCGAGCTCACTGGAACAACAAGCTTCGACCAAACCACCCTCGACCAAACGACTCCGATCATCAGACGACGTGCAATTCCATCCATACCTCGATGAACCTCCACGCCCCCATTCCCCGATGTTACGTTGCACTCGATCAACCATACTGGCCGTGGTGATCGAACTACCACTACCCAGTAAAACTAGGGTTCTAGGAAGAAACCCACTGCCGCAACTTCCATGATGAAATGCATCGCACTCCAATATTTTTCCTAGCATCTATGATCACTCCTCCATCACCCAGAAGAGCCTCGACCTCTCAAGTTACACAGATCGTCAGAAAAACCCAAACTTCCCCTTCCCGGTCAAACCCAAACTGCTCCTTCAATACCTCACTTAAAATTGCGATTTTAGTTTCAAAAATCGAGTTTTAGTTAAAGCAATCGATTCACATTCCTGGATTCGTGAACCATGATAGTTAAAATTTGACTTATTTCGAGATTGCTCTGTTATTTTTCATTTCCAGAGACAATACCATTAGTTTTAACTTAAACAATTTTCTAAACTTTAACTATTAACAAATCAAACAGATTTTGTTTGAATCTTATATCCTAACTTGGATTAGATAATGAGATAATGATTTTTGAATAAATCTTGAGCTAAAAGAAAAAAGAAAAGAAAAGACTGGTAGCAGAGAGGCTACAGGAGATAAACATATACACCTTTTCACACATCTATACATATGCAGAAAATTCATTAAACATTTATATATTCGCACCAAAACACATATATTCTAGAACTCATCATACAACCAAAATCAATTTAAAGCTTTTAAAATGTGATGTTACTCACCTTTGTTTCCAGAGTTTCGGATTTAAGTTGAAGTTGTAGTCATTTAAGTTGAAGATGAAATCTGGTTTTGAACTTGATAGCTGAAGCTTCTTCTTGATCTCAGACTTTGGATAAACTGTTTTGATGTTTTAAAGTTAATGTTTGTTTGAATATGAGATGATATTGCTTTAGTTTTCTACTCAGTTTTGAAAATAAACGAACTGAAATGGAAAAGATAATACATGAAAGATTGTTGTACAGGTGATAATGTTGTTATGTACAATTTGCTTTGCTTGTTGACTATGCAGTCTTGTTTGGTGGCTGCAAATCTTATTTTTGGTGGCCGATACAATCCATATATTGTGTACTAGATGATCTTGCATTAATTGTTTTGTACATATATATATATATTTATTTGTTTCTTCCTTTTTATTTGCTTACAACTTATGCAGGCTGGTACACTTGCTTTTGTGTGCTTGCATTAATTAACTTGGCTTGTTTGATAAGCCTTCATAGATATTTATGTTTTTATTTGTTCAACTTGACTATATATATATATATTTGTTTCATTCTTTTACAAGCTACTCATATACATTTGTTTACATGCTTACATTTATATTTGTTTATCCAGTTTCTTACTTTCATATATATGAATACTTGTTTCATACTTGAATGTATTTATTCTATCCCATGTATTTACTTTATACTTTTATATTTTATATATTTTCATTTTTAAACCATTTATTTACAATTTAAATTCAAATCAAATATATATATATATACATATATATTTAATTTTTACTCATATATGCCCGTATACATATATATTCACATATATACAATATTTACAATATTTTTAAATTTAAATGATTTGTACAGAATTTATTTGGCTTCGGGGAAACTCACATCCCTTTAATCGATTAATTTTACAAATTGTCTTCAAAATTTAAATAAATTATCAATTTAAATTTATATAAAATTCGGGGTCGTTACAGACTTCCCCCCCTTAAAAGAATTTCATCCTCGAAATTGCTAAGGAGACAAAAAGATAGATGAAGAATGTTTCATCAAATCAAATTGAACATCTATTCTGCATTTGGCTTACCAAATCAGAATATCAATAACAGATACAAAAATGAATCTGTTGAATTCTTTCACACGATACTCGGGTTACCCAGATCTACGAAATATACAATGGCATCGGTCAGTTCGAAGTGATAACTAACCATTCATAGAATATATCCGGACCCAAAGAATAAACAGATATATGGATACAATTTCAAAGCTTTTAGTTTAAAAACCAAACTATATCTATCAACCATAACAACCAATGCAACCAATTCATCCAAACAAACAATTTTGGTCCATCCGGAGTTTATGTCCTATATTAATATATCGAATTTCTTCGTGGATCTACCGGAAACTATCGAAGAATTGAGAAATGATGACGAACAAAATAGATTGATAGAGAAAAGATTTCTTCCTTGTTGTTACAGAGTATTGACCGTTTCATAGTGGTATCCCTCTGTCCCCTATCTCATCCTCTTCTCGCACTCATACTTACTATCAGTGAATAGTAAGAGAATTTACTGAGGCATACGGACGGATATCTGAGAATTACTCATTCTAGGGATACTTCACCCTATCTCTAATGAGTTACTTAATGTGTTATACTCCTGAGCTAAAGTTTTACCTTTGCTCTGATACCACGTTGTAAAGACCCAAAAGTCGGCCTTCGAAAATCGGCATCCGTACTTCACTTGTACTCAAAATGCCATAGATTCAAACGCCGAATCTGGTTCTCCGGAGCTTATAACACCATTAAGTATAACAACACAGCGGAATAAAGAAATAGATGATATCATATACAATCCAATGAATACAATATCCAGTATGATATAAAACAATGATAACAATATGATACAACAATATCAGAGATACAAGAAATAACAGCGGAAAGAAAAGATAACATCAGCAGCGGATAGAATATCTCCAATCGAATGCTCCAATCCATAGCTAGCGGAAAGCAAGGTCAATCGTCCAAGGACTGACTAGCTCCAGATGATCTACTCAACCTGAATATCTAAAAAACCCAACTCTAGACTGCCCGTGTGGAAAATGGTGGGCACCTAGAGTTTAGGAAAGGAACAATAAACTCCGAGTCAGTCGTGGGACTGGTGTGAGCAACAAAAACAGTTTATCTTTAAAACAAAGTAAGATTGAATTTCGCAATGCTTTTTGAAAATGAAACTACCATAAGGCCTCCCGCACACACACACAATGCAAACGCAGAATCGGAGGAGATTTCTCCTTATGATAGTAAAAGATGCTTACTACGCAAAATCATTGGATATTATTACTAATGCATAGTGCAGAAAACATTTCGAAAGTATAATATTAATCTTAGCCAGCATAGACATTTCATCCTCGAAATTTGCCAAGGAGACACAAAGATAGATGAAGAATATTTCATCAAATCAAACTGAACGTCTATTCTGCATTTGGCTTACCAATTCAGAAAAACAATACTAGATACAAGAACGAATCTTTTTTAATGTTTCACAAGGTACTCGGGTTATCCAGATCTACGAAATATGCAGGGGCATTGGTCAGTTCAAAGGGATAACTAACCATTCGTAGTACATATCCGGACCCAAAGAACAGAGAGATATATGGATACAATTTCATAAATTTCAGTTTAAAAACTAAGTATACCTATCAACCATAACAAACAAGGCAGCCAATACATCCAAACAAACAATTTTAGGTCCATCCGGAGTTTATGTCCCATATTCATATATCGAATCTCTTCCTCGATCTACCAGGAACTATCGAAGAATTGAGAAAAGATGACGAACAAAAGAGATTGATAGAGAAAAGATTGTTTCCTTGTTGTTACAGAGTATTTACCATTTATAGTCGTATTCCCCTGTCCCCTATCTCATCCTCTTCTTACACTCATACCTACTATCAGTGAATAGCAAGAGAATTTACTGAGGCACACGGACAGATATCTTAGAGATTACTCATTCTAGGGTATACTTCACCCTATCTCTAATGAGCTACTTAATGTGTTATACTCCTGAGCTAAAGTTTTACCCTCAGCTCTGATACCAAATGTAATGACCCTGAAATCGGCCTTCGAAAATCGGCACCCGTACTTCACTTGTACTCAAAATGCCGCAGATTCAAACGCCGAATCTGGTTCACCGGAGCTTATAACACAATTAAGTATAACAACACAGCGGAATAAAGAAATAGATGATATCATATACAACTCCAATGAATACAATATCCAGAATGATATACAACAATGATATCAATATGATACAACAATATCAGAGATAAATAATGATACAGCGGAAATAACAGAAGTGACAACTCCAAATGATCAGTCAGAGAAACTGGCTCCAACCACTCCAATTTCAAGCTCGAATCATCTTCACGATGCACAAAGATAAGCAGGTGCAGTCATCCACTCCGATGAAGTGAACTAGCTCCAGATAATCTACTAAACCTGAATATTTGAGAAACCCAACTCTAGACTGCCCGTGTGGAAAATTGTGGGCACCCAGAGTTTAGGAAGGGAACAATAAACTCCGGATCAGTCATAGGACTGGTATGAGCAAACAAAACAGTTTATCTTTAAAACAAACACAAAAGAATTTTAAACATTGAACTCCGCAATGCTTTTGGAAAATGAAACTACCATAAGACCTCCCGCCACACACACAATGCAAACGCAGAATTGGAGGAGATTTCTTCTTATGATAGTCAAACATGCTTACTACGCAAAATCATTGGATTATTATTATTAGTGCATAGTGCAGAAAACATTTCGAAAGTATAATATTAATCTTAGCCAACATACGACCAATATCGTATGCCTACTATAGCTACCATCTAAACAGTGGTGAACACCATAAGTAAATGGCAGGTTCTACTACTAAAACCGTACTGGGTTCGTATTGTTTCTTTGGATTTCCAACAAATGGTCAGGCAAAGGAACTTCCTCACCGAAATGGAAACGCCTCTGGAAAGACGCCCCGAGAACCTAACCGGATCTCTGCAAACACAAGGCCGACGCTACCTCACGATGTACAGCTGTAACTAGGTAACTAACACACTGACGCTACCTCACGCTGTACAGCTGTTACTAGGTAACTAACACACAAGTATGCCATCCCCCAGTTGTTACCGACCTTTATCTGAGGATCCTCAATCACAAAGCAACAACCACAAAGTATAATAAATGTGTGGCATCAACATAGGTAAAATTTCTGGGCTCCATACCATGATATCACCTTTTAACCAGAAGGAAATGACATACCCTAGGGGTGCTACCCCTAAAAACCTTTGTCGCAACATTCCTGTTTCGACCATTACCGGGTTATGAGGCTCGACGAAGTCTCGTCCACAAAGCTACGCTTTTTCACAAAG
The DNA here is from genome assembly GCA_030737815.1 of Allium fistulosum. NCBI lineage: Eukaryota > Viridiplantae > Streptophyta > Magnoliopsida > Asparagales > Amaryllidaceae > Allium > Allium fistulosum. Next base: position 589,968,103 of record CM060905.1, on the reverse strand, counting down.
CCACGCTTTTTCACAAAGCCATGCTTTGATCAACAAATGATCAACAACACTTCGTATGCCACATTACCAAATTAGGAATGTATCACTAGTAACCATCAACTACATAACCTCTGAGCTCATACGTCTCAGAGAAGGGTGTTAAGCTAAGAGAATAAATTCTCCGCCACCAACATAAATATATTTGATAGAAACCAGCTTTACATCTCAAAGTGTAACGTCAGACACACATCCATACAAGTCTGTTCCGGGTTCGAACAGAACCGAAGGCACTTCCGAAGAAGCCCTTGCAATCCGGGTATTCACAATCCCGATCGGATTTCCCATCACTTAGGGAATCTCTATACCGGTGCAACTCAGTGCAGAGACAATCGATAGGTCACCCTATCGTTCTTGCAAATACCCGGTCTTCACCACCGGTCATCAAATGCAATCCATATACGATGTATCATTACTCGGAATGGGTTATATGACACAAAGGTCCTTCCCCGGCTAAACCGAATAACGAGCGCAATATTAAAAATCATATGGATACTGGGGTCACAGTTAAATCACAGCTTAAAGCCCAAAACCTTTCATTCGAATGGTTAAAACAAATTACCATTTCCAATCTTTAAACAAAAGATTCATTTCAAAAACCTTCACTGGTTTAAACAATTTCCACACTTTTAATCCTTTAAACAAAAAAGATTCAATTCACAAAGTTCACCCCGTTCACAAAGATCCATTCATGGATTTCAAAACAATTCTATTTCACGTTGGATTAACTCATCCAGTCTTTGAATCAAAGACTTATTTCATAGTTCTCAAAACATTTCAATTCCATTTCAAACTTGAAACCTTTCAACACAATTTGGAAATCCTTTCTTAAAATGAAAGCTATTATTATTTGAAAACAAGTAGTTTTCGTTCGGAAAAATCCAGTTATATTTACACGAGTTAAAACCCTTGAATTAAATTCAAATTCCCAAATCAATACTTTTAAAATGGTTTAACCCATATATAACTTGTATAACATTTTTAACCCCTAGTTTCAAATCATAGAATTCAATTTCAAACATGAATTCAAATTTAAATAAAATTATTTAAATTTTCAAAACTCGATTAAGTTATTCAAAATAACTTTTATCTTTGAAACTCATTTACAAAAGCGTTAACATTTAACCCAGATCCATTTCCAAAATCAATTGAAATTAAAATTTCAATTTCAAAAACATTAAATTTAAATCATTTGTGACTTAACCGATTTCCTCATGAAATCCATATTTGTGTTTGTATGAGTGTGGTCCAGGGGTTTCACACACAATAGTGCAATATCATTCAATCATCACAGATTCAAATACAATAATATATTTGATAAGCGGTATAAACTATAACGCTTATCTTTCATTCACAGATCACAGATGTATATATATCACAGATAATAAATTACATCACAAATCACAACACAAATCAGGATATATCACAAAGCATCACATATCAGGGATATGAAACAATTCAATCATTCAATCAGGTCCTAACATTCATAAGTAAGATCAATTAATCAGCTGATAAAATTTTTTAAACCAGATTTAATTACTTATGAATAAATTACTAATCTTGGTTAATTAATCAATTAATTCTCAATTAATTATCATTCCTTAACCACCTTCATTAATTAACCTTCAATTAATTAATCAACCTCAAATTAATTACCTTAATTAGTTAATCACATAATTAATTATCCTTTAATTAATTATTCTTTAATTACTTGGTTAATCAAACTTAAATCATTAATTAATTAACCTTGATTACTTTCATTAAGTAATTATCTTTAACTAATTAATTACCCTAATTACTTACATTAAGTAATCTAAATAAATCACTTACTAAATCACCGTAATCTTCCTTAATCAATACCTTAACTTAAGATAAATCCTTTATCTTAATTAACTACCTCATTTCATCATTTAAATCTTATTCAATAACCATTGAAATAATTCCATTATTAACTTAAAACCTTTAAGTTAAATTAATGTTTTTCATCTCTTAATAAATTACAATATTTAGTTTATCTAAAATAAACTTTTTTTAAAATAAAGGTTACATTGATTAAACACTTTAAACTTAATTAAATTGAAATAATTTTTATTTAAAAACCTTTAAAAAATTGAAAACTTAGTTTATATCCCTTTAAAAACTTATTCAATATAATAAACTTTAAAACTTATTAACATTTGTTTGGAAAAAAACTTATTGAATTATCACGTTTAAATAAAACCCGAGCCAACCCTTATATTCCCCGAGCCTAACTTCGAGTTCCCCTACATCTTCATTTTCTTCGAGTTTTTTCGTGAATCCCTTCGAGTTTGCCCCGATGCCAAGCCTTCTTCCCAAACCTTTAGAATTAAAAGACATGAACTATGTCGCGTGCACGTGCACAGGTGCCTGATCGATCTCCGACCATCACCGATCACCTCCACAAGTCAACAATGAACACCTAAACCTAATCCCTCACCCAGCCCCGACGATTTCATCAGAAACCAAAATTGGCAACTCGATCGTCTCCTGAACTTAAACCCATCACCAGAAAGTCGCCTCGCTACGACGCTACCTAGCGCCAGAACCCACGCAACTCCATTCAGAGCTCCGCCATGACCATATGCATCGATTCCCCCTCGTCTTATCGATTCTGACGCCTTATTGACGATGAACTCCCCTTCAAATCCCTGTCGAACCAAACTGGGTTCAAAACCCTACATTTACTTTGCATGGCCACCATGATGAATTAGAATTTCTCTGATTATTTTTCTGATCATCACCGATGATCAAACTACCTTCTCCAAGAATCACGACCTTCGAATCATCGTTGATCATCGGATTTTGACGAAAATGTCCATTCTGTTCCACTCGCGATTCCTCATCATTTATAAACTTAAAAATCATAATTCCTTCACCTAAAATCATTATTTTGTAATACGAACACAATTATATAATCAGATTGTAGAATTGAAATTCTCGAATTTTCTGATTTATGATGATTTTACTGTAAATAATTATTTTCACAGTATTCACATTTTTTTCCTTTCTGAAATTATTTTTAGAAGTGAATTCATGAGGTTATAAACAATTTCCCTTTAGAAATTGAAGCTTAATTTTGTTTAGAGAGAAAGATATGATTTTTCTTCTTTTCAATATGTGGTTCTTTACTCTGTTGATATAACAGAGTTTTATGTCTGTACAGACACCCACATATATCTATTATCAGACATGCAAGGATAATTGGAACATACTTCACATCACAGCTTCAGATATTTACCACACACAATCAAACATAAACAAACTAGAGGAAAGTTTGCTCACCTGGATTTGAAAGACAGAGTAGATTGTAAATTTGAAAAACTAGGAGAAGATATTGATTTCTGAAAATCTTGATTTACTTGGATCTGGAAGTTGCGTTTGAATCAGGTTGAAGAAGAAGCTTCCTTTTCCTTTGATTCTCTGATTTATCTTGAATTAAATTTTTGTTTAAACTAAGATGTTTTAGTTGATGCTTGGTTAAATTTTGAGTGGTATTTGCTTTAGATTTTTTTTCTTCTCAGTGAAAATGAACAAACTAGAAATGAGAAAGGTTGATGTATATATGAAATGAGAAGTTTACAGTGTGTTCATTTGTTTAGTGCTGGGTGATAAATTTGTACAGGGTTATAATATTTGTTTGTACAAATTTTTAGCAGTGATATTTTCTTGCTTGTGGCTGATGAGAACATTTTGGGTGCTAGCATTAATTAACATGTACAAATTCAATTTTTTTTCTTTGGTTTATCAAACAAGACCTCGGCTGATATGATTTATACTATGCATGCTAAGATATTGGCATTAACTCCTTTGTCTTGTTTAGCAATTCAGTTTGTACATGACCATATATTTTACTGTCTTGTTTGTTTGAATTCTTTAATAAAATTTGATGTCTTCTTTTCTTGTCTTTTATTTTGTCTTTGTAATATTACTCTATACATATTTATTTTAATATTATTTTTAGTTCTTTTAAAGTTTAACCATCTAACATTTAATTACTTACTTATTATTTATTTTATTTTATTTTTTTCCTCCTTTTTTGTATTATTTTTGTATCTATTTTATTTGTATTAATTTATAAATATGATATTAAGATTTATATTTTACTTTATATTTTTATTATAATTTAACTCTTTATAAATTTATCGTATATATTTTGTATCTTTATTTTCAAACCATTTATTTACAATTTAAATTCAAAACAAACATATATACATATATTTATAATTTCAAATTGACTCATATATACCCAAATATATATATTCACATATATACATATATATACAATATTTAAAGTTTAAATGATTTATACCAAATCTATTTGAGTTCGGGGAAACTTGCATCACTTGAATCGATTAATTAAACAATTTTAATTCAAAAATTAAATTAATCATCAATTTAAATTTATATAAAATTTGGGGTCGTTACATATATGTTAAGTTGTCCACCATTCCTTAAAATTGATCTTATTTATATGTTAAATTCGTGTGTACAATTGTTTCAATTTTTGTTTTATTTTAAAAAGAGGAAACTTCAATTTAAGATTGTTGAATGTATTTTAATGCAAATTATAGTTTTTTGTTGTTTTCTATACTTAAAGTTTCATGTAAAATTTAAAGTATTGTTTCATTCCTAAATTAAAAGTTAATGAAAACTTTTAACTTTAAAACCAAAACCTTTTATAAAATATTTGTTACAATACTTGCAAATGTATGTTGTTGAGATCTAAATTATCGAATTGTAATTATCATATATTTAAAGTATAAATGTTTAGTTTAATTCAAACTTGTACAAAGATTATGGTTAATAATGTAATTTTTTTGATTTTAGACCTTTCTTTATTGAAATCGTATCTATTAATGTTAATTTTGGACTTCAAATTATTTAAAACTAATAGTTTTTCACTTTATATGTATGTATGTATCTACAATTATTATGAATGTATGCATAAATTTCATTAATAAAATATAGATAATATAGGCGTGTGTAAATTTGATTGATAAGCAATAAATTTTATTTAATATTTTAATTGTTACGATTAAATAGGCAATAAATGAATGGTTTCCTTCCTTTTATATTCTACCATATCTTCTCTCTATTAACTGAATAGGCTAGGAGCGGGAAATAAATGAAATGTTCCCTTCTTTTATATTCTGTCATTATCTTCTCATTATTAATTGAATAGAGTAAGAGAGAAACAAATGGTCCCTTTCTCTTAATTCATCTGTACATATTTCATTTATACACCACTTGTATATTGCACTTACTTTCACACAAATGAATGTATTCGATACATTCATTATAATACCTATCAGTTGAAATCAAATTCCTTTTTTGCCAAATAAAATAAATTATTAATTTTATTTAAAAGAAACTTAGAAAATTTCTAAGTATATTTAGACTTCATAGGCACAATAAAGATCCAAAATAGTAAAATTTTTGAAATTCACCCATTTCTTCCACTACGGGTTGGCCTAGTTCCTTCATTAGGAATGTCAATTAGGAACATATAAGGGAGGCAATCGACTCCTATAACCAAACTCGGGAAGGCACTCGTCTTACTACTTTTATCTCCTCTACAACATCCTATCAAGCTACCGCATACAGGTCGGAACTAAGGAAGCAAACGACTTGGGGTGGATGATAGTTGGCATTAAAGATGATCTTGAGCATCTTGGTCATCCCCTCATTCCATTCCCCATCCAATTTTATTTTTTCCTCCTTATGGCATTTAGAGGATATGCAGTGTTGGTGTTGGAGAAGCAACGCCTTCAAGTCCTCCACTTTCTTCTCCTTACCCTCCATTTGGGTCCTCTGGTAACCCAGCTTCACCTTAACTTTTTCCACACAGGCCACCCCATCAGCCTATTCCCTCACGGTCATGTCCTTTGCTACCTCCACCTCTGCAAAGCGCCTTCCAATTGCCAAATTCTCATGTTCTAGGCGTCGTGCAGTGGCTTCCTCCACCCTGCACTTCTACAGCACCACCACCTCCTGGTGGATTCTAAAGGTGCGGGATCTCGCCTAAATAGGAAATGATGTTAATAAATGGAGATTGGGAAGGAAAATCAAGTGCAAGAACCTTACTAAGAATGTTTCCCAAACTTCGGCCTGTAGCACCAAATCCAGCAATGGCTAGTCTGACAAGACTTGGGCTAATCAGGCTAGGCCAAGACTTCAGAAGCTGTTGTTGCCATGGTCTAGAGCTACCCATGCAAAGACGTCTCAACCATCTCCAAGACCATAGACAAACTTATGGCCCCCACCACCTACTATGGGCCTCCAGTAACTTCTTCCTAAATAATGGAAAGTAAACCTCCTGTTGGAGTTGTTTAGCTCCTTATTGGTCCTTCGCCTCTTGAAACAAATAGTTTTTGGCCCAGCGGTGGCCTTAGATGGATACATACAATGGTCACTAGGCTGCAAATTTAGCCGTCCACTAATGGTTAGGAGGTGATCTCCGCTCTTATCTTTGACTATTTATTTCCTAAAGAACTAGGGTTGAGTTTACTAGGAATTATCAAAAGTTGTTTCGAAGAGACTGGGATTGGATATGTTATCCAAAAACCACTTCGATCCAACTTAAGCGTTTCGAAGTGAGGACATCTTGAAGATGATGGAATTAAAGACGGAGCACTCAAGTGTCTCGTTCAGTCCCAGAACGAACTTGTATGGATGAGTGTTGGAATTGCATTAATGCTTGGAGGGCAGTGTTAGTATTCCAAGTGGGAAGTGCTAGATAAAGGTAAAATGTAGCCTCAAGCCTCATCAACCGAGAAATGACAAAATCGAGCATGCAGCAGGGCCAAGTTGGTCGCTCCCATTAGGGTATGGTCATTCCAAATCTAGATCGATAACTATCTACTCATGTATGCTTCGGGGCCCATTAATGAAGGGGTGATCATATTCGGTACTACTAGTCAAGTGTTAAGCTATTCCTATGTGGTAGGGGTACATGATGTTCTTGTCAGACCCCGGTGCATTTTATATAAAGGTGTACTATCAGAAGGTAGTTCCTTACCTTGTCATAGTATGGAATCCAATCTCCAATATGTGCCTTTACAGTTTTGATTGTAGAACGTAGTTTGCTGGAATTTAGTTAATGTAACAATTTCAACTATGATTAATAAGTATTTGTACTCTAGAAACTATTATTATACCAATGGATTTTATATAGAAAGTGTTTTGGTTATTATAAGGTAAAAACCCATCCATGTTTATGTGCGGTGTGCTCTTACGAGATACCATTGATTTAAGGTTTTTATAAAGTTAAAGACTTATGCTTTACTTACACCAAACAATGTCTTAGCCGTAGTTTATTTTTTTTCCTAAACTCTTGGGTGCTCAAATTTGAATGGGCAGTCAAGTAGTTCAGGTTTTTCTGCAAATTTATTTTGAAGGAGCTTGGAGCAGGTGACTTCATCGATAGCTAGTTATTTTTCTTGTTTCTGTTGTATTATATGAATATTGTATCTATTAGGGAGGGATAGGCTGTTATAACTATCCTAGGTAGAATTTCTACTAGTATGACTCTGATGTAACATTTGTGAAATGACTTTGTAAAATATTATGTTAAGTAATATATATTGTTCCATTGCGTTGTGAGATTCTGTGTTGTTTAGTTTTTTATTCTATCTTTCTTTCTTTCACCTCTAATGACCCCTCTTTCGGATAACTAAATGATCGACACACGAGTACCGAGGATGTATTAAGTGTCGTCTTTGGTAGTAAGAAAGGCGGATCATTACATTTGGTGCCAGAGTTTAGGTGGAGTAACACCTATGCTTTGGTGGGGGTAAACACATTATATAAAGGGTCAGTAGTGTTGTTGAAGGAGTCTGATGTAATATATGCGAGTGCGTATTTGTTAGTGAATAAAAATGTTTTATATTGTGTTGATTGACCTGTTGAGTGCCCTAAGAATTCTGGTCGATACACCTGATCAACGTTATTGATAAGGATTTCCTAAACACTTGAACAAGTTAAATTGACACAATATTGTTTTAAATTTTGTAAATAAAATAATTTTACCTAAGAATATATTTCCTATATATAAAAAGTGATGATTTTAAATATCTATACAGTTATCTATGAGGAGAGTGAGCTAGGAGTAAATAATATTTAAATTATTAGCATTTAGGGTTTAACTAGTCATGCTCGTCCAGTTTTGAGCATTGACTATTGTCAAATTTAATAGTAAATTACTTTTTGGTTCCATCAGGGGTTGGGTAGATAGAATTTGTAGGAACATTGAATCGAACACCTTGTGAATTAAGTTTCACAATTTGACTTAAGGCGTTCGACGATATGTAGGGTTAAAAGTTGAATTTTAAGAAAGGTGTTTATTAAAAGAAAATCTTCATATAGTTTTATAAGATGAATTAAGAGAGATGATTTTACAAATCAGAACTATTAAATGTGTTTTTAAAATAAAAGGGTTTTGAAGATGCTAAATCTTGGGGGCTTCGATAAATTCCAAATGATTTAGGAAAATAGTAGTAATCTTTCTTAAAGATATTTTTAAGATATTGACATTTTAAAATAAAGTTTGAGAGTAAGGTTTCCTTTGGATAGTTCCTGAATAAGCCATGGTCTGTTTTGTGATGATCAGAATAATCTTCTAAGTGACAATCTAATGTTTGCTTAGGTAGATAGGATGGTGCAATTAGCAAATTATTCACTTTGTCATTATACAAATCGAAACAAGTTCAAATCAGAATGAATCCAAAGCAAGTGGATGATTTTGTTAAAAACTGTTTATAAATAGTATCGTTTCAAGAGAAATTTGGAAAAAGAAGAAATATTTTTATTAACTAGTTCGAATGTCTCGGAAATGACTAAAAATAGGGACGAGATGTGTTTGGATAGAAAACACTTCTCTTGAGTATTGCCCTTCTTAGTAAAGGGGTATATGATACTATTTGGTAGCACCTAGTTCCTTGACATCTTCTTGGAGTTACTCGGGCTATATGTATGTTTTCAAAAGATTTTTGAGATAAAACCTGGGTATTTTTTTCTTGGATCCTTTAAAAGGAAGAGTTTTTGAAATAAAAATATATTTTGAAGATGGATTAATAAGTGAAATTTAAATTAGGTTAAATTTACTAAGGAGAATTAATAAACTTTGTTTATTTACAACCATGTCTTTGGATTTTAGCATCTAGGATGTGTAGAATTATTTGATGTTATTAGGCCGAGCAATAGACATTTTTACCGTAGAAGTGTCTAAGAAAAAGTAGAATTTAAAAGTAGATGTTTGAATATACTCCTAGGATGTAGAAGATTATTATACAAGTTAATTAAATTTAAAAATTGATTCTAATGAAGCACAGTGGGAGGGTAGAAAGTAGTTAGATAGTAAGAATCATTGGATCAGAACGTAGGTTGTATGAAGATCAATTCTCCTTTTCACAGAGTTCTCAATCCTAGATTCGAGTACATTACTGGAGGTGTTTTACACCATTCTGAATAAGGATTTATCACTCGATTTTTGACGTTGTGCGTTGGTGAGGGTTCTTACATGGGACCAAAAGTTGTTTGTCATAGTTTATAGCTATGCAAGGAGAATAGAGGTTTCTGATTAAGAGGCATAATCAAAGTCCGCACTAGGAAGTTGGATGAGCGATACTAGTTCGGAAGTAAAGTTATGTGTTCGAGTGAATAATCAAAATCAGAATTTACATAGGAATGATCTATGTACATCATACAGACTGATGAATAGTTTAAGTGTTTTTAGGAATTAGGGTTGTGGTACAATTTCAAGGACGAAATTTTACCGCCTTGATTTGGAGAATATTTAATTAATTTTAAATATTCAAATAATAGGTTTTATAAATTAAAAATAATATGACTCTTTTAAATAATAACTAATGATGGTAAAAATAGATTTGTAATAACCTAGGATTTTGCCACTTTGAAATAGGCTATTTAAACATATTTTAAATAATCAACAAATGGATTTTTATTAGAAAATAAACCTATTTTAATTATTTAATAGTGATGATAAAATAGTTTTCAAAATTTGTTTACTAATATGGATAGTTCAAATTAAAATAGAAAATGTGACCGAAGAACATTTTCCGAAATTTCTACTTTTCGACACCCGAAAGTCATCGGGAACATTGTGCACACTTGTTTCAGCATGAACACATTTATATATGATAGGATTAGTAATAGCAAAACATTGTTATTTACATACTAACACAAATTTAATTAAGCATAAGCATGGATGTGACAAATTATGTTATAAAAGGCATATATAGACATATAAACGCACTTATATGTATTCAAATCACCTCCATATCTTTAGTATACACCCACGGATGCTCTAGCATGATTCAAGGTATGAAAAAGGGAGGGGAGGATATGTCTAGGGTGGTAGGGGCATGTTGGTTGTCATGTGCATGCATATATGTATTATTTTATTAAGTTACTTTACATATTTTAATAAATTCCTAAGCCTATAAATACCCATCTCATTCCTACATCCTCTTCTTTGTTTTCATTTACATTATCATGTCAAAACCCTCTTCTTATCTTCATGTATTTCTATGGCTTCCACCTCTAAATTCCTAAGAGAAAAAGTTAGTAAAACGTTTAAAACTAGCTTAAATCACTCCGTTTCAATTCCGAAACTCTTCTCTTCTCCCCAAAATATCCAAGTCCAAGCCCAATAACAGCCCAAGCCAAGCCACTTCAATCCCTCCAAGCTCACTAAGGTCCATATTTTAAAGGCTAGGTGTAAGCTTTAGGTATTGTGCAAGTTTGGTGGAAGTTAGGCTTAGTTTCGGTTCACTTTGGTAAGTAAAGTTAACGTTTTTTAAACAATTAGTTAAATTTATTAAAGTTAGCAAATTTATGATGTATATTGGTGTATGAATGTTATATATGATGCGTGCTTGATTATGTGATGATTTGGCGATAATTCTGTACGCCGAAGTTTGAGTAGGCAAGAAAGTCTATATCTTGTATTTTAGGAAAAGGTTAGTTAGTGATTGTGAAAAAAATATTATTGCTTATGTTAGTGTTATAATGTATGTTGTGGTATGGTGTTTGAAATAAGTTATCTGTCACATATGGATTCATCATGAAGTTGGTGATTCGCTAACCAAAAGGGACGTAAAAATCCGTTTTTTGTCGAAAGTTTGATTTTTATTTCAAAGTGAGAAGTTTTCAAGTTTAAAACTTTGATTTGGTTTTCAAAAGTTTATTTTCATGTTTTAAAGAGGATAACAGTTCAAAAGGGAAGTTTTAAAAGTTAGAAAAGGTATAATTGCAAGTTTTGAAATTATGGATCCGTATAGCGATAGTTGTTATACGTGAAGTTCGGAAAATCTAACTATTTTTCTAATCTAAACTTATTTTAACTTAAAATCTTTTAAGAAAATGTTTTCTAATTTTAATTTAGTAATTAGAGAATAATTATTTATTTATTTATTTAATGATTAATTAATTAATTAATAAAGGTAATTAGTACTTAATCATTTGTTAATGATGGTTGTTAAACTTAAATGTTAATCAATTAAGTTAATCATGATTTGTTACTTAATTAAAGTAAATTATATTTAATTGTTAATTATGGATTAATTAATTTTTTATTTAACTATTTATTTAAGATAAATTATAATCAATTATTATTTTACAATGGGTTTTTATTTAATTAATCTTTGATTAAAGTTAATTATGTTTTAGTAAGGTTTATTTAAGGTTTAATTACATTTAATTAGTGTTAATTACTATTTAACAAGGATTTGATTCTCACTTACAAAGGTTTTAATTTTATTTTAAAATCACTTTAAGTTTAAGTAATCAGTTTTGTTTTAAGCTATTTTCTTTTCAAAATTTGTCTTAAATCAAGGGATTTCTTTGTTGCTTACCCTTAAGTAACCCCGTATGATGAGGAAAACTAAAATACATCTATTAGCAGAACAAAACATCATTTTGCTATTAAAATTAACTTGTACATTTACTTTAGTTGATTGATTATTATGTGTTGACCTCTTATATACCTGTTGTTATGTGATGCTATGTTAAACTGTATAAGTAAAACCAAATTAAAAGCACCATTGTGGTCGCTAAGCCTCCATTTGATTTTGTAAAGATAGTTATTTCATTTTCTTTTTGAAATGGTTGTAAAGCTATTGCATTTTGAACAAGATATTTAAAGAATGATTTGACAAATGGTTTTCCATGTTATAAAAAGAAGTTTATAAAGAGTTTTATAAAGGAATTCGAAAACTTATAAGGTACTTTTGGGTAAATGGATTTGAAGTTTTAAGCAAAGAAGATTTCATAAATAAGGGAGATTTACAAAATGGATTTACTTATTAAACGAAGCTAATTTTATTTAAGGTTGTTTAGGAAGTTATTTTGAATAGGAAGAGTTTATAAAAAGTTTTATAAATGATTTTGGGTATTTATAAAAGAAGTTTTATAAAATGACTTGGATATTCATAAAGGGGATTTATAAAAAGGTTTGGATATTTATAAGAAATTTATATAAAAAGTTTGGATATTTATAAAAGCAATTATTATAATTGATTTTGAATATTTATAAAAGTGTTTATAAATGAATTTGGGAGTTTGGAAAGTATTTTGAAAAGGATTTGTATTTCAAGTAAAAAGATTTCATGAATGAAGTAGATTTGATTAAAAAGGATTTATCGAAAGAAATATAAAAAGAATTTGAGATATGGGTTTCCCTAAACTAACTGTTTAAAAATGGTGGTATGGAACATCTGTTCCACACTTAACACCGAGGGAATAGTGTTTAGGGTTGTCTTTACCTCTAATTTAAACAATATTTGTTTAACCCTTTTTAACATGATTTGGAAGTAAGAAGTTATTCACAAATGTTTTGTGTATACACTTATGTCTGAGAGATAAGTATATGAATGTCTTAGATAAGCGTTTTGAAAAGAGATTTATTAAATAAAGATTTTTTTAGGCTTAGTGGTTGCTATGGATAAATAAATCTCAAATTGAATTGATTGTTGTTTGTTTATTTGATAGTTAAATAACCGACTATCAAACATGGACCCAAAACATAACATTGGAAATATCTATGAGAAACACGTGATTTATATGGCACAATCATCTCCTATGATGTTGTACTGTGCATATAAATCTCATTTCGTTCTCCTAAGACAAATGATAAGGAAATTCATCCACTAACAGTTAGGAGGTGATCTCCGCTCTTATCTTTGACTGTTTATTTCCTAGAGAACCGGGGTTGAGTTTACTAGGAATTATCGAAAGTTGTTTCAAAGAGACCGGGATCAGATATGTTATCCTAAAACCACTTCGTTCCAACTTAAGCATTTCGAAGTGAAGACATCTTGAAGATGATGGAATTGAAAACAGAGCTCTCAAGTGTTTCATTCAGTCCCAGAACGAACTTAAATGGATGAATGTTGGAATTGCATTATTGCCTCGAGGGCAGTGTTAGCATTCCAAGTGGGAAGTGATAGATAAAGTAAAATGTAGCCTCAAGCCTCATCAACCGGGAAATGACAAAAATCAGGCATGCAATAGGGCCAAGTGGGTCGCTCCCATCAGGGAATGGTCATTACAAATCTAGATCGATTACTATCTACTCATGTAGGCTTCGGGTCCCATTAATTAAAAGGTGATCATATTCGGTACTACTAGTCAAGTGGTTGGCCGGACCTGTGTGGCAAGGGTACAAGATGTAATTGTCAAACCCTGGTGCATTTTATCTTGAGGTGTACCATCGAAAGGTAGTTCCTTACCTTGTCATAGTATGAATCCAATCTCCAATACATGCCTTTACGGTTTTGATTGTAGAACCAAGTATGCTGAAATTTAATTAATGCAACAATTTTGGCTATGATTAATAAGTATTTGTACTCTAGACACTAATATAATATTAATGGATTTTCTGTAGAAAGTGATTTTTTGGTTATCATAAGGTAAAAACCCATCTGTGTTTATGTGCGATGTGGCCTTATGAGATAACTTTGATTTAAAGGTTTTTATAAAGTTAAAGACTTATGATTTACTCACACCAGACCCATGTTTGACCCGGAGTTTATTTTCCTTTTCTAAACTCTTGGATGTTCAAATTTAAATGGGCAGCTAAGTAGTTCAGATTTTTCCGCACGTTTATTTTGGAGGAGCTTGGAGCAGGTGGCTTCATCGATAGCTAGTTATTTTTCTTGTTTCCATTGTATTATATGTATATTGTATATGTTAGGTAGGGACATGCTGTTATAGCTACCCTAGGGTAGAATTTGTATTAGTTCGACTCTGATGTAACATTTGTGAATTGACTTTGTAAAATTTTATATTGAGTAATATATATTGTTCCATTGCGTTATGAGATTCTGTGTTGTTTAGTTTCTTCTATTCTATCTTTCTTTTGTTCACCCCTAATAACCAGTCTTTTGGATGACTAAATGATCGGCACACAAATACCGAGGATGTATTAAGTGTTGTCTTTTGTATTAAGAAAAGTAGATTGTTAATTTGGTATCAGAGCTTAGGTTGAGCGAACACCTAGGATTTAGTGGGGTATACTCATTATATATATGGTGATGTAATATATATATATATATATGAGTGCATATTTGTTAGTGAATTAAAATGTTTTATATTGTGTTGCATTACCTGTTGAGTGGCTTAAGAATTATGGTCGATGCGCCTGATCAACTTATCAATAGGGATTTCCAAAACACTTGAACAAGTTAAATTGACATAATATTGTTCTAAATTTGGCAAATAAAATAGTTTTACCTAAGAACATATTTTCTATATATAAAAAGGGATGATTTTCAAAATCTATGTAGTTATTTATAGGGAGAGTGGGTAGCATTTAGGGTTTAACTAGTCATGCTCTTCCAGTTTGAGCATCAACTATTGTCAGATTTAATAGTAGATTTTTTTTCTTTTTTTCCATCATGGGTTGGGTAGATAGAATTTGTAGGAATATTGAATCAAACATCTTGTGAATTAAGTTTCACAATTTGACTATAAGGGGTTCAACGATATGTAGGGTTAAAAATTGAATTTTAACAAAGGTGTTTATTAAATGAAAATCTTCAAATAGTTTTATAATATTAATTAAGAGAGATGATTTTACAAATCAGAACTTTTAAATGTGTTTTAAAAATTAAAAGGGTTTTGAGAATGCTAAATCCTGGCAGCTTTGATAAATTCCAACTGATTTTGGACAATAGCAGTAATCTTTCTTAAAGATATTTTAAGATATTGACATTTTAAAATAAAGTTTGAGAGTAAGGTTTTCATTGGACAGTTTGGGAACAAGTCTTGATCCATTTTGTGATGATAAGAATAATCTTCTAAGTGACAACTGAATGTTTGCTTAGGTTGATAGGATGGTGCACTTAGTAAATTATTCTCTTTGCCATTGTACAAATCGAAACAAGTTCAAATTAGAATGAATCAATGGCAAGTGGATGATTTTGTTAAAAATCTGTCTCTAAATAGTATTGTTTCAAGAGAAATTTGGAAAAAGAAGAAATATTTTTATTAACTAGTTCAAGCATCTTGGAAATGACAAAAAATGGGTAAGAGATGTGTTCGGATAGCAAACACTTCCCTTGAGTACTGTTGTTCTTAGTAAAGGGGTATATAATACTATTTGGTAGCACCCAATTCCTTGACATCGTTTTAGAGTTACTTGGGCTATATGTATGTTTTCAAAAGGTTTTTGAAACAAAACCCATGTATTGTTTTCTTGGATCCCTTAAAAGGAAGAGTTTTCAAAATAAAAATATATTTTGAAGATGGATTAATAAATGAAGTTATAATTAAGTTAAATTTAATAAGGAGAATTAATAAACTTTGTTTATTTAAAACTAGGTCTTTTGATTTTAACATCTAGGATTTAAAGAATTATTTGATGTTATTAGGCCGGCCAATAGACATTTTTACCATAGAAGTGTCTAAGAAAAAGCTGAATTAAAAATCAGATGTTTGAATATACTCTTAGGACGTAGAAGAGTATTTCACAAGTTAATTAAATTTAAAAATTGATTCTTATGAAGCATGGTGGGAGGGTAGAAAGTAGGTAGATAGTAAGAATCGTTAGATCAGAACGTAGCTTGTATGAAGATCATTTCTCCTTTTCACATAGTTCACAATCCTAGATTCGAGTATATGACTAGAGGTGTTTTACACCATTCCGAATAAGAATATATCACTCGATATTTGACGGCATGGGTTGGTGAGGATTCTTACGTGGGATCAAAAGTTGTCTATCATAGTTTATAGCTGTGCAAGGAGAACAGAGGTTTCTAATTAAGAGGCCTGATCAAAGTCCGCACTAGGAAGTCGGGTGAGCGATACTGTTCAGAAGTGAAGTTATGTGTTCGAGTGAATGATCAAAATAAGATTTTACATAGGAATGATCTATGTACATCACAAGGATTGATGAATAGTTTAAGTGTTTTTAGGAATTAGGGTTGTGGTACAATTTCGGGGACGAAATTCTTTTAAAAGGGGGAGAGTGTAATGGCCTGGAATTTTACCACCTTGATTTGGCAAATATTTAATTAATTATAAATATTCAAGTAATAGGTTTTATAAATTAAAAATAATATGACTCTTTTAAATAATAACAAATGATGGTAAAAATAGATTTGTAACAACCCAGGATTTTACCACTTTGAAATAGGCTATTTAAATATATTTTAAATAATCAGTAAACGGATTTTTATTAGCAAATAAACCTATTTTAGTTATTTAGTAATGATGATAAAATAGTTTTCAAAATTTTATTACTAATATATATAGTTCAAATAAAAATAGAAAATGTGGCCGAAGAACATTTACCGAAAATTCGACTTTTCGACACCCAAAAGTCGTTGGAACGTTATGAAAACCTGCTGCAACATGAACACATTTATATATGACAGGATTGGTAATAAGAAAACACTCTTATTTACATACTAACACATATTTAATTAAGCATAAGCATGGATGTGACAAATTATGTTATAAAAGGCATATATACATATAAACACACTTATATGTACACAAATCACTTCCATATCTTTAGTAGACACACATGGATGCTCTAGCATGATTCAAGGCATGAAAAGTGGAGGGGAGGACGTTTCTAGGGTAGTAGCAGCATGGTGGTAGTCATGTGCATGCATGTATGTATTATTTTATTAAGTTACTTTACATATTTTAATAAATTCCTAAGCCTATAAATACCCCTCTCATTCCTTTATCCTCTTCTTTGTTTTCATTTACATTATCATGTCAAAACCCTCTTCTTATCTTCATGTATTTCCATGACTTCTACCTTTAAATTCCTAAGAGAAAAAGTTAGTAAAACATTTGAAAACATAACTTAAATCACTCTGTTTCAATTCCTAAACTCTTCTCTTCATAAAGCAACCACACATCTCCCCAAAACATCCAAGGCCAAGCCCAATAACAGCCCAAGCTGAGGCACTTCAATCCCTCCAAGCCCACTAAGGTCCATATATTCTAGGCTAGGTGCAAGCTTTAGGTCTAGTGCAAGTTCGGTGGAAGTTAGGCTTGGTTTCGGTTCACTTTGGTGAGTAAGGTTAATGCTTTTTAAACAGTTAGTTAACTTTATTAAAGTTAGAAAATTTATGATGTATATTAGTGTATGAATGTTATATATGATGTGTGCTTGATTGTATGATGATTTGGTGAAAATTGTGTACGCCGAAGTTTGAGTAGGCAAGAAAGTCTCTATCTTGTATTTTGGGAAAAACGTTAGGGATTGTGGAAAAAAAATATTGGTTATGTCAGTGTTACGATGTATGTTGTGGTATGGCGTTTGAAATGAGTTATTTGTCGCATATGGGTTCATGACATGAAGTTAGCGATTCGCTAACAAAAAGCTACGTAGAAATCTGCTTTTTGTCGAAAGTTTGATTTTTGTTTCAAAGTGAAAAGTTTTCATGTTTAAAACTTTGGTTTGGTTTTCAAAATTTTATTTTCATGTTTTAAAGAGGACAAGAGTTGAAAAGGGAAGTTTTAAAAGTTAGAAATGGTAAAATTTCAAGTTTAGAAATTACGAGTCCGTATAGTGATAATCGTTATACGTGTAGTTCGAAAAATCTAACTATTTTTCTCATCTAAACTTGTTTTAACTTAAAATCTTTTTAGAAAATGTTTTCTCACTTTAATTTAGTAATTAGAGAACAATTATTTATTTATTTAATTATTAATTAATTAATTAAGGTAATTAGCATTTTATCATTTGTTAATAATGGTTTATAAACTTAATCAATTAAGTTAATCATGATTTGTTACTTAATTATAGTAAATTATTATCTAATTTTTAATTAAGGATTAATTAATTTTTTATTTAATTATTTATTTAAGATAATTTTTAATTAATTATTATATTAAAAGAGGTTTTTATTTAATTAATCTTTGATTAAAGTTAACTATTTTTTAATAAGGTTTAATTACCTTTAATTAGAGTTAATTACTATTTAACAAGGATTTCGATTTCAAGTAAAAGAGATTTTATGAATGAAATGGATTTGATTAAAAAGGATTTATCGAAAGAAGTATAAAAAGAATTTGAGATTTAGGTTTCTCTAAACTAACCGTTTAAAAACGGTGGTACGGAACATCCGTTCCACACTTAACACCGACGGAATAGTGTTTAGGGTTGTCTTTACCTCAAATTTAAACAATATTTGTTTAACCCTTTTTAACATGATTTGGAAGTAAGAAGTTATTCACAAATGTTTTGTGTAATACTTATGTCTGAGATATAAGTATATGAATGTCTTAGACAAGTGTTTTGAAAAGAAATTTATTAAATAAAGATTTATTTTGAGGCTTAGTGGCTGCTATGGATAAATAAATGTCAAAAGGAATTAGTTGTTGTGTGTTTATTTGATAGTTAAATAACCGACTATCAAATATGGAACCAAAACGTAACTTTAGAAATATCGAGGAGAAACACGTGATTTATATGGCACAGTCATCTCTGTTGGTGTTGTATTGTGCATATAAATCTCGTTTCGATCTCCTAGGACAAATGATAAGGATATCCGTCCACTAACGGTTAGGAGGTGATCTTTTCTCTTATCTTTGAATGTTTATTTCCTAATGAACCGAGGTTGAGTTTACTGGAAATTATCGAAAGTTGTTTCGAAAAGACTAGGATCAGATATGTTATCCAAAAAACACTTCGTTCCAACTTAAGCATTTCGAAGTGAAGACATCTTGAAGATGAAGGAATTGAAGTTGGAGCTCTCAAGTGTTTCGTTCAATTCCAGAACAAACTTGTATGGATGAATATTGGCATTGCATTTTTGCCTGGAGGGCAGTGTTTGCATTCCAATTGGGAAATGCTAGATAAAGGTAAAACGTAGCCTCAAGCTTTATCAACCTGGAAATGACAAAAATCGGGCATGGAGCAGGGCCAAGTGGGTCGCTCCCATCAGGGTATGGTCATTCCAAATCTTGATCGATTACTATCTACTCATGTATGCTTCGGGGCCCTAATGAAGGGATGATCATATTCGATACTACTAGTCAAGTGGTAGGCCAGTCCTGTGTGGTAGGGGTATAAGATGTTCTTATCAAACCACAGTGCATTTTATCTATAGGTGCAACATCGGAAGGTAGTTCCTTAGCTTGTCATAGTATGGAATCCAATCTCCAATACGTGCCTTTACGGTTTTGATTGTAGAACCTAGTATGCTGGAATTTAATTAATGTAACAATTTTGGCAATGATTAATAATTATTTGTACTCTAGACACTATTATAATATCAATGGATTTTCTATAGAAAATGTTTTGGTTATCGTAATGTAAGAACCCATCCGTGTTGATGTGCGGCGTGGTCTTACGAGATATCTTTGATTTAAAGGTTTTTATAAAGTTAAAGACTTATGCTTTACTCACACCAGACCTATGTCTGACCTGGCATTTATTTTCCTTTCCTAAACTCTTGGGTGCTCAAATTTGAATGGGCAGCCAAGTAGTTTAGGTTTTTACGCAAATTTATTTGGAGGAGCTTGGAGTAGGTGGCTTCATCGATAACTAGTTATTTTTCTTGTTTCCATTGTATTATATGTATATTGTATCTGTTAGGTAGGGATAGGCTGTTATAACTGTCCTAGGGTAGAATTTGTATTAGTATGACTCTGATGTAATATTTTTTTGAAATGACTTTGTAAAATATTATGTTGAGTAATATATATTATTCCATTGCATTGTGAGATTCTGTGTTGTTTAGTTTCTTCTACTCTATCTTTCTTTCTTTCACCCCTAATGACCCATTTTTTAGATGACTAAATGATTGGCACACGATAATACTGAGGATGTATTAAGTGTCATCTTTGGTAGTAAGAAAGGCAGATCGTTACACTCAAAAGAAAAGTATATTTATAATGTTAAAAGGTTGCAATGAAAAGTTATAACCATTAGTAAAAAGTATATCCATTAAAAGATTTGCAGCCTTTGGGAAGAAGAAGACTCTTCATTCAAATTTTTGGCTGTTACAGCTGACTAGATGACTGAATTTTAATTCAGACGTCTGAATCATTGTAAATTTGAAAAGATACTTCTCTGTTTTGAAAGTGGCCCATTTTTAGACGTCTGAATACTTTAATCAGACATCTGAGACTATGATCAGATGTCTGTTAGAATATTTAAACGTCTGATAATCAATAAAAACAATAAATATTAGGATATTCAGACGTATAAGGCTTTTATTCAGATGTTTGAATATTCAGTCGGATGTCTAAAAATTTGTTTTAGATGTCTTAATTTAGTATTTTTGTAACCGATAATAACTTAAAAAGCATATAATTCAAACGTTTTAAAAATTTAGCTGACTATTTGAAAATTTTTAGACATGAATTTTTCTTTTCAAAACTTTTGCTAGGTATAAAATCAAATATTTAAAATATTTTTCTAAGTAAAAATCAAATAGCTGACTATCCGTCGATCCTTTTGTGTCTTGCCTCTATGAATCTTATCTCAAGTAATGAAAAATTCTTCACATATATATATATATATATTTGTATAGGTATCATCAATCAAAATACAGAGAGGTAGGATCTAACATTCTCCTCCTTTGACGATGAGAACTATATACTTAAAAAATTATGAGACATACATCTATACACATAAACAATACTCCCCCTATCGATATGGCCGCTTTTTCTCCCCTTTTGTCATCAAAAAACAAATAAATATGAGAAAAACAAAAAATATTATATATATATATATATTCATAGGAACAAACAAAACAAGTGCAACAACATAATGTTTCACATTAAACAAAATCAATCACAATTGCATAGCTATAATGTTTTACCAACCAAACAACCATGAAAGCGAGACCAAATGTTGTACGACCCAAACACAAAGAACATAAGTGCAAGACCAACATAGTTTTTTTACAAACCAAACATAGACGAAGTTGAATGTTGGAAATTGCAAGACGAACATGCAAGATTCCAAGCCAAGCATTTTGAGAGGTGGAATGTCGAGATATTCAAGATGAGAGCCTCCAATTTCCTCCTTTGCATTAACTTCCTTACTTGTCTCCCAATGAAGATGATTGAAGGGTACCACTAAGCTACTTCCAAATCTTGCCTATAAACGACATCATTACATCCATATTTTTCTCTATCTTGCCCATTCTAGAACTAAAAGTCCTCATGCTCCCACTCATCCTTTTATCTAATTTTATTAGATTTTTGATGTAATTACTTAGGCTTTATAAGTTTTCTTCCACTCTCCTTCATTTTCATCCAATTATACTTCTCCAACTGGAGAATCACCTCATTACCTTCTTCATGGCCCACTTCCTCGATTTCATTAGCAAGTTCCTTTCCTTTGTCGGATCGAGAGATTGATTCTACCATGAGTTCATTAGAGTTTTTTTCGAATAAATTTCATATGGCTCATAGGTTTGAGGTCTTTTGGAAAATGCGTCGAACTTGAATACTTCTTCTCAGAATACTTAATTATGCTGAAGTATTTCCAGAAACCTTGAATCCTTTGAGATTTTACTGGACACATGATGTAGGGACTGTAAAAAATAGTTTGTTGCCCTTGCTTGAAATAAAATATAATTTTATGATAAATAAAGGTCACCCAATTAACTTGAATGTTTCCACAAATAGCGTACAAAGCTTGATAATCAATATCATATACTAACTCATGACTCCCCATCCTTAGAATCAAGGTATTGATTATCATTTTCTCTAGAAGTCTAGCCTTAGGCCTTAATTCTTTTGAAGCTTTGTTAACCAAAATAGTATTGTTATTCCAAATATGATGGTTAATTTCTCTTATTTCCATCCATTGAAATCTACATCCTATATATCAATTACCTCATGACAACAATTCAAAATCCATTCAAACTCAGTTTCGTGAAATTTTAGAATATTTCCATAAACAGTTGCCCAAATCCAACCCGATTCATCATTTAATTTAATACTCTTAACATTGAGATTTGACATAAAAAGTTGAATAACCAAATTATCATTTCAACGTTATTATTATCAAAATCAGTTAGTGTAGTAATTTTAGCTCTCTCGGTTAAATTCCTAAGCCGGTAAGAGGGGAAATCTTTAAGTTTATAGAAAGTACCCATATTGATTTTCCTTTTACCAAAGATCTTTAAATCTACCAGTTCTCTCGACATCGTAATGAAGCCATTCACGACGTTGTCATTGTGTAATGGTGTAGCTTTCTGCCTCCTCTATTGTTCTCTTCTTTTTGGGTGCTCTCGATGGAATAATTTATAGAAAATGTTGAAGATCTAGGTGAGATTTCTAAACAGTGGAAGAATAAGGGCTTGGAGTGAAAGATTGAGGCTTTGAATTAGAATTTAGGGTTAGGGATTTGGGTTTTTTGTTTTTGAAAGTTAAAGGCCAAAATAGAGTGAGGGGAAGAGATAAAGTCGATTTGAAAAGTGGTAGGTGTAACGACCTGCCTTTTCGACCATCAAAAGTCGACACCAAATACATCCCTAGTATGTAAATGTCGAACATCGAATTACCAAAAAGGCAAATTGTTAGGGCAAAATAAAAAGAAAAGAACAGAGAATAGGGAAATCATGATCCCATAGCGGAATTGACAACATATAATACAACAAAGACAGTAAAAACTATTACTCCAAAATATAGAGTACATCAGAGTTAAAAATAAACTTTATCAGCTGGACGGTTATAAAATTCCGACCTTACTATTGCTAATAGGTATACAATATAATACAGCGGAAAATAAAACACTATGATAGGTGAACATCTAGCTCTTCTCCAATAACTCCATACCACCAAAGCCAACCTGGGAAAAACTCGGTCTGACCAGGGAATTATAATAAAATAACTCCCGGGTCAAACTGGAAAACTAGCATGAGAAAACTCAAGTAACATGATGAACATAAAAAAATTCTATGAGACCACACCGCTAATGCAGAACAGGTTTTTACCTCACAAGAATAATATCCATAAATGAAGAAATGGAAAACAAGTCAGAACAACAATCCAATCAAGAAAGAATGGAAATAAACAACACAAACAATCCAAATAAAAAGGGTGGGTACTAGTAAGAACAAATCCCCATACTGAATGAATAAGAATAAACAATATCAAATTCCAAACTTGAAAAAAATGGCCACAAATAGTTGAACATAAAGAAGAGAACAAGACAGTTCTCCATGTAGTTAAGGAACAGCTCAAAGATTTGAATTAAATAAGGAAGGGGGGAATTTTTCTACAAATGACTAGGATGGTGCGCCCCCGTTACCCGCTCTTTGGTTTTAATCATTTCCAACAAAGGATAGCAACACTCGAATGAGAACAAATCATCTTGGATTGACTTAACACAAAAGATGAAAAGATCAATTCCAAGGTTTAAGATAGAAAAAGGAAAATGAATTTATCCAACATAACTAGGAGGGTGCTCCCCCCTACACCGAAAATATACCTCTAGATAAAATATACTTGAAAGTCCACGCCAAACATGCAACACTCTCAGGAACTTCGAACCTAGACCCCGTTACATCCACAAGCATCCGAATATACTCACGTCAACACATTCATGCTATCGACTTCTCTAAGTGAATGTGAATATACCCTAATGGGTGCTACCTACATGGCTTGGCTCCCACTCGCTCGTTTTACACTGTGTTGAATGACAACGCTCAAAATGAGCGATAAATCATCTTGGAGTGACAAAGCGCAACAATGACTATGAGGGTGCGCCCCTCTTACCCGCTCTTTGGTTTTAGTCATTTTAGACAAAGGATAACAAAGTTCAAATAGAGCAACACATCATCTTAGAGTAATGAAATATAAATAATATAGCGGAATCGAAATCGATAATTGACAAATCAACTATCGAAAATAAAAATTGGTTTATGTATGGGAATTAAATCGCATATACTTACCGCTAATAAATGAATCAAACTTTTACAACATTTGATCTACACTTGGGATTGATTTTCAATGTTCAAATATTTGTAAAATACATTAAAAACACTCTTTGAAATATATTTTTTAGAAAGGGCAAATTATAATACTAAGTAATTAAAACAAGGGTCAGAAACAAATGTCATTAAAACATTATTTACTATAAACTCAAAACAATTTACACTTAGCTTTATTTTTAAACAGTTTCTATTAAAAGTTTTTTCCATTTATAAACCAGCCTTTATAAATTTAAACAATACTTATTATCCTAAAAGATAATAAATCAATTTAAATACCTTTTATAAATTTAAAACAATGTTAATTTGTCCAAAAGGATAATTTATATACAACTTTATAATCTTTGTAATAAAGTAGTTGATTATCTTTAAACACTTTTGGTCAAATTAATTAATTAACTTTAAAACATTTTTATTAAATCAATTAATTAATTTTAAAACACTTTTTATTAAATCAATTGATTTATTTTAAACTCTTTATTAAATTGTTTGATTAACTTTTAAAAACACCATTAAATAAAATCATTAGTTAAATCCAAATAACTAAATGGATTAATTACGTTCAAACATCGTTAATTAGAATTAGCAGTTACATCCAAATATCAATAATTGAAATGATTAATTAAATTCAATCATCATTAATTAAAATGATTAGCTAAATTTAAGACATCATTAATTAAAATGATTAATTAAACTCAAATATCATTAATTAAAATGATTAATTAAATCCAAACATCACTAATTAAAACGATTGATTAAATTCAAATATCATTAATCAAAATGATTAATGAATTATAAATATCTATTTTTTAAAATACAAGCTCAAGTTCCACACACGAGGGTTTAGGGAGATGATATTCAATAAGTGACAATATAGCAAAAAATCGTTATAACGACACTTAAACAATTCAAATAGACCATCATAATTATTTGAACAAAACATCAATATAAGTAATAAAAGAATATAAATAAGATGCAAATAACAGTAAATAAATAAATAATGGCGAGAAATCCTTTTGGATCTCTCTACAAAGGTCGCCTATAAATCATATATCTGTATGTTTATTTTCGAAGTGTTCCATAGCGACCTGTTCGCTATGATAACACTCTGACTGCTTCTTTTTGTCCCCTGCAACAAAGTGGTTATTTATGCCATCCACTACTAGACGGGAACAAACAATAATATATAGTTATATGATTTTCTAAAATGGGAATCCAATCCAAATAATCAACCAAACAACAATACAAATTAATACAAGCAGGCAGTAAATAGTTTTTATCTTCTATATAATATACCGATTAATCGAAAATCGAACCATCAGGATTAGAAGAAGAAGGAGGTAGAAGAAAAGAAAACAACCCAACAGAATCTCACATCGCAGCGGAATAAAATATAATAGATAATAACTGATCTTTACAGAAAGAAACTATATCTGTTTATACATACATCATCAGAATACAACATCAGAGTACAATACAATCAACATCACAATCCAGGACAATTATAATAACTTGTCCTCACAAGATGATTATGCCACTTATGATACACAGCGGAATACAACAAATACGGGTGAGACGTCTCGCCATCCAGCTCGTCTCCTGAGCTCCACAGCATCATATCCTGTATCTGTAATACTCGGTCTGACCCGAGCATTATAATGAAATAACACCCGAGTCAGTCTGGAATACCAGCGTGAGAAAAATACATCCAAACTGATTATTAAAGTTTCAAAATCCTTTGAAAATCAAAAAGCATCTCGTAAGACCACGCCACAAATAAACATGTCGGGTTTTTACCTTACGATAGCCAAAAACACTTTTTTATCAAATTCGTCTGATATTTTAATAGTGTCTAGATACAAATACTTATTCAAAACAGCTGAAATTGTTACATGATTAAATTCCAGCATACTAGCCACAAAGTGGGTTCTATAAACAAAAACCGTAAATGCACGTAGGGAGAATGGATTTCCAACTAATGACTAGGCACTGGGGTACCACCTGTCATAGTACCTGGTCTAGATCAGCGTACCGAGGATCCACCCTAAATCCCCTGCAACACAAGACCAAACTACCCCTTACTGGATAGTCCGAGTAAGATCACCCCGCGGTTGGGATCAGCAGCCGCCCACACAGCCGAAATAAAAAGGAACATCTAGACAGGGATGACCTCACCCTAATGGTCGCGACCCACTTAGCCTTGCTGCATAACCCCTGATTTCCAGTCATTCCCAGTTGATGAGGCTCGAGGCTAAGCGTTTACTTTAAGAACATTTCACTTAGAATGCTCATCGTCCCCCTGACGATGTTCTGAAAGCATTCATCCATACAAGTCCGTTCCGAGTTCGAACAAAACCGAAGGCACTACTCCTACTACATCCATTTTGGAATCACCCTCAGGATTAGTAGCGATTAGCCCTTGCACTTCCCTGCTCCATCTTCGACTCCAAGCTCTTGTCTTCATCATGAAAACGTACTCGTAGGATCGAAGTAGTTTTCGGATCACAAATCCGATCCCGGTCTCTTCGAAACAATCAGCGCATTAGCCAATATTGATAGTCGGTTATTTAACTATCAATTAACATTCACAAACAACCATCAAACAATAAATAATTACCCAAATTATTTATTAATCTCAAAATATCTTCGCAAGATATATTTTCCTTTTCAGCCCTTTTTGAAAACTGTTTTCAAAACCACACTCTTCTCATGGAATAAATTACCATATATTTATTTCCACTGAAAACACCAAGTACAAATACCTTAGATTTTAAACCGATTAAATCACTTTATTCTAAAATTTACCTTAAATATTTAAATACCATAATTGCTTTAATAAATATCTACATTCCTTAAAAATAATTAAAGATAATAATTTTTCTAAAATATTCTAGAAACACATTTTTAAACTTCTAGTTATACTTCGAAAGCTCTTCTTCGAAAACATACTTAGTTTTCCAGGATAATACACTTTCCATATTTTAAAAATAATCTCACTATTACTTTTAAAACAATTTGCACCTTCTTATAGAAATTCCCACCGGAAATCTATACTTCTAAATTTATTCTCCGATAAATATTCCACTTCATTTATAAACCCGGTTTATAAATTCTCATTCCTCATTTCCTTAAATTCATTACTTCAAAATTCTTTTCGTTTCCTTTAGCCCCAATTCATTTTACTAATATTATAAAATACCAGATTATAATCACAGCATAACAAAATTCCAAATCAATCTATCACAGGATATCAATGAAATAAATACAGATTATGAATATAATTTCTATATTGTGAGGAATCCAGTTGGATCCCTCCAATCTGTTTCCCTGCATCCACAGATGTTAGCACAATAGCAAATATCAATCCAGACTGATATTAATATTCATATTCAACCAATCACACAATTATTTAAATATTAACTATTTAAATCAGCTAGAATTCCAGATGTGAGTGAGATTAACTCACCTTGAATTCCGACAAGCGTTTCAATTTTAAATTAAATCGAGCCCGTTTGATTTAATCTAAAATTCACGCTTGCTCCAAACGCCTCCGGATCTGCTGCAGCGCGTAGATCGCGTCGCTGCGATTCCGGCGCTTCTTATTTCATTGAATTCTGACAATGTATGAACGATATAGTTGTTTAAAGTTTGAATATAATTAATTAAACAAATTTCTTTTCATTTCAATTTATTTTTACCATACTAAATCCTGGCCGTATGTTCGAATAGAGAAAACCCGGCCGCTGAAACTCCATCTTCTCGTTCGCTACTCCTTGTTGCTCGTGCCCAACCATCGTTAAACGAAATCCACCGTCGCGCCTACCTCCGACCATCGGAGTTCGATCCATGGTCCCCGCACTGAAGCTCCCCACGCAACACACCACCGGCCCAAATCCGACCTCCCCTAGCTTCGTCGATGACCGGCAATTCGTGCATGAACGCACGATCTTCAAGTCAAAATTCTGGCGAATCTACTTCTCCTCCAATGATCTTGACCGTTGGATTTCTAGAGCTTGTCGAGCTCTATCATTTCCTAGTTGAATTTTTTTGATAAAAGCGAGCGGATGGAGAGAAAATAGGAGAAGAAAGTGAGAGTCTCTCGACCATTAAAATTTTATAAGCGGCGACCACTGAAAGGAAACTAGGGTTTCTCTCTTTGCACGTGAATATATATAGATTTATATAATAATTTAATAATAAATTATAAAATTACTTAACTTTTTAAACGAATTCTAATTGAAACGTGCCGACAGGCATTTATAAGGTTTTACCCACATTCCAAACACAATGGAACGTGTTTCGGAGCCCAATTCAATCATATGTGGAAGATAGCTTTTTGAAACGTGCTTAAATATTAAATTTCGATTTTAATTTCAACGCGTTTCTCTCCCGCACGAACAAACGGTAACTCCAAATGTTATAAAATTTGAAATCCGATAATAATTAACTATTACGGATCCAATGAAACTGGTTTTGTTGAATTCCAAGACTGTGCCCCAGAAGGCTATTTTAACTCTTCTATTAATTCGAGCGATTTCCAAAATCGTCGAAATCATTTAAAATTTCACTTTTAAAATTTTACTAACTCAATTATAAATCATATATAACTTACATTCACATTAGACATCATTCTAATTCATCCCGAATCAAAATTTGATTATTTACATTATTATAATATTAAATCCCATTATTAAATTAATATAAAATTCCAAATTTAACTTATCGACTTTTGATTCCATCCAAAAGTCCAACATTAAAATTCAAATCAAACTAGACTCAAAATAAATCTTAGAAACCATTTTCATAACCATTTACATCCAGATTCACAAATTATCCCAATTTCAAATATTTAATTATTATTATTCAAACCCAATTGAATTGTCATATTCGAAATTTTAACTAATTATATTGATTTAACCAAAAACTTCTTATTTCAATTCAAATTAAAATTCACATTCAACATTTAAAATGAATTAAATGTTCAAAATCTAACGACCAAAATTCCGGGTCGTTACATTCCCCCCCCCTTATAAAAATTTCGTCCCCGAAATTTGTTAAGGTAGAAAAATGCTACTAAACTCATTTACTTACCCCAAAGTTACTTAGTTAAAAACTTACATTCACTTCACCAAAACTCTTAGCTCAATTCCAAAACCATTTGCTTATTACTAACTCAAAAGCTTGTTTTCAACATCATTCCAAAACAACTTTCCTAGTTAACCAAAATTTTCAAAACCCCCAAAAAATTTCTAACTCCCACAATTTTTGACAGCGTCTCCTTTGTACGGAGATCGATTTACAATATCACAATAGATATAAATATGTATACATCGACCCACACGGTCGGAAAACAAAATATTTCACAATATATATATATATATCATTTTCAAATTTTATTGCATAGGCGTACCTTAGATTAGCATTTTAAAAGCAAGCGGCTAATATATTTTGCATTTACGCGCTCCAACTCAATCGATTGCCTCTCGCACCTGTACTTACTCAAACAAGCACATGAGTTTTCAATAATATGAAATTTTAACAACCTTCTATTCATTAATCTAAACCAAACACATCAGTTACATAACCAAACAACAAATTTCATAATTCTACAAGTAGTCCATCTTTATAAGCAACCACAAGGTTTCAACACTATTTAAATTCCTAACAAATCCAACTTCATTTTTGATTCACTCAAATGATTTACATTCAAGTTTACTACATACAATTCATATTTGTACCACTTAATCTCATATTCACAACAATTTGGTTTATATGCCTTACTTACATAAATTTACTTCTATTCAGTTCCAAATTGGTTAATTTGCATCACATCCTAATTCACTTTCATTTCTATGCAAATCCACTTAATTAAATTCCAACCCATTCCAATATATTCAAAAACCAACTTTATGTGCTTCCTTAAATTCACTTGCTTTCTTTTATGTCCAACGACAAATTTCTATGCACATTTTGATATTGTTCATGCAAATAACCACGACTTAAGCTTAAAGTCATTTTAAATTAATTCCAACTCAAATTATATTAATTTTATTCCATCTTACATTGTTCACAATCCAAACATTCTTGTTTCATCACAATTATTAAATCAAATCTCTATTCTTACATTTCATTTTCATTATCCTTACAGGTTTATTTAAGTCCATTACATAAACTCGAAAACAACCATTTCAAAATTTTATTAAGTTATCTCAACTCTATTACATCCCATTACCCTTTTTATTTAATTTAGCTTACGCTAAATTCATTTTTAAACAATTCCTTTGGATTTAGTTGAGTGAGCATTTACTTCATTCAGTATCATTTATAACACAACTGAATTTTGATCTCAATTTAATCCAAATTCAACTCAATTTCTTTTAATTTAAATTAAATCCAATTCGATCCAATTTTATTCCTCCATTCAATTTAAATTTTGAATTCACCATACCATTCAATCATTTCCCACTTATGAACTATAATTCATTTTTTATTATTCATAAGTTTCCCAACTTATTTACTTAAAATCTTATATTACTCACTTGAGTCCATTTACATCTTATATCCATAATTCTGGGTTATTTATTCCACTTAAGGACTTAAGTGTATTCATCCCATTCAATAATTGTAACTTATACTTATACAATTATTCTACCTTTCCACTTAATATCCAATTCAATCAAATTTTAGCTTTATTTAACTTATCTTAAGTTAAATTCCAATATACCTTATTCACTTTGATTTACTCAAGTTAAATTTTAATTTCAAGATTAAAATTTCATTTTTCTTTCTTATTTAAATCAACTTCACTTAAAAAGTTCAATAGTTGATTCATTTTAACGTTCACATTTTTATTTTTAAATAGAATTCCCAGAATCCAATTTCCCGGCCTTATTTCAAAACCATTTTGAAATAATAATCAACACATACCCACTTGGTATATCAAATCAAATCTCCGGATTCCAAACACTTGTTTTTACCAAAACAAATTTCCCTTTGAAATTTCTAAAACAACTTGTATACCCGACAAGTCCAAACAAATATCATAACCAATCACCACGGTAGCAATCCATCACTTAGAAACTCGAAAATGAATTCTGATGATGTGGCCATCATCACCAGGATTATTTTCCAGCGACTAAAGTGAGTTCAGTGCTTCTTTACTTCCACAATTCCATTTCAAAACAATTTCCATTCCAAAAATATTTCCCAAAATAATACTCCATTATTTCCCTCGAACACTTTGGAAAACATTTCAAATTAAAGAATTTAAAGAATTCTGAATCGTGGATACATATAAACATTCCCAATATTTTAAATTTCCAAACCTTTTTGTTTAAATTCATTTAAAACACCTTTCAAAATTTCCGGGATTTAAATTCTGGTTTAAATCAAGTTTTAGTTATACTTCTTTTGGATAAGTCATACTTATAGAATTTTATTTGGTTACAAACCGTTTCAAATTTATATTCTTATTTGATTACAATATTAACAACCAAACATCCCAATATATATAATAATTTCAGAAATTTATTAATTTTATATCAAAATATAATTTTGGGTGAAATTATTTCATTCACCCACTTTAAAAACAATACTATGTCAATTTATCAGGTTTAAGAGTTTAGAAACCCCTATCGATTACGGTTGTACTTCCCGTATCGACCAGAATTCATAAACACTCAACCGATAAGTCAACACAGTATCAAAACAGTTTTTGTATTCGCTAACAAGTACGCGCTCATATCTATTATTACACTCAACTCATTCTAGAGTACTATTGACTCTATTTCTAATGAGTAATTTCCTCCGCCAAAGCCTAGGCTATCGCTAACCTAAGCTTTGATACCAACTGTGATGACCTGATTTTTCATACCCGAAAAATTGAACCATCAGGATTAGAAGAAGAAGGAGGTAGAAGAAAAGAAAACAACCCAACAGAATCTCACATCGTAGTGGAATAAAATATAATAGATAATAACTGATCTTTACAGAAAAAAACTATATCTGTTTATACATACATCATCAGAATACAACATCAAAGTACAATACAATCAACATCACAATTCAGGACAGTTATAATAACTTGTCCTCACAAGATGACTATACCACTTATGATACACAGCGGAATACAACAAATACGGGTGATACATCTCGCTATCCAGCTCGTCTCCAGAGCTCCACTGCATCCTATACTGTATCTGTAATACTCGGTCTGACCCGAGCATTATAATGAAATAACACCCGAGTCAGTCTGGAATACCAGCGTGAGAAAAATACATCCAAACTGATTATTAAAGTTTCAAAATCCGTTGATAATCAAAAAGCATCTCGTAAGACCACGCCACAAATAAACATGTCGGGTTTTTACCTTACGATAGCCAAAAACACTTTTTATCAAATCCGTCTGATATTATAATAGTGTCTAGATACAAATACTTATTCAAAATAGCTGAAATTGTTACATGATTAAATTCCAGCAAACTAGCCACAAAGTGGGTTCTACAAACAAAAACCGTAAATGCACGTAGGGAGAATGGATTTCCAACTAATGACTAGGCACTGGGGTACCACCTGTCACAGTACCTGGTCTAGATCAGCGTACCGAGGATCCACCCTAAATCCCCTGCAACACAAGACCGGACTACCCCTTACTGGATAGTCCGAGTAAGATCACCCCGCGGTTGGGATCAGCAACCGCCCACACAGCCAAAATAAAAAGGAACATCTAGACAGGGATGACCTCACCCTAATAGGCACGACCCACTTAGCCTTGCTGCATAACCCCTGATTTTCAGTCATTCCTGGTTGATGAGGCTCGAGGCTAAGCGTTACCTTTAAGAACATTTCACTTAGAATGCCCATCGTCCCTCTGACGATGTTCTGAAAGCATTCATCCATACAAGTCTGTTCCAGGTTCGAACGGAACCGAAGGCACTACTCCTACTACATCCATTTTGGAATCACCCTAAGGATTAGTAGCGATTAGCCCTTGCACTTCCCTGCTCCATCTTCGACTCCAAGCTCTTGTCTTCATCATGAAAACGTACTCGTAGGATCGAAGTAGTTTTCGGATCACAAATCCGATCCCGGTCTCTTCGAAACAATCAGCGCATTAGCCAATATTGATAGTCGGTTATTTAACTATCAATTAACATTCACAAACAACCATCAAACAATAAATAATTACCCAAATTATTTATTAATCTCAAAATATCTTCGCAAGGTATATTTTCCTTTTCAGCCCTTTTTGAAAACTGTTTTCAAAACCACACTCTTCTCATGGAATAAATTACCATATATTTATTTCCACTGAAAACACCAAGTACAAATACCTTAGATTTTAAACCGATTAAATCACTTTATTCTAAAATTTACCTTAAATATTTAAATACCATAATTGCTTTAATAAATATCTACATTCCTTAAAAATAATTAAAGATAATAATTTTTCTAAAATATTCTAGAAACACATTTTTAAACTTCTAGTTATACTTCGAAAGCTCTTCTTCGAAAACATACTTAGTTTTCCAGGATAATACACTTTCCATATTTTAAAAATAATCTCACTATTACTTTTAAAACAATTTGCACCTTCTTATAAAAATTCCCACCGGAAATCTATACTTCTAAATTTATTCTCCGATAAATATTCCACTTCATTTATAAACCCAGTTTATAAATTCTCATTCCTCATTTCCTTAAATTCATTACTTCAAAATTCTTTTCGTTTCCCTTAAACCCCAATTCATTTTACTAATATTATAAAATACCAGATTATAATCACAGCATAACAAAATTACAAATCAATCTATCACAGGATATCAATGAAATAAATCACAGATTATGAATATAATTTCTATATTGTGAGGAATCCAATTGGATCCCTCCAATCTGTTTCCCTGCATCCACAGATGTTAGCACAATAGCAAATATCAATCCAGACTGATATTAATATTCATATTCAACCAATCACACAATTATTTAAATATTAACTATTTAAATCAGCTAGAATTCCAGATGTGAGTGAGATTAACTCACCTTGAATTACGACGAGCGTTTCAATTTTAAATTAAATCGACCCTGTTTGATTTAATCTAAAATTCACGCTTGCTCCAAACGCCTCCGGATCTGCTGCAGCGTGTAGATCGCGTCGCTGCGATTCCGGCGCTTCTTATTTCATTGAATTCTGACAATGTATGAACGATATAGTTGTTTAAAGTTTGAATATAATTAATTAAACAAATTTCTTTTCATTTCAATTTATTTTTACCATACTAAATCCTGGCCGTATGTTTGAATAGAGAAAACCCGGCCGCTGAAACTCCATCTTCTCGTTCGCTACTCCTTGTTGCTCGTGCCCAACCATCGTTAAACGAAATCCACCGTCGCGCCTACCTCCGACCATCGGAGTTCGATCCATGGTCCCCGCACTGAAGCTCCCCACGCCACGCACCACCGGCCCAAATCCGACCTCCCCTAGCTTCGTCGATGACCGGCAATTCGTGCATGAACGCGCGATCTTCAAGTCAAAATTCTGGCGAATCTACTTCTCCTCCAATGATCTTGACTGTTGGATTTCTAGAGCTTGTCGAGCTCTACCATTTCCTAGTTGAATTTTTTTGATAAAAGCGAGCGGATGGAGAGAAAATAGGAGAAGAAAGTGAGAGTCTCTTGGCCATTAAAATTTTATAAGCGGCGGCCACTGAAAGGAAACTAGGGTTTCTCTCTTTGCACATGAATATATATAGATTTATATAATAATTTAATAATAAATTATAAAATTACTTAACTTTTTAAACGAATTCTAATTGAAACGTGCCAACAGGCATTTATAAGGTTTTACCCACATTCCAAACACAATGGAACGTGTTTCGGAGCCCAATTCAATTATGTGGAAGATAGCTTTTTGAAACGAGTTTAAATATTAAATTTCGATTTTAATTTCAACGCGTTTCTCTCCCGCACGAACAAACGGTAACTCCAAACGTTATAAAATTTGAAATCCAATAATAATTAACTATTACGGATCCAATGAAACTGGTTTTGTCGAATTCCGAGACTGTGCCCTAGAAGGCTATTTTAACTCGTCGATTAATTCGAGCGATTTCCAAAATCGTCGAAATCATTTAAAATTTCACTTTTAAAATTTTACTAACTCAATTATAAATCATATAGAACTTACATTCACATTAGACATCATTCTAATTCATCCCGAATCAAAATCTGATTATTTACATTATTATAATATTAAATCCCATTATTAAATTAATATAAAATTCCAAATTTAACTTATCGACTTTTGATTCCATCCAAAAGTCCAACATTAAAATTCAAATCAAACTAGACTCAAAATAAATCTTAGAAACCATTTTCATAACCATTTACATCCAGATTCACAAATTATCCCAATTTCAAATATTTAATTATTATTATTCAAACCCAATTGAATTGTCATATTCAAAATTTTAACTAATTATATTGATTTAACCAAAAACTTCTTATTTCAATTCAAATTAAAATTCACATTCAACATTTAAAATGAATTAAATGTTCAAAATCTAACGACCAAAATTCCGGGTCGTTACA
Source organism: Allium fistulosum (assembly GCA_030737815.1). Classification (NCBI taxonomy): domain Eukaryota; kingdom Viridiplantae; phylum Streptophyta; class Magnoliopsida; order Asparagales; family Amaryllidaceae; genus Allium; species Allium fistulosum. Next base: position 589,932,023 of record CM060905.1, on the reverse strand, counting down.
TTCCCCCCCCCCTTATAAAAATTTCGTCCCCGAAATTTGTTAAGGTAGAAAATGCTACTAAACTCATTTACTTACCCCAAACTTACTTAGTTAAAAACTTACATTCACTTCACCAAAACTCTTAGCTCAATTCCAAAACCATTTGCTTATTACTAACTCAAAAGCTTGTTTTCAACATCATTCAAAACAACTTTCCTAGTTAACCAAAATTTTCAAAACCCCCAAAAAATTTCTAACTCCCAAAATTTTTGGCAGCGTCTCCTTTGTACGGAGATCGATTTACAATATCACAATAGATATAAATATGTATACATCGACCCACACGGTCGGAAAACAAAATATTTCATAATATATATATATCATTTTCAAATTTTATTGCATAGGCGTACCTTAGATTAGCATTTTAAAAGCAAGCGGCTAATATATTTTGCATTTACGCGCTCCAACTCAATCGATTGCCTCTCGCACCTGTACTTACTCAAACAAGCACATGAGTTTTCAATAATATGAAATTTTAACAACCTTCTATTCATTAATCTAAACCAAACACATCAGTTACATAACCAAACAACAAATTTCATAATTCTACAAGTAGTCCATCTTTATAAGCAACCAATCACACAATTATTAATATTCATATTCAACCAATCACACAAGTAGTCCAGACTGATATTAATATTCATATTCAACCAATCACACAATTATTTAAATATTAACTATTTAAATCAGCTAGAATTCCAGATGTGAGTGAGATTTACTCACCTTGAATTCCGATGAGCATTTCAATTTTAAATTAAATCATGCCCGTTTGATTTAATCTATAATTCTCGCTTGCTCCAAACGCCTCCGGATCTGGTGCAGCGCGTAGATCGCGTCGCTGCGATTCCGGCGCTTCTTATTTCGTCGAATTCTAATAATGTATGAACGATATAGTTGTTTAAAGTTTGAATATAATTAATTAAACATATTTCTTTTCATTTTAATTTATTTTTACCATACTAAATCCTGGCCGTATGTTCGAATAGAGAAAACCCGGCCGCTGAAACTCCATCTTCTCGTTCGCTACTCCCTGTTGCTCGAGCCCAACCATCGTTAAACGAAATCCACCGCCGCGCCTACCTCCGACCATTGGAGTTCGATCCATTATCCCCGCACTGAAGCTCCCCACGCCACGCACCACCGGCCCAAATCCGACCTTCCCTAGCTTCGTCGATGACCGGCAATTCGTGCATGAACGCGCGATCTTCAAGTCAAAATTTTGGCGAATCTACTTCTCCTCCAATGATCTTGACCGTTGGATTTCTAGAGCTTGTCGAGCTCTACCATTTCCTAGTTGAATTTTTTTGATAAAAGCGGGCGGATGGAGAGAAAATAGGGGAAGAAAGTGAGAGTCTCTCGGCCATTAAAATTGTATAAGCGGCGGCCACTGAAAGGAAACTAGGGTTTCTCTCTTTGCACGTGAATGTATATAGATTTATATAATAATTTAATAATAAATTCATAAATTACTTAACTTTTTAAATGAATTCCAATTGAAATGTGCTGACAGGCGTTTATAAGGTTTTACCCGCATTCCAAACACAATGGAACGTGTTTCGGAGCCCAATTCAATCATATGTGGAATATAGCTTTCTGAAATGAGTTTAAATATTAAATTTCGATTTTAATTTTAACGTGTTTCTCTCCCGCACGAACAAACGGTAACTCCAAACGTTACAAAATTTGAAATCCGATAATAATTAACTACTACGGACCAAATGGAACTGGTTTAGTCGAATTCCGAGACCGTTTCCCGGAAGGCTATTTTAACTCGTCGATTAATTCGAGCGATTTCCAAAATCGTCGAAATCATTTAAAATTTCACTTTTAAAATTTTTCTAACTCAATTATAAATCATATAGAACTTACATTCACATTAGACATCATTCTGATTCATCCCGAATCAAAATCTGATTATTTACATTTTTATAATATTAAATCCCATTATTAAATTAATATAAAATTCCAAATTTAACTTATCTACTATTGATTCCATCCAAAAGTCCAACATTAAAATTCAAATCAAACTAGACTCAAAATAAATCTTAGAAACCATTTTCATAACCATTTACATCCAGATTCACAAATTATCCCAATTTCAAATATTTAATTATTATTATTCAAACCCAATTGAATTGTCATATTTGAAATTTTAACTAATTATATTGATTTAACCAAAAACTTCTTATTTCAATTCAAATTAAAATTCACATTCAACATTTAAAATGAATTAAATGTTCAAAATCCAACGACCAAAATTCCGGGTCGTTACACTATCGTTTTCGCGTTTAGATTCCGTCTAAAATTAAATTGTATTCGATTTTAGCTTGAAATTCTATAAGCTCCAAAATCCACCAATCCAATTCCATCGCGAAGCTAATGATCCCACGAGTACAACACAACTCACCACGTTCAAATCCGACCTCGTATGAAATTGTTATGACTTAATGAACAAATTGTTGATTAATTAACTAAATAATAAATTAATTAATATTAATTACGTCTTTAACTCCTTAATTCACATTCAAACTAACACAGGTCGCCTCGTATTCAAACTCGATGCCGAGTTACACACGCCCATCACCGCCACTACCTGCCCTTGGCCGCCGCCGCATCGCTATGGAAGAAAGCCCAGACCTCGAGCAACCCAATAACACCAAGCTCGCCTCCCCAAAATGCCTCCACCACCGAGATATTCACCAAAAACCCAATCGTCGTTGAACTCGAATATGCCGCCACCTCAGATGACCATCGACCATTGCGCCGCCTTAAATCGATAGCCCTCGCCTTCCTCGGCACTTCTTCTTAGGGTCGCCCTCCAGAAAATCACCATCGCCACCATAAAACCTAAAAATGTAATCTTCGATCGCCCCAAGATCCACGGCGTTATGCACCTCCAACCTACGATCCAACCGGTCGATGTGCTCAACTCGCCTAGCCATACATTTCTCTAATTAAGACCCTCACCTAAAACAGCCTCGAGAGGCTTTGATTGACGTAGGCCTTTGGATTTAGCTATATGAAAATGGCGGCTATCTTTTATGATTAGGATTTTAGCAAAATGAAAGGGTATGGTCCTTATATAGGCAATCTAACCGGAACTATTCACGCCTTAAAATTTTCGAACTCCAAACGAGGCGTGCTCACTGGCGTTCCTAGCTAATTACCTATATTCTGAACTCAATGGATCTATTATTAGGACATAATTCTGTCATAAATTTTTTATAGCTTTTTAATTAAAATTATATTATAAATTAATTCCTAAAATTAATTGCTACGTGTTTCGAGCTCGCACAATCACACAGTTCGTCCGATCGTTACGGAACTCGATGGCGTACAATAATTTATTATTCCGGATCCAATGGCACTAGTTTCATCAAATCCGAGACAGTGACTCGGAATGATAATTTCACACATTTTAAATATCGTTTTATATTTTTGATCTCATTTATCGATATTTATCCAATCTATTTATTATTGTAAATACAAATTGAATTCATCAATATTATTTATTTATTAAAAGGAGTTAAATAATATAATTAAATACATTTAATTAATATTTAATTCACAATTCAAATATTTAAATGATCATAATGTTTGAATTCAAGTTATAAATTTCCAAAATCCAATGATTTTAATATTTAAAATTAATTAAATATTTAAAATTTAATGATCCAAAATTCTGGGTTGTTGCATTCTCCCCCCTTAAAAGAATTTCATCCCCAAAATTCCCAAGGAAGAAAATATCACCAAACCCCATAAGGTTTAAAACTTATTAACTAAAATGAGTTATTAAACTTATTACTTAATTAACTCTCAAATATTATAAACATTTTTGACAGCGTCTCCTTTGCGTTGCTCGATCGGAACAACTACAAGTTGCCTCAACGAGCCCAGAAAAAACTCAAAAAAAAAACAAAAGCCAAGTGGCCTCCCATGCCCGGGGCATAAAATCATCAACAAATTTCAATTTCTAAATCTACTACGTACCTTTTTGCGTTAAAATTTTAAAGTTTTTGCAAGTAACTTATTTTCTTGATGCAAATGCAGGTGCATAAGAATCACTTAGCAACCTCTTGCTTACATGTACTTACATAATCGAAAAGAGAGTTAGGCGGATAAAAGAGAAATATGATGTAACACATAATAATGATGCAACTCTACCTACAAAAACTAGCCTGATATAAATCTACATGCAACTCCAAAAGCAACTCAACAAGCATATGCAACCAAATTAAAGAGGATAATCTGAAATAAAATAATATGCATCCAATATTTTCTAATAAATAAATTTTTAGAATTAGATGCCCAGGTTTTATGTTCAAAACATATTTTCATTTTTTCTTCGAAGAGAATTTAAATCAAAATCAAAATCAGTTATGACAAGGAGGGGCTTCTCCTACCAACGCATGGTATAACTCAAGAATCAAACAACATGGATCATCCACTGGTATTTTGGTTCCTCTTAAACAACAACCAGAGAAAACAAATATACCTGGCGACTCCTCCAAATAGGAAAACTCCCTTTTGCCTAACTTTAGTCATAACCAAAAATATTTGAAAAACCATTTCAAAAATATTCTTTTCGAATGTCTGAAACATTAACTCCTCATCAATATTTTTCAAAACAATATATTTTTATTATTTCTTTCCATAAATTCTTTTGAAATCACTTTTTCATAAGCACCGAGATTTAAGTCCTAATAAAAAACAATCCAAAAACCTTTATTTATAAATTCAAACTTTATAAATAATGGTATATAAAATCACACAAACAATCAAACCAAATCAAATCAAATTCTGTATAGGAATAAACTAACACTTAACAACATTAAAATGTTAAGTGGCTTATCAAACAAGATCTAGGATTTTGCTTAAGTTCATGAATTTTCTTAAGTCACATACTAAGTATACAATTATACTTAAGTCTGTATGACATACATAAATCATCTATATGCTATACTTAATCTGATCACTTGCTCGGATACAGAAACTTCTACTTCCGATCTAGTATTGCTAACTTGACCTCTCTAGGGCGGACTTCGATTAGGTTCCTCGATTAGAAACTTCCATTCTCCTTGCATAGCCATAAACTATGATAGATAACTTTAGTATCATATCAAGAATCTGAATCAAGTCTCCACTAACAAGAATCAAGTGAGAAATCCTTTTTCGGGCTGGTGTGATTCACCCGAAACTATGTATTCGAACCCTAGATCGAGAACCGTGCTAATAGAATGATCTACGTATAATTTACGTACTTAATTTGATTGGTTTCTTAATTATACTAATCTCTTTATAAATTACTCATATTTTCCATATAGTATTTTATTCAATATTAAAATTATTTTATGAACCGCTTCATAAATTTTGACCTAAGTTTATAAATATTTTACAAAGACAATTCTTTATAAAACAATAAATAAAAGCTTATTATATCTTATTTACTTATATAATGCTCTTCTAGATCCTAAGAGTATACACAAAACACCAATTTTATTTTTATTTATTTGTTATTTACTTTTAATTTTCTCAAAATTTAACTAGAAGTCCAAACAAGATATGGGTCTTTAAAATTGAGCCAAACCTTGGACTACTTTACCTTAGAGTGTATTAAGGGAATTACTTATAGGTTGGCCCAATATCACCAATTAGTTTACACAATTTAGATGATTAACAAAAACTATGGTTTTAATAAAATAAATTTACCAAAATCTTTCTATCTAATATAACCCATTTAAGACTTGAGTTAAATTATCTCTTTTCTATCCAAGAGTTTTAAATTTTTAACTTATCAAATTATTATTCAAAATAACTTTTATTTTAAACCAGTTTCCTTTAAGGAAACTTAAGACTAATTACCCAGATTTTTACTTCAAAACCTTTTTTGAAATTATACTACTTATGTTTCTTTATGAAATAACTTCAAACAATTTATTCACCAAAACTCACTTTAGGGTCATCCGGATTTGAACTCATTTCGATCGCATAATAATAAAGAGAATAATTTACTAAGTGCCCCACAACTTTCGCCTTAGTAAACATTTGATCGTCACTTAAAAGAATATTCAGATTATCACAAAACTAATCGAAATGTTTTCCCTGAATTACCCCGAAGAAAAGGCATCACATTTAAAATTTCTCTTTCAATTCCAAAATATTTATATTTTAGAAAGACTTCTAAGTAATACTACTATTATATATTTTTCAAAAACCTTTCGAAATTATTTCAAACAACTCTAGGATTTAAATTCAAAAATCCTTTTTAAAACACATTTATTAATCAAATTTATATAAAATTGCATTTGTATAAAATAATTTCATATTATAATAATTCTCATTTATTATAATAAAATTTCTCAAATATTTATTCTCTAAATATCTTTTCCAACATTTAGATTATTTTAAACAACCTTTATTAAAAGATTACTTTAACTTAACATTTACTCTGAACACCTTATAGTCAAATTGTGAAACTTAATTCACAAGGGGTTCGTTTTAATGTACTTACAATTATCAAACAATATATGCTCATAAACTAATTGAGTATGGACAAACAATCAACAACCAATAGTCAATGCTCCTAAACTATCTGAGCACGACAAATCAAACAATAATGATAATAAAGAACTATTATCTTTCAAACACTATAAATAATTATATAAATTTGAAAATTATTCCTTTATATATAAAAATGGAGGTAAAATATTTCATTTATCAAAATTTCAAAAATCAACATCATGTTCGTTTGTCTTGTTCAAGTATTTAGAAATCCCTATCGACACCGTGGCATCCCATATCTCGACCAGAATTCATAAACAACTCAATAGACCAATTAACACAATACGTTTTTATAACATTAACAAATACGCTCTCATATATATAATAGTCTCAAACTCATCTAGGGTATCACTTATCCTATCTCTAATGAGTTACTCACTCTAGGATATTATTAACCCTATCTCTAGTAAGGCATACCCTACCAAAGCCAAGGTTCTCGCTTAACCTTCAACTCTGATGCTAAATTCTAACAACCTGCCTTTTCGAACATCGAAAGTCGACACCAAATACATCCCCGGTATTCAAATGTCGAACATCCAATCACCGGAAAGGCATATTGTTAGGGTAAAATAAAAAGAAAAGAACAGAGAACAGGGAAATTAGAATCTCATAGTGGAATTGACAATATATAATTAACAAAGACAGTAAAAACTGTTACTCCAAAATAAAGAGTATATCTAAGTTAAAAATAAACCTTATCAGTTGGACAGTTATAAAATCCCGACCTTACAATTAAAGATAGGTATGCAATATAATACAGCGGAAAATAAAACACCACGATAGCTGAACATCCAGCTCTTCCCTAATAACACCATACCACCAACCTGAGAAAAACTTGGTCTGACCCGAGCATTATAATAAAATAACACCTGGGTTAGTGTGGAAAATGAGCATGAGAAAACTCAAGTAATATGATGAACATATAAAAATTCTATGAGACCACACCGCTAACGCGGAATGGGTTTTTACCTCACAAGAATAATATCTATAAATGAAGAAATGGAAAACAAGTCACAACAACAATCCAATCAAGAAAGATGGATATAAACAACAAAAACAATCCAAATAAAAAGGGAAGGTAGTAGTAAGAACAAATCTCATACTGAATCAATGGGCATAAACAATATCAAATTCCAAAATTGAAAAAATGAACACAAATAGTTGAACATAGAGAAGAGCACAAGACGGTTCTCCATGTAATTAAGGAGCAATTCAAAGATTTTAATTAAATAAGGAAAGGGGAAAATTTTCAACAAACGACTAGGAGGGTGCGCCCTCCTTACCCGCTCTTTCGTTTTAGTCATTTCCGGCAAAGGATAGCAACACTCGAATGAGTACAAATGGTCTTGGATTGATGTAACACAAAAGATGAAAAGATCAATTCCAAGGTTCAAGATAAAAACAAGAAAAATGAATTTACCCAACATAACTAGGAGGGTGCTCCCCCTACACCGAAAGTATACCTCTAGATGAAATATACTTGAGAGTCCACGCCAAACACACTACACTCTCGGGAACTTCCAAGCTGGACCCCGTTAAATCGCAAGCATCTGAATACTCACATCAATGCATGAATGCTATAAACTTCTCTAGATGAATCTAAATATACCCTAATGGGTGCGACCCATATGGCTTGGCTCCCACTCGTTCTTTGGTTTTAGTTTTCCACGGTGTCGGATGACAATGCTCAAAATAAGCAATTAATCGTCATGAGTGAAGAAGCACAACAATGACTAGGAGGGTTCACCCACATTACCCGCTCTTTGGTTTTAGTCATTTTTGACAAAGGATAACAAAGCTCAAATAGAGCAACACATCGTCTTAGAGTGACGAAATACAAATAATATAGCGGAATTGAAATCGATGATCGACAAATCAACTATCGGAAATAAAAATTGATTTGTGTATGGGAATTAAATCGCATATGCTTACCGCTAATAAATGAATCAAAATTTTACAACATTTGATCTACACTTGGGCTTGATTTTCACTATTCGGATATTTGTAAAATACATTAGAAACACTCTTTGAAATATTCTTTTTAAAAGGGAAAATTATAATACCAAGCGTATTAAAAAAAGGGTCAGAAACAAATGTCATTAAAACATCATTTTATTATAAACCTAAAACAATTTACACTTAGATTTATTTTATTACAATTTCTATTAAAATATTTTTCCATTTATAAACCAACCTTTTCAAATTTAGACAACACTTATTATCCCAAGGATAATAAATCAATTTAAATACCTTTAAAAATTTAAAACAATGTTAATTTGTCCTAAGGGATAATTTATATACACATTTATAATCTTTTTAATAAAGTAATCGATTATCTTTAAATACTTTTGGTGAAATTAATTAATTAACTTTGAAAATTTTTTATTAAATTAATTAAGTAATTTTAAAAATGCTTTTTATTAAATCAATTGATTTATTTTTAACTCTTTATTAAATTGGTTAATTAACGTTTAAAAAACCATTAACTAAAATTGTTAATTAAATCCAAATATCATTAACTAAAGGAATTAATTACATTCAAATATCATTAATTAAAATTAGTAATTAAATCCAAATATCATCAATTAAAATGATTAATTAGATTCAATAATCATTGATTAAAATGATTAATTAAACTAAAATATCACTAATTAAAATGATTAATTAAATCCAAACATTATTAATTAAAACGATTGATTAAGTTCAAATATCATTAATCAAAATGATTAATGAATTATAGAAATCTATTTTGTGAAAATACAAGCTCAAGTTCCGCACACAAGGGTTCGGGGAGATGATATTCAATAAGTGACGATATAGCAAAAAATCGCTATAACGGCACTTAAAAAATTCAAATAGACCGTCATAGTTATTTTAACTAAACATCAATATAAGCAATAAAAGGATATAAATGAGATGCAAATAATAGTAAATAAATAAATAATGGCGAGAAACCCCTTTGGGTCTCTCTACAAAGGTCCCATGTAAATCATATATATATGTATGTTTATTTTTCGATGTGTTCCGTAGCAACCTGTTCGCTACGATAACACTCCGACTTCTTCTTTTTATCCCCTACAACAAAATGGTTATTTATGCCATCCGCTACTAGACGGGAACAAACAATAATATATAGTTATATGAATTTCTAAAACGGGAATCTAATCCAAACAATCAATCAAACAACAATATAAACTAACATCCAAGCAAGCAATAAATAATTTTATCTTCTCTATAATATATCGACTAACCAAAAATGTGAGTTTAACACACCAAAATTCCAGTTATTATTTTCATGTTCAGATTCCATCTAAAATCGAACAGCATTCGATTTTAGCTTGTGATTCTATAAGCTCCAAACTCCACCAATCCAATTCCATCGCGAAGCTAATGATCCCACGAGTACAACACAACTCACTGCATTCAAATCCGACCTCATATGAAATTGTTATGAGTGAATGAACAAATTGATGATTAGTAACTAAATAATAAATTAATTAATGTTAATTATGTCATTAACTCCTGAATCCACATTCAAACCAACACATGTCGCCTCATATTCAAACTCGACCCCGAACTACGCACGCCCATCACCGCTATCACCAGCCCTTAGCTGCCGCCGCATCGCCATGGAAGAAAGCCCAGGCCTCGAGCAACCCAATGGCACCGAGCTTGCCTCCCCATACGCCTCCGCCACCGAGATATTCACCAAAAACCCAGTCGCCGTTGAACTTGAAAATGCCACCACCTCAGATGACGATCGACCGACGCGCCGCCTTCAATCAAAAGCTCTCGCCTTCCTCGACACTTCTCATTCAGGACCCCCTACTGAAAACCACCACCGCTACCTAAAAACCCAAAAATGTGACTGTCGATCGCTGCCAGATCCACGACGCTACTCCCCTCCAACCCATGATCCAACCAATCGGTGTGGTCAACTCGCGTAGCCGAATATTTCCCTAGTTAGGACCCTCACCTAAAATGGCATCAAGAGGCTTTGATTGACTTTGGCCGTTGGATTTGGCTATATGAAAATGGCGGCTATCTTTTAAGGTTAGGCTTTTAGCAAAATGAAAGGATATGGGTCCTTATATGGGCAATCTAACCAGCACTATTCACGCCCTAAAATTTTCGAACTCCAAATGAGGCTTGCTCACTAGCGTTCCTAGCTAATTACCCTTATTCCGCACTCAATCAGCTACTACCGGGACCTAATTCTATCATAAACAAAAGTTACCGTTTTAATTCAAATTATGTTATAAATTAATTGCTGAAATTAATCGCTATGCATTTCGAGCTCGCACAATCACACAGTTCGTCTGATTGTAACGAAACTCGACGGCGTATAACAATGTATTATTCCGGATACAATGACACTGGTTTTGTCAAAATCTGAGACAGTGCCCCGGAATGATAATTTCACACATTTTAAATATCATTTTATATTTTCGATCCCAATTATCGATATTTAGCCAATATTTATTAATTAAAAGGAGTTAAATAAAAATATTAAATCCATTTAATTAATATTTCATTCACAATTCAAATATTTAAATGATCACTATATTTGAATTCAAGTTATAAATTTCCAAAATCTAATTATTTTAATATTTAAAATTAATTAAATATTTAAAATTTAATGATCCAAAATTCTAGGCTATTACAGTAGGGGTGGAAATGGAAAAATAAAAATGCAGTTGGAATTTGGACTTTTCAAGTTATCAGACGTGTGAATACTTTATCCAGACATTTTGAATGTCCATTCAGACGTCTAGTTAATGAGTCCAGACGTCTATATTGATGTCTAAGCAAACCCAATAGAAAGGAACACATTTCACACAATTTTCAGATGTCTAACCCTATTTATCATACGTCCGAATTTGTTTGTAGAGAAACCAGAGAGAAAAGTTATCCGTTCAAGCATTTTTCAAACTCCCAGCTTAACCAATTTTTTTTAAAATTTAAATCAACCATTAAAACTATATTTATACATAGGTTTGATGTAGGTGTGTGTGTGTATGCATATGTGTCTATATATGTATGTATGTATATATGTGTGTATTCATATATTAATAAATAGAGAATTTCAATTTTAATGATCCAATGGCCCGGGCTAATTAATGTATCCTGGAGGAGCGGTTGGATCTATTTTAGAAGGAGATCCTTTTGGATCATAAATCTTAAATTGTTTTGACTTTGCCAAAGGAAGGCAACATTTACTGCTGAGCTATTTCTAGTATGCGTTGTACCACAGAAAGCAGTCAAGGTTCTTTCGATAAAGTTTAATTTCTCCCATGTCTACAAGGTTCCATCCTTATCTCCTTTTTCTCTGAAATGATTGCGTCCTATCACTCTATTAATTTGCGTTTAGAATAATGCAGATTATCGAATTTGCCGTTATATCGTATCAGGTAACCTTTGAAAGTAATTGTTTCTTTAAGTCTTTTTCATTTATGTAAGATTCTCTAGATTCCTCCGATGAAGAATATGTTATTCTAATAGAAGAGGAGGAGCTATTTCTAAAAGTCATTTTTGATAATAAAAAAGGTATTAATAACAAAAACTTTCTAAGGTCGAATAGAGATAGGAGAAGCTAAAAATAGATATGTTATTTAAATTTGATGATTTAGATTCTAGTTTTAGTTTTAACCAAAAAAATAAATAACCTTTTTATTTTTGAGGTCCATAATAAATTGTTTTAGTAAAAGAACACTTCCTAATTTTCTTCTTGGGTTTGTTGAAACATTTTTTCCAAGGGGTTTTGTAAAAAACATCCGTAATTTGATTTTCAGAGTTAACATATTCAAATGATACGGTGCATTTCTCACATTATCATGTAATAAATGACGTCTAGTGTCAATGTGTGATTCTTTGGGATTTGCTTGAAATCTAACACACAAGCAAACACTCGCCATTAAATTAGGTCTACTAGCCATAAAATATAGAAAAGAGCTAATCATACTTCTATGAAGTTTTTGATCCACTTCTTTACCATTTTGGTAACATCCTCTACTTCGAGACTTGAAAATAAATGCCAATGATGTTGTAGTCATCATCGAATTCATTTCTAGTGATAAAGTGAATTCAGTATAATTTTGCACAGGATAAGTAAACAGAGCAGCCAAATAACATTTCCATTACATCGGAATTACATAGTTCATTACATCATGTTTTACCTATATTGTTAATTGTATTTTAAATTGTTTCATAGTTTTATTAAGTAATCTCTTTTCACTAAATCTTAGTTGCTGTCAAATTCTCATTGGCTATACTATTATTTTTCCAATTCATGTTTTAGAGTTTGTGACTAACCTTCCTACTTGTTAGTTAATTATTAGCAGTTAACTATTTCTTCCCTTGGCCAGTTATTCGTACAAAATCGAAAACAAATGGGAAAAATCCAAAAAACTCACAAAAAATCAAATTTATCATATTTTACCTTATCCCAAAATTTCAGATCAAAATAATTTTTTGATAATTAATTACCCAAAATTAATCATTTTCTCAACTTAGAAAATTCATATAAAATCCAAATTAAATTCAAAAAAATTAAAATTAAAAACCCATCTTTATTTTAACATTATAAACATCTTATCCCAATTTCGAATCATTTAACCTTGATTGGTTCATGTTTTACCCCAAACCTTGAAAAAAAATTACTTTATTTAAATTTCAAATAATAATCAAAACGATGTTTAAGGCAGCCAAGCATGTTGGTCATCCTCAAAACATTCATTCACAATCAAAAAATTCTAACCCTAGCGGGTTAGGAAGGTTTTAGGGAAAATGTATTCACCTTTGGTTATAAAAACCTTAACTAATATCCTTTCTTTTGCTAAAGTTGTTAGCTTGAATCTTCTAGCTTTGATTTTTCCTCTTCCTTTTACTAAAATGGTGGTCAGCCTTGACTTAAGCTCTTAGGGATTTGTTTTGTGAAATGAAAATGAAGTGGAATGGAATGAGGAGTTATCATCTCATTTTTGCATAGGTTAACATCACATGTGGCCTAGTCTCGCTAATGTATCTCCTATAACACCAATCCTTTTGATCCAAAACTTAATTTTATTTATTTTCATTTACAAGGCCATCCTTAATTGCTCTAATTACCGTTGGTCAATTCAGTCAACCTTTTAGAGTGTCTCACACTTAATTAATTAAATCTCCCTTAGGAGATTATTGCAACTAACTATTTTATCCATCTTTTAATAATTTATTATTATTAATCTGATTTAATTTTACATATTATGAACCCTTCAAAATATGGGATGTTACAATCTCACCTCCTTATAAAATTTCGTCCATGAAATTTCGATAAGGAAAACAAAATTTACACTAAAACCCTTAAAGTGTAAAGTCATCATCTTATAAGTACGCATAAGCATAAAGCATTTCTCTAGTACTTTACTAATCTAAACTATTAATCAGCAAACAAAATATATTGATGCAACTACTAATACACATGTTAGCCCAAAAAATGGATCGACACTCTAGATTAAGTGTGAAAGCACCAGCCCTGTTTATCAGGGCAAACAAAATAGAGATAAGGAATAATAACTTGCAAATAAGGTAAAGAGACAAGAGATTTTTAAAGTGGTTCGGCTGTTAATGAAGCCTACATCAACTTTATAACTTTTGTTATTGTCTGACTGCTATTACAAGTTAAATCTGATTACAATTTGATTGGAACTTGTAAATTATATCAAGTCGCCAATGTTAGAGTTCATTGGAGAATCATAGTGAACCCTTTAGATGACTATTGTGTGGGATAAGAAGAGTGAAGAATAGTTTCTGCAAAGTTGTAGCAGCCAGTCCAAAAGAACCTCTTTATGTTGTAGATGGATGAGTATTTACAAGGATTTAAGAGCTATTGGGCTAGGCCGCCTTGTTAGAACTTGCATTTGAAGATACTAAGGCACGTACGAAATTTCATAGTGAGCCGAGCTAATACGATGGATCGCTAGTAAACCATGGGGCATGGATCGCTAGCGATCCATGAAGTTAGCTTATTTTTAGCTCGCATCAATTTTACCATGTTCCATGCCTTTTGTAGATGCCCTTCATGCAATTTTAGGACTAGATGCCTTGTTTTGATGATGATTCATGTACAGGTTGCATTGAACTATTCCTGGAATCAAAAGAATGCCCATTTCTCGGTCTAACTTGGTTGGACTATCGTGAAACTCAGCAGGCGTCCCTAGCAAAGATAATGCTTCATGATGCAAGAAGGATGGATACCCCATGAGTTATATTTATTGATCTCTAGTGATCCATGGTTGATGGATCGTTAGCAAACCATCGCTTTAGGCTAATTTTGCTCTTTTTCTCTTGAGTCCCTCTTGGTTCCTTCTTTTGATCATTCTGGTTGATTATTGAGTTGTTTCGACTTGATGTTGATGTTTAAACTTCCACTGAATTCTGTTGGGTTAAAATCCCAAATTACATTTGCCTCCCAAAGTATGCTTTCATTGGAAACAAGGCATGCTCTAAAAGTAACTGCCTTTGAGTTTCTATTTAGGGAGGTTCAAATGGTCGTGTTAAGGCCATCATGGGAATCATGCTTTGGTTATTCAGTCGTTTGTTGAGTTCTGATGTGAATTGTCGTTGCTCATAACAATAAATCAGTTTCAGTCCCGCAACTTTCACGATGCTTGCAAACAACACGTAGATCATGCTTGATAAGTTTGGAGGAGATTGGTTGCAATTTGATGGATCGCTAGCGATCCATAGTCCATGGATCGCTAGTGATCCAAGGACTTAGCAGAATTTTCATGCACGACCTCCTATTTAGCTTCACATTAGTCGACCTTCCTCCATTCCGTATTTTCATTTGCGACTCGATCCTTCTGCCTCGCGACCCCAACCAAAGTATTCAAACACTAACTTTGCTTCTACCATCGCCACCGTTGATCTCCACTACCGGAGTTTCTTTCCATCAACCCTACTGGACTTCACCGTTGCTTTGGCCTTACCCCTAGCTCCTGAAACTTTGTTAATTTGGATCGCCGTCGACCTTATCCACTTGGATCGTCGTCGACCTATCCATCATGGATGGCCATCGACTTAGAGTTTGACCATATTCGCCTTTTGATATTTGACTATACGTGGTGGTATGGGTTTTTTGCTTTTTTTAGCAATTTGGTGATGAGGTTGTATTGGTAATGGATATAACGGTGAATTCAAGTTGATTGTGATTTTGTGGAAGATGATAGTAAATCGAGTCTTGAGTTCTTCACAGAACGAAATCCGGGTTTTCCCCTGGTGCTTGACATGTTTTGCTATCTTTGTCCACGAAATTAGAATTAACTTGCATCGAGTTACATCATTAATCTGGCAAGACATCTTGTGGATTGATACTGATTTTTCTGGGAGGTGATAATAGCTTAGGGTAGCGTCTTGTGTGCAGCTTATGCTGTTACCACCTTCCAGAGAGCTGAAATCGACTTATGTTGAGAATTCTCTACTCGATTTGAACCCATCAATCTATAGTTGCTCACTTTGGATTGGTCCTGTCATTGCACGATCAATGTACCTGGAATGGGAAGAGCTTCCTGTGTCGCTTTGGATAGCGGATCCGTTATTGTTTGTTGGTCGATAATGGGTAAGTGTAGGAGAAATAACTTTAATGAATGATATGGAAAGCACTGAGCCTATCCTAAATAGATAACACATTGCATTTTCCCCAGTCAACACTTGGAACCTAATATGTCGGCATAAATCGATGTTTTTTCGGAGTTCAAGTGTTAAATGTTGGTGGAATTTTGGTTAAAAATAGAATTACCTGACCGTGTTAGGTATAAGTTTTGTTGTATAGAATGAAGCACCCGTCATCCCATCGTAAACCCAATGGACGAAATCCGATACTCTCAGAAGCCGAATCGTCATCAGTTGCGCCTTCACAAACGGTTTTAGTAGTGCCTACTTCTTCACTACCACTAGATGAATACGGTCAATTGGTTCCAATTATAGACCGGACTCCTCCAAATTTTAGAGTTCTACTCTATCCTCCGAAGAGAGCCTCCTCCGTAATCTCTGCTAAGGTTCTGCATAACATTTGTTTACAACATGGCATTCCGGACGGTGACGTACACCTTCCATCGTGAGTTTGCACATATGCTGCCTTTGGGGTACACCGTTTTCCACCAGTGTATGTGCTTGAATGGAGCAGTGCCCCCCTTCAATCACTTCTTGAGAGAAACTCTTCTGAACTTGTGAATTGCTCCATTTCAGATTCATCCTAATGGGTATATGATCTTGACTTGCATTCACGTCTTGTTTATGCAAACATTTAATCGTACCCTAAGTTTTGATGAGTTGAGATATTTTCTATCATTCAAGAAGAGAGACGAATGTCCATCCTTCGTAGTCATTGAGGCTCAAAGAAATTGTAAGATCGTGCTGCAGCTTCAAAGTAACCTTTCCTAATTCAAGACCCAATATTTTTCTGTTAGGTGTCCTAAGGGATTTAATCATCTTTGGACAATAAGGGGTAAGTCTTCTCTTTTATTCATTGAGATTTAATACGTCGCTATGGGATTATTGATAGATTGAATACTTCTTGCAGTTATTTTGAGACCAAAAAAAGATCCATCACTTGATCCAATCTTCCATACTCTGAAGGTCGTAGACGCGAAAGAGAGATTGGTCAAGTTTCTGCTAACGGATGAGAATTTGCTTTGGTATGGGTTGTTGCATCCTGGGAGATCTTCCGTAGCCATTGAAGTTCCATCTCCTTTCCGTTCCAAAATTTGAACATGTTCGACTTCTTCATCACACGGCTCTAAAGAGGGCGATCTCCCAAAAGGAGAAGATTCGTCCGACGGGTTAACCGAAGAAATTCATAAAGAAAGAGGTGTTACGACTGAAGCCAGCTGTCCGCCTAGGATGCCCCCGATTTCGATGGAGGGGAAAGAAGAATTCAAGCAACGTAAGGGAAAGGTTGCGGTAAGAATGGAAAAGGAGGGTGAAATTGAGAGCAACAGCAGTTATAATTCCTCCTCTAGTGATGATGAATTTGATGCAAGTTCCGGTGATGGAAACTTCCAATCGTGTGATGAAACTCTGGGAATGAGCCCCATTCTCCCAGATTTGCCTCCCCAAGAGATTCGTGTGAAAGATGCTCCCTCAACAGCCAAACAACTTAATGATTCTTCGCTTAAGGAAACCGGTATTGACTTTGGAGATTTGAGAAACGTTTATGTAGATATCAATGAACTCATGGGAGAAGAATTCAAGTTCGAGGGATTGTCTCCTCGCCTTGTCATGCTGTGTTTAGAGTTAGCCCGATTCCTACCATGGAGACTTCCCGATCCGGTTTGTGACGTCCTTTTAGGCTACCTATGACATGTTACACATTTCACTACCGTCACATTCACTTACATATACATTATTTAGGTTCATTTCCTATCGTTAAAGCTCTTTATTTATTTTTTTATATCAGGTACTACGAGAGGCCGTGGACTTTACGAGGACCTTGAACAATTTACTGATTCACAATGCTAGTCAAAATGGACTTTAAGCCGCCAGCAGCCCTGTGAAACCGAGGAAGTGTGGAGAAGGAGGAAAGATTTGGAAGCCGACGTATGTCATCAGGACGACAGAGAACGAGGTAGGGTTTACATGAGTGGTTATGAGAAGAGAAAGACTCTTGACGACAGAGAAGAGTCATCCAAGAAGTCAAAGATGTATCGCAGTTCTCATCCCTTTGAGCACCAAGCATTTGTCCCGGTTCCAGTCTCTATTGGAATTGAAGTTCCAACTTCCACCGTTCAAGTTTCACCTTCATCTCAGGCCCAATCAACTCACGTAGTGCCTATTTCCGATTCTTCATGCCCCTACAGGAGGCCAGTACACTCTCCCATCTGATCCCCCTAAACTCGAAGCTGCGTTCCTCGGATGGTTTCTAAAAGGAGTTAAATTTGATCGTGATCTGTTCCTAATCCGCAAAGACGCTTATATGCCCTATCTCCAGGCAATTCAAAGTTATTTGGATCAAGCTGAAGGATGGGAGAAGTTATGCAAGTAACAACTACCAAAAGATCCTCTCCTTTGAATCGAAAAAGGATGACTATGAGAGGATATTAATGGAACGTGATGCCAAAATCGAGAAGTTGACGGAGGAGAGGGACACTGCACTCCAAGAGAGTAAGAGCAACACCAACTTGCTGAAGAAATTGAAATAGTCCTATACGAAAATAGAAATCATGTTCCGAGAGGAGATCAAGAAGGCCCATGCAGATGAGGTTCAGTAGAAAGAGGACCTTGAAGCCCTTGACAAGATCATCAAAGCTCAGAAGAAAACTATCGCTGGTCATAACAAAGCCATCGAAACCTATAAAAAGGCACTTGTAGGTCATGCGAGAATGATGGAATCCCGTGACAAGACCATTTTTGATCACACCAAAATGATTTCTTCGCTCCAGTATAGAGTCGCGTAGCTTAACACTAAGAAGACCCAGGTTAAAGTTGAGAAGGCCACTGTGACAATGGACTACTTGAAGTTGCAGGATGCTTTCGAAAGGAAATTGGAGAAGGTGGATGACACCATCTTGAATTTCTATGTTAACTTCTTGCTGCATCAAGGGAGCCTCAGCTATCTGGGCCGCAAATTCCTACGTACTCTTACTGTGGTTTGGGAGGAAGTTCTGGCCCATTTCCGAGAGAACAAGGATGTATACACCGAGCAAGAGTTGGAGGATGCCTATCTCAACGAAGAGTCGAAGAAGACTTTGATAGAGGGTAGGGAGATCATTCGAATTGAGAGGGAACATGAGGCCGCCAATGCTGCTGTGACTACAACTATTAAAGCACTACCAGAGCCTTTCATTTCTGGGCCTAGAAAATCATCAAGCAGCCTCACGATCAGCTAGTGAGTTCGGCCGATGCTGCCTTATTGTCTGCCCCTCTGGCAGCAATCCCGGAAACCTCGGGTGGTCCTAGAACTTCTCCAAAGGTCGTGCAACCATCCAAAGAAGGGGAAGGTGGGGAGTATGAGATTGAAATTCTTGGCCACTCTTCTGATGTAGGTAACCTTCTTGTTTCCCTTGAGTTTGAGAATTTTCAACTCACGCCAAAAGAACAAGACGAACTGAATGCTTTCATTTTTGATCTTATAGGTCCATCTTCTTTACCTACTGACCTATTGATCTCTTCGGTCAATAGGCTTGCTGCTATTTCAACTGCCTCGATGCTTGTTTCTTAGCAACTTTGATCGCTACGCTTGTGTCTAGCTCACAACCAGGGCAAAAATCTGAGAAGATTGTTGCGCTGCACGGTCTGGACGACCCTTCCGCATCTTTGGAGGGCAATTTCACATCAGCAAAAGCTCGAGAGCTAGATGACCTAAACGGCCAGCTAAGTAAAACTGAACAGCAGATAGTGGCCGTTAATAAGGAAAATATTGAGGAGAAAATTTCTTCAAGCAAGTCTCAGAAGCGCAAGACCAAAGGGGAGTCTTCTGAGAAGGTCGAAGAACTGGGAGGAGATGCTCGCATGAAGGAGATAGTTGATATTTCAGGCAGCGACACAACTCCTGGCAAGGATTCTGAGAAGAAGAAGAAACTTCCTACCAAAGGTAGGAAGGGGAACGGTGGAAAGAAAAATTGACAGGCTCAAGTAAAAGTGGTGCCAGATATTGGGACATTCTGATTTGTTTGATACGTGTTTTGTACAATTGTAGAGTCTACACTCATAACTTTTGTTGTTGTAGCATTTTTATTTTCCTTTTTGTTGGCTGATATTGTGTGGGTACGGCCCGTACATTTTGATTATGTACAGAAAGCGTTATAAGTAATGCAATAGATTATAACTTTATTTGTCTACTTATTTATATGCACTTATGCCAATTTTATTTACTGCTATTTTATCTAGTCCTGTAATTACCGTCAAAATTCTTGGTTTGAAGTAACATAATTGTGATGTACTTGGTTTTTTTGAATTTTGCTGTGTGTTGAATATTAGTGTGTGTGCCCCTAGTTCACGAGGCTGTTTACTTCAAACATTTGACCGGCCGATCCGTGTGATCCTTCAGATGTCTATATAACCGAGTCTATTTTACGGTTCCTATCTTTGGGAACTTGTGATTTGAGCATCTCGATTCTAGAGATTTTGTAGGTCAACAATCAGAATTCTTTGCCAATTTGTAGCCATGAGACATTACTGGATTCAAGCCCATTACTCCTGATAGTCGGAGTGGATTTTTGTTAGTCCTGCAATAGATGAGTTTCCTAGCATTTTCGGGAAAATACTGGTACTTAAGGGTGTATGTAGCTTATGAAATGCACAACTTTTAAGAGTATACGTGGCTTATGAGATGCACGGCTTTTGGGAGTATGCGGGCTTATAGAATGCATGACTTTTGGGATAAATATGACCCGTCGATCCAGAACGGTTTGGAATTTCTCGACGTTACCTGAAATGACCCGCAGTTCCGTACCCCTTGTATTGACATTAATCTCCATTAATGAACTCAAGAAGAACGGAAATACGAACCCTTTGAGTTGAAGAAGAAGAGGAAGAAGAAGAAAATAGAAAAATCAACATCATAATCTCACAATCGCAGCGGAACAATATATAATAGATAATAACTGATCTTTACAGAAAAGAAACTATATCTGTTTATATATACATCATCAGAATACAACATCAGAGTACAATATAATCAACATCACAATTTAGGACAGTTATAATAACTTGTCCCACATACAAAATACACAACATACACAACACAGCGGAATATACATCATATACATGTGATACGTCTCGCCATCCAGCTCGTCTCCTGAGCTCCACAGCATCATAACCTGTATCCTATAATACTCGGTCTGACCCGAGCAATATAATAAAATAACACCCGAGTCAGTCTGGAATACCAGCGTGAGAAAATCACACTCAAATTAATTATTAAAGTTTCAAAATCCTTTGAAATCAAGAGCATCTCGTAAGACCACGTCACAAATAAACATGTCGGGTTTTTACCTTACGATAGCCAAACACTTCTTATCAAATCCGTCTGATATTACAATAGTGTATATAGAAAGTAAAATATAATCTAGCTGAAATGCTTGCATCTCACGTTTCAGAAATAGTTGGGCACAATCAAAACCGTATAGGCACGTAGGGAGAATGGATTTCCATCAATGACTAGGCACTGGGGTACCATCTGTCACAGTACGTGGCCTAGATCATAGTACCGAGGAGTACGCCCGCTCTGCTACAACACAAGACTGGAACCATCCCTTACTGGATAATTCCGAGTAAAATCACCCCACGGTTGGGATCAGCAACCGCACCACTAAGCCAAAATAAAAGGGACATCTAGACAGGGATGACCTTACTCTCAAGTGGGGGCTACCCACGAAGCCTTGATGCATATCCACTGATTTTCAGTCATTCCCGGTTGATGAGGCTTGAGGCTAAGCGTTATCTTTATAGAACATATCCCTTAGAATGCCCATCGTCCACCTGAAGATGTTCCGAAAGCATTCATCCATATAAGTCCGTCCCGGGTTCGAACGGAACCGAAGGCACTATTCCTACTACATCCATTTTGGAATCATCCTCAGGATTAGTAGCGACTAGCCCTTGCACTTCACTGTAAAATCTTCGATTCAAACTTGTTTTCCCATGAAAACGTACAAACCGGATCAAAGTGGTTTTCGAGAAATAAATCGCGGTCCCGGTCTCTTCGAAACGATCAGCGCATTGGCCAATATTGATAGTCGGTTATTTAACTATCAATTACCATTCACAAACATCCATCAAACCATAATAATTTCTCCCAAATTATTTATTAACCTCAAAATATCTTCGCAGGATATATTTCCATTTTTCATCCTTTGAAAACAATTTCAAACCGTCCTTCTCTCATGGAATAAATTTTCCAAATATTCCTATTTCCACTGAAATCACCAAGTACCAAAAACATTAGATTTTTAAAATAATTTAGAAACACTTTATTATAAAATATACTTTAAAACATTTAAATTAAAACTACTTTAATACTTTATTCAAAGATATATACTTTAAGAATATTTAAAATAAAGCTACTTACAATCAAACTTACCCATCGTCCTTCCCACCATACCTTCCGCTGTTTGCATCCTGTCACCTCAGGTCCCCCCCGCCCTACCGCCTGACCTTCCACTGATCCCCCCACTTCCTCCTCCTCCTTCTCTTGCTACCTTGGCCATCCCCTTCTTCCTCTTGCTACCGTTGGCCCTCCCTTTCCTGCCCCTTCCCAGCTCCTACTTTCTTCCCAGAGTGTTATCCTTGCCCAATGGAATTCCCTCTTCAAATCCAAACCACGCAATGCTGGACAGCACTCGCCCATTCCTGTACCTCTGGTCTTTGATGGTAAGGTCTTGGTTCCTCCAGAAAATGTGATAAAAGCAGGTAATGATGTTTGGGGTGAATACCTGGTTGGTTTTTTTCTCGATAAGCCTTTATCTTACCTCACTGTTATAGCCCATCTCAAGAAAATTTGGAAACTCAAAGGGTCAATCAAAGTAAAATCGGATGGATATTTGTTCCTATTCAATCTGTCTTGTGAAGAAGACAGAAGGAATATTATTGCCTCAGATCCAATAATTATGAGGAACAAAATATTCATAGTCAAACAATGGGATCCTACAGTTGGTAATAGTTGTAGTACGATTCGATCTGTTCCTGTTTGGATTAGGATATCCAATATTCCTCTTTATGCCTGGTCTCATATGGGAATTAATTAGCTTGCTTCACGCATTGGCAAATTCATGTGTATGGATGCACAAACTGAAAAGTTAGATAGAATAGGATATGCAAAATGTATGGTGGAAGTTACTCCGGATGAGGAGTTGATTGAAGAGTTTCCTGTAAGACTTATGGATGGATAGAGCAAATAGTGAAAGTTAATTACTTGTGGAGACCTGAAATATGCATTAACTGTAAAGAATTTGTCCATAGGACTCAAATGTGCTTGAAAATGGTAAAGAACTATGAAGAGAAGGCAGGGGATAAAATAGAAGCGAGAAATCATAGGGAGGGGTTTAAAGATGAAAATGGGAAAGTTTCAAGAGTCACTAATCATAAACAGGTCTGGAGAAGGGTGGAAAAAAAAGGAGAAAAATTAAATAGAGAAAAGGAAAAAAATAAGGTATCAGTAGTAATGGAAAATTGTTCTGGAAATGAAGGGGTTGGGGTCAGTGCTACTTTGCTGCACACTCCAGAATTGAGTTTCATGAGAAAGGATAACACATTAAGAAACAATGAAGAAGAGAATAGAAATAACAATAGATTCAAAGTTTTAATGGAACAAAATTTGCCTGAAGCATGTAATCAAAATGGGGACAATGAATCAGGGAAGGATTACTGTGATACTGATATGCAGTTGGAGGAAGGAGAAATTGTAGTAATCAGGCAGGAAGAAGTATTAGTTGACCCAGAACTTGTGCATGTATCCAATAACTTACAACCAGAGACACATGATCTTGAAAGTAATAAATCCAAAGGAGTAACCTCTCATCAACATGACAATATGCCAGAAGATAAGATTTTACTGGATTTTGCCAGTTCGTGAGGAAGTCAACCACATCATTTCACAAACAACCTCACTCTGAATTCTTTTAATAGCAGCTTTTGTTCCACTACTGATAAAGATGAATCTCAATTCAGAAAATCTCTAGAAAATGAAATTCTTGTTTTGTTGATGGAAGTCCCAGCTCCAAATGACAGCATTCTTTCTCAACATTACTCCTTCACTGGTGATTTGCCAGGATGGAAATCATTGCCCACTTCTCCAAATTCTCAATCTCAACAAGGGGCAGGGAAGAAAAGTGATATTAGACCAAATCTTAACAATCATCTCAAAGTAGATAGAACATCATAACACAGGGGGTCTCCTGCAACTAGGAGCACGAAAAATGTCACTCATCAATCTTTGAAGTATACTTAATGATGCACAACTTTGCAATTTGGAATATAAGAGGTGCCCATTCCTCCGATAAGCTTGATCAAGTCAAGTATCTTATTAACCATCATAATGTTTCATTTTTTGCCATTCTGGAAACCAAACTCAACGAACCTCTAACTGTTAAAGCTGCAAGGTATATTAATCCATCTTGGATCTTGAACCATAATCTGGATCAAGCTTCTTATGGTCGTATAATGATTATTCATGATCCTTTAGTCTTATCTCTCACCACTATCCTCAGCTCTAATCAAGTCATGCACCTTCAAGCCAAGCTCAAGAATTCCTCCTCTTCTTTCTACATTTCCATAGTTTATGCCCATAACTCTGTGAACGCTAGGCAAATTTTCCTCAATCTTCTTCCTGCCTTTAGGCAAAACTCTCATCCCTGGCTTGTTTTTGAGGATTTCAACTGCTGTTATGAATTGCAAGATAAGCATGGTGGCTCCCCTCTATTGCCAAAGGACATTTTCCCTCTTAATAAAGCTATTGATGATGCTTGTCTCCTTCCAATCCCATCTTTTGGAGCTGAGTACTCATGGAACAACAGAAGTAGATCTGGTACCAGGACCTTTACTAACATTGACCATTCCTTTGCCAATCTTAATGCCCTCTCCACCTGGCCTACCATGTCATCCTTAATTCCCCACCCTGTCTTATCTGATCACTCCCCTATCATTTTCTCTACGGGACAGATGTTATTAAAAAAAAAGAGGCTTCAAATCTATAGTACTTGGGTCCATGAACCTGAGTATGCTAGTATTATTAGTAAATCGTGGTCTGGAAAATTTTATGGAAATCCCATGTTTATTCTTTGCAGGAAATTAAAAGCTACGAAAGAGGCTCTGAGGGTTTGGGCAAGGAATAATTTTGGTAATGGTACCTTAAAATCAACTTTGCTTAGGCAGAAGCTCGTTGAAGCCCAAGAATTTATGGTGTGTAACCCTGATAATGTCGCTGCTGCTGAGAATGAGAGAAGCATATACGACCAACTAAATGAAGCCTTGAAAGTTGAAGGTAAGATGAAGAGGCAGCAACTGAGACTTAAGTAGGCACATGATGGGGACAACAACACTGCTTTCTTTCATGCCGCCATTAAGATTAAGCAAGCAAAGGAAAATATCTCTCATATTTATGATGAGTTTGGAGTGCTCCACTCTGATCCAGTCGAAGTTGACCAAGCTCTGCTCAACTTTTTCAAGTCATTGCTTGGTAACAAAGACAATTTCAAACCCGATTTCGAAAAACTTGACCATGTGCAGGTGCCCTTAGTGCAACAGGAGGAAGCTACCAATCTTGTTAATAAGGTTACTGACAAAGAAATAAAAGACACCCTTTTTTCGATGAACAGGAATTCTAGTGGTGGTCCGGATGGTTTCAATCTTCAAATCTTTATACATAGTTGGGATTTAATCAAGGATGATTTCTTAAAGGCTATTCACAACTTCTTCACTAAATCCAAACTTTTATTGGAAGTTAATGCTACCAATCTGGTGCTTATCCCTAAATCCCAGCATCCATCAACTATTGAGTCATTCAGACCTATTTCTTGTTGTAACGTGATATATAAGTGCATTTCCAAAATCTTAGCCTCTAGACTTGTTGTTGTTCTTAGCAGGCTAATATCCAAGAATCAATCTGCCTTCCTGCCTAAGAGGAATATCATTGACAACGTCTTACTTACCCATGAACTGATTAAAGGGTATGGTCGTGCCCAAGCATCTAAAAATGCCATGCTGAAACTGGATTTAAAGAAGGCTTTTGATAGTATTCACTGGAGTTCGATTGTGAGAATTATGGCCCTCATGAGATTTCCTAAAGTCTTTGTGGCTTGGATATACAACTGCATATCTACCCCCTTCTTTCTCCATCAGTCATAATGGTTACAATTCTGGTTACTTCAACAGCAAGCAGGGGATCAGGCAAGGAGACCCGATCTCATCTTACATATTCATTCTTGTGATGGAAGTATTAAATGTTTTGTTGACCAAAAACTTTGAACAAAAGAAAATTTTGTTTCACTCAAAATGCAAATCCCCCCAAATTACTTCTCTCCTTTTTGCTGATGACATTTCGTTATTTACAAAACCCGATCAGCGTTCTCTGGAAAACATCAAAATTACTTTGCACAATTTCTATCTTATGACTGGTCTTAAACTTAATTTTAGCAAATCCCACATGATCACCTCTGGTATCTCTACTGAACAAGCAAGACTCTTAATTTCTTTATCTGGCCTTCAAGCTATGAATAACAATATGTGTTATTTGGGTCTACCTCTTTGCTCCTCCAAAATCTCTACTGCTAATTGCTTGCCTTTGTATGACAAAATCTGTAGCACTATGACTTGTTGGGCCAATAGATTTCTATTTCAAGCAGGCAGACTTGTGCTCATCAAATCGGTCATCTCCTCTATGATGGTGTACTGGTTTAGGGCCTTCCTTCTTCCCATTAAGCTCGTTAAAATGGTGAGAAATGCTATGTTGAGGTTTTTCTGGACTGGTTCCATCCACTCAAAGAAAATCATTCCTTGCTCTTATGCCAAAATGGAGTTTCCAAAAGAACAAAGGTGGTCTAGGAATTCTTAATTTGCAAACATGGAATAGAGCAGCTATCAGTTCCCTCTTGAATGCATTGCTATCCAATGTAGACACCTTGTGGGTTCAATGGACCAAAACTCATAACTTGGGTAGCAAGAATTTTTGGACTATGACTACTCCCCAAAATTCTAGTTGGACCTGGAGGAGCTTGCTGTGGTCAAGATCCTTCTTACTTCCTCTAATCAAAGTCAATCTTTCTCCTTCCAGTGCTACAAACTTCTGGTGTGCACCTTGGATGGCTGAAGGCCTTATCCTATGCAAGCTCTTTTCTCCTCAGCAGATCTTACAATCTGGTATAAGTAGATTTGCTATTGCAACTGACTACATTGTTGATGGAAAGTTACTTCTGCCTTATACCAGTAACCAAGTCATTAGAGCTGTCTGGAATAATTATCAACCTAACTCTTTCCAACCCACTCCCTATTATGAAATACTATGGAAAGGAAAACCTCACTCAGTCTCCTCGGTTTATAAAGTGCTTGCGAATTCTGCTCGCAGCTCTGACATAAAATGGCATAAAGTCCTTTGGTCTAGAAATTCGATTCCCAGAGACAACCTGATGTTGGGGAAGGTTATCAATAATGCGCTTATGACCAAGGACAGATTGTTGAACCTTGGGTTGACAGTTGGTCCTCTTTGCATTTTCTGCAAGTTGCTACCTGAAACTGTGGATCACTTATTCTTTGAATGCAGTGAGTTATTGGGCTTGTGGTGTAACCTCATGAGAGCAATGAATGTTAATCATATCCATGGCATCTCAAGTGTTGAGTGGGCTCTGATAGGAAAAGCAACTAAGTGGAAGAAAAAAGCAAGATTTGTGTACTTCTTTCTTATCAAAAGATACCTGAATTGCATATGGGAAGAAAGAAATTTGAGAATCTTTGAAAACAAGACAAGGAATGGTAGCCAGCTTTTGGCAGCACTTCAGGCCAGTATAAAGATGGGAATGAGGGATTGTATCTTTGATTTCAGTTCCTTTGTCACGGCTGATTGGCTCTAGTGTTCTTTTTCTTTTTGTTTTTTCCTTTTTGTCTTCCCTTTTTTTCCTTTGTGTTGTAACTTTCTTTTCGTTTCTGTTTCGTTGTTTTTTCTTCTTATGACTGTGAGCTTATTCATAGTCACTTTTTCCTTTTTTCATATCTTTTAATAATCTGGTAGGGGTCCAGTTAACCCCGCTTGCCTTGCAAAAAAAATAAAAATAAAGCTACTTAATAAAATATAAAACTAGATTCTTTTATCATTTAAAACATAATACCAAACCATCTTTAAATAATCACTATTAAAATAGATTTGAAAAATACTTACTTTAAAGTTTAAACATTTAAAAATAATAGATTTTCCAAAACATACTTTAAATCAACTTTTAAACCTTAACTTATACTTAAGTATTTGCTTTGGAAAAGTACTCGGCTATCTAGGGAAATACACTTCTCTTTCACCTCCTTTAAAAATAAATCACTATTTATTTTTAAACAAATTTTCATTCCTTTATAAATTCCCACCTTGAATTTATATTTCCAAATATCCACCGATATTATATTTCACTTTATAAACCCAGTTTATAAATTCCAAAATCTCACTTCTCTTTTAAAATTCCAATTTTAAACACCTAAATCAATTTCCAATTGATTTTCAATTTACTTCACTTTGAAATAAATTTCCTTACTTACTTCATTTATTTCAAAACCATTTTATTTCTTATTTATGATTTAAAAATCTCTTTAACTGAGAATACCAATTCAGATTTCCCAAATTCCTTTCTTATCCTTTAAAATAAATTTAACCCTTGAATTTTAAATTAAATTCTTTATTTCTTTAAAATATTAACACTTAAGTTTAAAATTTATTATTTTCCCCTTTTATTCGAAATCTCCTTTCCTTACTCGGAATTTATTTACTAGAATTTAAAAATCACTTTTATTCTTTCCAATTCATTCTTTAATTTATTTTCTTTTTTTTCAAAAAAATAATCCATTTCTATATATTTGATAACTCAGTATACCGAATGTATCCAATCAAACCATAACATCCAATATTCCAATTATAAATAAAATCCATCACAGGATATCAAATAATCATTCATAGAATATTCAAACAAATCTAAATATTTTGAGGAATCCAGTTGGATCCCTCCAACCTTTTTCCCTGCAACCACAGATGTTAGCACAATACCAATTCCACTTCGAGGTGGAATATCGCGGTATATGGGTTTATAAAATATCATCCGCTATTATGCGCCGCATAGGGTCTCATCCGCTATATAATGCGGGAATATCAACAACTCCAATATATATACTACTATATAATATAGCACATCAAACCAGATCCAATCATTCAATCAATTATTTAAATTTATCTATTTAAATTTAAATAACAACCAGATGAGTGAGATTAACTCACCTTTGCTTTGTTTGTAACCCATTTCCATCCCGACCATTTCTTCATGGTTTCAGACCTTGTATAAATATTTATACCGTTTATTAATATTCGAACCAATCAAACAAGTAAATTCATATTGGATAAATTTAATTAACTAATGATTTTATTAATTTAAATTTAAACCCAAAATTCCCTTTTCTTTTTTTCTAAGAATAATTAAATAGATTAATTAAGCTAACTAGTAAATTTAAAATGTATATATCTATTTTCCATTTGAAACTATATATATACATATACTATTATAAAAATAATCCATATACATCTCGTAAAATCTAATTTATATAGATTTTTCCAGCATTTAAAATTCCTATATCCTTCAACATTTAATTACCAATATATATTTTTCCCACATCTTATATATATATATATATTTTCTGTTTATCTATACACATTGAATTAAACAGTTTACATTTGAAATAATTTTCCTCTGAATCCTATATGTACATATATATTTAACTTTACTGTTTTAGAAATTAACATTTAAAAAAAATCAATGTTAATCTACCTCACTGCGCAAGCCCAACATCTCCCATCACTCGAGTCGAACGGAGCTTCTTCATCGCCGCGAAGACTAGAACCACGCGACTGCCACCGATCATCAGGCCTACCACCCCTCTGATTTGACGCCGAATCTCGCCCCTCCTCCAGTGACGACCTCGTCACATCGAGCCCCACTGCGTCGAACAAGTACGAGACCCCCAGATCGCACTCCAACCCTCGCGAACTGTCACGCTCTCCCACAAGCTTATCCTAGCCCAAACCCTAACAACCCAGGCTTTTCCCCCACCACGTCGAGGAATGGTTCGAATACGAATTTGATTTGAGATTTGAGGATTTGATTTGATTTGGAAGGGAGGAAGTCACGCCATTGCTTTCGTGAATACTCTGCTCTCGTTTTTTTTACGATCATGTAATGTTTCAAACTGTAATTTCGATTTGAATTGAACGAGAATGGGGAAAGAAAAGAACGAACGTGATTTATAACAGAGATCGCCATTTTTCTTTCCTTCGTGAATCTGGAATTTTATTGAATGGGTCTCGTGTTTTAAAAGAAAGAAGAAAAGGGGAACGCGTGCTTGAGAAGACCAAGCGTGATTTGATTTTAGCTTGCCTGAAATGTCTGCGTGCAGAATTTTCTTTGCTATAGAGGAGACAGAAAGTTACGATGGAGAAAGGAAGCAGGCTGATGGAAGAGAATCTCAGCTAGGTTGACTAAGTATGTAAATATATATTTAAATTATTATTATTAAATTCAAATTCAAATTGTCTCGAAATTTGCAACTCAAAATCTCGACCTCCTATCGAGGCGTACCGCTAGGCGTTTATAATGTTATACCCATATTCCGAACGCAATCGAAAAGGTTTCGAGTCCTAATTTGATTGTATGGAGAAGATAGCTTTTTGGACCAGTTATTAAATTGAATTCGATATAAAATTTCAGCGCGTTTATATATCGTACGCTCACACAACAACTCCTAATGCTACGAAAATTGAAATCCGATAATAATACAATATTATGGATCCAATGGAACTGGTTTCGTCGAATTCCGAGACTGTGCCCCGAAAGGCTATTTTTAAATTCAATTCAAACAATATATTTTTAAAACTGAACAAACCACTATTAAATTCAATTTTTAAAAGTTCTATTATCCTCAGCATCATTAATATGAATTTTCTAAGCCTTTAAAATATTTTTAACAAACTTGAAACTCCTAATTCAGTATTTTCTCCATTTTCCAATTATTAATCAAATAATTTAATTATCCAATAAACAGTAATATTTGAAATTAAAGTTAAAAATTAACTTCTTAATATTTAAAATTAATTAAATATTCCAATTTCAAATATCCAAATTCCGGGTCGTCACATTCCTCCCCCCATAAAAGAATTTCGTCTCCGAAATTGCTAGTTAAGAAGAATGGTCCATAACCCGTTCACTCAATTCCCAAAACCAAACAGTTTTCAATGACTACCTAAAACAATCTTTTATCAAAGACACAATATCCCTCTTATTAACTTTTCAAACTTATCTATAAGTTTCAAACAATATTACTTACTTAACAATTCAAATTTAAATTTGAAACCAAATTTTAAATTATCAAAAAATTTCTAACTCTCAAAATTTTTGAAATTTTTTGCCAGCGTCTCCTTTGCGCGGCTAGCTCAGTACTACTACAAAATGCCACTACGGGCCCCCAAATTCCAAAAGAAAAAAAATGCCAAATGGCAAAATCAGAAACCCATCAAATTTCATACAGAAATTTAAATACTTACCTTTTTGTCGGGCAATCAAAAATCTCAATTTCTTTTTTTTCTTTTTAAACACTTGTATATCCTACTTAGCAATAATATCCAATCATAACATTCAAAATCATTTTATTGACTTCTTTACAAAATTTCAATATCTATTCATTCAAGTCTGTACGATGTACATATATCATTTGTACGCAATATCAAATCCGATCGCTCACTCGATCACACAATTTCACTTCCGAACTAGTATCGTCTACCCGACTTCCTAGTGCGGACTCAGATTTGGTTTCTTGATCAGAAATCGTCATTCTCCTTGCATAGCCGTAAACTATGATAGAGAATATCCAGAATCAATCAAAATCCATATCCAGGGTTCGCCGTCGAAAATCGAGTTAAAAACCCTAACTCGGATCGGTGTAATTACCATGAAATTCTATGCTCGAATCCGGATCAAATCACTATGTGAATAAAATAATATACGTACATCCTACGTATTAATTTCAATTGATTATCAGCTATATCAATTCTCTTTTATTCACATTCATTTGATTTCTATTCACTTATCCACAATTATCCCATTTCACAACTTTCAATTTAAATCTTCATTCAATTATTCACTTAGTATATTCCCAATACCAATTTACTTAAGAACTTCATCTTTCATTTCTTAAGTCCGATATAAATATTTCTTATATTTATTTTCAGTACTTCACTACTGAAGTTTACATTCAAATCGAACTCCAATTCCATATGAATTTCAATTTGCTTAAATTTACTAATTCATTTCAAATCTCAATACCTTTATTTCCAAATTTTCATTCAGATTTTCATTTTCAAATTTTACTTGAATTCAATTTGTCTTCAAACTCTGAATAATGAATTTTTATACACTTTACTTTACATACACAATTTTAAATCAGATTTCAATATTCAGTTTCAATTCTATTTGCTTACCAATTTTAAATCATTTGTCGTTAGCGGAAATTTTAAAAGTTTTCTAACTCCCAAAATTTTCGGAAAATTTTTGCAGAGTCTCCTTTATACGGAGGAGCTTTTGTAATTTGACAAGAGATATAAATATATATACATCGACCCACACGGTCGGAAAAACAAAAACAGTTCATATTTCCTATTTTTATTGCGTAGGCGTACCTTATTTAGCATTTTAAAGCAAAACGGTTATTTTTGTTAGCAATTTGCACAACCAAATCCAGCCACACGGCTCCCCTATACCTGTACTTACTCAATTTAAATATGTAAGTGACAAATATATAAATTTTTATTAACATTTCACTTATTTTCAATAGCTAAATACATACATTTCATAGGCAACAAGTACTAAACACTTCCATAAGCAAATTATATGATTTTGAAACTAATTCAATTGCTTACAATCAATTCATATGCCATTTCATTCAATTTCAATGGTTTACAATTCAATTTCTTACATTCGATCCATTTTTAATCCAAACAAGCTCATATTCATGACAATTGATTCAAAAATCAATATTTGTTTACTTCTATCAATCCATAGAATTTTATTCAATTCCATTTTATTTTACTAATTTAATTCAATTAGTATACTCATTCAATCCATTATAAATTCTAATTTGCATTCACATTTTATTTCTGAATTCAATTTATTAATAGCAAGGCCATTCAACTTATTTCTACTCACTTGGATATTATTTAAAATTCAAACCATCACTATTAAAATCCAGCTCTATTTTATTCAACAACATTTCCACTCCATTACTAACTTACAATTCAACTTTCATTTAACCAATTTAAATTCCATTTCCATATTTCATTAACTAATCAATTAATAATTAGTTTATTCCAATTTTATACCCAATATTTGATTTTTGTCTCAAAAATCACTTTAACTATTTTCCTTGAGTTTCAATCTATTTTATAATTTAAGTTCTGGATTTTTATTCATCTTCCAAAATACAAAACTATAATTTTTTAGGCTTATTTATCCCACTTCTAAATTTTTATAAGCCACGACTTATTTATTATTCTATAAACACTTTTAATTAATTTCCAGAGTTTTAAGTAATTTCTCAGCACTTCAAAATCACCTTTGAAATCGATTATATCCAAAATCCTTTGGTATAACCAACTATTTCTTTAAATTTTCAAAACCAAAACCCAGTTTTGCAAACAAACATCAATCCAAAACATCCAGGTAGCAATTCCTCTCTTGGAAACTCGAAAATGAACACAGATGATGTCGCGATCATCATCGGAATTATTTTCCAGCAATCGAAGAGAGTTTAGTGCTTTTATCCCAATCAAAAGCATTTCAAATATTTTTAAATCCCAAACCTCACCAGATTACCAATCCAATTCAAAATATTTCTAAAATAATATTACTATTATTTCTTCAAAACCTTTTGAAAACCATTTTCAAACTCAAAGGAATTAAATTTTCTCAAAATTTCAAATTCCAAATCCTTTCAATTTACATACAACTATTACTCTGGAATTTTATTTCAAATTATAAATCACATTTACAAATTTGCATTTACAAATCCCATTTATATATGAATTTATTTCTTAACTTTTAGTTATGATTTCAATTTCTTATTTAATTTTCTCACAATAGTGATAATAACTTAATATTATCACTCCTTTACAACCAAGCATCCATATATATAACTATAATAATTTTCGAAAATTATTTCTTTTATATACAAAATAATTTGGGTAAAATTATTTCATTTACCCTATTTTAAAACAATACTGTGTCGAATTGTTCTATTCAAGTGTTTAGAGATCCTTATCAATAACGTTAATTACTCGTATTGACCAGAATCCATAAATCACTCAATAAACCAACCAACACAATATAAAACCATTTATATTCACTAACAAATACGCGCTCATATCTATTAATACACTCAAACCCATTCTACAGTACTATGGACTCTATTATATGAGTAATCCCCATCGGAGCCAAGGTTATCACCAGCCTAAGCTCTGATACCAAGTGAAACGACCCGCGGTTCCGTACCCCTTGTATTGACATTAATCTCCATTAATGAACTCAAGAAGAATGGAAATACGAACCCTTTGGGTTGAAGAAGAAGAGGAAGAAGAAGAAAATAGAAAAATCAACATCAGAATCTCACAATCGCAGTGGAACAATATATAATAGATAATAACTGATCTTTACAGAAAAGAAACTATATCTGTTTATATATACATCATCAGAATACAACATTAGAGTACAATATAATCAACATCACAATTTGGGACAGTTATAATAACTTGTCCCACATACAAAATACACAACATACACAACACATTGGAATATACATCATATACGTATGATACGTCT
The DNA here is from genome assembly GCA_030737815.1 of Allium fistulosum. Classification (NCBI taxonomy): domain Eukaryota; kingdom Viridiplantae; phylum Streptophyta; class Magnoliopsida; order Asparagales; family Amaryllidaceae; genus Allium; species Allium fistulosum. The sequence continues at coordinate 589,896,846 of CM060905.1, read as the reverse complement.
CGCCATCCAGCTCGTCTCCTGAGCTCCACAGCATCATAACCTGTATCCTATAATACTCGGTCTGACCTGAGCATTATAATAAAATAACACCCGAGTCAGTCTGGAATACCAGCGTGAGAAAATCACACTCAAATTAATTATTAAAGTTTCAAAATCCTTTGAAATCAAGAGCATCTCGTAAGACCACGCCACAAATAAACATGTCGGGTTTTTAACTTACGATAGCCACACTTTTTATCAAATCCGTTTGATATTATAATAGTGTCTATAGAAAGTAAAATATAATCTAGCTGAAATGCTTGCATCTCACGTTTCAACAATAGTTGGGCACAATCAAAACCGTACAGGCACGTAGGGAGAATGGATTTCCATCAATAACTAGGCACTGGGGTACCACCTGTCACAGTATGTGGCCTAGATCACAGTACCGAGGAGTACGCCCGCTCCCTTGCAACACAAGACCGAAACCATCCCTTACTGGATAATTCCGAGTAAAATCACCCCACGGTTGGGATCAGCAACCGCACCACTAAGCCGAAATAAAAGGGACATCTAGACAGGGATGACCTTACTCTCAAGTGGGGGCTACCAACGAAGCCTTGCTGCATATCCCCTGATTTTCAGTCGTTCCCGGTTGATGAGGCTTGAGGCTAAGCGTTATCTTTATAGAACATATCCCTTAGAATGCCCATCATCCACCTGACGATGTTCCGAAAGCATTCATCCATACAAGTCCGTCCCGGGTTCGAACGGAACCGAAGGCACTATTCCTACTACATCCATTTTGGAATCATCCTTAGGATTAGTAGCGACAGCCCTTGCACTTCACTGTACCATCTTCGATTCAAACTCGTTTTCCCACGAAAACGTACAAACCGGATCGAAGTGGTTTTCGAGAAATAAATCTCGATCCCGGTCTCTTCGAAACGATCAGCGCATTGGCCAATATTGATAGTCGGTTATTTAACTATCAATTAACATTCACAAACATCCATCAAACCATAATAATTTCTCCCAAATTATTTATTAACCTCAAAATATCTTCGCAAGATATATTTCCATTTTCAATCCTTTGAAAACAATTTCAAACAGTCCTTTCCTCATGGAATAAATTTTCCAAATATTCCTATTTCCACTGAAATCACCAAGTACCAAAAACATTAGATTTTTAAAATAATTTAGAAACACTTTATTATAAAATATACTTTAAAACATTTAAATTAAAACTACATTAATACTTTATTCAAAGATATATACTTTAAGAATATTTAAAATAAAGCTACTTAATAAAATATAAAACTAGATTCTTTTATCATTTAAAACATAATACCAAACCATCTTTAAATAATTACTATTAAAATAGGTTTGAAAAAAACTTACTTTAAAGTTTAAACATTTAAAAATAATAGATTTTCCAAAACATACTTTGAATCAACTTTTAAACCTTAACTTATACTTAAGAATTTGCTTTGGAAACGTACTCGGCTATCCAGGGAAATACACTTCTCTTTCACCTCCCTTAAAAATAAATCACTATTTATTTTTAAACAAATTTACATTCCTTTATAAATTCCCACCTTGAATTTATATTTCCAAATATCCACCGATATTATATTTCACTTTATAAACCCAGTCTATAAATTCCAAAATCTCACTTCTCATTTAAAATTCCAATTTTAAACACCTAAATCAATTTCAAATTGATTTTTAATTTACTTCACTTTGAAATAAATTTCCTTACTTACTTCATTTATTTCAAAACCATTTTATTTCTTATTTATGATTTAAAAATCTCTTTAACTGAGAATACCAATTCAGATTTCCCAAATTCCTTTCTTATCCTTTAAAATAAATTTAGCCCTTCAATTTTAAATTAAATTCTTTATTTCTTTAAAATATTAACACTTAAGTTTAAAATTTATTATTTTCCCCTTTTATTCGAAATCTCCTTTCCTTACTCGGAATTTATTTACTAGAAAATCACTTTTATTCTTTCCAATTCATTCTTTAATTTATTTAAATTCTCTGTTTTATTTTCTTTTTTTTTCAAAAAAAATCCATTTCTATATATTTGATAACTCAGTATACCGAATGTATCCAATCAAACCATAGCAACCAATATTCCAATTATAAATAAAATCCATCACAGGATATCAAATAATCATTCATAGAATATTCAAACAAATCTAAATATTTTGAGGAATCCTGTTGGATCCCTCCAACCTGTTTCCCTGCAACCACAGATGTTAGCACAATACCAATTCCACTTCGAGGTGGAATATCGCGGTATATGGGTTTATAAAATATCATCCGCTATTATGCGCCGCATAGGGTCTCATCCGCTATATAATGCGGGAATATCAACAACTCCAATATATATACTACTATATAATATAGCACATCAAACCAGATCCAATCATTCAATCAATTATTTAAATTTATCTATTTAAATTTAAATAACAACCAGATGAGTGAGATTAACTCACCTTTGCTTTGTTTGTAACCCATTTCCATCCCGACCATTTCTTCACAGTTTCAGACCTTGTATAAATATTTATACCGTTTATTAATATTCGAACCAATCGAACAAGTAAATTCCTATTGGATAAATTTAATTAACCAATGATTTTATTAATTTAAATTTAAACCCAAAATTCCCTTTTCTATTTTTCTAAGAATAATTAAATAGATTAATTTAAGCTAACTAGTAAATTTAAAATGTATATGTCTATTTTCCATTTGAAACTATATATATACATATACTATTATAAAAATAATCCATATACATCTCATAAAATCTAATTTATATAGATTTTTCCAGCATTTAAAATTCCTATATCCTTCAACATTTAATTCCCAATATATATTTTTCCCACATCTTATATATATATATATACATTTTCTGTTTATCTATACACATTGAATTAAACAGTTTACAGTTGAAATAATTTTCCTCTGAATCCTATGTGTACATATATATTTAACTTTACTGTTTGATTGAACATCGAGCTCGTCACATCGAGCCCCTCCTCCAGTGACGACCTCGTCACATCGAGCCCCACTGCGTCGAACAAGTACGAGACCCCCAGATCGCACTCCAACCCTTGCGAACTGTCACGCTCGCCCACAAGCTTATCCTAGCCAAAACCCAAACAACCCAGGCGTTCCCCCACCATGTCGAGGAATTGTTCGAATACGAATTTGATTCGAGATTTGAGGATTTTGAGGATTTGAATTGATTTGGAAGGGAGGAAGTCATGCCATTGCTTTCGTGAATACTCTGCTCTCATTTTTTTTACGATCACGTAATGTTTCAAACTGTAATTTCGATTTGAATTGAACGAGAATGGGGAAAGAAAAGAACGAACGTGATTTATAACAGAGACCGCCATTTTTCTTTCCTTCGTGAATCTGGAATTTTATTGAATGGGTCTCGTGTTTTAAAAGAAAGAAGGAAAGGGGAACGCGTGCTTGAGAAGACCAAGCGTGATTTGATTTTAGCTTGCCTGAAATGTCTGCGTGTAGAATTTGCTTTGCTATAGAGGAGACAGAAAGTTACGATGGAGAAAGGAAGCAGGCTGATGGAAGAGAATCTCAGCTGGGTTGACTAAGTATGTAAATATATATTTAAATTATTATTATTAAATTCAAATTGTCTCGAAATTTGCAACTCAAAATATCGACCTCCTATTGAGGCATACCGCTAGGCGTTTATAATGTTATACCCATATTCCGAACGCAATGGAAAAGGTTTCGAGTCCTAATTTGATTGTATGGAGAAGATAGCTTTTTGGACCAGTTATTAAATTGAATTCGATATAAAATTTCAGCGCGTTTATATATCGTACGCTCACACAACATCTCCAAATGCTACGAAAATTGAAATCCAATAATAATACAATATTACGGATCCAATGGAACTAGTTTCATCGAATTCCGAGACTGTGCCCCCGAAGGCTATTTTTAAATTCAATTCAAACAATATATTTTTAAAACTAAACAAACCACTATTAAATTCAGTTTTTAAAAGTTCTATTATCCTCAGTATCATTAATATGAATTTTCTAAGCCTTTAAAATATTTTTAACAAACTTGAAACTCCTAATTCAGTATTTTCTCCATTTTCCAATTATTAATCAAATAATTTAATTATCCAATAAACAGTAATATTTGAAATTAAAGTTAAAAATTAACTTCTTAATATTTAAAATTAATTAAATATTCCAATTTCAAATATCCAAATTCCGGGTCGTCACATTACCAATCTTCGAGCAACGTGAGAAATTCATCTTTTGAAAGCGTGGTTCCACAACTCAAGAAGCAATGAATGGCTTATGGAATGCGTGGCTTTTGGGATCGATATGACCTATCGATCCAGAACGGTTTGGATTTTCTCGATGTTAGCAATATTCGGGCAATGTGAGGAATTCGTGTTTCGAGAGCATGGTTTTACAACTCAAGAAGCAATGTGCAGCTTATGGAGGCCCATTGCATTGATTGGGGGACTTCTCGGTGTTGCTGGAGCAACACCGGTTCTTTAAAGGCAGGGATAGAGTTCCGTCGATCCGACGGTTTGAGTCAATTTTCTTCCGTCGACCAAGTAGGTAGATATGGCGTACTTGAGCATGGCTCCATTTTCGCAAGCAGCGATCGAATGGTTTTGTATCGATTTGAACCCGTCGACTCAGCAGGTTACTTTTGTGAACACGGTTTTCTTGGTTCGGAAAGCAAAGCGGTTTTATTACTGAAAGTTGGGCAAGTTTTGCCTATTTACAATGACAGAACTAGTAGATCGTGTATGGCTAATAAAATGAGTATATATATACACACACTAATTTAAGCAATGAAATAATAAATTAGTAAGTAAATTTACACATCGAGATTTATACTGGTTCGGAGCACCTTTTCTACGTCCGGTTCCTAAGAACCTCTTAGGTATTTCCTTGGTAAATCCCTCGCTTGACCCGAACTTAACCAACATGAGCACCTCTAAGATTTATTCTTTCCTTTGAAAAATACAATTCTTGCTTAACAATCTCGTGTTCGTCTAACACTGATTTTAACTTGTTAGTAAAATGGTTCCTATAATCTCCTTGATGATTCGTAGTGAGTGCACAATGATTATTGGAACAATAGCGAAAGAAATAATAGAGTTGAAAGCGCAAATGCTATTCTAGCACAAGAGAGTAAAATAGATAGAAATCAGAGTAGAAGGTATATCTTTAAGTATTAGTTGTTGTGCTATTTATATATATTGAAGAGAAGCAACCAAGAGTTGTCAATCTTCAAGAAATCCTTTCAGAATTGCAGAAAACTGTTCAAAAAGTCGCCACTCTTGAAGATGACCATTCATAAAAAGTAGCCATTACAGCATCTCAGTCTACTGAGCGAATATGTCTGTCTGAGTATGAATGTTTTAATTCTCATGGTAAATATTTGAATTTTAAAAAAATTAGTTCAACACAGTTTCATTTGACTAAAATTGCACTCGGTCTACTGAGTTCAGTCGATGAAACCAATTTCAGTCCACTGAACAGTATAAGTTCAGTTTTTATATATAAACACTTGTCTTTTTAAATTCAATCACTATGCGATGTTGATATTTGTGTTTGTCTTTGTCTTTGTGCGTGTATATGCACTATCAAGGAGATTTTACAATTCAATCTAAGACCATATACGTACTATTGATCTTGAAGCTCCATTGTTCTTAATTCTTTGACTTGTAGATTATTCTTCTTGCTGATTGCCTTGCTTTTTGTCTTCTTGAATGATAGCCTGTCATTATGATATAGTATATATGTGCAATATATAGATGTCATCATTAAATCAGAGAATTAATGTTCTTACAATCTCCCCCTTTTTGATGATCACAACTATCGAAATATGAATTTTAAAAATATTGAATTTGCCTCCCTAAATTCATGCTCCCCTTATCTATATATTTCTCCCCCTTTGGCATCAACAGAAAGGTGATATAATGATAGTAAACACAATGAATATGCATACGATACAAAATAAACATAAATACTCACAATACTTGACATTCAAATGCATAACATCAAAGAGCATTTTTTACATACATACCACATTGTAGAAAAAACATGTTTTATACATAAAGTCACAGAAAATCATAAATCAAGTCACAGACCAATGCAACATAAATATTCCAAACACCAGAAAAGTTTTAGAACGAACACAAATCCAGACGCCGTGAAATCACAAAAGGAGATATGATAGACTTACCAAATATATGGGAGGAGATAAAACATCATAAGGTTCAGGCTCGAATGATGATGAGCTTGAGCACGAAGAAACTTTCTCCCAAATTTTGTCTAGGAAACTCCCAAATGTTTTTTGACACTTCATCCTTTTTTTTTGTTTGAAGAGAATTTCTTGGTTTTGGAGAATAGCTATTGTGGCATTGATGGTTCTGGAAGGTTGAACCAATGAAACTTCATTTTCACTATCCGAAGACTAATCGAATTCTTCAACAATTCCTTCACTTGATTGACCGCAGGGTTGAGCTTGAGAAGTTTGAGCTTGAGATGGTTGAAAAGATGATTGACCCAAGGTAATTTTTACCAAATTCGCTATATAAACATTATATGGAGGTAGGGGTTCCATTTGAGAGGGTAGTTTCATAAGAAAAATAGATTTTTGGTCCATAACTTTAGGTGAGATGTAATCTTGTAAAGTTTCCACATCAATTCCAAAATGAATAAATACCTTTGTGAGATATGAGCGAAAAAAACATTATTTTATGGGAACGGGAACTAAAGCTTTTTATTTCATCATGTATAATCTTTGCCCAATTAAGCCGTGTGTTTGAATAGATGGCATAAAGAGCCTTGTAGTTGTAGTCATACATTTTTTCATAGCTCCTGGTTCGAGGAAAAACAGTATGAAGAAGCATTTTATTAATGATTCGGGCTTGAGACCTTAAATTCACCGAAGTATTTTCCATGTTTTCAATACGAAATTTGTAGCTAGTTGAATCATAGGCGAAATCACGATGGTAGATATTATCTAAGGTAGATCCATGGCCATTATAATTTAAAATAGCTCCTAGGTCATGAACATTAAGCACTATATCAACTTCTAGCACACTACTCCATAAAATTCCCTTATCAATTTCATTCGGAGGTGTATAGAAATCTCCATAATGATTCGCATAGAATAATATAACTGAGTATGGGTAAATTTTTACCTTATTTTGCTTTTCATCAATTAAAGAAAGGGACCCAAACTGTCTTGCTAATTCTTCTATGCCAAAAGCGATGAAATCTTCCATCTTGCAAAAAATTTCTTGGAAAATTCTTTTGTCATTCAATTAGTAAAAGATCCATAGATTTTTGGCACTACTATTAAACTACTCTACGATTTGAGCATCGGAAGCAAATTCTAGATGAGCCGGAGTGGATGAAGAAGAAACCGGAGCTTTGTTTTTGCTTGTTCTAGGGCAAAAAGCTGGGAGTTTCTTTATTGAAGCCATTAAAATGAAGTTTGGAGGCAGGGTTTGTAAAGAGGTAAAATGATTTGGTGAAAAGGCATGATGGAAAAGATAGTTATATTGGTAGTTTCATGAATTTCAGTCTATTGAGGCAACAATTCAGTTGACTAAAAGTACACATTTTAGAGACAGAGAATCATTAACCGTTGTTGAACAGGTTCAGTCGACTGAAACCATGTTGTTTTGAGGCAGAAAGTTTAGTATCAATTCGACAGGTTCAGTTGACTAGGATTCTGGTTCAGTCGACTGAACCTTGTGCAGAAATGTTTTCTTGCCTTTAATTATAATTTTGAACGAAGAATTTTGAAATAAACTTATTTTATTTAATATTACATATGATATATATTATTGTATATGTCCATTTTTGGATATTTATTACAAATACCTTAATGAATAAATATTATAAATACATATTAATTATTTTTCGAATCGTCAAACTTATTATCAGAAAAATGATCCTAAGAATTTAGTTCCACCTTGGTATTTTCAATTAATGACCGAAGTGGAGACCACCTATTATACTGAACTAAAGTTTTGTTCCAATTTGACGTGGATGGTCCAGCTTCCTAGGAATTTCTTGGTGGAGTGTTTTCGATAACAATCGGAGATTCGGTAATACGTGGCCTACATTGACGTATGCACTTTTTGGTCGGGGAATGACCACAGATAGCAAGTACACACCTTTCTAAAAAAATTCAGATGCGCACCTTTACATTTTTGTTCGTAATACATCTCCCTTTGTATATTCAATATTTCTTATTGATAGTGATGTATTTCATCTATTTTAGTATGAGGGTCAAGTTTCAGAGCTCTTCTTATCTTCTTTCCCTTAGGCGAGAATCCGGTGTGGTCGGTTCGAGAAGGAACAATTTGGATAGATGGCGATTTTGTAGAAAGAGGAGTTGAAACGTTCGGAGATGGGTATCCACTGTAAGAGGAAGGAGAGCTAAAATCGAGAGATGAATGAGTGGAATCGTAATTGTCTGACATTATTCAATTGATAGTGTATATATATTAACTTTTGTATGTATTCTATTCTTTTTACAGAGACTCGTTATATATACTTTGGCTTTTACTATTTTTAAGCATTGTAATTTCTAGGTTAATTTCTTCTTTTAGTTAAATTTAGTAATCATTTTGTTCCTTTCAAAATTTAGTTATATTTATAATTTAATTAATATCCATTGGTTTTCATTTTCAAATTACGGATGTTGGTTTAATATAACATTATGTGAATTATACCTTACATATCTAAATCTTTAACCGAGCATATTCCGAGATTATGACGCAAGTTTAAAAACTTAGTTTCACAAAGAGGTTTAGTAAATATATCTGCTATTTGTTTGTTTGTGGTAACAAATTCTAATGATATTTTCTCCTTTTCTACATTATCCTGCAAGAAATGATGTCTAATGTCAATGTGTTTAGTTCTTGAGTGATAATGGGGTTTTTTGATAAATTAATTGCACTAGCGTTATCACAAAAGATAAGAGATTTGTTCAGTTTACTCCAAAATCCTGCAAAGTTTGTTACATACATATGACCTGAGTGCAAGCTAGTGCTGCAGATATATATTCTGTTATTAAGAAAACATCTTCATCATGTCTTATTTTTATATTTAAAATATAAATACTGTGTTTTCTTATTCCTTTAAAAAAATATTTTTTTATCAAAGATATTGCATTTTCATGTTTCAAATGTTATAGTAAATCCTTTATCACATAATTGACTAATACTAAGGAAGTTATATTTTAAATTTTTAACTGGATAAACATTTGAAATAAGAGAAAAGTTAGATATACCGACAGAAGCAACAACTCCTTGTCCTATAACATAGCCTTTGGAATTATCTCCAAAAGTGACTGTTTCGCCATCCTTGTAAGAGATATTCATTAGCATACCAACATTTATGGTCATATGCTTGGAGCATCGACTGTCGAGAATCCATTTCTCCTATTTGTGTTGGGGTACCTACAAAGATGAAAACAATTTAATGGTACCCACTTTCTCTGTTAGGGTCCTGGTGGTTAAATTGAAGGTAACCATACCCAGGAGGGTTTGGTAAAACCTTTAAATCTAAAATCTTTACTAAAATGAACATCATTCAAAAATCTATCTATATGTTTTTGTCTAATAAAGATATTATTTGTTTTTGGAATCCATATCTGAACAGTATTTTTATCATAATTTGATTTGCTACTTACTGGTTTACGAAATTTAGAATAAAGTGTAGCATATTTGTGTTAAACTTTTGGTTTCTTTGATTTTATAAATCCTAAACTATTTTTATTGATAGGAGGTTTTGAAATACTAATTAAATGAGATAGATTCTCTTTTCCTTTGTTAAATTTATAAATGTTTGTAGATAGATCATTTACTTTCTTTTCGAATGACTGTTTATCTTCGTTTAACATTTTTACCTGATTTTCCAAATCATCGACAATTTTTCTTAATTTACATTATCATTCGATAGTGTTGAATTTTCCTTTTCTAAAGCATGCACATTTTGATTTTCTTCAAAAGATTTACAAATATTTTGTAATTTTAAAAATTCCTCCTATAATATAATTTTCTCATCTTTTAGCATTTCATTTTCTAATTCTGTTCTAGTCATTTTTCCTGAACATTCTTATGAGTCTTTCTAAGGTTTCTATATTTATTATCTAGTTCCGAAGCTATTTCTATGACATCGTCAAAAGGTAAATCTGAAAGTACCTCGTCTTTAGTTGCCATGAAGCAAACATTAGCTTGTTCTTCATCACCATCGCTGTCACTTGAGGAATCATCCCACGTTACTTGAAATGCACGCTTCTTTTTCAAGAATTTCTCATATTTGCTATTCTTGTTGAAGCATTTCTTATCTTTATTTAATTCTGGATGATCCTTTTTCATAAAGCCAAATCGATTGCAGCCATAACATTTAAATGTTGATGCATCGTAGGAGTTGCTTGGTTTTTGCTTTTGCGCCATTTTATTGAATTTTCTGAATTTGTAATAGTTATTAGCAAAGTAAACTACATCTTCTTCGTCCAAGTCCGAGTCACCATCGTTATTTACCTGAAAAGCAATACTTCGTTTTTCTTGGGTTAGACCTTTTCTAGCTTGCAAATTTGCTTCATATGACATTAAATTTCCAATTAACTCTTCTACTTTGAGTGTAGAGAGGTCATTGGCTTCTTCTATAGCTAATACTTTTCTTTCCTATTCATCGGTTAATGCATTTAGAATACGTGTAACTAAATCAAAATCAGTAAATAAAAATCCTAATGCTATAAGATCATGTTGTATTATTTGGAATCTAGTACATTTCTATGATGCTTTCATAAGTTTTCATTTTAAATGATTGAAATTGATTTTTCAACAAACTTATCCTAGTTTGCTTTACTTTGGTGGTTCCTTCATGTGTGACTTGTAGCATGTGCCATATATCATAAGCCGTTTTGCACATCATAACTCTAGAAAATTTGTTCTTATCTAATGCGTAATATAAAACATTCATAGCATTTGCATCATTTGAAGCAGCGGTTTTCTAAGCATCTGTCCAGTACTAATTTCAGTAGTAGGACCTACATACTAAGATTAAGCAGATAGCCAAATGTCAAGACCGCTTGATTCCATAAAAACTTTCATACGTGTAGCCCAATACATATAATTAGAACCCGTGAAAAATGGTGGACATGCAGTTGATTGTCCTTCTTGAAATGTGTTGTAACTCATATTGGCCATAGTATTCAAAATTATGTTATGATTTTGAATAAATTGCGCTCTGATACCAAATGACAGAACTAGTAGATCGTGTATGGCTAATAAAATGAGTATATATATATATATACTAATTTATACTATGATATTAAAAAGCAGTAAGTAAACGTACACACTGAGATTTATATTGGTTCGGAGCACCTCTCCTACGTCCAGTCCCTAAGCACATCTTAGGTATTTCCTTGGTAAATCCCTCGCTTGACCCAGAGGAATAGGTTTACAACTTAACCAATCTGAGCACCACTCGGATTTAATCTTTCCATTGGAAAATAGAATTCTTTCTTGACAATCTTGTGTTCGTCTAACACTGATTTTGACTTGTTAGTGCTAAGGTTCCTGTAATCTCCTTGATGATTCGTAGTGAGTGCATAGTGATTATTGGAACAATAGCAAATGAAATAATAGAGCTGAAAGCACAAATGCTTAGAATAGCACAAGAGAGTAAAATAGATAGAAATCAGAGTAAAAGGTATATCTTTAAGTATGAGTTATTGTGTTATTTATATATATTGAAGAGAAGCAATCAACAGTTTTCAATCTTCAAGAAATCCTTTCAGAATTGCAGAAAACTGTTCAAAAAATTCGGAACTCTTGAAGATGGCCTTTCATAAAAAGTAGCCATTACAGCATCTCAGTCTACTTAGCAAATACGTCAGTCTACTGAGTATGAACATTTTAATTTTCACGATAAATATTTGAATTTAAAAATAAATAGTTCAACAGAGTTTCAGTCGACTAAAATTGGTTCAGTCGACTGAGATCAGTCGATTGAAACCAGTTTCAGTCAACTGAACAATGTAAGTTCAGTTTTTAGATATAAACACTTGCCATTTTAAATTCAATCTCTATGCTATGTTGATATTTGTGTTTGTGTGTGCCTTTGTGTGTGTATATGAACTATCAAGGAGATTTTACAATTTAATCTAAGACCATATACATACTATTGATCTTGAAGCTCCATAGTTTTGACTTCTTTGACTTATAGATGATTCTTCTTGCTCATTGCCCTGCTTTTTGTCTTTTTGAATGATAGCTAGTCATCATGATATAGTATATATGTGCGGTATATAGTTGTCATCATTAAAACGGAGAACTAACGTTCTAACATACAATGCCTTCTGTATTTTGGGGTGGCTTATTTGCTGGAAATAGGAAATACATAAGATTGTCTTAGATAAAGTAAGGACACGGTGATTCACTATTCCATGCTTGGGGAATTTGGGCTCCATCAACAGTTGTTAGCTTGACCAACCCCTACGAGTTTGGTCCGAATGCTCCCGGTACAGGGTAGACCCTCTTAAGGATAAGGTCTTCCACCTCAAAGGCATGGTTATGAACTTTGGAGTTGAAGTAACATGCGACCCTTTTCTGGTGAGCAGTGGTCCTTAATTAGGCTTTTTCCCTCTTCTCCTAAACCATATCGAGCGACTGGAGTAGGAGCTTTTCGTTCTGCCTTTGATTGAAGTTTCGCCTCCGATGAGAACGGACATCTAGCTCAATCGGGATCATTGCTTCTGAACCATATGCCAGGGCGAACGGAGAATGTCCGGTTGTAGATTTGTGTGTTGTCCTGTAAGCCCATAATGCGAGTGGAAGTTCATCGACCCAATTTCCTTTTGCTTTAGTTAGTCACTTTTTGATGGTGGACTTGATGATCTTATTTACTGCTTCCACTTACCCATTTTCTTGCGGGTGTGCGATAACGGAAAAGCTTTTCTCGATTCGGAAGCGTTTGCAAAAGTATTTAAACTCAGCCCTTTCGAATAGAGTCCCGTTATCCGTGATGATTTTATGTGGCACACCAAACTTGCAAATAATATTTTTAGTAACAAAGTCAATGACTTTCTTTGTGGTAATATTGGCCAACGGTTCCGTTTTGGCTTATTTGGTGAAATAGTCAACAACAACGATAGCATATTTGGCACCTCCTTTAGCTATTGGTAATACACAAATCAAATCGATTCCCTAGAATGCAAACGGCCTTGAGCTGACCATGTATGTTAGCTCCGTTGAGGTGGTTCTTTTAATCTTGCAGAATCTTTGGCATTGATCGCACCATTTAGCGTAATCCACTACATCGCGGTTTACTGTTGGCCAAAAGTACCCATTACAGAGAACTTTCTTTGCAAGGGTTTGCCCTCCTGTATGATCTCCGCAGTTTCCTTTGTAAACTTCTCTTAGGATATTTCGAGCTTGATCATTGGTCACACATCTGAGCAAGGGGGTAGAGAATCCCCTTCGGTAGAGTATCCCATCCTGTATTATGAATCGTGGTGCCTTTCAGAGAAGCTTTTTCTGTTGATTCATGTCTACAGGGAGGGTTCCTATGAGCAGGCAGTCCTTGATTGGTGTCATCCATGACTTTGGTTCTTTGGTTGTTTCAAAAATCCAGTCGGTATCCATTTGCTTATGCTTGGAGTGGTCAGGGTTTCAACCGGGATTAGCCCCAACGGTTGAGCTTCTCCAAAACTGGCCAGTTTAGCTAGATAATCCGCCTTCATGTTTTGTTCCCTCAGGATATGAGTTATGGTGTAATGCTCGATGTCGTTTACCAGTTCCTACACTTTAGATAGGTACGGGGTGAGGTTCTCCCCCTGAGCTTAGTATTCGCCTTTCACCTGACAGATGACTAGCAAAGAGTCATAATAGATGTGTATGGACTTTATTTCGAGTTCCTTCACAACTTTAAGTTCGGCTATTAGTGCTTCATATTCTACCTCGTTATTTGTTACAGGGAATTCTAAGTGCAAGGCATAGCAAACGAATCGTCCTTTAGGAGTCTCACGCACTACCCCTACAACCGAGCAGAAGTTGTTAGATGCACCATCAACGAAAAACTTCCAACATGTCTCCACTTCTGGAGTCATTTCTTCCTCGTTATCTCGTATTGTAAATTCAGCAATGAAATCTGCCAGCGCCTGCCCATTGATTACCTTTCAAGGATTGTATGTGATTTCGTACTGACTTAATTCGATGTTCCATTTGATAAGCCATCTAGAGGTCTTGGGGTAGTATAACAGTTGCTTCAAGGGTTGATCTGTCAACACTCTAATCGAGTATGCATGGAAGTGCGATCGTAACATTCAGGATGCGATCCAGAGACAATATGCCAGTTTTTCCAATTTATGATAGTTCTTTTCTACTCCAGTGAACCGTTTACTAATGTAATATACGGTCACTGGATTTTAGCTTCTTTTCATATGAGTGTGCCACTCAATGCATGGGGCGAGACTGCTAAGTAGATGTACAAATCTTCTCCATCTACCGGCTTGTACAAGATTGGCGGGGTTTCCATATGTCGCAGTAGCTTTTAGAACGCAGTTTGACAAGCTTGATTCCATTCAAAGTTCTTTCCCTTCTTTAGCGCATCAAAGAACGATACACATATGTCGGTTTCTTTTGACATAAACCGGCTTAGTGCTGCAACCTTTCCATTTAAGCTTTGTAACTCTTTCCTGTTCCTCGAGGCCTCGACTTCCCATAAAGTGGTTATTTGTTAGGGATTTTCTTCGATGCCTCTGGCACTTATGATGAATCCCAAGAACTTTCTAGAGGCAACCCCGAAGTGACACTTAAGTGTATTAAGCTTTATTCTGTATTTGCGGAGTATTTCAAACATTTCGACTAGGTTGTCCAAGTGATTTGCAGTTATGCACGATTTAACCAACATATCTTCTACATAAAATTCCACAGTTTTCCCAATCTAATGTTTAAATAGACGTTCACTAGTCGTTGGTAGGTTTCCCTAGCATTCTTTAAGCAAAATGGCATCACTTTGTAGTAGTATAGTCCCAGATCAGTAATGAAACTGGTATTTTTCTTGATCAGGTTCGTGCATCATGATCTGGTTGTATCCCGAATATGCATCCATAAAAGATAGCAATTGATGTCCAGTCATCCCATTCATAAGCTGATCGATTATGGGTAGAGGAAAGCTGTCTTTCGAGCAAGCTTTTTATAGATCCGAATAGTCGATGCAAGTTCGCCATTTCCTGTTGGACTTCTTGACTAAGACTGAGTTGGATACCCATTTGGGGTAAGTTACGTCATGGATAAAACCATTCACCATCAGTTTATCCACTTCTTCTCTTAGTGGTTTGGACCGCTCGGGTCCTAGGCCGCGCCTTTTCTACTTCATTGGCGTATACTTAGGATCAATGTTAAGTGCGTGGCATGCAATCTCTGGCGATACCCTGCACATATCGGAATGCGTCCAATCATATACGTCCAGGTCGGCGTGAAGAAATTTGGTGAGTTCAAGTCGCTTCTTGTTTCCAAGATGTGATCCAATTTTCAAGACCCATATTGGGTCATCCATATCAACTGGGACAAACATCGTCAATTATGTCGGTGCTGCCTGTTCCTCCCTTGAACTCTTCTTTCTAGGGTCCAAAGCCTTATTGAATCGACTATGTTCCCCAAGCCAGGGCGGCTCTGTAGTTGCTATTCGGTACGTTCATGAATATGGAGAGTTCTCCACACATTCTTCCTCTTTTCTTTTCTTGTAGACTTGCGTAGTTCTACGATATAGCATTCTCTAGTGGCACTTTGGTCTCTTTGACCACCCCGACTTCACTTTTTGTCGAAAATTTCATAGTTAGACGCCATTGAGCTAAAGCAATCCTGAAATCTACCAAGGCAGGCCGCCCAAGGATGGCATTGTAGGCGGAAATTTCATCTATGATCATAAATATTTGAATGAGGGTTACTCTTCGGTCTCCTTCTCCGAGTTCTATGGGTAAATCAATCATTTTGGTTGGTTGTTTGGGTTCACCGGTGAATCCCTAGATCTTTGTTCGGTAGGTGCATACATATTTCATACTGATCTTCATCTGATCAAAGGTGCATTTGAAAAGGATATTCACAGAACGACCACTGTCTACCAATACTCGTCGGACCATGGCGGGTTTGATTCCTACTGTCATGACCCTAAGGTAGAGAGTTGGATCTTCTATTCCTTCAGTGTCTCGATTTCAATATACTATGTCATCGTTCATGGTTCTCTGCTGCTTGGTAGGGGTTCCATCTTTGATTGCTAAGTACGAATCTTTCGGAGCATGTTCTAATGAGCTTGTATACTGTTCTATTTCTCCTCAACTCCTCTGCGTGGGATGAGGTCCTCCAGATATTGGTCAAATGTTGAGTCTATGGTTAATCCATCTGGGTATTTCTTCCCTGGTTCTGGCTTGGTTCCCTCAATCTCTAAGAGCCTAGGGCGTTGCGGGTTGATTAGGATTCTGTGATTCCTCACATACTACTAAACCTTGTTTTCCCGAATCAACTCCTCAATCAAATTCTTAAGGTGATGACACTCATTCTTGTTGTGCCCATGTGTCTCATGGAAGCGGCGGTACTTTCCGGAATGCTTTTATTGTTCAATTGCTTCCTTTTTAGGCGGCTTCTTATTCTCTTCCGTCCCTTATATCATGAGATAGATGTTTTTAGGAGTATCGTTGAGTGAGGTGTATTCTTCGGGCCTCAAACCTTTGAGTCGCCTGCCACTACCATTTCACTTGTTGGAATTCTGCTTCTTCCTTTTCTGTTTCCTATTTTTTCCTACGTTCTCTTCACCGGCCCCGGAGTTATGTCTTGGTTTGTCGCCATACCACTCTGCCCAATGTTGGTTGGTTGTAAGTTAGCAGATTTTCTTTCTAATTCTTGTGCCTCTTCCAATCTCAAACAGTGGCTCGCCTTTCAGTTGAAGTCCTTCCTAGTGGTAGGTTGTTTCATTTTGATCCATTTCGCGAATTCAGTTTCGAGGTGAATTGCGTGGACTAAGGCCATGAAAACCATATCCTCATTTGAATTACTTACTTTAGTTACCGCGGTGTTGAGCTGATTCATGAAAGACTTTAGAGATTCATTTCATCCCTGGAATAAGCCGGATAAGGACATTACATCTTTTGGTTGTGCTATGTGAAGTCAAAATTGATCAAGGAATCTTGTTGCTAGTTGATTGAAGGTGGAGATGGATCTTGGCGGAAGCCTGGTGAACCACATGGAAGCAATTCCCTCTGGGAAAATTAGGAAACATTTACATCAAACAGCATCTGAAGTATTTGCTCCGTCCATGTACCAACTATACTTATACAAGTAGGGTTCTGGATCTCTTGTTCCATCGTAAGACGGAATAGTTAACATAGTCAACTTTTTAGAGTACCGCTCATTCAAAATGTCATCAGTGAAGGGAGTCCGACTTGGAGCGGATCCCTATTCATCCTCCCTTCTATCTTTACTTTCATCCATTAGTCGCATGACCATGTCTATGATATATACCTTAGATTTCCGGTAATATGGAGGTTGGCTGTCAATGACTACACTAAGTGTTTGATTTTGCTAACGATCTTGGTGAGTAGGCTGAAGCCTAGGCTCTCCTATTTTCGGGAGAGCCACACCCTCTGTATTCCTTTGGCTTGTGGTTTGTCTGGTAGGGGCAGGTTGGATATCCCTGGCGTCATTTAATGCATTGGTATTTCCTTCTAACTTGTCGTCCTCAAGTTGCTCACCATCTTATGAGTCGGAGAGATCCATAGCTATTTCTTTCCATGGGGTTTTCGCTCCTAGATTCAAGTTTGTAGTTGGTTGCCTCACAGCTAGTGGAGTGTTTCCTTCCATATTAATTCCTATGGTTCCACCTATCAGTCCTTTATGTTGCTGCTTTTCGTTTCTCCTATTTAGGCCAGAGACGGAAATAATTTCTTATTCCATGGCAGCCGCAGGCTCTATTATGGTTCTTGGAGAAGCATGCGACTATAAGGTCAATAGAGCATTCAATTTGTCCATAAGCGCTCTTTGGCTATTTTCCATCCTCTGATTAATTTCATCAATCGTTTTATTTAATTCATCTCTAGTGACAACTGCACGTTGAATAGAGGATCACGATGCCTGATCTCCTATGTTGGCACCGTTGACTTCAATTTGTTGAGGATTGATCTCTTCTCTAGCAATTACAGCTCCTATGGATCTTCCTGATGCAGTTCTCCTTCTTCGTGGTGCCATTGATTCTCAACAGCAGATCTTCTGAGCAGAGATTGAGGATCTAACTTCTGAACCTATCTGATCCAAAGTAGGTAACTAAATCTAAGTCTGAGTTCAATTCCTAGTGAAAGCACCAAAATGTTTACCCAAAAAATGGAACAACACCCTAGATTAAGTGTGAAAGCACTAGCACTGTTTATCGAGGCAAACAAAATAGAAACAAGGAATAATAACTTGCAAATAAGGTAAAGAGACAAGAGATTTTTATAGTAGTTCGGCTGTTAACGAAGCCTACATCCACTTTATAAATTTTGTTATTGTCTAACTGCTGTTACAAGTTGAATCTGATTACAATTTGATTGGATCTTGTAAGTTAGATCAAGTCACTAGTGTTAGAGTTCACTAGAGAATCACAGTGAACCATTTAGATAAATGTTGTTGTAACGACCCGGAAATTTCGAACCCGAAAATTCCAGATAGTTATGAAAAGAAGAAGAGATAGAAGAAAAAAAAACAGAAAACATAACACAGATGCTCACATTCGCAGCGGAACAAAATATAATATCAAATAATAACAGTTTACAAAAGAATACTGTATCTGTCAATTTACATTTATTTACATCAGAGTTATATTCCAATACACAACGATGGTCATATATAAATCAAATATGTCTCCGATAATCAAAAATAATAGTCACAGCGGAACACTCCATACGTCCTGCCATCCAGCTCGCCTCCTGAGCTCCAGAACGTCTTTACCTAAAAATCTGTAATACTCGGTCTGACCCGAGCATTACATCAAAGTAACACCCGGGTCAGGCTGGAAACCAGCGTGAGTAAACCCATCTAACATGGAATACAACAGTATAAAACTACATAAAACCCGGGGTAACTCGTATCAATTACAAATTCACAATTTGTTATAGACATCACTTATTTCACATATCAATTTCTAAGTACCAAAACTTAGATTAATTGGTCCAATTCACTTAAGTCATCCCATTCCAGTTATTTGATTTCACATATCAATCTATAAAGAATCGAAGTAGTTTCGGGTATTAACTAATACCCGTCTCGGTTTCTTCGAATCCGGCGTTATTCTTTAAGCCAAATGTTTAAGTTTAAACAATACAATTTATATTCAGGATTTCATATTCACACAACAATTCATCTCAGATAGATAACCCACAATATCACAGTTCAACCCAAGAATCTCATACCACAAAGCATCACAAATCACATATAAGAGATATCAAATGATCTAAGTCGTTCAATATATCTTAATTATCTGTAAGCAAGATAAATTAATTGTACCATTTCAAATCAATTTAATTACCTTTAAATCCTGCTTACTTAACATATCAAACCATTAATTAATCATCCTTTAATTATCCATTTAAATTAATTATCCATAATTACTTCCATTAAGTAATTATCCCATTGGTTAATTATCCTTAATCGATTAACCATTAATTATTAATTAATTATCCTCTAATTACCAATCAAATTAATTAACCCTTAATCACTTAATTATTTATTTCCTAATCATTCATTAATAATCTTATTTATTAATTTATAAGACTTAATTACAAATTAATTAATTCTTAATTCCTAATTGATCAACCTCTAATTAATTTTTTTTATCACTTAATTAATAATTAAAATAATTAATTGTATTTTAAGTATTTCATTGGATTATCAAAAATCTAAATTACCATTAAGAAAATCATCTCCTTTATTTATTACTAAATCCCATCATTAAAACATTAGCCTTCAATTACGTCTAATTCTATTTATAAAATTAAGGTAAACTTCCATAGAGTTTTAGCAAACTTAAACTAACCCTATTTCATCTCCTGATTAAAGTTTTTGAGAACATTTGAAAAGAAACCAATTTGTTGGGGAAAAGATTAAAACAACCCCCTTTTTAAATTTACAAAACATTGTTTTATAAACTTGTCTAAATTTATATTAACTCTGCTTCCCTGCCTCGGGTTAAACCAAACATTTAACTTTGGGTTTCTCTTCTCATTATTTATATAGCTTAAAGAAACTGCTATTACACCCTTACGCAAGCTTGAGTTCCACTTCGTGTCGAAAGCCCTTCCACTCGAGCACCACCCCGAGTTACCCACAAACCAAAACTTCCTGACACAAACCCAATGTCGTGCACGTGCACCAACCAACTACGGCGCCGCTTCCTTCGGTGACACCTCGCCCACAACGATGACCACCAACACTCCCAACTCCGACCACCTAATCACCCAAACAAACACAAAATCGAAATCGATGAAAATTCGCTCAACCTGGAACCGAACCACCCCAGGAAATCTTTTCATCACGGCATCTCCGACCACCAGAGTCGCTGCCACCTCGTCTGCATTTCCTCCAACACCCCTGCAGCGTTTCCTAAGGATCTGGCGAAGCTCGATCCTCCAGAGGGGAATCGGTGATCCATTTTACCCATCTCGACCAAATTAGGTTTAGGAACCTAAATTACTTCGTCGCCAACGCCACGATGATCTAGCAACCCACCAACTATTTTTCCCAGATCCACCGTACACCCTTCCACCCCCAGACGAAGCCCCGACCCCCCCAAGAACTTCCGACCATCTGAAATTGCCCAAAATCCAATCCCAGTTCAACTCAAAACTGCTCTCGATTCACGCCATAACAAATCACCATATGTAATCTAAAAATCCTATTTTTGTGTAAGGATTCAAAGTATATAATTGAATCAATATCTCGTGTCATTCGAAATTATCAAAATTTGAGGTTTCACTCTGTAGAAATTAAGTTTTTCATACTGTATATACTTATACTCCTTGAAACTATTTTTAACTCATACTCCATACTTAAACACACATATTTGCTTTTGAAATCAAAGCCTGATATTGATTAAATAATATGAAACTGAATTTCTTGGGTCGTTTCTATCCTGTGGGTTAAAACAGAGAGGAAGATGCATACTTCAACATTTAAAGTATAAATATATATACACATAGAGCTTCATGCCTACCATACTCTATATATCTATGCAAAGATTAAACAATATTTGAGTGTTAACCGATTTGTTTACTCACCTCTTATGTTTGAACAGAGCTCCTTTCCAGATGAAACAGCTTTGAATACAAGCTGGACTCTTTTCTCTGCTTCTCAGTATTGATTTATCTTGAGTGTAGTTTAAACTGAAGCTTTGTTTAATTTTAAAAATGAAGTCTACTTGTATTTGCTCAGCTCGAACAGATATGAAAAAATGATATAGGGAAGAAAACAGACAGGTGATATTCTTATATCCAATGCAGTGTATAGTATTGTACAATATCAGGGATATTTTGTTCATGGTGGAGGCTGATATGAACTGCCTTGTGGCTGGCATTAAATGCTATTGTACCATTCTATTTATTTATATTTTCTTGTTTACTTAAACCTCACTTCCTTCTTATGCAAGCTTACTTGGTTGTTTATTTTCTTATGTGAGGTATTCGTACATATATATGACAAATATTGAAATGTATTTCTTTTTGTCCATTTAACTTGGTGGCTGAGATGAGAAACAAGGTGGCTATCAATTAAATGTTTGTTTTGATTTATATCTTCCAAGTATTTTATTCCCCTTTCAAGTTTCAGCCTGCTTGAGCTGTTTTGATTTTTCCTTCTTGCATAAGTTCTACTGTTTTAGTTCTATTTCTATAGCCATTTTTTTTCTTAACCTTTGCTTTTGCCTTAATTTGACTTTATGCTTGACTTTGAATTTGTTTTATACTTTTGACTAGAATGGTACATGCACAGATATATAAGGTATGTAGATAAGAGAGCAAATAAATAAGAGGCTGAACCCTACTGTTCATATACAGGCCTTACATCTCTTATTTTATTTTTCTTTGTTTTGTTTTGATTGATTCATATGAAGACCTGATTTTTGATTTCATAGATTTTATATCCATCTTTTGTAAACTTGAAATGATGTTCTATATGCTAGAGTTGATGGCATTTAATGCACTTGTTCCCCTTCTTGTTTACATACATATCCATCTTGATATGTCTATATACATATATTTCCCCTTGTCTTGTTGCCCTGTACATATGTATTTCTATGTTTAAGATGTATTTAACTTATATTTTATTTTATTTCAATCATATATGTTGTTGTTAGAATAACTTCTCAGTTATATTTTTATTTAGAGTTAATCTTCAAATATTTGACTTATAACCTATGTTTGCATCTATATATTTTATATTTATATTTAATATGGATAAAATTGCTTTATTTTAAATATTATCATTATAAACTACATTTACATATATATATATATATATATTATATCAAATATTAATAATATGGAACCTCTAATTTAATTGAATAGGATAAATTTTATTATAAATTATTTTTGAAAGAATCCATTTTAAATTCTAAATCAAAATTTCCTTCACAAACATATAGATAACGGAAAAATGTTCCAAGAGCTTATCAGTTTTGTAAAATGAAAAGCTTGTATTTTATTTAATTTGATTAAATACTTATTAAAATAATATTGTCAAAATACCGGGTTATCACATTCCTCCCCCCTTTGAATCTTTTCGTCCTCGAAAAGGAACGAAGCCAGATTTATTTCAAATGCTTAAAATCAGATAAATTTTCTTTGATCATTTTTGAACTACTTTAAAAATCTATGTAATATTTCTAAAATAGTTTTTATACAAATACTTTTATAACTCGATGTTTTGACAAGTCCATCCTTGTTCTCATAGAAATTCGGTCATACGTTGATCAGGCGTACGACTGAAAATCTATAAGTGCTTGGCAGACCCGTTTCAACATCCAGTGAAAATACTTTGGAAAATAATTTCATTAAAAATATAGAAAAGAGTTTCGAAAATAGAGGAAATATCTTTGGAAAAATGCTCTGGAAATCATCACCCCCATCCATGGTCGCAGTTAACCCGATGGTTACGTTGCCGTCCCGGCAAAATCCACAGATAACTGTAGGTCTCCGCGCCCCTCAATTACGCCATGGAACCCGCTACAGATCGCAGTTATACCCGGGCCTTACGTTGCTATCACAGCACAAACCCATATAACTATAGGCATCAGCGCCATCGTATTTCGCTGCCAAAGAATGAAACTCCTCCACTTGACCATAGACCGCAGTCTACCGATGTTGCGCTGCCATCCCGACAGAATCAAGTGTAGACTGTTGGCACTCATCCTCCACACGATTTTCGCTATGGTCCCCACACAGTAGATCGCAGCGACATCGAGTTACACTGTCGTCACAGCATAACCCAAATGCCCCTGTAGGCATCAGCGCCATCGACTTTCGCTACCAAATAATCTTCAGGAACTAGTTTTGTCCGGACTCCTCACAGGATCAACTTTAGAACCTCCCCTTTAGAGGCTCAAGGCAGTACCACTCAGTGGCACTCCTGAGAAGTTCATTCAAGGGAGCGCCTTTTTCCCCAGAGCCACTTTCAAAACACTTTATACTATACACATATAGTATTTTTCAAATCATACACCTAGTATGAATCACATATAAAGCTCCTTTACAAATCGATTCTCAAAATCGATAATCCTCATATTAGGCTTTCCAAATTCAAATATTGATTTTTCCCAAAATCAAAAGCCTTTCCCAAAATTCAAAGGTTCCAAAAACCTTTCCTCAAAATCATTTCACAAATTCTTTTTATAAATACATATATATAAAAGTTTTGAAAAATCTTTGAATCAATTTATACTTGTATAAATTCACTTTTATACTTCAAATACTTAAAAAAAAAACTTTTTGACAATAGATTCAACAAGGGGAGTTTTCCATATATAACAAAGATATATAACTTTGTTTAGTCCAAATAAATATTCGAATTTTGATTACTCTTTTATAAAGTCATTTACCATATTGCTTACTTCCATAAAGTAAATCTTAATCATAGAAATGTTCAATTCCCATTTTACTCCATTATATATTACATAAAATATACTTTCAATTTCTAAAATCATTTACAGTGCTTATCCACAAATTTTTAATATCAATTTTATTCAAACCCGTACGATGTCCACATATCATCCGTACGCTATATCAATCTGATCGCTCATTCGATCACACAATTTCACTTTCGAACTAGTATTGTCCACCCGACTTCCTAGTGCGGGCTCAGATCTGGTTTCTTGATCAGAAACCGTCATTCTCCTTGCATAGTCACACCTATGATAGAGAATATCCAGAACCAATCAAAAATCCATATCCAGGTTCGCCGTCGAAAATCGAGCGAAAAATCCCAACTCGGATCGATAATACTATCTCGAAATTCTGTACTCGAATCTGGACCAAATCACTATGCGAATAGAATAATATACGTACATCCTACGTATTACCTTCATTGATTATTAGCCAAATCAATTTCCCTTCTATTCACATTCGCTTTAATTTTCATTCACTTATTCACAATTGCTTCAATCCCATTTGGATTATCACTTCAATTCTTATCTCAGTTGGGTATTTAATCCATAACAGTTTGAACTCCGACCAGTTTATATTTAAAAATATAGCTTGATAAATTTTAAAAATAGATAAGTAGTTGAAAAATAATCATTAGTTTGTAAAATAGCTGCAAAATAGTTAAGTAATTGGAAATAGTTAGAAAATAGCAAGATAATTGCAAAATAGTTGTAAAATAGTAATTAGTTATATAAACAGTAAAAAACAGTAATTAGTTCATAAACAGCGGTAAAATTATTAAATAGTTTCAAAATTAATTGCAGAATAAGTATAAAATAGTTTGGCCTTGAAAAGTAAGGTTAGATATAGTAAATAGCTTGAAAAGACAGATTCAAGAAACTTATATTAAGATAATTTGTTGAAAATAGTTTCAGAGTCAAACTGTCTCACTACCCAACCTCTAACTCAATTATTCAGTTTAAATTTCCATTTAAATTGACCCAATACCAAAATAACTTCAAATTTCAATCACTCCCCATTCCGATATTGATTCAATCCCAATCAAGTTGAATTATCCTTAATTTCTTTCCAAATTCAAATCAAATTCCATTTAATTTTGAACATATTCACTTAAACTACAATTCCAAATTATTCAAATTAATTTAGACAAATTTCGAATTGAACCCACTTCAATTTCAAATCATTCCAATTTCCTTATGAATTAATCCCAATTCCCATTTGAATTTTTTATACTTATCCATCTTCAATTTTAGTTAATTCAGACTAAATTCAATTTGTACAAATGAAATCTGAATTTCAACTTTAAACCATCTCGAATTATATAAATTCGAGTTAAATTTTCAAATGTTGATTTAACCCCTTAAATCAAATCAACTTATATTTTTAAACCATTGACTCCGAGTTCAATTCTCAAAATTCCATTTCATATTATCCTTACTTAACTTATTTCGAAGTCCAAATAAGAGTTCAAAACAATTTTATCATAAAAAGTTCATTTATTACCAAATTTTATCTTCCAGTTTTGAAATTGGTTCTTAAACAATTTTAATTTTTAAATTTAATTATTAACATTTCAGTTCAAAATGATCGCATATCCTTAATTCAAATTAAATTTAATTTCCATTTAATTTCAATA
Organism: Allium fistulosum; assembly: GCA_030737815.1. Taxonomy (NCBI): domain Eukaryota; kingdom Viridiplantae; phylum Streptophyta; class Magnoliopsida; order Asparagales; family Amaryllidaceae; genus Allium; species Allium fistulosum. The sequence continues at coordinate 589,871,000 of CM060905.1, read as the reverse complement.
CTGGATATATTACCACGCTTCATTTCTCATTCATTTAACAAATCCAATTCACAATGCGAAGATTATTAATAATAATAGGATGATATTATCCAATTATTCTAAATCATCCATCCATTTTCAATTTCCAAGTCTCAAACCCATTTGAGATCACTCATAACTTCCCATTTAAACCAATCATTTAACTTTCCCAAGTTAAATTTAATTTACATAATCCAGTCAATTTACACAATTTGAATTCCCATTCAAATTTTAAACATCAGATTAATAACCTTCCCACTTAAGTTTAAAACTCGCTTCACTTTGGGTTTCACATCACATTCCAAGGGAAATTCAAACCTCTACCTTAGAGTTTATCCCATATTTATTTCCTTCACACACTAGTCCATCTTTAAATTTTAAACTACCCTTGGTTTTAAATTCAAATCAAATTCTGGACCCAGATTTAAAACTCCACAATTCAGATCAACTTTAGTTCCAACTTATAAGTTAGACTTGCCTAAATGTTTTACTTCTCAAATATTTTATTATTGTTTACTCATTTATACTCGCCTTATTAATTATTTCTGATAATAACCAAGGTTATTGTATCTGAAAACCAATTCATCACTATCTTATTCTGAAATTCTCCTTAAATTCAAGATTTAAATTTCAGTTTGAATTCATTCCAACCCAATCCTTATTTTACTTTAAATTTTGTTATATTTCTATTATCACTTAATTCAATTCCAGTAATTTTTAACAACCAATTACCTTAACATTTATTAGTAAGAAATATTGCTTTATATATATCAAAATATATTCTTACATAAAACCATTTAAAATCTTTATATAAGAAAATAACAAGTACGCTCTCATATATATATACACTCAACTCATTCTAGGGTACCATTGTCCCTATCCTTATGAGTACACCCACCAGAGCCAAGGTTCACGCTTAACCTTTCAGCTCTGATACCAACTGTAACGACCCGGAAATTTCGAACCCGAAAATTCCAGATAGTTATGAAAAGAAGAAGAGATAGAAGAAAAAAAAACAGAAAACATAACACAGATGCTCACATTCGCAGCGGAACAAAATATAATATCAAATAATAACAGTTTACAAAAGAATACTGTATCTGTCAATTTACATTTATTTACATCAGAGTTATATTCCAATACACAACGATGGTCATATATAAATCAAATATGTCTCCGATAATCAAAAATAATAGTCACAGCGGAACACTCCATACGTCCTGCCATCCAGCTCGCCTCCTGAGCTCCAGAACGTCTTTACCTAAAAATCTGTAATACTCGGTCTGACCCGAGCATTACATCAAAGTAACACCCGGGTCAGGCTGGAAACCAGCGTGAGTAAATCCATCTAACATGGAATACAACAGTATAAAACTACATAAAACCCGGGGTAACTCGTATCAATTACAAATTCACAATTTGTTATAGACATCACTTATTTCACATATCAATTTCTAAGTACCAAAACTTAGATTAATTGGTCCAATTCACTTAAGTCATCCCATTCCAGTTATTTGATTTCACATATCAATCTATAAAGAATCGAAGTAGTTTCGGGTATTAACTAATACCCGTCTCGGTTTCTTCGAATCCGGCGTTATTCTTTAAGCCAAATGTTTAAGTTTAAACAATACAATTTATATTCAGGATTTCATATTCACACAACAATTCATCTCAGATAGATAACCCACAATATCACAGTTCAACCCAAGAATCTCATACCACAAAGCATCACAAATCACATATAAGAGATATCAAATGATCTAAGTCGTTCAATATATCTTAATTATCTGTAAGCAAGATAAATTAATTGTACCATTTCAAATCAATTTAATTACCTTTAAATCCTGCTTACTTAACATATCAAACCATTAATTAATCATCCTTTAATTATCCATTTAAATTAATTATCCATAATTACTTCCATTAAGTAATTATCCCATTGGTTAATTATCCTCAATCGATTAACCATTAATTATTAATTAATTATCCTCTAATTACCAATCAAATTAATTAACCCTTAATCACTTAATTATTTATTTCCTAATCATTCATTAATAATCTTATTTATTAATTTATAAGACTTAATTACAAATTAATTAATTCTTAATTCCTAATTGATCAACCTCTAATTAATTTTTTTTATCACTTAATTAATAATTAAAATAATTAATTGTATTTTAAGTATTTCATTGGATTATCAAAAATCTAAATTACCATTAAGAAAATCATCTCCTTTATTTATTACTAAATCCCATCATTAAAACATTAGCCTTCAATTACGTCTAATTCTATTTATAAAATTAAGGTAAACTTCCATAGAGTTTTAGCAAACTTAAACTAACCCTATTTCATCTCCTGATTAAAGTTTTTGAGAACATTTGAAAAGAAACCAATTTGTTGGGGAAAAGATTAAAACAACCCCCTTTTTAAATTTACAAAACATTGTTTTATAAACTTGTCTAAATTTATATTAACTCTGCTTCCCTGCCTCGGGTTAAACCAAACATTTAACTTTGGGTTTCTCTTCTCATTATTTATATAGCTTAAAGAAACTGCTATTACACCCTTACGCAAGCTTGAGTTCCACTTCGTGTCGAAAGCCCTTCCACTCGAGCACCACCCCGAGTTACCCACAAACCAAAACTTCCTGACACAAACCCAATGTCGTGCACGTGCACCAACCAACTACGGCGCCGCTTCCTTCGGTGACACCTCGCCCACAACGACGACCACCAACACTCCCAACTCCGACCACCTAATCACCCAAACAAACACAAAATCGAAATCGATGAAAATTCGCTCAACCTGGAACCGAACCACCCCAGGAAATCTTTTCATCACGGCATCTCCGACCACCAGAGTCGCTGCCACCTCGTCTGCATTTCCTCCAACACCCCTGCAGCGTTTCCTAAGGATCTGGCGAAGCTCGATCCTCCAGAGGGGAATCGGTGATCCATTTTACCCATCTCGACCAAATTAGGTTTAGGAACCTAAATTACTTCGTCGCCAACGCCACGATGATCTAGCAACCCACCAACTATTTTTCCCAGATCCACCGTACACCCTTCCACCCCCAGACGAAGCCCCGACCCCCCCAAGAACTTCCGACCATCTGAAATTGCCCAAAATCCAATCCCAGTTCAACTCAAAACTGCTCTCGATTCACGCCATAACAAATCACCATATGTAATCTAAAAATCCTATTTTTGTGTAAGGATTCAAAGTATATAATTGAATCAATATCTCGTGTCATTCGAAATTATCAAAATTTGAGGTTTCACTCTGTAGAAATTAAGTTTTTCATACTGTATATACTTATACTCCTTGAAACTATTTTTAACTCATACTCCATACTTAAACACACATATTTGCTTTTGAAATCAAAGCCTGATATTGATTAAATAATATGAAACTGAATTTCTTGGGTCGTTTCTATCCTGTGGGTTAAAACAGAGAGGAAGATGCATACTTCAACATTTCAAGTATAAATATATATACACATAGAGCTTCATGCCTACCATACTCTATATATCTATGCAAAGATTAAACAATATTTGAGTGTTAACAGATTTGTTTACTCACCTCTTATGTTTGAACAGAGCTCCTTTCCAGATGAAACAGCTTTGAATACAAGCTGGACTCTTTTCTCTGCTTCTCAGTATTGATTTATCTTGAGTGTAGTTTAAACTGAAGCTTTGTTTAATTTTAAAAATGAAGTCTACTTGTATTTGCTCAGCTCGAACAGATATGAAAAAATGATATAGGGAAGAAAACAGACAGGTGATATTCTTATATCCAATGCAGTGTATAGTATTGTACAATATCAGGGATATTTTGTTCATGGTGGAGGCTGATATGAACTGCCTTGTGGCTGGCATTAAATGCTATTGTACCATTCTATTTATTTATATTTTCTTGTTTACTTAAACTTCACTTCCTTCTTATGCAAGCTTACTTGGTTGTTTATTTTCTTATGTGAGGTATTCGTACATATATATGACAAATATTGAAATGTATTTCTTTTTGTCCATTTAACTTGGTGGCTGAGATGAGAAACAAGGTGGCTATCAATTAAATGTTTGTTTTGATTTATATCTTCCAAGTATTTTATTCCCCTTTCAAGTTTCAGCCTGCTTGAGCTGTTTTGATTTTTCCTTCTTGCATAAGTTCTACTGTTTTAGTTCTATTTCTATAGCCATTTTTTTTTCTTAACCTTTGCTTTTGCCTTAATTTGACTTTATGCTTGACTTTGAATTTGTTTTATACTTTTGACTAGAATGGTACATGCACAGATATATAAGGTATGTAGATAAGAGAGCAAATAAATAAGAGGCTGAACCCTACTGTTCATATACAGGCCTTACATCTCTTATTTTATTTTTCTTTGTTTTGTTTTGATTGATTCATATGAAGACCTGATTTTCGATTTCATAGATTTTATATCCATCTTTTGTAAACTTGAAATGATGTTCTATATGCTAGAGTTGATGGCATTTAATGCACTTGTTCCCCTTCTTGTTTACATACATATCCATCTTGATATGTCTATATACATATATTTCCCCTTGTCTTGTTGCCCTGTACATATGTATTTCTATGTTTAAGATGTATTTAACTTATATTTTATTTTATTTCAATCATATATGTTGTTGTTAGAATAACTTCTCAGTTATATTTTTATTTAGAGTTAATCTTCAAATATTTGACTTATAACCTATGTTTGCATCTATATATTTTATATTTATATTTAATATGGATAAAATTGCTTTATTTTAAATATTATCATTATAAACTACATTTACATATATATATATATATATTATATCAAATATTAATAATATGGAACCTCTAATTTAATTGAATAGGATAAATTTTATTATAAATTATTTTTGAAAGAATCCATTTTAAATTCTAAATCAAAATTTCCTTCACAAACATATAGATAACGGAAAAATGTTCCAAGAGCTTATCAGTTTTGTAAAATGAAAAGCTTGTATTTTATTTAATTTGATTAAATACTTATTAAAATAATATTGTCAAAATACCGGGTTATCACATTCCTCCCCCCTTTGAATCTTTTCGTCCTCGAAAAGGAACGAAGCCAGATTTATTTCAAATGCTTAAAATCAGATAAATTTTCTTTGATCATTTTTGAACTACTTTAAAAATCTATGTAATATTTCTAAAATAGTTTTTATACAAATACTTTTATAACTCGATGTTTTGACAAGTCCATCCTTGTTCTCATAGAAATTCGGTCATACGTTGATCAGGCGTACGACTGAAAATCTATAAGTGCTTGGCAGACCCGTTTCAACATCCAGTGAAAATACTTTGGAAAATAATTTCATTAAAAATATAGAAAAGAGTTTCGAAAATAGAGGAAATATCTTTGGAAAAATGCTCTGGAAATCATCACCCCCATCCATGGTCGCAGTTAACCCGATGGTTACGTTGCCGTCCCGGCAAAATCCACAGATAACTGTAGGTCTCCGCGCCCCTCAATTACGCCATGGAACCCGCTACAGATCGCAGTTATACCCGGGCCTTACGTTGCTATCACAGCACAAACCCATATAACTGTAGGCATCAGCGCCATCGAATTTCGCTGCCAAAGAATGAAACTCCTCCACTTGACCATAGACCGCAGTCTACCGATGTTGCGCTGCCATCCCGACAGAATCAAGTGTAGACTGTTGGCACTCATCCTCCACACGATTTTCGCTATGGTCCCCACACAGTAGATCGCAGCGACATCGAGTTACACTGTCGTCACAGCATAACCCAAATGCCCCTGTAGGCATCAGCGCCATCGACTTTCGCTACCAAATAATCCTCAGGAACTAGTTTTGTCCGGACTCCTCACAGGATCAACTTTAGAACCTCCCCTTTAGAGGCTCAAGGCAGTACCACTCAGTGGCACTCCTGAGAAGTTCATTCAAGGGAGCGCCTTTTTCCCCAGAGCCACTTTCAAAACACTTTATACTATACACATATAGTATTTTTCAAATCATACACCTAGTATGAATCACATATAAAGCTCCTTTACAAATCGATTCTCAAAATCGATAATCCTCATATTAGGCTTTCCAAATTCAAATATTGATTTTTCCCAAAATCAAAAGCCTTTCCCAAAATTCAAAGGTTCCAAAAACCTTTCCTCAAAATCATTTCACAAATTCTTTTTATAAATACATATATATAAAAGTTTTGAAAAATCTTTGAATCAATTTATACTTGTATAAATTCACTTTTATACTTCAAATACTTAAAAAAAAAACTTTTTGACAATAGATTCAACAAGGGGAGTTTTCCATATATAACAAAGATATATAACTTTGTTTAGTCCAAATAAATATTCGAATTTTGATTACTCTTTTATAAAGTCATTTACCATATTGCTTACTTCCATAAAGTAAATCTTAATCATAGAAATGTTCAATTCCCATTTTACTCCATTATATATTACATAAAATATACTTTCAATTTCTAAAATCATTTACAGTGCTTATCCACAAATTTTTAATATCAATTTTATTCAAACCCGTACGATGTCCACATATCATCCGTACGCTATATCAATCTGATCGCTCATTCGATCACACAATTTCACTTTCGAACTAGTATTGTCCACCCGACTTCCTAGTGCGGGCTCAGATCTGGTTTCTTGATCAGAAACCGTCATTCTCCTTGCATAGTCACACCTATGATAGAGAATATCCAGAACCAATCAAAAATCCATATCCAGGTTCGCCGTCGAAAATCGAGCGAAAAATCCCAACTCGGATCGATAATACTATCTCGAAATTCTGTACTCGAATCTGGACCAAATCACTATGCGAATAGAATAATATACGTACATCCTACGTATTACCTTCATTGATTATTAGCCAAATCAATTTCCCTTCTATTCACATTCGCTTTAATTTTCATTCACTTATTCACAATTGCTTCAATCCCATTTGGATTATCACTTCAATTCTTATCTCAGTTGGGTATTTAATCCATAACAGTTTGAACTCCGACCAGTTTATATTTAAAAATATAGCTTGATAAATTTTAAAAATAGATAAGTAGTTGAAAAATAATTATTAGTTTGTAAAATAGCTGCAAAATAGTTAAGTAATTGGAAATAGTTAGAAAATAGCAAGATAATTGCAAAATAGTTGTAAAATAGTAATTAGTTATATAAACAGTAAAAAACAGTAATTAGTTCATAAACAGCGGTAAAATTATTAAATAGTTTCAAAATTAATTGCAGAATAAGTATAAAATAGTTTGGCCTTGAAAAGTAAGGTTAGATATAGTAAATAGCTTGAAAAGACAGATTCAAGAAACTTATATTAAGATAATTTGTTGAAAATAGTTTCAGAGTCAAACTGTCTCACTACCCAACCTCTAACTCAATTATTCAGTTTAAATTTCCATTTAAATTGACCCAATACCAAAATAACTTCAAATTTCAATCACTCCCCATTCCGATATTGATTCAATCCCAATCAAGTTGAATTATCCTTAATTTCTTTCCAAATTCAAATCAAATTCCATTTAATTTTGAACATATTCACTTAAACTACAATTCCAAATTATTCAAATTAATTTAGACAAATTTCGAATTGAACCCACTTCAATTTCAAATCATTCCAATTTCCTTATGAATTAATCCCAATTCCCATTTGAATTTTTTATACTTATCCGTCTTCAATTTTAGTTAATTCAGACTAAATTCAATTTGTACAAATGAAATCTGAATTTCAACTTTAAACCATCTCGAATTATATAAATTCGAGTTAAATTTTCAAATGTTGATTTAACCCCTTAAATCAAATCAACTTATATTTTTAAACCATTGACTCCGAGTTCAATTCTCAAAATTCCATTTCATATTATCCTTACTTAACTTATTTCGAAGTCCAAATAAGAGTTCAAAACAATTTTATCATAAAAAGTTCATTTATTACCAAATTTTATCTTCCAGTTTTGAAATTGGTTCTTAAACAATTTTAATTTTTAAATTTAATTATTAACATTTCAGTTCAAAATGATCGCATATCCTTAATTCAAATTAAATTTAATTTCCATTTAATTTCAATACTGGATATATTACCACGCTTCATTTCTCATTCATTTAACAAATCCAATTCACAATGCGAAGATTATTAATAATAATAGGATGATATTATCCAATTATTCTAAATCATCCATCCATTTTCAATTTCCAAGTCTCAAACCCATTTGAGATCACTCATAACTTCCCATTTAAACCAATCATTTAACTTTCCCAAGTTAAATTTAATTTACATAATCCAGTCAATTTACACAATTTGAATTCCCATTCAAATTTTAAACATCAGATTAATAACCTTCCCACTTAAGTTTAAAACTCGCTTCACTTTGGGTTTCACATCACATTCCAAGGGAAATTCAAACCTCTACCTTAGAGTTTATCCCATATTTATTTCCTTCACACACTAGTCCATCTTTAAATTTTAAACTACCCTTGGTTTTAAATTCAAATCAAATTCTGGACCCAGATTTAAAACTCCACAATTCAGATCAACTTTAGTTCCAACTTATAAGTCAGACTTGCCTAAATGTTTTACTTCTCAAATATTTTATTATTGTTTACTCATTTATACTCGCCTTATTAATTATTTCTGATAATAACCAAGGTTATTGTATCTGAAAACCAATTCATCACTATCTTATTCTGAAATTCTCCTTAAATTCAAGATTTAAATTTCAGTTTGAATTCATTCCAACCCAATCCTTATTTTACTTTAAATTTTGTTATATTTCTATTATCACTTAATTCAATTCCAGTAATTTTTAACAACCAATTACCTTAACATTTATTAGTAAGAAATATTGCTTTATATATATCAAAATATATTCTTACATAAAACCATTTAAAATCTTTATATAAGAAAATAACAAGTACGCTCTCATATATATATACACTCAACTCATTCTAGGGTACCATTGTCCCTATCCTTATGAGTACACCCACCAGAGCCAAGGTTCACGCTTAACCTTTCAGCTCTGATACCAACTGTAACGACCCGGAAATTTCGAACCCGAAAATTCCAGATAGTTATGAAAAGAAGAAGAGATAGAAGAAAAAAAAACAGAAAACATAACACAGATGCTCACATTCGCAGCGGAACAAAATATAATATCAAATAATAACAGTTTACAAAAGAATACTGTATCTGTCAATTTACATTTATTTACATCAGAGTTATATTCCAATACACAACGATGGTCATATATAAATCAAATATGTCTCCGATAATCAAAAATAATAGTCACAGCGGAACACTCCATACGTCCTGCCATCCAGCTCGCCTCCTGAGCTCCAGAACGTCTTTACCTAAAAATCTGTAATACTCGGTCTGACCCGAGCATTACATCAAAGTAACACCCGGGTCAGGCTGGAAACCAGCGTGAGTAAACCCATCTAACATGGAATACAACAGTATAAAACTACATAAAACCCGGGGTAACTCGTATCAATTACAAATTCACAATTTGTTATAGACATCACTTATTTCACATATCAATTTCTAAGTACCAAAACTTAGATTAATTGGTCCAATTCACTTAAGTCATCCCATTCCAGTTATTTGATTTCACATATCAATCTATAAAGAATCGAAGTAGTTTCGGGTATTAACTAATACCCGTCTCGGTTTCTTCGAATCCGGCGTTATTCTTTAAGCCAAATGTTTAAGTTTAAACAATACAATTTATATTCAGGATTTCATATTCACACAACAATTCATCTCAGATAGATAACCCACAATATCACAGTTCAACCCAAGAATCTCATACCACAAAGCATCACAAATCACATATAAGAGATATCAAATGATCTAAGTCGTTCAATATATCTTAATTATCTGTAAGCAAGATAAATTAATTGTACCATTTCAAATCAATTTAATTACCTTTAAATCCTGCTTACTTAACATATCAAACCATTAATTAATCATCCTTTAATTATCCATTTAAATTAATTATCCATAATTACTTCCATTAAGTAATTATCCCATTGGTTAATTATCCTCAATCGATTAACCATTAATTATTAATTAATTATCCTCTAATTACCAATCAAATTAATTAACCCTTAATCACTTAATTATTTATTTCCTAATCATTCATTAATAATCTTATTTATTAATTTATAAGACTTAATTACAAATTAATTAATTCTTAATTCCTAATTGATCAACCTCTAATTAATTTTTTTTATCACTTAATTAATAATTAAAATAATTAATTGTATTTTAAGTATTTCATTGGATTATCAAAAATCTAAATTACCATTAAGAAAATCATCTCCTTTATTTATTACTAAATCCCATCATTAAAACATTAGCCTTCAATTACGTCTAATTCTATTTATAAAATTAAGGTAAACTTCCATAGAGTTTTAGCAAACTTAAACTAACCCTATTTCATCTCCTGATTAAAGTTTTTGAGAACATTTGAAAAGAAACCAATTTGTTGGGGAAAAGATTAAAACAACCCCCTTTTTAAATTTACAAAACATTGTTTTATAAACTTGTCTAAATTTATATTAACTCTGCTTCCCTGCCTCGGGTTAAACCAAACATTTAACTTTGGGTTTCTCTTCTCATTATTTATATAGCTTAAAGAAACTGCTATTACACCCTTACGCAAGCTTGAGTTCCACTTCGTGTCGAAAGCCCTTCCACTCGAGCACCACCCCGAGTTACCCACAAACCAAAACTTCCTGACACAAACCCAATGTCGTGCACGTGCACCAACCAACTACGGCGCCGCTTCCTTCGGTGACACCTCGCCCACAACGACGACCACCAACACTCCCAACTCCGACCACCTAATCACCCAAACAAACACAAAATCGAAATCGATGAAAATTCGCTCAACCTGGAACCGAACCACCCCAGGAAATCTTTTCATCACGGCATCTCCGACCACCAGAGTCGCTGCCACCTCGTCTGCATTTCCTCCAACACCCCTGCAGCGTTTCCTAAGGATCTGGCGAAGCTCGATCCTCCAGAGGGGAATCGGTGATCCATTTTACCCATCTCGACCAAATTAGGTTTAGGAACCTAAATTACTTCGTCGCCAACGCCACGATGATCTAGCAACCCACCAACTATTTTTCCCAGATCCACCGTACACCCTTCCACCCCCAGACGAAGCCCCGACCCCCCCAAGAACTTCCGACCATCTGAAATTGCCCAAAATCCAATCCCAGTTCAACTCAAAACTGCTCTCGATTCACGCCATAACAAATCACCATATGTAATCTAAAAATCCTATTTTTGTGTAAGGATTCAAAGTATATAATTGAATCAATATCTCGTGTCATTCGAAATTATCAAAATTTGAGGTTTCACTCTGTAGAAATTAAGTTTTTCATACTGTATATACTTATACTCCTTGAAACTATTTTTAACTCATACTCCATACTTAAACACACATATTTGCTTTTGAAATCAAAGCCTGATATTGATTAAATAATATGAAACTGAATTTCTTGGGTCGTTTCTATCCTGTGGGTTAAAACAGAGAGGAAGATGCATACTTCAACATTTCAAGTATAAATATATATACACATAGAGCTTCATGCCTACCATACTCTATATATCTATGCAAAGATTAAACAATATTTGAGTGTTAACAGATTTGTTTACTCACCTCTTATGTTTGAACAGAGCTCCTTTCCAGATGAAACAGCTTTGAATACAAGCTGGACTCTTTTCTCTGCTTCTCAGTATTGATTTATCTTGAGTGTAGTTTAAACTGAAGCTTTGTTTAATTTTAAAAATGAAGTCTACTTGTATTTGCTCAGCTCGAACAGATATGAAAAAATGATATAGGGAAGAAAACAGACAGGTGATATTCTTATATCCAATGCAGTGTATAGTATTGTACAATATCAGGGATATTTTGTTCATGGTGGAGGCTGATATGAACTGCCTTGTGGCTGGCATTAAATGCTATTGTACCATTCTATTTATTTATATTTTCTTGTTTACTTAAACTTCACTTCCTTCTTATGCAAGCTTACTTGGTTGTTTATTTTCTTATGTGAGGTATTCGTACATATATATGACAAATATTGAAATGTATTTCTTTTTGTCCATTTAACTTGGTGGCTGAGATGAGAAACAAGGTGGCTATCAATTAAATGTTTGTTTTGATTTATATCTTCCAAGTATTTTATTCCCCTTTCAAGTTTCAGCCTGCTTGAGCTGTTTTGATTTTTCCTTCTTGCATAAGTTCTACTGTTTTAGTTCTATTTCTATAGCCATTTTTTTTTCTTAACCTTTGCTTTTGCCTTAATTTGACTTTATGCTTGACTTTGAATTTGTTTTATACTTTTGACTAGAATGGTACATGCACAGATATATAAGGTATGTAGATAAGAGAGCAAATAAATAAGAGGCTGAACCCTACTGTTCATATACAGGCCTTACATCTCTTATTTTATTTTTCTTTGTTTTGTTTTGATTGATTCATATGAAGACCTGATTTTTGATTTCATAGATTTTATATCCATCTTTTGTAAACTTGAAATGATGTTCTATATGCTAGAGTTGATGGCATTTAATGCACTTGTTCCCCTTCTTGTTTACATACATATCCATCTTGATATGTCTATATACATATATTTCCCCTTGTCTTGTTGCCCTGTACATATGTATTTCTATGTTTAAGATGTATTTAACTTATATTTTATTTTATTTCAATCATATATGTTGTTGTTAGAATAACTTCTCAGTTATATTTTTATTTAGAGTTAATCTTCAAATATTTGACTTATAACCTATGTTTGCATCTATATATTTTATATTTATATTTAATATGGATAAAATTGCTTTATTTTAAATATTATCATTATAAACTACATTTACATATATATATATATATATATATATATATTATATCAAATATTAATAATATGGAACCTCTAATTTAATTGAATAGGATAAATTTTATTATAAATTATTTTTGAAAGAATCCATTTTAAATTCTAAATCAAAATTTCCTTCACAAACATATAGATAACGGAAAAATGTTCCAAGAGCTTATCAGTTTTGTAAAATGAAAAGCTTGTATTTTATTTAATTTGATTAAATACTTATTAAAATAATATTGTCAAAATACCGGGTTATCACAGTTGTGTGGGAGGAGAAGAGTGAAGAATAGTTTCTGCAAAGTTCTAACAGCCAGTCTAGAAGATCCACTTTATGTTGCAGATGGATGAGTATTTATAGGGATTCGGGTGCTATTGGGCTAGGCCGCCTTGCCAGAAGCTTTCATTTGAAGATACGAATGCGGCTAGGAAATTTCGTAGTGAGCCAAGCTAATATGATGGATCGCTAGCGATATATAGGGCATGGATCGCTAGCGACCCATGCAGTTATCTTATTTTTGGCTTACTTCAATTGTACCATGTTCCATGCCTTTTGTTGATGCCATTCGTGCAATTTCATGACTAGATGCCTTGTTTTGATGATGATTCATGTACAGGTTGCATGGAACTATTGTTGGAATAAGACGAATGCCCACTTCTCAATCTAGCTTGCTTGGAATATCGTGTAACTTAGCAGGCATCCTTAGCAAAGGTAATGCTTCATGATGCAAGAAGGATGGACGACCCATGAGTAATATTTATGGATCGCTAGCGATCCAAGGTTGATGGATCGCTAGCGATCCATCGCCTTAGGCAAATTATGCTCTTTTTCTCTTGAGTCCCTATTGGTTCCTTCTTTTGATCCTTCTAGTTGATTCTTGAGTCATTTCAATTTGACGCAGACGTTCTAACTTCCACTGAATTCTATTAGGTTAAAAACCAGAATAATAACACAATCATATCATTTATGAATATGTTAGTACCCTGCTAATCCATACAATAGACAAACAAAGCATCCTGATGTATATACATGAATATTTAAAACAACTCGTGATAGATATTCCTAATTCTATCCTCAACCTCCTAGGTACAATCTTCTTTATCATCACTCCACTATACATGACCAAGTCTAGTAACTTTATTCCTTGGTTCCTTCGTATCATGACCTACTATTTCCTTCGGTCGTCTTACATACATAAAATCTGGCTCTACAAATAAATCTTCAACCGCCCTCGGTTTCACTACCAAACTTGGGTCGTATACACATTCCTCAAATGCAATATATGAAAAACATTATGAATACCTGCCAAACTACTCGATAACTCGATTCGGTAGGCAAGTTTACCAATCTGCTCCCTTATTAGAAATGGCGTTACATATCTAGGTGCCAACTTCCCCACCTTCCCAAAATGCGTAATTCCTCACATTAGAGAAACTTTCATGAATACATGATCACCTACCGTGAACTCAAGCTCTTTCCTTCACTTATCCGCATAGCTCTTTTATATTGATTGCACTGTCTTCATGCTGGCATGAATCAATTCTACCTTCTTAGTAGCAACTTTTACCAAATTGGGCCCTAACATAAGTCTATTTCCGGTGTCTAACCAACATACCAATGACTTATACAGTCTACCATAAGGGCCTATGCCATCTTGATAATCGATTTGTAACTATTATTGTGTACAAACTCTACTAGATGTAGATGATCATCCCAAGATCCTCTAAATTCCAAGACATATGCTTTTTGAAAATCTTTGAGTACACTGTTCGCCCTCTTGGTCTGACCATCAGTCTATGGTTGATAACCGTGCTCAAGTTCAACTTCGTACCCAATGCATTCTACAAACTTCTCCAGAACTCACTAGTAAATGATGGGTCTCTATCACTAACAATGCTACTCAGAACTCCATGCAATCTCACCACATTCTTCATATATAGCTTTGTTAAGCTAGCTGTCGACCTTGTTGATTTTACCGAGATAAGATAGGCACTTGTAGTCAGTCTATCGATTATCACCCAAATACTATCATTTTCTATCCTCGACCTAGGAAACCCATCGATAAAATCCATAGGCACTGAATCCCACTTCCAAGTTGGTACTTCTAAAGGTTGAAGTAAACCACTTGGATTTTGATGCTCAGCCTTCACTTGCTGACAACTGAAGCACTTCTTCACACATTCTCCTATATCTCTCTTCATCTCTTCCTAAAAGAAAACTCACTTCATATCATGATACATTTTCGTGCCTTTAGGATGAATATTAAACTTTGACCGATGACCCTCCAAGGCTTACTTTTGAAGTCCTCTACATTCGAGACACGCATTCTCCCTTTCTTTCTTAGCCATCTCTTCGAGTCTCCCTCAAATCTTTTCAGATTCTCAACATCTGCCCCCAACTCTAATGGCCTAATTATTTCGGAAATTAGTGGGTCCTCTCTTTGCCTTGCAGAAATTTTCTCCACAATTGCTAGACGTACCTCCAAACTTACTAACACGCCCAGATCCTTACATGATCCAGTATTCTACCTATAATGCACTATGCAGGAGGCTAACGTCTCTAATGTCATTTATTCTTCAATCATGGCTAACACTCCATTCTGACCTACTTAAAGCATCGACAACCTTGTTCCCTTTTCTTGGCGTATGCTCTATCCCGAAGTCAAATGCTGTTAAGAATTCCAACCATCCATGATGCCTCATATTTAACTCCTTCTTAGAGAATAGATACTTGAGGGACTTGTGGCCTGTATACAGCTCAAACCGTTCTCCTAAAAAGTAATATCTTTGTATCTACAGCGCGAACACCACCGCTACCAACTCTAAGTCATGGGTTGGATATCTAACTTCATGCGGTCTTAACTGCCTTGATGCATAAGCTATAACTCTTCCCCTTTGCATCAATACTGCTCCAAAACCTATTCCCCAAGAACTGGTATACACTAATAACTCCCGATTCCCTTCAAACACTATCAGTATAGGAGCGCATTTGTCAATAACTTCTTAAACTCCTAAAATGACCCCTTACACATATCAGTTCACACGAACTTCTTGTTCTTCCTGGTCATCTTAGTCAAGGGTGTTGCTATATTCGAGAAATCCTTAATGAATCTATGGTAATAACCAGCCAATCCCAAGAAACTTCTCATCTCCATGACATTTCTGGCCTCTTCCAACCATTAATAGTCTTCATCTTCGATAGATCTACTGCTAATCCATTCTCTGAAACTACATGCCCAAGAACTTAAGCTCTCATTCCTAAAAATGGCATTTTGAAAACTTCTCCTTCAACTTATGTTGACTCAACATCTCTAACACCACTCTAAGATGGACTTCATGGTCTCTTTCATCCATAGAATACAATAAGATGTCATCAATGAAGACCAACACAAATCTATTCACCTGATCGTAAAAGATTCAGTTCATAAGATCAATGAAGAGCGCATAGGCAATGGTAAGTCCAAATGGCATCACTAACCACTCATATAGACCATACCTTATTCGAAACACGGTCAATGGAACACTATCTTCGGCTACCCTTGATTGATGGAAACCCATTTCCAAGTCTAACCGCGAGTACACTTGAGCTCCACTCCACTGATCAAATAAGTCATATATCTTGGGCAAAGAATAACGATTCTTCACTATCAACTTATTCTACTTCTGATAATCAATGCACATTCGTAAAGGTCCATCCGACTTCTTTACGAATTCCATAGATGCTCCTGATGGCAAAGTGTTCGGCCTAATAAAACTCTTATCCTCAAGTTCTACTAGAGGCTTATTTAATTCCTCCATCTACTTAGGTGGCATTCTGCTAGGTGGTCTACTAATAGTTTGCGCCCTTGACATCCACCCTATCTGAAATTCGATTGCCCTTCTTGGCGGTAGTCCCATTATGGTTTCTAAAACATCTACAAATTCTCTGACTATACGTAGTCTACAGATCTCATCTTCTTATTCTTCCATAGCATATAGCATCAAGCCCGACTTCTCCTTCATTACGTCCAATCTATCATAAATCTTTCTCCTCCCCTTGGATTCCATACGGCGATAGTCCTATCCGCATAATAAATCCTAGCATCATTGCATACTAACCAGTCTACACCTAAAATCACCCCATACCCTACGAAATCAAACACATATGGATCACAAACAAACAAATGTCCACGCAAGTCAAACTCAAGGTCAATGCACCTTAGTCGGGAGTGGCATAGCAACTGATCAAATTAACCATACGCAAGGACATAATCAAATAGGTAGTGTCTAATTCTAACCTATCAACCAAATCTATCAAAATGAAAGAGTAAGCATCACCAGTATCAAATAGAACTCTAATTGATATACTGAAAACTGAAATCATGCCTTCAAGCACATTATTTCCTTTCTCTTCAGCAGTCAATCCAAACAAAGGTCCTTCCAAAGCATAAACCTTTGCTTAGTTTACTTCCAGGCAATCCCTCTTCTTATGGCCTAGCTTATTACAAATAAAGTAGTTGGTCATGTCTTTGTTCTTTGGCTGGGTACATTTAGTGGAGCAGTACCCCTTCCGGCTATAGTTAAAGCAAGTGACATTAGCTATATTTGGTTTCTGAGTACCTCCTCTAGAAGTCTTTCCTCCCTGTTGATTCTTTCCTCCCTTCTAATATGAATTGAATCACTTCTTCTACCCACCCTTAGGTCTAATATCAGCCTTCTTCTCTTCTTGAAACAAGCGATCATCCATTTCCACCACCATATCAAATGGAGGCAATAAATGAGCCATCAACTTATGATTCATTCCCTTCCTCAAACCTTCAGTGAACTTATCATTCTTCTTCAATGGAGTATTAATACGCTTCCTTCCACACTTTGATAAAGCATTAAAATGCAAAAGTACTCTCCCAAAGTCATCTCTTCTTGCTTTAAATCGAGGAACGTCCTGCAAAAAGAACACTTCTAAGGTTTGGGAACAAACCGAGCCTCGAATCGCTCCATAAACCGCTCCTAGGTTATCTCCTCCTCTGGGACCTCAGCAATTGTAGTCTCCCACCATTCTAATGCATCCTCATGGAGCTGATGAGAAGCGAACCTCCTTTAATGAGCATTATTATATCCTAAGTCTTCGAAAATTCATTCACGTACTTTCAAACAATTAAACGCTTTCAAGGAAGACTCCTTCCTTATGAATTCCTTTCCTCCATAACTGTTGAAATCCATATTTATCTTAAAAAAGTCTACTTCTCTTGCTACCTCCTATTTTGGATCGACAACTCCAACTAGCTGTTACCTCATCATCTCCGTCATAAATTGGCGGAACAAGCAGTCACATCCATTCCTCCTTTAGCCGGGGCAGGTACTTGAAAACCGATTTCGATATGAACTTTCGGGTCTGCCTTTCCTCCTCGGCCATTGGTTTGTGTACTGTCATCTCCTCTAGTCAGATTCGCTCTCCCACTTCCTATGGTCAAATGTCAATAATGTAGATCCATTCCCGCCTTCTATATGAGCTAGGGTTCATAAGAAACAAAAGAAAAGAGAGTGAGATCAATCGTGGATAGGTAGGTATATTCTACTATATATCTATATCAAAATATAAATATGTTACGTATAATGTACCCTACCTAAGTGTTCGTTTTTCTACTAATAAAGTTTCTACTTAGGTATTCCCTTAACCTAAGCTCCGATACCATGTGTAATATCCCCACTTCGAGATCCGAAAATAAACGTCGATGATGCTACGTTCATCACCGAATTCATTTCCCAGCGACAAAGTGAGTTCAGTATAATTTTGCATAACATAAGTAAATAGAGTAGCTTAATAACTTTTCCATTACATCAATTTGAATTACATAGTTCATTACATCATCATCTACCCATTTCGTTCTTACACAAGGGTAAATACAACAGAAAATAAGACTACTATTATATCTAACATATGAAGATGGTAACACAACACATAACTAGTTATAATTCTGGGTTTTACATAGCGGATATTTCAAAACATTTTTATTCTCTAGATAAGCCTCCTACTTCATCTTCGAAACCTTTATTCATCCTTCTAATAGACGTTGTCTACTCCATAAACATAGCATACTCAAACAAGTACCCGTGAGTTTATTGGAAATAAAAAATACATGGGTCGGACATAAAGCCTAATATGAGTAAAATATTTACCCTCGTCATCCATAGTGAGACCACGTCACTAATGCGAAACGAGTTTTCTCCTCACTTTATCATCATTGAGATACATCATATATGTAAACAACATACATAAAAAGCAACCATGTGCATGTATTCAATCAAGAAGTGTACCCTACACTGATCATCCAATCATGAACCATTCATATGCAAGTTCAAATTAAGTATACCTTACACTTATCATCTCGTATGAATAATGTCATACAATTTTCATCATCTATTCAAACATCACCTAATCTTTTGTTTTAGGCTTTCATCATTTTATTATTTAGTAATTACCTCCCTAAGTCTATCTACCACTAATTTATCTTTTCTTGAACAATGTGACCTAATGAAATGGCCAATCATTCCACCAATGTGGGCCACCTTGACTAGAGCCATCCTGACTCTCCTACGAGGTTGAATGTAGGCAACCTAAATACATCCTAGTAAGCATCCTTACTAAGCATCAATAGCCCTTCTTAGTCCTTGAACCATTATTGTTCACGTTGCTGGCTTATTGGTTTTACTTATTACACCACCCTAATATTTTGGAACCTTGCATAACTCCCCTTTAGAATTTATAAATCTTTGAGGATTGAACCATATTGTGGTACCATGACATATACCATTACACATTATACTAATAATTAAGGAACCCAGTCATCTAATAACTTCACGAGCTGGTATATCTTTATGATCACAGTTCAGCTCCTTTCTTCCATTCATTTATAGTGTACTATACACTTTCTTTAGATAAAACATCTTTATATTTCAACTAAAATGATATCCTATCATTTATTAACTTCTCCAAGCTTTCCTTTATTTCAAAGATAAGTTAACACAATTTCCACTTGTAAAATTCTTTCTTTATTTCATCCCTGTGAAATAGTTCATTAACGCTTGGAAACTGTCTTCTAAATACCTTAAGCATTTCGTATTTAAATTAAAAAATATATAGTTTTCAAAGCTATCGTAAGTTGACCTTAGTCATCGCATAGTGGCCATTTCATAGCCTATGAATATTAACCTTAGATATCGCATGTTGGCTATCTCATAGCCATCGCATGTTGATTAATCCTAGGCCATGGCTAGTTGATAACTTCCCTAAGTCATCACATATTGACACCCTTGAGCCATCGTATGTTGATTCCAATTAGCTATCGTGAGTTGATAGCTTCCCAAGCTATTGTAGATTAACTTATCGCGAGTTGATTACAAGTAACCATCGTGAGTTGATTTTCATGTAACCATCATGAGTTTGTAACAACCAACACCCTAGTGGACTTGAATTTTCACTAAATCGAAAACCCGAGTCCATCGAAGTATAGATCGTTAGTTTGGCATCATGCTGTAACACCCCGCGCTTTAATGACAAATAAAATCAATTGAATTAACATAATTGCAAAACAGTGAAAAATATAAATGTCAAATATACGCATTTAAAAATTAAGAGGGTACATAGGTATATGCAACCAATGAGCGTGTGATTAATTGACGCATCAATCAATTAAAAGAGGAATTAATTAAGAGACGTAGAGGCGTCAATTAGTCAAAGAATGTGTTACTTTTATAACATTAATTAATTAAGGGATCTTCTAATAAAGGGAAATGTATGTGGGGAATAAATTAAATGATAACATACATATATTAATTTATAGTTGACGCAATCAATTAATTGAGAAATTAATTAAAGACATTAAGTAAGCATCAATTAATAAAAGAGGGAAACTTATATGTTAATTAATTGGGTAATGAATTGGCGGTTTAAATATGTACAACTAATAAATGTGTGATTGAGTGACGCATAGAAATTAATTTAGATATTGATTAAAATGAGAAAACGTGTCAATTAATTAATTGGCAATTAGTTGAGCATTTTAAAAAGGGTGTCAATTAATCAAAGAATATGCCATCTTTACAATAGCTAATAATGTAAATTAATTAGCTAGAAGAAAATGCCAGTTTTAGGATTATTTGTTTCCAAGTTAAAAAAAATTGGACCGCGTACAAAAATCAAACAAAGTAATTAGGTTTATGATGTAGGTGAATTAATAAGAATAAATTAAAAAGTATAACTTTTATATGCATTTAACTAATAGAGGTATTAATTGACGTGTTCAAATATGTAAGAAATTATAACGAATAAGAATCAATTAATATTGGATATATTTATATATATATATATATATATGATCTAATTAATTGGATAATTAGTGGGAGAATCTTATTTAAAAGGAAACGTGAATTAATAGGGTCATATAACAAAGGAACAAATGAATAACGTTGGAGAGTTATATGTTATAAGCTAATGTAAACAAATCAAGTTCTGATGGTGAGGATTGTTTTTAGGGTTAATCGGATGGTTCCTAGTTGTTCAGTACACCTATAAATTGAACGTAATTTAACCCTAGCCAACACTATTTTCTCTAAATCAGCTGTCGTCGTTTACAACAAACTTCTCTTCTCTTCTCCCTCTTCTTTTCTCCTATGTTAATCAAATCTTTCCCCAAACAAAAAATAAAATTAAGCAAGGAAATACATACAAACAAATCAGAGAATTGCGCAAACAAATCAAAGAATTTACAGGGAATCAAAAAGGGGAAAAAGCGAAGAAAAGCATAGCAAATTAAAAGGGATAGAGATTGAAGATAAGGACGACATGTGAGTAGATTTAATTATATACCTTTTACGTTTATGATATATTATCGTTAGATTCCCGTTAAATAATTTTACTTAGTATTTATTTCAGTAATTAATTCAATTAATTAGTTATGCTGAAACTATAAATTGTATAAGAGATCTTATATTTAATTAATAGAGAAAGACGTAAGCCTAAAAGTAAGAAGTTTACACTTGATTATATCTATTTTAAAGTAGAAATTTAGCTTGTAAATGTTAGCTTCTTTTAATTCCTTTTTACGTGAATAAAATAGTAAAGAGAAGAATTCGCAAATACGGACTAAAATAGAAGAATAATAGATTTACAGAAATTAGATGTAAAATAAGAAAAGCTAAAATAAAAGGAGAAAGATAGAAAGTTACAGTAATTATGCTAAAAGGGGAGTAATAACTTAAAGATAAATCTAATAACTTGATTTTGAAGTACGTGACTGTTAACGTTAAAATACGAACGATAACACCCGGTGTGTGTAATAAGATCGTGAAAGCACCACCCGTATGACGGGAACAGAAATTAAGCAGGAAAATAGCTGAAATGCAGTAAATGAACAACAGATTTATAGTGGTTCGACCCGTAATTGAGCCTACGTCCACTTTATAGTCTCTTATTGCTGATTCGATTACAATTTGATACAAATCTCTTCAGGAAATAGTACAATTCGATCACAAGAAACAATCTAGACTACTAGCTCAATCTTCGTCGGTGAAACTCGATAAATCCATGTCGGATGTGAGGAATTTCTCTCGAAGCTTGTTGTAGTGTCACGAATGCTTGAAGGATCCTTGATTACTGAATGAATGAAGAGTTCGACGGAGTAACAGCGCTGTAGAAATGATTTGCCAAAAGTCCCCTCAATGTTGGAAGTGATGGGGTATTTATAGGAGCAGATTCCTGAGCTTTCAATTCGACCAAGTCATGAGTCGTATCCGACTCATGGTAAGTCGTGACTCGTATTCGACTCATGATGTCTCGTAGGCGCCTTATGGTCCATCTTGCGGCTTAGTTGGAAGACAAGTGTTAAGTCGTAGTCGACTCATCAGATCAAAATAGCACAGGCCAGGGCATTGGATTCCAGTTTCGATAGCCTTTAAGTCGTAAACCTGATGAGTCGTACGCACCATAAGTCGTAAGCCTGATGAGTCGTACGCATCATAAGTCGTAAGCCTGATGAGTCGTATGTCCTTGTGAGTCGTACGTCTTTACGAGTCATAAGTCTGATGAGTCGTAAGCCCTATGAGTCGTAAGACCTTATGAGTCGTACGTTTCCAAGTTTGATGAGTCGTGCAGACCTTGACTCGCTGAACCATCTGGACCATGAGTCGTAGACTCCTTATCTCGTAAGTCCATGAGTCGTAGACTCCTTATCTCGTAAGTCCATGAGTCGTAGACTCCTTATCTCGTAAGTCCATGAGTCGTAGACTCCTTATCTCGTAAGTCCATGAGTCGTAGACTCCTTATCTCGTAAGTCCATGAGTCGTACAGCTCATAAGTCGTGAGGCTATAAGTCGTAAGGCCATAAGTCGTAGAAATTTAGGGGTTAACATTTGCCCCTCGAAGTACACGCCTAAGTCGTAGGTCGTGTGCTTCGACTCATCTTAACTCGTATATGCCTCTTCGTGTTCCGCTGCCCAATGGTATAAAATGCTTGAGTCGTTTCCTCTATCCATTACCTACATTCTGAGTCGTACTTGCCATTGCTGTTCCTTCAAGCTTTCTCAAGGCAATTTCATCCTTTTCTGTCAATCAATCAATTCGATTCTCGATTCTTCATTGCGTAAGTGCCTCTGACCCATCCTCGACCTTTAATCGTCATTGATTCGTGAACTCTCCTCCCTATACCTAATCCATCCCCTCGTGCAATGCTTTGTTGTGAATTCTTCCATACCGGTAGTTCATGAGCTTGATTTTGCTCGATTTCATCTTTTAGATGAATGGGGCGATGGAGATGTAAGGTTATTGTGCTTCAGGCGTTAATGGACTAGGTTGGCGAGGTTTTGATGATCTGAACTTAACTCATTGGATGGCTTAATGGTGTCGTGGAATGGGGATAAGGATAGTAGTTTGATTGAGAGGTTATCGGGTTTGGATGAAGATGGGTTAGAAGAAAAGTCAATGGGTTCAAATCAAGGGAGGTGCTGGCATGGCCATGGTTCAGTAGCTTTGTACGACTCACGAGTCAAGCCCCCTAAGACATAATTCTTGAGCCGTAGACGACTCAGGACTTAGGATTTTATGCCGCTGTGGACTGTAGCCTCTTATTTTCTCATGACTTAAGACCTGAAGTACTGCTAACCTGCCCTGTAACCTTTAAGTCGTAGACGAGTCAGAACATAAGTCGTGGGCGACTCATGACTTAGACTTTGTATGAGTTTTGAACTGCCGTGGATGAACTTTGAATATAAGTCGTGAGCGACTCATGACTTAAGCTTTGCATGAACTCTGAACTGCTGTATTTTCCCACAGATCATTCTAGTTTGCAAACTAATAACCTGCCTAATACAATATCCACAGAAAATTGGGACAAATATACTGTCACCGACTGCCACATCAAGTGACAGATTAGTCAATAAAAGATAGTCAACATAAATAGATTGTGTGAATGAAGTGCTTTAAATCAATAAGTTCAAGCAAAGTATTAAAGCAACATTGAACTAATCAACTGAAAATGTCTGGTTTGCACTAATGCCGTACCTGAACTTTTAAATTAACAATTCCTGAAATTTGATAATCGATCAATTACCGAATAACTTAATTCCAGCTTGTATTTATTTGTTATATTTACTAGTTTTGCACAACACTTCACACTATTTAGGAAACGTGCACCTTCATATTTGAATATCCAGTTGCTTGTGTAGAATGGCTTCTCAACAAAGAGATGTAACAGTTCAGACTGGAGAGTCCATTCTCATTCCAGCTCCTTTAGTCAATCCCCCAGAGAGAGCATCTTCCACTCTAGTATACAAAACTTTTCGGCAGTTATGCACTCAATTTGGCATTGCTGAGGACGACGCTATCCTTCCTGAGAAGAACAACACTGCTGATGTAGCGCCTTCTGGCTTTGTGGCAGTCAACCGACAAATGTGCTCGTGCGGAGCCATTCCTCCTTTCAACAACTTTCTTCAACATCTTCTCCGCCAACTGGCAATCGCTCCATTCCAATTACACCCCAATGGTTATGCTGTTCTAATGGGGCTATGCGTACTATTTGGCAGAACGCTTGACCGTCTCCCTAGTGTTGACGAAATCTGTTATCTATGCTCTTTCGTCAGAATCAAAGATCATCCTTCGATCATTGTTATAAGAAGTGCTAGGAATCGCAAACTGGTTGTCGGCCTCCCTGATACTGCTCACAGGTTTTTGACTCAGTATTTTTATGTTCGCTGTCCCCCTGGTTTTTATGCCGTGTGGAGAGAAGGAAGTAAGAATGCCTATCCTTTCTTCTCCTTGTTCTCTGAGTATCTTGCAGTCCGAATCACTAAGTGTTTTAACTTTGCTTTCTCATTTCAGCGCTCCTGTCTCCCTCTAGGGATCCTAGTCATAAGCAAACTCTGGAGAAGCTCATGGCTGTTCCGATTGAAGAACGGGATGTGAAATTCTTGTTGAAAGATGAGTTTCTCCACCAGTTTGGACTTTTACACCCTTCTAGATCGACTCAAATTCATGAAATCTCGAGTTCTGATGCGGAAACGTTAGCTGTCTCAGGTTCCCAAGCGGAGGACTTGAATGCCCCAGCTTCTGTAGAAGAAACTGCATCAGAAGCACCCGTCGCGGAGGCTGCTTTGGTAAAATGTTCCGCATCCATCAATGTCGTAGGGTTAGTCAGCAAGTCGGCGCTTACCCCAATTACTGAGGAGGAAGAGAATCCTCGAGTTCCTGAGAAATCCATTGATACAGAGGTTGAGAAAGAGAAGTCTGCTGAACTCCTGGGTGATGACACCTTTGATGGCTTGAGCGATATCATGATAACTTCTCGAGAGCTTTTTGGGGATAACAATCCAAAAGCAACTTCTCCCGTTGTCGAGGCGACTTCTATCTTTAAACAAACCCAGACGCCTACCACGCCAGTCGTCTCTGTTTCCACACTAAAGCGTGGTCTGTAGTTTGACGCATGTAGCTTGCATGCCACACACACTTAGGATTTTTCAGCACTTATAAACATTTATCCTCTTTCTCCTGGAAATCTCTAAACTTTACTCCTTTTTTGCTTTCAGGTTCTCCAATGGGACGTACAGGTTCATATTATGACTCATTCAAATACCGTGGAGGCTGCGGCACCTATGACTTTAGGAAGTACCTTGATACCCCAAAAGAAACAGATGAAGAGAGGGCTCGAAGGAAAGCCCAGGAGAAGCGGGATTATGATCAGTGGCAAAGAAGGAAAGATGCCGAGCGATCTGACTCTTCGCATAGGAGTGACTACTCTCATAAGCGGAAGTCTTACGATGATAAGGGAAAAACTCAGATTGCCGATGAACCGAGCAAACGATCTAAACCGATTGACGCGTCTGAAATTTCTGAAAAGACCGACGCTCCCATTCCTTCTGATATTCTGGCTAGCTCTCCTCCTCTGAAGAAATCTGACATTCAGACTATCATTAACAGACCGCAATATCAAGTCAAGGACGGCCCCCCAACACTTCAGAGCCGTTTTCCGAATTGGTGCCTAAAAGGGGTGCGCTTCGACTTGGACATAGTTCCGATTGATAAATCAGACATGCTTAGCAGCCTTGACGCAGTCAGGCTTAATATCGAGAGGATGTCGCAGTGGTAGAAGCTTGTCGATGAACTCCAAAGGGTTAATCGTGCAAACCTTGAAGCAATGCTGACTATGGAAAACGACAAGGCGGAGTGGGACAAAATTTGCAAACAGCATAATCTCGAGATGACAAATATTGCTGATGGTTATGCAAAACTTGAGTCCGAGGTTAAAAAACTTAAGGAAGATCTTGCTTCTTCTTCTGCATCTCATACTCAAAAAGAAGAAGTCTTTCAAAAACAAGTGCGGGATGCACATGCTGCATAGAAAGATGTCGAAATGAAGCTTGCCGCTGAACAGCATATTACTGAGAAATACCGCACAGAAAACGCCGATTTGCGGGAAAAAGTCACCTCCCAGAACGTAGAGATTGAGTTACTAAAGTCTCGACTCGCTAATGCTGAGGTAGAACGTGATGAGGCTACCGCTGGTCGGGTTGCTGCCGTTGCCGAAAAGGAAGCGGCTGAGCAATCACATGAGGCGACGAAAGCAGACATCAGCTCTACCTTATTCGACTTTTATTTACACAGCGTTCTGGGTCGTGGGAGCCTCTCCTTTCTTGGTCCCGGTTATGAAATTACATTGGCTGAAGTGTGGGAAGTCGCAATGGATATGCTCGGCGGGGCTGGCTATAATGAGTTGGAACTTGAGGAGCGCTATCTCGATGATGAGGCTCGTGCTGCTCTTGTTAAGGGGAAGGAGCAACTTGCCAAAATTCGAGCTGAAACAATGGGAGATGAGCCTCCAAAAGAAGAAACTCCTTTAACTGCCCCCGTTCTAACTTCCACTTCAGCCGACG
This sequence comes from Allium fistulosum, assembly GCA_030737815.1. Taxonomy (NCBI): domain Eukaryota; kingdom Viridiplantae; phylum Streptophyta; class Magnoliopsida; order Asparagales; family Amaryllidaceae; genus Allium; species Allium fistulosum. Next base: position 589,843,663 of record CM060905.1, on the reverse strand, counting down.
TTAATATTATAGATTCCAGCTCTCACTCTTTACAACTAGCTAAAGTTGCCCAGGAAACTGCAACTACTCCTACTGAAGATGAGGCACTGGATGATATTGAAGCCGAGAAGTTTGAGGTGGATCTTGCAAAGCCAACTCCTCCAGGTACTCTTGGTGTCGTCTCGGGTCTAATGAACCAGTCATTTGACTTAGCCGAATTCGATGACCTTCTTACTTGTTACTTAAACTTTGATGAACCGATGCCTTCTTTATTTTCGGGGGATGCTGATTTTAACTTCTTTTCTTCTACAGCGGAGGCACCAAGCACTACACAAGCTTTCACTCCTTCGATTGCCGTTCCTCCGTCTTCCCAAATTACTCCTCCTTCTGCTTCCCAACCGGGATCACAGGCAGAGAAAATCGAAGCTCTTCAAGGCTTGGATGATCCGGCTGCTTCTCAGGAACAGAAGGCGGAGGATTTTGAAGACATCGAGAAGACCCCGGAGCGGTCTCTTGACGACGATACGAAGCTTTCAAAATTGCTTGCTACTCCGGGGAGCGAGTCTTCTTCAAAGAGGAAGGGGAAGCGTGCTGTAAGGAAAAAGAAGAAGACTTCCACTGAAGAGGAAGCAGTAGTTGATCCGGCTGTACCGCTTTCTCCTTCTGTCCCTGCCCGTTCACAACGACTTCAAAAGCTAATCATTAGGCCGGGAAAGAGCTCCAAGGGTGGTGAGAAGAAGGAATAATCAAGCTGGATTTTCTACTTATTATTTTTGCTCTTTGCATGTATTGACCGGGGATTGTGCGGGTACCGGTCCCCGCTTTTGCTTGTTCGAGATATCTGCACATGTAAAGAATTTTTGTAGTGCTAAATAAATCAATTATTTTACTTGTACAAACTCTTGTGTATGTGAGAATGCATTTGTTTTTTACTTTTAGTGTAGAACAAACGATTCTTTTCACTTGTACAAACTTTTTGTTTGTGTTTAAGAATGCATTTATTCCACAGCTTTTTCGCGTGATATTGTTATGTGCTTGTGGTATGTTGCTTGAATACTGCTTTTTATTGTTGTAGCTGTATCATATGATATTGCCCCTATACCACAAGTGCTTTACAATATCTTTCGCTTTTAGCGAGACCTGTACTCTTATTTTCCATAGAATAACTATTCCATCTTTGAGGGAATGATTATTCTACTTAAACGGAGCGTGTCTCATTTTCGGATAAGTTTTTCACGCTTCAACCTTCGGAGATGTTTACTTCATGTTTTTGAGAAGTGAATTCTCCTACGCGGTAAAGCGAATCTCAGAAGAAGATATTACTTAGCACTTCGATTTCTGGGGAAGAGTTTTTTTTTTTTTTTTAAGATGAACAAGTAGGTCTTCCTTAAGAACCGAAGTGTGCCTCTAAGGAGGGCTTTATTTTGGTATTTTTGAAGAGTAGCATGTGGACTCCGAAGAGTAGCATTATGCTTTGTGGGGTATTGGTGTGCCTCCGAAGAGGTCTTGTGCTTCCAAAGAAGTCTTGATTTTGGTCTCCGAAGAGAAGCAATTTTTGTATTTCTACTCGGGTGAAGTGGGTCTCCGAAGAGAAGCATTTTGCACTTTTACCCTGGTGAAATGTGCCTCCGAAAAGGGCTTTTACCTCCGAAGATGGCTTGTGCCTCCGAAGAGGGCTTGTGCCTCCGAAGAGGGCTTGTGCCTCCGAAAAGGGCTTTTGCCTCCGAAGATGGCTTGTGCCTCCGAAGAGGGCTTGTGCCTCCGAAGAGGGCTCGTGCTTGTGATTGCCTGGAAGTTACTTTCTCATGGTCAGAGGTCTACGGGGCGAACGCAAGTTGCTTGATTGGATGTTTGCTTGCACAAACGATCGCAATTAACTAACAAGGTGCCCCTTTGGTAGTCCCACCGATCTTTTTGATTGAGTAAAGCACTCCCATTTATTGGCGTGCCTCGTTAGAGGGCTTTGGTTTGTTGGTGTGCCAGGTAGGTTGCGTCTCAGGGGCGAGTGGATCCACGGGGCGGACATACGCTATCTGGTCGGATGCATCACGACCAGTTAGCGAAGGTCTTGTTCCTTCCGATTGGGAAGGCGTCCCTTTAGTGGATCTCTCGGCCTTCCTGTTGAGAGGCATACCTCCCTTTGTCTGCTTCTTTGTTTGCTTGGCAATTTTCTCTCATCATTTGCCCATTAGTGATCTCTTATCATCATTTCCAAGCACATCTTTTTTCCTTTTGCGAGTAAATTGCTTCATCCGAAGGAATGTTCTTCACCGTTGAATGACTTCACGAGACAAACGCGAGTTATCTAGTTGGATGCCCGTTCATAACGACAATCTCAACTAGTGAACAAAGGTTTGTCCCAGTAAAGTCGCCAACTCTTTATGTGAAGTTTTCCTTGCGTAGGATTTGAGTTTGGAATTTTTGTTGTTTGGTTTTTGTGCATTAGCTGATTTATAGAGGTCGCTTAGCTTTGTGATGAGCAAGCCTTGTTATAATGTCCTGCAATTTTGAATCGATATTTTAGCGATACATTTAAAGTATTTATATATCGAAATAAAACAGGCATTATGAAATAGTAAAGAACACAAGATTTATAGTGGTTCGGCCAAGAATCGGGCCTACGTCCACTTTATAGCTTTCATTCATTTATACTGATTTACAATGTTTCACAATACAACTGATACATTCATCATCATTTTACAATTTTGAGCAGAGCTCCTTTCAAGTAAAATAAGGGCGCAAATGATTGCTGTTCCAGGCCCTTGGAATTGGATCTCCTTCAACAGTTATGAGTTTGAAAGTGCCATCAAGAAGTTTAGTGCCTATAACATATGGCCCTTCCCAGTTTGGCCCAAACACACCAGTTGCTGTCATGATCCTTTTCAAAACCAAGTCTCCGATTTCAAAGCTGCGTTGGCGAACTTTGGAGTTGAAATGCCTGGCTATTCTCTGCTGATGAGCTGAAACTCTGAGCCTAGCTTCCTCTCTTTTCTCATCGAGAAAATCAAGCGCTTCAAGTTGCAGTTTTTCATTTTCGGTTTCATTGAAATGAACTCTTCTATGCGAAGGAACCTCTACTTCTACTGGAATCATTGCCTCAGATCCGTATGCTAGTGAAAATGGAGTGTGCCCAGTCGCAGTTTTGTGAGTAGTTCTGTACGCCCATAGTGCTAATGGAAGCTTATCAACCCAACCACCTTTTGCCTTTTCAAGTTGCTTTTTGATAGTTGACTTGATGATCTTGTTAACTGCTTCCACTTGCCCGTTTGCCTGCGGATGAGCCACTACTGAGAAGCTTTTTCGAATTCTGAACCGTTTGCAAAAATCCTGGAATTCTTCACTTTCAAATTGAGTGCCATTGTCGGTGATTATCTTCTGTGGCACACCATATCTGCAAATGATATTCTTCGTTACAAAATTTATCATCTTTTTAGAAGTGATGGTGGCCAAAGGTTCAGCTTCGGCCCATTTGGTGAAATAGTCAACGGCGACTATAGCATATTTAATTCCTGATTTAGCGATCGGTAATGGTCCAATTAGGTCTATTCCCCAAATGGCAAATGGCCATGGGCTGACCATTTGTGTGAGTTCGGTGGAAGGTGCTCTTGGGATTTTTGCAAATCTTTGGCATTTGTCACACTTCCTGGAGTAAGCTGCAGCATCTCGATTAATATCCGGCCAGAAATACCCATATCGGAGAATTTTCTTTGCAAGTGTTTGACCGCCTGAATGGTCTCCACATTCTCCTCCGTGCACCTCTGCTAAGATTGTCTTGGCTTCTTCTTTAGTTACACATCGGAGTAGTGGGATTGAAAATCCTCGCCTGTATAATCGGCCATCTTGAATTACATATCTTGACGCTTTTCTCAATAATTTTCGACGTTCCTTAGAATCTTATGGCAGAGAACCACTGAGTAAGTATTCTTTGATTGGACTCATCCACGATTCATGCTCTTGAGACGTAGTCATAATCCAATCAATATCCATTTCATCAATGCTTGGAGCTGACAGAACTTCTACGGGAACTAATCCCAGCAATTGAGCTTCTCCGGAACTTGAGTACTTTGCTAAAGAATCCGCCTTCATATTTTCCTCTCGGGGTATGTGGCTTATTGAGTAGTGATCTAAATCATTGAGGAGTTCGGAAGTTTTTGTCAAATATGCAGGCAAATTCCCTCCTTTGGCTTGGAATTCCTTCTTCACCTGGCAGACAATAAGCTGAGAATCACTGAAAATCTGTATCACTTTGATATTCAATTCCTTGGCGATTTTCAATCCGGCAATAAGGGCTTCATATTCTGCTTCATTGTTTGTCGAAGGAAATTCCAGTCTCAATGCATAACATAGTGATCGTCCTTCGGGAGTTTCGAGCACAACTCCTGCCCCAGAACAATAGTCATTTCTCGACCCATCAACATACAACTTCCACTGTATCGGAATGCAGTCAGTTGTTTCTTCCTTACTGTCACCTTTGTCAGTGGATTCTGCAATGAAATCTGCTAAAGCTTGTCCGTTAATTGCTCTTCGGGGATGGTAAGTGATGTCATATTGGCTGAGCTCTATGTTCCACTTCAAGAGACGACCCGAAGTTTCAGGACGATACAGGACTTGCTTCAAAGGTTGATCAGTCAGGACCTTGATAGGATGAGATTGAAAATAAGGTCTCAACTTCCTGGAAGCGATTAGCAGACAATAAGCAATTTTTTCTATCTTTGAATAATTCATTTCAGCTCCAGCGAACCGTTTGCTGATGTAGTAAACTGGACGTTGTATTTTCATATCTTCTCGTACAAGTGCTGCACTTAAAGCATGGGATGAAATTGCTAAATAGATGAAGAGGTCTTCACCGTCACTAGGCTTGGAGAGGACCGGAGGAGTTCTCATATGATGAATCAGTTGATCGAAAGCATTCTGACATTCAGGAGTCCATTCGAAATTTTTCTTTCCTTTCTTTAGAGCATCAAAGAAGGGAATGCATTTGTCTGTGGCCTTGGAAATGAAGCGACTAAGAGCGGCAACCTTTCCATTGAGACTTTGCAGTTCTTTCTTTGTTCTAGGGGCTTTAACTTCTCTTAGAGCTGTGATTTGAGCAGGATTGGCCTCGATGCCCCTAGCGCTCACAATGAAACCCAGGAATTTCCCAGACTCTACTCCGAATGAACATTTCAATGGATTGAGCTTCATTCCGTACTTCCGAAGAATTGAGAACATCTCTGCCAAGTGATCCATGTGGTCTACTGCTTTCTTTGACTTTACTAACATATCATCAACATAGACTTCCATTGTTTTGCCGATCTGTGGCTTGAACATAGCGTTGACAAGTCTTTGGTATGTTGCCCCTGCATTCTTTAACCCGAATGGCATGACTTTGTAACAGTAGAGTCCCACATCTGTAATAAAGCTTGTGTCCTCCTGATCTGGTTCATTCATCATAATCTGATTGTATCTGGAGTAGGCATCCATAAAAGATAACAACTCATGTCCAGCCGTCCCATCTACTAGTTGATCGATTCTAGGCAACGGGAAGCAGTCTTTGGGGCAAGCTTTGTTCAGATCTGAGAAATCAATGCATACTCTCCACTTTCCATTTGCCTTCTTAACCAGTACTGGATTCGAAACCCAATTTGGATAAGTGGATTCTTTGATGAAATTATTCCCTAAGAGGCGATCTACTTCTTCCTTTAAAGCTGCTGATCTTTCTGGACCTTGAGTTCTTCTTTTCTGTTTTACCGGTGTGAATTTCGGATCAACATTCAGAGTATGAACAGCAATTGTTGGAGAGATTCCGCACATATTAGCATGACACCAAGCGAACACGTCCAGATTTGCTTTTAGAAATGATATCAGTGTATTTTGAACTGTTGTACTTAGTTGCGAACCCACATTAAGCACTTTATTTGGGTCTTTGGAGTCGACAGGTATTGGTACCGTAACTTCCACAGGCACCACTCTATTTTCCTCTGCACTGGATTTTCTGGGGTCCATTTCCCGCCTTGCACCACTATGCTCTCTAGTGCAGGGGCCACTCTGTATTTGCTATAAGGTTGGGTTTTTGATGCGGAGGGGAGCTGCCGCATCTTTACCCATCTCTCTCTTTCTGGCTTCTCGAAGCTCTATAAGATAACATTCACGTCCAGCATTTTGATCTCCCTTGATGACACCAACACCATTTTCTGTAGGAAACTTCATAGTTAAGCACCACGGGGCCAAAATGGCCTTGAATGCAGCTAGAGCTGGTCTGCCTAGGAAAGCATTGTAGGCAGAAAATCCATCGACAATCACAAAGGTTTGTTTTCGAGCTACCCTTTTCTGCCCTTCACCAAGTTCCACGAACAAATCGACAGTTCCGATTGGTTGCTGTGGTTCCCCAGTGAAACCAACGATCTTTTGTGATGAAGCCTGAACGTCGGTCATTGGGATCTTCATCTGGTCAAATGTTTTCTTGAAAAGTATATTGCAGGAAGCACCGCAATCAATGAGTACTCGTCTTACTATTGCTGGCCCAATTCCTGCAGAAATAACTAAGGGGTCTATGGTCGGAGCTTCAATACCAATAGAATCCCTAGCCTTGAACAAAATATCATTATCTGAAATCTTTTGCTGTTTTAGGGGTACTGTGTTTTCTACACCAAAAACATCTTCTTCTGCCGGGATATACTTCAAAGCGTGAGCATATCGTTCCATCTCACCCCAGCTTTTGCCTGCTGGGTGTGGGCCCCCTGAAATGACGTTGATAACGGGCCTCTCAGATTCTTGTGCCGCAGCACCTTTACTTGAGTCTGACGGCTGATTAGAGGGTTGTTGTCTCTGAGTAGACGAAGATGGATCACTTCTGTTTTTCTTGACATATTGTTGCAGCTTGTTTTCTCTCAATAATTCTTCAATTAAGCTCTTTAAGTGACGACAGTCATTGGTATCATGACCAGGTTGGTTGTGAAAACGACAGAACTTTCCATTTCTCATAGCGCCCTTTCCTGGTTTTATCTCAGCCGGTTTGGGATAATCCACAGCATCTTTGGTGGCGAAGAAGATATTTTCCAGAGTGTCGGTCAATGGAGTGAAATCTGAGGGTTTGAAGAAGCGAGGTTTCTTTATATCCTTTTGTTTCTTCCCCTCGTGATTTTCCCTTTTCTGACCTCCGGAATCTTTCTTTTCCGAAGCGGCAGTATTATTTTCCACCTTTGTTGCCACCACCTTCATTGATGCTGGAAGATTTTCCAAGCGTATGAATTCACCAGCTTTCTTGTAGAATTTCTCGAGAGAATTTGGCTCTTTCATCTTCAGCCATTTTCCAAATTCGCTCGATTTGTCGATAGCACGCATCAAATAGGTCAAGATCATCCGTGGCTCTGCGTTATCAACTTCCGCCAGAGCTATATTGAAACGGTTCAGGAATGATTTAATAGGTTCTCCCGGATTCTGTTCAAGACTGGATAATGACATTATGTCCTTTGCCTTTGAAGCGTATAGCCTGAATTGCTCTTTAAACTTTCTAGTCAGATCGGAAAACTGATCTACTGATCGGACAGGAAGTTTGGTGAACCAGAGAAGTGCCACTCCTTCCAAATATACTGGAAAATACCGGCACTTGATTTCATCAGTTGCTCTCGCACCGGTCATGTGCCAATCATACTTATACAAGAATTGGTTTGGATCACTTGTCCCCCGATAAGCAGGAATGGTAGGGGGAACAAATTTTCTAGGAAATTCGGCCTTTAGAATCTTCTCGGTAAATGGAGTCTTGCTTGGCGCGAATCCCCATTCACTCTCATCTTCAGCTCTCTGCATGCTCTCTTTCATTATTTGCTTGATAATGCCAGAAAGATATTCCTCATTGTTCAAAGATTTTGCGGAGTAGACTTCTGCCATTTTCTCAGATGTTTGCCCGGGCAGATTTTCGTGGAAAATTGGCGATGGTCTAGATCCTTCAGCTCGGAGGGGTGCCCCTTCAGCAGCACCTGATCCCCCCTGAGGAATATTCCTCCCTTCGGAGTTGCGAAGGGCATCAGCGGTGTTTTCTTCATTACCCACTGGTCTTTGGTTGGCACCAAGCAGAGCGTTCAGTTTTTCCATCATCAGATTGTTTTGAGTCTCAATCTGCTGGTATAGTCCGGATACAGCAGCGTCTAGCTCCTCTCGCGTCACCCCAACGCTTGGAGCTGCTTGACTTGGTGAAGCAGAGGTGGCGGTATCATCATGAACATTTTCAGATCTGACAACCTTTCGTTTCCTTCCAGGAGCCATTATGTCTGATAGACTTCTAGTTCTGTAGGAAATCTTTTCAACAAACTTGTGCGAAGCAATGATGGATGGTAGCCTGAGTTGGGTTCTCAGTGAAAGCACCAAAATGTTAACGTTAAAATACGAACGATAACACCTGGTGTGTGTAATAAGATCGTGAAAGCACCACCCGTATGACGGGAATAGAAATTAAGCAGGAAAATAGCTGAAATGCAATAAATGAACAACAGATTTATAGTGGTTCGACCCGTAATTGAGCCTACGTCCACTTTATAGTCTCTTATTGCTGATTCGATTACAATTTGATACAAATCTCTTCAGGAAATAGTACAATTCGATCACAAGAAACAATCTAGACTACTAGCTCAATCTTCGTCGGTGAAACTCGATAAATCCATGTCGGATGTGAGGAATTTCTCTCGAAGCTTGTTGTAGTGTCACGAATGCTTGAAGGATCCTTGATTACTGAATGAATGAAGAGTTCGACGGAGTAACAGCGCTGTAGAAATGATTTGCCAAAAGTCCCCTCAATGTTGGAAGTGATGGGGTATTTATAGGAGCAGATTCCTGAGCTTTCAATTCGACCAAGTCATGAGTCGTATCCGACTCATGGTAAGTCGTGACTCGTATTCGACTCATGATGTCTCGTAGGCGCCTTATGGTCCATCTTGCGGCTTAGTTGGAAGACAAGTGTTAAGTCGTAGTCGACTCATCAGATCAAAATAGCACAGGCCAGGGCATTGGATTCCAGTTTCGATAGCCTTTAAGTCGTAAACCTGATGAGTCGTATGCACCATAAGTCGTAAGCCTGATGAGTCGTACGCATCATAAGTCGTAAGCCTGATGAGTCGTATGTCCTTGTGAGTCGTACGTCTTTACGAGTCATAAGTCTGATGAGTCGTAAGCCCTATGAGTCGTAAGACCTTATGAGTCGTACGTTTCCAAGTTTGATGAGTCGTGCAGACCTTGACTCGCTGAACCATCTGGACCATGAGTCGTAGACTCCTTATCTCGTAAGTCCATGAGTCGTAGACTCCTTATCTCGTAAGTCCATGAGTCGTAGACTCCTTATCTCGTAAGTCCATGAGTCGTAGACTCCTTATCTCGTAAGTCCATGAGTCGTAGACTCCTTATCTCGTAAGTCCATGAGTCGTACAGCTCATAAGTCGTGAGGCTATAAGTCGTAAGGCCATAAGTCGTAGAAATTTAGGGGTTAACAGTGACAGATTAATTGGTTGGTTTAGAAAATAGAATACATTTCTATAGTTTAATATTTAAAAAAGATAATGGTCAATGTAATTGCAAGAATAAAAAGAAAGAAAAAGGGAATTAGTGTAAAATAGAGAAACCACTGTATTTTGCACTATCCAAAAAGTAAAGAGATAATAAAAGAAATATCTTGTAATTACGGATTATTGTTTATAACATTATTTATTATTAAAATATGGAAATGAATTTTTAGCACAGTTTTCGTAACCAACCAAATAGAATAGAACTACTTCCTATAATATAAGAAGATAAAGCAAAGAATTGATGGAATCAAGTTAATTATTAGATAAGACTAGAAGCTATAAACAGAAATGTACCTAGATTTGTGTTTACTGCATAGATAATAGAATTAAACTAAAGTAGTTATTATGATAAGTAAATTTGTGACAAGTGGACATAGTCTAAAGGTAAGCTTGTCATATAATATAAGAGAATTAAAGAGAATTCAGCATCATAATAAAAGAAGTTAGACTAGAATAGAAAAGAGACGCTTGTAATTATATTTATAATGTACAGATTATAAAAGAAAATAAAAGTGACAATTACAAGTGAAATTATAACATAGGTTATAATTAAGTAGAAAGAACAGAAGAGGCTTATTTTAATAAACTTAGGACTTAAATTAAGTTAATAAGCAAGATAATAGAAGTGGCCCATACCAATAGCATTCCCTTTCAGTCAGGAACCGATAGTCTCACAATAGTTAGGTGAGGCTGGGACAAGATTATGCTAATTAGGGTAAATAAATAGACAACAGAATAAGAAAAGTAAACTAAACGCAAATTAAAAGATTAGATTTAGGGTCAAATGAAAGAGTGAGATGTGTTTGGAGTAGCCCAAAGGATGAAGAGCCTAACGAAGCAGTTCATCATAGATTTCAGCATAGAAGAAGCATGTCCAACTTAGTTATTTTGGGCTAGAAGGAAGTACGAGACTTCAACGGGATGTCAATGTACTCTAGGATGGCCCTCTGGGGTAGGCGTAGTGAAGCAGTCCTCCAGAGGCAGGTCTGTAAGTGTTCCATCAAAAGAGTATGCCTTGACTGCTTTTTGCATGGCAGGACCATTGTATGCAGTCAAAAGGGGTTGATGTTTGGAGTAGGATATTCGTATGTCCCAATACTTGCAAGTAAGTTTAGTGGGCAGGACCCAAAAGGATAGTCGCATGCGAATATTGGACCAGCATCAAAACCAAGAGCGAGTTCTAGAAAGACTAGAGTTAAACCAACAGTCCAATGATACTTTCACTATCGAGACATTGGATGAAGGGCGCAGCCAATTGGATGTTTAAAATGTTTGCAGTAGGGCACAGCCACTTAGCTCTTTACAAGTCTTTCGATTAGTTGAGGGGTGGCTACGTGAGGCCATAGCCACGATAAGAAAAGAGACAGACCAAATAGAATATCTGTATTGTAGGCCTAACGAGGCAGTCCTTTACAGAAATAGAATATCTGTATTGTAGGCTTAATGAGGCAGTCCTTTACAGAAATAGAAAATCCCCGATTGAATTTCGTACAAGGTAGACCTTGTTAAGCGGGATTCAGGGAGTAGACAAAACGATTACATATAGTCCTCAAGGTATGCAGTGGGTGGTACATTGAGGATGTCTAAGCATTAGTATAAACTATTGTATACCCCATTTTAGTTTTCGTAGTAGACGACGAAACATCTGTATTGTAGGCCTTATGAGGCAGTCCTTTATAGATGTAGTCATAGAACGCCATGGAAGTAAGACGACGGAGTCTCATGCGAGGAGAATACGGAAGGTACTATATGTAGTACCAAGGACCAATACGGTCATTAGGCATATAGCTACATATATATATATATATATATATATCAGTTATTAGGTTTTAATCTACTAGGGAGTAGATGGGTAGGATTCACGCACAAAGGCGAGAGTATTATAAACCCAATGAACCTAACATAGCAGTTAATGGAAATAAAATGGTATATGTAGAATTAAGCTTAGAAGTGTATAATTTGTCCATTCACTAGAACTTTAGTTCTAACCCCCTCCTCATAACATCCTACAGGTTAGGTAGATGGTAGAGACTTCCCGGCTTTGAGACATTTGTTTAGAAAGTGTTATTTTATTGGTGAGTATTTACTTACTATTATATTTTAGTCGGTTCTGCTGTGATATATTTATCTGAGCTTTGATAAAAATGTCATTTCCTATTCGCAGGATACAAGATGCCTAACTCGAGCTTCAGTTGGCTTGGATTTTAGCATTTTTTACGAAAATTTTGGACCCACTGGAACTTGGGTTGTTACATTTGGTATCAGAGCCTAGGTTTATGATTCCTAGGTAGATAGTGAGTGAACGTATTTGCATTTTTGAATAAAATACAAATATATTATGTACTAAAATCCAAATAGTCCCCAATTATTGATTTTAACATATGGAAAGTTTTTAGAAGTATATTTGTGCTTAGTCTTCTGGTTGGGTTTGGGACGACCCAAGTATGTTGAGCCCTATGTTATTACCGATTTATATCATACAAATAAGCCATGTTTTGAGAGGAAATTTGTATCCATATGTTATAGGAAGTAGGGAAATCCCCTAGGGATAGCGTGGAGAGTGTTTCTATTTTGGAAGGAATAAGAGGTTTTAGTAAAAAGAAAATCCACTTTATGTCTAACCCAATAAAATGAAACTTTTGAATTGAAAAGTTGAAAAACATAATTGTTAATATATTTAAGGAAGTAAATATTGGGTTTTTGAAAAAAAAAAGTGGTATGAAATTTAAATTGGTTTTTATATGATGTAAATTTTGTTAAAAGTGACATTCTTTTTGAAGAATTATAGAGCATGTATAGCTCGCTAGTTTCTTTGTAGGTAAACAAATATTTTAAATATAAAAACCTAGAGTGTGTTAAGTATCGAAAACGTAGGTTACAACATTTATTGTTGTAATAAATGTTTTCAGTAAAAATAAAGGAAGCATAGACTATGACACTATTGCTATAGTAGGTGACTCCCAAAGTAAATTTTTTTACATAGCATACGGGATTTATTAATATTTATTTTAATTGAATCCATATATTAGTATTTTTGGGTTGCAGTAACGGTGTTTTACGCAACATCTGTTTTGACTCGAATGAGTTTTGAAGATAATCTCTAAAGTGGTTTGTATGTACACTTATTATTTAAATAAGTATATGAAAATATTTTCTAGTTATAAAGAAGTTTTAAAAATGAGTTCTTTTGAAAAATAATGTACGATAAACTAATGAATTTAGTAGGAAATTCTCATGTAAGTAAATATAGAGTAAATGTACCTTAATCTATTGGAATGAAATGAATAATGATATAATTTTATATGAATCACAAATAAAGATGTTTTTTGCAAGTTATAAGGAATACGTGAAAGAGATGTACAAGATATGGAAAGCACCAAATTTTGTATAGCCTATTTCGATAAAATATAAAATAAATTCCTTATAATTTCACATAAACATGAAATCCTCCTTTAAAGGATTCATAGAAGGTTTTAGCATTAATGGTTTCTCATAAGAGAAAGTAATTCCAATAAATTAAGGTATAAAACCATTAAGTGTAGTAAGTTAGTAACTCCTTCAAGGTTAAGTAATTGGAAGAGTAGGAAAGTTAAGAGATTTTTGATAAAATAATTGTTCTTATTTACTCCAGTTTTAGTAAATTTGAAAATCTATAAAAAAGAAGAAGGATGTTTTGAAAACATGTGAGGACATTTTTTTTTAAAGTCGAGAAAAAAGAAAAATGTTTTAAGAACAAGCAAGACATGTTTTTTTTAAAATGGTTTGGTGGAAAAGTAAATAAGTTTTTGAAAAGATAAAATTTAGAAGCTTTAATTTTTGAAGTAAAATGATAAATACCAAACCAAACCAGACTTTTAAATATGGAGTAGATATGAACCATTTCCTAGGTGTAACGGGAAAAGTATAAGGCTATAGTAGTAATTACTCCTAGTAATAATAATGAAAGTTCACGTAAAGTGTATAGGACACTAGTAAAAACCTAGAAATGTCGCTTCATGTGTGTAGACTATAGAAGAATAGTGAAATGATATTAGTAAGATGATAAGACACATGTGGTTGGAATAGGTAGACCTTAACTGGGGAAAGATGAAAGCTAAAGAGAGAATTTCCCCAAGCTTAGTTGCCTTTTTGGATAGTGACTGCATAGATTGAAATCTTTATCCATTGAAGTAAATGAGACTTAATTATTCCTTTTTTAGCATGGAATAAAAGAGATGAATAGATCTTATTCATCATGAGTAATACATCGTAAGTTGGTAACAAGTAATAGATGGCAGGAGGAGCATATGAGTTACTTGGATTCCTAGAGTAGACCTATTTGTGTCAGAGTGGACATGGTCCCAGACCACCTTACCCTAGATGATAACTGTGTTTAGTTGCTGTATTAAAAGAAGAGTAAAAGCATATATAAGGTAACTAAAAGAAAAATGGTAAGATCTGAAGAAAGCAGTAGAAACGTCAATAGAAATAAATGAGAACTGCAAAAGAAAAATACATCTTTCTCATAAATTAAGCTTGGGAAAAATTTTGAAAAGAAAATTCTTTCTTATGTAAACCATACTTGGGAAAGTAAATAGAGATTTTATAGGATAGCGACATAAGTTCCAAGTACGGAGAGAGAGATACGCAAAAGTTAAACAGAGAAATGTGAAGTTTTTCCGTTTTCTACCTTCTTTATGACATAAGAAATCGAATTTGGAAAATTAGAATTTTGTAAATTTTGAAAATTAAAAGTTGTGTGGTAGGTTTGGACGTAAAATTTGTTAAACTATGCTCTCAGTAGGAGTGTGGGAAAAATTGGATGAAAAATATTTTGAGTTTTCAAAATATTGCATTCATATAGAAATTGCAAGTATATTTAGGATGTATGCATCATGTTTTAAAAGAAATTTCTAAAAGAAAATGCATTCATATAGGAGGTTCCGCTTAGAAATTCTTGTACATGCATATATTTTATGATGTATTGCACTTTGCACTATGCATGGATTGTTGCAAAATTGGTTGTACACGAAATGGTTGCTAGTGTAGAATGGATGCAAGAAGGTTTGCATGATTGAACCCTTATCAAATTTCGGGGACGAAATTTCCTAAGGGGGGAAAATGTAACACCCCGCGCTTTAATGACAAATAAAATCAATTGAATTAACATAATTGCAAAATAGTGAAAAATAAAAATGCCAAATATACGCATTTAATAATTAAGAGGTTATATATGTATATGCAACCAATGAGTGTGTGATTAATTGACGCGTCAATCAACTAAAAGAGGAATTAATTAAGAGATGTAGAGGCGTCAATTAGTCAGAGAATATGTCACTTTTATAACATTAATTAATTAAGGGATCTTCTAATAAAGGGAAATGATGTGGGAAATAAATTAAAAGATAACATACATATATTAATTTATAAACGAGGCAATCAATTAATTGAGAAATTAATTAAAGACATTAAGTAAGCGTTGATTAATAAAAGAGGGAAACTTATATGTCAATTAATTGGGTAATGAATTGGTGGTTTAAATATGTACAACTAATAAATGTGTGATTGAGTGACACATAGGAATTAATTTGGATATCGATTAAAATGGGAAAACGTGTCAATTAATTAATTGGCAATTAGTTGAGCGTTTTAAAAAGGGTGTCAATTAATCAAAGAATATGTCATCTTTACAATAGCTAATAATGTAAATTAATTAGCTAGAAAAAAACGACAGTTATAGGGTTATTTGTTTCCAAGTTAAAAAAATTGGGACGCGTACAAAAGTCAAATAAAGTAATTAGATTTATGATGTAGGTAAATTAATAAGAATTAATTAAAAAGTATAACTTTTATATGCATTCAATTTGTAGAGGTATTAATTGACATGTTCAAATAGGTAAAAAATTATAACAAATAAGAATCAATTAATGTTGGATATATATATATGATCTAATTAATTGGATAATTAATGGGAGAATCTTATTTAGAAGGAAACATGAATTAATAGGGTCATATAACAAACGAACAAATGAATAATGTTGGAGATTTATATGTTATAAGATAACGTAAACAAATCAAGTTCTGATGGCGAGGATTGTTTGTAGGGCTAATCGGATGGTTCCTAGTTGTTCACTACACCTATAAATTGAACGTAACTTAAACCTAGCCCACACAGTTTTCTCTGAATCAGCTACCGTCGTTTAAAGCAAACTCTTCTTCTCTTCTCCCTCTTCCTTTCTCCTCTATTAATCAAATCTTTCTCCAAACCAAAAATAAATTTAAGCAAGGAAATACATACAAACAAATCAAAGAATTGCGCAAACAAATCAGAGAATTTACAACGAGTCAAAAAGGGGAAAAAGCGGAGAAAAGCGTAGCAATTTAAAAGGGATAAAGATTAAAGCTAAGGACGACATGTGTGTGGATTTAATTATATATCTTTTACGTTTATGATATATTATCGTTATATTCCCGTTAAATAATTTTATTTAGTATTTGTTTCAGTAATTAATTCAGTTAAATAGTTATGCAGAGACTGTAAATTGTATAAGAGAGCTTATATTAAATTAATATTAGGCTTGGCAGTTAGAGAAAGACGTAAGCCTAAAAGTAAGAAGTTTATCAAGTTGATTACATCTATTTTAAAGTAGAAATTTAACATGTAAATTTTAGCTTCTTTTTATTCCTTTTTATGCGAATAAAATAGTAAAGAGAAGAATTTGCAAATACGGACTAAAATAGAAGAATACTAGATTTACCAAAATTAGATGTAAAATAAGAAAAGCTGAAATAAATAGAAAATATAGAAATTTATAGTAATTATGCTAAAACGGGAGTAATAACTTAAAGAAAAATCTAATAACTTGATTTGGAAGTACATGACAGATTAATTGGTTGGTTTAGAAAATAGAATACATTTCTATAGTTTAATATTTTAAAAAGATAACGATAAACGTAATTGTAAGAATAAAAGAAAATAAAAAGGGAATTAGTGTAAAATAGAGAAACCACTGTATTTTGCACTATCTAAAAAGTAAAGAGATAATAAAAGAAATACCTTGCAGTTATGGATTATTGTTTGTAGCATTATTTAGTATTAAAATATGGAAATGAATTTTTAGCACAGTTTTTATAACCAACCAAATAGAATAGAACTACTTCCTATAATATAAGAAGATAAAGCAAAGAATTGAAGGAATCAAGTTAATTATTAGATAAGACTAGAAGCTATAAACAGAAATGTACCTAGATCAGCGTTTACTGCGCAAATTATAGAATAAAAGTAAATTAGTTATTATGATAAGTAAATTTGTGACAAGTGGACGTAGTCCAAAGCTAAGCTTGTCATATTATATAAGAGAATTAAAGAGAATTCAGCATCATAATAAAATAAGACAGACTAGAATAGAAAAGAGACGCTTGTAATTATATTTATAATGTACATATTATAAAAGAAAATAAAAGCGACAATTACAAGTGAAATTATAACATAGGTTATAATTAAGTAGAAAGAACAGAAGAGGCTTTTTAATAAACTTAAGAATTAAATTAAGTTAATAAGCAAGATAATAGAAGTGGCCCATACCAACAGCATTCCCTTTCAGTCGGGAACTGATAGTCTCACAACAGTTAGGTGAGGCTGGGACAAGATTATGCTAATTAGGGTAAATAAGTAGCCAACAGAATAAGAAAAGTAAACTAAACGCAAATTAAAAGATTAGATTTAGGATCTAATGAAAGAGTGAGATACGTTTAGAGTAGCCCAAAGGATGAAGATCCTAACGAAGCAGTTCATCACAGATTTCAGCACAGAAGAAACACGTCCAACTTAGTTATTTTGGGCTAGAAGGAAGTACGAGACTTCAACGGGACGTGAGGGTACTCTAGGATGGCCCTCTGGGGTAGGCGTAATGAAGCAGTCCTCCAGAGGCAGGTCTGTAGGTGTTACATCAAAAGATTATGCCTTGACTGCTTTTTGCATGGCCAGACCATTATAGTCAGTCAAAAGGGATGTTTGGAGTAGGATATTTGTATGTCCTAGTACTTGCAAGTAAGTTTAGTGGGCAGGACCCAAAAGGATAGTCGCATGCGGATATCGGGCCAGCATCAAAACTAAGAGCGAGTTTGGGAAAGACTAGAGCTAAACCAACAGTCTAATGATACTTTCACTATCGAGACATTGGATGAGGGGCGCAGCCAATTGGATGTTTAGATTGTTTGGAGTAGGGCACAACCACTTAGCTCTTTAGAAGTCTTTTGATTAGTTGAGGGGTGGCTGCGTGGGGCCATAGCCATGATAAGAAAAGAGACAGACCAAATAGAATATCTATATTGTAGGCCTAACAGGGCGGTCCTTTATAGAAATAGAATATATGTGATGTAGGCCTAACGAGGTAGTCCTTTACAGAAATAGAAAATCCCCGATCGAATTCCATACAAGGTAGACCTTGTTAAGCGGGATTCAGGGAGTATACAGAACGATTACGTATAGTCCTCAAGGTATGCACTGGGTGGTACATTGAGGATGTTCGAGCATTAATATAGACTATTGCGGACCTCGTTTTACGTTTTAGTAGTAAACGACGGAACATCTGTATTGTAGGCCTTATGAGGCAGTCCTTTATAGATGTAGTCACAGAACGCCATGTAAGCAAGAAGATGGAGTCCTTTGCGAGGAGGATATGGAAGGTTCTATGGGTAGTACCTAGGACCAATGTGATCATTGGGCATATAGCTACATATATATATATATATATATATATATCAGTTATTAGGTTTTAATCTACTAGGGAGTAGATGGGCAGGATTCACGTACAGAGGCGAGAGTATTATAAACCCAATGAACCTAACATAACAGTAAATGTAAATAAAATGGTATATGTAGAATTAAGCTTAGAAGTGTATAATTTGTCCATTCACCAGAACTTTAGTTCTAACCCCCTCCTCATAACATCCTACAGGTTAGTTTGATGGCAGAGACTTCCCAACTTTGAGACACTTGTTTAGAAAGTGTTATTTTATTGGTGAGTATTTACTTACTATTATATTTTAGTCAGTTCCGCTATGAGATATTTATCTGAGCTCTGATATATTTGTCTTTTCCTATTTGCAGGATACCAGATACCCAACTCGGGCTTCAGCGAGCTTGGGTTTTAGCATTTTTTACGAAAAATCCGGACCCACTGGAACTTGGGTTGTTACACCTATCAGAGCACTAATGATAAACTTACAGCTAAATAGAAAAATATAATAAATCACATATGTAGTGACCAAGATTTGACACTTCCAAAGTCAAGTGTCCTCGATGGCACCGAACACGCAAAACACAAGTACCTATCCTTCAATCTATCCTATGGATTATAATGAGGAGGGGTCAGAATAACGTTCTAGCGAGTGGTGAAATTATACATTTTGTATGTAACACTAGTTTATGCCGATTATTTTCTATCTCATGTTATGTTTGCTTTTATTTTTAATTAGACGTCTCGACTCCATGTTCGCATATGACCCATTCTCATCTACCCTCTATAGAACATAGCTATGTATGTTTGCACCAAAAATGGTCACAAACCCCAGGTATTGTGAAAGCACCAGTGTATGAATACAAATCAGCAATATTCAAACACAAATCTCAGATCTAAGCTAGCAACAAACATCAATCCAGAAATAAAGAACAGTGACACGCAATTTATAGTGGTTCGGCTATCTCCGGCCTACGTCCACTTCAATGTTTTTATCTTTTATTGATGTTCTTTGCTGATTACAGACGATTACAGCAGATGCAATGAATGAATTTGAGTATAACAGCACTGGAAAGAAGTAGAATTGAATCCGGCAGAGTCTGGACGTTGGTCAGCCAAAAGATCCCTTTTTTGTAGGCTTCAGGGGGCTATTTATAGGCGTAGGAGGCTGAGATCGCGCTCAAACTTTGGGAGACTTCTCCTGGCACGTGAGGGGGCCCACGCGACCGACCCCACCAAGTTTCGACTCGATCCGCGACTGGTACGAAGCAATTTCGTATCCATCAAGGAATGATCCAATCGAGCTGAAACTTGGCAGGATTGCTCTTTACCTTGTATGCAGGCTACTGTGAAAATTTTGTTGCATTTGGATCAAGGATTCGTGAGATATGATCAATACGAGATTGCACTTTCGTGAACACTACTGTGTTCGAATCCATGTCTCGTATCCCCCTGTTCGACTCGATCGGAGCACGTGCGCATGAAATGATGTGGAGTGATATGGAATGAGTTTCCTGGGTCGACCCGATTTTAGTGGCGTATTGACCGATTCGTATCCACGAACTTCGCCTTGTTTGTATCGAGTACTGTTATCCAGTTTGAATCAATCAACTTCGTGCATCTCGTATCAGTTATCAGCGTCTAGTTCGAATCAAGATAGGCAGCTTAGCTCGTATCGATGGAGACCCATTCAATAGATACGGTTTTCGATGGATACGAACCAAAGCTTCCTGATGGATTCAAATGAACGCCTCGTTTATCGATTCGAACTAATCATCGGTCAACCGATACGAAGTTCATGGATACGAACCAGGGTGTGGTGATGGATACGAACGGATGGATTCGAGCTTCATGACCATGGTCCGATTCGAACATGAGGATGCGAATGAGATGGGGTTCGTTCTGATCGATTCAATACGAACCGAGTTTTACTTTGATTGATGCAAACCTGATGGATTCGAACTACACAAAACTCGATGGGTTCGAACATACTGAGGCGATGCCATTTCGATGGATACGAACTTGATGGATTCGAATAGGGCATCACCTCAATTGTATGACGGATACGAACAACATATTTTACCTGACTTGTGTCGATCATATCTCACTCATATGAATTCCGATTAACATGAAACTCGGAGCACTGGCTTCTATGGCTTTGCTTGTCATGCCTTGTCAGTTGTAGCCCGATCCGGACTCGGACAAAATTTATCAATTTCCATGGTCATCCTGTGACGCATAGTGGATATCCAAGATTAGTTATTATCGATTTTCAGTAAGTTTTTGGGTATCTCAGCTTTGCCAAAAGGTGGGGTAACACTTTGCCCCCCAAAACATGCCTTTTGGTAAAAGGTGTGTTTTGATCAGTCTCAAATTGAATGCAGTGAGTTCATGTCTTACTCAGAACTTATAGCATTTTCAATCAAGCCCATGGCTGTTCGAAGCCGAATCGTTATCAATTTCTTCCAGTGGAAGTTAAGAGTGAAATTCCACAGTCTCTCCGTACTATCGATGGTCACTCCGGACCCTTGCTCGGTCCATTCCAGACTTAGCGATCGAATAGAAAGATACAATTGCACTCTGGTGTTGCTTTCTACCCCTTGCACTCTGGCCCCAGTTAGGGCGTAAAGCGATGTCTTGGTCGTTCTGGACCGATCGTAGCCTCTCCGGGCTCATGCTGGATCCTATCCTGTCACTCTCCGGTGAAGGGGAAACAGCGTTAAGTGGGTCGATCCTGTCACTCTCCGGCGAAGCGACCCACTTCTTGCACTCCGGTTCAGAGTATATGAACATTAAGCGATGTCTTGGTCGTTCTGGACCGATCACAGCCTCTCCGGGCTCTTATCGAATCTCGATCCAATCACTCTCCGGTGAATAGGAAACGATGCTTAAGTGTGTCGATCCTGTCGCTCTCCGGTGAAGCAATTCACTTCTTGCACTCCGGACCCCGCCTCTTCGGGTAGGATCATAAAGCGATCATCTTTATATTGATATTTAATGTTTATCCTTTAACTCTCCGGTCAAAGGTTTGTTTCCATAAATGTTTCTTTATTAAATTCAAAGCCTAGATGTTCAATCTCAAACACCAGGAAAAACAAGATGATGCCTCTCCGGGCGGAGCGGTCTATTTCCATCTTAGAGCATGCCTAGGGATCTCTCCGGTTCCCGTACATGAGTAAGTGGGATAGCCATTTTATTTTGGAAATCAAATCTAAGAAAACTAACCGACCAAAGTCCAAATCTTGAACTTGGCCCTTGCCATCACAATCAGTTGATGACGAGTCGTGATCCCGATCCAGGATCATTCCTGTTAGGTGGAGGCGGTGGTTGTTCAGGTCTTACTGTCGCAGCCCGTTCCCTAGTATATTGTGGCAATCTACCACTCCTGGCATGTTCTTCCACCTCATCCCTTAGGTGGCGGCATTCATCGGTAGTGTGCCCATCCAGCTCATGGAATAGGCAGTATATTCCAGTCCTGCGTTCCCGCTCCGTGGGGTCTCTCCTGGGTGGTTTTCGATAGGGGAGTTGCCCCCGAGTTTCAGTGTAAATCCTTTCTAGGCTTGCCGTCAAATCTATGTATTGCCTGAATCTAGGCTCTCGGAATTTCTTCCGTTTATCAGGACCATCATGTGCGTCATCCTGCTTTCTCTTTCCTTTGTCTGCCCTGGACTGTTCCCTGACGGTTCCTTCGCCTTGTGCAGCATTTACTTCCTGTCTCTCGGCTCGTGATTCTTCTAATCGAATGAATTTCTCAGCTTCATGGTAAAACTCTCCAAGATCTTGTGGTGGATCTCTTGTCAATGAATCTTTGAATTCGGTGCCTTCTCCAACTCCTGCCACCGCCGCCATCAAAATCATCGATGGATCCGGGCGATCTACAGAAGCCACCGTTGCATTAAACCACAGCAGAAAACTTTTTATGGACTCTCCGGTCCTTTGCTTTATCGAAGCTAAAGTCATCACACTCTTGGGTCTTGTCACATGGACCCTAAATTGTTCCATGAAGCAATCTACAAGCTCGCCCCATGTCCTGATCGATCCAGTCTTTAATTGTCTAAACCAAAGTGCAGCCAAGTCTGACAAAAATAAAGGGAAACATCGTGCCATCACTTCCTCGGATGCTCCCAGTACTTCCATGTGTCTAATGTATCTGGTAATATGCATGGTCGGATCCGACTTCCCGTCATACGGACCCAGCGCTGGTAGTTTGAACTTTGGAGGGTTCCTTGCATTCCTGATATTCGGAGTGAACAGACTCCGACTGACTTCTTCCAACCCTCTGCTAGACAATCCTCCTCTCATGAGTCGTCGCACTAATCCGGCCATCTTTTCATCTCCATCCTGAGGTTTCCCTCTTGGTCTTGAAGGGTATTCTGGTACGTACTCTTCGTGTGGCCCGTTAGCACCAGTGTTGGCTCCAGCTTGTTGAGCTCCATCTGTAGGCCTTCTAGCATCAGATCCTGAGGGTCTGCCCCCAAGTCCTTGTTGATTTCCTTCTGGATCTGCATTCTGACCTTGAACCTGACCTTCATTGGTTTTCGCAATCCTGACTCCTTGTTCCACATTAACAGCCGCTGTAGCTGGTCCTAAGTTTTGTATTCCCGTAGTTCTCATCTGCTCAAAGAAATTCTGCAGCATCTCCTGTTGGCTCTTCATTATTCTTTCGTGCATCAGATTGGTCATGGTCTCCATTTCGTCTCTAGTGATGTAGATCGAAGCTGGTTCTTCTCCAGCACCAGAGGATGCCTCGTGACTTCCTCCTTGTTGGCTTCTCTCAGCTCTTTGCCTCGTTTGTCGAGTCATTATCTCCCAAATCTGATCACTTCAAGCTTTTAAATCTGAACTCTGAATCTGATGTAGCGGGTCCTGAGTTCAGTTCTTAGTGGAAGCACCAAAGTGTTTGCACCAAAAATGGTCATAAACCCCAGGTATTGTGAAAGCACCAGTGTATGAATACAAATCAGCAATATTCAAACACAAATCTCAGATCTAAGCTAGCAACAAACATCAATCCAGAAATAAAGAACAGTGACATGCAATTTATAGTGGTTCGGCTATCTCCGGCCTACGCCCACTTCAATGTTTTTATCTTTTATTGATGTTCTTTGCTGATTACAGACGATTACAGCAGATGCAATGAATGAATTTGAGTATAACAGCACTGGAAAGAAGTAGAATTGAATCCGGCAGAGTCTGGACGTTGGTCAGCCAAAAGATCCCCTTTCTGTAGGCTTCAGGGGGCTATTTATAGGCGTAAGAGGCTGAGATCGCGCTCAAACTTCGGGAGACTTCTCCTGGCACGTGAGGGGGCCCACGCGACCGACCCCACCAAGTTTGCGACTGGTACGATGCAATTTCGTATCCATCAAGGAATGATCCAATCGAGCTGAAACTTGGCAGGATTGCTCTTTACCTTGTATGCAGGCTACTGTGAAAATTTCATTGCATTTGGATCAAGGATTCGTGAGATATGATCGATACGAGATTGCACTTTCGTTAACACTGCTGCGTTCGAATCCATGTCTCGTATCCCCCTGTTCGACTCGATCGGAGCACGTGCGCGTGAAATGACGTGGAGTGATATGGAACGAGTTTCCTGGGTCGACCCGATTTTAGTGGCGTATTGACCGGTTCGTATCCACGAACTTCGCCTTGTTTGTATCGAGTACTGTTTTCCAGTTTGAATCAATCAACTTCGTGCATCTCGTATCAGTTATCAGCGTCTAGTTCGAATCAAGATAGGCAGCTTAGCTCGTATCGATGGAGACCTATTCAATGGATACGGTTTTCAATGGATACGAACCAAAGCTTCCTGATGGATTCGAATGAATGCCTCGTTCATCGATTCGAACTAATCATCGGTCAACCGATACGAAGTTCATGGATACGAACCAGGGTGTGGTGATGGATACGAACAGATGGATTCGAGCTTCATGACCACGGTCCAATTCGAACATGAGGATGCGAATGAGATGGGGTTCGTTCTGATCAATTCGATACGAACCGAGTTTTACTTTGATTGATGCAAATCTGATGGATTCGAACTACACAAAACTCGATGGGTTCGAACATACTGAGGCGATGCCATTTCGATGGATACGAACTTGATGGATTCGAATAGGGCATCACCTCAATTGTATGACGGATACGAACAACATATTTTACCTGACTTGTGTCGATCATATCTCACTCATATGAATTCCGATTAACATGAAACTCGGAGCACTGGCTTTTATGGCTTTGCTTGTCATGCCTTGTCAGTTGTAGCCCGATCCGGACTCGGACAAAATTTATCAATTTCCATGGTCATCCTGTGACGCATAGTGGATATCCAAGATTAGTTATTATCGATTTTCAGTAAGTTTTTGGGTATCTCAGCTTTGCCAAAAGGTGGGGTAACAATGTGTATATAAATATATATCCCATAGTCCCCAAATAGACCTAAATACTATCCCTGCTAGTATCTCTCAATCAGCACCCCGTCAAGATCTATCGCCCTTCCCATGTCACGATCTCATTACCGTATAACTCAAGGGACTCCCATAGTGCCCAATGATGGCTTCGCATACATTTTGTCGTACTCTATTTCGGTTTTTAGGGATTTACTACTCTGTCTGCTTCCTATTTCAAATGGCGTCAACATTTTACCAAGATCGTATGTAGATTCAACATTATTTAGTTCAAATGGCATCACAACATAATGATATAACCCTAGATTGGTAATGAAGTTTGTGTGCTCCTGGTCGAGGACGTGCATATTGGACTTATTGCGCAAGATAGATTCGACTGTTATCAAGAAGGACGACCACGAAGCAACGACCGTAGAACTCGAAAGCAGAGCTCGTGGTTATATGAAGCCAGGATTGAACGAAGTTGGTAGATAGACGATGCAGGGTTCTAGAAATATGGGAGTTAGGTTGGAACTCAAGGGATCGACATAGCATTGTGGAATTGGAGGGATCGGGATAGCATTGTGGAATAAGAGGGATCGGCATAGCATTGTGAAATAGGAGGGATCAGTATGAAGTTATGTTATAGGATAGGGTTCGGTAGAAAGGTCTTGGGGAAGGGATCAGCATATGCATTATAGACTAATCTAACTCAACTCATTCAATCAACCGGATTAGAAGTTTGTCAAGCAGTTTAGAATGCATGCGACTCACACCAAGGATATGATGTCATTATCCAATTTATTCCAAATGCTAGGTAAGCCACTCAAAGACTTCCTTTAGAGATTCAATGTCGTTGTCATCGCCACTAAAGCGAGCAATCCCAGCGAGGATATCATATTGATGGCATTGATGAGGGGAATCAACCCCATACAGATTTTGATAGCTAGTTAGCTGGAGAGCCTCCTACGACCTTGGATCGTTTCTGTTACAAAGTGAATCGGAGCCTAAGCAAGGAGGGGGTAGACCAGACTAGGAGAAAGAACAATACTGGCACGTTGGCTAGGGACTTAGATTCCAGGAGGACCTAGAATCTCAAAATTCGACTCATATACTCCTTTGAACAATTCAATCGATAACATTCACTTGGAGACTCATGACTCGGAGAAATACTGAAAACCAGCCTCGAGAGAGTCCACCGAAGCCTAGAGGAATTCCGAGGAATGTTGTATATTCCAAGATGCACACGGTCCTAACAAAGTCGATTGCAAACACCCCCGAGATATGATCAGAAAGCTGATTTGAAAAGGAAAGTTTCGACAATATGCACAAGCCCCACGGAATAGTTGGCAGGGAACATTCGACCTCTATCAATAAAGAACTATGATTATTAATTGGACCACCCATGGTCGAGTTCCAACTGAGAAGGGCTTGGACAAAGTGGAATAGTGAGCATACGACCTTGCTTCACTTATCAATGAGATTTATTCTGATCTTCTGTGAATTATTTCTATTTCAATTGTGTTGTGAACTACGACCAACTTGAACTAAACTACTTCCAAACGATACAGGTGACTAAGTACTTAGAGTTGGGTGCCAATCAATCTCCGCGGACCATGATTGGCCCTTTACAGTTTCATCAAGATAAGCGTGATTCAACCGCTCATTAGCTACCATATGCCCCTAACTTGGGGCTAAGGACTCGAAATGGAAAAGCCCGACAAGGTCAGGATCCAATAAAAAGTTGACACGACTAACCGTCTACTCATCACCTTCCGCGCCTGACTTGGAGACCAAAGAAAGACTTGGAGTGGATGCAACCCAACCATCCACTCCCCAGCTTATACTTGATATTCGCCAAAATACTTATGCCTATCCCAATGCTCAGCATGACCGAGGTCCAACTAAAGTGGACGTGATTCGACCGTCCACACATTAACTTCTGCCTTGAACACAAGAGGCGGTTCAAAAGCTCGATTTAAAGTAGGCATCATTGACTGCCTACTCATCAATCACCGCCCTCAACACGTTGACACGACTGCAGCTTGAGGTGGATGTGACCTGACCGTCCAATCCAATCATGGATGTGATCCGACAATCCATCGCCTACTCCCTTCCTTGGCTTGACAAGAGGAGCTACAACCACCAAGCGGATACGAATCGATCGTCTCACTTGCCAAGTTCTATCCATGATGTTGGGGGCAGAATTCCATTTCATGAATGAACATGATTTGACCGTTCATTCGATAACTCTTACCTCGACTTGGCAGATGGAGTATAAATCAAACGGGTGTGATTGACCACCCATCAAACAACTCCAAGTCCCCAGAGTGAGGACTAGAGTATAAACATAAATCGGGTGGAGACTGACCACTCGCGAAACAACTCTAAGTCCCCAGAGTGCAGACTAGAGTATAAACATAAACTAGGTGGAAACCGACTGCCCGCAAGATAACTCTGAGCCCCAGAGTGCGGACTAGAGTATAAACGTAAACTGGGTGGAAACCGACTGCCTGCAAGATAACTTTGAGTCCCTAGAGTGCGGACTAGAGTATAAACATAAACTGAGTGGAAACCAACTGCCCGCAAGATAACTCTGATTCCCTAGAGTGCGGACTAGAGTATAAACATAAACTGGGTGGAAACCGACTTCCCGTGAGATAACTCTAAGTCCCTAGAGTGCGGACTAGAGTATAAACATAAACTAGGTGGAATCTGACTACTCGTGAGATAACTCTGATTCCTCAGAGTGCGGACTAGAGTATAAACACAAACTAGGTGCGAACCGGCCACCCATCAACTAACCGTATCTCCAGAGCGTGGATACAAACATGAATGAATAGATGAGTGGAGTTCGACCGTTCTCTATTGCACAAACTCTGGCCTGAAATCGATGATAGGAGTATAAATTCACTACGGATGGAACTTGACCATCCACGAACTAACTCCATTAACCCAAGACTGGGGGCAGAAGTACAAATCACTAAAAGCTGAATATGACAGCTCACTATAGCTCTGGCTTAGTGTTCTTTACGACTTAAGGCAATGATCGCAAGGAGGCCTTAATATAAAACCAATCGGAACGACATCCGAAGTTACGGGTGATCGGCAATATCATACAATAAGATCTAAGGTCAATATCGATCCGCCCCAACCACAAATGGATATGACCCAAACGTCCATCAAATAACTCCGGTCACCAGAGCATGGATAAGAGAATAAACCACGAACGAGTGAGACTTGATCATTAATTCTCTAGCACCCTCCTTTGATCCATCAGGAAGAGTATGAAACCAGATGAGCATGACCCGACTGCACCTGAGCCAACTCTATCCCTAGATCTGGTAGGAGAATATAAATCAAAATGGATATGACTGATCGTTCAGCTACGAATGAATGCGATGCGACCATTCATTCGTTGACTTTTACCACAGTCTGACTAGAAGAGCAATACGAAACGGATGTGGCTCAACCGTCCGCACACTGATCCTTGCCCTTGTTTTGGCAAGGAGAGCATCAGTTACTGATTGGACATGACTTACCTGTTGAATCACTAGTTTTGATTCATGACAAAACGGTTCAGAAGCTAAAGAAGAATATGCACTCATACATGACGAAAAGAAGACATTAGAGGATCAAGACTTCAACTCTATGCTTAAAGTAATTATTATATGTGTTGAGTCTTAGACAT
Source organism: Allium fistulosum (assembly GCA_030737815.1). Classification (NCBI taxonomy): domain Eukaryota; kingdom Viridiplantae; phylum Streptophyta; class Magnoliopsida; order Asparagales; family Amaryllidaceae; genus Allium; species Allium fistulosum. The sequence continues at coordinate 589,815,351 of CM060905.1, read as the reverse complement.
ATGTTAAAATCAATCCTCAAAGTTTTAGTGCTCTAAGGTCCTTTAAAAACAAAGTTCACTGTGCAATATATGCACAGCCAGTCGACTGGCTGTGCATGCCCAGTCGACTGACTGTGCATAAAATATTTTACTTTTTTCAAATTCAGTCGACCGACCGGAATCGACCAGTCGACTGACCGGGCTTCAACTGTCAAATTCTGAATAGACATCTTCTTCCATGAAGAGTTGCACTTCGGGAAAAGATGCCTCTCTTGGCTGAAACTCTTCACTAAGAGTTGCATCTCTCTGAAAACTATATATAGGGGTTCTCACACAATTCACAATCACCCAATTCTGATTCTAATTCTTTTTATTCTCTCTTGTGATTATTCTAGTGCATTCATACTCTTCATTGCTTTGAATCTTTGAATTATATTTCATATACTTTGATTCTTAGCAATATTCTTCCTTTCAAATCTTCACAAACACTTTATATACTTGAGGAATTGATTATAGGAAGTTTGTAATCTTAAAGACAAATCAGTGTTATCAAGAACACATTGTGTCAACTAGTTTTATATTCTTTAAGTCCTGTTCTGCTGCTCAGGCAAGGGAAAGTCCTCTTCGGCTGCTGAGGCAAAAATCATGTTCTGCTGCTCAAGTGTCTATTCTGCTGCTCAAACCTATTCCTCCGGGTTAAGTGAGGGTATTGTTAGTTAAAGGCAGAAGTTAGTTTGGGACTGGACGTAGAACGGGAGTTCGAACCAGTATAAAAATTCCTGGTGTGCTTACTCTTATTTACTTTACTGCTATTAACTGCTTCCGCACTTAGTTTAATATATATTCCATATCTATCGATCCCCCCATACTTTCATTTGGTATCAGAGCAAGGTCATCCAATAACTATAACACAGTTATTTGATATCTTGATAATATGGAAAACAACACTAACACTAGTTTCAATGAAGGACAGTCTACTGCACGACCACCACTATTTAATGGTTTAAATTACAGTTATTAGTCCACTAGAATGAGAATATTTATGCAGTCAAATAGTTATGAAATCTGGAATATCACTCAGATTGAACATCATATACCAAATACTGAATATGCACAATGGTCACACACACAGAAACAAGATGCTACAAATAATTCAAAAGCTATGAATATGTTATTTTGTGCTTTAGACAAAAATGAGTTTAATAGAGTCAGCATGTGCACTACAGCCTATGAAATCTGGCGAACACTAAAAATAACTCATGAAGGTACAAACAAAGTTAAGCAAAGTAAGATTTCAATGCTTAAAAATCAGTTTCAAAACTTTAGAATGAAACAAGATGAGTCTATAAATGATATGTACTCTAGATTCCAAGACATATATCACTCATTGTTAGCACTGGGAGAGAAATATACAGATTTTGATATTATGTCAAAACTCCTCAACTCACTCACGGATGAATGGGAGAGAAAAGTTTTGGCTATCGAAGAAGCTAATGATATCTCTACCATAAAACCAGAGGAGTTGATAGGTAATCTAATGTCTTATGAAGTTAATTTACAGGCTAAAAGAGTACAGGCACAAGACAAAAAGAACATAGATTTTCGAGCTGAAGAAGATGAGAACCAAGATTCAGATGATGAGAATTTAGCATTCATTGCCAAGAATTTCAAGAAGTTCTTAAAGTATCGAAAGAACAACAGATTCAATGATAAAAAGAACTTCTCAAGCAAACCATCTGCATCAGCTTTAGAATGTTATAACTGTCACAAGAATGGACATATCCAGAAAAATTGTCCAGAACTAAAGAAGAGTTATTCCAACAAGGGCAGAAAAGACAAATACAAAAAGAAAGCATTCTCTATCACATGGGACGATTCAGATTCCTCATCATCAGATAGTGACAGTGATAATGAAAATAAACAAGCAAATGTATGCTTCATGGCCATTGAAAATGAGGTTAGTGATCTTACCTTTGATGATCTAATAGAAATTAATTCAGAACTTTTGAACACTCTAAAAAGTTTCAAGAGAAAATATAAAGAAGCTCGCGAAAATCAAAACAAAGCAGAATTCGAAAGAGATATGCTTAAAGATGAGAAGAAAATACTAGAGGAAGAACTTGAAAAACTTCAAGAATCAGTCTCTAATACTAATTCTCAACTTACTTTATTGGGTCAAGAAATTGAAACTCAAAAAGAAAAGAATGATGGTTATGTCTCTGAAAATCACGAGTTAAAAACAAAAGTAAAATTACTTGAACTAGACAATACTGTGCTAAAAAGTAAGTTAGAGAATATTACTAAAAATGTTTCTAACTTTAATAAAGGAAGAGAAAATTTGTCTAAAATTATTGAAAATTCTCAATCAGTGTCAAGTAAAAAGGGATTAGGTTATGTTAAAAAGTCAATAGCTCCATCTAGAATAGAAAATAAAAGGAGAATTGATTTTAAACTCACAAACACTAAAGAAAATTCAAAAAGGACAAATTTGAAAACTATAAAAATATGGATTCCTAAAACAAACAATAGTTTGATTAGGAAGAAATATATAAACTCCTTTATTGAATCTGTACATAAGAATATAAATTATGTTTATAAAGGGAATACCGAACCCTCTTGGGTTTGGTTTCCTAAGATCTAACTCTTAGGACCCTATAAAAAGGTGGGTACCAATATTATTTTTTATTTTGCAGGACCCACTTAGAAAGAGAGGAAAATGGATATTAGACAGTGGTTGCTCAAAACATATGACAGGAGACAAAAATATGTTATCAAACATTATCTACTCAGATAGGGGTTCTGTCATTTTTGGAGACAATTCCAAGGGATATATCATCGGCAATGGCGATATGTGAGCAATAACAGTACATCTAATTTACTTCTTATCTCAAATGTTTTACTAGTCAAGAATTTAAAACATAATCTCTTAAGTATTAGCCGACTGTGTGACAAAGGATTCAAAATTACCTTTTCTGAAAATAAGTGTAGCATTTCTGATCAACATCAAAATTTACTCTTTGAAGGAAATAGAGACAAAAATATTTATATTTTGAATATGAAAATAAATCATAATTCAGATATGTGTCTACTAGCCAAAGAAAATGATCCTTGGTTATGGCACAAAAGATTTTGTCACATTAACTTCAAAACTTTAACTAAGCTTTCTAAAAATGAGTTAGTAAAAGGATTACATAAAATGAACTTTAAGATAGATCATATTTGTGATGCATGTCAATTAGGAAAACTAACTAAGTCATCTTTTAAATCTAAAATGATTATTTCAACAACACAACCACTGGAACTATTACATATGGATTTATTTGGACCAACACAAGTGCAATCCATAAATCATAATAGATATGTGTTTGTAATTGTTGATGATTTTTCTAGATATACTTGGACTATTTTTATGAAAAACAAAAGTGATACTTTTGAAAATTTCAAAGTCTTTTCCAAAAGAATTCAAAATTTCAAAAACTTAAAAATAAAGAACATTAGAAGTGATCATGGAGTTGAATTCGAAAACGACGTTTTTGAACATTTTTGTAAAAAGAAAGGAATAAACCATAATTTTTCTTTTCCTCATACTCCGCAACAAAATGGAGTAGTAGAACGGAAAAATAGGACTTTACAAGAATGTGCAAGAACCTTGTTAAATGGAAGCACATTAGCCAAACAATTTTGGGCAGAAGCAGTTGCAACTGCCTGTTATGTACTAATTCGTGTTTTTATAAGACCTCTAACTAAAAACACTTCTTATGAACTTTTTAATGGTCGAAAACCAAATATTTCTTACTTTAAGGTTTTCGGTTCAAAATGTTTTATTTTAAACATAAAAGATCAGCTTGGCAAATTCAATCCAAAATCCGATGAAGGAATCTTTATAGGATATTCAGACCGAAGCAAAGCCTATCGAATTTTTAATAAAAGAACTAATATCATCGAAGAAACACTTCATGTATCTTTTGATGAAAATTTTAAACAAATTTCAAGTAGTAGAGATGACGAAGAAGTTCCTGAAAATATCACAAATATAGAATCTACCTTGTCTAACATTAATGAACATTTTTCCTAATAATGAATTAAGATCTCCACCAAGGATATTAAAAGATCATCCAGTTCAAAATGTCATAGGAGAAATTAATTCAAATGTTAGAACTAGAAATAAATTAAATCAAATGGGCCACGTAGCATTTCTTTCTAATATAGAACTTAAAAATATTAAGGACGCCTCAACTGATGACTATTGGATTATCGCTATGCAGGAAGAACTAAACCAATTCGAAAGAAATGACGTTTGGGATTTAGTTCCAAGGCCTAGTGACCAATCAGTTATTGGTACTAAATGGGTTTTCAAAAATAAGGCTGATGAACATGGAAACATAACTAGGAATAAAGCTAGATTAGTTGCACAAGGGTATAATCAGGAAGAAGGAATTGACTACGAAGAAACGTTTGCTCCAGTCGCTAGATTAGAAGAAATACGTATACTATTGGCCTATGCATGTTTTCATAACTTTAAATTATATCAAATGGATGTTAAAAGTGCTTTTCTAAATGGCTTTATAAAAGAAAATGTTTATGTTGAACAACCTCCCTTATTCATTCACGAAAAATTTTCAGACCATGTCTATAAACTTAAAAAGGCATTATATGGATTAAAACAAGCACCTTGTGCTTGGTATGATCATCTAAAAATTTATTTAATAGACTCTGGTTTTGAAATTGGGAAGGTTGATCAAACTCTTTTTATTAAGAAAAAGAAAGAAGATATTTTAATAATTCAAATTTATGTTGATGATATTATTTTTGGTTCTACTAATGAAAAGTTATGTCAAGAATTTTCTAAAATAATGACTAATGAATTTGAAATGTCTCACATGGGAGAATTGAATTATTTTCTTGGTTTACAAATTAAACAACTTTCAAATGGAATTTTTATAAATCAAGAAAAATATTGTAACAATCTAATTAAACGCTTTGGTATGGAAAATACTTCTACCAAACCTACTCCTATGAGTACAACTATACATCTTGAAAAAGATGAAAACGGCAAAAGTATAGACCAAAAATTATATCGAAGCATGATTGGATCATTACTCTACTTAACAGCAAGTAGACCTGACATAATGATGAGTGTTTGTCTGTGTGCACGATTTCAAGCAGATCCAAAAGAGTCACACATTAGAGCGGTGAAACGTATATTACGATATCTTAATAAAACCAAGGACTTTGGACTATTTTATCCAAAAGAATGTCCTTTCGAATTAGTTTCATATAGTGATGCTGATTTTGGAGGATGTCGGACGGATAGAAAAAGTACAAGCGGAACTTGTCACTTCATTAGAGGATCTCTTGTATCTTAGTTTAGTAAGAAACAAAATTGCGTCTCACTCTCAACTTGTGAAGAAGAATATATATCTGCAGCTTTGCCATGTGCTCAAGTAATCTATATGCAGCAAACACTTCAAGACTTTGGTTTCAATTTATCTAAGTCAACAATTTTTTGTGATAACTTAAGCACTATCAACCTTTCTAAAAATCCAATCAATCATTCGCGAACAAAACATATTGACATTCGTCATCATTTTCTTCGTGATTGTATTGAAAAATATATAATAAATCTTGATTTCGTATCTTCTGAAAATCAGTTGGCCGATATTTTTACTAAGTCTTTAAATGAAAACACTTTTGTAAAATTGAGACGAGAACTTGGAATCATCTCATTTAAAAATTTATAAGTTTATTTTCTGCATAAGCTGGGATTTGAACTCAGGACCTCCTGGTAAGTATGCATATAACTTTGCTAGTAGGCTATTTGATATTTCTTGTCTAAGCTCATAGCTCACTTCAGCTTATTTCTGTTTTGTTATTTAAATGGTTCATATTAACTTGGTTTTTGTCCTCAAATTTTCTTATGGCTAAAATTTAATCATTCTATATTTAATCTCAGCTATTCATTGTTTAGTTTTCAGTCTTCTATAATTACATTCATTCATATTTTTAAAAAAAAAATCAAACATGGTTTTCAACCTTGCATTGTTTATCTACACCATGGCCGGTTCATCTTCAGATGAGCCTTCCTCTCATTACTCGTCTGGATATTCTTCAATTGATTTTGAAACTCCCAGTTCAGGGTCTTCAGAACTTCCAACTCCGACTCCTGCTTATATTCCGATATGTCCATCACAAAGCCATCATACGGGATATACGCCAGAAATAAACGCACGTGGAGAAACTTATTTCCATCCCCAACTACTAAAGAAAAGATAGATGATTTACATCACTATCAGAGGGAAACACTTAATCATCAACGTGAAATGTATTATGAGCAAAAGAGTCATGGTAGGAGACTTAGTTTTCTTGAACGATGTGCTGCAAAAATATGTGGTTCATCTCCCATCAACACAAACGCACATATTCACTCACCTCAATGCCCTCATGTATCTCCGAATTCATGGGAACGTAGAGGACCAAATTCATGGGAACATGGAGGAACGAGTAACTCACCGATTCAAAAAGGATGTTCACCTATAAAACTCTTTGCTGAAAATACAAAAATTGAACCAGGAGAAGAATCGGAAGACTCACACTCTCATTTCTAATTTTCTTTACACAAAGTATGCTCATTGTCTTTGTTTTAAAATGTATTCATGAAATAAACTTGTGTGTATTCTTGAAATATTGCTCAAAAATTATTCTGTGTTTTTTTCTTCCAGTCAGTCGACTGAAATTCAGACTCAGTCGACTGACTGCAGGGAAACCAAACTCTCGGGAAACCAATCAGTCGACTGACCTATCACGATCAGTCGACTGGTTGTATGAAATTCGTGTTATTTTTAGTGCACCAGTCGACTGACTATATTCGTCCAGTCGACTGGCTGTAGTCAAATATTACTGCTTCCCTTTTATAGTTACTTTTCACTCCAATTTCACTTTACCATTCTCAGTTTTTACCCAAAATCCTTCTTGAGAAAAACCCTAAATTCCAAATCCAATCAAATATTTCATCAAATCCTTCTTCAAATGGCTCCTACAAAGCGACATAGGTAAAGCTCCTCCTCCGCCGGACCTACCAATAGCCAAATCGCACAATGGCTATATAACGATGTAGCGATTGCAAGATGGCATAAAATGGAAAATTCGCGGATCTTTGAAGGTTCATTCATGGTCTACAATGATTTTGCGGCTTACGGTTTACAAGATCTTTTGCGTAGATCCGAATTGGAATCTCTTCTCGACATGAATCTCAATTCACACAAGATCAATCATCTCATGGTGAAGCTCTTCTATGCAAATTAAATCTTCCTCATCAAAGTTCATCAAATAGGGATGATTGTGTTTGGAGTTTAGTTTGTGGGCATCAAGTCTTCTTCTCCTTAGATCGGATGGCGCATATACTTCAATCATTTAACCAACGTATTCCTCTAGACAATGTCGACTGTAATATTCAAAAAAGAGATCGAGTTAGTCATATGTTCATGGGTGACAATATGATGGAACAAAAATCCATTCTTCTTTGACCAAAAGCAAGAATTCTTCACAAAGCATTCATGAGAAGTATTCTTCCGAGAACCGGGTCATATGAACTTATCTACCCGGAAAATTTCAAAGCACTGTATGCGGTATGGGGAGGAACTCAAGTTAATTGGATACGGAGAATATTGGATGAATTTCTCTCCTTCAACAATGGAAATATGAGAACCATTTACTTCGGGGAATATATAATGAGATTACTTTTAAATGTGGGTGCCCCTCAACCGGAATCCGAAACTTCTTCCGTTGGAGTTATAAACATTCGCACATTGAGTCTCATGAAACTACCATCAGCTCCTCCGGCATTTACCTCTTTTGAAGAATGGCATCGCCAACACCAACAACGACAATCAAGCGGACCAATCATTCGAGAGAAAACACCCCAAACCGAAGAAGAGGAAGAAATTCGTCTTGCAACATCGGCTAGTACTCAAGAGTCCATAGAAATTCTATCTAGAAATCAACAAATACTAGGAACTCGTTTGAATAAAGTTGATAAAAAATTAGACAAGATCAAAGGGTTCTTCTCTATATTATGAGATGCGATTTCATGCTCTTCATCCACGACTGCTTCTTCCGTAGCACATGGTAAGCGACCAGCACCAAGATTCACATGGTCTGCTTCCGAGGAACATACCGGAAGCGATACTAGCGGACCAAGTGGTAGTGGACAAGACACATCAACACCTGGAAAGGAGCATACCGAATAATATGACTGGGATCGAGATGAGTAAGCCTTTTGGTAAGGTTTGATGGAATGTTGTTCTTTGTTCAACTTTTTTTATCCTTGCAAAATACTCTGGTAAAATTTATGAGACTTGTAGTAAGTAGTTTCATTATTGTTGGTTATGTTTTTATCTCATGTACTATGATACTCTGTTTATCTATATGTACTGTTCTGTGTCTATTTGTGTGTTATACACTAAATTTTGATTAATCTGTCACCTTTTTGTCGATGACAAAGGGGGAGAAAAAGTGTGTGCACTAACATATTTGATGTAGGAAAAAGATGTCATACTTTCACGGGGAGAAAATTCTCTATCTAATATATATACAGGTTGTCATCAATCAAAAAGGGGGAGAATGTTGAATCACTAGTTTTGATTCATGACAAAACGGTTCAGAAGCTAAAGAAGAATATGCACTCATACATGACAAAAAGAAGACATCAGAGGATCAAGACTTCAACTCCATGCTTAAAGTAATTTTTATATGTGTTGAGTCTTAGACATATGTTAAAATCAATCCTCAAAGTTTTAGTGTTCTAAGGTCCTTTAAAAACAAATTTCACTGTGCATGCCCAGTCGACTGACTGTGCATAAAATATTTTACTTTTTTCAAATTCAGTCGACCGACCGGAATCGACCAGTCGACTGGCCGGGCTTCAACTGTCAAATTCTGAATAGACATCTTCTTCCATGAAGAGTTGCACTTCGGGAAAAGATGCCTCTCTTGGCTGAAACTCTTCACTAAGAGTTGCATCTCTCTGAAAACTATATATAAGGGTTCTCACACACTTCATAGTCACCCAATTCTGATTCTAATTCTTTCTATTCCCTCTTGTGATTATTCTAGTGCATTCATACTCTTCATTACTTTGAATCTTTGAATTATATTTCATATACTTTGATTCTTAGCAATATTCTTCCTTTCAAATCTTCACATACACTTTATATACTTGAGGAATTGATTATAGGAAGTTTGTAATCTTAAAGATAAATCAGTGTTATCAAGAACACATTGTGTCAACTACTTTTATATTTTGTTAAGTCCTGTTCTGCTGCTCAGACAAGGGAAAGTCCTCTTCAGCTGCTGAGGCAAAAATCATGTTCTGCTGCTCAGGTGTCTGTTCTCCTGCTCGGACCTATTCCTCCGGGTTAAGTGAGGGTATTGTTAGTTAAAGGCAGAAGTTAGTCTGGGACTGGACGTAGAATGGGAGTTCGAACCAGTATAAAAATTCTTGGTGTGCTTACTCTTATTTACTTTACTGCTATTAACTGCTTCCGCACTTAGTTTAATATATATTCCATATCTGTCGATCCACCCATACTTTCATTACCTTCCTACTTATCGATGTATGCCCAGACATGGGGGCACGAGCGAGAAACACGATGAATGTGAACCAACCATTTATCGATCAACTCTAAGTCTTTGTAGCTTAATGGGAGTATAAACATGACTAGGACGAGACTCGACCATCCATGCAGTATATTTATCAACCTGAGACCGAGGGTGGAAGTGTGATCATCCAAAGACTGACTGTGATAGCTCAATACTATGATTCATACCTGGTCTTTACAACGACCCGAGGCTATGATCGGAAGGATGCCTATGGATAGAATCATCGAATCAATGCCCAATATCATGGGCTACTGATCATCACTCTAATCTGAATGACGAGTAACAGATCATAAATACGTTGATTGCAAAGCGCATTACTCGAATATACAAGCAAATTCAAACTCAAAGCAAGAGCCAGCTATGCAGTTGTGCGAAACACGAGGCTGAACACTACTCGACATATGATTCAACGTGCTTCTAAGCCTGATCTTTGGGCATTTGTAGAAAACTGCTCAAAGCACTTAGTGTCCTTCACCATCAGACTCAATAACTCATGACAAGACTTTGGGATTCGACCGAAGTAACCATCATCATTGAACGTCCCAACCAGATTTCACGTTGATTATTATGCGAAATAGTTATGTTTGAACTCAAGGAATCCATGGCTACACCCGCTGAGCTGACAATCGACATTACAGTCGGTCATGGCGACCCATCACAAGATCAGATCACAGCTCGGTGCAACGATGGTGAAGAAATTAGCTAGTTTTCCTCGAATGAATCTTGATGTGTTCGCTTGGACCCATTCTGACATGTGTGTGATCTCACCGACTATCGTGAGCCATGCATTGAATATCGACCCGAGGCATGTCCCGGTGAGACAAAAGCAACACGGTATGGATCCAAAGGGATTTGCTGCACTTAAAGAGGAGGTGGGTAAACTTAAAAATAATAGGTTTACCCGTGACATCCACTACCCGAAATAGGTATCCAATTTAGTTCTTATGAGAAAAGCTAATGGAAAGTAGCAGACATGCGTCGACTACTCTTACTTGAACAAAGCATGCCCGGAAAACAGCTTTCCACTTTCGAGGATTGACAAGCTGGTAGACTCAACCACTGGAAATGAACTACTTTCATTCATGGATGTGTACTCCTGATACAACCAGATCCCGATGCACGTCCTCAACCAGGAGCACACCAACTTCATTACCGATCTAGGGTTATATCATTATGTTGTGATGCCATTTGAACTAAATAATATCGAACCAAAATGTTAAGGCAAAAAATGGGCATTAACACCCAACAGAATCTAGTATAGATTAAATGAAGAATAAAATTAAAACAAAGCAAAAATCATAAAGGAAAACATAGATTTTTATAGTGGTTCGACAATCTTGGCCTACGTCCACTTCATATTTTAATTGATCTTCCACTTGATTATGATTACAAGAATGTTTGGATCAGATGGGATCCATTAGTACAATAGTGAAAAATAAAAATGCTAGAGCCTCGGCTGAGAAAGCAGGATCCCTTTTCTGATGTCATGCCTGCTTTATTTATAGGGGAAGACGTGCACAGATTAGACTGAAATTTTGGCAGAAGGTTCAAGAGACCAAGACAAGGCTACAAAAAAATTTGCAGGCCCATTGGGGCCCACAATAGGGATCGGTACCGGTCCCTACAAATGCATCCAAAAGGGCTGCGATCCCTTCAAAGGGATGCCCCATCATGTTAGCTACTTGCATCCCAAATTTCGTGCAATTTTGACATACGGTTTGTGGGATATCACATTTTCCATGAAGTAGTGTTGCTTGAATTCCGATTTCTTTCGATTCCTCTAGAGGGATAAGTATCGATCTCTCCAACTTGCTCCAAATGCCATGCGATTCCTCTTAGGATATTCTTAATGCGTTTATATCTTCTTATTTAACTCTTGGGGTCTATTGCATTTTAATGTGTTTGGAACTACATTTCTATGATAAAAGTTAACAACCTAAATTCCCATATCTTATCCAAAAAGAGAGATTTGTGCGGTGTTTGTAATTAAAAGGAACAATCTTTTCTTTTTATTGTTTGAAATAGACGGTATGAAATATGATAAATATCGCTATTTTGTACATCTCTTTCTTTTTAAGTGTATTCCTTGTCATTCAAACATCACACTTTTAGTTATTTAAATTTGATAAAACATAGAAATCTGCTTGCAACATTCCAAATTTCAACGAATTACAATATCCTCCTAAATCTTAAGAAAATTTTCTTTTAATTCAATTCATATACGTCACATAAATACCAATTATAACAAACCAAAATTTAACCCGTAATAATTAATTTGTTAATTAATTAAATAATAAACTAACTTTGTGAAATTATCAGAATTGAGCCATGGAGATTACACCATTGTGTCTGTGGTAATTTTCTGGTCAATTTCCATATATAAAACGTCAGAAACTGAGCTAATATGACCAAGTTATAAAATAAACAAAATAAGCGAAAAAAAAGAAGGAATTTTTTTATATAAAGGCAGGTCGACTGCCCGGTCGACCCGCCTGTTGTTTTGGGGGTGAACGAACGATTATTCATTCGTTCCAATAAAGGTGTGATTTTTTGAACCAACTGACGTGTTTTGCATCCTTTAGTTTAAACTGATTCCTCCATTCTTGCATCTGATGGCTCCTATTCAGCCTATGACGTGGTTGCATCCTATTCAATCTCCAAATCCAATGTTCCGAGATCCACTTCTACACTTATAAATAGACCCTAGATCTAACACTTTTTCTCATTCTAGGTTTTCTCCAATTGGGTTCACCTTTCTAGGAAGGACCCTAAACAGAATAATTTTTCCAAAGGAGAAAATCGTTATAAATTAAATATTTTACAACTCCAAGTGGATCTGGAAAGACCGAAAGAAAATCTTAGGACCGGAGGTGAGTGATTGTAATTATTTTAAGATTTCTTTAAGTAATTTAAAATAATAGGGTTTCCAATAGTTGTAGTTTTACTACGATTTTTGGAATAGCCTTTTTAGTAGTTATTTACAGTTTTTAGAATTATTTTCGGTCTATTTCCTTTCAGCTATTCTTTTCAGTAATTTTAGTATTATTTCTATTAATTATAATTTATTACTTTTAAGCATAGGTTTTTATTGATTTACAGTTTATTTACAGTATTTAAGTTTATTTACTGTTATTTATTTCTTATTTACATCTTTTTCGACGTTTTGGATTTTATGCAAGCGTCTATTCTCTTCATCCCCCCTTTCTTCGCGTATGGATTAGAATAAATTAAACGCGAATATGGATTATATAAGTAAGGTTATTGAATGAAGAAAATAAGATGTAAACTATAAAGACTGTAATAAATAATGGAATTGGACTGAAATTACGCCTAATTATAATTAGAATTGGACTAATTAAAGATAATTGGCATAGTTATAACTTAGAATTATAATTAAATAGAGTAAAAGATGAAAGAAGCTTATTTTCACACTTAGACCTTGGGTTAAGTAATAAGCATGATTATAACGTAGGTTATAATAAGGAATGGAACAAAATGAGGCTTATTTTAAGATAGAATAAATTAATAAGCAAAGATAGTAGGGATAAATTGTAAAGGCTTATTTAAAATAATTTATCTAAGTTAATAAGCAAAGATGAAAGTAGGACCTATACCAAATAGCATTCCCTATTAGACAAAACGGTGACCCTAGGGCACGCTTATGCTAAAAATGGTAGTAATTGGTCAAATAGAATTTTAAATCACGAGGGATTTGGATAAGGGCGCAACTGGATATTGTTTGGATGAAGGGCCAGTACCAATAGCATTTCCCCTATAGGTTCTATGGATACGTGGTGATCTCACATTAGCCTGAAGTGAGATGAGGGGCATGCTTATGCTGGAAGTTGGAGGTAATAAGAAGACCCTATAGGTGGAGCAAAAGGTAGCATGGGCATGGTGGTAGTTATGCATTCGACTTCCATTGCGGGTGCTCAGTAATAGCTATGAGTTCCAAGCGCTTAGTATAAGTGTCTTTCGTAGACACCATTGCGTTCTATTTAGGGAGCTATATATGTCGTCCGGATCCACAGTAGTTGCTTTATGCATCTTCCATAGATACCATTGGCTGCTGTGTAGGGAGTTATATAGCAGCTGGTCCGCAGTAAGGTCTATGGAGTAGCAGGCTGATCAAAAAGGGTAGAATTAGGGTCACATCCTAATTATAGGATTATGAATTCAGCCTAATCAAAGCAAAAATCAAGGACAAGTGCAAACAATCAAAGTTAACCTATCTTATAAATTAAGCAATATTTAATCGTACTTATTTTCAGTTTATTTCTTTCATATTTCCTTTGTTACCCTTATTTATGTTAGAACAGTTGTAGAGTATATTACTTTCATCTTGCTTAAAGACTCTAGAAATTACTATCATTCACCAGACTTTTAGTCTGACCCACTCCTCTATTCCCCCTTTTTCCCCCCTTAGGCAATCAAGGGAGAAGCCAGTATATTGCTGCAGCTTGGAGTTCTTCTTGGAGGAGATTTCTTCTATGTACTTCTTTTATTTTCAGCTTTTGTTCTTCTATGTACTGGCTTATTACGAGGGATATCACGTACTCTGATTTTAAGACTATGAATTTTTATTTCATAAGACATGATGGGTTTTGAAATATGGATGTTGTATTTGGTATTTGACTTATTTATGAAGTAATTATGAAGCTTTGTTTTAATTAAGTTATTATTTATTTTCCGTTGTTTTTACCTATTTTTGTCTTGTTAATCTTAGTCTCTGTTAGTTTCAATTATACCTACAACGCACCACGCCTTTTAATGTGTCCTTTTGGGTATATTAAGAGGTGTGGGGTGTTTCACTAATTCTAACCATTAAGTAATTCATTAAATTTTATTCAATAATAAATTTTGGCAAGTCTTTAAATTTCATCAAATCTTGCTATAATTCGTTCCATAATCATTTTTTTAGATCTATTCCATTTAAATTCATTATGCGTAGGCACTATATTTACATCTAATCATTACGCACTTGCAAATATAAATCTAATCATTACGCACTTGCAAATATAAATCTAATCATTAAGAACTTACAGATTTAAATCCAAATCGATTATAAATAGAGATAATTGAAATAGATTAAAATAGAATAAATCTAATTTTAATACAAAACAGGTAAATTTTCCCACTCACCTTTTCAAGCGTTCCCAAATTTCCTGATCTAATCCATGTTATCTGTATTTCAATAGCTGACTCCTTATATGGATTCCTATATAACATATACACACATACACAGAGAGAGAGAGAGAGATCTATTAGAGTTTGGATTAGAAAGAAGAGATTTAGGTTGAATATAAATTTAGATTCGGGTTTACAGTTTACCTTGGTTGTAGCAACTTGATTTAAACCTATTTTTCTATCTCTGTCACCTTCTACAATCTTCCAGTAGTGTATAAGTGCAAACTAGCAACCTAGAACTATTTTCTAAGAATTTAGAGTTATAGAGGAGAAGAGAAAATGGCAGTGGTTTCACGCCTATTAGAGAATTATGAGTTGGAAGCGAAGGCATGGGTCTGAACTTATACGGGTTCAAATCAATGTCAACTGCTAGATTAAACTGATTTACATCCAGGTCACTGAGGATGTTTCAAATTTTCTATTTTACACGATCTCGAGTTGATCGCTCCCTATCTATGGTCAACCGCTAACAGTCGACCTTGGCTAGGTCTTGGTCGACGTGAGTAGTGTAAAGTTGGTGAATTATTAACGTTAATTATTTGATTGATTACTTTCCACTTTCTCACATTAACGTTATATGATTCCTTAGCTTACTTACTTAACGTTTAAGTTACAGTTAAGTTTAACAGAAATAAGTTGATTTTAATTAATTATTGGTTATTTCCTTAATTTCATATATAATTATTTTCGACTCTAAAATTTCAAATGTCAATAACTTTTTTGTTTGAACTCTGATCGGAAAAGTTTATATATGAAAATTCATCAGAAAATTACCATGAATCCAATAGTGTATGTTTTGTGGACAAATTTCGATGTTTGCAAAAATTCCATTTTTCATTGTTTATTATTTTTTTATTAATTTCTATCTAAATTAATTATCGTAAAAATCACGGGGTGTTACATTCTCCCTTTTAAAAGAATTTCGTCCTCGAAATTCCTCAAGGGTTCGATCATGTAATCTAACGTATATCCATTCTAAGCTAACAGATCAATTAGTGTATAACCAATTTTGCAACTAGTCGTGTACAAATGCACGGTGTATCACACATATAATGTATGTCAACTGAGCAATTCTAAATTGGCGCCTCCTATATGATTGCTTTCTTTAAAAAAATCAATTTCGAAAATATGATGCAACATCCTAGATATACTACCAGTTCTATATGAATGCAACTTTTTTAAAAATCAAAAATCATTTTCATCCAAAATTTCCCACACTTGTACAAATAGAAGTGTGGTTCGTCTAATTTTGCATCCAATTCCTACCACCGAAATCCCTATCATGCCTTTGTTAACATCCAAATTTGAAAAATCAAATTTTCTTGACGTATTATTTACATGCTGGGAAGAGGGTTTAAATGAGAAATTCCATACTTCCATTCTTTCTCTCTCTTGTATGCCCAATTTCCCACTGTACTTAGGAACCTTCACTTATGCCCGGATACCTTCTTCCCACTTTTCCAAGTATAGTTTGGATAATTATTATTTTTTTCAAAGTTTGAAAACATTGTTATTTAAAAAATTAACTTTTTATTCGCCTATCAAAAAAGTACATAGGAAAAGATTCTATAGCTAAAACAGCCTCCTTGTCACTAATTATATTTTATTTTACTACCGCTTCTACTGCGCAGTAAAATCTATACTAACCAACCTATCGACTATTCCTCCAAGTTAAGTACGTGAATTTTCAAAATTTGGAAATATTTTTAAATTCATAAATATTTTTATATCACTTTCTAAAATATCCAAAAAAAAATAAATGTAAAAATCTTCCAAAATATTTTATAGAGACATTTTATTTTTCAAAAGTGTACATATGTATAGGTTTTTCGAACCAAAATTTCCACATCTGAAGAAATCGAGTTTTAGTCAATAGTCTAATGTCTGTAGTGGACTCATCTTAATTTCACGATAATTTTTTAAGTTTCAAAAGCTTTTCTTTAATTTATAGTAGCAACCAAGTTCAATTATGAATTACAGCCTTTGAGGTATAGGGACATTGACTCGTAGTTATGCAACATCCTTTCCCTGTCCTTCACTTACGGAAATTTATTTCGTTTCTATTTTAGTATTTAAATAAAAAAATTCTATTAATTAATTTCTTAACATCTGGCCTCTTTTATTTTCTTTTCTTTTGCATTAGTTGACTGTCTTTTTGAAATTTCTTTATCTTTATTGTTTTCTCAAAACATACTGGTCCACGGAGAAAATGCATAAAAAAAGAACATTTCCATTCTAACGTACGTGGTTATTACAAGGTAACAATAACCAATAGTTACAACCCACTAAAAGAAAACAATACTAGAAGGAAATATAATTAGTACCAACTATTACGACCTCTTAGGGACTAAGGGGTCTCGAGTTAGAGCCCCGGTTGCACCGGAGCGACTAAACCATTGTAGGCATGCATCCCAACTGGTGCCTCTGACATCGCTGCTTTGCCTGCATCTCAAGCTACCTATCTACCATCCTCTTCTACCTCTGCACCAGAACCACCAATCTCTCCTCGGTCCCTAAGGTTTCCTCAAAATCCTAGGTCTGCTGGTAATACCCTCCGGCCTACAGGTCGGACCAAGGGTCCCACTCCATCTATGCTTGCTCTCGTGCCTCCTCCTCACACTCTACTGGTTGCTAATGAATATCAACCATCATCCTCTTGAGAGAGGATCTGTCCAACGTCGGGTATGTATCCCTATGTGACTTCTCGCCTCGAAGCCTCACCTCTAACTTTCTAAAAATAGCAGCAAAAAGGTGACGGTAAGGGAAAGTACTCCTCCGTGTTCTAGTCCCTCCTACACCTGTAAAGTGGGTCATAATTACTCGAACCCAGTTCACCTTAATACCACCAATGATGGCATAGGTGGCCTTCTAAACAAAGGGATAAATCGATTGTAGCTCCCTATCTTGGGGATAAAGTTGTATTGGAAGATGCGTACAATCAGACGGGCTTAGGGAAGAATATTCTTTGAATGCCAAATGCGTCGTCTAGGAAGAAAAATCTTCTCTAAAATAGTAGGGTTGGTAGTCTCTATGCTGTCCAAATCGTGCCCCACCGCTCTAATTTGTAGTCCATCCTAGCTATGCATCCATGAACAAAATAGGCGTACCCTTCCACTCGGATGAAAAGGTGACCTCATGAAATACAAACTCGTGTGCCAAGTTGGCGTCGAATAGACGCATCAACCTCGGGTAGCTTACCCGCTCGAAAGTATCATGCCTCAAGATCTGGTATAGCCCGACAGCGACAAACAATTGCTCCAATCCAAACATGGCCATTTCCTTCAAATTAACTGCTCAGACTTGCAAAATTTTAAAATTGGTCATTATTACATAGGCCCTGATGGTATTCTGGCAGTTCTAACACCACGCTAACTCCTACAGTGTCAACTGTGTGGTGGTAAGGTTGACTCAATGGGAAGCATAGCGAAATCGAGCAGATCTAGGCTTAATTTGAGATGGGGATGGAGTATAAAGGTAGCGCTCAGTGGTTGGGGTTGTTTAGTGGTAATCACAGGTGGCTAGGGCGGTGGAACAGAGGAAAGAGGCGGCAATAATAAGGATGGGTTGGGTTCATTCGAAAAAAAGATATAGGGATGCTGGTTGAAATGAAGCGATGCTTTGTATATATCTGATTTGCAAAGGGATGGTCAACCCCTAGGGTTGGATGGTCGATTGCAACTGGTCGACCTAAGCATTCATAGGGCGACCGCTCCTTTGTAAATTTGCAAAATTCAACCCAGACCCAATTCGGGCCAAACCGACTCCGATTAAATTTTCCTACTAACTACCATTACTACATTCTACCTCTGGCTTCTCCATCTAGACCCTGCCTACTTCAAGAAATCCTGGTCTATCCATATAGTGTAGTTTATTCCATTTAAATTAATACCACTCTCTTTATTGTCCACTCCAAAACAATTTTCAAATGTTTATAAAAAGTCCAGTTACACAGTTTTAAATTTTTTATTCATATATTTTCAACAAAAATTCCTTTTCAATTTTCAATTTCTAACTGTTTCGCCTTTTTCTCAAAATATAGATATTTCTCATACATACATACATATATACAAATATTATTTTTTCCATAAAATAGAGATTTTTTATTTTTCAACCATTTTTACTAAAAACCCTTCTTAAGTATACAATTTATACTTTTCTTTATTTTCAGAAAAAAACTTATTATTGGGTCGAACTTAGAGTGAATTTCCTATTCGTTCCTTTCCTTAGAACACTTTTTTTCCCAATTCACTTGTCTTCTAACTTATATCCAAAAATCTGGCTATTAACTTGGAGTGACTATCTCATACCTTCCTTTGGGAACTCTACTATTTTCGGATACCCACAACATATGGACACGTATTTCCTTTTACCTAGATCTAATGTGCCTCCTTAATCGGCAACTATACGAGGATCAATAAACATTAGGCCTTAGGGCCCGACTAGGAAATCATGTACCATCCAGCTTTAGGGTTTTCCATATGCAATTACTCTACAGTAGGATTCTTAGGGTTTAACATATATTATATTTATAAGAAAAACACAAATACATTCACTCAAAGTTTGCTAATTTTTTAATATCGACTAACTTATGCTCTGATACTAAATGTAACAACCTACACCCCATTGGGGCTGAATTTTGGCTAAATCGAAACCCGAGTCCATCAAAGTACGGATCATTGGTTTGGTATCCTGGAATTAAAACAAAAGAATACAAATCAGAGCATTAACGATAAACTTATAGTGAAATAGCAAAATATAATAAGTCACATATGTACTGACCAAGATTTGACACTTCCAAATTCAGATTTCCTTGTTAGCACCAAACACGCCAAACACCAGTATATGTCCTTCAATCTATCATATGGGTTGTAATGAGAAGGGGGTCAGAACAACGTTTTGATGACTGATGAAATTTTACATTTTGTACATAACACTAATTTATGCCGATTATTTTCTATCTCATGTTATGTCTGCTTTCATTTCTAATTATTCATCTCGACTCCACATCCACGTACGATCCGTTCCCATCTACCCTTTGTAGAATCATAGCTACATATATATAAATATATATATCCCATGGTCCCCAATTGGACCTTGATGCTATCCCTGCTAGTATCTCTCAATCAGCACCCCGTCAGGATCCATCGCCCTCCTCATGTCATGATCTCGTTACCGTATAACTCAAGGGACTCCCATAGTGCCTAATGATGGCTTAGCATACATTTTATCGTACTCTATTTAGGTTTTTGGGGATTTACTACTTTGTCTACTTCCTATTGTGGACTCAGCTCCACGGGCCACCCCAACCATTTTTAAAAGAACTCCTTTTGGGTTAACTAGCCTTGCCCTAACAAACAAACTAGTAAACAACTGTGGTAGTGCATAACACAACATGGCCTACTCATTACTCACTAAGACCTATTGAATTATCACCCTATGCAGCTCTACCCTGAATTTAGGTATCAACGGTTGCTATACAGTGCCCAATATCATGTATAATCCTATTTTGATTGCCTTATGCAATCAAGGCAATACCCACTAAAACTATATTTGAAGTAGACTGGTCTATCTATTAGGGTATACCTTTATTTATTTGCAAATGTATATACTCCATAGGTCCTATTATTCATTTAACTATACTTTAATGTGATCTTTCACAATCGTCATAAACGCATATCTGAGGCTATTTATGCATATTTCATATTTATTAATTATCATGTCCTTACAGTTTTATAGTTGACCCTAGGTCTTCATTTCATTATGCCTTTATCCTTTTCTTACTTTAAGTTTACTTACTGCTTCCCTTCTATCAAGTTCATGATATCATTTTTCATTCTCTTATTCATTTTCCCATTTTTATCTTTTTTATTCCTTCTTTCCTATCCTTCAAATTTCCTTTTTATTTACTTTCCACTTTATTGTATTTCTCATTTTATCTTCTTAGGATATTCTTAATGTGCTTATATCTTCTTATTTAACTCTTGGGGTTTACTACATTTTAATATGTTTGGAACTACATTTCTATGATAAAATGTTAACACCGTAAATTCCCATATCTTATCCAAAAAGAGATATTTGTATGGTGTTTGTAAATAAAAGGAACAATCTTTTCTTTTTATTATTTGAAATAGACGGTACGAAATACTGCAAATATCCCTATTTTATACATCTCTTTCCTTTTAGGTGTATTCCTTGCCAAATCAAACATCGCACTTCGAATTATTTAAACTTGATAATACATAGAAATCTACTTGCAACATTCCAAATTTCAATTAATTAAAATATCACTAAAACCCCTTAAATCTTAAGAAACTTTTCTTTTAATTCAATTCATATATGTCACATAAATATCAGTTCTAATCATTATGTAATACATTAAATTTTATTCAATAACAAATTCAGGCAAGTTTCTAAATTTAATCAAATCTTGCTATGATTCGTTCCATATTCATTTTTTAGTTCTATTCCATTTTCATTATGCATAAACAATATATTTACATCTAATCATTATGCACTTGCAAATATAAATCTAATCATTACACACTTGCAAATATAAATCTAATAATTACGGATCTACAAATTTAAATCCAAATCGATTATAAATAGGCATCATTGAAATAGATTACGATGGAATAAATCTAATTTTGTTACAAAACATGTAATTTTTCCCACTTACCTTTCTAAGCGTTCCCAAATCTCTAGATCTAATCCATGTTATCTATATTTCAACTTCTGACTCCCTATTCGGATTCCCATATAACACACACACACACACACACACAAAATATATATATATATATATGTGTGTGTGTGTGTGTGTATTAGAATTTGGATTAGAAAGAAGATATTTAGGTTGATATAAATTTAGATCGGGGTTTAGAGTTTACCTTGGTTGTAGCAACTTGATTCGAACCTATTTTTCTATCTTTGTAATATTTTACAATCCTCCAGTAGTGTATACGTGAAAACTAGCAACCTAGAACTATTTTTTTAAGAATTTAAAGTTGTGGAGGAGAAGAGAAAATGAAAGAGTTTCCACGTCCATTAGGGAATAATGAAATGGAAGTAAAGACCTAGGTCTGAATTTATAGGGGTTCAAATCAATTCCAACTGCTAGATTAATCTGATTTAGATCTAAGACGTTAAGGCCATTTTACATGATCTCGGGTCGACTATCCTATCCATGGTCGACCGCTAACGGTCGACCTTGGCTCGGTCTTGGTCGACCCGAGTAGTATAAAGTTGGTGAATTATTAACATTAATTATTTGGTTGATTACCTTGGTTTACTTACTTAATGTTTAAGTCATGGTTAAGTTTAGCAGAAATAAATTAACTTAATTATTATTACTTCCTTAATTTCATTTATAATTATTTTCTACTCTAAAATTTCAAACGTCAATAACTTTTTAGTTTAAACTCCGATCGAAAAAGTTTATATATAAAAATTCATCAAAAAATCGCCACGAATCCAATAGTAGTTTCTCAGCAAAATTCCGACGTTTGCAAAAATTCCATTTTTCTCTGTGTATTATTTATTAATTAATTTCTATTTAAATTAATTATCGTAAAAATTACAAGGTGTTACAGAGTTGATAGCTTTGCAAGCTATCGTGGGTTGACTCCAAGTAGCCATCGTAAGTTGATTCCAAGTAACCATCGTGAGTTGATATCTTCCCAAGCTATCATGGGTTAACTCTAGGTAGCTATCATGAGTTGACTCCATGTATCCGTCATGAGTTGACTCCAAGTAACGATCGTGAGTTGATAGCTTCCCAAGGTATTACAGGTTGACTCCAAGTAGCCATCATGAGTTGATTCCAAGTAAGCATCGTGAATTGATAGTTTCCTAAGCCATCATGGATTGAATCCAAGTAGCTATCGTGCGTTGATGATATATAGGCTAACATGGGTTGAAAAGTGGCATATTGGTAGTTATATTGAAAACTATTTCATGGCTTTATTAAGTAATCTCTTATCACCAAATCCCATTTGCTATCAAATTCTCATTCGCTGCACTATTATTTTTCCAGTTTACTTTTTGGAATTCGTTAATTACCTTCACCTTGTTTATTAATTATCACTAGTTAGTTATTTCTTCCCTTAGCCAGCTAAATCATATAAAATCAAAAATTAATAGGAAAAATCACAAAAAGTCAACAAAATAAAATTTATCGGATTTTACCTTGTCCTAAAATTTTAACTAAAAATAATTATTTTTGTTATTTTTAATAATTAATTATTCAAAATTAACTATTTTTTCAACTTCAAAAATTCATATAAAATCCAAATTAATTCCAGAAATTATGAAACTTAAAACAAATCTTTATTTCAACATTATAAACATATATCTTAATTTCGAATCATCTACCCTTGATTAATCAATGTTTACCCTAAAACATGAACAAAATTACTTTATTTAAATTCCAAACCTTAACCAAAACAATGTTTAAGGCATCCAAACATGTTAATCATCCTTGAAACATTCATTTACAGTCAAACTCCAAACCAAAATGGGTTAGGATGGTTTTAGGAAAAAATTACTCTCCTTTGATTATAAAAACATTGATTAATATCCTTTCTTCCTTGAAGTTGTTAGCTTTAATCTTCTAGTTTTGATTTATCCTCTTTCTTTTGCTAAAATGGTAGCCGGCCTTAACTTAAGCTCTTGGTGATTTGTTTTGTGAAATGAAATGAAGTGGAATGGAATGAGGGGTTAGGACTAAAGGCAACGAGCTAGTGATTTTAGCTTAGGTAAACATCCCATGTAGTGTAGTCTCACTAATGCATCTCTTATAACACCAATTCTTCTTATCCAAAACTTAATTTTGTTAATTTTCATTTACAAGGTCAACCTTAATTGTGATAGAGTTAGTGGTATTCCCTACGGGCAATTATGTAATTTGTTACATTTATCTAACTCGATAACCAATCTTGTTCGAAATAAAATGTGTTTTCTTTCTATTATATACTTGATATGATATGCTTTATTAATTAATTAATTTAGTTAAAAGTAAATTTAAAAGAAAATCCATAAATTGTATGTTTTGTGATAGTAGTTACAACGTGTTGTAACAATGAGTGATTTATGACAATAAAATAAACTTATTGTTTTAAATATTCCTAGTCAAGATGTATCAAGGTTGGATATCGATGCATCCATTAAGACTAGAGTACGCAACAGTTTCCAAATATTAGGTAGTATATTACTTATGACTATTGGGGCATCAAGGGATTATATACTAATGGTTATTGGATAACTATGGAATGACTCACTCGATAGTTTTCTGTTGGTTAACATAACTAAGGTCAAATAGAAAATATCGATTTGACAAAATTACAAAGTTCTCTCGACTTGAGAATATTACTAATCTTCAATGTGGAAGCTTCACTTTGATTATAGATTAATCTTGGTACAACGTCCATCAAATGACTATATTTAGGTCGAGTGGAAGAATTGGAAGTGAAAACATTATTCAAGGATTCGTCTTTTTATTATATGAGGTTAGTATCATAGTCAACTGAAGTCAACTCAAAATCAAATTCTCTGGCCAGAGCAGTTCGGTTAATAATAATTATTATTATTGAACCAAGGACTTTGTGTTTGGACTATAGAGGTTAGTATGGATGATATTAGAATTTTGACCATTGCCAAATTCCATAAGTCCAAAGTGATATAGTTTTGATAAAGAGAATTTGTGTAAATAATTGCCACAACCGGGTAATGCTTAACAAAGTAAAATTATATTTTACCAAAACCAAGTAAGCGTTAAATTTGACTAAAATATCACACCACTTGTTAAGTGACATGTGAACATTAATATTTGAATAATTCAATATTAATCGTTGTCAAATTTACACCTCAAGAGTCACACAACCGAAACGTTGAATACTCCTTTGACCAAATAATTTAATTAATTTGTAATATTTATAAATAATCAAATTCATTAATATTTATGAAATATTAATTATAAAATTTTACTTGGTGTATTAAATAATATTAATGAATGTATTTATAATAGTTATAAGTATATTAATCGATATACAATATCGATACATGTTTTAAATTAGATTTAAATGCAATAGATATCGTACGAGCTAGAAATGGGTTTGAAGCCCATATGGGCATGGGGAATTCGGCCATGATGAGACTGGGAAGAGGGCGACTATGATGTGGGAGAATGGGTTGGGTTTTGATAGGATAAGAGGTAGAGAATGAGTATGAGAAAAGAGTGGATCTTGATCCTACTTTTTCTCTCTACTCTGTCCTCTATAAATAGATTATAATCCTCATTCTTCTTAGACTTTGGGAGCCTCCACCACTTTTTGGCCAAAACAATACCCTCCTCTTCTCTGATTTTTCATGCTCAAGTCAAATAAATTAAAAGCTATTCGATAGCCAATGGTCAATAATTTGAAGCTAGCATCTTTCGGATTAGAATTGGATTCCAAGGGGCTTGTATCCTTATTTCAATGTGTATTCAATAGGCCTTGGTGAAGGTATATCTCTGGTTTACAAATATAAATTAATAATATATGATGTTTATATCGATAGGTGATGAATCTAGTATTTCTATGCTATGTCACATATTAAATGTTTAAATATATATGTCTTTTGGATAGCCAGCCAGTTTTTATAGTGGACCGTCCACTTTTTATCGTAACAAAAGTAATAAATACATATAAGAAATAGAAGTTAGGCCAATTGCCTAAACTATTAATCTATTACTTAAACCTAAAAGCACAATCCAAACATTGCTGATGTGGAAACACTAATATTCGTCATTTCAAAATAACACACCGACGTATACTTTCAATTTTAACTTTTCAACAATACAGACATTTTCTCTTTCCCACTCTCTTTCCAAACCGTTCCCACAATTTCTCTGTCCCACGATCTTTGCAAACCATTTCCCCTATTTTTCCTTTCCTCTCTTTCTACATTAGAAACTCTGCATTAATGTCAGCACATAAATCGACAGCCGCTGAAGCCAAAGTTTACTCCTCAAATCGCATTGTCATTGTCCACCAGGTAATTTTTCCTTCCCTGTTTCCTAAAGCTAATGAATTTTTGCTTGACTGTTAGGTTTCACTTGTTTTCATTCCTATTCCTCTAATCGGTAATCCTTGAAATAAGCGTTGGCCTCTGATTTGCTACATTAGCTTTAAAGTAGTTCTACCATTTGATTTGAACATAGTCAACTTTCTGGTTGTAACTCGAACTGTTAGATTTTTTGTAAATTAAACATTTGTTTTGCACTCAGTTAATTTTTGGTTGTTCTTCATATCCTAAAATTTGTTCTTGGAGAATGTAAAATGTCACTACGCCATAGATTGCATACTGCAACACCAAAGAAGTGATGCAGGATGTGCCAAAAAATGTTGCTGAAGGCTAAAAAAGGGCAAAGGCAACACTTTCTCGGTGTTGCATTTTGCCGCGTTGCTGCAGACCTCAAAGGCAACATTTTGACTATCTAAGGCAACATAAGAAATATTGTTGCAATAGAATCCTATTTGGGTCTATAGCAACATCCATAGGTGCATGTAGCAACATTCAAAAATGTTGCTATAGATATTAATTTTCTGAATTTGTGGGGCCCACAATGTAGAGTATATTTGATTTTTTAATAGAAATAAATATTTATTTAATAAAATGCTATTGCACAGAATTTGATATTCAAACAGTAATTTATTTAAATAAATATTTTATTTCAACATTTAAAATAGTACAAATTCCCGACTCCACTATTTTACAATTCAATGATAAATAACACTGATATTCACATATACAGATATTCCTCACTACATCACTCAGTTCACTCATTACATATGCAGTTTCAATTTATACAGACACCGACACTGACAAATATATGACGAGCTGAGTGCCGAGCCGAAGGCGAGCCGAGTGCCGAGCCGAAGGCGAGCCGAGAAGCGGGTCCGGGCGCAGCGCCGGCGGGGGTCCGGGGCACCGCAGTCCCGGCGGGGGTCCGGGGCACCGCAGTCCCGGTTAGGTCGAACAAGTGGGCACCGCCCGATTCATCCGATTTCGAAAGATCGAGCCTTCTTTGAAACGACATAAAATGATGCACAAATGAAGACTGAACTTAGCAAACCCCATCCTCAGCAACTTCATCACCCATCGGAACTACTGTCCATCTACCACTTACCTGAAACACAAATGCCATTGGATACTTTATTAGGTTGAAGCTACAAAAAAAGCTCTACTACTATTAAATGCAAGTATATTTGGTGGTTCTACAGAGATAAAGGAGATTCACGTTAAAGAAGATAAAGAGATATTAGGTAATGCTTTACTTGCTGTGAATGAAACTCCACCCGGACCACGTCGTAAAGTAGTTGCTACCAAGGGGAGATATATGTATACATTAACTTTACGCGGCTTATATGTAAATAATAATGACCAATTCATGATAGGTGGGGCATGAGATAGCTTAAGGGACTTACATTGGTCACTGAATTCAACTATAGAAGGTGTATTGTTATAGCCTACAGAAATAATCCCAGAATAGGCAGTTGTAGTTTGTTGAAAGGAAGTTGCATTTGCAGCATCAGAATCATAATGAAACGATCTTGGTTGAGCAGCAGCAAAAAAATTACCATCATCCCGGCTCTTAGGAACAACAAAAATGGGTTTATCACCTATGACAGAAACAACATCACTCCCACTAGCGACAAAGTCTTTCATCAAAAATCAAAGCTTCGTCAGTAGGCACTCCACCGATTAGAGGATAGGCAGTCATCGATTCAAGTTTAGAAACAAAAATTACATCGGCTAAAATCCTAGAAGTAGTGTCAGTGAATCGGGGATGAGCAGGCACGCGAAGGGAGGAAGGCAGGATGACTATTGGCGCAAAAGCAAGACTACAGTATGCTAAAGAAACTTCATTACCAGAGCCGTTGGCATCGTCAAATCACTTTTTCTCATTATTGTTCCTTGGCATCCAAATCGACGATGAATAATGATAGCAAGCACGAAGAGAAGAGGGATGGATCGCGAATTGGAACTTCATCAATCAGACTTGCGGATCCCCAAAGAAGATGAATCGCGAATTGGAACTTGATACTTGATTTATTCTAATCGCCTGAAATCATCTTCCATCTCCACGCGAATTGATTTGAGAATACTTGATTTCGTGAATTTGCTGGATTTCGTGAATTTGCTGGATTTCGTGAATTTTCTTTTTGATTTGGGGATTTCGTGAATTTGCTGGAAGTATGAATTTGGGGATTTCGTGAATATGGTAAACTGAAAGGGGATCTACACCAACATAAGCGGGAAAACGAAAATTTGGTAAAAAGTGCAGCGGTGATCCATTTTAACAGTTGGATTAAATGTAGACCGTTGGATCGTATTCACGCGGATTGCTAATTTTATTAATTTTTTAATTTGTATACATCTATAGCTACTGCAACATCTTGTTGTTACCTATGCTAACACCTTGAAGCGAGTGTTGTAATAGACAAAAATCAGCATACCTATCGTTACATTATAGCTAGCAACACCTTGTAATTTCGTTGCAGTAGGCCATCTATGGCGTAGTGTGTTTTCGTTAATTTTTCTATCACCTCTTCCTTAGGTTATAAACCCCTCATTCTTAGAGAAGCAGTATACCCATTGAAAATACTACTCAACATCTTCATTGTATGCATTGAAGGTAATTTCTCTACCCCTATTCAATAATCTGAATGAATTTTTATGAAACCGTTAGGTTTTCTCATGTGTTCGTTCATATTCTTCCATTAGATAATGGTTAAAAGTTAAAACATAATTAATCATGTTGATATTAAATATGAAAGTACCAAACTGGCAGAGGTAGGTTACTGTATTACATGGTTAAGTTGAACATAATAACACATAAAAGTCATGGATATTCATTCTACGAGGTGTTACTCTTTATTCATTCATTGATGTTTTAAAGCGCAAGTTATCGACGGTTATCATGTGAGGCATTATCCTTTATTCGTTCATTTAATATTTAATACTTCAACTTTGCAACATGTATCATTGTTACTTAATCCTCAACTTTGGTCTTATGAATTGGACTATTTACTGCACCGTACTTTATTGTATCACTTTACTTTGACATTACAAGGTGGGTAAGCGTTGTGTGTGTGTGTATCTGATCTTTATGTCATTCAGATAGGCAATCCACCTGAATTTTGTGATGAGGAAAAGACATGAAACCATATTCGATGTGTCCAACCATGAACATTCAGTAACTAACTTGCACTACGAGCATCTGATCTTTTTTCTGGGTTTAATATGTGCAGTAGCTCTGGTTTAACACACCGCACTCACTTAAAATGAAATTGAGATAACAACACTTATACATACAGTATTATTTTCATTTTCCATTGTACTATGCTAATATTGTATACTTATTTGTATTTTAAACTTGAAATTCAATCAGAAACTAATGTTCATTTCTACCACTGAGATTCGGTTTGTTCAGACTACTGTATTCCAATATCTATCAATTATTTTGAATCGAAGCTAATTAAGCTAAAGTACTATTTATTAGAATCATCAAACAATAAGATAAACCAAAATATGTTGACTTGATTCGCGCATGCGGAACAAAGTTTTCAGAGTCCACTGGAGGCATTTATATCTATTCGAAGATTCTCTACTTTTCAAAAAAAAAATATTCATAAATCCATGCTATAATAAATAATTATTCATTGTATATATCTTTATTGTATACGAGCATGTGGTTTTCTGTATAGTGCAGGTTTAATGAATACTACTTAATTTTCACATCAACCATTTTATGTTGCATTTAACACAAACTATATCCAACTGATGCGTATCCAACTGATGCGTATTTGGTCAGTACATTTACATCATTGATAACCGATGTACTTGAAAATTCTTATGGTAATTTATTCTGAATTTAGTAAAAGTGCATTCATGGAGTTCCTCAGTTGATTTATGCAAGTTGACCCATGAATTCACCTTATATTCAAACTTAGTCCGTTTATTGCAACCGATAAACAAACCAAATTTTGTTTGCCTTGGAAAACTATGTAATAAAAATTAATGACTGGAAAATGATATTTGAGCATTGTTATCATCTAGATACCTATGTTATTCATTTTCTTCCTTAGTTTTTATTTGAGTGTTGCTACCATTTGGTTTATTATCATGGGCTAGAGTGCATGTTTTTTTCCTCACACACACACAATTGCACCACTGTGTAGAACTTTATGTATTCTCATAATATATAAACCTAAAAACAGTATCCTATCATAAAATAATGGCTATAATACCACTATATATTTCTGTACTATTGGTTTGCATTAATACTACCATTCAAACTACTGAAAGGTATGAGAAATAGAATACACTATTAAGTCATTATATTTAAGATTTTAGTGTACAATAATCTGAGCAATATGATAATTAATTATTGAAGGAAACGACTTAAATAATCAGTGGAACATGATGTTTGAATAAGATAAATGCATTTTTATCAATAGTATATGTATATTTTGTTCTTATAAGCTTACATTACTAACTAAATGACCTCAAAATGTTATATTGTCTTCACATAACATTGCAAGTTATTACGCGAACTTGAAATATATTCTTCTTTATCAACTACATGCATACATTGGACTATGAACAAATTGATTATTTCAGTCTTAGTACTCAATTTACTTAATTGTTTTAGATATCGTGTGACTTTGGATATACTTGATGCCATCATGTCGGTAACTATAACTGCACATCTGCTAACATTAAAGCTAGAAGATCGAAAGATTTTTGGGCATTTTACTACGTAATCTGATATAAAATATTAGAACACTCAAACTCCTACTTTTTAACTTATTTTTTGTCTCTAAACTCGCTTCCCTCATCTTTCTTTTTCGGAGCTTATAGAACGGTTCATTTTGATAAATAAGTTGTAGCAATTATAGACTAAAATGTTGATGAGCTGCTTAAGATTTTGGACATGGTTAGTTTAGCAGATTCAATACTATATTCACCTATATTTAACGTGTGTGAGATTTTACAGGAAAATAAAGCAGCAACGATTTAGAAGATTTCAAACAAAATGGTGGGGACTAACACGGTATGTTAGTTCAGGCAGACACACTATGAAATCAAAAATATTACCAAGGTTTTAAGTGCGAGAAGAGTAAGCATACAAACAATAGGTAAGCATGCAAATGTACTACTGTTCGCACTGAATGTTATAGTATTAGTGCAGTACGTTTTGTCATAGATATGATATTAGTTAATGATCCTTTATATGAACCAAGATAGCATGAATATTGATGAATAACAGTTAATGAATTAGCCATAAATGATGTTAAACAAGAGCTAAATGACTGCAAAATTGAATGTATGAGTCAAGTCAATGTTTTGCAAATGTCATCTAGCACTTGATTTAAGATTTCAAACGAATTGCAAAATTAAATAGGCTTTTCCCGCGCTGTTGGTGCCCAAGTTTCTCAATGTATCTTGCATGCATTTCAATTTTTTTAATCTTAATTGATTTTTGAGAGAATGGAGACATAGAAGACAGAAAAACTATCTACCCTCATGTAATTTTCTTTAAGAAATGCTAGAGTTAATAGATGCTTAAAGTGAGTGTACTTCCACTCTAGGCCATCAATGAATTCAATCTTATTATGTTTTTTCATACAAGTTCACGGTTGAAAATTTCAATATCTTCTAGGTGGTAAAAAAGTAGCAACCTTCCACAATATAACCCAACCACTGCCCGTGTGCGAAGCACGGGCTCCATCCTAGTTAACTAGCTAAAGAATAGGAGTTACACAACATGCCTAACTACTCACATACATAAGCACCACGCCAGTGCGGACTTATAATTTTTAGCTGCATAAGGCGGTCTAAACCTATTCATGCAATGAACAAGCTGCACAAGGCAGTCCCAAAACATCACCAATTACAACTTAGCAAATAGGTAAGCAAAGTTGCATAGAACTAGCAAAGGCACGAAGCCAATGATTCCAAAAGCAAGTGAGTTCCTCAACAAGAAGAAGGTAACTGCAATTAAGCATTTCATTACAAATTACCAAAGCAACACCATTACGAATAGAAGAATATCCCACAAGTAAGCACACATGGAAAAGATGATATACATGACCAGGAAAACCAAATTACTTTCTAACAAGATACCCAAAGGCAATATCAAGTGCAAGACTAAATGACGTAGCATCTAAGAACATGGCAAATAGAAACAAATATTCCAACAAGCACAAATAAAGCTAGCACTAAGAATTGACAGACAGAAAGCAAATACACCATCTCGCCTAACACGATAACCTACCACAGCAGATAAGCCTTAGTTGCATAGCAACCACCAAGGAAAAGTATCAAGAAGTTGATGAAATGGCTCGGTGCAGAGCAAATTTTCACGGCAAAACCAAGCACCAGACTATAACACCGAATGCCCAAAAGACCAACACTCTGGATCCAAAAAAAATACCCGAAGAGAAGACAAAAACCACGAGACCAGGGAGGCATAAAGGTTGATGCCACCACATCAAGGAGAAACCAAGAACACACAAGAAAGCACAAACCAGAGAAGACAACTGAACGCTCGGAGTATTTGCTAGACAAGCACCAAACAAAATTTTAACCTGAAAATCTAGAGTGGAGAGGCGCCGCCGCTAGGAACCGAGGTCAGAAAAGTCTACTGAAAGGCAAATTAAGGAGGGGGCGGGAATGATTGAAGACGAGTAGCATCAGAACACGGCCAGAAAGGAATGAAGACAAAGGAATACTGAAAGGGAAAAAAGATCGGGATAAAAGTGAGGTGATTAAAACAAGTTACATCAATAGGAAAGGTTGGGAAATGGGAGATAAGGAGCGAAAAAATTAGAAGATAGAAATAAGGGAAGATAAAAGGAAGATGGCAGCTGGGTAGAAGACCTAGTCCTCATTGATGAAAACTTGCTCAAAAGCAACTCTCTGTATACTTGAAATTGTTGTATTTGAACTTGATGGTTGAATATATATATATATATATATATAATCCTACCTTTTGGTTAGGCCGGGATACCACGAATTTGGCTAAAATGGATGGATTGGAAATCGATTACAGTTGGAACTATGGACGATAGTTGAATGGATTCAAATGGACAACACTCAAAAAACGGCTAAGTATGGAATTGGCACTTCACCTAGGCAACGAATCAGATCGGATCCCCAATTTCTGACCTAATCAAGGTGTTATTAGTATGGACCGACAAGAAAGGCCTCATAAGGCTACATTCCAAATTTCAAGTCGATTGGAGTTCGTATGCCCGAGTTATGGACAAAAGAAGATGGATCAGTATCGATCGGATAAGTGGTAATTTGCTTGGAGTCGGACTCGAAAAAATTTGCTATTTGCTTGGAGTCGGTGCATGGCTCGCTTAAAGTCGCAGAAATTTGAAGTGCTGGATTGTGCTTTGTGTCGGATACATGTTTTCTTGGAGATTTCTTAGAGAAAAATGATCGGCGCAGATCGTTTTCGTGCTTGGAGTCGGATACATGTTTGCTTGGAGTTTGCTTGGAGAAAAAAGATCGGCGCCGATCGTTTTTCGTGCTTGGAATCAGAATCACGTTTTCTTGGAAGGAACTTTTATTTTACCTGAGTCTAACTTTAGGATAGAATCTTCAGCATCTGATTCGAGTCAGAAAGGTGATTACTTGGGTCTCGCTTCGAGTCAACCCTGAAGTGGGTTTTTCGACGACCGTTTTGACGATTTTCGATGATGATCAATCTATAACTCAAAATCTACAAAGGCAATCAACATAAAATTTGGAGGACAACTACATTACACCATGAGGCACCCACATCATCGATTGTTGGGCCCCACAATGAAGTTGGATCGATCGGGCATGATCCATATGGATCGATCCATAAAACAATTCAAATCAATGATGATCGAACAATATCTCACAAACGCAAAGTCGGGATGACACGAAACTTTGGGAATAGCAAAGTATTATGTAAAG
Organism: Allium fistulosum; assembly: GCA_030737815.1. Lineage (NCBI taxonomy): Eukaryota > Viridiplantae > Streptophyta > Magnoliopsida > Asparagales > Amaryllidaceae > Allium > Allium fistulosum. The sequence continues at coordinate 589,781,532 of CM060905.1, read as the reverse complement.
AAACCTATTATATCGATTGCACATCTTTTGGAGAAGCTTGAACAATCGGCCTACATCGTGCATGAATGATCATATCATTTTAGCCAAAATGATCCCAACTCCATGAAAAATGCGATATCTCATAAACAGTAAGTCAGAATGGCACGAAATTTGAAGAACAATTAGCTAACATCATAGTGGACTCATCAAAATGATCGCACCCCCATTGGAGCTAATATGAACGATCGGCACCAATCGTTCAAATGGTGTGCGATCGATCTAAAAATTGGTGGATCGGGTCGTACGGCTCTGGAGGTTCTCCTGACGAAATTTCAGCCCGATCCATGCACATTTTCACCTATAAATATAGCAGACTTGACTCATTACAAGGGATCTTATTCTTCCAATTGGATCTTCTTTTAGCTCTCCTTCATCACTTCTTATCTCTTTCTCCATTAATTTTCTAAGGCAAAAAAAATTGTACTTGCAATTTTACAATATAAATAAAAGATTATTGGAGTAGACGTAGGCTGGAGTTTGCCAAACCACTATAAAACTTATGTGTTCATTTACTTTTCTGCAATCTATTCTATGATCTGTGAATCTATATTTCTCTGTTTGGATCTAAATTGGTGCTTTCACTTATAACAGGGTGTTTGTGCCAATTTTTGGCACAAACACACACACACACACACACACACACATATATATATATATATATATTGGTGCATATATATGTATATGATTATAAATAAGAAAATTTGTATGCTCACCGGTATCAAAGCTCACGGCCAAATAAAAAAATATTTTTTAAATTAAATAATATTATATTTGATTTAATTAATCAATTAACTATATCCAAAAGAATAAAATCATGTAATAAATATTTTAAAATTTATAAAATTTTGTTTCTATATAATAATAATTCAGTAACATGGAAAATCTTTATTTTAATATACATTTTTATTTATTATATATTTAAATATTAATATAATTATTTATTTAACTAGAAGTTTGTCATATAAATAAATTATATATATATATAATATGAAATTTTATATAATAACATTACATAATTTTCAGATTTCGAAAATGGGTTTCTTAATAATTTTGATAATTATCCGAATCAGGTTTTAAATTTATTTTATAGTTGTTAATTGAAAATTAAATTTAAATTCAAAAAAATATTTGATGTTGTGGTTTTATAGTATGCTTGCGCTAATTTTACAAAATTTATTATTTATATATTTAATTTAGTTTTAAATTTCTTTTATAATTGTTTATTTAAAATTATTTTATAAATTAAAAATATTAATTTTTCCTTATGTCATGAGCTTCCAATAGGCTTGCACTAATTTTATAAAATTTATTATTTATAATTTATATATATCAAATATATTTATGTATATAAAAATTTATTTGTATATTTATAAATAATTATAATTAAATAAAAAATATTATTTTTCTCTATTATACTTTCGGTTTTACAGCAGCTAATTTTTTTAAAATTATTTTATATTAATTATTAAATGATTTTGTAATTTAGTATAAATATATATTTGTACAAATATATTTTAAAAATTTATATAAATTATTATAATTATTATTTTCATATATATATATATATATAATTAAATTTTATATATGCATAATTATATATATGTTATTTGATGCACGTATATATATTAATCTAGACAGCGCATTGAATACTGGAGGGGCCAACATGTCTGTTGTGGTGTAAATCTCAACACTTATATACGGGTATTCAAACATTACATGGATTGCTATGTTACACATGTGCATGTGCAAGCGCACACACACATATATGTATATGTATATGATACATACATATTTATAATATAATAATAACATAAAGTTAAAATAAAGCTATAATATAAATATGAATAAAAATGATTTTATTTTAAAAAAAATTAGAGATATTCTAAATAAATTAGACTTCATAGGCCCAATAAAGATCCAAAATGGTAAACAAAATTAAAATTCATTAATTCTTCCACTGTGGGCTGGCCTAATTCCAACAATGGTATTAGAGCCTAGTAACCTATGCGGACTAAACTAGTTATACGGGGGCTAACTAGTTAAGCTTATGACCCAATTAGTAACATGTCTAAGCAAGGTAGTGTCTAGGCTAGATTGTAGGGTAATCAAGTATCCTACCCTACTTGGCTATCGGCTTGGTTCGAACAATTATGTGCACCCAAAAGTTGCCCATAATAGAAAAGACCCATTTTGAATTAGGCCTTAGTCTAATTTCAAATAAAATTGAAATAAAAAATAAAAAATTAAATATAAAGTTAAAACTAAAATAAGAAAAATATTATAAATGTTATAATATAGATTTTCAAATTGTTTTGAAAATTAAATAAAATTTAAAATTTAAAAGATAAATTTCAAATAAAACACATTATATAAGTTATAGTGAAAATTTTCAAAATGATTGAAAATGTTATAAAATTAATTTCAAAATATAATTTGTTAATAAGATTAATAAAATAAATGAATTAATTAAATAAGTTGATTAATTATATATGTACACATATATAGTATATATAATGATATATGTCATGTTGTCTTGACATGTTTAACACAATATGAGTATACATGTATGTATAAAAGAATTTTCGAAATTAATAAAAATTTAATGAAAATTCTTTAAATAAATTAATTAATTAAAAGTTAATTAATAAATTAAAATACATATATATATAAAATATCTGTGTATTACTATAAAAGTTATAGTATATATGTGCAATATAATATGTTATAATTGTATAACAATTAATTAATTAAAGTATTAATTAATTAAATTAATTAAATAAGATTTAATTAGTATAATGTTGTACATAAAGTATTATATAAGTTAAATAAAATATAAAAGTTATATAATAATTAAACTTATATAATATAAATATATAAACTAAAGGTGGAGCAAGAAGGAACCCAATTAGACTTAAGGAGTAAATACATCCATATAGTATATATATACCCAGATTTCTAATGTGTCTGACACTTGAATCACGAGGGTATTTCATAAAAAATATGTTATTCCATAAGTCGATATCACTCAATTAAATATATTAAAGATTATATAAGTGTTATCGTCTACTATTTATATATTAATAAATTACTTGCATACTCTCTGGTTGTTGAATAAACTCAAGCTAGAGATGTTATGTGTACTATTATTAATATATTGACTAGACGAGGTAAGATAACTATATGTATTTGTTGAGCAAACTCAAGATACATATATTATATTTAGGCTATCACGAAATGGTAGGAACGAGTGAATAATTTCTTTCGATTTGTTTAGAAAACTCAAGGTCAAAATGAGATTAGGACAAGGAAACATGAGTTATGAGTTGTAACGATACAAACGACAAGGAGTTATCCATCGTTTTTGGGGCTATGACTTATTGAGCGAACTTGAGGTCAAAATCCCAAGAAAGACGAGTCCTAACACCTATAAGTGAAGTCGAAAGACTTCTTTGTTTTAGGTTTGGAGAAACATAAAAGACTAGTGGGAGCCTTATTAGAAAAATAAAATGGTAATATTTAACCTTTCTAATATTGTAAGAACATCTGCTATATAAGTAACAATAATCTACATCAATAATTTTGTGCATTAAATATAATTGATAAAATGTTTATCAGATGAAAGATATACAAATGAATTGAATTAATATTGACAAATAGAAATATAAAATATAATTACCAATAAAAAAAATTCATGTTGACCCACGCAAGTGCCTAATTATACAACCACTAAATACGTTCATAACTTAGTTACTTACGAGTTTATTTATCCGAGACTGTGTGTTGTCTTTAATGAGTTTTGAACTCTAAAAGAAATACAAGAATATAGATATTTGATCTATATGTGATCACAAATAAATGTTATATGGTGAACGGTCACAAATCATAATATTTGAAACCTCGATGAAATTAGTTCACTGAATAAGCAAGTAAATTGTAGTGAGATAGTTTATTCAATACGATTGATTACAATAATAATATTGTTGTGTTAAAGTAACACTAACCAAAGGCTACAAGATAGATTTAAGAACTCAATCATCGAAATGTCAGTTTGATCGATTTACGTAAAGTGCAACATATTTGATGTCCTTAAAGGTTAAGGATGGCCAAATGCACTTTTACAAAAAGTTTGTTATGAAATTATAGTAAGGATTTCTTTTGAATGGCTCGACTGTTTAGGAAAGAAATTGAATGTATAAAAGTGGATGTAACCTAAGACACAATTGGGATGAAGGGAGTGAATGGTCATTTATGCTTCAAAAAGAAACATCGAAAATGATAATTAGAAAATAATAGTTAATACTTAACATTTGAATGAGAAATATGATTACTATTCAAAAATGTATTTTCCAATAGAATTTATTTTCAATGTGATTTATTTCATTTATTTTAAGATAGTTGATCTAAAAGTTCTTGATTGTAAACCAGTTACGGTAAATGAAATAAATATTCTATATTAAGTGGTTAAATGGAGATTCATATTTCATACTCTATTATAGTAATGGTAGAAATAGTGGGTGCATGCCATAAGGCACTTGTTGGTCGCATCAATTTGTGAAAATTGTTTTCGTAAAACATATCAAACATTATTTATGAAATAATAATCGTTTTTCAGCGTTGATTGAAAAATAGACATAGTATTATATCATTATGAGTATTATGGATATTCGTTATAAAATAAAACTATAATAGTGTTATTTGTAATGCGTTAGAAAATACAGAAGTATCTAAGTTTATTTAAAATTATTTTGGAATTATAGACTAAGCTATAGTTCGAGAAATAATTCTTTGAATACATGATTATGAATCATATGGTATTAGTGAGTTATCTCAAATAATTAAAGGCAAAGCATCCATTCAGTGGAAGCGTTATAAAAGTTGATAAACTCTTCGGATCGTTATATATAGATGTATGTAATCGCAAGTCTATTAATACCAAAACGGTTCCACATACTTTGTTATATTCACTAATGAGTTATCACCGATATGGACATATGTATTTGATACACATGTAGTATGTCTATGATAAACTCACAGAGTATAAAACGAAAGTATATAAAATAACATGTAATAAAAAATAAAATGATACGATTTGATCGAAAAGGTGAGTGTATTGGGAAGAGTTCCAAACGTAGCTAAAAATGAATAAGGATTCAACCTCAAAAGTAACTCCTTCCTATGATACATAATGACGTATTGATAAGGAGTGATCGAACTTTGTTGAACGAAGTATGATTAATTGTGAGTGAAGTTGAGTTAACTTCTTTCTATAAGGTCGTGTACTTGAGAGTAGTACACAAGGTTCAAATTAATTTCAACTAAACATGGTTTAATAAATCATATAAGATAAGGGTTTATAAATAAACCCCAATATATCTTAGCCAAGGAATTGGCAGGTTATGTGAGTCGAAAGGCTACACATAATTGTTTATGATGGATCTTGTATGAATCGACCCTAAAGGATTTGAGAACGACTGTCATTGGATAACCAATTTATGTTTTGAACATAAGTTTGTAAACTAAAAAATCAAATTAGTTTTATATATAAGGCAATTAATAAAGTTTTTATGAATACATTCCATTGCATTGAGAAACAACCGTTCTTTCAAAAATACCAACTTCATAGCGTATGAATTTCTTTGAGAAACAATTGGTAGTAAAATGGATTTGGATATGATCCAAAGATGAAACTGTTCATGAGGGATGAAGTGAAATTAACCAAATCTAAATGAACACAACACATTAGAATATCTGATAAATATTCTCGTACATTGAAGAGGGACTAAGAGTTTATTATTAATACCGAGAATAGATAATCCTTAGTTGCGAATTAAACCATTAAGAGCATTGACTCTATAATATGGTATGATGCGCAAATTCTAAAGGATTCTAAGTACGTTATCAAAATATGATTTTGGTAGTTGTACCCGAAGGGATATGATCCTCAACCACGAATGAGTCTTCAAGACCAAGACAAATGTAGGTTGAATAATAAGCAATGTTAATATGAATAACATCATAAATTTCAATTATTGAAATTGGCATATAGATTCATTATTCAACTAGCTCAAGTTAATTCGGATTTACTCATGAAATTATCACTTGGTACGAGTTTGTGCTTGATACATATGTGTTGAAATGGAAAATACCAAATAACGATTTAGAATGGACTATTTTCACATAACAACCAAAGTGTCTCGAAGTTAGTGGAAGCGATATTAAGTTTGTGGGTTTTTAGGATATGATCCAAGAAATGATATGAAAGTATCATTTTATAAGCATCGGAATTGAATAAGTATTTTGATAGAAATATCGAACGGTTCGATTTTAAGTCAAAATGCAAAGGAAATATGTGTTCATAAGAAAGAACCACTAAAAGGTACATATAAATTTCTAAACTATAAGTAAACAACATACTGCTGATTGTTAACGATGTACTTATGTCAAAATCAATAATATTTTGATTTTTTAATACTCGATATTTGATTTATAAATTATATCTATAAAGGATGTTGGTATTGTCCCAAACAATATGTAAAGACACCATACTAAAATGTTTAATATGGAACATATAAGATGGATTCATTATGCATAGACATTAGGATATGTTGAATTGTCTACAATATTGTGATTTTCTTATGTATTTGATGCATGAAGCAAATACCGAATTAAGATCACTAAATGATAGTTTAGAGTGTTCTCAAGTATCTACGAAACAGAAGATAATTGTTTATAGAAACAACAAATTCTTTATGAAGGAATAATCAGACTCAAACTTCATGAGTGATATTGGGTATAATATGTTAATATTAAATTCATGTTCAAACCTTAATTAAGAAATTTTTAGTTGGAAATATTCCAAACAAAAGGTTGTGGCTGATTCAAGGAAAGGCTAAGTACATCGCCTTGAATAACACCATAATAAAAACAGTGTATAGAAATATAAATGCACAAATTTTATAACTGAGCCAAGGGTGATTCCAAGTATTGAGAATACTACATCATTGTTATATGATAACAATATAATAATAAAAGCTCATAAGAAGTCAAGAAACATACTCTGAATAGTTCCACATGACAAAGGTAGTTTATTAACGTCGGAGAGATTTGATTGATAGAGCAGTTAATTAAACCAACATAGCAGATCCATTCACGAATGGTTTAACTCGATTATTTCTCATCAAATTGATTGAAGAGATAGGATAAAGGTTCCATAATTGACCCCAAGTGCAAATAGGAGATTGATAGAGTTTAAGGTATGTCATATAGGCAATTATGTAATTTGTTACATATATCTAACTCGATAACCAATCTTATTCGAAATAGAAGGTGTTTTCTTTCTATTATATGCTTAATACAACATGTTATATTAGTTAAATAATTTAATTAAAAGAATATTTAATAGAAAATCCATAAATGGTATGTCTTGTGATATTAGTTATAATGTGTTGTAACCATGACTGATTTATCACAATAAAATAAACATACCCCTTTAAATATTCCTAGTCAAAATATATCGAGACTAGACATCGATGCGTCCATTGAGACTAGAGTACTTAACGCTCTCCAAATGTTGGGCTGTGTATTATTCATGACTGCTGGGGAACCAAGGGGTTACATACTGATAGTTATTGGATAACTAAGGTCAAACAGAAAATATCGATTTGATAAAATTACACAGTTCCCTCAACTTAAGGATACTATTGATCTTCAATATGGAAGCTTCATTTTGATTATAGTTAAATTTTAGTACAGGGTCCATCGAACGACTATTGTAACGACTTGACTTTTCATCGCTCGAAAATCGACATTAATACATTCACTATATCAACTGCCGAGCAATCGAATGCCGGAAAACCGAATTTTTATGGAGAAAAAGAAGAGGTAGAAGAGAACAGAAGAAAAAGAAAGAAGAAACAACATAAACAGAAACAATATCAGAATCTCACATTCACAGCGGAACAACATATAATAGATAAATGAATAATCTTTAAATCAAAGAACTATATCATTTTATACATTACATCATCATCAGAGTTTACAACAGCAATATACAACACAACACTGGACAGTTATATGAACTTGTCCATACACCGAATACACAGCGGAATAAATAATATCATATACAAGTAATACGTCTCGCCATCCAGCTCGCCACTAAGCTCCACAGCATCCCGAATCCAGAATGACCCGATAACCTGACTCTAGACTGCCCGTGTGGAAATTGGTGGACACCCAGAGTTTAGGAAAGAAACAATAAACTCCAGGTCAGTCATGGTGACTGGTGTGAGAACTAAAACAGTTTATCTTTAAATCAACGACAACAAAGCAAGTAGAAAATATCCGCAATGCTTTTGGAAAATGAAACTACCATAAGAGCTCCCGCCACACACGCAATGCAAATGCAGAATTGGAGGAGATTTCTTCTTATGATAGTCAAACATGCTTACTACGCAAATCATTGGCTTATTATTATTATTAGTGCACAGTGCAGAAAACATTTCGAAAGTATAATATTAATCTTAGCCAACATACAACCATCACTACAACAAAAGTGTCTTTTCTTAGCTTATGGATACAGCGTTTTTAACTGGGTTGCCATCAAAAACGATAATTTAAAGATAAAATACTTAGTCTAACGTTTGTGCGCGCTGTGTGAAATTATAAGCGGTAATTTACTTCCTTCCCTCCATTTCTACGAACTCCCATTAAACAAAACTTCCCCAAAATTTCAATTCCCTCGTCCAAATTAATTATTCCTTCCTCCTCCAAAAAATAACTTTGCCTTTCCCACTGCAATCGATTGGTCCTGTTGTAGTCATCTCCATTGCAGGCTCGTCCCCATTTGCACTCGTCCCTGTCATCGTTGCAGGCTCGTTAATGGAAGCGACTATTAGCCCTAGTTCCCACTGCAGCCAATGGATGCGAATCTATAGCCATCATCGCCAGCTGCCCTTTGTCCTTGAAATTTCAGAGTAAGTTGTAGCCGATTAGCCTTTTCCTTTGTTTTCTAATATACTTTGAACAGTCTGAGACTAATATACTTTGAACAGTCTGAGACTATTATTGGATTTCAACTCTTTATGCTCAACACTTCATAGTTTGTGCAATTCTCTTATTATTAACAATTGAAATCATGGATAATCAAATTGTTAATCTGTTCCAGTTAGTTTAAGCAATTATGTTTTAGCATTAGTTCCATGTACTTCGATTTTAGCCACTTGTTATGAATTTTTGCCATCTCATTAATTGGTGAATGCTTGTTATAACTTTATAGGAAGAAGGAGTATAAAGTAGCTATAAAGTTTGCAGCTCATGCTGATCTTCTCCATTTACATCAATTTATTAATGGCAAACTGCTTGATGCTTATTTTTAGTTTGTGGAATTAATGTTTATTTTATCTTATTTTAGTTTAATTTTAAATTTTGGAATAAGGTAACTAGGTACACCACAAACAAATATGCTTAAAGAAAAAAGCTGCAGCCTGATTATTTCATCTGAATGTTATTTATTTGTATATATACATGTCTTATCAGAGTTTCATCCTTGTTCATCTTTTTTGCAGAAAAAAGTTGAAGATATGTTGGCACCTCCAACAGGGAAACAAAAAGAGAAATGGTCAGGTATTTTCACATGTTCCTGATTTTTTTATGTTATATTTGTTTTTGTGTATAATTATTGACTCATTTGCAGCAACACTATGTTTGTTCGACTCAATCCCTACAAGTCCAGGTATGATGGAGATGATTCTCTGTTGTCTTCCTCCTTTGAAATTGTTTCTGAAAAATTGAACATTGGAAGCGAAATGATGATAAAAAAACTGGCTGGTGGTATATTTTCTAGGCTGTTTCAAGTTTCTCCTGTGAAGCCTTCACCTATGGTAGTCGGAGTTGATGGTGATCTTATGGTTAGGATCATGGGGGTGCAGATGTCTTCGCCTCGTGTTCCTCCAGGAATGATCAAGAGAAGGTAAACTATAAAAACTATTTTATAGTTTTTTAGGTTCATAATTTAGCTTATTTTTTCAATATGGGCAGCTTTAACAAACCAATTACAACATATATTACATGTATTTTTTCAACCTGGTATCTTCTATCCTTTCTTCCCCCTTTCTCCATCTTCTCAATTCTTACATAAGAAAAACAAAGGCTCGTTTGTTCTTAATTTTATTAGAATTGAGTACGTTTGATCCTCAATTTAAGTAAATAATTATTACATTGGTGCATGCATATAATATACTATGACTAAGGCCACATTTGAAGTATTTGCTCCCTTGTTTATGACTCGTAATTAATCAAGTTTTGAAATTTTAGTTGATAAAGATGGATCAGAAACAAGATAAGGGCTCCCAAATTGATTGTCTCATCTTCGGTAAGTATTTTATTCTAATCTCATATTAAAATTTATTTATCAGTAAGATCAAAGATAGCACAATGTGGCTTAATTTTTTAATTTGTTGAATTTGTTTATAGACCTTGATGACACATTGTACCCTTTAAGTGTTGGCTTTTCTGATGCTGTTACAAAAAACATTGGAGGTAGACTGCATAGCGATTGTTATTATTATTATGTTTATATATATATATATATATATATATGTATATATATAAACATAAAAGAATTTGTAGCAATGGATTATTTTGTGGACTGATTATTTTTTTACTTTCAGAATTTATGGTTGATTGACTGGGAATTGATAGAAGTGAGTATGAGAAGTTGTCTAATTTGCTCTACAAAATTTATGGGGCAACCATGGCTGGAATAAGGGTACATTTCTTTTATATATTTTTCCATTTATTAATTTCTATGCTTATACAATTGATTAATTAATAATGCGATGATATTATACAAGCAGGCAATTGGTTATTCATTTAACTACGATGAGTATCATAGGTAATCTGTCTCGTATCGGTTAATATTTTATAATTTGGAATTCATATGGCTAGCGACGCAATCCTGTTGAACTTTGAGTTAATACACATAAACAGAGAAAAATACATACATAAGCATTAAGAATAAATATACATAACGACATCTGACTTTTTAAGTTTGAAACTTAAACAGTTTTATTCATGGAAGACTGCCATATGAGAATGTAAAGCCGGACCCAGTACTCAAGCAGCTCTTGCTGAGCCTACAATCCGCAAAGTGAATTACTAATTCACCAAAGAAAATCATTTTCAACGTATACTCACTATATCATCTAATGAGTTTCTATCATACAGATATTCACAAATGGAGACAAGGAACATGCAAGAAAATCGCTTGAAAGACTACACTACAAGAAAACTAGTCATAAATAGCAAAACTTATTTAATAAAATATTTTGTTCTAATAAATTGAATTAAATTAATAAATTCCTTTTTAGATAATATATTAAAACTGAATAAAATATTTTAATAAATATGAGATATTTTTATGGTGTTGACATGTATATTGTAATTAAATTAATAAATTCCTTTTAATAAATTCCACAACTGCAGTCAGAAGATCTTCTAATTTTATCATTAAGGCAATTGTAGTTGATGGAATAACCAGTGAATGCAATTAAGGTATCACTATTGATTTTAGATTAAGAATTCTCTTAAAATATATTTGCCAAACATATAAACATTTGAACAAGCTAGTTGGATAGTTAATTGTTAGTATTAATGGGCAGTTTTTGTTTGTTTGTTTGTTCAGTCTACAGATATACCCAGTTCTGTTAAATGCATGTTGAAAAATGCCAGTAAAAGGATCCAGAAGCTTGTAAGTGTGATCGTTAAGTAAGTTTGTATCATCATTCTCAAACCCATGATATGGTTTATGTGCAATTTGTTTATAGAATACAAGTTATAGTGTTGACATGTATATACGTTGATCACTGATCAAATAGTACATAACATGGATACAACATTATTATTTATAGTATCATGCATTCTGCTTCGTAACTAGTTAAAATACATGCTATAGGTATGAAGAACTTGATAGCAGAACATTTCAATGGATAAATCTGAAGCTTGCATATAGATTATTAATGGAATATTTCCTAGTTGAATAAAGTAGAACTCATGGTTCATATAATCAAATACAAAGTGCAGTATCTGTAATCATGCAAATGAGTAGCTTTTAAATATGCAATGTTGAATAATGGTTAACTTCTTGTGTCCTACTTTTGGTTGCAGAGGTTGGAGTACTCTTATTGATGAATGGATGCTTGATTGCGAAGTTAAAGGCAAGTCTCTTTTACAATTTACAATTTATTGCTTATTACTGCTGCTAAAAGGTTTATTATGGCTTTCTTAGGTTCTGAACAGTGTATTATTCAATGAATTTATTTACAGTGGCTAGTCCAAAGACCAGCCTTTCCTTTCAAATAGTTAAAGGAATAAATCAACTGTCTTGATTTTCATATATTCGCCATTTAATAGGAATACATTTTACTAACGGTCTTATGGGGTGCTAACTCTTTTGTGGAAACATGGAAGAATATGACCAAAACATAGAGTGCCATAGAAGCAACCAGGCTATACATGGTAAGAGAAACTTGCTGTGACTCCTTTTAACTACTGTTTTTTTACATACAACACATAGCAAGTGTTGTTTACTTCACTTCACCTGGTATTCCATTACAAAAAGCACTATAAAGATTGATGCCATACTAATATATATTTTAGTATGCATTTAGCATAGTAAAAGAAAGTACAGTGACAGATGCTATATTTCTTGGAAAAAAATCTTCATAGCTTTGGTACCTTATGAAACATGAACTTGGCTGTCTTGTATAAGTATGCAGGCGAAGCACCTAAGATAGTTGATGGACATCTTGTGTTTCTCAAGTTCATTTTATACAGTAGAAATTGATGTTAGATAATTAATCACTGTCTTTTTTCTTTCTACAAGCAGTCATAAAGAAGCCATGAATTTATAAACTATGAGAAAACTTTTTGTACATAGTGAACTTACTATTGGTACCATCATACAATTTTAGCTTTAAATGGGTTTTACATCAAGAATTTATGGGATATGGATTCTCTATATAATACAGTGTTACATCACACAATTATTATTATATTCGGGCATATGGCAGTGAACTATTAGAAGTTCGTGAATGTTGCATGAAATGCAGAACGGGAAAAGATGCAGAACTTACTCAGATTTCAAGTATATGTTGAATATGGCCCATCACACTCATTTTTCATTTTTACTAAAACTTCATCTTTGGCGTAACGATGCTGTATCTTGATCATTATTTCAGGCTTGGGATTTATATTATCACGTGTTCAGGCCAATATATAAACAACTTCTAAGTCTCACTACTTTGAACTTGCAGGCAAGATTAAAGGTTTATTTGAAGTCTAATGCTATCTTATTTTGCTCATTTGAATCATTCTGATGTACTTCTTACTGGCATGGTTACAGTCTGTTTCACCTGAGTTGCTCAATTGCCAAAACTTAGAGCCTGCTGTTCCAAGAACTCACCGTGTAGGTAACCCACTCTATTTCAAACTTGTAGTATCTGTTTTAAACCTATATAAAATAACACTTGATGAAGTACAGCAAAAATCAGAAGCTAGCAGTTTTGTAACATTTAGTCTTCTAAAATTTATTTCCACTGCCAGAAAGTTAATTTGGTATTCGACACGAAGCAAATATAGTAAAATAAAATTTCATGGGTATGATTGTGTCTTTAGTAGCCATTTGGTGGCCTATCTGTCTACTGTATAGAGTTCTTTTTCTTTGGAGTGATATTGTACGATGCAGGTCCTGACAATATAGTTAAATCAAGTAAATTGGTTTTCAGATCAATTTTCTCCTCATTAAGTTCATGTCAAAATTGTCTGTGGTTCCCACCTGACAATATGTATTTTGTACATTAAAGCTTATTGGCAGGCCCTGCAATATAGATACTGTGATCAAGATATAATAAATTTGTTGCTTAGTATTTTCTTTAGTAGAGTATAATTATCTTTTGTTTTTAAGTTACTGAATTTAATCATTTTTTCTTAATGAGATGGATAGATTTCTTTCAACATACAAGAAACCTTCAAATCAGTGGTGTTCTACATAAAATAAGTTAGCACAAGGTTTGCATATCCAAAAGAAGAAAAAGCGAATGACACAACTGTAAGTACCAGCCAAGTAAATTACCGAGTTCCTTTATTAGTTTTTACTCTACTTCACTTGTAAATGCTACTTGATTTTATGGCATGTTGTATACTTTGTATTAGTCAATCGCCTAATGAAATAGTGTGATGAATATTTAGTGTTTGCATAATGAATCCGATTTAACTTTGTATACACTTTTTTCATGAATTGATTCTCAAGCATTACTTTTGCTTTACAGGTAGATAGATGACTGTGATGCAAAAAAAGGTTGCAACGAGTTATGGATCGAAGTTATTTTTGCTGCTAGAACTACTTTTTGGTTTTAACGTATGTGCTACTTGCTTTTTTTTTTGCTAGCTACTTGTTCTATATTTTGTTTTGAACTATTGATGACAAACTATTTATATTTGGTGTAAGAATATTGTGTATTTTGATTATGAAATTTTATACGTTGGTTATCAAATGTGTCCAAAATGTGGTATTGATATAATATGTTGATTTTGAAATGTGATATTGATATAATATGCTAATTTTGAAATGTGGTATATATACATATTATGGCGGATGTTTACTGAAATGGAATTAAAACTTTCCACAGCATTTTTAAAACGCTGTTGAAACATTCCACAGCGTTTTTAAAACGCCATTGAAACATTCCACAGCGTTTTAAAAATGCCGTAAATTGTATCTAAAAACATAAAGCACGATCTATTGCAACAACGAAACGCTGTAAATAAATATCACAGCATTGAAAAAACGCTATAAAATCTTATCTTAGCACGAAACAAACGCTAAGAAAGATCTTTAACTGCATCCAACCAAACGCTGTTAAAAGATTTCATGACACTAGGAAAACGCTGTTAAAAAGGACATTTAACAGCGTTTATTTCTTGTCATTGTATATCCCTGACATATAACTGCATGTCGATATACAGCGTACGTAAAAACGCTGTTAAAAGATTTTATAGCGTTTTTAAAACGCTGTTAAAGGTCCTGTTTGTTGTAGTGCATTATTGTATGCCTACTATAGCTACTATGTTCAATAGCAGGTTATCGGCACATTCCATAGCAGGTAATACAACTAAAACCGTACAAGGTTCGTATTGTTTCTTTGGATTTTCCAACAAATGGTCAGGCTAAGGAACTTCTAATGCCACGAAAGAAACGCCTCTGGCTGGACGCTCCGAGAGACAAACTGCTCTCTGCCAACAAGGCCGGGTTACCCCTGTAACTAAGTAACTCACGAATATGCCATCCCCCGATCCTTTGGGACCTTTATCCGAGCGCTCGGCAACAACATCACACATAATAAATAAAGTTTGTCCACATGAGTAAGTATCTGGGCTCCATACCATGATACCACCCCTTTCCAGAAGGAAACGACATACCCTAAAGGGCACGACCCTCATAACCTTGCCGCAACATTCCTGTTTCAACCATTTCCGGGTTGTGAGGCCCTGACGAAGTCTCGTCCACAAAGCTACGCTTTTTCGCGAAGCCACGCTTTGATCACAAATGATCAATAAATGATCATCATCACAGCAACACTCAGCATGCCACATTACCAAATTGGGAATATATCGCTGATAAATTTCAACTACATAACCTCTGAGCTCGTACGTCTCAGAGAAGGGTGTTAAGCTAAGAGAATAAATTCTCCGCCACCAACAGAAATGTATTTGAAAGAAACCAGCTTTACATCTCAAAATGTAATGTCAGACATGTAACCATACAAGTCTGTTCCGGGTTCGAACAGAACCGAAGGCACTTCAAAAGAAGCCCTTGCAATCCAGGTATTCACAATCCCGATAAAACTTCCCATCACAAAGGAAATCTCAATACCGTAGCTAACGGTGCAGAGATAATCGATAGGTCATCCTATCGTTTTAGCAAATACCTGGTCTTCACCACCGGTCTTTAATACGATCCATATCGTCGTATTACTAATTCGGAATGGGTTATATGACACAAAGGTCTTTTCCCGGCTAACCCGAATAGTGAACAATATATTCCAAAACATATGAATATTGGGATTCCAATTAAGTCACAACTTATTACCCAAAATCCTTTCTTTCAAATGGTTTAACAAATTACCATTTTAAAATCTTTAAATAAAAAGATTTACTTCACAAAGTTTCATCTACAGATTTCCAAATCAATTTCCATTTCAATTTGAATTAACCCATTAAATCTTAAAATTAAGATTTAATTTATAGCTTTCAAAACTATTCACAATTCAAGTCTTTTATAATATAAAAGATACACCTTTTGAAATACCCCTTTATTTCAAAATAAAGTTTAATTATCGTTACAAAGGTTAATTCATAGTTTTCCAAACTATTTACAATTTCATTTCAACTTAAGATGTTTTCGATGCAAATTGGAAATCTCTTCACTTTATGAAAGCCATTTTTATTTGGAAACAGACAGTTTTCGTTTTGGGAAAAACGGTTACATTTACATAGGTTAAATCCATTCAAGTATAAACTTGAATATAAATTCAAATTTCCCCAAGACCGTATTTTAATTGGTAAAAACCATAAAAACACCTTTTATACTTATAAAATCTTTTAAACCAAAATTCCCAATTCATTGAATTCCATTTCAAAATATTGAATTCAAACTTAAATCAAATGATTTAAATTCCAATTCTATTAAGTTATTTAAAATAACTTTTATTTTTGAAACTCATTTTCAATAACTTTCAATTCCAATTCCAAAACTATTTTGGATTCAAAAACTCAATTTTCCAAAATTGATAAAAATCTGTGACTTAACCGATTTCCACGTGAAATCCACTTTTGTGTGTGTATTGTGTAGTCCAAGGGTTAACACAATAGTGCAACAACATTCAATCATCACAGATCAAATATAACAATAAAATTGATAAGCGGTATAAATTATAACGCTTATCTTCATTCATAGATCACAGATATATATCACAGATAAATAGATCACAAATCACACACAAATCAGAATATATCACAAAGCATCACACATCAAAGATGTCAAACAATTCAACATCCAATATAATCCAAACATCCATAGATAGGATTAATTAAATTATCTGATTAATTTAAATCAAATAAATTTCTATAATAAATTTTTACTAGTTATAGTAAATTAAAAATAAGTTAATTTCAAATTTATTTCAAAACACCAAATCAATTTCCAACATTTTCAAATTATTCCCTTTTAAAATAAATTCCTTTAGCTATTCAAATCTATTTAAAAATACAAAATCCATTTATTAAGCTCTTTTTCCCAAAGTTGAAATTAAATTCAATACGGCTCAAAAATAATACTTTTATCTTTTAAAACTCCTTTTAAATTTATCCAATTATCAAAAAATAAATTTTTCGATAAATTTTCAACTTATATTTTCAAAAATTCAATTTTAAATATTTCTGGTATCCATCGATACCAAAAATATATACGACTAAATTACAGCCTTTTACAATTCCAATTTCACAATTATAATCATACGGCGATTATAAATAAACAACACACAACATATGAAATAAATTCAAATGTTTGAGGAATCCAATTGGATCCCTCCAACCTGTTTCCCTACATCCACAGATGTTAGCACAATACCAATTTCACTTCACAGTGAAATTATCGCGGTATATGGGATTTATAAATATTATCCGCTATTATGCGGCGCAATAGGTCTCATCCGCTATACAATGCGGGAAATCAACAACTCCAATATATACATATTCCAATATATATATATTGCTATATACATATATAATACCAATTCCACTTCAATATGAAATTATCGCGGTATATGTTTTTAATAAATACCTCCGCATAATATACGACATATAATGTCTATTTCAGCAATACAGATAACAATTTATCATCCAATCACACAATCAAGCAATTTTAAATTTAACTATTTAAAATTTAAATCGAAACAAAATATTCGATTGAGTGAGAAGTTCTCACCTTGCTTTCAATAACAGTCGTAGCGGTTTATTTCGAATAAAATTAAACGAACGTTTAATTTTACCCGAAATTCACACTAGCTCCAAATGACTCCAATCCAGTTCCATAGCGTAGTGTTCGTCAATACGATTCCAATGCAACTGGTTTCGTGCGTTTTCGACCTCGTACGAACAAGTTATGATAATTTAAAGATTATACAATTTTAAATATAATTCAATTTACAATTTATTTTATTTATTTTTAACCTTTGCAAATCTGGCCGTTCGTTTTGCATTTTCGAATCAAGGCCGCACATTTTACATTTCTTCTTCCCTCCCATTCACGCTCGTTCCAGTGAAAACGCAACCCATAGCCGCCCTAGAGTTCGAATTTTTCGAGCCTCCTCGTCGACATCCACTTCGATCAACCACCACCACGCAGTGCACCGCCAACTCCATCATTGAGCAAAACGCGGTTGAACTCGGTGGTCCCACTATCTCGAATTCCGTGCACGAGACGCACGCGTACGCGGCCTCATGTCTTCCTCTCTGGTCGACGAAAACCCATCTTCACCATACAGATTCGAAGTACTCGATGTCATCTTCAACTTTGTAGTTGATCAATTTCGATGAAATTGAGTGGATTGGATAAGATTAGTGGAAGAAAGATGGTGGAATTCTGGCCATCGAATTTTTTTAGGGCCGGCTAACCCTAGTTTGATTATTTTTGCAAAAAAAGAAAATAAAGGGGTCCTTTTATAGAGAACCGACGGAACACTATTCATCCCGGATTTTCCGAACTCCGAATCTCGCGCGGTGACCGGCATTTCTAGGGTTTACCCCGCGTTCCGGACACAATGGAATAGGGGCGGCAATAAACGATCAATTTTAAATTAAACCGATTAATCCGATTTTCTGGGCGTTTTGGCTTGCCCCGGACAAACGGTAAATCCAATTGACACAAAATTTGAAACCTTACAATAATTTCACATTACGGATCCGGTGAAACTGGTTTTGTCCAATTCTGATACTGTTTGAAAAATGGCTAATTTCACTAGTCGATTAAATATTAAAATAGTCAATTTTCACAATTTAACTTTTAATTCAATTTTAAATGTTCTATAACATCATTATAACTTCAATATGATTTAATATAACTTTATACATCATTTTCAATCACATTAAATCCATATTTCAATTATTTCTGGAATTTCAAACATTAATTTATCGATTTAATTACCCAATTAAATCCAGATATTCGAATTTAATTTTATTCGACTTAAAAATCTTACTTATTAATATTTAAAATTAATTAAATATTTGAATTTCAAATGATGGAAATTCTGGGTCGTTACAACTATAGTTGGGTCGAGTGGAAGCATTGGAAGTGATTATTCAAGAGAGGATTCATCTCCTCAGTTAAGTATCATGCTCAACTGAAGTTAACTAAAAGTTAAAGTCACTGGCAAGAACAGTTCGATTAATAATAATTGTTATTATTGAACCAAGGACTTTGTGTTCGGATTATATAGTTGAATATGGACGATATTGGAATTTTGACCATTACCCAATTCGATAAGTCCATAGTGATATAGTTTGACGAAGAGAATTGGTGTAAATAATTGTCACAACTAGATAATGATTAACAAAGTAAAATTTGATTTTACCAAAACCAAGTAAGCGATAAATTTGCCCAAAATGTCACACCACCTATTAAGTCATGTGTGAACATTAATATTTGAATAGTTCGATATTAACCGCTGACCGAATTTACACCTAAAGAGTAACACAACCGAAATGTTGAATACTCCTTTGACCAAATAATTTAATTAATTTGTAGTTGTAATAAATTAATTAATATTTACGAAATATTAGTTATAAAATTTTATTTAATCGATATACGATATCGATACGTGTCTAAATAGGATTTAAATTCAATAGATATTTTGCGGGCTAGAAATGGGTCTAAAACCCACATGGGCAAGAGGAATTCGACAATGATAAGACAAGGTAGAGGGCGACTATGATGTGAGAGAATGTGTTAGGTTTTGATAGGATAAGAGTTAGAAAATGGGTAAGAGAAAAGAGCGAATCTGGATTCTACCTTTTCTCTCTACTGTCTTCTATAAATAGATCATAACCCTCGTTCTTCTAAGACTTTGGAAGCCTCCACCCTTCTCTTTGCTGGTCAAAAATAACCTCCTCCTCTCCATTAATTTTTCAAGCTCAAATCAAATAAATTAAAAGCAATTTGATAGTCGGTGGCCAACAATTTGAAGCTAGCACCTTATGGATTGGAATAGGATTCAAAGGAACTTGTATCCTCGTTTCAATGTGTATTCAATAGGCCTTGGTGAAGGTATGTCTTTAATTTATAAATATAAATTAATATATATGATGTTTAGATCGATAAGTGATGAATCTAATATATCGACGCTCTGCCACATGTTATATGGTTGAATATATATTGGTGCATATATATATATATATATGTATGTATGTATGTATGTATGTATGTATGTATGTATGTATGTGTGTGTGTATATATATATATATGTATGTGTATGTGTGTATGTGTGTATATATATATGATTATATAAAAAATTGTATGCTTGTTGGTTTCAAAGCTCACGACCAAATAAAAAAACATTTTTTAATTAAATAATATTAAAATTATATAATAAACATTTTAAAATTTATAAAATTTTATTTTACATAATAATAATTCGAGAGCATGGAAAACTTTATTTTAATATATATTTTATTTATTATATATTTAAATATTAATATAACTATTTATTTAACAAGAAATAAGTTATATAAATAAATAATTTTAGATTTTAGATTCCATAATTTTATAATGATTTGAAATAATTTTCAGATTTTAGATTTCAAATGAAATAATTTTCAAATTTCAGATTGGTGCAAAGTTTGTGGCAGATTTCAGATTTCAAATTACATATTAATATTAAAGTATGAATTTTTTTATAAAAACATTAAATAATTTTTTATTTCAAAAACCATTCTTTTAATAAATTTAATAATAAATTAAATCGGTTTTTAAATTTATTGTATAATTGTTTATTTAAAATTAATTTTAAATTCGAGAAATTTTTCTTTGCTCCCATGGGTTTTTAGTATTCTTACACTAATTTTACAAAATTTATTATGTAAATATTTTTGTATATTTAAATTTGTTTTATAATTGTTTATTTAAAATTATTTTATAATTTAGAAAGAAAATTTCCCGATGCTGTAAGCTTGTATTAATTTTATGCACAATTATTTTTCCCTATTATACTTTCAGTTTTGCAGCAGCAAAAAATAAAAATTATTTTATAATAATTATTTAATCATTTTTTAATTTAGTTTAAATAAATATTTGTATAAATATATTTAAATGTTTTATATAAATCATTATAATTATTATTTCCATATATATGTATATGATTAAATTTTACGTAAGCATAATTATATATATTTGTTATTTGATGCATATACACACACACACACATTAATTTAGACAGCTCATAGAATACTACAGGGGCTAACATGTCCGCTGCGGTGTAAATTGCAGTACTTCTATACGGACATGTCAAACCTTACACGGATTGCAATATTCACATCCACACACATAATATGTGTATATGATACACATATATTTATAATATAATAATAACATAAAGTTAAAATATAACTATATTACAAATATAAATGATTTTATTTAAAAGAAAATTTAGATATGTTCTAAATAAATTAAACTTCATAGACCCAATAAAGATCCAAATGGTTAAATAATTTGAAATTACTCATTTCTTCCACTACGGGCTGGTCCAGTTCTAACAAATTGGTCTAATTACCTTGATTTATTCAATTAACCTTTTAAAGTGTCCCAGACTTGATTAATTAAACCTCCCTTAGGCGATTCAAGCAATTAACCATTTTATCCATCTTTAATAATTTCTTATTATTAATCTAATTTAATTTTCCATATAGTGGACCCTCCAAAATATGGGGTGTTACAATTTTCATTTTTATCTAGATGTAGATTAGTACTCATAGGTATTGGTTTAGTGTAAACATTTTCCATTCCAAATCATTTAAATAAATCATTACAATATTTTTCTTAATAAATGAAAAATATATCATTCAATTGTTTAATTTGTAAACCAAGAAAGCATGTTAGTTCACTTATATGTGACATTTCAACTTCTTTTTCATAATGGTTGAGAATTCATTGTATAATATTTCATTTATATAACCAAAAATAATATCATCTGCATATATTTGAACAATCAAAATATCATTTTCTTACCATTTAATAATTAGCATAGAATCTAACTCACCAATTTCAAAATTGAATTCTAAAAGATAACACTTTAATCCATCATATTAAGCACGCTGTGCTTGTTGAGACCAAAAAGAGTCTTTTTAAGTTTGAAGACATGGTTAGGAAAGTTTTTCATGTTCAAATAAAGGTGGTTGTTTTACAATAATTTTTTCTTTTATAAACCTATTTAAAAAAGACTTTGAAAATCCATTTGAAAAAGCTTAGAATTATGATGACATATAAAGGCAGGTAAGATTCTAATAGCCTCTGGTTTAGCGATAGAAGAAAACAATTCTTCATAATCGATACCATCTTCAAGATTATGCCCCTGAGCTACGAGTCTTACTTTGCTCCTTATTATATCACCGTTTTCATCTACTTTGTTTTTGGAAACCCATTTTATACTATTTATGGTTTGTTGGTTTAGTCTTATAACCAATTCCCAAACGCCATTCTGTTGAAATTGATTTAATTCTTCTTGTATTGCTAAAATCAAAAAATCGACTTTTGAAGCTTTTTTAATATTCTTTGGTTCTTATTTGAACTGAATGTAACATGTCTCATTTGGTTTAATAGATTTCTAGTTCTAACTCTAATGTTTACTTTACCAATTACATTATCTAGTGGTGGTGACTTTAAAGTATCATCAACATTTGCATCTTGTTGAAGGGGATTTTCAAAAGTTGTTGGTTGATTTACTAAAGTATTTTCATCATCATCATTATTAATTTTGAAATTCTCATCAAAAGATACATGCAAGATTTCTTCAATGGTATTAGATTTTTTATAAAAGATTCTATATGCTTTACTTCTTTCCGAATACGCGACAAATATACCGTCATCGACTTTCGAATTAAATTTTCCTTAATTATCTTTAGTATTGAGGATAAAGCATTTGGAACCAAAAACTCTAAAATATTCAACATTGGTTTTCTTCCACTAAATAATTTACAACGAGTATGTTTTGTCAAAAGCCTTATAGAAACTCGATTTAGAATATAGTAAGCAATAGCTACAACTTCAGCCTAAAAGTTCTTTTATAATTGGCTACTACTTAACAATGTTCTTGCACATTTCAGTGAAGTTCGATTTTTCCATTCTACAACATCATTTTGTTGTGTTGTCCTCAAAAAGGAAAAATTACGAATTATACCATTTTTGTTGCAAAAATCATTAAATAAATCATTATCAAATTCACCACCATGATCACTTCTAATATTCTTAATTTTTTGAAAATTTAAAATTTAAATTATTTTGGCAAAAATCTTTAAAACACTAAAAGTATCACATTTATATTTTAAAAACAAAGTCCATGTGTATCTTGAAAAAACATCCATTGTGACAAAAATATACTTACTATGATCAAAAGACTTACTTGGGTTGGTCCAAAAAGGTCCAAGTGTAGTAATTCTAGAGGTTGAAGAGTAGAAATAATCTTCTTAGATTTGAAAAAGGATTTTGTTAATTTTCCTAGTTGGCATGCTTTACATAAATTATTAACTTTGAAACTCGTTTTTAGTAAACCTTTTACTCAATCACTTTTAGAAAGGTTGTTTATATATTTAAAATTTCTATGGAAAAATCTTTTGTGCCATAATCAAGGATCATGATCATTAGTTAGAAGACACGTATCATTATTATAATTAGTTTTCATGTTTAAAACATAAAAATTTCTTTTTCTAATACCTTCAAAAATCAAATTTTTATTTTGATAAAAATATTCCATATACCTTTTTCAAAAGTAATTGTTAAACCTTTAACGCAAAGTTGGCTTATACTAAGAAAACTATGTTTTAAATTTTCAACAAGTACGACATTTGTAAGAAAAGGAGAGTTAGATATATTGTTATTGCTGACATCAACCATGCCAATAACATAACCTTTAGAATTATCTCCAAAGGTGATGGTGCCTCCATCCATATATTTAACATTTATAAGCATATTTGATTCTCCGTAATATGTTTGGAACATAGCTTTTAAGAATCCATCCCTCCATTTTATTGTTAGGTACTACAAAAAAAATAAGAGTTCGAATTAGTACCCACTTCGTTTGTTAGGGTCCTAAAATTTAGATATTTGGAAACCATACCCAAGAGGGTTTGGTATTTCCTTTAAAACTAAAATTCTCATTATTATGGATAGCTTCAAAAGTTCTTGCAAATATTTATTTTTAATCGGATTGTTGTTAGTCTTTGGCACACATAATTTTATTATTGTTACATTGGTTTTAACTATGGGTTTATCATGACTAATATCTTTTCTCTTTTTAAATTTTATACATAAAGAACTATATTTTATTGGAGAAGATTTCTTTTTATTATTAACAAATCATAAACCTCTTATATTTGAAGGTGGTTTTGAAACATTAATAATTTTAGACAAATTCTCTCTCCCTTTGTTAAGTTAGAAACATTTGGTTGAGAATTTTTCAAAATTATTTTAAACGTCCTTGATCTACTAAGAGAATAAATAGTCGAACCTAATTCGCAATTTTATTTTGCAAATTTGACGTTCTCATTTTTATTACTTTTAATTTTACCATTTAGAGTAGTGATTTGAGAAGTCGGATTTGTCAAGAATCTTGCGATTTTTGGCGTTCTTCTTCCAAAATAATTTTTTCATCTCTAAGCATTCCTATCTCTAACTCAACCCTATTTAACTTTCCAATAGTGTCTTTTTTAGTCTTTTTGAGAGCTTTCAATTTTTTTAGTAATTCTAAGTTTATTTCAAACAAATCATCAAAAGAAATTTCAAAGTTTACATCATTGTTTGTGGCGATGAAGTATATATTGGCTTGATCCGAATCGCTCTCACTATTCGATAAAGAAGACGAGTCTGAACCATCCCATGTTACTAGAATAGCTTGCTATTTCTTTCTAAATCACTTGTCATTCTTACTTATAAAACTTTGCCTTTCCTATTATAGATTCAGGCAATCCTTCTTGATGCGGCCAGCTCTATTGCATTCATAACATTTTAGAGAGGATGAATTGTTGTTGCTAAAATGCTTGATTTTACCATATTTCAAAAACTTTTTTAAAGTTTTTGGCAAGAAATACAAAATCATCTTCTCCAATGTCCGAATCATCTGCGTCTTGGAAGGCAATAGTCTTTCGTCCTTGAGTTGAGTTCTTTTGGCCTACAAATTAACTTCATAGGACATTAAATTACCAATTAACTCTTCCGGCTTAAGTTTTTAAATATCGTTGGCCTCTTCAATGGCCAATATCTTCCATTCCATTCATTTGTCAAAGAGTTAAGATTTTTTGATATTATATCAAATTCCTAAAAAATTTCTCTTATGGCCATTAGTGCATGAGTGATGACTTGAAACCTAGAATACATGTGAACGATAGTTTTTTTCAGTTTCATTCTAATGTTTTGAAATTGATTCCTTAGCGTTGAAATTTTTCTTTGCTTAATTTTATTAGTACCTTCATGTGTGACTTGTAAAGTGCACCATATAACATAGGTGGTATTGCAACTAACTCTATTAAATTCATGTTTTTTCTACTTTAGCTTTTACATTGTTTGGC
Source organism: Allium fistulosum (assembly GCA_030737815.1). NCBI lineage: Eukaryota > Viridiplantae > Streptophyta > Magnoliopsida > Asparagales > Amaryllidaceae > Allium > Allium fistulosum. Next base: position 589,755,609 of record CM060905.1, on the reverse strand, counting down.
ATCAATTTTTTGTGTGTTAGATCATGTGGAATACTCAATGAAAGGTATGACATATTCAGCTTGTTTAGCATTTCATATTTCATACCCATTTCCTTGCATATATATCCTCGGTCTAGTTGACTAGTAAGCACAGTTAGAACCACTGAATATTGGTGGTCGTGCGGTGGACCGACCTTCAGCAAATGCGGCGATTGTGTTATCAGTACTACTTCTCAAATATCACAAACTTTGTGACGATTTAATGAAAGTCTGTTCTCATACCAAATGAAATTCTATAGGATCCTAAGTAATAGGAATAAATCTAGCTTAAGATAACTAATCTAAATATGTAGATAAATAAGTAAAGTAAAGATACGATCACACCAGAATTTTATACTTATTTAGACCTCCCATCTTACGTCTAGTCCCAAAGCTCTCCTTAGGAATTTCACCATCCAGCAACCCTCACTTCGCCCAAAAGAATAGGTTTACAATTGCCTGAGCAGCCAAACTAGACTTCTTAAAACTCTAAGAAAAGTCTTTGCTTATGAAGTTCAAAGTGTTGTTCACAACACAAATAAGTCAAGTTCAAGTGCACCCTTTCTATAATCTCTCTTGATGATGTATAGTTGAATGTGTAAGTGTATAAGAAGTATAGAAATCTTTCGAAAGCTTTTTAGATTGTATAGAAATCAAGAATTGAAAGTACAAGGATAAGAATAGCAAGTTGTGTTTGAAAACTCAAAAGAAAACTGTATTTATAGTGTTGAAATGCTGCAATGAAAATTTGTAATCATTAGTAAAAGATATAGCCATTAAAAAATTGCAACCTTTGATAGGAAGAAGACTCTTCATTCAAATTTTTTATTGTTACAACCGACTAGACGTTTGAATTTTGATTCAAACGTCTGAATCGTTGCAAATTTAAAAGCCGCTTCTCTGTTTTGAAAACTGCTTGTTTTTAAATGTCTGAATGCTGTAATCAGATGTCGGTTTGAATTATTCAAACGTTTGAATAGTCGGTAAAAACAAGTTATAAAGATCGGACATATTCAAACATATGAGCCTTTTATTCAAACGTTTGAATATTCTGTCAGACATCTGAAAATTTGTTTTAGACATCTTAATTCAATATTTTTACAACCCAAGAACATGCAATCTGGAAAGCATATAATTCAGACGTCTGAAAATGTTGGCCAGAAGTTTGATAATTGGTAAGTCCAATTTTTTTTCAAAACTTTTTCCAAGTACAAGATCAAATATTTAAACTATTTTTCTAAGTAAAATAAGTTATAAATTATTTGTGTGTGTGAAACATCATCAAGGAGATTTTACAATATTAAAACATCCAAGACTTACAAAAGATGACGAATTGAACACATTCTTCTTGAATTCTTTGATTCGTCAATCATTTTGCATCTTGCCTCTAGGAATATATATATATATATATATATTTGTATTGTTTTAATCGATCAAAACATAGAAAAGCAAGATCTAGGACTTGCTGGCACAAAAAAGTAGTGGTCATGATTCCCGCAACCTTACCCTGCAAACTGAGAAATAAAGCCAACTGGTTATAAGCCTGAAGATGGTGGTAAAAACTAAGCAGAGTGAGTACCTGCCTTGACAATTTAAACGTTGTCCTGATAAAGATTAGGTTATGCTCAAGGAATCCCAGGTTGTAGCGTAAAATAAATAGTCTAGCCAGGATACCAAAGCCTTTAGGGGAAAGTTGTGTAGGGGCCATATGGTGACCATTCAAGAACCGGATAAGATAAGGTGAAGAGGAAGTGTCATCCCACTTCGCATATACAGGAACGACTAAGTGAAGTAGCCATCAAGGGTAAAAAGGGCCTGTACGCATCCATTGGGCATGTGGGCTCGATCCTTGATGCTTTGTATTGAGCTATAGAGTTGACCAAGTCAAATCTGTGTTCCTTGACCATTAATGGGACAACTACAAAAATTTGCCTGTTGGTGGATGCATCGTCAGCGGACTTCTGACCTTTAATCGTTTGTAAATTATTAAGCAACCAAGTTACCGAACTGCCTTAGCTAAGGAATAGGTTAAACTAGACTTGAAGGCAAGCTTTCCCCCCATTGCAAGCATGATCGACCCTGACTCCAACGCATCCCGCAGAGACCTCTTGTGAGCACAAGGTCGACTGGTGTACCACAATCCCCATCTAAAACACATTACTATCCTAAATAGGTTGTGTGCCTGTGTCACCTTATCTCATTATGGTCTCAAACTATCTCATTATCATTACTATCTCATTACTATCCAATGCAAGAAACGATATGGACCATCAAGGTTAAATTGATTATCTCGTTAAATCAACCGCCATCTCGTTGAACCATCTTTGAGTCATCTTGGAGACCAAATCGCCGCATACAGTATGAAGATGACATGCATTGATATCACTAAATGCATGAATGACAAGTCTGCCTCTACCGATAGAAGAAAATTTAGGGGACAAATTGTTGCTTATATTTCTCGTAGAATAATACATGCTGGCCTGCACATTTCACTACGATCTCATTTCACTCGTAGAGCCACGACCTCACCACGGCCGGTTCATTATCTTCATAAATGCTTATGCCAACCGCATAGCACAAGGCTGCCCTAATGACCAAAAAGTTCTAGATAGTTGCCTTACTAGTCGAAATTTCTAACGTTGTCCAAACATTGCTCTTTACAGAGGAGTTTCCCATCCAGGCGTATCCGCCTTGCAAGCACTCCCATTCCAATTATCCTCTCTGAACCCCTAAGTAATCACCGCCCCGCAACCTATCTAAGTGCCTGGACGCTCTGTATCCCTTGTTTTGTCTCAACTCTGCAAGCCTCTACCAAAAGTGCCTGACCCTACCTACAAAACGAAGCAATGATTTTGCACTAGTCACTAAAAAGATTGGCATATACAACACCATTATATGAAAAAAGCAGTACTGTATAACAACTACTCCACATTCTTCACCGTTCATGTAGCAACTAAAACATCCCATACCCCTTAATATACCCAAAAAGGGCACACCAAAGGATGTGGTGCGTTATAGGTATAGCTAAAGCATCACAGAGACTAAGATTCACAAGAAAAATAAGTAAAAACAGCAGAAACATTTAAATAATACTTGTCATTCAAAATTAAACTTCATTTCGAAATAAATCATAAAAACCTAACATGTCTCAAAAACTCAAAATATCTCATGTCTCATGAAAAATACATCTTATTCTTACATAATCAGAGTGCAAAAGTAACAATAATAATCATAATCTCTCTCACAGTACCAATCCATCATAAGCCAAATGAAAAGGATGAAAAGTAGAAGAATACATCTGAAACGAGAAAACTTCGGGAATGAATCTCCAAGCAACCTGAATCAACTCAACTCTGCTAGCCTATTGAGGGGAAAGGGGAAATAGAGGACTGGGTCAGACAATAAGTCTGGTGAGTAAAAGTAATTACTAGCATTTCTAAGCAAGATAAAGATAATAGACTAAGCAACAGTTCTAGTTTAAAAGGAAATATAGGAAAGATAAAACTCGGATAAAATACTGTTTCTGATTCTGTTTGACTGTTTGCTTCGATTGTTTGCCCTTTTCTTTAAACTGCTGTGATTAGGCTGAAACCCTAATCCTACCTCAATTGTTATCTTGATTAGGATGAAATCTTAATTCTACCCTTTGATCGGCCTTCTATCTCTGTTGTGCCACTATGAACCAATCCTATTGCTCACAACAAAAGACACCTCTTAGCGCTTGGAACGCAGTAGCGAATTATTTACCCTAATCGATGCCGCACGCTCGGTCATCGCCGGTACACACTAACTGTCTCCCCTTGTTATGACATCTTATTTACCCTAATCAGCATAAGCATGCCCCGCCTCACCTAACTGTTGTAAGACCATTAGTCCTAAACCTAAAAGGGAATGCTGCCCAGCCTCACCTAACTGTTGTGAGATCATCAATCCGAGTCCTGAAAGGGAATGCTGCCGGTACTGGTCCTAACAAACAAATTCTAGTTTGCCAAATCCCCAGACTTGAGTCTCTATCTATTGGCCACTTATTTACCCTAATCAGCATAAGCGTGTCCCAGCCTCACCTAACTATTGTGAGACCATCAGTTTTTGACTAAAAGGGAATGCTACCGGTACGGGCCCTACTTCTCTGTTTGCTTATAAACTTAATTCAAGATCGAAGTTTTAAAATTAGCTTCTTCTATTATCTCTACTATATTTGCTTATTAACTTAATGCAAGATCTAAGTTTTAAAATAAGCCTCTTTTGTCATTTCTGCTATATTTTCTTATTAACTTAATCCAAAATCTAAGTTTTAAAATAAGTCTTTTCTGTTATTTCTGGTATATTTTCTTATTAACTTAATCCAAGGTCTAAGTTATAAAATAAGCCTCTTCTGTTACTCTTCTATTCTTTTTTCCTTTTCTTTTTTAGTTATAATCACTTGTTATAATCATGCTTGCAAATATCTCAAATTTGCCTATTTCAGTCTATCTCCATCTTATTACAGTTCTTCTTATTTTACATGTGATTTCTGTAAATTTAGTGTTTTTCTATTTTAATCCATATTTGCGAATTTTTCTTCTTTTTAATATTTTATTCGCGTAAAAAGGAATAAAAAGAAACAAACATTTATAGGTTAAATTCCAACTTAAAACAGATGTAAATAAATGTAAATAACCCTGAATAACTATAAATAACTGAATAAAATAATTGAATAAAAATAGCTGAATAAAATAGACTGAAAAGAACTTCAGAAATTTAATTAAAAGCTAACTGTAAATAACTTATATAAAAACTGTAGAAAAACTACAACTATTGAGAACCTTATGATTTTAAATTACTTAAAAATCTAAAATAATTACAAAACACACACTTATGATATTTAGCTCTAATAATTGGCCTTCCTAGATCCACTTATAGGGCATAGAATATTTTTATCAAAAAGATCTTTTCCCTAGAAAAAAATTCTATTTAGGGTTCAGCCTCAGGCAATGAAGCCAATTGAGAGAAAATATGAATTAGAAAAATAGCTAGGCCTAGGGTTCTATTTATAGTGTGACATAGGGATCTCAGACCATTGGATTTGAAGATTAAATCTGGTGCAACCATGTCATAGGCTCTCTAGGAACCGTCGGATGGAAGCATGAACGCGCAGGATTTGTGAAAAATCAAGTTATGATGTGTACGCTTCGATCTGGACGAATCTACGTTCATTAACTAAGGTGGGTTGACCAAGCTTCTACAGGGGTTGACCCTAAGGTCGACCTATGTATAATGGGGGTTGACCCTAAGGTCGACCTGACCATTGGCATGGGTCGACCCATGCCTTGCAATTTTTTTTGTTTTAGTTAATTTCTTGTTTCTCTCGTATCTTCTCCATACTGGCTCGGATTTCGACAAGTTATATATGGAAATTGACCAGAAAATTACCACGGACACAATGGTGCAACTCCCATTGCTAAATTCTGATAATTTCACAAACTTATTTTATTATTTAATTAATTTATTAATTAATTATTATAGCTCAAATTTTGGGTTGTTACATTCTACCCTCCTTAAGGGATTTCGTCCCCGAAATCTCCAAGGATAGAAGAATGAAATAAATAATTTCATCCAAATTCTACAACCACATATTCAATCATCATCCATTACATCCATTGTCCTTAAGCTTTCTAATGTAATTTATGTTATATGCAATAATGTAGTGTCAATGTCCCTAACTAATGCAAAAGATTAGGCGGTCTACTAATTCAGTCGACCTCCTTTTTATGCAATCATGTCCATGCCATGTATCCAAATGAATGCATGTTTCCTAATGATAACTAATAGTTCTATATGTGTGCTACAATCATCATCCAAATGCAACACTCATATGATAATCACTCATTATAGCAACCATGAAATAAAATAAAAATCCAAGTGCACACACATCCATATGCATATGCCTTAGTGACCTAGTTAGGCTGATCCCTAAGAGATAATAGTGCCTGTGCATATGCGTCCATTAGCATCCACTAGCAAACACTTGCAACCACTAGCGTCCATCATACATAACATGTTCTAATAACATGTTTACATTTTTTCCTACCATCCGTAGGTTAAATCCTAAGATCTACCCTCCCAAAGGATACCAAAGGAAAGAACCTATTCAAAAATAAAGATGGAAATAGGAAATTCAAGACGTACTATCGAAGAGATGCAGATAAGAGGTACGTATTTTCTCTTCAGCCTCTCTAGTAGCATCTTCAACACTATCTCCCCACTGCACCTTGACCAATGAGACTTCCTTATTTCCAAGCTTCTTGATATCACGTCCAATGATCTTTGTAGGAATGCGACGAACCGATGCTTCTCTCTCCACTTCCACTTCCTCAAGTAGGCTAGGTTCCACTACCTCTGCTGAATCATGTAAGAACTTTCTCAAGTGTGAAACATGAAAAACATCATGAACTCCCGCGAGCCTCTCCGGTAGCTTTAACCGATACGCCATCTTCCCTACCCTTTCCACAATGGGGAACGGTCCTACGAATCTGGGAGCAAGTTTCCCACTTGATCCAAACCTCACTACCTTTCTTAGCGAAGATACCTTAATGTAAACGAAGTCTCCTACCTCAAACTCAATATCCCTTCTCCGCTTATCTGCCTAGGATTTCTGTCTATCTTGGGCCGTCTTCATTCTTCTTCTAATCAAATCAATTTTCTAAAGTCTCTCTAACCATGTCGGGACCAAGTAGAAACCTTTCTGTAGACTCCAACCAACACAAAGGCGAATTGCAAGGTATTCCATAAAGGGCTTTAAAATGTGCCATCCCGATGCTAGTCTGAAAACTATTGTTATATGCGAACTCCACTAAAGGAAGGTGCTCCTCCCAAGTTCCTCCAAAATCAAGAATGCATATACTCAATAAGTCCTCAAGAACTCTATTAACTCTCTCCGTTTGGCCATCCTTCTGAGGATGATAGGCCATACTCAATCTAAGATGTGAACCTAAAGCTTCTTGCAAGCTCCTCCAAAACTCGCTAGCAAAGATAGGGTCTCAGTCGCTCACTATACTAGAGGGAACTCCATGAAGTCAGACTATCTCACGAACATATATGGATGCCAAATAAGATGTTGTCCTCTTAATCTTGACCGGAATGAAGTGGACGCTCTTAGTCAAAGGATCTACAATCATCCAAATAGCGGTATTCCCCTTCCTAGATCGGGGTAAACCATCTATGAAATCCATCGAAAAACTATCCCACTTTCATTCGGGTACATCCAATGGTTGAAGCAATCCGTCAGGCTTCTGCTGCTCTGCCTTAACTCTTTGGCACACAAAACTCTGCTACATCGTTCTTCATGCCACTCCAATAAAACACTCTCTTCATGTCCCTAAACATCTTATCACTGCCCGGATAAATAGTCATCCGAGAATGGTGTGCCTCTGCTAGAACTGCACTCATCAAATCACCAGTGCGGGGGATACAAAGTCTTCCATCTTTCCTTAGCCACCCTTTACTATCAATGGAATAGCGTTGGAGATGTCTAGAGACCTCTCCTCTGCTAATCTTATCCAGAATATCCACAAGCTCTGAATCCTCTCGCTGCCTTGAGTCAATTTGATCTATTAGGGTAGGCTTAACCTCAAATGCTAAAATCTCTGATAAACTTCCTATAATAACCAGCTAAACCTAGGAAGCCTCTAACTTCGGCAGCGTTCTTGGGGGCCTTCCAAACCATCGCTGCTACTATCTTAGCGGGATCCACAGCTAAACCCTCTCTTGAGACTACATGCCCCAAGAAACGCACCTCCTTACGCCAAAAGTGACACTTCGAGAACTTTGCTTTCAACTGATGAACACGAAGTGTATGAAGAACCTCCTCAAGATGAATGGTATTCTCTTCCTTACTCTTGGAAAACACCAGAATGTCATCCACAAATACTACAACGAACTTATTTAGGACATCTCGAAAAAACACGGCTCATAAAATCTAAAAAATAGGCTAGGGCATTGGTCAGCCCAAACGGCATAACCAACCACTCAAAGAGTCCATCGGGTGTCCTAAATGCTGTCTTATCGATGCTATCGTCAGCGACCCTAAGCTGATGAAATCCAGTGGCTAAGTCAAGCTGAGAGAATACTAAAGAGCCAACCAGCTGATCGAAAAGATAATCTATCCTAGGAAGTGGGTAATGGTTCTTCTTTGTGAGCTTATTTAACTCTCTATAGACTATGCAAAGTCGAAGGGAACCATCCGCCTTTGTAGCGAAGACGATTGGCGCTACCCACTCAGATATGCTCCATCTGATGAAGCCTTTCTCCAATAACTCACCAATCTTCTTACTTAACTCCTTCCTCTCCTTAAGAGCCATATGTCTCACGGGAAATGCCACTGGCTTAGTATTGTCATTCAAATAGATCCTAAAGTCGATCTCTCTCTTATGGGTTGTCCCTTATTCTGCTCAAAAACGTCTGGGAAATCTCTAACAACTGGAACTGAATCTAACTCTCCTAGTGATGAATCAAGGGAATAAAGGAAGCTCAACATGATTGACCCTTATAGGTCACAAAAACCTCGAGAGTCCATCCCCTATATGTCTCTAGTCTAACGACTCTCCTCTCGCAGTCCAATATCGCACCATAAGTGGATAACAGTCCATCCCCAAAATCATCCCATATCCCAAAAATCCCAGTACATAGGCGTCACAATCAAACTCTACGCCTAATATAAAAATTTTCAAACCCATACAAATCATGGATAAATGTGTCAATCCTTCTATGGGGTTTGAAACAACTATAGGGTCTACTACTATAGAAATATCTAAGTGCAAACAATCAACCAAGGAACTAGAAATAAAAGAATGCGATGCTCCGGAGTCAAAAATAGTTCGAATAGGAAAATCTGAAAAAGAGATCAAAACTTCAAAAGAGACTTTCCTACCTCGATCCGGTCCACTACTAGAAGGTGTTGCATCCAAAGCCTGTACTTGCGCTGTAGGTGCCTGCTCTCTGCCCCGTCTTTTGAGGACAAGCTCTACTTAGGTGTCCAGGCTGCCTACAGTTGTAAAACCTCCCCTTCATCGTGTCCTTCTTACAGTCCTTTGTGAAATGCCCAACCAATCCACAACTATGAAATTTCTCGCCTTTCTTGATCTGTCCCTTTTGAGGTCCTCCTCCTTTCTTCTTGTCCTTCTTATTCATCCACCACTGTTTCTTAGAGTTTTCTGATTTAGGAACCTCTTTTTTCTTAGCTACATCTAACATGAGAGCCATATCCATAAGTGACTCATTCGTCGCTCCCATAGGTACATATGTCAATGCCAACCCTTGGAGGGGCTGATTCAAACCCTTAGCAAACTTGGTGGCCTTCTTATGCGGTGTATTAACAAGCTCTATCCCAAACCGCGATAACTCATTAAACTGATTTATATACTCTTTCACTGAAAGACTCCCTTGCTTCAGACTAATGAACTTCTCTAACTGCATGCTTTACTCGGCTTGCGACAAGAATTTTCTCTCAAACTTTTCGAGAAATCCAAACCAACCTATGTCTCTACCTTCCATCTCTACAATCTCCCACCAGTAAGAAGCCTCTCCCTTCTGTTGCCAAGATGCAAGCTGAACTCTCTATCGGTCCTCCAATCCTAACAGCCTAAATATCTGCTCTGTATTCCTCAACCAAGCTCGAGCCTCTACGAAATCCTTCGTGCTAGAAAATTTAGGCTTGAAAGAATCGAAAGAAGGTTGAACTGGACATTGAGGGGATTTTTATAAAAAATCTTTTATACTTGAAAACTATTTCTATAATAAGACTTTCTTTCTGAAAAATACTTTTAGTTTGAAGATATGTTACCTTTGAAAAATACTTTACTTTTAAAACAAGTTTATAGGAATATTGTAACCTTAGGCTCTGATACCAAGTGAAACACCCCACACCCTGTAATATACCCAAAAAGGGCACACCAAAGGATATGGTGTGTTATAAGTATAGCTAAAGCATCACAGAGACTAAGATTCACAAGACAAATAAGTAAAAACAGCGGAAACATTTAAATAATACTTGTCATTCAAAATTAAACTTCATTTCGAAATAAATCATAAAAACATGACATGTCTCAAAAACTCAAAATATCTCGTGTCTCATGAAAAATATATCTTAGTCTTACATAGAGTGCAAAAGTAACAATAATAATCATAATCCCTTTCACAAGTACCAATCCATCATAATCCAAATGAAAAGGATGAAAAATAAAAGAATACATCTGAAACGAGAAAACTCCGGGAATGAATCTCCAAGCAACCTGAATCAACTCAACTCTACTGGACTATTGTGGGGGAAAAGCGGAAATAGAGGAGTGGGTAAGAAAATAAGTCTAGTGAGTGAAAGTAATTACTAGCATTTCTAAGCAAGATAAAGATAATAGACTAAGCAATAGTTCTAGTTTAAAAGGAAATAAAGGAAAGATAAAACTCGAATAAAATATTGTTTCTGGTTCTGTTTGACTGTTTGCTTTGATTATTTGATCGTTTTCCCTTTTCTTTAAACTGCTGTGATTAGGTTGAAACCCTAATCCTATCTCAACTGTTATCATGATTAGGCTGAAATCCTAATTCTACCATTTGATCGGCCTTCTATCTCTGTTGTGACACTGTGAACCAATCCAGTTGGTCACAACAAAAGACATCTCTTAGCGCTTGGAACGCAGTAGCGAATTATTTACCCTAATCGATGCCGCACGCTCGGTCATTGCCGGTACACACTAACTATCGCCCCCTGTTGTGACCTCTTATTTACCCTAATCAGCATAAGCATGCCCAGCCTCACCTAACTGTTGTGAGACAATCAGTTCTAGACCTGGAAGGGAATGCTGCCCAGCCTCACCTAACTGTTGTGAGACCAACAGTCCTAGTCCTGAAAGGGAATGCTGCTGGTACTGGTCCTAACAAACAAATTCTAGTTTGCGCCCCTTGCCCAAATCCCTAGATTTGAGTCTCTATCTATTGGCCACTTATTTACCCTAATCAGCATAAGCATGTCCCAGCCTCACCTAACTATTGTGAGACCATCAATTCCTCACTGAAGGAGAATGATGTCGGTACGGGCCCTACTTCTATGTTTGCTTATTAACTTAATTCAAGATCTAAGTTTTAAAATAAGCCTCTTCTGTTATCTCCGTTATATTTGCTTATTAACTTAATCCAAGATCTAAGTTTTAAAATAAGCCTCTTTTGTCATTTCTGCTATATTTGCTTATTAACTTAATCCAAGGTCTAAGTTTTAAAATAAGCCTCTTCTGTTATTTATGCTATATTTTCTTATTAACTTAATTCAAGGTCTAAGTTATAAAATAAGCCTCTTCTATTACTCTTCTATTTTTTTATTTTTAGTTATAATCACTTGTTATAATCATGCTTGCAAATATCTCAAATTTGCCTATTTCGGTCTATCTCCATCTTATTACATTATTCTTATTTTACATCTTATTTCTAGAAATTTAGTGGTTTTCCGCCTTGCCAAAAAATTTAGTGGTTTTCTATTTTAATCCATATTTGTGAATTCTTCTTCTTTTTAATATTTTATTCGCGTAAAAAGGAATAAAAAGAAACAAACATTTAAGGCTAAATTCCAACTTAAAACAGATGTAAAAAAATTCAAATAACTGTGAATAACTATAAATAACTGAATAAAATAACTGAATAAAAATAGCTGAATAAAATAGACTGAAAATAACTTCTGAAATTTACTTAAAAGTTAACTGTAAATAACTTATATGAAAACTATCTCAAAATTGTAGAAAAACTACAACTATTGAGATCCCTATAGTTTTAAATTACTTAAAAATATAAAATAATTACAAAACACTCACCTATGGTCCTTAGCTCTAATCCTTGGCCTTCCCGGATCCACTTCTAAGGCGTAGAGTGTTTTTATCAAAAAGATCTTCTCCCTATAAAAATTTTCTATTTAGGGTTCAGCCTCAGGCAATGAACCCAATTGTGAGAAAATCTGAATGAGAAAAATAGCTAGGCCTAAGGTTCTATTTACAGTGTGACATAGGAATCTCAGACCATTGGATTTGAAGATTAAATCTAGTGCAACCATGTCATAGGCTCTCTAGGAACCGCCGGATGGAAGAATGAACGCACAAGATTTGAGAAAAATCAGGTTATGACGTGTACGCTTCAATCTGGACGAATCTACGTTCATTAACTAAGGCATGTCGACCAAGCTTCTATGGGGGTCGACCCTAATGTCAACCTATGTATAATGAGGGTTGACCCTACGGTCGACCAGACCATTGGCATGGGTCGACCCATGCCTTGCAAATTTTTTTTTCATTTTAGTTGATTTCTTGTTTCTCTCATATCTTCTTCATACTAACTTGGATTTCGATAAGTTATATATGGAAATTGGCCAGAAAATTACCATGGACACAATGGTGCAACTCCCATGGCTCAATTCTAATAATTTCACAAACTTATTTTATTATTTAATTAATTCGTTAATTAATTATTATAGCTTAAATTTTGGGTTGTTACAACAACGACGCTACTTTTCAAAAACACCTTATCCCTATGTTGCGATAACTGACACTCGCCAAACTACAATATAATGCTATTTGATAAAAGTAAAGCAGAATAATTTGAAGATTTCTCGCTAATTTTAGAAGTTATCTCTAGTCTTATTAATTCTTTCCAAGTGGATATTTTATTTTTAAAATCCTATAATTTATCACTTTACAATTATTCTACTAAACTTTTCACACTATTTTACATTCAAATACCAAATTTTAAAAGAATCTACAATTATTTAAACTTCCAAAATTTTACATTATAGTCCACACATTTAAATTAATTACATAATCCAAAATTTAAACTAATTGATAAACTTAGTCGACTAACATTTACTAATAAATCCTAAAAGGTGAAATTTTCAATATGTGTACTATAGGTGCATCAATAAATTGGTAAAATAAATTCTTTTAGATGCAGATATATATAAATTTCATTCGATAAACTATATACATTAATGACTTTAACAAATTTACTTTATAAATTATTTGTTAAATGAAGATACTTATTCACTCATACATATAAAGAATATATCACATAACATAAATTATTTACACATATGGTATTAACAATTTTAGTTTATAATTTTTTTAAATTAGGACATTAGTTTTTACAGAGATGTATTGTTAATGAGTATTGAACCATCAACCTTATATCTGAGTGTCGCAAGTCATTTTAGTTTATGATTAATATATCATAATAATATATTGCGTAATAAAATATATTTTTCGCAATAATTAATGGAAAATTCTATTTGGACACAAAATGTGCACACAAAATGAGACACAAGAGATCTCGACCATTAGATTTTTCCCTGAATTTCACCATCCATGTAAAGACAAAAGATCCAATGATATATATTCGTTGTGTCCAATTTTGTGTTTGATTTTGTGTCCCAATAGCCGCTTCTTTAATTAAAATATAAATACTATTGTTTAACAATATTACCATGTGCAACACGGGTTACACACCAGTATATTTTGATAGCAACAACAAACGACTTAACGGATTTTCCACGTAAATTATCATAGTAGGTTGGTTTGATTATAAAAGAAGTGCAAAACACTATTTCTTGGACAGCAGTAAAAAATTTCATGTTCCCCCTCTCCCAACTTAATTCTAAAGTAAACCCCAATCCCAAATTTCGTTTCATTTATCTACCATCAGAGAAAAACCTAAACAAAATTTCCTATTCGATACGAGTACAAACCCTAAATAATCTTTCCCATTCAATTTTCTAGGGGTTGAAAGATCGTCAAAGTAGCAAAATACTTGAATTTTTCTTACTTTTGCATGCCTCATAACTCGGCTCAACACCTTCACTTTCCCATACGGTAGTCCCTCCGCAATTACAAATTATGGAGAAAATAAGATCGCGAACCTGATTTGTGGTAGTTTTGTATGTGACTGTCTATTTATATTTTTGTAAATAAAGTTGTGATTAGTTTCGTTCTTTTGATGTATTATGTCGTCCTACTTTGTAAGCATGCTAATTGTATAATTTTAGTGATAAGAACCTAGATTGCAACATTGAAAAGTTTGAAGAAATAATCAATGCTATTAATTTGTAAATTAGGACCTTCTAGAATATGGGTCTGTCTATTGCCACCCCAACGTTTGTTTTCCCACCCTAACAACATAAAAAAATAATTCCTGCTCCAGTTTTTCCTTTCCCCACCCCATTTATTTTGAAACTGTCCTTGTCCTTTGCTATCTACGTTCTTTTCTTCCTACTTATTTTGTTTTACTGCTTTTATCTTTTTTTTTCCAACCTAAACCCTAGCAACATCAAAACCCACAATCTACGATGGAAAAGGGAAAGCAGCGAGGAGACGTGGAGAAAGAAGATCTAAGCAGCGCTATGGTAAAGGTTTCCAATTTAAAGTTCTTTTTCCTCATTTTGGTCGCACTTGATGGAAGCAGGCAAGGGAAAGCTCGTTTATACATATTAAATAACGTTGCTTCCGTTGATTAAAATATGTCAATGCCATGGGCTAGCGTGATTGAATTTAGTCAATGCCAGCGTCTATCGTTGGTCGATTCAATCAACGCCATGGTAGGTGATGTTGTTGAATTCAATCAACACCAACATATTTCCTTGCCCGCCTATTTTCTTGCCTTTGTTTTCGAACTTCTCTTAGTTGTTTTGAATCAATGGGCTTCACATATAATGTTATTTCTTCCATCCATGACTGAAAAATACATACACAATGGTGTGTACATTTTATTGACGAAGCATAGACACTAGATAGTATCTATGTTAATGCAACTACCCATTGCATATTAAATATGTACCATCTCAATAAATCCCACACTGACTATGTTAACAGTATTTTGTGTTTTCTTTTAAAGAATTTTTTTTTGACGGGACAAGCCGGTTTTAGTGTGGGTCGGCCACTTTTATTACCAACTAATCAATAGTTAATACAAAAGCAAGGAAGAATGCCTCGACTACTAATAAAAGGATAATAAAAAACAGGAGCTAGACAGAATGTGCCTACACTACTAAGATAACCTATGGCTAGTCCTCCTCAAAAGAGGAGGAACCACTACCATCACCCTAAGAGATAGGGCCTAACACAAGCAGATGGTCGGAGAAAAGAGACGCAAGATTCGAAAAATAATCAGAGTAAACCAAGCAATAGAAAATTTTCCTATCACAACTATCATCAACAAGAATAGCCTTATTCAAATCACCAAGGGAACCATCAATATAAAGTACAAGGCCATCCCCATCAACAGAGTAATAAAGACGCCTAGATTCACCTTCAACTTCACTAACAAACATAAAGAATTCCTTTCAAACTGGGTCATGTCTCATCATAGATGGCTCATGTACCCACGCTCTCTCAAAGGAATTCCATCCAATAACAGAAGGACCAACGGCACTAGATGACACAAGATCAACAATAATATCAGAGTGAGAAATCATAGGGGATACAAAACCTTCAACGAGAGGGGAGGCAGGATGGGATACTATCAGAAGAAAAACAGAAGCGGTTGCAAAAAATGGAACTGTAGCAGGGTAGGGCACCGACTTAAGAACCCACTTCATGACAGGAGGTCGTAGAAGCGAGATCCTATCAGAAAGCGGAATAGGAGCAGACTCTGGCAGAACAGAACAGGCTTCCAAGAGGTGAAAGAAGGAGTGACAAGACGTACAAATATTTTGTCTCCAACTGTATTGAACATCAAAAAAAGAGACATGCCCCTTACTAATACGCACAGGAATTGTTGGGCGAATTCTCACCACCGGACCAGAATAACTGAACCAGCCACCCTCCAAATTAAAGCAAACCAAAGCTCCACCAGACCACTTCCAAGCAACACCGAACCAGGGTGTCTACCGAACCAACTTGCCTCCTACCTTGTTACCAAACCAACTCCAACCGCCGAACCAACTCTTCGCCGAACCAACCTCCCCTACCGAACCAAACTCTTCGCTGAATCAACTCTTCGCCGAACCAACCTCCCCTACCGAACCAAACTCTTCGCCGAACCAACCTCACCGCCGAACCAACCTCACTACCGGTCCAAACCCCACTTCCATGCATAGCCGAACCAGAGTGCTACCGAACCAAGACGTGCCAGGCCAGATCGCGTCAGCCCAGGCCCACCGGCAGCTATGCACGTCCAAGACCCCTACCCCCAGCCTCACTCTATAAATAGAGGGGCAGGGGTACAAAATGGGGGACAAGTTTGAGAGCTCAAGCACGGAGAGAACTTTCAAACAACTTTCTTTTACTTGTATCAAAGCTTTGTACTTGTAATCAAAAGAAGAGAAGAGAAATAACATATAAAGTGGACGTAGGCACATTCTGGCTGAACCACTATAAATCTGTGTGTCTTTTTACAGTTTAGCCCCTGCTTTTCATATATTTGCATAAATCACCCAAATCACTAAGAACAACATAAGATCTACTAAATCATACAACTTTGAGGTGTTTGTCCATTTTTTGTGCAAACATTTTTGGTGCTTTCACTGAGAACTAGAAGCTCGAAGCTTCAGCTTCATCCACTTAATATCTTTCCTAACAGCATCATTCACCGCTTGGAAAACATGCCTCCCAAGTAGAAAAAAGATGTTAACAAAGGAAAAAACATCGCATCCAGCAGTCTTCCAGACCCAGTGGTCACAGACCAGGTGAATCGTCCCCTTCCAACAACAGTGCCAGATGAAGGTCAGGCAAATCTGACCACCCCTGCCGCAGAACAGCCTGCATCAATCACTAGGGCAGACCTAGATAGGGTTATGGCGGAAGTGACTAACCGCTTCACATCCCAACAAGAAGCTTTGGTGGACCATCTCATGTCACGCTTAAGGGATGCTGAAGAATCCAACCGCAACACTGAATCATGGGGAGAATCCCAGTTCGGAGGGTCTCGGAGACAGCAAAGATCTTCCTTCTTCGAAGGAGCTAACAACAGAAGCAGCCATGGTAGGAGCCGAGACCGAGCACAGCCCGAAGTTAGGCCTGAGGAAACGCTTGGAACCGAACCCAATGGGGGAGGTACCAGGCGAAGGTCAACTGTGGCTGAGCCTGTCATACTACCTAACCACGGAAACGCCAGTGAACGGGGCCGAGCTAGAATCCAGCCCGAAGTTGGACCCGAGGAAGTGCTTAGATCAGAACCCAGCAGGGGAAGATCGAGGAAAGGGCCAGCTGTAGCTGATCCTAGCATGCTCCTAGAAGACCAAAGGCAACCACTGGAGAATATGAGGAATGGTGGACGATACCATCCCTACAGGTCATCTGGCCGGAATCAATCCCACCGAACGGAACCGAACTCGTTTCTATCTGCCCCAGATTCTGATGAAAGGATGGAGTGCTTGTTCAGAGAATGCGTCCAACGGGAGCAAAGGGACCGAGGGATAGGCGCTAGGGTAACCAGCCCTTTCGCCCGCAATATCGAGATTGCTATCACCCCCCGAGAATGGAAGATGCCAACAATGGAACCTTACAAAGGAACCTCCGACCCCGTTGTACACTTACAAAGATACACACAACATATGCTCATGAGTGGAGCAACAGAGGAGTACTGTGCAAATGCTTTCCACTATTCTTGGCAGATCTCGCTACCTCCTGGTTCTGTCATTTACCCCAGGGATCCATCAGCTCGTGGGAAATGTTGAAAGAAAAGTTTATCAGTCAGTTCCGCATTCATGTGGAACAACCTAAGGACGCTTATTCCTTATCCGGCATCAAACAGAAACCCGGAGAGAAACTGCAGCAATACCTAACCCGATTCAATGCCGCAGCGGCCGCAGTCCAAGATGCCGATGAGAAGCTTATCCTAATGGCCCTCTGTAGTGGTGTGCATCCGGACACTAAATTTGCTAGAAGGTTGACAAAAGAAAAACCAGCTACTTTACCCGATTTCTTCCATGAAGCCAGGAAATATATGAGGCTTGAGGATGCCGCCGTTGAGGGGCAATCAGGGCAACAAAATAAGGCAACTCACAGCCACGCGTCTGCTGTGGCAAGGGACGTTCGAAGAAATGATTCCAGAGACAACGCTGGGGGCAAGAAGGGAGAAAAGCGCCTATATCGGCCAGGACCAAGATTCGACACTTACACTCCTTTGAACGAATCCGTCGAAAACATCTTTCTTGCCACCCAAGGCGAAGTTAGGTACAAATGCCCACCATACAAGAAGGAATCAGATAACGCACAGAAGTCTGGAAAGTTCTGCCGCTTCCACGAATCTCATGGGCATGATACCAATGAGTGCCATCATCTCCGGGACTTGATTGAGGAACACATCAGAAGGAAGAAACTGGAACGCTATGTAAAAGGTCAGGACAGGACTCCAGCTCCTGCCAATGAGAACCCAAGGCTACCCTCACCGGAGATCGGTAGAGGAAACCGCAACACTAGCAGCTCTAGTCAAGAGAAGATAGTGGTCCATACCATCTCGAGAGGACCGCACATCGCTGACAGAAGCTGGAAAGAAATGGAAAGATATGGAAAGTCGCTTAGAGACAATAAAGACTGTGTCAATTCGGTTATAGAAGAGCGCCACCCGAAGCGGAAAGAAAGTGATGACATCACATTCGGTAAGCGTGACCTAGAAGGAAGGCAATACCCTCACATGGATCCCATGGTTATCTCTGCCCAGCTCGGCCCTACCGAGGTTTACCGAATCCTAGTAGACACTGGAAGCTCAGTAAACATCCTGTTCAAACATGCATTCGACAAAATGAAGCTATCAATGAAGGATGTATCTCCCTGCGATAAACCACTACACGGTTTCACTGGGGATGCAAAGATGCCCCTCGGGCAACTGGACCTCTTTGTTGAGATTGGAAGCCATCCCCGCTCCGTCGTACGGAAATAGACGTTTGTGCTAATAGAAAACCATTCGGCCTACAACACCTTCTTAGGAATGCCAGCCTTGTCTGACTTCCAAATTGTCCTAGCCCCATGGTGCCTGAAGATGAAATTTCCAACGGACAATGGAGTAGGGGAAGTAGAAGGAGACCAGGACGTTGCTCGAAACTGCTATGTGACTGAACTTCGCAACAACCATAGGAAGGATAAAGGAAAGGGTGTAGAGGTTGCCTCTGCACGAAAAATCTAGAAGCATAGCAACTAAAGAAAGCCCCTCCTCTTCGATATACCAGCGACCCTTTCAATGAATTAGACCCTAGGGACAAAGAGGAGGAGGCCACCGCCGAGCCTGCAGAGGCTATGGAGTTTGTATCTGTAGACAAGCACGACTCGAGTAGGCTATTGAAAATTGGGTCCCAACTAAAAGCAGAGTTGAAGGAGCAACTCATCGACTTTCTCCGCCACAACTTGGATGTATTCGCATGGTCACACGCTGACATGACCGGAATCTCCCCTGACGTAGCATGCCACGTACTAAACATTGATCCTACCAAGGCGCCCATAAAACAAAGAAAGAGAAGTATGGGGGCAGAGCGATCAGCAGCCCTCGATGAAGAAGTAAAGAATCTACTCGCCAATGACTTTATACGAGAAGCCATCTACCCGGAATGGATCGCTAACCCGGTGCTGGTAAAGAAGGCTAATGGGAAGTGGCGAACATGCATTGACTTTTCCAACCTAAACGACGCCTGCCCAAAGGATTGCTTCCCACTTCCCCGAATCAACCAACTTGTAGACAGCACAGCCGGGCACGAGCTCTTATCTTTTATGGACGCATACTCAGGATATAACCAAATTCCTATGCATGCTCCCGACCAAGACCACACTAGTTTCATCACCGACCGGGGTTTATACTGCTATAAGGTAATGCCTTTCAGACTTAAAAATGCAGGAGCCACCTACCAGCGCCTCGTCAACAAGGTGTTTGCAGCGCTAATAGGGCAAACTATGGAAGTATACGTGGATGACATGATGGTAAAGTCAAGGAAAGCCG
Source organism: Allium fistulosum (assembly GCA_030737815.1). Classification (NCBI taxonomy): domain Eukaryota; kingdom Viridiplantae; phylum Streptophyta; class Magnoliopsida; order Asparagales; family Amaryllidaceae; genus Allium; species Allium fistulosum. The sequence goes on along the minus strand of CM060905.1, from coordinate 589,735,665 downwards.
ACGATCACGTAAGCCACCTAGGCGAGATGTTTCAAGTACTTCGCCAGTATGGAATGAAGTTGAATCCTCTAAAATGCTCCTTCGGAGTATCATCAGGAAAGTTCTTAGGATTCATCGTCCATGCCAGAGGGATTGAAGCAAACCCTGAACAAGTCCGAGCGCTAAGGGATATCAAGGTACCTTCCACTCGAAAGGAAATGCAAAGCCTGAATGGAAAAGTGGCCGCCCTAAGCCGATTCATCTCCAAAGCAACGGACAAGTGCATCCCCTTCTTCGAAGCTCTAAAGAAAGACAAAGGAAAGTTCGAATGGACTGACGAATGCTTAACCGCTTTCCTTAAATTGATCAAACACCTCCAGAAACCGCCGGTACTCTCGACTCCAAGCGAAGGCGAAGGATTATACCTATACTTGCTGTGTCATCTCACGCCCTGAGCGCTGCGTTGGTAAGAGAAGACAACCGTACGCAGCGGTCAGTATACTTTGTAAGTAAGAAGTTTACGGGGGCAGAAGTCAGATATCCTAAACTTGAGAAGCTAGCATACTGTTTACTAATCACATCACGGAAACTGCGTCACTACTTCCAGTCCCATTCCATCAAAGTTCTGACCGACCAACCACTGAGGCAGGTACTACATCGTCCCGACACTTCTGGACGACTACTTAAATGGTGCATTGAACTAAGTCAGTATGATATCACCTATCACCCTCGCACCGCTATCAAGGGACAATCCATGGCCGATTTCATTGCAGAATTCACTACCAACGAAAGTAAGGAGCAATCGAAAATAGCAAAAGACATCAAGTGGAATCTCTTCGTGGATGGTGCGTCAAACGAACAAGGCTCGGGGGCAGGTGTGGTAATAATCACTCCTAGGGGAAATAAGCTGCACTATGCTATAAGGTTGGAGTTCGCTGCCACCAACAACGATGCAGAGTATGAAGCAATGATAGGTGGATTAGAACTTGCCTTGGAAATCGGAGTCAATTCTTTGTGTCTTCATAGCGATTCTCAACTTATTGTTAATCAAATACTAGGAGAATTCCAGGCTCGAGAAGAACGACTCATAGCATATTCAAAGAAGACCAAGTTACTTCTCAGTCGATTGGACCACTACTTAGTCAAACACATCCCTCGGGAAGAGAACGAAGAGGCCGACGAATTGGCGAAGCAAGCTAGCATGAGAGACGGTACTATTTCCGGAGCAGTAGCCATCTCAAAGCAACGGACCCCAAGTTTTGAGCAAGTGAATCTGATAGCTGCAACCGGAGAACCAGCTTGGATGACTCCCATCCGAGACTACTTACAAAGTGGCACGCTGCCCAACGGGCGTAACGAAGTCAAGAAAATCTTGAGGAAACTTCCAGCTACACAATACAAGAGGGCACCCTCTATCATCGCGGCTTCTCTAACCCCTTATTAAGGTGTGTCGCTGGAAGGGAAGCTAAGGAAATCTTATCCAACATCCATCAAGGAAGCTGCGGAGATCACACTGGAGGGCAGACTTTGGCGAAAAAGATACTCCGATATGGATGTTTCTGGCCCACCTTAAGCAAGGACGCTTTAGATTTCGTCAGAAGATGTGACAGATATCAGAAGTTTGCTAAGATTCTACGGCTACCAACAACTGATATTACTGAAATGACCAGCCCTTGGCCCTTCACAGTATGGAGAATTAACTTGATTGGCGAACTGCCAATGGGCCGAGGCGGGGCCAAATATGCTATAGTGGCAGTCGACTATTTCACCAAATGGGTGGAAGTAGAACCCCTGAATAAAGTATCTTCTGCAAAAGTTATTAATTTCTTGATCAAAAATGTTCTGTGCAGGTACGGAGTCCCATTCAAAATCATATCAGACAATGGACTTCAATTTGACAGCGAGGAATTCGCCAACTGGTGCCAAGAGCATGGAATTCACAAAAGCTTCTCATCCGTAGCGTATCCCCAGGCAAACGGACAAGTCGAAGCCGTCAACAAAATTCTGAAAACTCTAATCAAAAAGAAACTCGAAAAGTCAAAGGGCGCTTGGGTGGATGAACTCCCTACGGCACTGTGGGCTTATCGCACATCTTTCAGAACATCAACAGGGCATACTCCTTTCTCTTTGGCATACGGATCGGAGGCTATGCTCCTAGTTGAAACCATCGTGCCTTCCCACCGTAGGATCCACTATAACCCAGAAGAGAACGAAAAACTCCTTTACGTGTCTTTGGATCTAATTGAGGAGAGAAGAAATGATGCAGTCCTCAAAGCAGCAGCCCACAAGCAAAAAGTGGCAACACAACACAACTCCAAAGTCAAGCATCGTACCTTACAAGAAGGGGATCTTGTCCTCAAGCGAATCTTCCCTCGCCCCGGAGCACTAGATCCAATCTGGGATGGACCATATGTAATTCATAAAGATCTCCACAATGGAGCTTATATTTTGTCAACAGTGGACGGGGAGGTGTTCCAGAGGGCATGGAACATCCAACACCTTTGTCGATACTTTACTTAACTTGCACTGCCCATATGAAGCGAATTAACAAAGAGAATCAGTGGACGTAGGCATTTTCGTGCCGAACCACTTTAAAAAACCTTGTCTCTTTTTTTAACTTTTTCCTTTATATCTTGGCTGCTTGTTAACTTTATCCTTTTCTGTTGAACAAAATCCTGTGCAAATAGCATTTCCATTCAAGGCGCTCCACAGCGCGACTTCTCCTGGACAAGACCTAACAGGTACTATACGAATCTACGCCCTCGCCAATAAGACACTTTTGCTCCGGCATCCCTCTGCTGCGAGTTAACTCATTGCTCGCGACGGCCCTCAAAGCCAACTGTAATGAGCCGATTATAATCCACCGAGAAGGCCGACTATAGCCGAGGCAGCTCATTACGGCGTTCGGCTCGCCGGCAACTGTGAACCGACTATAAGCCCCAACATAAGGTGTGGCCAGCCAGGGGCAGTTCACGGTTGACGATCGGCACCCACGCTAGCCGGCCACAGTAAATCGAATAATACCCACGATTACGGGCCATAATGGCCCGGGTAGTTACTGTGCGCGATCTCGGCTCCGATGTGTCTTAAGTGTGGCTGTGGTAAAAAAGAATTAACTCCACGCGGAGGCGTAAAATGGGTGACAAATGTCTCCAAGACCCACAGCTAGGGAAAGTGACTACAAAGCCCGTTTGCCACGAACTTAAGCACATCGAAGGCCTTCCGTGATTGGAAGTTTTACTATTTCTCATATTTTAATTTTATTTGAAAAACTTTTCTCCTATCCTCTATAACGATCCCTAAAGTACAGGACACGGAATAGGAGACATTCGCTAATGGGAGTCGGAACCCACAACGGGACACTAGGCCGCACTCCATACTCAGTCACACAAGACATTCAAAACTGCCATCTACAATTAGAACATGAAAGGCGGTATTTTCTTCTTCTGTGTACAAATACATGGCTATAATTTATTCATACATCACACTAGCATTGCAAGGCATGAAATTATGTTTTAAGCAAGAACTTGACATCAAACACAACTGAATTACAAGCATATGCATAGCTATATTTCTCATACAACATGGCAAAATAACAAAAGCATTCAAATACGACAGAATCAGCTTAAGTTTAAAAATTACACGCCAAAGATAATGTTGTTTATTACAAGTAACATAATTACGACCTAAAAGTTACGTTACTATTTTGAGACTAACATATACAACAATGTTCAATAAGCAAAAAGATATCCAGGTCAAGTCAAGGAGCCGGCTGCATCGGAGCTTTACCCTTGTCCTGTTGACCGCCTATCCGATCAAGGAAAGAATTCATTAGTGATAAGCAACCAAGTTAATGGAAAGACTAAAGGGGAGGACTTACCAGCATCTGCTCCTTGATCGTCTTGATCATCATCTTCTACTTGCACACCTACCTCCTTCCACCGGCAATAGCATAAGCGTTCTGTCGATCCCGAAAGAGCGGGATATAACATCAAGTTGCTCGCCCTTGAGTAAGCTAGGGAAGCAATCGGGAGGCAAGTTAAGAAGTTCCTGAGGACCGTATCCATCCACCAATGATCTCGGGGTGGGCCCATGACGGGCAGGTCCTGGTTGAGCCGGGGGCACCGAGGAAGGCTCTTCTCTATCCTGAGATCTCTTCTTCTCTGATCGGGTTTCCACTCTTTGAGACATTTATCTGCAAACACAAGAAAGTATATCGTTAAGACACGTAAGCTACGTAATCTAGAGTTTCACTAGTAATTCAGGTATAAAATCCCATCCGGTAGAGGGTTCATTCAACACTCGGAATCCCCGAATTCATTCAGTAAGGCCCAACCAAGAGCTCATTCGGCATTCCAAAAATAAAAGCTCATTCGGCATTCCAAATATGAAAGTTCATTCGGTCATGCAGAAGTCCAAAGGCTCCGAGTTCATTCGGTGCTTAAAACGCCCCGAGTTCATTCGGTATTCGAACCTCTTTATCCATTCGGTAGTCCAGCCCTAAAAGTTCGTTCGGCAGAAGCAAACTCACCTGGATCGGCAGTTAAGTAGGACTCGGTACTCAGTTGATTCGGTCAAGCTTGATTCTACACTTAGTTGGTTCGGCTATCTCACTCGGTAAGGAAAGACGAAGGCCTAACACCTCTACTTATAGGCAAATGAAGGACACCGGACCAACTGGACCGGCACTTAGGGACCGAATGAAGATGACCAAGAAACAAAGTAAGCCGTATGCCAGCATACGCCCCACTTTAGGGGGCAAATGTTGGGCGAATTCTCACCACCGGACCAGAATAACCGGACCAGCCACCCTCCAAATTAAAGCAAACCAAAGCTCCACCGGACCACTTCCAAGCAACACCGAACCAGGGTGTCTACCGAACCAACTTGCCTCCCACCTTGTTACCAAACCAACTCCAACTGCCGAACCAACTCTTCGCCGAACCAACCTCCCCTACCGAACCAAACTCTTCGCCGAACCAACTCTTCGCCGAACCAACCTCCCCTACCGAACCAAACTCTTCGCCGAACCAACCTCACCGCCGAACCAACCTCACTACCGGTCCAAACCCTACTTCCATGCATAGCCGAACCAGAGTGCTACCGAACCAAGACGTGCCAGGCCAGATCGCGTCAGCCCAGGCCCACCGGCAGCTATGCACGTCCAAGACCCCTACCCCCAGCCTCACTCTATAAATAGAGGGGCAGAGGTACAACAATGGGGGACAAGTTTGACAGCTCAAGCACGGAGAGAACTTTCAAACAACTTTCTTTTACTTGTATCAAAGCTTTGTACTTGTAATCAAAAGAAGAGAAGAGAAATAACATATAAAGTGGACGTAGGCACATTCTGGCTGAACCACTATAAATCTGTGTGTCTTTTTACAGTTTAGCCCCTGCTTTTCATATATTTGCATAAATCACCCAAATCACTAAGAACAACATAAGATCTACTAAATCATACAACTTTGAGATGTTTGTCCATTTTTTGTACAAACAGGAATACCTGAAGGTAAAGGCTTGACTAAAGAAACTTCAATTAGAGCATTAGCGTATACAAGCCTATTGAATCAAAACATCTAAGCTTACCTACAGTACTAGCCAACCAGTTCAGCCCAATCATGGGGTGAAATATAGAAGGGATGTGAGAAAAGTGAGCCCACACCGGGATAGAGAGAATTTGGCCCTTAGCCCTATCCACTGCAGGACTTCAAGGGGTAATGATGAAGGGTTTCCTAGTAATAATGGAGTACTGCCTCAAGAACACGAAACCTTTCTTCTTTTCTGGAAAACTTGAAAAAGAACATGCAATTGTCAAAATGAACTTGCATGCTACCCCTAATATTCCAACAGCTACGACAATAATTACGGACCTCTTGATACGGAGGATTAGCTTCAAGAAAGAAGCCAACAAGATACTCCGACCAAAACACATTTCCCGCTTCCAAAACTTCCGACGGAGTTGCCATAGCACCATTCTCTTCTATAATGTCAAGGGAACGCGGAATGTATTCACCCGCATTTCTCGAAAGTGCTTTAAAAAGAGAGGTCCACTTACAAACCGTAAGGGGCACTTCGTTAGTACAAGGAAGACTAGCAGACACATGGGCTGTTTTAGCATCTGCACCTTGCGCACATGTAGTAGACTGAACAGAATTCCCGCAAGAGCAAAATGCAGGAAAGGAATTAGATTTGGCATTCTTACAAGCATCTTCCATGCCTAACACACCAACAAAAAATTCACATCTACCAACATTTACAACATTGCCAACGTTACAATCACTATCATCACGGTCAGTATTACACTCCAGCACCTCCAAACCAACACCACAGAAAGGCATAGACGTCTTAGTCCACTGGCCAAAGGCTTGACTAGCCACTGCCTCAAGAAAGGGGGATAAAGGGTTCGAGCTCTTCTCATTCACGACCTCAGTGATACCAGAAACTAGAGAGGCAATGTTTCATGCTAGAGATTCACCCAACACAGCAAAGGGATTTAGGGCTTCAAGATGAGATACTGCACTGGAACAAAAAAGCTTTGAACTACTAGTCGGCGAGCCCAAAAAAGGGACAAGGACGCATTAGCCTGAGGGGAAAAACCAGAAACGGTAGGAGGATTAATGCTAGAAGTACAGCTGGATCTGGAGCAAGACATGGGAGGGATCGAAGGTGGAGAGGATGAGATGCAAGAAAGAGGAAGAGGAGAACAGAGTTAAGAGGGTAAAGGCAGTCGCCATTATTTTAATTGATGATTTTTAAGAAAATTTTAGTTTCATATTGATTTATGCTTAATATACAATAGAGCGTAAAGTATCGTGAATAAATATCGTCAAATAAATGAGAGAAATGAAATTCTTGAGAAAAAAATATTCTATTAATTAACAGATGGCAGCAAAATTTTAAGACTTAAAATTTTGCTCAACTCCCATGCAAATTGTTGGATCATCTCACTATAAGGAATATGGTGATTTCCGACTGCTCCCAACCGTCGGCTGCCGTCAAGAGCCGTCGCAAATCCCATCGGTATATAAGACACGGATTTTGTCTATTTTCGATGGAAACGATTACGTCATTTTAACGATTTCCAACGGCTTTTTCGATGGCAGTTTCGATGTTTTTTCCGACGGTTTAAACGCTCACATGGCTTGAAAAATCGCAGGAAAAACATCGAAAGCCGTCGGAAGCCGTCGCTGATATTCGATCGATAGACTATCGGGTGCCAACAGAAATCGTCGCTGAATTTCGATCGATAGGCCATCGGGAGCCGTCGGGAATCTGGGTGAATTTTTTTTAGTGAATATTAGGCTCAGGTCCCTAATAAGTTTCAAAATACACAAAAACTCCAGTAAAAAAAAGTATGTAAATTAGGTCCCTAGAATTAAGTTACTAAGTAATTGCGTATAATTATGCAATTATTCACTGAATAATTGCAGACATTTATGCAATTATATCCAAAAGTTGCATAAATTTATGCAATTTTTTCGGTGAATAATTGCAGAAATTTCCGCAATTTTTTTCTGAATAATTGCGGAATTTTCCGCAAATTTTTAAAAAAATCGCGGAAATTTCCGCAATTTTTTGGTGAATAATTGCGGAAATTTCCGCAATTTTTCAGTGAATAATTGTGGAAATGTATGCAATTTTTTGATATAATTGCATAAATGTCTGCAATTATTCACTGAATAATTGCATAAGTGTATGCCATTATTCGGTAACTTAATTCTAGGGACCAAATTTACAAACTTTTTTTACTGGGGTTTTTGTGTATTTTGAAACTTATTAAGGACCTGTGCCAAACTGTCCCTTTTTTTTATTTCAGCAGCCAAACAACACATCAATATCAATATATATCACAACACATCAAAATCAATATATATCAGATATATAAGCTAAAATCGATATCAATAACAATATAAAACTCAAACATTACCATCTCAATCTCAAACTCAAACATTACCAATAATACAAAACAAACCATCCATCATCAATCTCACACACCCAACTGCAATATGTACATCCAAGATCAATGTACAACATATACAAACGTCTAAAATGCCAACCAAACACATACGTCCAACAAATCAACCCCACAAATCAACAACAAACACCACATGTCCACAAATCAACCTCACCATCTCTCATTGTATATATACACAAGTTTCAAAAACAGAAAATGCAAAATGTACCTCATGACTCGTCGTTGGCTCCGGAACCACAAAATGAATTGAATGTTCCATGACGCTCCACGTACACGGCCAAACGCTGGTTCAGTTGCTCCATTTGCGCTGCTCGGAGGTGGTCCTGCTCCTGCAGCTGTGCAATCTGCTATCGAAGCTCATTAATCTCAGCATTGTCCTGAGCCTTTTGATAAGCCTTTGGTGAGGCCCGAGCCTACAAAACAAGTCAAAATATGTTTAAGTTATTACGTAACTATTATAAAAATTAAACAATTTTTACAACTTAGTTAACTTTTATAATTACCGCTTAATTGTCATAGCCATAGCGCCTATTTCGCTGTGTCAGGTCCAAAACGAAGTCGAAGATAGCGTCCTCCTCATCAGTGGTCAATTGCTCCCATCCCGATTGCTCGAGCATCTGCACACGTGCTTGCATAAATCTTTTCTGTAACACAAAATTAAATATAATTAAATATTACAGACATTATTATAATATTTTATAACCAATTAATTAAAATGATCATCATTAATTACTTATAACTTAAAATATACTTACATGTGCGGCGTATGCTTTATCATCCTCATGTCAGGCATACGTCACTGATCCCTTGTCGTCGGTCTGCTTGACGGTATGGGTATGTGCAAATACGTCCATATACGAGAGAAGAGCTCCACGCGCTCTTTCCTGCAATAATTGGTGTATATTATCATTGTTCATACAAACTTATACAAAAAATGTAATAACTGTTTGTAATTGCAATTAATCAATTTACCAGGTCCTCGCGATGATGTTGAAATGATTTCTAGCCACCACGGTGTGTAACTGGATTTTTCTGCTTGTTTTCCCAGTTCCTATCTGACTCCGCCTGCAAATTAAAAATTAAGATTATATTTTACTAGTATAATTATGTATTCTCTACTGAATAAAATAAGGTGATATCTGATAGACTTACCTGAATTCATCACTTCTCCACCATGTGATCAAAGCATCTCATACGTTGGCGCCCATCCAGCTTGTCTTCTTCCAGATTTTCCAATGGTAGACATCATATCCTGGTAATTCTTTGCAACTTTAAAGTTTCGGTGGCGCTGGTAAAGAGAAACGATCTCTTCTTGTAGGTCTACCACCCCCTGTATATATGTTGAAAAAAATATAAGTTATACATTTATACTTAGTCAGCAAATTGTAAAGTGATTATATATAATGATATATAAATTTAGACTTACCAAGAAGTCCTTCCAAATGCCCTCCCGTACGTGCTCTGGGATCCTACTCCATTTGGGCCAGCACGCTAAAACACCCCACAACCCTTAATATACCCAAAAAGGCACACTAAAAGATGTGGTGTGTTGTAGGTATAGCTAAAACTTTACAGAGACTAAGATTCACAAGAGAAAATAAATAAAACAGCGGAAACATTTAAAACATTAACTTATTTAAAATTCAAACTTCATAAATACTTCATAAAACCAAATATGTCTCAAAATTCCAAATATCCATGTCTAGTGAAAAACATCATCTCAGTCACAATATCAGAGTACATACGTAAAATCATCCCTCTCAACAAGTACCAATACATGAAAATAAAAACCGAAAAGAAGAAGAAGAATACATGAAGAAAAATCTCCGCAACTGAAATCTCCAAGAGTTCGAAATCTACTGTCCCTGCCTCTGCTGGCCTATGGAGGGGAAAAAGGGAAAATAGAGGAGTGAGTCAGACTAAAAGTCTGGTGAGTGGAAGTAACTACTAGTATTTTTAAGTGAGATAAAGATAATAGACTTATCAATAGTTCTAGTATATAAAGGAAAAGATAAAGCTGGAATAAAATGCTGCTTGCTTTGATTATTTTGATTGTTTGCACTTGTCTTAGATTACTGCTTTGATTAGGTTGAATTCCTAATCCTACTTTAATTAGGCTGAATTCCTAATTTCTACCCTTTGATCGGCCTTCTATCTCTATTGTGCCATTGTGAGCTAGTCCCCAACGTGGGTCTCACAACAAAAGGACACCTGCTTGTGCTCTGGAAATCAATAGTGACTTATCTCACCCATCGAGGCCGCACACACGATCACCATTAGGCTCGCACTATCTGTTGCTCCCTCTTACCCTAAAAAGCATAAGCCTGCCCAGCCTCACCTCCTCCGTTGTGAGACCATCAGTCCTAGTCTGAAAGGGTCCCACCTAGCCTCACCTAAGTGTGTTGTGAGACCATCAATCTTAGTCCGAATGGGAATGCTGCCAATTCGGGTCCTACCAAACAAAATCTAGTTGCGCCCCTTGCCCAAATCCCCTGATTTGAACTTCTGTCTATTGGCCCCTCGGTTACTTTAGTTAGCATATGCATGTCCCAGCCTCACCTAACCTACTGTGAGACCATCAGTCATAGTCTAAAAGGGTTATGCTCGGCCTCACCTACTGTGAGACCATCAGTCCTACTCTGAAATGGTCATGCCCAGCCTCACCTATTGTGAAACCATTAGTCCTAGTCTGAAAGGGAACGCTATTAGTTATGGGCCCTACTTCTATCTTTGCTTATTAACTTAATATAAGTCTTTTAAATAAGCCTCTTCTGTTCATTCTGCTCTATTTGCTTATTAACTTAGTATAAGTCTTTAAATAAGCCTCTTTCTGTTCTTTCTATTTAATTATAACCTATGTTATAATTTCTCTTTTATCTTGTCTTTCTAGTTATAATCTACTAGTTATAACTTGCTTGCAAATGTTAAATTTTCCTATTTCAGTCTATATTCTTTTATTACAGTTCTACTTATTTACGTCCAATTTTCTATAATTATAGTGTTCTTAAAATTTAGCCCATATTAGCGAATTATCTACTTTTTATTAATTTATTCGCGAAAAAGGAATAAAAAGAACTAAAATTTACAGGTTGAAATCTAACGCAAAACAGATGTAAATAAAATACAAATAACTGTAAATGACAATAAATAACTGTAAATAAATGAATAAAATAGCTAAATAAAATCGGCTGAAAAGAACATTAAAAATTAACTGATAACAACTTGTATAAAAGCGGTCTCAAAATTGTAGAAAAACTACAACTGTTGAAAACCCTATTATTTTAAATTACTTAAAAATCTAAAATAATTACTTAAACAGTCACATGTGGTCCTTAGCTCTTTCCTTGGCCTTCCCGAATCCACTTATAGCGTATAAAATATTTTAATTAAAAAGATCTTTTCCTCGGAAAAAGTTCCTTTTAGGGTCCAGCCTCAGGCAATGAACCCAGATGGAGAAAATCTAAATGAGAAAAATAGTTAGGCCTATGGTCTTATTTATAGTGTCACTTGTGGATCTCAGACCGTTTGACTTGAAGATTAAATCTAGCGCAACCACGTCATTGGCTCGATGGAAACCGTCGGATGGAAGCACGAACGCACCAGATGAGATAAAATCAACAAAACACGTCACGCTCGAACCTGGACGATTGCTCGTCCAAGTATACACGCGGGTCGACCGCCAGGTCGACCTTTGTGTGGTGAGGGTCGACCTATAGGTCGACCCTTCTATGGGGGAGGTCCACCCTTGGGTCGACCTCACCCTTTTAATTTTTTTCCTCGTTTTCTTGTTTATATTGTAACTTCTTCGTTCTAGCTCGGATTTTGACAATCTATATATAGAAACTGGCCAGAAAATTACCACGGACACAATGGTCCAACTCCCATGGCTCAAATCTGATAATTTCACAAAGTTATTTAATTATTTAATTAATTCGTTAATTAATTATTATAGCTTAAATTTCGGGTTGTTACATTCTCCCCTCCTTAAAGGAATTCGTCCCCGAAATCTCTAAGGATAGAAGAATGAAATAAATGTTTTCATCTAAATTCTATAACCAACTACCCAACCATCATCCATTACATCTTGTCCTTAAGTTTTTCTAATGGTTTTAAGATATATATGCAAATAGTGTAGTGTCAATGTCCCTAACTAATGCAAAAGATTAGGCGGTCTACTTGTAACAACCCAATATTTTTGCAATTATTTTAAATTATTTTTTTTTTCAATATTTTATTTTTAAAACATTTTAGAAGTAAGGCTATAATTTTCCAAAGTTAATTGTATTTTTGTTTGCAAACTTTTAATTCTAGTTTCAATATAATAAACTATTTTCTTTATTTATTTTCCTATTTTCCTAAGAATAATTATTATTTTCATTTCTACATTTTTTTGTTTTAATTTTTATTTTATTTACTTGATTTTATTTGTTTATATTGAATTTAAAATGAATTGGAAATTCAAAGAGACAAGCTTTACACTTTAACTTATGACCTTTCCTTTTCTTTGCCTTTTCATTTCCTTATCCTTACACTTGCTTTGGCCGTTCCCTACTATTGTTTAGCCGTGAGTTTTTTTTGCTTCTCACGTGAAAAAAACTTCTCATCACTTCACTCATTCGGCCATTCCATATTTCTGAAAATATTTGTAAGTCATGGCTTCTCTCTTCTCATTTTCTTCTTCTTTTTCATTGATTTTTACCTTACTTCATCTCATGTTGCTCGGACACCACCCCACCATCTCCTCTACCGACCACCACCACTTCCTTCCCCACATCATCCACGGCAACATCACTACCCCCTCTCTCCAGATTTGGCTGTGACCACCTAGGTAGGCTATCACCACAAAACTTTGCTAAAACCTTGAAATCAATGCATAGCCGAGCCACTTCTTCACCATAGCCTTCATTTCTAGCTTCGGCCACCACCCTAGCTCCACCACCAGCAAGTGCCATCACCACTAGCCTTGTTTCAGATCTGAACTGACCTGTAGAAGACCATGGCCGAGCCCCACTTGACATAGGCCAAGACGAGATGTTGAACCAAACCCCTTCTTGCTTTGACCTTTAGCATTCCATGCATTTGTAACTCTAAACTCCTCCACATTCTTGTGTAGCTGTGCCTTTGTGTTGCCAAACCCGAGCCTTACCATCCATTAAAACATGTGTGGCCGAGCCCATGTTGATTCAAGGTCAAACACTTGTGATTTAAAAGCATGGTTAAGCCATCTATTCATTTGTCTATTCTAATTTCCATTTGTTTTAATATAATCTTTGTGTTAAAAATATATTTATAATTGCTTTGTTTTATTTGTGTATACAAGGTTTACATCTTGGCTCTCTCTCCACTTGAATCCAAAGTCATGCTATATCGTGCTTTCTGCATTTATCTGTGTGTTTTGATTTGCGAACTCCATCTTAAAGAGGTGAGTATTCACACATGACATTTATACTTATATAATTTGTGAAGTGACAACAAGTGAATGTGTAGAAAATATTATATCATGTTATACCTGCCTGTGATATGTATTATATGATGTTAAACCCTGTTATAAACCTGTCACATCATCTGATATTGTTATATTTTGTTATACTATTTATTTATTTCTGTTTATCACACTGCAAGTTCCCTGTAGAATAGAATCACTATGGGTTGAAATGATACATACCCGAACGGACTTTAGAATAGGGAAAAATCATTATGGGCTGAAATGATAAGCCTAAGAGATTTTTATTTATTTTTATTTACTTGGGATTGCGGGTTTGAAATGATAGAACCCGGATTTTTCTTTGTAAATTATGGATTGAAATGATATATTATCCGTATCACTTGACTTAGGCTAGAAAATATTATATAGACCCGTGGTTATTTTATATATTTTTCTGGAAAATTTTAAGTATTTTAAAATGTAAAAAATATGATAATTTGATTTAAATTGAATTTAAAATGATTTAATAAAGTGATAATGATTTTTCTATGTATTAAAAATGTTAAATAAATGAATGGAAAAATTTGTGGTTTAAAACATAACTTAATGTGGAAATTTGTGATTTGGTTTAAAATGAAGTTTAAGTTAATTAAATTAAAATGAAAATTAAGTTTTATTTTGAAATGGAAATTTAAATTTAAGTGTTAACGTAAATTGTTAAAAATGCAAAGAATGGGAAAATTATACACTTGAATTTAATAAGTGAATTATTGAAAAATTTGATAATTATCGTAAAATTTTCCTGTATAAAATTTTAAATTAAAGGGTATTTAAGTGAATATTTTGAAGTGGAAAAATATAATTTTTATAAGTTAAAATGGTAAAAATTTAAGTTTAATTGTTTCTGAAATTTTATTATTAAATCTGGAAGTTCTTTTAGTAGCACTTCAGAAATGCTATCATTTCTGAATTTAACTTAAAATCTGAAGTAAATGATACTGCAGCACTTTGTAAGTGCTGTGGTTGATGCGAATGATCTAAAGGCTAAATTAACTAAGGCCTACTGCAACACTTGGTAAGTGCTGTGGTTGATGCGAATGATCTAAAGGCTAAATTTACTAAAGGCTACTACAGCACTTGGTAAGTGCTGTGGCTGCTGAATTTAAAACTAAGACCTGAAACTAATAAAAGAGCTACAGTAGCACTTGATAAGTGCTGCAGTTGGCTGAAATAAAGATTTTCAAATTTAATCCTGAACTAATGCAGCAGTTTATAAATGCTGTCTTTGCTGAAATGAATTGTTTCAAATATAACTTAACGCATCATTTTTCTAAGTGCTGCGAAAGCTGAAACCTTAATGTTTTAAAGTATTTAAGTGAATAAATGAGCTCAGAAAAGGATAATTTTTTGGAAATTGAGTATTTGATTTAAAGGTATAATGACTTCGCTTTTAAATGGTTTAAATGATGTATTTTGATTTGAAATATAAACCAATTTGAAATTTATAACCACGGGTTATAATAACGATTGGTTGTTAAAGAGACCGGGATCGGATATGGACATACTCTCTGTCGATACCGAAAACCACTTTAACAACTGTGTACGCGGTGGAGATTCCAGAATGAAGTAGGATGGTGACGACGATTCCTATTGAGGTATGAACGTAGACCCGACTCCCGTGAGTTGGCTTAAGGTGGCTAAAACAGGAGCGATCTCGGGCCAAGTGAGGTCATTCCTCCGATCGGGCACCTTCCTTCGATATTATACTCTTACCTTGTGATTGATTTGATGGCCATATTCCATTTTGATTTGGGAGTGTGTCCGAGGTGGGCGGTAGTGGCTGCTACGCGTTTCCACCAGCCCGTGTGCGTAATTGGTATATCTACCCTGGCATTGCCTTGTGTGCCTTGTCACCTACCATAGCGAGCTTTACTACGAGTTTGATTTGTGTCATACCTATGGAGTATCTTCTCGTAGCCTCCCGATTTGGAGGTACTCAGGTATTGTGTAGACTACTGGCACTATTTTTGTGTTAAGGTGGAAAATGTAAAGCCTTAACGCTAGTTTTAAGTATGTTTATTTTACTATTAGACATTATTATAATAGCGAAATATTACTACATAGTAAATAGTTTAACGGATCCTTAGAGGATGGGCGGTCCCAAGCATCCTTTAAGTTACTTGCACCTTTATTACAGTTCACTTGAGTTGGTTTACATTGTATTAGTATGTATGTCCTGACTCGAGTGTTTGTGTTTTTATTTACGCTCGGGTCAGCCTGAGTATTCACAGTTTTGGATCTCACCTTCTGGAGGTAGGACTGCTCGAGATCATCTTTTATCTAGTTGCTATTTATTTCCATTCAGTATTTCTATGGCAGCTTTGTATTAGAGACATTTGTATTTGGGATGTCTATTGTACTTGTTTCAGACTATGTATTTTGAATTTGTTTTGAGACTATGTATTGTAGTGGCTTCATGAACCACTATTTATTTTATTTTCTACTGCGAGTTATTCTGATATTCTGTGTCTGTGATTCTATGATTTGTTTTATTTGCTCCAAATTTTATTATAATCTGTTATTTTGCATTATTCAAGTCCGACATGTATGGATTATTGTCGATTTTAATGGTCCAAAATAGTGGGTCGTTACAGTTGGTATCAGAGCCAGGTTTTAGGCAAACCTTAGCCTGTGGAGCAAAAACTCATTAGAGATAGGGTAGAAATACCCTAGAATGAGTGAAATCAACCTCAGAATCATTTCTTTGTGAGAAAACGTATTTTCAAAGTATAAAATGATTTTAAAATGATGTTTCAAAGGATTTTTCAAAGATTATTTTGATATAAAATTTTCTTGTTTTAAAAGAAAATTTTCTAAACTTCCTTCTTTTCGTATCTACCTTATTAGAAATTTCTTTAATTAGGATATTCATCCAAGTGAATTTATCTTGTCTTATCTTATCTTTGTCTTCTCTATACCTTTGTCCTAAAATTCATTCTTGATTTTTTCAGGATGAATCGTGGAAATGCCAGAGGTAGGGGTATTGGTATCGCCTCAGCTCCTCAACCTGCTGCACCTGTTAGGTTTACTGTTCTCTGTAAGGAATTCTCTCAGCTTGGTGGAACCAAGTTTACCGGTTCAGAGAGCATTATTGAAGCCCAGCAATGGTTATGGAGTTTAGAGAGGATCTTTTCTGGTTTCGAGATTACTGATGCCCAGAAGTGTCAGTTAACAGCTTGGCAGCTGCAAGAGTCAGCCTTGGATTGGTGGGAGTCTGTTACAGCTCACACCGACGAGGGTGATATTTCCTGGGAGCAGTTTAGGTATCCTTTGTGTTACCTTGAATTTTGTTCCCATACTCTCCTTTCTTTTGAATCTATCTTAAGTTTTGTTTCTGTATCTTCTTTCCAAGGAGGCTTTTGTGGAAAAATGGATGCCCGAAGCCGGGAAATCTCAGCTTTATCGTGAATTCATGGATCTCAAGCAGGGTACCATGTCCTTTTCTGAGTATGAGCGGAAGTTCAATGAACTTTCCAAGTTCAGTCCTGGCTTGATAGACACTCCTCTTAAGAAGAATGAGAAGTTCATAGCTGTAGCTCGTCTTGAGTATTATGCTCGTCTCATTTCTCATGTTCATGGCACTTTCACCGAGTTTATGGATATGGCTATTCGCTATGAGAAACCTACTTCTAAGGGTCCTGCTGTTGTTGGTGCTCCTTCATCTCAGTCTCCCTATGCTAACTCTAAGAAGAGAAAGTCTAATTTCTGTCAGCAGAAGAAGAATTGGCTCAAGCATCCAGGTTTGGGATCTTCATCATCTTCTCCTTCTCAGAGGCAGCCTGTTGACCTTTCTACCATTACCTGTTTCAAGTGTGATCAGAAGGGACACTATGCAAATAGTTGCCCTTCTTCAGTTGGTGCTGCTATTCCTCCTCCTGCTCAGTTGAATAGGCGTGATCTCTACCATATCTGTCTTCAGCCTGGCCATCTCAGGAAGGATTGCCCTACCTGGTAGAAGGGTAAGCCTTCTGGTTTATTTGCTGTCACCTTTGCATCTTCACCTGCTCCTACTCCTAGTGATGACCAGGGTACTCTTCAGGGCACCTTTTCTTTATTTCTGCATCATGTTCGTGTTTTATTTGATACTAGAGCCTCCTATAGTTTTATTTCTGTTAATTTGTGTGATAAGTTTGAGCATCTCCTTTCTCCTGAGTATGCTTCTATTCCTTTATGTGTTTCTAACCCTATTGGTGGTCCCGCCAACCTTGATAGGATTTGTAAGCAAGTGAAACTTCTCTATTTGGATCATCGCTTTAGTGGTGATTTCTATGTTCTGGGCTTCGATGCTTTTGATTTATTGCTTGGAAGTGATTGGCTGAATAGACATGATGCCCATATCTCTTGTAAAGCCTGGTCGGTTTATCTTGTTGACGATCGGGGTAATTCCTTGGTTATTCAGTGCCGCATGCCTTAGGATTTTGCTGGCAGTTTTATTTATTCTCTGGATTCTTCTCCTGGTGATCTTCATTCGACCTGTGTGGTCAGATTCTATCCCGATGTATTTGGTGAATTCACTTCTTTACCTCCTAAGCGGGAAATCGATTTCCGTATTGATCTTATTCCTATAGGTCGACCTGTAGTTCTTCCTCCTAGAAGAATGGCACCCCGCGAGAAGGTTTAGTTGGGAAAGCAAATTAAGGACTTGTTCTCCAAGGGTCTGATCAGACCTAGCCATTCAGAATGGGGAGCAGTGGTGGTTTTCATCACTAAGTCTGTTGGTTCTTTGAGGATGTGTGTCGATTATAGGGAGCTGAACAAGCTTACTATGAAAAACAGATATCCTATTCCTCGCATCAATGATATGTTTGATCAGCTTTTTGGAGCTACTGTTTTCTCTCAGCTTGATCTTGCCACAGGTTTCCACCAGCTCAGAGTTGCTGAGGAAAGTATTCCCAAGACTGCTTTCCGTACTGAGAATGGGTTCTTTGAATGGTTAGTCATGCCTTTTGGTTTGACTAATGCTCCTACTTTCTTTTTTGATTTGATGAATCATGTTTTTCATGATGTGCTTAATAAATTTGTTCTAGTCTTTGTTGATGATATTCTTGTCTTCTCTAAGTCCAAGGAGGAGCATGAGTCGCATTTGAAATTTGTTCTGGAGACTCTTAGAAATCATCAGTTGAAGGCTAAATTTTCTAAATGCCATTTCTGGAAGGATGAAGTCCGATTCCTTGGACATATTGTTTCTAGTAATGGAGTTTCTGTTGATCCAGTCAAGATCGCTGCGGTCTATGTAAGTCTTTCTCTCTTTCTCTTTTCCCTTTATCATTTAATTATTCTATCTTTTCTGCTGTTCTTATTTATCCCTATTCTGTTACAGGATTGGGAAACTCCTAAGACTCCTTCTGATATTTGTAGTTTTCTGGGCCTTGCCGGTTACTACCGGAGATTCATTGAGAATTTTGCTCAGATTGCTGCACCTCTCACTGCTTTGACTCGTAAGAATGCCAAGTTTATTTGGAGTGATGAGTGTAAGGCTGCATTCAATGAGTTAAAGAGCAAGCTACTTCCGCACCAGTTCTTACCGTTCCGAATGGAAGTGGGAGATTGGCGGTATATACTGATGCTAGTCGTGAGGGATTGGGTGCTGTTCTCATGTAGGATGGTAGGGTCATTGCCTATGCCAGCCGTCAGTTGAAAACCCATGAGGATAATTATGATACTCATGATTTAGAGTTGCTCGCTGTTGTCTTTGCTTTGAAGCTTTGGAGGCATCATCTTCTGGGAACTAAGTTTGAGCTTTTCACTGATCATCAGTCTTTGAGATATATCTTCACCCAGAAGGACTTGAATCAGAGGCAAGTTCGTTGGCTTGAGTTTCTGGCTTCTTACGAGCTCGATATTAGCTATACTCCTGGTAAAGCTAATGTTGTGGCCGATGCTCTGAGTCGGAAGAAGGCTTTGTTGTGTCAGCTTGTTGTTTCTTCTTCTCCTCTTTTGGATCGTATCAAGGCTAAGCAAGATGAGGATAGAATGCTTAGGCTTATTAAGGAGAATGTTTGTAGCAGAGTTGGTGGTAGTAGTCGGGGTAGTAGTGGAGCTCATATCGATGATAGAGGGATTTTGAGGATTAATGGTAGGATTTGTGTCCCGAATGTTGATGGTTTGAGGCAGGAGTTACTTCGGGAGAATCATCGATCCAGACTTTCTATTCATCCTGGTGTGACGAAGATGTATCAGGATATGAAGAGGCTTTATTGGTGGAGAGGGATGAAGCGGGATATCTCTATCTTTGTTAGTAAGTGTGCGACTTGTCAGCAAGTCAAGGCCGATCATCAGAAGACCCCTGGTTTGTTGCAGCCCCTTGAGATTCCCAATTGGAAGTGGGAACAGGTTCTATGGATTTTATTGATGTATTACCAAGGACTAGGAGGGGTAATGAGAGTATCTGGGTTATTGTGGATAGATTGACCAAATCAGCTCATTTCATTCCGGTCAAGTCTACCCGTTCTGCTTCTAGCTTGTTTGAGATCTACATGAGAGAGATTGTTCATCTCCATGGTGTTCCTCTCAGTATTGTTCGTGATCATGATCCTATTTTTACTTGTTAGTTTTGGAAAGCTTTTCAGGAATCTTTGGGTACTCATATGAATCTGAGCACTGCTTGCCATCTACAAACCGATGGTTAGACGGAAAGGGTGAATCAGATTCTTGAAGATCTTCTTCGTGTGTGCTTGATTATGGAGGATCTTAGGAAGATCATCTCCATCTTGTCAAATTCACCTATAATAATAGTTATCAGGTATAATCTAATTTTCTGTTTTAAGCTTATCTTAATCCTTTATCTATCTCATTCTATCTTTGAATTCAGGCCAGTATTAAGACGTCTCTGTTTGCTGCTCTTTACGGACGACCTTGTAGATCTCCATCTTGCTGGATTGAATCCGGTAATCGTTTGGTTCTTGGTCCTGAGATGATTTTGGAGGCTTCTGAGAGAGTTGAGGAGATTAAGAAGAAGTTGCGGGTTGTGTAGGATAGGCAAAAGAAGTACGCTGATAGACGTAGGCGAAATTTAGAGTTTGCTGTTGGTGATCAGGTTTTCCTTAAGGTCTCTCCCTTAAGGAATGTCATTCGCTTTGGTCGTAGAGGGAAGCTTGCTCCTAGGTTTGTTGGTCCTTTTCCACATTGTGGAAAGAATTGGTTCTTTGGCTTATCGTCTGGATTTGCCCGAGAAGTTCTCTGGAGTGTATAATGTATTCCACGTTTCTCATCTTCGTCGCTATCTGCATGATCCATATCTTATTGTTCAGCCTTCTGCTCTTGATAGTTTGGATATTGAGCCTAATCTAACTGTCGAGAGGAAGCCACTTCGTATTGTCGATAGAGGTACGAAGCAGCTAAGAAGGAAATCTGTTAGTCTGGTCAAAGTATAATGGAGTACTGATGATCGAGATTGTACCTGGGAGACTGAGGAGAGCATTCGTGCTTCGAATCCGGAATTGTTTGTTTCAGGTACTATTTGCTTTTCTATCCTCTTTTTCCTTATTTTCCCTTGTTTCGTTCTTTTCGAGGACGAAAAGGTTTGAGTGGGGGAGAGTGTAACAACCCAATATTTTTGCAATTATTTTAAATTAAATTTTATTTCAATATTTTATTTTTAAAACATTTTAGAAGTAAAGTTATAATTTTCGAAAGTTAATTGTATTTTTGTTTGCAAACTTTTAATTCTAGTTTCAATATAATAAACTATTTTCTTTATTTATTATCCTATTTTCCTAAGAATAATTATTATTTTCATTTCTACATTTTTTTGTTTTAATTTTTATTTTATTTACTTGATTTTATTTGTTTATATTGAATTTAAAATGAATTGAAAATTCAAAGAGACAAGCTTTACACTTTAACTTGTGACCTTTCCTTTTCTTTATCTTTTCATTTCCTTGTCCTTACACTTGCTTTAGCCGTTCCTTTCTATTGTTTCGCCATGAGTTTTATTTGCTTTTCACATGAAAAAAACTTCTCATCACTTCATTCTTTCGGCCATTCCATATTTCTGAAAATATTTTGTAAGTCATGGCTTCTCTCTTCTAATTTTCTTCTTCTTTTTCATTGATTTTTGCCTTAATTCATCTCATGTTGCTCGGCCACTACCCCACCATCTCCTCCACCGACCACCACCACTTCCTTCCCCACATCATCCATAACAACATCACCACCCCCTCTGTCCAGATCTGGTCGTGACCACCTAGGTAGGCTATCACCACAAAACTTTGCTAAAACCTTGAAAACAATGCATAGCCGAGCCACTTGTTCACCATAGCCTTCATTTCTAGCTTCGACCACCACCCTAGCTCCACCACCAGCAAGTGCCATCACCACTAGCCTTGTTTCAGATCTGACCTAACCTGTAGAAGACCATGGCCAAGCCCCACTTGACATAGGCCGAGCGTAGATGTAGAACCAAACCCCTTCTTGCTTTGACCTTTAGCATTCCATGCACTTGTAACTCCAAACTCCTCCTCCACATTCTTGTGTAGCCATGCCTTTGTGTTGCCAAACCCGAGCCTTACCATCCATTAAAATATGTGTGGCCGAGCCTATGTTGAGTCAAGGTCAAACACTTGTGATTTAAAAGCATGGTTAAGCCATTTATTAATTTGTCAATTCTAATTTCCATTTGTTTTAATATAATCTTTATGTTAAAAATATATTTATAATTGCTTTGTTTTATTTGTGTATACAAGATTTACATCTTGGCTCTCTCTCCACTTGAATCCAAAGTCATGCTATATCGTGCTTTCTGCATTTATCTATGTGTTTTGATTTGCGAACTCCAGCTTAAAGAGGTGAGTATTCACACATGACATTTATACTTATATAATTTGTGAAGTGACAACAAGTGAATGTGTAGAAAATATTATATCATGTTATACCTACCCGTGATATGTATTATATGATGTTAAACCCTGTTATAAACCTGTCACATCATATGATATTGTTATATTTTGTTATACTGTTTATTTATTTCTATTTATCACACTGCAAGTTCCCTGTAGAATAGAATCACTATGGGTTGAAATGATACATACCCGAACGGACTTTAGAATAGGGAAAAATCGTTATGGGCTGAAATGATAAGCCCGAGCGATTTTAATTTATTTTTATTTACTTGGGATTGCGGGTTTGAAATGATAGAACCCGGATTTTTCTTTGTAAATTACGGATTGAAATGGTATATTATCCGTATCACTTGACTTAGGCTAGAAAATATTATACAGACCCGTGGTTATTTTATATATTTTTCTAGAAACTTTTAAGTATTTTAAAATGCAAAAAATATGATAATTTGATTTAAATTGAATTTAAAATAATTTAATAAAGTGATAATGATTTTTCTATGTATTAAAAATGTTAAATAAATGAATGGAAAATTTTGTGGTTTAAAACATAACTTAATGTTGAAATTTGTGATTTGGTTTAAAATGAAGTTTAAGTTAATTAAATTAAAATGGAAATTAAGTTTTATTTTGAAATGGAAATTTAAATTTAAGTGTTAACGTAAATTGTTAAAAATGCAAAGAATGGGAAAATTGTACACTTGAATTTAATAAGTGAATTATTGAAAAATTTGATAATTATTGTAAAATTTTCCTTTATAAAATTTTAAATTAAAGGGTATTTAAGTGAACATTTTTGAAGTGGAAAAATATGATTTTTATAAGTTAAAATGGTAAAATTTTAAGTTTAATTGTTTCTGAAATTTTATTATTAAATCTGGAAGTTCTTTTAGTAGCACTTCAGAAATGCTATCATTTCTGAATTTAACTTAAATTTGAAGTAAATGATACTGCAGCACTTTGTAAGTGTTGTGCTTGATGCGAATGATCTAAAGGCTAAATTAACTAAGGGCTACTGCAACACTTGGTAAGTGATGTGGTTGATGCGAATGATCTAAAGGCTAAATTAACTAAGGGCTACTGCAGCACTTGGTAAGTGCTGTGGTTGCTGAATTTAAAACTAAGACCTGAAACTAATAAAAGAGCTACAGTAGCACTTGATAAGTGCTGCAGTTGGCTGAAATAAAGATTTTCAAATTTAACCTTGAACTAATGCAGCAGTTTTGTAAATGTTGTCTTTTCCGAATTAAACTTGTTTTCAAATGAAACTGAACTACTACAGTAGTTTATAAATGCTGTCTTTGCTGAAATGAATTGTTTCAAATATAACTTACCGCAGCATTTTTCTAAGTGCTGCGAAAGCTGAAATCTTAATGTTTTAAAGTATTTAAGTGAATAAATGAGCTCAGAAAAGGATAAATTTTTGGAAATTGAGTATTTGATTTAAAGGTATAATGACTTCGCTTTTAAATGGTTTAAATGATGTATTTTGATTTGAAATATAAACCAATTTGAAATTTATAACCACGGGTTATAATAACGATTGGTTGTTAAAGAGACCGGGATTGGATATGGACATACTCTCTGTCGATACCGAAAACCACTTTAACAACTGTGTACGCGGTGGAGATTCCAGAATGAAGTAGGATGGTGGCGACGATTCCTATTGAGGTATGAACGTAGACCCGACTCCCGTGAGTTGGCTTAAGGTGGCTAAAACATGAGCGATCTCGGGCCAAGTGAGGTCATTCCTCCGATCGGGCACCTTCCTTCGATATTATACTCTTACCTTGTGATTGATTTGATGGCCATCTTCGATTTTGATTTTGGCAGTGTGTCCGAGGTGGGTGGTAGTTGCTGCTACGCGTTTCCACCAGCCCGTGTGCGTGATTGGTATATCTACCCTGACATTGCCTTGTGTGTCGTGTCACCTACCATAGCGAGCTTTACTACGAGTTTGATTTGTGTCGTACCTATGGAGTATCTTCTCGTAGCCTCCCGATTTGGAGGTACGCAGGTACTGTGTAGACTACTGGCACTATTTATGTGTTAAGGTGGAAAATGTAAAGCCTTAACGCTATTTTTAAGTATGTTTATTTTACTATTAGACATTATTATAATACCGAAATATTACTACATAGTAAATATTTTAACGGATCCTTAGAGGATGGGCGGTCCCAAGCATCCTTTAAGTTACTTGGACCTTTATTACAGTTCACTTGGGTTGGTTTACATTGTATAAGTATGTATGTCCTGACTCGAGTGTTTGTGTTTTTATTTAAGCTCGGTTCAGCCTGAGTATTCACAGTTTTGGATCTCACCTTCTGGAGCTTGGACTGCTGGAGATCATCTTTTATCTAGTTGCTATCTATTTCCATTCAGTATTTCTATGTCAGCTTTGTATTAGAGACATTTGTATTTGGGATTTCTATTGTACTTGTTTCAGACTATGTATTTTGAATCTGTTTTGAGACTATGTATTGTAGTGGCTTCATGAACCACTATTTATTTTATTTTCCGCTGCGAGTTATTCTGATATTCTGTGTCTGTGATTTTGTGATTTGTTTTATTTGCTCCAAATTTTATTACAATCTGTTATTTTGCATTATTCAAGTCTGACATGTGTGGATTATTGTTGATTTGAATGGTCCAAAATAGTGGGTCGTTACACTACTGATTCAGTCGACCTCCTTTTATGCAATCATGTCCATGTCATGTATCCAAATGAATGCAAATTTCCTAATGATAACTGGTAGTTCTATATGTGTGCTACAATCATCATCCAAATGCGACAGTCATGTGATAATCATCCATTTATAGCAACCATGGAATAAAATAAAATCAAATATGCAAATGCGCACACATCCATATGCATATGCTCTAGTGTCCTAGTTAGGCTGATCCCTAAGAGATAATAGTGCCTAGTGTAAGTATGTGCGTCCTTTAGCATCCACTAGCAAACACTTGCAACCACTAGCATCCATCGTACATAACATGTTTTAATAACATGTTTACATCAAATCCTATTATCCATAGGTTAAATCCTAAGATCTACCCTCCCAAAGGATAATAATGAAAAGAACCTATTTAAAACTAAAGATGGAAATAGGAAATTCGAAAAGTTACTATCAAATAGATGTGGATAAGAGATACGAATCTTCTCTTCAGCCTCCCACATGGCACCTTCAACACTATCGCCCCACTACACCTTTACTAATGGAACTTCTTTATTCCTAAGCTTCTTGATATCGCGTCCAATGATCTTGGTAGGAATGTGGCGAACCGCTGCTTCCCTCTCCACTTCAACCTCCACGAGTCGAATAGGCTCCACAACCTCTGCTGAGTCATGCAAGCACTTTCTCAAGTATGAAACATGAAAAATATCGTGCACTCCTGCGAGCCTCTCTGGCAGCTTCAATCGATACGCCATCATCCCTACTCTCTCTACAATGAGGAACGGTCCTACAAATCTAGGGGCTAACTTCCCACTCGATCCAAACCTCACCACCTTCCTTAGCGGAGATACCTTAATGAAAACTAAGTCTCCTACCTCAAACTCAATATCCCTCCTCCGCTTGTCCGCATAAGATTTCTGCCTATCTTGGGCCGTCTTCATCCTCCTCCTAATCAAATCGATCTTCTCTGAAGTCTCCCTAACCATGTTAGGACCAAGTAGCAATCTCTCCGTAGACTCCCACCAACATGGAGGTGACTTATACGGTCTCCCATAAAGAGCATCGAATGGTGCCATCCCGATGCCAGTCTGGAAACTATTATTATAAGCAAACTATACCAAAGGAAGATGCTCCTCCCATGTTCCTCCAAATCAAGAATGCATATCCTTAACAAATCTTCAAGCACTCTATTAACTCTCTCTGTTTCGCCATCCGTCTGAGGGTGATAGGCCGTACTCAATCTAAGCTGCATCCCTAAAGCCTCTTGCAAGCTTCTCCAGAACTCGCTAGTAAAAATAGGGTCTCTATCGCTCACAATGCTAGAGGGAACTCCATGAAGTAGGACAATCTCATGAACGTATAAAGATGCCAAATATAGTGTCGTCCTCTTACTCTTGACTGGAATGAAGTGGGCGCTCTTAGTTAAGCGATCTACAATCACCAAAATACTAGCATTCCCCTTCTTAGATCGGGGTAATCCATCTATGTTATCCATCGAAACACTATCCCACTTCCATTCGGGTACATCCAATGGTTGAAGTAATCCTTCGGGCTTCTACTGCTCTGCCTTAACCCTTTTAACACATAAGACGCCTAGCTATAAACTCTGCCACATCCTTCTTCATGCCACTCCAATAAAATACCCTCTTCATGTCCCTATACATCTTATCACCACCCGGATGAATAGTCATACGCGAATGGTGTGCCTCTACTAGAACTGCACTAACCAAATCACTAGTGCGGGGAACACAAAGTCTTCCATCTCTCCTTAGCCACCCTTTACTATCAATGGAATAGCGTTGGAGATGTCTAGAGACCTCTCCTCTACTAATCCTCTCCATAATATCCATAAGCTTTGCATCCTCTTATTGCCTCAAACCAATTTGATCCACGAGGGTAGGCCTCACCTCAAGTGCTGCTAACAATCCATGGATAATGTCTGTAGAAGGCTTAAAATCAAAACTGGAGATAAACTCTAGGCTTTTCCACTCTACGAACATTTGACTAAGGGTTGCTCTCTTCCTACTCAACGCATCCACAACTACGTTTCCCTTGCCAAGGGTATAAGCTATCTCAAAGTCATATGATGTCAAAAAATCCATCCAATGCTGCTGCCTCAAGTTTAAATCCTTCTGTGAGAATAGGTACTTCAATGACTTATAGTCAGTGAAAAGCTCGAACCTTTCTCCTAGCAAGTAATGCCTCCACGACTTGAGTGCGAAAACAATAGCAGCTAACTCTAAATTATGGGTAGGGTAGTTCTTCTCGTGTGTCCTCAACTGTCTAATCCCATAACATACTACCCTCCCTTCTTGCATCAACACTGCTCCTAGACCCGTCTTACATGCATCGGTGTATACTGTAAAAGGCTTAGCTCCATTGGCTTAAACAAATACTGGTGCACTAGTAAGGGATCTCTTTAGCATCGTGAAGGAATCCTCACAATCCACGTCCCAAACGAATGCTTTATTTTTCTTAGTGAGGCGAGTAAGTGGTGCTGAAATCTTAGCAAAATATCTGATAAACTTCCTATAATAGCCAGCCAAACCTAGGAAGCTTCTAACTTCGGTAGCGTTCTTGGGGGCCTTCCCATCTTGCACTGCTACAACTTTAGCGGGATCTACAGCCAAACCCTCTTTTGAGACTACATGTCCCAAGAAACGAACTTCCGTTCGCCAAAAGTGGAACTTTGAGAATTTAGCCTTCAACTGATGAACGCGAAGTGCATGAAGAACCTCCTCTAGATGAACAACATGCTCCTCCATACTCTTGGAAAACACCAAAATGTCGTCCACGAATACTACAACGAATTTATTTAGGACATCTCTAAAAACACGGCTCATCAAATCTACGAAATATGTTGGGGCATTTGTTAGCCCAAAAGGCATAAACAACCACTCAAAGAATCCGTCTGGTGTCCTAAATGTCGTCTTATCGATGTTATCGTCAACGACTCTAAGCTGATGAAATCCGGTAGCCAAATCCAGTTGAGAAAATACTGAAGAGCCAACCAACTGCTCGAAAAGATAATCTTTCCTAGGAAGTGGGTAACGGTTCTTCTTCGTGAGCTTATTCAACTCCCTATAGTCTACGCAAAGTCGAAGGGAGCCATCCGCCTTCGTAGCGAAGACGATTGGCGCTCCCTACTCAGATATGCTCCTTCTGATGAAGCCTTTCTCCAATAGCTCACCAATCTGCTTGCTTAACTCCTTCCTCTTCCTAGGAGCCATATGTCTCACGGGCAATGCCACTAGCTAAGCATTGTCATTAAGATAGATCCTAAAGTCGAACTCTCTCTTAGGGGGTAGTCCCCTAACCTCCTCAAAGATGTTTGGAAAACCTCTAACGATTGGAACTGAATCTAACTAGCTGATGATGAATCGGGGGAATAAAGGAAGCTCAACATGACTGACCCATGTAGATCGCAAGAAACCTCAAGAGTCCTACCGCTGCATGTCTCTAGCCTAACGACTCTCCTCTCGCAGTGCAATATCGCTCCATAAGTGGATAGCCAATCCGTCCCCAAAATCATCCCATACCCCGAAAATCCCAATACATAAGCGTCACAGTCAAACTCTATGCCTAGGATAAAAAATTTCAAACCCCTACAAACCATATATAAATGTGCCGATCCTCCTATGGGGTTTGAAACAACTATGGGGTCTACTACTAAGGAGATATCTAAGTGCAAACACTCAACCAAAGAACTCGAAATGAAAGAGTGTGATGCTCCAGAATGAAAAGAGTCTGAATTTGTGTTGTAAGTGCAACCGCTGCCTGCCCCGTCCTCTGAGGACAAAATCTACTTAGGTGACCGGGCTGCCCACAATTATAACACTTTCCCTTCATTGTCTCCTTCTTGCAGTCTTTTTCATAATGACCAACCACTCCACAATTATTACGTTTCCCAACTTTTTTTATTTCCTTTTGAGGTCCTCCTCCTTTCTTCCTATCATTATCCTTCTTGTTCTTCCACCACGGCTTCTTAGAATTCTCTGACTTAAGAACCTCCTTAACTTCTCCTTCCTTAACTACATTAGACATAAGTGCCATCTCCACCAGTGACTCATAGGTAGCTCCCATCGGTACATGAGTCAATAACAACCCGTAGAGGGGCTGATTCAATCCCTTTGCAAATTTCATGACCTTCTTGTGCGGTGTATTCACTAGCTCCATCCCAAACTACGACAATTCATTAAATTGGTTGATATACTCCTTTACTGAAAGACTTCCTTGCTTCAAACTAATAAACCTTTCCAATTGCATACCCTCTTCTGCTTGTGACAAAAACTTCCTTTCAAACCTCTCTCGGAATCCAAACCATCCAATGTCCCTTCCTTCCAACTCAACAACCTCCCACCTATAAGAAGCTTCTCCTTTCAGCTGCCAAGATGCAAGTTGAACTCTTTGCTGATCCTCCAATCCTAACAGCCTAAATATCTGCTTTGTACTCCTCAACCAAGCTCGCGTCTCCATGAAATCCTCCATACCAGAAAATGTCTTACCTCCTAGATCAGTAAAGTCCTTACATAGCTTAGAAAAGTTGGCTGCTACGGGTGGATTAATGGGATCTCCACCCACTGGTGCTGGATTGGGCGCATGCCCTTGCACCTTTGGTGTCATAGCTTGGAGGTATCTATGAAACCAGCCTGGGACTTGGACACCCTCTGGAAGATTAGGGGCATCCGCCATTCTATGCAAAGAAAAAGAGAACTTAGGCCCGAAAGAATCGAAGGAAGATTGAACTGGACTTTGAGGGGATTTTTATAAAAACTCTTTTATACATTAAAACCACTTCTACAATAAGAGTTTCTTTCTGAAAAATAGTTTGAAAATATGTTACTTTTCAAAAATACTTTACTTTTAAAACAAATTTTTAGGAATCATGTAAACTTAGGCTCTGATACCAAATGAAACACCTCGCACCCCTTAGTATACCCAAAAAGGCACACTAAAATATGTAGTGCGTTGTAGGTATAGATAAAACTTACACAGACTAAGATTCACAAGAAAAAATACATAAAACAGCGGAAACATTTAAAACATTAACTTATTTAAAAGTCAAACTTCATAAATACGTCATAAAACCAAATATGTCTCAAAATACCAAATATCCATGTCTAGTGAAAAACATCATCTCAGTCACAATATCAGAGTATATACATAAAATCACCCCTCTCAACAAGTACCAGTACATGAAAATAAAAACTTGAAAGAAGAAGAAGAATACATGAAGAAAAATCTCCGCAGCTGAAATCTCCAAGAGTCCAAAATCTACTGTCCGTGCCTCTGCTGGCCTATGGGGGGGAAAGTGGAAAATAGAGGAGTGGGTCAGACTAAAAGTCTGGTGAGTGGAAGTAACTACTAGTATTTTTAGGCGAGATAGAGATAATAGACTTATCAACAATTCTAGTATAAAAAGGAAATAAAGGAAAATATAAAGCTGGAATAAAACATTGCTTGCTTTGATTATTTCAATTATTTGCACTTGTCTTAGATTACTGCTTTGATTAGGCTGAATTTCTAAACCTACTTTAATTAGGCTGAATTCCTAATTTCTACCCTTTAATCGGCCTTCTATCTCTGTTGTGCCACTGTGAGCTAGTCCCCAACGTGGGTCCCATATAAAAAGACACCTGCTAGCGCTTTGAAACTCAATAGCGACTTATCTCCCCGCACCGAGGCCGCATGCACGACCACCATTAGACTCGCACTATCTGTTGCTCCCACTTAGCCTAAACAGCATAAGCGTGCCCAGCCTCACCTCCTCCGTTGTGAGACCATCAGTCCTAGTCTGAAAGGGTCCTGCCTAGCCTCACCTAAGTATGTTGTGAGACCATCACTCCTAGTCTGAAAGGGAATGCTGCCATTTCAGGTCCTACCAAATAAAATCTAGTTGCGTCCCTTGCCCAAATCCCCTGATTTGAACTTCTATCTATTGGCCCCTTAGTTACTTTAGTTAGCATAAGCGTGTCCCAACCTCAACTAACCTACTGTGAGACCATCAATCTTAGTCTGAAAGGGTTATGCCCAGCCTCACCTACTGTGAGACCATCAGTCCTACTTTGAAAGGGTCATGCCCAGCCTCACATATTGTGAAACCATCAGTCCTAGTCTGAAAGGGAATGCTATTGGTTATGGGCCCTACTTCTATCTTCGCTTATTAACTTAATAAAATTCTTTTAAATAAGCCTCTTTTGTTCGTTCTGCTCTATTGCTTATTAACTTAGTGTAAGTCTTTAAAATAAGCCACTTTATGTTCTTTCTATTTGATTATAACCTATGTTATAATTTCTATTTTATCTTGTCTTTCTAGTTATAATCTGCTAGTTATAACTTGCTTGCAAATGTCAAATTTGCCTATTTCATTCTATATTCTTTTATTACAGTTCTACTTATTTACGTCCAATTTTCTGTAATTTTAGTGTTCTTAAAATTTGGTTCATATTAGCGAATTATCCACTTTTTATTAATTTATTCACGAAAAAGGAATAAAAAAACTAAAATTTACAGGCTGAAATCTAACGCAAAACGGATGTAAATAAAATACAAATAACTGTAAATAAATGAATAAATTAGCTAAATAAAATAGACTGAAAAGAACATTAAAATTAACTATAAACAACTTGTATAAAAGCAGCCTCAAAATTGTAGAAAAACTACAACTGTTGAAAACCATATTATTTTAAATTACTTAAAAATACAAAATAATTACTTAAACACTCACCTGTGGTCCTTAGCTCTTTCTTTGGCCTTCTAGGATCCACTTATAGCGTATAAAATATTTTAATTAAAAAGATCTTCTCCTCGGAAAAAATATTCCTTTTAGGGTCCGCAATGAACCCAGATGGAGAAAATCTGAATGAGAAAAATAGCTAGGCCTAGAGTCTTATTTATAGTGTCATTTGTGGATCTCGGACCATTGGATTTGAAGATTAAATCTAGCGTAACAATGTCATTGGCTCGATGGGAACCGTCGGATGGAAGCACTGACGCACCATATGAGATAAAATCAACAAAACACGTCACACTCGAACCTAGACGATTGCTCGTCCAAGTATACACGTGGGTCGACCGCCAGGTCGACCTTTGTGTGGTGAGGGTCGACCTATGGGTCGACCCTTCTATGGGGAAGGTCGACCCTAGGGTTGACCTGACCCTTTTTTTTTCTTTTCTCGTTTTCTTGTTTATTTTGTAACTTCTTCGTTCTAGCTCGGATTTTGACAATCTATATATGAAAATTGGCCAGAAAATTACCATGGACACAATGGTGCAACTCCCGTGGCTCAAATCTGATAATTTCACAAAGTTACTTTTATTATTTAATTAATTCGTTAATTAATTATTATAGCTTAAATTTCGGGTTGTTACACACGCAGTCATACGGCTCATGTATGCCTTCTTAGAAATGGTGAGAACTATATCTGAAGGCTCAAGCTCAAAACCTCTGCATTAAATATGATACAGACAAACATGACTAATATATCATACAAAATATTTCGCGTAGCACTTTCAAAAGATAAGTTCACATGGTCACTGAAATAATGAGAGAGAAAAAACGAAGCTTCTTCTTCGATATATGATTTGCATATCGAACCTTCAAATCGTACTTTTTGTCTCACTTTTTTCTTTAGATGATTTAAGTACCTGTTAAGAATTATAATTAAATTTTATTATATGTAATTAAACTAAAATTTAACATACTCAATATTAATACCTTTCAAACGGATACATCCATCTATATTGCACAGGACCTCGAAGACGTGCTTCAAACAGAAGATGAATATGTAAATGCTCCATTACATTAAAGAAACCCGGAGGAAATATTTTTTCCAGTTTGCAGGGCAGTATATGAATTTCTTCCTTAAGTTTACGTAGACGATCAACTTTTAATGTAGTTGAACAAAGCTCCTTATAAAACAAAATAAGTTCTATTACAACTGTCCAAATTTTTGTGGGCAACGGTTCTTTGAAAGCGACGGGTAATAAATGTTCCATCGTTACATGACAATCATGACTTTTCATCCCACTTAGTTTACCGTTCTTATAGTCGACACATCTACGAAGATTAGAGGAAATGCCATCATGAAATCTTAATCCTTCTACCCACTTTAACTATACTTTAACATGGTTACTGTCTAGCTGATAGCATGCTTTGGGTTTTTTTGTATCATTTAGCTTCATATGAAGCTCAGGACGGTTGCATATTGCCTATATATCATGTCTTGATTTCAAATCATCCTTAGTCTTTCCTTTAACATTCAGAACTGTGTTAAATACATTATCGAACATATTTTTCTCGTTGTGGATCACGTCGATATTATGACGAATTAGGAGATTTTTCCAATAAGGCAACTCCCAAAATATACTTTGTTTGCACCAATTATGAATCGTCAATTTACCTTGAATTTCAATTTGTTTGCCAGTTTCATGTATCTTTGGATAATCCTTTACAGGGTCATAAATATCTTCACTTGACCAAATCGTTGGTGGTTCCAAAGTCTCAAGTCTATTACTTGTAAAGTTTTTTTTATCGTTTCTAAAAGGATGATTAATATGGAGAAAACAACGATGACAGTCAAACCATGAAATTTTCTTCCCATGCGGTAAAGAAAATGCTCGTGTTTCTTCTATACAATAAAGACAAGCTAGACGACCAGCTGTACTCCAACCCAAAAGCATTGCATACGCAGTAAAATTGCTTATAGTCAACAGCAGAGAAGCTACATACGAATTTTTTTTTTTGAAATGTCGTATGTTTCAACACCTTCATACCATAATGTTTTCAACTCTTCAATCAACGATTGTATATATACATCGATTTCTTGTGTCGGATCATCAGGGGAAGGGATGACAATAGTGAGAAACATATACAGAGTTTTCATACACATCCATGGAGGTAAATTGCAAGGTGTAACGATTATAGCCTAAGATGAATATTTTGAACCAAATTGAAAAAGGGCGAAAATCCATCCGTACATAAACCAAGTCTAACATTACGGCTCTCCGCTACGAAAGCGGGGTATATCTTATAAAAATGGTTTCATACTTCTCCATCAGCTGGGTGTGTTAACGTATCTTCTTCATGTGTTCTCACACAGTGCCATCTCATATGATGCGTGGTTACAGAAGATGCATATAACCTTTGAAGTCTAGGAGTGATGGATAAGTAATGCATGCGCTTGTACGAAACTTCCTTTCCCTTCTTTTTTCTTGGTTTGTATCTTTCATGATTACATATTTTACAATTCCTAAGATTGATGTCTTCTTTTCAAAACAACATGCAACCATTTAAACGACATGTATCTATTTTTTGATACGGCAAACAAAAAGCAGACATAAGTTTTTTCACTTTATAATGATTTTCGCATATTGAATTATCGGGTGGCATATGCCGTTTTGCAGCTTGTACTATAGCAGTAAACCCGGCTTCTGTGAAGTTGTATTTTGATTTCATCACAATGTATTCTACAGTTACTAATAGTTGAGTACCGCTTGTACAACCATCCCAAAGGGGTTTCTTAGCAGCATCTAATAAATCATAAATTTTTTTCTCCAATACTTGGTTCTTCTTCGACATTAATATTGTTAGCATCAACTTCAACAGTATGAAATATTGAACGTGCTGCATCTTCAACCATATCTTCTATGAGATTCGTCGGAACAATTTCATTATCTACCTCCTCCTCCGAATGTACGGGATTAGGTGCTATAAGTTCTCCATGATGATCCCACACTAAATAATTCGGCATGAAACCATATTGACGCAAATGAACTATTACCATATCCGATATCAAATGCTTTAATAATTTGCACATACTATATGGACAACGAATTTCTTCATTGTTTCCATTATTACTTAAAGCGAATTCAATAAAGACGTGTACACCATTTTGAAAATGTTCACTTACTGAGCCTCCAATTTCTCTTCTTTGTTGGTACATCCAGCTCTAATTGATAAATTAATTGACCATTTTTCCTACTTTAATACAGAAAAACGTATTAATCATTTATGTATTAACATTTTATTTTTCAACTAAATCATACATTTAAATTTTCGCAAATATATAATATGATTCTATTCAATTTTATTTCAAACAGATTTACACAAATTACATGAATATAATCTACAATTTTTAGATTATTGTTTTACACTTTGATGGTTGGTCATCCTACTTCCCATTACAAATACAGTAGTAATTACATTTTGTAAATCATTTCATTTTAAACGGTTCAACAAAATTTCAGCAGCACTTCCCTTTTGTTTCTTGTATCGTACATATATGCGTGTACACTGGGAACAAAAAGAAAGTGTTGTCGAAATTTTGTGAACCGTTTAAAATGAAATAATTTGCAAAATATAATTATTTTATTATGTTTGTAACTTGTCCAATACAGGGACAAATCCGACAAATATTGTATCAGATGAATATAAATGTCTGGTCTGTAATAAAAACGAATATCCATATAACAATCACATACAATACTTGTTAGACGGTGCCAAAAACTATCGAAGGGATTTGTAAAAATAAAGCGTATTATACAAAAAAAATTATAATAATTTATTTACATTCTAAGAAACACATACACTAAATCGTCATTTTTGTCATCTTAAAAACGCATACACTAATTCTTGAGCATCGACTCGTATTAATGGATCCAAACTAACTCTAATGCGTGTATGCACTAATTAATCAACATATATACACCAATTAACTCACATATACACTAAACAAATTATTTTTCTCAACATTTAAATTATAAACAATTATAATAACAACCTAATTAGCATTCAATAGTGTATAACAAACAATCAATGCGGTATTATAAACAACTATAACAATAAATTAACTCTAATTTGCCAAATAAAAATTAAATAGGTTTTATAAATTAAGAACAATAGGTAATGGAGAGGCTTGAAAATTGAAGATGGAGATAATCTTGGAGGCGTGAAGGTTTGCTGACGACGTGGAGGAGTTGAAGGAGACGGTGGAGGAGAGATTTGGGCAGGTAAATAATGAAGGAGAATTGTCGGCCTGGGCTAGATTATTCGCGACTTTTCGACGGCTTCCGACGGCCGCCGACGACTCTATTTGCGATGGCTTCAAGACGATTACCGACGGCTAGTTTATTTTGTTTTCAGTAATGTCACGGCAATTACTTGCCATCGGCAGCCGTCGTAAAAAAAACGACGAGCCGTCGGCGACCGTCGGAAATCGATGTCGCAATAAATAGTGTTTCTAGTAATGTCTTTAAACATCATGTTAGTAATTACGTTAACTCTTGTGTACAAATTCATGTATTCTACTGCGCCTAACTATATGCTAGCGTGGTTCCTTTGCTGTTGCTAGCTATATGTTTGTGTGGTTCCTATGCATTCCACCCCAACCACAAGCGTTGTTCCACGTTAAGGGCGAGCGCTGTTTAGTCTTTCTTGCACGTTAAAGCTAGCGCGATTCGTCTTTATGCAACGCACCCCACTTCACATTGTTGTATCCCATAGGGAAGTTTCTGTTTCAAATTATTCCTTAAAAGTACATGGCCTATAAATTTTTAAGTGCGTTCTCTTCAATCAGTTCCATCAAGTTTTTTTTATAATGCAATAAGAACCAAGAACTTCAATAAACACTAAAAAAGTTAACGATTCCTAATAAAATAACTGTAAAATTTAATTTTCAGCTGACTTCTAACCAGCTTAAAAAAACAAGATTTATAGTTTGATTAATTGTTAATTTGTTTAAGACCATTCTAATGAATTGATTTTCTTTGTAAATTAAGTTTTTCTTTGTTAATCAGTTCAGCAGATCAGGAAGAATGATTTATTTTGGATTTACATGTTATCACGTCCACATATAGATATCTAATTTGGGACATTGTAGAGTTTTCTTTTATGCTATGGAACACTATTACTTGCGTAGGTTGATGGAAACTTGGGAGCAGCTCAGCTGACATCTTCAATCTTTTACCTAATTGTTACACTGATGAGGAGCTTCAATGGTATGTAATGAATCAGTTACCTAATTGCTACTCTGACGAGGAGCCTCAACCGTATGTAATGAACCTTTTAGCCTCATATATGTTTACAATGTGGAAATACACATGTTATAACAGCGGCTTCCACATTTGTATAGATATTTATTATTTTAATAAAACATTCACATATTAAACATAATATTACACACACCCACCATCATCTAGCCGCTTCTTATCCACCACAAGTTCCGAATTAACTAATAAAGTGAAGTGGCAGAAGAGAAAATGAATTATTTAATTTGAAACATGTGGCTGATATTTAGTAGGATTTCAGGTGCAGCAAAAATGAGACGTTGCATATATTTGAGTGCATACATTTGACCACTAATAACGCATCAATTATCTCAACTGTTTATTATTTATCTATTAAATAATAGTAAAGCAGAAGAAATTCAAGCTCTCTTATTAATTATAGGAGCTTTCTCTGCTCTCCTTAATTCTCTCTCTAGATATTTTACTTTTAAATTTTTGTAATTTATTTCTTTTACTCCACCGAACTTCTAATTCTAAATTATAATCAAATACGTTCTTTTAAATTTTTCTATAACTATTCACAAATGTCTTTTATTTCTCTTCTAATATATTACATTTAAGTACATACATTTAAATTAATTACATAATTCAAACAATTTGATAAACTCAGCCAATGAATATTCGATACGTCATGTAAATTCTAAAATATGAACAATTTCAATAGCATATTATAATAGCGTCAACAAATTAGTAAAACAGAATTTTCATTTGCATACAAAGATATGTAAATCACGTAGCATAAATTATATACACTAACAATAATAACAAATTTATTTTATAATTGGTTTATATCAATGAAGTTATCATGCATTACACCGAAAAATTATATTTTTAGCTTTAAACACTTGTATTTTAAATTTCCATAGTTACAAACCCTTCTCAATTTTCTCCTAATATTTTTTACTCATATCCATGTATTTAGCTAATTATGTCATATTTATTTTAAATCATTCAAATAAATTCAATTAACTAATATTTACTAATTCATCTAATAAATCTTAAAATATACCGATTAAGTATGTACACAACATTCTTATATATAAGTAAAGATGATAAAAGTATTATTTTTATTCATATATAAAGATATATGAAACGCATAACATAAAATGTAAACACAAACAATAATATATTTTTTAATTTATAATTCATTTATCTCAAAAAATATCATACATTGCGTTACAAAATTTTGGTTTTTACAGCTTTTAAAGGATAAATTTATATTTTACAACGTAGGTGTGGAAGCATGGATTACTCTAACTAAAATTAGGTTATGTAGACATTGTCATTTTCAACATGATATTAAACTTACCCAACGCATAACTCTAATTAAAATTAGGTTATGTAGACATTGTCATTTTCAATATGATATTAAAACTTACCCAACGCATAACTCAAACTAACGCTACATAATTTATTTATTTATTTATTTATTTATTTTTTACAAATATTGAAGTTGTAAACATGACACTCCTACAACAACGTGAAATTTATGATTAACTACAAAGTTAAAAAAAGGTTTACTAATTGAAATTTCAGATAATGAATAAAAGTTTATGTGCAGATAAGTTGATTGTAAGATGTTCTTCTTAACTACAATTACATACAAAGCTCTTCTCATTTTTTTCTCTACTTTCTAACATTCAGCTCCATGTATTTAATTAGTTAAGTTGATCCTTGATTTAAAATATTTAATTATATTCAATTATGTAATATTTGTTATTTCATTATAAATCCTTAAAAATATAAATCCAATATTTATATTAATATAAATAAAAAATTCATTTTTTTTCATCCATATACATAAAAAAACACACGTATAACATCGTATCAACTATTTAGTAATAGCTAACTATATATATATATATATATATATATATATATATGTGTGTATGTATGTATGTATGTATGTATGTATATGTGTATGTGTATTGTATTTGTTATTACCAAATTAGAACAATAGTTCTGACAAAAATATGTGGTTAGCGACCCTCTACCTTACATCTGAGCGTTGCATGTAATTTTAAATTATAAATTTTTTTATTTCAATAAATTTATCATATACTACTTAAAAAAAATTTAAAAATTATTTTTTAACAGGATTATCGTGTGCAACGCACGGGTTACACACTAGTATTTGGTTAATACTTGAGGCCTACATGATAATATGTAAGGTTATGATAGAAAAACCAATGGCTAACATATGATGGTTACGTATACAAGGACATATAGAATAGAGACAGAGGAATGTCTCCAATGATAATGAAAAATCTCTCGGAAATTGGTTGTTGACTAATCTGATCCACCAAACTATTTGCAAATCAATGCAGTATCATGCCAATTAAACTTCGGCAACCAAGGCACTTTTGTTGTTATCGTCATTTTAATATGAAAGTGGTTTATTATTTGGAATATATATCATACCTAAAGAGCCATGTTTCTCTTGATGTTTGGAAGGTACGTGGATTAATTAATTGCCCAGAAAACTTATGGAACCAGGACCACCTTCCAAGTTCAATAAATATTAGTGTATCTTTATGATCTTAGTAGCTTGGTTAACTAAATTTAAGGTTTCGCTTTGTAGTTCGGACATATTATTGTCCATTTTGATGTTATAAAGAGAGGCATGGCTTGGTCTAGCCTATGGGTTGTCCTAGGCGAGCATAATTTATTTAATATTTTACATAAGAAAAAAATAAAAAAAGACATTATAACATTGTAAATATTTTTTATTAATTTCACATAATAACAAAGTTCATTCAAAATACATATTTCATTCATTCTTCCAAAATATTTTCTCATTAACTTCATATACATACTTTAATATGTTTACCATATCAATCTCTTTCAAAGAAAATAATTTTTTTTTGAATTTTTGAAAGCAAATTCTTCAATTATATCATCATATTTTAAACTATCCAAATATTCATTTTCGATTGAAATCATTGCCAACCCACTTAGTCTTTCTTGCGACATAGTAGTTCGAAGATAAGTTTTTATCAACTTCAACTTAGAGAAGCTTCTTTCTGCCGAAGCAACCGTAACCGGTATAGTTAATAAAATTCGATATGCAAACCATACGTTTAGAAATCCACTCACATCACGATATGATTTTAAAACCTCAAGAATACTAATTGATTTCGTTGTTTCCGACGACAATATTCTTTTCAATTGTCCAAGTTCAAGAAATAATCATTTCCCACATATATCGCTCTCTTAATTATATTCTAAAAAACTTTCTAGTTTCATGCATTGCTCTTTCAATTGTTTTTCTTCAATAGTTTTGAACTTTGCATTAAACAAAATCCAAAAATCCTTTCATAAAGCTCAAATTGTTCAAACCGATCCTTAAGTGAAGAAAGAGTTTGATCTATTATATGAAGAAAGTAAGTGGTTCTAAGATTATATATCTTTCAAAGATTGACTTTCATGAGCATCAACATCCATATCTTCATCAAAATGTTTCTTTCTACGAATAATTCTTTTTTTTAGCAAATTTAGGTTTAATGCCAACTTCATCCGCAAGTTCTTTAGCTTCAATTATCATGCTTGCAAATCCATCTTTTCTAAATTTCTCAAAAAATGCAATAAGCTCCTTTATTTTAGTAATTGCATCTTCAATATCCATGTCTTCACGTTGAAGTATTTTGCTAACTCGATTAATACTATCCAATATAGTGTACCAAACACATAAACTAATCAAAAACTCGTAATCTTCTAAAGCATTTTGACATAGACATTTAGCTTCCACCCTCATGATACTATCATCTTTA
Organism: Allium fistulosum; assembly: GCA_030737815.1. Taxonomy (NCBI): domain Eukaryota; kingdom Viridiplantae; phylum Streptophyta; class Magnoliopsida; order Asparagales; family Amaryllidaceae; genus Allium; species Allium fistulosum. The sequence goes on along the minus strand of CM060905.1, from coordinate 589,694,875 downwards.
TACTTATTTGCAATGTCAATTAAAGCATCTCTGAACTCCACCGGTTGAAGTCTTATCGCTTTCACGCTTTCTACATGACTTTTCCATCGAGTTGCCGATAATGGTTTTGGCCTTAAACCTTTTACATGCTGTCTAAGTATTTCCCACCGTTGAGTTGAACCGGAAAACAAAATATAGATCTTTTGGACATATGTAAAAAAATATCTAGCTTTCATGCATGATTTTTCCATATCACATAGAGTAAGATTTAAACTATGACATCCACACGAAATATAAAATGCTCTTGGATTTTGATCGATAAGTCTCTTTTGTACCCCTTGATGTTTACCTAATATCAAATGTAAGTTATTTATGACATGATATAATATAATAATACTAAACTACAGAATTCATGTTATAAAATATAACATACCTTTCATATTTGATCCGTTATCATAACCTTGGCCCCTCACATCATCAATGTTAAGTTTAAGATCAATTAGAATATTTTAAAGCTTTTTAAATAGACCAAGTTCCGATGTACCATCAACCTCTATAAAGCCAAGAAAAAATTCCTCCACCTTGATAGCATCATCAATGTCAACACATCTTATAATAATTGTTCGGAGTACAATCAAGAATGATTGAATAATACTTTGCCTTTAATATTTTTGAAAGCATCGTCTCTTTAATATTTTTTGCCAACAAAAGTATTAATTCATTTTGAATGCTATGACTAAGATAATGATTATTTACTTCATTATTTACCACTCTTCTAAGATGCTCCTCCATGATTGGAGAAAATTCGGCTACAAATTCCACAAGTTAGCAAAAAAGTCCATTATTCTTTTCATAAATTCTTTCATTAGTACCACGAAATGGTAAATTATTTCGGGAAAGTGTTTTCACAATACCAATTATACGCACTAATACCTTTTTCCAACGTTGTCTCTCTTGATCGATTAAAGATTCCATTTTTTCATCAATTGTTCCCTTTTCTTGAAGACCTTTGTACAAATCAACCCACTTTATAAGATTTGCGGTATGCTCTGGATTACTTTCATGCTCTCTTAGCTTGGTTGTAATGTTATGCCAATCATCCATTCCTTCTTCTCCTAATTTAAACTTTTTTTGTGGATTTTAAATAGCTTGCAACAAAAAAAAAGACTCTATTTACTTCATTTGAGTAAATTAGCCATTTTCTTTCAAGTTCTTCTCCTCGTGGATAACAACTAAAATAGCGTTTAGAAGAAAAATGTCTACCATCAATTTCATTTTTAGGAAAATCTTCATTTTCTTTCACAATTTTGATAGACCCTCGTTTAACTAGCATTATCCTTTTTCTATCGGTTATTCTTCCCCATAATCCCGGATCATAATTGACATCAACATCCTTTTCAAGATCAAGCACAATAAAATCGTCAACACTTTCATTCAAATCATTCACTTTACCAACTACGTCTTCCTCAATTACATTTCCTTCTTCATTTTCAATAGCCTCTTCATTGACATCAACATCTCCATCCATTTCATGAATCTCAATATGATCGTTTTCATCCATCTCTTCAATTCTACTTGAAGTTGTAGATTGAGATTTTTGAATTTGTGCTTGAAATAAATTAGAGATCGAACCAACGAGAGATTTTGCAAGTTCATCTTTCTTTTTCTTAACTTTTCTATTGTAAAATCCGGAGTTTTGTTTACGAAATCTAATTCGATTTTTGTCATCTTCATTCTTCGTCATATTCCCTGTAGATTTCTAATTCGATGAAATAAGTGAAGTTTTAACATCGTATATAAATTATAAGAACATACTTCATTTTGATGCTCTCATGCTTATAATAAAAATATGGACTATTGAATTTAACAAATCATGATCAATCTAATAATTATTAACCTGAAAAATCAACAAATCAATGGACAATAATTGCATTGCAATTTAATAAGTTAAGCAGCGTGATAATTGACAGTATTAGTCAAATAAGTTAAACAAAGGAATAACTGACTGCATTGCAAATCAATGGACAAAAATCAACAAATCAATTACTCATTTTGAGTCTGTAGACTGAGACTGTATCGGTCAAAATAACAAGATAGAATATGAAATTAGTAATTACCTTTATCAAATTGTTTCAGGCCAGTAATCAAATTAGAAGCTCTGTAGTCGTGGAGCGGTGGAGCCGTGGAGGCTGGAGCAGAATGTGGCTCGAGACTGGAGATTGCTGTCGGTTGTCGCCAAGCGCTGTGGCTGTCGCCTGGAGATTGCTGTCGCCAAGTGCTGTGGCTCGAGACTCGAGTCGTGGAGGAGAAAGCACGCCGTGGAGGAGAATGCCTCGCCGAGTGGCTCGCGTCGTGGAGGGGGGAGGCTGCCGAAGTAGGCAATCGGATTCGCGATTATCGCGATTTGAAATTTCGAGAAGAATAGGGTTTTGATTTATTTTTTTTGTCATTCGTTGCCCCGTAAGGGGGGTTGCCCTATTCAATGGTCTATTGGGCCTTGCCCAATAACCGGCCCTGAGAGGTAGTTGGGCTGCTTTTTGCTGGAATATATTTGCTAAATGATGTTTATCCATGCATGGCATTAGAATGCCAACCTATGCATTTGAATGGATTGAAATGAATGGTCTAATGATTTATGTTATAATAACATGCATATATTATCATTTTTAAGTTCAAGGTTTCCAGTAGAAAAACTGTAACAACTACATTTTGAAGTTGACTGGAGCTTGAGCATTTTTTCCCGTGAACATAATGGTTAACATCATTGATGATATTGAATTCTATCGTTACCCTATTGATGAAATGAACTCTATAGAGAGCGTGTGTGTGGAGGCGTGCGTGCACGTGTTAGTATTTAGGGGTAAATATGAGTGGGAATGAGGCTTGTATTCACTTGACATCATTATTTTAGAAATAAGTTTTGTACATAAAAAAAAGTCTTAAACATCTGGCGTCATTTTTGTATCTTGCTTTCAATAGGCAAATATACCGTGCAAAGTACAAATCTTGTGGTGACATTTTAATGGAAGAAAGAAAGCCAACCTGTTAGCAGTCCTGTTACAATTTGTGGTGACATCCATGGACTGTTTAATGCAATGGTCATGTCTATTTTGGTAATCATTCTCTTAGCTTGGTATTTTGACTATTTAATCTGACTGCATAGGCTTTTTCTTTAGTACTATGGTCTTTTCTTTATTTCAAGTAATGTACATGTATATGAGAAATACAAAATATCTGGTTAATTATTTGTTAAACATGATTAATTTGTACTAGTCGATTTGCAAAATTTTGCAGTAGGTTTCCACTAAACAATTCCTTACTAAAGTGTCTTTTATTTGCAGGAGCAAATGCATAATTAGAAGATACAAAAGCCTTGGAAGTTCTTTCTTATGATCAGTAACTACATTTTTATTTGGTTATATTTAGTATAATGTGTTGATTATTAGTTATGTTCTTAATGTAATAGGTTAATAATCAAATGTCTCATAGATGTACCTAATATAGCATTAGAATTTTTTATTGAATAATATTAGAATCTAAATTGAAATCAAGCCATGTTGATAATGAAATAGTTTCTTTCTTGAAAACACTACTATAACATTTAATAGCATTTTAAAAACGCCGTAAAATTTTTAATCGTTTTAAAATGCTGTTAAAAGTTTTAATAGCGCTTAAAACAATGTCATGTAATGATCCGCTATACATCAAAGACTAAATTTAGCAACAAAAAATGCTACTAAAGATTTTGTTAACGACTTAAATAGGTATAACGACAGAAGATAAAACTCTATAAATAACATTCGATGGCAAGAAAAAAAAACGTTATTATACCTAAAATTTTGATAATGTTTTTTTATTGCTATGTTGAGTCTCTCATCTATAGTAACATGTCGTTTTACAACGTTCATAAATACACTATAAAAAGTTTTAATATCGTTTTCCAAACCCTATTAAAAGTCTTGATTTTTGTAGTGGTCCAGCTGGCCATTATTTGATTCATTCAGCCCAACCGGCATCCTAACCGACTTGCATCTGACTATTCAACGTTATCAACAGTTGAGAGGAAACTTACATACTGATATATCAATCTGAGCCGACCTAACCAATTTCTAGCAGATAGAAATACAACATTGAATACAATTGTACAAGGATCAAACTTCTCATTTATTGCTCATATTATTGTCTCTTGTAAACCAGCAATTGTAACCAAAAAAACACAAAGCCATAAAAATTACCATAATAGTGGACGTGGGTTATTTTTGATTGAACCACTCTAAACCCTTGTGCTTCTTTACATGTTTTAGCATTTACTAGCTTCTCCGCATTTTCAATTTATTAACTATGATGTTAGTAAGTAAACTTTGCTGATATCAATTCATAATCTTAAGTCCGAGGTTGGTTAAAGTTCTAGTCAATAACTACTCATTGTGATTGTTGTCCTAACTTATATGCTTAGTCAACAAAGCTAGTGGTATTTGGATAAGAGGTCGGACTCTTGGGCAAGTATGCAAGTCACTATGTCCTCATATGGTCAAATATACAAATAAGTAATTGTTCAAGTACTCCGTTACAAAGTCCTAATTTCAATTTGACCTAATCGACCATTAAAGTCCCAAAATCGGCCATTAAAGTCCCAAAGCCAGGTTTTTTATTTACACTTGAGAGAAAATGAAAATGACAAAGAAGTACAATTCAGAATTCTCCCCTTCTCAGTAAAGGGTATATTCCTATTTATAGAAAACTGGCAACCTTGGATTATTGACACATGACATCAATCAAACATGGACGGTTGATATTTTCGCTAACGTGACACATTTTGAGATGATATGTGACATAACTTGTTTTTGCTTTCATTGTGATGATATGTCACAATCAAGAGCTGCCACGTGGCGAATTAAACAATTTTATGCTTGATTTTTAGTCATGTGATAACAGCAGTTTATAATGCTCAATAGTGTTGTCATAGGCATGCGATAGCTCACCAGCACTCATCACTCGATTGCTTCATTGCTGGTATGTGATAGCTTGCTATTTTCTGGTCCTAGACAGCATTAAAATCATGCGATAGCTTCCTTCTCCTTGAACCTCGACAGTTCAAATGTGTAACAACCCGTACCTTCCAACATACTGATCCAAAGCTTAATGTGACTTCTGGACTCGAATCATGTCGAGAAATACGAGCTGTTGGGTTTTCAAAACATTACAGAGCATAATTATAGGGAAAAAGTTCTAAGATATTCTACACTTTCAGATCTCACTGTGGAAGGAAGTAAAATATAAATACAGAAAATAAACATTTTAGAAAAACAATCTTTCAAAATATTTGATTTACATATACAATGTTTCCAAATTACAATATAAGTTTTATAGACTTCTAATACAATAAGCGATTATAAGAGAAATAATGTATAATATGATAACTCCATCGTTTAGCTTCTTTCTCCATGTATTATGCCCAATCAACTGCTAAACTGTCATCCTATGGTGCGAAAAATGAAAAGGACGGAGTGGGTCAGACAAAAGTCTAGTGAATGAGTACAAGTTTAATATATGATGATTATATGCGATTACTTCAATACTACTCTAGATGATATAGGGTGTGATACAAATTCCGTAAATTCCTAAGGTCTGTTACCTAAGGATTCTTGTCTAATACATTCCTACACTACTATCTGTGTAGGCTACCACAATGGATTGAATCTCATGTCTAATGACCGGTCATCACTCCTAGAGCTACTCAATTTGTAAGACACCACCTACTTACCATGAAAACACATCCACTAAGCTAATGTGTACTAAATTCCCACTAATATCACCTCCACTATGCTATTGGAAACCGATTTTCCTTCACTACACCTGGAGAGGAAGAACTCGAGATGCCGACTCATCGGTATGTCTCATCGTCTACATCCACTTCCACCTCTCGATCATAATGTGGGCCTCTTATTGCACGCTCCGGGTACTCTGTTTGAACTGTAACACATGCTTTAGAAATCATGCATACATCAACCTCTCATTGTTTCGAAACCACTCCATCAGGCATTCGCACCAGTCTACATGCCCACCTTTGGAACCTAGTGTGAGTCCCTTTTGTGAAAATACATCGCCTTCAGTCGATTGCTAAATCCCAACTTGTAAAGGACATTTACCCAACATCGCAATGACTTAGCGTACTCTCTTAGGGAACTAGCTTCTCTACTATTCCTAACATACAACCAAATGCCCTTAAATAGGCCCACAAACAATTATTGTTTATTCTAATTTTTATTATTAAATTTGGGCCCTAAGCCGAGGTTCAATTTTGCAATTTTTGTTCTAGACGGTCGACCGTTGTTCCTCTTCGATCGACCACTGAGGGTCCAGGGTCGACCCTTCGTGAACAAAATTTGGAGTTTTCGCTTACTTTTAATGCTGATTTTTATTGCTTGTTTAATGAACGTCGTTAACCGTTATTGGTGAACCCTAATTACTAGATCAACAGTCTGATTATCTACATGCAATTCAATTTAGGGTTTGCAAATTCATATAGAAAAGGGGTATAAATCATCAATATTCAATTAAACGTTTACTGACAAATTTCAAGTTAGGGTTTCTAACATATTCAATTAACAGAAAGGGTTTACTTACATCAAATCAGGTTTATCAAATTAGTGTAACTCCAATTTCCACCCTAGTCTGTGGATTCCAAATTAAGGTTTACAGTATAAATTTTGCTTCACCAATAGTCTAAATGAATTAGAATAGATTAAACCTAACTTGAATAATCATCTAATCAAAATTATTCTCACTCACCTCAAGCCTAAGCTCTTCCTATTGCTTTTCTTGAGAATTGCTCCTCCGAATGCTATCTCCATTTGTCCCGTCTAGATCCAATTGCTTGCACTTTTTTAGGTTGATTCTATTTTGATTTTCAAGAAGATTTAAGGTTAGAGGAGAGGTTGGATTTTGGCAGAGTTTTGTTACATCAAACTTTTCTATCGATTCTAGGGTTTGCTTAGGTTCTAATTTACAGAGATTAGAAGTGAATTAAGGGCGTTGATTTGGAATAAAGAATATTTTACTAACATCAGGCATGGTCATCAAAACTTATGGACGAAGGGACAATCGAAACCGTCGAACAACAACACTTAACAATGCTCCGGTATTTGCCATTTATACTTCCTAGGGTCGACCCTAAATGACCCAAGGTCGACCTCTATAGGTTGACCATGATACCCCAGGGCCGATGTAACATCCCAAAAAATATATAAATAGCTTATATTCAAATATAGGGATTGTTTAAATATTTGAATTGTGAATTTAAAATATTAATTAATGGATTTAATAGCCTTATTTAAATCCTTTTAACTAATAAATAATAATGGTAAAATAATTTTGTAAATTTGTTTACATAAATAAATAGTTCGGTGAAAAATTAAAAATGTGACCGAAATTCGTTTTTCGAATTTCAACTTTTTACCAAACAAAAGTTGTTACAACATTGTTGCACTCTTATATACACATTTATAACTCATATAATAAATAACAAGAAAATCAATTATTAATAAAATGATTTGATTTTTAATGACGTATTTTAAATGAATTTATGGGATTTTTACATAATTTTTAATTTGAAAAATATTTAAATTTTCGTTTGACGTATTTTGCGGCAAACGTGGGTATTTTTAAAATTACATAGAATAAGTTAACCAGTGTATTTTATTGTTGTCTTATGGTCATGTCATATTATTATGCATGATTGTATTTTTATTTCTGTTGTTCGTAGTTCGTATACGAACGTGGTTATGTGTAGCGAAGTACTGGAATTTTAAAAATATAATAACCTAAAAATTTAACGAATTTTCTCACTCTCTCACTTTTCCCTCCTCTTCTTTTTATTTTCCATTTATAGCAAACAAACATCAACCGCCTCATACTCTGAATTCTTCCCGGAGGTTCACTCAACGAAACCCAAAACTGTCAGATCCGTCGAACTAGTATGGACGAAGGATTCTAATCCATGTAGGATTTGATAGGTGTAGTGTTGATTGGGGATGGCTGAGTGTTTGATCGTGAACTAGGGTTTAGGGCTGGTGACGATAGAGGCAACGATAGGCGAATCGGAGAGCGCCAACGTGTTTCTCTTGGCGATGTACACCTACCCACGCTAATTGCTGGAGCTCCGACCTATGAGGTGATACGCGACATTCGTGTATGTTATCAGAGGGCAGCAGGTCGGTTTTTGTTGGACGAGTCGAGCCTGACGTAGGGGTGACCGGAGCGTAGAGCTTGCGGTGTGTGATGCGATGGCGAAGACAGTTCGTCGAATCTTTTAGCATGGAGGGAGAGAAGGAGGAGAGAAGGGAGCAGCATGGATGAGTTATTTTTGTGCGTGTATAGGCAAATTCAGTTTTGAGAGGGAAGATGATTTGGGGAAGTAATTAGTTTGGTTAATGATAACTAGTTAATGAATTAATTATTATAATTATTCACAATTTTTATAAACTCAATATCTTCTCCATACAAGGTCTAATCGAGATGGATCTTTTGTGTTGCACTCGTTGGAGCATTATCTACGCACAAGAATTAATTCGTCGAGTTTGAAGCAAGTAGGATTTTGAAATAAAATCGAAAGTCGTTTGATTTTAGATCGAGCGGGAATACTTAAGCGATAGCTGGAATAAAAGTGAGTTAACTCACCTTTGAATGAACTATATATGATATATGTGTTGATATATATTATTTTTTACGTTCTTGAATGATTTCTTGGGTTGGTTTAGTTGAATCCCGCTTTGGAAAGCAGATGACATACATTTTATTTATAAGGGACTTATAGAGAGACCCTAAATGATTTCTTGCCATTATTAAATTACTTTTATATGCTATTGCTTATATAGATGTTTGGATGTTGTTTGAAATGTTAAAATGGAAAATTGTTGAATAGTAGAATAATCGCGTTTTCGCAATTTTGAAATCATGTTATTGCACTTTGAAATCCTATCTCTTTAAATCTTTTGTTTGAAATATTGTGCTTGTGTTTGCATCATTAAATATTTGGTCACTCTTTGCACTTTTAAAATGTTGTTTAAACCAATTTTTGTTGGCTCGGAAAAGGTTATAACACCTAACTCCAAAGTATTTAAAAGTATGAAAAGTTTTGGTCATGGTTTTGCAGTTCGAAAGTCAAGTTTTAAAACAACTTTCAAGTGGGTTTTGTTGACTTCAAAATTCTCTAAATTTTTTGAATGCATACTAAAATCGTAGTATATCATTTTAAAAATAAATTATAATATTTATACTTTGTAAAAATGTGAAGAAATTTCTGATTTGAAAAAAAACCGACTAAAAGGAATTTTCCACTCTTTTTAGTGGCAGTTTTGCGGCATTATTTCCAACTTTTATAAAATGAGTTTAAACTTTATTTTTCTTCTTTAATTCTTTCAGTGAACTTTTCTAACATATATTTAAGTGTTTTAAAAGTAGTTTGAAGTTTATATATATTTTAAATGATTAGTTTAAATTTTCGAAGAAGAAGTTTTATTCTGGAATAAGGAAAGGAAATGGTTTTGGAGTTTAGATATTGTTTACAACCAAATTGGTCAAAAACACCTAAGAACAGATTTACGTAGAGTGTAAGTGAAGAAAAATTAAATTAAATTGAGGAAATAATTAAGCTAGCAACAAATCAAGAGCAGTAATCAGAAACACAAAGATTTATAATGGTTCAGCGTTGTATGCCTACGTCCACTTTGAAGATTACCTTTATCGGTCACTTATAAATCTGATTACAGTAGTAGGGAATAGAGAACACTTGATTACAATAGAGTTTAGAGTAACAAGCAGTGTAACGATCCTTAGAATGACCCATTTGGCTAGTATTTATAGATGAAGACGACCACAAATCTCTCTGAAACTTTGGTTGAAGGACCTTCCAACCCACATGGGCCCACTAAAGGGATCGCTAAGCCGAATTCCCAATAAGAAGGGATCCGTACCGATCCCTTCATTGGTCGATTTTTTAGCAGTGATCCTTATGGTGGCTTCTGCATGCTAAAGTATGTTTTCCCTACAATTCTCATATCATTTGGACCACTAGAGCTTGAGTTATTATTTAATCTTTGACCTGATATCACTTGTGCACTGCTGACAGTCGAACCCTCTACAAGGATGTATGCCGATCCCTCGAAGTTCGTCCTTATGACGTGTGATCCCTAGGGTAGGTCCCCTAGGGTCCATATACCTTGCTCTCCAAATTTCATATGCTTTAGAACTGTAGATCTTGAGATATTGATTGTTGAATGTATGAATGCACTTGAACTTGGATATACGCCAATCCCTCTTCAATGTAGCCTGCCGATCCCTCTCCATCAATCACGCCGATCCCTTCAAACTTGCCATATTCCATGCTTCGAGCATCCTATATTGTACATCCATTAAATCCATTCAATTCTGACTTCATATAATCATCTGTACTCGACTTTCGGGCCCCACAATCATCGTTCTAGAATATCGGCCTTGATGGAATCAGATCTAACTCGTGCAACCAGTTCATTATAGGCAGGATAGAATGTCGGGTAACACTTGCCCCCCAATGTACATCTTGTGATTAACATGACGTACTTTGAATCATTAGAATGAGATCTATTTAGTTTCTGAACAGTTGCTATTCTTTTATCAAATCGTTTTTTCAAGGCATCGAATTCCTCATTGATTGTCCTAACACTTGATCAATTTCCAATAATATAAATCCAGTGCCATATCCCGTCAACTTATATATATAAATCTGGTTCTGCGAGACTAGAAAGCTTTTGTTATCTGATCCAGCCTCGAGCTTGAAGGTTTCGGGTTTGACTTCAATTTCCGCTGATTCCAAAAATTGAACTTTTAGGTCATTAACGTGCATATTCATATGCACACTTTTGTTGTTGGCTCCCGAACATGTTAGAACATTTACGGGTCGTTACCAATTTTCATAGTATTCTATATGTTCATGTTCATAGCCGAACCCTTATAATCCTTTTTTATCCATACATTTCTTCACTTTTTTCTCTCTTTTTTTTAGAAACATTCATAGGGGTCGGCATGCATTATGTCGATCCCTCCTCTCCAATTCTTACTGCTATAAGGATTGGCACACCTCTTGCCGATCCCCCTCTGTCTTCACATGCCAGCATTTGGGCCGAACCCCTAGTCCACATATATAAAGTAGCATTCCTACTTCTCTCTACCTTCACCTGCTTCATTCTCTTGCTACCCTCCTATTTTCCACAACCAAACTTTCTCCAAGAGCCGAACCCTTTCCCTTCACTCAACCATCGCCCTAATAAATTAACCCACCTTCTTTACTTAATCTTGGACCATCGTTCCACGCTCCAACCAAATCGTAGCCTAATCTTTTCCTTCTACGGTTTGTCTTCAATAGAATTAGGTAAGCTTTCCACCTCACTTTTGACTTTAAGGTGAGGCAATAGATCCTACTTCGTTGATGATAGTTTGATTCGTGACGAAGTGGAATGATTGAGGACATAGGTTGTTTGGGGAAGATGAGGTGTGGGAGGGAGTTGAGCTTGGCAGAACGTTGAATAAGGAAGAAGAAGAGGGAGAGAAGGAAGAGTCAGTGTTGGAAGCTCTGATCCCTCGTTTGTTGATAAGGGATCGGTATTGTGGCCTGACGAGTGAATGGTAAAGTAGAGGCGCTGGCGTGATTAGGGATCAGCAAACCTATGCTTAAATAATGGGATCGGTGTTTTAAGGAGAGAGGGGTCGGTATGATTTGTAGGAGGAAAGGGATTGGGCTTTTTGGTGGAAGATGGTGAAGTAGAAGATGAAGCGAAGGGATCGGTGAGACTTGGGTGAAGAGAGGGATCAGTAAACTGGCTTTGGGGTAGGGTTCGGTAAATAGAGTTCGATCCATAGGGATCGGCATAAGGACTTGTAGGGTTTCTTTGAACTTTTAAACTAGCCTAACCTTACTTGTTTGATACTTATCCATCAAACAAATCGAAAATATAGTGACAATGAACATTAAAACATGCGTATTTATTACCGAACTCGAGACTGAACAATCAAATCCTTAGAACTTTCAACATACACTAAAAATTTACAAATGGACTTGAACGACAAACTTCACACTTCAAAATATCGACAGTCGATCCCAAAGCTTTTATAATTGATCAGTCTCTCCACTGATTGTGACGGTCAGTAATGATGGTCACTCTGGTCAGAATCCAGAGTCTCATCATCTAACTTCGTTTTTTATTTATTTTAAACTATTTATATTTGCCATACACTTCACTACACTTCACTATCTTACACATAACACGAGGGGAACATGTGAACTTTTCTAACCTCGATTATCTGAGTATAGCTAATATGGACTCCATACGCTCACATTTAGCTGGTATGTCTTCCGAACCATCCATGCAACACGTTGATTCTAAAGAAAAATCAAGTTTTACGACTATATCCGACAGGCTTTCTCCCAGCCATCAAATAGAATAGATAGAAGTTTCCAGCCCACCGGTCGACCTTTCCTCAGATGTTCCGGTCCTTCCGGCGGAGGATATAAGCCCCGCTCCTGATGCAGCAGAGGGTGCCATTCTTCTAAATAACCTAATAGATTCTCAAGTCCCCCGAATTGGTGAGGCTGCCCTTCGCCGGCTGTGTTCTATACATGGAATTCCATTTGTAGATATCTTGGTTCCTTCAATAAACGACAGGCCTCACTTACCTCCGGCGGGGTACACGGCTTGTAACAAATTTATGTGCTGGGCCGGATGCGTATTGCTTTTTAATTCGTTTATTCGAGAGATACTGAGATATCTTGGAATAGCTCCCACTCAACTCCATCCAAATAGTTACGCCTTCATACATGAAACCTTCCTGCTATTCATGAGCGTTCTATTTATTTCGCCAACTCCCGAAGACATTAGATCCATTAACAACTTCAAACGGCGATCAGGAAGTCCTTCCTATGTTTTTCTTGAACCTTCGCCGAACTGCCAAGTCTTGACAGGTGCTTGGAATAAACTCTCACTATTTAAGCACGAGTGTTTTTATGTTCGATGTCCATCTGGCTTCGTGAGGCAATGGTTGGAAAGACGTAAGTGTTACCTTCATTCTTAAGTCCTTTAATCCAAGTCATATTTTTGAATCTATTAACATTCGAAATTCCTACAGGTGTCCACCCACATCCTGAAGGCATTAGTTTTTCAAGAGTGGTCGCCGTTATTTGTGTTACCCCTGTTGAAGATAGGGATATCAAACTTCTTGTAACCGATGAGTTACTATCTTTATTTGGGTCGTTGGAGGAGGGTCGTAGCATCGGGCTCCCCGGAAGCGTAGCATCGTTGAGAAACATTACAAAGAAAAAAGAGATGCCATCAATCCTATCGTGCCCCTGCCGAAGGAACTTAGGATGACATTGAAGAAGGTGAGATTAGGGGTTCTCAGGCCAGTGAACTCGGAGACGCTGACGTGGGCCTAGGCAAGGCGCCCGTGGTCGAACCGTCGCAAGGCGCACAATCTCAAACACCAACCAAAAGAAAGAAGAGGCTGGCATATAAAATTCGTAAAAGAAAAACTGCTGCAGATCCAGAATTCGTCATTACTGCTATTGAAGAAGAATCATCTTCCCAACACTTGGAAAGTTCACTGAAGGGATTTTCAAATCTCCAAATTCCAAATGATATTATGACCTATGACTTTCCAAATATCAACATCAAAGGGCACAATTCTTCTACTAGGAGCGGTGAAGGCATTCGTCCTTCTGATAAAGGAGAGAGAACACCCATAAGCAAGGCCACAGCCATTAGAACACTCACGACCACGTGCATTTTACTACATGCTCTGTATTAATCTTTCGCACAATAATTACTCACATGTTCTTATTTGGTCTTTGCAGGTGCAATGACTCAGTCCCGGGCCTTCGATCACTTAAGAGGTTCTTTGACATATCATCGATCTAGCCGCGACTCGAAGTCTGGCCAACGCAGGGAGAAAGACGATGGACGGGATAAAAGCTATCATTAAAGGGAATCCTCCTCTTCTAAGCATAAGTCTCAGTCCCAGACATCTCACCAGGGAGATCAGCCTAATTTTCCTGCTTATAGCGGAGACCAGCCTTCTTACCGTGGCCCTCGAATCATCACATCACATGAGCAACACTCTGGTTCTTCGAGCTCTAAGCAGTCCCGTGACCGTAGATCAAGCAAGCATCCAATTGCCTCTTATGATCCATCCTTACCGGCTATTGCTTCTGACATTTCTACAGCGGAGAAATTAGCCGAGCTTAAGGCCACTTTCCCTAAAATCTGCTTCGATGGGCTTAAATTCCTTCCCACAATACATACGATTCTGGGGCACGCCAAAGCGAGTTCTCTTGCATGTGTCAATAACGTGTTCATGCAGCATGAATTATTTCAAAACTTGGCAGAAAAAATCTCTGAAGTGTCAATTGAGCGATAATACGAAATAGACCGCCTCAAGCTAGAGGCGATACATGATAAAGACATAATCAAACATCAACATCCTGAACTATCGAAATTGGCAGCAAAACTTAACGAAGCGGAGAAAAGTGCTAAGGAAATGGCAGAGGCGGTGAGCCATTTAGAAGCTTCTCATAAAAAAGAACTTGATGCTGCCCTCAATCGTGGCGGGGCTCTTGCTTTGGAAAAAGATTCCTTGCAAAAGGAAAAAGATGTCTTGGCCCGCTGCATCGAGGAACTTGTGGAGCTTCTCAAAAAAGAAAAGGAAGGAAAATTAAGGCTCAGGAAGAATCGCAAAAGTACTACGAAGAGGCTATCGAAGCCAGGAGCCTGAAAATTAAACTTGATGAGCAGTTCGCTAAAATAGAAGCTCTTAAAGATGAGGCTCGAGAGGAAGACCGCAAATAAATGATTGAACAAATTGAATCCCAAGTGGAAGATGCTAAATAGTCTAGTAGGAATGATCAAGGACTTGTTTGATCCATTGATCATCGAATATAACGCCAAAATCCTCATCCACCACGACTTGAGGTTTCTTAGCGAAGGTTATCTCGAATCACTCACTGAAGCCTGGAAGCACATCATTGAGATGAAAAAGAGGGAGTTAAGCAGAACTGAATTGGACGAAGAAAAATTAGTGCGGGAGATCCTTTGCGGAAACGAACCCCTAGTTTTGGCTGCCACGAGACTCCGATACTTTAACTTTCCCCGCCTTCTGACAAAGGGGAACATACTGCCGGATCCTCAAAGGCCAATCCTAAAGGTTCCACTTCTTCCCAAGCAACTGAAACATCGGTCTCCTTCGGTCTGGAGTAGGACTTGGGCTATGATCCGGATAGGCCGGCTATCAATCCAAAGTGTTGTCCCCTATTTTGGAAGGAGTATTCCAGCAACCACCAAGAGCCAGCCGAATACGGGTATTGCACTTTATCCTCCAATTTATGAAAGGTTTTGTTCTTCGTTCCCAATGGTTTTAGGCTTATCCCCCTGTTTTAACAAATTTGCAGGTCTTCTAGGTCCCGACCAAAATCCTAAAAGTGATGTTGCTATGGAGTAACGAGAGAAGCTAGCAGAAGTTTCGACAGCTACTGATGTACCAGGGCCCGATGCTGAAGTCATCGGAGCTCTTAACGATGATAAGGTCGAAGATTCGCTCCCAACGGATGAACCTAACGATGTTGTGATTACCGGCGCCTCCGAACGCACCGATGAGATTAGCTTGAAAGAGCGGATTGAAAAGGAGGAGTTGCTGAAGAAAAAGGCTAAAGCTGAGCCTATCGAGGTAGACATCAACAATCCACATCTTATCCCATTACAAGTTATTCCACCTGGTGGGTCAATTCCTAATGAACTTCCTCCTATCTCTGAAAGCTCTCTTGCAAAAGGTGGCAAGAGATCTAGGAAGAGAACCATCGGGGGCTCAAGTGGCACCACTCCCGAAAAATCAATAAAAGAGAGGAGGTCAAAGAAATAGTCGTCACTTCGGCTTAGTGTATATATAGTTTGCATAGTCATTTGTTTTTTTTTCATTAGTTGTGGTTGTACGGGTATGAGTCCCGGTTTTTTTGGAATAACTTGTATTACAATCTTGAAACCTGTCATGTGAATAAATGTTTTTGTTTTCTGTTGAGCTTTCGTGTGAATTGCCATCTAAGTAGTTGAACTATCACTTTCCATTCAATGTACTTGTAATTTGTTGTTTATTAATTCTGGTAATAATTTACCAGCTCTATCCCAAGGCCTCCATGTGGTCGTGGCCTCGAGTCATATCAGACACTAGGCTCGAACCTTAGCGTTACACCATCGAATTCAACGATTTTAGAGTAACTATACTGCTACCCCCATTCTTAGGTTAACGGGGTTAGATGTTGGAAGGTCGAACTCCATTCTTAGCGAATTTATACTCCTCGTGTCTTTTCAGGCTGGAGTTCATGGAATAGTGAATGGTCGAACTCCACTCATCTATTCGTTTATGCTCATATCCGCACTCTGGGGATAAGAGTTAGTTGATGGGTGGTTGAATCGCACCCAATCTATGTTTATACTCTTGTTCGCACTCTGTGGACTTAGAGTTATTTTGCAAGCAGTCGATTCACACCAAATTTATATTTATACTCCAGTCCACACTTTGGGGACTTAGAGTTATTTCAGAGAGCAATAGGATTGTACTCTTCTTAATTGATTAATTTGCCCCCAGGGTCTGGGGTTTGATCAAGAGAGTGATCAGTCGTGTTACAGTCGCTCTCGTTTTATCTCAGTCTCACAGTTTGGTAGGATTTATTTGATCATCGGATGGTCAGCCACATTTATTCCTCGTTGCGTATCCCGTCCCTTGGATTATGAATGGGAGCTATCAAATGAACAAGTGGACTAAGCTCATCTTGTTTAGTCCCATTGGGAATTAGCGTGATTAACTAATTTCAAACTCTGGGAGCCTGTTCATACATATCGACATCAATCAGTTTCACTATGTTATTAATACATAATGCTACAACAAACATAAATATAAAGGAAGTTCAAAACTTTGTTCATTAAACGGAAAGGAAAAACACAAACTGTCTTATTACACATATAGAAAATCAAATGCTAAAGCAAATTCTGAAAGCAAATACAATTGAAATGAAAAAGAAACAAACTAAGTGAAATAGAGTCGTGGATGCTCGCTATTCCACGCCCTTGGAAGTGTGATGATATCGACGGTCGCTAGCTTGAAAGTTTCTTCTCCAAGCCTCTGTTCAATGACATATGGTCCTTCCCAGATTGGATTCATGTGCGATGGGGTAGGAAAAACCCGTTTCAGGGTGAGATCGCCGGTTTCAAATGTTCTAGGTCGGACTTTAATGTTATAATACCGAGCGACTCGATGCCGATGTGCAGCCGCCCTCAGATCGGCTTCCTCGCGCTTCTCATTTATAAAGTCAAGAGATTCCAAAAGGTGATCTTTATTCATTTTGGGATCGTATTAAGTTACTCGATGAGAAGGAACTTCGAGCTCAACAGGAATAACGACTTCAGAACCGTAAGCGAAGGCGAATGGAGTATGGCCAGTCGCGGACTTGTAGGTGGTCCTATATGCCCATAGTGTTGTAAGGATTCATCTACCCACCTTCCTCTAGCCTTATCCAAACGCTTCTTCGGAATGGACTTTATGATTTTGTTTACAACTTTAACCTGTCCATTTGCATGAGGGCGAGCGACCGCCGCAAATCTCTTTTCAATACGATATCTCCGACAAAAGTCTTTGAATTCAACACTGTCAAATTGAGTGCCATTTTTTGTTACAATAGTTCATGGAAGACCGAAGCGGCATATGATGTTTCGGACAATAAAGTTGAGAACTTTCTTAGTTGTGATCGTGGCTAAAGGTTCCGCTTTAGCCCATTTGGTGAAGTAATCAACTGCAACGATAGCGTTCTTTGCACCACCTTTAGAGAGCGGTAAGGAGCCTATAATATCTTTACTCCACATGGCAAACAGCCATGGGCTAACCATTTGCATGATTTCCATTGGCCGAGCTCTTGGAACTTTTGCATATCTTTGGCATTTATCACATCGTCTTACATAATCAGTGGCGTCTCGATTTATGGTTGGCCCCGTAATGGATTATTTTCTTCACTAGAGTTTGCCCTCCAGTGTGATCACAACATTCCCCTTCATCAACTTCTCTTGGAACATGTTTTATCTCACGATGAGAGACACACCGGAGTAGAGGAACAAAGAAACCTTTCCTTTACATAATTCCTTCCTGCATGACATACTACAAAGCCTTACTAAGGACTTGTCACATTTCTTTTATCTGGTAGGACTCCATGCAGTAAATAGTCTTTCATTAGAGTCATCCATGATTCTCTCTCAGGCTCCGCTTCCAGTGTCTGGTCGATTTCTATCATGTTTATACTTGGGGCGTTTAATACTTCGACCAAAACCAAGCCCATCTGATGTGCGTCGTCGGTACTAGCAAATTTTGCTAGTGAATTAGCCTCTCTATTTCGATCTCAAGGAATATGCAAAATGTCATTGTACTCAAATTCTTCCAACAACTTTTTGATTTAGGTAAGGTATGGGGAAAGCCGTTGTTCCTTAGCTTGATAATCTACCTTAACTTGATACACTACCAATTAGAGCTTCATACTCAGATTTATTGTTCGTTGTTGGGAGATCAAACTTTAATGCATAGCATATTGACCGATTTTAAGGAGTTACAAGCACTATTCTAGCTCCAAAAAAATGATCATTAGATGCTCCATCAGTATACAATTTCTACCGTATGCTAGAGATTTTGCTACCTTTTAAAGAATCGTCTTGCGCAGTAAACTCTACTATAAAATCTTCTAGTGCCTAGCCCTAGATAGCCCTTTAAGGGAGATAAGTAATATCAAATTGAATGAGCTCTATATTCCACTTGAGTAACCTTCCAGCCATCTCAGGTTGCCGTAGGACCTATTGTAATGGCTGATCGGTGTAAACATTGATCGGATGTGCCTGGAAGTATGGACGAAGCTTCCGTGATGTAATCGGCAAGCAGTATGCTAGTTTTTCTATTTTCAGATAGTTCCTTTCAGCTCCTATTAATTGTTTGCTGACGTAATACACCGACCTCCGGATCCGATCCTCCTCGCGAAGCAATGCGACACTTATAGCATGTGTCGATACGACTAAATAAATGTACAAATCCTCGTGATCCGCCGGCTTTAACAAGATGGGGGGTCTCTCCAAAAGGATTCACCAAAGCCTGAAACGCGCCTTTATAATCCTACGTCCATTCGAATCCCTTTCCTAATCAAATCAAAGAAAGGAATGCATTTGTCGGTAGCTCTAGAGATAAATCGGCTTAAGGCAACAACTTTCCCATTAAGACTCTGCACTTGTTTAATATTCCTTGGTGCTTAGATATCGCAGATAGCCTGAATCTTCTCGGGATTAGCTTCTATTCCATAGGCATTGACGATAAAGCCCAAGAATTTCCCTAAAGCAACACTAAAAGAACATGGATTAATTTTCATCTTGTAATATCGGAGGATGTCAAACATTTCTGCCAAGTCTCTAATGTGGTCACTTGATCGTCGTAACTTCACGAGCATATCATTCACATACACTTCCATTGTTTTTCCAATCTGATGTTTAAACATTATGTTGACTAAGTGCTGGTAATTCACTCTTGCATTCTTTAATCCAAACAGCATTACTACATAGCAGTACAATCCAACATCAGTAATGAAACTGGTGTGCTCCTGATCGGGGATATGCATCGGGATTTGGTTATATCCCAAGTATGCATCCATGAAAGATAGCAATTCGTGTCCCGTGGTTGAATCCACCAACTGGTCGACCCTCGAAAGCGGAAAACTGTCTTTTGGACATGCCTTGTTCAAATCTGAATAATCAATGCACGTTCTCCATTTCCCATTCGCTTTCTTCACAAGTACAGGATTAGATACCCATTTTGGGTAGAGGGCATCGTAGATAAACCCGTTGTCTTTTAGTCTATCCACCACCTCTTTGAGAGTGGCAAATCTCTCTAGATCCGTGTCGCGTCTTTTTTTCTTCACAGGGACATGCCTCGGGTCGATATTTCATGTATGGCTCGCAATGGCGGGCGAGATTCCACACATGTCAGAGTGAATGCAAGCAAACACGTCTAGATTCACTCGAAGAAAGCTAGCAAGTTTTTTCATCATCAAGGGGCTGAGCTGTGACCCAATCTTTAGGACTCAAGATGGGTCGTCATGGCTGACCATGATATCAATCGTCAGCTTAGCTGATGCAGCCTTGGTCTCTTTGGGCTCATCTTCATCATCTCTTAGATCTATATCTCTATAGAACCGACTATGACACCCGAGCCAAGGCTCAGGCACTAGTTGTCAATCTTTGTTAGCTTGGATGTAGACAATCTTGTCCACACCCTTACCTTTTTCTTTGTGCTGAGCTTCCCTTAACTCAACTACATAACAGGCACGTCTAGTCGCCTAATTGCCATGAACAACTCCTACACTATTGTCTGTCGGAAACTTCAAAGCCAAACACCATGGCGTAAGAGCTACTCAAAATTTGGCTAGGGCTGGTCGACCCAGAAAAACATTGTATGGAGAACCAACATTCAAAACAATAAACGGCAAGATCCGCACTCACCTTCGTTCACCTTCTCCCAACTCTACAGGTAACTCCACATAACCAACAGCTTTAGTTGCAATGCTGTTAAAACCGTGTATACGAGTTTTAGACGATTTTAAGTCTTTGGCTTCTAACATCATCTGATCATAAGCTTTTTTGAAGATTATATTTACTGAACTTCCATAATCAATCAATATCCTTCTCACCAAAGCAGGGCCAGTGATGGCTGAAATGACCATTGGGGTCTATTGTCAGAGCCTCTACCTTATTTGCATCTCTATTCCTAAACATAATACCATTCGCCATCATACGTTGTTGTTTTGCCAAAGCTCCATCTTCCATATTCAAACAGCATTCAAAATCCACATGCCTAATCGCACCGACACAATGCTCCATCTCTTGCCAACTCTTATCTGCTGGGTGCGGTCCTCCGACTATCGTATTTATCACCAGTCTTTCACCAGTCCGTGCAGGCTCCTCAGCCCTATGCGGTGCTTGTCCTCGGTTAGGGTCAGATGTCCCATGCCCACCATCCTACGGGGTTTTCACAAACTGTTGCAATTTCCTTTCTCGAATCAACTTTTCTATAACATCCTGGACATGTCTGCATTCATTTGTATTGTGCCCGTAGCACTCGTGAAATCAACAATATTTCTTAGTTTGTTTCTGCTTTTCTACTGATTCTTTTGAAGGTGGCTTCCTATACTTCATGGTATTTCAAGTAGACAAATAGATATTCTCCAAGGACGTATTCAACGACGTGTAATTATTATAAATCAGAATCCTAGGCTTCAATCTTCTAGAATCCCTCTTTCTTTCTTAGTTCTTTTCTCCGCCACTTTTTTGCTGATTTGATTTATTCTAGAAATTCACTTGGACTTTTCCAGAACTGTCATCAGATTGTTATATTGCAATGTTACTCTATACTCCTTCTCCACTTAGTCCCGCAACATTCTTTTTTCCGGAGGACCTAACTTCCTCCTTTCTCAAATATTGTGCCGCCTTTGCATAAAAGTGCTCCAACATTGCGGGCGGCTTACCGGCTAAACAATCCCGAAACTCATATTCTGGATCAATCCCTCTCATCATGGCCATGAGTATCGCATGGTCATTCGGATTACTAACCTCCGTAACGGCTGTATGAAATATCTCCAAATAATCTTTCAACGACTCTCCTGGAGCCTGAATCACACTGGAAAGGGACATCACATTGGGACAAGTCGTGTGCATCCGAAACTGCTCCATAAACTTGGTTTCCAAACCATCGAATCTAGAAATTAATCGTGGGGGTAATCTTATGAACCACATCGTCGCTATTCCAGAAAGAGTTATGGGAAAACATCTACACTTAATTACATCATCTGCTCGTGTGGAATCTATCAGCCATTCATATCTCATGGTATGCTGCGTAGGGTCGGTTTTTCCCTTGTAGGTAGGCATCGACGACATGTTGAACTTCCTTGGATACCATGCATGTAATACACTATCAATGAACAGGGTATGACTTTTTAGGATTCCCCAGTCATCGTTGGTTAAGCCTTGGCACTCCGTCACTGAATATTTGACCATTGCCGATAAATCCAACGTTTGGATGGTTGGTTCCAAGCGGTAGTCGCGCTCTACCTCACGTGAATGGTCCGGTCTATGTCTATGGCCATTTTCATGCCTTCTTGGTTCACTAATTTCCCGAGGAGTATCTTGTAAATTCTCTTCATGGTCATTCCGGGGAAGAGCTTGATCAAGATTCAATTGAACTCCAGCACCCAAACCAACTATAGCAGCATCAGTTTGATTTCCATAAGGCATGAAAGAATCTCCTTTTCTGGTGGAGGGATCGGTACCGATCTCTATGGAGGGGTCGACACCGATCGATTCTGGTAGACCATGATGGTCTGCTAGTTGACGCCCTAAAGTTTCTGTGCGATATTCATCCATTATTCGACACCTATGCCTGTGATACTCATTTGATGAGCTAGAACTCTCTGATGCTAAGTAAGGAGCGGGGTCCCTCCTTTCTTTCCCTCGCTGCTGCTAATTAATTTGGTTCATCAAGTTTATATTGGTATGAATTTATTGGTTTAGTTGTCGACGGCTCTCCATCAACTCTCTAATTAAATTATAAAATTCAGCTCTTGTAATAGAGTCGGTGGGATTTTGATCTTCAATCGGATTAGCATTCACATTTGTTGGTTGATTGTTTGGGTCTCTTGCTGAATGCTAGCAGTCTCATTTCCTTCCACATTCTGAGAAGTAGATCTAGTATGTCTCACAATTATTAATTACTTTGCTTTAGATTCCTACAAATTTGAGTAGTATAAGCAACTTCTTGAAGATAACTACAGATCTTCTTTAGGGGATTTATCCAATCCAGTAGCAACAAAGAGGATCTTAGCAAGTTGAGAATCAAGGTTCTCACTGAAAGCACCAAAATGTTTGCAACCAAATTGGTCACAAACACCTAAGAATAGATTTATATAGAGAAGTAAGTGAAGAACAATTAAATTGAACTGAGGAAATAATTAAGCTACCAACAAATCAAGAGCAATAATTAGAAATACAGAGATTTATAGTGGTTCAGCATTGTATGCCTACGTCCACTTTGAAGATTATCTTTATTGATCACTTATAAATCTGATTACAGTAGTAGGGAATATTGAACACTTGATTAAAATAGACAATAAGCGTAAAGATCCTCAGAATGACCCATTTGGCCAGTATTTATAGGTGAAGACGACCACCAATCTTTCTGAAACTTCGGTGGAAGGACCTTCTAACCCATATGGGCCCACTAGAGGGATCGCTTGGCCCTAATCCCAATGAGAGGGATCGGTATTGATCCCTTCATTGGTCAATTTTTGGGCAGTGATCCCAATGGTGGGTTCTGTATGCTAAAATATATTTTCCCTTCAATTCTCATATCATTTGGACCATTGGAGCTCGAGTTATTGTTTAATATTTGACTTGATATCACTTGTGCGCTGCTGACAGCCGAACTCTCTATAGGGATGTATGTCGATCCCTCGAAGTTCGTCCTTATGACGTGCGATCCCTAGGGTAGGTTCTCTAGGGTCCATATACCTTACTCTGCAAATTTCATATGCTTTAGACCTGTAGATCTCGAGATATTGATTGTTGAATATATGAATGCACTTGAACTTGGATATATACCGATCCCTCTTCAATGTAGCATTCCGATCCCTCTCCATCAATCTCGCTGATCCCTTCAAACTTGCCATATTCCATGCTTTAAGCATCCTACATTGTACATCCATCAAATCCATTCAATTCTGACTTCATATAATCATCTGTACTCGACTTTCAGGTCCCATAATCATCGTTTTGGAATCAACGGCCTTGATGGGAATCAGTTCTTACTCGTGCAGCCAGTTCAATATAGCCGGGCTAGAATGCTGGGTATCACTTGCCCCCCAAGTTACATCTTGTGAATAACATGACGTACTTTGAGTCGTTGAGAATGAGATCCATTTAGCTTTCTGTACAGTTGCTATTCTTTTGTCAAATTGTTTTTTCAAGGCGTCGAATTCCTTATTGATTGTCTTGACACTTGGTCAATCTAACACAATTTGTTATTCGTTGATAAAACTCTTGCTATTCTTAAAGTTAAGAATGTATGTCGAGTCAAGGTAGGAAGCAAAACTTCTCTAACTAGTTCAGCTTCATTTTTTCCCAGGGTAGTGTTAGTTTAAGGTTGACGAGCTATGATAAGCATATGAGGTTTTAATTTCCATATACATCATTTTTGTTATTCCCAATAGTGGATTCATCGGCTATCGATTTTGATATCCTTCTTGGTACCTCGTTTTGAGTCTTTGCATCCAACACCGAAGATAACTAAAACCAAAGAGCGAGTGGGAGCCAAGCTATGTGTGTCGTACCCATTAGGTATGTTCACATTTATCTAGAGAGGTTTCGATTGCATGCATGCGGTGATGTGAAATATTCAGATTACCGTGTTTAGTGAGGGTCGAGCTTGGAAGTTCCTGAGAGTGACGCGTGTGCTCTCAAGTATATTTTGTCTAGACGTATACTTTCGGTGCAGTGGGTGCACCCTCCTAGTCATGTATGGAAGTCGTTCTTGTGAGGTAAAACCCATTCCATGTTTAGCAACGTGGTCTTACAACTTATTATATGTTCACCATATTACTTGAGTTTTCTCAAGCTGGTTTTCAAGACAGATTCTTGTGTTAATTTATTATAATGCTCGGATCAGACCGAATTTTCCAGGTTATCATCTGTGGGACATGAAGCTCATGGAGTAGAGCTGGATATTCACCTATCGTACTATTTTTATTTTCCACCGTATTATTATGTATACCCATCAACAGTTGTAAGGACAGGAAGTTATAACTATCTAGGCTGAAACTCTAATATACCTTGTATCTTAGAGTGACAACTTTTACTGTCTTTGTTATATCATATGTTATCGTTTCGCTATGAGATTTTGTTTCTCCCTATTCCTTTTTTTCTTTTTCTTTTACCCTAATAATCTGCCTTTCCAACACTTGGATGCTCGGCATTCTAATATCGTGGATGTATTAAGTGCTCACCTTCGAGGGTCGAAAAGGCGGGCCATTACATTTGGTATCAAACCTAAAGGTTAAGCCAGAACCTTGGTTTTGGTGGGGTAAACTCATTTGAGGTAGGGTAAGTGACCCTCTAAAATGAGTTGAGAGTGTTATGTATATGAGAGCATATTTGTTATTGCTATGAAAACATATTCATATTGTGTCAATTGGTCTGTTGAGTGGTTTATGAATTCTAGTCGGGACGTGCGACACCATGGTGTCGACGGGGATTTCCAAACACTTAAACAAGGCAAATAAACACGATATTGATTTTTGAAAAATCGGTAAGTGTAATATTTTACCTAAGATTATATATTTTATATATATAAAGGAATAATTTTCAAATTTATTTAGTTATTTATGGTGTGTTTGTTTGTTAAAAAGTGATAATATTTTTGTATTATCATTGTTATTTGTTTATCGTGCTCAAGTAGTTTAGGAGCATTAATTAGTGTTTATTGGTTGTTGGTTTATACTTGACCAGTTTAGGAGCATTTATTATTTGATAATTGTGAGTACTTTAAAAGAAACCCCTTATGAATTAAGTTTCACAGTTTGACTATAAGGTATTCGGTGAAATTGTTAAGTTAAAAATCCGCTTTTAATAAAGTTGTTTAATATAATCTAAATGGGAAGATAAGACATTTAGGGGATAAATATTTGTGAAAAGTTTATTATAATAAAGGGAAGTTATTATAATATAAGCTGATTTTAAAGATACATTTTATACGATGGTATATAAAATGATTTATATGATTTATAAAGGATGTTTTATAAGGAAAAATGGTTTATGAGAATTTAAATCCTGGTATTGTTTGAAATGATTCAAAAAGATTTTGAGAAAAGTAATAGTGGTATTACTTGGAAGTATTTATAAGTCTAAATATTTCAAAAAGAATTTTTAATAAGGATACATTTTCTTTGGATAGTTCGGGGAAAACATCTCGATAGTTTTGTGGTAATCTGAATAATTTTCTAAGTAACGATCGAATGTTTGCTTAGACGAACATTGTAGTGCACTTAGTAAATTATTCTCTTTATCATTGTGCAATTGAAATGAGTTTGAATCCGAACAAACCCAAAGTGAGTGTTAGTGAATAAATTTTCAAACTTATTTTATATACAGAAATATGTGTAGTATAATTTCCAAAAGGGTATTGAAATAAAAACCAGGTGTTTAGTTCTTAAGTTTCCTTAAAGGAAACTGATTTAAAATAAAAGGAATTTTGATAAAAGAATGTTTTGACAAATGAAATTTTTAACTCTTGGATAGGAAAGAGATAATTTAACATAAGTTTTTAAGTGGGTTAAATTTGATAGGGAGGTTTTAGTAAGCGTTGTTTTATTAAAAGCGTAGTTTTTGTTTCAACATCTAGGTCTCATAAACTATTTGATGTTATTGGGTCGACCAATAAACAGCTTTACCCTAGGGATATCTATGGAAAGTAGACTCTAGAATTGAGATTAGATACCAGCATCTTACTCTTCCTTGCTACTTACCCGACCGGATAGCTAAAGAGGCCGAAGTAGTCGACTAGGTTTTAAGACCTATATTATGTTTGGGCCTCCATCCTAATTTTGAAAAGTAAAATAAAATTGACTTTTTTATATACTCTTAGTATGTAAATGAATATTATACAAATAAATAAGAGTGGAGTAAGTTTTTAATTTAATATTTCATAAAGGTGTGTCTTTATAAAATGTTTATAAACTTAAGTGGAAATTTGTGAAATAATTCATAAATAATGTTAGCATTGAATGAAATACTATAAATGAAAATGCAAGTTATTTAGAAAGAGATTGGTGTAGTTAACAAACCAATAGTATTACGTACGTAAGTTGTACATAGGTTATTTTATTCACACAATTCTTGATCTAGGATTCAAGTACATAATTTCGAGGTGATTCACACCAGCCCAGTAAGGATTTTTCACTTGATTCTTAATAGCAAACACTTGATTCAGATTCTTTATTGGATACCGAGGATTTCTATCAGAGTATATGACTATGTAAGGACAATGAATTTTTCTAATCAAGCAACCTGATTGGAGTCTGCACTAGAGAGGTCGTGTGAGCGATACTAGTTCGGAAGTAAAGTTTATGTATCTGAGCAAGTGGTCAGATCAGATACTGCGTACAGATGATCCAAGTACATCTTATGGGCTTAAGTACATTTGTATACTATGTTTTGTGGCTTAAGGAAGTTTAGGATGACTTTCAATTTTTTTTAATGTAACTTAGATAATCTTCTAAGCAATAACCAAAGGCCAATGAGTATAATGGTATGCTTAGTAAATTATCTATCCTTGGACGACCAAGAAAGTTGTAACCCTATGAAAAAATAATTCTAAATCTTGTTTGTTAGTCATTTAACATTTAAAATAATGTTAAGTGTTAGTTTGTTCCTTTATGGGATTGATTTGATTGATAGTGCGATCTTATATACTATGGTTTATAAAGCAAGAATTTACAAACAAAGGATTTTAAAGTAGTTGTTTGTTAGGACTTAAATTCCAGTGCTTTTGAAAAGTGATTTCGAAAGAATTTGATAAAGAAATAATAATATTATTATTTTAAAAACTTTGGGGAAGTATTATTATTTTAGGATATTTGAAAAGAGTATTTATGAAGTGATTTTTCGTATATATTTGTAATGAGTAAAGTTGGGGATTGTGGATTTTTCGATTTAGAATAGTGGTAAGGTATATTTGTTTTCTCTAGCTATTATTTAGGGAGGAACCATAATACCACTAGACGCTCCATATTCTTTTCATTCTAAAGTTATACCATGCTTTGGTAAGAGGAGCCCCATCCTTGTCATGATTGATTTTGGTATAAAGGAATTCGAAAATATAATTTGAATATAAAACCCGGGCATTTAGTTCTAACTTTATCTTTTGAAAAGATTGGATGCATAGTATTTTAATACAGAATATTCTCTGTACTTATGTTGCAGCTTTTAATATTGACTTTCCATAAGAAAAATATAACTAATCGGATTACTAAAACCAAATAAGCAATTTGATTTTTTGGGTAGGGATTTTACTTTTTGTGCTTTGTGATAATTTAAGGGATGAAATTCTTTTAAGGAGGAGAATGTAACATCCCGGAAAAATATAAATAACTTATATTCAAATATATGGATTATTTAAATATTTGAATTGTGAATTAAATATTAATTAAATGGATTGATATCCTTACTTAACTCCTGTTAATTAATAAATAATAGTGGTAAACTCATTTTGTAAATGTGTTTACATAAATAAATAGTTTAGTGAAAAATTGAAAATGTGACCAAAATTTATTTTTTGGATATTCGTTTTTTTACCGAACGAAAGTTGTTGCAATGTTGTTGCACACTTATGTACCCATTTATAACTAATATAATAAATAACAAGAAAATCAATTGTTAATAAAACAACTTGATTTTTAATGACATATTTTTAAATTAATTTATAGGATTTTTCCATAACTTTTAATTTGGCAAAAAATATTTAAATTTTTGTTTGACGCATTTTGCGGAAAACGTTGGTACTTTTAAAATTACACATAATAAGTTAACCAGTGTATTTTATTTTTGTTCTGTGATCATGTCATGTTATTGTGCACAATCGTATTTTTATTTCTATCGTTTGCAGTTCGTACGAGAACATGATAGTGTGTAGCAAAGTACTTGAATTTTAAAAATATAATAACCTAGAAACTTAACTAATTTGCATATTCTCTCACTTTACCCTCATCTTCCTTTTATTTTTCATTTACAGTAAAAAAACTTTAACCACCTCATACTTTGAATTCTTTCCGGAGCTTCGCTCAACAATAACCAAAACCGTCGGATCCGTTGAACTTGTGTGGTCGAAGGCTTCTAACCCATGTAGGGTTGTTGAGTGTGGTGGTGATTGGGTACGTTTGAGTGTTTGATCGTGAACTAGGGTTTATGGCTAGTGACGATATAAGCGATGAAAGGCGAATCAGAAAGCGCCAATGTGTTTTTCTTGGTGACCTGTGTAGGATCGTTTTCACCCTAGAGGGGGGGGGGTGAATAGGGTGATACTAATAATAATAAAAATTAATGTGGAAATAAAAATCAATAGAAATCAACCCTGCCTACATGCTGCCCCCAAGGTTTCTACTAGAAAATAAGTAGTCAGACGCTTACACACGTAAAATGCCTGAACTTGTATTCACTCTAAGTCTTGTTGTATACATATGCATTCTCGTCCCAACTTAATTCTGTATTCAGATAGTCTAGAACTTGTCTTTGTTTTAATATTTAATAGCTTGGAATCAACACGGAAGATGAGTTTGAAGTTGACATTATCACATCCATTGTTATGTACTCCAGCCGAAGGTTTAGTCACAACACTTTGGAATCGATTCTTCTGATTTCTTTGAGTCAAACTTGCTTTATCCTTGTGCACATTGTGGTCTGGGTTTATTGATGACTTGCTTCTTGGTTACATGTGCTTGCTGCTGTCATTGTGCACTTGTGAAACGACCCGCAAACCCGTACCCCTCGAATCGACACTATTCTCCAACATATCGACTCAAAGTGAACGGAAATACGAACCATTAAGGTTAAAGAAGAAGGAGGTAGAAGAAGAAAACAAAATAACAACAGAATCTAACCATCGCAGCGAAATAAAATATAATAGATAATAACTGATCTTTACAGAAAGAAACTATATCTGCTTATACATACATCACCAGAATACAACATCAGAGTACAATATAATCAACATCACAATTCAGGACAGTTATAATAACTTGTCCCACATACAGAATTCACAACATACACAACACAGCGGAATATACATCATATACGTGTGATACGTCTCGCCATCCAGCTCGTCTCCTGAGCTCCATGGCATCATAACCTGTATCTATAATACTCGGTCTGACCCGAGCATTATAATAAAATAACACCCGAGTCAGTCTGGAAAACCAGCGTGAGAAAACACACTCAATTGGATTATTAAAGTTTTCCAAACCCTTTGAAATCTAAAGCATCTCGTAAGACCACGCCACAAATAAACATGTCGGGTTTTTACCTTACGATAGCCAAAACACTTTCTTATCAAATCTGTCTGATATTATAATAGTGTCTATATACAAATACTTATTCAAATAGCTGAAATTGTTACATGATTAAATTCCAGCATACTAGCCACAAAGTGGGTTCTACAAACAAAAACCATAAAAGGCGCATAGGGAGAATGGATTTCCAACTAATGACTAAGCACTGGGGTACCACCTGTCATAGTACCTGGTCTAGATCAGCGTACCGAGGTCCACGCCCGATCCCCTGCAACACAAGACCGGAACTACCCCTTACTGGATAATTCCGAGTAAGATCACCCCGCGGTTGGGATCAGCAACCGCCCACTAAGCCGAAATAAAAGGGACATCTAGACAGGGATGACCTCACCCTAATGGGTGCTACCCACATAGCCTTACTACATAACCCCTGATTTTCAGTCATTCCCGGTTGATGAGGCTCGAGGCTAAGCGTTACCTTTTTAGAACACATCCCTTAGAATGCCCACCGTCCACCTGACGATGTTCCGAAAGCATTCATCCATACAAGTCCGTTCCGGGTTCGAACGAAACCGAAGGCACTATTCCTACTATATCCATTTTGGAATCACCCTCATGATTAGTAGAGATTAGCCCTTGCACTTCACTGCTCCATCTTCGATTCCAAACTCGTTTTCCCTACGAAAACGTACAAACCGGATCGAAGTGGTTTTCGGAAAATAAATCCTGATCCCGATCTCTTCGAAACGATCAGCGCATTGGCCAATATTGATAGTCGGTGATTTAACTATCAATTACATTCACAACCAATCATCAAGCCACAATAATTTCTCCCAAATTATCTATTTATCTCAAATATTTTCGCAAGATATATTTCCACTTTTTAACCCTTTGAAAACAGTTTCAAACCGTCTTTCTCTCATGGAATAAATTCCCCAAATAATTTCTATTTCCACTGAAATCACCAAGTACAAATACTTTAGATTTAAAAATAACTTAAAAACACTTTATTATAAAATATACTTTAAACATTTAAATTAAAAACTACTTTAATACTTTATTCAAAAATATATACTTTAAGAATATTTAAAATAAAGCTACTTTATAAAATATAAAACTACATTTTTATCCTTTTAAAACACAATACCAAGTTACCTTTAAATAATTACTACTAAATTAAATTTGAGAAATACTTACTTTCAAACTTTAAACATTTAAAAATAATAAATTTTCTAAAACATACTTTAAAAACAACTTTAAAACCTTTAACTCATACTTAAAAGTTTGCTTTGGAAACGTACTTGGCTATCTAGGGAAATACACTTCCCTTTCACATCTTTAAAAATAAATCACTATTTATTTTTAAACAAATTTACCCATTTCTTTAATAAATTCCCACTTGAATTTATGTTTCCAAATATCCACTGATATTTTACTTCACTTCATAAACCCAGTTTATAAATTCCAAAATCTCACTTCTCTTTAAAATTCCAATTCCAAACAGTTGAATCAATTTACAATTGATTTCCAATTTACTTCACTTTGAAATAAATTTTCTTACTTACTCCATTTATTTCAAAATCCATTAACTTCCAGATTTTATTTCTTTATTATGATTTAAAATCTTTAAACTGAAAATTTAAATTCCAAATTCCCCGAATTCCTTCTTTTTCCTTTTAATTAAATTTAAACCTTGAATTAAAATAAATTCTTTATTCTTTTAAATAATATCACTTAAGTTTTAAAATTCATTATTCCTCTGTTTATTCAAATTCCCTCTTCCATACTCGAAATTTTATTTATTAGAATTTTAAAATCACTTTTATTCTTTTCCAATTCATTCTTAAATTTATTCAAATTCTCTATCATTATCTACTTAAAAATCTTCTCTTATATTTCCTTTTCAAAAATCCGATATATATATATTTTTGGTAACCCCGTATTCCCAAATATATTCAATCAACCCGTTGCATCCAACATTCCAATCATTAATATAATTCATCACAGGATATCAAATAATCATAACAGAGAACATTAAACATTCTAAATAAATTTTGAGAAATCCAGTTGGATCCCTCCAACCTGTTTCCCTGCATCCACAGATGTTAGCACAATACCAATTCCACTTTGAGGTGGAATATCGTGGTATATGGGATTAATATAATATCATCCGCTATTATGCGGCGCATAGGGTCTCATCCGCTATATAATGCGGGAAATCAATCACTCCAATATATATACTACTATTATATATATAATCACATCCAATCAATTCAATCATTCAACCAAATATTTAAATTTAACTATTTAAATTTAAATAACCCAGATGAGTGAGATTAACTCACCTTTTATTTTGCTGTTTGCAATCCATTCCAAACAGGCTTGTTTCCATGATTTAAAACCTTGTATAAACATTATACAATTTATTAATATTTTGAATTAATTTAATAATCAATTTCCATGTAATAATTTTAATTGACTAATGATTTAATTAAACTATTAATTTCCTTTTGAAACTACATATATACTTATAAAATAATCTAGATATAGATTTCTTTAAAAATATAGTTTTATACAAACTCCTCAAACATTTAAAATTTCCATTCCCAACATTTTTATCTCTATGTATATATTGTTTATTCCTATTTATTTATATGCATAGATAAATAACTGTTTATACACATTCCAAAAATCTAAATTTGACTATATATATATATATATATCTATATATTCCCCTAAAAAATGTTTTCTGTTTTAACTTTTTATATATATATCTCAATCTGTATATATATTTATTAAATTTAAATTTAAAATAAACAACCTATATACTTTGCTATAAATTTCCCCTTTCTTTTCCTTTCTGTTTTATAATATATAAATATCACCTAACCTATTTAAAATTTAAACAGTAAGATTTAAAATGTATGTGTATATATATATATGTGTGTGTGTTTGTATTTAAAATTCTTCTCTATACATAACAAAACAGAGAATTATTTTACTGTATATATATTTCTCAATCTGTGTGTATATATATATCAAGTTTAAATTGAAAGAAGAAGAAAATGAATACCTTACTGCCTCCATCTTCTCGTGCTCGAGTACGGATCTCTCCTTGACCTCAACGAAACCGTGCCATCCTCGAATGGATTGAATCCCCTTCCCAGGCTTTGCACGAAATACCACCAGATCGTTCGCAGCACCAGGCTTGTAAGCAATCCCCTCAGTTCGTCGTCACAGACCCTCAATCCTGCACACACGCTCGCAGCTGCCTCCCTACTACGCCCTCTCGCCAGTGCCTCCATCGCAATTTTGAATTGCTCGATTCGATCGTTCCTGAAGAGAGGGACACAATTAAAAGAGAAAAGGGAGGTGTTTGATTCCTGGAACGAGATTTCGTTTGGAAATATTTTTTTTCTTTTTCTGAGTTCTTACTTTTTTTTCTTTTTGAATGATTTTGAAACGAGAAGAGGGATTCGTTTAGTATTTGAAGATGAAGATGCGTGTTTTTTTTTAAGTTAAGATGAAAAGCTCGGCTGTCTTTTAAAAGTTGAAAAGGGAGATTACATGCCTACAACCCTATGCAACACTAGCTACAGCGATTTGAAGGCAAAAAGTTATGACGTGACGGAAATACAGCTGACAATTGACCAATATATATAAATATATATTTTTAATTAAATTCAAATTCAAATTGCCTCGATAAATGCAACTCAAAATCTTTACCTCCTATCGAGGCGTGCCGCTAGGCATTCATAATGTTATACCCCTATTCCGAATGCAATGGAAAAGGTTTCGAGTCCTAATTCGATCGTATGGAGAAGATAGCTTTTTGGACCCAGTTTATATTGAATTTTGATATAAATTTCAGTGCGTTTTCAATCCGTACGATCACACGTCAACTTCGAATGCTATGAAAATTGAAATCCGATAATAATACAATAGTACGGATCAAATTGAACTAGTTTCGTCGAATTCCGAGACTATGACCCGGAAGGCTATTTTTAAATATCAATTTAAACGATAAAATTTCAAAACCGAACGAAACACTTTTAAATTCAATTTTAAAAGTTCTATCACCTTCATTATTATTAATATGAATTTTATAAGCCTTCAAATTATTTTTAACATGCCTAGAATTTCAGATTCAGCAATTCACCCTACTTCCAATTATTTAATTTAATAATTAAATTACCCAATAAATAGTGATATTTGAAATTCAAGTCAAAAATTCACCGTTGAATATTTAAAATCAATTAAATATTCCAATTTCAAATATCCAAAATTTATGGGTCGTCACAACTTGAGTGTTGAGGCTATGTTGTTTGTCACCATACTTGCTATTTGTTGTGTGTACTTGTATCAATTCATGTTGAACTGCTTTCGTATTGGTCTGGTTATACTTGAGTTCAGTCCCTATTCGGTGTTTTCATTTTTGCCGCTTTGGTTTGTTTTGCAACTGATTTAGTGTGAACTTGTTCCATGCTTGGAGTCTTGTGTACTTGATGCCTGGATTTGTTTTTGAATTCATGCCTCATTGTTTGCTGGACATCATCTTTTCATGCCTCTTCTTTGTTGAGTAATTCACCGTCGAGTTGTTTTGGTGTACATGACGCCTGGATTTGTTTCAATCCTCATTGTATGTTGGTCTGATCCTTGTGTTGTTTGCTTTGGTGCACATTTTGCTGGTCTGATTTGCTCACTGGTCTTAAGTTACAACTGAACTCATTCCTTTGGTTTGGTTTAACATTGAATCTGGTTTTATTCATATTCATGTGTACTGATGTCTCTTGGCTGAAATTCGAGATGCTGAGGAAGTGCACATGTCTATGTGTACACATGGGTATATGCAAGCTCTTGTGCATTTGAAACTTTGTGACTTGTTTTCGTATTGCATCTGAGTTGAATCCAGCTTAGGCTCGGGTTTGACCTTGTGCTCACCTGTCCCTACAATTTTAAAAAGCAAGTGTATATCGGTGTGCATGACCTTATGACATGTACAGTGATACACTGTGCATGTCACAAGCTGTTCGTGTAGATGAATTCAATAGAAATAAATGACGAACAACCAAAATAACTGAGGCAAATAATATTTTCAAAACACACACTTTAATTTGCACTCCAAAATATTTTCTTTTTCAATTTTACTACGTCAATGTTTATTTTGAAGATAGCTAAGATGTTGGATTCAAGCTAGAACAAAGTTGAAGATAAAAATACGAGTGTTGAGTGAATATGTAGTGAGGTCAAAATTGTAAATTGAAATTTGTGTTGTAATTTGTATTGTGAAAATGTATAGTGAGAGTTTAAATTTGTACTATTTGAATTTGTAAAAAAATATTTGTTTGAATAAAATATTTGTTTGAATATGAATTCTATGTTATTTATTTTATTCAACAAATATTTATTTAATTATGTGAAAAATAAAATAGTACAATAACAAATACATTTAAACGAATATATATATATATATATGTTTATTATCATCAAACAAAAATCATAGGCTATTATATTCTACAACCTACACCTCCCCATGCTAACGGTTGGATGTCTAATCCTACAAGGTGATACATGACATTCATGTACGGTAGCAGATGGTAGCAGGTCAGTTTTTGTTTGTTCGAATCAAATATTACCTGGGGGTGACCGGGGCATAGAGCATGTGGTGTGTTGCGCGATGGCGAAGACGACTCGTTAATTCGTCAAGCATGGAGGAGATAAGTTGGAGAGAAGGGAGCGGGATGCATGGGTTGTTTTGTCCGTATACAGGCAAATTCGTTTTTGTGGGGGGGGGGAAGATGATTTGGGGAGGTAATTAGTTTAGTTACTTATAACTAGTTAACAAATTAATTATTTTAATTATTCACAAATCTTATAAACTCAATATCTTCCCCATACGAGGTCCAATCGAGATGCGTCTTTTGTGTTGCACTCATGGAGCATTATCTACGCACTTGAATTGATTTCATCGAGTTTGGAGCAAGTAGGATTTTGAGCTAAAATCGAACGTCATTCGATTTTAGATCGAGTAGGATCGCTTAAGTGATAGCTGGAATAAAAGTGAGTTAACTCACCTTTGAATAAACTCTATATGATATACACGTTGATATAAATTATTATTTGCGTGCTTGAATGATTTCTTGGGTCGGTTTGGTTAAATATCTACTTTTGAAAGCGAATTACATATATGTGATTTATATGGGACTTATAAAGAGATCCTAAAGGGTTTCTTGTCACTATTAATTTACTTTTATATGCATCTTGCTTATATAAATGTTTGGATGTTGTTTGAAATGTTAAAATGGGAAAAATATTGAATAGTGGAATAATAACGTTTCGCAGTTTGAAATCGCGTAACAACCCCAAGGTCGATGTAATATCCCGGAAAAATATAAATAACTTATATTCAAATATTGGGGTTATTTAAATATTTGAATTGTGAATTAAATGGATTTAATAGCCTTATTTAACTCCTTTTGACTAAAAAATAATAATAGTAAACTCATTTTGTAAATTTGTTTACATAAATCAATAGTTCGGTGAAAAATTGAAAATGTCACCGAAATTCGCTTTTTGGATTTTCACTTTTTACCAAACGAAAGTTGTTGCAACGTTGTTGCACTCTTATATACATATTTATAATATATATAATAAATAACAAGAAAATAAATTGTTAATCAAGCGACTTGATTTTTAATGACATATTTTAAAATGAATTTATAGGATTTTTCCATAATTTTTAATTTGGAAAATATTTATTTTTTCGTCTTGACGTATTTTACGGCAAACGTTGGTATTTTTAAAATTACATGAATAAATTAATCAGTGTATTTTATTGTTTTTTTATGTTGTCATATTGTTGTGCGCGATCGTATTTTTATTTCTATCATTCGCGGTTTATACACGAACATGATAATGTGTAGCGAAGTACCAGAATTTTAAAAATATAATACCCTAAAAACTTAACCAATTTCCTAACCCTCACTTTTCCCTCTTCTTTTAAATTTCCATTTACAGTAAACAAACATTAGCTGCCTCATATGTTGAATTCTTCCCGGAGCTTCGCTCAACTAAACCAAAGCCATAAGATTCGTTGAACTCATGTGGTCGAAGGCTTCTGTAGGGTTAGATAGGTGTGGTGGTGATTGGAAATGGCATTAGTCATGAACTAGGGTTTATGGGTGGTGATGAAAGAAGCGACGATAAGCAAATTAGAGAGTGCCAACGTGTTTCTCTTGGTGACATGCACCTCCCCATGCTAACTTCTGGAGCTCCGATCCTACGAGGTGATACACGACATTCATGTATGGTATCATAGGGCAGCATGTCAATTTTGATTTGGTCGAGTTGAGCCTGACATGGGGGTGACTGGGGCGTAGAGCTTGGGGTGTGTGATGCGATGGCGAAGACAGCTCGTCGAATCGTTAAGCGTGGATGGAGAGAAGAGGGAAAAAAGGGAGTGGCATGGATAGGTTGTTTTCGGGCATGTATAGGCAAATTCAATTTTAGGAAGGAAGATGATTTGGGGAGGTAATTAGTTTGGTTAATGATAATTAGTTAATGAATTAATTATTTTAACTATTCACAAATCTTATAAACTCGGTATCTTCTCCATACGAGGTTCAATCTGGACACGATCTTTTGTGTTGCACCCATAAGAGTGTTATCTACACGCTGGAATTGATTTCATCGAGTTCGGAGCAAGTATGATTTTGATCTAAAATCGTTCGATTTTAGACTGAGCAGGAATGCTTAAGTGATAGCTGGAATAAAAGTCAGTTAGCTCACCTTTGAATGAACTCTATATGATATATGTGTTGATATAAATTATTGTTTGCGTTCTTGAATGATTTCTTGGGTTGGTTTGGTTTAATTCCCGCTTTGGAAAGCGGGTGACATGTATGTAATTTACAAGGGACTTGTAAAGAGATCCTAAAGGGTTTCTCGCCATTATTAATTTACTTTTATATGCATCTAGCTTATATAAATGTTTGGACGTGGTTTGAAATGTCAAAATGGAAAAAATGTTGAATAGTGGAATAATCGCGTTTTCACACTTTGAAATCACGTTATTACACTTTGAAATCTCATCTCTTTAAATCTTGTGTTTGAATTATTGTGCTTGTGTTGGCATCATTAAATATTTGGTCACGCTTTGTGCTTTTAAAATGTTGTTTAAACCAAGTTTTGATGGCTCGGAAAAGGTTATAACACCTAACTCCAAAGTATTTAAAAGTATGAAAAGTTTTAGTCACAGTTTTGCAGTTCTAAAGTCAAGTTTTATAACAGCTTTTAAGTGAGTTTTGTTGACTTCAAAATTCTCAAAATTTTGCGAATGCATACTAAAATCATAGTATGTCGTTGTAACACCCTTAATTTTGATTAACATTATTTAGGATATTTAATTAGATAAATAAAGTAAAATAATGTAGAATGATAAAGAGATTGAGATTTAGTAAATATAATGGGTCGAGCCTTAATTAATGAACCAATGAGATAATTAGAATATTAGTAAAAAAGAGGATATATGAGGAGGGCAAAATAGGAAAAGAGTATAATTCTTAAACATAACCCTTCCCATTCTCCCCCCCCCACTTCTTTCATTACAAACGAAACTAAAATAGTTTAGGCCGGCTATAGCTAGGAGATTCTACAGAAGATAAGCTAGGAAGAAAGATCAAAGCTTAGGGGAATTAAACCAAAACACAAATCTCAACCTTCTTAAGCCGTTCAAGGTGAATAATACTTATGTATCTCAAGTTTTAATTATTATTTTTAGTTTGAAGCCTAAATCTGAATTTTTTGATGTTACTATGCCATAATTTAAAGGATTGAATAATTATATGCTTATTAACGAATATTTGGATTTGTTTATGAAATTAGTTAATAGATTTAAGTGTGAAAACCAACCATATGATACCCAAATGACTTGAAATTTTGGTATAATGTTAAAAACATTATTTAGAAGTGGGTTTTAAATTTCATAATTTTCCAAGCAAGTATGAAGTTATCATGAATTTTATAAGTGGATAAAATGGTTTATTTTGGGTTTTAATAACTAAAAATAATTAAATAAAGATTTTGGCCCAGAAATTTTTATATGTTAAATAATAATATGAACTAGGATATGTAGAATCTAATATATATATATATATATATATATATTGTTAAAGATCCTAGTTTCTAAGCATAGTTTTAATTTTAGCATACAATGGTAAACTTAAAGTAAACATAGTTTTCTGGCCTCCACACCATCATCTAACACAAAAGCTTCACAATGCTTAGATGGCGACATACTTCCAATATCGGTATTCAGGTAGGGATCTGCTTATTCATATTATAGCAAGAAGAATAAAATAAACATTATATCCACATGGAACATGATTACAAAATAACTATAAAAAAACTCATTGCTTTCTTTAATTACAGTTTCACTCTACTAGCCATTATTTTAATTATAATTCTTATTATTTACATTGGTTATAGGTTATTAATATATATATATATATTAGATATTAAAATAAAATATGAATAAATGCTTAGCACATGGCCTATAAACATGGAATACAACTAATACACTAAAGGCATTAAAATATGCAAGTGGTTATGTGAACAGGTCATGAACACTAAGAAATATAATCAAACAAAGTTGGTACAGGCGAAACATGTAAA
Organism: Allium fistulosum; assembly: GCA_030737815.1. Lineage (NCBI taxonomy): Eukaryota > Viridiplantae > Streptophyta > Magnoliopsida > Asparagales > Amaryllidaceae > Allium > Allium fistulosum. Next base: position 589,655,025 of record CM060905.1, on the reverse strand, counting down.
GTTTTACTTGGAACCAGAAAACGAAATACAGGGTGAACCAATATATATTATCGTACAGTTCAATACTCAAGACAAAGAACAGAGCACAAAATGGAACACTCTCTCACAGTTATGCCTTATCAAATAAATATATTTATTTACAATAGTTTTAAGTAAATATTTAAATAAGTTTATAAAAACAATCGGATACATGGACCTTGCAAATTATAAATGTGATACATATATATGAAATGAGTTTGTGTGTGTATAACTTGAACCAAAAGATATAAGTTAAGTGAAAAGTATGTATTCTCAAGATGGCATATGCATGTACAGGAGAAGTACATATATTTAAAATACTCAAAATAAGATTGAATGCAAAGCTACATATATAAACACGTTATATAAGTTGGAAGAAATAAAGGTATTGTCAGTTCTTGATAGTAAAACTAGAATGCATATAAAGAAATATTCAAAAAAAATGCAATAGTGTACACATACTTGGTATAGGCAAATTGTATAACAATTTATGCTGAGGTATATACTTTACTTGGATACACACACACACACATAATAAGTGTGTGTGTGTGTGTGTATGTATTAAAGGTTAGATATCCTTGAATCATATATGCACGCAGTAAGAGAAGCTCAACTTCCCTCTAGCAGCAGCTCACTCACCATAAGAAATGGTAGACAACAATTTATATGGATATTCAACACACATTTAAACTCATATATGCACGCAGTAAGAGAATCACACACCAACCCACACGAATTCACGCATTTCTATTTTACCGTTTCTATATTAAGCTTTGGAACATCTCTACTATTATTGATACACAACTTTAATCATGTCCAAACAAATTGGATATAAAATTCGTTTTCCTATTACTTATTTACATCATTACTATTAATAACTTGAATCTCTAATTTCAACATAATGAAAACCTATTACTTCTTTACATTACTATTAATAACTTGAATCTCTAATTTCAACATAATGAAAAGCTATTACTTCTTTACATCAATACCATTAATAATTTGAATCTCTAATTTCAACATAATGAAAAGTGTGGCTATGCAGGAAGATGTGAAAACCATAGGACCTAGGTGTTAGGTGCTTGCAGATTTTCCATTTCATGGGCCAGAATTTTTCCAAGTACTTTGAGCTATATGTAAATTTACAATTTACATACAAATAAAATCCTTAATACGTACCTTTTACACTTCAATTATGTTAGATGGAAAGATCAGAGGAAGAATCAACAAAGGAGAAGTTGAGTATTACAACAACCTTATCAACAAGCTGAAATTAAAAGGTCCTGATTCAACACAAAAATATTTACACGTAAACATAGCATGTACATCATGTAATAAAAATATTCTTACATGTTACTGTGATATGCGTTTCCAGGTTTGGAACTATTTGCAACGTTATTTCACTGGGACGTTCCTCAAGCACAAGAAGACCAATAAGACGGCTTTCTCCGCCCATTAAATGTTTAAGTCTAATCATAACTTCATGATGTATTGTCATTTAAGTAGTAATTAGCTATTAGTATACATATATGCAGTCCATTATATCAAGTTCTAAATAGTTTATATCAGTAGAAAATCTATATAATTACTTTTAAAAAAATGTGTGTCATTCCAGGACTTGTCCCAAGAGTAACAAACCATCTTAACAAACATAAATCTACAGTTTGCCTCTATCGTAGCTTTAAACAGTACAGGGCATTTCCTGTTATCTACCAATTTTAATGTATTTTCATTGCAGTCCTCTGAAAACTTCATACTTATAGGGATGATTTCAAGAACTATGCAGAACTCTGCTTTAAGTTATTTGGGGACAGGGTGGAACATTGGATGACAATAAATGAGCCATGGTCGTTCTTCCCTTCCACATTTAGTAAAGATTAATACTGCATTTGTTATGAAAAGATATAATGGAACCACCAATCGAAGTTTCATGCAATTAAGCAATGAGTTATAAGCAAATATGTAAGTCTTACTGTTTTAACTGTGCAGCAAATTACGCAACTTTCGGCTTGCAATTATTTGCAGAAGTTGTCACTTCTTCGCTTTGGAAGAGATCAGCTACTCTCTCAGGATAATCCATTACCTTCTCGATATTTTGTCTTGCCCATACAGCTCTCCAATATCCTATAAACAACACATTTACATTACGTTCAGAAATTACAAATTTTGTCCTTATTTTTTAGTTATATTTATCATGTTTAACCATCTTTGATTCATCACACCAACTCTTTCTATTTTATATATGTAGTTATATTTCATTTCCAACTAGTTATAGTATTATTAATGGGGAATGATGATTATTATTCTATGTTAATCCAGGTGCTTATTGGTGGTCCCATCTTTGCTGGAGTTTGTATATCGTCTGTTCTTCCTTCCCAGGTGCAGTACATTGCGTTGAACATTTCTTTTCTTTTTCTTAAATCTACTGTAGAAATAACTATTTTTCTTTCCTTTTTGGTAATATCACATATTCTTGCAACTTGCAAGTTGTTATAAGATATGTGACAGGCTATTGTCCTGAATAGATAATAGAAATGCATTAGCACAATAATTTTAACATCATTGTCATCTGTTTCACTTTTAATTTTCTTCTCTTTAGGCATTGGTATGCTCCCGAGATGGTACTATGTATTCACTTGATGTTGTAAGTTTTTTTTACTCAAATATGATTTTGTTAGGAACAAATATAAATGGTAAAATCTCTACTCCATGTTCCCACAAAGTGAATTATTAATATCCTTGGGCATTGAATGCTTAATTTTGCTAACAGCATGGCAACTCCTTATAACGAACCAAATCATATTATAAGTAACTCACTGTGTTTTGGATCCCTACCTGAATATTATCAGTATTTATGCATACGGATAAAGTGTGAATGGGAAGAAGATGTGAACCTGTCTGATATTTGTTAGGCAACCTGCACACTGCCGTCAGGTTCAAGGACGGAATCCCCAACCTCTAGCACAGCAACCAGTAGCTCCAAGACCACAACCAGATCTAAAGTATGCCATAAATATTAATAATTTAATTGCAAATCCCATAGTGCAAAATTTACACATAAAAAGAGTTCAACAATCCCATAATTTGATCACGAATTAAGGTAAATATAGAGAATTAGGATCAGTTTCACCCCTATTCATCTGGTTCCAGTAATTCATAGTTGGATTCATGATATAAAACAACGAACATGAATCATCTGACCCATTTCCCAATCGAACCAATTAACTTTCTCCTCTTGTATCGAAATCAGATCCATAAAGTTGATCAAGCCAACAGTGAACTCCGCTTCAGGTTTGGCCTTGACAACGACAATGGGTGCTATTGGTTGCGGGTTCGGATTTGAGGATTACTTCGAGATGGATACAGAAGAAGGGATGTTAGCAGGCTTATTATCGGGTTTGGGGTTGGAGGAAGCACGATTAGAGGTTTTGCAGCAGCCGAAAAGAACATTTTGGAGCCTAAAAATGTTGGAATGTTTAGAGGAAGAACATTTAGAGATTGAAGTTATCAGGAGAGTGAAGAGAGGGAGCGGAGTGGAGAGAGGGAGCGGTGATTATACATGAAAATTTAGGTTTGGAGCCTAGAAATTTGGTTTTGGAGCCAAAGGGAAATTTGGTTTCGGAGCCAACTGAAGTTTGTATGCCTTCAATGTATAACTTCCTATGTAAATTTGGCCAAACGTATGACTGTCAATGAGTAATCAAAAAATTTGAAATCCGTCTGTATCCATATTCGTATCCATATTGAAATATGAAAATTTATCCGATATCCGAAAAACGGATATGAATACGGATATGGTCACATCCACATCTGATAATTATCTGTTCGGTTTTAATCAGGATTATAGTTAATTTTCATGTATTTTAGTAGATAAAATGATTGTTATTTACTACTTTATATAAGTAAAATAATTTAGTATGTGTATAAAGATCAATATTTGCTACTTAAATTATTTTTCTTAACATACTTATTGTTTTTTATATTTTTAGTGCTAAAATTGATTTATAATGAATCAGAATTTTCTATTTATTTGTTTTAATCGGAATTTACTCTAAATTAACTATTAATTATTATTATTGAATGGTAACTATTAACTATTAATAATTAATTATTAACTATTATTATTTAATTATAACTATTAACGTATTATTATTTAATTATAACTATTATATAATTATTAAGTACTATTATTTAATTGTTACTTCTAAATTATTAAAGATTACTTATTAATTATTATATTTTAACTGTTTTTTATTTAATTATTATTCATTATTCATTTATTACTAAATATAAATTACAAATTATTATTATTTCATTTTAATTATTAATTATTATTATTTAATATTGATTTTTAACTTTTAATTATTACTATTTAATTATTATTTAATTAATTACTATTTATTATTAAAATTTTATTATTAATTATTAGTTAATATTATTTGACGGTAATTATTATTTATAAATTTTTAATTATTTATTATTATATTTTAATATCAATTATTAATTATTAATATTAATATTAATTATTATTTTAATTATTAATTTTTAATGTTAATTATTAATTATAAAAAATTAACTCTTATTTATTAGTTATTACTTATTTAATAATTATTAGTTATTATATTAATTATTAATTATATTTGAATAGTAATTATTAATATTAATTATTTCATATTTCAAATTAAGTATTATTATTTAATAGTACTTGTTATTTATCATTAATTTTCTTATAATTATTAATTATTAGGTACTATTATTTAATTATAATTATTAATCAATTACTACAACGGGCAACCAAAAAAGTTTAAATAGGCCCTATTACAACTGCAAAAAAGAAGAGTTGTTAAAAATATGCATCTATTACAACTAGCACAAAAGGTTGTAGATATCTATTACAACTTGCAAAAAAGGTTGTAATAGGCATCTATTACAACTGGCAAAAAAGATAAGTTATTAAAAATAGGCATATATTACAACTGGCAAAAAATATATTGTAATATGTATCTATTACAACTGGCAAAAAGATAAAGTTGTTAAAAATAGGCATTTATTACAACTGACAAAAAAGAATGGTTGTAATAGGTATCTATTACAACTGAAAAAATAAAAGAGTTGTTAAAAGAAAGTTTACTACAACTGTCTGATAAAAAGAGTTGTAAAAAACCTTTACTACAACCGACTATTTGTGACGGCTGTAAAAATACAGTTGTAATAGGGTCTTTTTGTTATAATGGCTCCTTGGTAGTTTTCGGGAAAGAATTTTGAGGGATTAATTGTTACCCAATAAGGTTTTGACAAATAGAAGGAGTTGGTAAAAAGAAATCACTTTTAATAACAAATTTGCAGTTTTAACGTTAATTACCAGAACGCCACACTGAAGTCAATGGCACCGCCTTCCATCGTGCCGCATTTAGGGTCTTCATTGTCAAGCATGAGTGATGTATAGGATATCAATTATAGTTGGTATGTAATAGATCGGCCTTGATCGAAGTGCAAAGCACAACAGTAATGGTAATGTTAACGACTTCAACATAAGCAATGCCGATGGTTTACAGTAATAATGATGTTGTGACCGCATATGTTGGTATAACGTCGCCGGCCCATTTAAAAGCTTTGAAACCGCATGTTTTCATATATCAATTCTGACTCCATAAGAAATTATGTCGCTTCTATATATAATGACATCGGCAATAACGATGCCGCGTTTATTCAAAGCCATTCGAAGAAGGCAAGGATGTCGCTTATTTTAACTTCGACCCTAATGATGTCGCTTTTCTCTAAGGCATTGGTGTCGAGACTCATCAATGTCGACACTTATCTTTTAAGGTTTTATACTATGCAAACCAAGCTTTATATTATATGACGTCGACACTCTATGATGTGTGACATTAATGCTAACGGTCCTCTGGCCATATGTTTTATAAGTTAAAGACTTTAACGTGTTTTTATATTAAAGAGGGGCGATGACCCCAATGACGATAATGACATTGAGCATTATTAATATATATGGTTTGATTGTTTTGGCCTTATGGCTTATGTTTTAAAGAGCGAAGACCTCCAATTGGTTTCGAAATTCATCGACATTGTTTTATGAAAAGCATATATCATGGCATAAGTATTTTGGATAAAGTAAAGGGCTATAATTTTCCTTGTTTTAAAGGTATGTTTTCAAGAGTTAAATCATGTATAAAGATATATATTTTCAAGGAAATCAAAAGGGTATTTATCGTAGAATTTTACAAAAGAGATTAATGTTCTTATCACCTTTAGATAATTATGATAGATGAATTGACTCAGAGATTAGAAAACCAGATGGCACTGGTGTAGGGTAGCGCTCTATACTTAAGCTATTAGCTCCTAGCTGATATTAGCCCATAATTCCAATGCATAGGGCTTTGTCATAGGTAAGACTAAAAGTAGGTTTACGCACATAAAGGAATACACTAAAATGAGATAGGATATTGGTGAGCCTCCAAAACCATTTGGATCAAAGTGACCCTGGGAACAATAAGTTTTGGACAGACCGTCAAGTTGTCTTAAATGGTATGTTAGAGAATTTGATATATCTGGTTGGCTCGAGTCAGCCATAGGTTTGTATTTACCATGAGAAAACTATGATGTTGGGATAGATAGTCCATTGATTTAGACAGATTGCTCTTGATTACCTATGTTGCATGCATGCATGTTATTATTTATACGGTCTATTTTGACCATCGTGGTTGCAAGAGTTATTTTGCAAAAGATATAATTTAAAAGAGATATTAGTGATGGGAAACCCATCATGCTCAATGGTGTGGTCTCACTAGATATCCATAAACTGAGATGGCATATTATTATTCACACCAGGCTTTTTGTCCGACTCGAAGCTTACGTTTTCCCCTTAAACTCTCGGAGTGCTCAAAATTTGATTTGAGTAGATCGAGAGTAAGGATTTTTTTAGGTTAAGTAGGTTTTGGCGAATAAAGCTTTCGGAGACATGCAGGAGGCAGATCTAGCTATGTAGGAGCTTATCCATATATGTTATCCGCCGTTTTAAGATTTTGTTAGAATGTATATAAAGACATATATTCTAACTGTGTAGTAGTAAACTCTGATCAACCAAGGGGGCATCTTCATATATTGCACTTGGAGTATTTTGTAATGATTATATATTATCTGAACCTGGGCAATGTTTGAGGTTATGTAATGAATATGAAATATTATCTTTGGAATGAAATGAGAAAGTTTGTTTGAAATTGCGTTTAAAAAAATTTCATATGCTTGTGATTTGATGTTATTGATACGATTAACATTAATGCATTTTATCACCGAAAATTAATACTATGGATGACTGCAACATCTATAGCGTTTAGTTTTAGGTCTCAAAATGGGCGATGTTACAGTTGCTCTAAAAATAAATGTTGCTGGATTATAACACTTTTGTTATAATAAATGATTTCATAAAGTTATTAAGAAAACTTGTTATTTGACTTAATAAGTGTTGATATTCTTAAATCTTTAGAGAAGTTTTGTTTTGAAGATGATAATAAGTTAATTTACAAATGATATTTTTATAAATGAAAATACCTTTAAAAAGAATGTTTTAAAATAAAGGTATATGTAGTTTGTTTTGGGTTTATAATAAAAAATGTTTTAATGACATTTGATTTTCGATCCATCTTTTTAATACACTTAGAAATATAATTAGGTCTTTAAAAGCATATTTTAAAGATTGTTTTAAAGTGTTTTAAAAATATTTGTGACATTAAAATCAAGCGCAAGTGTAAGTCGAATATTTTAAAAGTTTGATTCATTTATAGAAAATATCCATGCTTACACTTAACACTAAACGTTGAGGAAACTCTTGTTATTCTTAAAGTTAAGAATGTATGGCGGGTCAAGGTAGGAAGCAACACTGCCCTAACTTATCCGGCTTCTTTGTTTTCCTCAGGGTAGTAATAGTTTGGGATCGACGAGTTGTGATAAGTACAAGAGATCTAATTTTCATATACGATCATTTTGTTATTACTGATAGTTGATTTATTGACCATCTATCCTACTATCTTCTTTTTGTTCGTCAATCTAAGATGATTTGTTGTTCATTAAGGAAACTCTTACTATTCTTAAAGGTAAGAATGTATGTAGAGTTAAGGTAGGAAGCAACACCGCCCTAACTTGTACGGCTTCATTGTTTCCCCCAGGGTAGTGTTAGTTTGAGATCGACGAGTTGTGATAAGCATACGAGATTTTAATTTCCATATACGACCATTTTTGTTATTCCCGATAGTTGATTCATCGACTATCAATTTTAATATCCTTCTTTGTGCCTCGTTAATATAAGACGGTTGTTAGCTCGTTTTGAGTATTTGCATCCAACACCAGAGATAACTAAAACCAAAGGGCTAGTGGGTGTCAAGGTATGTGGGTCGCACCTATTAGGTATGTTCACCTCTGTCTAGAAAGGTTTCGGTTGCATGCATGTGGTGATACAAAATATTTGGATTCCCATGTTTAGCGAGGGTCTTGCTTAGAAGTTCCCGAGAGTGACGCATGTGCTCTCAAGTATATTTTGTCTTGAGGTATACTTTCAGTGTAAGGAGCGCACCCTCCTAGTCACGTTGGATGAATTCATTCTCCTTGTTTTGATTTCAACCTTGGAGTTAATCCTTTCTTAATTGCATTGAGAAGTACCTTGTGCTCTTCTCCATGTTTAGTTATTTGTGTCCATTCTTTTAGTTTGGATGTTGATCTTGTTTGTGTGCATCATTTCTACTTTTGATTGTTGTTCTGATTTGTTTTCCATTCTTTCATGTATGGAAGTTGTTCTTATGAGGTAAAACCCATTCCATATTTAGTGGCGTGGTCTTATAGATTATTATATGTTCACCATATTCCTTTAGTTTTCTCATGCTTGTTTTCCAGACCGATCCCGGTGTTACTTTATTATAATACTCGGGTCAGACCGAGTTTTTCTAGGTTGTCATTGGTAGGACATTAAACTCATGGAGTAAAGCTGGATATTCACCTGCTGTAGTATTTCTATTTTCTGCTATACAATTATGTATACCCATCAGAAATTGTAAGGTTAGGAAGTTATAACTGTCCAGGCTGATGAGGTTTTTTTTAACTCTGAAATACCTTGTATCTTAGAGTGACAACTTTTATTGTATTTGTTATATTATATGTTATCGTTCCACTATGAGATTCTATTTCCACCTATTCCTTCTTTTTATTTTTATTTTACCCTAACAATCTGCCTTTTCGGCACTTGGATTCTAGGCATTCTGATACCGTGGACGTATTAAGTGTCGACTTTTGAGGGTTGAAAAGGCGGGTTGTTAAGTTTGGTATCTAAGCTAAAGGTTAAGCGAGAATCTTGGTTTAGGTGGGGTACACTCATTTATGATCGGGTAAGTGACACTCTAGAATGAGTTGATAGTATTATATATACGAGAGCATATTTGTTATTGCTATGAATATGTATTGTGTCTATTGAGTGGTTTTTGAATTCTAGTTGAGACTTGGGACGACACGGTCTCGACAAGGATTTCTAAACACTTGAAAAAGGAAATCAGACACAATATTGATTTTTGGAAAATCAATAAATGAAATATTTTACCTAGGACTGTATATTGTATATATATATAAAGGAATAATTTTAAAATTTATATAGTTATTTATGGTGTGTTTATTTGTTAAAAAGTGATAATATTTCTTTGCTACATTGTTGTTTGATTTATCAAGCTCAAGTTGTTTAGGAGCATTGACTATTTTTTGTTGATTGTTGGTTTATGCTTGACTAGTTTACGAGCATTTATTATTTGATAACTATGAGTAATTACAGCGAACTTCTATGAATTAAGTTTCATAGTTTGACTATAAGGTGGTCTATGAAATTGTTAAGTTAAAAGTCATCTTTTAGTATAGTTTTTTAATATAATCTAATAGGAATATAAGACATTTAGAGGATAAATATTTGTGAAAAGTTTATTATAATAAAGTGAAGTTATTATAATATAAGATGATTTTAAAGATATATTTTATACGAGTATGGCATATAAAATGATTTATATGATTTATATATGGAGTTGTATAAGTAAAAAGGGTTTTTGAGAATTTAAACTCGGTGTTGCTTGAAATGATTAAAAAAGATTTTGAGAAAAGTAATAGTGGTTTTACTTGGAAGTATTTATAAGTCTAAATATTTCAAAAAGATTTTTTAATAAGGATACAATTTCTTTGGATAGTTTAGGGAAAACAACTTGATTAGTTTTGTGGTAATCTGAATACTTTTCTAAATGATGATCGAATGTTTGCTTAGGCAAACGTTGTAGTGCACTTAGTAAATTATTCTCTTTATCGTTGTGCAATCAAAATGAATTCGAATTCGAACGAACCCAAAGTGAGTGTTAGTGATATACTTTTAAAGTTATTTTATATATAGAAATATAAGTAGTATGTGCTGGAACTGGGCCATCCCATAGTAGAAAATGTAGGTGAATTTCAAAAAAAATTACCCTATTGGATCATTATTGAGCCTGTGAGGTATAATTTATAGAACGTTTCTAAATTTAATTTAAGTAAAATCATATATTTTATTTAAATTCATAAATTGTTGTTTGAAATTTATTTGATTTAATTTTACTTAATATATAAGAATACATATGTATCATATACATATCTATATGTGTGTGTGTAATAACCCGACTTTTTCTCCACAGAAAGTCGGATCATTATGAAGAAAGAAAGGGTAGAAAGAAGAGAAGAAAGAAAGAAACAACAACAACGATCTCACAGCGGAACGAATAAATTATATTAATAACATAAACTATTGCATAGTATACAACACTTTACAGAGTTACACAGCATATACATCACTTACTAGACAGTTATAAACATCTGTCTAGACATTACAACTCAATACACTACAGAGATACAGACACAGCGGAACTACTATATATATCTACAACGCTGAAGCCTCCTGCTCCATTGCTCCTCCACAATTCGTCAATGCTAAACCTGAATCCCTTGGCTACTCGTAAAAATTTGAGTACCCAAGAGTTTATAAAATAGAAATAAACAACTTGGGTCAGACATGGGTCTGGTGTGAGTAACAGGTTAAACTTGTTTAACTTCAAAACCTTTTGAAAGAAAAGTATCACGTAAGACTCCCCACAAATAAACATGGGTAAGTTTTTACCTTACGCTAACCAAAACATTTGATAGGAAATTCGATTGTATTATAATAGGGTCTAGGGTTTTCAAGTAAAATACAGAAATAGCTGAAATGCTTACATCTCACATTCCAACATAGTTGGGCACAACTAATACGTACGGCACTTATTGGAGTTTGGATTCCATACAATGGCAGGGCTACTGGGGTACCGCCCATCACAGTACGTGGCCTAGATCACCGTACCGAGGATCACTCCCAATCCCCTGCAACACAAGGTCGGAACATCCCTTACTGGATAATTCCCGCACAAGATACCTCACGGTTGGGATCAGCAACCGCACCACTAAGTCGAAAATAGAAAGGGACATCTAGACAGAGGTAACCTTGTCCTACTTGGGTGCTACCCACTAACCTTGCTGCACCTCCCCTGTTTTAGCCATTCCCGGTTTGTGAGGCTTGAGGTCACGATTACCTTTAAAAAGAACACATTTATCTTAGAATGCTCATCGTCCACCTGACGATGTTCTGAAAGCATTCAGTCCATACAAGTTCGTTCCGGGTTCGAACGAAACCGAAGGCATTATCTCGTTACACTCGTTTTGGAATCACCCTCAGAGTTAACGACAATAACCCTTGCACTCTGAATCTTCATCTTCACTTGATTCACGACCTATCGTAAATTTGGATCGATGTGGTATTCGGGTCTCCAGACCTGGAAATCCGGTATACGGAAACCCGATCCCGGTCTCATCGAAATCCAAAGCGTATCTTTTAAGGCCAAGTTGTTTTAAAGGTTAAAACAATTCAATTCATTATCTTTATACACAAAGAAAGATAATTCCCAGCAGATAATCAACATTATCAGATAATCCATACAATTCAACTAACATCCATATCACACAGCATATATCTCATTAGAGATATCAATCAAATGCAAAGCATTCAGTATTATCATCCATCCATATCATCATCACTATGCAACCAAAGCATCCAAATCATACAGTATCAATTATCTCATATCTGAGATTTCAAACCATTCAAGGTACACAATATCATCCATTCATAAGCAATGATTTATTTATCACCATCTACAATTAATTTAAAATGAATTAAATTAATTATTTCATCTTTAATTAATTTAAAGTAAATTAAATTAATTACTACATCTATAAATCCTACTTAAATCATTATTAATTAATTATCAATCAATTAATCAATCATCATCCAATTATTCAATTTAATTAATCATCCTTGATTAATTATTTAATTACATTCAAGTAATTAGTATTAAATTAATTATACAAATTAATTATTCTTAACCACTTATAGTAATTAACCTTTAATTACTTCATTTATTAATTAACTATAATTAATTACATTACTCCTTAATTAATTACATTAATTAATCACTTCATTTATAATTATTACTTAATTAATCAATTCTTAATTACATCATTAATTATATAAATTAATGATCCTTAATTACATTTTATCATTAATTACTTTATTTAAATTAATTAAACCATAATTATTAATCACTATTGATTAATCACATTCAGTAATTAACTATCCTTAATTACTTCTTAAAATAAATTAATTATTCCTTAATTAATTTCTTAATTAATCTCTTGATTAATTCCATTAAGTAATTAACTACCTTTAATTACTTTATTAATTACATCAGTAATTATCCATTAATTACTTCCTAAGTAATTATACCTCATTAAATTACATTAAGTAATTATACAAATCATTAAGTGATTATCTTAAATTAATTAAACTTAATTAATTAACTTAACTAATCAAAATAAACTCAATTAATTACAATGGATAATTAATTTATTAATTATTTCCATTAAGTAATTTAATTAAACAATTTCACAAATGATTAACCTTAATTAATTAATCTATTTAATTACTAAAATTAATCACATTAATTAATTATTTAATAATCCTTAATTAATGATCTACGTTAACCATTAACTATTCTTTAATTATCTTTCTTAAATAATTAAACATTAATTTACCATTATTAATTACAACTTAATTCATTCTAATTATCAATAAATTAATCTCTAATTACTTAATTAATTAAGTACTTAACAATAACTTAATTAAACCTTAATTACTTTAATAATTTTATTCCTAACCATTAATTTATAATCTTAACTTATAAAATTAATGATCCTTAATTCAATTTAATTAACCTTTAAATTAATTTAATTAATCCTTCATTAATCAATTTTAAACCCTTAATTACTAATTTATTAACCCAAGTCATAAATTAATTAAATTGATTAATTAACTTTTAATTACCTTAATAATTTATTTTATCCTAAATTATTAAATCTCCATTAGCTTTAAGATAAAACATTCTTCTTATTTATGACTTAATTGTCATTCACAAATGCATTTGAACATTTTACTTTGAATCTACTTTGAATTCCATTTTAAATTAAGATTTAAAATGATTTATCTTATCAAAATCTAAACAATTTAAAGTAGTTAAAACAATTTAGAAACTTTATTTATTTATTTTTTTAAACTAAAATTCACTAACTTAAATTCCATATCTAAACTTTAATTTCAAACTTATTTAAAACTTTACTTTACATTTCAACTTCAGTTTTAAATTCCATTTTAAAATTTAAAAACTGATCAAACAGGTTTCTGTAAAACCTGTAATACCATTCAACCCGAGTCAACCCTTCAAAAACTTTGAGTCCCATCTCACATTTCTTCGGGTAACCCACGCTAAAAACTCGAGCACTCGAATACCCTTCTTCCCAAACAAACTCACGAAACCCAGAACCAAAATGCACCGTGCACGTGCACGTGCACCGTGAACTGGACAACTTCGACGCCTCGCCGACCTTGCTCACCAGTCGCCGACGATCACCACTAGTCCTCCGATCATCCAACTCCTACGATCTCATCACGAATCGAAAACGAGCATTTCGATCAAAGACTGGAGCAACCCGATCTGATAAAAACACTATCAGCCATCACCTCCGACCATCTGCAACCCCGCCCTTTAGCCCAAATGTTCGCCAGAGATCCCTCTTCCTGTTTCCCCCGGTCCGGCCTCGTCCGATCAACCCACGACCACGAATTCCTACCTCAAGCTTCGACGAGTCAAACCAGGTTTTAAACCCTAAATCCACGTCGCGATACTCCTACGATCATCTAAAAATTTACCAACCATTTTCCTGGAACCATCCTCCTACAAGCTAACTCCAACCAAAAACTCGTCTCTGATCATCTCGCCGATTTTCGTAAATTGGCAATAAACCCAAAAACCTCCAATACCGATTATCTCAGAAATTACCAAACTAAAAATAATAATTTTACTTCTAAAAATCATGTTTTTGGATAGATATTCAGTTTATATATATGAATTCATAAATTAAGATGTTTGAGTTTTCACTTATCTTGAGCTTGCTCTGTCCCTTTAAGTTTCCAGTGAGATTTCAATTTTAATTTGACTTAATTTAAATTTTAAAACTTAATCTATAATCAAACAATCAAATCTTGTCTGAAGCCTAAGTCCTAACAGCAAGCAGATCAAGAGGTAATGGTTTTTAAATCAAAAATTTTGTGCCTGGAAACAAAAATACAGTAGTCACAGAGACAATAGTATGCACACAATCATTCACCCATTCATATATATACAGAACATACTTATATATATTCACACAAACATATTTATTCCATAAATTAGCATGCAATCCAGATTTATACTTAAGCTTTTAAAAATTTGTTACTCACCTGAAAACAGGAGATGAACAGAGCACAGATTATTGACCCTTGAATCTTTGAAACAGAATTGTCCATGCTTTAAAAACTTGAATGTTGCTTTAAAAATGCTATTGCTCCTTAACCCTACATGCATGCTGATGTTTTACATTTGCATGTTGCTATAACTTGTTTGTTGAGACATTGCTTTAGTTTGAAAATATCTCAGTTGCATGCAGACTGGAGTTTGATTCCAGGTTAAAGAAAAATGCAGGCTACAGGGTTTACACTTGCAGTCTTTGTTTTGAGATTGAAGAAATGGTTATCGGGTTTTAGATCTTGAAAAGGATTTGAATTGCAGATTGTTTTTAGAGAGGAAGATAGATTTGTTATGAGGATTTTGAATTGAGAGTAAGTTAATTTACTGATTTGTTAAGAGAGGAGTTTATATTCAGTTTTTCTTAGTTTTAGGAATGAAGATCAGAAAAGAAATGAAGATAAAGAAAATTGTTTATATAAGCTGAAAATAATTTCTTAAAAATAAAAGAAAAATGGAAATTTAAAAGATGGACACTTGTCTTATATCTTAGTTCATAAATTTACACATATTACTTTGAGTCTTAATATGATAACACTTGTATTTTAAGAAATTTGCATATATTTATATGTAAATAAAAGCCCTAGGAGCTAACACATGTCACCATGGTTACTTAATAAATTAACACTTGTATTTAGGTGTCTTTATAGATTTACACATGTAATTTAAGTAATCCTTATTTATTTTTAATGTAAATAAAATGCCTTTCTTTATTAATTAAATACTTATGTATATATATATAAAGTATTTTAAAGAAAATAAAACCAATTATGTTTATAAGTAAAAGTTTATACATATAATTTAAAATCCAAATATTTAAAATATCTATCTTTGAATTTCAAAACTAATTTACATTCAAATTCAAATTATATTTAAAATCCAATTTAAAGTCAAGTTATATACATACATATATAACTACACATTCAATTTGAAATAACAATTCTATTTTACATTAAAATCTATTTATTTTCCATAAATAAAACAATACACTTATTAATATTGTATTTTAAACTTATCTATATATATATACTCTTAAATCTTATTTATTAAGTAATATTTAAAAAGAAATAAAATAATCCTGATTATTAATCTCATTTCAAAACCATATAGATATTTTGTTTAAATAGCTTTGAAAAGCAAATATTAAATAAATCCAAATCTCCAAACTATCAATATATGTATTAGAAATTTAAAACAAGAATTTATTTATTTATTATGTTTTCAACCCAAAGCTAATCTATTTAATATATATACTTATACACATACATTATAAATAGAAATCATCTTATTAATTTTTTAAAGGATAAATTCACTAATTAAATATTCATTTAATTAGATTATTAAATAAATTCAAATATTTATTATCAAAAATTATCAAATCAATTTAATTATTTAAACAGATTATTAAATTGATATTGCCCCAAATTTCCGGGATATTACATTCCTTCCCCCTTAAAATAATTTCGTCCCCGAAATTTAAAACAAAGGTAATTTAATAATCTATTTAAATCACAACCATATATTATCATCCATATGCTAACAACCATAGCAACCAATCATCCAAACAAACAATTTTAACTATCCAGACAAAAATTCTGAATAGAATTTCCTAGAATTTTCCAAAGTATATATACCGGGATACTCGCTCTACAAACAATCCAAACAAACAATACTAAGCTATAGAGCTCCTACTTATCTAGATTTACAAAACTAAACAGAATATCAGACTACAGACGAGTCTGACTCAACAACCAAATCCTCCAGAACTGCTGTTTCCTAAACCAGAGATAGATCAAACACGTACTCCCTCAGAGATACGTAAAATACATTGAATTCCAGTTATCCAAACTGACAATTCAATCCAGTAGATCAATTACTTATCCAAATCAGAACACAGACGAGATCCAAACATAACTCTACTTCACAACATCAGTAGATTCCAAACTTACTTCTCCCATCCAGAGATACTCTCCAAACTGCTTTCGCTGCTCAACTCTGATCTGAGGTAGAACACAAGCACAAACTGGACAACTTATTCCAGAAATAAGGTTCACTGATCCATAAAGAAAACTCAGATACTCCAGCAAAATCTGAGCTGCTTCACCAAACTCCATCTCTAGCAATCAACCTTCAACAAGCTGAACCACCAGTATCATTCCTGGAATCCAAGTCGATAAGAAAACTCAATCTCCAGATGTAGACAAACCTATAACTTCCCTGAAGACATCCAGAAAAACTCTGATATCCCAGAAGAACACTCAGCAATTGCAAGTCACTTTTGCGATCAACCCAGCCTAATTCCAAACAGACTGTTCTCTCTTTACCAATCAGAACAGCTTACACTTATTTATCCAATTTATCGAAGAAATGGATCCACTCTGCTGCTTCTGATCTTCACTTCCAGAAAAACTGCTCATCTAGAAAACTTCCTGCCATCACAGAATACTCCGAGCTACACTGCTGACACTGATGCTCTTATCCAAAGCTCTTCGAGAAACTCGGACTCCAAACCAAAGCAGAAACTTCATGCTGAACTCAGCCACAACACCGAAGCATTCACACTTCCTTAATCTTGTTCCAAAGAAAACATCTTCAGGAACATCCATCGTCACTGTATCTCATCATACAGCTACTATTACCTGAGGTATCAAGGTACCATCACTTGCTTCTGCCTCATCGACAGATCCAACTCTACTCATCCACACTTCAAAGATAAACTCTGAACCTTAACAGGTTTCCTTCAGAGATCGATGAAATCCTTCGTCACAGCAAAGCTCACTCGAGACGGTATTGGGTCTACAGTCTCGACAGACACACTTCCAACCTCAACATTCAAACTCCAACTATTGGTAATTGTGTTACACACACTACCACCTTATCTACCTTTATAACTTATATTGGAAAACCCGAACAGGTAACCCAACAAATAGGTAGAAATATATATATATTATTTAAAATGGTACTTTTTATATAGAAATTATTTCTGGGTAAAATTATTTCATTTACCTCTTTAAAACAATATTGTGTCCGTTGGCCTGGTTCAAGTGTTTAGAGATCCCTATCAATAACGTTAGCTACTCGTATTGACCAGAATCCATATACCACTCAACCGATCAATTAACACAATATAAAATCATTTTTATATAACTAACAATTACGCGCTCTCAAGATAGACACCACTTCAGAGCCTAGGTATTCACTCAACCTACCGCTCTGATATTCACTTAACCAAAAGCTTAGGCATTCGCTCAACCTATGCTCTGATACCAACTGTAATAACCCGACTTTTTCTCCACAGAAAGTCGGATCATTATGAAGAAAGAAAGGGTAGAAAGAAGAGAAGAAAGAAAGAAACAACAACAACGATCTCACAGCGGAACGAATAAATTATATTAATAACATAAACTATTACATAGTATACAACACTTTACAGAGTTACACAGCATATACATCACTTACTAGACAGTTATAAACATCTGTCTAGACATTACAACTCAATACACTACAGAGATACAGACACAGCGGAACTACTATATATATCTACAACGCTGAAGCCTCCTGCTCCATTGCTCCTCCACAATTCGTCAATGCTAAACCTGAATCCCTTGGCTACTCGTAAAAATTTGAGTACCCAAGAGTTTATAAAACAGAAATAAACAACTTGGGTCAGACATGGGTCTGGTGTGAGTAACAGGTTAAACTTGTTTAACTTCAAAATCTTTTGAAAGAAAAAGTATCACGTAAGACTCCCCACAAATAAACATGGGTAAGTTTTTACCTTACGCTAACCAAAACATTTGATAGGAAATTCGATTGTATTATAATAGGGTCTAGGGTTTTCAAGTAAAATACAGAAATAGCTGAAATGCTTACATCTCACATTCCAACATAGTTGGGCACAACTAATACGTACGACACTTATTGGAGTTTGGATTCCATACAATGGCAGGGCTACTGGGGTACCGCCCATCACAGTACGTGGCCTAGATCACCGTACCGAGGATCACTCCCAATCCCCTGCAACACAAGGTCGGAACATCCCTTACTGGATAATTCCCGCACAAGATACCTCACGGTTGGGATCAGCAACCGCACCACTAAGTCGAAAATAGAAAGGGACATCTAGACAGAGGTAACCTTGTCCTACTTGGGTGCTACCCACTAACCTTGCTGCACCTCCCCTGTTTTAGCCATTCCCGGTTTGTGAGGCTTGAGGTCACGATTACCTTTAAAAAGAACACATTTATCTTAGAATGCTCATCGTCCACCTGACGATGTTCTGAAAGCATTCAGTCCATACAAGTTCGTTCCGGGTTCGAACGAAACCGAAGGCATTATCTCGTTACACTCGTTTTGGAATCACCCTCAGAGTTAACGACAATAACCCTTGCACTCTGAATCTTCATCTTCACTTGATTCACGACCTATCGTAAATTTGGATCGATGTGGTATTCGGGTCTCCAGACCTGGAAATCCGGTATACGGAAACCCGATCCCGGTCTCATCGAAATCCAAAGCGTATCTTTTAAGGCCAAGTTGTTTTAAAGGTTAAAACAATTCAATTCATTATCTTTATACACAAAGAAAGATAATTCCCAGCAGATAATCAACATTATCAGATAATCCATACAATTCAACTAACATCCATATCACACAGCATATATCTCATTAGAGATATCAATCAAATGCAAAGCATTCAGTATTATCATCCATCCATATCATCATCACTATGCAACCAAAGCATCCAAATCATACAGTATCAATTATCTCATATCTGAGATTTCAAACCATTCAAGGTACACAATATCATCCATTCATAAGCAATGATTTATTTATCACCATCTACAATTAATTTAAAATGAATTAAATTAATTATTTCATCTTTAATTAATTTAAAGTAAATTAAATTAATTACTACATCTATAAATCCTACTTAAATCATTATTAATTAATTATCAATCAATTAATCAATCATCATCCAATTATTCAATTTAATTAATCATCCTTGATTAATTATTTAATTACATTCAAGTAATTAGTATTAAATTAATTATACAAATTAATTATTCTTAACCACTTATAGTAATTAACCTTTAATTACTTCATTTATTAATTAACTATAATTAATTACATTACTCCTTAATTAATTACATTAATTAATCACTTCATTTATAATTATTACTTAATTAATCAATTCTTAATTACATCATTAATTATATAAATTAATGATCCTTAATTACATTTTATCATTAATTACTTTATTTAAATTAATTAAACCATAATTATTAATCACTATTGATTAATCACATTCAGTAATTAACTATCCTTAATTACTTCTTAAAATAAATTAATTATTCCTTAATTAATTTCTTAATTAATCTCTTGATTAATTCCATTAAGTAATTAACTACCTTTAATTACTTTATTAATTACATCAGTAATTATCCATTAATTACTTCCTAAGTAATTATACCTCATTAAATTACATTAAGTAATTATACAAATCATTAAGTGATTATCTTAAATTAATTAAACTTAATTAATTAACTTAACTAATCAAAATAAACTCAATTAATTACAATGGATAATTAATTTATTAATTATTTCCATTAAGTAATTTAATTAAACAATTTCACAAATGATTAACCTTAATTAATTAATCTATTTAATTACTAAAATTAATCACATTAATTAATTATTTAATAATCCTTAATTAATGATCTACGTTAACCATTAACTATTCTTTAATTATCTTTCTTAAATAATTAAACATTAATTTACCATTATTAATTACAACTTAATTCATTCTAATTATCAATAAATTAATCTCTAATTACTTAATTAATTAAGTACTTAACAATAACTTAATTAAACCTTAATTACTTTAATAATTTTATTCCTAACCATTAATTTATAATCTTAACTTATAAAATTAATGATCCTTAATTCAATTTAATTAACCTTTAAATTAATTTAATTAATCCTTCATTAATCAATTTTAAACCCTTAATTACTAATTTATTAACCCAAGTCATAAATTAATTAAATTGATTAATTAACTTTTAATTACCTTAATAATTTATTTTATCCTAAATTATTAAATCTCCATTAGCTTTAAGATAAAACATTCTTCTTATTTATGACTTAATTGTCATTCACAAATGCATTTGAACATTTTACTTTGAATCTACTTTGAATTCCATTTTAAATTAAGATTTAAAATGATTTATCTTATCAAAATCTAAACAATTTAAAGTAGTTAAAACAATTTAGAAACTTTATTTATTTATTTTTTTAAACTAAAATTCACTAACTTAAATTCCATATCTAAACTTTAATTTCAAACTTATTTAAAACTTTACTTTACATTTCAACTTCAGTTTTAAATTCCATTTTAAAATTTAAAAACTGATCAAACAGGTTTCTGTAAAACCTGTAATACCATTCAACCCGAGTCAACCCTTCAAAAACTTTGAGTCCCATCTCACATTTCTTCGGGTAACCCACGCTAAAAACTCGAGCACTCGAATACCCTTCTTCCCAAACAAACTCACGAAACCCAGAACCAAAATGCACCGTGCACGTGCACGTGCACCGTGAACTGGACAACTTCGACGCCTCGCCGACCTTGCTCACCAGTCGCCGACGATCACCACTAGTCCTCCGATCATCCAACTCCTACGATCTCATCACGAATCGAAAACGAGCATTTCGATCAAAGACTGGAGCAACCCGATCTGATAAAAACACTATCAGCCATCACCTCCGACCATCTGCAACCCCGCCCTTTAGCCCAAATGTTCGCCAGAGATCCCTCTTCCTGTTTCCCCCGGTCCGGCCTCGTCCGATCAACCCACGACCACGAATTCCTACCTCAAGCTTCGACGAGTCAAACCAGGTTTTAAACCCTAAATCCACGTCGCGATACTCCTACGATCATCTAAAAATTTACCAACCATTTTCCTGGAACCATCCTCCTACAAGCTAACTCCAACCAAAAACTCGTCTCTGATCATCTCGCCGATTTTCGTAAATTGGCAATAAACCCAAAAACCTCCAATACCGATTATCTCAGAAATTACCAAACTAAAAATAATAATTTTACTTCTAAAAATCATGTTTTTGGATAGATATTCAGTTTATATATATGAATTCATAAATTAAGATGTTTGAGTTTTCACTTATCTTGAGCTTGCTCTGTCCCTTTAAGTTTCCAGTGAGATTTCAATTTTAATTTGACTTAATTTAAATTTTAAAACTTAATCTATAATCAAACAATCAAATCTTGTCTGAAGCCTAAGTCCTAACAGCAAGCAGATCAAGAGGTAATGGTTTTTAAATCAAAAATTTTGTGCCTGGAAACAAAAATACAGTAGTCACAGAGACAATAGTATGCACACAATCATTCACCCATTCATATATATACAGAACATACTTATATATATTCACACAAACATATTTATTCCATAAATTAGCATGCAATCCAGATTTATACTTAAGCTTTTAAAAATTTGTTACTCACCTGAAAACAGGAGAAGAACAGAGCACAGATTATTGACCCTTGAATCTTTGAAACAGAATTGTCCATGCTTTAAAAACTTGAATGTTGCTTTAAAAATGCTATTGCTCCTTAACCCTACATGCATGCTGATGTTTTACATTTGCATGTTGCTATAACTTGTTTGTTGAGACATTGCTTTAGTTTGAAAATATCTCAGTTGCATGCAGACTGGAGTTTGATTCCAGGTTAAAGAAAAATGCAGGCTACAGGGTTTACACTTGCAGTCTTTGTTTTGAGATTGAAGAAATGGTTATCGGGTTTTAGATCTTGAAAAGGATTTGAATTGCAGATTGTTTTTAGAGAGGAAGATAGATTTGTTATGAGGATTTTGAATTGAGAGTAAGTTAATTTACTGATTTGTTAAGAGAGGAGTTTATATTCAGTTTTTCTTAGTTTTAGGAATGAAGATCAGAAAAGAAATGAAGATAAAGAAAATTGTTTATATAAGCTGAAAATAATTTCTTAAAAATAAAAGAAAAATGGAAATTTAAAAGATGGACACTTGTCTTATATCTTAGTTCATAAATTTACACATATTACTTTGAGTCTTAATATGATAACACTTGTATTTTAAGAAATTTGCATATATTTATATGTAAATAAAAGCCCTAGGAGCTAACACATGTCACCATGGTTACTTAATAAATTAACACTTGTATTTAGGTGTCTTTATAGATTTACACATGTAATTTAAGTAATCCTTATTTATTTTTAATGTAAATAAAATGCCTTTCTTTATTAATTAAATACTTATGTATATATATATAAAGTATTTTAAAGAAAATAAAACCAATTATGTTTATAAGTAAAAGTTTATACATATAATTTAAAATCCAAATATTTAAAATATCTATCTTTGAATTTCAAAACTGATTTACATTCAAATTCAAATTATATTTAAAATCCAATTTAAAGTCAAGTTATATACATACATATATAACTACACATTCAATTTGAAATAACAATTCTATTTTACATTAAAATCTATTTATTTTCCATAAATAAAACAATACACTTATTAATATTGTATTTTAAACTTATCTATATATATATACTCTTAAATCTTATTTATTAAGTAATATTTAAAAAGAAATAAAATAATCCTGATTATTAATCTCATTTCAAAACCATATAGATATTTTGTTTAAATAGCTTTGAAAAGCAAATATTAAATAAATCCAAATCTCCAAACTATCAATATATGTATTAGAAATTTAAAACAAGAATTTATTTATTTATTATGTTTTCAACCCAAAGCTAATCTATTTAATATATATACTTATACACATACATTATAAATAGAAATCATCTTATTAATTTTTTAAAGGATAAATTCACTAATTAAATATTCATTTAATTAGATTATTAAATAAATTCAAATATTTATTATCAAAAATTATCAAATCAATTTAATTATTTAAACAGATTATTAAATTGATATTGCCCCAAATTTCCGGGATATTACAGTGTGCATGTGTAACATTATATTCCATGCAAGGTATACCATGCATGCATATGGATGTTGTGATTTACATCACAATAGACACATTAGCTCATTCTATATGTATTATATGTTGTCCAAATATGTGCATATACCTCTAGTTATAAATATATAAACAATTATATATATAATAATATATAAATATGATTACTATATAAAATTATTATAGAAATATATATATATATATATTGTATCATAAGTAATAATTATATATATACATAAAATTATATATTTATAAAACAAATTATTTTACTCATTTATATGTATCTAGACAAATTAAAATAAAGTAATTATATAAATATATATATGTATATATGTATGTAATTATAAATATAATAGTCATGGCAACATCGTTCCTGCTTCTCTTTCCTTTTTTCGCTCCGTCCTTCTCCACATCCTAATCCTTCACTGACCATTCTTCCATCTCAATCTCCTCAGGCTGATGAAGCACCGCAAGTTTTCTCCTCTTTTTCCTGACAGTGCCTCATCGACATTGATAAGATCTGGTCACGCCTTTAGATTTCCGATCTAACCCTCCAGGTCCCTGTCACCATCGCGACCGCTACTGGGTTCTGATGATTTCCCGTCTCTCTTTACTGCAATTTGTCCTTAAGTCGCAACATCTAACTTCTTCGCAGCCCTGTTTCCCAATTCCGTTCCATCTAAGCTGTCTCTTTCCAAGCCATTATCAAGTTCATCTATTGACATCTCGGAGCCTTGTGCTTTTGTAAACAAACGTTCACCTCATGTCTCAGATTGCCCATCCTCGCCCAAATCCGTACCTGCTAAGCTACTTAATTCTGGGAATGTCACAACTGTAATTGAATCTCCTTTGCTTGGTAGCTGGGACGATTGTTTGGTGAATAATGTTTATGGGCTGGATGGTATCTCTGAAGGACCCGATTTCGAGTGTAGTTTTTTGAGCTCTGATCTTGTTTGAAAAAATGCATCTATGGGAAATTGCTTGCATGTACATGTATCTGCTCTATCTAATGACCACCGGGGTATTTCAATGCTTAGAAAGGATGTTGGACAGGCACTCCTGTCTACTTCAGTTTGTCCAAAGCCATGGCCATCCCTCTTTCGCTCACTACCCAGACAATGCTGGTGTATACAACCCTATTGATTTTGTGATTGAGGAGGTTAATGGAATTATGATGCCACCACCTTCTGTTATGCAAGATGGGTCCGACTATTGGTTGGGATTCTTAGTGAGTTTTTTTTGGATCCCAACCAAAAGCTACAAGAAGCTAGAAGTCTATGCCGCTGTATATGGAAACTTCATGGGGATCTCCGAGTAATCTATGTTGATTCTACGTATTACTTCAAATATACTTGCAATGAGGAATGTCAACATGTTCTGGAAGCTAATCCATCTTTCTTTGATGGAAAACCGTTCATCATCACCAATTAGTAACCTTTCGTAGCTAGTGCTAGGGACCAATTCTATTCCTGTTTGGGCATATTTTATGCACATTCCGTCTATACTACAGCCGCTGATGGGCTTGAATTGGTTAGCATGCAGTAAACTAAAATGTTATGATTCTAATAAGGTGGCTTGTGAGAGATTGGTTTATGCCAAGACATGATTGAAGTAACCCTTGAAAAGCCGCTTCCATCTTCAATTAGTGTCCAGCTTGTTGTTGGCCAAGTGGCGGAAGCGCATGTTAGATATGGTTGGGCGCCTAACATTTGTCCGTTAGTCATTCTTTTGGCCACCTTTTTCCTCTTGCAAGCTCCTGGCTCGTCGGTGGAGGCTTCTCCTCTTCCCAAGATCCCGCTTCCTCGTCCCCCAGTGTGGAAGTGGGTTCCTAAAGTTAGGGATTGCACTTCCGTTTCTGCGGTCCAGACTGCCAGCCCTACTGATGTTCCATCGCACCTATTTTTGATACTTCATCTTTTCCTCTTATGATAGTATCTCGACCTTCCTCCCCTTCAGTTGATGGTCTTGTTTCTCCTGTGATTGTTCCTACTGTTGCTACTATCGATCATGTGACATCATTTGCAGCCCAAGTGAATGCTATTGAGTGGAATTCTATTGAGAAAGCTTGGATTCATGAGCCGTATGAGATGAGATATGACCCTTTTTGTAAGGATTGCTATATGTTGGTGAAGTTGAGGGAAAATCTAGGCGTCTTCATTACCATATTGATGGGGAAAGTCTAGTTCTATCAGATGTTGGTGCCTTTGGTGCTATGAATAGGGTTGTTCTTGATGATGGTAGTTGGAATAGGAAATTTATCTCTTGCGAAGAGTACCCTGGATTCGTTCTAAATCTCGCGTCTCTCTTTGTTGGTTATTTATGCATGGTAGGCTCTGACTCTTTGGATGAAGGAAGCGGTTCCTCCTCTTCTGAGGAGGACAAGCTTTAGGTCACTTATAGTAGTTTAGGCACCTTTGGCCTATCTCCTGTGTTGTATTTTCCTTTTATCAGTAGCCGAGGCATGCTGCCTTGCTCCCATATTAACTGCTGATTTGTCGGTAATAATAGGGGAACGACTACTGTAAAATCCGACTTACTTTGCCAAAAATAATAACTATAAATATAATAATTAAATAAATGTATATTATAATAAATTATAAATAAATATAAATACATATATATATATAATTAATTTTTTTAATTTTAATTTTAAGTTAAAAAATATTGTATATCTGAAATTATTATGATTTTAATATATTAATATATAAATATATATGATTTAATGAATTAATTAGTCGTTAATTAAATAGTATGTAATGGCCCGTTTTTTCGTACCCTTTGAATCGACAATAAACCACACATGTCCAACTCAAATTGCATGAATAAGCGGATTAATAAGGGTAGAAATAAAATAAAGACAGAACAGAATCTCACACGAATGGAATAACATATATTATTTCAATAATAATCTTTACAGCAGAAAACTTTTAAATACATATATCAGAGTCTAACCTAAATTCAGCCTAGACAGTTATAACACCTACCCTTACAAATGCTGACAAACAACAAAACAAATGAAATAGATGCAGCAGATAATAGAATACTTCCATACGATGATGAAGATCTCCAGCTCTCCTCTGGAAACTCCAACCATCTTCAACTCAACCTGAAACTACTCGGATCTGACCCGAGTATTAAAAATACCCGGATCAGGCTTGATAAACCAGCGTGAGAAAACTCAATAATAAATGATAGTGTCATATATCAGCCTTTGAATAAAATCCTTTGAAAAGAAAGAGTATCTCATAAGACCATGCCCACACATAAACACGGGCGGGTTTTTACCTTATAATAACTAAAACACTTTAATATCAAAACATTTGATATTATTTTTAATGACATCTCTTTGAAAACATTTGCAAATAAACTTATTCAAATATGGTATCAATATCTGGACTAAGTCTAAGGTAATATATCCGGACTAGGTCAACGGAATATACCAACGGAATATATGATACCAGAAAGGGGTAGCTGAAATGTTTGCAAGTCATTACAGCTATTTAGGGAATATAATCAAAACCGTAAATCTCGTATTTGGATTGGATTTCCAACATGATAGGGAACTTGTGACCTTTTCTCTGATCCACGCATAACAAAAATAGTTCCCACGGTGCCTTAATCGCTTTTCTCAAACTAGTCACTTGGAAACTATACTTGCTACACTACAACTGATAACCGCTAGTTCCCTGCTTTTCTCAAGCTAACCACTTTATCCACATGGGGCAATAAATGCCTTGAGGGACGTATCCCCCAAAGGGCCAAACGTATTTGACACCACCATACATACTCACTTATTCCAAATTTGTGTCTGTTAGACCACATAGTATCCCATCATAACCGGGGTGTGAGGCTCGCGAGGCTATGCTCAATTTCTTCAAAGCCACGCTTTTCATATAAGACCACGCTTTGATCATAACAGGTTCCACTTTGAATGCCACACTGCCATTCCTTTGATCACTATTTGACTCCCACAAGCATACAACCTCTGAGCTCGTATGTCTCAGAGAAGGGTGTTAAGCTAAGAGAAGTTGCCTTCTCCTCCACCAAGCAGATGCACAATTGTAAAAGTCAAATGTTGTGTCTCAAAAATGCAATGTCGGACATTCGTCCATACAAGTTCGTTCTGGGACTGAACGAAACCGAAGGCACTTTCCTCGGCCATTACTAGGTGAGAAGCCCTTGCAATCCGAATAAATCTCCACAACGAGGAGACCACTGCTATAAATAACTCTATAATGGGAGCGACCCAGAGCATGTCAACAAGCAGTCCTCACGCTATGAAGATCCACGGTCTTCAATAATCATCATCTTCAACATGTCTTCACTTTCGAACGTATACATTGGTTCGAAGTGGTTTTTGGATAGGAATCAACCAAATCCGACTCCGGTTCCTTCGAAACCAATTATCGATAAAAAGATGTTTAGTTCATTTGTGGATATCAATCATCAATCAATTACTTCATCTTTTATTTAAATCAAATATCTTTCTTAGATATACTCTTTCTAATTTATTCCATTTTCTTTTCAAATGTATATGGAATCATTAAGCCTCATTTATCAAATCATTTGGTTTATTTAAACCTTTCTTAAACCTTGGAATAATTCCAAATCATTTTCTCTTTTACTTAGGAAAACCTTTCCAAATCATTCATTAAATCTTAATCAAAGATTTCTTATATTCAAGCTATAACTTTTAACTTAGGGAAAATATTCCCAAATCATTTATTAAATCTTAATCAAAGTTTTCCTATTAACTTCAAATCATATTCTTGCAATCGAAGATTTTCATAACAAAGCACTACTGCCACCTTAGATATGGTAAATTTCACCTCCAGGGACTAATGGCAAGTTTCACCTCCAGGGACTAATGGCAAGTAATCCTACATCATGAATATCTTTGCCTTTAACGATCTTTGTCTTTAATATGTTTTATTTCGAAAATTAGTTTGAAAGGGGTTTCAGATAGGAATCACCCAAATCCGATCCCGGTTCCTTCGTGCTATGCCAAAAAAAAATATGTTTACTATATAAAAAATTATTAAATATATATATATATATATCAAAAATAATAATTATATATATATGTACATAAAATTATATATTTACAAAACAAATTATTATACTCATTTATATGTATATATACAAATTAAAATAAGTGAATATTAGGCTCAGGTCCTTAGTAAGTTTCAAAATACACAGAAACCCCAGTAAAAAAAAGTGTGTAAATTAGGTCCCTAGAATTAAGTTACTAAGTAATTGCATATAGTTATGCAATTTTTTTGGTGAATAATTGCGGAATTTTCCGCAACTTTTTGAAAAAATTGCGTAAATTTCTGCAATTTTTTGGGTAAATAATTGCGGAATTTTCCGCAATTTTTTGATATAATTGCATAAATGTCTGCAATTATTCACTGAATAATTGCATAAGTGTATGTCATTATTCAGTAACTTAATTCTAGGGACCTAATTTACAAACTTTATTTTACTGGGGTTTTTGTGTATTTTGAAACTTATTAGGGACCTGTGCCAAACTGTCCCTTAAAATAAAGTAATTATATATATGTGTGTGTGTGTATGTATATATGTGTGTGCGTGCGTGTGTGTATGTATATATATGTGTGTGTGTGTGTAAGCGTGCGCGCGCGCGTGTATGTAATTATAAATATAATAATTAAATACAAGTCTATATTATAATAAATATATATATATATATAATTGAATTTATTTATTTATTTTGATTTAAAGTTCAAAAATATTGCAGATATGAAGTTACTATGATTTTAGTATATTAATATATACATATATATGAATTAATAAATTAATTTGTTATTAATTAAATAGTATAAAATAATTTTACATTAAAATATCAAATTTTTGTAAAATCTAGAATGATGTTTTATATGTTGTAGAAAATTTTCAAAATTCTTTTAATAAAAAAATTATTTTTAATTAATTAATTACTAAAAAGGCCGATTTTAGTTTAATTATTAAAAATATAAAAATGAAAAGAAAAATTCTGAATTTTTTTTTGAAAGCTTCTAACATGATGGTTTATTTTAAAAAAATATAAAATTGAACTTTTGAAAAATTATTTATTATATATGAATTTATTAACTCTTACATTGAATAAATAATAATATAAAATGTTAAATAATAACAAAAATTCAACTTTCACCTGAAAAAATTATAATTGATATAAACATATATTATAAAAATATTAGACCAATTTTATATAGTATTTACAAAAATATATGTGCTTTGACACAAATTAATTATATGCAATAATTTACATATTAACACACATATATACACAATTAATTAATATAATATTAAAACAAAATACTTTTAATTAAAATAGATCATCAGAATATTGATAAAAATGAATATGTATTAGAACAGTATATTTATGCACATAGCCAATCGTTAATAAAACAACAACATTTCACATAGAAATCTCACCTAACTTGTTAAGCAATAACGACATATGTATAAATAAACAGATGTACATTATCAATGAAATACAATAGCATAATCATTTATCATATATATAAATGTATTATTACCTACAAAAAATGTTGTTAAGTCCACGTTGAAAGGATGAGTCCTATTTTCTCTGAAATTCCTTGATTCGTCAGATTGCTAGTCTAGAATCACCGACCTTCTCGGTATCAAATAGTCTTGAATTTAAATTAAATTTGATTTGAGAATTTAGGGTTATTTGAGGTGTTGTATTCAGCCAGGAAGAAGGTGAAAAAGGCAGCCAAAAATCTAGTGAATTTGAGGTGTTTAAATCCTATCTCTTTAAATCTTGTGCTTATGTTTGCATCATTAAATATTTGGTTGTGCTTTGCGCTTTTAAAATGTTGTTTAAACCAAGTTATGATGGCTCGGAAAAGGTTATAATACTTAACTCCAAAGTGTTTAAAGTATGAAAAGTTTTGATCGCGGTTTTGCAGTTCGAAAGTCAAGTTTTAAAAAAACTTTCAGGTGGGTTTTGTTGACTTCAAAATTCTTTAAATTTTGTGAATGCATACAAAACTCATAGTATGTCATTCTAAAAATAAATTATAATATTTACACTTTGAAAAAATGTGAAGAAAATTCTAGTTTGAAAAAGAACCGATTTAAAGGAATTTTTCGTGCTCCTTTTAGCGGTAGTTTTGCGACATTATTTCCAACTTTTATAAAATGGGTTTAAACTTGATTTTTCTTCTTCAATTCTTTTAGTGAACTTTTCTAACAATATTTAAGTGTTTTAAAAGTGGTTTGAAGTTTATATATATTTTAAATGATTAATATAAATTTTCGAAGAAGACGTTTTATTCTGTAATAAGAAAAGGAAATGGTTTTTGAGTTTTAATATTTGTTACATTTAGGATTTTCTTTTAAAGTAATATTTGAAATGGATGTTTTTAACCATATTTCAAGTATTTTTGAGTTTATTGAAAAGTGGAAAGGAAGCATGGATTGCAACACCGTTGTTGTAATAAATGTTTTCTAAGAATTGAGAACAGTGTTCATGGATTATAACACTTTTGTTATAATAAATAATTTCGTAAAGTTATTCAGAAAACTGGTTATTTGACTTAATAAGCATTGATATTCTTAAATCTTTGGAGGATTTCTGTTTTAAAGATGATAATAAGTTGATTTATAAATGATATATTTATAAATGAAAATATCTTTAAAAAGAATGTATTAAAATAAAGCTAAATGTATTTGATTTTGAGTTTATAATATATAATGTTTTAGTGACATTTGATTTTCGGCCCTTCTTTTTAATACACTTAGAAATATAATTAGCTCTTTAAAAGAATATTTTATAGAGTGTTTTCAAAGTGTTTTAAAAATATAAAGCCTATAAGAACCCTGATTTTACTATTGCTTAAGTAAAATAAACAAAGATTTAAATTGGAAATTTAGATGAGAAATTTGATTTCTCAAAGTATTAAAGTTGGAAAAATTAGAATTTTAGTGTTTTATTTAAATAATAATTTGAATTAGAATTTGGAATGAGAATTCTAAAATGCATATGTTATTTGAAAAGCAATATGTGGGATTTAATGATGTAAATTCCTTGTTTTAAAACATGTTAGAGATTGAGTTAGAATTTTCTCTATATTGTATAAATTTATTATGAATAAAATTAAGTTATTTGTGTTCAAACAATAATGGAGTTATAGTTGACCTTTTATTGTAAATAAAAATATTGTTTTGGTTTAGATGTTTAAAAGGAGGTTGAATAATGTTTTAAATTTTGGTTCTTTCTTTTTAATGAAAATTAAGTGATTGAACACATTGTAGTATTTATGTATAAATTTTTGGAGATAAAATAATTTAAATTATAGGTTTAAAAGTGAGATAATAAGTGAAAATGGTAATTTCTTTCTTATTGGTTTTATAACAACCCAAAGCCCAGTAGTAGTGTCACTAAAAATAAAACTCCTCCTAGCAATTTACTGTACATTTATTTCCTCAAGTACAGTAAACTGGGAAACCCGTTTTCCTCTTGCTCTCAAACCTAGCCTCTTCTAAATGATCAAGCTTTAATTCAAATAAAATTAGAGAAAATCTAAGATTCTAGGTAGGGTTTTTAAACCCAATTCTATCCCCTAGCCTAATTGATTTCAGTTTACAGTGTTTGTAATTAGCTTCTCTTTTCAATTTTGGTTGAGCAAATTCTAGGGTTTTCTAGTTGAAGCAAAAAATCAAGCTACTGTTGTGATTTACTGCCTAATGCTAGGAAGAGAGGCGAGCTGAACTCACAACTATCTCTATATCATTTGCATGCGTGTTGGTTGAATAAAAATTGATGTTTTAATAAAGAAATTGAATTGAGTTATTGTTTAAAGTTAACTAGTTTGCTGAAAACCCTAATCCATATAGAATTAGATCATTCATGTTGTGATGCTTTGTGTAATTGTTTTGGTTGCATGTAAGTCTGAGATAACATACATATGAACATAGTGCGAAATACCATCACCCAAAATACGATCGGAGGGATTTCTAGAGCTAGAACAGCTCCAGATTTCGTACCCACCAATGCACCGGTGGGTAGTAGCCTGGAGCTGTTTTAGCTCTAGGAAAACTCATATGATTCGCCCGTTCGATTGTTCATTGTTTGCCTTGTTATTTTGCTTGGACTTTTACATCATTATGAAACTTCTTTGTGATGAACTACTTGTGCATTTCCGGGCAATTGAATCTAACTTTGATGATTTTGTTGGCATGAAAGTCTTGCTCTATGTTATTTTGCCAAACACACAATTTTAATTGCACTAGTTCGCAATGTTTGTTTTAAAGGAAATGCCGTTTGAAAATAAATGGTTTTCTATTTATATATATGGAAAATATGTGTATTTTGGACATGAATGATTTTAGAAAATATTTTATACATGTATACACTTTCTAATTTTAAAGTGGAATGTGAAGGACTTTTCTATAAATATAGAAATGAACTAAATCGTATTTTCTACTAGATATATTATTACTCATTTTAAATCTAGATTTTAAATAAGATTTCAAAGCAAAACTATTTTTCTATAAAAATTACACTATTTCACTTGAATCGGAAATTGAATTAAACAGTCTAGTAAAAACAAGTGATATGAAACGCTTGCGTTTACTTCACCGGTTAATTCTTAGACTTGTTCGATTGAACATTTATTTACACATTAGTGGAATTTACTAACTTTTAGTAAAACCTCGAGTGTCATCAAATGGTTATGGGACATTAGTAGACAATCTTATGATTACTAATTGAAAGTGGATAACATTTATCTATTTGTCGAGTTTTAAGACTCGGTCTTGGGTAAATCCGTTTAAGCGGATTATATGGGTTTTCCGGCCTATCTTGTGATACTCGTTTTCAAGCGAGTTATGATTTGCCAATGCAACCTCTAGTATTATCACGAAGTGCGTGTCTCTTGTATTGACTTGCAAATTGCATGTCTATTGCTTGCATATATGGTTGTGGTTTTCTATGCTTTTATTATAATGGTTGCTTTGACTTTGATGAATGGTGTAAATGAACATAAACTTAACTGTAGACCATGAATTATTAAATGAAGTATTATTATGTCTGTGAAGCACAATTTATGGATATTTATCCTTGACATTTATGCAAGTTTATTTTTATCAGTATCTCACCTTTTGTGATAATTAGAGATAGTCTAGCTCGGGTGTTATTTTAATGCTCAGGTCAAACCGAGACTTGATAGGTACAGGGACTCAGCGACCTTGGATGTGAGCTAGCTTAAGAAGTTTATTCTGATGTTGTTTACATTTTCGATGTACCATTTGAGCCTTGCTTATTGCTTGATCTATTTTTTGTATATGTGGTAGACTTTTGTAGTCATATGTATTGAGATCTGTTATTTATTTATGTATATGTAGATAAATGTGAGTTTAGTATTTCCTTTTGTAGAGTCATAAGTTTGCAAGATATTGATGTATATTATTTCCGTTGCGATATTTGATTCTGTGTTGTATATAATGTTATGTATTGTTCTGAATTATATTAGACCTCTGTATTATTATTTTGCGCTTGGATCAGATATGTCGAATTACCACTTATAGAAAAGAAAGAAAAATATAGTCACAATTATTCGATGTATTGATACTCGTCCAAAGCAATTTTACAAACGGTCGCTCCTAACCAGCCCTATTCTCTGCACTAACAACGATATTACCCAGTAATACCCTTTGTTAGTGTCGGTCTCGGGGTAGGGCATAATAAAGCATAAGTGTGAGTTGAATGTTTTAAAATTTTGATTCATTTATAGAAAACATGTAGTCTTACACTTAGCACTAAACGTTGAGGAAACTCTTGCTATGTCGATTCAAGGTAGGAAGCAATACTACCCTAACTTGTATGGCTTCATTATTTTCCCTAGGGTAGTACTCGTTTAGGATCGACGGGTTGTGATAAGTGTAAAAGATTTAATTTTCACATACGATCATTTTGTTATTCCTGATAGTTGATTTATTGACTACTGATCCTGCTATCTTCTTTGTGTTCATCAATCTAAGACAATTTGTTTTTTGTTGAGGAAACTCTTGTTATTCTTAAAGTTAAGAATGTATGTCGAGTCAAGATAGGAAGCAACACTACCTTAAGTTATTCGGATTCATTGTTTTCCCTAGGGTAGTGTTAGCTTGAGATCGACGATTTATGATAAGTATATGAGATTTTAATTTCCATATAAGATTATTTTTGTTATTCCCAATAGTTGATTCATCGACTGTCGAATTTGATATCCTTCTTTGTGCCTCGTCAATCTAAGACGATTGGTAGCTCGTTTTGAGCATTTGCATCCAACACCGAAGATAATTAAAACCAAAGTGCGAGTGGGAGCCAATCTATGTGTGTCACACCCATTATGTATGTTCACATCTATCTAGAGAGGTTTCGATTACATGCATGCGGTAATGTGAAATAATTTGATTCCCGTGTTTGGCAAGGGTCTAGCTTGTAGAGTGTGATGCGTGTGCTCTCAAGTAAATTTTGTCTACAGGTATACTTTCGGTGCGGGGGTGCACCCTCATAGTCATGTTGGATGAATTCATTCTCCTTGTCCTGATTCAAACCTTGGAGTTAATCCTTTCTTAATTGCATCGAGAAGTACCTCGTACTCTTCTTTGTATTTAATTATTTGTGTCCATTCTTTAAGCTTGGATGTTGATCTTGTTGTGTTCATCCTTTCTAATTTGGATTGTTGTTCTGATTTGTTTTCCATTATTTCATGTATGGAAGTCGTTCTTATGAGGTAAAACCTATTCCATGTTTAGCGCGTGGTCCACATATTATAAAATGTTCACCATATTTCTTTAGTTTTCTCATACTAGTTTTCTAGACTGATTCGGGTGTTATTTTATTATAATGCTCGGGTCAGACCGAGTTTTTCCAAGTTTTCGTTGGCGGGACATGAAGCTCATGGAGTATAGCTGGGTATTCACCTGTCGTAGTATTTTTTATATTATGCTGTATTATTATGTATACCTATTATCAATTGTAAGGTCAGGAAGTTACATCTGTCCTGGTCGATGAGATTTGTTTTTAACTCTGATATACCTTATACCTTAGAGTGATAGCTTTTACTGTGATTGTTATATTATATGTTATCGTTCCATTATGAGATTCTTTTTCCCCTGTTCTTTTTTGCTATTTATTTTACCCTAAAAATATGCTTTTTCAACACTTGGATGCTTAGCATTCTAATACCATGGATGTATTAAGTGCCGACTTTCGAGGGTCGAAAAGGCAGGTAGTTACATTCGACCTAGGTGTGTGATGTTATTGTATTTTTTTTTAAATTTTTTTCGATGCTTGTACATTTCCATACTAGCTCCAATTTTGAAGTGTTTTATACAAAAATCATAAAGAAAATTGCTACGAATGCAATGACGTAGGTTTCGTTGCCAAATTTGGATGTTTGTGAAAATTTTTAAGTCCTTGTTTTATTTAAATTTTCTTTTCTTATCAAATTGTTGTTAAATTTTACGTAAATTTTTGGGGTGTTACATTCTCCCCCTTTAAAAGGATTTCATCTCCGAAATCTTAAAGGATGAAAAAATGTAACTTATACACACAACAACCAATACAACCATCTGCTCATCCATCATCCACGAGCAATCATTGTCCTTAGAAGTTTTCTAATGTAATATGTACATAGAATGCAACGTGAAATGCAAGTGAACTTATGCTAATGCAAAAGAGTAGACGGTCTACTGATCCGGTAGACCTCCTATTATGAAAATGCTCATGCCATGCATCCAAATATATCCGATATCCTAAGCAAGTAAACTTGCAATTCTACATGTATGCATAACCATTCCATCCATATGCATAATAAACAACAATCAAGCATCCATATATATCCTATAAAATAAGCTAGACAATAATAAGGGATAACGTGAATGTGTGTGTACTACTTAAAGGATATACTGTCCTAAACATGTACAACAAGCAATCCCAATAATACATCCAAGTACATCCACTAGCATCTGTCATCTATAACACATCCTATTAACATGTTTACAACCATTACTACCATCCAATAGTCTCTACCTAAGCTAGAATCTATTTGAAAAAATAACCCCTTCTAACTAAAATGGAAGCGTCCTAGAAAAGAGTTCGGGTTGGGTAGCTTGGACTTTCCCTCGAGCTCCCATGTATTCACAGCTGGATTATCTACCTATTGGACTCTAACCAGCTTAATTATTTCTACAGAGTCGATTTATCCCATGCCAAAAAATATGGATAGGTGACGAACAAGGGACTCACATATCCTTTAATTTTCCCTAACTGATACAGCTTGACCACAGTAGCTGCACCACATAGACATTTTCTGTAACAACCCGAAATTTAACCCATAATAATTAATTCATTAATTAATTAAATAATAAAATAACTTTGTGAAATTATCACAATTGAGCCACGGGAGTTGCACCATTGTATCCGTGGTAATTTTTTGATCAATTTACATATATAAAACGTCAGAATCCGGATTAATATGAGCAAGAAATGGAGGAAACAAAAATAAAAAATAAAAAAATAATAGGCCAGGTCGACCTGGGCACAAAGGCGGTCGACCCGCCTGCCCATTTGCACGAACGAACGAACATTTGTTCATTCGAATGTTGTAGACGTGTTTTGCATTCCTCAACTCGATCTGGTTCTTCCATTCATGCATCTGATGGCTCCTATTCAGCCTATGACGTGGTTGCATCCTATTCAATCCCCAAATCCAATAGTTTGAGATCCATTTCTACACCAATAAATAGAACCCTAGGCCTAACACCTTTTCTCATTCTAAATTTTCTCCACTTGGGTTCACCTTTTTAGGAAGGACCCTAAAAGGAATAATTTTCCAAGGAAAGAATCTTTTAATAAAAATATTTTAATACCTTCAAGTGGATCCGTGAAGGCCTAAAGAGAAGAGCTAAGGATCAGAGGTGAGTGATTGTAATTATTTTAAATTTCTTTAAGTAATTTAAAATAATAGGGTTTTCAATAGTTGTAGTTTTACTATGATTTTTGGAGTAACTTTTTTAGTAATTTATTTACAGTTTTTAGAATTATTTTCAGTCTATTTCTTCTAGCTATTCTTTTCAATTAATTTCAGTTTATTTCTAGCTTTTCCATTTATTTATAGTTTATTTACAGTATTTTAGTTTATTTACTATTATTTATGCGTTATTTACATCTTTTTCTTACCCCTTGGATTTCCTTCTATTTTCAGTTTTCTTTTATTCCCCCTTCTTCTTCGCATATGGATTAGAATAGAATTAACGCGAAATTGGATTAAATTATAAGAAATCTGAAATAATGGAATATAAGATGTAAATTATCAAAACTGCAATATAAATGGAATTGGACTGAAATTATGCTTAATTATGATATTAATTGGACTGAATTAAGAAGATTGGCCTAGTTATAACCTAGAATTATAACTAAAAAGAATAAAAGAAGAAAGAAGCTTATTTTCACAATTAGACCTTGGGTTAAGTAATAAGCATGATTATAACGTAAGTTATAAATTGATAAACTATGAAAACTATGGTAAACTATGGAAACTATGGCGCTTATTTTAAGACTTAGGATAAATTAATAAGTAATAATAGTAATTGATAAAAACAAAGGCTTATTTAAATAATTTATCTAAGTTAATAATAAAAGGTAAGAGTAGGACCTATACCAAATAGCATTCCCCTAATATTTCTATGATTACGGTGTTTCACATAATCCCGGAGTGAGACGGGGTGCTTCACATAACCTTGAAGTGAGGCGAGGGGTACGCTTATGCTTATAGTGGTAGTAAATGGTCAATCTATGGTAGTTCAAATCAAGGGGATTTGAACAAGGAGTGCAACTAGATTTTGTTTGATATGGACCGGTACCAATAGCATTTCCCCTATTTTTCTATGGACACGGTGTTTCACATAACCCTAAAGTGAGACAAGGTACTTCACATAATCCTGAAGTGAGGTGAGGGGCACGCTTATGCTATTTAGGGTTAAAAGGTCAAAAGAGGGAACAACAGGAACGCAAGCTTAGTGGTGGTCACGCGTGCGGCTTCTAGTGATGGCTCATAAATCGTTATGAGTTCCAAGCGCTTAGTAAGTGTGTCTTTCGTAGATACCAAAGTCTACTATTTAGGGAAACGTCCAGTCTATAGTAGATTCTATGGAGTAGCAGGCCGAGGGTAGAATTAGGACTTTAGCCTAATCAAAGCAGCTATCAAGGACAAGTGCAGACAATCAAAGTTAACCTATCTTATTAATTGAGTGCTAGTTAATTCGTATTTATTTCCATCTTTATCTCTCCTATTTTCTTTGTTTCCTTTTATATATACTAGAACTATTGAAGAGTCTATTACTTTTACTTTGCTTAAAGATTCTAGTAGTTATTATCATTCACCAGACTTTTAGTCTGACCCACTCCTCTATTTTCCTCTTTTCTCCCTATAGGCAATCAAGGGAGAGGGCAGTAGATTGCAGTTGCTTGGAGGTTTCTTGGAGAAGATTCTTCTATGTATTTCCCTACTTTTATTTCCGTTTTCTTTCTTTGTACTAGCACTTGAGAGGGATATTTATACTCTGATTTTTGTTGAGACTACGAGTTTTTATTTCATGAGACATATTGGGTTTTGAGACGTGTATGCTGTATTTGGTGTTTGACTTATTTGGTTTATGAAGCAATTATGAAGTTTTTATTTTTAAATAAGTTATAATTTTAGTTTCCGCTGTTTTTACCTATTTTTGTCTTGTGAATCTTAGTCTCTATTAGTTTCAGTTATATCTACAACGCACCACGCCTTTTAATGTGTCCTTTTGGGTATATTAAGTGGTATGGGGTGTTTCACTTGGTATCAGAGCTTAAGGTTGCAGGATTCCTAAAAATTTATTTTAAAAGTAAAAGTATTTTCCAAAATATAAAAAGTATTTTTCAGAAAAGAACTCTTAGAAATAATTTTTAAGTATAAAAGAGTTTTTATAAAAATCCCTTCCAAGTCCAGTGCAATCTTCTTTCGATTCTTTCGAACCTAAATTCTCTTTTCTTTGCATAGAATGGCCGACTGGTTCCGTAGAGCTACGGTACTAGAGGTGCAAGGGCAAGTGCCCAATACAACACCAGTAGGTGAAAATCCCTTTAATCCACCTACATCAGCCCCCTTTTCTAAGCTATGCAAGGACTTTGCTAGTATAAGAGGTAGAACGTTTTCTGACATGGAGGATTCCGAGGAGACGCGGGTTAGTTTTGAGAATATAGTGCAAGGGTTTAGGCATTTAGGTTTGGGGAACCAACAGAGTGTTCAGCGTACATCTTGGCAGTAGAAGAGGGAGCTTGAGAAGGTTCCTACAAGCTCTAAGAAGCAGTGGAAGGATAAGGACAAGAGGAAAGAAGGAGGACCTCAAAAGCGGATCAAGAAAGAAGGGAAATGCAATAGCGTGGAGTGGTTGGTCATTACGCAAGGGACTGTAAGAATAAGATGATGAAGGGAAGGTGTTTCAATTGTGGGCAGCTTGGTCACTTTAGTAGGATTTGTCCTCAGAAAACGGGATAGGCAGCGAATGCACCTGCAGCACCGAATCAAACTTTGGGTACAGCACCTTCCAGACCAAATCAAGGTAGGAAAATTTGATTTCTATTTCTGATTTTCCCATTTGTACTCTTTTCGATTCTAGAGCATTGCACTCTTTCACCCGTAGTTCTCTTGTAGATTGTTTGGACTTAGACATTTCTTTAGTAGTAGACCCCATCTTTGTTTCAAAACTCATAGGAGGATCAGCACTCTTGGTTATGGTTTGTAGGGGTTCGAAAATTTTTATCCTAGGCGTAGAATTTGACCTTGACACCTATGTTTTGGGATTTTCGGTGTATGGGATGATTTTGGGTATGGATTGGCTATCCACATATGGAGCTATATTAGATTGTGAGAGGAGAGTCGTTAGACTAGAGACATGCATCAGTAGAACTCTCGAGATTTCTTGTGACCCGCAAGGGTCAGTTATGTTGAGCTTCCTTTATTCCCTCGATTCATCATCATCAGAGTTAGATTCGGTTCCTATCGTCAGAGATTTTCCAAACATCTTTGAGGAGCTTAGGGGACTACCCCCTAAGAGAGAGATTGACTTTAGGATTTATTTTTCTAACCAATGGCACTACCTGTAGGGCATATGGCGCCTAGGGAAAGGAAGGGATTGAGCAAGCAGATCCGTGAGCTTTTGAGAAAGGTTTCATAAGAAGAAACATAACGAAATAGGGAAGGCCAGTCGTCTTCGCTACCAAAGCAGGTGGTTCTCTTCGACTTTGCATTAACTATAGAGAATTGAATAAGCTCACAAAGAAGAACCATTATCCACTCCCTAAGATAGATGATCTTTTCGACCAGTTAGTTGGTTCTTTAGTATTTTCTCAGCTTGTTCTGGCCATTGGATTTCATCAGCTTAGGGTAGCTGATAACAGCATTGCTAAGACCGCATTTAGGACACCCGATGGATTCTTTGAGTGGTTGGTTATCTCTTTTGGGCTAACCAATGTCCCAGCCTATTCTATAGATTTGATGAAACATGTTTTTAGAGATGTCCTAAAATATAGTTCGTGGTGGTATTCGTGGTCGACATTTTGGTGTTTTCCAAGAAGTATGGAAGAGCATGTTATTCATCTAATGGAGGTTC
This sequence comes from Allium fistulosum, assembly GCA_030737815.1. Lineage (NCBI taxonomy): Eukaryota > Viridiplantae > Streptophyta > Magnoliopsida > Asparagales > Amaryllidaceae > Allium > Allium fistulosum. Next base: position 589,613,293 of record CM060905.1, on the reverse strand, counting down.
TTTATACGCTTCATGTCTATCAACTGAAGATAGAATTCTTGAAGTATCACTTTTGAAGTGCGTTTATTGGGGCATAGAGAATGTTTACACATGGTAGGGATTTAAGAAATAGTTTTGTACATTTAGGATTGGAGTGCAGAAATCCAAAGAGGGGTAGGCAAAGATTGAGGGATGTACAATAGGTTCAATTTATGAGAAAAGATGAAAACCCATGTGTAGATGAAAGACTTTAGTAAGGAAATGGGATTTTCAAGGTTTAAGAAAAGTACTCCTAGGTTAGTAAGGACAAAATCCACTTTATGCCAAGCCAAATAAAATGAAAATTTTGAAATTTAAGAAAAAGTAGAAAAAATGTAATTGTTAGAATTGAAAATTTTCATTTTTATTATTTTATTTTAGAAAATAAATATGGGGTTTTCGAAGAATGGTATGAAATTTAAGTTAGTTTTTATATATTTAAAAATTGGAATTCTTTTTGAAGAATTATGGGATATATATAACTCACTAGTTTCTTTGTAAGTAACCAAAGATTTTAAATATAAAAACCTAGAGTGTATCAAGTATCGCAAACGTAGATTACAACTTTTATTGCTGTAACAAATGTTTCCGTAAAAAATAAGAGGAGCATAGGCTATAACACTATTGTTATAGTAAGCGACTCCCAAGAGAAATATTTTTACATAAGTATATGAGATTTATTGGTATTTATTTAATTGAATCAATACACTAGTATTTTTGGGTTGTAGTAACGGCGTTTTACGCAGCATCCATTTTAACCCAAATAAAAATGTATTTTAAAGGATAATTTCAAAGTATATAGACAAAATGGTTTGTAAAGTACACTTATTATTTTTAATAAGTATAAGGAAGTGTTTTTGCAGTTATGGAAATATTAAAACAATTTTGAAGATGAGTTTTTCTAAAAGGAAAATGTGTAAGTTAGATATTAGAAAATATTTATCATGGAAGAATATAAATTAAACATATTTTAATCTATTGGAATGAAAAGAATAATGGTATGATTTTCTATGAAAGCAATAAAAATGTTTTGTGCAAGTTACAAGGAATACATGAAAGAGATATACAAGGTATGAAAAGCATCATATTTTGTATAGCTTATTTCGAAAAATATAAAATAAGTTCCTTGTAATTTCACATAAACATGAAATTCTCTTTTAAAAGGTTCATAGAAGATTTTAGAGTTAATAATTTCTCACTTGGGAAAGTAGTTCCAATACATTAAGGTATGAGACCGTGAGGTATAATAAGAAGATGTTTTGAAACATATAAAAACAGCTTAAAGATATTTTAAAAGAAAATGGTTTGGTGAAAAAGTAAGTAAGTTTTTGGAAATGAAAAACTTAATAAAAGTAGAATTTAAAAATTCAAATTTTTATAGAAAACTGAAAAGGTCTTTAAAAGAAAACAAGGAATAAAGTTTTTCCCTTTAGGTTGGGAAATAATGTTAAGTAACCAAGTATTTTTGAATTTAATAGAAACTCAAACATAACACTTTTTAAAGACAAAGATTTTGGGATTTGATGTTTTGAAAATTTAGAAGTCTTAGTTTTTGAAACGATAAATACCCAACCAAACTCTTATAAATATGGAGTATAGAGAAATCATTTCGTAGGTGTAACAGAAAAAGTTCAAGACTATGTAGGGGATAGCAGTGATTACTTTTGGAAGTAATGATAGAATTTCCCATGAAATGTATAGGACACTAGTAAGAACCAAGGAATGTTGATTCATGTGTGCAGACTAAAGAAGATAATAAAGTGAAATGAGTAAGGTAGTAAAGCACGCATGGTTGAGAATGGATATTCTTGATTTTGGGGGAACTTGGGAAAAGCATCTTTCTTTAATGGAATTCACGTAAGATGGTAGTTCTCAAGCTAGCATTAGAGTGCACCTTTCGAAGCTCTTTATGAAAGACCGCGCAAGTCACCTTCAAGTTGGATAAGCTCTACAAAGGGATTGCCTTGGTTCCGACATAGTTAAGAAGACTTCGGGGAGGATTGGTTTGATTGGGAGAAAATTCGTATTTCGTATCCACATTCCTTTGATAATAAGTTTTTAGAATTTCATATTTCCATCTTTAGTTTTTGAATAGTTTCTTTCCTTTATTATCCTTTGGAGGGTAGAACTTAGGATTTAACCAATGGATGGTAGGATTTGATGTAAACATGTTATGAATGATGTTTGCTAGTGATTGCAAGTTTTGCTAGTGGATGCTAATGGATGCATATAGGTTCACTAGGCACTATTATTCTTTAGGGGTCAGTCTAACTAGGACACTAGAGCATATGCATATGGATGTGTTCGGATTTTATTATATTTTCCATGGTTGCTATAAATGGATGATTTTCACATGGTTGTTGCATTTGGATGATGTTTGTAGCACGCATATAGAATTATCAGTTATCATTAGGAAATTTTTGCATTCATTTGGATACATGGCACGAACATGATTGCATAAAAGGAGGTCAACTGAATCAGTGGACCGCCTAATCTTTTGCATTAGTTAGGGACATTTACACTACACTAATTGTAGAACTATCATAAATTGCATTAGAAAAACTTAAAGACAATGGATGGATGGTTGATTATTGAGTAGTTGGTTGTAGAATTGGATGAAAACATTTAGTACATTCTTTATTGTTGGAGATTTGGGGGACGAAATCCCTTAAGGAGGGGAGAATGTAACAACCCAAAATTTAGCCCGTAACAATTAATTCGTTAATTAATTAAATAATAAAATAACTTTGTGAAATTGTCAGAATTGAGCCACAGGAGTTGTACCATTGTGTACGTGGTAATTTTCTGATCAATTTCCATATATAGAACGTCAGAATCCGCATTAATATGAGCAAGAAATGGAGTGAACAAAAACCAAAAGAATAAAAAAAATAAAAAAAAATAGGCTAGGTCGACCTGGGCACAAAGGCGGTCGACCCACCTGCCCATTTGCGCGAACGAAGTTCGTTCGAATGTTGTAGACGTGTTTTGCATTCTTCAACTCGATCTGGTTCTTCCATTCATGCATCCGATGGCTCCTATTCGGCCTATGACGTGGTTGCATCCTATTCAATCCCTAAATCCAACGGTCTGAGATCCACTTCTATACCTATAAATAAAACCCTAGGCCTAACACTTTTTCTCATTCTAGATATTCTCCGCTTGGGTTCACCTTTTCAGGAAGGACCCTAAAAGGAATAATTTTCCAAGTAGAGAATCTTTTTAATAAAAATATTTTAATACCCTCAAGTGGATCCGTGAAGGCCTAAAAGGAAGTACTAAGGACCAGAGGTGAGTGATTGTTATTATTTTAAATTTCTTTAAGTAATTTAAATTAATAGGGTTTCCAATAGTTATAGTTTTACTACGATTTTTGGAGTAACCTTTTTAGTAATTTATTTACAGTTTTTAGAATTATTTTCAGTCTATTTCTTCTAGCTATTCTTTTCAATTAATTTCAGTTTATTTCTAGCTTTTCTATTTATTTATAGTATTTTAGTTTATTTACTGTTATTTACATCTTCTTCTTATACCTTGGATTTCCTTCTATTTTCAGTTTTCTTTTATTCCTCCTTCTTCTTCTTCATGTATGGATTAGAATAGAATTAACGCGAAATTGGATTAAATTATAAGAAATCTGAAATAATGGAATATAAGATGAAAATTATAAAAACTATAATATAAATGGATTGGACTGAAATTATGCCTAATTATGATATTAATTGGACTGAATTAAGAAGATTGACCTAGTTATAACCTAGAATTATAACTAAAAAGCATAAAAGAAGAAAGAAGCTTATTTTCACACTTAGACATTGGGTTATGTAATAAGCATGATTATAACGTAAGTTATAAATTGATAAACTATGGAACCTATGGTAAACTATGGTGCTTATTTTAAGACTTAGGATAAATTAATAAGAAATAATAGTAATTGATAAAAATAAAGGCTTATTTAAATAATTTGTCTAAGTTAATAAGCAAAGATAAGAGTAGGACCTGTACCAAATAGCATTCCCCTAATATTTCTATGGTTACGGTGTTTCACATAATCCTGAAGTGAGATGAGGTGCTTTACATAACCCTAAAGTGAGGCGAGGGGTACGCTTATGCTTATAGTGGTAGTAAATGGTCAATCTATGGTAGTTCAAATCAAGGGTATTTGAACAAGGGGCGCAACTAGATTTTTGTTTGATAGGGACCAGTACCAATAGCATTTCCCGTATTTTTCTATTGACACGGTGTTTCACATAACCCTGAAGTGAGACGAGGTGCTTCACATAATCCTGAAGTGAGGTGAGGGGCACGCTTACGCTGTCTAGGGTAAATAAAAGGTTAAAAGAGGGAACAAAAAAGAATGCAAGCTTAGTGGTGGTCATGCGTGTGGCTTCAAGTGATGGCTCATAAATCGTTATGAGTTCCAAGCGCTTAGTAGGTGTGTCTTTCGTAGACCAAAGTTTATTGTGTAGGGAAACGTCCATTCCACAGTAGATTCTATGGAGTAGCAGGCCGATCAAAGGGTAGAATTAGGACTTCAGCCTAATCAAAGCAGCTATCAAGGACAAGTGAAAACAATCAAAGTTAACCTATCTTATTAATTGAGTACTAGTTAATTCGTATTTATTTCCAGCTTTATCTCTCCTATTTCCTTTGTTTCCTTTTATATATACTAGAACTATTGAAGAGTCTATTACTTTTACGTTGCTTAAAGATTCTAATAGTTACTATCATTCACCAGACTTTTAGTCTGACCCACTCCATTATTTTTCCCTTTTCCCCCATAGGCAATCAAGTGAGAGGGCAGTAGATTGCAGTTGCTCGGAGGTTTCTTGGAGAATATTCTGCTATATATTTCCCTACTTTTATTTCCGTTTTCTTTCTTTGTACTGGCACTTGAGAGGGATATTTATACTCTGATTTTTGTTGAGACTACGAGTTATTATTTCACGAGACATATTGGGTTTTGAGACATGTATGTTGTATTTGGTATTTGACTTATTTGGTTTATGAAGCAATTATAAAGTTTTTGTTTTAAATAAGTTATTATTTTAGTTTCCGCTATTTTTACCTATTTTTGTCTTGTGAATCTTAGTCTCTGTTAGTTTTAATTATACCTACAATGCACCACACCTTTTAATGTGTCCTTTTGGGTATATTAAGGGGTGTGGGGTGTTTCACTTTCGTGAGTACCTAATGATGACTCCCTAATAATTTAATCGTATTCTATCCTGCCTTGGGGATTTTCTACTTGTATGTTTTTCAATTGTAGACTCAACTCCACGGACTGCCCCAAATGTCTCCTACCAGTACTTGCTTTTCTGCCTATCCTGTACTGTCCTTCTCCTTCTTTGAATCGAGTCCATCCATTTTCCAAGTACATTTCCCATCCTTTACTACCGGGACAAACTTTTAATCCGAATGTATGTGCATAATTAGTTCTCTACAATCCTTGCTACTAACTCAAATGGTGTCGATATGCACCATGCCAAATTACTTCAGCATAAGTATGCTTTCATGAAACTGTAGCTCTACGAAATCCTCAATGCACAACATACTACCTTAAATTATCCAGTGTTATATATAATCACCTCAACTTCTAGATACCAAATGAGACAACTTGGATATGGATGGTGTCTCCTTCTATGGTACTCCTAATTTAGCTCTTTTCTATTTCTCCACTTTATCCAAAGATATCCAAACTTGGTGGTTTCTTAAATTGTTGAAAATAGCAAAACTTATTTTCCAATCTCATTTTACTTCTGAATGGTTCCTTCAGTCCTTAATAAATCATGGTACCTAGTTATCTTGTTTAGAGTCTATAGGGGTCCATCCTAAGTTCTACAAGTGAAAGTTTGGTCTATCTTTCCATTTAACCTTAACAATAAAAGTCCCCAAAGTTAATTGAATTTATGACTTAGAGTCACTCTAGCATTGGTAATAATCACCTTTAGTGGTACTTTGTTCGCATGCGATTTCGATGCACACAACCGTGTATTTTAAGTTAGTCTTCTATGTATTTCCTTAAGTAAATAGTCTTCTTCCAATCTGAGAAATGATTGAGAAGAATACCTTTTATTCTTTCCTTCAAATCTTATAAAAAAATTCCGATCTAGTTTTCTATGAAATTCACCTTCTATTCCCAATGCATGCATATAACATTATCTTTTCTCTTGATCGAGACTCGAATTCTTGAATTAGCCATCCCTTGCACAACCATGACTAAAATCTTATCTAGGATACCTTTTGTGGTTTGAACTTCCAAAACCTTACCATCTCTTAATGTCCTCCCACAAATGAAACCTTTTTACCAAACATAACCTCTTATCAGTTTATTTCAATTATTTCATGGTTAAGATAACTCAATATAGAATAATGCCTCACCATTTTAATCCAATACTATGAGGACCAATACTTTGGTTTATACTTAAGGGTTTCTGTATTTTAATGCAGTGGAGTTACATCTCTCCCAAAGGAAAGATTGATAGTGTAAATTCCTATGTCTTACCCTAAAGGAGTTTTTGTTACATTTGGAATTGCAAGGAATTATCCTTTTCATAGTTATTGAAATTGACAGTACAAAATACGATAAATATCCCTGTTTTATACATCTCTTTCTTTTTGGATGTATTCCTTATCATTTCATATGATACACTTTCATTTATAAATCTAAACTTGATAATCCATAAGAATTTATATTGCAACCCACTACATTCCAATGAATTAAAATACCATTAAATCCCATTTCCAATTTCATCACTACTTTTGGTTATGTCTACTACCCATATCAATTCCAACAAAATCTGGGATCAGCTAAATCCTAACAATTTATCATGATAACTTAACTTACATTTTTCTTGCACATGTCCTTCAAATCTACAAATCTAGAACTATCACATGATCCATAAGTTCAAGGACTACTACTCAACATATTCCAGATTCAAATATGTGCAAATTTCTAACCATACAATTCCAAGGTTTACCATGGCATACTAGGAACACATCTACAATGATGGAACCCAATATGGTAACATCGCCTTTAGGTCATTGTGGAAACCATTTTTCACTAATAACACCGCATAATGTTACTATGGGGACTGCTCTTCCACTAATATGACTTCCCACTCATTTCAACTTGGTCTTCCAATAGCCTCCAATGAAATAACACAATACCTGGGCCGCCTGTAGCCTATAGATATCCTATCCTTACCTATATGGTATGGACCAATATCTGGATCACCATTTTTGTCACTTATCTTACTATATAAGAATTGAAGTAGACCCTACTTGGCCCTTTCTATACTTCAAACCGAATAAAACTCTTTGTATATATATCATCCCGTGACACTAACCATCTTGGCCCACTCTTTCCTAATTCTAGATTATGTTTTATCCAAATCATACTTTACAAACTTCCTTGTATAAAGTTTCCACAATTCAAAACACACTTGGGTAAAAAGATACAAGGTGGTGCTCACCCTTCACTACTATAGGAAGTTTGACCTAGTACTATGTCCTTCCAATTCAACCGTTGACTAAACTATAAAAATCTATTATCATTTCAAGAAGTGTTTCCTTCTTACTAAGATCATGTAGTTCTTCTTTAGTTAAATTATCAAAAGCGGTTGAGCTTAAGTTAGCAAAATGTACATGAAACACATTATTTTATAATTTTCTTTCATAAATAAGAAATCTTCACAAAAATGTATTTTTAAAGAAAATACGATATTTTTAATTTATTATTATTCTTCTTATTTTCCAAAAGTTCTATTATTAAAAGCAAAGTGCACATTGAGGGTAAGCACAACAATGTGCCTAAAAGACACACAAATCTTCAAAACAGTTATTAAAAAATTGCTTTTATCCAATTCTCTACTTTTACTTATTAAACAATTTCCATAACGTTTGTCTGATTAGTTCATATAAAATAATAAATCAACTTCTTTCTCTATTTAAAGTATCAAAAATCTATAGTTTCTAACTTTTAGAAAATATTTCATTGGTTTATCACTTAAATTGGAGTAGACAATAACAACCTAATTACCTAAGCCCACTTATACACAACAATGCTTAAGCACATAAGGTTTTTGTATTTTCAAAGATGGTTAACCCAATTTTATTTTTCAATACAATGTCCAAATTCAATATGGAAATACTCTAACTATACCTTTAAATAAATGGAAGTCCTTGCAACTACCACTAATAGAGTTTCTACTTTGATTGGGGAAATCTGCCTTGGGTTCATAAAGTCCTTTTTCATATTCTTACGCTTTATCTTCATCTTATTCTTATTATATGGGTCTTGTGGTGCTAATCTTCTCCATTCACCCTTAAATCCATAATTTAATTTTCACTGCTAGTTGTTATAATAAACCTCTATGAGCATTTCTTTACGGGGTAAACCAAAATAAATGGAAAATGTTCATTTTCCATCTCAACTATTATAACCTTAACATTTATTCTATCCCACAATTGTTTTCTTATATGATGAATAAGCCAGCAACTACCTTATGGGTCCAAATGTATAGGGTGTTGTGTATTATTACACATGTCAGAAGATCATAATTTCACTTCCTTAGTCGGGTTAGGCTTATTTTGTCTCCTTGCTTCAGATACCGATGGAACGATATGGGAATGTTCACGCTTGGAATCTTAGACGCCTTTCTAGAGCCATTCCTCTTTGACTTGTACTCATTCTCATTATCTTGTGACTGGCAAATTTCCCAAAGATAGTGTTTGGCAAGAATACTTGATGTCATTCTTTCTTGTTATACCTACATATATGTAAAACCTTCGAAACCTTTTATCTATACATACATATATATACTTTTCAAAAGTCCATTTTGAAAAAACTTTAGAAAACCATGAAAACTTTTCAAGTACGTTCTCTCGATACGTGCCTAAATCCTAGGGGAATTAAACCTAAGCTCTAGTACTAAATGTAACAATCTGCACCTCCCGACACACCAATTCGAAGCTTAAAGTGACTTTTGGACTCAAATCATGCCGAGAAATACGAGCTATTGGGTTTTTAAAACATTACGAAGTATAATTATAGGGATAGAGTCCTAAGACATTCTACACTTTCAGATCTCACAGCAGAAGGAATTAAAATATAAATATAGAAAATAGATATTTCAGAAAAACAATCTCTCAAAATACTTGATTTATATATACAATGTTTCCAAGTTACAATATAAGTTTTATAGACTTCTAATACCATAAGTGACTACAAAAGAAATAATTTATAATATGAGAAATCCATCGTTAAGCTCCTTTATCCATGTACTATGCCCAATCAACTGTTAACCTGTCATCCTATGGTAAGGAAAAATGGAAAGGAGGGAGTGGGACAGACAAAATTCTGGTGAATGAGTACAAGTTTAATATGTGATAATTATATGCAGTTACTTTAATACTACTCAAGATGATATAGGGTGTGATACAAGTATCCATGATTCCTACACTATAATCTGTTTAAGCTAGTACAATGGATCGAATCTCATGTATATCGATCACCACTCCTAAACTACTCAATATTTAAGACACCACCACAATGCTACTAAATGTGGAAACATCGCCCCCTTGGCTACTAACCATGAAAACATCATTACTATGCTATTGTGGGACTAAATTCCCACCGCTATCACTGCCACTGGGCTACTAGAAACCGATTTCCCTTCACTATGCCTCAAGAGGAAGAACCCAAGATGTCATCTCGTCGGTTTGTCCCATCGTCTACATCCACTTCCACCTCTCGATCGTAGTGTTGGCCTCTTATTGCATGCTCTAAGTCCTCCATTTAAAATGTATCACATGCGTCTGAAATAGTGCGTACATGGATCCCCATTATGCCAGACCTATTCCATTAAGCATCTGCACTTGTCTTCATGCCCACCGTTGGAACCTTTTGTGAGTGCCATTTGTGAAACTACATCGCCTCCACTCAATCACTAAATCCCAAATTGGGTAAAGGACATTTACCCAACACTACAATGACCTAGCGTCCTCTCTTGGTGAACTGTCTTCCCTACTATTTCTAACATACAACCAAATTCCCTTAAATAGACTCACAAACAATTATGGTTTATGTTAATTTTTATTATTAAATTTGGGCCTAAGCCGAGGTTCAATTCTGCAATTTTTGTTCTGGGAGGTCGACTGTTTTCCTCTCCGGTCGACCGTTGGGGGTTTAGGGTCGACCGTTCGCGAATAGAATTTGGAGTTTTTGCTTACTTTTAATGCTAATTTTTATTTCTTGTTTAACGAACGTTGTTACCGTTATTGGTGAACCCTAATTACTAGATGAACAATCTAATTATCAATTTGCAATTCAATTTAGTGTTTACAAATTCAATAGAAAGGGGTATAATCATCAATATTCAATTAACAGTTTATTGACAAATTTCAAGTTAGGGTTTCCAACATATTCAATTAACAGAAAGGATGCACTTGCATCAAATCAGGTATATCAAATAACTATAATTCCAATTTCTGCCATAGTCGGTGGATTCCAAATTAAGGTTTACAGTATAAAATTTGATTTACCAACAACCTAAATCAATTAGAATAGATTAAACCTAACTGGAATAATCATCTAATCAACATTGTTTTCACTCACCACAAGCCTAAGCTCTTCCTATCGCTTTGCTTGAGAATTGGCCCTCTGAATGCTAGCTTCGTTTGTCATGTCTAGATCTAATTGCTTTCATTCTTTTAGTTTGATTCTATTTTGATTTTTAAGAAGATTTTGGGTTAGAGAAGAGGTTGGATTTTGGCAGAGCTTTGTTACAGCAAACTTTTATACTATTCTTGGGTTAGGTTAGGTTCCAATTTATAGATATTAGGAGTTAATTTAGGGGGTTGATTTAGGCTAGAGAATATTTTACAAATACCAGGAACGGTCATCAAAACTTAAGGACGAAGGAACACTCGAAACTGTTGAACAATATCGCTCAACAACACTTAGGTATTTGCCATTTACACTACCCAGGGTCAAGCCTAAATGACCTAAGGTCGACCTCTATAGGTCAACCATGACACCCCCAAGGTTGACCTGGGTGTGTTATGTTATTATATTTTTTTCTTTAATTTTCTGAAGCCCGTAACTTCTCCATACCAGCTTCGATTTCAAAGTATTTTATATGAAAATCATCTAGAAAATCGCTGCGAATACAATGGTGCAGGATTCATAGCCAGATTCGGAAGTATGTGAAAATTTTCTTTTAAGTCTTTGTTTTGTTTAAATTTACTTCTCTTATTAAATTCCTTTTAAATTTTACGTAAATTTTAGGGGTGCTCTTAGTACTCGATAGCATTAACGACTTTAGCATGCAATAACCTTCACAACTAACAATCGATAGCATTAACGCCTTTAGAATGTGATAACCATTCACGACTAGCACTCACTAGCATTAATGCCCTTAGCATGCCATAGCTTTACTCCTTAGCATGAAATTTCCTAGTTATTTAGAATTCAACATACCTAATTCCTTCAATATGATGTAGTCCATTGAATCATGAACCTCAATATCTCCTGCTTCTTTAGTATGTGATAATTCTCTTGCATCTTTTAGCACTCTATAACTTATTTCATTTTAGCACTCAATAGTTTAGTCGACTGATTAACCCTCGATAACTTGCTTATCTTTGACGTTCATAGCCTCATGCAAAAGCTTTCATTATTTGATGGTACAACTTCTTGGGATGCAAAGGGTCTTGACATTTGATAGCAAATTCTTGTCTAATTTCTTTTTTTTAATTTTGGGGTGTAACACTTGCCTCCCATAAATAGTTTGCTTATGCTTTAGCTTAAGTGAACTTCTGCTTTAAGTCTTACTCTTGTTCTTTAATGTTAACCTTTCCTTTCATCCTGTCCTTTTTTGTTCTGATTGATCTCATTCATTAATGCATATTGATTCAACCAATTGCTCAACTGGATAGTCTTTCTTTTAAAATGTAATCATCTTTTCTTTGTTAGTTGCTTTGGCTAGGCATAAAGGTGGGATCAAAAACTTAATTAATCATCACATCTTGGATAGTTTCTTTGGTTAGGCGTAGAAGTGGGACAAAATTATGGCTTAAATTGATCAGCACTCCTTGAATGGGTGCATTGTCTAGGTGTAGGGGGCATATCTAAAACTTAATTGACTATCACACCTTGGATGGTAATTTGGCCAGCATAGAAGCGGGACAAAATGCTTAAATTGACCATCACTTCTTGGATGGGTGCTTTGGCAGGCGTAGAAGCAGGACCAAATGCTTAAATTGACAATCACTCCTTAGATGGGTGCTTTGGCCAGGCGTAAAAACAAGACCAAAGGCTTAAATTTACCATCACTCCTTAGATGGGTACTTTGGCTAGGCATAAAAGCGGGACCAAAGACTTAAATTGATCCTCTACCAGATATGAGGTGTGTGCTTGCTCTACAAATCTCCTTGACTTTGTCAGGTTTTGAAATAAGTCAAGCATATTACATCTCAACCCATGGGCTATTTTTTTTGATAGATCCTTGACAACTCTTTATCTCTTTATTCATCCAAAAGTTGAAAAGTAAGGTCTTAAATGCTCAGCATTCCAAGTTTTTCTATTATGTTTCCATCAAGTTTACTTAGTCGATAGGTCCTAGTTGGTTTATTTCATGAATAACTAAGGGTCCTTCCTAATTTAGACCTAGTGGTCTGTCTGTTGGATTTCTTGTATTTGTCATTACTCTTCTAGCATTAAATCACCTTTTGAATAGCTCTTTTCTTCACCTTAGAGTTGTAGTATTTGGTAATACTTCTTTGGTGTTCTATTATTGTTAATGCAGTTATATTTGAGATGTGCATATAGCACTTTGAGTTATACATGATCATAATATGCTAGTTGTTAATATATACTGACATCTGTACCCTAGACATAGTCTGACCTATGTGTTATTTATACTCGGGCCAGTTCAAGACATTTTGTAACACCCCTAATTTAGATCAATATTATTTAGGAGATTTAATTAGAGAAACTAAATAGAATAATGTGATGTGTAATAAGATATGGAGAATGAGATTTGATAATTAATAAAGTCGGGCCTTAACTAATTAACTATTAAGATTGTTTTAAAACTTAACATGTAAAAGAATATATGAGGAGGGAAAAATAGGAATAGATACACTTTTATCCCTTAAACCCTCCCTCTCCCATATCATTCTCATTTTTACAAGTGCAAAACAATCAAAGTAAAAGAACATAGAGGCCGACCATTAAATATGAAGAATAGAAGTAGAAAGCTAAGGTAATTTCAAGGGAAAAAGCTAGGGAAAGCATTATCCATCAAATCTCAACTCCGTTATCAAATTCGAGGCGAATAATAATAAACCATCTCATTTTTATGCTTGTTTATTTTAGATCAGATTGGTTTCGATTCGTTGACGATGTTTTAATGTGCCATGATAGATTTTTACCATTGTTTGGTTAAATAATGAATTATTGGAATTTTTATAAAATTATTATAATAGGCTTATGATTAAAACCTTTGTTTATGATCTCCAATTGATTATATTTTCTAATATATTGTATAAAATATTATTTTGGAGATGGATTTTTGATTTCATAATTTTCCAAGTTAAAACGAATATTTTACGAATTTCCTAAGGAGGAAATAGTGTTCCTTTTACGTTTTAAGTATTATAAATAATTATATAATTATTTTGGCCGTGAAATTTTTATTTATGGGAGAATACGTTGATTTGGATTTATTGAGATTTTTTGGGATTTTCCCCAAGTGATTATGAATTTCTATGAATTTATTATGCTAAAAAAGCATTTGAATTAATATTAATTAAGGGTATTAGTTAATTAAGTTGATTAATTTTTTTGGAACTATAAAACTAATTTGTGATAGTTTTCTAAAAAGAAATTGGTAAAGTTTGTTTTCAACCAATAGAAATTTGACAAAGAATAAGAGTCGGTAAAAATAAATTACTTTTAATAGAAATAAAACAGTTTTTATGATAATTACGATAATGCCACCGTTACACTGCGTTCCCATGACGTTTGGCATTAATAATAGGCGATATCACTTTATAGTTGTAAGCGATATCAGAAATAAGCGGTATTAACTTGAAGCAACGCATGTGATACTTATATAGTAAGTATGTGGTGCATTGAGTCATGCATCTAATACCGAGACTATGGGAATACCGCATCCCGTGGGTATATTATATATTGATGTCATGAGTTATCAATGTTGATAGTTTTCAGCATTCTTAAATTAATGCCGCAAGTCATCAATTTCAATATCAATTTATTTTGTGGCAGTGATGCCGCTAATCTTAGTATGTATGCGGCATAATAGCCGAAGAATAATAATGACGATATACTTATAATGATGTCGTTAATAATTGATCAACTCAAGGTATTAATTCCATCGTATATCAATGTCGGCATTCTTTGTGTAATTATTTCAACAACTATGCCATGCGGCATTGATGTCGCAACTCTTTATTTCAATGTCGGTAAGGCTTTGTTTTGTGCAACTAAAAACACGTTTTAAAAAGGGCGAGATAGCCTATGTTTAATAAGATCGATAACCTTATGATTTTGGAAGTTAGCCATATGATTTATAAAATCAAAATTTTGTTTTCTAACCTTAGATAGAGGTTCGACATTGTTATTGCAGCATGAATGCCACAAGTTATCTATTTTGCTATATTAATGACGGTAAGCCATATGCTTTTTGATTTTGACATTGTTCATTAGGGATACCAATGTTTTATATTTCTATATGTCATAAGTTTATGAATTCGACATTCATCATTAGGGATACCATTGCATATTATTTTGACATGTTAAAAGATTAAGAGTTATACCATCTAATTGGGGATACCAATAGACATAGGTTGGGCACTTGGGTGAATAAGACTAATTATGAATTAAATTGGTTGGTGATGGGTTCATAGTCGTCCTAGGAAAACTATGGAATATGTGTTGGATAGCCTACATAATGTTGAAGATGGATAGCCTCTATATGGTTAATGAAGGGTTCATAGTCATCCTACGAAAACTATGATATGTGCGATGGATAGTCCATATACTTTTAGATAGTTAAACCATGTATGATGGGTAGTTCGTATGGTTGGGGATAGATAATCCATATAATGTTTATATATGAGATTGGTAGACTACATAAATATAAATAGATAGTCAGATGAAATATAAGACAGACAGTAAAATAAATTAAGATGGGTAGTCCATTGTATGTTGCATGAATGCAAATGATTATTTACTATGTTCAACCCATTGTGGATGTAGGAGCATAGTATATGGTTGATATGTTTTGGTTAAGATACTAGTGAGGGGAAAACCCGTTTTGTTCGGCGGCGTGTTACAACGACCTATATTCTACGTATCGAAAGATCGTAGGATATTTATATTACTTTTATATGGGTTGTATGATTCCATAATTTTGAAAAATAATATTAGGGTCATTTCTTTTCTTTAGAATTTTTGCCGAATTTTTCTATGACCATTTTGACCTTGCGAAATCTTATTTGGCTTATAACTTTTGATAGGAGCTGAGTTAGGATCTGAAACCACTTCCATTAGATTCTGATTATGGTTTTCCTTTCTGCAGAGTGGTCATATTAAGAAAACGAACTTATCATTTTCATGTTATGGCTGCTTGAAGTTTCCTATGATTTTGATCAACTTAAGTAGGTAATTAGGGTTATTAGTAACATGGCCCATGACCCATTTCGGGCTTTGAGCATATGGAGGCTTATGGGACCTCATCTCTATCACTACACTATTCCCAAAAATAGTTAGAACCTCCATTAAACTCCCTCTTTCTAAAAAGCTATCTTTAAACATAGTTTGATTAGCCCAATTTCATTATTAAGAGGAGATTAGCAAGAGCTACACTTGAGATTAGAGATTTATTGTTATAGAAGCATTGGAATTCGTGCCTTTTACTGTTCATCGGAGGATTTGGGCTTGGATTTGGATTAAGGTGGGTGATTAGATCTCTCACTTACTAATTAGGCTATTTAGCACTCTAAATGATGTTTTGAAAATTCTTTAAAAATCCTAAAAATGTTTTTAGACCAAAATAAACCATATATGTGAATTTGGGATGATTTGGACTAAATTTGCAAAAATGTGTTTTATGGGACCATAATCATGTTCTTATGAATTCTAACCTTCGCCCTAGAGTTAGATCTCCTTAGAAAGGTATATTTGGATGTTTGGCTACTACTATTGCTTACCTATGATGAATGTATGTTTTCTAAATGTTTGCATGTTTGAAAACGTCGATTGAATGGCGAATTAGATAAGTAGGAATTAGAGGTCGGTTATGACCCATAAAAAATACCACAAATTGGGCGTGATCGATCTGAGGCAACAAGGAAGGCCTCAAAAGGCCGCGCACCAAGTTTCAAGCCAATTGGACTTCATATGATCGAGTTATGGGTCTTCAAAAATATAGGTCGGTGCAACTTCCAAGTCCTATGGGTCGATGCAACTTCCAAGTCCTATGGATCGGTGCAACATCCAAGTCCTATAGGTTGGTGTAACTTCCAAGTCCTATGGGTCGGTGGAACTTCAAAGTCTTCTAGGCCAGTGTAACTTCCAATTAAGGGTCGGTGACTATACCGAATTTTTGTCCCAAACTGGGTGAGATCGATATGGGGTGACAAGGAAGGCCCCATAAGGCCACATTTCAAATTTCAAGTCGATTGGAGTTCGTGTGCTCAAGATATTGATGGATCAGCTATGACCTTAGGAGTATGGGTCGATGGTGGATTGCTTCTGGTTTGACTTCGGATCACTTCGCCAAAAACACTGGTTTGACTTGGGGAAATTTCAGAGGAAGGAAAACAGACTGAGTCAGAGGTCGGTACCGACCACTGAGCTTACTTGGAGAAAATCTTTGTTTTACCTGAGTCCGACTTCAGGCCAGAATTTCAAGAGTCTGCTTCGAGTCAAAGTGATGATTACTTCTGGTCTGACTTCGGGTCAACCCTGAATTGAGTTTTTCGACGACCGTTTCGACGATTTTAGACGAGACCATTTGTGACTCGATGATGGGGGTTCCAGGATGGGAAGTGATGACTTTGATGGTGGATAGCTATAGTTCGAGAGGTAGAGTATGCGACGATGAGTCGGATTGGTGGGACTATTAGAGGCGGGTTACGAGACGCATGATGATGCTCTGTGACTTATGATGGTTGTCTAGAGCAGTTTCCAACCATGATGACCTCAGACGGGAGTTGTATGGATGGTTCCGAGGTGAGCTCTGCTATGGATGACGTGTGCAAAGGGATCGTTGATATTCGTAGGTTTGATATGTACTCATAAAGCAAGGGTATGTGAGGACACTCACTTGGGCTATGGATTGTGCCCCAGATCACATGATGCTTCCATCCAAGTACCCTGGGCTGCTATGGAGTGCATAGTCTAGTTCCTGGCCAACTAAGTGGGATGGATTCGAGTACCGAGGTATCGGAACCTTGAGTAGTCCTTGGTTCTATGGAGGTGGTCATACGAGTATCATATATCCAACTTACTGAGTGAGTGAATATGAGGTTGGATGATGGATGCCATGTTTACTTTGATTGCTTTTATCACTTTAGGGATGTCACATGATGTAAATATTACCGATGTCGTTATCTAGACGACCTTTGTACCTTGATACACAGTACACCCATAATGACTATCGTAGAGTAGCGTATATCCTTTATATGTGCTAACTCTGTGGATGCAGGGATATGTCAAGTATGATTTTCCATACCATTTGTCCTAGTTTATTTCCTTTATATTATTTGAGATTTCTATCACTCACACCAGACTGTTGTCTGACCTTGATTTTATGCTTTGCTTCCTATTACTCTAGGTACTCTTAAATGAGTATATTAGGGATATCACGTCCGTTGAGCACGTGGAGTTGGATAGGTGGCGAGCAGGAGGCTATTCTCGTATTACTATATGTACTCATTTGCTTTTCCACTGCACATCACTATGGAGCTTACTTGTGCCTTACTATTTAGAGACAGTTTTATGAGTTATTATTTGATGTATAACTCTATCACTTATGCTATCTACTGTATGGATCTATATTATATGATGTTGTGACTCATTCAGTTATTTACTTTACACCTATTTTATATCTAAGATATTTACTATTATATTTTATCTGTTGCGTTGTGAGATAGACGACAGGTTTTGTGTTGTTTATTTACTTTACAATCATTGATGATTTCCCTACATTGACCGAGCATCGCTACAACGCACTATACAGGTATGTTAGGTGTTGGTGTTGTAGGGTGGTCATCTCATTTGGTATTAGAGCTTAGATTGTATTGTTTAACCTAAGGGATACCGTGATTCAGTAGATATATGGAAGGATTTCTCACCCTAGACTGAATCGAGAGTGTATATATATACAAGGGAACGTACTTGTTATATATTTTGGTTTTCAAAACTATATAGTAATATATAGTATATAATTCGCATTGCATAAAAGAGTACTACTTAAGCAGAATTCCTTATAGAGAGATCGATCGTCCTTATTACAGATTGAACAGTGAGTCCCCAAATAAGGAACGCTGCTAGGAACTCTATCTCTGGATTCGAGGAGGGTGCTAGCTTGGGAGCTGCTAATCCCGATTTGCAGACCATGTTTAATACTATGATGAGGAACATGCTGCAAAATGCTCAAGTAGCCGATCCAAATGTTGCTAATGGTGGTGCTCCAATGAAGAGGGACAGAGCCAATTTTGCTAAGTTGAATAAGGACATTACTAGTCTTAGTGGCAAACCGTTCCAAGGGATGGAGTCAGTGATGGAAGTGTAGGATTGGCATGATACCTACAAAAAGATTTTTGAGGACTTAGAGCTGGATGATGCTATGAAAAGGCGATTGGCTTCTCGACAGCTTCAAGGGCGAGCCATGAACGGGTGAAATGCAGAAAGGGCTGCCACTCCCAAGGATCAGTTTACTTGGGACCAGTTTAAAGCTAGATTTAAGGAGAAATTTATTCCTGCAGCTTAGAGGTTTGTTTTAGTCTGTAAGTTTGTGAATTTGATGCAAGGAGATATGGCTATCTTTGAGTATGTTGCTGAGTTCGATGCTTTGTTGAAATATGGGACATCTTTCATCGATACCCCATTAAAAAAGAATGAGAAATTTATCATTGGCTTGGATGACTACTTGGAGGAGCAACTCATGGGCCACATTGATGAGACTTTTGAAACGATAGTCAAGAAGGCCCTAAGGCATGAAAGTCTGTATCCAAAACGAAAAGCTATCGTTCCTAAACAAGAGCCAAAGCCGAATCGAGCGAGGGAGTTAAGAAGTAGGGAACAATAAGAGGAAGCAGTTTCAAAACAAAGGTGCCCAAAGGGCAAGTCAACTCCGACTTGCTACAATTTAGGGGAGACGGGTCACTATGTTAGAGACAGCAAAGCTGAGGGAAGGAAGTGCTATAAATAAGCTTGGGCACATTCAGAAGGGATGTCCAGAGGCACTGAAGTAGAAGCAGGTGGTGAAAACATATGCTATCAATGTAGTTCCAACTTTGTAGAATGCTCCATCAACGAAAGAAAAGGGAAAGGGCATCGTTATTTAAGGTATGCTTTCCATTTATGAATTCCTATTATTTGATACCGAAGCTTCACTTTCCTTCATATCTAGTGACTTAGTAGATGATTGAGATTGAGACTCGAAATAGTTGACCAACCTTTGATTGTGACAAACCCTATTGGATGCTCCACTAGCTTGTGTATGGTTTGTCATAGTTTGATCTTATTGAATAAAGGATGCTCCTTTAATTGTGGTTGTTTTGTTTTGGGTTCCGTTGGGTTTGGTATCATTTTGGGGATGGACTGGCTTCATAGATACGGAGTAGCGGTGGATTTCGAGAGGTCGTTGGTGACAATAGGGATGGATGATGAGCGAAAGGTAGTGTTGGGGTGCCTACCAGATGATGAGGTTATAGTTAGCTTTCTATATTCGATTGATATCCTGCATGATGAGTTGTATTGTGTACCGATTACTAGAAAGTATCCGGACATATCCGAGGAAGTGACCAGACTTCTGCCACATAGGGAGATCGAGTGATTTAGTTAAATATGCCAGAGCGATAGTGATGCCGTTGAGAAGGATGGTACCTAGAAAGTAGAGAGAGCTTTACGTGCAAGTGAATGGCCTTTTGTGAAAATGAATTATTTGCAGGAGTATATCTAAGTGGGGGCGCCAGTAGTATTTGCCATGAAGGCGGATGACTCACTTAGCTATGTGTTGATTATTGTGAGTTGAATAAAGTAACGAAGAAGAACAAGTATCCACTGTCATGTATTGATGACTTGTTCGACCAGCTAAATGGTGCTAGAGTATTTTCTCAATTGGATCTCACAATGGCATTTCACCTACTGGGAGTAGCAAAGGAGAGTGTGCCAATTACCATGTTCCATACGCCATCTGGTTTTTATGAGTGGTTGGTTATGCCGTTCGGGCTAAACAATGCACTGTCGTACTTTATTGATCTTATGACTCATGTTTTCAGGGGTCCGCTAAATTCATGATTGTGTTCATCGATGATATTCTTGTCTGTTCATGGACGGAGAAAGAACAAAAGACACATTTGAGGATTGTGCTTGAGGTGTTGACAAAGTACTAGCTGAAGGCAAAGTTTTCTAAATGCCACTTCTGGAAGAAGGAATTGAGAGTTTTGGGTCACGTTGTTTCTGAGCAGGTCATTACCGTTGATCCTGCAAAAGTTGTAGCAATCCAAGATTGGATTAGACCCAAAAATGCTATGGATGAGAGGAGTTTCTTGGGGTTAGCTGGATATTATAGACGATTCGTCCAGGACTTCTCTAAGGTAGCAGCATCGTTGACTCACTTGACGAAGAAGAATCAGACTTTTACTTGGGATGCAAGATGCGAACAGGCATCTGCTAGTTTGAAGGAGGCGTTGATGAGTGCACCAGTATTGATAACTCCGAGCTGAAACGAGGAGACGACGGTATACATTGATGCTTGTGGTATCAGATTGGGCGTGGTATTGATGCAGAGGGGTATGGTTGATGCATCTGCTAGTCGACAGCTGAAGCCATATGAGAAGAAATAACCGACCCATGATTTAGAGTTAAAAGCGAATGTGTTTGCACTGAAGATTTGGAAGCACTATCTTTTAGGAGAGAGGTTCGAGCTGTTCACTGATCATAAATCATTGAAGTACCTCTTGAAGGATCTTAACCTTCGACAACAGCGATGGTTTGAGTTCCTGGCCTCCTATGACTTCGATATTGCATATACACCCAGGAAAGGTAATGCAGTTGCCGATGCCTTGAGTATGAGACATGCCAGCTTGGGAGCTATGTTCCTAGAGTGGACACGGTTAGAATATATTGTTGGTTATGATTTCCAACCGAGATGCGAGCTAGATCCAGAGATGTTTGCAAGCTTGACTATCAGATCTATTCTTACCGAGTAGATTGGCACTAGTCAGAGGCACGATACTTAGGTGAGATCGTGTCTAAAATTGATGTTGGAGTAGAGTCCGAGGATATGAGACAGTATGGACTCGATTGAGATGGTTGGCTCTGTAAAGATGGGAGATTGTTCGTTCCCGATGTCGATGGATCGAGGGATGAGGTGCTCAGAGAGTGCCATCATTTGAGATTGACTATACATCGTGATGGCAATAATATGTACCGTGATATGAGGAAACCTACTATTAGAAGGGATGAAGAAAGACGTGGGACATTTATCTTGAAATGCATGAACTGCCAGTTGGTTAAGGCAAAGCAAAAGCAGCCTAGTGGTCTAATGTAATAGCTATAAGTTCACAAGTGGAAATGGAAACAAGTATCGATGGATTTCATCGATGGATTGCCAAGGACTCGAGCATGGTACGACAACATTTGGGTCATAGTCGATCGATTAACCAAGAGCGCTGGATTTATATCCATCAAGTCAAGTAGAACGGCAACCAAACTGGCCGATCTATATGTGAAATGGATAGTATGATTCCACGGTGTGTCGAAATGCATTATGAATGACTGAGACCCATTGTTCACTACTGTGTTTTGGAAGAGCTTACTGGAGGCGTTAGAGACAGAGCTGCACCTCAGCATGGCTTATTACCCTCAAACTGATGGCCAAACTGAGAGATTGAATCGTATCTTAGAAGATCTCTTACGTGCTTGCATATTAGACTTTGAGGGCTCATGAGATGATCACATACATCTTGTTGAATTCGCATACAACAACAGTTATCAATCTAGCATCGGTACGGCACCATTCGAGGCATTGTATGGCCGACTGTGCAATGCTCCTTCTTGTTGGTGGGAAGCAGGCAAGAAACTGAAATTGGGGCTAGATATGATTAGAGAAACATCGAAGAAGATTGAGATCATTCGGCAATGAATGAAACTGCCCAAGATAGACAGAAAAGCTATGTAGATAAGAGATGTTGAGATGTAGAATTCTTTATCGACAACATAGTATTTATCAAGATCTCTCCACTAAAGAATGTCATTCGGTTCGGTAGTAGAGGAAAGTTGGCACGGAGATTTGTTGGTCCTTTTCCGATATTAGAGAGGTTTAGGAACCTTGCTTACAAAGTTGACTTATAGCAAAGGATAGCGGGAGTGCATAGTGTCTTCCATGCCTCTCATTTGTAGAAATTTATGCATGACTCAGGCGTAGCTATCGCACCTGATCAGCTAGATGATATCGAAATTGAACCAGAAGCTTTAAGACCTCGTAGACCTATTCGTATCATCGGACATGATACGAAGCAGCTTAGGAGGAAGACGGTGAAAGTTGAGTGGAGTGATAGTGAAGGTGATTGTACTCGGGGGACCGAGAAGAGCATGAGGACAGCATATCCAGAGATCTTTATTTGGTAAGTTTTTTATATTTATCGCTTTTACTTTCACTTACGATAACATGAATTATACTATGGTATAGTATCTTTCATTTTAAGGTAGGCTTGGATGCTTTCTTTTTCGATTGTTCCTATGTATGCATATTTGATGTGTGATGGTTATCTATGCTTGTATATGACTGTTAAGTATGCGAGGTGACCTAATTGATTTAATTATGGAATTTCGAGGGTGAAATTCCTAAGGGGGGGGTGGAGAATGTAACGACCCATATTCTACGTATCAGAAGATCGTAGAATATTTGTATTATTTTCATATGAGGTCGTATGATTGTATAATTTTGGAAAATGGCTACTAGGGTCATTTCTTTTCCTTAGAATTTTTGTCAATTTTTTTTGTATTTTGACCGTACAAAATCTTGTATGGACTAACACTTTTGATAGAAGTTGAGTTAGGGTCTAAAACCACTTCCATTAGATCCGGATGATGGTTTCACTTTCTATAGAGTGGTCATAATAAGAAAGCAGACTTACCATTTTCAAGTTATAACCGTTTGAAGTTTCCCAAGATTTTGAGCAGCTTAAGTGGGTAATTGGGGTCATTAGTAACATGGCCCATGACCCATTTCAATATTTGAACATATGGAGGCTGATGTGACCTCATCCTCATTATTTCACTATTCCTAAAAATAGTTAGAACCTCCATTAAACTCCCTCTTACCAAAACTACCTTTAAACCCACTTTAACTAGCCAAATTTCATTATTAAGTGGAGATTAGCGAGATATACACTTGAGATTAGAGATTTGCTATTATAGGAGCATTGGAATCCATGCCTTTTACTGTTCAAAGGAGGATTTGGGCTTGGATTTGGATTAAGGTGAGTGATTAGATCTCACACTTACTAATTAGACTATTTAACGCCCTAAATGATGTTTTAAAAATTCTTTAAAAATGCGAAAAATGTATATAGACCATAATAAACCATATATGTGAATTTTGGATGATTTGGACTTAATTTGCAAAAACGTGTTTTATGGATCCCTAATCAAATTCTTATGAATTTTAACCTTCACCATAGAGTTAGATCTCTTTAAAACATTATATTAAGATATTTGGCTCTTACTATTGCTTATCTATGATGAATATATGTTTACTCAATGTTTGCATGTTTGAAAATGCCGATCGAATGGCGAATTAGATAAGTAGGAGTTAGGGGTCGATGATGATACCCCAAATTGGACGCGATCGATCTGAGGTAACAAGGAAGGTCTCAAAAGGTCGCACACTAAGTTTCAAGCTAATTGGACTTCATATGATCGATCTATGGGTCTCCAAAGTATGGGTTGATGCAACTTCCAAGTCGTATGGGTTAGAGCAACTTCCAAGTCCTTTGGGTCTGTGCAACTTCCAAGTCCTATGGGTAGATGCAACTTCCAGGTCCTATGGCTCGGTGAAACTTCCAAGTCCTTTGGGTCGGTGTAACTTCCAAATTAAAGGTCGATACCTATACCCACTTTTTGTCCTAAACTAGATGAGTTGATATAGGGTGACAAGGAAGGCCCCATAAAGCCACATTTCAAATTTCAAGTCGACTGGAGTTCATATGCTCAAGATATTGATGGATCGGTGATGACCTTGGGAGTATGGATCGGTGGTGGATTGCTTCAGGTTCGACTTCGGGTCACTTGGCCAAAAAGGGGTCTGACTTGGGCAAATTTCAAAGGAAGGAAAATAGGCTAAGTCAGGGGTTGGTACCTTCCCCTGAGCTTGTTTGGAGAAAATCTTTGTTTTACCCGAGTCTGACTTTGGGCCAGAATTTTCACAGTCTACTTCTAGTCAAAGTGGTGATTACTTCGGGTCTAACTTCGGGTCAACCCTAAAGTGAGTTTTTCGATGACCTTTTCGACGATTTTCAACGACGATCACACGTGACTCAACAATGGGGGTTGCATGAGGGGAAGTGATGACTTTGATGATGGATAGCTATACTTCGAGAGGTAGAGTAGGTGACAACAAGTTAAATTGAGGGGACTGTTAGAGGCGGGTTATGGGACGCATGATGACACTCTATGGCTTATAATGGTTGTCTAGAGTAGTTCCCAACCGTGATGTCTTCAGCCAGGAGTTGTATGGATAGTGTAACGACCTGTAATTTTAGATAATTAAAAATAGTTGATTTAATAAGGTTTTGTGACTTAATGTTGGAAGAAATAAAATTTTGTGATTTGATAATAAGAATATAACCAGAATAAAATGAAATAGTATTAATTTAAGGTAATTGATAACTGCTTTGCATGTAATTCCAATTAATTGAAATGATTAAAAAGTTATAATTGGTTATAGATTGTAAATTAATTATAATAATGTGTGTATTAATTGATAATTGGATCAAAAGAGTAATTGATAATCAAATGTTGATTAATTTATGAAATAATGTGTAATAAATTGAAATTGGATAGAATTAGTATAGTGTAAGTTGTTATGACATTTGTTGTAAGTGATAAACTTGTAAATGTGATTAAATGTAGAAAAGGTGACAATTGTTATTTTTTACCAATTTATTTAATCAACTATAATTAAATGAAATTAAATGTTACGTAAAATGAGTTAAGACAATAATTGTAAAAGGTGAATGCAATAAAAAGTACAGAAATTTCAATTATATTCATTAGGCAATAATTGATTTAATAAAAAGAGTGAAACCAAGATAAATTAATTTATTGGGATTTTAAATTATAATTAATGCGAAATCGACCAAATTCAATATAATTGGAAAATTGAAATTAATAAATAAAAGATGGTAATTGTGGAATACCAACGTAATAAGATATACCCAAATGTTACTTAACTATGTCTACAGAGTAATGATTGGTTGAATATAAAGATTGAAATCAAGTTTGATCAAATTATTGGAATTTAAATTATAATAATTGGATTTATTGCAATTAAATGTTATTAAATATTTCTTTAATGAAGATTAAGACGATAATTGTAGATTATTAGTGTAATAAGATATAAACAAGTGTTAATTATAGCCATGAGGCGACAACTGATTGAATAACAAGATGAAAAGGCAAATAAATGGATTTATTGGAATTTAAAGTGATAATTACTATATTTATTTCAATTGAAATTAAACACTGTAATTAGTAAAATAATTGACATTGAATTGATATGTAAATTTGTTTTAAATTATTGTAAAGTGGAAAATAGGCACAAGGACAAATTTTCATAATTTTTTTGGCTGAAGGACAACAAGTTTTATTTTTAGGCTGAAGGACAAACTTTGAAAGATAATTAGGCTGAAGGACAATGCTAATACAACTAGCATTTTGTACAATGTAAAACTGGATATAATGCTAGTTATAATTAGCATTTTGTACAATGTTTGCACTGTACAAAATGCTAACTATATTTAGCATTTTCCTTCAGTCTAATTTTCTTTCAAAGTTTGTCCTTCAGCCTAAAAATGAAACTTTGTGTCCTTCAGCCTAAATTTTTTTCAAAGTTTGTCCTTGTGCCTAATTCCCTCTTATTGTAAATGTCCAAGTAATAAAAAATGATGAAAATTGTTTGTTATTAAATTTGAAGAAAAAAAGCGATTTAGTTAATTTAATATTTAATTAATTAATGTGAAAATAGCCATTTTGGTCACTGTCTCGGATTTCGATGAAACCAGTTTCATCGGATCCGTAACGGTTAATTATTGTAGGATTTCAAGTTTCGTAGCATCGGACTCGTCGTTCGATCATACGGACTCGAAACGCCTAGGAATCAATTTAATCAAAATCAATTTGAAATAAGCTAATTTTAAGCTAAATTCTGTATACAATGGAATTAGGATTTGAAACTAGTTCCATTGAGCTTAAAAATATCAAAAACCTATATTTCGATATATTGGATGACCCATTTTCGTTTCGGGAACGAAACGGGCTTTTCGGGTCGTTGTTATCGTTTCGATCCAACCCTGCCTATATATAGGTTGTTATAAACCCTAGCTATTTCTCACTTCATTATTTTTGTACGTACATCTCCTTCCTCCTTCTCAAACGATAGAACATCAAACCTAATTCCCAAATTCCAAAACCTGAGTTCAATTTCAAAAAAAAATGCGGATCTACACCAACTTCAGGTCGCGCTTCGGGTTTCAGAGGGAAAAACCCTGCAGCAACTTCGGGTCAGGAAGAAAATGACTCGGATTTCAGGTCGTTTTTGCAAAAACTCAGAGCAAGCACCGGGGATTTGAGGCGGCGGACCGAAGTTGAACCTGAAGTCGACCCAGGACCAGAATTTTTCAATTTTCTAATATTCATAACTTTTTCATACGAGCTCGGACTCACACGTGGTTTGTTTCATTAGGATCGTATCGAAATTTCGGATATTTTGACGCAAGTTTGGATAAATTTTGAGACTGCTGAATTTTGGGCCTTATTTTGAATTTCAAATCGATTTGAAATCAAAAGTGAGTGTTTTAACCCACTCACAATTACTAAACTATCTTATGTTAGTTAAATTAAATGTATGATGTGATTAGAAATAAATTGATGGATGTTTGGTATGTTAAAATTGTCATTATAGTTAAATTTGACTTTTATTGCATTTAATCATCGTTTAATTTAATATTGAATTTAATTATCAATTTAATACCTGTTAATGATAATCAATTATCTATTGATGTTTATTGGTTGATTTGGATGATGACTGTGATGGATGTTTGATTTTTGATATTGTATGACTTGATGTTGTATTTTTATATTGTTACAACACTGCAAGTTCCCTATGGGTTGAAATGATACATACCCGAACGATCTATAGATTAGGGAAAAATCGTTATGGGTTGAAATGATAAATTTGAGCGATTTTGTGGATGTTATTGAATTTGGGATTGCGTTTGAAATGATATATAACCGTAAAATTTTAAATTGCGGATTGAAATGATAAATATCCGTATCACTTGACCATAGGGTAGAAAATTATATACGGACACCGGATTGGTTAAATTAAATGATTTTTAATTCTTTAAATTTGGAGTTCAGTTAACTGGCATTTTGAAATAAAAATTGATTTATATAAACTGAGTTATTTTCGATAATCCAAGCGTTAATGCTGAAATTGGAATTGATTTAATGAATGGTTCAAAGGATTTAAATTGGAATTTCAAAGTTGAATTATCAAAAATAAATGAATTTTATCGAAATTGAGTTATTGAAATGTTTGAATATAACTTTAAAATCTATCTAAACTAATTTAAACTATTTTAATCAATGTAAACTATTTTAATTTATTTTAATCTATTATAACCTATTTAATCCAATATAATCCATTTTACCTATTTCAAAATAATTAAATGTATTTATTCTATTTTTAAATCTATTTAATATAACTTAAATATATTTAAACTATTTTAAAAATATTTAATCTATTTTAAATCTATTTAATATAATTTAAATCTATCTAATCTATTTTAAATTTATTTTAATCTATTTCATTTAAAGTATTTTAATTCATTTTAATCTATTTTAAATCTATTTAAAGTATTTTGATCTATTTCAATCTATTTCAAATCTATTTAAAGTATGTTAACCTATTTTAAACTATATTAATCTATTTTAAATTATCTTAAACTATTTTTGAAACTAATTTAAACTATCTAACCTAATTTCTGAATTTCAGACTGTGTAAAGTTGAAGTATTTATATTTAAAATCCTTGATGATGATACAATCTAAGTTGGAATTTGAAATTGATACCTTTTTGTGAAATGACATATTTGAGTAAATATGATGATTTTGGAACTAGGATTTAATTAACCTATCTTATCAATAAATTCAAAAGTGAATATGATTTGAAGGTGAATATGATTTTGAAAGTGAATATAGTTTTGAAAGTGAATATGATTTCGAAAGAGATATGATTTGAAATCGAATATGACTTTTTGAAATGTAAAAGAACCATCTGGTGTGAAATAAGTGTTTGGTTGTTAAAGAGACCATGATCGGATATTGTCATACTCTCTGCCAATACCGAAAACCACTTTAATAACTGTGTACGTGGTGGAGATTCCAGAAATGAAGTAGGATGGTTTGACGAACGATTCTGTATGAGGTATTTACGTGACCCTGACTCCCGTGAGTCAGCATAGATGTGACTAAAACATGAGCTATACCGGGCCAAGTGAGGTCATTCCTTCTACCGGGCACATTCCTTTGATATTATATTTTGACTTTGTGATTGATTTGGTGGCCACCCTCGATTTTGATTATGGGAGTGTGTCTGAGGTGGGTGGTAGTAGCTGTTATGCATTACCACCAGTCCGGGAGTGCAATTGATATATCTACCCTGGCATTGCCTTGAGTGCCGTGTTCACATGCTCTAGCGCGTCTTCTACGAGTTTGGTTTGTACCATACCTATGGAGTGACCTCTGATAGCCCTCCAGTTTACGGAGGAATTACGGTACTGTATAGACTATGAGAATATATAAAATGTGTTAAGGGGGATATGTGTAACGCCTTAACGCTATTTTAATACTTTACTTTACAGTAGACACTATTATAATAGCGTATTGTACTACATAGTAGATAGTTTAACGGATCCTTAAGAGATGGTAATCCCTAACATCTTTTAAGTTATTACACTCATGTTAGACACTGGATAGGAGATGTCAAACCCCGTAAACATCTCCGACGCAATTACACTTATATTTATTTACTGTTGATTTAACTTACATAAGATCTTTTAGTTTTGACTCGAGTGTTTTGTCTTTTCAATTCGCTCGGGTCAGTCTGAGCTTTTCAGTTTCATCGAAGACTGCTTTCTGGAGGACGAAGACGGAGATTTAATGCTATTATTGTTTATTATATTTATTCCACTACATCATATTGTTCCGCTGCATTATTTATTTATTCCTGTTGTATGTAACTCTGATCTGTATTGTAAAAGTGTAATCAAATGTTATTGTAAACAGCTTCATGAACTGTTTATTTGATTATTATATTTTGTCATTCCGATGCGAGATTCTGTATTTGTTTTTATTTTCTTTCTTTCCCTGCTTTTTCTTATTTACCCCATAACAATCTGCCATTTTGAATGGTTTGAGTCCGACGTGTGTGTCTGCTTAAAACGTCCAAAAAGGCAGGCCGTTACAGTTGTTATCAGAGCTTAGGTTTAGCGATAACTTTAGCTTTGTAGGGTCTGTCTCTTTAGAAATATGATAGTAATACCCTAGAAGGAGTCACTGAGTGTATATATATGCTATACATTGTAAGTAAATATTTTAAAGCATATAATATATACCGTATAATGTAAGTTTGAAGGCAAGCTAGTATATATAATATACGTACAAATATATATATATATATATATATATATATATATATATATATATATATATATATGAGGTTTAAAACACATAACCTATAGATATATAAAGTAGGCACGCACAACTATTATATATCGTATACTTACAAATACAAAATATCATATTATATATCGTAGCAAAACAGGTTCAGGCAAGTATGCATACAGAAATATATATGTCTAATTAAAATTTATATATATATATATATATATATATATATATATATATATATATATATAAGACTGGAAAAATGTCCAGAGCTTACTGTTCAAAAATGAGAGGAAGGGTGGTAGGCGGGTGAAGGCCACGCTCGGCTGGACGGAGTCTTCGGCTTTGGGTGATGAACATTCGACTGTCATGGCTTCTACGGAGTGAAGTCGTCACATACAACATGCATGCGAATCATATATATATGTGAACGGTGCATATATATTACATTTTTTTAGAGAAGGCCGATAGCTCAGCAATAGGCTGGAGATGTGTCAATGGTGCATGGGCTCAGGCTGGTGTGAGAAAGGCGGGCGTGGGTGGCAAATCAGGGGTTGTGGAGTTTGGACTTCACATGGAGGAGGAAGGCTGCTGGTTTGTTGATCTGCGCGGCTATGGGGTTTTAACGAGAAAAGGAAGGGAATGGGTGGATCTCGGCTGGTCATTGCATGGAGGGAGATGGTGGCTTCGGCGCGTGGCTTTGGGTTGGGGATGGAAGGTAGGCTGTGTTCGGTGGTGTTGCTGTGCTTTGATGATGGGCGGCTGTCTATTGCATGGAAGTGGAGCAAAGGTGAAGAGGCAAATTGGATAAAGGAATCATGAGCAAGCATAGGTTCATGGTTTTCAAAACCTATATATTTTGAGTTCATGTATTATTATATATAGTTCATGTATTATTATATATATATGTTTTTTGAAAGCATGAAGAAGAGGTGATGAGCAGACATTGTAGGAGGAAGAAGATGATGAGCTTGCTTCATGTGAATGAAAAATGAACAGGCTTATAGGAATGAATATAATTCAACTTCTATATTATTATAAATTTTTTCAAATATATAATGACAGAAAAAGTAAAAGAAAAGGATGAACGTGAAGAGACAAACAAATAACTATACTGAAATAGGTTGGAATAATAAATGTCATGCACGTTGATTACCAATAATGAATATAGTGGGAATGGTAAAAGTCATATATTAAACTTCTGGGGATATTAAATAGGTGGCCATTTATTATCACAGGGCTGGACAATGAAAGGACATGGAAGACCAAAAGGCCCAAAAGCAGAACCGATACATCTAATGGTTTTGCAGATTACGTCGTGTATCGAACTCTGAAATGCACGAATAAATATACTACGGAGATTAGCACGACGAGACGAACAGATTGATACACAGATATCAGCAATACGATCATCTGGTCAAAAGTCAATATTTCGCTGTCAAACTGCTGCAAATTCGGCAAAACAAAATATGACATCTCACTCAGAAAATGATTTATATTTTTGTTATATAAAAATATTCAGATTTCGAAAACAATTTATTTTCATCAGATTAACCGATATTAAATTGAAATTGAAAATTACACAACAGAACTAACTTCCATATTTTCCAACGAAAATTTGACCTTTGCTATGTTTTAAAAGACGCATCTCAAATATCAAATTTTCATTGCAAAATTTTATAGTTTTAAATTTCACAAAAATTTAGTTAATTTCGTTATTTAAACTGTTAAAATTTCCGGGTCGTTACAAGGCATGGCTAAGTGGAGGAAGGGGATGAATCATGAAAATTAGCCAAGTATAAACTGGTGGCAATGACAGGCATCACCAACCATGAAACGATGGCAATAACCTACCTTAGATCAAGAATTGAACAAATAGGCTACATTCAAATTAAAGAACCAGGTTTAAACCCGTTTGTGTCGGCACTAGGTACCTAAGGTTCAAGGGTAACCGGCTATCTCAAATCAGCGCTGACTGGAGATGGTCGATGTTGGGGCCAAAACTTAGCTGCGGTGATAGTAAGGTGTAGAGGAAGTAAAATCGTAAGGGTTCAAAGTAGGTAGAAATTGTAGCTTGAAAATGAAAGCGAGGCCAAAATTTGGCTAAATATTACTAAATAGTAACACAAATAAAACTATCAGTATCAATCCATAAAGATCGATACCGACCTATATGATCAGAAAAAAATTGAAGAAGAAGAAGAGAAGAAAAGAAAGAGAAGTAAAGGAAAAGAGAGCGACCGTGCAAATGGAAAAATAAACGAAATTGAAAGGTAAAATCCTACCACACCAAATGAATGGAGAAGCATATAGAAATTCCAAAAATGAGTACAGAATCTAGGCGGGATACTTTCGGCTCTTATGTTATCCTAGAGATGTGAATCCACAACTATTTGAAGTGACATTTTAATCCAAAAAGGATTTGCATTATAAGGACAATTTAGAGAATAAGGATGTCTGTTCGAGTCAGGGTCTGAGGTCGATAGCTTGTCTTGATCCAAAGCATGCTTTGTTAACTCAAAACATACTTTGGGGGCAAGTGTTATCCTAGTTTTGACCCAAGTGATTTCTTAATAAATCAGAACTACTAAGTACGTATGAGGTCGGTCAAAAGTTAGAAATACAGATGGAATGCAAGAGTTTAGATAAGGTCCCAAGGTTCGACACCTATCCTTGTTGGTTGTAAAGATGTATTAGCCTTTCTCGAACAAGTTAAAAGATAAGAAGCTAAAAACGATGAAGACTCAATTTCAAAGAACAACTCGATAATGATCTATTATGAGTACAACTTGATGCCGATCCATTGGTGATATGTGATGAATCAGCATGACTTAGACAGAAGATGAAAGATAAAGCCAAAATGAAGCACAAAAAAGACAAATTTGCTCAAGTCGTTACCGATCCTTAATGATTGGTACCGATCCATTTTTGTTCATGTTTTTGGCCACGATCTCTTGCTAAATTTTGGGCCTGAAGTGGGTAACATAGTTGAATTTATGATGATTTTGGAGATGGATTTCGTCTATAAGTAGAGGAGGAGGTTCATTGGAGAAAGTACCTTTTCTCTAATCTAATCCAAGCTTTGTTATTGATTCTTGGAATAAACTCTATCGAATTCATACCCAAGTTATTTGATATTATTGAGTTGTAGAGCAAAGTATAATCAATAACAAAGTTGACAGTGGACATAGGCTAGTGGTTTGGTTTGAACCACTCTAACTCTTGTGTGTTCTTCTATCTTTTAATCTCTTTACTTTTACAAATTTCACTTGTTAATTGATTGGGTGTTTGTCCTACTTTTGGAGCAACCACAACCAACATAACCAATGCAAGCAGAAAACACTACTTTTGCTAAGCCATCGCAACTAATCATCGTATGGGTAACAATACAACCAATGAACGTCAACAATACTCAATGTAAACTCCAAACATCAAATAAGCTAACAACACAAATATACATACATACATATTAATTATCAATTATTAGTAATACATCATCATTGTAAGTAATCTGTACTAACCAATCAACATTAGTAATAGAAAACATCAAATCATCAAATGTGTACTAATCAATCAACATTAGTAACACAAACATAAAATCATCAAATGTGTGCTAATCAATCAACATTAGTAACACAAATATCAATATCATTCAAAAATTAAAACCATAATTAACTATCAATCATCCGATATTAATAATGGTAGAATATCCCACACTCATCAAAATGCGATTTCTTCATCATATCAAACTTATATGATAACAATTAATCACATATTTTACAACCATCCAAAATAATATATTTTTGACCATTATTCTCTTAAGTATAAAATCATTTATTATTTCTCAGTATAAAAGTACCTTTATTTACTTCATCTCAAAACAATATTGATTCTTCAAAAACGATAATTTACTTCCAAAATCCTTTATTACTTCATACACTTCAAAACATCATATTTTAATCAAAATAATAATTTACATTAAATTATCTTTCGAAATTATAATATTATTGTTTTATATCAAAATAACACCGTATATTGAAACCACTTTAATATTTTCCAAAACCAATTTATTACTATTTTATCAAAAATAAAAATATTTCATTTTAAATCTCAATTTCCTTTTTATTACTATTTTTCTCAAAATAGTAATATACTAACTCAAAACATTTATGATATAAAACTTTGCCATTACTATTATTTCTCCAAAAATATCTTTTATTTTATTACTCAAACAATAATAATATCTTATTTTATAAACACTGTAATATCAACTATATTGCTATTTACTAATAACAAATAACTTTTACCAAAACCGTACTATTATTTATGGAATCTTAACTTATTTTATAAATAGTGCTAAATTCTCAATTTAACCGAAAAATAAAATTTTCATTATTATTTATAAATTTCCCTAGAAATAATAAATAATAACCTTATTAAATTTCTTACTATAATTTCTAGTAAAATTTATTAAATCAGTATTATTTACTAATATCACTCAAAATATGTAAATAACCCTATCTTCCATTTATTTATCAATTTTTCTCATTAATACACAAATTTGTCCATTTTATTTTGATTAATACTTTTCCAATCCAAATCCAAAATAAATAGAATCAAACATCTAATAAAACAACAATCAACAATAAACAACCTAAGAAAGATATAGCAAATCCAAAACATTATAATAACTAAACATTCATCAATATAGCATAGCAGATATCAATAAATATTGACTTTCATCGATGGATTTGCATTTAACAGTTTAAAACGCCATTAATTAAAATTAAATAATCATAGCAACACGCTTTTGTAAACAACTCCAAAACCTAGCAAACTAAGTGCCAAATCATCTAGAATTTCTCCATGAGTCCGATAGAAGAAACCACACGTGAATCGAATTTATTATGCCAAAGTTATGGAGGTTAGAAATTTAAGGGTTATATTTGTAAATAAGAAATCATAGGGACAATTTTGCAAAAATACCTCCTTCCCCCCATCCCACTTTGTGCCTGAAACGATCCTTGTTCTTCACCTACCACAATGTTTGACCAAGGATCTGGCCACCTCTGATCATTATTCATTGCACTGCCACCGCTGAACATCACCTCTTGTTACCACCTACAAATCCACCTAGGTTCAAACCCTTAAATCATCATCTTCACCAAGCCCAGATCCCACCACCGCTACCTTACACAGCCAACTCCAGTCTGTTGCGATGCTAATTCATGAAATTGAGACCATAGAAGAGCTCTAGACAAAGAGACCAATCGAATTGCCACTAGCCTTGCTCCCAATTTCTTCCCAATCAAAAACCTCCAATTAAAAACTAAGGTTTCGCTACCTTGCATTTTGGCCATTGATTTCCCATTTCTTTATGAATTTTTATGAAAAATAGCAATTTGTTATTGGTTTTCCTTGTCAAGACCTTTGAATCCATATAGTATAAGCCGGCGATCGACCACTTTGAATTTTGAATGATTTTTAATTGGCTCGTTAACACACCATTAGAGAGTGATTAGGAGAATTTTGGGATTAGAAGAGGGAGACTAATGTGACGGCTTCCCCTTAGGGTTTTGGTAACATCATTTATATCGGCAATGAGGTAGGTTCAGTTATATACAACTGTTTGGCCCAAATGTGGCTATGTACCCCAGTTAAACACCGTAATAGCTCTATTTTGCAAACTGTAAACCCTAATCCATCAAAACTATATACCAAACAGATCAACTTAGAAAGACCTAAAAAATGATTATAAATATGAAACTTAGTTCACCCTTTAAATAAATTTATTTTTTAATTAATTTTATATTAACAACGTCAAATTTGTGGGTCGTTACATTCTCTCCTTAAAAGAATTTCCTCCTTGCAATTACCGAAATACGACCCCCAACCAAATCATCAGGGAATCATTACGGGTTTAATCACAAAAGATGGGAAAATATATCAATTAAAAATTAACTAGTTATAAAAAAATACGTAATAGTCGCATTTCACCATCAATTAAGACACTATGAAATTCAGAATTCTTTCACAACAATGAATTTAAATTTTTACACACATAAGCTATAGTAACACATACACTTCCTCAGTCATGCAATCCAAACTATAATATATAAAAATAAGACACATCAATAAAGAGTGAAATAATCTCAATCGTAGATTGACTCATATCATGCATTTCAAAAATTCAACCATAAGTTCCTCTAACAAAAGCCCACAACAAAACTTAGGTTGATCCAAATATGCATGTATAAACAAATGATATACATAAATAATTAATCAGCATAGGTCATCAAAATAAAACACACTTACTCAATGTAACAGGGTATCATCACCATACTATCCTACTAACTATTAATGTATATCTGTTAATACCTAAGCTGACTACATATCTTTCAAAATATGTATATCCTCAAAACTATCGATGAACTTCTACGTAATCTCATCCTCAAAATAATCGATGTGCCATACATACTTACACCATCCAGAGTATCATAATTACTAACTCATGATTGCATTCATAACATAATATATGCCTAGTCATGGCTACATCCAACAAACAGTATGTGCCCAATCATGGCTACATCCTCCAAATAATATGGTCATCTATTCATGTTGCAGCTGCATCAATCCTCTGACCCACATCATAAGGTCTCTTTCAAATGACCACCATCATAAGTCTACTGACCATCATAATAGTATTGTACTATGGGATATATGATGATACAAAATGACCATCATCGTAGGATCAATGAATACTCAGCATCAGAAGCAACATGGCTAGCCCGAATCCATGCCTTCTAGACAGCTAGGAAAATTGACTCAAATGCCGAACAGTCCCAGATACATAGAACACACCAACAATATAGGACCAACATCAAAACTCCAGGTGCGAGTACTGACATTCCCCTACTTTTCGAGCACTCATAAAAGCCTTTGGTCATTATCAATCCCATAGCACACATCCAATTGTAGAACACATCAAACGTTCTCATCACAAGTTCACATCATCAAACTCGCCTTCTTGCACCATCCAATCAACTCACATCATCTAGTCATCAAAGTTCCGAACATCCATATCAGACCACATCATTTTCCAATCTTCAAATCAGGTCAAAAATTCTGATTACAAAATCCTCTTACATTGATTTTTTTCATTTGATGAGAAGGATAACTCAACCAAAGTACCAAAGAGGGATCTGCCTGCCATTACTAGCAATTAAGGTTCTAACACATCTTCAAATTAGGATGTTTGCCAAAATATTTTCATTTTCAAATTAAGCATCTACGTTCTTTTCAAACCAAAACTTCCTTTCTCAAGCTATCATCATCATTCTATAAACTATTTACTTGTTCTTAAAAAAGTTAACACGATCATTTTTCTTTTCTTTTAAAAATTAACTTAAGATGGTTTTTGAGAAAATATTGCTTTGAAATTTTTTCGAATCATAACTATCCTTTTTTAGGGATCAAAGTAGAAGCATTTGTTGGAATAAAATTCTAGAAGTTAGAAATCGTCTATATACAATAGATTTTTGAAACATATATTTCTTAAAACTTCAAATTTTAGTAAAGATGTAACAAACTCCTCACCCATCATTTTGATTCCTTAGTGGTATCCATCAAGTCCTTAACCACTAAAATTCTCCAATTATTATTACTCATCTTTAAGGAAAATCTTGAAATCTCTTTGTCAATCCAAATACCTAGTCTTCCTCTATGTACGAAACCATGTTATGTTAAGATGCTATGGATCGAATATGGAAAATAGTGTAATTGATTAGTAAATGCAACGAAAATATAATAGTAGATCACTTAGTCGATTTATAACGGTTCAGACCTCTTGTCCTACATCCAGTCCTAGAACTCCATTTTGGAATTTCACTAATGCAACCCCACTTCACCCAGAGGAATAAGTTTACAACTAGTCGCTTAAGCACTTTACATGACTTCAACCTTGTCGACTTCTCGGACTTAGTCAAAAGATAAATTCAACTTGACTTGAGCCAACGATACATGGATTAGTCACACTTTTAGTTTAAATCGCCTATAACCACCACAAACTATATGGAGATGAATGAACAAGGTGTAATAGAAGTGATATGGCCTTTATTGGATAATGGAGTGAGAATGTGAGGCCCGAATTGTCCTCATCTGGTTTTTAAATGGTTTAGAACTGAATGCACAGTAAACATCCATTAGGGATTTTTTTTGAGAACATAAAAGGCAATTTCAATTAAGAGAAATAGAGTTTGAGAGCATATAATTGAGTGATTGTTTTGGGAATGATGAAGACTTATATAAAAGTGAAAGAAAGCCATTAAATGAACTTGCCAATTGATCTTTTGTATTTCATATAAAGCATTTTAAGCCAAAAATATAAAAAGTATGAAACTTTATGGTTTTCAACCATGAAATGGTCCACAAGGTATATTCTCTGTTAAAGGTCATATAGCGACACTATTTAGTACATAATAAGCTGTAGAGATTGCTTCAGCCTAAATGTTTTAAGGTGAAATACAACTAATTAAATAAGTTCCAGCACATTCCTGTGAAGGTCTATTTTTACGTTCTACTAGACCATTAGGTCGTGACATTCAAGGAAAAGAAAAGTTATGATTTATTCTCTTTCTACTACAAAATTGTTCAAATAGTTCTTTTTTGAACTTTCCACCTTGATTGCTTCGAATATATATATTTTTATTTAAGAATCCTTTAGATTTTGAATCTATGTTGTAAAAAATTATTAACATTTCAAATTATCACTTTTGTGTTTTAAATTTAATGTCTAGGTAAAACTTGAAAAACCATTTACTACTGTAAAAATATACTTATTGTGATTTACGTAGCGAACTTGCATTGGTCCAAATAAATCAAGATATAGTAATTATATTGGCTGTTTAATAGACATTCCATTCTTAGATCTAAAAGATGCCTTTTTAAGTTTCCCTATTTGGTATGTATAGTATAAATTATCTTCAAGATTCATTTTTGCTAAATCTTTAACAACTTCATTTTTTGTCAATTTATTTATATGTTTCAAGTTGATATGTCAAAATTGTCTTTACTATAGCCATGAATCGTTAAGATTTGTGATTAGGCACATATCACAATTATGATTTATTTTCATATTGTAAATATAAATATTTCATTTTCTTAAGCCTTCAAAAACTAAATTCTTATTTTTATTAGAAAATTTTCATTTATCTTTTTGGAATGATATCGAAAAACCTTTATCACATAGTTGACTTATACTTAATAAGTTATGTTTTAAATATTATATGAGTATAACATTTATAATTATATGAGAGCTAGTTATACTGAAATTGTTGACATTCCCACATCCACTAACGTATGCTTTGAATTATCGCCAAAGATGACACTCCTCCATCTATATAGGTTATATTTGTTAACATCTCTACATTTCTTGTTATGTGTTTGGAATATCCACTATCTAATTTTCATCTTTCCCTTTTATTATGGTTTTTAGGCACCTACCGAAGGTAGAAATTTTTGTTGGCACCCACTTCTTACTTTAGGTTCTTGGGGTTATGTTGAAGGTAACCACACCTAGGACGGTTTGGAAGAACCTTTAAAAATAAAATCGCCATTTTTATGAACATTTTCTATATTTATCTATATACTTCATTCTAATTAAATTATTATTTTTCTTTGGTACCACAATTTGATAGTCTTATAAAAAATTGGTTTTTCAGAGTTAATTTTAGATTTCTTAAAATTTTAATATAAAGAACCGTGTTTCTTTGGACCAAACTTTTTGCTCATTAACATTTTAAAACCCAAGCCATTTTTATTAAAAGTTGGTTTAGAAGTGTTTATTACTTTTGATAAATTTTATTGTTATTTATTAAAGTTTGAAACATTATTTGATAATTTGATAATTTAATTTTTACCTCCTTTTTTGAACTTGGTTTATTAATGCCAACAACTGTCAATCTCAAAGATCGAACTCGTGACCTTTGATCTCATAGTTTGAAGTACCAACACCAAACCAACACTATTGGCTTTTTAACTCATTTTTTCACTTCTAAAAAGTATCAGAAGTTGATTTCAAGTCACAAATCCCTTTAAAACATTTATTTTCTCATCACTATATTCTATAATTTTATTGTTTAATCCCGTGTTTTGAGAATATTTTCATAGGAATTTTGAGACTTCGTAATTCTTGTTCAAGAATTACTTTCTCAGTATTTTAGGATTTCAATTTCTAACTAAGCTTTAGATAGTTTTGGTTTAAGTTCCTTAACTTCTTTTCTTGTATTTTTGTATTTATCATCCAATTCAAAATTTTCAATAATTCTTCATGAGCAAGTTCAAAATTTAACTCATCGATTGCCATGAAGCAAACATTTGCCTGCTTAAAGTCACTATCACTTTCTTTGTTTGAAGAATAGTTTGAATTATCCTAAGTAACTTGGAAAACCTGCTTCTTTTTCTTGGAAAATCATTCATGTTTGCTTTTAAAGCTCGTTTTGTTTTTATTTAGCTCAGGACAATCCTTTTTCATGTTTCCAATTCAATCACATTTGAAACATTTGACGAAGATGAATTGTTGTTACTTCCAAATTTCCTATTTTTCTTGAAAATTTGAAATTTCTTAAAATTTTTAGCAATAAAAATAAGGTTATCTTCATGAAAGTCCAAATCCTTTTCGACTTGAACAGCTATGGTTTTCTTTTCGTCCACTTGTTTCTTACTAGCAACACTTTAATACATAGGACACTGATTATTGTTTAGCTCTTCAACCTTGAGGGTTGAGGGATCATTGGCCTCTTCAATTGCGAGCACCTTTCTCTCCCATTCATCAGTTAGAGAGTTTAAACTTTTGGAAACAATATCAAAATCAGTAAATGTTTCACCAATTGTCATGAGAGCATGTTGGATATCTTGATACCCTGAATACATTCTAATGGTACTCTCATTTGGTTACATCATAAACTTCGCAGTTGGTTATTAAGGATGGAAATTTTGATTTGTTTAACTTTGTTCATGCCTTTATGCGTAATTTGTAAAGTGTGATATATGTAATATGCAGATTAGAAAATGTCGACTCTATTAACTTCAATTTTTTGTAGTGTGCAAAATAATATATTCATGGCTCTAGAGTAGTTTCCTACCATTGTTTTCTATTCATTGGTCCATATCTCAAAATCAAAAGTTAGTTCCTCATATTAAACTTGAGTCGTATTCCAAATCACGAAACTGTTGATTTGCATATAGACTCTCATCCTAGTAGATCGATATGCATAGTTCGATCTAGTTTAAAGTGGTGGTCATGAAGTGGATTGAACTTCTAGAAACATGGAAAAATTACTGTTTACCATTTAATAATTTCAAAAATGGTGTTACGATCTTTGAATACAAGGCTTTGATACCAAATGAAAATCTAAGTGGATCACATAGTATATAGTCCTTACTATAATTACAGTAGATTATATTACTTAGTATGTATTATTACCAAAATAGACAATAATAAAATAAGATAAGTAAATAATGTAACAGTAAGTAACGTAATTAAAATAAGTCACACCAGAATTTTGTTACTGGTTCGGACTCCCGTCCTGCGTCAAGTCCCAAAACTCATTTTTGGAATTTCTACTAAATTCTATCTTTTTTACCCATAGGAGTAGATATCCTTACAACCGCCTGAAGACTCCAAGATAGGACTATGAAATATGAATAAAAAAAATTTTCTTTTGACAGACAAGTATCTTGAATGCACAAGTTTTGCCAGTTAATTACAAGCTCATATAACCCATGCTTCAATAGTGACTTTTTAGTTGAAGGTTTAATGAAATAAGAATAAATAACCACAAAATGATTTTGTATTTGAATAAGTGATGTTTGAATATGGGGAATTATAAGTTGTAAAATTAATAAGAATAAATCAAAGAAAGTACGGTAAGATTTCAGTAACTTATTTGTATTGAATCTGATGTTCATATAGATGTAAGAATGTTCTTTTGAGGAGTAATGACTATCTTGAAAGGATATGAATGAAGAGAAATCAACCATGATCAAACAGTAGCAACAAATGAAGATAACATTCAAATGTGTATTGTACAATGGAAAAAACAACATAACTAATCAATCACATGGGAATAACTGGTCAAACGCTTATGAGTTATGATGCATAATACGTATATATTAGAGAGTATCTTTCTTAAGCAAAAATTAATTATTTCAATACCATGAAATTATTCCAAAATATTTCAAAGACATCAAAAAGTCAATTTTACAGATGATGGAGAGGTTTGAAAAGAAACAACGATCAAACAGTAGGGTGTTAACATGACTATTTCTAATGACTCCATAAAGCGTAACAACCTTGTCTTCAAGTACTTATCTTCAGCCTGTCTTGTCTTATTGATTCCATGATATCTTTCGAATGATTTTATCTTTGCATTGTGTAGATTATTCCCTATTCGAATGCCTCATTCTTCTCTTTGCTATTTGGTCAACATATTGATATTTATAGTTTAGACCTGTGAAACTTATAAATATTGTATATTTCATTATCATCATCAAAACATAGGTTCTAAAACCCAAGATAAACAAGGAGCTATCGCTAACTTCCCTCTACTTAGTGGAGGAAAAATGAGAATAATGAATTTGAGGCTAGTTGCTTACCAACAAAGAGTAGCATGACAATTCAAAACCAAGGTCCAAAATCGCACGTACGAGATTTGCAACCTTGTTTGGAAATGGGTCTTTCTGAACATCGGGGAACTTGGTTCAAATTGGGAAGGGCTCTATTTGATGAGGCAAAAACCTGGAGACATCATATTCAAGCTACCCGTAGATGATGACCTAATTCCTTAGACATTGAATAATGGACATTTGCGCTGCCGTGATACTTTGTGCATGGGCATTTTTCATCTGTTAATTCATATAACTGAATTCTATATACTAAAATGACATTTACTATAGAGATTTTAGTAAAATTTTCTTTTTGAACCAATAAAATGATAGTCATTAAGTTAAAGTTTGTATTACAAAATTAGTAACACAAAAATCACATGTTTTGAAAACTAGATGTTCAATGGTGCTTTGAGAATGGCCTTGACGGACTCCTTTGATTCATGATCAATTTCTTAGAGTATAATTCAGATGAAGGCAGATTGGATAATTTTCCCCTATATATCAAACATTAACTAACGCCTAGAAATAGGCGATGTCAAGGATACACGCTCGCTCGATGGTAGACGTCAACAGACACCGTTACTTGAAGATAAATTCTATTGTATTATCAAACTTAAACAATTTCACACTACAGGAATTATAATGGTGCTAGTGAAATGAGTGGGAAGCTATATAATATTATCAAGGTATCATAGTTTTATTTATGGTTGAATATAACAAGTTGAAGTTGTAGAAAATAAAACCAAGTAAAAGAATAAGCACCGTGTAAGGGAAGAAATTTATTTG
Organism: Allium fistulosum; assembly: GCA_030737815.1. Classification (NCBI taxonomy): domain Eukaryota; kingdom Viridiplantae; phylum Streptophyta; class Magnoliopsida; order Asparagales; family Amaryllidaceae; genus Allium; species Allium fistulosum. Next base: position 589,569,610 of record CM060905.1, on the reverse strand, counting down.
TATGCACAAAGAGTTACAGTAAATAAACGCACTACACTAATTAATACATTTTGGTAAGTATTGTATCAAGGTAAATCACTACTGGCATTTATATGCAAAGATTTAGAGAAATTATAAATTAAGTGTAGGAAGGTAAAGTAACAAAGTTGAACAAAATGAAAATTTTATCATTATTCGCTTTCTTTCGAGTACAAAATTGGGAGCTATGCCCATACTAAATGTAGTGGACCATACATAAGTGACCAAAAAGCAAAAGGACAAAATGGAGAAGCCTGGAGCATCACTTCTTGGGATCGCAAGGACTTTCTTTATGCACTTCTTCGAAGAGTTACCGCCTTTCAGTGGAGTGTCATTCTCAGGAAGAGAAGCTTCGTCAATAGAAATAACTTGTTATTTTCTTTTCTTCTTCCTAGGCACCACAGAGGCATCAGGATCATAAATGGTTGAAAGGAGTGTAGGATCTTCGAAGGAAGTATAGGGAATGATAAACTGCTGGGTGAGAATATCATCCAGCTTCTCGATCTTCAAAATTTAAGCATAACCGTCTAGGCATCAAGGATTTTGGACAAAGAAGGTTCTACCACGCAGATATGTGTAATAGTGACACCCCCTTCTTCCTCCTCCAGGTCAATGTTTAGTTCATCAACTATGGACAACGCTTCGATCTTCTCAACGTCAGAACCAGTGCTAGACCCGGCGGTGGCTATAATGGTTACTATAGTAGTGATGGCTACAGTAGAAGGAGCCGCAAGAAGGTGAATCGTAAGTGGAGGCAAAGTAAGCCTTGAAACATTAAAAACAGATTTGTATAAGTTGTAAGCCTTAAGCAAATAAAATTAAAGCTTTTGGAGCAATGAAAAGTGCGATGAAATACATTCCGTTGAAGGCGGGTCTGGATTTGTATAAAGATTTGAATATGAAGATATTGTAAAGATTGAGAGAAAGTGATGATTTCGATTATCAGGAGAATAATGCAGAGTAATCTTTTTATTGAATTGATTTTTGCAAATGAAAATTATGTACATAGCTGTGTAACAGAGACTGTTTGTATAAATACAACATTGGGCTGCAAAGGTACAGCCCAAAACAAAATAAGCTGCCTCTTTATAAAGTGGATGTGCGGCTCTTATTGAGTCTTGTGTGCATGCACGGTTGACATGAGATATGTCAAGATATATGTTGTAAACTGAAGCCGCAGATCTATTACCATAATCATTTTTATCTGCAAGAGTATCATGTCTCAAAGGACGAGTTATAAAAGATATTCTGTGTCCCTCCTTAGCAATTGGCAATAGCTATATTCTAAGAGGAATAGCAGAGATGACAGTAGGAATGTACCCTTTAATAGTCTGGAGGGAGGAGGCTGCGATCTACATTGAAGCCAACAACGGAACATCAACGACCACAGAGTCGGTCGCTAGAATAGTGGATGCTTCCAGGAGAGACTCTTCCTATAATTAATCAGGTAAGGCTTCCACATACTCCTTAGTATGAAGATCAATGAGGACTCCCTCGACAATTAACTGTGCTTCCTCCACAAATCTTTGTATGTAGCACACCTCCAGGGAATTAACATCCTCCAGATTGAGGAATTCTACAATTAAATCTAATTCCACGAACCAGAATCCTCTTCACTCAGCCCTTGCCCTTTCATCCCTCATCAATTTATCATAGAACACAACCAAGACATGAGGATATTAGTCTTCCAACCATCTAATAATCTTAGTCTTGAAGAACATCTCATAAAAGCAAAATATGGTGAACTCAACCTCATCGGCACCAATTTCTTTTTTAGCCTAGGCTTGAGTCAGCTAGTTTGGGAGATTGGAAATGGTAAACTTAAGCTTTACAACTTCAAACTCAAGCCTGTGAACCTTCTTGGCGTCTAATTTGGATTGGTCAAGTTTGGATTAACCCATACCATTACTTCCTTTATACGGCAAGCTGGGTTTCAGATTGATTGGCATTGGCTTTGATTTTTCTGTTTCTCTAGTTAAGTAGCCAATGCAGATTGCTTAATTTGATTTCCTAAAACTTCGAGCTTGACCTCATGTTGTAGAATCGTCACGTTGATGGTGTAGTTTTCTTTATCCCAAGCCGTCTCATTCTCTTTCCATTTCGGCTCAGCTGTCTCTGCATCTAGAGAAGCTACTTGTTCTTCACATTTCTTCGCATGCTTTTCCTTCTCATCTAGCAAGGTGTAGTTAATAGTATTTACCTATCTAAAGTGTTTAGCTACATTCTGCTAAGACACATACATGTCATTAAGAATGTCAATGCCTCACGGGCATTCGTCAAAATGTCCACCAGGACTTTATCTAAATTATGGGAGAAATTTAGACTGGTAAGGTCTAGATCAGTATAGCGAGTTAGCCCAAATGAAGTGGCGAATGCAGATGATATAGAACCAGTAGATGAAGTGATAAGAGCTGAACCTTTGCCATCTAGAGTCAGTCGATGTAAGAAGTAGCGAGGGAAGCTAATGTAGTATTTCAAGCACCCAACATTTTGGACAGCCACAATATGGGGAAGTTGATTAATAATATAACTTGTTAATAAATAATTAAGAGTTTAATTACAAAGATTTATCAAAGGAGATTCGAATGTATAAACATATGGCACTTTAACTATGGGTAATTTAATGGAATGGGAGTTATCAAAGAAATTAAATTTGGCTGTATATGTATAAGCTAGTAAATTTGAATAATATAGTGTAGAATGTATTAAGGGAAATAAATGAATAAGATTAGATAATAAAAAATTCAGCCTAAGCACTTTCATTCCATTCATTTGCATTCATGCAGAAATAGAACCAAGCTAAAGAACAAGGTCGACCACCATTTTAAAAGAGGGGAAGAACAAAATCTAACCAAATGGAATAGCTTTTAATCCTTCAGAAGGAAATGAGGATTATAATCAAGTTTTAATAAAGCCTAGGTGAATAAATTCTTTTTTCTCCTTCCGAACCTATATTCGAATTATATATGTTTTGATGCTAAAAATGATGATGGATAAGTATAAAGAATGAAAGAATGAATTTACTAATGTTTGGGAACTAATTAGTAATGATTTTGGCTATGATTTAAGGTAAAACATGGATCAAACATCCTACAATTTACCTGAAATTTTTATATGATGTTTAAAATATTAATTAGGAGATGGATTTCAAGTTCATTATTTTTCGAAATTATATGGATTTTATATTTGTTTTCTTAATAGGGAAATGTTTGATATCATAATTATCTAAAATACGAAAAATAACTATTTTGACTTGAATTTTTTATACGAGGTAAAGGATAAACAATTGGGTTTTTATGAATTTTTAAGGATTTTCCCATGTATTTTTGAATTGATGGGAATTATTTAGTAAAGGGAAAAGTCAATTACAAATGGTAATTTAAACAATTAATTAAGGAAATAATGAATAATTGGGGTGTAAGGGAGAATATATCTGTAGTTTTCTTGAAAAGATATATAAAGATTCATATAAACCAATGAGAATTCGGCTATAATAGGATTTGGTAGAAAGTAATTACTTTTAATGGAAATAAATAGTTTTCAAAATAATCACATTACTGCCACTATGATATGCGATAATTCTTAATTGTCAATATTCGATAGTCTAAAAAAGATGGCATGCAATAACTACTCATTATCAACTTCGACAGCCTCAAAAAAAGGCATGCGATAGCTCATAGAAGTTCAACATTCGATAAGCGACATTGAGTTAACTTCAATAATGGAACATGGAGAGCCTAGATTTAACCTCAATGAGTGTTGGCAAAAAGCGACACTTGGTTAAGTTAATTCTTAAGAGCGGTGAATAAGCAGGCTTAGGTCCATGGAAGAGATATATACATAGTCATTTGAGGCCATATATACTTGAAGTTGATCCACGTAGACAATTGTATGCAAAAATAAAAATCAATAATATGAGTACTTTTGGAATTCAAAGCTAACTTTGATTAAGAAATCACAAGTGCTTTTGAATTCGAAAGTAAGCCATAACTTAAAAAATCTTCTTCTTATTCCATATAATGTTGAATGTACAAAGTCCTATATGCAATTATCATCTTGGCAACAAAATCCCCAAATCAATTTAGGGTTACAAAATTTAAAATGTAAGATAATGAGAAAATAAATATTCACCCCTTCTTCTAAGCCCCTCGGTCCATACTTATAGAGGTTGAAATGCGGCACAGTGGGTTGGTTTCAGCATTCATGATTCTCGGCGTCGCCAATGTCATATGGTGCTAATCACTATCCATTGATGACTTTCAGCATTCTTGGGTGCATAATAAGGCTTTGGCATTATCCCATCAATGGTGACAAGCAACGTCGACTTCTGGCATTTACGGCTCTTGTTGTGACGATCAACATCCTTTATTAGTGGCTAGCGATATCAGCTTGGATTGATGTGAGCATGAAGCAGCAGTAATAAGGAGCAGCATCAATATGGAGCAGCATTGAGAAGGAGTGGCATCGATAACATCTGTGGATATTGATGACTTTCGACATCAACATCGCATGTATAGATGTGCAGTGTCTTCTTAGGGCTGATGGAATGTGCCATAATGCGACATCGATTATTGACCGTACTAATAATATGCATCATTGATTTAGTATTATTGGAGTGGTATCAGTAGTAAGATGGCTTCGGTAGCAATGTCATGCGACGCCAATGTATAACGGCCTTGATAACAGATGGCATTAATGATGAGCAATATTGATAAAGTGTGGTACTGTTAAGCTATGTCATCCATTTTATCTCCATAGGTGAATTGCGACATTGATAGGATACGACATGGTACTGATTATGTTAGTGGTCATTGCTTCTTTGATGAATTACGACATTGCTTAACGACATAAAAGACTTGGCATTAATCATCCCACCTTATAGATGATATGGCATCATTGGTGTCCAGTATCTTTAGCTTTGCTAATGACATGCGACGTTGCATATAATCTTTCATTGATAGGATGTGGCATCGCCTTCCATTGTACTGTCGGCATTGGTTCACTCCCATTCCTTCGGCATTGGTCATCGGTGCGACGTCACAGCTATATTGCATGCCTCATATCTTCAAGAATAATAGTAGTAGTAATAGATGGCAAGCAATATCATATAAAAGATCAATAATCGATATCCTTAAAATTTGATATGTGATAGCTTTTAGGGCTTAACTTTGATTTAAATTTTGACATTTGAATATTGAATTAACACCTCGCTAGACTTTATATTTTTAATATTCCGATATCATAGCCTAGAGAGTAGGTAAATCACTTGGATGCCTTTTAATAATAATCCATTGAACAAGCATTAACATGTCTGAAATTGGAATATTTTCACTTGGCAGTCAAATGGAAGGTCAGAAGGAAACCAAGATGTCCATCAAAAAGTCCAATTTAGGCTCTAAGGCTTTGCCTACCACCAGTAAGAAGGGAGACAACCTCCTGAATCCATCATACATTATTACTCAAGCTGAAGTTGACTCCATCTTGGAGCAATTTGGAATCACTGGCGTTACAGCTATTCTAGCTGGTCCTTCATACAACATTTATAATCCACCGGAAGAGTATTTTGCTTTTACCCCAATACATATATGACACACGGGTTTTCTTCCCTTTTTCGATTTCCTTTTGAGATACTTAGAGTGCTTGAACATTGCCTAAATCCAATTCTCCCCAAATTCATATATATACTTGACTTGTCTAGAAGTCTTGACTCGGGAGACAGGACTTCCTTCTATAAATGCTGAGATTCTCCATGCAATAACTAGTCCTTCTAAGATTGGTGAGCAGCAAGATCACCCCTTATACCGGATTTATCCTCTTCTAGAAAGCTTAATTTCTAAAGGTGTTAATAAGACAAGAAGATGGGAGACATAGTTCTTTTACGTCAAATGCTACTCCAATATTAGATGGGCATTCCCTACTACTAGTAAGTTTATATCTCTAGTTATTCATGTTCATTCATTACTCTTTACAGATAAGTGTTTCCATTTAGATCCTGCTCCCAAAAAGCTAAGGCCCACTAACCAAGAAACTATGCAGTCCCTAACTCAAGTAGTAGAGAATATGTGGAACATGCTTAAACAGTTAACTCCAACAAATCTCCTTCAGTATTCTATTATTTTGGATCACCACAAGGTCTTGGGGGAGCCTTCGATGGTCAAATGCAATGCTCAAGGAAAACGATCGTTGGTAATGGGCAAACCAGGAACTTTTTCTACTAATTATCTTCAACTTGAACCTTTTGGTGAGTTTTCATTACATCCTATGATGGATCTCTTGTAGTGTTACCTTACAAGCCTTTTCTTTTCAATTCAGTTTCATCTGCCTTAGTAGCTGTCTCTATAGAGAAGGAGATCATAAGTGATGCTCCTAAAGAAAAGAAGAATAAAGATGGCACTTCTACTTCGGCTCGAGCCCCTGAATCTCAATCTTTGAAGGATATTATTGCTAGCTCGTTCAAGTCTTTAAAAAGGAAACCAAGTGTTGGTTTCTTTACTGTCACAACTCGTAGCAAGAAGCCGAAGGTTGGGGACAAGCACAACCCTATTATTCTGGAGGAGGAATAGTTTGTAAATATTGACCTGAGTCTTGAGGTCTTAAATCTTAACCCGTTTGTGTAGAAAGCTCAATAATCAACTGAGGCGGGGGAGCTTCAAGACCTACTTCTTCATATTTCTCATCCAGGTTCCCCCGGGGCTCTGAATCGTCTTTGCGAAGAACTTGGTTTATGTCTTACTTTAGGTGACCCGCTTCCTTCTAAGTCTCAGTCACCAACTCCTGTCGGTAATTTCGATGACTTTCTTCAATTGGTCATCCAGTCTTCGTCTTTTGCTGCTCTTAAACCACAATAGCCCTCATCTTATTCTCAAGACCATCGTTTTACTATTCTTGAACAGTTCTTATCGGTATGTACTTTTTCTGTTTAGCAGTTTGAGGCTCTTTATCTTTTATATAATATTTTGATTCATAATTGTTACTCATTCCAAGCAGCTAAGAATATGTTTCTTCTTCAAGGAGATGCTCTAGGGTCTTCTAGTGAATTATCTAAACTTAAGGAGCAAGTTTCTACACTTAATGATCACATAATTGATATTTCAACAATGAAGGATGAGGTTGTAAAAAAACCTTGCCACTTCAATTAATAAAGTAAAAACTTTAGATGATAAGGTGAAAACTTGCCACTTCACTTAATGAAATAAAAACTTACTAGACAGACTTTAGATGATAAGGTGAAAGCCTTAGAGATAGGACTTGAGGATGTCGGTATGAAGGAAGCCAAGCTTGTGGAGGAAAATGAATTTTTAAAGGAGAAGTTGCGAAGGAAAAGAAATCTCCTAAACAAATCGACTATCACAATTAAAGATGCAAAGCAAAAAGGTGTCTTACTTCCTCGATACAACTCTCGATACTATTATCGAAAAATCTTACGAGAAGGCACTCTACTTAGCATATGCCAATAACATCCATATGTGCCTAGATCTAGACTTTCCCTCTCTCCCGCCAGCTTGGAATGAGGGTTTTAAGAAAAAATTCAAGGCCATGCTAGACAAGGCACATGCATCTGGGGAGGAATCTTTTGAAGAAGAGGAGGAGATTGATCCCAAGAAACTACTGGTTTTTGACGATCCCCCAACAGAGGAGAAACAGAATATGATGATTAAGGGAAGGATAATGATGAGCACAAAAGTGATGATGATCATCATGATGATGGTGATGACAATGATAGCAATGATGGGAATGGTAATAGTGATGGGATGGGTCCCGCTAAACCGTCAGATGAAAAGGATGGACCGGGAGATGCTAACCTAGACTCAATAGTCCAAAACACAGAGGTTGCTGGTATTCCTGATCCTTCAAGGAAGGGTTCTACTCAGAAGGATGATGCTCCCCAAAGTTGCAAATCCCAAGGGAAGGAGCAGATCTCCTCATCTCAATTTCCACTTTCTCGGGTATATATTTCTTTATTTAAATGTCTTAAGTCATCAAGTAGTTCTTAGTTAATACGTTAACTATTTTCGTCAATGAGAAAATGGAAATATCATTATGAAGTTGTGCTCGAAAAGAGACATATAGAAATAGAACGATTGAATAGGGAATTCGATAAACAATTAAAGGAGTATAATGAATTGTCTGAGAAGTATAAGAATCTTGCTGCTAGTGCATCAAACTAAGATATTTTAATGAAAGCAAGTTGCTCCACGGATGAAGAAAGCACGCCTTCATCGGGAAAGACTCTTGGCAAGGAATGCAGAGCTAATAACCCCCTTTTGGGTGCTGATCGATAACAGGAATGCCTTGGAGCGACAACTGCGGGGTTTTCTTAGGCGTTTCCATCGTAGATACTTAGATGAACATGGGTCCGATCCTCATCCCATGGCATGTTGAAATCTCCCCGAAGTTGCTTCTATACTCCTTTCTTCTTGTTCGCTTCTCCCCAAAAAGCTCAAATAAAATAGGAAGAGATTTATTTATGAACTTTATATGAAATCAATTTTTTATGAATGCGAGTGATTATATAACTGTACTATGTAACTCTAGTAGCCCATGAACATTATTTCTTTTGTTTCTCTATTATTAGTCTAATTTTTACATATTATATAGTTTAAGGAAAACTCAAGTAGTTCTGTTTCCATAGAACTATTAAATAAGTTTGTCAAGTTATAGAAAGATTTTAAGATGAAATCTTTAGTTCTCAAAACATCTCGGTTAGCAAAACACTGCTTTCCTAGAGATTTACAAGGAGTTTACATGCAAGTTCCTCACTTCTGTTTTGACTTTTTGGGTGATGAGAAGGACAAACTACTTATTGAACTTCAGACTTATCATGTCAAATTGATATGCGATCATGCTGGCTCTCCAATCGAGGAATAGGACTATCATCGATTCCCTCCGATTAACACCCCAGAAGGGATTAAAGCCTCTTTTGATTCTACTCTTACCCTATCTGTTAGGTCATTTGAAAAGGCCAAAACTGCTATTTCAAAACTTTAAGAGTTAGTTGAAGATTCAAAGAATGGAATTGTGATATAATTTGATTTCCCTTATAGTTTGTAAACTCTGCTTTTATTAATGAAAGAGCTTGTTATCCATATATTTATTTTTCTTTTATTTACTTTGATTAGGAAACTCAACTATCACTTGCACCCGATCCTTTAGATGTTCTTTCGCGGTTAAATGAAATTAAAGATAGATTAAAAGCTGATATTGAAAAGAAGCGTTTTACTCAGGATGCTTCAGTTTTAGGTCAATCTTGAAGTATAGGAATGGCATAGGACATATTTCCAACCGAGATTGATTTTTAAAGTTATAAAGGAATGAACTTCTAGCTTAAAATGGGAAATTGAAGAGAAGGACAAATGAGTTCAATAGCTGAAAGAAAAGATAGAGTCGTTTTAAGAATCTAGACCTTCACTTGAGATTGATTTCGAAATGGCTAGATTGCATCAACAAATAAATGACCTTGAAGTGGAGTTAACGAAGAGTCAAGTTTTCTGCCAGTCCTTAGAGCTTATCGCAAGTGAAGGCGATTTCGGCTTTCCTACTCCTACTCTTGGTAGAATGACTAGATCTCAGTTTTTAGCTAGTCAAGAATTTCCTATTTTGTTAAACCCACCTCTGGGTCTAAGTAACGAAGAAATCTCCAAAAAGGGAAGACAAGTTGAATTTGAGTGCATGTAGTTTTTCAGTAAGAAATGGAATGAGAAAGCTTCTCAACGTCTCAGTAACTATGAAACCAAGTTGAAAAGCTTGGATGCGAGAAGTATATCCTTAAGCAAGAGATTGAAGAACTAAAGAGTATGGTTCAAACTTTAAGAGGATCCAACAAGACTCTCCAGCACGCTTTGAAAATTAAAATTGGTTCAGTTGATGATTCTGATACCATTCGAAGAAAGGAAATGAAATCTAAAGAACTTATGGATATGGTCATTTGCCACATTACCGATCCTTTAATTGCTAAGGATTTGGACAAGACAGCACAGAGCCTTGAGCTTTAGCAAAAATTGCTTCAAACATATTCTTCTTTTGTCTAATCTTTATCCCTACAACTTTATATATAATGTATTAGATCGTTATGAGTTTGTATTTAAATGAATGTTACCTCGGATGTATGGTATGCAGATTTGAATTGAATACTTGTTCTTATTTGAAATTGCTTGACGATTAATACCTTGCTTTTCCATATCTTGAGCTTTTGATGTATAGGTCGATATTATGCTTGTTAAGAGAACTAAGAACCTTGTGAATTGGGCTTGATGTAAGAATCTGCCTTCCTATTAACAGATGTCCCATAGCTTGTTTAGTAACGCAGATTCCCGTTAATTGAATCTTAATCTGAATTGAGAGATTATTTAGTAAAGCTCCCCCGTTAGAAAATCCTTCTAATAATAATTTGAATAGAAGTTCAGAGAATAATTCTGGTTATAGTATGAAGACCAGAAAACCATTTGGCGGTAGAAGACCAGAAAACTCATCCAGCGGTAATAAAGGAAGACTAGAAAACCCTTCTGGTAATTAATAAGGAAGACCATAAAATCCACCTGGCGATAATAGAGGACCATAAAATCCTTCTGGCAATAATAGAAGACCAAAAAATCCATCAGGAAATAATAATCTAAATAGAAGACCGGAAATCCTTGTGATAATAATAGAAGACTAGAAATTCATCTGGCAATAATAGAAGACCAGAAATCCCTCTGGCAAAAATGAAAGACCATAAAATCCATCTGGAAATAATAATCTGAATAGAAGACCAAAAAACCTTCTTGCAATAATAGAATTCTAGAACATCTTTTTGGTAATAGATTTCCTCGTACGGATAGTAGATATATGTTTCCTTTGGATATTGTTTTGCCCATATTTTGTCGTTCTTCCTCTAGAAAATTTCTTTGATCCATTCTTTAGGATAGGGTTTGACTGACTTAATTGATTTCGCTGCTGCCATCTTTAGATATAAAGCATATACTTATATATAGCAAATATAAGTACGTTACTATAGCATTATCCCATACACCAATCTTTTCTCTAATTCCTTAGGATTATGTTTCCAAAAATCATTTTAAGTTTAGAATTTCTTTTAAGTTTTCATAAACCTATGCTTTGATACCAAGTTGAAACATCCCCTATTTTGAGGCCCGAAGCTAAGCGCTACAGATGCTGCGGTCATTTATAGTATTAACTTTCGATGACAAAATACAGTAAGGTTAATGGTATCCATAATATCAGAAGCATATGAATATGAAATAAAATCAACACAAATTTCAAAACATCTTTTCTGATTACATTTCAAATCAATATTTCATATTCAATTACATATTCCCAAAATGATTCTCAGGTTTTGATCAAATATAATTATTACAAATTACGCCAAGAGCGACATATGAAGATGCCCCTAGGATGATCAGAGTACTAGATAGATAGACATATCAGTCATAAATACATCACAGCAGAAATAATACAAATTAACTTCTACATAGTTTTCTTTGCCTCCTGCACGTCTTCGGAAGCTTATTCGTCCAACATACTAAACCTGAAATGTCCTTAACTCACCATCTACTCAAATTTAATTTTGAACACCGGAGAGTTTAAGGGGAAAACATAAACTTCGAGTCAGATATAAAGCTTGGTGTGAATAATTCTATTACATCTCGGTTTACTGATATTAAGTGAGACAATGCCGCTTAGCGGAATGGGTTTCCCCTTACTAATATCCTTTTAAAATCATGTCTTTGGCAAATCAAAATCCTGCAATCAAACTGATTATAACAACAATAGTATGCATATAAATCTGGTAATCAATGGACTATCTGTCCGAACAATATAGTTTTATAAGGCTGACTATTAACTACTGGCTGATTCGGGCCTACAAGACATAGTAAATATTCTAACTTCTATTAGATATAATACTGGGTGATTTGTCCTTAACTTACTTCTCTAGGGGTCAACTGATCCTAATGGTTTTGCGGGCTCACCAATAACCTACCTCTACTCTATGTATTCCTTTCTGTGTGTAACATCATTATAGTCTTACTTCTGACAAAGCCCTATCACTAGAATTTTGGACTTATATTAGCTAGGGGTTACTAGCTAAAGTATAGGGCGCCACCCCTGTAGGATCTAGATTAACCCTAGAGGGGGGGTGAATAGGGTTATAGCAAATTTTAACGAATTAAACACGTAATCAAACTGCAAAGAAGTAAATATGCAGAAAAGTAAATCACACACAAAATTTACCCAGCTTCGGCAACCCCTGCCTACTGCTGCATTCCCAGATTTCTATTAGGATTAAACAGTATCCCACTTACAAACACTCCTACAGACTCGCACACCCTGCTCTGCCTATAGAGCTTTGTAAACTCGCACACCCTTCTCACTGAACTAACCCTAACTAGACAATCTGACACTACCTAAACCCTAGGTGGTGATTTACCCTGACTGGACTTTGAAAATACAAATTGAAAAACAAGATACAGATTTAAAACCTAGGGCAAAATTTAAATCGACAATTTAAAAACACTTTTACCCTAAATAAACTAGGCCTAAAACTAAATCAATTAAACCCGGCCCAAGTTTAAAACTAAATTAAAACTTTAAAACCCTATTTAATAAACTAGGCCAGCCCCTTTCTTTAATTAATTATCGGCCCGCTTGTGTTGTCTTCGATCCTTTTCTTTGCCCGATCCCTTGAGAAAAAAATGGCGATTATCAAACTTTAGGGCTTTGGCGATTCTATGATTTCGCTTGCGAATCTGGCTCGATCCTTTTCGATTGTAGCTTGACTGAATTAGGGAATTGCTCTTGTTCGTTTTACTGGCAAATTGAAGCTTCGGCTTCGTCGACTTTTGTAGCTCTGGCTTGCGATTATCTTTGCATTGAGACTGGATTTAGGGCTTTGCCCTGTTATCTTTTTGCTGGCGAATTGTGGCTTCGGCCTATCGATGAATTGCTCTGAATTAGGATTTCGGCTTGTCGTCTCTGGCGATTCTAGTTTGGAGCTACGGCTTCTTCAATCTGGAATTGGTATGTGATTCTCGCTCGATTCTTCTCTGATTATACTTGATTGCTTGAGTCTTATGTCGGTGATGATTGGATTTATTTTCTTTGCTCTTCACCACTCAGTCGATGATGATTTTGGGTCTCTTTATATATGCGTCTGATTTGATTTCTTGATCCCCACGATGTTTATACTTTCTGTTTTTACACTTTCGTATTTTTGGAAATTCCTTTTGATCCATGGCTTCGATTTTATACGTTCGATCTTTTGATTTTAAAGCAGTCGAACCTTTTACTTTCCTAAATTATAAAACATGACTTTTTTATACATTCGGCTTTGATATTTTTTTTTCGATCTTCTGATTTTATACGACAAATACTTGATTTTGAACTGCGAAAATACTTGTTAGCCACGGTATTGTTTTCTTCAATGACTTCGGCATTGACTTTGACTTGATTATAAATTAGTGCTCAACTCTGTGTTCATTCCTGACATCAGCTTTGACATGAATTTGCATTTGCATTTGGTACATCTCGCAGTTTCAATCACTTGAGTACATTGTAGTCTTCATTGCACTTGATAATGATGTTGTGATTGACTTCGGCCATTTGTTATGTAGATAAGTCTGTTGTGCCTTGCTGCAGTTTTCTGTATACATTGTTTAGACTCCATATTAACTGTTAGCTTAATTCTTGTTTTCTTTTTAACTCGATACATTTTGTTGACTGTGTATTCTGTTATAGTTGCATGTGTTCACTTGATCACTTCCAGTTGTACTGCTATTTGAATTACAGTGCTTCATGTTGCATGTGTTCTCTTGAGTCTGCACTTGAATATTGTCTTGTGCTGCTTGTTTGTCACTTGAACCTGTTCATGTTAGCACTGGATTCACTTGTGTACTTTTGACCATTTGCCTGTAGACTTTACTGTGTACACTTTGTTGATCTTGTACATGTTCATAAGTCTGGTCTTTGATCTTGAGTCACTTGAACCTGACTTTGACATAACAACTTGTTGCCTTCATTGTAGTCTGGTTCATTACTGGTTCATTTGGACTTAAAAACACTTCATATGTGTGCATGCTTGCTGTAGTAACTTGTACCTGACTTTGAGTTGTCTAACCTGTAGTTGTTAATTATACAGGTACACAGGAGACAAGACAAATACTGGAGCTGGACAATGCAGATGCAGAAGACTGAGTGTATAAGGACAGAAATGTAAATGTGAAAATGTATGAGTGAGAGTGAACTGTAAATATGAAATCAGTGTACGAACTGAAAACATTGTACTGAATAAAATATTATATTGAATAAAAATACTGTTTGAATTTGTTAAATTCTGTGCAATAGCATTATTATTCAATATTTATATTTATTCCTGTATGTGTAAAATAACATCTGTAAATGTGTAAAATAAAATCTGCAAACACATCTATAATTCGATATATATATTTTGTTATCATCAAACACTAAACACACATCAAATAATCTCCCCCTTTTGATGATGACAAACATATATGTTAAAGATTTTGAAATTCTAGTAAATGTGTTTAATCATGAAAAATTTAGCTCCCCCTATATGTATGCTCCCCCTACAACTGAGACTACTCCCTTAGAAGATTTAGTAAATTACAAACGGATAAAAGAACTATAGAAGGATAACTAACAACATTTAACAAATTTAGTAAAATATTCTAGAAATACTTATTTCCTTATCAAAATCTCGTTCTTCTCCCCCTTTTTTTATCATCAAAAGACTGACAAAAAATAATGAAACAGTAGGGGAAAACAAATGGAAAAAACAGGGAAAAACCATAATATATCATAACAAGATAACAATTTCCACATTTTAGAGAATGGATCGATGATTTGGTTTTTATAATGAGAAGAGAGATGTTTTATTCTATTTATTATAATTTTAAAAAGATTTGACATTTAAGCACAAAAGAAATAAGCACTTACTAACCATGCATAACCATAAGGACTTTTAAATGGGACTAGCAGTTACTCATTAGTTATCAAGCTCCATCCATGCATAACCATAAGGACTTTTAAATGAGAATGGAGTGATGATAACCTCACATGATCCATCCATGCATAACCATAAGGACTTTTAAATGAGAATGGATGCATGAGAAATATTTTTTAAATTTTTTCTTTATTTTCCTTTTTAATTTAAAAAGCAATTCACTCTTCTCATTTTTCAAAACCATTATGAATGATAGAAAGATGGTATAAATAGAAATGGTCGTGGAATAAGTTACCAAATTAATCATATTATGAAATTTCATAAACCAAACGTATTTCCACTACTGAATACCATATTCGAATCAATCTTTGAATGATATCCAAAACAGGTTTGAATTCTAGAAAATGAAGTTGAAAATAAATATTCAAGAATATTTCAACCAAAAATTGAAAAATGATTAGTCAATTTCCATAATCCCCAAATCTAAACGTAATCTTGAAAATCTGTCTTCGGGGAGGGGTTTTGTGAAAATATCAGCAAGTTGATTCTTAGTTGAAATGAATTCAATGCAAATGTTTTCCCTAGCAATGTGATCTCTAAGAAAGTGGTGTCTCACATCAATGTGTTTCCTGCGTGAATGATGAACATGATTATTAGACAAGTCTATTGCACTTTTACTATCACATTTTAATGGAACTAGTTTAAAAACTAAGCCAAAATCAGAAAGAGTTTGCATCATCCATAAAATTTGAGCACAACTTCCTAATGCAATATATTCTGCTTCAGTGGTGGATAATGCAACACAATTTTTTTTCGACTAGACCATGAAACTAATGAATGTCCTAGCATGAAACATGTCCCACTAGTACTTTTCCTGTCAACCAATGAACCCGCATAATCAGCATCAGAAAAACCAACTAAATCAAAATTTTCACAAGAAGGATACCATAGTCCAAATTTGTGTGTGTGTGAAAGATATCTTAAAATTCGTTTAGTGGCTTTCAAATGTGATTCTTTAGGGTTAGATTGAAAACGTGCACACAAACACACAGAAAACATAATATCGAGTCTAGAAGCAGTAAGATAGAAAAGTGAACTGATTATCCCTCGATATTTCTTCTTTCAAATTAATTAAGTTCAACTTTGCATCTCTCAAATCCAACTTTCATTATTAAGAATCATTTCAACAAAATCAGATTCAATTTCAGAAATAAACCATTGTGACAACAAAACGCACACAAACTTTTATCAAATGAAGAGCGAGTGTGTATACCTTCCGTAGGATCACAATTAAAATATCATGATTATCTCAAAAGCAATTTGAAGTTTTCACCAGTAAAGTTTCACCAGTTTCTAAAAATACCTTTTATCATGAGTACTCAATAATCAATCATAGTTTGACCAAACAGATTAAGTTCAAGAAGAAAATGGTCGATCAATTTTCAAGCACAGATTAAAAACAAATCATATAAGATCAAGCAAGTTAGATTCTGTCAACCATCACAATTACTTCGAGTAAGATGATTGGTTAAAAAAAATCAGAATTAACATCATCAATCATAACTGGCTGATTTAATTCAGATTATGATGCAGATTCTTACCGGTTATCTATCGTTTGAAAATAAATACAACTACCTGTTTTACCTGTACGATAATCTTTAGTTGTTTGCCCATAGTGAATCTGTCACCTTTATACTGGGCTAAGGAACGTTGATTTGTCGCCCGTTGTGTATCTGGAATAGCCAGAATCCAGATAACACTAATGTTGTTCCTTAGCCTGCCACCACACCTACACGGTTAAAGATTTATGTGACCTATTTGTTTTTATAGGTCCATGGTTGTTAGTGGCAGAATAATTGTGAATAAACAATCCCTTTGGAACCCAAACTTGTTTTGTCTTTTCATTTTTGTTCCAATAAACATGAAATTTGTTTGAAGAATTTTTAGGAACCCTAACTTTTATAAATTTCGTGTTCTTGTTCCTATGACTACAATTTTCAACATGATGTCCAATTATTTCACATTCAGTAAAGATACCCTTACCTTTTGCACTATTATCAACTTGTGTTTTCCCAAAACCTAGTCCTTTTCTATTATTGGCAAACAATTGATTTCCCAATAACATGTTGAATGATTTTTCTCCTCTTGAAAAGTTATTCAGTGATTTCTCAAGATCTTGGACTTTGGTTTTCAGTGTTGAGTTTTCAGACACAAGCGAGGTGCATCTATTTATAAAATCCTTTTTCCTAGTCTCAATGATCTCTTTTAGATTCAAGTTTTATTTTTCAAGATCCTCGAAGCTATTCTTCAGTTTTGATAATTCTGAATCTAAAGTTTTATAGTATTTACATTCTAGGTTTTGAATTTTTTCAAGTTTAGTTTCTAACCTAAAATTTTCATGAGCAAGTTTTCTTCTATCAGATTTCAGTTTTTCAATTTTAGAATCAAGAGCTTCAACTGTTTTAGTAAGATCGAGGCACAAATAAACAAGGTCTTTATAAGAATAGTTTTTTACCTCATTATATTCCTCTGAGCTTGCTTCTGAATCTGATTTTCCCATAAGACACAAGTTAGCCTCCTCGGAGCTATCACTCGAAGCTTCCTCTCCTTCCTCATCATCCCAAGTCACTGCAAATGCCTTCTTCTTCTTTTTCTTTCCTTTGTTGATTTTGAGAAGTGGACAATTTTGTTTGAAGTGGCCAGGCTTATTGCAGTTATAGCAGGTTAATTCGTTTTCAGAGTTGTCAGAGTCTTTTGACCTATTACCACTTGATTTCTTCTTGCGTGGCTTGAATTTCGACCATCTTCTAAAATTATTGACAGCCATTGCAAGCACTTCAATTGGATCTTCTTCTTCTTCATCGCTCTCTTCTCTGCTCTTTAAGGCAATTGTCTTCTTCTTTGGTTCAGAATTGATGCGTTCCTCCTTGGCTTTTAACTCAAGCTCATACGTTATCAGATTTCCGATCAAATCCTCCATGCTCAGTTTACTTAAATCTTTTGATTCTTGTATTGCCGTGACTTTTGCCTCAAAGTTCATCGGTAAGACTTGTAGAATCTTCCTCACTAGCTCTACCTCAAAGAATACCTTTCCACGCACTCTAGCATTGTACACCAAGGTTGAGAAGCGTCCAAACATATCCTTTATGCTCTCGCCTTTGTCCATCACAAAGTTCTCGTATTCATTGCTGAACAGGGCTAGACGAGACTCTTTGACTTGAGAAGTTCCTTCGTGTGTCACCTCCAAAGTATGCCAAATTTCCTGTGCTGTTTTACAATGAGAAATTGTATTAAATTCAGTTTTATCAAGAGCACAGATCAGAGCATTCATGGCTTTAGCATTAGTAGTTTTTAATTTCTTATCATTAGCATCCCACCTATCCTTTGGTTTAGGGATCTCAGTATCACCAACAGTTATAGTGGGAGTTTTATAGCCAGATTCAATAATATCCCAAACATCGTAATCAATAGAACTAAGATAGATACTCATCCTAACTTTCCAGTAAGCATAATCATTACCATTAAACATTGGTGGCCTAGCAATAGATTGCCCCTCAGAAAAAGCATTATTTGATAGATTCATGACTCTAGAGTTAAAGAAAAAATTACCTCGCTCTGATACCACTTGTAGGATCTAGATTAACCCTAGAGGGGGGGGTGAATAGGGTTATAGCAAATTTTAACGAATTAAACACATAATCAAACTGCAGAGAAGTAAATATGCAGAAAAGTAAATCACACACAAAATTTACCCAGCTTCGGCAACCCCTGCCTACTGATGCATTCCCAGATTTCTATTAGGATTAAACAGTATCCCGCTTACAAACACTCCTACAGACTCGCACACCCTGCTCTGCCTATAGAGCTTTGTAAACTCGCACACCCTGCTCACTGAACTAACCCTAACTAGACAATCTGACACTACCTAAACCCTAGGTGGTGATTTACCCTGACTGGACTTTGAAAATACAAACTGAAAAACAAGATACAGATTTAAAACCTAGGGCAAAATTTAAATCGACAATTTAAAAACACTTTTACCCTAAATAAACTAGGCCTAAAACTAAATCAATTAAACCCGGCCCAAATTTAAAACTAAATTAAAACTTTAAAACCCTATTTAATAAACTAGGCCAGCCCCTTTCTTTAATTAATTATCGGCCCGCTTGTGTTGTCTTCGATCCTTTTCTTTGCCCGATCCCTTGAGAAAAAAATGGCGATTATCAAACTTTAGGGCTTTGGCGATTCTATGATTTCGCTTGCGAATCTGGCTCGATCCTTTTCGATTGTAGCTTGACTGAATTAGGGAATTGCTCTTGTTCGTTTTACTGGCAAATTGAAGCTTCGGCTTCGTCGACTTTTGTAGCTCTGGCTTGCGATTATCTTTGCATTGAGACTGGATTTAGGGCTTTGCCCTGTTATCTTTTTGCTGGCGAATTGTGGCTTCGGCCTATCGATGAATTGCTCTGAATTAGGATTTCGGCTTGTCGTCTCTGGCGATTCTAGTTTGGAGCTACGGCTTCTTCAATCTGGAATTGGTATGTGATTCTCGCTCGATTCTTCTCTGATTATACTTGATTGCTTGAGTCTTATGTCGGTGATGATTGGATTTATTTTCTCTGCTCTTCACCACTCAGT
The DNA here is from genome assembly GCA_030737815.1 of Allium fistulosum. Classification (NCBI taxonomy): domain Eukaryota; kingdom Viridiplantae; phylum Streptophyta; class Magnoliopsida; order Asparagales; family Amaryllidaceae; genus Allium; species Allium fistulosum. The sequence goes on along the minus strand of CM060905.1, from coordinate 589,549,998 downwards.
CGATGATGATTTTGGGTCTCTTTATATATGCGTCTGATTTGATTTCTTGATCCCCACGATGTTTATACTTTCTGTTTTTACACTTTCGTATTTTTGGAAATTCCTTTTGATCCATGGCTTCGATTTTATACGTTCGATCTTTTGATTTTAAAGCAGTCGAACCTTTTACTTTCCTAAATTATAAAACATGACTTTTTCATACATTCGGCTTTGATATTTTTTTTTCAATCTTCTGGTTTTATGCGGCAAATACTTGATTTTGAACTGCGAAAATACTTGTTAGCCACGGTATTGTTTTCTTCAATGACTTCGGCATTGGCTTTGACTTGATTATAAATTAGTGCTCAACTCTGTGTTCATTCCTGACATCGGCTTTGACATAAATTTGTGTTTGCATTTGGCACATCTCGCAGTTTCAATCACTTGAGTACATTGTAGTCTTGATTGCACTTGATAATTGTAATAACCCGCTTTTCCGTACCCCTTGAATAGACACTAATCTCCATCTATTTACTCAAGGTGAACGAAAAACCGAACCATTAGGGTTTTAAAAGAAGAGGTAGAAGAAAAGATAGAAGAAAAGAGAAAGAAGAAACAACAGAACAACATCAGAAAAGAAACAATATCAGAATCTCACATATCGCAGCGGAACAATATACAATAGATAATTACTAGTCTTTTAAAACAAAGAACTATATCAGTTTATACATACATCAATCATCAGAGTCAATATACAACAATGGACAGTTATATAACTTGTCCTCATACAGAATACACAGCGGAATAAATACTATCAGATACAAATACTACGTCTCGCCATCCAGCTCATCTCCAAAGCTCCAGAATATCCAGAATATCCTGATAATATAACTCTAGGCTGCCCGTGTGGAAATTTGTGGGCACCCAGAGTTTAGAAGGGAACAATAAACTCCGAGTCAGTCATGGTGACTGGTGTGAGATTGTAAAACAGTTATTCTTCTTTAAAATAAACAACAGAAGAATTTTTAAAGTCAATTCGCAATGCTTTTGGAAAATGAAACTACCATAAGACCTCCCGCCACACACACAATGCAAACGCAGAATTGGAGGAGATTTCTTCTTATGATAGTCAAACATGCTTACTACGCAAATCATCTTGATATTATTATTAGTGCATAGTGCAGAAAACATTTCGAAAGTATAATATTAATCTTAGCCAGCATAGACATTTCGAACTATGCCTACTATAGCTACCATTTAAACAGTGGGGCGCCACCATAAGTAAATGGCAGGTTCTACAACTAATACCGTACAAGGTTCGTATTTGGGAAATGGATTTCCAACAAATGGTCAGGCTAAGGAACTTCCTTTCCTTCTGCCGAATAGGATCGCCTCTGGCTGGACGTCCCGAGAGACAAACTGCTCTCTGCCAAACAAGGCCGGGTTACCCCTGTAACAGGTAACTCACGAATATGTCATCACCCGGTCCTTTGGGACCTTTATCCGAGCGCTCGATATCCAACATCACACATCATAAAGAAAGTGTATCCACATGAGTAAGTATCTGGGCTCCATACCATGATACCACCCCTTTCCAGAAGGAAATGACATACCCTAAAGGGCGCGACCCTCATAACCTTGCCGCAACATTCCTGTTTCGACCATTTCCGGGGTGTGAGGCTCGACGAAGTCTCGTCCACAAAGCTACGCTTTCTCAAAAAGCCCTGCTTCGGGTCAAACAAAATGATCAACCTATGATCATTAAGATATAAGATCAAACAAATGATCATATCACAAATGATCAAACACTGATCATTTTACAGCAACACTCAGTATGCCACGTTACCAAATTGGGATATATCGCTGATAAATTTCAACTACATAACCTCTGAGCTCGTACGTCTCAGAGAAGGGTGTTAAGCTAAGAGAATAAATTCTCCGCCACCAACAGATATGTATTTGAAAGAAATCGGCTTTATATCTCAAATTGTAACGTCAGACACACAATCCATACAAGTCTGTTCCGGGATCGAACAGAACCGAAGGCACTTCTCACGAAGCCCTTGCACATCCGGATAATTTTCAATCACGTCGGGACTTCCCGTCACTAAGGATGATAAAACCTCTAAACCGGAGATCAGCCGATGTAGAGTAACTCGACGGTAATCCTTCCGTTTTCAAAAATATCCGGTCTTCAACACCGGTCTTCGAATGCAATTCATAACGACGTATCACATATTCGGAATGGGTTATACGACCCCATGGTCCTTTCCCGGTTAACCCGAATAGTGAGCGATTATTCAAAAATAAGTGTGGCATTCAAATTCATCCAATTCACAACAAATACCTATCTAAAGGTAATTATTGATAGTCGGTTATTTAACTATCAATAAAGATGCGCAACATCATCAGATTCCAAATAATTTTCTCAAATTATTTTATCTTCAAAAATATCTTTACTAGATATATTATTTCCACACTTAACCATTTGAAAACAATTTCAAATCAATTTCCACATTTCATTTTATCTTTGAAGATAAAATCTCAAAACAGTTCATTTCATATTGGAAAAGCATTTCCATACTTATTTAAAAATAAGTAATTCACAAATCATTTATTTTCAACATTTGAAAATATTCAACATACTTAAAATCAAAATTAAGTATAGTTTCATTCTTTAAGGAAATCATTTACTATAACAACATTTATTTGAGTCAAAACGAATGTCACGTAAAACATCGTTACGACGACTCAAAATTACTAGTATAGGGATTCGAAATTTAGATAGATATATAAATCCCGATACTACATAAAACATTTCCTTTTGGAAATCATTTACTATAACAACAGTGTTATAGTCCACTATTTCCTTCTACTTCTCGAAAACGTCTATTTCAACAATAAAGCGTTGAAAATCTATGATTTCGATATTCAATACATTTTAAAACATCTTTAAAACAATCACTTCATTTCAAATATCGCTTTCCCGAAACGTATCCATTTTATTTGATAACATATTCACTGTCCAAAATCGTGAATATACTTCAATAATTACATTTCAATCTTTTCTACACGTTTTATTCCAAGAATTATCCACTATCCAAAATCGTGGATAAAATTCCCTTAATAACTTCTATATTACATTCATCAAATTTGATTGATTTCGAATTCATAAAACAACGTTTATAAATTCACCTTTATATTTTCTAACAACTTCGATTTATAAAATTCTCCTTTTATTAACTTCTAAAATTACTTATCAAAATAAGTGATTCCAGATTTATAAACAACGTTTATAAATCACATTTATACTTCATAACAATTTCAACTTATGAAATCATTTCATTTAGCAATTTCTATTTATATCCCAATTAAGTGCAAAAGTCAAATTTATAAGTAAATTCCTTATAAATCTTTTATTCTACAATATCTATTTACTTTATAACTTCACGTTATCAATCTATTAATTTCATTCACTTATGAAATCCATTTATACTTCTTTCTAACACTTATAAAAATTCGTTTTATAAGTCCAATATTTTTGATTTACAAAAATATCAATTTTTATAAATCTTTCTATACAAATCGTTTATAGTTATTCAAAAATCCCAACTTAAACCATTTTATAAATAAATCGACTTTTATTTTCAAAAACGACACTTCGGTTATATTTCACTAAAAATTATAACTTTTATAACTTTAAAATCTTACGTTTATAAATTGAAAAAAAAAATTCCATAAAACGTATATTTTCAAAAATCACTTTAAAAAAAATCCTTTTAAATTAAAAGTCGTTATTTTTAAAGTTCAAAACTGAATCCGATGATGCAACAACACCAATCAGTCCATCACAACAGTCAAATATCATATATCATCATATGATAACAGAATATATCAAAATTTCTGTAAATAATCAATACAGTGAGGAATCCAGTCGGATCCCTCCAACCTGTTTCCCTGCATCCACAGATGTTAGCACAATACCAATTCCGCTCCAGTACGGAATTATCGCGGTATATAGGTTTTATAAAAATCCGCTTACTAACGGCGCAATAGGGTCTCATCCGCTATACGAGGCGGGAATCATCAATCCAATATATACATATGCCAATATGTATATACTGCTATATATAGATATATATCCTATAATATCTAATATCACATCCAATATAGCAATCATATCAATCAATAATAACTGCAAAAATTCCACATTCGATTTGAGTGAGAAGATCTCACCTTGATTTTAAATTCCGATTTCAGCGTTTATTTCAAATAAAATTAAACACGCGTTTAATTTTACCCGAAATTTTCGCTAGCTCCAAATGGCTTCAATTCAGTTTCATCACGTAGTGTTCGAGAAAACGAAGCCAACGCCGCTCGTTTCGTAATTTTCTGATCACGTAGCAAAAAGTTACGTTATTACAAAGTTATACGAATTTAAATTATAATCAATATACAATTTTATTTCATTTTGAAAACCTAGCTTCAATCATCACCGTTCATTTTCAGGAGACCAAATCCAGGCCGTGTACATCTTCTTCCCCGTTCACGTTCGTTTCCAGGTTTCAAAGAAACCCAACACGCCGCCATTTAACCCTAACACACGCGGCCACCCTGTCGACCTTCACCCCGATCAAAGACCACGGTTCAACGCGCCACGACAAGAGCTCCCTTCTCCCTCAGACCGGCCCCACTCGGTCACGCCCCCAGCACGCATGACGAGGCTGAACGGCCACCAAACGCGGCTCTCCTGTGCCTCCATCGTCGCGCCTATGACGATCACAGCCGTATAGATTTAAAGCTTACGCGATGCTCTTCATTTTATTAGTTGACGATTTCAGCTATAAGTGGATGGATTTGGAATGGTTGAGAGGAGAAGTTTGGGACAATTTCGGCCATTGAATGTTATCACTGGCGGCTGGCTTAGAGAATTAGGGTTTTTGATAATAAAGTGAAGAAGATGGTGCTTTTATAGAAAATCACAAAAAAATCACTATTCATTTCGATTTTTCAAACTCCGATTTACGCGCGGTCACTATCGTTTCTAGGGTTTACCCCGCGTTCCGAACACAATGGAACATGTTTCGGAAGCTAATTGAGACATCTGTGCGAGATACGGAGAAAACGATCTATTTAAATTAAACCGATTTAAATCGATTTCGAGGCGTTTTAAATTGTACCGGACAAACGGTAAATCCAAAAATTACGAAATTTGAAACCATGCAATAATTTCACATTACGGATCCGATGAAACTGGTTTCGTCGAAATCCGAGACTTTTTGAAAAATGACTATTTTAACTCGACGATTTAAAATTAAAACGATATCGATGCGTTTCGAGTTGCCACGGTCAAACGACAACTCCGATGGATACGAAAATTGAAATCCGACAATAACTAACTATTACGGATCCAATGGAACTGGTTTCGTTCAATTCTGAGACTGTTCGAAAATTGGCTATTTTTACAGTCGATAATTAAATATTAAAATATTCAATTTTCACAATTTAACTCCAAATTCGATTCTGAAAGTTCTAAAATATTTCTATAACTCCAGTATGATCGAATAAAATCTTAGAAATCATTTTCAATCATATTTAATCCAGATTTCAATTATCTCTGGAATTTCCCTATTTAACTTATCGATTTAATTGACCAAATTAAATCCAATATTCGAAAAATAAATCATTCGACTTCTAAATTCCATTTATTAATATTAAAAATCAATTAAATATTCGAATTTTAATTATCAAAAATTCTGGGTCGTTACAGACTTCCCCCCTTAAAAGAATTTCGTCCTCGAAATTACAAGGTAAGAAAAATAGTCCTTAACTCGTCTATCATTTTTCACAATCTAATAGTTTTATCAACTTTTTAAAACAAATCTTTCTACTAAAGATTCTTTATCATTCAACTCATTTCCAACTTCAATTATAAGTTTCAAACAACATTGTTTAACTTCTCAATTCAAATTCGAGTTTAAATTCAAATTTTAAACTTTCATAATTTCTCAAAAAATTTCTAACACCCAAAATTTTCGAAATATTTCGCCAGCGTCTCCTTTGCGCGGCTAATACGGCACGACTACAAAACGTCCCTACGGACTCTCAGATTTCAAAAAGAAAAAGAAAAAGCCAAGCGGCTAGACAAGAAAGTCATCAAATCTCATATAGAAATTAAAATACATACCTTTAGTCGAGCAATTCAAATTATCTTTGAAATCAAAATTTCCAATTCCTTTATAACCTGTATATCCTACTAGCCATAATATCTAGTTGCATATATTCAAACCATTTTGCACATTTTATTACAAAATTTCAATACTTACTTCTTATATCATTTTTACTTCACTATTGAAGTTATATATCTATTTCATTCAATTTTACATTTCACATTCATTTGAATTTAATTCACAATTCCAATCTAATTTGGATTCCGTTCGACTTCTGAATATTGAATTTTTATCAATTAACTTTAGTTTACTTCAAACCAATCTCAAACTTCATTTTATTTCACACAATTCAAATTCGTTTTCAATATTCAGTTTTATCTCCAGTTTTATTCTTTTGTTCAATCATCAAATTTTACTTAAGAATTTCACACTTCATTTCTTAAGTTCAATGTAAATACTCCATATACACATTATATTTATTTTCAATTCACTATTATGGTTTATAACCACTCATATTAAACTGGATTTTAAATTCCATGTGAATTTTTAATTCATCTCAAACCATATTAATTTGTCATTTCTTCAATTAGTTTCCATTACTAATTTTATTTCAATACTTTACTTTACAAATTTGAAATGAATTTTTCAACATTCAATTTACTTTCATTAAATTGATTCACTTATACTTGCTTTAATTTTAACTTCATTCTTTAAGTTAAATTTATTCAATCTAATTCACAACAAATTGTATAAGTTATCAACTCATTTATTATTCTCATAAATATTTTTATATAGCATTCCAGAGTCTTAATAACATTTTCAAAACCATTTTTTGAAAACAATTCAATTTATCCTTTGAATTTTCTAAAACAAAATCCAAATTTTTCAAACAACTTCCTTTTAAAACAATTTGGCAGCAATTTCTCTTTTGGAAACCCGAAAATGAACACCGGTGATGTCGCGATCATCATCGGAATTATTTTCCAGCGACCTAAAAGAGTTTAGAGCTTTCATCTCTCTAAAATACTTTCCAAAACCTTCGAAATCCATTTTCAAATCAAAAATGATTTAAACTTCCAAATCTCCAAAATTTTCAAATTCTTTTCAAAACCTTTCCAAATACTTCTCTGGAATTCCATTTTAAATTACAAATCACATTTATAATTTGCATTCTTAAATTTCATTTGTATATGGATTTATTTCTTAACTTTGGAGTTACGATTTCAGTTTCTTATTCAGTTTCAATAGTAATGATAACATCTCAATATTATCACTTTCCTAACAAACAAGCATCCATTTACTGTAATAATTTACAGAAAATTATTTCTTTTCTATACAAAAATAGTTTTGGGCAAAATTATTTCATTCACCCTATTTTAAAACAATACTGTGCTGAACTGTTCTATTCAAGTGTTTAGAGATCCCTATCGATAAAGTTGTACGGACAATACCGACCAGAATCCATATACCACTCAACAAACCAATCATCACAATATAAAACAATTTTATATTCACTAACAAATACGCACTCGTATCTATTATTACACTCAAACTCATTCTAGAGTACTACTGACTCTATCTCTAATGAGTAACACCCAACAGAGCAGGGTTGTCGCTTAACCATATGCTCTGATACCAAATGTAATAACCCGCTTTTCCGTACCCCTTGAATAGACACTAATCTCCATCTATTTACTCAAGGTGAACGAAAAACCGAACCATTAGGGTTTTAAAAGAAGAGGTAGAAGAAAAGATAGAAGAAAAGAGAAAGAAGAAACAACAGAACAACAGAACAACATCAGAACAGAAACAATATCAGAATCTCACATATCGCAGCGGAACAATATACAATAGATAATTACTAGTCTTTTAAAACAAAGAACTATATCAGTTTATACATACATCAATCATCAGAGTCAATATACAACAATGGAAAGTTATATAACTTGTCCTCATACAGAATACACAGCGGAATAAATACTATCAGATACAAATACTACGTCTCGCCATCCAGCTCATCTCCAAAGCTCCAGAATATCCAGAATATCCTGATAATATAACTCTAGGCTGCCCGTGTGGAAATTTGTGGGCACCCAGAGTTTAGAAGGGAACAATAAACTCCGAGTCAGTCATGGTGACTGGTGTGAGATTGTAAAACAGTTATTCTTCTTTAAAATAAACAACAGAAGAATTTTTAAAGTCAATTCGCAATGCTTTTGGAAAATGAAACTACCATAAGACCTCCCGCCACACACACAATGCAAACGCAGAATTGGAGGAGATTTCTTCTTATGATAGTCAAACATGCTTACTACGCAAATCATCTTGATATTATTATTAATGCATAGTGCAGAAAACATTTCGAAAGTATAATATTAATCTTAGCCAGCATAGACATTTCGAACTATGCCTACTATAGCTACCATTTAAACAGTGGGGCGCCACCATAAGTAAATGGCAGGTTCTACAACTAATACCGTACAAGGTTCGTATTTGGGAAATGGATTTCCAACAAATGGTCAGGCTAAGGAACTTCCTTTCCTTCTGCCGAATAGGATCGCCTCTGGCTGGACGTCCCGAGAGACAAACTGCTCTCTGCCAAACAAGGCCGGGTTACCCCTGTAACAGGTAACTCACGAATATGTCATCACCCGGTCCTTTGGGACCTTTATCCGAGCGCTCGATATCCAACATCACACATCATAAAGAAAGTGTATCCACATGAGTAAGTATCTGGGCTCCATACCATGATACCACCCCTTTCCAGAAGGAAATGACATACCCTAAAGGGCGCGACCCTCATAACCTTGCCGCAACATTCCTGTTTCGACCATTTCCGGGGTGTGAGGCTCGACGAAGTCTCGTCCACAAAGCTACGCTTTCTCAAAAAGCCCTGCTTCGGGTCAAACAAAATGATCAACCTATGATCATTAAGATATAAGATCAAACAAATGATCATATCACAAATGATCAAACACTGATCATTTTACAGCAACACTCAGTATGCCACGTTACCAAATTGGGATATATCGCTGATAAATTTCAACTACATAACCTCTGAGCTCGTACGTCTCAGAGAAGGGTGTTAAGCTAAGAGAATAAATTCTCCGCCACCAACAGATATGTATTTGAAAGAAATCGGCTTTATATCTCAAATTGTAACGTCAGACACACAATCCATACAAGTCTGTTCCGGGATCGAACAGAACCGAAGGCACTTCTCACGAAGCCCTTGCACATCCGGATAATTTTCAATCACGTCGGGACTTCCCGTCACTAAGGATGATAAAACCTCTAAACCGGAGATCAGCCGATGTAGAGTAACTCGACGGTAATCCTTCCGTTTTCAAAAATATCCGGTCTTCAACACCGGTCTTCGAATGCAATTCATAACGACGTATCACATATTCGGAATGGGTTATACGACCCCATGGTCCTTTCCCGGTTAACCCGAATAGTGAGCGATTATTCAAAAATAAGTGTGGCATTCAAATTCATCCAATTCACAACAAATACCTATCTAAAGGTAATTATTGATAGTCGGTTATTTAACTATCAATAAAGATGCGCAACATCATCAGATTCCAAATAATTTTCTCAAATTATTTTATCTTCAAAAATATCTTTACTAGATATATTATTTCCACACTTAACCATTTGAAAACAATTTCAAATCAATTTCCACATTTCATTTTATCTTTGAAGATAAAATCTCAAAACAGTTCATTTCATATTGGAAAAGCATTTCCATACTTATTTAAAAATAAGTAATTCACAAATCATTTATTTTCAACATTTGAAAATATTCAACATACTTAAAATCAAAATTAAGTATAGTTTCATTCTTTAAGGAAATCATTTACTATAACAACATTTATTTGAGTCAAAACGAATGTCACGTAAAACATCGTTACGACGACTCAAAATTACTAGTATAGGGATTCGAAATTTAGATAGATATATAAATCCCGATACTACATAAAACATTTCCTTTTGGAAATCATTTACTATAACAACAGTGTTATAGTCCACTATTTCCTTCTACTTCTCGAAAACGTCTATTTCAACAATAAAGCGTTGAAAATCTATGATTTCGATATTCAATACATTTTAAAACATCTTTAAAACAATCACTTCATTTCAAATATCGCTTTCCCGAAACGTATCCATTTTATTTGATAACATATTCACTGTCCAAAATCGTGAATATACTTCAATAATTACATTTCAATCTTTTCTACACGTTTTATTCCAAGAATTATCCACTATCCAAAATCGTGGATAAAATTCCCTTAATAACTTCTATATTACATTCATCAAATTTGATTGATTTCGAATTCATAAAACAACGTTTATAAATTCACCTTTATATTTTCTAACAACTTCGATTTATAAAATTCTCCTTTTATTAACTTCTAAAATTACTTATCAAAATAAGTGATTCCAGATTTATAAACAACGTTTATAAATCACATTTATACTTCATAACAATTTCAACTTATGAAATCATTTCATTTAGCAATTTCTATTTATATCCCAATTAAGTGCAAAAGTCAAATTTATAAGTAAATTCCTTATAAATCTTTTATTCTACAATATCTATTTACTTTATAACTTCACGTTATCAATCTATTAATTTCATTCACTTATGAAATCCATTTATACTTCTTTCTAACACTTATAAAAATTCGTTTTATAAGTCCAATATTTTTGATTTACAAAAATATCAATTTTTATAAATCTTTCTATACAAATCGTTTATAGTTATTCAAAAATCCCAACTTAAACCATTTTATAAATAAATCGACTTTTATTTTCAAAAACGACACTTCGGTTATATTTCACTAAAAATTATAACTTTTATAACTTTAAAATCTTACGTTTATAAATTGAAAAAAAAAATTCCATAAAACGTATATTTTCAAAAATCACTTTAAAAAAAATCCTTTTAAATTAAAAGTCGTTATTTTTAAAGTTCAAAACTGAATCCGATGATGCAACAACACCAATCAGTCCATCACAACAGTCAAATATCATATATCATCATATGATAACAGAATATATCAAAATTTCTGTAAATAATCAATACAGTGAGGAATCCAGTCGGATCCCTCCAACCTGTTTCCCTGCATCCACAGATGTTAGCACAATACCAATTCCGCTCCAGTACGGAATTATCGCGGTATATAGGTTTTATAAAAATCCGCTTACTAACGGCGCAATAGGGTCTCATCCGCTATACGAGGCGGGAATCATCAATCCAATATATACATATGCCAATATGTATATACTGCTATATATAGATATATATCCTATAATATCTAATATCACATCCAATATAGCAATCATATCAATCAATAATAACTGCAAAAATTCCACATTCGATTTGAGTGAGAAGATCTCACCTTGATTTTAAATTCCGATTTCAGCGTTTATTTCAAATAAAATTAAACACGCGTTTAATTTTACCCGAAATTTTCGCTAGCTCCAAATGGCTTCAATTCAGTTTCATCACGTAGTGTTCGAGAAAACGAAGCCAACGCCGCTCGTTTCGTAATTTTCTGATCACGTAGCAAAAAGTTACGTTATTACAAAGTTATACGAATTTAAATTATAATCAATATACAATTTTATTTCATTTTGAAAACCTAGCTTCAATCATCACCGTTCATTTTCAGGAGACCAAATCCAGGCCGTGTACATCTTCTTCCCCGTTCACGTTCGTTTCCAGGTTTCAAAGAAACCCAACACGCCGCCATTTAACCCTAACACACGCGGCCACCCTGTCGACCTTCACCCCGATCAAAGACCACGGTTCAACGCGCCACGACAAGAGCTCCCTTCTCCCTCAGACCGGCCCCACTCGGTCACGCCCCCAGCACGCATGACGAGGCTGAACGGCCACCAAACGCGGCTCTCCTGTGCCTCCATCGTCGCGCCTATGACGATCACAGCCGTATAGATTTAAAGCTTACGCGATGCTCTTCATTTTATTAGTTGACGATTTCAGCTATAAGTGGATGGATTTGGAATGGTTGAGAGGAGAAGTTTGGGACAATTTCGGCCATTGAATGTTATCACTGGCGGCTGGCTTAGAGAATTAGGGTTTTTGATAATAAAGTGAAGAAGATGGTGCTTTTATAGAAAATCACAAAAAGATCACTATTCATTTCGATTTTTCAAACTCCGATTTACGCGCGGTCACTATCGTTTCTAGGGTTTACCCCGCGTTCCGGACACAATGGAACATGTTTCGAAAGCTAATTCAGACATCTGTGCGAGATACGGAGAAAACGATCTATTTAAATTAAACCGATTTAAATCGATTTCGAGGCGTTTTAAATTGTACCGGACAAACGGTAAATCCAAAAATTACGAAATTTGAAACCATGCAATAATTTCACATTATGGATCCGATGAAACTGGTTTCGTCGAAATCCGAGACTTTTTGAAAAATGACTATTTTAACTCGACGATTTAAAATTAAAACGATATCGATGCGTTTCGAGTTGCCACGGTCAAACGACAACTCCGATGGATACGAAAATTGAAATCCGACAATAACTAACTATTACGGATCCAATGGAACTGGTTTCGTTCAATTCTGAGACTGTTCGAAAATTGGCTATTTTTACAGTCGATAATTAAATATTAAAATATTCAATTTTCACAATTTAACTCCAAATTCGATTCTGAAAGTTCTAAAATATTTCTATAACTCCAGTATGATCGAATAAAATCTTAGAAATCATTTTCAATCATATTTAATCCAGATTTCAATTATCTCTGGAATTTCCCTATTTAACTTATCGATTTAATTGACCAAATTAAATCCAATATTCGAAAAATAAATCATTCGACTTCTAAATTCCATTTATTAATATTAAAAATCAATTAAATATTCAAATTTTAATTATCAAAAATTCTGGGTCGTTACAATAATGATGTTGTGATTGACTTCGGCCATTTGTTATGTAGATAAGTCTGTTGAGCCTTGTTGCAGTTTTCTGTATACATTGTTTAGACTCCATATTAACTGTTAGCTTGATTCTTGTTTTCTTTATAACTCAATACATTTTGTTGACTGTTTATTCTTTTATAGTTGCATGTGTTCACTTGATCACTTCCAGTTGTACTGCTATTTGAATTGTAGTGCTTCATGTTGCATGTGTTCTCTTGAGTCTGCACTTGAATATTGTCTTGTGCTGCTTGTTTGTCACTTGAACCTGTTCATGTTAGCACTGGATTCACTTGTGTACTTTTGACCATTTGCCTGTAGACTTTACTGTGTACACTTTGTTGATCTTGTACATGTTCATAAGTCTGGTCTTTGATCTTGAGTCACTTGAACCTGACTTTGACATAACAACTTGTTGCCTTCATTGTAGTCTGGTTCATTACTGGTTCATTTGGACTTGAAAACACTTCATATGTGTGCATGCTTGCTATAGTAACTTGTACCTGACGTTGAGTTGTCTAACCTGTAGTTGTTAATTATACAGGTACACAGGAGACAAGACAAATACTGGAGCTGGACAATGCAGATGCAGAAGACTGAGTGTATAAGGACAGAAATGTAAATGTGAAAATGTATGAGTGAGAGTGAACTGTAAATATGAAATCAGTGTACGAACTGAAAACATTGTACTGAATAAAATATTATATTGAATAAAAATACTGTTTGAATTTGTTAAATTCTGTGCAATAGCATTATTATTCAATATTTATATTTATTCCTGTATGTGTAAAATAACATCTGTAAATGTGTAAAATAAAATCTGCAAACACATCTATAATTCGATATATATATTTTGTTATCATCAAACACTAAACACACATCAAACAACCCCCACACCAGTCCCATTTGGTCTTCTAATATCTGAGTCATATACTTAGGGTTAACTACCCTATTCAATTTTCCTTGAAAACATTTCTTTCAAATTGATTTAACACTATAAAATCATACTTAAACAAGGAAAATATACTATTTGCTTTACTCATTATACCTATGTCATGATATATGCTTTTTACATAAAACAATGTCGATGAAAACTTAAAATCTATAGGGTTATATATCCCTTTGAAATATGATAAATACTTTAACCTTGAAAACATTTGGCTGAAAGGCCAAAACCTTCCTTTCGAATGTGTTGGAAATAGACCTTTCACAATCATTACTTCAAATCTTAGAAATCCTCTTTCGAAGCCATTAATCATATCTTTCAAAACACTTAAAACAAACCTTTTCAAAATACTTAAAACATACCTTTCGAAACACTTAAAACATACCTTTCGAAGGTTGGGTTCAAGTAAGAAGTTATGGAAGCATAGCTTTGAAACCAATTAAAAGTATTACTTTCGAAACCACATTTTTGAAAACAAAACAGAATACATAGCCCTTAAGGAGATTTACGCAAAAGCTATACCTTTGAAACACTTAGGGTGACGATGACATACTTCCACATGTATATTTGTGGGTTTAAACAAGCGGCTTCAACCATGTCGAAAGGTATGGGAGCGGCTCCCACCCTTTCGCATGTATAAGTTAAAAGAATAGAAACTTCAATGGTTCCAGAAGGGTATCGATTCAAAACCCTGCCCTCTATACTCACTGATTTAATGAGTTATAAAAGTGGCTTCTTACTAAGGTGAAGGGTATAAATGCGACAGTTAGGGTATCAAAGGGTTTCAAAAGCAACAACTCTTTCGCAAGCATACTTTAAGAACAAGGATGTGTCAATGGGTTCGAAAGCAAATAAAAGCGGCTTCAACCTTTTTGCAAGCATGCCTTCGACTCCATCATTAGCTTCCACTTTTCTCCAATACACTACGTACCAAATGCTTGATACCATGTGCATTGGTTTCGAATAGGTGCGAAAGGTTTGCTGAGTATGGTGATGGAAGCGAGCAAATGAAAGTGGCGAAGTTGTAATTCGTAATAAAACTGATATTATGCCTTTTAAAGTAATTCCCTTTCACCTAACTTACATAATTTGCCAAAATATGATTGCTTGCCAATACTTCACCAAATATCTTTCTAAAATTTTTCCGAACTCAGCACTGAACAATTGAAAACATTTTAGCAAATAACTCATTCTTCTTCTTAAAACATTTAAGCCCTTCAACTTATATAATTTATTAACCATAATTAAGCATTTAGGAAAAATCCCCAAAAATCAAAATAATTCACATTAATTATGTTTTCTAACATATATAAATTTCAGACCCGAATGCATTATTTAATTGCCTTAAATAATTTAAACCCAAAATTAACTATTTTCTCTCATAGAAAATTTATAATAAATCCATATTCACTTGGAAAATTATGCAACTTGAAACCCACTTCTAAAGTAATAATTTTGAACATATATCAAAAACGCAACCCATTTGGATGTCATATGATAGATTTTCTAATCTAAACATGTTATAAAATTCTTATTAAATCTCCATAAATCATTAACTTAAAACATATAATCATTTAATCACTGTAACATGGCATATACTTGCAAAAGAAAACAGGTTTACCTTTAAACCGAAATCATTCCTCAAAATAGAGATGTAAACAAATTAGTCACATTGGCTTTGTGTTAAGAAGGCTGAGATTTGCCTTTAGATTGATTTGCTTAAGCTTTCTACTTGAATCCTAGCCTTTCTTCTCCTTGAATCCTCTTAATGGTGGCCGACCGAGTTCTTTAGGTGTAACGACCCATAAATTTTAGTGGTTTTATTTATTTAATTTATTGAATTTTTTGAAATTTTAAACAATAAAATTTTGAAATAATAATTTATTATTTGGAATACGTCTGTTTAAACATAGCAGATGGTAAATTTTCATCAGATAATATTGAAGTTATTTTCTTGTGTAATTTTATTTCAATTTATACGAGTTAATATTTGGTGATAATAAAATATTTTCCAAACCTGAATATTTTTCTATAGAGAATTTGTAAATCATCTTCTGAGTGAGACGTCATATTTCGTTTCTTCAAATTTGGACTTATATTGCTCCGTTCATCGTATTTCTGACATTTTTACAGCATTTTCGGTACCGATATCGATTTTTACCGAAAATTCGTACCACGGATATCTGTATACCGTTTTGATCATCTCATCGTGTTGATCTCCGCAGTATATTCATTCCTGAAATTCGGAGTCCGATACATGACGAAATCGGTGAAACGATCTGTCGTAGCGGTCCCGTGTTTCGAGCTTTTCACTTTCTTAAACCTATTCATATATCCACCTGACCCACCTGCCTTTAAAATTCCCAGATATTAATGTCGAACTTTTGCCATTCCATCGATTCGTACTTTGCTTTTGGTAAATTGTTCTAGTTGAGAATATTGTACAATATATTAAATTATATTTGTATTAGTCTATAGCTTGGTCCTTCATCATTTCCTTGCATGCAAAGACTTCTCCTCTCCCCATACTCCATCTTCCCATTACTGCTCATATTTGCAACCCAATCTCGGGCTCGTCTCGACCATCTTCA
The DNA here is from genome assembly GCA_030737815.1 of Allium fistulosum. Classification (NCBI taxonomy): domain Eukaryota; kingdom Viridiplantae; phylum Streptophyta; class Magnoliopsida; order Asparagales; family Amaryllidaceae; genus Allium; species Allium fistulosum. The sequence continues at coordinate 589,533,354 of CM060905.1, read as the reverse complement.
TGTGCCGCCGTGCATTGTTCAACCTCCTGAAGCCCGCCTTGTCAACTGAGACAACAACCATCCTTCCCATTCATGGGACAGTTCCCATCACCGCCTCCGACCTATCAGATCCATACCCACCCATCAACCCTCTCCCCTAACAGTTGCAGTCCGCCCCCAACTCCTCAAGCTAACACTCCACCTGATACGCTGCACCAGTGATCGGCATGCCTGAGCCACCATCCACCCACCCAAACCGAAGCTTCTCTCAAAATCGTGCTACACCACGCAGCCAACCTTCTGATACTGACCCGCTCGGTCCATCGGCCTCCCCTCCCTCCGTTCATCTCCATTCGTAGCCCAACTCCAAGCCTTCCTCTTTTCTTTGGTATAGGTATCTATATATATGGTGCTATGTATGCGGTTGTTATAAAATTTCTTTTACTGTATATATATATATATCTATTTTTTTATTTTATTTTTATTTTTTATTTTTTTTTGTATGGTACAAATCGGTTTGATATATATATATAAGTGTGTTATATATAATATTTTACATACGTATGATCTAGTAAACTGCCACCTTAAAGTATGGGAAATGCGATCTATATATATATATATATATGTATGTATAAGGTTGAATATATATTATATATATTGTAAAGTTGTTGCTAGGTACATAAGTATATAAGCCATATTTTTACCTGTATATAGGTTTGTGTGTTTATAATATAGCTTATTGATATATATATTCATCTGAGTATTAGTTTGTAGTTTTAGGGGATGAAGTGAATATATAATACGTGTGTTGCCAATGTATACAGCCTGGCATATAGCTTTAAATCTATGTGTACTTGCGTATGTTTGGACCTTGTCTAAACACGTTTATAACATGTTTATTTATCGAAATTGAGGATTATATTTTGAAACAGATTCTTGTAATGTATTATGTTTATATATATATTAGTTGAATATATATAGGTATGTATTTACAGAATCTATTGTGTTATAAAAAGGAGGCATATTTGTCTATCGAATGTATAGGTGTACAGTTTTATATTAACACGTCTTTACGTGTATGTGTTTTATAAATTTTATAAAGCTTAGCAAGTTTGGTTTTATTATAACGTATAGATATTTTGATATGCGTATTTGTCCAACTGGTTGTTTATATATATACATAATATATAAATTGCCGAAGCTTTCAATTGGGTCCTAAAGTGTATATATATGTATATAAATATATATAGGTTTGGTTGCAAACATATATAAAGATTTTATTTTATATGTGCTTAAATTTAATATTGATTTGAAATTTATGTATATAAATTTAATTTAAAATATATGTTTTAAATTGATTTTTAGAAAAATATATATAACATGTATTTTGTTCAGTTTATATCCAGCTGATTTAATTTGTTTCATCGATCCCTATTATCAGCTTTGTTCGACGAATTCATGTCCATCTTTCTTTGCTTTGGAATTCGTGCTCGGGTTCGTAACCCATTTCATTGTCAAATCTCTCTAGCCTCGGAAGGTGAGCAATCACTCACGATTAACGTTCTTATATTTATTAAATTTGATTTCAATTGAAACGACAATTGAAATATGCTGCTGCTAGTTATTTACAATGCTATATATATGCCATTATCTGTATTTGTTCACCTGTGACATCTGACACCATTACCTGTTATTTATCACTGATGATATATGCTTGTTACTGTTGTTATATTATTATCATATCTGTTATCACTCTGCAAGTTCCTTGTTAGTATAGAATTCACTATGGGTTGAAATGATACATACCCGAATGATCTGTAGAATAGGAGAAAATCATTATGGGTGAAATGATAAACCCAAGCGATTTTCAATGACATTGAATTGGGATTGCGGGTTGAAATGATATATACCCGTATATATATTTTACTTACGGATTGAAATGATAAATATCCGTATCACTTATCCATAGGATAGAAAATTATATACAGACACCGTTGGTCTATATATAAATGTTTTGAAAAGAAATATATGGTTTTGATAAATATTGATTCTAAATATTTATTAAAGTTGATTTAATAAAGTTGATATATAATATGTTTAAGTATTTATTTAAAATTTATATTTTCGAATATAGAGTTTGTAATGATTCAAGTTGTAAAGATAAATTTGAAATTGTTTTAAATTATATTTATTTAAGAATTATACTTAAATAAGTTTGATTTGAAATTTATTGAATTTGTAATTTTAAAGAAGTGTTTTACAACTTGAAATTTGATTAAAGATGACTTAAATGGATATTTCAAACTTATATAAATTTAAATGGGATATTTTGTAAATTGAAATGGTATTCAAATGATATTGAAATAATTAAGTGAATATTTCAAAACTAAATAATAGAAAAGTAAATTTATATATATAAGATTATCGAATATAGTTTTGAAATGTGGAATATTTGAAGCTTTGAAATATATTGAAATTGAAATGGTTTATTTGTGGTTCAAATCAGTATTTGAAATCGTTATAACTTGAAAATGTTTAATTGAATTGGAATTGAAATTGATGATTTAGATTTGACTAAATTTGAATTTGGAATTCGAATTGATTTGAATCGATTTGTGAAAGTCGATGAAACTATTTTATTTTATAAAGTAATTTTAAGTTATATTTAAAACTATGGATATTTTACTTTATAAATTATTTAATATAAACTATTTTAGTATAAATCATTTTTAATATAAATTATTTTATTATAAACTATTGTAACTTATAACTATTTATATAAACTATTTTATTTATAAACTATTTTATTATATATACTAATTTTAATATCTAAACTGTTTAAGAGAAAAGTGTTATGATTTCCAAAATTCTATAATTTTAAAAGTGTTATGATTTCCAAAATGCAATAATTTCAAAGTGTTATGATTTCCAAAATGCTATGATTTCAAAGCTGTGATTTCCAAAGTGTTTTGATTTTTAAAGACTATGATTTCGATAGCGTTATAACTTTGGAAAGTGATGTGATTTTTTTGGAAGTGGATATATTTGAAATGGAAATGATATCGTATTGATTTGGGTTTTGAAATGAAAATGATATTTTGGTTTTGAAGTATAAACTATTTTGAAATGACCGCGGTGTTATAATAACGTTTGGTTGTTAAAGAGACCGGGATCGGATATGGGCATACTCCCTATCGATACCGAAAACCACTTTGACAACCGTGTACGCCGTGGAGATTCCAGAATGAAGTAGGATGGTGGCGACGATTCCTCTTGAGGTGTATACGTGGACCCGACTCCCGTGAGTTGGCATAAGGTGGCTAAAACAGGAGTGATTGACGGGCCAATGAGGTAGCACCTCTGATCGGACGCATTTCTTGGATACCATTCTATTACTTTGTGATTGATTTGGTGGCCACCCTTTGATTTTTGATTTGGGAGTGTGTTCCGAGGTGGGCGGTAGTGGCTGCTTTGCGTTTCCACCAGCCCGGTTGCATAATTGGTATATCTACCCTGGCATTGCCTAGTTGTGCCATGTCAACTACCATATCGAGCTTTACTACGAGTTTGGATTTGTGCCGTAGCCTGTGGAGTATTAAGGGTAGCCCCCGATCTGGGAGTATGCTAATACTGGATAGACTACTGGGACTATTACATGTTAAGGGGAATATTGGGTCACTCCTTAATGCTATTTAAAAGTAAGTTTATTTTATATTTGACATTATTATAATAGCGTATATTACTACATAGTAGATAGTTTAACGGATCCTTATAGGATGGTTATCCTAAACATCCTTTGAGTTACTTGTATTTTAGTTGATATTTCACTTGAGTTAGATTTATTGATATAAGAATGTTAATCCTGACTCGAGTGTTTTGTGTTTTGCTTTACGCTCGGGTCAGACTGAGTGATACCGCATTTGAGACTCACCTTTGGAGTTGGAGCTTCGCTTGGAGATCCAGCTATCTATCCAGCTTTCAGTTATTCAGCTGATTCCAATGATGTATTCTGATCTTGTATTTGACTATTGTATTGAGATATCTATGTATTCGAGACTTCTGTTGTATCTTGTTTAACTCTGTTATATATATATAGTAGCTTCATGAACTACTATTCTTTTGTTTCCGCTGCATTATTGTTATATTACTCTATGTCTGTGATCTGTGATTATTTTATTTATTGTATATGCTGAGTTTTGCCAAATTTAAATTAACATTATGATATTTTGAGCAATTCAAATCCGACATGTGTGGATTTATTGTCGATTTGAATGGTCCAAAATAGTGGGTCGTTACATGTGGTATCAAAGTTTTGGCTCTAGGCAAAACTTAGCATAAATGGTAAATTTATTTACAGAATCACTTTCGTCTGAGCTTGAATCTCTTCCTTTTTGACTCGACTTCTTTTGAATTTTTGGAACATTCCCTGCGGTTCCAAACCCATTCTTGTCTCTCCCTATTCGTCTTCTTTTGATTCTAGAGTATCCCATGACTCCACTTCGAATGATCTCTATAATAAATTGGTGGTCTCGCCAACCTTTGAATAATCTGTAAAGGGGTGAAACTCCTTTACAATCGATAGTGATTCTCCGGAGATTTCTGTATCCTCGGTTTACGATGCTATCTATCTCTTGTTATCCCGAATTCTATCTCTGGCAATCGAATGGCGATTCGCTCAAGAATTCTACCTCCATCTTATTTTGAAAGTCACGGTTGACCCAGTTATGGTTGTCCGTGATTTATATAAGTCTATCCATCTTTCTACTTTGTAATTTGATCATCTCATCTCCCTTTCAAACTTATCTCCTTTGCTAGAATTCTCTTTTATTTGGGTTCCTCTTATTTGAATCTCTATCCTTTGCTTTGAATTCCATTCGGGGATCATCGTGTGAGGGAGTGTATTTGAAATTTATATTAAAATATTTATATGTTGTGTTGTTTGAGTTTTTGATGTTGATTTGGGTTTTCGATCGATTCGTTTGATCAACGTTATCGATAGGAATTCCAAAAATCTTGAACAGAGCAAACTGACACGATATTATTTTCAAATTTGGTAAATGGAATAAATTTTATATTATACATATATAGGAAAACTTTTCTGAAAGTAAATTGTTAAATAAATTGGTTGTTGAAATGATAATGTTTGATTATCATTTATTGTTCTTTAAATGAATTTATAAACATGGTTTATAAATTGATTTGGAATTGAAATGAATTTAAATCAGGAATTTTGGGAATTTAATTTCCGGTGATTTCAACTTTGGTTTTAAAGGTTTAAAACGTATATTGCCTAAAGTATTTTCGAACAGAAATCGTTTCCAAAGAATTTTAAAAGTTTAAAGTAGTACTCTCCTCTTTTGTTGCTAAAAAATAATTTCGGTGATGACTGCAGCATCATCGACATTCATTTTCGAGTTTCGAAGTGGAGAGACCATTCTGTAGCTTTGCTACATTTTTCATTTGGAAAATTTATTTGATTTGAATTTCCGAAGTATGACTTGATTTATAATATATATATATATATATTGGTATATGATCATAGATTTGATTTGATATATATATATATATATATGTGTATATATATATAGTATATATATTTATCTCTAAATGGTTTGAATTGAAACCGGAAATTTATTCTTAAATTTTGATAAGATGATTTCAATTATAAAATAAAGCCAAAATTTTGAATACAAACTTGAAATAAGTTGAATGAGAAAAATTTTACTTGTATAATACTCAATTACATTTCAATATAACTTACCTAAATTATTCAAAAGTTAAAAATATAATTGGATAATATACAATATAAAATGAATTTATAAGGGAAGATTTGAGTGTTATTATAAATGTTATACACTTAAATTTTACTATAAGGATGTTAATGGAGATAAATAGAGTAATAAGTTAATTGAATAATAGATGAGACAAATAATTTGTTTTGAAGGAAGTAATAAATTGAAATAAGATCAACTTATGGAAATACATTGAATTTAAAATCAATTATTGAATATAAATTAATTTAAATTGAAATTTATATGGTTTACATTAATTTATATGGTTTAAATTAATTTATGTGGTTTAAATATATGTAATAAGATATATTAAGTGGAATAAACTTAAAAATAATTTGGAATAAAAGAATTAATTTTGTTGAATAAACTATGAGTATAATAAATGATTATACAAATTGATGATCTAGAAATTGTTAATTTAGGATGACTAGATAATAAGATAATGAATTTAGAAATAGATAGATTGATTTAACTTAAGTGAAATCAAATGGATTAAACCAAATGTTGAATATTAATTAGTTTAATTTGAAATTTATAAGGTTAATTTAATTGTTTAATTTGTATTTCAATCTAATTTCTTTCTGGTTGTTTCTATTCTCCTACCTCCTTCCTTTTCGGGGATGAAAAGTTTTGAGTGGGGGAGAGTGTAACGACCCGTAAATTTCAATGGTTTTATTTATTTAATTTATTGAATTTTGTGAAATTTTAAACCATAAATTTTTGAAATAATAATTTATTATTTGGAATACGTCTGTTTAAACATAGCAGATAGTAAATTTTCATCAGATAATATTGAAGTTATTTCCTTGTGTAATTTTAGTTTAATTTATATCAGTTAATATTTGGTGATAATAAAATATTTTCCAAACCTGAATATTTTTCTATAGAGAATTTGTAAATCATCTTCTGAGTGAGACGTCATATTTCGTTTCTTCAAATTTGGACTTCTATTGCTCCGTTCATCTTATTTCTCACATTTTTACAGCATTTTCGGTACCGATATCGATTTTGACCGAAAAGTCGTACCACTGATATCTGTATACCGTTTTGATCGTCTCATCGTGCTGATCTCCGCAGTATATTCATTCCTGAAATTCGGAGTCCGATACACGATGAAATCGGTGAACCGATCAGTCGTAGCGGTCCCGTGTTTCGAGCTTTTCACTTTCTTAAGCCTATTCATATATCCACCTGACCCACCTGCCTTTAAAATTCCCAGATATTAATGTCGAACTCTTGCCATTCCATCGGTTCGTACTTTGCTTTTGGTAAATTGTTCTAGTTGAGAATATTGTACAATGTATTAAATTATATGTGTATTAGCCTGTAGCTTGGTCCTTCATCATTTCCTTGCATGCAAAGACTTCTCCTCTCCCCATACTCATTTTCCCATTACTGCTTGTATTTACAACCCAATCCTGGCCTCGTCTCGACCATCTTCATGTGCCGCCGTACATTGTTCAACCTCCTGAAGCCCGCCTTGTCAACCGAGACAATAGCTATCCTTCCCATTCATGGGACAGTACCCATCACCGCCTCCGACCTATTAGATCCATACCCACACATCAACCCTCTCCCTTGACAGTTGCAGTCCGGCCCTGACTCCTCAAGCCAACACTCCACCTGATACGCTGCACTAGTGATCGGCATGCCTGAGCCACCATCCACCTACCCAAACCGAAGCTTCTCTCAAAACCGTGCTACACCACGTAGCCATCCTTCTGACACTGACCCACTCGGTCCATCGGCCTCCCCTCCCTCCATGCATCTCCATTCGTAGCTCAACTCCAAGCCTTCCTCTTTTCTTTGGTATAGTTATCTATATATATGGTGCTATGTATGCGGTTGTTATAAAATTTCTTTTACTGTATATATGTGTGTATATATATATATTTATTTTTTTTGTATGGTACAAATCGGTTTGATATATATATATATATATATTATAAGTGTGTTATATATAATATTTTACATATGTATGATCTAGTAAACTGCCACCTTAAAGTATGGGAAATGCGATCTATATATATATGTATAAGGTTGAATATATATTATATATATTGTAAAGTTGTTGCTAGGTACATAAGTATATAAGCCATATTTTTACCTGTATGTAGGTTTGTGTGTTTATAATATAGCTTATTGATATATATTCATCTGAGTATTAGTTTGCAGTTTCAGGGGATGAAGTATATAGAATATATAATACGTGTGTTGCCAATGTATACAGCCTGGCATATAGCTTTATATCTATGTGTACTTGCATATGTTTGGACCTTGTCTAAACACGTTTATAATATGTTTATTTATCGAAATTATGGATTATATTTTGAAACAGATTCTTGTAATATATTATGTTTGTATATATATTAGTTTAATATATATAGGTATGTATTTACAGAATCTATTGTGTTATAAAAAGGAGGTATATATGTTTATCGAATGTATAGGTGTACAGTTTTATATTAACACGTCTTTACGTGTATGTGTTTTATAAATTTTATAAAGCTTAGCAAGTTTGGTTTTATTATAACGTATAGATATTTTGATATGCGTATTTGTCCAACTGGTTGTTTATATATATACATAATATATAAATTGCCAAAGCTTTCAATTGGGTCCTAAAGTGTATATATATGTATATAAATATATATAGGTTTGGTTGCAAACATATATAGAGATTTTATTTTATATGTGCTTAAATTTAATATTGATTTGAAATTTATGTATATAAATTTCATTTAAAATATATGTTTTAAATTGATTTTTAGAAAAATATATAAAACATGTATTTTGTTCAGTTTATATCAAGCTGATTTAATTTGTTTCATCGATCCCTATTATCAGCTTTGTTCGACGAATTCGTGTCCATCTTTCTTTGCTTTGGAATTCGTGCTCGGGTTCGTAACCCATTTCATTGTCAAATCTCTCTAGCCTCGGAAGGTGAGCAATCACTCACGATTAACGTTCTTATATTTATTAAATTTGATTTCAATTGAAACGACAATTGAAATATGCTACTACTAGTTATTTACATTGCTATATATATGCCATTATCTGTATTTGTTCACCTGTGACATCTGACACCATTACCTGTTATTTATCACTGATGATATATGCCTGTTACTGTTGTTATATTATTATCATATCTGTTATCACTCTGCAAGTTCCCTGTTAGTATAGAATTCACTATGGGTTGAAGTGATACATACCCGAACGATCTATAGAATAGGAGAAAATCTTTATGGGTAAAATGATAAACCCAAGCGATTTTCATTGACATTGAATTGGGATTGCGAGTTGAAATGATATATACCCGTATATATATTTTAAATTGCGGACGGAAATGATAAATATCTGTATCACTTGACCATAGGATAGAAAATTATATACAGACACCGTTGGTCTATATATAAATGCTTTGAAAAGAAATGTATGGTTTTGATAAATATTGATTCTAAAGATTTATTAAAGTTGATTTAATAAAGTTGATATATAATATGTTTAAGTATTTATTTAAAATTTATGTTTTCGAATATAGCGTTTGTAATGATTCGGGTTGTAAAGATAAATTTGAAATTATATTTATTTAAGAATTATACTTAAATAAGTTTGATTTGAAATTTATTGAATTTGTAATTTTAAAGAAGTGTTTTACAACTTGAAATTTGATTAAAGATGACTTAAATGGATATTTCAAACTTATATAAAATTAAATGGGATATTTTGTAAATTGAAGTGGTATTCAAATGATATTGAAATAATTAAATATTTCAAAACTAAATAATAGAAATGTGATTTATATATATATAAGATTATCGAATTTTGTTTTGAAATGTGGAATATTTGAAGCTTTGAAATATATTGAAATTGAAATGGTTTATTTGTGGTTCAAATCGGTATTTGAAATCGATATAACTTGAAAATGTTTAATTGAATTGGAATTGAAATTGATGATTTAGATTTGATTAAATTTGAATTTGGAATTCGAATTGATTTGAATCGATTTGTGAAAGTCGAGGAAACTATTTTATTTTATAAAGTAATTTTAAGTTATATTTAAAACTATGGATATTTTACTTTATAAATTATTTAATATAAACTATTTTAATATAAATCATTTTTAATATAAATTATTTTATTATAAACTATTGTATCTTATAACTATTTATATAAACTATTTTATTTATAAACTATTTTATTATATATACTAATTTTAATATCTAAACTGTTTAAGAGAAAAGTGTTATGATTTCCAAAATGCTATAATTTCAAAAGTGTTATGATTTCCAAAATGCAATAATTTCAAAGTGTTATGATTTCTAAAATGCTATCATTTCAAAGCTGTGATTTCCAAAGTGTTTTGATTTTTAAAGACTATGATTTCGAAAGCGTTATAACTTTGGAAAGTGATGTGATTTTTTTGGAAGTGGATATATTTGAAATGGAAATGATATCATATTGATTTGGGTTTTGAAATGAAAATAATATATTGATTTTGAAGTATAAACTATTTTGAAATGACCGCGGTGTTATAATAACATTTGGTTGTTAAAGATACCGGGATCAGATATAAGCATACTCTCTGTCGATACCGAAAACCACTTTGACAACCGTGTACGCCGTGGAGATTCCAGAATGAAGTAGGATGGTGGCGACGATTCCTATTGAGGTATATACATGGACCCGACTCCCGTGAGTTGGCATAAGGTGGCTAAAACATGAGCGATTGACGGGCCAATGAGGTAGCACCTCTGATCGGATGCATTTCTTCGATACCATTCTATTACTTTATGATTGATTTGGTGGCCACCCTTCGATTTTTGATTTGGGAGTGTGTTCCGAGGTGGGCGGTAGTGGCTTCTATGCGTTTCCACCAGCCCGGATGCGTAATTGGTATATCTACCCTGGCATTTCCTAGTTGTGCCGTGTCACCTTCTCTATCGAGCTTTACTACGAGTTTGGATTTGTGCCATAGCCTGTGGAGTATTGAGGGTAGCCCCCGATCTGGGAGTATTCTAATACTAGATAGACTACTGGGACTATTACGTGTTAAGGGGAATATTGGGTCACTCCTTAACGCTATAAAGTAAGTTTATTTTATATTAGACATTATTATAATAGCGTATATTACTACATAGTAGATAGTTTAACGGATCCTTAGAGGATGGTTATCCCAAACATCCTTTGAGTTACTTGTATTTCAGTTGATATTTGACTTGAGTTAGATTTATTGATATAAGAATGTTAATCCTGACTCGAGTGTTTTGTGTTTTGCTTTACGCTCGGGTCAGACTGAGTGATACAGCATTTGAGACTCACCTTTGGAGTTGGAGCTTCGCTTGGAGATCCAGCTATCTATCCAGCTTTCAGTTATTCAGCTTATATCAGTGATGTATTCTGATCTTGTATTTGACTATTGTATTGAGATATCTATGTATTCGAGACTTCTGTTGTATCTTGTTTAACTCTGTTATATATATATAGTAGCTTCATGAACTACTATTCTTTTGTTTCCACTACATTATTGTTATATTACTCTGTGTCTGTGATCTGTGATTATTTTATTTACTGTATATGCTGAGTTTTGCCAAATTTAAATTAACAATATGATATTTTGAGCAATTCAAATCCGACATGTGTGGATTTATTATCGATTTGAATGGTCCAAAATAGTGGGTCGTTACATTAGGGTTTAGTTTTGTTTGTGAAAGTTAAAATGAATGAGGAATGAAGAATAGAAGGGTTTGAGGTATAGGAACAAAGGCTATTCCCATTTTACCCTTACCATATTCCTCCTTCTTACATACTTTTAATTCTCTTTTACTAATACATTCATTAAGTCATGGCTCCTTCTTAATTATCAAATCTCAATAGCTTAACTATCTATATTATTTCATTTAATTTATCCAATTAAATGTTCTAACTAATGTTTGTCAAAATTAGGGACATTACAGACTCCCCTCCTTTAAGAATTTCATCCTTGAAATTACGATAAGTTACCCACAACAATTAAAGATAATGGTAAAACATACCATCAAATAAGTCAGGATAAGTGTCTCTAATCCTGCTCTCGGTTTCCCAAGCACAGTCTCTCTCGTCGTCACTCCACCGTACTTTGACTAATCTGACTGCCTTGTTCCTTAGTCTCTTCTCATCTCTCGCAACTATACGAACTGGTTTTCTAACTATAGTCATATCTGGTTCCACTACTAGATCCTCTAACAAGTCGGTGTAATAGTAGTCTTTGAATCTCGAATACACTTCCTTAGATGAGAAATATGGAAAACATTGTGGACTCCGACTAAACAATTCGGTAACTCTACTCTATACACGAGTTTCTCGATCCTTTCTATAATAAGAAACAGTCCAATGAATCTTGGTGCCAATTTTTTTGATTTTCCAAATCTGATCACTCCTTTAATAGGAGATACTATGACTAAAACGTGATCTCCAGCTGATAACTCTAAGTCTTTCCGTCTCTTATCAACATAACTCTTCTGCCTAGACTAAGCCTTCTTTATTCTAGCCCGAATTAACTCAATCTTTTCTGCAGCTTCTTTAACCAAATCCGAACCAAGAATTAATCTATTCCCGGTCTCTAACCAACAAATAAGATATTTGCATGGCCTCTCATACAAAGCTTCAAATTGTACCATTCCTATACTAGTTCGATAATTGTTGTTATACGAAAACTCAACTATGTGTAGATGGTCTTCCCATGATGCTCCAAAATCTAGCACACAAGCTCTTAATAAATCCTCTAAGACTTTATTAATTCTCTCCGTTTGGCCATCTGTCTGTGGATGGTAAGCGGTACTCATATTGAGCGTGGTACCAAAAGTATCTCGTAGACTCTTCCAGAATTCACTAGTGAATAAGGAATCTCTGTCGCTTACTATACTACTAGGAATTCCATGCAATCTAACTATATTCTTCATGAATAACTCAGCTAAATTCGGTGCTGTCCTGGTCGACTTAATGGGTATAAAGTGTGCACTCTTAGTCAACTTGTCCACTATAACTCAGATACTCTTATTTCCTCAATGCAATCTTGGCAACCCATCTACGAAATCCATTGAGATAGAATCCCATTTCCAGACTAGAACATCCAAAGGCTGAAGTAACCCACTCGGTTTCTGATGTTCAGCTTTTACAAGTTGACAGTTCAAACATTGTTTCACCCATAGTCCTACATCTCTCTTCATACCTTCCTAGAAGAAACTCCTTTTTATATCCTGATACATCTTAGTTCCTCCCGGATGATTAGTGAACTTCAAACGATAGCATTCTCTAAGAACTTCCTTCCTAATGTTCCCCACATTCGAAACGCATAGTCATTCTTTCTTAACCACCTATTTTAGTCAAGATTGAAATCTTTCAAGTCATGGCTCTCTGTTCCATTCCTTAACTTTCTGATCCATTCAGCTAATAATGGGTCTTCTATCTGCTTAGAAGAAATTCTTTCGATCATCCGTCGAACTTCTAAACACGATAACATGGCGGTTTCTCGATTAGAACTAGCCTTAGATCTCCATTGTACTGCGCATGTAGTCAATGCTTCTAAATCTTTCCACTCAGCTATCATTGCCAATATTGCATCCTGATGTTTTCTGCTAAGTGCCTCTACAACCTTATTTCCTTTTCCTGGTCTGTACTCAATACCAAAGTCATATGCGGCTATGGACTCTAACCATCTCTATTATCTCATATTCAACTCCTTCTGAGAGAATAAATATTTTAGCGCCTTATGATCTGTAAACAGCTTGAATCTTTCTCCCAAAAGGTAATGTCTCCACACCTTCAATGCGAAAGTTACCGCTACTAATTCAAAATCACGAGTTGGATATTTAAATTTAAGAGATCTGAGCTGTCGAGAAGCATACGCAATAAGATTACCCCTCTGCATTAGCACAGCTCCTAATCCTGTTCCACATGCATTTGTGTATACCACTAATTCCCGATTCCCCTTTGGAACAACTAACACAAGTGAATTAGTCAATAAATGTTTCAATTTATGGAATGCCTCCTCACACTTATCAGTCCAAACAAACTTCACGTCTTTCCGAGTTAGCTTAGTCATCAGTGCGGCTATCCATAAGAAATTCTTAATGCATCTCTGGTAGTAGCTAGCTAAACCCAAGAACACTCTTTATCTCAGTCACTGTCTTGGGTCTCTTCTAGTTATTCCTTGCCTCGCTCTTAGCCAGATCTACTGACAATTCTTTCTCTGAGACTACATGACTCACTTCCTTCTTCCAAAAGTGACACTTCAAAAACTTTGCCTTCAACTAATGCTGTCTCAGTGTCTCAAGCATTATCCTAAGATGAACATTATGATCTCTTTCATCCTTTGAATATATCAATATGTCATCTATGAATACTAAAAAAAATCGGTCCATGTGCTCTCGAAAGATTCTGTTCATCAAGTCCACAAAGAATGCTAGCGCATTAGTTAGACCAAACAACATCACTGATCATTCGTATGATCCATATCTAGTCCTAAACGCCATCAAAGGAATACTATCCTCTACTACTCTAAGTTGATGGAGCCCTGTTGCCAAATCCAACTAAGAAAATACTTTGGCTCCACTCAACTGGTCAAACAAATCGACGATCCTAGGTAACAGATATCGGTTCTTTATCGTCTTCTCATTCTGCTTACGATAATCGATACACAACCTCAATGATCCGTCTGGTTTCTTAACAAATACTGCGGCTGCTCCCTAAGGCGAACTACTTGGTCTGATAAAATTCTTACCTTATAAAACCACCAACTGCACCTTTAGCTCCTTCATCTCGGTAAGTGTCATTCTACTTAGTAGTCTACCCACAGTTCCAGACCCCAGTACTAAATCTATCTGAAACTAAATGGCTCGTTTCGGCGGTAGTCCTATTACAGACTCAAAGACATCTGTGAATTCTCACCCAACACAACTTTTCCTTTCTCCCATGCTGTTTGACTTTAGGTAGCTGGTTCCAATGCAAACACTTTGCCCTTTCCATCATTGGCCGATTCCTTGCACTGGTTCTTATAATGTCCAATCTGACCACAGTTGAAGCATTTCACTCCTTTCTTGTCAGCAGCCTTCTTTGTTTTGCCTGTTCGACACTCGCGAGCCAAATGTCCCTTCTTATCATTCTTAAAGCAAACCAGATTAGCTTTTGCCTTCTTAAAAGCTCCTCCCTTTTGAGCTCCCTTCCTGTGGAAAAACTTTCTCTTATGGTTCTGCCCACCTTAAGTTTAAACTGCTTTTTTACCATTAAAGAAAGCGAGTATCTCCTCATTCCTCAAACCATCTCAACAACTACATCACACCGATCCCTAATATATGGTAATGTTGCTTTAGCAAGCTCGGGTCTCAATCCGTGGATGAACTTCTCATTCCTTTTGATAACCATATCAACCATAGCATATCCGTATCTGAATAACTCCTTAAATCTGGTAGCATACTCAAGCACTGTCATGTCTGCTTGCACCAACTCAGCAATCTTCCTGAGTAGAGTTGACTTGGCGATCTCCGACATGAATCTTTCTTCAAACCTCCTTCTGAATTCTTCCCAAGTTATAGCCTCTTCAGCTACTCTTATAGTAACACTGTTTCACCAGTACAGTGCTGCTCCTTGCAACTATCTGGATAACAATTTCCTTTTTTGCTCATTGTTGAGTCCCAAATCAGCAAAAATCCTCTCGTAATAAAGCAACCAATTCTCCACTTCAATTGCGTCATTAGTGCCGATAAACGGCTTCCCTCTAAGCCTAGCATAGTCTTCGCTTAGTACTGCATAGTTATTGACCACCAGAGCTTCTTGATTTCCTTCTCCCGCATTTCCTCCGACTAGTCCCGCAGCATCTCTAGCTTGCATCAGACTGACGAAGAACTGATACATAGCTCCCATATCAACTTGCGGTGCTCCAGCACACACATTAGCAGCTTGTGCCCGACCTGGATTCCTTCTAGTATTTGGTCTGGCATTTCCATTGGTTGTGGTGCTTCCTCCACTAAGGTTAACTCTTCCATTCCTAGCATCCACATCTTACTTCCTTAAAATATGCATTCAAGTCTTTGTATGATACAGAAGAATAGCCTAAGGGAGATGAGAGAATAGAGATAAAGCATATACTTATATATAGCAAATACAAGTACGTTACTATAGCGTTATCCCATACCCCAGTATTTTTTCTAATTCTTTAGGATTACGTTTTTCGAAAATCATTTTAAGTTTAAAATTTCTTCTAAGTTTTCGCTTGATACCAAGTTGTAACATCCCCTATTTTGAGGCCCGAAGCTAAGGCTATAAATGTTGCATTCATCTATAGTATTAACTTCTGGTGACAAAATACGGTAATGTTAATAGTATCCATAATATCAGAAGTACATGAATATGAAATAAAATCAACATAGATTTCAAAACAGCATTTCTGATTACATTTCAAATCAATATTTCATATTCAATTGCATAATCCCAAAACGATTCCTAGGTTTTGATAAAATATAATTAGTACAAATTACACTAAGAGCAACATATGAAGATGCCCCCTAGGATGATCAGAGTACTAGTAGATAGACATATCAGTCATAAATACATCACAACGGAAATAATACTAAATAACTCCTACATAGCTAGCTTTGCCTCCTGCACGTCTTCAGAAGCTTATTCGTCTAACATACTAAACCCGAAAAGTTCTTAACTCTCCATCTACTCAAATTTAATTTTGAGCACCGGAGAGTTTAAGGGGAAAACATAAACTTCGAGTCAGACATAAAGCCTGGTGTGAATAATTCTATTACATCTCGGTTTACTGATATTAAGTAAGACCACGCCGCTTAGCGGAACGTGTTTCCCCTCACTAATATCCTTTTAAAATCATATGTTTTGCAAATCAGAATCCTGTAATCAAACTAATTATAACAATAATAGTATGCATATAAATAAGGTAATCAATGGACTATCTGTCCGAACAATATAGTTTTATTAGCCTGACTATTAACCACTGGCTTACTCAGGCCTACCAGACATAATAAATATTCTAACTTCTGATACATATAATATCGGATGATCTGTCCTTAACTTACTTCTCTGGGTCCACTAATCCTAATAGTTTTGCGAGCTCACCAATAACCTACCTCTACTCTATGTATTCCTTTTTGTGTATAACAACATTATAGTCTTACTTGTGACAAAGCCCTACACACTGGAATTTTGGATTTATATTAGCTAGGGGCTACTAGCTAAAGTATAGGGCGCGACCCCACACTAGTCCCATCTGGTCTTTTAATATCTAAGTCATATACTTAGGGTTAACTACCCTATTCAATTCCCTTGAAAAATTTCTTTCAAATTGATTTAACCCTTTTAAATCATACTTAAACAAGGAAAATATACTCCTTGCTTTACTCAAAATACCTATGCCAAGATATATGCTTTTACGTAAAATAATGTTCATGAAAACTTAAAATCCATAGGGTTATCTATCCCTTCGAAACAAGATAACTACTTTAACCTTGAAAGCATTAGGCTGAAAGGTCAAAACCTTCCTTTCGAATGTATTGGAAATAGACCTTTCGAAATCATTACTTAAAATATTAGACATCCTCTTTCGAAGCCATTAATCATATCTTTCAAAACACTTAAAACAAACCTTTCAAAACACTTAAAACATACATTTCGAAACACTTAAAACATACCTTTTGAAGACATTGGGTTCAAGTAAGAAGTTATGGAAGCACAGCTTCAAAACCAATTAAAAGTATTAATTTTGAAACTATAGTTTTGAAAACAAAACAAAACAAAACACTTAGCCCTTAAGAGGATTTACACCAAAGCTATTCCTTCGAAACACTTAGGGTGACAATGACATACTTCCGCTTGTATACTCGGATTTAAACAAGCGGCTTCAACCATGTCGAAAGGTATAGGAGCGGCACCTACCCTTTTGCATGTATAAGTTAAAAGAAAAGCAACTTCAATGGTTGCGGAAGGGTACCGATTTGAAACCCTACCCTCCATACTCATTGATTTAAACAGTTATAAAAGCGGCTTCTTACTAAGGCGAAGGGTATAAATGCGGCAACTAGGGTATCGAAGGGGTTCAAAAGCAACAACCCTTTTATAAGGATACTTTAAGAACAAGGATGTGTCAATGGGTTCGAAAGTAAATAAAAGCAGCTTCAGCCCTTTCGCAAGCATGCCTTTGACACTATCCTTTCCTACCACTTTCTCCAATACACTACGTACCAAATGCTTGATACCATACACATAGGTTTTGAATGGGTGCGAAAGGTTTATTGAGCATGGTAACAGAAGCAAGCAAATGAAAGTGGCGAAGTTTTAATTCGATATAAAACTGATTTTATGCCTTTGAAAGTAATCCCCTTTCACCTAATTTACATAATTTTCCAAAATACGATTGGTTACCAATACTTTACCAAAATTCTTTCTAAAAAGCTGCCAAACTCAGCATTGAAGAAATGAAAACATTTTAGCAAATAACCCATTCTTCTTCTTAAAACAATATTTAAGCCCTTCAACTTAAATAATTTATTAATCATAATTATCCACTTAGAAAAAATCCCCAAAAATCACAATAATTCGTATTAAATATGTTTTCTAACATATATAAATTTCAGATCCGAAGGCATTATTTAATTGCCTTAAATAATTTAAACTAAGAATTCACTATTTTCTCTCATAGAAAATTTATAATAAATCCATATTCACTTCGAAAATTATGAAACTTGAAACCCACTTCTAGAATAATATTTTTGAACATATATCAAAAACATAACTCATTTGGATGTCATATGATAGGTTTTCTAATCTAAATGTATCATAAAATTCTTATTAAATCTCCATATGTCATCAACTTAAAAATATAATCATTTAATCACTATAACATGGCATATACTTGCAAAAGAAAATAGATTTATGTTTAAACCGAAATCATACATTAAAACAGAGATGTAAACTAATTATTCACCTTGGCTTTGTTATAAGAAGGTTGAGATTTGCCTTTAGATTGATTGGCTTAAGCTTTCTACTGGAATCCTAGCTTTTCTTCTCCTTGAATCCTCTTAATGGTGACCGGTCGAGTTCTTTAAGGTTTTAGTTCTGTTTGTGAAAGTTAAAATGAAAGAGGAATGAAGAATAAAAGGGTTTAGGGTATAGGAAGAAAGGCTATTCCCATTTTACCCTTACCATGTTCCTCTTACTTACTTATTTTTAATTCTCTTTTACCAATACCTTTATTAAGGCATGGCTCCTTCTTAATTAACAAATCTCAATCCCTGAACTATCTATATTATTTCGTATAATTTATCCAATTAAATGTTTAAATAATGTTAGTCAAATTAGGGTTATTACAAAAGGAGTCAATTAAAAGAATGGATTCAGAATTGAGAGATGTGGAAAGCTAGGAAGGTGAGTGGGAAATTATGTGATTTACATATAATATTGAAATTTATATCATTGAATTTTATTTAATTATTAAGCCTATGTGAGATCTGTTGAGTGTAGGCTTAAAACGAACGTATATACTTGTAATCTTGCCTACATATTCTGTAAGTTAGATAATTGAAACGGAATAGTATGTAAGTCCTAATTTGCAAATTTGAAAATCAATCTCCAAATTTTGTTAAGTGGAATGTTGATAAGATTGCAAAGTTTATTCCGGATTTACGATAATTAGGTTGTAAATTGTTAGTATTTATTTGGATTGCCCTAATTGACATGGAATGTGAATTTCTATTTTTTAATCTATTGAGAGTGTTATGGTTACAATTTTGTTATATCTATTTCTTTGTAAATTTCCATAAGTAATCTAATTCCACAACTATGTATAAAAAGTGCGTAGTTTGGAATAATAAGGAATATATCAAATTCAAAGAGATGTGTAAAGTATGGATGTTATTCTCTATAGTTTGCACTGTCTTTTCGAAATAAAGAGAAGAGAAAATTTCTTGTAATTTAAAATGTTGAAAAGTTTCACTTTTAGATAATTTATGGAATGGTAATCCTTTTTGGGAAGGAAAGTTCTAGTATATAAAAATGTAAAAATAAACGTTCTTTACAGAATGTACATATAAGTGTATATTTTGAAGTTCCTAAGCGTAGGAATTAATGACTTGTGTGTGTATATATATGTATGTATGTATGTATGTATGTACGTACGTATAACCTTGCCTATCGATTAAAAATATAAATATACATAGGGTATCAAATATGGTGTAATAGATAAATATACGAAGTTACTAATATTAGTCATAATTAGGATGACAAGATATTAATGGCATAGTAAACCATAAGATTTGGAGGTACGATGGAAAAGAGGTAGTAACTTTTAAAATTATGAACAATGATTGCAAAATTAGTAGGGCAATAAATGTGTTAATAGGGAGTCATAGAAATTAAAATGGGACATAAATGCATTGAATGAGATTGATTGTAGAATTTAATATGATACCTATGGGAAAATGGAATAGGCATAATAATTTGAATATGAAATGAATAATTAAATGCCATTAACGACTGTCCAAATTTGAACAACAGCGACCACTTATTATGAACAATTGACATTTATGGGACGTAAAAGGGAAATAAGAATATACCTAATAAGCATACAAGATAGAAATAGGTTCGTAGTGAATAACTAAGGGAATACTAATAAATAAATTGAGGAGGCAATATAATTTTCACAACAGGAAATTATATAGCCTCAATAATACATTAGGACAAGTATAAATTTGTGGGCTTAGCCAATATTTAGATTTAGGAAAAACGACTTGGTATGGATTGGAATGCGAGGTCAGTAGAGTTACAAAATAGAAGTCTACCCTTCATGTAAAGGCTACTAGTAGTTGTGTATACGTACTACTGACATGGGACATCTACAATAATAGGACCAATGGAAAAGAAATATACATTCACATATAAGTATAGAAAAATATACCAAGGGTTTGCCTTTGATTTGATGTACTAAATGGCTCGGTATCTATAGAGATGTCAAGAGGTTAACTTTGGGATGGAAGGTATTAAATGGCCATTGGGTATGCCTCCTCTCTATATAAGAAGTCTTAAATAACCCATGATAGTGTCTAATAGGGAAATAGATTCTGCATCATTTCTAAAAGAGTTATTAAGTAACTGGAGCGGGCATTTTCTTTGACTTATATTAGATAAGCCTAAATGGGATTTCGATTGTGGAGGTCGGCAGGCTATGTTAGTGTTGTGGATAAATTGGTATTTAGAAGTGAAGCTGGCATATAGGTTTGGACTACCAATGGTCTTGAGCGGTCGTTAGTAAAGACTTGGGTTACTTGACGGATTTCGCTTCCTACTATTATAGAATCCGTATGGGATACGCCAATACCTCAAAGTTTATTTAGTTATTTGTTTTCTGAATGTGGGCTAGTTAACCTTTAAATAAGTCTTTGAGATGTGTTATTAATACGGCTCATTAAATTATAAAGTTGTATCTAAGGGTCATCGGTCTTTGTAGCTAAGGCCGGGTTGACCAACGTTTACGGTACGGAGGGCCCTCTTCAAGTAGAGGTATTAAATGGTCGTTAGGTCTGCCTCCTTTCCTTTCAAGAAGTGTTAAGTGGTCGGGGTTTTCTTTTAGGTAGTAGAACATTAATATATTTATACACACACGTATATATATAGTTATAACTCAGAGAAAGTTAGATATATTGTACGGGTGAATTGTAGACATAACACTTAAATAGAAATCAATCGACATAAATTGGTGTTATGGATAAAGTATGTAATTTACAAATCACCATAACGTTTTTCTAACACCCTCTTTATTATAATCCACATGATAGATTTAGAGGGACAAGTTACTGCTGCAAGGTAGGAACGGTAGATGAAGAAGTTTTCTCATTAATGCTCGGTACTAACAATGCACCAAGATATCCAGGGAATAATATTGAATCCAAGGTAGTAGTCTTAGTTGGTATATATGTTCTATTATATTTTTCTATTCTGCTATAAGTTTATGTAAATAGCTCTTTGATATGTTTATGTTTATTGCAAGTTACCAACACTAACGATCTCTGACCTAATGGACTTGGGTTTCGATTTAACCAAAATTCGGTCCCATTAAGGTGCGGGTTGTTACATTTAGTATCCGTTTGAACCAAAAATGGCACAAACATCCAAAAGTTAATGTAAATAATAAAATATGAAGAAATGTAAACGAAAATGAGAAATAAACAAGACATAATCATTTATAATGGTTCAGCAAAGCAAGGCCTACATCCACTTTAAGCTTTTATTGCTTATATCTGACTTGGGGGCATAAGTTCGTAGGGGTCGGTACAATTCCGACACTTAGATTTTCAGAATTACAAAAATACAGAGTAGAAAAGAACTATAGCCAAAAAATCCTGAAAAATGAGCCATACCCACCTATTTATAGAGATAGGTAGCCGAATATCTCGCACTATATATCTCCACGTGTTAGGTGCCAACTCATTAGGAAGTAGGGGTCGGCACTGATCCATAGGTAGGGGTCAGTACCGATCCCTAAGATAGCTGTTTCCTGGAGATTTGATCAGGCAACTAGTACTCGAAAAAGTACTCGGCATCCATAGTGCTCGGCATCCATAGTGCTCGGCATCCAGAAGACTCGGCGTCAAGTAGTGTTCGGCGTTCGGCGTAATACTCGGCATCCATAGTGCTCGGCATTCGTAGTGCTCGGCATCCAGAAGACTCGGCGTCAAGTAGTGTTCGGCGTTCAGCGTAATACTCGGCATCAGTAGTACTCGGCATACAAAACTACTCGGCGTCAACTGGCACTCGGCGTCAACCAATGCTCAGCGTCAGCTAGCGTTCGGCATCAATAGAACTCGGCGATAGGAATACTCGGCGACAGGAGTGTTCGGCATAAAGCAGAACTCAGCAGCAGGGGTACTCGGCAACGGGCATACTCGGCATCCAGGAGACGTTCGGTGTACATTACTATTCAACATGACACTATCGTTCGGCCAGCATGCATCATTCGACCAAAAGCTTCAGATAGAGTTGCGATCGGATTTAGCTGCAACCATCCTGCACTTCCCACACAATCGAACGAACCATCCAGCACAGAGAGGACTGTTCGGCATGGAAGGGACCGTTCGGCACAAAGAGGACTGTTCGGCATGGAAGGGACCGTTCGGCACGGAAAGGACTGTTCGGCATCAAAGCGTTCGGCATACCTGGTTCGGCATGCAGCGAACACTACACCTGGGCTAGAGCGTTCGGCTACCAAGCCCACTTGGGAAGTCCAGCCCATCTTTGTCTATAAATAGAGGGGCAGGGTCACAGTGAAGAGGATCCTTTTTTGGAGAGAACACCGGGGAGACTCTGCCATTTTTGAGACTCATCTTCTCTACTTAACAACTTCATTCAAGCATTTGATTCACGAATTGTATTTGTAATCAACAATAAGGAAGATCAATAAAGTTTAATCTCAAAGTGGACGTAGGCACTTACGCTGAACCACTATAAATTTGGTGTTCTTACTTTCTGCATTTAAATTAGCATTGTCTTCTCTGTTTAATTTATCTTCATCACTTATATCTCTACACAATCTTTCTCTACGAGGTTAGTGACCAATTTTGGTGCTAACACTTTGGTGCTTTCACTGAGAATTGAATTCTCAGACCTCAAGGATCTGCTTTGAAGTTACTGGGTTGAACAAATCCCCCAAAGAAGATCCGACTCACTGATAGGACATCCGTTGATTCTACTCAGAGTTCATACCAATAACTCTACAATGGCAGGACCACGTACCAGGTCAGCTTCTCATAATGCGGATGCCCGTGAGACTGCTAGCGTGCAACAAGCAGGACCTAGCAATCAACCAGCGATTCCGAGTGCAGGAATTGCCGCTCAAGAACAGAATCCAGTTGTCACCAGAGTAGAGTTCAATGACTTGATGAGAGAACTTAGGGAAAGCAGGAGACAACTAGGAGAGCAGATGCAAGATAACGCCAACCTGATGGCACAACTCACTCAACAGCAGCAACAGAATGCTAGGGGCAATCCCGCTCCTTACTCTTCATCTGACAGCTCAACTTCCTCTGATGAACCTCCCAGGCGCAGACGACGTAAGACTGAAGCTGCACGAGCAGAAGCTGATGTTCAAACAGCTGGAGACCGTAACCAAGCAAGAGCTGGAAACTTCAGGACCGGAGTGCAAACGGAGGAAGGAGGCCCAGGCCATCAAAACGCTAACGATGTCGAACCCCAAGACGCGCGACTGGCAGATCACCAGGAGAGGAGGCATCAGCATGGACAGGCACGTAGAACAGACCTTAACCTCCCGCCTTCCATATAGACACCAGATCTGACAGCCATGATCAGGCAATTGATGAAAGAAAATCAGGGCTTATCGAATGATGACTGGGGAGTGTCAAGAAGTCATACTCCATTCACGGATGTTGTGTTGTAGGCGGCGTACCCCAGGAAGTTTAGTATGCCTACTATCCTTGCGTATGAAGGGAAGACTGACCCCAGACAGCATGTCATGAGGTACGAATGGATGATGGATTCAACTAGAGCAAATGATGCCACCAAGTGTAGATGCTTTCCGATTACTCTCTCTGGGATCGCTACTATGTGGTTCACCCGACTTCCTCCGCGGTCCGTATCAAATTTCAAAGAGTTGGCAAGGAAGTTTATTGAGCAGTTCAGAATACACACTACATGCCCAAAAGACGTAATGTCTCTGTCAAGTGTAATCCAAAATCCC
Source organism: Allium fistulosum (assembly GCA_030737815.1). Taxonomy (NCBI): domain Eukaryota; kingdom Viridiplantae; phylum Streptophyta; class Magnoliopsida; order Asparagales; family Amaryllidaceae; genus Allium; species Allium fistulosum. The sequence continues at coordinate 589,508,841 of CM060905.1, read as the reverse complement.
GAGGAGTCATTGAAGGAATATCTACAGAGATTCCACGTTGCGGCAACTGAAGTCAGTAACCCCAATGACCATGCAATTCTGATGGCTGTAATGAGAGGTGTGGATCCAGATTTTGAGTTCGGAGACTGGTTGGTAGGGAAACCTCCAACTACGCTAGAGCGTTTCTACTCAAAGGCACACCAATTAATAAGAAGAGAGGAAGCTAGGTGGGTATGACGAGATAAGGCACCAGGACCTGTCCAAGAATCTATGAAGAGCAACATTGCTGTAAAGCAGTCCGGAGACAGCTCGGGAAAGGTCCAAGTCAATGTCCAGAATAAGCCTGGGCAGTCTAAGGAGTCCGGAGGAAGAAATCAAGGGAAGAAGAGAGAAGCGGGGAAGTGGAAGTCGAGAATTCCAAGCTACAGCGAGTATACTCCGCTGAACGCACCGCTTGAGAACATTTACCTATCCACCTGCAATACTTTTCAATACAGAAAGCCACGTCCAAAAGAATCAACCGAGGAACAGAAGCGGACCGGTAAATATTGTCGCTTCCATGAGACTTATGGGCATAATACGGAAGAGTGCAGACACCTGCACGACGCTATTGAGAAGTTGATCAGGCAAAAGAAGTTGCAAGAATTTGTGAAGGATCCACAGGAAGGGGGACAGGGAACGTCCAACCCAGGTCGTGCACCAGCTCCGCGTCATCCCAAGGAGCCTGCCCGAACCGTAGGTAGACTAGTCATAAATACAATTATCGGCGGACCTCACCCCGCAGATAAGAATTGGCAAGAGATGGAGCGATATGCAAGTTCCCTGAAGCATGCCGATTTTGAGTGTTGTTCGAACGTGGAGGATGGGACCCCTGCTAAGCAGCAGCGCGTAATGACAGACGATATTGTGTTCAGAAACAGAGACGCTGATCAGGTAGAGGCTCCGACCATCGACCCGATGGTCATATCTGCAACGATCGGACCAGCATATGTAAAAAGAATTCTGATTGATTGCGGGAGTTCAGTCAACATCATCTTCAAGAAGGCTTATGACCAAATGAAACTGGAAACAAAAGACCTGAAACCGTCCAAGGCTCGTATACACGGCTTTAATGGCGCAGCAACCGACGCCGTGGGGTACGTTGAGTTACCAGTTGAACTGGGACAAGGCGAGCGTCGGAGGGTGCGAATTCTACCCTTCGTAGTTTTGGATGTGGATTCTCCATACAATGTTTTCTTGGGCCGACCGGCCCTGGCTGAGTTTAGGGCAGCGTTAGCCCCGTGGTGTTTAACTTTGAAGTTCCCAACGGACAAAGGAGTAGGTATTGTTCATGGCGACCAAGCAGCTGGTCGTTCCTGTTATGTGGCTGAGCTCCGAGAGGCCCATCGGAGGGAGAAGGGGAAGGTTGCGGACAACCCCGTCCGCATCCTTAATGCGGATAATTGACAAGTAGTGCCCGAGCCCTGGCTCGGGCATAGTTCTCGGATATTCAGAGATATAGATCCGAGAGACGACGATGAGAAACCTAGGGAAGAGAAGGCAGCGCCGGCTGAATTAACGATTGACATTTCAGTTAGCCGTGACGACCCTTCGCGAATACTGAAGATCGGATCACAGCTTGGCCCCGCAATGACTGAAGACCTTAGCGACTTCCTCCGGGCGAATCTTGATGTTTTCGCCTGGACGCATTCTGATATGTGTGGGATTTCTCCCGCCATCACGAGTCATATGTTGAACATAGACCCGAAATATGTCCCGGTTAAACAAAAAAGAAGAGGAATGGACCCGGAGAGGTCCGCTGCTCTCAGAGAGGAGGTAGACAAACTCAAAGCAAATGGGTTCGTCCGTGACGCCCTCTACCCTGAATGGGTATCCAACCCCGTGCTGGTAAAAAAGGCGAATGGGAAATGGAGGACTTGCATAGATTATTCCGACTTGAACAAAGCATGCCTAAAGGACAGTTTCCCGTTGCCAAGGATCGATCAGTTGGTCGATTCCACCGCAGGACACGAGCTGTTATCATTCATGGATGCGTACTCAGGGTACAACCAAATCCCGATGCATATTCCAGACCAAGAACACACCAGCTTCGTTACAAATGTCGGACTATATTGCTATGTAGTGATGCCCTTTGGATTGAAGAACGCAGGAGCGACTTACCAGCATTTAGTGAATCGAATGTTCAAAGACTAGTTGGGTAGAACGATGGAAGTCTATGTGGATGACATGCTCGTGAAGTCACGACAGTCAAACGACCACATTCGAGACTTGGCTGAAATGTTTGACATACTCAGGTATTATGGGATGAAGATCAACCCTCTGAAGTGTTCCTTCGGCGTTGCATCGGGGAAATTTTTGGGATTCATCGTCAATGCTAGAGGAATTGAAGCTAACCCAGAAAAGATCCAAGCTATTCGAGATGTGCAAGCGCCCAGGACTATAAAGCAAGTACATAGCTTGAATGGAAAAGTAGCCGCGCTAAGTCGATTTATATCCAGGGCAACTGACAAGTGCGTCCCATTCTTTGATATAATAAAGAAAGGGAAGAGAAATTTCGAATGGACGTCTAGTTGTGAGGAAGCATTCCGGAATCTGGTGAGGCATCTGGAGAGTCCACCAATGCTGTCAAAACCAGTTGACCACGAGATGTTATACGTATACTTGGCTGTATCCCCACATACGATAAGTGTGGCATTAGTTCGTGAGGAGGATCGAGTCCAGAAGCCGGTGTATTATGTTAGCAAGCGTTTAACGGGGGCGGAGAGAAATTACCCTAAAATCGAGAAATTGGCTTATTACTTAGTGATTGCATCACGTAAGCTGCGCCCATACTTTCAAGCACACTCAATCAGCGTTTATACCGATCAACCCCTGAGGCAGGTACTCCAATGGCCAGAAACTTCTGGAAGATTGCTAAAATGGAATATCGAATTGAGCCAATTCGATATCGCCTACTTACCACGAAGAGCCATCCAAGGGCAAGCATTAGCAGATTTCATCGCTGAGTTTACCATTCCCGTCGAACTGGATAATCACGACGTCATTCCCCTCGTTCGATGGAAATTATACACTGATGGTGCATCAAACGACCGTTGCTCCGGCGCGGGCATAGTTCTTATAACTCCGGAAAACCGATCAATTTGTTATGCTTTGAAGCTTGATTTCCCGGCCACAAATAACGAAGCAGAATATGAAGCACTGATCGCTGGCTTGAAGCTCATCGGGGAACTCGGGATCAAATCAGTTGAAATCTTTTGTGACTCACAGTTGGTGGTTTACCAAGTGCGGGGAGACTACCAAGCAAAGGGACGAAAGCTCGCTCCGTACCTTGTTCGGGTCCAAGAACTACTATCAAGTCTTGAGCGTTATGACATTTCGCATGTCCCGCGCGAACTGAACAAAGAAGCCGACTTATTGGCTAAGTTTGCGAGTAACGGCGATGCACAGCAAATGGGATTGTATCCCGTTGAAGTCTTGCATGCCCCGAGCATAGACGAGATGAAAGTCGATTGCGTGTTGGAAACAAAAATCGAGAAGGAATCGTGGATAACCCCATTCAAACTGTACCTGACGACCGGAGCTTTACCAGAAAAAAGGAGCGAAAGACGGCAGGTCCTTTGAAAGGCCGCGCGATACGTAATGCAGGATGGGTCAATGTATCGAAAAGTATTCTCAGTCCCATTATTACGATGCATCGCTCATGATGAGACAAAGCGGGTCTTAAGAGAGGTTCACGAAGGGGAATGTGGCGACCATACTGGGGTCAAACGCTAGCAAAGAAGATCCTACGCTATGGATATTACTGGCCCACCGTAAACCGGGACGCCGCGGACTACGCAAGAAAATGCGACAAGTGTCAAAGATATGTGAAAATCCCGAGGGCTCCATCAACGGAACTCACATAAACGATTAGTCCTTGGCCATTTGCGATCTGGGGAATCGACATAATCGGCTCTTTGCATATATCCAAAGGTGGCGCGAAATATGCGATAGTTGCAATCGACTATTTCACAAAATGGGCTGAGGCAGAACCTTTGGCCACAATCACCTCTAAGAAGGTCATTAACTTCGTTGTACGAAACATTATATGTCGCTTTGGCCTTCCATGCACCATCATTATGGACAACGGGACTCAATTTGAAAGCAGAGAGTTCAAAGAGTTCTGTTTAAAGTATGGCATCGAGAAGAAGTTCGCCGCCGTGGCACACCCGAAAGCTAACGGGCAAGTCGAGGCCGTCAACAAAATAATCAAGTCCATACTGAAGAAGCGTCCGGAGAAGGTTGGAGGCAAGTGGGTAGATGAACTCCCTACAGCATTATGGGCATATAGAACCACCCACAAGTCCGCGACCGGCCACATTCCATTCGCCTTGGCATACGGCTCTGAAGCCGTTTTACCCGTGGAACTTGAAGTTCCGTCGCACCGAGTGACATGCTATGATCCCAAAACGAACCAGAACCTCTTGCTGGAATCACTAGACTGCATCGATGAGAAGCGTGAAGAAGCCGAATTAAGGGCGGCAGCGCATAGACACCGAGTCAAGCGCTACTACGACGGCAGGGTCCGCCCAAGAATCTTTGAGGTGGGTGATCTCGTTCTGAAACGAGTTTTCCCGGTACCATCACGTATGAATCCCAGCTGGGAGGGTCCGTATGCCATTGAACGGAAGCTTGGAGAGGGAACATTCAAGCTAGCGACCGTAGATGGCACAACACTCCCCCGAGCATGGAACAGTGAACATCTGCGGCACTATTACATTTAGCATGTTTTCTTTCTTGTCTTAGGCACTGTTATTTCTTGCATGCTTCCATTCGGTCATCACTTAGTTTCTTTTTAAAGTTGTAATCGAGCAGTTTAGTTGATTTTCATTAATAAAGGCTTGAAGCCGTATTTCCCATGAATCACTAACGTTTCTATATCTCATAATTGAATGACGAACTACATTATCTTGTACGACGTACGGACTCGTATAAACAATTTCAAATCTTCGGATCCCCAGAACGTGGAGCGGAGTACTCTAAGTCCCCGGAGCGCGGACTAGAGTATAAACGATTTTAAATCTCCGAATCCCCAGAGCGCGGAGCGGAGTACTCTAAGTCCCCGGAGCGCGGACTAGAGTATAAACGATTTCAAATCTCCGAATCCCCAAAGCGCGGAGCGGAGTACTCTAAGTCCCCAGAGCGCGGACTAGAGTATAAACGATTTCAAATCTCCGAATCCCCAGAGCACGGAGCGGAGTACTCTAAGTCCCCGGAGCGCGGACTAGAGTATAAATGATTTCAAACCTCCGAATCCCCAGAGCGCGGATCGGAGTACTCTAAGTCCCCGGAGCGCGGACTAGAGTATAAACGATTTTAAATCTCCGAATCCCCAGAGCGCGGAGCGGAGTACTCTAAGTCCCCGGAGCGCGGACTAGAGTATAAACGATTTCAAATCTCCGAATCCCCAGAGCACGGAGCAGAGTACTCTAAGTCCCTGGAGCGCGGACCAGAGTATAAACGATTTCAAATCTCCAGATCCCCAGAGCGCGGATCGGAGTACTCTAAGTCCCCGGAGCGCGGACTAGAGTATAAACGATTTTAAATCTCCGAATCCCCAGAGCGCGGAGCGGAGTACTCTAAGTCCCCGGAGCGCGGACTAGAGTATAAACGATTTCAAATCTCCGAATCCCCAGAGCGCGGAGCGGAGTACTCTAAGTCCTCAGAGTGCGGACTAGAGTATAAAAGATTTCAAATCTCCGAATCCCCTGAACGCGGATCAACTTACTCTAAATCCCCGGAGCGCAGATTTAGGGAAAAGTCCAAGTACTCGAGAGATGTAGAACAAGAAATATGCCACGTCTGGAGATGTTCGAACATCACGAAAATGGACCGGGAGATGATGCGACTCATAAGAACATGAGCTGCGACTACAGTTAATCAGCAGACAAAAGAAAAAGCAAGAGAGTCATTCAAACAAAAAGAAACTAAACTTCATTTCAGTAGTTCAAAATGGGGTTACAAAGTTACTCCTACAAAACTCAGAGTTGAGAACTTATCTATATAAGCTACAAGCTACAAAGATAAAAACAACTACAAGACTTAAGCAAGAAGCTCGTCGAACGAGTGTATCGATTACTTCTTTGTTTTCTTCTTCTTATCTTCCTTTGTTTTTTCTGACGACTCCTCTCCCTCACGCTTTTTATTGGATTTCTTGCTTGCCAAAGAAGCGGAGTCGGGAGTAGGGGACGGAACATCTAGTGGTTTGGACCTACCGGGGAGAATGATTTTCAAAGGTCTATTCCGCGGGTCGGTAAGTTCCAGGATTCCAGGTTCAACTTTGACCTCGGCCTTTTTCTTCTCCTCTACGGCGAGGCGGTCCTTCATGCTCATCTGTGAAGTATGCTCAGAGGCGCCAGTGATTTCAATTTCATCACTACCTTCGGCAGGAGATGAAGTGTCAAGCTTATCATCATCTAGCGCCCCAATCACTTGAGCATCGGGACCAGGAATTACTCCCGCATGGGCAGCGTCGCTAGTTTTCTCTGCCTCCTCCTTGGCATCATCGCTCCTTGGAGTCGGCTCGGCGTCAGAACAGCCTACATGAAAACATAAAGAATGAGCGTTAGAACGAATAACCACTGCTGAAAAATGACGGGATCTTTCAACTTCTAGAAAAGAAGAGTTTCCTACCGGGTTCTGGTTGGCTATCGGTTGCGCGTGGGGTTTCACCCTCCAGAATAGGAGATAGCACATGAACACCAAGTCCGGGATCTTCAGGGTCGTAGCCGGCGTGCTGCTCGAACGGGTCAAGTGTCGGCCGACCGGCCGGTTGAGCAGCGGGAGGAGCAGCAGTGTGAGGAGCCATAGTCTCAGCCCCAGACGGGCCAGCTTCATCATTTTTCTCTTTTGGAAGGGGAGAGCCTTTGCTATAAAGCGTCAATGCTGCGGATAAATCCGCTGGCTCATTCCACCTAAGGAACTCCTTCACCAAAGCATCCTCATCGACCTCTTCAGAGCCCGACTCGATTTTCCTGATCTTTATCAAAGTTTCCCAGGCCTCAGCTAGGGATTCGAGGTAGCCGTCGCCCAAGAATGTTAAGTCGCGATGCATAAGGACGCAGGCTCCATATTCAGCGATCAACGGGTCAAACATGCATTTGACTTCTTCCCTGCTGGCTTCTACGGCCGCCTCGAGACGAGAGTCGATCTCCTCTGCAACCATTCTTTTGCACTCCTCATGGGCCTCATCCTTCATTTTCTCAACCCCAGCAAGTTCGTCATCGAGCTTCGTTTTCAGGAGACGAGTAGCAACGATTTCATCACAGTATCGTTGTGATTCTTCTTGAGCAGCCACCTTGTCCTCCTTCTCCTTGGAGAGTAATTCTTTCAGCTCTCTGACTTGCACGACGAGCGCGTCCCTCTCTTTTTGGACAGAGTCTTTTTCTAGGGCGAGGGCACCGCTGCGCTGGACTGCTTCATCAAGCTCCTTCTTGTGAGCCATCTCTAAGCGAGTAACTGCCTCAGTAGTATCTTTTGCGCTTTGTTCAACGGCTTCCAACTTCGACTTGCACGAAGCGAGCTCTACGTCTTGGTGCTCAATGATGTTTTTGTCGCAGCCAGCCTCCAGTTTCAGGCGATCAATCTCATGTTGACGCTCAACGGACACCTCCGAGATCTTCTCCACCAAGTGCACAAACGCGTCATGTTGAATATAGACGTCGTTATTGCAGGCAATGGCACTCTGCTTCACATGCCCAGGAATATGGTGAATAGCCGGGAGGAACTTCAAACCGTCAAAGCAAATTTTCGGAAATTTGGCCCTAAGATCGACCATCTTTTTCGCGACAGTTGGATCAACCGCGGGAGTAGGGGGAGGAGGCTTTGGAAGTTCTGCCCTTTTTCGTTGTTCTCGAACTTGCCTCGTACCCGATGAACCGGAGTGTTGTTCTCGAGGAGCATCAGATTGGTAACCCTTCTGCGAAGATTTCTCTTTATCCGGCATAGTTGGGGGAAGAGGATCACGGGACTGCGAAGATTGAGAATATGCCTTCTTGCGGTGAGACAACTCACGAGGAAGATTGTCCCTATCTTCATAATCGTCTCGGTCCCTGCGTTTGCCTGAACCAGAGTCCCGTCCAGAGTGATGAAATATGGAAGAGCCATGAAGGCGATCGAGTCCGTGAGAACGCCCCATATCACCTGCAAAGAATGGAGATAACGGCGAGTTAAGAAAAATCCATGAGATAAGAAAAAAAAACTTGAAGTGTATGATGGAATGCGTATGTGCGTGTGTGTCCCAGTGTTCCCCCCGACGGACCCGTTCGTTTATCTTTACTAATCGGAGTGTTGTCTCCTTGGACCGGGAGTTGAACTCCCGCATTGCCTTTAACGGGCGAAGAAAAATTGAGGGCTTCAGGATCGTCAAACCCGTAATTGAGAATATCATCGGGAATAGACAGGTTCGACAGGCCCCTCAGGGAACTTTCCAGGTGCTGCGAGGAAGCTTCTTTCTCAGGCGGGATAGGTATGACTTTTGAAGTGCCACCAACTTTCTCCTTCTGAACTTTATATCTTAACTTCCTCTTTCCCTTCGAAGGGGAGGATGACGTCTCAATATCTTGAACTTCGACTGCCGGATTCCAAGCGGGACCGACATTCTCGCCTTGAGTCTCAAGAGCTTCGTCTTCTTTGCGCTCACCTTCTTCGTGCGTATCGGGAGTGCGGCGCGATGACGATCCGGCCTGTTTTTTCCCTTTACCGGACGAAGGTTTGGGAATGATGACACCTTCTGGAAGGCTGATCCGACGACCAAGGGTTAGCAAGCCAAACCCCGACAGTGATTTATTTAAAATGATAGTCTGGATGTCTCGTTCCTCGGCAGGAAGAGCTCTAATGGCTTCAACAGCCTCAGAATATCCTCGGCCTTCCGGACGCGGGTTGATACCTAAAAAGATGAAACAAAGAGTTAGGAAAAGCATGACTCCGGTTAAATGCGAATAGTGACTCGGCAGAGAGACTTACTGCCTTCAACCCATCTCCTCGCAAAACCAGAAGGGCAGCGCACATAAAACCATTCCTGTTTGTACAGGGCGAATTTACTGCATGCCCCTGTCAATATTTGGCATTTGTGGTACGGCTCGAGGAACATAAAGGAAGGTCTGTCTTTTCGTCTCTTGATCATATAAATGTATCTGATATCGCCAGCGGTTGGAGGTCTAAAGAAGACGGCCACGAAAAGTAAGTAGGTCCCGTATAGAAACGCATGGCCATTCGGGTGCAGCTACGACGGAGCTATGTCAATATACTGCAATACATCCCGGAGAAATAAATTGAACGGAGGCACGTTGCCCATCCAACACATGAACTTGTTACAGGCGGTATACCCGACTAGGGGCAGATGAGGACGATCGTGTCGCGAAGGGACCAACACGTCGGCGAAAGGGATCCGATGAATGGAGCATATCCGTCGGAGAGCGGCTTCGTTGATCTTCGAAGCTTGTGAATCAATCGGATTGTCTAGAAGAATTGCTGCTTCCAAGGCATCAGGTGCTAAGTTGTGAGCAGGAGAAGTCGACGGATTAGAAGTATCAGCAGATTCTGGCCTTGATGACGGCCCAGGCCTGTCGGATATAGTGGCGGAGCTAGACTTTCTTGACATCCTCAATAAATAACGAACCTGGCAAAGTGCTTGAGAAAGCTATACTCAAAAAACGTTGAACGTTAGAGTTAGCAACACGAGTTTCCCCCCCACGTGGTGTGTGAACTAGTGCAAGCAATTGTGTACAAGCAATAAAAATCTAAAGATTTCAAAGATATAAAAATGTGCTTCGAATCGTCGCCTTCGAAGACCGTCATCGCTGACCATCTCAAAAAGCCTGTTAAGTCTACTAAAAGCTAGGGAGTTAATGATCCGGGTCAGTTCCACATGTTGGTGTGCTTAGGTCTTTGTCCTTGTATTGATTAGGCAAGGCAATTGTTCGTTCGGCATTTTACAGTGTTCGGCCTAGTATGTTTGTTCGGCAGGTCAGTTATTCAAAACGAATACTGTTCGGCATTTAAATAGTATTCGGCAATTGTATCGTTCGGTCTAAGTCCTATTCGGCATGTGCGTCTGTTCGGCAATTGTATTGTTCGGGCTAAGTTCTATTCGGCATGTGCGTCTGTTCGGCAATTGTACTGTTCGGGCTAAGTTCTATTCGGCATGTGTGTCTGTTCGGCATGTCAGTTGTCCGACACAAATACTGTTCGGCATTTGAGTGTTGTTTGGCCTTAGTTCGTTCGGCTAAGTCATAGTGGCATTTTAATAAGCGCTAGGCCTGGGTTCGTTCGGCCAAGGTAGTGCTCGGCAACTTCCCATTCCACCGTCTGGCGCATGACGACATACACCGGAGCAGCGCTAAGCCGACCAACACCTTTACCTCCTCCAACACCTTCTTTCTTTTTTCTTCCCTTTAACTTTGGTTTGACACGAGGAAGCTAAGCCCATAGGTGAACCTGATCATTCCTCCTCGCATCATCGTTCGGCATTGAAGACGTGGTAAAGACGACCTACTCAAAGGCCTTCTACGTGACACACTCGGCCATCTCGTTTGAAATCTACTTGAATCGTACGAGAAAAGATACCTAGTTTGCAGATTGGAGATTGGGATGGAGTAGTTAAGTTTTAAATCCGGACGACTGAATAGAATTGAAAGTCTTCGAGGAACGGCAGAAGTAAGAAAGTAAAGGGGATAAGAAGGAAAAGACCTGGTTTTATAGAGAAGGGAGGTGGAAGTCGAAGGGGCTATACCCGGTAGAACCGGTCAATACCACAGTGTTCGGCATCAGAGCAAAGTGTCGTTCGGCACATGAGGATTGTTCGGCTTCGAACGTATCGTTCGGCATCCAGGCCACGCTCGTCACACACCTCTGTCACAGGCATTCTCGAGAAGGCATCACCAAGGAAAGTTGAACTAGATTCAAAGCGCATCACGTTCAGCCACGCGATACACTTTGGGGGGCAAGTGTTTCCTGGAGATTTGACCAGGCAACTAGTACTCGGAGAAGTACTCGGCATCCATAGTGCTCGGCATCCGTAGTGCTCGGCATCCAGAAGACTCGGCGTCAAGTAGTGTTCGGCGTTCGGCGTAATACTCGGCATCCATAGTGCTCGGCATCCGTAGTGCTCGGCATCCAGAAGACTCGGCGTCAAGTAGTGTTCGGCGTTCGGCGTAATACTCGGCATCAGTAGTACTCGGCATACAAAACTACTCGGCGTCAACTGGCACTCGGCGTCAACCAATGCTCAGCGTCAGCTAGCGTTCGGCATCAATAGAACTCGGCGATAGGAATACTCGGCGACATGAGTGTTCGGCATAAAGCAGAACTCAGCAGCAGGGGTACTCGGCAACGGGCATACTCGGCATCCAGGAGACGTTCGGTGTACATTACTATTCAACATGACACTATCGTTCGGCTAGCATGCATCATTCGACCAAAAGCTTCAGATAGAGTTGCGATCGGCTTCAGCTGCAACCATCCTGCACTTCCCACACAATCGAACGAACCATCCAGCACAGAGAGGACTGTTCGGCATGGAAGGGACCGTTCGGCACAAAGAGGACTGTTCGGCATGGAAGGGACCGTTCGGCACGGAAAGGACTGTTCGGCGTCAAAGCGTTTGGCATACCTGGTTCGGCATGCAGCGAACACTACACCTGGGCTAGAGCGTTCGGCTACCAAGCCCACTTGGGAAGTCCAGCCCATCTTTGTCTATAAATAGAGGGGCAGGGTCACAGTGAAGAGGATTCTTTTTTGGAGAGAACACCGGGGAGACTCTGCCATTTTTGAGACTCATCTTCTCTACTTAACAACTTCATTCAAGCATTTGATTCACGAATTGTATTTGTAATCAACAATAAGGAAGATCAATAAAGTTTAATCTCAAAGTGGACGTAGGCACTTACGCTGAACCACTATAAATTTGGTGTTCTTACTTTCTGCATTTAAATTAGCATTGTCTTCTTTGTTTAATTTATCTTCATCACTTATATCTCTACACAATCTTTCTCTACGAGGTTAGTGACCAATTTTGTTGCTAACAATAGCCATACTGGTTATCTTCAAGTCTTCATCTTGGCTCTTCTTGTGGTTAGCTTTGTGATTCCATGGTTATTTGATGGAGTTATGAAAGAACAGAGTTGCATCTTCTAGTGTTCGTGGGGATTGATGAAGAATTGCATAGAACCAACAAAACGACATTGAAAACAGGCTATTGGCATCAACTAGGACTAGTAGGCAGAAGTTGAACTTCATAGGGCAAAAAATAGGGGTCGGTAATGACCCTTCACTTGAGTGATTCCATGGTTGTCTTACTTTGAGTTGATCTTATATTGACCTTGTGACTTTGTTTGTGTTTGGTTTTGACTCTTGGGCTATCTCTCTAGGCTTCTTGCCTTAATAACTCCAAGTTCGATTCGTTCGGTCTGTCCAAATATTGCCTAGACAAAAGGCTGGATAACACTTGCCCTCCAAAGTACATCTCGTTTCAAACGTGATTTGCCTTAAATTGAGATAAGTTAGAGTTGTTGTGATGAACTCCACTCTGTATTTTAAATGGTCGTTATCCTTCTCGCAAATTGTTTCCGCGAAAATTTTGTCCATAGTCATTCATCGCGACGCATTACCAACTTTCGATATCATATATCTGGAACCTACTCTCATAATCTATCATTTTGAATTTGACAATTTTAAACCAATTCCATCCATGGATCTCTCAGGTTTGAATTTGATTTCCCTTTGATTCTAGTAGTCGGGTACTGGATATACACACACACATACTCAAGTGCATGCTCTTGAGTGGAGGAGTATAGGTGCATGGTCAATCACATGCATATGCTTAGGCATAAATCTACACACATACATATGTATATACGTACATATGTTTAGGACTCGGTACTGACCCATAAATATGGGTTGGTACCGAACCGAGACTTGGGATATTTCCCAAGTTTTGGTGCCAAAACATCGGGTTCAGAGTATATAACATATTCCTATCTCACTTCTTCCCCGACTTGTTTATTTGCATCTGCCAAATTGAAACTCTGAAATCCCCATTGATATTTCTCCTTCTCCAACCAACTCTTGCCTTTGCCCATGCTTAGAACAGCCACTGCCTTCACCTCTAGGATCCTCATCGACATTATCCAGACCCTACCCGAACCACCGCCTCGCCTCGCATTGTAGCTCGCCGGCCCAAGTCCCAATACTCCGAATTCTTGAATCGAACCTCTCTTTGACTTAGTAAGTACTGCATGTGATTAATAGATGGATGGACATGGAACCATGGGTGAACCGGTGTGGAGTGTCATGGGTGTGGATGGTCATGGTTAGGGATCGGTGAAGATGGAAGAAGGAAGGATGGAAATTTCTTTAAGTGATGGAGTTGTACAACTCCAACACTTAGACTAATTTTCTGAACATTTGGTCCACATGAGAATCCTGCTTTGCGAACCAATGTTCTCTTTCTCGATTTTGAACTTTTTCTAAAGCATGGCCAAGGACGTGAAACTTGTCGGGATGGTCAACGACGACGGTCACGTCAAGTGAAATCCAAACTTTATGAACGAACTGCTAAATAATATCGAAAACTTAAACTACACATCACTACAAGACACCCATTAGAATCCACTTTAGCATAGGGGGTTCAGCTTGCAATTAGTCTTCTAATGTTGATTATTTATCGAGTTTTTATGTAGAAATGGATCAAAGACATTCCAAATGTCTTGCTTCTCAAGCCATAGGTACATCCACTTCGAGATATGTTAAATCCGACATCGAGTCAAGTTCAACAATGACACCACATGCCCAATAAACTTCGGTAGAGCATGCACAACAAACTCCAATTCACAAAGAATAGAAAGTACCTCGGCAGGTTGAGCAGCAAAATATAGAAAATCCTCATGTTGAACAACAATTTCTAGAGAATACAGTAGAGCCGGTAATTAGGCCAGAAATAGATCCAGCTCCCGACACCCTTGAGGATGTCATAATATTAGGCGATTCTGTTGATTCTGTTACTTCCAAAATGATGAAGGATCGCTTTTCAGAATATGTGATAAGCACATGATTCCATTTAAAGACGTTCTAGCTCCTCCTCATCATTAAAGGCCACATAACTCTCTGGAAGGGTACACTTCCAGCAATAGATATATGTGTTTAGCGGGTTGCATTCCACCATTCAACCAATTTGTTCGTCGAGTTCTAAATTTCATGCACTTGGCTCTGACATAGCAGCATCCAAACAGCTATGCTTTCCTCCTTAGTACATATATGGTCTTCTTCGATCACTTGGACCAAGTACCCAGCGATGTGAAGATCCGATACATTTATAGCTTCAAGATTTGAAAAGTGAGTCCGTCTCTGATTTATTTGGAACCAATCAGAGATTGTAGAGTGGTTACCAAGGCATGAAACAAGTTGAGCTACTACAAAAGTGAGTGGTTCTATATTCGTTGTCCACCCAGGTTTGCTTGAAGATGGATATCCAAATTTAAGTTCCATCTCATTTATATTTTACGAATTTGTCTTATGGTATGCAGACTTAACTCATATCCTTGCTTGACTATCCAGATGTTCTAGTAAGACCCAGTAGCTTGGTGCTTTTAGATGTCGTTAACACTCTAATGGCAGTTCCAACAGGGGATAGAGATATCAGAACTCTCTTGTCAGATGAAAATCTTCTTGCTTATGGCTTGTTAGAAGAAGGTCGCAGTACTGGTATCGTCTAAATAGGATCCAGTGACGACAACGATAATGATAATAACCAACTTGGAGGAGGCAAGGTTGATCTATATTTGCCCCCAATCCCAAGTCATGAGGATGGAGTTTAAGAAAATATTGAACAAGTACCAGAAGATGCCGAGGATGGCGAAATTATTGGTGAAAGCGGTGAGGAAGGCCAAGGTAAAGTCCACGCGGGTCATTAGTCGCAGCTTGAACAATTTAGGGACGACCATCCGTCCACTCCGAAGAAGAGGTTAATCGTGAGAATCTCCATGGTGCAAACTTCTACTTAGCCCGCATGGGTTACAACAGTTGAGAAAACTCCATCTCTTCCTTCAACAGCCACATTTGCTAGTTTAGGGCCAATCTCTAACGAGTTTGACTCTTTTGATGTCTTTCATATTAGTATTGAGGACATAAACTCCTCCATTCATGTTGACAAAGACTTCATCCCTACCAATACGGGAGAGATCACTCCTATGAGCAAAGCTCCAGCTCACGGTCCGTTAGGGGGACACTAGGACACTCACATGCAGGTGCACTTCATGACACTACATTGCACTTGTCTGGTGTCCTTGCTTGTTGGATCTAACTTGTTCTTGTTTTCCTTGGAGGATTTATAAAGAAAAGGAAATACATAAATTGTTCTTTGGAGGAGAAACCATCCCAAGCACAAAGGCCTCGGTTGAGTTTGTAGCATCAGGGAAGTGTTCGCGATTATGAGTCGGGCTACCACTCTAGTCATGATAGGGATGATCGCGACAGAAGTAGCTACGACAGAGATTGCTCATCACACAATTCTGCTTCTAAGCATCTCCTGGGTCTAGATCACCTCCTCTTAGAGGTCTAGACAGGAAACTTGATGTCACGATGACATCCCGTCTAGTGATGCTTCTCGCGTTCCACTTCAAGCTTCCATCAATGTACAACCCCCGGTGCCATCTCACTCCAGTCGATCCTCCGACCGCAGGCGTCGCAAGAGTGGCTTTGAAACTTCCCAGCATAAGCTTAGCAAAGAAACTACTATAGTCTCACATATCTCTATGGAGGAATAAATTGTAGCCAATACCCGAATGGTCAAACTAAAGGAAGAATTTCCAAACATTTGCTTCGATGGTATTATGTTTGTGCCTAACTTGAAAAGAATCCCTGCCGACATCCAAAAGATGACCATCGATTACGTGGTCGATGTTCACAACCAGTATAATGAAAGGACGAAGGTAGCTTAGAAAATTTCCAAAGACCCCAGGGACAGGTAGTTGGAGATCGATAATCAGAAAATCACCGAAGCTGACAATAAGAAAATCATCGCTAATCTTAATGGTGAGGTCGAGAAAATGAGATAATCCCATGCCGAAGTCGAGAAGATAGCTGAGGAGGCTATCAAAGCACTCAAAGAGGATGCGTATTGAGCATCAAGATGAAATGGAGAAGGCTTTCCACCGAAATCATGTTATGGTAATGGAGAGAGATACCTCAAACAGAAATGTGGCCGAGCTAAAAACCAAGCTAGAGCGTGAAACAAAAAAAAATGATGCACTCCAGCAAGCTCAGACTTGTTGTGATGAGTTATTTGATGCCAAGGAGGAAAGACAAAGCACTCAAGCATGCTACAGGTGTTGACGCACTCGTCAAAAGAGAAGTTAAGGCCATAAAACAACGAGCAAAAGATCATGTAATGGAAAAGTTTGAACTACATCCGAACCAATACAATGCCAACGTGCTTAAATTTTGAAACATGGAGTTGTTTAAAGATGATTATCCTCCAATCTTCACACTCGCCTGGGAGCAGATTGCTAAAGAAGAGAAAGCTTTCCTCGAAGTTGGCAAGGTGGATTTAAAACAGCTGGAGAAAGAAGTCTTGGTAGGAGATGAGCCCAAAGTGTTAAAGGATGGTTAGCTCATCCTTCATCCGGAGCTTCCCTAGACAGCGCATAAAGACTTGGGCAAAGACTCCGGATTAAGGCCACATAATGCAACTGCCAGCCAAATTCTTGGGTCCTAAGCTGTTCCAGATTCATCCTCTGATCCTGGGTATGATCCAGGGAGGTCTGAGATCCATCAGCTTACCATTCTCTCTCTGATTCTCGAGGGGAACTCCAGCAGCACTCTAGCCCACACAGAACCCCAAACCGAAGAAGATATCTCATTGACTTCTCCTGTATTCTAGGAAGTCGACGTATCGCCTATTAACTTAGTTAATCTCTCTCTTTGTTTCTCAATCTTCAGGTTAGCCTCGCATTGCTCCGCTTCCTAATAAGGACTCTTGGCCGGGAATACAAGTACCTGTAACAGAATCAGTTACTGTTACCACTTCAAAAATGATTCCAATTATCCCGGTTGAAGGTATTCCTGGCCTTGACGAGCAGATGATTGATGATTTGTAGGATTAAGGAGCTAGTGGGACACAATAAACTCAGATTGATGAAGATGTAGTTATTACTGGGGTCTCCAGGCCTTTTTTGGGTCCCTCCATGCATGAGTTTAACCAAGAACTTGGGAAAGACATCCTCCATGCCATAGAGATCAAGTAGGAAAAGATGGAAGCCATCCCTCCTCCTCTATCGATTGCCTTGCTCGGGTAGACTATCTTTGCTCCGGTCCATATTTCTCCGCCTAGAAGCACTCAAAGCACGCCCATAGGATCCTCGCAAAGCATTCCGACCTCCGTTCCTCCGCCTGGGATTGCTCAAAGTGTGCCAGTTGGATCATTATAGAGCATTCCACCCAAAACCAAAGGAAGTAGGGAAAAGGAGGAAAGAGAAAAGATGAGGGCTCTAGTGATGCATCTCCAAGTGATAAGAATAAGCAAAGGAGAACGAAGTGGAAAAAATTTCTACAGGTTTATTTT
This sequence comes from Allium fistulosum, assembly GCA_030737815.1. Taxonomy (NCBI): domain Eukaryota; kingdom Viridiplantae; phylum Streptophyta; class Magnoliopsida; order Asparagales; family Amaryllidaceae; genus Allium; species Allium fistulosum. Next base: position 589,491,266 of record CM060905.1, on the reverse strand, counting down.
GTGTACATGGACTCTTTTTGGTTTTTTGCCGGCTTTGTGTGGGTACGACCCCCACTTTTACTTTTTGTTTCTAGTGTCAATAACACTTGTACTTAGTTCTCCAAATTTCATGTGAATAGCAAAGGTTTCTATTTTGTTAACTCTTTGTATGGAATTATCCAAGTACTTAAGAAATATGATTTCCATTCAATGTACTTGCGATCTATATCTTTTAGTTATTATCGCTGAACCAAATCCTTAGTCCGGTTTATAATTCACCGACCTCTGGTCGCTCTGTGAATGTAAAGTAATTTTTGAAATGCAAACTCTGAGCATTAGTTGGAGTTGATGTAACATCCCCTATCTGGAGGCCCGAAGCTAAGCATTACAGATGATGCAGTCATCCATAGTATTAACATCCGGTGACCAAATACGGTAATGTTAATGGTATCCATAATATCAAAAGCACTTGAATATGAAATAAAATCATCACAGATTAAAACATTTTTCTGATTACATTTCAAAACAACATTTCATATCTAAGTTACATAATCCCAAATGTTTCTCAGGTTTAGATTAAATATAATTATTATAAAATACGCCAAGAGCGATATATGAAGATGCTCCCTTGGTTGACCAGAGTACTACATAGTCATAACTGACTTAATAAAACACAGCAAAATAAAACAAACAGAATAACTCCTAAATAGCTAACTTCAGCCTCCTGCTCATCTTTGAAAACTTTATTCGTCCACCTACTAAAACCTGTAAATCCTCAACCTTCAGCCTACTCAAATCAATTTTGAGCACCCGAGAGTTTAAGGGGAAAAACATAAACTTCGAGTCAGACATAAAGCCTGGTGTGAATAATACTATACATCTCGGTTAATTGATATTAAGTGAGACCACACCGCTTAGCAGAAGGGGTTTCCCCTCACTAATATCCTTTTAAACATATCTTTTGCAAATCTTAATCCTACAACCAAAGTTGGTTAAAACAATATATCAATATCATGAAAGCATATAAATCAAGTAACAAAAGGACTATCTGTCTGAACACTGTAGTTTTGTTTGGCTAACTACTAACCTTTGGCTGACTCAGGCCTACCAGACAAAATAAACAAATAATCTAACTTCTGTTAGATTCTCCTCTTCTGGACGGTCTGTCCCTAACTTAATTCTCCAGGGTCAACTGATCCTAATGGTTTTGCAGGCTCACCAATAACCTATCGTCTCTCTGTATATTCCTTTCTGTGTGTAATAGCATTTTAGCCTTACCTGTGGCAAAGCCCTACACACTAGAATTTAGGACTAAATTAGCTAAGGGCTAATAGCTAATGTATAGGGCGTGACCCCATACCAGTCCCATCTAGTATTCTTATATCTGAGTCATTTTACTTAAGGTTATCTACCTAAAATTTTCCTTGAAAATCTTTTTATTCAAAATGGCTTAATCCTTTTAAATCATACTTAAACAAAGAAAATATACTATGCTTTACTCAAATCACTTTGCCATGTTATATATGCTTCTCCCAAAAATAATGTTGATGAAACCATTAAACCTTTAAACAATATCATTTAAAACCACAGAATGTACCCCTTTCGAATCCTTGAAACTACTCCTTTCGATCAAATAAAACCTTAGGCCGAAAGGCCAAAACATACCTTTCGAAACCAATCACATAGTCCTTTCGAAAACATTAAAACCATCTCTTTTGAAAGCTTTGCAAACCTTAAACATCCTTTTTTTCAAACACTTTAAATATGCCTTTCAAAACCTTTGGAAACCTTCCATTTAAAACCTTTCGAAATCATTAGGAAACCACCCCTTAGAAACCTTTCTTTTAAAACCTTTTAAAAGCATTAAATCCATCAAATCTTTCAAAATCATTTGGGTTCAAGTAAAATATGTGGAACAACTTTTCGAAACCATTCAAAACTATGTTATTCGAAACCTTTGGGTTTATCTTTAAAAATCTCAAAAGGGTCATAAAAAAACAGGGCCGAAAGCAACACTTTCGAAAGCTATTTCCTAAGTAAAGTGATGGTGTTGAAACAGTTCCCTTTGAAAGCAATGGAGAAGCGGCTTGGATTTTAAAACAAAGGGACCTTTCGATTGCACTGCATCGAAAGGAAAAAGGCACAGCAAGGGGGGTTTCGATCTAGTCGAAAGCCATTACTTAAAACAAAAAGGCACAGCCATTCCTTTAAAACAATTTAACCCAGACAAAAGCTAACCAAGTTGAAAGCTAATTAAGTCGAAAGCAAAGTAGGCGCATTCTCTTTTAAAAATGAAGACACGCTTCGACCCCTTCGGAACCCATTCTTCGACTTCATACCTTCCGCCTTTGTCCAATTCGCTACGTATCAAGTATTGATACCGGGCGCATTGGTTTTGACTAAGAAGGAGGCGGAAGTAAAGCGTCGGAAGGAGGGTGCCGAAAGTGGTGAAACATGTAAAAAGCATGTTTAAACTGATTTTTAGCTTTTTAAAGTAATATTTTCAACTACCTGCCTTGTTTGTCAAAATATTATTGGTTGCTAATTTCTTTTCTAAAAGTGCTGGCAATATTTCAGAAATAAACAATTTAATTTATTTACAAAATACCCCTTCTCCTTTTATAAATATATAAAACATTTAAGTCTCGTACCTTAAATAATTTTATATTCATTAAAACACTTAGGAAAATTCTACAAAAATTCCTATAAATCATTTTTAATATGTTTTCCAACATATATAAAGACCCAAAACATATATTATTTAGCCGTAAATAATTTTAAACCCTAATAATCATTTTCTTTACTTTAAAATTAATATTAAATCCACATTAATTTAGAAAATTATAAAAATTAAAACCCATCTTAAAATATCATTTCTGATCATATACTAAAATCGCTAGGAATTTGGATGTCATATAATTGGTTTTTCAACCTAAAACATATCATAAAACCTATATGAATTATCATAAATCATTGACAAGCATATATCTCCATTTCTACAATAAAAAACATGGCAAATAACTTTGCAAAATAATTCAGATTTCATCATAAAACCTAAAACAAGAAAAATATGAGATGAAGTCATTATTCACCTTAGCTTTGAGATTAAGGTGTTGAGATTTGATCATTGATTTTGTTGCTTAAGCTTTCCTCTTGATCCAAGCTTTATCTTCTCTTGTTTTCCCTTAATGGTGGTCGGCCTCAAGTTTATATTTTATTTTGTGAATATGAAATGAATGTAAAGAATATGGTTTAAGGGGTTTATGGTATTAGAATAATACTAATTCCTATATTGCCCTTATTTATTTCCTAACATTAGGTTTCATTTCAATTTACTTAGTTCATTTAGATACATGGCACGACTACCCCTTAGTAACACAAATCTCAATCCCTTAATCATTACATTATTTTATTTAATTTAACTAATTAAATCTCCTAAATAATGTTACTAAAATTTAGGGTCATTACAGTTAACCACTTAGAGAAGCGATTCAGGTATCCTTTTCCAAGATCATGATATCCGATTGCGCCGAACTCCGGGTACTAATCTGAATTAACTTATCGTAGTTTGCACACCCTTGTCCAGGATGTACACTTCTAATCGTGCCTAACTCTGGGCGTCGATTCAAAGTTCACAGGCAAGTTCCTTCCTTACGTCGGGCATGGATCTTTGGTTTCGCCTACTCTAGGCAAAGTGTTAAGAGTTGAATGATCTTGTCACGTCCATTTTTGTTTATACTCTTGCCCCCAATCTAAGGACAATAGTTAAGCGAGTGAATCGTTCTATCACATTCATTTTGTGTTTATACTCCTGCCTCCACATCAAGGGTGAGAGTCAGTGTACGAACGGTCATGTCACATCCGGTTTGAGTTTATACCCCTGCCCTCAATCCAAGGACAAGAGTTGGCTGACGGACAGTCGGGTCATATTCATTTTTGTTTATTCTCTTGCCCATACACAGGGAGCGAGAATTAGCTGATGGATTGTCGGATCACGTTCGTTGAGTTTATACTCCAGCCCCTACACTTGGGGCAAGAGTTAGTTGGTATCAATCTTTAGATACCGAGAAAAATTTCAATGGTCTAATCATTATCCACAGAAGTTTGTTTGGCACTATCTTCGGGTACCTGCACACTTGCATTGTTCACATGCAGATTCATTTGAATCGGTCAAGTCACAACTGTTAAGTAATGAAAGATAGAGTCTTGGTCTTGAAAAGCCGTTCTATTCCATAAAAGATGGGGAATGATAGAATTTGTCTTATTACACGGCTCAAGCCAATTATTCACAAATTTATTTCTAAGTGAAATAGTGGCGTAAATGCTCGTTATTCCATACCCTCGGGAGCGGAATCTCGTCTGTCGTCGCAAGCCTGAAAGCTTCATCTCAAAGCTTTTGCTCTATTGCATACGGACCTTCCCAGGTCATGCCCAAGTTTTTAGGGCCAGGGAAGATTCATTTGGGAACAGGTCGCCAACTTAGAAGGTCTTATTCCTGACCTTAGTGTTGTAATATCGCATGACTTGGAGTCGGTAAGTAGCTGTCCTCAACTCAGCTGCCTTGTGCTTATTGTCGATCATATCAAGAAACTATAATAGGAGTTTCTCATTAGTTTGTGGATTGTAGTGAGTTACCTGATGAGAAGGTACTTCTAGTTCAACCAGAATCATATCCTCTTATCCGTAGGCTAGGACGAAAAGAGAGTGGCTAGTCGTTGACTTGTGAGTTATTCGATAAGACTATAGTACTAGTGGATGTTCATCTACTCACTTGCCCTTGGCCTTTTCCAGCCGCTTCTTAAGGATGGACTTGATAATCTTATTTACAGCATCAACCTGTCCATTCACCTAGAAATGTGCCACTATAGCAAATATCTTCTCTATGCGATGCCGGTGGTAGAAATCTTTGAACTTGATATTGCCAAATTGGGTCTCATTATCGATAATGATTGCATGTGAAACTCCAAAACGACAAATGATATTTCAGATAATAAAGTTGATTACTTTCTTTGTGGTGATCGTGGCCAATGGTTCTGCCTCGGTTCATTTGGTGAAGTAATCAACTACAATGATGGCGTAGTTCGCTCCACCTTTAGATATCGGCAACACACCGATGGTATCAGTTCCCCAGACTATAAATGCCAAGGATTAACCATTTAAGTAATCTCCGTCGGTGGGGCTCTCGGTATTTTTGCAAATCTCTAGCATATGTCACACTTTCTGGTGTAACCAGCTACGTCTCGGTTGATGGTTGGCCAGAAGTATTCATAGTGGAGGATCTTCTTTCTATGGTTTGCCCCCCAGTGTGGTCGCCACAAGTCCCTTCATGAACTTCTTTTAGAATCTTCTTGGCCTCTTCGTAGGCTACACACTAAAGCATAGGGACGCGGAAACCCTTCCTGTACAGTACTCCTTGCATAATATATCTCTAAGCTTGTCGAAGGATTTTTTTACCGTTCATTCCATCTCTCCTGAAGGATTCCTCTTTTCAAATAATCCTGAATTGGAGTTATACATGACTCCCTTTCAGGCTTGGCCTCGAAGATCCAGTCGACATCCTTCTGGTTAATGCTCGAAGCCAAAAGTTCCTCCACTGGAACTAAGCCCATGAGCCGCGCATCTCCAGATTTGGCCAGTTTAGCCAGTGAATCGGCCTTCTTATTCTTCTCTTTAGGCATATGAGTGTGTTAACCTAAAAAATGGATCAACATCCTAGATTGAGTATGAAAGCACCAGCCCTGTTTATCAAAGCAAATAAAGTAGAACAAACAATAGCAAATTGCTGGAAAAGTAAAGAGACAAGAGATTTTTATAGTGGTTCGGCTGTTAATGAATCCTACATCCACTTTATAACTTTCTATTATTAAATGGTTGTTGTTACAAGTTGAATCTGATTACAATTTGATTGGATCTTGTAAGTTAGATCAAGTCACCAGTGTTAGAGTTCACTGGAGAATCACAACGAACCCTTTCGACGACTGTTGTGAGATAGGATAAGAGTGAAGAATAGTTTCTGCAGAGTTTCGACAGCCAGTCCAGAAGATCCTCTTTATGTTGCAAATGGTTGAGTATTTATAGGAATTGGAGAGCTATTGGGCAAAGCCACTTTGCCAGAAGCCCACATTTGATGGTACGAATGCGCTCAAGAAATTTCATGGCGAGCCGAGCCAATTTGATGGATCGCCAATGATCCATAGGGCATGAATCGCTGGCGATCCATGTAGTTAGAGTATTTTTCGGTTGTTTATCTTGAATCATGCTTCTCGCCTTATGTAGATGCTCTTCATATAATTCATAAATAGTTTCCTTGTTTTAACCATGAGTCACATACATGTTGGACTGAACTATGACCAGAATCAGATGAATGCTCACTTCTCGAACTAACTTGCTTAGAATATCATGAAACTTAGCAGGCATCCCTAAAAAAGATATTGGTTCATGATGCAAGAGGTTTAGAAGATCCACGAGCTACCCTTATGGATCACTAGCGATCTATCATCTTGGCCTATTTTTGCTTTCTTCCTCTTGGGTCTATCTTAGTTCCTTCTTCTGGTCCTTTTGGTTGATTCTTAAGTTGTTTTGCTTGTCGTGGATGTTCTAACTTCCTTTGAATTCTATTGGGTTAAAAATCCAGTTAACAGAGTGATTGTTTAATATTCAATGTTAGTGAACGGCTCATGGACTTGGTTTAGATAAGGAGCTAGTCTCGCTCCTTTTGCTTAAAACTCTTTCCGAAATTGGCAAACCACCGCTTGGAGTCATAGAATATACACAAAGACTTCAATCTTAGCTCTTTAGCAATCTTGAGTCCTGCAATCAAGATCTCATATTCAGCTTCACTGTTTGTTGCTGGAAAGTCGAGCTTCAAGGCATAGCAGATCGGGTGTTTTTCGGGAGTAACAAGTTGTACTCTAGTGTTGGAACATTGCGCGTTAGATTCACCATCCGTGTACATATTCCATCCAGTTTCTTTCTCACCACTGCTTTTCGGAGGATCATCTCATGTAGTGAATTTAGCTATTAAATATGCCAAATTCGGACCCTGGATCACTCTCTGAGGGTGATAAGTTGTGCCATATTAGCTCAATTCACTATTCCATTTCAACAGCCTTCCAAAAGTCCCAGGTCGTTGCAAGACTTGTCGCAAAGGTTGGATGGTAAGAATTTCGGTCGGATAAGCCTGGAAATATGAACAGAGCTTTCTCAAAGCAATTAGCAGGCAGTATGCGAGCTTTGCCAGCTTTGGGTATTTTCGTTCTGCACCTGTCAACAAATTACTGACGTAATAAACCGGTCGTTGGGTGCGAGATTCCTCACATACAAGTGTACCGCTAAAAACATGCATCGACACTACCAAGTATATAAAAAATTCCTCATCATTCACCAACTTTAAAACGATGGGGGTCTCTCCAAGTGATCAACCAGAGCTTGTAATGCATCTTTACACACGTGATTTCATTTGAAGTTCCTTTTTCCCTTCTTAATCACCTCGAAGAAAGGAATGCATTTATCTATGGGTCTGGAGATGAACCAACTTAGGGCAGCAACCTTCCCATTCAAGCTTTGGACCTCCTTAATCGTCTTTGGGGCTTCGATCTTTATCAGTGCCTCGATTTTCTACATATTGATTTCAATTCCATGGAAGTTCACAATGAAGCCCAAGATTTTTCCTAATGCAACGTCGAAAGAGCATTTCAGAGCATTGAGCTTAATCCCATATTTCTGAAAGACACCGAACATCTCTGCTAGATCATCAACATGGTTTCTTAAATGTCGTGACTTCACAAGCATGTTATCCATGTCTACTTCCATCAATCATCCAATCTGGTCTTTAAAAATTCGGTTTACAAGCCTCTGGTATGTTGCTCCTGTGTTCTTTAATCCAAAGGGCATGACCATATAATAATACAGCCCAAGGTCGATTAAGAAGCTGGTTTGTTTTTGATCTAGGAAGTGCATTGGGATTTGGATGTATCCAGAGTATACGTCCATAAATGAAAGTAGCTCATGTCCAGTTGTTGAGTCTACCAGCCGATCGATCCTTGGAATTGGGAAGCTATCACTAGGGCGCGCCTTATTCAAGTATGAATAGTCGACATATGTCCCCCACTTCATGTTTACTTTCCTCACCGAGACATGATTAGATACCCACTTTGGGTTTAAGGCATCGCGAATGAAGCTATTGTCCTTTAGCTTATCCAACTCTTTTTTGAGTGCAGCGGATATCTCCGAACCCAGGCTGTAGCGTTTCTGTTTCATACGAACACAATTGGGATTTGTATTTAATGCATAGCTCACTATCTCTAGTGAGATCCCACATATTCGAATGTGCCCAAGCAAACACATCTAGGTTTCCCAAAGGAAAACTACCAACTCTTTCATCACACTTGCACTGAGCTGAGACCCGACCTTCAGGACCCGATTTGGATCATCCTAGTAAACTAGAACAGAAATTGTCAACTCGGCTGGAGCTGCTCGCCAACATTCTAGCTCTTTTTGTCGGTCTATATAATCCTGGAACCGACGGGGTTGCCCGACCCAGGGCTCAGGCTGTAGTTGTTATGCATCCAAAGATCTTATTTAGAGGGCCCCCTCCATATTTTTTACTTTCTCTATTCGCCTTGCTTCCTTTAGCTCAGCGACGTATCATTCGCGACTAGGCACCTGATCTCCTTGCATGATTCCCACTCCGTTCTTTGTAGGGAACTTCATAGTAAATCACCAAGATGCTATAGCCACTCTGAATTCAGCCAAGGACGGTCGGCCTAGAAAAGAATTATGGGCTGAATAAATATCCAACACCAAAAAAGGCATGACCCACACTCACTTGCGGTCGCCCTCGCCAAGTACCACCAGTAATTCAACAAATTCTATGGCCTCAGTAGTCATCCCATTGAACTTTTATATTTGAGACTTACAAGGTTTCAAATCTTTCTCCTCTAACATCATTTAATCATAAGCTCTCTTGAACAAGATATTGACTGAACTCTACAGTCAACCTGCACCTTCTGAATAATAGCAGGACCAATCGTGCCTATAATCATGAATAGGTCAATCGTTGGAGCTTCCACTCCATCAGCATCTCTATTTTGGAAAACAATATCGTCAGTCATCGTTCTGCATTGTTTTGCCGGAGTCCCAGATTCGATAGCAAACCAACTTTCTCTCTCCGCATGCTTAATTGCACCAACATATCCGTCTATTTTAGCTAAACAATTGTCGGTTGGGTGTGGCCCATCGATAATTGTATTAATCACCAATTATTCTTTTGGCCACCTGAATGCATTAGTACTAGGCTCAGCCTGCATCCATTGGGAAGACGGCCTAGTGGCATTAGAGTTTCCTTACCGCCCATCCTACAGGGCTTTCACATACCGTTGTAACTTTTTCTTGCGAGTCAATTCCTCAAATCATATCCCACAAGTATCAGCACTCATTGGTATTGTGACCGTGAGTTTCATGAAATCTGCAGAACTTGCCTGACCTTCTCGGTTGACTCTCTTGGAGCAAAATTTATGTACTGCTCAGTGTTTTGAGTTGCTAGATAGATATTCTCGATAGAGTTGTTCAGTTTGGTATAACTAATGTATTTAGGAGTCCTAATACGATTCCTTTTATCTGGCTTCTTCTTCTTAGTCCCAACATCATTTTGTTTTCGATTATTATTTTTATTACTAACATTCCCATCCATAATCCAAGCGGTTCTTTAAGATTACTTTACGACAATGTTGCTTTGTATCACTTCATTCGAATTCCCAACACCTGTCCTCCGTGGACATATTTTCGCTTCCTCCAAGCGTAAGTATTCATTAGCCTTTCTATAGAAAGCATCCATCGCTGATAGGAGCTTTCTCTCCAACCATTCCTCGAACTCCGTATCGGGATGAATCCACCGAATCAACACCATCGGCACAATGTCATCCTTGAATCTGTACCTTATATTGTGGCTATGTGGAATCGATTCAAGAAATTTTTCAACGACTCTCCCTCAGCATGGAAAAGATTTGACAGAGACATCACATGCTACGGACGTGTAATATGTAAACGGAATTGTTCTACAAACTTCTTCGATAACTCAACAAAAGATGATATGGACCTCAACGGAAGTCGAGTAAACCACATCATAACTACTCCTTCTATGGAAACTATAAAATGGCAGAATTTCATGGCATTGAAAGCTCTAGCCGAATCCATATACGATTCATATCTCATCAAGTGCTGCCTAGGGTCCGTCGTTCCTCCATACAATGACATAATCTGCATTACGAATCTCCGGGGGTGTCTCCCGCATAGAATGTTCTCTGTAAATGTATTCCGATTGGGAGAGGAAACTCATTCATCATTGCTCCTAAAATGATTCTCGCTAACAAGTCTCATGACCATATTCCCCAGGTAGTCTGGGTCAACAAGGTTCGACTGAATGGCAGTAACTGGGTTCTGCCTCGTTTGTTCGGTATGGCAAGCATTCTAAGTTTGGCTCTTGATACCTTGGTTTTCTAGCCTCCGGGAGATCCATTCGTCCAACAGTCCCCCTTGTTTGATTCATGTAGGCAATTTCATTAGCAGTAGCACGATTCTCCATATTCTGACTAGCAGCAGCGCGTCCTGAAGTTAATTCCATGTCGCCTTCCAAAGAATAGTCTCTAGGTCTACCATTGGAGGGGTCGGCAATGACCCAAATCCTGAGTCGGTACCAATCCCCAAGTTTGAATCTGGGGCTCATCTTCCTCCATGGTACAACGTTTCAAAAGCATTCTGAGTCTTCTTCTGCTTCTTGTCCCTCCGTCTTTGCTTGGACGATAATGAGCTTTCTGATGATGAACTATATTCCCTTCTACTCCTTCTACGGTAATTTTGAATTATCTCATTCAATGGCCTCAAGCTTTTCTGCATTGTTTGGTTCATCTCATTCTGACTAGTATGGAATCTATCTTACATGTGCTTCATCATCTTGTCCATCTCCATTCTAGTCACAATGTCAGTTGGAGTCTAGATCTCCGATTGTGTTAGTTGGAAAAATCCATCTCCATGCTGAGGATTCAGATTCTCAGCTTTAGTAGTAGCTCTGGAACTAGTAGAACAATCTCTTCTTGATGGGGCCATGGAAGACGGCTTCTAGTAGTTCTATGCAAATCTGAGTTGTAGAATTAAAAGGTAGAGAAATTGGATCTATCTCTTGGATATAAGAAATCCAATAGTAGTTGATGGCTCTATGTAGCCTGAGAATCTGAGTCTCTTAATGAAAGCACCAAAATGTTTGAACCAAAAATTGCACAAACATACAGAAGTTTATGTAGAGAATAAAATATGAAGAAATGTAAATGAAAATGAAATAAATAAGACAAAATCATTTATAGTGGTTCGACAAAGCAAGGCCTACGTCCACTTTAAGATTTTATTGCTTATATCTAACTTGGAGGCAGAAGTTATTAGAAGTCGGTACAATTTTGACACTTAGATTTAAGAATTACAAAAGTATGGAGGAGGGAAGAACTAGAGCCAAAAGATCCAAAAAATGAGCACTACCCTCCTATTTATAGAGGTAGGGAGCCTAATAACTCACACAAAATATCTCCAAGCCATTATCCGTGGTTTAGACCAGTTCTCCCATGAAAGTAGGTGCCAGCTCATCAGGATGTAGGGGTCGGTACCGATTCATAGGTAGGGGTCGGTACCGATCCCTAAGATGGCCACATTGGTTGTCTTCAAGTCTTCATCTTGTGATTAGCTTCATGATTCCATAGTTGTTTGCACCAATATTAGCTTGCTTCTAGGTCCAAATGATGAAGTTGTGGAAGAACAGAGTTGCAGCTTCAAGTGCTCATGGAGATTGATGGAGAATTGCATCGAACCAACAAAACGACATTAGAAACAGACCACTAGCATCAAGTAGGACTAGTCGGTAGAAGTTAGACTTCATAGGGCAAGAAAATAGTGGTCGGTACCAACACATCACTTGAGTGATTCCATGGTTGTCTTGCTTTGAGTTGATCTTGTATTGCCCTTATGACTTTGTTTTGTTTGGTTTTTGGACTCTTGGGCTATCTCTTTGGTCTCCCTGCCTTGAAAACTCCAAGTTTGATTTGTCCGTTCTGTTTGAATATTATATGGTCAAAAAGATGGATAACAATATCAGAGCTTAAGTTAGTCGATCACAAGAATTGGGATATGTTGAGAGAATGTATTTGTATTTTTACTTATAATTATATATATTATACCTCAAATTCTATGAATTATAACTGTAGAAGTAGTTGTGACCATATTTTAAAAAGATGGATGAAGAAACTATGAGTTGGAACAATAAGTAGAGTTAAATTTATATACCTACCTCCATTTCCCCATAGAGTTTAGGCCATACCGAAAGGCGTTGACCAAGAAGAGCATGAATGCGACGTATAGAAGGATTCCTGAAGTTGGATGGTACTAGACTTCTTTGTTGAGCCTGGAATGCCCTCTAATAGTGGATTTTGTTGGATTGTCGATTGAAGACGTATATTTCATCTAGACATATGGGAAGTAAGAGCCTATATGTTGCAACATTCAAAAGTACGATGTGATAAAGTATTGAGCAAGTTCCTGCAGGAAGGTGTACATTAACCACCATAAGATGATAAACCAGTTTTTTGTGAAGTTTAGTGGAAAAGAAGGAAAGTTCAAGAAAAAGGATGAACAAATTCTATTTCTGAGTCTGACACTAGGTGGATTTAACAAAAAGATTGCAGAAATTTCTTAAAATGCTTTGAATGATTTTTCAAAGGACTTATTTTTCAAAAAATGGATCCCGTCATTGAAAAATTATTGTTTTAGAAAAGCAAGAAAATTTGGAAGTTTTAAAGGGCTATTTAGAGATTCCTAGTGAAAGTTTAAAACTGGTTGGGCTGAAAATTTTCAATTTAAAGGGTTTTTGGTAAAGGGACTTCATTTTTTAAATGAATGGACAAGAGAGCGTCTATTTGGCCCGATGATTTTTCATACTTCTATAAATTTAGAAGTTTCTTTTTTAAATTCCATTTTAAGGGTGGATAAAAGGAAATGGTACTTGATTTAAATGCGGTAAAGAGAATGGTAGGGTAAGAATGCCCAACAATGAAGATAGGAGAAATATTTCCTTATAAATAAAATACAGAAAAAACAACTAAAATATATTTATACATATATCTTTTCGTGTTAATAAAGAAAATCCAAATGACTAAAATAGTAGGCGAAAGCGCTGCAATGAGTCGGTAGGGAAATAATAAAAGAGGTGAAGAGTTATGTAAGGAGAAGCCACATAAATGCAAATTTGGTAGGAGAAATTTTAATAGTACCAATATTGGAAAATTTAGATAGGAACGACATCGGGAATATAAAATAATGTTAGTAATCTAGTTAGGAACGATGTAGGAAATTAGAGGCGAAGCATAGGAAAATGGATAATTTCCATAAGTGTGTGCAGTAATTGCTTATATCTTTTAGAAGTCCCCCTCATGGGCTAGTAAAATCTCCGCTAAGATTGAGAGCAGAAATAGCGTGATAGTAGGAAAGTAATAGGATAAAGGTTACCCTTGTCTACATCTATTTTCATCATTTTAGGTTACAGAAGATGTTTTTGAAAAATAATTTGGTATGATGATTGACTTTATGTATGCAAATACAGATTCTGAGTTAAAAATCCTACCTTTAAAGAAGAAAGTCTATGTTGTAGAAAATCTTTAAAAAGGAAAAGTTGATTATAATGGGAAATTTTCATAGCTTCTTTTGGAAACCAAGTAATTTTTGAATTTAATAAAAATATTTCTAAATTTTATTTTTTCAAAGATAAAAGTTTTGAATTAAGTACTCTATGACTGTGAAGATTTAGTTTTATAAAGAACGGTGAAAACCAAAACTAATTTTTGCTCTGGAGCAGATATAAATGACTGCCTTGGTATGACAAAGTAAAGCTCATGGGTACGAATAAAATAGCTATGAATGCTTGTAGAGTAGCGAAAAAGAATCCTCATAGAATATATGGAATATTGATATGAAATATATGCAATATTGATATGAACCTAGGAATATGTTATTAGACATGTGTGGAAGCCGTAAGAAGAGCCCACAAAGGAATAGGGAATGATAGCAAAGTACACTTTTGCGAGTCCTAGGGTATACTCGCATGAAAGATCAAGAATAAGGAAGGTAAATACAAAAATTTGAGAATACTATTAAAGATTTTGCTAAGAAGATAATAATATGATTATAGAAGAAGGGTAATGAGATGGCAAACACACATAATGGATGTTGGTCGACTCAAGGTTATAAAAGGAAAGATCGGTTGTAGGAAAGTTATTCCACCAAGCCAATTTTCCAATGAGTTATTCTAAATGTGCATAGTTAATATTTCTTACCCGGTGCGGTGTGGGAATGTAAAGTTTATCCCATAATCGGTTGTAATAATTGAAGTAATGGATGGACCTTATTTATTAAAAGCCAAGGAGACTAGTTAAGACATGTGGATTACAATAGAATGACATACTAGAAATGTCCATCTTAATTGAGTAAGTAATGGTAGGGCCACAACAACATCGAGACAAGTTGATGATGAAGTACAACTTCTAGCAATTGACACTTTTAGATTGTCTTGGTTATAATCGCTAGTTGTTTTCCTTCGGGAATTGGAAAAGCGCACGATATGATATGAGATATATCCATATTTTGTTATAGTGTTGATTTTCTAGATGAACTTTGACCGCTACATATTGGGACACTGTGTAAATAAGAAATTCTTATAAGGACACTTAACTAGTGATGAGTGTAACAAAAGTTGGAAGTTTATAAAATAATTTAGGGAATTAAATTAACAACTAGAAATAAAGAAAGCTTTAATCCCAGAAATATTATAATTTTAGGAAAAATAAATTTTATTAAGAGGAGGATAGGGAAGGGTTGTTGCAAAATCATATGTCATTATCCATGAGCCTTAAAAACTAAAATTTATTAATATGCTTGTGTTATTTGTTTTTTGAAGAAAAACGAAGGGTTTTCCATATTTAATCTTAACCGTACAATGCTAAGGTCAATCATATGCATTAACTCATTGATCGAGTCCCGATTACATTAAAATATGGCTTGATTTGTTTTAAGGATGGAGAGGAAAATTGTAATGCCCCTGAATTTTAATTAACATAATTCGGGATATTTAATTGGATAAATTAAATAGAATAATGTGAATAAGTAGCGAGATAAGATTAATAAATCTAATGGCCGTGTCTAAATGAATGAACTAAAATAAGACTTAACTAAATTTAGAAGGAGGAATTTCCTAAGGAGTAAACTTGGAAATGGAGCTACATTTCTTTGTATATATCTCTTCCTCCACCTCAATAAACTTCCACTTTTTCATTCTTAACTTCCATATACTTCGGTCGGCCATTAAAAAGCTCCAAGAAGAATTTAAATTGAAGAATAAGCTAATGAATTAAAGCTAGGAAATTATCTCATTCTCCAATCAACTAATCAAGGTGAATAATCATGTTTATCATCTCGTTTTTCTATGTTTGGATCGGTTATGGGTTATACCCAATCATGTTTATGATTTTGGTTAGGATATAACCACTTAAACCTTTGTTTGTATAAGACATAGGTGTTTTAAAATGTTAATGGGCTAATTAACACGTTTTCATTCGGTTTTATTTAAATTCTGAGTTGTTTTGATCTTTATATGCTTTGAAATTTTAATATGTTGAAGTATATGATTTATTTGATTTTTGGTGATTTTTCCTTAGTGATCTACTGAGGTAATTAGATTATTTAAGCCTAAGGGCTAAATTGAAAATTTGCTGCCGAAATTACTTAAATTCGAAAGGAAATTGCTTTTGGAAATATTTGAGGAAGAAGTACAGTGTTTTGAGAAAAAGGTTGACTTTTGTATACTTTTTACTATCTGGAAGTACAGAAGAAGGTTCCTCAACCAATCAAAATTAGACAAGCAAGATAAAAACATCATTTTAGTGGGCCTAGTTCTGCCTTTGACTCCAACAAGCCCGCTTTTACCCTTTCGATGAAGTCGAAAGGTACCTTTCACATAAAACGGAAGGTAAACAGTTACCTTCCGCCCAAGTCGAAAGGTAGGCACGGGCCGAAGGGATGAAAAGGGCGAAGGGATGGGGAGGCTGCTTCTTTTGCTTTCGGATAGAAATAAAAATTGTTTTCGAATAAGTTGAAGGGGGATCATTCAACTCTATCATTTTATAAAAGACTAAAATTTTATATTCAAGATGGGTTTCGATGGGGATCTTCAAAAGCTTAAATCTTCAAGAGTATTATTTTAAAATGTTTTCCGAAAAGCTGTTTTAAAACCTCTCGGCAAGCCGAAGCGTTAACCTTCTGACATGGTCGGAAGTATGCTTTCGAAGGGTTGGTTCCAACACCAACACTTCATTGTTTTTGAATGATTTCGAAAGGTTTTAATTTTGAAAGGTTTTGATTTCGAAAGTTTTGGTTTCGAAAGGTTTGACTTCGAAAGTTTTATTTCGAAGGATTTTGAAGGGGCTATCTTCAATGATTTCGAAAGGTTTTAATTTCGAAAGATTTTGATTTTGAAAGGTTTATTTTAAAAGGTTTAATTTCGAAAGGTTTTGATTTCGAAAGGTTTGATTTCGAAAGGTTTAATTTCGAAAGGTTTGATTTCGAAATGTTTTGAAGGGGTTATCTTCAATAATTGCGAAAGGTTTTGAGTTTCAATGATTTCAAAAGTTTTGAAGGGGTTACCTTCAATGATTGTGAAAGGTATGATTTTGTAATGCTTTCAAAAGGAAGGTTTCCGAAGGGGCAAACATTAGAGGATTATTCGCTTTCGAATGGGACTTCATTCGAAGGGTTTTAAAGGGCTGTTTTAGCCATTTTTCTTGAGTAAAATTTTGCTAATTTGAAGGGGTTACTTAGAAGGGTTATAGCATAAAATACTTATTTTGTTTGAACATGTAAGGGGAGCCTTATATAAATTCGTTGTTATTAAACCTTGGGGACACCATGGTGGGATTACTGATTTTGATACATAGTTTGGGGTTACAAACACAAATATGCTTTCAAAATTGTACATTGGGGCTATCAATGTGTTTTTATTTAATTTAACCTAATTGGGCTACCAATGGGAAAAGGTTAAACAGGTGGAATACCTGGGGAAAAATATATAATCATGGGGATCATGAGTTTTTATAAATAATCATGGGGATCATGATATTTTTGGCCAAGTGATGGGTTCTTGGTTAACCTAGGAAAACCATGGAATGTGCGGTGGATAGCCCACATCAAATTTATAAAGTAAAGAATGTTTTGCCAGATGCGGTTAGCCTCGGGATTTGGCACCCAAAGGTTCATAGTTATCCTAGGAAAACTATGGAGTGTGCATTGGATAACCCACACCATCTTTTATAAAACAATGTATGATGGATAATCTGCATTTATTTTGAATGGATTTGGGACGAATAGTCCTATTAAATTATGACAGATAGTCATTTTAAAAGATTTAAGAGGGGAACTCTAATAAACTAATTTTAGGTGGGAAATCTAATAAATTTCTTTTAACTGGGATACCTAAATAATGGGTAGATGGGATATCCAATATATATATGAATTATGGCTTTATTTCATTATGTTAAGACTAATTATTTTGGGTGCAGGGGCATAGTAAATGATTTGCATGTTTGTATTGGATTCTAGTGAGGGGAAAACCCATTCCGCTAAGCGGAGTGGTCTCACTGGCTATCTATTTATGATAAGAGATGATCAGGAATTATTCATACCAGACTTACTGTCTGACTCGAATTTTGTGTTTCTCCACAAACTCTCGGGTACCCAAAATTAATTTGAGTAGTCTGAGAGTGGGAGACTTTTAGGGTTTGGATAATAATCTTCCGGAGACATGCAGGAGGCAGTATTAGCTATTCAGGAGCTATTTTGTGTATTTTGCTGTGATGTACTAAGAACTGTAAAGTTCATATTTATTAGTTCTCTGATCAGCATAAGGGGACATCTTCATATGTCGCTCTTATCGTATTTTGTACATGTATATGTGATCTGAACATGGTTAACGTCTGGGATTATGTAATTAAATCTTAAATTGAAGTTTAAATTTTTTTATATTCTTGTGTCTATGTTGAAGTTAAACGTCTGGGATCTGAACGTGGATATTGTATTTTCGTTGTTTTGTTGAAGTTTAATTTTTTTTATATTCTTGTGTCTATGTTACCAATAGTTTCAAGATTCTGATTTCGGTCACTCAGAAATAACACCTGTGAATGACTGTAGAATCCGTAGCAATTAGTTTTTAGCCTCCAGAAGCGGGATGTCACAAGTTGGTATCAGAGCATGGTTTATATACTTAAAAGGAATTTAAACCTTAAAATATTTTTAAAGCATAATCTGATGAATCTAAAATATGGTTGGGCTTGGGTAAGCGTTATAGTAACATATGTGTACTTTGCTATAAAAGATTTCTAAAGTATGTATTCCCCACTCTCTTAGACCGTTCTTCTGTATCTTACCAAAATGGGATTTCAGGTAGTAGGGAAGTAAGATATGGAGGTAGGAAACAGAAGAGTGAATCAAGGTGGAAGATGCACCGCAACACGTGGAAATGTTCGACCCAATACTAGGAGCAACCAAGGTCGACAAGCAAATGCAAACCCAGATGCAAATGCCAATGTTGGTGTTGAGATTCCGCCAGTTGATATGGGGATGATGTATCAGTTCTTCGTGAATATGATGCAAGCTGGAGCAGATGCGGGAGTGGCTGTAGGGAATGTTGGAGGAGCTAATCCGGTGGTCCCAGTTGGCAATAACTTGCCAAGCTGAGCAGGGATTACGCTAGTCTTGGAGGAAAGCCTTTTCTGGGAACCGATGATGCAGTAGGAGTGGAGAACTGGCTATTGCATTGTGAGAGGATATTTGCAGATCTCGGCTTGACGGATATGCAAAAGAGGAGACTTGCTTCAAGGAAATTGTAAGGAGCAACATTGTTTTGGTGGAACGTAGTTACCATGGGACAGCCAGAGGAAGATCTGACTTGGGTTGAATTTCGAAGGAGGTTCGAAGAAAGATTTCTATCAGAGGTTGCCAAGTCAGCATTGGTTAGGAAATTTGCAGATTTAGTCCAGGGGGATAAATCGGTGATTGAGTATGCTACAGATTTTGATGAGCTATCCAGTTATGGATATGCTACTGTGGATACTGTCATTCGGAGGAATGATAAGTTTATCAGGGGGTTGAATCCTAAGATCGCCAGAGCAACCGTGCCAAACCTCCGGGATCCGTGTCATATTGTTGTTGAGATGGTTATTTGGAATGAAGAGATGCTTTCTACTTTTGGAAAGGGGAAACCAGCTGAGGTTCAGAATTTTCAGGGTAAAAAGTGGAAGTTCTTCAAGAAGAAAGGTGCCTAGTCGGGGGTAGCAGCTAAGAAGAGCATGGCTGATATTGTTTGTTACAAGTGTGACAAGAAAGGGCACTATGCTAATGAGTGTCGCTCGAGTGATGGAAGAGCAGTTGCAGTGAGGCCGAATGTGAAGTGCTACAACTGTGGTCAGATGGGGCATTACAAGGACAACTGTCCCGAGGCTGCTAAGGCTGGAAAGGGATAAGTCTTCGCATTGGAACCATCATCCTCTAAACCAACAGCTGTTGAGAAAGGAAAAACTGTGATGGAAGGTATGCTTATGATTCATAGTACTCCAGTTAAGATACTATTTGATACCGGTGCACCGCACTCGTTTATATCTCAGTATTTGGTAGATTGCTTATGTCTGGAATCTTTATACCTTATTGCTTCTTTAAGGGGTGCGAATCCTATAGGAGGGTATGCAACTCTGGGAATGAGATATGACCAGTTAGAACTTTATTTGTTAGGTCATATGTTTGCATGCAGTTTATATGTTTTGGATTTCGTGGGTTTTGGGATCATATTGGGTATGGATTGATTAGATAGATATGATGCTAGAATATTTGCCGGGAGGGGGAATATCATTGAAACACCCTAATAGCCATAACCGAGTTATTTACTCAGTAAGGATTTCGAACGGAAATGCTTATGCGTTATTGGGTGCTATGGGAACGGAAGCAGAGTTGAAGCAGGTTTATGTTGCAAGAGAGTTTGCGAATGTGTTTGAACCAGTTTCGGGCTTGCCGTCGAAAAGAGCAATCGAATTTCAGATAGATCTCGTACCGGGAGATGAAATCGTAAGTAGACCACCTAGTAGGATGTCACCAACCGATATGAAGGAATTGAAGGTGCAGCTAGTGGAATTGGAAGGAAATAATTTCATCCGGCCAAGCAGTTCACCTTGGGGAATGGCCAAGGTATTCGTGAAGAAGCCAGATGGGTAGTTAAGGAAGTGTATTGACTATCGTATGTTGAACGAGAGGACGATCAAGAATAGGTATCCTTTGTCGAGGATCGATGACTTATTTGCTCAGTTGAGTGGAGCCAAAGAGTTTTCCCAGCTGGATTTGGAGATAGGTTTCCATCAGCTAAGAGTGGCAGAGGATAGTATTCCTTTGACGGTGTTTAGGACCAGATATGGGTCTTACAAATGGTTGGTTATGCCATTCAGACTTACTAATGCACCAGCTTTCTTTGCGGATTTGATGAACCGGGTTTTCCGAGAGCACTTGGATATGTACGTGTTGGTTTTTATTGATGACGTTTTGGTATATTCTAAGAATGAGAAGGATCATGTAGATCATCTTAGAATAGTATTGGAGATGCTAAGGCAACATCAGCTGAAAGCGAAGTTCTCAAAGTGTCATTTTTGGACGAAGGAAGCGAAGTTCCTTGGTCATGTAGTTTCTGAGGAAGGTTTAGCATTTGATCCGGATAAGATCGAAGCTATTAACAATTGGAAAAGACAAGAGACGGTAAGTGAGATTAGAAGCTTTCTTGGACTTGCAGGTTACTACCTAAGGTTCATTAAAGATTTCTCGCGGATAGCGGCATTCTTGACTATGCTACCAGGAAGGACGTGAAGTTTATTTGGTCTGACAAATGTGAGGAGGCATTCCTTAAGTTGAAACATTTGTTAACCAATGCGCCCGTGTTAGTAGTTCCTGATGGGAATCAGGGGTTGGTAGTTTACACCGATGCATATGGTACCGGGTTAGGTGATGTGCTATTACAGCTTCTAGATAGCTTAGACCGCATGAAGTGAGATACCCTACTCATGATTTGGAGGTAGCGGCGGTAATCTTCGCATTGAAGGTGTGGAAAAATTATCTTTTGGGAGAAAGGTTTGAGCTATTCATGGATCATAAGTCTCAACGATATTTATTCCCTCAGAAGGAGTTGAACATGAGACAATAGGGATGGCTGGAGTATTGCAGCTTATGATTTTAGCATCGAGTATACACTGGGAAAGGGAAATAAGGTGGCAGATGCGCTTAGCAGGAAACATCATAATGTGGTGTTAGCTATTGTTTGCACAAAAAATGGACAAACACCTCAAAGTCGTTTGATTTAATTGATTTTATGTTGTTCTTAATGATTTGGGTGATTTATGTAAATATATGAAAAGCAGGGACTAAACTGTAAAAGACATGCAGATTTATAGTGGTTCAGCCAGAATGTGCCTACGTCCACTTTATATGTTATTTCTCTTTTCTTGTTCAGATTACAAATATAAAGCTTTGATACAAGTAAATAAAAGTTGTTGGAAGTTCTCTCCGTGCTTGAGCTCTCAAACTTATCTCCATTGTTGTACCCCTGCCCCTCTATTTATAGACTGAGGTTGGGGGCAGGGGCCTTGGATGTATATAGCAGCTGGCAGGCCTGGGCTGATGTAATCTGGCCTGGTGGAGCTGGTCCGGTTTTCCTTGGTTCGGTGGTAGAAGATGAGTGGACCGGTGGAGCTTTGGTTCGGTGGTAGGAGTATGGTGGACCGGTGTACCTTAGTTCGGTGGTAGGTGTATGGTGGACCGGTGTCCTTTGGTTCGGCAGCGAGGAGATGAGTGGACCGGTGGCTTACTCTTCCTGGATCGGTGGTGTGTAGGAAATGTACCCAACAATTTCCCCCCAAAGTAGGGCATATTCCTGTATATGGCGTGCTTTGTTTTAGCGTGGTTATTTCCATCCGGTCTCTGACGCCGAGCCATCCGGTTTGCTTATAAATAGGGACCACATGCCTTCGTTATTTCTCACTAACCGAGCCAAATCTTTTTCCGAATCAAACTCTCGTTTTCGCCCAACCAAAGTGCTAGCCGAACCAGGTGAGACCTCTTTGCCGCCGAATGAAATTTTTTTTTTCTTACTACCGAATGGGCTTTAGGGTTTTGAGTACCGAATGACACTCTTACACTTGATTTGCCGAATGGAGATGGGTGTTTGGACCACCGAATGAAACTGAGAGTTAGGATGCCGAATGAGCTCTTGGTTCTGAGTTCCGAATGACACTCTTACACTTGAATTGCCGAATGGAGATGGGTGTTTGGACCACCGAATGAAACTGAGAGTTGGGATGCCGAATGAAACTCGTATTTCGAATTACAAGTGAGATTCCAAACTATACTGTTCGTATGTTTTAACGATGTACTTTCTTGTGTCTGCAGATAAATGTCTCAAAGAGTGGAAACCCGATCAGAGAAGAAAAGATCTCAGGATAGAGAAGAGCCTTCCTTAGTGCCCCCGGCTCAACCAGGACTTGCCCGTCATGGGCCTACCCCGAGATCATTGGTGGATGGATACGGTCCTCAGGAACTTCTTAACTTGCCTCCTGATTGCTTCCCTAGCTTACTCAAGGGCGAGCAACTTGATGTTATATCTCGCTCTTTCGGGATCAACCGAGCACGCATGTTATTGCCGGATGCAGGAGTGATGCCGTATGATCCTCCCGAAGGATATTTTGCCTACAGCAGATACCATTGCATGTGTGGTGCCATTCCGCCTCTCAACGCTTGGGTAGTCAGCTTTCTCACATATCTAAAGGTAGCTCCACTCCAGCTTCAGCCCAACTCTTATGCCATTCTGGTGAGTCTCTTCGTCATCTTCCAGAGGAGATATGGGCGTCCTCCTTCCAACCGGGAGATCCGGTATTTGTACAACTTGAGAGGCTACAAGAAGGGGTCTCCCTACATCAGCTTGGAATCGACCGTATCCTTTAAGCCGGTCCTGGATTTATACTCCAAGTACAGCATGTTCAAGAAGGAATGGTTTTTTGTCAGGGATGATTCCGTTTATATTCGGCGCTTCACCTCCGGATGTAAGTCAAAGCTTTATTTTTAATTCCCGTTCTGGTTGCAACACTCTTTCTTATGTGTTTTTATTTTTTGCTAGCTACAGGTGGTTTTGCGGTCGTGGAGAATGATCGCCTGGTTCAGACGACAGCAGAAATAGAAGCTATTACTGGGAGAGATAGGTCGGCTGCCTACCTGATCAGGAACGCTACACTCTTGGAGTACAACTTGATCCTTCCATAGCAGTCCGTGGTCAAGCAGAGGGACACGGCTGAAGAGAAGGCTGCCCAAGCTAAAGAAGGGGCCGAGTCGAAGAGCAGTAAAAGGAGGCCTTTTCCGAAACACCCGGTTGCCGGGGGGAAGAAGCTCAAAAAGTATGACGGTCCCTCTCCCAGCATATGTCCAGATATCCCGGAGGAGGGAGAGGTGGAGGAGGAGCAAGGCGAAGATGGAGGAGAAGGCGCTGGAGGTGGCGACGGTGTCGGGGCTTTGTCTTCTGGGCAAGCAGGCGAGATGCAAGAGTGGACGGATGACGCTTTCCGCCAAGCCTTCGAAGGTTTGGAGGGGACGGAGAAGTCCAAGAGAGCCGATAAAGTTGGGAGCGGCATTGATTTATCTTCCGGGAGCGCCTCTATTGAAGCAACTTCGGTGGTTCAAGGTGAATTTCTCTTTACTCTTTTAATTCTTGAATGATGACTTAATACATATTGGTGACACTTGGTTTTCATATCAGGAGCGGGTAAAACGGCCAAGACCTCAGATCTTCGACACAGGCTTGAATAATACAAGCTCTCCAAATTTTCCGCCAAGTCGAAGCCTTCTACTAACCGCCCGAGAGACATAGTCGGCTATCGTCCTCTTCTCGGAGTTATCGAAGAAGATATACAGAAGAGGAAGAGGAGTCGATCTTCGTCTGAACCTCTTCTTGAACCCCCGGCCCCACTCCAGCCTATCTACGACATTACAGAGGAGGATACCGAGCTTATGCCCTCTCCCCATCCGTCTGAGAACCCAACCGTCATCCCGATAGATCATCCTGGCTTAGCACGCAATCCATTTGCGGGTCATCCGGACCTGGACCCGGCATCTCATGACATCTCTTTTGATGAGGTTACTGGCGAGCACCTTCTTCCTCGTAATCCTATGGTAAGGGTGCTTGATGAGACCAAGTCCCTGGACCTTGATTTGCTTACTACTCGAGTTGTGGCTATGGGGAATGAAGCTAAAGCAAATATCGACCGGGTTGCTGAGGAGACCAGGAAGTTGATGGGGCATCATGCCCGACTGGTCAAGGCCGGGGAGGAAATTGGGAGTGCCAACATAAGACTGCGGTTAGTGGTTTCCGACCAGGCCAAGCAACTCGCTGATCAGGCCATCCAGATCTCTCAGCACGAGGCCGCCTTCGGACGTCTAAAGAAAACTATGGAAGAGGCCAACCGGGCCGAACTGCGGAAAATGGAGGCTACTTGCAAGGAACAGATCGATATGGCCATTGCCACGGTGGACGAGGTTCGGAAAGCAGATCTTGAGCAGATAGAGGAGTTATCTGGGAAGCTTGAGGCTGCAGAGCTTGCTCAAGCCAAGTTGAGGGAGGAGATGGAGGCGATGCGGAAATCCCTTCAGGCTGACTGCTCGAGATACCAATTGGAGAGAGATGCTGCCGTCGTAAGGTTGTCAGATTCCGAGGCCCGGACGAGCGAGTTTGAAGAGAACGAGGGGCTGATGGAGGGGATGCTCCAGGATATGTACTTCCGTACTTGGAGGCAGGGTAACTTGTCCTGGATGGATGATTACCCCCGGGCTATGGCTAGGATCTATCTCAGGGCTCTAGAGGAGGCCCAGGCTGAGGCAGATAAGGAAGGTGGTGTGGCCTTTAGGATGGATGTTGTTACTGCCCAGTTTACCAAGGAGGAGAAGGTGGCAGTGAAGGAGGGCATGCGGTTGCTTGCAGCTGAGGAGGCAGGTGTGCAAGTGGAGGATGATGATCAAGTTGATCAAGAAGCAGATGCTGGTAAGTCTTCCTTTCTAGTCTTTCTGTTAACTTGGTTGCTTATCACTAATGAACTCTTTCTCTGACCGGACAGGTGGGCAACAGGACAAGGATAAGACTCCGACGCAGCCGGCTCCTTGATTCGACCTGGAAAGTTTTTTTTTGTGGACTTGACATGGTTGTATATGTTAGTCTTAAAACAGTAAAGTAACTCTTAGGTTGTAATTTTTTGCCACTTGTAATAAATAGCTCTATTCTTGACGTGTAATTCTTTAACTTAAGCTGATTCTGTTGTCTTTTGAATGTTTTTGCTATTTTGACATGTTGTATGAGAAATATAGCTATGCATATTCTTGTAATTAAATTGTGTTTGATGTCAGGTTCTTGTTTAAAACATAATTTCATGACTTGCAAAGTTAGCGTGAGGTGTGAATAAATTACAGTCATGTGTTTACACATGAAAGAAGGAAATACCGCCCTTTATATTTTGCTTGTGGATGGCAGCTTTGAATATCCTGTGTGACCGAGTAAGGGGTGCGGTCCAGTATCTTGCTGTGAGTATCCGCTTCTATTAGTGAATGTCTCCTATTCTGTGTCATGTACTTCAGGGATTGTTACAGAGGATAGGAGAAAAATTTCTTAAGTAAAATTGAAACATGTCAAAAAGTAAAACTTCCAATCACGGAAGGCCTTCGATGTGCTTAAGTTCGTGGCAAACGGGATTTGTAGTCACTTTCCCTAGCTGTGGGTCTTGGAGACATTCGTCACCCATCTTACGCCTCCGCGGGGAGTTAATTCTTTTTTACCACAGCCGCACTTAAGACACATCGGAGCCGAGATCGCGCACAGTAACTACCCGAGCCATTATGGCCCGTAACCGTAGGTATTATTCGATTTACTGTGGCCAGCTAGCGTCGGTGCCGATCGTCAACCGTGAACTGCCCCTGGCTGGCCACACCTTATGTTGGGGCTTATAGTCGGTTCACAGTTGCCGGTGAGCCGAACGCCGTAATGAGCTGCCTCGGCTATAGTCGGCCTTCTCGGTGGCTTATAATCGGCTCATTACAGTTGGCTTTAAGGGCCGTCGCGAGCAATGAGTTAACCCGCAGCAGAGGGATACCGGAGCAAAAAGTGTCTCATTGGCAAGGGCATAGATTCGCATAGTACCTGTTAGGTCTTGTCCAGGTGAAGTTGCGCTGTGGAGTGCTTTGAGTGGAAATGCTATAGGATTTTGTTCAACAGAAAAGGATAAAGTTAACAAGCAGCCAAGATATAAAGGAACAAGTTAAAAAAGAGACAAAGTTTTTTAAAGTGGTTCGACACGAAAAGGTCTACGCCCACTGATTCTCTTTGTTAATTCACTTCATATGGGCAGTACAAGTTAAGAAAAGTATCGACGGAGGTGTTGGATGTTCCATGCCCTTTGGAACACCTCTCCGTCCACTGTTGACAAAATATAAGCTCCATTGTGGAGATCTTTATGAATTACATATGGTCCATCCCAGGTTGCATCTAGTGCTCCGGGGCGAGGGAAAATTCGCTTGAGGACAAGATCCCCTTCTTGTAAGGTACGATGCTTGACTTTGGAGTTGTATTGTGCTGCCACTTTTTGCTTGTGGGCCGCTGCTTTAAGGACTGCATCATTTCTTCTCTCCTCAACTAGATCCAAAGACATGTGAAGGAGTTCTTCGTTCTCATCTGGGTTATAGTGGATCCTACGGTGGGAAGGCGCAATGGTTTCAACTGGGAGCATTGCCTCCGATCCGTATGCCAAAGAGAAAGGAGTATGCCCCGTTGATGTTCTGAAGGATGTGCGATAGGCCCACAGTGTCGTAGGGAGTTCTCCACCCAAGCGCCCTTCGACTTTTCGAGTTTCTTTTTTATTAGAGTTTTTAGAATTTTGTTGACGGCTTCGACTTGTCCGTTTGCCTGGGGATACGCTACGGATGAGAAGCTTTTGTGAATTCCATGCTCTCGGCACCAGTTGGCGAATTCCTCGCTGTCAAACTGAAGTCCATTGTCTGATATGATTTTGAGTGGGACTCCGTACCTACACAGAACATTTTTGATCAAGAAGTTAATAACTTTTGCTGAAGATACTTTATTCAGAGGTTCCGCTTCCACCCATTTGGTGAAATAGTCGACTGCCACTATAGCATATTTGGCCCCGCCTCGGCCCATTGGTAGATCGTCGATTAAGTCAATTCCCCATATTGCGAAGGGCCAAGGGCTGGTCATTTGAGTAATCTCAGTTGTTGGTAGCCGTAGAATCATAGCAAACTTCTGGCATCTGTCACACTTTTTGACGAAATCTAAGGCGTCCTTGGTTAAGGTGGGCCAGAAATATCCATATCGGAGTATCTTTTTTGCTAATGTTTGCCCTCCGGTGTGATCTCCGCAGCTTCCCTGATGAATGTTGGATAAGATTTCCTTGGCTTCCCTCCCAGCGACACACCTTAATAACGGGTTAGAGAATCCGCGCCGATAGAGGATGTCTTCTTGTATTGTGTAGCGGGAAGCTTTCCTCAAGATTTTCTTGACTTCGTTACGCCCGTTGGGTAGTGTGCCGCCTTGTAGGTAGTCTCGGATGGGAGTCATCCAAGTTGCTTCTTCGGTTGCAGCTATCAGATTCACTTGCTCAAAACTTGGGGTCAGTTGCTTTGAGATGGTTACTGCTCCGAAGATGGCACTGTCTCTCACACTTTCTTGCTTTGCCAATTCGTCGGCCTCTTGGTTCTCTTCCTGAGGGATGTGTTTGACTAAGTAGTGGTCCAATCGGCTGAGAAGTAACTTGATCTTCTTTAAATATGCTATGAGTCGTTCTTCTCGAGCTTTGAATTCTCCTAGTATTTGATTAACAATAAGTTGAGAATCGCTATGAAGACACAAAGAATTGGCTCTGATTTCTATGGCAAGTTCTAATCCAGCTATCACTGCTTCATATTCTGCATCGTTGTTGGTGGCAGCGAACTCCAACCTTATAGCATAGTGCAGCTTATTTCCCCTGGGAGTGATTACTACCACACCTGCCCCCGAGCCTTGTTCGTTTGATGCACCATCCACAAAGAGATTCCACTTGATGTCTTCTGCTATTTCCAATTGCTCCTTATCTTCGTTGGTAGTGAATTCTGCAATGAAATCATCCATGGCTTGTCCCTTGATGGCGGTGTGAGGGTGATAGGTGATATCATACTGACTTAGTTCAATGCACTATTTAAGTAGTCGCCCAGAAGTGTCGGGACGATGGAGTACCTGCCTCAGTGGTTGATCGGTCAGAACTTTGATGGAATGGGACTGGAAGTAGTGACGCAGTTTCCGTGATGTGATTAGTAAACAGTATGCTAGCTTCTCAAGTTTAGGATATCTGACTTCTGCCCCCGTAAACCTCTTACTTACGAAGTAAACTGGCCGCTGCGTGCGGTTGTCTTCCCTTACCAAGGCAGCGCTTAGGGTGTTAGATGACACGGCAAGGTATAGGTATAACTCTTCGCCTTCGCTTGGAGTCGAGAGTACCGGTGGCTTCTGGAGGTGTTCGATTAAGTTAAGGAAAGCGGTTAAGCATTCGTCAGTCCATTCGAACTTTCCTTTGTCTTTCTTTAGAGCTTCGAAAAAGGGGACGCACTTGTCCGTTGCTTTGGAGATGAATCGGCTTAGGGCAGCCACTTTTCCATTCAGGCTTTGCATTTCCTTTCGAGTGGAAGGTATCTTGATATCCCTTAGTGCTCGGACTTGTTCAGGGTTTGCTTCAATCCCTCTGGCATGGACGATGAATCCTAAGAACTTTCCTGATGATTCTCCGAAGGAGCATTTTAGAGGATTCAACTTCATTCCATACTGGCGAAGTACTTGAAACATCTCGCCTAGGTGGCTTACGTGATCGTCGGCTTTCCTTGACTTTACCAGCATGTCATCCACGTATACTTCCATAGTTTGCCCTATTAGCCTGCAAACATCTTGTTGACGAGGCGCTGGTAGGTGGCTCCTGCATTTTTAAGTCCGAAAGGCATTACCTTATAGCAGTATAAACCCCGGTCAGTGATGAAACTAGTGTGGTCTTGATCGGGAGCATGCATAGGAATTTGGTTATATCCTGAGTATGCGTCCATAAAAGATAAGAGCTCGTGCCCGGCTGTGTTGTCTACAAATTGGTCGATTCGGGGAAGTGGGAAGCAATCCTTTGGGCAGGCGTCGTTTAGGTTGGAGAAGTCAATGCATGTTCGCCACTTCCCATTAGCCTTCTTTACCAGTACCGGGTTAGCGATCCATTCTGGGTAGATGGCTTCCCATATAAAGTCATTGGCGAGTAGATTCTTTACTTCTTCATCAAGGGCTGTTGATCGCTATGCCCCCATACTTCTCTTTCTTTGTTTTACGGGCGCCTTGGTAGGATCAATGTTTAGTACGTGGCATGCTACGTCGGGGGAGATTCCGGTCATGTCAGCGTGTGACCATGCGAATACATCCAAGTTGTGGCAGAGAAAGTCGATGAGTTGCTCCTTCAACTCTGCTTTTAGTTGGGACCCAATTTTCAATAGTCTACTCGAGTCGTGCTTGTCTACATATACAAACTCCATAGCCTCTGCAGGCTCGGCGGTGGCCTCCTCCTCTTTGTCCCTGGGGTCTAATTCATTGAAAGGGTCGCTGGTATATCGAAGAGGAGGGGCTTTCTTTAGTTGCTACGCTTCTAGGCTTTTCGTGCAGAGGGCAACCTCTACACCCTTCCCTTTATCCTTCCTGAGGTTGTTGCGAAGTTCAGTCACATAGCAGTCTCGAGCAACGTCCTGGTCCCCTTCTACTTCCCCTACTCCATTGTCCGTTGGAAATTTCATCTTTAGGCACCATGGGGCCAGGACAATTTGGAAGTCAGACAAGGCTGGCCTTCCTAAGAAGGCGTTGTAGGCCGAGTGGTTTTCTATTAGCACAAACGTCTGTTTTCGTACAACGGAGCGGGGATGGCTTCCAATTTCAACAAAGAGGTCCAGTTGCCGGAGGGGCATCTTCGCATCTCCAGTGAAACCGTGTAGTGGTTTATTGCAGGGAGATACATCCTTCATTGATAGTTTCATTTTGTCGAATGCATGTTTGAATAGGATATTTACTGAGCTTCCGGTGTCTACTAGAATTCGGTAAATTTCGGTGGGACCGAGCCGGGCAGAGATAACCATGGGATCCATGTGAGGGTATCGCCTTCCTTCTAGGTCACGCTTACCGAATGTGATGTCATCACTTTCTTTCCGCTTCGGGTGGCGCTCTTCTATAACCAAATTGATACAGTCTTTATTGTCTCTAAGCGATTTTCCATATCTTTCCATCTCCTTCCAGCTTCTGTCTGCGATGTGCGGTCCTCCTGAGATGGTATGGACCACTATTTTCTCTTGACTAGAGCCGCTAATGTTGCGGTTTCCTCTGCCGATCTCCGGTGAGGGCAGCCTTGGGTTCTCATTGGCAGGAGCTGGAGTCCTGTCCTGACCTTTTACATAGCGTTCCAGTTTCTTCCTTCTGATGTGTTCTTCAATCAAGTCCCGAAGATGATGGCACTCATTGGTATCATGCCCATGAGATTCGTGGAAGCGGCAGAACTTTCCGGACTTCTGCGCATTATCTGATTCCTTCTTGTATGGTGGGCGTTTGTATCTAACTTCTCCTTGGGTGGCAAAGAAGATGTTTTCGACGGTTTCGTTCAAAGGAGTGTAAGTGTCGAATCTCGGTCCTGGCCGATATAGGCATTTTTCTCCTTTCTTGCCCCCAGCATTATCTCTGGAATCATTTCTTCAAACATCCCTTGCCACAGCAGGCGCGTTGCTGTGAGTTGCCTTATTTTGTTGTCCTGACTGCCCCTCCACGGCAGCCTCCTCAAGCCTCATATATTTCCCGGCTTCATGGAAGAAATCGGCATCTTGAACTACGGCTGCTGCGGCATTGAATCGGGTTAGGTATTGCTGCAGTTTCTCTCCAGGTTTCTGTTTGACGCTGGATAAGGAATAAGCGTCCTTAGGTTGTTCCACATGAATGCGGAACTGACTGATAAACTTTTCTTTCAATATTTCCCACGAGCTGATGGATCCTTGGGGTAGATGACAGAACCAGGAGGTAGCTAGATCTGCTAAGAATAGTGGAAAGCATTTGCACAGTACTCCCTCTGTTGCTCCACTCATGAGCATATGCTGTGTGTATCTCTGTAAGTGTACAACGGGGTCGGAGGTTCCTTTGTAAGGTTCCATTGTGGCATCTTCCATTCTCGGGGGGTGATAGCAACTTCGATATTGCGGGCGAATGGGCTGGTTACCCTAGCGCCTATCCCTCGATCTCTTTGCTCCCGTTGGACGCACTCTCTGAATAAGCGTGTCATCCTTTCATCAGAATTTGGAGCAGATAGAAACGAGTTTGGTTCTGTTCTGTGGGATTGATTCCGTCCATATGACCTGTATGGATGGTATCGTCTATCATTCCTCATATTTTCCAGTGGCTGCCTTTGGTCTTCTGTGAGCATGCTAGGGTCAGCTACAGTTAGCCCTTGACTTGATCTTCCCCTACTGGGTTCTGATCTAAGCACTTCCTCGGGTCCAACTTCGGGCTGGACTCTAGCTCGGCCCCGTTCACTGGCGTTTCCATGGTTAGGCAGTATGACAGGCTCAGCTACAGTTGACCTCCGCCCGGTACCTCCCCCGTTGGGTTTGGTTCCAAGCATTTCCTCAGGCCTAACTTCGGGCTGTGCTCGATCTCGGCTCCTACCATGGCTGCTTCTTCCGTTAGCTCCTTCGAAGAAGGAAGATCTTTGTTGTCTCTGAGATCCTCCAGACTGGGACTCGCCCCATGATTCAGTGTTGCGGTTGGACTCTTCAGCATCCCTTAAGCGTGACATGAGATGGTCCACCAAGGCTTCCTGCTGGGACGTGAAGCGGTTAGTTACTTCAACCACAACCCTGTCTAAATCTTCCCTAGTAATTGCTGCGGGCTATTCTGTGGCAGGAGTGGTCGGATTAGCCTGTCCTTTATTTGGTACTGCTGCTAGAGGAGGACGATTTACTTGATCCGTGACCGCTGGATCTGGAAGACTGCTGGATGCGATGTTTTTTCCTTTGTTAACATCTTTTTTCTGCTTGGGAGGCATGTTTTCCAAACGATGAATGATGCTGTTAGGAAAAAGGTTAAGTGGAAGAAGCTGAAGCCTTGAGTTTAGTTCTCAGTGAAAGCAGCTATGTTGGCGGAATGGACAGACTTGAAGCACTGGCTGCTTGTAGTGTGCAGTTGAGGTCGACTGCTAGATCTAGTCAGAATATTGCCATGATGTCTTTTTTGGAAGTTCGACCGGTTCTGATCGAACGGATTGCTTCTAAGTAGAAAGAGGATCCAGTGTTAGCCGAGAGGATTAGAAGGTTAAGCTAGAACCAAGATTGATGATTTAAAGGGTTTTATTCTTAACCGCATGGGTTGGTTGAGAAAGAAGGAACTGTTATGTGTTCCGAATGTTGGAGACCTTAGAAAGGAAGTTCTTAGGGAATGTCATCGATCGAAGTTTACGATTCATTCTGGGGGAACCAAGATGTATCAGGATATGAAGAGAAGTTTCTTTTGGTAAGGAATGAAGAGGGATGTTAGCTTATGGGTAAAACAGTGTTTGACCTGTCAGCAAGTAAAAGCCGAACATCAGAAGCCAAGTGGGTTGCTTCAACCTTTGGATGTTCCAGTTTGGAAGTGGGACTCGATATCCAGGGATTTTATTGATGGGTTGCCAAGGTCAAACCGGGGTAATGAAAGTATATGGGTCATAGTGGAAAGATTGACCAAAAGTGCCCATTTCATTCCGGTAAGGTCAACCTGGATGGCACCTGTTTGGGCTAAGTTATTCATGAAGAATATCGTTAGACTGCATGGAATTCCTAGTAGTATCATCAGTGATAGAGATGCTTTGTTTACTAGCGAGTTCTAAAAGAGCCTGCAGAGTGTGCTAGGAACTAAGTTCAAGATGGTTACCGCATATCATCCTTAGATGGATGGGCAGACAGAGAGAGTCAACAAGGTACTAGAAGATCTGTTGAGAGCTCGTGTGCTAGATTTTAGTGGTTCTTAGGAAGATCACTTGCACTTAGTAGATTTTTTCCTATAATAATAGTTATCAGACTACTGTAGGAATGGCGCCTTTCGATGCTTTATATGGAAGTCCATGCAAATCACCAGCATGTTGGCTAGAGACCGGAGATAGGTTTTTCCTTTGTCTAGATTTGATGAGAGAGGCGACGGAAAAGATCGAGTTGATACAGGAAATAATGGGAAAAGCTCAGTTTAGGCAGAAGAGTTACGCAGACAAAAGGCATAAGGACCTAGAGTTCTCAGTTGGAGATAGAGTTTTCATCAAGGTATCGCCGATGAAAGGTGTGGTTCGGTTCGGGAAGACCAGAAAGCTAGCACTGAGATATGTTGGACCATTTCCTATATCAGAGAGGATTGGGAGACTCGCATACCGAGTAGATTTGCCGAGCAGTTTGGTCGGGGTCCACAATGTGTTTCATGTTTCTTATCTTAGGAAGTATGTTCATGATCCAGAAACTACTATCTCTCTGACGGCACTAGAGGACTTAGTGGTGGAACCAGATATGATTTTTGTGAGGCAACCAGTTCGTGTTGTGGTAAAAGATGAGAAGAGGTTAAGGAATAAGACAGTCAGGTTGGTGAAAGTTCAGTGGAGCGACAACATGAAGGACTGTACTTAGGAGACAAAAGACAAGATTAGGGATATTTTTCCTGGGCTGTTTTAGATGGTATGTTCTATATATGGTTTATATAGAATTTGGCTGGTTGGTTATACTAGCTTTGCTTGCATGGGCTATGTGCTTGTTGTTGTGTCCTTACTAAAATTTCGGGGATGAAATTCTTCAAAGGGGAGTCTATAATGCCCCTGAATTTTAATTAATATTATTCGGGATATTTAATTGGATAAATTAAATAGAATAATGTGAATAAGTAGGGAGATGAGATTAATAAATCTAATGGCCGTGTCTAAAAGAATGAATTAAATAAGACTTAACTAAATTTAAAAGGAGGAATTTCACAAGGGGTAAACTTGGAAATTGGACTACATTTCTTTGTATATATCTCTTCCTCCACCTTAATAAACTTCCACTTTGTCATTCTTAACTTCCATTTACTTCGGTCGGCCATTAAAAAGCTCCAGGAAGAATTTAAATTGAAGAATAAGCTAAGGAATTAAAGCTAGGAAATTATCTCATTCTCTAATCAACTAATCAAGATGAATAATCATGTTTATCATCTTGTTTTTCTTTGTTTGGATTGGTTATAGGTTATACCCGATTCATGTTATGATTTTGGTTAGGATATAACAACTTAAACCTTTGTTTGGATAAGACATAGGTGTTTAAAATGTTAATGGGCTAATTAACATGTTTTCATTCGGTTTTGGTTAAATTCCGAGTTGTTTTGATCTTCGTATGCTTTGAAATTTTAATATGTTGAAGTATATGATTTATCGGATTTTTGGTGATTTTTGGAAATTTTTCCTTGGTGATTTACTAAAGTAATTAAATTGTTTAAGCCCGAGGGCTGAAAATTTGCTTCTGAAATTACTTAAATTCGGAAGGAAATTGCTTTGGGAAATATTTGAGAAAGAAATATAGTGTTTTGGGAAAAAGGTTGACCATTGTATACTTTTTACTATTTAGAAGTACAGAAGAAGGTTCCTTAGCCAATCAAAATTAGACAAGCAAGATAAAAACATCACTTCAGTGGGCCCGGTTCTGCCTTCGACTCCAACAAGCCCGCTTTTACCCTTTCGATGAAGTCGAAAGGTACCTTTCGCCTAATATGGAAGGTAAACAATTACCTTCCGCCCAAGTCGAAAGGTAGGCACGGGGCCGAAGGGATGAAAAGGGAGAAGGGATGGGGAGGCTGCTTCTTTTTCTTTCGGATAGAAATAAAAATTATTTTCGAATAAGTTGAAGGGGGATCATTCAACTCTATCATTTTATAAAAGACTAAAATTTTACATTCTAGATGGGTTTCGATGGGATCTTTGAAAGCTTAAACTTCAAGAGTATTATTTTAAAATGTTTTCCGAAAAGGTGTTTTAAAACCTCTCGACAAGCCAAAGGGTTAACCTTCTGACATGGTCGGAA
Organism: Allium fistulosum; assembly: GCA_030737815.1. Lineage (NCBI taxonomy): Eukaryota > Viridiplantae > Streptophyta > Magnoliopsida > Asparagales > Amaryllidaceae > Allium > Allium fistulosum. The sequence continues at coordinate 589,455,989 of CM060905.1, read as the reverse complement.
GTATGCTTTCGAAGGGTTGGTTCCAACACCAACATTTCATTATTTTTGAATGATTTCGAAAGGTTTTGATTTTGAAAGGTTTGGTTTCGAAAGGTTTGACTTCGAAAGGTTTATTTCAAAGGATTTTGAAGGGGCTATCTTCAATGATTTCGAAAGGTTTTAATTTCGAAAGGTTTTGATTTCAAAAGGTTTATTTCGAAAGGTTTAATTTCGTAAGGTTTTAATTTCAAAAGGTTTTGATTTCGAAAGGTTTTGAATGGGTTATCTTCAATAATTGCGAAAGGTTTTGAGTTTCAATGATTTTGAAGGGTTTTGTTTTCGAAAGGTTTTGAAGGGGTTACCTTCAATGATTGCGAAAGGTTTGATTTTGTAATGATTTCAAAAGGAAGGTTTCTGAAGGGGCTTTCGGAGAGTTATTTGCTTTCGAATGGGACTTCATTCGATGGGTTTTAAAGGGCTATTTAGCCATTTTTCTTGAGTAAAATTTTGCTAATTTGAAGAGGTTACTTTGAAGGGTTATAGCATAAAATACTTATTTTGTTTAATAATGTAAGGGGGAGCCTTATATAAATTCGATGTTATTAAACCTTGGGGACACCGGGGTGGGATTACTGATTTCGATACATAGTTTAGGGTTACGAACAAAAATATGCTTTCAAAATTATACATTGGGGCTATCAATGTGTTTTTATATAATATAACCTAATTGGGGCTACCAATGGAAATAGGTTAAACATGTGGATTACCTGGGGAAAAATATATTATCATGGGGATCATGAGTTTTTATAAATAATCATGGGGATCATGATATTTTTGGCCAAGTGATGGGTTCTTGGTTAACCTAGGAAAACCATGGAATGTGCGGTGGATAGCCCACATTGTTGGGTGTGTTTTCACTAGACCGGTATTACCGAACCAAGATGAGGGAAGCCTACAGCCGAACCAACCCCACTTCCCTGCATTGCCGAACCAACCCTGCTTCCACCATAGCCGAACCAACTTTGCTTCCACCTACAGCAGAACCAACCCCACTTCCCTGCATAGCCGAACCAACCCTGCTTCCACCATAGCCGAACCAACTCTGCTTCCACCTACAGCCGAACCAACCCCACTTCCCTGCATAGCCGAACCAACCCTACTTCCACCATAGCCGAACCAACTCTGCTTCCACCTACAGCCGAACCAACTCCAAAGTAGCATTACCGAACCAAAACCAATCTCACTCACCACCGGACCAAGTTCCACCGGACCAAGGCATTTCGGACCAACTTTGCCAGGCCAGATTGCACCAGCCCAGGCCTACCAGCAGCTATACACATCCAAGACCCGTACCCCCAGCCTCACTCTATAAATAGAGGGGTAGGGGTACAACAATGGGGGACAAGTTTGAGAGCTCAAGCATGGATAGAACTTTCAAACAACTTTCATATACTTGTATCAAAGCTTTGTACTTGTAATCTGAACAAGAAAAGGAGAAATAATATATAAAGTGGATGTAGGCACATTCTGGCTGAACCACTATAAATCTGTGTGTCTTTTACCGTTTAGTCCCTGCTTTTTACATATTTGCATAAATCATCCAGATCACTAAAAACAATATAAAATCAACTAAATCATACGACTTGGAGGTGTTTGCCCATTTTTTGTGCAAACATTTTTGGTGCTTTCACTGAGAGCGCTGAACCCCGGACTTCAGCTTCTCCCACTTAACTTTCTTCCTATCAGCGTCGCACATTGCTTGGAAGACATGCCTCCCAAGCAGAAGAAAGATGTTAACAAAGGAAAAAACATCGCAACCAGCAGTCTTCCAGATCCAGTGGTCACAGATCAGGTAAATCGTCCCATTCCAGCAGCAGTACCAAATGAAGGTCAGGCAAATCCGACAAGCCCTTCCACAGAACAGCCGGCAGCAATAACTAGGGCAGATCTAGACAGGGTTGTGGCTGAAGTGACTAACCGCTTCACATCTCAGCAGGAAGCCTTGGTGGACCAACTCATGTCACGCTTAAGGGATGCTGAAGAGTCCAACCGCAACACTGAATCATGGGGTGAGTCCCAGTCTGGAGGATCTCAGAGACACCAAAGATCTTCCTTCTTCGAAGGAGCTAACGACAGAAGCGGCCATGGTAGGAGTCGAGACCAAGCTCAGCCCGAAGTTAGACCTGAGGAAACGCTTGGAACCGAACCCAACGGGGGAAGTACCGGGCGGAGGTCAACTGTAGCCGAGCCTGTCGTACTACCTGACCACGGAAACACCAGTGAACGGGGCCGAGCTAGAATCCAGCCCGAAGTTGGACCCGAGGAAGTGCTTAGATCAGAACCCAGCAGGGGAAGATCAAGGCAAGGGCCAACTGTAGCTGACCCAAGCATGCTCTCGGAAGACCAAAGACAGCTACTGGAAAATATCAGGAATGATAGACGATACCATCCCTACAGGTCATCTGGACGGAATCAATCCCACAGAGCAGAACCGAAATCATTTCTATCTGCTCCAAATTCTGATGAAAGGATGGCACGCTTGTTTAGAGAGTGCGTCCAACGGGATCAAAGAGATCGAGGGATAGGCGCTAGGGTAACCAGCCCCTTCGCCCGCAATATCGAAATTGCCATCACCCCCCGAGAATGGAAAATGCCAACAATGGAACCTTACAAAGGAACCTCCGACCCCGTTGTACACTTACAGAGATACACACAGCATATGCTCATGAGTGGAGCAACAGAGGGAGTACTGTGCAAATGCTTTCCACTATTCTTAGCAGATCTAGCTACCTCCTGGTTCTGTCATCTACCCCAAGGATCCATCAGCTCGTGGGAGATGCTGAAAGAAAAGTTTATCAGCCAGTTCCGCATTCATGTGGAACAACCCAATGACGCTTATTCCTTATCCAGTATCAAACAGAAACCTGGAGAGAAGCTGTAGCAATACCTAACCCGATTCAATGCCGCAGCGGCCGTAGTGCAAGATGCCGATGAGAAGCTTATCTTAATGGCCCTCTGTAGTGGTGTGCATCCGGATACTAAATTTGCTAGAAGATTGACAAAAGAAAAACCAGCTACTTTACCCGATTTCTTCCATGAAGCCGGGAAATATATGAGGCTTGAAGGCGCTGCCACTGAGGGGCAGTCAAGACAACAAAATAAGGCAGCTCACGGCAACATGCCCGCTGTAGCAAAGGACGTTCGAAGAAATCATTCTAGAGACAATGCTGGGGGCAAGAAGGGAGAAAAGCGCCTATATCGGCCAGGACCGAGATTCGACACTTACACTCCTTTGAATGAAACCATCGAAAACATCTTCCTTGCCACCCAAGACGAAGTTAGGTACAAACGCCCACCATATAAGAAGAAATCAGATAACGCACTTAAATCTGGAAAGTTCTGCCGCTTCCACGAATCTCATGGGCATGATACCAATGAATGCCATCATCTCTGGGACTTGATTGAAGAACACATCAGAAGGAAGAGACTGGAACGCTATGTAAAAGGTCAGAACATGACTCCAGCTCTTGTCAATGAGAACCCAAGGCTACCCTCCCCAGAGATAGGCAGAGGAAATCGCAACACTAGCGGCTCCAGTCAAGAGAAGATAGTGGTCCATACCATCTCGGGAGGACCACACATCACCGACAGAAGCTGGGCAGAGATGGAAAGATATGGAAAGTCACTTAGAAACAATGAAGACTGCGTTAATTCTGTTATAGAAGAACGCCACCTGAAGCGGAAAGAGAGTGATGACATTACATTCAGTAGGCGTAACCTAAAGGGAAGGCAGTACCCTCACATAGATCCCATGGTTATCTCTGCCCGGCTCGGTCCAGCCGAAGTTTTCCGAATTCTAGTAGACACTAGAAGCTCAGTAAATATCCTATTCAAGCATGCATTCGACAAAATGAAACTGTCAATAAAGAATGTTTCTCCCTAAAATAAGCCACTACACGGTTTCACTGGAGATGCGAAGATGCCCCTCGGCCAACTGGACCTCTTTGTTGAAATTGGAAGTCATCCCCGCTCCGTTGTGCGGAAAAAGACATTTGTGCTGATAGAAAACCACTCGGCCTACAACGCTTTCTTAGGAAGGCCAGCCTTGTCCGACTTCCAAATTGTCATGACCCCATGGTACCTAAAGATGAAATTTCCAACGGACGATGGAGTAGGGGAAGTAGAGGGAGACCAGGACATTGCTCGAGACTGCTATGTAACTAAACTTCGCAACAACCACAGGAAGGATAAAGGGAAGAGTGTAGAGATTGCCCTCTGCACAAAATGTTTGGAAGCATAGCAACTAAAGAAAGCCCCTCCTCTTCGATATACTAGCGACCCTTTCAATGAATTAGACCCCAGAGACAAAGAGGAGGAGGCCACCGCCGAGCCTGTAGAGGCTATGGAATTTGTATCTGTAGACCGACATAACTCGAGTAGACTATTAAAAGTTGGGTCCCAACTAAAACCAGAATTGAAGGAACAACTCATTGATTTTCTCCGCCACAACTTGGATGTATTTGCATGGTCACACGCGGACATGACCGGAATCTCCCCTGACATAGCATGCCACGTACTAAATATTGATCCTACCAAGGCGCCAGTAAAACAGAAAAAGAGAAGTATGGGGGCAGAACGATCAGCAGCCCTCGATGAAGAAGTAAAAACCCTACTTGCCAATGACTTCATACGAGAAACCATCTACCCAGAGTGGATCGCCAACCCGGTGCTGGTAAAGAAGGCTAATGGGAAGTGGCGAACATGCATTGACTTCTCCAACTTAAATGAAGCCTGCCCGAAGGATTGCTTCCCACTTCCCCGAATCGATCACCTTGTGGACAGCACAGCCGGGCACGAACTCTTATCTTTTATGGACGCATACTCAGGATATAACCAAATTCCTATGCATGCTCCCGATCAAGACCACACTAGTTTCATCACTGATCGGGGATTGTACTGCTACAAGGTAATGCCTTTCGGACTTAAAAACGCAGGGGCCACCTATCAGCGCCTCGTTAACAAGATGTTTGCGGGGCTAATAGGACAAACTATGGAAGTTTACGTGGATGACATGCTGATAAAGTCAATGGAAGCCGACAATCACGTAAGCCACCTGGATGAAATGTTTCAAGTACGTCGTCAATATGGAATGAAGCTGAATCCTCTAAAGTGCTCCTTCGGAGTATCATCAGGAAAGTTTCTAGGATTCATCGTCCATGCCAGAGGAATTGAAGCAAACCCTGAACAAGTCCGAGCTCTGAAAGATATCAGGATACCTTCTACCCGAAAGGAAATGCAAAGCCTAAATGGGAAGGTGGCCGCCTTGAGCAGATTCATCTCTAAAGCGACCGACAAATGCATCCCCTTCTTCGAAGCTCTAAAGAAAGAGAAAGGAAAATTCGAATGGACTGACGAATGCTTAACAGCTTTCCTTAACTTAATCGAACACCTCCAGAGACCACCAGTACTCTCAACTCCGAACAAAGGCGAAGAGCTATACCTATACCTTGCTGTGTCATCTCATGCTCTAAGCGCCGCATTGGTTAGAGAAGACGAACGCACGCAGCGACCAGTATACTTTGTAAGAAAGAGATTTACAGGGGCGGAAGCCAGATATCCTAAACTTGAGAAACTAGCATACTGTTTGCTAATCACATCACGAAAACTGCGACACTACTTCCAGTCACATTCCATCAGAGTTCTGACCGATCAACCACTGAGGCAGGTACTCCATCGTCCCGACACTTCTGGGCGACTACTTAAATGGTGCATTGAACTAAGTCAATATGATATCACCTACCATCCTCGCACCGCCATCAAGGGACAAGCCATGGCCGATTTCATTGCCGAATTCACTACCAACGAAGGTAAGGAGCAATCGGAAATAGCAGAAGACATCAAGTGGAATCTCTTTGTGGATGGTGCGTCAAATGAACAAGGCTCGGGGGCAGGTGTGGTAATAATCACTCCCAGGGGAAATAAGCTACATTATGCTATCAGTTTGGAATTCGCCGCCACCAACAACGATGCAGAGTATGAAGCAGTGATAGCTGGATTAGAACTTGCCTTAGAAATCGGAGCCAATTCTTTGTGTCTTCATAGCGATTCTCAACTTATTGTAAATCAAATACTAGAAGAATTCCAGGCTCGAGAAGAACGACTCATGGCATATTTAAAGAAGACCAAGTTGCTTCTCAATCGATTGGATCGCTATTTAATCAAACACATCCCTCGGGAAGAGAACCAAGAGGCCGACGAATTGGCGAAACAAGCTAGCATGAGAAATGGCGCTATTTCCGGAGCAGTAGCCATCTCAAAGCAACTGACCCCAAGTTTTGAGCAAGTGAATCTGATAGCTACAACCGAAGAAGCAACTTGGATGACTCCCATCCGAGACTACTTACAAAGTGGCACACTACCCAATGGGCATAACGAAGTCAAGAAAATCTTGAGGAAAGCTTCCCGCTACACAATACAAGAGGGCATCCTCTATCGGCACTGCTTCTCTAACCCCTTATTAAGGTGTGTCGCTGTAAGGAAAGCCAAGGAAATCTTATCCAACGTCCATCAAGGAAGCTGCGGAGATCACACTGGAGGGCAGACTTTGGCAAAAAAGATTCTCCGATATGGATATTTCTGGCCCACCTTAAGCAAGGATGCCTTAGATTTCGTCAGAAAATGTGACATATGTCAGAAGTTTGCTAAGATTTCGCGGCTACCAACAACTAAGATTACTCAAATGACCAGCCCTTGGCCCTTTGCAGTATGGGGAATTGACTTGATTGGCGAACTGCCAATGGGCCGAGGCGGGGCCAAATATGCTATAGTGGCAGTCGACTATTTCACCAAATGGGTGGAAGCAGAACCCCTAAATAAAGTATCTTCTGCAAAAGTTATTAACTTCTTGATCAAAAATGTTCTATGCAGGTACGGAGTCCCATTCAAAATCATATCGGACAATGGACTGCAGTTTGACAGCGAGGAGTTCGCCAACTGGTGCCAAGAGCACGGAATTCACAAAAGCTTCTCATCCGTAGCTTATCCCCAGGCAAACGGACAAGTCGAAGCCGTCAACAAAATTCTCAAAACTCTAATCAAAAAGAAACTCGAAAATTCAAAAGGCGCTTGGGTGGATGAACTTCCTACGGCACTGTGGGCCTATCGCACATCTTTCAGAACATCAACGGGGCATACTCCTTTCTCTTTGGCATACGGATCGGAGGCTATGCTCCCAGTTGAAACTATAGTGCCTTCCCACCGTAGGATCCACTATAACCCAGAAGAAAACGAAGAACTCCTCCACATGTCTTTGGATCTAATTGAAGAGAGAAGAAACTATGCAACACTCAAAACATCAGCTCACAAGCAAAAAGTGGCAGCGCAATACAACTCCAAAGTCAAGCATCGTAGCTTACAAGAGGGAGATCTTGTCGTCAAGCGAATCTTCCCGCGCCCCGGAGCACTAGATCCAATCTGGGACGGACCATATGTAATTCATAAAGATCTCCACAATGGAGCTTATATTTTGTCAACAGTGGACGGGGATGTGTTCCAGAGGGCATGGAACATCCAACACCTCCGTCGATACTTTTCTTAACTTGTACTGCCCATATGAAGTGAATTAACAAAGAGAATCAGTGGACGTAGGCATTTTCGTGCCGAACCACTTTAAAAAACTTGTCTCTTTTTAACTTGTTCCTTTATACCTTGGCTGCTTGTTAACTTTATCCTTTTCTGTTGAACAAAATCCCGTGTAATGACATTTCCATTCAAAACACATCGCGGCACGACTCCACCTGGACATGACCTAACAGGTACTATACGAATCTATGCCCTCGCCAATGAGACACTTTTGCTCCGGCATCCCTCTGCTGCGGGTTAACTCATTGCTCGCGACGGCCCTCAAAGCCAACTGTAATGAGCCGATTATAAGCTACCAAGAAGGCTGACTATAGCCAAGGCAGCTCATTACGACGTTCAGCTCGCCGGCAACTGTGAACCTACTTTAAGCCCTAACATAAGGTGTGGCCAGGCAGGGGTAGTTCACGATTGACGATCGGCACCGACGCTAGCCGGCCACAGTAAATCGAATAATACCCACGATTACGGGCCATAATGGCCCGGGTAGTTACTGTGCGCGATCTCGGCTCCGATGCGTCTTAAGTACGGCTGTGGTAAAAAAGATTAACTCCCCGCGGAGGCGTAAGATGGGTGACAAATGTCTCCAAGACCCACAGCTAGGGAAAGTGACTACAAAGCCCGTTTGCCACAAACTTAAGCACATCGAAGGCCTTCCGTGATTGTAAGTTTTACTATTTCTCATATTTCAATTTTATTTAAAAAACTTTTCTCCTATCCTCTATAACGATCCCTAAAGTACAGGACACAGAATAGGAGACATTCGCTAATAGGAGTGGGAACTCACAATGGGACACTAGGCCGCATTCCATACTCAGTCACACAAGACATTCAAAGTTGCCATCCACAAGTAAAATATGAAGGGCGGTATTTTCTTCTTTCGTGTATAAATACGTGGCTTTAATTTATTCACACATCACACTAACATTGCAAGACATGAAATTGTACTTTAAGCAAGAACTTGGCGTCAAACATAATTGAATCGCAGGCATATGCATAGCTATATTTCTTATACAACATGCCAAAATAACAAAAGCATTCAAATATGACAAAATCAGCTTAAGTTAAAAAATTACACGCCAAAAATAATGTTGTTTATTACAAGTAACATAATTGCAACCTAAAAGTTACGTTACTATTTTGAGACTAACATGTACAACAATGTCAAGTCAACAAAAAGATATCTAGGTCAAGTCAAGGAGCCGGCTGCATTGGAGCTTTACCCTTGTCCTGTTGCTCACCTGTCAGGTCAAAGAAAGAATTCGTTAGTGATAAGCAACCAAGTTAACGGAAAGACTAGAAGGGAAGACTTACTAGCGCCTGCTTCCTGACCATCCTGATCATCATCCTCTACTTGCACACCTGCCTCCTCAGCAGCAAGCAGCCGCATACCCTCCTTCACCGCCACCTTCTCCTCCTTGGTAAACTGGGCAGTGACCACATCCATTCTGAAGACCGCGCCACCCTCTTTATCCGCATCAGCCCTAGCCTCCTCCAGAGCCCTGAGATAAATCCTGGCCATAACTCGGGGGTAATCGTCCATCCAGGATAAGTTACCATGTTTCCAAGTACGGAAATACATATCCTGGAGCATCTCATCCATCATCCCCTCGTTTTCCTCAAGCTCCCTCATTCGGGCCTCAGAAGCACGCAGCTTTGCAACGGCAGCATCCCTCTCCGATCGATATCGTGAGCGGTCGGCCTGAAAGGATATCCTCATCGCCTCCATCTCCTCCTTCAACCTGGACTGAGCAAGCTCCGCGGCCTTAAGTCTCCCCGATAATTCCTGTACCTGCTCAAGGTCCGCTTGTCGAACCTCATCCACCGTCGCAATAGCCATGTCAATCCGCTCCTTGCAGGCGGCCTCCATTTTTCGCAACTCTGCCATACTGGCCTCTTCCATAGTCTTCTTCATTTGCCTGGATGCGGCCTCGTACTGAGAAATTTGAATGGCTTGATCGGCAAGTTGCTTAGCCTGGTCGGAAACCATTAACCGTAACCAAATGTTGGCACTCCCAATTTCCTCCCCGGCCTTGACTAGTCGGGCATGATGCCCCATCAATTTCCTGGTCTCCTCGGCAACCCGGTCGATGTTCGCCTTAGCTTCATCCCCCAGAGTTACAACCCGGGTGGTAAGAAAATCAAGGTCCAAGGACTTAGCTTCGTTAAGCACCCGTACCATAGGATTACAAGGGAGAAGGTGCTCACCAGTAGCCTCATCGAAGGAGATGTCATGAGAGGCCGGGTCCAGGTCTGGATGACCCGCAAACGGATTACGAACCAAGCCAGGGTGATCTATCAGGGTGACGGTTGGATTCTCAGACGGATGTGGGGAGGGCATAAACTCAGTATCCTCCTCCGTAATATCGTGAATAGGCTGGAGTAGGGCCGGAGGGCCAGGAGGGGATTCAAATGAAGATCGACTCCTCTTCCTCTTTTGTATATCTTCTTCAATAACTCCAAGAAGAGGACGATAGCCAACTACGTCTCCAGGGCGGTTAGTAGGAGGCTTCGGTTTGGCAGAAGCTTTGTGAAGTCTGTATTGTTCAAGCCTATGCCGAAGATCTGAGGTCTTGGCCGTTTTGCCCGCTCATGGAATGAAAACCAAGTGTCACCAGCATGCATTGAGCCATCATTCAAGAATTAAAAAGAATAAAAAGAAATTCACCTTGAATCGCAGAAGTTGCATCAGTAAAAGCACTCCCGGAAGATAAATCGGTGCCAGTCCCGGCCTTACCAGCTTTCTTGGGCTTCTCTGCCAGGGCCGGTCCTTCCTCCAACTCTTCGAAGGCTTGGCGGAGAGCGTCATCTATCCACTCTTGAATCACGCCTGCCTGCCCAAGAGGCAAAACCCCGGTGCCATCACCGCCCTGTCCTTCGCCACCATCATTGCCATGAAGATCATCGTCACCTTCTCTACCACTTCCACTCTCCGCCTCACCTCCTTCATCCTCGCCTTTTTCCCCCTCCACATTTTCCTCCTCCTGAACATCTGGATGTGTGCTGGGAGAGTGTCCATCGGACTTCTTGAGTTTCTTCCCCCCGGCGACTGGATGTATCGAGAAGGGTCTCCTTTTGCTGCTCTTCGTCGTGGCCCCTCCTGTAGCTTTGGCAGCCCTCTCCTCTGCCGTGTCTCTCTGCTTGACCACGGACTGATGTGGTAGAATAGAGTTGTGCCCCAGAAGTATAGCGTTCCTGATCAGGTAAGAAGCTGACCTATCCCTTCCCGTAATGGCTTCTATTTCCACAACCATCTGAACCAGGCGATCATTCTCCACGACCGCAAAACCACCTGTCGCTAGCAAGAAATAAAAGCACTTAAGAAGAAGCATTGTAGTCAGAACGGAAATCATAAATAAACTTCAACTTACAGCCAGAGGTGAAGCGACGGATGGAAACAGAGCCATCCTTGATGAAAAACCATTCCTTTTTGAACATGCTGAACTTCGAATATAAATCCAGGACTGGCTTGAAGGACACGGCCGACTCCAAGCTAATATACGGAGACCCCTTCTTGTAGCCTCTTAAGTTGTACAGATACCGGATTTCCCGGTTGGAAGGAGGGCGCTCGTATCTCCTCTGGAAGATAACAAACAGGCTCACCAAGATGGCGTAGGAGTTAGGCTAAAGCTGGAATGGAGCCACCTTCAAGTAGGTGATGAAGCTGACTATCCAAGCATTAATCGGGGGAATGGCCCCACACATGCAATGGTACCTACTGTAAGAGAAATATCCTTCGGGGGGGTTATATGGCATCACTCCTTCCCCCGGCAACAACATGTGTGCTCTGTCGATCCCAAAAGAGCGAGAGATGACATCAAGCTGCTCACCTTTGAGGGAGCTGGGAAAACAATCAGGCGGTGAATTCAGGAGCTCTTGAGGACCATACCCGTCTACTAGCAATCTCGGGGATGGTCCATGTCGTTCTGGTGCTGCCTGAACTGGGGGCACTATGGAGGACTCTCCTTGGTCCTTAGATTTCTTCTTGTCGGAACGGGTTTCTACTTTATGAGACATTAGCTGCAACACGAGAAAGCACATTGTTAGAACAAGGGATGTAGAAATAAAAACAAGCATGTGTATGCAGACTGGAATTTCACTCGTAATTCAAACCATAGAAGAGTCATTCGGCACTCAGACTCCCGAATTCATTCGGTAAGTCAAAACTAAAGGTTCATTCGACACTCGAACTCCACGAGTTCGTTCGGTAAGTCAAAACTAAAGGTTCATTCGGCACTCGAAATCCACGAGTTCGTTCGGTAGTTCGAAACATGAAAGTCATTCGGCAATCACCTGATTCGGTAGTCAAGTTTGATACGGCAATGTGATTGATTTGGCAGAAAAATATGATTCGGCTATCTCACTTGGTAGGGAATAATGAGAGCATAATGCCCATACTTATAGGCAAGTAGAAACGACCGGACCAACTGGTTCGGCACACAGGACCGGATGACAATGTCCAAGCTAAAACAAAGCGCGGCATATACAGGCATATGCCCCGCTTTGGGGGGCAAGTGTTGGGTGTGTTTTCACTAGACCGGTATTACCGAACCAAGATGAGGGAAGCCTACAGCCGAACCAACCCCACTTCCCTGCATAGCCGAACCAACCCTGCTTCCACCATAGCCGAACCAACTCTGCTTCCACCTACAGCCGAACCAACCCCACTTCCCTGCATAGCTGAACCAACCCTACTTCCACCATAGCCGAACCAACTCTGCTTCCACCTACAGCCGAACCAACCCTACTTCCCTACATAGCCGAACCAACCCTGCTTCCACCATAGCCGAACCAACTCTGCTTCCACCTACAGCCGAACCAACTCCAAAATAGCATTACCGAACCAAAACCAATCTCACTCACCACCGGACCAAGTTCCACCGGACCAAGGCATTCCGGACCAACTTTTCCAGGCCAGATTGCACCAGCCCAGGCCCACCAGCAGCTATACACATCCAAGACCCCTACCCCCAGCCTCACTCTATAAATAGAGGGGTAGGGGTACAACAATGGGGGACAAGTTTGAGAGCTCAAGCACGGATAGAACTTTCAAACAACTTTCATATACTTGTATCAAAGCTTTGTACTTGTAATCTGAACAAGAAAAGGAGAAATAATATATAAAGTGGACGTAGGCACATTCTGGCTGAACCACTATAAATCTGTGTGTCTTTTACCGTTTAGTCCCTTCTTTTTACATATTTGCATAAATCATCCAGACCACTAAAAACAATATAAAATCAACTAAATCATACGACTTGGAGGTGTTTGCCCATTTTTTGTGCAAACACACATCAAATTTCTAAAGTAAAGAATGTTTTTCCAGAGGTGGTTAGCCTCGGGATTTGGCACCCAAGGGTTCATAGTTATCCTAGGAAAACAATGTAGTGCGCGGTAGATATCCCACACCATCCTTTATAAAACATTGTAGGATGGATAAGCTGCATTTATTTTGAATGGATTTGGGACGGATAGTCCTATTAAATTATGACAAATAGTCATTTAAAAAGATTTTAGAGAGGAACTCTAATAAACTAATTTTAGATGGGAAATCTAATAAATTGCTTTTAGGTGGGATACTTAAATAATGGGTGGATGGGATATCCAATATATATGAATTATGGCTTTGTTTCATATTATGTTAAGACTAATCATTATGGGTGTAGGGGCATAGTAAATGATTTGCATGTTTGTTTTGGATTCTAGTGAGGGGAAAACCCGTTCCACTAAGCGGCATGGTCTCACTAGCTATCTTTTTATGACAAGAGATGATATGGGATTATTCATACCAGACTTATTGTCTGACACGAAGTTTGTGTTTCTCCACAAACTCTCGGGTACTCATAATTAATTTAAGTAGTCTGAGAGTGGGAGACTTTCAGGTTTTGGACGAATAAGCTTCCGGAGACGTGTAAGAGGCAGTGTTAGCTATATAGGAGCTAATTTGTGTATTTCATTGTGATGTACTGTAACGATTCGGGATTTTCGACTTCCAAAAATCGACATTAATACGTCCACTGTTTCAACTACCGAGCAATCGAATGCCGGAAAACCGAATTGTTATGCTTACAAAGAAGAGGTAGAAGAAGACAGAAGAAAAAGAAAGAAGAAGAAACAAAAACAATATCAGAATCTCACATATCGCAGCGGAACAACATATAATAGATAAATGAATAATCTTTAAATCAAAGAACAATATCAGTTTATACATTACATCATCATCAGAGTTTACAACAACACAATACATCAATGGACAGTTATACAAACTTGTCCTCATACAGAATACACAGCGGAATAATAATATCATATACAAGTGATACGCCTCGCCATCCAGCTCGCCACTTGAGCTCCATAGCACTCCTGAATCCAGAATGACCTGACTCTAGACTGCCCGTGTGGAAATTGGTGGGCACCCAGAGTTTAGGAAAGGAACAATAAACTCCAGGTCAGTCATGGGACTGGTGTGAGAACTAAAACAGTTTATCTTTAAAACAACAACAACAAAGGAAGTGGAAAATATCCGCAATGCTTTTTGGAAAATGAAACTACCATAAGGCCTCCCGCCACACACACAATGCAAACGCAGAATTGGAGGAGATTTCTCCTTATGATAGTCAAACATGCTTACTATGCAAATTCTTTTGATTTGATATTATTATTAGTGCATAGTGCAAAAAAACATTGCGAAAGTATAATATTAATCTTAGCCAGCATAGGCATTCCTCACTTATGCCTATTATAGCTACTATGTTCAATAGCAGGTTACCGCCACATTCCATAGCGGGTTATACAACTAAATCCGTACAAGGTTCGTATTGTTTCTTTGGATTTCCAACAAATGGTCAGGCTAAGGAACTTCCTACTGTCAATGGGATCGCCTCTGGATGGACGTCCCGAGAACTAACTAGCTCTCTACCAACACAAGGTCGGGTTACCCCTTACACTGGGTAACTACTACACGAATATGCCACCTCCTGGTCCTTTGGGACCTTTATCCGAGGCGCCTCGATCACACAACAATCACACAGTAAATGAGATTGGAGTATCCACATAGGTTAAATACCAGGGCTCCATACCTGATACCACCCTTTTCCAGATGGAAATGACATACCCTAAAGGGAGCGACCCTCATAACCTTGCCGCATATTCCTGTTTCGACCATTTCTGGTTTGTGAGGTCCTGAAGAAGTCTCGTCCATAAAGCTATGCTTTTTCACAAAGCCACGCTTTGATCAACAAATGATCAATAAATAATCATCACACAGCAACACTCAACCATGTCACATTACCAAATTGGGAGTATATCACTGATAACCTTCAACTACATAACCTCTGAGCTCGTACGTCTCAGAGAAGGGTGTTAAGCTAAGAGAATAAATTCTCCACCACCAACAGAAATGTATTTGAAAGAAGTCAGCTTTATATCTCAAAATGTAATGTCAGACATATAACCATACAAGTCTGTTCCGGGTTCGAACAAAACTGAAGGCACTTCCGAAGAAGCCCTTGCAATCCGGGTATTCACAATCCCGATCGAACTTCCCATCACAAAGGAAATCTCTACCGTAGCTAACGGTGCAGAGACAATCGATAGGTCATCCTATCGTTTTCACAAATACCCGGTCTTCACCAGCGGTCTTCAATACGATCCATATCGTCGTATCACTAATTCGGAATGGGTTATATGACACAAAGGTCTTTTCCCGGCTAACCCGAATAGTGAGCACAATATTTAAAACATATGGATATAGGGATTTCAATTAAGTCACAACTTATTACCCAAATCCTTTCCTTTAAATGGTTTAAACAAATTACCATTTTAAATCTTTAAACAAAAAGATTTACTTCACAAAGTTCACCCAATTTCACAAAGATTCATTCACAGATTTCCAAATCAATTTCCATTTCAATTGGATTAACCCATTAAATCTTTAAATTAAGATTTAATTTATAGCTTTCAAAACTATTCACAATTCAAGTCTTTTATAATATAAAAGATACACCTTCTAAAATCTTCTTTGATTTCAAAATAAAGCTTAATCATCTTCACAAAGATTAATTCATAGTTTTTCCAAACTATTCACAATTTCATTTCAACTTGAAATGTTTCGATACAAATTGGAAATCTTTTCACTTTATGAAAGCTATTATTATTTGAAAACAGATAGTTTTTGTTTTGGGAAAAACTGGTTACAATTACCCGTTTAAAGCCATCCAAGTATAAAACTTGAATTTAAATTTAAATTTCCAAAACCATATTTTTAAATGGTTAAAAACCCATATAAACACCTTTTATACTTGCAAAATCTTTTAAACCAAAATTCCCAAATCATTGAATTCAATTTCAAGTATTGAATTCAAAATTTAAATCAAATGATTTAAATTCCAATTTTATTAAGTTATTTAAAATAACTCTTATTTTTGAATCTCATTTTCAAAAACTTTCAATTCCAATTCCAAAACTATTTTGGATTCAAAAATTCGATTTTCAAAATTGATAAAAATCTATAACTTAACCGATTTCCACGTGAAATCCACATTTGTGTGTGTATTGTGTAGTCCAAGGGTTTAACACAATAGTGCAACAACATTCAATCATCACAGATCAAATATAACAATATAATTGATAAGCGGTATAAACTATAACACTTATCTTTTATTCACAGATCGCATATATTCATATCATAGATAAATAGATCACAAATCACAACACAGAACGGGATATATCACAAAGCATCACATATTTGAGATATCAAACAATTCAACATCCAATGTAATCCAAACATCCATAGATAGGATCAATTTAATCATCTAATTAATTTAAAGTTAGATAAATTTAAAGTCAGATTAATTTCTAAACACCAAATCAAATATCCAATTAATTTCCAAATTATTTCCTTTTTAAAATAAATTTCTTTATCTCTTCAAATCTATTTAAAAATCCAAATTTAAATAAATTCTTCAGCTTTTAATAATATTAATCGAAATCCATTTATTAAGTCTTTTTTCCCAAAATTTGAAATTAAATTCAATATAGTTCAAAAATAAAACTTTATCTTTTTAAAACTCCTTTTAAATTTATCCAATTCTCAAAAATAAATTTTACTATAAATTTTCAACTTGAATTTCGAAAATCCAATTTAATTTATTTCTGGTATCCAACGATACCAAAAATATATCCGGCTAAACTATAGCCTTCAACAATTCTAATTCACAAATATAATCACACGAAGATTATAAATAATCAACACACAACATTGAAACAAATTCAAATGTTTGAGGAATCCAGTTGGATCCCTCCAACCTGTTTCCATGCATCCACAGATGTTAGCACAATACCAATTCCACTTCGAGGTGGAATATCACAGTATATGGGATTTATAAAATACTATCCGCTATTATGCGGCGCAATAGGGTCTCATCCGCTATATAATGCGGGAAATCAACTCCAAACACATATATAATACCAATTCCACTTCACGGTGGAATTATCGCGGTATATGTGTTTAATAAATAACCTCCGCTTAATATACGGCGTATAGGGTCTATTTCAGCACAATAGATAACAACCATCATTCAATCACACAATCAACACTATCAATAATTTTAAATCTAACTATTTAAAATTTAAATCGAAACACAATTCGATTGAGTGAGGAGTTCTCACCTTGCTTTCAATAACGGTTGCAGTATTTTATTCTGAATAAAATTAAACGAGCGTTTAATTTTACTCAAAATTATCACCAACTCCAATTGACTCCAAACCAGCTCCATTGCTTAGTGCTCGTCAAAACGAACCCGATGCAATTCGTTTCGTGCGAAACAGACCTCGTATGACAAAGATACGATATTTTAAAGTTTATACGATTTATAATATAATAATAAATCAATTCCTTTTTCTTTTATTTAAATTTTTAACCTTCACAGATCTGGGCCGTTCGTTTTGTTTCACTAGATCGCAGCCGTGTGCCTTTTTCTTCCTCTCGCGTTCCAGGTTCCAAACGAACCCATTTGGCCGCCACTAACTTTGAATTTTCGAGCAACCATCTCCGCGTTTCATCCCGATCAACTACTTCCCCTTCGAAGCCAATCCAAACTCTACCATCGCCTGGAATATCAACGAGCTCGGCCTCCATCTCGTCGTGCAATTCCCCTTCGAAGTCGACACGAACGCGGCACCATTCTGGCCTCCACGTTCCACCATATTCGATCATCACCGTTGAAACCAAAGCTCTCGACGAGCTCTACAATATTGCAGTTGAAAACTTTTTGTATAGATTGACGGATTTGGAGAAAATGAGGGAAGAACATAGCAAAATTCTAGCCATTGTTTTCGTAAGTGGCGGCCTGGGCATTGAAACCCTAGGGTTTGTGCAAATGTGAAATTCTGATGTCCTTTTATAGAAAATTGCCAAAACACTATTCACTCGAAATTTTTCGAACTCGAAATCAAACGTGCCGGCTGACGTGTCTAAGGTTTAACCCACATTCCGAACACAATGGAACGTGTTTCTGGAGCTAATTCGGTCATATGTACGAGTTACGGAATTAAACGATCAATTTAAAATTAAATCGATTAAAGCGATTTCGATGCGTTTTGGCTTGCCCCGGCAAACCGTAAATCCGATTGACACGAAATTTGAAACCTTGCAATAATATAACATTACAGATCCGATGAAACTTGTTTCGTCGAAATCCGAGACTGTTTGAAAAATGGCTATTTTCACCAGTCAATTAAATATTAAAATATTCAATTTCTACAAATTTACTTTTAATTCATATTTAAAAGTTTACAAACATCATTCTAACTCCAATATGATTTAATATAACTTTATAAATCATTTTCATACACATTTAATCCAATTTCCAATTATTTACGCAATTTCAACTTCATTCGGGTTTCGGGTGATAGTTTTGTTTGTTTTTATCATTACAGTTTTGGGCCTTGGTATTGTAATTGATAGGCCTGGTTTAGTTTGTAATTGGTGGTTTGTTGGACTTTTTACATTCTTTATTTTTCTTGGTTACTAATAGAAAGTTTGAACCCTCTTTCAAAAAAAAAACTTATCGATTTAATTATCCAATTAAATCTCTATATTCGAAATTAAATTTATTCAGCTTATAAAACTTACTTGTTAATATTTAAAATCAATTAAATATCTGAATTTCAAATGAAAAAAATTCTAGGTCGTTACATGTACTAAGAACTGTAAAGTTCATATTTATTTGTTCTCTGATCATCATACTGGGACATCTTCATATGTCGCTCTTATCATATTTTGTACATGTATATGTGATCTGGAGATTATGTAATTAAATCTTAAATTGAAATTCATAAGCTGTTTTGTTGAAGTTTAAAATTTTTCATATTCTTTTGTCTGTGTTACCAATAGTTTCAAGATTATGATTTTGGTCACTCAGAAATAACACCTACGGATGACTGCAACATCCGTAGCAGTTAGTTTTGAGCCTCTGAAAGCGGGATGTCACACAGATGTTTTTTTAAAATTGTGTTAAAATGCTTTTGACAATTTATTTTTAAATGCTTTTGAAAAATTGTTTTTGAATGCTTTGGGAAGATTTAATTTTAAAACTATTTTGCAAGTTTGATTGAAAGGGGAAATGATTTCTAACGGAAATTTGGAAATGGTCAATTTCTAATTTTCTAGTGCCACATGCTTAGCTTAAGGAGGGTCGACGTGTTAGCGAATATGAATTTTATTGTCCGATAAGGGTGATAGTATACAAAACATAGATAATAACAAGGGAAAGCTGTTTTAGCTTTGAAATTTCTATTTCCATCCTTGTGGATAGTAAAGAAAATCTACGTTTAAAATAAATTCCATTTGAAAATCCAAAAATAAACCTCTGTATGCACTTTATACCCAGACAAGTTGAAAAAGAATTGGGGCAAAGGAGAAGATTCCAAGGTACATTGGAATAGGTATCCGTAAGAAGGATGGAAATGTAAAGTTTTCCAACTAAATTCCATTTTCAGCATAAGAGAGTAGAGTCAGGAAAACTAGATTTTCAAAATTATGAATGTTAGAAATTTTCTGTATTGGATGCAAATTTGGTTGAATCTTAGTCCAATTTGAAGGAGTGTGGAAATTATTGTATGAAAAAAAAGCTTTTGGATTTCAAAAACTTTCATACATATAGAACTGCCTGTATATATAGGTTGTTTGCATCATATATACGAAATTGTTTTGAAAAGAATGCATTCATATAGGAGGCACCGAGTCATTATTTGTCAGCATGCATATCATATATGTTGTGATACATCATGCACTTGTACATGGTTCACTGCAAAATTGGTTATACACTAATTGGTTGGATAGTTTTGAATGGCTGCACACTATGTTACATGATTCAAATTTGGAATACGAAATTCTTTTTAGGGAGAAGAATATAACACCTTGTAAAATAAATGGTAATTAATAAATAATTAATATGGCTCAAAAATGTAATTTGAAAAACTATCGGAATTTGACTACAAAACTTGCACCATTGCATTCATGACAATTTTCTAAGCATCTTTCTTATGAATTTTTGCAATCGGAGTTCAAATGAAGAAGTTGCCAGTGTTTGAATTTTTCGGACCAAGAATAATTAAAAACGATAAAAATGGAAATAAATAACAATAACTGCATAGACCCCACCGATCGACCCCCTCCTTAGGCCGATCGACCACCAACGATCCACCGCGTAGGAAGGAGCGGTCGACCGGTTAAACCAGTAGTGGCTAGGGTTGAACCTCAGCTTAACTGCCCAGATTTGATTAATTCAAATCTAACGAATAGTATTGATTTGAGCGCTTATTAATACAATTCCAGCCAGTAACTTTTCTTCCCTTATTTTCTAATCAGAGCAACGGAGCTTCACTAATTTCCTTTCTTTTCTATTTCTAGAAATTGTAAAACTACTATTATATATATAAGTCAGAGAAACACGGAAAATTAAAGAGAAGAAGAGAATGAGTGAAACAATTCTACGAAGATGGTAAATTTTGTAACTATAAATCTATATTCCATTTTATTCAAATCTCCACTCAGATCTGTAATTCTAATGGGTATGTATATATCTTGTTATACATATTTATTTTTGGATTGGAAAGGAAAAGGAGTCAATTAAAGAAATGGATTCGGATTTGGAATATTTGAAAAGTTAGGAAGGTGAGTGGGAAATTATATGATTTATATATAACACTGGAATTTATACCATTGAATTTTATTAAATTATTATGCCTATGTAAGGTCTGTTGTGTTGTGGGCTTAAATGAACGTATTCAAATAAAATCTCGCCTACATATTCTATAAGTTAGGTAATTGGAATGGAATGGTATGTACATCATAATCTGGAAATTTGAAAATCGGTCCCTAAAATTTCTAAAGTAGAATATTGATATTGCGAAGTTTACTCCAAATTAATTATAATTGGGTTGTAAATTGTTAATATTCATTTGGATTGCCCTAATTTGACTTGAAATGTGAATTCTACATTTTAATTTATTGAGAGCATTGTGGATACAATTTTGTTGTATATATTTCTGTGTAAATTTCCATAAATAATCTAATTCCACAACTATGTATAAAAAGGGCGTTGTTTGGAATAATAAGGAACATATCTAATTGAAAGAGATATGTAAAGTATGGATGTCCTTCTTCGTAGATTGCATTGTTTATTTCAAAATAAAGAATAGAGATAATTCCTTGTAATTTCAAACGTGGCAAAAGTCTCACTTTTAGATAATTTATGAAATGTTATAACGGTAATCCTTTTTGGAAAGGATGGCACTAAAATATTAAAATGTGGAAATGAATGTTCTTTACAGAGCGTACATATAAGTGTATATTCTAAAATTCCTAAGCGTAGAAATTAATGAGTTAGAGATAGGAATAGATTCATATATATCCACTCCTACCGATTAAAAATATAAATATACATAGGGTAAGAGATATAGTGTAATAAATAAACATACTGTTGTACTCGTATTAACCATAAATAGAATGACTAGATATTAATAGCATAGTAGACCATAGGATTAGGAGGTTGCGAAGGAAAAGAGGTAGTAACTCCAAAAATTATGAACAATGATTGAAAATTAGTAGGGAAATAAATGTGCAGTTATTAAAGGGTTACATAAATTAAATTGGGACATAAATACATTGAATGTGATTGATTATGTAATTCAATATGACAGTTGTGAGAAAATGAAATAGGCAAAATAAGCTGAATTTGAAACAAATGATTAAATGTCATTAATGATTGTCCAAATTTGAATAATAATGACCATTTAATATGGACAGTTGATATTTATGGGATGTAAAAGGAAAATAAAGAATATACGTAAGAAGCGTATAAGTTAGAAATAGGTTAGCAGCGAATAATTTAGGGGATACTAATAAATAAACTTTGGAGGCAACATAATTTTCACAGTAGCAAATTATATAGCCTCAATAATACATTCAGGACGAGCATGAATTAGTGGGCCTTGCCCAATATTTAGGTTTAGCATAAATGACATAATATGGGTTGGGATGCGAGGTCAGTAGAGTTACACAATCAAAGTCCGCCCATTGCCTAGAGGCTACCAGTAGTTGTGTATATGCACTACGGATGTGGGATATCTCCAACTATACGACCCATCGGGAAGGGATATACATTCATGTATAAGTATGGAAAAAATATACCAAGAGTTCACCTCGGATTTGAAGTATTAAATGCCTCAGTAACTTTAGGGATGTCATGGGGTTTAGTTGGGTTGAAAAGTATTAAATGACCACTTTGTCTGCCTCCTCTCCATATAAGAAGTCATAAATAACCTACGACAGTGCTTAATAGGAAAATGGGGTCTGCTTTTCTTCTAATAAGAGGTATTAAGTAACTAGAGTTCGCATTTTCCTTGACTTATATTAGGTTTGCCTAAATGGGATTTCGATTGTGGAGGTCAGCGGGCTATGTTAGTACTGTTGATAAACTAGTATTTAGAAGTAGGGTTGGCATATAGGCTTGGAGTACCAGTAGTCCTAAGCGGTCCTTTGCAATGACGTGGGTTATGCCCTAACAAATTTTTCTTTCTACTAGTATAGAGTCTGTATAGGATACGTAAAGACCTCAAAGTTTTTTATAGTTATTTGTTTGTCGAGGCAGACTAGTTAACCCTTAGTTAAGTCTTTAAGATGCATTTAATAGGTTAATTAAATGATAAATCTATATCTAAGGGTCTTTGGCCTTTATAGCTAAGGGTCGGTTGATCAGCATTTATGTTATGGAGGGTCCGTTTTGGGGTTGAGGTATTAAATGGTCATTAGGTCTACATCCTCTCTATTCAAGAAGTATTAAGTGGCCGAGGTTTTTTTTTTAGTAGTAGAATGTTTATATATATTGTTATATCTCGAAGAAGGTTAGATATATTCAAGAAATAAATAAAATGAAAATGAGATTTTATAGTGGTTCAGTGTACTCTGGTCTACAACCACTCTAAAAGTCTTTATTTTGTTTATACTACTGTTACAGTTGCAATGATTCCAAACAGAGTAATAAAAATGGCAGAGTGTAGCCAAGAGAGAAGAAGAAGAGAGCTAGAAAGAAGATCCCTTTCTTTGAGCCAATGATCTGGTATTTATAGGGGAAGACATGGAAATATCCTGTGGAAAATCCGCATGCAAAAGACTGAAGCCATGACAGATCGATCCAAAAAAATGGTGCCTATTTGGGCCATTAGGAGCGGTCGAAACTGATCCCTATGGGGAGATCGGCACCGATCGGTCGTGCAATTGATCATGGGGCCGGCGATCCCCATGGTAGGTCCCCCTCTTCTATTGCTTCATGATTTCGTATTTCGTTTGCTCGATTCCTTTGGTACTTGTTGAGTTATCGAGCGGTCATCGTTCAGTTGTACCGCCAATCCGAGTGATCCATTGCTATAGTAATCTGATCTGATCCATTCCTAACCATACAGATCTGATCCGATCCCTCGCCTAAGGGAAGTGCAAATCAATACTTAGCCATTTCTTGGATGCTACTTGCTTGAATCCACTTGACCATCATCCATAGACTTGCTTATAACTGATCCATGAACCTGATAATTATCTCTCCAGATTTCCTACCTCGATGATCGTAAATCCGTTTAGCAATTTCCATGGTATCACGGCCTTGCCAAAAGGTGGGATAACAATAGTTTATTTAATAACATTGGTTTAAGGCCTTAGTGGCAACTATATGTCAATATGACATTGTATTCGATAACGCTAGTGTAAGGCCTTAGTGCCAACCATATATCTGAACACAACATTATGTTTGGTAATGTTGGTGTAAGTCTTTAGTGACAACCTAAAATATCCAGCCCCGACATTAAAAGTGGTAAGAATAAGGCTTGTGTAGTAATCTAAGTAAATCTACTATAAAATGCAGTCGTGATAAGAAGAGGAAAGTAAATCTCACACTTATGTTTGAATAAATGTATGAGATCGACCATAATATGTTGATTTATTATGTAACTGAAAGGAATCAATCAGTGGAGCTCCAAGAATCATGGTAGTAGAAAACTTTAACACTTCACCTACTGCAAAAGCATCGGCTACAAACCCGAACTTAGGGGTGAAAACCCCACGTAAGCATATAGGTATGGCTCTCTTTGACTCTGAAGATGACAAACAATTTGAGGAAGACAAATTGGATGAAAATGCCAACATGAAAAACGCTAGAAGAGGCTCTAAAACCCATGTCGTAGTATAGTGCCAAGCAATGGATGAGGAACTACAACTCAAACGGTACTTCTAGAGGCAGGAGAACTAACAAGATGTGATATAAACCTGGATCGATTACAAGGCCAAGCTCCCATGGTACATTGTGACCACTCCCAACGGACCAGTCTCCAATCCCATCATGGAGCTCCCAACATCGAATCACGAATGGTCGTCTTCGAAAATCATCGAAAATCTACAAAATGGTCATTGAAAAACTCACTTCAGGGTTGACTCAAAGTCGAACTCAAGTAATTGCATGTTTGACTCAAAGCAGATTACGGAAGTCCTACCTCGAAGTCAAAACTCGGGTAATCATCCATTTGACTCGAAGAAAACCTAGGAAATTCTGGCACAAAATCAGACTCGTGGAAAACTAAGGTTTTCTCTAAGCAAACAGTAAAATGGCTCCAAGCAATGTTGGTCACCAACCCAGCACTTCAAATTCTGTGACTTCAAAGCGAACCACGTGCTGACTCAAAGCAAATGGCAAATTTTCTCGGGTCGGACTCCAAGTAAAATACCACCGATCCATCAATGCTAATCCATCTATTTTTGTCCATAACTCGAACGTGTGAATTCTGAATACCTTGAAATTTGGGATGTGACTTTATGGGGACTTCTTGGCCACCTCAAACCGATCTCACCTAGTTTCAAATTGTTGGGATCGTTACTAATCCATGACCCCATCATAAGTGATTTGTCATTCATCGGTATTTCCAATCGTTCAAGCGTAGACAATCATGCATGTATCATTCTCAAGCATTATGAACAGCTGTAACTTGAAAACGGACCGGTTTGACAACGATTAAAGCATCTTTCCCCAATCAAAACTCATTCACCGAAGCCGTTCAGCATGCAGAATATCCAAAGAAGTTTATCATGCCAACTATACCTTTTGTACAACTATACAACTGATTCAAAATTGCTTTTTTATAGGTAAAAATATCGTACGATGAAGCGAGGGAAACTGATGCAGTCTACTGCAAGGCCTTCAAGAATCATAAAGGATGAAACAACCTTCTCCTAGGAAGAACTCTATGGGAAGGAAAATCGGTCCTAAAGACTAGAAGTAGTGCACTTAGAAGAAGGCAAACTCGGTAGTGTGCCAATGAACATACCAAACGGTGAAGGAGCTACATGACCTCAGGGACCTTCTGCCCAAGCAAGGCTACTAAGGCCCAACAGAAAAGCTCCCCAGGAAACTAACGAAAGAAGATGAAAAGATGATTATCAAATAACACTCTAGCTAGCTAGCAACTAAGGAATGGGACAACAATCAAAAGCGATGCCTTCTCATCCATCCTTGTCTACTCTCCTTTCCAAATGAGTCGTACCGAGACACTGGGGGCATTGCAGATAGCACGGCGAAAGAAATTCTTTTATGCCCTCGACGAATCATGTCAATCCCCCTTTTGAGAACCGGCGTTGTTGGTAGTGTCGAGAAGACATGTCCAAATGATCGTCGAAGAAACAGATCCAACAGCTTAGCCTACAAGAACCGATAAAACTATGTTCCCTCGAGCTGAATCCGAAAAATTCCTCTTGACGTTGATGACATTGCTTTAAGACCGTTGGGCCATCGGACATACGACCCAAAACTCCTCTTGGAATCGATAAATTATCATTCCAAGGTCGTCTGGTCATCGGACATCCGACCATAAAAACCCTTCGCGAATGTGAAGGTCCTTCACGAACTAAAGCACTGTGAAGACTAACAGGTAGATCAGCGGTCATTTGATCCAATAAACCCTTCGCGAACGTGAAGGTCTTTCACGAACTAAAGCGTCGTAAAGGCTAACCGGTAGATCAGTGGTCATCTGATCCAAAAAATCCTTCGTGAATGCGAAGGTCTTTCATGAACCAAAGCGTCGTGAAGGTAAACTGGTAGATCAGCGGTTATCTGATCCAACAAAACCCTTCATGAATGCGAAGGTTTTTCATGAACCAAAGCGTCGTGTAAACCGGTAGATCAGCAGTCATCTGAACCAAAAAACCCTTCACGAATGCGAAGGTCTTTCATGAGCCAAAGTGTCGTGAAGGTAAACCAGTAGATCATCGGTCATCTGATCCGAAAAACCATTCGCGAACGTGAAGGTCTTTCACGAACTAAAGCATCAAGAAGGCGAACTGGTAGACCAGTGAAATTTATGTATAACTGATATCCATGAAGGTGAACTGGTAGATCAGCACTCATCTGATCCAGAGCTCCCCGAAGCCAACGAAGTCATGCTCCGGGGCCACAAATCGACAATCATATCAGTCACCCCGCATAATTAACAGAATCACTTCCAACCACCGATGAAACAAATAGTGCTGTACTCTAGAGCTTCAAAGTCGCTCAAAGGAACTAAGCCAAAACCGAACAGACCTTGTGGTCAATCAGATATCAACTCGATCAGGCCAAGATTCGACACCTGGGAGAACCACACCCACTGGACCGGAGGCAACTAAACGAGTTGTAAAGAGACCACGGATCCAGTTCAAGTGCGCCAAAAACCCTGTGGCATGGGGGGCAATGCAAACACTTGAATAGCTATAAGAAAGTTCGAGACTAATCATACCACAGTTCGGTTATGCCCGATCAAAAATTCTAGCATTCTTACAACCATGGATTTAATGACCTAGCTAGTGCAACAAACGAAATACTAGCATTATACTTGCCCACTTCTTTCCAACTACTATTTTACCGCTCTTGGTGACCAATTCCTCTTCCTCTTAGACCGTACGCTAGTCAAAGACCCTTTCTCTAAAGGCAGTTTGCACTAAAATAATAACTCCTCATGTTTCCCGAAGAAAGGCAACACCGAGGGAAAGCAAAAGCCGTGCATCTCATAAGCCGCGCACCAAAATAATTACATATCGTGTTGCCCGAAGAAAGGCAACACCGAGGGAAAGCAAAAGCCACGCACCAAAATAATAACTCCTCGTTTTGCCCGAAGATAGGCAACACCGAGGGAAAGCAAAAGCCACGCATCTCATAAGCCGCGCACCAAAATAATAACTCCTCGTGTTGCCCGAAGGTAGGCAATAGCGAGGAAAAGCAAAATCCGCGCATCTCATAAGCCGCACACCAAAATAATAACTCCTCGTGTTGCCCAAAGATAGGCAACACCGTGGGAAAGCAAAACTCACGCATCTCATATGCCATGCACCAAAATAATAACTCCTCTTGTTGCCCGAAGATAGGCAATACCGAGGAGTACCAAAAGTCGTCCACCCCATAAGCCGCGCACTAAAATAATAACTCCTCATGTTGCCCGAAGATAGGCAACACTGAGGAACACCAAAAGTCGTGCACCTCATAAGCCGCACACTAAAATAATAACTCCTCACGTTGCTCGAAGATAGGCAACACTGAGGAAAACCAAAAGTTGTGACTCAGCCAAGTTTCAAATCTAACATGAAAATTATCTAAAGTTTAAGTTATCAGTCATTTGAAGTAATCAGCCCTGTTAACTGGGGGTCGTGCACTGGTACATAAATAAAAACAATTGAAAACAATAAGTTCACAAGTTCTGTTACTCCAAACAAAGAATTGTTGCTCCAAATAATATTTTTGGCGGCAATCACTAAATTGGATAAGTGTAAACAAAATAAGCACAAGTGCACAAAACACATATGAACAGACAGATAAGAGTACAGTCAAAATATCAATGTATTGCTTATAATTTCTTTACACAGGGTCAAAACGTGGAGGTTGTACCCACACAACACCGGCCAACAAAAAGAAAATACACACTCCACGACTAGAACACTAAGTGTAGACTCTGCACTTGAACAAAATGACTCAAAAAGAACCAAAATCAGACCAGTCTCCACACAAGCTCATCAGCGCTTCCTTCCACGCTTTCCTTTCCGCCCAATGTCGCTCCGGCATCATCACCGGACCGTCAAAATTCTCTATGTATCGGTGTTGGCTTGACAACAGAGAAAAACTTGTTTATTTCAGGATTAACAGGAACCGGTCCCTACCACCCAAAAGGATCGACATTGCTCCGGCAGTGCCACAAAGTCCCCAAACCAAGATTTCAACAAAGAATTCCGATCTTTGACCCAAAATGTCTAAAGTTAAGAAATTCAAATCACGAGCTCCCGAAGATAGGAGCTACGACACAACTTTGACTGGTGGAATCCAAAGAGCCGCCCAGAACATCAAGTCTCGCATCATGTGCTCAGAGTAATAAGCCCCGTGGACCGGGACACATAACACACTAACACTTGGTTGGGACCAAAAATCACTCCATGGTTTTGTTATGCCGAACAGAGAATTTCGGCAGTCACAAAAAAAGTAAGTAGGATAGTAGGCTGGATGAATGCGGAATTAAAAAGGAAACTGCTCCAACCTGCTAGACATCGATATTGTCTCGGCAACATTGGGAACTGCAGACCATCATATCAACAAGAAAATCGAACTCCTCAAAGTTCATGATCGCTCGGAAATAGGGATAAAAGGAGGAACTTACCGACGACTAGAGATAGATAATGATGAAAGACATTTCAAGAATCAAGTCATCGACCCAGTGGCTTCCAAAGACAGAAGTAGGTGCTCGAATAAGGTCTAAAACCCTAACTTGCAAAAAACCAGCTGTTATCCGAAGACAGACAATGGCAAGGAGAATACACTCAAAATAGAGCAGCTAAACCATTGATTCCCGAAGATTGGAACCAACAAATAAGGTTGATATCCGCAATAATGTTATTAGTCCAGCATAATGCATATGGCCTGAAACAAACAAGGATAAGTGTCAGGGATTTAAGATAAATACTACCGAACTCTACCGGTCAATGATAAATATAGGAATGAACGCAGTCGTACCAGGGGCAATTTGATGACTTGCTCCACAATTTCAATTTTTCTATAAGAACTTGGAGTTTGAGACCTAGAAATGAAAGGTTCTGCTAAAATTTGTCAGATCATAACAAACCAGTTGGAGAAAGTTTGATTTTTCATGAATAAGGATAATTATGGAATTGGTTAAGCAACAACCTCGCTTCTCCAAGGGTAATACTTGACGGCTAAACAAAGATAGGTAGCGAAAACGCCTGGGACACTCGCCCTTCCAGAACGTGGCGTATTCAAGATTTAAGCAACATTGAGAAAACAACCACATTCAGGCAGCACTAAGAAAATACTTCTACAATCCAATCATCGAAGTGCTAGTTCCTAAAGACCGACATTAGTACCCAACTGGACTAAAAGTACCGTCGAATCGACGGGAAAAATCGATCCCAAACTCCTGAGTGTCGGTGTTGCCTCGGCAACACCAAGGCCTTTTTTTATCTTTCAAGTACTGTTGTTGCACTAGCAGCAACGCCTGGAAAATTTTCTATTTCCTAAGTACTGGTGTTGCCCCGGTAATGCTGGGAAACTTTCTATTTCATAAGTACCGGTGTTGCCCCGGCGACTCCGGGAAACATTTCACTCACTAAGTACTGGTATTGCCCCGACAATTACTAGAAAACTTTAATCTATAGGACTGATGAGAAACACTCATCGCAGTGAACCATTAATGGACTAGCTTCCAGAGATAGAAGTTGGTCCTCAATTGAGTTTCTACCTTCTATTCATAAAACTACTATTGCCCAATGACAGGCAGCGATCGGAAGACGTATCCTTTCAAAGGTCAGCCGGATGGGCCGACCTTTCATCATAGGAATTTGCCACTACACGGGAATAAAGCAACGTCGAAAGGAAATCCCAGGATTGAATTACCCATGTACTAGTTTCTAGGGATGAAAGCTGGTGCACAATTGAATTTCTTAAATTCAACTTAAAAAGAATTTAGACACAACCGTAAGATAGGCAGCCTCGAGGAAATGTTGCTAGGAACCAAATAG
Source organism: Allium fistulosum (assembly GCA_030737815.1). Lineage (NCBI taxonomy): Eukaryota > Viridiplantae > Streptophyta > Magnoliopsida > Asparagales > Amaryllidaceae > Allium > Allium fistulosum. The sequence goes on along the minus strand of CM060905.1, from coordinate 589,425,784 downwards.
TTAGGTTATCAATTCTCAAAGACAGGAGTTGACATATGAACAAAAGTTCCGTGACAACGTCAACAACCAAGAAGAGCAAGCATGGCCAAGAACAAGCGGGAGCAATCATGGAAGGTTGAAAATAAAATCCCTGAACGTCATCAATTCCAAAATAGTATTGAGAGCTAGACTGGGGGAAAGTGAGCAATTTGCCCCACAGATTTTCATCTCTCACAATCGCGCAAATACAGGCATTCGAAGTAGCTAGTCCCTCAAGAAGGGATAGAAGCACAGATACTTGATCAAAAGAAATATTTCAAAAGTCCAAATGCGAATAACCACTAGGTTGGTTAGATAACGGTTCTGTATTACAAAGCAGAGCATTCTAGCAACAAAATCACCAACAAAGGAAATGAAGGATTTAACGTTCAGAAATCCACCATCGCTCATAGTCTAGCGATGACGAGAAGGATCGATGACCTACTTACAGTCTAACTAGATCATTTGATTCCAACTTGCATGATAATGCCATTACCCGAAGTTTGGTCATTCTATTTGAAGATTCAAAACATCGAAAAATCCACAGAGTTGAGTCATCCATGTATGAGTTTCCAAAGATAAAAATGAACACATGATTAGGATCTCAACGTAGGACTCAGAAGAATTTACTTTAGCAAAAGATGCCAGGAATGCATCTTTCTAATACATGCCGACATCATTACAAAACTCAGTTCTTGGGATCAAGCAACAAAGTCCCTAATTCCCGAAGAAATGAGTTATCGTGTCAATCAAACTGGGGCAGTCGAACTTATTGCTTAGGAAACCTAGTCTCCCAAAAAATGTTGGCTTGGTTAGTCAAAGTAATCAGCCCTACGGACTAAGGCATTTACACCAACATTTTGTTGAAACTAACTCAATTGAGCATAAGTAGGGATTAGCTACAGAACTGCTAGACCAAGCTACTTCATAGGTCTGAACAAAGCCATGAAATAGAATATGTCAAAGTGACCGCAGATGTATTACTTACATGTACAGAATTAAAGTAAATGAGTATGCTGCACATGAGCACAAGAAGTGCAACAGCGAGAAAAAGAAATGTTCGAAATCGAGTAATTAAGCCAATAGCCCCGGCGATAGAGGTTGATGTGTGTTGAATTCCGAAAAACGCAAGAGAAGGATAATCGCAATCGAACAACTCATGTGCTAGTTTCCGAAGGCTAAATCTGTGCCTGATTGAACTTCAACCACAACTCTACAAGAGCAACCGTGACTCATAATTTAACTGCAATTAGTCCTCCCAATATGATAGGAATAATAAGTGAAGCCTAAGTTGTGAAGGACCCACCTTATAGGGGAGTGTAAGAACCTCCACCAGACTAAAGATTGGATGACCGAAAAATCATTTTCAATGACAAAACTTGGCATTCAACCCTATCAGGTATGTTTTACTTTAAATAATATCCTCGTATAACCAACACCCGAAATCCAAAGGAAGTCAACTTATGTTGACCAATCGACTCCTGAGCGTTGATCGGGGCAGATGCAGTGTGTTATCTACACGAGAAGAGTCCAGTATCCTGATTACTGCGAACAAACAATCCAGTGTAGCTAGCTTGCTTGCATCTAAAAAACAATCCATATCTTCCTTTAAAATTATCTCTTCCACACTTACCCATTATCGATCAACGATCGATAACGGAGTCGCTGTCCGAAGCGGCGCGGGAAGCTTTTCTTTTCCGGATCACAGGAATACGGAAATAGGAAGAGCGATACAATTGAATCGTCCACTATATTCCATTTTGGAATAAATTGTCGCATTGGAACTCATAAACATTGACGGGAACTTAACTAAATTATCGAGAAGAAAAAGCTAAAGACAAAGAGCAAGACTTCGCTCCAGAAGGGCGTACAATCATTCGAGACAAACTTAGCTTCACCGCCGGTCGAATTAAAACTATACGGGGCAACTCCAAACCTACATCATGCACCCACTTACCAACTTAAACCCTTGCGTAAACTATGAAGCAAAGATTGCATCATCAATACCAGGAATTGAAATTCAGACTGAAATAAAAAAAGAACAGCTATCGGAGGTCAGTCTGTTGAAAACAACATCTTGAGGTGGACTCCGATGATTCACACTGAAAATTCAACAGATGGCTGAAAAGCCAAAGCCAAATTTTCATGGTGGCCTCGACACTTACCCATTACTTCAAAGTACACCAAGAAGCTATAAAGAGAAATTTGATGTGTTACGACAAGTAGTAGTAGTCAAAACCAAAGAAAGACAACCAACAACATTGGGTTAACGCATTCGTAAAGCTCTAATGCAATTACTTGGAGGTTGATGAATGGATATTGAGAGCGATAACTTCCAGAGCACGCCTTGTTACAACGAAGACGTACTCTAGGGGGCAAATGTTATCCGGGTTTTCAACCCAGCAGAAACCAATAGAAAACAGAACAACCATGTATAGACAGGATGGTTCAGGACTTAACCAGAAAGGCTAAGACAAGGGATCAACAAGGGCCTAGCTATACAGCTAAGACAACAACTGGGATCAACGAAGCCGAGAGATCAGCATTCTTTTAGTCTAATCAGCAGCTGAACATAAACAGCTAGTGAATTTCCATCAAAACGTAACAACTACGATAAAAGACTAAGGAAACATCTCCAATTCCGAACTCCAAAAAAATCCTAAGTGGTTGGATCATCAGCAACTCATGCCTTCTCTCCAACCTTCAAACCAGGCAACCAAAGAATACTACGAAAGAGACCAAGACATTGGCTCGCAAATGAGCCAAGTCTATGGGTCACTAGCGACCCATTGGCCATGGGTTACCAATGACCCATGGCTCTACCTCGTTTTGCGAGCCCAATCCTCCATGGGTCATTCCCTACCTACTAGCAAGCAGATGATGAAGTGGCCTGGCCTAGAAGCTCTCCTATCCATATAAATACCATCCAACCTGCAACATAAACTGGATCTTCTCTGGACTTGTTGTTGAAGCTCTGCTTGAATTATCTTCACTCTCTACCTCCCTCACAACAATCTCCAAAGGAATACACTGCGATTCTCTAGTGGATTCCAACTCTAGAGATTTAATCTAGCTAAAAGATAATCAAAGCCTTGTAATCAAACATCTCTTGTAACAACAATCAGTCTATAACAAAACTATAAAGTGGACGTAGGCTTCATTAATGGCCGAACCACTATAAAAATTCACTATCTTCTTTCTTTTACTGTTCTTTTTATATATCTGTTATCTGTAATATTGCTCTATCAGAACAGGGCTGGTGCTTTCAAACTCAACCCAGGGTATTGGTCCACTTTTTGGGTCAACAATGGATATAAATCGAGCACTCTTCGTTAATCTATCAATTATAACCCAGATGTTATCATGCCCACCTTTGGTTTTTGGCAATTCGTCGATGATGTCCATCGATATATGTTGCTTCCACTTGGGAACTTCATGCGGTTACAAAAAACCACTTAGCTTCTTCTTTCCAGCTTTTACTAACTGATAGTTCATACACTTCTGTGATGAATGTCTCCACATTTTTCTTCATCCCCTCCCAACAAAATGTTTATTTCATATCATGGTACATTTTATTACCTCCGAGATGTATAGTAAATCTCGAATGATGTCACTCACGTTGCACCTCATCTCTCAACACATTGACATCAGTACAAATAATCTCTTATCCTTATGGAGCCAACCGTCATGGTCGAGTTCGTATTGCTTCATATCTTAAGACTCTAATCCACTCCCAGTCTTAGTTATGATATCCACTAGTCAATCATCACGTCTTTGACTAGTACTAATCCCCTCAATTAAAGTAGGTATGATGGTTAAACTCGCCAACAAATCTGACTCAAGCTCACATCAAAATCTGAAGTCATGACCAGCAGTATACTCTAATTGTGTTCACTCTTGGAATATAGCTACTAAACTATCATGTCTTCAACTTAGAGCATCATCGACTGAATTTTCATTACCAGGAGTATTGGAAATGTCAAAGTCGTGGGAGGCCAAGAATTCCAACCATCACGGTTGATGATGGTCGAGATCATTTTAGGAGAAAAGGTACTTCTACGATCTATGATATATGAATAGCTCAAACATCTTCCCTAATAAATAGTGCCTCCAAAACTTCAAAGTGAAGACTATCACAGCCAACTCAAAATCACGGGTTAGTTATTTCTCTCAAATGGTTTTAGCTGCTTACTTGCATATGTGACAAACTTATCTCTCCACATCAATGCTACGCTCAATCCAATACCATGGGAATCTATGCATACCGTCAAATCCTCATTCCACCTTGAATGTTGAATAGTGGTACACTTGTCAACATCTCATTTAGACCTACAAATATGTGCTTACACCTCACGTCCTAACTAAAAGTCTGATTCTTCTTTGGCAAATTGGTGTACCATGCTACTATCTCAGAGAAGTCCTTTATGAATTGTTTATAGTATCTTGCTAGTCCAAGGAAACTCCTCAAATTTGTAGCACTCTTGGTCGATCCCAATCCTAGACTACTGCAATTTTCACAGGATATACCAAAATGCCCTTCTTAGAAACATAGTGACCCAAAAATTGCACTTCCCGCCTCTAGAAGTAACAGTATGAAATTTTCACCTTCAATTGGCGCTTTCCCAACCCCTCGAGCATAATCCTCAACGGTGTTTGTGTTCCTCTTCCATTAATGAGTAGACGATAGAGTTATTAACAAACACAGGTAAAAAATTACTGAACTAATCCCCGAAGACATAGTTCATAAGATCAATAAAGTATATCGATGCATTGGTTAGCCCAAATGGCATAACCAACCACTTATAGGACCCTAACAGCGTATGAAGCACTATAATCGGCATACTGTCTCTAGCCACATTTAGTTGGTGAAATCCCGTTGCTAAGTCCAACCGAGAAAACACTTTCACATCGTGGAACTGATCAAATAATTTATCAATATGGGGGAATGGATACTTTTCTTCTTCATCACCTTCTTCACCTTACTATAATCTACACACAACCTTAAAGAGACATTTGGCTTATTGGCTAATGCTAAAGGCGATCCCCACTAATATATATACTCCTATAAATGAACCCTCATATCAACTGGTCATCCACTTGCAACTCTAGTTCCCTCTGCTCTTTATCTGTCATACGGCTCAAACGCATAACTACTAGTCTGAAATCATTCACCAAATCTATTTAGAACTCCTTAAATTTATATGGATACTTTTTAGCTATAACCTCTAATTATAACTTATCATGCATGATCTTAAGCATATATAGAAAGCTAACTATCACCTCATCATCCGGTAGGCAGCCTAACACTACCCATCGCCCATCGTCGATCGCTATCAGCACCAACAACCTTTCACAGTCCACAAGCACCTCTTACTTCTTTAGCTAGTCCATTCCTAATATAATACCAAACCCCACAAAACTAAGTACAAAAAATTGCAAACAAACATGCATCCATTACTCAATAGACCTACATCATTACAAAGCATACTAGAGCAAGTTGAACCACCCATTAGGTTTAACACAACCAAGGGTCAATCTATAAGGTGGAGTCTCAATCCTAATTGATTTTTTTTGTCACTCGATGTAAAGGAATGTAAAGCCTTGGTATTGAATTAAACATGTATGGGAACATCATAAATGGAAAGTATAACTAAAATAGTGATGCCATTGCTAGCTCGAAACAGTCATTCTTGATATTCCTAAACTTGTTGTAGTTGTAACACCACTTTCCATTAGCCTTGCAGTTCTTACTCAAATGGTAATTTCCACCACGTTTATAGAAAGTAGGATCTCAATTGCCTTATTCTGACCGTCCTTGTTCTAAAGTTGCCTTTTCTAGTTATTATTCCATTTCCTCTTACCTCCTCCGTTTAGTTGTAGCTTTAGCTCATCCTTAGAAATAATAGCCTTTTACGTTGGGTACATGCTCCCATGTCGTAAAGCCTTTTCCACCACCATCTTGAAGCTCTCGTCAATGTGACCAATTAGTCTCTCATCAAGAGGTTTGATTAACCAAATGATAAACTTCTCATTCTTCTTTAATGGAGTTTCAATGAAAGGAATCTTGTATTTCGACAAAATTTCGAACTCAACAATGTACTCTAAAACAAACAAGTCATCTTGTTTCAGGTAAGAAAACTTCCAAAATAATATCGACTTTTGAGCTATTGGTATGAACTTCTCCTCAAATCTGGTTTTGAACTGACCCAAGGTAAACTAATCCTAAGCAATAAAAGCTTGAAGAGCATTCCACCTATTCACACTCTTTCTTGGAGTTGTCTTGAGGCCAACCTCCTCCTTATATCATCGTCCAACTCCAAGTCATCAAAGAGCCTTTCTTAGGTGTCTAACCAGTCCCACACTTCCATAGCTGCTTTCATCCTTTGGAAAAAATTTCTACTAAGGCATAAGTAGTCCTTGCTCAGTTTGGCAAAGTCGGCTGTGGGTGCCTGCATTCAAATACCACCTCCAATAGCAACAGCTGGAGAAGCCACTTGGGTATTTCATGACATATTCCTTGTCATCTCTATGAACATGGTCTCCATATCGGGGTTAGTTGCTCTCGAGCCCACCCCTTCTTCTACTATAGAGATGAAGTTCCTAGCAGCATTTCTCGTTTGCCAGATTATTCTTAATCTATAATAAGAATGATCAGTCTCTTAAAATGAAAATCTACCTCAATGGTACTGTTTGTGCAATGCGATTTATACTATATATACTAAGATATAGTTTTGAAAATCAAAATATATAAACACTACGCTTTCCCATATATCTCCCAATCCATCCTAGAGTGATAGCTCATATTTTATCTCTGAAGGATCCATTTATCCCTTAGGTACATACACACCCTAAGCTTTGATACCAAGTGTGCTGACCACAATACACATTCGGTACCTAATACAACATGTAGAGTGCACTGCGATGGTAACTGGACGATGTAGAATGATTGTTAAGGTGTAAAGTAATAAAATCATCAAATTGAAACATGTTGTACATCTCACGGTGCATGGTAAAATACAATAATCAACGTAAATATAAAATAAGCGAGATAGTAATAACCTAACTATCACATAATCAGAATGTAAAAGGTTCATAGTAGCTATATATCGTAGATCATAGGGTTTATAAATCAAATAGTAACTCAAATGATAAACTTTCTCTAATGTTAAGTAAAGCATTGATAAAGTTCCACAGTGCTACATAGTGGAATATAAGCAATAGAAAGCCCAAATATAAGTATATGTGAAAGCATAGCCTACTACTAGTCAATCTGCACAATGCCATGTGTTGTCCCATACGTTATTTCTAGTCTGCTCATTTAAGAGTACCCAAGATAATAAGAAGCAAACAATAAAACCTCAAGTCATACAATAATTTGGTGTGAACGACCAACGATCTCAAAATACTATAACAGTCGATATAGTAAAATATAGAACATAGGGTATGGATGATCATACTTGACATGTCCCTATATCCAAAGAGGTATTATATAACAGTATAAGCTAATCTACTATCGTCGTCATCATATTGGTGTACTATAAGTAAAAGTACAATGTCGGGTGATGTTATCCCACCTTTTGGCAAGGCCGTGACACCAGGAATTGACTAGTAACCAATGACGGCCCGTCCTAGAGATCAGTTATACAAAGCCTCACTATGGATATCGACGAATTTTGTCCGAGTCCGGATCGAGGTAAAATTAATATGACGTGACAACCTAAGCTATGAGAGTCAACGTTTCAAATCTCAAGTCAATCCGAGTTCGTATGCTCAAGTTGTGAACGATACAAAATTGGTTAAGAACAGCCTTCTTCGACTCGCACTAGTTCGAATCCATAGGAAGTGCACATTTCGACTTGCTCCTCTTTGAGCCATTCTTCGACTCGCTCCGTTCACAACCATCAGAAGCCAACTTCGAATCGCTCAGATTCGACTCGCTTTGCAACCATCAGAAGCCAACTTCGAATCGCTCAGATTCGACTCGCTTTGCAACCATCAGAAGCGACACCTTCGACTCGCTTCACAACCATCAGGAGTGGCTACTTTGACTCGCTCTACTTTGCCTCCATCAGACGCCTTCTTCGACTCACTCAACCAACACACACTTCGACTCGCTCAACCAGTGCATAGGTCGACTCGATCAAAACAGCATCAAGGGCAGAGTGAGATTCAAGCGCCACGTCACCGAGTCGAATGGAAGCGAGTCGAACAGAGCGAGTCGAACGAAACAGCCAACCGAGAATTCCATTTCGTATCGATCATATTTCCTAATCTATAGGTCCAAATGCTATGAAATTTTCACAGAAGACTACGTGCATGCTAAAGAATGTCCACTCCAAATTTCAAATCCATTGGATGAAATCTTGATCGATACGAAATCTGTTCGTATCGATCATGGATCGGACCGGAACTTCACGGGCTTGGGCGTGCGGGCCTGGTGACGTGCCAGAGAGGGTCTCCCAAGATCTGAGCGAAATACTAGCCTCCTACACCTATAAATAGACCCCAATGCCGACAAAAAAGGGGTTCTTCTTCCTCTTTGAGATCTCCAATTCCCAGACTCCGCCAGATCCAGATCTGAACTTCATTGCTGTTGCTACCAACGAATTTCACTGCCGCAAATCATTGTTATTCGCTGTAATTTGATGAAATCAATTGTAAACATCAAAGAAAGATCAATAATGCAAGCTACTTCATAGTGGACGTAGGCAATACGCCGAACCACTCTAAATTCTTGTGTCTCCCTGCATTTTAATTATTCTCATTTCTAAAATTTGGAGTTTTTGTTAGATAATTCCTCTTTATCCATTTAACTTCTTCACTTTATCTCTTCAAAGACTTCCGAAGAGTGTTGTGCCCAATTTTGGTACAAACACTTTGGTGCTTTCACTGAGAAAAACCCAATTTTTCTCCTACTCTTTGGATCTCCTATCTATATTGGATTGCATAAATCTAAGAAGAAGATCCAGATCTAGAACTTTGAAGCCCTTCCATTCTATTCAGATTTGCAATCAGATCTAGGAAAGGACTTCATCAATTCATTATGGTGAGCACACATACCACTTCTACAGCTGCTGATCAAGGAGCACGAGACGGAAAAAATCCCATGCAATCACCTCCATCCAACCAAAATGCTGCAGGACCTTCAGATCCAATCACTAGACAAGAATTCCAGACATTGCTTCAAGAATTGACCCAGAGTCGACAACAGCTAACGGAACAACTGCGCGCCAACACAGAGTGGACTAACCAGCTAAATCGCCAAAGGCGAAGAAGATCCAGAAGAGACCAAGGTTCTTATTCTTCCACGGAGAGTTCAGCCTCCTCCGATGGCCAAACCAGATCCACACGCCCACGGCTAGGTGTAAGCCACACCCAAGCCACGGGACACCAGCCTGCTTCGAATCTTGGGCAACCAAGAGCTGGACCATCCGCTAGCCTCCGTACAGAACCTTCAACTCGAGGAGGTGCTGCTCCTTACCATGTCACCGGCAACATTGTTACTACCACCATTGTCTGACGAGGAGGTGATTCTAGAAACCAAGCTGATCCTCAATGTAACCAATGAGAGTAGACTTCTGAGCCTTATGTTCCTGAGGATTTTGAACCAAGGAGGCGAGGCATGGACCGCCGACCATGTCCGGTCCAGACTCGCGCTGTGGAACCCGACCACACCTTGGCACAGCATGCTCCCAGCATCCGAACGCCGGATATACCAACGATGATTCGTCAAATGATCCGTGAAAGTTAGGGTCTCAGTAATGACGACTGGGGAATCTCCCGGAGTCATACCCCTTCCACTGATGACGTATTATATGCTGAACCACCTCGGCACTTCAGGATGCCAGCTTTGCCATTTTACGAAGGAAGTTCTGATCCTAATCAACACGTGCTGAAATACGAATGGCTGATGAATGCTGCGAGAGCCGATGATGCAGTAAAGTGTCGTAGTTTCCCCATTTCCCTAGGGCATCGCTACCATGTGGTTCACTCGTTTGCCACCACGATCCATCTCTAACTTTGACCGGATGGCCACCAAGTTTGTCGAACAATTCCGTATGCACGTGGCGAGGCCCAAGGACGTTAACACTCTGTCTAGTGTTACATAAGCTCCCGGGGAAACACTTAGACGTTACTTGGAGCGATTCCATGCTGCGTGTGCAGAAATAAGCAATCCCAATGATAACTCTATCCTAATGGCGCTGACTAAGGGGATTGATGCTGATTCCGAGTTCGGAAATTGGTTAGCTGGAAAACCACCTGCGTCATTGGACCGTTTCTATTCCAAGGCAGCCCAATTCTTGAGAAGGGAGGATGCGAAACAGTCTAGGAAGCAGGATGACGTAGGGCCCAACATCGAAGGTATCCAAAGTAACATCGTTGTTAAACAATTCAGAGATAGTTCTGGAAAAATTCAGTTGAACGTCCAAAATAAACAGAATCAGCAGAGGGACAATGGAAATCAGAACAAAAAACGCGATCAGAATCATGGTCCACGGCGTAGAGCTTCTATGTACGGTACTTACACTCCATTGAACACGTCGTTGGAAAATGTGTATTTGCAGACCTACAATACCATGCAATACAAGAAACCTACCCCAAAACCGCCAACTGAGAGACAAATCCAAACAGGAAAATTCTGTAGATTCCACGAGAGTTATGGTCACAACACCAATGAGTGTCGTCACTTACAAGACCTCATTGAAAAACTGATAGGTGAACAGAAGTTGGATCAGTATGTGCGGGCGCCGCAATCTGGTGGTGCGGGCCCATCAAATCAGAATTGTGCATCGAATCAGGAAAGACAGGAGGAACCCGCTCGTACCGACGGGAGGTTGGTTATCAATACAATAAGTGGTGGTCCTCACCTAGCAGATCGAAGCTGGAAAGAAATGGAGTCGTATGCCAGTTCTATCAGGCATGCGGACTTCGAGTGTTGTAGTAGTTTTGATGAAGGGGCTTCGGCCAAGCAACATAAAACGATGACAAATGACATCGTGTTCAGGAACAGAGACGCTGATAAAGTCAAAGCCCCCACTATCGATCCACTGGTCATCTCAGCACAAGTAGGCCCCGCTTGGATGAAGAGGATCTTAGTTGACAGTGGAAGCTCTGTGAATATTCTGTTCAAGCGAGCTTATGATCAAATGAAAATGGAAGCCATGGACTTGAAGCCTTGTCAATCCCGAGTCCATGGTTTCAACGGAAGTGCTACTATACCCACTGGAATGGTGGAACTGCCTGTAGAGTTGGGAGTTGGAGAACGACGGAGAGTACGGATGCTACAGTTCATTGTCTAGGACATAGACTCCCCTTACAATGCTTTCTTGGGCCGACTAGCCCTCGCTGAATTCAAGGCAGCCATCACCACGTGGTGTTTGACTTTAAAATTTCCCACTGATCATGGAATAGGAATCATTTAGGGAGATCAGGCTGCTGCCAGAGCCTGCTATGTCGCTGAGCTGCGGGCGGCACAGCGAAAGGAAAAAGGAAAGGGCGTAGAGGAATCTCTCTACGTCCGTTTTGCCGATAATTGACAATTAACGCCCGGGCCTAGGCCCGGGCACCCCAGCCAATTCCTCAAGGATCTTGACTCAAGAGAAACTGAAGACGAAGGAGAATCTAAAGAAAGTCAAGCATCCCCATCCGAACTGACGATTGATGTCCCAGTTGACAATGACGATGACTCGAAAATGATAAAGATTGGATCTCAACTAAGCCAGCAAACTCAAGAGGAATTGGTTGAATTTATGCGGGCAAATCTTGACGTATTTGCCTGGACACATTCTGATATGTGTGGGATCTCGCCGGACATCGCGAGCCATACACTGAACATTGACCCGCGGCATGTCCCGGTCAAGCAGAAAAGGCGTGGTATGGATCCAGAGAGATCTACCGCACTTAAAGAAGAAGTAGAAAAGCTTAAGGCGAACGGATTCATTCGAGATGCGTTATATCCTGAATGGGTGTCAAATCCCGTGCTCATCCAAAAGCCGAATGGAAAGTGGAGAAAATGTGTCGATTATTCCGATCTGAATAAAGTATGTCCCAAAGACAGTTTCCCACTTCCCAGGACTGATCAGCTAGTAGATTCGACAGTTGGGCATGAACTCTTATCCTTCATGGACGCGTACTCTGGCTACAATCAGATACTGATGCATTTACCCGATCAAGAACATACCAGCTTCATGACCAACCTGGGACTTTACTTGTTTGTACCAAAAATGGGCACAACACTCTTCGGAAGTCTTTGAAGAGATAAACGTGAAGAATGAAAATTAAAACTGCGGATTATCTAACAAAAACTCCAAATAACAGAAATGTAAATTGCAAAGGCAAGCGATTTAGAGTGGTTCGGCGTTTTTGCCTACGTCCACTATTAAGTTTGATGATTTTATTGCTCGATACTTGAAGATTGCAATGTCTTATAACATAGTTCAACTGGTATTACGAGCTAAGTCTGAATCTAGGACGACCGTGGTGATTCTGAGTAAATCTGGCAGAGTCTGGGTGCTCTTTAGCTCTTAGAATTATCCGACCCCTTTTCTGAATGACAAGGGGCTCTATTTATAGGTGTAGGAGGCTGATATTTCGCCTAAATTGAGGGGAGACCAGTTCTGGAACGTGAGGGGGCCCATATGGCCGAAATCTGGAGATCCGGGCCCACTTTGTGATCGATTCGACCCTTGGTTCGAATCGATCAAGAAAGAGTCCAATCGAGCTGAAATTTGGTGTGGACATTCTTCATCATGTGTTTAAGCTTCTGAGAAAATATCATGGCATTTGGACTTATAGATCTTAAGTTATGATCGATTCAATATAGCATTTCTGGTGGACGCGAGTGCTTCGAATCGATCCCTTCGAATCGATAGGGTCGAATCGATGCTCGTGGTGATGTGGCGCGCGTGCTCTCGGGTTGATCCTTCTTTTTCTCCGAGTTTTCTGGGTAGAATCCATGGTTTTAGCCGTTTTGACTTGGTGGTTTCGAGGTAACGGGTTCGAAGGTATGCTTCCTTCGAATCGATCGAATGAATGTTCCCTTCGAATCGATCAAGGTAGGTTACAGTTGATTGATACGAAAGCTTCTCGGTTGAACGGATTCGAAGGTAGTCATGGGATGGAGTCGAAGCTCTTTCACCTTCATGGATCCGAAGTAGAGAATGGCCTGGTGGATTCGAACCATGGTTTGCCTAATGGATTCGAAGTAGGGCTATGCTTCGTGGATTCGAAGCACTTTCTCTCTATGGATTCGAAGGTCTTCTACTTAGTACGATTTGAAGTGAAGGCATGTTTGATGGAGTCGAAGGCTAGAGCACTTCTCATGGATTCGGAGCAATCAAGGGAATTTTGTTGCGATGGAGCCGAAGGACTCTGGCCTGTAGCTTCATTGTTTCGAAGTGTTTCGCCTGGTCCTATCTGAGTGAATGTCTATTTGATGGAGGCGAACCGTGTGGAGCCGAATCGATGGATTCGAACAGAGTACCCATCGATGGATACGAGGTAAATGGAGTCGAACGTGATGGAACCGAACCTGATGAAGTTGAACCTGATGGATTCGAGCTTAGTCGATTCGACCCTTAAGGATGCGAACCCGAGGCTATGTCCTCCACTTTCGTCAATGATATCTTGAGCGTACGACCTCGGATTGTCTCGAAATTTGGAATGCTGACTTTCTAGGCCTTGCTCGACGTGTCTTATCAATTGCAGCCCGATCAGGACTCGGGCAAAATTCATCGGCATCCATAGCAGACCTATGTGTAATCGGTTTTCAAGATGAACTGTCCCTGGTTTCTAGTCGAGTTCTTGGTGTCACGGCCTTGCCAAAAGGCGGGATAACATTTGCCCCCCAAAGTACGTCTTGCGTAATCATGACATGCTTTGAATAACTGCAGTCTTTCATGCTGAATATACGATTGCTTGACAGTCGTCTTTTTTGCAATCTTCCCTTAGATGAACGTCCAACCGGCGTGCCTTACTTTGATCCTGCCCCCAGTCTTGGGGACAAATGCAGAGTTGATGTATGTTTATACTTCATCTCGCACTCTGGGAGTACGGAGTTAAGGAATGTTTATACTCCGTCTCGTACTCTGGGAGTACGGAGTTAAGGAATGTTTATACTCCGCCTCGCACTCTGGGAGTACGGAGTTAAGGAATGTTTATACTCCGCCTCGCACTCTGGGAGTACGGAGTTAAGGAATATTTATACTCCGCCTCGCACTCTGGGAGTACGGAGTTAAGGAATGTTTATACTCAGCCTCGCACTCTGGGAGTACGGAGTTAAGGGATGTTTATACTCCGCCTCGCACTCTGGGAGTATGGAGTTAAGGAATGTTTATACTCCGCCTCGCACTCTAGGAGTACGGAGTTAAGGAATGTTTATACTCCGCCTCGCACTCTGGGAGTACGGAGTTAAGGAATGTTTATACTCCGTCTCGCACTCTGGGAGTACGGAGTTAAGGAATGTTTATACTCCGCCTCGCACTCTGGGAGTACGGAGTTAAGGAATGTTTATACTCCGCCTCGCACTCTGGGAGTACGGAGTTAAGGAATGTTTATACTCTGCCTCGCACTCTGGGAGTACGGAGTTAAGGAATGTTTATACTCCGCCTCGCACTCTGGGAGTACGGAGTTAAGGAATGTTTATACTCCGCCTCGCACTCTGGGAGTACGGAGTTAAGGAATGTTTATACTCTGCCTCGCACTCTGGGAGTATGGAGTTAAGGAATGTTTATACTCCGCCTCGCACTCTGGGAGTATGGAGTTAAGGAATGTTTATACTCCGCCTCGCACTCTGGGAGTATGGAGTTAAGGAATGTTTATACTCCGCCTCGCACTCTGGGAGTATGGAGTTAGGTGGAGGGTTGTCGAGTATCAACCCTTTTCCGGCCTGTTGTGATGGCTTGCCCTCGAGCTCGGGTTTCACTTAGCGAGTGGCCGGTCGTATCACAGCCACTCCTTTCTTGAATAAATCCCATTGCGTGATGGAATTTAGCTCTTCATGCGTCATGATGTTGTACATTGTGTTTAATAAATCACCGCTCTGGCTCGAAGAGATGGCATTTATTGCTGGAATAAGAAAATACGGCAAAGTCAGTTGCCTTATTACAAATTCTAATTTCGAAATGCAAAAGCAAACTGCTAAATGGAAAAAATATAATGAAATAAATAGAGCCTGTTATGTGTAATAGCGACGGAGACTCTCGCTGTTCCAGGCTCTTGGCAAATCAAGACCACCAATGGTCGATAGTTTGAATGTGCCATCTCCGAGTCTTCGGGCAATCGCGTATGGTCCTTCCCAACTTGGTTTCATGTGTGAAGGAACCGGATAGATTCTTTTGAGAACGAGATCGCCGAGTTCAAAAGTTCGAGGTCGAACTTTGGCATTGTACAGTCGGGCGACTCGATCCCGATGTGCGGCCGCTCTCAAATCGGCCTCTTCCCGCTTCTCATCTAGTAGATCCAAAGATTCAGCAAGCAATATAGCGTTTGTTTTCGAATCATAATAAGTCACGCGATGGGAAAAAACTTCTGTCTCGACTGGAATAACGGCTTCTGAGCCATAAGATAAATAAAACGGGGAGTGTCTGGTTGCGGTCTTGTGAGTCGTTCGATAAGCCCATAATGCCATAGGGTGTTCATCAACCCATTTGCCCCCGGCCTTTTCCAATCGCTTTTTCAGAATGGATTTTATAACTTTATTGACAGCTTCAACCTGTCCGTTTGCCTGAGGATGTGCAACTGCCGAGAACTTTTTATGAATATGGAACCGTTGACAGAAACTTTTGAACTCTGCACTTTCGAATTGGGTTCCATTATCGTTGATGATGGTATGCGGGAGTCCAAATCGACAGATGATATTGCGAACTACGAAATTTATTACTTTCTTTGTCGTAATCGTTGCGAGGGCTTCGGCTTCAGCCCATTTTGTAAAGTAGTCGACGGCGACGATGGCGTACTTCGCACCACCTCTCGCCAGAGGTAAAGCGCCAATAATATCGATGCCCCACATCGCGAATGGCCAGGGACTGACCATTTGAGTTATCTCGGTAGGTGGGGCTGTCGGAATTCGGGCGTGTTTCTGGCACCTATCGCACTTTCTTGCATAGTTTGATGCATTTCGGTTTACTATCGGCCAGTAATATCCATACCGGAGTATTTTCTTGGCGAGAGCTTGCCCACCGGTGTGATCGCCACACTCTCCTTCGTGTACGTCATGTAACACTCGTTTAATTTTATCGTGCACGATACACCGGAGGAGAGGAACAGAATAACCCCTTCTATACATTATTTCGTTTTGAATGACGAATCGTGAAGCTTTTCGTAGAATTTGTCTCTTCTCATTTCTGTGCTCAGGCAATGCCCCATTCTCGATGTAGTTTCGATATGGAGTCATCCACGATTCTCTTTCGGGAGCGGTTTCAAATACAAAACTCGTCTCCATTTGATCGATGCTTGGGAAGGATAAAGTTTCAACGGGGACAAATCCCTCTTGTTGTGTTTCACCTGTGCTGGCTAACTTTTCCAATGAATCGGCTTTTTGATTGCATTCTCAGGGCACATAATAAATGGCGTAATAATCAAACTGTTCCAGTACTTTCTGAACTTGAGCCAAGTAAGCAGCCAGCCTTCGATCTCTCACTTGATATTCTCCCCGTAATTGACATACCACAAACTGTGAATCACAATAAATTTCCACAGCGATAACCCTCAAATCTCTGGCAAGCTTTAGGCCGGTTAAGAGGGCTTCATATTCAGCTTCATTATTAGTTGCATGAAAATTGAACTTCAAGGCGTACCATATAGATCGGCCTTCGGGCGTCTTAAGTACAACACCAGCACCCGAACATCGGTCGTTTGATGCACCGTCAGTATGTAGCTTCCAGATGTATTCGGGGGATTTACTGGTTTCGGGTAAGTCCTCTGAAATGGTAAATTCAGCTATGAAATCCGCCAAGACTTGTCCTTGAATGGCTCTCCGCGGAGTATAAGTGATATCGAATTGGCTTAATTCAATGTTCCATTTGAGTATCCTACCAGACGTCTCAAGCCGCGTGAGGACCTGTCGTAACGGCTGATCGGTATACACAGTAAGAGGGTGAGCTTGGAAATAAGGTCGAAGCTTCCTTGAGGCAACGACCAAACAGTAGGCTAGCTTCTCTAATCGGGGGTAATTTCTTTCTGCCCCTGTTAGCCGTTTACTAACATAGTAGATCGGTTTCTGCACTTTGTCTTCCTCCCGAACTAAAGCAGCACTGATCGCATGCTCTGATACTGCCAAGTAGAGGTACAATTGCTCGTGGTCAACAGGTTTTGACAGAATCGGTGGTGTGGAAAGATGTTGAACCAGTGATCGGAATGCGCCTTCACATTCCGTGGTCCATTCAAAGTTTCGCTTTCCCTTCCGGATTAGATCAAAGAAAGGGATGCATTTATCAGTTGACTTCGAAATGAACCTGCTTAGTGCTGCTACCTTTCCATTGAAACTCTGGACTTGTTTTATGGTTCTTGGAGTTTGTAAGTCCCTTATTGCCCAGATCTTTTCGGGATTTGCTTCTATCCCTCGAGCATTAACGATAAACCCGAGGAATTTTCTAGAGGCGACACCGAAATGACACTTTAATGGGTTGAGCTTCATTCCATATTTTCAGAGAATGCTGAACATTGAATTTAAATCTCTGACATGATCCATGGAGAATCGAGACTTCACTAGCATGTCATCCACGTAAACCTCCATGGTCTTCCTAATCTGATCCGCGAACATCCGGTTGACCAAGCGTTGGTATGTTGCTCCGGCGTTCTTTAGACCAAATGGCATGACTTTGTAACAGTAGAGTCCCAGATCAGTTACGAAGCTGGTATGTTCTTGGTCTGGTAAATGCATGGGTATTTGGTTGTAGCCAGAATAAGCATCCATAAAAGATAGTAATTCATGTCCGTCTGTCGAATCCACAAGCTGGTCAATTCGAAGAAGTGGGAAACTGTCTTTGGGACAAGCCTTGTTTAAGTCAGAATAGTCGATGCAAGTTCTCCACTTTCCATTTGGTTTTTGAACCAGTACGGGGTTTGACACCCATTCTGGATACAAAGCATCTCGGATGAATCCATTCGATTTCAGCTTATCAATTTCTTCTTTAAGGGCAGCAGATCTCTCCGGGTCCATACCACGCCTTTTCTGCTTGACTGGAACATGTTGCGGATCAATATTCAGGGAGTGACTCGCGATGTCTGGTGAGATTCCGCACATGTCAGAGTGTGTCCAGGCGAAAACATCGAGATTCGCTCAGAGGAACTCAACCAATTCCTGTTGTGTTTGTTTTCCCAACTGAGATCCAACCTTTAGTACTTTTGAATTGTCATTTTTACAGACTGGGACGTCCATAGTCAGTTCGGCTGGGGAAGCTTGATTCTCTTTAGATTCGTTTTTATCTTCGTTGTCTCTAGGGTCAAGATCTTTAAGGAATCGGTCGTGGTGCCCGGGCCGGGGCCCAGGCACTAATTGTCAATCATCAGCAAAACGGACGCAGAGAGATTCCTCTACGCCCTTTCCTTTCTCTTTTCTCTGCGCCCCGCGCAGTTCAGCAACATAACAGGCTCTTCCTACTGCCTGGTCTCCTTGAACGACTCCGATTCCATGATCAGTTGGGAACTTCAGAGTTAGACACCATGGGGCAATGGCTGCCCTGAACTCAGCAAGGGCCGGACGGCCCAAGAATGCGTTGTACGATGAAGCGATGTCTAGAACAACAAATTGCAGCAGCCGGACTCTCCTGCGTTCTCCAACCCCCAGTTCCACTGGCAGTTCCACTATTCCAGTGGGTATCATAGCACTCCCGTTGAAGCCGTGAACTCGAGATTGGCAAGGTTTCAAGTCCTTTGCTTCCATCTTCATTAAATCATAAGCTCGTTTGAATAAAATGTTTACAGAACTCCCACTGTCAACCATGATTCTCTTCATCCAAGCAGGACCAACCTGGGCAGATATGACCAGTGGGTCGATTGTCGGGGCTTCTATTTTGTCAGCATCTCTGCTTCTAAATATGATATCATTAGACATTGTCTTTTGTTGCTTAGCCGGAGTTCCATCCTCACAATTACTACAACATTCGAAGTCCGCATGCCTGATCGAACTAGCGTACGACTCCATTTCCCCCTAGGTTCTGTCTGCTGGGTGGGGACCACCACTTATTGTGTTTATAACTAGCCTCACGCCCGTGCTAGCGGGTTCCTTCTGTCCTTCTTGATTTTGTGCCCGATTCTGATTTGAAGGGCCCGCTCCACCAGACTGCGGTGCCCGTACAAACTGGTCTAGCTTTCTTTCCCTGATCAGCTTTTCAATGAGGTCCTGCAGATGTCGACACTCATTGGTGTTGTGGCCATAACTCTCGTGAAATATATAGAACTTTCCTGTTTGAATTTGTCTCTCCGACGATTGCTTCGGAGCAGGTTTATCGTATCGCACAGTGTTGCAAGTTTACAGATACACATTTTCCAGCGATGTATTCAGTGGCGTATAATTATCAAACATTAGGGTCCTACACTGTGGGCCTCGATTCTGATCTCTTCTTCTGTCCTGAACATTGTTGCCCCTTGGCTGAGTTTGTTTGTTTTGTATGTTCAACTGAACCTTTCCGGAACTCTCACCGGATTGCTTAACTGCCACATTACTTTCTATTCCTCCAGTTTTGGGTACCGCATCGTCCTGTTTCATAGATTGTTTTGCGTCCTCTTGTCGCAAGAATTGAGCGGCTTTGGAGTAGAAGCGGTCCAACGATGCGGGTGGTTTCCCGGCTAACCAGTTTCCAAACTCAGAATCAGGATCGATTCCTTTTGTTAATGCCATCAAGATTGAGTTATCGTTGGGATTACTAATCTCAATGCATGATGCGTGGAACCTTTCCAAATAATGCCTGAGCGTCTCTCCACGTGCTTGGGTAACACTAGACGGGGTGTTAACGTCTTTCGGTCTGGCGACATGCATACAGAATTGTTCGATAAACTTCTTAGCCAGTTGATCAAATGAAGAGATAGATCTAGGTGGTAATCGCATAAACCACATTGTTGCGATTCCTCCCAAAGAGATCGGGAAACTTCTGCACTTTACTGCATTGTCAGCCCTTGCAGCGCTCATTGACCATTCATATTTCAAAATGTGTTGATTAGGATCAGAATTTCCTTCGTACATGGGGAGAGTTGGCATTCTGAATCGTCGAGGAGGTTCAGCGTACAGTACTTCGTCTGTGAAAGGAGTATGACTACGGGAGATTCCCCAGTCGTCATTGATAAGTCCCTGGCTCTCGCGAATCATTTGACGTACCATGGTTGAAATGTCGGGCATAGCCACATTTCGGGTAGGCTGAGCTAAGGTGTGGTCGGGTTCCATATCGCGGGCTTGGACCGGATGTTGTCGATGGCCTATATCTCGCCTCCTTGGCTCCACATTTTCTGGGACGTATGGCTTAGGAGTACGCCCACGTTGTTGATTATTTGGATCCGACAGGTTTCGGGTATCAACCCTTGTTTCTACCGCGGAAGTTGCAGCGCGATCGCCTGCGGTATGCTATGGAACAACACCTCCTCGTGATGAGGGTCCGGCCTGGGAGCTAGTTGGCGGTCCAACCCTCAACTGTCCTACAGTCAAGGCGGGTTGATACTCGGTAGCTTGTGTATGACCTGCGTCCAATTGGGGATGTGTAGTTCTGCCATGATAGTCAGATGAAGCAGAACTTTCAGTGGACGAGTGGGAAGCATCATCCCTCCTTGTCCTCCTGCGCCTTTGGCGGTTTAATTGATTGGTCAATTCAATATTAGCACGCAACTGTTCGGCCAGCTGTTGCCGACTTTGAGTCAATTCCTGAAGCAATACATGAAACTCTTGTCTGGTTACTGATTCAGATGGACCAGAGTGAGCAGTGTTGTCCTGATTGGACTGTAACTGCTGCGTGGGATTTGTACATCCCGACCTTCTTGATTAGCCGCTGTAGAAGTAGTTCTTGTGCTAACCATCCTGAGCAGTGGATTCCTTTCCTAGATTTTATACAAATCTGAATAGAATGGAAGGATTCTGGATTAGAGATCTGGATCTTCCTCTTGGATTTATGCAATCCGGTATCGATGGTAGATCCAAGGAGCAGGAGAAAAAGCTGGTTTTTCTCAGTGAAAGCACCAAAGTGTTTGAACCAAAAATGGGCACAACACTCTTCGGAAGTCTTTGAAGAGATAAACCTGAAGAATGAAAATTAAAACTGCAGATTATCTAACAAAAACTCCAAATAACAGAAATGTAAATTGCAAAGACAAGCGATTTAGAGTGGTTCGGCGTTTTTGCCTACGTCCACTATGAAGTTTGATGATTTTATTGCTCGATACTTGAAGATTACAATGTCTTATAACGTAGTTCAACTGGTATTACGAGCTAAGTCTGAATCTAGGACGACCGTGGTGATTCTGAGTAAATCTGGCAGAGTCTGAGCGCTCTTTAGCTCTTAGAATTATCCGACCCCTTTTCTGAATGACCAAGGGCTCTCTTTATAGGTGTAGGAGGCTGATATTTCGCCTAAATTGAGGGGAGACCAGTTCTGGAACGTGAGGGGGCCCACATGGCCGAAATCTGGAGATCCGGGCCCACTTTGGGATCGATTCGACCCTTGGTTCGAATCGATCAAGAAAGAGTCCAATCGAGCTGAAATTTGGTGTGGACATTCTTCATCATGTTTTTAATCTTCTGTGAAAATTTCATGGCATTTGGACTTATAGATCTTAAGTTATGATCGATTCAATATTGCATTTCTAGTGGACGCGAGTGCTTCGAATCGATCCCTTCGAATCGATAGGGTCGAATCGATGCTCGTGGTGATGTGGCATGCGTGCTTCTCGGGTTGATCCTTCTTTTTCTCCGAGTTTTCTAGGTCGAATCCATGGTTTTAGCCGTTTTGACTTGGTGGTTTCGAGGTAACGGGTTCGAAGGTATGCTTCCTTCGAATCGATCGAATGAATGTTCCCTTCGAATCGATCAAGGTAGGTTACAGTTGATTGATACGAAAGCTTCTCGGTTGAACGGATTCGAAGGTAGTTGTGGGATGGAGTCGAAGCTCTTTAACCTTCATGGATCCGAAGTAGAGAATGACCTGGTGGATTCGAACCATGGTTTGCCTCATGGATTCGAAGTAGGGCTATGCTTCGTGGATTCGAAGCACTTTCTCTCTATGGATTCGAAGGTCTTCTACTTTGTACGATTTGAAGTGAAGGCATGTTTGATGGAGTCGAAGGCTAGAGCACTTCTCATGGATTCGGAGCAATCAAGGGAATTTTGTTGCGATGGAGCCGAAGGACTCCGACCTGTAGCTTCATTGTTTCGAAGTGTTTCGCCCGGTCCTATCTGAGTGAATGTCTATTTGATGGAGGCGAACCGTGTGGAGCCGAATCGATGGATTCGAACAGAGCACCCATCGATGGATAGGAGGTAAATGGAGTCGAACGTGATGGAACCGAACCTGATGAAGTTGAACCTGATGGATTCGAGCTTAGTCGATTCGACCCTTATGGATGCGAACCCGAGGCTATGTCCTCAACTTTCATCGATGATATCTTGAGCGTACGACCTCGGATTGTCTCGAAATTTGGAATGCTGACTTTCTTGGGCTTGCTCGACGTGTCTTATCAATTGCAGCCCGATCCAGACTCGGGCAAAATTCATCGGCATATATAGCAAACCTATGTGTAATCGGTTTTCAAGATGAACTGTCCCTGGTTTCTAGTCGAGTTCTTGGTGTCACGGCCTTGCCAAAAGGCGGGATAACATTACTGCTACAAGGTTATGCCATTCGGACTCAAGAATGCCGGGGCTACTTATCAACGATTGGTCAATCGGATGTTTGCCAATCAAATCGGGAAAACAATGGAAGTATATGTAGACGACATGCTCGTGAAGTCACGAATCTCCACCGACCATGTTAAAGACCTGGAAACTATGTTCAACATACTTCGAGAATACAAAATGAAGCTCAACCCACTGAAATGTCACTTTGGAGTTGCGTCCGAAAAGTTCCTTGGGTTCATCGTTAACGCTCGGGGAATCGAAGCCAATCCTGAAAAGATTTGGGCAATCAGAAATCTTGAAACTCCCAAGACTATAAAGCAAGTCTAGAGTTTCAATGGAAAGGTAGCAAAATTGAGCAAGTTAATTTCAAAGTCCATTGAAAAATGCATTCCCTTCTTCGATCTGATCCGAAAAGGGAAACGAAACTTTGAATGGACCACGGAGTGTGAGGGCACTTTCCAAGCACTAGTTCAACATGTATCCACACCGCCAATACTGTCAAAACGTATTGATCATGAGAAGTTGTATACATACTTGGCGATATTAGAAAACGCTATCAGCGCTGCCTTGGTTCGAGAGAAGACGGGATACAGAAACCAGTATACTACATCAGCAAAAGATTGACTGAGGTTGAAAGGAACTATCCAAAGCTAGAAAAGTTGGCCTACTTCCTTGTAATTGCATCAAGAAAACTCCGACCATATTTCCAGGCACATCCCATTGTTGTTTACACCGACCAGCCGTTACGACAGGTCCTTTCGCGGCCTGAGACGTCTGGTAGGTTACTCAAATGGAACATCGAACTGAGTCAGTTTGATATTACTTACACTCCAAGACGAGCAATCCAAGGAAATGTCCTCGCTGATTTCATAGTTGAATTTACCATTTCAGAGGACTTGCCCGAAACCGGTAAATCCCTCGAATACGTTTGGAAGCTGTATACTGATGGTGCATCGAACGACCGGTGTTCGGGCGCTAGTGTTGTACTCGAAACCCCCGAAGGCCGATCCCTATGCTATGTTGTGAGGTTCGATTTTCATGCGACTAATGATGAAGCTGAATACGAAGCCCTCTTAGCTGGCTTAAAACTTGCTAGAGATTTGAGAATTATCGCAGTGGAAATTTATTGTGACTCACAATTGGTTGTGTGTCAAGTACGAGGAGAGTATCAGGCAAGAGATTGAAGGTTGGCTGCTTACTTAGCTCGAGTTCAGGAAGTACTGAATCAGTTCGATTACTACGCCATCTATTGTATACCTCGGGAGTGCAACCGAAAGGCCGATTCACTGGCAAAGCTAGCCAGCACAGGTGAAGCTAAGCAAATGGGACTCGTTCCCATAGAAACGCTATCTTCCCCAAGCATCGACCGGACAGAAATAAAATGGGTATGCAAAACCGTTCCCGAAAAGAATTCATGGGTGACCCCACTCAGAAATTACATTGAGCATGGAACCCTACCGGAGCGCAGGAGTGAAAAGAGACAAGTCCTTCGGAAGGCCTCATGATTTACCATCCAGAATGGACTCATGTACAGAAGGGGGTACTCAGTCCCCCTACTCCGGTGTATCGCTCACGATGAAATTAAACAAGTGTTGCACAATGTGCACGAGGGAGAATGTGGCGATCACACCGGGGGGCAAGCACTTGCCAAGAAAATACTTCGCTTCGGATATTACTTGCCTACCGTGAATCATGATGTGTTGGACTATGCAAAGAAATGTGATAGGTGCTAGAAATATGCCCGAATTCCTAGAGCTCCTCCTACCGAGATAACGCAAATGGTCAGCCCATGGTCGTTCGCAATGTGGGACATCGACATCATCAGTGCTCTACCTCTGGCAAAAGGTCGTGCGAAATACGCCATCGTCGTAGTTGATTACTTCACAAAGTAGGCTAAAGCCGAAGCTCTCGCTACCATTACAATGAAGAAAGTAACCAACTTTGTGGTTTGTAACATCATCTGTCGATTCGGTCTCCCACACACCATTATTATGGACAACGGAACCCAATTCGACAGTGCTGAATTCAAAGATTTCTGCAAATGATTTCACATCCAAAAGAAATTATCTACAGTTGCACACCCACAGGAAAACGGACAGGTCGAAGCTGTTAATAAAGTTATAAAATCCATTCTGAAAAAACGACTGGAAAAGGACGGTGGCAAGTGGGTTGATGAACTCCCTATGGCTTTATGGGCTTACCGAACAACCCATAAGACTGCGACCGGTCACACTCCATTCTCTCTTTCTTACGGTTCAGAAGCCGTTATTTCGGTCGAGCTAGAAGTACCTTCTCATCGTGTGACATACTATGATCCGAAGACAAATGCTATATTACTTGTTGAATCTCTCGATCTACTAGATGAGAAGCGTGAAGAGGCTGATTTGAGGGCAGCCGCGCATCGAAGTCGAGTCGCCCGATTGTACAACGCCAAGGTCCGTCCACGAACCTTCGAACTAGGCGATCTCATCTTAAAAAGAATCTATCCGGTTCCTTTGCATATGAAGCCGATGTGGGAAGGACCGTATGTTATTGAACGAAGGCTCGGAGATGGCACATTCAAGTATCAACCGTCGACGGTCAGAGCTTGGAATAGCGAGAGCCTTCGCCGCTATTACACATGACAGGCTATCTTTATCCATTTAGTCTACTTTCCTTTTTTGCAATTTGTTTCTGCATTTCGAAATTAGAACTTGTAATAAGGCAACTGACTTTGCCATACTTTCTTATTTCAGCAATAAAATGCACTCTCTTCGAGCCAGAGCCGTGATTTACTTGAAATGCTTCATATGACCATCACTATGCACAGAGAGCTTACGGTGGAATTTATTCAAATAGAGAGTGACTGCGATGCAACCAATCACTCTCTAAGTGAAACCCGAGCTTGGGGACAAGCCATCACATCAAAGTCAAAAAAGGATTGATACAGGACAATCCTTCATCAACTCCGTATTCCCAGAGTGCGAAGCGGAGTATAAACATCAACTCCGAACTCCCAGAGCGCGAGTCGGAGTATAAACATCAACTCCGAACTCCCAGAGCGCGAGTCGGAGTATAAACATCAACTCCGCATTCCCAGAGTGCGAGTCGGAGTATAAACATCAACTCCGAACTCCCAGAGCGCGAGTTGGAGTATAACATCAACTCCGTATTCCCAAAGTGCGAAGCGGAGTACAAACATCAACTCCGAACTCCCATAGCGCGAGTCAGAGTATAAACATCAACTCCGTGTTCCCAGAGTGCGAAGCGGAGTATAAACATCAACTCCGAGTTCCCAGAGTGCGAACCGGAGTATAAACATCAACTCCGTATTCCCAGAGTGCGAAGCGGAGTATAAACATCAACTCCGAGTTCCTAGAGTGCGAACTGGAGTATAAACATCAACTCCGAGTTCCCAGAGTGCGAAGCGGAGTATAAACATCAACTCCGAATTCTCAGAGCATGAATTGGAGTATAAACATCAACTCCAAATTCCCAGAGCGTGAATTGGAGTATAAACATCAACTTCAAGTTCCCGAAGCGTGAATCAAAGTATAAATATCAACTCCAAACTCCCGGAGCGCGAGTCGGAGTACAAATGCCAACTCCAAGTCCCCAGATCGTGGACATATGATTGAAACTTAAGCCGGCGTGACCAACCGCCAGTAAACGGATGAGAGTCCCTGGAGCGCGGATAGGATCGTCGACGATCGGACAAGCGTGAATAAGCCGCTCAATCTCCATTTGTCTCAAACACCCATTCAGTGGCACTAGACTCAACCTGCTATAAGAAAAGAGCGATCGCTAACTGACGTTTTACAACACACCACCAAGACTGGGGGACAAGACTTAAGCATCAACCATCGACTGAAGCAATGCGATGTCAAAATTCAACTCTCTTCCCGGTCACAAACCATGTCCACAGTTCCCGAACTTGGCAAACAAAAAACAAATTTGATTCGCAAGCTAAAACTTCATAAGTACACTTCAGGTATTAAAACACTTGGACAAATACACAATGACAGGAAAGAAGCCAAAAAAGAGAAGTTTCGTTTCTATTGTTTATAAAAGAAGTTCATGTACAATTATTCAAAAATTCCTACTAGCAAGGGCCGAACCCGCATCTATACACGGCTAACAAAATGCAAGTCAAAATAAACCGGGGAAGCATGTTTAATCTTTCTTCTTCCTTGGCTTCCTTCTCGGCATAGACCCGCTGGAGCCACCACTAATCTTCCACTTCGAGCCTTTGCTTTTCGGCGGTTGGTCTTCAGGTGAGGGCATTATATCAACCTCCTCCTCCGAACTCGAGTGGATGGGAATGCTCCCTACAGGCGGAGACAGAGGAACAGGATCAAGTACAGAAGGTGGAATGGGCAAGCTGGTAATAAAAACAATACCACTGGGAGATATCATGCTAAGCGAAGCAGGTCCCGGTGCTGCCATCCCACCTCCAAAACTGCCACCATGAGTCGCTGCTGCCATTTCAGCGTCAATTTGAGCAAACATCTCCTCTTCAGTTATTGCTCGAGCCCCGCTGGGGGCGTCAGTAGTCGGCATTGAAGAACTCATAGTAGGATCAGTTCCGCTCATGACAGATGACAAGTCAGCAAGAGGATCGCCATGACGATGAAAGAGTTCATCCATCAGCTGCTCATCAAACATAATCGTACTCCCCTGCAGATCGTCAAGCGGGGCAGCTGTACTCATGGTGATTGCTTCGGTCACGATAGCCTCCTGCGTTTGATATGGTTCTTGAGTAGCAGGAGGCATGGCCGGTGCAGCATCGATCACTGGACAAAAAATGAGAGAACTGTGATAACCCGGGATTTTGGGCAATATGAATTTAATAATCTTTATTAATAATTTAATTGGATTGATAATTTTTCCCTTATAATTTTAATTTAAATTGGTAATTTAATCTTTTAAAAGCTAATAAAATTATATTCTATTTATAATATATATATTAGTATATATATATATTGTGAATATGAAATCTTTTGTTTCAAATAAAAGATGTGTTTTCAAATTGTAATATATATGTATGTATATGTTATGATTTGAAGTTGTTTGAAATTTAATATAATACTTTTCAAAGGGTATTTAGAATTTTAACTTTTATCTCTTTTGAATAAAGATAATTATTTCGGATTTAAAAATATTTGTATAAGATTTTATTTGTATATAACTTGTTTTATAATACTTTCTTTAAGTAATTATATATACATATATTAAGATAAATGTTTATTAATTTATAAATTAAGTATGAAAGGCTTTGTATTTACATTTAAATTAAATAAAAATTTATATAAAATACTTAAGGACAAGTGTTAAGATAATACACATGCTGGTAACATGTGTAGAGAAATTAAATAGCATAGTTGACAAATGTAAGATTTCTTAACAAGTGTCAATGTTTTAATTTATTTTCTTTAATTTTTAATAAATCATAACTAAATTTATAAAAGAAACATACACTTCTTCTTCATATTTCTTTTCCATTCTCAGCTGCAACAAAAAGATTTCGAAACTAAAGTTTTGTAAGAATTTCTCACTAATTCAAAATCTCTAAACATGTAAACATTTTCTCAAAAAAAATCAAAGCCTGTAAAATCCTCAAAGCAAAAATAAAAGCCTGTAACAAGTTTTCAAGCAAGCAAGGAAAACCTGGAAATCAAACAAGATTCAACATAAATCAGGCATGCAAAGGATTTCAAATGTCAACAACAAAGAAAATCAAAAGCAGGTTTCCAGAATTCAAAATTTTAAAAAAGCCTGGAAAAAAACTGCTCTGTTTATAACTGGTGAGTAAACATTTTTCAAAAACAGTTTTATAAATCTATGATTAAATGTTGATGCATGTGATAGATTGTGTTGTGATGATGTATATATGTTTATATGGATATTGTTTATGAATGCATATGGATAAAATAATATACTGGTGGAATATTTATATGTTCATATCTTCTCTGTTCTTATCCTCAGTTCAAATTTCATAAGAAAAAAATTCATATCTATCCAAATAATCATATTCAGGCTATGATTACTGAAGAAGAAATAATCGTAACGATGTAAGATAGATTTTTGAAATGGTTACCAGTATTTAAATTTAGAAATTATATTTAAAATAGGAAATTACAGTGGTAAACATTTTATATCAGAAATTCAAGTATTTAAATTTCTAGCTCCAGTTATATATTTGAATTCGTATATGAAATCTATGAATTTTAGTAATAATATTCGAATTTTTAAACTTAAAATTTATGGTAGTTGTCGAATTTATCAATATTGGGAGTTTTGACATTTTCTGGCGATGGGAAGATGGAGGAACGTCGAGCTTGTAACCGGAGGTGGCTGGTGTATCGTAGAACCTAGGAAAAAGGGTCAGGCATTTTATCATTGTTCGAGGCGATGGGAATTTGATGATTTAGGGTTTTAGCTAGTTTTGTTTCGATTTGAATGTCGTGACTGTCGCGACTTGGAGATTCGACCGGAGTCGATCGCATTTGGGGAAAGTTGGAACTCGTGGACGTGGCGTTTCGATGGTAGGGACGGCGAGGTCTAACGGCGTCGTGGTGATCGGCCGTGGGTGGTTTTGGGGGAAGTGACAGCTGCAATTTTCGAGCTGAAGGTCGAATTTTGATTCGAATGAGGTTTGTTCGATCTGGGTTTGTATTTGTGCTCGCGTGCGATCGTGTGATCGTCGAAGATGGATGCGATGGTCTATGGTGGCCGGAGGCGATGGGGCATGTGCACGTGCACGTATGCACGTTTGAGTGTCTGGGTATGTTGGCTTTGGGGAAGAAGAAGTTATCTCGGGGAAGTCTCGTGAAAATTTCGTGGTCGACTCGAAGCTGATGGTTTTCGCGTGGACTCGGGAAAGACTCGGGGAAAAACGTGTTTGGCTCGGGTTATTTAATTCCAGTAACCTGGTTTTGGAATTTTTAAAGTAAATCATATCTTAGTTTTTTTAAAATTAAAGCATGAACAAGTTTTTAAGTATTAAGAACAAGTTTTAGATAAATAATTGTTTAATTGGATTAAACATGTTTGAAATGTTTTTGTTTCAAAGATTTTAAAGTATATTAAAATTAAATGTTTGAATTGTTTTGTTTAAAATAAATTTTATTTCAAAATTGATTTCTAAATTTGCTTTAAATGAAGTAATGATTTGAGTAAATATTTAATATAAATGTAAAGTTTATTCTTAATTAGTTAAGTAGAGATTAATTAAGAACAATTAATTAATAAATAAATTTAAGCTTAATTAATGTTTGTAATTACGAATAATTACTTAATAAAATATTTAGTGGATAGTTAATGAATTAATTAGAAATTAAGAAATGATTAATTAGTTAATTAATTAATGTAATTAATTTTAGATTAATTAATTAGTCTAATTAATTAAGATAATCAATTATGATTAATTAATTGAATTACTTAGTAAAGTAATTAATGGATAAGTACTAAATGTAATTAAGAATAATTACTTATGGAAGTAATTAGTGGATAATTATTAATGGAAGTAATTAAGTAGAAGTGATTAAGGGTTAAATCACTTGTTGTAATCAATTAAGGAATTAATTAAGTTAATTGTTTAAAATTAATTAATTATGGAATAATTAAATTAAAGAATTAAGAATTATTTAATGATGGGATTAATTAATTGTTAAGGTAATTAGTTAAGAGAGATCATTTAATGAAGTAATTAGAAGATAATTACTTATGTAAGTAATTAAGAATTAACTACTTAATTATTTTAGTTAATTAATTAATGTGATTAATTAAATGTGTTTAATTTAAGATTAATTAATAAGTGTAGTTAATTAAAAAGAAATTAATTAATAAGTAATTAATTAAGGATTATTTGTTAATATAATTGATAAATAATTACTTAATGAAGTAATTAAAGATTAATTAATTAGATTAATTAATCAAGGTTAATAAAATTAATTAAGAAGAAATTAATTAAGATAAGTAATTACAAGTTGTTAATTACTGTGTATGATTAATTAAGGCTAATTAATGAATGAAGTGGTTGATTAAAATTTATTATTTAATTAATTAAAGGTTAATTAATTAATAAGGATTATTTAATTAATGAATTAATCAAGGTTGATTAATAAAAGCAATTAATTTAAGTATGATTAATTAATTGTAATTAATTGAGGATTAATATAATTAATTATAGTTAATTAATTAATAAAGGTTCATTAATTATTGTAATTAATGATAGTAATTAAATGTTAATTACTGTATATGGTTAAGGATAATTACTTGAATGTAATTAAAATATAATTAATCATAGGAGATTAATTAAGGAAGATCATTAAGAGATGATTAATTAATTAATTTGAAATTAATTAATGATAGTAAGCAGGGTTAAGATAATCTAAGTGATTAAAGGATAGTAATTAATTTAATTAAAGGTTAATTAAATTGATTAAGAGTTAATCAAACCTGCTTATAGATGATTGATTGATATTGGGTGATTGGTTGATATTGGATGATTTGGATATCTATGATATATGTGATATGCTGCTTTGTGAGATAAATGTTGATATGAATTATCTATTGTAATAATGTGATTTATCTATCTGTTTATATCATCCTGAATATAAGTTTAAATGATTAAAACCTTTAAACAACTTGGACTTAAAAGATACGTTTTGGATTTCGATGAGACCGGGATCGGGTTTCCGTATACCGGAATTCCAGGTCTGGAGACCCGAATACCACATCGATCCAAATTAACGATAGGTCGTGAATCTCAAGTGAAGATGAAGATTTAGAGTGCAAGGGTTATTGTCGTTAACTCTGAGGGTGATTCCAAAACGAGTGTAACGAGATAATGCCTTCGGTTTCGTTCGAACCCGGAACGAACTTGTATGGATTGAATGCTTTCAGCACATCGTCAGGCGGACGATGAGCATTTTAAGTGATATGTTCTGATTAAAGGTAATCGTAACCTCAAGCCTCATCAACCGGGAATGGCTAAAACAGGGGAGGTGCAGCAAGGCTTCGTGGGTAGCACCCACTGAGAGCAAGATAGATCCCTGTCTAGAGGTCCCTTTTCTTTTATTCGGCTTAGTGTGTGGTTGGTCGCGCCAACTACGGGATTATCTTGTTCGGAATTATCCAGTAAGGGATGGTTCCGGCTTTGTGTTGCAGGGGAGCGGGCGTACTCCTCGGTACGGTGATCTAGGCCACGTACTGCGACGGGCGGTACCCCAGTAGCCCTACCATTGTATGGAATCCAAACTCCAATAAGTGCCATACGTATTAGTTGTGCCCAACTATGTTGGAATGTGAGATGTAAGCATTTCAGCTATTTCTGTATTTTACTTGAAAACCCTAGACCCTATTATAATATAACTGGATTTCCTATCAAATGTTTTAGTTAGCGTAAGGTAAAAAAAACTTACCCATGTTTATGTGTGGGGAGTCTTACGTGATACTTTTGTTTCAAAGGTTTTCAAAGTTAAGCAATTTAAACCGTTTACTCACACCAGACCCATGTCTGACCCAAGTGTTTATTTTCTGTTTTATTAAACTCTTGGGTACTCAATATTGTATTGAGTAGTCGAGGGATTCAGGTTAGCTTTGACGAATGCTGAAGGAGATTTGGAGCAGGTGGCTTCAACGTGTAGATATTATGGTTTCCGCTGTGTTAGAGTTGTGTCTGTATTGTATTGATATATAGAGATGTATGATAGACAGATGTTTATAACTGTCTAATATGAGATGTATAGTTGTGTAACTCTGTTGTATATGATACTATGTAATATTTTATGTGATATATTATATTTCATTCGTTCCGCTGTGAGTATCTGATGTTGTGGTTCTTTCTTCTTTCTTTTCTTTTCTTCTTCTATCCCTTTCTTTCTTAATTCACGATACGTCTTTCTGGGCATAGAAAGCCGGGTCGTTACATTTGGTATCAGAGCAATAGGTTGAGTGAATACCTAGGCTCTGAAGTGATGTCTATCTTGAGAGCGCGTAATTGTTAGTATATAAAAATGATTTTATATTGTGTTAATTGATCGGTTGAGTGGTATATGGATTCTGGTCAATACGAGTAGCTAACGTTATTGATAGGAATCTCTAAACACTTGAACCAGGCCAACGGACACAATATTGTTTTAAAGAGGTAAATGAAATAATTTTACCCAGAAATAATTTCTATATAAAAAGTATCATTTTAAATATATATATATTTCTACCTATTTGTTGGGTTACCTGTTCGGGTTTTCCAATATAAGTTATAAAGGTAGATAAGGTGGTAGTGTGTGTAACACAATTACCAATAGTTGGAGTTTGAATGTTTGAGGTTGGAAGTATATATCGAGACTGTAAACCCAATATCGTCTCGAGTAAGTTGGCAGTATGGAGTAAGGATGTCTCGGATCTCTGAAGAAAATCCTTTTCAAGATTCGGAGTCCATTATTGGAATGTAAGATTGGTTGAGCTCGGGTGAGCAGATTTTCTAGAGTTGAATCTATCAGTTGTGCAGAAGTAAGTGATGGTAGCTTGGCGACTTCAGGAAGGAGCAGTGTGTGATAAGACGTAGTATCTATGGATGTTCCCGAAGGAGATTTTCTTTTTGGAACAAGATTAAGAAGGTACTGGAGGAACAGTTGATGTCTACCACAGGAAAGACTCGGCTGTATAGGAATTCTTTGATATCGAGTAAGAGAGTTTTGTCTATTTTGAAGTATGGGACTAAGGTCGATTAGTTGTTCTTCGGACATGGTCTCATTGTTCCCTTAAGAAGAGTAAGTTATTGGCGATTGGTTTGGAGCCCGAGTTTCTTTTGGAATGTCGGCCATCTCGGAGGTTCGTTGTGAGGTTTGTTGATGGTTTTGGTTTTGAGAAGCCTTTGGATTAGAAGCTTTTGGTTAACTGTGGTAACAGTGCAGTTCGGAGTGTTCGGTGTGCTGTCGAGATAGAGTTTGGAAGCAGCAGTGTGGTTCGTTTCTTCGATGATACCGGAATCTTTGTAATTCTTCTATCAGCAGTCAGGGAAGATGGTGAATGTTTTCTTGAAGGGTTAACCTTGTTTGGAAAAGTTTAAGGCTGTTTTAATTAGTAAAGAGAGAACAGTTTCTTTGGAATCCGAACTAGGTAGGATCGCAAAAGTGAATTGCGATTATTTTGAGAGTTCATCTTGAGTAATCTTTTGTATGAAATTGAGACATCTCAAGAGGAAGTAAAAGTTATCGAAGAGGTCAAAGATTTAGTTTATATCGATTTGGTTCCTAGAGAAGGATTTGGTGAAGTATCTTAGAATTTTATGGAGTATCTGTGTTTTCTCTTCTGCTTCTAGTTTCGAGTTTCCTCTAGCCAAGGATAGCTGAAGACAGTACCCTTGACCGAGGACTCGTCTATTCTTTGAGAAGTTGGTTATGTCTTTAAGATAACCAATGTTCCCGCTTGTTTGTGGATCTAGTGTGCTCGAGTTCATCAATATTCTCATCTATTTCAAGATTAGAGTTGTGCAGCGGAAGCAAAAAGTAGTAGCTGTGCGAGAAAGGAAATAACCTCAGATTTCTACAGGAAGTTTATGTGAACATTCTGAGTGTGTATAGAAGTTTCTGGAATCTGAAAAAAGGAAGTTCAGTCTTCTATTGCTTGTGAAGTAGAGTTTGTGTTCTGGATTTTGACGGGTTTTGGGAAACCACCTTGAATGAGTAGATCCAGGAACTTATTATTTTGGTCTTGATTGTTTCTGGAAGCATCAGCATAGATTGAGCTGATCAGGAAGAAGTTTGTAGTTTAGATTTATCTGTTGAGTTATGAAGATATGAGATAAGGAATTGGAATTTGAAGTTGGAGACTTCATTGTTGTTAAGATTTCTCTGGTTAAGAATGCAGTTTGGATAAGATTGAGATGCTAGTTTAGATAGCTGGAACTCATTATATTTCGCGTATCTCTGAGGGAGTACGTGTATGATTCATCATTGGGTGTTGAATCTACAGTTTTGTTGGATTTGGAAGTTAAGCTAGACTTGAGTATAGTCGGATGTTTTATTCAGATTGGTGAATCTAGAGATGAGGGGAGCTCTGGATTATGGTGGTGTAGTTTGTTGAGCTTTTGTAAGAGCGAGTCTCTCGGTGATTTATACTCGGGGAAACTCGAGATAGTATTATGAAGTCTATCCTAATTTATATCAGAATAGTTAGTTAGGTTTGTTTGATGGTTTGATTGGTTGCTTTGGTTGTTAGTAACTGGATGATAGGTATGCTTTGCTGATTAAGATTAAAATCTTTGCTGGGTTATTAAATTATCTTTGCTTTTAATTTCGGGGACGAAATTCTTTTAAGGGGGGAGGAATGTGATAACCCGGGATTTTGGGCAATATGAATTTAATAATCTTTATTAATAATTTAATTGGATTGATAATTTTTCCCTTATAATTTTAATTTAAATTGGTAATTTAATCTTTTAAAAGCTAATAAAATTATATTCTATTTATAATATATATATTAGTATATATATATATTGTGAATATGAAATCTTTTGTTTCAAATAAAAGATGTGTTTTCAAATTGTAATATATATGTATGTATATGTTATGATTTGAAGTTGTTTGAAATTTAATATAATACTTTTCAAAGGGTATTTAGAATTTTAACTTTTATCTCTTTTGAATAAAGATAATTATTTCGGATTTAAAAATATTTGTATAAGATTTTATTTGTATATAACTTGTTTTATAATACTTTCTTTAAGTAATTATATATACATATATTAAGATAAATGTTTATTAATTTATAAATTAAGTATGAAAGGCTTTGTATTTACATTTAAATTAAATAAAAATTTATATAAAATACTTAAGGACAAGTGTTAAGATAATACACATGCTGGTAACATGTGTAGAGAAATTAAATAGCAT
This sequence comes from Allium fistulosum, assembly GCA_030737815.1. Classification (NCBI taxonomy): domain Eukaryota; kingdom Viridiplantae; phylum Streptophyta; class Magnoliopsida; order Asparagales; family Amaryllidaceae; genus Allium; species Allium fistulosum. Next base: position 589,390,072 of record CM060905.1, on the reverse strand, counting down.
AGTTGACAAATGTAAGATTTCTTAACAAGTGTCAATGTTTTAATTTATTTTCTTTAATTTTTAATAAATCATAACTAAATTTATAAAAGAAACATACACTTCTTCTTCATATTTCTTTTCCATTCTCAGCTGCAACAAAAAGATTTCGAAACTAAAGTTTTGTAAGAATTTCTCACTAATTCAAAATCTCTAAACATGTAAACATTTTCTCAAAAAAAATCAAAGCCTGTAAAATCCTCAAAGCAAAAATAAAAGCCTGTAACAAGTTTTCAAGCAAGCAAGGAAAACCTGGAAATCAAACAAGATTCAACATAAATCAGGCATGCAAAGGATTTCAAATGTCAACAACAAAGAAAATCAAAAGCAGGTTTCCAGAATTCAAAATTTTAAAAAAGCCTGGAAAAAAACTGCTCTGTTTATAACTGGTGAGTAAACATTTTTCAAAAACAGTTTTATAAATCTATGATTAAATGTTGATGCATGTGATAGATTGTGTTGTGATGATGTATATATGTTTATATGGATATTGTTTATGAATGCATATGGATAAAATAATATACTGGTGGAATATTTATATGTTCATATCTTCTCTGTTCTTATCCTCAGTTCAAATTTCATAAGAAAAAAATTCATATTTATCCAAATAATCATATTCAGGCTATGATTACTGAAGAAGAAATAATCGTAACGATGTAAGATAGATTTTTGAAATGGTTACCAGTATTTAAATTTAGAAATTATATTTAAAATAGGAAATTACAGTGGTAAACATTTTATATCAGAAATTCAAGTATTTAAATTTCTAGCTCCAGTTATATATTTGAATTCGTATATGAAATCTATGAATTTTAGTAATAATATTCGAATTTTTAAACTTAAAATTTATGGTAGTTGTCGAATTTATCAATATTGGGAGTTTTGACATTTTCTGGCGATGGGAAGATGGAGGAACGTCGAGCTTGTAACCGGAGGTGGCTGGTGTATCGTAGAACCTAGGAAAAAGGGTCAGGCATTTTATCATTGTTCGAGGCGATGGGAATTTGATGATTTAGGGTTTTAGCTAGTTTTGTTTCGATTTGAATGTCGTGACTGTCGCGACTTGGAGATTCGACCGGAGTCGATCGCATTTGGGGAAAGTTGGAACTCGTGGACGTGGCGTTTCGATGGTAGGGACGGCGAGGTCTAACGGCGTCGTGGTGATCGGCCGTGGGTGGTTTTGGGGGAAGTGACAGCTGCAGTTTTCGAGATGAAGGTCGAATTTTGATTCGAATGAGGTTTGTTCGATCTGGGTTTGTATTTGTGCTCGCGTGCGATCGTGTGATCGTCGAAGATGGATGCGATGGTCTATGGTGGCCGGAGGCGATGGGGCATGTGCACGTGCACGTATGCACGTTTGAGTGTCTGGGTATGTTGGCTTTGGGGAAGAAGAAGTTATCTCGGGGAAGTCTCGTGAAAATTTCGTGGTCGACTCGAAGCTGATGGTTTTCGCGTGGACTTGGGAAAGACTCGGGGAAAAACGTGTTTGGCTCGGGTTATTTAATTCCAGTAACCTGGTTTTGGAATTTTTAAAGTAAATCATATCTTAGTTTTTTTAAAATTAAAGCATGAACAAGTTTTTAAGTATTAAGAACAAGTTTTAGATAAATAATTGTTTAATTGGATTAAACATGTTTGAAATGTTTTTGTTTCAAAGATTTTAAAGTATATTAAAATTAAATGTTTGAATTGTTTTGTTTAAAATAAATTTTATTTCAAAATTGATTTCTAAATTTGCTTTTAATGAAGTAATGATTTGAGTAAATATTTAATATAAATGTAAAGTTTATTCTTAATTAGTTAAGTAGAGATTAATTAAGAACAATTAATTAATAAATAAATTTAAGCTTAATTAATGTTTGTAATTATGAATAATTACTTAATAAAGTATTTAGTGGATAGTTAATGAATTAATTAGAAATTAAGAAATGATTAATTAGTTAATTAATTAATGTAATTAATTTTAGATTAATTAATTAGTCTAATTAATTAAGATAATCAATTATGATTAATTAATTGAATTACTTAGTAAAGTAATTAATGGATAAGTACTAAATGTAATTAAGAATAATTACTTATGGAAGTAATTAGTGGATAATTATTAATGGAAGTAATTAAGTAGAAGTGATTAAGGGTTAAATCACTTGTTGTAATCAATTAAGGAATTAATTAAGTTAATTGTTTAGAATTAATTAATTATGGAATAATTAAATTAAAGAATTAAGAATTATTTAATGATGGGATTAATTAATTGTTAAGGTAATTAGTTAAGAGAGATCATTTAATGAAGTAATTAGAAGATAATTACTTATGTAAGTAATTAAGAATTAACTACTTAATTATTTTAGTTAATTAATTAATGTGATTAATTAAATGTGTTTAATTTAAGATTAATTAATAAGTGTAGTTAATTAAAAAGAAATTAATTAATAAGTAATTAATTAAGGATTATTTGTTAATATAATTGATAAATAATTACTTAATGAAGTAATTAAAGATTAATTAATTAGATTAATTAATCAAGGTTAATAAAATTAATTAAGAAGAAATTAATTAAGATAAGTAATTACAAATTGTTAATTACTGTGTATGATTAATTAAGGCTAATTAATGAATGAAGTGGTTGATTAAAATTTATTATTTAATTAATTAAAGGTTAATTAATTAATAAGGATTATTTAATTAATGAATTAATCAAGGTTGATTAATAAAAGCAATTAATTTAAGTATGATTAATTAATTGTAATTAATTGAGGATTAATATAATTAATTATAGTTAATTAATTAATAAAGGTTCATTAATTATTGTAATTAATGATAGTAATTAAATGTTAATTACTGTATATGGTTAAGGATAATTACTTGAATGTAATTAAAATATAATTAATCATATGAGATTAATTAAGGAAGATCATTAAGAGATGATTAATTAATTAATTTGAAATTAATTAATGATAGTAAGCAGGGTTAAGATAATCTAAGTGATTAAAGGATAGTAATTAATTTAATTAAAGGTTAATTAAATTGATTAAGAGTTAATCAAACCTGCTTATAGATGATTGATTGATATTGGGTGATTGGTTGATATTGGATGATTTGGATATCTATGATATATGTGATATGCTGCTTTATGAGATAAATGTTGATATGAATTATCTATTGTAATAATGTGATTTATCTATCTGTTTATATCATCCTGAATATAAGTTTAAATGATTAAAACCTTTAAACAACTTGGACTTAAAAGATACGTTTTGGATTTCGATGAGATCGGGATCGGGTTTCCGTATACCGGAATTCCAGGTCTGGAGACCCGAATACCACATCGATCCAAATTAACGATAGGTTGTGAATCTCAAGTGAAGATGAAGATTTAGAGTGCAAGGGTTATTGTCGTTAACTCTGAGGGTGATTCCAAAACGAGTGTAACGAGATAATGCCTTCGGTTTCGTTCGAACCCGGAACGAACTTGTATGGATTGAATGCTTTCAGCACATCGTCAGGCGGACGATGAGCATTTTAAGTGATATGTTCTGATTAAAGGTAATCGTAACCTCAAGCCTCATCAACCGGGAATGGCTAAAAAAGGGGAGGTGCAGCAAGGCTTCGTGGGTAGCACCCACTGAGAGCAAGATAGATCCCTGTCTAGAGGTCCCTTTTCTTTTATTCGGCTTAGTGTGTGGTTGGTCGCGCCAACTACGGGATTATCTTGTTCGGAATTATCCAGTAAGGGATGGTTCCGGCTTTGTGTTGCAGGGGAGCGGGCGTACTCCTCGGTACGGTGATCTAGGCCACGTACTGTGACGGGCGGTACCCCAGTAGCCCTGCCATTGTATGGAATCCAAACTCCAATAAGTGCCATACGTATTAGTTGTGCCCAACTATGTTGGAATGTGAGATGTAAGCATTTCAGCTATTTCTGTATTTTACTTGAAAACCCTAGACCCTATTATAATATAACTGGATTTCCTATCAAATGTTTTAGTTAGCGTAAGGTAAAAAAAACTTACCCATGTTTATGTGTGGGGAGTCTTACGTGATACTTTTGTTTCAAAGGTTTTCAAAGTTAAGCAATTTAAACCGTTTACTCACACCAGACCCATGTCTGACCCAAGTGTTTATTTTCTGTTTTATTAAACTCTTGGGTACTCAATATTGTATTGAGTAGTCGAGGGATTCAGGTTAGCTTTGACGAATGCTGAAGGAGATTTGGAGCAGGTGGCTTCAACGTGTAGATATTATGGTTTCCGCTGTGTTAGAGTTGTGTCTGTATTATATTGATATATAGAGATGTATGATAGACAGATGTTTATAACTGTCTAATATGAGATGTATAGTTGTGTAACTCTGTTGTATATGATACTATGTAATATTTTATGTGATATATTATATTTCATTCGTTCCGCTGTGAGTATCTGATGTTGTGGTTCTTTCTTCTTTCTTTTCTTTTCTTCTTCTATCCCTTTCTTTCTTAATTCACGATACGTCTTTCTGGGCATAGAAAGCCGGGTCGTTACAAGAACCGTTAGAACTTAACTCGATCAAAGATTTCGACTTGAGAAAGATATGTGGAATGTTCATAATACCTTCCTCAGTTTGACTCGTAGGCGGCAGAGCGGCATCAGTGACTTGCGCTGCAGCCAAAGACATCTGCAGTTGATCTGGATTATAAGCAGGAATGTCCTGGGGATCAACCGCAGACAAGGATTCAGGCTGGGTCGACGCGGGAACTTCAAGACTTGCTTCATGATGGTCAACTCCAGAACCCTCTCCCACTTCAAAGTGCTAGGAGCCAAGTCTTTCCTTCACACGCAGAATCATCGAATCGTGGAGAATCTTCTTTTCATCCTCAATCAGAATGCGATTCTCAAGTTCGAATTCATCCACAGACTCGCCCTGATGCGCCTCCTTCTATTCCTCAACCAGTCGGCTCCAAGCATTATAGAGATGCGTTGAAAAATCATCGAGCCAGGCTAGCCCCTATGCCTCAGCACGTTAGTGTTGTAAACAACGAGGAGGTCTTCGATGTCAGCCTCTAGCTTGGACTCGGCCAACTTCACTTTTTCCTCCACCTTAGCCTCTACCTTGTGGACTTTAGCCACGGTCGCATCTCGTTCATCACTGAGTAGGACAGCTTGTTCGCACGCCTCATGGGCTGCGTTGTTCGCGTCATCTTTCTCCTTGGCCATATCAGCAAATTTGGATTTGAGTTCATTAAGCTCCTTGACCTCCGCATCCCGCTCGGCGGTGACTTTAGTGTTCCAGTGGCCCATCTCCTCCACCAGGGCAACATGGGTCTGCCCCAACCTCTCCATTGCTGCCTTCGCTTCATCAGCTTTTTTGGTGGCCTCAATCTCCGATTTCCAAGAAGACTCGGCCTCAGCAGTCAGCACTTGAATGATCCGATCCCTTTGAGAGAGTTCGGTCTCCATTTTCTCAAGCGCTTTGCCTCGCTCAAAGGCCACCTTAGAAGCCTTCTCCACAGCCTTTACCCACTCTTTATACTGGGTGTAGATGTCATGAACGTACTCATGCATCGTGTTCTCTACTCCAGACAGAATTCTTTTTAAGTGTGGCGGGAAGACATAGCCATCAAAGCAAATGTTCGGAAAGTCTTTCCTCATTTGCGCCGGCTTAAGGGCCCCTTCACCTGTGGGTTCAGTTGGGACCTGCTTTGTAATCATGGAGGCCGTGGTCTCAACTCTCTGGAGATGAGTCTCAAATCTAGAAGCATGAGAAGACGGTCTGTGGCGAGGAGGCTACGGTAGGTGTGGAACAATAATAGGAGGTGGAGATGGAATTCTAGGAGGAGGAGAGCGTGATCTAGACCGATGTATGTATTCCGTGTACCTATCACGCCCATACCTATCCTGATTAGAATACTCTCGATCGCGATCTCTGTCCGAATCCCTCCGGCGGGAATCGTAATAAGAAGAGGCCTTTCGGGCCGAGCGGAGATTCCCGAGCATCGATCCCGTTCCAGACATAGTACCTGAAAATGAGAAACGAAGAAAGAGTTAGTAACTTCCTAAGTTGGACGATGTACAGTTGCGAATCATGTAGTGTAGTGAAGTGTATGCATGTGCAACCCCCTCACCAACCAGAAATGTCGGCCGCGCTCATAGCAAGCAACCCGCTCAGTTCAAGAGCACTATCAAGCTCCTCCATCCCGGCGCCGTGTGGAGACGACACAAAATTCAGAATCAGGATATCGGCAAGCCCTGCAAAGGGATTCTCTACTTGCGGGGGAGGAGCCTCTAAAATTCTGATCCCCGGAACGGGCAAGGACACAACCACAGATTTAAATCTCTCAGATTTAGAGCGTTTGTGAGCAGTAGCCTTGCCTTTTCTTCTTCCTCCCGAATCTTGGACATCGGTAGAAGGCCCAGCAGGGAGCTCGGTATCGGTAGGCGTTCTTTCTGGATCAACTTCTTCGGCGATCACGACTGCGGGCGCTTTGCGCTTCACCTATTTCTCCGGGACCACTCTATGTGTCCCTTCCAGTTGTATGCTCTGCCTCCGTTCTATCAGCCCGACCATCCTTAAATTTCTGCCAGACAGGACTAAGTCGATATGCCTCTCTTCTCCCGAGAACACTTGAAGAATCCGAACAAGCTCTCTAAAGTATGCGCCGTCAGGACGAGAGATCGCGGCTGTAAAAGAGGACAAGTGTATCAGTTTTGAGATTATTTATTATTATCTCCATAACTCAAGAAAAAGGTTGCAGTGCTTATGTCTGTCCAACCATCGCCTCGCAAACCCAGGGGGGCACCGAACGTAGAACCATTCGGTCTTGAAGTAACTTAGCCTTCCCCAGGAGCCCATTACAATGTGACAGTTTCTGACCGCTTCTAGGAAGGTGAAAGAAGGGCTATCTCCACGGCTCTTGACGTTAAATAAATATCTGATTTCGATCGGCTTCGGCGGTCGAAAGAGGATCTCCATGAATAGAATGAAGGTGCTGTTCAACAAGGCATACCCGTTGGGATGTAGCTGGGATGGAGCTATTCTAAGGAATGATAACATCTCCCTTATATATCGATTGAAGGGAGGGAGTGTCTCCGCCGTGCAAGCGTGGCGGTTGAAAGCGGTACACACCTCCGGGGGATCATGTGGCCTGTCATTTGGCCCATGTAATAACACGTCGTCAAGCGACAGACCGTGCCTTAAACAAATCCGTCCTAGCATATCTTCGGAGATACCCGACGGCACAGAATCTTTTGGATTACAAATAAACCGAGCACCTAGACGCTCATCCGGAGCTGCCTCTATAACTTCGGCTTCAATAACCGGTATCTCTATGGTTGGAGGAATATAACTTGGGAGTTCCGGCTGTTGAGAACTTGAAGGTTCCATGACTAGCTAGCTTATAAAAAATCATTGTTAAACTGACAAATAACGCTCGTGCATCCCCCAGTGTAAAGTGTGTGAGTGTGTTGTGCAGTGCAATACTGTATATCATTTGAGAAGATCAACAAGATTAAAGCAAGCACGTAAACGACGAGACTTCGAAATTCAGTCGGAAGGACCGCCATCGCTGACCGTCACAACCATACCATCCAGCTATTAACTATCATTCCAAGTTAAAGTTTGCTGTTATTTTGATAAGTTCCAGTTTCATCGACGAGCTTCGACAGGCAATCAGATATGCGGTGAAACGGTTAAGTACAGTTATGCAAGTTTGAAGCTCGTCAGAATCAATTGTTCAAGTGTGTAAGGAGTTTTGGATTTTTTAATGATCAATTCATATCGCTCACGAGAGCCGTGTTCGCATCGATAAGTTATGGTCATTTGCGTATGAGTTAGACTCGGTCAAAAGGTTGGCATGCAAGTTCGACTCGATCAAGAGGTTGGGAATTTCGGATCGATCAGAGCGCAACACTTCGAATCGATCCCAAGGCTACCCAGTTCGACTCGCTCCTAAACCTCCAGTTCGACTCGCTCCCAAACTTCCAGGTCGACTCGATCCCAACACCTCCCGTTCGACTCGGTCCCAAACGACCACTTCGACTCGATCGAAGGCCATCGCTTCGAGTTGATTAAAAGCCTCAAGTTCGAGTCGATCCAAAGACTACGCAGTTCGACTCGATCCCAAGGCTACTCAGTTTGTCTCGAAGCCCCTACTCCAGATCGACACGAAGCTGAGGCGAAGGGATCTCGATTGATCGTAAGGAGTCTCGATTGATCACGACTCTGGCTGGTCTGGTATTAAAAATCTAGTCTCGTCGTCTACACGTTGCATTCGCTTGGGGGATTACCTAGATCTGTCAGATTAGTTCAAGTAATTGATGGTATGAATCGGTTCGAAGGCAAAATTGTCTTCTTCTTTGTTGTCTCGAGTCTCAGAGCGATGCGAAAGTAAGGCAGAAAAGCGAAAAGTAAAAAGTGAAAAACGGCTAAGTACAAAGTATTTATATGGACTCAAAAGCAAAAGGAATAGACGATTCGCATCCCGGGGGATTCGAACGCGCTCTTCGATTCCGTCTCCAGTACTTCGATGCGAAGCTCCTCTTCGTATCGCTTCTCTTCGACTCCCTCTCTGATGCAGCAATACAAGCGATCATTTCGACTCCATCTCCCTTTCGAATCCATCTCCCGTGCGTTTCTACTCTGACTCCTATGTAGTTCGAGTCCAAGACCGAGTCGAACAAGCAGTTCGAATCCATCAGGGAAGTCTACATCGACACGCTCGGCATCGACTCGAATCCATCATCAAGTCGAACAAGCATGTCGCATCCATCGACTCCATCAAATCACTGTTTCCAGAGGACAACTCAATCGATGCGAATTGCCTGTTCGTATCCAGTGACTCCTTCTATATCGACTCGAAATACTTACTCTGTATCCATAAATTCAATAAAAATCGTCTTCAATGTTTCAACCCTTCACATCGATTCAGGAGAGGATCGTTACGAAGGAACATTCAAAAACAACCATCGAGCGTTGTTACCACGAATTTCACGTCGGTTCAAGAGAGGATCGATACGGAAGTCAATATAAAATAAACTGGCAATGACTCGTGAACGTACGGACGTCAACGAGAGTCAGGTTAACATATATGCATGTATGTCGGACCAATATTCAATGTTCCAGATTTACAGGAATCAAAAGCTCATCTAATAACGATTACAACAGCAAACAGCTAATCACCAGCATACAGCGATCAGTTGCAACAATACAGGGTACAGAAGTTGACAGCCAACGGCTTACATTATCAAGAAAAACAGTCGAAGATTACAGCTTTCATCAAAAGACGATAGCTATTCAGAATGAAGATTTCAGCACTTCAAAGCCCATCATGTTTTCACAAGACGTACTTTGGGGGGCAAATGTTATCCCGCCTTTTGGCAAGGCCGTGACACCAAGGAATTGACTAGTAACCAATGACGACCCGTCCTAGAGATCAGTTATACATAGGCTCACTATGGATATCGACGAATTTTGTCCGAGTCCGGATCGAGGTAAAATTAATATGACGTGACCACCTAAGCTATGAGAGCCAACTTTCCAAATCTCAAGTCAATCCGAGTTCGTATGCTCAAGTTGTGAACGATACAAAATTGGTTAAGAATAGCCTTCTTCGACTCGCTCCAGTTCGAATCCATAGGAAGTGCACATTTCGACTCGCTCCTCTTCGAGCCATTCTTCGACTCGCTCCGTTCACAACCATCAGAAGCCAACTTCAAATCGCTCAGATTCGACTTGCTTCGCAACCATCAGAAGCCAACTTCGAATCGCTCAGATTCGACTCGCTTCGCAACCATCAGAAGCGACACCTTCGACTCGCTTCACAACCATCAGGAGTGGCTACTTCGACTTGCTCTGCTTCGCCTCCATCAGACGCCTTCTTCGACTCGCTCAACCAACACACACTTCGACTCGCTCAACCAACACACACTTCGACTCGCTCAATCACTGAACAAGTCGTCTCGATCAAAACAGCATCAAGGGCAAAGTGAGATTCAAGCGCCACGTCACCGAGTCGAATGGAAGCAAGTCGAACAGAGTGAGTCGAACGAAACAGCCAACCGAGAATCCCATTTCATATCGATCATATCTCCTAATCTACAGGTCCAAATGCTATGAAATTTTCACAGAAGACTACGTGCGTGCTAAAGAATGTCCACGCCAAATTTTGACTCCATTGGATGAAATCTTGATCGATATGAAATCTGTTCGTATCGATCATGGATCGGACTGAAACTTCACGGGCTTGGGCGTGCAGGCCTGGTCACGTGCCAGAGAGGATCTCCGAGATCTGAGCAAAATACCAGCCTCCTACACCTATAAATAGACCCCCAGTGCCGACAAAAAAGGGGTTCTTCTTCCTCTTTGAGATCTCCAACGCCCAGACTCCGCCAGATCCAGATCTGAACTTCATTGCTGCTGCTACCAACGAATTTCACTGCCGCAAATCATTGTTATTCGCTGTAATTTGCTGAAATCAATTGTAAACATCAAAGAAAAACCAATAAAGCAAACTACTTCATAGTGGACGTAGGCAATACGCCGAACCACTCTAAATTCTTGTGTCTCCCTGCATTTTAATTATTCTCATTTCTGAAATTTGGAGTTTTTATTAGATAATTCCTCTTTTTCCACTTAATTTCTTCACTTTATCTCTTCAAAGACTTCCGAAGAGTGTTGTGCCCAATTTTGGTACAAACAGGTGACTAGGCATTTAACTCCATATAACTACGTCATATGACATCCCCAAAGTGATAAAAATAATCATAGAAAACATCACATCCATCATACAATCCTCACATAACTCGTGTGCCACAGATATATGTTAGCTCGTATAGCCACACCAAATAGCCAAAGACTATTCAACATCTTAGTTTCTCTATGCTCGACTCCATGCCCTTCTAAAGGCCAGGAACTAGACCCATCTACCCTCAAGGTCTATGGTAAGATAGATCACATCAATGATCTAGAATCAACATCATCCAGGTGAGCAACCTCACGTACCCCTCTTTAAGAGCATAGTTGAAACTATTAAGTATTACTGATCCCTTAGCACAAGTCTTTCCCATAGTAGAACTCATCAAATGTTCCACTCCGTAAGTTCCCATCAATGGACTTATCCTTATGGGTCGTCATCAAAACTTTCATCAGCGTGTTATTAAGTTCGGAACACCTCTAGACATCTATCATATGTCGTAGAGCCATCATTACAAAGTTCCGAAGTCACCCCTTAGATTCCCTGAGAACATTCCAAAGTAGTCATGCCACTCTCCAAAGTAGAACCCGAAGCCACCAAGCCAAAGTGCCACTTTACTTCCTTCACATGTAAAACCCATTAATTGTCAATCATCCTTCACTCCTCATATGCCCAAATCATCATCAGGAGCATCCTTAGTTGCCACGAATACATCGTGAAAATTTCAAACCTACTGAATAAATTATGATCGGTCGGCACCAACCAGTAATGACCACCACCGATCGATTTTAATTCATACTTAGTCAAAATAGACTAAGTATTTTTCCCCTTTCCTACGCTTCCCTAAGCACATCTTCAAACACTGAGTGGCTCGACACCGATCGATGTGGGACGTTAGACCCATCCAAATTTGTACTTAGTCAAGTAATAACCAAGTATTTCAACTCTTGTGCCTCTCCATCCTTACACGAAGTTCTCACCTCACAATCCCGAAGTCAACGTCCTTTTAGTCTAAAACAACAACCCAAGTGCCGCTTTCTTTTGTTTTAGATCATTCAACATCGACCAGTATCTGTCCGTATCGATTAATTTAACTTAGACTTTTCTTAATCTTTGCTGCATCCATCCAACTCTTTTCCAGTTCTACCACTCTCCAAACATTTATTCCTTCAACAATATACACGAAACACTATCTTATGGAATGCATCCTAATTCTAAACTGCCTAACGATTGGCATTTCATCCAATATAACCAAATATACATATATACAACCAAAAAATCTACGTTATTGCATACATATATACATACATTCAAATTCAAATTCAACATCCAATTACCCTAAAACTAGCATATATCATAAAGTAGGGTATCCATACAAAAATGACCATATATCTAAGTAAAAATCATTTTAAAACACTTGAAATTCGTTCATAAGTCATAAAAAGTGTAGATCTAATAAAATCCCGTTTTTAAGTCGAAAACATTTTAAAATTATCATTTTCAAACTACGAAAGAAAATCATAGGATAGTGAGAATTATAAATTACTCACATAATACCAAATTTTCATAAAAACCAATATGAATAAAATAAAATCAGCTTGGCGCCAAATCCAAGTTGCGTTTCGGGATCCCCCTAATGTATCTTTACTAATCCCCAAGATAATTACCTATTAATCCCTTATTTTAGCTAAGAAAAGTAATGTTTTGAGTCTCTTTTTAGCTAAGAAGAGATTAATGGAGTTTATAATGTCATTAGGAAGACGATAAATGATTAAGGGACTGTTTCGTTAGGTTGGTCAGGCTCAAATTTCAAAATGGGTTAAATGGGCTTAATCTAGTTTAAGCTAATTTCCAATGACCGTATCTCCTTAACGGTAAAGCCAAAAACCTATTATGACCACCCAACAAAAAGTAAAACCATTATCTCTTTCAAACGGAAGCGATTTTGGACCATAATTTGACTGCTATCAAAAGTCACAGGCCCTACAAGTTTCTAAGGTAAAAATCGTCTAATAAAATTTCAAAGAGACAAAAATGTCAACACTCAACATGCTCCAAAGGTATAGGCTTAAATGCCCCAATTTGGATTTAAAAATAATATTTTAAGATCATCTGATACGTAAAATACGTGTCGTTATGAACCATATGTCTAAACGTGATAGTATACTTGATAATTTTGGTTGAAGGTCTTAGTTGAAACAAGATGTCTAAATATGATAGTTGTTTGCACCAAAATTGGTCACAAACACTCAACTAATACGATAACACCGCAGATTCAATGTCCAAGTGATGTAGACAATAAAATATGAAAACAATAAATTAAAACAGAAAGAAATGAAATGAACATGAGATTTTATAGTGGTTCAGTGTACTCTGGTCTACATCCACTCTAAAAGTTTTTCTTTTATTTACACTACTAATTACAGTTGCAATGATTCTAACTCGAGTAATAATAATGGTAGAGTGTAGCCAAGAGAGAAGAAGAGAGCCAGAAAGAAGATCCCTTTCCTTGAGCCAATGATCTGGTATTTATAGGGGAAGACATGCAAATATCCAGTTGAAAATCCATATGCAGAAGACCGAAGCCGAGACGGATCGATCCAAAAAATGGAGCCCGTTTTGGCCATTTGGAGCGATCGACACTGATCCCTATGGGGAGATCGGCATCGATCAGTCGTGCATTTGACCATGGGGCTGGTGATCCCCATGGTTAGTCCCCCTCTTCTATTGCTCCGTGTTTTCGTATTTTTTCGCTCGATTCCTTTGGTACTTGTTGAGTTATCGAGCGGTCACCATTGAGTTGTACTACCAATCCGAGCGATCCATTTCCTTAGTAATCCGTTCTGATCCATTCCTAACCATACTGATCTAATCTGATCCAATCCCCCGCCTAAGGGAAGTGCAAATCCATACTTAGCCAATTCTTGGATGCTACTTGCTTGAATCTGCTTGACCATCATCCATAGCCTTGCTTATAACTGATCCTTGAATCTGATAATCATCTCTCTAGGCTTCCTACCTCGATGATCGCAAATCCGTTTAGCAATTTCCATGGTATCACGGCCTTGCCAAAAGGCGGGATAACAATAGTTTATTGAATAACATTGGTTTAAGGTCTTAGTGGCAACCATATGTCAATATGACATTGTATTCGATAACGCTAGTGTAAGGCCATAGTCCCAACCATATATCTAAACACAACATTATGTTTGGTAATGTTGGTGTAAGTCTTTAGTGGCAACCTAAATTATCCAGCCCCGACATTAAAAGTGGTAAGAATAAGGCTTGTGTAGTAATCTAAGTAAATCTACTGTAAACCGCAGTCGTGATAAGAAGAGGAAAGTAAATCTCACACTAATGTTTGAATAAATGTTTTGAGATCGATCACAATATGTTGATTTATTATGTAATATGATGTAATTGTTGTTGATTGAATTAGTGAGCTGAAAAATCGTTATGCACTTTAACGACGTGGTCTCACCATACGATTTGTTATTTTAGGTAAAATATTACTCATACTTGGCTTTATGTTTGGTCCATGTATTCATTATTTCCCATAAACTCAGGGATGCTCAATCGAGCAGGTTGAGTTTATAGCTTAGATGGGTTGCTTTAGGGAAAGATGAATAAAAGCTCTGTAGACAAAGTAGGAAACCTATTTGCTAATAAAAGTTGTGTTAAATTCTCGTTGTTGAAAAATTATATTATATAAGTGGTATTTGTATTAGCATCTTCATATGTCTGGACGACACTACTATATATGTTTTATTATATTTATGTCAGTGTAGGCATGAATTAGGCTGATGAAAATGTAATGACATTTGTAAAAAAAATTTATGCAATGAAAATTATTTAGTTGCATTGTTTACTTAAATTAGTGAAAAAATGAATATTTTGATCCCATTTTTTCACTTGAAAATAACTCTGGTGAAGAATACAACATTATCAGTGTTCTTTTTTGGGTTTTGAAATGAGGGATTTTTTAATATGGTATCAAAGCTTAGGTCAGGAGAAACTTAAGTAAACCGGAGCTAAGTATAAATTAGATAATTAAAAAAATACAATAGGAAAAAGGATATGCTACATGTATATAACGTACTTACATTTTGATATATAAATGGATATATCTATGCCTCTACACTTCTTCTCATTCTCGTTGCTTCCATTTTTTACGAACACTTGCTTACATAGAAAGTAAGAATGGAGATGAAAAGTAGACACATTGGGAGGTGTAAGAGAAAATGCTAGTAGAGGAACTAATTTTGAACAGACAAATGCCAAGGAGAGGAGACTTTGAAGCCGGTGTTAGGATGTCTACCCTAGCTATAGGCAATTTGGACATGATTGCACTCTTCTAGCCGTTCTTGGTGAACTTAGCACAATGGTAAGTACCGTCGCATGAACAGACAAATGTCAAGGAGAGGAGACTTTGAAGCCGGTGTTAGGATGTCTACCCTAGCTATAGGCAATTTGGACATGATTGCACTCTTCTAGCCGTTCTTGGTGAACTTAGCACAATGGTAAGTACCGTCGCATGCTCCATATGTGCCTAGAGGCCCAGTCAGCCAGTTAGGGGAGATTATGCTAAGATGAACAAGGATTTCTAAGTTCTAGGAGGATAAATGTTTGATGGAAGAAAACAAGTTATTAGAGGCAAGTGATTGGCATGGGATGTTTGATGCCCAGAAAGTGAAGCAGCTATCTAGGTACTTTATGTTGGATCTGGCCAGCACGTAGTGGATAAAATGATAAATTTAAAAAAATTTGTCATTTGGATCTTATTGGGCCTATAAAGTCTAATTATAATTAGATATGATCCAAATTAATTTTAAATAAAATCATTTTATTTTTGTTTGGAAATAAAGTTTTATTTTGATATTATATTCATGTTATCTAATGTGTGCTTGTGTATCATATACACATGCATGTGTACGTGCAACATATACAATATGCACTGTTTAACATTCTCGTATCAGAATGTTGCGATTTACCTCGCAACAGACATGTTTACCCTTCCATATACATATGTGTTAACTAATATATATATATATATAATTCAATGTGATATAAAATTATATTTATAATATTATGTATATAAATATATAACACTGTAAAATAGTAGTATTAATAAATACAGATATAAACAATTTCATATTTAAATTCAAATTTCAAATTTCAAATCTATATCTAGATTTTAAAATATCTTTTAATTTCAAACTTAAATCAATAAATTATAATTTAATAATATATATATACATGCATAATTTTTTTTGAATATATATATATACACACATTAAAATTAATTTTTATAAATAAAATATAAAGTAAGTTTATATGTTTAAAATATAAATGTATGAAATTATATATATATATATATATATATAAATTAATGTATTCATATACATACATATATATTTCAGCCGAAAATTATTTTTTAAAAATCAATTTTTATTTCGAACCTTTCGATTTTAGTTTTGTTTTTTATTAATTATTTCCGCACGGAAATGTTTTAAAAACAATTTATTTCAAAAACTAATTTCATAATGTTTAAAATTTTATGTATATTCAAAACGTATATATATGTATATACATTATAATAAATATATATATTAAATTAGAGAATGTGTTATATTTTATATAAATTATATATATATGGATTTTAAAATAATATATATGTATATTATTTTCAGAAATACTATCATGTACGTATGATAATATATATATATATATAATATGTATATTTATATATTAAAAAATCAATTTTGTTTTAAAAAAAGGTTTAAAATCTTATTAGATTTTGAATTTTATTTTCTGGCCAAAAGTATAAATACAAACATACATAAAAAAATTATTTTAAATACTATATATGTATTCACATCTTATGTTGGCAACACACATATATAAGGATTCGTGATAATACAATCAATATAACTACACATGAATCATATAATGAGCATATATATATATATATATATATATATATATTGTAATCAAGAACATTACCTCACTATAGCCTATAGAATACACCTTGAATGCCGAATCATTTGACTACATTTGAATCAGAAAATAAATCCTTTCAAAGAGAGAACTTTTAGACTGAAAGCACTACACTCTATTGTTGAAATATTGATTCGATTTTGTGTTTTTAATGCTTGTATTAATAGAGGTAGGTGGGCTTCCATTCTGAAAATGGGGTAGAGAGGAGGATCAAAAATGAGTAGCAAAAATGGGGTTAAGGGTGTTTAAATAGTAGAGAGAGAGGAGCAAAAGGTGGATCCAGATCCATAAATATCTCTACCAATTCAAACTCCTTTTAAATCAAACTCAACACCTTCCTCAAATACCTATAGCCGACCATATCAGAGCCTTCTTGGGACTTCGTATCATTCCATGCTTGATCGGATTAATATGCATTTAAATCTAATTTAAACGCGCATCGATATTGTAAATCAATACGTGTGTGTACAACTTCTATATATGAACTATTTTCAAAGTGAAAATACATTTCGAAATAGAAATCACATTTTCCAATCCAATGTTAGGCATCTATAATTATTTTACAATTCTCGTTTCCAATATATCAATATGAAGCAGAAGTGACCATTCACCCTCTCCATCACAATTGTGCCTTAAGTTGCATCTACTCCCGAACATTTGCTTTCCTTTCCAAATAGTCGAACCATTCAAAAGGAAACCCTTATTACAAGATCATAACATACTCTTTACAAAAGTACATTTGATCATACATAACATTAAAGGATATAAAATAAGCTGCACTTTACGTAAACTTATCAGACTGACATTTAAGTGATTAAATTCTTAGATCCATCTTATAACTCTTGGTCTATTTTTACCTCTAGCACAACAAGATCCTTATTATAATGAATCATATTGAATATACAATCTTACATTGTAGTTTACTTGTTTATTTCAAATGAACTAACTTCATCATGGTTTCATATATTATGAGTCGCAACAATTCACCATATTACATTTATATGTTATTGGGTATGAATCAAATATAATATTCTTGTATTGATTTCAGAGTTTGATACTCATTAAAGATAATCCACGGTCTTGCAAAAATAAACACATAAGTAATCAAGTTATGAATATATTTAGTAGTTGAATAAGTAGGTGCTTGTAGGGTCATAATGCAAATGTTTTATTGGTAAGTATATTTTGTATTTCTATTCGTCAATCTTAATTCAGTTCCTTTGTATATTTTAACTGAAAAAACATTTGATCAACTTTACTAAATGCATAAATTTATCAATGTAAATTATTTTAACTTTATATTTCAGATGTTCTTATAATATTAGAAAGGTCAAATGGTACCATTTCATTTTTCTAATAAGGCTCCCATAAGATTTTATATTTCTCAGAACCCTAAGACGAAACAAAGAAGTCTTTTGACTTCTCTAGTGGGTGTTAGGACTCGTATGCCTTGGGATTCCGACCTTGAGGATAGCTTAACAAATCATATGCCCACATACAATGGGTAACTCCAAATCGGTCGTATTACATACAAGTCCAAACCTTGTGGTCCTTGTCCTAATATCATCTTTACCTTGAGAAAAGCTCAACAAATATAGAGATTATTCACTCATACCTTCTATTTAGTGTCAGCCTAAGCAAAATGCACATACCTTAAGGAAAGCTCAATAAAAATATGCATGTATCTTACATCATCTATTCTATATATTAATTGTACTACACATAAACTCCCCAGCTTAAAGAAAGCTCAACAACTAAGGAGTATGCAAGTAATCTATTAATATATAAATGGTAGAGCACAATAATAATATTAAAGATTGGTAATCTTTAATTATTTAATCGAGCGTTATCAACTTATAGAATAATGTATTTTTATTAAATGCCCTAATAATTCAAGTGTCAGACACATCTGGAATCATGATATATGTATTATATGTATGTATTTATTCCTTAAGTCATATTGGGTTTCTTGGTTTTCCACCTTATATTATACATTTGTATTATATAAGTTTAATTCTTGTATACCATTTTATGATTTAATTAACTTATATAATAATCTTATGTCAATTTTATTAATTTAATTTAATTAAGTTAATTAATTAATAATTTAATTAATTTTATTTTATTCAATTTAAACATTTTAATTTGAATATGTGCACTATAACATTGATTTATAGTCATACACAAATATCTCATATACATGCATTATATTACCTAATAATTAACATTTAATTAATTTATTTAATTAAAATAATTTCAAATAATTAAGATTAATTTTGAAACATATATATATATATTTATATATTTATATTACCTTAACATTTCAAGATAATGTTACATATTTCAATATATAAGTTATTTAATTTAATTAATTAACTTTTAATTAATTATTCATTTAATATATCTAACAAATCATTAATAATTTTCAAAAATAATTATAAACAATTTTAAAAATTATTTTATAACTTTTGTAAAATCATTACTTATTTTTAATTAAAGCTTTTATATTAATTTTTTTTTAAATTTCAAAACAGATTTTGAAAATTAGCCTAATACCCAAAAATATTTGGGCCCTTATATTGGAATAACCTTTGGAGTTACCTCATCCTTTCAGGCCAGGCCAATAGCCATGTAGGGTAGAGTACTTGATTATTCATACTAAACCTTAGACACTACTTTTCTGGACACCCTACTATATGGGTAGGGTTTAATAAGTTAGCCCTAATACTGCTAATTTAGACTGCATATGTTATTGGGCTCTAGTACCGTTGTTGGATCTGGCCAGCATGTATCAGGTTAAAAGGGGAAATTTCAAAAGAAATTGCCATTTTGATCTTATTATGACTATGTAGTCTAAATATATTTACGTCCGATCTAAATTAATTTTAAATAAAATCAATATTTTATTTTATTTGTAAATAAAGTTTTATTTTGATATTATATTCATGTTATATAACGTGTACATACGTATTATATACAGATGTACATATACATGCATGTGCAACTTATATAGTATGCAGGGTTTAAAATGTCCACATCCAGTGTTGGGATTTACACCGCAATGGACATGTTCACCCCTCTATATACATAAGTGATGTCTAATATATATATATATATAATTTAATGTAATATAAAATTATATTTATAATATTATAAATATTTATACATATATAACATTTTAGTAATATTTATAAATACATAAATAAACAATTTCAAATTTGAATTCAAATTTCAAATTTCTATTATAGATCTTGATTTAAAAAAAATCTTTTAATTTCAAACTTAAACATAAATTGTAATTTAATAAAATAAACATATGTATGTATGTATGTATGTATGTATGCATGCATGCATGTATGTATATACTTGTGAAATTTTTTCTAAAAACACACACACACCCAAATATATATATATATATATATATATATATGTATGTATATATTAAAATTATTATTCATAAATCAAACATAAAGTAACTTTATATGTTTAAAATGTAAATGCATGAAATTATATATATTCATATATATATATGTATATGTATTCTTTATATATATATATATATATATATATTCTTATATATATTTCGACCATAAAATATTTTAACAAAATCAATATCTTTATTAAAAACCTTTCGGTTTAATTTTGTTTCACATTAAATATTTCCTTGTGGAAATGTTTTTTTAATTTTTTTCTTAAAAGCTCATTTCATGATGTGTGTGTATATATGTATATGCATATGTATTTTATAATATATATACATATATATTAAATTAGAGATTGTGCTACATTTTTTTTGCAGGAAAAACAAAGCAATATTATTTTGCACAAGCAAGCCGGATTAAAGTGGTCGTACCATTATACAACAGTTATTACACGTGTGAGGCTGGGACGCCCCAATAAATACAAACAAAAAGAACGGAAAAAGAAAACAAAAATTGCTACATAAATGCAAGTAAAATGTTTTCATGAAATGCATACTTTGAACTAGACATTCCCATTCTTATCTTATGCTATAATTTTTGAAGCATCTGGCTCCTTGACTTCCCTTTTTCTCTAAAAACAATTGAGTTTCTCTCTTCCCAAACCACCCTCACAAATATTTTTAGCGTGAATGGCAGGACATATGTTGCGTTATTTCTCCATCTAGTGGCTTTGTAGATCAAAGCCCATTCAATAGCACTTATGACTTGAGCATTATTTCTTTCCTGCCTTTACATTATATTGTTCCACAGATCAAAAGTAGGAGCACGGTTGAAATAGATGTGTAAGGTATCCTCCACTTCTATGTTACAAAATGGACACCTCATACCATTTATGACCCCCTTGTAGTGCAAATTAGCTTTAGTGTTTATAGCTTCATAAAAACCTTCCATAGGAGAAGATTTTCTCTTTCACTATTGTGGTTTAGCCAGATCCTCTTGTTCCAACTGAAGGCACCAACTTGAGCTTCTACCGTAAAGATTTTATAGACCCGATTTCAAATTCATACTGCATTTCTGTCCATCTAATATCATCTATGGGAGATAAAAGGTAAGACTTATCATGAAAACTTTACCAAAGTTGCCTTATCACCTGATTACTTGAGTATGGCAGCATAATATAACCATCCTGTATATACTCATAAGCTTTTGCCTAAAGTGATATACCAGTTTGCTAAATCTGTTGAGAAGTCGGGAGATTACCCAGAGTGAGACCAAGATTCAGCCATGGGTCGTACCAGAAACTGACCTTGCCTCCATACACAATCTCATTTTTAACTAAAGGTAGTGTAGCTTGCCTAAGCTTGAAAATATTCCTCTGGGTAAAACTACAGTTCTGGTGGGCACTCATGCTCCAGAAGTTGTTGTTGCCAACAACGTGTTTATTTGACAATTTGACCCAAATGCCTACTTTGTTGAAGAGCACATTATCAGTGAATTTAGCCAAGGCTTCCTTATTCCATAGTGCCATATTTTTTATTCCTAGACTACCTTTACTTTTGGGATACTCCAGTTTTGAGAAAGAGCAAGGGATCAACTTAGTAGAGTGAATTGAACCATGCTAAAAGAATCCTAGCATAGCACTTTTAATTATTTGAATTAACTTAGTTGGAAGAACAAAGGTTCTTAACCAATAAACTGTCATATAAAATATGACAGAATTGATTAAGGTAAGTCTACCTGCCTGGCTTAGAAATCTATTAGTCCAGAATTCCATTCTCGTAAGAATTCTCTCATATAGTGGCATATATTGTGCTTTTGTGATTTTGGAGGTGGCTAAAGGAAGGCCTTGGTAATTCAGAGAGTCATTTCTTGGTTGGAGGGAGGTTGCAT
Organism: Allium fistulosum; assembly: GCA_030737815.1. NCBI lineage: Eukaryota > Viridiplantae > Streptophyta > Magnoliopsida > Asparagales > Amaryllidaceae > Allium > Allium fistulosum. Next base: position 589,368,064 of record CM060905.1, on the reverse strand, counting down.
TGTAGATCAAGTTCTTATGAGAGTCACTAATTCCAGCCACCATAATGTCAGATTTTGATATGTTGATTTTAGGGCCCGGTATACTATAGAATAGGTCAAGACCTTTAAAGATAGCAGTAATTGAAGGCATGTCAGGTTTTTTGAAGACAACTAAATCATCCGCAAACATAAGAGATGTAATTTGGGGATCCATGCATTTGGGTGGAGTTTGAAGCTGCCTAGTTGATTGAAAATCTAGGTCAAGACCTCCATCACAATTATGAAGAGATAGGCAGACAAGGGATCCCTTGTTTAGTGCCTTGTTTTCTTTAGAAATATCTAACATTCGAACCATTAATAATTATTGAGTAGCTAGCTGTAGAGATGCATGCAAAAATCCATGCAACTATGTGTTTTGGAAAATTCATCATCAACATTATCCTAAAAATTGAATCCCATTGAATAGAGTCAAATACCTTGGAGATATCTAATTTCAGCATAGCCCTGGGAGATATATGAGTATTATTATAGCCTTTAAGTAATTAATGGGTCATTAATACATTGTCAATAATGCTTCTTGAAGGGAGGAATGCAACATGATTTGATGAGATGACTTGAGGTAGAGCAACTTTATGACTGGGGGCTATAATTTTTTAGAGGCATTTGTAAATTGTATTGCAGTAAGAGATAGGCCTGAATTGATGTGCTATATTAGTATTCTTAACTTTGGGGATAAGGGAAATGTTGGTGGCATTGATAAAATTAAGCATTTTGCATTTGTTAAAGAAATTGTGGACTTTCCTATATACATCCTACTCCACCATGCTCCAGCAAGAAGTATAAAAAAATGCATTAAAACCATCTAGTCCTCCGTAGGAGTTTGAGTTTAATGAGAATATTGATTCCTTTATTTCAGTGTTTGATATAGTTTCACATAGAGAGTTGAAATTCTGTTGGTCAATCTTGGGCAACTCTAAGCTTTCAAGGTTCGGGAGTTCTGGAGTTCTGGAGTAAAGTTGTTAGAGTTGCCTAATAAATCCCTGAAATAAGAAAGAAACATTTCATTTATTTTCAAAGGTTCATATTGAAGCTCACCATCTTGATCAAGTAGGGCATTGATGTTTTCTCTACTGTGTTTTGACTTCAAGGAAGCATAATAGAAGGAAGTATTTCTATCCCCTTCAAAAAACCAACTCATTCTCATTTTTTGCTTGACCATTTGTGCCTTCATTAGTAAAGCTTCATTGTATTGTTTTACTAGATTAGCTTCTGTAGTTGCTAGAGTAGAATCATCCTTGTTCACGAGCATAGCAGTTTGAACATTGTTCAACTCATCTCTTAGGGTAGTTGATATTAAATCTCCCCTCCCAAAATTTTTTTTGACCATTCCTTCAAAGCCTGCTTAGTTGCTTGGAGTTTGCACTGCAACATAAACATAGGTTTCCCAAAATATATGTTAGCCCAAGACTTATCAATAATGCTTTGGAAATCTGACTCTTGTACCCAAACATTAAAAAAATTAAAGTTTGAATTTCTTTTCACAACAGCATCACCAAAAGAAAGGATTTGAGGGGAGTGATCAGAGAGACCTGGCAGTCGAAGGAAGTTGAACAAATAAGTCCATTTTTGTAGAGAAATTTGATTGTAGAAAGCATGGTCAATCCTAGAGAAGGTTCTTGGGGAAGACCTTCTTGAGTTTTTCCAGGAATAAAAGCTCCAGTGGCTTTGATCTCAATTAAGTTAGAGTCACCAATTGCATTTTTGAGAGGCTTGATTTCAGCAAGTGACAAAGCATTGCTTCCATACCTATCAGATAGTTTTAGAGCACAGTTGAAATCACCCAAAGCTATCCATGGGTGAGATTCTTGTCTAAACGAAGGAATAAGGTTGAGAAGCCCTTGCCTAGCTGAAGAAAATTTGTCAGCATAGACTATGGAGATGTAGAAGGAGGTGGAAGAAGGTAGATGGTAAGAGTGCATATGAATGACTTGTCTAGTTGATAGAATATGAGAAAGTTTGAAAATGAGGGGATCGTGGATGATTAAAATTCTACCTATGGAGCATTACTAAGGTTATAGTTCATCTCCTATGAAGGATTGATATAATTTGCAGCTCTAATAGAAAACAAAGTGTCAAACTTTGTTTCAAGAATTGCAAGTAACTTTAGTTTTTGTTCTGTGCTGTCGTTGGACAGACTTTGATAGCTCCGATACCAAGATAGAAAATATAGAAAATTGTAAAGAGAGTTTTATTAATTGTGTGTTTTGATACAGAAATAAGCTCTGCTTATATAATGCAAAGTTATATCCATTTGGGCTGTAATATGGGCTAGGCCCAACTTATACAAAATACAATATACAAGGTTATTAGCCACTGTTCGTTCATTCTAACTCCTAATTAATTGTTTACATTGATATATCTTTATGTCACTATGGGCAACTCTAATGTTCCATGCTCCAATCTTGTGTATCGTTGAGTAACCACTTGATTAGAGAGGAGTTTCTTTTTGATACCTCTAGTCATAAGGGTGTGTTGTACCTTGGTTTTAGAAATTATGGGGCTGGTGTCTCCTTTTTCATTTAAATCATTATCTAGGGACTTGCCTCTCTTGTGATTATTTGGTTTACTTGCTGGGGAAGAAAGGTTAGCTGCCTTGGAAGCAGGAAGAAGAGGGTTAGCTGAGAAAAGGAGAGGAGTAGGGTCCTTCCAGGCTGGTGGAGGGATGATGTGGCCATATGGAGGAGAGTTGAGAGTCGGAGGAGGTTGATGAGGAGCAGAAGAGTTAGCATTAGTTTTTGAAGGTTGCGTGGGGTTATGAGAGATATGATTGACATTAGTTTGCATGAGGTTAGGTGTGTTATAATTGAGACTGCCAAACATGTTATGCACATGCACAACACTCAAATTAGTTTCAATGAGTTGAGCAGTGGGATCAATGAAGGTCTGATTAATAGGTAGGTGATTTTGGTCAATTGAGGAAGGAGATGAAATTTTAGGATTGTTGGTGATAGGGTTTAAGAGTGATTCAGCTGATACATTTATATTACGTGTACTATCAATTTGCACACTTTTAATAACTTGCTTAGCTTTGACTTCAGAATTTATGTTAACTTCCTTAACCATTTGAGTGTTTGATTCAGCATGTCTACTTGAAGTGAAAGCATTTACTGCTTTTTCAGGGGATAAGTATTCCTTCAATGTTTCACTGATCAAGCTATCTACTGCTTTATTATTCATATTATCATAATCTTCATTCATTTCAGTCAGTATATCAAACTGATTACTAGTATGTAATCGTACTTCATCATTACTTTCCACACTTGAAGGCTTGCTCTTTCCTTTAACTTCTTTCTCTCTTTCTATTTCTCCATCTTCTAGTATTTCGTCAATGATCTCTTCAATTTTCTCATCAAGTTTCTCATCAGGTTTTGTGCGTACCATCTTCATTAGGGTTAGCTCTCTTTCTTTTAGGCCTATTTATCATTTGCCACTTTTGTTTAGGCTTAACATATGGCCTCTTAATTTCATTTCTTTCTCTCTGATTATCTTGCTTAACCTCTTTTCCTTTGCTTCCTTTTATCTCTTTTTCCTTAGTCTAACAAACCATTTTATCACAACTCTTTATATCATGCCCAAACACTTTACATTTAGCGCAAATATCTGGTTTCCATAAGTATCTCACTTCTATCATTTGACTTCCCCCATCAATTAACTGAACTGGAAATGAATCAATGAGTTCTTTGTCTGGTTTAACCTCAATCATAAACTTAGTCAAATCAAGTCTCTCTATTTTTTCAGTCGACTCATCCATGCAAAGTAACTTTCCCAATCTGCAAGCTAACCAATTAACACCAATGGGCGACCATGAAAAGATAGGGATATTATAAAACTTAACCCATACCGGAATTAATGAGATACTACCATAAACATTTCCAATGGTGGGATCCCAAAATTTGATGATGAACAACTTGTTTCTCATTATTATAGGATCACTTTGAAGTATTTTATTTCCGTCCTCCTCACAAGAGAAGAGAAGAGAAAAAGAAAAAAATCCATCAAATTTAACTTTGATAGACCCCTTAAGTTTACAAACTTTCTTTAAAGTATATATGATCGTAGAGTATGACAATGGTTTACCAAGGAAGAATCCAACTAGGTAGTCATTCCATACCTTCGTACCAGCATCGACAAGTGTAGTTGGAGGAACAAGGCTATCACTCGAGAAGGAGGGGCTCATGTCAACATGGATGTACTTCACCATATTTCTCAGCTTGTTGCAAAATAAGGAAGTCCACTTCCATTGACCGGCAAAAATGACATTGGAGGTAGATGGAGCAGAGGAAGGAGAAGGACCTAAGGAGGAGAGAGGAGAAGCAGAGGGAGGAATAGCGGAGAAGGGATAGTTGATGGATCAGGGGGAGGCGGTGGGTCAGGTAAGGGAGGAGACTGTGAGTTGATATGATGATGGAAGGAAGCAAGGAGAGAAGAAAGGTACGAAAGGGAAGGGGTGGGAAGTACGGGTGCTGCCATGAAAAAGTTGAAAACAAAAAAAGATCTTTGAGAATGTGTTATATTTTAAATAAATATATATATATATATATATAATATTTTCAAAAATATTGTCATACATATATGATTTAACAAACAAATAAATATATATATATATACACACATGTATATATACATATATATGTATATATAATATATTTAAATTTATATATTAAAAAATGAATTTCATTTTGAAATCAGTTTTAAAATATTAATAAATTTTGAATTTTTTAAATTTTATTTTTCGACCGAGAGTATAAATATAAATATACATAAAAAAAATTTAATTTGAATCAAAAAATATATATATATATTCACATCTTATGTTGATAACACACATATATGGGGATTCGTGATAATACATTCGATCTAACTACATATGAATCATACAGTGAGCAAATATATATCTATACGCACACACACATATATATTATATATATATATATAAAAACTATAAACAAGAATACTACCTTACCATAGCCTACAGAATAAATCTTGAATGTTGATTCAATTGTCTCCGTTTGAATCTGAATTCAAATTCTTTCACAGAGAGCTACCAGACTGAAAGCACTACACACCATTTTTGAAATTTTGATTCGATTCTTTGTTTTAATGCCTTAATTAATGGAGGTAGGTATGTTGCCATTTTGGTCAGAAATGGGGAAGAGAGGAGGCTCAAAAAAAGAGTGGCAAAAGCGGTAAGGGTGTCTAAATTGTGCAGAGAGAGAGAAGCAAAAAGTGGATCCAAATCCACAAATATCTCTACCAATTCAAACTCCTTTTGAATCAAATCAGACTCCTTCCTCCAATCCCTATGGCCAACCATATCACTGCTCTCTTAGGCCTTTATACCAGTCCAAACATGATCAGATTAATATGCATTTAAATCCAATTTAAACGGACATTGATATCGTATATCAAAATTTTTATACACGCACTATTTTCAATACCGATCAACACAAATCAAATGAAATTTTATAATTAATATTTCATAAATATTTATTAATTTATAACGATTATAATTGAATTAAATTAGGTGTAGTTGGAGTATTCAACATTTCGGTTGTGTGACCCTTAGTAGTTAATTCCATCAGCGATTTATATCGAACAATTCGAATATTAATGTCCGTACACCACCTTAGCTAGTGGTGTGACATTAGAACCAAATTTATCACTTACACGACTTAAAAAAAATCTTGTCTTATTTATTTAAGCCTTACTAGGTAATGACAATTATTTACACCAATTCTCTTCATCGAAACTATATCACATTAGGACTTATGGAATTTGGTAATGGTCTAAATTCCAATATCATCCACATTCAACTTGTATAGTCTAATCACAAAGTCCTCGGTTCAATAATAACTATTATTATTAACCGAACTGTTCTGGCCAGAGTCATTGACTTTAAGCTGAATTCAATGGACCATGGTACTATCTTCATATAACCGAGGAGATGAATTCTCTATTGAATAGTGTTTCATTTCCAATGCTTCTATTTAATCCAACTATATTCATTGATGGACGTCGTACCATGATTTAACTAGTAATCAAAGTAGAGTTTCTATATTTAAGCTCAACGGTACTCTTAAGTCAAGAGAATTGTGTGATATTTCCATATTGATATTTTTTGTTTGACCTTGGTTATGTTAACCAATAGAAAACAATCGAATGAGTCATTCCATATTTATTTAATAACTATCTGTATGTCACTCCTTAATGCTCCAAGAAGCCATGAGTAATACACTTCCCAACATTTGTAGAGCGTTTTGTAATTTAGTCTCAACGGATGTATCGATATCCAATCTCGATACATCTTGACTAGTAATATTTAAAATGATGCATTTATTATATTGTGATAAATTGTTCATGATTACAAACATACTGTAATACTATGTCAAAATAGACCATTTATGGATTTTCTATTAAATATACTTTTAATTAAATAAATAATCAATATAGCACATTATATCAAGTATATAATAGAATTAGAAACACCTTTTATTTCAAACGAGATTTTATTATAGAGTTGATAATTTACTGTAAATTACATAATTTCCCCAAGGCATACCCCTAACTCTATTAGTTTAAAGGATTGGCAAGTATTCAGTGGGATACAATGAGGGTGGATATTCTTAAGCAGTAGGTTTCTTGGGAAAGGTTTAGAAAGATGTTCGAGGAACAATTTATTCTTGGATCGGGATCGCCAGCGTTGTTCTGGGAGGTTTTTGAATTGCAACATGGGAATACTGTACCCAAGTATGTTTAGAAGTTTAACGCATTGTCCAAGTATGAGGCTAATCTAATTAGAAAACTGAGGAAGAGGTTGAGAAGTTTATTTTGGGATTGAGGTCAGGGCCGAGTGATAGTACAATGCATATCTAGCACTTCCAATGAAGTGGTAGACATGGTGACAAGGTATGAGCTTATGTACAATGATATTTAGTGTAGGATAGAAGGCCTAGGCTAATAAGAAAAAAGGTTTACCCCTTACCAGAATGTTGAGAAGGGCCAATACAGAAATGGAGGCTCAGGGAGGAAGAGAGCGGATGGTTACTATTGAGTTGACCTACTATAATTTTAGGCAGAAGAGGCACTATGCAATAGAGTGTTCCAAGGTATTGGTGTGGCTAAAGCTATATGCTTTAACGGAAAAAAACCTGGGCACAAGAAGAAAGATTGTCCTCAGTTAAGGTAGGCAAGGGTCTTTTCTTTGGAAGAACCCTCAGCTAAACCAACGACTAAAGAGAAATGAAAGGTGTTATGCTAGGAGTTATGATTTCAATCTCTGGTACTTCAGTTAGGGTTCTATTCGATACCGGTTTCCTTTATTTCTAAAGTTTGGTGGATGCATTAGCATTGGACACTATCTGCATGATTGCTTCTTTACTTGTGGTTAATTCGATCAATGGTTACACCACTTTAAGGTTAAGGTGCACTAACCTTGAGTTTTCTTTATGTGGAAGTTTATTTGTTTGCGATCCATTCTGTTTCACTCCGTAGGGTATGGGGTAATTTTGGGTATGGAATTGTTAGTGCATAATGATGTTGGGATCTATTGTGCTTATAGAGTTATCGCTTTATGAAATCTAGGGGATGTAGAAAGGATAATGGTAGCATTAAACATAATGAAGGAGAAGTCTCAGAATTGTTGTTATGTGCAATAGAAGATTAGGAGCACGTGATCAATGGAGTGTTTGTGGTTCGAAAATTCATTGATATTTTTGAGTCTATAGCAGGAATACTGCCGAGAAGAGCGTTTGAATTCCATATAGACTTGATACCAGAGGCTCATCTTATTAGTTAATAACCTAGCAGAATGCTGCCCAAAGACATGGAAAAAGCGAAGACGCAACTGGTGAACTTAATCATAAAAGATTCATTTTATTGATTAGTTCGCATAAGGTGTATCCACATTATTTGTAAAGAAGTCGTATGGATCATTACAGATGTATATTGATTATTGGAAGTGGAAAGAGTTACCAGTGAAGAATCGTTATCCATTGCCTAGGACATACGACATATTTGGCTAGTTGAGTGGAGCTAGAATATTCTCATGGTCAGATTTGGCAATGGGGAACCATCAACCGAGGTTAGCTGAGGATAGTGTCCCGTTGACTGTTTTTAAAAAAAAATGGTTGTATGAGTTGTTAATCATGCCTTTTGGATGGAATAATACACCTAATTTCATTTAGACCTAATAAAACAAAATTTTCATGATCATCTAAATAATATGTGTTGGCCTTTATTGATTATACTTTAGTGTATTCTAAGAATGAGAAAGAAGACGAGGTCTATCCTAGATTGGCGTTGGAGACATTGGGACAACACCAATCGAAGGCGAGTCTTCTAAGTGTCATTTTTGGAAACAAGAAGTTAAGTTTCTTGGTCACATTCTATTGGAGAATGAATTAGCCATGGAACCATCGAAGATGGAAACCATTAATGATTGGAATAGACTAAAGGATGTTACCAAGATAAGAAGTTTCTTAGGATTGGCTTGTTATTACCTAGGATTCATTAAGGATTTCTCACGTACAATAGAACCCTTGACTAAGTTGATCAGAAGAATGAGAAGCTCATGTGGGATGATAATTGTGAAGGGTCATTTTAGAAGTTTGAAGAAGTTAAGGACAAATTCTCCTGTTTAAATTGTACCAAATGGGAATCAGGAATAGGTAGTGTATACCAATGGTTGTGGTAGATTGGGAGCAATACTGATGTATAAAGGAGAGTGATAGCTTACACATCAAAGCAATCGAGATCACATGAAATTAGATATCCGACTCATGACATGGAATTGGTGGTGGTAGTTTTTGTGCAGAAGATTCGAAGACATTACCTTTTGGAAGAACAGTTTGAGTTGTATGCGGGCCCTGCTCTTAAATACTTATTCTCTTTGAAGGATTTGAATATAAGACAATTGAGGTGGTTAGAATTCTTGGCAGTATATGACTTCGATATAGAGTACATACCAGGAAAGAGGAACAAGGTTGCAGATGCTTTAATTTGCAGATGCTTTAGAAAGTAATAGAATGGAGTGTTAGGCATGATAGAAGAATAGAAGATGTTAGAGACATTGGCATATTGCGGTATGCATTATAAAATGAATGCAGGATCAAGTCGAGATCCAGTAATTTTAGCAATTTTGGAACTACATCCAACACTTGTAGATATAATTGCTAATAGAAAACAAATGGACCTACTATTAGTCGAGAGAGTTAGGCGAGAGAGTTAGGTGATAGCAAATAAGTGTGGATGTTTATGATTTGCAAGAATTCGAGGTAGACTCAAAGGGATGGCTTAAGTAGAAAGAAAGATTATGTGTTCCAAATGTAGGAGATCTTCGGAATGAGGTCTTGGAAGAAATTTGTTGGTCTAAGTTTGCAATTTATCCTAGGGGCACAAAGATGTATCTAACGTGAAGTGAGTTTGGGAAGAGATGAAAAGGGATAACAAAGAGTGTGTGAAGAGTGCTTCACATATTAACAAGTAAAAGTTGAACATCATAAGCCAAGCAATTTACTTCAACCTTTGGAAGTATTGACTTGAAAGAGGGCTTCAATACCTATAGAATTTATAGATGGGTCATCAAGGTCTAAACGGGAAATTATAGCATTTGGTTAGTAGTTGATAGTTGACTAAAAGCGCCCATTTTATCCTAGTTAAGTAAACATGGATGACAACTAGCTTAGCAAAGCTATACATGAAGAATGTTGTAAAAATGCATGGGATTCTAAGCAGTATTATTAAGGATAGAGGCTCATTGTTCACCACTGAGTTCTGTAAAAGTTTGCAGAGTGCATTGGGTATAGAGTTAAACTTAAGTATAAGTTATTACCTACAGACTAATGGTCAAAGGGAAAGGATGAACCATGTATTAGAGGATCTGTTGAGGGCATGTGTTTTTAGACTATGGAGAATATTAGGAATATTATTTGCATTTGGTTGAGTTTTCTTACAACAATAGTTACCATTCGAGTATTGGCATGGCACCGTTTGAGTTGCTTTATGGTAGATCATGTAAGTCACCTTTTTTTGGTAAGATAAGGGAGATAGGCTATTGTTAGGACCCGATTTGCTACGAGATGCTACTGAGGAGTAAGAATTGATTCATGCTAGAATGAAAGTGCTATAGTCGAGGCAAAAAGGTTATGCTGAAAAAAGGAGAAAAGAACTAGCGTTCGTAGTAAGCGATTGTGTGTTTGCGAAAGTTTCACTAATGTGAGGTTTTATATGCATTGGAAAACCGACAAATTTGGCACCTAGATATGTAGGTCTGTTTCTAGTGATTGAGAATATTGGTAAACTCACATATCGAATCGAGTTACCAAGTAGTTTGGGGGGTGTGCATAATGTTTTTCACATATCATATTGAGAAAATGTGTACATGGCCCTAATAAGGTAGTGGAACCGAGGGCAGTTGAGGACTTATTTGTAAAACCAGATTTGACTTATGTTAGGTAACCGATAGGGATACTAGGTTAAGACAAGAATTAATGAAGAAAGTTATTAACCTTGTTTGCAACTAATGAAGTGACGATGTAGATGATTGTACCTAGGAGGTGGAGGATAAGAGTACGAATATCTATTCCGAGCTGTTTTGACATGTATGATTGAACATGTATGTTATGTGATATAAACTAGTAGTGATTCTAGTATGATTTTGTTATATGATATTATTATTTGTTAGTAGTGGCACTAATACATTATGAGTTGATTTATGATTTACGTTAGTAAAGAACTGCTATAATTATTGTACTTGCATGTACATTGAGTTCATGACGGTGTTCATTGTCATGCCTTATCTAAATTTCGAGGATGAAATTCTTGCAAGGATGAGAGACTATAATACCCTATATTTTGGAGAGCCGTAATATGGAGAAGATAATTAATAATATATAATGCTAAGAAAAAACTAAGAGAATTTAATTACAAACAATTATCAAAGGATGTTTGAATTAATAAATATGTGATACCTTAAGTAAGGTGTAACATCCTCCACTTGGTGGCCCAAAACTAATGACTACGGATATTGCAGTCATCCATAGTTATTAATTCTCGGTAACCAAATGCGGTAATGTTAGATACATTGATATAAAAGAAACACATGGATATAAAAAAAAATTAAAACCATAAAACAAAATTTTCATTCCATTTCAATCACATTTCAAATTCATTACATAATCCCAAATTCGAGAACCATGTTCAGAGAAAATATAATTATTACAAACTACGCCAAGAGCGACATATGAAGATGCCCACTTGGATGATTAGAGTCTAAACATAGGCAATTAAACAACTTTGCCTTTACATCAAAACACAGCGGAATCAAATAGAAAAGAACTCCTATTAGCTAGTTTTCTCCTGCAAGTCTTCGGAAGCTTATTCATCTAAAGGAGAACCTGTAAAGCTCAACTCTCAAACTACTCAAAATCAATTGAGCACTTGAGAGTTTAAGGGGAAAACATAAACTTCGAGTCAGACAATAAGCCTGGTATGAATAATAACCTACCATCTCGAACCATTTAGATATCTTATGATACCACGCCGCTTAGATGAATGGGTTTTCCCCTCACTGGTATCTTACCCAAAAATTTATAATAACAATATACTATGCTCCTACATCCATAATGGTTAAAAATTTTACAATTTAAAATATCATAATGCTATGCAAACAAGCAAAATATTCTGAATTCGCCATCCCCATTCATTTGACTATCTGTCTAAGTTATAGTTTCTAGGGTCACTATTAACCTAATAGTTTTCATGGGCTGACTAATAACCCATTCAGAGCTTATGGACTATCTATCTGGTCTCATAGTTTTCATGAGGTCACTAAGAACCTATTGGCACCTACCAATAACTTCATTATTTCATGGGTTCTCTCTGAACCAATTGGTATACCCAATAACTTCTCTTATATCATAGTTTTCATGGGTTGGCTATGAGCCTATTGACTTTTGTCAATAACTTTATCTTGATATAGTTTTCATGGGATCACTATGAACCAATTGATATCTCCAATAACTCTCTCCAAACATAGTTTTCATGGGGTTTACTATGAACCTGCTAAACTGACAACTTCTTAATCAGTCTTCGGGCATCCTATGTTATGGTCTACCTGACCACCTGGATGCAACTCTATTCATTCAAGAGTTAACACAATTTATATTCACTATTGGGTTAACCTAGATGGTTATTCTACCCTTCCTCCCAAAGTACGGTTATGGGTCCATTATACAATGAATTTGTTTATAGAAGAAGCATATAGAATAATTGATCATAACATAATAATACCAACATTTAAGGTTTTATATCCTTGAAATTATTTTCATATGAAACATGGTTAATCCATTTAACCCATCACTTTTATCAAGGAAAGCTTCTTCAAAGACTCCAAAATTAAAAACCATTTCAAAGCTCTTTTATATTTCCATGGGTTTTCCTTTTAAAATGAGATTGGGTTCTTTGTTTTGAAAACTAAGGCTTTCCTAATCTTAGACCTTTACTTTCGAAACCATTAGAATATATCTTTCAAAAGCATTCAAATCTTCCTTTCAAAACACTTAAACATATGCCTTTCGAAACACTTTAAAATATCTCTTTCGAAAACATCAAACCTTCCTTTTGAAACCATCAAAACATTCCTTTCGAAAGTATTAAAGCATATCTTTCCAACTTATAGAAGCATAGCTTCGAAACCATTTGAAAGTACCTCTTTCAAAACCATTGGGTTTAATCTTAAATATTACTTTTGGGTCAAAGTGAACATAAGTGAAAGTACCTCTTTCGAAACCATTAACCTTCAAATAAAAGAGATTAGGGAAAACAGATGGCTTCAGAACCACCCTTTCGAAAGCTTTAATCTTTTAAGTAAAACAATTAGAAGGATAGATTCGAAACACCTATCGAAGCCACTGCCCTCGAAACCTTTAGTTTAAGTTGCTACTGGAGCCCTTTCGAAAGCATTGGGAAGCGGCTTGTTATGTTTATAAAACAAAGCTTTTCTTTCGAACTCATTGAAAACTTTCAACATATTCGAAAGGTATGAAGATGTCAGCAAGGTTTCGACTTGGTTCAAAACTACCCTTTTGAAAGCTTCTCTTTAAAACATATTATACGGCAACTCATTCGAAAGCTGCCCTTTAAATGAAAAGGCGGCAACCCCTTCGAAAGCTACATAAAAGTAATTCAACCCTTTTGAAAGCATCCATTAAAAACTAGGCAAGCGACATCTCTTTTGAAAGCAAAACAAAGACTTTCGAAAGCTATTTAAAATGGCCTCGACCCCTTTGAAAGCATGGTTTCGACTATATACCATCCACCTTCTCCAATCCACTACGTACCAAAGATTGATACCATGTGTATTGGTTTCGACTTGGTTAGGGATCGGTATGGGGCCGAAAGGTTGCTACTGGAAGTGGCGAAACAATAAACCTATGCAAAACTGTTTTGTTGCCTTTTTAAGTAAATGATTTTCAACAAACTTGCCTATTTGTAAAATATAATTGGTTGCCATAAACATTACCAAAAATCTTTTCTAAAGGACTGCCAAATTCATCCAGAATTTATTAAAAATAATTAACAAAGAAGCCCTTCCCTTTAGCAAAATAATTAAGACATGTAATTCCTTCAACTTAAATAAATTAATTTCCCTAGTAAATCATTTAGGAAAAATCCCAAAAAATGTTCAAAATTCACTTTTAATATGTTATCTAACATATATAAATTACAGTCGAAATAAATTTTGAAACCCAATTATTTATTTCTTCCTTCAAAAATTCACAATAATTATTCATAGCTTGGATAATTATGAAAATTTAAACCCATCTCCAAAATAATGTTTTACAAAACATATTAAATCCTCATGGCATTCGAAACCCAATATATACGATTTTAACCTTAAAATCGAATAAAACATTTATCAAAGATACTTTTTTGAATCAAACATATCATGTAATACATGCATATCATCAATAAAATCATCATAAAGGTTTTAACTTAAAACATGAAATCAAATGCTTTTTACAAATGAAAATGAGATGGTTATGATTATTATTCACCTTGCTTTGGATAAGTAACTTGAGATTTGATCTTGAATAATCCTCCTTTGCTTGAATCCTAAGCTTTAGTAATTTTTTAATCTCCTTTTCCCCTAGGTTGTGGCCGGCTTTGAGTTCTCATTTCATTATGTTTTTGAGTTATGAACGTATGGAATGAAAATGGGAATAAGGGTTTAGGGGTTAAGGGTTATGGTGGATGGCTATTCCCCATATTACACTTGCCTTATTCTCTTATTAGTTGACATATAAAAACATTTCCATGAACTCATTCTTTTAAATTTTTATTTAGTTAAGCATGACATCTAATTAGTTTTCTAATCTCAATCCCCTTATCACTCTAATTTTATATTATTCTATTTAATTTATCTAATTAAATCACCTGAATAATGTTATTTAAAATTAGGGGTGTTACATATCGATAATTTAATGGAATGAGAGTAAACAAAGAAACTAAATTGGCCATATATATATATAAGGTAGTAAATTTGAATAATAGAATGGAGAATGGTATTAAGGGGATATAAACAAATAATATTAGGTAATAAAGAATTTTGCCAAAGGAACTGGTAAAGGCCCTTAACCATATTTCTCTTTCTTCCTATTCATTTTCATTCACATAAAAATAAAAAAAGATAGAAAACAAAAATTAGCAACCATTTTAAAGGAGAAAAGGAAGAAAATCTAACCCAAAATAAGAGCTTCATCTCTAAAAAGAAAAGGACGATTATAATTAATTTTTAATCAAGCTAGGATGAGTAAAAGTTTCTCTAATACCTTCCAAACCCGTTTGAGTTCGGACTATATGTGTTATGATGCTAAAAATGATGATGAATAAGTATTAAGAATGAAAGAATGAATTTACTCTTATTTGGAAATTAATTAGCGATTCTTTGGTATGTTTTATGGGTAAAATTTCGATCAAACCTATAACAACCCCCACTTGGAGGCCCAAAACTAATGGCTACGGATAGTGCAGTCGTCCATAGTTAATAATTCTCAGTGACCGAATGCGGTAATGTTAGATACATTAATATAACAGAAATACATGGATATGAAAAAAAAATTAAACCGTAAAACCAATTTTTCATTCCATTTCAATCACATTTCAAATTCATTACATAATCCCAAATTCGAGAACAACATTCCGAGAAAATATAATTATTACAAACTACACCAGGAGCGACATATGAAGATGCACCCTTGGATGATCAGTGTCTAAACATAGGCAATTAAACAACTTTGCCTTTACATCAAAACACCGTGGAATAAAATAGAAGAGAACTCCTATTAGCTAGCTTGCCTCATGCACGTCTATGTAAGCTTATTCGTCTAAAGGAGAACTTGTAAACCTCAACTCTCAAACTACTCAAAAACAATTGAGCACCCGAGATTTTAAGAGGAAAACATAAACTTCGAGTCGGACAAAAAGCCTGGTATGAACAATAACCTACCATCTAAAACCATTTAGATATCTAGTCAGACCTCGCCGCTTAGCGGAACGGGATTTCCCCTCACTAGTATCTTACCCAAAAATTTATAATAACCATATACTGTGTGGCTGCATCCATAATGGTTAAAAACATTGCAATTAAAAATATCGTGATGACATGCAAACAAGAAAAATATCCTGGATTTGCCATCCCCATTCATTTAACTACCTTACTCAGTTATAGTTTCTAGGGTCACTATTAACCTAATAGTATTCATGGGCTGACTAATTACCTGTTCAGAGCTTATGGACCATCTGTCCAGTGTCATAGTTTTCATGGAATCACTAAGAAACTATTGGCTCCTACACATAACTTCAGTATTTCATGGGTTCTCTCTGATCCTATTTGTATCTCCAATAACTTCTCTTATATCATAGTTTTTATGGATTGGCTATGAACTTATCGACTTCTGTCAATAACTTTATCCAGATATAGTTTTCATGGGATCACTACGAACCTATTGGTATGTTATCCCGCCTTTTGGCAAGGCCGTGACACCAAGGAATTGACTAGTAACCAATAACGGCCCATCCTAGAGATCAGTTATACATAGGCTCACTATGGATATCGACGAATTTTGTCCGAGTCCGGATTGAGCCAAAATTGATAGGACAGGACAAGCTAAGCCATGAGAGTCAACATTTCAAATCTCAAGTCAATCCGAGTTCGTATGCTCAAGTTATGAACGATACAAAATTGGACGAAAACCAATCACCGGTCGACTCGCTCCCTTCGACTCGCTTCACATCCCTCAGATGCCTACTTCGACTCGCTTCACATCCCTCAGATGCCTACTTCGACTCGCTTTGCATCCTTCAGAAGTGACTCCTTCGACTCGCTTCGCAACCACCAGAAATGACTCCTTCGACTCGCTCCACTTCGTGTCCATCATGGAGCCTTTGTTCGAATCCCTCAGGACGCTCCACTTCGACTCGCTCGACCAGTGCACGCTTCGACTCGCTCAATCTGGGCACACATCGACTTGCTCAATCGATGTACATTTGGACTCGCTCAATCTGGGCACACATCGACTCGCTCAATCGATGTACATTTCGACTCGCTCGAGGCAGTATCAAAGGCAGAGTGACCCAAAGACTCAAGCGCCACGTCACCGAGTCGAACGGAAGCGATTCGAAATGAGAGCGAGTCGAACCAAACAGCCACTGAGAATCCCATTTCGTATCGATCATATCTCCTAATCTACAAGTCCAAATGCTATGAAATTTTCACAGAAGACTACATGCATGCTAAAGAATGTCCATGCCAAATTTCGACTCCATTGAATAAAATCTTGATCGATAAGAAATCTGTTCGTATCGATCACGGATCGAACCGAAACTTCACAGGCTTGGGCACGCGGGCCTGGTCACGTGCCAGAGAGGGTCTCCCGAGACCTGAGTGAAATATCAGCCTCCTACACCTATAAATAGACCCCCAAAGCCAACAGAAAAGGGGTTCTTCTTCCTCTTTGAGATCTCCAACACCCGGACTCCGCCAGATCCAGATCTGAACTCAATTACTGCTGCTACCAACGAATTTCACTGCTGCAAATCATAATTGTCTGCTATAAATCATTTAATTCACTTGTAAGCACAAAAGAAAGATCAATAAAGCAAACTACTTCATAGTGGACGTAGGCGATACGCCGAACCACTCTAAATTCTTGTGTCTCCTTGCATTTTAATTATTCTCATTTCTGAAATTTGGAGTTTTTGTTAGATAATGCTCCTTTCCATTTAATTTCTTCACTTTATCTCTTCAAAGACTTCCGAATAGTGTTGTGCCTAATTTTGGTACAAACATGGTATCTCCAATGACTCTCTCAAATCATAGTTTTCAAGGGTTTAATATGAACCTATTTAGGAGTTAACTCAATTTATATTCACTACTGGGTCAACCTAGATGGTTATTCAACCCTTACTCCCCAAAATACGGTTATGGGTCCATTATACAGTGAATTTGTTTATAGAAGAAGCATATAGAATAACTGATCAAAACATAATAATACCAACATTTAAGGGTTTATATCCTTGAAATCATTTTCACATGAAACATGGTTAATCCCTTTAACCCATTACTTTTATCAAGGAAAGCTTCTTCAAAGAATCCAAAATTAAAAACCATTTCATAGCTCTTTTATATTGCCATGGGTTTTCCTTTAAAAATGAGATCGGGTTCTTTGTTTCGAAAACTAAGGCTTTCGAAACCTTAGACCTTTACTTTCGAAACCATTAGAATATATCTTTCGAAAGCATTCAAATCTTCTTTTCAAAACACTTAAACATATGTCTTTCGAAACACTTTAAAATATCTCTTTCGAAAGCATCAAACCTTCCTTTCAAAACCATCAAGACATTCCTTCCGAAAGTATTAAAGCATATCTTTCCAACTTATAGAAGCATAGCTTCGAAACCATTAGAAAGTACCTCTTTCGAAACCATTAGGTTTAATCTTAAATATAACTTTTGGGTCAAAGTGAATATAAGCAAAAGTACCCCTTTCGAAACCATTAACCTTAAAGTAAAAGAGTTTGGAGAAAACAGATGGCTTCAGAACCATCCTTTCGAAAGCTTTATTCTTTTAAGTAAAACAATTGGAAGGATAGCTTCGAAATACCTTCCGAAGCCATTGCGTTCGAAAACTTTAGTTTAAGTGGCTACTAGAGCCCTTTTGAAAGCATTGGCAATTGGCTTGTTATGTTTATAAAGCAAAGCTTGTCTTTCGAACTCATTGAAAACATTCAACCTATTCGAAAGGTATGAAGACGACGACAAGGTTTTGACATGGTGCAAAACAATTAAGACATTTAAGTCTTTCAACATTTAAGTCTTCCAACTTAATTAGATTAATTTCCATAGTAAATCACTTAGGAAAAATCCCCAAAAATCATCAAAATTCAATTTTAATATGTTATCTAACATATATAAATTTCAGACTCAAAATCTTTTATATAAAGGCCAAAATAAATTTTTAAACCCAATCATATTTTTTTCCTTCAAAAATTCATAATATATTATTCATTGCTTGGATAATTATAAAAATTTAAACCCATCTCCATAATATTGTTGTACATAACATATTAAATCCTCATGGCATTGAAAACCCAATATATACGATTTTAGCCTTAAAATAGAATAAAATATTTATCAAACATACTTGTTTGAATCAAATATATCATGTAATCCAAGCATATCATCATTAAAATCATCATAAAGGTTTTAAACTTAAAACTCGAAATCAAATGCTCTTTAAAAATGAAAATGATATGGTTATGATTATTATTCACCTTGCTTTGGATAAGTAACCTGAGATTTGATCTTGGCTAATCCTCCTTTGCTTGAATCCTAAGCTTTAGTAAATTTTTAATCTCCTTTTCCCCTGGGTTGTGGTCGGCTTTGAGCTCCCCTTTTCTTATGTTTTTGAATTATGAACGTATGGAATGAAAATAGGAATATGGGTTTAAGGGTTAAGGGTTATGGTGGATGGTTATTTTCCATAATACCTTTGACTTATTCTCTTATTAGTTAACTTATAAAACCATTTTCATAAACTCATTCTTTTAAATTTTTATTTAATTAAGCGCGGCCTATGTTTTGTTTTCAAATCCCAATCCTTTTATCACTCTAATCTTTACATTATTCTATTTAATTTATCTAATTTAATCTCCTAAATAATGTTATTTAAATTTAGGGGTTTTACAGGCTACCCTCCTTAAAAATTTCATCCTCAAAATTCAGTAAGGACTAAATACTAAATATAGCAATCTTCTGTAACAACTCCTAAGTATTATACTTGCCTACCGACTAGAAACAGTCTATATAAAGCAAATATAGAACATACCCTCATAGCAGATCAGGATAAGTATCTCTAATTCTGTCTTCTGTCTCCCAAGTACAGTCCTTCTCGTTGTCGTTCCACTGAACTTTCACCAATTTGACTATATTGTTTCTAAACCTCTTCGCATCTCTTGCTACAACCTGAACTAGTTGTCTAACAAAAGTCAAATTCAGTTATACTTTCAAGTCTTCCAACTCTGTCTGAGGAATAGTAGTCTCTAGATCATGCGCATACTTTCGAAGATGAGATACATGAAACACATTATGAATGCCTGTCATACTGCTCGGCAACTCTACCCTGTGTGCGAGCTTTCTGATCCTCTTTATAATTCAGAACGAACCAATATATCTTGGTGTTAGTTTCCCTGACTTTCTGAATCGTACCACACCCTTCATCGGTGATACTTAAATGAAAAATCTATCTCCAACTAAGAATTCTAGGTCTTTAGGCCTCTTATATGCGTAACTCTTCTGTCTAGACTGAGCTCCTTCATCCTTTCTCGGATCAACTCAGTCTTCTTTGTTGCCTCTCTAACCAAATCTGGACCCAAGACTAATCTGTCTCCAGTCTCCAACCAACATGCTGGTGATTTGCATGGCCTTCCATACAAAGCTTCAAAAGGCGCCATTCCTATACTAGTCTGATAACTGTTATTACGACTAAGTGTAGGTGATCTGCCCAAGGTCCACCGAAGTCCAACACAAAAGCTCTTAATAATTCCTTGAGTAACTTATTGACTCTCTCTGCCTGCCCGTTCGTCTTAGGGTGATAAGAAATACTCATCTTGAACTTGGTACCCAACACCTCCTGTAGGCTCTTCCAGAATTCACTAGTAAACAAAGCATCTTTATCACTAACTATACTACTAGGAATTTCATGCAGTCTAACTATGTTCTTTATGAACAACTTAGCTAAAACATGTGTCATCCTGGTTGACTTAATTGAAATGAAATAGGCACTCTTAGTCAACCTGTCCACTAGTACCTATATACTTTCATTTCCTCTATTCGACCTTGGCAACCCATCTATAAAATCCATGGATATTGAATCTCATTTCCAAACTGGTATTTCCAAAGGTTGAAGCAATCCTCTCGGCTTCTGATGTTCGGCCTTCACTTGTTGACAGTTTGCACACTGCCTAACCCACAAGCCAACATCCTTCTTCATACCTTCCTAGTAGAAGCACCTCTTCATATCTTGATACATCTTTGTTCCTCCAGGATGAATCGTAAATTTGGATCGATGACATTCTCTCAAAACTTCTTTCCTTAAGTCCTTAACATTCGAAACACACAACCATCCCTTCTTTCTCAATCATCCCCTTAGGTCAGGGCTAAAATACTTTAGATCACGATCTCTGACCCAACCTCAAGCCTTCTAATATTCCCGGCTAATAATGGATCCTCTTTCTGCTTAGAAGCAATCCTTTTGATCAATACTGATCTAACTTCTAAACAAGACAACATGGTCGTGCTATGACGAGAACTAGCAGTCGATCTTAACTGCACACTACAAGTATTCAAAGCTTCTAAATCTTTCCATTCTGCCAACATGGCTAACACCACATTCTGGTGTTTTCTGCTAAGAGCATCCGCTACTTTATTTCCTTTCCCAGGTGTATACTCTATACTAAAATCATAAGCTGCTAAAATCTCCAGCCACCTCTGTTGTCTCATATTCAACTCATTCTAAGAGAATAAATATCTTAAGGACTTATGATCTATGTATAGCTCAAATCTCTCCCCTAAGGAATAATGTCTCCATATTTTCAATGCGAAGATTACTGCAGCCAACTCCAAATCATGAGTAGGATATCTCACCTCATGCGGTCTAAGCTGTCGTGAAGCGTAGGCAATGACTTTACTCTTCTGCATCAACATAGCTCCTAATCTGGTTCTGCATGCATCAATATACACCACCAACCCTCGATTTTTGTCTTGAACCAGTAACACAGGGGCGTTGGTCAACAAATGCTTTATCTTAAGTAATGCTTCCTCACATTTGTTAGACCAAGTAAACTTCACGCCCTTCCTGGTTAATTAGTCAAAGGCGCTGCTATTTGCGAGAAATACTTAATGAATCTCTGGCAATAACCAAAAAGTTTAGGAAAACTTCTAATCTCAGTCACCGTCTTTTGTCTCTTCTAGTTATTAACAGCTTCGATCTTATCTAGATCGACTGACAAACACTTCTCTGAAACCACAAGACCAAGAAACTTAACCTCTTTCTTCCAGAAATGACACTTGGAAAACTTCGCTTTCAGTCAATGCTGGCCCAGCATCTCAAGCACTAATCTAAGATGATCATCATGCTCTCTTTCATCCCTAGAGTGTACTAATACGTCATCTATAAATACCAATACGAATCTATCCAAGTACTCTCTGAAACTCGGTTCATTAAATTTACGAAGAAAGCTGGCGCATTCGTTAACCCGAATGGCATTACTAACCATTCGTATGAACCATACCTAGTCCGAAACACTGTCCACAGAATACTATCCTCTACCACTCTTAGCTGATGGAAAGCTGTCGCCAAATCCAATTGGAAAATACTTTGGCTCCATACAACTGATCAAATAAATCATAGATTCTCGGAAAAGGATACTTATTCTTGATCATCTTCTCGTTTAACTTACGATAGTCTATGCAAAGCCTCAACGACCATCTTGTTTCTTTACGAACACCACAGCCGCACCCTAAGGCGAACTGCTTGGTCTAATAAAATTTCTCCCTTCTAGATCCATTAGTTGCATCTTCAATTCCTTCATCTCGGTCGATGTCATCCTGCTAGGTGGTCTACTTACAAGTTCTGCTCCTGGCACAAGATCTATCCGAAACTCAACAACTTATTTCGGTGGTAGTCTTGTAACCAGCTCAAAAACATCTGCAAATTCTCTTGTTACTCAAACCTGACTTAATTCTTCTTCTACTTTCATAGCACTCAACAGAGTACAAGCACTCCGGTCAGAATCCTCCATTGAGAGTATATTTCAGTTATGACTATCAGGGTGTCTTAGTGATATTTCCCCATCCTGGCAAAATATCCTAGCCTCATATATACCCAACCAATCCATACCTAAAATGATTTCGAAATCTACGAAATCGAAAACATATAGACTGCATGCAAACTTATGACCTAACAAATCAAGCTTTAACTGTTCACATCTCATTCTCAGAGTTGCATACCCTCTTATCAGATTCACAACCCTTAAGGAAGTAACAAGGTATGTGGGTTCTAAACATAACCTATCAACCAAACACCGAGATATAAATAAATGCGATGCACCGGTATCAAATAGTACCCTAACTGGTGTACTTTGAATCAAAAGCGTACCTTCCATCATAATCTTTCCTTTCTCAGTAGTAGTTGGCCTAGCAGACGATGTTCCAACAGCAAAGACTTTTCCCCTGTCCGCCCTGGCTGGTTCTGGACACTGATTCTTATAATGCCCAACCTGGTCGCTGTTAAAGCACTTCACATCCTTCTTGTCTGCGGCCTTCTTCCCCTTGCCAGTTCGGCATTCATGAGCATAATGACCTTTCTTATCGCACTTGAAGCTAACCCGATTAGCCTTTGCCTTCTTGGTAGCTTCTCCCTTCTGGGTTCCTTTCTTCTTTAAGAACTTTCTCTTCTTGCCAAGAGAATTCTGGGTTTCAACATGTTTCTCCTTCTTGTAAGTATCAAGCATCTCCTCATGTCGGATTGCCATTTCCACAACAACATTACAAGGATCACGAAGATGTGGCAGGGTTGCCCTAGCAATCTCGTGTCTCAATCCTTGAATAAACTTCTCATTCCTCTTGATGACGGTGTCAATGGTAGCATGTCCATATCTAGATAACTCATCAAACTTCGTAGCATACTCAATCACCGACATCTCACCTTGCACTAAATCCATGAACTTCCTCAACAAGGCTGACTTGGAAACTTCAGAAAAAACCACTCTTCGAATCTCCTTCGAAATTCTGCCAAAGTCAACTCTTCCTCGGGAACTCCAGCTGTTACACTATTCCACCAATGAAGCGCTACTCCCTGCAACTGTCTAGAGGCTAGTCTCCTCTTCTGCTCATCATTCAATCCCAAGTCAGTGAAGATTCTCTCACAATGCAAAAGCTAATTCTCAACTTCTATAACATCCTCCATTCCCAAAAACAGCTTCCCACCAAGACTAATATAATCCCTGCTCAACTTGGCATAGTTGTTGCCAATTGAGGCCACGGGATTAATTCCTCCAACATTCCCAACATTACCACCAGCTACTCCTACAGCAGCTCTTGCTTGCACCAAATTGACGAAGAACTGATACGCATCCTCATATCAACTGGCAGATTTCCAGCACCTACGCTGGCATCCGCATTTTGATTAGCATTTCCTTGTCAACCTTGGTTTCTCCTGTTGGGTCGAGCATTTCCATTTGTTGTGGTGCTTCCTCCACCGAGATTTCCTCTTTCGTTTCCTACCTCCATATCTTCCTTTCTCATAAATCAACATACAAGCCTTAGTATGATACAGAAGAACGATCTAAGAGAGAGGGGAATACGTACCTATATATATATATATGTAATACAAGTACGTTACTATAGCGTTAACCCAAACTCCGATCTTATTTTCTGATTCATTGGATTAGGTTTTTAAAAATCATTTTAAGCTTAATTTATTTTAAGTTTTTATAAACCTATGCTTTGATACAAACCTGAAATATCCCCCACTTGGAGGCCCAACACTAACGGCTACGGATGCTGCAGTCATCTACAGTTATTAATTCTCGGTGACCAAATATGGTAATGTTAGATACATTGATATAACAGAAACTCATGGATATGAAAAAAAAAATTTAAAACAAAACAAAATTTTCATTCCATTTTAATCACATTTCAAATTCATTACATAATCCCAAATTCGAGAACCACGTTCATAGAAAATATGATTATTACAGACTACGCCAAGAGCGACATATGAAGATGCCCTTTTGGATGATCAGAGTCTAAACATAGGCAATTAAACAACTTTCCCTTTACATCAAAACATAGCGAAATCAAATAGAAAAGAACTCCTATTAGCTAGCTTGCCTCCTGAACATCTTTGGATGCTTATTCGTCGAAAGAAGAACCTATAAACCGCAACTCTCAAACTGCTGAAAATCAATTGAGCACCCGAGAGTTTAAGGGGAAAAAATAAACTTCGAGTCCGACAAAAAGCCTGGTATGAATAATAACCTACCATCTCGAACCATTTAGATATCTAGTCAGACCACGCCGCTTAGCGGAACAGGTTTTCCCCTCACTAGTATCTTACCCAAAATTTATAATAACCATATACTGTGCTCCGACATCCATAATGGTTAAAAACATTGCAATTTAAAATATCATGATGTATATGAAAATAAGCAAAATATCTTGGATTCCTCATCCCCATTCATTTGACTATCTATCTCAGTTATAGTTTCTAGGGTCACTATTAAACTAATAGTTTTCATGGGCTGACTAATAACCTATTCAGAGCTTATGGACTATTTGTTCGGTCTCATAGCTTTCATGGGATCACTAAGAACCTATTGGCTCCTGCTAATAAATTCATTATTTCATGGATTCTCTCTGAACCTATTGGTATCTCTAATAACTTCTCTTATATCATAGTTTTCATGGGTTTGCTATGAACCTATTGACTTCTGTCAATAACTTTATCCGGATATAGTGTTCATAGGATCACTACGAACCTATTGGTATCTCCAATAATTCTCTCCAAACATAGTTTTCATGGGTGTACTATGAATCTGTCTAAATTGCCAAGTTCTTGATCAGTCTTAGGGCATCCTACGTTCTAGTCTACCTGACCTTTTGGATGCAACTCTATTCATTCAGGATTTAACTCAATTTATATTCACTACTAGGTCAACCTAGCTAGTTATTCTGCCCTTACTCCCAAAAATACGGTTATGGGTCCATTATACAGTGAATATGTTTATAGAAGAAGCATATAGAATAATTGATCATAACATAATAATACCAACATTTAAGGTTTTATATCCTTGAAATCGTTTTCACATTAAACGTGGTTAATCCCATTAACCCATTACTTTTATCAAGGAAAGCTTCTTCAAAGACTCCAAAATTTTAAACCATTTCAAAGCTCTTTTATATTGCCATGGGTTTGCCTTTAAAAATGAGATTGGGTTCTTTGTTTTGAAAACAAGGCTTTCGAAAGCTTAGACCTTTACTTTCGAAACCATTAGAATATATCTTTCGAAAGCTTTCAAATCTTCTTTTCATAACACTTAAACATGTGCCTTTCAAAACACTTTAAAATATCTCTTTCGAAAGCATCAAACTTTCCTTTCAAAACCATCAAAACATTCCTTTCGAAAGTATTAAAGCATACCTTTCCAACTTATAGAAGCAATCGAAACCATTTGAAAGTACCTCTTTCAAAACCATTGGGTTTAATCTTAAATATAACTTTTGGGACAAAGTGAATATAAGCGAAAATACCCCGTTCGAAACCATTGACCTTCAAGTAAAAGAGTTTGGGGAAAACAGATGGCTTCAGAACCATCCTTTCGAAAGCTTTAATCATTTAAGTAAAACAATGGGAAGGATAGCTTCGAAACACCTTTTGAAGTCATTGCCTTTGATACCTTTAGTTTAAGTGGCTACTGAAACCCTTTCGAAAGCATTGGGAAGCGGCTTGTTATGTTTATAAAACAAAGCTTGTCTTTCGAACTCATTGAAAACTTTCAACCTATTCGACAGGTATGAAGACGGTAGTAAGGTTTCTACTTAGTTCAAAACTACTCTTTCGAAAGCTTCTCTTTAAAACATATTATACGACAACTCATTCGAAGCTACCCTTTAAACAAATATCTGATACAACAGTCTTGTATTTAAATAACATATCCGTCATGTACAATCAAATAACTAGTATATGTATCTCAAAATGTTGATGCCTTGCCTCCAAAATGCTCCAGCTACGCACTCTGCAAGCGTATGAAAGTGTGTACGCTTGTGCACACTGATTACGGATCGTGTAATATGGACTAATATATGCGGAATGTTATTTACAATTGCTATACAAGTAAATATTCAATAAACTAACTATATAGCAATTCACAGATATAGAATAGTAAATGCAGTAAACTGTAAAAATCACACCAGGGATTTTTATACTGGTTCGGACCTCCCGTCCTACGTCCAGTCCCAGACTCCTATCTGGATTTTCACAACCAACTACCTCGCTTCACCCGGAGGAACAGGTTTACAACACCCGAACAGCCGAACGGGATTTCGTGCCTCTTACAACACCGAGGACTTCAACAAAAAACAAATACAATTGCCGTTGACAACTTGTGCTCTTGATAACACGGATTTGTCACTTGTAGTACACCCTTCCTATAATCTTATCCTCAAAGTATGTGAATGATGTTTGTGAAGATTGAAGGAAGTATATTACTTAATTGAATCAAAAGATATGAAATAATTTCAATGATTCAATAAGCAATTGAAATGTTTGAGAGTTCAAGACAGAGATCAATAGAATAGAGATTCGAATAATAGAATTGGTTATTCTTATCTGGAATAATGATTTCATGATGTTTATATAAGAAATAAACAGTTGTAACCCTTTGTGAAAAGATACAAACAAAGGTCATGATCATTGGTGAAGAGAAAGAGAAGCAACCGTTGAAGAAAAGGAAGTGTCTGTACGAAAGGTTGCTTTCTGTTTGAAAACGGTCGACAGGTCAAAAATGGCCGGTAGACAGGAATTTGAATATATATACGTTATGTACACTTGTGCACGTTAACTTTGCATTCTGGACAAAAACGGTCGACCGCCTTGTTTTAAACCGGTCGACCGGTTTAGCCCAGACTGCACAGTTAATGTGCACACATACATATATACATTTATATTCAAAGATTGAAGGTATGAGATTATTTGAGGATAGATTTTAACATAAATAACACTACTAACATACCAAATAATCAACCTCTAATGTATGGAGCTCTTTGTGTCTCTTTAAAACAATGAATAACTTCTTTTTGTCGATCACGGCTTATCCCTTTGTCAGAAATCAAAACTCTATAAAAATCTTGACTCAACATTCTCCCCCTTTTTGATTGATGACAACATATATCTGAATCTCCCCCTGAATATGTGATCTCCCCCTGAGATTTTGTCTGTATTCTTTATATAAATATATATATTCCTCATCTTCTGTTGCCATAAAACAAACATTAGCTTGTTCATTCTCCTGATCACTTTCACTTTCAGATGAGGATGAGTCTGAATCATCCCATGTTACTGAGAAGGCTCGTTTCTTTGACTTGTCCTTCTTATGTTTGAATTTATCATTTTCTGACTTCTTCTTCTGTTCTGGACAATCCTTCTGCATGTGCCCCTTTTTGTGACAGTTGAAACATTCTATAGTTGATGAAGATGGTTTGCTTGATCCAGGTTTCCTTTTGTTGTAGCGACTGGCTTTTCGATATTTTAGGAATTTTTTGAATCCTTTTGCAATGAATGCCAAATCTTCATCTTCAGAATCTGATTCATTTTCATCTTTCTCAGCATGAAATGCTACATTTTTCTTCTCTTCTTTCTGTTCTTTTCTAGCCTGCAAATTTGCTTCATAGGACATTAAATTTCCTATCAATTCATCTGGCTTCATGATGGAAAGGTCATTAGCTTCTTCAATTGCTAATACTTTTCCTTCCCATTCACTAGTCAGAGAATGTAGGACTGTTGAAACAACATCAAAATCTGAATATTTTTGCCCTAATCCGATAAGTGCATGATGAATAGTTTGAAATCTTGAATACATATCATTGATTGTCTCATTCGGTTTCATTTTGAAATTTTGAAACTGACTCTTCAGCATGGCTATTTTGGCTTGTTTAACCTTGTTAGTACCTTCATGAGTGGTTTTCAGCGTTTGCCAAATTTGATATGCAGTAGAGCAGATACTAACACGGTTATATTCATTTTGGTCTAATGCACAAAACAACATATTTATTGCCTTTGCATTTACAGCTGCTGCTGTTTTCTCAGTCGTTGTCCATTCTGAATATTCAGTTGTTGGATTTACTATTTCTTTTTGAGTAGCATTCCAAGCATCATAGCTATTTGATTGCATGAAAAATGACATACGTGTAGCCCAATAGCTATAGTTGAGACCATTAAAGAATGGAGGTCTTTGTGTTGATTGACCTTCCGTGTAAGTGCTAGAGCTAGTACTTGCGTTATTTGCCATATTACAAGAATATATCAAATAACGGTTTTACGGTTATATGATGACCTTGCTCTGATACCAAATGAAAGTGTGTACGCTTGTGCACACTGATTACGGATCGTGTAATATGGACTAATATATGCGGAATGTTATTTACAATTGCTATACAAGTAAATATTCAATAAACTAACTATATAGCAATTCACAGATATAGAATAGTAAATGCAGTAAACTGTAAAAATCACACCAGGGATTTTTATACTGGTTCGGACCTCCCGTCCTACGTCCAGTCCCAGACTCCTATCTGGATTTTCACAACCAACTACCTCGCTTCACCCGGAGGAACAGGTTTACAACACCCGAACAGCCGAACGGGATTTCGTGCCTCTTACAACACCGAGGACTTCAACAAAAAACAAATACAATTGCCGTTGACAACTTGTGCTCTTGATAACACGGATTTGTCACTTGTAGTACACCCTTCCTATAATCTTATCCTCAAAGTATGTGAATGATGTTTGTGAAGATTGAAGGAAGTATATTACTTAATTGAATCAAAAGATATGAAATAATTTCAATGATTCAATAAGCAATTGAAATGTTTGAGAGTTCAAGACAGAGATCAATAGAATAGAGATTCGAATAATAGAATTGGTTATTCTTATCTGGAATAATGATTTCATGATGTTTATATAAGAAATAAACAGTTGTAACCCTTTGTGAAAAGATACAAACAAAGGTCATGATCATTGGTGAAGAGAAAGAGAAGCAACCGTTGAAGAAAAGGAAGTGTCTGTACGAAAGGTTGCTTTCTGTTTGAAAACGGTCGACAGGTCAAAAATGGCCGGTAGACAGGAATTTGAATATATATACGTTATGTACACTTGTGCACGTTAACTGTGCATTCTGGACAAAAACGGTCGACCGCCTTGTTTTAAACCGGTCGACCGGTTTAGCCCAGACTGCACAGTTAATGTGCACACATACATATATACATTTATATTCAAAGATTGAAGGTATGAGATTATTTGAGGATAGATTTTAACATAAATAACACTACTAACATACCAAATAATCAACCTCTAATGTATGGAGCTCTTTGTGTCTCTTTAAAACAATGAATAACTTCTTTTTGTCGATCACGGCTTATCCCTTTGTCAGAAATCAAAACTCTATAAAAATCTTGACTCAACAGCGTATCCCCAAATGCACCTAACTCTCGAACTACTCAATTGAATACCCGAGAGTTGTCATGACACAAGCAGACAAAGACAAAAACTTTGGTCAGACTTAAAGTCTGGTGTGAGGGGAACTGTCTCTAAATACTGTATCTTAAAAACTATATATAAAAAGACAGGAATAACAAAATCACAGTCGACCCTCTACACAAACGTGGCTCATGGGAAATCCGGACTGCCTATAAACAAGTACGGTAAATCCATCTCTAAAGCAGGGGATCATACCATAACCTTCTCTTCCCCTGTAACAACAAGTTATCACGATATCTTTTATTACACTACACTAGCCCGAACTACTAATAATATTGTACCAATATACCATGATCCAACTGTTTTCCTAAACAACGATCACTGTTGCTAAGATCGATACGATATGCCTCAACGCGTGCGATCACTACTGCTAAGACCGTATAGGTACGCCACAATGCACATGGTCACTACTGCTAAGACCAAAACGATATACCACAATGCGTATGGTCACTACTGCTAAGACCAAAATGATACGCCATAATGCATATGGTCAATACTACTAAGACCAAATGCTCGTAAGATTACGAATGTAGGACCCAAAAATGTCCAAGTGATCACAACAAGATAAAACTATTCACGGTCTCAAAAGACCATGTCAAGTGTGTCATGAGCATCAACAACACTATAGGTACACCACAACAAGGTCAATACCTGGGTAGGTCACGAATATAAGTTCATGCCTTGGATAGGTCACTAATATAAGCCCATACCCTTAGTGTGTCATAACAAGATAACACCAAACGAATCATATATTCCTCTAAGAACGAAATCCTAGATTATCGTCCGTATATAACGCATGGAATCACCACACACGACTCCAGTCGCCACGGCCTAAACACCAATCTAACAACTCAAGAAAAACCCCATACTAACCCAAATTGCATTCCAAATGGAACACATGACCTCAATGTCATAATACTCTTCTGGAATACCCTCCCGCTCTACCTAAAATCTACATTTTTGGAATACGTACCGCGGTGGATCCCGTGTAGGCCCCAAATCAAAGTACTTCAATACTTGCCAAACTTACCAGATGGTAAGTAACAACCCGCAAATTTTGAAAATATTTTAAATGCAAATTTATTTGAAACTTTGAATTTAACTATTTTAAATTTGATAAACTTGGAAAATTTAAAGGATAATTTTGAGTTTTGATGTGAAATGTTTTTCCAAATTTAATAAAATAAAGATTTTTCTTAAAACGCAAATTTTGGTCAACTTTAGTGAAAGTTTGACTTTCTGTGAAAAAATTTAAATTTTGAATTTTTAACTTTTTTTATGAAGATGAATTTAATTTAACATTTTCCCAGTTTTTCGTTTTGTTAAATTTTGATGTTTACTTCTCAAATTTTGCAACTTTTGGCGTATTACACGAAGTTATTTTCCCTACAACTTCTATTTTATTTTTAGTGTGATTTGTTTGGGCTTAGACCATTCGGGCTAGAAAACCTTTAGTTAGATGAGTAGCCTATATATAATCTCCTACGGTTTTGGCTAGCCTTCACATCCATTCATTTGTGCCTCCATAGAAAAATGTAAGTCTTCTTCTCCTTCATCTTCCTTCTCCAAAACCCTAGACTTCTTCCCCTCTTCCTCTCCAATTTTCCTCCTCCTCCTCTCTACAAATTTCGACCACACCTATCTCCACCTTCAACAATCACCAAACTCCAACAAAAACCCCTTTCTCCTCTTCCTTTTCCCTTCTTCTTTCACAATTTTCGGCTTCTACCTCTTCTCCTCCAACCAAAAACACCATGGCCAAACCTCCACAACCCCTTCCCCTTGCCTTGCCTTGGCCGTGACCATCTCCTCCATCACAAAAATCCCTAGGCCGAGCCTCCATTACCAAACCCTAGCCTAAGGCCGAACACACCAAACCAAAACCCTAGCCTAACCCTAAACCTAGCTATGGCCGAACCCACCTAATCCAAACCTAGCCTAGACCAAACCAAAACCACCTCTAGACTAAGCCTATGCAAACCCTAGACAAGCGCTCTTATGTATTTTGCAAATATATATTTTTCTGTGTAAAATTATTTGTTTACGTATGGAATTTATTTTTTATTTTTTCAAGCGTCGGATTTGGATTCTCCTCACACTCAAACTGGTTCTATCTAAAATCACACTGCAAGTTCCTTCACTATGGGTTGAAATGATACATACCCGAATGATCTTTATAGTAAGGAAAAATTGTTATGGGCTGAAATGATAGGCTTGAGCAATTTTATTTGACTTGGGATTGCGGGTTTGAAATGATATAAAACCCGGAATATTTATAAATTGCGGATTGAAATGATATATGTCTGTATTTACTTGACCCTAGGGTAGAGAATTTTATACAGACTCCGTGGTTGATTTAAAATGATTTTTCTAAAAATTATTAAGTACTTTGGATTTTTACATATGGATCTCAACTAAAATTTATCGTAATAATTTTTGTGAATTTATTTACATGTGTTAAAATTTTATAAGAAATAAATAGTTGGAAATGTAAATTTTGGAATCTAATTTACAGTATGAAGATTAATTGAAATTTTATAATCTGATTTGACTTAAGAATAGTATTTTATTCTAACTATAAATTGTAAGTTTTAATTCATGTAATAGTGATTAAAATAAATGTTTTGTGAAAATAAATGTAAGTTAAAACGTAAATTTGACATGTAAGTTTTAACAAATGAAAATGGTATGATTTGGGAAATAAAAATGATAAATGTCATTTATGGAAAAGAAATAAAAAGTAAGTAAAAGTACTTTTAACTTGGTATAGAGATTTATGCTTTAAAATTTGATGTTTTAGTGACAAAGTTATTAAACCAAAGGTGTGATTTCTTTAAATGACTAAACAGCTTAAATTTGAGTAATATAATAGGAAAAATAGAATGACTTTGATAAAAACTGTAAAAAATATATATACTATTCGATTTTATAGACTATTGTAGTAGGAAGTATTTCAGTAACAATTCAAAACTGCTGCGATTTCTTACGGTAGCAATACAAAACTCCTGCAGTTTCTTACTGTAACAATTCTGCACTACTGCGGATTCTTACGGAACACTTCTGCGCTGCTGCGAATTCTTACCGTAACAGTTCTGCACTGCTGCAAATTCTTACAGTAGCACTTCTATACTGCTGCATTTTCTTAAAAGTGACATTTTCTGAATGCTAAAATTTTCTTAAAGGTTATTTGTATGGTTATAAAAGTTACATTTTTAAAGTGCTATGATCTCTAAACTTTTATGTTTCAAAGGGGTTATAATTAAATGAATTTGAAGTGTTAGGACTTTGAAAAAATGAATATTATTTTAAAGGAACAATGATATGGAATTTATATGGTTTTGAAAGGAATAAGTTTGATATGAAATATAAAACCATCTGAAATTTATATGACCACGAGTTACAATAACGATTGGTTGTTAAAGAGACCGGGATCAGATATGGGCATACTCTCTGTCGATACCGAAAAACACTTTAATAACTGTGTACGTGTTGGACGAAGTCCCAACGGACCAAGACCACCGAATCAAACCCAACTCCACTCCCCTCTCGTCACCGAACCAGCTACCTCCATCCACTGCCGAACCAAGAAGCGGGGGAGATCACCACCGAACCAACTCATGACCGAACCAAAGCCGCTCCACCTACCACCGAACCAAAGTCCCACCGAGCCGAAGTACTACCAGACCGAGGCCTTAACTCCAACCAACCATCGCCGAATCACTCACCACCGGATCAAGTCCTACCGGACCAGGTCCCACCGGACCAAGGCGTTTCGGACCAACTTTGCCAGGCCATATTGCACCAGCCCAGGCCCACCAGCAGCTATATACATCCAAGACCCCTACCCCCAGCCTCACTCTATAAATAGAGGGGCAGGGGTACAACAATGGGGGACGAGTTTGAGAGCTCAAGCATGGATAGAACTTTCAAACAACTTTCATATACTTGTATAAAAAGCTTTGTACTTGTAATCTGAATAAGAAAGGAGAAATAATATATGAAGTGGACGTAGGCACATTTTGGCTGAACCACTATAAATCTGTGTGTCTTTTACAGTTTAGTCCCTGTTTTTTTACATATTTGCATAAATCATCCAAATCACTAAAAACAACATAAAATCAACTAAATCATACGACTTGGAGGTGTTTGTCCATTTTTTGTGCAAACATTTTTGGTGCTTTCACTGAGAAACGCTGAACCTAGGACTTCAGCTTCTCCCACTTAACTTTCTTCCTAACAGCGTCGTTCATTGCTTGGAAAACATGCCTCCGAGGCAGAAAAAAGACGTTAACAAAGGGAAAAACATCGCAATCAGCAGTCTTCCAGATCCAGTGGTCACAGATTAAGTAAATCGTCCCATTCCAACAGCAGTACCTAATGAAGGTCAGACAAATCCGACAACCCCTGCCACAGAACAGCCGGCAGCAATTACTAGGGCAGATCTAGACAGGGTTGTGGCTGAAATAACTAACCGCTTCACATCCCAGCAGGAAGCCTTGGTGGACCAACTTATGTCACGCTTAAGGGATGCTGAAGAGTCCAACCGCAACATCGAATTATGGGTTGAGTCCCATTCTGGAGGATCTCAGAGACAACAAAGGTCTTCCTTCTTCGAAGGAGCTAACGACAGAAGCAGCCATGGTAGGAGTCGAGACCGAGCTCAGCCCGAAGTTAGACCTGAGGAAACGCTTAGAACCGAACCCAACGGGGGAGGTACCGGGCGGAGGTCAACTGTAGCCGAGCCTGTCATACTGCCTAACCACGGAAACACCAGTGAACGGGGCCGAGCTAGAGTCCAGCCCGAAGTTGGACCCGAGGAAGTGCTTAGATCAGAACCCAGCAGGGGAAGATCAAGGCAAGGGCCAATTGTAGCCGACCCTAGCATGCTCCCAGAAGATCAAAGACAGCCACTGGAAAATGTCAGGAATGATAGACGATACCATCCCTACAGGTCATCTGGACGGAATCAATCCCACAGAACAGAGCCGAACTCATTTCTATCTGCTCCAAATTCTGATGAAAGGATGGTACGCTTGTTCAGAGAGTGCATCCAACGGGATCAAAGAGATCGAGGGATAGGCGCTAGGGTAACCAGCCCCTTCGCCCGCAATATCGAAATTGCCATCACCCCCCGAGAATGGAAAATGCCAACAATGGAACCTTACAAAGGAACCTCCGACCCCGTTGTACACTTACAAAGATACACAAAGCATATGCTCATGAGTGGAGCAACAGAGGGAGTACTGTGCAAATGCTTTCCACTATTCTTAGCAGATCTAGCTACCTCCTGGTTCTGTCATCTACCCCAAGGATCCATCAGCTCGTGGGAGATGCTGAAAGAAAATTTTATCGGCCAGTTCCGCATTCATGTGGAACAACCCAAGGACGCTTATTCCTTATCCAGTATCAAACAGAAACCTGGAGAGAAGCTGCAGCAATATCTAACCCGATTCAATGCCGCAGCGGCCACAGTCCAAGATGCCGATGAGAAGCTTATCTTAATGGCCCTCTGTAGTGGTGTGCATCCGGATACTAAATTTGCTAGAAGATTGACAAAAGAAAAACCAGCTACTTTACCCGATTTCTTCCATGAAGCCGGGAAATATATGAGGCTTGAAGACGCTGCCACTGAGGGGCAGTCAGGGCAACAAAGTAAGGCAGCTCACGGCAACACGCCCGCTATAGCAAAGGACGTCCGAAGAAATGATTCCAGAGACAATGCTGGGGGCAAGAAGGGAGAAAAGCACCTATATCGGCAAGGACCGAGATTCGACACTTACACTCCTTTGAATGAAACCATCGAAAACATCTTCCTTACCACCCAAGCCGAAGTTAGATACAAACGCCCACCATACAAGAAAGAATCAGATGACGCTCTTAAATCTGGAAAGTTTTGCCACTTCCACGAATCTCATGGGCATGATACCAATGAATGCCATCATCTCCGGGACTTGATTGAAGAACACATCAGAAGGAAGAGACTGGAACGCTACGTAAAAGGTCAGAACAGGACTCCAGCTCTTGCCAATGAGAACCCAAGGCTACCCTCCCCAGAGATAGGCATAGGAAATCACATCACTAGCGGCTCCAGTCAAGAGAAGATAGTGGTCCATACCATCTCGGGAAGACCACACATTGCCGACAGAAGCTGGGCAGGGATGGAAAGATATGGAAAGTCACTTAGAAACAATGAAGGCTGCGTTAATTCTGCTATAGAAGAATGCCACCTGAAGCGGAAAGAGAGTGATGACATCACATTCGGTAGGCGTGACCTAGAGGGAAGGCAGTACCCTCACATGGATCCCATGGTTATCTCTGCCCGGCTCGGTCCAGCCGAAGTGTTCCGGATTCTGGTAGACACTGGAAGCTAAGTAAATATCCTATTCAAGCACACATTCGACAAAATGAAACTGCAAATAAAGGATGTTTCTCCCTGCAATAAACCACTACACGGTTTCACTGGAGATGCGAAGATGCCCCTCGGGCAACTAGACCTCTTTGTTGAAATAGGAAGTCATCCCCGCTCCATTGTGCGGAAACAGACATTTGTGCTGATAGAAAACCACTCGGCCTACAACGCCTTCTTAGGAAGGCCAGCCTTGTCTGACTTCCAAATTGTCCTGGCCCCATGGTGCCTAAAGATGAAATTTCCAACGGACAATGGAGTAGGGGAAGTAGAGGGAGACCAGGACATTGCTCGAGACTGCTATGTAACTGAACTTCGCAACAACCACAGGAAGGATAAAGGGAAGAGTGTAGAGATTGCCCTCTGCACAAAAAGTTTGGAAGCATAGCAACTAAAGAAAGCCCCTCCTCTTCGATATACCAGCGACCCTTTCAATGAATTAGACCCCAGGGACAAAGAGGAGGAGGGCACCGCCGAGCCTGTAGAGGCTATGGAATTTGTATCTGTAGACCGACATGACTCGAGTAGAATATTGAAAGTCGGGTCCCAAATAAAAGCAGAATTGAAGGAACAACTCATTGATTTTCTCCGCCACAACTTGGATGTATTTGCATGGTCACACGCTGACATGACCGGAATCTCCCCTGACATAGCATGCCAAGTACTAAACATTGATCCTACCAGGGCTCTAGTAAAACAGAAAAAGAGAAGTATGGGGGCAGAACGATCAGTAGCCATCGATGAAGAAGTAAAGAACCTACTTGCCAACGACTTCATACGAGAGGCCATCTACCCAGAGTGGATCGCCAACCCGGTGTTGGTAAAGAAGGCTAATGGGAAGTGGATAACGTGCATTGATTTCTCCAACTTAAATGACGCCTGCCCGAAGGATTGCTTCCCACTTCCCCGAATCGATCAGCTTGTGGACAGCACAGCCGGGCACGAACTCTTATCTTTTATGGACGCATACTCAGGATATAACCAAATTCCTATGCATGTTCACGATCAAGACCACACTAGTTTCATCACTGATCGGGGATTGTACTGCTACAAGGTAATGCCTTTCGGACTTAAAAATGTAGGGGCCACCTATCAACGCCTCGTCAACAAGATGTTTGCAGGGCTAATAGGACAAACTATGGAAGTTTATGTGGATGACATGCTGGTAAAGTCAAGGGGAGCAGACGATCACGTAAGCCACCTGGATGAAATGTTTCAAGTACTTCGCCAATATGGAATGAAGCTGAATCCCCTAAAGTGCTCCTTCGGAGTATCATCAGGAAAGTTTCTAGGATTCATCGTCCATGCCAGAGGGATTGAAGCAAACCCTGAACAAGTCCGAGCTCTGAGAAATATCAGGATACCTTCTACCCGAAAGGAAATGCAGAGCCTAAATGGGAAGGTGGCCGCCCTGAGCAGATTCATCTCCAAAGCAACCGACAAATGCATCCCTTTCTTCGAAGCTCTAAAGAAAGAAAAAGGAAAATTCGAACGGACTGATGAATGCTTAACAGCTTTCCTTAACTTAATCGAACACCTCCAGAGACCACCAGTCCTCTCAACTCCGAACAAAGGCGAAGAACTATACCTATACCTTGTTGTGTCATCTCATGCTCTAAGCGCCGCATTGGTTAGAGAAGACGGACGCACGCAGCGGCCAGTATACTTTGTAAGCAAGAGGTTTACATGGGCGGAACCCAGATATCCTAAACTTGAGAAACTAGCGTACTGTTTGCTAATCACATCACGGAAACTACGTCAATACTTCCAGTCCCATTCCATCAGAGTTCTGACCGATCAACCACTGAGGCAGGTACTCCATCGTCCCGACACTTCTGGGCGACTACTTAAATGGTGCATTGAACTAAGTCGATACGATATCACCTACCATCCTCGCACCGCCATCAAGGGACAAGCCATGGCCGATTTCATTGCCGAATTCACTACCAACGAAGGTAAGGAGCAATCGGAAATAGCAGAAGACATCAAGTGGAATCTCTTTGTGGATGGTGCGTCAAACGAACAAGGCTCGGGGGCAGGTGTGGTAATAGTCACTCCCAGGGGAAATAAGCTACACTATGCTATAAGGTTGGAATTCGCTGCCACCAACAACGATGCAGAGTATGAAGCAGTGATAGCTGGATTAGAACTTGCCTTAGAAATCGGAGCTAATTCTTTGTGTCTTCATAGCGATTCTTAACTTATTGTAAATCAAATACTAGGAGAATTCCAGGCTCGAGAAGAACGACTCGTGGCATATTTAAAGAAGACCAAGTTGCTTCTCAATCGATTGGATCACTATTTAATCAAACACATCCCTCGGGAAGAGAACCAAGAGGCCGACGAACTGGCGAAGCAAGCTAGCATGAGAGACGGCGCTATTTCCGGAGCAGTAGCCATCTCAAAGCAACTGACCCCAAGTTTTGAGCAAGTGAATCTGATAGCTGCAACCGAAGAAGCAACTTGGATGACTCCCATCCGAGACTACTTACAAAGCGGCACACTACCCAACGGGCGTAACGAAGTCAAGAAAATCTTGAGGAAAGCTTCCCGCTACACAATACAAGAAGGCATCCTCTATCGGCTCGGCTTCTCCTACCCCTTATTAAGGTGTGTCGCTGGAAGGGAAGCTAAGGAAATCTTATCCAACATCCATCAAGGAAGCTGCGGAGATCACACTTGAGGGCAGACTTTGGCAAAAAAGATACTCCGATATGGATATTTCTGGCCCACCTTAAGCAAGGACGCCTTAGATTTCGTCAGAAAATGTGACAGATGTCAGAAGTTTGCTAAGATTCCGCGGCTACCAACAACTGAGATTACTCAAATGACCAGCCCCTGGCCCTTTGCAGTATGGGGAATTGACTTGATTGGCGAACTGCCAATGGGCCGAGGTGGGGCCAAATATGCTGTAGTGGCAGTCGACTATTTCACCAAATGGGTGGAAGCAGAACCACTAAATAAAGTATCTTCAACAAAAGTTATTAACTTCTTGATCAAAAATGTTCTATGCAGTACGGAGTCCCATTCAAAATCATATTGGACAATGGACTTCAGTTTGACAGCGAGGAGTTCGCCAACTGGTGCCAAGAGCACGGAATTCACAAAAGCTTCTCATCCATAGCTTATCCCAAGGCAAACGGACAAGTCGAAGCCGTCAACAAAATTCTCAAAACTCTAATAAAAAAGAAACTCGAAAAGTCTAAAGGCGCTTGGGTGGATGAACTTCCTACAGCACTGTGGGCCTATCGCACATCTTTCAGAACATCAACAGGGCATACTCCTTTCTCTTTGGCATACAGATCGTAGGCTATGCTCCCAGTTGAAACTATAGTGCCTTCCCACCGTAGGATCCACTATAACCCAGAAGAAAACGAAGAACTCCTCCACATGTCTTTGGATCTAATTGAAGAGAGAAGAAACGATGCAGCACTCAAAACATCAGCTCACAAGCAAAAAGTGGCAGCGCAATACAACTCCAAAGTCAAGCATCGTAGCTTACAAGAGGGAGATCTTGTCCTCAAGCGAATCTTCCCGTGCCCAAGAGCACTAGATCCAATCTGGGACGGACCATATGTAATTCATAAAGATCTCCACAATGGAGCTTATATTTTGTCAACAGTAGACGGGGAGGTGTTCCAGAGGGCATGGAACATCCAACACCTTCGTCGATACTTTTCTTAACTTGTACTGCCCATATGAAGTGAATTAACAAAGAGAATCAGTGGACGTAGGCATTTTCGTGGTGAACCACTTTAAAAACCTTGCCTCTTTTTTAATTTGTTCCTTTATATCTTGGCCGCTTGTTAACTTTATCCTTTTCCGTTGAACAAAATCCTGTGCATATAGCATTTCCATTCAAGGCGCTCCACAGCGCGACTTCACCTAGACAAAACCTAACAGGTACTATGCGAATCTATGCCCTCGCCAATGAGACACTTTTGCTCCGGCATCCCTCTGCTGCGGGTTAACTCATTGCTCGCGACGGCCCTTAAAACCAACTGTAATGAGCCGATTGTAAGCCACCGAGAAGGCCGACTATAGCCAAGGCAGCTCATTACGGCGTTCGGCTCGCCGGCAGCTGTGAACCTACTTTAAGCCCCAACATAAGGTGTGGCCAACCAGGGGTAGTTCACGGTTGACGATCGGCACCCACGCTAGCCGGCCACAGTAAATCGAATAATACCCACGATTACGGGCCATAATGGCCCGGGTAGTTACTGTGCGCGATCTCGGCTCCGATGTGTCTTAAGTACGGCTGTGGTAAAAAATATTAACTCCCCACAGAGGCGTAAGATGGGTGACAAATGTCTCCAAGACCCACAGCTAGGGAAAGTGACTACAAAGCCCGTTTGCCACGAACTTAAGCACATCGAAGGCCTTCCGTGATTGGAAGTTTTACTATTTCCCATATTTCAATTTTATTTAAAAAAAACTTTCCTCCTATCCTCTATAACGATCCCTAAAGTACAGGACACAGAATAGGAGACATTCGCTAATGGGAGTGGGAACTCACAACAGGACACTAGGCCACATTCCATACTCAGTCTCACAAGACATTCAAGGCTGCCATCTACAAGTAAAATTGAAGGGCGGTATTTTCTTCTTCTGTGTATAAATACGTGGCTATAATTTATTCACACACCACACTAACATCGCAAGACATGAAATTATGTTTTAAGCAAGAACTTGACATCAAACACAACTGAATTACAAGCATATGCATAGCTATATTTCTCATACAACATGTCAAAATAACAAAAGCATTCAAATACGATAGAATCAGCTAAAGTTAAAAAATTACACATCAAGGATAATGTTGTTTATTACAAGTAACATAATTACAACCCAAAAGTTACGTTACTGTTTTGAGACTAACATATACAACAATGTCAAGTCCACAAAAAGATATCCTGGTCAAATCAAGGAGCCGGCTGCGTCGAAGATTTACCCTTGTCCTGTTGCCCACCTGTCCGGTCAAAGAAAGAATTCATTAGTGATAAGCAACCAAGTTAACGGAAAGACTAGGAGGGAAGACTTACCAGCGCCTGCTTCCTGACCATCCTGATCATCATCCTCTACTTGCACACCTGCCTCCTCAGCGACAAGCAGCCGCATACCCTCCTTCACCGCCACCTTCTCCTCCTTGGTAAACTAGGCAGTGACCACATCCATTCTGAAGACCGCGCCACCCTCTTTATCCGCATCAGCCCTATCCTCCTATAGAGCCTTGAGATAAATCTTGTCCATAACTCGGGGATAATCATCCATCCAGGATAAGTTACCCTGTTTCCAAGTGCGGAAATACATGTCCTGGAGCATCTCATCCATCATCCCCTCGTTTTCCTCAAGCTCCCTCATTCAGGCCTCAAAAGCACGCAGCTTTGCAATGGCAGCATCCCTCTCCGGTCGATATCATGAGCGGTCAGCCTGAAGGGATATCATCATCGCCTCCATCTCCTCCTTCAACCTGAACTGAGCAAGCTCCACGGCCTCGAGTCTCCCCGATAATTCCTGTACCCTCTCGAGGTCCGCTTGTCGAACCTCATCCACCGTCGCAATGGCCATGTCAATCTGCTCCTTGCAGGCAGCCTCCATTTTTCGCAACTCTGCCCTGCTGGCCTCTTCCATAGTCTTCTTCAGTTTCCTGGATGCGGCCTCGTGTTGAGAAATTTGAATGGCTTGATCGGCAAGTTGTTTAGCCTGGTCGGAAACCATTAACCGTAACCGAATGTTCGCACTCCCAATTTCCTCCCCGGCCTTAACTAGTCGGGCATGATGC
Source organism: Allium fistulosum (assembly GCA_030737815.1). Taxonomy (NCBI): domain Eukaryota; kingdom Viridiplantae; phylum Streptophyta; class Magnoliopsida; order Asparagales; family Amaryllidaceae; genus Allium; species Allium fistulosum. The sequence continues at coordinate 589,325,965 of CM060905.1, read as the reverse complement.
CCCATCAATTTCCTGGTCTCCTCGGCAACCCGGTCGATGTTCGCCTTAGCTTCATCCCCCAGAGTTACAACCCGGCTGGTAAGCAAATCAAGGTCCAGGGACTTAGCTTCGTCAAGCACCCGTACCATAGGATTGTGAGGGAGAAGGTGCTCACCAGTAGCCTCATCAAAGGAGATGTCATGAGAGGCCGGGTCCAGGTCTGGATGACCCGCAAACGGATTACGAACCAAGCCAGGGTGATCTATCGGGGTGAAGGTTGGATTCTCAAACGGATGTAGGGAAGGCATAAACTCAGTATCATCCTCCGTAATATTGTGAATAGGCTGGAGTGGGGCCGGAGGGCCAGGAAGAGATTCAAACGAAGATCGACTCCTCTTCCTCTTTTGTATATCTTCTTCAATAACTCCAAGAAGAGGACGATAGCCGACTACGTCTCCAGGGCGGCTAGTAGGAGGCTTCGGTTTGGTAGAAGCTTTGAGGAGTCTGTATTGTTCAAGCCTGTGGCGAAGATCTGAAGTCTTGGTTGTTTTGCCCGCTCCTGGAATGAAAAACCAAGTCTCATCAGCATGCATTGAGCCATCATTCAAGAATTAAAAAGAACAAAGAAAAATTCACCTTGAATCGCAGAAGTTGTCCCAGCAGAAGCACTCCCGGAAGATAAATCGGCGCCGGTCCCGGCCTTATCAGCTTTCTTGGGTTTCTCCGCCAAGGCCGGTCCTTCCTCCAACTCTTCAAAGGCTTGGCGGAGAGCATCATCTGTCCACTCTTGGATCACGCCTGCCTGCCCAGGAGGCAAAGCCCCGGTGCCATCACCGCCCTGTCTTTCGCCACCATCATTGCCATGACGATCACGGTCACCTTCTCTACCACTTCCACTCTCTGCCTCACCTCCTTCATCCTCGCCTTTTCCCCCTCCACATTTTCCTCCTCTTGAACATCTGGATGTGTGCTAGGAGAGGGTCCATCGGACTTCTTGAGTTTCTTTCCCCCGGCGACTGGATGTATCGAGAAGGGTCTCCTTTTGCTGCTCTTCGTCGTGGCCCCTCCTGTAGCTTTGGCAGCCCTCTCCTCCGCCGTATCTCTCTGCTTGACCACGGACTGATGTGGTAAAATAAGGCTGTGCCCCAGAAGTGTAGCGTTCCTGATCAGGTAAGAAGCCGACCTATCCCTTCCCGTATGGCTTCTATTTCCACAGCCATCTGAACCAGGCGATCGTTCTCCACGACCGCAAAACCACCTATCGCTAGCAAGAAATAAAAGCACATTAGAAGAAGCATTGCAGTCAGAACGGAAATCATAAATGAGCTTCAACTTACAGCCAGAGGTGAAGCGACGAATAGAGACAGAGTCGTCCTTGACGAAAAACCATTCTTTCTTGAACATACTGAACTTCGAATATAAGTCCAGGACCGGCTTGAAAGATACGGCTGATTCCAAGTTGATGTATGGAGACCCCTTCTTATAGCCTCTCAAATTGTACAAATACCGGATCTCCCGGTTGGAGGGAGGACGCCCGTATCTCCTCTGGAAAATGACAAACAGGCTCACCAGAATGGCGTAGGAGTTAGGCTGAAGCTGAAATGGAGCCACCTTCAAGTAGGTGAAGAAGCTGAGTATCCAAGCATTGATCGGGGGAATGGCCCCACACATACAATGGTACCTACTATAGGCGAAATAAATCTTCGGGGGGATTATATGGCATCACTCCTTCCCCCGGCAATAGCATATGCGCTCTGTCAATCCCAAAGGAGCGAGAAATAACGTCAAGCTGCTCGCCTTTGAGAGAGCTAGGGAAACAGTTAGGAGGTGAGTTCAGAAGCTCCTGAGGGCCATACCCATCTACTAGTGACCTCGGGGTGGGCCCATGACGTCCCAGTCCTGACTGAGCTAGGAGCACTGCGGAAGGATCTTCTCTGTCCTGGGATTTCTTCTTTTCTGATCGGGTTTCAACTTTATGAGACATTATCTGCAACACAAAAGAGTACATCGTCAAAACAAAGGATGTAGAGATATAAACAAGCAAGTGCGTACAATCTAGAATTTCATTTGTAATTCTAAACATGAAAGGCTGCAAAGTCATTCGGCAGTTCAAGGCTACAAAGTCATTCGGCAGTTCAAGGCTACAAAGTCATTCGGCACTCGAGATCCCCAAGTCCATTCGGTTAGGCAAATCGAAAGTTCATCCGGCAGAAGAGGGCCTCACCTGGTCCAGCAGTTGAAGTATGGTTCGGTGCTCGTTTGATTCGGCAAAGGCAAAAACTTTGGTTCGGCTAGTACGGAATAATAGGGGCATGAGGCTCCTACTTATAGGCGAACATGGACGACCGAACCAACCGGTTCGGCAGTTGAAACCGAACGAACTAAAACAAAGCGAGACACATGCTGGCATATGCCCCACTTTGGGGGGCAAATGTTGGACGAAGTCCCACCGGACCAAGACCACCGAATCAAACCCAACTTCACTCCACTCTCATCACCGAACCAGCTACCTCCATCCACTACCGAACCAAGAAGCGGGGGAGTTCACCACCGAACCAACTCATGACCGAACCAAAGCCGCTCCACCTACCACCGAACCAAAGTCCCACCGAGCCAAAGTACTACCGGACCGAGGCCTCAACTCCAACCAACCATCGCCGAATCACTCACCACCGGACCAAGTCCCACCGGACCAGGTCCCACCGAACCAAGTTCCACCGGATCAAGGCGTTCCGGACCAACTTTGCCAGGCCAGATTGCACCAGCCAAGGCCCACCAGCAGCTATATACATCCAAGACCCCTACCACCAGCCTCACTCTACAAATAGAGGGGCAGGGGTACAACAATGGGGGACGAGTTTGAGAGCTCAAGCACGGATAGAACTTTCAAACAACTTTCATATACTTGTATAAAAAGCTTTGTACTTGTAATATGAATAAGAAAGGAGAAATAATATATGAAGTGGACGTAGGCACATTCTGGCTGAACCACTATAAATCTGTGTGTCTTTTACAGTTTAGTCCCTGCTTTTTACATATTTGCATAAATCATCCAAATCACTAAAAACAATATAAAATCAACTAAATCATACGACTTGGAGGTGTTTGTCCATTTTTTGTGCAAACAGTACGCGATGGAGATTCCAGAATGAAGTAGGATGGTGGCGACGATCCTAAAGGTATATTTACGTGGACCTAACTCCCGTGAGTTAACATAAGGTGGCTAAAACAGGAGCAATTGACGGGCCAAAGAGGTAGCTCCTTTAATCGGGCACACTTCATCGTTACCCATTCTATTACTTTGTGATTGATTTGGTGCGCACCTTTGATTCGGGAGTGTGGATCGAGTTGGGCGGCAGTTGCGGCTATGCGTTACCAACAGTCCGGAAGTGTAATGGGTATATCTACCCTGGCATTGCCTAGTTGTGCCGTGTCACCTACCCTAGCGCGCCTTCTACGAGTTTGTTTTATGTCGTACCTATGTGGTATCCTCTGGCGGCTCCAGTTTACGGGGAGTTACGGTACTGTATAGACTATTAGCATACCTAAAAATGTGTTAAGGGGTATATGGGTAACGCCTTAACACTATTTTAATAGATAGTTTAACGGATAGTTTAACGGATCCTTAGAGGATAGTTTAACGGATCCTTAGAGGATGGGCGATCCCAAGCATCCTTTAAGTTACTGATGCATTCCTTTACAGTTCACTTGAGTTGATTTACATTTTATAAGTATGTATGTCCTGACTCGAGTGTTTTGTGTTTTGCTTCACGCTCGGGCCAGCCTGAGTTCCATAGCTTTGGTTTCATCCTCTTTCGAAGCTAGAGATCCACTGAAGATTCAGTCGTCTACTTGATATTTTATTCTAGTTATTTCCACGCCACTTTTGCTTTTGAAGTAGCAACTTATGTACCTAACTTTACAAGTATATTTGTTTCCAGACTTGGTATTATGTATTGGTTTTGAAACTTTGTATCTAGGAGCTTCATGAACTCCTATGTTTATTTATTCCGCTGCGAGTTATTCTGATATTTTGTGTCTGTGATTCTATGATTGATTTTATTTGTCCCAAATTTTATTAACAATCTGTTGTTTTGAATTATTCAAGTCCGACATGGGTGGTTTTATTGTCGATTTGAATGGTCCAAAATGGCTGGATGTTAAAGTTGGTATAGAGCCAGGTTTTAGGCAAACCTTAGCCTAAGGGGCAAAAACTCATTAGAGATAGGGTAGAAATACACTAGAATGAGTAAAATCAGTCTTAGAATCATTCTTTGTGAGAGAATGTATTATCAAGTATAAAATGATTTTAAATGATTTTTAAAAGATTATTTTGGATTTAAATTTTTTTTCTTGTTTTAAAATTCCTTTTCTTAGAATTTTTCCTTCCTTTCAAATCCACCATGTTTTATAGAATTCTTTGATTAGGATTTCCAGTCTAGTTAGGTTTTGTGTTGCCCCAGTTCCAGCACTCGTTGCACCCGTTAGGTTGACTACTCTCTGTAAGGAGTTCACCCAGTTAGGTGGTACTAAGTTTTCAGGATCAGAGACCATCATTGAGGCTCAGCAGTGGTTGAGAGGTTTGGAAAGGATTTTTGCTGGTTTGGAGATCATTGATGCTCAGAAGTGCCAGTTAACAGCATGGCAGTTGAAGGAGGTAGCACTAGATTGGTGGGAGTCTGTTATAGCCAACACTGTTGAGGCAGATATTTCTTGGGATCAGTTTAGGTATTGTCTTAAGTCAGTCCTTTTTGAATTTAGTTAGGTTATCCCTGTGGAATCTTTCTTAAGTTTGGATATCTTGTTTAGGGAGGCTTTTGTAATGAAGTGGATGCCAGAGGCTGGGAAGTCTCAGCTATACAGGGATTTTATGGACCTTAAGCAGGGGGATATGTCATTTGCTGAGTAGAAAAGGAAGTTTGATGAGCTTTCCAAGTTTGGTCCTAGTTTGATTGATACCCCTCTTAAAAAGAATGAGAAGTTTATAGCTGGAGCTCGCCCGGAGTTTTATGATCGTCTGATTTCTCATGTGCACAACCCTTTTACTGCATTGATGGATATGGCCATTAGATATGAGAATCCCACTTCTAAGGAATCATCTGTTGCTCGTGCACCTTCATCTCAGTCGTCTTCTAGCAACTCTAAGAAGAGAAAGTCAAATTTCCAACGTCAGAGGCAGAATTGGCTCAAGAATCCAGGTTTAGGATCTTCTTCTTCCCAGAAGCAGCCTATTGATCTTTCTTCCATCACTTGCTTTAGGTGTGATCAGAAAGGGCACTATGCCAATAGTTGTCCCACTTTAGCCGAAGCTGCTATTCCTCCAGTTCAGGTGACTAGGCGTGATCTTTGCCATGTCTGTTTGCAGCCTGGCCACTTCAAGCAGGATTGTCCCTTGTATCTGAAGGGAAAGACATCTGGAGTCTTTGCCATGACTTCTTCTACTCATGCTCCGCCTACTCTACCTACTCCTAGTGATACCCAAGGTACTCTTCAGAGCACCTTTACTTTGTTCAAACTTCCTGTTCGTGTTTTATTTGACACTGGAGCTTTGCATAGTTTCATTTCTGTGGATCTTTGTGATAAGTTTGAGCATATCCTTTCACCCAAGTTTGCATCTGAACCTTTGTGTGTTACTAATCCTATTGGTAGTCCCGCTAACCTTAGTAGGATTTGTAACAATGTGAAACTCTTCCATTCTAGCCATCGCTTTTATGGTGATTTCTATGTTCTTGATTTTGATGCTTTCGACTTGTTGCTTGGAGGAGATTGGCTAAAGACGCATGAAGTTGTTATCTCTTGTAAAACCCAGACTGTTTCTCTTATTGATGATTTTGGTAAGCCTTTGGTGATTCAGTGTCATATGCCTCAGGAGTATGCAGGCAGTTTTATCTATTCTCTTGATTCTTCCTCTAGTGATCTTGATTCTACCCTTGTGGTCAAACTCTATCCCGATGTGTTTGGTGAAGTCACTTCTTTACCTCCTAAACGGGAAATCGAATTCCGTATTGATCTCATTCCTGGAGCTCAACCTGTAGTTCTTTCTCCCAGAAGAATGGCACCCCGCGAGAAGGTTGAGTTGAGGAAGAAAATTGAAGACTTGTTCTCCAAAGGTTTGATCAGACCTAGTCATTCTGAATGGGGAGCAGCAGTGGTTTTTGTCACTAAGTCTGATGGTTGTTTGAGGATGTGTGTTGATTATAGGGAGCTGAACAAGCTCACTATGAAAAACAGATATCCAATGCCTCGTATTAATGATATGTTCGATCAACTTTACGGAGCTACTGTATTCTCTCAGCTTGATATTGCCACCGGTTTCCACCAGCCCAGGATTGCTAAGGAAAGTATTCCCAAAACTGCTTTTCGTTCTAAGGATGGTTTCTTTGAGTGGCTAGTTATGCCTTTTGGTTTGACTAATGCCCTAGCTTTCTTTGTCGACCTTATGAACCGGGTTTTCCATGATGTTCTTAATAAGTTTGTTCTAGTCTTTGTCGGTGATATTCTTGTTTTCTCTAAGTCTAAGGCGGAACATGAAGTCCATTTAAATTTTGTTCTCAAGACTCTCAGAAGTCATCAGTTGAAAGCCAAATTCTTGAAATGGCATTTCTAGAAAGATGAAGTCCAATTTCTTAGACATATAGTTTCTGGTGATATAGTTTCTATTGATCTAGTTAAGATTGCTGCGATCAATGTAGGTCTACCTTCTCTTCCTTCTTTTGTGAATTTAATTATTCTATCTCTTTCTCTGTAGTTCTTATTCTTCCCTATTCCGTTTTAGGATTGGGAAACTCCTAGGACTCCATCTGATATCCATAGTTTTTGGGGCCTTGCCAGTTACTATCGGAGATTCATTGAGAATTTTGCTCGGATTGCTGCACCTCTCACCGCTCTAACTCGTAAGAATGCTAAGTTTAGATGGAACGATAAGTGCGAAGTTGCATTTAATGAGTTGAAGCGCAAGCTTACTTCCGCACCAGTTCTTACCGTTCCAAATGGAAATGAGGGATTAACGGTATACACTAATGCCAGTCGTGAAGGTTTGGGAGCCGTTCTGATGCAGGATGGGAAGGCTATCGCTTATGCTAGTCGCCAGTTGAAGACTCATGAAGCCAATTATGCAGCCCATGATTATTAATTGCTTGCCGTAGTTTTTGCTTTGAAGCTTTGGAGACATCATCTATTGGGAACTAAGTTTGAGCTCTTTACGGATCTTAAGTCTTTAAAATATATTTTCACCCAGAAGAACTTGAATCTGAGGCAAGTTAGGTGGCTTGAGTTCCTTTCTTCTTATGATCTCGACATCAACTATACCCCAGGGAAAGCTAATGTTGTAGCTGATGCTTTGAGTTGGAAGAAGGCGATGTTATACCAACTTGTTGTTTCTTCTCCTCTTATGGATCGTATTATTGCTAAGCAAGATGAGGATGAGATGCTTAGGCTTATTAAGGAGAATGTTTGTAGCAGGATTGGTGGTAGTAGCCAAGATGGAAGTGGAGCTCAGATAGATGATAAAGGAATTTTAAGGATTAATAATCGGATTTGTGTCCCGAATGTCGATGGATTGAGGCAAGAATTACTTCGGGAAAATCATCAGTCCAGACTTTCTATTCATCCAGGTGTGACGAAGATGTACCATGATATGAAGAAGCTATATTGGTGGAAGGGTATGAGGCGTGATGTCTCTCTTTTTGTTAGTAGGTGTGTGACTTGTCAGCAGGTTAAGGCCGATCATCAGAAAAACGCTGGATTATTACAACCTCTTGAACCCAATTGGAAATGGGAACAAGTTTCTATGGATTTTATTGATGGATTACCGAGGACTAAGAGAGGAAATGAAATTATTTGGGTAGTTGTGGATAGATTGATCAAGTCAGCTCATTTCATTCCGGTTAGGTCCAACCATTCTGCTTCTAGTTTAGTTGAGATTTATATGAGAGATATTGTTCATCTTCATGGTGTTCCTGTTAGCATTGTTTGTGATAGAGATCTTATCTTTACTAGTCAGTTTTGGAAAGCTTTTCAGGAATCTTTAGGTACTTGTCTGAATCTGAGCATTGCTTACCATCCGCAGACCGACGGCCAAACGGAAAGAGTGAATCAGATTTTAGAAGATCTTCTTCGTGCCTGTGTCCTTGATTATGGAGGATCTTGGGAAGATCATCTCCATCTCGTTGAGTTCACCTATAACAATAGTTATCAGGTATAATCTCGAATATCTATTTAAGGTTGTCTTAAACATTTGTTTATCTTATTTCATCTCTTAAAATTCAAGCTAGTATCGAAATGGCTCCATTTGCTGCTCTGTATGAACGACCTTGCAAATCTCCATCTTGCTGGATTGAATCCAGTAATCGTTTGGTTCTTGGTCCGGATATGATTCTAGAGGCTTCCGAGAAGGTTGAGGAGATTAGGAGGAGGATGAGGATTGTGCAGGATAGACAGAAGAAGTATGCTGACAGGCATAGGAGGAGTTTGGAGTTTTCGATTGGTGATCAGGTTTTCCTTAAGGTCTCTCCATTAAGAAATGTGATTCGGTTTGGTCAGAGAGGGAAGCTCGCTCCTAGGTTTATTGGCCCTTTTCGCATCTTAGAGAGAGTTGGTTCCTTAGCTTATCGTTTGGAATTGCCAGGTGAACTTTCTGGAGTGCATAATGTATTCCATGTATCGCATCTTCGTCGGTATCTCCATGACCCATCATTGATTATTCAGCCTTTTGCTCTCGAGAGTTTGGATATTGAGACAAACCTTACTGTCGAGAGGAAGCCACTTTGAATTATCGATAGAGGTACGAGGCAGTTTCGAAGAATATGTCAACCTAGTCAAAGTGTAATGGAACACTGATGATTGGGATTGTACTTGGGAAACGGAAGAGAGCATTCGTGCTTCAAATCCGAAATTGTTTATTCCAGGTACTATTCGTTATCCTATCTTATCCTTCTTCTTTTTTCCTGCTCTCGTTCCTTTTAGGGGACAAAAAGTTTTGAGGGGGGGAGAGTGTAACAACCCGCAAATTTTGAAAATATTTTAAATGAAAATTTATTTGAAATTTTTAATTTAACTATTTTAAATTTGATAAACTTGGAAAATTTAAAGGACAATTTTGAGTTTTGATGTGAAATGTTTTTCCAAATTTAATAAAATAAAGATTTTTCTTAAAATGCAAATTTTGGTCAACTTTGGTCAAAGTTTGACTTTTTGTGAAAAATTTTAATATTTGAATTTTTAACTTTTTTTATGAAGATGAATTTAATTTTAACATTTTTCCAGTTTTTCGTTTTGTTAAATTTTGATGTTTACTTCTCAAAATTTTCAACTTTTGGCGTATTACGCGCAGTTATTTTCCCTACAACTTCTATTTTCTTTTTATTGTGATTTGTTTAGGCTTAGATCATTTGGGCTAGAAAACCTTTAGTTAGATGAGTAGCCTATATGTAATCTCCTAGGGTTTTGGCTAGCCTCCACATCCATTCATTTGTGCCTCCAAAGAAAACTGTAAGTCTTCTTCTCCTTCATCTTCCTTCTCCAAAACCCTAGGCTTCTTCCCATCTTCCTCTCCAATTTTCCGCCTACTCCTCTCCACAAATTTCGGCCACACCTATCTCCACCTTCCCCAATCACCAAACTCCAACCAAAACCCCTTTCTCCTCTTCCTTTTCCCTTCTTCTTCACAATTTTCGGCCTCTACCTATTCTCCTCCAACCAAAAACACCATGGCCAAACCTCCACAACCCCTTCCCCTTGCCTTGCCTTGGCCGTGACCATCTCCTCCATCACAAAAACCCCTAGGCTGAGCCTTCATCACCAAACCCTAGCCTAAGGCCGAACACACCAAACCAAAACCCTAGCCTAACCCTAAACCTAGTTATGGCCGAACCCATCTCCACCAAAACCTAGCTATGGCCGAACCCACATAATCCAAACCTAGCCTAGACTAAACCAAAACGACCTCTAGACCAAGCCTATGCAAACCCTAGACAAACCCTCTTATGTATTTTGCAAATATATAATTTTCTATTTTATTTTTCTATGTAAAATTATTTGTTTACGTAAGGAACTTTTTTTATTTTTTTCAAGCGTCGGATTTGGATTCTCCTCACACTCAAACTGGTCCGTAGTTTGTTGATTTTTGTGTTGCGCTTTGAACCACTTTTCCAACCAAAGAAAGGTGAGAAATCTCACTTGACATGCGTACTTATTTATTTGATGAATTGATGACAATTGAATTGTGAGGATACGTATATGCAAGTTTGACATTTCACCTATGATTTTATCATGTTATTTCATGTGTTATATCATGTTATTTCATATGTTTATATCATATTATTTCATATGTTTATATCATATTACTTCATATGTTTATATCATGTTATTTCATATGTTTATATTTTGTCATTCATATGATTTTATTTTGTTATTTCATATCATATTATGTCTGTTTGATCATATGTCATGATATGTTGACTATTTTTATGTTTATTTATTATTCTAAAATCTCACTGCAAGTTCCTTCACTATGGGTTGAAATGATACATACCCGAACGATCTTTAGAGTAAGGAAAAATTGTTATGGGCTGAAATGATAGGCTTGAGCAATTTTATTTGACTTGGGATTGCGGGTTTGAAATGATATAAAACCCGGAAAATTTATAAATTGCGGATTGAAATGGTATATGTCTGTATTTACTTGACCCTAGGGTAGAGAATTTTATACAGACTCCGTGGTTGATTTAAAATGTTTTTCTAAAAATTATTAAGTACTTTGGATTTTTATAAATGAATCTCAACTAAAATTTATCGTAATAATTTCTGTAAATTTGTTTACATGTGTTAAAATTTTATAAGAAATAAATAGTTGGAAATGTTAATTTTGGAATATAATTTACAGTATGAAGGTTAATTGAAATTTTATAAGCCGATTTGACTTAATAATAGTATTTTATTCTAACCTATAAATTGTAAGTTTTAATTCATGTAATAGTGATTAAAATAAATGTTTTGTGAAAATAAATGTAAGTTAAAACGTACATTTGACATGTAAGTTTTAACAAATGAAAATGGTATGATTTAGGAAATAAAAATGATATATGACATTTACGAAAATGAAATAAAAAGGTAAGTAAAATTACTTGTAACTTGGTATAAATATTTATGCTTTAAAATTTGATGTTTTAGTGACAAAGTTATTAAACCAAAGGTGTGATTTCTTTAAATGACTAAACAGCTTAAATTTGAGTAATATAATAGGAAGAATAGAATGACTTAGATAAAAACCGAAGAAAAATATATATACAATTCGGTTTTATAGACTATTGTAGTAGGAAGTATTACGGTAACAATTCAAAATTGCTGCGATTTCTTATGGAAGCAATTCAAAACTGCTGCAGTTTCTTACTGTAACAATTCTGCACTGCTGCGGATTCTTACAGCACTTCTGCACTGCTGCGAATTCTTACTGTAACAGTTTTGCACTACTGCGAATTCTTACAGTAGCACTTCTGTACTGCTACGTTTTCTAAAAAGTGACATTTTCTGAATGCTACAATTTTCTTAAAGGTTATATGTATGGTTTTAAAAGTTACATTTTTAAAGTGCTATGATCTCTAAACTTTTATGTTTCAAAGGGGTTATAATTAAATGAATTTGAAGTGTTACGACTTTGAAAAAATGAATATTATTTTAAAGGAATAATGATATGGAATTTATATGGTCTTGAAAGGAATATGTTTGATATGAAATATAAAACCATTTGAAATTTATATAACCACGAGTTATAATAACAATTAGTTGTTAAAGAGACCAGGATCAGATATGGGCATACTCTCCGTCGATACCGAAAATCACTTTAATAACTGTGCACGCGGTGGAGATTCCAGAATGAAGTAGGATGGTGGCAACGATCCTAAAGGTATATTTACATGGACCTAACTCCCGTGAATTAGCATAAGGTGGCTAAAACAGGAGCAATTGACGGGCCAAGGAGGTAGCTCCTCTAATCGGACACACTTCATCGTTAGCCATTCTATTATTTTGTGATTGATTTGGTGCGCACCTTTAATTCAATAGTTTGGATCGAGTTGGGTGGTAGTTGCAGCTATGCGTTACCAACAGTCTGGAAGTGTAATTGGTATATCTACCCTGGCATTGCCTAGTTGTGCCGTGTCACCTACCCTAGCGTGCCTTCTACGAGTTTGTTTTATGTCGTACCTATGTGGTATCCTCTAGCGGCTCCAGTTTACGGGTAGTTACGGTACTATATAGACTATTGGCATACCTAAAAATGTGTTAAGGGGGATATGGGTAACGCCTTAACACTATTTTAATAGTTTACTTTACTTTAGACATTATTATAATAGCGTATATTACTGCATAGTAGATAGTTTAATGGATCCTTAGAGGATGGGCGATCCCAAGCATCCTTTAAGTTACTGATGCATTCCTTTACAGTTCACTTGAGTTGATTTACATTTTATAAGTATGTATTTCCTGACTCGAGTTTTTTGTGTTTTGCTTCACGCTCGGGTCAGCCTGAGTTCCACAACTTTGGTTTCATCCTCTTTCGAAGCTAAAGATCCGCTGAAGATTCAGTCGTCTACTTGATATTTTATTCCAGTTATTTCCACGCCACTTTTGCTTTTGAAGTAGCAAATTATGTATCTAACTTTACACGTATATTTGTTTCCATACTTGGTATTATGTATTAGTTTTGAAACTTTGTATCTAGGAGCTTCATGAACTCCTATGTTTATTTATTCCGCTGCGAGTTATTCTAATATTCTGTGTCTGTGATTCTATGATTGATTTTATTTGCCCCAAAATTTATTAACAATCTGTTGTTTTGAATTATTCAAGTCCGACATGGGTGGTTTTATTGTCGATTTGAATGGTCCAAAATGACGGAATGTTACAGTGCTCTCAAAAAATGTTGAACACTGACCTAAACGGCGCTTCAATCTGAGTCTGTATGCGAAAGTTACCGCATCTTGAAATTTCGATCAATCGATCGATAAAACTCGAGCAACAAGCTGCCAGACGTATGCGAAATTGGGCCAGACGTCCGAGAGATGTTGCTATTTGTTCCTAGGTTTATTCCAGACGCCTGAGAGATGTCACAGACGTTTGGAAATCTGTTATGGGCAAAAATAACCTTCAAACGCCCATAAATTTTGATCCGTAGCTCCAAACGACTTGTCCTTTCTTCCATTGCGATCGTGTTAAAATTCTCTTCAATCTAGAGACTTCAAATCATGAATTCACATAACTTGAATTTTTCCTTTAGCCTTGTGTATAGCCCATATGTGTGTCGATGCACTCATTTGTTCATGTCTACGCACACACGTTCACGCCAACGCATAACAAAACACAAATCACATTTTTTGACTTCACTTGGCAACTACTCGACCCGGTATACTCTCACGCAACTTAGCGCACACAATGGTCGCTGTGGCTACGTGAAATGCCGCATTGGACTTATGTTCAATGCTACATCTATATAATCAAACAATTGCATTCGAGCTTCACCGAGGTGATTACTAGACCCAGTATTTTTCCATGCAACTTAGTGCACTCGATAGTCGCTATGGTAATATGAGATCGCTTTCACATGACCAAATACACATACAGACATTCCCGTATGCATATACAATCTATTACACAATATTCACCTCAAAACAAACACAACTTTCATCATAACTCGAGTTATAACACTAGAGTTGTTTTGATTGTTGCTTAACTTCAAATACACATATGTGTACACCCGCTCGTGCACGTGTACAGACATATATACTCGAATAGGCAATTTAACAATTTCTAGTTCAAATGTTACTCGTTTTAGTAATCTTTTTAATCAGATTTGACTATCTCTTTATATCATTTTATAAAATCATAAACCATTTTATAAAATATCATACTAGCTTATAATCACTTTATAGCCTTAAAAATAATTAATCAGTTCATTAAAAATGAAGTTTTCACCTCTTTACTCTTTTATAATCTCACTTCTATTTTATAAAATATATACTTCATTTATAAACACTAATTAAGCTTCACTTGTTCTCTTATTTTTTTAATGAGGGGTGTAGAGCTCCTAAACCCCTTTAATTAGTCTACAAACCTTTTGTTAATCAATTCAAATGGATTAATTAGTTATTACTAATGACAGGCACATCATTACTCAAACAAAAACAAATAAAACAATCACCCAATTAGCCAAATTCAATTCTAAGGCTTTGTAACTATTTTTAAACATAGTAATTAGGATCTTAAACAATTAATTAGCTAAGGGAAACATGTTTATCACATGAATACTGTTTGTACCAAAATTGGGCATAACACTCTACGGAAGTCTTTGAAGAGTTAAAGTGAAGAAATTAAATGTAAAAAGAGGATTTATCTAACAGAAACTCCAAATTTCAAAAATGAGAATAATTAAAATGCAAGGAGACACAAGAATTTAGAGTGGTTCGGCGTATTGCCTACGTCCACTATGAAGTAGTTTGCTTTATTGATCTTTCTTTGATGTTTACAATTGATTTCAGCAAATTACAGCGAATAACAATGATTTGCAGCAGTGAAATTCATTGGTAGCAACAGCAATGGAGTTCAGATCTGGATCTGGCGGAGTCCGGGCGTTGGAGATCTCAAAGAGGAAGAAGAACCCCTTTTCTGTTGGCTCTGGGGGTCTATTTATAGGTGTAGGAGGCTGGTATTTCCCTTAGATCTCGGGAGACCCTCTCTGGCACGAGACCAGGCCCGCGCGCCTAAGCCCGTGAAGTTTCGGTCCGATCCGTGATCGATACGAACAGATTTCGTATCGATCAAGATTTCATCCAATGGAGACGAAAATTGGCGTGGACATTCTTTAGCATGCACGTAGTCTTCTGTGAAAATTTCATAGCATTTGGACTTGTAGATTAGGACATATGATCGATATGACATGCAATTCTCGATGGTTATTTGGTTCGAATCGCTCCCATTTCGACTCGCTTCCGTTCGACTCGGTGACGTGGCGCTTGAGTCTTTGGATCACTCTGCCTTTGATGTTGTCTCGAGCGAGTCAAAATGTTCATCGATTGAGCAAGTCGAAGTGTGCCCAGATCGAGCGAGTCGAAGTGTGCACTGGTTGAGCGAGTCGAAATGGAGCGTCCTGAGAGATGTGAAGCGAGTCGAAGTAGGCATCTGAGGGATGTGAAGCGAGTCAAAGGGAGCGAGTCGAAGGGAGCGAGTCGAAGAGAGCGAGTCGACCGGTGATTGGTTTTCATCCAATTTTATATCATTCATAACTTGAGCATACGAACTCGGATTGACATGAGATTTGGAACGTTGACTCTCATGGCTTAGGTTGTCATGTCCTACCAATTTTGACTCGATCCGGACTTGGACAAAATTCGTCGATATCCATAGTGAGCCTGTGTATAACTGATCTCTAGGACGGGCCGTCATTGGTTACTAGTCAATTCCTTGGTGTCACGGCCTTGCCAAAAGGCGGGATAACATTTGCCCCCCAAAGTACGTCTTGTGAAAACATGACGTGCTTTAAAGTGCTGCAATCTTCATTCTGAATAGTCATCGTCTTTTCAATGAAAGCTGTAATCTTCAACTGTTTTCTCTTGAAAATGCAAGCTGTTGACGGTCAACTGCTGTACCCTGTATCGTTGCGACTGATTGATGTATGCTAGTGGTTACCCGTTTGTTGTTGTAATAGTTATTGGATGAGTTTCTGATTCCTGAAAATCTGGAATATTGAATATTAGTCCGACATTCATGCATATATGTTAACCTGACTCTGGTCGACGTTTGTACGTCCACGAGTCGTTGTCAGTTTATTTTATTTTTGAATTACGTATCGATCCTCTCCTGAACCGATGTGAAATTCGCTGCAGCAACTCTCGTTGGTTGCTTTTGAATGTTCCTTCGTAACGATCCTCTCTTGAATCGATGTGAAGGGTTGAAACATCGAAGATGATTTTCATTGGATTTATGGATGCGGAGTAAGTATTTCGAGTCGATATAGATGGAGTCACTGGATACGAACAGGCAATTCGTATCGATTGAGTTGTCCTCTGGAAGCAGTGATTTAATGGAGTCGATGGATGCGACATGCTTTTTCGACTTGATGATGGATTCGAACTGAACGAGTCGAAGTAGAGCGAGTCGATGTAGACTTCCCTGATGGATTCGAACTGCTTGTTCGTGTCGGTCTTGGACTCGAACTGCATAGGAGTCGGAGTCGAAATGGTTGCTTGTATTGCTACACCGGAGAGGGAGTCGAAGAGAAGCAATACGAAGAGGAGCTTCGCATCGAAGTATTGGAGACGGAGTCGAAGAGCGTGTTCGAATCCCCCGGGATACGAATCGTCTATTCCTTTTGCTTTCGAGTCTATATAAATACTTTGTACTTAGCCGTTTTTTCACTTTTTACTTTTCGTTTCCATGCCTTACTTTCGCATCGCTCTGAGAATTGAGACAACGAAGGAGAAAACAACTTTGCCTTCGAACCGATTCATATCATCAATAACTCGAACTAATCTGACATATCTAGGTAATTCATTAAGCGAATCCAACGTGTAAACGATGAGACTCGGTACTTTAACGCCAAATCAACCTGAGTCATGATCGATCGAAAGTTCCATGGCCTTAGCTTCGTGTCGATCTGGAGTGGGGGTTTCGAGACGATGAGGTAGAGGCTCTGAAGTGAGTCGAAGTGGAGGCTTCAAAGTGAGTCAAACTGCAGCCTTAAATTGAGTCGAGGCGGAGGCTCTGAAGCGAGTTGAATTGTGGGTTTGGGACCGAGTCGAATTGTTGTGCTCTGCTCAATCTTAACTTCCCAGCCTCTCGACCGAGTCGAACTCATATGCAGATGACCGTAACTTATCAATGCGAACACCGCTCTCGTGGGCGATACGAATTGATCATTAAAAAATTTGAAACTCCTTGCACATTTGAACAATTGACTCCGACGAGCTTCAAACTTGTATTACTGGACTTAACCGTTTCACCGCATATCTGATTGCCTATCCAAGCTCGTCGACGAAACTGGAACTTATCAAAATGACACCAAACTTTAACTTGGAATGATAGTTAATAGCTGGATGGTACGGTTGTGACGGTCAGCGATGACGGTCCTTTCGACTGAATTCCGAAGTCTCGTCGTTTACATGCTTCCTTCAATCCTGTTGATCTTCTCAAATAATATACAGTATTGCACTGCACAACGCACTCACACACTTTACACTAGGGGATGCACGAGCGTTATTTGTCAGTTTAACAATGATTTTTTATAAGCTAGCTAGTCATGGAACCTTCAAGTTCTCAATAGCCGAAACTCCCAAGTTCTATTCCTCTAATCATAGAGATACCGATTATTGAAGCCGAAGTTATAGAGCCAGCTCTGGATGAGCGTCTGGGTGCTCGGTTTATTTGTAATCCAATAGATTCTGTACCGTCGGGTACCTCCGAAGATATGCTAGGACAGATTTGCTTAAGGCATGGTTTGTCGCTCGACAACGTGCTACTTCCTGGACCAAATGACAGGCCACATAATCCCCCGGAGGGGTTTACTGCTTTCAACCATCACGCTTGCACAGCGAGGACACTTCCTCCTTTCAATCAATATATAAGGGAGATGTTATCGTTTCTTGGCATAGCTCCATCTTAGCTACATCCCAACGGGTATGCCTTGTTGAACAACACCTTTGTCCTCTTTATGGAGATCCTCTTTCGACCGCTGAAGCCGATCGAAATTAGATAATTATTCAACGTCAAGAGCCGTGGAGACAGCCCTTCTTTCACCTTCCTGGAAGC
The DNA here is from genome assembly GCA_030737815.1 of Allium fistulosum. NCBI lineage: Eukaryota > Viridiplantae > Streptophyta > Magnoliopsida > Asparagales > Amaryllidaceae > Allium > Allium fistulosum. The sequence goes on along the minus strand of CM060905.1, from coordinate 589,308,190 downwards.
GGTCAGAAACTGCCACATCGTACTTGGCTCCTGGGGGAGGCTAAGTTACTATAAAACTGAATGGTTCTACGTCCAATGCCACCCTGGATTTGCTAGGCGGTGGTTGGATAGATGTAAGTGTTGCCATTTCTCTCTTGAACCATTGAGATACTAGTAACTGACTTCAAAACTAACATACTTTTCCTTTTATAGCCGCAATCTCTCATCCTGACGGCGCATACTTCAGAGAGCTTGTTCGGATTCTTCAAGCATTTCCGGGCGAAGAGAGGCACATAGACTTAGTCCTGACCGATAGGAATTTGAGGACTGTCGGGCTGATAGAATGGCGGTAGAGCATTCGGCTAGAGGGGACACTTAAAGTGGTTTCCAAGAAACGGGTGAAGCGCAAAGCGCCCGTAGTCGTGATAACCGAGGAAGTTGATTCGGAGAGAACGCCTACCGATACCGAGCTCCCGGCCGGGCCTTCTTCCGATGTTCAAGATTCCGGAGGAAAAAGAAAAGGCAAGGCTGCTGCTCACAAAAGCTCTAAATCCAAGACATTTAAATCTGTGGTTGTGTCTTTGCCCGTTCCAGGGATTAGAATAGCGGAGGCTTCTCCCCCATCGGTAGAGAATTTTTGAAGGGCTTGTCGATGTTCCAATTCCGGATTTTGTGTTGTCTCAACACGACGTCAGGACGGAGGAGCTTGATAGCGCTCTTGAACTGAGCGGGTCGCTTGCTACGAGTGCAGCTGACATTTCCGGTTGGTCGGGGGGTTGCACATGCATACACTTCACTACACTACATGATTCACGACCGTAAATCGACCAACTTAATAAGTCCCTAACTCTTTCTTCGTTTCTCATTCTCAGGTACAATGTCCGGAAGAGGATCGATGCTTGGGAATCTTCGGTCAGCCCGAAAAATTTCGGGTTACTATGATTCCCGCAGGAGGGATTCAGATAGAGATCGCGATCGCGAATACTCTAACCAGGGCAGGTATGGGCGGGATAGAGAGTATAGACATCGATCCAGATCACGCTCTCCTCCTTCTAGACTTCCGTCTCCACCCCCTGTTTCTGTCTCACATCCGCCTGAACCTCCTCGTCACAGGCCGTCTTCTCATTCTTCTAGACCTGAGACTCATCTTCAGAGAATCAAGACTACAGCCTCCATCATTACCGAGCAGGTCTCAGCTGAACCCACAGGAGAAGGGGCTCTTAAGTTGGCTCATATGAGGAAGGATTTTCCGAATATCTGCTTCGACGGTTACGTCTTCCCCCCACACTTAAAGAGAATTCCATCAGGGGTGGGAAACACGGTGCATGATTACGTTCACGACATATACACCCAGTACCGAGAGTGGGCAAAGGCTGCCGAAAAAGCTTCCATAGTGGCCTTTGTGCGAGCCAAAGCGCTTGAGAAGATGGAGACCGAGCTCGCAAAAAGGGATCAGATTATTCAGGTACTCACCGCTGAGTCCGAGTCTTCTCGGAAGTCTGAGATTGAGGCCATTAAAAAGGATTACGAAGCGAAAGCGGCAATGGAGAGGTTGGGACAAACTCACATTGCCCTGGTGGAGGAGATGGGCCACCAGAACACCAAAGTCACTACTGAGCGGGATGCGGCGGTCAAGGAGCTTAATGAACTCAAGGCCAAATTTGCTGATATGGCCAAGGAGAAAGACGATGCAAACAATGCAGCCCAGGAGGCGTGCGAGCAAGCTATCCTGCTCAGGGATGAACGGGATGCGGCCGTGGCTAAAGTTCACAAGGTGGAAGCCGAGGTGGAGGAAAAAGTGAAGTTGGCCGAATCCAAGCTAGAGGCTGACATCGAAGGCCTCCTCGTTGTTTACAATGCTAACGTGCTGAGGCACAGGGGTCTAGCCTGGCTCGATGATTTTTCGACGCATCTCTATAATGCTTAGAGCCGACTGGTTGAGGAAGAGAAGGAGGCACATCAGGGCGAGTCTGTGGATGAATTCAAACTCGAGAATCGCATTCTGACTGATGATGAAAAGAAGATTCTCCACGAGTCGATGATTCTGCGTGAGAAGGAAAAACTTGGCGCCCAGCACTTTGAAGTGGGAGAGAGTTCTGGAGTTGACCATCATGAAGCAAGTCTCGAAGTTCCAACGTCAACCTAGCCCGAACCCTCATCTGCGGTCGATCCCCAGGCTTTTCCTGCTTATAATCCAGATCAGCCGCAGATGTCACCGGCTGCAGCGCAAGTTATTGATGCCGCTCTGCCGCCTACGAGTCAAACTGAGGAAGGTATTCTGAACATTCCACATATCTTTCTTAAGTCGAAATTTTCGATCGAGTTAAGTTCTAACAGTTCTCTCATTCTTTGTCCAGTGATCGATGCTGCACCGACCATGCCTCCTGCTACTCAAGAACCATATCAAATGCAGGAGGCTATCATGACCGAAGCAATCACCATGAGTACAGCTGCCCCACTCGACGATCTACAGGGAGGTACGATTATGTTTGACGAGCAGCTGATGGATGAACCCTTTCGTCGTCACAGCGATCCTCTAGCTGACTTGTCATCTGTCATGAGTGGAACTGATCCTGCTGCAAGTTCTTTGATGCCGACTGCTGATGCTCCCAGCGGAGCTCGAGAAGTAACTGAAGAGGAGATGTTTGCTCAAATCGACGCTGAAATGGCAGCGGCGACTCATGGTGGCAGTTTTGGAGGTGGGATGGTAGCACCGGGGCCTGCTCCACTCAGAACGATATCTCCTGGTGGTACTGTTTTCCTTAGTAGCGTTCCCATTCCACCTTCCGTACCTGATCCCCTTCTTCCGACTCCGCCCGTAGAGAGCATTCCTATCCATTCGAGTTAGGAGGAGGATGTTGATCTAATGCCCTCGCCTGAAGACCCACCGTCGAAAAGCAAAGGTTTGAAGAGGAAGATTAGCGGTGGCTCCAGTGGGTCTACACCGAGGAGGAAGCCAAGGAAGAAGAAAGATTAAACATGCTTCCTCGGTGTATTTTGACTTTCATTTTGTTGGCCGTGTATAGATACGGGTTCGTCCCCTGCTAGTAGGAATTTTTGGAAACTTGTACACGAACTTCTTTTATAAATAATAGAAATGAAACCTCTCTTTTTTGGCTTCTTTTCTGCGATTGCGTATTAGTCCGAGTGTTTCAATATCTGAAGTGTACTTGTGAAGCTTTTAGTTTTTGAATCAAGTTTGTTTTTGTTTGTCAAGTTCGGAAACTGTGGACATGGTTTGCGACTGGGAAGCGAGTTGAATTTTGACGTCGCATTGCTTCAGTCGATGGTTGATGCTTAAGTCTTGCCCCCCCCAGTCTTGGTGGTGTGTTGTAAAACATCAGTCAGTGATCGCTTCTTTTCTTATAGCATGTCGAGTCTAGTGCCACTGAATGGGTGTTTGAGACAAACGGAGATTGAGCGGTTATTCACGCTTGTCCGATCATCGACGATTGTATTCGCACTCCAGGGATTCTCATTTGTTTATCGGCGGTTGGTCACGCCGGCTTAAGTTTCAACCATATGCCCACGGTATGAGGACTTGGAATTGACGTTAATACTCTGGCTCGCGCTCTGGGAGTTTGGAGTTGATATTTATGCTTCGAGACATGCTTTGGGAACTTGAAGTTGGTGTCGATGCTCCGACTTGCACTCTAGGAGTTCGGAATTGTCGTTTATACTCCAATTCGTGCTCTGGGAATTTGGAGTCGATGTTTATACTCCGACTTGCGCTCTGGGAGTTCGGAGTTGAGGTTTATACTCCGCTTCGCACTCTGGGAATACGGAGTTGATTTTTATACTCCAACTCACACTCTGGGAGTTCGGAGTTGATGTTTATACTCCGACTCTTGCTCTGGGAGTTCGGAGTTGGGGTTTATACTCCACTTCGCACTCTGGGAATAGGGAGTTGATGTTTATACTCCGACTCACGCTCTGGGAGTTCGGAGTTGAGGTTTATACTCCACTTCGCACTCTGGGAATACAGAGTTGATGTTTATACTCCGACTCGCGCTCTGGGAGTTTGAAGTTTATGTTTATACTCCGGTTCGCACTTTGGGAATACGGAGTTGATGTTTATACTCCGACTCGCGCTCTGGGAGTTCGGAGTTGAGGTTTAGAAGCCGCTTCGCACTCTGGGAATACGGAGTTGATGTTTATACTTCGGTTCGCACTCTAAGAACTCGGAGTTGATGTTTATACTCCGACTCGTGCTCTGGGAGTTCGGAGTTGAGGTTTATACTCCACTTCGCACTCTGGGAATACGGAGTTGATGAAGGATTGTCGTGTATCAATCCTTTTTTGACTTTGATGTGATGGCTTGCCCCCGAGCTCGGGTTTCACTTAGCGAGTGATTGGTTGCATCGCAGTCACTCTCTATTTGAATAAATCCGACCGTATGGTGAAACTTAGCTCTCCGTGCATAGTGATGGTCATATGAAGTATTTCAAGTAAATCACAGCTCTCACTCAAAGAGGTTGCATTTTATTGCTGAAATAAGAAAGTATGGCAAAGTCAGTTGCCTTATTACAAGTTCTAATTTCGAAATGCATAAACAAATTGCAGAAAAGGGAAGTAAACTAAATGGATAAAGATAGCCTGTCAGGTGTAATAGCGGCGAAGGCTCTCGCTATTCCAAGCTCTTGGCGGGGTAAGACCGTCGATGGTCGATAACTTGAATGTGCCATCTCCGAGCCTTCGTTCAATAACATACGGACCTTCCCATGTCGGCTTCATATGCGAAGGAACCAGATAGATTCTTTTTAAGATGAGATCGCCTAGTTCGAAGGTTCGCGGACGGACCTTGGCGTTGTACAACCGGGCGACTCGACTTCGATGCGCAGCTGCCCTCAAATCAGCTTCTTCACGCTTCTCATCTAGTAGATCGAGAGATTCAACAAGTAATATAGCATTTGTCTTTGGATCATAGTATGTCACACGATGAGAAGGTACTTCTAGCTCGACTAGAATAACAGCCTCTGAATCGTAAGAAAGAGAGAATGGAGTGTGGCCGGTCGTGGTCTTGTGGGTTGTTCGGTAAGCCCATAGAGCCATAGGAAGTTCATCGACCCACTTGCCCCCGACCTTTTCCAGTCGTTTTTTCAAGATGGATTTTATAACTTTATTAACTGCTTCGACCTGTCTGTTTGCCTGAGGGTGTGCAACTGCGGAGAATTTCTTTTGGATGTGAAATCGTTTGCATAAATCTTTAAATTCAGCACTGTCGAATTGGGTTCCGTTGTCCGTAATAATGGTGTGTGGGAGGCCAAATCGACAGATGATATTACGAACCACAAACTTGATCACTTTCTTTCGTTGTAATGGTAGCGAGAGCTTCGGCTTCAGCCCACTTTGTAAAGTAATCAACCGCGACGATGGCGTACTTCGCACCACCTTTTGCCAGAGGTAGAGCACCGATGATGTCAATGCCCCACATTGCGAACGGCCATGGGCTGACCATTTGCGTTATCTCGGTAGGAGGAGCTCTAGGAATTCGGGCATATTTCTGGCACCTATCACATTTCTTTGCATAGTCCAACGCATCACGATTCACGGTAGGCCAGTAATACCCGTAGCGAAGTATTTTCTTGGCAAGTGCTTGCCCCCCGGTGTGATCGCCACATTCTCCCTCGTGCACATCGCGCAATACTTGTTTAATTTCATCGTGAGCGATACACCAGAGTAGGGGAACTGAGTACCCCCTTCTGTACATGAGTCCATTCTAGATGGTAAATCTTGAGGCCTTCCGAAGGACTTGTCTCTTTTCACTCCTGCACTCCGGCAGGGTTCTGTGCTTAATGTAATTTCTGAGTGGGGTCATCCATGAATCCTTTTCGGAAATGATTTCGCATACCCGGTTTATTTTTGTCCGGTCGATACTTGGGGAAGATAGCGTTTCTACGGGAATGAGTCCCATTTGCTGACCTTCACCTTTGCTAGCTAGCTTTGCCAATGAATCGTCCTTTTGGTTGCGCTCCCGAGGTATGCAATAGATGGTGTAGTATCGAACTGATTCAATGCTTCCTGAACTCGGGCTAAGTAAGCAGCCAACCTTCGATCTCTTGCCTGATACTCTCCCCGTACTTGACACACAACCAATTGTGAATCACAATAAATTTCCACAGCGATAATTTTCAAATCTCTGGCGAGTTTCAAGCCAGCTAAGAGGGCTTCGTATTCAGCTTCATTATTGGTTGCATGAAAGTCAAACTTCAAAGCGTAGCATATTGATCGACCTTCGGGGGTTTCGAGCACAACACCAGCGCCCGAACACCGGTCATTCGATGCACCATCAGTATACAACTTCCAGACATATTCGGGGGATTTCTTGGTTTCGGGCAAGTCCTCTGGAACGGTGAATTCGGCTATGAAATCAGCGAGGACTTGTCCTTGGATTGCTCGTCTTGGAGTGTAAGTAATATCAAACTAACTCAGTTCGATGTTCCACTTGAGTAGCCTACCAGACGTCTCAGGCCGCGAAAGGACCTGTCGTAATGGCTGGTCGATGTAAACAGCTATGAGATGTGCTTGGAAATACGGTCGGAATTTTCTTGATGCGATTACAAGGCAATAAGCCAACTTTTCTAGCTTTGGATATTTCCTTTCAGCCCCAGTCAATCGTTTGCTGACGTAGTACACTGGCTTCTGTATCCCGTCTTCTTCTCGAACCAAGGCAGTGCTGATAGCGTTTTCTGATATCGCCAAGTATGCATACAACTTCTCATGATCAACACAGTATTGGCGGTGTGGATAGATGTTGAACTAGTGCTTGGAAAGCACCCTCACACTCCGTGGTCAATTCAAAGTTTCGTTTCCCTTTTTGGATCAGATCGAAGAAGGGAATACATTTGTCAATGGACTTTGAAATGAACCTGCTCAATGTTGTTACCTTTCCATTGAGACTTTGGACTTGCTTTATAGTCTTGGGAGTTTCAAGATTTCTGATTGCCCAAATCTTTTCAGGATTGGCTTCGATTCCTCGGGCCTTAACGATGAACCCAAGGAACTTTCCGGATGCAACTCCAAAGTGACATTTCAGTGGGTTGAGCTTCATCTTGTATTTCCGAAGTATGTTGAACATAGTTTCCAGGTCTTTAACATGGTTGGTGGAGAGTCGTGACTTCACAAGCATGTCGTCTACATATACTTCCATTGTTTACCCGATTTGATTAGCAAACATCCGATTGACCAATCGTTGATAAGTAGCCCCGACATTCTTGAGTCCGAATGGCATAACCTTGTAACAGTAAGTCCCGGATTGGTTATGAAGCTGGTATGTTCTTGATCGGGTAAATGCATTGGTATCTGATTGTAGCCTGAATACGCGTCCATGAAGGACAAGAGTTCATGCCCAACCGTCGAATCTACTAGTTGATCAATTCTGGGAAGCGGGAAGATGTCTTTGGGACATGCTTTATTCTGATCGGAATAATCAACACATGTTCTCCACTTTCTATTTGGCTTTCGGACGAGCACGGGATTCGACACCCATTCAGGATATAGCGCATCTCGAATGAATCCGTTCGCTTCAAGCTTTTCTACTTCTTCTTTAAGGGCGGCAGATCTCTCTGGATCCATACCGCGCCTTTTTTGTTTGACCGGGACATGCCGCAGGTCAATGTTCAGAGTGTGGCTTGCGATGTCCGGCGAGATCACACACATATCAGAATGTGTCCAGGTAAATACGTCAAGGTTTGCCTGCAGAAATTCAACCAATTCCTCCTGAGCTTGCTGGCTTAACTAGGATCCAATCTTTATCATTTTCGAATCATCGTCAATGTCGACTGGGACATCAATTGTCAGTTCGGCCGGGGATGCTTGACTTTCTTTAGATTCTCCTTCGCCTTCAGTTTCTCTCGGGTCAAGATCCTTGAGGAATTGGCTGGGGTACCCGGGCCTGGGCCCGGGCGTTAATTGTCAATTATCGGTAAAACGGACGTAGAGAGACTCCTCCACGCCCTTTCCTTTCTCCTTTCGCTACGCCTCCCACAGCTCAGCAACATAACAGGCTCTGGCAGTAGCCTGATCTCCCTGAACGATTCCTATTCCATGATCAGTGGGAAACTTTAAAGTCAAACACCATGGGGCAATGGCTACCCTGAATTCAGCGAGGGCCGGTCGGCCCAAGAAAGCATTGTAAGTGGAGTCTATGTCCAAAACAATGAACTGCAACATCCGTACTCTCCGACGTTCTCCAACTCCCAACTCTACTGGCGGTTCTACCATTCCAGTGGGTACAGTGGCACTTCCGTTGAAACCATGGACTCGAGATTGACAAGGCCTCAAGTCTGCGGCTTCCATCTTCATTTGATCATAAGCTCGCTTGAACAAAATATTCACAGAGCTTCCACTGTCAACTAAGATCCTTTTCATCCAAGCGAGACCTACTTGTGCTGAGATGACCAGTGGATCGATAGTGGGAGCTTCGACTTTATCAGCGTCTCTGTTCCTGAAAACGATGTCATTCGTCATCGTTTTCTGTTGTTTGGCCGGAGCCCCTTCATCAAAACTACTACAACACTCGAAGTCCGCATGCCTGATAGAACTGGCATATGACTCCATTTCCTTCCAGCTTCGATCTGCTGGGTGAGGACCACCACTTATTGTATTGATAACCAACCTCCCGTCTGTACGAGCGGGTTCCTCCTGTCTTTCCTGATTTGGCGCACGATTCTGATTTGGTGGGCGCACACCACCGGATTACGGCGCCCGCACATACTGATCCAACTTCCACTCACGTATCAGTTTTTCAATGAGGTCTTGTAAGTGATGACACTCATTGGTGTTGTGGCCATAACTCTCATGGAATCTACAGAATTTTCTTGTTTGGATTTGCCTCTCAGTTGGCGGTTTTGGGACAGGCTTCTTGTATTGCAGGTCTGCAAATACACATTTTCCAACAACGTGTTCAACGGAGTATAATCATCGTATATGGAAGCTCTACGTCGTGGTCCATGATCCTGATCGCGTTTTTTGTTCTGATTTCTATTGTCCCTCTGCTGATTCTGTTTATTTTGGACGTTCAACTGAATTTTTCCAGAACTATCTCCGGACTGTTTAACAGTGACGTTACTTTGGATACCTTTGATGTTGGGCCCTACGTCATCCTGCTTCCTAGACTGTTTTGCATCCTCCCTTCTTAGGAATTGGGCTGCCTTGGAATAGAAACGGTCCAATGACGTAGGTGGTTTCCCAGCTAACCAATTTCCGAACTCGAAATCAGCATCAATCCCCTTAGTCAGTGCCATCAGGATAGAGTTATCATTGGGATTGCTTATTTCTGCACACGCAGCATGGAATCGCTCCAAGTAACGTCTAAGTGTTTCTCTGGGAGCTTGTGTAACACTAGACAGAGTGTTAACGTCCTTAGGCCTCGCCACGTGCATACGGAATTGTTCGACAAACTTGGTGGCCATCTGGTCAAAGTTAGAGATGGATCGCGGTGGCAAACGAGTGAACCACATGGTAGCGATGGCCCCTAGGGAAATGGGGAAATTACGGCACTTTACTGCGTCATCAGCTCTAGCAGCATTCATCAGCCATTCGTATTTCAGGACGTGTTGATTGGGATCAAAACTTCCTTCATAAACTGGCAAAGCTGGGATCCTGAAGTGCCAAGGTGGTTCAGCATATAAAACGTCATCGGTGAAAGGGGTATGACTTCGGGAGATTCCCCAGTCGTCATTAGAGAGACCCTGACTTTCACGGATCATTTGGCGGATCATCACTGGTATATCCGGCGTTCGGATACTTGGAGCATGTTGTGCCAAGGTGTGGTCGGGTTCCATAGCGCGAGTCTAGACCGTACGCGGTCGACGGTCCATGCCTCGCCTCCTTGGTTCAACATCCTCAGGGACATAAGGCTCAAGAGTCTGCTCTCGTTGGTTACGTTGAGGATCAGCTTGGTTTCTAGCATCACCTCCCCGTCCGGCAGTGGTGGTAGTAGCAATGTTGCCGGTAACATGGTAAGGAGTAGCTCCTCCTCGTGTTGAAGGTTCTATACGAAGACTAGCGGATGGTCCAGCTCTAGGTTGCCCAAGGTTCGAAGCAGGTTGGTGTCCCATGGCTTGGGTGTAGCTTACACCTAGCCGTGGACGTGTGGATCTGGTTTGGCCATCGGAGGAGGCTGAACTTTCTGTGGAAGAATAAGAACCTTGGTCTCTTCTGGATCTTCTTCGCCTTTGGTGATTTAGCTGGTTAGTCAACTCTGTGTTGGTGCGCAGTTGTTTAGTTAGCTACTGTTGACTTTGGGCCAACTCTTAAAGCAATGTCTGGAATTCTTGTCTAGTGATTGGACCTGACGGATCTAAAGGTCATGCTGTCCCAGTGGTTAAGTGATTTGACTTTGGTGCTTTCACTGAGAAGAATCCAATTTTTGATGAAGTCCTTTCCTAGATCTGATTGCAAATCTGAATAGAATGGAAGGGCTTCAAAGTTCTAGATCTGGATCTTCTTCTTAGATTTATGCAATCCAATATAGATAGGAGATCCAAAGAGCAGGAGAAAAATTGGATTCTTCTCATTGAAAGCACCAAAGTGTTTGTACCAAAATTGAGCACAACACTCTTCGGAAGTCTTTGAAGAGATAAAGTGAAGAAATTAAATGTAAAAAGAGGATTTATCAAACAAAAACTCCAAATTTCAGAAATGAGAATAATTAAAATGCAAGGAGACACAAGAATTTAGAGTGGTTCGGCATATTGCCTACGTCCACTATGAAGTAGTTTGCTTTATTGATCTTTCTTTGATGTTTACAATTGATTTCAGCAAATTACAGCGAATAACAATGATTTGCAGCAGTGAAATTCGTTGGTAGCAGCAGCAATGGAGTTCAGATGTGGATCTGGCGGAGTCCGGGCGTTGGAGATCTCAAAGAGGAAGAAGAACCCCTTTTCTGTTGGCTTTGGGGGTCTATTTATAGGTGTAGGAGGCTGGTATTTCGCTCCGATCTCGAGAGACCCTCTCTGGCACGTGACCAGACCCACACGCCCAAGCCCGTGAAGTTTCGGTCTGGTCCGTGATCGATACGAACAGATTTCGTATCAATCAAGATTTCATCCAATGGAGTCGAAATTTGGCATGGACATTCTTTAGCATGCAAGTAGTCTTCTGTGAAAATTTCATATCATTTGGACTTGTAGATTAGGAGATATGATCGATACGAAATGCGATTCTCGGTGGCTGTTTGGTTCGAATCGCTCCCGTTTCGACTCGCTTCCGTTCGACTCGGTGACATGGCGCTTGAGTCTTTGGATCACTCTACCTTTGATGCTGTCTTGAGCGAGTCGAAATGTTCATCGATTGAGCGAGTCGAAGTGAGCCCAGATCGAGCGAGTCGAAGTGTGCACTGGTTGAGCGAGTCAAAATGGAGCGTCCTGAGAGATGTGAAGCAAGTCGAAGTAGGCATCTAAGGGATGTGAAGCGAGTCGAAGGGAGCGAGTCGAAGAGAGCGAGTCGACTGGTGATTGGTTTTCATCCAATTTTATATCGTTCATAACTTGAGCATACGAACTCGGATTGACTTAAGATTTGGAACGTTGACTCTCATGGCTTAGCTTTTCATGTCCTACCAATTTTGGCTCGATCCAGACTCGGACAAAATTCGTCGATATCCATAGTTAGCCTGTGTATAACTGATCTCTAGGACGGGCCGTCATTGGTTACTGGTCAATTCCTTGGTGTCACGGTCATGCCAAAAGGCGGGATAACAAATACAAGTATAAACTAACTCAAGCATTCTCCAAAGCTCTTCATATAATTCAATATTAGGGAATAAACGAAAATATGAAGTATAACATTTAAATTGATAAGGAGAATCATCCCACTCACCTCTTATTCCCCAAACCAAGCTCCAAATCATTAAAACCCAACTTCAAGCTTTCTTTAAGTTTTGAAATCCCTATTTAAACTCGGATTCATGCCAATCCTTTGATGCATTTTGTAGAGAATAGGAAGAGATGATTTATGGTGATTTTTATTTGATTTTAGGAAATTTATTTAGATGGGTTAGGGCTAGCAGATTAAGGAAGTGATTAAGGGATAATTAGAGGAGCCATTAAAGGAGAGGAAGAAGAGTGAATGTGGAAATGACAGTGAGAATGAAATATGTAGGGGACGACTTCATATAGGCTTGGTAAATGGACTTAGCCCGAATTCATCTCTTCTCCCAAAAATCACTATTCATCTTCGAAAATTATTGACTCCAAACATAGACTAGTTTATACTCATTTTACTCGCATCGAAAAAGTAAACTCAACTACGAGTGTATCAACTGCTAACTTGCTCATTTTTGAAAATTGAGTATAAGAGGCGTTACAACGCCTAACGATTAAATTTTGAAATTAATCATTTAAATATTCAATCGTTAAAATTACGGGGTGTTACATTCTTCCCTCCTTAAGAAAATTTCATCCTCGAAATTCATACGAATATGAGAAAGTAATAGGACTGACCAAACTTTTCGAACCTCAGTTTTTGAAAATTCCAACAGTATCTCCCCTTGTGCTACTAGCACTACGGAACTCCCAAATTAGAATTCACCACACAATAGGAAACATTCAATTGCCTATGTCATTCCATATTTTAGAAAAAAATTCATACCTCTCTTAAGAAAGGTACTCACTATTTAAATGTCAATCTAAACAAATAAGCATTTAAATAACTACACATCTGATCTCAAGTACCTAGTTGTACTATATTAAGAGGGTTACATAAATACAAAATTCAAATATGTATAACCTTAATGTAGTAACCAATACTACCGTAGTCATACATGACCATCAGTTAGAGAGTAAGCTCAAGTAAGTCAGTATCAAAATATATCACTAACTCCAAGTCAATCAAATGGAAGTGGACTTATATAGATCCTATCTCACCCCATAGCAGGCATGAATGACATGCAATCTATTCAAGATAGCTAAGGAATATAAATAGATACACTTCATTACTAATCGGTGGAGTCAACAATGGACACTTATCGCGATCCGAAATTCCAAATAAACAGGGCTAGTACACTAACGTACTCAAACATCTATCTCGATCCAATAGTGGGCACATCCACAAATATAAGGCCAATGATCTACAATGCTACCAATATAAGGCCAATATAATGTATGATCACTAATATAAGATTAATATAGTACACAGTCACTAATATAAGACCGATACAATTTATATAACTATACGTACCTCGGATTAAACCCCCGAAGGTAGGAATCCATCATTGCTAATTAAATGACATGCACTTAATTATCTCATATAATCAACCTCTAATGAATCAATGACTATAAGTAGTAAGCAACCACCAAATAATAGCTGATAATGATAAGCAACCATAACTAGCATTAGAATTATCAAACATGCAAGCAACAAAATCAGCCAGCATCAAAGTCAAACAACAACAACAAACAAGATCAAACGGTCGCAACAAAAGCGAGCAACAAGCATTAACAAATAACAAACAATATCAAGCAGCAAACAATAGCAAGCAAACAGAAGCAGTAGCAACAAGTAAGAATACAAACAATGAAATATTTAAAAGAGTTTACACTAACATGCTCAGTAACCATCAAGAGTCAAACGCATATGTTAAACCATTAACTCCAATGAGTCCATTCGACATTCAAAAGGAATAAATGCCTAAACGGTGCAAATTCTTTCATGAAAATACCACATGGATGACTGCTACACCTCTCGCCTACAACGAGGAAAACCCATACAGTATGTAGGATCATCGAGTCTCCAAACTCTCAAATAAATCCAGTAATCAATGCCTTTACTTTACTTTTCTTCCGAACAAAACTCATTCTCCAAAAGAGAAAATTATACTAATTAAATCATCATGAAATGATGATTTACAGTTATCTTGGCTTACTCGGGTTCAAACTCACCTCGACCGCACAATGTTAATAAGGATAATATATTAAGTGCTCCACGATGCTCGCATAGGAATGTATCATCTCGTCACTTTGGAAATCATCCGAGTCTCTACAAATCTAGTCGAGAAATCATTTCTCGAACTATCCCATGCAATAATTACACTACACTAAAATTTTATAATTTTTAAAGATTATTCCAAATGACATGATATCCATTCCGACTCTTCGTTTGCTCGCAAGATTTCTTTTTTAAATTAGGGTCGTCCAACTGACTCCATCCGTGCGAACTCCGATCGGGTTCCTTGATCCGACTACTGAAATCTCCTGGCACAACCAAGGTGTTTCAAAAATATCTGTCATTCCAAGAATCCGACTCAAGTGCGCATCTATTAGAATCAAGTGAAAACCTTATCCTAACTAGTGCAAATCACCTGAAAACTCTACGCTCAAACTATAGGTTAAGAATTGGCACGTGGCTGGACAAATCTTTAGAACATATTCCTTTTGGCACATGGGATTTCTCCCATCACTTAAGGTTTACTGAGACAAAGGAAAACAATCATCACACGGATAACTCTAGACAATCTCCTATAAGTCATCCACTCGGTATCTTCTCGTTACTAGGCATCCACCAAACCCTACTTAGATATAAATCCAAGTCAAACTTCATCGACTGAACCCACTCAACTTGAAAGCTCGTGCATCAAGTTCGAATGGTAATACTTCTATCGCTTAACCTTAGTTTTTCAACTAAGGTGTCAAGTTTAGCCTATTTACTGAGTAACTAGCAACATATAAATATAACGCTCAAGTGTCGGATGGAACATAAGTGAGATCCCAAAAATAGAGCATACCTCACTACATAAGCTCCTTCCAATTTTCTTAAGCCGTAAGCCGCTAGGACCCAATGATGCCTGAAAGGCACAAGTCATCATCACTTACACACCCTTCGAAAATGTAGGATAGTCCTTCTTCAAGTGATTAAGCGATTAAAAATGAAGCACTTTTGCTTTACCCTATCTGGATGACATTTCATAGTGAAATGCTTCGCATATGCTATAAGAGTGACATACTAAGCTAACTATACTTTTCCAAACCAGCCCGATCTTCCTTGTATCATGGTCATTCCACCTTAGTTGGAGTTTTGGTTGCTTCCACTTTCGCTACTTCAAATAGTATCTAATAGGCATTCTCACAAATGAGAGTCATCCCAACGAGATATTCGAAGGTGGACCATAATAGAGATAAGGCTACAATGAACTCCCAACAAATGCTTAAGACCCAAGGCAAATCTCTTTGCCTGCAGCAATGGAGTATCGACGAACTCAAACTCTAAAAACAAAAGGTTGAATCGATAAACACTCCTTTACTGATATGCTATCCTACTTAGGATGGATGGAATACTCAAGCTGTATACTCTTCTGAATCTCAGAAATGAACTGAGAACTTAGAGCGACACCTGAAAAAATTCCGAATCATATGTCTTCTTATCAACTACAAAAACACCACATCCTACCCAGCCAAAATTTCACTTCCCCAATTGCGGAGAAACAATCTCACTTACGAGAATATTCCCTAGACTTATATCGATAAAAGCCTTTTCATGCATGTGTCCAAGATTGTGTCTCAACAACAGTCTCAGGACACCGATATGGCTCCCTTCCAAAGCTAAGGAAATTCTGGCACTGCTTCGAAGAGTCTAAAGTTGGTGGAAATAGAAATATTAATGCCCAAAGGGCCACACAACTTCCAACGCTAAACGGAATCAGCTGCAAATGTTCACGGGTGACGGAACATCTTTTGCGGTAGCTAAATAGTCTCTGAATAAATTAGGCATCTCAGACTGCCCATCTCTAGTCGCTCCTTTACTTCGTCTGCTCATACGGATAGTCTGACGAAAATACCTTTACAACTAGTGGTAGAAACAAATCAAGTTCAGAAGACAAGCGGTGTATGCGGTATTATATAGTAGGAAAAATACAAGTACGCTCTCTAAACGTATCTCCTTTGACAGATTGATTAACTCAAACTGGTCTACTTGGTCGGACTGTTGAGCCTAAGCTTTGATACCAATTGTAACAACCCGCCCTTAGTAATACCTAAAATTTAGCGCCTTACAACATCGATTTACTTTCAGATACCACAAACGACAGATTGTCGGGGTAAAATTAGAAAAAAACACTAAATCAAGACTGATAATATCTCACAATGGAATGACAATTTAGAATATAATGAATATACATGGACAAAAATAAAATAACAATATATAAGAGACCGCACTAGCGGAAGCAATTGATAAATAAATATCAGTACAAAATCATCAGAATACATTAACTCCAAAAACACGGAGTTTTGAATAAATATCTGATACAATAGTATCATAAATAATAAGTATCTCATGTATAATAAAATAACAAGTATATGTATCTTGTAACACCCCACATTTTTAGATAATTAAATAATCAAAGAACGATGAACTGTGAAAATTAGCATTTTTGGAATTGTCAGAATATGGACTCGAAACTTATACCATTGTGTTCGTGGCGATTTTCTAACCAATTTCCATATGTAACTTGTCGAAATCCGAGTTAATACGAAGGAGCTACAAGAAGAACAAGAAATCAGATATATATATATAATTAATTAAACGAAAAAATAAATAAATAAAAAGACCCCACGGGTCGACCATCAGGTCGACCGACAACGCACAAGGGTCGACCCTAAGGTCGACCCGTAAAGAACACAGGTCGACCCGCGTTTGCTCTGGACATTAAATTGTCCAGGGACGTGCCGAGCTTTTCTAATTCGGTTTTCGTGCGATCTGAAGCATTGTTTCTGGATCCAACAATTCGCAGTGAACATGTGAAGTGGTTGCACTAGATTCAATCCAAAAATCCGATGGTATGAGATCCCCAAACTCCACTATAAATAGAACCCTAGGCCAAGCTATTTTCCCACAATCAGATTTTCTCCCAATTGGGTTCATTGCCTGAGGCTGAACCCTTAATAGAAAATATTTCCGAGGAGAAGATCTTTTTAATAAAAATATTAGACACCTTAGAAGGGGTCCAGGAAGGCCACGGAGCAAGGTTAAGGACGACATGTGAGTGGATTTAAATTATATCTCTCTTATGTTTGTGATATAATATCGTTAGATTCCCGTTAAATATTTAATTCAGCATTTATTTCAGTAATTAGTTCTGATAATTAGTTATGTTGAAACTATAAATTTTATAAGAGAAGTATACTTATATTTAAATGTTATTTATATGGAAAAAAGAAAGGAATCCAATTAAATATAAGTAATATTAGGTATAAGAATTATAGAGAAAGGCATAAGCCTAAAATTGAGAAATTTATAGTAAATTATGTTAAAAATTTGGGGAATGAATTAAAAAAGGGGAAATCTAATAACTTGATTTGGAAGTTAGAAATAGATTAGTTGGTTAGTTTAGAAAAGGGAATACATTTCCATAGTTTAATATTGTAAGAATAACGGTAAACGTAATTGCAAAAATAAAAGCAAGAAAAATGGAATTAGTGCAAAATAGAGACATTACTTTATTTTTCATCACCCAAAACTTAAAGAAACAATAAATGAAATATATTGCAGTTACGGATTATAGTTTTTAGCATTATTTAGTATTAAAATATGAAACTGGATTTTTAGCACAGTCTTTGAAACCAACCAAATAGAATAGAACTACTTTCTAGAATAAAAGAGAATAACGGGAAGCTTTAAAGAAATTAAAGAAGATGAAGTAATCAAGTTAATTATATGGCTAGATCTGCATTTACTGCGCAGATAGTAGAATAAAAAGTAAAGCAGTTATTATGACAAGTAAATTTGTGATAGTTGGATGTAGTCTCAAGCCAAGACTGTCATATAATATAATGAACTAAAGATAATATAATACCATATCAAAAGAAGAGAGACTAGAATAGAAAAGAGACACTTGCAATTGCATTTATAACATGTAGGTTATAAAAGAAAGAAACGAATATAAAGGTAACAATTGCAAGTATAATTGTAACACGTAGGTTATAATTAAAAAGAAAGAAATAGAAGAGGCTTATTCTATCAAACTTAGATCTTGGATTGAGTTAATAAGCAAAATAATAAAAGTGGCCCATACGGGCAGCATTCCCTTTCAGGTCTAGGATTGGTGGTCTCACACATAGGTGGGGCTGGACATGCTGATTAGGGTAAATAAGTAGCTAAAAGAATAAGAAAAGTAAACTAAACGCATAATAAAAGATTAGACGTAGGATTTAATAAAATGGTAAGGTGCATTTGGAGCAGCCCGAAATAGAATCTGGACAAAGAGCCTAATGAAGCAGTTCGTCATAGATTTTAGTACAGAAAAAGCACGTCCAACTTAGATAGTTCGGGCTAGAAGGAAGTACGAGACTTTGAAGGGCGTGAGGATACTCTAGGATGGCCTTCTGGGGTAGGCCTAACGAAGCTGCACCCCCGGATACAGGTCTGTGGGTGGTCCATCAAGAGAGTATGCCTTGACTGCTTTTGCATTGCAGGCCTAACGAAGAAGACTTTTGTAGGCATTCAAAAGGTTGATGATGGAGTAGGATATTTGTCTGACACTGTACTCTAGATTACGAGTAGGTTATAGTGGGAAGGACCCAAAAGGATAGTCGCATATTGAGATCAAGCCATCATCAGTCAAAGTGAGTTCGGGAAAGACTAGAGTTAAACCAACAGGCCAATGATTCTTTCACTATCGAGACATTGGATGAGGGGCGTAGCCAATTGGATGTTTAGATTGTTTTTAGTAGGGCACAACTGCTTAGCTCTTGAAGGTCTTTCGATTAGTTGAGGGGTGGCTGCGTGGGGCCATAGTCACGATGAGAAAAGAGATAGACCAAGTAGAATATTTGTATTGTAGGCCTAACGAAACGGATCGTTATAGATATAGAAAATCCTCGACTGAGTTCCATACAAGGTAGACCTTGTTGGCGGAATCCAGGGAGTAGACAGAACGATTACGTGTAGTCTTCAAGGTACGCACTGGGTAGTACGATGGATGTCCGAGCACTAGTATAAGCTAGTGTGGTTGCAGTTTCACGTTTTCCTAGCAGACGATGGAACATCTGTATTGTAGGTCTCAATAAGCTGCCCTTTACCGATGTCATTTCAGTACGCTCAAGCAGCAAGATGATGGAGTCCTTTACGAGGAGGATACGGAAGGTACTATGGGTAGTACCTAGGACCAATGCGGTCTTTGGGCATGTAGCTACATATATATTAGTTATTAGGTTTTTATCTACTAGGAATTAGATGGGTACGATTCACGCATAGAGGCGAGAGTATTATAAACCCAATAAACCAAAGAAAATAGAAGTAGAACGGTACATGTAGAATTATGCTTAGAAGTGTATAATTTGTCCATTCACCAGAGCTTTAGTTCTGACCCCCTCCTAGTAACATCCCACAGGTTAGATAGATGGCAGAGATTTTCCAGCTTTGAGACGCTTGCTTAGAAAGTGTTATTACCTTGGTGAGTATTTACTTACTATTACATTTTAGTCATTACTACCGTGAAATACTTATTTGAGCTCTGATATATTTATCTTTGCCTCTTTGCAGGATACCAGATACCCATCTTGGGCTTCAATAGGCTTGGATTTTATCATTTTTGCGAAAAATCCGGACCCACTGGAATTCGGGTTGTTACATTTGGTATCAGAGCTTAGGTTAGTAGAGCCTAAGTAAATTAGGAAATATGAGTGAACGTGTTTGTATTTTTGAATAAAATATAAATATGTACTAAAATCCAAATAGTCCCCAATTATAGATTTTAACATATGGAAAGTTTTTAGAAGTGTATTTGTGCATAGTTTGCTAGTTAGGTTTGGGATGACCCAAGGATGTTGAGCCCTATGTTATTGCCGATTTATAGTGTACAATAAGCTATGTTTTGAGAGAAGATTGGTATCCATATGTTATAGGAAGTGGGAAAGTTCCCTATGGATAGTAGGGAGAGTATTTTTATTTTGGAAGGAATAAGGGATTTTAGTAAGGAAATGAGATTTCCAAGGTTTAGGAAGGGTACTCCTAGGGTAGTAAGAAGAAAATCTACTTTATGTCTAGCCCGATAAAATGAAACTTTTGGAATTGAAAAGTTGAAAAATATAATTGTTAATATGTTTGAGGAAGTAAATTTTGGGTTTTTGAAAAAAAAAAGTGATGAAATTTAAATTGGTTTTTATATGATGTAAATTTTGTTAAAAGTGAAATTCTTTTTGAAGAATTATAGAGCATGTATAGCTCGCTAGTTTCTTTGTTGGTAAACAAAGATTTTAAATATAAAAACCTAGAGTGTGTTAAGTATCGAAAACGTAGGTTACAACATTTATTATTGTAATAGATGTTTTCATGAAAAATAAAGGAAGCATAGACTATGACACTATTGTTATAGTATGTGACTCCGAAAGGAAATGTTTTTACATAACATATGAGATTTATTAATATTTATTTTAATTGAATCCATATACTTGTATTGTGGGTTGTAGTAACGGTATTTTACGCAACATCTGTTTTGACCCAAATAAAAATGTGTTTTGAAGATAATTTCTAAGTATAGAAATAAAGTGGTTTGTGTTGGATGGATTCTTACCATCGAACCAGCCTAGCCGAACCATCATCACCGGTTCAACACAGCCACGAACGAACCAACCAACAGGCCATCCTCCACCGATCCAAGTTACAACCGGACCAGCTCCACCAAAACTCCACAACCGGTCTCTCCGAACCAAGTACGCCGGACCACCCAACATGCTTCCCACCGAACCAAGTACGTCGGACCACCCAACATGCTTCCCACCGAACCAAGTACGCCGGACCACCCAACATGCTTCCCATCGAACCAAGTACACCGGTCCACTCAACATGCTTCCCACCGAACCAAGTACACCGGTCCACTCAACATGCTTCCCACCGAACCAAGTACGCTGGACCACCCAACATGCTTCCCATCGAACCAAGTACACCGGTCCACTCAACATGCTTCCCACCGAACCAAGTAAGCCGGTCCACTCAACATGCTTCCCACCGAACCAAGTAAGCCGGACCCGCTCCACCAGACCAGATTACATCAGCCCAGGCCCACCAGCTGCTGTATACCTCCAAGACCCCTACCCCTAGCCTCACTCTATAAATAGAGGGGCAGGGGTACAACAATGGGGGAGAAGTTTGAGAGCTCAAGCACGGAGAGAACTTTCAAACAACTTTCTTTTACTTGTATCAAAGCTTTGTACTTGTAATTAAAACAAGAGAAGAGAAATAACATATAAAGTGGACGTAGGCACATTCTGGCTGAACCACTATAAATCTGCGTGTCTCTTTACAGTTTAGCCCCTGCTTTTCATATATTTGCATAAATCACTCAAATCACTAAGAATAACATAAGATCTACTAAATCATACAACTTTGTGGTGTTTGTCCATTTTTTGTGCAAACATTTTTGGTGCTTTCACTGAGAACTAGAAGCTCGAAGCTTCAGCTTCATCCACTTAACGAGTTTTCCTAACAGCATCGTCCGCTACTTGGAAAACATGCCTCCCGAACAGAAAAAAGATGTTAACAAAGGAAAAAACATCGCATCCAGCAGTCTTCCAGATCCAGCTGTCACGAATCAAGTAAATCGTCCTCCTCCAGCAACAGTAACAAATGAAGGACAGGCTAACCCAACCACTCCTGCCACAGAACAGCCTACAGCAATTACTAGGGCAGATTTGGACAGAGTCGTGGTTGAAGTAACTAACCGCTTCACGTCCCAGCAGGAAGCCTTGGTGGACCATCTCATGTCACGCTTAAGGGACGCTGAAGAATCCAACCGCAACACTGAAACATGGGGCGAGTCCCAGTCTGGAGGATCTCAGAGACAACAAAGATCTTCCTTCTTCGAAGGAGCTAACGACAGAAGTAGCCATGGTAGAAGCCGAGACCGAGCACAGCCCGAAGTTAGGCCTGAGGAAACTTTTGGTACCGAACCCAACGGGGGAGGTACCGGACGGAGGTCAACTGTAGCTGAGCCTGTCATACTGCCTAACCACGGAAACGCCGGTGAACGGGGCCGAGCTAGAGTCCAGCCCGAAGTTGGACCCGAGGAAGTGCTTAGATCAGAACCCAGCAGGGGGAGATCAAGGCAAGGGCCAACTGTAGCTGACCCTAGCATGCTTCCAGAAGATCAAAGGCAACCGCTGGAGAATATGAGGAACGACAGACGATACCATCCTTACAGGTCATCTGGACGGAATCAATCCCATAGAACAGAACCAAACTCGTTTCTATCTGCTCCAAATTCGGATGAAAGGATGGCGCGCTTATTCAGAGAGTGCGTCCAACGGGAGCAAAGAGATCGAGGGATAGGCGCTAGGGTGACCAGCCCTTTCGCCCGCAACATTGAAATTGCTATCACCCCCGAGAATGGAAGATGCCAACAATGGAACCTTACAAGGGAACCTCCGACCCCATCGTACACTTACAAAGATACACACAGCACATGCTCATGAGTGGAGCAACAGAAGGAGTACTGTGCAAATGCTTTCCACTATTCTTAGCAGATCTCACTACCTCCTGGTTCTGTCATCTACCCCAGGGATCCATCAGCTCGTGGGAAATGTTGAAAGAAAAGTTTATCAGTCAGTTCCGCATCCATATGGAACAACCTAAGGACGCTTATTCCTTATCCAGTGTCAAACAGAAACCTGGAGAAAAACTACAGCAATACCTAACCCGATTCAATGCCGCAGCAGCCGTAGTCCAAGATGTCGATGAGAAGCTTATCCTAATGGCCCTCTGTAGTGGTGTGCATCCGGACACTAAATTTGCTAGAAGGTTGACGAAAGAAAAACCAGCTACTTTACCTGATTTCTTCCATGAAGCCGAAAAATACATGAGGCTTGAGGATGCTGCCGTTGAGGGGCAGTCAGGATAGCAAAATAAGGCAACTCACAGCAACGCCCCCACTGTGGCAAGGGACGTTCGAAGAAATGATTCCAGAGACAATGCTGGGGGCAAGAAGGGAGAAAAGCGCCTATATCGGCCTGGACCGAGATTCGACACTTACACCCCTTTGAACGAGACCGTCGAAAATATCTTCCTTGCCACCCAAGGCGAAGTTAGATACAAACGCCCACCATACAAGAAGGAATCAGATAACGCGCAGAAGTCTGGAAAGTTCTGCCGCTTCCACGAATCTCACGGGCATGATACCAATGAATTCCATCATCTCCGGGATCTGATTGAGGAACACATCAGAAGGAAGAAACTGGAACGTTATGTAAAAAGTCAGGACAGGACTCCAGCTCCTGCCAATGAAAACCCAAGGCTACCCTCACCGGACATCGGC
Source organism: Allium fistulosum (assembly GCA_030737815.1). NCBI lineage: Eukaryota > Viridiplantae > Streptophyta > Magnoliopsida > Asparagales > Amaryllidaceae > Allium > Allium fistulosum. The sequence goes on along the minus strand of CM060905.1, from coordinate 589,284,966 downwards.
AGAGGAAACTGCAACGCTAGCAGCTCTAGTCAAGAGAAAATAGTAGTCCATACCATCTCGGGAGGACCGCACATCGCGGACAGAAGCTAGAAAGAGATGGAAAGGTATGGAAAATTGCTTAGAGACAATAAAGACTGTGTCAATTCGGTTATAGAAGAGCGCCACCCGAAGCGGAAAGAAAGTAATGACATCACATTCGGTAAGCGTGACCTAGAAGGGAGGCAGTACCCTCACATGGATCCCATGGTCATCTCTGCCCGACTCGGTCCCGTCGAAGTTTACCGAATCCTGGTAGACACTGGAAGCTCAGTAAACATCCTGTTCAAACACGCATTCGACAAAATGAAGCTATCAATGAAGGATGTATCTCCCTGCGATAAACCACTACACGGCTTCACTGGAGATGCGAAGATGCCCCTCGGGCAACTGGACCTCTTTGTTGAGATTGGAAGCCATCCCCGCTCCGCTGTACGGAAACAGACGTTTGTGCTAATAGAAAACCATTCGGCCTACAACGCCTTCTTAGGAAGGCCATCCTTGTCTGACTTCCAAATTGTCCTAGCCCCATGGTGCATATAGATGAAATTTCCAACAGATAATGGAGTAGGGGAAGTGGAAGGAGACCAGGACGTTGCTCGAGACTGCTACGTGACTGAACTTCGCAACAACCACAGGAAGGATAAAGGGAAGGGTGTAGAGATTGCCCTCTGCACAAAAAGTCTAGAAGCATAGCAACTAAAGAAAGCCCCTCCTCTTCGATATACCAGCGACCCTTTCAATGAATTAGACCCTAGGGACAAAGAGGAGGAGACCACCGCCGAGCCTGCAGAGGCTATGGAGTTTATATCTGTAGGCAAGCACGACTCAAGTAGACTATTGAAAATTGGGTCCCAACTAAAAGCCGAATTGAAGGAACAACTCATCGATTTTCTCCGCCACAACTTGGATGTATTCGCTTGGTCACACGCTGACATGACCGGAATCTCCCCCGACATAGCATGCCACGTATTAAACATTGATCCTACCAAGGCGCTTGTAAAACAAAGAAAGAGAAGTATGGGGGCAGAGCGATTAGCAGCCCTCGATGAAGAAGTAAAGAATCTACTCGCCAATGACTTCATACGAGAAGCTATCTACCCGAAATGGATCGCCAACCCGGTGCTGGTAAAAAAGGCTAATGGGAAGTGGCGAACCTGCATTGACTTTTCCAACCTAAACGACGCTTGCCCAAAGGATTGCTTCCCACTTCCCAGAATCGACCAACTTGTAGACAGCACAGCCGGGCACGAGCTCCTATCTTTTATGGACGCATACTCAGGATATAACCAAATTCCTATGCATGCTCCCGACCAAGACCACACTAGTTTCATCACCGACCGGGGTTTATACTGCTATAAAGTAATGCCTTTCGGACTTAAAAATGCAGGAGCCACCTACCAGCGCCTCGTCAACAAGATGTTTGTAGGGCTAATAGGACAAACTATGGAAGTATATGTGGATGACATGCTGGTAAAGTCAAGGAAAGCCAAAGATCACGTAAGCCACCTAGGCAAGATGTTTCAAGTACTTCGACAATATGGAATGAAGTTGAATCCACTAAAATGCTCCTTTGGAGTGTCATCAGGAAAGTTCTTAGGATTCATCGTTCATGCCAGAGGGATAGAAGTAAACCCTGAACAAGTCCGAGCATTAAGGGATATCAAGATACCTTCCACTCGGAAGGAAATGCAAAGTTTGAATGGAAAAGTGGCAGCTCTAAGCCGATTCATCTCCAAGGCGACGGACAAGTGCGTCCCCTTTTTTGAAGCCCTAAAGAAAGACAAGGGAAAGTTCGAATGGACTGACGAATGCTTAACCGCTTTCCTTAACCTAATCGAGCACCTCCAGAAACCACCAGTACTCTCGACTCTAAGCGAAGGCAAAGAATTATACCTATACCTTGCTGTGTCATCTCACGCCCTAAGCGCAGCCTTGGTAAGGGAAGACAACCGCACGCAGCGGCCAGTTTACTTCGTCAGCAAAAGGTTTACTGGGGCAGAAGTCAGATATCCTAAACTTGAGAAGCTAGCATACTGTTTACTAATCACATCACGAAAGCTGCGTCACTACTTCCAGTCCCATTCCATCAAAGTTCTGACTGATCAACCACTGAGGCAGGTACTCCATCGTCCCGACACTTCTGGGTGACTACTTAAATGGTGCATCGAACTAAGTCAGTATGATATCACCTATCACCCTCGCACCGCCATCAAGGGACAAGCCATGGCTGATTTCATTGCAGAATTCACTACCAACAAAGATAAGGAGAAATTAGAAATAGCAGAAGATATCAAGTGGAATCTCTTTGTGGATGGTGCATCAAACGAACAAGGCTCGGGGGCAGGTGTGGTAATAATCACTCCTAGGGGAAACAAACTGCACTATGCTATAAGGTTGGAGTTCGCTGCCACCAACAACGATGCAGAATATGAAGCAGTGATAGCTGGACTAGAAATTGCCATAGAAATCGGAGCCAATTCTTTGTGTCTTCATAGCGATTCTCAACTCATTGTTAATCAAATACTAGGAGAATTCCAAGCTCGAGAGGAACGACTCATAGCATATCTAAAGAAGACCAAGTTACTTCTCAGCCGATTGGACCACTACTTAGTCAAACACATCCCTCGGGAAGAGAACCGAGAGGCCGACGAATTGGCAAAGCAAGCAAGTGAGAGAGACATCACCATCTTCGGGGCAGTAACCATCTCAAAGCAACTGGCCCCAAGTTTTGAGCAAGTGAATCTGATAACTGCAACCGAAGAAGCAACTTGGATGACTCCCATCCGAGACTACCTACAAAGTGGCACACTACCCAATGGGCGTAACGAAGTCAAGAAAATCTTGAGGAAAGCATCCCGCTACACAATATAAGAAGACATCCTCTATCGGCGTGGATTCTCTAACCCGTTATTAAGGTGTGTCGCTGGGAGGGAAGCCAAGGAAATCTTATCCAACATCCATCAGGGGAGCTGTGGAGATCACACCGGAGGGCAAACATTAGCAAAAAAGATACTCCGATACGGATATTTCTGGCCCACCTTAAGCAAGGACGCCTTAGATTTCATCAAAAAGTGTGACAGATGCCAAAAATTTGCTAAGATTCCACGGCTACCAACAACTGAGATTACTCAAATGACCAGCCCTTGGCCCTTCGCAATATGGGGAATTGACTTAATCGGCAAGCTACCGATGGGCCGAGGCGGGGCCAAATATGCTATAGTGGCAGTTGATTATTTCACCAAATGGGTGGAAGCGGAACCTCTGAATAAAGTATCTTCAGCAAAAGTTATTAACTTCTTGATCAAAAATGTTCTATGCAGGTACGGAGTCCCACTCAAAATCATATCAGACAATGGACTTCAGTTTGACAGCGAGGAATTCGCCAACTGGTGCCGAGAGCACAGAATTCATAAAAGCTTCTCATCCGTAGCATATCCCCAGGCAAACGGACAAGTCGAAGCAGTCAACAAAATTCTGAAAACTCTGATAAAAAAGAAGCTCGAAAAGTCAAAGGGCGCTTGGGTGGATGAACTCCCTACGGCACTGTGGGCCTACCGCATATCTTTCAGAACATCAACGGGGCACACTCCTTTCTCTTTGGCATACGGATCGGAGGCTATGCTCCCAGTTGAAACCATTGTGCCTTCCCACCGTAGGATCCACTATAACCCGAAAGAGAATGAAGAACTCCTCCACATGTCTTTGGATCTAGTTGAGGAGAGAAGAAATGATGCAGTCCTTAAAACAGCAGCCCACAAGCAGAAAGTGGCAGCACAATACAACTCCAAAGTCAAGCATCATACCTTACAAGAAGGGGATCTTGTCCTCAAGCGAATCTTCCCTCGCCCCGAAGCACTAGACCCAATCTGGGATGGACCATATGTAATTCATAAAGATCTCCACAATGGAGCTTATATTTTGTCAACAGTGGACGGAGAGGTGTTCCAGAGGGCATGGAACATCCAGCACCTCCGTCGATACTTTTCTTAACTTGTACTGCCCATATGAAGTGAATTAACAAAGAGAATCAGTGGATGTACTTTTCATGCCGAACCACTTTAAAAAACATTGTCTCTTTTTTAACTTGTTCCTTTATATCTTGGCTACTTGTTAACTTTATCCTTTTCTGTTGAACAAAATCCTATGCGTATAGCATTTCCACTCAAAGCACTCCACGGCGCAACTTCACCTGGGCAAAACCTAACAGGTACTATGCGAATCTATGCCCTCGCCAATGAGACACTTTTGCTCCAGCATCCCTCTGCTACGGGTTAACTCATTGCTCGCGACGGCCCTTAAAGCCAACTGTAATAAGCCGATTATAAGCCACCGAGAAGGCCGATTATAGCTGAGGCATCTCATTACGGCGTTAGGCTCGCCGGCAACTGTGAACCGACTATAAGCCCCAACATATGGTGTGGCCATCCAGGGACAGTTCACAGTTGACGATCGGCACCCACGCTAGCCGGCCACAGTAAATCGAATAATACCCACGATTACGGGACATAATGGCCCGGGTAATTACTGTGCGCGATCTCGGCTCCGATGTGTCTTAAGTGCGGCTGTGGTAAAAAAGAATTAACTCCCCGCGGAGGCGTAAGATGGGTGACAAATGTCTCCAAGACCCACAGCTAGGGAAAGTGACTACAAAACCCGTTTGCCACGAACTTAAGCACATCGAAGGCCTTCCGTGATTGGAAGTTTTACTTTTTCACATATTTCAATTTTACTTAAAAAGATTTTCTCCTATCCTCTATAACAGTCCCTAAAGTACAGGATGCAGAGTAGGAGATACTCGCCAATGGGTGTAGGGACTCACGATTGGATGGCAGGGCATTCGACTGCGTTCCATGCTCGGTCATACAAGATATTCAAAACTGCCATCTACGATTAAAACATGAAAGGCGGTATTTTCTTCTTTTGTGTACAAATACATGACTATAATTTGTTCACACCACACGCTAATATTGCAAGTCATGAAATTATGTTTTAAAACCAGAACCTGACATCAAACACAATTCAATTACAAGAATATACATAGCTATATTTCTCATACGACATGTCAAAATAGCAACGAACATTCGGAAGACGACAAAATCAGCTTAAGTTGAAGAATTACACATCAAGAATAGAGCTATTTATTACAAGTAGCAAAATAGTACAACTTAAAAGCTACTTTACTGTTTTAAGACTAACATCTACAACCCTGTCAAGTCCACAAAAGGAGTTTTTCCAGGTATAATCAAGGGGCCGGCTGCATTGGAGTTTTTTCCTTGTCCTGTTGCCCACCTGTCCAGACAGAGAAAGGATTCATTAGTGAGAAGCAACCAAGTTAATGGGGAAACTAAAAAGGAAGACTTACCAACACCTGCTTCTTGTCCATCCTGGTCGTCATCCTCCACTTGCACACCTACCTCCTCAGCAGCAAGCAACCGCATACCCTCCTTCACCGCCACCTTCTCCTCCTTGGCAAACTGGGCAGTGACCACATCCATGCTGAAAGCCGCGCCACCATCTTTATCCGCATCATCCTTAGCCTCCTCCAGAGCCCGAAGATAGATCTTAGCCATGACCCTAGGATAATCATCCATCCAGGATAGGTTGCCCTGCCTTCAGGTTCGGAAGTACATGTCCTGGAGCATTTCGTCCATCATCCCCTCATTCTCCTCAAACTCCCTCATCCGGGCCTCGGAAGCCGACAACCTTTCAACGGCGGCATCTCTCTCCGACCGGTATCTCGAGCAGTCAACCAGAAGGGATTTCCGCATTGCCTCCATCTCCTCCCTCAACTTGGCTTGAGCAAGCTCTGCAGCCTCAAGTTTCCCGGATAACTCCTCTATCTGCTCAAGATCCGCTTTCCGAACCTCGTCCACCGTGGCAATGGCCATATTTATCTGCTCCTTGCAAGCAGCCTCCATCTTCCGCAATTCCGCCTTACTAGCCTCCTCCATAGTCTTCCTCAACCGCCCAGAGGCAGCCTCATGCTGAGAAATCTGAATGGCCTGATCAGCAAGCTGTTTGGCCTGATCCGAAACCATCAATCGTAGTCGGATGTTGGCACTCCCAATCTCCTCTCCAGCCTTAACCAGCCGGGCATGATGCCCCATCAGCTTCCTAGTCTCCTCCGCCACCCGATTAATATTAGCCTTGGCCTCGTCACCCATGGTAATTACCCGAGTGGTAAGTAAATCGAGATCTAAGGACTTAGCCTCATCAAGCACCCGTACCATGGGATTGCGGGGAAGAAGATGCTCACCGGTAGCCTCGTCAAAGGTAATATCATGGGAACTTGGATCTAGATCAGGGTGACCCGCAAATGGATTACGAGCCAAACCAGGACGATCGATCTGAATAACGGTAGGATTTTCAAACGGGTGCGGAGAGAGTGCGAACTCAGTATCCTCCTCCGTAATATCGTGAAGAGGCTGAACCGGGGGCTGAGGACCAAGTGAAGATTCGAATAAGGGATGGCTCCTCTTTCTTATTTGAATGCCCTCGTCAATAACCCCGAGAAGAGGACGGTAGCCGACTACATCCCCAGAACGGTAGGCCGAAGGCTTCGGCTTGGCGGAAGCTTTGGAGAGCTTGTACTATTCAAGCCTGTGCCGAAGATCTGAGGCCTTGGCCGTTTTACCTGCTCCTGATATGAAGAAAAAGTTTCACAAGCTTACATTGATCCATAATTCGAGAAAACACGGTAAATTAAAAGATAATAGAAGAAAGAAAACACATCTGTGGTTATACCAACCCTGGGGAGGAGTAGGATACTGCAATGAGTCCTGGATTTCATTCCAAGACGGGAGCGGATCATAAAATATTCTTACGTCCCTATCATAAATGGAGCCCGCAGGAGTCAAAAGTTCACCTTGAGTCGTCGGAGCCACCTTGGCTGGAATAGTCTGAGGAGGCTCGCTTGCACCAGTCCCAGCCTTGTCAGCTCTCCCGAATTTCTCTATCAAAGCCGTTTCCCCATCCAGCCCCTCAAAAGCTTGGTGGAATGCATCATCCGTCCACTCCTGAATCTCGCCTGCCTGCCCAGGAAGCAAGGCCCCGATGCCATCACCACCGTCGCCACCTTCTCGGTCACCTCCACCCTCACCTCTCTCCTCCTCTACGTCTTCCTCCCCCTGGGTAAGTGGACAATTGCTGGGGGAAGGACCGTCCGACTTCTTAAGTTTCTTACCTCCGACGGCTGAAGGTTTTGTGAAAGGTTTCCTCTTGCCACTCTCTACCGTGACACCTCCCTTAGCCTGAGCAGCCGCCCTCTCCTCCGCCGTTTTCCTCAGCTTGACTACTGACTGCTGTGGAAGGATCAAGTTATATCCCAGAAGGGTCGCGTTTCTGATCAGGTAGGCAGCTGATCTATCTCTCCCGGGGATAGCTTCTATCTCAGCCGCCGTCTGAACCAGGCGATCAGTCTCCACCACCGCAAAGCCACCTGTCGCTAGCAAAATTGAAAACGCATGAGAAAGAGCATCACAGTCAGAATGGAAATTATGAATAAAGCGTCGACTTACACCCAGAGGTGAAACGCAGAATAGAAACAGAGTCGTCCCTAACAAAGGACCACTCCTTCTTGAACATGCTGAACTTAGAATACAGATCCAAGACCGGCTTGAAGGTTACAGCTGAATCCAAGCTAATGTATGGGGACCCCTTCTTATAGCCCCTCAGATTATATAAGTATCGGATCTCCCGGTTGGAAGGAGCACGACCATATTTCCTCTGAAAGATGACGAAGAGGCTCACCAGTATAGCATAGGAGTTGGGTTGAAGCTGGAATGGGGCCACCTTTAGATATGTGAGGAAGCTGGCTACCCAAGCATTAAGAGGTGGAATGACACCACACATGCAGTGGTATCTACTGTAAGCAAAGTACCCTTCAGGAGGGTCGTAGGGCATAACTTCTCTCCCTGGCAACAGCATTCGCACCCTATCAATCCCGAAAGAACGGGAGATGACATCAAGCTGCTCTCCCTTAAGGGAGCTGGGAAAGCAATCGGGCGGGGAGTTCAAAAGCTCCTGAGGGCCGTACCCGTCCACTAGTGATCTCGGGGTAGATCCATGACGTTCCGGACCTGGCTGAGCAGGGGGCACTGAGGGAGATTCTCCTTCGTCCTGGGACTTCTTTCTTCCTGATCGAGTTTCTACTCTTTGAGACATTATCTGCAAACACAGAAAGTACATCACCGAAATGCATGAATTATGTAACCTAGGACTTCACTGATAATACGAGTATTAAAGCTCATCCGGTATTAGATTCATTCGGTACTTAGAAACCATCGGTTCTGTCCGATAGTTCAAGAGACAGAGTTCATTCGGCATCCCAACACAAGGGATCATTCGGCATTTTCCATATAAAATTCATTCGGTACTGAATTTGTAAGCTCATTTGGCAAAAGAGTACATACCTGGTTCAGAGCTTGGACTATTCGGTACTCAGATGATTCGGTACTCAGATTATTCGGTACTCAGTTTGATTCGGCTCTCTCTGTTCGGTAAGGAATAACGAAGGTGTGTAGCCCCTATTTATAAGCAGATACAAGACACCGGACCAAATGGCTCGGCACTCTGGGACCAAATGAAAACACCCTAGCCGAAACAAAGCGCGGCATATACTAGCATATGCCCCACTTTGGGGGGCAAATGTTGGATGGATTCTTACCATCGAACCAGCCTAGCCGAACCATCATCACCGGTTCAACACAACCACGAACGAACCAACCAACAGGCCATCCTCCACCGATCCAAGTTACAACCGGACCAGCTCCACCAAAACTCCACATGCTTCCCACCGAACCAAGTACGCTGGACCACCCAACATGCTTCCCACCGAACCAAGTACGCCGGACCACCCAACATGCTTCCCACCGAACCAAGTACGCCGAACCACCCAACATGCTTCCCACCGAACCAAGTACACCGGTCCACTCAACATGCTTCCCACCGAACCAAGTACGCCGGTCAACTCAACATGCTTCCCACCGAACCAAGTACGCCGGACCACCCAACATGCTTCCCACCGAACCAAGTACACCGGTCCACTCAACATGCTTCCCACCGAACCAAGTAAGCCGGACCCGCTCCACCAGACCAGATTACATCAGCCCAGGCCCACCAGCTGCTGTATACCTCCAAGACCACTACCCCTAGCCTCACTCTATAAATAGAGGGGTAGGGGTACAACAATGAGGGAGAAGTTTGAGAGCTCAAGCACGGAGAGAACTTTCAAACAACTTTCTTTTACTTGTATCAAAGCTTTGTACTTGTAATCAAAACAAGAGAAGAGAAATAACATATAAAGTGGACGTAGGCACATTCTGGCTGAACCACTATAAATTTGCGTGTCTCTTTACAATTTAGCCCCTGCTTTTCATATATTTGCATAAATCACTCAAATCACTAAGAACAACATAAGATCTACTAAATCATACAACTTTGAGGTGTTTGTCCAGTTTTTGTGCAAACAGTTTGTAAGTACACTTATTATTTAAATAATTATATGGAAATTTTTTCAAGTTGTGAAAATATTAAAACAGTTTTGAAAATGAGTTCTTTTGGAAAAAAGAAGTGGTAGGTTAAATATTAGGAAATTAATAAATTTCGTAGGAAATGTCTATTGTAAGTGAATATAGATTAAACATACTTTAATCTATTGGAATCAAATGAATAATGATATAATTTTCTATGACACCAAATCACAAATAAAGATATTTTGTGCAAGTTATAAGGAATACGTGAAAGAGATGAACAAGGAATGGAAAGCACCATATTTTGTATAGCCTATTTCGATAAAATATAAAATAAGTTCCATGTAATTTCACATAAACATGAAGTCCTCTTTTAAAGGATTCATAGAAGGTTTTAGCGTTAATGGTTTCTCATAAGAGAAAGTAGTTCCAATACATTAAGGTACAAAACTATTAGGTTTAATAAGAAGTGTAATAATTAGAAACAGTATTAGTTAGGAGGGATATTATAGAGAGCCTTAGTAGGAAAGCTAGGCAATGGAAATTTCATATTTTTCCATTGATTATGCGCATTGGTTGCTTGCCTTTGTAGAAAGTCCCCATTTGTAGTAAGTTAGAAACTCCTCCATGGTTAGGTAATTGGAAGAGTAAGAAAGTTAAGGGGTTTTTGATAAAATAATTGTTCTTATATACTCTAGTTTTTGTAAATTTGAAAATCTACGAAAAGAAGATGTTTTGAAAACATGTGAGGACATTTTTGGAAGTCAAGAAAAATAAATGTTTTCAGCAAGGCATGTTTTAAAGAAAAATGGTTTAGTGAAAAAGTAAATAAGATTTTGTAAGAGAAAAACTTAGTAAACAGTTAAATTTAAAAATCCAATTTTTTTTATGGAAAGCTATAAAGGTCTTTAAAAGGAAAAGAGGAATAAGTTTTGAACTTAGAATTTGTAAGTTTTCCCCTCTAGGTTTAGGGAATAATTTAAATTCAAAGAGCTGTAAAGACGCAAGTCTAGAAAGATAAAATGTTAAGTAACCAAGTACCTTTGAATTTAATAGAAACTTCAAAGTAACACTTTTAAAGGCAAGAATTTTGGGATTTGATGTTTCAAAAATCTAGAAGCTTTAATTTTAAAATGATATAATAAATACCAAACCTAACTTTTAAATATGGAGTAGATAGTAATCATTTCCTAGGTGACGGGAAAAGTGGCAGGCTATGTATGAGATAATAGTGATTACTTTTTGTAGTAATAATAAAAGTTCCCATAAAGTGTATAGGACACTAGTGAGAATCTAGGAATGTTGCTTCATGTGTGTAGACTATAGAAGAATAGTGAAGTGATATTAGTAAGATAGTAAGACACACATGGTTGGGATAGGTAGACCTTAGGTGGGGAAAAATGAAAGGTAATGGTAAAGAGTAAATTTCCCCAAGCTTAGTTGCTTTTTTTAGATAGAGACTATATAGATTGAAATCCTTATTCGCTGCAGTAAATGAGATTTGTTTATTCCTTTTTGTGTATGGAATGGAAAAGATGAATAGACCTTATTCATCGTAAGTAAAACAGCGTAAGTTAGTAAAGAGAATAGGCGGCAGGAGGAGCATATGAGTTACTTGGAATCCTAGAGTAGGACCTTTCTGTGTCATAGTTGACATGGTCCTAGGTCTCCTAGCCCTAGATGATAGCCGTGTTTAGCTGCTATATTAAAAGAAAAGTAAAAGCAGATAAAAGCAACTAAAAGAAAAACAGTAAAAATTATAAAAAGCGAACGAAACATCAACAGAAAAATTTGTAAAGAAAAATTTTCTTATGTGAACTGTGCTTGAGAAAGCAAATAGATATTTTTATAGAATAGTGGCATAAGTTCCAATTATAGAGAAAGAGGTGCGCAAAAGTAAAACGGTGAAATGTGTGGTTTTTTCGTTTTTTACCTTCTTTCTGACATAAGGGATCGAGTTCGGAAAATTAGATTTTTTTTAAATTCGAATATTAAAAGTTGTGTGGTAGGATTTAGATGTAAAAATTCGTTGAACTACGCCCCTATTCAGTGGGAGTGTGGGAAAAATTGGATGAAAAACATTTTGAGTTTTCAAAAAGATTGCATTCATATAAAAATTGCAAGTATATTTAGGATGTGTGCATCATATTTTAAAAAGGAGTTTTTAAAGAAAAAAAGCATTCATATAGGAGGTACCGCTTAGAAATTCATGTACATGCATATATTTTATGTTGAATAACACTTTTCACAAGGATACAGATGGTCGCAAAATTGGATGTACACAACATGGATGTGACTGATGCGAGGAATTACGTAGTTTTACCCATGTCAAATTTCGGGGACGAAATTTCCTAAAGGTTGGGAGAATGTAACATCCCGCATTATTAGATAATTAAATAATCAAATAACGATGAACTGTGAAAATAAGCATTTTTGGAATTATCAGAATAAGGCATCGAAACTTATACCATTGTATCCGTGGCGATTTTCTGATCAATTTCCATATATAACTTGTTGAAATCCGAGTTAATACGAAGGAGTTACAAAAAGAACAAGAAATCAGATATATATAATTAATTAAATGAAAAAAAAGACCGCACGGGTCGACCACCAGGTCGATCGGAAACGCATAAGGGTCGACCCTAAGGTCGACCCTCAAAGAACATAGGTCTACCTATAGGTCAACCCGCGTTTGCCCTGGATGTTAAATCGTCCAGAGACGTGCCGAGCTTTTCTAAATTGGTTTTCGCACGATCAGAAGCGTTGTTTTCTGGATCCAACGATTCGCAGTGAGCCTGTGACGTGGTTGCACCAGGTTCAATCCAAAAATCTGATGGTCTGAGATCCCCAAACTCCACTATAAATATAACCTAGGCCTAGCTATTTTCCCATAATCAGATTTTTAGGCAATGGGTTCATTGCTTGAGGCTGAACCCTAAATAGAAAATATTTCTAGGGAGAAGATCTTTTTAATAAAAATATTAGACACCTTAGAAGGGGATCCAGGAAGGCCATGGAGCAAGGCTAAGGATGACATGTGAGTGGATTTAAATTATATCTCTTTTATGTTTATGATATAATATCGTTAGATTCCCGTTAAATATTTAATTCAGCATTTATTTTAGTAATTAGTTCTGCTAATTAGTTATGTTGAAACTATAAATTTTATAGGAGAAGTGTACTTATATTTAAATGTTATTTATATGGAAAAAAGAAAGGAATCCAATTAAATATAAGTAATATTAGGCTTAAGAGTTATAGAGAAAGGCATAAGCCTAAAAGTGAGAAATTTATAATAAATTATGTTAAAAATTCGGGGAATGAAATAAAAAAGGGAAAATCTAATAACTTGATTTGGAAGTTAGTAATAGATTAGTTGGTTGGTTTAGAAAATGGAATACATTTCCATAGTTTAATATTGTAAGAATAACGATAAACATAACGGCAAGAATAAAAGCAAGAAAAATGGGATTAGCGTAAAATAGAGACATTCCTGTATTTTGCATTACCCAAAAATTAAAGAAACAATAAAAGAAATATCTTGCGGTTACGAATTACTGTTTATAACATTATTTAGTATTAAAATATTGAACTTGATTTTTAGCACAACCAACCAAATAGAATAGAACTACTTCCTAGAATAAAAGAGAATAACGGGAAGCGTTAAAGAAATTAAAGAAGTGGAAGTAATCAAGTTAATTATTTGACAAGACTAGAAATAATAAACATAAGATGTGACTAGATCTGCATTTACTATGCAGATAGTAGAATAAAAAGTAAAGCAGTTATTATGATAAGTAAATTTGTGATAGTTGGACGTAGTCCCAAGCCAAGACTATCATATAATATAAGAGAACTAAAGTGAATTTAATATCATATCAAAAGAAGACAGACTAGAATAGAAAAGAGACACTTGCAATTACATTTATAACATGTAGGTTATAAAAGAAAGAAAAGAATATAAAGGTAACAATTGCAAGTATAATTGTAACACATATGTTATAATTAAAAAGGAAGAAATAGAAGAGGCTTATTCTGTCAAACTTAGATCTTGGATTAAGTTAATAAGAAAAATAATAGAAGTGGCCCGTACCGGCAGCATTCCCTTTCAGGTCTAGGTCTGATGGTCTCACACATAGGTGGGGCTGGGCATGCCGATTAGGGTAAATAAGTAGCCAACAGAATAAAAAAAGTAAACAAAACACATAATAAATGATTAGACGTAGGATCTAATAAAATGGTAAGGTGCGTTTGGAGCAGCTCGAAATAGAATCTGGACAAAGAGCCTCACGAAGCAGTTCGTCATAGATTTTAGTAAAGAAAGAGCACATCCAACTTAGATAGTTCGGGCTAGAAGGAAGTACGAGACTTCCACGGGACGTGAGGATACTCTAGGATGGCCCTCTGGGGTAGGCCTAACGAAGTTGCACCCCCGGAGGCAGGTCTATAGGTGTTCCATCAAGAGAGTGTGCCTTGACTGCTTTTGCACTACAGGCCTAACGAAGCGAACCTTTGTAGGCAGTTAAAAGTTTGATGATGGAGTAGGATATTCGTATGACACCATACTTTGGATTGCGAGTAGGTTATAGTAGGCAGGACCCAAAAGGATAGTCGCATGCGGAGATCAAGCCCTCATCAGTCAGAGTGAGTCCGGGAAAGACTAGAGTTAAACCAACAGGCCAATGATTCTTTCACTATCGAGACATTGGATGAGGGGCACAGCCAATTGGATGTTTAGATTGTTTGAATTAGGGCACAGCCACTTAGCTCTTGAAAGGTCTTTCGATTCGTTGAAGGGTGGCTGCGTAGGGCCATAGCCATAATAAGAAAAGATACAGACCAAGTAGAATATCTGTATTGTAGGCCTAACGAAGCGGACCTTCACGGATATAGAAAATCCCCGACTGAGTTCTGTACAAGGTAGACCTTGTTGGCGGAATTCAAGGAGTAGGCAGAACGATTACGTGTAGTCCACAAGGTATGTACTGGGTGGTACATTGTGGATGTCCGAGCACTAGTATAAGCTAGTGCAGATGCAGTTTCACGTTTTCCTAGCAGACATAGAACATCTATATTGTAGGTCTCACGAAGCTGTCCTTTACAGATGTAGTTTCAATACACTCTAGCATTGAGACGATGGAGTCTTTTTCGAGGAGGATACAAAAGGTACTATGGGTAGTACGTAGGACCGATGCGGTCTTTGGGCATGTAGCTACATATATATTAGTTAGTAGGTTTTAATCTACTAGGGAGTAGATGGGTACGATTCATGCACAAAGGCGAAAGTATTATAAACCAAATAAACCTAATATAGCAGAAAATGGAAATATAACGGTATATGTAGAATTATGCTTAGAAGTGTATAATTTGTCCATTCACCAGAACTTTAGTTCTAACCCCCTCCTCATAACATCCCACAGGTTAGCTAGATGGCAGAGATTTTCCAACTTTGAGACAGCTGCTTAGAAAGTGTTATTACCTTGGTGAGTATTTACTTATTATTGTATTTTAGTCAGTTCCGCTATTAGATATTTATTTGAGCTCTGATATATTTATCTTTACCTATTTGCAGGATACCGGATACCCAACTCGGGCTTCAGTGGGCTTGGATTTTAGCATTTTTGCGAAAAATCCGGACCCACTGGAATTTGGGTTATTACATTTGGTATCAGAGCTTAGGTTAGTAGATCCCAAGTAAATAAGGAAATATGAGTGAACGTGTTTGTATTTTTGAATAAAATATAAATATGTACTAAAATCCAAATAGTCCCCAATTATACATTTTAACTTATGGAACGTTTTTAGAAGTATATTTGTGCATAGTTTGCTAGTTGGGTTTGGGATGACCCAAGGATGTTGAGCCCTATGTTATTGCCGATTTATAGTGTACAATAAGCTGTGTTTTGAGAGAAGATTGGTATCCATTTGTTATAGAAAGTGGGAAAGTTCCCTAGGGTAGTAGGGAGAGTATTTTTATTTTAGAAGGAATAAGAGATTTTAGTAAGGAAATGAGATTTCCAAGGTTTAGGAAGGGTATTCCTATGGTAGTAAGAAGAAAATTCACTTTTTGTCTAGCCCGATATAATGAAACTTTTGGAATTGAAAAGTTGAAAAATATAATTGTTAATATGTTTGAGGAAGTAAATATTGGGTTTTTGAAAAATAAAGTGGAATGAAATTTAAATTGGTTTTTATATGATGTAAATTTTGTTAAAAGTGAAATTCTTTTTGTAGAATTATAGAGCATGTATAGCTCGCTAGTTTCTTTATAGGTAAACAAAGATTTTAAATATAAAAACCTAGAGTGTGTTAAGTATCGAAAACGTAGGTAACAACAATTATTGTTGTAATAGATGTTTTCATGAAAAATAAAGGAAGCATAGACTATGACACTATTGTTATAGTAGGTGGCTCCCAAAGGAAATGTTTTTACATAGCATATGGGATTTATTAATAGTTATTTTAATTGAATCCATATACTAGTATTTTTGGGTTGTAGTAACGGTGTTCTACGCAACATCTGTTTTGACCCAAATAAAAATGTGTTTTGAAGATAATTTCTGAGTATCGAAATAAAGTGGTTTGTAAGTAAACTTATTATTTAAATAAGTATATGAAAGTGTATTCTAGTTATGAAAATATTAAAATAGTTTTGAAAATGAGTTCTTTTGCAAAATAAGAAGATGTAAGTTAAATATTAGGAAATTAATAAATTTCGTAGGAAATGTCTATTGTAAGTGAATATAGATTAAACATACTTTAATATATTGGAATGAAATGAATAATGGTATAATTTTCTATGAAACCAAATCATAAATAAAGACGTTTCGTGCAAGTTGTAAGGAATATGTGAAAGAGATGTACAAGGTATGGAAAGTACCATATTTTGTATAGCCTATTTCGATAAAATATAAAATAAGTTCCTTGTAATTTCACATAAGCATGAAATCCTCTTTTAAAGGATTCATATAAGGTTTTAGCGTTAATGGTTTCTCATAAGAGAAAGTAGTTCCAATACATTAAGGTATAAAACCATCAGGTGTAATAAGAAGTATAATAATTAGAAACTATGTTAGTTAGGAGGGATATTATAGAGAGCCTTAGTAGGAAAGCTAAGCAATGAAAATTTCATATTTTTCCATTGATTATGTGCATTGGTTGCTTGCCTTTGTAGAAAGTCCCCATTTGTAGTAAGTTAGAAACTCCTCCAAGGTTAGGTAATTGGAAGAGTAAGAAAGTTAAGGGAATTTTGATAAAATAATTGTTCTTATCTACTCTAGTTTTTGTAAATTTGAAAATCTATGAAAAGAAGATGTTTGAAAACATGTGAGGACATTTTTGGAAGTCAAGAAAAAAAATGTTTTAAGCAAGGCATGTTTTAAAGAAAAATGGTTTGGTGAAAAAGCAAATAAGATTTTGGAAAAGAAAAACTTACTAAACAGTTTAGTTTAAAAATCCAAATTTTTTTATGGAAAGCTGTAAAGGTCTTTAAAAGGAAAAGAGGAATAAGTTTTGAACTTCGAATTTGTAAGTTTTCCCCTCTAGGTTTGGGGAATAATTTAAATTCAAAGAGCTGTAAAGATACAGGTCTAGAAAGATAAAATGTTAAGTAACCAAGTACCTTTGAATTTAATAGAAACTTCAAAGTAACACTTTTAAAGGCAAGAATTTTGGACTTTGATGTTTCAAAAATCCAGAAGCTTTAATTTTTAAAATGAAATAATAAATACTAAACCAAACTTTTAAATATGGAGTAGATAGGAATCATTTCCTAGGTGATGGGAAAAGTGTAAGGCTATGTAGGAGATCGTAGTGATTACTTTTAGTAGTAATAATAAAAGTTCCCATAAATTGTATAGGACACTAGTGAGAAAGGAATGTTGCTTCATGTGTGTAGACTATAGAAGAATAGTGAAGTGATATTAGTAAGATAGTAAGACACACGTGGTTAGGATAGGTAGACCTTAGTTGGGAAAAAATGAAAGGTAAAGGTAAAGAGAATATTTCCCTAAGCTTAGTTGCTTTTTTTAGATAGAGACTGCATAAATTGAAATCCTCATTCGTTGCAGTAAATGAGATTTGGTTATTCGTTTTTGAGCATGGAATGGAAGAGATGAATAGATCTTATTCATCGTGAGTAAAACAGCGTAAGTTAGTAACGAGAATAGGTGGCAGGAGGAGCATATGAGTTACTTAAATTCCTAGAGTAGGACCGTTTTGTGTCAGAGTGGACATGGTCCTAGCCTCCTAGCCCTAGATGATAGCTGTGTTTAGCTGCTATATCAAAAGAGAAGTAAAAGCAGATAAAAGCAACTAAAAGTAAAAGTCCATGATCCAACCATGATCCCAAACAACGATCACTACTTCAAAGATCGATATGATATGCCTCAATGTGTATAGTCCCTACTGCTAAGACCGAATAGGTATGTCACAAAGGGCAGGGTCACTACTGCTAAGACCAAAACAATGCACCACAATGAGCATGGTCACTACTACATAGACCAAAATGATATGCTACAACGCATATGGTTACTACTGCTACGACAAAACGCTCATAAGATTATGAATGTAGGACCCAAAAATGTCCAAGCGAACATAACAAGATAAAGCTATTCACGATCTCAAAAGACTGTGTCGAGTGTGTCATGGCCATCAACAACACTGTAGATACACCACAACAAGGTCGATACCTGGATATGTCACGAATATAAGTCCATACCCTAGGTAGGTCACGAATATAAGCCCATATCCTTAGTGTGTCAAAACAAGACAACGCTAAACAAATCATATATTAAGATCAAAATCTTAGAGTAAAGTCCGTATATAACGTATGGAATCACCACGCACGGCTTCAGTCGCCACAGCCTAAAAACCCACCGGACAACTCTAACTAAACCCCATACTAACCCAAATTGCATTCCAAATGGAACACATGATCTCAACATCATAATACTCCTCTGGTATACTCTCCTGGTCGACCTAAAAATCTACGCTTTTGGAATACGTACTGTGGTGGGCCGCGCATATGCCTCGAAATCAAAGTACTCCAAAACATACCAAAATATCCTAAATGGTATCTCTCGAAGGATGATGAACCTTGTTCCAAACGGCGCCTCAATCCGAGTCTATATGCGAATTTATCGCATTTTGAAATTTCGATAGATCGATCAATAAAACTCGAACAACATGCTACCAGACATCTGCGACATTGGACCAAACATCTAAGAGATGTCGCTGTTTGTTCCTAAGGTTTATCCCAGAAGTCTGAGAGATGTCGTAGGAACCTAGAAACCTGTTATTAGCAAAAATAACGTTCAAACGTCCATAACTGTTGATCTGTAGCTCCAAACAACTCGTCGTTTCTTCCGTTGCAATTATGGCGAAATTCTCTTCAATCTAGAGACTTCAAATCAAGAATTCACACAAATTGAATTTTTCTCTAGTCTTGTGTGTAGCCCATACGTGTGTCGATGCACTCATTTGTGCACGCCTACGCACACACGTTCACTCCAACGCACAACAAAACACTAATAACATTTTCGGACATCATCGGGCAACTACTCGACCCGGTGTACTCTCATGCAACTTAAAGCACACGATGGTCGCTATGGCTACGTGAAATGCCCGTATTGAACTTGTGTTCAATAATACATCTATATACTCAAAAAATTGCATTCAAGCTTCTTTGGGATGACTACTCGACTCGGCACTTTTCCATGCAACTTAGTGCACCTGGTGGTCGTTATGGTTACATGAGATTGCTCATCACATGACCATATACACATATGGACATTCCCATATGCATATATAATCTATTACATAAATACTCACCTCATAACAAACACAACTTTCATCACAACTTGAGTTACAACACTAGAGTTGTTTTGATTGTTGCTTAACTTCGAATACACGTATGCGTATACCCGCTCGTGCATATGTGCACACATGTATACTCGAATAGGCAATTCAACAATTTCTAGTTCAAATATTAATCATTTTAGTAATCTTTCTAATAAGAGTGAAACATCTCTTTATTCATTTTATAAAATCATAAACCATTTTATAAAATATCATACTAGCTTATAATCACTTTATATCCTTAAAAATACAACCACTTCATTAAAAATCAAGTATTCATCATTTTACTATTTTATAAAATATCACTTCAATTTTATAAAATATATACTTCATTTATAAACACTAATTAAGCTTCATTTGTTCTCTAATTTTTTTAATGAGGGCTGTAGAGCACCTAAACCCCTTTTAATTAGTCTACTAACCTTTTGTTAATCAATTCAAATGGATTAGTTAGTTATTACTAATGACGTGCACATCATTACTCTACATAATTAATACCAAATCAAATAATAACATCACAAACAATTACCTAATTAGCCAAATTTAATTCTAGGTCTTACTAACTATTTTCAAACATAGTAATTAGGGTCTTAAACAATTAATTAGCTAAGGGAAACATGTTTATAACATGAATACAATTCTAAACTAACCCAAGCATTCTCCAAAGCACTTCATATAATTCAATATTAGGGAATAAACAAAAATATGAAGTATAACATTTAAATTGATAAGGAGAATCATCCACTCATCTCTTTTTCCCAAACCTAGCTCCAAATCATCAATACCCAACTTTAAGCTTTCTTTAAATTTTGAAATCCACATTTAAACTCCGATTCATGCCAATCCCTTGATGGGTTTTGTAGAGAATAGGAAGAGATGATTTATGGTGATTTTTATTTAATTTTAGGAAATTTATTTGTATGGGTTAGGTCTTGGGGGTGAAGGAAGTGATTAAGGGGTAAATAGAGGAGCCATTAGAGGAGAAGAAGAAGAGTGAATGTGGAAATAAAAGTGAGAATGAAATTATGAAGGGGTTAGCTTCATATTGGCTAGGTAAATGGATTTGGCCCAAATTCATCACTTCTTCAAAAAATCACTATTCATCTCTGAAAATTACTGACTCCAAACATAGACGAGTTTATACACTCATTTTACTAGCATCAAAAAAGCAAACTCAACTATGGGTATATCGAGTCCTAATTCATTCATTTGTAAAAATCGAGTATAAGAGGTGTTCCGTCGCTTGACGATTAAATATTTAAATTAATCACTTAGTCGATCGTTAAAATTACGGGGTGTTAAAAAGGCCTTAGTGGCAACCATATGTCTGAATATGACATTGTATTCAGTAATGTTAGTGTAAGGCCTTAATGGCAACCATATGTCTAAAAACGACGTTATATTTATTGACGCTGGTATATGGCCTTAGTGGCAACCTAAAATGTCAAGCCTCGATATTAAAGTGGTAAGAATAAGGCTTGTGTAGCAATCTAAGTAAATCGACAATAGAACCTAGTATTGATATGATACGAAAAATAAATCCCATACCAATGTTTAAACTAATGTTATGAGATCGATCTGCTATGTTGATTTATTAAATACGATGTGATTACTATTGATTAAATTAGTAAAGGGAAAACCGATTTCGCGCTTACACAACGTGGTCTCGCTATATGTTTATTTATGGTAAAGTATTACTTATATTAGGCTTAATGTTTGACTCGTATTTGTATTATTTTTCATAAAATCACGGATAAATATTTGAGTAGCCTGCGTTTATGACTTAGACACGTTTCTTTTGGGAAAGACAAATAAAAGCCCCAAAGAAGAAGCAGGAGGTTTATTTGCTAATAAAAGTTATTTTCAATTTCCGTTGTTGTAAAACCAGATTATATAACTAATTAAGGGTTCATTTTGAGATTTTATACGTCGGACATGACACTACTATTAGGATGATTAAAACATGATGACGTTTTTGTAACCCAATTCCATGATTTAGCAATTCTATGTACTTAATTTTTGCGAAAAAAATTATTTGTCCACTTTGACAATTGAAAATAACTATAGTGACGACTGCAGTATCATCAGTGTTCATTTTCGGGTCTTAGAATGTTACATAGTTGGTTGAATATACGATATTGAAGAATCAGAGAGTTGTTTTCCATGTGATTTAGAATAAAAGAAGAAGTGGTGTAGGAATGGAACCCGCCAAAGAGCCATAGGGAGAAAGATCCAAGGGTGAAGAAGTACACCTCGAAGTTGAGCACAGAGAAGGTGAATATTTCCTATCAGATTAAGGTTAAGGGGATGAGGCGATAGAGAAGAACGCCTAAAGTACTGAGAATTGGAACCATGAAGGAAGCACAGATGATTGTGCTAAGCATGATCATATCATCCCCCTTTATCATCTTGATCTCTTTGATATTCACCACGATCATCCCTCAAGCACACATTTTCATGTGTTACTAGGAGATCTTAGGTGAAGAGACGGGCCATTACTTATCCAGTTTTTAACTAAGATTACCATAGAATCTACATGAAGCCATTTTACTTGGAAAATGTAAGAGAGAAGGATGTTAGGATCAATTCAAGAAGTACGAAGGTGGTTGCAATGTAAGTGAGTGTAGTCCTAAGTGGTGTAAGTGTAATATTGTCCAATATAGCCTATGGACCATGCTTGAGGCATTGCATTGGAGGAATGGGCTCATCCTAAACTAAAGTAATCTCAATGAGGCCCATTCCAGTTAAAAGCTTGTCGCATCTAGTATAACTGAAGAAATTGATGTTTAACTCATTTAGGTCTGCGAGGGTTGGATAGCTGGAGGAACTGACAATCTCATCATCGTGTGTGATTGAGGCTTTATCCTCGGTCCTACTAAAATATGGGCTTCGGGCAACTTTAGAAGGCCTCATTCTCAAATGTATATAACGGGGAGTAAGAGTAGAAATTTCTTCGAAATCAATGTTATCCCCCGTCAATTCCACTCTAGAGTCTTCTTCTTCTCTATTTCTTTATTCTGTATATGCTTCCTCTTCTGACTCAGCATATTCTTCTTCTTCCTCCTCAACTTCATCAATGATTACCCATCATTGAGTCGGTGCTCATCTTAGCCAGTTAATTCTTGTTGATCTTAATCTTAGGCAACAAAGATGGATGGAATTTTTAGCTTCATACAACTTTGGTATTTCCTATACTCTTGGAAAGGGAAATGGTATAGCGGATGCAATGAATAGAAGGCGTGCTATGTTGGGTTCTATGTTTATTTAATGGAAGTGTTTGGAGGATATTGTAGAGTTTAACTTCTAACCTTCTCATGATGTGTTGCCCAGTTTGCTGATGATATTAGAAGTTAGACCCATACTCATTAATCAGATCGAACCTAGCCAAAGGCTTAATGCAAGATTAGTAGAGACCTTGGACTAGATTTGAAAATGAGAGAAGTCTAATCTTATATATTGTTATTCTATTACAGCAAAGGGCTTTCTTCATAGAGATGGAAGGTTGTGTGTTCCTAAAGTAGAGAATTGATTGATTAAATACATCGAGAGTGCAATCATTCTTGAATGACTATTCATCTCGATGGCAGCAAGATGTATAATGATGTGTAACACACTTATTACTGAAAGCTTATGATATGGCATGCTTTAGAGTTCATAGAGAAGTGCATGACCTGTCAATGAGTGGAAGAGTCAAAGCTGAACAAAATAAGCTTGGTGGTATATTATTATCTTTGGAGCTTCTGCAATGGAAGTGGGAACATATCTTGATGGATTTCATAGATGTTTTACCGCAGAGTCGAGGAGGAAATGAGAGCATTTGGGTTATTGTTAACCACTTGAACAAAAGCATTGATTTCAATCCAGTAAAGGTTTCTAGGATCGCTCCATTTTAGTGACGTTTCATGGATGGGGAATAGTGAGGTTCCAAGGTATAACCTCTTTTACAGTGATTGATTAGGATCCACTCCTCATGAGTGAGTTTTGGAAGAGCTTGTAGCATGCATCAGACATGAAATTGAACTTGAGTGTGACTATCATCCCTTAACATAAAGCCAAACTGAGAGAGTGAACCATGTCCTTGAGGACTTGCTGAGGGCTTGTAAACTTGAATTTAGTGGATCATGGGAGGATCACTTGCAACCTGTAGAATTTGCATACAATTATACCTATCATTCTAGTATTGGCATGACACCATTTGAAGAATAATATGGAAGCCTTGTAAATAGATTGCTTGTCGGTAGGAAACAACTCACAAGGTAATACTTGTACTAGATAAGACTCGGGAGACTTCATAGAAAGTTGAGTTGATACGAAAAGGAAAAAAGGAGTCTTAAGATTGGCAAAATTCGTATTCTCATAAGAAACATATTGACGTTGAGTTTAAAGTTAGTGATATGATATTTACGAAAACATCACGGTTGACGAGAGTTGTAAAATATGGCAATCCTGGCAAACTTACACCTATATTCATTGGACCGTTTTCTATTGTAAAACGGATCGAAAAGCTTGCATATAGAGTTGAACTTCCCAAAAAGATGCCTAGAGTACAAAATGTGTTCCATGTTTCACACTTTTGCAAGTGTGTACATGACACAAGTGTAGTGGTCGAGCTAAGTCAATTAGGGGAAGTGGATGTTGAAACGAAGGTTTGTATGCATGGAAGACATATTCAGATTTGGCAGTTGTTAAGGATGGTCGAACCAAGGTTGTTAAGGAGTCGTATTCAAAAGTGACAGTATTGTCAAGAGACTTCGAAACAATGTTGTTAAGGTTGTTTGGGTATAACTGGGCAGAGATTTTGGAAATAACACTTGGTAGACTAAAGAAAAGATGTGCGCTTCCAATATGAAGCTTTTTACCAATATGATTTCATTTACTCTAAGTAAATTTTCTTTCTATATTGTAGACTAGAACAACAAGCTAGTATAGAATTTGCTTTTGTTCCTACGTCTGACTTGCTAGTTTTCATGTTGTGATGCTAAGCTTAAGTGATGTTATGAATGTTGGGGTAGATGGATGCATTATTCCACTCTTGATGGTTTTGTGGGCGAAATACTTTTAAGGAGAATGTAACAAACCATATTCAAAGACTTAGTAATTAACAAAATAAACTGTGTAGATTGAATTATACCAACTTTTTACTTAAAGATGAATTTTTAAAGATAAATGAATTAGAATCGGAGAATAATTCCATTACATTTGTAATGTTGTTTATATATATAAAAAACATATAAAGATTTTTAAAATTAAATAAGGTGATAGAATGAGAAGGAAAAAGAAGCTAGTGGCAATAGGATCATTTGGCCAGAATTGGCTTTATATTTCTAAAATGAGAAAAGCTTCTTTATTATTTTTTTTCTTCATCTTCTCAAGCAGAGAAAACTAGGCATTCGAAAGTAAAATCAACATAGCTTCTTCATTTCACCACTAAAAATTTGGAAATAAATATATAAATTCAAGTAAAGTAATTCTTTGCAAATCCATCTCTTCAAGTTTGACTTTTGGAGAAATTTTATGACAGATTTTAGAAATCAAGAGAGTGCTTCAGATTGAGTTCCATTTAAGCTTGTATTTCTTAATAACCGGTGAGTGGGATTTATTTTCCATTATATATTATCACTAAATATGCTTGAAATCGTGTTAGATGCCCATAATATATTAGGGCTTATGTAACGACCCTGAAATTCCGACCCAATTTTAAATTTTTGAATCCATTATTTTAACATAAAATTATGGAACTTTCTTACGATTTCAATTAGCGTCCAAACTTTGTTTAAAAATTTCGCCTAAATAGTTATAGTTATGGGAAAAGTTTCACGGAAAAATACCGCAGTAAATTTCGTTCGCGTTTATTTCACATCAGTTCATTTTAAACGCGAAAATTTTTATCTTCTGAACCGAAATATTTTTACATAGAAAAATTCTAAACCATCTTCTGATCAAGACGTCATTTTTCGTTTTTCAAATTTCGGACATCTTCAGCTCCGTCGATCTTATTCTTCGGTGATTTTTCTGCATTTTTCACAATGGAAAAATTTCGAATTTTATAATTTAATCGTACCACTGATATCTTTATACCATTGCGTTTGCCTCGTCGCGCTAATCAAAATGGTATATTTGTTTGTGTCAATTGGAGTTCGGCGCTGCGAATTATAATTGTTTAACGGATTGCAAACTGGTCCGTTACGCAGCACAGACAGGTACTCAATTATCTACTCAGTTCAGAAGTCTAAGGGTCCTTGACTATTCGGCTGCCCAGAAACCCAACAGCCTTTCGGTTACCAAGACAAATAAATTGGAGGCCTTTCAATTTCTGTACTAGTTGATATAATAAACTACCATCCCACTATTCATTGTTTGCATTTTCACCTTTCCGGTTCGTTCACATCTCCTTCCTCCTCTTCTTTATTTTATTTTACTGTTGAGAAAAAAGAGAACCCCAGCCTCCCATCACCCACTGCCTCCCCATCTGCCTCCGCACCTGTTGCCCCAGCCATCGCCTACACCCCAGCCCCGCCCGTCCCCTCCGCCCCACTGCCCGCCTGCTTGCCCAACTCCCCTGCCCTCCGCCTCCGCCTGCTTGCCCAACTCCCCTGCCCTCCGCCCGTCCCACTCCCCTCCACCAGCCCAACCCTCCGCCTGCAACCCTTCGCCCGCCCTAGCAGCCCTCCGCGCCTGCCCAGACCGCCGAGCCACCCAGTGCCCTCCGCCTGCCCAGCTCCCAGCCACCCGAACCCGCCCAGTCCCCTTCGCCGTCCACTTCGCCTGCCCAGTCCCCACGCCCAGCCGAGCCACCTGCTGCCCCGTCCCCTTCGCCCGCCTGCCTTCGCCACGCCACCCTACCCCACCTCCGACCCACCGCCCCATGCAGCCCAGCCCGACCCGAACACAGCCCAGCCGACCCGAACCCTAACCCAGCCCGACCCGAACCCAGACCGCGCCCGCCTCAGCCCGCCTTATCCCGAATAACCGACTCGCTGCGTCGAACCCGCTTAGCCCGCTTCCACGTCCGTTGCCATTCTTTTATTTTATTTTATTTTGTTCTTCTTTTGATAAAATTTTATATCAGTTATAATTTGTAACTTATGGACCCATTTATGCTTTGTCCGCGCAGTTCCAGTTGAGGCTAATTCAGCGATCTAGTCTTCCATCCACCTTATTTGCATCTAGTCGTTGGTATGGTTTATATATATTTACAAATCAATATATATACATCGTATTAAGCTATTGTTGAATAACCTTTTGTTTGATTTATAGTTCGCATCCGTGCTTGTGTCGTCTATTCTAGTCCGTTCATTTTCGTGCTTCGCCGTCATCTTCTCTAACCACGCAAGGTGAATATTTTCATTCACGACTCAATCTATTATGCTATGATAATCAAGTGATATATGTTATTGGTATTAATTTGAATGTTAAAATAATCGATGTTAAATTATGATTTGAAGTTAGATGTGAAATAATTATGACATTAAATTGTTATGCGATGTTTGGTTGTTAATATAAGTGATAATTAATATGAAATTTGAATTGATATAGGATAGTCAAAAAAAAATCAAAATAGATATATATGTGAACTTGTCCCTTTAAATGTTAAATAAAACGACACGTAGAAATAGGATCAGTTATACTTTGAACCATTGAATGTATGATTGCTGTAATAATTTGATAATAAACGCCAAGTGAAAACCTATTATGTAATGATCTTTAATCCGCATGAAATGATAGTGTGGATTCTAGGAATAATTTTATTTAATTTACATAAATAACAAATGTAAATTAAATAAGATTATTTCGGGATTATTTAAATAAACGGTTAAATTGTTATGTATGGTTGATATTGCTTGTTTATTTACTTTGACACCATCCCAGCTATCACACTGCAAGTTCCCTTTGTTATGCTTTGTTTTATGTATTTATTTATATTGGGTTGAAATGATAAATACCCAAATTGAACAACTTTGGCCTAGGATAGATAATTAAAGATAAGAAACCCGATTGGTCAACAAAATCATTTTGAAATTGAAATTCATTTGAAATTAAGAAATGAACTTAAAAATTTGTTGGAAAGTAAGTAACAAAATTTATGGATCTAATGGAATTAAATTAATAGGATTAATTGTAATAAATGAATGGACTTAATTGTAATTTATGAATTTAATTGAAATAAAATGATAGATTTAATTGTAGTAAATGAATGGATTTAATTGAAATAAATCAATGGATGTAATGGTATTAAGTTAATAGGATTAATTGTAATAAATTAATGGACTTAATTGTAATAAATAAACAGATTTAATTGAAATGAATTAATAAGTGGGCCTAATTGAAATAAATTAATGGATTAAATTGAAATGGATTAATAAATCTATTTAATTAGATAAACGGATTGACACATTTAATTTGAAATGAGATTTGAATAAGTAAGTTTTAGAATCTAATAAATTGAATTTATTAGATTCGGAATAAAATCTAATTTGGATAAATTTAATAAATTTGGAATTTGTTATAAATTAAATTTGAGATTAAGTAACAAAGTGACTCAAAAAGGAATGTAAAACCCACTAAAGTTAAAGAGTTGATTTAGCTATTGAAATTGGTAAATCAAAGTTTTGATTAAAAATTAATGTAACGATAAATGGGAATAGGAATTTAGTTGAACTTGAATACTTAAGTATTGTTAACTCAAGGACTTGAACTAAAACTCCATTTGGAAATGTGATTTTTAAATGTTCAAAATAAATTGAATTGTGAAATGTCAAATTTTGAAAGTCAAACTTGCAACTTGACCTTTGGACTTTGATTGGTTTAAACTTTAATATTAAATGACCATCGGGTAATTAATGCGTAGTTATTAAAGAGACCGGGATCGGATATGGACATACTCTTTGTCGATACCGAAAACCACTTTAATAACTAATATACGTGGAGTGTTGATCCAGAACGAAGTGGATGGTTTTGGTGAACGTGTTGACTGAAGAAAGAGAACGATTTTGGATGACCCCTGACATGACTAAAACAGGAGCCGCACCGGGTCATTGAGGTTCGCTACCTCTAGCGGACACACTTCTTCGATACCTTATCTATTACTTTTGTGATTCGATTTGGGTGCACCCCTTGATTTGGGAGTGTTGTTTCGCGGTGTTGAGATAGTAGCTGCTATGCTCAACATCAGTCCGGATCACGCAACTACTAGTATCCTAGTTGGTATCGCCTCATGTACCTTGTCATACTGATTACCCTATTCGCGACCACTACATTTTGTTTTGTACCTTTAGTATATGGATTGCCCTCTGATGACTTCCGGTTTTGGGGAAACTACGGTCTTGTATATGCTCTTGGGAATAAAAATGTGTTAAGGGTGGAATGGGCCACGACTTAACGCTATTTTGATATCATACTTTACTTATTAGACCTTATCTATTTAGCGTATTCTATTGTATATATAGATAGTTTATCGGATCCTTAAAGATGTGTAACACATTCATCTTTGAGTTATGAACTTTATTATTTGCACCTGATTATCCTGTATAAGATTTTGAGTCCTGACTCGAGTGTTTCTTTTGTATATGCTCGGGTCAGTCTGAAGCTATCCAGTTGCTGATCAAGGTTGGTTAAAGAGGCTGAAGACTTAACATTTATCTTTATCAGTTATTTCCTTTCTAGTATTTGATGAACTTATGTATTGAACATCTTGTATTTCTCTTGTCACTTTATGTTGAGACATTGTTGTATTCCTATAGTAGCTTCATGAACTACTATTATGATGATGTACTTTTCCGCTGCATTATTCTGTGACTATCCTGTGTTTGTGATGTTGTATTGATTCTCATTTACATATATGTATTCATAATCCCATAATGATTCGTGTTTTGTATTATTTAAGTTGACATGTGTGGATTATTGTCAATTTAAATGGTCCAAATATACGGGTTGTCACAGTTGGTATCAGAGCTTCGGTTTCCCTAAAAACCTTAGTTTGGGATTATGAAACTCATTAGAGATAGGGTAGCAATACCCTAGAATGAGGAGAATCGATTCAATATCCAAGTCCCTTCTATTCGAACTTCTTTGATCCGTCGATTGAATATTCCCTTTGATTTCTCTGATTTTATCCTTGGTCCTAAATTTCTTTTGGTATTTCAGGATGAGTGCCATAAGAAACAATAGGGGTGGAAGAGGCAATGGTCCTGCTCAGGCTGCACCTGCCGCTCCAGCTCCTGTCAGATTCACCATCCTTAGTAAAGAGTATTCACAGCTTGGAGGTATTAAGTTTTCTGGATCCGAGAACATTATTGAGGCTCAGCAATGGCTTAAAGGCTTAGAGAAGATATTTTCGAGTCTAGAGATCATTGATGCTCAGAAGCGTCAGCTTGCTGCCTGGCAACTTCAAGATGCCGCGCAAGATTGGTTGGAATCAGTTACTTCTCGTATCGAGGAGGACACCATCACTTGGGCCCAGTTTAGGTATAAAATTTAATTAGATTCCGTAATCTAAATTTTTCTTTAATCTTTGGAATGTTATTCATCTTGCCTATCTTTTGATTAGGGATACTTTCTCAGCACAATGGATGCCAGCTGCTGGAAAAACCCAACTTTATAGAGCTTTCATGGATCTTAAGCAAGGCAGTATGACTTTTTCTGAGTATGAGAGGAAATTCAACGAACTCTCAAAATTTGGACCTGGCTTGATCGATACACCACTTCTGAAGAACGAGAAATTCATTTTGGGAGCTAGACCAGAATATTATGACTTGCTTACTGGCCACACTCACTGCACCTTCACAGAGCTTGTTGACTATGCTCTTAGATATGAGGCGAAGCCTAAGGGACCTACTGCCAAGGCCATTCCTACTCAGCCCTCCTCTAGCCAGCCCGGGAAAAGGAAGATGAACTTTGATCAACAAAAGAAAGCTTGGCAGAAGACTACTGGATTGGGATATGCTCAGAAAAGCCAATCGACCTTGCTAATATCACTTGCTTCAAATGCGATAAGAAGGGCCATTATGCTAATAGTTGTCCATCTACCGGAGCTGCTGTTCCACCACCTTCTACGACTAGGAAAGATTTATGCTATGTCTGCCTCCAGCCGGGTCATTTCAAGAAAGAATGGCCAATGTATAAGCGTGGCACATCATTTGGAGTATTTGCTATCACCACTCCTACACCACCTCCACCACCTGCTCAGGATGACCAAGGTACCTTACGTAGTACTTTTTCATTACATGATTTACCTATTAGGGTATTATTCGATACTGGTGCTTCTCATAGCTTCATATCTATTGATCTCTGTAATAAGCCCAAATTAGAACCTACTCTTGCTACTACTTCCTTATGCGTCTCCAACCCTATTGGAGGACTTTCCAACCTCAGTAGAATTTGTAAAGAGGTTGTGCTCTTATATGGAAGATATCGATTCACTTGGGATTTTTATGTGCTTGGCTCGCAGCATTTGACATCTTGTTAGGTGCTGATTGGTTAAGGAAATTCGATGCTGTTATTTCTTGCAAGGCTTGTTTTGTTTCTCTAGTCAATGACAAGGGCCTACCGCTTGTCATTGAATGCAAATCACCTCAGAAATATGCCGGAAGCTTCATATTCTCTCTTGATGCTCATCCGGATGATCTTAGTACTACCCCTATTGTTCAGAAATTTCCCGATGTATTTGGAGAGGTCAACTCTCTACCACCTAAACGGGAAATCGATTTCCGTATTGATCTTATTCCTGGAGCTATTCCCGTAGTTCTCCCACACCGAAGGATGGCTCCTAAAGAAAAAGCTGAACTAAAAACCCAAATTGATGATCTATTTGCTAAAGGCTTGATTAGGAGAAGTTGTTCTGAATGGGGCGCCGCAGTCGTATTTGTCACCAAATCAGATGGATCTCTCCGCATGTGTGTTGATTACCGAGAACTGAACAAACACACTCTCAAGAATCGTTATACGATGCCTTGCATCAACGATTTATTCGATCAGCTCCATGGAGCTAAAATTTTCTCACAACTCGATCTAGCCACTGGATTCCACCAACTCAGAGTTGCTGAAGATAGTATCCATAAGACAGCTTTCCGTACCGAGAATGGATTCTATGAATGGTTGGTTATGCCATTCGGTTTGACCAACGCACCTGCTTATTTCGTCGACTTGATGAATCGAGTCTTCCGTGATGTTCTTAACAAGTTTGTTCTTGTTTTCATTGATGATATTCTCGTCTTCTCCAAAGACAAGAAGGAGCATGAGACACACCTTGCTTATGTTATGGAAACTCTCCGAAATCATCAACTTAAGGCCAAATTCTCTAAATGCCACTTCTGGCGAGACGAAGTGAGATTCCTGGGCCATATAGTTTCTGAAAATGGGATTTCGGTCGATCCAGCGAAGATCGCCGTAATCAATGTAAGTTCTATCATATTCGCTATTTCTATTCAATTCCTCTTATTCCTTTCTAATTTTTAAATTTATCTATAGGATTGGGAGACTCCTAAAACTCCTACAGATATTCGTAGTTTCTTGGGTTTAGCCGGTTATTATCGCAGATTTATTGAGCACTTTGCCCGGATTTCTGCCCCACTTACTGCTTTAACTTGGAAGGACCTTAAGTTTATTTGGAGTGAGAAGTGTGAATCAGCTTTTAATGAGTTGAAGCGTAAGTAAACTTCAGCCCCTGTTCTTGCGGTAATAGATGGAAGTGAAGGATTAACTGTCTATACAGATGCTTGCCGAGAAGGTTTAGGCGCTGTTCTTATGCAAAATGGAAGGGTTATTACTTATGCTGGCCGTCAGTTAAAGACTCATGAATTAAACTATGCCACACATGACCTAGAGCTTCTTGCCGTTGTATTTGCTCTGAAACTATGGAGGCATCATCTTTTGGGAACAAAATTCGAATTATTCACTGATCATAAGTCCTTAAGATATATCTTTTCTCAGAAGGATTTGAACCAGAGCCAAGTCCGATGGCTCGAATATTTAGCTGCATATGATCTTGAAATCACTTATACTCCTGGGAAAGCAAATGTTGTAGCCGATGCATTGAGTCGTAGCAAAGCATTGTCTTGCTGTAATATTGTTGAAGGCATGTTATTTCAGCTTGTCATCTCTCCCTCTCTTATGGATCGCATAAAAGCTAAATAATATGAGGACACTTTGCTCTATCGTATGAAGGAGTTGGTTCTTGGTAGAGTTGGAAATACCGACAGTAAAATAGGAGCGCAGATTGATAGTAATGGAATTCTAAGGATTGACAACCGTATTTGTGTTCCTAATGTCGATGGATTGAGACAAGAAGTACTTAGAGAGAATCATCAGTCATCACTTTCACT
The DNA here is from genome assembly GCA_030737815.1 of Allium fistulosum. Lineage (NCBI taxonomy): Eukaryota > Viridiplantae > Streptophyta > Magnoliopsida > Asparagales > Amaryllidaceae > Allium > Allium fistulosum. Next base: position 589,252,280 of record CM060905.1, on the reverse strand, counting down.
TCATCCTGGTGTCACTAAGATGTATCGTAATATGAAGCGTTTATATTGGTGGAGTGGGATGAAGAGAGATATTTCTATATATGTCAGTAAATGCACTACTTGCCAACAAGTCAAAGCCGATCACCAGAAGACTGCCGGTTTACTTCAACCCCTAGAGATTCCTTGTTGGAAATGGGATCAGATTTCTATGGACTTCATTGATGGATTACCAAGGACCAGAAAAGGTAATGAGAGTATATGGGTGATCATTGATAGGTTGACAAAATCTGCTCACTTTATTCCTGTTAAGACCACTCGTACTGCTTCAAGTTTGGCAGAGATTTATATGAAAGAGGTTGTTAGACTTCATGGGGTTCCATCTAGTATTGTATGTGATAGAGACCCTTTATTCACTAGTAAATTCTGGAAGGCATTTCAAGACTAAACTGAATCTGAGCACAGCTTATCATCCTCAAACGGATGGCCAAACTGAAAGGGTAAATCAGATTTTAGAGGATTTGCTCCGAGCTTGCATAATTGATTTTGGTGGATCTAGGGAAGACCATCTCCATTTGGTTGAATTCACTTATAATAACAGTTATCAGGCAAGTATCGATATGGCACCATTCGAAGCTTTATATGGACGGCCATGCAAATCGCCAGCTTGTTGGATTGAGCCTGGTGATCGATTGGTTCTTGGCCCAGATATGATTATGGAAGCATCCGAGAAGGTTAATGAGATCAGAAGGAAGATGAAGACCGCACAGGATAGGCAGAAGAGCTATGCAGATAAGCGTAGAAGAGATTTGGAATTCCAGGTTGGGGATGTGGTATTTCTGAAAGTATCACCTTTGAAGAATGTTATTCGATTCGGTCGTAGAGGGAAGCTTGCTCCAAGATTTGTCGGACCATTTACTATCACAAAGAGAATTGGCACATTAGCTTATAGAGTTGCATTACCAGAAAAGTTTGAGGGCGTGCACAACGTATTCCATGTTTCACACCTCCGGAAAGTCGTGCGTGATCCATTCATGACCATCCCAATTGCTCAGTTAGATGAAGTAGATATTGAGCCAGATTTGACTATCGAAAGAAGACCACTCCGAATAGTCGATCGAGAAACAAGGCAACTAAGAAGGAAGTCTATAAATCTCGTAAAAGTCCAATGGAGTGCGGATGAGCGAGATTGCACCTGGGAAACTGAGGATAGCATTCGAGATTCAAACCCCGAACTACTGATTTCAGGTATAAATCAAATTTTCTTAAAAATCTATCTTGACTTTTCCGCTTACTCCATTCTTACTTCACCGTCTCGTTCTTTTCGGGGACGAAAAGTTTTGAGTGGGGGAGAATGTAACGACCCTGAAATTCCGACCCAATTTTAAATTTTTGAATCCATTATTTTAACATAAAATTATGGAACTTTCTTACGATTTCAATTAGCGTCCAAACTTTTTTTAAAAATTTCGCCTAAATAGTTATAGTTATGGGAAAAGTTTCACGGAAAAATACCGCAGTAAATTTCGTTCGCGTTTATTTCACATCAGTTCATTTTAAACGCGAAATTTTTTATCTTCTGAACCGAAATATTTTTACATAGAAAAATTCTAAACCATCTTCTGATCAAGGCGCCATTTTTTGTTTTTCAAATTTCGGACATCTTCAGCTCCGTTGAACTTATTCTTCGGTGATTTTGCTGCATTTTTCACAATGAAAAAATTTCGAATTTTATAATTTAATCGTACCACTGATATCTTTATACCATTGCGTTCGCCTCGTCGCGCTGATCAAAATGGTATATTTGTTTGTGTCAATCGGAGTTCGGCGCTGCGAATTATAATTGTTTAACGGATTGCAAACTGGTCCGTTACGCAGCACAGACAGGTACCCAATTACCTACTCAGTTCAGAAGTCTAAGGGTCCTTGACTATTCAGCTGCCCAGAAACCCAACAGCCTTTCGGTTACCAAGACAAATAAATTGGAGGCCTTTCAATTTCTGTACTAGTTGATATAATAAACTACCATCCCACTATTCATTGTTTGCATTTTCACCTTTCCAGTTCGTTCACATCTCCTTCCTCCTCTTCTTTATTTTATTTTACTGTTGAGAAAAAAGAGAACCCCAGCCTCCCATCACCCACTGCCTCCCCATCCGCCTCCGCGCCTACTGCCCCAGCCACCGCCTACACCCCAGCCCCGCCCGTCCCCTCCGCCCCACTGCCCGCCTGCTTGCTCAACTCCCCTGCCCTCCGCCTGCTTGCCCAACTCCCCTGCCCTCCGCCCGTCCCACTCCCCTCCACCAGCCCAACCCTCCGCCTGCAACCCTTCGCCCGCCCCAGCAGCCCTCCGCGCCTGCCCAGACCTCCGCGCCTGCCCAGACCGCCGAGCCACCCAGTGACCTCCGCCTGCCCAGCTCCCAGCCACCCGAACCCGCCCAGTCCCCTTCGCCGTCCCCTTCGCCGTCCCCTTCGCCGACCCAGTCCCCACGCCCAGTCGAGCCACCTGCTGCCCCGTCCCCTTCGACCGCCTGCCTTTGCCATGCCACCCTACCCCACCTCCGACCCACCGCCCCATGCAGCCCAGCCCGACCCGAACCCAGACCGCGCCCGCCTCAGCCCGCCTTACCCCGACCAACCGACTCGCCGCGTCGAACCCGCTTAGCCCGCTTCCACGTCCGCTACCATTCTTTTATTTTATTTTATTTTGTTCTTCTTTTGATAAAATTTTATATCAGTTATAATTTGTAACTTATGGACCCATTTATGCTTTGTCCGCGCAGCTCCAGTTGAGGCTAATTCAGCGATCTAGTCTTCTATCCACCTTATTTGCATCTAGTCGTTGGTATGGTTTATATATATTTACAAATCAATATATATACATCGTATTAAGCTATTGTTGAATAATCTTTTGTTTGATTTATAGTTCGTATCCGTGCTTGTGTCGTCTATTCTAGTCCGTTCATTTTCGTGCTTCGCCGTCATCTTCTCTAACCACGCAAGGTGAATATTTTCATTCACGACTCAATCTATTATGCTATGATAATCAAGTGATATATGTTATTGGTATTAATTTGAATGTTAAAATAATCGATGTTAAATTGTGATTTGAAGTTAGATGTGAAATAATTATGACATTAAATTGTTATGCGATGTTTGGTTATTAATATAAGTGATAATTAATATGAAATTTGAATTGATATAGGATAGTCAAAAAAAATTTTCAAAATAGATATATATGTGAACTTGTCCCTTTAAATGTTAAATAAAACGACACGTAGAAATAGGATCAGTTATACTTTGAACCATTGAATGTATGATTGCTGTAATAATTTGATAATAAACGCCAAGTGAAAACCTATTATGTAATGATCTTTAATCGGCATGAAATGATAGTGTGGATTCTAGGAATAATTTTATTTAATTTACATAAATAACAAATGTAAATTAAATACGATTATTTCGGGATTATTTAAATAAACGGTTAAATTGTTATGTATGGTTGCTATTGCTTGTTTATTTACTTTGACAACATCCCAGCTATCACACTGCAAGTTCCCTTTGTTATGCTTTGTTTTATGTATTTATTTATATTGGGTTGAAATGATAAATACCCAAATTGAACAACTTTGGCCTATGATAGATAATTAAAGATAAGAAACCCGATTGGTCAACAAAATCATTTTGAAATTGAAATTCGTTTGAAATTAAGAAATGAACTTAAAAATTTGTTGGAAAGTAAGTAACGAAATTTATGGATCTAATGGAATTAAATTAATAGGATTAATTGTAATAAATGAATAGACTTAATTGTAATTTATGAATTTAATTGAAATAAAACGATAGATTTAATTGTAGTAAATGAATGGATTTAATTGAAATAAATCAATGGATGTAATGGTATTAAGTTAATAGGATTAATTGTAATAAATTAATGGACTTAATTGTAATAAATAAACGGATTTAATTGAAATGAATTAATAAGTGGGGCTAATTGAAATAAATCAATGGATTAAATTGAAATGGATTAATAAATCTATTTAATTAGATAAACGGATTGACACATTTAATTTGAAATGAGATTTGAATAAGTAAGTTTTAGAATCTAATAAATTGAATTTATTAGATTCGGAAAAAAATCTAATTTGGATAAATTTAATAAATTTGGGATTTGTTATAAATTAAATTTGAGATTAAGTAACAAAGTGACTCAAAAAGGAATGTAAAACCCACTAAAGTTAAAGAGTTGATTTAGCTATTGAAATTGGTAAATCAAAGCTTTGATTAAAAATTAATGTAACGATAAATGGGAATAGGAATTTAGTTGAACTTGAATACTTAAGTATTGTTAACTCAAGGACTTGAACTAAAACTCCATTTGGAAATGTGATTTTTAAATGTTCAAAATAAATTGAATTGTGAAATGTCAAATTTTGAAAGTCAAACTTGCAACTTGACCTTTGGACTTTGATTGGTTTAAACTTTAATATTAAATGACCATCGAGTAATTAATGCGTAGTTATTAAAGAGACCGGGATCGGATATGGACATACTCTCTGTCGATATCGAAAACCACTTTAATAACTAATATACGCGGAGTGTTGATCCAGAACGAAGTGGATGGTTTTGGTGAACGTGTTGACTGAAGAAAGAGAACGATTTTGGATGACCCCTGACATGACTAAAACAGGAGCCGCGCCGGGCCATTGAGGTTCGCTACCTCTAGCAGACACACTTCTTCGATACGTTATCTATTACTTTTGTGATTCGATTTGGGTGCACCCCTTGATTTGGGAGTGTTGTTTCGCGGTGTTGAGATAGTAGCTGCTATGCTCAACATCAGTCCGGATCACGCAACTACTAGTATCCTAGTTGGTATCGCCTCATGTACCTTGTCATACTGATTACCCTATTCGCGACCACTACGTTTTGTTTTGTACCTTTAGTATATGGATTGCCCTCTGGTGACTTCCGGTTTTGGGGAAACTACGGTCTTGTATATGCTCTTGGGAATAAAAATGTGTTAAGGGTGGAATGGGCCACGACTTAACGCTATTTTGATATCATACTTTACTTATTAGACCTTATCTATTTAGCGTATTCTATTGTATATATAGATAGTTTATCAGATCCTTAAAGATGTGTAACACATTCATCTTTGAGTTATGAACTTTATTATTTGCACCTGATTATCTTGTATAAGATTTTGAGTCCTGACTCGAGTGTTTCTTTTGTATATGCTCGGGTCAGTCTGAAGCTATCCAGTTGCTGATCAAGGTTGGTTGAAGAGGCTGAAGACTTAGCATTTATCTTTATCAGTTATTTCCTTTCTAGTATTTGATGAACTTATGTATTGAACATCTTGTATTTCTCTTGTCACTTTATGTTGAGACATTGTTGTATTCCTGTAGTAGCTTCATGAACTACTATTATGATGATGTACTTTTCCGCTGCATTATTTTGTGACTATCCTGTGTCTGTGATGTTGTATTGATTCTCATTTACATATATGTATTCATAATCCCATAATGATTCGTGTTTTGTATTATTTAAGTTGACATGTGTGGATTATTGTCAATTTAAATGGTCCAAATATACGGGTTGTTACAGCTTAGTTAATGAACTTGAATTGGAATTTTAGAGATGAGAATCTTGTTTAATGATTATTTTAAAAGAATTTTATTATAAAATGAACATGTAAAATAAATTGCTATGAAATGTTGTTGTGCTTGGTTTGGATTTTGGAATTATTGTTGGTTCAGAGTAGATAGAATGATAAGGAGATGATTCATGACATATGTAACTAGCATTTTTTGAATGAATGTAGAGTTGGGATGTTAATTGAGAAGTCGACCTTGAATGGTAGTTGAGATGTTCATTACCTTAAGTCGTTTGTTGAATATGAAGTCGAACTCATCCGAATGTCAAATGACTTATAACAAAGGTGTATGTCTATATCGAACGATCTTAATGCAAACTATCTTGTCACATGAAGTTGACCGTCGAGGATGTAATAAAGAAAAACAAATGGGTTAAGGTGGTAAGAATTTCCACTAAGGCTAATTCTCCCATCCAAATTTATGTTCGCGCACGATAAATGTTCAAACGTATGAACTGGAAATTCAGATGTCTGAAATTTAGATACTTTAACATGCAATATTCATGTGTAAATTTTAGGTTTTAGACATTTGGATTTAGGAATCAGACGTCTGAAAAAAGGATCAAATGTCTGAATCCCCAAGTTAGACGTCTAAAGTGCTGTTAGTTAGGTAGTTGGGTTGTGGTTTTAAAATTTGGTATTTGGGAATTCAGATTCGTTTTAGGGACCCACGTGATGTTGTTAAGGCTCAGAGTGACTATAAGGAAATATGATGAGTTTAAGGATGGTATGCCTTTTCTCTAAAAACGTGAAGTTGATTTCGGAGAAAACAGAGACTACGACGACAGTTCAAGACGTGATTTGATTCGTATGGTGGTTTTATAGAGTCATTCGATTGCTTTAAGACATGATGATTAGGTATTGCAATATATGATTCCATAGGATATTGCATATGTGGAATAATTTTGTATCCCCTAGCAATGGCTTCGGAATTTAATATTTCTAGATCATTTGTAGAACGAGGTGGGTTTTATAAGATGTGCATGTTTAGCGACATCGATTCAAAGATAGAAGACTTTCTATCTCAATAGCAATGGCAACAAAACCCAGGCTTTATAATATTAAAAGGTGATTAGCCTCGAGTTACTTGTCCTAAGTCCTATTTTTAAACAAATGGTAGAGATTAGGCCTTATATATCAATTTTGGTTCAACATGATTATTTGTGGTTGACGACGTAGTAAAGGGTTGTATTATTAGTCTTGCGTTAGACCATGCTTAGTGGTTCTTGGCCTTACCTACCTAGAGTCCTGAGGCCCACAAGCCTAGTGTGTTATGGTTGATTCATGGTCAGTGCTATGATAATTAGTATATTATAGGATTATCATATATATCTTAGCATTATGGCATGAATGTGCTTAATAGTTGGATGCAGGTAAAAATGCATGGTTATTTATGGTTTCGTTACTTTGTAATTTTATATTGTACATAATATATTAATGTATTGGTAATCATGTAGATTAGTGGTATCTCCTCTTCATCGGACTTTAGGTCTGACCCTCTCTTTGTTATCTCTTTATTATCTGTTTATTGAGTAGGTTGACATAGAGGTTGGATTACGCCAGCTGGAGACAAGTTATAGAGCAATAGCCATTTGCTGTTATGATTATATTTATCCTGTATTTTTGGGATATTGACATGTTGGACTATGTATTCATTTTAAGATATGTTGTATATAGGATTTTATATACTAATTGCATGACATATTATAATACTTAATCCTATGTCCCTTGATAGGATATTCCCTTAGTCTAATACATGTTCATGTTGGTATTATATCTATTTCTTCCGTTATGAGACTTTGTATATGTATAGATGTGATAGATATGATATATGTTGTTTTATATTCTACCTTTAACAGAACATCATCCAAGAAACTTATGAAATCCATTTGCTTGTTTTCGGTGTCATGAACGGATGTTTGTCACATTTGGTATCAGACCTTAGGTTGTCTGATCCCCATAAATTGGTATAAGTTTAAGGAGTGTATTTGAATTTATGATATATGTAATGACCCTAAAATAAAATAAAATAATATATATTTATATTAGGAAATTATGAGATATATAAATATATATATTGCATTAAAACAGAAAAGAATTTAGCAATAAATAAAATTTGCATGGGAACTTCTGTTTGATAAAATGCAAGGAATTAAGGTGATTAGAAGAAAAATTGGAACTCAAAATAAATATAGCTTTATGTTCAAAGAATTATGTAAATATATATACATTTAATATATATGGGATATTTGCTGTTTTATATAAAGATAGAATAAAATGAAGTTTAATAAAAAATTGTGGTAAATGTCTTATAATTATGCTGGAAATAATTAATATAATATGTGTGATTTTTATTTAAAAATAGAAGGAGTTACTGATTTTTACAAAGAGGCAGAAATATATATATACATACAGAATCAAATAAAAATTTGATTATCTTATATTTATTTCAAGAAAATAATATGGGTGAATGATTTTTACATTACATAATAAAGTATGATAGTATGCATGATTGAATGGAGATAATAGATAGGTAGAAAATACAAAGGAGATTTTCAGATTCCTTAAACTTATAAAAAGAAATGAATAAAGGATCACATGCATATGGCATGAATAAAATGGAGACATGAAAATAGCATGCAGTGTTAAAAATGCATGATCCCTGAAATAACTAATTAAAGCAACCTAATGTGTGCATTTCCAACTTAGGACCACACAGGAATGTGATGTGTAAATAAACATCTAAGGGTATCAGGGGAATTACCCATTTTCTTAAACCCTAGAATGGAATTATAAATAACTGCACATAGCCAAAACCATCACTCTCTCGAGATCAAAACAAAAATAAAATAAGCAAGGAGAAACACTAGCTTGAGGCTTTGGGGGATTTACTGTTCTAAGAAATTAAGGCAGTGAAAGGAAAAACATAATGTGAGTATTTATCCTTTGTATGCAATGGCATTAAGTCCTATTGCAGGCAGCCTAAAATATTATGAGTCATTTAAATCTATGAAATGATTTGTTATGGGTGATATGGATGTTTGTTTGTGCATTTTTGATTGGAGCATTAATCTGTAAGTGGGCTTTTAGAGTTAACATGTTTTGAGCATTCTTGTTCTATCTTATCATCATTAAACATGGATATAGATTAAATAGGGGAACATGGGGTTGAACCAGAAAATATACAAGTAGTTATATCTTTCTGAAATATGAATGAAAGAAAAACTAAATTGGTCACTTGGGAGTTAGTCAATGATCTGCTTACTTCAGGTGGAGCAAGTATATGCATGGTGCAACTGCACCCTGAGGCCTTTGTGTGTTGGAATAAATTAAGTAACCTGGGAGTTTCCTTCACAATGCATACATAGTGTTCATTTGACAAGGAGTTAAAGACCATAAAATAAATGGGGATAGGGGTTTAAAAATCTGGGTTATAAATATTTAGATATGGTGTTAGATTTAATCAAGATAAACATTGTTTATTGATTAATTGCTGGGTGAAATCTGGAGTATAAAACCTGAATTTACTTATCTAAGATTTGGTGAGGATGATTTAAGAATTGTACACATGATTATTTTAACTGTTTGATGTGTATTGTTTAATTTGTTGAAAGTGATTTTGTATCTCTTTGTATGAACCAAAACATGCTAAGTATAAAACCTGTTAAACTAAGAAGGCATTGCAAGATTACTAAAATTATGAATATGTATACAAAATTGATAAATGCTCATACCAGTGTAAACTGACCCTTTTGGTTGCCCTTGCAATCATCTGGGTGTCTCAAAAATTCTTTGGGGCAGCTAAATGATTTGCTTGCAGGAAATTGAAGTTGGCTTGATGAGTAAAGAAGGCATTGGCTGCTAGTATAAATAAGAGAGACTTGTTTTAAACTTTGCAGTTGCATTGTAATGAAATTACTAGACAAATTCTATTTTCTGTAATTGAAGTTACTTGTAGGAAACTTTCTAAGTATTTGGGGTTGAAAATATGTACTTAAGCAAAACCTGTTGTGAGTGATCATTGATGATGTTTGGTTAACTACTAATTTATTTTATTAATGTCTGGTTTGGAGAAAATAAGGAGATAGACATATCATATACATATGATATGTGCATATATATATTTGATCACTGATTTTTATTGCCTATATTTTGCCTTATGGAAATTAAACAGCTAAGGGGATTGATTTTTTTTTGAAATAAACTCTTAAGATTTTAGTAGAATATTCAAGTGAAATGAATTTGTGCGTGGCAGGTAGATGATACTGGCATGTGCATGAATTCTGGAAGTTTGTATGTAATTGAGTATTTAAATTTCAATTTTTAAACCTTTGAGACGTCTGTCATAAAAATTTAGACGTCTGAGATCGAATTTAGACGTCTGTTACAAAAATTTGAGATGTCTGAATTTAGTTTTAAATGTTTTTTACTCTCTGTTTCAATTTTAGATCTCTGAGCCGTCTGTCATAAAAATTTAGACGTCTGAGATCAAATTTAGACGTCTGTCATAAAAAATTTAGACGTCTGAGATCGAATTTAGACGTCTGTTACAAAAAATTGAGATGTCTGAATTTAGTTCAAAATGTTTTTTACTCTCTGTTTCAATTTTAAACCTCTGAGATGTCTGTCATAAAAATTTAGACGTCTGAGATCAAATTTAGACGTCTGTCATAAAAACTTAGACGTCTGAACTGTTGATTTTTCCTAGTTTGCCTATTTTCGAGTAAATTCCAAGATTTATCGATTTTTGTCGATCCGACTTATTGTTATTAATTATTATTGACTTTGATAACTATCATGAGATTAAGTAAATGCTATTTTATTGATAATAGAATTATCTAGGCAGATAAATATATATAAGTGTTATAATTTGCCAAAGTATACCTCTGGTAGTAGAACAAGACTTAGAAAAGAGACAAGTGACTATGTCAATAGCTTGTATGGTATTTTGATTTCTATTTGATTTAAATTCCCTCTGATAAAAAAAATAAAAAATAAAAAAACAATTGTATATCATCAAATATACAATTGACTTAATTCGTTTGTACACTGATATGATTATATTGGTAAAACCAGGGTCTTGGGAAAAATATTTGGAAATTATATAAATATTCAAATATAAAAAGAATTGGGGTTTAGTGGTGAATTCCTCTTGAAAGTTTAAAAAAAAATCTATGTGTTATAGAGTGAGGGTCACCACAGTTGGTATCAGAGCTATGTTTTGAACAACATAGTAAATATTATTGTATGCATATGGATGTTTGAATGCATTGTTTGAATTATTGATGTTGAATGCTTTTGTTTTATGACTGAAAAAAAAATATACATGTGTACATGTGATACATGCACAGTGTGCACAGAAATAAAAATGAACCAAGTAAAGACACCAAAAATGATAGGGGTAAATAAACTAATGTAAAAATCATATTTATAGCATTATGGTAGGACCAAGGCACCATACAGGTGCAGGATCATCACGAGAGCCACATGTGATGAGCATGGAGGATTTTGTGAGAGCTTTAAGGGATGGAATGGCACCAAGGCAAGACAATCCTCATGAAGAACTCTCCAAACTGCTAAAGACATGTACCACTTTGGGAGGAAAGGATTTTGAAGGTACTGAAGGAGCTATAGGTTTTCAAACTTGGATAAGAACTATGGAGAGGGTCTTCACAGATATGCAAATCAATGACCAGAGGAAGAGACAGATAGCTTCAAGGAAATTGAAGGGGGTTGCACTGGATTGGTGGGAAGTTGTGACAGCAGAAAGACAATAGGATACTATCACTTGGAATGATTTCAAGGACATGCTTGAGGCCAGATTTGTCCCAGCATCTGCCAAGGCCACACTGCTTGAAGACTTTATCAGATTAAGGCAAGGAAGCATGAGTGTGAATGAATACACTCAAAAGTTTGAAGCATTATCCAAGTATGGACTGGTGTTAATAGGGAATGCAGAAGCAAAGAATGCAAGGTACATTCAAGGCTTGAACCCTAGTTTGTCAAGGGCGATGTTGCCATACAAGGACAAAACCTTTGATCAAGTAATTGATATAACTCTCTCATTTGAGCAAGATGACACTGCAAGAGAGAAATTCAGGAATATGAAGCTCAATAAGAAGAAGGGTGGTCAGAACAAAGTGCAATCTTATGACAAGAGAAATGCAAGTAAAGGAGTTAAGAAAGGGGAAGGAGCAACAGCACTTGAAAACAAGAAATTCACTCATTGTTTTAATTGTGGAAAAGCTGGACATTATAGTAACCAATGCCCTGACCCCAAGATACCCAGAGGAGGCTGCTATAATTGTGGAAAGATGGGTCATCTCAAGAAGGATTGCCCAGAAACCAATAGAGGAACAGCAAGGGTAGGAGCTTTGGCAGCAGGTAACACTGGGAATGTTGGGCAACTTGAAGGTATAATTTTTATTCATACCCAACCAATATCAGTAATATATGACACTGGTGCCTCACATTCACTAATATCTTTGGAAATTGTAAAGAAGTTAACACTTGCATGTGTTTCCATTGATCAGCCCTTGGTTGTACACAGTCCCATAGGGAGTCATTGTATGTTGGGGATGAAGTGTATGGGTCTGAAATTAATTATAGGGAGTTATGAATTTAATTCAGACTTATATACCTTAAATTATCCTGGTATTGGGATTATTTTGGGGGTAGATTGGTTAATGAGAAATAAAGCAATTTTAAATTTAGAAAACCTCACTATTTCTTTGGAAACAAATGAAGGCAAAAGAATTACCATCTTAAGTGAAATAGCAAAGAATACATGTTTTAATAAAATCTGGAGTATTAATGAAGTTCAAAAGGAATTGAAAATAGAGGAAATCCCAGTAGTCAATGGATATATAGATGTGTTTGGAGAAGTGAAGGGAATTCCTCAAAACAGACCAGTTGAATTTAAAATAAAATTAATTCCTGGAACAAATCCAATCATTAAGAAGCCTTATAGAATGGGTCCAAAAGAATTGGTAGAATTAAAACATCAACTAGAAGAATTAGAAGAGAAAGGATTCATAAGATCAAGTAGTTCCAGTTGGGGTTCCCCAGTGCTTTTTGTCAAGAAACATGATGGAACAATGAGGTTGTGTGTAGACTATAGGGATTTAAACAAGGTAACTATCAAAAATAAGTACCCACTGCCTAGAATAGATGATCTATTTGATCAATTGCATGGAGCTAAAATATTTTCAAGGCTAGACTTAGCCTCTGGATTTCATCAAATGAAAGTTGCAGAGGAAAGCATTGGGTACACAGCCTTCAATACAAGGTATGGCCTTTATGAATTTCTAGTAATGCCATTTGGCTTGACCAATGCTCCCTCCTATTTTGTAGACTTGATGAATAGAATTTTTAGAGACTTTTTGGATAAATTTGTCTTGGTATTTATAGATGACATATTAATTTATTCAAAGACAGAAAATGATCATGCCATGCACCTACATTTAGTATTATCCAGACTTAGAGAACATGAATTAAAAGCCAAGTATTCAAAGTGTATATTTTGGCAACATGAAGTAAAATTCTTAGGACACATAGTGTCACAGCAGGGAGTAAGTGTAGATCCAAGCAAGGTCATTGCAGTTCAAACATGGAGTAGACCTAAGACAGTGACTGAGGTGAGGTCATTCTTAGGTTTGGCAGGGTATTATAGGAGGTTCGTCAAGGATTTTTCAAGAATAGCTGCACCAATGACCAAACTAACCAAGAAGAACCAACCATATGTGTGGACCGAGCAGTGTGAACAAGCTTTTGAGAAATTGAAGCAAGCATTGGTGGAAGCTCCTGTCCTACAAATCCCAGAAGCAAATGAAGGAATGGTTGTATACACTGATGCTAGTGGGTCTGGGTTAGGTGCAGTACTCATGCAACATGGCAAGGTAGTGGCATATGCATCAAGACAGCTTAAACCCAATGAAACCAAATATGCAACACATGATCTAGAATTAGCTGCAATAGTGTTTGCACTAAAACTATGGAGGCATTATTTTCTTGGGGCAAAATTTGAATTATTCACAGATCATCAAGCATTGAAATATTTATTTTCTCAAAAAGATTTAAATATGAGGCAAGCAAGGTGGTTGGAGTTTCTAGCTGCATATGATTTAGATATATTGTACACTCCTGGAAAAGCTAATAGAGTGGCAGATGCTTTGAGCAGAAATCATGTTAGATTAGCCAGTCTGATGATTGATGAGTTTAAAAATCTTGCAGTGCTTGGGGAGGCAGATATATACAGCAAGGATGCAGTGAATTTTAAAGAACATGGTGATATGGTGGAGTATGGTACACTGGGAATAATCACAGTGAAGTCTAATCTGGTGGAGAAAGTTGGTAGCATGCAAGATCAAGATCAAAGTCTAAAGGAGAAGAAAGAAATGTTATTAAATAACATTGAGTCAGAGAATTTTAAAATAGATTCCCAAGGTTATTTGAGGAAAAATGATAAGCTTTGTGTACCAAACATTGCAGAGTTGAAGGAAGAAATCATTAATGAGCATCACAAGACCAGGTACACCATACACCCTGGTGGTACTAAAATGTATCATGATTTAAAAAGAAGCTACTGGTGGCCAGGAATGAAGCAAGCAGTGGCAAGATATGTGGCAAAGTGTTCCACATGTCAACAAATTAAAGGAGACTACCAAAAGCCTTCTGGCATGTTACAACCTTTGGAGGTACCTCAGTGGAAATGGGAAAGTATTTCCATGGATTTTGTGGATGGTTTGCCTAGAACTAAGAAAGGCAATGATAGTATATGGGTAATTGTTGATAGACTAACCAAATCAGCTCACTTTGTCCCTGTCAGGTCAGATAGGAATGCATTTAAGCTTGCACAATTGTTTATTAAGGAAGTGGTGAGGCTACATGGTATACCCAAGACCATTGTAAGTGATAGAGACACTTTGTTCACCTCAAGATTTTGGGAAAGCTTCCAAGAAGCAATGGGAACACAACTTTGTTTAAGCACCGCCTACCATCCTCAAAGTGATGGGCAAACAGAGATAGTGAATAAAATATTGGAAGATTTACTTAGAGCATGTGTGCTTGATTTTGGGGGTAATTGGGAGGATCATATTCACTTGGCAGAATTCACTTACAACAATAGCTATCAATCAACCATAGGAATGGCTCCCTTTGAAGCCTTGTATGGGAGACCCTGCATGTCTCCTGCCTGTTGGTTGGAAGCAGGAGAAGGTGTACTATTGGGGCCAGATCATGTTAAAGAAACCACAAACATGATTGAATTGGTTAGACACAGAATGAAGGTAGCGCAATCAAGACAAAAGTCTTATGCAGATAGAAAGAGAAAGCCAATGGAGTTTGAAGTAGGAGAGCATGTTTTTCTGAAAGTATCACCAATGAAGAAAGTGTTCAGGTTTGGAAAATCTGGTAAACTATCACCAAGATTTGTAGGACCATATGAAATTATGCAGAGAATTGGTGCTATGGCCTACAGACTTAAGTTACCTGAGGAGTTGAGTGGTGTGCATCCTGTATTTCATGTTTCTCAATTGAGAAAATGGGTGCATGATGAAGGAGCAATTCTGGAGTCACCTACTCAAGTTCAAGTCCAGAAGAATTTGGTTTATACAAATGAACCAGTAGGGATAGTTGCCAAGGAAGAGAAAAAGTTGAGGAACAAGGTGATCAAACTGGTGAAAATCCAATGGAGCTCGGACACTAATGATTGTACATGGGAGGTTAAAGATAAAATGAGGGCTAACTACCCCAATTTGTTTACTGATGGAGAGGTATGTTTAAGCAGCCTAAAATGATTTTTCTAAATATTTTTATATATTGTTTGTTTTCATAAAATATGGTTATGGGGTTATGGAGTTAAAACAGGCTATGGATTAGTGCTTTAATTGGAGAAATTAGGTGAAATTATGGGGACATAATTCCTTTAAGGGGGGGGGGTATGTAATGACCCTAAAATAAAATAAAATAATATATATTTATATTAGGAAATTCTGAGATATATAAATATATATATTGCATTAAAACAGAAAAGAATTTGGCAATAAATAAAATTTGCATGGGAGCTTCTGTTTGATAAAATGCAAGGAATTAAGTTGATTAGAAGAAAAATTGGAACTCAAAATAAATATAGCTTTATGTTCAAAGAATTATGTAAATATATATACATTTAATATATATGGGGTATTTGCTGTTTTATATAAAGATAGAATAAAATGAAGTTTAATAAAAAAATTGTGGTAAATGTCTTATAATTATGCTGGAAATAATTAATATAATATGTGTGATTTTTATTTAAAAATAGAAGGAGTTACTAATTTTTACAAAGAGGCAGAAATATATATATACATACAGAATCAAATAAAAATTTGATTATCTTATATTTATTTCAAGAAAATAATATGGGTGAATGATTTTTACATTGCATAATAAAGTATGATAGTATGCATGATTGAATGGAGATAATAGATAGGTAGAAAATACAAAGGAGATTTTCAGATTCCTTAAACTTATAAAAAGAAATGAATAAAGGATCACATGCATATGGCATGAATAAAATGGAGACATGAAAATAGCATGCAGTGTTAAAAATGCATGATCCCTGAAATAACTAATTAAAGCAACCTAATGTGTGCATTTCCAACTTAGGACCACACAGGAATGTGATGTGTAAATAAACATCTAAGGGTATCAGGGGAATTACCCATTTTCTTAAACCCTAGAATGGAATTATAAATAACTGCACATAACCAAAACCATCACTCTCTCGAGATCAAAACAAAAATAAAATAAGCAAGGAGAAACACTAGCTTGAGGCTTTGGGGGATTTACTGTTCTAAGAAATTAAGGCAGTGAAAGGAAAAACATAATGTGAGTATTTATCCTTTGTATGCAATGGCATTAAGTCCTATTGCAGGCAGCCTAAAATATTATGAGTCATTTAAATCTCTGAAATGATTTGTTATGGGTGATATGGATGTTTGTTTGTGCATTTTTGATTGGAGCATTAATCTGTAAGTGGGCTTTTAGAGTTAACATGTTTTGAGCATTCTTGTTCTATCTTATCATCATTAAACATGGATATAGATTAAATAGGGGAACATGGGGTTGAACCAGAAAATATACAAGTAGTTATATCTTTCTGAAATATGAATGAAAGAAAAACTAAATTGGTCACTTGGGAGTTAGTCAATGATCTGCTTACTTCAGGTGGGAGCAAGTATATGCATGGTGCAACTGCACCCTAAGGCCTTTGTGTGTTGGAATAAATTAAGTAACCTGGGAGTTTCCTTCACAATGCATACATAGTGTTCATTTGACAAGGAGTTAAAGACCATAAAATAAATGGGGACAGGAGTTTAAAAATCTGAGTTATAAATATTCAGATATGGTGTTAGATTTAATCAAGATAAACATTGTTCATTGATTAATTGTTGGGTGAAATCTGGAGTATAAAACCTGAATTTACTTATCTAAGATTTGGTGAGGATGATTTAAGAATTGTACACATGATTATTTTAACTGTTTGCTGTGTATTGTTTAATTTGTTGAAAGTGATTTTGTATCTCTTTGTATGAACCAAAACATGCTAAGTATAAAACCTGTTAAACTAAGAAGGCATTGCAAGATTACTAAAATTATGAATATGTATACAAAATTGATAAATGCTCATACCCGTGTAAACTGACCCTTTTGGTTGCCCTTGCAATCATCTGGGTGTCTCAAAAATTCTTTGGGGCAGCTAAATGATTTACTTGCAGGAAATTGAAGTTGGCTTGATGAGTAAAGAAGGCATTGGCTGCTAGTATAAATAAGAGAGACTTGTTTTAAAATTTGCAGTTGCATTGTAATGAAATTACTAGACAAATTCTATTTTCTGTAATTGAAGTTACTTGTAGGAAACTTTCTAAGTATTTGGGGTTGAAAATATGTACTTAAGCAAAACCTGTTGTGAGTGATCATTGATGATGTTTGGTTAACTACTAATTTATTTTATGAATGTTTGGTTTGGAGAAAATAAGGAGATAGACATATCATATACATATGATATGTGCATATATATATTTGATTACTGATTTTTATTGCCTATATTTTGCCTTATGGAAATTAAACAGCTAAGGGGATTGATTTTTTTTTTGAAATAAACTCTTAAGATTTTAGTAGAATATTCAAGTGAAATGAATTTGTGCGTGGCAGGTAGATGATACTGGCATGTGCATGAATTATGGAAGTTTGTATGTAATTGAGTATTTAAATTTCAATTTTAAACCTTTGAGACGTCTGTCATAAAAATTTAGACGTCTAAGATCGAATTTAGACGTCTGTTACAAAAATTTGAGATGTCTGAATTTAGTTTAAAATGGTTTTTACTCTCTGTTTCAATTTTAGATCTCTGAGCCGTCTGTCATAAAAATTTAGACGTCTGAGATCAAATTTAGACGTCTGTCATAAAAAATTTAGACGTTTGAGATCGAATTTAGACGTCTGTTACAAAAAATTGAGATGTCTGAATTTAGTTCAAAATGTTTTTTACTCTCTGTTTCAATTTTAAACCTCTGAGACGTCTGTCATAAAAATTTAGACGTCTGAGATCAAATTTAGAAGTCTGTTATAAAAACTTAGACGTCTGAACTGCTGATTTTGCCTAGTTTGCCTATTTTCGAGTAAATTTCCAAGATTTATCGATTTTTGTCGATCCGACTTATTGTTATTAATTATTATTGACTTTGATAACTATCATGAGATTAAGTAAATTCTATTTTATTGATAATAGAATTATCTAGGCAGATAAATATATATAAGTGTTATAATTTGCCAAAGTATACCTCTGGTAGTAGAACAAGACTTAGAAAAGAGACAAGTGACTACGTCAATAGCTTGTATGGTATTTTGATTTCTATTTGATTTAAATTCCCTCTGATAAAAAAATTAAAAAAATAAAGAAACAATTGTATATCATCAAATATACAATTGACTTAATTCGTTTGTACACTGATATGATTATATTGGTAAAACCAGGGTCTTGGGAAAAATATTTGGAAATTATATAAATATTCAAATATAAAAAGAATTGGAGTTTAGTGGTGAATTCCTCTTGAAAGTTTAAAAAAAAAAATCTATGTGTTATAGAGTGAGGGTCACCACAATATACTTATGCACATAACATTTGGGCACTCACACTTTTGTTTCTGTTACTCTATACTATCTTCTGGAAAAGTTTCTAATAATTCTCTTCCACAGATAACTACTATGAGTCAAGCCAATAGAGCAGCAGCTGCTTGAGCCAATGTTGATAGCCCTAAGATTCAAATTCCAACATGGCTTAGAGATATCTGTAGGCTACAATGCATGGTACTCTACCACTAGCAAAATCCATTTTATGCCGGCACTAGCGAGATTGATTCTTATTCCTTCACCACTTATATAGCTCGTTTTTTATTTCTCTAGGATTTGAAGGGACTAACTTTACATGAGAGGCAAGAATTACATGGGGATGCATTGCTCATTGAGACTCAAGCATTGTTCTACACTAGTGAGGGGATCATTGATGATATAGCGCTTGAGAGTTTTACAAAGAGACGAATTGCTTCTAGAGAAATCAGAAGAGGCTATGGGTTGATGGGAAGTTGTAATTGTGGAGGTGGACGAGAATGTTATTACTTAGGAAAAATTACGAAGGAGATTCGAGGCCGAATTTATTTCTAAGGCCTAGATGGGCTTGCAAACGGAGAAGTTCATGTATCTCCAAAGAGGTGATAAGATCGTGATGGAATACATCAATGAGTTCACAATTTTGGATCGTTTTAGGATGGATATGATCATCACTCCCTCAAAAAGAAGGCCAAGAAGTTTTCTATTGAACTCAATCAATCTCTTAGGATCTTTCTTTTATCCATGTTCATATAGGAGCTACCTTCGAAGGACATGCCGTTGTGGATTTGTTAAATTCTATTTTAAAGAGATACCAAAGGAGGAGGAAGCCAAATTTGAAGTCATGCCTAAGTGTCAAAGCATTAAGGAAGGCAATAGGCCAATGGTGGGCAAGACCATGCCAATAAGAGAGAAGTGACTTGCAATAGATGTCACTTGAAAGGGCGCATTACTAAAGATTGTAAATTTAAGTGACACATTGCTAAAGATTCCTAAGTCTACCTCCAAGCCAAAAAGTGTTTTAGTTGTGATCAACTGGGACATTTCAAAAGAATTTGCCCATCCCTCCCAAAAGGCGGACAAGTGGCAAAGGCTTATTTTATCTAAGCTACTCCAAGTTGAGCACTCCATCGAAGCTTAACAAGGGGGAAAACATCGTCTAAAAAGGTGTGCTTGTGGATGGTGTGATGATAGGTGTAATAACCTAATCTATACTATAGCATAATTGATCTTAAGGATATTTTACACTAAAAGGGGGTGAATAATGTATTTAAACTTTTTATTAATATACCTGCAAATTTCTATCTTGATCATAGAAAATTCAAACATGGGTAATAATATAATCATAGAATAATCAGATAATGGTAAGTAAATGTAGTAAAAGTAAATGTAAAGAAGACACCAAGAATTTTATACTGGTTTGGATTTCAAACCCTACATCTAGTACTATATCCCATATAGAATTTCACCAAACACATCTTAACATTAAATTAGGTAGCAAGAACACCCTTTACTCCTTTTGACTTTGACTCAAGTGGCAAGGACACCTACCAGAATTTTATTCTAGTAGCCAGCACAGCCTTTGGAATTTGACTCAGGCAACTAGAACAGCTATCACGTCTTTGACTTGAGAGGCAGGACAACTCCCTTTACAATCCCATCTTAACTTTCATTCGGGTGGTTAAGATCATCCTTTTACAGGTAGTAGTAGTGGATTACAAGAAATGGAATCTTTCGATCACAATTCCAAGTAGTTTGTTGATATAATTTCCTATAAAAAAATCAATAGTGGAATATCTTTTCTTTTGAGTAGAATAGAGTGAAGATCAGAGAGTTAATGGTATAGAATAGAAGTTAATTTTCTGTAATATTTTGTATGAATGTAGGAAAAGAGAATTCATGTAGAAATCGAAAATAGTTCACTGAAATCTTCAAGATAATAAAAGAGAAGAGAGAGATGAAGAAAGTAGTTAAAATTCTTGTTTAAAATTCGAAATTAGAGGACTGTAAATAGAGGTTGAATAATTTCATGCATTTCCGAAAGGATGGTGCAAAAAGTTTCTCCTTTTGAAAATTTATAAAATACTTCAATGGTCTATATGTCGACATACAAATATTCTATAGGTCGACATGTACAAATTTATTTGTATATGTTTAGAACTACTTTGAAAATGTTTTGAGCTATATTTCTTTATAAAAACTCTATTAAAATTGATTTTATAGTTAAGTTACATATTAATTCTTTTATAAAAACATTTAGAATGGAAAATAATTTCCGAAATGAAGATAATCAAAGATATGATACTATTCAGGTCTTTAACATTTAAACTAGCTCTTGATAAAATACAAACACAAATGTCATGAGCTCTTCATGGTTTTATTCTAGAAATCTCCAAACCTCATGAGTCTTCAATATATCTCGACCAGCTTTTGATTTACACAGATGGGTTCTTCAGGTTTTTATTCAATCATCTCTCGTATAGACCTGTTAAATATTCTGAATATCCTACACAATATACTATATAACTCAAGAAAACATTAGTAGTAATATTTATATGGTTGTTGTCATCAAAATCAATACCATGGTTATTAACAGTCTCCCCCTTACTGACGATGACAACCGCAAATATTTTGTTGTAAAATATAATAGTGTTTAAGTAAAAACTCCTCTAACTCCCCCTGAATATATGTTATACAACTCCCCCTATCTTTTGCATATTATATTTTATACAACTTCTCCTCAATTATCATCAACAAAAATGGGTGAATAAGTTGTGTAAATAATTCATATAAGGAGATATGTTATTTCTATGCTTAGTGATGAATATTATGCGATTACTATATATACAAATATATACACATATATATATACATATATATACACATATATATACATGCGGAGCTATCAATTTGTTTATTGTACTTGTGAAGTAATATTTTAAAGAGTCGTCAAAGATAAATAAACGCAACTTTTAATTAATATTTACATATGTAAATAAGTATTCTACAACAATCATTACATTAAATTAAGAGACATAACATAAATTAACACAGGAAAATATGTAAAATATTATTTTGCATAATTCAATCGATGACGCTTTTACTAATCCTTCATCTGGACCAAAAATTCCTTCAATGGAATTTTTTCCCAGTCTTTGAGATTTTTCATGACCACTTACATGTCTTCATCATTGAACTCCTTATAACCAATCCTTTTAGGAACAGAAATGTTTTGTTCCATTAAGACATGGAATAAAAGCATCGAAGTGATGCGAGATGCCTTTAAAGCTCATGAATCATTTGCTTCAAATTCATTTCCAAATCTTCTTTATTTCTCAAAATCACACTGAAATCCTTCTTGAAAGATTGTAATGTCTATTCCATGTTGTCGCTTAAATTTTCTATATAAATATTATCCGGCTTTATTGCTACACAGGCTTTTAAATGAATCTAGATATTCGGGTGAATATGAAATGATTCACGGACTTGGGAACATGCTAGGAGAAACCATGGGAATAGACTCAAGAATTTAATGCACAGTTGGAACTAAGGAAACTAGTCATTACCGACCACTTTCAAGTCAGTATCGATCGCCTTTTATGCCTTATATAGAACTTTGGAGCTATGATCTATTAACTACGAGTAATAGTGATCATCTTGGGGCTTGTTTCTGAAGGAATAGGTGAACAATTCCAAGGAAGCTCTAAAGGAAAGCAGACAAGTACAAGTGATATCCAAACCTCTTGGAATCTACACAATTTCTTTGGAAAAGCACTCAGAATACAATGGGTTGAAGATAGAAGATTAAAAGGAGGAAGATGGAGCAATCTACCCTCCAAAAGTAAAGTCGGTACTGACCATTTCAAGTTGGCACCGATCGGAATTTATGGTTCGTAGGGCTCAATCTTCCCCTCATGCTTTTTCGGATCCGAAGTTAGACTAAGTGTGTTGATATCCAGCGACTTCGCTGGATGATCTCCCTATAAATACAACACCTGTGGCATTTGAAAAGGACTTTTTGGCACTTTGGTTTCTTCATCTTCGATCTCTCCTCAACCATAGTCACTTAGGAAGCTATTCTTGGCAGTTATAGCCTGTTAGATCTGTCAAACTCTTGTACTAGTGATTAAAAATCTATAATTAATAATAATAAAGTGGCAGTAAGCCATAGATTTACCGAACCAGTATAAAATTTTGGTGTTTTCCCGATTTACTTATCTTTTATCTCTTTTATTTCAGTTTGCTTTGGGTGTTAGGCTTAATATTTTGGTGCTTTCACCGAGAAAGGAGATTCTTAGGTGTATACCTAGCTTACTATTTTAGATTGGAGTGTCCAGAGGATAGATCCAAAATATTTTCATTAAGGAACATGCAGGATTTGCATACAAGAATCGATGGCACCTAAGAGATCTAGGAGTTCAACTAGAGTAGTGGCTAGTGTAGATGAAGGAGCTTCTCATCATATTAAGGTTAGCAACCAACAGGCATTGCTAAGACCAGCTACCCTTTAAGCGATAGTTACCAGAGTGGAATTTGATAAGATGATGCATCAGCTGATTCAGAATTGGGATGATAGTCAGAATGCTCTATTGAAAAGATGGATGCTAGCATATCTTTGCTAACCCAGCTGTCGTAGACAACCAAAAGGAGTAGAAGAGAGATTTCACCTATTGGACCAAAAGAGGAGAACTCATCTATTTCTGGTTAGAATAGAAGAGACGGAAAATAAAAGCAGAAGGAGAAAACTATTAGGATAGCATGGAGAGTTGCTGAAGGAAGCAAGGAGGCTCCTTCCAAGCGAATTCAACTAGTATCGGCCACAACTAGGTTGGTACCGAGAAGAATCTTGGACCCTTAAAGGGACCAGGAGCTGAGGCTGTTGATCTGTCTAATTACGAGGATGATCTGTAGCATGATGATGATGATGATTATGAGCTGGATGTTGGTGTTTGGGAGGTTGGTGCACAAACAACCGCTATAGAGTTAATTAGGCATCAGAGAAGGCCTGAAGGAGTGGCTCCCAGAGACTAGATAACCAAGATGTCAATGAGCAAACTAGGACCGTTTGCAGATTTAAACACTTAGCGCAGCCCCTGATAGTCAACCTTCAGAGTTCCAGGCTAGTGAGGAGTATATAATGTATATGATTAAGCGATTGGTAGATGGGAATAAATGGAAAAAAAATGAGTAATGGGGTTTCGCACCAAGAAGAACACTATTCATAGAGAATATTCTAAGGAAGAAGTATCCCAGGAGGTTTACGATGCCAACAGTGTCATCGTATAAAGGGACTACCAATCCCAACCAACACTTTATCAATTATGAATGACACATGGATGGTTCCAGGGCGACGGAAGTGGTTCAGTGTGGGCGTTTTTTTTCATTTTCATGGAAAGGGTTAAATCGATGTGGTTTACTCGGCACGTCGAAAGCCATAACTACTTTTGATATGGTAGCAAAGAAATTTCTAGAGCAGTTTAGGCTTCACACCGCTTGACCTAAGGAAGTATTGTCCTTAACGAGCCGTTCTCAAGGGCATAAAGAGTCATTGAAGGGGTTCTTGAATATGTTTAACATTGCAATAACGGAGGTTGATAACCCGAAGGCTTGGTATTTATGGCATTGGTCTGAGGCATACATCTAGACATGGATTTTGGAAAATGGCTTAAAGTGAAGCGGCATGTAACATCCTCTATCTAGAGGCCCAAAACTAAGCGCTACAATTGCTGCAGTCATCTATAGTATTAGCTTCCGGCGACTAAATACAGATATGTTAATGGTATCTATAATATCAGAAGCAATTGAATATGAAACAAAACACAGATTTCAAAACAACTTTTACTTCATTACATTTAAAACATATGTTCCATATTCAACTTACATAATCCCAATATGTTCCTAGGCATAGATAAAATATACTTATTACAAAATACGTCAAGAGCGGTATATGAAGATAACCCTTTGGATGATCAGAGTCATATAGTCATAATGGACTTAATATAAACATAGCGGAAATTCAACAAAACAAAATACAAGAACTAAAATTCATAAATAGGTATCTGGTTGCCTCCTACATGCCTCCGGTAGCCTTATTCGTCATCCAACCAAACCGGAAAAGACCTTATCCCCTCGGCCTACTCAAATTAAATTTTGAGCACCCGAGAGTTTAAGGGGAAAACATAAACTTTGAGTCAGACATAAAGCCTGGTGTGAACAATACTATACATCCCGGTTTAATATGTTAAGTGAGACCATGCCGCTTAGCGGAATGGGTTTCCCCTCTAACATCCTTTTTAAAACATATCTTTGCAAAACCTTTTTCCTGCAACCAAAACTGATTAAGCACTGTAAAGCATCATTATGTAAACATATATAAATATCAGGTAATAATGAACTATCTGTTCCAACACATAAGTTTTTTTTGGCTAACTTTTAACCTTTGGCTGACTCGGGCCTACCAGACAATGTAAACAAAATCTATCTAAAACCTGTTAGACACTCCTCTTCTGAACGGTCTGTCCTTAACTATCTTTTAAATACTTCACTTCTGGACGGTCTGTCCCTAGCTTAATCATCTCCCAGGTCAACCTGATCCTAATGGTTTTTTGGGCTCACCAATAACCTATCTGTATGCTAACATATATTCCCTTCGGTGTGTAACCATAATTTTAGTCTACCTGAAATCAAGCCCTACACACTGGAATATTGGACAACAAATAGTTGGGGCTAATAGCTAATGTATAGGGCGCGACCTTATACTAGTCTCATTTGTTATTCTAATACCTGAGTCATTTTCACTTAGGAATCCCCTTCCATAATTTCCTTGAAAACATTTTCAAAATGATTTAAAACCTTTAAATCAAACTTATACAAGGAAAATATAAAATCCTTATGCTTTACTCAAAATCACATTGTCATGTTATATATATATATATATATATATATATATATATCTGTGTGTGTGTGTGTATTCTTTACTTAAACCTTTAGTTGATGAAAACACTTAAACATTTGAAAGTATCCCTTTTCAAACCTTTGAAAGCATCTCTTTTGAAACCAAGTAAAACCCTTTTAATATCTAGGCCAAGAGGCCAAAACCTTACCTTTCGAAACCAGTCATCAAACATTTCGAAACCATTGAACTCAAACCTTTCGAAACCACTGAAATAAAACCTTTAGAAACAATTGAAATTCAAACCTTTCGAAAGAAATAAAACTTTAGACATCCTACTTTAAAAACAACTTGAAACATAGCCTTAGAAAAACCCTGGAAAACCTTCCATTTTAAAACCGTCCAAAACCATTCAGAAATAAAATCTTTCGACCTTGTCGGAAGCTACCTTTCGACCCCTTCGAAAGCTTTGCTTTCGACCCCATTGAAACCATTCAGCAATTAAAACCTTTCAAAAGCATTCAACTCTTAAAACATAAACCTTTCGAAAACTTACTGGGTTCGGTTTAAAACATGTGGAAAATCTTATTTCAAAAACCTTTCGACTTCATTGGAAGCAACCTTTCGACTTTGTCGAAAGCTTTGCTTCGAAAGCTTTAAAACATATCATTTTAAACAATAGGCCTTTGTCTTTAAAATAATGCCTTCGAAACCTTGGGTTATACTTCAATTAGAAAAACAAGGATAAATCATCTAAGTCGAAAGCTCTCTTTCGAAAGCATGGGAGAAGCGGCTGGTTTTAAAAACAAGTAAACCTTTCGACTTTGTCAGAAGGTTTTAAAACCTTTATTTTTATTATTTGACCTAGCCGAAAGCAACCAAGTCGAAAGCTCTTATTCGAAAGCAAAGCAGGCGATTCTTTTTTCTTATAAAAACAAACATACTCCAACCTCTTTGGCAACTAACCTTTCGACAAATTACCCTTCGACCTTGTCCAATTCAATATGTACCAAGCAACTTCATACCATATGCATTGGTTCAACCTTGTCGAAAGCTTTGATACCCTTCGACCTTGTCGGAAGGTGGATCAGAAGGTTTGATGCCAAAATGGCTGAAACATGCTAAAAGTGTGTTTTTCTTGTTTTTAGCTTAAAAAGATAACTTTCCAACTAATCTACCTTTGTTTGTCAAATTCACATTGGTTAATAAATACTTTTCAGAAAAGTACTGCCACTAATTTCAGAATTTAATAATGATTTTATTTTATTAAATGCCCCTTCTCCTTAATTAAATATATAAAACATTTAAGTCCCATAACTTAAATAATTTTATATTTTCATCAAAACACTTAGGAAAAATCTGAAAAAATTCCAGAAAATCTATTTTAATATGTTTTCCAATATATAAATTTTCAAATCCAATTAATTATTTAGTAAATATTTTATAACCTAATAAACCATTTTCTTCACTAGAAAATTAATATAAAATCCACATTGATTCGGAAAATTATGAAAATTGAAACCCATCTCTAAAATATCATTCCTGACTTATATTTAAATATTCAAGGCATTTTGATGTCATTTAATAGGTTTTTCATATCAAATATATCATGAAACTAATATGAACATGCGTAATTCAACAACAAGCATAAATATAACTTTACTCATCAAAACATGGCATATACTTGCAAAAACATTTCGGATCTAATCTTAAAACCAAAAACCATAAAAATGGGATGTAGTAATTATTCACTTTAGCTTTGAGATTAAAAGATGTGAGATTTGATGTTGAATTAGTTGATTATCTTCCTTCTCTTAAATCCTAGCTTTATCTTCTTTTTGAGAACAATAATGGTGGCCGGCCTTAGATGGTTTTAGTTTGCTAAAATGAAATGAACGTGAGTTACTTTTCATAAGGGTTTAGGGTATAAGCCTCTCCTATTTCTCATATTGCCCTTACTCATTTCCTAACACATTAGTTTATGTTATCTCATTTTAATTCGCATATTAATGTGGCACGGCTACCCTTAGTTTAATCAAATCTCAACCTATTAATCTTTACATTATTTTATTTAGTTTAACCAATTGAATATCCTAAAAAATGTTATAAAAATATGGGGTGTTACAGACTCCCCACCTTAAAGAATTTCGTCCTCGAAATTACGATAAGGTACACAACAAAACAATCAAAGGTAAAACATACCATCAAACAAATCAGGGTAAGAGTCTCTAATCTTGCTCTCAGTTTCCCAAGTACAGTCTCTAACATCGTCACTCCACTGAGTCTTTACTAATCCGATTGTCATGTTCCTCAACTTCTTCTCATCTCTGGCCACAATTTGAATCAGCTTTCTAACTATAGTCAAATCCGGCTCTACTACTAAATCTTCTAACACTGTAGGTGCTATAGTAGTCTCCGGATCTCTAACACACTTTCTAAGATGAGAAACATGGAAAACATCATGGACTCCTGCCAAACTATTCGGTAACTCCACTTTATAAGCGAGCTTCCCGATCCTCTCAACAATACAGAAGGGTCAAACAAATCTAGGTGCTAACTTTCCTCACTTCCCGAATCTAATCACAACCTTCATCGGGGAAACCTTAATAAACACATAGTCTCCAACAGAGAATTCCAAGTCTTTCCTTCTTTTGTCAGCATAACTTTTCGGTCTATATCGAGCTTCCTTCATCCTAGCTCTGATCAACTCAATCTTCTCTGCGGCTTATTTCACCAAATCTGGACTAAGAACCAATCTATCCCCGGTCTCCAACTAACATACGAGAGATTTGCATGGTCTTCCATAGAAAGCTTCAAACGGTGCCATCGCAATACTAGTCTGATAACTATTGTTATATGATAACTCGACTGAATGGAGTTGGTCTTCCCACGATCCCCCGAAATCCAATACACAAGCTCTAGACAAATCCTCCAAGACTTTGTTAACTCTTTCTGTTTTACCATCAGTTTGTGGATGGTAAGTGGTACTTATATTGAGCTTTGTTCTTAAAGCATCCTATAAACTTTTCCAGAACTCACTAGCGAATAAAGAATCTCTATCACTGATGATGCTACTAGGAATCCCATGCAGCCTAACCACATTCTTCATAAATAACTTCACCAAAATAGGTGTCGTCCTAGTTGACTTTACTGGAATGAAATGGGCACTCTTAGTCAGTCTATCCACTATGACCTATATGCTTTCATTTCCTCTACTAGACCTTGGCAACCCATCAATAAAATCCATATTGATAGAATCCACTTTGAACTTCCAACGGTTGAAGTAATCCACTTGGTTTCTGGTGTTCAGCTTTTGCCTGCTGGCAATTCAAGCACTACTTAACACATAAACCAATGTCTCGCTTCATACTTTCCCAGAAGAAACTTCTCTTCATATCCTGATCCATATTCGTTTCTCCTGGATGGATAATGAACTTTGAACAATGGCATTCATCCAAAACTTCTTTCCTCATGTCTCCTATATTTGGAACACACAACCTTCTTTTCATTCTCAACCATCCTTTCTAGTCAAGACTGAAATCCTTGAAGTCATCGCTCTCTGTTCCTTCCCTTATCCTTTTGATCCGTTCAGCCAAAACTGGATCCTCCTCCTGCTTAGAAGCTTTCTTCTCAATCATTACCAGTCGAACTTCTAAACAAAACAATATAGCACTTCCTGTATTAGAACCTGCCTCGGATCTATACTGCACTCAACAAGCTGACAATGCTTCCAAATCTTTCCACTCAACAATCATAGCCAATATTGTATTCTGATGTTTCTTGCTAAGTGCGTCTGCTACCCTATTTCCTTTCCCGGGTGTGTACTCAATTCCAAAATCATAAGTAGCAATAAACTCCAGACATCTCTGCCGTCTCATTTTCAGCTCCTTCTGAGAGAATAAATACTTCAGTGACTTTTGATCCGTATAAAGCTCGAATCGCTCTCCCAAAAGATAATGCCTCCACACCTTCAAAGCAAATATAACGGCAGCTAACTCCAAGTCATGCGTAGGATACCTAACTTCATGTGGTCTGAGCTGTCTAGAAGCATAAGCAATCACTTTACCTCTTTGCAACACAACTCCCAATCCAGTTCCACATGCATCAGTATAAACAACTAAATCCTGATTCCCTTCTAGAACCACCAACATTGGTGCATGGGTCAATAAGTGTTTCAAGCTCTGGAATGCTTCCTTACACTTATCAGTCCATAAAAACTTCACATCCTTTCGCATAAGCTTAGTTATCGGTGCAGCTATCCGCGAAAAATCCTTAATAAATCTTTGGTAATATCCAACCAATCCAAGAAAACTCTTTATCTCGGTCACCGTCTCGGGTCTCTTCCAATTATTCACCGACTCAATCTTATTTGGATCTACAGACAACCCTTTCTCTGAGACTACATGACCAAGTAACTTCACTTCCTTTTTCCAAAAATGGCACTTCCAAAAATTAGCCTTCAACTGATGCTCCCTCAACGTCTCAAGCACAACTCTAAGATGAACTTCATGCTCATTCTCATCTTTAGAGTATATCAAAATATCATTTATGAAGACCAAAACAAATCTATCCAAGTGCTCATGGAAAATTCGGTTCATTAAATCCAAAAAGAATGTTGGCGCATTAGTTAGTCCGAACGGCATAACTAGCCATTCGTACGATCCATACCTTGTCCTAAACGCCATTAAAGGAATACTATCATCTACCACTCTAAGCTGATGAAATCCAGTCGCTAAATCCTGCTGAGAGAATACCTTAGCTCCACTTAACTAATCGAACAAATCATCAATTCTCGGCAATGGATGTCGGTTCTTTATCGTCTTCTCATTCAACTTACAATAATCGATACATAACCTCAACGATCTGTCCGACTTCTTAGCAAACACTGCGGTTGCTCCCCAAGACGAACTATTTGGTGGGATAAAACTCTTGCCTTCCAAGTCCACCAACTGCACCTTCAACTCTCTCATCTCAGTGGGTGACATCCTGCTTGGCGGCCTACTCAGCGATTCTGCTCTAGGCACCAAATCAATCCGAAACTCAATGGCTCGTTTCGGTGGCAGTCCAACTACCGGCTCAAACACATCTGCAAAATCTCTAACCATAAAGACTCGATGCAACTTATCCTCTAACTCCATGATACCCAATAAAGCATTCACTTCGCAACTAGAGTTCTCTACGGTATAAACTATACGATCACTACAATCCGGGTATCTAAGTGATATTTTCCTATCATGGAAAAATATCCTAGAATCATATTTACTTAACCAATCCATCCCAAGGATAATACAAAATCCCATAAAATCAAACACATGCAAATAGCAATCAAAAGTATGACCTAGCAAATCAAACTCTAAATGGTCACACCTCATCCCAAGTGTTGCATACCCTCCTATCGGATTTGCAACCCTTAAGGAAGTAACTAAATATGAGGGTTCTAGGTTAAGCTTATATATCAAACATCGAGAAATAAAAGAATGAGATGCAACAGTATCAAACAGAACGCTAACAGACATACCGTGATTCTGTAGCGCGCCTCCCAGAACAGCCTTTCTTTTTTCCTGCACAACTAGCCTTGAAGTTGCGGGCTCCAATGCATAAACTTACCCCCTTCCTTCTTTAGTAGGTTCCTTACAATTGTTCTTATAATGACCGATCTGATCACAATTAAAACATCTGACATTCTTCTTTCCAACTGCTTCTTTCCCTTTTCCTTTTACATTTTCGGCACGATACTCATTAGCATAGTGTCCCTTCTTATCACATTTATAACAAACCATCTCAGCTTTTCCCTTCTTCTGTGATCCTCCCTTCTGAGCATTCTTCTTGTGGAAAAACTTTCTTTCTGGCCTGGTCCCACCTAGACTTCCTTCATTTTCTTCCTCAAACAAGCTAACGCCTCTTCCTGCCTCAACACCATTTCTACCACTACATCACTTGGATTTTTTAAGTGCGGCGAGATAGCACTTATCAACTCCGGCTTCAAGCCTCTTATAAACTTCTCATTCCTCTTAACCACTGTATCAACCAAGGCATACCCATACCGAGCCAACTCTTCAAATCTTCTTGCATACTCTAAAACAGACATCTCCCCTTGTTCTAGTTTAGCAAACTTCCTAACCAATGCCGACTGCGCCATCACCGACATAAACCTTTCTTGAAACCTTCTCTTAATCTCCGCCCAAGTCATGGTTTCCTCATCAACACCGGCTACAACAGTATTCCACCAAAATAGAGCAGCTCCCTGAAGCTTGAAGCTAATCTCCTCTTCTGCTCGTCATTCAGTCCAAAGTCAGCAAAAATCCTCTCGCAATGCAGCAGCCAATTTTCCACCTCAATCGCATCTTAAGTTCCAATGAATGGCTTCCTTCCAAAACTGATATAGTCTCTGCTCAAGTTAGCATAATGGTTGACCATTGGAGCTTCCTGAACTCCTCCTCCAGCAGCATTCCCTATGACAACTCTAGCTGTAATTCCGGCTTGCATCATGTTTACAAAGAACTGATACATGGCTCCTATATCCACTTGGGGAACCCCAGCACCAACATTTTCAGCTTGAGCCTGACCTGGACCGCTACTAGCATTTGATCGAGTATTTCCATTATTATTGGTGCTCTCTCCTCCAAGGTTAACTCTGCCTCTCCTTCCTTCCATATCTGTATTCAAGCTTCGTGAGAAACAGATGAATAGCCTAACTAAGATAGGAGTCTAGAGATATAGCATATACTTATATATATAGAAATTACAAGTACGTTACTATAGCGTTATCCCATACCCTGATCTTATCTCTAATTACTAAGGATTATGTTTTGCAAAAACCATTTTTTGCTAAAGTATTTCATAAACTATGCTCTGATACCAAGCTGTAACATCCCCTATCTAGAGGCCTAAAACTAAGCGCTACAAATGTTGCAGCATGCCTCCAGCATGCCTCCGGTAGCCTTATTCGTCATCCTACTAAACAAAAAAAGACCTTAACCCCTCAGCCTACCCAAATTAAATTTAGAGCACCCGAGAGATTAAGGGAAAAACATAAACTTCGAGTCAGACATAAAGCCTAGTGTGAACCATACTATACATCTCGATTTAATATGTTAACTGAGACCATGTCGCTTAGTGGAACGGGTTTCCCCTCACTAACATCCTTTTTAAAACATATCTTTGCAAAACCTTTTTCCTGCAACCAAAACTGATTAAGCACTGTAAAGCATCATTATGTAAACATATATAAATATCAGGTAATAACGAACTATCTGTTCTGTTACCCTGCCTTTTGGCAAGGCCGTGACACCAAGGAATTGACTAGTAAACCAATGACGATACATCCTACAGATCGGATATACACAGGCTCACTATGGATATCGACGAATTTTGTCCGAGTCTGGATCGAGCTTAAAATAATACAACATGACAAGCTAAGCTATGAGAGTCAACGTTCCGAATCTCAAGTCAATCCGAGTTCGTATGCTCAAGTTGCAACCGATGCAAAATTGATTAAAAGCAGCCTTCTTCGACTCGCTCCAGTTCGAATCCATCAGAAGTGCACACTTCGACTCGCTCCGCTTCGAGCCATACTTCGACTCGCTCCAGTTCGAATCCATCAGAAGTGCACACTTCGACTCGCTCTGCTTCGAGCCATATTTCGACTCGCTCTGCTTCGAATCCATCTGGGAAGCCTGCTTCGACTCGCTCAGCTCGCATCCCTCAGAAAAGCCTTCTTCAACTCGCTCCGCTCGAACCACTGTTCGACTCCATCGAGTTCGACTCCATTGGCAAAGCCATTGTTCGAATCGATCGAACAATGACTACTCCGTGTCCATCACGGAGCCTTTGTTCGAATCCTTCAGGACGCTCCACTTCGACTCGCTCAATCAGTGCACACTTCGACTCGCTCAATCAATGCACACTTTGACTTGCTCAATCAGTGCACACTTCGACTCACTCAATCAGTGCACACTTCGACTCGCTCAAAACAGCATCAAAGGCAGAGTGATCCAAAGATTCAAGTGCCACGTCACCGAGTCGAACGAAAGCGAGTCGAACAGAGCGAGTCGAACGAAACAGCCAACCGAGAATCCCATTTCGTACCGATCATATCTCCTAATCTACAAGTCCAAATGCTATGAAATTTTCATAGAAGACTACATGCATGCTAAAGAATGTCCACGCCAAATTTCGACTCCATTGGATGAAATCTTGATCGATACAAAATCTGTTCGTATCGATCATGGATCGGACCGAAACTTCACGGGCTTCTGAGCGCGAGCCTGGTCACGTGCTAGAGAGGGTCTCCCAAGATCTGAGCAAAATATCAGCCTCCTACACCTATAAATAGACCCCCAAAGCCAACAGAAAAGGGGTTCTTCTTCCTTTTTGAGATCTCCAACGCCCAGACTCCGCCGGATCCAGATCTGAACTCCATTGCTGCTACCACCAACGAATTTCACTGTTGCAAATCATTGTTATTCACTGTAATTTACTGAAATCAATTGTAAACATCAAAGGAAGATCAATAAAGCAAACTACTTCATAGTGGACGTAGGCAATACGCCTAACCACTCTAAATTCTTGTGTCTCCTTGCATGTTAATAATTTTCATATCTGAGATCTGGAGTTTTTGTTAGATAATTCCTATTTTTCCATTTAATTTCTTCATTTTATCTCTTCAAAAACTTCCGAAGAGTGTTGTGCCCAATTTTGGTACAAACACTTTGGTGCTTTCACTGAGAAAAACCCAATTTTTCTCCTGCTCTTTGGATCTGCTATCTATATCGGATTGCATAAATCCAAGAAGAAGATCCAGATCTAGAACTTTGAAGCCCTTCCATTCTATTCAGATTTGCATCAGATCTAGGAAGGGACTTTCATCACCTCATCATGGTAAGTACACGGACTACCTCTACACCTGCTGATCAAGGAGGACGGGACAGGCAGAATCTCGCGCAATTGCCTTCATCAAACCAAGATGCCGTCGGACCTTCAGATCCAATAGGTCCGGTTACCAGACAAGAGTTCCAAACGTTGTTCCAAGAATTGACCCAGAGTCGACAACAGCTAACTAAACAACTGCGCGCCAACGCAGAGTTGACCAACCAGCTAAATCGCCAAAGGCGAAGAAGATCCAGAAGAGACCAAGGTTCTTATTCCTCCACAGAGAGTCCAGCCTCCTCTGATGGCCAAACCAGATCCACACGCCCACGGCTAGGTGTAAGCTACACCCAAGCCACGGGACACCAACCTGCTTCGAATCTTGGGCAACCTAGAGCTGGACCATCCGCTAGTCTCCGTACAGAACCTTCAACTCGAGGAGGTGCTGCTCCTAACCATGTCACCGGAAACATTGCTACTACCACCACTGCCGGACGGGGAGGTGATGCTAGAAACCAAGCTGATCCTCAACGTAACCAACGAGAGCAGACTCCTGAGCCTTATGTCCCTGAGGATGTTAAACCAAGGAGGCGAGGCACGAACCGTCGACCGCGTCCGGTCCAGACTCGCGCTGTGGAACCCGACCACACCTTGGCACAACATGCTCCAAGTATCCGAATGCCAGATATACCAACGATGATCCGCCAAATGATCCGTGAAAGTCAGGGTCTCTCTAATGACGACTGGGGAATCTCCCGGAGTCATACCCCTTTCATCGATGACATATTGTATGCTGAACCACCTCGGTGCTTCAGGATGCCAATTTTGCCAGTCTATGAAGGAAGTTCTGATCCCAATCAACACATCCTGAAGTACGAATGGCTGATGAATGCTGCAAGAGCTGATGACGCAGTAAAGTGCCGTAGTTTCCCCATTTCCCTGGGGGGCATTGCCACCATGTGGTTTACTCGCTTGCCACCGCGATCCATTTCCAATTTTGATCAGATGGCCACCAAGTTTGTTGAACAATTCCGTATGCACGTAGCAAGGCCTAAAGATGTTAACACTCTGTCTAGTGTTACACACGATCCCGGAGAAACACTTAGATGTTACTTGGAGCAATTCCATGCTGCGTGTGCAGAAATAAGCAATCCCAATGATAACTCTATCCTGATGGCATTGACTAAGGGGATTGATGCTGATTCCGAGTTCGGAAATTGGTTAGCTGGAAAACCACCTGCGTCATTGGACCGTTTCTATTCCAAGGCAGCCCAATTCTTGAGAAGGGAGGATGCGAAACAGTCTAGGAAGCAGGATGACGCAGGGCCCAACATCGAAGGAATACAAAGTAACATCGCTGTTAAACAATCTGGAGATAGTTCTGGGAAAATTCAGTTGAACGTACAAAATAAACAGAATCAGCAAAGGGACAATGGAAATCAAAGCAAAAAACGCGATCAGAATCGTGGTCCACGGCGTAGAGCTTCCATGTATGATACTTACAGTCCATTGAACACGTCGTTGGAAAATGTGTATTTGCAGACCTGCAATACCATGCAATACAAGAAACCTGCCCCAAAACCGCCAACTGAGAGACAAATCCAAACAGGAAAATTCTGTAGACTCCACGAGAGTTATGGCCACAACACCAATGAGTGTCGTCACTTACAAGACCTTATTGAAAAACTGATACGTGAGCAGAAGTTGGATCAGTATGTGCGGGCACCGCAGACTTGTGGTGCGGGCCCATCAAATCAGAATCGTGCGTCGAATCAGGAAAGATAGGAGGAACCCGCTCGTACAGGCATGAGGTTGGTTATCAATACGATAAGTGGTGGTCCTCACCCAGCAGATTGAAGCTGGAAGGAAATGGAGTCGTATGCCAGTTCTATCAAGCATGCGGACTTCGAGTGTTGTAGTAGTTTTGATGAAGGGGCTCCGGCCAAGCAATAGAAAACGATGACAGATGACATTGTGTTCAGGAACAGAGACGCTGATAAGTCGAAGCCCCCACTATCGATCCACTGGTCATCTCAGCACAAGTATGTCCCGCTTGGATGAAGAGGATCTTAGTTGACAGTGGAAGCTCTGTGAATATTTTGTTCAAGCGAGCTTATGATCAAATGAAAATGGAAGCCATGGACTTGAAGCCTTGTCAGTCCTGAGTCCATGGTTTCAACAGAAGTGCTACTATACCCACTGGAATGGTGGAACTGCCAGTAGAGCTGGGAGTTGGAGAACGACGGAGCGTACGGATGCTACAGTTCATTGTTTTGGACATAGACTCCCCTTACAATGCTTTCTTGGGCCGACCGGCCCTCACTGAATTCAGGGGAGCCATCGCCCCGTGGTATTTGACTTTAAAATTTCCCACTGATCATGGAATAGGAATCATTCAAGGAGATCAGGCTGCTGCCAGAGCCTGCTATGTTGCTGAGCTGCGGGAGGCGCAGCGAAAGGAGAAAGGAAAGGACGTAGAGGAATCTCTCTGCGTCTGTTTTGCCGATAATTGAAAATTAACGCCCGGGCCCAGGCCCGGGCACCCCAGCCAATTCCTCAAGGATCTTGACCCAAGAGAAACTGAAGACGAAGGAGAATCTAAAGAAAGTCAAGCATCCCCGGCCGAACTGACGATTGATGTCCCGGTTGACAATGACGATGACTCGAAAATGATAAAGATTGGATCTCAGCTAAGCCAGCAAACTCAAGAGGAATTGGTTGAATTTCTGCGGGCGAATCTTGACGTATTCGCCTGGACGCATTCTGACATGTGTGGGATCTCGCCGGACATCGCGAGCCACACCCTGAACATTGACCTGCGGCATGTCCCGGTCAAACAGAAAAGGCGTGGTATGGATCCTGAGAGATCTGCCGCCCTTAAAGAAGAAGTAGAAAAGCTTAAAGCGAACAGATTCATTCGGGATGCTCTATATCCTGAATGGGTGTCAAATCCCGTGCTCGTCCGAAAGCCAAACGGAAAGTGGAGAACATGTGTCGATTATTCCGATTTGAATAAAGCATGCCCCAAAGATAGTTTCCCACTTCCTAGAATTGATCAGCTAGTAGATTCGACAGCTGGGCATGAACTCTTATCCTTCATGGATGCGTATTCTGGCAACAATCAGATACCGATGCATTTACCGATCAAGAACATACCAGCTTCGTAACCAACCTGGGACTTTACTGTAAAAAAGTTATGCCATTCAGACTCAAGAATGCCGGGGCTACTTATCAACGATTCGTCAATCGGATGTTCGCCAATCAAATCAGGAAAACAATGGAAGTATATGTAGACGACATGCTTGTGAAGTCACGACTCTCCACCGACCATGTTAAAGACCTGGAAACTATGTTCAACATACTTCGGGAATACAAAATGAAGCTAAATCCACTGAAATGTCATTTTGGAGTTGCATCCAGAAAATTCCTTGGATTCATCGTCAACGCTCGAGGGATAAAAGCTAATCCTGAAAAGATCTGGGCTATCAGAAATCTTGAAACTCCGAAAACCATAAAACAGGTCCAGAGTCTCAATGGAAAAGTAGCAGCATTGAGCGGGTTCATTTCAAAGTCCACTGACAAATGCATTCCCTTCTTCGATCTGATTCGAAAAGGGAATTGAAACTTCGAATGGACCACGGAGTGTGAGGGCGTTTTCCAAGCACTAGTCCAACACCTATCCACACCATCTATCTTGTCAAAGCCTATTGATCATGAGAAGTTGTTCGTATATTTGGCGATATCAGAAAACGCTATCAACGCTGCATTAATTCGAGAAGAAGACAGGATACAGAAGCCAATATACTACGTCAGCAAATGATTGACTGGAGCAGAAAGAAATTATCCGAAGCTAGCTAGAGAAGTTGACTTATTGCCTTGTTATTGCATTGAGGAAGCTCCGACCATATTTCTAGGCACATCCCATTATTGTTTACACCGACCAGCCGTTACGACAGGTCCTTTCGTGGCCTGAGACGTCTGGTAGGTTACTCAAGTGGAACATCGAACTGAGTTAGTTTGGTATCACTTACACTCCAAGACGAGCGATCCAAGGACAAGTCCTAGCTGATTTCATAGTTAAATTCACCATTCCAGAGGACTTGCCCGAAACCAATAAATCCCCCGAATACGTCTGGAAGCTTTATACCGACGGTGCATCAAACGACCGGTGTTCGGGCGCTGGTGTTGTACTTGAAACCCCCGAAGGCCGATCTATATGCTATGCTTTGAAATTTTACTTTCATGCAACCAATAATGAAGCTGAATATGAAGCCTTCATAGCTGGACTAAAGCTTGCCAGAGATCTGAGAATTATCGCTGTGGAAATTTATTGCGATTCGTAATTAGTCGTGTGTCAAGTTCGGGGAGAATATCAGGCGAGAGACCGAAGACTGACTGCTTACTTATCTCGAGTTCAGGAAGTACTGAAGCAGTTTGATTATTACACCATCTATTGTATACCCCGGGAACGCAACCAAAAGGCTGATTCATTGGCAAAGTTAGCCAGCGCAGGTGAAGCTCAACAAATAGGACTCGTTCCCGTAGAGACATTATCTTCTCCGAGCATTGACCGGGCAGAAATAGACTGGGTATGCGAAACTGTTCCCGAAAAAGATTCATGGATGACTCCACTCAGAAATTACATTGAGCACGGAACCCTGCTGGAGCGCAGGAGTGAAAAGAGACAAGTCATTCGGAAGGCCTCACGCTTTACCATCCAGAATGGAATCATGTACAGAAGAGGGTATTCAGTCCCTCTACTCCAGTGTATCACTCACGATGAAATTAAATGAGTATTGCACGATGTGCACGAGGGAGAATGTGGTGATCACACCGGGGGGCAAGCACTTGCCAAGAAAATACTTCGATACAGATATTACTGGCCGACCGTGAATCGCGATGCGTCAGATTACGCAAAGAAATGTGATAGGTGTCAAAAACACGCTCGAATTCCTAGAGCACCACCTACTGAGATAACACAAATGGTCAGCCCATGGCCATTTGCGATGTGGGGCATCGACATCATCGGCGCTTTACCTCTGGAAAAAGGTGGTGAGAAGTACACATGAGGATGACCAGACTACAAAAACGCGAGCATAACAAAGACAACAATTTCAACCAGATAGTATCACAAGCATTATGTCAATATGAAGAAGTGGATTCAAAAAGAAATAAACTAATAGTGGTATGTCACAGTTGATAAACAAGTCATAGCAAAAAGGAGTTCAAACAAGTCAAAGGTGTTTCAAATATCATCGAACTAAAATGTTAAGTTAAATTTCACGAAGTTAGTAAATTCAAAATAAAAAAGTCGCAGGAGAAAAGGCCGGAACAAATTCAAATTCGAACATAGTCAACCGGAGAACAAGTCAGAATGATCAACCATCATTTGATTAAAAAATCACAGCCAAGTAAATTCGCGAAGAATTCAAATGAGAAATATACGAACGAAAATTAAGGGGTTCGAACCCTATAAATACCCAATAATCATCATCGGCAAAAAGATGTGGTTCGAGTTCAAGAAAAATACCAGAGCTAATCACTGAAGTAAATCAAAAGTAATAACTCGAATCTAGTTCGAGCAAAAATCGAAATCGAAAAAGAAAGTCACGTACAATTGGAGCAGCCGAAAGCCAACCAAAGCCAGTGATTAATTAATGAAGCGAATTGAGTGAAATTATAATCTTAATTGATAAGCGGCGACTTCAATCGAACCAAACCCTAGCTTGTGAAAGAGGAACAAATTGGAAGCTGTCATTGATTTCACAGAGCAAAGGAGGCGGCACGAAAATAAAAGGAAACGGCCAGAGTTTGTTCACAAAGGAAAACACATACTAAATTTAGGCCGGCCTTCTATTTTTTTTTGGGCTTATTTTTATAATTAGGGTTTTAATTGTTTTTAGTTTTAGTTTTTATTTTTGAATTCCTTTTAAAATTGTGTAATATTCTAGTCGTGTGACTAGGTACAAACAATGGGGCGTAGTTTGAGAATTCACAACTCAGTGGCTGAGTTGTGGCAGGGTTTTGAGCGTAGAGTTAGGTTAGTCATTAGCGGGTGTCGCAAGTTTACGTGTGTAAGCGTCTGACTACTTAATTTCTAGTAGAAACCTTGGGGGCAACACATAGGTAGGGTTTGCTGAAGCTGGGTAAATCTGTGTTGTTCTATTTGTGCTTTTATTATTCTGCTATTATCCGTGCTGCAATTATTATATATATTTCTGCATTAATTTTTATTATTATTAGTATCACCCTATTCACCCCCCCTCTAGGGTGAAATTGATCCTATAAGTGGTATCTATAGAATATGCTAGTATACGATTTTTGTTTGATGATAATAAACATATATATATATATATATTCATTTAAATGTATTTGTTATTGTACTATTTTATTTTTCACATAATTAAATAAATATTTGTTGAATAAAATAAATAACACAGAATTTAAATTCAAACAAATATTTTATTACAATTTTGAATAGTACAAATTTGAGCTCTCACTACATATATACACAATTTCAATTACATTACAATTTCGATTACATCACAAATTTCACTGTACAATGTTCACCTCACTACATATCACTCATTCACTCGTATTTATCTTTAACTCTATTCCAGATTGAATCCAGCATCTGAATTATCTGCAAAATAAACATTGCGCAGTAAAATTGAAAAAGAAATATTTTTGTAGTGTAAAATAAAATGTGTGTTTTTGAAAATATTATTTGCCTCAAAAGTTTGGGTTGTTCGTCATCGTTTCTTTTGAAGTCATCATACATAAACAAGTTGTGACATGCATAGTGTATCACTGTACATGCCACAAGGTCGTGAACACCGATATACACTTGATAAAACTGGAGGGACAAGTGAGCACAAGGTCAAACCCAACCAAATGGTGGATTCAACTCAAGTGAAAATGCTCGATCAAAGCAATAAACAGCAATACAAACATGCAGCTACCACCAGACATCATGGTGACAAGCAACACAGCCTCAACAGTCAAATGGTTCACATGACAGCATACATGAAATAACAACATGAACCAGACCATTCTAACTCGAGGCAGGTCACTATAACTCGACGATCAGATGCATATGTGCAAAGTGATGTACACATGGTTGGTCATATGTACAACCAGCGTCAGGAACTGAAATGAAACCAGACAAGACCAGTGCACAAGTAAGCTTCAACCAAGACACAGTGCAGGCTAGCATACATATATACATGCGCAAACACACATGTATACACACACATATATATATATATATATATATATATATATATATGCAGTGACAACAAGGGATGCAACTTAGACCAGTTCGAATACAAGTGCAATGGCCAGGACCAAACTTCAATGCAAGAAACTGGAAACAAAGTAAACCATGGACAATGTAACCAGACAATGGCAAGTCACATGAACATGTACACACCAAACTGCAACACAATGAAGACAGCAGCTCGAATAAGCAAATGCAGACCAGAGTTCAATGGAACAAGACTGCAACATATAACATCAATATGTACAAAGGATGACGCCAGAGAACCACTTCACAATGCAGTAAAACTCAAACAAGGCTCAGTACAAAACAACATAGC
Organism: Allium fistulosum; assembly: GCA_030737815.1. Taxonomy (NCBI): domain Eukaryota; kingdom Viridiplantae; phylum Streptophyta; class Magnoliopsida; order Asparagales; family Amaryllidaceae; genus Allium; species Allium fistulosum. The sequence continues at coordinate 589,210,138 of CM060905.1, read as the reverse complement.
AAATGGATGTACACATGAAGTTCAGAAGCTAAACAAGAAATGTATTAATGCATAACCAATGGTGAACACAATACATGATGAACTTCATGAAGACCGGAAAAATGAACAAGACCAGGACAGTGAATAATACAAAATGAATGGAGCATGCATATACATCAATAGACCAATGAAAATGCACAACACATATACACAAACATACATATGTATGTATGTATGTATGTACATGGGGACATACATACAACACAAGTGGTTCCAGTCAAATGCAAAACAGAAGCATGTTCAAATGATGTGGTCAGAGCAATGGTAGCATACATGTGAAGTTCTACATGAATTGATACAAATAAAACAGTGAAGCAGTTGCATAAGTCAAAATTCAACATGATGAACAAGGCAACAGTTTGAACAAAAATTCAAAGAGCCGAAGTCAAGGCAAAAAGAACAAAACCGACTCAGAGTAAATCAAACAAAGTTACACAGATTGAACAAGTCCAGAAATTCAAAATACCGAAGTCATAGGAGAAAAAGAACGGAACCAAAATCCAACCGAGTATGAAATGAACGAGTCAGAATTATCACAAGCATCAAATCGAAAATCAATGGTCGAGCATACCAACGTGATGAAATCAAATGAAATATATGAACGTATATTTAGGGGATTTAATCCCTATAAAAACCCAATCATCATCAGCAAATCAAATCATTCGAGTTCGAGCAAAAAAAAATCATAGAGCCAAGATTCAATTTAAATCCCTAATCAATAACTCGAAACGAGTTTGAATCAAAGCAAATTGAGTCAAGTATAAGCTCAAATCAATAAGAGAAAATCACATACCAAATTCAAAGTTTTGAACTCAATCTTGAAAGCCACCGAGAGAAAATCGTAGCCAAAGAATTGTTTGATGAAGGAACCAGAAGCAAAGCTTAATTCAATTCGAATGTCAAGTTCAAGCGCCGGCCTCAGTTGAACGAAGCCCTAATTTTACGAAGAGAAGCAGACATTGCAAAGCAAAAGAGAGCGGCCGAAGTTTACAACAGGGGAGACAAGTTTTTCATAAATTATAGTTTATTTTGGGCTAATCTATTTTATTTGTTTTTGGTCTTTAGTGATTATATAGGGTTTTGTATTTTAAATTTCTTTTTATTTTGTAATTTCTTTTTAACTTGTGTAACTGTCTAGTCGTGTGACTAGGTGACGAACTACGGTGGTGTAGTTCGAGAATTCGCAACTCAATGGCTGAGTTGTGGTAGGGTTTTGAGCGTAGAGTTAGGTTAGTCATTAGCGGGTGTCGTAAGTTTACGTGTGTAGGCATCTGACTACTTAATATCTAGTAGAAACCTTGGGAGCAGCACGTAGGCAGGGTTTTGCCGAAGCTGGGTAAATCTGTGTTGTTCTATTTCTACTTTTATTATTATGCTATTATCTGTGCTGCAATTATTTTTATATTTCGACATTAATTTTTATTATTATTAGGATCACCCTATTCACCCCCCCATTTAGGGTGAAATTGATCCTACAAGTTGTATCGGAGCTAGGAACAAAAACCATTTTTTTAATAATTTGATTTTTCAAAAACCAATTTTTGTTTTTAAAAATTTGATTTTTTAAATGGCCTCTTTTAATAATGCTTTTGCTGAGGGTCAGTCCATAGTTAGACCACCCATGTTCAATGGTGAATATGCTTACTGGAAAAATAGGATGAATTTTTTTTTGAAAACCATTGATGCTTGGAATATTGTTGAGAGAGGAAATAGGACACCAACTATAGTGGCAGATAATTAAGAAATTGAAAAGCCGATGGATCAATGGATAGATCTTGAAAATAAACTGCAGAATGCTAATGCTAAAGTTATGAATTCTATTATTTGTTCATTGGATCAAATTGAATTTAACCAAGTCTCACATTGTCTAACTGCGCAGGAAATTTATGGCACACTTGAAGTGACTCATGATGGAACCTCCCAAGTCAAAGAATCTCGCCTTACCATGCTTAGTAGCGAATACGAGAACTTCACAATGGCCAAGGATGAAAATGTCAAAGAGATGTGTCGATGACTTTCTAATCTCGTATATAAATCAAAAGCTCTTGGAAAACCATACACAGAATTGGAAATAGTTCGAAAAATTCTCAGAATTCTTCCATGAAATTTCGAAGCAAAAGTGACTGCCATTCAAGAATCCAAAGATCTGAAATAAATCAAAGTTGAATAACTAATCGGAAATCTCACCACTTATGAGCTAGAAATCAAATTCAAGGAAGAACGTGAAGGAGGTGATACACGAAAGGAATCAATAGCTCTCAAAGGAACAACGGAAAGTGATGATGACGACAACAATATGGAGCAGCTGAATCGGCACTGATAATAAAGAGATTCAAAAAGCGGAACCGCAAATATGGAAATCTAGCTCTAAATCAATAATTGAAAAGCAAAATAATCAAAGTACTAGACAACTCAGAAGAGCAGGAGATCATATGTCACAAGTGTAATAAACCTGGTCATATCAAGCCAAATTGTCCTCAGAATCGACTCAGCCAAGGAAAGAAATAAAAAAGGAGAAGTTTTGCAGCTACTTGGGATGAAACTGATGAAAGTGATGAAGGCACTGGCAGTGAAAATGAAAAAGAAAAACTGTGTCTTCAAGGAGAAATAGGTGATACAACTGATAGCGATGGTGACAAGCCAAGTGAGGTATCAAAACTTACTCACTCAGAATTACTTATATATTTTCGCGAAGTAAATTGCTGCTTTGAACGACTTAGGGTGAAGTATGCTAAAATTAAATCACATGGAGATAGTTTGATAGATCTAAATAAACAGCTTGATCAATTGGTTAAAAACTATCAAAATAGGAGCCCTAAGTGTGATGTGTCCATCATTTGAAGAAGAAATTAAAAAATCAGAAATAAAAATTAAATCACTTAAAAATGAAATTCTGATTTTAAAAGAAAGTGAAAACACTAGGAGAGAAAATTCTATTAAAAAGTGCACTTTGTTATTGAATGAAAATGAATCACTCAAAACACAAGTCCAACAATTGTCTACAACTTTAGGAAAATTCTCCAGAGGATAAAAATCACTAAATATGCTAATAGGGAAACAAACAGTCAATATTGTTAGACAAGGACTTGGCTATACTCAATCTGAACGTGTTAGAAGCGAAATTAATCAAGTCAATTCCAAGTGCACGATTTGTGAAAAAATTGGACACAACCACAATCATTGCCGGTATAGACCCAAACACGTGCAAACCATACCAATTTGGGTTCCAAAAGGCACTAATATTAATTCTCTTAAAGTCAAATAGATCTGGGTGCCAAAAGGAACAAATATAAACTGTTTTGGTTCTATACAAACTTGTTTTTCAAAATCTTTTGCCACTAACAATCATGGACCTATAAAAACAAATAGGTCACAAAAATCTTCTCTCGTGTAGGTGTAGTGGAAGGCTAAGGAACAATAAGAGTGATACCTGGATTCTGGCTGTTCCAAGCACACGACGGGCGACAAATCAAAGTTTCCTTAGCCTAGAGAATTACAAAGGTGGCATAGTCAAAATGGGTCAAACAATGTATTATATATTGAAAATCTGCACCATAATTTGATTTCAATCAGCCAGTGATCAACTGAAATTTTTTTGAGCATCAATGTTAAATTTGACAAGGAATTAAAAGGTAAGCTAGTTGATAAAAAAGAAACGTCAAGGTATGATTGATCACTTCTTCATCTTACTATTTCTAGAGATTGTGTTCTTTGCTTAATGTGTACACAGTTTCAGTCACATCCAAACGAATCTCATTTTAAATGCTGTAAAATGATTATAATGTATTTGTTGCACACATCACGGTTTGGTCTATGATATCCAATTTATGATAATTGCTATTTAAAGGGGTATTCAAATGTAGATTCTACTGGTAGTCTAGTTGATAGAAAAAGTACTAGTGGAACGTGTTTTATGTTGAGACATTCATTAGTTGTATTATTTTCAAAGAAAATATCTGCATATTTTTCATTTTAACTGATGTTCAATTAGCAGATATTTTATTTATAAAACCCCTTCTAGAAAATTGTTTTTGTTGATTTCGTTCAGATTAGACATTTTAGAAAATTGATTTTTTTTAGATTTGATCTTAAATGAATACATTAACTAATCTGACTCTCTACCGATTATAAAAAAAATAGTAATTGAAATAGTGATGAGTGTCGATATTAATCATGTTATGACTTGAGACAGTATATTTAATAAATTTCTTTAAAAATTTAAACAATATTTATAATAACTTTTGTTGGTAAAAATTTCATGACCATCTTTATTTCTATCATATTTTTAACGACCATCACTCATCAAAATCCAACAAAGTATGTCAAAATGTGATATTTTAAATGGGAAATTATTCGTTTTTATTTATTTTATTTTATTTTTGCAATAAAAACATCTAAAGTATTCACTCTCATTTAAAAGTTCTCACGGTTATGCATGGGTGAATTACTTGGAATATTTGTTTATGCGCTTTCGTGCTCATTTAAAAGTCCTCACGGTTATGCATGTATGGAACACATACCAAAATTGATTGTTAAATAGACAAGTTGATTCTAATCCCATTTAACCATATTATGATTTATTAATATGAATGTTCTTTCATAGATTAATAAGAATTGATTGATTTTGCAAATAAAGTTAAAGTTGTTATTTTTGTGGAAGCATTCATAAAAATTATTGTGTAAGAAAATTAAAATTTTAACATATCATATACTCCGAGATGGCTTTGAGATGAGCTTTAAGACCCAAGATGGAACTCCGAGACAAACACCCGAGATGAACTCATCTCGTTCGAGATCTTCATCGATACAAGATCGAGTCTCTAAAATCTCCGAAATGAAACTTGATCGAAATCTAAGATTTACAACTTTGGATATGCTCTATCTTTTATGTTGCTTCCCTCACAGAATCAAGGCCCAGAACAAACTTATCTCCTATTTCCAACCAACATGTCAGTGATCGACAAAGCCTTCCATACAAAGCTTCGAAGGGTGCCATGCCAATATAGGATTGGAAGCCGTTGTTATAAGAAAACTCGACAAGATGGAGATAATCCTCCCAAATTCCACCAAAATTCAAAACACTGGCACTAGTAAATCTTCAAGTACTTGGTAGACTTGCTCTATCTGCCTATCTGCTTGGGGATGATAGGCTGTACTAAAGTTCAGTTTAGTCACCAATGCTTCCTGAAAGCTTCTCCAAAATTGACTAGTAAATTGGCGATCATTGCCACAAATGATGGAGACAGGAACTCCATGTCGTCTCACTACTTCCTTCACGTAAAACTTGGCTAAGTATGGTGTGGTTTGAGTTGACTTCATGGGAATGAAGTGTGTTGATTTAGTCAATTGATCAACTATTATCCACATGCTATTGCGACCACTTCTAGACCGTGGTAACCCATCGATAAAGTCCATCGAGAGAGAGAAGGTATCCTATTTTTACTAATATATATAAAGAAGAAATGAAAAAAGGATATATATCCAATATATGTTTAATACTGTCAGATAAATTATTATAAAATGGAGATATATATATATATCCTTTTTTCATATCTTCTTTATATATATTAGTAAAAATTGGATACCTTCTCTCGATCTGAAATCACATGGGTTAAAATAATTCTAACGGGATATATAAGTGAGTCATTGATTACTAATTCACTCATACCTGATCCCTTTTCCATTGGGGTATTTCCAATGGTTGTAGAAGAATACTGCATCTTTGATGTTCCGCTTTAACTAGCTGACAAGTCATAGAGCCTTTCACATACTTCCCTATATCATCCTTCATCCCTTCCTAGTAGTTTAGATGCTTCATGTTCATATACATCTTGCTTCCCCCGGGATGAATGGTATAACGCGATCGGTGACAATTATCCATCACCTCTTTACAAAGATTATCCAGGTCTGGCATGACTAGTCTAGTTTTCCACTGCAAGCAACCTTGTGCATCCAAGCAGTAGTCGACAAGACCATCATCTTTCTCACCTTTTTCTAACTTCTATATCATAGCAAGAGTAGAGAAATCTTTCCTTTGAGTATCAGTTATTCATTCTATCAAAGATGGTCAAGCAACGAGACTATCCAACGTCACTTTGGAACAAACATCTGAGTCTCTGTCCCGAACATCGCACATAGAAAGAAATTCTAAATCCTTCCACTCTGGTATCATTATAGTCAGCATAGCCTAGTGCTTTCTACTTATTGCATCGGTAACACGATTCCCTTACCTGGGGTAAACTAGATCTTGAAGTCGTATGCTGCCAAAAGTTCCAGCCATTTCTGTTGTTTCATATTCAAATCTTTCTATGTGAATGGATATTTCAACGATTTTTTGATTTATGTATAACACAAATCGTTCTACAAGTAGGTAGTGTCACCATATTTTCAATGCAAACACTATAGCTGCTAATTCCAAGTTGTGCATAGCATATCTAACTTCATTGGGTCTTAACTGTCTTGACGCATATGTCGCGGCCCTTCCTTTCTGCATAGGTATTGCACCCAAGCCTGAGCTACAAATATCAGTGTAAACTTCTAATTTCTGGTTGCATTTCGACACTATCAATACAGGTGCATTTGTAAGCAGCTCTTTCAATTTCCTGTAAGCTTCCTCACACTTGTCCATCCATATAAACTTTACTCCTTTCTTGGTGATATTAGTCAGTAGCAGTACTATCTTTGAGAAATCCTTGATGAATCGGCGATAGTAGCCGGCCAATCCCAGGAAAATTTAGATCTTTAAAATAGTCTCTAGCTTCTTCCCTTATGTGTCACTTTGACATTTGCTGGGTCTATTGAGATGCCCTCTTCCAAAACAACATGGCGAAGAAACTTCACTTACCTCTTCCAAAAATGGTATTTGGGGAACTTAGCTTTAAGCTTATTCTGCCTTAGTGTCTCGAATACTATCCTATGATGCTTCTCTTGCTCCTTCTCAGACTTTGAGTACGTCAAAATGTCATTGATGAATACTAAAACAAACTTATCCAAATATTCCTTGAACACTCTATTCATTAAGTCGATAAAATAGGATGGAGCATTCATCAAACCAAACAGCATCACTGAATATTCATATGAGCCATATTGAGTTCTGAAAGCTATCAGTGGGAAGTTGTCTTTAGCAATTCTAAGCTAATGGAATCCAGTTGCTAAATCCAACTGGGAAAAGATCTTAGCTCCTATTAACCCAAAAAATGGATCAATGCCCTAGATTGAGTGTGAAAGAACCAGCCATGTTCTTATAGAGCAATAATATAGAGAATAAATGTAAAAAGAGCAGAAATTGAAAGAAGACAAGAAGATTTTTATAGTGGTTCGGCTGTTAATGAAGCCTACGTCCACTTTATAGTTTTTATTATTGATTTATTGCTGTTACAAAGTTAATTGGATTACAAAGTTCTTGAATATCCTTAGTTAGAATAAGTCCCCAATGTTAGAGTTCACTGGAGAATAACAGTAAACCCTTTGGATGACTGTTGTGAGGAAAAAGAAGAATAAAGAAAGCTTTCTGCAGAGTTTCAGCAACCAGTCCGAAGGATCCCCTTCATGTTGCAGATAGGAGAGTATTTATATATGTTGGAGAGCTACTGGGCCAAGCCTGCTTGCCAAATGCTTGCAAATCAACATAGGAAGTCACACTAGAGGTTACGCCGCGAGCCGAGCTAAAAGAATGGATTGCTAGCGATCTATAGGATTGGCTCGAAGGTGAGCCAATGCCTTAGCATTCTCCCCTTGCCTTGCTCCAGGAAGATCACGGCTGATTGATGAAATAGTATGGATCGCTAGCGATCCATATACTTAAGTCTATTTTTGGACTTTACTTTCTTGATTGCCTTCGTTGTCTGGTGTTGATGTTGTTCATGTAGTCTTATAGCATGTTGCCTTATTTTGATTATGGTTTGCTTACCAGTTGTATTTGGCTACAGATTGGACTAGACGAACACTTGTCTCTTGATTTAACTAGCTCGAAATCTCTCCAAACCTAGCCAATGTCTTAGAACACATATTGTAGCATGATGCGAGAAGATTGATGGACCCCTGAACAGATGTTATGGATCGCTAGCGATCCATAGACTATGGATCGTTGGCGATCCATGTCCTTAGAGGATTTTATTTTCTTCTCTTCTAACTTCCTTTGGCTTGTTGTTCTAGTCCTTTTGGTTGGCTTTTGAGCTATTCTGACTCGATCAAGTCATTCCGACTTCTTTTGGATCCTATTGGGTTAAAAACCCGTATAACATTTGCCTCCAGAGTATGTCTTCGTTGAAGACAAGGCATGCTCTGGAAGTAATCGCTTCTCAGTTTTTGCTCGTTGAGTTTCAAGTAGTCATGTTAGGGCCACACGAATTTGAACTAGGTTATACTGTTGCTTTCTAAGTTTTGACCTAGACTACCATTGGTTGTCACAACAGACCAATTTTTAATTTATAGCCTCCAAACATGCCTTGAAGTAGTATATGGATTCTGCTAGACAAGTTTTGAGACCGCCTGCCAGCAACTTGATGGATCGCTAGCGATCCGTAGCCGATGGATCGCTAGCGATCCAATTACTTAACGTTTTTTTTCTTTAGTGCACCTACTCTACTTAAATGCTTTGAACCGACCTTTCTAGGTTCACACTTGCCTCTCGTGATCTGATCCTCCAGCTTCTTGCGACTCGAGCCACCTTCCTTCAGCGACTTGATTTAAGTTCTCTAGAGATTCGAACCAAGTTCTCCAGCGATTCGATCCAAGTTCTCCTGTGATTCAATCCAAGTTCTCCCGCAATTCGATCCAACCCCGACCAAGTTTCCATCAATGCCACCGATTTCGCCTTGCTGTTGACTCCATAACTTCACCGCCGCCTCAATTATTTCCATGCCAAACCCTAGTTCCTTTGTTTGCTTCCTTAGATCACCGCCAATCCATCGTGTTTAGCCTACTGATTTGAAAACTTCGACCGTCTTTGCGTTTGGATCGCTGATTGAGAAATCCAACAGGCTTCGTGTTTTGATCATTAATTCAAGGTGGTTTTGCTGATTATGACATTCATTTATCGCTCTGGCGATGGAGTTGCATTTGCGATGACAGTCGTAGAAAGTCCGAGTTGATTGCGGTTTAATGGAGGAAAGTAGTAAATTGAGTCTTGAGTTATTCACGGAATGACATTGGGGCCTTGCCTCGGTGCATGACATGTTTTGTTGTCTTCGTCCATTGAAACAGAATTGACTTGTGCTACGTTCCATTGCCGATACCGCATGACACATCATGAATTGGTTTCACCCTTTTGGAAGATTCAGATTGGTTTTGCTTTCTTTTGCACGCACGGTGTACCTGTACCGGGAGGAACTTTCCATGTTATTTTAGACAATGGATCCGTTATCGATCGTTGATCGATAATGGGTAAGTGTAGAAGAAGTAATTTCAAAAAGAAAATGATATGGGAAGTCCTTTTCCCTTTCATCTGCGAGCGTACTATCTACATGGATAGGGACACCAAGCCCACCATCGATAGATAACACACCGCACTCACCCCGGTACATACTTGAATCCGACATGTAAGCATGAACCAATATTTCTTCGAAAGTCAAGTGTAGTAGGGGGAATTCTTACTTTTGAGTAGAATTACCTGACCATTTCGGACACAAGTCCTGTTGTTTGGAATGAAGTACCCGTCTTCTCGCCGTAAGTCTAGTGGGGGAAGTCCTGCACTTTCGAAGGCCGAATCGTCTTCTGTCGCCCCTCCTTCCTCTGCTTCATAAGCTGAATATGGCATGCTAGTTCCCGTCGGTCCGGTCTTAGATCGAACTCCTCCTAACTTTGGAGTTCTTCTCAATCCGCCGGAGAGAGCCTCCTCCGTGACAACATCTGCTTATAGCATGGCATTCCGGAGGAAGACATGCGCCTCCCAGAGAAGGATGAATTTGCTCATATGCCGCCTCTAGGATATACTGCTTGTCATCGGTATAGGTACCTGAACGGAGCAGTGCCCCCCTTCAACGGCTTTTTGAAAGAAACCCTCTCGAACTTGGGAATCGCTCCATTCAGACTCACCCCAACGGATACGATATTCTAACCTGCCTGCAAGTTCTTTTTATGCGGACTCTCAACCGTTCCCCGAGCTTCGACGAGTTGAGATATTTTCTCTCTTTCAAAAGAAGAGACGAGTATCCATCCTTGGTTGTGATTGAGATCCAGAGAAATCGTAAAATTGTGTTGCGACTATAGAGTAATTTATCTCAATTCAAGACTCAATACTTCTTTGTTAGATGTCCTGAGGGATTCATTTGCCTTTGAACAACGGGGGTAAGTTATCTTCATTACTTATTGAGTTCCGGTATGTTGCTACAGAATTTCTAATAAGGCAAATACTTCCTACAGTTATTCCAAGGCCGAATAAGGACTTATCTCTTGATGAAACTTTCCGAACCCTGAAGGTTGTTGAAGCCGAGGAGAGATCGGTTAAATTCTTGCTGACAGATGAAAACTTGCTTTGGTATGGACTGTTACATCCAAGGATATCTGCAGTCCCAGTTGAGGTCCTATCCCCTTCTCATTTCTGGATATGTGAACTTCTTCATCTCATGGTTCCGAAGAGGGTGCTTTTCGAGAAAGGGAAGGCTTGTTCGGCAAGTCAGCTGAAAGGACTCACGAGGGAAAATACGCCGCAACCAAAGCCAGTTGCCCGGCTAGAATGCCTCTGATTTCAGAGGAAGGGGAAGAAGAGTTTAATCGGAGAGAATGCAAGGCTGCGACAGATATAAAAAAAGAGGAGGGTCAAATTGAGAGCAGCAGCGATGAGTCCTCCTCCAGTGATGATAATGATCTCTATGCAGAATCCGACGATGGAGATTCTGAATCAAGCGACGAGACTCCGCGGATGAGTCCCGTTGTCCTGAGCTCTTCTCCCCCAGAGATGAGTCATAAAGATGATGATCCAGGAGTCAGACAACGTCAGGATTCCCCAATCATAGATGTTAGCGTAGACTTCGAAGATTTAAGCAATGTCTAGGTTGATTTTTACGCACTCATGGGGGAAGACTTCAAATTTGAAGAGATGTCTCCTCGTCTGGGCCATGTTGCACCCGAAGTCAGTCCAATTCCTTCCACGACGACTGCTTGATCTGGTTTGTGACGTCGTTTTAGGCCCTCCCTCAAACACATTACACGTTTCACTAGTGTTGCACTCACTTATACACATATTTTTCATGCTTATTCTCCGTTACTAAGAATCTTTATTTATTCGTCATGTAAGGTACATGTATTAAATTGCATGAAGAAAAGATTACATAATAGAAATGGCTAAGTAGCCATGAAAAGAGAAAGAGAAGAGCTTGTTTATTTGTGAGCCTAAACTAAACTAAAGAGAGACTAAGGGAGAGGAGGGTTACATGAAACATAAGAGGTACTTATACATGTGTTAAACCCTAATTCATAATTTTGGGGAATGCCCAAAATACCCTTGAGAAAGTGTGGAGACCAAGTAATCATTAGCTTCTACTAATCATCATTTAAGTGTACATGTAGCCATTAATTCCATAAGCATGTGGATTAGCTTTAATTTGTATATTAAGGTAGGTGGGGTCCTCCATTATCTTCACTTTGAATTATTACCATCTTCATTTATTCTCTTCACTCTTGTGCATGCATATATCATCATGTAACCACTTGTAAAATTCACCGAATTTCCTACAAAACAACATAGAAAATTCCAAGTAAATTTTCACAATTTAATAAATGCATAAAAATGACCATTTTGCCCCTATATGAAGATGAATATGTGACAATTTCAAATAATTTGAATTTTGGTTTAAACAAGTTAAAATACCCAATATGATCATTTATTTATTTAAATAGATTAAATATGGTGGTAAAAATATGCACATTTACGTGCACATCAAATACCCCCACACTTATCTTTTTATTCGTCCTCGAATAAAGAAAAACTAAGATAAATCCGTTTTCGTAGGTAGCACGATTGCATTGAGCGTATGCAACAAGCCGTTAAACCTCTGGGTATCCCCAGTAGGACGAGTGTTGTCTCGAGAGGGTTTTCAGTGGATACTTCCCACAAAATCCAAATGCAGGATGAAAATATTTACAAAATGCAAGATTTATTTACAAAGATGTGAATGCAAGTTTTTGAAAATATTTACGAATGAAGGATTTACTTTTAAATTAACACAAATAAGTTAAATATAGGTTTGGTCATTATCTTGAAATGTAAGTCATTAACTCGTCAAAATTTCCAACAAAAATTAAGTTATCATAACAAATAGACAATAGTTTAACTCGTTGTTTCAGTTGATAACAAAGTGTAACCATGAAATAGGTCCTTAGTTGATTATCAAAGTTTATTAAAGTGGTATTTCATTTCATTTCAATAACAAATCAAATCAAATAAGTTAAAATAGTGCTTGGATTTCATTTGCTTACTCTCTCCAATTTTTTGAAAATTTTATTGATATTTACAATATTTACATATGCCTAACTCAGATAAACTAAGGCCAGATATATTACCCATGCACTGCCTTGCGGACTGATGTGTGGGGAATACAGAGCGTGGCGAGCGAACACACGAGTGTGAACACTTATTGATTGTAGGCGTTATTAAAAAGAATTTTTATATATATACACCTAACTCAGATAAACTGAGGCCATATATACCGATCGTGCACTGCCTTTCGGGCTTACGTGAGAAGGGTACAGAGCATGGCGAGTGAACACATGAGTGTGAACACCTGACTCTATGTGTTAAAAATATATACATATATACAAATGTTTTTTTTTTGTATTTTGTATTTTTTTCCTTCTGTTTTCTTTTTGTTTTTTTTTCGAAGAGAGAGTTTTGCAAAATCATCTTAGCACCAATTAACTTAGAACACAAAAAAAATGTTATATCCTTTACTTTAAATTCACCACTTTTTAAAACAAAGATTTTCAATTAGGAAATATTTCCTAATTATCAAGTATGAATCTTCCTATATACTAGTTAAACCATTTTTATTTGTAATCAAACTTCATTTTTATTTTTGTTAAGACGAATAAATTTTCAAAAATTTCAATTTAATAAACCAAAACCATATATTTATCCTATAGTGTTTCTTTAAAAATAAAACAAAAATGCTTAAAAAATAAAATTTGTTGTTTTTTTTGTTTTTGAGATTTTTTTTCAAAATTTAAAAATAAACCATGAAAAATCAAAAATGATGATAAGTCTCACCTTACACTTGATTTTGACTGTGTCCCTACAGTCAACCCAAGTGAAAGGAGAAAAATAAAAATAAAAATGGCCTTTATTTATATGAAAATGAATGGTATTTACAAGGGATCAGAAAGTATATCGTCAAAGCGTAAACGAAACGGTCTTCCAAAAACCGATTCATTTGCCTCATCAAATATACGAGACATAGTTTAAGCTCAAAAAACCAAATCGTAAAAGATTTCATAGTTGAATGTTGATTTGGAAAAACGAATGTCATTTTATTGAAAACCATACGAGTTGTTTTATTTTCGATGATTTTCGGGGTTGATAGAATAATTGATTGAAATTCAAATTTCTTATCACCAAGTTGAAATTCAAATTTATCATTGAAAACTTCTTCAAAATTATTGATTTCAAAATCAAATGGTGATGTAAATCTTCCCCGTCGGAATTTAACAACTCGTCATCGAAAAGTCCAAAAAATTCGTGTTCGTTAAATTCGTCTTCCTTTATTGGTTTATCAACAACTTCATTGTGTATCTCAAGTTCAAAATCTAAAGTTGTATTCAAATTTTCAAAATCGAGAAAAGGAAGATCGCATTTTAAATTTGGTTCCACACCCTCAAAAGAATTGAAATCCAACTCAATTACCATGTTTTCAACAACTTCGTTAAGATTTACATTTTCAATTTCAAAAGTTGTTATTTGAAAATCGTCGATTTGGGTAAAAGGTGGATTATCACTTGGCTCGTCACACTTTGGGATTTGATTTTGTTGTTCACGTTGTTTCATATAAGTTTCAAACAACGAATCCACGTGATCATCGTAAATTTCGTTCATTTGTTCAACAGAATCCAATTTAAAATTATTAGCTTGAGGATTTTTGATTTGGATTTGTTGAGAACAAAATTTTCACTTGCATCGTAGTCAAGATTATTCCCATTGCCAAAATTATTTGAAAAGTGGATCACATTTTCGTTTTGAATTTGAAATTCATTTTGGAGTTCAAAACTGAATTGGCATGGGTTATACTCGAAATTGTTTGAATTTTGAAGTGAATTTAAATTTTGATAATTTTGAAAACTTTGATTTGAATCATTGCCCAAATATGAATTACACAAATCATTTATAATTTGATTTTGTTGTGTAGAGATTTCAAGTAAAGACGAAATGATATTTTCAAGATTTGAGGGTTGGTCAGCATTTTGAAAACTTTGTTATTCAAAATTCGAATTGTTTAAAGAATAGTTGTCGTTAAAATATCCATACGAATTTGGAGTGAAATCATATGGATTATATTGATTTTCACAACTATTGTAAAATTCAAATGAGTGGGGAAACTCGGACATTTTCAAGAATGTTTTTTTTCTTTTTTTTTATATAAAGGAAAAATATTTACAAATAAAATTTTTCAAAAGGGAAATTGGTTTTTTGTTTTTTTGGATTTTCAATTTTTTTTTCTGAAAATATTTTATATTTTTTTGGATTTTTGATTTTACAAAAAAAAAACTAAGTAAATTTTTTTTTTGGATTTTTGTTTTTGATTAAAAAAAAATTCAAAAGAAAGGATTTCAAAATTTGGAAAGGAATATTTACAATTTTTTTATTTTGGATTTTGAATTTTTTTTTTGTTTTTTTTAATATGCGTGAACTAATGCAAATAAATGAATGCAATGGTTAATTACAAATGATTATCCTAAGTTAACCCAAATTATATAATCACACTCTGTCTTAAATCAACAAGATAGTTCTCAGCCAGATAACGGACAGGATTTATCGGTGCACCACGAATCACCGTAGCAATGCAGCCGAAGGTTTAAGTACCTTCAGAGGAACAATTCAGTATAATATTTACGAACCACCGTAATATTTATAACTGATTATTGCTCTGCCGTAGCCTAGAAACCGAGAAATTAAATTGTTCAAAGAAGACAAGTTGTCAATATACAATTAAAAGTTACCGATGTCTAACCATTATTATTAACCAAAATCTAAGATGAAATGCAAAGCAGAAATTAAACGTGTATTAATAATGCAACTACGAATGGATTTTTTTTTTGGTTTTCTGAATATTTATTTTAAATGCAAGTAAACAACAATGCAAGACAAACAAAAACAATAGATAAATACAATGCAAGGCAAATAAAGAGAAAACTATAAATAAGCAAGCTGATTTTTTTTTGGCAAGCTCAGCACGCAAGCAATTTATTTTAGCAAGCACTTCTGTTCCTTCTGCAATTCTGCTTTGGCAACCTGAAATAAAAACAAAATACATATACAGTTTTTTTTTTTTTGAAAAGGAAACTTAAAAGTGAAGTTTTACTTAAAAAAAAAATTTTGAGGAAGGAACTAAAAGAAATGAAACCCAACAAAATGCCAAATTTTGGAGCTCAAAGCAAATTGCCACAGTCAAAATTACTAATCAAATAAAACCAAAACAAACCTCTTTTTTTTGTTAGGAAATAGAAAACTAAATTGAACTAAACAATTACAAAAAAAATTATGTTCCAACCTATAGCCCGGCCCTCAACTTTCAAAACAAACGAAATATTGCAGCCTCTCCCTGTTCAAAATGAACGAAACCCAAATCGAATAAAATTTCTTAGTAAAAGAATGGAGGTTGCGCCATCCAATTCACGAACAATAAAAAAAATTGGCGTGTGTTTGTCAGAGGCGGGTTGAGTGTTGAGGCGATCGAGGCTAGGGGGAGGTCGCGGTGTTTCTGGTGTACGGTGAGGTGGTTGTAGTTCGAGTTCGATTGTTGTTCGATTGGTCGAAGTTCGAAGCTAGAGGAGGTTCGCTGCAAAGTTGGAATGGGCGATGTAGCAAGAACAATTTGGTCAAAGAGTTGAAACAGTTTGATGTACAGGTTGATGCAGTAAGAACAGAAGGGTGGAGTTGTAGTACTGTTGTGAACTGTTGCGATAGAGGTTGTCAGTGGGATGTTGGTAATGAGTTTGTTCGAAATGTATGTATGCAGGAAGATGGGGATAGGCAGCGAACAGGCACAATGATTATGGTCAGGTGATGTGGATGGCTGGAAATGATAATACGGGGTGTATGTAGTTGATGAGGTGGTAGTTGAGTGGGTGGAAATGTTTGCAGTGCACTGATATGTGGTGAGTTGTGTGTTTGAAGGGGGAGTTTGGCACTGCTGTTGTCAGAGGGTGGTTTCAAAGACGGTAGTGGGTGGTTGTGAACTGGCAGTTGTGATTGAAGTGGCAATGGCCAGTTGTAGTTGTTAGTTTCAGGTTGCGGATGGTTCAGGGAGATGATGATGTTATTGGTAGCAGAGCAGCAGTGTGTTGTAGGAGTTGATAGATGTAGTGTTGTTGGGTGGTCTTGCAGCCGGTGATTGTCTGGAAGGATATATGTTGTGATGTGTTATGGAGGTAAGGCAGTTTCTCTCCTTTATTTTTTTGGATATGAATAGCACTACAGTTCCAGGCAGTAACTTGTTCAAGTGGTGTAGTTGATGTAGGAAGGTTGAGTAGTAGGTTCAGAGGGATGGTGGAATTGTAGGCTGATGATCGAAGTGGTTGCAGCGTCGATTATGTATAGTGGTGGATGGTAGAAGTTGAACAGGGTTGTGTGATATGGATTGAAGATGGTATGAAGTGAATGAGCAGTTGAATTGTTGTTGCCAGGGGTGAGTGGCTGGCTTTTGTATTGACGATGAAGTGGTGGTAAGGGCAGTTCAATGGTTGGTCACTGGTGATGTAGGAGGCTGGATTGGGTAGCCGCGGAATTGGGTGCCTATGTGGAAGTGGTTGAATGGGATGTTTATGGTCGAAAAGTGGTTGCGCAGGCCGAGATGTTGATGGTAGAACTGCTTTGCTTATTGTATTGTGTTTGCAAGTTTGAAGTTGTTGTATGTTGTGGAGTTTGATGTGGTGAAGTTTGGTCAGGTCAGTGTACTTGATTGTAGATGATCAGTGCTTGATGGCAGAAGCTAATGTTTGCGTTGAGTTGCAGCGGAAGTGTACTTGGAACAGGGTAATTGAAGTATAGATGGTTTGGAGGAGATAGACTGTAGAAGGTGGGGCAAGCTGAGGAAGTAATGACAGTGAGTTGCTGCTGGTATGCACAGTGCCAGTGAATGGCAGTGCACAGTGTTGACAGAAGTGTATGCAATTGAAATTGAAATGCAACTAGAAAATGTAAATGCAATTGTATATGCAAATGAAATGGAATAATTTTTTTTTAAATGAAATTTTGTATTTTTTTATATATACAAATGCAAATGCAAACTAGAAAACAACAAGCAAACAACAAAATAAAAACACAAACCACATAACAAACATACAACACAAATATTTTTTTTTTGAAATGTAAACATACAAACAAACACACAATAAAAGTCAAACGAATAAAATTCGAAGAATAAAAAATTAAAATCAAAACAATTCCCCGGCAACGGCACCAAAAACTTGTTCGTCGACAGAATTTCTATCGGATTAGAAAACCGCCGAACGAATTTAGAAATAAAATATAACCGCAAGCGCACGGCGTACACTTTGTAGTACGTGGCGAATATGGGTCGATCCGTAGGGAATTGATGATTTTAAAAATTTATTCAATCAAATTAAACCAAAGTTGAGTGAAAGTTAAGCTAGAAAAATGAGAAAACTAACAACTACAAATGTGAATGAAAACTATGAGAATAAAATGACAATTTAGAGATAATTCCACTCTCTAGATCACATAAATCAACAAAATGAAGTTATGATCTCTCTTTTCTTGTCATTAGTGTAATTAGTTGATGTGCTTATCATAAGTATGGTATATTTGTGCTATTAATTAGCACAATATAAACCATCAAACTATAACTCAACCACTAATACACATTTATCTCTCATGAAATATGACAACAAAGTTGAAAGCAAAATCTATTTTAAGCATGGCCTATTACCTATTAATTAGAAATATAAGCCATCAAATTTTAATTTCAACATTCACTTCTTTGCCATAATCATATGTAGATGAAGAGGCAAATTGTGTTTTGTTTGTTCAAGCATAGCCTATTTGTTATGAACAATATAGACTATCAAATTCAAAGCTAAACAACATCATTAAACCACTTCAATCATTCTCATTAAGCATAAAAAGAGAGCATAAACATCAAATTAAGTTGAAGCAACATGATTAAAGAGCTTCATTACCCCTAAATTGAAGGGGTTTAGCCTCTCATATTTGTTATCATATGAACAAATGTAGCTAGCAACATGAAAGCAAAAAAGAAAAGAAAGTGAAAGCTAATGGAAAAGAGAAGCTAATGAACAAGAATTAAAACTAATCTACTTTGCATGAATGTAAATCTACACTACAACATGAAAGGAAATAAACAAGAAAAGAAAAGGAACATGTATTAAATTGCATAAAGAAAATATTACATAAAAGGAATGGCTAATTAGCCATGAAAAGAGAAAGAGAAGAGCTTGTTTATTTGTGAGCCTAAACTAAACTAAAGAGAGACTAAGGGAGAGGAGGGTTACATGAAACATAAGGGGTACTTCTACATGTGTTAAACCCTAATTCATATTTTTAGGGAATGCCCAAAATACTCTTAAGAAAGTGTGGAGGCCAAGTAATCATTAGCTTCTACTAATCATCATTTAAGTGTACATGAAGCCATTAATTCCATAAGCATGTGCATTAGCCTCTAATTTGTACATTGAGGTAGATGGGTAGGTGGGGTCCTCCATTATCTTCACTTTGAATTATTTCCATCTTCATTTGTTCTCTTCACTCTTGTGCATGCATATATCATCATGTAACCACTTGTAAAATTCACCAAATTTCCTACAAAACAACATAGAAAATTCCAAGTAAATTTTCACAATTTAATAAATGCATAAAAATGACCATTTTTCCCCTATATGAAGATGAATATGTGATAATTTCAAATAATTTGAATATTGGTTTAAACAAGTTAAAATACCCAATATGATCATTTATTTAATTTAAATAGATTAAATATGGTGGTAAAAATATGCACATTTACGTGCACATCAGGGGATCTGCCTATGTTCTTCCGTTTGGTCCTCCCAGGCTTTAGCAGCGCTCCTCGGGTAGTTTTTAAGGGGAGTTCAATTTGATCACGATCTTCATCCAGTTCGCAAAGATACATACATGCCCCATCTTCAGGCAATTCAGAATAATTTAGAGCAAGCCAGGGGGTGGGAAAAATTGTGCAAACAATTGGCGGACACGAACCACAATATCTATAAAGAAATCCTCTCCTTTGAATCAGAGAAGGATGACTTCGAAAAAGCGTTGGCCAAACGCGATGCCAAAGTCAAACGTTTGGAAGAAGAAAGGGACGCAGTGTGTCGAGAAAGCAAGAACAACGCCGGCTTGTTGAAATAGCTAAAAGTGGCGCATGCGAAGATCGAGATCATCCCGAGAGACTAAATTAAGAAAGTGCATGCGAAGAAGTTAAGTTGCAAGCGGAACTTGGAGCTCATAATATGATCACCGAAGCCCAGAGGAAAACCATTTCCGACCACGACAAGATTGCAGAGGGGCATAATAAAACAATCGCAGAATATGAAGAAGTCGTGGAGTCACACGATAAATCCATCTCTGACCAGGCTAAGACAATCGCCATGCTCTAGGATCGCGTTGTGCAGCTTAACGCCGATAAAACTCGTGTCGAAGTTAAAAAGGCCACCGTTACTATGGATTATTTAGAGCTTCAGAACACCTTCGAGAGAAAGATGGATGAGACCATCTTAAACTTTTATGTCAACTCCCTGCTGCACCAGGGGGAGCCTCAGTTACATGGGCCCTAAATTCCCGTGCACTCTCGCCGTTGTTTGGGAGGAAAACCTGACCCGTTTCCGTGACATTAGGGATGTTTATACCAAGCGAGAGCTAGAGAACGTTTATCTCAATGAAGAATCAAAGAAAGCATTGCTAGAAGGCCAGGAGAATTTGCGAATTGAAAAGGA
The DNA here is from genome assembly GCA_030737815.1 of Allium fistulosum. NCBI lineage: Eukaryota > Viridiplantae > Streptophyta > Magnoliopsida > Asparagales > Amaryllidaceae > Allium > Allium fistulosum. The sequence goes on along the minus strand of CM060905.1, from coordinate 589,189,960 downwards.
CAAGGAAGCAACTGATGCTGCCACGGCAGCGACTACCGATGCGTTGCCGAAGCCTTTCATTTCTGGCCCCAACGAACCATCAAGTCAGCCCCGCGATCCATCGACAAGTACTGGGCTTGAAGCTTCTCCGCGGGTTGCGGAACCGTCCAAGGAGGGAGAAGGCTATGAAAATGAGTTTGACATTCTCGGTCACTCCTATGGTGCAGGTAATCTTCTTGTTTCCCCTGAGTTCGAGAACTTTCAACTTACGCCGCAAGAGCAGGACAAACTCAACGCTTTCATTTTTGTTCTTATAGGTCCGTCTTCCTTATGTGTCGTTCCGCCAGTTTCCTCGATGCCTAGACCTATCGCTATTTCAACCGCATACGTGCTCGTCTCTGTAGCTGCTCCAGTTGCCGTGTTCGTGTCCAGCTCGCAGCCGGGGCCGGTGTCCGAGAAAATCGCCGCATTACATGGCTTGGATGATCCTTCCGTATCTTTGGAGGGTGATTTCATGGCGGCCGAAGTTGGGAGCAGGAGATTTAAATAGAGTAGCCATGCAAATCTCAACAACAACAGGTTGCCATCAAGAAGGAGAAAGTTGAAGCGATAAAATCCTCTAAGAACTCTTGCAGATCTCGGAAGCGCAAGACGAAAGGGGAAACTTCCGAGAAAGTTAAAGAGCCGAAAGAAGATATCAGCACCGAGGAAATAGTTGACATCGCCGGCAGCGACATTACTGCTGAGGCAAAGCAAAAACTTCAAATGAAAGGCGGGAAAGGGAGTGGTGGAAAAAGGGGTTGAGAAGCTTGGATGGTAGTTAATCTGATTCTGAGTCGTTTTGTGTTGTTTTGTTCTAGTGCAGAGTCTGCACTTACTGCTTTTGTTGCATTGTCTGTACCTTTTTCTTTTGTTGGCCGATATTGTGTGGGTACGTCCCCCACATTTTGACCTTGTACAGAAGAGAGTTATAAGTAATACATTGCTGACATTTTGACTGTAACTTCACTTATCAGCTTATCTGTGTTCTGTGCACTTATGTCTACTTTGCTTACTTCTATTTTATTTTATCTAGTCCTGTGATTACTGCCAAAATTCTTTGTTTGAAGTAACAAAACTTGTGAAGTGTTTTTGTTTTTTTTGAGCAATTCTATTCGAGTACCGGTGTATGGCCCCCTAGTTCACAGGGTTGTTTACTTCGAACACTTGACAAACGACCGGTAACATATGGTTTGAATAGTCTACATACCAAAACTTGGAATAAAACTAGGTTATGATTTGATTTTCTATAAGTTTTACAACTTTAGTATATAGTTTACATTTTTTATGCAATTCAGGAAAGTGTGTAACATATGTATGTTAGAAATGTGCATAAAAATATAGACTAAGTGCAAAATATATAGTTATAAGATTAACTATTAAAGAATTCAAAAACACACTTCGTGTAAAATGAATAATCTTTGCAAATTTTTGGAAGTTAAACCACTTATCACTTCTCAAGAACATGAGTAAATACTTATGAGCATTATTTCTTAGGAATTTTTCAATCTTCAAACACACACTTTATTGCTTAGAGCATGCACATTGTATGAGTTAACAATAGACAGTTAAAGGTTATCCACGTTAAATGTTATAGTTAATCACTGGGTGCCAGCAATTGGAGTTTTCTACCGGTTCATAGCACTTTGATTTTGTTGGATTCGTGCCCGTTACACCTAATAATAGGAGTGGGTTGATCATTATTATTCCTATGATGGATAAGATTCCTGATATTACCGAGGAAATTCTGTTACATGAGAGTGTGCGCGGCTTTATGGGATGCATGGCTTTTGATACTTCGTAATGTTGCCTATCTTCGGGCAACGTGAGGAGTTTATGTTTTAAGAGCATGATTTCATGACTCGAAAAGTTAGTGCGCGACTTATGGGATGCGCGGCTTTTTATACTTCTCAATGTTGCCTATCCTCGGGCAACGTGAGGAGTTTCTGTTTTAAGAGCGTGATTTCACGGCTCGAAAAGTTAGTGTGCGGCTTTTTTATTTGAGCCTTCCCGATATAGCTGGGGCAACATCGATTCTTAGAAGGCGGTGATCGGGTTCCGCCGATCTAACAGTTTGAAGGATTTGCTTCGGTCGACCTGGCGGGTAAGTGGGGCATACTCGAGCTTGATTCCACTTTCTCAAGTAGCAATTGAATGGTTTTAAGCCGATTTGGCCCGTCGACTCGGTAGGTTACTATCATGAACACAGTTTTGTTGGTTCGAAAAGAGAATTAATTTTATTAAGAAAAGTCCGGCAAGTTTTTGCCTATTTACAATGCCCCCGGCATCTCGGGACGGCTTATTTCTGAAAACTAGAAAGTACATAAGGTAGTTTTCAGATGAAGTAACGGCACAGCGATTCGTTGTTCTGTGGTTTGGAAATTTGGATTCCGTCGACGGTTGTTGATTTGAAAGTCCGTCCCTTAGCTTTTGTTTGATCACATATGGCCCTTCCCAGTTTGGTCCAAAGGCTCCCGGCACGGGATAGACTCGTTTGAGGATGATGTCTCCCATTTTGAAGGTTTGGTTGTGATCTTTAGAGTTGAAGTATCGCGCGACCCTTTTTGGTGGGCAGTGGTCTTTAACTTGGCTTCTTCCCTCCTTTCGTCCATCGTATCCAGTGATTTGAGTAGGAGCTACTCGTTTTGCTTCTGATTAAAAAATTTCCTTCGATGAGAGGGGACTTCTAGTTCGATGGGAATCATTACTTCTAAGCTATATGCCAAGGTGAACAAAGTGTGACCGATTGCCGCTTTGTGGGTAGTTCCATAAGCCCATAATGCGAGTGGAAGTTCATCGTCCCAATTCCCTTTTGCTTTAGTTAGTTGCTTTTTGATAGTGGACTTGATGATCTTGTTTATTTCTTCCACTTGCCCATTTGCTTATGGATGAGCGACTGCGGAAAGGCTCTTCTCAATTCAGAAGTGTTTGCAGGTGTCTTTGAACTCGGTGCTTTCGAATTGGGTCCCATTATCAGTAATGATTTTCTATGGCACACCAAACCTGCAAATATTGTTTTTAGTAACAAAATTAATGATTTTCTTTGTGGTAATGGTGGCCAGTGGTTCCGCTTTGGCCCATTTTGTGAAATAGTCAACAACAATTAAAGCGTATTTGGCCCCTCCTTTAGCTATTGGCAATACGCCAATCAAGTCGCTTCCCTATATTGCAAATGACCACGGACTGACCATCCACCTTAACTCTGTTGAGGGAGTTCTTTTAGTTTTGCCAAATCTTTGGCACCGATCACACCGTCTAGCGTAGTCTGCTGCTTCGCGGTTTATTGTTGGCCAGAATTACCAATACCGGAGGACTTTCTTTGCAAGGGTTTGCCCCCCAGTATGGTCTCCGCATTCGCCTTCATGCACTTCCTACAGGATCCATCGAGTTTCATCGTCGATCACACATCAAAGAAGAGGGGTAAAGAATCCCCGTCGGTAGAGTATTCCATCTTGTACTATGAATCGCGACGCCTTCAAGAGAAGCTTTTTCCGTTGATTCCGGTCAGTTGGAAGGGTCCCTGTAAGTAAGTAGTCCTTGATTAGCGTCATCCATGTTTCCGTTTCGACGGTGGTCTCGAGAATCCAATCAACTTCCATTATGTCTATACTCGGGGTAGTAAGAGTCTCAACTGGGACTTGTCCAAATGATTGAGCTTCTCCGGAGCTTTCCAGTTTAGCTAAGTAGTCAGTCTTGGTTTTTTTCTTCCGCGGAACGTGAGTTATGGTATAATGTTCGATGTTGCTTGAAAACTCTTGTACTTTAGATAGATACAAGGCAAGGTTCTCCCTTCGAGCCTGGTACTCGCCTTTTACCTGGCAGACGACTAGCTGGGAGTCGCTATAGATGTGAACAGACTTTATTTTGAGTTATTCACAACTTTTAGCCTTGCTATCAATGCTTTGTATTCCGCTTCGTTATTTTTTGTAGGGAATTCCAAGCGTAAGGCTTAGTAAATGGCTTGTCCTTTGGGTGTTTCAAGCACTACCCCCACCCCCGAACAGAGGTTGTTAGATGCGCCATCAACATAGAGTTTCCATTGCATCTCCACTTCCAATAGTGTTCCTTCTTCGTCATCCCATATGGTAAACTCGACGATAAAATCTGCCAGTGCTTGCCCATTGATAGCCTTTCTCGGATGGTAAGTAATATCATATTGGCTCAGTTCGATGTTCCACTTGAGAAGTCGTTCAGAAGTTACGGGTCGGTACAATACTTGCTTCAGAGGCTGATCAGTCAGTACTTTGATTGGATGTGCTTGGAAATACGGTCGTAACTTCCTAGACGTGATCAGGAGGCAATATGCTAGCTTTTCCAGCTTTGGGTAATTTTTCTCGACTTTGGTAAACCACTTGCTAATGTAGTATACGGGTCGTTGGATTTTCGCTTCTTCACGCACAAAGGCAGTGCTCAAAGTATGGTGTGAGATTGCTAAGTAAATGAATAGGTCCTCTTTGTCCATTGGCTCTAATAGGATCGGTAGGGCTTCCATGTGTCACATAATTCTTCAAATGCAGTTTGACATGCCTCACTCCATTCGAAGCTTTTCTTTCCTTTATTTAATACATCAAAGAATGGTGTACACTTGTTGGTGGCTTTCGAGATAAATCGGCTTAGTGCTGCAACTTTTCCATTCAACTTTTCCATTCAGGCTTTGAAGTTCCTTCTGGTTCTTCGGGGCTTGGACTTCTTGTAGGGTAGTTATTTGCTCTGGATTTTCTTCAATGCCCCTAGCACTTACTATGAATCCTAAAAACTTTTCGGAGGCTACTCCAAAGTGACATTTGAGTGGATTGAGTTTCATTCCATACTTCAAGAGTATTTCAAACATTTCAGCGAGATTATCCAGGTGGTTGGCAGCTACTCGCGATTTGACCAACATGTCATCCACACAAACCTCCATGGTTTTCCCGTTTTGATGCTTGAACATGGTAGCCCTTGCATTCTTTAAACCAAATGGCATTACCCTATTGTAGTATAGTCCTAGATCGGTGATGAAGCTGGTGTTTTCTTGATCAGGTTAATCCATCAGGATCTGGTTGTATCTAGAGTATGCGTCCATGAATGATAGCAGTTCATGTCCCGTTGTCCCATCCACAAGCTGGTCAATTCTGGGCAGAGGGAAGCTATCTTTTGGGCAAGCTTTGTTTAATTACAAGTAGTCAATACAGGTTCGCCACTTCCCATTAGACTTTTTGACTAAGATCGGGTTAGATACCCATTCAGGATAAGTTGCGTCACGGATAAAAACGTTGGCCATTAGCTTGTCCACCTCTTCTCTTAATGCCCTGGAACGTTCAGGGCCCAAGCTTCCCTTCTTTTTCTTTACTGGTGTGAACTTAGGGTCAATGTTGAGCACATGGCATGCGATTTCTGGTGATATCCCACACATATCGGAATGCGTCCAAGCGAACACATCCAAGATGAAGCGAAGAAATTTAGTAAGTTCCAATCGCATCTTGTTTCCAAGAGGCAATCCAATTTTCAAGACACTTGTTGGGTCATCCATATCGACTGGGACAGACACTATCAATTCTGCTTTTGCTGGCCAATCCTCCCCTAAATTCTTCTTTCTAGGGTCCAAAGCCTTGTCGAATTGGCTATGGTACCCAAGCCAAGGGCGGCTATATAGTTGTTGTTCAGAAGGTTCACGAATGTGGAGAGTTCTCCCCACTTCCATCCCCTTTTCCCGTCTCTTAGATTCATATAACTCTACAACGTAACATTCTTTGGCAGCGCATTGATCTCCTTTGACCACTCCAATTTCGTTTGCCGCTGGGAACTTCATGGTAAGGCACCATTGGGCCAAAGCGACTCTGAAATCTGCTAGGGTGGGACGTCCCAAGAAGGCATTATACGTGAAAGTTTCATCCACAATTATGAAAGTCTGAATGAGGGTGACTCTTCGATCACCCTCTCCAATTTCCACTTGCAAGTCAATCGTCCCTATGGGTTATTTAGGTTTGCCAGTAAACCCTTGGATTTTTGTTCGGCATGTAGACATGGTTTTCATGTCGATCTTCATTTGGTCTGTTACCTGAAGGTTTGACCAGGCAACTAGGCACTCGGCACTTACATACCGTTCGGCATGGAGAGTCTTTTGGCATTATATATCATTCGGCATCCTAGAGTGATCGGCATAGCAAAATGTTCGGCATACATAGATCGTTCGGCATCACTTATGTTCAGCATCACTTCTGTTCGGCATCACTTCGTTCGACAATGGTCTGGTCGACATCAGTTCTGTTCGGCATCACTTCTGTTCGGCATCACTTCTGTTCGGCATCACTTCGTTCGACAACAGTCTGTTCGGCATCAGTTCTGTTCGGCATCACTTCTGTTCGGCATCACTTCCGTTCGGCATCACTTCGTTCGACAACAGTCTGTTCGGCATCAGTTCTGTTCGGCATCACTTCTGTTCGGCATCACTTCCGTTCGGCATCACTTCGTTCGGTACAGAGAACTCACTCGTTCTGGGCCAAAGTGTTCAGCTGCCAGGCCCACCAGGGAAGTCCAACCCATCTTTGTCTATAAATAGAGAGGCAGGGGCACAGTGAAATGGACCTTTTTTTGAGAACAGTGGGGAGACTCTGCCGCTTTCAAGACTCATCCTCTTTACTTAGCAATTGTATTCAAGTAGTTGGTAAACGGATTGTATCTGTAATCAATAATCACGAAAAGAAATAAAGTTTAACCTCAAAGTGGACGTAGGCAGTTACGCCGAACCACTATAAATCTGGTGTTCTCGTCTTTGCATTCAATTTAGCATATTGTCCTTTGTTTGAATTTACTTTCATCATTTATCTCTCTACACAATCTTTCTCAACGAGGTTAGTGACCAATTTAGTTTCCTTTTTAGCGTCTTTTCCATGAATTATTGATGTTTCTGTACCTTATAATCTGGTGATGAACTACTGAAGTTACATCATTCTATGTGATGTACAAACTCGCATAAACGACTTCAACCTCCGAGTCCCCAGAGTGCGGACCGGAGTACTCTAAGTCCCCAGAGCGCGGACTGGAGTATAAACGACTTCAATCTCCGAGTCCCCTTAGTGCGGACCGGAGTACTCTAAGTCCCCAGAGTGTGGACTGGAGTATAAACGACTTCAATCTTCGAGTCCCCTGAGTGCGGACCGAAGTACTCTAAGTCTCCAGAGCGCGGACTAGAGTATAAACGACTTCAATCTCCGAGTCCCCTGAGTGCGGACCGGAGTACTCTAAGTCCCCGGAGCGCGGACTAGAGTATAAACAAATTCAATCTCCGAGTCCCCTGAGTGCAAACCGGAGTACTCTAAGTCCCCCGAGTGTGGACTAGGGTATAGACGGATTGAATCTCTGAGTCCCCTGAGTGCGGGCCGGAGTACTCTAAGTCCCCGGAGTGCGGACTAGAGTATAGACAATTCGAATCTTCGAGTCCCCTGAATGCGGACCGAATTACTCTAAATCCCCGGGCGCAGATTATAGAAAATTATAAGTACCAAAAATGTGAAACGAGAAATGTACCATTCCAAAGAATGTTCGAACAATGTAAGAATGGATTGGGAATTTATGCAACTCATAAGAACTTGAGTTTCGACCACAGTTAACAGAAAGTTAAAAAGCAAGAAATCGTTCAAATAACAGAAACAAAATTTTATTCAATTATCCAAAATGGGGTTATACAACCACTCCTCCAAAACTTGGAGTCAAAAATCTATCTACATAAACTACGAAAACGAGAAAGTAGAAGTAGTTACATGACCTAAGCAAAATCTCGTTGAACGAGTATAGTGGCTATTTCTTCGACTTCTTTTGATTGTCTTCCTTTGTCTTCTCAGATGACTCTTCTCCCTCACGTTTCCTCTTGGACTTCTTGCTCGCCAAGGAAGCGGAGTCAGGAGTGGGGGGAGGAACATCCAGTGGTTTGGATTTGCCGGGAAGAATGACTTTCAGAGGCCTATTCAACGGGTCAGTAAGTTCTAGTATTTGAGGCTCGACCTTGATTTCGACCTTCTTTTTCTTCTCTTCCGCGAGCTGCTCCTTCATACTCACCTTCGAAGTGTGTTCTGAGGCGCCCGTGATTTCGACTTCATAACTCCCTTCAACGGGAGATGAAGTGTCAAACTTATCATCATCTAGCGCCCCGATCACTTGAGCGTTATGACCGGGAGTTACTCCCGCTTGAGCAGCATCGCTTGTTTTCCCCGCTTCCTCCTTGGCGTCATCGCTCCTCGGAGTCGGTTCAGGATCAGAGCGGCCTGCATAAAAACATAAAGAACAAACATTAGGACCAATAACCGCTCGCAGAAAGCAATAGATCTTTGAACTTCTAGAAGAAGAAGTTTATACCAGTTTCTTGTTGGCTTTCAGCTGTGTGCAGAGTTTCACCCTCTAGAACGGGGGATAGCACGTGAATGCCGAGACCGGGATCTTCCGGATCATAGCCGGCATGCTGCTCGAATGGGTCAAGTGTTGGCTGACCGGTCGATTGAGTAGAAGGAGGAGCTACAGCCTCAGCTCTAGATGGACCAGCTTCGTCGTCTTTCTCTTTTGATAGGGGAGAGCCTTTACCATAGAGAGCCATAGCTGCAGACAAGTTCGATGGCTCGTTCCCCCTGAGAAACTCTTTCACTAAAGCCTCCTCATCAACCTCCTTAGTGCCCGACTCAACCTTCCTGATCTTTATTAAAGTCTCCCAGGCCTCAGCTAGAGATTCAAGATAGCCCTCGCCTAGGAAAGTCAAGTCTCGGTGCATGAGGACGCGGGCGCTGTATTCGGCAATCAGCGGGTCAAACATACACTTGACCTCTTCTCTGTCGGCCTCTGCAGCTGCTTCAAGGCGGGAGTCGATCTCCTCGGAAGCTAGTCTCTTGCCCTCCTCACGGGCTTCGCTCTTCATCGTCTCAACCTTAGAAAGCTCATCATCGAGCTTTGCTTTTAAGAGACGTGTATCGACGATCTCGTTACAGTACCGTTGAGACTCTTCTTGAGTCGCTATCTTCTCTTCCCTCTCCTTAGAGAGTAGCTCCTTCAACTCTTTGACCTGCAGGGCGAGTGTATCCCTTTCTTTTTTAATAGAATCTTTTTCTAAAGCTAGGGCCCCACTGCGTTGGACTGCGACGTCAAGTTCTTTCTTATGGGTCGTCTCAAGACGAGCGATGGCCTCCGCAGTCTCCTTAGCACTCTGTTATGCGGCTTCAAGTTTGGACTTGTACGAAGCGAGCTCTTCGTCCTGGTTCTTGATGATGTCTTTATCGAAGATAGCCTCGAGCTTCAAGCGATCGATTTCTTGTTGACACTCAACGGATACTTCTGAGACTTTTTCGACCAAATGAACAAACGCATCATGTTGAACATAGACGTCGTTGTTGCAAGCGATGGCACTCTGCTTGACATGCCCTGGAATGTGATGAATAGCTGGGAGGAACTTCAAGCCGTCAAAGCAGATCTTGGGAAAGTTAGCTTTAAGATCGACCATCTTCTCTGCTATCGATGGGTCAGCCGCAGAAACAGGGGGAGGAGGCTTTGAAAGTTTTGTTCTCTTCCGATGTTCCCGAGATTACCGTGTGCTTGATGAACTGGAATGTTGATCTCGGGAAACATTAGGTTGAGACCCCTTCTACGAAAGTTTTTCTCTGTTTGGCTCAGTTTGAGGAGGGAGATCGCAAGTGTATGAAGACTGGGAATATGTTTTCTTTCGATAAGACGACTCACGGGGACGGTTGTCTCGATCTTCGTAATCTTCTTTGTCCCTGCATCTACCGGAGCCTGAATCCCTTCCAGAATGGTGAAATATAGAAGATCCGTGGAGGCAATCGAATCCGTGGGAGCGCCCCATGTCACCTGCATGGAATAAAAATAACAGCGAGTTAGGAAGAATCGGGGTAATGACAAAAATTGAAGTGTATGGTGAAGTGCATGGGTGTGTGTGTGTCCTAGTGTTCCCCTCGACAGACCAGTTCCTTTATCTTTACTAACTAGAGTATTATCTCCATGGACTGGGGCTTGAACTCCCGTGTCGCCTCTAGCGGGCGAATGAAACTTGAGGGCCTCTGGATCGTCGAAACCGTAGTTGAGTAGATCATCAGGAAGGGTAAGGTTCGACAGGCCCTTCAGAGGACTTTCTAAATGTGACGAGGAAGCTTCTTTCTCCACTGGAACAAGGGTGATTTTAGAAGTTCCACCAAATTTTTCCCTCCTCATCTTGTATGTCGGTTTCTTTTTCCCCTTAGAAGGGGAAGATGACGTTTCGATGTCGTGAACTTCGACTGTTGGGTCTTGAATGTGACCGACATCCTCATCTTGTGCTTCGGGTGTTTCAGTCTCCTTAATTTCCCCCTCTTCTGGTGTATTAGGAGCGTAGCATGCTGAAGACTCAGCCTGTTTTTTCCCTTTTCCAGAGGCATGCCTGGGAATGGTGACGCCCTGAGGAAGGCTTATCCGACGGCCTTCTGCCAACAGTCCAAGCCTAGTAAGTGACTCATTCGAAATGAGAGTTCTAATGTCCCATTCTCCGGAAGGAAGGGCTCGAATAGCTTCGACGGCATCAGAGTGTCCGCGGCCGTCAGGACGTGGAGTGATACCTGAAAAGATGGGTAAAAGTTAGAAGAGGTACGGCTGCTGCTAAACACGAGTAACGGTTCAAGAAAAAGGCTTACTTCCTTCAACCCATCTCCTCGCAAAGCCGGGAGGACAGCGCACATAGAACCATTCCTGTTTATACAAGGCAAACTTGGTCCACGCTCCAGTTAAGATTTGACATTTGTTGTGCGGCTCGAGAAACACGAATGATGGGCTATCCTTCCACCTCTTGATGCAATATATGTACCTGATGTCGCGCAGAGTTGGAAGCCTAGAGAAGACATTCATAAAGAGGATGCAAGTGCCGTAGAGGAATGCATAGCCGTTCGGGTGCAGTTGCGATGGAGCGATGTCGATGTACTACAGCACATCCCGAAGGAACGAGTTGAATGGTGGCACGCTGCCAACCCAACACATGAATTTGTTACAAGCTGTGTATCCGACTGAGGGCAAGTGCGGATGGTCATGCCCCGATGGGACTAGCACGTCATCAAAAGGGATTCCATGGACAGAGCATATCCAGCGGAGTGTACTTCCATTAATCTTTGAAGCAAGTGAATCGACAGGGTTGTCCAAGAAAATTGCTGCCTCCAGCGCATCGGGAGCTAAGTCATGTGCAGGGGAAGTTGATGGATTTGAAGTATCTGCAACTTCTCGTCGGGAGGACGGCCCGGGCCTGTCTGAGATATTGGCAGAGCTAGATTTTCTAGACATCGCTGATAAGGAATGAATCTATCAAAGTACCTGTTCGAACAATACTTAAAAAATAATCGACGTTAGACTTAACAATGCGAATATTCCCCCCGTGTAGTGTATGAACTAGTACGATCATTCAGGTATAAACGCTGAGAAATTATAAGTCACAGAATCGATGGCGTGAAGTTGAGCATTGAACTGTCATCTCCGAAGACTGTCATCGCTGACCGTCTCCGAAAGCCAGCATTGCAATATTTTCAATCTTGAACTCGGACATTGGCAGTGCATGTTAAAAGATTTAATCCGTTATTATTGGTTTAAGTTCAGGCTTGTGATTATTTAAACTAAGAAGTTATCAGTCCAGTTTAGTTCGATATGTTGGTATGCTTAAGTCCATGTCCTTGTGTTTGATGTTTGATTAGGCAAGATGAATAGAGTCCTGATCGGCTTAAGTTCTGTTCGGCTAAAGTTCTGTTCGGCTTAAGTTATGTTCGGCTAAAGTTCTGTTCGGCTTAAGTTCTGTTCGGCTAAGGTTCTGTTCGGTTTAGATTTTGTTTGGCTTAAGTAGTGTTCGGCTTAAGGTTCTGTTCAGTCTAGGTTTTGTTCGGCTTAAGTTCTGTTCGGCTAAAGTTCTGTTCAATTTAGGTTCTGTTCGGCTTGACTTTCGTTCGGCCTTCATTCTGTTCAGCCTAAAGACGAGTGCACACAGCAGGTTGTGCCAAGCTGATTCACTCGGCCTTCTGCCCTTAACATCATTTCTCTTCTTCCCCTCCATCGCTCGGCATAAGGAAGTCATGCCGAGCCACATCAATACGTCTTCCACCAACTCCCTCCTTTACACACCTCTGCCATCCTCTTCTCTTCTACCGTTCGCCTAGCCTTAAACTTCTTCAAAACACCCACACTTCACCCTTAACTCCTCCTGCTCCACGCAATTGCTTCTAACTTTTATTTTGCAGAGATTCACGAGTTCGAATCTCAAGCTAGTTTTCCTAATCGAAGTGTAGTATTTAAGGAAAAGTTTTTTACCTAAGAAATGAGTCGAGGCTCGAGAAGATTCTGGAGTAGGAAACGTGGTTCTGGTTGTATTCAATTGGTTGGGGAGGGAAGTGAGGCAACGAGTAATGTTTGAGAAGGGAAGGGAAAAGTATAGTATTCTATGAAGTCTGTTGAGAGGCAAAGTTCATAAATACTGAAAAGCGGAGGTAGAAGTAAAGGAGAGAAGAAGAAGGAGCATCGGCTTATATAGAGAGAAGGGAAGTCGAAGAGACTATAACCGGTAGAACCGGTCAAATCGACAATGTTCGGCATCCAGGGTGCTCGGCATTGGCTATGTCATTCGGCATCCAGGGCGCTCGGCTTCAGCTGTGTCGTTCGATATGGGCATATCGTTCGGCATCCAGAGTAACTCAAAGCATGCCACGTTCGACCACGTGATGTACTTTGGGGGGCAAGTGTTACCTTAAGGTTTGACCAGGCACCTAGGCACTCGGCACTTACGTACCGTTCGGCATGGAGAGTCTTTCGGCATTATATATCGTTCGGCATCCTAGAGTGATCAGCATAGCAAAACGTTCGGCATACCTAGATCGTTCGGCATCACTTCTGTTCAGCATCACTTCTGTTCGGCATCACTTCTGTTCGGCATCACTTCGTTCGACAACAGTCTGGTCGGCATCAGTTCTGTTCGGCATCACTTCTGTTCGGCATCAGTTTTGTTCGGCATCAGTTCTGTTCGGCATCACTTCTGTTCGGCATCAGTTCTGTTCGGCATCACTTCTGTTCGGCATCACTTCGTTCGACAACAGTCTATTCGGCATCACTTCTGTTCGGCATCACTTCCGTTCGGCATCACTTCATTCGGCACAGAGAACTCACTCGTTCTGGGCCAAAGTGTTCGGCTGCCAGGCCCACCAGGGAAGTCCAACCCATCTTTGTCTATAAATAGAGAGGCAGGGGCACAGTGAAATGGACCTTTTTTCGAGAACAGTGGGGAGACTCTGCCGCTTTCAAGACTCATCCTCTTTACTTAGCATATGTATTCAAGTAGTTGGTAAACGGATTGTATCTGTAATCAATAATCAAGAAAAGAAATAAAGTTTAACCTCAAAGTGGACGTAGGCAGTTACGCCGAATCACTATAAATCTGGTGTTCTCGTCTTTGCATTCAATTTAGCATATTGTCCTTTGTTTGAATTTACTTTCATCATTTATCTCTCTACACAATCTTTCTCAACGAGGTTAGTGACCAATTTTGGGGCTAACATAGTCAAAGGTACGTTTGAAAAGAATATTGACAGAACTACCGCTATCGACCAATACTCGTCGAACCACAGTGGTTCCATACTGCCACTACCATTGGATCGAGAGTTGGAGCTTCGATCCCTTCGGTATCTTGATTTCTGAATACAATATCGTCATTCAAAGTTTTCTGCTGCATGGTTGGAGCCCCATCTTTGATTGTGAGACATGATTCCTTCGGAGCGTGGTTTAACGAACTTGCATACCGCTCCATCTCTCCCCAACTTCTCTGTATGGGATGTGGGCCTCCAGATATTGTTCCAATGATGAGTCTTCGGTCGGTTCGCTTTGATCCCTCTTCACTGGTTCCGGCTTGGTTTCCTCGATCTCTGGGAGCTTGAGGAGCCGCGGACTGGTCAGGATTCTTTGATTTTCTCACGTATTGCTGAAGCTTGTTTCCCCGAATCAGCTCTTCAATCAATTTCTTTATGTGGTGGCATTCGTTTGTGTTGTGACCGTGCGTCTCGTAGAAACGACAAAACTTCCTTGAGTGCTTCTGTTGTTCAGTTGCTTCCTTCTTGGTGGGTTTTTTATATTCCTCAATCCCCTATGTCGCGAGATAGATGTTTTTTGGAGTATCGTTGAGATAGGTGTAATTTTTAGGCCTGAAGCCTTTAAGGCGTTTATTGTTTCCATTTCTTTTATTGGAATTTTGATTCTTCCTTTTTTTATTTCCATCTTTCCATGTGATTCCTTCAGCTATCCCGGAAGCATTTGTATTCCGATTCAGTGCTACATCACTTTGCCCGACGTTCATCAGTTGCATGCCAGTAGATTTCCTTTCTAGCTCCTGCGCCTCCTCCAATCTCAAGTATTGTCTTGCTTTGAGATTGAAGTCCTTCCTCGTAGTGGGTTGCTTCATTTTAATCCACTTTCCGAATTCAGGTTCGAGGTGAATGGCACGGACCAAGGCCATGAACCATGTCCTCATTTGGATTGCTAATCTCTGTCCCTACGGTATTGAACCAGTTCATGAAACACTTTAATGATTCGTTTCGTCCCTGGAATAGTCCAGACAAGGACATCACATCTTTATGTTGCGTGGTATAGACCCTGAACTGATCGAGGAATCTTGTTTCTAGTTGGTCGAAAGTGGAGATGGATCTCGGTGGAAGCCTAGTGAACCACATGGAAGCAATTCCTTCCAGAAAGATGGACAAAAATCTACACTGAACAGCCTCCGAAGCATTTGCTCCGTCCATGTACCAACTATACTTGTACAAATGGGGTTTTGGGTCTTTTGTCCCGTCATAGGATGGAATAGTTGGCATTGTGAACTTTCCGGATATCGCTCATTCAAGATCTCATCATTAAAGGGAGTTCAACTTGGCGTGGATCCCTATTCATCATCTCTTTTATTTTTATTCTCGCCCATCAATTGCTTAACCATATCCACGATAAATGCCTCTGATGTCCGGTAAAACTGGGACGGCTATCGGTCACTACACCAAGTGTTTGGTTTTGCAAACAGTCTTGGTGAGTGGGCTAAAGCCTAGGCTCTCATGTCTTTGGGAGAACCACTCCCTCGGGATCCCGTTGACTTGCAGTTGGCCAAACTGGGGCAGTTTGGACACTTCTAGCATTATCGAATGCACAGGCATTTTCTTCCAACTTATCATCGTTAAATTTCTCTCCATCTTCTGTGTCGAAGAGGTCCATGGCTATATCCTCTCGTGGTGTTTTCGCCCCTTGGTTCAAGTTCAAAGTTGGTTACCTTATGGCGACCAGAGTACTTGTATTTCTTTCTGCGTTGATTCCCATAGTTTATGTTGTCACCCTTCTTTGCGGTTGCTTTCCATTTCTTCTGTTTAGACTAGAAATGGAAGAATTTTCTTGTTCTATGACAACAGCGGGTTCAGCCATAGTTCTTGGAGTAGGATTTGACTATAAGGTTAAGAGAGCATTGAGCTTATCCATCAGAGCTCTCTGACTGCTTTCCATTTTTTCGTTGATTTCATCAATCATTTTGTTCAACTCGTCTCTTGGAACTACTTCGCGTTGATTGGAGGATGTTGACACTTGATCGCCTATGTTGGAACCATTTACTTCAGTTTGCTGATGACTCATATCTTCTCCAGCTACTACTTCCCTATGGACATTCCAGAGGCAGTTCTCTTCCTTCCTGGAGCCATTGATTCCAAGCAGTAGATTTTTCAAGCAGAGACTGAGGATCTAACTTCTGGACCTATCTGATCCAAAGTAGATAACTAGATTTGAACCTATAGTTGGGTTCTCAGTGAAAGCACCAAAATGTTAACCAAAAATGGATCAACACCCTAGATTAAGTGTGAAAGCACCAGCCCTATTCTTACAAAGCAATAATATAGAGAATAAATGTAAAAAGATCAAAAATTGAAAGAAGACATGAAGATTTTTATAGTGGTTCGGCTGTTAGTGAAGCCTACATCCACTTTATAGTTTTTATTATTGACTGATTGATGTTACAAAGTTAATTGGATTACAAAGTTCTTGAATATCCTTAGCTAGAATAACTCCCCAATGTTAGAGTTCACTGGAGAATCACAATGAACCCTTTGGATGACCATTGTGAGGACAGAGAAGAGTGAAGAAAGCTTTCTACAGAGTTTCAACAACCTGCCCGGAGGATCCCCTTCATGTTACAGATAGAAGAGTATTTATAGAGGTTTGAGAGCTACTGGGCCAAGCCTACTTGCCAAATGCTTGCAGATCAACACAGGAAGGCACACTGGAGGTTATGCCATGACCCGAGCTCAAAGGATGGATCGTTAGCGAACCATAGGCTATGGATCTCTAACGATCTATTGGATTGTCTCGAAGGCGAGCCAATGCCTTAGCATTATCCCCTTTCCTTGCTCCATGAAGATCGCAGCTAATTAATGAAATAGTATGGATCGCTAGCGATCCATATACTTGGTCTATTTTTGGACTTTGCTTTCTGGATTGCCTTCGTTGTCTGGTGTTTATGTTGTTTATATAGTCTCGTAGCATGTTGCCTTATTTTGATGATGGTTTGCTTACCAGTTGTAGTTGGATGCAGATTAGACTAGACGAACGCTTGTCTCTTGATTTAACTAGCTCGAAATCTCTCCAAACCTAGCTAATGCTCGTAGAACACATTATAGCATGATGCGAGAAGATTGATAGACCCATGAACAGATGTTGTGGATCGTTGGCGATCCATGTCTTTAGTGGTTTTACCGTCTTCTTTTCTGACTTCCTTTGGCTTGTTGTTCTAGCTCTTATGGTTGGCTTTTGAGCTATTCCGACTTGATCAAGTTGTTCCGACTTCTTTTGGATTCTGCTGGGTTGAAAACCCAGAAAACAGCTCCACTCAACTGATCAAACATATCATCAATCCTAGGGAGGGGATATTTATTCTTGGTGGTCAAATAATTAAGCTTCCTATAATCGATGCATAACCTAAGAGAACCATATGCCTTCTTTACAAATACTGCTGCGCTCCTCAAGGTGAATTACTTAACCTTATGGAGTGCTTGGTTTCTAGTTCTTTCAACTGCTTCTTAAGTTCCTCATTCTCCTTTGCTGACATTCTAGTCGGAGGATGACTTACTGGTTGTTCTCTGGGTACAAGGTCTATTCATAACTCTATAGCTCATTTAGGAGGTAAATCAATAATTAGCTCAAAGATATTCGGATATTCCTTAAATACTAGAATCTGAGCAATATCATCTTCATCTCGAGCTTCCATAGTAAACAGAGATCCCCCGGTATCATAACTAACTTCTCCACGAGTTATGTTATTCTTTCCTTGGAATTAGGATGTCTTATTATCACGGCTATTTCAAGACATAAGAGATGTGCTTCGTAACGCTCAAGCCAATCCATCCCGAGTATAATTCAAAAACCCAAGTTTTGAAAGACTTGTAAGTCATAATAAAAAGGAAAATCACCCAAAAAATAGTTCAACATCTTTACACATCATCTTGAGGGTCACATATCCCCTAGTGAGATTTGAAATCCACAGAGATGTGGCTAGATAAACCACGTCAAAACTGAACTTGTCTACTAGTTCTTTCAATACGAATGAGTGTGACACATCTGTATCAAAAAGAACTCAAATATGGAAATTTCTAAATAAAATAGTACCTTTCAGAACTGCACCCTTCTTCCCTTTGCTCTGTGAAGTATTCCCAACTATCTCTAGCATATTAAGCTTCCTAGCTCTCTTCGGACTAGCTCTAGCAATATGTCAAACATCCTTACAAATTCAACATACTAGCTGAGATGGATCATTGCATGGTTGGAAGCAATCCCTGGAGAAATGTCCTTTCACTCCACAACTGTAGCATACAACTTGATCTCTGAATGTCTTCTGTCTTTCTTCACATCTCTCTTTATCTATTTCTGCTTAGCAAACCTTAGTTGCTGCTTCCTAAAAAGAAATCTATGCTTCAGTCCCACGATGGCTTTGCTCTAGGTTTGTTCTTCTTTACTGCTGCATTTCTCTTCTTCCTCGAGTCTTAGTCTAGCATCCACAAGTTTCTTAAATTTAGTTTCCAACTGAAGAAGGAGAGGTTTCCTTAAAGTCTTCCATAAGCCATATACGAACTTCTTATTTTCTTTATAGGTGTTCTAATGAGCTCCATTCCATACTTCGATAAGGCTTCAAACTCTGCTACGTATTTAGCTACAGACTTGGTATGCTGCTTCAAATTAATGAAGTTTTGAGCATAGCAGCTTTCTCTGCTTCTGGTAGGAACTTCCTCTCAAATCGATTCTTTAATTCCTTTCAAGTCATTTTTGATTCATCAATCTCAGCTACAAGCAGCTCTTACCAATTAAGAGCCCTTTCCTACAGTTGGCTGGAAGCAATTTGGACCTTCTGTTGATCTGTAATACCCATGTGTGTGAAGATGCGTTCGCACGTCTTCATCCAAGCCTACACTCCTATCACTCCCTCTGTTCCCTTGAAGGGTTTTCCTCTAAGTTTAGAATAATCACCACATAGCCTAGTAAAATCAAATCAGGCAGTGGGAGAACTTAGTGTGCTGGAAGCAGTCGACTGCTGGTTACTTGTCACCAATTCCATAAGTTGCTCAGTGGTCATATAGACTCCTCTAGATCCATAGACTGACCTAGATCTGCTCGACCAACACGAGGATCAGCTATGTCTCACCTATGCACTTGAGTGAGTTATTGATTATGAATATTCAAAAGGATAATAATATATCAAAACACACAAATAACAAGTACGCGCCCAGATGACTACTCCCAATAATCATCATATACACCTTGATAATATTTAGTTTATCAACTTTTTACTCCAAGGGACTAGGTCTTCTAAGTCCATCTAGGCCACTGACTTGTGTCTCTTTATGATTTGCATTGTCCAAACCTGCTTTGATACTAATTTATAACACCCCCACTTCTATAGCTATAATATTCAAGAGTATCACTAAGTAATACTATCGAATAATATAGAGAATGAATTGATATGGGGGCACACACATGAATATTCCCTTAGACCAACACTTGTACCTATTTCAAATAATGATGTTACTTTCCATATTCGTACTCCATCTCGGTACAAAGCAATAAAAATGTGTGCCTCTAGGATTAACAATACACAATCATAGATAAATAGATATCAATTAGAGAACATGGAGTAAGAACACGGCAGATAAAATATAATATATATAACATACAACAAAGTACATAGATCACTGGGTTACAAAATGATGGTCACTGGCCCAATACATAATACATCACCAAATATATCAATTACTGCAAAATACAATGAGGCAACCAAATGAGTAGGGAATGTATCATCTTATCTCCCCTATTACCCTCTATAAAAGTTTATAACATGCTCCATCATCACTTAGTACCTGCACCAAAATTCTCTCGGACTGACCCGAGTATTACAAAGAAAACATGGGTCAGACCATGCCTGATTATAATACCAAATAATATGTGGTAATGATGATAATCAATACAGTACGTAAATAAAATATATAACAATGTATAAAGTGATATAGCCTATCGAATCATACCATTCAGATCAACATCATATGAATAACAAGTTTAAAACAATCTCAATCCAAATCATAAATAATAAATAGAGGCTATCTCTAAAATGTCAAAACAGTATAGTATGGATGTACGGGGACTGACTATACTTTAGACCCATCCAACCACTAATATAACCAACTCATCATAGGAATGAGACATATATGCCAATGCACTACACACTTATACTCTGAACCAGATGGGAGACTAATGGCCGCCTACCGCAAGCTTGCCCCTGGAACCTAAGTCTACTCGCCTACCGTAGAGTACCCGTCTATTTCTACCTTCAGTTACCTCGACGGACATCATGACCCAATCCACCATAGCATCGGTCATGACCCTGCTTTTCCCCTAATGGTTATAGACTGTTGGACTATGCAACATAAGGGGCTACCACATACCAATCTTGTGATGCGCATTGAATATCATAAACAACAATAGTGTCACGGATCTGGGACTTGGCCCCACGATCAGACCACTAGGATGGATACTGGCCAATCTGGTTCACTCCCAAAAAATAAAGGATGATGGACACAACATGGATGGTGATATAGTACTCGTACCCTATTACTATGCATATCTCCAATAATCGGTCAATTCACGGCCCTTATAAGTAACCATCTGACTATACGAAACTCCGCACCAAGTATCACATATACATGAGTGCAATCCCCTTTTGATTTACATTTACTTGCAATGAATAATCAAAAGAATAACATAACGGCGTCCCATGCCACCGCATACTCAGATAATTATTCAGTGCTCATAAACTACACTCAATCCATACTAGAAATCTCTATATGGCAAGTTTGATGAATAACCGAAAATTTGTTACCGAAAGTCACATACCAGACGGTATCACTAAACCGTTTATTCAAATTCCTCATCACATAGAAATGGAAAACAATATCAAAATAAAATATAATCTTTATGTAAGAATATAATAAAAGTTTTCCATAACAAAATTTAATATTAGTTATTATTAACATAACATTTAAATATATATATATTTAAACTTCCTTTATCTATTTATCAACCTTTATAACATTTTTATTTATATATATAATGTGTGTGCATGTGTATATATATGTGGGCTTATAAATATGTCTAATATATCTGTTTATTTTAGTTTATTATACATTATATATATTTACTTACTCAAATAAACACACAGAAGAACGCACAAAACATAAGCAACAGAATGTATATATGCACACACATGATTATACATTTAACACATCCATTCATATTCTCTTATATCATAGCAATCTATATCAGAACTTAGTCACGCACACAACTCATATATGCAAGAACCCATACTCAAACTCCCATTATATACTTAGTTGATTAAATTTTTAATATATATAAATATAAATTTCAGTTTAAATTATATGTATATAGTTACTGAATACATTCTCTCTCACATAAAAGTTAACTTTCACCTACCCAGATCTGACAAATGCATACGCACATAATTTTAAATATAGCACAGTCGTTAATTTATATATATGCATTTATTTCATTTTATTGTACTTTAATATAAATGTAAAAGTGGATTTTAGTTTGGATATATACATATAGCAACAGATTTCTTTCTCTCAAAACTTGGATTATATATTCATCTTCCTAGACCTGGAATCCCATACGCGTATATCAACATAGTGTTATATGTAGATGTACTTTCACACTTCCATCTTCAACCGCTCGTGCACAAGAAGAAACAAGAATACATGTACATGCATGCATGTACCATCAAAAAGTACTGTTACACAATCCAAAATCTTATCCACCCATGCCCAAAAACTCAGCCATGCTGCTACAAAACAAAACTAAAAAGAGATCAACCGATTACCTCTATAGGTCGACTGATCGAAGCTCAAGCACACCTAAATTGGCTGCCTAGTGTAAAGTGGCTCTGGTCATCTCCTACATTGTTTTCTGCCTTCTCATCCCTCTACTTGTTGCACACAACTTGGAACAGCCTTACTCCATCATACTATGATTTAATCAAATCTAAGTGCGAACCAGTTTCCATATGACCAATAAATTACAAAGTTTATAGTGACAGGAATATGAAATAGGGAGTTGCTGATGAATGTATATTGATGTAAAGTCATGTATATCATCCCAGTTTGCACAAATGTAACACAATAATCTAAATAAACATAGTTGTGAGCAATAGTGCTCACTTGAAATGAAGCTTCACTTATTCTTCAATGCTCCTTCGACTGCACTACTCTTACTCATCATTGTAAACACTTCTCTCTCAAATTGATGCTAAACTCTATGATTATTTTGTTAAGAATTAGTGTAGAGATGTAGAGAAGCTAGGATTTCAAGTTATTTAATATGTAGATTTCAATTGGATTTCCATTTGAATTAACCAGGTGGTAGAGTTTGGGGAATGAGATAATTGTCTAAAATGATTCCACGTTTAAGCTTAGGTGTATTTATATTTGAAGTAGAAATATCCAGAGAAAGGAATTATCTTGGGTTTGGAAATCTCAAGAAACTCGTTTCTAGATCTTTGACTTGAGAATGTTTGGGCTTTGGGCTTTAATTCTTTCCTTTTCTTTCTTTCTTTTATTTGTTTTTATGAAATATATAGACTTAAGCCCAATATGATCTAATTACTTTACCAAATCGTTCCCTCTATACAATCACTTTTCAATACATTATAACTTTATGTATTTTCTAAAATTAATTTTCCATAATTTCAATTACTTAATTATTTATTTATTTTATTTAATCATTTACCAATATAATTCCAAAACTATATATAAATTTATTCTTCTCAACTCCAATATTTCCACCATAATTCTAATTACTTAATTCAAATCCTAAATAAATTCATTATTTATTACTATTTAATTATTAATTAATCGCTTCTCAACTACGGGTTGTTACAGCTGGCCCCCTCAATTGTAGGAATATCTATTATAAGCTCTTAGGGTTTGGGAGTTGAGGATTCTGCCTAACCCAATGCGCTAGGGTCAGCAGGAGCTTCAGCGGTAACTTTTATAGGAGCATCTTCTATGGCTAGGATAGCCTTTAACACTTCAAGTCTTGCTATATCATCTGCATCGAGTTACTTGGCCAACAACTCATCTTCGATTAGGCCTTCACTTGTCTCCTCTGGATGGTATAACACTTCCTCCCAAGCATCGGCGAGGGTGATCGCATATTTACTTCCCAACCACTTCAAGTTCTAGTATTGGATAATGTTAGCAAAGAATAGTTAAAGGGTGGTAAGCAATTCCTCTCATTCTTTGGTCTTTTTTCTCTTTAAGCTCCTTTATATCATGCACGACAATAGTATATTCAACTTCAATGTCTAATTTCCCAGAATTTGCTAATGTTAAATCATTTTCGAGCTTGTCTTTTTCAGCCAGGAGCTTTTGGATTTCAGCTGCCTAATCACAAATAGATTTGTCCTTGGCTCAGATAGTTTCAGCCTTTGTGGTGAGGGCCAAGTCTTTAACGACATGTATCTTTAAAGTAGTGTAACTTCGTGGGCAGTCTTCAATAGATTTTTTGTTATGATTTCTGCATTAGAGTGAGCTCTCTTCATTTCCTCCATGAGGCACTCGTTATTAGCCTTGGATTTTAGAGCCATATTTCACTACTTACATCTTCTCTAAATCTAGTTTGCATCCCTCCATAAGGCTATCATAGGCCTTCTTTTCAGATTCAAACAATTGAATGTTTATTTAGTTGATTTGGTTTACCTTAGAGAGGGCATGAGCTTCTTACACTCATAACCTTGATCAACAACCTCATGGACCCACTAGACCTTCTAGTCAACTTCATCCTTAGGAATAGTTTTGATGCCTCGGTCAAACATGACTCTGGTTAAGCAGAGGTCTGGGAAAGCAACATTCATGTGGTTTGATGGAGTTGGGATTGGAGTTGGAGAAGCGGTGATTCCTTTGGATTGAGGAGGAATAGTTATAGTCAAGTAACGCGACGTCAGAGTTTGTTGGTGTGTAGGAAATTGGGGTTGAGAGCAGGCAAGGGAATGCTAAAAGATGAGTCGCTATGTTCATGGGAGTCTTTGTACCACTTACTTTGATCATAAGGCTGCTTTTCATCGGCCTACCTTTTCTTTTGATCCCTCTTAGCCTAGTGGTCTTCTTCCACCTTGCGCTTTTTATTTTTCCTACGAGCTCTCTCTTCCTTGTTTTCTCATGCCCTATAAGAACTCGAGCGAGGTAGTTCAGGAGTGTGTCTTCTCTCTTCATCAAATCCATATTGAAGATTGCCAAAATTTGTCTCTACCCATGGTACTTGAAATAAGAGAAAGGATTGTATAAGTTTTAGAACATTGAAACATGAGCAAATGCAAGGAATGTATGTTCATGATCCTAGAAGTGCGTGAAGTGCTAGTGTCCCCCTAATTACTGTATGGACCTTGTTCAAAAGGAAATAAAAATGGAGTCTAGCCTTCTTCGACAAGGATATCTTCAGAAGTGAATGTGAAGCTTGGAAAGCCTTCCTTAAGAATGTTGGCAATTGAAATATCGAAATCGCTCAACGTACCGAAGATGTCTCTTGAAGAACCAGCCGAAGGAGTCACATTGGCTAATGGCATTACACTTGGTTTTGCAGTTTCTTTAGAAGTCTTGATAATTATATTGTTCAGATGAGAGAAGAACAAAGATTGGGACCTTCGGCAGACATTTCCCCACATGATTCATCTCCCTCCTAACTGATGTCGAAGTCATCATCACCTTCTTCTTCTTCTTTCTCTTCATCTTTTCCTTCTCTTCTCTCTTCCTTATCGCTATCCTCTTGAATCATTATCATTCCAATTCCTCCAATCCTTCTTCTCAAACTTCACCGACAACTAGTGTTTCTACTGCCCTATTGACGACTAATTAACATTTGTCGTACCTAATGGATCTTTGACTTCCCCTTGAAGATTGTCGCTAGAGTTGTGAGTGGGGGATGAAGATTGAGTAAGCATTCCATAACTGCTTAGAGGAGCGGTAGTAGCAACGGCGAAGCGCTTAGGATGTAATAGGTTGCACCGGGAAAGGTTCTTATTGGTCAAAAGGTAAGCAGTGTTGCAATGTAGGAAGCTAACTCACTTGAGAGTTTTTAGGGTTCGAGGTTTACCTCCTCTTTGTGAAATTGAATTTCATATAGATTCAGAGATAGATGCAAACCCAGTTGTCTTACCAATTCGGCATATGGCTCTGAGAGAAATAAGAGAATAGATACTCAAATTTCCGAGCTTTCTAATATGTGTCTCATTCGAAGAAGTACATCGGTGTAGAAGCACCGTTGTTCTCACCAATAGATAGGATAGATACTTGAGAATATGTGTTAGATAAGTTAACAAGAAAGAACAAACATTTTCTTCCTCATACTAATGATTTATTTGACCAACTCGGAGAAGTGAATATTTTCTATCAACTCGATCTCATTTTGGTTTATTTGTCAACTAAGGGTGTGTAACACCGTGCAAAACTTAACCAAAAATTTCATAAATGAAATTAAATAAAATATAACTAGGGTAAAAATGGAATTTTCACAAATGTCCGACTATGGCTATGAAATTTGCAACGTTGAGTTTGTAGCGATTGTTTAGATAATTTTCATTCATAAAGATTTGTAATTAAAGCTCGCATGAAAATGTTATTAATATTTAAAAGTTCGAAATCGAAAATAATTAAATATATAAAATTAGAAGGGAAATTTAAATAAGAAAGCTCCACCGGTCAACATCTTAATTTAAATTGGTCAACCCCTAGTAGTCGACCACTTCAAATCAAGAAGTCGATCGGACAAAGCTTTCCACCTAGGATTTGGGTAGGTCAAACGGTCTGGATTTTAAATAAATCGATCTAATGGCTAATGACGATCTGAACCCCTATAAATAGAACCCTAACCTAATACTGAGAACCATAATTTCCTAATAAACATAATAAAACTCCATCACTCTTAAAATTGAACCCTCTTTCTTTCCAAATCAATTTTCTTCAAAAACAAACTAAAATACAATTCAAAAGATTGAAGAAGGAGGAATGAAATCAAATCAAGGGGAGTTTTGCAAACCAAGCGAAGGTGATTGCAAATAAAATAAAAGAGGATAGCTTTGTAGCGGTGAGTGGATTCATAATTAGAATGATGATTTATAAGTAATTAAGTTTGTTTATACCCTACTTGATCTAAAACTATTTTTTAGAGACACCATTTATCTAATAAGTGTAGTAGAATTAGGATTTTGATAGTAATTTAACCCATATGAATATGACCCCTTTTTCAATCTAAATTTGGTTAAAGTATATTGGTCAGATAAAAGTTGATTTAGATTGAGTGCAGTCTTTTTGATAAATTGAATATAGATTGATATATCCATACCCTGTTGGTACTAAACCTAGGTTAATTGGAATTGATGACAAATACTGTTATAAAATTATGAAATAATTAAAAATTGAAATTGAGAACACTGGGGATTGTACGTTTATAGATTAGAGTTTACTGTAATTAATTAATAGAGAATGATAAGCAATAAGAAAGGTCATTGATAGACAGCAGAGCGAAATAATAACAATAATAACAAAACAAACTTTGACCAGTTGTGTAACACAATGAAATCTTACATGGAATTTAAACAGAAATTTAATAAGAAAAGTAAATTTAATTAAAAAAAGAACTAAAAAGGAAATTTTCACAAACATCCAAATTTGGCTGTGAAACCTACACCATAGTTCGTAGCAATTTTCTAGGCCATTTTCATATATAACACTTCGAAATCGAAGCTAGCATGGAAAAGTTATGGACATCAGAAGATTTAAGAATGAAATACAATTTAAAACGAGAGAAAAAAATATAACATCCACAAGTCAACCTTTGGGGATTCATGGTCGACCGATATAGGTCGACCATGGGTCATCTTGGGTCAACCATAGAGAGAAAAATGCATGAGCAAAGTTAGGAGCTGGATCATGTCGTGTGGACGGTTGTGACTATTGCTAGGTGGCTAAGTTTAAGATAACCGTACATGATGTTAGCAAATATTCTCCAACCCAAATCAATGCACCAAATTCATCCCTAATCCCAATAAATGCTAGCCTAATCTAGCCCTTATTCTCACATAACCATTTACTGCAACCAAACACTGTCAAAATTTTCCCTCTTCTCCAATCTCTAAAATCCTTAAGATTAAAAATAAATTCAACCTAAAAGAGTGCAAGAAATTGGATCCAGTTGGGCAAGCGGAGCTAGCATTTGGAGGGGCGATTTTGAGGCAATGCTAATAGGAAGAGCTTAGGCTTGAGGTAGTGGGAATAATATTAGTAAGATGATTATTACGGTTAGGTTTAATCTATTCAAATTGATTTAGGTTGTTAGTAAATTAAAATTGATACTGTAAACCTTAATTTGAAATCCACAACCTAGGGTAGAAATTAGAATTATAGTGATTCGATAAACTGGATTTGATGCAAGTGCATTGTTACACCATAATTTCTTCAAAGTACAAATTACGAACATTCGAGAAGAAAGTTCCTTTACTTGTAATTACAAGACCCATTGTTTGGTTTCCAATGAGAGCTTAAGCAACGGACCTAGTATACAAGAGCATGAGTCAAAGTGTTGACCGAGATCAAGAACATTGTCCAGCAAAGACAAGAAGCCTAACCAAGGGCAGCAGTTGTCGGAACCCAAAGCATTTCACTAAGTATTAACAATTAATTGCTAAGACAGCCCAAGCTGAGACCAACGGTCGGGATAGACGGAACATATCCAAGAAGCTATATATAGAAGCATCACATCAGCAATCCACGTCAAAACGCACTCAACTAGATGATGATAATCGTTCAAATCTAAGCTGCACATAGCAAGCTAGGTCATCAATCCAAGAGAAAACACCTGCACAACTGGAACAATCTTAAATTTGCTATAAATAGAGAACCATCTGCTACATTAAAGGGGTTGAAAAACAGAATCTATGACATCCCATTCTCATTAAGTACTTCTTACCCCTTTTAGAAAGCTTTAGCTCAAAAAGACCATTAATGGTGGAATTTGTCACGGATGTACTTGCAAATCAAAATAAGCAATAAAGTCTGGAGTAGAACTTACAGAGTGGATGTAGAGATCTTGTCCCCGAACCACTATAAATTTTATGTCGCTTTTGCCTTTCAGCATTTATTTCCTATCTAATTTCAATAGTTTTTCAATCATTTGCTTCCTTTTGGAATTAGATTTCGAAAGCTATGGAGTGTTAGCTAGATGAAAAATCTGTCTAAATGTTTGGTGCTAGAAGGAGGGCCCCAACCTTGGCTCTTTTCCAATCCAGCAAATTCAATAATAGAAAACTCTCAATCAAAAGCATCCTCTTGAAAGACCCCTCACTGTCTACCCAAGATAAAGGAATCAAAGAATTACCTAAGATTGATGGAAATCGGGTAACCTAGGTAAGTAGAGATGTTACTGAAGAAGCTATTGCTCCAGTTCTTATCAAACGTGAATATTGATAAATGATGCTGAAAATCATTTTCGACATAGCACAGTGGTTAGATAACTATCAAACCGAAGTTAAAAGCACTTTCGCTGAATTAGAGAAGAAGGTTTCGGCTATACTTAAAGAGGACGAGAATCCTTTGACCTCCAGTCGAAATCCCAGAAAATTGCCAATGACTAATGTAACCTTAGAAGCTGAGTTCATGATAACCTAGGAAGCAGCTAAGAAAGGCGAGACTGCAAGTACGGTGAGTACAGGTCCTTCTAAGAGGCCCTTAACTCTAAGTCCTGAAAGGGTAAATTTTAGTGGAAGGCGGGGAAATAGGCCAGAAACTCAAGGTGTTGAAGCTGAAACCTTAAGACTCGGTAGGAATCGAGGAATGGAAGCCTTATTAATAAAATTATCAAAGTTACTACAGAAGCTGCAAGAGGATCGATCTAAGCTTGGTGCTGAGATGAAACTCGAAAAGGTCCCGCCTTTCTCCCAAGAAATTATGAGAGTGCCTATGCCTTCGGGATTCAGGATCCCGAAACTTTCTTATGATGGATCATCCAACCCTAAGGATCATGTTGCTTTATGCGAAATCCAGATGCAAGCTATCCGGATTCGATAGAGATTAAATGCAGATTCTTGCCCACAACTTTTAGTACGCCTGCATCGAAATAGTTTCAAAGCTATCCACTGAAATCAATTAGTTCCTGGGAACAGCTGACTATAAAGTTTTTGACACAATTCATTGCCTTAAAAGATACGAGAATAGGACTGAGTCCGCTCCTTGACTTTAGACAAGGGAGAGGAGAATCTCTAAAGGACTATTGCAAAAGGTTTAATGACGTAGCTGCCCGATGCAAGGGCATGACAGACAAGGCCAAGCTGGTTGCTATCACCTCAAGATTACGAGGAATACCACATTCTGGGATGATCTACTAAGGCAAGAATGTAAGTCCTTGAATTAGTTTCTTTTCGAGCTCGAGGTGAAATTTGAATTGAAGAATCTAAGGGAGTTGTCAAAAAGAACCCAAAATGCAATGTCGACAAGAAGAAGTTCACCCCGGCTAAAAAATTTAAGAAGGAATTTCAGATGGCCAAAACCTATCTCTTGACTCGTTTTTATGCCGAAGTCTACGCCATGACTCAAGGCTGAACCCCATACCCTCTGAGAAGAGGGAAAGATTTGGAAGTTAACCGAGGAGGAAAGTATTGCAGCTGCCATCGGCAGAATGGTCAAAACACTGAAAAGCGTCGGTTTTTGAAGCTTTCATCAACAGGCTAGTCAGAGAAGGAAAGCTAAACGAGTTCTTGAAAAATGATAATACCTAGGGAGTTGCCACTACAATAGGAAATGAAAATGCACAGCCTCAGGTGCTAGCTCCAAGGTCTTTACTAGCCCCTTAGAATTTTGTTGGTGTCATCTTGGGAGGACCCCACATTATTAGGGCACATAATGACAGCTAGAAGAGATACATTAATGAAGCCAAAGATGGAAACACCTCGGTGTATGAGATGAAAAGGTTTGCTAGGAAGCAGAAGGTTGGGTCGGAAATTACTTTTGGCGACCTTGATAAGTGAGGTGTTTGTCACCCGACAATGACCCACTTGTAATTACGGCTCAAATTGGACTTTCAAAGGTTGCAAAGATAATGGTAGACACTAGAGTTGTTGTTATATAATCTTTAAGCATGCTTTCAATAAGATGGGATTACCTGAAAGCGCGCTCAAGTCCATCCAAACTCCCATATGTGGGTTTAATGATGATGGAGCCATTCCTATCGGAGAATGCAATCTGATGGTCAAAGTTGGAAGTGACCCTCACTCTAAGATCTTCAAAACCACTTTTGACACCATTGATGGGTACAATGCCTTCTTCGAGAAGCCAGCTCTTGATGCCATAAATGGGCGCGTATCTACTATGCATTTACTTTTGAAATTTTCCACCGGGAAGGGTGAAGGACTTGTACGCGGAGATCTGTGTATTTCAAGACATCTGTATTATTCAAGCCTAAACATGATCAATAAAGGGAAAACTTTATCTTATGAGAACAATGTCAAAGTTAACCAACTCACTCCTCTCATAGTTAAGGAAACAATTAATACCATGACATTTAAATCTATGGGAAGTGGTAAGAAATCCTTAAGAATTCTCCCAAGGCAATATGATTCCGTCGTTGGAGAACTAATTTACATACCATGCTATCAAAAAGAATATAATGAGATAAAATGGAGGCAGAGTAGTAAGTCCTCTGGGAGAAAGAGAAAGGCTGTTCATATTGTACAAGTAGTTATACGGGAAGAAGAAATTCAGCTCAATCTTGATACGAGACAAGAGACCGAGATGGCTTCGATAGTTGAGACTCTAGAAGTAGTGTGCATCGATGAAAACAACAAGTCTAAGATAATTAAGATGGGAACTTATTTCCAATCTTCTATCCGAGAAGAGCCAATTTCCTTTCTCAAGCACAACCAAGATGTATTTGCTTGGACTCATAATGACATGGTAGGAATTGACCCCTTGGTCATTTTCCATTATTTAAATATAAATCCCAAGTTTACTCCCGTAAGGCAAAAGAGGAGACCTTTAGACAAGGACTGATATATGGCTCTACAAGAAGAAATCGAGAGGATACTGAAGAATAATTTAATCCGAGATTTCTACTATCTAAAGTGGATCACCAATCTAGTATTAGTAAAAAAGTCAAACGATAAGTGGAGGACTTGCATTAACTTTATGGATTTAAACAAAGCTTGCCTGAAGTATTGCTTCCCTTTACTAAGAATCGATCAATTAGTGGATTCTACCAGCATGCATAAATTGCTTTCATTTATGGATGCCTATTCTGGATACAATCAGATCCCAATGTTTAAACCTGATAAGGAGCATACAAGTTTCGTTACCAACATGGGTTTGTTTTGCTACAAGGTAATTCCCTTTGGTCTTAAGAATGCAGAGGCAACATATTAGAGGTTACTCAATCGAATGTTTACCAAGCAAGTAAGTTGAAACATGGAGGAACACGTAGATGACATATGGGTCAAATCTAAACAGTCAGAAAGTCATGTTTTGGGTCTAGCCGAGATGTTTGATATTCTCCTGAAGTATCAGACGAAGCTAAACCCTCAAAAGTGTACCTTCATTATACAATTTGGGAAACTCCTAGGTTTTATAGTAAGCTCTAGAGGGATAGAGATAAACCCGGATTAGATAAAAGCTATAACTGACATGAAAGCCTGGACTAATGGAAAGGAGTTAATGAGCTTGAATGGAAAGATCGCTGCTTTGAATAAGTTCATAAGTCAATCAACCGACAAGTGTGTTCCCTTCTTCAAGCTCTTAAAGAAGCAAGTTAAAATGGATAAAAGAGTGCCAGAAAGCATTCAAAGATCTGAAAAAGCATCTAAGTTCACCCTCGGTGTTGTCTAAACCAATAAATACGGAAACCTTGTTCTTTTATTTGGGCCTCGGATCAGGCCATAAGTTCAACCTTAGTGAGAGATGATAATGTGAACCAAAGACCCATATATTAAGTAAGTAAATAGCTAGCTCCAACCGAGAAGCACTACCATGTAATTGAAAAGCTTACCTATAGGTTGATGTTCACAGCAAGAAAGCTTCGGCCGTATTTCCAGGCCCATCCAATTATATTACTTACAGATCAACCGCTTTGATAAGTTTTTGGTAAACTTGAGACTGCGGGAAGGTTAATTAAGTGGGCTATAGAGCTTAACCAGTATGCGATATCGTATGAGCCAAGGATAGCAATCAAAGGTCAAGCATTGGCTAACTTCATCACTGAATGCACTGGTTTCAAAACTGAAATTGAACTAGAAGACAACAAGAATAAACAACTCTCTTGGCAACTTATGTTGACAAAGCCTCAAATGAACAAGGGGTAGATTCCGGCTATACATTCAGTAACCATGGACAACCATCAATCTTACTGCGCAATCAAGCTTGCCTTCTTAGCAACCAATGATGCAACCGAGTATGACTTCCTAATCGCTGGATTGAGAATGGCTAAGGTCTCAGAGATTCGAATATACAACAACTCCTAAATAGTCGTCAATCAAGTTCTTGATCACTATCAGACCAAAGATCCGAGGTTAGCTCCCTATGTTAATCAGGTAAAGTAGCTACTTGGAGTTTTCGAGAATTTCCCCATAGAAAGCATCCATAGAGATCAAAATGTTAGGGCCAATGCCTTTGCAAAATATGCAAGCTCAAGGGACATAAGAGAGTTTAGTTTCATCCCCGTCGAGATCCTTGAGAAACCTAGCATACAGGTACCGGAGAAAGTGTTAGTTATAACATGGGCTCAAGCTCCCAAAGGTGAATTTACAACACCAGTAATAACTGAAGAAAATTGGATGTCACCATATATCCAATATCTGACAAAGGGTATTCTACCTTCGGATGTTGCCGAAGTAAAACGGATTAAATATAATGCTCCAAGGATTAGCATTATAGATGGAGGAATCTATAAGATAGATTCTCAACTCCCTACTCTCGGTGTGTAATGGCCTCGAAAGGTCATCAATTATTGAAAGAAGCCCACGATGGAATTTGTGGAGACCATTGTGGAGGCCAAAAGTTGGCAAAGAAAATACTTAAGAAGGCTTCTATTGGTCGACACTAAATCAAGACGCATTAGACTATGCAAGAAAATGTGATAAGTGCCATTTTTATGCAAAAGTGCCGAGAGCTCCTCCCAGCGAGCTCACCCCAATGATGAGACCATGGTCGTTTGATGTCCGGGGCATCGATCTTGTTGGTTCCCTTCCGACTGCTAAAGGAGGGGCAAGATATGTCATAGTGGCAATTGATTACTTTACAAAATAGGTCGAGGCCGAAAACTTAGCTACCATAACCTCCAATCAAGTAATAAAGTTCATAATGAAAAACATCGTATCTATATTCGGTCTTCCAAATAAGTTCACTACAGATAATAGCACTCAGTTCGAGAGCCGAGAGTTTGTAGAGTATTGTCGTGATCATAGTATCATTAAGATTTTTTCTTCGGTAGCCCATTCACAAACAAATGGGGCTATAGAAGCAGCCAACAAAACTATCAAGGCTTGTTTGAAGAAAATATTAAACAAGGCAAAAGGCAACTGGGCAGATGAGTTGCCTTTCGTTTGGTAGGCTTAGAGAACAAGCTTCAAGACCTTGACAGGACATACTCCTTTCTCTCTAGCTTACGGTTTCAAAGCCATGCTCCCGGTTGAGTTGGAAATTGCCTCTTATCGAAAAAATTATTATAATACATAGCAAAATGTAGAGCTCCAAGAGGAGTCATTGGATTTGTTGCCCAAGCTCTGGGACCAAGCCGCTTTGAGGATAATAGAGTATATTCGAAAGATGACCCGATAATACAACCAGAGAGTTAAGACTATAAAGTTTGAGAAAGGAGACCTTGTTCTCTGAAAGATAACGCTAAACACAAAGGATCTGACAGATGGACCTTTCAGCCTAAATTGGGAAGGACCCATAATAATTCATGACATCATCCATCTGGGAATATATAGATTAAAGTAGCCAAAGGGCAATGTAATACCTCGGACTTGGAATGTCGAGCATTTGAAACATTATCACAACATAAGGATGCTCCTAAATAAAAGCTTTATCAGAAGTTAGAGAAAATAATTAATCTCTTAGCTGTGACTTAGGTATGTCGTGCGAGACTACAGTCTTTTAAAGCTTTAAGCATTTCGAACATTTCATCAAATGTTTTAGTTGTGATTATTCCCATGATTAAGTAATATCACACAACTTTTAAAAAGTGCATCAAAACATTTTAGCCATTATAATTCTCTAATTAAGTAGTATCATGCGAGTTTCAAAGTCATGTTTTCGCCTTCGGGCAAGTAAATGATTTTGTCTCTCGGCAATTACTCAGTTTCGTCTCTGGCCGTAAAAATGGTTCCGCCTCCAAGCGAAGTACCGGAGGTAAGAATTTATAACTTATAGCCGTGACCTTGTAGTGTCACACAAGAAATAAACCTTCACTAATCTTTTTATTTCAAAGCTAAGAAACATAGTCATTAGCCATGGTCAAGTAGTACCATGCGTTGGGCAGATTCCCAATAAGATTAGAAAGTTGGGTAGATTCCTAATAAAGTGAGCCATGGTCAAGTAGTACCATGCATTGGGTAGATTCCCAATAAGATTAGAAAGTGGGGTAGATTCCCAATAATAGTAAGCCATAGTCAAGTAGTACCATGCATTAGGTAGATCCCATATAATAGTGAGCCAAAGCCGATAGTGTGATGCAAAGAGTGAGTCACGGAAAAGTCGACCATGTCGAATGCACCTAGTGAGTCACCTCCAAAAGTGTTATGCAAAGAGTGAGCCATGGCCGAATCGTGTCATGCAAAGAGTGAGTCATGGTCAAATAGTACCATGCATGATGTTGTATAGTGAGCCACGGCCGATAGTGTCAAACAAAGAGTGAGTCACAGAAAAGACGACCGTGCCAAACGCACCTAGTGAGCCACATGCAGAGTGTTGCGAAAAAGGGTGAACCATGGTCGAATCTTGTTATGCAAAGAGTAAGCTATGGTTGAACAGTACTATGCTCGATGCTGTATAGTGAGCCATATTCTTATAGTAATGTGCAAAATGTAAGACTAGATCTAGATGACTAGAGCATAATATCAAGGTATTTTCGCTTTTAGGCACTAATTTCAATTTTCAAAACCCTCTAAATAAGAATCAACTTCATGATGGGAACGGAACAAACAAGCCAAGTATTCAAGCAAGATATGATGATATTCTTTCCAAAATCTGTCTTATATCAACCATATGAGGTGAACTTTGGAGGGCATGTGTTACACCAAAATTTCTACAATGTACAAATTACAAACATTCGAGAGGAAAGTTCCTTGGTTTGTAATTCCGGGACCGATTTTTTAGTTTTAAACGAGAACTTAAGCACCAGACATAGTATCCGAGAACATGACTAAAAGTGTCAGTTGAGATCAAGAACATTTTCCAGCTAAGACAAGAAGCCTAACCAGGGGCAGCAGTTGTTAGATGCAAAAGCATTTCAAAAAGTTTCAACAATCAATGGCTCAGATAGCCTAGGTCGAGACCAACGGTCAGGATAAACGAAAGATATCCAAGAAGCTATATGCAAAAGCATCACGCCAGTAATCTGCATCAAAATGCACTCAACCAGATGATGACAAGCATTTAAATCCAAGCCGTAAATAGCAAGCCAAGTCATCAATCTAAGAGAAAACACATGCACCAATGGAAGAACCATAAATTTGTTATAAATAGAGGGCCACCTACTAAAATAAAGGGGTTGAAAAATAGAATCAATGACATCCCATTGTCATTCAGTACTTCTTACCTCTTTTAGAAAGCTTTAGCTCAAAAAGATAATTAATGGAGAAATTTGTCACAAATGTACTTGTTAATCAAAATAAGCAATAAATTTTGGAGCAAAACTGTGGATGTAGGGATCTTATTCCCAAACCACTATAAATCTTATGTCACTTTTGCCTTTTGGCATTTATTTCCTGTCTAGTTTCGGTAGTTTTTCAATCATCTACTTTCTTTTGGAACTAGCTTTCGTTAGCTTTGGAGTGTTAGCCAGACGAAAAATCAATCTAACATACACCCTTTTTTGTTAATTAAATTGTGGAATCTTATGTTGAAATTTAAAATCTTATATTATAAATTATAGTAAACGATTAACTTGATGTTCAAAGTATACACTGTTTTTACAATTAAATATGCTAAAACCCTAGGAGATCATTTACAGTAAATTGTTAACCTGAATATTGATTTATACACATATTCTATGATTAAGCTTGTAAACCCTAAATCTGATTACAAACTAATGAATAAACTGAACACTTAGTAATTAGGGTTAATCAAACACTTCTAACAACACAAATTAAGCAAATAAAGAATCGATATAAGAAATAGCAGAAACCCTAATTTTACTACGAGAATGGTCGACCCTGGTCCCCTAGCGTTCGACCAATAGTGGTCGACCGTAGAGGAACAACGGTCGACTGTTCCTGAAGGAAATCACCAAATTGAATTTCAGCCAAAGGCCCAAGTAAAATAATAAAAATTATATAATTTACTAAGAAATTACATAAATGATGAATTGTTTGTTTAAGTCTATTTTAGGCTAAGTGTATAGCTTGAGAGATTAGGGAAGTCAGTTTCCTATCAGAGTTGGCTAGGGCGATGTATTTCGCAAACACGGAGTTTATTAGTGCAATGTATTTCTCATAGGCTTAGGGGTGTTCCACATTGGTGGGCGCACAGCACTGGCAGGGACACTACTTGAGTGAGCCCGGTGCTAATGGAAGATCTATATAGGCATGATTTATGGCACATCATGGTACAGATGGACGCCAGCATAGCACGATTAGAGGCTATAGAGTAAATTGGGCCTAGTACTAATGGGATACCTTAAGGGGACACTACATAGTACGATAAGAGGCATTTTGCCACTACAATCGAGAGGTGAAAATGGGTGCATATGATGAGTCACTATGCAAGTTTGCATTACGGTGTTCTCCCTCTCCAGGCATAGCGTTGATGGTAGGTATGATAAGAGAGTAGTTCCTATATTGGCCATCGTTAGTATGAGGTTCGATTTGTAGTTTGACCCATTGTGTTAGATAAGAATCCTTAGGTGTTGGACCATAGGAATTCACTGGCAATTGTTATACACCCATTATGACATAGAGTAGATTTAAAGTTAGCTGCACATAATCATCACATATTAAACTTGAATTAATTCACCAGACTTTTGTCTAAACCACCCTTCTTCTTTTCATTTTTCCCCCAACACGGGATGACAGGTTAGTAGTTATTGGACATAGTATAGGGGAAAAAGGAGCTCAACCATGGAGTTCTCATATTATCTATTGTTTCTCTTGTAGTCACTTAATGTATTAAAAGTCTGTAAAGCTTATACTATGCTTTGTAAATAGTGTATATGTAAAACAAGTATTTTGGAGACAATTTTTCAGAGATGTCTATTTTTGTGTACTTATATTTTAGTTCCTTCCACTGTGAGACCTAAAAGTGTTGAATGTCTTAGAACCTACTCTTGTAATTATGGTCTTTATGTATTTAAAATCTCTACAGCTCGCATTTCTCGACATGACGTGTCCAAAAGTCACATTAGGCTTCGGATGGGCGAGTCAGGAGGTGCGAGTTGTTACATTTGGTATCAAAGCGATGTTTAGGATTCCCTGGGACTTTGGCATGTATTCAGTGAATGTACTTGAATTTTTTTTTTAAAATAAAATGGTTTTTTGAAAGGTTTTCCATCATGTTTACAAAAAGTTTTCGAAAACGGGTTTTGAAAATATACATACATACATACGTATATATACATATATATGTATATAAGTTTTCAAGAAGATTTCCAAAGATTTTATATATATATATATCGAGATTTCTTTTATTTATGCATATACTATCTATGGGAAAGTTGAAAATGATTCCCGATCATAGATAATAAGAATGAGTACAAATTTTGAAAAATGGCACAGAGAAGGCAACTAAGATTTTGAGCTTGAACATCCCTATATGGTTCCATCGGTATCCATAACCAAGGAGATAAAACAAGCTAAATATGACTAGGAGAGATAATTATAATTTTCCGATATGTGTATTAGTTCACAACACCCTATACATAAGGGCACATAAGGTAGTTGTTGGCATAACTCTTAGATAAGCAAACAATTATGGTTATAATAGCGAAGGTGGAAAAATAAAATTTTCATGTTTATAATGGTTTACCTCACAAGGAAGAGGTAGTAGAGGTTTTCTATATTAACTAGCAGTAGCAAACACATTATGAAATTAAGTGTGAACGAAGAAGGTTAGTACCAAGAGACCCATATAATAAGTATATGATGTCGGCAAAGAGTAAGGGAAATAGGGAAGAGGACTTTACAACCTTAAGATAAATTCCCACACTAAAATTGAAACCTTGTTGCTAGTAGTAGTAAGAACGCATATTTACTTAAAGGTATGGCTAGATTATTTCCGTACTAAAATTAGACACTATATCGGAAAATAAACATAAGTAGCCATCTTTGAAAGGAGGGCGGGACTTTATGCACTTAAAGCATTGTTAGGTATAAGTGGGCTTAGGTAATTAGGTCGCTATTGTCTACCCCAACGTAAGTGATAAACCCAATGAAAATATTTTCTAAAAAGTTCTAAACAGTAGATATCTGATATTTCAAATAGAAATTTTTGGGTTTATGATAAAATAGTTAGATAAACTTTCTGGGATTTGTTTAAAAAGCAAAATTAAGAGAATTTGGTAAAAAGTTATTTTTAATAAACGTTCTAAAGCTTTTGGTTTTTTTTGGGCACATTATTATACTTACCTTAATGTGCACTTTGCTTTTAACAATAAAAGTTTTGTAAAGAAAAATAAAAATTGAAGAGTATGCAAGACATAACTTTTGAACTTCTTTGTAAATAAGAAATGGTTATGTATCCGAAATTGTTTTATAAATGTTTTGTTATATCCCTAAAATAATAATAAGTTAAAATACTACATTTTCTTTGGAAAAGAAATATAATAATATAAAATACGCTTTGTGATTTCTTATTATGAAAGAAGATTTTAGAAAGTTGTGTTTTTATGTACATTTTTACTAAGTTAAGTTAATTATTTTGATAATCTAATTAAAGAAAATGTTATGGCTCTAGTAAAAGAAAATGATGGTTAAAAATGAATGAAGGGCTTTAGAGTTTTAAAAACATATTAGTTTGGTAGCAATGGTAAAAATCAAAAGTCTTGATTTTAAAATATTAAAGTGAAAATATTTTGATTATCATTAAAACTTAAAAAGATAGGAAATAGTTCGGAGTTAGATAAATAGGATAAAACGGCCCATTAGGAGAAAAATTGACGATAGAGTTTGAAAGCATTGGAATAGTTGGGACAAAGATAAGTAGTAACATGTGAATTTAATGTCCTTTTCAAGCAATGGTTTAATTGGAATGATAGAGTACTAGGTCGAATTTCTTGTAATAAAGGTGAGCACCATCTTGTGTTTCTCGACCTAAGTATGATTTGAGTGAACCTATTTCAGAATAAGGAAAGAGTAAGTCAAGATGTTTTAGTTGTATCAAAGAATACTATGGATGCAAGAAGTTTCAGTTTGAAGTGTTAAAGGAAAAAGTAGGGTCTACCTTAATCCGTATTAAGAGTGTTAAGTATCAAATTGGAATTTCCATGATTACATTAGGCAACCTTATGTTAAACGATAAGTACAGGCTTGGCACTATAGCAACAAGATATTAGTTGGTACCATAGAGATGAGAATACGATACTTGTAGGGTATGGGCAGTCCAGATATTGTGTTGTCCCCTGAACGCTATGGTTAGACAGGTGGACAAGAATGGGAAAGTATCTATTTTATATATGTTATTGGATTTGTATCATAGTAGTTGTGTTCCATTGATGCCTAGATGCGAATCTTGAAATTATAGGGTTGAAGGTTGCATATACTTGAGAATGGAAAATAATGGGTAGACTCAAACCATTTAAGCAAGTAAAAATGTGAAATTTGTCATCGTAGTAAGTTGTTGGATGATTGATATGTATTAGAAAAAACAAATTGGAAGTTGTTATAAAATGGAAATTGGATAAGTAAAATTTTAATTCATTGGGATGAAGTGTGCAACAATGTAAGTTTCTATAAATTATCATGTTTCAATAAAAAAAAGTGTATCGTCTGAAATAACAAGGAATATATACCCAAAAGAAAGGGATGTACAAAATAGGGATAGTCGCCGTATTTTGTACTATTTATTTCAATAATAAACACGGAAAATAATTTCTTGTAATTCCAAACATAACACAAATTCCCTTTTAGATAATTTATGGAAAGTTACAGCGTTCACATTCCTTTTGGGAAAAGTGTAGTTCTAATACATTAAAATACAGAAATCACTAAGTATAAACTGAATTATTGGTCATCATGTCTATTGGCTTAAATGGCAAGCACCATTTCACATTAAGTTGTCCCAACCATATGATAAATGAAATAATTGGAATAAAGTGATAAGAGGTTACATTTGAAAAGAGAAGAGAGATGTCATTCATGGATTGACACAAGGAATAGAAGAAGATTTTTTGGAAGTTCAAACCACAAATGGGTATCCTAAATAAAGTAGTATTCGAGATTTTGTAAGGGATGGTTAATTTAAAGGTTTGGGTGTCCGCCAAGAAAAATATATGGTTATTTGGACACATTAAGAATGTTGAGGTGATTTTCAAAGAAAAAGAAGATCAACAAATTTTTGTGTAAGATTTGAAGGAAGGGATAAACGGATTTTTCTTAAACATCACTAGGAATGGAGGAAGGCTATCTTAAGAAAATTCATGGAAGACTAACATAGAATACATAGTCGTGTGCATAACAACCACACACGAATGAAGTACCCCCTTAAGTGGTTATATTTTGGGTAGATTGATTTCAGATTATAACTCCAATTCATTTGGGGACTTTCATTGTTAAGGTTGAATGAGATGATAGACTAAACTTTCAGTTGTAGCACTTGGACTAGATTCTTGTAGACCATAAATATGATACCTAGGTATCATGATTTTTGAAGATTTTGAAACGGTCCAAAAGTAAAGAGAAATGAATTAAGTTGGGCCGAATTGAAAAAGAAGTTATGTTTTTTTAATATTTGGGAAATCACCTGTTTGGATAGCCATGAGGAAATTAGAGGTATAACAAAGAGCTAGATAAGAAGTACCATAGAAAGAAGCAGAGTCCACAATTGATTTATCCCACTTGGTATCTACGAGTTGAGAAGATTAGGCATACCACTTAAATAGTTAAGACGGTATGTTATGCATGGAAATTGTATGGAGCTACGGTTAGCGAGAGTATACTTATGCCCAAGTTATTTAGCATGGTGGAAGAGTTAGTGCCAGGATTATTAAAGGTTACCGATGCACATATAATTGAATTGAAACTTTATGCCAGTTGTTAAAGTTGTTTAGGATGGTTGGGATTCGATTCATAGAAAGGCAAGGACTACACCAGATAGGCAGAAAGCAAGTACTGTCAGGAGGCACATGGGATAGTCAATAGAGCTAAGTCCATAATAAAGAATTGATAAGAAGAAAATCCCCAAGGAAAGATAAGATACGGCTTAATTATTGGGAAGCCATCGTTAGGTACTTATGGAAGTGTATATGTGGTGTAGCTACCGTAGTCAAGCCATTTTAGTTAGAAAAGCATAGTTTGCCTTTGTATTTAGGTTCTAGTTAGGTAGAAACCATTGGATGCTAGAAATGGTTGCAACATGTCAATAGGACATGTTATGGATAACGGATGCTAGTGGACGTATTGTTTGGATTGTATTCTTTTACACTTTTAGGACAGTATATCCTCTAGATAGTACATGCACATTCACATTATCCCTTATTATTATCTTGCTTGTTTTATATGATACATATGGATGCTTGATTGTTTTTTATCGTGCATACGGGTGTTTCATATGGATGGAATGGTTGCGCATACATGTAGAATTATTGGTATACTTATTTAGGATGTTGCATACATTTTGGATGCATGGTATGAGCATTTGCATGACAGGAGGTCTACAGAATCAGTAGACCGCCTACTCTTTTGCATTAGTTTAGGTTCACTTGCATTTCACGTTGCATTTATATGTACATATTGCATTAGAAACTTCCAAGGACAATGATTGCTCGTAGATGATAGATGAGTAGATGATTGTAGCTATTGTTTTTGTGTATATAAGTTACATTTTTCCGCTCTTTAAGATTTTGAACACGAAATCCTTTTAAAGGACAAAGAATGTAACACCTCGAAAATTTACGTGAAATTTAAATAGAAATTTAATTAGAAAAGTAAATTCAATTAAAACAAGGACTAAAAAGGAAATTTTTCACAAACGTCTGAATTTGGCTGCAAAATCTGCACCATTGCGTTCGTAGCGATATACTGGATGATTTTCATATATAACACTTCAAAATCGGAGCTAGTATGGAGAAGTTACGAACATTGCAAGATTTAAGCATAAAATAGAATTTAAAAAAAAAAGAAAAAATAATATCCATAGGTCGGCCCTAGGGGTGTCATGGTCGACTGGTATA
Organism: Allium fistulosum; assembly: GCA_030737815.1. Classification (NCBI taxonomy): domain Eukaryota; kingdom Viridiplantae; phylum Streptophyta; class Magnoliopsida; order Asparagales; family Amaryllidaceae; genus Allium; species Allium fistulosum. Next base: position 589,147,765 of record CM060905.1, on the reverse strand, counting down.
GGTTGACTATGGCTCATCTTGGGTCGACCATGGAGAGCAAAAACGCACGAGCAAAGTCAGGAGCTAGAGCGTGTTGTGTAGAAGGTTGCGATTGTTGCTTGGTAGCTAAGTTTCTGATGACCGTACGTGATGTTAGAAAATATTCTCCAACCCAAATCAGCGCACCAAATTAATCCCTAAACCCTATAAATTCTAGCCTAATCTAACCTTAATTCTCACATATCCATTTACTATAGCCAAACTTTGTCCAAATTTTCCTCTTCTCCAACCTCTAAAATTCTTAAAAATAAAAATAAAATCAACCTAAAGGAGTGCAAGCAATTGGATCTAGACGAGGCAAGTGGAGCTAGCATTCGGAATGGTGATTCTCAGGCAAAGCTTATAGGAAGAGCTTGGGCTTGAGGTGAGTGAGAACAATTTTAGTAAGATGATTATCACAGTTAGGTTTAATCTATTCAAATTGATTTAGGTTGTTAGTAAATTAAAATGATACTATAAACCTTAATTTGAAATACACAACCTAAGGTAGAAATTGGAATTATAGTAATTTACTAAACATGATTTGATGCAAGTACGCCCTTTTCTGTTAATTAAATTGTGGAACCCTATGTTGAAATCTAAAATCTCACATTAGAAATTATAGTAAATGGTTAACTTGATTTTCAAAGTATACACTGCTTTTACAATTGAAAATGCTAAAACATTAGGAGATAACTTACAGTAAATTATTAACTTGGATATTGATTTATACACCTATTTTATGATTAAACTTGCAAACCCTAAGTAGAAAGCCCAAAATTGAATTGCAAATTAATGAATAAACTGGTCACTTTGTAATTAGGGTTAATCAAACACTGCTAATGACACAAATTAAGAAAATAAAGAATAGACATAAGAAAACAACAGCAACCCTAATTTTACTATGTGAACGGTTGACCCTGGACCTTAGCAATCGACCGGTAGCGATCGACCGCATAGGAACAACGGTCAACTGTTCCTGAAGAAAAATTCCAAATTGAACCTTGGCTTAAGACCCAAGTTAAATAATAAAATTATATAATTTAGTAAGAAAGTATATAAATGATGAATTATTTGTTTGAGCCTATTTTAGGCCAAGTACACATGCTTGAGAGAGTAGGGAAGTCAATTCCCTATCATAGGGTGATGTATTTCAAAAACATGGATGTTGATCAGGGCGATGTATTTCATAAACACAAAGTTTATTAGGGTAATGTATTTTGCATAGGCTCAAGGGTGTTACGTACGGATGGGCGCACAACATTGGTGGAAACACTACCTGAGTGAACCCAGTGCTAACAGGAGATTCATATAGGCACAATTTCTAGTGCATCGTGGCACAAGTGGACCCTGCCACAGCATGATAAGAGGCTATAGAGTAAAATGGGCTCGGTACTAACAGGAGTTCCTAGGGGAATACTAGCACAATACTATAAGAGGAATTTTTCCACTACGATTGAGCGGTGAACATGGGTGCTTATGTTGAGTCACTATGTGAGTTTGCTTTACACTGTCTCCCTTTCCAGGCGTAGTGTTAAAGGTAGGTATGATGGGAGAGTAGTTCTCACATTAGCCGATCGTTAGTGTGAGGTTTGATTTATAGTTCGACCTGTTGTGTAAGATAAGAATCCTTAGGGGTTGGACCTTAGGAATTCACAAACACTTGTTATACACCCTTTATCACTTAGAGTGGATTTAAGTTAGCTGCACATGATCATCACATATTAAACTTGTACTCATTCACCAAACTTTTGTCTGACCAGCCCCCTTTATTTCATTTTCCCTCCAACACAGGATGACAGGATAGCAGTGATTGGAGAATGTATGGGTGAGAATGGAGCTCAACGATGGAGTTCTTATATTATCCATTGTTTCACTTGTAGTCAATTATTGTATTAGAAGTCTTTAAAACTTATATTGTACTTTGAAAACAGTGTATATGTAAAACAAGTATTTTGAGGACTATTTTTCTAAGAGGTCTATTTTTGTGTATATATATTTTAATTCCTTCCACTGTGAGATCTGGACATGTAGAATGTCTGTGAATCTAAACTTATAATTATGCTCTCTAAGTTTTTAAAATCCCAACAGCTTGCATTTCTCATCATGACGTGTTTGAAGGTCACACTAGGCTTTAGATGGGCATGTCAGGAGATGCGGATTGTGACAAGTTGATATGCTCATTAGAGCAGTCGACAGCAAGCGGTTGACAACTCTAGTGACCAGTGGTCGACTGTTTATAGTTTACAGGCACAATTCGAACCTTGGCTTAAGGCCCATGTTATAACTTTATATATACATGTTTTATATATGAATGTTAATATATTAGTAGGGAAATTAGTTCCCTAAGTTTATGACACTTAATGTGACGGGACTAAATAGATATGTACGCTGGTAATTTGGCCTAGACACTATTTATTCTACATAGTTGATATTCAACAGGGCGATTTGATCGCAAATTGCACTCATAGGAGGTTATATGGTGTACATGCACCACTGATGAGGATGCCTGGAGAAGTGTGCGGCCAGACACTAATGGAAGGGTCCTTGATATACATGGCATAGTGGACGTAATAATGTTGTTCTTGATGGATACTTAGCGATGTGCAATAAGTGGCGTTACGTTGCCATTGAGAGTGAACACAAATGTAGTGGACCCTAAGACGACTTTGGCGCAGTCGGCATTATAGGCTCCTCCTCAATGTGTTAATAAGATATGTGTAGTCATAATTTGGGAGCATAGTCCCAAGGTTGGTACTGTAGGCAATCCGATATTAGGAATAGTCCCAAAGGCTAGTAATCAGATCCGCTTTTTTATGTTCGATTTGTTCGAACCTAAGTATAAAACTTCACAAGATGTTGGTGTAGGTATGTTTAGAACTATACCCCTTAGGTTGATGAAATGAACCTTAGTAAGTAGTTTACAAAACCAAGTAGAACACCTTAGGTGATGTAGATTATAAATGAAGTCAATTGCATATGATCACCATATATTAATAATGTAAATCATTCAACAGACTTTTGTCTGACTCACTCCTTTCATATCCCCCGCCCCCACATAGGAAGACAGGACTGTAGTTGGTTTGGCCTAATACATGGAGATTGGAACTAAGTGCTGGAATTCCATTATTTTTCATTATTCCTCATGTAGCTAATTATTGTATTAAATGATTTTTAGACTTTATGTTGTACTTTAGAAACATTCTGTGTAAACTAAGTATTCACGAAAACTGATTTTCTATAATGTCTACTTTCAGAACTTACATTTTAGTTCCTCCCATTTTTAGATCTGAAAGTGTAGAATGTTTTAATTCCTTCCGCCGTGTGTCCTGAAAGTGTAGAATGTTTTAGAACTTATCTTAGTCTTAGTAATGATTTAAACCGATGGCTCATGCTTCTTGGGATGCGAATTTGAAAGTCACGTTAGGCTTTGAATCAGTGTACCCGAAGGTAGGGGATGTCACACTTGGTATTAAGCATAGGTTTAAAATTCCTTAGGAGCTAGGCACGTGTTGAGAGAACATAGTTGAATATTTTTCAAAAAAGGGATTTCAAAAGGGTTTTCAAAAAGTTTTTCAAAATGGGTTTCTGAAAGTATATATGTATTGATAAAAAGTTTTTCAAAGGTTTTATATATATAAGTATAATATGGAAAAACATGTTATCACTTGTCCTTGCCATACTATTTTTAAAAAAGCAGTTAATGATTCCTAAATCATTGAAAGGAAGGAAGAGCGATGATGTTGGTTGTGGCTCAGGTGATGCAGATGAGATTTTGGGTCGTTAGTAAATATAAGCAAGTGGACAAGCTGGGCTTAACACTAATAAGGAACCTATAGAGTAGGCGTAGGTGTAGTTCCTGATCACCCACATGTTGTCGATTTCGCCAAGCTATGTAAGTACTTTGCAAGTCTAGGAGGGAAGCCGTATGAAGAGGCCAAGCCGTATGTAGTTCCTAGCATTTATAAGGAGAGGCTCTAAATTGGTGGGATGTGGTAGCAGCAGAGACCGATTATGGAGAAATGACTTGGGGAGAGTTTAGGAGGCACTTTTAACATGAAGTTCCTTTCCATAGTAGAGTAGGGAGTATAGTTGGAGAAGTTTCTATAATTGCAGCAAGGAATGATGTTGGTGAAGGAATATGTAAATCAGTTCAATGAATTAGCTAGATTTGGTTTGGATCTGATCAATACCCCTTATAAGAAAGCTTTAAAGTTTGAAAATGGGCTGAATCAACCTCTTTAATATTTGGCCTTTAGTCACGTTCTCATAGGTGCGACTTTTGAGGGTTTGGTGGAGATGGCCTTGCTAACTGCTTCCAAGGAGGAAGTGAAGAGTGAGCCCAAGAAGTCAGGAGGAAAGAAGCCCCAACAGAATTAGTGCAGGGGCAGAATGGGGCCAAAGAGAAGATTAAGAAGCAAGAGTCCAGTGCAGTAGATGTGATAAGAAGGGAATTTTAAAGGACTACAAGATGGACATCTCAAAGATCAAGTATTTAAACTACAATCAATTCGAGCACATAAGGAGAGAGTTTCCAGCACCACCGAAGACCTCTATCCAAGTGGTTTCAGCTTATGCTTTGGATATTGTTCCTAGCTCGAGTGCGCCTCCAGTCGCGGACAAGGGGAATAAGATCGTAATTGAAGGTGTGTTAACTTTATCTAATTTATCTGTTCGTACTTTAGTTGACATTGGGCATCTAACTTTTTTATCTTTAGTAGACATGTTGATGAGTTACACTAGCATAGTTATAGACCCAGTGGTTATATCAAACCTTGTTGGAGGATCGGCTTATGTATCTATGATAGGTAGGGGTTTGAAATCCTTTATTTTGGGTGTCGAATTCGATTACGATGCTTTTTTCTTAGAATTTTCTAGATTTGGGTTGATTTTGGGTATGGACTGAATGACCATGTATGGGGTGATCTCAGATTATGATAGGAAGGTTTTTCGTTTGAGTAATTGTAGTGGACGTAGTCTAGACGTTTATTGTGATCCTAAAGGTTCAGTTTTGTTGAGCTACCTATATTCTTTAGACCTATCACATGATGAGTTAGATTTTATGTCAGTAGTTTGAGACTATACAGATGTTTTTGCCAAGGTCATCGTTCTTCCTCCTCAAAGAGATCGAGTTTCGAATTTATCTTGTGGAGAACACCAGCCTGTTGCCTTACCCTTGAGGTATATCGTTCCTAAAAAGAGATACGAGCTAAATAAGCAAGTAAATGAGCTGTTGGAGAAGGGCTTCTTTAGGAGGATCATTTCGGAGAGGGAAGCACCAGTTGTCTTTGCCATCAAGGCAAATGGTTCTTTGAGGATTTGCATCGATTACCGTGAGCTGAATAAGTTGACAAAAAAATCATTATGGATTGCCCCGCAAAGACGATCTCTTTGATCAGTTAGTTGGAATGAAGTTATTCTCACAGCTAGACTTAGTTATCAGATTCCATTAGCAAGTAGACAAGGACATTATTCAAAAGATCGCTTTCTGTACACCCGACGGACTTATGAGTGGTTAGTCATGCCATTTTGGCTGACCAATGCTCTCACCTATTTTGATAATCTGATGAGCCAAATTTTTAGAGAGTTGCTTAATAAGTTCATAGTGGTATTTTTCTTCGACATATTAGTTTATTCGAAAAGGGAGGAGCAGCATAGGTTGCATTAGAAGAAATGCTCAACACACTCCATGGAAATAAGTTAAAGGTGACGTTTTCCAAATTTCAATTTTGGCTACAGGAGGTACGCTTTTCGAGACACATGTCTCTAAGAGTGGGCTGGCGGTCGATCTTAGTAAAATTGTTGCAGTATAGGTTTGACATGTGCCGAAGATTGCCTCTACGTTCAATTTTCAACCATCGTCAAACATTACTTTGAGATAGTTAGCAGCCTTGAATGTGCAACCTACATTTATGGACCACACTGGGCAAGTCAGAAGCATGATAAGGAGTTATTGGATATTTTCAAAAAGCTTAGTAGAAGGGAGCTGTCGAGTCATTTAATGCGATATACCATAGAATCGAAGGGGTGGTTACAAAGAGATGATTGTGTGTTCCTCTCATTATGGATTTGATTGACATGGTACAAGCCTAGTCTCGTCATTCTAGGATGACCATTCATATCGATGGAGATAAAATGTACCGTGATATAAAGAGTCTTTTATTGACCTGGTATGAAGAGGCATGTGGCAGAGTATGTAGCCAGATGTATGACTTGCTAGAGCGTAAAGGCATAGCAGAAGAAGCGGGGGAATTAATGCGCCACTAGATATTTCAGAGGGGGAGGTGGGAGAGTGTTTCGATGGATTTCATCGATGGACCTAGGAGTAGGAGGGGGAACGAGAGTATTTGGGTCATAGTCAACCGATTGATCAAATGAGCTCACTTTGTTTTAGTTAGGAGTACTAGAACTACTGCATATTTGGTGACGTTACACGTGAGAGAGATAGTTCGGTTATATGGGATTCCTTCTAGCATCATTAGCGATCAAGATCCGCTTTTCACCGACTAGTTTGGGAGGAGTCTTCAGGAGGCTTTGGGCACCGAGTTGAGTGCCGCTTATCACATGCAGAGGGATGGAGAGGGTGGACCGAGTATTAGAGGATTTAATTTGGATATGTATCTTGGATTTCGAAGGATCTTTGGAGGATCACTGCAACAAGTAGAGTATACTTATAATAGCATTTATCAGGCAAGTATTGGGATGGCATCATTTGAGGTGTTATATAGGAGGCCTTGTAGATCACCGTCTTATTGGTAGGACACTACGGGTAGAATTATTCTTGGACCAGATATGGTGAGGGAAACATCAGAGAAGGGAGACTTGATCCGTAGAAAGATGAAAACCATGTAGGATATGCAGAAGTCTTAAGTTGATAGGAGAAGCACGGAGTTTGGATTCGCAGTGAGCGGCATGGTTTTCATGAAGGTCTCACCGCTTAGGCATGTCATGAGATTTGGTAGTTCTGGGAAGTCCGCACCAAGGTTTGTAGGGCCTTTTCTGGTCACTGGTAGAGTAGGGAAGTTAGCTTATAGGGAAGCTTCCTAAGAAGTTAGCGGAAGTACACAACGTTTTCCATGTGTCGCACTTGTTAAAGTGTCTACACGAAACAACCGCTGTAGTCGAGTAGAATCAGCTAGATAAGGTTGAAGTTGAGAGGAATTCACTTGCTCATCGTGCACCTACTCGTATTCTTGAGCATGGTGCAAAGCGACTTCATAATAAAGTTATTAAGCTTGTTAAGGTCCAATGGGGAGACAATCCAACGGAGAGTACAGGGAAGCCTAAGGAGAAGATCCGAGCTATCCATCTAGAACTCTTTTCTTGTACATTTCCATTTCAATTAAATAAGTATAAGCTACCTACGTATTTATGTTCTAGCTTAGTATATCACATAGGTAGGGACGATTGGACACTAGGAATGTTTGTAAACATGTCAATAGGACATGTTTTGAATAATGGATTCCAATGGATGTATTTGTTTAATGAATCTTTGCACACTTGTGTATATATATTACTGAGTTAGCACTTAGCATACACCCACAACATTACTTGTGTTATTTTGTTGAGTTATGCGCATATGGTTGTTGTATATGGATTGAATGGTTGCGCATACATGTAAAATTGTTAGTATATTTAAATAGGATGTTGCATACATCTAGATACGTGACATAAGCATTTGCATTTCAGTAGGTTAACTAGGTCAGAAGACTGCCTAATTTTTGCCTTAGTATAGATTCATATGCTTTCCATGCCTATATGTACGTATTGCACTAGAATTTGAACGAAGGACAATTTTTGTCAATGGTTGATGGATGAGTAGATGGTTGTAAGTAATAATTTCCATATGTACGATTTGCATTTTTCTCGTCTTCGGAGATTTTGGGGACAAAATGCTTTTAGAGGGAGAATGTAACTCCCTACAAAAAGTAACCAGCAATTTAATAAAACAAATTAAATTATATATAACAAGGGTAAAATGGAATTTTCACAAACGACTTAATTTGGCTATGAAACTTGCACCGTTACGTTCGTAGCGATTTTATGACAATTTTCATATATAAAGATTTGTAATCGGGGCTCGTATGAAAATGTTATTAATGTCTAAAAGTTTGGAATCGAAAATAATTAAATATATAAAATTAGGAAGGAAATATTTTAAATAAGGAAGCTCCACCGGTCGACACCTTAATTTGGACTGGTCGACCCCCAGTGACCGATCGCTCAAAATCAAGCGGTCGACCGATCGAATTGTTCCACTTAAGCTTTGGGTAGGCTAGATGGCCCAGATTTATATCAGTAAATCTAACATCGATGATGATTTGAAACCCTATAAATAGAACCCTAACCTAATACCAAGAACCCTAATTTCATATTGATCGTAACAAAACTCCGTCTCTCTTAAAACCTTACCCTCTTTCTTTCCAAATCAATTTTCTTCAAAAACAAAACTAATATAAAATTCAAAAAATTGATGAAGGAGGAATCAAAATCAAATGGAGTTCTACAAACCATGCGAAGGTGATTCCGAACATACTAAATAGGGGATAGGTTTCTAGAGGTGAGTGGATGCATAATTAATATGATGAATTATATGTAATTAAGTTCGTTTTGATCTAAAACTGTTTAAATTTAATTAGGGACATTGTTCATCTAATAACTATAGTAGAATTAGGAATTTGATAGTAATTTAACCCATATGAATATAATCCATTTTTAAATCTAAATTTGGTTAAAGTAAAATTGGTTCGATATAAGATAAGTTAGGTAAGTACACTCATTTTGTTAAATTGAATATAGGTTGATATATCCGTACCCGGTTGAATCTAAACCTAAGTTATTTAGAATCGATGACAAACACTATTATAAAATTATGAAATAATTAGAAATTGAAATTGAGAATAGTAGTGATTATATTTTTACAGATTAGGGATTATTGTAATTAAGTAACAGAGAACTATAAGCAACCGAAAGCATAATCGACAGATAACAGAACGAGAAATAATAATAATTCTAAAACAACTCTGACCGGTCAATTTACAAGTGCGATATGAACCTTGGCCTAAGGCCCGGGTTATAGCTCTATATATATATATATGTTTTACATATGAATGTTAGTATATTAGTAGGGAAATTAGTTACCTAAGTTTATGACTCTTGGACATTACGGGACTGAATAGATGTGTATGTTGGCAATTCGGCTTAGACATTATTTATTCGGCATAGTCGATATTCAACAGGGGCGATAGATAATAGAACGAAAAATAATAATATAATAAAACAACTTCGACCGGTCGATAGACTCACCAATGTAGGTCGACAGCAAGCGGTCCACCACAGTTTACAAGCGCGATTTGAACCTTGGACTAAGGCCCAAGTTATAACTTTATACACACACGTATATATTTACATATGTATACATATATATGTTATATGTGAATGTTAGTATATTTGTAGAAAAATTAGTTACCTAAGTATACGATTCTTGGATGTTATGGGACCGAATAGATATGTACATTGGCAATTAGGCCTAGACACTAATTATTCGACATAGTCGATATTCAACAGGAGCGATTTGATCACAAATTGCACTCGTATGAGGTTCTACGGTGTACATGCACAACTGATGAGGATGCCTAGAGAAGTGTGGTCCGACAGTAACGGAAGGTTCCTTGGTATACACGGCAATGTGGTCGTAATACTGTTGTTGTTGATGGATGCCCAGCGATGTGCAACAAGTGGAGTTACGTTACTATTGAGAGTGCACACGGATGCTGCGGACCCTAAGACATTTTTGGTGCAGTGGACAATGTGAGTTCCACCTCAGTGCTAAAAATGATATGTGTAGTCGTAATTTGGGAGCATAGTCCTAAGGTTGATGCTGAAGGCGATCCTATGTTAGGAATAGTCCTAGAGGCTATCAATTAGATCCGTTATTTTTTAGGTTCGATTAGTCTTCGAACCTTAGTATAAAACTTCACGAGATGTTGGCAAAACTTACTTTAGTAGGTAGTTTACAAAACCAAGTAGAACACCTTAGGTCACATAGATTATAAATAAAGTCAATTGCATGTGATCATTATATATTAATAATGCAACTCATTTACCAGACATATGTTTAACCCACTCCTTTCATATCCCCCCACGTAGGAAGACGGGACAGTAGTTGGTTTGGCCTAATACATGGAGAATGGAGATAAGTGCTGGAGTTTCATTATTCCTCATATAGCTAATTATTGTATTAAATGTCTTTTAGACTTTATATTGTTCTTTAGAAACATTATATGTAAACTAAGTATTCATGGAAATTGTATTTCTATAATGTCTAATTTTAGTACTTATATTTTATTTCCTCCCGCTGTGAGACCTGAAAGTGTAGAATGTTTTTGAATTTATCCTAGTCTTAGTAATGTTTTAAACCGATGGCTCATACTTCTTGGCATAATGCGAGTTCAAAAGTCACTTTAGGCCCTGAATCGGTGTGTCCGGTGGTGCGGGCTATCACAAGGTGGTTAGAGATAGTGTTCTGAAAACCAATGTTAGAACTTTAGATGCATCTTATGAATTGTTGGTTATGCCATTTGGTCATACGAATGCTTTGATGTACTTTGTTGATCTTATGAGTCGTGTCTTTAGGATGTACTCAATAATTTAGTGGTGGTGTTATCCCGCCTTTTGGCAAGGCCGTGATACCAAGAACTTGACTAGAAACCAATGACAGTTCGTCTTGGAGATCGGTTATACGCAGGCTCACTATGGATATCGACGAATTTTGTCCAGATCCGGATCAAGCTACAATCGACAAGACACGACGAGTGAAGCCATGAAAGTCAACGTCCTAAATTTCAAGTCAATCCGAGTTCGTATGCTCAAGTTACGATCGATGCAAAATGAAGGGAACAGCTCAGTTTTCGTATCCATAGCTAAGCCTCTATTCGAATCCATCACTTTCGTATCGATCAGAACTACAGCGACCTCGCATTCGTCCTAGAGCCTCAGTTCGAATCGATCGAGTTCGAATCCATCAACTAGCCACTGTTCGAATCGATCGAGTTCAACTCCATCGGCGAGCCACTGTTCGAATCGATCGTACAATGACCACTTCGTATCCATCACAGAGCCTTTGTTCGAATCCATCAGGACATGCCACTTCGTATTCATCACAGAGCCTTTGTTCGAATCCATCTAGGTGGAGCGCTTTTATCGATATGAACTAGGCCCCACAATTGATACGAACAAAGCATATCAATTGATGCGAACAAAGCAAAACGATCGATACGAACAGAGCATAACAATTGATGCGAACCAAGGGACTTCTATCGATACGAACTTTGCATCCTTTATCGATACAAACAAGGCAGAAGCACCAGTATGAACAAGGCGAAAACTCAGAAAATGACTCGATCGACTCGGCGAAGAATGTGGATCGATACGAAGAACACGCGCCACGTCACCGCCTGACCGCGTTCCTACCATCGATTCGAAGGATCGATTCGAACTGATCGAGATGAGCAGAACAATGGAAACGCAATCTTGTATCGATCATAACTCGTGATTGACAAGTCCAAATGCAATGAAATTTTCATAGAAGCTTACGTGCATGCTAAAGAATGTCCATGCCAAATTTCGACTCCATCGGACGCAATCTTGATCGATACGAAATCCGTTCGTATCGATCATGGATCAGGCCGAAACTTCACGGGCATGGTCGCGCAGGCCTACTCATGTGCCAGAAGTAGTCTCCCGAGATCTGAACGAGAGATCCACCTCCTACACCTATAAATAGACCCCCAAAGCCAACAGAAATGGGATCTTCTTCTTCTTTGAAATCCTCAACGCCCAGACTCTGTCGGATCCAGTTCTAAACTCCATTGCTGCTGCTACTAACGAATTTCACTACTGTAAATCATTATTATCTACTGTAACCCGCTGAAATCAATTGTAATCATCAAAGAAACATTAATAAAGCAATTAACTTCATAGTGGACGTAGTCATATTGTCGAACCACTCTAAATTCTTGTGTTGCGTTCTTATTACTTTCATTGTCTGTTTTTGGAGTTTTTGTTAGATAATCCTTTTTTTTCATTTAATTTCTTCATTTTATCTCTTCAAAAACTTTCGAAGAGTGTTGTGCCCAATTTTGGTACAAACACTTTGGTGCTTTCATCGAGAAAACCCAATTTTTCTCTTGCTCCTTGGATCTCCTATCGATACCGGATTGCATAAATCCAAGAAGAAGATCCAGATCTCAGACTTTGAAGCCCTTCCATTCTATTCAGATTTGCATCAGATCTAGGAAAGGACTTTCATCAATTCACCATGGTAAGTACACGAACTACCTCTACAGCTGCTGATCAAGAAGGGCGGGACCAACAAAATCCCGTGCAATTGCCTCCATCCAACCAAGATGCCGCCGGACCTTCAGATCCATCAGGCCCGGTTACCAAACAAGAGTTTCAGATGCTGCTCCAAGAATTGACCCAGAGTCGGCAACAGCTAATTGAACAACTGCGCACCAGCACAGAGTTAACCAACCAGCTAAATCGCCAAAGGCGAAGAAGATCCAGAAGAGATCAAGGTTCTTATTCTTCCACAGAGAGTTCTGCCTCATCTGACGGTCATCATCGATCCACACGCCCACGGCTGGATGTAAGCTACACCCAGGCCACAGGGCACCAACCTGCCTTGAATCTTGGACAACCCAAAACTGGACCATCCACTACCCATCATATTGGACCTTCATCCCGAGGAGGTGTTGCTCCTTACCACGTCACAGGCAACCTCGTTACCACCACTACTACCGAACAAGGTGTTGATGCTAGAAATCAAACTGATCCTCATCGTAGCCAACGAGAGCATACTCTGGAGCCTTATGTCCCAGAAGATGTTGAACCAAGGAGGCGAGGCACGGACCGTCGACCGCGTCCGGTTCAGACCCGTGCTGTGGAACCCGACCACACCTTGGCACAACATGCTCCAAGTATCATGATGCCAAATATACCGACGATGATTCGTCAGATGATCTGTGAAAGTCAAGGTCTCACCAACGACGACTGGGGAATCCCCCGGAGTCATACCCCTTTCACCGATGACATATTATATGCTGAACCACCTCGGCGCTTCAGGATGCCAACCTTGCCAGACTATAAAGGAAGTTCTGATCCCAATCAACACATCCTAAAATATGAATGGCTAATGAATGCTGCGAGAGCTAATGATGCAGTAAAATGCCGTAGTTTCCCTATTTCCCTAGTGGGCATTGCTACCATGTGGTTTACTCATTTGCCACCACGATCCATCTCTAATTTTGACCAGATAGCCACCAAGTTTGTTGAACAGTTCCGTATGCACGTAGCAAGGCCTAAAGATGTTAACACTCTGTCTAGTGTTACTCAAGCTCCCGGAGAAACACTTAGACGTTACTTGGAGCGATTCCATACTGCGTGTGCAGAAATAAGCAATCCCAATGACAACTCTATCCTAATGGCATTGACTAAGGGGATTGATCCTGATTCCGAGTTCGGAAATTGGTTAGCTGGGAAACCGCCTGCGTCATTGGACCGTTTCTATTCCAAGGCAGCCCAATTCTTGAGAAGGGAGGATGCGAAACAGTCTAGGAAGCAGGATGACGTAGGGCCAAATTCAGAGTAACATCGCTGATAAACAATCCGGGGAGAGTTTTGGAAAAGTTTAGTCGAACATAAAAAATAAACAGAATCAGCAGAGGGACAATGGAAATCAAAGCAAAAAGCGAGATCAAAGCCGTGGTCCGCGACGTAGAGCTCCCATGTTTTACAATTATACTCCATTGAATACGTCGCTGGAAAATGTGTATTTGCAGACCTACAATACCATGCAATACAAGAAACCTACCCCAAAGCCGTCGACAGAAAGGCAGGTCCAAACAGGGAAGTTTTGTAGATTCCATGAAAGTTACAGCCATAATACAAATGAGTGTCGTCATTTACAAGACCTCATTGAGAAATTGATACGTGAGCGAAAGTTGGATCAGTATGTGCGGGCACCGTAGTCAGGAGGTGCGGGCCCATCAAATCAAAATCGTGCGCCAAATCAGGAAAGGCAGGAGGAACCCGCTCATACTGGCGGGAGGTTGGTTATTAATACGATAAGTGGTGGTGCTCATCCAGCAGACCGAAGCTGGAAGGAAATGTAGTCGTATGCCAGCTCTATCAGGCATGCGGACATCGAGTGTTATAGTAGTTTTGATGAAGGGGCTCCGGCCAAACAACAGAAAACGATGACAGATGACATCATGTTCAGAAACAGAGACGCTGATAAAATCGAAGCCCCCACTATCGATCCACTGGTCATCTCAGCTCGAGTAGGTGCAGCTTGGATGAAGAGGATCTTAGTTGACAATGGAAGCTCTATGAATATTATATTTAAACAAGTTTATGATCAAATGAGGATGGAAGCTAAAGATTTGAAAACTTGTCAATCTCGAATCCATGGTTTCAATGGGAGTGCTACTATACCCACTGGAGTAGTGGAGCTGCCAGTAGAGTTGGGAGTCGAAGAATGTCGGAGAGTACGGATCTTACAGTTCGTTGTGTTGGACATAGACTCCCCTTATAATGCTTTCTTGGGCCGACCGGCCCTCGCTGAATTCAGGATAGCCATTGCCCCGTGATGTTTGACTTCAAAGTTTCCCACTGATCGTGGAGTTGGAATCATTCAGGGAGATCAGGCTGCTGGAAGAGCCTGTTATGTTGCGGAGCTGCGGGAGGCGCAACGAAAGGAGAAAGGAAAGGGCGTAGAGGAATCTCTCTGCGTCCGCTTTGCTGATAATTGACAATTAACGCCCGGGCCAAGGCCCGGGCACCCCAGCCAATTCCAAAGGGATCTTGACCTAAAAGAAACTGAAGACGAAGGAGAATCTAAAGAAAGTCAAGCATCCCCGGCCGAATTGACGATTGATGTCCCAATTGACGATGACGATGATTCGAAAATGATAAAGATTGGGTCTCAGCTAAGCCAGCAAACTCAAGAGGAATTGGTTGAATTTCTATGGGCGAATCTTGACGTATTCGCCTGGACGCATTCTGACATGTATGGGATCTCGCCGGACATCGCGAGCCTCACTCTGAATATTGATCCGCGACATGTCCCGGTCAAACAGAAAAGGCGTGGTATGGATCCAGAGAGATCTGCCGCCCTTAAAGAAGAAGTAGAAAAGCTTAAAGCGAACGGGTTCATTCGAGATGCGCTATATCCTGAATGGGTGTCGAATCCCGTGCTCATCCGAAAGCCAAATGGAAAATGGAGAACATGTGTCGATTACTCCGATCTGAATAAAGCTTGTCCCAAAGATAGTTTCCCACTTCCCAGAATTGATCAGCTAGTAGATTCGACAACTGGGCATGAGCTCTTATCCTTCATGGACGCGTATTCTGGCAACAATCATATACTGATGCATTTACCCGATCAAGAACATTCCAGCTTCGTAACCAATCTGGGACTTTATTGCTACAAAGTTATGCCATTCGGACTCAAGAATGCCGGGGCTACTTACCAACGATTGGTCAATCGGATGTTTGTCAATCAAATCGGGAAAACCATGAAAGTATATGTGGACGACATGCTTGTGAAGTCACGATTTTCCACTAACATATTAAAGACTTGGAAACTATGTTCAATATACTTCGAGACTAAAGAATGAAACTCAAGCCACTGAAATGTCATTTCGGACTCGCATCTGGAAAATTCCTTGGGTTCATCGTCAATGCTAGAGGGATCGAAGCTAATCCTAAAAAGATCTGGGCTATCAGAAACCTTGAAACTCCGAAAACTATAAAACAAGTCCAGAGTCTCAATGGGAAAGTAGCAGCATTGAGCAGGTTCATTTCAAAGTCCACCGACAAATGCATTCCCTTCTTCGATCTGATCCGAAAAGGAAAACGAAACTTTGAATGGACCATGGAGTGTGAGGGCGCTTTCCAAGCACTAGTTCAGCATCTATCCACGCCACCTATCCTGTCAAAGCCTATTGATCATGAGAAGTTGTACATATACTTGGCGATATCAGAAAACGCTATCAGTGCTGCCTTAGTTCGAGAAGAAGACAGGATACAGAAGCCAGTATACTACGTCAACAAGCGATTGACTGGGGCTGAAAGAAATTATCTGAAATTAGAGAAGTTGGCTTATTACCTTGTTATTGCATCAAGAAAACTCCGACCGTATTTCCAGGCACATCCCATTATTGTTTACACCGACCAGCCGTTACGATAGGTCCTTACGCGGCCTGAGACGTTTGGTAGGTTACTCAAGTAGAACATCGAACTGAGCTAGTTTGATATCACTTACATTGCAAGACGAGCCATTCAAGGACAAGTCCTAGCCGATTTCATAGCTGAATTTACCGTTCCAGAGGACTTGCCGAAACCAATGAACCCCCGAATACGTCTGGAAGCTTTATACCGACGGTGCATCAAACGACCGGTGTTCGGGCGCTGGTGTTGTACTTGAAACTCCCGAAGGCCGATCTATATGCTATGCTTTGAAGTTCGATTTTCATGCAACCAATAATGAAGCTGAATATGAAGCCCTCCTAGTTGGACTTAAACTTGCCAGAGATTTGAAAATTATCGCTATGGAAATCTATTGTGATTCACAATTAGTTGTGTGTCAAGTACGGGGAGAATATCAAGCGAGAGATCGAAGGCTGGCTGCCTACTTAGCTCAAGTTCAGGAAATACTGAATTAGTTTGATTATTATGCCATCTATTGTATACCTCGAGAGCGCAATCAGAAAGCCTATTCATTGGCGAAGTTAGCCAGCACGGGTGAAGCTCAGCAAATGGGACTCGTTCCTGTAGAGATGTTGACTTCCCCAAGCATTGACTGGGCAGAAATAGACTGGGTATGCGAAACCGTCCCCGAAAAGGATTCATGGATGACTCCACTCAGAAATTACATTGAGCACGGAACCCTGCCGGAGCGCAGGAGTGAAAAGAGACAAGTCCTTCGGAAAGCCTCACGATTTGCCATCCAGGATGGAATCATGTACAGAAGAGGGTACTCTGTTCCTCTACTCCGGTGTATCGCTCACGATGAAATTAAACGAGTATTGCACGATGTATACGAGGGAGAATGTGGCGATCACACCGGGGGACAAGCACTTGCCAAGAATACTTCGATATGGATATTACTGGCCTACTGTGAATCGCGATGTGTCGGGTTATGCAAAGAAATGTGATAGGTTCCAAAAGCATGCTCGAATTCCTAGAGCCCCTCCTACCGAGATAACGCAAATGGTCAGCCCATGGCCGTTTGCAATGTGGGGCATCGACACCATTGGTACTTTACCTCTGGCAAAAGGTGGTGCGAAATACGCCATCGTCGCAGTTGATTACTTCACAAAGTGGGCTGAAGATGAGCCTCTTGCTACCATAAAGACGAAGAAAGTGATCAACTTTGTAGTCCGCAACATTATCTGTCGATTCGGTCTCCCACACACCATTATTACTGACAACGGAACCCAATTCGATAGTGCAGAATTTAAAGATTTTTGCAAACGGTTTCACATTCAAAAGAAATTCTCTACGGTTGCACACCCTCAAGCGAACGGACAGGTCGAAGCGGTCAATAAAGTTATAAAGTCCATTCTGAAGAAACGACTGGAAAAGGTCGGGGGAAAGTGGGTCGGTGAACTTCCTATGGCTTTATGGGATACCGAACAACCCACAAGTCCGCGACCGGTCACACTCCATTCTCTCTCTCTTATGGTTCAGAAGCTGTTATTCCAGTCGAGCTAGAAGTACCTTCTCATCGTGTGACATACTATGATCCGAAGACTAATGCAATATTACTTACCGAATCTCTCAATTTACTAGATGAGAAGCGTGAAGAGGCTGATTTGAGGGCAACCGCGCATCGAAGTCGAATCGCCCGATTGTACAACGCCAAGGTCCGCCCGCAAACCTTTGAACTAGGCGATCTCATCCTTAAAAGAATCTATCCGGTTCCTTCGCATATGAAGCCCACATGGGAAGGACTGTATGTTATTGAACGAAGGCTCGGAGATGGCACATTCAAATTATCGACCGTTGACGGTCTTACTCTGCCAAGAGCCTGGAACAGCGAAAGTCTTCGTCGCTACTACACATAACAGGCTATGTTATCTCGTTTAGTTTATTTTCCATTTTTGCAATTTGTTTCTGCATTTCGAAATTAGAATCTGTAATAAGGCAACTGACTTTGCCATATTTTCTTATTTCAGCAATAAAATGCAATCTCTTCGAGCCAGAGCTGTGATTTACTTGAAATACTTCATATGAACATCACCATGCACGGAGAGCTAAGTTTCACTATACGGTGGAATTTATTCAAATAGGGAGTGAACGTGATGAAACCGGTCACTCGCTAAGTGAAACCCGAGCTCGGGGATAAGCCATCACATCTAAAGTCAAGAAAGGATTGATACACGACAATCCTTCATTTGACTTCAGATTCCCAGAGTGCGAACTGGAGTATAAAAAAATATGTCTACGAAGAGGGTGGATTCGTCCGCCTAACGACTTCGTCCGTATCTGCACCAAGTTTGAGGACGGTGGACCCGTCCATCTAACGACCTCACTTGTTAACTCAGGGTGGATGTGATCCGACCATCCACGATCCTGATACACCTTTCGTTCCCAGAGTGCGAGCAAAATCCAAACGCATACAGCATATGTGACTGACCGTCTGCTTACCAACTCCAAACTCCCAGAGTGTGAGACGGAGTATAAACATTAACTCCGGATTCCCAGAGTGCGAAACGGAGTATAAACAACAACTCCGAACTCCCAGAGTGTGAGTCGGAGTATAAACATTGACTCTGAATTCCCAGAGTGCGAAGCGGAGTATAAACATCAACTTCAAATTCCCAGAGCGTGAATTGAAGTATAAATATCAACTCCGAACTCCCAGAGTGCGAGTCGGAGTATAAATGTCGATTTCGAGTCCCAGAGTGTGGACGTATGATTTAAACTTAAGCCGACATGACCAACCGCCAGTAAAGAAATGAGAATCCCCGGAGTGCGGATATGATCATCGATAGTCGAACAAGCATGGATGAACCACTCAATCTTCACTTGTCCCAGACATCCGTTCGGTGGCACTAGACTCAACATGTTATAAATGAGAAGCGATCGCTGACTAATGTCCTACAACTCACCCCCAAGACTGGGGGCAGGACTTAAGCATCGACCATTAACTGAAGCGGTGCGACGTCAAAATTCAACTCACCTCCTGGTCGTAAACCATGTCCACAGTTTTTGGACCTGGCAAACAAAAACAAACTTGACTCGGAACATGAATCTTCACAAGTGTACTTCAGATATTGAAACACTTAGGCAAATATGCAATAACTGAGAAGAAGCCAAAAAAGAAAAGTTTCATTTCTACTTTCTGTGAATGAATTTCATATAAAAGTTTACTCCAAAAAATCCTACTAGCGGGGGACGAACCCACATCTATACACGGCCAACAAAATAAAAGTCAAAATGAACTGAGTAAGCATGTCTAATCTTTCTTCTTCCTCGGCTTCCTTTTCGGTGTAGACCCACTGGAGCCACCACTACCTTTCCTCTTTGAGCCTTTGCTTTTCGGTGGTCAGTCTCCAAGCGGGGGCATGATCTCAACATCCTCCTCCGAGCTCGAATGGACCGGGATACTTCCTACAGGCGGAGTCGGAGGAACAGGATCAAGTATAGAAGATGGAATGGGTGCACTGGTGTCGAAAACTATACCGCCAGGCAATATCACTCTAAGCGGAGCTAGACCAAATGCCGTCGTTCCACCTCCAAAACTACCACCATAAGCCGCTGCCGCCATTTCAGCGTTGATTTCGGCCAAAATCTCCTCTTCAGTAATCACTCGGGCCTCGCTGGGAGCATCAGCGGTTGGCATTGAAAAGCTTGAAGCAGGAACGCCTCCGTCCATGACAAATGGTAAGTCAGCTAAAGGATCGCCATGACGACGAAAGAGTTCCTCCATCAACTGCTCGTCAAAAACATGAGAGCTACCCTGCATATCGTCACAGTGATCGCTTCGGTAACGATAGCCTCCTGCGTCTGATATGATTCTTGAGTAACAAGAGGCCCGACATGTGCAGCATCGATCACTGGACAAAGAATAAGAGAACTGTCAGAATTTAATTCAAATAAAGATTCCGACTTAAGGCGGATATGTGGAATGTTCAGAATACCTTCCTCAGTTGGACTTGAAGACGGCTGAACGGCTTCAGTAACTTGCTCTGTAGCCGGAGACATCTGTGGCTGATCCGGATTGTAAGCAGGAACAGCTTGGTGATCGACCGCAGACGAGGATTCAGGCTGGGTTGACGTTGGAACTTCAAGACTCACCTCAAAATGGTCAACCCCTGAACCCTCTCCTACTTTAAAGTGCTGGGCGCCGAGTCTTTCCTTTTCATGCAGAGTCATTGACTCATGAAGAATCGTCCTTTCATCTTCATTCAGAATGCGATTCTCGAGTTCAAACTCATCCACAGACTTACCCAGATGCGCCTCCTTCTCTTCTTCAACTAATCGGCCCCGGGCGTTGTATAGATGCGTCGGATAATCATCGAGCCAGGCTAGACCCCTGTGCCTCAGCACGTTAGCGTTGTAAACAACGAGAAGGTCTTCGATATCAGCCTCTAGCCTGGACTCGGCCGATTTCACCTCAAGCTCAGTCTCCACCACGCGGACCTTAGCCACGACCGTGTCCCTTTCACCCCGGAGTAGAACAGCCTGCTCGCATGCCTCCTGGGCCGCGTTGTTCGCATCATCCCTTTCCTTAGCCATGTCAGCGAATTTGGCCTTAAGCTCGTTAAGTTCCTTAACCGCCGCATCCCGTTCGGCGGTGACTGTGGTTTTCCGATGGCCCATCTCCTCCACCAAGGCAACGTGTGTCTGCCTCAACCTCTCCATCGCCACGGTTGCTTCGTCAGCCTTTTTGGTGGCCTCAATTTCAGATATTCGAGAAGACTCGGCCTCGGTGTTGAGCACTTGGATGATTCGGTCCTTTTTGGCGAGTTCAGACTCCATCTTCTCAATAGCTTTGGCTCGCTCGAAGGCCAACTTGGAAGCTTTCTCTGCAGCCTTTACCCACTCTCTATACTGGGTATAGACGTCATGAATGTAGTCATGCATCGTATTTTCCACACCAGATGGGATTCTCTTTAAGTGAGGTGGAAAGACGTAGCCGTCGAAGCATATGTTCGGAAACTCCTTCCTCAACTGAGCAATTTTAATAGCCCCTTCACCCGTGGGCTCAGTAATGGCCTGCTCTGCGATTATGGGGGGCACGGTTTCAACTCGCTGGTGCTGAGTTTCGGACCTCAAAGTTTGAGAAGACTGTCTGTGTCGTGGAGACTCTAGCGGGTGTGGAACAAGAACAAGAGGTGGAGATGGAAGTCTAAGAGGTGGAGAGCGAGACCTAGATCGATGTATGTATTCTCTGTCCCTGTCCCGCTCGTACCTCTCTTGATTAGAGTACCCGCGATCGCGGTCTCTATCAGAGTCTCTCCTACGGGAATCATAATAGGTAGAAGACTTTCGGGTCAAGCGAAGATTCCCAAGCATTGATCCTCTTCCGGACATCGTACGTGAAAATGAGAGACGAAGGAAAAGTTAGTGATTTCTTAGGTTGGACGATTTACAGTTATGAATCATGTAGTGCAGTGAAGTGTATGCAAGTGCAACCCCCCGACCAACCGGAAATGCCGGCCGCACTCATAGCAAGCGACCCGCTCAGTGCAAGAGCATTATCAAGCTCCTTCATCCCGGTGTCGTGTTGAAATGACACATAATCCGAAATCGGAATATCAGCAAGCCATTCGAAAGGATTCTCTACTTGCGGGGGAGAAGCCTCCGAAATTCTAATCCCCTGAATAGGCAAAGACATAACCATGGATTTCAATCTCACGGATTTAGAACGCTTGTGAGCATCTGCCTTGCCTTTTCTCCTTCCTCCTGAATCCTGGACATCGGAAGAAGGCCCAGCCTGGAGCTCGTGATCAGTAGGCGTTCTCTCCGGATCAACTTCTTCAGCTATTACGACTCCGGGTGCTTTTTGTTTCAACCGCTTCTTCAAGACCGCTCTAAGTGTCCCTTCCAACCGTATGCTTTGCTTACGTTCAATCGGCCCGACGATTCTCAAGTTTCTGTCAGTTAGAACAAAGTCAATGTGCCTCTCTTCACCTGGAACCGCTTGGAGGATCCGAACTAGCTCTCTAAAATATCCACCATCAGGTCGTGAGATTGCGGCTATGAAAGAAGAGAAGTATGTTAGTTTTGAGGTCAGTTATTATTATCTCGATAATTTAAGAGAAAGATTGCAACGCTTACGTCTATCCAACCATCGCTTAGCGAATCCAAGGGGGCACCAAACGTAGAACCATTCAGTTTTAAAGTAACTCAGCCTTCCCCAGGACCCAGTTACTATTTGACAGTTCCTAACTGCTTCCAAGAAGCTGAAAGAAGGGTTGTCTCCACGACTCTTGATGTTGAAGAGATATCTAATCTCGATCGGCTTCGGTGGTCGAAAGAGAATTTCCATGAACAGAATGAAAGTACTATTCAACAAGGCGTATCCGTTTGGGTGTAGCTGGGACGGGGCGATTCCAAGGAAAGATAGCATTTCCCTTATGTATTGATTAAATGGAGGAAGTGTCCCCGTTGTGAAAACATGACGGTTGAAAGCAGTAAACCCCTCCGGGGGAGCATGTGGTCTATCATTTGGCCCTGGGAGTAATACATCGTCAAGCGACAAGCCATGCCTTAAGCATATCCATCCCAGCATGTCTTCAAAAATGCCGGACGACACAGAATCTTGTGGATTCATAATAAACCGGGCATTTGGAAACTCGTCCGGAGCTGGATCTATGATTTCGGCCTCGATGGCCGGTATCTCGATTGTTGAAGGAATTGAACCTTGAACTTCCTGCTGTTGTGAACTTGAAGGTTCCATGACTAACTAGCTTATGAAAAATCATCGTTAAACAGACAATAAACCTGTGCACCCCGCAGTGTGAAGTGTGTGAATATGTTATGCATTGCAGTGCGGCATATCACTTGGAAAGGTTCTACAGAGTATGAGTAATTATGAAAACGACGAGACTTCAAGACTTAGCTGGAGTGACCATCACCGCTGACCATCACAACCATGCCATCCAGACTCTAATGGTCGATCTGAGTTAAAGTTCAGTAAAATTTTAACCAAGTTATAGTTCCATCGACGAGCTTCGGATGATGGTCAAGTATGCAGTTCAACAATTAAGTCCAAGTATGCAAAGTTGAAGCTCGTCGGAGTTAGATGTTCAAATGCACAAGGGTTTTCGAGATCATCAAAGTTAGACTCATTGTCGATCATCAAAGTTCGAGTTCACGTCGATCTTTGTAGCTGTTCGTATCCTTCGGGGATATAGATTCAAATTCGTATCGATCGTTCAGGGACACTTTCGTATCGATCCCATGCACGTAGTTTGTATCGATCAGAAAACATCTACTTCGTATCGATCAGAAAACGCCTACTTCGAATCGATCAATATCGTTTCGAAATAGCCGATGCTAAGTAACTGCTCCATGATCGATACGAGATTCCCCTTCGGGATCGATACGAGGCAAAACACCTTCTTCACCAATCGATCGATACGAAATTCGGAACGACCATTTCCTTCGTATCCCTCCTTACTCCTTCTTCCCCAAGCAATTAACGTGTCGTTACTCCTTCTCGATTCAACGTCGACCAAGTCCCGGCATCAAAAGTGACGGAATCGGCGACGACATCGAACGAACTGGCACTAAGATTCCAGTCTCGTAATTTTCAGAATGGATTCGTTGTTTATTTACCTAAAGTCAGATGTTGTCGCGCTAGATTAAGGAATAAGTTGGATCGATTCGAAGGATCGATGGATTGTTTGGTTCGAAGGCAATGTTTCTTTCTCGAGTTCTTTATCGATATGAAGACAAGGCAGAAGAGTAAAGAGTAAAAAGTGAAAAGTGGCCAAGTCCACAATATTTATATGGACTCGAGCGTGAAGGCAAAAAAACGATTCGCATCCCAGTAGATTTGACCGGTTGCAAAACATCACCACGGGATCGATTCGAACAAGCCATTTGAATCCATCAACACGAGCCTTTATCGAAGCGAAGTTGCCAACGAAGGATTTTATGAGTCACCCAAATCCGTCGAGACGAAACCAATGTTCGTATCGATCATTTTCGACTCCATCCCCAATGTAGCGACATGAAGTGTGCAGTTCGAATCAATCGAACCACGGCATCCAGGGGTCAATATTCATCGACACGAAGGCACATCTCGTATCCATTTTTGTGGCTCGCATCTATTCGAAAATGAATTCCATCTGTTCGTATCCATTTAAGCTCATATCCATCAATGCGAAAAGTTCATTTCATATCCAACAATACGGCGTATACCGATGCAAAGGCGATGGTTTAACCTTTAAACATCGATTCATGAGAGGATCGATGCGAAGGAAGATACAAAACAACCATCGAGCGTTGTTACAATTTGAATTTCACATCGGTTCAGGAGAGGACCGATACGGGATTTGATACGAGATAAACTGACAACGACTCGTGAATGTGCAAATGTCAACGAGAGTCAGATTGACATATATGTATATATGTCGGACTAATATTCAATTTTCAACATCCACAGGAATTGGATACTTATCTAATAACGATTACAACAACAAACGACTAATCACTAGCATACAGCAATCAGTTGCAGCAATACAGGGTATAGCAGTTGACAGTTAACGGTTTACATTACTGAAAAAATCAGTCAAAGATTACAACTTTCATCGAAGAGACGATAACTATTCAGAATGAAGGTTGCAGCATTTCAAAGTACATCATGTTTCCACAAGACGTACTTTGGGTGGCAAATGTTATCCCGCCTTTTGGCAAGGCCGTGATACCAAGAACTTGACT
Organism: Allium fistulosum; assembly: GCA_030737815.1. Taxonomy (NCBI): domain Eukaryota; kingdom Viridiplantae; phylum Streptophyta; class Magnoliopsida; order Asparagales; family Amaryllidaceae; genus Allium; species Allium fistulosum. Next base: position 589,122,784 of record CM060905.1, on the reverse strand, counting down.
AGAAACCAATGACAGTTCGTCTTGGAGATCGGTTATACGCAAGCTCACTATGGATATCGACGAATTTTGTCCGGGTCCGGATCAAGCTACAATCGACAAGACACGACGTATGAAGCCATAAAAGTCAATGTTCCAAATTTCAAGTCAATCCGAGTTCATATGCTCAAGTTACGATCGATGCAAAATGAAGGGAACAACTCAGTTTTCGTATCCATAGCTAAGCCTCTATTCGAATCCATCACTTTCGTATCGATCAGAACGACAACGACCTCGCATTCGTCCTAGAGCCTCAGTTCGAATCGATCGAGTTCGAATCCATCAACTAGCCACTGTTCGAATCGATCGAGTTCGACTCCATCGGCGAGCCATTGTTCGAATCGATCGTACAATGACCACTTCGTATCCATCACAGAGCCTTTGTTCGAATCCATCAGGACGCGCCACTTCGTATCCATCACAAAGCCTTTATTCGAATCCATCTAGGTGGTGCGCTTTTATCGATACGAACTAGGCCCCACAATCGATACGAACAAAGCATAACAATCGATGCGAACAAAGCATAACGATCGATACGAACAGAGCATAACAATTGATGCGAACCAAGGGACTTCTATTGATACGAATTGTGCATCCTTTATCGATACGAACAGGGCAGAAGCACCAGTACGAACAAGGCGAAAACTCTGAAAACGACTCGATCGACTCGGCGAAGAATGTGGACCGATACGAAGAACGCGCGCCACATCACCGCCTGATCGTGTGCCTACCATCGATTCGAAGGGTCGATTCGAACTGATCGAGTCGAGCAGAACACTGGAAACGCAATCTAGTATCGATCATAACTCGAGATCGACAAGTCCAAATGCAATGAAATTTTCACAGAAGCTTACGTGCATGCTAAAGAATGTCCACGCCAAATTTCGACTCCATCGGAAGCAATCTTAATCGCTACGAAATCCGTTCGTATCGATCATGGATCGGGCCGAAACTTTACGGGCTTGGTCGTGCGGGCCTACTCACGTGCCAGAAGTAGTCTCCCGAGATCTGAGCGAGAGATCCGCCTCGTACACCTATAAATAGACCCCCAAAGCCAACATAAAAGGGATCTTCTTCTTCTTTGAAATCTTCAACGCCCAGACTCTGCCGGATCCAGTTCTAAACTCCATTGTTACTGCTACTAACGAATTTCACTACTGTAAATCATTATTATATGCTGTAACCTGCTGAAATCAATTGTAATCATCAAAGAAACATCAATAAAGCAATTAACTTCAGAGTGGACGTAGGCATAACGCCGAACCACTCTAAATTCTTGTGTTTCTGTGCGTTCTTATTACTTTCATTATCTGTTTTTGGAGTTTTTGTTAGATAATCCTCCTTTTCCATTTAATTTCTTCATTTTATCTCTTCAAAAACTTCCGAAGAGTGTTGTGCCCAATTTTGGTACAAACAGGTGGTATTCGTAAATGGTATATAAATCTTTTCTAAAATGGAGAAGAACACAAGTTACATTTGAAAGCATTGTTAGAAGTGTTGAGGGAGAATTGCTTAAAGGCAAAGTTTGACAAATGTCACTTTTGGAGAAAATAAGTGTGATTCTTAGGTCGTGTTTGATCTAAGCATGGAATTTCCATTGATCCAAGTAAGGCTGTCGTGGTGCAAGATTAGAAGGTACTGCACAATGCAACCAAAGTCCATAGTTTACTTAGGCTGGCAGGATATTGTCGAAAGTTTATTAAGGACTTCGCAAAGGTAGTTGCACCTTTAACATGACTTACTAGGAAGAACCAAGTAATCTCTTGGAATGCACGCAGTGAAAATTCTCTTATTAGAATGTAGCAATTATTGACTAGTGATGCAGTTCTTATTATACCAAAAGGAGCAAAACCATTTACCTTATACACCAATGCATGTGGTATAGGATTTAGTGTGGTTCTTACGCAAGAAGGTAAATACGTTGCGTGTACATTCCTATAGTACAGATTGTGCAGGCTAATTCAGTGGATCAAACTAAAGATTGAATTTTATACCTAATGATCGAACACCACTCTTAGAGCTACTCGATGTGTAAGACACCGCTCTCTTGGCTACTAACAATGGAAGACATCACCACTAGGCTATTGTGGAAACCCACTACTATCACCGCCACTAGGCTGCTGGGAATGATTCCCCCTCACTACGTCTGGAGAGGAAAAACCTGAAATGCCAACCCGCCGAAATGTCTCATCGTTTGCATTCACTTCCACCTCTCAAATGTAGCATTGGCCTCTTATCGCACAGTCTGGGTCCTCCTTTCTAATTGTATCACGTGCATCAGGAATCGTGCATACTGGGACCTCTTGTTGTGACAGACCCACTCCATTAGCATCCATGCAAATTTGCATGCGCATCATTGGAACCTCCTGCGAGTGTCATTTGGGAAATACATCGCCTCCAATCGATTACGAAATCCCAAATTGGGTAAAGAACATTTACCCAACACCTCATAGGGAACTAACTTCCATACAAGTACTAACATGCATCCAATGGCCCTTAGAAAGGCCCACAACAGTTCTCACACACACACACAGATATATATATATATATATATAACTTGGGCCTTAGGCCGAGGTTCAATTCTGCAGTTTTTATTACGAACGGTCGACCACTTATACCCTCTGGTCAACCGTAAGGTTTCCAAGTCAACCGATCATAAGTAAAAATTAGGGTTTGTTCCAGTTTCAATTGTCAATTATTTATCTGCTTAATTCAGATTGTTAGTAGTCTTTGACTAACCCTAATTACACTCAAAACATCAATTTGAAATTAAGTTTAGCATTGTTGATTTAGGGTTTCCAATTTCAAGAGGGAAGGAGTATATACATCAATCTCCAATTAACAGTTTATTGATAATTTAAAGCAAAGATTTTAGATTCAATTCTAAGGTTTAGTATATTAATTTTGGATTTAGCATATTCAATTTAGGGTTTTCTAACATCCCAATCAATTAAAATAGTTTATACTAACTACAATAATCAACTTATCAAAATTATGCCCACTCACCTCTAGCCTAAGCACTTCCTAATGCATGCGCTTGAGAATCATCCTCCCAAATCGATAGCTTCGCCTTGATATAGTTTCTTCTAGTCTTTTAGGTTGAATTGATTTTTTGAAATTTTTAGGGTTTAGGTTTATGAAATTTTTTCGTAGAGTTTAGTTACTGTAAACTTTTAATTAAGAATTTGGGTTTCATTAGTATGGTATTTATAGGGGTAGGGTTTTAGTTTGGGTCATTAGATTAGCATGGGAAATATTTACAAAGCATCTGGTTCACACATCATAGCCTTCAGCTGTAAGTAAACAATCTGATTCATTCATCTCATCTTTGTAAAATCGATAACACAATATTTTACTTGTGTTCGAGTCGACCGCCTCCATGCCTGGGTCGATCGATAACGGTCAACCTTGTATCCTTATGGGTCGATCAATATCGGTCAACCTTGACCCTTATGGGTTGACTGGTGGCTTTATAAATTTAAAAAATTTTAATTCAACCTAATGCCCGTAACTTCTCCATACTAACTCGGATTTCGAAATGTTATATATGAAAATCATTTGGAATATCACTACAAACACAACGGTGCAAGTTTCATAGCCAAATTCAGATGTTTGGGAAAATTTGCCTATAAATCCTTGGTTTATTTTTATTTAATTTTCTTATTAAATTTCTATTAAATTTCCATGCTAGGGGAACACAAAGCTTACCATCTCTCATAAACATCCTCTCGAGTCAATGGCATAATGCCTCAAATGACTCGATAATTCTCCTCTACTAATCATTTTTATGATATATACTTGCACCTTATCCTCATTCTATCAAGATCCAACATGCTCCATGAATATAGGCTGAACGTCTAAAGTTGTTAGTAATCCTGGGGTAATATCTGATGATGGTCGGAAATCAAAGGTAGAAATATACTCCAAAAGTCTCCACTCCAAGAACAAGGGATTCAACGCTGGAAGCTGTCTACTCAAAATGTCTGCCACTACATTACCCTTGCCCGAAGTATAAGAGATATCAAACATATGATGCCAAAAACTCCATCCATCTCTACTACCTCAAATTCAAGTCTTTTTGAGAGAATAAGTACTTCAAGGACATGTAATCTGTAAATAGCTTAAACGGCTCCCCTAAAAGATAATGCCTCCATGACTTGAAGGCAAAGACAATGGTTGCCAATTCAAGATCATTTGTAGGGTAGTTCCTCTCGTGGGTCTTCAGCTGTCAACTTGCATAACTCACTACCCTTCCTTCTTGCATCAATACCATACCTAACCCTGTACCACAAGTGTCATTATAAACTGTAAAAGCTTCGTCCCATCTGGTAACGCCAAAATTGATGCACTAGTCAATGCCTCCTTCAACTTGATAAAAGAATCTTCACACTACACATCCCATGAAATGACTAGTTCTTCTTGGAAAGAAGGGTCAGTGTGGCAGAGATCATCACCTTAATAAACTTGCGATAGTAGCCTGCCAAACCATTGAAACTCTCACCTCCGTGGCATTCTTTGAAACATGTCAATCCTGAATTGCTGCCACCATACTGGGATCAACTACTAAGCCAATTTCCAAGACGATGCATCCCAAAAAGCATACTCCTCTCTCCAAAGTGGAACTTTGAAAACTTTGCCCTAAGCTTATGTGCAAGGAGTGTACTAAGAACTTCTCCTAAATGCAACTCATGTTCCTCTTTACTCCTAGAGTATACAAGAATATCATCCACAAATACCACGATGTATTTATTAAGCAATCCCTTAAATACTTGGCTAATCAGATCGACAAAGTTGGTGGGTCCATTGGTCGGTCCGAAGGGCATGACTAACCACTCATACAATCCGTCGAGTGTATGGAACACCGTCTTCTGAATACTGTCCTCGACTACACGCAACAGCTGGAATCCGGTAGCCAAGTCAAGCTATGAGAATACTCTAGCTCCAACAAACTGGTCAAAGAGATTGTCTATATGGGGCAATGGATAATGATTCTTCTTTGTCAGTTTATTCAGCTCCCTATAATTGACGTAGAGTCTAGGAGATCCATCCGCCTTAGTGGCAAAGACAACTGGTGCTCCCCACTCAGAAATGCTCCTCCCGATAAAACCGTTCTCTAACATCTCATTATCTTGCTTTTTTAGCTCGATCCTAAACTCGATCTCTCTCTGGGGCGGGAGACCGATAACCTCAGCAAAAACATCTAGGAAATCTCTAACTATAGGTAATCCACTAAGTTCGTCATATGATAGGTCCAATAAATATTAGTAGCTAAACATAATAGATCCTCGGGGATCATAATAAACCTTCAAGCTATGTCCACTACACATGCTCAATCCAATGACCTTCCTATCAAAATCTAAAATAGCCCCATACATAGTCATCCAATCCATGCCTAATATCAATCCAAACTCAGAGAATCCCAATATAAAGGCATTGCAATCAAACTTGACCCCTAACATAAACAACTTCAAACCCCTATATAACATAGAAAAATAGATTGATCCTCATATATGGTTCAACACAACTATAGGGTCTGTGACTATACTAGTATATAAGCGTAAGTCATCAAAAAGTCTACTAGAAATGAAAGAATGTGAAGCCTTAGTATCAAATAAAGTATGAATGGATAAACCAGAAAGAATCAACACACATTCGATCACCACTTTCTTGCCCTTGTCTACCACCGGTTGTGCACTCGAGCTAGGGACTGCCACTAATGGATAAGTCAGAACCACCTGAGTAGAAGTCTGAGTAGAAACTCTTGGTGGTGTTGTGCAAGCTAACTTTAGATGTCTAAACTAATCGCAGTTATAGCACTTAACCTTTTAAATATATGCACTGCACACCTTCATAAAATGTCCCTTCCTGCCACACTTCCTACAGTGCATATCCTTCTTTTGTATCTTTCCCTTGGGTCCACCTCTACCTTTTTGCTAGTTCTCTCATGCTTTACCTCCAGCCATCTTGGGTTCCTCTACCTTGGATTCACCCTTGAAGACAGTATTTAGTAAAGTCATCTCCACTAGACCCTCGTACGTAGTACACATAGGAATATAACTCGGAGCTAAGTCCCGAAGAGGTTGACTCAGCCCGTTAGCAAATTTAAGAGCCTTTTGTGTGGTTTGTCAATCAGTTCCATATAGAATCTAGCTAACTTATTGAACTAGGTGACATACTCCTTAGTCGACAGATATCCTTGCTTCAAGTGAATGAACTTCTCAACTGGACACCTTCCTCTGCCCTAAAAAGAAAGTTCACCTCAAATCGCCTATGGAACTAATCTCAAGTGATCTCCTCCCCATTATCCTCAGCCTCAACTATCTCCCACCAGCTCGAAGCCTTGTCATGTAACTATCAGGTAGCCAAAAACATCCTTGCCTCATCAGTCAAACCATCAAAGCAAAGTTCCTCTCACAAATGCGGATCCATGACCTCGAATCCACATAAGACTTTGTCCTAGTGTATGGCTTTACTCCAACATTTGAGAAATCTTTGCATAGCACAGTAAAGTCTGTAGCGGTAGGTGGGCGAGCAGGAGCCACACTTATCTCTCCCTCTGTGGTTCCTCTATTAGGATTGAGCTCGTGTAACGACCCCACCGCTATTCCCAGTTTAGCAAAGAACATTACAAGTAATGTCGTCTGCTAATCCAGAGAATACGGCTGGTTAAAGGCGATCGAATGTGAATATATCTTTGTACTAACACTAACACGTCTTTATTACCTTTATGAGGATCTAAACAGAAAATTTGACGTGTGCAGTATTAATACAAAGTAATAAATACACCAATTAAAAATATTTAGAACAGTATATAATATAGAAAAATCAGAATTAGAATCACATATCATAACAGAATAATATACATTAGATACATGAAAGAATGTGAGTCTATAAAATATCGGTACTAGAATCACATAAATATGTACACCATATCCAAAATGTTGTATCAGGTACAAAGTCACTACTAAATAATATATATGACATAAACCCCTAACTGTCAATATATACAAGTATGAAGTAAACTAAACCGGTCAAAATAGTCTACTTCAATGCAAGCCAAAAATCCAAAAGTCAACTAGTCCCTGTACCTGTAGAGTCTCGGCCTGAACCTAGTATTTTTTAAAAATAATAATAAACGGGTCAGACTATATCTAAATAAAAAGGTTAGATACTAATATCACAACTATATGACTTAATATAATAATCCATAATAAAATATGCCAAACAAACAATCATAATAAGGCATATTAATTAAATTCACCACTTTATAAACCCATAAATGACTTAACTCTAAAATAAGTCATCTCAAAATATGCCTAAAACCCAAAAATCCATAAAAGGCACATCATACCAAATCACCATTTCACAAATCCATATCAAGTCTTAAACAGACTATCATAAAAAATATGGTGACAACAAATCAAAATTTCTCCATAGCCAAAAGATACTAAATATCTATCACAAAATCTCCAAAGAAATAATCATCACTAATGAAATAATAATAATGGTAGTTAACTAGCAGTGTGGTGCAGTGCGACACGAGGCCTAACTAAAATAAATAAACCCCGCAAGATAGCGCAATAGTCTAATGAAAAGAAATAGACTATCGGGTAAAAACCCCGACTCCTAACGATAAGAAATAGGTAGTCGTTTTTATGACAAAACTATGTGAATTTACCTAACGAATATAAATAGGTAACCATTGTCCAATTGTGAAATAAACTGATAGAGCTGCAATATAAAATCTATCCCAACAACAAAAAGGACAGCTATGTTATACTGGAACAGACCTAACCTCAAGAAATAGGTCAGCCTACCCAAATCTAAAATGTATCGACTCTCAGGGCGACGAAAAGCGAGTCATCGTCTCTCGGGGATCTATCGGCCTGAAATCCCAACACCCTGAGATAATAAAACTCTATAGTGTTAATTACTGTCACTCAAGTAACTAAAAGAATTTAGCTAATGTTCCCATACCACAAAGTAAATTCAATTATTTACTAAAAGCTTGTAATTTCCACTCGAACTCTATTTAATAAATTATAGCAATAAACTAAAGAATTGTACGAAAAGTCCCATACCAATCCAACAATTCAATTGTTTATTAAAATTCTTTATTTCATAGAAAATCATGAAATTCAATGGAAATTCAATTCAATAATAAATAAAATAAAAGTGTTCTAAATTAATTTTATATATAAAAAGATATAATTTTCCAAAATCACGTTTAAATCCATAAACTCATTTTAAAGAAGAGTTACTTATTTACAAAAATTTTTGAACTCTTTCAAACTTATTTAAATAACTTCTAAAATCATGATTTTCCTCCAATAAGATAATTTCTTTTATAATATCTTTTATAAAAGAGCAACATATTTTATTTGCCTTTAAAGTAACCTTGTAATTAAAATTATAATTGAATTAGTGATTTCTAAAGGATTTTGTGAATAATAAAACTAGTTTAAAAATTTGAACAAAATTTTGAATTAATAATTCAGTTAAGAATTTAAAATGGTTTAATAAAATTTTCAATATGATTGTTAATAAAGGACATCACACTTGAGAAATAAAACAAAAATTCAAAACCATCAATCAAAACCATTCATCAAAATTCAAGATGAATCAAAACAACAAATTAGTCGAAAATTGAAATTCTAAATAAATTCTCCACAAAATACTACTCGTCAAGTAGATCTAATTTAATAATCTAAATTGCTATTTGGCAAACTCGGATCATATAAATAACGTACAATCATCTTATAATTAAACTACGAAAACCAAATAAATTTTCATGGTTTCCAACGTGCATGCAACTACCTAATCGAACATTAATTTCAATTAAATATTTCAATCACACAATGCACTCATTTGACCATCAAACCAAGGAAATCCATAGCTTGCAATTGTATTTCACCAAATTCATTCTATCACTACCAATTACTAATGAAATTCATAACCCAACAAAGCACACAAATGGATATAAATATTTAGATATAGAGTGTGAGTTAAATAAATTAACTCACCTTAAGCGATTGCTATCCAAACATGTTAATTAGCTTCCGCCTACATCCAAAATTCCAAAACAATATCTGAGCATTAGCTGAATTGTCTATGCTCGCCATCGAGTCTCATTGTTGAAGTAGTAACCATTGTGGCAAATCCCCTATCACCATAGCCAAAGTCATGACTCCATCTTTAAATACACGCTGCCAACTCCGCCTCCAATTTTGTACTCGAACACCACTTTGCCAGGAACGTGCTTTAGTCGCGATGACCTCGCCTACATCCATCAAAATCAGATCACACGCGCCTCCCCTAGAATCGATCGCCCAATCCCTCACGCGAACGAGCCTTGCCTTACCGAAATTGACAGTGTCGCGCCTCTCCCCCTACGACGACGATGGCAAGTCTCTCCCTTGATAGGTTGCGAGCGTTCGTGCATTTTTTTCTTTTGAACGAAACCAAATACAATTTTCAATTTTTAGGGTTATCTCTCAAATAACGAAGTACAAGCCGTAGATAAGGAAAAGAGGAAAGCGGTTTTGGGTTTTCTAAGGATATGGGTATAGGTGTATGGTTTTGGGCCTTATTTGTAAATGATGATTAATATTATTATTATTATTTTCCACTTTGCATTTTATTTAACCCTTTTACATTTAAATTTAAATGTTAATCCTTGTTATTTATTCACAATTATATTTCAGTTTGATTAAATTTGATTTACACTTCATTCTACGAAATAAAATTCGATGACTACATATTCAATTCAATATTAGTTTACTCTATTTAATTATTCATTGAACTAATATAAATAAAATTATTCATCTTCGTCAATTTATCGATGTTAGTAAAGAATATATTTTTTTCATCTATTTCCATTATATATATAATTATTTATATTTTAAAATATTTTCTATTTAACAATAACACTTATCTAGTTTAATATATCCTTTGAAAATTATTTTACTAATTAATTCAATTTGTTAAAACCAAATACCAATTACCAAAAATCAAATTCGAATACTTTTATTATAATTAAATTTTTCTAATGTTACGACTTCGAAAACCGAGTTGTTATAGCTCGGCATGTCCCCTCGCTTAGAGCTATCAGCGGAACCAAATTAGAATGTTCACATTCAGAATCTCGGTTGTGTCGCCTGAGCCTGAACCTGCGGGATCACTCATCTTCTATCTATGAATTTTAAGAATTCTACTAGCAACTTTTCATGGATATTATAGGTAGGAATAAAAGAGATTACACAAGCACAAATTATAGATAGCATGGGCATGAAAAAAGAGATTACACTTTGTATAAAATATTTTGAAAATGCTCTTATAAATATCTGTACTTTTATACATATATGCTTTAAAAAGACATTTTGAAAAACTTTGAACAACATTTTTGGAAAACCTTTCGAAAATTCATTTTTTAAAAAATAATTCAAATACGATCTCTGAATACGGTCCTAATTCCTAAGGAGCCTTGAACCTATGCTTTGATACTAACTGTGACAAGTCGCACCTCCCAACACACTGAACCAAAGCTCATTATGGCTTTCGACCTCGCGTCATGCCGATAAATATGGATTGTCGGGGTTTATAACATTTCAGATCATAGAGATTAATATAAGCAGATATAATCTAAGGTATACTACACTTTCAGAAATCATAATGGAAGGAATAAAACATATAACATAGAAAAATATCCATCTTGAAAAATATCCAAATCATAGTCTCAGAAAACCAGTACATGATCCAATACAAAGTATATAGAGAATATCACTCCAAATCGGACAAAAGGGATAAACTGTACTGATAAGATAGATAAATACATGGAGGGCAAATATGGTAAAAAGCGGTCTCCAAAGATAAGCTCAACTCTCCAAGTATCAAATAAAAGGGCTGATCACCTGCTATCCAGTCCACCTATAATGGGGGAAAGAAGGAAAGAGAATGGGTCAGATATAAAGTCTGGTGAATGAGTACAAGTTTAATATGATGGTCATATGCAGTTACTTTAGAACTACTCTAAATGATATAGGATGTAATACAAGCGTCAGTGAATTCCTAAGGTCTGTTATCTAAGGGCTTTTGTCTAGTAAATTCTTACATTACAAATTGTGCAGGCTAATTCAATGGATCGAAATAAGGGTCAAATTTCATATCAATGATCAACCACTGCTCTTAGAGCTACTCAATGTGTAAGACATCACCCTCTTGGCTACCAACACTGGAAGACACCGCTACTAGGCTATTGAGGAAATAAATTCCCACTAATATCACCACCACTAGGCTACTGGGAATGACTCCCTCTCACTATGCCTGGAGAGGAAGAACTTGAATTATCGACCCACTAAAATGACTTATCGTCTGCATTCGCTTCCAGCTCTCGATCGTAGCGTTGATCTCATATTGCACGCTTTGGGTTCTCCTTTCTAATTGTATCACGTGATCATGAATCGTGCTTACTAGGACCCCTCGTTATGTCGAACCCACTCCATCAAGTATCTGTGCCAGTCTACACGCCGACAATTGGAACCTCCTGTGAGTGCCATTAACGAAAATAGATCGCCTCCAGTCGATTACTAAATCCCAAATTGGATAAAGAACATTTATCCAACACCACAATGACCTAGCATTCTCTCATAGGGAACAAACTTCCCAACTTGTCCTATCATGCATCCAATTGCACTTAAATAAGCCCATAACAATTCACATTATATATATATATAATTTAGGCCTTAGGTCGAGGTTCAATTCTGCGGTTTTCGTTATGAACGATCAATCGCTTATACCCATCGGTCGACCGCTACTAGTCGACCATAGTGGTTTCCAGGTCGACCCGTCATGAGTAAAAAGTAGGGTTTGTTCTAGTTCCAATTTTCGATTGTTTATCTACTTAATTCAGGTCGTTAACTGTATTTGATTAACCCTAATTGCATTCTAAGCATCAATTTGCAATTAAGTTAGGATTTGTTAATTTAGGGTTTCCAATTTCAAGAGAGAAGAGGTATATACATCAGTCTCTAATAAACAGTTTACTAATAATTTAAAGCTAGAGTTTAAGATTCAAATCTAGGGTTTATCATATTAATTTTGGATTTAGCATATTCAATTTAAGATTTTCTATCATCCAAATCAATTAAAATTTTAAACTAACTACAATAATCAACTTATCAAAATTGTGCCCACTCACCTCAAGTTGAATTGATTTGAATTTTAGAAATATTTAGGGTTTTAGGTTTATGGAAAATTTTGGCAGAGTTTAGTTACTGTAAACTTTTAAGAATTTGGGTTTATGAAAAATCTTGATAGAGTTTAGTTACTATAAACTTTTAAATTTTAGTAATATTTAGGGTATAGGTTTATGGAAAATTTTAGAACTATTTGTAGGGGTAAAGATTTAATTTGGGCTTTTAGATTAGCTTGATAAATATTTTCATGGCATCTGGTTCACACATCATAGCATTCGGTTGCAAGCAAACAATCTTGTTCATTCATCCCGTCTTTGTAAAATCAATAACACATGATTTTACTCGCGTTTAGGTCGACCACCCCCATGCATGGTCGACTACTGTCGATTGACCTTAAACCCTTACAGGTCGACGGTGGCTTTATAAATTTTAAAAGTTTTTAAGTTTTTACAATTTTTGTTTCAACCCAACGCCTATTAATTCTCCATACTAACTCGAATTTAGAAGTGTTATATATGAAAATCATCCAGAAAATTGCTACGAACACAATGGTTCTAGTTTTGTAGCTAAACTCAGACATTTGTGAAAATTTTCTTTTAAGTCCTTGTTTTGTTTTAATTTAATTTCTTATTAAATTTCCTTCTAAATTTCTGTTAAATTTCTGGGGTGTTGTAGATAAACTATTGATGCAAAGGGTTGGCTCCATAGAGATGGGAGGTTATTTTCTCTTGAAGTGGAGAATTTGGTTGATGAATTAATTGAGATGTTCAAGGATGACAATTCAGCCTGATGGTAACAAAATGTACGATAATGTGAAATACACTTATTATTAGAAGCATATGAAACCATATGTCTAGGAATACATTGACAAGTGCATGACTTGCCAATGAGTAAAAGCCAAACAATGTAGAGCCTCTCCTTATATAGCCTCTCCTTATTGGTTTCTGTCAATACCAATACCTACCAATGTAGTGACTCTCTTTGTAAATTCCCAGAAGTAAGTTGTCCCATAACGGCATCTCAAAGGCTCAATAGTCTGAAAATCCTCTTACAAGTACGAATCCATGCCTTCGATCCCATAAAGGATTCGATCCCCATATATGGCTTCCATAATAGAACCACAAAGTCCTTACATAGCTTAGCAAAATTACCGGCAGGCGGGGTAGCAGAAACTGCACCTGGCGCTTGCTCTACGAGTTTCCTATTTGGGTTTAGCTCGGCCTATCCTCTCGCTTTCAAATACCGACAACTGTATTGGGACGTTCATGCCTAGAATCTCAGCTGCTTCATCTGATTCGCACCCAGCAGGATTTCTCATTCTCTCTTTCTATGATTTGGGAATTATTAGCAGCTTTTCCACAGATAGTATGAGAAACAATAAGTGATAACATTTTCTTCATATTAAACCTTTGAGAAACTTTACATACATACATACATACATACATATATATATATAGTTGAAAACCTTTTGGAATTTTTTTCAAAATATTCAAGTACATTCTCTTAATACGTGCCTAACTCCTAAGGAATCTTAAAACTAAGCTTTGATACCACTGTAACAACCTTTACCTCTGGACATACCAATCCAAGCCTAGCATTACATTTGGACTCATGTCGTGTCAAGAAGTGTGAGCTATCAGGTTTTAATTCATTACAGGACAAGATTATAAAGGATAAAATAAAGGACATTCTACCCTTTCGAATCTCATACCGGAAGGTAGTAAAATATAGAAAAGGAAAAATATCATCTTAGTAAACATCTTAGAAAATGTGGTCTTAAAATATACGTAATCAAAATCCAGAGTTTACAAAATAACTGTATAATGTTTGATAAGTGCTAAATATGATAGTTTCATGGAGAGTAATGAAAAGCAATATGCAATGCCAACGCCAAGTTCACTTCTCCACATACTAAATCTGGGCCAATTATCTACTACCCTATCCTTGTGTGGTGGGGAAAAAGAAAAGGAGTGGGTTGGAAAAAATTTTGATGAATGGGTTGCATCATTGATATATATGGTGATCACATGCAATTGACTTCAACTATAATCTATGTGACCTAGGGTTTCCTACTTGTTTTTGTGAATTACTTACTTGGGGTGGTTGCATTAACCTAAAGAAGATGCTCCAAATACACTTACACCCAAACGTCCCATGAAGGTTTATACTTAGGGTTAAACAACTAACCGAACCACAAGTCAACGACGGATCAGAAAAATAACCTCTAAGACTGCTCCTAATATAAGATCGCATATAATATCACTCTTGGGACAACATTACTAGAACCACGAATACAACATATTGTACCTACACATTGAAAGAAGCCCCATAATGTCGACTCATGCCAAAGATGACTTAGGTCCATTTCCTCCATGTCCAAGCTAAATGGTAACGCCACTTATTACATCGTGCATGGCATTCAACAATAGTTTTACATCCAAATTGCCCTATTTATCGAGGAACCTCCTACTATTGCAGTGTAATACCAAGTATATTTGGCATATTTATTTTAAGGGAATTTTTGTAATTTTAACTAGAAAAGGAAAATAGTGATTTTATAAAAATTAGAATTAGACATCGGTACTTGTTACATTGCGTAGAGCTCGTTTGTTTGGTCAGAGTGATATATTAGTTTGTCCGGATCAAAGTTTGTATGAAGGAGATACATGGGTTTTAAGTTGCAGGTTTTCATTTGGTTTAATGGGCCTAAGCCCATTAGGATGAAAGGGCAGTTCAAAAATGTATATAACGGGCTGAGAAGTTTTGAATCCTGATAGTTTCTCATTTACATACAATCTAATTTTTCTATCTTCTTCTTCTATCTCTCTATGTAATCATCAATCTCCCTATAACCATCTGAATCGCAAATTCCTCTTTGAAATTTAACCCGAACCCTAAACAAAACTATATATCAAATCGATCAATGTGATGAAGACTACAAGGAGATACCAGTGATTTGTTGATTCGGTGAAGTCTATTGGACTGCAATTTTGGGACAGCAAGGAGATTGGATTTAATTGGTGATTTCCGGAGTTCGGTAACGATAATTGGTGAGTGGGAATCACTATTGGGTTATATATTGTTAATATGAGGGTATGTGTATTGTTTGATTGTTAGTTAGAGTTAAATTGGTGTCTAACGAGTATAGAATGTTAGGAGAATAGTAATTGGGTAATTAGAAAACCTATATTGATATATAATTTGAGATTATTGGAGAATTGGACTAAATTATGGATTTGAATGAATATGTTCAGAAATGGGTTTAAAATAAAAGGACATGATGTTGATAAAACACGTAGGCATGAATTAAGGATGTATATTAGGGTCTAGAACCTATAGAAACATTATGGAATGGATTTGAGATGATCTGAGGCAAGGCGGTGGCTATCAAAGGCGAAAACGACGACCAAAAAGCAAAATTTTGAAAATCTAAAGCTGTCAGAAATCATGTACACCGATGGCCCAAAGGGTTCTTGCCAGTGGACTGGTGGGTGATCTGAATGCATGGTAAACCTAGGGCCAGAGGCCCCGGGTTCAATCAGTTCATAGTATACAGAGCCCGGTTCAATCTTGGTTCGACGCAACACTTATTAGAGGTTTCCAGGCTTCGGGCGAGTGTGGGATTGGCTTCCAAAGAAAAGGCATGGTGCTTGTAAAGATGACGTAATGATGGAGTCTGAGTGCATTGTGGCTAAGTGTTATTCGTTAAATGGGTTACTTTATTTACTTAATCCATTCGTGTTGAGTTGGTTCTGTTTATTCAACTCATACGTTTACGTGAGTTAGTCATGCTTATCTAACTCATTTCGTTATGTGGGTTGGTTCTATTTATTCAACCATTACGTACTATGGATTGGCTCTATTTATTTGACTCATATGTATATGCGAGTTAGTCATGTTTATCTAACTCAACTTATTACATGGGTTGGCTATGTTTATTCAATTCACTTCGTTTATGAGTTGGTTCTGTCTATTCAACTCATATGTATTCAATAGTTAGTCTATTTATCTAGCTCATGTTGGTATTTGCTATATTACTATATGATTACTCATCATGTTATGTTTATTATGATGGACTAACTTTGTTTATGTAGACGAGACAAGTTAAGGTAATTTTAAACTATGTAATGCTTTCATATGATATTGTGAAATCATATTGACAATATATTATTAGTAGCCTTATGCATTCACCAGACTTATGTCTGACCCCTCCTCTTATATTCCTTTTTTTATGGTTTTATAGGTTGTGATGGTGGAATTGAGTGACATTGATGGTGCGGGTGACGTTGAAGCTACTTATGTATATAGTGTATTGTATTTATCACCTGATAGTATTAGTATTTGATGTATTTATATATATGGATTGGATATGATCTAATGTACTGGGATATGAATTGACATTTGAAATATATTATGTTTATTTCCTTCCACTGTGAGATTCTAAAAGTTATAGTTAGTTTATATATATAGCTCTCTGTATACTGTTGTAAATATTTATAACATTTCGGCTTCCAATTTACGGTGATTTTATGATCGTGAAAAGTGGGTTATTATATGAAGGGCCTGCACTACATTAGGCATCTAACAATAGCATTGCACTTACGCTGAGGAACCTCCTGACTAGTGCCTCATGATCAAAACGCCTAAGATTGAATATCGAATTTGCTGAATGAATTGTGTCTAGTCCTAATTGTCTGTGCACACATCTACCTAATCCCGTGACATCCAAAAGCCACTAATTAGGGAACTGCTGTCCCTACTATTATATATATATATATATATATATATATATAAATTTACAAACCTAGACCATAGACCGAAGTTCAAATTTTGCATAAAAGAAGCCTATCGGTCGACCGTCGACTATTGTAATGGTCGACTGCTTACTGTTGACCTACTATAGTAAGCCTATCGACCAATCGGTTTTTATTATTGTAAACTGTTACTTTTTTGATTCATTTATTTAATAATTAATCACACATTCATATGCACATTTTCAACAATGAACCCTATTTCACCTATTTGTTTAAATCTACAATTTCTAAAATTTCCAAGTATCACTTATATTTCATTTACACGATATTGGTTTTATCCATTTCATAATTACATAGGTGTATTTATATCTCAAATTAGTTTAGGGTGAAATCAACATGTTATAGATATAAACACATGAAAGTCTATATTCAATTCGAAGTAACAAAAAGGATGTGTTCACATTAAAATCAATCTACATTAACTTATATCTCAAATTTCACTTTAATCAAATTTAGATCAAATAGGGGTCATATACATATATTTTAGACTTCCATCAAAATTTCTAAGTAGTTGCAATTACTAAATAAACATTATCTTAGATTAAATTAGATAGATTACTAGATCAAATAGGTGTATAAATAAACTCAATTACATGTAAATCAACATTGCTAACAATGAACCTACTCACCTCTAAAGAGCTTTCTTCCTTTTTGGTCGACTTGATTCGCCCCTCCTTACTGGATTTTATCTTGATTGTAATGTCCTCTTCCCTAAGCTCTAGTTTATCCTTTAAATTTTTGTTTGAGAAAGTTTGGAGGAGACAGAGAGTTTGGAGTGTGCAGAATAGATTATGGTTCTATGTAAGATTATCATCAGGTTAACATCCTATTTATAGAGGCTCTAATCAACGCAAACCGTTAGATCTAAAGTTATAAAATCTTGGTCGTTCGGCCTAGGCTAACTCTAGCTGATGACGCATGACCGGTCGACTAGTTGGCTTGGGGGTCAACCATGGGGGTCAACCGGTCCCAACTTAGGTGTCAACTATTTAAACTTTCCTAATTTAAATTTTTTTCCTTTTTATATATTTAATTACTTTTTATTTCAAATATTTAAACTTTAATAACTTTTCATACGAACTCCGATTACAAAACTTTATATATGAAAATTTATCTTTAGTATATTTCAATTAAATTTTTGGTTAAGATTTGCAAGGTGTTACATCCTTTCCCCCTTAAAAGGATTTTGTCCTCAAAATCTCCAAGGTCGAAAAAATGCAACTCGTATGTGTGGAAATTATACCTAAAATTATTTACTCAACCATTAACTAGGTGCAATCCTTAGTTCAAATTTCTAATGAAAAATGTACATATATGCATGAAATGCATACAAACATATACTAATGCAAAAACTAGGCGGTCACCTGATCTAGTCGACCTCCTGAAATGCAAGTGCTTATGCTATGTATCTAAATGTATGCAACATCCTATGTAATATACTGGCAGTTCTAAATGTATGAGCAACCATTCAATCAATATGCAACGACCATATGCATATAAATTGATACAATAAAATAAATGATTCTATGAGTGTATGCTAACTTGAATATATTTTCCTATGTGTGCAAAGATCAATTTAATAACTACATCCATTAGCAACCATCGTCTAAATCATATCCCAAATGATACGTTCGCAACCGTTTTTCTAACATCTAAATGTCCTTGTCTATAGGTTAAACTAAGTTAAATCCTAAGTGCATAATTAGCTCATATATTTAAGAAAAATGGAAACGTAGTAGAAAAGAGTTCTGGATGGGTAGCTTGGATCTTCTCTTCAGGCTCCCATGTACTATCCACTGTGTTGTCTCCCTATCGGATATTAACTAGCTTAATAATGTAAGTTATTACAGAGCCGCTTTGTACCAAGCTCAAGGATACAGGTAGGTGCATAATGAACAAGTTACCTCATTTCTACTACTACCTCCTCTAGCTGACTCAGCTCAACTACAACTGTTATATCGTGTAGACACTTTCACTAGTGTGTAACATGAAAAATGTCATGTACTCCTGCTTACTTTTCAGGAAACTCCACCCTATAAGTTGTCTTCGCTACTCTATATGTGATCGAAAAAGGCCCCACAAAGCTTGGCACTAGCTTTCCCGAATAACCAGATCTTATGACATGTCTAAGAAGCGAGACCTTCACAAAAACCTTGTCGTCCACTATGAACTCAAATTATGTGCATCTTCTATCAGCATAAGACTTCTACCTATCTTGTGCGGTTTTCATCCTTTTATGGATCAAGTCTACTTTTCTAAAGCTGCCCTCGCCATATCCAGTCCAAGAATGATCATATCCATAGTGTCCTACCAACTGACGGTGATCTACAAGGCCTCCCGTATAACTCCTCAAATGGTAACATCCCAATACTTGCCTGATAGCCATTATTATAAGCAAACTTCACTAGTCGAAAGTAATCCTCCTAAGAACCTTCGAAATCCAAAATACACGTTCGAAGTAAATCCTCAAATACCTTGTTGAAACTCAACGTCTATCCATCTGTCTATGGGTGATAAGTGGTACTTAAACTCAACTTAGTGCCTAAACCCTCTAGAAGTCTCATCCAAAACTCACTGGTGAAATGCAGATCTCGGTCACTAACAATTCCAAAAGAAAATGCATGTAACTGAACTATCTCCCTCAAGCATAAGGTCGCCAAAGAAGTAGTAGTCCTCGTATTCCTAACCGAAACAAAGTGAGTGATCTTGGTCGGTCAATCGTTTATTACCCAAATACTCTCATTCCCCCTCCTACTTCTAGGTAGTCCATCAATGAAATCCATAGAAACACTCTCCTACTTCTACTATGAAATATCTAATGGCTGCAACAATCCACTTGGTTTCTCTTGCCTCGTCTTTACCCTTTGGCAAGTCATACACCTAGACACATGCTCCGCCACATGTCTTTTCATGTCAGGCCAACAAAAGACTATCTTTTTATCCTGGTACATTTTATCTCTATCGAGAAGAATGGTCATCCTAGAATGATGGAACTCAGCAGTAATGACCCGCCAATCCTTATAACTCAAGCTGATAATAAACTACACATGTCCGACCCAAATTGAACTGAAAGACTGATAGTTATGGGAAAGAAAGAAGAAGAGAAGAAGAAGAGAAAAGAAATTAAAAGCAACACAGAATCTCACAATCACAGCGAAATAACTTATAATATAATATCAATAATCTTTACAGGAGAAAATGTTATATACATATATCTGTTAGAGTATAACACAAATAATGATCATCGGCCTGGATAGTTATAACAACCTATCCTCACAAATGCTGATGATTTCAACAACAAAATCAGCAGAACATAGACATATACATGAATACGACCTGTAGACCTCTAACTCATCTCCTGAGCTCCAATGCACCCAAAGCAATCTATAAATATGCTCAGTCTAACCCGAGCATTATAATAAAATAACGCCCTAGTCGGTCTGGAAAACCAATGTGAGAAAACACACCCAATTGGATTTTTAAAGTTACAATAAACCTTTCGATATTCAAAAGTATCTCGTAAGACCGCGCCGCACATAAACACGGACGGGTTTTTACCTATTTCATACGAAATTCTCTGATATTATAATAGTGTCGAATATATAAATACTTATTAATCATAGCCGAAATTGTTACATTAATTAAATTCCAGCATAATAGGTATACAACTAAAACCGTAAAGGCTCGTATTGGAGAGTGCAATTCATACAATGACTAGGCTACTGGGGTACCGTCCGTCACGGTGCATTTGTAGATAAAATAACACCGAAGTCGAACCTATCAACCCCTGCCAACACAGAACCGACCTACCCTTCACTGGATAGTACCGTATATGATTACCCTCCATTAATGGGCCCCAATGAATAAAATGAGAGATAATAGCAACTCTAGAAAGGGATGATCATACCCTAATTGGGAGCGACCCACTTAGCCCTGATGCATCTCCCATGTTTTATTCATTCTCGGTTGATGAGGCTACATTTTACCTTTTATATAGCACTTCCCACTTGGAATGCTCACACTGCCCTCCAAGGACCAATGCAATATTAGCATTTATCCATACAAGTTCGTTCTAGAACTGAACGAAACACTTGAGAGCTCTGTCTTCAATTCCATCATCTTCGAGATGTCTTCACTTCGAAACGCATTCATAGGATCAAAGTGGTTTTCGGATAACATACCCGATCTCAGTCTCTTCGAAACAACATTCGATAAATCCTGGTAAACTCAACCCTAGTTCTTTAGGAAATAAACAGTTAAAGATAAGAGCGGAGATCACCACCTAACCGTTAGTGGACAGATTTCCTTATCATTGTCCCAAGAGAACGAAACAAGATTTATACGCACAGTACAGCATCATCGGAGATGACTGTGCCATATAACTCAGATGTTTCTCTTAGATATTTCCAAAATTACATTTGGGTCCAAATTCCGATAGTCTATTATTTAACTATCGAATGACAACCATTAAATCAGGAATTTAATTCCATAGGGAAAACCAACATTGGTTAAGCACCAAGCAACACGAAGCCTCTTTTAACAAATCCTTCCATTAACTCAAATCACTTTGTAAAAATTTGTCCCAAAATACTTTAACAAAGATATATATATCACAAATCAATATTTCTCAACACTTGAAAAAAATATCCATATACTTATCTCAACGGTATAAGTATATTCAACAACATATGGGAAGGTTCCCCTTTTTATTCAATTCTAAAATCATTCACAACTCCATTATAAATCTACAAAACCATTTATAAAACTCCTTTTATAAATCTATAAACCACTTCTAAAATTGTTTTATAAATATCTAAAACCATTTAAAATATAAATTCTAATCTTCTACTTAAAACACTTTTATTAATACTAAACAATATAAATAAATAAATATTAACTTTAGAACATTTTAAAACAATATTTAATAAATTCCAAAACATCTTAAATAAACAATAATAATTTATATTTAACATTTTTACAAATACCAATAATTAATATCCAAAACTTTATTGATAAATAATTAAATTAATTTCAAACCATATTAATAATTTAAATAATTAACTTTCCAAAATATTGAAATATTGATAAACCACTTTAAAACAATATTAATATAAATAAACAACCTTTAAAACATAGAAATATTTCTTTGATAAAAATCCATACTTAATTTTTCCACATAATCGTTTTATTTATGAAGCAATATTTATAAATCTCTTCTATTTTATGAGACTTCCTTTCATAAAATCCTTTTATTTATGAACCCCATTTATAGCTCCTTTTCTTTATAAATCTCACTTATTCATAAAGTCTCGTTCAAAACATAATTTCAACCAATTTTAACCTTGCTCTCATAAGTATAAATTTCTTTTATAAATTTCTTTCAATTTATAAAATATCGTTTAACAATCCCAATTTACCCTCACCTTCAATTTCCAAAATTGAATCAACTATTTTATAAAGTATCATTCCACATCTTATAATAAATCCACCATTCGATTTATTTCACCAATTTATTAGATGATAACAGTTTTCTTTAATTTATAACACCGTTTATAAATTCATATTTTTATTAACAAAATACGGTTTTTCAAATCTCCACTTCATCTGTTAAATATCACTTTTACAAACTACCTTACATAAAAATCACACATTTGTAAATAAGATCTTAATATATATATATATATATATATATTATTTTTAACAAAATGCTTAATAAATAATTATATCAAAATATTTCTATTTTCCTTTAAAACCATATACCTTGTAATAAAAGACATACTATATTTAAGATTTTAAAAATCTTTATTTTACAATTTGAAAATCTCTATTTAAAATATTTTATAAAACTATTAAATTATAATATCCACAAAGATCATACCTTTGAATTTGAAATAAATTACTTCTACAAATAATTCAAGAATAATTATTTAGAACATATGTAATTTCCAAAATCACAAGAAATTCTCTTTTAAAATCAATCACTATTTGATGGTATTTTAAAATACCAAATATAAGGCCCAGTGCTACCAAACCACTAAATAAGCAACATCGTGTCAGTGTCATTAATTATAGCATCCAACATATCATATATCAATTTATATGAAAACAAAATCAACGGTGTGAGGAATCATGTTAGATCCCTCAAACTTGTCCCCCTATATCACATACAGTGTATTACTATAAAATATAATCAGCTGCTTCGAGATGGGACTCGTATACAAAAGGGTCATCCGCTCTTACACAGGAAAGTAATAGGGTATCATCTGCTCCAATAGGCTGGAATATATCTAAATCAACAATATAGGCTAGTAATTCATCCAAACAGTCAATACAATCCACAATAAAATATCTACTGTTTGAGAAATAATTTTATTGACTATATAATATTTTTCGATTAACTAAAAAGGTGAGATTAACTCACATTGATTTTAGTTTCGACAAAACGTTCCATTTTGAATTAAAATTGAACGGATGTTCAATTTTAACCTAATTTTCCATCAGCTCTGAATCCATCCAATCCAACTCCATAGCGTAGTACTCGCTGGTACGAACGCAACGCAACTTGTCGCGCTCGATTTGGACCTCGTACAAACAAGTTATGAACTAAATAACTTACGAGATAATTAAAATAACTTAACTTTAATTAATTTAAAAATTAAAAACTTTAATCCTTCTTCCTTTCTTCCCTCTCTTTTTCGTTCACGCATATATCTCCTGGCCTGACTTTATTTTTCTTTTTCTTTTTTTTTATTTATCAACAATCGCGCCTCCATGACCGACCGCCGCACCCCACGCTCGTGCGCCACCACCGCCACACTCCCATCTGATCCCTGCCACCACGCACGCCATTGTCGAACCCAAATACACCCACTCGGATACACCTGAACGCGCCACGATTCTAGCTTCATCGAGCATCGATTCGGTGATCCAACCGTTGATTGCGTATCATCGTGCTTTACATTTTGCTAGTTGAAATTGTTGGCCAATTCGGCCTCTAGAGGCTCCGATGAACTAAGGCCGTTGGATTTTTTATGTTTAATGGCAGCTGAAAATAGTTTTAGGGTTAGGGTTTGCAAATGAAGGAATGGATGTCCTTTTATAGCAAATTTTCCAAAGCAATATTCACACTTTAAAATTTCGGACACCAAACGAAGCGTGCCGCCTAGCGTTCTATATGTTATACCCTATTCCAAACACAATTGAATATATATCGGGAGTCAATTCCATCATATACAAAAGGTAACTTTTCAAAATCGAAGTATATTAAATTAAATTCCTTTAATTAATTTCTACGCGTTTCGAACTTGCACGGCCAAACGATACATCCAATCGCTATGAAATTTGACGGCATATAATAATTCACTATTATGGATCCAATGAAACTGGTTTCGTCGAAATCTGAGACAGTGCCCCAGAAGGCCATTCTTACACGTTAATTAAAACGAGTAATTTCCAAAATCAGTTTAATCACTTCTATATCCAATTTAAAAGTTTACTGTATTCCTTTTATTGAAATTGATTTGAAATCAACTTTAGAAACCACTTTCACTCATATTAAACTCAAGATTCAATTATTTAAACAATTTCAAATATTAAATTTAACAATTTAATTATCAAATAAATCGCAATATTTGAAATCCAAGTTATTTGACTTATAAAATTAACTTTTCAACATTTAAAATCAATTAAATATTCTAAATTCAAATGGTTTAGATTCTGGGTCGTTACATTCTCCCCCCTTAAAAGAATTTCATCCCGAAATTACCAAGTAAGAAAAATGCCACAAACCCATTAACTTTCAAACAAATTAGTTGAAATAGATTACCAAATTCTTTTAAACCTTTTAACTTTTCGAAATCAATTAGTTGAAACTTTGTCATCGCATTTTCTAAATCTTTAAATTCATAATTAAATTTCCAAAACCAACTAATACCATTCCAAATTATAACTCAAAAATCAAAATTTTAGTTATCAAAATTTTTCCCAAAATTCTCAAAAAATTTCTAACGCCTTAAATTTACGGAAAATTTCGCCAGCATCTCCTTTGCACGGCTCGATCATAAAAACTTACAATATATATGTAATCACAAATATACATCTCATCTTCGAGGATGAGGCATCCCGTAGGGAAAAATATAAAAGTACGATATGTAATCCGAGATGTGTACCTTTTATTAAATCAACAAGCATATACAATAAATATAATACGAAACCGAGCTCCAAATGCGAAGCATACGCTATCCGCACCTACTAATCACTCAACAAACAATGAGAACAAGTATATAGAAAGTAATATCAATATGTAATATGTACTAATACAATATCTATATGCAAATGTAACAAGACAAACATAAAACAAATAATCTCCATTCAATTAATTCATAACCATATCAATTTGCATCTTCCAATGCCAACTTTTAATTTATTAAAGCCCGTACGATACACATATATCATCCGTATGCAAAACCATACCTGATCGCTTGCTCGATCACACAAGTTCACTTCCGAACTAGTATCGTTTACACGACCACTCTAGAGCGGACTCAGGTTCGGTTCCTTGATTAGAAACCACCATTCTACTTGCATAGCCATATACTATGATAGAAATATCAGAATCAATCAAAAATCCATATCCAGGGTTCATCGTCAAGAATCGAGTGAAAAATCCTAACTCGTATCGATGTAAATCACCTCGAAAGCGTATATTAGAATCTGGATCAAATAGTTATGTGAATAAAATAATATACGTACAACTTACGTATTTATTTCAATTTACTTCCATTCAATTGATTTACACTCAATCATTTACATTATGTTTAACAACATTTCATTCCATATTTAATTCATTTATGGATCATTTCATAAAATCATTTCATTTTAACTTTTCCTAAGTTCAATCATATTTCATTATCACTTAGTATTTTTCTTTCAATACTAATATCACTTAAGAACCATTCATCAAATTTTTTTTCATTATAAACAATTTTATATAACACTTCTAATGTTTATTTTCACTTCATAACTTAAGTTCATATTCAATTCTACTAAACAACATTTGAACCATATTAAATTCATTTTGCAACTCAAATTCATATCCATTCCACAACCTAAGTCATATTTTATTCTACAACTAAAGTTCATATTTCATTAATTTATTGCAGATCAAATTCAATTTCATTTAATTCATTCTGTTACCCAACTTGAGTTAAATTTCATTTCAAATATCATCTCATTTAACTTAACTTAAGCTAAATCTAGTTACCTATCTCAATTTATGATTTTCATTCCTTAACATTGATATCCAACAAATTTAGAAATTTGTTTTTATCTTATCCCTTTCAAATTCCTAAGTTGTCAACTTATTTCTTATCCATACCATCTTCAAGGTTCAAAAACTTATTATCTTATGTTTCTCAAAACATTTAGAAATATTTAGGATTTTAAACACCCGGTTTTATTTCAAACCATATTGAAATCACATACATACATAACTCCTTTATATCTCAAATTACACTTCTAGAATCTAAAACAAATTTGTTTAACCAAAACAAAACTTCAATGGTAGAAATTCATCACTTAGAAACTCGAAAATGAACACCGATGATGCTGTAGTCATCATCAAGATTATTTTTCAACGATTGAAGTAAGTTCAGTGCTTTCTATTCCCTTTAAATCCTATTTGAAAATATCTCTAACCAAAATATTTTCAAAATAATACTATTATATTTTTCTAAAGCCTATCAAAAAACAATTTTCAAAATCAATTGGTTTTAAATTTCCAAATTTTTTGTTTTAAAACCACTTCATTTACAAAATCATATCTGTAAATATACTTATGAAAGTTTCATTCCATTTTCATTTATAAATCATAGGTATAAAATATCACTTCTTATGTAATTCCTTTTACAAATGTTCATCTTTGTTTAGATTATAACAATAACAACTTTTATTAGAACAACAACATCAAATGATAACAATCAAATATTATCATTCACAACAACCAAACAAACTATGTATAACCTTAATAATTTCTAAATATTATTCTTTTATATATAAAATATAATTTTGGTAAAATTATTTCATTTACCAACTTTTAAAACAATACCGTGTCAGTTTGCCTTGTTTAAGTGTTTAGAAATCCTTATCGACAACGTGGCGTCCCACGCCCCGACCAAAATTCGCAAGCTACTCATTAGATAAATTAACACGGTATAAAACATTTTTATAATTACTAACAAATATGCGCTCATATATATACACTCAACCTCATCCTAGGGCCTCGCTTACCCTATCTCAAATGAGTAAATTCCCACCAAGGCCGAGGTGTTCCCTCAACCTAAACTTTGATACCAAGCGTAACGACCCGCCAATCCGTACAATTCAAGCTAACAATAAACCAGACATGTCCAACTCAAATTGAATGGAAAGACTGATAGTTATGGGAAAGAAAGAAGAAGAAAAGAAGAGAAGAAGAAGAGAGAAGAAATTAAAAACAACACAGATTCTCACAATCGCAGTGAAACAATATATGATATAATATCAATAATCTTTACAAGAGAAACTGTTATATACTTACATCCATCAGAGTACAACACAAATAACGATTGTCGGCCTGGACAGTTATAACAACTTCTCCTCACAAATGGTGATGATTTCAACAACAAAAGCAGTAGAACATAGATATATACAAGAATACATCCTGTAGACCTCCAACTCGTCTCCTGAGCTCCAATGCATCCAAAGTAATATGTAAATATGCTCGGTCGGACCCAAGCATTATAATAAAATAACAGTTAATCTGGAAAACCTGCGTGAGAAAACACACCCAACTGGATTTTTAAGGTTATAGAAAACCTTCCGAAAATCAAAAGTATCTCGTAAGACTGCGCCGCACATAAACACAGATGGGTTTTTACCTTATGATAACCAAAACATTTCATATGAAATTCTTTGATAATATAATAGTATCTAATATACAAATACTTATTAATCTTAGCCGAAATTGTTGCATTAATTAAATTCCAACATAATAGGTATACAACTAAAAACATAAAGGCTCGTATTGGAGAATGGATTCAATACATTGACTAGGCTAATGGGGTACCTCCCGTCACGGTTCATCTCTAAATAAAATAACACCGAGGTCGAACCTATCGACCCCTGCCAACATAGAACCGGCCTAGCTTTTACTGGATAGTATCGAATATGATCACCCCTCCGTTAATGGGCCCCGAAGCATAAAATGAGAGATAATAGCGACTCTAGATAGGGATGACCATACAACACTTGGGAGCAATCCACATAGCCCTACTGCATCTCCCATGTTCTACTCATTCCTGGTTGATAAGGCTTGAGGCTACATTTTAACCTTTATATAGCACTTCCCACTTCGAATGCTCACACTGCCCTTCAGGCACCAATGCAATATCAGCATTCATCCATACAAGTTCGTTATGGAACCGAATGAAACACTTGAGACCTCCGTCTTCAATTCCATCATCTTTAAGATCTCTTCACTTCGAAACACATTCATTGGATCGAAGTGGTTTTTGGATAACATACCCAATCCCGGTCTCTTTGAAACAACATTCGATAATTCCTGGTAAACTCAACCCATGTTCTTTAGGAAATAAACAGTCAAAGATAAGAGCAGAGATCACCTCCTAACCGTTAGTGGACGGATTTCCTTTTCATTGTCCCAAGAGAACAAAACGAGATTTATATGCACGGTATAGCATCATCGGAGATGACTATGCCATATAACTCACGTGTTTCTCCTAGATATTTCCAAAATTATGTTTGGGTCCAAATTGCGATAGTCAGTTATTTAAATATCGAATAACAACCATACAATTAGGAATTTAATTCCATAGGGAAAACCAACATTAGTTGAGCACCAAGCAACATTAAGCCTCTTTTAACAAATCCTTCTATTAACTCAAATCACTTTGTAAATATTTGCACCAAAATACTTTTACAAATATATATATATATATATATATATATATATCCACAAATCCATATTTCTCAATACTTGAAAAAATATCCATATACTTATCTCAACGGTATAAGTATATTCACCAACATTTGGGAAGATTCCCCATTTTATTTAATTCTAAAATCATTCGTAACTCCATTATAAATCCACAAAACCATTTATAAAACTCCTTTTATAAACCTATAAACCCACTTCGAAAATTCTTTTATAAATATTTAAAACCATTTAAAATATAAATTCTAATCATCTACTTAAAACACTATTATATAATACTAAACAATATAAATAAGTATTAACTTTAAAACAATTTAAAATAATAATTAATAACTTCCAAAACATCTTAAATAAACAATAAAAAATTATTTTTAACATTTTTATAAATACTAATAATTAATTTCCAAAACTTTATTGATAAATAATTAAATTAATTTCAAACCATGTTAATAATTTAAAAAATTAACTTTTCAAAATATTAAAATATGGATAAACCACTTTAAAATAGTTTTAATATAAATAAACAACTTTTAAACATAAAATATCTCTTTGATAAAAATCCATACTTAATCCTTTATTTATGAACCCCATTTATAACTCAATTCCTTTATAAATCTCACTAATTCATAAAGTCCCATTCAAAACATAATTCCAACCATTTTTAACCTTGCTCCTGTAGGTATAAATTTCTTTTATAAATTTCTTTCAATTTATAAAATATTGTATATCAATCCCAATTTACCATCACCTTCAATTTCCAAAATAGAATCAACTATTTTATAAACTATCATTACACATCTTATAATAAATTCACCGTTCGATTTATTTCACCGATTTATTAGATGATAATAGTTTTCTTTAATTTATAACACCGTTTATAAATTCATACTTTTATTAACAAAATACGATTTTTCAAATCTCCACTTCATCTGTAAAATATCACTTTACAAACTACCTTACTTATAAATCTCACATTTGTAAATAAGATCTTAATATATATACATATCCTATATATATATTATTTTTAACAATATAGTTAATTATATCAAAATATTTCTATTTTCCTTTAAAACTATATCACTTGTTATAAAAGACGGACTATATTTCAAATTTTAAAAATCTTTATTTTGCAATTCGAAAATCTCTATTTAAAATATTTTATAAAACTATTAAATTATAATATCCACAAAGATCATACCTTGGAATTTAAAATAAATTACTTCTTCAAATAATTCAAGAATAATTATTTAGAACATATATAATTTTCAAATCACTTAACATCCCCTTTTAAAATCAATCACTATTTTATGGTATTTTAAAATACCAAATATAAGGCCCAGTGCTACCAAAGCACTAAATAAGCGACATCGTGTACATGTCATCAATTATAGCATCCACCATACCATATATCAATTTATATGAAAACAAAATCAACAGTATGTGGAATCCTGTTGGATCCCTCCAACTTGTTCCCCTGCATCACATATAGCATATAATTATAAAATATAATCAACCGCTTCGAGGTGGTATTGGTATACAAAAGGGTCATCCGCTCTTATATGAGAATGTAATAGGGTGTCATCCGCTCCAATAGGCGAAAATATATCCAAACCAAAAATATAGGCTAGTAATTCATCTAAACGGTCAATACAATCAACAATAAAATATTAACTGTTCAAGAAATAATTTTATTGAATAAATAATATTTTTCGATTAACAAAAAAGGTAAGATTAACTCACATTGATTTCAGTTTCATCGAAACGTTCCGTTTTGAATTAAAATTGAATAGATGTTCAATTTTAACCCAATTTTCCATTTGCTCCAAATCCATCCAATCCAACTTCACATCGTAGTACTCACTGGTACGAATGCAACACCACTTGTCGCGTTCGATTTGGACCTCGTACGAACAAGTTATGAATTAAATGACTTACGAGATAATTAAAATAACTTAACTTTAATTAATTTAAAAATTAAAAATTTTAAACCTTCTTTCTTTCTTCCCTCTCTCCTTCGTTCATGCATATATCTCCAGGCCCGAATTTATTTATTTTATTTATCAACGATCATGCCTCGCTGACCGACCGCCGCACCTCCACGCTCGAGCGTCACCGCCATCGCGCTCCCTTCCGCCCACAGCCACCACGCGCGCCACGCGACACACCATCGCCAAACCCAAAAACCCCACTCGGTTGCACCTGAACGTGTCACGATTTAGGCTTCGTCGCGCATCGATTCGACGATCCAACCGTTGATTTGCTTCATATCGTCGTGCTCTACGTTTTTTAGTTCAAGACGTTGGCCAATTCGGCCTCTAGAGGTTTCAATGATCTAAGGTTGTTGGATTGTTTTTTTTAATGGCGGTTGAAAATAGTTTTAGGGTTAGGGTTTGCAAATGAAGGAATGGATGTCCTTTTATAGCAAATTTTCCAAAGCACTATTAACACTTTAAAATTTCGGACTCCAAACGAAGCGTGCCACCTGGCATTCTATATGTTATACCCCTATTCCGAACACAATGGAATATATATCGGGAGCCAATTCCATCATATACAGAAGTTAACTTTTCGAAATCAAATTATATTAAATTAAAATCCTTTAATTAATTTCTACGCATTTCGAACTCGCACGGCCAAACGATACGTCCAATCACCATGAATTTTGATAGCATATAATAATTCACTATTATGGATCCACTGAAACCAGTTTTATCGAAATCCGAGACAGCGCCCCAAAAGGCCATTTTTATATGTTAATTAAAACGAGTAATTTCCAAAATCAGTTTAATCACTTTTAAATCCAATTTAAAAGTTTGCAATCTTCCTCTTATTCAAATAGATGTGAAATCAACTTTAGAAATCGTTTTCATTCATATTAAACTCAAGATTCAATTATTTAAACAATTTCAAATATTAAATTTAACAATTTAATTATCAATAAATCGCTATATTTGAAATCCAGGTTATTTAACTTATAAAATTAACTTTTCAACATTCAAAATCAATTAAATATTCTAAATTCATATGACTAAAATTTTGGGTCGTTACATCAGCAAGTACCATGTCTATAAAATCCATAATGAGAGGAATACACAATCTACCATCTCTCTATGGCTACCTCTTCGAGTCAATGGTATAACACCTCAAATGACTCAACCGCTTCCCATTACCATGCTTCTTGAAAATATCGAATAATTCTATATCTTACTTCCAACTTGACCCAATGCGGTCCATGAGTGTCGGCTGAACATCCAAATTTACTAACAATCCCAGAGTGATGTCCAATGATGGTCAAAAATCAAACTAGAGATAAACTCAAAGTGCTTCCACTCTAAGAACATAGGACTCAACATCACATGCTTTCTACTTAAGGCATTGGCTATAACATTGCCTTTGCCTGAAGTATAGGAGATATTGAAATCATATGATGCCAAGAACTCCGCCCACCTCTGCTGTCTTCAATTCAAATCCTTCTGGGAGAACAAATACTTTAGAGACTTATGATCCATGAACAGCTCAAACCACTCTCCTTATAAATATTGTCTCCACGACTTGAATGCAATAATAATGGCTGCCAACTCAAGATCATGGGTATGATTGTTTCTCTCATGGACTTTTAATTGTCGGCTAACATAGCTCACCACTCCCTCTTCCTACATCAAAACCGCACTCAAATCCCGTACCGTAAGCATCGCCATATACTAGGAATGCCTTTGTACCATCGGGTAGTACTAGAACATGAGCACTAGTCAATGACTCCTTTAGCTTAATAAAAGCGTCCTCACACTTTAGGTTCCACGAGAAAACAAATTCTTCTTGGAAAGGCAGGTCAGAGGGGCAAAAATCTTAGCGAAGTCCTTAATGAACTTCCTATTGTAGCCTGCCAAGCCGAGGAAAATCCTCATCTCCGTGGCATTCTTCGATACCATCCTATACTACAACAACTTTACTTTGATCAAACACCAGCCCATGCTCAGAGACAACGTGTCCCAAAAATAAAACCTCATTGCGCCAAAAGTGACATTTGGAAAACTTTGCCTTCAAATTATGCCTATGGAAGTTATTGAGCACTTCTTCTAGATGCAACATATGCTCCTCTCCGCTTTTCGAATAGACTAATATGTCGTCATTAAATACTACCACGAACTTATTAAGCAACCCCCTAAAAACTCGACTCAACAGATCAACAAAATAGGAAAGTGCATTGATTAGTCCAAAGGTCATAACGAACCACTCACAAAGTTCATTGGGTATACGAAAAGCAATCTACTAAATACTATCTTCGGCTACACGCAGCTGATGGAACCCGATAGCTAAGTCAAGCTGAGAGAACACTTTTGCTTCAACTAACTGATCTATGTGGGGCAATGGGTAACAATTTTTCTTTGTTAGCTTATTCAGCTCTCGATAATTGACAAAAGCCTCAACGAACCATCTGCTTTGTTGGCAAAGACAACTGGTGCTCCCCATTTTGAAATACTCCTCCTAATGAAGCCCTTCTCCAACAGCTCATTCACTTGCTTATTCAGCTCGTGTCTTTCATAAGGAGCAATATGCCTCAAAAGGTAAGGCAACGGGTCCGGCGTTCTCCTTGAGATAAATCTAAAACCCAATCTCCCTCTAGGGTGGAAGACATGTAACTTTAGAAAAGACATCTTAGTAGTCTTGAACCGCTGACACTGAAGCTATCCCATCATCTTATAGGTCTAAAGAATATAGGTAACTCAACATAACTGAAATTATGGCGTCGCAATAATCCTCTAGACTTCATCCACTATAAGTACCCAAATGAATGACCTTCCTATCACAATCTAAAACTGCCACATACATGGTCATCCAATCCGTACCCGAAATCAAAGCAACCCTAGAAAAGCCCAAGACAAAAGCATCGCAATCAAACTCAACCCCCAAAATAAGAAATTTCAAACGCTTACAAATCATAGATAAATGAGCCGATCCTGCAACAGGGTTTGATACAACTACCGGGTCAGTAACTATGCTAGTGTCTAAGTGCAACCATCTACAAGTCCGCTCAAAATAAAAGAGTATGATGCCTCATTTTCTAATAAGGTATAAAGAGATAAATTAGATAAAGTTAACAAACATTTAATTACGACCTTCTTCCCCTTATTTTCTACTAGAGGTACACTCGAGCTTGGGACGTTATCCAATGATTAAGTTGAGACCACTTGGGTAGAGGTCATCGGTAAGGCCGAAAACTCCCTCCATGTGAGCGCTTGATCTTCGAGATGTCCATCCTACACTCGTTCACAACATACACCTACTTACCATATCTTCTGCACTTGATTTCCTACTTTTTAATCTTTCATTGGGTTCCCATTTCGCCTTTTCGTTGATTCTACTATTCCTGACTATTTTGGCTCAATCCTTACCTCTTCTTTGGAAATAGTATTCAGCAAGGCCATCTCTACCAAAACCCGTAAGTCGCCCCATGGGAATGTGACTAAGGGCCAAACCTTGAAAAGGTTGATTCGGCCCCTTTTCAAACTTCAAAGCTTTCTTATGAGGGGTATTTATTAGAACTAGTCCAAACATAATCAACTCATTAAACTGATTTACACGGTCTTTCATTAACATCTCTCCTTGCTGCAAATGTATTACTTCTCCCACTGTACTCCATACTCTGCTATAGAATGAAATCTCGTCTTAAAGCGCCTTCTAACTCTCTTCAAGTTGTCTCTTCCTCATTGGTTTCTTCCACTATGATGTAGCTCAGGCCAAGAATGAAGGCATAAGTCGTACGCGACTTATGGAAGGGACTATGAGTCGTGACCGACTCAAGAAAGCTAACAAGGGAAATATAAGTCGTGTCCGACTTATAGAAACGAGTATGAGTCATATGAGACGTCTACGACTCAAGGAGGCGGTAATGAGTCGTCCACGACTCAACTGGAAACCAGGGGAAGGAGCTAACTCGAACCTACGACCTAACATTCTGATGAAAGGGAGTTACGACTTAAGGGGAGTATAAGTCGTTCGGGGTTGATGAGTCGTATACGAGTTAACGGTGCAGCTATAAGTCGTCCACGAGGATTGATGAGTCGTATACGAGTTAACGGAGCCTATAAGTCGTCCACGACCTATCAAGAAGCAGAAAGTTCCCAGCGGGTGAAGGCTTTTAAGTCGGAAGCGGGTTACGACTCGTGTTAAGTCATCACAATTTCTTGAGTCGTAAAAGAGTATCTCGTAAGATGTTGATTTGGAATGCCGCTAATATCTTAAGTCGCAGAAGCTCTGGATGCCGTAGATGTTTATACGAGTTAATCTGCACCGTGGATTCATAAAGACGTGGTGCGTTGTAAGTTGATAAGTCGTAAACGACTTAAGATGAGTCGTCTGTTTGTAATAAGTCGTATATTTTGGCTGCATCATAAGTCGGAGTGTGATGAGTCGTGTGTTGTTAGTTTGTACATCTTGTAAGTCGTTTTGTATAAGTCGTAAGTCGTGTTGTTATGTTGTAATCTGATGAGTTGTAAACGACTCATGATGAGTCGTAGGACGTAGGGGATAAGTCGTCACCGACTTATGACTTGTATTCTTTTCTGTTTTGGTGTGTGTAGCCTATAAATAGGCAAGTGAAGTCATTTGTAAGGGTTGTTGAATATTTGAATAAAATTCTCTTTTGATTGCTTTGTGCTTTCATTCCAAATTGGTAGTTGAGTGTAATCTCCTATCTCCTCTTTCGGATAATCGAGTGCGCTCGATTCAACGATTGTAGAAGCCGATTCGCGGAATCAAGTGCGCTTGATCAACGCTTGAAGAATTGAAGATCTTTGAACCCGGTATCGTGCGCGATCAATGAGTTCGAGATAGCTAGAGTTCGGTATCTTCAGATCAACGAATTCGGCAATTCAGCATTCATCAATCCATCGACTGCTACTTTCACCGATCTACATCATTTTTGAAATATCCGCTGCGTCAGTTTGGTATCAAAGCTTGTTCTAACCAATCATAGTTAGATCGAGACTTGGAGCCTAATCATTTTGGAGAGTTTGAGGAAGTGGGTCGTGCATACTTTTGAAGTTTGAAGTTTGGATTTATGATTTGGAGAAGTCGTGTTCATCGTGTTCATCGAGATTTGCAACAAAGTGAAAGATTTCGATCCGTTTCATTTTGGATCAAAATCTGGAAAGTGTTGGAATTTGAAGTGTTGAATAATTTGTGAAGTTTTCAAATATGCCGCCAAGAAGAGCTAATCGCCACCAAAACGTAGAAGCTTTGTATCGAAGAGAAGAAGCTGATGAGATGGAGCAAAGAATCAATGAGAATTTTAGTGAGAAGCTTAATGAAGGAATTGACCGGTTAGAGAAGCTTATGACAGAAATGAATCAAAATCGGAGAAGGGTTTCACCAGAATCTAACCATGGGGGTAGTAGAGTCTCGCTACATTCCAATCGAGACAGAAGTGTTGAAAATGATCAAGGGCGTGGGAGGAACGTGAATGATCGTGAACGGAGGAATGTCGATAGAAGGGATGAAGGTGGAAGACGTAATGGTAGTAGAGATGTTGGTGGTCAGAATCGACATCGTTATGCATCTGATTTTGAAGAGGAGTATGATGGTGGTAGTATTCAAGGAAGAGGTCAAGGAAGAAACTATTCTGAGTATGATCACAAGTGGGAATCGGGGATGAAGACAGAAATTCCTGAATTCAAAGGTGGTATGCAAGCGGAGGAGTTTCTAGATTGGGTAGCTAATGTTGAAGAGATTTTTGACTTTAAAGAAGTTCCAGAACATCGTAGAGTGAAGTTGGTTGCTACGAGGCTGAGGGGTAGAGCTTTGGCATGGTGGCAGCAAACCAAACTTACACGTGAACGTATGGGGAAGTCAAAGATTGAATCTTGGGAGAAGATGAAGAAATTGATGAAAGCAACGTTCTTACCTTACAATTATCAATCTTTGATGTATCAACGTTTGCAAAACTTGAGACAAGGGACGAAAACTGTGAATGACTATGCTGATGAATTCTATCAACTCATTGCAAGGAATGATATTATGGAAACAGAAGAGCAGCTGACATCTAGGTTCATTGGGGGATTGAGAATGCAGATTCAGGATATGGTTAATATGCTCGATCCAAGATCTGTGGCAGAAGCACATCAGAAAGCGTTGGCTTGGGAAAAACAAGGGAGACGAGGAAGTGGTGTGTTTACTAATTCTAACAATCAAGCGAAGGGTGTTGGAGGAAGTTCTAATATTTCTAAACCTATCAGTAGACCAGTGGTGAAGGAGGTTGAGAAGACAAGGGTTAACAATGGTTTC
Source organism: Allium fistulosum (assembly GCA_030737815.1). Taxonomy (NCBI): domain Eukaryota; kingdom Viridiplantae; phylum Streptophyta; class Magnoliopsida; order Asparagales; family Amaryllidaceae; genus Allium; species Allium fistulosum. The sequence continues at coordinate 589,085,465 of CM060905.1, read as the reverse complement.
AAATGTTACAATTGTCAGGAATTGGGTCATAAAAGCAGTGAGTGTCCAAAACCAAAGAAGAGAACCGTGATTGTAGAGGTTGAAGATGAGGATGTTGATGAAGATTGTTCTAGTCCAGCTGAGGAGGATAAGCAGGATATTGCGTCAGGGGATGAAGGTTGTAACCTAATGCTGAGGAGATCGTGTTTAACACCGAAGCAGGAGGAAGCTAGTTGGTTGAGGAGTAATATCTTTCAGTCAACATGTACTATTCTGGGGAGGGTGTGTAAATTCGTAATTGACGCAGGAAGCTGTGATAATATTATCTCAACCGAGGCTGTGACAAAGTTGAAATTGAAGACAGAGAAACATCCGAAACCATACAAGTTAGCATGGTTGAGAAAAGGAGGAGAAGTGAAAGTGGATAGACGAGTTCGTGTTCCATTCTCTATTGGGAAGAAATACAAAGACGAAATCTGGTGTGATGTAGTAGAGATGGATGTCTGTCATTTATTATTGGGAAGACCATGGCAGTATGATCGAGCAGTACAACATGACGGTCGGACCAATAGCTACAGTTTTATGTTTGAAAGCACGAAAATTATCCTAGTTCCGAAGAAGAGATCACAAGGAGAAAGTAAGTCCGAAGAGATTGAAGAGCTGAAAACTTTATTGACTTTAAAGGAGTTTGTTAAAGAAGTTGAGGAAGAACCAGAAGTATTCTTGTTAATTGGGCGAGAGAGTCAGGAAGAGGTTGAAATACCAGAAGAAGTTAAACCAGTTTTGAAAGAATTTGACGATGTATTTCCAGAGGAATTACCAACGGAGTTGCCACCGTTGAGGGACATACAACATCAGATAGATCTTGTTCCAGGGGCAGTGTTGCCACACATACCACATTATCGAATGAGTCCGAAGGAACATGAAGAGTTGCGAAGGCAGGTAGAGGAATTACTTGAACAGGGGCGTGTGCAGGAGAGTCTGAGTCCTTGTGATGTACCAGCTTTATTGGTACCCAAGAAGGATGGGACATGGAGGATGTGCACTGACAGTCGAGCATTGAATAAGATTACCGTGAGATATAGGTTTCCAATGCCAAGGTTGGATGACTTGTTGGATCAGATAAGCGGAGCTACTGTCTTTTCTAAGATTGACTTGAAGAGCGGTTATCATCAGATTCGCATTAGACCAGGAGATGAGTGGAAGACTGCTTTTAAAACCAGGGAGGGTCTATACGAATGGTTGGTCATGCCATTTGGTTTATCCAATGCACCAAGTACTTTCATGAGGGTGATGAATCAGATTTTTCGACCGTTCATTGGGAAATTTGTGGTGGTGTATTTCGATGATATTCTAATTTACAGTGGGAGTCCAGAGGAACATTTGAATCATCTTAGAGAAGTGCTGATGGTACTGAGACAAGAGCAATTTTATGCTGCTACGAAGAAGTGCGTGTTCATGACGCACAGTGTTTTATTTTTGGGGTATGTTGTTTCAGAGAAAGGAATACAGGTTGACCAAAGTAAAGTTGAGGCAATCAGAAATTGGCCGCAGCCCAAGACGATAACGGAAGTTCGTAGTTTTCACGGGTTGGCTTCATTCTATCGAAGGTTTATACCACACTTTAGTAGTGTGATGGCACCTGTTACAGATTGCATGGACAGAGGAAGCCGGGAGTGCTTTTGGGAAGATCAAGGAATTGCTGACGTCTGCACCTATCCTAGTGCTACCTGATTTTCAGTTGGTGTTTGAACTACATACTGATGCATCCAAGGTTGGGATTGGAGGGGTGTTGAGTCAGAAGGGGCGTCCTATTGCATATTTCAGTGAGAAGTTGACAGGAGCGAAGATGCGATACAGTACATATGATGTGGAGTTTTATGCTGTTGTACAATCTATTAAACACTGGAGACATTATCTATTTCAGAAATAGTTTGTTCTATATACTGATCATGAAGCATTGAAGCATTTGCAAGGGCAAGATAAGATTTCAGCGAGACATGCATCGTGGATTGCATATCTGCAACAGTTTACTTTTGTCGTTAAGCACAAGGCAGGGGTAACCAATCGTGTGGCTGATGCCTTGAGCAGAAGGAGTCATTTGTTGACGACCATGAAAGTTAAAGTGACAGGTTTTGAATTATTGCCAGAATTGATTGAAGAAGATCCTTACTTTGTGAAATTTGTTGAAAAAGTAAAGGAAGGAAGCACTGATGAATTTGTGTTGGTGGATGGTTTTCTGTTTAAAGGAAATCGATTGTGCATCCCAGACTGTAGCTTGAGAATGAAGATTGTTAAAGAATTACATGAAGAAGGCCATGTGGGTAGAGATCGTACGTTGCAGTCAATTTCTCAATCTTATTTTTGGCCGTCAATGAGGAAAGAGGTAGAAAGATTTGTGGAGAGGTGTCATATTTGTCAAGTTTCGAAAGGAACTGCGACTAATGCTGGGTTATATATGCCGTTACCTGTACCAATTAAACCATGGGTTGATGTGAGTATGGACTTCGTATTGGGATTACCGAGGACACAGCGTGGTAACGATTCCATATATGTGGTGGTGGACAGATTTTCGAAGATGGCACATTTTATTGCTTGTAAGAAGACGGCGGATGCTGTTCATGTTTCTCAGTTGTTTTTCAAGGAGATCTATCGACTTCATGGATTGCCAGAATCTATTGTGTCGGATAGAGATACCCGATTTCTGAGTCACTTTTGGTTGAGTTTATGGAAGATGGTCGGAACAAAGCTGAAATTTAGTAGTGCTTATCATCCGCAGACAGATGGACAGACTGAGGTGGTAAACAGATCATTAGGGAATTTGTTACGATGTCTTGTTCAAGATAATCTGAAGAGTTGGGATGTGAAGTTATGCCAGGCAGAGTTTGCCCATAATCATGCTGTGAATCGAAGTACTGGGTTCAGTCCATTCCAGATTGTCTATTCGAGCTTACCGAAGGGACCATTGGATTTAACAGCGATACCACACTCAAAAGGGATAGTTAAGAAAGCTGCTGATTTTGTTGAAGGGCTGACGGAGTGTCATAAAATCGTTCAAGAACGATTGGAGAAAGCAAATGAGAAATATAAATGAGTTGCAGACTTGAAACAACGAAATGTTGAGTTTAATGAAGGAGATATGGTTTATGCAGTATTAACGAAAGATCGTTTTCCAGTGGGCGCTTATAACAAGTTGAAAGCTAGGAAAATTGGTCCGGTGGAAGTTGTGAAACGAATCAATGAAAATGCTTATAAACTGAAGCTGCTAGATGATGTGTATACGTCTGATGTATTCAACGTTAAGCATCTCGTACCATATCATGGGAATGAGTTTGTTGGGGATGAAGAATGTGCAAATTCGAGGTCGAATTTCTCTCAACCTAGGGAGGATGATGTAGCTCAGGCCAGGAATGAAGGCATAAGTCGTACGCGACTTATGGAAGGGACTATGAGTCGGTCAGCTAACAAGGGAAATATAAGTCGTGTCCGACTTATAGAAACGAGCATGAGTCATATGAGACGTCTACGACTCAAGGAGGCGGTAATGAGTCGTCCACGACTCAACTGGAAACCAGGGGAAGGAGCTAACTCGAACCTACGACCTAACAGTTCTGATGAAAGGGAGTTACGACTTAAGGGGAGTATAAGTCGTTCGGGGTTGATGAGTCGTATACGAGTTAACGGTGCAGCTATAAGTCGTCCACGAGGATTGATGAGTCGTATACGAGTTAACGGAGCCTATAAGTCGTCCACGACCTATCAAGAAGCAGAAAGTTCCCAGCGGGTGAAGGCTTTTAAGTCGGAAGCGGGTTACGACTCGTGTTAAGTCATCACAATTTCTTGAGTCGTAAAAGAGTATCTCGTAAGATGTTGATTTGGAATGCCGCTAATATCTTAAGTCGCAGAAGCTCTGGATGCCGTAGATGTTTATACGAGTTAATCTGCACCGTGGATTCATAAAGACGTGGTGCGTTGTAAGTTGATAAGTCGTAAACGACTTAAGATGAGTCGTCTGTTTGTAATAAGTCGTATATTTTGGCTGCGTCATAAGTCGGAGTGTGATGAGTCGTGTATTGTTAGTTTGTACATCTTGTAAGTCGTTTTGTATAAGTCGTAAGTCGTGTTGTTATGTTGTAATCTGATGAGTTGTAAACGACTCATGATGAGTCGTAGGACGTAGGGGATAAGTCGTCACCGACTTATGACTTGTATTCTTTTATGTTTTGGTGTGTGTAGCCTATAAATAGGCAAGTGAAGTCATTTGTAAGGGTTGTTGAATATTTGAATAAAATTCTCTTTTGATTGCTTTGTGCTTTCATTCCAAATTGGTAGTTGAGTGTAATCTCCTATCTCCTCTTTCGGATAATCGAGTGCGCTCGATTCAACGATTGTAGAAGCCGATTCGCGGAATCAAGTGCGCTTGATCAACGCTTGAAGAATTGAAGATCTTTGAACCCGGTATCGTGCGCGATCAACGAGTTCGAGATAGCTAGAGTTCGGTATCTTCGGATCAACGAATTCGGCAATTCAGCATTCATCAATCCATCGACTGCTACTTTCACCGATCTACATCATTTTTGAAATATCCGCTGCGTCACACTACCACGTCCCACCGATGTAGAGCCTCTCCTTATAAATGCCAAGACGAAAGTTGATGCCTAACGACGTCTCCAAAGCCCATTAATCTTAAAATCCTCTCACAAGTATGAATCCACGCCTTCGAGTCCACAAAAGATTTGATCAACATATATGGCTTCCCTCCTAGACTCACAAAGTCCTTACATAGCTCAGTGAAATCGACTGCTGGTGAGTTTGTAGGAACTTCACTTGGCACCTGCTCTGTGAGTTCCCTATTTGGGTTTAGCTCAGCCCGTCCTCTCGCTTGTAGATACCGCAGAACCATATTAGGACTTTCACGCCCGAAATCCCAACTGCTTCACCAAAGCCACTGCCAGTAGGATTGCTCATTCTCTTTATCTATGATTTGGGAATTATTAGCAATTTTTCCACAGATAGTATTAATAAGAATATGCGATTGAGTTTTTTTTCATGTTAAATCTTTGAGAAACTTTATATATATATATATATATTTGAAAACCTTTTGGAAAACTTTTTTTCAAAATATTCAAGTACGTTCTCTCAATACGTGCCTAACTCCTAAGGAATCTTAAACCTAAGCTCTGATACCATATGAGACAACCTACACCTTTGGACAAACCGATCCAAAGCTTTTGGTGACTTTTGGAATCGCACTGTGTAAAGAAGTGCTAGCTATTAGGTTTCAATTCATTAAAGAACATGATTATAAAGGATAAAATCGTATACATTATACACTTTCAGATCTCATAGCGGAAGACAGTAAAATATAAACACAGAAAACTATCATCTCCGAAAATACCCCAGAAAATATGGTCTTAAAATATATGTAGACCAAATCCAGAATTTACAAAATAACTTCATAAAATCCAATAATTGCTAAATACGATAGGTAGTTACATAGAGAGTAATAAAGAGTAATATGCAATGCTAATGCCAATCTCACTTCTCCATGTACTACATCTTGGCCAATCACTTACTGCCATGTCCTTTTGTAGTGGGAGAAAAGGAAAGGAGTGAGTCAAACAAAAGTCTAGTGAATGAGTTGAATCATTAATATATATAGTGATCACATACTATTATAATCTATGTAACCAAGGGTTTCCTACTTGTTTTTGTGAATAAATTACTAGGGTTGGTTACATAAACCTAAGGAAGATAGCTCCAAATACACCTGCACCCAAACATCATGTGAAGGTTTATACTTTGGGTCGAGTAACTAATCGAACCACAAGTCAACGACGGATCAGACTAGTAAACTCTAAGACTGGTCCTAACATAAGATCACATGCAATATCATTTTTGTGACTACATTAAACTACACTACAATGTAACATACCTATGCAATGAGAGGAGCATGTAATGTCGACACGTGCCAAAGACGACTTAGGGTCTGCTACATCCGTGTCCAAGCTCAATGGTAACGCCACTTATAGCACCGCGCAAGGCATCCAACAACAATAATGTCATGTCCAAGTTGTCGTATGCACCAAGGAAGCTTTCATTAGTGTCATGCCTTGAACCGCGTTAGGCATCCAACAAAGGCGTTTCACATTCATCGGGGAACCTCTTTACTGGTGCCTCATGATCAAACTACCTACTATCGAATTCGCTGAATGAATATTGTCTAGGCCTAGTTGCCCACGTACACATCTACAAGTCCCGTAACATCCAAAATCCAAGAATTAGGGAACTAATTTCCCTACTAATATACTATTTTATGTATGTATATATGTGTGTGTGTATTCGTAAACCTAGGCCATAGGCCAAGGTTCAAATTGCAAAGAAAAGATGCCTACCAATCGACCGTCGGTTACTATAGTGGTCGAGCACTTACAATCGCTCGATTATAGTATGCCTATCGACGGGTCGGATTTTATTATTAAACTGTTATTTTGTTTTGTTATTTTTTAATAATTAATCACACTTTTACCTGTACATTTTCAATGGTGAAACCTATTTCGTTACAGTGATTAAATCCCAACTTCTGACTAAATTTCACCTATTTGTTTAAATCTACAATTTCAATAATTTTCTTATATCACTTATATTTCATTTACATGGTATTGGTTTTATCCATTTCATAATTACATAGGTGTATTTGTAACCCAACTTAGTTTAGGGTGAAATCAATAAGGTACATATATAAGCACATGAAATTTTATATTCAATCCAAAGTGAAGCAAAAGTGCATGTTCATATTAAAATCAATCTAAATCAACTTATATCTCAAATTTTACTTTAATCAAAATTATATCAAAAGGGGGTCATATTCATATGGTTTAAACTTCCATCAAAATTTATAAGTAGTTGCAATTACTAAATAAACAATATCTTAGATCAAATTGGATAGATAACTTCATCAAATAGGTGTATAAATAAACTCGATTACATGTAAATCAATATAGTTAATAATGAACCCACTCACCTCTCAAGAGCTTTCTTCCTTTTAAGTTGACTTGATACGCCCTTCCTTGCTAGATTTTACCTTGATTATACTATCCTCTTCCCTAAGCTCTAATTTATCTTTTAAATTTTTGTTTTAGAAAGTTTGGAGGAGGCAGAGAGTTTGGAGCATGCAGAATAGATTAAGGTTCTGTGTAAGATTACTTTCAGGTTAACGTCCTATTTATAGAGGCTCAAATCAATGAGAATCATTAGATCTAAAGTTTAAAATCTGAATCGTTCGACCAAGGCTAGCCCTAGTCGATGATGCATGACTGATCGACCGGTTTGTTTGGGGAGATCGACCGTCGGGGGTCGATCGTTCCCATCATAGGTGTCAACTGGTTAAATGTCCTTAATTTAAAATTTCTTTCTTTTTATATATTTGATTTCAAATCTTTAAACTTCAATAACATTTTCATATGAATTTTGATTACAAAACTTTATGTATGAAAATTATCCAAAAAATCACCACGAATGCAACGATACAGGTTTCATAACCAAATTCTAACATTTTTAAAAATTCCACTTTTATCCTTATTATATTTAAATTAATTTCTTTTACTAAATTTTTGGCCATTTTTTGTTGGGTGTTACAATCTTCTCCCCTTAAAAGGATTTCGTCCTCGAAATCTCCAAGGACAAAAAAATGCAACTCGTACGTTCGAAAATTAATACCTGTAACCATCTACTCAATTATAAACCACTGACAACCATTGTCCTTAGTTCAAATTTCTAATTCAACATGCACATATAGGCATGGAATGCATACGAACCTATACTAATGCAAAAATTAGGCAGCCTACTAATCTAGTCGACCTCCTAAAATGCAAGTGCTTAAGCCATGTATAAAAATGTATGTAACATCCTATGTAAATATACTAGTAGTTCTAAATGTAAAAGCAATCATTCAATCCATATGCAACAATCATGTGCATATAACTTGATACAATAAAATTAGTGATGATGTTTGTGCATGCTAACCTAAATATATGTGCCTAGTTTGCAAAGATCAATTTAGTGAATACATCTATTAGCAACCATCATCCAAAACATGCCCCGAATGACACCTTTGCAACCATTTCTAATGTCCAAACGTCCCTATCTATGGGGTACCTAAGCTAAATCTTAAGCGCATAAGCAGCTTATACATATTTAACAAAAAGAAAAATGTACTAGAAAAGTGTTCTGGATGGGTAGTTTGGATCTTCTTTTTAGGCTTCCATGTACTCTCCACCGGGTCATCTCCCTACTGAACCTTAATTAGCTTAATAACTTTATTGCAGGGTTGCTTTGTACCATGCTCAAGGATGCAGGTGGGTGCACAACAAACAAGTGACCCCTCTTTTACTACTAGCTCCTCTAACTGACATGACTCGACTACACTTGCTGTATCGTGTAAACACTTTCGCAAGTCTGACACATGGAAAACATTATGTACTCCTGCTAACTTTTTAGGAAGCTCCACCCTATAGGCTAACTTCCCTACTTTACCTATTATCAAAAAAGGCCCCACAATCCATGGCACTAACTTTCTCGAACTACCAAACCTCGTGACATGTCTAAGCAACTAAACCTTCATAAAAACCATGCTGCCCACTGCGAAATCCAACTCTATGCATCTCCTTTCAGCAAAAGACTTTTGCCTATCTTGCACTTTTCATCCTTCTATGGATCAAGTCTATCCTCTCTGAAGTCTCCCTCACCATACCTATCCAAGAATGATCCTATCTATAGTGTCCCCATAACAAGACTATGATCTACAAGACCTCCTGTAAAACGCCTCAAATGGTGTCATCCTAATACTTGCCTAATAGTTGTTATTATAAGCAAATTCCACTAGTGGCAAGTGATCCTCCCAAAAGCCCCTAAAACCCAAAATACACATCCGAAGTAAATTCTCCAATACCTGGTTCACCCTCTTTATCTGTTCATTCGTCAGTGGACGATAAGCGGTACTCGAACTCAACTCGGTCCCTAAAGCCTTTGAAGACTCCTCCAAAACTCGTTGGTGAAAAGCGGGTCTCAATCACTGCCAGAAGGAACTTTGTGTAACCGAACTATCCACCTCATGTATAGAGTCTCCAAAGACGCATCAGTCCCTGTACTCCAAACATGAACAAAGTGAGCGCACTTGGTCAGTCTACTGACTATGACCCAAATACTCTCATTCCCGCTCCTACTCCTAGGTAATCCGTCAATGAAATCCATAGAAATACTCTCCCACCTCCATTATGAAATATCTAATGGCTGCAAGAATCCACTTAGTTTCTTTTGCTCTAGCATTCCCTTTTGGCAAGTCATACACCTGGACACATACTCTACCACATGTGTCTTCATACTAGACCATTAAAAGTCTATTTTCATATCTAGTACATTTATCTCCATTGGGATGGATGGTCATCTTAGAACGATGGGGCTTGGCTAGTACCATGTCAATCAAATCCATAATGAGAGGAACACATAGTCTACCATCTCTCCATAACCACTCCTTTAAGTCAATGGTATAGCGCCTTAAATGACTCGACCGCTCCCTTTTACCAAGCTTCTCAAAAATATCCAATTACTCTTAACCTAATGCGGTCCATGAGTGTAGGCTAGTACCATGTGTGAAGATGGTTGAAAATCGAACGTAGAGATAAATTCAAAGCACTTCCACACTAAGAACACATGACTCAACATCGCATGCTTTCTACTCAAGGCATTGGCTACAACATTGCCTTTGCTTGGAGTATCAGGGATGTCAAAATCATGTGATGCTAAGAACTCCATCCACTTCTACTATCTTAAATTTACATCCTTCTAGGAGAACAAATACTTCAGAGACTTATGATCCATGAACATATCAAACCGCTCTCCTAAGAAATAATGTCTCCATGACTTGAGTGCAAAAACAATAGCTTCCAACTCAAGATCATAGGTATTGCAGAAAAAAAATTAGTTCAGAGTAAATAGAATGATGAGTATATGATTCATGACATTGGTAATTGGTATTTGTTAAATGAACATAGGTTGAGATGGTAGTCGAGTAGTTTAACTCAAAAGGTATAGTTCATTGCCTCAAATTCATTCATCGGGTATGAAGTTTTACTCGTTTAAATGTCGAAAAACTTATAACAAGGGAGTTAGTTCATGTAGTGACATAGTATCAAACATCAAAGACGAGAGAAGAAAAAAGAACATAAAAAGGTGGAAGAATTTCTACCAAGGAAAATTCTCCCATTCAGATTCATGTTCGGTAGCAAAAAAGTTTTGACCTCTGAATTGGAAATTCAAACATCTAAAATTTAGGATTTTATCTGGCAATATTCATCTGTATATTAGAGGCTTTGGAACATCAAGGTTTGGAGATTGGATACTTATAATCAGGGTCAAACATCTAAACCGTTAAGTCAGACTTTTGAAGTGATGTTAGTTGAGTGGCTAAGTTTTTGTTTAGAAATTTGGTATTTTGGTAGTTCGGGATCGTTTCGAGGACCCACGTAATGCTCATGAGGTATGGGGATATTATAATACAATATTATGTGACGGAGGATGGTACGCCTTATCTTGGAAAATATGTGGTTGATGTCGAATGAAATAGAGACTACGATGATGGTTTGAGATGTGGTTCAATTCACATGGTGGTTTTATAGAGTCGTTTGGTGGCTTCAAGACATGATATATGACTCTATATAATATTGTGTATATGGAGTAAGTTTTTTACCCTTAGCTACGTCTTTGGGATTTGATAATACTAAATCATTTGTAGAACGAGGCATGGTGATCTTGGTTGTGAAAGTTAGGCGACACCGATTCAAAAATAAAAGACATTCTATCTCAGTAGTAAAAGCAATAGGCCTCACGCTACTTTGTAGCAAAAGGGATTAGCCTTGATTTTCATGTCCTAAACACTCTCGTTAAACAAATAGTAGTTGTTAGGTGATATATATATTGATTCAGACTATAGTGGGAATGCACTAACTTGTTTGATGCAAGTAAATATGTAGGTTAATGTATGGTTTCATTATCTTGTATATTACCATTTGGTATTACACATGAGATAGTAGCATATTGGTAATCATGCAGATTATTGATATTTCTTTTTCACAAGATTTTATGTTTGATCCTCTCTTTGCTGTCCCTTTTGATGTCTATTCTTTGAGTAGGTTGATTTAGAGGTAGGGATTCTGCTAGCTAGAGGCGAGCTATAGAGCCATAGTCAATTTCTACTATGATTTCATCTATCCATTATTTTTGGAATATTAACATGTTAGACTGTGTATTCATTTTAAGATATGTTGTATATGGAATTTTATGTATCATTTGCATGACATATTACGATATTGAGTCTCAAGTATCTGATATGCACTTAGTCTACTACATATTTATGTTGATATTGTAATTATTCCTTCCATTGTGGGATTTAGTGCATGTATAGATGTGATAGATACGCTCTATTTTTTATATATTCTACACTTGACGAAACATCATCTACGAAACTTATGAAATATAGTTGCTTGTATGGGTGTATTAGGAGTGTCATGAATTATGGGTCATTATAGCTCCACTTGTTGTGAAGGTCGATCACCATATAGTTGTTGAGGATGGCCTCGAAAAAGATAAGGGATATATTATGAGAACATCAATTAAAATAATATAAGAAACGATTGTCAACGAACCTTGGTTCTCTCCTATGGTGGTGAATGAAGGTTATGTATAACTAAGGAGCATGGCATATGCACTTAGATGCAACTGAGGGGGTGCTATCCGAAGTGATTGGAGAATGACGTAGACAACCATTGAGAGAAGGATGGCACCAGACTGAAACATGTATCATTTATAAGCTGTGTAACCGACCAAAGGGTTATGAGCCCATTCATGCCATAATGGGAGCCTTACCTCAACCTTTTGAATTCTATGTCAGTCAAGATGCACTGAAGATCCGCAAAAGTAAGGCATGGCAATGGAAGTTGGAAGGATTTGGAGCGATGTCATAATGGGGTTCCTCAATTATCTTAAATGAAGCAACATTTAGCTGGTCCTCAATTAATGCAAGATGATCTTGCGACCACCTTGGAAAAAGATGACAACGCAGAGCCGGATGCTACCATGGGTTAAGTGGAAGTAGAGGTGGTTGGACTAGTGGAAATTATTATAGAATGTCTGGTGCCCATAAGTTAATTGGAAACAAAACTCAGATGATGAGCATGGTCAGGTAAGTATCATTTATTTCATATACTTATGTATATACGTGTATAGCCCTGGCATGATTTATGTATAGCATCTAACGAATGTTGATGTGTATCAACTCAGTGGATTATGTATATTGACTGGGGTTAGCATATGTTCAACATGTTTGTGTGTTGTGTCTTATGCACGGGGAATGAAAGCATGTTGTGTAGAGTGAACTCCTACTCGTGCTAGCAAATGAGCTCCAATACATGATGGAACTGTGTGTCGAATGGAAAACATTAATGTAGTAACTATGTTAAACAATATAGGATGGATCTAACGTAATCATCAACTCTGGCTCTCGATCGGTATTTCCTTGAGAGATAGTCCAATTTTCTAAAAAGTAGAGATTCTTTGACCATTTGAGGCAAACATTGATGGAGTGTGTTCCTAGACCTATCAATTCAGTGAAATCTCCAAATCAATAACTTGAAACCCTTTGAACTATCTTTAAATTTGAGAAACCTCCAAATTGGCAATACGAAACCCTTCAAATCATCCTCAAGATTGATAATTTGATTTGAAATCAATTCAATGGGGGAAACCCTTCATCTCAAACCAATCCATCTCCAACAATGCAAAAACCAATCCAATATCCACCAAAAACCAGCTCGACATCATTCTGAAACAGCCATTGTTACATCCCTTAAAAATTAATAAGAAATTAATTAATTAATTGTTAGGCTAAAATTAGAAATTTTGTAAATGTAGAAATTTGGCCATGGAAGTTACATCATTGCGTTCGTGGTGATTTTCTAATCAACTTTCATATATAATGTTTTGTAATCGGAGCTCAAATGGAAAAGTTATTGACGTTTGAAGTTTTCAAATTTAAAATAATTCAAATGGAATTCAACTTCAAATGTTAAATTAATTTTAACATTTGAAATTTAAAATATTAATAAATATGTTAATGTTAATTAGAAACTTGGGGGTTAAGTAAACGTTAAAATAAATGTTAATGTTAATTGAATAAATAAGGAATTAAATAACAACTAAAAATGATAATAAATTCATTCCTATTTATATGCTACCAATCAACGGCCTTCCTCATGACGGACGACCGTTGGCGGTCGACCGCTTGGGGAAAGGTGGTCGACCGATGATTGTGATGGAGGCTAGTGCTTTGCTAAGCGCGAATGACCTAAATTTTATTATTTTAAACTAACTTAAATCCGACGGTTCTGGGGCCTCCTAACCACTATAAATAATAGGGCAACCCCCTCACTTTTATTCATAAATTATTTAGGAACGCAAGTGAAGTTCTATCATTTTCTTCCATATGTTTAAGAATTTCTTAGGATTTTTAGGCAAGGAATCTCAAATATCTAGTATTCAATTTCTAATTTTATTCTTCTCTAATCCCTCAAATTTTGAATCTGATCATATACAATACAATAGTTAGATATTTTCAAAAAGGAATAAATCTGAAAAGATATTTAGAACATACGTAATCAAATCCATAAGAAAACTGGGAATTATCGTGAGTGGGAATCTTAAGTTTTTCTCATCTTTGGTATTTGTATAGTTGAACTTGGATTTTTTTTATGCCTTAGGGAATTTTGTTCACGAAGACAAAACATTAAATATTGAAAACCCAAAATTACTTTAAGTGAAATGTCAATTCTTAAGTTATTGGAATCTCAGTTGTTTAATTTATATTAAAATAGTAGAGTTTGTTTTGATATTGCAATTTGGATATTTTTATATTATATTCCATTTCCAATTCGTCTCTATTGAAATGTTAAAGGATTCAAAATGAAATTTAGTTAGGAAAAGGTGTGTAACGTACGAATTAACTTATTCGTAGTTTGCACTGCCTATTTCTGTACTTTAAACATGAATTCCTTTTTCACTTCAGGTTCATTTATGTCAAAGTTGAATAGAGTACAAAAGATTTAAATTGTAAATGTTATTCCTTAAAATAGAAGCACTGATTCTACTATTTTAATATAGAATAAGTTTGGTATAAGATTCTATTTCATGCAAAATATATTGGTTTAGCTAAGGATATTAGCTATTTTGTAAGTTATTGTTTGAGTTGGACTTTAATAATTTGGAAGTTTTGACATTTAAATGGTTAGTTTAGGACACGAAAGTCTATGCATGCTTAGGAGTTAGTTTTAATCTCGTGTGTGTGTGTGCGCATGTGTAAACATATGTTATAACTTATAATTAATAATGTATCAATTGCATAATATAAATAGGTAAATAATTAGTATTAAACCCACTTAGGAAGGAAGTAGATATAATTATGGAAATTATCCCATAATTAAAAGTGAAATAAGGAGTTTTCCTTATGAGGCCTTAATGCAAAATGTGGTGAGGTATATATGGTAGTATGTAAGGAGAGTGAAAATTAAAACTAAGTTATAAGGATGCGAGGTCAGTCAAAAGCACACAGAAGCATGCCCAGCTAATCTTGCTACCAACAGTGTGACTTTAGAATTGAAGTGAGACATTGCTTATAACAAGTACCCACGGAGGACGCGGGTTAGTCCCAATTTTGTAGGATAAGTCTGCCTAGCTAATCGGGCTACTAGTGCCTATGAATAATCGAATGAATGTGAGGCATCATAGTTTGGGTTATGGGTCATAATATGTAGGACCTACTTCAGGATTGGGGCACTACATGGTTGGACCATACATGGTTGCGGAACAAGGGTTGAGTCGTGGAGGAGGAATATGTGGAGTTAGGCGACAAGGTGAGTGCCGTTGCACTCCTCTTCGCGATGTGCATCTCTCGGCACCAACTACCGAAGCTCTGGCCTGCTCATGAAAATCGCAGCATTCAAGCGGGCTACATGGGTTTCCAGTCATGATGGGGATGGAGGAGCCTGGGTTCAATTCGAAGGGTTTGTCGTGGAGGGCTTGCGAAGTGGAGCATGTTGCATTCGACGATCCGTTGAATTATAGGGTATGGATGGAGAAATCGTGGAAGAGGGGTGCATGATTTTGGGTACACTTTTGCATGTATAGGAACTGTGAAATGAGGAAGATGGATTAAGGAGGTAAGTGAGTTAATTAGGACAATTAATTATTTAATTATCTTTAATTAATCTCGTTTCGTATTTAATCCATATTTCTTGCATACGAGGTCCAATCGAGACGCGGTCTTCCTTGTTGCACTCGTAGTGAGATTATCTATGACATGGTATAAGCTTAGACGAGATGCGAACATTTGTAAATTTACGCTTCAAGTGAGTGGAATTATAACTTCAAATTTATATTTCGGTACAAATCCCTGAAACTTTATATATCGAAAGATATTACCTAGTAGAGGTAGAAAATAAACATATATGATATTATTTCCCCATTTGTTGGACTTGTTTGACTAAATATTAGGGATGATTGATTAAAATCTCATATATTTATATTTGTTTCTATTTGTATCTAATGGAGCTAAATAGCGATGATATTGATTTATAGCGTGATTATAAATTAATTAAACTTTAAATTATCATTATATTAGCGATAGAAATATTATTATATATTTTATTACCAAACGAAAATAAGAATACGACTTTGAAAAATAGGCTAAAGGGCATAAAAATGATTTATAAGCTAATTTGTATTTTATAAAATAATGGGACGATTTTTATAAAGTAATAGAAAAGGCATTTGAATTTTGTTTAAAAGAGTTAATAAATAAAAGAAGGATTTGATTTTTAAACAATTGAATTATTCATATAAATATGAGTATACATGTACGGAAGTATCCATATGTGTATATAATCAAGTTACGAGCAATCTCATGTGGCCATAGCGACCACCGAGTGCGCTAAGTTGCGTGAGAGAGTACAGGGTCAAGTAATCACTCCGATGAAGCTCGAAATGTAATTTGTGAATTTTTATGTGTTTGTTGTGCACGAGCGGGCATATAGACCCACATGTGAGCATCACGTGAGGCAAGAAGGTAAATTGTGTCTGTTTTGGTGTGTTAGAGAGGGCTCAGTCGTTATATTCTCCTATAGAACTCTACATGTGCAAAGAGTAGATTTTGGTATCGAAATCGGTTTTTGTATACTTATGGAATCCTATTCCAAAATGTCAAGAAATGAATCTCAATGGAAGTTCGATAGGGTAGAGTTAGGATTTGGAAGCAAGACGTCACATTAGACGAAACATCGGAGGTAAGGACACGTGAATTGGCGACCATATGGTAGGGTTTGTCCCTGCCCAGGTCCATTATCAGGAAAACAATTTCAATCGATCGAAGCCCCTATTCAATCGACTGAATGATGGTGAAATTGAACCCAAAGGAGGAAGCCCAAAATAGAAGATTGGAGGGATTAATTTCAGTCGATTGAGTTCGGTCGATTGAATAAACAACCCAATCGACTGAAATGTGGAATTTTGTGTAAACTTCGAGGAACCTCTTCCCCATTCAAGCGCGGTTCTTCGTGGTGTTTTGCCGACATAACTATAGGGAGGCTCTAGGCCACTTGGGGAAGTGGGATGCAAGGCAAAGCTCGTGATTCAGATGCGAATGTTAAGTGATTCCTTTGGAATCAATAATGATTGGGCACGGGATCGGTATGGTGATTGGTCACACATTCGTGTTCGACAAGCGTGTGCGATCAAATGGAGTAGATTCATGCCTTCGGGGGGTTGAATCTGGGGTATGTATAGTTAGATAAACTGTATCAATCTTATATTAGTGATTACACATCGTATTGGCCTTATATTAGTGGCCTTGCCTATTGTTGGATCTAACAGACGTCTGGTTACGTTAGTGGTCTGGCTCTATTTATTATGGAATCGTGGTAAATGTATGGGTACGTTAGTGTGCTGGCTCTACTTATTATAAGATTATGATAGGTGTTTAAGTACGTTAGTGTGCTGACTCTATCTATTATATGATCGAAATAGATGTCTGGGTATGTTACTGTGCTAACTTTATTTATTACTGGATCCTAATAGATATCTGGGTATGTTAGTGTGGTGGCTCTATTTGTTATGGGATCGTGGTAGATGTCTGGATACGTTAGTTTGATGACTCTACTTATTATAAGATCAATATAGATATCTGGGTACGTTGGTGTGTAGACTCTATTTATTTTAAAACCGAGATAGATGTCTAGGTACGTTAGTGTACTGACTCTATTTATTATTGGATTGCAATAAGTGTCCCTTGTTGACTCCATCCACCACTAATAACAGGTACTGATTTATATGCCTCAATTATCTACCATTGTATGTTGTTTGTGTTATTAGTTTGTTGTTATTGTTATTTCTGCATTTACTATTATTTTGAACTCCATAATATACTTATATTATGATTACCCTACTTTTCGATGTTGGATTACTTTCATCATAGTATGATATTTACGTTTCAGTCATATTAGTTGTGCTGACTCGTTGATTATAGGAGAAGAACAGGTTATGATATGTTCCCTTATTTCTAAGATGGGTTTACTATACTTGTTTATAGGCCGGATTACCCTTGAGCCACGTTTGTGGAGAGGGCCGGCTATGGTTTAGTAGTTCCTGTTTATTTGTATATAGTTTTGATATATAGTATTTTGAGATATTTCCCCTCACTCCAGGCTTTATGTCTAACCCATATTTTGTCTTTGTCTGGTTATGTCATGACAACTCTCGGGTACTCAATTGAGTAGTTCAGGAGTTAGGTGCTTTGGGATACGCTAGCCGAATGCCCAGCTGGAGCATTTTGGAGGCGTGACATCAATATTTTGTGATATGTATACTTGATATTTTTTTAGTACATGACAGACCTGTTATCTGTATATGAGACTGTTGTATCAGATGTTTATTCAGAACTTTGTTCTTTTTGGAGTTGATGTATTCTGACTTTCTATACTGATACTTATTTATCCGTTTCTTTTGCTAGTGCGGTCTCTTATATATTATTATTCTATTTTTTTCATGTATATTCAATATATTATATATTGCTATTTCATTGTTGGATCTTATCGTTATCTCAGTTCAGTGTTTTGCTTTAATTTTACCCCAACAATCTGTCTTTCTAGGCATTCCTAGAAGGGCAGGTTGTTACATTAGGTGTGGCTCATATACCCTTATTCCTTACTATATTAACTTGTTTAGTACTTTGAGTCTCTTATCGCTCATATCAGACTGTTGTCTAAAATATATTTTGCTTCTTATTATCTTGGGTACTCTTAAATGAGTAGACTAGATAGCAGGTTTAGGTGATACGCGGTGGCTATGTAGAGGACGAACTGGATGGAGCTTTCTTGTATTATATACTGGTATATTATTGCTTATTCCATTATGCAACACTGTGGAGCCTAGGTAGTGTTTGCTTTACTACTTAGACAATTTTATTTGAGTTTATTTCCATTTGTATAAACTATATTGCTATGTTGTTTGACTTTGTGGATCTGTACTTTGATATATGGGTCACTTAGCTATCACTGTCTCTCATGTTTTATATTTGCGAGGGCTATTATATTTTATTTGATGCGCTGTGAGATATATGATAAATTTTGTGATGTTTTATTTCTTTTCAACCCTTGACAATTGTTCTACGTCGGTCGGGCACCACAGCGGCCCACTTATATGTATATTGGGTGCCAATGGTGTAGGGTGGTCGTCACAATATTCCATCATTGATGATTATATTTGCTTTAATGGTCCATATAATATGCAAATAAGATGAATATGAACTGCACAACACGATTTAAGAAAGGTACATTTTGAAAATATGTAACTAGGTAAAACTAAAAAGAAATTTTAATATATCACAAAATCAAATGTTATATTAACACTAAACATAAATTCTAATTGATTAATATTAAAAAGAATTACTATGAAACTAATTTCCTCATTAAACTAAATATCGATAAGAGAGTATTTATTTCCCTAATTAGTTTGAATTCAAATTAAACATATTGTAAATATTTCCTTTTAGTTAACTCTTTTTATCAGTTGTATGATAATATTATTTCGTATGACCCTAGTTAGTGTCATAATTAATAGTATGAATATCTACATCTTCAACCCATAATTATATATAAGTATCTCCAAACTACAAAAAATTCAAAATGATATAACTCCAAACTAACTTTGTAGGAAAAGTCACATATGATTACATCATTATTGTAACACCCCTAATTTTAAATAGCGTTATTCAGGAGATTTAATTAGATAAATTAAATAGAATAATGTAGAGACTGGAGTAATATGGGAATTGAGATTTGAGATCTAATTAGGGTCGTGCCTTAACTAAATGGATTTATAAGAATGATTTATAAGTTAAATACTTAAGAGAATAGGGCGAGGGTAATATGGGAATAGCCGAACACCATAACCCGTAAAACCCATACAACCTTTTCATTCTCATTACATTTTAACAAAAGCAAAAACATAAACAAAAGAAAAATAGAGCTGGCTATAACCCTAAGAAGAAGAAGAGAAAAATCCAATTAGAAGCTAAGATTCAAGCTAGGAAGATTAAAGCAAAAACAAATCTCAAGTTCCTTATCTAAACAAGGTGAATAATGATCTAAACCATCTCACATAGATCATCTTGAATGTTTTAATTCGGATTTAAGGTTTAAAACTGTTTGGATGGATGAATGATGATATGCTTTGATTTACATGCCATGTTATAATTTAAATAAGGATTTTTGTAGTATAATATAATTCGATTTTAAGGTTAAAATCGTATAAATTGGTTTCCAAATGCCATGATGTTTGAATATATTATGTAAACCATTATTTTGGAGGTGGGTTTAAATTCACATAATATTCCAAGCTATGGCTAATTTATTATGAATTTTGAATGGAAGAAATAGATAATTTTGGATTTAAATTATTTAAGCAATCAAGTATTGTTTTCGGGTCTAAAATTTATATATGTTAAAAAACATATTAAAAGTGAATAGTTTTGATTTCTAGGGATTTTTCCTTAAGTGTTTTACTATGGTTATTAAATTATTTAAGTTAGTGGACTTAAATGTTTTAAATGTTTTGTTAAGTGGAAGGGCTTATTTGTGGAAATGATTTCATTTGTTAATTGTTGAATACGGTAGCCATTTAGAAAAGAATTTTTATAAAGAATTAGTAACCAATCATATTTTGACAAATTAGGCAAGTTAGGTAAAAAGGAATTACTTTGAAAGGCATAAAAATCGGTTTTATTTTGAATTAGAACTTCGCCACTTCCATTTGCTTGCTTCCATCACCATACTTTCGCCAATGACCTTTCGCACCCATTCGAAACTGATGCACATGCTATCAGGCAATTGATATGTGGTGTATTAGAGAATGGCGGAAGGGACTGTCTCGAAGGCATGCTTTCGAAGGGGTAGATGCCATTTTTATAATCTTTCGAATCAATCAAACTTGACTTTTTAAAGAAGCTTTTGAAAGAATTGTCGCATTTTGAACTCATTCGATACCTAGCTGCCGCATCCATACCTTTCGAATTAGTCAGAGGTTGCTTTTCTTTGTAGTATTCAAAAGGGAAGCTTTCATCCTTTTAAATTTTAAAACTGCTTCCTCAATGCTTTCAAAAGGGTTGTTTTAACCACTTTTAATAAGAGTTTCGGAGTCAATAGTTTCGAAAGGTTGGTTTCGAAGCTATCCTCTTCCCCAATTCTTTTACTTGAGATCAATGCTTTCGAAAGGGGTACTTTCGCTTCTGTTCTCTTTGACTTGGTGGTTATATTTAATGTTAAACCCCATGATTTCAAAAGAGATACTTTCAAATGGTTTTGAAGCTATGCTTCCATAAACTCTTACTTGAACTAAATGCCTTTGAAAGGTATGTTTTAATTATTTCGAAAGGTATGTTTTTCAGTCTTTTGAAAGGAAGGTTTCCAATGCTTTCAAAAGGCATGTTTTTCTGTGTTTTGAAAGGAAGGTTTCCAATGCTTTCAAAAGGCATGTTTTTAATGATTTCGAAAGAGAAGGTCTAAGATTTTAAGTAATGCTTTTGAAAGGGAGAGTGATGGAGGGTAACTCATGATGTCACAATGATCCGAAGGATCTAGTCGAAAGCCTTAGTTTTCGAATAGGAAAACCAAATCTCATTGTTATCCCGCATTTGGCAAGGCCGTGACACCAAGGAACTGACTAGTAACCAATGACGGTCCGTCCTAGAGATCGGTTACACACATGCTCACTATGGATATCGACGAATTTTGTCCGAGTCCGGATCGAGCTAAAATTGGTATGACTCGACAACCGAAGCTATGAGAGCCAACGTTCCAAATTTCAAGTCAATCCGAGTTCGTATGCTCAAGTTATGATCGATGCAAAATTGAATAAAAAGAGCCTCTGTTCGACTCGCTCCACTTCGCATCCATCAGAGAGCCTCTGTTCGACTTGCTCCACTTCACATCCACCAGAGAGCCCCATTTCGACTCGATCATCCAATGTCAAGTTTGTGTCCATATAGGAAAAGCCTTTGTTCGAATCCATCTAGGTGGGTCACTCTTATCGATACGAAGTAGGCCACCTCCCATCGATTCGAACAGAACAAATGCCTCGATACGAAGGGGACTGCTGCTGAACCGATTCGAAGTGGGCAACAATGACTCGACCAACTCAGCAAAGAAAGTGGATCAACATGAGGAAGGCTCGCCACATCACCTCCAGATTACGTGCGCCCATCGATTCGAAGTAATCGAGTCGAACAGGACCGATTCGAAATAAGGGAGTCGAACGAAACAGCCAACCGAGAATTCCATTTCGTATCGATCATATCTCCTAATCTACAAGTCCAAATGCTATGAAATTTTCACAGAAGACTACGTGCATGCTAAAGAATGTTCACGCCAAATTTCGACTCCATCGGATGCGATCTTGATCGATACGAAATCCGTTCGTATCGATCACGGATCGGACCGAAACTTCACGGGCTTGGGCGCGCGGGCCTGGTCACATGCCAGAGAGGGTCTCCCGAGATCTGAGCGAAATACCAGCCTTCTACACCTATAAATAGAGCCCC
This sequence comes from Allium fistulosum, assembly GCA_030737815.1. Classification (NCBI taxonomy): domain Eukaryota; kingdom Viridiplantae; phylum Streptophyta; class Magnoliopsida; order Asparagales; family Amaryllidaceae; genus Allium; species Allium fistulosum. Next base: position 589,063,291 of record CM060905.1, on the reverse strand, counting down.
AGGGAATACAGAAAGGGGGCATCTTCTCCTTTGAATTCTCGAACGCCCAGACTCTGTCGGATCCAGATCTAAACTCCATAACTGCTGCCAATAACGAAATTCACTGCTGCAAATCATAATTATCTGTTGTAATTCACTGAATTCACTTGTAATCTTCTAAGAAAGATCAATAAAGCTATCAACTTCATAGTGGACGTAGGCGATACGCCGAACCACTCTAAATTCTTGTGTCTCCTTGCATTTTAATTACTTTCATATTTGAAATTTGGAGTTTTTGTTAGATAATCCTCTTTTTCCACTTAATTTCTTCACTTTATCTCTTCAAAAAACTTCCGAAGAGTGTTGTGCCCAATTTTGGTACAAACATTCATTGTTAAAAGGCAAACCCATGGCAATGTAAAAGAGTTTTGAAATGGCATTTAACTATGGAATTTTAGAGGAAACTTTCCTTGATAAAGATTATTGGTTAAGGGTATTAACTATATTTCATTAGAAAACCGATTACAAGGAAATTAATCATGGATGTTTATATTGTTATGTTTTGATCAGTTATCATGTATGCTTCTGTAATCATATTCACTTCATAATTAACCCATAACTGCATTTTGGGGTGTTAAGGGCAGAATAACCGGCTAGGTTGACCTAGTAGTGAATATACCTTGAATTAACTCCTATGTGAGTAGAATTGCATCCAGGAGGTTAGATGGACCAGAAATGCCCAGAGCTGATCAAAGATCATTGGTTTAGACAGGTTCTTAGTAAGCCCATAAAAACTATGTTACGGAAATTGTTATTAGCAGGAGCCAACAGGTTCTTAGTGATCTTATAAAAACTATGTCCGGAACTGGTTATTGATAGAGATTAATAGGTTCATAGTTAGCCCATGAAAACTATGACATGAGAGAAGTTATTGGAGAATCCAATAGGTTTATATTAAGCCCATGAAAACTATGGTTGGATAATGTTGTTGGAGTGATCCTATGAAAACTATGTAACCGGACAGATAGTCCGTAAGCTTCGAATAGGTTATTAGTCAGCCCATGAAAACTAATAGGTTAACAGTGACCCTTGAAACTATAACTTGGGACAGATAGTCAGGTAAATGTGGATGGGAAATCCAGAGCATATTTCATGTTTGCATATCATTATGATACATTTTATTATGTTTTCTCTTAACCATTGTGGATGCAGGTGCATAGTATATGGTTATTATAAATTGGATTAAGATACCGGTGAGGGGAAAACCCGTTTCGCTAAGCGGCGTGGTCTCACTAGATATCTATATGGTTCGAGATGGTAGGTTATTATTCACACCAGACTTTTTGTCTGACTCGAAGTTTATGTTTTCCCCTTAAACTCTCGGGTGCTCAATTGATTTTGAGTAGTTTGAGGGTTAAGGTTTTTAGGTTCTTCTTTAGACAAATAAGCCTCCAGAGACGTGCAATAGGAAAGCTAGCTATTAGGATTTCATTCAGTTTACTTCCGCTGTGTTATTGGATAAAATGGCGATGTTTTTTAGTGCCTATTTTTAGACTCTGATCAACCAAATGGGCATCTTCATATGTTGCTCTTGGCATATTTTGTAATAAATTATAATTTCTCTAAACGTGGCTTGCGTATGGGATTATGTAATGAATCTGAAATGAAATGAGAAATTTGTTTTAAATTGAATTTAATTTTTTTTTCATATTCATGTGTTTCTGGTATATCAATGTATCTAACATTACCGCATTTGGTCACCAAGAATTAATAACTATGGATGACTGCATCCGTAGCGGTTAGTTTTGGGCCTCCAAATGGGGGATGTTACAAGTTAGTATCAGAACATATGTTTATGTAAATTTAAAAGAAAATTTGAACCTAAAAGACTTCAAAACATAACCCAAAGAATCAGAAAATAAGACCGGGGTTTGGGGCTAACACTATAGTAACGTACTTGCATTTGTTATATATATATATACGTACGTATTCCCCTCTCTCTTAGACCGTTCTTCTGTATCTTACTAAGGCTCGGATGCATATTTACGAGAAAGGAAGATATGGAGGCAGGAATCGAAAGAGGAGATTTAGGTGGAGGAAGCACCACAACTAATGGGAATGCTCGACGTAATACTATAAGGAATCCGGGTTGACAGGCAAATGCTAATCCAAACGCAAATGCCATGTAGGTGCTGGAACCCCGCCAGTAGATATAGGGGTGATGTATTAGTTCTGCGTCAATCTGATGCAAGCTGGAGCAGTTGTAGGAGTAACTAGGGGTAATGCTGTGAATGTTGGAGGAGATAATCCTATGGCCCTAGTTGGCAAGTAACTATGCCAAGTTGAGCAAGGATTATACCAGTCTTGGTGGGAAACCGTTTTTAGGAATAGAGGATGCTATTGAAGTAGAAAACTGGTTATTACACTGTGAAAGAATTTTCGCCGACTTGGGATTGGATGATAAGCAGAAAAGAAGACTTGCTTCGAGACAGTTGCGGGAAGCAGCACTTTATTGGTGGAATGGTGTTACCATGGGAGTTCCCGAGGAAGAGTTGACTTGGGCAAAGTTTCGAAGGAGATAAAAAAAGGTACTTGTTTGAATTTACCAAGTTAGTATTATTGAGAAAGTTCATGGACTTTGTGCAAGGTAAGATGTCGGTGATTAAGTATGCTATAAAGTTTGATGAGTTTTCTAGATACAGATATGCTACCATTGACACTGTCATCAAAAGGAATGAGAAGTTTATTTAAGGGTTAAGACTCAGATTGCCATGGCGACCATGCCACACCTCCATGATCCAAGTACAGTTGTAGTGGAGATGACAATCAGGAATGAAGAGATGCTTTCTACTTTTGGGAAAGAGAAGAAGGTTGAAACCTAGAATTCTCAGGGCAAGAAGAGGAAATTCTTTAAGAAGAAAGGAGCTCAGAAAAGAGGAGTTACCAAGAATGGGAAGGCTGATGTAGTTTGCTACAAGTGCGACAAAAAAGGACATTATGCTCATGAATATCAAACTGGAAAAGGGAAAAAGGTTGCTGATAAGAAAGGAGTGAAGTGCTTCAACTGTGACCAGATTGGACACTACAAGAATCAGTGTCCAGAACCAGTCAAAGTGGACAAGGGAAAGGTTTTTGCTCTGGAACCATCATCTTCTAGACCAATTTCTGCTGAGAAGGAAAAGACTGTGATGGAAGGTACGCTTTTGATCCATAGTGTACCAGTTAGGGTACTATTTGATACTGATGCATCACATTCATTTATATCTCAGTGTTTGGTAGATAAGTTATGTTTAGAACCATCATACCTTGTTACTTCCTTAAGGGTTGTGAATCCAATAGGAGGGTATGCAACTCTAGGGATGAGATATGACCAGTTAGAACTTGAATTGTTAGGTCATAAGTTTGCATGCAATTTGTATGTTTTTTATTTTCTAGGCTTCAAGATCATTTTGGGTATGGATTGGTTAGATAAATATGATGCTAGGATATTTTACCAAGATAAGGAAATATTGCTAGGACACCCCAATGGTCATGACCGAATTATATACTCAGTAGGGAAGTCAGACTCAAGTGCTTGGGCTTTGCTAAATGCAATGGAAGTAGAAGAAGAGTTGAATCAGGTTTTGGTAGCAAGAGAGTTTGCAGATGTTTTTAAGCCAGTCACAAGACTACCACCGAAGCGAGCCATTGAGTTTCGGATAGATCTTGTGCCAGGAGCAGAACTTGTAAGTAGACCACCTAACAGGATGACACCTACCAAGATGAAGGAATTGAAGGTGCGGCTAATGGATTTAGAAGGAAAGAATTTTATTAGACCAAGCAATTCACCTTAGGGAGCGGCTGTGGTGTTTGTGAAGAAACCAGATGGGTAGTTAAGGATGTGTATTGACAATCGTAAGTTAAACGAAAAGACGATCAAGAATAGATATCCTTTGCCAAGAAACGATGATGTATTTGATCAGTTGAGTGGAGCCAGAGTATTTTCCCAATTGGATTTGGCGAAAGGTTTCCATCAGCTAAGAGTGGCAGAGGATAGTATTCCATTGACGACGTTTCAGACTAGGTATGGTTCGTACGAGTGGTTAGTGATGCTATCTGGGTTAACGAATGCACCAGCTTTCTTCGTGGATTTGATGAACCGAGTTTTTTGATAGCACATGGACAGGTTTGTATCGGTATTCATAGATGACATTTTAATATACTCTAAGAATGAAAGAGAGGGTGAAGTTCATCTTAGAGTGGTGCTTAAGACGCTAAGGCAGCATCAACTAAAAGCGAAGTTTTCAAAGTGTCATTTATGGAAGAAAGAAGTTAAGTTTCTTGGTCATGTGGTTTTAGAGAAGGGTTTGTCAGTTGATCCAGATAAGATTGATGCTGTTAACAACTGGAAGAGACTAAAGACAGTGATTGAGATAAGAAGTTTTCTTGGGTTTGCTGGTTACTACCGGAGGTTTATTAAGGATTTCTCACGAATAGCAGTGACTTTGACAAAGCTAACTAGGAAGGACGTAAAGTTTATTTAGTCTGACAAATGTGAGAAAGCATTCCTTAAGTTAAAGCACTTATTGACTAATGCACCTATGTTAGTAGTTCAGATGGGAATCAAGGGTTAGTAGTGTATACCAATGCATGTGGAACGGGATTAGGGGCTATGTTGATGCAGAAAGGTAAAATTATTGCCTGCGCTTTACAACGGCTTAAACCACATGAAGTGAGATATCCTACTCATGATCTAGAGTTGGCAGCGGTGACCTTCACACTGAAAGTATAGAGACATTATCTATTAGGGGAGAGATTTGAGTTATACACATGTCATAAGTCCTTAAGGTATTTATTCTCTTAGAAGGTGTTGAATATGAGGCAGCAGAGGTGGCTGGAGTTTTTAGCAGCTTATGATTTTGGTATAGAGTATACACCTAGAAAAGGAAATAAAGTAGCGGATGCTCTTAGCAGAAAACATCAGAATGTGGTGTTAGCTATGTTAACATAATGGAAGGACCTAGAGGCTTTTACTACTTGTAGTGTGCAGTTATGGTCGACTACTAGTTCTAGTCAGAGCACTGCCATGTTATCCTGCTTGGGAGTTCGACCAGTTCTGATCGAAAGGATAGCTTCTAGGTAGAATGAGGATCCATTGTTAGCCGAGAAGATTAAAAGGCTTGAGGTTGGATTGGAGATTGATGATCTAAAAGATTCTAGTCTTGACCAGAGGGGATGGTTGAGAAAGAAGGGACAGTTGTGTGGTTCGAATGTTGTGGACTTAAGGAGGGAAGTTCTTAGGGAATGTCATCGATCAGAATTTGTTGAGTCAAGATTTTTATAGAGTTTTGATTTCTGACAAAGGGATAAGCCGTGATCGACAAAAAGAAGTTATTCATTGTTTTAAAGAGACACAAAGAGCTCCATACATTAGAGGTTGATTATTTGGTATGTTAGTAGTGTTATTTATGTTAAAATCTATCCTCAAATAATCTCATACCTTCAATCTTTGAATATAAATGTATATATGTATGAGTGCACATTAATTGTGCAGTCTGGGCTAAACCGGTCGACCGGTTTAAAACAAGGCGGTCGACCGTTTTTGTCCAGAATGCACAGATAACGTGCACAAGTGTACATAACGTATATATATTCAAATTCCTGTCTACCGGCCATTTTTGACCTGTCGACCGTTTTCAAACAGAAAGCAACCTTTCGTACAGACACTTCCTTTTCTTCAACGGTTGCTTCTCTTTCTCTTCACCAATGATCATGACCTTTGTTTGTATCTTTTCACAAAGGGTTACAACTGTTTATTTCTTATATAAACATCATGAAATCATTATTCCAGATAAGAATAACCAATTCTATTATTCTAATCTCTATTCTATTGATCTCTGTCTTGAACTCTCAAACATTTCAATTGCTTATTGAATCATTGAAATTATTTCATATCTTTTGATTCAAATAAGTAATATACTTCCTTCAATCTTCACAAACATCATTCACATATTTTGAGGATAAGATTATAGGAAGGGTGTACTACAAGTGACAAATCCGTGTTATCAAGAGCACAAGTTGTCAACGACAATTGTATTTATTTTTGTTGAAGTCCTCGGTGTTGTAAGAGGCACGAAATCCCGTTCGGCTGTTCGGGTGTTATAAACCTGTTCCTCCGGGTGAAGCGAGGTAGTTGGTAGTGAAAATCCAGATAGGAGTCTGGGACTGGACGTAGGACGGGAGGTCCGAACCAGTATAAAAATCCCTGGTGTGATTTTTACAGTTTACTGCATTTACTATTCTATATCTGTGAATTGCTATATAGCTAGTTTATTGAATATTTACTTGTATAGCAATTGTAAATAACATTCCGCATATATTAGTCCATATTACACGATCCACAATTAGTGTGCACAAACATACACACTTTCATTTGGTATCAGAGCAAGGTTATCATATAACCGTAACACCGTTATTTGATATATTCTTGTAATATGGCAAATAACGCAAGCACTAGCTCTAGCACTTACACGGAAGGTCAATCAACACAAAGACCTCCATTCTTTAATGGTCTCAACTATAGCTATTGGGCTACACGTATGTCATTTTTCATGCAATCAAATAGCTATGATGCTTGGAATGCTACTCAAAAAGAAATAGTAAATCCAACAACTGAATATTCAGAATGGACAACGACTGAGAAAACAGCAGCAGCTGTAAATGCAAAGGCAATAAATATGTTGTTTTGTGCATTAGACCAAAATGAATATAACCGTGTTAGTATCTGCTCTACTGCATATCAAATTTGGCAAACGCTGAAAACCACTCATGAAGGTACTAACAAGGTTAAACAAGCCAAAATAGCCATGCTGAAGAGTCAGTTTCAAAATTTCAAAATGAAACCGAATGAGACAATCAATGATATGTATTCAAGGTTTCAAACTATTCATCATGCACTTATCGGATTAGGGCAAAAATATTCAGATTTTGATGTTGTTTCAACAGTCCTACATTCTCTGACTAGTGAATGGGAAGGAAAAGTATTAGCAATTGAAGAAGCTAATGACCTTTCCATCATGAAGCCAGATGAATTGATAGGAAATTTAATGTCCTATGAAGCAAATTTGCAGGCTAGAAAAGAACAGAAAGAAGAGAAGAAAAATGTAGCATTTCATGCTGAGAAAGATGAAAATGAATCAGATTCTGAAGATGAAGATTTGGCATTCATTGCAAAAGGATTCAAAAAATTCCTAAAATATCGAAAAGCCAGTCGCTACAACAAAAGGAAACCTGGATCAAGCAAACCATCTTCATCAACTATAGAATGTTTCAACTGTCACAAAAAGGGGCACATGCAGAAGGATTGTCCAGAACAGAAGAAGAAGTCAGAAAATGATAAATTCAAACATAAGAAGGACAAGTCAAAGAAACGAGCCTTCTCAGTAACATGGGATGATTCAGACTCATCCTCATCTGAAAGTGAAAGTGATCAGGAAAATGAACAAGCTAATGTTTGTTTTATGGCAACAGAAGATGAGGTACAAATTCCTACATTTGATGAATTACTTGATATAAATTCTGAGTTGATAGTCAAATATAAAGACATAAAACGTCAATTAAAATTAGCCAAAGCAGATTTGAGTAGAGCAGAGTTTGAACGAGATATGTTAAAAGACGAGAAGAAAATATTAGAAGAAGAACTTGAAAAACTTCAAGAATCATCATCTAATGTTGACTCTCAATTATCTCTTTTGAGTCAAGAAATTGAAACTCAAAAAGAGAAAAATGATGCTCTCGCTACTGAAAATCATGAGCTTAAGGCAAAAGTCAAAAATCTGGACCTAGAAAAGGCGAGCTTACAAACTAAGTTAGATGACATAACTCAAAATGTTTCTAACTTTAACAAAGGTCGAGAAAATTTGACAAAAATCATTGAAAGTTCACAATCTGTTTCAAATAAACAAGGTTTGGGATATAGGAAACCAGAAACCAAGAAACATCTTGGTAATGGAAGGAAAAAGAAAGTACAAAAGACTGGAGCTAAGAAAAATCTTAGTTTATTATATTCCAAACCAAAACCAGTTGTGAAATTTCAGAAGAAAAATGTCAAGACTATCAAAATATGGGTTCCTAAAACAAATAACAATTTGATTAGGAACAAATATATTCAGAATTTCATGAATACTGTGCATTATAATTCTAATTATGTATATAAAGGGGATACCGGACCCGTATGGGTTTGGATTCCTAAGATCTAACTCTTAGGACCCTATAAAAAGTGGGTACCATGGTCTTAATTATATTTTTTGCAGGTACCACTTAAGAAAAGAGGAAAATGGATATTCTGGTTAATATATTCCTATATTATTCCATTATCTATTACTCCTTTTTGTCGATGACAAAGGGGGAGAAAGAGCTAACAATTATTTGCAGGAATATATATATATATATATAAAGAATACAGATAAAATCTCAGGGAGATCACATATTCAGGGGGAGATTCAGAACTTCAGATATATGTTGTCATCAATCAAAAAGGGGGAGAATGTTGAGTCAAGATTTTTATAGAGTTTTGATTTCTGACAAAGGGATAAGCCGTGATCGACAAAAAGAAGTTATTCATTGTTTTAAAGAGACACAAAGAGCTCCATACATTAGAGGTTGATTATTTGGTATGTTAGTAGTGTTATTTATGTTAAAATCTATCCTCAAATAATCTCATACCTTCAATCTTTGAATATAAATGTATATATGTATGAGTGCACATTAACTGTGCAGTCTGGGCTAAACCGGTCGACCGGTTTAAAACAAGGCGGTCGACCGTTTTTGTCCAGAATGCACAGATAACGTGCACAAGTGTACATAACGTATATATATTCAAATTCCTGTCTACCGGCCATTTTTGACCTGTCGACCGTTTTCAAACAGAAAGCAACCTTTCGTACAGACACTTCCTTTTCTTCAACGGTTGCTTCTCTTTCTCTTCACCAATGATCATGACCTTTGTTTGTATCTTTTCACAAAGGGTTACAACTGTTTATTTCTTATATAAACATCATGAAATCATTATTCCAGATAAGAATAACCAATTCTATTATTCTAATCTCTATTCTATTGATCTCTGTCTTGAACTCTCAAACATTTCAATTGCTTATTGAATCATTGAAATTATTTCATATCTTTTGATTCAAATAAGTAATATACTTCCTTCAATCTTCACAAACATCATTCACATATTTTGAGGATAAGATTATAGGAAGGGTGTACTACAAGTGACAAATCCGTGTTATCAAGAGCACAAGTTGTCAACGACAATTGTATTTATTTTTGTTGAAGTCCTCGGTGTTGTAAGAGGCACGAAATCCCGTTCGGCTGTTCGGGTGTTATAAACCTGTTCCTCCGGGTGAAGCGAGGTAGTTGGTAGTGAAAATCCAGATAGGAGTCTGGGACTGGACGTAGGACGGGAGGTCCGAACCAGTATAAAAATCCCTGGTGTGATTTTTACAGTTTACTGCATTTACTATTCTATATCTGTGAATTGCTATATAGCTAGTTTATTGAATATTTACTTGTATAGCAATTGTAAATAACATTCCGCATATATTAGTCCATATTACACGATCCACAATTAGTGTGCACAAACATACACACTTTCAGAATTTACGATTCATTCTGGGGGAACCAAGATGTATCAAGACATTAAAAGGAGTTTCTACTGGGAAGGTATGATGAAGGATGTTGGCTTGTGGATAAAGTAGTGGGTGAACTGTCAACAAATGAAGGCCGAACATCAGAAACCGAGTGGGTTGCTTCAACCTTTGGTGATACCAGTTAGGAAATGGGATTCGATATCCATGAATTTTATAGACGATTTGCCTAGGTCGAATTGAGGAAATGAAAGTATATTGGTCATAGTGGATAGGTTGACCAAGAGTGCTCATTTCATTCCAGTTAAGTGAACCAGGACGACACCTGTTTTAGCTACGTTGTTTATGAAGAACAAAGTTAGACTACGTGGGATTCCTAGTAGTATAGTAAGTGATAGAGATACTTTGTTTACTAGCGAGTTCTGGAAGAGTATACAGAATGTGTTAGGTACCAAGCTCAAGATGAGTATTGCTTATCACCCTCAAACAGATGGGCAGACAGTGAAAGTCCACAAGGTACTCGAGGATTTGTGAAGAGCTTGTATACTAGATTTTGGTGGATCATGGGAAGATCACCGACACTTAGTTGTGTTTTCCTATAATAACAGTTATCGGACTAGCATAGGAATGGGGCCTTTCGAAGCCTTGTATGGAAGGCCATACAAGTCACCATCATGTTGGTTAGAAACTGGAGACAGATTAGTCTTAGGTCCAGATCTGGTAGGAGAGGCAATAGAGAAGAATGAGTTGATCCGAGGTAGGATGAAAGAAGCTCAGTCTAGACAAAAGTGTTACGCAGATAAGAGGCTAAGGATCTAGAGTTCTCAGTTGGAGATAGGGTTTTCATTAAGGTATCACCGATGAAGGGTGCAGTACGATTTGAAAAGTCGGAGAAACTAGCACCGAGATATGTTGGACCGTTCTCAGTTATAGAGAGGATCGAAAAGCTCGCATACAGAGTAGAGTTGCCGAGCAGTTCGGCAGGTGTCCATAATGTGTTTCATGTGTCTCATCTTCGTAAGTATGAGCATGATCCAGAGACTATTGTTCCTTCGACTGCATTGGAAGACTTAATAGTAGAACCAGATCTGACCTTTGTTAGGCAACCAGTTCGGGTTGTAGCGAGAGATAAGAAGAGGTTAAGAAATAAAATAGTCAAGTTGGTGAAATTTCAATGGATCGATAACGAGAAGGACTGTACTTGGGAGATAAAAGACGAGATTAGAGATACTTATCTTGATCTGTTTTAAGGGTAAGTTCTATATTTACTTTATATAGACTGTTTGCTAGTCAGGTAGGCTAGTATGGTAGTTAGGAGATGTTACAGATGATTGTTATACTTACTATTTAGTCCTTGCTGAATTTCGAGGACAAAATTATTTAAGGAGGGGGGCTTGTAACAGCCTTAATTTTAAATAGCATTATTCCGAAGATTTAATTAGATAATTTAAATAGAATAATGTAGAGACTAGAGTGATAAGGGAATTGAGATTTGAGATCTAATTAGGGTCGTGCCATAACTAAATGGATTTATAAGAATGATCTATAAGTTAAATACTTAAGAGAATAATGCAAGGGTAATATGGGAATAGCCGAACCCCATAACCCCTAAAACCCTTACAACCTTTTCATTCTCATTACATTTTTACAAAAACAAAAACATAAACAAAAGAAAAACAAGGCCGGCCTAACCCTAAGAAGAAGAATAGAAAATTCCAATTAGAAGCTAAGATTCAAGCTAGGAAGATTAAAACAAAAACAAGTCTCAAGTTCCTTATCCAAACAAGGTGAATAATGATCTAAACCATCTCACATAGGTCATCTTGAATGTTTTAATTCGGATATAAGGTTTAAAAATGTTTGGATATGGATGTTACAAGTTGGTATCAGAGCATAGGTTTATGAAAACTTAAAAGTAAAGTAAACCTAAAAGATTTTCAAATATAATCCAATGAATTTGAAAAGAAGATCTGGATTTGGGTTAACGCTATAATGACGTACTTGTATTTGATATATAGGTGTATATATATAAGTATCAGTTATCCTCTCTCTTAGACCGCTTTTCTGTATCTTACTAAGGCTCGTATGCAGATTTATGAGAAAGAGGATATGGAAGTAGGAAATGGAAGACGAAATCTAGGTGGAGGAAGCACCACAACCAATGGAAATGCTCGACCTAATATCAGGAGGAATCAAGGCGACATGCTAATGCTAACCCAAATGTTGAGGCCAATGTTAGTGCTGGAAATCCACCAGTAGATGCGGGGATGGTATATTAGTTGTTAGCCAATCTTTTGCAAGTTGCGGTTGCTGGCAATGTTAGAGGAGCTAATCATGTGGCTCCAGTTGGGAATAACTATACTAAGTTGAGCAGAGACTATACCAGTCTGGGTGGAAAGCCGTTTGCTGGAACAGAGGAAGCTGTTGAAGTTGAGAAATTTCTATTGCACTATGAGAGGATCTTTACAGATCTAGGATTAGATGATGGGAAAAAGAGGAGGCTGGCTTCTAGGCAGTTGCAAGGGGCAGCGCTTCACTGGTGGAATAGTGTGGCTGTCGGAGTTCCAAAGGAAGAGCTAACATGGGCTGATTTCAGAAGGAGGTTTGAGCAGAGATTTCTATTTGAGGTTGCTAAGTCGGCATTGATAAGGAAGTTCATGGATTTAGTCCAGGGAGAGATGTCAGTAATCAAGTATGCTGCTAAGTTTGATGAGCTGTTTCGTTGTGGATATGCCACTATAGATACTGACATCAGAAGAAATGAGAGGTTCATTCGAGGACTTAGACCTGAGCTTGCTAGAATGACCATGACCCATATCCGAGAACCTTGTAATGTGGTGGTGGAGATGGCCATTCGCCATGAAGAGATGCTGGCTGGTTGTGCTAGAGAGAAGCCAGTTGAATCCCAGCCATGAAGAGATGCTGGCTGGTTGTGCTAGAGAGAATCCAGTTGAATCCCAGGGTCCTCAAGGAAAGAAGAGGAAATTCTTTAAGAAGAAGGGAGCCCAGAAAGGGGATGCTGCCAAGAAGGCAAAGGTTGATTTAGTATGCTTCAAATGTGAAAAGAAGGGTCATTATGCTCATAAGTGTCGGTCAGGCAAGGGGAAGAAGACTGCAGATAAGAAGAATGTGAAGTGCTTCAACTGTGATCAAGTTAGGCATTATAAGAACCAGTGTCCAGAGCCAGTCAAGGCGGACAAAGGAAAGATCTTTGCTATTGGATCATCAGCTAAGCTTACAGCAGCTGATAAAGGAAGAACTGTGATGGAAGGTATGTTTTTGATCCAGAGTATACCAGTTAGGGTACTATTTGATACGGGTGCATCATTCGTTTATATCACAGTATTTGGTTGATAAGTTATGCTTAGAACCCGCATACCTTGTTACTTCCTAAAGGGTTGCGAATCCAATAGGAGGGAATGCAACTCTGGAGATGAGATGTGACCAGTTAGAACTTGACTTGTTAAGTCATATGTTTGCATGCAGTCTGTATGTTTTTGATTTCGTATATTTCGGGATCATTTTAGGTATGGATTGGTTGAGAAGGTATAAGGCCAGGATATTCTGCCGGGATGGGGAGATATCACTAAGACACCCTGATAGTCATAACCGAATTATATTCTCAGTAGAGAATTCTGACCGAAGTAGTTGTGCTTTGTTAAGTGCAATGGAAGTGGGAGAAGTGCTAAGTCAGGTTCGAATCGCAAGAGAGTTTGCAGATGTCTTTGAGCCAGTCATAGGACTACCACCGAAATGAGCTGTTGAGTTTCGGATAGATCTTATGCCAGGAGCTAAACCTGTAAGTAGACCACCTAGCAGGATGACACCGACTAAGATGAAGGAATTGAAGGTGCAGCTAGTGGATCTAGAAAGAAGGAATTTTATTAGACCAACCAGTTCACCTTGGGGAGCGGCCGTAGTTTTCATAAAGAAACTAGATGGGTCGTTAAGGATGTGTATCGACTATCGAAAGTTGAACGAAAGGACGATAAAGAATAAGTATCCTTTGCCGAGAATTGATGATCTGTTTGATCAGGTGAGTGGAGCCAGAGTGTTTTCCCAATTGAATTTGACGATGGGGTTCCATCAATTAAGAGTGGCAGAGGACAGCATTACTTTGACAGCATTTCGAACTAGATATGGTTCGTACGAGTGGTTAGTAATGCCATTCGGGTTGACGAATGCACCTGCTTTCTTTGTGGATTTGATGAACCGAGTCTTCCGAGAGTATTTGGATAGATTCGTGTTGGTGTTTATAGATGACATTTTGGTATACTCGAAAGATGAAAGAGAGCAAGAAGATCATCTTAGAGTTGTACTTGAGACGTTGAGGCAGAATCAGCTAAAGGTGAAGTTTTCCAAGTGCCATTTTTGGAAGAAAGAGGTTAAGTTTCTTGGTAACGTGGTTTCAGAGAAAGGATTGTTAGTAGATCCAGATAAGATCGAAGCTGTGAACAATTGGAAGAGACCAGAGACGGTGACCAAGATTAGAAGTTTTCTTGGACTTGCTAGCTATTACCAGAGATTCATCAAGGATTTCTCATGGATAACAGCGCCTTTGACTAAGCTTACCCGGAAGGAGGTGATGTTTGTTTGGTCCAACAAATGTGAGGAAGCATTCCTTAAGTTAAAGCATTTATTGACCAATGCACCAGTGTTAGTAGTTCCAGACGGAAACCAAGGTTGGTGGTGTACACTGATGCATGTGGGACTGGATTGGGAGCAGTATTGATGCAGAAGGTTAAAGTCATTGCCCACGCATCTAGGCAGCTTAGGCCGTACGAAGTAAGATATCATACTCATGATTTGGAGTTGGCTGCGGTGATCTTCGCATTGAAGATTTGGAGACATTATCTCTTAGGAGAGATATTTGAGCTATATACCGATCATAAGTCTTTAAGGTACTTATTCTCTCAGAAGGAGTTGAATATGAGACAACAGAGGTGGCTGTAGTTTTTGGCTGCTTATGATTTTGGTATAGAATATACCCTAGGAAAAGGTAATAAAGTAGCGGATGCTCTTAGCAGAAGACATCAGAATGTGGTGTTGGCTATGTTGGTAGAATGGAAGGATCTAGAAGCTTTGGCCAGTTGTGGTGTGCAGTTAAGATCGACTGCTAGTTATAGTCAGAGTATTGCCATGTTGTCCTGTTTAGAAGTTCGACCAGTGTTGATCGAGAGAATTGCTTCTAAATAGAAGGAAGATCCATTATTAGCCGAGAGGATTAGAAGGCTTGAGGTTGGAACTGAGATCGATGATTTGAAAAATTTTTGTCTTGACCAGAGAGGATGGTTGAGAAAGAAGGGGCGATTATGTATTCCAGATGTTGAGAACTTGAGGAAAGAAGTTCTTGGGGAATGTCATCGATCCAAGTTTACGATTCATCCTAGAGGGACCAAGATGTATAAAGATATGAAGAAGAGCTTCTATTGGGAAGGCATGAAGAGGGATGTTGGCTTGTGGGTTAGGCGGTGTGTGAACTGTTAACAAGTGAAAGGCGAACATCAGAAGCCAAGTGGGTTACCTCAACCTCTAGAGATTCCAGTTTGGAAATGGGATTCAATATCCATGGATTGTATAGATGGGTTGCCAAGGTCAAGCAGAGGAAATGAGAGTATATGGGTTATTGTGGACAGGTTGACCAAGAGTGCTCATTTCATTCCAGTATTTTCGACCTTGACGGCACCTGTTTTGGCAAAGTTGTTCATGAAGAACATAGTTAGACTATATGGATTTCCTAGTAGCATAGTCAGTGACAGAGATGCTTTATTCACTAGCGAATTCTGGAAGAGTCTACAGGATATGTTAGGCACTATGCTCAAGATGAGTACTGCTTATCACCCACAAACGGATGGGCAGACAGAAAGAGTCAATAAGGTACTTGAGGATTTGTTGAGAGCTTGTGTGTTGGACTGTGGTGGATCATGGGAGGATCACCTACATTGATTAAGTTTTCCTATAATAATAGTTATCAGACTAGTATAGGAATGGCGTCTTTTGAAGCCTTGTATGGACGGCCATGCAAATTACTAGTATGTTGGTTGGAGACTGGAGATAGATTGGTCTTAGGTCCGGATTTGGTTAGGGAGGCGTTAGAGAAGATTGAGCTGATTCGAGAAAGGATGAAGAAAGCTCAATCCAAATAGAAGAGTTATGCAGATAAGAGGCGTAAAGACCTAGAGTTCTCAGTTGGAAACAGGGTTTTCATTAAGGTATCACCGATGAAGGGTGTGGTACGATTTGGAAAATCAGGGAAACTGGCATTGAGATATGTTGGTCCATTCCAGATTATAGAAAGGATTGGAAAGCTAGCATACAGAGTGGAGTTGCCGAGCAGTATGGCAGGTGTCCATAATGTATTTCATGTGTCTCATCTTCGTAAGTATGTGCATGATCCAGAGGCCACTATTCCTTCGACGGGGTTGGAAAATCTAGTAGTTGAGCCTAATTTGACTTTTGTTAGACAACCAGTTCGGGTTGTTGCGAGAGATGAGAAAAGACTGAGGAACAAGATAGTCAAGTTGGTGAAAGTTCAGTGGGGTGACAATGAGAAGGACTATACTTAAAAGATAGAGGACAGGATTCGAGATACTTATCCTAATCTGCTTTGAGGGTATGTCTATATTAGATTTATATAGATAATTCCTAGTCAGGTAGACTAGTATGGTTGTTAGGAGTCGTTACAGATTTTTGCTATGTTTAGTATTCAGTCCATACTGAATTTCGAGGACGAAATTCTTTAAGGAGGGGAGCCTGTAACACCCCTAATTTTTTATAACATTATTCAGGAGATTTAATTGGATAAATTAAATAGAGTAATGTAAATGTTAAGTGATAAGGGGGTTGAGATTTGAATAAATCTAATTAAGGCCGTCCTAAATAAAATAATTAAATGGGCTTAAGAATGGGTTATAAGCTAATTAATCTACATAAGGGTATATTGGGTATTTGCCACACATAACCCTTACCCTTATATAGTCCCGTTCCTACCATTTCATTCCCATTCACGTCATTTTGAAAACATAAACAAAAATTTAAAAAGGAGCCGATTAAGAGAAGAGGAATTAAATCAAAAGCTAGAGATTCAAGCATAGGGGAAATCAATCTCAATTCAATCTCCTTATCTAAATCAAGGTGAATAGTAATTCCATCTCTATTTTGTTTTATAATCATATATTTTCGAATTTAAGGGTAAATTCGTTTTTAAGATGATTTGGATGATGATATGCTTGAATCACAATTTATTTAATTTAAACAAGGATGTTTAAATATGATTTCTCACAGTTTTAGGGAGAAACTGATTTATGATGATGTTTAAATGCCATGGGAAAATTTTATGTTATGTATAACATGATTTTGGAGTTGAGTTTTAATTTTGATAATTTTCCAAGCTATGGAAAGATTGTTATGAATTTTCAAAGGAAAATATGGTTATTTGGATTTATAAATTTATTTTGAAAAATATATTAAGAATTTGGGTCTGAACTTTTAATATGTTAGATAACGTGATTAAAATGAATTTCTAGAATTTTTCGAGATTTTTCCAAAGTGATTTGCTATGCAAATTAAATTATTTTAGAAGAGGGACTTCTTTGCAATATTGGTTTTGCTTAATGGAAGGGCTTATTTGATTAACTTAACCATGGTTTAGATCTGAAATTAGCGGCAGTTATTTTAGTGAAGAATTTAAAAAGTTAAGGCAACCAACATGTGGTAGGTTGGTTAGAAAAAGGTTTGCTTTAATTTGTATTAAAACAGATTTACCCAGAAAAGTTGGTTCCGCCTTCTTTAGAAGTACCTTTCGACTTAGACCTTCCGCCATCAACCCAGTCGAAACCTACTATGTTGAAACCAATACACAAGGTATCACAAAGATAGTACGCAGTGGATTGGAGAATGGCGGAAGGTTAGGTGTCGAAAGCATAGCTTCCGAAGGGGTTGATACCTTGATTTAAAGAGAAGTGCCTGCCTTTGTTTTATTTTAGCCTTCCAAGGAGTCAAAGCATATGTTTTCGAAAGAGGTTTTTAAAAGCTTTCGAAGGGGTTGCCATCAACTTATGTTTGCTTTCGAATGGGTTCCTTACTTATGAAATATTGCGTTTGAAAGAAAGGGTCCCGACCTAGTCGAAGCCCTACTGCCGTTCTTTAACCTTTCGATGGTATTGAAGTTATCAATGCTTTCAAAAGGTAGTGTTTGTTTTTAAAGATGTTTTATGCCTCTTCCGAAATGCTTTCGAAAGGGTCCAAGGGTTTCAAAGGCAATGGCTTCGAAAGAGGTTTTGACGCTATCCTTCAATGTTTTGTTTAAATGGTTTGAAGCTTTCGAAAGAGATGGTGCTGACACCATCATGTTTTCCCCAATATTTTTATATGATTAAGGATGGTTTCGAGAGAGATGCTTTCGCCTATATTCACTTTGACCAATGTATATTTTAAGTATAAACCCAATGGTTTCGAAAGAGGGACTTTTAATGGTTTCGGAAGGGTTACTTCCCATGGTTTCGAAAGAGGGACTTTCAATGGTTTCGGAAGGGTTACTTCCAATAGTTTCGAAAGGAGGACTTTCAATTGGTTTCGAAGCTATGCTTCTAAATGATTAAATGCTAATGCTTTAATACATTCGAAAGGCTTCGAAAGAAAGGTTTTAAAGTGTTCAAAAGGTAGGAGCCTAATGTTTTGAAACTAGAATTTTATGCTTTCGAAGAAGGGTATCCAGTGAGGTTGAAAGCAAGGATTCGAAGGAGTCAAAAGGTTTTGGTTTCAAAACAAATAACCCAAATTCAATTTTTAAAAGGAGAAATCCATGGCTAAATTAAAGGAGTTTTTGTAATGGTTTTGAGAAGAAGCTTTCCTTGATAAAATTATAGGTTAAAGGGATCAACCATATTTTGTATGAAAAGTATTTCAAGGACATTAAACCCACAGGAGTGGTATTGTTTTGTAATTATGATTGCTTCTTCAGATATAAATTTATTCACATTATAAAGGACCCATAACTGCATTTTGGGGATAAAAAGGTAGAAGAACTAGTTAGGTTAACCCAATAGTGAATATAAATTGATTAAACTCCTGTATGAGTAAAATTGCATCCAAAAGGTCAGAGTGACCAGAATATAGGATGCTTAAACATGGAAGTTGTCGGGGAGACAGGTTCGTAGTGCATCCATGAAAACTATGATTAGGAAATTATTGGAGTTACCAATAGGTTCATAATGATCGCATGAAAACTATGTTATAAAAGGTGGTTGGCAGAGGCCAATTGGTTTGTAGTTAACCCATGAAAACTATATCTGGATTAAGTTATTGACAGTTGTCAATATGTTCCTAGTCAACCCATGAAAACTAGGATAAGAGAGAAGTTGTTGGAGTAACCAATAGGTTCAGAGGAACCCATGAATCAATTAAACCCGCAGGAGTGGTAGTGTTAAGTTAATTGGCAGGGGCCAATAGGTTCATAGTACACCCATTAAAACTATGAAATACAGGTTATTAGTAAGTCCATGAAAACTAATAGGTTAATAGTGATCCTAGAAACAATAAATATGATAGGGAGTCAATTAAATAGAGGATGGGAAATCCAGAATGTTTTAGCTTGTTTGCACATCATCATAATATTTTGAAATGACTATGTTTTTAACCATTGTGGATGCAGGAGCACTGTATATGGTTTATAAAGGTTTTAGGATACTAGTGAGGGGAAAACCCATTCCGCTAAGCGGCGTGGTCTCACTAGATATCTAAATGATTTGAGATGGCAGATTATTATTCATACCAGGCTTTATGTCCGACTTGAAGTTTATGTTTTCCCCTTAAACTCTCAAGTACTCAATTGATTTTGAGTAGTTTGAGGGTTGAGGTTCTCAAGTACCTCATTAGACGAATAAAGCTTCCGGAGACGTGCAGGAGGCTTAATAGGTGTTTAGAGTTCTCTTTTACTTGATTCCGATGTGTTGTTTGTAATGGCAAAGTTGTTATATTGTCTGTATATACTCTGATCTTCCAAAGGGGCGTCTTCATATGTTGCTCTTGGCGTATGTTGTAATAAATATATTTCTCTGAATGTGGTTGACGATTATGGGATTATGTAATGAATTAGAAATAATTTGATATGGAATGTGATCTTGTTTGAAGTTTTAAAATTTTTCCATATTCATGTGTTTCTGTGTATCAATGAATCTAACACCGCCGAATTTGGTCTCCGAGAATTAATAACTATGGATGACTGCAGCATCCGTAGCTGTTAGTTTTGGGCCTCCAAGTAGGGGGATGTTACACTGTTCGAAAGGGAAGCTTTCGTCTTTTTAAATTTTAAAGTTGCTTCCTCAATGCTTTCAAAAGGGTTGTTTTAACCACTTTTAATAAGAGTTTCGGAGGCAATGGTTTCGAAAGGTTGGTTTCGAAGCTATCCTCTTCCCTAATTCTTTTACTTGAGATCAATGCTTTCGAAATGGGTACTTTCACTTCTGTTCTCTTTGACCCAGTAGTTATTTTATTGTTAAACCCAATGATTTCGAAAGAGATACTTTCAAATAGTTTCGACGCTATACTTCCATAAATTATTACTTAAACTAAATGCCTTCGAAAGATATGTTTTAAGTGTTTCGAAAGGTATGTTTTAAGTGTTTTGGAAGGAAGATTTATGATGCTTTCAAAAGGCATGTTTTTCAATGTTTTGAAAGGAAGGTTTCCAATGCTTTCGAAAGGTATGTTTTTAATGGTTTCGAAAGAGAAGGTCTAAAATTTTAAGTAATGCTTTCGAAAGGGAGAGTGACGGAGGGTAACTCATGATGTCACAATGATCCGAAGGATCTAGTCGAAAGCCTTAGCTTTCGAATAAGAAAACCCAATCTTATTTTTAAAAGGAAAACACATGGCAATGTAAAAGAGTTTTGAAATGGCATTTAACTATGGAATTTTAGAGGAAGCTTTCCTTGATAAAGATAGTGGGTTAAGGGTATTAACCATATTTCATTAGAAAAATGATTACAAGGAATTTAATCATGGATGTTTATATTGTTATGTTTTGATCAGTTATCATGTATGCTTCTGTAATCATATTCACTTCATGATTAACCCTTAACTGCATTTTGAGGTGTTAAGGGCAGAATAACCGGCTAGGTTGATCCAGTAGTGAATATACCTTGAATTAACTTTTGTGTGAGTAGAGTTGCATTTAGGAGGTCAAATGGACCAGAATACAGGATGTCCAAAGCTGATCAAAGATCATTGGTTTAGAAGGGTTCTTAGTAAGCCTATAAAAACTAAGTTATGGAAATTGTTATTAGCGGGGGTCAATAAGTTCTTAGTGATCCCATGAAAACTATGTCCGGAACAAGTTATTGATAGAGATCAATCGGTTCATAGTTAGCCCATGAAAACTACGACATGATGAAGTTATTGGAGAATCCAATAGGTTTATAGTAAGCCCATAAAAAATTTGGTTGGATAATGTTGTAGGTAGATACCAATAGGTTCTTGTGATGCCATGAAAACTGTGTAACTGAACAAAAGTCTGTAAGCTTGGAACAGGTTATTAGTCAGCCTATGGAAACTAATATGTTAATAGTGACCCTTGAAACTATAGCTTGAGACGGATAGTCAGGTAAATGGGTATGGGAAATCCAGAGCATATTGCATGTTTGCATATCATCATGATGCATTTTATTATGTTATGTCTTAACCATTGTGGATGCAGGTGCACGGTATATGGTTATTATAAATTGGATTAAGATACTAGTGAGGGGAAAACCCATTCTGCTAAGTGGCGTGGTTTCACTAGATATCTATATGGTTCGAGATGGTAAGTTATTATTCATACCTGACTTTTTGTTGACTCGAAGTTTATGTTTTCCCCTTAAACTCTCGGGTGCTCAATTGATTTTGAGTAGTTTGAGAGTTAAGCTTTTCAGGTTCTTCTTTAGACGAATAAGCTTCCAGAGATGTGCAGGAGGCAAGCTAGCTATTAGGACGTTTGTACCAAAATTGGGCACAACACTCTTCGGAAGTTTTTGAAGAGATAAAATGAAGAAATTAAATGGGAAAAGAGGATTATCTAACAAAAACTCCAAAAACATATAATGAAAGTAATAAGAACGCACAGAAACACAAGATTTTAGAGTGGTTCGGCGTGTTGCCTACGTTCACTATGAAGTTGATTGCTTTATTGATGTTTTTGTGATGATTACAATTGATTTCAGCGGGTTACAGCAGATAATAATGATTTACAGCAGTGAAATTCGTTAGTAGCAGCAGCAATGGAGTTTATTACTGGATGCAGCAGAGTCTGGGCGTTGGAGAATTCAAAGAAGAAGAAGATCCCTTTTCTGTTGGCTTTGGGGGTCTATTTATAGGTGTAGGAGGCGGATATCTCGCTCAAATCTCGGGAGACTACTTCTGGCACGTGAGTAGGCCCGCGCGACCAAGCCCGTGAAGTTTTGGCCCGATCCGTGATCGATACGAACGGATTTAGTATCGATCAAGTTTTCATCCAATGGAGTCGAAATTTGGCGTGGACATTCTTTAGCATGTGCGTAAGCTTCTGTGAAAATTTAGTAGCATTTGGACTTGTGGATCATGAGATACGATCGATACGAAACGGAGGCTTTCGGCAGGCTGTTTGGTTCGACTCGATCACATTGACTCGATCTTGTTCGAATCGATAGCTGCGCGTGACTGTGAGTTGACGTGGCGCTTGAATCTTTGGATCACTCCGCTTTCGATGCCGAGTTGAACGAGTTGTCCTTGAACTTTGCCTCATTCGTATCGATGGTGTTGCCTTGTTCGTATCGATAAAAGATGCACAGTTCGCATCGATGAAGGCTCCTCAGTTCGCATCGATGGTCACGTTCTGTTCGTATCGATAAAAGTGGTGTGGCTTGCCGATCGATACGAATAACCATTATATGATCGATACGAACAGGGACTCTGCGATGGATACGAAGCAGTTAGGCTTTCCTGATGGATGCGAACAGTGATCCACTGATGGATTCAAACAGAGGACTTCTGATCGATACGAAGTGCGGCCTACTGATGGATACGAAATTGGGGCTATTCCATCCAACTTGCATCGATCGTAACTTGAGTATACGAACTCGGATTGACTTGAAATTTGGAACGTTGACTTTCAGTGCTTCGCTCGTCGTTTCTTGTGCATTTTAGCTCGATCCGGATTCAGACAAAATTCGTCGATATCCATAGTGAGCCTGCATATAACCGATCTCCAAGACGAACTGTCATTGGTTTCTAGTCAAGTTCTTGGTATCACAGCCTTGCCAAAAGGCGGGATAACACTTGCCCTCCAAAGTACGTCTTGTGGAAACATGATGTGCTTTGAAATTTTGCATCCTTCATTCTGAAAAAGTTATATCTAATTCGTTGAGTTGTTTCTATCTTTTCGTCAAAAGATGTAACCTTCAATTGATTTCCAGTAATATAAATGTTGATTTGTTGATTGCCAATGATTATGTAGTGCATTGTTGTAACTGAGTGTCGAGTGCTAGCGATTTGTTGTTCACTGTTGTAATTGTCATCAGGTGAGCATTCAATTCCTGTAAATTTTGAAAATTGAATACTAGTTCGTCATACGCGTACGTATGTTAACCTGACTCCCGTCAACGTTTGCACGTTCACGGGTCGTTGTCAAGTTTTTTTATCGAGTTTCGTAACGATCCTCTCCTGGATCGATTGTGAAATTCGAGTTGTAACAACGTTCGATGGTTGTTTTAAGTCCTTCCTTTGTATCGATCCTCTCTCGTATCGATCTGAGATGTTGGAATGTATGCTTCGTATCGATGGATACATAATATTGGGTCTCGGATCGATGGCTGCAAAAGTAATGCTTTGTATCGATAGAGTCGAACGATCGAGACATAATGCAGCGATGCTTCACAGAGGATATGCCATTTCTCATTCCTTTATTCAATAAGAATCCCCGATTGTGGATAATCTTTGATAGAAGTCATCCATGGCTCTTTTTCTAGATCTGTCTCCAAGATCTAGTTGATCTTCATATATCAATGCCTGGAATAATAAGCATTTCAACTGAGACAAAGTCTATTTGTCGCGCATCCCCAAAACTGGCTAGCTTGGCGAGTGATTCGGCCTTTTCGTTTTGTTCTCTGAGATTTGTGTAGTGATGCAATAGTCGAAGTCGGCTAGTAGGTTTTGGACCCGGTTGAGATAAGGAGCAAGACGTTGCCCCCTAGTCAGATAATCTTCCCTGACTTGGCGTACTACTAACCAGTAATCACATAAGACATGTAAAGTTTCCACTCCTAGTTTTCTTGCAAGTTTGAGCGCCAAGGCTTCATACTCAGCTTCGTTATTTGTTGTAGGGAAGTTGAGTTTCAAGGCGTAGCAGATCATTCGTTCCTCAGGAGTCATTAATGCAACTTCAATGTTAGAAAGCCGATTATTGGAAGTTCCATCGGTGTACATTCTCCATCGGTTGGACGGTTCTCCACTGTTCTTCGGATAATCGTCCGATGTAGTGAATTCAGATATGAAGTATGCTAATGTTTGACCTTGGAGAGCTCTCCGAGGGAGATAAGTGATATCAAATTGGCTTAGCTTGATACTCCATTTGAGTAACTTTTCAGACATCTAAGGTTTCTATTGGACCTATCGTAACGGTTGGTCGATATGGACGTTAACGGGGTGAGCTTGCCAATAGCCAGCCTTCATCATATACTAGTCTTTGGATTCGTTTCTCTTTACATAGCATTGCGATGCTTATGGCGTGTGTTGACACGACCCAATTGATGTATAAATCTTCGCAATCCAAAGGTTTGGGTAAAATGGGAGGTCTCTTTAAACAATCTATCAAAGCTGCTTGGTTGTCCTTGGTACATGGGTGTCTCTAATTGTCGGAATTTTCTAGAAATTAGTCTTGATTCGATTAGAATTGATGATGAAAACAAAGAATCTTTCTGATGTAATGGTGAAAGAGCATTTCAAAGGATCGAGTTTCATCCTGCATTTTTGGAGAGCACTGAATACCTTTGTCAAGTCATCGATATGGTCGTTTGATAGTCGTGATCTCACGAGCATATTAACCACATCTACTTTCATCGACCGGCCGATATGATTTTTGAATGATCTGTTAATCGTCCTTTGGTAAGTAGCATAAGCGTTCTCAAGTTTGAATCCAGGGATTTCAACATAGCACTATAGGCCCAGGTCAATAATGAAACAGTTGTATTCCTGGTCTATGACATGCTTCAGTATCTGATTGTATCTGGAGTTTGCATCCATGGATAACAGTAATTCATGTCTGATGGTCGGGTCCATCGGTTGGTTGATCATTGGAAGTGGAAAGCTGTGCTTTGTCATACCCCATGCAAATCTGAGTAGTTGACGTATGTCCTCCACTCTCTGTTCGTTTTTCTTATAAGTAAAGGATTGGATACTCATTTTGGTTGGAGGGCATCATGGATAAACCCACTGGTTTTGAGCAGATTCGCCTCCTCTTCAAGTGAAACAGATCTCTCCGGATCCACGTCGTATCGTTTTTGTTCACCGAGACATGCCTTGAGTCAACATTTAATGTAGGGTTCTTCATGGCTGGAGAGAGTCCATATATATATATATATACATATATATATATATATATGAGATCGAGTCCAAGTGAACACATCAAGATTCACCTGAAGTAAAAAAGTTGACTCTTTCTTCATCATTGCGCAGAGTTGTGATCTGATCTACAATACTCGTGATAGGTTGTAGGCGCTTCATGTGTTTATTTGCAATGGTAAATGATCAGGCTTATAAGGACGTTGAATCAAAGGCTTAGTAGAACTTAGCCTTGTACTGCATGCTGCTACATAGCTAGTTCCAGCTTTGAGATTGAATTTACTTATGTTTCTGAATGATGCGCTTTTCATGTAATGTACCTGCGATCCATTGCTCATCGGAAGGGTCAGAATGATGATCAGTTGCCCATAAGTCCTGGTTTTGATCTGATGACTCTATCTCTAGGCATCCTTTCGGTCGCAACTCCTTTTGCCCCCAGCCTCGGGTTGGCAGATGCATTACGCGGACGGTCTAGTCTCGTCCTAGCTGTATCTATGTTGTAGTTCAAGCTTTAAGAACCAGAGTTGACTGATGAATGGTTGAATCATATTAATCTTATCTTCTTGTTCGTGCACCCAAGTCTGGGGAATATCTCGATAAGTGGCAAGGTAGATAATGTCCGCTTCAATTTTGTATTCTATCCCATTGAATCATGGGATCGAGTTAACCGATGGAAGACTGAGTCATGCCTATCATGTATTCTGTTCTAGTTCTTTCCTCTTGGCGGAATACATTGTTACTTTGCCGACATTTGGACATAAGCTAGATTCTAGACGGTCAATGACATTCACTTTGCTACTTATGTCGCCATACTTTGGGCAAAAACTGAAGAGTGAATCGTCCAGTCAGATCCAATGCAGGATTGATGCTTCCCTTGTTGAATCCAGGGTAAGAATCAGTGTGCAGATGTTTAGGTTGCACTTGTTTTGAATTGCTCTTTTAGTCGGATCATGGTAAGAGTCAATGAATGAATGGTCGCGTTGCATTCATTTGGAGTTAGGTGATCAACCATGTCCATTTCGATTTACGTTCTCCCATCAGATCTAGGGATAAAGTCAGCCCAAATGCAGTCATGTCATGCTCATTTGGTCTCATGCTCTTCCTGACGGATCGAAGGAAGGCAACGGAAGACGAATGGTTAAGTCACACTCATTCGTGGTTTATTCTTCTATCCATGCTCTGTTGGTCAAAGGTATTCGATGGACATTCGGGTTACATCGATTGGTAGTCGAAGGGGATTGATATTGACCATCGATTCAACGGCACGATGTAGAATGCTTAGACCTCATTTCCTATCGATCTAATGGTATGATATGAAAGGTGCAGATCGATATTGCCCGTCGATCCGACGGTACGATATAATTGGTTGCCCAGAACTTCAGGCATCATTCTGATTAGTTAGCATTAAGGTCTCCTTGTAGTCATTTCCTTAGGTTGTAAAGGACGCTAAGCTGGAGATGTAGCGAGTCACCTTTCTCTTCTTTCGGTGATTTGTACTTCCGCCCCCAGTCTTGGGTTAGCAGAGTTAGTTCGTGGATGGTCTAATTGCACCTATGGTGAATTTATACTCCTCATGTCGAGTTTAGGTCAGAGTTGGTGAATGAATGGTCGAATCACATTCATCCGTTTGTCTATTCTTTCAGCCCACTGTGAGGATCAAAGTAAGTTAAAGGGCCATTAACCACACCTATTTGATGTTTATACCCCTGTCCGCACTCTGGGGAATAATAGTTTTAGTAGAAAATGGTCGGACCGCGTTTTCCTCGGTCAATTCCTCTGCTCCCAGTCAAAGGCAAAAGTCGAAGTGTGGTCGGTCAAATTACAACAACTTTAGTTTGATGCTTCTCCCACTGAACTGTAGGAAGGAATTGATTGGCGGATGGTTAGGTCACATCCGTCCATGTTGCATGCACAACCCATCGGATCACAGGCGAGAGTTAGCAGATGAACGGTCATGCCACGTTCATTTGCGGTTGGATGGTAGTAATATCAATTCAGAATAGGACATCCAGCTAGGTCAGTTTTTCGAATCTACACCTCCCTGTCGAATCAAGGAAGAAATTTGTCTTGTAAGGTTGGAGTGCATCCCTATAAATTTACGTTATGGGTCCCGTGCCGGGGACGAGTTGATGCATGGACGGTTGTGTCACGCCCGCTTAGTGCTGGATGGTCGGATCGCATCCAATTTTGTGTGTTAAGTGTGCCCCCATGTCAGGGGCAGATTGGAAAGCAGACGGTGGAACCACATCCGCTTTTTGTACTACTGAACTTGATGAGGAACCATAGCCGATAGATGGACAGTCGAATCACATCCCTTTTGGTATTCATATTCCAAACCATGCTTTGAGGACTGGAGTTGGTTGATGGGTTGTTAGTCACACCCATTTGGTGTTTATACTCCAGTCCACACTCTGGGGACTTAGAGTTAGTTGATGTTTATACTCCAGTTCGCACTCTGGGAATCTGGAGTTAGTTGATGGGTGTTCAGTCACACCCATTTTAGTGTTTATACTCCAGTCCGCGCTCTGGGGACTTAGAGTTAGTTGGTGTTTATACTCCAGTTCGCACTCTGGGAATCTGGAGTTAGTTGATGTTTATACTCTAGTTCGCACTCTGGGAATCTGGAGTTAGTTGATGGTTATACTCCAGTTCGCACTCTGGGAATCTGGAGTTAGTTGATGGGTGGTAAGTCACACCCATTTTAGTGTTTATACTCCAATCTGCGCTCTGGGGACTTAGAGTTATTTGATGTTTATACTCCAGTTCGCACTCTGGGAATTTGGAGTTAGTGTTTATACTCCGACTCACGCTCTGGGAGTTCGGAGTTGGTAAACAGACGGTCAGTCACATCTGTTGTATGTTTTTGGATTTTGTTCGCACTCTGGGAACGAAAGGTGTATCAGGATCGCGGATGGTCGGATCACATCCACCCTGAGTCAACAAGTGAGGTCGATAGATGGACGGGTCCACCCTCCTCAAACTTGGTTTGGATACGGACGAAGTCGCTAGGAGGACGGATCCACCTTCTTCGTAGATGTATTTTTATACTCCAGTTCGCACTTTGGGAATCTGGAGTTAAGTGAAGGATTGTCGTGTATCAATCCTTTTTTGACTTAGGTGTGATGGCTTGTCCCCGAGCTCGGGGTTTCACTTAGCGAGTGATCGGTGGGATCCCGATTAACTTCCACTTATATGCCCCTCAACGAAGGATGAGATTTAGTTTTTGGACGGTTGGATCACGTCCATGTTCGTTTGGAATCCACTTTAGCTAAGCCTAAGGAGTAAGATTAGTGTTCTGGCAAGCTTTGTGCTCGAGTATAGGAAAGGATGGTCGAACTACATCCACTTTGAGTTGTGTATTTTCCCTTAAGTCGGGTGCGAGAATTGGAGAGCAGATAGTCAAGTCACGTCCAATTTATACTTTGCATTCTTTCGATCGAACTAAGGAAGAGAGTTGAAATGACACCTCGTGATGGTTAGCGAGTAGGCAGTCATTCGTCGATGACTTTAAGTTGAGGGTTGGACCCTGATGAAGTTAGTTTAAGGCATGACTGTTTTGCCGAATTACAGAAGCAAACTGGAGAGTGAACAGTCAAATCATGTCCACTTTAAACATGTGTTCTCAAATAATCCCAAGTGTCTAATGTAGGATTGGATGCATGGATGGTGACGTCACGTCCACCCTTGGTGTGATTCCAATTTTATCAGGCATCGGAAGAAGCATAAGTATTTTGGCGAGCTTCAAGTACGAGATGGAGAGTGCATTGTTGGGACATATAACTCCAAGTCTTTCTTACATCTCCCAATTAAATTGCATAGGCGGATGAGTGGATGGTCGGTTGCATCCACTTTGTACTAGAGTCCTGACCTTGTCGGTCGCTTCTGCTTTGATGCCTTGCCCCCAGTCAGGGGCATATAGTAGCCGATGAGTGGTTGAATCATGCTCGTCATGATGATACCTCAATGATTTGATCATAGTCCGCGGAGGTTGTTTTGCACCCAATCTTAAGTACGCGGTTACTCATTGATAAGTGAGGCAGCGTCGTATGCTCGCTATTGCAATTCAGTCTAGCCCTTCTCAGTTGGAAGTCTAACGCAAATGGTTCAATTTGATCAAAGTCCTTGATCGATAGGGGTCGGATGTTCCCGGTCCTTTGTTTTATAGGGCTTGCACATATTATCGGAGCTATCCTTTCCGGAGCATCCTTATGGCGTTGGCGTTCACGGTAGCCATCTAGAGAAGAGGAGTTTTCCGATCTAGAGTATGGAGTAGGTCCCCTCCTTATCTCACCATGTTGATCCTTCATCTGGTTCATCAACTCAATATTGGCCTGGATATTTTTGTGTACTCGTCGGCGGCTACCCACCAGTTCTCTTATCAAAGTCTGGAAATAAGCTCTGGTGATGAATTCATTTATGGGTATTGGCAGCAACTGGCTGTGGGCTTTGGATAAATTCGTTGGCTGCCAGCTTCTTCATTCACTTCAACAATATGAGAAGTAGAACTGGTATGTCTAACCGTGATTGACGGTCTTCTCTGAGGAATGAGGGAAGACATTTGCGTTTGATGGCATTCATCACCCTTTGCGAAATCCATGTGTCATTCCCACTTCATAAGGTGGTGTCGGGGGTTGTATTTCCATAGTACACCGACATAGTTGACATGTTGAATTTTCACTGGAAGTTTTGCATGTAGGATGGTTTCAGCGAATAGGTCTCGACTGGGAAAGATTCTCCAATCGAAATTATGATCAGGTCCATTTTATTGCCAAGGGGTCTTGTAACACTGGTGAATGATGTATGCACGATTGCCCAATGTTCGAGTGGTTTGCTGATGCCGATTGGATGGTGAGTTGGTTAAGATGGGCTCATAAATTAGTGATCATTACTAATTTTCACCCAGGTAGGAGGCCCATATAAAGTAGTAAGGAAGTCCTCTTAAGGTTGTATGTCGTGCTTCTAGCCATATGGACATGGTATGATTAAGATGCGGGCATTTGAAGATGGTTCAGCGGTGACCAGCTATGTTTTGAGTTAGCAGAGTAGACAGTGTTGGGCAGTCATCATATTAGCCATCGTACCATAGTTGTCAATTCAGGAGTTTAAAAGCTGGTCAATTGGGGAAAGTTGCAGTTAATCTTGGAAGCATGATATATTAACCAACTCTAGTTCTTGGCGTATTAGCTAGGTTCTCCAGTCTCTGGGAGCACCGGTTGAGTAGTATTCCTTTACCCATTCCTTGATTGCAATTCAACATTTGTTGTTGTGATCTCCTATGTCTTGTTCAGTCATGAAACAATTAGATGTGTTGGATCGAATGTTCCTTCATTAAATTGAGCTTTGAATTCACTATGCGGGTGCTCTGCGCTGCGGCTAGGGTTCAGTCATGAAACAATTAGCCTCTTTTTCAGAAATTTGAGTCGTACCAATTTTTTTTTTTTGCAATTTCGTATCGTTCTTAGCAACGTTTGAACGATACAAATGTAGGTGAAATCGAACGATCCGAAAAGTGGACAATTGGATCGATACGAAAGGCGTACAACTGGATCGATACGAAGTGGATGTGAGTATCGATACGAATTGGACGTAGATGGATCGATACGAACAGCGTCTGAGTATCGATATGAATTGGGTGCAAATGGATCGATACGAACAGCATGTAAAAATCGATACGAACAGAGCATTTTCGATCGATACGAACAGAGCATTTGCGATCGATACAAACAAAGCATTTTCGATCGATACGAACAGAGCATTTGCGATCGATACGAACAGAGCATTTGCGATCGATACGAACAGAGCAGTTGCGATCGATACGAACAGAGCAGTTGCGATCGATACGAACAGAGCATTTTCGATCGATACGAACAGAGCATTTTCGATCGATATGAATAGAGCATTTTTGATCGATACGAACATAGCAGTTGCGATCGATACGAACTGAGCCGTGAGTATCAATACGAATTGGACGCAGATGGATCGATACGAACTGCGTGTGTGAATCGATACGAATTGGACGTAGATGGATCGATACGAACTGTTTGTGAGTATCGATACGAAATGCACATGGCTGGATTGATACAAAGTTGATCGATATGAAAACCAATCGATACGAAAAGTGATCGATACGAAAGTCAATCGATACGAATGTTGATTTATACGAAAACTGATCGATACGAAAGCTGATCGATACGAATGTTGTCATATTTTCTGGATGTGAATACATGGATACGAAAATCACTATATTTTCTGGATATGAAATGATGGATTCGAAAATGATCATATTCTCTGGATTCGAGAACATGGATACGAAAATCACCATATTCTCTGAATTCGAGAACATGGATACGAAAATCACCATATTCTCTGGATTCAAGAACATGGATACGAAAATCATCATATTTTCATGGATACGAAAATATGGGTACGAAATTCATCATGGATGTAGTTCCTCTTAGATCTGGAGCAATCTGAATAGAATAGAAGAAACCACTGGACGGCAGATCTAGATCTCCTCCTTAGATTTGTGCAATCCAACGATGATAGTAGATCCACTGAGCAGGAGAAAAGTTGGGTTTTTCTCAGTGAAAGCACCAAAGTGTTTGTACCAAAATTGGGCACAACACTCTTCGAAAGTTTTTGAAGAGATAAAATGAAGAAATTAAATGGAAAAAGAGGATTATCTAACAAAAACTCCAAAAACAGATAATGAAAGTAATAAGAACGCACAGAAACACAAGATTTTAGAGTGGTTCGGCGTGTTGCCTACATCCACTATGAAGTTGATTGCTTTATTGATGTTTCTGTGATGATTACAATTGATTTCAGCGGGTTACAGCAGATAATAATGATTTACAGCAGTGAAATTCGTTAGTAGCAGCAGCAATGGAGTTTAGTACTGGATCTGGCAGAGTCTGGGCATTGGAGAATTCAAAGAAGAAGAAGATCCCTTTTCTGTTGGCTTTGAAGGTCTATTTATAGGTGTAGGAGGCGGATATCTTGCTCAGATCTCGGGAGACTACTTCTGGCACGTGAGTAGGCCCGCGTGACCAAGCCCGTGAAGTTTTGGCCCGATCCGTGATCGATACGAACGGATTTCGTATCGATCAAGATTTCATCCAATGGAGTCGAAATTTGGCGTGGACATTCTTTAGCATGTGCGTAAGCTCCTGTGAAAATTTGGTAGCATTTGGACTTGTGGATCGTGAGATACGATCGATATGAAATGGAGGCTTTCGGCTGGCTGTTTGGTTCGACTCGATCACATCGACTCGATCTTGTTCGAATCGATAGCTGCGCGTGACTGTGAGTTGACGTGGCGCTTGAATCTTTGGATCGCTCCGTTTTCGATGTCGAGTTGAACGAGTTGTCCTTGAACTTCGCCTCATTCGTATCGATGGTGATGCCTTGTTTGTATCGATAAAAGATGCACAGTTCACAGTGATGAAGGCTCCTCAGTTCGCATCGATGGTCACGTTCTGTTCGTATCGATAAAAGTGGTGTGGCTTGCCGATCGATACGAATAACCATTATATGATCGATACGAACAGGGACTCTACGATGGATACGAAGCAGCTGGGCTTTCCTGATGGATGCGAACAGTGATCCACTGATGGATTCGAACAGAGGCCTTCTGATCGATACGAAGTGCGGCCTACTGATGGATACGAAATTGGGGCTATTCCATCCAACTTGCATTGATCGTAACTTGAGTATACGAACTCGGATTGACTTGAAATTTGGAACGTTGACTTTCAGTGCTTCGCTCGTCGTGTCTTGTCCATTTTAGCTTGATCCGGACTCAAAATAAATTCGTTGATATCCATAGTGAGCCTGTGTATAACCGATCTCCAAGACGAACTGTCATTGGTTTCTAGTCAAGTTCTTGGTATCACGGCCTTGCCAAAAGGCGGGATAACATAGGATTTCTTTCTGTTTGATTCCGTTGTGTTATTTGATGTAATGAAAAGTTATTTAGTGCTTATATTTAGACTCTGATCAACCAATGGGCATTTTCATACGTTGCTCTCGGTGTATTTTGTAATAAATTGTAATTTCTTTGAACGTGGCTTGCGTATGGGATTATATAATGAATCTGAAATGAAATTTGTTTTAAATTGAGTTTAATTTTTTTTTCATATTCATGTGTTTCTGGTATATCAGTGTATCTAACATTACCGCATTTGGTCGCGGAGGATAAATAATTTTGAATGACTGTAGCATCTGTAGAGGTTAGTTTTGGACCTCCAAATGGGCTATGTTACAAGTATCCTATTTCTTAAGATCCTCGTGAAATCAGTGGCATCCGTGTGTTAAATGGAAAAAATGAGTGTTGCTTATTAGCTTATCATGGTTGATTAAAAAACACTATAGAAAAGTGTATTAAACTCTACTTTGATTAAGATAGACAATACCAAAGTTTACAAAACATTGAATTTGTGTTGCGTAAGTCTGTAAGACTATGTAAAATATTTAAATAAAAAATAAGTTTACAAAACACATAAAATTATAGTTAAATTTTTAACAAAATTTCATAGTTGCCTATTGTAGGCAGAAAAAAAAGTGCTATTATTTCCAAAATATGGTTTGAAATTCTATTATTTGAATATATGTTATTTGGTATAAAATATTTTTGACTCATATTGATTTTCTCATATATTTTATCTGAGAATGAAAATAATATCAATCTTACCTCTAATGGATTATATAGAACTCAAGTTTCTTTGGTACTTATGCAGCTATATACCAATTAAGTCTTACAAATTAAATAAATGAAACAAAATTCATAATCGTAATAAACAAACAAAAATCTAATGAAAGTTCAATTTAAACACAAAAATTGTGAATTAATACTTGTTCATATTTACCTGTAATGGATTTTGTAAAACAAAAGAAGATTTTATGGTATCCATGTACTTATTAATCTAGTAACCTTTTCATAGTGAAAGAAACCAAATTTATAATCATATGCATTGAAACAAAAATCAAAAGAAAACATAATTTTGGACACAAAATTTGGAATAAAATTTTTAAAACCAAAACATAAAATCCAGACGCGAGTTAAATGTAAGTTAAATAACAAAATAAACATCTAACTTTTAAATCAAGCTCGATCAATCCAATAGGCCGAGATTTTTTTGGAGGTCTTCAGAGAAGCAATAACATTGAAAGCAATATGTAG
The DNA here is from genome assembly GCA_030737815.1 of Allium fistulosum. Lineage (NCBI taxonomy): Eukaryota > Viridiplantae > Streptophyta > Magnoliopsida > Asparagales > Amaryllidaceae > Allium > Allium fistulosum. The sequence goes on along the minus strand of CM060905.1, from coordinate 589,028,935 downwards.
AAACACAATCACTGCAAAACATGAATAAAATCATAAACAATATAAGATAAATACAAAGTGAAGAATTGATGAATTCAATCCAATTCTAATTGGATTATAAAGTTTAAGAGATTGATTAAAAATCATTTGACAGGAATCTTTAATTAGATTCAGATCGAGAATAAAACCTTCTTAATTATGGTATACATACGAATAGGAAACGGGAAAAACGAAATAGTGAGAAAATGAGATGGGTAAAAGAAAATTAAAATGGAAAATAACCAAGGAATTACAGTAATTCATATATTGAAAACGTAAAGAAGAGGAAGGGACCGTTGTTATAATATAAATAAATAATGAAATTTTGTGACTCTTGAGTATTTGTATACTAAACTTATGACTGGGAAAAAATGCTTGATTTTTCACTCTTAATATTTTTTGAAAAAGGAAATAAATTATAATATATTTAACTTTATAAATGCTAATTATTGGATTGGTTTATTCATATTAATATTTGTTTATATTTAAGATTTATAAACGAAAATAAAACTCATAGGATAAACTAGGTGAGACATCATCTTATATATTACAAAAATGAGACAAGTGGTTGAATTGGTTTTTCCCCTCAAAATGAAGTGAGTTAAGAAAAGAGTTTTAAATGCAAATCATAGCTTCCAAATTCCATGGTGGTAAGATTTCTTGATCAATATATTTCAATATTAATATTTTTAATTTTCTATGTTATGAATTAATCAATATTGTTTAGTCTTTACATTTTTATTAATCTTGTTATAAGTATTTATAAATATGTTATTTTCTATCAACATTTTTTATAATTTCAAAAAAATAATGCAGTAAATTTTAACAAGTAATGGTGTTTATTTAAAATAATCATAAAAAGTAAGGTTGTATCAACGGTTGAATCCAGAGGAAATAGACGATTCCGCTCAACGTCTTATATACTATGATCGATGGTTGAGTTAGGATCTATACTAAAAATAGCAATAATTAATAAAAGAGCTTAAAATAAAAAGATAGCTCTCTATCCAAATAGATATATAGATTTCTTGATCAGTATATCTTCTTAGTATGATTATTGATATTCAATTTTAAGTTTACTTATTATTTTAATTTTTCCTATTCTTATTAATATTAATAGCTACACCTGAAATAATCTTTCTATGAGTATTTATAAATATAATGTTCCTTGTCGCATTGTATATAATTTCAGAAGATAAAAACAATAAAATTTCGACATAGATGTGGTGTATATTTGAAATATCACTAGAAATAAGGTTTATCCACTTAATATCCTATGTACAATTGTTAGCTGAATTTGGATCCTTATTTAAAATAGAGTGAATAAACACTAGAGCTTGGAAAAAAAAATAACCCACAATCAAAATAGATGTATAGATTTCTTGATCAGTATTTTTATTGTTGATTATTATTATTCCTTTCAATATTTACCTATAACTTTGATTTTTTTCCATTCTTAATAATATTAAAAGGTACATTTGAAAATTAGTCGTTCTTTTTACCAGTAAAGTGTATAATTTCAAAAATTAGAACCAATTAAATTTGAAGAAATGAAATGCTTGCTTGTTCAAAATACTACTGGTTTAAATTTGAGCTTTGATAGAGACTGTAAACTCGAAAAAGAGGAAAAGTTAAGGTCCCGTTTGGCTTGCGTTTTTAGTTTTTTGTTTTCATCTATATAAAAGTACGTCCGTCGTATGTGTTGTTGAGAAACAAACAATGTTGAAAAATGAAATTAACGTGTAAAATAGAAATCAATTAACTTTATTTTTCATGTTTCGAGAGATAACAAAAACACGTAGAACAATCCAACTCCTCTGTTGTCCGTCGATCAGCGCAATAACTACGAATTGTAAATCTTATTCTTTTATTTTTTTGGTATTTCTTAGTGCAAGTTGAAAATACAAAACTCAAAACACAAAATGAAATCAAACGGGCCCTAAAATTTTGAATGAGTGGATGAATGTAAAGTATTTATAATCGGTTAATTGGATCTGTGTTTAAGAATAAAAGAATAAAAATTTAAAATATATTATACAAATAGAATAATAAAGATTTAAAAATATCTTTAATAATAGTTGAAATACCTTTGAGGTCATGTTTTTTTGGTATCAGCGTGAACTAACAAAAACGCCCCTCTAAAGATATTAACAAATTTTAATATCACTTAAAAGTATAATATAACCTATCAATTCAAAATGGTCATCTACAAATATTATCAAATATTAATATCACTTAAAAATATGATATAATAAATAAACTTATTTTACAAATTCAAAACATCAATATACAAATATTATCAAATTTTGATATCGCTTAAAAACATGATTTAACAAATAAACTTTCTTTACAAATTCGTTCTCTGTTAACTAATAATAGAAATAAAAATTCAAATTAAAAAATAAAAATAATGCAACTTAAAAACAAAAATTATAAGACATGATTTCAATGTAAAAATATGACTAAATATTTATGCAAATTATTTTTTTCTTAATATTTAAACATATAAAATTTATAGAAATACAATTCACGTGCAAAACACATGCCGTAACGCTCGTACTATACAAGTGGAGATGGTAGGAATTAAAGTTGGAAAACGTAGTTGGGTGTTCATGAGAATACGCTTAGAAGACAGTTAAGAAGGGTTGAGTAAAATTAAAGAAAAAAGAATAAATATGGTCTAAGACATGCGTACTTCATGCTTCAGAACAGACTGAACCCTTCACATCTGCCGTTCATTTTCACAAACGTACGCCCATAATGAAGCACGCTGAACAACTCTGCAATCGTACTTTCTTGGGCCAAATCCACATTCATGGATGCATGTTAATGTGCATGATGATGCAACAGCTCATCCTACTATTCCTATTTTATCCCTATATCTACGAACTAGGTTATCATTTTCAGCTAAATATTCATTATTTGTCCTCCTCCATTTTTCTATTCTGACCATTCCCAATGCCTTTCAGCTGACGTACCCTGAATCTACTTCTATTTTATCACTACTTTCCCAAACTACCCTTTCCTACCCTTGTGCTTATCCAGTATCTTCATCAATTATACGCGTCTAATGCCGTTTAATTATGCCCAACACATGTATCATTACACTTTTTTAATGCTCGTCGCCCTTCTACTTTATGCTAATAGGTTATCAATATTATCTTAAAAATACAAGTATACGTTGACCCCATTGGTTCACTTGGGTTTATGATTTGAAACTTGTTTAACCAAACTTTCTTTATCTAAATTGGGATAATGAATCCAATTTAAATAGAAGGGTATTTAGATAATGAGTGTTGCTAAATGGACCAAGCTTGGTAATCCATTTTACCCAGCCCAGCTCTGAATAACAGAAACCACACCCATCAACCAACATTACTGCAAACAAAATGCATGCATGTGCACCCATGTTCTCTCCTGATAAAAGTCGCATTATTAAAATCGATAAAATGTTAGGTGTGCATAGTTTAAACTTCTCTCACATATAATTAGATGCATCTTTTACTGTCCAGTTACTGCAGTAATAACTGTTGAACGTGAAGTGGTAGTGATAAAATTTCTTCTTAGAAAATCCCTTTTGATCATTCACTGCGTTTTACCGGATGAAACTGAATTCTATTTACCATAATGCCATTGCTACCTCACCAACAAAAAAGATTTACATAAACGAAGCAGAAATAGAAGAAAGAAAAGGAAAGAAAATCCCAATCGGATCCATACCAATAACCAACTAAAGACCCGTTATCAACAACTCACTGTCACAGGTCAGTCCGACCTGGACCGATTCAGACCAGAATCCAAACCCGACAATATCTGAACCAACGCACCCATAGCCCTAACCTGCGTTTCCAGCGCCATTATGTAATCCGTAGTCTCTTCGAGAAGCTCCGGGAACTCCAGCTTCCGACAGCCTGGCACCAGCCGCCCTAAAACCCGCGCTTTTTTGTCCAACTCCCCTGAACTGCTTCCCGAATCGCTCGCGGTTCTCTTGACGGAGAGGTTTGGCGGGTCGGATTTATCGGGATTTCTTCTGCGACATTTGATGCCGAGGCTCCTCCTCGAGAGAATCGCACGTGACCAGCGGGACCTGCCACGTGCGGCGATGGCGAGGGCGCGGTCTGCTGCCTCCCGCACCATACGGCTTTTTGGAGCTGGATTCGAGAGCCTGACGCGGCTGAGAGCTTCCAGAAGCTTGGAAGAGTAACTGCTTTGATTTTTCGGGTTTTTCCAGCGGGAGTTTTGGAGATTAAGAATCCGCTTTCTTTTGCGGGTTTTGGAAGTTGATTCTGCGTTTTCCGGGTTCGGGTTCTCCATTTGGATTTCAAATTTTTGCTGATTTGGCGATGGAATAATCTGCGAAAAATTATTCAGAGATTAGTCGATTTCATCATGATAAATGCTCGCAAAAGGGAGTATTAAACCCCGAGATTTGAGATAAACACAAGAATCATATTGCAAATCGGATACCAAAAATTAAGAACAAATAATATATATCATTACCTACGAAATTAGCTTACGAGAGTAAGGAAGAGAGAGGGAAGGAGGTGAAGGGAAAATGGAGAAATGAGGAGAAGCTTAAAAGGGGGGCGGTAATGACAAATAAACAATAGAAGCCACGTGGCAATGTATAAATCATGTAATTAAAATGCTGGAAGATACGACCAAATTAGGCTTCATTCATTTAACAAATAAAAGATGGAATTCTTTTTTTCAAAAGAAATTTGAATATCTGCGAATTTAATATCACGTCGGGGATTTGAACCTGCTGAATAATTTCAAGACTTAAAATCACGGAGTCTTTGACGTGCAGGTATATCCAACGTACTACATGGCATGATATTCTGTTTTTATTTTAAAGAAGGTTGAATGGTAAAATACTGTAGAATATAATCTAATATGCAACAAAAATGTTAATGGATTTCTTATTCTCAATTAGACGTTAGCGGTGAAATATTATGTATTTACAATTCGTGATAGCTTGCACAAGCGCATATGAAAGTTTTATATCGCACCATCCGATGCAAATTATCACCATCATTAGTAGATACTTCTCTTAATTTTTTTTACAAGTCCTTGTAGGGAGATGACGATGGACAACACGTATATTTTATTTTCTAGACTTCGTATTATGGTTGACATAGACTTTTATATGAAAACCGATGTTACGATTGTATGCCTAAATCGTACACCATTTGTTGTTCAATAGTGAATATGAATCATTTCAGACGTTATGTTTTCATTGCTTGATCAGGATGAGAAAGACGTATGAGTTGCATCGGTTAGTATTGCTTGTTTATATTTATGTGTCACAAAGCATCAAACGTCGTTTATATGGTTGGTCATGTTAAGCTGCTTCTTTCATATATTATTTTTGACTCTACATTATTTCAAAACCAAAAAAGCAAGATCTGTCTTGGCTACGTTTTAGTTTAAATAAATCTTTACCGTCTTAATATGATCAATTAAGACATGGTTGCACTTGGTTTCCTCAGTACTAATTTTGACACATAATTCTTCGCTGCTTACGGTAGCGGTTGAGATTTTAGTAGTGTCTACAATGCAACGAGTAACCATTATTATCTTGCAAGGTTATCACGATGAGATTCCGTTGAGCATATAAAGAAAATTCCACATACGGTACGTATTGATTTGATGAAGGCATGTGCACATACTGATTTAGAGGAAGACTAACATGTCATGTTCCTTAGGCTAGCTATAGGGTCAACTTAAAGCAGTTTTATTCTAAGAGCATTTCCAACCGTGTGTGGGAATTGGAAAGCAACCGACCTTCAACATAGGTTGGTTGGCCGCTTCTGGGTTGCTTTGGTAATCCTCAGGGTTGCTTCTAAGCCGACTATAATGTAGCCGACTAAGTAAAACCGACTTTAGTATAGCTAGCTAAAACCAATTTTCTTTTTTCTAATGTTTCCTTAGTCGGCTTTATAAAAACCCTATAAGGGGACGTTTCGGATTAATTTGTTGTGAGAACGCGGATTGTAATCCACCGACTGTAGATTGCAATGCAGAGCACATGGCTGAACCGACTTTAATTTAACCGGTTAAAGACATTTATGTTTTTTCTCCATTGGGGATGACCTTAGTTAATTTCGTAAGAATTGACGTTTGGCAACCCGCTTGATTGGGATTGCCCAAGCGCATGATGCTCTTACATACAATTATGCTTATTACATATATGGCATTTCACACCATCCTTTTCTGATACTAAATATTAACAATTATTTCCGTGCACTAAGAGCATTCCCAACGCACAGGGTTGCTAGCCCTCAATTCGAACAAAAGCAACGAAAACCAACCCTTAACGGGGTAATTTCTTAGCCGGCTAAGGCATTACTCGTGGATTGCAATCCACAGTCGTTGCATTGCAATCCACGAGAGGTTGTGGATTGCAATCCACGGCATAGACTTAGCTGGCTTTTATTTAGCTGACTAAGTTTATGCAGGGGTAGTCGGCTATAAATAAGTCGACTACCCTACTCCCTCTCCATCTCCTTCTTCCTTCTCCCCCTACTTCCCCCAAAAGCTCGAGCCACTTTAAGAAAAAAATTAAAATTAAAAAAAATAAGAAGAGCTTGGAGGAGCATCCGAGGCAGCAGCAGTCGCAGCGGTAAAAATGTTCCCCCGACAGTGGAAAACACCCCTACCAAGGAACACGTAGACGCACCGACGACGGGTATTGGAGGTCGACAAAGCTCAGTGGTGAGGCGAAGAAGTGTGGCTAGAAATACAGCAAATACGGTTCTCGATCCCCCCACATCGACCAAAATTTGGGACCCGACAAGGATTTGGTCAATTTTCGTAGTGTGACAACCCATATTTCGGAAGGTTTAAATTGACAATAATCTACACATGTCCAACTTAAACAATCTGGAATATAGATAATCAATAGGGTTAATTAAGAAAAATAAGGAAAGAAGGAGAAATCAAACTCAAAATCTCGCAGCGGAATGATAAAATATAATAATCAAATAAATAGTTCATGAAGCTGTTTATATTATACATTTGATTATAATTTATACAACATTTATCAGAGTTATATATACAATAGGGATAAGTAAAATAATGCAACACACAACATGATGCAGGAATAATAATAGTAATAATATACCAAACCTTCGTCTTCGTCTTCGTCCTCGAGAATAAATCTTCGGTGCGCTGAATTACTCAGGTCAGATCCGAGCGTAATGAAAAGACAAAACAATCGAGTCAGGACTAAAATATTCTTATGTGAGTCAAATTGATATCGCATATAACATGAGTGTCGCGGCGTCAGAGATATTTACGCGTTTTACATTCCTATCCAGTGTATAATGTGCATGCAATAACTCAAGAGATATTACGGGATTTTCCATCTCTTAAGGATCCATCAAAATATTTATATGTAGTAGAATACGCTGCATATATAATGTCTAATCGATAAAATAAATATTTTTCTTAGCGTTAAGGCTTTACATTGATCCCCATTAACGCGTTTTTAAACATTGTCGTACAGTTTGCATATAAAACGCCAATAAACCGTCGGTGGATAGGGATGCGCCGTGATACGACGACATTAAACCGGCACGTGAGGCAATGCCCAAGGTAGAATACTACCAGTTCGGGTCGTAGGGCTGGTGGTAACGCATCATAGCCATGACCGCCCACTGCGTCCATCCATCCCATATCGAGTCAAAGGGAGGCTACCTCAAATCAAGGTGCACCAATCGAAACCAACAACAAGAGTAATAATATAGACCGAGTCCAAGAAAATCAAAGAACGGATGTCCGCTAGGAGTAATTAGCCCACTTAGCTCTGTCAAGCCGTCCTGTTTTAGTCATTTCTGAAATTGTACGTGTAGTACTAAGGATCGTGTAATATGGTATATTAATGCGGAAACTGGTAATAACAGTAAAGTAAAAATTAAAGTAAGCACACCAGGAATTTTTATACTGGTTCGAACTTCCCGTTCTACGTCCAGTCCCAGAATACCCTCTGGATTTAAACTAAACCCCTCTCTTAACCCGGAGGAATAGGTATACGACACCTGAGCAGCCGAACAGGAATTTTTCCGCCTCAACAGCCGAAGAGGACTTCAACTAAATACAAAATGTTTGTTGACGAATGTGTTCTAAATAACACTGATAGTCTTTTGATAGTACAACTTTCCTATAATCAAATCCTTAAGAGTATGTATGTGTGTGAAGATTTAGAAGGAAGATAATCACGTAGAATCGAATTATATGAATTAAAACAAGGATTCTAGTGATATTAATTAAGAATGAAAACTTTTATTTGAAGAAATGAATAGAGATTAGATTTCAGAAATATAAACAAGAATCGGTGATTGTAGAAGTGAATTGAATATGTTTATATAGTTGTAGAAGAGTTGTAATCTTTTATGAAGAGTTTTAGTTAACAGTTGTGTCCATACCTCTTGAAATAGAGGACATTCCTCTTCATGAAATGATCACGTCTCTTCAGAAAACTAGCCGTTTTTCTCTGGTCGGTCGACCGGAAAACCTGGCCGGTCAGCTGAGTTTGAAAACGTATACAAAACAGAAAGTAGCTGTGCACATGATACAGGGTCGGTCGACCGAGGATCCTGGTCGGTCGGCCGACCTGGTGTTATTTGCACAGTGAACACAGTTTTAATATAAAATGTTTTGTGTGCGTGTGTGACTATTTGAGGAATGATTTTAACATTTTTCTAAGACTCAATAAAATAAAATATCCATACTAATCTCTGGATTGTAGAATAATCTCCTTTGTAGTGCACAGTATGCACTTATTCTCTTTTTGTCGCTTTCATATGGTATTCTCGTCGTATGATCTCTGAAGCTTGTGTCATGAATCAAAACTCATGAATCAACATTCTCCCCCTTTTTGATTGATGACAATACTTATGTGACGAAGTAATATTGACATATATATTATAGTTCTCCCCCTGAATATATGGCGACTTTTCTGCAAAAATTCGTTAGTTTGCATACATTTCTCCCCCTTTGTCATCGACAAAAAGGAATACTTATAACATATTAAAGTAATGCGAAACATTTAAATTTACATGGTACATATTTAAAGATGTTTGCTTAGTACATAACAATAATTAAGAAACAAATAGAGTGCAAGGACAGAAATTCTTGAAAGTAAATAAATTGTAAAATACTACAATTACTCCTCATCATCGTCGGTATCCCACTCTTCTGGACGAATATTTTCATCGAGAGGAGCCGGTTCCTTACCCCGTCTTTGAGTGGTAGGTGCGGGAGTTGCCGATGTGCTGGAACTTGTGTTATCGGATGTAGACCAAGAGAAATTTGGTGCTGGTCTTTTTCCAGGAGCAACAAATGAAGCACCGGCTTCAGAAGTACATGATAAGGAATCCCATAAATTTACGAAGAAGCCTTTGATCTTCTTGAAACGTCCATCAATTTTTCGAAGGCGAGAATCCAAAGCTAGTTGATTTTGAGCCAAAATATCAATGGCAGCCGCTGTGCTAGTACCGGGAGGTGGTCGTTGAATTGAGGTTTGACGAGTTATACGTTTTGTAGAATGAGTGGATGGTTGAGGTGTAGAATAGCTGCGACGTAGTTGTTCTCGCGGGGTAGTACGCCATTGCTGAAAAGTTGTAATTTGGGACGGTGCATCGGGTAACTTCATTAGTTTTATGGTTCGTGAGTCAAAGGTACGAACTTTGGATGTTTCGGATTCCGGAGCATGGGTGACAAAGTTATTAATCAACCGCATTATGTATTCTCCATAATAAATATGGAGCATCTTTCCTTGGTTGAACGTAAGGAATTCATCCATAAGAAGTTGTGTCCAATTTACTCGAATATTTCCACACATAGCATATAAAGCCTTGAAGTTTTCGGGATATACTAAGTGGTATGACCCTTCTCTTGGAATAATAGACTTCATCATGAATCGATGAAAGAGTCATGCTTTAGGTCGGAGGGATGAAGTTTGCCTTAAATCGGTAGCGTCATCTTCAAAAAATAGATGACTTAGACGGTCACGAGACGATGTATTACAGTCTACATTATGTAACGAAATTCCACCCGGTCGAGCATTTAAAATATGATTCATTCGATCAACGGAGAGAAAAATCGAAGTGCCACAAACCGATGTCCAAACACAATTTTCAGTGTTTCTCAGTGGATTTACAAGGTTGAGATTTGCTAGGAATAACTTGACCATTATATGATTAATTTTCAAGTTGTTTTTCCTATAGTCAAGAAATGCATCAAGACCACTTTCAAGAGCGGCATTTTCAACACCGTAGGAGGTAAAATCAGGATAACTTACAAAGGATTCCTCAAAGATTTTGGCATCTTGAAGCCTTATCCATCTTTCTAAAGCTTTGTCATTTACTAGCCAAGAAGCAATTTGAGAGTCTACAGGAGTTGATGAAGATGGGCCAGTAGTAGTCTTAGATTTCTTCTTGGGAGCCATTTTTTCTTTGAAGAATTTGAAGAAGTTTGGGAAGGTTGTAATGGGGGCTAGGGTTAAAATCTGTTTTGGGAGAGTAAAAGTGAAGAGGTGAGATGAAAAGGTGAGTGGATGGGTTAAAATATGTAGGCAATTTCAGCAGAATAGCACGTTCGGTCGGCTGAAATACCTGGATCGGTCGACCGACTTGTGGTACACAACAGTGCTGAAACTTTCGGGAAGAGCTTCGGTCGACTGGTGCAGGGTGCTCGGTTGACTGACTTAAAAAATGTTCTAATATTTTTCGGGAAATAAGTTCGGCTGACCGACTCAGGTGGTTCGGTCGACCGACTTGACAAAAATCTGTTTTTTAAAACTTCTCGGGATAGCTTCGGTTGACCGACTCAGTCTCTCCCGTCGACCGAGGCATGTGAACAGACAAATTTGTGCTGTTTTTAAAAAAAATTATAGAAATATAATTATATTATTACATCATTTATATCTATACATCTTATTCAAAATAATAACATATATATATATATATATATATAAAGTTATAGCCATGGTTCATCAGCATCTACGTTCCCATGAATTTGGAGATGGAACATTTTCTACTGGTGACCATATTGGAGCTATTGGAGTTTGAACATGGTCAGAAGGAGATGGAGTTTTGTAAGAAGGTTCAGCAACATCATCCTTCTTAGATGAACAAATTTTCAAGGCAATCTTTTCAAGAAAACTTAAACGTCTTGCCGTGACTTTTTGTTCGTAATAAAGTTCCCGTTGCATATTCATTTGCTGTTGTTGGTAGCGATGTATTTCATCAATCTTTTGTTTGGTTGATGGAGATACTACCATTTCATTTTTCCCTTTCTTTTTATCAGGTGTATAGCCTGTATGGGAGTCTTCCCATGGTTTCCACCTGTGTCGGGGGTCATTATCTGGAGAGGAGAATTCTAGAACACGGTTAGGCATTGGAAAAGTAGGATAGGGACCATTTTCGGGGATGCGATCAGAACAGTCGTCGTCCGGAGATGTGTATGAAAGATGAGAATTTTCAGAATTGTAGACATCATTGTTAGAAGATATTTTTGTTTCAAGTTTTGTTTTGTAAGAAAATTTTTGTATTTTATGTTCTATTCAATAAACATATGTATGTATATATAACCATTTATTTTCTAAAAAAATAGTGGTTTAAAACAAATTTTAGTTTTAATCAAAGAACTTTTTAAACAAAAACTGTTTGTAATTGAATGATATATAATGCTTTAGAGTCAAAAATAGTTTGTTCTGAAATTAAGGTTAATGGTACAGATTATAAATAGAGCTGGAAGAAGAAACACCCATAGCTCAAGTGGCTATACTACAACATCTAACATATAAGTCAAAGGTCATGAGTTCAAGTTCCGCTTTGGTTAGAAATAAAATATTTTTTTTTTCAATATTTTTGCATATTTTTATTCATAAGTCTTTAAACGACATTATACCTAAATCACGTCTTAGTTTTATAAAAGTATTTTCATTTAGTGGTTTAGTAAAAATGTCAGCTATTTGATTTTCAGTGTTGATAAATTCTAGATTTATTAATCCTTTTTCCAAACAATCACGAAGAAAATGATGACGAATATCAATGTGTTTTGTTCGTGAGTGATTGACCGGATTTTTAGAATGATTTATTGCACTAGTATTATCACAATAAATTATTGATTTTTCAAGATGACAATTAAAATCTTGTAGTGTCTGTTGCATATATACGACTTGTGCACATGCCAAAGCAGCAGATATATATTCTGCTTCACACGTTGATAAAGAAACACAGTTTTGTTTCTTACTAAACCAAGAAACTAAGGAACGTCCAATGAAGTGACACGTTTCGCTCGTACTTTTTCGATCCGTCCGACTTCCTCCAAAATCAGCATCACTATAGGAAACTAATTCGAAAGGACATTCTTTCGGATAAAATAGTCCGAAATCTTTGGTTTTAGTTAGATAACGAATAATGCGTTTAACTGCTCTCATATGTGATTCTTTGGGATTTGCTTGAAATCGAGCACATAAACAAACACTCATCATAATATCGGGTCGACTCGCTGTTAAATAAAGTAAAGAACCTATCATACTACGATATAACTTTTGATCAACACTTTTGCCATCTTCATCTCTATCGAGATGAATCGTTGTACTCATAGGAGTTGGTTTGGCAGCAGTGTTTTCCAGACCAAAACGTTTGATTAAATTATAACAATATTTTTCTTGATTAATAAAAATTCCATTTTCAATTTGTTTAATTTGTAATCCAAGAAAATATGACAATTCTCCCATATGAGACATTTCAAATTCATTTGTCATTATAGTTGAAAATTCTTGACATAATTTTTCATTTGTCGAGCCGAAAATAATATCGTCAACATATATTTGAATTATTAAAATATCTTTATTAGTTTTCTTAATAAAGAGTGTTTGATCTACTTTACCGATTTCAAAACCAGATTCTAATAAATAACCTTTAAGACGATCATACCAAGCACGTGGTGCTTGTTTTAAACCGTATAACGCCTTTTTAAGTTTATATACATGATCCGGAAATTTTTCATGATTGAACAAAGGTGGTTGTTCAACAAAAACATTTTCTTTTATGAATCCATTTAAAAATGCACTTTTAACATCCATTTGATATAGTTTAAAATTATGAAAACACGCATAAGCTAATAATATTCGTATTGCTTCAAGTCGAGCGACTGGAGCAAACGTCTCTTCGTAATCAATTCCTTCTTCTTGATTATATCCTTGTGCAACTAATCTAGCTTTATTCCTTGTTATATTTCCTAGTTCATCTGCTTTATTTTTGAAAACCCATTTAGTATCGATGACTGATTGATCACTGGGTCTAGGAACGAGTTCCCAAACTTCGTTTCGTTCGAATTGATTTAATTCTTCTTGCATGGCAAGTATCCAGTAGTCATCAGTTGAAGCTTCTTTTATATTCTTAGGTTCTATGTTAGAGAGAAAAGCTACATGACCAACTTGATTTAATTGATGTCTGGTTTTAACATTCGTATTAACTTCTCCAATTATATTTTGCACAGGATGATCTCTTAAAATTCTAGGTGGAGATTTTATTATATTAGAAGTCACGTTTGTATTGGTTTCATGAATATTAAGATTTTCATTTGTATTATTATTTTCATTCTGAGTAGATTCATCATCAGAATCAATAGTAACACTTGGATTTATATTTTTAAAATTTTCGTTGAAAGAAACATGTAAACTTTCTTCAATAATTTGAGTTCGTTTATTATAAATTCGATAAGCCTTGCTTCGTTCCGAATATCCAACGAATATACCTTCATCGGATTTTGGATCGAATTTGCCTAGTTGATCTTTAGTATTTAAAATAAAACATTTAGAACCAAAAACTTTTAGATATGAAATATTTGGTTTTCTTCCATTTAGAAGTTCATATGGGGTATTTTTAGTTAATGGTCGAATAGAAACGCGATTCAGTACATAACAAGCAGTAGCTACAGCTTCTGCCCAAAAATGTTTCGATAAAGTTGTTCCATTTAGTAAAGTTCTTGCACATTCTTGTAACGTTCTATTTTTCCTTTCTACAACTCCATTTTGTTGTGGTGTTCTAGGAAACGAAAAATTATGGTTAATACCTTTCTTGTTACAAAATTGTTCAAAAACTTCATTTTCAAATTCGCCTCCATGATCACTTCTTATATTTTTAATTTTCAATGTTTTAATATTTTGAATTCTTTTAACAAAAACTTTAAAATTATCAAAAGTATCGCTTTTATTTTTCAAAAAGAAAATCCAAGTATATCTAGAGAAATCATCTACAATAACAAAAACATATCTATTATGATTAATAGATTGCACTTGAGTTGGACCAAAAAGATCCATGTGTAAAAGTTCAAGTGGTTGTTCTGTAGATATTACTTTCTTTGATTTAAAAGAAGATTTTATTAATTTTCCTAATTTACATGCATCACAAAATATGTTAGTTTCGAATTTTATATTGGGCAACCCTTTAACTAATTTATTTTTAGATAGTTTGTTGATGGTATTAAAATTAATGTGACAAAATCTTTTGTGCCAAAGACAAGAATCGTTTTCTTTAGCCACTAGACACAAATTTGAATTATTATTAACGTTCATATTTAAGATGTAAATATTTTTATCTCTTTTTCCTTCGAAAATAATGTTATGATTTTTATCAAAAATGTTACATTTATTTTCTGAAAAAGTTATATTAAAACCTTTATCGCAAAGTTGACTAATACTTAATAAATTATGTTTTAAATTTTTAACTAATAAAATATCAGTAATGAGAGGTAAATTAGATGTACCGTTGCTATTGACATTGCCTTTGCCGATGATATATCCTTTTGAGTTATCTCCAAAGGTGACTGCTCCTCCATTTGAGTATATAATGTTTGACAACATTTCTTTGTTTCCAGTCATGTGTTTTGAGCAACCGCTATCTAAAATCCATTTTCCTCTCTTCTTATGTGGTACTTGCAAAAAGTTTATAAAAAGTTGGTACCCAATCTTTTTAGGGTCCTAAGAGTTAGATCTTAGGAAGCCAAACCCATACGGGTTCAGAATTCCCTTTATAGACATAATTTTTTTTATTATGAACAGTTTCCATAAAACTTTTGATATGTTTATTCCTTATCAATATATTATTTGTTTTTGGAATCCATATCTTAATAGTTTTAGTATTTGAATAAACTGTTTTCTTAATATCTTTCTTAATTTTATTATTAATTTTACTTTTAGCAAAATTATTTTGTTTCTTAAATCCTAGTCCAAATTTATTGTTAGAAGTTTGAGAGTTTTCTAGTATACTAGAAAGATTTTCTCTTCCTTTATTGAAATTAGAAACATTTTTAGAAATATCATCAAATTTTATTTTAAGACTAGATTTTTCTAACTCTAAATCCTTAATCTTAGATATTAAACTATTATTTTCGAAAAGTAAAACATCATTTTTATTTTTCTGACTTTCTAGTTCCTCAGATATTGACGTAATTTGAGAAGATAAGTTAGAATTCGATTGTTGAGAAATTTCAAGTTCTTCTTCTAATATTACCTTCTCATCTTTTAACATATCTACTTCTAAAACTGTTCTATCTAACTTTCTTTGCAACTCCTTATTTTTCTTTTTAAGTTGTTTTGTTAAATTTACTAATTCAGAATTTATTTCAATTAAATCTTCAAAAGTAAAATCACTTACATCGTCTGACGAAGCCATGAAGCATACATTTGCTTGTTCATTATCACTTTCACTCTCTGATGAGGATGATGAGTCAGTGTCGTCCCAAGTGACTGAAAAAGCTTTTCGTTTGGTTTTATCCTTCTTGAAATTATTCTTTTTACGATCTGGACAATCTTTCTTCATGTGTCCTTTCTTATGACATTCATAACTTTCCATTGTTGAAGATGATGGTTTGCTGCTATTGGAATTGTTGTTGGAATTATTTTTGTTTCCCTTGAATTTGTTTCTGTTGAATTTCAAAAACTTTTTGAAATTTTTAGCGATCATTGCAATATCTTCATTATCTGAGTCGGAATCATCTTTTTCTGCTTGGAATGCCACATTTTTCTTTTCTTGTGCACCATTTCGTTTTGCCTGCAAATTTACTTCGTAGGACATTAAATTACCTATCAATTCTTCTGGTTTTAATGTTGACAAATCAGTCGCTTCTTCAATAGCTAGGACTTTTCGTTCCCATTCGTCCGTTAAAGAATTTAAGATTTTTGTAACAACATCAAAATCAGTAAACTTTTGTTCTAGTGATAATAAAGCATGATAAATATCCTGAAATCTAGAGTACATGTCATTTATAGATTCATTTGGCCTCATTTTAAAATTTTCAAATTGATGTTTCAACATAGAAATTTTGCTCAATTTAACTTTGTTCGTTCCTTCATGTGAAACTTTAAGAGTTCTCCAAATTTCATAACCGGAAGTGCACATGCTAACTCTATTGAATTCATTTCTATCTAATGCACAAAATAAAATATTCATAGCCTTAGCATTTGATGTAGCATCTAGTTTTTGTGTGTTACTCCAAGTTGAGTATTCTCCAGTAGGAATTGTGTATTCTCTTTGTATAATATTCCAGATATCAAATCCACTTGATTGCATATAGATTCTCATTTTAGTTGACCAATAATTGTAATTTATACCATTAAAAAGTGGAGGACGTGAAGTCGATTGACCTTCTATGAAACTAGAATTAGTGTGAGTGTTAACATCGTTAATTTGTGTGGTTGCCATATTACTAGAAATAAGTAAATATCAATTAACTTTGTGATGGTTATAAGATAACCTTGCTCTGATACCAAATGAAAGTGTACGTGTAGTACTAAGAATCGTGTAATATGGTATATTAATGCGGAAACTGGTAATAACAGTAAAGTAAAAATTAAAGTAAGCACAGCAGGAATTTTTATACTGGTTCGAACTTCCCGTTCTACGTCCAGTCCCAGAATACCCTCTGGATTTAAACTAAACCCCTCTCTTAACCCGGAGGAATAGGTATACGACACCTGAGCAGCCGAACAGGAATTTTTCCGCCTCAACAGCCGAAGAGGACTTCAACTAAATACAAAATGTTTGTTGACGAATGTGTTCTAAATAACATTGATAGTCTTTTGATAGTACAACTTTCCTATAATCAAATCCTCAAGAGTATGTATGTGTGTGAAGATTTAGAAGGAAGATAATCACGTAGAATCGAATTATATGAATTAAAACAAGGATTCTAGTGATATTAATTAAGAATGAAAACTTTTATTGAAGAAATGAATAGAGATTAGATTTTAGAAATATAAACAAGAATCGGTGATTGTAGAAGTGAATTGAATATGTTTATATAGTTGTAGAAGAGTTGTAATCTTTTATGAAGAGTTTTAGTTAACAGTTGTGTCCATACCTCTTGAAATAGAGGACATTCCTCTTCATGAAATGATCACGTCTCTTCAGAAAACTAGCCGTTTTTCTCTGGTCGGTCGACCGGAAAACCTGGCCGGTCAGCTGAGTTTGAAAACATATACAAAACAGAAAGTAGCTGTGCACATGATACAGGGTCGGTCGACCGAGGATCCTGGTCGGTCGGCCGACCTGGTGTTATTTGCACAGTGAACACAGTTTTAATATAAAATGTTTTGTGTGCGTGTGTGACTATTTGAGGAATGATTTTAACATTATTCTAAGACTCAATAAAATAAAATATCCATACTAATCTCTGGATTGTAGAATAATTTCCTTTGTAGTGCACAGTATGCACTTATTCTCTTTTTGTCGCTTTCATATGGTATTCTCGTCGTATGATCTCTGAAGCTTGTGTCATGAATCAAAACTCATGAATCAACAATTTCAAATTGGCACAAGTGCCGGGGTCTATCCATCATCGTTCTCTTTCTTCAAATACAGCAATCGTCGTCAAATCCAACCACTTCATTTTGGAGTCTCCTCCGCGTACACAGTTGTTAAAGTGGTTCCAATATTGACAGAGAGTATGCCAATAAGAGGCCCCGGTCCCTTTAACAACCAAACGTCGTTTTACACACCGGCAATTACTTTTATATTTCGAAAACAATTCTACTTGATATCAAAATATCATATTCGCTTCAAAATCAATTTCATTTCAAAATCATCATATTTACTCAAAATATACTATTCCACTTCAAAATCATTTTGCCTCAATCTCTCGGTTTCGCTTCTAAATTTGTTTCGAATTTTCATTTAGGTTATAACTTCATTTTAACGCAATTCGTATTTAAATCGATGATTTAAATATTAACATTCTAGCCTTTGACCAGTTTGAATTTTAGAAAATAGTTTGGAAAAAAGTTCTAAATTGTTTAAAATAGTTAAATAGGTAATATAAGATAGTTTGAGTTTTAAAAATGGTTTATATAGTAAAATAGCTTGGAAAATCAAAATAATTTGAATATTTAAGAAGATAGATTTTAAACTGTTTATATTAAAATAATTTATTTGAAAATAGTTTCAAACTCAAACTGATTCAATTCCCAATCTTCCAATTCAAATCAATTTCAATTTCCATTTCCATTTAAATCGATTCAATTCCGATTTCAATTCGAATTAACTTCGATTCCAATTTTAATTCAAATCAATTTCAATTTCCATTCCAAATTAATTCGATTTCAATTCCAATTAATTTCAACTCTATCCCAATTTGAACTAATTTCAATTCAATTCTCAATTTCTACCATTTCGATTTATATAAATTCAAATTCGATTTTAGAATATCGATTTAAATTTCCGAATTCAAATTAAACTTAAACCTTCAAATTTAGATTCAAATCTTAAAATAAATTCCATTCTCTATTCAAATCTATATCCAATTATATTACTTTTACGTAGCAATAATTCAAAGTTCGAATGAAAGTCCAAATCTTTTTAACATAAATCAATTTCCGGAATTCAAATCATATTTCGATTTAAATTCCAAATCTCAAATTTCATTTTAAACAATTTCGTTTAACAAATTTTGATTCCGACATTTTGAGCTCAATTTCGAAAATAATTCGATTTCCATAAATTCGATTTTTACTTCATTAAATCAAACTCATTTAAATAATCTCAAATCAAAAAATTTAAAATCATTAATTTAACCA
Organism: Allium fistulosum; assembly: GCA_030737815.1. NCBI lineage: Eukaryota > Viridiplantae > Streptophyta > Magnoliopsida > Asparagales > Amaryllidaceae > Allium > Allium fistulosum. The sequence continues at coordinate 589,009,827 of CM060905.1, read as the reverse complement.
ACCCGGTGTTCGTATATAATTTTCTATCATATGGCCAAGTGAATCGGTTATTTCAATTTAATTAAGGCATGGATATATATCATTTCAATCCAAAATAAATGTCATAGGTATGTATCATTTCAACCTATTTCTTAATTTATTCAAAATAATTCAATTTACAGTTTTATATACTGTAAATAATATACAGGATGATAACATGATATATATAAAAATAAACAAACATCCAAATCATCCAAATCATCAATCAATAGAATCCATCACAGTCAACATCCAAATCAGCCAATAATTCACAACAATTTCATAGTTATCTATATCAGGTAATTTACTGGCAATTAATTTCCAATTTCAAATTTAACTGTCAATTTTAATACCTACAGTCAATTCATATGTCAATTTCATTTTCAAATAACAGTCAATAAAATTAGATAACTTTACAATTCAATTATAACGAACATAAAATATTATAGTACATTATGAGCGTTAAAAACACTCACCTTTTATTTTTGTTATGTCGCCGAGACGTTCCAGTTTGGAACTAAAACCAAACAACGTCCGATTTTAGCCCAAATTTCCACTGTCTCCAAACCCGTTCAAACTAGTTCCATTGCGAAGCTCTCGTCATCACGATCGCAACGCAAAAAGTTTCATCCAGAACGGACCTCGCATGTGTAAGATACGAATTTTATACGATCTCGATATTTTTTTAATTAGATAATATAAATTAATTCAAAATCAAGCTATTTACAGATTTACCCTCTTCTTCCACAATTCCCCCATTCGCCTGTAGCTTCACTCGCGTGCATGCCTACTCGTGTCAATGACATGCCGAAATCAATCGCCAACGGCTAAATCACCATCGCCAAACGCCTCGCCATGACTCCACGACCCCGTCCACGCACTTGATTCGCCCTACGCCTTCCCCAATCAAATTGCAACCCGTTCGCGTTCAAGTGCTACAGTAGTCGCACGTAAATCGCCAGAGACGACCGGACCACTTAAGAATATGGCCGAAGCTGCTCCTCCTCGCCACCATACCTTTGCAATCCATCGCAACCCCTAACTCCAACCACAAAGCTCACATCTTAGAACCCTAGTTTGAAACTCGTACGCGACAATACCGTCGAGCTTCCACAAATCATCGCCGCACTCCCAAACAGCCTATCAGATTGAAGCCCACGCAAAAACAAAAATTTTGAAACAGGGTTTCGAGTTTTTCACGAAGTAAAAATTGAATTGTGGATTTTTGAAATTATAAGAGACCTTGTTTTTATTTTTTTTCTTCTATCTGTTGTAAGCAGAGAGGGAACGAGTTTTTAAACAAAGGGGGTTGGTATGATCCGGTAAGGTGGCTGATGTACAGATAGGGTGGCTGAGTAAGTATGTGGGCTGAGGTGAAAGAATGGAGGCTGATGTGAATATATGGTCAAGTCAACATATATATTATTTAAATTTGAAAATATCTAGCTAAAATTTTCGGATCCCAATCGAGGTACGCCGCCAGGCATTTACAATGTTATACCCCTCTTTCGAACGCAATAGAACAAGTTTCGAGTCCCAATTCGATCGTATGGAGAAGATAGCTTTTTGAACCCAATTATTATATTAAATTTCCAATATGCATTTCCATGCGTTTCTATTCCGTACGACCAAACGATAACTCCAAACGCTATAAAATTTGAAATATGGTAATAATACACTATTACAGATCCAATGGAACTAGTTTCATCGAAATCCGAGACTATGCCCCGGAAGGCTATTTTTATTTGTTAATTTAAACGAGTTATTTTTAAAATCGAGTAAATCAATTTTTAAATCCAATTTAAAAATTTTATTATCTTCCTTCTTATTAATATGAATTAAATAAGCCCTTAAATCATTTTTGTCTAAATAAATCCAAGTTTTAAATTATTTAAACGATTTCCAATTATTAAATTCTGCAATTAAATTATCCAATAAATCATTATATTTGAAATTCAAGTTATTAAATCTATAAATTAAATTTTAATATTAAAAATAAATTAAATGTTCCAATTTCAAATAACCAAAATTTTGGGTCGTTACACGTATAATCCCCAACGACGAAGTACGCGTCAGCACGTGTGTCGAAAATTCTGTAAGTTATCCACCTTCAAATTATGTTTTTTGCTAAAATTGTAGAATAATAATTGAAGATTCGACCTGTTTAAAATTGGCTCGCTGTGAGTGCACCCATGGCTCTTGGGTTAGTGAAACCACCTATATAGAATGATCCAATCTTATGATGCCGATAGCTTTATTCATGCTTTTCTTCGAGATATAGGATTTGGAGATTTCTTGAGTATGTATTTACGTAACTACACTTTATTTATTAAATGCTTTTTAGCGCTTTCAATAATCGTAAATTGCTTTAATAGGTATTGATAATTTTTTAAATTCGGATGTTCAGTTATGTGATGCTTTAGTCGCATGTTGGTGGAAGATCACTCATACATCCCACTTTAGTTTTGGAGAGTTAGGTTTACCCCTTTAGACTTTACTATGCTTACCGGTTTAGGATCGGACGGGAGGAGACCTTACCATATGACGAGGAGTACCGGTACTTTGATCATTTATCTAGTGTACTTCCACATCTTGACTTACAAGATGGGCTATCATCCGGACTGCAGATTAGATGTTCTTACATTAGACAACAATCTATGAATTAGTACATGGTCGTAGCATAGACAACCATTTGGAGATTGCTCGACTGTTTATTCTATACATGATGAGGAACTTACTCTTTACAAATGCATCGAACACGTTATCGGCCGGATATGTTGCAGCTGTTGCGGAGTTGTCGTTTGATAGTCCAATCGTATATGATTGGGGGACTCCGATATTAGCATATTTGCATCGCTCTTTGGATCACCAGTGCATTGTTAGAGGTAGATCCACGTCCATTACAAGTTTTTGGGAGATTACAATACTGGTACTATGAGTACTTTTGCAGCATGACTTATCCGACCTTGGACTCCACATTACCCCTTATCTTCCCTCGAGTTAGACCATGGGCTCGAGATAATCGTAGAATGGTGCCAGGAGGGGAGGCACATCATGTATTTGCTATGGCCGGAAATCAGATCGAGTTACGGACCATATGAGAGAGTGTTGTTTGGCATCTTTATGATGGTTCGCCTTTTATGACCAACCCTATCGTAGTGCACGTGCATTCCTATTTGCTAGACATTTTCCATTGGTATCATCCCTATCAAGTTTAGGATGCTATTGTTTCCTCGGTGAGCGTAGTTAGAGACAGACATTAGATGGTGATTTTGTTCCTGATGATCCACATCCAAATACACCTTTTTTGAAGGTGTATGAGAGATTCGCTTTATAGGAGTATGCAGGGGAGTGGTGGTCCACTAATTACTTCATCATCATGAATTTAGATATGCATCTTTTTGGCATCGGTTTTACACTCCACCGCATACGATAACTTCTATTCATGCTGCATCCGTTGATTTGGTAGGGCCTTCAGGCATCCGGAGTGGTGTTGTCCCCCTGTTTTTACAGGACCTTATACAGAGTACTCAGGTATATCATGCTCCACAGCCATCCCAGATAGAGATTACGGTTGGACAGTCGGTATACACACAACGTCCGGAGTTGATAGATATGTTGATATTCCTCGGCTTAAGATTTCGCAGTATCCAGATCCAGCTACATTTTCATATGAGGATTTGTTTCAGATGCAGATGAGACTCCGCCAGATCATGTATGTCGAGCATCGACGAAGCATAGATTAGTTGACTGCTCGTATTAATAAGCTTACTACTACTGATGAGCAGCGATATCATCCTACACGTAGAGTAGATGATGATGATGATGAAGGCGATGCAGTTGGTCTTTTTGATAATGAGTACCGGTTTGATGAGCCATATTGTTTGTATGTACTATTAGTATTTGTATGTCCTATTAGTGTGTGTATCAGTGTATTATCAGTGTTTTGTATTTACTAGCAGTGTTTGTATCAGTGTATTATCAGTGGTTTGTATTTACTAGCAGTGTTTGTATCAGTGTATTATCAGTGTTTGAATTTACTAGTAGTGTTTATATCAGTGTTGGATTTCCTATTTTGTTTGCGTGTCTGTACTTAACTTTGTGAAGGAACAAACACAGTTGTGTTTGTTTATATTCACGTTTGTGGATGCTTGCCACATGGTCGATCAGATGACACTTGATTCATGAGACGTGGATCATGAACCTTTTATTTAAAAAAATGTTTTGTAATGAAAATTCATAGCATCTTCAATAATCTTCAATGTCAACTGAAAGCTGGACCCCCGATGATTATTTAGTACTAATCAAAGTGTACATAGAAACCAACCGTAAACACATAGAAGAGGAGTTGGAGCAAGATTTTTGGGTCACTCTAAACGAGGTTTTTAACAGTCATCCTAATTGTAGATTAATTCAAAGGCTTCTGAAAACTTGGAATAATTTTGTCAAGTTTACTAGAGCTTGTCAAAGTTATAGAATTATTATAAATACAGTGAAGGGAGAAGATCTATTTCAGTTAACACGAACTACGTTTGATTCTCGTTTTTTGTGGGAGTATCACGTTGATTTTGTTGGATATGCTGCATATAATCTCTGGGTTAGATATATTAGACAATTTGAATGATGTTTGGGTTAGTTAAGTAAGTTTCTTAAGTTAATTACCTTTAGCAAGCTCTTTGCACTTTCAGTAAGTTATATGTGCTTCCAAATTCAAGTAAAGTCCGTGTTTCCAAAATAGTGTGCACTTAAGATAATAACAACATTAACCTATGGAAAACATTAACAAACAAGACTTAACTTACTAAGACAACAAATAATAAACGCAAACAACTTCATAGAAAACAAACAAGGCTACAAACAGTAAAACATGACAACATCATGGAAAACGAACAAGACAACAAACAAGACAACCGATGATTAAAAAAATGCCTTCGACCACCTAATAAGTTAATTGAACCCAACATCATTTGAAGTGTATGAATTTGTTCTTCAAGTTCATTAGCATACACAACTGCTCGATGAGGAAGAGGATCGTCTTGCCAAAGTCCATAACCATCAGGAGAATTACAGTATCTATAGTGGCGCTGAACGATGTCGGTTCCGTTTCTTACAACATCATACAGGATAGAAACCCCACAGTTATAGTAGATCTCTCTAGAATTAACCTCTTGATCTATGCGAGGTACTTGGTGTCGTATTTCATTCCTTCATTCTCATCTCCCGTTATGACTATGCCGCTCTACTCTTTGATGTCTACCATTTTCTACCTACATGCGCTCTTGCACTTCCATCTCATGCTCTCTTACATTGACATTATGACTTTCCTCCATTTCAATATACCACTCAGTTGGTGGTTGAGGGGAGGATGTATTCGTTGGGCTATTGTGTTGTAACGGACCTTCGTATGAGTATGAGGAGGGCAAAGAAATATGATTATAATCGACCATTTTTATATACTACTGCTATGATATGAATGAAGAGAAGTATGACAAGCAAAACGTTATTTATATAGCATAATACATTGTCTGTGTAAAGCAGTGCAATGTGGATACAGTGGCCTATTTGACACGACACTTTGTCATTCTCACTCCACGTCCATTAGCTTTAATCCATGTAAAGCAATGCAAAGTGGCTACATTGTCTAATGTGACCCGACACTGTGTCATTCTAACTCCACATGACAAAGCTTTAATACTTGTAAAGTAGTGCAACATGGCTACAATATCCGACAAGACCCGAAACCATGCCATTCTGTCTCCACATGACAACTCTTTAATCCATGTAAAGTAGTGCAATATGGCTATAGTGTCTGATGTGACCCGACACCGGACCATTCTGCCTCCATCTTCAGTGCAACGTGGACATTTGATTTATCAGTATGGCATTATATAGTATAATAAATGCTGCCTCCATGTGATTAATCAATACGGCTATAATGTCTGATATGGCTGGATGGTGCATCATTCTGTATCCATTAAACAGCAAGAGCTTATAAATAGAATTAAGGATGTCAAAAAACATACTCATTCAAACTTCCAAACTCATCATCACCGTTCTTCTACCTATATTAAATGAGTTCTCTAAAAGTTTGTGGTGCTTCTCATTCTCATCTCCATCATCATCATCATCTTCAGACAATTTCATTAAACATTGTATTAATCAACAAAGAATATTTGCTGATGAAATGAGGGATTTAATGGCCCTTGAAATTGCTGAAAGCTCTACTTCAACCCAAGGAGGTAGCATTGCTGGAAGGAAAGATTTGCATTATGGACGAGACTATGCTGACAGTCATAATCATTATCAAAGATTATTTTACGGCAAACCCCGTGTACAGTGATGTGGATTTTCGATGAAGATTCCGTATGTTGAAGAATATCTTTAATCTGGTTATCGACAAATTAACCGAAACAAACATTATTTTCACCTACAAAAGAAATGGAATCAACGAACTTGGAATTTCTCCACTGCAAAAGCTTACAGCTGCACTTCGCATGATATCATATGGAACTTCAAGTTATTCGGAAGATGACAAAGTGCGGATTAGCGACTCAACGACAATCTTATGTATGAAAGAATTTTGCAAAACCGTTGTTTGTATGTTTGGTGAAGAATATCTTCGGTCCCCAACCCCTCATAACATTGACAGATTGTTAGCAATGGGATCTCAACGTGGACTTCCGAATATGTTAGGCAGCTTAGATTTTATACATTAGAGGTGGAAAAATTGTCCAGTTGCATTGCAAGGACAATACACAGGACATTGCCAAAAGGCAACCCTGGTATTGGAAGTTATAACTTCATTCGATTTGTATATATGGCATGCTTTTTTTGAGCACCAAGTTCACTGAATGATATTAACGTTCTACAAAAATCATATTTATTTAATGACTTATGTAATGATGTATCACCTCCATGAAATTACAAAATAAGAGACAAGGATCATTCCATGGGTTGTTACCTGGTAGATGGAATATACCCAAAATGGAGAACACTTGTGCAAGCATACAAAAGACCAAATAATGCAAAAGAAGCCAAGTACACCATACGACAAGAGAGTTTGAGGAAAGATGTCGAACATGTATTTGGAGTGCTTCAAGGTAGGTTTCATATATTAAAAAAAGAAGTATATTACCACGATCTGGAAGTATTATCTGATATCATATACTGTTATATTATTTTACATAATATGATTGTCGAAGAAGAACGTGGTGGGTATGGGCTTCAACTGAGAAACTATCCAGACATTGCTGTGGCATTTCAGAAAAATCCTTTTAAGGACCAAAATATTTTTGCTGAATACTTGCAAAAAATACAAGACATTGGAGATCCACAAGCTCATCTTGATCTAAGATAAGAACTAGTGGAACACTACTAGGAACATATAGGAACCATTAGTAGACGAAGAATGCATGGGCAAAAGGGCCCTCCTCCAACTAGAGCAGGAGCCAGACACTCAACTACTCATGTTGCAGCAGAAAGAGAAGAAGATCAGGTTTGATAGTCTCAAGGCTTCCCTCCATCTGCAAGAGGTCATCGACTTAGTTCCTTCAATATTGATTAAGCGCCTTTTCAGAGTCATTTTGATTGATTTATTTGTTGCGTCCATTGTTCCTTTGGCTTGGGGTAGGTGATGGAGAAGAAGAAATTTTCAAACCTATTTCCTATACAAAATTCAAGGAGTTGGACACTCTCGAACTGGATGCCATTGTCAGTAATGGTTTTCTTTAGGAGGCCGAACCAACAAGCGATGTTTTTTCTGACAAAGTTTAGGACTTCAGGCGCCATAACCTTAATGCAGGGATCTACTTTGGTGAAGTAGTCGGTAGTGACTAAGGCATCATTGTATCCTCCTTTTGCATTTGGTAGATTTTTGATTAGGTAGATCCCTGCAGGTCAAATGGCCATATGAAGTTCATTAAAGTTAGTAGACTAAGGGAAGCTTTAGGAATTTTGGCGAACCATCGGCAGTGATTGAGAACTTTCTCGGCTTCGGATTGAGTGATGCAATGTTGTAGCAGGCAGCAGAACCTCTTCGGTATAACATTCCATCCATGACTATGTAGCTGGGTACTCGATGAAGAATTTTTCCGCTCTCCTTGCATTCCTAGGGAAGTTCCTTACTTGCCAAATATTTTAGGAGCGAGGCCATCCAGAAATCTTGTTGTTCATTGTTGATTTCAATGGTTACGTGCTTTATTCGATGCATGAAGCGTTTGGATTTCTAGCAAAACCCAACAGTTAGTCTCAGCCAGGTTACTCGGTGTCTTAGCCAAATGATTGAACTTTGCATTCTCTACCCTTAATATTTGCTCGAGTTTAAATTTGGTGAAGGTGTTGACCGGTTTCATGGCCTTAGCAATATACAAGGATAGGGTTTTCCCATTACTTGAAATTGTTTGTTGTTTGGGTTAACCATGAGTGAGAAGTTATTATATTCCTTGATGGATTCAATCTCTAGTTCTTTCACCATCTACAGGTTGGCTAGGATGGCTTCATATTCAGCTTTAGATTGAAGCAAATTTCATCCTTGTTTGGGGTAATGAGAACCATGCTAGCTTATGCTCCCTCTTCGTTGGACTCTTCGACAACATACAACCGCCATGAGTATTATTATGTAGGCGTCTCTTTTTTGCCACTGCTAAGGCTAGATCATTCAATAGGAAATCAGCTAATGCATGACCTTTGATAGAGGTGTAGGGTAGAAGGTGATGTGGCATTGATATAGCTACACTACCCATTTAGGGAGCGACCAGCTGTGTCGGGTCAACTCTAAATTTGTTTAAAGGGTTGATTGGTGAGGACTTAGACGAGGTAGGTTTGGAAGTACGATGGAGTTTCCGAGTGGCAATGAGTAAGCAGTATACCAATTTCTTCAACTAACTATATCCTTTTTATGGACCCATCAATCTTTTGCTAACATGATAAAATGTTTTATGTATGCATTCTTCATCTCATACCAAGACAGTTGTAACATCTTCCATTTTAGGACCTAAAAATGAACGATGATGATGCAACAATCATCACATGATTTATTTTTAAGAAATAAAATGGGATTTTTTTTCTCAACAACGTTAAGTAAACATAGTAGCTAAATAATTTTACATTACGAAAGTTGTCTTTACATATCATATCCCAATTGCCCACATAGGGGTAAATATAATAATAAACATAAATTTAGTGTCAAGCCCAACATATGTAGATGGCAGCATGAACACTTAACCAATTATATAACCTAGTTTTACAACAACGGAGTTCAAAAATAAAACTTTATTATCAACTAAACCTCATGCTTCATTTTTGGAGCTTTTATTCATCATCCATAAGACTTATTTGCTAATTATATAAACTTAATCTACTCGAATGAGTGCCTATGATTTATGGGGAAAACAATAATAAAAACAAGCCATAAAACATAGTGAGGTCACATTGCCAAGTAGAACGGGGTTTTCCCTCTCTAATTCATCATTATCAATTACATCATCTTATGTAATATAATCATAGCATGGACACAATCATGTAAATAACATTTCAACCATAAGCATGCCCTGGACTTAACATCACAACATGAACTATATTTTATAATCATCTCATTTAGGTTTCCACTTAAGCCGTAAACCATCACTCCTAAATAATGTCATGTTTTAATATTTAGGTTTCCATATAGGCCTTACAACACCGTTTCTATTTATTTATGTTCAAACAGTATAGGTTTCCATACCGGCATTACACCATTATTCTCGAATAATCTTATGTTTAAACATTATAGGTTGCCTCATAGGCCTTACACCATCATTCTCTATTAATATTGTGTTTCAACGTTCATGGTTGCCATATAGGCCTTACGTCATCATTCCAATATAATATTGAGTTTTAATATTTTAGGTTTCCACATATGACACACCTTTTTTCTCTATTAATATTGTGTTTAAACATTCTTGGTTGCCACATAGGCCTTACACCATCTTTCTCTATTAACGTTGTGTTTTTAAATTTTGGAATAAATTTTACTATTTTTCATTCCCAAATTCATAAGTTCATTTACACATCATGGAATGTGGGTTCCAAATTGCTTAAGCTACCGCATGTCTAGCTTTTGAGCTTCTAAGGTAAGCTATTGCATATTTAAGCTATTGAGCCTCTAGATGTCGAAAGTCTAAGCTATCCAGCTTCTAAAATATAGCTCACATATGTAAGCTATCAGGCTTTTAGCTATTGAAGGTGTGGACTATCAAGCTTCTATGGTGTAGCTATCAAAGATGCAACTACCGAAGATGTAAGTTATCAATCTTCTACAATATAGCTATTGAAAATGTAAGTTATCGAGCTTCTACATTATAGCTATCAAAGATGTAACCTATCGAGCTTCTAAAATATATTTATCGAAGATATAAGTTATCGAGCTTCTAAAATATAGCAATAGAAGATGTAAACTATCAAGCTTTAAAATATAGCTATCGAAGATGTAAGCTATCAAGCTTCTTAAATACAACTATCGAAGATGTAAGCCATCGAGTTTCTAAAATACAACTATCGAAGATGTAAGCTATCAAACTTCTAAAGTAAAACTATCACACAACTAAGATGGAAAAGCAACAACTAAGTAGGGAACCGATATTTTCCTTAATAAAGGAACTATTTTTGACTAACTTTTTACACATATCATTTACTTATTCATTACTTTTATATTATAGCAAAAATCTTTGTTACAAGCCATTATTTACTCCTTTTAGTTTCTACAATTAATCTCTTTCCATAATTAATCTACCTTGCCATTTAATTCATATATTCTGAAAATCATGCGAAAATTGCCAAATATTCACAAATAATCCAAAACACATTACTTTACCTCCTGTAAAACTTTTAGATAAAAATATTAAATTTTAATATTTTTAAATATTAATTTACATCCACAACTACCCCTTTTCATCTTAGATAATTCATTGTAAATTATTTTCTCATCCAAGAATTATGATAATTAAAAGCCATCTCTGGTTTTATATTATAAACATTATATCAAATTTCAACATGTTTGGAGATGATTAAATCCATATTAAACTCTTAATCATATCATAAACTATATTATTTAACAACCAATTTATATACGATTAACCCATTATCATCAAAACATGACTATCAATATTTAAGATATCAAAAATGTATGAAATCGAAAGCTAAAAAGATTTGGTAATTAAATAGAGTTAATATTACCGACCTAAATGAAAAGCCTGATTAGAATCTTTTTTCTTTCTTTAGAGGTTAAGTTGAGTTATTTCCTTCTCCTTAACTTCTTAATAGTGGCTTAGCTTTGAAGTTAATTTTTTTTATAAAGAATGAAAAGAGAATGAGAGGAATGAGATAGGAGTTAGTAATTCGGGCGTGGTCTAAATCCCTTTAGCTTAGTCTTATTACTTCCTTAACTTCTTTATTATAACATCTCTTTTTATTCATTTATTCCTTTATAGCTGAAATTATTCTTATAATTACCCTTAATTATTTTTGACTCAATCCTATTATTAGTTAATCCTACATTATGGTAGTAAAAAATATGATGTGTTACAACATTGTTGATCGCATGGTCAATTATGCGAGGTAGAGGTCTTCCCTATGCACGGGCTTTAAAAGGATCGTAGAAGTAGCCAGATGGTGCTTTAGCTCTTTAAATGCTTCGTTTAGTTGTCTATTCATTTGAAGGAATTCCTTTTCTTGATTATGTAAAATAAAGAAATGCACTAGTTCGTCACACAGGAGATGAAAAGGCTGAGAGCTATGACCATTTCATTCAAGCTTTGGACTTGTTTGAGGCTGCTAGGGATTTGCATGTCTTGTATGACTTGGATTTTATCGGGTTTAGCCTCGATTCCTTTTGCACTCACCTCATACCCCAAAAATTTTCCAATGCGAACGACAAAAAGAGCACTTCTTTGTGTTCATCTTTATATTGTATTTACAGAGTATTCTGAGGACTTGGCGAGGTTCCATATGTGCCTCCTACCTTTTCCCAGTTTACTAACCTGTCATCGACATAGGCTTCCATTTACCTTTCAATCTTCTTGACAAACATCTTGCTTACGAGCCTATTATAAGTTGCCTTATGTTTCAAAAACCAAAGGGCATGATTCTGTAACAATATAATCCCGCCTTGCTAATGAATGAAGCATGTTGCTGGTTGAGGCAATGCATTGTAATCTAATTCTACCATGACTATGCATCCATGAAGGTCAATAGTTTATGTCTACTGATTGCATCTATGAGTTTATCAATGTTAGGCAAGGGAAATCTATCCTTTGGGTTTGTTAGGGTTGGAGAAATCAACACATGTCCTCCAAGTTCCATTGAGCTTCAGTACTAACACATGGTTACCATATATACCGGATATTCAGATACTCTAATAAATATGTTGTTAAGGATCTTCTTCGCCTCCTATTTTGGTACTTTTTACCTCTTGGGGTTATGTGGTCTTCTTTTTTAGGGGATTGGGGGAGCTTTGGGGTCGACGTTGAGAATGTAGCATATGACAAAGGGATCTATGTTGGTTATGTCCGCATACCCCTAGGAAAACATGTTAATAATTTCCTTGAGGAAGTCTATCAAATCCATTCTTACTATAGCATCCAACTCTATACTGATCTACACCGTCTAACTTGGGTCATTATTTTCTAAGATGATTAATTCAAGTTTTATGGCCAAGTTTCCATCGAGGTGATGTCACCTATAAAGGGATCCAAGGGGTCATTGTTGTTACTCCCTGCAATAAGCTCTGGCTTTCTCTGATCCTTTGCATAGATGATAATTCTATTAAGTCCTCGGTTGAGGCAAACGTTTGTGGGCGAGCATAATGGGTCTAGTCCCTTCGCTCTTATAAATAAGTCTTCCGATGCTAAGAGCATTAGTATCACAGTGTCACTAGTTTCCTCCTCCCAATAGGGATGGACTTATTCATTCTAGGTAGTAAAAAGTTTTTAAGTCCTATCCCGATCAACCAGGGAATTCCGTTCTTTGATGTTTTTGGCCCCAACATAAATGGAAGCATTAAGTGATTTAGCATTCTCTCAAGGGCAAACTAGACATAGGGAGTGATGGGTTATCATCAATTTGATTGAGGTTTCTGGAGTGGACAGGAGCATTGGTCGACTCTCGCATCCTCTCGAAGTTATTGGTTTGCACATGTTTAGCACGAGTGGTACCTTAAGGGATTCTTGTACTCTCTTGAACGCTTCTGACCGCTCTTCTCCGACACCAACAGGAGCTTCCAAAAGCACTCGTGCTCTCTTAAAAGGAGTTGATAGTTCATCTCCAACATGGTTAGGAGTTGTCGGGAGTTCATGCATGCTCATGAGAGAAGTTGATTTACTAGGCTCTCCCCTAACATGAGTTTAGGAAATTAAGTGCCCTCGTACCTTCTTTAGGTACCCGTTGGCGATGATGGTTGCTACCACCTATTGAGAAGGTGTATTCCTTTTTTGGCTTGTTAGAGAGAGATGTTGTAGCAACCTTTGAATGCATGTTGATTGCTTTGCTTACTTGAAATTTGGTTGACTATGGTTCCTCTCTAACAGTGACCACGTGTGAGGTTGACCCCCAAGGAACAATCCAAACACCGACGAAGCTACAGATAGGCACGGTTCATGGAGTAAGGCTCGATTACGGATGCTTTATTTGGTGAAAGACAGTTTTCAACATCAGGTTCACTGAGCTTCCTCCATCTATAAAGACCCAATGCACCTTGGGATTTGTGATGTGGATGGAGATGACTATGAGGTCATGGTAATTATAGCCAACACCTTTTTTGTCCTTAGATGTAAACATGATATCGCCTTCATCTAACTCAACCTTTAAAGCTTTTGAGGCCTAGAGCTCTATTAAAAACATTTAGTTGGAAGGGGTGATCTCCCTTCTGTAATGGGCTTAGTCCCCTCTCCTACTTTCTGTATCATGCGGGCCATCGCATATGGATAAGATCTCTATGTTGATGGCATCAATGTTTTGTCCATCTGTCCACTAAAGCAAGACGTGGAGAACTTGTCATTTAGCCCTTAGACATCCCTATTGCCCAAAATATTACATAAGTATACCTTCATAGATCAACCATTCTATCTCATTTTTCAGGTGATGGCATTCATTTACGGCGTGATCATTCAGCTGATGGAACTGAAAATATTTCCCATTCACATCGAAATCCTATTTTTGTTAGGAGTGGGAAGGAGGAAGTTTGTGGTATGTGGCGCGACCACTCATAGAAAGATGGTTGGTTTCCATGTCATGATTTATAAGGCATAGTTTGCGTACATGGCTTTGAATTAGGGGCATCTCCAAAGCATTTTTATGCTTCTAACAACTATTTCTTCTATCACTTCCTTCACTATGTTAGTTGTGCTTATCTCCTTACATGTCCTCTTTGTCACTATTAGATAGGTTAGCCACGTCCACCTTCATAATGGCATTGACCCTTTTAAAAAAGTCAATCAAAGATAAAGTCAGTTTTTTGTAGTTCTTTCCACATTTAGGAACGACACCTCACCTTATAGCAGAGGGCGACTACCAAGTTATTCTTGTCCATTCCCTTAGTTTTGGTTAACTCTTCATTAAAGTGATTGACAAAGGAGCAGAGCTACTCGCTTTGGATTTTTCGGATGTTGTGGAGCTTATTGGCCATCATCGTTCTTGTTCAAGAAGTGAAAAAACAAGTCTTAAAGTTAGTGCACAACTTATCCCAAGAGTGGATGATGCCTGCTTGTATGTGTTGGATATAACGAGAGGTCGGTTTGGTCAGGGTAGAGGGGAGTAGGAGGCATTTGACGTTGCTGGAGAGATGGTCGACTCTAGCGATTGAGTTGAAGGCTATGATATGATCAGGTGGGTTGGTGCTCCCACTATACTTTTTAATAGGAGGAAACACATACCTCAGATGAATTTAGGTGCATAGTAGCTTCTTTGAGAATGGTTCCCCTCTCTTACCATCGAAGAAACCATCACCACATTTCTTTTGGGTTTGTATTATGAGCATTTATTATTTGAGCAATGCTGTTTCTTCCATAAGACTGGCGTTTGCCTCTTGCTGGCAAGATGTAACTCCTACTGGGATGAGGGAGGGTCCTTTTATGCCTTTTGGGGGAGGAGAACTTTAGCATTAGTAGGATGATGACAACGATGCCGTACAAGGGTAGGCAACCATATTTCTCTATTCAATGAAGGGGAGTAGGAGTGATAGCTCCGCCTCTCAAGAGAGCGAGGTCTTAAGACTTCCCATGGAGAATAGGAATGAAGTAAGAACTCCTAGGCTCGTTATCCCTTGCCCACACTTCATCGCTTAAGCATGTAAAACAAAAATTGCCCTCCTCATTCATTACCCTAACTCATTAAAGGTGAATTGTCTTTTAAGAAAGGGAAGAAAAGCATGAGCCTTAGGTAGTGGGACTGGCTTGGGACTAGGAGCATTACAAGCAAAGTCATGAGCGTGCACGACATTTGAATACCTATTTCAAATAGGAATAACCTTAACTGGGGTTTTGAGTATGACCCTCTCAATGGCGTCGTGCCTGATGTTGAAAGTACTAGGAACTATAGGTAGGAGGGCAGTTCTTTTCATGACAGCTGTGCTGACCATAGTTGATGGTCTTATGGGCATCTGCTTGAGCACATAGATCATTTAAATCATGGATCATTTGCCAAATATTCAAGATTTCATTAACCAATTAAGCCACATGTCATTGCTCATGCTTGTAATAGGGCCGATGCAAATTGTTCTAGTACTAGCATTGGTGTTGTGATAGTTTAATTTGTCGGCCATAACTTATCCATTACTAGGTTTATTGATTAATGCTTATAAAGAATAATGGATTTGTTAAAGAGAAATAAGTTATGAAAGTGAAGAGATTTTTCGTGAAGGTCCTCATCTTAGCACCAAGATGTTAACTAGATGTCTAACCATCCTCGAACTAGTGACTTGTGGTGGTTTTTAACGAAGGTTACTCATTAAAAATGTTGTTAGAAATGTAAAATGATGAGCAAATATGGGTAAAATATGGTGTAAGCAAAATAAACGATAGAAAATGTAGAGTGGTTTGACCTAGAAGAGATCCACAGGCAATATGGCCTTTTATCTTATTTCTTTTTAGCATTTGGTTATAAGAGATTTTAATGGCTACACAAGAGCAAAAAACAAGTAAGAATAATGTGCCTTGAATGAAGAGAATTTGATCCTTGTATAAGTGCATGAGATCCTAGAGTTATATTTGTGAAGACCGTCTCCTGAAGGGCTAGGACATATGTCTTAAATGCAAAGCTTCCCTAGAGCCATCGATTTCTATTTGTAGTCTAGTTGTGGCCAACTTGGACGCTACATGTATGAAATTCTCCAAAAACATGATAGGTTGCTTACCATAATAAGACTTGCTTACGTCAAAGAAGCCGTATGGTGCTAGGAGTGGTTGTTGTACACTGGTGCTTTGGCCAGATGAGCAGCAAGGTACAAAGAGTGGTTTTGGCATAATGGTGCATTTGTTAAAGGAGCAATACAATTATAGTGCTTTTGTTAGAGGAATACTACATGTTCACTATCTCTTTTTACTAGGTGGTCGACTATTTTTGATGTAAACAAAAATCATGATTTATTTTACAAGCACACGACATTAATTGTAATAAATGTGCAAGTACAGGTCGAACCCACGGTAAGTTATTAATTACTAATGTTTATTTAATTTATAGGTGCGTAAGACAAATAGAAATTGATCTGATTAATTTGAATAGGAAATTACTAGAACATATAGAAATCTATTTAACAAGAATAAGAAAACAAATAAATATGTGATAAAGATCTTACCTTAGATTATTAGATCAGCATATAATAGTATAGAGTATTAAAGAGACGAGATCTATTGATCTCTTGGAAAATCAATTTATCTCGAGTAAGGTAAATACTATTAAATAAAAACAAAAGCGAAACTAAAAGGAAATAAATTAGAACATAAACTCAGATTAATTCACTAGACTACGAATTAAAAATAAGAACAAAGATAAAAAAAAAATTTATTAAACAAATAGAAAAGGAGGTTATAAGAGATGGAAGCCTTAAATACCAACCCTAAAAATAAAAATAAAAATAAAAGTAGTTGCCAAGGTGATCTCAATTGTTCCTAGTGGAGGTATTTATAGAGCTCCCTACATGCAGTTCTAATACTTGGTCGAGAAATAGGAATGCCCTAGAACTTTTAGACTCGGTCTTGCTCTAGAAGCTTCTTTACTCTATGTGTTCCATAATGTTACAGAAAATTCTTTCTCTAACATACTCTAGAAGCTTCTTGATCTGGTATGTTCTAGAAGGATCTTGCTCTAAGAGATTTGCTTGGTCTTAAAAATATGTGCCATGTGGGATTCAAACCGATGACCACTTGGTAAGTATATATCTTTAAAACCAGTTAAGCTACAACAGCTTTTATGCATATTTGGCAATTAACTTCTTACTCACAGAGCTTTGAGGTTGAACTACATCTTTTTAATCAACTCCTCGATGATTTTTTCACTCTTCAAAAACAAAGAATCTATAATAAACACAATAACAATAATACTAAGTAATACCGCCATATGAATAATAAAATGTATAATTCAACAGCTATACACAATTTGATGTTCATCAAATACCGCCACACTAGAATTTTTATTCATCCTCGAATAAAACCTAACCGATTTTATCAGCCATACTTTCATAGGGAAATATGATAGCATTTAGCATACGCAACAAGCCTTTATACCCTTAGGTGTCCCTAATAGGACGAGTTATGCCTCGAGAGGGTTCTACGAAGATACTACCCATAAAATCCAAATGCATTATGCCATAATCTAATGCAATTATGTGAATTAAAAAGTTTATGGAAATTGATGATTCGGTTTATTTTTAAATAGTTACAACAGTGTATGTACACATGTTCTAGTCAAAATCTAGAAATTTAAGTTCATCACCTACTCACAAACTTCAAATAAAAATCAAGTTGTCACATTTGACTCTAACTTGCTAGTTGTTTTAGTTGAAAACATAGTGTAACTATGAAATTAGTTCTTTATTTGATTATCAATGTTTTCAAAGCGATATTTCTATTTCCACTTGTATAACATTTCAAACCTATAAAAATAAAGAAAATGACTTGAATTCAATCACTTACCCTTTTTTTATTATTTTTATTTTTTATTTTTTTTATACACATACACCTAACCCATGGACCAAGGTACACCACCCATGCAATGCCTTTCTAGCTTACGCGATAATGGAATAGAGCTTGGTAGATTATGCAAACCAACACTGACAATGTCAGCAAAGGTCGGTGATCCTTAGGTTCCTAACTCATAAACCAAGGCCAAAAGTTATACTATCCGTGCACTTCCTACCGGGCTTATATGAGAGTGGGACATAGCTTGGCGGGGGTGCACACCTATGCTAGATGTACTAGTAATGTTGGATATCCTTGGTTCTTCTTCTTATTATTATAAATAGTATTTACTATTACTATTAGTATTTTAAGAG
Source organism: Allium fistulosum (assembly GCA_030737815.1). NCBI lineage: Eukaryota > Viridiplantae > Streptophyta > Magnoliopsida > Asparagales > Amaryllidaceae > Allium > Allium fistulosum. The sequence goes on along the minus strand of CM060905.1, from coordinate 588,991,292 downwards.
AGAAAGCGAGAGAGCAATGCAGAATCATCTTAGCACCTCTTAATTATAAGGATTTGAAAAATTATTATGCATATACTTTAGACTTACCACTTTTAAACATAACAACAAATTTCAGAAAACTTTATAGTCAACACCTACGAGACAACCTATATACTAGCTTCACTATTATCTTATATAATTTAAAATTTTCATTCTATTTTCCTTTTGAAACTAGTGATTCACAAAAAATTCCTTCAAATGAATAACACAATGCACCTACTCTTTCATGCCTGTTCAAAATAAACCGATTTCAACTAATTTTAAAAATATGTGGAAAAAAGGTTATTTCCTTAATACATGTAACTCAATGAAACACGAATTTTTTTATATACCTAACGTGGGATGCATATGAATTTCTTTTATTCAAAAAATGGGTTCAATGTTATGAAAAATATGAACAAAAATGCAATGTAAAAATCATGAAAAATATGAATACAAATGCACTAAATGCAGTTTTTTTAAAGTAAGTACAAATATGAATGCATGACCACAACTACTCTCCCCCACAGTAAAATTAGGCTAAGTCCCAGTAGCCATAATCATTCTTTAAAAGCACATATTAGATCATGGAGATCCCCGATCTCATCATTTTCATTTTCTTCAAATTGTAAAAACAGTTTCAGTTGTTGTCCATTTACTTTGCAATTTTCACCGACTTTTGGATTTTCTATTTCAATGGCCCAATAAGGATATATAATTTTAACAGTATATGGTCCAGTACAACGTGTTCTTAATTTTCCTCGAAATAAATAAATCCTTGAATTATATAAGAGAACTTTCTGACCAATTTCAAAACTATTACAAGTTATATTTTTATCATGATATATTTTTGTTCTCTCTTTGTATATCTATGCATTTTCGTAGTCTTTATTTTGAAGTCCCTCTAGTTTTGATAATTGTAATTTCCTATGTGAGCTTGCTTCTTTGATGTCAAAATTAAGGAATTTAACTGCTCTTAGTGCACGATGTTCTATTTCAACTGGTAAATGACAAAAATCACCATAGGCAAGACAGTATGGTGACATTCCTAGATTGGTTTTATACGTAGTGCATAAAGCCTAAAGTGCATCTATTAATTTTGATGACCAATCTTTTCTATCGATGTTTATAGTCTTTTCAAGAATTCGCTTTAATTGTCAATTTGAAATTTCTACTTGTCCACTTGTTTATGGATGATATGGAGTAGCCACTTTATGAGCGATTGAATACTTCTTAAGTACTGATTCGAAAGCAACATTTCAAAAATGAGTACCATTGTCGCTTATTATAGCTCGAGGAATACCAAACTAAGAAAATATATTTTCTTTAAGGAATTTGATAACCACCTTATTATCATTAGTTTCGGTGGGTACTGCCTCGACCCATTTGGAAACATAATTAACTACAACTAAAATGTGCAAGTTGCCAAATGAGTTAGGAAATGGGCCTATGAAATTGATATCCCAAACATTAAAAAATTTCACAACTAAAGTGGACTTTAAAGGCATTTCATTTCTTTTAGTGATTCGCCTTATTTGTAGGTGTTACATACATTTATTGAAAATTCAAATGTGTCTCGAAAGAGAATGGACTGATAAAATCCACAATGTAATTACTTTAGCAGCCAATTTCCTCGCTCAAAAATGTCCACCACAAGCATGAATATGCGAGAAGGGTAGAACATCATGGAACTCTTCATTTGATACATATTGACAAATGATCTAATCGGGATAATACTTGAAAAGATAAGGGTTGTCTAAGTAATAATCCTGAACTCTAAAGAATTTTTTTTGCTAATCCTATGCTAACTAATGTGAAGGCACTTATTTAGTCACCAAATAATTTACTATGTCGGGATACCATGGTGCATTAGTTATGAATAATAAGTGTTCATTGGGAAAACATTCTTTTATTTAGGTGGCATCTATGTTCTCTTGTACAGTGCGGGAAATGTGATTAGCCACAACATTCTTGGAACCTTTCTTATCTTGTATCTCTAAGTCAAATTCTTGAAAAAGAAGGACCCAATAGATTAGGCGAGCCTTGGAATCTTTCTTTGATAACAAATACCTCAAGTCTGCACGATCAGTGTAAATAATGACCTTCGAGCATACAAGTTATAGTAAAAAAAATTCAAGAGTAAAGAAGTGAAAGTGACTATGTGATCGTGTAATATGAAATTATAACTAAATTAAGCACTTATGCGGAATAATTATAGAAGTAATAACAGAGTAGTAAAAGACACCAGAGATTTTTATACTGGTTCGAAATTCCCGTTCTACGTCCAGTCCCAGACTCCTTCTGGATTTAATCAATACCCTCGCTTCACCCGGAGGAACAGGTATTACACCGCCTAGACAACCGAATAGGACTTCTACCGCCTGAGAATACTACATCAGGACTTCAAATACAAATGGAAATGTTTCTGACTGACTATGCTCTGAAATAGCACTGATAAGTCAATATAAGTACACCCTTCCTATAATCTTCTCCTTTATGGTATATAGTGTAATTTGTGAAGAAAGGAAGTCTAGTTGACCATACAAGAGTATGCTTGAGTGTTTGGTGATCAAATAGTTTGATTTGTAAAACTTGAAAGTAAATAGCAAGAATATAGAGTTTAGAAATCAAAATAAGAATTGGTTAAAAATAGTGTTGAAATTGCTTGCTATTTATAGTTGTTAAAGGTTGCAATGATTAGTGAAGAGTTGCCATGAATCAGAATAGAAGCAACTGTTGAAATGAACGTTGTTTCTGTTCAGGGAAGAGAAGCAACCTTTAAAAAAACTAGCCGTTATTTTTAACCCAGACTTATGAATTAAAATTCAGCCTTCTGAGTGTAGTGAAATAACAAGGCAGCGCTGAAACAGTGCATTTTTGACCTTATTCAGACGTCTGAATTTTCTATTTAAAAAGTGCTTTGCTTCAGCAGTCGGACGTCTGAATTTATGATTCAAACGTCTGAATTCTGCTAATTCAGACATCTTTAAAACTTCTTTTGAAAACAAGTGTGTGTATTCAATAGCTTGTGTACGTATACCAATTAGGAGAGATTTTAACATATATTACTAACTATACACAAAATTTAACAATATAAAAGATTACGCTCATCAATCCGGAGTCTGATCATCAATATTTTCCTGCAAAACTTGGTTAGATAAACTCGTATAATTGTTATTATCAAAATATTAGGAACTGAGGTTCCAACATTCTCCCCCTTTTTGATAATGACAACTTACGAAAATATTGGTTAGCAAATAATAACTTCTCCCATCATAGAAATATTGGTTAGTACGAAAATAAGATTTTCTCCCCCTAAATTAAAGAATTTCTATAACAATATTCTACCTTTATCTCCCCCTTTGTCATTGACAGAAAGGAATTAGTTACTTAACACAGTATAGGAGAGAAAAAAAACAAGTACTAAAATGACAACAAGAACATAGAGATATATATCACATAAAAAACCATGAAAGAGTAAGAACATTTAGAATCAAACACAACTACAGATTGAACTACAAATAGAACATAATGTTTTTTTAAAAGTAAACAAGTACTTAAACAGAGAGTAACAAGGATTGTAGCAAAAGATAACCAAACACACATAAAATAAATAAGATAAGAAATCATCCATACCAACTTAAAATTCATCACTGTCGTCAACATCTTCTTCTTCTTCTTGATCGGAAGACCAATTGAATGGGGCCGGGTTGTGCTGAATGTCGGAAGATGAGGAAGACATACAAAAAAGCTTATCCCAGATTTTGTTTAAGAATCCCTTGATGGAGTTGAATTTTTTGTTCGTGTTTCTTTCCATGCTCACCATTTGTTTTTGAAGTTTCTTTTGATTTTGCAAAAGAGTTCTTAAAGCTTGCTTTAGTGTTGCATCTTCTCGGATTTCTTGAATTTCCTCATAGTATTCTTCTTCTTGTTGATGAGGAGGTTGAGATGAAGATGACTCAGGTAAGTTAGGATTTGATGGTTGATGAATACCACGATTCCGGTTGTCTATCCATTGATGAAAGGGAATGATATCATGAGATGGCGGACGCTTTGGTAATTGCATTAGCCCTAAAGTTTTAGAACCAAGCACACTTATAGATGAAAATTCTGAATCAGTTATCGGAACTCCACATTGCATCAGTATCCTCATGATATAAGCCCCATAATGCAAAGTCTTATATTTCCTACGAATCGTTGCATCTTGAAATTCATCTATTATAATTGTCCCCCAATTTACTTGTTGATTAGAATAGATAGCATAGAGAGCTTGGAAATCCCTTTTGTAAATTTTCTCATAGCTACCCATTCTGGGTTAAAGAGACCGGATGAGGGCACGATGGATTATTCGAGCTTGAGGACGCAACTTTGTTGAAATCAAATTTGTTATGTCGTCGGAAAGAAATCTATGTAAAACTTCGTCTCGTTCATACATATCCGCATCAACATGGTCAATGTCTATTACTTCGTAAGGACATCTTTAAATATAGCCTAATCTTTGTAACGGGAGAAAGATTTTGACACCACATACCATCGTCCAAACACAATCTTCTCTATTTTAGGGATTGTGATGATCTAAATTCATATTTTCATAAAATAACTTGATAAGTAGATGATTGATTTTCAAGTTATTGAAATCATACCCAATTAATGAATCAAAGTGATTTGATTTTGCCATTTCTCTAATCCTATAGTCGTTGAATTCTGGAAATTGCATAAAAGCTCTTTCAAAGATTTTGGAGTTCTTCATGGTGTTGAATCTTGCAATAGCCGTCTCATTGTGAAGTCAAGATCTAATTTGTGCTTCGGATGGTCCGGTTGATGATTCTCTTGATCTCTTGGTCTTAGGAGGCATTTTGTTTTGATTTTGTGGGGGAAGATTTTGGAATTTTAATGGTATTTTAGGGTTTAGAGAATGGGTTGGTGAAGTAAATAATGAAGAGATGCGGTGAAAAAATGGGGAGATAAGTGAGTAAAGTTGAAAATGTAGGTGGATTAAAAGATGTAGGCCCTGCCCCAGTTTTTAAAAAAATTTGCCTGGTTCGAAACGGACGTTTGTTTTCAAAACAGACTTCTGTTTTGATCAATGTTGACAAGCAGCAAGAAAACAGTGTATTTCGGGCTTGATTTAGACGTCTGAAATATAAAAACAGACGTCTGAATCTGGGTAGAATTTTTTGCCCACATTGATAAATCAGACGTCTGATTTGATAATTCAGACGTCTGAATGAGCACAGGATGCTAATATCAGGCCTGTTTGTAAAATAAAAATAAAAAAACAAATACTTTATTCAACTTTTTATAAAACATGACCATTAAAATAAACAACAAAAAAGATTTTATGTAAAATTCAACATGCAAAATAAGAGAATAAAACAGAAACTAATAGTTGGAAGGAGAGTCATCAAAATTCCTGGGTTCGACCTTAGTGTTTTCTTTGAGTGGTTTGAGAGGAGACCAGTAGTTCTGACGAGCCGGTGATCCAACTGGTTGTCCATGTTCCCATGAGTTTGGTGACACATGAGAACGTTGAGGTGAATGAACGATCGTTTGATTTTGAACCGGAGTGGAGCCACAGAATTTGACGGCCATTTTCTCCAACCAATTTAGTTTTTGTCCTTGAATTTTTTGTTCATAGTAAAGTTCTCTCTGAATATTCAAAGTTTTCTGTTGATAATGATGGGTATCATTAATCTTTTCTTTGGCTGATGGAGAACCAAAGTGAAGTTTCCTTGGTCGTTTTGGTTCAGGAGTGTAACCACTATGGTTAATCGGAGCCTTTTCATGATAAGGAGTAGGAGTAGATAATGACAATAATCCTGAACTAGAAGATTCAAAGTTGATTGATGAATAGCCGAAAGAATATTCAGAGTTTTCATGAGAAGACATATTTGAAAATAAATTTTGGTTTGAAACCAAGAAGAATTGAATATGAATTTAAATTTTTTGAAGCCAAATATATAGTGAATATATAGCTTAAAATAAAGAGGTGTTTCTGGTAGAAATGATTATAACCAATTAAACTCACAACCATTGAAATTTCTGGTTGAAAGACAATTTTGTATAACAATCATCTTGCTAAAAATATATAATAATAAAATCTATAAAATCAACTGAAGTATAATCTATAAAAAAAGATACAAATAGCACAATAGTAATTACAAGGAACTTTCAACCAATAGTGTAGAGACCGAATCCCAACAGCCCTTTAAAAAAAATTATAATAATTTTTTTATTAAAAGTACAAATCTTTTTGAGGAATAATACCTAATTCTCTTCTTAATTTTATAAAAATATTTTCATTCAATGGTTTTGTAAATATATCAGCCAATTGATTTTCAGAGGAAACAAATTCTAATTTTATTAAATCCTTTTCAATATTATCCCGAAGAAAATGATGACGAATGTCGATATGTTTTGTTCATGAATGATTGACCGGATTTTTAGATAAGTTTATAGCAATAGTATTATCACAGAAAATAGTAGATTTAGATAAATTTATTCTAAAATCTTGAAGTGTTTGTTGCATGTATATGACTTGAGCACATGCTAAAGCAGCAGAAATATATTCTGCTTCACAGGTCGAGAGTGAAACACGGTTTTGTTTCTTGCTAAACCAAGATACTAAGGAATGTCCAATGAAGTGACACGTCCCACTCGTACTTTTTCTACGCGTCCGACATCCTCCAAAATCAACATCACTGTATGATACTAATTCGAAAGGACATTCTTTCGGATAAAATAGTCCGAAATATTTGGTTTTGCTAAGATCGTAATATACATTTCATTGCTCGCATATGTGATTCTTTAGGATTTGCTTGAAATCGAGCACACAGACAAAAACTCATCATTATGTCAGGTTTACTAGTAGTTAAATAAAATAGTGATCCAATCATACTTCTATATAATTTTTGGTCAACACTTTTGCCATCCTCATCTCGTTCAAGATGTACTGTTGTACTCATTGGAGTTGGTCTGGCCGAAGTATTTTCCATACCAAAGCGTTTAATTAGATTGCTACAATATTTTCTTGGTTAATAAAAATTCCATTTTCCAGTTGTTTAATCTATAATCCAAGAAAATATGATAATTCTCCCATATGTGACATTTCAAATTCTTTGGTCATTATGTTAGAAAAATCCTGACATAATTTATTATTTGTAGAACCAAAAATAATATCAACAACATAAATTTGAAAAATTAAAATATCCTTTTTAGTTTTCTTAATAAAAAGTGTCTGGTCAACTTTCCCTATTTCAAAACCAGAATTTATAAGATAGCTTTTAAGTCGTTCGTACAAAGCACGTGGTGCTTATTTCAAACCATATAAAGCTTTCTTAAGTTTATAAACATGGTCTGGAAATTTTTCATGTGTAAATAGGGGAGGTTGTTCAACAAAAACATTTTCTTTAATATAGCCATTTAAAAATGCATGTTTAACATCCATTTGATAAAGTTTAAGATTATGAAAACATGCAAAGGCCAGTAAGATTCATTTGCTTCTAGTCGGGCGACTGGAGCAAATGTTTCTTCATAGTCAATTCCTTCCACCTGATTATATCCTTGTGAAACTAATCTAGCTTTATTCCTAGTTATATTACCTTGTTCATCAGCTTTATTTTTGAAAACCCATTTCGTATTAATGACAGTTTGATTACTTGGTCTAGCAACTAAATCCCAAGCTTTGTTTCATTCAAATTGGTTTAGCTCTTCTTGCATAGCTATAATCCAATAGTCATCAGTAGAGACTTCTTTAGCATTTTTAGTTTCGATATTTGAAAGGAATGCTACATGGCCCATTTGTTTAAGTTGACTTCTAGTCCTAACATTTGAATTAATTTCTCCAATAACATTTTCAACAGGGTGATCTTTTAATTTCCTAGGAGGAGATCTTAACTCATTTTCATGATTAGTAATGTTTTCATTTTGAGTAATGGAATCATCAAAAGATTTTTCAGTATTAGTATCTGTGACAGTCTTAGTAATTATCTCATCATCATCAATTTTATTATTAATTTTGAAATTCTCATCGAATGAAACATGAAGTGTTTCTTTGATTATTTTAGTTCTTTTATTGAAAATTCGATAAGCTTTGCTTCGTTCCGAATATCATATGAATATTCCTTCATCGGATTTTGGATCGAATTTACCCAGCTGATCTTTTGTATTAAGAATACAACATTTTGAACCAAAAACTTTAAAATAAGATATATTTGGTTTTCTTCCATTAAGAAGTTCATATGGTGTATGTTTTGTTAGTGGTCGAATGGAGACACAATTCAAAACATAACAAGCAGTTGCTACAGCTTCTGCCCAAAAATGCTTTGGTAAAGTGATTCCATTTAAAAGAGTTCTTGCACATTCCTGTAAAGTTCTATTTTTCCTTTCTACAACTCCATTTTGTTGTGGTGTTCTAGGAAAAGAAAAGTTATGTGAAATTCCCTTTTTATTACAAAAATGTTAAAAATTCTCATTTTCAAATTCACCTCCATGATCACTTCTAATGTTCTTAATTTTCAAACTTTTGAGGTTTTGAATTCTTCTAACAAATATTTTAAAATTTTCAAAAGTATCACTTTTATTTTTCATAAAGATAGTCCAAGTATATCTTGAAAAATCATCTACTATTACAAACACATATTTGTTATGATTAATAGATTGAATTTGCGTTGGTCCAAAAAGATCCAAATGCAATAATTCAAGTGGTTGTATGTAGAAATGTTTTTCTTTGATTTAAAAGATGATTTTGGTAATTTTCCTAATTGACAAGCATCACAAATACTTTTTACTTTAAAATCCATTTTAGGTAAACCTTTTACCAAATCATTTTGAGAAATTTTACTAATTGCTTTGAAATTTATGTGACAAAATCTTTTGTGCCATAACCAAGGATTATTTTCTTTGGCTATTAAACATATATTTGAGTCATGAATAATTTTCATATTTAAAACATATATATTTCTATCTCTATTACCTTCAAAAATAAGATTTTTATTTTTATCAAAATTGCTACACTTATCTTCAGAGAAAGAGATATTAAAACCTTTGTCACAAAGTTGGCTGATACTAAGTAAATTATGTTTCAAATTTTTAACTATTAAAACATTTGTAATAAGAGGTAAATTAGATGTACCGTTATTGCTCACATCGCCATTGCCGATGTTGTATCCTTTGGAATTATCTCCAAAAGTGACAGAACCTCCATCAGAGTAGATAATGTTAGTCAACATGTCTTTATTTCCTGTCATATGTTTTGAGCAACCACTGTCTAATATCCATTTCCCTCTTTTCTTAAGTGGTACCTGCAAGAAATATGAAAATGATATTGGTACCCACTTTTTGTTAGGGTCCTAAGAGTTAGGTCTTAGGAAACCAAACCCAAGCGGGTTCAGCATTCCCTTTGTAAATAAAATCTTTATTATTGTGAACATTTTCCATAAAATATTTAATGTACCTGTTCCTAATTAAATAATTGTTTGTTTTAGGAACCAAAATTTTAATGTTTTTAGAATGTTTTGGACTTTTTGAAATACTATCAATAATACCATGATTTCTTTTCTAAACATGATTTTCAAAAGAATTCCTTTTCTTAGGTAAACTATTTGAAGCTTTCTTATAGCCTAAACCCTTTTTATCTGACACAGTTTGAGAATTTTCCAAAATTTTAGAGAGATTTTCTCTTCCTTTATTAAAATTTGAAACATTCTTGGTAATTCCTTCTAACTGTGTTTTGAGACTAGAGATATCTAATTCTAATATTTTAACATTTGATTTTAAATCATGATTTTCAACTTGGAGAGAGTCATTCTTTTCTTTTTGAGTTTCGATTTGTTGACTCAACATAGAAATTTGAGAAGTTGTATTAGAATAAGATTCTTTTGAAGCTTGAAGTTCTTCTTCTAAAATATTCTTTTCATCCCTTAGCATTTCAACTTCAAGTTCTGTTATGTTTAACTTTTCACTATCCTCTTTATATTTTCTTTTGATGTTTTTCATTTTATCTAATAAAACCGAATTTATCTCAATTAAATCATCAAAAGTTAAATCACTTACTTCATCATTTGTAGCCATAAAGCAAACATTTGATTGTTCATTGTCATTGTCGTTGTCACTATCTGATGAGGAAGAGGATTTTGAATCATCCCATGTTACTGAAAATGCCTGCTTCTTTTTGTATTTTTCCTTTTTGTGTTTGAACTTGTTTTTCTTTCGATCAGGACAATCTTTCTGCATGTGACCTTTCTTGTGACATCCATAGCATTCTATAGTAGAAGTTGATGGTTTGATGATGTTTTTGTTATGTCGAAACCTATTGTTCTTTTTGAACTTCAAAAACTTTTTGAAATTCTTTGCGATAAGAGCCATATCTTCATCATCTAAATCAGATACTTATTTTTTTGCCTTGAAAGCTATTGTCTTTTTATCTTGTGCTTGTACTCGTTTAGCTTGGAGATTAACTTCATAAGACATTCAATTTCCTATCAACTCTTCTGGTTTGATGGTTCAAATGTCATTAGCCTTTTCAATTTCTAAGACTTTTAATTCCCATTCATCCATTAGAGAATTTAGGATTTTTGAGACGATATCAAAATCAGTAAATTTTTCTCCTAGTGCCAAAAGTGAATGATATATATCTTGAAATCTAGATTACATATCGTTTATAGATTCATCTTGCTTTATTCTAAAATTCTGAAATTGATTCTTAAGCATAGAGATCTTGCTTTGTTTGGCTTTGTTAGTACCCTCATGAATAATTTTCAATGTGCGCCATATTTCATAAGTAGTAGTACACATGCTAACTCTATTAAACTCATTTTTGTCTAAAGCACAAAATAACATGTTCATAGCTTTTGCATTTGCAGTAGCATCTAGTTTTTGTGTGTTAGACCATTCTGAAAATTGAGTAGTTGGTATGTGATATTCAGTTTGAGTGATATTCCATGTGTCATAACCATTAGCTTGCATATTGATTCTCATTCCAGTAGCCCAATAGTTATAGTTCAAACCATTGAATAGTGGTGGTCGTGTAGTGGATTGACCTTCAGTAAAACTTGTGTTGGTGTTACTTTCCATATTACTAAAATATCAAATAACTATGTTACGGTTAAGAGATAACAACGCTCTGATACCAAATGAAAGTGACCATGTGATCGTGTAATATGAAATTATAACTAAATTAATTACTTGTGCGGAATAATTATAGAAGTAATAACAGAGTAGTAAAAGACACCAGAGATTTTTATACTGGTTCGAACTTCTCGTTCTACGTCCAGTCCTAGACTTCTTATGGATTTAATCAATACCCTCGCTTCACCCGGAGGAACATGTATTACATCGCCTAGACAACCGAATAGGACTTCTACCGCTTGAGGATACTACAACAGGACTTCAAATACAAATGGAAATGTTTCTGACTGAGTATGCACTGAAATAGCACTGATAATTCAATATAAGTACACCCTTCCTATAATCTTCTCCTTTATGGTATATAGTGTAATTTGTGAAGAAAGGAAGTCTAGTGGACCACACAAGAGTATGCTTGAGTGTTTTGTGATCAAATAGTTTGATTTGTAAAACTTGAAAGTAAATAGCAAGAATATAGAGTTTAGAAATCAAAATAAGAATTGGTTAAAAACAGTGTTGAAATTGCTTGCTATTTATAGTTGTTAAAGGTTGCAATGATTAGTGAAGAGTTCCCATGAATCAGAATTGAAGCAACTGTTGAAATGAACGTTGTTTCTATTCAGGGAAGAGAAGCAACCTTTAAAAAAACTAGCCGTTATTTTTAACTCAGACTTCTGAATTAAAATTCAGCCTTCTGAGTGTAGTGAAATAACAAGGCAGCGCTGAAACAATGCATTTTTGACCTTATTCAGACGTCTGAATATTGTATTCAGACGTCTAAATTTTCTATTTAAAAAGTGCTTTGCTTCAGCAGTCAGACGTCTGAATTCTGCTAATTTAGACATCTTTAAAACTTCTTTTGAAAACAAGTGTGTGTATTCAATAGCTTGTGCACGTATACCAATTAGGAGAGATTTTAACATATATTACTAACTATACACAGACTCTAACAATATAAAAGATTACGCTCATCAATCCGGAGTCTGATCATCAATATTTTCCTGCAAAACTTGGTTAGATAAACTCATATAATTGTTATTATCAAAATATCAGGAACTGAGGTTCCAACAAGAAGATTGCAAGAAACACTTTTTCAGTGGTTGAATAAGTGAGCCGTGCATCATTAAGAGTCTTACTTGCGAAATAGATAACTTGATGATGATTATTAATTCTTTGACATAGAATAGCACCAATGGCAAAGTTTGAAGCGTCACATATTATCTCAAATGGTTGCATCTAATCAGTAGGTTGAATTATTGGAGCTAAGGTCAAAATCGACTTTAATTTATTAAAAGCAATTTTACATTCCTCGTTGAATTCAAATTTAGTGATTTTTGCAAGTTGGTTTGAAAGAGATTTTGCAAATTTTGAGAAATCTTTTATAAACTTCCTATAATATCCTACATGACGTAGGAATGAACGAATGTCTTCGACAGACTTAGGGGGAGGAAGATTAGCAATCAAGTCCACTTTGGATTTATCGACCTCTAGACCTCCTTCGAGACTACATAACCTACAACGATACCACATTTTACCATGAAATGACACTATTTCCAATTTAACACGATTGATTTCTCTTTACAATGTTCAAGAACACATTCTAGACGAAGGAGACATTGATCAAAGGAGGATCCATAAATAGAAAAATCATCCACGAAAATTACTAAGAAATCCTCCACCTTGTAGAAAAATATGCTCATCATGCACCTTTGGAAAGTGGTAGGAGCATTCAAAGTCCGAAGGGTAGTTGATGGTAAGTAAAGGTTCCGAAAGGGCATGTGAATGTGGTTTTGTGTTAGTTTTCTAAAGCGAAGGGGATTGCGTTATATCATGAGTATCCATTAAGAAAATAATAGTACTCATGCCTCGTTAAATGTTCGCACATTTGATCAATAAATGGTAAAGGAAAACGTTTTTTCCTAGCTGTTGCTATAACAACCTGTACCTCTATGGGCCTAAATTTCGACAAAAATCAAAACCCAAGTCCATCGAAGCATAGATCGTTGAATATGGTACCTGCAAACAAACATGAGTATTATCAGAGATTGATAGAAACCTAAATTCATAGCGAAAACAATAATATGATAAGGATACAGACTATGACAACCACCTTGGAATTAATGATATTCCTTGGATAGTAGATTGTCACATCAGCATTGAGCAAGAGAGAAAGAAGACTTCTTCAACAACAAAGCACATCCAGCTACAATGATCTGTTCCCCTAAATTCTATCCTGAGGGTTGTAATGAGGAGGGGGGGTCAGAACAACGTTCTGGTGACTGGAAATATATAAACTGTCCATAACATAAATTCATACCAATTGGTTTCCATTTAATAGTTATGTCCATCAAGGTTAGCAATTCTAATCTAACGTTGCATTGCATACAAGATTACTTACCTACCACTTCCAAAGGTACAAAATACTAATGAAGCCTTATCAACCACCCAATACTTCCAAACCCATTTGCCACTTAATACTTCTAAATATGAAGCAAGCTTCTATAATACTTTTAAAAAGAGAAATAGGAAGACTTTGCCATTTAAGACCTTAATCAAGGTAGACCCTGTTATTTATGATCTATTCCTAAGGTGGTTTCCTAACAATGTTGTCAATGGTCGGTGGGTCCTAGCTACAAAGATCTCTAACCACTATTTAAGGCTTCCGACATTTAATGCCCAACTATTACCGCATCTATTGCCGATAAAATCATAGCCATGTAATAGATAGTGCCCAAGCTACTTAATCCCTTTTATTGGAAAATAGGCAGACTCTGGTCATTTAAGACCTTAATTAAGGCAGACCCCATCATTTAAGACCTATTCCCAAATCGTGCTCGTCAATAGTACTATCGTTATTGCGGTCTTAGCAATGTGAGAAACTGTACCCAAGCCACTTAATACCTCATTAATAAGGACTAAGCAGACCCCTGACCAATTAACACCTATTTATAGGTAGGCCTTTGTCACTTAATATCTAAACCCAAGGTGGACTCCTCACTGGTACTATCTAGCTGACATTGCTTAGAAATCTCATTGGGCTACTTAATACTTCTTTTATATAAAAGAGACGAACCCTTCAGTCACTTAAGACCCCAAACCTGAAGCAAACCCTTGCCAAGATATCCACTATCATTCTTTAATTATAAATATGGAATCTCATTAGGTTGCTACTTTCGGTAGGGAGGGGGCCCTACAACCACTTAAAACCTCAACACTGAAGTAAACCCTTTTAGAAACATCCTTATTTATTTAGAATTTCACTAGGTTACTTAATACTTCCATTTAGGAGAGAGGCGGACCCTACAGCCACTTAAGACCTCAAACTAGAAGCGAACCCCTATGGAGATATCCTTCACCGCTACTAGTTTCAAATTTGGACCATTTAATACTTTTCAATTAAGAAAGCAGGCCCAATCTCTTATGTCGTCATGAGTCCTAAGATTACTAATATCTCACATTAGTAGTAAGTGCACCCGACTATTGGTAGCCTAATTGTAAAGGATAGTCTTCAGTCGAGTGACTCTACTAACCTCACATCACTAACCTACTAAGTCCAATTAATCATCCTAAGTCTTTACTTATATTATCTTAGGCAGACATTGGACTTAGCTTACTAATTCCCTTTTTTATTTAAAGCAATAAGATTTACCTTAAATATTTCTCTATCCATAAATCCCCGTCTAATGCTCATAAATTTCACTTTGTCCATAAAATCTCAATGGATATTTTCTAAGACACTTATGTATGATTACTAATTTCAAATTAGTGACTTTTTATATCTATTCCATATTTATCGATCCCATTAATCTATTTACCCTATCAAATTATTGTGACTCCCATATTTATTACCATTTATTTCTCATTTATTGAAGTTGCAACCTTTTAAATTCCTTTTCCATTATTAATTATCTTAAACACGAATATTACGTGCAAGTGTCGTTATTAGCTTTTTATTTAATTATTACAAGCATAGTAAATTACATATAAATATTTACTTTTATAAAATATGTTCTAGTTATATATCTTCACTAGAATATTCTTTTCCATGTTAAATTATTGGAATCATATCTAAAAAGATTACCCACTATAATTTCCATAAATTAGCCCAAAACAAAAGATTTAACTTTTAATGATTACATTGTTTGAAATTACAAAGAATAATTATTTCCTTTTATTATTGAAATAGACAGTGTAAACTACAATGATTCATACTTTACACATCTCTCTCTCTCTTTCTATTTTCATATATTCCTTGTTAGATCAAAAGCTGTATATTTCTAAAAGGGAAAGAACTCAAATAAATTTACAAATATTAAACGGATCTAAATTCCAACAATTCCAAACATAGAAAAGTTTACATTTCAGCAAGATTAGGGTAATAATCCAAATTTAGAGCATTATTATACAACCTATTTTAGATCTAGAATAAATTTCATTCAAATCAATATTCAAAATTCATACTTTTGGGATTGATTTCCAGATCAGGCTGTAAATAATTCTAAATCAATTCATAAACAAGAATATGTAGGCGATAGTTATTATATTCATATCATATTCAATTCGTTGCCTACAACTCATATACAATTATCCAATTAGGCAAAAAAAATCAAATAAACACCAGGGGATAATTTTTATATTATAACAGTCTATAAAATTTCCCACTCACCATTTAAAAGCGATCCAAATCTCTAGATCTGAAGTAGAACCTTTGATTCATCTCCAAATCCTTTTTAATCCAAGAGATATGTATAAAAGGATATATACATACATTAGAGTTACAGATCTTTCAAGAGATTTAGGATTGGTAGAGAAAATAGATACAAATATATATAAATATATAAATTACCTCAAATACACATATGGTTGATTCTCTTCTCTTCTCCTTTTTATTAGATTTCCACTCTTCTTCGATTTGTATGAATATATATATATACAAATATCTTATCTTTCTAATTTAGAAAGAAAGTGGAGAAGAAGAAATGGCAGAGCATCACTACTGCCTCCATAAAAATATAAGAAGAGAAGGGAGGATTAGGCCTGAATTTATAGACGCTAGAATCAACCAGAACTGTTAGATCGAAATATATTAAATCCGAGCCGCTGTGGCCTAGGTTTATTGTGTCCGCGGTTACCCAATCGGTCGACCACCTGGTATGCACCAGTCGACTGCTACATGTCGACCGATCGCAGTGAACGGTAGGCCCATGTGTCTGTGCGAATAATTATAAATGTTAATTTTTTATTTATTTATTTTTGTTCCGAATTCAATTTTCGTCCGTAACTTCTTCGTTTGGATTCCGATCGCAAAACTCCAAATATGAAAGTTGCTCAGAATTTATTCACGAATGCAATGATGCAAGTTTCATGGTCAAATTCCATTGTTTGCACAAATTCCATTTTTGGAGCCTAATTAATTAAATTATCAACTAATTAAATTACCTACTAATTAAATAACTAACGCCAAATTACGAGGTGTTACATTCTTCCCTCCTTACAAATAATTTCGTCCCCAAAATTTCACCAATGACTATATCAAGGTTTTGGCTCCTAATTATCCAAAACTACACAAACAATGAGTTTACAATAAATTTTGCAACCAAACGTGCATAAGTGCATAGTGTATTACTGTATCACCATACTAAAATATGCATGCAGAATGTTTTTAATCGGATCCTCCTATATGAATGCATTTATTTTGAAAACATTTTTTGAAACATGATGCAAACAACCTACATATATACTGGCAGTTCTAAATGAATGCAGCTTTTTGAAAAATCTTTTCAATAAAAACCTATATACTCCTACGAATAGAAGTATAAATCAACCAATTTTGCATCCTCTTCCTACCATCCAACAATCTAACGCATCGAAAAATTGCTTCCTAAACTTTACTCCTATGCCAAAAAAAAGAAATTTAGACGGAGAATTTAACATTCTTACCATATTATCATATTCCTATTCCCGTAGCACAGTGGAGATTTCTTTCCATCCTTGATTACTTCAAATTTTCCATACATAAAACGCATAAGGAGGCTTAATTTCAAGCTATAAAATGAAATTAAGTCTAAAAATAGACTTGCACGCGTCGTCGACAAGGTAAAGAAATAGAAATTTCAAGGCTAAAATAGCTTTTTCCTTGTTATTGCTTGCATTTACCGCATCGTCGACCCTAATGCACCGCTAAATTCATAAATTCTAACTCTATTTGTCTTCCCTACGCCTAACATATGGTCTTCAAAATCAAAGTTTTTACAAAAATCTTTCACACTTTTCAATTTTGAACGTCATTTGGAAATTAAAACCCAAAATATTTGGACGCACATCTTCCCTTGAAATAAAATTTTGAGCAAAAACTCTAAAAATAATTTAAGAGTCAAAAATAACTAAAACACAAAAAAATTTCCCTCTTTCCTTTTTTTTTCAAAAGGGAAATTTTCAAGTCAAAGGGAAATTTTTCAAAATATTTTCCTTCTCCAAAATTTTGATAAATCAAGCCACAATTTCAACATGGTCGGAAGTCGGTTATGCACTAATCGTATAAACCAATTCTAAAATTCTATAACTAACCATTACCCAAAAATTTGACATTTTATTTAAAAATGTCAATACATTTATTATTTAAAAAATTTAGGTTTTAAGGAACATGAGCAATGACCCGTGATATCGAAACAACTTTATCATGTCCTTCACTGAAATTTCCAACTATTCTAAACTTCAAGTCTTATATTACTTTTACGGTTAAGTTTCTTTATGAGATCCTATATTTATATTGCTTATCTACTATACATATATAGGAGCGGTTTGCATATCCAGAAACAATAACATAGAAAATGAATAGAAACTTTTAATATTGTGCGTGCCTTTTACAAGAGACAACTAATTGTTTTACAACCTAACAACCAAAAAGAAAAGAACAAATGCTGGAAATAAAAAGATACAACAATCTTAAATAAAACACCACCTACGAACTGTGAGAAGATCTCGCTCTACGGTTGGAGCTGGAGCCATTGTCGCAACCGCGGAATGGTTGTAGCATGACGGCTATGCACCTAATCTCACGCCCTTAATGCTATTGCTCCGCCTTAATCTCTCGGAGCTCTACCCGAACCTGATGGATCACAACAAGCTCGGGACTTAAGTATCCCTTGACTCTATGCGCTATCCCCTGCTGCTAGTGCTGATGCTGGTGCTTAGGTGCTAAAACTAGTGGTGTGGAAGGCGCTAATATTCATCCTCTTAATAATTGTCCAGTCGTTGGTGGGAGGAACCTTTCTCACTACTGGCTCTTCGCTCAAATTTACCTCGTAATGCCTAAACACTCGAGTAAGTAAGTGGCAAAATGAAAAGTGAGTCCTCGGGGTACCAACTCCCTGGTCGACCATGCAAAGCATCAAAACACGAGCCCATTGACTGCTATGCCACCAATTATAGCATAGGTGGCTCTCCGCACTAAAGTATAGATCTGGTCAAGGCTTCCCGCCTTCGGAATGATGTTGTACTAAATGATGTGAACGACGAGTTGGGCAGCCGGTCATAAATTGTCGGTCCTCCAATCACCGACTTTTCCAGAAAAGATCCACTGTAGAATCACATGAATAGTAACCTCTATGTCATCCAAATCTACGCCTACCGCAGATATCTCCAAAATCCCAGCGAAATCATCATCTTTCTTCTCGATCCCAGCTCCCTTCACCTCGGACTCAATATATCTGTTGCCATCATCAAAATTCTAAGCCATCTATGCATTGAAAAGACGGATGCAGCACAGATAATATTCCCGCTCATTAGTCTCGAAGTAGAGGATCGGTCAATTCCTACTGCGACGAAAAGCTCTTCAAGCCTAAGAGAGGCGAAATCTTTGAATTTAATTGGTCACCTGTGGAGAAGATCAATGTTCGCCGTTTGGAGTAATGTGGTGATCTTCCACTCGCTCCGGTCAAACCAAGCGGCTTCTTGCAGAATAAGGCCGGGATGACGAGAGGAAGAGCCGTCGATGCATGGCGGTGTCATAGGCTGAGAGGCAGTTGGAAAAAGGGAGAAAAAGGTTTAGACTCGAAGTGGTGGTGGGGCAAGATCTAACGTGTAAGAATCTTAGCATTGCATGGTGGAGGAATGGAGGAGAAAGGCTTTGGTTAAGTGGAGGAAGGAGGAGGTGGAAATGGGATTCGGTTGAAAATGGAGAGGAGGAAGAGAGTTAGGGGGTGCGACGGCTGATGGTTTGGACGCGAATTATAGTCGCGTTACAAGTTCGGGTTCAGTCCGAATCCACCTAGCGGTTGACCGCTATTAGGTCAACCGCTACGATCGACCGCTTATGGTCGACTGCTTGCCTGTATTTGGGCACGGTCGGAACCTGGACCCAATAGGGCCGGTTAAATTAATTAATATTCTAATGACCGTTCCACACTCTATCTATAACTTAACCCATCCAGAAAAATAATACCTTCCATACGACGGTATCTACCTTACCGTGTAGACCCTTGCTTGGCAAGGTTGCGATAGCCTCAACAAAACTGTTGCAACCAACAACACTTCCAAAAACCCAAAATTATTCCAGCTACTATTTTCTGCCTACTTCTCACGGAAATATTCTTCCAATAGTTGGTGGGTACAACAACACTTTAAACTACATACCCTAACAAAGTTGAAGTCATTCCTATTTGTCCGTACCTTAAAGAGAGAAAATATAAAAACCTCGATTTTATAAACCGAAAAATTAATAAGCTAAATATATGCTCCTTTATACTTGTTTCTAAATAATAGAAACTACTTCATACCAAAACTCCCATTAAAAGTAGAAATTATATATATATATATATATATATATATTTTAGGGTTTCCAAAAACCTTCTTTTTAAAATACAAATTTCCCAAATTGGTAAACTATTTTCTTTCCAAAAATCAATATCAAGCCTTTACCGATATATATAAATATTTAAGGATTTTAAAAATTAATCTTTTATAAACTAAGAATTTCTTAACATGACCAACTTAGTGGTATACGTGTTTCTTTGCAAATTAAAATTTTAAAACTTTTCCAAAACAAAATTTCCAAAATAAATCTGTGGGAAAAGAAATCCTTTGAAAACCCTTTTTCCAAACTCTAAGGTATTTCCAAAACATACTTTATAAGAATTCTCTCATAGGTTTTAGACTAAGGAATTGATATTAATTATCCAAATAAAAATCTGGTTTGCCATCAAAGAGGTGATCAATGAACGCACTCTAGCAAAAACTTGCTTTGAGACAATTGCAACATACTGACTCTAATTTTCAGCCCATTTGGAATAAATGTGTCTCCCCGACTGGAACTCAAAATCCAAAATCACAAGGTAGCTAGAATCTCAACCATCAAGTTGAACACCTCCAGTCTTTGGGATTCTGCCATATGTCGAACTCATGCTCTTCATCAACAGTGCTTTACGCATGGCCAGCACTCCTTGGGGTACATCGGAGTCAGTGTGAAAATATTAGCTCTAAAATATTATTAATTCATTGTTGCTTTGTCCATTCCTTCGGAGTGGAACCGCAACTACTTCTACAGTCGAAACTCTTAGAATATGGAGTAAGAATATAAGATTACTAGATAGAAAAGTACAAATACGTTCTTTCAATTAATCCTTATTTCTTTGATCTACTAACCTAGGCACTGATACCAAATGTAACAACTCATACCTCCATGGGCCAAAATTTTGACAAACATCGAAACCCAAGTCCATCAAAGCACAGATCGTTGGACTTGGTACCTACAAATAAGCATAAGAATTATCAGAGATTGATAGAAATCTAAACTCATAGTGGAAACAGTAATAGGATAATGACACTGACTACTACCTTGGAATAAATGGTATTCCTTGGATATCAGATTATCACATCAGCATCGAGCATGAGAGTAAAGAAGACTTCTCCAACAAAAAAGCTCATCCAGCTCCAGTGACATGTTCATCTAAATCTATCATCTGGGTTGTAATGAGGAGGGGATCAAAACAATGTTCTGGTGACTGGTAAATCTATAAACCATCCATAACATAAATTTAAACCGATTGGTTTCCATTTAATAGTTATGACCATGAAGGTTAGAAATTCTAATCAAACCTTGCATTGCACACATGATTACTTACTTACTCCTTCCCAAGGTACACAATACTAATGAAGCCTTATCAACTACCTAATACTTCTAAACCCATTTGCCACTTAATACTTCTAAATATGAAGCGATCCTCTATAATACTTTTAAAAAGAGAAATACGCAGACTCTGCCAATTAAGACCTTAATCAAGGTAGACCCCATCATTTAAGACCCATTCCCAAGGTGGTTTCCTAACAATGTTGTCAATGGTGGGTGGGTCCTAGCTACAAAGACCTCTAACCACTATTTAAGGCTTCCAACATTTAATGTCCAACTATTATCGCATCTATCACCGATAAAATCATAGCCAAGTAATAAACAGTACCCAAGCCACTTGATATCTTTTATTGAAAAATAGGGAGACTCTGGTCATTTAAAACCTTAATTAAGGTAGACCCATCATTTAAGACCTATTCTCAAGGCGTGCTCCTTAATGGTACTATCGTTATTGCGGCCTTAGCAATGTGAGAGACTATACCCAAGCCACTCACTACCTCATTAATAAGGCCTAGGCATGCCCTTGACCATTTAACACCTATTTATAGGTAGGCCTTTGTCATTTAATACCAACCACAAGGCAGACTCCTCACTTGTACTATCTAGCTGACATTGCATGGAAATCTCATTGGGCTACATAATACTTCTTTTATAGGAAAGACACAAACCCTTCAGTCACTTAAGACCCCAAACCTGAAGTGAACCCTTCCCGAGATATTCATTATCACCCTTTAATTATAAATATGGAATCTCATTTGGTTACTTTTTTTGGTAGGGAGGCGGGCACTACACCACTTAAGACCTTAACACTGAAGTAAACACTTTTAGAGACATCCTTATTTGTTTGGAATCTCACTAGGTTACTTAATACTTCCATTTAAGAGAGAGGTGGACCCTACCACCACTTAAGACCTCAAACTATTATCGAACCCCTATGGAGATATCCATCACCACTTCTAATTTCAAATTTGGACCATTTAATACATTCTAATGAAGAAAGCAGACCCAATCTCTCACGTCGTCATGGATCCTAGTATTAATGATATCTCACATCAGTAGTAAGTGCACCAGATGCTTTTAGCCTCATTGTAAATGGCAATCTTCCATCGAGTGACTCTATTGACCTCGCATCACTAACCTACTAAGTCCAATAACCATCCTAAATCTTTACTTATATTATCTTAGGCAGTAATTGGACTAGCTTACCAATTCCTTTTTATTTAAGGCAATAAGATTTACCTTAAATATTTGTCTACCCATAAATCCCCGTTTAATGCTCATAAATGTCAATTTGTCCATAAAATCCTAACGGACATTTCCTAAGACATTTACGTATGATTACTAATTTCAAATTATTAACCTTTTATATCTATTCCATTTTTATCGGTCCCATTAATCCATTTACCCAATCAAATTATTGCATCTCCCATATTTATTACCATTTATTTTTCATTTATTGGAGTTACAACCTTTGAAATTCCTTTCCGATTAGTTAATTATCCTAAATGTGAATATTACGTGCAAGCGTCATTATTAGCTTTTTGTTTAATTATTGTATGCGCGGTAAATTACATATAAATATTTACTTTTATCAATTACGTTCTAGTTATATATCTTCACTAGAATATTCTTTTCCATGTTAAATTATTGAAATCATATCTAAAAAGATTATCCGCTATAATTTCCATAAATTAGCCCAAAACAAAATATTTAACTTTAAAAGATTACAATTTTTGAAATTACAAAGAATAATCATTTCTTTTTATTACTGAAATAGACAGTGTAAACTGCAATGAATTCATACTTTACACATCTCTTTCTCTTTCTATTTTCGTATATTCCTTATTAGATCACACGCTGTATTTTTCTAAAAGGGAAAGAAATCAAACTAATTTACAAATATTAAACAGATCTAAATTCCAATAATTCCAAACATAGAAAATTTACATTCCAACTAGATTAGGGTAATAATCCAAATTTATAACATTATTGTACAACCTATTTCAGATCTAAAATAAATTTCATTCAAATCAATATTCTAAATTCATACTTTTGGGATAGATTTCCAGATCAGGTTGTAAATAATTCTAAATAAATTCATAAACAAAAATATATAGGCGATATTTATTGTATTCATATCATATTCATTTTGTTGCTTACAATTCATATACAATTATCCAATTAGGCATAAAAATCAAATAAGCACCAATGGGACAATTTTCGTTTTGTAAAAATCTATAAAAATTTCCACCCACCTTTTAAAAGTGATCCAAATCTCTAGATCTGAAGTAGAACCTTTGATTCGTCTCCAAATCTTTCTTAGTCCAAGAGTTATGTATAAAAGGATATATACATATGTTAGAATTACAGATCTGATAATGAGATTTGGAATTAGAAGAGAAAATAGATAAAAAATATATATATATATATATATATATATACATATTACGTCAAATGAACATATGGTTGATTCTCTTCTCTTCTCCTTTTTATTATATTTTTACTCTTCTCCGATTTGCATGAATATAGATACAAATGTCTTATCTTTATAATTTAGAAAGAAAGTGAAGAAGAAATGGTAGAGCTTTGCTACTTCCTCCATAAAAATAAGAGAAGAGAAGGGAGGATTAGGCCTGAATTTAAAGATGGTAGAATCAACCAGAATCGTTAGATCGAAATATATTAAATCTAAGCCGTTGTGGCCTGGGTTTATTGTGATTGCAGTTACCCAACCTGTCGACCACCTTGTATGCATCGGTCGTCTGCTATATGTCGATCGATCGCGGTGAACGGTTGGCATGTGGGCCTAGGTGAATAATTATAAACGTTAATTTTTCTTATTTATTTATTTTCGTTCCAAATTCATTTTTCGTCTGTAACTTCTTCGTTTGGACTCCGATCACAAAACTCCAAATATGAAGTTGCTCAGAATTTCAACTCGAACAAAATGATGCAAGCTTCATAGTCAAATTCTATCATTTGCACAAATTTCATTTTCAGGACCTAATTAATTAACTTACTAACTAATTAAATAATTAACGTCAAATTACGGTGTGTCACAGTTGCATTTAATTTCCTATAGCCAATGCACATATGCCATTCGTTGTTCACTTTTGTCAGAACAAGTTTGTTATTTTCATTTTTTACACAACGATCCCCGATTTTTTTAATACCTCTTGAATTGGACTAACCTAAGTGCTATCAGAAATTGGATAGATTATGTTGTTGTCCAAGCACTTAATTTTTTTTCTCTTAGCATGTCTCTCCTATTGGGATTTAATCGCAGTTGAGCTTTATATCAGGGTTTAGACTCATCAATCAAATGTATACGATGTTCACAAATAGATGGGAATATCCCCTTGACATTAGCAATTACCCAATCCAATGCTTCCTTATTTTCACTTAGAATTTTTATAAATTTCTTTTTTTTTCTTCGATTATATAGGTGGCTACGAGCACTGGAAAATTTTGGTCTACCCCTTAGTAAGTGTACTTTTTATTTTCAAGAAGTGGCTTAATGTCAAGTTTAGGCCTCTCATGAGTAGCTAATTCAAAGGACATATTTTCATTAAACGATGAAGAGTGCAAGTCAATCATCTTATCCCGGTTAGATGTATATTCTACTCATCAATATTTGAGTTAAAATACTCTAGACACATATTTAGTGCATCCAATGTATCATTAAGAGTTTCTTCCACGACCGCCTCAACCAAATCAATTTCTTTTATCTCAAAATCCAGGGGTTGTTTTTTAAGATTGAAGATGTCGAATTCAATGTTGAGGTTTTTGAAGGAGGGTCTATGATTTCCATTTCTACAATTTATGATAGGATCAGAGGTTTCAAAGAAGGAACACCCTAAGATAACAGGAATTTTTGCTTGAGGATTATAGACAGGAGCGGTTTTAAATACTATAAAATCAATAAGAAAATAAAATTGTTCTATTTGTATTAATACATCCTCAACTAAACCTATTGGTTTCTTAAAGGATCGGTCGACTAGTTGAATAGTGATGTTAGTAGGTTTTAATTCTTTTATTCATAATTGACAATATATATGAGTTGACGCTGGCACCAAGATCAAGTAATGCACGATTAATGAATGTGTTTCCAATTTTAAAACCGACTATTGGACAATCAGGGTAATGTGTTTCCAATTTTAAAACCGATTGTTGGACAATTAGGGTCCTCAAACTTGATGGGCGTGTGATTAGAAATGATTAAACTAGTATTTACGGCCAGGAATGCTGTTTTGGGAATGTTGGTTGCATGCTTTTGAGTATAAAGTTCTATAAAGCATTTTGCATACTGTGTGCTCAATATTATCTAAAAGAAGGGTATTAATATGAACTTATCTATGGATGTTTAGGATCTTATCGAATTGAGTGGTTTTTCTTCTTATTTTGAAGTCTACTTGGAAAAGGAATGACTAACTTGTACACTCTAGTTGGAATTATTTGTTTCTTTTGAAGAGGATGGAGAATGATTATGTGAATTATCAAGAATCTCATCACCATGAGTTAGGTCATCATCAGGATTGCCGACGGATGAGGGAAGAATGGAAGGACTGCAAACTTATGATAAATTGCTGAGGAGATGATGAGTCAACATTCAAAGATGTCACATTATTAGTGGGATAATCAATAGAGGTTAGCTTTTGAGGAGAGTTGGGATTGCTGACATGATTATCAACTCTCTTGCCCGATCATAAGGTGGCGACCAAATTCACTGAGTTTAAATTAGCACCCTCACAAAAGTTCACGACACAAGAATTATTATATTTAAGGTTTACTTTTGTTTGACTTGGTAATTTTCCCTTCTCGTTATTTAACATTAAGTTGTTCAACACGTTCATGACTTTGTCATATTTATTGTTTGCTTCCTTTTGCTTTTGTTCAAGTTTATTGTTAGTTTCCTTTAGTTGTCTCTCAAGACGACTAAGGTCTTACGATTGTTGAGAGGTTTGAAGTGAGTCTCTAAAATATGGAGGCCTATATGGTTGATTAGAGGGACTTTTACTTTGAGGAAAAACCAATTTGGCATTCAAGGAGCTAGAGTGTTTTGGATCGTGGGATTAAAATGCGAAGGGTTTGTGAAATTATTTGTTTTGACCACGATAGGTTTGGATGGTTTCACTAGTTAATATTATAGCGAGAAGCGTAGGAATTAGTATGAGCAAAGGCGTTCACCTGTTCTTGGGGGTACATGGAAAGTAACCCTTCTTCGGCTTGGGAGTCTTCGTAGAGAAAAGGGAAGGATCTACTACATGAACTCCTCTTTGATTTATATGAGCTTGACCATGAATTGATTTCCATAGTTGACCTTTTTTAGCATATTCTTTTAAGAAAGCCCAAGATTCCTCACTTGTTGTATCTATGAATTCTCCATGACACATAGTTTCAAATTATGTTCGAGTGGGATGATTAAGTCCCTCATATGCTATTTAACATAAAAATTGTTTAGGAATCCCACGATGAGGACAACTTTGTAATAACTTATTAAATCAGATCAACATCACTATATCTATCGTTAGGCGCTCTGACTTTAGTGCGGAAGGTCACAGGTTTGAAACTTACGTAGCATGATTCAGACCGCTGGACATATATTAACATGTATTATGTTGTATACTACCGAAGACTTATAGTAATATGTATTGCCATCTCAGTACCCAGTTTCTTTTGAAAAAGATTAAATCATTTAAATATTGCAAAAAAGTTTCTCCTTCATTTTTGCTGATTAATTTGTTTCCAATTTTAGGAGTTTTATGAAAAGGAAAGAATTTTTTCAAGAATATTGTTTAAAAACATTACAACTATAAATAAAGAGTCATGGAAGAGAGTTGAGCTAACTTCTTACGCTTCCTACTAGAGTAAATGGTATCAGTCCAAGCTTAATGGACTCATTTGAATGTTGTTGCATTTTTTATTGTGGACGTATATAGTCCGAGATCAATAGGAAATTCATATGAGTTTTCAAAGCCCGTAAATTTAAGGATCCCTTGGATGAAAGAATTTTTTATTTCAAAAGTATTTCCTTCATTGGGCGGATATACTGCAATCGGGGGTTGTATAGTTTTAACTGGATAACATTGTTCTCTTAACGACGTGCCTTGTTGTGGTTATGGATGTTGCAAATTTTCTTGAATTGGTAAAACTAGTCGTTGAACATTTTGAAGTTAAATATTCAGATTAATTTCTTTATACCTAGGTGAATGTGACCTAAAACCATAATCATCATTGAAGTTAATTGTTCAAAAGAAGCTGTATTGATTCTTTCCAATCGTTTATCGTTTCAAATCCAATTTTGCATAAAACAAATTATTTTTTTATTTTTTCATGATAATCTATTCATAACAATTTAGAATTCCCAATAGTCAGTATAATAAATAAAAATGAAACTAAAAATGATCATACTGGTTGAAGTGTCGACGTCCTCATGCTTCAATTGTTACTTTTCAATCACAGCACCCACTTTTATAGAGTTGATCAAACATTTTTCCTTGCTTTAAGGCCAAACAACATGTCATTTTTTTTCCTTTTTAATTTATGGTTAAGTGAATCTCCATTCACAATATTTTCTTTCACTTCATATATTACATATCCTTTATTTTATTTATTCGGATCTGAGATTCCTCTTCACCATAATCCTTTCCTTCTTTAAAACTAACGTAGTATTTGGTTTGAAAATTAAGTTTTGCATTTTAAGCATGCACTTTAAAATTCCTGGAAGAGCGAAAGCGGTGGAAAATGATCAATTTGGACAATGGTTTTAGCACGTAAAATTGTAAATGACTTTTTCCAGTTTTTCGCTATTTTAAAAATTTAAAAATCTATCTTCTTCCTTCTCTTCCTCCTATTGTTGGATTGACTAAGATGTTCGAACTCCTCTACTGCCACACATACATATATTGGACACAAAACACAAAACTTGTTTTCAAACCAAATACTACCAAAAAAATTCTTCCTCTTTTAAACTGAAAAAAGGATCACTTGCTCCTCAAATACACAGTCGAACTGACTGTGCTAGAGTACTTCTGCTATTTTGGACTAATGTCATTTGGGGCTAACGGAGTTGGTTGATGGCATGCCAAGGGTGGATTGGAATTTGACAAGGTTAGTGGTTGAAAGGAAGTCACAGATGGTGGTGAATTTCGAGCTACGATGCAGATCCGGAGATTTGGTGGTCCTTATTTGGGTTTATAGCAAAGTGGATTGTTGGGTTTGTAGTGAAGTTTGGGTAAGGTTACGATATGGGGTTGTGAGCTGAGGGTGGTGATATTTTGGATGGAAGAGACCAGTGGGAAATTGGTTGTAAATTTGGAAGTTGTGGGTTGTTTGAGTTTTGGCATAGGCTGGCAGTTCAGGTGATGAAACTAATGTTTCATGAGGCTAGTGGAGGATAAATCAGAGGCTTTTGGCATTGTAGTGATGGTTTTGATATGGGTTTGGGTTGTGTTTGCGCTAAGGATTAGAGAGGGGATGGTTGTGATTGGTGTTTGCGGTTCTGGAAAGGAGGAGGAGGAGTAGAGAAGGTGGATGATGGGAATGTGCGTGGTTAGCTAGATAGGGATGGAGAGGATTAGGCATGGCGATGGAGATTGATGCCATGTGCGAAGATAGTGGGGGCTGCAGAGAACAAGAAAAATGTTTTTTTATTGTATTCAAGAATGGCTAAATAAATTAAAAAATGAAAACTTTTTTGCACACTTTGAAAGAAAAATAAAGAATGAAAACAAAAGATGCAAATTTCAATTGAATAAGAAAACAAACCAAATTAAAGAACTAACACGAATCAAAATTAAATAAACACTGGAAACTAATGAACTCCCTGGCAATGATGCATAAAACTTTATCGAAGATTTTTGGTGTGAATAAAAATCATGATTTATTTTACCATAAGCACAAGTTATGACTTGTAATAAATGTGCGAGTATGGGTCAAATCCATAGGGATTTATTAATTACTAATGTTATTTAGTTTCTAGGCGAGTTTGACTAATAGAGAAAATTATTTGATTAATTTGAAATAGGAAATTATTAGAATATATAAAAAAATGATTTAATAGGAATAAGAAAACAAAGGAATAGGTGATAACGATCTTATCTAAGATTTTTGGATCAGCATGTAATAGTGTAAAGGATTAAAGAGATGAGATCTATTGATCTCTTGGCAAATCAATATGTCTTGAGTAAGTTTAAAGTAAAAAAACAAAAAAAATTCAAAACTTAAAGGAAATAAACTAGAGCTCAAATTAATTCACTACACCATGAATTAAAAATAAGAACAAAGATTAGAAATAATTAAATTAAAATTTTGATTTTTTTAGTTAGATAAATAGAGAAGTTTAAAGAGATTAAAAGAGATAGAAGCCCTAAATACCAAACCCTAAAAAAAATTGAAGTAGTTGCCAAGATGATCTCAATTGTTCCCAGGTGGAGATATTTATAGAGCTCCTTACATGCAGATCTAATACTTGGTATAAAAAATGAATGTTCAAGAACTTTTAGACTCGGTCTTGCTCTGTAAGCTACTGTACTCATGTATTCCATAGTGTTCTAGAAATTTCTTTCTCTAACATACTCTAAAAGCTTCTTTTTTTCATATATTCTGAAAGGTTCTTGCTCTAGGATATGTGCTTGGTTTTAAAAATATGTGTCATGTGGGATTCGAATCAATGACAACCTGGTAAATGCACATCTTCAAAACCAATTAAGCTATAATAACTTTTGTGCATATTTGGCAATTGACTTCTTATTAATAGAGCTTTGAGGTTGAACTACATCATTTTAATCAACTAATTTCTTCACTCTTAAAAAATAAAGAGTTTGTAATATATACAACAAAAATACCAAGTAATACCGTCCTATGAACAAAAAATGTGTGATTCTACAGTATAAAATATACACAATTTGATGTTCATCATAGGAAAACACAGTAGCTTTTTTTAGATGTCTATCCACTCATAATAAATGGAGCAAATAGAGAAGCTGGCCGTGAGAAGTCTCGATGAATAAGGATGCCCACTGGAGGATAAAAGCATTTGGAAGTTGGCCTTTCATATTCGGCTTGGGTGATGGTAGATAGGGTAAGGAGTTGCTTGGATGAGAGCCATGAGGCATTGTCCGACTTGGTTTGCAAGGGACTATCACCTCAGTAAAATAAGATTATATGGTTCTGAACAGACACCATAAGGTAGGCCATCCTTGAGGCAAGGCTCATTATGGCAACTTGACTGTACGAGATATTGGTCGATTCTTGCTAAGCGAGCCATTACTATTGGGCATTGGGTATTGTAACGACCTGTTATTTCGAACTATTCAAATCGACAATCATCCACACATGTCAGACCTGAATTGCTTAAAACAACAGATTGTTAATTTATATTTGGAAACACTTAAGATATATAGTAAATAAATCAATCACAAAATCACAGAGTAATATAACAATAAGAAGTGGAAAATAGATAAATAGTAATTCATGAAGCTAATATAGAACATCAGAGGCTGAAACAAAATACAGCAGAAATCACAAATATAAAGTAGTCTCCAATACAAAAGTAACTGACAAGACTGAACAGAAATAACTGGGAATAACTGACAGAATAGATAACAGACAGATCTTCAAGCAAAGCTCCAAGCTCCAAAGGTGAGTCTCAAATGCTGTGACACTCAGTCTGACCCGAGCATAAAGCAAAACACAAAACACTCGAGTCAGGATTAACATTCTTATGAAAGTAAATCTACTTAAGTGAAATGTCCAAGTGAAATGCAATATAACTTAAAGGATGTTGCGATTCCATCCTTCAAGGATCCGTTAAACTATCTGCATACATAGTACAAAACTCAACATAGATAATGTCTATAGTAAAGTAAAATATTAAAATTGCATTAAGGAATTACCCATATCCCTCTTAACACATTTTTATATATTCCCGTACTCTATACAGTACCATAATTCCTCCGTAAACTGAAGGGCTATCAGAGAGGACTCCATAGGTACGGTACAAACCAAACTCGTAGAGGGTGCGATATGGCATGTGACAAGGCACGTGAGGGAATGCCTTGGGTAGGATACTACCATTTTGCGGATCCATACCGGTGGTAACGCATAGCAGCTACTACTGCCCACCTCGAGACACACTCCCATAATCAAAGGTGCACCCAATCAAATCACAAAGTAATAGAATGGTACTGAAGAAGCATGCTCGATCGAAGGTACGACCTCACTTGGCTTGGCGTGGCTCTGTTTTAGTCACATCAAGCTGACTCGTGGGAGTCAGAGCTGCGTTCATACCTTATATAGACGTCGCCAAACCATCCTACTTCGTTCTAGATTCTCCACAATGTGTACGGTTGTTAAAGTGGTTTTCGGTATTGGCAGAGAGTATGACAATATCCGATCCCAGTCTCTTCAATAACCAAATGCTTATTTCACACCTTGGTCGTTTTATAATTCAAATTGTTCATACTTCATATCAAAATATTATATTCATTTCAAAATCATATCAAAGTATTCGCATTTAAATCCATTAAATCTAAAATTATAACAGTTCCAACTTAATAGTTTAAATATTGAAAATAGTTTATATATTTTGAAATAGTTATAAATTAAAAATAGTTTAAATATTTAAAATAGGTTATAGATTAAAATAGGGGGCATTTCACCAGAAGGACAAACTTTGTAGTCTAATTAGTTTCTAGGACATACATTCAAAAAAATTACTTTCAAGGCCAAAATCAGCAGAATAATTACTTTCAAGGACAAAGTCAGCAGTCCAATTACTTTCAAGGACATAATTTTATAGGTTTTTAGGTCCTAAAAACTAATTATTTTATGTTTTGTCCTTGAAAATAATTATTTCAGTTGTGTGTCCTAGAAACTAATTCCACTTGCTAAAGAGGCCATTGTGGCTAATTTCCACTTAAAATAGTTTATATATTAAAATAGTTTATATTTAAATAGGTTATAAATTAAAATAGTTTATATACAAAATAGTTTATATTTAAATAGGTTATAAATTAAAATAGTTTATATATTAAATATTATAAATATATATATATTAAAAGTTTATATTTAAAAATAGTTTTAATTAGAATCGTTCCTCCTAATTTCACTAATCAATCCAAATCAACTTTATTTCCAAATTCAACTTAAATCAACCTCAGTTCAATAATTTCAAATTCTCATTAAAACCATTTTAAATTTATATCGATTTCAAATCCAGTTTTGAACTACAAATTTAAACCACTTCTAATTCAATAGGTTTCAAAGTTTAAATACTCAAACATTTTCAATAACTCAATTTGATAAATTTCATTTATATTTCAAATTTTACTTTAATTTCATTTTAATTTTGAAATATTCACTTAATAATTTTAATAACCATTTAAATAAAATCCCCGATTACAAGTTTTAAATCAAAATTAAATATTCAATTTCAATTTTATTTAAATTTGAAATATTCATTTAATTATCTTTAGTTAAACATTAAAAAAAAGATCAAATTACAAATTTAAATCAAAATTAAATATTCAAATTCAATTTTATTTAAATTTAAAAATATTCATTAAGTCCTTTTCAATCAATATCAAGTTATCAAGTTATAAAACATATCTTTAAAATCTCAAAATCAATAAGTTCAAATCAAATCTTATTTAAATTCAATTCTAAACAAATTTAATTATAAATCAATTCTTATTTAAATTCAATTCTTAAATAAATTAAATCACAAATCAACTTTAATTTATCTTTCCAACCTTAATTTTATTAAAATTATTACAAAACCTATTTTAAAATTATTAATATAAATTTTAAATAAATATTTAAAACAAATTATATATATTAGTTAAATTAAATTCTTATTAAATTATATTATATTAATTATTATCAAATTAAATATTATTATTATTAAATTTATTTTAAATCTTATTTTATATATCTTTAAAATTAATAAAGTTATAAGTAAAATTTTATAATTTACATTTAGAACTTAACTTATAATTTTTAAAATTTCCAAAACATATAATTTGAAAATCTAATTTTTTCACATATATTAAATAAAATCTTTGCATCGTATGTAGAAATCAATATTTATAAAACTCATATATTTCCTTTCAAAACTTAGGAAATCATTTAAAAAAAATATACCAACGGTGTCTGTATATAATTTTCTATCATATGATCAAGTGATACAGATATTTATCATTTCAATCCGCAATAATTTAATATTTACGGGTATATATCATTTCAACCCGCAATCTCAAATTTCAAATCAATAAAATCGCTTGGGTTTATCATTTCAACCCATAACGATTTTTCCTAAGCTATAATATCGTTCGGGTATGTATCATTTCAACCCATAGGGAATTACTAAACTAACAAGGAACTTGTAGAGTGAGAATAATAAATAATACATAAATTGAAATGGCATATAAATGGCAATATGATCATAATTAACAATTTAAAAATCATATATTTACAACAGGTTATGGTTACCATATGTCAATTAACATAAGTAAACAAATAATATATCATATTCAACGATATTTCTAACCAAATCAATATTTAACAACATATTTAAATCGCCATTTCATGTGAATTAAATTTACTAAATATAAGAAATTTAATCGTGAGTGATCGCTCACCTTTCGAAGCTAGAGAACAACGGGAATGAACACAATGTCGACAAGGATACAGACACGGTTAAGCACACAAAGGAAACCAAAACTGCTGTGACAAATTCTGGGCAGCGGCGAGCTAGATGACTAGAATTCAATGAAAAACAAATCAATAGCTAGAGATTGATGGAACAAAATATATATACATATTTTTCTTCTTAAAAATCAACATTCAATTTAAAACCCATATTTAAAATAGAACTTCATATTATAATTTAAAGATTAATATTTTATTAAAACCCATATTTTCAAAATTCGACAACATATTTATTTGAACATAATATATGTATATTTAAAGCTATCACAAAATTTTATTTTAAAGATATCAACATTAATTCAAGTAAATACTTTAAACAATTTATAAACATATACTTTTAAACATATTATATAATATCTTAAACTTATTATATATACCTTCATATGAAGATAACTGGGTTGAGCTGGGTTGGAGTGGCTACCGGAGAGGGGTGGGCGAGCAATGAAGAAGAAAGAAAGGCGTTCACAATTATATATATACTGACTTATGTATATATATTTTCTTTTTACTAGTCAAGATGGCACATATACTTCACTTACACTCGAAGCAACACAAAACACATTTTTTTAAGGAGAGGTGATGTTGGCTGCAGAGCACACACGGTAGAGGTTGGTCCAAGGCAGTGAGTGGCTAGCAGAGGCTTGGATCCGCTTGGGTCTGGTCGCATAGAGTTGCGGGCCGGTGGCGGTGTCGTTGTTGGTTGTGATGGTGGATTTGGTCACGATGAAGTGGTGGGAGATGGTAGCTTGTTCTTGGAGGATGGAGGTCGTGGATTTTGGTCCGGCATAGTGGAATGGAGAGTTACGAGCTGCTGTGCTCGTCATGTGGATGATGAGGCTGCGGCTAGCAAGGCTCGACGACACGGAGGCGGTGAAGTGGGTGGGTTGCGTGTTGGGTTTGGAAGGTGAAGTTGGGTAGGCTTCGGGTTTTGTATGGCGTTAGCTGTTGTGCCTGGGCTTTCGGCAGGTGACAAGGGGAGGAGCAATAGGAACGGTGGCTGGAGGGTGTTGATCGGCCTGAGATGGGAGGACCGAGTGTGGCCGAGAGGATGCGGGGGTTGTTTTTGAGGTTGGAGCTGAGTGCTTGGCTCGGTGTCGGAATGAAGGGGTGAGGGAATGGAGAGAGGCACATGCGGGTTAGCAATGAAAGGCGGAGGGAGGGTTTCAAAGAGAAAGGCATGAATAGAATGCAAATTATTATATATATTTATATTTTATTTTCAGAACGAAAACCAAGAAGAGAAAGAGCCAACTAGAAACGAACAAGCTTATATATTTGAAACTAGGAGAATATTGAAAGTTACGAACGCGAATTCTGGAATTATTAAAGGCAAATGCCTGTTTGATTTTCAATCGGTGGATAATTTGAATGGACATAGGAAACCAAAAGGCTCCAAATGCATACCGATACGGCTAACCATTTCTCAGATTTCGCCGTGTTACGGACGCCGAATTGCACAAATGAATATACTGCAGAGATCAGCACGACGAGATGAATAGAATGGTACACAAATATTAGAGATACGACCATCCTATCAAAAGTCGATATTCGCTGCCAAACTGCTGCTAAATCGCCGAAAATAAGATAAACGGAGCTAGAGCAGTCCAAATTTGGCGAAACGAAATACGACATCTCACTTAGAAAAAGATAAATATTTTTCTTATATAAAAATATATAGATTTCAAAATTATTTATTTCCATCAAATTAACTGATTTTAAAATAAAAATTGAAATTTCACAATCAAACAAACTTTCATATATTCCAATGAAAATCTGCCGCTTGTTATGCTTCAATAGACGCATACCAAATATTAAATTTTCATTTCAAAAATTTTATTGTTTATTTTCAAGGAAACTTAGTTAATTACGTTATAAAAATCATTAAAAATTTCCGGGTTGTTACACTCTCCTCCACTCAAAACATTTCGTCCCCGAAAAGGAACGAGATAGGAGAATAGAAGCAACAGAAAGGAATGATAGGTTTAAAATACATGCTACCGGATACAACAATTAATCAAAACCCTATAAACTTCATTTAATTTATTTCATTCACATAGTTTATTTTCTTTAATGTCAATATCACTTAAATAACCCTTCAACAAATTATTTAAGTTTAACATTAATATTCCATATTTACTATTATCATTCTAATTAACCCACTTTCAATTAATTTACATTCATATCCAATTTATTTGCATTCACCTTATTTACTTAAATATCATTCTCTTTTTATTATTCAAATTATTTCACTTAACATATCTTGCAACATAGATTGAGTGTATAAACATTTATTATAACCACTCAATTTTTATTTATAAATTCCCTTAACAAAATCTCAATTTTGGACATCTTATTATTTACATTTATATTGTATATTATTCAGTTACATATTCACATTACATTTTAGCTTTTTGAACATTTCAGGTAAGTTATAGAATGCAATTGAGTATTATACAAATAAATTTTTATCCTAGATCAACTGTTTCAATTATTCAAAAATTTTGCTTCATTTCAATGGTTGAAAACCATCACTTAACATGAACTTAAGAGTTAAATTTTCATAACCTTTATATATACACACACACACACACACACACACACATATATATATATATATATGTTATACATCAAATCGTACTCAACAAATTCAAATCAAATCCATTTTCCAAAACAAAAGTGTAGCAAAGCTACTAAGTGGTCTCTCCACTTTGAGACTCGAAAATGAATGTCGATAATGCTGTAGTCATCACCGAAATTATTTTCCAATGACATAAGAGGAGAGTACCGGTTTACTTCTTTTAAAATTCTTTGGAAACAATTTCCATACGAAAATATTTACAAATAATATATATTTCCAAAACCTTGAAAACCAAATTTTGGAGAGCACCGGAAATTTAATTCTCAAATCCTTAATTTAAATTCATTTCATTTGCAATTCAGATTTATAACCATGTTTAAAAAGTGTCATCTCCTTATACCATATAACAATAGTTAATGGTTTAAGAGTGTTGACAAAACAAAAATGATAGTCTAGTACTAATATTTCTAATAACCAATTCATTTAACCACATAATTTTAGAAAATTATACTTATATATAAAATAAAATTATTTCATTTACCAATTTCGAAAACAATATTGTGTCAGTTTGCTTTGTTCAAGTGTTTTGGAATTTCGATCGATAGCGTTGGCCAGACGAATCGATTAAAACCCAAAATTCAAACTTAACAACTCCAATAACACAACATAAAATATTTATATCAATTACAAATACGTTTTCTCATAGGATGATTCAAGAATGGATTTTAGAACAAGGATAGAGATTCAAATTTAGAGGGATCCTAATCAAAGAGAATTCTATTAAGAAGATAGGCTCGAAAGGAAGATAAGAAAATTAAATTATAAAAGAGGAAAGATGGATAGACTTTTATTAATCGTGGAGACCTTAACTGGGTAAACGAGACTAATAAAAATGAGAATATCATCAACGGAAACCAAGACAAACTTGTTGAGAACATCATGGAAAACGTGATTCATGGGATCAATGAAGAAGGCAAGAGCATTGGTTAATCCAAAGGGCATGACCAATCATTCATAGAAACCATTTCTCTAGAAGGTAAGACAACAGGTCGTGTTCCAGAAATAAGATCGATGCAGAATTCAATTTCCCGCTTAGGAGGGGAGAAAAGTGACTTCACCCAAAACATCAGGATAATCCCGGACTATCAGGTGGAGCCATGATCATTAGGGTGAGAATCAAGTGAATAGATAGAACTGCCTGCAAAATCCTGAGGCAATCGACATTTGATCACAAGAGAATTACCCTAATCATCTACTAGGGAGACATTCGGGCTTAAAAGAAATAACCGCATCAAAACCGAGGACGTAGAAATCTTCGGTGAATTGATGCTTGTTGGAAAAGAGTTTCACCCCTTTACAAATCATACCAAGGTCGGCGGGACCGCTGATGGGATTAGTCGCACATAGGGATGAAGATGCCAATTAATTTTGCGAAATATGCTCAAATTTATTTCAGAGATCAACAGAAATAGAGCTATGGGATGCTCCAGTATCAAAAAGAACACGAATAGGAGAAGACAAGAATGATTTTAGAACAAAGGGAAGGTTCCAAAATTCAAAAGAAATCCTAATCCAAGACGAAGAATTTCAAGCTCGAACGAAGATGATTATGTAATTAATTCTACTCATTCTATGGTATTACTACGCTATCTCTAATAAGTTTTTACTCCATATGCTATGTTTTGCCTAAACCAGAGCTCTGATACCAACTGTAACGACACGCTATTTCGAACTATTCAAATCAATAATCATCCACACATGTCAGACTTGAATTTCTCAAAACAGCAGATTGTTAATTTATATTTGGCAAAACTTAAGATATATAGTAAATAAATCAATCATAGAATCACAGACACAGAGTAATATAACAATAAGCAGTGGAAAATAGATAAATAGTAGTTCATGAAGCTACTATAGAACATCAGATTCTGAAACAAAATACAATAGAAATCTCAAATACAAAGTAGTCTCAAATACAAAAGTAACTGACAAGACTGAACAGAAATAACTGAAAATAATTGCAAATCTGAATGGATAAAAGATGGATCTTCAAGCAAAGCTCCAAGCTCCAAAGGTGAGTCTCAAATGCTGTGACACTCAGTCTGACCCGAGCATAAAGCAAAACACAAAACACTCGAGTCAGAATTAACATTCTTATGCAAGTAAATCAACTCAAGTGAAATGTCCAAGTGGAATGCAATATAACTTAAAGGATGTTATGATTCCATCCTTCAAGGATCCGTTAAACTATCTACATACATAGTACAATACGCTACATAGATAATGTTTATAGTAAAGCAAAATATTAAAATAGCGTTAAGGCGTTACCCATATCCCCCTTAACACATTTTTATTATTCCCGTAGTCTATACAGTACCGTAATTTTTCCATAAACTGGAGGGCTATCAGAGGGCACTCCATAGGTACGGTACAAACCAAACTCGTAGAGGGCGCGATAAGGCATGTGACAAGGCATGCGAGGCAATGACCAGGGTAGGATA
Source organism: Allium fistulosum (assembly GCA_030737815.1). Classification (NCBI taxonomy): domain Eukaryota; kingdom Viridiplantae; phylum Streptophyta; class Magnoliopsida; order Asparagales; family Amaryllidaceae; genus Allium; species Allium fistulosum. The sequence goes on along the minus strand of CM060905.1, from coordinate 588,952,234 downwards.
CTACCGTTTTGTGCATCCAGACTGGTGGTAACACATAGCAGCTACTACCGCCCACCTCAAGACACACTCCCATAATCAAAGGTGCACCCAATCAAATCACAAAGTAATAGAATTGTATCGAAGAAGCATGCTCGATCGGAGCTGCGACCTCACTTGGCCCAGCGTGGCTCCTGTTTTTGTCACATCAAGCCGACTCGTGGGAGTCAGAGCTGCGTTCATACCACATATAGACGTCGCCAAACCATCCTACTTCATTCTGGATTCTCCATACGTGTACAGTTGTTAAAGTGGTTTTTGAAATTGGCAGAGAGTATGACAATATCCGATCCCGATCTCTTTAACACCCAAACGCTTATTTCACACCATGTTTGTTTTATATTTCAAATAGTTCATACTTCATATCAAAATATCATATTCATTTCAAAAATCATATCAAAGTATTTGCATTTAAATTCATTAAATCTAAAATTATAACAGTTCCAAATTAACAGTTTAAATATTGAAAATAGTTTATATATTTTGAAATAGTTATAAATTAAAAATAGTTTAAATATTTAAAATAGGTAATAGATTAAAATAGTTTATATTTAAATAGGTTATAAATTAAAATAGTTTATATATTAAAATAGTTTATATTTAAATAGGTTATAAATTAAAATAGTTTATATATTAAATAGTATATATATTAAAAGTTTTATATTTAAAAATAGTTTCAGATTAGAATCATTCCTCCCAATTTCACAAATTAATCCAAATCAACTTTATTTCCAAATTTAACTTAAATCAACCTCAGTTCAACAATTTCAAATTCTCATTAAAACCATTTTAAATTTATATCGATTTCAAATCCAGTTTTGAACTACAAATTTAAACCAATTCCAATTCAACAGGTTTCAAAGTTTAAATACTCAAACATTTTCAATAACTCAATTTGATAAATTTCATTTATATTTCAAATTCAACTTTAATTTTATTTTAATTTTGAAATATTCACTTAATCATTTTAATAACCATTTAAATAAAATCCCTGATTTCAAGTTTTAAATCAAAATTAAATATTCGATTTCAATTTTATTTAAATTTGAAATATTCATTTAATCATCTTTAGTTAAACATTAAATAAAATCTCAAATTACAAATTTAAATAAAAATTAATTATTCAAATTCAATTTTATTTAAATTTAAAAATATTCCTTAAGTCCTCTTTAATCAAAATCAAGTTATCAAGTTATAAAACACATCTTTAAAATCTCAAAATCAATAAGTTCAAATCAAACCTTATTTAAATTCAATTCTAAACAAATTTAATTATAAATCAATTTTTATTTAAATTCAATTCTTAAATAAATTAAATTACAAATCAACTTTAATTTATCTTTCCAACCTTAATTTTATTAAAATTATTACAAAATCTATTTTAAAATTATTAATATAAATTTTAAATAAATATTCAAAACATATTATATATATTAGTTAAATTAAATTCTTATTAAATTTTATTATATTAATTATTATTAAATTAAAATTTATTATTATTAAATTTATTTTATATCTTATTTTATATATCTTTAAAATAATAAAGTTATAAGTAAAATTTTATAATTTACATTTTATAACTTAACTTATAATTTTTAAAATTTCCAAAACATATAATTTGAAAATCTAAATTTTTTACATATATTAAATAAAATCTTTGTATCATATTTATAAATCAATATTTATAAAACTCGTATATTTCCTTTCAAAACTTAGGAAATCATTTTCCAAAAATAGACCAACGGTGTCCGTATATAATTTTTTAACCTATGGTCAAGTGATACAGATATTTATTACTTCAATCCACAATAATTTAATATTTACGGGTATATATCATTTCAACCCGCAATCCTAAATTTCAAATAAATAAAATTGCTTGGGTTTATCATTTCAACCCATAACGATTTTCCCTAATCTATAATATCGTTCGGGTATGTATCATTTCAACCCATATGGAATTCCTAAACTAACAGGGAACTTGCAGAGATAGAATAATAAATAATACATAAAATTAAATGGCATATGAATGACAATATGATCATAATTAACAATTTAAAAATCATATATTTACAACAGGTTATGGTTACCATATGTCAATTAACATAAGTAAACAAATAATATATCATATTCAACGATATTTCTAACCAATTCAATATTTAACAACTTATTTCAATCGTCATCTCATGTGAATTAATTTTACAAAATATAAGAATGTTAATCGTGAGTGATCACTCACCTTTGGAGGCTAGAGAACAACGTGAATGAACACGACGCTGACACGGATACAGTCACGGATAAGCACACGAAGGAAAGCAAAACCGCTGTGACAAATTCTGGGCAGCGGCGAGCTAGATGACTAGAATTCAATGAAAAACAAATCAATGGCTAGAGATTGATGGAACAAAATATATATACATATTTTTCTTCTTAAAAATCAATATCCAATTTAAAACCCATATTTGAAATAAAACTTCATATTATATTTTAAAGATTAATGTTTTATTAAAACCCATATTTTCAAAATTCGATAACAAATTTATTTAAACATAATATATGTTTATTTAAAGTTATCACAAAATTTTATTTTAAAGATATTAACATTAATTCCAGTAAATACTTTAAACAATTTATATACATATACTTTTAAACATATTATATAATATCTTAAGCTTATTATACATATACCATCATATGAAGATAACTGGTTTGAGCTGGGTTGGAGTGGCTATCGGAGAGGAGTGGGTGAGCAATGAAGAAGAAAGAAAGGCTTTCACAATTATATATATACAAACTTATGTATATATATTTTCTTTCTACTGGTCATGGTGGCACATATACTTCTCATACACTCGAAGCAACACAAAAAACATTTCTTTTAAGGAGTGGTGATGTTGGCGGCAGAGCATAGGCACGGTAGAGGTTGGTCCAAGGCAGTGTGTGGCTAGCAGAGGCTTGGATCTGCTTGGGTCTGGTCACATAGAGTTGCGGGCTGGTGGCTGTTTCATTGCTGGTTGTGATGGTGGATCTGGTCACGATAAAGTGGTGGGTATTGGCAGCTTGTTCTTGGAGGGTGGAGGTCGCGGGTTTTGGTCTGACATAGTGGAATAGTGAGTTCCGAGCTGTTGTGCTCGTCATGTGGAAGATGAGGCTGCGGCTATAAGGATCGGCAACACGTAGGCGGTGAAGTGGGTGGGTTGCATGTTGGGTTTGGAAGGCAAAGTTGGGTATGCTTCGGGTTTTGTGTGGCGTTGGCTATTGTGCTCGGGCTTTCGGCAGGTGACAAGGGGAGGAACAATAGGAACGGTGGCTGGAGGGTGTTGATCGGCCTGAGATGGGAGGACTGAGTGCGGCCGAGAGGATGCGGGGGTTGTTGTTGAGGTTGGAGCTGAGTGTTTGGCTCAGTGGCGGAAGGAAAGGGTGAGGGAATAGAGAGAGGCACAGGCGGGCTAGCAATGAAAGGCGGAGGGAGGGTTTCAAAGAGAAAGGCATGAATAGAATGCAAATTATTATATATATTTATATTTTATTTTCAGAACGAAAACCAAGAGGAGAAAGAGCCAGCTTGAAACAAACAAGCTTATATATTTGAACCCAGGTGAATATTGAAAGTCACACACGTGAATTCAGAAAGTATTAAAGGCAAATGCCTGTTTGATTTTCAACCGGTGGATAATTTGAATGGACATAGGAAACCAAAAGGCTCCAAATGCGTACCGATACGGCTAACCATTTCTCAGATTTCGCCCTGTTTCGGACGCCGAATTGCACAAATGAATATACTGCGGAGATCAGCACGACGACACGAACATAATGGTACATAGATATTAAAGATACTACCATCCTATCAAAAGTCGACATTCGCTGCCAAACTATTGCTAAATCGTGGAAAATAAGAGAAACGGAGCTAGAGTAGTCCGAATTTGGCGAAACGAAATACGAAGTCTCAATCAAAAAAAGATAAACATTTTTCTTATATAAAAATATTTATATTTCAAATTTTTTTGATTTTCATCAAATTAACTGATTTTAAAATTAAAATTAAAATTTCACAATCAAACAAACTTTCAAATTTTCCAATGAAAATCTGCCACTTGCTATGCTTCAATTGACGCATACCAAATATCAAATTTTTATTGTTTATTTTCAAGAAAATTTAGTAAATACGTTATAAAAATCGTTAAAAATTCCCGTATCATTACAGGTATAATAGCCCGTATTATACTTTTGTGAGAAAAACAAGCTATAAATGTCATGCAACAAATCCATAACATCTGACTTCTTTTGATTTGTCCAACGATCGCCTCAAAAATCCACATCAAACTCGATATCAAAACCTAATCCGATGATTCTAGCTACCCGATGCTCTGTTAGCCTAATTGAACACCACCAACCATTTCCCAAGCCATATGCATCCATCATAATCCTTAATGCCAAATAATTAACTATCGTTAGTAAAAGACAAAGCCTCTAGGAGTTTGATAAAATTTTCTAGTCAAATGATGTGCCACATAGGATAACAAAAAATTGTCATTTGTTTGTCTCATTGAGATGAACAATATGGTATCTTGTGTGTTCAGTTTGAACATCATTTCAGTTCTAAATCATTTGGGGTTTGCAAACGTTGTAGAAGAAATTTATTAATAAGAAAAGAAGTTTGGAGACTGGGATTGGCGGCCAGGGTTTGGAGATTTAGCCCTGTGTATATAGAGGTAAGTGGTGGGCTATGTTCTTTGTCCTAGGGTACAAAAATAGATAAATTACCTATTTCTTTTATTTAGGAAAATCCTTATCTTGATAAATTCATATATCTCTCATCCTAAGTACATACAAAACATATTTTTAGTTAAATTTAACGTTTTTAAATGTTCTATGTACAATGGAGAAATTCTCTAATGCCATATTAAAAGTTATTTGCAGTGATTTACAATTTATTAATTAAAAAAATACATGTAACCATGGGTCATAGCTTTCTTTCCCTTCAAAGGTATTATGCCACCATAATTTACTCAGAGAGTAAATGACTAACAAAGCACACAAAATGTGGATAGCACAACATACTTCATTTAAGCATTGGGCATACATAAATTGGTATACTAAGCCAACAAGCATCCTCGGTATGCTAAAGAAAAACATGCACACATAAGATGTACCACATACGTGGTACTACCATAGGATACTATCAAACAAACAAAAACGATATCTGCATTAACTCTAATATTGGTTGCAATGGATAACATATGCACACTATTGGAATAGGTGAACAGAAATTTCAAAAAAAGTTCTTTATTAATTATTGCATCTTTGTTTTTTGTTAACATAAATTACTTTGTAACATTAAATTACCTTTAATATTTTTTTGATGTAAATATGCTTTAAACTTATACATATATACGTACGTACGTACATACATACGTACATACATACATATATATACATATATATATATAACATCGATACATATAAATTTCTATATGGGTTGTTATTTTCAATAGTAACATTGCTTCATATCTATTAACGGGGTTTTTAACCTGGTAGAAGTGAGAAAGTGTTAGAACATTCAAACTATACCCGAACGACTTGAAACTTGGCTGGAAGACCTAAAAGAACATAACAAATGAATCCTAGGAATTTGGGATTAAAATAAAACAAGTGTTTGGATCGACAACGATCCGATCCATTTGGATCGGTACCGATCCAAATATTGGCTTGTTAGTGCTTCGAACCACTTGCATTATGTCGCTACATCACTTCTAAGCTTATCTACTAAATTTGATAACATTTCGAGCATTCGAGTTGAAGAAGTCAGGACTTGCCCTATGCAAGTTACAGTTCGATCTACCTACTAGTGATTCATCGTCAAAACAAGTCAAAAAGTCATGGAACTGCAAGGGAAGCCTCGCTAGCAGATAAGGAAGTTTGTTGGATGGAAGTTGTGCAAGAATTGTTCAACTATTTGGATCGGTACCGATCCGATCCAATTGGTTCGGTACCGATCAAAATAGTTAGCTCGGTTTACTTCCAAAGTTTATGTGCTGCCTCATAGTGATGATTAGAAGCCTCTGGTGCACTGGTTTCGATCCAAGTTCTCTCAGAATTCTATAAATACCATACTACCATTAACAGAAAGGGGATGGCTGCTCTGATCATTGGAGAAACTCTACAATTAAGATTCTTCAACCTTCTTCTTCCTCTCAATGGCTACCGTGGGACAATTGAGATCCTTCCTTTTGTCTCCTTCAATGGCAGCTTGATTTCCTTGAATTCAAACATACCAATTGTAATCAACTTGTACTTGTGATCCACAGTCAATACATCAATAAAATCTATAAAGTGAATGTAGGTTTCGATAACAGCCGAACCACTATAAAAATCTCTTGTTCGTTACTTTTTCCATGATTTACTATTACTTTTTCTATCTTATTTGCCTTGATAAACAGGGCTGGTGCTTTCACACTCATTCCAGTGTGTTGATCCATTTTATGGGTTAACTATATCTTTGATAACAGCCCATATCTTGGATACCAACATTGCTTCATATCTTCGATAACAACCCATATCTTTGAAGATATGAAGCAATATTATGATAATACAGATATGTGTTGTTATCTAAGATATAAAATAGATATGGGCGATTATAAAAGGTATAGAGTAGTGTTGTGATAGAAGGTATAGGTTGTTATCCAATATATGGAGCAACATTGTAATCGAAGATATCGGTTGTTATCAAAGACATGAAGCATTGTTACTATCAAAGATATTCATTATAATAAAGATATGTATTGATATATAACTTTGTAACCGATAATTTTCCATGTAGGATGTCATCCAATTTTTTTGACGAGGCCGAAAGCAAAAGATATATATATATATATATATATATATATGTAAAGTACTTATATGTATACATTATAAATTATGATCTTAATATATTATTTAATTCAAATCTTAATGTACATGTATATAAAAAATTGTTTTTTAACTTTACGTAGAAAATGTGAAAATAAGAAAAACAAAATATAAATTAAATTTAATACCTTAATCTAGTTGTTACCTACACGTTATAATGTGAGCTATTTTCTCCTTGGAGACCTTCTGCTTTCTCCTCCTAGCTTGGCTTACAACGCTGAGCTATAAGATTTAATTTTTCTAGTCGAGGTCATTTAATGGTTAGAAAAGTATGAAGAGAATGAGAGAATATGTGGGATTATAGTCACAAAAAGAAAAAATCTTGTATACATTCAACTTTTTGCTTCACTTATTTAAATATTATCCAATAAAGTTCAGAATAATTTTCACCATCATCTCTTGCATAGGATGGCTAACCATATATATATATATGTATGTACCAAGAATATATGTATGTATGTATGAATGTATGTATTATTTTCGACCTAAAATAATTAACTAATTAATTATAAAAATATAATTAGGACCTTTGATTTATTTAAATTAGCATATAACATTTATATATTATTTTAGCTCATTCCAAGGCTTTGAACAGGTAATTAGATGCCATAAAGAATGAGTACAATATTTATATTAATTCCCTTCATTTTAATTTATAACATTTATAAATTAATTCGAGTTAAGTAAATTCAGAAATATGCTAACAAGTACTATCGTATGACTACGTGGTGTGAACTAAACCTTCATTAATATTTAAACAATCTAAATATTAAAGCATGCATGGACTTTATTGAAGCACAGTAGTGGACACGAGTTTAGTTTCTTACAAATAATCTAGGTGAAATCCTATTTCTAATCATTTGAGCTATGCCCTAAGTAACGATTTATTGTGTATGTTTTCTCTTCCTCATCACCATGTCACTTAGATATCTAGAGCTTGATACCAACCTTCTAATAGGTGAAATCCTATTTCTAATCAAGTTGACTGCCAATTACAATGATACCAACCTTCTATTATAAGGAGATGAATCCTCCCTTCTATAGTGTTTCATTTCAAGTGGTTTACTTATACCCAATAATGGCCTAAACATGATCATCGTTGTCATATAATTGACCATAATCAAAGTACTTTAGATACTAAAGTACATAGTGTTCTCAGGTCAAAAGATCATTACACATTGTTACATAGCTCTTCTATTTTACTTCTAACCTAGAGTAAACTCTAGGGAAGTCATTTTGTATTTGTTAAGCAAAACTTTTGGCTTAGATTTTCAAAGTAGGATGCAACGATCCGCCTTTTCAACCCTCAAATGTTGACACTAATACATCCACTGTATTCATGTGCCGAGCATCCAAGTGCCAAAAAGGCAAATTGTTAGGGTAAAATAAAAAAAGAAATAGAACAAGAAAGAAGAGAACATAATATCAGATTATCCCATGCGGAATGATAACATATAATATCTCAAAAGGTCTTTACCAAAAAGAAAACCTTTATATACCTACACCAATCAGAGAAAACTAACCTATCACCAGCCTAGACAGTTATAACAACCTGTCCTCACAAATGCTGGTAGATACAATCAAGTAATGCAGCGGAAAATAAACATGGTAAGGAATCATCCAGATTCTCTTCAAGAGCTCCAACGAACCATAGGTAAATTTGGAAACATACTCGAGCTGAACTGAGCATTAAGAAAATAACACTCAGATCGGTCTGGTAAACCAACGTGAGAAACTCAAATCACATAGATTTATTTTATCTTAAAACCCTTTAAGATAAGGGTATCTTGCAAGACCATGCCACCAATAAACATGGACGGGTTTTTACCTTACTATAATCAAACAGTTTCTATTATAAAATTCAGTGATAATACATTAACATGTAAGGTGTGAAATATAAATAATCACATAACTGCGATGTATATGAGTGTACATTACAACAATAATCGGTATACAATCACAACCGCTAAGGCACGTTCGTTAATTGCGCAGGATTCCACATGGATCTCTTCCGGGGGGCGAATCTGAACTACTACACAAGGATTAGAGATATCCTTCTGAAGCATCGTACATCCATAGTGAATGTACTATAGGAAAACCATAACTGGTTTTGCTAAGACCTGATGCATCGCTCCTGCATGCATATCCCAATAAGTATCTCAAGAAATGGAGTCGCATGCACCCTATGGGCTTACCAACCTTACGGCTATATCTCCTATCTCTGGTTTTAGTCATACTCACTAATGAGGCTACCTCCGGCATTCCAGCCAACGAGTCACCACTCAAACAGATCTTCCACACGAGCTCCAGCTTGAAAAAATCTCAGAACCACACATGGATTCTCGTATCTCAACCGATCTCAGAATCACACATGGATTCCTCAGCAGATCTCAGAATCACACATGAATTCCCATACCGCAACAGGTCTCGGAATCACACATGGATTCCCTTATTCCGAATAGATCAGGAACAACTACATGTATTCAAGCATCTCAAATAGATTTTGAATCTCCACATAGATTCCAACATCACGAAGGAATCACGAACCTTTTCCAAAGCATATAACACGTATATGGTTTTGGAGTGGTTTTGTTTTCAAGTCATCCCATATAAGTACACTCCCCCGCTTACTAGGTGCTCCAAAGCCAATTGATAGATTTTTCAAGAATCTCAACCTCGGTTCTGTGGGAAATAAACAGACATACCTAAGAGCAGAGATCACCTTCTAACCATTTAAGCAGGTGGATTTCCTTATCATTTTCCCTAGAAGAGCAAAACGATTTTATATGTACAGTATAGTATCACCGAAGATAACTGTACCATATATGGCCAAGATTTGATAGTCGGTTATTTAACTATTAAATAAACAACAATCCAATACAATAAGAATAATCTCATACGGGAAACCAAGTCCCCATATACGATCTATAAGCAAATAACACACAAAGCACGATCGAAACACAAGCACGATCAAGTCATATAAATGACTTATAATCCCCTTTTAATTATTATTTCTTTATTAATTTAAAACCTCTTTTATTAGTAAAACTCACTTTTACTCAATAGACTCTTTTATAAATGAAACTCCATTTTTTAATTAAACTTTGATATTTAATTAAAACATCACTATTCATTTTCAACACATTTCAACACTCTCTAAAAATATTCATCTACTTATCTCAACCATATAAGTTATTCACAAATCAATTTCAAAGAGATTAAGACAATTGTTACTCAAACACTGTCACTACAAACCCATAACCATTTCACTTATGATTATCCTCAAAATAGTCTTTTCCAAGATCGATTTACATTCATAAGTATAACCAAAACGGGTTAGGCGAATGTTACTAACACATTGCCACAACAAACCCAAAATCAATTCATGCTAGTTGTTTTCTTTAAAATTCCATTATTAGAGATCTAAGTATTTCCCAAACTCATTTACAATATTTTACCACTTTAAAATATTATCCAAGGGTTTAAAAACAAATGTTACTAAAACACTGTTTACAACAAACCCCAAAACACTTCACTATTCCATTCTCTTTAAAACTCGATTTTAAAGGTTCAATTGCTTTTCAAAAGTATAGTTAAATGGGTTAAAACAAATGTTGCATATACATCGATACTATAAACTCAAAATCACTTTTATACTTGACATTTACTTTAAAACATCCATTTAAAGTTCTAAATATAACTTTACTATTAAATAAGGTAATATACCTTTTTAATCAATTTATAAAACAATCCATTATAACATAAGTGTTATAATCCAAAACTCCTTTTGAATTCCTTTGCAAATACAAAACTTCCTTTATATTCTTTTACACATCCCAAAATTCCTTTATATTCTTTTACAAATCCCAAACTTCCTTTTTAAAACTTCTAAAAATACTGAAATACCTTTAAAAGATAGATATTTACATATACTAATTTATTTATAAAACTATGATATTTAATAAAATACTATAAACATTTGTAAAATATTATAATATAAAATCCTCTTAAATATCTTTACTAAAGTATTTAATAAGTTTTAAAACCATTTATATACTAAAAATATACTCTTAAAATACTTATACTATATTTTAAAACCTTAATTTAAAAACCATTTAAAAACCTTGTTTTATAATTTAAAACCATCACTTTATAAATCCATAAATGATTTTAAGAATTATTTTTAAACCTTGTTATTTTTCAATAATAAGTACACTAACAGTACTTATTACAAATATGAATAAACGTTAGGATGTCTTCCAAAGTTAACTTTAAAATCACAGATCATGGCGATTTCAAAGTGCATCCATCGTGATCGTTTCGCTTTTAATATTTTCCAATTCCAATTTCCACAAATGTCCAAACCAACCCATTTATGTCAAACACACCCAAACATGTGTAGAACAACCCAATACACACACACACACATATATATTTCCACAATATATCGCATTTTATCAAATTTAACATATGTCAAATATCACGGATGTCAAAGCATGTTTCTAACATTTATAGCTCTCTATCACTTTACACAAAGCAATATCAAACATGTAAATTGTGTGTCTGGGCCACGATACATGTTATATATGATCAATATAGATATTATACTCAATAATAATTTTCTCACTGGTTTTACAAAACAAGGCGGGGTCTAAAAGTAATAGCTTGCAGTGTTTGTTATATGGTTTATATTTTCAATACAACGTCAATTATATATAAAACAATATATAATTAGTTGGTGACTAAATTAATTCGTCGTTCGATTTTGACTAAAATTCCAACTAGCCCCAAACTCGATGAATCCATCTCTAGTCATAGAGAATCCTGATACGAACCCTACGACGAAGACATCGCCTCAATCGGACCTCATATGCAAAAGTTATAGATTTTTTAAGTTTGTGAAATTTAAAAACATTAATTAATAAATTAGTTAACTACTAATTAATCACTTACCCATTCTAATCCATTCCCTCATCATCTTCCTCTCCTCATCCTCTTCGTGCACATTGAAACCCACTGCACCGTGCACGATCCCTAATGACACGGAGAATGATTCAACTAAACCCAAAACCGTCTGCACCGACGACCTCCTCTCATCGAATAGAACCCGCCTAACCCATTTTCATCACCCCTAACCTCCTCTCCAAGTTTCTAATCATACCCCCAAACCTCCACTGTTCAGCGTCACCTTTTGATTTTGTCCACCGGAGCTCACCTAAACCACACTAAACTCCTCCTTACACCTCCACGAACACAACGACCACCAAAATTTTGCCTACAACCATCCTAGTCAAATCGCGACAGTGCCCTGCTATAAGGCAAAAAAGATGTCTTGCGCATCCCCTAACCAACGTCAAACCACTCGTCTTTGGCCAACTAACACCACTCCACCATCGCCTTCGACGATCGTTGCCTAACTCGCCACCCAAGTCGAGCTCTAGCTCCGACCGTACCATGTCCAACACTGTCGAACCCCACCGTACCCAAATCAAAGCATACCCACTCGAAGCCCTCTCCTCTACGAAGCTCATGAATCCAACAACGGCGGATTTCATGAACTATTGCTTGAGATCTAATTAATGGAAGAATTTGAAGGGTGGCGGCTACCTTTTGTTCACAACAAAAATTAAAAAGGAGAAAGAGGGAAAAGTGAATAATTAGGTTAGAGATTTTAAGTTGTATTTATAGGCAAATTTTAATAATAATATTTTATTCTCTTTAATTTTATGCTGCACGTTTCGAGCACGAACGACCACACAACATGTCCGCTCGTCACAAAACTCATCGACGTACAACAATTCATTATTCTGGATCCGATGACACTGGTTTCGTCAAAATCCGAGACGGTGCCTCAGAATGATAATTCACACGTTAATTAAAACGAATAATTATTAAAGCAGTTTAGTCACTTTTAATCTAAATTAAAGTTTACTGTCATCATTCTTATTTAAACAGAATTTAAACAAGCATTTGGAATCATTTTTATTAACATTAAATCCAAGATTAAATTATTTAAATAATTCCAATATTTAATTATAAATCGTTCAAAAAATCCGGGTCGTTACACATGAAGTAAAGAAATGGAGCTTAGTAACAAATGGATCCAAGTAATTCCTGTCACTGTATATGCAAATTTACTCTTTTATTAGTCGAAGATTACAATTTTCTGATTTGTATTTGAGCTTAGATGCCATTAAATCCGAAGAGCTTCTACAAGTTTTTTGAATTACAAATTTAAAATGTGAATGTAGAAGATTTCCAAAAGAGGCCCCTACTTATGTGAGGGTATACCCTATTCATAATATTGTTGTACCCTTAGATGCTTAGAATATGTCCAAATGACTTAAATGGTCATGATCCTCGACACAGTGATGACAAAGCACACTTAAGAGGTGACATGTGGAATTTTTGAGTTAACTTCCCGATAGATTGCAATACCACCTACTTTCCTTTGACATGGAAAAATTCATCAAATAAGGTCCATAAACATGCAATAATTCATAGCTTCGACTGAACACTAATCTCATACCTTCAATAACACTTTTTCATATCCTCGATAGCAACCCATTTCTTCGATAACCACATTGCTTCATATCTTTGATAGCAATCTATATCTTCAATAACAATATTTCTTTATACATTTGATAACTACCCATATCTTCGAGAACATTGCTTCAAATCTTCGATGGCATCCCATATCTTGGATAACAACACTATCTCATACCTTCAATAATGCTTCATCTCATCTCTAATAGCAACCCATATCCTTGCTAATAACGTTACTTCATATCTTTAATAATAACCCACATGATCAGTAACAACATTGCTTCATATCTTCGATAGACACTTATATCTTTGTTAACGACACTGCTTCATACCTTCGACATAAACCTATTCTTGGATAACAACATTGCTTAATATCTTTGATCGCAACCTATATCTTCGATAACAACCGTATCTCATATCTTCAATAACACTTCTGCACATATTTGATAGCATCCCGTATCTTTGCTGATAACATTGCTTCACATCTTCGATAATAACGTTGCTTCATATCTTCGATAACAGGCCATGTCTTTAACAACAATATTGCTTCGTATCTTTGAAAAAAACCCATATCCTCGATAACAACAATGCTTCATACCTTCAATAACAACCCATACATTGATAATAATATTACATCATTTCTTCAATAGAAACCCATATCTTCGGTATTAACACTATCTTATGTAACAACTTTGCTACGTGTCTTCGATAGCCACCCATATCTTTGGTAGCAGCTTCATATCTTTGCTTATAACCAATATCTTGATAACTATATTACTTCATATCTCTGATAACAACCCATATTTTCGATAACAAGATTGGTTCATATCTTTGATTTTAACATTGCATTATATCTTCGATTATTGCTTCGTGTCTCTGATAACAACCAATATCTTGGATAAGATCTCTGCCTTTGTTAACACTATCATGCTCTTATAATTTTTGTAGAAAAATCATATTATGCTTTAATGGCTATATTTTCCTTTGGCTTTCACTCGGGAATATCCTTCCATTTGGCTTTTACAGAAATTGGATATATCATCTTAAGGAACTCTTTGATGCTTTTAAATTTAAGTTTTGAATATGATCCCCTAATTACTCTTCTTGTTTTATATTTTGTAGGGTTTTCCTCGGTTTTTCATTTGGATGCTCTCTTTTGACATGATCTCATATCAATCCTATAATTCCATCAATCATATGAGTATGAGATTTAAGGACTTTGTGAATTTAACCACGGACCGAGGGAATGAATAGATTCTTCTTAGACTGAAGTAGAATTCATGAACTAAGGTAATAAATTGGACTTCTCTTAGAATTACCCTATCTTCTCATGTTTCCCAATTGACGAGCCAAGAAAGGACTTTGAGAATTGACTTTTGCAAAGTTCTTTACCTAGCACAGTTCTTGGTTGATAAAGGCAAAAAAGAATTTGAAAATTTCCTTTTGTAAGGATCTATTCTTGGAATGGTTCTCACTGATAAATCATAGAAAGTCTTTGAAAATGGATTTTTGGAAAGGATCTTTTCTTGGCACCATTCTTAACCGATAAATGAAGAAAGGTTTTTGAAAATTATTTTTGTAAAACTCCATTCTTGGAAAGGATCTCAGTTGATAAACCAAGGAAGGTTTGTTATGGAAATTGATTCTTGTAAAGGCCGAGCCATTCTAGGATAACTAATTGCTTTCATGTTTTGAAACCTTCCTTTCATACATGAGTCTAGTGCCATATCTATTTTTTGAAGTTTGGCAATCATGACATTTCAAAACACCATTAAAAGGAATATAAATGATTACGATTTATCTACCTTTGTTTCAGAACGTTAAAAATAGTTCTTAGCGAATATACTAAGACGATCAAATCTTTTGATGCTTCATGACTTATTATGGTTGATTTTCGTTTATTATTCATCTAACAATGTAAATGTTCTGCATTCCATATTCTAGCCATGACATTTCTATCTGGCCTACTCAATCTGTACGTTCCTGGAAGAATGACTTTGTGAATGATCAAGGGACCCTCTCATTTTGGCCTAAGAGGCCCATCATTTGTATTTTTAATGTTTGCCATCACCCTCATAAGTACCAAGTCTCCATTTTGAAATGTCCTTCCCTTTACCCTGGAATTGTAGTACTTAAAGATTCTATGGTGGTACTCCATGTTCTCAAAGTAGCTTTATTCCTTAACTCATCGATTAAATCTAAAGTCTCTTTCTTCAACACTTGTATCGACCCATATGCGCTAGTGATTCTCTAGTATGACGAAACTCTAACTTCTACCGAAAACATAGCTTCAGACCTGTTTGTTAAAGACAATGGTGCATTCCTAGTGCGGTCATTGCTAAATTTCTATATGACCATAAAACTAAGAAAAGATATTCTACCTATTCCTTGGCTCGGTCAAGTCGCTTTTTGAGAGTAATTTTAAATAGTCTTATTTGTAGCCACTACCGTTCCATTGGCCTTAAGATGGGCTACTGATGAAAATTTTTATTATCCCATTTATTTCAAAGAAATGAGTGAATTCCTCACTTTCTTTATTTGAGATAATCCTATTTAGCAAATCAAAATGAGTCATGATATTTTTGATGATAAATTTTAGGCTATTATTTATTGTTATGTTAGGCAATTGATCATCATCTACCCATTTTGCAATGTGGTCAAAGGAGACAAGTGCAAATTTGACTCAACTTTTGATATTGACAATGACCCAATTAAGTCAATTCTCATACATCAAAAGGCCCAGGGTTTGTTACTTGCTTTAACTCGCTAGGGGTAATCGAGGAGTTCCTGGAAATTGTTGACATTTGTCGCATCCTTTTCATGTAAGGCTATGCATCATCACTCATTCAAGGCCAATAATATCCTTGTGACATTACCCTTTTGGTAAGCTTCATCACATTAGAATGATCCCTACAAAATACTTCATGTGCCTCGATTAATAGCTTTTTCCCTCTTTCTCTCAACTGGCATTGTAAATAAAGAATTGAATGCCCTTTTTTTGATACACTCCATTTATTATTGTAGAGAGGTGCTTGATATCCATGAAACCCCTATTTTACATATTATTATGAGTAATTCAATTTATTAATAGTTAAATAACAAGGTGAAGAAATGGAGTAAGAATGAAGAAATGTCCGAAATAATCAAATACGAAATTTTCTTTAAATGGAAAGAAAGTAATGAGGTATTATTTAATTGCAAATTAGAGTATATTTTTTGCACCAAAAATGGGACAAACACCAAATCGATTAATAATTTATAATTATGAAAAATTATAAATTAAAGCGAGGTAAAAACATATAGAATTTATAGTGGTTCGACCAAAATCTATAGTCTGCGTCCACTATCAACTTTATTACCGATTCTTTTTTTTACACGACTGATTTTACAACTCGGGTAAGGATCAAACAGAGTATCAAAATATAATCAGATAATTCAGAAAGTAGGAAGAAGATCATTTTTTCATATGCACTGCTCCTCCTATTTATAGAAGAAGATCATCGAAATAGGCTCCGAAATTTTCTACCTACGTTCCCTGTGTAAGGCATAATGCTTTAGGTGAAAATCATAGCCAAATCAGTAGGAGTTATAAGCCAGTACTGAGTTATGGTAACACGGTACTAGGTTATATAGCTTTGTCTCAACCATGCTTTAACTTTACTTCATCTTCCATTCTTGAACAAGTTGCATTGCTGAGTCATCATACATAAGACGATACCAAATTGTGAGCTATAACTCAATACTGAAAATGCCCTTGGCTTAAAGTTTCAACTTTTACTCTTGCCATTTAACCTATCTTTAAGAATGACTAAGTATCTTCTCAATGCAAGCATGGCTCGGTACCGGTTCTTGGGAATTCACCTGAATTCTAGCACCAGACTTGTGTTTTGGACTTCTTTATCTGTTTTACAAGCATTCAATGGTTCTAATTCTTTAAAATTTGACTTGGTTCAAAAGTAGAATACCACTTGCCCCCAAAATATGTTTTGTATTAACAAGACATGCCTTGGACCAATACAAGCTATCGACTTCAAACTCTGGTTTGAGAAGATTTCTACATCCTTTGAACTGTCTTCGTAAAATGATGCAACCTTTCTGGATCAATATAATGCTTTAAATTGTTGTAGATTCATTTCCTTTGGGTGATACAAGAGTCAAAATTTTCCATTTAGAGCCGTTATTCGATTCTGGAAAATCTAAAAATTTTCTCTTTCATTCAGTCGGGCAGGATTTCATCTTTCCCATCTTTCCTTTTTCCTTTTCATTGCTTAACTTTTCTTTTCTTCACCTTTTCATTTTCTCTCCTTTCCTTTTTCTCCTTTTTAGAACTCGGTATTGGTTTTTATGCAAAATTTTGCTTAAGTAACATTTAGTTATTTCTCCACTTTCACTTTTACTTTAATCAGCCTTACTCCATTTGCAAATTCTTGTTCTAGCCTGTACTCGATTTTCGATCTAAGTATGGCCTGCCAATGCTATTAGCTTGCAACTCCTACATCATCGATATAAAACTATTGCTAGCACCGATCCGAGTAATTCATTTCAGATTCATATGAATTTGCTGCTTATTAAATTTGAGCTTTAACTCAACCCTCCTTCTTCGATGCCATTTATGGCGGGCAGTGGCTGTTGGCCTTAAGCTTCTAGCATTTGATGATGGCAATATTACATACTTGATCACTTTCACATTCATCTGATTCATCTTCTTCCTCACGCCCCCCCGTTGCATGGAAAGACCCGAATTCAAGGATTCTTGGGATATTTATGACTGACAAGTTATTCGTTTGATTTTCCTAGGCATGACTTTGGATTTTTCCCTTCCTCTCATGCGATTGGAGTTAACCTGGAGTTTTCCCTAGCTTAGATACAAGTTTTTGTATGACCGTAGGATTATAATGTTATTGACAAGTTCTTATCAAGTGTAAAGAGGATGACATTCAATTTCTACTAATTTTTTGGTCGAGTGTGGATTAATAGTTAGATTTTGGTGGACGGCTTTAGATAAGGTTCACATCAAACATGCTCCAACGTACACCGGAATTATGCAGGATTGCTTTGGGTCAAGCACTTCGCTACTGTGTCGTTGCAAAAGAAGCTTCCCTATCGCTTTAGGCAATGGTTTTGTTATCGTAGATTGTACGGGAATGAGTAAAATCTAACACATAGTTCCATAGTGCGATGGAGCTCGTTTCCTAGCACGAGCGAGCTATCTACAGAGAGCGTTCGTGTTCATTGTGCTTTAGACACAAGACGTACACTACATAAACTGGATTGCATATCACTGCTCCTACTAATGTATGAGATTGTATCGGTCAATACATAATGACATCCATTGGGTCTTATACATCAGCTGCTTGGGTCTTAATCACAACACACATATCAGAGTTAAATTTTACCTGACCTTGCTCATTTGTCAATTTTTCCAGTAGATATGAACCATAAACACTCCTTACATCTTTCTTCCAAGGGCGTAGCTCCATCCACACCAATGTTCATCCCACCTACAACAACTTCGACTTCTACCTCAATGTCTGCTTCATCATCTACTTCGTCACCTCCTCCGCCATGACCATCCCGTCATCAGGCTAGAAAATCTTTATGAGTACCTCCCTTCGCAATGGGAGATGTATACTATGTAGGGATTGCCTTAGCTATCAATTTCGAGGTACTATCATCCTTGGCAACTCTCTAAAATTTCTGACATCTACATTGGATACGAAAGATGTTAAGAGAATTTAAGATTGACATGACATTCCTCTTGAAAATGTTATAGTTCCAGAGGCCTTCCAAAGGGTCAATAATCCACTTAAAGGCTATACATCCTATAATCGCTACACATGCCTTTTCGGAGGAGTCCATCGACTTAACCTCTTTAATCGACTTGTTCTCTAGTTTATGAAACTTGCCTCTTCTCACCTTCACCCAAATGGCTAGGCTTTGCTGAACTGCATTTACACGGTTTGCTTTCACCATTTGGGCATGGCGCCTACATTGGAGGAGATTGGATATTTATCCAGTTTTAAGAAGCAACAAGACAATCCTTTTTTGACATATCTGGAATTATCCAAGGGATGTAGTGTTATTATTGGCCTAACAAGCTTAGCAACTTTAAAGAAGTATATTTCTCTATGCGCTGTCCAGCCGGGTTCTCCCAAAAGGGGCTATGGGACTTTAGTTTTATTATCACTCTTTACCTTGGTGGAGCTTATCCCGTTCAAATCATTAACTCCATTATCTCAAAAATTTATAGATATTCTAAGGAGGCCGGATAAAATAGTTCTGGCACATGCTATCCAAGCTTTGCAAAATATCCCCACCGAGGACGAAAAATGAAATTTCTTTTGACATATCCTAAGGTGTGTCAATTTCAACTTATACACCACAAATGCAGTCTTGGTATCATTCTTGGTACTTGTAGATGTGGCCAGCTTGCTCGGTCGGCTGAGGTCGAACCTCCGACTATTGAAAATAATGAAGTTCCTCCCATGGTACAAGATCCTCTCATTGATCAAAGGCAAGATGATGGTGGTGATAGTAATAAAGATAATGATGAAGATAATGATGATAATGATAATCCTGAAGATGAAGATAATGAGGACGGACTAATTGTGAAACTGAAGTCCTGATCACGAGTCTACAGGAGGAATGGATGGTGATGGACAAGTATCAACTATCCCCCATTGTCCATGGTTAAAGATTATTTGACCTCGATTTATCCCACATCCACAGTAGACTCCAATCAAAGAGGCAACTCCGGCTCCTCCAACTAATGATATCCAAGGTTCTTTTGGGGGTATTCTAGATAACGTTTCCACTTACAACATTTCCAATTTTAGTCTCCCCAATATTGGTTCTTCTATTCGAACAGCTGTAGACGTACCTTCAACTATTGCTGAGGAGGTCACTCTACTCAGTCGGCTTCATGAGCATGTTCCGTGGGCTCACTAAGGCACACCGACATTTCACACAACACTCAAATTCATAACACGTTAACACTGCATGCATTATTCCTTGACTTCCAAATCTTAACTTAGTAATGTTTCCTTTTCAAGTACAATGGCACACCCTAATCTTTTTTACGATCTCTAAGGCCAAAGTTCGGGTTATCATAGGCACAATCTTTTACGTCAACATTGTGA
The DNA here is from genome assembly GCA_030737815.1 of Allium fistulosum. Lineage (NCBI taxonomy): Eukaryota > Viridiplantae > Streptophyta > Magnoliopsida > Asparagales > Amaryllidaceae > Allium > Allium fistulosum. The sequence goes on along the minus strand of CM060905.1, from coordinate 588,931,607 downwards.
ATCATCTTATGAATCTGACTCAGTGAGGCATTGGAGGAAACAACAGAAAAGATAAAATGAGGAGGAACATAGGCATCATGATGATCATGAGTGGGAGTCATGCGATTTTTTTTGATCGGGTAGGATATCCCCCTCTTAACATCATGCTCGTTCCCCATTACCAAAAGAGCAAGATCCATACTCTTCAAGGCCAGATCATATACTCTCTTCCAAGCCTCCAACCGTACCTACTTTAATGTTTCCTTTTACATAACTTATGGTATTTCCTATGAATAGAAAAGGTTGTTTGACCATGTAGTTATATAACCTTTGAGCCTACCAAATAAAGGCCTGGTAAGGAGCATACTTCTGCTCAATTTCTAAGATGGTCATGAAGTCTACCTTAAATCAACAACATGTTATGTTGTAGAAAACTTTCCCTATATTCTGCATTAAGGAGGTTAAGTTTTCCTATCCCCTAAAGGATATTCCTCTTGATGTGGGTAATAATGTCAATGCTTGTGTGAACGATGCTTACGTTAAAGGAAGTTCGCCTAAGCTTTGTCTGACGTTAATAGTGCTCATCAATTAGTCCTTCAGGATAAGGAGATAGAGGAAAAGGATAATGAGCAGATCATCACTCAATATGATAAAGAGTTGGAAGATAATGAGAATTCCCTCACTGATGTAGAAAAGAAGTTACCGGACAAGAGAAAAGACTTCGAGGATAAATTTAAAATTCAACAAGAGCAGCTCGAGGCTACGTATCATAAGAGTCACATTCTCATCATAGAAATGGATGCTTTCTAGACCACAATGAATGAAAAACTGTAAATATTTTGAATCTAGAGACAGCGCTTGAGGCTAAGAAGAAAGAAAAGAACGATGCTTTGACCATGGCTGAAGAATATATAGGTAAAATGCTTAACGTCGAATAGGCACAAAGTGTTGTAGAAGCCCATAGGACAACATTAAGGAAAAGATTAAGTCCGATATTGAGTCCACTCTTGTTCGCTTCTATGCGAACGTTATTAAGTTTGGTGATTTAACATGGATCAGCGATAAATATCCTAGACCACTTGTTATGGCCCGGGAAGAACTTCTTAAACGGGACAGATAACACTCTTTGATAGTGAAGATTTAGATGCTCTTGCTATAGGCTAAGTGATATTAGCTTCGAAGGCCTCTACTTCTACTCAAGTGCCTATTGGGGCCCTTCCCAAATCCGGCTATAAGGATTTAGGTTAATGTTTAATTCCTATCTTTCAGGGAATCACATAAGAGACTACCAACTTAGCAGTAAATACTTCTAGTGTTGTAACTTCTACCATATATGGGTTTCTCATCTTTGAACTGGTTATTCCTTCTTCTAGGGCTTTAGGAACTTCAATTGCTATGGCGACTACAGTGGGAATGACTTCTTCAACTTCCTTTGATCATTTTCAATACAGGCCTAAGGATCTTGGTTACAAGCTGCCCAAGTCCTCCCCGAAGCTAACTGTTTTATCCTCGATTATAGAAGAGAACCGGGTATGATTCCTTCCCAAACGCCTTCTGCTTCTCCTGGAGGTATTTCACTAGTTTCTTTTATGTTCGAGAAGGCTTAGGTGACACCTATGGATGTTTCTAATCTTTATTTTTCTCTTTGTCAAGTTTCAAGTCTGCCCGCCTTTGCTCCTTTTCCTAAAGTGATCCTTGCTTTAGGTCCCCAAAGCTCCTACAACCGAATCTGTCATTGTTTCTACCCCAACCTTTATTCCCACTTTTTCAAATTCGTCCGCTCCGAGTTCCGATGCCGAAAAGATCGGTGCATTAAACAAAGAGGCTGCAATGGAACCTGATATTTCATAGGGAGACAAGGATTTTATTATCCCAAAGGCCAAGGATCATACTTCCGAGCAATCATTGTCAAAGAGGCAGGCTTCCTATATCATAAAACTAAAAGATATTAAGAAGGAGAAGGTGTCGATGATGTTTCAGCATCATTGTCAGCATCTTTGCGGACTCATTCGTCCATTGTCCCAACCTCTGTATCTTTAGCGTTTGGCATTCACGGTGCGACCCCTAAATCCTTGGATAGTAACTATAATTAAGACAAGGATCCTGAGGGCCATATATCTGTGGGGAAGGCAAGGTTTTAAGAATACAATTCCATCGAACCCCAAAAGCCAATTTTATATTTAAACACAAGAATGATAGACTCTGCCCTATTACATCAGAGTCTAGTCAACTATTTATAGAAATAAATCAAAGTGAAATAGCGTCTCAGTTGCTCACTAGTCCATGCTCTTGGAATTGAGATTCCATCAACAATCACCGGCTTGAATGTCTCATCTCCAAGCTTATGTTGAATATTATAAGGACCTTCCAATATGGGCCAAGTGCCACCTAACCAGGGAAGACCCATTTCAAAATGAGGTCGCCTATCTCAAAGGTATGGTTTCTGACTTTGGCATAGAATTATCATGCTACTCTTTTCTAATGAGCATCTACCTTCAAATCAGCTTCTTCTTGCTTCGTGTTGACCAAGTCATGGGACTCAAGCAAAAGCTCCTTGTTCATCTTGGGATCATAGTGAAATTCAATGAGATAGGACTTCTAATTTATTTGGAATCATGGTCTTGAATCTGTAGGCCAGAATGAATAGAGTGTGGCCAAACATGGATTTGTAGTTCATTCGGTAATCCCACAGTGCTAGTGGTAGTTCATTGACCCAATTTTCCTTGGCTTTCATTAATTTCTTCTTCAAGATGAATATAATGATCTTTTTCACTGCCTACACCATCCATTTGCTTGTGGGTGCACCACTTCTGCGAATGTCTTCTCAATCGGTATTAATTGTAGAAATACTTGAATTTCACACTTTCAAATTGGATTCCATTGTCTGTGATAATCTTCTATGTAGTTGCAATCGACTTATAATGTTTTTCACCACAAAGTTTACCACTTTCTTTGTAGTGATCGTGGCTAGCGGATCCACTTCAGTCCACTTTGTGAAATAATCCACAGCTACAATGGCATACTTCGCTCCACCTTTCGACATCGATAACACCTCGATAATGTCAAGTCCCCAAATTGCAAATGGCCATGGGGTAACCATTTGCATATTTCTGTGGATAGCGCTCTCAAGATCTTTTCAAATCTTTGGTACCTATCGCACTTTCTACTGAAATCAACCGCCTCCCGGTTGATTATTGGCCAAAAGTACCCATAGTGAAGAACCTTTCTTGCCAAAGTCTGCCCCCATTGTGATCACTGCAGCTTCCCTTACGCAAACCAATAAGGATCTTCATAGCTTCTTTTTTGGTGACACATTATAGTAGGAGAGCATAGATTCCTCTCCTGTATATCACTCCTTCCGTAATGATAAATCATGGCACTTTGCCCATGATTTTTCATCATTCATTTCATCCATTCGGGAGAGTTACATTTAGCAATATTCTTTAATTGGAGTCATCCATGACTTTTTCTCATCCTCGGTCTCTAAGAACCAATCACATCCATCTGGTCAATGCTCAAAGCCGACAAAACCTCCACTGGAACAAGTTTCATGAGCTGCGCATCCCTAGAGCAGGTCAATTGGCTAATTAATCAGCTTTTATATTCTCTTCTATGGAAATGTGCGTTATCTTGTAATATTCAGTATCATTCAGAACTTCTAAAACCTTTTTCAATTAAGGGGCAAGTCTTTCCCCTTAACCTTAAAATTCCTTCTTTACCTGACAGACTACCAATCAAGAGTCGCTCAGTATATGCAATGTTTTGACTCCCATTTCTTTTGATCTCTAGAGTCCCACGACCAATACTTCGTATTTATCTTCGTTATTTGTTGTTAGGGACTCTAGCTTCAAGGCATAACATATTGCTCCTTTCTCTAAGGTTACTAAGATTACTCCTGCCACAAAACTATGCTTGTTAGATGGTTCGACTGTATATAATTTCCACTGAGAAAGCCACACCACATCTTACTTCACTTCTCCATCTCAGATGGTGAACTCGGTAATGAAATCAGCAATTCTTGTCCTCGTATCGTCTCCCTAGGACGGTACGTAATATCATATTGGCTTGGCATGATACTCACTTCAGTAATCACTTGGAAGTCTCAGATCGATGTAGCACTTGCCTCAAAGGCTGACTAGTTGATCCTTAATTGGGTAAGCCAGGAAGTATGGCATCAACTTTGTAATAATCCATACCATAGTGCGCCTGAATTTTTGCTAAATCGAAAACCCAAGTCCACCAAAGTACAGATCGTTGGTTTAGTATCCTACAAATAAATAAATGCATATTAGAGCACTAACGATATAACTTACAATGGAATAGTAAAGTATAATAAAACATATAATCACTGACCAAGATTTGACACTTCCAATACCTAGTGTCCTTATGAGTGTCGAGCATGGATATGAAACATGACCTATCATTGTTCCCACCTTATACCAGTACTCGTCCGTCTAAACTATCTTGTGGGTTGTAATATAGAGGGGGACATAACAATGTTCCGGTGACTGGTCAAATTATACACTTTGTATATAACACTAGTTTATGTTGATTGTCTTCCATTACATGTTATGTCTTTTCATTTCTATTAATTTAGTCGTCTCAACTCCATGTCCTCGTACGATACATCCCATCTACTCACAGTAGATCATAACTATGTACCTGTATATACATATACATACATACATACATACATATATATATATATTTGTGTGTGTCTATATATATATATACATTTACCACAATATCCATTTAACGAAGATACTTTCCCCGCTAGTATCCGTAATTTTTCACTACCGGACATCATCATCAATGTCTAGGCCAAATTGCCCACGCACAAGTAGAACCTCCCATTAGTGCCTAGTAACGTCGTCGCTATAATTTAGCCATATTCTATCTCGCTTTGCTTTTGGGATTTACTAACTTGTCATCTACCTATTTTGGACTCAGCTCCATGGACTACCTCATTCATTTGGGGAAAAACTCTATCATGGGTTATCTAGCCATGCCCTAATAACAAACTAGCAAAAAATTGTAGTCGTACATTACCCAACATGGCCTACCCTAGCAGGAGGCGTATCCCGTTAGGTGTAACCTTATCTTTCCCCTTGGTCGCTTTAGACCGATGACACATCCAACTTATGTAGCTTGTACTCCTGATATGGTGCCTATCCTTCTAACATAGCATCGAGCTGCTCACCATCCCATTTAGATTGCTTAACACAATCAAGGCAATACCCCTCATTTTCTATTTTTGAAGCAGACTCCTCCATCTATTGGGGGTATTCCTTCATCTATACGCAAGTGTATACTCTCCATGGTTCCTATAGTTGGATATGTCTCACATCAGTATAATATTACACAACTACTGGTAGCCCCTTGCGGTGGACATACTTTTATTATGTAACACTACTGATCTCGCATTCCAACCCATACTAATTACTAATGACACTCTTATCTTTTTAAGTAATTTACATACTTATGTAATTCACACCCATCATAAATGCATACTTGAGGCTGCATATATATATGTATGTGTACATATATTATCTACATACATCTTCATTCATTCTTGTTTGATTACTATACCTCTACCGTTCATTGTTGACATATTCCTTTACTTTTTTATGCATTTACATCTTATTTAATCTAAGGTCATTTACCGCTTTCTTTTAAATATCTTTTCTTAATCACTATCATTTGTTATCCATTTCTTATTTATTGACTTAAGTGTCAATAGGGTTCAATGAATCTTACATAGTTCTACTTTCCAATTACTTTTGCCCAATTGTGTATTTAGAATTCCCTTTTTAATTATTTTCTTATTCCTATTTACTTTATTTTTATCATACTTAAGGATCTTATACTTTAATGCATTGGAACTACTTTCCCTTTTTAAAAGGAATTATTAACGTTATAATTCTCTATGAATTACTTAAAAGAGGATTAGTGTTTTGTGTGAAATTACAAGGAATTATATTTTATTTCTTTACTAAAATAGACAATACAAAATATGGGATTTCCCCTTATTTTGTACATCTCTTCTTTATAATTGCATTCCCTGTTATTTCATACAATACACCTTTATTTGTAACTTGGATGACACATAGAGACTTATATTATTACCACTTTTCATTCTAATGAATTAAAATATTTCAAATCCCAACCTAATTACAATCAATCCCAGTAATAGTCAAATCAAAACTCTTCCATAACCAATTTCATTCCATAATCATTATGCATATACAATTTATTATCTAATTCATTATTTATTATTCCAATCAATACGTGTATATAATAAATTATCTAAACCGAGATTTATAAATAATCATTACATACTTAATATTAAATATCCAAATTGATTATAAATAGGCATAAATGAAATAGATCACAACGATAAATCTAATCTTTTTACAAAACATGCAATTTTCCCACTCGCCTCTTTTTAGCATTCCAAATCTCTGGATCTAATCCCTGTTATTCCAGTTTGACTCCTTTTTTCCACCCTATTCTAATATATGTTGCAAGCATATACAGATCTATTAGATATCTAGAATAGAAGAGAGAGATTTGGATTGATTTATGAATTAAATCCGGTTTTACAGTTTACCTTGGCTTTGGCAATTTGATTTGACCCTTTCCTTTTTCTCTATCATCTTCTGCAATTCTCCAATTATATATACACCTAGACCGGAGCTAATTAAAGAATTTAGAAATTTGAAGGAGAAGAGAAACTGGTAGAGCTTCCACATCTATTAAAAAAATATAAGTTTCGAAGTAGGGATCTAGGCCTATATTTATAGGGGTTCAAATCAATGCAAGCCATCCGATTAAATTGTTTAAATCTAGGTTTTTTAAGCCATTATTTATTCTCGAATTTCAGTACACACGTTTGACCACTTACCCTCCACGATTGACCGCTATCGATCGACCATGGTGCTTTCTGGGTCGACCGTATAGTTGTAAATTTGTGAATTTCTATGCTTTAATTTATTTGGTTAATTAATTATATATTTAGCCAGTTGTTAAGCTTTCTTTCCTATTAACCAATACTTAAGGTCTAAGCTACTGTTAACTTAACAGTTTGTAATTAACATTGGTTAATTATCATTTGTTTCCTTAATTACATATATAATTATTTTCGACTCTAAAATTTCAAACGTTATCAACATTTTCGTTTGAACTCCAATCGAAAAAGTTTATGTATGAAAAATGATCGGAAAATCGCCATGAATCCAATGGTGATAGTTTTGTAGCCGAATTTTGACGTTTGTAAAAATTCTACTTTTTAGCGTAATTATTTATTAATTTCTTTTAAGTTGAGGTGTTATAAATTTCCTCGATGCAATCAACGAGTTGTATGCCGGCTTATCTAACTTTGGATAATTGTTCTCTACTCGAACTGCTTGCTAATGTAATACGCATGCCTATGGATTCTAGATTACTCATGCAACAAGGCTGCACTTAGTGCATGAGTAGATACTGCCAAGTAAAAAAATAAGTCCTCTCCTTCCAATTGACAAGACCGGCAGTCTCTCCATGTGATCAAGCATGTCATGGAAAGGATTCCAACTTTCCTCCATTGGACAAACTTCCATTTTTCTTTCTTGTGGGTATCAAAGAATGATATGCATTTATCTATTGCTTTTGAAACGAATCGGCTCAGTATGGTGACCTTTCCGTTCAAGCTCTCCATTTCCTTCCTTATTTTTAGGGCAGTAACATCTTGCAATGATTTTATTTGCTATGGATTAGCTTAAATGCCCCTTGTGTTTACTATAAAACCAAAGAACTTTCTTAATGCACCTCCAAAAGAGCATTTCAGTAGGTTAAGCTTCATCCCATACATATGAAGCACATCGAACATCTCTAAGAGGCCATGCATGTGGTTCATCAATCACTGTGACTTTAGTAGCATATCATCCATGTAGACCTCCATTGTTCGTATGATAGTTTACCAATCGTTGGTAAGTATGTTAGAACCTTGTATTTTGATGTTTTAATTGCGATAACTATATAAGTAAATATTATATGAACTAACAATATTTGCAGGAGAAGATACAATTATACTCGACAATAGATTGCAGACCAAATTCCAGATAGAAGCATCAATATTGTTTATGGTTTGTCTATAGTCTAAGTCTAGTAGTTAATTTTTGTTACAATCTCTCCAAAGTGGTATACACATACACACACATAATTTAAAAGCTTCCAAATCATAGTTCATATATCAAAAGTTGTTGTTACACTTGTTCACACAAAAGCTTTTTTGAAAAATAATGAATATGGCAGAAAACATGTATTTCAATCGACTGAAATACATTGGTTAGTCGACTGAATATCTGTGCACATTCACAATTTGATATGAATGTTCAGTCAACTGAAATACCCATTTCAATCGACTGAATAAGATGTTTTTTGAATTTTTTTCTCTTTGGTTCGAATTTTTAACATTTCAGCTGGTTGAATTCTTTTGTTCAGTCGACTGAAATTATATACTGGCTATATTTCTGAAAAGTCATTTAACTTCATCGAACAGAAACAACCCTTGATTCAAGTGTTATTCAATATCTTTTGATCGTTACTTTTCACGATTAGTTACAACATTTTAACACTATATATAGCCTAGAATTAATTTGTTTTAATTATCTAAATTTATGATTCTATCTCATATTCTTATTGTCTAAACTCTTTCCATTTGCATTCAAACTCTCATTCTGATCACTTGCACATTCAAGAGCAATTTCATTTATAATTGAAATAACTTCCTATCTTCACAACCACAAAGGAGAATATTATAAGAAGGGTGTACGTTGTTGACTTATCAGTGCTATTCAAGAGCATACTCAGTCAGAAGCAATTTTTACTGTTTGTATTAGAAGTCATGTCTGGTTGCTCAGGCGGTTGAAGTCCTATTCTATTATTTAGGCGGTCGTAGTCAGGTTCAGTTGCTCAGGCGGTGTAATTCCTGTTCCTCCGGGTTAAGAGAGGGTTGATAGTTAAATTCCAGAAGGAATTTGGGACTGTACGTAGAACGGGAAGTTTGAACCAGTATAAAAATCACTGGTGTCATATACTTTACTATTTACTTTACTATTTATATTCCGCAATAGTAGAATACTTAGTTAATATTCCATATTATGATCCTTAGTCGTTTTTTCACTTGGTATCAGAGCAGGTCATCATATAACCATAACAAAGTTATTTGATATTCAGTTAATATGGGAAATAACACTAACACAAGTTTTATTGAAGGTCAATCCACTGGACGACCACCACTATTTAACGGTTTGAATTACAACTATTAGTCAACTCGAATGAATATTTATATGCAAGCAAATGGATATGATACTTGGAATATCACTCCGAATGAATACACTATACCTACCACACCATATGCACAATGGTCAAACACAAAAAAAAGATGCTACTTCAAATGCAAAAGCCATGAATATGTTATGTTGTGCTTTAGATAAGAATGAATTTAATAGAGTTAGTATGTGTAAAAATGCTTATGAAATCCGGTGAACTCTTAAAGTTACACATGAAGGAACAAACAAAGTGAAACAAAACAAGATTTCTATGCTTAAAAATCAGTTCCAAAATTTCAGAATGAAACTAGATGAAACTATAAATGATATGTATTCTAGATTCCAAGATATATATCATTCACTATTGGCATTAGGAGAAAAATATACAGATTTGATATTGTCTCGAAAATCCTAAACTCTTTAACGGATGAATGGGAATGTAAAGTCTTAGCTATTGAAGAAGCTAATGACATTTCTACCATCAAACTTGGAGAGTTGATAGAAAATCTCATGAAATATGAAGTAAATTTGTAGGCAAAACGAGATTAAGCCCAAGATAGAAAGAATATAGCTTTTCAGGCTAAACAAGAAGACTCGGACTCATATGAAGATGACATGGCATTTATAGCAAAGAACTTCAAAAAAATTTTGAAATTCACAAAGAACAAGAAATTTAGTAACAACAGAAGAGACAATACCAATAAACTACCAGCTTCAAATCTTCAGTGTTATGAATGTCATAAGAAAGGTCGCATAAAGAAGGACTGTCCCGATCAAAAGAAAGACAGAGACAAGAATAAAAAGTACAAGTACATAAATAAATAAGCATTCTCTATTACATGGGATGATTCATAATCGTCTTTATCATCATATAGTGACACTAATAGTTATTCTAAACAAGCCAACACCTGGTTTATGGCTTCGACTAACGATGTAAGTGATCTAACTTTTGACGATTTAATAGATACTTTGGGTAAACTAAAAGAAGTCAAAATACAGTATAAAGATGCTCTAGAAAAATTAAACAGAAATGAAATAGAAGTTGATATGCTAAGAGATGAAATGAAACTCTTAGAAGAAGAACTTGTTAAAACACAAGAATCTTTATCTAACGTTTCCTCCCAACTCGCTATGCTATCAAATGAAATAGAAGTGCAAAAAGAAAAGAATATGACATTAGCTTTAGAAAATCATGATTTAAAATCAAATGTCAAAATTCTTGAATTAAACAATACCAGTCTCAAAACTGAGTTAGAAAATATCACTAAAAATTTATCTAATTTTAATAAAGGAAGAGAAAATCTTTATAAGATTATTTGTAATTCTCAAACTACTTTTAATAAGAATGGGTTAGGGTATTTAAATTCTTCAAAGACTAGTTCAAAGAAGAATAAACCACCATATAAAAATTTCAATTTGCAAAAGAATTTTGTAAAAGCAAAACCAAAACCAAAGGTTTTCAGTCAAAAGAAAGTAGTTTACAACACAAATACTATAAAGATTTGTGTACCAAAAATTAATAAATCAATCAGAAATAAGTATATTAAGTCTTTTATAAATACAGTTCATAAAAATAAAATTTTTACTTATAAAGGAATTCTAAACCCTCTTTGGTTTAGTTTCCTAAGATCTAACTCTTAGGACCCTAATAAAAAGTGGGTACCAACTTCATTCCTATAATTTTTTGTAGGTACCAACTAAGAAAAGAAGAAAGTGGACACTTGACAGTGGTTGCTCAAAACATATGCAAGAAACAAAGATATGCTGACTAACATTATCTACTCAGATGGAGGATCTGTGACATTTGTAGATAATTCCAAAGGCTATATCATCGGCAAAGGCGATGTGAGCAATGATGGTACATCTAACTTACCTCTTATTACAAATGTTTTACTAGTTAAGAATTTAAAAGATAATTTGCTTAGTATAAGTCAACTATGCGATAAAGGTTTTAATATAATTTTTTGGAAAATAAATGCAACATATTTGATCAAAATAATAATCTTATATTTGAAGGAACTAGATAATGAAATATATACATATTAAATATGAAAGTTAATCATTATACAAATATGTGTATAGTAGCCAAAGAAAATGATCCTTGGTTATGGCACAAAAGATTTTGCCATATAAATTTTAAAGCAATAAGCAAATTATCTAAGAATAATTTAGTAAAAGGATTACCAAAAATGAATTTTAAAGTAGAAAGTATTTGAGATGCTTGTCAATTAGGAAAATTAGCCAAATCTTCTTTTAAATAAAAGAAAATAATTTCTACATTGCAACCACTTGAGTTATTACACTTAGATCTTTTTGTACCAACTCAAGTTCAGCCTATAAACAATAATAGATACGTTTTCGTGATTGTAGATGATTTTTCTAGATTTACTTGGATAATATTTTTAAAAAATAAAAGCAATACTTTTGAAAATTTTAAAATATTTGCTAAAAGAATTTAAAATACTAAAAATTTAAAATTTTAAAATATTCGGAGCGATCACGGTGGTGGATTTGAAAATGATTCTTTTGAAAAATATTGTAATAAGAAAGGAATTGTTCACAAATTTTCATTTCCTACAACTCCACAACAAAATGGAGTTGTAGAAAGGAAAAATAGAACACTTCAAGAATGTGCTAGGACTTTATTAAATGGAAGTACTCTACCAAAACACTTCTGGGCAGAAGATGTAGCAACTGCTTGTTATGTTTTAAATTGAGTCTCCATTAGACCTTAAAAAAACATACTCCATATGAGCTTTTTAATGGAAGAAAATCCAACATATCATATTTTAAAGTCTTTGGTTAAAAATATTTTCTATTAAATACAAAAGACAAACTTGGTAAACTCGATCCAAAATCTGATGAAGGAATATTCATTGGATATTTGGAACGAAGCAAAGCTTATAGAATTTATAATAAAAGAACTAAAGTAATCAAAGAAACACTTCATGTGTCATTCGATGAAAACTTCAAAATTAATCATAAAAATGAAGATGAAGAAATTATTACTAAATCAAATAACATAGAAGATGATTTTGAAAATATTGAAAATAATGAAAACAACAATTTACCAAATAATAATGAATTTCGAACTCCACCAAGACTTCTAAGAAATCATCGTACTGAAAATATCATTGGAGATGTAAATACTAATTTAAAAACTCGAAACAACTAAATCAAATGGGTCATGTAGCTTTTCTTTCAATCATTGAACCCAAAAATGCTAAAGAAGCCTCAACTGATGATTGCTGGATTATAGCTATACAAGAAGAATTAAATCAATTTGAACGTAATGATGTTTGGGACTTAGTTCCTAACCAAGTATTCAAGCGGTTATCGGTACCAAATGGGTTTACAAAAATAAAGCTCGTGAGCAAGGAAATACTATTCGAAACAAAGCTAGACTAGTTGCTCAAGGTTATAATTAAGAAGAAGGAATAGGCTATGATGAAACATTTGCTCCTGTAGCTCGCCTAGAAACTATACGTACTTTATTAGCTTATGCGTATTTCAATAACTTTAAACTATATCAAATGGATGTAAAAAGTGCATTTTTAAATGGTTTTATAAAAGAAAATGTATATATAGAACAACCACCTTTATTTTCACATGAAAAATATCCATATCATGTTTATATATTAAAAAGGCTTTATACGGTTAAAAACAGGCACCTCGTGCTTGGTATGACCATCTTAAAAATTATTTAATCAATTCTGGTTTTAAAATTGGAAAAGTAGATCAAACTTTGTTTATAAAACTAGGTAAAAATGATATTTTAATAATATAGATCTATGTAGATGACATTAATTTTGGTTCCACAAACACAAAATTATGTCAAGAGTTTTCAGATATTATGACAAGAGAATTTGAAATGTCTCACATGGGAGAACTTTCATATTTTCTTGGTTTACAAATTAAACAATTAAGTAATTGAATTTTTATTAATCAAGAAAAATAATGTAATAATCTTATAAAACTATTTGGTATGGAAAACACTTCTACTAAACCGACTCCTTTGAGCACTACAGTACATCTCGATCGAGATGAAAATGGAAAAAGTGTTGACCAAAAACTATATCGTAGCATGACTGGATCATTACTTTTTTTAACTGCTAGTCGACCTGATTTAATGATGAGTGTATGCTTGTGTGCACGATTTCAAGCATATCCCAAAGAATCACATTTGCGGGCAGTGAAACGAATTTTGCGTTACTTAAGCAAGACTAAAGACTACGGTCCCTTTTATCCAAAAGAATGTCCTTTTGAATTAGTATCATGCAGTGATGCTAATTTTGGAGGATTTCGAATGGATCGAAAGAGTACAAGTGGTACTTATCATTTCATTGGACGATCTTTAGTATCTTGGTTTAGTAAGAAACAAAATTGAGTTTCACTTTTGACGTGTGAAGTAGAATATATTTCTGCTGCTTTGCCATGTGCTCAAGTAATATACATGCAGCAAACACTACAGGATTTTGGAATAAACCTTTTCTAAATCAACAATTTATTGTGATAATACAAGTGCTATAAGTTTATCCAAAAATCCTATAAATCACTCTAGAACTAAACACATTGAAACTAGACAACATTTTCTTCGCGATAATATAGAAAAAGGAAATATATCACTAGATTTTGTACCATCAAAAAATCAAATAACCGATATATCTACTAAACCCTTAAATGAAAATATTTTTATTAAATTAAGAAATGAACTAGGAATTGTGTCGTTAGATGATTTATAATTCAATATTAATGTATAAAAAATTTACAAGTATAAAATAAATAAATAAAATTTTAACAAAAAATTGGAGCTGATGGCACTTGAACCTTGGTCTCTTGGGAGGAAGTTGCATGATGTTCCAATATTCTATTTTGATTCTTGAATTCAGACCTTGCATCTCTTTAATTTAACTTACGACCATTATTTCTTACTTTTTCAAACCACTAGTTTTTTTACTTGGCTGAAAATTTTCAAACGTTTTTCACCTCAAACGCAAAAACCAGTAATAATATATAGCTCAGTATATATAATCAATCAACTTTTATATATTCTTAAGAATTACAAAGTGTTTAAACAACTTAATCTACAAATAATATACAAACAATACAATGTCGTCACAAGAAAGCTCAAACCAATCCTCAATTGTATTTAGCACTCCAACCTACGATTCCTCAAACTCCTCAAACAATTCAACACCGCTATATATTCCAGTTAAGATTACGCCTTCACCAAATCATAACACCGGGTATACGCCAGAAGAAAAGAAAGCTAAAAGAAACTTTGGTTTTTGCTCTTCGTCAACAAAAGAAAAGATTGACGATATCCTCCAATATCAATGGGAAACATTAGAACTTCAACGCGAAATGTACTATAAACAAAAAGCCAATGCAAAACGATTAAGCTTCCTAGAACAGTTTTCTTTGAAGTTTTGCGGATCATCTTCTAAGCAATATGTGCATCAACCTTCTCCTCAACATCCTCAAGTATCTCCGAACTCTCAGGAACGAAGCGCTCAACGCCCTCAAGTGTCTCCGAACTCTTGGGAGCCAGGTGCTCAAAGTATTGCATGGTCTCCTATCCATCCATTGCAAGAAATCATAAGGTTGAACCTCACTCAGATGATTCGAAAAAATTCGGAAATTAGGTCTTTTTGTTTATATATTGTGATTTGAATAAGTTGTATGTTTTCTAGAATAATAATTATATATTTTTGATTAATATTAAATTAAAACTAGAAAACACATAAATATATATATATTGTATAACTAAATTAAGGAAAAGCTAGAAGAAAGGCTTACCGCAGAAAAAAAACAATAGATTTAGTCGATTGAATATTCAAACTCCTTTATATTTTTTACCTGAAGACAGTCGATCGAATTTTGCCAAGCAGAAGGCTGGATCCCCCCAAAAATGAACTGTATACATGCGGGTTATTTTTTCTTGTAAACCAGTCGACTGGCTGCCCAATACAGTCGACTGAATCTTCAATCATTTTGAATTTCCTCTCAGCAAATAGTCGACTGCCACCTTATATCGAGTCAACTGAATTTCGATATTTTACACTGTAAAGTCGCGACATGAAAATCTCTGCACATCAGTCGACTGACCAGTATATTTCCAGTTTTTTGAAATACCAATACACTCTTCCCAATGCAACCTTTCACCCTAATACTACTTAACTCACCTCTCTTCCTTATTCTACCTATTACCTAAACATTTTTACTCCAAAAGAAACCCTAGCCTCCACATCAAAAATTCAATTTTTTCTCAAAATCTATTCAAATCCAGGCACCCCGATCCAGACGTGCTGGTGAATCTACCGCCGGCCCATATGAGAGCCAAATCGGTTCTTGACTTCACAACGAGACAGATGTAACTTGGTTCAATTCAATGAAAAACTCATGAATTTTTGAAGGAGCTTTCGTCAAGTTTGCTAATTTCAATGGATATGCTATCTGAGAGCTTGTCGAAGCTAGCGTTATAAACCATCTCATTGGGTATGACTCAAATAATGTCAAAATATATCCTCTCTTGATTAAGTTATTCTTCGCTAACATGAATCTAGACCACCAAGGTCCACGCAATAAGGATGACTGTATTTGGACCTTGGTTTGCGGAGTTAAAATTTATCTTCCTCTCCAATGACATGACCACATATTGCGATGTCCATCCGAAGGATTGGATATCGATAATGTCAAAGTAGACATGTATAACCGAGACAAAGTTTCTCATTGTTTTCTATTAGATGGTTTGACAATCTTGAAATCTAGTGCCTTACGTTCGAAGGCACGTATTCTTCACCGAGCTCTCATTCGATCACAGCAGCCTCATACCGGTAGCTACGAGAAAGTGTACAGGAGGGATTTCCAAGCCCTCTATGCTATTTACTCATCCCAAAGAGTAAATTGGGCAAATATTATTTTGGAAGAGTTTCTCACAATCAACCACAAGAGAAACTACAAAACCATCCACCATGGAGCCTACATCTTGCGTATTCTTTAAAACTTCGGAGTACCTTTACCCGATGCAGATTACATGACCATTGGCGAGCTCAACTCAGAGACTCAACGTCTAATGAGTCTTCCGAAACGCCCAGAATCTCAACAAATTATAATCTTCCAATAATGGGCCGCCAATTGTGAACAAGGGATTCCTCAACCACGGGATACAAACTTCGCCACTTCATCATCTCAACCTCCCCGACAAGAAGAAGCAGAAGAAGATGATGAGATTCATGAGCTCCATGGTGACATTACTCCAAAGCAAGCACTTGTTATGCTCTCTCACAATCAAAGTAAGCTTGGATGGCGTTTGGCTACCATCGAGAAAAATGTAACCAAAACAGATAAAAAGCTAAATTCCATTAAAGGTTATTTAAACAAAATCTGGGAAAAAGTGTCATGTACCGGTTCTACCTCTACGGGTGTTGTTGAAAACTCCGCACCATTTACTTGGTCGACATCCGAAGAAGAAACTCATGATAGTTAGGATTACTAGTTTTATTATTTTTTTCACTCATCTTATCATATTGTTTAAGACATTATCTTATGTATGCTTGATGTGTTTTGATGTTCTTATGTGATATTGTTCTTTGATTCTCGTATATACATGCTCATGTTTATTTGTTTGCTATTTATGATGCTAAGTGTATTTGCTTTCCCTACGTTATATGTTGATTACTGTGCTTATATGTCTATATTTCTCTTGTTATCTATTTGTTCCTTTTTGTCGATGACAAAGGGGGAGAAATTATTTAATAGGGGGGATGTTCATTCATGGGGAGTTAATTGATTTTATAAATTTGCAAACTTACATAGTAGTCATCATCAAAAAGGGGGAGAATGTTAGAACCTTGTATTTTGATGTTTTGATTGTGACAACTATATAAGTAAATATTATGTGAACTAACAATATTTTCAGGAGAAGATACAATTCTACTCGACAATAGAAGCTTCATATTGTTCATGGTTTGTCTATAGTTAAGTCTAGTAGTTAATTTTTGTTAAAATCTCTCCAAAGTGGTATATACACACACGCGTAATTTAAAAGCTTCCAAATCATAGTTCATATATCAAAAGTTGTTGTTACACTTGTTCACACAAAAGCTTTTCTGAAAAATAATGAATATGGTAGAAAACATGTATTTCAATCAATTGACATACATTGGTCAGTCGACTGAATATCTGTGCACATGCATAATTTCATATGGATGTTCAGTCAACTGAATGCCCATTTCAGTCGACTGAATAAGATGTTTTTTGAACTATTTTCTCCTTGGTTCAAATTTTTAATATTTCAGCTGGCTGAATTTTTTTGTTCAGTCGACTAAAATTACATAACGGCTATATTTCTAAAAAGTCACTTCACTTCATCAAACAGAAACAACCTTTGACTCAAGAGTTATTTCCATATCTATTGATCTTTACTTTTCATGATTAGTTACAACATTTTAACTCTATATATAGCCAAGAATTAATTTGTTTTAATTACCTAATTTTCTGATTCTATCTCATATTTTTATTGTCTAAACTCTTGCCATTTGCATTCGAACTCTCGTTCTAATCACTTGCACATTCAAGAGAAATTTCATTTGTGATTAAAATAACTTTCTATCTTCAAAAATTATATGAAATACCACAAAGGAGAAGATTATAGGAAGGGTGTACGTTATTGACTTATCAATGCTATTCAAGAGCATACTCAGTCAGAAGTGATTTTTACTGTTTGTATTAGAACACCTGTTTAGTTGCTCAAGCGGTTGAAGTCCTATTCTGTTGCTTAAGCGGTTGAAGTCCTGTTCGGTTGCTCATGCGGTGTAATACCTATTCCTCTTGGTTAAGAGAGGTTTGATAGTTAAATTCCAGAAGGAGTCTGGGACTAGATGTAGAACGGGAAGTTCGAACCAGTATAAAAATCCCTGGTGTCATTTACATTACCATTTACTTTTGTATTTATATTCCGCAATAGTAGAATACTTAGTTAATATTCCATATTACGATCCTTAGTCGTTTTTTCAAAGTAGTCCTAGCATCCTTTAGATTGAATGGCATCACATGGTAACTGTATAATCCTAAATCGGTGATGAAACCAGTGTGCGCTTAGTCTGGAACATGCATTGCTATTTGGTTGTAGTTGGAGTATGCATCCATGAAGGACAATAATTCATGTTCGGTGGTTCCATCAACGAGCTGGTCAATTTTGGGTAGCGGGAAGATGTCCTTCTGGCACACCTTATTTAGATATGAATAATTGATGCATGTTCACCATTTTCCAATAGGCTTCTTTGCCAACGTAGGATTCGATACCCGTTATAGTATGTAGCATTACAAATAAAGCCATCTGCCTTCATCTTATCCACTTTTTCCTTCAACCCAACACATTACTCTTGACCTAGGTTGTGCCTTTTCTGCTTCATAAAAGGATATCATGGGTCCACATTCAATGGCATGTTATTTCCAACCATATTCCACACATATCATAATATGTAAAGGCAAACACATCTTGGTTTGAGTAGACAAAACCTAACAACTCCTTTTTTGTCTTCATGCCAAGCTAAGACCCTATCTTAAGACTCGAGTGTGGCCATCCTCTTTAACTGGGATATTGGTTGTCTGCTCTTCCAGGGGCGCGTCACATCCTCTAGCTCTTTTCATGGGTTTATGTACTTGTGAAATTTATTATGGTGCTCGAGCCAAGGATTAGACGGTGATTACTATGCATCAACCGTCTTGATGTATAGTTTCTTCTTTGCACATTTTCCTTCTTACGTTGCTTCACCTCTCTGAGATCGACAATGCAATAGTTATAGCCAGTACTCTGATTTCCTAGGATAACTCCTACCCCATTATCGATGGGGAACTTCAACATCGAGCACTATGGGGCAAGAGTTGTTCTAAAACCAGCAAGGCTGGTCGGCTCAGGAAGGCATAGTAAGTTGATTATGTGTCAATCATCATAAATATCTACAAATGCACCATCTTATGGTATCCTTCACCCAGCTTAACCGACACATTAACACAAACGATAGGCTCCTTAGCCTCTTCGATAAATCCCTGGATGTGGGATTTGCATGGCTTCAGGTCCTACCCACTCATCCTCATCTTATCAAAAGTCCTCTTAAAAAGAATATTAACCAGGATCCCATAGTCAATCAGGAACTAGTGTACAATTGTCGGACCAACTATGGCCATAATCACCAAAAGGTCAATTTTCAGTGCTTCTACCACATCGGCATCTCTGTTTCTGAACACAATATCATCATTCCCTATCTTTAAATATTTTTTTGGAGTTCGGTTTTCCATAGCGAAGTAAGTTTCTTGAACAACATGCTTCATAGAAGAACCATAGTTCTCCATCTCAATCCTTCTTTTCTCAAACGGATGAGGTCTACCAGTAATACTGTTTGTTATGGTTCTCTTTTCGAGCTGCCTCGGTCGTAGGTCCAACCCATTCTAGTTTAGCCATCTACCCTTCGGATATATTGTTCATTTTCCCACCATCCTGTGGGTATTTCACATACTGTTGTAACTTCTCTTTCTTGATTAAATCCTTAATTATATCCCTCAGATATCGGCACTCGGTGTTATTATATCTATGATATCATGGAATCGACAATACTTTCTTAAGGGCTTTTCTTGTTAAGTGCCTCCCTCCGAGGTGGCTTTCTATAATTTTTAGTTTGTTGCATAGCAAGGTAAATATTTTCAACAAATTCTTCTAATGGGGTATAATCTTCGGGTTTCATATTCGACGCTTCTCGAAGTCTTGCTTCCTTCCACCAGTGCCCTGACTCCTTCTTTTCAAATGGTTGTTATTATTTCCAACATTAACTGCAATGTTTCTAGTGCTCTCATTAGTTTGCTAAATTAAAACCTTTCTTTGCACTACATCATTCGATATTCTCCCACTAATTAGTGAAGTGGCTAGGTCTGCCTTTTTCTAGTGCAGATACTGGATGCTTTTCGATATACGTCTTACTTGCTATGAGGCCGCTTTCTCTTAAGCTATTTACTAAAGTCCGTATCAGGGTGGACTTCCTGAATCAATGCCATCAAAACTATGTCTTCCTTCAGATTGCCGACTTCATTTACAGTAATGTAAAGCCCGGATTGTGCTATAAATTTTCTTATTAATTGGTCAAAGGAAGATATAGATCTCGGCATGAGCCGATTAAACCACATCATAGCCATCCCTTCAAGGAATATATTGAAACATCTACATTCTAGTACATCAGTCATATATCAAAACATGCTGCCTCCGATATGTCGTTCCATTGTAAGACAACATCATTAGCATAACAAACCTCCTGGGATAGCTTTCTCATAGCATATTGTCAGTGAATGGGTTCCTACCAGGCGATGAACCCCATTCATCATTATTTCTCTATTAATTCTTATTCATCAGCCTTCTCACCATTTCAACCATGTATTTTGGGTTAATCAGATTGACTGGACGGCGGTCGTTAAGGATTACCCTGAGTTTTTGGTTCCATAAACTCTCTTGGTTAGTTCCATGATGTCTGGGCTCGCCTATCTAGGAGAACCGTTTGTCCAGCTCTTCATTGTCTATGTTCCCTCCTTGATAGTTTAGAGGCATTTGTTTGAACACCATAATCTGGCCATTGATAACTTGCTAAACACTAGCATCAACCTCCTCATCAAATTAATCCTTTGATTCACCAATCATATCCCGGTCTGGCAACTCAGTATCATGTTGTAACTTATCAAATAAGACTTTCTCATGTCCTTTTTTCTTTGTCCCAACTTCTTCCCTTTTAATCTACTAGTTTCCATCTCTTCGATTCTTGTCTAAGAAAGAAGAACTTTCCTCTTACGAGTTAGAAGATGATGATAGTCTATGACTCTTCCTTTGCCTTTGGGCTAATTGGGTCATCAAGGTAATACTCTCTCCATTTATTTAGGATAGAGGATTGAATCTCTAACATCTTTTTGTTCATCTTGTACACCATTCAATCCAAATTCACCCTAGTCACCATTTCTACTGCACTTGGAACTTAAGTAGGAGAGGGTTGATTTGTCTCTTCCTAGTGTTGAGAGCCTTCACTCTAGGGATCTTTGGTGGGTCTTGGGCACATAACTTCTCTTTGTACTTCTTAGATACCATGCAACAACTCTCTAGATCTAGCTTGCTGATAGCTTAAATCAAAAGTTTCAAGATAAATCTATAGTGCAAACTTCAAATTCTCCGTGAAAACACAAAAATGTTTGCTCCAAAAAAGAACAAATACCCAATCGATTAATAAGTGATAACTATGGAAAATTAGAAATTAAAATAAGGTAAGAATACATAGAATTTAAAGTGGTTTGACCAAAATCAATAGCAAATTTTCCATTGTCAACTTTGTTATTGATTCTTTTTTTTACAAGAGTGATTTTACAACTCGATTACTTACAACTTAGGTAAGGTTCCAACCGAATATCGAGACAAAATTAGATAACTCAGAAAATAGGAAGAATATTATTTTCTTTTGTACTTCTCCTATTTATAAACAAAGGTCATCGAAATAGTCTTCGAAATTTGCTATCGACGTTCTCCATGTCTTGCACGATGCTCTGGTGAAAAATCTTGGCCAAATCCATAAGAGTTTTAACTCAGTACCAAGTTGTGATAACTTGGTACGAAGTTGCGATAACTCAGTATCGGGTTATAGGGCTTTGTCTCCACCTTGCTTTGACTTTACTTCGTCTTCCATTCTAGAACAAGTTGGATTGCGGAATTGCCATACACAAGTCAATATCGATTCATCAGCCATAACATAGTACCGAGTTATGCTCTTGGCTAGAAGTTCCAACTTTTACTTCTTTCCATTTGACTTATCTTCAAGAATGACTAAGTATTTTCATGTGGCAAGCAAGGCTTGGCACCAGTTATTGGTATTTCAACCGAATTCTGGCACCAGACTTTTGTTGTCGACCTCTTAATCTACTTTACGAGAATTCAATGGTTCTAATCCATCAAGTACGACTTGGTTCAAAATCTAGATAATAGAAGCTAAGGCCTTAATCCACTTAATAATCCCTTAACCCGTCCCTCTTTTATGTTTCATTCATTCTTCTTCACTTAGAAAAAGAAAAAGAAACCCTTTTAGAAGACCTCCATATAACTTTCCGTTTAGAGAAGGAAAAAAATAAAGGCTTTAAGAAAGACGCTTAGGGCACATATCTCTCCATCTTTAAGCAAATCAAAGTGAATAATATTATCATCTCTTTACTTTGATATTTCATTGTTGGATGTGTTGGATATTTTGTGATGATAAAACATGGGTTTGATAACTATGATCATTTAAACGCTTCAAAATTTTGTCTATAGAATTTTAAAGCTAAATGAGGAGTTAGAGAATTTTAAACCATGGCACATGATCTCTAAATGATCATATCTTGGTATGGTGTTACTAACACTAAATTGGAGATGAGTTTTAATTTCAAAATTGTATAAATTAATATGAATTTTATATTTGGGAAAATGGTAAAATTTCAAGTTTTAATTATTTAAGTTATGAAAAGAATTATTTTTCCCTGAAATTATTAGTATGGTAAAAAATGAAGAATTGGCATTTTGGGATTTTTCCAGGAATTCTACCACAAGGCTTCGAATTAACATGAATTATTTGAAAGAGGTAAAATAGGACAACAATGGTAATAAACAAATTAATTAAGGAAATGATTAACGTGGTTAAATTAAAGAGAAACTATCTGATAATTTTTTAGAAAGAAATTTGTAAAGTGGTGATTGACTAATAAGACTTTAGCATATGATATGATTTGGCAAAAATTAATACCTTTAAAAAGAAATAAATTAAACTTAGATTTAATTATAAATTTTCCACTGTAACTAAGACAGATTGTTATTGCATCCATACAATAACATGTATACGATAGCTTATAAGCACATCTACACGGTAACATGTGTATGATAACTTGTTATTGCATCCATAGGATTGCATGTATACAATAGCTTCTTATCACATCCACACGATAGCATGTGTACAACAGCTTACTATTGCATCGACATAATAACAAGTATACGATAGCTTGTTAGTGCATCCATATGATAACATGCACTAGATAGCGTGTTATGACATAAACCCACGAGCTAAATTCCTATAATCTCAATAGCTGAATTTCTATAGACTCGATAGCTATATACACAATAGCTTACTTTCCATAAGTTCGATAGCTATAGACATGATAACTAAATTTCCATTGAATCATTGGCTATAAACATAATAGACAAAATTCAATACACTTTATAGCAATTAGTTCGTGTACATGATAGCTAATCGTCTATACATTCGATAGCTATGTGTTTATGCAGTCGATATATTTGATAGCAAATGGGTTGGGATTTTGAATATAATAAACATTGGTTTCCTAAATTTTCAAATTCAAACTAGAAGGGTTTAAAGGGGAGAAAATAAAGCTTTCAACACTTGTGTTAGAAGTGACTTATGACCTGCTTATATATGACTTATCCATAAATGATTATGATAGAACATATTAATATTTTTGACTGCAACTCAATTTTTTCATAAGTAAGAAGATAGACTAATCAAGGTTTCTAAGCCTGGCTCAGTTTGGTCAAGGTCGACTCGATTCTAGATCAGCCTGCAAACTAGCTTGGGCTAGACGAAGGCTAGTTAGGTTTCCACATCTGATGCCAACCCAAATCTGGGCTAGGCCCGCATCGACCCCTCTACTCAATTGCACATCAAGCCAGCGGCCAGTTGAGGTGCACCACACGAACTCCAACAGCCAGCTCGCTAATCAAAGCAAGGCATAATAATAACTGATCATGTTCAACTTTGACCCATCTTTCTTATGACCGGCTCTCTTAAGCCGGTCCGCTTTTAACATGGCACAAAGTCAGTCCTCGAGCTTAAGCATCTCTCCTAGCTATTTGCCGATTGGCACAGCTCAAGGCCGACACCAGCATGACCAGTCATTGATCCAGTATCAGTGCAACTTCTAGTAGCTTACAGCTCATCATCTCATCCCTCGCTCGGCTTGGTAAGCCAACAACTCCTAACAATTCCATATCCTCTTTATGGTCCTAGGGGCAGCAAACTAACTCGGACCGCCTTTCCACCTAGGCATGCAGGAGTAAAGCAACTAAAGGTATAACTAGGCGTATATACTTCTAACAAGAAGCATGTTTCATTTCCCTTAACATACCATTACATATAAATACATTAAATGCAAAGCAAGGCAGGGCATGCACCTTGTACAGTTCTCCTGATGACATTCATCTTAGGCACACATTCCTTCCATTTAGCTAGATGTCTCCCACCAAGTCCGTTCAGCCAGATCAATGGCTAGGCGTACTTCTTACCTATTTTGCATCACGGTCTTAGCCATCTAAGCATCGGTTTCAGCTACTATAAGAATTGCCACATCAAATGGGTTGGTTAGTTAGAGAAAGCATAGCCGCGCCAAGGTTAATCAGAATACGCAGGAATTCCAACCCCTATACTCAACCCTGAGCTCCTCACTTAACAAGCTCTTAATATTATTAGCTATATTAGTCTTAAGTGCTTACTTATCAATTATTCTCCTGTGATTCTTTGTAATTATAAGAGAGCCATACAGTAAGAGAACTTCACAGTGTACATAGGAAGCTTTGCCGAACCACTCTACATCTTATGTCATTTACCTTTAAATGCTTGCTATTCCATAGTTTTCCATCCTTAAGCCAATTAATTAGGAAGTGACCTTTGTACTTCACGATGCATTAGCATTAGAAGGAGGGCTTCCCCCTAAAGATCTCAACTTTTCCTCACTTGTCTTCTCCTTTACAAGCCACATTCACTCCTTGTGTTCCACCGCTCCCTTTAGTAACTAAGAAGATTCCCTTGAGAAGTCATGCTATAATATCAGTTTGGCTTCATGTCATGTGCCGCCGTAGTACGTGCCTTCACCCTCAAATTACAGCTGCTATTTGCCAAGTTATGGAGGTTGCACGTGTATTCTGCATGAGGATCATGCCAATCGTCGAAGGTTGAATTCCCATACTTCTCGTCTTTCATCAATTGGCATCGACCATATCAGTGTAGCAGCGTCCCTTCCCATGGAAGGGGAAGGGGCGCACATCTCCCTCCACCCAGGAGTGCTTCCCTCCCCACACGAATGCCCGAGAAATTCTGCACTTGCGGCTAAACACGATGGCAAGACATCAAGCCTAGAAATCATGGCCGCCGCCTCGTGTTACCTCTGAAGGGTCCTTGAGCAACTTATTACTCCAGTATGTGTCTGGATCAGCCCCCTTGGGCCATCAAATAGCTCCCTCACCCGTCTTCGCCCTCAACCATGTCCTAAAGCGACCGAATACTCACCTACATGCCTTAAGACGTTCAAGCTTAATAGCTAGTGCCCTTCTCAAGCACACTCGCAAGCCCATCCCAGCATCACAGATAAGTTCTTACTTCTGATAATAAGTTATACTATTTGTTATATTCTTTTGAATGGGGGCACTTACAATCCATCTCATAATTTTACATAACACTTATATAAAGTGCTCGAGCTAGTCATGCGTCGTGGTCTGAGCCGGGACCTACAATTATCTTACAACTGGACAAGTGTGACCTAGGAGAACCTTCGATCCCTCACATGCTCCAGTTCGAGCCGGGCCTCTCCACCATTTTACATGGGACCACTTGTCACCAAGGAGAACCCATGAGTAAACATGGGCTAATGCTTAACACCAGTCCCCCCCGCCACTCTACACCTACTCGGCACTTGGTTCATATGAATGTTCAGGATTAACTCTTCGCATAACCACATTGCTATTTAACAATATTAAAAAGAAGGAAATATTTTATAAAAATAATGCTGGGGCTACATTAGGTATCTATGATATGCTACAACACAAGTCAAAGGCGAACAAGCAAAGATAGAACAATAAATTTTGTGGACAAAGTTCATAGGGTGCAGAAGCACAATGCCTACCCCACTAGGCTTGCAAAGACCTTATCGCTAACTTGTTGAAAAGAATAAAAAGAGGAGGAAGAGTTCCACGTATTGAAGCGTTCCATGAAGACTTAGCTTCAAATGTGCAGATAAGCACTCTTAACACTAGTCGATCTATATCGTACTATGATAGTGGTGGTGCACTACCATCTTCGAAGCCTTCCACATAGAACCTGACAAAAGAACTTGAAAGCCTTCCAGAATATTCTAAGGATAGACCAAGAATTTAGCTGTAACATAATAGGTAAAGTTGACAACCACAACTCTTTCCAGCAAGGAGGTTGGGCTCCCAAGTTGACCTTGGTTCGAAAATGTCTAAGAAAGATTATGCCGAAACCCACCAACATCGGCTGGATCATTAGCGTAAGGTCAATAAACAATTGCCATCAGAAGGATGGCCAAAAAGCGTGAGCCCAAGCCAAGCAATGAGGTAAGACCCCTCTCAAAATACAAAGTTCCAAACGACGGTCTGAATTGCAATCAACAATTACAGTTCTTCATCAAAGAAAATAATGCTTAGAAGCATTTGGGGAGGAAGAAAAGGATAACTATTTTTACAAATAGAAAACCGTGCAGAGTTCGAGGCTTTTTAAGAAATACGTGGCAAAAGCTGTAACGACCTGTATTTTACGTATAAGAGGATCGTAAAATATTTTTATTTTAATCATATGAGGTCGTATGACTCTAAGATTTTGGAAAGTGATCCTTAGGGACATTTTCCACATATATGAATTTTTTTCAAATTTCTATATGACCATTTTGACCTTGAAAATCTTGTTTGGACTATAAATCCTTATATAAGCCGAAATAGGGTCCCAAACCACTTCCATTGCTTCAGGATAATGGTTTCACATTTTGTAGAGTGGTCATAATAGAAAAACAGATTTGTCTTCTAAAAATTATTGTAGATTTAAATTTTGATTGCTGCTGGCTAGTTTTAGTGGGTAATTAACTTAGCCCGTGCTTAGGCCCATTAACCTACTTCAAAATTTGTGCTAATTGAAGGCTGTCGGAACTGACCTAAGTCATTTTCTTCTTTCCCAAAATAGATCTAAACCTCCAGTAGCCCTAATTTCATCAAAAATCGCATCTTTTCCTTATTAAGCTTAGCCAAATCATTGATTAGAATGGAGATTAGCATATAGAAGCTAGAGATTATCATTTTTATTGATTTAGGCCCTTCTTCCTTATTGTCCACTTCAGATCTAAGGAAGAAATTGTGTATTTTAGGTACTTGGTGAGTGGTTCTTTGCCTCTCACTCAACTATACTTGTTTATATAGTTAAAAGGCTTTTTTTAACATGACTTTGATCTTAAAAGGGTTTTCTAACTTTAACTACCTATCCATATATGCTTATGACCAGAAATTGGAGATTTTGGAATGGTTTTTAAAATGGGGTTTGTATTCTATTAACTCATGTCTACATGCTAGTGTAACTTCCATCATTCATATGCATATGCTAATGTGGAACTTAGATTTAGAGTAAAACTAGTTTAATTATCACATTCTCATCTATTATTTGTATAAATGGATGTATATGCTTGTTATTCTATGATTGTACGTTGTGCTTTGATGTTGTTTGCTAGTGTTTTGGATGCTAGGTTGGCAAATTTGGCAAAATGGAGGAAAAACCGTTTGGAATTGGACGAAACTTGGAGGAAAACTCTGGAGTGTGGGAAGAGCTCATAATCAAAATCACAAGTTCTAGTTTGCTAAGTACAAAAGTCGGCCCTGACATGAGATGTCAGTACGGACCTCTGTGGTTGCTCCATGGTGACAGCGACTTGGGTGAAGGCGAGAGTATGTCTTGTAGAGGTTGCCCAATGTGTTGAATTGGAGATTGGCTAAGTGTGGAAGGCAGTACCGACTTAGTTCTAAGACATGTAAAGTGTGCTTTGAAGACATGACAACATGATTCGGAGAAGAGAGGTCGCGGTCAAAGCATATGGGCAAGAAGCACTAGAAGCAAGGAATGGGATAGGAACAGACTTGGCCACTAGTTGGCCAAGTACAAAGGTCAGTACTGAGTTCAGAGGTCTGTACCAAGCTCTCCTACATGGCCCCATGAGGATGGAACTTCTTGGGGTTGGTATAGGGGTTCGAGAGGTCGTGTTGGAGATGTTGGCTCATTCGCATGATGAATGGTGGCGATGTAACAACTTGATGAAAGTTAGAGTCTTCGGATGGTAACTCAACAATGAATGGAGTTAGGTTCCAAAGAAGATGGTCAATGTAGAAAGAAGTCACATAATGGGGAATATAGTATGGTTCCTCGAGGGTGACGGCTCAACGTAGAAAGGTGTCATAGAATTGGGAATGTAGAATGGTTCCTCGAAGGTGACGGCTCGATGTTGAAAAGAGTTATTGAGTGGGGAAATGTAGAAGGGTTCATCCAAGATAATGGAAGCTAGTTGGAGCAAAGGAAAGGGCTCAAATATGTGTACTATGGGATTGTTGATACTCAGAGTGTTATCTATTGTACCCACAGCATGGGCATCATAAGGACGCATATGGGTATGTTGAAAGTTACCTCAGATCAATTGAATGGATCTGTGTACCTTGGACTGGTTGAATGTGTCTAGTACCAGCTTTTGGCTAAAGAGAGTACACTAAAAACCACGATTTCCATTAGTCCTTGGCAGTAGAATGGTCATACAAGTTATCATATATTCAGAGTACATTGAGTGATAGTGAGGATTGTTTGATGGATGCTATGGTTGTTTTGATTTTTTTTCCGCACGGACTATTACTCTAGGGTAGTCATTGAAGATAGGTATTGGAGATATGGACACCTGGACACCCATTATCATACTTAGTTGTATTGCACCTTTATGACAATTAGAGTAACATATTATGTTATTATGTGCTAAATCTTTGGTTACAGGGACATGTCAGGTATGATTCGTATACTTTTGTTCCTTACTATATCGGCTTGTATAATATTTTGAAATTTAATTATCTCTCACACCAGACTGTTGTCTGACTCGAGGTTTTATGCTTTGCTCCTTATTATCTCGGGTGCTCTTAAATAAGTAGGCTAGATAGCAGGTCCAGTTGTGACACAGTAGTTATGTAGAGGACGAGCTGGAGGGAGCTATCTTGTATTATATATGGATTTCTGTGCTTATTCCGTTGTGCAATATTGTGGAGCCTTGGTAGTGCTGCTTAGTAGTATTAGTATGACACAGTCTTATGAGTTACTTTTGTCGTATAAACTCTATATCATGTTGTATAACTTTGTGTATCTATACTCTGGTAGTTGGATCACTTAGTTATTACTGTCTCTTTTGTTTTATATCTATGATATTATATTTTATTCCATGCGTTGTGAGATATACTACAGGTTCTATGATGTTTTATTTAATTTTAAACCTTGATGATTGCTCTACATCGATCAACACAACAGCGGCGCACTATCTTATGTATATTGGGTGTCGGTGGTGTAGGGCGGTCATCACATTTGGTATCAGAGCTTAGGTTGTGTTGTTTAACCTAAGGGACACAGTGATTCGGTACAAATAGGGATGGAGCCTCGCCCTAGACTGAATCAAGGGAGTATATAGATACGAGAGCGCGTACTTGTTATATATTTTGATTTTCAAAACTGTATGGTAGTATATATAGTATATAAGTCGCATGCACACATGAGTACCATTGACACATTTTTCTTTTTTGAGAGACTGATCGTTCTTGTTAAAGATCAATAATGAGCCGGCAAATAAGAAACACCGTTAGGAACTCCATCTGTGAAGTTGAGTAACAAGCATGTTCGACGGCTGCTAATCCTGACTTGGAAGCTATGTTCAATGCGATGATGGTGAATATGCTTCAAAATGCCCAAGTAGCTTCTCTGAATGTTGCTGTGCTGGTGGTGCTCAAGCGTAGGTGCTGAGGGCTGACTTTGCCATGCTATGCAAAGATTACTCTACTTTGGGTGGCAAGTCATTTCTTAGAATGGAGTCTGCCATCGAAGTGCAGGATTTTTTGGACACTTGTCGGCGTATTTTTGCTGATATGAGGATTGATGATGCCATGAAGAGGAAGCTGGAGTCTAGACAGCTTCAAGGGCGGGCCATGAATTGGTGGAATTCCATCACTATTGCTACACCACCAAGTTTAAGGAGAAGTTCAGTTTCGGCTACTCAGAAGTCTGTGCTATTCAAGGAGATATGTCTGTATCTGAATTCATTTCCGAGTTCAACGCTTTGTCAAAATATGGAATGTCTTTTATCGACAATCCACTAAGGAAGAACGAGAAGTTTATTGTGGATTTGGACGACTATTTAGGGGAGAAGCAAGTGAGTCATATCGATGAGCCATTTGAGAGACTCGTCGAGAAAGCTCTTCGTAGGGGAGTTTATACCCCAAGTACAAATCAGCTGTTGTTGTAAAGGAAGAGCCGTAGCCACAACAGAGCAGTGGAGACAAGAAGAAGTGGTTTGGAAAGAGGAAACAGTCTTGATGAAAGAATGATGGGAAGGATGCTCGGAAGAAGGTTAAATGGGATCATATTTGCTATGGTTATGGAGATATGGGTCATATGGTCAAAGACTACAAAATCGATGGGAAGAAGAAGTGTTACAACTGCGGCAAGCCTGGGCACGTACTAACGAATTGTCGAGAACCAGTGCAGTAGAAACATGTTGTGAAGGCATACATTTTAGATGTTGTTTCAACTTCGTCGAGTGCTTCCTCAATGAAAGAGAAAGGGAAGGGCATTGTCATTCAAGTTATGTTTTCCCTTTATGATGTTCCCAATATGTGTTTTATTCGATACCGGAGGTTCACATTCCTTTATATCTGGTGATCTAGTAGATAGTCTAAGATTGAAACCAAAAATAGTTGACCGACCATTGATTGTGGCGCACCCAGTTAGAGGCTCTACTAGCCTGTGTATCGTTTTTTGTGGTGCGGTCTTATCAAGTTATGGATGCTCTTTTGTTCATGATTTTTTCATTCTGAATTTCATTAGGTTCGGGATTATCTTAGGAATAGACTGGCTAAGGAAGTATGTGGAAGAGTGGATTGCGAGAACCTGTTGGTGACAACTGGGGCAGTGGAAGGGCGGACGGTAGTGATTGGCTGCCTGTTGAAGGATGGGGTTATGGTCAGCTTTCTATATTAACTTGAGATTCCACAAGATGAGTCATCATCTGTGCCTATCGTTAGAGAGTATCCAAATGTATTTGAGGAAGTGGCCGGATTACTACCGCATAGAGAGATCGAGTTTCGTATAGACTTAATGAAGGATGCCAGACCTATAGTGATTCCATTGAGGTGCGTGACACCTAGAGAGTAGAAGGAGTTAGAGGTGCAAGTGAATCACCTATTGAAAAGGGGGTTCATTCGTAGGATCATATCTGAGTGGGGTGCACCTGCAGTATTTGCAAATAAGGCAGATGGCTCTCTAAGGTTGTGTGTAGATTATCGTGAGCTGAATAAGTTGATGATGAAGAACAAGTATCAACTTCCACGTATTGATGACTTGTTCGATCAGCTCCACGGTGCGAAGATATTCTCCCAATTAGATTTGGCTATGGGATTTCACCAGTTAAGGGTAGCAAAGGAGAGTGCGCCGATCACCATGTTTCGTACATCGTCTAGTTTCTATAAGTGGTTAGTTATGCTGTTCGGGCTAACCAATGATCTAGCAAATTTATTTGATCTCGAGAACTGTGTCTTCAGAGATCAGTTGAACAAGTTCGTACTTATGTTCATGGATGATATTCTGATCTGTCCCAGGACAGAGGAGGAACACAAGGCGCACTTGAGGATTGTGCTCGAAGTGTTGCAGAAGCACAAGTTGAAAGCAAAGTTTTCAAGGTATCACTTCTGGAGAAGGGAAGTGAAAATCTTGGTTTCCTTCTTCTTTGAGCAGGGCATCGTAATAAATCCTTCTAAGGGGAGTAGTTCAGAATTGGAGCCAACCCAAGAATGCTACCAATGTGAGGAGTTTCTTAGGAATGGTGGGATATTATAGACGCTTTACCAAGGACTTCTTAAAGATAGCCGCGCCGTTAACCAATTTGACAAAGAAAAATCAGACTTTTACTTGGGATGCGAGATGTGAGTAGGCATCTGTGAGTCTAAAGGATAGGTTGATAAGCGCACCTTTATTGATTATTCCAAGTGGAAATAAGGAGCTGACAGTATACACAGATGCCCGTGGTACTGGATTAGGTGTGGTATTGATGTAGAAGGGAAAGGTTGTCGCCTATGCTAGTCGACAGCTGAAGTCACAAGAAAAGAATTATCCAACTCATGATTTGGAGTTGGAGTTGGTGGCGATAGTGTTTGCTTTGAAAATTTGGAGGCACTATTTATTAGGGGAAAGGTTTAAGCTGTTCGCAGACCATAAAGCCTTGAAGTACCTTTTCTCCTTGAAGGATCTCAACCTTCGACCGCAGCGATGGCTGGAATTCTTAGCTTCTTACGGCTTTGGCATTTCCTATACACCCGGTAAGGGGAATGCACGCTGACGCATTTAGTAGAAGGCAAGCTAGTTTGGAAGTGATGTTCCTAGAGTGGAAACAGCTAGAGTATATTATTGGTTATGATTTTAGACCTCATTGTGAGTTAGAGCCATAGATGGTGGCCAGTTTGACAATCAAGCCTACTTTGATTGAGCAGATCGAGGCCAGTCAGAAGCGAGATGCTAGACTGGCTGAGATCATGGAAAAAATAGAAGGAGGCGTAGAGTATGAGGATATGAGACGGTACAGACTTAACTGAGATGGTTGGCTCCGTAAAGACGGGAGATTGTTTGTTTCTGATGTCGATGGGTTGAGGGATATGGTGCTTAGAGAGTGCCACCATTCGAAATTGACTATACATCTCAACGGTAATAAGATGTACCATAATATGAAGTAGATCTACTGTTGGGAAGGGATGAAGAAAGACGTCGGGACATTCATCTCGAAGTGTATGAACTGCCAATTGGTGAAGGTAGAGCAAAAGAAACCGAGTGGCCTATTACAACTGCTTGAAGTTCCCAAGTGGAAGTGGGAATAGATATCGATGGATTTCATTGATGGACTGCTAAGGACTCGAGCAGGGTACGACAACATCTATTTCATAGTCGATCGACTAACCAAGAGCGCCATATTTATATCCATCAAGTTAAGCAGAACGACAACCAAACAGGCCGAGTTGTATGTGAAATGGAGTGTATGATTTCGTAGTGTGCCAAAGAGCATTATGAGTGATCGAGACCCGTTGTTCACTAGTGGGTTTTGAAAGAGCTTACAAAAGGCGTTGGGTACCGAGCTACATCTTAGTACAGCTTATTATCCCCAAATTGATGGGCAGACCAAGAGAGTGAATCGTATACTATAGGATCTCTTGCGAGCTTGCATTCTCAATTTTGGAGGCTTGTGGGATGGTCACTTGCATTTGGTAGAGTTCGCATGCAATTATAGCTATCAGTCTACTATCGGTATGGCACCATATGAAGCATTATATGGCCAACCATTTAATGCCCCTTCATGCTGGTGGGAAGCGGGTGAGAAACTGATACTTGGGCCAGATATGATTAGAGAAACCTTGGAAATGATAGAGAACGTCCGTCAACGAATGAGAGCTGCACAGGATAGGTAGAAGAGTTACGTTGATAGAAGACGTAGAGATCTAGAATTTTCTGTTAGCGATATGGTCTTAGTAAAAATTTCACCTTTGAAAAATGTTATTCGATTCAGTAGCAAGGGAAATTTGGTACTAAGATTCCTTGGTCCTTTTCAGATAGCAGAGAGGATTGGGAATCTAGCATATAGGGTTAACTTAAATTCGAAAATGGCAGATGTGCATAGTGTCTTCCATGTTTATCATTTGCGGAAGTTTGTGCACAACTCGGACATGTCGATTGCACCGGATCATCTTGATGATATCGAGATTGAATCAGACGCTTTGTGGCCTCATAGGTGGGTTCTTATTGTCGGATGCGATATGAAATAGCTTAGGAAGTAGACGGTGGAATTAGTGAAGGTTCAGTGGGGTGAGAGTGAAGAAGATTGCATGTAGGAAACCAAGAAAAGTATTAGGGCCGCACATCCAGAGCTCTTCAGATGGTAAGGCCCATTGTTTATCATATTTACTTTAACTTTCAATATCATATAGGGTAGTTTAGTATCCCGCATGCTAGGCAAGGTTTACCTATATTATTGGTTGTATGGTTGTGTGTTTGACATGTTTGATGATATCATGATTGTGAGGCATGCGGGGTAACTATGATTGATTTTTTGTGTTTCTTTAGGGAATTCAGGGGTGAAATTCCTAAAGGGGGGAGAGCATAACGACCCTTGTTTTACGTATCGAAAGATCGTAAAATATTTTTATTTTATTCGTATGAGGCTTTATGACTCTAAGATTTCAGAAAGTGACTCTTAGGGACATGTTACACATCTATGACTTTTACCGAATTTCTATGTGACCATTTTAACCCTAAAAATCTTGTTTGGATTATAACTTCTAAAGGAGCCGAATTAGGGTCCCAAACCACTTCCATTGCTTCAAGATAATGGTTTTTCATTTTGTAGATTGGTCACAATAGAAAAACGGACTTATCATTTAAATTTTATTGTAGTTTTAAATTTCGGTTGCTACTGGCCAGTTTTAGTGGGTAATTAACTAAGCCCGTACTTAGACCCACTAATCCACTTTAAAATTTATGCTAATAGGAGGTTGTAGGAACTGAGCTAAGTCATTTCCTTCTTCCCCAAATTAGATCTAAACCTCCAATAGCCCTAAGTTCATCAAAAATCATATGTTTTGCTTACTAATTTTAGCCAAATCATTGATTAGAAAGGGGATTAGCATATAGAAGCTAGAGATTATCTTTTTTATTGATTTGTATCCTTCCTGGCTATCCACTTCAGATCTAAGGAAGAAATTGGGTATTTTAGGTATTTGGTAAGTGTTTCTTGGTCTCTCACACACCTATACTTGTTTATATAGTTAAAAGGCTTGATTTTAACATGACTTTGATCTAAAAAGGGTTTTCTAACTTTAAACACTTATCCATATATGCTTATGACCAGAAATTGAAGATTTTGAAATGGTTTTCAAAATGGGTTTTGTAATCTATTTACTCATATCCACATGCTAGTGTAACTTCCATCATTCATATGCATATGCTAATGTAAAACCCTTATTTAGAGTAAAACTAGTTTAGTTATCGCATTCTCATGTATTAGTTGTATGGATTGATGTATATACGTTTTATTCTATGATTGTATGTTGTGCTTTGATGTTGTTTTCTAGTGTTTTGGATGTTAGGTACATAGGTTGGGAAGTTGGGGAAAACGGAGGCAAAATTGGTTGGAATTGGACAAAACTTGGAGGGGAAGCTCTGGAGTGTGGAAAGAACTCGTAATCAAAATCGAAAGTTTTGGTTTGCTAAGTACAAAAGTCAGCACCCACATGAGAGGTCGGTGCCAACCTTTGTGGCTTGCTCTATTGTGGTAGCGACTTGGCTGAGGGCGAGAGTCTGTCTTGTAGAGGTTGTCCAATGTGTTGGATTGAGATTGGCAAAGTGTGGAAGGTAGTACCGACTTGTTTCTAAGACATGTAGAGGGGTGCTTCGAAAACATGATGACTTGATTTGGAGCAGAGAGGTCGGGGTCAAAGCATATGGGCAAGAAGCACTAGAAGCAAGGAATGGGATGGGAAGAGAGTTGGCCACTAGTTGGCTAAGTACAAAGGTCGGTACCGAGATCAGAGGTCGGTACTGAGCTCTCCTTCTTACTCCTATGGGGATGGAACTTCTAGGATTGGAACAGGGGTTCAAGAAGTAGTTCTAGAGATGTTGGCTCATTTGCATGATGACCGATGGCGATGTAACAACATGATGAAAGTTAGATTCGTCGGATGGTAACTTGACGTTGAATGAAGTTAGGTTTCAAAGAGGACACCTTAATTTAGAAAGGAGTCATAGAATGGGGAATGTATAATGTTTCCTCGAGGGTGACGGCTCGATGTATAAAGGAGCCATTGAATATGGAATGTAGAATGGTTCCTCGAAGGTGATGGCTCGATGTTTACAGGATTCATTAAATGGGGGAATATAGAATGGTTCCTCGAGGATATTGGAAGCTCATTGAAGGAAAGGAAAGGGCTTAAATATGTGTACTAAGGGATCGTTGATACCCAGAGTATTTTTTTTATTGTACTCAAAGCCGGGGTATCGTAAGGACACTCATGGGTATGTTGAAAGTTACCCTGGATAGTTTGAATGGATCTGTGTACCCTAGACCGGTTGAATTGATCTAGTACTAACTTTAGGCTCAAGAGAGTACATTGAAAATCGAGACTTCCATTAGTACCTGGCAGTAGAATGGTCATATGAGTTATCATATATCCAGAGTACATCGAGTGATAGTGAGGATTGTTTGATGGATGCTACGGTTGCTTTGATTTCTTTCCCCGCAGTCTATCACTCTAGGGTAGTCATGGAAGATAGGTATTGGAGATAGGGACACCTGGACGCCCGTTATCATACTTAGTTGTATTGCACCTTTATGACACTTAGAGTATCATATAATGTTATTATGTGCCAACTCTTTATTGCAGGGATAGGTCAGGTTTGATTCATATATTTTTGTTCCGTACTATATCGACTTGTATAGTATTTTGAGTTTTAATTACCACTCACACCAGACTGTTGTCCGACTAGAGGTTTTATGCTTTGCTTCTTATTGTTTCGGGTGCTCTTAAATGAGTAGACGGTCTACATGCGACACAGTAATTATGCAGAGGATGTGCTGGTGGGAGCTATCTCGTATTACATATGGATTTCTATGCTTTTTCTACTGCGCAATATTGTAGAGCCTTGGTAGTGTTGCTTATTAGTATTAGTATGAGACAGTCTTATGAGTTGCTTCTATTGTATAAAATCTATATCATGATGTATAACTTTGTGTATTTGTACTCTGAAATCTGGATGACATAGTTATTATTGTCTCTTATGTTAGATATTGTGATATTATGTTCTGTTCCATGTGCTATGAGATATATTACAGGTTCTGTGATGTTTTGTTTCATTTTAGACCTTGATGATTGCTCTATGTCAATTGGCACGATAGCAGCGCACTATCTTATGTATATTGGGTGCCGATGGTGTATGTTGTTCATCACAAAAGCTTGACGAGTTGAAACTGGAATAAAATTGAGATATTTATGTACCTCTCCCTTCAATCGCAGTCATTCTATTCAAAAAGGTAAAAAGGTAAAAGGACCTTAACCTTTAAGAATAATTAAGTGTTACCTAACACCACGTGCCTAAGGAAGTGACACTTCTCTTCCATGTCTTGAGAAGCACAACTGTCGTTGCCAATGGTGTAATGGCATGTGAAAAGCGCTTTTAATGCATATCAGAACCATTATTCATAGAATTCTTTGTGATTTTACAAGCCTGCACCGCATGCGGGCATGGACTTGTTGGGCAAAATGTTACTCAATTTTTCCATAAGTATGAAGATAGACTAATCAAGGTTTCTTAGCGTGATCCGGTTTGGTCCAGGCCGACTGGTCAGCCTGGAAACAAGCCACACTTAGAGACATGTCGATTGGGCTTCTACACCTGATGTTGACCCAAATCCAAGCTGGGCCTGCATTGGCCCCTCTATTCAATTGCACATCAAGCTAGCTATTGTCCAAGGCACCCCGCAACAACTCCCGTAGCTAGTTCACTAATCAAAGCAAGGCATAAGTATAACTCAACCTAGTCCGCTTCGACCCATTGTGCTTATGAACGGCTCTTTCATGCCGGCCCATTTTCAACACAGCACCAAGTCAATCCTCCTGCTCAAGCATCTCTTCCAACTATTTGCCGACCTACATAGCTCAAGGCCGACTTCAACATTGCCCGTTTGATCTAGTTTAGTACAGCCACGTGCAGCTTGTAGCTTGTCTCATCATCCCTTACTGTCTTGGCATGCCTTTAGCTCTCAGTGATTCCCTATCCTCTTCATAGTCCCGATGACTAGTAGACCAACTTCGCATGCCTTGCTATCTAGGCATGTGGGAGTGGAGTGACAAAAGGTATAGCCATGTGTATATACTCCTAACAAGAAGCATGTTCCATTTCCCATAACATATCTCTATAGTGCAAATGCATTAAATGCGAAGCAAGCCAGGGCATGCACCTAGTACAATTCTCTTATGGACATTCACCTTAGCCACATATTCCTTCCATTTAGCTTGTTGTCTCCAATCAAGTCCGTCCAGCGAGATCAATGGCCAGGCATGCTTCTTGCCTATCTTATAGTATGATCTTTGTCATCCAAGCTCAATTTCAGCTACGATAAGAACACCATGAATTGCCACATCAAAGGTGTTGGTTGGTTGGTTAGAAAATGCATAGACATGCAAAGGTTGGCTGAAATATGTAGGAATTCTAGCCACTACACTCAACCCAGAACTCTTCATTCAACAAGTTGTTAAGATTAGTAGCTACATTAGTCTTAAGCACCTCCTTCTTCTTATTATTGTCTTGTAATTACTTGTAATTGTAAGAGAGCCATATAGTAAGAGAACTTTACAATGAACTGGGAAGCTTTGCCAAACCACTCTACATCTTATGTCATTTACCCTTACATGCTCGCTTTCCCATACTTTTCCATTCTCAATCCTAGTGATTAGCAAGTGACCTTTGATCCTCATAAAAAAGTAGTCTCATTTTGAGGTTGATGAAAAATACAATCAACATCGATGTTATCTTAATGATTTTATATATTATGCACTATATTTAATTAGTTACATTTATTGCCTATATATATTGTGATTTTTCCCATTTATGTAAAATCTCCCAACATTAATGACATTGGGGCTGGGAATAAATAACCATTAGAGGTTCTTCAATAAGTGTCATGGACAGACTATACTCCTATTCGAGTAGAATTTCATTTAAGAGACCGAGAAGAACTAAATGTATTAGGATGGTTACAACTAATCATGGTAAAGTGAGTTATTTAATGTCGAGAAATCCAGGTTAAGTTTTGTAGGTTGGCATCGAGGTAGCGCCCTATGTTGTAACCGATTAAACCCTTAGTTATCTAGGGCAACGATTCAAATGCATAAAGTGTTTTCAATGCCAAGGATAAAATTTGTGTGTACGCATCCAACGTATCATGTGGATATGCTCAGTATTATTTTCTTTCCTCATAGGGGTTTCCTGTTGTCCTTATGCGAACAAAAGTTATGGTTTCACCTAGTTTAGGTCTACATCAACCTAATAGGTTTTTAGTTGGCCTATGAAAGTTATAGGTTTATAGCGAACCTAGGAAAAACGTAATTTTATCCTTAATGAAATGTGTAAGTAAATGAAGAGCCCAAGAAGATGGGTGGCTAATACATTGGGTAGACTTTAGGAGTGTGTGATACTTAAATCACTATTAAATGAATGCATATATTTATCTTAATCCCATTTTTGTATATTGTTTTATTATGTTATAAACTTTGTGGTTATAGGTGGCCAAGGAGGGTGCAACTCGTTAGGCCTGTCTCGTACGACCCGATGAATATAAACTTAACATTTTGTTTTACTAAGTTAATAGTGAGGGGAAAACTCATTCTGCTTTATGGCGTGGTCTCACTAGTATCTATTTTGTTTTGGGATGATTATATTATTTATACCAGACTTTTTGTCTGGCTTGAAGTCATTGATTTCCCCTTAAACTCTTAAGTACTCATGTGAGTTGATCATGAGTGAGGATTTCTAGGTTTTAGGCAAATTAAAGCTAATCAAAGACATATAAGAGGAAAAATGATATTGTTAAATCAGTTTATCCCATTGTGCGACATTGATGTATATATGTATATAATGATGGGTTTTATAACCGTCCATAGTTATGAATCTTGAAATTCTTATTATGTAAACCTTATATATTTTCTAAGCGATGGATCAATTGGGTATTGTACCGATACATGTAATGAATGCATGAAAATATTCTATGAGTTTTTTAATTTCATGTGCTCTTAGTGTTATGATACAATAATAGAAATTTTTTATTCATGGAAAATAGTACTAGCGATGACTGCAACATCATTACTGTATTTTTTAGGTGTCAAAATGTGGACTATTACAACTTGGTATCGCAGCAATAGTAATAGCAAACTAACAAAGAATTTTAAAAATATAACCTAAATAAAACAAAAGGATTAAAATTTGGGAATAGGACAACACTATAGTAATGTACATTTTTTTAAAATTTTATGTATAATTATGTTTTTCACCTAATTCTATTTCCCCCTCTATCTTTAATACTTTCTTCTGAATATCGTTAACACTCTTATGCAAATTACAAGAAAGGAAGTTATAGATAGTCAGAGTGTAAGATGTAATTTTGGAGGATAAATCACCATGAAAAATGGAAATGGTCGACCTAATACGGGAGGAAATACCAGCCGAACTACCAATGCTAATGAAAATGTGGGTGTTGGAGTGGCATCAGTTGACCTGGGAATGCTGTATTATTTCTTTGAAAATATGAAGTAAGCTGGAGCAATGGTTGGGATGACTGGAAGAAACATTGGGGATCAGTCTAGGTGGAAATGTCGGATCTGCCATAACTAGGATGGCTGCTTGCAATAATTTCACCGTGCTAAGCGGAGATTAAACTAGTCTAGGTGGAAAGCTGCTTATGGGAATAGATAATGCTAGTGAAGTAGAGGACTTCACTATGAAATGACTTTTATTGATCTTAGCTATAATGATGAACAGAAGTAAGGGTTGGCTTATGGCAAATCGCAAGAAGTTATTTTGTATCCGTGGAGTATGTTAATCTTGGATGTACGAAAGGAAAAAATTACTTGTGCAAATTTTAGAGGAATGCTTCTTGCCTAAAATAGCAAAATATACTATACTTAGGAAGTTCGGGTATTTAGAACAAGAAGACATGACAATTCTTCAGTATGCAACTAAGTCTATTAAGCTCTCTAGACATTAGAGAGCAATCACTCATATTTTAGTCATGAAAATGAGAAGTTTGTTTAGGCATTGAAGCTTGAGATTTCTAAGGCAACTATGAAAATCTTAGAGATCCATTTAATACTAATACAAATATAGTTCTGAGAAATGAGGATTATTTTGCAATGATTAAGAAAAACAAGTCGGATGTGGAGGAAGATAAGCCCTCTGGTTTATAAGTTAAGAAGATGAAGTTCTTAACTAGAAGGGAAATAAAGGAAATCCAAAGGGTGGAGATGCCAAGAATGGGAAGTTTGAAGTACCTTTCCACTAATGTGATAAGAAGTAAAACTTTGTTAATGAGTGTCATGCAGTAATAAGTAATAAGATTGAAGATAATAAAGGGGTGAGGTGCTTCAAATGTAATTAGGTAGGACACTTCATGAGGAATGTCCTAAGCTAATCAAAGCAAAGATAGGAATAGTGTATTCTTTGGAACCGATAGCTTCTGGACCGATTGTTGAGGAAGAAGGAAAAGCGGAGTTAGGAGGTACTCTTTTGATATAGAACATATATATTAAAGTGTTATTTGATACAAGAGCATCACATTCATTTATATTAAGAAATTCGGTAAATAGATTAAACTTTGAGCCAACATATCTTATATCCTCTCAAAGGTTACGAATCCAAGTTAGATCTATGCAAATCTTTGCATGAAATGTGGCCAATTAGATTTTTGTATACTATGTCAAAAATTCACCTTTAATTTGCATGCGTTTGATTTTGCTGGTTTTGGGATGATTCCTGGTATTGATTGGTTAAACCTATTGTTGCTAGCTGGAATGTTTTTCTAGGCTAGAATTATAACCTTACTACATCCTGAGTGCTGTAATTGAATCTTATAGTTGCTTAAAGAATCGAGTTCCAATGTATGTGCATTGTTGTATGCTATGGATGGGGCGAAAGATGAAATTGATTGAGTTTTTGTAGCAAGGAAATATGCTAATGTTTTTGAACAATTACGGGTACTGCCAAAACGAGCAACTAAGTTTCGGATAGATCTTGTATGATGAGCTAAATCTGGAAGTAGACCACCTAGTAGGATGATACCTAACATAATTAAGGATTTGAAGGTGCAGTTAGTAGAGTTGGAAAAGAAAAGTTTAATTAGACCAAGTAGCCTGCCTTGAGGAGCTACGACCGTATTTGTAGAGAAGCACGATAGGTCACTTAGAATGATTTTCAACTATAGAAAGCTAAATTGGAATACTACGAAGAATCGATATCCTTTGCTTAGAATTGAGTTTGATCAAATGAGTGGAGCAATGATGTTTTCACAATTAGAAATAGCAATAGACTTCCATAACTTGAGAATGGCGGATGAAAGCACATCTTTAACAACATTTCAAAAATTACATGGGTCAAATGAAATGT
This sequence comes from Allium fistulosum, assembly GCA_030737815.1. Taxonomy (NCBI): domain Eukaryota; kingdom Viridiplantae; phylum Streptophyta; class Magnoliopsida; order Asparagales; family Amaryllidaceae; genus Allium; species Allium fistulosum. The sequence continues at coordinate 588,889,000 of CM060905.1, read as the reverse complement.
TAGTCATTCAATTGGATTGACAAATGTACCTACTTTCTTTTTAAACCTAATGAACCAGATATTCTAAGATCACTTAGATAAAAAAAATTGGTTTTTATTGATGATATATCTTAATCTATTTTAATAATACTGTGATTATGAAGTTCATTTGAGAATAGTCCTAGATATGCTGAGGTAGCATCGGCTAAGGGGGAAACTTTTGAAATATAATTTTTGAGAAAGAGAAGTGTAGATCCTTGGTCACGTGGTTTTTAAATGTAGGTTGTCTATAGATCCATCAAGGATTGAAGCCTTCAATAGTTGGAAGAAACCAAAGACTATGATTGAGATTAGAAGTTTCCTAGGATGAACTGGCTATTATAGGAGATTCATTAAGGATTTCTCCCATATAGCAACGCATATGACTAAACTAACAAGGAGGGATGAAAAGTTTATTTGAATCAATAAATATGAATAAACTTTCATGAAGCTAAAGTATTTTTCACTAATGAACACATGTGAATATGGTTATGTAACTCCATAAGATCTCATCGGCCTTCTAATTCACACTTGAAAGCATCATCACGTTCCTTGGTCACGTTCTATAAACTTTGAACTGGGTCATAAACTTCTCCATTAATTCGGCCCATGCATTGATGGATGCATTCTCCAACTGACAAAACCATATCGTTGCAAAATATATCAAGAAAAATGCGAAACACCATCCCATCAATTCCTTCAAAGAACCCAACTCTCCTATGTGTTGGATATATATCATCAAATAAACAGTTGGATGTGTCCCTCTTATACCTTTCCAACGTCAATAACTTGAAATCAGGTAAATTCCTTGTGCATCTGATGTTCGAAGTAAATAGATTTCTATTTACATCCTCCAAACTCCAGTCTAGGGTCCACCTCTCAACACCTATCTTTCCATATTGACGATCCTACAATCATCATTCGGTGGAAATATTTGGGGCTCTGTGCACCTCTGGTTCAAATCGTCACCCTTCCCCCTATTCCTATGGGGAACTTTTGGTCCTAATCCTTACTAGTATAAGTTTGCATTCTAATCTTCATTCTATGTCTCAACATCATCCCACGAGCATGCTCTATTTCTCTCATCTTCCAAATCCATCATGCCCTCCAAACCATACGGTCAGTACCGGATCATCTAAACAAGTCGGTACCAGCTTGTGGCATTCCAGGGGATTTCTTCTGCCTTACTTTGCCCCATCTCTTAGTGCACTTATGTCGCCATATGGCCTTTGATCTTGACTCCCAACTACTTTGGTTGTCTTTTATTGTTCTATCCTTCGGATGAACCCATTCATCATCTCCTCTTATTGAGTCATTAGCTATTTTGGATCAATATCGTCATTCTCCAGTCACGTGGATTGAAGGGGATTCGAATTTGTTAACATTTCCTAGCTATTCAAATCTCTGTTTGGCTTCATCTTTTTTTAGAAAATGGATGTGTATTGCGGGACTACATAGCCAAATGCATAACTAAAGTAAGGAAATAAGTCATCCAATCAACATGCCTGATCGGTGGCAACAAAAGAAGTTAACTATAAGGACAGAAAAGTAAAAGCATTACACCTAATAAGAACGAACGTAAAAAATAGATAAACCAGCAAAAGTAGTAGGAATCCATTGGCAACCTACTTTGCAGCATTAATGAAATACATATCATCAACATTAACAACCTAAATGGGTTCGTAGCTATCTACTGATTCCACATCAAATACATCATTGGTAGTCATCAATGAGAGAGGCTAGAATCTAACTCTTGTCCAAGTATAAAAAAGTTGTGAAACGTTACAGCATAATTTAGAAGCATTGCTGGTTTTATTATCAAAACATCGAGAATTCCTTTCAGCCTCGATTTTCCTACTGAAGGCAGAGAGGAGGGTGTCGATGTGCACTGATGTGTTTGCATTATGCTACTAGTGGTCATAGAAAGAGGTGATGGTGGGTATCGGTTAGAGAATTTGAGCTGCACAAGTAGTCCAAATAAAGTGAGCAAGGTCTATTTGAAGAAAAAATGGCCAGTGCATTCGAGTTAGTGTGGCACATCAGGTAGATGGACGTGATGTTCATTGCTCTGCTAATCAGTCTATCTTTAGTATTTAATTTCCCTTGAATTAGAAGCCACTTAAGAATCTTACCTTTAGGCGGCATCTTGCATTTCCACAGTCTTGGAAAAACAAAGTGTCTTCTAGAATTGTTTAGGTGGTAGTAGAGGGATTTGACTAAGAAATGACCATTACATTCAAGACCCCAGTGGAAACTATCGGTGTTGGAGGATTGTGGGAGGATGTGAAGCCAAGAGAGGAGGCAATGTAGTTAGGTTGGGGCAGGCCTAGTGATCACCTGATTAAATCGGAAGTAATTGATCCTCGATCTAAGAGCATCACCTATAGTAATCGATGAATTACTAACGACGTTGAAGTGGTCGAGTAGGAGGAATCGTTTACCATTACCGATGTTCACCGAAACTCAAGAATTGACCTAGGCAGATGAGGAGAGAACACCTAATCAAAATGTGGATGGTTTGCAGGTGGCGTCATCATAAAGGATGAATTTGGAGTGAGGAGTGTAGTATTTGCATAAGATCCAGATTTTTCGAATATAAGTATAATCAAATAGGCATCTCCAAATCCAGTTGGCTAGAAGGGTTGAGTTGAATTGGTGGAGATTAATGACCTCTAAGCCACCCTCAAAAATTAACTTACAAACAATATCCTAGTTCACAAGGCAATTCACGGGAGAGCATGGAGATAGGCCATGCTAGAGAAAGTTTCTCTCAACCTTATCGATTTTGGTGATGACTCACCCTAGAAATTTATGAAATGAGAGCTAATATGTTAGAATAGCTGAGAGAAAATAGTTGAAAAGCACAAGTCTACCAACCCTAGAGAGCAAGGAGGACTTCCAAGTAGCAAGGCGGTTGGAAATTTTGGTGATCAGAGGGTACCAGTCATTCTTTTGGAGATTATTAGGATGGATGGTTATGCCAAGGTAGGAAATAGGGAAGTGAACTTTCTTACAGATCAGGGTGTTAGTAATAAGCGGTGCATGGTGGTTTGCAACCCTTACCACTAGCACGAGCTTTTAGAGAAGTTAATGGTGAGGTTGGAGATAAGTTCGTAGGAGCACATATGTAGTTTAAGGTTGTGGATTTGGGAAGGGTTAGGCGAAGCAAACATGATGGTATCATCAGCTTGTTGAATATTGGAGATCCTTTGCACAGAGATTGGTTGACAGATACTAGAAAGAAGATGATGTGAAATCGCCTACTTGTTCATCTTATTGAAAACAACATCTGCCAAAATGAAAAGGAAGGGGATAGGGGGTCTCCTTGGTGAAGACCATTGAAGGATTTGATAAGACCACCACCAATACCATTAACTAGAACAATAGAGGCACTTGAGTGGATGTTTCTGCTTAACTGACAGATCCGTTTTCGAGAGAACATTCGGTGAAGGAGTGTGTCGAGTTTGAAGTTCCAGCTAATGGAGTCGAAGGCTTTGGAGAAGTCTAGCTCAATCAAGGCACAAGGTGTGTTAATGAAATGAAAATGGAAAATGACCTCTTGGGTAATAACCCAGTCAAGGATGGACTACCTTAGATGAAGGCGGACTACTTAAACTCAATGAGGGAGGAGATATGCTATTTAAATCGGTTAGCTTCCTCTAGAATTGGTTTTCCTTCTAAATGGCTGCATCATCTTCCATACATCTCAAATCTAAGTCGTTCTCAGTGAAAGCACCAAAATGCTTGCTCCAAAAATGGGACAAACACCCAATCAAGCGCCAAAAGAAAACTATAAAAGTAAAGAGATTAAGAGAGATAATAACACATAACTTTTGTAGTGGTTCGGCAGATTCTCCGACCTACGTCAACTTAACCCATTTTTATTGATTATACTTTGCTCTTACAAAGTAGTTCTTACAACTCAGTATCAAATAACTCGGATAAGGATTTTATAGAATTTAGACATAGAATCAAATAACAAATATTAGAGAATGTGGTTGAGAGATTAGGCCTGATGTCTTAGCAAGAGATAGTGGCCGAAAACATGAACTTGGATGACTTAGTACCGAGTCGTGAAAGATCGGTACCAAGTTATCCAACTTTGTTGTCTTCTGCTTTGTTTTTGGCTTTACCTTGTAACTCTTAGCCAAGTTATGTTAGCTTATCATAAATCACAATAAGAGTCGGTACCAAGTTATAAAGGATAGGTACTGATTTATGAAGGATAGTTACAAAGTTATGAAGGATAACTGTTGAGTTATGAAGGATAGGTATCAAGTAATTTTACTTTCCAATCAACGCCCGCTTTTACTAAGTCTTTGTCATTCTTGATGCCATCCAAATCTCTGGATCCATATCATTTTGTAGTTCATTTTATTTGTTTAAGTATGTTTTGATACTATTGAAAATTTACGGAAACAAATTACTATACAATTGCATTTACAAATGTTGGAACCATGATTATTGAATTGTAAAAAAATTACTACTTTGTTTAATATGATTTCTGGTCGAGATATTTCATGAAAGATGATATCAATACATCAGAGAATGGTGTATGTAATGCTCTGCAAATGTTGGGTAGTGTATTACTCATAACCACTAGAAGCACTAAAGGGTTACGTACTTGCAGTTACCGGATAACTACAGAATGATTCAATCGAGAGTTTCATGTTGGCTAATCACAACTTGGCCAAATAAGGAGATTTGGTGTGACGATTTACACCATTCTTTCGATTTAGGAATACTATGTATTTTTAACATGAATACTCCACTTTAAGTATAGCAAAATCATAGCATAACGTTAATGAACGACTATAGTTGAGTCTGAGTTGAATCATTAGAAGTGCAACCCTATAATAGATAATTCATCTCATTTGTCATAGGAGATTGGTATCATAGTCAACTGCAGTCAACTCGAAGTCAAAGTCTCCAGCATGCACATATTAGTTAATAACAAAAGTTATTATTGAACCAAGGACTTTGGAGATGGACTATAGAGTTGCATACAGATATTGTTTTTTCTTTGACTAAGACCAAGCTCTAGATATTGAAAGTTATATAATGATAATGTAAACAATGTGCGTATAATATATAGTTGCTTGAGTGTATGACTTAAAAGATTTAAAAATATAATGTCACTTAAAAAACTATAAGCGATGAATTTGGTCATAATGTCACATCACTACCAAAGATAGCATCATGAAATTTAATATTCTAAGTTATCGATATTAATTGCTGATCGAATTTACACTACGGAGTCAACCAAACACATTGTTCGCTAATTTCCAAATTCAACCAATTTTAAAATAATTTATAAATGTTATAAATTAATATCAAAATTAATACAATTATTGCATTGATTTTTTCATTACATTTTAATTAATTATTTGAAGCCTAAAATTAATTAAAATGGTGTGTAATTGTTATACGTTGATTTAATAGAAAATTAGGCTTAAATGGATTAATTAAATAATTTAATAGTTAAACTAATTTGCCCCAAAGCCGTAAATCCTATATAGGGGCTGGCTGTGTAAAGGGGAAAGAGGGGACATGAGTTTTGAAATATGGGAAGATCAATGGTTGATTGGGAGATGGAAAGTCAAATATTTTACATTGCTCAAAATGCTTATAAATAGATATCTTTCTCTCCAGCCCAAAAGAACAACGGAATACCTTGTCTTCAAATCTTCCAAATTAAAGGAAAAATGGGTGAAACTAGGAAAGCAGACTTGCAACCTTTGTTTAAGGACAAGGAATTTTGAATTCAAAATGGAGATTACTAACAACCAATGTGTCAACAACCGGCATGATTAGAGGTGCATGTTTATAAATATATTCATTCATATGTAATGTTAGATCTTTTCATTTTCTACATCTTCCATTTTGATTTCGGCCATGATAATTAAAAAACTTTAAATTTGATTTCTAACCTACTTTATATATACACATATATATAATTATTAGAACTAACATACACTTCTATTTGCATTCACACACACACACACATACACACTCGAGCATTATTGCACGCGCTTCGCGCTTGATGATTGCATGCGCTTCATGCATAAGTTCGTTCTCAATAAATTATATATATTTAACATATTCAAGAGAATTATTTATATAAAATTTAGCTATATTTTTGCGTTGAAATTATGTGTAGTTAGTTTGAATTTTTATTTTTAAGTTGCAATATCTAATTTTCTGTTTGTTTGAATTTTTATTTCTATTATTAACTAATAAAGAGTGAATTTGTAAAGAAAGTTTATTTTTTAGAATCTATTTTTAAGTTATATTAAGATTTGGAAATATTAGTAGAGTGGCGTTTGAATTTGTAAAGAAAGTTTACTGTTAGATCCTATGTTTATGTAATATTAAGATTTGATAATACCTGTAAAGGGGCATTTTTGGTAGTTCGCGCTAACATCAAAAAAGTGTGACACCAAAGGTATTACGACTATTATATATATATATATATCTCGGTGTGTGTATGTTCTGATGATTAGTTTTGGAGTTGTTAAAATATATATGTATAATTTAGTGAAACTTAACTTTGTTTAATTTATGTATATACTAATTGTTATTAAAAGAAATTGTTACATAGCCTTTTATCAAATGAAATAATACGATTCACCTTCTCATATCCTTTCTCACAATTAAAGATTTTTTACTTTCATTTACAAATGAAAAACTACTAACTTTATTTTATTTTATTTATATACATACACACACACACACAGATATATATATATAATGTTAGGTGTAACACTTTAATTTTGTTAACAATTCAATTTTATATTTTAAAATTTGAATAGTCCTAAAACAACAAAATGATAATGGAATCGTTACTTAGCCTTTAGTTAAACTAAATATTGTGAGGTTTCACCTTCTAACTTCGTTCCCATAATTAAAGGCTTTTACTTTCATTTATGAATGAAAAAAATTCACATCGGTTTATATCCTTAGTTTTATTCAAAACACATGTATATGTAAACATATAAATGAATGACAATAAACATATATAATCTATGTTTTGTATTATGTAGATGTAATTACCTTAATATATAAATGTATTTCCCTTGACAACATTATTGATATATGACCTTAATCATATCATTATTAACCAATAGTCACAACGGTTAATTACAAACATGTTCCATATTACCCCTAGGTTAAATAAACTCTTTTTAACTCTATTACAATATTTGTATTATAAATATGAATTTATCCAAATAATAAAATAGAAAATTAAAATTAAAATTAATGAATCAATATTAAATTAAATTGACAATGAAATATTATCACAATAACATTGTTTCCTGGAGATTTGACCAGGCAACTGAGTGCTCGGCATTGGCCAATACTCGGCCTGAAGGACTGCTCGGCATCCAGGAGTACTCGGCGTAGTACTCGGCATCAGCTGGAACTCGGCATGAAGGACTGCTCGGCATCCAGGAGTACTCGGCACCAGCTGGAGCTCGGCGTAAAGGACTGCTCGGCATCCAGGAGTACTCGGCATCAGCTGGAACTCGGCATGAAGGACTGCTCGGCGTCCAGGAGTACTCGGCGTAGTACTCGGCACCAGCTGGAGCTCGGCGTAAAGGGCTGCTCGGCATCTAGGAGTACTCGGCGTAGTAGTCGGCATCAGCTGGAACTCGGCATGAAGGACTGCTCGGCATCCAGGAGTACTCGGCGTAGTACTCGGCACCAGCTGGAGCTCGGCGTACAGGGCTGCTCGGCATCAAGCAGCACTCGGCGTCAACTAGTGCTCGGCAACAGGAGTACTCGGCATCCAGAAAACGTTTGGTGTAAATAACTTTCAACATGACACTAGCATTCGGCCAGAATGCATCGTTCGGTCTGAAAGCATTATTCGGTCAAGAGCATCAGACAAGGGCACGTTCGGCTTCGACTAACAACCATCCTGCACTTCCCACACTTCAAGCATACCGTTCGGCATAGAAAGGTTCGTTCGGCATTAGGGTGTTCGGCATACATGGTTCGGCATACAGCAACCACTGTATAGGGGCTGGAGTGTTCGGCCATCCAACCCATTTGGGAAGTCCAGCCCATATTTGCCTTTAAATAGAGGGGCAGGGTCACAGTGAAAGGGATCCTTTTTTGGGAGAGAACACTGGGGAGACTCTGCCATTTTTGAGACTCATCTTCTCTACTTAAACAACTTCAGTCAAGCATTTGATTCACGAATTGTATTTGTAATCAACTCTAAAGAAGATCAATAAAGTTTAACCTCAAAGTGGACGTAGGCAATTACGCTGAACCACTATAAATTTGGTGTTCTTACTTTCTGCAATTAAATTAGCATTGTCTTCTCTGTTTAATTTACTTTCATCACTTATATCTCTACACAATCTTTCTTTCCGAGGTTAGTGACCAATTTTGGTGCTAACACTTTGGTGCTTTCACTGAGAGTTGAATTCTCAGACCTCAAGGATCTGCTTTGAAGCTACTGGATTGAACAAATCCCCCAAAGAAGATCCGACTCACTGATAGGACATCCGTTGATTCTACTCAGAGTTCATACCGATAACTCTACAATGGCAAGACCACGTACCAGGTCAGCTTCTCATAATGTGTATGCCCACGAAACTGCTAGTGTGCAACAAGTAGGACCTAGCAATCAACCAGCGATTCCGGGTGCAGGAATTGCCGCCCAAGAACAGACTCCAGTTGTCACCAGAATAGAGTTCAATGACTTGATGAGAGAACTCAGGGAAAGCAGGAGACAACTAGGAGAGCAGATGCAAGCTAACGCCAACCTGATGGCACAACTCACTCAACAGCAGCAACAGAATGCTGGGGGCAATCCCGCTCCTTACTCTTCATCTGACAGTTCAACTTCCTCTAATGAACCTCCCAGGCGCAGACGCCGCAAGACTGACGCTGCACGAGCAGAAGCTGCTGGTCAAACAACTGGAGATCGTGACCAAACAAGAGCTGGAGACTTCAGGACCGGGGTACAGATGGAGGACAGAGGCCCGGATCATCGAAATGCTAACAATGTCGAACCTCAAGACGCACGATTGGCAGATCGCCAGGAGAGGAGGCATCAGCATGGACAGGCGCATAGAACAGACACTAACCTTCCACCTTCCATACAGACACCAGATCTGACAGCCATGATCAGGCAGTTGATGAAGGAAAATCAGGGGTTTTCAAATGATGATTGGGGAGTGTCAAGAAGTCATACTCCGTTCACGGATGTTGTGTTGCAAGCTGCGTACCCCAGGAAGTTTAGTATGCCTACTATTCCTGCGTATGAAGGGAGGACTGACCCCAGACAGCACGTCATGAGGTACGAATGGATGATGGATTCAGCTGGAGCGAATGATGCCACCAAGTGTAGGTGCTTTCTGATTACTCTATCTGGGATCGCTACTATGTGGTTCACCCAACTTCCTCCGCGATCCGTATCAAATTTCGAGGAGTTGGCAAAGAAGTTTATTGAGCAGTTCAGGATACACACTACGCGCCCAAAGGACGTGATGTCTCTGTCAAGTGTAATCCAAAATCCCGGGGAGTCGTTGAAGGAATATTTGCAAAGATTCCACGTTGCAGCAACTGAAGTCAGTAATCCCAACGACCATGCAATTCTAATGGCTGTAATGAGCGGTGTGGATCCAGACTCTGAGTTTGGAGACTGGCTGGCAGGAAAACCTCCGGCTACGCTAGAGCGTTTCTAGTCAAAGGCACACCAGTTCATAAGAAGGGAGGAAGCTAGGTGGGTACGACGGGATAAGGCGCCAGGACCAGTCCAAGAATCAATAAAGAGCAACATTGCTGTGAAGCAGTCTGGAGACAGCTCGGGAAAGGTCCAGGTCAATGTCCAGAACAAGCCTGGGCAACCCAAGGAGTCCGGAGGAAGGAGTCAAGGGAAAAGAAAAGAAGCGGGGAAGTGGAAGTCGAGAATTTAAAGCTACATCGAGTATACTCCGCTGAACGCGCCACTTGAGAACATTTACCTATCCACCTGCAATACTTTTCAATAAGAAAGCCACGTCCGAAAGAATCAACCGAGGAACAAAAATGGACCGGGAAATATTGTCGCTTCCATGAGACTTATGGGCACAATACGGAGGAGTGTAGACACCTACACGACGCTATTGAAAAGTTGATCAGGCAGAAGAAATTGCAAGAATTTGTGAAGGATCCTCAGGAAGGAGGACAGGGAACGTCCAACCCAGGTCGTGCACCAGCTCCGCGTCATCCCGAGGAGCCTGCCCGAACCGTAGGTAGACTAGTCATAAATACAATTATCGGCGGACCTCACCCCGCAGATAAGAATTGGCAAGAGATGGAGCGATATGCAAGTTCCCTGAAGCATGCAGATTTTGAGTGCTGTTCGAACACGGAGGACGGGGCCCCTGCTAAGCAGCAGCGCGTAATGACAGACGATATTGTGTTCAGAAGTAGAGACGCTGATCAGATAGAGGCTCCGACCAGCGACCCCATGGTCATATCTGCAACGATCGGACCAACATATGTGAAAAGAATTCTGATTGATTGTGGAAGTTCAGTCAACATCATCTTCAAGAAGGCTTACGATCAAATGAAACTAGAAACAAAAGACCTGAAACCGTCCAAGGCTCGTATACACGCCTTTAACGGCGCAGCAACCGACGCCGTGGGGTACGTTGAGTTACCAGTCGAACTAGGGCAAGGCGAGCGTCAGAGGGTGCGAATTCTACCCTTCGTAGTTTTGGATGTGGATTCTCCATATAATGTTTTCTTGGGCCGGCCGACCCTGGCTGAGTTTAGGGCAGCATTGGCCCCGTGGTGTTTAACTTTGAAGTTCCCAACTGACAAAGGAGTAGGTATTGTTCATGGCGACCAAGCAGCTGGTCGTTCCTATTATGTTGCTGAGCTACAAGAAGCCCATCGGAGGGAGAAGGGAAAGGTTGCGGACAATCCCGTCCGCATCCTTAATGCGGATAATTGACAAGTAGTGCCCGAGCCCTGGCTCGGGCATAGTTCTCGGATCTTCGGAGATATAGATCCGAGAGACGACGATGAGAAACCCAGGGAAGAGAAGGCGGCACCGGCTGAATTAACAATTGACATCTCAGTTAGCCGTGACGACCCTTCGCGAATTCTGAAAATCGGATCACAGCTTGGTCCCGAGATGACTGAAGACCTTAGCGACTTCCTCCGGGCGAATCTTGATGTTTTCGCCTGGGCGCATTTTGATATGTGTGTGATTTCTCCCGCCATCACGAGTCATATGTTGAACATAGACCCGAAATACGTCCCAGTTAAACAAAAAAGGAGAGGAATGGATCCGGAGAGGTCCGCCGCTCTCGGAGAGGAGGTGGACAAACTCAAAGCAAATGGGTTCGTCCGCGACGCCCTCTACCCTGAGTGGGTATCCAACCCCGTGCTAGTAAAAAAGGCGAATGGGAAATGGAGGACTTGCGTAGATTATTCCGACTTGAACAAAGCATGCCCTAAGGACAGTTTCCCGCTGCCTAGGATCGATCAGTTGGTCAACTCCACCGCAGGACACGAGCTGCTGTCATTCATGGACGCGTACTCAGGGTACAACCAAATCCCGATGCATATTCCGGACCAAGAACACACCAGCTTCGTTACAAATGTCGGGCTGTATTGCTATGTAGTGATGCCCTTTGGATTGAAGAACGTAGGAGCAACTTACCAACGTTTAGTGAATCGAATGTTCAAGGACCAGTTGGGTAGAACGATGGAAGTCTATGCGGATGACATGCTCGTGAAGTCAAGATGGTCAAACAACCACATTCGAGACTTGGCTGAGATGTTCGACATACTCAGGTTTTACGGGATGAAGATCAACCCTCTGAAGTGTTCATTCGGCGTGGCATCAGGGAAGTTTTTGGGATTCATCGTCAATGCTAGGGGAATCGAAGCCAACCCAGAAAAAATCCAAGCTATTCGAGATGTGCAAGCGCCCAGGACTATAAAGCAAGTACAAAGCTTGAACGGAAAAGTGGCTGCGCTAAGTCGATTTATATCTAGGGCAACTGACAAGTGCATCCCATTCTTCGATATCATAAAGAAAGGGAAGAGAAATTTTGAATGGACGTCTAGTTGTGAGGAAGCATTCCGGAATCTGGTGAGGCATCTGGAGAGTCCATCAATGCTAGCAAAACCAGTTGACCACGAGATGTTGTACGTATACTTGGCTGTATCCCCGCATGCGATAAGTGCTGCATTGGTTCGTGAGGAGGATCGAGTCCAGAATCCGGTGTATTATGTTAGCAAGCGTTTAACAGGGGCAGAGAGGAATTACCCTAAAATCGAGAAATTGGCTTATTGCTTGGTGATTGCATCACGAAAGCTTCGCCCATACTTTCAAGCACATTCAATCGGCGTTTATACCGATCAACCCCTGAGGCAAGTACTCCAACGGCCGGAAAATTCTGGAAGATTGCTAAGATGGAACATCGAGTTGAGCCAATTCGATATCGCATACTTACCGCGGAGAGCCATCCGAGGGCAAGCATTAGCGGATTTCATCGCTGAGTTTACCATACCCATCAAACCGGATGACGACGACATCATTCCCCCCTGTTCGATGGAAATTATACACTGACGGTGCATCAAACGACCGTTGCTCCGGCGCGGGCATAGTTCTTATAACTCCGGAAAACCGATCAATCTGTTATGCCCTGAAGCTCGACTTCCCGGCTACAAATAACGAAGCCGAATATGAAGCACTGATCGCTGGCTTGAAGCTCATCAGAGAACTCGGAATCGAATCAATCGAAATCTTTTATGACTCACAGTTGGTGGTTTACCAAGTACGGGGGGACTACCAAGCAAAGGGACGAAAGCTTTCTCCGTACCTTGTTCAGGTCCAAGATCTACTATCAAATCTTGAGCGTTATGACATTTCACATATCCCGCGCGAACAGAACAAAGAAGCCGACTTATTGGCTAAGTTTGCAAGTACCGGCGATGCGCAACAAATGGGATTGTATCCCGTCGAAGTCTTGCATGCCCCGAGCATAGACGGGATGAAAGTCGATCTCGTGTTGGAAACAGAAATCGAGAAGGAATCGTGGATAACCCCATTCAAACTGTACCTAACGACCGGAGCTTTACCAGAAAATAGAAGCGAAAGACGGCAGGTCCTTCGAAAGGCCGCGCGATACGTAATGCAGGATGGGTCGATGTACCGAAAAGGATTCTCAGTCCCATTATTGCGATGCATCGCTCATGATGAGACAAAGCGGGTCTTAAGAGAGGTTCACGAAGGGGAATGTGGCGACCATACTGAGGGGAAAACGCTAGCAAAGAAGATCCTCCGCTATGGATATTACTGGCCCACCGTAAACCGGGACGCCGCGGACTACGCAAGAAAATGTGACAAGTGTCAAAGATATGCGAAAATCCCGAGGGCTCCATCAATGGAACTCACACAAATGATTAGTCCCTGGCCATTTGCGATTTGGGGAATCGACATAATCGGCTCTTTGCCTATATCCAAAGGTGGCGTGAAATATGCGATAGTTGCAGTCGACTATTTCACAAAATGGGCTGAGGCAGAACCTTTGGCCACAATCACCTCTAAGAAGGTCATTAACTTCGTTGTACGAAACATTATATGCCGCTTTGGCCTTCCACACACCATCATTACGGACAACGGGACGCAATTTGAAAGCAGAGAGTTCAAAGAGTTCTGTTTAAAATATGGCATCGAGAAGAAGTTCGCCGTCGTGGCACACCCGAAAGCTAACGGGCAAGTCGAGGCCGTCAACAAAATAATCAAGTCCATACTGAAGAAGCGTCTGGAGAAGGTCGGAGGCAAGTGGGTAGATGAACTCCCGACAGCATTATGGGCGTATAGAACTACCCACAAGTCCGCGACCGGCCACACTCCATTCGCCTTGGCATATGGCTCTGAAGCCGTTATACCCGTGGAACTTGAAGTTCCATCACACCGAGTGACATACTATCATCCCAAGACGAACCAGAATCTCTTGTTGGAATCACTGGACTGCATCGATGAAAAGCATGAAGAAGCCGAATTAAGGGCGGCAGCGCATAGGCACCGAGTCAAGCGCTACTACGACGGCAGAGTCCGCCCAAGGATCTTTGATGTGGGTGATCTCGTTCTGAAACGAGTTTTCCCGGTAACATCACGTATGAATCCCAACTGGGAAGGTCCGTACGCCATTGAACGGAAGCTTGGAGAGGGAACATTCAAGCTAGCAACCGTTGATGGCACGACACTCCCCCGAGCATGGAACAGTGAACATCTGCGGCACTATTACATTTAGCATGTTTCCTTTCTTGTTTTAAGCACTGTTATTTCCTGCATCTTTCCATTCAATAATAACTTAGTTTCTTTTTAAAAAGTTGTAATCGAGCAGTTTAGTTGATTTTCGTTAATAAAGGCTTGAAGCCGTACCTTCCATGAATCACTAACGTTTCTATATCTCGTAATTGAATGATGAACTACATTATCTTGTACGACGTACGGACTCATATAAACGAATACGAATCTCCGAGTCCCCAGAGTGCGGAGCGGAGTACTCTAAGTCCCCAGAGCGCGGACTAGAGTATAAACGATTTCAAATCTCCGAATCCCCAGAGTGCGGAGCGGAGTACTCTAAGTCCCCAAAGCACGGACTAGAGTATAAACGATTTCAAATCTCCGAATCCCCAGAGTGCGGAGCGGAGTACTCTAAGTCCCCAGAGCGCGGACTAGAGTATAAACGATTTCAAATCTCCGAATCCCCAGAGTGCGGAGCGGAGTACTCTAAGTCCCCAGAGCGCGGACTAGAGTATAAACGATTTCAAATCTCTGAATCCCCAAAGTGCGGAGCGGAGTACTCTAAGTCCCCAGAGCGCAGACTAGAGTATAAACGATTTCAAATCTCCGAATCCCCAGAGCGCGGAGCGGAGTACTCTAAGTCCCCAAAGCGCGGACTAGAGTATAAACGATTTCAAATCTCCGAATCCCCAGAGTGCGGAGCGGAGTACTCTAAGTCCCCAGAGCGCGGACTAGAGTATAAACGATTTCAAATCTCCGAATCCCCAGAGTGCAGAGCGGAGTGCTCTATGTCCCCAGAGCGCGGACTAGAGTATAAACGATTTCAAATCTCCGAATCCCCAGAGTGCGGAGCGGAGTACTCTAAGTCCCCAGAGCGCGGACTAGAGTATAAACGAATACGAATCCCCAGAGCGCGGAGCGGAGTGCTCTAAGTCCCCAGAGCGCGGACTAGAGTATAAACGAATACGAATCCCCAGAGTGCGGAGCGGAGTACTCTGAGTCCCTGGAGCGCGAACTAGAGTATAAACGGTTTCAAGTCTCCAAGTCCCCGGAGCACAGAGTCAGCAAAAAGTCCAAGTACTCGAGAGATGCGGGACGAGAGGTACGCCATGTCCAGAAATGTTTGAACAACACGAGAATGGACCGGGAGATAATGCAACTCATAAGAACTTGAGTTATGGCTACAATTAGTCAGCAAACCAAAGAAAGACAAGAGAATCATTCAAACAAAAAGAAACTAAACTTTATTCGATAAGTTCAAAATGGGATTACATGATCACTCCTATAAAATCCAGACCGGTCTATACAAACTACAAGCTACGGAAGATAAAAGCAATTACAAGACTTAAGCAAGAAGCTCGTTGAACGAGTATATCGATCACTTCTTCGATTTCTTCTTCTTGTCTTCCTTCATCTTTTCCGATGACTCCTCTCCCTCACGCCTTTTCTTGGACTTCTTGCTTGCTAAGGAGGCGGAGTCAGGAGTAGGAGATGGAACATCTAGCGGTTTGGACCTGCCCGGGAGGATGATTTTCAAAGGTCTGTTCCGCGGGTCCGTAAGTTCCAGGATTCCAGGTTCAACTTTGACCTCGGCCTTTTTCTTCTCCTCTTCGGCAAGGCGGTCCTTCATGCTCATATGCGAGGTATGCTCAGTGGCGCCGGTGATTTCAATTTCATCATCCCCTTCGGCAAGAGATGAAGCGTCGAGCTTATCATCATTCAGCGCCCCGATCACCTGAGCATCGGGACCAGGGAGTACTCCCGCGTGGACAGCATCGCTTGTTTTCCCTGCCTCCTCCTTAGCGTCATCGCTCCTCGGAGTTTGCTCGGCGTCAGAACAACCTGCACGAAAACATAAAGAATGAGCGTTAGAACGAGTAGCCACGCTGAAAAAAGACGGGATCTTTCAACTTCTAGAGAAAGAAGAATTTCCCACCAGGTCCCGGTTGGCTATCGGTGGCGCATGGGGTTTCACCCTCCAGGATAGGTGATAGCACATGGGCACCGAGCCCAGGGTCTTCGGGGTCATAACCAACATGCTGCTCGAATGGATCAAGTGTCGGCCGACCGGCCGATTGGGCAGCAGACTGAGCAGCAGTATGAAGAGTAGTAATATTAACCCCAGATGGGCCAGCTTCACCATCTTTCTCTTTTGGAAGGGGAGAGCCTTTGCTGTAAAGTGCTAATGCTGTGGATAAATCCAATGGCTCATTCCCCCTAAGGAACTCCTTCACCAGGGCCTCCTCATCGACCTCTTCGGAGCCTGACTCGATCTTCCTAATCCTTATCAAAGTTTCCCAGGCCTCGGCTAGGGACTCAAGGTAGCCGTCACCCAAGAATGTTAAGTCGCGATGCATGAGGACGCGGGCTCCATATTCAGCAATCAACGGGTCAAACATGCTTTTGACCTCTTCCCTGCCGGCTTCCGCGGCCGCCTCGAGGCGAGAGTCAATCTCCTCTGCAGCCTCTCTTTTGCCCTCCTCACAGGTCTCATCCTTCATTTTCTCAACCCTAGCGAGTTCGTCATCGAGCTTTGTTTTTAGGAGTCGGGTAGCAACGATCTCATCACAGTATCGTTGTGATTCTTCTTGAGCAGCTACCTTATCCTCCTTCTCCTTGGAGAGTAATTCTTTCAGCTCTTTGACTTGGGTGGCGAGCGCGTCCTTTTCTTTTTGGACAGAGTCTTTTTCTAGGGTGAGGGCACCGCTGCGCTGGACTGCTTCGTCAAGCTCTTTTTTGTGAGCCGCCTCTAAACGAGTAACTGCCTCAGCAGTATCTTTTGCGCTTTGTTCAGCGGCTTTCAGCTTCGACTTATACGAAGCAAGCTCTTCGTCTTGGAGTTTGATGATTTTCTTATCGCTGTTGGCCTCCAGATTCAGACGATCAATCTCGTGTTGACGCTCAACGGATACTTCCGAGATCTTCTCCACCAAGTGCAAAAACGCGTCATGTTGAACATAGACGTCGTTATTGCAGGCAATGGCACTCTGTTTCACATGCCCAGGAATATGATGAATGGCCGGGAGGAACTTCAGACCATCGAAGCAAATTTTTGGAAACTTGGCCTTAAGATCGACCATCTTTTCCGCAACAGTTGGGTCCACCGCAGGAGTAGGAGGAGGAGGCTTTGAGAATTCCGCTCTTTTCCGTTGCTCTCGGACTTGCCTTGTACTCGATGAACTGGAATGTTGTTCTCGAGGAGCATCAGATTGATAACCCTTCTGTAAAGACTTCTCCCTATCCGGCTCAGTTGGAGGAGGAAGATCACGGGACTGGGAAGATTGAGAGTGTGCCTTCTTGCGGTGAGACGACTCGCGGGGACGATTGTCCTTATCTTCATAATTGCCTCTGTCCCTACGTCTGCCTGAACCAGAATCCCGTCCAGAGTGATGAAATACAGAAGAGCCCTGAAGACGATCGAGTCCGTGAGAATGCCCCATATCACCTGCAAAGAATGGAGATAACAACGAGTTAAGAAAAGTCCGTGAGATGAGGAAAAACTTGAAGTGTATGATGGAATGCATATGTGCGTGTGTGTCCTAGTGTTCCCCCCGACGGACCAGTTCGTTTATCTTTACTAATCGGGGTGTTGTCTCCTTGGACCGGGAGTTGAACTCCCGCATTGCCTCTAGCGGGCGAAGAAAATTTGAGGGCTTCAGGATCATCAAACCCGTAATTAAGTATGTCTTCGGGAATAGAAAGGTTCGATAGACCCCTCAAGGAACTTTCCAGATGCTGCGAAGAAGCCTCTTTCTCAGGCGGGATAGGCGTAACTTTTGAAGTGTCACCAACTTTCTCCTTTTGAACTGTATATTTTAACTTCTTCTTCCCCTTCGAAGGGGAGGATGACGTATCAATATCTTGAACCTCGATTGCCGGATTCCAAGCGGGACCCACGTTCTCGCCTTGAGTCTTCGGAACATCATCTTCTCTGCGCTCACCTTCTCCGTGCGTATCGGGAGTGCGGCGCGACGATGATCCGGCCTGTTTTTTCCCTTTACCGGACAAAGGTTTGGGAATGGTGACACCTTCTGGAAGGCTGATCCGACGACCAGGGGCTAGCAAGCCAAACCCCGACAGCGATTCATTTGTAATGATAGTCCGGATGTCTCGATCCTCAGCAGGAAGAGCTCTAATGGCTTCAACAGCCTCAGAATATCCTCGGCCTTCCGGACGCGGGTTGATACCTGAAAAGATGAAATGAAGAGTTAGGAAAAGCATGACTCCGATTAAATACGAATAGTGACTCAGCAGAGAGACTTACTGCCTTCAACCCATCTCCTAGCGAAACCAGAAGGGCAGCGCACATAGAACCATTCCTGTTTGTACAGGGCGAATTTACTACATGCCCCTGTCAAGATTTGGCATTTGTGGTATGGCTCGAGGAACATAAAGGAAGGACTGTCTTTCCGTCTCTTGAACATATAAATGTATCTGATATCACCGGCGGTTGGAGGTCTGGAGAAGACGGCCATGAAAAGTAAGTAAGTCCCATATAGAAATGCATGGCCGTTCGGGTGCAGCTGCGGCGGAGCTATGTCTATGTACTGGAGAACATCCCGGAGAAATAAATTGAACGGAGGCACGCTGCCCATCCAACACATGAACTTGTTGCAGGTAGTGTACCCGACTGGGGGCAGATGAGGACGATCGTGTCTCGAAGGAACTAACACGTCGGCAAAAGGAATCCCATGAATGGAGCATATCCGTCGCAGAGCAGCTTCGTTGATCTTCGAGGCTTGTGAATCGATCGGATTGTCTAGTAAGATTGTTGCCTCCAGAGCATCAGGTGCCAAGTTATGAGCAGGTGAAGTCGACAGATTAGAAGTATCAACGGCTCCTTGCCTTGATGACGGCCCAGGCCTGTCGGATATAGTGGCGGAGCTAGATTTTCTCGACATCCCAAATAAATAACGAACCTGGCTAAGTGCTTGAGAGAACTATACTTAAAAAACGTTGAACGTTAGAATTAGCAACACGAGTTTTCCCCCCACGTGGTGTGTGAACTAGTGCAAGCAATTGTGTACAAGCGATAAGAATCTAAAGATTTCGAAGATATAAAAATGAGCTTCGAATCGTTGCCTTCGAAGACCGTCATCGCTGACCGTCTCAAAGAGCCCGCCTGGTGGTGATTACAGTTCCAGATTCAAAAAACATATGATTTATAAAGTAACCGGCCTAAGTGTAGTTTGACATTTATACTGTTCGGCATTTAAATGTTGTTCGGAAATTGTATTGTTCATCCTAAGTATAGGTCGGCACGTATATTGTTCGGCCTAGGCAGTTATATTGGTCTGCATTTTTGGTGTTCGGCGTATGTAGTGTTCGGCAGTTGTATTGGTCGACATATGTGGTGATTCGGCATTTATAATTAGGCATTTAGGTTGTTCGGCATTTGTGACTGTTCGGAAAAGCATCGCCCGGCCAAAATCTCGTTCGACCGGGAACATACCCGACATCCTATTTGGCTTAAACACACCGTCCTCCATAGTGACTTCATTCCCTTTTCTTTTTTCTTTCCTTCCTCCATCCACACCGAACCATCCTGTTCGGCATTCTAACCAACTCCAACCTTCCTCCGCATCGTATGGCCCTAAAAATCCACACATCACCTGTGTCTCGTGTCGAAACCCCTTTAAGGATTTAGTAGAGGGATTGTTACCTATGTAATAGATCACGACTTGAAGAAGTTTGGGGTTGAGGACCGCGATTTTGATCAGCGCCGAGTGGGTTAGGAAGAGTTGTTAAGTCTTTGTAGGCCGGTAACAAGTGAGTTTCTCGAAAACAAGATAGGAGAAGTGAGCGTGAAAAGAGAAGGAGGAAGAAGGCCTCGACTTTTATAGACAGAAAGGGAAGTCGAAAAGGCCATATCCGGTGGAACCGGTCAAGGTCATGTCGTTCGGCATCGGCACATAATTGTTCGGCACTGAAGTATCGTTCGGCAAGGAAGCATCGTTCGGTTACGAATGTCTCGTTCGGCATTTGGAACACGCTCGGCACACACCTGAGTCGCTGTAATTCACAAAGGCGGCATCTCCGCTCGAGGTTAGCCAAGGGTTTAAAACGAGACGAAAAGGATGCATGATTCAAAGTGTACAACGTTCGGTCACGCGATACACTTTGGGGGGCAAGTGTTTCCTGGAGATTTGACCAGGCAACTGAGTGCTCAGCATTGGCCACTACTCGGCCTGAAGGACTGCTCGGCATCCAGGAGTACTCGGCGTAGTACTCGGCATCAGCTAGAACTCGGCATGAAGGACTGCTCGGCATCCAGGAGTACTCGGCACCAGCTGGAGCTCGGCGTAAAGGACTGCTCCGCATCCAGGAGTACTCGGCATCAGCTGGAACTCGGCATGAAGGACTGCTCGGCGTCCAGGAGTACTCGACGTAGTACTCGGCACCAGGTGGAGCTCGGCGTAAATGGCTGCTCGGCATCCAGGAGTACTCGGCGTAGTACTCGGCATCAGCTGGAACTCGGCATCAGCTGGAACTCGGCATGAAGGACTGCTCGACATCCAGGAGTACTCGGCGTAGTACTCGGCACCAGCTGGAGCTCGGCGTACAGGGCTGCTCGGCATCAAGCATCACTCGGCGTCAACTAGTGCTCGGCGACAGGAGTACTCGGCATCCAGAAAACGTTCGGTGTAAATAACTTTCAACATGACACTAGCATTCGGCCAGAATGCATCGTTCGGTCTGAAAGCATTATTCGGTCAAGAGCATCAGACAAGGGCACGTTCGGCTTCGACTAACAACCATCCTGCACTTCCCACACTTCAAGCATACCGTTCGGCATAGAAAGGTTCGTTCGGCATTAGGGTGTTCGACATACATGGTTCGGCATACAGCAACCACTGTACTGGGGCTGGAGTGTTCGGCCATCCAGCCCATTTGGGAAGTCCAGCCCATATTTGCCTATAAATAGAGGGGCAGGGTCACAGTGAAAGGGATCCTTTTTTGGGAGAGAACACTGGGGAGACTCTGCCATTTTCGAGACTCATCTTCTCTACTTAAAAAACTTCATTCAAGCATTTGATTCACGAATTGTATTTGTAATCAACTCTAAAGAAGATCAATAAAGTTTAACCTCAAAGTGGACGTAGGCAATTACGCTGAACCACTATAAATTTGGTGTTCTTACTTTCTGCAATTAAATTAGCATTGTCTTCTCTGTTTAATTTACTTTCATCACTTATATCTCTACACAATCTTTCTCTACGAGGTTAGTGACCAATTTTGGTGCTAACAAACATAGTGTAATCTTAAATACAGATAATAAATTGATACATATACCCTTTTGTCAACACTGCGAATGCACTTGAACCAACAATGGAGCAAAGCAAGTTAGTTTATTTAAATAATTAGTCAACATTCAGGCCAATTAATGGGCTTTTTTTATCTAATGGGTGTCTAGAAAGGAGTTTCTTGAAAGTGACTAGTGCTATAGGATCGTGTAATATGGATAAACTACTTGTGTGGAATATAAACTAAGTAAATAATTAAAGCAATAAACTAAATGACACCAGAGATTTTTATACTGGTTCGAACTCCCGTTCTACGTCCAGTCCCAGAGTACTTCTGGAATTAAACTAGCAACCCTCACTTAACCCGAAGGAATAGGTTTACACCGCATGAGCAACCAAACAGGACTTCTACCGCCAAAGCAACCGAATAGGACTTCTACCGCCTGAGAAACCGAACATGACTTCTTTACAACTAGGAAAAGTATTCGACTGTAGTTTGCTCTTTTAGATAGCACTGATAAGTCAACTAAGTACAATCTTCCTATAATCTTCTCCTTTATGATATATAGTGTAATGTGCTTGAAGAATGTGGAAGATGGAGTGATCAACGATCAAAGTTTGTACGCAATTAGAGTGCAAATTGAAAATAGATTAAGAGATAAGAATTCAAGAATATTAAAATCAGTTATTGTAAATCGTTTGTTGAATTCTAAAATCTATTTATAGAGTATAAAGAGTTGCAAAATTAAATGAAGAGAAACGATGAATAAAATAGATGCAACTGTTTGTTTTGAAGATATCTCTCTTCGATGAAGAGAACTGTCTTTTCATTAAAAATAGCCCTTGTAAATATTCAACCGGCTAAAATAATAATTCAGCCTTCTGAATTTGTTAAAATTGAAACCAGCAAGGAAACATGCAAATTTGGGCCTAAAACAACCGGTTGAATCAACTCATTCAGCTAGTTGAATCAACACTTTCAACCGACTGAATATTGTGAAACAATAAAAGTGTTTCAGCAAACAGACTGCTGAATGAGTCCATTCAGCCGTCTATTTTCAGCCTCTTGTGCATGCTTGAGCATGTATGTGTATGTTTATATATATACCATTCAAGAGAAATTTTATCATATTTCTAAGTAGTATACAGACTCTAAACAAAAGACTATCAGCTTCAAAATATTCTGAATACAAATCTGCAACGAATATCCTGCATAAGTGATTAGTACACACAAATATTGATTTATATAGTTGTCACAATCAAAACGATGAAAATCGAGATTCTAACATTCTCCCCCTTTTCGCTGATGACAACTATATAAGTATAAATAATATATTTACATAAATACTTACATGAATACTCCTACTCCCCCTGTCAATATACATAATAATTCAAGCTAACTTGCTCCCCTTTATCATCGACAAAAAGAAGGATATAAAATAAACGCACGTAAACATTATCGAGCATAGATTAAAACACATAGTCGAGATGTCATTATGAAAAAAAAATCATAATATCCATACAACATTACATAGACAACTAAAAGAGAACCATAGAAGTTTTGAAACAATATTACAAACTGGAAAATAAAGTTCATAGATTATAATAAAACTAGATAGAGGTAAAGGGCTCATCATCATCATTATCCGAACTCAATGACGACCATTGGAAGAGAGATGGATTGTAAGCTTCGGAGGATGTAGAACCCAAACTAGAGATTTTATCCCATATCCTATTGAGAAATCCTTTTTTGGAGTTGAATTTCTTCTCCATCTTCTTTTCAAGCGATTTAATTTCTCGATGAAGTTTTGATTGGTTTCGGGAGAGGGTGATGGTAGCTTGTCTGGAGATAGTTTCTGGGCCAACAACTTGAATGGAGTCATCGTCTTCTTCTTCTTCATGTTGAGTATGCGAAGAGGAGGCAATACTAGTGTCATGAGGTTGCGGAACTCCTCGTTGAACATCGTGAGACCATTCATGAAATGAAATGATTTGTTGTGAAGGAGGCCGGGGAGGAGTACCCATCAATCCTAAGGTTTTTGCGCCTAACTCGCTAATGCTTGAATACTCGGAGTCGGGCATTGGAATGCCAAAATTTAGAAGGATACACATAATATATGCGCCATAATGGATGGTCTTATATTTCCTTCGAATTGTGATATCTTGAAATTCATCTAAAATGATTTTTCCCCAATTTACTTGTTGGTTGGAGTAGATTGAATAGAGAGCTTGAAAATCTATTTATAAACTTTTTCATAACTTCCCGTTCGAGGTTGTAAGGAGCGAATGAAAGCACGGTGAATAAGACGTGCTCTTGGCCTAAAGGCGCTAGATTTTTAATGCACTTAAATTGGTAAGGTGAAAGGACAAGAAACGATGTAAAACTTCATCTCTATGATCCATATCAACTTCTATATCATATATATTAACTCTTTGATAGGGACAATTTAAAATATTGCCTAATCTTTGCAAAGGCAAAAAGATTTTAGTACCACAAACTATTGACCAAACACAATCTTCTCGATTTTAAGGATTATGGTGGTCTTGTTTCCTGGAGATTTGACCAGGCAACTGAGTACTCGGCATCAGCTGGAACTCGGCATGAAGGACTGCTCGGCATCCAGGAGTACTCGGCGTAGTACTCGGCACCAGCTGGAGCTCGGCGTAAAGGACTGCTCGGCATCCAGGAGTACTCGGCATCAGCTGGAACTCGGCATGAAGGAGTGCTCGGCGTCCAGGAGTACTCGGCGTAGTACTCGGCACCAGCTGGTGCTCGGCGTAAAGGGCTGCTCGGCATCCAGGAGTACTCGGCGTAGTACTCGGCACCAGCTGGAGCTCGGCATACAGGGCTGCTCGGCATCAAGCAGCACTCGGCGTCAACTAGTGCTCGGCGACAGGAGTACTCGGCATCCAGAAAACGTTCGGTGTAAATAACTTTCAACATGACACTAGCATTCGGCCAGAATGCATCGTTCGGTCTGAAAGCATTATTCGGTCAAGAGCATCAGACAAGGGCACGTTCAGCTTCGACTAACAACCATCCTGCACTTCCCACACTTCAAGCATACCGTTCAGCATAGAAAGGTTCGTTCGGCATTAGGGTGTTCGGCATACATGGTTCGGCATACAACAACCACTGTACTGGGGCTGGAGTGTTCGGCCATCCAGCCCATTTGGGAAGTCCAGCCCATATTTGCCTATAAATAGAGGGGCAGGGTCACAGTGAAAGGGATCCTTTTTTGGAGAGAACACTGGGGAGACTCTGCCATTTTCGAGACTCATCTTCTCTACTTAAACAACTTCATTCAAGCATTTGATTCACGAATTGTATTTGTAATCAACTCTAAAGAAGATCAATAAAGTTTAACCTCAAAGTGGACGTAGGCAATTACGCTGAACCACTATAAATTTGGTGTTCTTACTTTCTGAAATTAAATTAGCATTGTCTTCTCTGTTTAATTTACTTTCATCACTTATATCTCTACACAATCTTTCTCTACGAGGTTAGTGACCAATTTTGGTGCTAACACTTTGGTGCTTTCACTGAGAATTGAATTCTCAGACCTCAAGGATCTGCTTTGAAGCTACTGGATTGAACAAATCCCCCAAAGAAGATCCGACTCACTGATAGGACATCCGTTGATTCTACTCAGAGTTCATACCGATAACTCTACAATAGCAAGACCACGTACCAGGTCAGCTTCTCATAATGCGGATGCCCACGAAACTGCTAGTGTGCAACAAGTAGGACCTAGCAATCAACCAGCGATTCCAGGTGCAGGAATTACCGCTCAAGAACAGACTCCAGTTGTCACCAGAATAGAGTTCAATGACTTGATGAGAGAACTCAGGGAAAGCAGGAGACAACTAGGAGAGCAGATGCAAGCTAACGCCAACCTGATGGCACAACTCACTCAACAGCAGCAACAGAATGCTGGGGCAATCCCGCTCCTTACTCTTCATCTGACAGTTCAACTTCCTCTGATGAACCTCCCAAGCGCAGACGCCGCAAGACTGACGCTGCACGAGCATAAGCTGCTGTTCAAACAACTGGAGATCGTGACCAAACAAGAGCTGGATACTTCAGGACCGGGGTACAGATGGAGGACAGAGGCCCGGATCATCGAAATGCTAACAATGTCGAACCTCAAGACGCACGATTGGCAGATCGCCAGGAGAGGAGGCATCAGCATGGACAGGCGCGTAGAACAGACACTAACCTTCCACCTTCCATACAGACACCAGATCTGACAGCCATGATCAGGCAGTTTATGAAGGAAAATCAGGGGTTATCGAATGATGATTGGGGAGTGTCAAGAAGTCATACTCCGTTCACGGATGTTGTGTTGCAAGCGGCGTACCCCAGGAAGTTTAGTATGCCTACTATCCCTGCGTATGAAGGGAGGACTGACCCCAGACAGCACGTCATGAGGTACGAATGGATGATGGATTCAGCTAGAGCGAATGATGCCACCAAGTGTAGGTGCTTTCCGATTACTCTATCTGGGATCGCTACTATGTGGTTCACCCAACTTCCTCCGCGATCCGTATCAAATTTTGAGGAGTTGGCAAAGAAGTTTATTGAGCAGTTCAGGATACACACTACGCGCCCAAAGGACGTGATGTCTCTGTCAAGTGTAATCCAAAATCCCGGGGAGTCGTTGAAGGAATATTTGCAAAGATTCCACGTTGCAGCAACTGAAGTCAGTAATCCCAACGACCATGCAATTCTAATGGCTGTAATGAGAGGTGTGGATCCAGACTCTGAGTTTGGAGACTGGATGGCAGGAAAACCTCCGGCTACGCTAGAGCGTTTCTACTCATAGGCACACCAGTTCATAAGAAGAGAGGAAGCTAGGTGGGTACGACGGGATAAGGCGCCAGGACCTGTCCAAGAATCAATAAAGAGCAACATTTGCTGTGAAGCAGTCTGGAGACAGCTCGGGAAAGGTCCAGGTCAATGTCCAGAACAAGCCTGGGCAACCCAAGGAGTCCGGAGGAAGGAGTCAAGGGAAAAGAAAAGAAGCGGGGAAGTGGAAGTCGAGAATTCCAAGCTACAGCGAGTATACTCCGTTGAACGTGCCACTTGAGAACATTTACCTATCCACCTGCAATACTTTTCAATACAGAAAGCCACGTCCGAAAGAATCAACCGAGGAACAAAAACGGACCGGGAAATATTGTCGCTTCCATGAGACTTATGGGCACAATACGGAGGAGTGTAGACACCTACACGACGCTATTGAAAAGTTGATCAGGCAGAAGAAATTGCAAGAATTTGTGAAGGATCCTCAGGAAGGAGGACAGGGAACGTCCAACCCAGGTCGTGCACCAGCTCCGCGTCATCCCGAGGAGCCTGCCCGAACCGTAGGTAGACTAGTCATAAATACAATTATCGGCGGACCTCACCCCGCAGATAAGAATTGGCAAGAGATGGAGCGATATGCAAGTTCCCTGAAGCATGCAGATTTTGAGTGCTGTTCGAACACGGAGGACGGGGCCCCTGCTAAGCAGCAGCGCGTAATGACAGACGATATTATGTTCAGAAGTAGAGACGCTGATCAGATAGAGGCTCCGACCATCGACCCCATGGTCATATCTGCAACGATCGGACCAGCATATGTGAAAAGAATTCTGATTGATTGTGGAAGTTCAGTCAACATCATCTTCAAGAAGGCTTACGATCAAATGAAACTAGAAACAAAAGACCTGAAACCGTCCAGGGCTCGTATACACGGCTTTAACGGCGCAGCAACCAACGCCGTGGGGTACGTTGAGTTACCAGTTGAACTGGGGCAAGGCGAGCGTCGGAGGATGCGAATTCTACCCTTCGTAGTTTTGGATGTGGATTCTCCATATAATGTTTTCTTGGGCCGGCCGGCCCTGGCTGAGTTTAGGGCAGCATTGGCCCCGTGGTGTTTAACTTTGAAGTTCCCAACTAACAAAGGAGTAGGTATTGTTCATGGCGACCAAGCAGCTGGTCGTTCCTGTTATGTAGCTGAGCTCCGAGAAGCCCATCGGAGGGAGAAGGGAAAGGTTGCGGACAATCCCGTCCGCATCCTTAATGCGGATAATTGACAAGTAGTGCCCGAACCCTGGCTCGGGCATAGTTCTCGGATCTTCGGAGATATAGATCCGAGAGACGACGATGAGAAACCCAGGGAAGAGAAGGCGGCACCGGCTGAATTAACAATTGACATCTCAGTTAGCCGTGACGACCCTTCGCGAATTCTGAAAATCGGATCACAGCTTGGTCCCGAGATGACTGAAGACCTTAGCGACTTCCTCCGGGCGAATCTTGATGTTTTCGCCTGGGCGCATTCTGATATGTGTGGGATTTCTCCCGCCATCACGAGTCATATGTTGAACATAGACCCGAAATACGTCCCAGTTAAACAAAAAAGGAGAGGAATGGATCCGGAGAGGTCCGCCGCTCTCGGAGAGGAGGTGGACAAACTCAAAGCAAATGGGTTCGTCCGCGACGCCCTCTACCCTGAGTGGGTATCCAACCCCGTGCTAGTAAAAAAGGCGAATGGGAAATGGAGGAATTGCGTAGATTATTCCGAATTGAACAAAGCATGCCCTAAGGACAGTTTCCCGCTGCCTAGGATCGATCAGTTGGTCGACTCCACCGCAGGACACGAGCTGCTGTCATTCATGGACGCGTACTCAGGGTACAACCAAATCCCGATGCATATTCCGGACCAAGAACACACCAGCTTCGTTACAAATGTCGGGCTGTATTGCTATGTAGTGATGCCCTTTGGATTGAAGAACGCAGGAGCAACTTACCAGCGTTTAGTGAATCGAATGTTCAATGACCAGCTGGGTAGAACGATGGAAGTCTATGTGGATGACATGCTCGTGAAGTCACGACGGTCAAACGACCACATTCGAGACTTGGCTGAGATGTTCGACATACTCAGGTTTTACGGGATGAAGATCAACCCTCTGAAGTGTTCATTCGGCGTGGCATCAGGGAAGTTTTTGGGATTCATCGTCAATGCTAGGGGAATCGAAGCCAACCCAGAAAAAATCCAAGCTATTCGAGATGTGCAAGCGCCCAGGACTATAAAGCAAGTACAAAGCTTGAACGGAAAAGTGGCTGCGCTAAGTCGATTTATATCTAAGGCAACTGACAAGTGCATCCCATTCTTCGATATCATAAAGAAAGGGAAGAGAAATTTTGAATGGACGTCTAGTTGTGAGGAAGCATTCCAGAATCTGGTGAGGCATCTGGAGAGTCCACCAATGCTAGCAAAACCAGTTGACCACGAGATGTTGTACGTATACTTGGCTGTATCCCCGCATGCGATAAGTGCTGCATTGGTTCGTGAGGAGGATCGAGTCCAGAAGCCGGTGTATTATGTTAGCAAGCGTTTAACAGGGGCAGAGAGGAATTACCCTAAAATCGAGAAATTGGCTTATTTCTTGGTGATTGCATCACGAAAGCTTCGCCCATACTTTCAAGCACATTCAATCGGCGTTTATACCGATCAACCCCTGAGGCAAGTACTTCAACGGCCGGAAACTTCTGGAAGATTGCTAAGATGGAACATCGAGTTGAGCCAATTCGATATCGCATACTTACCGCGGAGAGCCATCCGAGGGCAAGAATTAGCGGATTTCATCGCTGAGTTTACCATACCCATCAAACCGGATGACGACGACATCATTCCCCCCGTTCGATGGAAATTATACACTGACGGTGCATCAAACGACCGTTGCTCCGGCGTGGGCATAGTTCTTATAACTCCGGAAAACCGATCAATCTGTTATGCCCTGAAGCTCGACTTCCCGGCTACAAATAACGAAGCCGAATATGAAGCACTAATCGCTGGCTTGAAGCTCATCAGAGAACTCGGAATCGAATCAATCGAAATCTTTTGTGACTCACAGTTGGTGGTTTACCAAGTACGGGGGGACTACCAAGCAAAGGGACGAAAGCTTGCTCCGTACCTCGTTCAGGTCCAAGAGCTACTATCAAATCTTGAGCATTATGACATTTCACATATCCCGCGTGAACAGAACAAAGAAGCCGACTTATTGGCTAAGTTTGCAAGTACCGGCGATGCGCAACAAATGGGATTGTATCACGTCGAAGTCTTGCATGCCCCGAGCATAGACGGGATGAAAGTCGATCTCGTGTTGGAAACAGAAATCGAGAAGGAATCGTGGATAACCCCATTCAAACTGTACCTAACGACCGGAGCTTTACCAGAAAAAAGAAGCGAAAGACCGCAGGTCCTTCGAAAGGCCGCGCGATACGTAATGCAGGATGGGTCGATGTACCGAAAAGGATTCTCAGTCCCATTATTGCGATGCATCGCTCATGATGAGACAAAGCGGGTCTTAAGAGAGGTTCACGAAGGGGAATGTGGCGACCATACTGGGGGGCAAACGCTAGCAAAGAAGATCCTCCGCTATGGATGTTACTGGCCCACCGTAAACCGGGACGCCGCGGACTATGCAAGAAAATGCGACAAGGGTCAAAGATATGCGAAAATCCCGAGGGCTCCATCAACGGAACTCACACAAATGATTAGTCCCTGGCCATTTGCGATCTGGGGAATCGACATAATCGGCTCTTTGCCTATACCCAAAGGTGGCGCGAAATATGCGATAGTGGCAGTCGACTATTTCACAAAATGGGCTGAGGCAGAACCTTTGGCCACAATCACCTCTAAGAAGGTCATTAACTTCGTTTTACGAAACATTATATGCCGCTTTGGCCTTCCACACACCATCATTACGGACAACGGGACGCAATTTGAAAGCAGAGAGTTCAAAGAGTTCTGTTTAAAATATGGCATCGAGAAGAAGTTCGCCGCCGTGGCACACCCGAAAGCTAACGGGCAAGTCGAGGCCGTCAACAAAATAATCAAGTCCATACTGAAGAAGCGTCTGGAGAAGGTCGGAGGCAAGTGGGTAGATGAACTCCCGACAGCATTATGGGCGTATAGAACTACCCACAAGTCCGCGACCGGCCACACTCCATTCGCCTTGGCATACGGCTCTGAAGCCGTTATACCCGTGGAACTTGAAGTTCCATCACACTGAGTGACATACTATGATCCCAAGACGAACCAGAATCTCTTGTTGGAATCACTGGACTGCATCGATGAAAAGCATGAAGAAGCCGAATTAAGGGCGGCAGCGCATAGGCACCGAGTCAAGCGCTAGTACGACGGCAGAGTCCGCCCAAGGATCTTTGATGTGGGTGATCTCGTTCTGAAACGAGTTTTCCCGGTACCATCACGTATGAATCCCAGCTGGGAAGGTCCGTACGCCATTGAACGGAAGCTTGGAGAGGGAACATTCAAGCTAGCAACCGTTGATGGCACGACACTCCCCCGAGCATGGAACAGTGAACATCTGCGGCACTATTACATTTAGCATGTTTCCTTTCTTGTTTTAAGCACTGTTATTTCCTGCATCTTTCCATTCAATAATAACTTAGTTTCTTTTTAAAAAGTTGTAATCGAGCAGTTTAGTTGATTTTCGTTAATAAAGGCTTGAAGCCGTAGCTTTCATGAATCACTAACGTTTCTATATCTCGTAATTGAATGACGAACTACATTATCTTGTACGACGTACGGACTCGTAAACGAATACGAATCTCCGAGTCCCCAAAGTGCGGAGCGGAGTACTCTAAGTCCCCAGAGCGTGGACTAGAGTATAAACGATTTCAAATCTCCGAATCCCCAGAGTGCGGAGCGGAGTACTCTAAGTCCCCAGAGCGCGGACTAGAGTATAAACGATTTCAAATCTCCAAATCCCCAGAGTGCGGAGCGGAGTACTCTAAGTCCCCAGAGCGCGGACTAGAGTATAAACGATTTCAAATCTCCGAATCCCCAGAGTGCGGAGCGGAGTACTCTAAGTCCCCAGAGCGCGGACTAGAGTATAAACGATTTCAAATCTCTGAATCCCCAGAGCGCGGAGCGGAGTACTCTAAGTCCCCAGAGCGCGGACTAGAGTATAAACGATTTCAAATCTTCGAATCCCCAGAGTGCGGAGCAGAGTACTCTAAGTCCCCAGAGCGCGGACTAGAGTATAAATGATTTCAAATCTCCGAATCCCCAGAGTGCGGAGCGGAGTGCTCTAAGTCCCCAGAGCGCGGACTAGAGTATAAACGATTTCAAATCTTCGAATCCCCAGAGTGCGGAGCGGAGTACTCTAAGTCCCCAGAGCGCGGACTAGAGTATAAACGAATACGAATCTCCGAATCCCCAGAGCGCAGAGTGGAGTGCTCTAAGTCCCCAGAGCGCGGACTAGAGTATAAACGAATACGAATCCCCAGAGTGCAGAGCGGAGTACTCTGAGTCCCTGGAGCGCGAACTAGAGTATAAACGGTTTCAAGTCTCCAAGTCCCCGGAGCACAGAGTCAGCAAAAAGTCCAAGTACTCGAGAGATGCGGGACGAGAGGTACGCCATGTCCAGAAATGTTTGAACAACATGAGAATGGACCGGGAGATAATGCAACTCATAAGAACTTGAGTTATGGCTACAATTAGTCAGCAAACCAAAGAAAGACAAGAGAATCATTCAAACAAAAAGAAACTAAACTTTATTCGATAAGTTCAAAATGGGATTACATGATCACTCCTACAAAATCCAGACCGGTCTATACAAACTACAAGCTACGGAAGATAAAAGCAATTACAAGACTTAAGCAAGAAGCTCGTTGAACGAGTATATCGATCACTTCTTCGATTTCTTCTTCTTGTCTTCCTTCGTCTTTTCCGATGACTCCTCTCCCTCACGTCTTTTCTTGGACTTCTTGCTTGCTAAGGAGGCGGAGTCAGGAGTAGGAGACGGAACATCTAGCGGTTTGGACCTGCCCGGGAGGATGATTTTCAAAGGTCTGTTCCGCGGGTCGGTAAGTTCCAGGATTCCAGGTTCAACTTTGACCTCGGCCTTTTTCTTCTCCTCTTCGGCAAGGCGGTCCTTCATGCTCATATGCGAGGTATGCTCAGTGGCGCCGGTGATTTCAATTTCATCATCCCCTTCGGCAAGAGATGAAGCATCGAGCTTATCATCATTCAGCGCCCCGATCACCTGAGCATCGGGACCAGGGAGTACTCCCGCGTGGACAGCATCGCTTGTTTTCCCTGCCTCCTCCTTAGCGTCATCGCTCCTCGGAGTTTGCTCAGCGTCAGAACAACCTGCACGAAAACATAAAGAATGAGCGTTAGAACGAGTAGCCACTGCTGAAAAAAGACGGGATCTTTCAACTTCTAGAGAAAGAAGAATTTCCCACCAGGTCCCGGTTGGCTATCGGTGGCGCGTGGGGTTTCACCCTCCAGGATAGGTGATAGCACATGGGCACCGAGCCCAGGGTCTTCGGGGTCATAACCAACATGCTGCTCGAATGGATCAAGTGTCGGCCGACCGGCCGATTGGGCAGCAGACTGAGCAGCAGTATGAAGAGCAGTAATATTAACCCCAGATGGGCCAGCTTCACCATCTTTCTCTTTTGGAAGGGGAGAGCCTTTGCTGTAAAGTGCTAATGCTGCGGATAAATCCGATGGCTCATTCCCCCTAAGGAACTCCTTCACCAGGGCCTCCTCATCGACCTCTTCGGAACCTGACTCGATCTTCCTAATCCTTATCAAAGTTTCCCAGGCCTCGGCTAGGGACTCAAGGTAGCCGTCACCCAAGAATGTTAAGTCGCGATGCATGAGGACGCGGGCTCCGTATTCAGCAATCAACGGGTCAAACATGCTTTTGACCTCTTCCCTGCCGGCTTCCGCGGCCGCCTCGAGGCGAGAGTCAATCTCCTCTGCAGCCTCTCTTTTGCCCTCCTCACGGGCCTCATCCTTCATTTTCTCAACCCCAGCGAGTTCGTCATCGAGCTTTGTTTTCAGGAGTCGGGTAGCAACGATCTCATCACAGTATCGTTGTGATTCTTCTTGAGCAGCTACCTTATCCTCCTTCTCCTTGGAGAGTAATTCTTTCAACTCTTTGACTTGGGTGGCGAGCGCGTCCTTTTCTTTTTGGACAGAGTCTTTTTCTAGGGCGAGGGCACCGCTGCGCTGGACTGCTTCATCAAGCTCTTTTTTGTGAGCCGCCTCTAAACGAGTAACTGCCTCAGCAGTATCTTTTGCGCTTTGTTCAGCGGCTTCCAGCTTCAACTTATACGAAGCAAGCTCTTCGTCTTGGAGTTTGATGATTTTCTTATCGCTGTTGGCCTCCAGATTCAGACGATCAATCTCGTGTTGACTCTCAACGGATACTTCCGAGATCTTCTCCACCAAGTTCACAAACGCGTCATGTTGAACATAGACGTCGTTATTGCAGGCAATGGCACTCTGTTTCACATGCCCGGGAATATGATGAATTGCCGGGAGGAACTTCAGACCATCGAAGAAATTTTTTGGAAACTTGGCCTTAAGATCGACCATCTTTTCCGCAACAGTTGGGTCCACCGCAGGAGTAGGAGGAGGAGGCTTTGAGAATTCCGCTCTTTTCCGTTGCTCTCGGACATGCCTTGTACTCGATGAACTGGAATGTTGTTCTCGAGGAGCATCAGATTGATAACCCTTCTGTAAAGACTTCTCCCTATCCGGCTCAGTTGGAGGAGGAAGATCACGGGACTGGGAAGATTGAGAGTGTGCCTTCTTGCGGTGAGACGACTCGCGAGGACGAATGTCCCTATCTTCATAATCGCCTCTGTCCCTACGTCTGCCTGAACCAGAATCCCGTCCAGAGTGATGAAATACAGAAGAGCCCTGAAGACGATCGAGTCCATGAGAACGCCCCATATCACCTGCAAAGAATGGAGATAACAACGAGTTAAGAAAAGTCCGTGAGATGAGGAAAAACTTGAAGTGTATGATGGAATGCATATGTGCGTGTGTGTCCTAGTGTTCCCCCCGACGGACCAGTTCGTTTATCTTTACTAATCGGGGTGTTGTCTCCTTGGACCGGGAGTTGAACTCCCGCATTGCCTCTAGCGGGCGAAGAAAATTTGAGGGCTTCAGGATCATCAAATCCGTAATTAAGTATGTCTTCGGGAATAGAAAGGTTCGATAGACCCCTCAAGGAACTTTCCAGATGCTGCGAAGAATCCTCTTTCTCAGGCGGGATAGGCTTAACTTTTGAAGTGCCACCAACTTTCTCCTTTTGAACTGTATATTTTAACTTCTTCTTCCCCTTCGAAGGGGAGGATGACGTCTCAATATCTTGAACCTCGATTGCCGGATTCCAAGAGGGACCCACGTTCTCACCTTGAGTCTTCGGAACATCATCTTCTCTGCGCTCACCTTCTCCGTGCGTATCGGGAGTGCGGCGCGACGACGATCCGGCCTGTTTTTTCCCTTTACCGGACGAAGGTTTGGGAATGGTGACACCTTCTGGAAGGCTGATCCGACGACCAGGGCTAGCAAGCCAAACCCCGACAGCGATTCATTTGTAATGATAGTCCGGATGTCTCGATCCTCAGCAGGAAGAGCTCTAATGGCTTCAACAGCCTCAGAATATCCTCGGCCTTCCGGACGCGGGTTGATACCTGAAAAGATGAAATGAAGAGTTAGGAAAAGCATGACTCCGATTAAATACGAATAGTGACTTAACAGAGAGACTTACTGCCTTCAACCCATCTCCTAGCGAAACCAGAAGGGCAGCGCACATAGAACCATTCCTGTTTGTACAGGGCGAATTTACTACATGCCCCTGTCAAGATCTGGCATTTGTGGTATGGCTCGAGGAACATAAAGGAAGGACTGTCTTTCCGTCTCTTGAACATATAAATGTATCTGATATCACCGGCGGTTGGAGGTCTGGAGAAGACGGCCATGAAAAGTAAGTAAGTCCCATATAGAAATGCATGGCCGTTCGGGTGCAGCTGCGGCGGAGCTATGTCTATGTACTGCAGAACATCCCGGAGAAATAAATTGAACGGAGGCACGCTGCCCATCCAACACATGAACTTGTTGCAGGTAGTGTACCCGACTGGGGGCAGATGAGGACGATCGTGTCTCGAAGGAACTAACACGTCGGCAAAAGGAATCCCAAGAATGGAGCATATCCGTCGCAGAGCAGCTTCGTTGATCTTCGAGGCTTGTGTATCGATCGGATTGTCTAGTAAGATTGTTGCCTCCAGAGCATCAGGTGCCAAGTTATGAGCAGGAGAAGTTGACAGATTAGAAGTATCAACGGCTCCTTGCCTTGATGACGGCCCAGGCCTGTCGGATATAGTTGCGGAGCTAGATTTTCTCGACATCCCAAATAAATAACGAACCTGGCTAAGTGCTTGAGAGAACTATACTTAAAAAACGTTGAACGTTAGAATTAGCAACACGAGTTTTCCCCCCACGTGGTGTGTGAACTAGTGCAAGCAATTGTGTAAAAGCGATAAGTATCTAAATATTTCGAAGATATAAAAATGAGCTTCAAATCGTTGCCTTCGAAGACCGTCATCGCTGACCGTTTCAAAGAGCCCGCCTGGTGGTGATTACAGTTCCAGATTTAGAAAACATATGATTTATAAAGTAACCGGCCTAAGTGTAGTTTGACATTTATACTGTTCGGCATTTAAATGTTGTTCGGCAATTGTATTGTTCATCCTAAGTATAGGTCGGCACGTATATTGTTCGGCCTAGGCAGTTATATTGGTCGGCATTTTTGGTGTTCGGCGTATGTAGTGTTCGGCAGTTGTATTGGTCGACATATGTGGTGATTCGGCATTTATAATTAGGCATTTAGGTTGTTCGGCATTTGTGACTGTTCGGAAAAGCATCGCCCGGCCAAAATCTCGTTCGGCCGGGAACATACCCGACATCCTATTTGGCTTAAACACACCGTCCTCCACAGTGACTTCATTCCCTTTTCTTTTTTCTTTCCTTCCTCCATCCACACCGAACCATCCTGTTCGGCATTCTAACCAACTCCAACCTTCCTCCGCATCGTATGGCCCTAAAAATCCACACATCACCTGTGTCTCGTGTCGAAACCCCTTTAAGGATTTAGTAGAGGGATTGTTACCTATGTAATAGATCACGACTTGAAGAAGTTTGGGGTTGAGGACCGCGATTTTGATCAGCGCTGAGTGGGTTAGGAAGAGTTGTTTAGTCTTTGTAGGCCGGTAACAAGTGAGTTTCTCGAAAACAAGATAGGAGAAGTGAGCGTGAAAAGAGAAGGAGGAAGAAGGCCTCGACTTTTATAGACAGAAAGGGAAGTCGAAAAGGCCATATCCGGTGGAACCGGTCAAGGTCATGTCGTTCGGCATCGGCACATAATGGTTCGGCACTGAAGTATCGTTCGGCAAGGAAGCATCGTTCGGTTACGAATGTCTCGTTCGGCATTTGGAACACGCTCGGCACACACCTGAGTCGCTGGAATTCACAAAGGCGGCATCTCCGCTCGAGGTTAGCCAAGGGTTTAAGACGAGACGAAAAGGTTGCATGATTCAAAGCGTACCACGTTCGGTCACGCGATACACTTTGGGGGGCAAGTGTTTCCTGGAGATTTGACCAGGCAACTGAGTACTCGGCATCAGCTGGAACTCGGCATGAAGGACTACTCGGCATCCAGGAGTACTCGGCGTAGTACTCGGCACCAGCTGGAGCTCGGCGTAAAGGACTGCTCGGCATCCAGGAGTACTCGGCGTAGTACTCGGCATCAGCTGGAACTCGGCATGAAGGACTGCTCGGCGTCCAGGAGTACTCGGCGTAGTACTCGGCACCAGTTGGAGCTCGGCGTAAAGGGCTGCTCGTCATCCAGGAGTACTCGGCGTAGTACTCGGCATCAGCTGGAACTCGGCATGAAGGACTGCTCGGCATCCAGGAGTACTCGGCGTAGTACTCGGCACCAGTTGGAGCTCGGCGTACAGGGCTGCTCGGCATCAAGCAGCACTCGGCGTCAACTAGTGCTCGGCGACAGGAGTACTCGGCATCCAGAAAACGTTCGGTGTAAATAACTTTCAACATGACACTAGCATTCGGCCAGAATGCATCGTTCGGTCTGAAAGCATTATTCGGTCAAGAGCATCAGACAAGGGCACGTTCGGCTTCGACTAACAACCATCCTGCACTTCCCACACTTCAAGCATACCGTTCGACATAGAAAGGTTCGTTCGGCATTAGGGTGTTCGGCATACATGGTTCGGCATACAGCAACCACTGTACTGGGGCTGGAGTGTTCGGCCATCCAGCCCATTTCGGAAGTCCAGCCCATATTTGCCTATAAATAGAGGGGCAGGGTCACAGTGAAAGGGATCCTTTTTTGGGAGAGAACACTGGGGAGACTCTGCCATTTTCGAGACTCATCTTCTCTACTTAAACAACTTCATTCAAGCATTTGATTCACGAATTGTATTTGTAATCAACTCTAAAGAAGATCAATAAAGTTTAACCTCAAAGTGGACGTAGGCAATTACGCTGAACCACTATAAATTTGGTGTTCTTACTTTCTGCAATTAAATTAGCATTGTCTTCTCTGTTTAATTTACTTTCATCACTTATATCTCTACACAATCTTTCCTTCGAGGTTAGTGAGCAATTTTGGTGCTAACAGGTCTAGATTCAGATTTGCAAGAAAAGGTTTAATCAAAATATGGTTAATTCTAACATTATTGGGAGCATATCCTATGAGATTGTCTAAGTGGAATTGCTCGGCCAATTCTCTAATTCGATAAGCTGCAAAATCCGGAAACTTCATGAAAGCCCCTTCAAAAATATTGGAATTTTTCATAGAATTGTAGCGGGACACAGCAACATCATTCCAAAGCTATCGACGAATCTGGTCTTTGGAAGGACTGGAAGCGGATTCCCTTGTGCGTTTTGATCTAGGAGCCATTTGAGTTAAAAATTTAAGAGTAAAAGTTGAGAATTTGAAATAATTGAGCTAGGGTTCTGAGGTGAAGAGAAAAAAGGTGAAAAGATGAATTTATAGGTAGGTGAAAAGTAAGGGTAAAGTTGGTATTGGAGATATAGGGCCAAGTTAAAAAAAACTTCAGGAAGGATTCAACCAGCTGTTTTACTGTAAACAGCCGCCTAAATTCTTTCCCGAAGGAAATAGTTCATTTTTGAACTGATTCAGACGGCTGTTTTTAGTGATTCAACCGTCTGAATTTGGAATTTTTTTTGGATAATATTCAGCTGTCTGTTTTAGTGCATCAACCGACTGAATTGTTTGCAAAAGTATGGCTGCCTTCTTCTTTTATAACAAATATTATTAGTAAAAGAACAACATATACAAATATGCATAAACAAATTAGAATACAAGAAATATTATATATATATATACATATAAAATACTTTAAACAGATTTTAATGAGGAGCTTGGAGTGTGATATTCATCCCGTTCTATTACTATGTTCTCTTGTAGTGGCCTTAGTGGCGACCATCTAATGCCGCATTCCCACGAGTTCAGAGATACTGGTGGATGCTGCGATGATGGTTCCTGAGGATTACGTTGGGATAGAGAATAGATGGGAGACGGTTGATGAACCGTGCTCTTGGATGAGGAACTGCAGAATTTCAAGGCAACTTGCTCCAAAAAGCTTAGACGCTTGGAATTAACTTTTTGTTTGTGATAAAGTTCACGCTGTAATTCCAACGTTTCCCTTAGGTAGTGTGAATGTCATCTATCTTTTCTTTGGTAGATGCTGATCCGAAAAATAAAGAGCGTCTTGTTCTTTTATTGGGTGGAGTGTAACCCGTGTGAGTAAAAGGAGGAACAATCGGGACCGGTTCATAAATCGGTGTGGGAGTAGGTAAATTTACCGATTCCGAACTTGGAGAAGTATTCATAAATTGGTTCATAAATCGCTTGCCAAATATTCACTTCAAATTATCTTGTAAAAAGATATATTCTCAAAACCATTTCAATGTTGGAAAACATTCCATATACTTATTTAAAAAATATAAGCATATTCACAAATCTCTTTATTTTCAACACTTAGAAAATATTGCATATACTTAAATCAGGATTAAGTATATATTTTATTCTTTAAGGAAAACATTCTCTTTAAACACATTTATTTGGGTCAAAATGAAAGTTGCGTAAAACATCGTTACGACAACCCAAAATCACTAGTATAGGGATTCAAAAATAAGATAGATATATAAATCCCATATACTATACAAAATATACTTTTAAAAATCATTTACTATAACAACGGTGTTATAATCCATCATTTTCTTATTTCTCGAAAATGTCTATTTCAACAATAGATGTTGAAATCTATGGTTTTGATACTTAACACATTTTAAAACATCTTTAAACCATTTAACTCTATTTAAAATATCACTTACCAAAACATTTATTTAATTTAAAATATTATTCACTGTCCAAAATCGTGAATATAACTCTCTAACCAAATTCAATACTTCTACACATTATTTATTAAAGGATTATCCACTGTCCAAAATCGTGGATATACTTCATTTACCAAATTCATTATTTATATCTCAATTATATACCAAAATCCAAATTATGAGTTAATTTACTTATAAATCATTTATTTTACAAAATCATTCTTTTTATAACTTCTTCCATTATAAACCTGTAATTCTCATTTACTTATAAAACCCGATTATAACTTCATTTTAACACTTTCACAAAACTCCTTTATAATTCCAATATTTCGATTTATAAAATATCCATTTATAATAATTTCAAAAAACCACC
Organism: Allium fistulosum; assembly: GCA_030737815.1. NCBI lineage: Eukaryota > Viridiplantae > Streptophyta > Magnoliopsida > Asparagales > Amaryllidaceae > Allium > Allium fistulosum. The sequence continues at coordinate 588,848,833 of CM060905.1, read as the reverse complement.
ATTTTAAACCACTTTACAAAATAATCAACTTCATATTTCAAAAATCATATTTCAATACATTTCACAAAAATCTTAATTTTTTATAACATAAAAATTATATCTTTAATTTATTTAAAATAAATCAATTCCTTAATCAATTCAAAAATCAACAAAACGTATATTTTCAAAATCACTTGAAAATCCTTTTAAATTCGAAATCATCACTTTAACATTTTAAAATTACCAAAATAGGCCCAATGCTGCAACAACACTAAATACATCAATCACGGCAGCCAAACATCATATATCACATGATAACAGAATATATCACGATATCTGTAAACAAACCAATACTGGTGAGGAATCCAGGTTGATCCCTCCAACCTATCACCTGCAACAAATATACATATTAGAATATGTGTACAATGTCTGCTTCGAGGCAGACGCACGTACAAAGGGTCATCCGCTCATACACGGGAACGTATAGGGTTTCATCTGCTCCAATAGGCAGGTATAAATCTAAATACCAATCAATATATCACATATCATCCAAACAATCATCAATCATCATAAATAATATTTATTCTCACTTATATAAAAATATCAGTGAGTCAAAAAGAGTGAGTTGTACTCATATTGCGTCCAATAGCAGTTGTAGTGTTTTATTCCGAATAAAATATTTAAACGACCGTTTAATTTTACCCAAAATTCACACTAGCTCCAATCAACTCCAAAAAAGCTCCATCGCGTAGTGCTCGTCAATACGGACCCAACGCAATTTGTTGCTTCCAAAACGGACCTCGTATCAAAAAGTTATAGCGTTTTAAAGATTATACGAATTTTAATATAATATAAAATCAATTTCTATTTTAATTTTTTAACCTAGATCACTCCGAGCCGTTCATTTTTGTTTGATGACAATCTAGCCGTGCGCCTTTTCTTCTCCAGGCTTTCAAAATCACGTTCGAACAACCCAAAAGCCGCCTCTAACCCTAATTATCGCGGCCAACATCGCTTGATTTGACGATGATCGCCGACCACCAAATAATGCGCCTTGCCGAACTCCACCCACGGCATGAACGCCAACGATCTGGGCCTCACAAATGTCGAGAAAAATGCACCGAAACATCATACGAACGCGAGCCTCTTGCCGATGATCGTCTCAATAAAAACCGATCATAGCCGTTGAAAATATTCGTCTCTTCGCCCTCTACAACTTTGCAGTTGAATGTTTTTCGTGAAAGTGAAGGGATCAGGAGATATTTGGGGAAGAAGATGGCGATTTTCTGGCCATTGTTTTCGTATGTGGCAGCTAGCCCTAACCCTAGTAGGGGTTTGTGCAAAATGAATAAACAACGTCCTTTTATAGAGAATGTAGCGACACTATTCATCGCCAAAATTTTCGAACTCCGATCGAAGCGTGCCGCTTGGCGTTTATAATATTTTATCCCTATTCTGAACACAATGGAATATATATCGGGAGCCAATTCAATCGTATTTGGAAGATAGATTTTCAAATCGAATTATTTAAATTTAAAATTTACTTAAACAGATTTCTACGGGTTTTAGCTTTTCCCTGACAAACCGTAAATCCGATTGACACGAAATTTGAAATCTTACAATAATATAACATTACGGATCCAATGAAACTAGTTTCGTTGAAATCCGAGACTATTTGAAAAATGCCTAATTTTACTCGTTAATTAAATATTAAAATATTCAATTTCTACAAATTAACTTTTAAATCAATTTTAAAAGTTCTGTAACATCCTTCTAATTCAAATAGAATTTAAAACAACTTTACAAATAATTTTTATTCACATTAATTTCAATATTCAATTATTTCTACAATTTCAAATTATTAATTTAATTATCCAATTAAATCTATATATTCGAAATATAATTTATTCATCTTATTAAATTAACTTGTGAATATTTAAAATCAATTAAATATATGAATTTCAAATGACAGAAATTCTAGGTCGTTACATAATACCGTCTCCAAGGAGGTAGTAAAGGTGGAACCCAAGAACGCTGGAGAGAAGGGGTAGTAGAAAAATCATAAGAATGGAGGATTTGGACCCAAGGGGAAGATACAGAAGAAGGACATGCAGTGTAAAAAGTGTGGCAAGAAGGAGGCATGTAACAGTCTACAACCCAGTGGGCTTGAATTTCGCTAAGTCAAAAACCTAAATCCACCAAAATACATATCATTGATTTGATATCCTACAAATAAAACTATGAATGCATATAAGAGCACTAATAATACAAGTCATGGAGGAATAAATAAAATATAATAAGTCACATGACTACTGTCCAAGATTTGACACTTCTAAGGTCTAGTGTCCTTGTCAGCACTATAAATGCCTAGTACCAGTACCTGATCTTCAAAATATCCCATGGGTTGTAATGTGGAGAGGGTCGGAACAATGTTCTAGTGGCTAGTAAATTATACACTTTGTATATAACACAAGTTTATGTTGATTATCTTCAATCACATATTATGTCTTTTATTATTTAATTAGTTGTCTCGACTCCTCGTTCACGCACAATACGTCCCATCTACCCTTTGCAGTTTATAACTACGTACGTATAGATAAATATAAGTACCACGGTCCCCTTTTGGACCAAGTTACTATCCCCGCTAGTATCCATAATTCTGCACTACTAGGCATCATCATCAATGTCTAGGCCAAATTGCATGCATATAAAGTAGGACCTCCCGTTAGTGCCTCATAATGGTGTCTCTATAATTTAGTCTTATTCTATATCGCTTTACTTTATGGATTTACTACTTTTCTGCTTCCTATTGTGGACCCGACTCCATGTACTGCCCCATTCATTTATTGAAAGAACTTTTTGATGGGTTAACTAACCTTGCCCTAAAAACAAACTGGCAATCAGCTACGGCTGTGCATTACCCAACGTAGCCAACTTTAGTAGGAGGCGTATCTCGTTAGGTGTAACCCCATCTTTTCACTTTGACCGCTCTGGACCGATGATGCACTCAATCTATGTAGCTCTTACTCCTGATTTGGTGTCTACACCTGCGAACATTAGTATAATGTATACACAACTACTGGTAGCCTCTTATGGTAAGTAGACTTCTGTTTTGTAACACTATCGACCCCGCATTCCAACCTATTCTAATGACTAATGTTATTCTATTTATACAATTATTTACTAACTTTAACAGTAAACGTATACTTGAGGATACTTATGTATGTATGTATGTATATATATACATACATACATATATATATATGTATGTATGTATGTATATCTTATATACACACACACAGATATATATATATATATATATATGTTCATCCATTCATTCTCACTTAAGTATCTTGCCTCTACAGTTCACTATTAACAAGTCTTTTACTTCATTATGCGTATATATCTTTCTTGCTTTATGATTATTTATTGCCCTCGTTTTTAATAGGCTCATAATATCAATTCCCATTTTTTTTGTCTTTTTTTCATTTCCTTTCTCTATTCCCTTTTTACACTTTTATTTACTCTTATCTATTCTTCGATTTCTTTTTATTTAATTTCCATTTTTATTGGTATCACGTTTCTTTTCATTTTAGAGTGTTCTTATTCCTATTTACTTCACTTTTTATTATACTTAAGGATCTTATATTTTAGTGCATTGAACTACTTCCCACTTCAAAAGGAATTGGTAACACTATAATTCTTTATGAATGACTTAAAATAGGATTTGTGTTTTGTGTGAAATTATTAGGAATTATATTTTATCTATTTATTGAAATAGAGAGTATAAAATATCGAATTTTACTTATTTTGTACATCTCTTTCTTTACATTTACATTCCTTGTTATTTCAAACCAAACACCTTTATTTGTAACTTGGATGATTTATAGAGACTTATATTATTACCCCTTTTCATTCCAATGAATTAAAATATGTCATATTCTAACCTAATTACAATCAAGCCCAATAATAATCAAATCAAATATTGAATTCTAAATCGATTTAAAATTGTTATCTATCCCCAATCTATTCCATAACCAATTTCATTAAATTTATTCCATAAACATTACGCGCATACAATTTATTATCTAATTTGTTATCTATTATTCTATTCAATATGCGATTTCAATTAAAATTCCAAACTGAGATTTATACCTATTCCTTTCGCATTTACAATAAAATATCCAAAAAAAAATTATAATACAGATGAAATGGATTTCAACGATATAAATCTAATCTTATTAGAAAACATGTAATTTCCCACTCACCTGGCTTAGCTTTCTATTTCTCTAGATCTAGATCCATTCCCTTTTTATTTGACTCCCTCTTACTTTAAATCCAAAATATACACCTATTAGAATTACAGATCTGGGGAAAGGATTTATTTAAATTTAGATTTGAGTTTAAGATTTACTATTTACCTTTGTTTCTGCATTTTGAATCGATCATATTCTTCTCTTATTTTATTCTCCATTTTTTCTCCACTTATATATTATAATAATATAGTTTTACTACTTTTAGAATTCTAGAATTTGTAGAGAAAATAGATCGGTAGAACTTCGTCTGTAACCCAGAAAATATGAGAAGAGAGGTGAGAAACTAAGCCTGTATTTATAGGCTCTAGAATCAATCATATCTGTTAATTAAAGATTTGATTAGACCTTACAACATTAATATTACTTAACGTTTAAGCTTCCGTTAGCGTTAATACTAATGTTAATTTCCTTTTTCTTCCACAATAAGTAAATGTTAAGCGTAGTTAACGTCAATCAAATACATTTATTTCTCGATTTCCTTCTCTTAAATGTTAATATTCTTTCTTATTAAAGTTTTTTTTAACGTTAAGTCATTCTCATTCATCTATTTCCTTTTCAGCGCTAACTTAATTTAATTTAACGCTGATCGCCTTTGATTGCTTCCTTCTAATATCTGATTTGATTAGACTTAACATATCCAATTACCAAAATGTTAAGATTTACATCTAATGTTTACATTACGTAAATTATTAATATTTATTTATTTCTACTTTCGACTTATTTACTTATAAGCTTTCTTAATTTGATTAAGCGCCCTTAAATGAAATTTATATTTAATGTTAACATTCATACTTAATTCCCATTTTAATGTTATGTTATTAACATTTACTTCCTTAATTGGTTCTGAATTGTTTCCTATAAGAAAACTTTAAACGTAAAAAACTTTTTCGTTTGAACTCCGATCATAAAAATTTATATATGAAAATTGATCAGAAAATAGCTACGAACCCAACGATGTACACATTAACTGTGTATACAACTTATATGTTGCACTTGCACTATACATATATGAATGTATTTGATACATTCATAATTATATATTAAAATTCAAATTAAATTTAAAACTCTTTTTACTTATGAAATTAAATAAATATTGATTTTATTTAAGTAAAATTTAGAAAAGTAATAAATGGATTAGACTTCATAAGCCTATTAAAGATCAAACAAAGGAATATTTTGAAATTTAACCTTTAACTCCACTTCGGGCAGACCCGGATCCAAGCTAATAACCATCAGTACATAACCCCTTAATGATCCTAGTAACCATGATTAGTACAATGCCCAATATTTAGAGAGCGTTACATGTTCTAGTATCAATGGATGTATCGATATCCCATTTCGAAACATCTTCACAATGAATATTATAACTATATGTTATTTTTCAATATGACGAAATTCTCATGATTGCAACATATGCTAATAGACAAAACATATCACATAAGGATTTTCTATTTAATATATTTAAATTAATTACTTAATTATTTATATCATAATATAACAATTATGCAATAGAAAGAAAATATCTTTTATTCTGAACAAGATCGGTTATCAAGTTAGATATTGTTATCCAGCCTTGTGACCAAGACATATTCGGACGAATCAAGTTAGTTAAACAGAATATGACTAAGCAAGAATCCAGAGCAATAACCACCAGAATCAAATATTATATAAGATCATGAGATGTAGTTCATAAGCTTGCCAAGAGCCTCTAAGAATAGCCTACACACCACCCACTACACTTGAAAAATCCAATAAGCGAAGATAAAACCAAGGTCTTGGATCAGTACTGATCCCTGATCATGGATTGGTACTGATTCCTCGTGGTTGTCTAATTTCATCGCATGACTACATAAAGTCAGAGCCATTATTAGCTAGTGCATGTTGTCTAAGAATATTTGCCAATTCCTATAAACCCAAACGAATGGCAGATAACTCAAGTGTTCTTGTCCAACATCCAAACCAAGTAATCCACTCAAGTTTGAGCTCATAACAATGCAATCAAGCATCGAGGACAAAGACATGAGTCAACCAAGCATTCACAAGAAGTTAAGGAAGGATTCACGACCCATCTTATGGATCGGTACTTATTCCTGAGGCATGGTTCGATACCGATACTTGAAATTAGCCGAGTTGGCCATGATCTTTTTAGTTCAACCTCTCTTGGACATGGGGAACGAAGGAAAGAACGTGGAGGACATTATTTCGTCAATCTGCAACTATACATAGAGGAGGAGGAGCATTTTTTAGAGGATCTTTTTACATGTTTAATGATTTTTCTGTACTTTCTCTGTAATCTAACGGATCATCACTGATCCTTAAGAACAACCTTGTAAACACTCAACAGAAAATTCAAGAAAGCTTAACTGGATGTAGGCCTCTGGTTTGCTAAACCACTATAATTTTTGTGTATTCTTATTTTCTTTGTTTTTAGTTTACTTTCTTCATTTTGTTCTCTACTGTTAATCTTTGGGTATTTCTGCCAACTTCTAGTGTAAACATTTTGGTGCTTTCACTAAGAGCGTACCAATCTCAGGCTATTTGGATCTATTTTCTAATTTTGGATTGCTCTAGTCCATAACATAGGTCCATTAGTGTTGTTCTAATAATCCATGACTATTTAGATTTTTGCAGAACCGATCACTGGATTAATTGATGTAATGGCCCCACGAAAGGAGAAATCCATCCCCTCCAAGCCTGTAAACGATGCTGAGAATGCTGGTTCTCAATATGTTGAAGAAGTCGCTTAACCCAACGCCGTTGAAGTTCAGAATCCCTCGGATATGATAACGCAGGTTCAGATGGATAGGAAGATGAAGGAGATGAATGGTAAGGTGTGTGAAAGTCTGGTCGAGTTGAGGATGCAAATGAGGGAAAGTCTTGACTTGCTGAACCAATTAGCTCGTAGTCGCAAAAGGAACATGAGAGATTTATTGCCTTCCGATTAAGAAGAGGACAATTCTTCGTCATTTGGTGAAAAACACAGAGAAGGAAAATAAAAAATGAAGGAAAAGGAAACCAGAACCTCGAAAGGAAAATTAGGCAAGGCTCAAAGTACAAGAGTATGGATCGGTATTGATCCATTCCCAAGAATCGGTATGAAACCCTACCGTAATGTTGATTCAGGTGATGGTCTTAGTTTCAATAATAATATTGATAATGGAGATGACCGTGTTACTAATAGCAAGAATGTGGAAGTTCAGATGGCTGCTACTGACTCGCCGCGTAGAAATCATATAAACATATCAAGTGGACGAACAGTTCTTCCAGAGATAGGAGAACCTAGATACCATGGGACTAACCGAGATCGTTTGTAGGGCCAAGCACTAGGGGCAGCCCATGATTATCGTCGTCCAGTAGATCAGATAGAGCTAGAGTCATCGGTAGATATGGTAAAAAAAAATTGGTGAGCAAAGACCAACATAGATGTAACGATGGGTGGGGCCCTTCCCTAGTAATAACCCATTTACCGATGTGATAGTGTGTGAGGAGTATCCCCGAAGGTTCATAATGCCGACGATGCTATCCTATAACGAAACGACGAATCCAAGGCAAAACTTTTTGAAATACGAATAACATATGAACATGGCTAGGGCGATGGATGCCATCAAATGTCGATGTTTTACCATTTTCCTTGAAGGTGTGGCGATGATGTGGTTCACTAGGCTTCCGTCGAGATCCATATCGTTGTTCGATCAGTTGGCATGAAGGTTTGTCAAATAGTTTTACTTGCACACTACCAATCCGAAGGATGTGATGTCATTAACAAATCTTTTCCAACGTACTGGAAGTCATTAAAGAACTTTTTAAGCAGGTTTAACACGGCAGTGACAGAAGTAAGTAATGGTAAGGAAGAAATTGTGTTGCTGACTTTTAATCAGGGGGATACATCTAGATACTGATTTTGGAAGATGGTTGCAAATGAAACACCCATTGATTATGGATGTTTTTAATAGGAAGGTGACTCGGTTCTGGCACTTAAAAGAGGAAAGTACGATCGCTAGAAAAGCCAATGGTGAACAATCGGCTATAGTAATTTAGAGTAATGTGGTTGTGAAGCAATTTGGCAAAAGTTTCAAGAATGTAGCTGTAAATGTAGTGAATAAAGTTAACAACCAGAAGAGAAATAATCAAGGTGATGGAGGTAGAAAATTTGATTTCTAGAAACGACCAAAATATGAAAATTATACAATATTGAACAACTCGGTTGAGAACATATACCTTGAAATGCGGGGTACTGAGCAGTATAAGAAGTCGGCTCCAAAGGAGTCGACTGAGAGGGAGAAAGGTCTGGGAAGTTTTCTCGCTTCTGTGAGACCCATGGTCATAACGTGAATGAACGCAAGCACCTACGAGATATGATTGAGGATTTAGTCTGGAAGAAAAAGCTTCAATAGTATGTGAAAGTCACTTTGGATGGCGGGCAAGAGAATGATCCACCCTTGGAGCAATTGCTCCAACGGGGCCAAGTTGGGCCTAGTGGTAATGCGCCTAGGCAACTTGGAAAAAGATTTGTGATCAACATGATAATCGGTGGACCTCATCTTGTTGAAAAGAGTTGGAATGAGATGGAAAGATACGGGAGTTCTCTAAAACATGTGGTACAGGAGAACTGCTTTGCAGTCAAAGACCGAGCTCCAGTAAAGCAATTGAGAACCATGAAAGATGACACTGTATTTAGAAGTCGTGAAGCAGGCGGGGTCGAAGCACCTATGCTTGATCCCTTGGTAATGACAGCCATGATCGAGCCAGCGATAGTGAAGAAAATGCTTATTGATTGTGGAAGATCGGTGAATATTCTGTTTAAGAGAGCGTATGATTAAATGATGAGGACGGTAAGGATCTGAAGCCATGTGAATCCCGAATTTAAGGATTTACCAAAGGGGCTGCAGAGCCTGTAGGGTGTATTGACTTACCTGCGGTTTTAGGAGATGGTGATCGCAGGAGAGTGCGAGTTGTGACCTTCATTGTGATGGATAATTTTTCAACTATACTGCATTTTTGGGCCGATCAGCCCTTTCTAGTTTCTAGGTGGTCCTAGGTTCATGGTGCCTAATGATGAAATTTCCTATGGAAAATGGAATGGGTGTCATTCAAGGTGACCAGAAACCGGGACAAGAATGCTATATCATTGAGCTGAGGAAAGCAAGACGACGTGTGAAGGAAAAGGACGTAGGGAAAGCTCTCTTCATCAAGTCGATGGACACATAACAAACACTGACTAAGCCCTGGCTTGGTCGACATAGCAGATTCTACAAAGCTATGGATCTGAGGAAAGAGCCAAAGGATGTGAGGGCGGCCATGACTAAGCTGATGACCTGCATCCCAGTCAGTCAGATCCTACCAGGTCCTGAAAAACGATTCTCAACTCGACATGAACATGAAGAAGTAATTGATGGGGTTTCTTTGATAAAACCTCGATGTGTTTGGCTAGACACGTTCTAACATGTGTGGAATATCGTCGGAGATAGTAAGCCATGCATTGAATGTGAACCCTAGATGTCTCCCTATGAAATAAAAGCAATGTAGTCTGGGTCCTAAGCGATCCACCGTGCTGAAAGAAGAGGTGGATAAGTTAAAGAGCAATGGCTTCATCTGCGATGCTCTATACCTATTATGGGCATCAAATCTGGTCCTAGTCAAGAAGTCCAATGGGAAGTTGAGGATGTGTATTGATTATTTAGATCTGAATAAAGCATGCCCGAAGGAAAGTTTTCCACCATTGAAGATCGACCAGCTGGTAGATTCAATTGGTGGCTAAGAATTGCTGTCATTCATCGACATGTACTCTGGCTACAATCAGATTTTTATGCACATTCAAGACTAGGATCATTCCATCATCATAACCGATCTGTGATTGTATTGCTACCTCATCATGTCATTCAGACTGAAGAACGTTAGTGCTGCCTGCTAGAGACTTGTGAATTTAATATTCAGAAATCAGATTGGATGTTCAATGGAAATCTACATAGATGATATGCTGGTAAGTCACGACAATCCACCAACCATTTAGAGGACTTGTTAGAAATGCTGGGCATGCTTCAGAAATATGGGATGAAGCTTAACCCGCTAAAATTCTCATTGAGAATTTTGTTAGGGAAGTTCTTTGGTTTTATTGTGAACTGGAATTGAGGCCAATCCAAAGAAGATTGAAGCCTTGTGGAATGTAGAAGCCCCAAAAATGATAAAAAAGGTAGAGTCTGAACGAGAAAGTAGCCGCGCTAAGCCGATTCATCTGCAGGGCTATAGACAAATGCATACTTTTCTTCGATGTCCTCAAAGAAGGGAAAATAAACTTTACCTAGACGAAAAAATGCAAGGATGCTTTCCAAGCCTTGGTCGACTGTCTGGAGAGACCGCTTGTCTTGTTAAACCTATTGGAAGAAGAGGATTTATTTGTTTATCTGGCAGTATATGTTCACGCTTTGAGTGCTGGCCTCATATGTAAAGAAACCAGAATCCAAAAGCAGGTATACTATATCAGTAAGTTATTGGCGGGAGCAGTGAGAAATTATCCGAAGTTGGAAAAGTTGGCTTGTTGTTTGTTGATCGCATCAAGTAAACTCTGTCCCTACTTCCAAGCTCATCCAATTGAGGTGCTAACTGATCAGCCCTTAAGATAGGTCCTACAATGACTTGAGACTTCTAGGAGATTGTTAAAATAGAACATCAGGCTGAGTCAATATGATATATTATTTCGTTCTAGGAGAGCGATCCATGGCCAGGCGTTGGCTGATTTCATTGCCGAGTTTACCGCTTGAGATGACGAGAGAGAAGAAACCACAGAGCGCAATTTTCAATGGAAGTTGTACACGGACGGAGCATCCAACGAACGTTGCTCGGGCGCCGAAGTGGTTTTGGTAACCCCCGAGGAACAAGCAGTATGCTATGCCTTAATACTTATAACACTTAATTATAATGAATTCTCATTACCTTGTTTAATAAGTGTAGATGTAACTAGATCTTTGAAAAGAATGTTTTAAAGATAGTGTAAAGTATAAAACTGTATTGGGTTTATAGTAACAAATTTTGTGATAACATTTGTTTTTAACCCATTTAATTATTCTTTCGTAAATGTTAAATATTGTTTAAGATTTGTGAATATTCTTATACCATTTGGGATAAGAATATGAATACATTTCTATGTATTGAAAAGAGTAGAAATGAATAGTTAAAGACTAGAAATGAACGGTCAAAGAGTAGAAATGAATAGTGAAATGGTAGTATACATGTATATATCTTTTGTAAAGGTATTTTAAATATAAATACAAATATTTACAAAGAAGTTTTAATTATTAAAAGAATTAATTAAATAAAAAGTGGATTAGAAGTCACTTATGTGACTTAATCGTGCTTTATGTGACTTATTCGTGCTGTGTGTGTTTACCTGTCTATGGAAAGTATTTAGTCATGTACTTAGCCTAAAAGCCAACAAAGTAGATTATCCTATCTGTGAGAGTTAAAAATGATGTTCGAGTAGGGCTTAGAAGAAAACAGTGCTCTAATCTACGAGCTTCACTCTTGACCGAGGGATAGCGTAAGTTGAGAGGGTCACAAACCTGATAAGTATACGATACTTGGTTTCCATATGCAATCATTTCTATTTTGTGCTCGATAGTCAATTATTCGACTATCAAATTTGACTAAATTAACTTTGGAAGTATATGTAAGCATCGCGCATTGAAACGGTTTGAGTTCCCTCGAGAAGGACTCATTCGTATGAATCGTCTCTTTCTTTAAGAATGTTTATGTACGAGATTCCCCAGGGAGAACTCCATTATATCGCCCGTTTACTTCTTAAAGAACCGAAATTAAGTTCACTGGAAATTCGTCGATTTAGTTTTGAAGCGTCCGTGATCATATAAGTGTATTACTTACCGAAAACCACTTCAAAATTGATATACGAGTTCTATGTTTTGGGAATGGCTGTGGAATTGAATGCTATAGAGTTAAACTATTTATCTTAAGGTTAAGTCCAAAGAAAAGGTCAGCTTTAGCCTTTGTAGGATGACTTATGTTGCGATCTATGAAGAGATTCATGAACTGTTCGAGATGCTAGAATCCAGAGAGAGATTGTAACGCCCCACTCCGAGACCCACATTAGCAATGAGTATTACTAAGTAACACCGTCTGCTAATACGGAGAATAGAGCTGGATAGGAGTGACCATCTATAATCTTGTCTTGATTATCTATTGAATACGCCGACAATTGCCACTTCTTACCTAAATGGATCGACGTCTCCAATAAATACTTAATACAAAGCCATAGGTGGCTGAAGGATCTATCAAAATAAAATATAACAACTCAAATGTAATACACATAACAGAACAGTGGATGATCACATACATTTTTCACATATACAGATACATCACAGAGTTTACAAAATGATACATGTCAAGTGGTAAAGCAAACCATAATATACAGGCGAGTCAATAGAGTACATATTAGAGTTACAGACAAAAAGGACTACACAATAAGCTATGAAAAAAAGGAGCTAGCAGAATAGTCCATGCGGAAGCAAAATAGGCTAAGTCCAATGTACCTAACCTGAAACATCTCGGTCTGACCCGAGTATAAAATACCTGGGTCAGTCTAGCTAAACAAATCAGTTAGATAAACTAAATGATAATGAACATACAAGATCATAAGTACCATAATTATCTCCAAAAGAGATAACCAAATCATCTAACATAAGATGAATCAAAACAAGCCTCATATCATCGGCAACTCTAATAAACAAAGGATACCATATCCCAAAACAAGCCAAAAGGCAAATAACAAATACCAAGAAAGGTAACACAAGTTTTCACAAAGTAATCGCTATATATCGTGTGGTTCAAAGAACCTACCCCGAAAGGCGATACACTAGGGAAATATAATTGTCAAAGAAACAAAAGATGCTCGAGCCCAGTACTGTATAACAAGGATCCACATGCCCGAAGGCAACGCCCGAAGGCAATGCCAAAAGGCAACAAACCCCGAAGGCAACAAACCCCGAAGGCAACGCCCGAAGGCAACGCCCGAAGGAAACAAACCGTAGTGGCGGTACTGGACACCACTGTCCGGCAGAATGTGTCATAACTTTCAGTAAGGAACCCGGAAAATGTTAACGTGAGTCCCATACCCCACGTTCGCACTAAACGGTTTACTATCCGTCAGTCAATTTCACACTCAAAGCAGTACAAAGTTCACCTCATCTCATCGGTAAACCAGACCCAAAGGTCAAAACGGTCAAACGAATAGATTAGAAATTAACTGAAAAGATAAACACACGTGTTCATAGCACGCGTTTTATTTAATCATTTAATTCTCCTCCCTCTTCGCTCGAAATGCAAAATTGTGTGTGTGTTTTAAATAGAAATTATAAGTTGGAACGAGCTTTTAATACAATTTAAAAAGATCACTTTATAAAACCCGTGTACGAAATCAAAAAGGAATTATCAAAGTCAAATATGCAATAACAACTAATTGGAATCGACACGAATCGATTAAAATTGGAAACCAAGCAAAATAGGAAAATTGGGCCGAGACAAGCAGGTTCAGACGTCTGAGTTGTATATTTCAGACGTCTGAAACTGGAGTTCAGGCAATACTTTGCCTAGGCCAAAAATGGCCAAATCATATCAGAAGCAATCGGATGAGTGATGATAGCTAGGGGTTTACGCCAAACGACTACCCAACCTTAGAGACTTACCAATACACTCCGACCAACATGTCCAAACAACCATATAAGAATTTTCATAGATTTTGACTTCAAACGGCAAAAATTGGAATATTCATAAAACCAATTCAATTCAACAACAAATGGACAAGGAATATATGTTAGGAATTGCTACCTAACACTATCAAAGATATAGATGTAGATGTGAGTTCAAAAACTCACCTTTTAACCCAAAAACTCAAGAGAGAAGCAATAGAGCAAGGCAAGAACAATCTATCTTCGATTATAACCCAAGGAGCTTCAATCTAAGCTCAAGAACAAATATTTTTCTAAGTTAGGGTTTAGGAAATTTCAGAAATCGAAGAGGAATTGAGATGGAGAAGGAGAAGAGAATGCTTACCTAAGCTTCTCTTGGATTTTGGAGCAAGAATTAGAGTTTGCAAGAGGAACTAGGGCTTGGAATTTCTATTTCCCATTCTCTTCCCCTATTTTCAGTTGAACTTGAGTTTTTATGAAATGAGTTGAGTGAATGGAGAGGAGAAGGGGCTGAGTTAGGTTATAGGATGAGTTTGGTGAAACCCAAACCCAAAAGCCCAAGTAGAAAATAGCAAAATTCAACTTACTCCAAACATATCGAAGCTTATACACAAAAAAGTCGCAAACAACATTTTGAACTCAATGGAAATGGTCTCGAGTCCAAATTGTTGATTCTCAACTTCATTCTTGATTCATACGTCTGAAATTTCCAAACCAGACGTCTGAATCTGGAAAAATATGAGTTCTCAAACTTCATTCAGACGTCTGAAATGAACGATTCATACATCTGAATCTGGAAAAACAGATGTTGTCAAGAACAATATTTAGACGTCTGAATCGTATATTTCAAACGTCTGAAAATGGAAATTTTGGCCTATTTCCTCTCTGGTTTGATTCGAACAATTTCAGACGTCTGAATGCTTCATTTCAGACGTTTGAATCCCTGTTAAATAGTTTTTCACAAATAGACACCACAGAAACTCGATCCACAAAGGCTTTTCACTAATTCGACTTTTCTTTGACGAATAGTGACGTTTTCGGACTAAAATCCGACTAACGATGCTATATTTAAATTAAACATTTAAATATATGAATCATAAAATATGCGGGTTGTTACAGACTCCCCTCCTTAAAGAAATTGCGTCCTCGTAATACTTAAGAAGAAAATAAATAGTAACAACCATAAAAGCATATCAACATAAAAGAAAATTTGAAATAAGAAGTTCACCCTAAGGAGCATGAAAGAGAAAGTCCGGATGTGTTTCCTCGATGAACTCTCAAGATTCCCGAGAGAAATCCTTAGGATTTGAGGACCATTGAACTTTCACAAAAAAATATCTTTATTTCGAAGGCGTTTAACCTCCGAAGCAATGATACGAATAGAATGTTGCTCATAAGTTAAATTTGGTGAAACTTCAATTTCTTCAATTACACCGGGCTCAAGAATAGAATCGGAATCCCTAAGTTATTTCCGTAGTTGAGAGACGTGGAAAACGTCAAAAATAGCAAAAGAATTGAGCCGGTATAAAAAGAGGTGATAAGCCACGGAACAATGCGTTCGGTGATGGGAAAGGGACCAACATATCGAGGTGCTAACTTTCCCGATCGACTGAAACGCACAACACCCATCATAGGTGAAACACAAATGAACACAAATAAAATCTGGACCTAAAAACAGCTTCTCACCGGCTTCAAGCCAACAAAAAGAAAATCGGCATGGCCTTCCGTAGAGTACCTCGAAAGGTGCCATACCAATACAAGATTGGAAGCTTACCATAGGAAGAAAACTCAACAAGAGACATACGATCTTCACAACTTCCACAAAAAACAAGAACACATGCACAAAAGAGATTTTCAAGAGTTTGATCCACACGCTCTATTTGTCCATCGGATCGAGGACGATAAGCGGTGATAAAATTAAGCTTTGTTCCCAAAGCTTTTGAAGACCTTACCAAAATCCACTAGTAAAATAATGGATCACGATTGCTAACAATAGAAGTAGGAACTCCATGCAATATAATAGGATATAGAGTTCAGCCAAAAGAGGTATAGTCAAAAAGAGAAGGACGAGTCTCAAGGCTACACAAAACAAGAGATAAATCATGAATCGGATTCACGATCCCGAATCTCACAAGTGGATAAAGTCTCGATATCACTCCATTCAGATATCAACAAAGAAAAAACTGCTTGTTGCATACGATTAAGGGCATCGGCAACTCGATTGCCCTTTCCAGAAGTATAAAAATAACAAGATCATAAGATGCAAGGAACTCGAGCCAACTTTGTTGACACAAATTAAGTTCCTTTTGAGAAAATAGATGCTTCAAAGATTTATGATCGAAGTAGAGAACAAATTTCTCTCCCAACAGATAATGACGCCAAAATCTAAGAGCAAAAACAATAGCCGTGAGCACCAGATCATGAATGGCATTTCCAGTCTCGACAAGCTTTAATTGTCAAGAAGAAAATGCGATAACACATTCCCTTTGCAAGAGAATGACACCAAAACCAATACGACTAGTATCGGTACAAACAATAAAGTCTTGGTTCCCTTTGGGAACCGCAAGAATAAAAGCATTGGAAAAGAGTTCCTTTAATCGATTCTCTTTCCCGAAAAGCTAAGACTTTCAAAGTTATAATTAACTTTATATATATACATCTTTTTAGAAAAATTAACTTTTTACAAGAATTTACTGTGTTTGACTTTCTCATCATAGCGTTTAGGAGATTCCTATCAATAACGTTGATCAAGTGCATCGACCAGAATTCTTAAAGCACTCAATGGGCAAAACAACACAAAATTATCTTATATATGATAACCATGTCTCTTATAAAATTTACAAATATTCTTTGCTCGTTTTAAGAACAAAACCCAATCATACTTATAAATATCTTATTAAAAAGATTTGAAAATTTTAAATTTGTTATTTTCATCCATAATTAATAAATACCAAGATAAACTAATCGAGATATTCGTAGAATACTCGATTCACAAAATGGATGAAATAAGGTAGAAGGTTCGTCAAATCGAATGACATAACGAACCAGTCACAAAAATCATAACGAGTGCGGAATGCGGTAAGTGGAATGCTACCCTCCGCAATTCGTAGCTGATGAAAACCGGTGGCAAGGTTGAGCTAAAAAGACCATAGCACCATTCAATAGATTGCTTAGATGATAATCCTAAGAAAATCTCAAATATACCGGAAAATTCACAAACTACTTGAATGAGAGAAATAATATTCTCCTCATCCCGTAGGTTTAAAGAATTAAAATGATATCACCGAATTTGGAAATCAAAATCATTAAGAACCAAAGAAATCTGCTTAACAGATTGAAGATGTCGAAGTTGAATAGTCCACACTGGACAAAGGATATGGCCATCATAATGATCAAGCCAATCCTCTCCCAAAAATCAATTTCGAAGCCTAAGTAACGCATAACATGCAAATCGGCTCGAAAAGAATAAACACATAAAATAATCTCGACATTTACAAAGCAAACTGAGTGTTGCGGATCCACCAACCGAATTCGCAATTCTCAATGAAGTCATCAAGCCCAAAAATATTCAAAGAAAAATAATCAACAAGTTCTTTTGATATAAAATAATAAGATGAACCCATATCAAAAGAACTCGAATAGGATAATCACAAAACAATTTAATGCCACCAAGGATAGAAGGAGAATTACCTCTGGGCTGAGAGGAACCTCCAGAAGCCTTAGCAACATAAAGCTTGCCAGACTTGGCACTAGCAGGAGCAGTAGGGCAGGTCGAAATACGATGACCTTCCTTCTTGCAATAATGGCAGAAGAGAGGCTTAGGACAATCTCGGATCATATGATCAGGAGAACCACAATTGAAACACTTCTGAATGGAAGGTGTTCCAGCAGATAGAGAGTTAGAACCAGATTCAACATGCTTTTTCTTCTTGGAAGGGAAAAATTCCTGCTTCCCTTTTTTATTGGGATTAGGACTTTTTGAACTTAATATGCCTCTTCCCGTTGATGTTGAAGTTTTGTTTGGCATCCACAACTTCAACATCATTATCTTTATCAGCCTCTTCAAGTCGAAGAGCGATATCTACTAACCGGTCGAAAGGCACTTCTAATTTCAAAGGTAAAACCTTTTCGGGGTGTTTACCTAAAGCACAGATAAACCTTTGATTCTTTACAAGATCCAAAAGTTGTTGAGCAGTCATAAATACGCCATCCAGAGAAGGACTACTGGATTGACCGGCGTTGGGACTGCCAGATCTAGCCATCTCTTCTTCTTTAAGAAAGAAAGAAAAAGACAGAAGAGGAAAAAGGTTATTCTCAAAATGAATATCAAACAAACATGATTGATAAAACAAGTCATCATAAAAAGAAAATAGGATAGAACGGTACGAAGACTCGAATTAATTCCTATGGCACGATGATTCAAAGATTCGTAACATTCGTACTACACTTTGATGTACCATAATATGTGTCTCTATTCTATGTTTATCATATTTTGTTCTGAACTCAGCTCTGATACCAAGCTGTAACGCCCCACTCCGAGACCCACATTAGCAAAGAGTATTACTAAGTAACACCGTCTGCTAATACGGAGAATAGAGCTGGATAGGAGCGACCATCTATAACCTTGTCTTAATTATCTATTGAATACGCCGAAAATTGCCACTTCATACCTAAATGGATCGACGCCTCCAATAAATACTTAATACAAACCCATAGGTGGTTGAAGGATCTATCAGAATAAAATATAACAACTCAAATGTAATACACATCACAGAACAGTGGATAATCACATACATTTTTCACATATACAGATACATCACAGAGCTTACAAAATGATACATGTCAAGTGGTAAAGCAAACCACAATATACAGGTGAGTCAATAGAGTACATATCAGAGTTACAGACAAAATGGACTACACAAAAAGCAATGACAAAACGGAGCTAGCAGAATAGTCCATGCGGAAGCAAAATAGGCTAAGTCCAATGTACCTAACCTGAAACATCTCGGTCTGACCCGAGTATAAAATACCCAGGTCAGTCTAGCTAAACAAATCAGTTAAATAAACTAAATGATAATGAACATACAAGATCATAAGTACCACAATTATCTCCAAAAGAGATAACCAAATCATCTAACATAAGATGAATCATAACAAGCCTCATATCATCGGAAACTCAAATAAACAAAGGATACCATATCCCAAAACATGCCAAAAGGCAAATAACAAATACCAATGAAGGTAACACAAGTTTCCACAAGGTAATCGCTATATATCATGTGGTTCAAAGAACCTACCCCGAAAGGCGATACACTAGGGAAATATAATTGTCAAAGAAACAAAAGATGCTCGAGCCCAGTACTGTATAACAAGGATCCACACGCCCGAAGGCAACGCCAAAAGGCAACAAACCCCAAAGGCAACGCGCGAAGGCAACAAACCCCGAAGGCTTAAGCCCGAAGGCAACAAACCCCGAAGGCAATGCCAAAAGGCAACGCCCGAAGGCAACAAACCGTAGTGGCGGTACAGGACACCACTGTCCGGCGGAATGTATCACAACTCTCAGTAAGGAACCCAGAAAATGTTAACGTGAGTCCCATACCCCACATTCGCACTAAACGGTTTACTATCCATCAGTCAATTTCACACTCAAAGCAGAACAAAGTTCACCTCATTTCATCGGTAAACCAGACCCAAAGGTCAAAACGGTCAAACGAATAGATTAGGAATTAACTGAAAAGATAAACACACATGTTCATAGCACGCATTTTATTTAATCATTTAATTCTCCTCCCTCTTCGCTCGAAGTGCAAAATTGTGTGTGTGTTTTAAATAGAAATTATAAGTTGGAACGAGCTTTTAATACAATTTAAAAGGATCACTTTATAAAACCCGTGTACGAAATCAAAAAGGAATTATCAAAGTCAAATATGCAATAACAACTAATTGGAATCGACACGAATCGATTAAAATTGGAAACCAAGCAAAATAGGCAAATTGGGCTGAGACAAGCAGGTTCAGACGTCTGAGTTGTATATTTCATACGTATGAAACTGGAGTTCAGGCAATACTTTGCCTAGGCCAAAAATGGCCAAATCATATCGGAAGCAATCGGATGAGTGATGATAGCTAGGGGTTTACGCCAAACGACTACCCAACCTTAGAGACTCACCAATACACTCCGACCAACATGCCCAAACAACCATATAAGAATTTTCATAGATTTTGACTTCAAACGCCAAAAATTGGAATATTCATTAAACCAATTCAATTCAACAATAAATGGACAAGGAATATATGTTAGGAATTGCTACCTAACACTATCAAAGATATAGATGTAGATGTGAGTTCAAAAACTCACCTTTTAACCCAAAAACTCAAGAGAGAAGCAATAGAGCAAGGCAAGAACAATCTATCTTCGATTATAACCCAAGGAGCTTCAATTTAAGCTCAAGAACAAATATTTTCCTAAGTTAGGGTTTAGGAAATTTCAGAAATCGAAGAGGAATTGAGATGGAGAAGGAGAAGAGAATGCTTAACTAAGATTCTCTTGGATTTTGGAGCAAGAATTAGAGTTTGCAAGAGGAACTAGGGCTTGGAATTTCTATTTCCCAGTCTCTTCCCCCATTTTCAGTTGAACTTGAGATTTTATGAAATGTGTTGAGTGAATGGAGAGGAGAGGGGGCTGAGTTAGGTTATAGGATGAGTTGGGTGAAACCCAAACCCAAAAGCCCAAGTAGAAAATAGCAAATTCAACTTACTCCAAACATATCGAACTTATACTCCAAAAAGTCGCAAACAACATTTTAAACTCAATGGAAATGGTCTCGAGTCCAAATTGTTGATTCTCAACTTCATTCTTGATTCAAACGTCTGAAATTTCCAAACCAAACGTCTGAATCTGGAAAAATATGAGTTCTCAAACTTCATTCAGACGTCTGAAATGAACGATTCAGACGTCTGAATCTGGAAAAACAGATGTTGTCAAGAACAATATTCAGACGTCTGAATCATATATTTCAGACGTCTAAAAATGGCAATTTTGGCCTATTTCCTCTCTAGTTTGATTCGAACAATTTCAGACGTCTGAATGCTTCATTTCAGACGTCTGAATCCCTGTTAAACAGTTTTTCACAAATAGACACCACGGAAACTCGATCCACAAAGACTTTTCACTAATTTGACTGTTCTTTGACGAATAGTGACCTTTTCGGACTAAAATCCGACTAACGAGGCTATATTTAAATTAAACATTTAAATATATGAATCGTAAAATATGCGGGTTGTTACAGAGATTCCAGATCTATTCGACTAATCATGACATAGGTATTGAGATGTTAAACGTGACTTCAACATCGGTAATGACAGAAAATAGAGTGGGCGTATAACCAAGTGGTTTTGTTAACCCAAAAAGGCACATCAACTCCAAATATCTAGAGATGCTTTCGGTTGAGGCATGTGGGAGTTGATTGTATTCTGTATCACGTGTTCGAGCATGTACCAGCTATGTTTCCCTTTATGACATATATTATCCAGAGATATACATGGTTTCAAAAGGTTTTTTTTGACCCTCGTGCAAGATGCCAAGTTTGGTTTACTGAGGTGACCTCCATGGATATCCATATGCAAACGTAGCTTTGCAGTTTTTAGCCGTACTTCAAATATTGTTGTGTTGTGGGATGCATCATATTTCTTGAGTTTCTCATACCAGGCCTATGTCAAACTCATGGTTTTATCTTTCCGTTAATCCCTCGAGTGCTTTAATCAAAATTGTTTCCACTCACCTCTAGCATATGCTCTTTCTATTTTCTTTTCTTCAGAATCTCCCCTCTATATGATAGCTCCACTTGCTTCGTCTAGATCCAATTACTTATGTTCTTCTAGGTTGATTTTATTTTGATTTTTGAAAAATTTTAGGGTTAGGGGAGAGGTTGGAGTTGGGTAGAGTTTCGTTACAGTGAACCGTTATGTGGATTTTAGGCTTAGTTAGGCTTGCATCTATAGGGATTCGCAATTAATTTAGGACGTTGGATCTAGCCTAGAGAATCTTTAGTCATCATGCACACATATCTCAGCTTAGCCACGAAGTAACTAATCACCGCCATTCGAACACATCACGAAGCATCTAATCACCCTTGATTTTTTGTTGTCAATGGTCGACTGCTTTCTTCCCTGGGTCGACTGCTAATGGTCAACCATCACCTATCTTAGGCCAACACGTCACCGTGTTAAACTGTGAATTTTTATTTTTAAATTTTTGTTCTACTTTCAATTCTTCCAGCCCCCATAACTCCTCCGTACCAATTCCAATTTCGAAGTATTTTATATAAAAAATAGTGCATATTTCATAGCCAAATTCGACCGTTTGTGCCAACTTTATTTAGTCCTTGTTTTAATTTAAATTTAATTTGTTTTATTAAATTTTCATTAAATTTTCAAGGAGTTACATTCTCCCCGCTTAAAAGGATTTCGTCTTCAAAATCTCATGGGGCGGAAAAATGTAACCTATACATATAGCAATCAGTAGCCACGACCATCTACTCAACCATCATCCAGAAGCAACCATTATCTTTAGAAAATTTACTAATGCAATATATACATATATAACGTGAAATGCACGTGAACCTATACTAATACAAAAGAGTAGGTGGTCTACTGATCTAGTCGACCTCCTGTAATGCAAATGCTCATGCCATGCATCCAAATGCATGCAACATCCTAAATAAGTATGCTTGCAATTCTATATGTACGAACAACCATACAACTCATATGCAACATCCATATGCATAACTTCCACTAGCCTACCAGTAGGCAAGAGATAATATGCTACTAAATGCGAGTGTGTGCGTACTACCTAGAGGATACACTATCCTAGACGTGTACAACAAGCAATCCGAACAATACATCGAAATATATCCACTAACATCCATTATCCATAACACATCCTATTGACATGTTTACAACCATTCCTACCTTCCAATAGTCTCTACCTAAAGGGTATAGCAACTAGGTCCTACACCTTAGTAACCTATACCTATGAGAATTAAATTGGAAATATACAAGAAAAGAGTTGTAGGTGGGTAGCGCGGATCTTCTCCTCAGCCTCATATGTACTCTCCGCTTGATTGTCCCCCATTGGCTTTAACAAGTTTAACCTTCTAGTTGCGGAGTCGCTTTGTGCCATTCTTAAGAATACGAGTGGTTGCAAAGGGAACAAGTGACTCCCTCTCAACCCCCATCTCCTCTAGCTAACTCGGCTCGACTATGGTAGATGTATCGTGCAAGCACTTCCGCAAGTGTGGCACATGGAACATCATGTACCCTCGATAACTTTTACGAAAGCTCTACTCTATATGCCAACTTCCCTATTCTAGCAACCATCGAGAAAGGCTCGACAAATCTTGGTGCTAGATTCTCCGATTTACCAGACCTCATAACAAGCCGAAGCGGTGAAGCCTTCACAAACACCATGTCGCCTACTGGTACTCTAACTCTGTACGTCTCTTGTCGGTATAAGATTTATGCCTATGCTGAGCGATCTTCATTCTCCTGCAAATCAAGTCCACCTAATTGATGTCTTCCTCACCATGTCCGGCCCAAAAATAATCCTAACCGCAGTGTCCTACCAACATGATGGTGATCTACAGGGTCTACAGTATAATGCCACAAATGGTGCCATCCTAATACTAGCCTAATAACTATTGTTGTAGGTAAACTCCACCAACGGTAAGTGATCCTCCCAAGATCCTCCAAAGTCCAAAATGCACATCCGTAGTAAGTCTTTTAATACCCGATTCACTCTATCCATCTGCCTGTTTTCTACGGATGATATGCAGTGCTCAAGCTCAACTCTATCCGCAAAGCCTCCTTTAGCGACCCATATTTTACATATCGAATGATTGTAAAATATTTTTATTTTATTTTTATGAGGTTTGTATGAATCTATAATTTCGGGATATGACTCTTAGGGACATTTTACATACCTATGATTTTTCCTAAATTTTTATGTGACCATTTTGACCCTGAAAATCTTGTTTGAGATATAAATTTTGATAGGGGTCGAATTAGTGTCTCAAACCATTTCTATTGCTTCAAGATGATTGTTTTCCATTTTGTAGAGTGGGCATAAAAGAAAAATTGACTTGCAGTTAGAAAGTTACGCATGTTTTAAGTTTTTAAAGCGTTTGGCCATAGTTAGTGTGTAAATAATTAAGCCCATTAGTCTGATTAGAGAATACTATAAATAAAGGGCTGAAGAGTCAAATTATAACTTTTCCCTCTTATTTTAAATATGGTCTAAACCCTAATTAACCCTAGATCCTTCCTAATTTCATCCGAAATCAATCAAATTTATCTTTAAATCAAACTAGATTGTGGATTAGAGATTAGATCCTCAATTAGAAGCTAGAGATCATCGAGTTTCTTGATTTGGAGTGCTTTTCTACGCTGTTTGGATTAGATCTACACATGAATTAGTTGGATTTGGTAATTGGTTTGTACCTTCTCACTATGCTATACATGTTTATATGGTAAAATTATAGGATTTAACATGTTTTAAATTGATTTTGGTCATAAAAACATTTTATAACTTTAATGACATGTTAATCCATGCATATAATATTGATTGATTAGAAATCACCTTGATTTATGCTCATATATTCATGTTAAATGTAGATTTATGTTAGAAATTGCCTTGTTTTTCTTATTTTGGTGGATTGTAGTTTGATTGGATGATTATTATTCTATGTTTGGATGGTATGATTTGATGTTGTTTGCTAGTGTTGTGATTGCATAGAAAGTTAGGTTGGAGAACTTGGAAAATCGAAGGTAAAGTTGGTCGGAATTGGACAAAACTTGGCAGATAAGCTCTGGAGCATGGCAGGAGGCTATAGGATAACTCGCACCTTGATTAGATGCAAAATGATAAGTCGGTAACAAGTTAAGGAGATAAGTCGAACCCGATTTATGGTGGTAGCTCATGAGTGATGGTTGACTTGATGGCTTGGAAGGTTTTGGCTAATAAAGGTTGTTTATAACAAGGTTTTGGAAGATTGACTAAGTGCTTAAGTTTACGTCGAGTTATCACGTTAGGTTAGCGACGAGTTATGCATATAACTCGGCACTAAGTTATAGGGAAGGATGCTATGAGTCGATGGTCATCATGGATGGATAGAGCATGGCTAGATGAGGTATTCTACATCAAAGATGCAAGAGATTTGGCTAAGGGTTGGGTGTACCACCGAGTTATCTCTAGAACTAGAAGAAGTGGCTTTGGATTGGGGTTGAGTTATCAAGGAGGGATGAGTTAGGGTCTAAGGCCCTAGAAGGGGAGCATTAGAGACCTGGAAGTGGAATTAGCCACTAGTTGGTTAAATGTATAAATCGGCACCGAGTTATCATGGTGCATGATATGGGGTTGGAACTTCTAGGAACTGTTGTTGAGATCCTATAGATCGTGCCAGAGGTGTTGGCTCGTTTGTTTAAGGTTGGGTAACGATATAATAGCATGATGAAAAGCTATGGTATTTAGATGTTGGCTCGTGTTGGGAGTTGGTTCCTAAGATGTAGCTCGTAAAGGAGGGAGCTGTATGATAGAGGAATGTAGAAGGGTTACTTGTGAGTAATGGAAACTGGATTAGGAAAGAAGGGATCAGTATCCAAATGGAGAAAAGGTGGGCGCAGGTATATATGCTCAGGAATCATTGATGCTTGGAGAGTTTTCAGTTGTAATCGAAGTAGAGGTATTGTAAGTGGGGACGCCCATGGGTCAAATTGAGGGACATGTGCACCCTGGACTCGTGGCTTTTTGTATAGTGTCCAACTTTAGGATGCAAGACACGTATCCCACTTTGGGCTACAAGATACGAGAGTACAACAGAGAACCAGAATTTCCATTAGCCCCTAGCTTGGGGGTCATATGAGTTATCGTATATTCAAAGCGCATGGAGTGATAGTTAGGATTGTTGATGGATGCTATGGATGCTTTGGTTGTTTTCTTTAGTAGGCTATCACTCATAGGTATCATGGGAAGTAGGTATTGGAGAAAGGAATAACTGGAAGATTGATATCCTTTATTTGGTTTGCAGTATATCTTTATGATATTGTAGAGTACCATATTATAGTGCTATATGCTAACTCTTTGGTTGCAGGGACAGGTCAGGTATGCTTCGTGCACACATTTTCCTTCCATATTTATTTATGTAGTATTTTGAGAGTCATTTACCACTCGCACCAGACTATTGTCTAACCCAATGTTTTATGCTTTGCTTCTTATTATCTTGGGTACTCTTAAATGAGTAGACTAGACAATAGTTTTAGGTGACACATTAGCTATTCCAAGGACGAGCTGGGTGGAGCTATTCTGCTGTGCAACACTGGGGAGCCTTAGCAGTGATTGCTTATACTTGTATTTGGGATAGTTATTGAGTTTGTTTCCATTGTATAAACTCTATGACATTTGACATATAACTGTGTGGATCTGTACTATAATGATTTGTTCACATAGTTATTACTATCTCTTCTATTATATCATTGATATTATATTTTGTCCATGCACTATGAGATATAACAGGTTATATGCCATATTGGTTTATTTTAACCCTGAAGATCATCCTATATCAGCCAGGCATGGACAACACACTATTTATATACTATTGGTGTCGATGGTATAGGACGGTCGCCACATTTGGTCTCATAGCTTTGGTTACACGATTTACTAGAGTTGATACCATGATCTAGTAGAGATAGGGAAGGTGTTATCGCCTTAGACTAGATTGAGAGCGCACGCGTGCTCACACACACACACACGAGAGAGTGCGTACTTGTTATAAGTTTGGTTTTCGGAGCTATATAATAATATATTATATAGTATAAGTCGCATGTACATGAGCTTTATAAATACAATATTCTTTATGAGAGACTGATCATTCTTGTTACATATAAGAATGAGCTGACATATAAGGAATATTGTGAGATCTATTTCAAGAATTGAAGAAGGAGCGGGATCAGGAGCCGCTACGCCTGATTTTCAAGCTATGTTCAATGCTATGATGGCAATGATGATGAGGAATGCCCTTGGTATGGCTATTGGCAGAGGTGCTCTAGTGCAACCACCTAGTGCTGATTTCGCTAAATTGATCAAAGATTACTCTACTTTAGGAGGAAAACTATTCTGTGGAACAGAATCAGCCATAGAAGTGCAAGATTGGATTAATACTTCTGAACGCATCTTCAGTGATATGGAAGTTGATGATTCTATGAAAAGAAACTTGGCTTCTAGACAGCTTTATGGGTGTGACATGAATTGGAGGAACACCGTGACTATTGCTACGCCTGAAGATTAGTGTTGTTGCGAACTGTTTAAGGCAAGGTTTGAAGAAGGATTTCCTGGAACCGGTAAAGGATAAGAAGGTTGTGAGGGCGTATGCTTTGGACGTAAATCTGACTTCGTCAAGTGCTCCCTTGGCGAAGGAGAATGGAAAGGGAGTCATTATTCGAGTGACCTGGTAGATAAATTAGAATTCAGAACTGAGATAGTAGACCGACCCCAAATCGTGATGAACCCTATTGAAAGCTTTACTAGTCTTTGCGTGGTTTGTCGTGGCCTAGTTTTATTGAGTCATGGATGTTCTTTGGTTTGTGATTGCTTTCTTTTGAATTTTGTTGGGTCCGGGATTAACTTGAGAATGGACTGGCTTAAGAAGTACACGGCCATAGTGGATTGCGAGAAGCTGTTGGTGACAATCAGAGGTGTGGATAGATGAATGGTAGTGATTAGTTGCCTACCAGAGGATGGGGTGATGGTTATCTTTCTATTTTCGCTTGAGTTCCATAGGAGGGACTGTCATCAGTGCCCATCGCTAGAGAGTATCGACGTCTTTGAGAAATTGGTTGGATTGCCACCACATAGAGAGATCAAGTTTCTTATGGACTTGGTGAAGGAAGCCAGACCGATAGTTGAGCTTTTGGGGCATATGTCACCCATAGAGAAGAAGGAACTAAAGGTGCAAATGAATGACCTATTGTGAAAAGGGTTCATTCGAAGAAGCATATCTGAGTGGGCGCAACTGTAGTATTCACAACGAAGGCGAATGGCTCTTTGAGGTTGTGTGTGGATTATCGTGAGCTGAATACAGTGACAAAGAATAACAAGTATCCAGTCCCACGCATTGATGACTTATTCGATCAGCTGCATGGTGCGACTGTGTTCTCCCAAATGGATTTAGAAATGGGATTTCACCAGCTTAGAGTACCGAAAGAGAGTGTGCCTATTACTTGTTTCGTGCACCGTAGGGATTTTATGAGTGGTTGATGATGCTATTTGGGTTAATCAATGCTCTAGAATACTTTATGGATCTCATGAATTGGGTTCTCAGAGACTAGCTGAATAAGTTTGTGCTTGTGTTCATGGATGATATTCCGATCTACTCCAGAACTGAAAAGGAGCTCAAGATGCACTTGAGGATTGTGCTAGAGATATTGAGGAAGCACAAATTGAGAGTGAAGTTCTCTAAGTGTCACTTCTAGAGAGAAGAAGTGAGATTCTTGGGTCACGGTGTTTCGGGATAGGGTACAGTAGCGGATCCTGTGAAGGTGGCAGTGGTCCAATATTGGAATCAGCCAAAGAATGCTACGGATGTGAAAAGTTTCCTAGGATTGGCGGGATACTATAGATGCATCATAAAGGACTTCTCGAAGGTAGTGGCACCATTGACCACTTTGACGAAGAAGAATTAGACCATTGTATGGGATGCGAGGTGTGTGCATGCATTTATCAGTGTGAAAGATAGGTTAACAAGTGCACCAGTATTGACCATTCCAAGTGGAAATGAAGAGTTGACAGTATACACCGATGATTATGGTAATGGATTGGGTGCGCTGTTGATGCAAAAAGGGAAAGTTGTTACCTATGCTAGTGACACCTGAAATCGCACAAAAGGAATTATCCGAATCATGATTTGGAATTAGCGGCAATTGTTTATGCTTTGAAGATGTAGAGGCATTGTTTGCCAAGAGAAAGGTTTGAGTTGTTTACGGACCACAAATCCCTGAAGTACCTTTTCTCCTAAAAGCATCTCAACCTTCGACAGCAACGACGGTTAGAGTTCCTGGCCTCTTATGATTTCGGTATTTCAAGTACTCTAGGAAAAGGGAATGCAGTCGTAAATGCATTGAGTAGAAGATATGCTGGCTTGGAAGCATTGTTCGTAGAATGGAAGCAGATAGAGTATATTGCTGGATTTGATTTCAGATCTCACTGCAAGCTAGAACCTGAAATGTTAGCAAGCGTGTTGATTAGAACTACTCGGATTGAAAAGATCGATACCAGTCAAAAGCAAGATGCTAGGCTAGTGGAGATCATAAAAAAGATAGAGGAAGGAGTAGAGTCTGAAGATATGAAGCAATATGAACTCGACGAGAAGGTTAGCTTCGTAAGGAGAGGAGGTTGTTTGTTTCTGATGTTAATGGATTACGAGATCAAGCGCTAAAAGGGTGACACCATTCCAGGTTGACCATTCATCCCGATGGTAACAAGATGTACTGAGATATGAAGCAAACCTATTATTGGGAAGGCATGAAGAGGGATGTAAGGGCATTTTTCTCGAGGTGTATAAACTGTCAGTTGGTGAAGGCAGATTAAAAGAAACCTAGTGGTTTATTGCAACCATTAGATATTTCTAAGTCGAAATAGGAGAAAGTATGGATGGATTTTGTAGATGGACTACCGTGGACTCGAGTAGGGTATGTTGGCATTTGGGTAATAGTAGATCAGTTGACTAAGAGTGCAAGGTTTATACCTGTTAAGTCAAGTAGAATGGCATACAGACTGGTATAGTTGTAAGTAAAATGAATAG
Organism: Allium fistulosum; assembly: GCA_030737815.1. Classification (NCBI taxonomy): domain Eukaryota; kingdom Viridiplantae; phylum Streptophyta; class Magnoliopsida; order Asparagales; family Amaryllidaceae; genus Allium; species Allium fistulosum. Next base: position 588,818,989 of record CM060905.1, on the reverse strand, counting down.
TATGATTCCACAGTATGCCGAAGAGCATTATGAGCGGTCGAGATTCGTTGCTCACTAGTGGGTTTTGGAAGAGCTTACAAGAGGCGTTAGGAACGGAGCTACATCTTAGTACAGCTTATCACCCGCAAACGGATGGGAAGACCAAAAGAGTAAATCGTATATTGGAAGATCACTTGCGGCATGTAGTATATACATTGGTGGATTATGGGATGATCATTTGCATTTAGTGGAGTTTGCATACAACAATAGTTTTCAATCGAGAATTGGTATGGCTCCGTATGAAGCATTCTATGGCTGACCATGTAACACTCCTTTATGTTGGTGGGAAGCGGATGAGAAACTGATACTTGGGCCAGATATGATTATAGAGACATCAAAGAAAATTAAGGTCATTCGACAACGAATGAAAGCTACTCAGGATTGACAGAAAAGCTATGCTGATAAAAGATGAAGAGATTTTGAGTTTTATGTCGGAGATATGGTATTTTTAAAGGTTTCTCCTTCAAAGAATGTAGTTCGATTGAGTAGAAAGGGGAAGTCAGCACGAGATTAATGGGTCCTTTTTCGATAATGGAGAAAATCGAGAAGCTAGCATATAGGGTCGACTTACCTCAGAATATGGCGGGCGTGCACAACATTTTTCATGTCTCTTGTCTATGGAAGTTTGTGCACAACTCAGAGGTGATAGTTACACCGGATCTGCTAGTAGATGTTGAGGTAGAACCATAAGTTTATATACCTCATAGACCGCTTTGTATCGTTGGGTATGATATGAAACAGCTTAGGAGAAAGAAGATGAAGCTAGTTAAGGTGTAACAGAGAGGAAGTGATGACGATTGTACGTGGGAGATGGAGGAGAGCTTGATGATTACGTGTCTGGAGCTTTTTTGATGGTGAGATCCACTATTTATCGTATCTACTTTCACCATTGTTTGTTATAGTTGATAAGTTAACATTCTGTATGCTAGGATATGTCACATATACTATTGCTTGCATGACTGCATGGTTGACATGTGATGGGTACTTATTATTAGTCGGCATGCAGGATGAGCATGGTTGCTTATATTTTGGCTCGTTTGGGGATTTCGGAGGCAAAATTCCTAAAAGGGGAAGAATATAACGACCCGTATTTTACGTATAAAAGAATCATAATTTTTTTTTTTATATTAGGTTGTATGATTCTATAATTTTGAGATATGACTCTTACGGACATTTTACACATCTATGATTTTTTCTAAATTTTCATGTGACCATTTTGACCCTAAAAATCTTGCTTGGGATATAACTTTTGATAGGAGTAGAATAAGGGTCTCAAACCAGTTCCGTTGCTTCAAGATGCTATTTTCACATTTCGTAGAGTGGTCATAGTAAAAAATGGACTTATGGTAAGAAAGTTATGCTTGTTTTAAGGTTTTAAAGCCGTTGGCCAGGGTTAGTGTGTAATTAAATAAGCCCATTAGTGAACCCATTAGTCTAATTATAGAATACTACAAATAGAAGGATGAAGAGTCAAATTAAAACTTTTCCCACTCATTCTAAATCAGGTCTAAGCCCTAATTAGCACCAGATCCATCCTAATTTCATCTAAAATCATCAAAATTGCTCTCTAAATCAAACTAAACTGCAGATTAGAGATTAGATCCTTAATTAGAAACTAGAGATCATCGACTTTCTTTATTTGGAGTGATTTTCTTCGCTATACGGATTAGATCTACACACAAATTGGTTAGATTTGGTAATTGATGAGTGGTTTATACCTTCTCGCTATGCTATATATGATTATATGGTAGAATTATAGGATTTAACATGTTTTAAATTGATTTTGGCCATAAAAACCTTTTCTATCTTTAATGACATGTTAATCCATGCATATGATATTAATTGATTAGAAATCACCTTGATTTATGTTCATATATTCATGTTATATGTTGATCTACGTTAGAAATTGCCTTGTTTATCTGATTTTGCTGGATTGCAAATTTGATTGGATGAAATTGCTTGATATTCTATGTTTGGATGATATGATTAGATGTTGTTTTCTAGTGTTGTGATTGCATAGAAAGTTAGGTCGAAGAATTGAGCAAACCGGAGGCAAAATTGGTCGAAATTGGATAAAACTTGGCGGATAGGCTCTAGAGCATGGCAAGAGACTATAGGATAACTCGCACCTCGATTGGATGCAAAATGATAAGTCAACATCGAATTAAGGAGATATGTCAGACCTGACTAATGGTGGTATCTCTTAAGTGATGGTCAACTTAATGGCTTGGAAGGCAATGGCTAATAGTGGTTGACTATGGCAAGGTTCTGGAAGATTGGCTAAGTGCTTAAGTTTACGATGAGTTATCAAGTTAGGTTGGCCACGATTTATGCCTATAACTCAGCACCGAGTTATGGGGATGGAGGCTATGAGTCGGTGGTCAGCATGGACGGATAGAGGGTGGCTAGATAAGGTGTTATATATCAAATATGCAAGAGATTTAGCTAACGGTTGGGTGTACCATCGAGATATCTCTAGAACCATAAGAAGTAGCTTTGGATTAGGGTTGAGTTATCAAGGAGGGATGAGTTAGGGTCCAAGCCACTGGAAGGGGAGCAATAGAGACATGAAAAAGGAATTAGCCATTAGTTGGCTAAGTGTATAACTCAGCACTGAGTTATACCTATAACTTGGCACCGAGTTATCATGGTGCATGATATGGGATTCGAACTTCTAAGGACTGCTGCTAAGGTTTTGTAGATCATGCTGGAAGTGTTGGCTCATTTGTATCAGGTTGTATGACGATATAATAACATGATGAAAAGCTATAGTCTTCAGATGTTGGCTCATGTTGGTAGTAGGTTCCAAAGATGGCAGCTGGTAAAGGAGGGAGCCGTATGATCGGAGAATGTGGAAGGGTTCCCTATGAATAATGGAACGTGGATAGGGAAAGATGGGCTCGCTATCCTAATGGAGCGAAGGTGGGCTCGGGTATATGTGCTAAGGAATCATTGATGCTCGAAGAGTTTTCAGTTATAATCGGAGCAGGGGTATTGTAACCGGGGACGTCCATGGGCCAATTAAGGGACATGTATACCCTGGACCTGTGGCTTTGGGTCTAGTGTCTAGCATTGGGATGCGAGAAACATATTGTAACAACTCTGTTGTTAATTACCTAATTAATTAAGTTTAATTTTGGATAATTGATTCTAAATTGTGGTTTGTGAAATTTTACTGTGAAATAAAAATTATTTGATAATTTTTAATAAATATTATTTGTGAGAAATGAATTTATTTATATTTAAAAGTTGTTCAATTAGGAATTTTTCACTAAATGAAAATAAGAGACTACCCCTCTTAAAATATTTTAAAAACGGTTAAAATAAGTGTTAAAAATCTTGTTTCTTTCTTTTATTTTGAAGTTAAAAGGTTAAAATATAATGTAGAGGTTTTATATAAATTTTTCTAAGTGTAATCTAGTTAGTAATGGGAGTTAAAATGAAGGAAATATATGGAAATATAACTTTTAGTTATTTAACTAAAGTATGGGTTTGGGCCTAAATAAATTTCAGCCCATTAGTGCAAATAAGAGAAAGTTTTCTCTCCTTACCAATTTCTAAATGAACTATACGTTCATTTGTTCAAACCAGGAATCAAAAGAAAGTTTCTCAAAGCTAAGAAAACCCTAGCTTCCAAAATCCCCAATTTCAAGTTCTAAATCAAAGGGGCTTTTGTTTAAACCTTGTAGAAATCAAAAGAAGGTAATCCCCTACACTTCTACTAAATCAATTAGGGTTAGTAATTTTAGTTTTATCTTTTGATTGTAATCTTCCCTTTACAATTTCTGAAAATAACCTAGGTAGTAATCAAGAGAGAATAATCCAGGATTATTTCATCATATCCAATTTTAAAGGTGAGTTTACCTCACCAACTATCTCTAAATTCATGTGTATGCAATTATTAGTTGTTGTTTGGGTTGAATTGTATGAATATTGGTCGTATTGTTCATGTTTATATTGTTCAATTTCTAAAAACTGCAGAAACCCTAGTCTTTGATCTTATTTAGTCGATAATTATAGTTGTTTACATGGATGCATGCACTCTAAAATCACCTAAGGACAATCACTCAAGCTACAGGATTGAACCGCCATTACCAAAGTTTAGCTGGAGAGGATTTCTGGAGCTAAAACAGCTCCAAAAACATCCTGATCGATGGGCGAAAATATGGAGCTGATTCAGCTCCATATAAATAATCCAGATCCCTGTTTGTTTCCTCATTTGTCATCATGTTTGTTGTGGATGTTTTATTGTGTTTTATGTGTTTATTTGTGGTTCTTTTGAGATCCATTTCCTTAGGTTTGTTATTTATAAAATTAGATTTCGAGACAATATAGAATTAAAAACTTTTGGACCAAATTGTGTTCGAACCTTGTGATGTGTAGTAGTATATTCTTCTGTGTTATGTACATAGAATCACCTTGATTTAAAGGGTTGTAAATTTATAAACTTATACCTAATTATTTCCTAAATATGAGTATATGTGATTTTTTAAATGATAGGTTATTTAAGTTTATATATCAAACTTGTTACAAAAATCAATCTATATCCTTTTACAAATGATTCTGTTTTACTAGTAGTTACCGTATACTAAGCATTTTTAGTAAAAATAGACGTGGCATTAGAATTATGGTTTAGGAAATATAAACCTAATTTATTTCTAAATAAAATGGTTAAATATATCAAAATTGATTTGAAAGAGTAATAAATATGGTTTTATAAAATAAGGGACTTATATATATGGGTTTTTGGAAACATGATTTGTTAACTAAATTATCTCGTATGGAATTTTGAGACAACTATGTATATATAAATTGTATTTTTTTTGAACAATTCAGTTTTGTGGAATATTTTATCAAATATTGAAGAACTATATAAAGATAAATAATGAAGGAATTTATGGAAAATTATATTATTTGTTTTCTAACCTATAAAACTCTTAGAAAATAAATGTTTCGAGAGCCTTAGTTCTATAATATGGGGATGATAATAATCAACTTAGTGTTACCGATTGGTTCAAATGCACTTGAGTAACTCTTCGTCAAATACTGCACAACTGATTGCATAGAATGTTTGAGTGGGATTTACTAACTCCTTAGTGAATACTCTAATTTTGCCGGGTAGTATGGGATACTTTGGTTAAGTTCTTGTGATCACTTTTAGAGAAGTATTTAACACTTTAGGGTTGTATTCTCTTTCGGTGTTCGGTCGAGGGCTGATAGATCCTTAAGAGATACATAGTTCAAGTTCTACACTGATATCCATAATAAGTGAGATTTATTAGCTTTTAGTAAACACTTGAGTTTCACCAGACTGTGTGGTACATTTTGTTTAAATTTGTGATTGTTAATAATGGTAGTATTTGGCACTTTAGAGTATATTTCCTTTGGTGTTCGGTTGGGGGCTGATTGATCCCTAAGAAGTATACTTATGGATTTTTACATAATTATTGAGTTATACATATATAGGTAAAAATATAAAGATGGAAAATATAGAGAAATGGAGTCATAGTTGCTACGATCGTTTCAACCGTTATGGACGATCCTTAAGATCGGTTGTTAATCTGTTCCACGATATGGACGATCCTCGGTATTAGATCGATACGGAAGATACAAAATTGTTTTATTATTTGTCACAATATGGACAATCATTAAGATTGGTATGGATGATTATGGTGATCAATATGGATTGTTTTATGATTTGTGATTATTCAGTGTTTCATGGTTTAAGTATTCTTATGTTTTAAGATAAATTCCTAGTTAAATAATTTCAGTGACTAGTGTATGTTTATTATGTCATATACCTTGTGTTATATCTTATTCTCACCCTTTTGAATATTTAGAGATAGTTTAACCCATTTATTCGATAATACTCGGGTTAAGTTGAGACTTTTCAGGTATCAGGACTTGTAGGCTTTGAGTAGGTGGACTAGCAATTGATAGACTATTTTGACTTATCGGTTTATCTTCTATAGGATATATTTATGTATATGTATATGATGCGATGTATAATTTAAGATAGTGACTTATTTTGGATGGTTATTATGTAAGACTAGTATTATTTTGTGGACTTACAACATGTATTGTATTTGATGTATATTATCCGCTATGATCTATGACTGTTGTTTATATGATATATCGTTCTGATTTTGAGAAACTGATGTGTTTATTACTTTAGGCTGAGATTGTATACATCAAATTTTTTATTCCAGATACTAAACGAAATAAGTAAGTATGATATGTCAGTGTTAGTTTAAAGGTATATTCACATCTGGTTTCCCTTAACAAGCCGTATTCTCCGTATTATTAGACAACATTGTTTGTAACGTTCTTTGGTAATATGAGTATAACGGTAGGGTCGTTAAAGTTGGTATCAGAGTAGAGTAAGAACATTATAATATATAATATCACGGATTTGACGCCTAGATGACTTAGAGTCCTATCCCTGGGGTATGTGGTAGATAGATTTATTAATTATCTAATTAAGGATATGAATATAAAATGATTATGCGAAAATCATTTGGGACGTATTTTGATTTTAACTGGTTATATTAAAAATAATATTAGAGTTTGGATTGTGCATAATAGTATTATGGCTAGAGGCAGACCTAGAGTTACACTAGGATTGACCAGTAATCCTGGTGCAGGAGGGATGTTTTTTACTCCTAAGTAGATATTAGAGATTCTCCGTGCTGCCCGGACTACTGATCTCGATGCTCATTTGGTTTGTGCTGATTTTGCTTACCTATGCAGAGACTTCGAGCATTTAAGAGGTAGACCATTTAGAGGAATGAAGAAGCTTATTGAGATATAGGCTTGGATTAAGACATGTGAAAAGATTTTCAACCGCATGAACCTTTTCGATGCTCAAAGAGTTCTAGTGGCATCTAGCCAATTGCAGGAAAGAGCATTGGACTGGCACGACTGGTTAATGGCAGAGGTCGAAGAGGTTCAGCTTACTTGGACATAGTTTAGATAGATGTTTGAGCAGAAGTTCTTGCCAGAGGCAGAAAATGAAGCGACAACTAGGAAGTTCATTGATCTTAGGCAGAATTAGTCTTCTGTTATGGAGTATGTAGCGGAATTTGAAGACTTATCTGAGTATGGGTTGGATTTCATTAGTACACCAAGGAAGAAAAATCAGAAATTTATTTACGGATTACGCAAGTCATTAAAGAAAGCCCTATTACTTCAGTTGGATATATCTTTCGAGGCTTTAGTCGATTCAGCACTTCGTCTCGAGGAGGTGGAGAAGAATAGTGAGGAAGAGGAAACTCCTAGGAAGCAAAATCAAGAGTTTAACCAGAAAACAAAGCAACCGGTTTAGCAAGGAAATTCCAAAGCTAAGAGTAAGAAGAAGAAGCAGGATGAGTCCGATTCTACAACCCCACAAAGGTGTCAGGTAGCATGCTTCAACTGTGGAACCATGGGTCATTATTCGAGTGAGTGTAGGAAGCCCAGAGTATCTTCTCCATCCAGAGTTTTCTTTTATTGCAAGAAGGAGGGGCATATGGTAGCAGCTTGCCCATACAAGGAAAGGAAAGAAGGGAAGGGAAAGGCCATAGAGACTTTTGGTAGATAGGCTTAGTAAGGTATAGTTATAGTCTAAGATAGTATTCTTTCTTTTGCTAGGTTTCATTAGAATTGCTTTTAAGAATAAGTTGTTTGCTTTGGTTGATTGGTTGTTAGGAATTGATTGCTTAGTTATATTTACTAAATTGGATGCATGGATGCTGTTAATGATAAAATAAATATAACTAAGAAAACTCGTAGTTAATTATTGCGTTGACTTGTCCGGTAAATATTTAAGGATTTTGATCGATATGTGGGATGCCATATTATCAACATAAGTTCCAAAACATTGATCGAGACATTTTGTCATGAGAATCTAAAAATAATTATTTTGGGAAAATATTTTTAGTCAAAAATAAATTGAAACAATATTTTCACCATAAAATAACTATGTGAAGCGGAGAGACTTGGTAAGGCATTGTTGATAGCATTTGCGATCAACTTTGTAAATAACAAAGTGGGTCATAATAATTTTGTGGCTTAATACTATTTTATGTAATAAGATAAATTTAATTCATAATTTATGAATTAGTTGGAGAATTTTAAGAGTTCTTTGAGAAAATAAAAGATAGAGTATCTTAATCATCTTTAAGTGTTTTATATACTTGAGATAATATATATATATATATAAAGAAATTAATGGAATACTTATTTATAAAGAATCATAATTAAAAATTTCTTTGAGAAATTTTAGCTAAAGAGAAATTTGGAAATTTAATTCATAGATTTCTTTCATTAAGGAAATTGCGGGAACATAATTTTCTTAAGGAGAGAGTCTGTAACAACCCCGTTGTTAATGACCTAATGAATTAAGTTTTATTCTGGATAAATAATTCTAAATTGTGTTTTGTGAAATTTTATTGGCAAATAAAAATTAGTTGAGAATTTTTAATAAATCTTATTTGTGAGAAATGAATTTATTTATATTTAGAAGTTGTTAACTTTGGAATTTTTCACTAAATAAAAATAAGAGATTGTCCCTTTTTAAATATTTAAAAAGAAGGTTAAAATAAGTGTTAAAAATTTTGTTTCCTTCTTTTATTTTGAAGTTAAAAAGTTTAAATATAATGTAGAGTTTCTATATAAGTTTTTCTAAGTGTAATCTAATTTGCAATGGGAGTTAAAATAAAGGAAATAGGTGGAAAATAGAGTTTTCAGTTATTTAATTAAAGTATGTGTTTAGGCCTAAGTAAACTTCAGCCCATTAGTGCAAATAAGAGAGAGTTTTCTCTCCTTACCAATTTCTAATGAATTGTATGTTCATTTGTTCAAACCAGGAAACAAAAGAAAGTTTCTCAAAGCTAAGAAAACCCTAGCTTAAAAAAATCCTCAATTTCAAATTCTAAATCAAAGGGGCTTTTGGTTAAATCTTGTAGAAATCAAAAGATGGTAATCTCCTACACCTCTAGTGAATCAATTTGGGTTAGTAATTTCAGTTTTATCTTTTGGCTGTAATCTTCTCTTTGGAGTTTCTGAAAATACCTAAGTACTAATTAAGAGGGACTAATCCAAGATTATTTTATCAAATTCAAGTTTAAAGGAGAGTTTACCTCACTAACTATCTCCAAATTCATGTGTATGCGATTATTAGTTGCTGTTTGGGTTAAATTGGATGAATATTGGTTGTATTGTTCATGTTTATATTGTTCAATTTCTAAAAACTCCTGAAATCCTCATCTTTAATCTCATTTAATTGACAATTATAGTTGTTTATATGGATGCATGCACTTTGAAATCACCTTAGGACAATCGCTCAGGCTATAGGATTGAACCTCCATCACCAGATTTCGACCGGGAAGGATTCTAGGGCCGAAACGACTCCATAAACATCCCGACTGGTGGACCAGTGGGTGAAAATCTAGAGCTGATTCAGCTCCGGATAAATACCCCGGATCCCTTGTCTGTTTCCTCGTTTGTCGCCATGTTTATTGTTGATGTTTTTCTTGTGTTTTGTGTGTTTGTTTGTGGTTCTTTTGACATCCATTTCCTTTGGTTTGTTAATTTATAAATATAGATTAGGAGATAATATAGAATTCAAAACCTTTGGACCAAATTCGGTTCGGATCTTGTGGTGTGTAGTAGTGTATTCTCTTGCGTTATGGACATGGAATCACCTTGATTTAAAGGGTTGTAAACTTATAAACTTATATCCAACTATTTTCTAAATATGAGTATAAGTAATTTTGTAAATGAATGTTTATTTAAGTTTATAAATATCATACTTGTTACTAAATAAATCTATATCCTTTTATAAATGATATTGTTTTACTAGTAGTTATTATATACTAAGCATTTTTAGTAAAAATGCACATGGGATTGGAATTATGGTTTTGGAAATATAAACCTAATTTATTTTAAAATAAAATGGTTAAATATATCAAAAACGGATTTGAAAGAGTAATAGATATGGTTTTATAAAATAATGGACTTATATATATATGGGTTTTTGGAAACATGATTTGTTAATTAAATATCTCGTATGGAATTTTGAGACAGCTATGTATATATAATTGTATTTTTTAACAATTCGGGTTTATGAAATATTTTATCAAATAGTGAATAACTATATAAAGATAAATAATAAAGGAATTTATGGAAAATTATATTATTTATTTTCTAACCTATAAAACTCTTAGAAAGTAAAAGTTTTGAGAGCCTTAGTTCTATAATATGGAAACATGATTTGTTAATTTATTATATTGTCGAATACTGCACAACTCATTGCATGGAATGTTTGAGTGGGATTTACTAACTCCTTAGTGAATACTTCAGTTTCACCAGGTAGTATGGGATACATTGGTTAATTTTTTGTGATCAGTTTTATAGAAGAATTTAACACTTTAGGGTTGTATTCTCTTTTGGTGTTCGGTCGGGGGCTGATAGATCCTTAAGAGATATATAGTTTAGGTTCTCTAGTGGTATATGTAATAAGTGAGATTTACTAGCATTTAGTAAACACTTGATTTTACCAGACGGTATGGGATGTTTTGATTAAATTCTTGTGATTATTAATAGTGATAGTATTTGGCACTTTAGAGTACATTTCCTTTGGTTTTGGCTGGGGACCGGTAGATCCTTTAGAAGTATACTTATGGATTTTTACATACTTATGGATTTATACATATATATAGGTAAAAATATAAAATGGAAAATATAGAGAATTGGAGTCATGATTTCTACGATCGTTTTTATTGGTATGGACAATCCTTGAGATCAGTTGTGAATCTATTTCACAGTATGGACGACCCTCGGTATCAGTTCGGTATGGAAGATACCTAATTGTTTTGTTTTTTGTCATGGTATGGACAATCATTAAGATTGGTACGGAAGATCATGGTGATCAATATGTATTGTTTTAGGATTTGTGATTATTCAGTGTTTCATGGTTTAAATATTCTTATGCTTTGAGATAAATTCCTAGTTAAGTCGTTTTAGTGACTAGTGTATATTTATTATGTTATATACCTTATGTTATACCTTGTTCTCACCCTTTTGAATATTTAGAGATAGTTTAACCCGTTTATTTGATAATACTCAGGTCGGGCCGAGACTTTTCAGGTATCGAGACTAGCAGACTTTTGGGTAGGTAGGCTAGCAGATGATAGACTATTTTGACTTATCAGTTTATCTTCTATAGGATATATTTATGTATATGTATATGATGGGATGTATATTTTGAGACGGTGACTTATTTTGGATGGTTATTATGTGAGACTAGTATTATTTTGTGGACTCACAATATGTATTGTATTTGATGTATATTATCCACTGTGATCTGTGACTGTCGTTTATATGATATATCATTCTGAGAAACCGATGTGTTTATTACTTTAGACTGAGACTGTACATGTCAATAAATTTATTCCAAATATTAAACGAAATCAGTAAGTATGACGTGTTAGAGTTAGTTTAAAGGTATATTCACATTTTTTAGCCCTTAACAAGCCGTGTTCTCCGTATTATTAGACAACAATATTTATAATGTTCTTTAATAATATGGTTATAACGGTAGGGTCATTGCACATATCCATCTTTGGGCTGCGAGATACAAGAGTACAACGGAGAATTGGGATTTCCATTAGTCCCTGGCTTAGGGGTCATACAAGTTATCATATATTCAAAGCACAAGGAGTGATAGTTTGGATTGTTAATAGATGTTATGGATGCTTTAGTTATTTTCTTTAGAATGCTATCACTCATAGGTATCATGGGAAGTAGGTATTTAAGATAGGAATACCTGGAAGGTTGATATCCTTTATTTGGTTTGTGGTGTCTTTTTGATATTGTAGAGTAGCATATTATAGTGTTATATGCTAACTCTTTGGTTGCAGGACAGGTCAGGTATGGTTCGTGTACTCTTGTTCCTTACCATATTTACCTATATAGTATTTTGAGACTCATTTACCGCTCACACCGGACTATTGTTTGACCCAAGGTTTTACGCTTTGCTTCTTATTATCTTGGGTACTCTTAAAAGAGTAGACTAGATAATAGCTTTAGGTGACGCGCAGCTGTTGGAGAATGAGCTGAATGGAGCTATCTCATATTACATACTTATATGGATTCTACACTTATTCCACTATGCAGCACTGGGAGCCTTAGTAGTGTCTACTTACACTTGTATTTGAGACAGTTATTGAGTTTGTTTCCATTGTATAAACTCTATGAAATTTGATGTACAACTATGTGGATCTGTACTCTGATGATTTTTTACATAGTAATTATTACCTCTTCTGTTATATCTATGATATTATATTTTATCCATGTACTATGAGATATGACATGTTATATACTATATTGGTTTATTTTGACCCTAATGACCATCTATATCTACCTGGCATGGACAGCGCACTATTTATTTACTATTTGTGTCGTTGGTATGGGGCGGTCGTCACACCTCCTAGAGACTCCTCCATAACTCGCTGATGGAAAGCAGATCTCGTTGGATAACTATAGTAGTAGGAACTCCATATAACCTAATGAACTCTCTCACATATATAACCGCCAACAATGTCGCCGTCGTCGTACTCCTCAGTGGTATGAAATTAGCCCACTTGATCAACCAATCGACTATGACCCAAATGCTCCCATTCCCTCTCAAACTCCTCTAAACCATCCACGAAATCCATGAAAATACTTTCCCACTTCCATTGAGGAAATTCTAATGGCTGCAACAATCCTCCTGGCTTCTTTTGCTCTACCTTTACTCTATGGAAAGTCATACATCTGGCTATGTACTCTACCACGTGCCTCTTCATATCGGGTCAATAGAAAACTCTCTTCATGTTGCGATATATCCTGTCACCACAGGGATGAATGGTCATCCTAGAATGATGAGACTCAGCTAGTACTACATCTACCAAATCCATACTACAAGGAGCACAAAGCCTACCATCTCTCCGTAACCATCCTCTCAAGTCAATGGCCTAACGACTCAAATAACTTGATGAGTCTCCTCTTTAAATCCTCTCAATAATGTCTACTAGCTCCTTACCCTCATTCTACCTAGACCCAATATGCTCTACAATATAGGTTGCACATCTAGAGCTTATAGTAATCCAGGTGTAATTTTGATGATGGTTGGAAGTCGAATGTAGGAATGAACTCCTAATGCTTCCACTCCAAGAATAAGGAACTCAATAATGCATGTTGTCTACTCAAGAATCTACAACTACATCACCTTTTGTAGGGTATATGAGATATCAAAGTTATACAATGACAAGAACTCCATCCACCTTTGCTACCTTAAATTCAAGTCCTTTTGGGAGAACAAGTACTTCAAGGACTTATGATACGTATATAGCTCAAACCACTCTCCTAAAGGGTAATGTCTCCATGACTTAAGCACAAAGACAATGGTCGCCAACCCAAGATCATGGGTAGGGTAGTTTCTCTCATGGGTCTTCAGTTACCTACTCCCATAATTTACCACCCTTCCTTCTTGCATCAAGACCTCACCTAACCCATACCACAAGCATCGGTATAAACTATAAATGGCTTTATTCCATTGGGTAGTATCAAAACTAGTGCACTTGTCAATGCCTCCTTTAATTTGATAAAAAGTACTTTGCATTCTGCATCCCATGAAAAAATTAGATTCTTCTTGGTAAGATAGGTCAGAGGGGCAGAGACCTTCGCAAAGCCGTTAATGAACTTCCGATAGTAGACCGTCAAACTAAGAAAAATTGTCACCTTCATGGCATTCTTTTGTACGTGCCAATCCTGAACTGCTACCACCTTAATAGGATCGACCGCCAATCCATTTTCTAAGACTATGTGTCCCAAAAAGCATACTCCTTCCTCTAAAAGTGGCACTTCAAAAACTTCACCATCTTTTATGCACACAGAATGTGCTGAGAACTTCTCCTTAATGCAATGCGTGCTCCTCCTCGCTCCTCGAATATACTAGGATATCATCCATATACACTGCGACGAACTCATTAAGCAACCCTTTGAAAACTTAGCTCATCAAATCAGTAAAGTAGGCATGTGTAGTGGTCAGTTCGTAGGGCATGACTAACCACTCATAAATTCTGTTTGGTGTATGAAACAATGTCTTTCGGATACTATCCACGGGTACGCGCAACTTGTGGAATTCGGTAGCCAAGTCAAGATGTGAGAACATATTAGCTCCAACTAACCGATCAAAGAGATTGTCTATATAAGGCAATGGATACCCATTTTTCTTTGTCAATTTATTCTGCTCCCCATAATCGATGAGGAGCCTTAGAGAACCATCCGTCTTGGTGGCAAAGACGACTAGTACTCCCTACTCTTAAATGCTCCTCCTAATAAAACCCTTCTCTAACAGCTCATTCATTTGCTTGTTTAACTCGTGTATCTCCTTTGAAGTCATATGCCTCAATGGTAAGGTGATGTGTCCGGCATTCTCAATAAGGTTGATCCTAAACTCGATCTCTCTTTGGGATAGGAGACTAGCAACCTCAACAAAAACGTTTGTGAAATCTCTAACTACAGGCATTGTATCTAGCTCATCATGTGATAGGTCTAAAGAATATAGGTAGCTCAATGATCCTTGGGGGTCATAATAAATCTCCAAGCAACGTCAACTACACGAGTTCAATCTAATGACCTTCATATTATAGTCTAAAATAGCCTCATACATTGTAATCTAATACATGCCTAACATCAACCCAAACCAGTGAATCCTAATACAAAGGCATCACAATCAAACTCGACCCCTAAAATAAGCAACTTCAAACCCCTACATACCGTAGACAAATAGGTCGATCATACAACAAGGTTTGACACACCTACAGGGCCCATGACTATACTAGTATGTAAGTGTAAGTCATCAATAAGACTACTAGAAATGAAGGAATATGAAGAGCCTGTATCAAATAAAGTGCGAATAGATAAACCGAAAAAAGTCAACACACCTCAGATCACCACTTTCTTTCCCTTGTCCACTACTAGCTACGCACTCGAGCTAGGGACTACATCTATTGCATAAGCCAGAACTACCTGAGTAGAATTCTAAGTAGAAGCTCTTGATGGTGTTGTGCAAGCTAGCTTCAGATGCACATACTAATTCTAGTTAAAAGTTCGTCTTTGAGCAATCCATTTTGTACACCTTAGAAAAGTGGCCAGTAACACCCCGTAATTTTACGATAGTTAATTAATAAATGATAACGTCAAAAAATAGGACTTTTACAATGTCAAATTTTGGTTATGCAACTTACACCATTGGGTTCATAGTGATTTTCTGATCAATATTCATATATAAAGTTTTACGATCGAAGTTCAAACAAAATAGTTATTTACATTCGAAGTTTTCGGATCGAAAACAATTCAGAACCAGTTAAGAAAGTAAATGTTAATAACTTAACATCAAAATGGGCATTAAGTATAAATGTTAACGTTAATTATAAATGTTAATTAAGGGCGCTCAATCAAATTAAAAAAAAATTAAGAAAGCATATAAGTAAATAAATGGGCGTAGAAGTAAATAAGTATTAATAATTTACATTAATGTAAATTTTAGATGTAAATCTTAACATTTAGCTAATTGGCTATGTCAAATCTAATCAAATTAGAGAATAGAAGGAAGTAACAAAAGGAGATCAGTGTTAAATCAAATTAATGTAGCGTTGAAAGGGAAATAAATGAATGCAAATAAATTAAAGTTAAAACAAACGTTAATAAGAAAGAATGTTAACATTTAAGAGAAGGAATTCGGGAAATAAATGTAATTAATTTATGTTAACTACATTTAACATTTACTTAATGTGGAAGAAAAATAAAATTAACATTAACTATTAATGTTAATGAAAGCTTAAATGTTAAGTAAGATTAACGTTGCAGGATCTAATCAAACCTTTTATTAATCGATAGGATTGATTCTAGAGCCTAAAAATACAGGCCTAGTTTCTCACTTCTCTTCTCAATTTTTTTAGGTTATAGAGCGGAATTCTGCCATTCTCTTTTCTCTACAATTTCTAGAATTCTAAAAGTAGTAAAACTATATTATTATATATAAGTGGAGAAAGCGGAGAATAAAAGAAGAGAAGAATAGGATCGATTCAGAATGTAAAAACAAAGGTAAATCGTAAACCTTAAACTCGGAGCTAAATTTTATTCAATCCTTTCCCTAGACCTGTAATTCTAATAGGTGTATACCCTTTTTTTATTTTGGATTTAAAATAAGAGGGCGTCAAATAAAAAGGGAAAGGATCTAGAGCTGGAGAATTGGAAAGCTAAAGCAAGGTGGGTGGGAAATTATATGTCTTGTAATAAGATTAGATTTATATCGTTGAAATCTATTTCATCTGTATTTAAAAATTGTTTTGGATATTTTATTGTAAATGCAAAAGGAATAGATATAAATCTCGATCTGGAATATTTAATTGAATACGCGTATTGATTAGAATGATAAATAACGAATTAGATAACAAATTGTACACGCATAATGGTTATGCAATAGATTTAATGAAATTGGTTATGGAATAGATTAGGAATAGATAACAGTTGAAAATCCATTTAGAATTCCATATTTGATTTGAATACTATTGAGATTGGTTGTAATTACGTGGGGATTTGACATATTTTAATCCATCGGAATGAAAAGGGGTATTAACATAAGTCTCTATGAATCATCTAAGTACAAATAAAGGTGCTTTTTTTGAAATAACAAGGAATGTAAATGTAAAGAAAGAGATGTATAAAATTAGGGAGATCTTGTATTTTGTACTGTCTATTTCAGTAAAAATATAAAATATAATTCTTTATAACTTCACACAAAACACAAATTCTCTTTTAAGTATTTCACAGAGATTTATAGCGTTAACAATTCCTTTTGAAGGGGGAAGTAGTTCCAATGCATTAAAATATAAGATCCTCAAGTATAATAAAAGGTGAAGTAAATAGGAATGAGAACATTCTAAAATGAAAAGAAACATGATACCAATAAAAATGGAAATTAGATAAAAAGAAATTGAAGAATAGGTAAGAGTAAATAAAAGGGTAAACAGGGAATAGAGATAGAAAATGAAAAAAGAATAAAAAGAATAGGAAATTATATTATGATCCTATTAAAAAGGAATGCAGTAAATAATCATAAAGCAAGAAAAATATACACACGGTCAATAGGGAACTGTAGAGGCAAGATAATTAAGTAAGAATGAATGAATATATATATATATAGCCTTAAGTATGTGTTTATGATGAGTATGTACCGTTAAAGTTAATAAATAATTGTATGAATAGAACAACATTAGTCATTAGAATGGGTTGGAATACGAAGGCAGTAGTGTTACACAAAAAAGTATGCCTACTGAATGGGGCTACCTGCAGTTGTGTATACATTATACTGATATGAGACGTATCCAATCACAGGATCCGTGGGGAGCATATGCTTGCGTATAGATAAAGAAGTACCCCAATAGTAAGAGGAGTCTGCTTCAAAAATAGAAAAAGGGTGTATTGTCTTGATTGCATTAAGCAATCTAAATAGGATGGTAAGCATCTCAATGTTATGTTAGTAGGCGTAGGCATAAAATCAGGAGTAGAAGCTACATAAGTTGAGTGCGTCATCGGTCTGGAGCGGTCAAATAGGAAAGACAGAGTTACACCTAACAGGCTACGCCTCCTGCTAGGGTAGGCGATGTTGGGTAATGCACGGCCATTGTTATTTCCTAGTTTATTATTAAGGCAAGGCTAATTAACCCATGATAGAGTTGTTTCAAAAATGAATGGGGTAGTCCGTGGAGCTGAGTCCATGACAGGATGTCGACAAGTAGTAAATCCTCTAAGCAAAGTAAGATAGAATACGGCTAAATTATAGTGACACCGTTATTAGGCAATAATGAGAGGTTCTACTTTGTATGTGGGAAATTTAATCCAGATATTGATTATGATGCCCGATGGTGCAGAATTACGGATACTAATGGGGATAATATCTTGGTCCAAGTGAGAACCGTGGTACTTATATTTATATATACGTAAATAGTTATAATTTACAAAGGGTAGATGGGACGTATCGTATGTGGATGACGAGTCGAGACAAGTAATTAAATAATAAAAGACATAACATGTGGTAGAAAACAATTGGCATAAACTAGTGTTATGTATAAAGCGTATAATTTACCACTCACTAGAACGTTGTCCTGAACCCCTCCACATTACAACTCATAGGATATCTCGAAGGACGAGTACTGACACTAAGCGTTTACGATGCTGACAAGGACACTAGACCATGGAAGCGTCAAATCTTGGTCGGTAGTTATGTGACTTATTATATTTTATTTATTCTGATGTGACTAGTATCATTAGTGCTTTGATGCACATTCATTGTTTTATTTACAGGATACCATACCAATGATCTATATTTTGGTGGACTTGGGTTTTCGATTTAGCGGAAATTCAGGCCCACTGAGGTGCAGGTTGTTACATTTAGTATCAGAGCTTAGGTTAGTAGATCTTGAAAAATTAGAAAATGATGAATGACCATATTTGTATTTTTGCCTATAAATTTAAATATATTATATGCTGAATCCTATAAATTCCGACTATAGAGTAGCTGCAAGCATACACTGAAAATGGATAAGTTTATTATGAGTCTGAATAATGGAGAAGTGGAACATATACACCTACCCCGATTACCCATGGGAAATAAGCCGTGTGGGAAAAGCGTTGACTTAAAAAGTGCATAGGTAGAACATATGGGAGCTCCCTTAAGATGGATAGTATGTGACTCCCTAGTTGAACCCCATTAGCCTAATGATAGTAGATCCTCATATGATGTATAGAAGGTCCAAATAAGGGAAAGTAAGAATCCATATGTTGTAGATATTCGAAATTATTTGAGTTTTCGAATGATGGTGTGTAGCAGTCGCTCCAAGATGATGCCGGATTTTATAGTTGGAGGAAGATAAGTCAATAAGTAAGTTGAAAGAAGAGAAGTCCAAAAGAAGAGACAAATAGAAATCTACTCTAAGTCTGATCCAATAGAAAATAATTTCAAAAGTTGAAATGATTTTAATATAAAAGTTTGAGAAAATATATGCAATATATTTGAAATGATTTTCAAAGATTTTATTTGAAGGTAGAAAACCCTATTTTTGAAAAGTAAGTAAATATTAAATTTTTTAAACAAAATACTATGTTAAATTAAACAAAAAAAATTAGTAGAAAATTTAAGAAATTTTGGACAGGAAATAACAGTAAATGGGGTCTAATAAAAAGGTTAATTCTTTTGAAAAAAATATAGTAGAGTGTATGTAGCTCATTGATTTGTCTAGGATGAAAAAATTTTGAGTTGAAATTATTTTTTAGGGTGGACAATAGGAAGTGGTATTAGTTTGAAATGTGGTAAAAATAATGGGAAAAAAGATTAGAAATCGAAAATAAAGTAGTAGGCGAATGCACTGCAATGGTCCGATATAGAGGATAGTTAATTGAGAGAAAAGCAATTGGAATAAGAGCAGTTTGGGTAGAGTAAGGTTGAATAGTAGTAGCATTGTAAAATATAAATAAAAACAATATTATATATTATATTAAAAGTAATGCTAATAACCTAAATATAAGCAATATACGAAATTAAAGGCAAAACAAAGAAAAATGGATATTTTCCATTGTTGTTCACATTTAGTGTCAATATCTTCTAAAAGTCCTCCTCACTTGATATTAGAAATTCCGCCAAGAATTGGAAATGGAGATAGTATGAGTGATAAGAAAGTGATAAGGTGAGAGTTGTTCTTGTATACTCCGGTTTTTTTGTCATTTAAAATTATAAATGATGTTTTAGAAATATGGTAAAGTGCATTTTTGAAAAGAAATGGTTTAGTATAACAATTGAGTTTTTAAAAGAAAAACTTAATAAATAGTTTGAGTAAAAAAATCCTAAGTTTTAAGACACTAAGTTATTCTTTAATTTAAAAAAAAGTTTTTGAGTTGTGCTTGTAAAAGTAATAGTTTTGAGATTTAATAGTTCGAAATTTTTAAGTTTTAATTTTTGAAGAAAATTTACAAAGACCAAACCAAAGTCTTAATATGGAGAAACAAAAATGATTGCCTAGGAAAGACGAGGAAAAACGTAAGGCTACGAAGAAGATAGCGATGAAAACCGATAGAGTAGCAATAAGAAAACCCTATAGGGTGTAAGGAATATTAGTGAGAACCTAAGAATATTTTGTTAGATATGTGTGTAAGCCATAAGAAACCATAAGAGAATGATAAATGGTATTAAAGTACACTTCTATGGTACTTGGGTACACTCATATGAAGGTTTAAGGATAAAGAAAGTAAATACCAAGATTTAGATCAAAGAAGATGACAACCGAGGGTAATAATATGGAAAACACACATAGAGGACATTTGTGGACTCAAAATTAAGAAAAAACATGATGGAAGGTTGAAAAGTTATTCCATCAAGCTGACTTTCCAACGAATTATTTAAAATATGCATAGTTTCTTACCCATTGTGGCATGGGGATACATAGTTTATTCCATAATTTGGTGTGGTAACGGTAGTAATGAATAGAATTTATTCGTCAGAAGTCATAAAGGAGAGTTAAGATATGTGGGTTGTAGAAAGATGACACGTAGAAAGGTCCATCCAATGTAAGTAAGAAGAAGGTAGGACCACAATACCATAAAGGTCAGCAGATGTTAAAGGGCATAATCCAGCAATTCTTCCTTTTATATTTGGGTTGTAAGCATTAGTTATTTCTGAAAAACGGATATGATATTAATGGAAATATTTCTTTTATGTGTTTTCTGTGCGGACCGGTATATTATGGTAAAAAAATAAAATAAGGAAATTTCAGGAAAGACACTTAACTAATGCAAAATAAATAGCAAAAGGCTAGAAGTATAGAATAAATTAAGAAAATTTATTTAATTAGCTAATAAAGAAAAAGGAATAAGATTTAAGTCCCAGAAAGTAGAAAATTTCTAGGGAATAATATTTGGCAAGCGAAGGACGGAGAATGGTTATTACGAAGCCACGGGTCAATGTCCATGTACCTTAAAAAGATGAAATTTACAAATGAACTTGTGTGCTGGCTATTATTATAAATAAAAGAAAAGTTTTTGAAAAATTGAAATTTACCACGTAAATAGATGAAGTCGATTGTGGATGTTAGACCATTGACTAGACCCCAATCTCATGTAGTATGGCATAATTTATTTTGAGAAAAAAATATATAAGTATACTTTTGGAAAATAAAAATACTTTTGTGACAAGTTTTTTAAAAAAAATATTAACTGATATTTCAAAAATAAAAATTTATATAATAAAATTTTGAGTAGAAAATAAAGGAATTTTCTAAATTTCGGAATTCCACATACTTGACATGGAGGAATAGTTTACGGGTTAGATAGTATATATTTTACTATGCACCAGAAGTGACAGTAAAGTAAAATACGGTCTATGGAGTCACTTATTCCATATCTTGTCGGTATGTGAACTAACCTGGCTTTAAAATAATTCTATTTTAAAATTTAAAGATATAGAATAAAAATCACTTATGTGCACTGTACTGGAAAAGTTGGAACATAATTGGGGGCAAAAAAAAGGTTTCAAGGTATAAAAGAAAAAGGGTACATAAGAAAAGGAAGGAAATAGGGAATTTTCCATCTAGACCATTTTCTGGCATAAGAATATAGGTCTAGAAAACCAGATTTTTCTAGAACTTAGATGTTAACAATGGTGTGTTAGGATTTTGGATGGTAGAAATTGGATGTAAAATTGGTTGAACTATACTACTATTTATAAAAGTGTGAGAAAATTTAGACGTAAAAGCAAGTTTTTGATTTTCAAAGTTTGAATACATATAAATTACTAGTATATTTAGGAAGTTTGCCCCATATTTTCAAAATTGTTTTAAAAGATGCATTAATAAAGGAGGCACCGATTTAGAATTTCTCATTATGCATATCATATATGTTATGATACATCGCGCACTTGTACATGATTGGTTGCAAAATTGGCTGCACACTAATTGGGCGGTTAGTTTAGAATGGTTGTGCGTTATGTTATGTAATTCTGTCCTTAAGAAATTTCGGGGATGAAATGCTTTTGAGGGGGGAGAATGTAACACCCCATAATTTTACAACAATTAACTTAAATGTAAAATCAATTAATATATGATAACGCTGAAAAATAGGATTTTTAAAATGTTAGAATTTGGCTACGAAACTTTACATATATAGGTGTTGGGATTTACACGACAACGAACACATTCGTCTTTTATCTATTTCTTTGTTGTCCATAGTTTATTCTGAAATTATATAAAACAACAATCTATGTATATATACAGTTTACTTATATTTACTTATACATAATGTGTTATAAAGTTATTTTAACCAATCAAAAGTTTACATACATTCAAAATAACAATTAATTATGTTGATGTAAGCAATTTATAAGCGGAGGAAAATGTGGAGGAGTTACCTTATTTCATTTACTTATCGTTAATGTTATTTCAAAATAATTTGAACACTCAAAAACATATATGTGTGCATATATGAATAACTACAAGTTATGTTCTAAATTAAAATAACATATACCTATTTTTTTTTTGAGAGAGAAATGTGTGGTCCTCTATAAATAGAGGAGAGCACACACATAGCTATATATATCACAAAAATAAGGCGCTGCCAACATGTCTGGCAGGTAGCAAAAACTAGGTACAAGAAACAATAATACTTAGGTACCCCTAAGATGAGTTTCGGCAAAGCCACCACCCATCACACCCTAATATCGAGCTCCGGCATGGCCACCGCCCGATATTAAAATGATTGAAGTACCTAAAAAACTAAAGAAAAGCCAATAATACTGGATGTCATTACAAGCTTAGAAAGAAGCTCCATGCTAAACTTTGTAATCTATTATATGTTTTAAAATTAAAGTAACAAATCGAAATCTACTTTAACTTAAGAGGGATTCAAAGGCTTTATGTTGTTTTGCACAAACGTCCACATATGTTATTTTTCTTTTCAAATTGATACAACTTTTAAACAAATGTCAACAACAACTAAAGTTTATATTCAAAACAACAAATATGTGAAAAATGTATTCAGTCTCCAAAGTACTTTTAAATAATTTACATATATTGTTAATTTATATTTGTGCATTTAATGAGGTACAAAATACATCAACTAACTAAAATTAGTTTCCAATCCTAAATTGTTTGTTTGTTTGCCTTTTTTTATTAAATAGTAATTTCTAAAACAATGATAAAATTAGATTGGACAACCTAGGAATATATAAATTCGTTATAAAATAAACTAGACCCAAACTATGCAGATAATATAAACATATAATGAAAAGGTTATAGCAAATGTAGGATCCAATTATATTATCATGGTGAACATACAATCAATTAACATATATCAGATATAAACTTTGGGTCAACATAATGAACAAATAATGATATTTGATGCAGCATGTATAGGATTTAAACTTCATTAACCTTGCAAATATATAATAAAATTAAATTAAAATTACCCAAAGACGAAGCCTAAGATTTACACCTTGAATAAAGAATAAAACTCCGATTCAATTGAATTAACCTCAAGATTTTATAAGGATCTAGAGGCAAATAACATCTTGAATGTTATCGATTTTTATTTCATTTTTTTTGAGGAATTTTTTATCATGAAGGCCATTGAGGGAGAGGAGGAGACCAAGAGAAACAAAATAAGATTTTTTTTGTCTGGAAAAGAATGATGGATGAAATAAGACAGAATATGTTTTAAAGAAAATATTGAAACCTTTTAATTCACTCCTTTAAAACCTCCCTATTTAATTCCTAATTAAATCTCCTCAAATCCTCTTCCTCCTCTTTATATTTTCAGCAGAAGAAATAGAATTAAAGAGAAAAAGGCCAAAATCAATTTATAAATGAGATTTAAATGAGTCATAAAAAGGAGAAAAGGATGGAGATTTAATTCCTTTTTTTAATCTCCATTGGATTTTCAAATCGCATTTGAAACCTCTCCTCGTTTCATTATGCATTTGGGCCTATAAGAATTTCCCAAAACCACCTAGCAATTATTCTACTAAACCCCATTTAAATATTTTATCAATACTATGTATTAATACGTGCATTTATAACTTTTATATACGCACTTTATTAAATGCTAATGGTATTCAACAAATCAAATAAAG
This sequence comes from Allium fistulosum, assembly GCA_030737815.1. NCBI lineage: Eukaryota > Viridiplantae > Streptophyta > Magnoliopsida > Asparagales > Amaryllidaceae > Allium > Allium fistulosum. The sequence continues at coordinate 588,794,748 of CM060905.1, read as the reverse complement.
TTTAATAATTAATGTTTCATAAATATTAATAAATCCAATTAATTTACAACAATTTATAAATTAATTGAATTATGTGGATTACTCATGGTATTCATCATTACGGTTGTGCGACTCAAAGGTGTAAATTTAGTTAGCAATTAATACTGAACAATTCAAAAATTAATGTTATTGGTCAACTTAGCTAGTGGTGTGACATTTTGGCTGAATTTATTGCTTACACATCTTTTTGGTAAAATCCAATTTTATTTATTACAAGTGATGCCTGATAGTGACGATTATTTAAACCAATTCTCTTTGTCAAAATCGTGTCACTTTAGAATTATGGAATTTGGTAATGATCAAAATTCTAACACCATCCATATTAAACTTTATAGTCCAAAAATAAAGTCCTTGGTTCAATAATAATATTTATCATTAATCGAACTACTATGGCCAGAGATTTTGACTTTGAGCTGACTTAAGTTGATCATGATGCTAACCTCATATAACTAAGAAGACGAATCCTCTCTTGAATAGTATTTCACTTCAAATACTTCCACTCGACCCAACTATAGTTGATCGATGGATGCTGCCATGATTTAACTATAATCAAAGCGAAGCTTTCATATTGAAGATCAGCAGTATTCTCGAGTCAATATAACTGTGTAAATTTTTCACTTGGATATTTTCTGTTTCACCATGGTTATATTAACCAACAGAAAAGTATCGAGTTAGTCATTCCATAGTTATCTAATAACTATTAGTATGTAACTCCTTGGTGCCAATAGCAGCCATGAATAATACACTGCCTAACAATTGGAGAGCGTTAAGTACTCTAGTCTCAATAGATGCATTGATGTTCAATCTCGATACATCTTGACTAGTAATATTTAAAATGATGTGCTTATTATATTGTGATATAATAATCATGGTTACAACTATTTATAACTGCTATCACAAACACATTATTTATGTACTTTCTGATATATGCACTTAAATTAACTAATTAATTATTTATAGAATTTTATAAAAAGCACATATAACTGAAAGTAAAAAACTTTTATTTCAAACTGGATTGATTATCGAGTTAGATTTATGTAACAAATTACATAACTGCCCCCACAGACATGACCCTAACTCTATTAATCTCCCATTTGGACTTGGGGTCAATTATGGAATCTTATTCCAGCTTCTCCATTTGGTGTCTTCAAAACCAATGGGGTCCGTCCCTCAATGAACGGGTGTGCGATTATGTTTCATCATCTACTTGTCAATCAATTCTCTCCGACCCCAATAAACTGCCTTTATCATATGTAACAATTTGAAGTATGTCTCTCAACTCCAGTGAGCTCTAAATTCTATTACGATCTATATCACGACATTGTTATCATGTAGCAATGTTATGAGATTCAGAACATTTGGAATTGCCCACGGCTCAGTTTAAATTTGTGCATTTATTATGTATATACATTGCTTTTATTGTGGCACTATTCAAGGTGATGTACTTGGCCTTTTGTTGAATCATCCGTGATTTCACATTTGGAACATTTCCAACTTAAAGCTTCTTAACCAAGCCTTAAACATGAATTTTATATTGACATACCCTACTCAATATCACATATGAAGTTTGAGTCCGAACACTTTTTCATAAGGAGTTCATTGTTTCTATAAACAATTCTCCAGTATTTCCAAAAATACACGATAATACTCTAACTACCATTTAGTGACCTTAATTTGGATTTGATATTTTCTTCATGTAATAAATACATAACAAAATCATGATACTGTGGATAACATAACGTGTACGATAATTCCCATCGTTAATGCATGAGGAATACATCTTACATATTTCTTATTAAACATTTTAATAAGGTGTTTCTGCATATTGTTTGGGACATTCCCATTGTCCTTTATACTCTCTATAAAAGACATCATTTGCAAATCCAACGTCAAGTATTGAAACAACTAAAAGTTGATTTTAACACTAGTGCATCATTGACAATCAGCAACATGTTGTTTTCTTACGTTTAGAAATATCAGTGTACCTTCAACGTTCTTTCTTATAGATGTACGATTTCTCTGCATTTTGACTGAAATCAAACTATTTAATATTTCTATCAAAATACTTGTTCAATTTTGATGCTTGTCGAATGATACTTTCGTATTGGTTCTTGGATCATACCCAAAACCCACAAATTCAATATTGCTCCTCTGACTTCGAGATACTTTGGTAATTATGTGTAAACACTCTAGTCTAACTTTTTATTTTGAATTTTCCATTACAACACATATGCATCAAAACATAAAGTCATACATGGAAATCAATTTGTAGGAAGAATCTAACTCAACTTGAGCACATTGAATTGAGAATCTGTTATGCTAATTTCAACAGTTCAAATTCATGATTTTATTCTTATCAATACGGCACACCATATTCCAACTGCATTTTCCCTTCTCCTAAGGACACTTTTGCAGTTGATGGATCATATCCCTTTGGGTCCAACTGCCAAATCATATTTTTACAATGTACTTGGAATCTATTTCGGATTGGTGCATCGTACCATACCATAGAGTCGATACCCTTAATGGTTTAATTAAACAACTAAGGAGTATTTATTCTTGACATTGATAAGAAACTCATAGTTTCTTCTTCAATGTGCTAGAATAATCATTAGACACTCCAATGTTATGTGTTCATTTATGTTTTTGTTAGTTTCGTTTCATCCCTTGTAATTAGTTTTATCCTTGGATCGTTTCCAAATCCATTTTACTGCCATTAATTTCTAAATGGAATTCCTTTGATATAAAGTTGGCAACATTTGTTTCTTATTGCAACGGAATGGGATTCATAAACATATATCTTGTATGACTTTATAAAATATTCTTCGGATGATATTAATCTTAACCCTGTGTACTACACTTGAGCACACACATTATAAAAAGAATTTATCCAAAATTCACTCATCATTTAATCGTCCTTTCTCCAACAAAGTTAGATTACTCCATATCAACCGTCATTATATATTGTAATGAGGAGCGACTCTTGTGACTAAATCTTAATTCATTTTAGGTACGTTTGGAACTCTTTTCCATATACTTACCCATTCGATCAAATCAAATGATTTCTTTTGCATGTTATTTTGTTTTACATTCGTTTTATCTTCTACGAACTTATCATAAACATGCCCCATATGTATCAAACACGTTTATCCATGCTTGCGATAATTCATTGACGAATATAACAAAGTATGTGGAGCCGTTTTGGTATTATTAGACTTGTGATTGCATACATCTATATGTATCAAATCAAACAGTTCATTAACTCTTATAAAGCTCTCACTGAATGGGTGCTTTGCCTTTAATTATTCAAGATATAATTCATTACTGCCACATGATTCATAATCAAATGATCAAAAAATTACTTCTCAAAACCATGGCTTAATAATAATTCCAAAATAATTTATATAATTTCAGATACTTCGGTTTTTTCCAATACATCACTTTTGTTATGAAAACAAAAACCAAATTATAGTTTTATTAAATAACAAATATTCATAATATTCTCATTAAAATAAAACTATGTCTATTCTTTAGTCATCACCAAAAAACCGATGTTATTTCATAAATAATTTATGGCATGTTATACGAAAACAAATTTCTTTACTTCATACAAAAAATAGTGTTATGTGGCTTGCTCCTACTATGTTTTTCCATTACTATAATTGCATACTAAATACGGAGGTCCATCATCCACTTAATATAGACTATTTATTACAAATATCACAACTAGTTTACAATGGAGAGTTCTTTGATCAATTATCTTGAACTCAAAAAAAATAAATCTCATAGAAATAAATTTTCAACATGAAAAATAATTTCAAAACATAAATCGTATTTCTTATTCCAATGTTAAGTATAGTTATTATTTTATAATTCTCATTTTCGATATTCATTTATGAAGCGAAAGGGACTATTCTCTCTCTTCATCCCAATTGTACCCTATCTCATATCGACTCTTGTACATTCATTTTCCTTTATAAATGGTCAAACTATTCAAAAGAAAAACCTTGCTACAATATCATAATAAACTCTTCACAAAATGCATTCGATCATCCTTAACATTTAAGGACATCAAATATGTTACACCTTACATAAACTGATCAAATTGACATTTCAACAATTGAGTTCTTAGATCTATCTTGTTATTTTGGTCTAGCGTTACATTTAATAGAATATGATTTTCATTGCAATAAATCAGAAGTAATACTCGATTTGTAGTGACCAGTAATTTCGAACACTTCGTCTTTGAATATCTTAACTTTTTGAAATAGAATTAAGTGTTATAAATGTTATTTTATGACCTTGTTAATATATTTTAATTAATGAATAATGATGAGAAACAGGTTTTTGAAATTTGTTTACAAAAATAAATACTTTGAAGAAATATTGGTAATGAGACTGAAAATCGTTTTATCGATGAACATCTTTTTATTCAATATAAGTTATGTAAACTTTTCCTACATATACTAAAAAACGTAGGAGATCTTTAATTAGTAAAAAAAAATTAGCACTGAATATCTTTGGTGAGGCTTCTAGAAGCTTCTAGAATATTGAGTAGAGATAAGAGTGAAAGGAGATATTTTTCTAAGGCATGGTGAGGTAGAAAGCAAACACATGGATGCATGAGGTGGGGTAATCCTTCTTGGCCAGAAATAGAGGGTGAAGGAGAGCTTAAAGCACACCACTTGAAGCCTATATAAGAGTATGCATAGCTCATTTGATCTCTTTTACATTTTTACAAAGTTAAACTAGTTCATCATCTTCTTCTCCCGTCATAAATTTTCTATGACAAATAAATTCTAAACAACTTCAAATCACTCCAAACTTTGCCAAATACCATAGGAAAATATCACAACACCATCAAGTAACTTGAAAGTGGAAGATTTGGAGTACAACTCCCCACACACACTTGGAACGTGAGCAATTATAAGGCTTTCTAAGCCTGGGCAAGTGCAAAGCAAAGAGAAGGTAGGAAGTTTGGCATTTGCAAGGTGGAGGTAGGAAGTGGAATCTTGGACTTGACTGTTTTCTCATTTAAGGGTGTGCTAAATCACCACTAAAATGAATTTGAAACATATGTGTTCTAGTTTTTGATTGTTTATATGTCCTTGAATTTATATTGCTATATGTTGTGATATATGTTGCGATTCTTACTTTGGAAAGCAAATGGCATATGTAAATGATGTGTATGAACTTGAATGGACTTGTATGACTTGATACGACTTGTTTCATAACCTTGAGGCACATAGGATGTAGTTGAACTTTGGTTTGAGTTGGACTTGGATTTGTATGTGCTCTTATAGTGATATTTGCTATAGATACACTTAGGAAATGCCTTGTGTTCGGAAATTTCTAAGGAACTTTGTATAGAGATCCTCATGGGTTTTTCACCATATTTGTGATCTATATAGTGTATGTTAGTTTCTTTAAAAAGATTGGATGTTAAAAAAAGTTGGTTAATATATTGAAAAGTGGCCAAACTTTCACCTATGCAAAACTACCATGTTTTATCCTTTGTTTTGAACTTTAAATGTTAGAAATGACTTTAAATTTAAGTATCTTGTTTCAATCTTTTTACAAGTCTTCTCTAACACACATTAGAGTATTTTAATTGTTGTCTGAATATATATCTTTAAGAATTAATTATGAATTTTAAAGTAGAAGGTTTATTTTTAAATATAAGAAAACATGGTATTTCTAGTTTTTAAATAAATTATAAAATAGTTATTTAAAAGTAACATTTTGAATAAATATTTTAAACCATATTATAAGTAATTTAGAAGCATTTTAAGTATGTATAGTTTTTAGAAAATTACTTAATTATTTTATTAAAGTGTTAATAAGCTTTTGTAATATAATATCTTTTAAAATGCTTTAAGGAAATAATTAAATATCTCATCTTATAGATAAATTAGTAAACATAAATGTATATCATTTTTTATAGGTTTTTAAATTATAAACAAATGATTTAAAAAAGGGTTATGAATTGCTTAGTGGCTTAATCGTGTAGTTGTTTACTTGTTATGGAAAGTAATTAACTATGAATAACCCTAAAAGCCGACAAAGTAGACTTATCTATTTGTGAGAGTTATGATTGATGTTCGAGCAGGGTTTAGAAGCGATAATGCTCTAACCTACCGGCTTCACTCTTGATCGAGAAATAGTAAGTTGAGAATGTCGAAAATGTGTTAATCATGTTGTTTACTTACTCGTTTATTGAATGTAGTTAACTATACTTAACACTAAAGTCGACGAAGTAGACTTTTCTATCCATGAAAGTTAAGAATGTTGTTCGAATAGGGTTTAGAAGCAATAGTGCTCTAACCTAGCGACTTCACTCTTAACTGAGGGGTGGTAAGTTGAGAAGGTTGGAAATGTGTTAGGTAAAAGAAACTTGATTTCCATAAGCAATCATTTTTACAACTAGATAGTCAATTAGTCGACTAAGCGAACTTTACCATTTAACTTAGGGATTACATGCAAGGCTTCACAGCTTCATACGGTTTAAGATCCCCTAGGGAGGACACATTGGTATGAAACGTCTCTTGCTTTAAGAATTGTGTATATACAAGATCCCCTAGGGAGGACTCCTTTATATATAGTCTGCTTGCTTCTAAAAGAACTGAAATTGGGTTTACCAGAAATTTATAAATTTGGTTTTGAAGAGTCCGGGATTAAGGATTTTACTTACCTAATACCATATCAAAACTAGTATACAAACCTATGTTTTGAAAGCGGTTGTGAAGTGGAATGTTATAGAGTTGAGCTATCTATGCTAAGGTTAAGTCAAAAAGGGAGGTCAACGTTAACATTTGAGACTAATGTTATAGAGTTGAATTGTTTATCTTAATTTGAAGTCCAAGGGAGAGGTCAGCATTAGATTTTTCAATCGACTTGTATTGGAATCCATGAAAGGATTCGTGTTCTGTTCGAATGATGAAGACTCTTATGAAAGATGTCGAACACGACCTCGACATCGGAAATGGCTAAAGATAGAGTAGGATGCACAACCTGGGTTTAGCGAACCCATGACAGGGCATACCAACTCCATATATAGAGTATGCTTATCGATGTTGCTAGAGGGAGTTGTTGATACTTGGTTCCACATGGTTCTACATGTTCATGCATGGACTATCTAGTTGTGTTTGCCTTATGGTATACTTTATCTAGAGATATATGACGCTCAGAAGGTAACTTCTGATCCTTGTGCATTGAGCTTGGATTTGGCTTGACCAAAGAGATCTCCATAGAAGTCTATATGCGAATGTACCATAGTGGTTTTGGATACTTCAACTATTGTTGTGTTGTGAGATGCAAGTAGCACAGCTATTTTCTGATTTATATTCTACACTCTAGACATTACCTATTATATCACTATATTAACTTAATAAATGGTTGGCTTCTGTTGAGGAGAATACAGTTATGTTGACTCATACAATCTAAAAAGTTATTGTTACATGTATTCATGTATCTTGAGTTTTCTCATACCAGACTTATGTTTGACACGTGGTTTTTGTTTTTCCTAAATTCCTCGTGTACTCTTTCAAGTAGGTTGAGTAAAGCAGGTTTTACTTTGGAAGCTTCAAAGTTAAAAAGACGAGCTAAAGGCTTCTGTTATCTATCTATTTTTGCTACATTGTATTATGTATGTATTAATATTATGAGGATAGGCAGCTACAATTACCCAGGCCGATGATAGTACTTAGGTTTTGTAACTCTGAAATTACTCTGAATTTCAGAGTAACCCGGTGTACTGTTCTTTTGATATTATATGTTATCATTCCGCTGTGAGATTCTGAAACTTTGTTCTTCTTTTCTTGTTCTATTTCATTTTCTTTTCACTTTTCCCTAATTATCTGTCTTTTCGACACTTGGTTGCTCGGCGCATGGATACCATGGATGTATTTAGTGTCGACATTCGAGGGTTGAAAAGTGGAGTTGTTACATTTGGTATCAGAGCAAAGTTTAATGAATACCTTGGCTTTGGTTAGGTATGACTCAATAGAGATAGGGTAAATGACACCCTAAAATAATTTGAGTGTATTATACATACGAGTGTGTATTTGTATTTTTTATAAACACACACCTCTTTTTTTGTTTTTCCTTCGGAATAACTTGTTCTTTGAATAACTCTATCCTTTTATATCCTAAAGCTATTTTGCCATGTTAAGATAGTAAGACCTATGAGTATTAGAGCTGCTAATACTACAGGAGATAGAGGTAGAGGAGGATGGGGTAGTACTATCACTAATGGTAGGAATTAGTCATCAAGGAATGTCACTCCCATCGAAGAAACGAGAGTCCATATTGTGGAGGTCAAAAAGGTTAGGCCTTAGATGAATTTTTTTACTTTGCGAAATTATGATAGGTTAGGCGATAAGAGGTTTAGTGGCTCAAAGACTATCATAGAATTATAGACTTGGCTCAGATTGTGTGATAGGGTTTTCAGGGATATGGAGTTGAATGATGCGATGAAGCATCAATTGGCATCATGACATCTGACCGATGCTGCTATGGATTGGTGGGGTTCGATTACTGCAGATGTCTAGGAGAACGACTTCAAAGTTTAGGAGAACGACTTCTCTTGGGCCCTATGCAAGTAACTAATTTCATCGAAGTATCCTACAATATAAATTATAACTGTTCTCTATATATATATGCAATAATATATGGATCAAATATCCCTAGTCTTGTGTTTCTTTTAGAGTTTGAAACTCATAGAAATCATTACACAGTCTTAGGCAAATAAACACATAAGTGACCAAATGTAACAGCCCGATATTTTAAAGCGAAAAATTAAAAAAAAAAAGAAGACAAAACATTTCGAAATATTAATTTAAATATAAAGTGTAGTAATTTGTATAAAACGGAAATTTAAAAGCGTTACATTTCGTTACGTTTTGTCCGTTCTTAACTTTACATTAGAATCAAATTTTATTTATAATGATAATAACTATCTTTAAATTTGGTTTAAAAAGATACGTTATATTTTTAAGAAACCGTTAGCATTTTTAAATTTATTAAATAAAAGAAACAAGTAACGGTTGTACGTTACTTTGGGCGTTACACTGTACGTGCATTGTTCCATGGTCCATTTATTTCTGCTGTATATTTCAGTTTGAAATTGTCAAAATATTGCATTGAATTGCACGTGAGAAATAGTCCACTTACCCCTTTATCTCCCTTACGTTTCGTTCAAAATTTATTTTGCCTAAATTCCTCTAACTGATCAAAACCCTTCGTTGCCTTCTTTTCTACAAAAGATATTGGCAGCTGTTCATTTTTGTTTCGTTCAAATAGCTCCATTCACAAAGTTTCTCTGCTTTTTCGTTTTAAAATCTCGTGAGCATCTCTCTCTGGAAGGTACAGGCAACATCTTTCTTCCACTTTTGTTTACTTTATCATTTTGTGTACTGTTTTTTTTTCAAAAAATTTTGTTTCCCTGTTTGCTGTTTGCAAATCCATCCAAGGCAAAACCAAGTCTTTCCCTCAGCATATGCCTACCCACCACGCCAATTCACCGGCCACAACACCAACTGAGACCACCATCACGTCCCACGTCACCACTGCAGCCACCATCGCCTGACCCTGCCACAAGTCCAACCCTCACCCACGTCACCACTGCAGCCACCATCGCCTGACCCTACACCCACCAGCAACCACCACCGACCCTACCCAGATTCCCATGCCCCAACCTACACCACCACGTGACTGGCCAACCACCGAACGAACCCCAGCCTGCCCTCCTGCACGAACCCACAGCTGCCACCCAGATCACTCTTCCCCATACCAGACCTCCACCCCAACGCCGTGACACTACCACCGAACCTCGCCTCCTACCACAGCCTGCCACCACACCCACGTCCCATGACAGCCATGTCTCCACCATTCGAGACCCAACCCAGCCGAGCCCCTGCCATTCGCCACCTTCCAGCTCCTCCACCAGGCCGTGACCTGCCCAACCCCACCGAGAACCCTCTGGACTCCCTGCCGAGCCACACCATGAGACCACCCATTCAACACTTGCCTCGTTTTGTTTGAGTGGTATTGGTTTAGTCGAGAGAAAATTTTTTATAGTTTACTGACTTGTATTTGATGAAGTGCAAAAAAAAAAATTCGTTTTGTATTGAGTAGCATGGTTCCAGAGCTTTTGTTTTGAAGTTTAAATATGTACTGCCTCCAACTTTTGTTTTGAAACGAATATGTTCTTTAGCTTTAGTTTTAGTTGGTAACCGAGCCTATTTTTCTACTAGTATTTGTTTTAAAATTAAAAGTACTAGTGTATGTTGTCACCTCTGTTTTGTTATACCGTGCCTTTGACCTTTGAAAAAAAAAATATTTTTGTTGTATTTGTTTTGTCACTTTGCAAATTTAAATTTAAAGGTTATAATCGATATTTCAAAAGTGGGCGTGCTATTGTTTTTGATTTTTAACCTGTTATTTTTCGTTGTTCGCTTCATTGAAAATTCGTTATTCGTGCAATCTTAGATTTGATTATTTATTGTGCTTTTGGTTTGAATCTAGTTGGCGCATCCGCTAACGACTGATCGTGCTATCCGCGTGCTTTCGATTTGACTTCGTACTTCTTTCTTTCCGAATCTCCAGCTCCGGAGAGGTGAGTAACTCTCACACGAATATTCATACTTATATAATTGTGAAACGACCGCAACTGAATGTGTAGAAATAAATAAATAAATAAATGATGTTATAATTACCTGTGATTTATTTATAGTTGATGTTAATTGTTAAAACTGCATATCGTATCATCTGTTATATCTGTTCTTATTTTACTGTTATTCTATTCTGTTAAATCACACTGCAAGTTCCCTGTAGAATAGAATCACTATGGGTTGAAATGATACATACCCGAACGGACTTTAGAATAAGGGAAGGTCGTTATGGGCTGAAATGATAGGCCTGAGCGATTTTCAATTAAATTTTATTTACTTGGGATTGCGGGTTTGAAATGATAAAACCCGGATTTTTCTTTGTAAATTACGGATTGAAATGATATAGTATCCGTATCACTTGGATTAGGCTAGAAAATATTATACAGACCCGTGGTTATTTTTCTGTATTTTCTGAATATTTTTAAATAATTTAAAAATTGTAATAATATTAAACTGATATAAACCGAAATTTTTAGTGATTTATATAAAATAGAAATGATTTTTCTATGTGATAAATATAATTAAATGGAGGAATATTGATTTTAAAACGAAACTTAAATTTGAAATTTTGATAAAAAGAAAGATGGAAACTTAAGTTAATTTAATTGAAAATGAAATTTAGTTTTAAATTGGTGGAAAAATGAAGTTTAAGTTTAAATGTTGAAATGAATGTAATAAGCAAATTGGTAAGTTTTGGTTTTAACTTGTAAAATTTCTCTTGAAAAAAATTAGTTAAAAGATTGAAAATGAACATTTTTAATGTATGGTTTTATAAGTTTTAACTAGGTAGAATCCGTAGCACTTGTTAAGTGTTGTGGATTGTATAAATGAACCAAAAGATTTAAAATGAACTAAGGCTATGATAGTACTTGGTAAGTGCTGTTGTAGCAGAAATTAAAATTTGACCTGAACTAATAAAAGGGCTACTGTAGCACTTGTTAAGGACTGCAGTAGGCTGAAATATGATTTTTGTTTAAACTGAACTATCATAACAATTTGAAAATGTTGTTTTGTTGAATAAAATTGTTTTCAAATATAACTTACCGCCGCACTTTAAATACTGTGAAAGCTGGAAATTTAATGCTATTGTTTTAAGTGAATAAGTGAACTCCGAAAGGGTTAGATTTGGAAATTTAATTTTTGATTTTTTAAAGGATAATGACTTTGTTTTTAAATGGTTTAATCCAAACTATATTTGATAAATTGTTTTAAATCTATAACCACGGGTTATAATAACGATTGGTTGGCAAAGAGACCGGGATCGGATATGGACATACTCTCTGTCTTACCGAAAACCACTTTGACAACCGTGTACGCGGTGAAGATTCCAGAATGAAGTAGGATGGTGGCGACGTCCTTAAGGTATTACGTGGACCCAACTCCTGTGAGTTGGCATAAGGTGGCTAAAACAGGAGCGATCTCGGACCCGTGAGGTAGCACCTCTTCTCGGACACATTCCTTCGACATTATACTCTTACTTGTGATTTGACTAGATGGCCATCCTCCGATTTGGGAATGTTGTTCGAGGTGGAACGGTAGTGGCTGCTATGCGTATCCATCAGTCCGTGTGCGTAATTGGTATATCTACCCTGGCATTGCCTAGTTGTGCCGTGTCACCTACCATATCGAGCTTTACTACGATTATGATTTTAAGATCCGACCGCGTTAAGGTTCTCCATCCCCTTAACACTATTTTCCGATATGAGTATACTTTACTTATGTAGACACTATTATAATAGCGAATATTACTACATAGTAGATAGTTTAACGGATCCTTAGAGGATGGGCAGTCCCAAGCATCTTCTAAGTTACTTGTACCTTTACTACAGTTCATTTGAGTTGGTTTACATTGTATAAGTATGTATATCCTGACTCGAGTGTTATGTTTTATTTTACGCTCGGGTCAGCCTGAGTATTCACAGCTTTGGATTCACCTTTCTGGAGCTCGGAATCACTGGAGATTCTGCTTATCTAGTTATCTTCCTATTTCAGTTTCAGTTGTCTTATTTCAGCTTTCGTTTTAGAGACTTGTGTATTTGGGATTTCTATTGTACTTGTTTCAGAACTGTATTGGGTTTCAGACTATGTATTTTGTATTTGATTTGAGACTATGTATTTTAGTGGCTTCATGAACCACTATGGTTATTTTTAAATTCCGCTGCGAGTTATTCTGATATTTCTGTGTCTGTGATTCTGTGAATGATTTTATTTGCTCCAAATTTTATTACAATCTGTTATTTTGCATTATTCAAGTCTGACATGTGTGGATTATTGTCGATTTGAATGGTCCAAAATAGTGGGTCGTTACATTTGGTATCAGAGCCAGGTTTAGGCAAACCTTAGCCTATGGAGCAAAAACTCATTAGAGATAGGGTAGAAATACCCTAGAATGAGTGAAATCAAACTCAGAATCATTTCCTTGTGAGTGAATGTATTTTTCAAAGTATAAAATGATTTTAAAATGATTTTTCAAAGAATATTTTGATATAAAGTTTTCTTGTTTTAAGAAGAAATTTTCTAAACTTCCTTCTTTCTGTATCTACCTTGTTAGGGATTTTGTTATTAGGATATTCACCCAAGTGACCTTATCGTATTTTATCTTAACTTATCTTTGTCTTCTCTGTACCTTGTCCTAAATTTATTCTTGATATTTCCAGGATGAATTGTGGAAATGCTAGAGGTAGGGGCGTGGTATTGCCCCAGTTCCTCCACCTGTTGCACCCGTTAAGTTTACAGTCCTTTGCAAGGAATTCTCTCAGCTCGGTGGCACTAAGTTCACCGGTTCAGAAAGTATCATCGAAGCCCAGCAATGGCTAAGAAGCTTGGAAAGAATCTTTACTGGTTTAGAGATTACTGATGCCCAGAAGCGTCAGTTAGCAGCATGGCAGCTGCAAGAGTCAGCCCTAGATTGGTGGGAGTCTGTTACGACTCGCACTAACGAAGGTGATCTTTCGTGGGAGCAGTTCAGGTATCCTTTGTGTTAACTTGAATTTTCCCCATTTCCTTTCCTTTTGAATCTATCTTAAGTTTGGTTTCTGTATTTTTTTCCTTTCAGGGAGGCTTTTGTGGCAAAATGGATGCCCGAAGCCGGGAAATCTCAGCTTTACCGTGAATTCATGGACCTCAAGCAGGGTACCATGTCCTTCTCAGAGTATGAACGGAAGTTCAATGAACTTTCCAAATTCGGTCCTGGTCTTATCGACACTCAGCTAAAGAAGAATGAGAAGTTCATTTCTGGAGCTCGCCCAGAGTTCTACGATCGCCTTATTTCACATGTTCATGGCACATTTACTGAGCTCATGGATATGGCTATTCGCTATGAGAACCCTACTTCCAAGGGTCCTGCTACTTCTGGTACTCATGTCTCACAATCTTCCTCTGCAAATTCCAAGAAGAGAAAGCCCAACTTCCACCAGCAGAAGAAGAATTGGATCAAACATGCGGGCTTGGGATCTTCAGCATCTGCTCCTTCCCAGAGACATCCTATTGATCTTTCCTCCATTACTTGCTTCAAATGTGACCAAAAGGGACACTATGCCAATAGTTGCCCTAATCCGTCCAATGCTGCTATTCCTCCACCCCAGGTTACCAGGAACGATCTTTGTCATGTTTGTCTTCAGCCGGGTCATTTTAGGAAGGACTGTCCTTTATATCAGAAGGGAAAGCCATCTGGCGTATTTGCTGTCACATCTGCTTCATCACCTGCTCCTGCACCTACTCCTGCTCCTAGCGATAGTCAAGGTACTCTTCAAGGCACCTTTACTTTATTTCATCATCCAGTTCGTGTTTTATTTGATACTGGGGCTTCGCATAGTTTTATTTCTGATGACCTGTGTAATAAGTTTGAACATCTCCTTTCTCCTGAGTATGCTTCTGTTCCTCTTTGTGTTTCTAATCCTATTGGTGGTCCCGCAAATCTTAATAAGATTTGTAAACATGTGAAACTCCTCCATTCCGATCATAGTTTTAGTGGCGATTTCTATATCCTTGGTTTCGATGCTTTTGATTTGTTGCTTGGAAGTGATTGGCTTGATGGACACGATGCCCGTATCTCGTGTAAATCCCGAATTGTTTCTCTTAAGGATGATCGAGGAAATTCTTTGCTTATTCAGGGCCGTATGCCTCATGATTATGCTGGTAGCTTTATCTTTTCTCTAGATGCTTCTATTGATGATCTTCAGTCGACCCGTGTAGTTAATCACTACCCGGATGTATTTGGTGAAGTTACTGCTTTACCTCCCAAGCGGGAAATTGATTTCCGCATTGATCTCATTCCTGGAGCTCGACCTATAGTTCTTCCTCCTAGAAGAATGGCACCCCGCGAGAAGGTTGAGTTGAGGAAACAAATTGAAGACCTATCTTCCAAGGGTCTGATCAGACCTAGTTTTTCTGAATGGGGAGCCGCGGTGGTTTTCGTCACCAAGTCCGATGGTTCTCTTCGGATGTGTGTTGATTATAGGGAGTTGAACAAACTCACTATGAAAAATAGATATCCAATGCCTCGCATCAATGACATGTTCGATCAGCTTTATGGTGCTACTGTTTTCTCTCAGCTTGATCTCGCCACAGGTTTTCACCAACTCAGAGTTGCCGAGGAAAGTATTCCTAAGACTGCTTTCCGTACTGAGAATGGATTCTTCGAATGGTTAGTCATGCCTTTTGGTTTGACTAATGCTCCCGCTTTCTTTGTTGACTTGATGAATCGTGTTTTCCGTGATGTGCTTAATAAATTTGTTCTAGTCTTTGTGGATGATATCCTCATATTCTCTAAGTCTGAAGAAGAACATGAGTCACATTTGAAATCTGTTCTTGAGACTCTTCGAAAGCATCAGTTAAAAGCTAAATTTTCCAAATGCCATTTCTGGAAGGATGAAGTCCGATTTCTCGGGTATATTGTTTCTAGTAATGGAGTTTCAGTTGATCCAGTCAAGATCGCTGCGATCAATGTAAGTTCCTCTCTCTTTTTCTTTCTTTCTCTTCATTTGCTTCATTTCAATTTACTCTATTTTTCCTATTATCCTTCTTTTTTCCCTATTCTGTGCAGGATTGGGAAACTCCTAAGACTCCCACTGACATCCGTAGTTTTCTGGGCCTCACCGGTTATTACCGGAGATTCATTGAGAATTTCGCTCGGATTGCTGCACCTCTCACTGCTTTAACTCGGAAGAATGCTAAGTTTATTTGGAATAGTAAGTGTGAAGCCGCATTCAATGAGTTAAAAGACAAGCTTACTTCCGCACCTGTTCTTACCGTTCCAAATGGAGATGAGGGATTAACGGTATACACTGATGCTTGTCGAGAAGGTTTGGGAGCTGTTCTGATGCAGGATGGTAGAGTGATTGCTTATGCTAGTAGACAGTTGAAGACCCATGAAGTAAATTATGCTGCCCATGATCTAGAGTTGCTTGCAGTTGTTTTCGCTTTGAAGCTTTGGAGACATCATCTGTTGGGTACCAAGTTCGAGCTTTTCACAGATCATCAGTCTTTGAGGTATATTTTCTCTCAGAAAGATTTGAATCAGAGACAAGTTAGGTGGTTAGAGTTCCTTGCTTCTTATGACCTCGACATCAACTATACACCGGGAAAGGCTAATGTTGTGGCGGATGCTTTGAGTAGGAAGAAAGCTTTGCTGTGTCAGATTGTTGTTTCTTCGCCTCTTGTGGATCGCATTATGGCTAGACAGGATGAGGATCAGATGCTTAGATTGATTAAGGAGAATGTTCGAAGTAGAGTGGGAGGTAGTAGTCTTGATGGTAATGGAGCTCAGATTGATGATAAGGGTGTATTAAGGATTAATAAGAGGATTTGTGTCCCGAATATTGATGGATTGAGACAGGAGTTACTTCGGGAGAATCATCAGTCCAGACTTTCTATTCATCCAGGCGTAACCAAGATGTATCAGGATATGAAGAAGTTATATTGGTGGAAAGGTATGAAGCGAGATATTTCCATTTTCGTCAATAGGTGTGCGACTTGTCAGCAAGTCAAGGCAGATCATCAGAAGACTCCTGGTTTATTGCAGCCTCTTGAGATTCCCAATTGGAAGTGGGAACAAGTTTCTATGGATTTCATTGATGGTTTACCGAGGACTAGGAAGGGTAACGAGAGTATCTGGGTTATTGTGGATAGATTGACCAAATCAGCTCATTTCATTCCGGTCAAGTCTACCCGTTCAGCTTCTAGTTTGTCTGAGATTTACATGAGGGAGATTGTTCGTCTCCATGGTGTTCCTCTCAGTATCGTTTGTGATCGTGATCCTATCTTTACTAGTAGATTTTGGAAAGCCTTTCAGGACTCTTTGGGTACTCATCTAAATCTGAGCACCGCTTACCATCCACAGACCGACGGTCAAACGGAAAGGGTGAATCAGATTTTAGAAGATCTTCTTCGTGCTTGTGTGCTTGATTATGGAGGATCTTGGGAAGATCATCTCCATCTTGTCGAATTCACTTATAACAATAGTCATCAGGCCAGTATTGAGACTTCTCCATTTTCTGCTCTTTACGGACGACCTTGTAGATCTCCTTCTTGTTGGATTGAATCCGGTAATCGTTTGGTTCTTGGTCTTGAGATGGTTTTGGAAGCTTCAGAGAGAGTTGAAGAGATTAAGAGGAAGATGAGGATTGCTCAGGATAGACAGAAGAAGTACGCCGATCGTCGAAGACGGAGTTTAGAGTTTGCTGTTGGTGATTTGGTTTTCCTTAAGGTCTCTCCCTTAAGGAATGTTATTCGTTTTGGTCGTAGAGGAAAGCTATCTCCTAGATTCGTTGGTCCTTTCCGCATTTTGGAAAGAATTGGCTCTCTTGCTTATCGTCTGGATTTACCCGAGAAATTTTCTGGAGTACACAACGTCTTTCATGTATCTCATCTTCGTCGCTATCTGCATGATCCATCTCTTATTATTCAGCCTTCTGCTCTTGATAGTTTGGATATTGAGCCAAATCTGACTGTTGAGAGGAAGCCACTTCGTATTGTCGATCGAGGTACGAAGCAGCTAAGAAGAAAATCTGTCAACCTAGTCAAAGTGCAGTGGAGCACTGATGAACGGGATTGCACCTGGGAGACGGAGGAGAGCATTCGTGCTTCGAATCCGGAATTGTTTATTTCAGGTACTTTTGCTGTTCTGTCTTATCTTTCTTTGTTTTCCTTCTTCGTTCCTTTTCGGGGACGAAAAGTTTTGAGTGGGGGAGAGTGTAACAACCCGATATTTTAAAGCGAAAAATTAAAAAAAAAAGACAAAACATTTCGAAATATTAATTTAAATATAAAGTGTAGTAATTTGTATAAAACGGAAATTTAAAAGCGTTACATTTCGTTACGTTTTGTCCGTTCTTAACTTTACATTAGAATCAAATTTTATTTATAATGATAATAACTATCTTTAAATTTGGTTTAAAAAGATACGTTATATTTTTAAGAAACCGTTAGCATTTTTAAATTTATTAAATAAAAGAAACAAGTAACGGTTGTACGTTACTTTGGGCGTTACACTGTACGTGCATTGTTCCATGGTCCATTTATTTCTGCTGTATATTTCAGTTTGAAATTGTCAAAATATTGCATTGAATTGCACGTGAGAAATAGTCCACTTACCCCTTTATCTCCCTTACGTTTCGTTCAAAATTTATTTTGCCTAAATTCCTCTAACTGATCAAAACCCTTCGTTGCCTTCTTTTCTACAAAAGATATTGGCAGCTGTTCATTTTTGTTTCGTTCAAATAGCTCCATTCACAAAGTTTCTCTGCTTTTTCGTTTTAAAATCTCGTGAGCATCTCTCTCTGGAAGGTACAGGCAACATCTTTCTTCCACTTTTGTTTACTTTATCATTTTGTGTACTGTTTTTTTTTCAAAAAAATTTTGTTTCCCTGTTTGCTGTTTGCAAATCCATCCAAGGCAAAACCAAGTCTTTCCCTCAGCATATGCCTACCCACCACGCCAATTCACCGGCCACAACACCAACTGAGACCACCATCACGTCCCACGTCACCACTGCAGCCACCATCGCCTGACCCTGCCACAAGTCCAACCCTCACCCACGTCACCACTGCAGCCACCATCGCCTGACCCTACACCCACCAGCAACCACCACCGACCCTACCCAGATTCCCACGCCCCAACCTACACCACCACGTGACTGGCCAACCACCGAACGAACCCCAGCCTGCCCTCCTGCACGAACCCACAGCTGCCACCCAGATCACTCTTCCCCATACCAGACCTCCACCCCAACGCCGTGACACTACCACCGAACCTCGCCTCCTACCCCAGCCTGCCACCACACCCACGTCCCATGACAGCCATGTCTCCACCATTCGAGACCCAACCCAGCCGAGCCCCTGCCATTCGCCACCTTCCAGCTCCTCCACCAGGCCGTGACCTGCCCAACCCCACCGAGAACCCTCTGGACTCCCTGCCGAGCCACACCATGAGACCACCCATTCAACACTTGCCTCGTTTTGTTTGAGTGGTATTGGTTTAGTCGAGAGAATTTTTTTTATAGTTTACTGACTTGTATTTGATGAAGTGCAAAAAAAAAAAAATTCGTTTTGTATTGAGTAGCATGGTTCCAGAGCTTTTGTTTTGAAGTTTAAATATGTACTGCCTCCAACTTTTGTTTTGAAACGAATATGTTCTTTAGCTTTAGTTTTAGTTGGTAACCGAGCCTATTTTTCTACTAGTATTTGTTTTAAAATTAAAAGTACTAGTGTATGTTGTCACCTCTGTTTTGTTATACCGTGCCTTTGACCTTTGAAAAAAAAAATATTTTTGTTGTATTTGTTTTGTCACTTTGCAAATTTAAATTTAAAGGTTATAATCGATATTTCAAAAGTGGGCGTGCTATTGTTTTTGATTTTTAACCTGTTATTTTTCGTTGTTCGCTTCATTGAAAATTCGTTATTCGTGCAATCTTAGATTTGATTATTTATTATGCTTTTGGTTTGAATCTAGTTGGCGCATCCGCTAACGACTGATCGTGCTATCCGCGTGCTTTCGATTTGACTTCGTACTTCTTTCTTTCCGAATCTCCAGCTCCGGAGAGGTGAGTAACTCTCACACGAATATTCATACTTATATAATTGTGAAACGACCGCAACTGAATGTGTAGAAATAAATAAATAAATAAATGATGTTATAATTACCTGTGATTTATTTATAGTTGATGTTAATTGTTAAAACTGCATATCGTATCATCTGTTATATCTGTTCTTATTTTACTGTTATTCTATTCTGTTAAATCACACTGCAAGTTCCCTGTAGAATAGAATCACTATGGGTTGAAATGATACATACCCGAACGGACTTTAGAATAAGGGAAGGTCGTTATGGGCTGAAATGATAGGCCTGAGCGATTTTCAATTAAATTTTATTTACTTGGGATTGCGGGTTTGAAATGATAAAATCCGGATTTTTCTTTGTAAATTACGGATTGAAATGATATAGTATCTGTATCACTTGGATTAGGCTAGAAAATATTATACAGACCCGTGGTTATTTTTCTGTATTTTCTGAATATTTTTAAATAATTTAAAAATTGTAATAATATTAAACTGATATAAACCGAAATTTTTAGTGATTTATATAAAATAGAAATGATTTTTCTATGTGATAAATATAATTAAATGGAGGAATATTGATTTTAAAACGAAACTTAAATTTGAAATTTTGATAAAAAGAAAGATGGAAACTTAAGTTAATTTAATTGAAAATGAAATTTAGTTTTAAATTGGTGAAAAAATGAAGTTTAAGTTTAAATGTTGAAATGAATGTAATAAGCAAATTGGTAAGTTTTGGTTTTAACTTGTAAAATTTCTCTTGAAAAAAATTAGTTAAAAGATTGGAAATGAACATTTTTAATGTATGGTTTTATAAGTTTTAACTAGGTAGAATCTGTAGCACTTGTTAAGTGTTGTGGATTGTATAAATGAACCAAAAGATTTAAAATGAACTAAGGCTATGATAGTACTTGGTAAGTGTTGTTGTAGCAGAAATTAAAATTTGACCTGAACTAATAAAAGGGCTACTGTAGCACTTGTTAAGGACTGCAGTAGGCTGAAATATGATTTTTGTTTAAACTGAACTATCATAACAATTTGAAAATGTTGTTTTGTTGAATAAAATTGTTTTCAAATATAACTTACCGCCGCACTTTAAATACTGTGAAAGCTGGAAATTTAATGCTATTGTTTTAAGTGAATAAGTGAACTCCGAAAGGGTTAGATTTGGAAATTTAATTTTTGATTTTTTAAAGGATAATGACTTTGTTTTTAAATGGTTTAATCCAAAGTATATTTGATAAATTGTTTTAAATCTATAACCACGGGTTATAATAACGATTGGTTGGCAAAGAGACCGGGATCGGATATGGACATACTCTCTGTCTTACCGAAAACCACTTTGACAACCGTGTACGCGGTGGAGATTCCAGAATGAAGTAGGATGGTGGCGACGTCCTTAAGGTATTACGTGGACCCAACTCCTGTGAGTTGGCATAAGGTGGCTAAAACAGGAGCGATCTCGGACCAGTGAGGTAGCACCTCTTCTCGGACACATTCCTTCGACATTATACTCTTACTTGTGATTTGACTAGATGGCCATCCTCCGATTTGGGAATGTTGTTCGAGGTGGAACGGTAGTGGCTGCTATGCGTATCCATCAGTCCGTGTGCGTAATTGGTATATCTACCCTGGCATTGCCTAGTTGTGCCGTGTCACCTACCATATCGAGCTTTACTACGATTATGATTTTAAGATCCGACCGCGTTAAGGTTCTCCATCCCCTTAACGCTATTTTCCGATATGATTATACTTTACTTATGTAGACACTATTATAATAGCGAATATTACTACATAGTAGATAGTTTAACGGATCCTTAGAGGATGGGCGGTCCCAAGCATCTTCTAAGTTACTTGTACCTTTACTACAGTTCATTTGAGTTGGTTTACATTGTATAAGTATGTATATCCTGACTCGAGTGTTATGTTTTATTTTACGCTCGGGTCAGCCTGAGTATTCACAGCTTTGGATTCACCTTTCTGGAGCTCGGAATCACTGGAGATTCTGCTTATCTAGTTATCTTCCTATTTCAGTTTCAGTTGTCTTATTTCAGCTTTCGTTTTAGAGACTTGTGTATTTGGGATTTCTATTGTACTTGTTTCAGAACTGTATTGGGTTTCAGACTATGTATTTTGTATTTGATTTGAGACTATGTATTTTAGTGGCTTCATGAACCACTATGGTTATTTTTAAATTCCGCTGCGAGTTATTCTGATATTTCTGTGTCTGTGATTCTGTGAATGATTTTATTTGCTCCAAATTTTATTACAATCTGTTATTTTGCATTATTCAAGTCTGACATGTGTGGATTATTGTCGATTTGAATGGTCCAAAATAGTGGGTCGTTACACCAAATTTAACAGTAAGTATATATTATATTTCTATTTGTCAATCTTCAATTCAGTTCATTTGTATATTCTAATTGATAAACTTTTATCAATCATATTAGATGCACAAATTTATCAATATAGATTATTATAACATCATATAGCATATGTTCTTACTATATTATAAAAGTTAACTGTTACTATTCATTTTTCTAATAAGGCTCCTATTAGACATATGTTTCTCCAAACCCGAAGGCGAAGAATAGAAGTTTTTCGACTCCACTAGTAGGTGTTGGGACTCGTCTGTCTTGGGATTTTGACCTTGAGTTTGCTCAACAAGTCATAGCCCCACAAATGATGGATAACTCCTTATCGGTTGTACCATATATAACTCCTAACTATGGCTCCTTATCCTAATCTCATTTCGACCTTGAGTTTTCTCAACAAATCAAAAGAAATTATTCACTCATACCTATCATTTCGCGATGGCCTAAGTGTAGTATATGTGCCTTGAGTTTGCTCAACAAATATATATAGTTAACTTATCTCATCTATTTAATATATTAATAATACTACACATAACATCTCTAGATTGTGTTTGCTCAACAACTAAAGAGTATGCAAGTAATATATTATAATATAAATGGTAGAGGACAAAACTTATATTAGAGATTCTTAATATTCGATATATCTAATTGAGTGATATCAACTTATGGGATAATGCACCTCTTATGAAATACCCTCCTGGTTTAAGTGTCAGACACATAAAAAATCATAATATATGTACATTTATGAATGTATTTATTTCTTAAGTCTATTTGGTTTTTTTAATATTCCACCTTTGGTTTATACATTCATATTATATAAGTTTAATTATTGTATAACTTTTATATTTCATTAACTTATATAGTAATTTTATATATAACGTAATATTAATTAAATCATATTTAATTAATTAACTTTTAATTAATTTATATTGTTATTCTAATATAACTTTTATAATGGACATTTATACCATAACCTTTACAGTAATACACATATATCATACATACATACATATATATATATATATATATATATGTAGGTGTCTTAAATTAAATTAATTAACCTTTAATTAATTAATTTAATTGAATACTTTTAATTAAATTACATTAAGTTCAAAAGTCATTTTATATACACACACATGTATATTTATAATATCTTAAACATTTTAAGAATATATAACATATATCAATATTCAGGCGTATTGTTATTGATATAAATTGGTTTAAAAATGATTTAAGCTATTCAATGTCGTATTTGTTTCATGCCATCCAACTCGTGGAATAGGCAGTGCTTTCTCGATCTTCTTTCGCGATTGGTGGGTTCTCTTCTCATCGATTTTTGATAGGGAATTTGCCCTCGGGTATCCAAGTATATCCTCTTTATGGTCTCGTTTAGTGTAGGAAGAGAATTTATGTTCTCTTCTCTACCGCTTTGGTCCTCCAAAGCCATCATCAGCCTTTCGCTTTCCTTTATCTTTCTTAGATCCTGCTCTAGACGATTTTCCGTCATCCACAGCATTAACCTCTACCTTTACAGTTTCAGCATCCACCTAATGCTAGTATCTGTAACAACCCGGGACTTCGTATTGTTTTATAGTCGTCATTAAACGATTAACGAGCTAGCTTATTGATAGTGAGAGTTTTTATTGGGTTAAAATTCATTGCTAGAAAAATTGTTAATCGTTGTTTGGATTTTTAAAGCTGTTATTCTTTTAAACGATTTGTTGAATGTAAGTGGGCTTTTCACTTTGAATTTATACCCACGCTTTCTTTAGATCGTTTTTACCGTGATATCTAACAAAGTCAACTCGTTCCTCTTTTCATTCCGGAAGCCAAACCCTAAAACTAAATAAGCGAAAAAAATGGCGGCCGTGTTCTTCGTCTCGATAGATTAGGGCTTTCGAAATTCTTCGAGTTCGCGCCTCTGTTGATCGATCGGAGGAAAATCGCGAGTAGCTCCTATCCATCGTCTCCTCGTTGTCCACTTCGGCCGCTTCTATCAGGTCGAATTCATCTCCGGTTCGAACAAGGTGAGTAATTTTGATTACTCACATTTAATTTGTTCTACCATTTATATTGATTTGAGGTCCTTGATTTTTGTTTGTCGGAATTCCTTCACTAGATGATTTCTGACTTTGTTTGAATTCGTATATTTTGTGACTATACGTAAATTCACAGTTTTTGTAATGAATTTTTGATGGCATCGGCAGAGTTTGATTTAAACTGTAGTTGTTGTTGATTTTTGGTTTGATCTCATGCCGTTGTGCTTTGTTCGAACCTGCTACCACTGTTTTGATACTCTGACCTTTTTGCGACTTTGTTCATTTGAAGTGATTTTGAAACTTTAACATGTCTATTTAAAAACTGTCGCCTGATCTTGTTATAACAGTGACATGCTTTGAAACCATCCCTGCTAAATTGTTTTGAAACTATTCATATGATGATGTTTACTTCTGCTTTGACTTCGAACTTGTCTTCTTGTCTTTGATGCATTGTTTCTCGGCTTCACACAGATGCTAACGGTCTTGGCCTTTGTATACTCTGCTGATATTGTTTCTTTTTTACTGTTGCATCGTCTTTGTGGTCTTCATATTCAAGTGTGTCTGTTTAACTTGTTAATGTTCCCTGAGCATTGCCGAGTCTTGATTTGTGTCACTTGATTACTGAGTCTTTGAGCATTGTTGTGTCACCTGATTCTTCTGAAGCTCGAGTTGCACACTGCTGTGTTTGTTTACTTGGTTGTGTACTTGGGCTTTTAGCATTGAACTGTACTGATGCATTAGTTCATCTTTGTTGTATATATGCTTCACTGCATCTTCATTTACCTGTTGTACATGCAGTGTATTGATTATCTGCATTGAGGCTGCAGTGTTGCATGCTCACGTCATGTGTTTTCACCTTAGTAGTCTGCATCTTGAACTTGAGTCGTTTACTTGATATTGTTGCAGTTGCTTTGTAGTTGTCACTGATTCTATACTTCTGGTCTTTGTTTGTTCATCTTGTAGTCTGGTCCATTCTGGTATCTCCTGTGATATTGCTTGAACTATGTGACATCAGTTTAGCTCGGCTAGATCACTTGTTGTTAAGCTGCTTTGCCTTGTCACTTCCAGTTGCAATTTTAACTAAACTTGTTATTCTGGTTTAAGTTTTGCTTCCTCGACCTTGTAGTCTTCTCCTGTGATATTTTCATGTAGTCTGTGCATTAACTAGTAGTTGTGCATTCATGTGCATTGATAGTTCATCCACTTGAGCATTTGATGTTCATATATGCAGATCCACTGATACATGTTTGTATTTCTTTGCTTGTTGTCCAGTTGCACTTCTTTGACTTCACTGCAACTTTTTGTTTGCATTTTTAATATGCAGACACTTGAGCTATTTTTGTTGTTCATTGTTTCCATTTGCTCGAATTGGTTGAACTTGGTTTGTTGGTCCTTGATTATTTCAGGTTGATTTTTGAGATTTTACAGTGAGTTGAATCCGGTCTCAAAGACTTGGGTTTGACCCTGTACTCGAATGTAAACTTTCATTGTGCATTCGTGTGTAATTCGTCATTTTGATTCGAGTTAGTACCAGTTGTTTTTGGTTCATTTATATTGACCATTGCAGTTTCGTAGTACTGTAGTGGCGAGGCAGTGCACGCGTGCGTGTACTGCAACCACACAGTTTGGTTTGATTTAACCACTTTGAGATTTTCTAATTATTTATTTAATAATTGGATTTGGTTGTTAATGGCTGTTTAAGCAATTCTGTTGTTTTCCAAAATTATCTTCATTGATACCCTTTTTATCTATCTTTGTTGATGATTTGGAATTGCTGATATGTTGTTTAACACTGTTTAGTGTTATATCTATCGTTATCCGATTCTCTTAGCGAGAAGCTGGATAGACGAGAATTATTGTGACTGTCATCTATTTGATTATTACTGCTTCTGTGCATTAATAACTGAGTTTGAATTAGACTGACCCATGTATTATTTTCTTTTGAATTTAATACTCGGGTCAGACCCAAGTTATTTCAGGTTGTAGATTTCCTGCTTTGAGTTGTTGTTTGAGCTATGAAGACTTTTCACATCTTTTGGAGTAGTCGTGTCATAGTATAGGTTGATATGAATTCATGTATATTAGTTGATAATGTACGTGTATATATAACTCCAGAGTCGACAGTTGTAGTTGTATCATATGTATTGTGTCAACTGTATTGTAACTGCCATCAGTTATTATATATATGAGACTTTTTTGTTATTTGTGTTCCGCATTCTTTTGTATCTGTGTTATTATTATATATATTGTCCTAAACTATTATGAACCATTGTAGTTCGTTTTATACTGGTAATTGGGTATGTCGATGGGAGTAAATGAAGAAACAATGGAAAATGAAAAATATATACCACTCCTATCGAGGTAACCAATACTAGTGTAAGGCCAACTACGGATGGCCGCTCCTATCCAGCCTTATTCTTCGCAATAACAGACAGTATTTCTTTTAATACTCTTTGTTATTGTGAGCATAGAGGTGGGGCGTCACAGTTGGTATCAGAGCTTGGGGTTTATGGACATAATATAAAACATAACTTGGATGGAACATATGTTACAACTATTGTTTGCACAAAAATGGACAAACACCTCAAAGTCGTATGATTTAATTGATTTTACATTGTTTTTAGTGATTTGGGTGATTTATGCAAATATATGAAAAGCATGGGCTAAACTGTAAAAGACACGCAGATTTATAGTGGTTCAGCCAGAATGTGCCTACGTCCACTTTATATATTATTTCTCCTTTCTTGCTCAGATTACAAGTACAAAGCTTTGATACAAGTATCTGAAAGTTGTTTGAAAGTTCTCTCCGTGCTTGAGCTCTCAAAACTTGTCCCCCATTGTCGTACCCCTGCCCCTCTATTTATAGAGTGAGGCTGGGGGTAGGGGTCTTGGATGTATATAGCTGCTGGTGGGCCTGGGCTGATGCGATCTGGCCTGGCAATGTTGATCCGGTACGCCTTGGTCCGGTTGTGAGTGGAAGGAGTTGGTTCGGTGGATGGCTGGTCCGCTGAGGCCTGAGGGAGGCTGGTTCGGCTGCTTTGGTTCGGTAGCTCTGGACCGGTAGAGGGCTGGTTCGGCATCCTTGGTCTTAGGGGTTGGTCCAGTAGAGGCACCTTGTAGTTGGTTCGGTAGGCAGTGAAGCAGAGGCTGGTTCGGTTATGCCTAGGAAGGGGTTTGGTTCGGCCATGCATAAGAGGGGAGTTTGGTCCGGTAGTAGGCGAAAACACTCCCAACATTTGCCCCCCAAAGTGGGGCATATGCTTGCGTATGGCACGCTTTGTTTATCTGGACGCCCCCATCCGGTTTTGAATGCCGAATTATCTGGTCCGGCTATTTGGTGCTTGCCTATAAGTATGGGCTTGAGGCTTTCGTTGTCCCTTACCTTTTGAAATAGCCGAACCAAATTATTGACTGCCGAATCGATTATAGTGCCGAACCGGTTTCTGATTGCCGAACTAGGTGAGACATTCTTTGCCGAATGAACTTCGTGCTTGAAATGCCGAATGACCATGAGGAGTATGATTGCCGAATGAGATTGATGGTTTGAATACTGAATGACCTTTCGGTCTTGGACTACCGAATGAATTCGAGTGCCGAATGGGTCCCTTGTTGGATATGCCGAACGAGATAGGGGAGTTCGAATACCGAATGACCTTTCGGCCTTGAACTACCGAATGCACTTTTATGACTTGAATTATGAGTGAAATTCCAGACTGCACACACTCGCTTGTTTACTTCCTTTATTCTAACGACGCACTTCTTTGTGTTTGCAGATAAATGTCTTGTAAAGTTGAAACCCGATCAGAAAAGAGGAAATCCCAGGATAGAGACGATCCTTCCGTAGTGCCCCCAGCTCAGTCAGAACCGGGACGTCATGGGCCTACCCCGAGGTCACTAGTGGATGGGTACGGCCCTCAGGAGCTTCTGAACTCACCTCCCGACTGTTTCCCAAGCTTTCTCAAAGGCGAGCAGCTTGATGTTATTTCCCGCTCCTTTGGGATTAATAGAGCATGCATGCTGTTGCCGGGGGAGGCAGGTGTACAAGTAGAGGATGATGACCAGGATGGTCAAGAAGCAGGTGCTGGTAAGTCTTCCTTTCTGGTCTTTCCGTTAACTTGGTTGCTTATCACTAATGAATTCTTTCTTTGACCGGACAGGTGGGCAACAGGGCAAGGATTAAACTCCGACGCGGCCGGCTCCTTGATTGGACCTGGATATCTTTTGGTGGGCTTGACATTGTTGTACACATTAGTCTCAAAACAGTAACGTAACTCTTAGGTTGTAATTATGCTACTTGTAATAAACAACACTATTCTTGACGCGTAATTTTTTAACTTATGTTGATTCCGTTATTTTTTGAATGCTTTTGTTATTTTCACATGTTGTATGAGAAATATAGCTATGCATATGCTTGTAATTCAGTTGTGTTTAATGCCAAGTTCTTGTTTAAAGCATAATTTCATGCCTTATAATGCTAGTGTGATGTATGAATAAATTATAGTCAGGAATTTGTATAAAAGAAGAAAATACCGCCTTTCGTGTTCTAATTGTAGATGGCAGTTTTGAATATTTTTGTACGACTGAGGATGGAGCTCAGTTGAATGTCCTGCTATCCAACCGTGAATTCCCATTCCCACTGGTGAGTATCTTCTACTCTGTGTCCTGTACTTCAGGGATTGTTATAGAGGATGGGAGAAAAGTTCTTTAAATAGAATTGAAATATGTGAAATAGTAAAACTTCCAATCACAGAAGGCCTTCGATGTGCTTAAGTTCGTGGCAAACGGGCTTTGTAGTCACTTTCCCTAGCTATGGGTCTTGGAGACATTTGTCACCCATCTTACGCCTCCGCGGGGAGTTAATTCTCTTTTACCACAGCCGCACTTAAGACACATCGGAGCCGAGATCGCGCACAGTAACTACCCGGGCCATTATGGCCCGTAATCGTGGGTATTATTGGATTTACTGTGGCCGGCTAGCGTGGGTGCCGATCGTCAACCGTGAACTACCCCTGGCTGGCCACACCTTATGTTGGGGTTTATAATCGGTTCACAGTTGCCGGCGAGCCGAACGCCGTAATGAGCTGCCTCGGCTATAGTCGGCCTTCTCGGTGGCTTATAATCGACTCATTACAGTTGGCTTTGAGGGCCGTCGCGAGCAATGAGTTAACCCGCAGCAGAGGGATGCCGGAGCAAAAGTGTCTCATTGGCGAGGGCATAGATTCGTATAGTACCTGTTAGGTCTTGTCCAGGAGAAGTCGCGCTGTGGAGCGCCTTGAATGAAAATGCTATTTGCACAGGATTTTGTTCAACAGAAAAGGATAAAGTTAACAAGCAGCCAAGATATGAAGGAACAAGTTAAAAAGAGACAAGTTTTTTTTTAAAGTGGTTCGGCACGAAAATGCCTACGTCCACTGATTCTCTTTGTTAATTCACTTCATATGGGCAGTACAAGTTAAGAAAAGTATCGACGAAGGTGTTGGATGTTACATGCCCTCTGGAACACCTCCCCGTCCACTGTTGACAAAATATAAGCTCCATTGTGGAGATCTTTATGAATTACACCATCCCAGATTGGATCTAGAACTCCGGGGCGAGGGAAGATTCGCTTGAGGACAAGATCCCCTTCTCGTAAGGTACGATGCTTGACTTTGGAATTGTATTGTGCTGCCACTTTTTGCTTGTGGGCTGCTGCTTTGAGGGCTGCATCATTTCTTCTCTCCTCAATTAGATCCAAATACATGTAAAGGAGTTCTTCGTTCTCTTCTGCGTTATAGTGGATCCTACGGTGGGAAGGCACGATGGTTTCAACTGGGAGCATAGCCTCCGATCCGTATGCCAAAGAGAAAGGAGTGTGCCCCGTTGATGTTCTAAAGGATGTGCGATAGGCCCACAGTGCCGTGGGGAGTTCATCCACCCAAGCGCCCTTTGACTTTTCGAGTTTCTTTTTTATTAGGGTTTTCAGAATTTTGTGGACGGCTTCGACTTGTCCGTTTGCTTGGGGATACGCCACGGATGAGAAGCTTTTGTGAATTCCATGCTCTCGGCACCAGTTGGCGAATTCCTCGCTGTCAAACTGAAGCCCATTGTCTGATATGATTTTGAGTGGGACTCCGTACCTGCACAGAACATTTTTGATCAAGAAGTTAATAACTTTTGTTGAAGATACTTTATTCAAAGATTTCGCTTCCACCCATTTGGTGAAATAGTCGACTGCCACTATAGCATATTTGGCCCCGCCTCGGCCCATTGGTAGCTCGCCGATTAAGTCAATTCCCCATATTGCGAAGGGCCAAGGGCCAAGGGCTGGTCATTTGAGTAATCTCATTTGTTGGTAGCCACGGAATCTTAGCAAACTTCTGGCATCTGTCGCACTTTTTGACGAAATCTAAGGCGTCCTTGCTTAAGGTGGGCCAGAAATATCCATATCGGAGTATCTTTTTCGCTAATGTTTGCCCTCCGGTGTGATCTCCACAGCTTCCCTGATGAATGTTGAATAAGATTTCCTTGGCTTCCCTCCCAGCGACACACCTTAATAACGGGTTAGAGAATCCCCACCAATAGAGGATGTCTTCTTGTATTGTGTAGCGGGATGCTTTCCTCAAGATTTTCTTGGCTTCGTTACGCCCGTTGGGTAGCATGCTGCTTTGTAGGTAGTCTCGGATGGGAGTCATCCAAGTTGCTTCTTCGGTTGCAGCTATCAGATTCACTTGCTCAAAACTTGGGGCCAGTTGCTTTGAGATGGTTACTGCCCCGAAGATGGCGATGTCTCTCACACTTGCTTGCTTTGCCAATTCGTCGGCCTCTTGGTTCTCTTCCCGAGGGATGTGTTTGACTAAGTAGTGGTCCAATCGGCTAAGAAGTAACTTGGTCTTCTTTAAATATGCTATGAGTTGTTCTTCTCGAGCTTGGAATTTTCCTAGTATTTGATTAACAATAAGTTGAGAATCGCTATGAAGACACAAAGAATTGGCTCCGATTTCTATGGCAAGTTCTAATCCAACTGTCACTGCTTCATATTCTGCATCGTTGTTGGTGGCAGCGAACTCCAACCTTATAGCATAGTGCAGCTTATTTCCCCTGGGAGTGATTATTACCACACCTGCCCCCGAGCCTTGTTCGTTTGATGCACCATCCACAAAGAGGTTCCACTTGATATCTTCTGCTATTACCAATTGCTCCTTATCTTCGTTGGTAGTGAATTCTGCAATGAAATCAGCCATGGCTTGTCCCTTGATGGCGGTGCGAGGGTGATAGGTGATATCATACTGACTTAGTTCAATGCACCATTTAAGTAGTCGCCCAGAAGTGTCGGGACGATGGAGTACCTGCCTCAGTGGTTGATCGGTCTGAACTTTGATGGAATGGGAGTGGAAGTAGTGACGCAGTTTCCGTGATGTGATTAGAAAACAGTATGCTAGCTTCTCAAGTTTAGGATATCTGACTTCTGCCCCCGTAAACCTCTTAATGACGAAGTAAACTGGCCGCTGCGTGCGGTTGTCTTCCCTTACCAAGGCAGCGCTTAGGGCGTGAGATGACACAGCAAGGTATAGGTATAATTCTTCGCCTTCACTTGGAGTCGAGAATACCGGTGGTTTTTGGAGGTGTTCGATTAAGTTAAGGAAAGCGGTCAAGCATTCGTCGGTCCATTCGAACTTTCCTTTGTCTTTCTTTAGAGCTTCGAAAAAGGGGACATACTTGTCCGTTGCTTTGGAGATGAATCGGCTTAGGGCGGCTACTTTTCCATTCAGGCTTTGCATTTCCTTTCGATTGGAAGGTATCTTGATATCCCTTAGCGCTCGGACTTGTTCAGGATTTGCTTCAATCCCTCTGGCATGGACGATGAATCCTAAGAACTTTCCTGATGACACTCCAAAGGAGCATTTTAGAGGATTCAACTTCATTCCATACTGGCGAAGTACTTGAAACATCTTGCCTAGGTGGCTTACGTGATCGTCGGCTTTCCTTGACTTTACCAGCATGTCATCCACGTATACTTCCATAGTTTGCCCTATTAGCCCTGCAAACATCTTGTTGACGAGGCGCTGGTAGGTGGCTCCTGCATTTTTAAGTCCGAAAGGCATTACCTTATATCAGTATAAACCCCGGTCGGTGATGAAACTAGTGTGGTCTTGGTCGGGAGCATGTATAGGAATTTGGTTATACCCTGAGTATGCGTCCATAAAAGATAAGAGCTCGTGCCCGGCTGTGCTGTCTACAAGTTGGTCGATTCGGGGAAGTGGGAAGCAATCCTTTGGGCAGGCGTCGTTTAGTTGGAGAAGTCAATGCATGTTCGCCACTTCCCATTAGCCTTCTTCACCAGTACCGGGTTAGCGATCCATTCCGGGTAGATGGCTTCTCGTATGAAGTCATTGGCGAGTATATTCTTTACTTCTTCATCGAGGGCTGCCGATCGCTCTGCCCTCATACTTCTTTTTCTTTGTTTTACGGGCGCCTTGGTAGGATCAATGTTTAGCACATGGCATGCTACGTCGGGGGAGATTCCGGTCATATCAGCGTGCGACCATGTGAATACATCCAAATTGTGGCGGAGAAAGTCAATGAGTTTCTCCTTCAACTCTGCTTTTAGTTGGGACCCAATTTTCAATAGTCTACTTGAGTCGTGCTTGTCTACAGATACAAACTCCATAGCCTCTGCAGGCTCGGCGGTGGCCTCCTCCTCTTTGTCCCTAGGGTCTAATTCATTGAAAGGGTCGCTGGTATATCGAAGAGGAGGGGCTTTCTTTAGTTGCTACGCTTCTAAACTTTTCGTGCAGAGGGCAACCTCTACACCCTTCCCTTTATCCTTCCTGTGGTTGTTGCGAAGTTCAGTCACATAGCAGTCTCGAGCAACGTCCTGGTCTCCTTCTACTTCCCCTACTCCATTGTCCGTTGGAAATTTCATCTTTAGGCACCATGGGGCTAGGATAATTTGGAAGTCAGACAAGGCTAGCCTTCCTAAGAAGGCGTTGTAGGCCGAATGGTTTTCTATAAGCACAAACGTCTGTTTCCGTACAACGAAGCGGGGATGGCTTCCAATCTCAACAAAGAGGTCCAGTTGCCCGAGGGGCATCTTTGCATCCCCAGTGAAACCGTGTAGAGGTTTATCGCAGGGAGATACATCCTTCATTGATAGCTTCATTTTTTCGAATGCATGTTTGAACAGGATGTTTACTGAGCTTCCAGTATTTACTAGGATTCGGTAAACTTCGGCGGGGCCGAGCCGGGCAGAGATAACCATGGGATCCATGTGAGGGTATTGCCTTCCTTCTAGGTCACGCTTACCGAATGTGATGTCATCACTTTCTTTCCGCTTCGAGAGGCTCTCTTCTATAACCGAATTGACACAGTCTTTATTGCCTCTGAGCGACTTTCCATATCTTTCCATCTCTTTCCAGCTCCTGTCTGCGATGTGTGGTCCTCCCGAGATGGTATGGACCACTATCTTCTCTTGACTAGAGCCGCTAGTGTTGCGGTTTCCTCTGCCGATCTCCGATGAGGGTAGCCTTGGGTTCTCATTGGCAGGAGCTGGAGTCCTGTCCTGACCTTTTACATAGCGTTCCAGTTTCTTCCTTCTGACGTGTTCCTCAATCAAGTCCCGGAGATGATGGCATTCATTGGTATCGTGCCCATGAGATTCGTGGAAACGACAGAACTTTCCAGACTTCTACGCGTTATCTGATTCCTTCTTGTATGGTGGGCGTTTGTATCTAACTTCGCCTTGGGTGGCAAGGAAGATATTTTCGACGGTCTCGTTCAAAGGAGTGTAAGTGTCGAATCTCGGTCCTGGCCGATATAGGCACTTTTCTCCCTTCTTGCCCCCAGCATTGTCTCTGGAATTATTTCTTCGAACGTCCCTTGCCACAGCAGGGGCGTTGCTATGAGTTGCCTTATTTTGTTGTCCTGACTGCCCCTCAACGGCAGCATCCTCAAGCCTCATATATTTCCCGGCTTCGTGGAAGAAATCGGTTAAAGTAGCTGGTTTTTCTTTTGTCAACCTTCTAGCAAATTTAGTGTTCGGATGCACACCACTACAGAGGGCCATTAGGATAAGCTTCTCATCGGTATCTTGGACTGCGGCTGCTGCGGCATTGAATCGGGTTAGGTATTGCTGCAGTTTCTCTCCAGGGTTCTGTTTGACGCTGGATAAGAAATAAGCGTCCTTAGGTTGTTCCACATGAATGCGGAACTGACTGATAAACTTTTCTTTCAATATTTCCCACGAGCTGATGGATCCCTGGGGTAGATGACAGAACCAGGAGGTAGCGAGATATGCTAAGAAGAGTGGAAAGCATTTGCACAGTACTCCCTCTGTCGCTCCACTCATGAGCATATGTTGTGTGTATCTTTGTAAGTGTACAATGGGGTCGGAGGTTCCTTTGTTGGCATCTTCCATTCTCGGGGGGTGATAGCAATTTCGATATTGCGGGCGAATGGGCTGGTTACCCTAGCGCCTGTCCCTCGATCTCTTTACTCCCGTTGGACGCACTCTCTGAATAAGCGTGCCATCCTTTCATCAGAATTTGGAGCAGATAGAAATGAGTTTGGTTCTGTTCTGTGGGATTGATTCCGTCCAGATGACCTATAGGGATGGTATCGTCTATCATTCCTCATATTTTCCTATGGCTGCCTTTGAGCTCTCAAAACCTGTCCCCCATTGTCGTACTCCTGCCCCTCTATTTATAGAGTGAGGCTGGGGGTAGGGGTCTTGGATGTATATAGCTGCTGGTGGGCCTGGGCTGATGCGATCTGGCCTGGCAATGTTGATCCGGTACGCCTTGGTCCGGTTGTGAGTGGAAGGAGTTGGTTCGGTGGATGGCTGGTCCGGTGAGGCCTGAGGGAGGCTGGTTCGGCTGCTTTGGTTCGGTAGCTCTGGACCGGTAGAGGGCTGGTTCGGCATCCTTGGTCTTAGGGGTTGGTCCGATAGAGGCACCTTGTAGTTGGTTCGGTAGGCAGTGAAGCAGAGGCTGGTTCGGTTATGCCTAGGAAGGGGTTTGGTTCGGCTATGCATAAGAGGGGAGTTTGGTCCGGTAGTTGGCGAAAACACTCCCAACAACTATTGGTCGATGTCTTATTTGTGCTTTGAGTCAAAACTAAAGTTTTGAAATTTGGATGAAATTTTTAAGTATCTTTATTTAAAAATAAAAGTGAAACTGTGTTTTGTTGATTTGATTGATTTGGGTACTGCTTATCAGAGTGCGCAGCGGAAACAGTGAAACTGTCTTCGCTGAGTACAACTGATAATCTTTTTGATTTAAAAATCGAAATATGAAATTGAAATAAATTTCATTTGTGTTTACATAGCTGTATTTATTTTTTTCTTTGAGAATTTCAAATCCGATTTGATGATTCGAAACGATTGTAGTTATGTGATTCTTGTTGAGTTTTTTGCTGATTTTCTTTTATGCTAATCACATGTTGATTAGATTTTTGCTGTTTTAAATTATCTTCATTGAAGATAATAGAGTAATTTCTTTGTTTATATTGTAGTGTGCGTGCAAATATGAATTGCACGTTACTGCATTAATTTTACGTTGAACCGATGCTTGGTTATGAAACGTATTTTGTTGCCGTTATTTTATAACGGGATTTTTACATCGATGCTAAATTTTGAGGCACGGTGTTTGTTGGCAATTTTAATGAATGAAAATTCACTAATGTTACATTTTGATGTAAATTATTTTGATGAGATTTTGATGTTTGAAAATTTCTGTCGCTTTGACTTCAGTAACAGTCAAATTTTTAAAAAGTGGATTTTCAAGCGGTTATTCTGCAATGCTGGTTTTAAGATTCGTTTTACGATGTTTTGAGAAGTGCAATTTCCTTTTTGAAATTGCTACTGATGTTATTTCTTTAATCACGTGATTGGAAAGTCTTTTTAAAATGAAAATTGTTTATAAAAATTTTAACAGTTCGCGCTTTCAAAAGAATGAGGAAGCGACTTAAACGATTCAGCAAAATCGAGGACTATGACCCCTTTCTTTTACTGATTCGCTTAATTCCGGACTTGTCCGTTTGAGAATGTAAAATGTATTTTTACAAAATACACAATTTTGCACTTTCAAGGAAACGATGAAGAGAATCAAACGATTTAGTAAAACATGTGGTATGGGACATGTGTGTTTGCTATTTCGGTTAATTCCGGACTCGTTAATTGAAATATTCGATGTTTTGATGATTCTGATGATTTGTGTGCTTTCGAGCCACTATGTTGGACCTTCGGGTCATTTGTTGGGCTTTCGGGCCACTTTGATGGACCTTCGGGTCAAATACCAGTACTAGACCTTTGGGTCACTCTGCGGACCTTCGGGTCATTTGTTGGGCGCCAAAAATTATGTTGAGTACTTGGTAGGCTTCGGCCATTTGTTGATGCACGTGCGGCGAATTAAAAACTCGCCATCTGATGGGATCGATCCAAGCTTGTATGTTGATTTTCTAGTCTTCTTAATTGATTTCTAGATATTTGTTGTTTCTAATTATCTGTAGGTAATTAGATATCTGATGTTATGAGGTTTAATTATCGTATCGGTAATTAAATATTTGTTGATATGAGTTCTGATTATAATTTTTGATAATCAGATATTTGTTGTTTCTAATTATCGCTTGTGATAATTAGATATTTGTTGATTCTGATTATCGTTTTTGATAATCGGATATTTGTTGTTTCTAATTATCGCTTGTGATAATTTGATATTTGTTGATTCTGATTATCGTTTTTGATAATCGGATATTTGCTGTTTCTAATTATCGCTTGTGATAATTAGATATTTGTTGATTCTTATTATCGTTTTTGATAATTGGATATTTGTTGTTTCTAATTATCGCTTGTGATAATTAGGTATTTGTTGATTCTGATTATCGTTTTTGATAATTGGATATTTGTTGTTTCTAATCATCTTTTGTTGATAATTAGATAATTCAAATTTGATTATCATTTGTGATAATTAAATATTTGTTGATTTGAGATTTAATTATCATTTGTGATAATTAAATATTTGTTGATTTGAGATTTAATTATCGTTTTTGATAATTGAATATTATTGATTTCAGATTTGATTACCATTTGTGAAAATTAAATATTTGTTGATTTGAGATTTAATTATCATTTGTGATAATTAAATATTTGTTGATTTGAGATTTAATTATCGTTTTGATTATCGTTTTTTTTATATAGTTAGATATTTGTTGGTTTGTGAATTCAATTATCGTTTTGTTAATTAGATAATTATGTTTTCTGGTTGTCATTTTCGACAATTGGATATTTGCTAATTTTGCTGATTATGTAATTCTCTAGTCCCTAATTGATTCTAGAGTATGCTGATTTTATTGAATTGCCGTTTTCTATCTATATCAATTGATAGTTATAGTTTGTCAATTATGAAGTTCGTGTTTTCTATTTTATCCGTTGGATAACTAGATATTTGCAGTTTTGCGATTTGCGAATTTTGTTTTCTAATTATCTTTATAGATAATTAGATTTTGCTGTTTCCTAATTATCGTATCGACAATTAGATATTGTTGTTTTGTGATTTCTGAATTTCAGTTATCTAAATGATAATTGAATGTGCTGATAATTGTATTTATTCAGTTCTGCTGTTTTCTGATTATCTATCTGATAATCAGACTTTGTTGAGAATTTGTGAATTTCCTTTATGGGATTAAAAGATTTCTTTGGCGTTTGTATTCCCGACTTTTATTTTCTAACTTAACTAGTTTATGTTAGAAAAATAATTGTTATTGACAACCTTAATTATGAAAATTGCGGGGACACAATTTTTATAAGGAGGGGAGTCTGTAACAACCCGGGACTTCGTATTGTTTTATAGTCGTCATTAAACGATTAACGAGCTAGCTTATTGATAGTGAGAGTTTTTATTGGGTTAAAATTCATTGCTAGAAAAATTGTTAATCGTTGTTTGGATTTTTAAAGCTGTTATTCTTTTAAACGATTTGTTGAATGTAAGTGGGCTTTTCACTTTGAATTTATACCCACGCTTTCTTTAGATCGTTTTTACCGTGATATCTAACAAAGTCAACTCGTTCCTCTTTTCATTCCGGAAGCCAAACCCTAAAACTAAATAAGCGAAATAAATGGCGGCCGTGTTCTTCGTCTCGACAGATTAGGGCTTTCGAAATTCTTCGAGTTCGCGCCTCTGTTGATCGATCGGAGGAAAATTGCGAGTAGCTCCTATCCATCGTCTCCTCGTTGTCCACTTCGGCCGCTTCTATCAGGTCAAATTCGTCTCTTCTTCGAACAAGGTGAGTAATTTCGATTACTCACATCTAATTCGTTCTACCGTTTATATTGATTTGAGGTCCTTGATTTTTGTTTGTCTGAATTCCTTCACTAGATGATTTCTGACTTTGTTTGAATTCGTATATTTTGTGACTATACGTAAATTCACAGTTTTTGTAATGAATTTTTGATGGCATCGGCAGAGTTTGATTCAAACTGTAGTTGTTGTTGATTTTTGGTTTGATCTCGTGCCGTTGTGCTTCGTTCGAACCTGCTACCACTGTTTTGATACTCTGACCTTTTTGCGACTTTGTTCATTTGAAGTGATTTTGAAACTTTAACATGTCTATTTAAAAACTGTTTCCTGATCTTGTTATAACAGTGACATGCTTTAAAACCATCTCTGCTAAATTGTTTTGAAACTATTCATATGATGATGTTTACTTCTGCTTTGACTTCGAACTTGTCTTCTTGTCTTTGATGCATTGTTTCTCGGCTTCACACAGATGCTAACGGTCTTGGCCTTTGTATACTCTGCTGATATTGTTTCTTTTTTACTGTTGCATCGTCTTTGTGGTCTTCATATTCAAGTGTGTCTGTTGCACTTATTAATGTTCCCTGAGCATTGCCGAGTCTTGATTTGTGTCACTTGATTACTGAGTCTTTGAGCATTGTTGTGTTACCTGATTCTTCTGAAGCTCGAGTTGCACACTGCTGTGTTTGTTTACTTGGTTGTGTACTTGGGCTTTTAGCATTGAACTGTACTGATGCATTAGTTCATCTTTGTTGTATATATACTTCACTGCATCTTCATTTACCTGTTGTACATGCAGTGTATTGATTATCTGCATTGAGGCTGCAGTGTTGCATGCTCACGTCATGTGTTTTCACCTTAGTAGTCTGCATCTTGAACTTGAGTCATTTACTTGATATTGTTGCAGTTGCTTTGTAGTTGTCACTGATTCTGTACTTCTGGTCTTTGTTTGTTCATCTTGTAGTCTGGTCCATTCTGGTATCTCCTGTGATATTGCTTGAACTATGTGACATCAGTTTAGCTCGGCTAGATCACTTGTTGTTAAGCTGCTTTGCCTTGTCACTTCATGTTGCAATTTTAACTAAACTTGTTATTCTGGTTTAAGTTTTGCTTCCTTGACCTTGTAGTCTTCTCCTGTGATATTTTCATGTAGTCTGTGCATTAACTAGTAGCTGTGCATTCATGTGCATTGATAGTTCATCCACTTGAGCATTTGTTGTTCATGTATGCAGATCCACTGATACATGTTTGTATTTCTTTGCTTGTTGTCAAGTTGCACTTCTTTGACTTCACTGCAACTATTTGTTTGCATTTTTAATATGCAGACACTTGAGCTATTTTTGTTGTTCACTGTTTGCACAAAAAATGGACAAACACCTCAAAGTCGTATGATTTAGTAGATCTTATGTTGTTCTTAATGATTTGGGTGATATATGCAAATATATGAAAAGCAGGGGCTAAACTGTAAAAAGACACGCAGATTTATAGTGGTTCAGCCAGAATATGCCTACGTCCACTTTATATGTTATTTCTCTTCTCTTGTTTTGATTACAAGTACAAAGCTTTGATACAAGTGAAAGAAAGTTGTTTTAAAGTTCTCTCCGTGCTTTAGCTCTCAAAACCTGTCCCCATGGTTGTACCCCTGCCCCTCTATTTATAGAGTGAGGTTGGGAGCAGGGGTCTTGAGTGTATATAGCTGCTGGTGGGCCTGGGCTGATGTGATCTGGCCTGGCACGTTTTGGTCCGGTAGCATTTGGTCCGACGATGATTGGTCCGGCATGGAGTTGGCATCGAGTTGGTCCGACAATTGGTTGGTCCGGCATTGGGTTGGTATCGAGTTGGTCCGGCATCTAGTTGGTCCGGTATTGGGTTGGAGGCAGGTTGGTTCGGCAGTGTTGAAGGCAGGTTGGTTTGGCAGTGTTGATTTGGTTCGTCTAGCTTTGGACCGGTGGTGAGAATTCACCCAACATTTGCCCCCCCAAAGTGGGGTATATGCTGGCATATGGCCTACTTTGTTTCAGGTTATCCAATTTTTACATTCCCATTCGA
Organism: Allium fistulosum; assembly: GCA_030737815.1. Taxonomy (NCBI): domain Eukaryota; kingdom Viridiplantae; phylum Streptophyta; class Magnoliopsida; order Asparagales; family Amaryllidaceae; genus Allium; species Allium fistulosum. The sequence continues at coordinate 588,754,256 of CM060905.1, read as the reverse complement.
TTTTTAGTACCGAACCGGTTGGTCCGGAGGTTTACTCTCGCCTATAAGTACGGAACTAGGGCCTCCGCTATTGCCCACCGAACGAGATTGCCGAACTAATTTCAAAACAAAAATTCCTGCCGAATCAATTGTGTTGCCGAATCAGGTGAGTGCCGAATGGCTTCTTCGATTCATTTCGCTTTACCGAATGAGCTTAATATAGGATGGTCTTGATGCCGGATGGACTTTATACCGGATGGACTTTATACCGGATGTGTTTTATACCGGATGGGCTTTATACCGGATGGATTTTATCCCGGATGGGTTTTGATATAAACTTGCTTGTTTTACACTTCTGCATCCTTCGTTTTAACGGCGTACTTTTTCGTGTTACAGATAATGTCTCACAGAGTTGAAACTCGATCAGATAAAAAGAAGTCCCAGGGCGAATGAGAATCTTCCGCATTGCCCCCTACTCAGCCAGGACCGGAACGTCATGGCACTGCCCCGAGATCACTGGTGGACGGGTATGGCCCTCAGGAGCTTTTGAACTCCCCGCCCGATTGCTTTCCCAGCTCCCTCAAGGAGGAGCAGCTTGATGTCATCTCCCGTTCTTTCGGGATCGATAGAGCGTGCATGTTGTTGCCAGGGAGAGAAGTTATGCCATATGACCCTCCTGAAGGGTACTTTGCCTACAGCAGATACCACTGCATGTGTGGTGCCATCCCGCCTCTTAATGCTTGGGTAGTCAGCTTTCTTACGTATCTAAAGGTGGCCCCATTCCAGCTTCAACCCAACTCTTATGCCATTCTGGTGAGTCTCTTCGTCATCTTCCAGAGGAGATATGGGCATCCTCCTTCCAACCGAGAGATCCGGTATTTGTACAACTTGAGAGGCTACAAGAAGGGGTCTCCCTATATTAGCTTGGAATCTGCCGTATCCTTTAAGCCCGTCCTGGACTTATACTCGAAGTTCAGTATGTTCAAGAAAGAATGGTTCTTCATCAGGGGTGACTCTGTTTCCATTCGTCGCTTCACCTCCGGCTGTAAGTGTGAAGCTTTATTTATAATTTCCGTTATAACTGCAGTGCTTTATCTTACGTGCTTTTATTTCTTGCTAGCAACAGGTGGTTTTGCGGTTGTGTAGAATGACCGCCTGGTTCAGACGGCGGCCGAGATAGAAGCTATCTCCGGGAGAGATAGATCAGCTGCTTACCTGATCAGAAATGCGACCCTTCTGGAGTATAATTTGATCCTTCCATAGCAGTCAGTAGTCAAGCAGAGGGAAACGGCGGAGGAGAGGGCGGCTGCTCAAGCTAAGGGAGGTGTCATAGTAGAGAGTGGTAAGAGGAAACCTTTCACGAAACCTTCCGTTGTCGGAGGTAAGAAACTTAAGAAGTCGGATGGTCCTTCCCCCAGCACTTGTCCAATTACTCAGGGGGAGGAAGATGTGGAGGAGGAGAGAGGTGAGGGTGGAGATGACCGGGAAGGTGGTGATGGTGGCGATGGCATCGGGGCCTTGCTTCCTGGGCAAGCAGGCGAGATTCAGGAGTGGACGGATGATGCATTCCGCCAAGCTTTCGAGGGGCTGGACGGAGAATCGGCTTCGGTAGAGAAATTCGGGAAAGTTGACAAGGCCGAGACTGGTGCAAGCGTGTCTTCCTAGACTATTCCAGCCAAGGTGGCTCCGATGACTCAAGGTGAACTTTTGACTTCTGCAGGCTCCATTCATGATAAGGATTTAGGAATATTTTACGATCCGCTCCCGTCCTGGAACGAAATCCAGGACTTATTGCAGTATCCTACTCCTCCCCAGGGTTTGTATAACAGATGTGTTTCCCTTTTTTTTTACTTTTAATTTAACGCGTTTCTTGAATCATGGATCAATGTAAGCTTGTGACACTTGTTCTTCATATCAGGAGCAGGTAAAACGGCCAAGGCCTCAGAGCTTCGGCATAGGCTCGAACAATACAAGCTCTCCAAAGCTTCCGCCAAGCCAAAGCCTTCGACCCACCATTCCGGGGATGTAGTCGGCTACCGTCCTCTTCTCGGGGTTATTGAAGAGGGTATTCAAAAGAGAAAGAGGAGTCATCCCTTATCCGAACCTTCACTTGGTCCTTAGCCCCCAATTTAGCCTCTTCACGATATCACGGAGGAGGATACTGAGTTCGCACTCTCTCTGCACCCGTCTGAAAATCCTACCATTACTCAGATTGATCGTCCTGGCTTGGCTCGTAATCTATTTGTGGGTCATCCTGATCTGGATCGAAGTTCCTATGATATTACCTTCGACCAGGTTACCGGTGAGCACCTTCTTCGCCGCAATCCCATGGTACGGGTGCTTGATGAGGCTAAGTCCTTAGATCTCGATTTACTTACCACTCGGGTAGTTACCATGGGAGACGAGGCCAAGGCTAATATTGATCGGGTGGCGGAGGAGACTAGGAAGCTGATGGGGCATCATGCCCGGCTGGTTAAGGCTGGAGAGGAGATTGGGAGTGCCAACATCCGACTACGATTGATGGTTTCGGACCAGGCCAAACAGCTTGCTGATCAGGCCATTCAGATTTCTCAGCATGAGGCTGCCTCCGGGCGGTTGAGGAAGACTATGGAGGAGGCTAGTAAGGCGGAATTGCGGAAGATGGAGGCTGCTTGCAAGGAGCAGATAAATATGGCCATCTCGAAAGTGGACGAGGTTCGGATGGCGGATCTTGAGCAGGTAGAGGAGCTGTCGGGGAAGCTTGAAGCCGCAGAGCTTGCTTAGGTCAGGCTAAAGGAGGAGATGGAGGTGATGAGGAGGTCCCTTCAGGCTGACTGCTCGCGATACCGACTGGAAAGGGATGCTGCCATTGCAAGGCTATCGTTTCTGAGGCTCGTATGAGGGAGTTTGACGAAAATGAGGGGATGATGGATGATATGCTGCAGGATATGTACTTTCGCATTTGGAAACAGGGCAACTTATCTTGGATGGACGACTACCCCCGGGTTATGGCTAGGATTTACCTCAGGGCTTTAGAGGAGGCCAAGGCTGAGGCGGATAAGGAGGGTGGAGCGGCCTTTAGGATGGATGCGGTTACCGCTCAGTTCACCAAGGAGGAGAAGATAGCGGTGAAGGAGGGGATGCGGTTGTTTGCGGTTGAAGAGGCAGGTGTGGAAGTAGGGGATGACGACCAAGACGATCAAGGGGTAGTTGCTGGTAACCCCTTCTTCATTAGTTTGTTCTTTCGTTAACTCTGTCGCTTATCACTAATGATTTCTCTTCTTGCCTGATCAGGCGGTCAACACCAACAAGACAAGGGTAAAGATCCAATGCAGCCAGCTCCCTGATTCGACATGGATGTTTCTTTTGGTTGACTCGATACTGTTACACATGTTGGTTTTGAAACAGTAACATGGCTTTCAAGTTATAATGGTGCTACTTGTAATAAGAGATTTGATTTTCGGCATGTAATTCTTAACTTATGATAATTTCGTTATATATGGATGTTTTTTGTAGTCTTAATGTGCTGAATAAGAAATATAGCTATGCGTGTACTTGTGATTCAGTGGTATTTGATGCTAAGTTCCTGCTTAAAGTATAATTTCATATCTTGTAATACTAACGTGATGCGCGAATAAACTATAACTATGTTTTTAGGCACACAAAAATAAAATACCGTCCATCCTGCTTTAGTTGTAGACGGCGGCTTTAGCGTCACTGAGTATGAAAATGCGGTCGAGTGCCCGGCCATCCGGTCTCATTTGCGAATGCCTCCTATTCTGTGACCTGTGCTTTAGGGATCGTTATAGAGGATAAGAGGAAAGTTTTAAAAATAGAATGGAAATATAGGAAATAGTAAAAACTTCCAATCACGGAAGGCCGTCGATGTGCTTAAGTTCGTGGCAAACGGGTTTTGTAGTCACTTTCCCTAGCTGTGGGTCTTGGAGACATTTGTCACCCATCTTACGCCTCCGCGGGGAGTTAATTCTTTTTTACCTTAGTCGTACTTAAGGCACATCGGAGCCGAGATCGCGCACAGTAACTACCCGAGCCATTATGGCCCGTAATCGTGGGTATTATTCGATTTACCGTGGCCGGCTAGCGTGGGTGCCGATCGTCAACCGTGAACTGCCCCTGGCTGGCCACACCTTATGTTGGGGCTTATAGTCGGTTCACGATTGTCGGCGAGCCGAACGCCGTAATGAGCTGCCTCGGCTATAGTCGGCCTTCTCGGTGGCTTATAATCGGCTCATTACAGTTGGCTTTAAGGGCCGTCGCGATCAATGAGTTAACCCGCAGCAGAGGGGTGCTGGAGCAAAAGTGTCTCATTGGCGAGGGCATAGATTCGCATAGTACCTGTCAGGTCTTGTCCAGGTGAAGTTGCGCTGTGGAGTGCTTTGAATTGAAACGCTGTATGCACAGGATTTTGTTCAACATAAAAGGATAAAGTTAACAAGCAGCCAAGATATAAAGGAATAAGTTAAAAAAGAGACAAGGTTTTTTAAAGTGGTTCGGCACGAAAATGACTACGTCCACTGATTCTCTTTGTTAATTCACTTCATATGGGCAATACAAGTAAAGAAAAGTATCGACGGAGGTGTTGGAGGTTCCATGCCCTCTGGAACACCTCCCCGTCCACTATTGACAAAATATAGGCTCCGTTGTGGAGATCTTTATGAATTACATATGGTCCATCCCAGATTGGGTCTAGCGCTCCGGGGCGAGGGAAGATTTGCTTGAGGACAAGATCCCCTTCTTGTAAGGTACGATGCTTGACTTTGGAGTTGTATTGTGCCGCCACTTTCTGTTTGTGGGCTGCTGCTTTAAGGACTGCATCATTTCTTCTCTCCTCAACTAGATCCAAAGACATGTGAAGGAGTTCTTCGTTCTCCTCTGGGTTATAGTGGATCCTACGGTGGGAAAGCACAATGGTTTCAACTGGGAGCATAGCCTCCGATCCGTATGCCAAAGAGAAAGGAGTGTGCCCCGTTGATGTTCTGAAAGATGTGCGATAGGCCCATAGTGCCGTAGGAAGTTCATCCACCCAAGCGTCCTTTGACTTTTCGAGCTTCTTTTTTATTAGAGTTTTCAGAATTTTGTTGACGGCTTCGACTTGTCCGTTTGCCTGGGGATACGCTACGGATGAGAAGCTTTTGTGAATTTCGTGCTCTTGGCACCAGTTGACGAATTCCTCGCTGTCAAACTGAAGTCCATTGTCTGATATGATTTTGAGTGGGACTCCGTACCTGCACAGAACATTTTTGATCAAGAAGTTAATAACTTTTGCTGAAGATACTTTATTCAGAGGTTCCGCTTCCACCCATTTGGTGAAGTAGTCGACTGCAACTATAGCGTATTTGGCCCCGCCTCGGCCCATTGGTAGTTCGCCGATTAAGTCAATTCCCCATACTGCAAAGGGCCAAGGGCTAGTCATTTGAGTAATCTCAGTCGTTGGTAGCCACGGAATCTTAGCAAACTTCTGGCATCTGTCACACTTTTTGACGAAATCCAAGGCGTCGTTGCTTAAGGTGGGCCAGAAGTATCCATATCGGAGTGTCTTTTTTGCTAATGTTTGTCCTCTGGTGTGATCTCCGCAGCTTCCTTGATGAACGTTGGATAAGATTTCCCTGGCTTCCCTCCCAGCGACACACCTTAATAACGGGTTAGAGAATCTGCGTCGATAGAGGATGTCTTCTTGTATTGTGTAGCGGGAAGCTTTTCTCAAGATTTTCTTGACTTCGTTACGCCCGTTGGGTAGTGTGCCATTTTGTAAGTAGTCTCGGATGGGAGTCATCCAAGTTGCCTCTTTGGTTGCAGCTATCAGATTCACTTGCTCAAAACTTGGGGTCAGTTGCTTTGAGATGGTTACTGCCCCGAAGATGGCGCTGTCTCTCACACTTGCTTGTTTTGCCAATTCGTCGGCCTCTTGGTTCTCTTCCCGAGGAATGTGTTTGACTAAGTAGTGGTCCAATCGGCTGAGAAGTAACTTGGTCTTCTTTAAATATGCTATGAGTCGTTCTTCTCGAGCTTGGAATTCTCCTAGTATTTGATTAACAATAAGTTGAGAATCGCTATGAAGGCACGAAGAATTGGCTCCGATTTCTACGGCAAGTTCCAGTCCGGCTATCACTGCTTCATATTCTGCATCGTTGTTGGTGGCAGCGAACTCCAACCTTATAGCATAGTGCAGTTTGTTTCCACTGGGAGTGATTATTACCACACCTGCCCCCGAGCCTTGTTCGTTCGATGCACCATCCACAAAGAGATTCCACTTGATGTCTTCTGCTATTTCCAATTGCTCCTTATCTTCTTTGGTAGTGAATTCTGCAATGAAATCAGCCATGGCTTGTCCCTTGATGGCGGTGCGAGGGTGATAGGTGATATCATACTGACTTAGTTCGATGCACCATTTAAGTAGTCGCCCAGAAGTGTTGGGACGGTGGAGTACCTGCCTCAGTGGCTGATCGGTCAGAACTTTGATGGAATGGGACTGGAAGTAGTGACGCAGTTTCCGGGATATGATTAGTAAACAGTATGCTAGCTTCTCAAGTTTAGGATATCTGACTTCTGCCCCCGTAAACCTCTTACTGACGAAGTAAACTGGTCGCTGTGTGCAGTTGTCTTCCCTTACCAAGGCAGCGCTTAGGGCGTGAGATGACACAGCAAGGTATAGGTATAACTCTTCGCCTTCGCTTGGGGTCGAGAGTACCGGTGGTTTCTGGAGGTGTTCGATTAAGTTAAGGAAAGCGGTTAAGCATTCGTCGGTCCATTCGAACTTTCCTTTGTCTTTCTTTAGAGCTTCGAAAAAGGGGACACACTTGTCCGTTTCTTTGGAGATGAATCGGCTTAGGACGGCCACTATTCCATTCAGGCTTTGCATTTCCTTTCGATTGGAAGGTATCTTGATATCCCTTAGCGCTCGGACTTGTTCTGGGTTTGCTTCAATCCCTCTGGCATGGACGATGAATCCTAAGAACTTTCCTGATGACACTCCGAAAGAGCATTTTAGAGGATTCAACTTCATTCCATACTGGCGAAGTACTTGAAACATCTTGCCTAGGTGGCTTACGTGATCGTCGGCTTTCCTTGACTTTACCAGCATGTCATCCACGTATACTTCCATAGTTTGCCCTATTAGCCCTGCAAACATCTTGTTGACGAGGCGCTGGTAAGTGGCTCCTGCATTTTTAAGTCCGAAAGGCATTACCTTATAGCAGTATAAACCCCGGTCGGTGATGAAACTAGTGTGGTCTTGGTCGGGAGCATGCATAGGAATTTGGTTATACCCTGAGTATGCTTCCATAAAAGATAAGAGTTCGTGCCCGGTTGTGCTGTCTACAAGTTGGTCGATTCGGGGAAGTGGGAAGCAATCCTTTGGGCAGGCGTCATTTAGGTTGGAGAAGTCAATGCATGTTCGCCACTTCCCATTAGCCTTCTTCACCAGTATCGGGTTAGCGATCCATTCCGGGTAGATGGCTTCTCGTATGAAGTCATTGGCGAGTAGATTCTTTACTTCTTCATCGAGGGCTGCCGATCGCTCTGCCCCCATACTTCTCTTTCTTTGTTTTACAGGCGCCTTGGTAGGATCAATGTTTAGTACGTGGCATGCTACGTCGGGGGAGATTCCGGTCATATCAGCGTGTGACCATGCGAATACATCCAAGTTGTGGCGGAGAAAGTCAATGAGTTGCTCCTTCAACTCTGCTTTTAGTTGGGACCCAATTTTTAATAGTCTACTTGAGTCGTGCTTGTCTACAGATACAAACTCCATAGCCTCTGCAGGCTCGGCGGTGGCCTCCTCCTCTTTGTCCCTAGGGTCTAATTCATTGAAAGGGTCGCTGGTATATCGAAGAGGAGGAGCTTTCTTTAGTTGCTATGCTTCTAGACTTTTTGTGCAGAGGGCAACCTCTACACCCTTCCCTTTATCCTTCCTGTGATTGTTGCGAAGTTCAGTCACATAGCAGTCTCGAGCAACATCCTGGTCTCCTTCTACTTCCCCTACTCCATTGTCCGTTGGAAATTTCATCTTTAGGCACCATGGGGCTAGGACAATTTGGAAGTCAAACAAGGCTAGCCTTCCTAAGAAGGCATTGTAGGCCGAATGGTTTTCTATTAGCACAAACGTCTGTTTCCGTACAACGGAGCGGGGATGGCTTCCAATCTCGACGAAGAGGTCCAGTTTCCCGAGGGGCATCTTTGCATCTCCAGTGAAACCGTGTAGTGGCTTATCGCAGGGAGATACATCCTTCATCGATAGTTTCATTTTGTCGAATGCATGTTTGAACAGGATATTTACTGAGCTTCCAGTGTCCACTAAGATTCGGTAAACTTCGGCGGGACCGAGCCGGGCAGAGATAACCATGGGATCCATGTGAGGGTACTGCCTTCCTTCCAGGTCACGCTTACCGAATGTGATGTCATCATTTTCTTTCCGTTTCGGGTGGCGTTCTTCTATAACCGAATTGACACAGTCTTTACTGTCTCTAAGCGACTTTCCATATCTTTCCATCTCTTTCCAGCTCTTGTCTGCGATGTGCGGTCCTCCTGAGATGGTATGGACCACTATCTTCTCTTTACTAGAGCCGCTAGCGTTGCGGTTTCCTCTGCCGGTCTCCGGTGAGGGTAGCCTTGGGTTTTCATTGGCAGGAGCTGGAGTCCTGTCTTGACTTTTTACATAACGTTCCAGTTTCTTCCTTCTGATGTGTCCGTTGATATTTTCGACGGTCTCGTTCAAAGGAGTGTAAGTGTCGAATCTCGGTCCAGGCCGATATAGGCGCTTTTCTCCCTTCTTGCCCCCAGCATTGTCTCTGGAATCATTTCTTCGAACGTCCCTTGCTACAGCAGGGGCGTTGCTGTGAGTTGCCTTATTCTGCTGTCCTGACTGCCCCTCAACGGCAGCATCCTCAAGCCTCATATATTTCCCGGCCTCATGGAAGAAATCGGGTAAAGTAGCTGGTTTTTCTTTCGTCAACCTTCTAGCAAATTTAGTGTCCGGATGCACACCACTACAGAGGGCCATTAGGATAAGCTTCTCATCGGCATCTTGGACCGCGGCTGCTGCGGAATTGAATCGGGTTAGGTATTGTTGCAGTTTCTCTCCAGGTTTCTGTTTGACGCTAGATAAGGAATAAGCGTCCTTAGGTTGTTCCACATGGATTCGGAACTGACTGATAAACTTTTCTTTCAACATTTCCCACGAGCTGATGGATCCCTGGGGTAGATGATAGAACCAGGAGGTAGCGAGATCTGCTAAGAAGAGCGGAAAGCATTTGCACAGTACTCCCTCTGTCGCTCCACTCATGAGCATATGTTGTGTGTACCTCTGTAAGTGTACAACGGGGTCGGAGGTTCCTTTGTAAGGTTCCATTGTTGGCATCTTCCATTCTCGGGGAGTGATAGCAATTTCGATATTGCGGGCGAAAGGACTGGTTACCCTAGCGCCTATCCCTCGATCTCTTTGCTCCCGTTGGACGCACTCTCTGAATAAGCATGCCATCCTTTCATCAGAATTTGGAGCAGATAGAAATGAGTATGGTTCTGTTCTGTGGGATTGATTCCATCCAGATGACCTGTAGGGATGGTATCGTCTATCATTCCTCATATTTTCTAATGGTTGCCTTTGATATTCTGGGAGCATGCTAGGGTCAGCTACAGTTGGCCCTTGCCTTGATCTTCCCCTACTGGGTTCTGATCTAAGCACTTCCTCGAGTCCAACTTCGGGCTGGACTCTAGCTCGGCCCCTTTCACTGGCGTTTCCGTGGTTAGGCAGTATGACAGACTCAGTTACAATTGACCTTCGCCCGATACCTCCCCCGTTGGGTTCGGTACCAAACGTTTCCTCAGGCCTAACTTCAGGCTGTGCTCGATCTCGGCTCCTACCATGGCTACTTCTGCCGTTAGCTCCTTCGAAGAAGGAAGATCTTTGTTGTCTCTGAGATCCTCCAGACTGGGACTCGCCCCCATGATTCAGTGTTGCGATTGGACTCTTCAGCATCACTTAAGCGTGACATGAGATGGTCCACCAAGGCTTCCTGCTGAGACGTGAAGCGGTTAGTTATTTCAACCACAACCCTGTCCAAATCTGCCCTAGTAATTGCTGTAGGCTGTTTTGTGGCAGGAGTGGTCGGATTAGCCTGTCCTTCAATTGTTACTGCTACTGGAGGAGGACGATTTACTTGATTCGTGGCAGCTGGATCTGGAAGACTGCTGGATGCGATGTTTTTTTCCTTTGTTAACATCTTTTCTCTGTTTGGGAGGCATGTTTTCCAAGTGGCGAATGATGCTGTTAGAAAAAATGTTAAGTGGATGAAGCTGAAGCTTCGAGCTTCTAGCTCTCAATGAAAGCACCAAAAATGTTTGCACAATAAATGGACAAACACCTCAAAGTCATATGATTTAGTAGATCTTATGTTGTTCTTAGTGATTTGGGTGATTTATGCAAATATATGAAAAGCAGGGGCTAAACTGTAAAAAGACACGCAGATTTATAGTGGTTCAGCCAGAATATGCCTACGTCCACTTTATATGTTATTTCTCTTCTCTTGTTTTGATTACAAGTACAAAGCTTTGATACAAGTGAAAGAAAGTTGTTTTAAAGTTCTCTCCGTGCTTTAGCTCTCAAAACCTGTCCCCATGGTAGTACCCCTGCCCCTCTATTTATAGAGTGAGGTTGGGAGCAGGGGTCTTGAGTGTATATAGCTGTTGGTGGGCCTGGGCTGATGTGATCTGGCCTGGCACGTCTTGGTCCAGTAGCATTTGGTCCGGCGATGATTGGTCCGGCATGGAGTTGGCATCGAGTTGGTCCGGCATTTGGTTGGTCCGGCATTGGGTTGGTATCGAGTTGGTCCGGTATTGGGTTGGAGGCAGGTTGGTTTGGCAGTGTTGAAGGCAGGTTGGTTCGGCAGTGTTGAAGGCAGGTTGGTTCGGCAGTGTTGAAGGCAGGTTGGTTCGGTAGTGTTGATTTGGTTCGTCTAGCTTTGGACCGGTGGTGAGAATTCACCCAACATTCACTGTTTCCATTTGCTCGAATTGGTTGAACTTGGTTTGTTGGTCCTTGATTATTTCAGGTTGATTTTTGAGATTTTACAGTGAGTTGAATCAGGTCTCAAAGACTTGGGTTTGACGCTGTACTCGAATGTAAACTTTCATTGTGCGTTCGTGTGTAATTCGTCATTTTGATTCGAGTTAGTACCAGTTGTTTTTGGTTCATTTATATTGACCGTTGCAGTTTCGTAGTACTGTAGTGGCGAGGCAGTGCACGCGTGCGTGTACTGCAGCCACACAGTTTGGTTTGATTTAACCACTTTGAGATTTTCTAATTATTTATTTAATAATTGGATTTGGTTGTTAATGGCTGTTTAAGCAATTCTGTTGTTTTCCAAAATTATCTTCATTGATACCCTTTTTATCTATCTTTGTTGATGATTTGGAATTGCTGATATGTTGTTTAACACTGTTTAGTGTTATATCTGCCGTTATCCGATTCTCTTAGCGAGAAGCTGGATAGACGAGAATTATTGTGACTGTCGTCTATATGATTATTTGATTATTACTGCTTCTGTGCATTAATAACTGAGTTTGAATTAGACTGACCCGTGTATTATTTTCTTTTGAATTTAATACTCGGGTCAGACCCGAGTTATTTCAGGTTGTAGATTTCCTGCTTTGAGTTGCTGTTTGAGCTATGAAGAGTTTTCACATCTTTTGGAGTAGTCGTGTCATAGTATAGGTTGATATGTATTCATGTATATTAGTTGATAATGTACGTGTATATATAACTTCCAGAGTCGACAGTTGTAGTTGTATCATATGTATTGTGTCAACTGTATTGTAACTGCCATCAGTTATTATATATATGAGACTTTTTTGTTATCTGTGTTCCGCATTCTTTTGTATCTGTGTTATTATTATATATATTGTCCTAAACTATTATGAACCATTGTAGTTCGTTTTATACTGGTAATTTTGTATGTCGATGGGAGTAAATGAAGAAACAATGGAAAATGAAAAATATATACCACTCCTATCGAGGTAACCAATACTAGTGTAAGGCCAACTACGGATGGTCGCTCCTATCCAGCCTTATTCTTCGCAATAACAGACAGTATTTCTTTTAATACTCTTTGTTATTGTGAGCATAGAGGTGGGGCGTCACAGTATCTCTCAGCCTCTTGGTAGAAATCTACGAGATCCGCCGGTGGATCCCTTTTCGAAGCAATTTTAAAATTTATTTTGGTAACCACTCCTAAAATAGCCGTCATTACAACCACCGATGGATCCGGCTTATGCACTACGGCTGCTGCCGTGTTAAACCTGGTCAAATAACTCCTTAGGGTCTCTCCGTCCCTATGCTTCATGCTTGGTAGTGTCATCACATTCTTTGATCTTGAAATGTGAACTTTGAACTGCATCATGAATCTATTCGCTAGCTCAGTCCACGTGCTGATGGAACCGTTCTCTAACTATCTAAACCACATCGCCACTAAGTTTGTTAAATACAAGGAGTTACATTGTCTCGTTACCTCTTCAGATACACCCAACAACTCCATATTTCGAATGTATCTCATCAGATGAATTGTTGGATCGGTTTTTCCATCATACATTTGTAGTGTTTGCTGCTTGAAATTAGGCGGATTTCTCACATACCGAATGTGTGGAGTGAATGGATTTATGGTCATGTCTCCCAGACTCTAGTCTTGCAGTCCACCTATCATTGCTCGTCTAACTATCTCAGCAATTTAGTCATTATCATGTAAGGGAGGTCTCTGTTCCACATTTTCAATCTACCCTCTACTTCTATGGGGAAATTCTATCACATACTCCTCTGGTTTGCGCACTTGCATTATGATTCATGTTCTATTGTTCAATATTTCTGATAAGGCATGTCCCATCTCCGCCTAGGTTCAAATTCATCATGCCCCCAAGTCCTTTGGGATTGGTATCGAACCATGTTTAGGGATCAGTACCGATCTGTGTCATTGCTTCGAGGGTTGCTCCACTTTGCTCCACTCTGTTTCCAGATGCATTTTTTCTGGCCTCTAGTCGCTGATTCTGTTCTATAGTGACTTTGGCCATTCATAATTGTCCCATTCTTCTGAAGAATCCCTCCATCATCTTTTCCTAGTGGGCTATCATTTTTTCCTGCATTTCTGTCACCATAGTCTCCATCTTATCTCTGGTTATGTAGATGGAAAGAGGGTTAGATCTTGGGGACACTTCTTGGATGCCCCCATGCCCTTGTTAGTTTCCTCCAACATCAGTTTTCCCGTTTGATGATCTCATCATCTCTTCCAATTTCACGTTTCAATTTAACAATTCTGAATTGCTCTCGGTGAAAGCACAAAAAATGTTGACGTCGAAAATGGCACAAACATCCAAAAATATATAACAGAGAATAGAATAAAGAAATTAAGTGAAAAACAAAAGAAAATAACACACATCGATTATAGTCGTTTGGCTAATCGATGGCCTACACCCACTTGAACTTTGTTTATCTTTCTGTTGAGATTTACAAAGTTAATCTTAAGGATTGGTATTCGAGGATCGGTAACGATCCGTAAGATTGCAAAGATCGTATAAAAATTTGTTAAATGAGCTCAAAATTTCTTTAAACAATGCCCCTTCTCCTCTATTTATAGCTGCTGGTCAATAGAATTCACTCGTCCACATCCTTGCCTGTTTGCACAAAAAATGGGCAAACACCTCCAAGTCGTATGATTTAGTTGATTTTATGTTGTTTTTAGTGATTTGGGAGATTTATGCAAATATGTAAAAAGCAGGGACTAAACTGTAAAAGACGCAGATTTATAGTGGTTCAGCCAGAATATGCCTACGTCCACTTTATATATTATTTCTCTTTTCTTGTTCAGATTACAAGTACAAAGCTTTGATACAAGTATATGAAAGTTGTTTGAAAACTCTATCCGTGTTTGAGCTCTCAAACTTGTCCTTTTTTGTTGTACCCATGCCCCTCTATTTATAGAGTGAGGTTGGGGATAGGGGTCCTGGATGTATACAGCTGCTGGTGGGCCTGGGCTGATGCAATCTTGCCTGGCAAGGTCGGTTCGGTACTCCCTGGTCCGGTGATGGTTGGAGCGCGGAGTGGATCGGTAGCAGCTGGGGCGGTGGTTGATTCGGTGGTAGGTGGACCGGTGGTTCTTTGGTCCTGCAATGAGTGGAGTAGGTTGGTCCGGTAGGGGTTGGTCCGACATCATTGGACTTGGGAGATGGTTCGGTAGAAGCTGGTCCGGTGAGGCCTGGATCGGTGGTTGGTTGGTCCGGCTATGCAGGGGGAGTTGGTCGATTCGGCTACATATGGTTCGGTGACGGAGGAGAGGGGATTTAGTTCGGCAGGTATGTGAAGGAGATGGTCTGGTGGGTTGGCCCGGTCGAAACTCACCCAACACTGCCCCCCAAAGCAGGGCATGTGTATGCGCATGGCATGCTTTGTTTTATCTCGGATATCCTCACCCGGCCTTGTATGTCGAACCAATTGGTCCGGCCGTTCGTAATTGCCTATAAGTATGGGCTTCAAGTTACGGTTTATTCCTTACCAAGAGAGACAGCCGAACCAGATTTTCCTGCCGAATCAAACCCACTGCCGAATCACGTTAGAATACCGAATCAGGTGATTTATCCTTCCTTCGCCGAATGCTTTTTTTTGAATTACCGAATGAGCAAGAGGAGAGTGAGTACCGAATGACCCCTCGGCTTTGAATGACCGAATGAATCTGGTGCCGAACAAACCTTCGGCTTTAAATGACCGAATGAATCTGGTGCCGAATGAACCTTTGGCTTTGAACGACCGAATGAGATCTTATGTTTTAACTTATAAGTCAAATCCTAGTCTTCATACAGTTGCTTGTTTACTTCCTTCATTCTAACAACGTACTCTTTGTGTTTGTAGATAAATGTCTCATAAAGTGGAAACCTGATCAAAAAAGAAGAGATCCCAGGACAGAGAAGAGCCTTCCGCCGTGCCCCCAGTCCAGTCAGGACCGGGACGTTATGGGCCCACCCCGAGATCATTGGTAGATGGATATGGTCCTCAGGAGCTTCTGAACTCACCTCCTGATTGTTTCCCTAGCTCACTTAAAGAGGAGCAACTTGATGTTATTTCTCGCTCCTTTGGGATTGACAGAGCACGCATGCTATTGTCGGGGGAAGGAGTGATGTCGTATGACCCCCCTGAAGGCTACTTTGCTTACAGCAGGTATCACTGTATGTGTGGTGCCATCCCGCCTCTCAATGCCTGGATAGTCAGCTTCGTCACATACCTAAAGGTGGCTCCACTTCAGCTTCAGCCTAACTCCTATGCCATTATGGTGAGCCTTTTTGTCATCTTCCAGAGGAGATACGGGCGTCCTCCTTCCAACCGGGAGATCCGGTATTTGTACAACTTGAGGGGCTATAAGAAGGGATCTCCATACATCAGCTTGGAATCGGCCGTATCCTTCAAGCCAGTCCTGGACTTGTACTCGAAGTACATCATGTTTAAAAAGGAATGGTTTTTTGTCGGGGACGACTCTGTTTCTATCCGTCGCTTCACCTCCAGATGTAAGTCAAAGCTTTTTTACAATTTCCGCTCTGGTTGCAATGCTTCTTCTTATGTGTTTTTATTTCTTGCTAGCGACAGGTGGTTTTGCGGTCGTGGAGAATGATCGCCTGGTTCAGATGGCAGCGGAAATAAAAGCTATTTCAGGAAGAGATAGGTCGGCTGCTTACTTGATCAGGAACGCTACACTTCTGGGGCACAACCTGATCTTACCACATCAGTCCGTGGTCAAGCAGAGGGATACGGCGGAAGAGAGGGCTGCCCAAGCTAAAGGAGGGGCTGCGTCGAAGAGTAGCAAAAAGAGACCCTTTTCGATACCTCCAGCCGCCGGGGGAAAGAAACTCAAGAAGTCTGACGGTCCCTCTCCCAGTACATGTCCAGACATTCAGGAGGAGGGAGATGTGGATGAGGGGAAAGGCGGAGATGAAGGAGGTGAGAGCGGAAGGAAAGGAGTAGGTGAAGGTGGTGGCGATGGCACCGGGGCTTTGTCTTCTGGGTAAGTAGGCGAGATGCAAGAGTGGACGGATGACGCTTTCCGCCAAGCCTTCGAAGGTTTGGAGGAAACAGAGAAGTCCAATAAAGCTGATAAGGTTGGGACCGGCGTCGATTTATCTTCCGGGAGTGCTTCTACTGAGGCAACTTCTACGGTTCAAGGTGAATTTCTCTCTATTCTTTTTAATTCTCGAATGATGGCTCAATGCATGCTGGTGACACTTTATTTTTACTCCAGGAGCGGGCAAAATGGCCAAGACCTCAGATCTTCGGCACAGGCTTGAACAATACAAACTCCTCAAAGCTTCCGCCAAGCCTCAGCCTCCTACAAACCGTCCTGGAGACGTAGTCGGCTATCGTCCTCTTCTTGGAGTCATTGAAGAAGATATACAAAAGAAGAAGATGAGTCGATCTACATTTGAATCTCTTCCTAGTCCTCCGGCCCTACTCCAGCCTATTCACGATATTACGGAGGATGATAGTGAGTTTAGGCCTTCCCCACATCCGTCTGAGAATCCAACCTTCACCTCGATAGATCACCCTAGCTTAGTTCGCAATCCGTTTGTGGGTCATCCAGACCTAGATCCGACCTCTCATGATATCTCCTTCGACGAGGTTACTGGTGAGCATCTTCTCCCTCGCAATCCTATGGTACGGGTGCTTGACGAAGCTAAGTCCCTGGACCTTGATTTGCTTACTACCCGGGTTGTAACTCTGGGGGATGAGGCTAAGGCAAATATCGACCGGGTTGCTGAGGAGACCAGGAAATTGATGGGGCATCATGCCCGACTAGTCAAGGCCGGGGAGGAAATTGGGAGTGCCAACATTCGGCTGCGGCTAATGGTCTCCGACCAGGCTAAGCAGCCTGCCGATCAAGCCATCCAAATTTCTCAGCACGAGGCCGCATCCAGGCAACTGAAGAAGACTATGGAAGAGGCCAGCAGGGCAGAGTTGCGAAAAATGGAGGCCGCCTGCAAGGAGCAAATTGACATGGCCATCACGACGGTGGATGAGGTTCGACAAGCGGACCTCGAGCGGGCACGGGAATTGTCGGGTAGACTCGAGGCCACGGAGCTTGCTCAGTCCAGGTTGAAGGAGGAGATGGAGGCGATGAGGATATCCCTTCAAGCGGACCGCTCACGATACCGATCGGAGAGGAATGCTGCCGTTGCTAAGCTGCGTGCTTCTGAGGTCCGAATGAGGGAGCTTGAGGAAAACGAGGGGATGATGGATGAGATGCTCCAGGATATGTATTTCCGTACTTGGAAGCAGGGTAACTTATCTTGGATGGATGATTACCCCCGAGTTATGGCCAGGATTTATCTCCGGGCTCTGGAGGAGGCTAGGGCTGATGCGGATAAAGAGGGTGGCGCGGTCTTCAGCATGGATGTGGTCACTGCCCAGTTTACCAAGGAGGTGAAGGTGGCGGTGAAGGAGGGTATGCGGCTGCTTGCTGCTGAGGAGGTAGGTGTGCAAGTAGAGGATGATGACCAGGATGGTCAAGAAGCAGGTGCTAGTAAGTCTTCCTTTCTAGTCTTCCCGTTAACTTGGTTGCTTATCACTAATGAATTCTTTCTTTGACCGGACAGGTGGGCAACAAGACAAGGATAAAACTCCGACGTAGCCGGCTCCTTGATTGGACTGGATATCTTTTTGTGGACTTGACATTGTTGTATATCTTAGTCTCAAAACAGTAACGTAACTCTTAGGTTGTAATTATGCTACTTGTAATAAACAATATTATTCTCGACGTGTAATTTTTTAACTTAAGCCGATTCTGTCGTTTTTGAATGTTTTTGCTATTTTGACATGTTGTATGAGAAATATAGCTATGCATATTCTTGTAATTAAATTGTGTTTGACGTCAAGTTCTTGTTTAAAACATAATTTCATGTCTTGCAATGTTAGCGTGATGTGTGAATAAATTATAGCCACGTGTTTATACATGAAAGAAGGAAATACCGCCCTTTATATTTTGCTTGTAGATGGCAGCTTTGAATGTCTTGTGTGACCGAGTATGGAATGCAGTCCAGTGTCTCGTTGCGAGTACCCGCTTCCATTAGCGAATGTCTCCTATTCTGTATCCTGTACTTTAGGGATTGTTACAAAGGATAGGAGAATAGTTTTTTTTAAATAAAATTGAAATATGAGAAATAGTAAAACTTCCAATCACGGAAGGCCTTCGATGTGCTTAAGTTCATGGCAAACGGGCTTTGTAGTCACTTTCCCTAGCTGTGGGTCTTGGAGACATTTGTCACCCATCTTAGGCCTCCGCGGGGAGTTAATCTTTTTTACCACAGCCGTACTTAAGACACATCGGAGCCGAGATCGCGCACAGTAACTACCCGGGCCATTATGGCCCGTAATCGTGGGTATTATTCGATTTACTGTGGCCGGCTAGCGTGGGTGCCGATCGTCAACCGTGAACTACCCCTGGCTGGCCACACCTTATGTTGGGGCTTAAAGTAGGTTCACAGTTGCCGGCGAGCCGAACGCCGTAATGAGCTGCCTTGGCTATAGTCGGCCTTCTCGATGGCTTATAATCGGCTCATTACAGTTGGCTTTAAGGGTCGTCGCGAGCAATGAGTTAACCCGCAGCAGAGGGATGCCGGAGCAAAAGTGTCTCATTGGCGAGGGCATAGATCCGCATAGTACCTATTAGGTCTTGTCCAAGTGAAGTTGCGCTGTGGAGTGCCTTGAATGGAAATGCTATATGCACAGGATTTTGTCCAACATAAAAGGATAAAGTTAACAAGCAGCCAAGATATAAAGGAACAAGTTAAAAAAAAGAGACAAGGTTTTTTAAAGTGGTTCGGCATGAAAATGCCTACGTCCACTGATTATCTTTGTTAATTTACTTCATATGGGCAGTACAAGTTAAGAAAAGTATCGACGGAGGTGTTGGATGTTCCATACCCTCTGGAACACCTCTCCGTCCACTGTAGACAAAATATAAGCTCCGTTGTGGAGATCTTTATGAATTACATATGGTCCATCCCAGATTGGATCTAGTGCCCCGGGGCGAGGGAAGATTCGCTTGAGGACAAGATCTCCTTCTTGTAAGGTACGATGCTTGACTTTGGAGTTGTATTGTGCTGCCACTTTTTGCTTGTGGGCTGCTGCTTTGAGGGCTGCATCATTTCTTCTCTCCTCAATTAGATCCAAATACATGTGAAGGAGTTCTTCATTCTCTTCTGGGTTATAGTGGATCCTACGGTGGGAAGGCACGATGGTTTCAACTGGGAGCATAGCTTCCGATCCGTATGCCAAAGAGAAAGGAGTATGCCCCATCGATGTTCTGAAAGATGTGCGATAGGCCCACAGTGCCGTAAGGAGTTCATCCACCCAAGCGCCCTTTGACTTTTCGAGTTTCTTTTTGATTAGAGTTTTCAGAATTTTGTTGACGGCTTCGACTTGTCCGTTTGCCTGGGGATAAGCTACGGATGAGAAGCTTTTGTGAATTCCGTGCTCTTGGCACCAGTTGGCGAACTCCTCGCTGTCAAACTGAAGTCCATTGTCTGATATAATTTTGAATGGGACTCTGTACCTGCATAGAACATTTTTGATCAAGAAGTTAATAACTTTTGCTGAAGATACTTTATTCAGGGGTTCTGCTTCCACCCATTTGGTGAAATAGTCGACTGCCACTATAGCATATTTGGCCCCGCCTCGGCCCATTGGCAGTTCGCCGATTAAGTCAATTCCCCATACTGCAAAGGGCCAAGGGCTGGTCATTTGAGTAATCTCAGTTGTTAGTAGCCGCGGAATCTTAGCAAACTTCTGGCATCTGTCACATTTTCTGACGAAATCTAAGGCGTCCTTGCTTAAGGTAGGCCAGAAATATCCATATCGGAGTATCTTTTTTGCTAAAGTTTGCCCTCCGGTGTGATCTCCGCAGCTTCCTTGATGAATGTTGGATAAGATTTCCTTGGCTTCCCTTCCAGCGACACACCTTAATAAGGGGTTAGAGAAGCTGCGTCGATAGAGGGTGTCCTCTTGTATTGTGTAGCGGGAAGCTTTCCTCAAGATTTTCTTGACTTCATTACGCCCGTTGGGTAGTGTGCCACTTTGTAAGTAGTCTCGGATGGGATTCATCCAAGTTGCTTCTTCGGTTGCAGCTATCAGATTCACTTGCTCAAAACTTGGGGTCAGTTGCTTTGAGATGGCTACTGCTCCGGAAATAGCGCCGTCTTTCACGCTAGCTTGCTTTGCCAATTCGTCGGCCTCTTGGTTCTCTTCCCGAGGGATGTGGTTGACTAAGTAGTGGTCCAATCGACTGAGAAGTAACTTGGTCTTCTTTAAATATGCTATGAGTCGTTCTTCTCGAGCCTGGAATTCTCCTAGTATTTGATTAACAATAAGTTGAGAATCGCTATGAAGACACAAAGAATTGGCTCCGATTTCTAAGGCAAGTTCTAATCCAGCTATCACTGCTTCATATTCTGCATCGTTGTTGGTGGCAGCGAACTCCAACCTTATAGCATAGTGCAGCTTATTTCCCCTGGGAGTGATTATTTCCACACCTGCCCCCGAGCCTTGTTCGTTTGACGCACCATCCACAAAGAGATTACACTTGATGTCTTCTGCTATTTCTGATTGCTCCTTACCTTCGTTGGTAGTGAATTCTGCAATGAAATCGGCCATGGCTTGTCCCTTGATGGCGGTGCGAGGGTGGTAGGTGATATCATATTGACTTAGTTCAATGCACCATTTAAGTAGTCGCCCAGAAGTGTCGGGACGATGGAGTACCTGCCTCAGTGGCTGATCGGTCAGAACTTTGATGGAATGGGACTGGAAGTAGTGATGCAGTTTCCGTGATGTGATTAGTAAACAGTATGCTAGCTTCTCAAGTTTAGGATATCTGACTTCTTCCCCCGTAAACCTCTTACTTACAAAGTATACTGGCCGCTGCGTGCGGTTGTCTTCTCTTACCAAAGCAGCGCTTAGGGCGTGAGATGATACAGCAAGGTATATGTATAACTCTTCGCCTTCGTTTGGAGTCAAGAGTATCGGCGGTTTCTGGAGGTGTTCAATTAGGTTAAGGAAAGCTGCTAAGCATTCGTCAGTCCATTCAAACTTTCCTTTGTCTTTCTTTAGAGCTTCGAAGAAGGGGACGCACTTGTCCGTTGCTTTGGAGATGAATCGGCTTAGGGCGGCCACTTTCCCGTTCAGACTTTGCATTTCCTTTCGAGTGGTAGGTATCTTGATGTCTCTCAGAGCTTGGACTTGTTCAGGGTTTGCTTCAATTCCTCTGGCATGGACGATGAATCCTAGGAACTTTCCTGATGATACTCCGAAGGAGCACTTTAGAGGATTCAACTTCATTCCATACCGGCGAAGTACTTGAAACATTTCGCCTAGGTGGCTTACGTGATTGTTGGCTTCCCTTGACTTTACCAGCATGTCATCCACATAAACTTCCATAGTTTGTCCTATTAGCCCTGCAAACATCTTGTTGATGAGGCGCTGATAGGTGGCTCCTGCGTTTTTAAGTCCGAAAGGCATTACCTTGTAGCAGTACAATCCCCGGTCAGTGATGAAACTAGTGTGGTCTTGATCGGGAGCATGCATAGGAATTTGGTTATATCCTGAGTATGCGTCCATAAAAGATAAGAGTTCGTGCCCGGCTGTGCTGTCTACAAGCTGATCGATTCGGGGAAGTGGGAAGCAATCCTTCGGGCAGGCGTCATTTAGGTTGGAGAAGTCAATGCATGTTCGCCACTTCCCATTAGCCTTCTTTACCAGCACCGGGTTGGCGATCCACTCCGGGTAGATGGCTTCTCGTATGAAGTCATTGGCAAGTAGGTTCCTTACTTCTTCATCGAGGGCTGCTGATCGTTCTGCCCCCATGCTTCTCTTTCTTTGTTTTACGGGCGTCTTGGTAGGATCAATGTTTAGTACGTGACATGCTATGTCAGGGGAGATTCCGGTCATGTCAGCATGTGACCATGCGAATACATCCAAGTTGTGGCGGAGAAAGTCAATGAGTTGTTCCTTCAACTCTGCCTTTAGTTGGGACCCGATTTTCAATAGTCTACTCGAGTCATGTTTGTCTACAGATACAAATTCCATAGCCTCTGCAGGCTCGGCGGTAGCCTCCTCCTCTTTGTCCTTGGGGTCTAATTCATTAAAAGGATCGCTGGTATATCAAAGAGGAGGGGCTTTCTTTAGTTGCTATGCTTCCAAACTTTTTGTGCAGAGGGCAATCTCTACACTCTACCCTCTATCCTTCCTGTGGTTGTTGCAAAGTTCAGTTACATAGCAGTCTCGAGCAACGTCCTGGTCTCCCTCTACTTCCCCTACTCCATTGTCCGTTGGAAATTTCATCTTTAGGCACCATGGGGCCAGGACAATTTGGAAGTCAGACAAGGCTGGCCTTCCTAAGAAAGCGTTGTAGGCCGAGTGGTTTTCTATCAGCACAAATGTCTGTTTCCGTACAACGGAGCGGGGATGACTTCCAATTTCAACAAAGAGGTCCAGTTGCCCGAGGGGCATCTTCGCATCTCCAGTGAAACCGTGTAGTGGTTTATTGCAGGGAGAAACATCCTTTATTGATAGTTTCATTTTGTCGAATGCATGCTTGAATAGGATATTTACTGAGCTTCCAGTGTCTACTAGAATTCGGAAGACTTCGGCTGGACCGAGCCGGGCAGAGATAACCATGGGACCCATGTGAGGGTATTGCCTTCCTTCTAGGTCACGCTTACCGAATGTGATGTCATTACTCTCTTTCCGCTTTGGGTGGCGCTCTTCTATAACAGAATTAACACAGTCTTCATTGTTTCTAAGCGACTTTCCATATCTTTCCATCTCTGCCCAGCTTCTGTCGGCGATGTGCGGTCCTCCCGAGATGGTATGGACCACTATCTTCCCTTGACTAGAGCCGCTAGTGTTGCGATTTCCTCTGCCTATCTCTGGTGAGGGTAGCCTTGGGTTCTCATTGGCAGGAGCTGGAGTCCTGTTCTGACCTCTTACATAGCGTTCCAGTCTTTTCCTTCTGATGTGTTCTTCAATCAAGTCCCGGAGATGATGGATTCATTGGTATCATGACCATGAGATTCGTGGAAGCGGCAGAACTTTCCAGACTTCTATGCGTTATCTGATTCCTTCTTGTATGGTGGACGTTTGTATCTAACTTCGTCTTGGGTGGCAAGGAAGATGTTTTCAATGGTTTCGTTCAAAGGAGTGTAAGTGTCGAATCTTGATCTTGGCCGATATAGGTGCTTTTCTCCCTTCTTGCCCCCAGCGTTGTCTCTAGAATCATTTCTTCGAACGTCCTTCGCTGCAGCGGGCGTGTTGCCGTGAGATGCCTTATTTTGTTGCCCTGACTGCCCCTCAGTGGCAGCATCTTCAAGCCTCATATATTTCCCGGCTTCATGGAAGAAATCGGGTAAAGTAGCTGGTTTTTCGTTTGTCAACCTTCTAGAAAATTTAGTATCCGGATGCACACCACTACAGAGGGCCATTAGGATAAGCTTCTCATCGGCATCTTGGACTGCGGCTGCTGCGGCATTGAATCGGGTTAGGTATTGCTGCAGCTTCTCTCCAGGTTTCTGTTTGATACTGGATAAGGAATAAGCGTCCTTGGGTTGTTCCACATGAATGCGGAACTGACTGATGAACTTTTCTTTCAACATTTCCTACGAGCTGATGGATCCCTGGGGTAAATGACAGAACCAGGAGGTAGCTAGATCTGCTAAGAATAGTGGAAAGCATTTTCACAGTACTCCCTCTATTGCTCCACTCATGAGCATATGCTGTGTGTATCTCTGTAAGTGTACAACGGGGTCGGAGGTTCCTTTGTAAGGTTCCATTGTTGGCATTTTCCATTCTCGGGGGGTGATGGAAATTTCGATATTGCGGGCGAAGGGGCTGGTTACCCTAGCGCCTATCCCTCGATCTCTTTGATCCCGTTGGACGCACTCTCTGAACAAGCGTGTCATCCTTTCATCAGAATTTGGAGTAGACAGGAATGAGTTCGGTTCTGCTCTATGGGACTGATTCCGTCCGGATGACCTGTAGGGATGGTATCGTCTATCATTCCTGATATTTTCCAATGGCTGTCTTTGGTCTTCTGGGAGCATGCTAGGATCAGCTACAGCTGGCCCTTGCCTCGATCTTCCCCTGCTGGGTTCTTATCTAAGCACTTCCTCGGGTCCAACTTCTGGCTGGACTCTAGCTCGGCCCCGTTCACTGGCGTTTCCGTGGTTAGGCAGTATGACATGCTCAGTTACAGTTGACCTCCGCCCGGTACCTCCCCTGTTGGGTTCGGTTCCAAGCGTTTCCTCAGGCCTAACTTCGGGCTGTGCTCGGTCTCGGCTCCTACCATGGCCGCTTCTATTGTTAGCTCCTTCGAAGAAGGAAGATCTTTGTTGTCTCCGAGATCCTCCGGACTGGGACTCTCCCCATGATTCAGTGTTGCGGTTGGACTCTTCAGCATCCCTTAAGCGTGACATGAGATGGTCCACCAAGGCTTCCTGCTGGGATGTAAAGCGGTTAGTCACTTCCGCCACAACCCTGTCTAGATCTGCCCTAGTAATTGCTGTCGGCTGTTCTGAGGCTGGGGTTGTCGGATTTGCCTGACCTTTATCTGGTACTGCTGCTGGAAGTGGACGATTCACCTGGTCTGTGATCACTGGATCTGGAAGACTGCTGGTTGCGATGTTCTTTCCCCTGTTAACATCTTTCCTCTGCCTGGGAGCCATGTCTCTCAAGCAATGAGCGATGCTGTTAGGAAGATGGCCAAGTGGGAGAAGCTGAAGCTTCGAGCCCTTCTCTCAATGAAAGCACCAAAAATGTTTGCACAAAAAATGGGCAAACACCTCCAAGTCGTATGATTTAGTTGATTTTATGTTGTTTTTAGTGATTTGGGAGATTTATGCAAATATGTAAAAAGCAGGGACTAAACTGTAAAAGACACGCAGATTTATAGTGGTTCAGCCAGAATATGCCTACGTCCACTTTATATATTATTTCTCTTTTCTTGTTCAGATTACAAGTACAAAGCTTTGATACAAGTATATGAAAGTTGTTTGAAAACTCTATCCGTGCTTGAGCTCTCAAACTTGTCCTTTTTTGTTGTACCCCTGCCCCTCTATTTATAGAGTGAGGTTGGGGGTAGGGGTCCTGGATGTATACAGCTGCTGGTGGGCCTGGGCTGATGCAATCTGGCCTGGCAAGGTCGGTTCGGTACTCCCTGGTCCGGTGATGGTTGGAGCGCGGAGTGGATCGGTAGCAGCTGGGGCGGTGGTTGATTCGGTGGTAGGTGGACCGGTGGTTCTTTGGTCCTGCAATGAGTGGAGTAGGTTGGTCCGGTAGGGGTTGGTCCGGCATTATTGGACTTGGGAGATGGTTCGGTAGAGGCTGGTCTCGTGAGGCCTGGATCGGTGGTTGGTTGGTCCGGCTATGCAGGGAGAGTTGGTCGATTCGGCTACGTATGGTTCGGTGATGGAGGAGAGGGGATTTGGTTCGGCAGGTATGGGAAGGAGATGGTCCGGTGGGTTGGCCCGGTCGAAACTCACCCAACATTGCCCATGTTCCCCATGTCCAGGAAGTGCTAACTGAAGCAGATCGTGGCCAAGTCATCAAAGTTCTGGGATCGATACGTAACCCTAACCATGGTTCGGTACTAAACTCTAACTATGGGTTCAAGACCTTTTGATCCTTGCAAGTTGCATAACTGACTCGCATCTCCATCTACAAAAATTGGATGTATTGATATCAGCTTGCACTTGGGTAAATTCTTTGGTTCGTAGCTCAGGCAAAAGCGCTCGACTTATGCATCGGTTGTTCGAATTGATTCAGGCTTGTGATCCACCCAACATCGCATGGGTCAGCTTGTAATTTCTCCATCTTGATATATCATGAGGTAAATGAAGGATTAAAGAAGAGTTTAGGGATCTATACCGAACCTTAACTATGGTTCGGGGTCGAACCGTGATTTTACTTGATCTTTGCACTTTGTCTTAGAGCTTGTAGTTGGTGGTTTGATGAGTCGATGGCTCCATCTCCTGATCTTGTTTGATATATGAGTTTGGAAGTTATTGCTCCAAATTCTTCCTTGGTTACTTTTCCGCTTTATCGATCTGATTCATCCGAATATGACTTAGTCACAAGGCTAGATAAAATATATACATACATGTATATTTATAATATCTTAAACATTTTAAGAATATATAACATACATCAATATATAATACATGCATATATATATATATATATAATTTATTACCTTAATTCATTCATTTTATTAATTTTATTAATAAATTAGTTTTCAAAATTAATGTTTAAATTTTCAAACACTTTGAAATTGTATTATATTTTCAAAATTTTTGAAAACTAATGTTAAATTAACTTTTATAATAAATATATTTCATTTTAAATTTAAGTTTTAAATTTAAAATCTTTTCTTTAATTTTCAGACCAATTTTTAAAATTGACCCAAGGCCCAATTCA
The DNA here is from genome assembly GCA_030737815.1 of Allium fistulosum. NCBI lineage: Eukaryota > Viridiplantae > Streptophyta > Magnoliopsida > Asparagales > Amaryllidaceae > Allium > Allium fistulosum. Next base: position 588,727,798 of record CM060905.1, on the reverse strand, counting down.
AAATGGGCCTTTTCTATTAAGTGCAACCTTTGGGCTCACTTCACATTTTAGGCCAAGCCGGCAACCATGTAGGTGTAACATCCCTCATTTTGAAGCCCGAAACTAACTGCTATAGATGCTGCATTCATCTATAATATTAATCTCCGGTGACAAAATGCGGATATGTTAACTGTATCAATAACATCAAAACACAAGAATATGTAATTTTCTTACGCACAATTTCAAACAAACTTTCTTATTTCATTTCAAAGATAATATTTCATATTCATTACATAATCCCAAACGTTGCCCATATTCAGATAAAATATAATTATTACAAAATACTCCAAGAGCAACATATGAAGATACCGGCTTGGCTGATAAGAGTTCAGTACTAGACACTTATAACATCTGCCATTACATATATTATAACAAAATGAAATTTCAACACAATGGATAATATTTATATAGATGAGCTCCTATATAGCTAAATCTGCCTCCCGGACGTCCCCAGAATCTTTATTCGTCCAATCTAAATAACCTGTAGACCCTTACCCTCGACCTACTTAAATAAGCATACAAGAATTCAAGGGGAAACATAAACTTCGAGGCAAAAAAGCCTACTATGAATAATAATATGCCATCTCGGTTTATAAATATCTAGTGAGACTACACCGTTGAGAGGAACGGGTTTTCCCCTTACTAATATCCTTTAAAATATATCTTTTGCAAAATAAACTCCTGCAACCACAATGGTTAAAATAGATAGTAGAAATAATAATATGCATGCATGTAATATAGGTAATCATGACCAATCTAAATCAATGGACTATCAGTCCCCACATCATAGTTTTCTCAAGGTAACTACAAACATATAGCTGACTCGAGCCTACCAGATACTTCAAATTTCCTAACATATTGTTAGAGGACAACTTGATGGTCTTTTTGAAACTTACTTTTGCTAAGATCACTTTGATCCTAATGGTTTTTCGGGCTCACCAATAACCTATCTCATCTTTGTGTATTCCTTTTTTGTGCGTAAACCTACTTTTATTCTTACCCATGACAAACCCTATGCACTGGAATTATGGACTAATATCGACTAGGGGCTAATAGCTGAAGTATAGGGCGTACCCTACACCAGTCTCATCTGGCTTTCTAATTTTTGAGTCGATTCATCCTATCACAATTTATCTAAAGGTGATAAGAACATTAATCTCTTTAGTAAAATTCTAGGATAAATACCCTTTTTATTTCCTTGAAAACATATATCTTCAAAAATGATTTAACTCTTGAATCATACCTTTAAAATAAGAAAAATCATAGACCTTTACTTTATTCGAATTGTTTATGCTATGATATATGCTTTTATAAAACAACATCGATGAATCTCAAAATCAATTGGAGGTCTTCGCTCCTCAAAACATAGACCATAAGGCCAAAACAATAAACCTTGTATATTGATAAAGCTCGGCGTTAGTATCGCCTTTAGGGTCATCGGCCTTCTTCAATATAAAAATATGTTAAAGTCTTTAATTTATAGAACATAAGGCCATAGAGCTGATAGCATATATGTCGCACTACATTGAGTGTCGACATTATATAGTATAAAACTTGGTTTGCATAGTATAGAGTCTTAAAAGCTAGGTGTTGACATTGATGAGTATTGGCATAAATGCCTTAAGGAAAATAGGCTGCATCACCATGGTCATTAAAACACGACCTCATTAGAGTCGAAGTGAAAATAGGCGGCATCGTTGCATACTTTCAAAACATGCAGCAAAGAATAAAGTCGGAGTTGATAAAACGCGGCACTTTATAGCTAAAGTTAAAAGATGCGGCTTCATTATCGCCATTATAAGTTACTTTGAAAGCAATAGGGTCGGCGACATCATAAATATGCGGCACCATGCCCTCTTTACATGAAATTCGGCACTTAAGTCATGCCGCTACATCGACGTCAAAGCGGAGATTGCCGACTTCGAACTTCATCATTCGTAGCTAATTTGCTCCATACCAACATTGGTTGACATCATGTGCATTGCTATAAGTTGACTTTGAAGGTATTGCTGCGACGTGGATGAAGGGGACGACGACACTGCCATAATGGCATTTTTGTAATTAACATTAAAACTACTAATTTACTATTAAAAGTAATTTCTTTTCCACTAACCTTATTGTTTGTCAAAATTTCATTGGTTAACAATTAGTTTATCAAATTTCTTTTTAGAAAACTACTAAGGAGTAGGTTTGTCATTTCCAACATAATTTGCAAGCCATACATTTTATATAATAATTTAATATAATAACTAAGCATTTATAGCTTAAATGATTCATAATAAATCATAAATATTAGGGAAAAATCTCCAAAAGTCACATTAAACCAGATTTATTATTCTTCGGGGCTAAAAACTTTATTTAATTATTGTTAATAATTAAAACCCGAAATAATCCATTTTCTCCACTTAGAAAATTCATAATAAATTCACACTTGCTTGGAAAATTATGAAATTTAAAACCCACTTTTAATATAATGTTTCTAACATCCTATCAAAATGTCAAGTCATTTGGGTATCATATGATAGGTTTTCACACTTAGACCTATTAAGTAATTTCATAAATAAGTCCAAATATTCAATCAACAAGCATATAATCATTTTATCCTTTAAAACATGGCATAATAACATTACATGATTCAGATTTAGACCTAAAACAAAAAATAGTAATTAAAACTTGAAATGCATGACTATTTTTAGCTTGAATGGTTAAAGTAGGTTGAGATTTGAGTGTTGATTGATTTCCCCCAGCTTTACTCTCTATTTCTTAAGCTTTTCTTCTTTCTCTTTGCTCCTAGTGATGGCTTGCCTTAGTTTTGAATTTTATTTTTTTCTGAAATTAATGAAGGAGGAATGAGAATGAGTGAGTATGTATTAAGGCCCCAAAGTGCGGACTGGAGTATAATTATAAATCGGGTATGAACCGACCACCTTCGAGATAACTTAAAGTCCCCATAGTGCGAACTGTAGTATAAACGTAAATCGGGCGTGAATCGACTGCTCGAAGGATAACTCCAAGTCCCCAGAATGTGGACTAGAGTATAAACATAGACTAGGTGTGAACCAACCACCCATCAACTAAATCTTATTCCCAAAGTGTGGATATGAACATGGATTAATAGATGAGTGGAATTTGACCATTCTCTATTCCATAAACTCCGGCCTGAAACTGACGAGAGAGTATAAACTCGCTAAGGATGGAATTCGACCATCCAAAACCTAGCCCCACCAAATCAAAACCGGGGGCAGGAGTATAGTAGCTCAAAAACCGTTGAATTCGACAGTGTAACACTAAGGCCCGAACCTAGTGTTTGACATGACTCAAGGCCACGACCACTTAGAGCCCTTGGGATAGAGTTGGTGGGTTGTTACCAGAATTTAGGAACAACGAATTGCAAGTACATTGAATGGAACGTAATAGTTCAATTACTTAAATAACAATTCACACGAAAGCTCAACAGAAAATAAAAAACTTTTATTCACATTACATGTTTCAAGATCTCGGTACAAGTTATTCCAAAAAATATGGATTCATACCCGTACAACCACAACTAGCGAAAGAAACGACTATGCAAACTATATACATTGAGCCGACGCGGTAGCTATTTCTTCAATTTCCTCTCTTTTTTGGATTTCTCGAGAGTAGAGCCACTTGTGCTTCTCTTTCTGTATCCTTTACCGCCTTTAGCTGGAGAGTTTGCAAAGCTAAGAGGAAGTTCACTGGGAATCGACCCGCCAGGCGGAATAACTTGCAGTGGCACAAGATGAGGATCATCAATGTCCACCTCGGCGGGTTCAGTTTTAACTTTTGTTTTTAGCAACTCCTCCTCTCCAATATACTCTTTCAAGATAATCTTGGCGGTGTAATCGGAGGCACCAGTACATATTACAACGTCAGACTCCTCTGGTGGAAGCGGCTCTTCGGCCTTGTCGTCATCAAGAGCCCCGATGACTTGAGCATCAGGCCCCGGTACATCAACAGCTGCCGGATCCTCAACCGGTTTCTTCTGTTGCTTTGCAGCATCATCACTTTTGGGAGTTTGACTAGTGCTTGGAAGACCTGCAAAATTTGTTCATTGCTCATGGAGAACAAAACTTTTCATATACCAAGGAGTAAAGTGTGATACCCGCATCCAGTTGGCTTTCCATGATTGCTGAAGTGCCTCCTTCTAAAATAGGGGACAACATCTAGATCGTAGCACAAATCTTGCTCCGTATCGAGGGAGATTGATGTTCTGGCTGCTTGGGATGGAGAGGGACCCTTAGGATCGGTCTCCGAAGGTCCCACAATATATTCTCCTTTCTCGATAGACGTAGAAACATTGAAGTATCGGAGTTTTGCTGCAACCAAATCCAAGGGTTCGTTTCCATGAAGAATTTCCCGCACTAACTCTTCTTTGTTGAGCTCACCTCCATCCATTTTCTCTTCTTCATCTCAACAACATGCTCCCAAACTTCAGCAAGCGATTCAAGGTAACGCATTTCAAGAAAACTTAAGTCATGGTCGATGTGGACTTTGGTATTATACTCGACGATCAACAGATTGAACAAGTCCTTTATCTTGTTCCTACTAGACTCTTTAGCGGCTTCCACTTAGGATTCAACTTGTTCAATCATTTCTTTGGGGCCTTCTTCTCAAGCTTCCTCGTTAAGAGCTTCAATTTTCGCAAACTGCTCATCAAGCTTGATTTTTAGGCTCCTGGCCTCAACAACTTCTTCGCAGTACTTCTGCGATTCTTCTTGGGCTTTGATTTTCTCCTCCCTTTCCTTTTTGAAAAGTTCTTCAAGTTCCTTAACGCGGTGAGCCAGAACATCGTTTTCCTTTAGCAATTAGTATTTTTCTAGAGCCAGTGCTTTGCTGTGAGTAAGGGCTGCGTCAAGTTCCTTTTTGTGAGAAATTTCCAAATGGCTCGTCGCCTCTACCATTTCCTTAGCATTTTTCTCTGCTTCAGCAAATTGTGTTTTCAGCTCTAACAATTCGGCATCCTGATGTTTAATTATGTCTTATCGTGTATATCTTCCAACTTGAGGCGATCTATCTCATGTTGTCGCTCAATGGATACGTCAGAGACTTTTTCTGCCAAGTGTAGGAGCGATTCATGCTCCACGAACACATCATTAACGCAAGCAAGAGAACTCTCCTTGGCATGCCCTGGAATTACATGAATGGAAGAAAGGAATTTGAGTCCATCAAAGCAAATTTTTGGAAAAGTTGCCTTAAGCTCTGCCAACTTCTCTGTAGTAGAAACATCGGGAGGAATAGTCGGGAAAGGCGGATCAGAAGTAGCAATTGGATGTTTTCTTGATCGACGTTTGTGAGAATGCTACTCGTGAGATATGGCGATATGAGGGCCACGGTAAGAAGGCTGGTCTCCACCGTGAGTAGGAAAGTTAGATTGTCCTCCTTGGCGTGATGTTGGGACTAGGATTTGCCTTTGGAAGAAGAATATTCCCTTGAGTGATAGCTTTTATCCCGTCCCTCATCTCTCTCCTTGCGCCGGTTAGACTCCGAACCTCGGCTAGATCGATAATATGGTAAAGAACTTCTGAGGCGATCAAAGGCTCTGGACTGAGACATAGCACCTACAAAGACCAAATGAGAGCATATGAGTAATTGTTGAACGAAATATTAACAAAAAGCGTGTAGTTGAGTGCACGTGGTTGTGAGTGTCCTAGTTTTTCGCCAACAGGTCGGTGGTTGTAGCCTTGCTCATTGTTATTTTCTCTCCTTTATCAGAAGGACGAATGCCTTCACCACTCCTAGTAGGAGAGTTGAGTCCTTCTATGTTGATATTCAGAAAGTCATAGGTCATGATGTTATCCGAAATTTGAAGAATTGAAAATCCCTTGAGCGAACTTTCCAAGTGTTGAGAAGACGATTCCTCTTCAATAGGGGTAATAACGAACTCTGGATCCACGGTGGTTTTTCTTCTATGAAGCTTGTACGCTTGCCTCTTCTTTCTTTTTGTGGGTGTTTGGGATTGTGCGCCTTACGATGATTCGACCATTAGTGCCTTCCCCTGGCCTGCATCAACATCTCCCGGCTTATCGACCTGAGAATCACTAATCTCACCCTCTTCAGTGTCATCACAAGCCCCCTCGGTAGGGGGCACAACGGGATTGACGGCATCCCTTCTATGTTCTGCAACATTCCTCGGTAATGCTGCACTTTCTGGGAGTCCGATACTACGATCATCCTCCAATAGCCCAAACAAGGATAGTAACTCATTAGTTACGAGAAGTTTGATGTCCCTGTCTTCAACAGGGGTAGCACGAATGGCAGCGACAACTCTTGAAAAATCGGCGCCTTCAGGACGTGGGCGAATACCTGAAAGAAATCTGGATATTAGTAGAATTCGAAGGAAAAGTTATGACTTGGATTAGTGAACTTGAGAAAGAAGTGAAGATAATACTTACGTCCTTCTATCCATCACCTCATAAAACCGGGAGGACATCGAACGTAAAATCATTCATGCTTAAACAAAGAAAGTTTGTTCCAAGCGCCTGTAAGAACTTGGTAATTTGGCGAGGGTTCAAGAAAGTCATAAGAAGGGCTTTGCGACCGCCGTTTGAAGTTGTAAATAAATCTTATATCTTCGGGAGTAGGTGGACGAAATAAAATACTCATAAACAGCAAGAAGGTTCCATATATAAAAGCATAACTATTTGGATGAAGTTGAGTGGGGGCTATCCCAAGGTATCTCAGAATTTCTCGGATAAACCAATTGAAGGGTAGTACAAATCCTGCCCAACACATAAACTTATTGCACGCCATGTAACCTGTCGATGGCAAGTGAGGCCTATCATTTCTTGAAGGAACCAAGACGTCCTCAAATGGGATTCCATGAATAGAACATAACCAGCGGAGAGCCGCCTTGCCAATTCGGAAGGCCTATGAGTCTATTGGGTTATCTAGAAGAATAGAACCCTCTACAGCATCAGGAGCAGGACTTATATCCCCCGCCGGGAGGACGGGAATATCTTAGAAAAACTCAACCCGACTGAAACTTCTATTTGTTCAACTTGGTGGCTGGGGGAAAGCCTGCCGAATATAGTTGCAGAACTATGCTTCAGAACCGATGTGTTGCATTGCCGGATCATACGACATATCAGCTGAACGCTTTGAGCATCTAGAATCCATATTAGCTATACTCAGTAGATAATCAAGGTTAGAAAAGATAACATGTTCCCCCATGCTAAGTGTGAACTAGTGTAGTGCAGTATATAACAGATATAAACAATTTGACATCAAAAAAATGAAATAAAATGACGAGACTTAGGAGTTCATCCAGAGATACCATCATCATTGACTATCTCAACTAGCAAGAAGACTGATCGGTTATGCAAGCATTGGTATCGACTATCGGCATATCGAAGTGGAAGTTTGTCATTTAAGTTCATTTGCAAGTTTTTAGTCCATATTTAAAGTTCTGGGAATTTCATTTCTCAACCTTAAGTTCAACAATGGATATGCATGTTATTTTGTTCGTCATCGTCACATGTCCAAGGTCATTAAGGGAAATTACTAGTGATTGTTCAAAAAGTCAAGTTAGATTAGTTTACAAGGTCAAGAAATCAATTTTTGACTACATGCCGATCTCAAATAGTATACCGATCCTTATCCAAAAAACCATACTTCGAACCCTCATTTGAACCATGGAATACCGATTCCTACTCCACCACCATAACCGATCCCTTAACAAGATGTCCTCAACCGATACCTCTCCTCAACTAAGACCAACCGAACCCTATGGATAGGCTGACCCATCTTCTACAGCGTCACCACAGATTCTTTACTCCTCAAACTATCGACCACTTCAAACGAAACCTATCATGCCGATCCCTCACCTAGTATCACTAAGACCAATGTCTCCTTTCTAGACCCAATACCACGGATCCCTGCCTTGGCACTATTTTGATATGCCAATCTCTCTCTTCTCCTGCCCATAACCTTCCTTCCATCAAAACCCCTCGCGAACCATCACCTTTCCTCTTCTTCTCCTCTCTCTCATCTTCTAACTCAGTCTACTACACCGTTTACCTAGTAATTGTTAATCCCTCTAAAATCGCTCGCCACCACGTCCTCGAACACTCACCAAAAAGTCAAAAACCCAAGATTTAACCGCATAATTGAGAGGCATGTTTCAAAAATCTTACCAATATGAATGTTGGAGTTAAATTTGAGGCGAGTGTTTGGATATACGTGAACTCAAAGAAAAGGTGAAGTAAATTTATGAAACGGATGGAAGCTAAGGGGATTCAAGTATGAGCAGAATCAATTCCTATTTGAGTTCGTGAGAGAAAGGCAAGGGTTGAGAGCTTTGAGCCAAAACTAAGAAAATGATATAAGTGAAGAAGAAGGGAAGAAGGTGCACTGCTTTATATATATGGGCCAAGGGTTCGGCCCAAAATTCTAAGCTAAAATCGAGGAGAAAGGGGGTCGGCATAGGAGCTTGCCGATCCTTATTGTCATGACTAAGAAGAGGGAAAGGTATAATGCATGCCCAACGCCGTATAGATAAACAAATGTGTGTGTGTGTGTATAAAAGAAGAAGAAAGACGTAGTTTTAAGGATTGGCTTATGAGCATGAACATACATAATATTATAGAAATTAGCAAGAAGTCATAAGTATTCGAACACGTCTGGGAGCTGACAGCAAAAACATGTATATCAATGTGCACGTAAATGATTTAAAAGTTTGATTTTTTGAAATCAACAGAAATTGAAATCAAACTTGAAAACTTCAAGTTCAGGCTGGACCAGACAACGAAAGCTAACAAGTCTCGAAGAACGGGACTTATATATATATATTGACAAAATATGGCACTAGATTTATATTATTGGAAATTGGCCAAGCGTCATGGCAATCAATGAAAAATTTAACACCTTGGGAAAACAATTCGAAAAAGGAATAGAAGTCACTCGGGAAGCTTGATGAACCTCTTTTTCGATAATTCAAACTTGTTTCGATTCAAAGCATGTCATGTTACTCACAAGACATACTTTAGGGGGCAAGTGTTACCCGGTTTCCTAACATGGCTATATTGAACTGATTGCACAAGATAGATTCGACTGTTATCCAGTTTAATGACCTTGGAACAATGGTTGTGGGACCCGGAAGTAAAGTACAGATGGTCATATAAAGCCAGAGTTGGATGGAATTGGTAGATAAATAATGCATGAAACTTGAAGTATGGAATGTAGCTTAGTCAAAAGGAAGGGATCGGTATGGTTCGACTGTTTGCAAGGGATCGGCAAATTCCAGTTACTAACGAAGGGGTCGGCATGAGTTGATGGTAAGGGATCGACATGGTTAAATAATAAAGGGATCGGCATAGATGAGTATGGGTCGGCATGGTTGATTGACTTGGAATGTCATGCTTTAATTCACAGAGAAGGGCTCGGTGTAGTCGGATGACGTGGATCGGCATATTCTAAAGAAAAAGGTGGATCAGTGTACTTCATTGATAGGGGTCGACATTCGTCAAAGTCCAAGTATGTTTTAGTATACAATAATCACTATTTCGAGATCCATGAGATCAAGGCATATGGAATTTGGAGAGCAAGGCATATAGGCCCTAGGGAACATACCCTAGAGGTCGCACGTCAAATAGACAAGGATGTAGGGATCGGAATCCAATCTGTTAGAGGGATCAGCAGAAAGCAATAACATAAACAATCTTAAATCAAAGATTATGCAATAACACGAGCTCTGTTAATCCAAATGACTTGAAAATTGGAGATTAAACATATTAAAGCATGCAAAAGCCACCATAGGGTTTGCTGCCCAAAAATCGAATAATAAAGGGATCGGTACTGATCCCTCTTCGTAAGGAATTGGGCCTAGCGACCTCTATAGTGGGCCCATATGGGTAAAAAGGTCATATAGCCGAAGTTTCAGAGAGATTGGGGGCCGTCTTCACCTATAAATATTGGCCTTAGGGCTCATTCTGGGGATCTTTACGCCGTTGGTTACTTTATTCTTTATTGTAATCAAGTTTATGTTATTCCTTGATGTTGTAATTAGATTGTTAATTCATCAATAAAGATAATCTTCAGAGTAGATGTAGGCATACAACGCCAAACCACTAGAAATCTCTATGTTTCTGATTATTGCTTTTATTTGTTTGTTAGTTTATTCTATTCCTCGGTTTTAAATTTACTTTCTTCATTTACTTCTCTACATAAATCTACTCTTGGGTGTTTATGACCAATTTGGTTGCAAACACTTTGCCTCGTCGAATTCCCCTTAGAAATATAGCTTTGGTGTTGGGTTGATTAAAGGAGGAAGAAGAAGATTGACAGTTTTTCAAAAAATGAATAAAAGAAAGTGGAAACTAAACATAGTTTTGAAATCGATTTAGGAGGGAAAAATGAAATAGTGATTTAATTTTGAATTTGATTTTCATATCTGGCCTAAATCAGCCTAAATCGAGCACACACAACTTCAAACGGTTTTGTTAAAACTCTGATATCTCACTCATATGATATTCGATTTAAACAAATGAATACTCCATTTTGACCAAAAAAATGAGAGCTATGCAATGTTGTGACTCCCGTCGGCTAATTCAACTATTTGTAAAAATTACCGTTTCATCCTTCTATTGAAACTTACCAAAATACCTCCAATTAAATTTCAAATTTATTTATTATTATTTATTACCATTGTTTAAATTTTATAAAAAAAATTAGGGTATTACACTAGTCAATGTGAGTATAACATGCGTACCCCTTCAAAATTGTTGCGACACATTGTAAATTAAGAGTTGCCATATACAAAATACATTTCTAGTGAACCTATTATTTTGCATTCTATTATTAATGTATCACATACAACTTTTTTTATTTATTAATTACAAAATATATGTGAATAATATCTATCGTTATTTATCTAAGTATGATCACACTACTTGTTTGTGAACCATCCAAACTGAAAGAAAATGTATGAACTTAGCACAATATAATCATTGAATAATTATAGGCAAAAGGATATGGGTGTTTGTACGTATATAGAAATGAGAATAATAGGGAAAATGGATATATCAAAGTGCTAAAAATAGCAAAATTCATCATCATGGATTTTCGAGAATAGACCCACACAAATTCAAGTCAATAAGTATCGGGAACTACCAAGAATAAAGGCTTATTCTTGACAAGTTCTCAAACTCAACATAAAGATAAAAAATAAGACGGATTAAATTAGCTTATGAATGCTCAATACTTATCGGCATCGAGTTAGCGAGGGCAATAGCCCCTCTTAAAGGTTAAGGTCCTAAAAAAAGTGAAAAGAGAGGGAGAAGAGAGACATAAGGAATGTATTTAGTCAGATTCAATGCTTTGATCGAATTTTATTCATTCATTCTGCATGTTCATATATATGACGGTAACCCACCTAACCGTCATTCAACCCGGTGTTACTAAGGGGTTTCTTAACATAATTCAAACATCCAATACAGTCCATATTTACTCCAAGGGAATATTATTATAACCTTAATATTTTCATACCTTCATTTTTATTCAAAATCATTATAGGTTTCGAAGTGGTTTATTTTATACAATTTTCATATATATGTTTTCTCCTGAGGTATTTATCTTAAAAACTCTTATTTAATTACAAACTTCAAACCATCTAGACTCCTTTTAAATTAAATAATTCATGCTATCAATATTTTCACTTCAATACCATGGAAATGCTACAAGGGAGTTGTAAATTTTTGAACCACTTTTAGAATTAAATTCGAAGTATATTATTCCAAATTTGACAAATATTCCTAAAAATCAAATATTTAATTCCAAAATCAATACTTAAAATCCTAATTTATTTTCAAATCCTCTTAAAACACCTTTATAAAATCTATTAAACTAAAATCCTTCTATGACGTCTTCCAAAAATTTTATATTAAGATATCAACTTGTATAATTCACTTTTATAACTAAATTCCAATATTTCACTTTCAAAATAAGTTCAAATAAATCAGTTTTATAATATTTTCAAAAGGTATATAAATTAATTTCCTTATATAAAAGATAATCAAGTTTGAACTAAATTACTTTCAGTGATCGTACTTCATAGGAAATAATAATCAATTTTGTTCAATAATATTCTTCATACAAAAAAAAAAATAGTCAGACTTTTTATTATTTCATAAATATCATTTCATAAAAATTAACTAATTTTCAATCTCTATAAAAATAACTCATTGCTTTTGGAATATAAATTTTAAATCATTTATATAAAAAAAATTCATTTCAAACATATTTTTATTTATTTTATTTCAATCATAATCATAAATCATAAATAAATATAATATCAATCCATATATCTGTTTACAAAACAAATATACTAATTCAAACTGTCAAAATTAATTTCTTTTCTAAATTTCATAAAAATATTGACCCTTAAGTATATATCATTTCCTTCTATATAACACAGAACTATTTATTATTTTCAATGACAATTTATATAAAACATTTCTTTGGTACGAAAAATATATTTCCAGTTATATACCAAATTGAAATTATACTAGTTTTCCCCAAATTGGAATTATACTAATTTTTCCCAAATTGATTATCAATTTAAATCATTTCCAAGTCCATAATTTTCTTTTTCAAAACTAACATTTAAAATCCTTTGTTATGATCAAACTTCGAGAAAAATTCATTCCAAAAGTAAATATAATTCTAGCAAAATCTTCTTTCATAAGATATTTTCAAAATCATATAACTCAAAATTTCCTCTTCTATTCAATTTCACTTGCATTACAAAGGAAATTTTTTGTAATTGGCTGAAATCTAAGATATGCAATTTCTATTTCAAAAAATTCAACCAATATCATTCAATATTCATCACAACAACGATTAAAAAGTAACATACAACTCAACTTCACCTAGTTCCATCCATATCAATCAAACTTTATCAAAACAATCATAAATTAAAAGTGAAAAGGGAATTTTATGCTAGATCATTAATGGTGTAAATAAATTTACTCACCATCGTTAAATTCTATCATGCATGGATATAGAATATATTTCAATCATAGATCGAATGAAATCATTCACTAGTAATTATCTATTATCGTAAATTCATAGATAGATAAATCAGGGGAAAACAAAATATCCATTCACTTACCTCGATTTCCCTTTTGCCATCATCTTCATCAACCCAAGCATGTCATTCTCGCTGCCAAACCACTCGAAAAATCGACTAGCCAGCGGCCCTATAATTGCCAATGCCTAACCCCCACCATCACCAGCTCTGCCATCGACGCTTTTAACCCACTATGCCTCTTCTAATCTCGCAATTAAGCAACAATTCATCTCCATCGGGCACCCTTCTTGGATCGCTGGAGTCGTCGCCATAAGCGCGCCTATGCTCGTCGATTCTTGACGTTCACGTGCAACTTTATTTTTTCAGGTCATGTTTTTTTATTCCCATTAAGCATCTTGGCTAGGGCATACAGATGGGGGCAAGTGATGTGGGTGTGGTTAATGAATGGGAAAATGGGAGAGTGGAAAAGAATGGGTTTGGTTATCTCAACATGGGCCCAGGCCTTAATTTTAATTCTGTTTAATTTTAATTAATTTCCTTTACTTTTAAATTCAAATCTTTATCTTTATCATTTATTTATAAATATGTTTTCAATTTTAAATGAATTATTATTTATTTTACAAGTATATTCCAATAATTTACACCAAATATTTGAATTCGGCAATTGTTCATTTTTATTGATCTATTGACTTTATAAATATCAATGAAATCTTATTTTCAGTTATTTCAATCATATAAAAATTATTTATAATATAAAGTTTTTTATTTCCATTCTAAATATTTTATTTGAGTTTAATATATTTTCTGAAAGGAATTTGTTAATTAATTCAATTTGTTTAAACAGAATTTCTTTATGCAATAGTATTTAATTCAATAAGAGTATACTTTATGATTTAAAATTATCAAAAATTGATTGCAAGTATTTCATTTTAATTAAATTTATCTATTATAATGGAATATAAAGTAGGGTTGTTACAGGATATGGATGTGGCTTGGATAAGGATTGGTGGACTGGGCTTTGTCTTATGTTGTGATCCCGATAGCCATACGAAATTGAATAGATAAACAAATCCCATATGCCTTCAAAGAATATTCTAAACTTCCTCCTTAATTAAGTAAAATTCATAAGATCTATGAGTATGACACTTAAGCACATAACTCTAAAGGAAAGCCAGAATTTGATAAGAGAATTTTCGAGTCAATGAAAGAAAGATTGTGGTTATAGTTAGAAAGATACAAGCAAACCAAATGATTGTATTGAAGTAAAATAGAGAAAAGACACTTACCTAGTATCAAAATAAATTGGTTAAGATTCATATGAAGAAGATTTGGGCCTAAGTTATACTTTTTGGTATTGAAAATTTTGAGGATATATTTGAAGTAGAGTTGACTCGGAAAATTTGATAAAAAGGATATATGTGATATTGGAGTTTCAAATGATTAGGTCACATTGATCAATTGGTAAAAAATAATTTGTGATATGGGTGAAATTTTTTATTAAATGGCCTAGAGTTTATTTTCGGATAGGGTCCCGGTGACCGGTCCATAGTGCAGAAATTGAAATAATAGATATTCACATTCTTTTCATTTGTCTCATTGCAGTAATGATCGAAGATGAAGGTGAATGATATTGAGGATACTTTGTTGTTTGATAACTTCATAAGTGTAGGTTATTTGAATTGATTCGAGAATTGGTATCATTGACCTGATTTTGAGGGTAACGTTACACCATTTATGTTATATAGCTTGAATGGATGTTGTTCTTCAAACAAGTGATTGTTGTTCCACTGTTTATGTATTTTGTGGCCATAGATATGTGTTGTCAATACTTGAGTAATAGATGTGACTATAAGTATACGATTTGGAATAAATATGACATGCATTTGATGATATGTTCATTATGTTGGGACATTACTCCTTTTTTCGATGTTCTTAAATATATTTTGGGTGCCATTATTGCTTAGTATCATGGCAATTTAATTTATATAACAAGGCACCTTCCTTATGGAGTTGTCTTGTCCATAGTTTGGAAAAATAGTAAGTAGGTGAAATGAAATATGAGGAAAGATACCATTTACTAGTTATTATTAGAAAAATGAGTTGAGCTTGGATTTTGGTCGTCAATTCTCAATTTTAAAAAGATATTCCCATTTGGATTAGCAACAAGGATTATATGATATGTATTTTTGATTGGTGCAGATAAAGAGTCACATAACGAATTTCGATAAAAGATTTTAACCAATTAAGATAAACCTAATTTGGGGAGTTAGAGAAAAGATGCATTCGATTAAATGGATACTAAGTAAAATAAGAGGTACCACCAAATTGTGTGAATTTAAGTGTTCCTTAATAATTGACAGAATTAACTAGAAAGGCCGAGGAAAGAATATTATGGTTTGCATGCACAAAGGATGTGGAGGCCATTCTATGGGAATGAAATTTGTAAGGCTTGGATATGACCTTGATTAAGGAATATATGGATTCTTTCAATCATCCCTCAAATTGAAGAGAGACCATTTATTCAAAGAAACTTTTTTGGATTAAGGTGCAGAACTACAATGCACGTGACATGCGTAATGACCCTGAATTTCCAACACTTCGTATTTGAATATCTAAATTGTTTAAATATTTTATTCTTGGATTTAATGTGATTAATTGGATTTATAACCATGTTAATCCCCTTTTAATTAATAAATGATGATGGTAAACTTAATTTTTAGAAATGTTCACAAAAATAAACACTTCGAAGATATATTGATAATGTGATCGAAAATCATTTTATCGATAAACGACTTTTTACTTGATAAATGTTGTTCAAACTTTTTGGACATGTCTAATATATTAACGTGTAATTGATTAGAAACTAAAAATATTTAGTGTTTATGGCCAACTAAATGTGAATAGTAAATATTTACAAATGGATTAAGAAAAGAGATATTTTGGTAAATAGTGTAAAGATATTTTCCTATGGGTATGAGGAGGAAAGTGAAGCATATGGAAGGGAGCATGAATGCTGAACTTCCATAGAGGGTAAGAGGTGAGTGGTTACCTATTAGCCACTTCTACATGAGGCCCTTCATGTGTTACATTAAAACATTTGTTAATTTTCAAAGATAGAAACACTTAGCTATAATCCATTTCTACCTCCTCTAATCAATCTCTAATCAAAACAAATTAACTCCAATCCCTCTCAAACTTTGGCAAAGATCATAGAACATCATTGAAACAAGGGAAAGCAAGTCAATTGTTAAAGAAAAGGAGAAAATACCTCCTAACTTACTTGGGCCATGAGCATTAGTGCGGAGATGGAGGTGGCCTAGTGCAAAGTGGAAGTAATTGCAGAAGTTTTGGATGTTTAGTGATGGTAGGAAGTGTTCATGTGATTCTAGGTGGCTTGTGCTTTTGTTGGGTTTATTTTAAGTGAGGATACTCACCATTGAACAAGCATATATTGTGTTATATATGTTGTGTGCTTGAATATAAATTTAAAGTAAAGTTCCCTAATTAAAGTTATAAATTTTGGTCCATATTTTCTTTTGAAAAGTAAATGATAATTTTATATTATATATTATCACTTCTATGACCTTTTATAATACTTGGCATGGTTTTGACATTGTATATATATGGTTTTTCGGATTGTGTTTTGAAATTGGAATGAGTATGGAATGATCCATATAGATATAGTCGCTATGAAAGCACTTTGAATCCACTTGTGTTTAAACTTGTTCAAATTGGTTATATGTGTTTGTATAATTTATATATTTTGGTTGTTCTCTACCCTTGTGTTAGTGTATGGAATACTAAGAAAGTGGTTTGAAAAGTTATAGAAATGGTTGAATAAAGTTGCTAAAGTTATAGCGAAACTGGTCGCTATATGAGAACTTTAAAATTTCCTTGTCTTCGGCGATTTTTAATATGATTTTCAAAGACATCTTTAGGGCATGTAACACCCCTAATTTTTAGTTAACATTATTCAGGACATTTAATTGGATATATTAAATTGAATAATGTATATAATTAGGGAGAATGAGATTTGGTTAATTAGTGTGGTCGTGCCAAACATAATGAACTAAGTAAGATTGTTTTAAAATTAATACACATAGAAGAATATATGAAAGGGGCAAAATAGGCATAGATATACCTTTCATTCATTAAACCCTCACCTCCTACATCATTCTCATATTCACAATAAAAACAACCAAAAGGAAAGCTCAATCAAGGTCGACCATTAGGAAGAAATATGGGGATCGAAATCTAGGATTCAAGGGAAAGCAAGCTTGTGATTAAGAGCAACACCAAATCTTAACTCCAACCATTAATCTAAGATGAATAATAACACTTATCATCTCTTAAACCTTTGTTTTGATTCGGTTATGGGTAATACCCGAATCTTATGCGTTTGATTGGTCAAGTTATGATCTAATGATCATTGTTTGGATTGAATAATGGTTAATGGGAATTTTTGGAATTTATTAAAAATGGTTTAATTCAGTTTTGGGGTTAAATCCGAAGTTTTTATCCTCCAAATGATTTGAAATTTTGATATGTTAAGGGAAACATTATTTTGGAGATGGATTTTATACTTAATAATTTCCCGAATTATTGAGATTATTTTATGAATTTCCTATGGAGGAAATGGCTTAATTACGGGTTTTAATCGTTTTAAATAATTAAATGAGGTTTTGGGCCTCGAAATTATGTATGATGTAGAGAAAGGTATTCTCTAATTTCTGTGAATTTTTGGGATTTTTCCCATGTAATTTTGAATTATGAAGAATTATTTATGCTAGAATAAGTATATAAAAGTTTAATTAATTATGATTATTAGTTAATTATTCGAAATAATGTTTTAGATCTTGGAAATAGGGTGCAGTAGTTTTTCAGCAAAGAAATTGATAAAGTTTTGTTAGCCAATAAGCTTTTGAAAAATTGTAGAGATTTGGTGAAAAGTAATATCCTTTTGTAGTACTTTAGCAGTTTTTAAATTAATTGCAGTTTTACCATGTCGATATTGGCTATGTCGAGCCATATCTCCTCATCCCAGTGTCATCGACGTGGAATGAAATAATGCCGCATGATGTCAACGAGTTTGGCATGAAGCAGATTGGTTTTGAGCCTCATGAGGACAAAGTAACAAAGAGAAAAAGGGATCGGCCTCGACATGGCGGTGTCGATGTTTATACTCGCCAACCTTTATAACATTGATGTCGCATTGTTTTATAAGTGACTCCGAGCTTTGGGACTTGAAGACCTAGATGGTCATCGAGCCTACCCTCTGCACTTTCAACTTGTTGTCGTGCCATGCCTAGCTGCTTTTTGACTTGCCATTGAGATTACCCTATGCCACTTCTAACCTATTATCGAGCCTACCACATGCTGATTTTAACTAGTCTTCGATTTTCTTATAGGAGGATAGTCTATGTGTCATGAGGATCGATGACTTCGTTGTCATCGAAGCTCATGATGCTCCAGTTTTAGTCGTCGAGTCTTAAAATAGGCTGAGAGCCTTATGCTCTTACATCGACATGGTATAGATGTTGACGTTAATGCGTATCGAGCATATAAATGGCAGAGAACCATTTGTTGTATGATTTTAACTTCGAACCCTATGGACACTAAGGTATATCTTAATAAGTTTGACGTGAAATCTTTTGGGGGTTACCAATGTATGTCACCATGAAATTTAAATAATTAAGGGGAAATAACTTAATCAGGGACACCAATAGAAATAAGTTATACATGTGGATAGCATGGATTAATGTTGAACAAGTGGGTATCATGGAGTAAAGTTAAACATGGGAGTAAAACGGGATAAATAGAAACATGTGGATAACGTGAAATAAATGGCACCGTGATGGGTTCATAGTCATCTAAGGAAAACTATGGGATATATGATGGATAGTGTGCATTATGCCAGAGATGGATAGTCTCTAATTGGTTAATTTAAGGGTTCATAGTCATCCTAGAAAAACTATGAGATGTAAGATGGATAGTCCACATCAGCTTAAATGATAAAATGTGGAATGGATAGTCCACAATAATTTAAATAAAATAAAATGTGGGATGGGTAGTCCACATGAATATAAGACGGGTAGTCAATAAGAACTTAGATGGGTAGTCTAATAAACGGGGGATGGGTAATTCGGTACATATGACATGTTTATACACTATCATATTATTCTATTATAACCATTGTGGATGCGGGAGCACAGTATATGGTTAAGATGTTTAATTGGGTACTAGTGAGGGGAAACTCGTTCTGTACAATAGTGTAATCTCACTAGATATCAATTGGTTTGAGATGGTAGAATATTATTCACACTAGACTTTTTATCTGACCTGAAGTTTTTGTTTTCCACTTAAACTCTTGGGTACTCATTTGAGTAGTTTGAGAGTAAGGGCTTTTCAGGTTCCCTTTAGATGAATAAGCTCCCGGAGACGTGTAGGAGGCAATCTAGCTAGTAGGAGCTATATATCAATTTTTTGCCATGTTTGATTCCGCTTTTGTATTGTAATGGCCAGTTGTATTAAATGCCATATATTTGACTCTGATCATCCAAGGGGGCATCTTCATGTGTCGCTCTTGGAATATGTTGTAATAATTATATTTTCTCTAAGTTTGGTTTGCGAATTGGGATTATGTAATGAAATTGAAATCTTATTGTGAAATGAGATGAGAAAATTTATTTTTAAAATTGTATTGAATTTCCATATTCATGTGTTTCTGGTATTATCAAATGATTAACATAGCCTCGTTTTATAACCAGAAATTATTAACTACGAATGACTATAGCATCCGTAGCACTTAGTTTCGGGCCTCAAAATACAGTTTGGTATTAGAGCATAGGTTTATGTAAACTTAAAAGGAATTTAAACCTAAAAGATTTTGAAAACATAAACCAATGAATCAAAGAATAAGATTAGGGTTGGGATAACACAATAATAATGTACTTGTATTCTGCTATATATAGGTATGTACTCCCCTCTCTCTTAGACAGTTCTTCTATATCTTACTAAGGCTCATATGCAGATTTAAAAGAAAGAAAGTTATGGGAGCAGGAAACGGAAGAGTTAATCTAGGTGGAGGAAGCATCACAACTAATGGAAATGCTCGACCCAATACCAGGAGAAACCAGGGTTGACAAGCAAATGCTAATCAAAACACAAATGCCAACATAGGTGTTGGAACTCCACCAGTAGATATGGGGATGTTGTATCAGCTCTTCGTTAACTTGATACGAGATGGGGCAGCTACAGGAGTAGCTGGAGGAAATGATGTAAATGCAGGAAGAGCAAATACTATGGGGCCAATTGGCAATAACTACGCCAAGCCGAATCGAGAGTATACCAATTTAGGTGGAAAGCCTTTTCTAGCGACTGAAGATGCTGTAGAAGTGGAACATTGGCTGTTTCATTGTGAGAGAATTTTTACTAATCTTGGTTTGGATGATGAGCAGAAGAGAAGATTGGCTTCGAGGCAATTGCAAGGTGCAGCATTGTTATGGTGGAATGGAGTTATTGAGGGTGTGCATGAGGAAGAGTTAACTTGGGCAGATTTTCGAAGGAGATTCGAGGAGAGATTTTTGTCCGAGGCAGCCGAGTCCACTTTGCTCAGGAAATTTATGGATTTGGAGCAGGGGAGATGTTAGTGTTGGAGTATTCTGCAAAGTTTTATAAGCTGTTCTGGTATGCATATGCCACTGTGGACACTATCATAAGAGGAACGAGAAGTTTATCCATGGGTTAAGGCCGGAAATCGCTAGGGCAACCATGCCACATCTCCGAGATCCATCAAATGTAGTAGTGGAGATAGCGATTAGAAACGAAGAAATGCTTTCTACCTTCGGAAAGGAGAAGTCAACAGAGTACTCGGGAATCCTAGAATAAGAAAAATAATTCTTTAAGAAGAAGGGTGCTCAGAAAGGAGGAGCACCTAAGAAGGGAAAGGTAGATATTTCCTGTTATAAGTGTGATAAGAAGGGGCACTATGCTAATGAGTGTAGCTCGGGCGATGGAAAGGTGCTTGTAGGGAAGCAGAATGTGAAGTGCTTTAACTACGACCAAGTGGGACATTACAAGAACAAGTGTCCGGAAGCAGCCAAGGCTGAGAAGGTTAAAGTCTGTGCTTTGGAACCATCGTCCTCTAGACCAACAACATCTGAGAAGGGAAAATCTACGATGGAAGGTATGCTTTTGATCCATAGTATACTAGTTAGGATACTATTTGATATCGGTGCATCGCATTCATTTATATCCCAGAGTTTGGTAGATAAGTTATGCTTAGATCCTTCATACCTAGTTACTTCCTTAAGGGTTGCGAATCTAATAGGAAGGTATGCAACTCTAGGGATGAGATATGACCGGTTAGAACTTGATTTGTTAGGACAAAAGTTTTCATGCAATTTGTATGTCTTTGATTTCGTAGTCTTCAGGATCATATCGGGTATGGATTGGTTAGATAGATATGATGCTAGGATATTTTGCTAGGATAGGGAAATATCATTGAGACATCCTAATAGCCGTGACCGAATAGTATACTCAATCGAGAATTCAAGTCCAGGAATTTGTGCTTTGTTGAATGATATGGAAGCAGAAGAAGAGCTGAGTTTGGTTTTGGTAGCCAGAGAATTTGCAGATGCTTTTGAGCTGATCACAGGACTACCACCGAAATGAGCTTTCGAGTTTCAAATAGATCTTGTGCCAGGAGTAGAATCCATAAGTAGACCACCTAGCAAGATGACACCTACCGAGGTGAAGGAGTTAAAGGTGCAGCTAGTGGACCTAGAAGGAAATAACTTTATCATACCAAGCAGTTCGATTTAGGGTGCAACCGTGGTGATCATGAAGAAAGCGGACGGGTCTTTAAGGTTGTGTATCAACTATCATAAGTCGAATGAGAAGCGATTAAGAATAAGTATACTTGCCGAGAATCGACAACTTATTCGATCAGTTGAGTGGAGCCAAATTGTTTACCCAATTTGATTTGGCCACAGGGTTCCATCAACTAAGAGTGGTGGAGGACAATATTCCGTTGACGGCATTTTGAACGAGATATGGTTCGTACGATTGGTTAGTAATGTCATTCAGCCTAATGAATGTGCCAACTTTCTTCATAGATTTGATGAACTGGATTTTCCAAGATAACTTGGATAGGTTCATATTGGTGTCCATAGAAGACATTTTGATATATTCTAAGGATGAAAAAGAGCATGAGGTTCATCTTAGAATAGTGTTAGAGACATTGAGACAACATAAGCTGAAAGAAAAGTTTTCAAAGTGTCATTTCTGGAAGAAAGAAGTAAAGTTTCCTGGCTATGTAGTCTCAAATGAAGTGTTATTTGTTGACCTTGCTAAGATTGAAGTAGTTAATAGTTGGAAGAGACCCAGGACAGTTATCGAGATAAGAAGTTTTCTTCAGTTGGCTGGATATTATCATATATTTATGAGGGATTTTTTGTGGATAGCAGCACACCTGACTAAGCTAACTAGAAAGGATGTTAAGTTAGTTTGGTCCGTCAGATGCGAAGAAGCATTCCTTAAGTTAAAGCTTTTATCGACCAATGCGCCTGTGTTAGTTGTGTCAGACGGTAATCAAGGGTTAGTATTGTATACAAATGCATGTGGGATTGGATTAGGAGCTGTGTTGATGCAGAAAGGTAAGGTAATTGCCTACGTTTCTCGCCAGCTCAGACCACATGAAGTAAGATATCTGAGTCATGATTTAAAGTTGGCAGCAGTGATCTTTGCATTGAAAGTGTGGAGACATTATCTTTTGGGAGAAAGATTTGAGTTATACACGGATCACAAGTCTTTAAGGTATTTATTTACTTAGAAGGAGTTGAATGTGAGACATCAGAGGTGGCTGGAGTTTTTAACAGTTTATGACTTCTGTATAGAGTATACACCAGGAAAGGTAAAACGTAGCAGATGCTCATAGCAAAAAATATTAGAATGTGGTGTTAGTTATGTTAGCAGGATGGAAGGATCTTAAGGCATTGACTACGTGTAATGTGTAGTTAAGATCGATTGCTAGTTCTAGTCAGAATACTGCCATGATATCCTGTTTGGAAGTTCGACTAGTTTTGATTGAAAGGATTGCTTCTAAGCGGAAAGATGATCCATTGTTGGCCAGGAAGATTAGAAGACTCGAGATTGGAATTGAGATTGGTGATTTGATAGATTTTAGACTTTACCAGAAGGGATGGTTGAGAAAGAAGGGATGATTATGTGTTCCGAATGTTGGGACCCTAAGGAAAGAAGTTCTTAGGGAATGTCATCGATCGAAGTTTAGAATTCATCCTGGAGGAACTAAGATGTATCAGGATATGGAGAGAAGTTTCTTCTGGGAAGGTATGAAGAAGAATATTGGCTTATAGGTAAAGCAATGTTCGAATTGCCAGCAAGTAAAAGCCGAACATCATAAGCCAAGTGGGTTGTTTCTTCCTTTAGATATACCAGTTTGATAATGGGATTCGATATCCATGGACTTTATTGATAGGTTGCCAAGGTCGAATTGAAGAAATGAGAGTATACCGGTCAAAGTAGATAGATTGACCAAGAGCACCCATTTCATTCCTGTTAAGTCAACTAGAACGACACCTGTTTTGGCTAAGTTACCTACGAAGAATATAGTTAGACCGCATAGGATTCCTAATAGCATAGTCAGTGACAAAGATACATTATTTACTAGTGAGTTCTGGAAGAGTCTACAGGAAGTGTTAGGTACCAAGCTTAAGATGAGTACCGCTTATCACCCTCAGACAGATAAACAGACAGAGAGAGTCAATAAGGTACTTAAGAATTTGTTAAGAGCTTGCGCACTAGATTTTGGTGGATCATGGGAAGACCACCTACACTTGGTTGAGTTTTACTGTAATAAAAGCTATCAGACTAGTATAGGAATGGCACCTTTCGAAGCTTTGTATGCAAGGTCTTTAATCACCAGCATGTTGGTTGGAAACTGGAGATAGGTTAGTCTTAGGTCCAGATCTGGTGAGAGAAGCAATAGAGAAAATTGAGTTAATCCGAGGTAGGATGAGAGAAGCTCAGTCTAGACAGAAAAGCAGACATAAGACGTAAGGATCTAGAGTTCTTAGTTGGAGATAAGGTTTTCATTAAAGTATCACCGATGAAGGGTGTGGTAGGTTTTGGGAAAGTCAGGGAAACTGATACCGAGATATGTTGGATCGTTCCAAGTTATAAAGAGGATCGAAAAGCTTGTATATCGAGTAGAGTTACCGAGTAGTTTGAAATGTGTCCATAATGTTTTTCATGTTTCTCATCTTCAGAAGTATGTGCATGATCCAGAGACTATTATCACTCTGACTGCATTAGAAGATTTAGTCGTAGAACCGAATCTGACTTTTGTTAGGCAACTAGTTTGGGTTGTAGCAAGAGATGAGAAGAAGTTAAGGAACAAGATAGTCAAGTTGGTAAAAGTTCAGTGGAGCAACAACGAGAAAGACTGTACTTGGGAGACAGAGGTAGACTTATGGATACTTATCCTGAGCTATTGTGAGGGTATGTTCTATATTTGTTATATATAGATTTTATGGCTGGTAGGATATACTAGCTTTGATTGCATGTTTGTTATGCTTATTTTCTTGTCCTTATTGAATTTCGATGACAAAATTCTTTAAGGGGAGCCTGTAACACCCCTAATTTTTAATTAACATTATTCAGGACATTTAATTGGATAGATTAAATAGAATAATATACATAATTAGGGAGAATGAGATTTGGTTAATTAGTGTGGTCGTGAAAAACTTGATGAACTAAGTAAGACTGTTTTAAAATTAATACACATTGAAGAATACATGAGAGGGGAAAAATAGGCATAGACAAACCCTTCATTCATTAAACCCTCACCTCCTACATCATTCTCATATTCAAAACAAAAACAATCAAAAGGAAAGCTCAATCAAGGCCGGCCATTATAAAGCAATAGGGAGATCGAAATATAGGATTCAACGGAAATCAAGCTTAGGATTAAAAGCTACACCAAATCTCAACTCCAACCATTAATCTATGGTGAATAATAACACTTATCATCCCTTAAATCTTTGTTTTGATTTGATTATGGGTAATACCCAAACCTTATGTGTTTGATTGGTCAAGTTATGATCTAAAAATATTTCTTTTTAAGAGAAATGTGTGATCCTCTAAAGTAGAGGAGAGCGCACATGTACATATATATAACACCGATAACAAAGGAGCAGCCAACATGCGTGACAGGTGACAAATCATAATATAGAAAGAGCTAAGAAAAACGGACTCAAGTAACTTCTTGAATGAGCTCTGGCAAGGCTACCTCCCATTACACCTCAATATCGAACTCCGGTAAGGCCACCGCCCGATAATGAAGTGTTAAAGTACCCAAAATAGTCCAAGGTGCAACCAAGCGCACAAATGGGATTAAAACAAGTAGCTCCACTAGAGAATAAATGCCTCACTGCTAACGCTGATGATCCAGATCTAAAATATGAAGTCTCTCCAAATAGCCATCCTACGACCAGCAATCCTGCAGTCCCGACGACCAGCAATCCTGCAATCCTTGAAATCCTGCAAAAAGCATTCTAGCACCATTCTTAGCCTAAAACCTATGCCTGTAGATGGAACTAAACAAAGATGTAAGAATAATACATATATATGTATATAAATAAAATTTATATACATATATACGTATTAAAGAAATAAAAAATAAAACTAAAGTTAAAACGATAAGACAACAAATAACTATAAAAAGAGAGAGACTAATAAAAGGTTCAAAATGCATTATGCAACATCTTAACTTACTCTATTGTTATGAAATAGTGATCACGAAATCAAAAAAGGCTTAAAAAATAACAAAATATGTAGTAAAAAATTTATAAAATTTTAAAAACATAAAAATATTAACATTATGCTCCTTTAATCAAAAGAACATTATGATAATAAAAAAACCATCATTCGAATTCGAATAAATGTTAATGTTGTAATTATTGATGCTAAAATATTGTTTTTTTGTTTAAATAACTCAATGCTTTTTCTAACCTTATTAAGATATTCTTTAAAATGATTATTTTTAGCCAATCTATATTTCGGATTTGAGATCCAATTGAAACAACATGATGCTATTGTAAATATCAATCTATTAATATAACTATTATTATTATTAAATAGTCTTTGGTTTCTCTCAGACCAAATATACCAACATATTATAATGAATAAAGTATCTAGTAAAAATCTATTTCCCTTTTTAAATTTAAATCTTAAGTTATTCCAGTAAAAATCACAATCGGTAATTTTAGTTGTAAGAATAAATTTAAAGATTTTAATAATATTATTAAGAATGTAACAAGTATCCATACAATTGTAATATATATGATTAATATCATCAAAATGCAATTTACAAAAAGATAATTTATTATTAGTTTGCAAGTTCTTTCTTTTTAAGAGTTCAGTAGTGTTTAGCTTCCATGAATGATTAACCACATATGAATCTTAGCTTTTGGTGGTGCATTTGCTTTCCAAATAAGATTAAAAGTGCTATTAGTAATGCTCGAAAAATTAAGAAATTTATACAAAGAATTTGAAGTGAATTTCTTACTTCTATCTCATTCTCAACTAATAATATCATTTTCATTATCAATATTATATAAATTCAATCTTGCACATAATAAAGAAAATTGTCTAAGAGTTGTACCTTCTAAGATTCTATTAAAACTAAAGTTCCAAGAGGGATCATTATCCAGAGAACAGACATCTTTAATTAAAGCAGTTTTAAAGTTACAAATTTAAAAAAGTTCTTTAAATTCGACCTTAAAAGGAATAATAGATAACCAACGATCATGTCAAAAAGTTGTATTATTTCTTGAATGAATCATTGTATTAGTACCAAGGTTATAAATCTCATGACATTTTAAAATTAATTTCCAAAAATTAGATAGTTTATTGTTAATTGAAGGCGTAATTTGGTATAAGTTATTACTATCATTATAACAATATTTAGATATAATTTCTTTCCAAATTGAATTATCATTTATATCCTTAAATTTCCATAACCACTACCCTAATAAAGACAGATTCATGTTACGTAAATTAATAACACCTAACCCTCCCTCCTTTTTCGATTTACTAACGGTTTCCCAATTAACTAAACATTTTAAACTACTTTTAGGATTATCACCGCTCCATAAAAAATCCCTTCTTATTTTATCAATTTTTTTGATTACCCAATCTGGGAAAAGATGCATAGACATCCAATAAATCGAAAGAGCAGATAATACATAATTGATAAGAACTAATCTACCCGCTCTCGATAAAAACCTCTCATTCCAATTAGAAATTCTATTTTAAATTTTATCAATAATAATTAGCCAGTCATCATGCTTATGCTTAGTTAGTCTAATAAAAAATCCAAGATAATCGATAGGGAAATTCATGAATTTACAATTAAGCAAATTAGCGACTAAACATTCAAACTTATCAACATCATTTAATACTAAAACCGAACTTTTATCGAAATTAATTTTTAGTCCTGAAAGAAGTTCAAAGTTATATAAAATAAATTTAAGGGTAATGACGTGATTAGGCAATTGAGAAGTAAATAACAAGGTATCATCCGAAAATTGAAGAATAGAGAGTCCATAACGTGAAATTTCGCTACTAACGCACCCTGAAGATCCATTACCAATAGCTTTTTTAATTATCATAGCGAAAACATCAGCAGCTAGATTAAACAAGAGAAGCGATAAAGGATCACCCTGACATAAACCACGTTTAGACTGAATTTTATTCCCTAAAATCCCGTTAACCATTATACTAGAATTACTAGTTTTAAGGGATGACATAATCCAACCAATCCATTTACAACTAAAATCTCTAGCCAGTAACATATCAGATAGAAAATCCCAATCTATCGAGTCAAAAGCTTTCACAAAGTCAAGTTTTAGAATCGCACATCTAATGTTATTCTTACAACAGTGGTTAATGTACTCTTGAATAACAGCCAATCCATCCGTAATATTTCTACCCTTAATAAAAGCAGTTTGTGAACAATCAATTATATCATTCATTCTAGTACTAAGTCTATTCGCTAAAACTTTTGAAATAATTTTAACAGAAAAATTAATTAAAGAAATAGGCCTAAAATCTTTTAAATTATTAGCACCGATTTTTTTATGTAATAGAATGACGTTTGCAGCATGAGTACCGCTTACCATCCACAGACCGATGGGCAAACAGAAAGAGTTAACAAAGTCTTGGAAGATTTGTTAAGATCTTGTGTGTTAGATTTTGGAGGGTCATGGGAAGATCATCTACACTTAGTCGAGTTTTCATATAACAAAAATTATCAGGCTAGTATAGGGATGACATCATTTGAAGCTTTTTATAGAAGGCCATGCAAATCTCTAGTTTGTTTGTTAGAGACCAAGGATAGGTTGGTTCTTGGTTCGAATTTAGTTAGAGAAGCCGCAGAGAAGATTGAGTTGATTCGAGTTCGGATGAAGGAAGCTCAATCTAACCAGAAGAGTTATGCTGATAGAAGACGGAAAGACTTAGAGTTCTCTGTTGGAGATCGTGTTTTCATTAAGGTATCACCGATGAAGGGTGTGATTCGATTCAGAAAATCAGGGAAGTTGACACCGAGATTCGTTGGACCATTTCGTATTATAGAAAGGATCGGGAAACTCACATATAGAGTAGAGTTACCGAACAATTTGGCAGGAGTCCACGATGTTTTTCATATTTCTCATCTAAGAAAGTGTATTAGAGGCTCAGAGACTACTATAGTACCGACTGTGTTAGAGGACTTAGTAGCAGAGCCGAATTTGACTATAGTTAGAATGCAAGTTCGTATAGCCGCGAGAGATGAGAAGAGGCTAAGGAACAAGAAGTTAGATTAGTTAAAGTTTAGTGGAGCGATGAGAAAGACTGTACTTGGGAGACCAAGAGCAGGATTAGAGATGCTTATCCTGATTTGTTTGATGTTATGTTTTACCTTTATGATTGATTTGTATGTGTACCTTATCGTAATTTGGAGGACGAAATTCTTTCAAGAGGGGAGTCTGTAACGACCCTAATTTTTAGTTACATTATTTATGATATTTAATTGGTTAAATTAGATAAAATAAAGTAATGATCAGGGGATTGAGATTTGTGATTAGTAAGGGTAGTCGTGCCATGTTAAACGAATGAACTAAGGGAAATAAAATGAATTAAGCTAGGGTAAGTAGACAAGGGCAATATAGGAATAAATATATTCTTATACCCTGAACCCTTAAACCACATTCATTTAACACGTTCATAAACATAAATCAAACACTATAGAGGACGGCAACCATTAAGCAAGAACAAGAGGAAGATAAGCAAAAGGAAGAAACTAAATCAACTTAATCCATTCTCAAATCTCAAACTCCTTAATCTCGAAGCTAAGGTGAATAATGACAACATCTCATGTTTTCTATTGTTTCGGTTTTAGGTTAAATTTGAATTATTTTGCAAGGTTTTGCCTTGTTTTGATTGTTAGAAATAAATATATATGTTTGTTGATGATTTATGATATTGCATATGGATTCCATGATATGTTTAATGTGAAAACCCTATTAAATGACATCCAAATGCCTTGCGATTTTAGTATATGATCATAAATCATATTTTAGAGATGGGTTTCAATTTTCATAATTTTATGCATTAATACGGATTTTATATTAATTTTCTAGTGAGGAAAACAAATATTTGGGTTTAAAATAATTTAAGACTAAATTATATATGTTAGAAAACATATAAAAAATGATTTATAGGAATTTTTATAGAACTTTCCTAAGTGTTTTAATGAATATATAAAATTATTTAAGGTATGGGACTTAAATGTTTTATATATTTATAAAATGAGAAGGGGTATTTTGTAAATAATTTAATTTGTTTATTTCTGAAATTTTGGCAGTGCTTTTAGAAAAGAAAATTAGCAACCAATAATATTTTGACAAACAAGGCAGGTTAGTTGAAAAATTGCTTTAAAAAACTAAAAATCATATTTTACATGCTTTTTACATGTTTCACCACTTTCGGAACCTAGGTTCCGACTAGGTACTTCCACCTCCATCATCGTTGAAACCAATGCACATAGTATCAATGATTTGGTGCATCATGAATTGGATATAGGTGGAAGATATTGGGTCGAAACCATGTGGGGTCGAAGCGCTATTTTGCTTTCAAATGGAAGTGTGCCTGCTTTGCTTACGAACGGAATGCTTTAGACTTAGTTGGCTTTCCACTGGGTCAAATTGATTTAAGGAATGGTTTCGGATGAGGTTGCGCCTTTTTTTAAGTAAATGCTTTCAAATAGGGTTGAAACCCCTTGCTGCCGCTTTCTACCTTTCGAAGAAAATGGTTTTGAAAGGATACTTTGTTTTTAAAACCTAGCCACTTCTTCAATGCTTTCGAAGGGTTGGTTTTGACACCATCACTTCTTTACTTAGGAATTGCTTTGAAAAGAGTGCTTTCGACTTAGTTGTTTTATATCCCTTTTGTTCTGTTGAAGCTAAAACCCAAAGGTTTTGAAAGGAAAGGTTTTTAAATGGTTTTGAAAGGTTTCCACATGTTTTACTTGAACCCAGATGCTTTTGAAAGGTTTGATGTTTACAAAGGATTTTGATGCTTTCGAAAGGTCGAAAGGAAGGTTTCGAAGGGGTGATTCCCCAATGGTTTCAAAAGGTTTAAAAGGAAGGTTTCCAATGTTTTCGAAAGGCAATGTTAAGTGTTTTAAAGATAGGTTGTCTAAGGTTTTAAAGCTTTCGAAGGTGATATTTTTCTATAGTTTTGAAAGGTTTGTTATGAAGGGATTCAAAAGGGTATGTTTTGGCCTTTGGCCTAAGGTTTTAGTGTATCGAAAGAGGTACTTTCAATGGATTCGAAAGGGATATTTTCAAAGGTGTAATGTTTTCATCAACAAAGTTTTGTGTAAAGTATATATATAACATGGCAAGATGATTTGAGTAAAGCATAGAGTATATTTTCCTTGTTTAAAGTATGATTTAAAGGATTAAATCATTTTTAAAGGAAAAGTTTTCAAGGAAAATTTATGGGTAGTTAACCCTAAGTTAAATGACTCAGATATTAGAATACCAGATGGGACTGGTATAAGGTCGCGCCCTATACATTAGCTATTAGCCCCTAGCTAATTTAGTCCAAAATTCTAGTGTGTAGACCTTTGTCACATGTAAGACTAAAATGATGTTACGCATAGAAAGGAATATATAGAGAAAGAATAGGTTATTGGTAAGCCCGCAAAACCATTAGGATCGGTTGACCCTACAGAATTAAGTTAAGGACATACCGTCCAGAAGAGGAGAATCTAATAGAAGTTGGACTATTTTTTTATTTTGTCTGGTAGGCCCGAGTCAGCCAAAGGTTGGTAGTTAGCCAAACAATACTATATTGTTCGGGCAGATAGTCCATTTGCTACCTGATTTATATGCTTTCATGATATTGATATTATTGTTTTAACCAGTTTTGGTTGCCGGATTATTTGCGAAAGATATGTTTTCAAAGGATATTAGTGAGGGAAACCTGTTCCGCTAAGTGGCGTGGTCTCACTTAATATCAAATAACCGAGATGTATAGTACTATTCACAATAGGCTTTATGTCTGACTTGATGTTTATATTTTTCCCCTTAAACTCTCGGGTGCTCAAAATAGATTTGAGTAAACTAAGGGTTGAGGATTTACAGGTTTTTAATAGGTGGACGAATAAAGCTTCCAAAGACGAGCAGGAGGCTGAAGTTAGCTATTTAGGAGTTGTTCTGTTTGTTTTATTCAGTTGTGTTGTATTAAGTTAGTTATTACTATCTAGTACTTTAGTCATCCAATGGGGCATCTTCATATCTCGCTGTTGGCGTATATTGTAATAATTATATTTGATCTAAACCTCGAAAACGATTGGGATTATGTAGTGAAATATGAAACATGTTTTGTGAAATGTAATTAGAAAAGTTGTTTTGAAATCTATGATGATTTTTGTTTCATCTTCATGTGCTTCTGATATTATGGATACCATTAATATTACCGAATTTGGTCACCGGAAGTTAATACTATGGATGACTGCAGCATCTGTAGCGCTTAGCTTCGGGCCTCTAGATAGGGGATTCTACAATTATTCACACCATGCTTTATGTCTGACTCGAAGTTTCTGTTTTTTTCCTTAAACTCTCGGATGCTCAAAATTGATTTTAGTAGGTTGAGAGTTGTGGATTTACAGGTTTTAGTAAGTGGACGAATAAAGCTTCCGAAGACGAGCAGGAGGCTGATGTTAGCTATTTAGGAGTTGTTATGTTTTTATTTTCGTTGTGATGTATTAAGACTGTTTTTGTCTGTTTAGTACTCTGATCATCCAAGGGAGCATCTTCATATGTCACTCTTGGCATATTTTGTAATAATTACATTTGACCAATGCCTAGGAAACGTTTGGGATTATGTAATGGAATATGAAATATGTTTTAAAATGTAATCAGTAAAGTTGCTGTTATTGTAATATGTGATTTTGTTTCATATTCATTGGCTTCTGATATTATGGATACCAATAACATTGTCGTATTTTATCACCGGAAGTTAATACTATAGATGACTACAGCATCTGTAGCGCTTAGCTTCGGGCCTCAAGATAAAGGATGTTACAGAAGACCAAAAAACCATCTCGCAATAATAGAAGATCAGAAAACCATTTGTAAATAATAGAATACCAGAAAACATATCTGGGTAGGAGATAAGAAAATCCATCTGGAAATAATAGAAGACCAAAAAACCATTTGGAAATAGTAGATGACCAGAAAACTCGTCTGGATAGAAGACCAGAAAATCCATCTGGCAATAATAGAAGACCAGAAAACTATCTGGAAATAGTAGAAGACCAGAAAATCCATCTTGCAATAACATAAGACTAGAAAATCATTCTGGTAATAATAAAAGACCAAGAAATCCATCTTGCAATAACAAAAGATCAAAAAATCATTCTGGCAATAATAAAATACCCAAAAACCCATATGGCAATTGAAATTGCTTTTCTCTAGAGGCATAATTGCTTGATCTTGATTTGGAGCACAAACAACTCATTCTTAATTGATTTTCCTCGGGAAGACTAATTTTGCTTTGGAGCGTAAATGGCTCATTTTTGGTTGATCTTCCTCTAGAAGATTGATTTGATCCATTCTTATGGATAGAGTTTGGTTGACTTGATTGATTTCTTTTGCACCATCTTAGGTGGTGATCTCAATTAGGATCTAACCCTTCATCGCCATCTTAGGTGATGATTAGGTTTTTTGTCTGGGGTATTTGGTTAGCTTTCCTCAAGCATAACCAAAGATTTATCCAACCTCCCTTTAGGAGGCGCTTTATTAAGGCATTAGAGACGGTAAAATGGCTAGTCTAGTGCTTTGTGTAGCTATCTTAACTAGAACCAAAGACTTAATCGACCTCCCTCTAGGAGGCGCTTTAACCAGGCCATGGAGATGGTACTGAAGGCTTGTCCGGTGCTTTGGTCAGGTCATCTTAGATGGGACCAAAGGCTTACTCCATCCTCTCTCTAGGAGGTGCTTCAATAAGGCTATATTGATAGTACTGAAGGCTTGCAGAAGCTTTGGCCAGGCCCTTTTAGATAGGACCAAAGGGTTACTCTGACCTCCCTCTAGGAGGTGCTTTGATCAAGCCATATTGGCGAGGATAAAGGATTTTTTTCCTTTATTTTAGAAGTTTCTTTTCCTCCTTAACCATGTAAATATACTTATTTCATATAGAAAATCTTCTTTTATTGCTGACTTGTTTGATACCTTCTTGCAAATTCTTTTATCTTTCCTTGCAATAGGAAATGGTTCATTATCCATTTTAAGCTTTGACATTGATTCGTGCCATACCCATTAGAATTAGGATAATGACAGTATAATCCTCCATGATTTCCTTCATTCTTTGGTCACTTCTTTTGTGAAGGCCAATAGTTTAGCTTGTCTTTGGTCAAGAGGTATATATTCTCATAAGAAGTATTAAGAGAGTAATTCTTAGAAAGCCATGATCTTTTGGAGAATGATCCTCTTGGTTGGCATTTAATTCTTTTATTGCTTGCGACGGATTCCTCGTCTTCGACGATGAATTTCATTTTTAGGGAGATTTGTGCTTTATTCGTTTTATAGGATCGATCAAGCACACTACTCCACTTTCTAGTAAACTGATCGAAGTCCATATCTATTTATTTTTTGAAACTAGTTCCCATAGCTTTGAGTTGGATTTCCTTTCGCATTTTTAAAAAGATGCTATCCTTTTTATACTGCCTTCCTTGGGCAAAGATCAGTGTTAGCCTTACATGGAATGGATTAAGACTCCATTTTTCTGTATTATAAGAAGCCAATTGCCTCATTTTATCTTCCATGATTTGTAATTCCATGAGCCTTAATATTTTCTCTTCACGAAGCCAAGGATCACTTATAATTTGGTAGGTTGGTCTAACGATTCGAGGCTCAGAAAACCCTTCCTTAGAGATTTTAACACGTTTAATTGACATGACTAAGCAAAGCAGAGTTGATGTGATAAAATGGTGTTAAGAATCAATAGTAGGGCAGTTTGGAACGATTTCCTTGAATGTGGTATGCTTGGTAGGGACAGATCCTTTAAGCCTTATATATGCAGGTTAAGGTAGTTCCGCTTACGGGTTAAACGAAGCCGAAGGTTCAAGCCCTCCTTTTAGCATTAAAATGTTAACGAGTTTCTTCGCTAACATCCGAAAAGTGCAAAGGAAGAGAAATTTAGTTATTTGAAGGCTTGGAACACCTATATAGACCTCAACAAGTATTGGCAAAAGCAACACTTGGTTGAGAAAGGGCTTAGGTAAATAGGCTTACTATGTTCAAGTCTATAATGTTGTCATAATTGTCCATGTCGAAGCTACGCCTAAACTTATGTTGAAGTCATGTCCTCTTGAAGACAATTATCGTAGATCAACCTCATTCAAATAGTAATTGAGTCTATGTGTGTTTTAGAATTCGAAGCAAGCTCTGATAACATATCACGAGTGCTTTCGAATTCGAAAAAAGTCATAAGTCATGAGATCTTTATTCATATACCATGAAATATTTGAATATACATAGTCTTTGGTGTACAAAGTTCAAGTGTTACAATCGGCAAAAATCCCTTAATAAATTTAGGGTTACAAAGTTTAAAATGTAAGAAGTTGAGAAATGAATCATTCCCCTTCCTCTATGCCTTTAGGTTGGTATATATAGCGTTAGTAAGAAGCAGCATGGATATTATGCTGCATGGCTGTTCTACATCATTGTGGTTCTTCTCGATGGCGCTCAGTATATTGCTTTCATTTGATGACTTGTGGCATTCTCTAGTGTATTAATGGACTATGGCATCATCAAGGCGCAATATTGATAATAAGCAACATTGATATCAGGCGGCACTGATAATAAGCAGTATTGATAACAACCTGCATTGATAACAGGCATTGATAATAAGCGGCACTGATAACAAACGACATTGACAGCATGTGACATTGATAACAGATAACATCGATGATAGGCGACATTGATAAGAGAAGGCATTGGTCATGAGCGGCATCAAATTAGGAGTGATATCAAAAGGAAATGACATTGAAGAGATGCGTTATCATCCTAAGGCGATTTTAACTAGTTGCGGCATTCATTCTTCCTCCATGGATGAAGTGTGATATTAATTAGAGCGTGGCATCAATGAGGGGTGACATGGATGTTAAATCATGTCATTATAACATTGATCACTTTCAATATAGTATTTTTCAATATCACTACTTCCTTAATGAGAAACGACATCATTCATTTAACTTTACAAGTGGTATGCGGCATTGATGTCATCCGATATTATTAGCTTCATTGATGACCTGCGACACACTCTATTAACCCTTGTTGATGAGGGGCGGCATTGTATGCTTTCGACGTTGGCTTATCTCTGCAATTTCGAAATGATTTGTTGATGTGAGATCATGGTTATGTCAACATGCTGTAAACCTTCGGGATAAATAGTGATAGTAGTAACAACATCCAATTCATCAGTCGTCATCAACAGTAAAAATTATCGCACATCATCTGTAAAATCAAACAAGCATCAATACAACAATAGACATGTTTTCAAAAAAAGCAAACAAATACCTTTAACGAAAAACTATCTATCATACAACTTGGGGAATAAATAACTTACCTACATGTACAAAGTATTGGTACAAAGCAATAAACACATGTGTCTCCATGATAGAACAACACACAATATATAGAAAATATCATAGATCACAGAGTCAATCGCTGCGATAATGTATAATACAATAATATACAACGCATCAAATATATAATACTAGGATATATATATACATGAAACCACATAATACTCAGAAGATGTACAATAACATACTTGTCTCCTCTATGCCCAAAACATAGTTTGGTCTCACTGTCCCTGAAAATTAAATATCTCGGACTGACCCGAGTATTATTACAAATAACACATGGGTCAGACTATATTTAAACCAAAGGGTTGTGCACATACATATAAATAAATAATATATGCATGTAATGATAACAACAACATCACTATACCAATATATCTCTAATATGGAAGACTTCAATCAAAACATCCAGAAAGATATCAATCAAATATTATCCAATCGAAAAAATATCAAAGGGTGAATCATCCATATCAAAATCATCGAAGTTCAGAAATTATCAATACTCTAGATATCATCAAGATTAGTTAGGCTAACATACAGTAATGCCCAAGTATATCTCTCAATCTTAATTAATGAAATACTCTCATCAAACAACGTAAAATAGACTGTTCGATTGTAAAATATAAGACACCTGCCCTTTAATCATATATATGAGAATCCACTATACTCTAAACACCTATCCAGATATAATCTCATCTCCTCATATATAAATAAATCCAAATAAATCATGACAGGTGAATGATTGTATGACAGACAAGAAGTCCCAAGTAGAATCATATATACATCAATATGTGGGTTACCTAACCCTGGGTCGCTTAACCCATATCAATACCTAAGTGAGCTGTATTAATAGAATATGGCAATCTACCACTCCGTTAAAACCAAAAGGAAGACTGATGGCCGCCTGCCCGCTCCAAGAGCTTAGGGTCACCTAACCGGATCTACTCCTATAGTCATTAGTTACTTCAACGGACATCATGAAACATATCCACCAATGGCTCATCAACGTATAACCTCTTAGTCACGACTCTACTTTGCTCCTATAGGTAACAGACTATTGGCCTATGCGACAAAAAAGGGCTATAGGAACCTACACTATGGGCTACCTAACCCGAATCTCATACTATAGGGCACCTACCCTATGGGTTGCATAACCCAAATTTCGTGATGCACATCAAATAAAGTATCCAATAATGGTGTCGCATATCTGGGGCACAACCATAAGATCAGGCCGCTAGGATAGATTCAAGCCATCTAGTTCTCTCCAACGCTAATAAAAGGAATACATCATGATTATGGCATACAATGTCAATAAATATAATTGCTCTTGCCCTATTTGCACCTACGAGCATCACCTCACGTAAGTACAATCTCATAATATTGTTCCCGTCATGTGAGTGTCGTCTACTTTTAATAAATAACCAAATAAATATCACAACAGCATCCCATACCACTGAGTGATACTCAAATGTTTATTCACTGCTCATAAATTACTACACTTAACCTCCATAATATTCTACATATTGAGTCTAAGGAATAACCGGGGAAATATTACCGAATGCCTTATCCCAAATGGTATTATAACTCCATTTCTTCAAATTCCTCGCTACACAGAATTAAAATCATAAAAAATATAACAAAAATAGAAATATCATTAATCCATACAGATGGACGTCATCACCATATCATATATATCACTAAACAAATCAACATCAATGATGAATCATTTATGTTATCGAAATCAATATGAGAAAATGAGAAATCAAAAAATATTGAAATCATACATAAAAATTAATTAAGAACTGAAACTATAATGAAGTTTAACAAAATATTTCTTTAAACAATTAAAACAAATATTCAAATACATATAAAACATTCAAAATCACTTTATAAAACAAATATCCTTTATATAAATCTTCCTACAATTCTCTATAATTAATTGCTATTTTTGAATAAATATATAAACTTTAAAATCAATTATATTTATTTCAAACTATAGAATATAATTCAAAACTTCCATTACATATTCAAAACCTTCAAAATCACTTTAAAAATCAAATATAATTTTTAAGACCATTTCACAATTTTTTTATAACAAAATAATATTTAAAAGTAAATTTATGAATCACTTTATATTCATTATCATTGATATTTAATATTGTAAATTACTTAAGAGCATTTAAAAATTCATTTCATAACCTTTCATAATTACCAAAATATCTTTAAATAAATTTATAATCTACAAAATCGATTTTTATTCATTCCAAACTATAGAATATTATTCAGAATCTCATTTTTACATCCAAAGTTATTGATAATACTCTTAAAAATTAATTAAATGCACTTTAGAAATTATTTCATATATTCTAAATAATATATAAAATTTCCATGTACTAATTTATTATCCACACTTAGATTTAAAACATATAAATATAATTGTGATTTATAAAGGGCGATATAATCTAAGATAAACCATATTCATTGTAAAATTAGATTTTTAAATTATGATAAATAAGTTAAATTAAATAAATATTTAGTAAATAATTTATAAAATACTTTTAAATGATTTTTAAACACTTAATATAATTTTCCAAGACTTTTCAAAAAATCATTTAAGTGGGAAAAATGAATAAAACATTTATTAAAAGTATGCATATCAATATTCATATATATATATATATAATGTTAAATTCACAAACAGACAGAGTTCCATTTGTAAATTAACATTTCGAATTAACATAATTATCTAACATCCAAACAATAATCATTCTCGAACCATTATACCAATCAAACTATTCAACCAATAATCACAATCAACTCGATTAAGCTATGTAATCAATTATCAAGATCAATATATAAGTATATATAACTTGTAAAAAAATTATAGCTAAAGTTGTGAGTACATAACTCATCGATTTAAAGAGTTGAAGAACACTCGCTCGACACTAGGTCGATGTTGCAGTCAGCTATGTCCATCGTCGGTCGTCAGCTAGCCCGCTCATGCCCGAGCATTCTCTAGGTCACTCCGGCACCCTTCTTTCATTGCATCCATTAATCCTAGATCACAATCATCACTTACACACACACATCACCAACACACATCATTGCTCCAACCGTGGTTGCAACGACCTTTCCCAATAGCCGCAGTCCATCATCGCCAGCTCCATATTAGCAATGGCTACGTCACCTGATCCTTGCGCATTTCTCCTCCACCCTCAGCATCATGCTTAATCGCGGCTTTACCTGGCTCGTGCGCATTGACCAAAGTCGCATCGGGTCATGGTCCCTAGAAGCTCGTGCATCTCCTCCTCCTCTAGGTCAATCGCCTCCATGTACGATAACATTTTTTCTCTCTTTCTATCAATTGTAATTTTGATTCTTAGGGCCTGGAGAGAAAAGGGATTCCTGGATTTTGATTTTTTTGGGCTAACTGAAAATTCGATAAAGAAAAGGAGGTTTAGAACGGAAAAGAAGATGTGGGCTTAGGCTTCAATTTTAGCTCAAGTTTAAATTAATTTATCTCTCTCCTTTTTAATCATCTACATTTATTTATTTGTAAATTTATTTCTGTCTAATTAGATTTATTTACATTTCATTCTAAAGATTATATTTCAACAATTGGACAATTTTAATAAATTCGATACTTGATTGTTTTTATGTAATTATTCATTGTATTATTACAAATTAAATTTTTTCCAACTATTTCAATTATATAAAAATTATTTACACCTTAAAACATTTATAATTAATTAAAATATTTTATTCCATTCCAATAATTATTCATAAAGAATTTATTAATTTCTTTCATTTTATTATATTAAAATATTATATTGAATAGAATTTAATTAACTAAAATTTATTTTGAAAATATAATTTATCGAATATCGAACTCAAACAATTTAATTTTAAAAAATTTACATATTATTACTGTTTAGAAAGCAAGGTTATTACAAATTCTTTTGAGTTTCTTTGTATGGTTATTAAGTACTATAAGTAAACTACTTACAGTGAAAAAAACTGGACATTAAATTAATTTTTAACATGTTGATAACTGGTCAAATATTTAAGGGTTTAAAGTTGGTTTTGTGGCATAAACAAGAATCTGCAACACTTTGAATCTAAAAAACTTTCTAGATATATCAGAACTTTTGATAGTAGTTCCGCATATGTTATTGTTTACTGTTTTAAACTTTAAATGGTTTAAAATGACATTTTAACAAAGTATTTTTCCACATACTTTTTATAAGTGTTTAATAACATTAATTGGAATATTTTAAAATTGGATTGAAGTTTAAATATATTTCAATAATCATTTATGAAATTTTATAGTAAAAGGTTTTAAAATTTTAAAAATGCTTTTAAAGGTTTGTTAAATTCCAAATTTATTATTAATTATTAAGTATTATTTTATATAGATATTTAGGATCTATTTTTAAGGATTTTGTAAATTATATATATAAGTTTGGAAAAGTTAAGTATTTATAAAAGAATAAAGACAGTTTTGGTTATAACACTTTTAAGTTATAATGAATGGCTTTTTGTGATAACCCTGATTTTGTG
Source organism: Allium fistulosum (assembly GCA_030737815.1). Taxonomy (NCBI): domain Eukaryota; kingdom Viridiplantae; phylum Streptophyta; class Magnoliopsida; order Asparagales; family Amaryllidaceae; genus Allium; species Allium fistulosum. Next base: position 588,686,933 of record CM060905.1, on the reverse strand, counting down.
AGCAGATTCATGATTTAATGTAGTTTGTATTTGTTTTAAAATTGCATTTAAAAGATAGGAATAGGAAACTGATTTGCAGATATATGGTCTAAAACATGTACATGTGCACAAGACTGTGCACAAACATGCACACATTTTTCTGTGTGATAAAATAGGCAACAGTTAATGATGGGATAAATAAATTATAAAAATATATAAAATAGGCAGAAATCAATATAAATTAAAAACAACTAATTTAGAAATACATATGTATGAAGTTAGGATTTTTGTCTCTAAACAAATCTGGCACAGGGGAAAAGAAAACTAGGCAGAAATAAACTTAAAAATTATTTAAAGAAAGAAAGGAAAATAAAGACTTAGGTATGCATATGATATACATGTATACGGTCAAACATTGCAGGTAGAAAACAAGGCTTGCATAGAAATGGTATGAACCTTTAAATAGGCACTTTATCCATTTCCAGCAATTCTTTTTCTTAAGAAAATTAAAGTCATGAAGATAGCATGAACCGATGTAAGATTAAAAGAATGAAGTTATTTTTTGGAAAAATATATATATCAAGGACCACATACCCTTTTCTTTTATATATGAATCAAGTGTAGGGCAGATCACCTTATGGGGCAAAACTGACATTGGGTAATTCCCTAAAACCCTAATGACAGTCAGGATTTATATAAGGAGGCTTAGTATAGTGAGATCATATATTTTGCTCTTCATAACCTAAAGAAAAAAATAATAACATAAGCTAGAGAAGATAAGAAGTACTAGCTATTGGGGTTAGAGGAAGACAGAGGATCAAAAGAAGAGTAAGGCTTAGGAAAAAGGAATTAAGGGTGAGTAACCTCACTGAAAACTTTGGCATTAAGTCCTGAATATTGAGGCAGCCTATTTGAACTAATCATTCATTTTCTTTTACAAGTTATGCTTTATGATTTGATGGCTTTGGTTTTTTAATGATCTATTTAAGTGTAAAACCCCTCACTGTGATTTACCCAAAAAGATAAGAGTCATGGATTCATGTTTTAAATGTTTATCTGTGATATGGGTTAACTTTGAGATGGAGTGATTTCTTTTATAAGTTTTCTTTATAAAGTTGTTCATAAAAATCCCCGGATTCATGTGGTAGATATATGGTCTGAAAATAGAAAGAAATATGGGGCTGCAACATTGTGTTGTTGCTTATGACTCATATTGATTAGAACAAAAGAAGATGTAGGAGTGCAATGTTGTACATGTGTTGAGCTCCTATGTTTTATGAACTACCCAAGTCAAAATATACTTATGGTTTAGCCAGATCTCCAAGATTAATATGAATCTGATTGAACCAGAGGTAAGAAAAGATAACTAGTAAATTACTTAGGACCATATGTGTACAACTAGATCCATTGTAACCGACAGGAAAAATGATATACTAAGAAATCACATCTGTTTTCATGATTAAATGTTTGCTTATGAGAAAATGACTTACCCAGCTCTGGATGAATACTTGTTGGTTGAATTGTTTATTTTTCTTCTGATTGGAAAATGAGATACATAAGGGGTTAGCACAATTATGAAAAGGGAAAATTAATACTTAGTAATTTAACTAAGGATTTTGGATCTTAGAGCTACAAAACATAGCTTGGCAAGGGGAACATTGCAAGCTCACACATGGTATGTTTATACCCAGGGGCCTGAGTGTGTTGGGTTAACAGAGAGATGTCCCAGGCAGTGTGTGTTTAAAAAGAGAAAGTAGATAAAGATCCTATTATATTTGATGGTGAACTATAGAAATAGGTTCAGGAGAAGCTTAGGCAAAGTCCCTGATGGCCAGTAAATTTGTAAAGGGGATTTGATGATTGAATTGATGATTGCATTGATTGGTTTATGATATTGGTGAATCTTATGATTGCTTTTTCTGAACTAAACCACTTGAATCATACATGTCTTGTTTTGTACTGACATGAATGCACATACCACACAGAAAACATGCACAGGGATAATACTGAGTTCCTTAATTCATTCAAAGTATTTGAATACAAGTAAAAGATAATATAAAATAATGTTTTTAGGTAGATTACTCTTACCAGACATTAGTCTGACCCTTTTGTGTTTATGCACCATTGGGTGTCTCATATTTGTATGAGGCAGTTCATGGTGATTATGCAGGGAAATAGGAATTTCATTGATCAAGTTTTGGATGAGTTGACAGCTAAGGAAATTGGATGCCATATTTAAAGACTTTGCTGAAGTTAAATTAGATATCTATGTGGAACTATGTTAAGCTATTTTGTTTAAATTGCTTGGAAAATTAATTTATTATTATTCACTGTTTAGTAAGTATTGAACTGAAGAGGGTGTTTCAGCTGAAACTTATGGATTCTATTTGAAAATGTTTTACTAAGTGATGAAGTTTTTAAAGCTTTCTGGTTAATTAATTTATGATTTAAGAAAACCTGAGATTGTGAGAATTCATAAACTAATTGAACAACTAGATATTTGGTGAGAAAAATCCATGTTTCAGTTGAAATAAAAATCTGGCAGAGTAAGGATTTGAGTAGTTTAGAAAAGGAAATAAAATGGTATGTACTTTTCTTAAGAAAAGTGCAAGTTGAAAGTGGCTAACATGACCATTTCCATGAGCCTGGGTTAAGCCAGCTCTAAAGAATTTTTAGTTAAGTTTTCAGCAATGTTTATAACCCAAGTATAGGGTAGACTCAGACATTTTGTTAACAAGAAAAGGAAAATAAGGCACCTGAACTTTCCTTCTGACACACACATGCACAGGAACATGCACACACACATGCACAAGCAAAAAAAACACTGTTCAAGCAGTAATAAAATTATGGGATTTCATGTAAAATGCCAAGTCTTTAGATCTGAAATCAACAGTCAGGCAATAATCCATATATATTTAGAAGACCTGAGTTTTGAAACTTGATTACTATGTAGGGATTATTTCGGTAAAATGATCCCCAAATAGATTTGTTCTTCCAAACTTTTGCACTCTGATTAAAGTAGGAAGTAGCTTATGTATCCTCATGTATATAAGTTTAAATGATTTAAGCAAACCAATATTCTTATTGGCATAAAGATCCTGAATAGAAGAAAATTATGATATAACATTTTCTTGATTAAATGGCCACTGTATAAGAAAAAAAAAATTTAAGTGGGTCATTTCATTTGGTATCAGAGCTATGTGGTTAAATAACATAGCAAAATTTTGTATGAACTTGTTTGCATTGGATGTATGGAAGTGTTGACTGCTTTGGATGCTTTGTTTGTTAATGTTTACACTATTAATATCTATTATAACAGAATATTGATAGATTAAAATGAATTAATCTGTAAAGTATTAGGCAAAACAGACAAACCTAAGTATTATATCCATAGAGTTATGGTAGGACCCAGACATCAAAATGTAGGAACAAGTGAACCACCCATGGTGAATGTGCAAGAATTCATGAGAGCCATAAGGGATGGAGTAGGCAACAGGCAGGAAAATCCACACGAGGAACTTTCCAAACTACTCAAGACTTTTACCAATCTGGGAGGCAAAACTTTTGATGGCACAGAAGGAGTTATGGGAGTTCAAAATTGGCTTAGAATTTTGGAAAGAATCTTTGCAGACATGCAAGTTGAAGACCAAAAGAAGAGGCAAATTGCATCCAGGCAATTGAGAGGAGCAGCTTTGGAATGGTGGGAGATTATCATAGCTGGAAGACCTGAAGGAGAAGTGACATGGGATCAATTTAAAGCAATGTTGGAAGGTAGGTTTGTCCCTGCATCAGCTAAGGAGTCTTTGCTGGAGGAATTCATCAAATTAAGGCAAGGGGCTATGAGTGTCACTGAGTACACTCAGAAGTTTGAATCATTGGCAAAGTATGGTGCAGTGCTCATCACTACTGAGGAGGCTAAGAATGGCAGATATATTCAAGGGTTGAACCCTAGCCTTAGTAGAGCCATGCTACCATACAAGGACAAGACTTTTGATCAAGTTTTGGATTTGACTCCGAGCATTGAACAACATGATAAAGCTAGAGAGAATTTCAGGGCATTTAAGAATAACCAAAACAAGAAGGGAAAGGGTAAATTTCACCCTTATGATAAGAAGAAAACAGACATAGCTTCCACCAAGAAACCAGAAGAAGTCAGGGCTACTGAAGTTAAGAAGAAGATCACTTGTTATAACTGTGGTCAAGAGGGGCATATGAAGAATAGATGCACAAATGCTAGGCCTGCATCCTTCAATTGTCACCATTGTAGGAAGGAAGGTCACATAAAGAGGAATTGTCCAGATTTTAAGCAAGGAAAATTAGGGGCTTTGGAAGGAAAAGGCAAGGCAGCTGAGGGATCAAATGTTGAAAAGCATGGTCAAGTTGAAGGTACTTTGCTTATTCACTCAATACCTTTTGCAGTAGTGTATGACATTGGGGCTACACACTCATCGATCTCCCATGATATTGCACAACAATTAAAATTGAACTGTATGATTGTTGATAATCCACTGTTAATTAGAAGCCCTATAGGTAGTTCATGTGTTCTAGGTATGATATGTATGCAACTAGGATTAAATATAGGGGGACATGTGTTTGAGTCAGTCCTATATGTGTTGCAATATCCGGGCATAGGGATTATTTTAGGAGTTGATTGGTTGAGTAGATATAAAGCTATCATAAATATGGAGACACCCACCATATCTTTGAAAGTTTCTGATGGACAAAGAATAGTTGTTCTTTGTGAGGCAAACAAGAATAGAAGTATAGCCAACCTTTCTACATTGTCTAATGAAAAACCCATGCCTGCATTAGAAGAAATCCCCATAGTGAATCAGTACAATGATGTGTTTGGTGAAGTGAGAGGAGTTCCAAACCACAGACCAGTTGAGTTTTCGATTAGAATACTTCCAGGAGCTAGCCCAGTAGTTAAAAGACCAACTAGAATGGGGCCTAAGGAGTTGATGGAGCTGAAAAACCAATTGGTTGAACTAGAAGAAAAAGGTTTTATTAGACCCAGTAGCTCATCATGGGGAGCACCATTAGTCTTTGTTAAGAAACAAGATGGATCCCTTAGGTTATGTATTGACTATAGAGAATTAAACAAAGTCACAGTTAAAAATAAATATCCCTTACAAAGAATTGATGATCTCTTTGATCAATTGAGTGGTGCAAAAATATTTTCTAGGCTTGATTTAGCTTCAGGCTTGATTTAGCTTCAGGCTTTCATCAGATGAAAGTAGAAGAGGAAAGCATAAAGTATACAGCCTTTAACACCAGATATGGACTTTATGAATTTTTCGTAATGCCATTTGGCTTGACAAATGCTCCTTCCTATTTTGTTGATTTGATGAATAGGATTTTTAGAGAATACTTGGATAAGTTTGTATTGATATTTATAGATGATATACTAATTTATTCTAAGTCAGTTAGAGAGCATGAAAATCATTTGCATATAGTATTTGAGAAATTGTGACAGGAAGACTTGAAAGCAAAGTTTTCAAAATGCACTTTTTGGCAAAATGAAGTGAACTTTCTAGGCCATATTATATCAGAAAAAGGAATAGCTGTGGATTCCAATAAAGTCATTGCAGTGCAAGCTTGGAAAAGGCCTACTAATGTCACTGAAGTCAGATCATTCATGGGAATGGCTCGTTATTATAGAAGATTTATAAAAGATTTTGCAAAAATCTCAATTCCATTAACCAGATTGACTAGGAAAAATCAAGTGTTTACTTGGACTGAGGAGTGTGAGAAAGCCTTTGGGAAATTAAAAGAAGCACTGATACAAGCTCCAATTCTTAAAGTACCTGAAGGAAATGAAAACTTGGTGGTGTATACTGATGCAAGTGGACAAGGGCCTTGGGGCAGTGTTGATGCAACAACATCAGGTGATAGCATATGCTTCTAGGCAGTTGAAATCAAGTGAGGTAAGGTATGCTACTCATGACCTTGAATTGGCTGCTATAGTGTATGCTCTTAAGTTATGGAGACACTACTTGTTAGGAGCAAAATTTGAAGTCTATACAGACCATAAATCACTTAAATATTTGTTTTCACAAAAAGAACTAAATATGAGGCAGCAAAGATGGATTGAACTCTTAGCCTCATATGATTTCGAAATATTGTAAACACCTGGTAAGGCTAATAAAGAAGCAGATGCCCTAAGTAGACAGCATGCTAAAGTAGCTAGATTAATGATAGAAGAGTTTAACACTTTATCATTATTAATTGATTCAGAGATAGAAAGTGATAACATTGAAAATATGAGCTTATGCAGTGAGAATGTAGAAGTGGGAAAATTAAGTTTTATTACTCTGGGATCAGAATTGAAGAATAAAGTTGTAAGGCTACAAGACCAAGATCCATTTTTAGTTGAAAGGAAGACTCAGATATTAAATGGTAAGGCAGTGGAGGATTTTCAGTGCAATGATCAAGGCCATTTGAAGAAAGGAGGAAGAATATGTGTTCCAGCAGTTGATGAGTTGAAGCAAGAAATCTTGGATGCTTACCACAAAAGCAAATATACTATACACCCAGGAAGCACAAGAATGTATCACAACCTCAAGAGAGATTATTGGTGGAATGGTATGAAGAGTGCAGTGGCAACCTATGTATCTAAATGTATGGTTTGCCAACAGGTGAAGGCTGAGTATCAAAAACCCTCAGGGATGCTTCAACCTTTACAAATACCACAGTGGAAATGGGAAGACATATCAATGGATTTTATTGATGGTTTGCCTAGAACTAGGAGGGGAAATGATAGTATTTGGGTAGTGGTTGATAGGCTAACCAAGTCAGCCCACTTTATACCAGTGAACTCAGAGAGAAATGCAACTACACTAGCCCAGTTGTTTATTAAAGAAGTAGTCAGGCTGCATGGTATACCAAAGACTATAGTAAGTGATAGAGATACCATCTTCAGTTCAAAGTTTTGGCAGAGTTTTCACAAGGCAATGGGGACTGATTTATGCTTAAGCACAGCATACCATCCCCAATCTGATGGCCAAACAGAAATTGTGAACAAATTGCTTGAAGACATGTTAAGAGCTTGTGTATTGGATTGGGGAGGAAGTTGGGAGGATCACATCTTTTTGGCTGAATTTGCATACAACAATAGCCATCATAGTAGCATAGGCATGGCCCCCTTTGAAGCTCTGTATAGGAGACCATGTTTATCACCCTCAAGTTGGCTTGAATCTGGAGAAAAAGTGGTCTTAGGACCAGAAAATGTGAAGGAGACTTCTGAAAAGATAGCTTTGATTAGAAAAAGAATTGCTTCTGCCCAAGATAGGAAAAAGAAATATGCAGATCAAAGAAGGAAGGCAGTACAGTATGATGTTGGAGACTATGTATTTATCAAAATATCACCCATGAAAAAGGTTCTAAGGTTTGGGAAACAAGGAAAGTTGATTCCTAGAAATATAGGGCCATATAAAATTCTAGAAAGAATAGGAACTGTAGCCTATAAGTTAGAGTTGCCGGAAGAAATGAGAGCAATGCATGATGTTTTTCATGTGTCTCAACTAAGAAGATGGGTTCATGATAAGGAGGCAATCCTAGAATCCTCTAAGGATGTGCAGATTGATCCTAGAATGATCTATGAAAAGGAGCCAGTGGGCATAGTTTCTAGAGAAACCAAGAAATTGAGAAACAAAGAAATTAAATTAGTGAAAGTGCAATGGAGTCTTGACCCAAATGATTGTACATGGGAAGTGGAGGATAAAATCAGAAATGATTATCCACAACTGTTTGATTAAAAATAAAGGTAAATTTAATTATATTGATGAATATTTTGATTGAAATATGCATTAGGATTTCTGTTTTAATATGCATAGTGTTTAAATAAGTGATTGGCTTAAGAATGGTTTTGAGATCAGAGAATTGGTTTTTCTGAAGTAATGATACTTAAGTTAAGTATGCAAGAATTGTGGGACACAATTCCTAAAAGGAGGGGTATATGTGATAACCCTGATTTTGTGAGCAGATTCATGATTTAATGTAGTTTGTATTTGTTTTAAAATTGCATTTAAAAGATAGGAATAGGAAACTGATTTGCAGATATATGGTCTAAAACATGTACATGTGCACAAGACAGTGCACAAACATGCACACATTTTTCTGTGTGATAAAATAGGCAGCAGTTAATGATGGGATAAATAAATTATAAAAATATATAAAATAGGCAGAAATCAATATAAATTAAAAACAACTAATTTAGAAATACATATGTATGAAGATAGGATTTTTGTCTCTAAACAAATCTGGCACAGGGGAAAAGAAAACTAGGTAGAAATAAACTTAAAAATTATTTAAAGAAAGAAAGGAAAATAAAGACTTAGGTATGCATATAATATACATGTATACAGTCAAACATTGCAGGTAGAAAACAAGGTTTGCATAGAAATGGTATGAACCTTTAAATAGGCACTTTATCCATTTCCAGCAATTCTTTTGCTTAAGAAAATTAAAGTCATGAAGATAGCATGACCCGGTGTAAGATTAAAAGAATGAAGTTATTTTCTGGAAAAATATATATATCAAGGACCACATACCCTTTTCTTGTATTTATGAATCAAGTGTAGGGCAGATCACCTTATGGGGCAAAACTGACATTGGATAATTCCCTAAAACCCTAGTGACAGTCAGGATTTATATAAGGAGGCTTAGTATAGTGAGATCATATATTTTGCTCTTCATAACCTAAAGGAAAAATAATAACATAAGCTAGAGAAGATAAGAAGTACTAGCTATTGGGGTTAGAGGAAGACAGAGGATCAAAAGAAGAGTAAGGCTTAGGAAAAAGGAATTAAGGGTGAGTAACCTCACTGAAAACTTTGGCATTAAGTCCTGAATATTGAGGCAGCCTATTTGAACTAATCATTCATTTTCTTTTACAAGTTATGCTTTATGATTTGATGGCTTTAGTTTTTTAATGATCTATTTAAGTGTAAAACCCCTCACTGTGATTTACCCAAAAAGATAAGAGTCATGGATTCATGTTTTAAATGTTTATCTGTGATATGGGTTAACTTTGAGATGGAGTGATTTCTTTTATAAGTTTTCTTTATAAAGTTGTTCATAAAAATCCCCGGATTCATGTGGTAGATATATGGTCTGAAAATAGAAAGAAATATGGGGCTGCAACATTGTGTTGTTGCTTATGACTCATATTGATTAGAACAAAAGAAGATGTAGGAGTGCAATGTTGTACGTGTGCTGAGCTCCTATGTTTTATGAACTACCCAAATCAAAATATACTTATGGTTTAGCCAGATCTCCAAGATTAATATGAATCTGATTGAACCAGAGGTAAGAAAACATAACTAGTAAATTACTTAGGACCATATGTGTACAACTGGATCCATTGTAACCCACAGGAAAAATGATATACTAAGAAATCACATCTGTTTTCATGATTAAATGTTTTCTTCTGTGAAAATGACTTACCCAGCTCTGGATGAATACTTGTTGGTTGAATTGTTTATTTTTCTTCTGATTGGAAAATGAGATACAGAAGGGGTTAGCACAATTATGAAAAGTGAAAATTAATACTTAGTAATTTAACTAAGGATTTTGGATCTTAGGGCTACAAAACACAGCTTGGCAAGGGGAACATTGCAAGCTCACACATGGTATGTTTATACCCAGGGGCTTGAGTGTGCTGGGTTAATAGAGAGATGTCCCAGGCAGTGTGTGTTTAAAAAGAGAAAGTAGCTAAAGACCCTATTATATTTGATGGTGAACTATAGAAATAGGTTCAGGAGAAGCTTGGGCAAAGTCCCTGATGGCCAGTAAATTTGTAAAGGGGATTTGATGATTGAATTGATGATTGCATTGATTGGTTTATGATATTGGTGAATCTTATGATTGCTTTTTCTGAACTAAACCACTTCAATCATACATCACTTGTTTTGTACTGACATGAATGCACATACCACACAGAAAACATGCACAGGGATGATACTGAGTTCCTTAATTCATTCAAAGTATTTGAATACAAGTAAAAGATAATATAAAATCATGTTTTCAGGTAGATTACTCATACTAGACATTAGTTTGACCCTTTTGTGTTTATGCACCATTGGGTGTCTCATATTTGTATGAGGCAGTTCATGGTGATTATGCAGGGAAATGGGAATTTCATTGATCAAGCTTTGGATGAGTTAACTGCTAAGGAAATTGGATGCCATATTTAAAGACTTTGCTGAAGTTAAATTAGATATCTATGTGGAACTATGTTAAGCTATTTTGTTTAAATTGCTTGGAAAATTAATTTATTTTTATTCACTGTTTTGTAAGTATTGAACTGAAGAGGGTGTTTCAGCTGAAACTTATGGATTCTATTTGAAAATGTTTTACTAAGTGATGAAGTTTTTAAAGATTTCTGGTTAATTAATTTATGATTTAAGAAAACCTGAGATTGTGAGAATTCATAAACTAATTGAACAACTAGATATTTGGTGAGAGAAATCCATGTTTCAGTTGAAATAAAAATCTGGCAGAGTAAGGATTTGAGTAGTTTAGAAAAGGAAATAAAATGGTATGTACTTTGCTTAAGAAAAGTGCAAGTTGAAAGTGGCTAACATGACCATTTCCATGAGCCTGGGTTAAGCCAGCTCTAAAGAATTTTTAGTTAAGTTTTCAGCAATGTTTATAACCCAAGTATAGGGTAGACTCAGACATTTTGTTAACAAGAAAAGAAAAATAAGGCACATGAACTTTCCTTCTAACACACACATGCACAGGAACATGCACACACACATGCACAAGCAAAAAAACACTGTTCAAGCAGTAATAAAATTATGGGATTTCATGTAAAATGCCAAGTCTTTAGATCTGAAATCAACAGTCCGGCAATAATCCATATATATTTAGAAGACCTGAATTTTGAAACTTGATTGCTATGTAGGGATTATTTCGGTAAAATGATCCCCAAACAGATTTGTTCTTCCAAAATTTTGCACTCTGATTAAAGTAGGAAGTAGCTTATGTATCCTCATATATATAAGTTTTAATGATTTAAGCAAACCAATATTCTTATTGGCATAAAGATCCTGAATAGAAGAAAATTAGGATATAACATTTTCTTGATTAAATGGCCACTGTATAAGAAAAAAAAATTTAAGTGGGTTATTTCACTTTTTAAAGTTATATAAAAGTATATTATCTTGTTAAGTAAGTGTACATTGACCTTTAAAATGTATATTTTAAAGATAATGACAAGTATAAATGGTTTCAGGTTTATAGCAAACAATGTTTGAGTAATGTTTGTTTTTAACCCATTTGAATATACTTTTGCATATATGTGGACCTTTAAAAAGAATGTTTTCAAAGATAAGGTTAAGCATGAAATGGTTTTTGGTTTGTAGAGACAATGTTTAAGTAACATTTTCTTTTAACCCTTTTGAATATACTTATGAATGTAGTTAGATCTTTAAAAGGAACGTTTTAAAGATAATGGAAAGTATAAAGAGTTTGGGTTTATAGTAAATAATGTTTCAGTAACATTTTTTAGCCCTTGTGTATATACTTTCAAAGTGGAAAATCTTGCTAAATGATTTGTGAATATTCTTGTAATATTTCAGATAAGTATACGAATATATTTATAATAATTGAAAAGAGTACAACTGAATAGTGAAATAGTAGAATACATGTATATATATATCTTTTATAAAGGTATTTTAAATATATATATATAACTAGAAAAAGGAATTGAATAGAAGCATCATGTATTCATACATGTTGAGATCCCCTAAGGAGGACTCATACGTTTGAATCGTCTCTTGCTTTTAGAGTGTGTGTATTCAAAATCCTCCAGGGAGGACTCATTCGTTTGAATCATCTCTATATTTTAGAACGTATGTGTTCGAGATCCTCGAGGAGTACTCCATTACATAGTTCGCTTACTTATGAAGGAAGTAATTATTTGATAAAAGAAGTTTCAATTAATAAAGAATTAATTAAATAAAAAAACGGACCAGAAGTCTCTTATGTGACTTAATCGTGCTTTGTGTGACTTAATCATGCTTTGTGTGCTTACTTATCTATGGAAAGTCTTTAGTCGTATACTTAGCACTAAATATGAAAAGGTAGGCTAGTTCTATATGTAAGATTTAAGAATGATTTTCAAGTAGGGTTTAGAAGCAAACAGTACTCTAACCTAGCGGCTTCACTCTTGACCGAGGGATATTGTAAGTAGAGAAGGTCGGAAATGTGATAAGTATACAAGACTTGGTTTCCATATGTGATCATTCTTGTTGTTATTGAATTTGACCAACATTAACATAGGGAATATCTAGAATAAACATGAGAATTATATGGTATGGTAATCCTCTCAGTGATACTATACCCTACGTATAAACTCGTCTTTCTCTTCTAGGACAAGGGATAAGAAAATCCATCCAAATGGGAGATGATATCCACCCTTATGCATTGTTTGTTTATTTCTGAAAGAACCAGAGTTAAGTTAACCGGAAATCTATCGACTAGTTTTGAGGCATACGGTAAGTGGGGGAGTGCACTTATATGATATGACTTGAAACTGTAACCACTTCAAAACTGATATATGTGTTCTTTGTTTTGGAAGTGGTTGTGAAGCGAAATGTTATAGAGTTGCACTATCTATCCTAAGTTTAATTCAAAGGAAGAGGTCAGCGTTAACATTTCAAATGATGTTATTATGTTGTACCGTTTATCTTGAGGTTGATTTCAATAGAGAGGACAAAGTTAGCATTCATCGGACAACTTATGCTGGAATCCATGGGGTGATTTGTAAACTGTTCGAGATGTTGGAATCCATGTAGAGATTCAAGACCTGTTCGAGATGTTGGAATCCATGTTGAGATTGGAGATATGTTCTAGTGATGAAGACTCATATATTGAGACGCTGAACTCACTATCAAAAATGGTAGAAAATGGAGTAGGGGAATAGCCAGTGGGTTTAGCTGACCCAAGGATACATCAATTCCAAATATCTAGAGATGCTATCGATTGAGGGATCTGGGAGTTGATGGTATTGGATATCACATTTTTGGTAATGGACCAATAATGTTTTCCTTTGTGACATATTTTATCTAGAGATATGCGTGGTTTCGGATGATATTTTCTGATCCTTGTCAGGAGGTCGGCCTCAATGTACTGAGGATACCTCCACAAAAATCCATATGCGAATGTACCTTAGTGGTTTTAGTTGTACTTCTAATATTGTTGTGTTGTGAGATGCAAGTAGCACAGCCATTTTTTAATTTATATTCTACACCCTAGACACTATCTAATATATATCGCCATATATACTTATTAGATAGTTTGGTTCTTTCGAGGGGAAAACCATTCCGGTGAATCGGGTGCTCTCAAAAGATACCGTTGTATGTAGCCACATGTTTCTTGAGTTTCTCACACAAAACTTATGTCTGACTCGTGGTTTTATCTTCCTCTTAATACCTCGAGTGTTCTTTCAAGAAGTTTTAGAAAAGAATGCTTTTGTTGATGTTCTTTGGAGCTCATGGAGATGAGCTACATGCTTTCACCTACCATGGTATTCTTATTTCTACTTCACTACTATTATGTATATATCAACATTTATAAGGACATGCTATTATTACTATCCAGACTGATGATAATACTTAGGATTGTAACTCTGAAATACTATGCATCTTAGTGTGACAGTTGTCCCTTTGATATTATATATTATCGTTTCATTGTGAGATTCTGATGTTGTGCTTTTCTTCCTTGTTCCTTTTCCTTTTCATTTTATTTACCCTAACAATATGTAATTCTAACACTTGGGTGCTCAACACATTAATATCATGAATATAGTAGCATCAACATTTGGGGGTCGAAAAGACTGGTTGTTACAACATGCATATGGGACGTGCATGTAGACAATGTATTATATGGTCAATTCTTTTAACTCTTTCTCTATTATATGTTAGCACTTTTCTTAGATTATAATTTCACTTAGATTTAGAATTTGATTGTTATGGTTGTATTAATTGAATAGAATAGGATTTCTCTTAATTGGATAGTTGCTTAGTTATAGATTGTAGAACTTAGGATGGAATGTTGGAGAAGTGATATCGTAAGGGTAATGATACCACTTGTTTGAATCAAAAGTTGGCACAAACACCTAATTGATTTTATGTAGAGAAATAAAGTGAAGAACTAAAATTAAAACAGAGGATACAAGCAATAAACAAGAACACGCGGATTTATAAGGGTTTGATGTTGATTTCCTATGTCTACTTTGATGAAATTGCTTTATTAATCATTTGTTTTTTTAGTATGGGGGGATCAGATCATATTGATTCTTATTTACAATGGAGTACAAGTAAAACAACAGCGTAAAGATCCCTAAAATGAACGATGAACTCTGTATTTATAAGGGTAGACGACTAAATATCTTCCTGAAATTTCACGAGCAAGATCTCATGATGTTGACGAGGTCATCCAAAATATTTCACAGCCCAATTCCCAATGATAGGGGATCGGCAGTGATCAGTTCATACTGCCATATGGCAGCTTGCGATCGCTCCGATGGGTCCTCCACCATGCTATTTTCATAATTATCTTCATGTTTTTGGAGATATCGATCGATTCCCATTGAGTTGAACTGTTGTTAATGTTTTTTCATGACCACCGTGATTCGATCGGATTCCCTACTTAAGGGAAGGGATAGGTACCGATACCCTACCCAGGGGAGGCACTAATCCATACTTTAAATATATCGAAGAGTCCATCTCTTGGTCTCGCTTGATTGTTGCTTCATACCATTATCTATGTTGATCTCTGGACTCCATGATCACCTCTCTGGGTTGCTTGCCTTGTCTATTATCGAGTCTAACTTGTCCAATCAGTCTGGATATAGCTGGGTCAAAAGGTCGGATAACACTTGCCCCCCCAATGTATGTTTTGTTTCAAACATGACGTGCTTTGAATCGAAGCAAGTTAGAGTTGCCGGAAAGGATTCTATTCGATTTCCTGAACAGTCATTATCTTTCCATCGAATTGTCTTTCCGGAGAGTCATATCTCTCTCTATTTGTTGTGATACTTGGTCGACATTAGTCAGTTTAAATCCAAGATGTAATCCTTAATCTTGTCTATGCTTGGTTCCATTGAGCTTGTCAATCAAGTTAGTAGGCCTCGGCTATCCGTAGTGACTTCTTTTCTGAGAAATTCAGGTTTGAGTTCAATTTTTGTATATTCGAGAAATCGAATGTTGGGTATGCATATGTGTACGTTCATGCACACACTTCGTTAATGGCTCTCGAACACATTCACACGTTTATAGGTCATTGCCAATTATTCATAGTTCTAATGTAATTGCATTGCATTTTTCTATTTTTTTTTTGAATAGGGGTTCGGTACCAATCCCTTATACTGGGGGATTGGTACCGACCCCTTTACTTGTGAATACTTAGCCATTTTGGGCTTCAAGGCATTAGCCCTTTTGTGTATATAAGCTAAGACTTAGCATGTTTTTCCTTCACCTTATTTTATTTGCTTTGCAACCAGACCGATCCCTTATTCCTCTTCACAGCCACCATTAGAGGAGATTCACCTCAAGCAAATCAAACCATCCCTCTCAACTGTTCGTCGATCCATTTATTCTCCTTCTGCTAGCCTTCGCCGCCATTCTCTATCAAATTCCAACATCCAATTGAATGATTCTAACCCAAACGAAGTCGAGGCGATTCCAAGCCTAACTTCAAGTCGTTCCTAGAGTACGCGACCTTTGAACTTGCTTTGAATCGCATATATATGGATTTGTATGATGAATTAAAAGTGGGATTAGCAGCAAAGAGATGGATATGGAGCTTTCGAAAGGATTCACGTTGGTGGTTGTGATGTATGGGATCGGTATTGATGTGGATTGATCTAGGTTCATAGGGACCGCTTATGGCTTAACGGAGTTGTGATGGATGGATTTGACATGATGGGATCGATCGTGGCATGTTAGAGGGATCGGTATGGTTTGGAACTGAGAGATCGGTTGTGGTACGAGAGAGATGAACTTACACAAGCCAAAACTACCTAGGTTAGGGATCGGTCACGATCCCTTGCCCTATGGGCAATTAGGCATTTTCCAGCCTATGTGAACTTGAACACTTGAACTTGCTTGCATAAATGGACCCAAACTCGAAACTTACGAGAATGAGCATGGAAATGAACACTTGCATTGGAACTTGATATGCGTGTATATGACTTTAAACTTGGATAAGAACACTTGAGATTCGAAACGGGACTTAAACATGATTTAGAGACTTGCATAAAATCTCAGACTCAAACATTCAAACTTTACCTTCAAATAAAATGACTTGAATATGTATAACATATGGATTTGAATACAAATTTCACACTGCATTATGCCAATAACTGATCCCGGATCTCATGTGGGATCCATAACCATCGATGTGAATATCGGTTGGGACAGTCAACGATGATGGTCAGTCCAGTCGAATCCTAGAGTCTCGTCACAACTGTCACTTAATCTTGAATTGTTTATTATTGCACAACACTAAACCACACCGCACCACACCGCACTAGTGTACACTTTACATGGGGGGAATAGATTTCTTTCTCTAATAGTGACTATCTACTAAGTTTGATAGCTATGGGTTTCAGATGCTTGGAGCGTTTATCTACTTTGGCTATTGAACAGATAGCTTCGCATGGAAATTCGGATGCAGAGTCAAGCTCCGCAACAATATCTGCTTAGCACACTCTGGGCAACCAATCAAAACAGCCCAAAAGTTCTCAACAAGCCCTTGAAATTCATGTGAATCCAGAAGCAGGAGATAAACCAGCTCCCGACACTTTAGAAGATGCCATATTTTTAGAAGATCCGGAAGACTCCATGGCTTCTAGAGTCGTTAAGGCTTTTCTCTATATACTTTGCATTAAACAGGGGATCCCTTATGAGGATGTACGAGTCAAGTCTCGTAATGACAGAGCCTACTCACCTCCGGAAGGATATACTATATGTAACAAGTATATGTGCTAGGAAGGATGCATCCTGCCTTTTAATCCATTCATCTGGAAGATGTTACATCAATTGAGATTGGCTCTGGCCTAGTTGCATCCGAACAGCTATGCATTTTTTCGCTGTACATATATGATATTCCTCAAATTCTTATACCATGAACCAACTTCGGAGGACGTTCGGTTCATTTTCAATTTCAAATGATGAAAGGGAAGCCTGTCGTATACATTTCATGAATTCAATCAATAATTATCAAGTCATGGCTAGTGCATGGAATAAGCTAAGTGCGTTCAAGAATAAGTGGTTTTACGTGCGTTGTCCGCCTGGTTTTTCAAGACGATGGCTGGAAGGAAATGAGTGTCGTTTTATTCAATCTCGAGTACTTTTATTCAAGTCATACTTTGAACTGAGCAGTTCTCTAAACCTTGCAGGTAGCTAGCCACGTCTCATCGCTGAGCTCAGGAATATACCTTCAGAAGATAGAGATGTTAGATCCCTTATTACCGATGAGCATCCCTTCACCTTCGGCTTGTTAAAAGACGGCCGTAGCACCGAGTTAACATGGAATACTGATGAGGAAGTGAGAGGAAGAAGTGGCACTGCTCAACGGGGTGGTAGCAATGTTGATCTGTCGTGCCCACAGTCGAAGAGGCTTAGGATAATGCCGAAGATGGTGAAATAAAGGGCAATGCTAATGAGCCCGGTGCAACGATGCAGGTTCAACCCATGAGCCTATAGTTGGGTCATCTCAAGACACACAACTCCTTGCTTTAAAGAAGAGAAAAGGGAAGAGGCTCATCTACAAGCTTCGCAAAGGGCAAACTGCCAGGCAGCCTAAGCTAGCCACTACTACTATTGATTAATCCACTTCCTTGCCTCTAGAAAATTTATTCAAGGTATTGTCGAACATCCCGATACCATAGGATGTCGGAAGTTATGATTTTGCTAACATGAGCTTCGGTGGTCCGATTTTCCTATCCGAATTAGTGCTGATGTTCTTCTCACTAGCATGGGAGAGATCGCTTCGACTAGAAAAGCTTCAGTACCTAGTCCGTCCAGAGGACAGTAGGACACTCACGATCATGTGCACTGCACCGCATGACCTATTGTAACATCCCTAATTTTTTATAACATTATTTAGGAGATTTAATTAGATAAATTAAATAGAATAATGTAAATGTTAAGTGATAAGGGGATTGACACATGAATAAAATAATTAAGGGCCGAGCATAGTATAATAATTAATCGGCTAAAGAATGGTTTTTGGTTAAACAAATTACATAAGGGTATATTAGGAATTTGCTGCCCAATGACGCTTACCCTTTTATATATTTCGTTCCTACCTTATTCTTCTCATTCACGTCATTTTAGATAGAAATTAAAACACAAGAGAGAACGGCTAGCCATTAAGGAAGAAGAAGAATTCAAAAACTAAAGCTAGAAAATCAAGCTTAGGGGAAATCAATCTCAATCCAATCTCCTTATCTAAATCAAGGTGAATAATAATTCCATCTCTATTTTGTTTTAAATCATATATTTTCGGATTTAAGGGTAAATTCATTTTTTTGATATATTTGATGATGATATGCTTGATTTGTGATTTATATGATTTAAACAAGATTGTTTAAAAGAGTTTTTATACGGTTTTAGGTCAAAACCGAGATTAAATGCCATGAGAAAATTTTATGTTATGAGAAACATGATTTTGGAGTTGGGTTTCAACTTTGATAATTTTCCAAGCTATGGAAAGATTATTATGAATTTTCGAAGGAAAATATGGTTATTTGAGTTTATAATTTATTTTGGAAAATATATTGAGAATTTGGGTCTGGAATTTTGATATGTTAGATAACACGATTAAAGTGAATTTTTGGGGATTTTTCCAAAGTGATTTGTTATGCAAAATAAATTGTTTTAGAAGAGGGTCTTCTTTGCAAAAACTGGAAGGGCTTAATTGATTAACTTAACCATGGTTTAGATATAGATTAGCGGCAGTTATTTTTGAAAAAGAGTTTGAAAAGGTTAAGGCAACCAATCTGGTGTTGACACGTGGCAGGTTAGTTAGAGAAAAGTTTGGTTAAAGTATTATGAAACCAGATTTACATCAGAAAATTGGTTACGCCTACTTAGGAAAGCACCTTTCGACACAGACGCCTCTGCCTTTATCTTAGTCGAAACCTGCCCTATCGAAACCAATACACAAGGTATCACTAAGATGGTAAGTAGTGGATTGGAGGAAGGCGGAAAGTAAGCTGTCGAAAGCATAGCTTCCAAAGGAGTCGTAACCTTGGTTTGTTTTTAAAAGAAAAGTGCCTGCCTATGTTTTGTTTTAAGCCTTCGACGGAGTCGAAGCATAAGGTTTCGAAAGGGTTGCTATTAACTTAAGATTGCTTTCGACTGGGTTCCTTTGCTTATGAAAGAATGTTTTGAAAGAAGGGGTTCCGACCTAGTCGAAACCCTGTTGTCGTTTATAACCTGTTCGTCGACGGAAATTCTATCGGTTTAGAAAACCGTCGAACGAATTTAGAAATAAAATAACCGCAAGCGCACGGCGTACACTTGTAGTACGTGACGAATACGGGTCGATCCGCAGGGAATTGATGATTTTAAAAATTCTATTCGATCAAATTAAACCAAAGTCGAGTGAAAGTTAAGCTAGAGAATTAGAGAATTAACTAACTAAAAGAAAAGAAATGCAAATATAAGAGTTAAATGACAATTTAGAGAATAAATCCACTCTCTAGATCATGTAGTTCAACACATATGAAATCATAATCTCTCTTTTTTGGTCATTAGTGTTTTAATTGATGTGTTTATCATAAGTATGGCATATTTGTGCTATTGATTAGCCAACATAAGCCATCAAACTATAACACACCCCTTAAACCACTTACTAACTTTTATGAAATTTGACAATGAAAATGAAATCTATTTTAAGTATGGTCTATTAACTATTGATTAGAAATATAGACCATCAAATTTTAATTTCAAATCACTTTCTTTTTCCATAATCATATTTTGATGAAGAGGCAATTAGTGTTAGTGATTGTTTAAGCATAGCCTATTTGGTGTCAACAATATAGACTATCAAATTCAAGGCAAAAACAACAATTAAACCACTTCAATCATTCTTCATTAAGCACAAAAAGAGAGCATGAATAAATAAATAGTTGAAGCTACATAATTAGAGAGCTTCATTACCCCTAAATTGAAGGGGTTTAGCCTCTCATATTTGTCATTTTATTAACAAATGTAGCTTGCAACATGAAAGCAAAATGAAAGCTAATGGAAAAGAAAAGCTAATTAACAAGAATTAAAACTAATCTACTTTGCATGAATGTAAACTACACTACTAACATAAGAAGAGAAGAAGCATGTAAATAAAAGAGAATTAACATTGCATAAAAGAAAGAAAAATTACATGAAATAAAATGGCTAAGTAGCCATGGAAAAAGAAGAGAGAAAAACTTTGATTTATTTCCTAAGCTAAAAACTAAGTAAGAGAGACTAAGAGAGAGGGTTACATGAAGATATGGGGTATTTATACAAGTGTTAAACCCTAATTCATATTTATGGAGAATGCCCAAAATGCCCTTGTAGGAAGTGTGGTGGCCAAGTTATCATTAGCTTCAATAATCCCTCACTTAAATGTACATGAAGCCATTAATTTCATAAGCATGTGCATTAGCCTCTAATTTGTACATTAAGGTAGGTGGGTAGGTGGGGTCCTCCATTATCTTCACTTTGAATTATTTGCATCTTCATTTGTTCTCTTCACTCTTGTGCATGCATATATCATCATGTAACCACTTGTATATGAAGCCAAATTCCTATAAAAAATATAGAAATTTCTAATTAAATTTTTTCAAATTAATATATGCACAAAAATGACCATTTTGCCCTTAGATGAAGATGAATATGTGACGATTTGAAAATAATATGGATTTTGGTTTAAACAAATTGAAATACCCGATATGATCATTTATTTAATTTAAATAGATTAAATATGGTGGTAAAAATATACACATTTATGTGCACATCATAACCTTTCGATGGAGTTGAAGATATCAATGTTGTTGGAAGGTACTTTGTTTTATAAAGTTTATGCCACTTCCAATAGCTTTCGAAAGAAGTTAGGGGTTTCAAAGGTGATGGTTTCGAAAGGGGTTTCGACACAACCTTCTATTGTTTTACCCAGATGTTAAATGCTTTCGAAAGAGATGGTGCCAACGCCATCAAGTTTTCTCCAATATTTTTATAAGATAAAGGATGGTTTCGAAATAGTGCTTTCTCCTACATTCACTTTGACCCAATATTGTTTTAAGTATAAACCAATGCTTTCGAATGGGGTGCTTTCAATGATTTCAGAAGGGTTACTTCCAATGGTGTAGAAATGGGTACTTTCAATTGGTTTCGAAGCTGAGCTTCTAAAGTTAAATGCTAATACTTTAAAGTATTTGAAGGGTTTCAAAAGGTAGGCTTTAAAGTATTAAAAGGCAGAAGCCTAATGTTTTGAAGATAGATTTTAAGGCTTTCGAAGGAGGCTATCCTATGAAGTCGAAAGCTAGGTTTTGAAGGTATCGAAAGGTTTTATGACCCAAACTCTATTTTTAAAGGAAAAACCCATGGCTAAATTTAAGGGATTTTTATAATGGTATTGAGAAGAAGCTTTCTTTGATAAAGTAATAGGTTAAAGGAATTAACCATGTTTTATATTAAACCCACATGAGTGGTATTGCTACGTTGTTATGTTGCTTCTTCTAATATGAATATATTCACTTTATAATGGACCCATATCTGCATTTTGGGGATAAAGGGTAGGAGAACTAGTTAGGTTAACCCAGTAGTGAATATAAATTGATTAAACTCCTGAATGAGTGGAATTGCATCTAGGAGGTCAGGAAGACCAGAATATAGGATGCTAAAATATAAAAGAAAGATATTGGCAGGGGCCAATAGGTTTTCCGTAAGCCCATAAAAACTGTGTATAGGAAAAGATATTGGAAGGGGCCAATAGGTTCATAGTTAGCCCATGAAAACTATGTATAAAAGAAGATGTTAGATAGAGAGGTTCATAGTTAGCTCATGAAAACTGTGTATAAAGGAAGATGTCAGAAAGACAGGTTCATAGTAAGCCTATGAAAACTATGATTGGATACTGGCAGGGATCAGTAGGTTTGTATTTAGCTAATGAAATCTATATCCGGATGAAATACTGATAGACGTCAATAGGTTCCTAGTCAACCCATAAAAACTAGGATAAGAGAAAGGATATTGGGGATACCAATAGGTTCCTAGTCAACCCATGAAAACTAGGATAAGAGTAAGATATTAGAGTTACCAAAAGGCTCATAGTGATCCCATGAAAACTATGTAATAGGATAGGGAGTCCGTACATGTTTAACCGGTTATTAGTTAGCCTATGAAAACTAAAGGATTAATAATAACCTTAGAAACTATAATTGAGACAGATAGTCTAAAATGAATGGGGATGGGTAATCCAGAATTGATTCATTTGTTTTTGCATATCATCATACTATACTGTTTTAAATTGTTTTAACCATTGTGGATGCGGGAGCACAGTATATGGGTTTATAAAGGTTTTGAGATACTAGGGACAGGAAAGCCGTTCCGCTAAGCAATGTGGTCTCACTAGATATCCAAATGATTTGAGATGGTAGATTATTATTCATACCAGGCTTTATGTCTGACTCGAAGTTTATGTTTTCCTCCTAAACTCTCGGGTACTTAATTGATTTTGAGTAGTTTGAGAGTTGGGGTTTTCAGGAACCTCTTAAGATGAATAAGCTTCCAGAGACGTTCAAGAGGCATGATAGCAATTTAAGAGTTCTCTTTTCTTTTGATTCCACTGTGTTATTTGTAATGGAAAAGTTGTTATATTGCTTGAATATACTTTGATCATCTAAGGGGGCATATTCATATGTCGCCCTTGGCGTATGTTGTAATAAGTATATTTTCTCTGAACATGATTTGGAATTTAGGATTATGTAATGAATTGGAAATATTTTGAAATGAAATGTGATTCTTTTTGAAGTTTAAATTTTTTACATATTCATGTGTTTCTATGTATCAATGAATCTAACACCGCCGTATTTGGTCGCCGAGGATTAATAACTATGGATGACTACAGCATCTGTAGCCGTTAGTTTTGGGCCTCTTAGTTGGGGGATGTTACACCTATCCATCATTAATTCTAGTGATGCCAATGCATCTTCGTTTTATTTGTAGGTTCCATGAAGCGCTCTTAAAAATGTGGTCGCTTGAAGAATCATCATATTCTCAATCGCCTTATTTCGGGCCCAGTCGAGGTCTGGACTCTAGTCGACAGCCTAGCCGGGAAAGTGAAGGCTATGACAGAAGGGAGGACCGAGACAGAAGTTACCAATCCAAGGACTTGTTGTCTAAACACAAGTCAAAGTCTATGTCTTCTCATCACAAGGGTGCCGATCCACACCCTGCCGTCTATAGTAGTGGCAAGTCATTAACTCACTCCCCTACTTCGGCTACACTACCCAAGCAACATTCAGGTTCTTCCAGAACCCAGTGATCTTCTGAACACCAGATTGGCAACAGGAAGTCTTGATACTTCTTCTCATAGGCATGGAAAACGGTCCCTCTTAGCCCCAACTACTCTCAATGCCACTGCTGCAGAAAATATAGCCGAGCTCAATGCCACCTTTCCTAAGTTATGTTTTGATGAGTTCAAATTTGTTCCTGCTTTGCATCCAATTCCTCCAGAGGCCAAGGACATGGTGCTCTCTTATGTCAATGATGTCTACATTCAGCATGGCACAATTCAACATGTGGCTGAATGGATTTCTGAAGTGTCGATGGAAAGAAAGTAGAGATTGATCGCTTAACTCTAAAAGCGATTCACGATAAAGACACCCTTAAGCACTTAGACAAAGAAGTCAAGGGGCTAAATACAAAGCTGGTCGATGCTGAGAAAAGAGCCAGTGAATCCTCTGAAGCAGTGGAAAGTTTGATGAAAGTGCACCAAACTAAACTGGATATCGCTGTTTATCACAGTGGCACTTTAACCCTTGAGAATGACGTTTTGCAGAAGGAAAAGGACGCGCTAAAAAAAGATAATCATGCCCTGGCCCTCCGTATTTCACAACTTGAGGAGGAGCTTGAGAAGGAAAAACAAGAAAAACTTGAGGCTCAACTGGAGTTCCAACGATATTGCAAGGAAACTGTCGAGGCTCGCCTGACCAAGATTGAGGCAGATAAACAACTTGTGCAAATAGAGACCCTCAAAGAGGATGCTTGGGAGGTTGGTCAAACAAAAATTAAGTATGACTTTGATCCCCTGTTAATATATTACAATGCAAGTGTTCTCATGAACCGCAATCTTCGCTTCCTTGGAGAGAGGTACTCTAAGTCGCCAATCGAACAACAGCTTATGCATGAAATCTTGCGTGATGAAGAGCCCGACGAACTCAAGGCTGCTCGACTTAGTTTACTCCATGACCTAGTGATCATCGAGAAGGGGAAGGATGGCAACGAAGCCTCTGAGTCTGGTTCTCAAGACTCTCTCACAAGTTAGGCAACTGGTGCCACAGATTCTCATGTCCCTGAAAAGGAGATAGGCTACGATCCAGATCATTCTGAAATCTACAAGTCTTTAGGGATATCTCAGATTCTTGAAGGCGGCACTCCATCTTCAATCGAAGGCCAATTCGGTGAAGGTATACCTCTCACCTCCTCGACGTTCGAGAAAGTTAAATCTTGCACGCGAAAGTCACGCGCTTGCCCATTGAACCTTGTGGAATTATGGGTCTGTCTGCACCTTGTGGACAATAGGCATTGACCATGAAGTTTGCAGCGGTCACCACTGCACAGATGGTTCCAGGATGGTTCCAGTCGTCCATTCAACTGAGACTCCCAGCACCGATGCTGAAGTTATAAGGCTTTGAAAAAGAAAAGACCGATGATCAACATGCCCAGGATTGGACATATGATGTTGTAGTGACCCATGCCTCAGAGCATACAAGAAAACACAGCTTGAAAGCGCGCACTGAAATGAAAGAACTAGATAAGCAAGTCAAGAGGGAGTGTGCCGAGGTAGATGTCACTCCACTCCAAACCATACTTCCTGGTGGTATCGTCCTTGAAGAGGTTGACCCTTCCATATCTTAAAGTGAGACTGCTTCCATTTCTATCTCTAAAAGCATTTCACCTAAGAGTGGTAAGGGTGGAAGGAGGTCAAAGAGGAGAGGCAAGGGTGAGATCTCTAATGAGTCTATCCCTAAGAAACCTAAGACGGACAAGAAATAGCCGTCGAATCAGCTTGGGTTACGTATAGTTAGGCAGCCAGTGTCTTTTTGCTGGCCGTGATTGTGCGGGTACGGCCCCTGCTTTTGGTTTGTAGTTCTAGGAATAAACTTGTACTTAGCTTTCCAAGTTTTTTCTTGCGAGTAAAAACTTCTTATGTTTTAGTTTAACTTTTGTGTGAATTTTTTTAAGTGTGCGAGTTATTGCATTTTCCATTCGATGTACTTGTAAATTATAGCTCATCATTTAAGTTGGAATGTCATTCGGCCACCCGTTTCTTCGGGCGTCGATTCGATAAGTTCATCTCAAGGCCTCCTTTCGGTCGTGGCCTTAAGTCATATCAAAAACAAGGTGCGAGCCATTGTGTTACACTATCGTATTCAACGGTTAAGTGATTTTATTCCTACCCCCAGTCTCGAGTTGGCGGTGTTAGCTCGTGGATGGTCGGATCTCATCCAATATGAGTTTGTACTCCTCCCGTTAGGCTCAGGTCAGAGTTGGCGAATGAATGGTCAAGTCGCACTCATTCGTTTGTTTATACTCTTATATACGCTCTAGGGACCAGAGTTAGTTGATGGGCAATTGATCGCACCCATTGGATGTTTATACTCCAGTCTCCAACAGCCCACACTGTGGAGACTGGAGTTGTTCTGGTAAAGGGTCGAACCACATTTTCTTTGGTTAACTCTTTTGCCCCCAAGTCGGGAGAAAAATTCAAAGAGGGGTTAGTAATATTACATCTACTTTTACTTCACATCCCTCCCATCGAATCAGGGGAACAGAGCTAGATAACGGATGGTCGAGTCACATTCGTTCTAATTTTATACTTAGCCGTCGAATCGTAGGCGAGATTTAATGAATGAATGGTCGAGTCACGTTCATTCTAGTCAATTCGATAACGGACCAAGAACTTGATTGGCACCAAACTCAAGGCACTCACTAGTCAATATTAGGCGTACGTAAATGTAAGTCGGTCACCTATTATAACTATTATACTATACACAAATAATTCACAGATATAGAAGAAACTTCAAGTTTTATTGCCAACTGAAAGAGAAAGCGACAGTGTCTACCTTATTACATGGCTCTAAAATGCAAAAGAAAATTCTAAATGAAATACAAATGAATGAAACAAAATCAAGTGAAATAGCATTGTAGATGCTCGCTATTCCATGCTCTAGGGAGTGCGATGCCATCGACAGACATTAGGTTGAAAGTTCCATCTCCAAGCTTTCGATTGATGACATACAGTCCTTCCCATCTCGGACCCGTGTTGGTGGGGCTAGGAAAGATCCGTTTCAGAACAAGATTGCCAATTTCGAAGGTTTTAGCACGAACTTTAAAATTGTACCGAGCTACTCGGTGTCAGTGTGCAGCTGCCTCCAAGTCGGCTTCTTTGCGCTTCTCATTGACCATGTCTAGGGATTCTAAAAGTTGATCTTTGTTTGTTTTGGGGTCATTATAAGTCACTCAATGAGAAGGGACTTCAAGTTCTACAGGAATCATGGCTTCAGAGCCATAGGCATAGGCGAATATTGTTGACGGTAGTTCATCAATATACTTGCCTCTGGCCATTTCCAAACGCTTCTTTAGAATGGAATTTATGATTTTATTAACAGTTTTGACCTATCCATTAGCTTGAGGGTGAGCAACTTCCGCAAATCTTTTCTCAACACGATGCCGATGATAGAAGTCTTTGAATTCAGCACTATCGAATTGGGTCCCATTGTTAGTTATGATTGTTCGGGGGAGGCCAAAATGATAGATAATGTTTCAAACAACGAAGTTGATTGCTTTCTTCATAGTGATCATGGCCAATGGTTCGGCTTCAGCCCATTTAGTAAAGTAATTGATAGCTACGATGGCATACTTCGCGCCACCTTTGGAAATCGGTAAGGAGCCGATGATGTCAATACCCCATGTAGCAAACGGCCATGGACTGACCATCTAAGTAATATCTGGCACTTGTCACATCGTCTACCTTAATCATCTACGTGTCGATTGACAGTTGGCCAGTAATAACCACATCAAAGTATCTTATTTGCCAAGTTTTGGCCCCCAGTGTAATTGCCATATTCTCCATCATGGACTTCCCTTAATACTCGCTTGATTTCATCGTTGTTGATATACCGAAGCAGGGGGACGAAAAAACCCTTTCTGTATATGACTCCTTCTTGAAGGATGTTCATGAAGCTTTACGAAGGACCTGTCATTTCTCATTCCTTCATTCGGGAAGGATTCCCCTCTACAAATAATCTTTTATCGGAGTCATCCATGACTCCCTCTCAGGCTCCGTCTCCAGGACCCAATCAATCTCCATTTGGTCAGTGCTTGGAGATTAAGCACTTCAACTGGGACCAAGCCCATATGCTATGCATCCCCGAAACTGGCCAGTTGGTCCAGTGAGTCGACTTTCTCATTCTGTTCCCTGGGGATGTGTGTCATAGTGTAATGCTCAAGATCAGTTAATAGCTCTTAGGCTCAGTTGGGGTAAGGAGCAAGTCGCGATTCTTTGGCCTGATATTCTCCTTTGACTTCGTGCATGACTAGCTGGGAATCATAGAAAAATTACAAAGCTTGCACTCCAGCTCCTTAGCAAGTTTGAGCCAGGCGATTAAGGCCTTATATTCATTTTTGTTATTCGTTGTAGGGAAGTTGAGCTTAAGGGCATAGCAGATCGAGCGTTCCTCGAGAGTGACTAGTATGACTCCGGTGCTAGAACATTGATCGTTAGATGCTCCATCCGTGTACATTTTCCACTGGATGGTAGGTTCTTTACTGCTCTTAGGAGAGTCATCTTGTGCAGTGAATTCAGCTATGAAGTCCACCAGCACTTGTCCCTAGATATTCTCTGAGGAAGATAAGTGATATCGAACTGGCACAACTCGATGTTCCATTTCAGTAACCTTCTAGACGTACCAGGTCGGTGTAGGACCTATCGTAACGGTTGGTCAGTAAAGACATTGATTGGGTGAGTCTGAAAATAAGAGTGGAGCTTCCTTTATGCAATCAATAGGCAATATGCGAGCTTCTCTAGTTTTGGATAGTTCCTTTCAACACCTGTTAACTGCTTGCTAATATAGTATACCAACCTACGGATACGATTCTCTTCGTGTAGTAGCGTGGTACTAATGGTATGTACCGACACCGCTAAATAAATGTACAAGTCTTCTTGATCCAGTGGCTTGGATAAGATGGTGGTTCTCTCTAAGTGGTGTACCAGAGCTTGAAATGCGTCAACACAATCCTACGTCCATGCGAAGTTCCTCTTCCCTTTCCTGATCAAATCGAAGAAGGGAATGTAATTATTGGTGGATCTGGAGAAGAACCGACTTTGGGCGGTGACCTTTCTATTTAGGCTTTGCACCTGCTTAATCATCTTTGGTGTTTAGATATCTCTTATTGCCTGAATCTTCTTAGGATTGGCTTCAATTCCACGAGAGTTAATGATGAAACCCAAGAACTTCCCTGACGCAACGTCGAAAGAGCATTTCAAAGGGTTGAGTTTCATTCCACATTTTCATAGAACATTGAAGGTCTCCACCAAATCATCCATGTGGTCTTTTGATTGCCGTGACTTCACGAGTATATCACCCACATAAACTTCCATCGATCGTCTAATCTGATCTTTAAACATCTGATTTACATGCCTCTACTAAGTGGAAAGTTGTCCTACGAGCATGCTTTATTCAGGTCTTAGTAGTCAACTCATGTTCTCCACTTTCCATTAGCATTTCTCACGAGTACAGGATTGGATACCCATTTCGGTTAGAGGGCATCGCGGATAAACCCAATATTTTGAGTTTATCCACCTCCTTCTTAAGTGCAGCAGATCTCTTTGAATTCATGCTACGTAGTTTCTGTTTCACCGAGACATGCCTCGGGTCGATATTCAATGCATGACTCGCAATGGTCGGCAAGATCCCACACATGTTAGAATGGGCCCAAGCGAACACATCAAGGTTCTCTCAGAGAAAGCCAGCTAATTATTTAATCCTTGTTCCGTTGAGCTGTGATCCTATTTTCAGGACCCGTGATGGGTCGTCATAGCTAATCGTGATGTCAACCGTCAGCTCAGCGGGTGCAGTCTTGGGTACTTTTGGCCCCTCTTCATCATCTCTAAAGTCTATATCTTTATAGAACCAATTGTGATGCCTGAGCCAAGGCTCGGACGCTGATTACTAAGCTTCGTTAGTTTTGATGCAAAGAGACGTCTCCACATCCTTTCCCTTTTCCTTTCGCTAAGCATCCCTCAACTTAGCAACATAACAGGCACGGCCTGTCGCCTGATCTCCATAAATAATTCCTATGCCATTCTCTATTAGGAATTTGAGTGTTAAACACCATGGGGCGATAACTGCCCTGAAGTCAGCAAGGGCCAATCGGCCCAAAAAAGCATTGTAAGGAGAGTTCACATCCATCACAACAAACGGCAACACCTGCACTTTCTTATGATTGTCATCTCCCAATTCCACCGGTAGCTCGACATAGCCCACTGCTCCAGTAGTAATACCATTAAAGCCATGAATACAAGCTTTGTAGGGTTTTAAATCTTTAGCTTCCACTAACATCTGGTCGTATGCCTTCTTGAAAATGATATTAACAAAACTTCCACAATCAAGTAGAATCTTTCTCAACAAGGCTGGGCTGATCATGGTCGAGATCACCATCAGGTCCATCGTAAGGGCCTCCACCTAATCTACATCTCTACATTGAAATATAATATCATTAATCATAGTTCTTTGCTGTTTTGCCGGAGCACCATCCTTTGCGGTCGAGCGGCACTACATATCAACATTTCTTATAGCGCTCACATAATGCTCCATCTCGTTCCAGCTTTTGTCAACTGGATGGGGTCCTCCAACAATAGTGTTAATAATTAACCTTCCTCCCATCCATATAGGTTCCTTAGCACTTGGCGGAGCTTGTCCTCTATTGGGGTTGGATGTCCCCTAATTGCCATCATGTGGGGCTTTAACAAACTGTTGCAACTTTCTATTACAAACCAACTTTTCAATGACATCATAGAGGTGGCGGCACTCGTCCATAGTATTACCATAACTTTCATGGAATCTACAGTACTTCCTTATTTGTTTTTGCTTCTCCATCGGTTCTTTTGTAGGTGGTTTCCTATACTGCATAGTTGTTCTCTAATGACTTGTTCAATGGTGTATAGGTGTCAATTGTTAGGATCCTTAGCTTCCCTCTCCTAGAATCCCATCTTCGATCATGGTTCATATCACCTCCTCTCTTTTGCTCATTTGCTTTGTTTTGTTTTGAACATTAATATCAACTTTCTCGAAACTCTCTCCGGACTGTTTCACTGCCACATTACTGTAATGCCCCAGAAATTCATGGAATCTTATTTTGGTTGGATTTTGAAATATATGAATTTATTTGTATAGGAATATATGGAATTAATTGTGTGCAAGTGTGTGTGCATGTGTGCACGTGCACACTGATATGGCACAAGGAAGAACTCCAGATTTCTTGAATTTAAAACAAGAATTAAAAAACATTACAAACATGATTTTGTGATATGGATATTCGATTTCTGGAATTATATGAATCATCCCAGAAAATAAGAAAAGTAAGTTTTGTTTTAAAATCAGTAAACAGATTTTATTTAAAACCCAGGAAAAAAAATATATGTTATAAAGATTTGAAAAACCTATATGCACATATAGGTGCATATCTTTCTGAAATTAAGGAGGAGTTAAATAAGCCTAGATAGGATATGTATGCAAATGTACATTTCTGTAAGTACTGAAAATATTAAAAAGAAATAAGCAAGGGAAAGTTTAACACTAAAATAGTAAAAGACAAATTGAAAGCAAAACAATTGCTTTAAGCAGAAAATAGAAAGGAGGATTTTTAGAAAATAAACAAGTGACAATGTCACACAATTATCATGACCTAAGAAGAATATAATAATATTCTGGAAAAGAAAAAGGGAAGTAGGTATCACATATGGCCGGGGTATTAAGGGAGAAAAATAAACAAATATGAAATGCAAAATGCATGAGTCTTGGCCAGGGTAGGAATGGGATTTTACAATGATAAAACCCTAGAAAACCTCTCTTATAAATCCAAGTATAAACTAGAAAAATCATTTGCTACCCAAGACATTTAAGAAAACAAAGAAGTAAAACATTTGCAAGCAGAAAAGCAAGTTTTAAAAGGTTTCTTTTCTGGATTAAGCAAGAGAAGCATTTTTCTGTGAGTAATCTCACTAAACCCATGGCATTAAGTCCTGTTATGAGGCAGCCAAGTTTTTGTTATTTTCTACACATTTCTGATTTTATTACTATGGTTCTAATGGATGCTTTAATGGGTGTTTATGAATGCTTTTGATTGCCTTGATGTTTGAGTATTTTGCTCTGTTTGGTTATACCCAGAAATGTAAAAGTATGAAATCATGAAAGTAAATAGAGAATACTTGTAACTGGTTTAGATATGGCATGGAAAATATAGAAATCAAAATGTATATGAGTTGCATTACACTTGTGTAAGTGCTGAGGCTCAAATGAAAGATTCAAGGTTGCAATGGAAATATCCAAAAGTGCTGAACCCTTGATCAAATAGAAAACCCATGAGCCAGAAATCTTGTTTAAGCTAGATCTTGAATTTAGTTCAAACATGGTTGCTTATGAAACAATAATAAC
Organism: Allium fistulosum; assembly: GCA_030737815.1. Taxonomy (NCBI): domain Eukaryota; kingdom Viridiplantae; phylum Streptophyta; class Magnoliopsida; order Asparagales; family Amaryllidaceae; genus Allium; species Allium fistulosum. The sequence continues at coordinate 588,655,012 of CM060905.1, read as the reverse complement.
CCACATGCCTAGTCTTTATTCCCAGTTGTAAATATTCTTGTATTTTCTTTGAGCTAGAATATTTGAAAATATGATTTCCCTGGACATGAATGTTAGCTGGTTCTTGAATTATGCTTGTAAACTCTATGTAATGTTTCATGTATACTGGGATTTAGTCACCTAGCTATCTCATGATAGGATTAAACATGAACACTTAGTAAATAAACTAAGGATTGTAAGCCAAGAAGACTGCTGGAATGCTTGTTGTATTTAAAGTATGCAAGTTGGCACATGGCTTGTTTAAGCCCTGAGATCTTTGTGCAATATTGTGAATTATTTTATTGCAATGTGTCCCCGTGATTCCTTTATGGCAGATGAGGCTAGGAATTAATTTGGTAAATGCAACCTTAAATTGATGAAGTAGGAACTTGTGTTATTCCTAGGTTGGTTGGACTGGAGCTATGATAGCTCCTGAATATTTCTACTTGAAAGGCATGTTTGCATAGTTGAATGTGTGTACATAATTAGTCTTAAATACAGATCATACATGCACAACATATCATAAACAAGTCAGGCAAATTGATCAAAGAAGCTATGCCAACTTATACAAAATGTTTATGTCTCACTCATTTACTTAATATCATGGAATTTTTTATATTGCTCATACCAGATCTTGTATCTGACCCTTGTTTGCTTATGGCATCTGGGGTGTCTCATTTAAAATGGGGCAGCCTCTAATGCTCTTTCAGGGAATGCTGGTTCTAAATAGGAAGCTGCTATGGCTAATGAGAATGATTGGATAAGCATGCTAAATTAGAATTAAATAAGAACTTAGAAGGAATTATTTGCATGTAATCTGGGAAGTTTTTACAGTTCTGCTTTGGTTGTTATGTAATGATCTTGAATGCTTGAATTTTATTTAGTTATTTTAACTGAATCTAGTAATGTATTAAGTTTGGGATTAACCAAAGACTTAGTTGAATCTATGCAAGAATATATATATATTTGAGTATTATGGTGGAAATCTTTAAATGATATATGCCTGTAATTGAGAATGGATATGTATATACATATACTGTATTAGTTAATTTCAAGTTACTTAAAACTTTAAGTTTGAAGGTTAAAAATCTGAATTTTTAGCTAGAAGTAGTATTTCAAGAATTTAGAAATAATATGCAGCAGTGTTTTGTTAAAAGAAGACTATATATATATATGTGCATTTTATAAAGAGGTGTACATGTTCTAAGAGATTTTCCAAGTATCTTAAATCTGAATTTACATTGCAATAGCCAGACACTAGTGTTTAGATGATCTAGTCATGGGGTTAACCCACTTCAGAAATAGTGAGGTCTGGGTTGATCAAGATGACCAGAGTTTTTGAGTGTAAAGTTGGAAAGAGCATTTGTAAAATCTGAAGCTTTCTTTGCAAATGCAAGTACAAAGACATTTTCAAATACTTGAGCAATTCTCTTTTATTTTTGAGAAGCTTTCTTAGTCTAGAGAGCACAATACAGCTGATATGCACACATATTACTTAATTACTACTGTTGTTAAGTGACCATAAAATCTGGATTCTCTAAATCCAGTAAAGCAACCTGTAACTTAGATGCAAGCTGAGGTAACTCAGGGATTAGGGAATAAATTTGGTTAAGAAAAATACAACTATATAGATTATGAAAGAATTACTCAACTGACTTGGTTATAAGTAAAGAAATTTGTGATAAAATAACTTGTGTTGAAAATGATAAATGAGTATATCATTTTCCTTTCTGGCTTTAATCAAATACCAAATAATTAAACTAAAATTATGATGGCTTGCTATATATTCTGAGATCACCTCACTATCTCAAACTAACAGACAATCACTATAGGAATGGTCAAAAATTACTAAGTATAGATTGCATATGATTATGAGATTCATCACCCTGACTCAAATATCAATAGGCATGGAAAATGAGCTATGTATTGGTTGATTAGATATTCAAATTCAATCAGGATGCACTCTTGCTAAACAACACTTTGATCCAAGCAAGAGGGTCACATACATCTTCATATGTATGTGAATATATTTATTAATGAACTGATATAAATATATTAGTAGAAAAATTAGGATCCTGGATAATTTAGTGGAAAGGCTAAATGACTCTAGGAAATTATTGATGTAAAAAAAATCCTAGTAAAAATTAGGTGAAATAGCTAGGGTCATTTCAATTACTTTGTACTCCCTCGACACTCTAGCCTGCAACATCTCTTATCTTGGTTTGCTTCACCTTCTCCTTCCTCCGGTATTGAGCCATCTTCACATAAACACAGTTCAACGTAGAAGGAGGCTTTCCTGCCAACCAATTGCCAAAATCAGAATCAAGGTCCACTCACTTAGTCTATGCCATCAGTATTTCATTATTGTAACGCCCCACTCCGAGAGCCTCATTAACAAAGAGTATTATATGGATAATACCGTCTGCTAATGCGGACAATGGAGTATAATGGAAGCGACCATGTGTAATCTTACTTTAACTATCTACTAAACACGTCGAAAAGTGGAATCTATATTTTTTTTCATCTCATGTGGTTCGACATATTCAATAAATACTTAAAGCAAAACTACAATGGCTAATAGATCTATCAGAACAAAGCATAATAGCAAAATGAACATTATCACAGAACAACATCAGATAATAAGCAAATAGTCTCAGCACAATACAACATCAAGTACAGATCCAAATATAAAACTGGGTACAAAGCCACTACTCACACATCCGTGAGTCAAAAGAATATACACAAGATAGTCATTATATCAGAGTATCATAAAGGATGGATAACAAGTAAAGCTATCTATAGTATAGCGGATATATCCAAAGTGGAAGCACCGAAGCAAGCTAAGTCCAAAGCGACCTAACCTGAAACAACTTGGTCTGACCCGAGCATAAAATACTCGGGTCAGGCTAGCTAAACAAATCAGTTAGATAAACTGAACAATAATCATGATAAGATAATGAGGCAACATATAACATAATAATCTCCAAAAGAGAAACATATATCATGGTAATAAAGACCAAAATCTCTCACATAGAGAAGAAACAAACATCTAAGTAGAGATGTATAACAAGCCTCATATCATCGGCATAACATAATCACAAGTGCCAATGTAGGCATAAAACAAGTTCCACAAGGTAGTCGCGCTTATATCGTGTGGTTGCATAAAACCATCACCAAATGGCGCTACACGAGGGAATATAAATCACACAGGAAAACATTAGCGCGCTAGTACGGTACTCAATCACACAGGAAATATACCCCAGTGACACACCCATCACTTTAGCTAAGGGGCAACACCTAAAGGAGACAGTCCGAAGACACTATCCAGAAAGTGATGAGCCAGAAGGAGACAGTCCGAAGACACTATCCCAAAGGCAAATAAACCCAAGGGAGATAGTTCGAAGACACTATCCCAGAGGTATCACTCAGGAAACACGCCGTAGTGGTAAAGGCTCGTAGGCCCAATACTCGTTTACCACTAACGGTAGGAATGTGTCACGAACTCTTAGCAAGGAACCCGTAAAGTAGTAACATGAGTCCCATACCGCAACGTTCGCACTAAATGGTTTATTAACCAATCGTAAGCTTCCACACTCAAAGCAGTAAAAAGTTCACCTCATGTCGTCGGTAAACTAGGCTAAAAGGCCAAAATGATCAATCAAATAGGTCGGGGATTAATCGGAAAAATAAACGCGCGGATTCATGGTCCATGTTTTACCTAGCCATTTAATCACCTTTCCACTTCGCTCGAAGTGTAGAAGAGTGTATATTTTACTTAGAAAATAGTTGGAGAAAGCAGATTTTTAATCGTTTGAAAACCTTTTTAGAAATAGCCTTTGAAATCCTCCTATTATGGAGTAATTAATTTAATATTTAAAATAATACTAAATAATAGTTTCAAAAGCTAATTTGATGGAAAATCACTTTAAAATGATTTATAAAATCCGTGCACGAAACCTAGAGACAAATCTCAAAGAAATCGGAAAAACTCAGAAAAATAGTCGAAATTATACCAAGTATAAATCGCTGAAAACAAGTCGAAGTCACTAGTTCGATGGCAGATTTGAACCTACAAACCGGGTCCAAATGGCATGAAAATTGGCAGTCATGTAGAACAACATCCCTGCTCCAAACTGCAAAAAGAATCGGGCAATTCCGACTTGAAACGAAGAAACGGCGTCGTCTCAAAGTTGGACAAAAATCACAAAACTCTGCTGTGTCAAAACAGTGCAAAGGTCCAACTTCGACGACATGGTCGAAGGGTCATATGAATCCAGATTTTGATGAAAATTCACAGGAGCACAGTATAGTACTCCTACTTTGATATGCAACAAGAATCGTTTGGTTTCGACTTGAAACGAAGAAATGGCAATGTCTCAAAGTTGGTCCGACGATAACTGAAAATGATCGATGTTGTAAAACAGTTTCTGGGTGCTACTTCGGCAATAAAATGAAGTATCTAACCCACCCAAATCTAAACCAAAATTTTCAGGGTTGAAGATCTCGACCTCATCTTTCCAACGAGACTGAAATCGATGAAATCTGACATCGGACCTGCTCGCAGCGAGGTCGCGAAGTTGGACGTTTGAACTAAAATTAATCACTGTTTTTCAAAACAGTTTCTGGGTGCTACTTTGGCAAACGTACCCAGATCTTAACCAAATTTTGCAGGGTTGAAGATCTCGACCTCATCTTTCCAATGAGACTGAAATTGATGAAATTCGATATAGGACCTGCTCGCAGCGAGGTCGCGAAGTTGGACGTTTGAACTAAAATTAATCACTATTTTTCAAAACAGTTCTTGGGTGCTACTTTGGCAATAAAAATGAGGTATCAAACGCACCCAGATCTTAACCAAATTTTGCAGGGTTGAAGATCTCGACCTCATCTTTTTAACGAGACCAAAATCGATGAAATCCAACATCGGACCTGCTCGCAGCGAGGTCGCGAAGTTGGACGTTTGAACTAAAATTAATCACTGTTTTTCAGAACAGTTTCTGGGTGCTACTTTGGCAATAAAAATGAGGTATCAAACAAACCCAGATCTTAACCAAATTTTGCAGGATTGAAGATCATGATCTCAGCTTTCCAACCATAGCAAATATCAAATGGGTTTCTAGCTAGCATTCATTACTTTTCACCAAGCAAGAGAATGATCAAACACAAAGATTAGCAATTCCCAAGCAAGAAGATGAAAATCAATGAGCTTGAGTCAATGAAAATGCATAAAAACAATGATTACTAATTTATTTCAGAAATCAAAGAATGAATAAGAGGTGGGTTTTGTGATTGCTATTACCTCTTTTAATGGTTTGGATTAACTCTCTTTGATTTGGTGTAGATTGGAGTTTTGCTTAGGAGGCCATGGCTAGATTTAAGAGCTTTCTAATTAGGGTTTAGTGGTTATGAAATGAAGTGTTGACTGAAATGGGAGAGTAAAAGATAATTTATAGGCTAATGGTTAGGGTTATTGGGTCGAATACCCATTAGGACTTAGTATTATTAATGTGTATATAGATAGGCAATTTTCTCTAAGTACAATCTACATACAAATTACTAAATACATTTCAAACCATAGAAAATTATGAAAAGATGTTAACAATTATTTTTAGCCATTTCATAAAATCCTATATCAACAATATTTTACATTTTAACCCCTAATTTCCCCAAAACACCGTTTATAGTTAATATTAGCCAAAAAAATCACCATTTTGCAAATTAAATTCCCAAATCAAATATTGCACTATTTTACACATATAAAATTTTGCAATATTATAAATTTCAAATTTCCCTAATCAATTTCCATAAAATGCTCCATTTTACACTTAAGCCCAAAAGTATTAATTTATTCAAAATAACTAAATTTTGAACAAATTAGCCACATTAAAAATTCATTAATAGCTCCAATTAAATTAAAATCACAATTTTAATTTATTATTTGGTAATTGCAATCACGGGTTGTTACAGACTCCCCCCATTAAGAAAATTGCGTCCCCGCAATTCCTTAAATATGGAAGTTATCTATAACATCTAATCCTCAAAATAAATCAAACAAAGGTGAAGTAAAGATACTCACCAGAAATAGATGAAGATAGAAAACCAGGATAAGTAAGCTCGATAAATTCTTTGGTCTCCCAAGTGCAGTCCTTAGGATTAGACGACCATTGGATTTTAACAAGCGGGACCTCTTTGTTTCGAAGGCGTCTAACCTCCGAATCAAGCACACGAAGAGGTTACTAGTCAATAGATAGATCAGGGGAAATCTCTAAATCCGATATAATAAGCGGATCAAAAACAGAATCAGGATCGCGAACACACTTTCGAAGTTGAGAAACATGGAACACGTCATGCATTCTGGAAAGATGAGCCGGCAGAGCAACACGATAAGCTATGGGGCCAATGCGTTCCGTAATAGGAAATAGTCTGACATAGCGAGGAGCCAATTTCCCAGTGGAGCTGAAAAGCACAACCCCCTTCAAAGGAGATACCCGAATAAATACACGATCCCCAAACGAGAATTCAAGAGGCTTCCTACGATTGTCCGCGTAGGATTTCTGATGGCTTTGCGCCTCTTTCATTCTCTGACGAATAATAATAATCTTCTCAGAAGATTCCCGAACTGAATCTGGACCAAGAATAAGCTTCTCGCCAGATTCTAACCAACAAGATGGAGAACGACATGGCCTTCCATATAAGGCTTCGAAAGGAGCCATGCCAATACTCGACTGAAAACTGTTGTTGTAGGAGAACTCCACTAGTGGCAAGTGGTCCTCCGAACTCCCTCCAAAATCAAGGATACAACAGCGAAGGAGATCTTCCAAGATACGATTCACTCTCTCAGTCTGACCATCAGTCTAAGGATGATAAGCAGTAGAAAAATTCAGCTTTGTGCCCAAAGCTGATTGAAGACACTTCCAAAAGTGATTAGTGAATAATGGGTCATGCTCACAAACAATGGAACTAGGGATACCATGAAGTCGAACGACTTCCTTCACATAAAGCTTAGCCAAAAGAGGAGCAGTCCGAGTTGACTTAATCGGAATAAAGTGAGCGGACTTGGTCAATCGATCAACGATGACCCAAAAAAAAGTATGGCCCGACCTCGATCAAGGTAGACCGTCAATAAAATCCATTGAAATCTGATCCCATTTTCACAATGGAATCTCTAATGGCTGAAGAAGACCGGAAGGGCGCTGATGCTCGGCCTTGATAAGTTGACAAGTCATGCAATTGCTCACATAAGTTGCAACATCATGCTTCAGGCCATCCCAATAATATAAGCGACACATGTCGGCATACATCTTGCTAGAACCAGGATGAATGGTATACTTAGTACGATGACAATCTTCAAGAATGTCACGCCTAAGTGCAGAATCAGAAGGCACAATAACACGGTTCTTCTTGCGAAGGCACTGATGAGAATCAATATTGAAATCCAATGACGTCTCATCACTAGATCTAGTCTCAACAAGATGAATGAAAGGCAATAAATCTGGATCTTTCCGCTGAGCATGGGCAATGCGATCCAATAAGCTAGGTCGAGCTTCCAGACCGAATAATAATATCGGAGAATCAGGAGGCGAAGCTCGATCACGAATATCACAAATAGATAATGTCTCAAGAATATCCCATTCAGCTATCATCATAGAAACTACAGCCGAATGCTTGCGACTAAGCGCATCTACTACACGATTACCCTTGCCAGGGGTATACTGAATGTCAAGGTCATATGAGGCAAGGAACTCAAGCCATCACTGCTGCCTCATATTAAGGTCATTCTAAGTGAAGAGATATTTCAAGGACTTATGATCGGTATAAAGAATGAAACGTTCGCCCAATAACTAATGGCACCATATTTTCAAGGCAAAGACAATGGCAGCTAACTCAAGATCATGAGTAGGATAGCGAACCTCATTCATACGTAGTTGCCTAGAAGCATAAGCAACCACCCGATCCTTCTGCATGAGAACGGCACCGAGACCGCTACCGCATGCATCAGTATAGACAACAAGATCGTGGTTTCCTTCGGGAACCACAAGAATAGGAGCATGAGTGAGAAGTTCTTTCAATCGCTGAAAAGAATCTTCACACTTGTCTGACCAGATATAACGGACGCCCTTACGAGTAAGGGTAGTCAATGGAAGCACAATATGGGAAAAGTCCTTTATGAACCGACGGTAATAACCTGCCAGTCCCAGGAAGCTACGAATCTCATGCACATTCTCGGGTCGCTTCCAATTCTGAATGGCTTCGATCTTGGCAGGATCGACAAATATGCCTTCAAAAGATACAACATGACCCAAGAACCTAACCTCATTCTCCCAAAAGTGGCATTTAGAGAATTTGGCTCTAAGATGATGAAGACGAAGTGTATCCAAGACAATCCTCAAATGATGGGTATGCTCTGTCTCGGATCTAGAATATATCAGAATGTCATCAATGAATACAAGAACAAACTTATCGAAATATTCCTAGAATACTCGATTCACGAGATCGACAAAGAATGCAGGAGCGTTCGTTAAACCGAATGGCATGACTAACCACTCAAATGAACCATATCGAGTGCGAAAAGCTGTAAGTGGCACATTATCATCTGCAACTCGGAGCTGATGAAATCCTATGGCAAGGTCAAGCTGAGAAAACACCTTTGCACCACTTAACTGATCAAACATATCGTCAATCCGATGCAATGGATAACGATTCTTGATAGTCACCTCATTAAGCTTGCGGTAATCTATGCAAAGCCTAAGAGAACCATCGGACTTCTTCACGAAGACCACCGCGGCACCCCACGACGAAGAACTGGACTGAATAAAATGCTATGCTTTGAGTTCTACTAATTGCTTCTTGAGTTCCTCATTCTCCTTTGTAGACATCCTCGTGGGAGGACGACTAATTGGATGAGAACCGGGAATGAGATCAATACGGAACTCAATAGCCCGCTTAGGCAGTAAACTCGAAACTGGCTCAAAAATATCGAGGTAATCCCGAACAATAGGAATACAAGATATATCACAATCGTCATCTTGTGAATCAAGAGCACATAGAGAAGCTTCGGAGATATCTACATGCCGAAGAACAAGAGCTAACTGAGCGGAAGAGTCAGGGTGACTAAGAAATAGTACCCTCTCGGAACAAATGATCTTGGCATCGTATCGAATGAGCCAATCCATCCCCAATATCATGTTGAAACCCAAATAAGCCATAATGTGCAGATTCGCACGGAAAGAAAAGCCACAAAGATCAATATCAACATTCTCACAAAGCAAGCTAAGGGTCGTGGATCCGCCAATGGGATTCACAATCCTTAGAGAAGAAACTAAACAAGAAACATCCAAAGACATAATATCAACAAGTTCCTTTGATACGAATGAGTGAGAAGCACCCGTATCAAAGAGAACTCTAATAGACTGATCATGAAATAAAATAGAACCTTCGAGAATGGAAGGATGCGTACCTCGAGGCTGAGATGAAGATGCAGGAGCCTTGGCAGCATTAAGCTTGCCAGATCTAGGAGGTGCAGTAGGACAAGCAGAAATAAGATGACCCTCCTTGTTACAATAGCGGCAGATAAGAGGTTTGGCACACTCTTTAACCATATGGTTGGTAGATCCACAGTTGAAACACTTCCGAATGGAAGGTGTTCCACTAGGCTGAGACTGAGGCTGAGAACCAGAACCAGAACTGATGAACTTCTTCTTCTTCTTCTGGGAAGAGGAAGAATTAGGCTTGTGGAAAAACCTCTTCTTGTTGGGGTGCTTGGGCACCTCAACATCCTCATCACTATCCTTCTCCCTCTCGACTGCTTCAAGGTGAAGCGCCGAATCTACAAGCTCTTCGAATGAAAGCTTGAGTTGAAGCATCAGTTGCTTCTTGAGGTACTTCTTCAGACCCTCAACAAATTTGAGATTCTTCTTATGTGGTGTGCTAATGAACTCGAGGCCGTACTTGGACAGGGCCTCGAAAGAAGAAACATAATCTGAAACAGTGGATTTCCCTTGCTTAAGAGGCAAGAGAGATCTGTTAGTCCATGAGTTGATGGTTTTGATGACAACAACCTTAGAATAAGATTATAAATACTAACATTATAGTTTAGATATATATGTATATGCAAGATTTAACCATGCAGGTACCAAGAATGAAGACTGTACATTATAGAGATTCAAGATATCAAGATTGAAGACTTATGAGTATCAAGAGTTCAAGATTTCAAGATAAGTATTGAGTCTAGAATTATGTTAAAACTTCACAATAGCACTGAAATCTTCACTCCATTTTTCTTTTGGGATGGAACCCATTTCTACCTTTTTAGTGGCTTACAAACCCACGACAAGTAGCTTACAAACCTACGACAAGTGGCTTACAAACCCACGAACATCCTGGTTTTGTACAAGTTCTCGAGTCCTGTCATGATGAGATATTCTGCAGGAAGAAGCTTGCAAAACTACTTCAAAATGATTTTCAAAACTACTTCAGAATGATTTTCAAAATTGTTTTTCAGAATGTTTTAGCCTTAAAAATTATCTTTTCAAATGATTTTCAAAAAGATGTTTTAGCCTTAAATATTCTTGTTTTTAAACTTCGGTTGTTTTAAACTATCTTTTTATTATAATATATTTATATTTGGATTTAAATATAAAATTATAGTAAAATTTTATATATATTATTCTCTATATTTATCTATGTATTTTAACTACAGTCAAGTATATTTGTAAAGTTTAAAATAGTTTTAATATAAGATAAAGGTTAATTTCAAACAAAATCAAATCATCAAAAATTTCTTTAGGATGTCGACATACCCATGGTGACCATGTCGACATAGTGTCAGTTAGTATTCAAAATTCAAATTTCAAAAGAAGTGTCTATTCGCCATAACCTTTCTCGAATGGACATGACTGTTGTTCTTCTATAAATAGGGGTTGGTTTCAACGAATTTCACATCAGTTTTTCTGGTTTTTCACTTTTCTTCTTCTTCCACATTTTCTTAATCAAAATCTTATCATTACTCTGCCGAAATCAACATTGAATCTAACTAGATTATCTCTGGTTTGATTCTCTCTCACTATCTCAACAAGATCCAAGTGCTATTTAGAGTTATAGGCTTCTTTGTAATCTATCTAGCGAGAAAAGGTGTGATTGTAGCCTTGGAAATCAATCAAGCGAGAAAAGGTGTGATTGTAGCCTTGGAAATCAATTGGGTGAACTTGTTGCCCCGGAAATCAAGTATCTCTACCCAGAGGATTGTGATTCTGGAGGGTGTACCTCGTAGCCTTGAAGCCGAGGGTTGTAATTGTTGAATTGCTTTTGAAAGGAAATCCATACGTAGTTGTGCGGGACTGGATGTAGGGTAACCCCGAACCAGTATAAAATCCGGTGTGTTCTTTCCTTTACTGCATTTACTTTATTTCTGCATCTGTGTTTGTTTCTGTGATCATATCTGTGTCTGAATATTCCATACATTTGTGTTCAATTTAATATAAACTCAAAAAGATTTAGTAATTTCTTAAAAACACTATTCACCCCCCCCTCTAGTGTTATTCCTAGCCTTAAGATCCGTAATCCGCATTCCTCACATTTGGTATCAGAGCAAGGTTTTCAAAAGTTTCATAATCTGATTTTTGAAAAGTTTTCAAAATGGCTACCAACAATGGTAATGTTATTAACACTAGTATTCCTATCACTAGTTCATTTGTAGAAGGTCAGTCTACTGCCAGACCACCACTTTTTAATGGCAGTAACTATGCATATTGGGCATGTAGGATGAAAATATATTTACAATCTGTAGGATTAGATACTTGGAATATCACACAAACTGAATATTCTGAACCCACAACTAATTTTGCACAGTCGACTACTGAGCAAAAGACTGTTGCACAAAATAATTCTAAGGCAATGAATATTATGTTTTGTTCACTTGAAAGAAATGAATTTAATAGAGTGTCAGTTTGTAAGTCTGCATATGAAATCTGGAAAACTTTGCAAGTGACTCACGAAGGAACAAGCAAAGTTAAACAGACTAAAATTTCCATGCTCACAAATCAGTTTCAGTTATTTAAAATGAATACTAATGAGTCTATTTCAGATATGTATAGTCTATTTCAAGATATTGTGCATTCTTTAATATCCTTGGGAAAGGAATTTTCGGAAGAAGATCAAGTCAGAAAAATTTTAAATTCTCTCACTCCAGAATGGGATCAAAAGACACTTGCAATTGAAGAGGCAAATGACATCAGTACTTTAAAGATAGGAGAATTGATTGGAAATCTAATGTCATTTGAAGTTCAAATGATTGGGAGAAGAGAAAGCAAAGCATCTGAAAAGAAATCAATGGCATTCAATGCATTAACCGACGGATCAGACTCAAACAGTGATAATGATGAAGAGATAGCATTTATGACCAGGAATTTTCGGAAATTTCTGAAATACAGAAAGATGAATAATCTCAAGAGAAACATCTATAAGAATTCTGGAAATCAGAATGTAGTGCCAAACAATGTCAAATGTTTCAACTGTGATGAACCAGGCCATATCAAAAGAGACTGTCCTTATCCAAAAAGGCAGAATCCTCCTATAAACAATGATTCAGTAAAGAAACGTAAGCGTGCATTTACTGCTACTCTAGATGACTCAGACTCATCCTCAAGCGATGATGATCAGAACACAGATAACTCAAATTTGTGTTTCACGGCAGTTCACGACCTCAACAAATTCAAGGAAACGGACTCAGAAAAAGGTACATTTACAATACAATTGATTGAAATTGCATGCTTAGAATTAGATGATCGATTGCTTGATTGATTGATTTTGAGTTGGTGTGTTGATTGAATTTTAGATTTATTTTTTATTATTATAATTTTATTATTATTTTATTTTATTTTTTATTATTTTTAATATAATAATATTTTCTAGAATATACTATAAGAATACTCTAGATGTGTATATATATATAGACATTAAAATAATAAGTATATTAGAATTCTTAGGAAAAATAAATCATAGAAATTCACAGGCACATGTCGACATGGTCCCTACCATGATGTCGACATGGGTACAAAGTTTGAAATTCAAAATTTGAATTCAAATGGTTGAATTTCCCTCCATCTTTTCACTTCATTCAATACTCTGAAAAGGCATCTTTTGACCAGAGAACATGTCTTTCAAAAATCTATTTATTCACTATCTTTTATCACAACTTTTCACTTTCATTTTCAAATTCAAACTCTCTCTTCAAAACTTCAAGCTCTCTACTCTCTACTTTAATGGCTTCTTCAAGCAACCCCTCCACCATGAGACTTTCCAGAAACTTGAAAGAGCAACTCCTCAATAATCCGGAGGCAATAAAAGCATACATCAATTATGCTAATTATGGAAAAGTCCATCCCGGAAAATTTGCTATTTTTCAAGATTTTATTTCTTATGAAATTGATACTCTTTTTGCAAACAATCAAATTCTTAGTCTTGTTGATTCTTCTCAAAATGATTTTGTTTGTTACCCAAATCTTGTTAAAATTTTCTATGCAAATCTCAATCGAGAATTTTATGAAGGAAATGATAATGAAATTTGGAGTAGTGTCAAAGGCACTAGAATTGTTTTAAATTGTGATCTTTTGGGTACCATTCTCAATTGCAAAAGCACGGGAATGGATCTTTCTAGTTTTCAAATCGATGAACATGATCGTGAGACATTTCATCATATTTTTGAAGGAGATGAAAACTTTGAATTTAAAAATCAAAATTTTTGCCCTAAAGCAAGAATTGTCAATCTTCTTTTACAACATACTTTGACCCCAAGATCGGGAAATTTTAACAATCCTACTTCAAAAGTGTGCAAAGCACTTTTTGCTATTTTTGGAAATTATGATATCAATTGGGCGCAAGTTATTTTGGATGAACTTCGTCCTAAAAATTTTGAAATGGGAGAAAACACTTTATATCATGGAATTTACCTTACTCGGATTTTCAACTATTTTGGAGTAAATTACAAAGGAGAAGAATTCATTTCAAGAAAAGTTTTTAATATCTCAAACATTTCTCTCATGAAAATCCCATATGTTTTTCAACCTTATGAGACTCTTGCCGAAAAGGAAGAGCATTTGGCTCATGAAGAAATGGAAGAGGAAGAAGAAGAAGAAAGGGATGAAATGGAAATAGAAGAAGAAGAAGAAGGTGAAACATCCCTAGAAAGTATTGAATATCCCTCCAATCCTACCAACAAAACCCTTCTCAAAAACCAAAAGATTATTGTTGAGAATCAACGGGTTCTTAAAAGATCCGTTAGTAAGAAGTTGGACAAAATATCATCCAAGATGAACAAGTTTTTCTCCAAAGTCAGCAAGAAACTTGGATTATCTTCATCTTCATCATCCTCTAACTAGTTCTATATCTTCATATCATATCGAATTAGTTTAAGTTTGTTTTAATTTGAGTATTTATGTAGTTCTTTATGATTTATCTTTGTATCACTCTTCTACGCAATGAAATTGAATTTCCTTTCTGTTATCTAGCTTATCTTATCTCTTGATTAAATGTCAGTATATTATATAAATTTATATATATACACAATTATTCACAAAATCAAAATTACCATCAAATTTCACTATAGTATGTCGACATACCCCCCTTGACCATGTCGACATATACTGGTCAGAAATGACAATTCATTTTGAATTTGAAATTTGAATAACTACCATATGTCTATTCATTTCAAACAAATTCCTACACCTATAAATACTTATTTCTTCTAGAATTTTTCACTTAATATTATTTTCTATCTTCTTTATCTCTTATTCTCTTCACAAATTCAAAAACGGCAAATCCTATTCACAATTTAACCGAGAATCTTGAAGAGACTCTTAATTCATTCAAGAACATTCTCTCGTTCATTCTTCGTAACCAGCGACACTTAAAGTTGAGTCAAATGAAGATGATCAAGGAGCAAGAAAGGCATTTCGATGCAATTTGATAGATGATTTCTTCCCTGCACAAGGATGATAACGAGGCACATCCTCCTGTCTCTCTCACAAATGACAATGAAAATTGGGATGCCATCAAAGCAGACCCTATTTTCGGAGAAGAATGATGGGTGGAAGTTCCTCGTAACGTTTAAGTTGTTTGCTTTATTTAATTACTTTGTTTGGATTTATTGTTTTGATTGAAATTGGTTGTTTTGATTGACTTGATTTATACATTGGTGTGGTTTGATGATTGTACAAATATACATTAATATATTTATAATCGTTAGTTGAATATCATGTGTATAAGTATAGTTATTTCTTATATATACTCTATTATATAGTTTATTAATGCACGTACTTGAGTACAAGAATGAGGGGGAGTTGTTTAGTTTAGACTTTGTTTGTTTTTGTTGATGACAAAGGGGGAGAAATATAAAATAGGGTAGTTAGGCATAGATTAAGGGGGAGTTATTAGATTTAGGGGGAGTCAATAGGATAGAAGTAATATTTTATAAACAAAGGTTGTCATCATAAAAAAAGGGGAGATTGTTAGTCCATGAGTTGATGGTTTTGATGACAACAACCTTAGAATAAGATTATAAAATATAAATACTAACATTATAGTTTAAATATATATGTATATGCAGGATTTAACCATGCAGGTACCAAGAATGTAGACTGTACAGTATAGAGATTCAAGATATAAAGATTGAAGACTCATGAGTATAAATAGTTCAAGATTTCAAGATAAGTATTGAGTCTAGAATTATGTTAAAACTTCACAATAGCACTGAAATCTTCACTCCATTTTTCTTTTGGGATGGAACCCATTTCTACCTTATTAGTGGCTTACAAACCCATGACAAGTAGCTTACAAACCTACGATAAGTGGCTTACAAACCCACGAACATCCTGGTTTTGTACAAGTTCTCGAGTCCTGTCATGATGAGATATTCTGCAGGAAGAAGCTTGCAAAACTACTTCAAAATGATTTTCAAAACTACTTCAGAATGATTTTCAAAATTGTTTTTCAAAATGTTTTAGCCTTAAAAATTATCTTTTCAAATGATTTTCAAAAAGATGTTTTAGCCTTAAATATTCTTGTTTTTAAACTTCGGTTGTTTTAAACTATCTTTTTATTATAATATATTTATATTTGGATTTAAATATAAAATTATAGTAAAATTTTATATATATTATTCTCTATATTTATCTATGTATTGTCACTATAGTCAAGTATATTTGTAAAGTTTAAAATAGTTTTAATATAAGATAAAGGTTATTTTCAAACAAAATCAAATCATCAAAAATTTCTTTAGGATGTCGACATACCCATGGTGACCATGTCGACATAGTGTCAGTTAGTATTCAAAATTCAAATTTCAAAAGAAGTGTCTATTCGCCATAACCTTTCTCGAATGGACATGACTGTTGTTCTTCTATAAATAGGGGTTGGTTTCAACGAATTTCACATCAGTTTTTTTGGTTTTTCACTTCTCTTCTTCTTCCACATTTTCTTAATCAAAATCTTATCATTACTCTGCCGAAATCAACATTGAATCTAACTAGATTATCTCTGGTTTGATTCTCTCTCACTATCTCAACAAGATCCAAGTGCTATTCAGAGTTATAGGCTTCTTTGTAATCTATCTAGCGAGAAAAGGTGTGATTGTAGCCTTGGAAATCAATCAAGCGAGAAAAGGTGTGATTGTAGCCTTGGAAATCAATTGGGTGAACTTGTTGCCCCGGAAATCAAGTATCTCTACCCAGAGGATTGTGATTCTGAAGGGTGTACCTCGTAGCCTTGAAACCGAGGGTTGTAATTGTTGAATTGCTTTTGAAAGGAAAACTGTACTTAGTTGTGCGGGACTGGATGTAGGGTAACCCAAAACCAGTATAAAATCTGGTGTGTTCTTTCGTTTACTGCATTTACTTTATTTCTGCATCTGTGTTTGTTTCTATGATCATATCTGTGATCATATATGTGTTTGAATATTCCAAACATTTGTGTTCAATTTAATATAAACTCAAAAAGATTTAGTAATTTCATAAAAACACTATTCACCCCCCCTCTAGTGTTATTCCTAGCCTTAAGATCCGTAATCCGCATTCTTTACAAGATCTTCTCAGATTCCGGAATAAATTTGAGCACGAAACGCTCACGGAACTGAGCCCAAGTAAGAGTGGTCTCATCGACCTCAGCAATGAGAAGCTCATACCAATCCAAAACGTGGTTCTGAAGCATACTGGAAGCTAAAAGAACTCTGTCATGATCAGGAAGAGTCATGCGAGAAAAGATGCGCTCGCATACGCGGATCCATGCCTAGACCTCAAGAACAGACTCGGAGCCATTGAACGGCTTGCCCCCGAGATGTGAGAAATCACTACAAAGGCGCGCAAAGGCAGACTTTCGCAGTGCATCAGAAACTGGAGTAGGAGGCTGAGAGTTCCGAACAAGCTCCATAATCTGATCGGTAGTCATAAAAATGCCTCCCGGATGTGGGTCACCGGATTGCCAGCATCCGCAGAACGATGGGTCCTACCTCTTCCAGACATACTGAAGGTTAAGATAAGATACGAGTTAAGCACGATTCAAAGATAGATAATTCAAAGTGGAATACTACGGAGTATAAATGTATTCCTAAACATATTCCTAACTTATCTATCCAATGTCATGAAGAAAGGGCTTTGTAATATTTGAAGCATACTAGGATGTATTGTACTAAGTGTTACTGTTCTGTGTTTATTATACTTAGGATGAGAAAAAATGAACGTAGGATAGCAGCTATTGATTATGTCTATTTTTTATTTAACAAAAATTAGCTCCAAAGATTTGGTCAAAATTGTAAATGCTTTTACTGCATGTTATTGATTAGGTCTATTTATTTATATAATAAGGATTTTACCATCACTTGATTGAATATAAAATTTATTGTTACCAACATAAATCTATGCCTAGCGCACATAAACAACAAACTTTACAGACAAACACAATTACGTAAAACAGAGTATAAATCATCAACATCAAAAAAGATGAACGCTTTGTAACATAAGGAAGAGGATAAAATACCTGATTTAACTACTGAATCTCCAGCAAATGAATGAATTGATATCTTCGATCAATAATAAAATTTGATTGGGAAACTGAATAAATTGCGGAAACAGAAATTAAGAGCTAAAATTGTACAATTATAATTTGGAGATTGGTCTATAATTTAGGGTACTGAGGTTTCATTTTTAATATTATTTTTTGTTACCTTTTTTAATTTAATTTTGTTTATTTTTTTGTGAGCTTGTATAAATCATCGAAACAAAAAAGGTGGACGCTTTGTAATATAAGAAAGAGGATAAAATATCTGATTTAACTACTAAATCTCCAGCAAATGGATGAATTGATATCTTTGATCAACAATAAAATTTGACTTGGAAACTGAATAAATTGCAGAAATAGAAATTAAGAGCTGAAATTGTATAATTATAATTTGGCGATTGGTCTATAATTTAGGGAGCTAAGGTTTCATTTTTAATATTATTTTTCATTGCCCTTTTCAATTTTAATTTTGTTTAATTTTTTTATGATCTTGTATATAAAGGGCAATTTTGGAACTTCACGGTTGGACCAACAGATTACGCTTCCAAGTCAACTTTTAATAAAGATAATCAAACACCTATAAATACTACAATAAATAATAATTACCTAATAAGACACAATACGTTGGAAATATTATAATAACCAAAAGGTCATCCATAGAACACAACATATACGGATAAATATTATTTTTCATCAATAGCTACATATTTTATAATTTAAAAATTCAGTTAATCAAATAAATAAACCATACCAATGTACTTTATCCAATAGTCTCCAAACTTAGCAAATCCAATGTCATATCGTTTGAAATTCTGCCACGAGTCTAACGGAAGAAATGGCGGATGAATCAGAGTTGATATATGGAAGATATTCATGTTTAAGATGAGGGGTATTCTGGTAAATTAGAAATTAAATTAATTAAATAACATCACCTTCTCTTTGTACAACAACCCTACTACCCCATAACCCACTAAGCCGCCATCTTCCATCCAAAACCGCCGCCGCCACAACCATCCTACGACCAAATTTGAGACTAACCATGGTTCTAACGCCTCTGCCTCAACCTCCGCCAATCGCCATTGCTCCTCCACCGTCGCCGAGATGTTAGCTGTCGTGCATAAAAATTAAATTTTCATCCATGAATTCTGGTGAATCTAACACATCATTCGATAATCCTACCTATGGATAGACTACTCAGAACCTCCTTTACACTCTGGTGCCTTCTGGTCGACGATTGGTGGCAGTTTCACCGTTGAATCAAAAACCATAGAATCAATGGTCAAAAATAGGTCACCAATTTCTTGTTGACTCGAGCAGTGTTTCAACAAACGAACTCCATCGTTCAATTCCATTCATCGAGAGCTTCATAACGATATATAATCCGATAAGGTTTGGACACTTCAGGTTTTAATCACTTTTTAATTGATTTACTAATCACCATTAGAGGATAATTAGGTTGATTTTGGGATTAGGGAAGAAAACTAAGGATGGGGTGACGACTAGGGTTTTTGTAGCCTCAGTTTTATAGTTGGTAAGATGAGTTATGGGTTAATTATCCGGCTTGGTCCGAAATAGCAATATTGCTAATTAAACACTATAATACCTCTATTTTGCAAACTGTAACTCCAAAGCATACAAAACTATAAATTAAACTGAATGTCCTGGAAATACCTTCACGACTGTTATAAATATGATATCTTATTCATCCATTTTGTTATAAAACTACATTTTTAATTAATTTAATATTTTAAAATGTCAACTTTGTAGGTCGTTATATATTGTATTGCTCTTTTGTAGTGCTTTGATGGACCTATATGGAGGATGGATTGTAAGCGACCATGTAGTGCAAGAGGAAATTCCAGGGCTTGAATCCAGTTTGTGTACATGGACAACAAGCGGCCCTGTCGGCCCTAAGGCTATTCCATGGGAATGAGTCCTATATGCGATTAACGTGATGGTGGACAACAAGCGACCCTATAGCAGACGAGGCAAGTCCTAGGAAGAGTGTCCACATAAATGTGATGCGATACATTAGATGTATATGACAGTTAGGTATGTTGTGGCCAGCAAAACGTGAGGTTACCAAGCATTAGACTCATATCATGCTATAGTATTAGTTTTATAGTATATATAGTGTAAAGTATGGTTCAGTTGCTCAACTTATGTATGACCCACACCTATTTTTCCTTTTATCTATATATCCATGTTGATAGAGTTTGGAAACAAGAGTGTATGGGAGGTAGGGATTCATTTGCATATATTGTATATGATGTAAATAAGTGTTGTGTCCTGGATTTGATTATGTATATGCATTAGGTTTGAATTGAATTGTACATTCATATGTATTTGACAGTTAAACATGTTATAATGATGAGAACGATTATGGTTATTATATTATATTATATTTTCTTCAGCCATGAGACTCTAAAAGTTATTTGTTAGATACGTGTTTGCTTATTTTTATCATATCCTAATGACTCATCCTTTTCGTTTTCTCGAGATATTAACATAAGTTCAGGCAATGAACTTTGGGGCTGAAAAGGCGAGTTATTACACTAGGGATACCTAAGCTAATTACAGAAAATTAGAGTCAGCTTCGTGTATGTTGCTACCACTTGAAAGTTTTCCAAATATATGTCCAGCATTACTAGAAGCTTTACCGCTCATCACCATTTAGCTCCACGTACGTTCGTACATTGCTACCACTTGACAAATTTGCCATAAATTGTTCCACTATTACTGGAAGCACTATCGTTTATCACAACCACCTTATCTACCTCAACTCACCGCTATATAATGCTAGAAACCCTAAACTTTAGCCAACTTCTCTAGTTTTTGACCAAAACTCCGATGACTCTAAAACACTTCATATAATATGTTAAAGTTTATATTTTAATCATTTAAACTCAACTCTGAGGTTACCATAATCTAATTCAATTTTTTTCGTGTCCATTCAACTCTTTCTAATCAAGATTCGAACGATAAGAAACCATTCAACTTACATGCATGTCAAAATCTATATAAATTTAAGGATTGAGCGGATCTCTCATCCAATGTGTTATATTTCTCGGTTTTCTTCTCTTATACACCAACAACCGACCTGATACAAGCTAAATGGGGAACCACACTTGGGATTGAGGCTAAATCTTTCATCTTTCTAAGGAGTTTGGTGTGCTTCAGGTTCATAATGTTGATAAGAGGGAATATATTTGTATTTATTTAATGAAAAGATAAGGGTTTTTTTATGGAAGCTATCAAATTATTTCAGAGCTTGAAGAAAAGGAGATGAAGTAATAATAGTAATGAAATTTTATTTCCTTATAGTTAGAAATTAAGTTTTTTTAACTTTTGTATGATTTTTACACTTACCCTTAAATATGGGAAATAGTTGTTCCCTCGACGATTCATTTACACTAGTTGCTCCTATGACTTATCGCGGTCACACGAGTCGCTCATATTGAGTATGTGGTCCATGAGAGAACAGAGACATCCATATGTAGGCTTATACGACCTTTGATGGACTATACCTATGATATTTTCCATGGATTAAATGAATATTGAGCACAACACATGGTTTATCATGTCATTGAATATATATCGAGTAGTTGTATGTGACATTACCTTAATCAAGCAGTCAAATATATATTTATATTGTTGGTCTGACTCTGTGAGTGAAGGTGGCGCAGGTGAAGGTATGTTACATATGTATTAGACAATAATGGTGTTATACTAATATTTTTGTAGCATATGTGAAATAGATTTATTTTACTCACTCAAATGTATGTCTGACCCCTCTTCACGTTTTTCTTTGTATCTTTCATCTATAGGTTGATAGAGTATGTAGTTGTGCTGGTGTAAGTGACGTTGAAGGTGCAGATGAAAGAGACATAACATATGTATATAGTTTATATAATGACATATGACACCTAATATTGTATTGAGTGTGGATTAGTATTGTATGGATCAATAACTATGAAGTTATGACTGTGGATTGATTTGAATAAATGAATAATTTGATATTATATATATTGTTCCTTCTGCTACGAGTTTTGAATTGTGTAGTAAGAATATAATTTTGGATATTTATATTATAAACCCAATGATTTTTTTCAGCTTTCGTGGTTTGAACGTCAATTTTGAGAGCTAAATCAGAAGGTTAAAAATGAAATATTGTTACATTGACAATCTGAATATACCATTGTACTCATATCGAGTTTAATTTCACATCGACAAATTTCGATCTTCGAAACAATCAATGGATCATAAAAAACCAAGCTTGAGCTCCATGCCATTAAATTTTACTGTCTCCAATTTCCAACCAAGACGATCGAAGTTGCGGTTAGGGCAAAACTCGTCATCGCCTCAGAAGCCCATCACTACCAACCACTTACCCCAACTCGCCTCCAATGATAGTAGTTTTGATAATTTTTTAGTGAAAGTCAATTTACATATTATCCAGATTTCGATGTCGGTGCAGACTTATTCGCCAACCAATAATCTAATACCCTATCGTCCTAGTGGCATCAGTCTTTGCCCTAATTCCTTGTGGTCGTGGAGAAACTGGGCTTTAATTAAAACCCTCAAGTCTTCGATAAAAATCTAATAATTTTTGTTTTTCCAATGATCTCCTCCACCTGCGGGTACACCACCCCCACCAGTAACTTTGTCTAGTCATCCTCCACACTACCATGCACTAAGATTATCGCCAAGAGCCACCATTGGCTATACCATGTTGAAGAACCTATTGACAAAAAGCAATCCTAAGTTGGTAGCTACCACAAACCTAAAAAGCTATTGCATGTTGAGTCATTGCATATTGAGAGGCTATCGCAAAATGAAGTCATCATAGGTCAAAAAAGGATTGTCGCAAGTTGTGGATGAGAGATTATCACAAGTTGTGGGTTGTTGCATGCAATGGGAGAAGAAGCCAACGCATGTTATTTGTGTCTTAGCATACTATTGTAGTTATACAACGTGGATTTTTTTCCTTTTCTGATGCCATATTCAAGACTAATCCAAAATTTCTCCATTTCTACCTAAAATTTACCTAACTATTACAAATCTCAATCTTACATTGGTTTACATAAATATCTCCAAATTTTGCAACCATATTTCTCGAGAACAATAGATATGTTCTTGTTAATTAATTCTCATAACTAGTTATTCAGTTAATTAGTTAATTAAATCTAAAAACACCATTTTATGTGTTTTAAAAATTCAAATAAATTTAAAAAAAAATAACTAGTTCAAATTAGAAAAAATAAGGAGTCCAATCCATTTTTAGCTCTCAAAATTAGTTGAATCCATGTTTAAAAATTCATACAATTGATTAAATACTTAGGTTCAAATCATATCAAAGACTCATCTCTTCAATCATGTAATAATAACATTAAAAAAAGTTCAAATGATTATTAGTTTATTAAATTGGGTTTTAGTAGAAAGTCACTCTCTATTTTCATCATTCCTCCGTATAATTTCCTTACATCAATTATATAATTTAACAAACCAAACTCATATTATAAATATTCCAAAAACCATTATTAAAAAATGAAAACAAATTTTCACAACCTTATAAAATCACACTGTGGTATCAGTGCTTATCAATGTAAAGGAAAATGGTAAGGAATGTCACTTAACATCTCAATTTAGTTAAAATAAGATATTTTCTCTTAAGGGAGGTTTAATGGAAGTATAAAGGAAATGAAGAAAGGTTTTAGTGCGTATGGTGAATTAGCGAAGAGATGATGGACTGAAAGTTTAGGGAAATTTTGAATGACTTGCACCTTAATCCCTTAGTTACACAACATTTTATTCTCTCCACCTCTTT
Source organism: Allium fistulosum (assembly GCA_030737815.1). Classification (NCBI taxonomy): domain Eukaryota; kingdom Viridiplantae; phylum Streptophyta; class Magnoliopsida; order Asparagales; family Amaryllidaceae; genus Allium; species Allium fistulosum. Next base: position 588,631,122 of record CM060905.1, on the reverse strand, counting down.
ATCAAAATGTACGCGGATAATCTCTTTCTATATTTTAAAAATCTCCTTAACTATTTAATTTTATTAAAATTAATAAGAGCTTACTACATTTTACTAGCGAATTTCTCAAGTGTTACCAAGATTTAACTAAAGGGTGATATTATATTGACCTACGAAAACACTCCTCTCACCCACTTAAAAGTAACAAAATAAATTACTCAAAACCACTTCAAAAGTCCATGCTCAGATATACAAAACTAAACAAAAAATAAAAAAAAGAAATTTCATAATCGAGCAGTATAATTTATTTATTTTTTTGAAATTTGGACATATTGATTATCTCTGCTATCGAATTCTTTTTTTTTTTTTTAAAACAATATATAAATAAATGGAGAAAAACCGCCTTTCTCCGAGGGCTCACAAAATAACAAAAAACAAAGAAGGACGAGAGCCTCCCAAAAAACAACAAAAAAACCGCAGAACAACAGCGGAAAAGAAAGAAAAAACAAGAGAAACACCACAGCATCCAGCAACAAACCATCAGAAGATAGTGGAGAAGAATGGACAGCCGATCCACCTACATTCTCAAACCCGCCTTGACACAGAGGAAAAGACCAGACCACCAAGCCAAAACAATAAGACACAGATCCAGCAATACCAGGGATAGCTCTCTCCAAGAAATGGAGGAAGAAGCGACGAAGAAAAGATGCCTAGAAAGGTCTCACAGGAGAAACCGAACGGAGAAGGTGACAAGTAGATCATCAAGGACGGCATCAACGAAAAACCAGCAGCATAAAAACAGAGCAAGACCATCCGAAGCAGCCAATCTACCACAGTAGATCCACCAAAAAGCCAGCGGAGAAAAGAAAGCCGACCTCTCAAACTATCCAAGCAGAACACAAACTGGTCCAATGATGCAGTCAAAGAAAACTGAATCTGAAAAACTGACAATCACATTAAACACCAAAAATAGGGGGGAGGGGAAGAAAGCGTTGGATGAAGGTCAACGCTCGGACACGAAGATCAACCTACTCCCAGTCTAGTGCGAGACAAATCGCAGGAAATAGAAAGAAGACCGACCAGACGCTCCGCACGGAAGCTCAAACGGCCCCTGAAAGGTCTACCAGTAGTAGAAGAAAGGGAGGTAAATAATGTAAATAGAAATATTCTACCCGTTATAAACTAATGGAAAATGATTTTATTTTTTAATGTTTAAAATATTAATATCCATTAGTATTCTTGTAATCCTATTATTTATGTGGATTAACCATGTTTAGCTACTGTTATACATACGGCTATGCTTCTCGTTTTCAAATTGAAACAAATAAATAGTATTCAACGCGGTCATAACTTAGTCGATTGAGATATTTATTAGAGAACAAAACTGAAAAAGGGAATTCATAAACTCATGCCCAAATCTATAGTGGCACGTTTGTCAACCGGACCTGAAAAAGTATTATATTATTATATCAAATTTACATTTTATAATTGTGTAAACATGATCACCCTCATGTGAACGTATCGTGCCCCGTAAACAAAGTAACAAAAGGAAGTACTAGGCAGAACATGGAGTGCGATAGGTGGTGGAAAAAAAAAAGGAAAGTAGAGGAAGAGGAGAAGGGGGAATATAATGCGATGGCAAAAGGGATCACGTGGAAGAAAAGAGTAGAGAAGTTGGAATCAAGTGGAAAGTGGCAGAAAGTGCTGGGATCTCTCTTCCTTCACATGCAAACGCTTACATTTCTTGACCCCATCCCATACTCTTCTTGTTTGCACATGTCCTTCCCTTCCTCCTTTTCTCTTCCCCCTATTCTCTTCCCTGTTTCATGCAAGTTCACGTTTTTTCAGCAAATTATTAACCAAGGATAAGATGAATGTATATGTAGAAATGAATTGTGTATTATGGACTAAATAATACTTAACATGACTAGCATCACAGTCTCAATGGTTACGCATTTCGGTTTTGATACGAAAGCTCATGCATATATATTCATGGACTAAAAAAAAGCTTAACATGGTATCACTAGTTGTCCAGATATTACGGAAAAAAGAAAACAAGCCATGTTCTGTAATCTCCACACCAAACACATGAAGGGAGGGACCATATATATTAGATGGGTCACTAATATATGTTGCTTTGACGGGCAAAATAAAGCATTTAGTTGATAAATTTGATTGGCCATGCTGCATGTGAATTAATAATTGCACCTCTCAAATATACTTTCTATTTATGTTTCTTTGCTACATTTTATATGCTTTATTTGATATAAGATGCGTTACGAAACTATGACCATTAACAGTGTTTTTTTGACTGTACGACTGCTCCAGTTAAGCTTAAAGAAAGCTAAATACATATATAATTAAGATGTGACCTTTTCCTGCATAAAATAATTTACTATCACATAACCTTAACTATTTGACTTGACTGCTGAATTGTGTCCCTTTTGGGGATATTGTGACCAAGTCGCCATTGAAATTCGGGCCAAACTATTTATATTTCTTTTCTCATTGATATCAACATGAATAGACAGATCGTTTTGTTGGGATATTTTTTATAATAATTGAAAATCTTTTATTTTTTTTATGTGATAATTTGTGAAACAAGTGAGGGAATTATAATCATGTTAGAGAAGAGACACAGGTAGACCACTTCTCTACATTATGTAGTGAATTCATCCATTTGAATCACTGGCTGAGTACTTCACATGGGTAGGCGCGTATTTGCTTCGCAACTTTGGGTTCATTATACCAATATTTTTGGCAGAACACATGGGATACTTGGCACTGGACACATGATATGTTTTGCAGTATTTACCATTCCTACTTGAAACAACCTAAAAGCTTTGGGGCATTTTATCTTTTCTGTTTGGAACAATATGGAAGATTCAAAAGAATGTACAAGGAAACAAAACCTGATGTTGTACAAACTGTCCAAAGGCCTTAATTCCACCAACATGAACACCAGTACAACCATGGTGGATAAACCATCTATACTAACATAAATATGAGCATGTATCATACTAAATTGCTTGTAAAAGTAAGGTGAAAAAATTAAAAAAATACCCCAAAAAATCACGTCCCTAATAGAAATGATTTGCGGATTGAAAACTATCGTTGCCCCTAATATAAATGTTGGTAACTAAGCGCCCTAATATAATTGGATTACTTGTTAACCCCGTACTAATTTTAAAACATTAGGATCAATAAATGCAGGGACGGAGCTAGGATTTGACATCACCCTGGGCTATTGAAACATTGCACTTGAAAATAATTGCTAAATTAAAAAATATCAGTTTTCATATATGTGCTCAACAGAATTACAAAAAATGATATCTTTGGTTTATGCAATCATCATAGCAAACCATACAAAGTAGCTATTTTCTTGCAAATTAATGATCCGGACTGTAGCCCAGGGTACAATACACATAGATCCGTCCCAGAATAAATGTGTCACTTTTCATACTTCCAAATAAATGTGATATTATAATCTAAGGTATATACAAATGCCCCCGTTAATGTGGTTGATAATTAAAAATAGTTACTAGCAGATAATAAACAAAGAACGTGAGCCAATTTTTAATAAAAAAGTAACAAATATTGAATTTCTGCTAGCATGTTAGGTTGGAGTAGTAAAATATAAATGAAACATACCAACTCTCGACGTTTTTGTTATTTATTGGAGTCATAACTTGTCGTAGACAATTTGTCACATTATGCATTGATGTAAACTCTCCAAACGGATATAACGTTTGTGGGTTGATTGGAAGACGATAAGCTTGAGGATAGTACAATTGGCTAGCGATGCTAAAAGTTGATAACGTCCAAACTGTGGTTGTGACATGGATTGTTGAGAAGTTCAAATATATTGAAAAGTTGAGTGATGTTGTGGGAGCGATTGATGTTGGACGGTAAATGATTGATGGTTGTTTGATTCATGTTAAGTAGGAGATATCGTGACTGATTTTTCAAAGATGGACGTTGTTTAGATGATGATTATTGTGACACAAAATGATTGATGGTTGCTTTTCACTCACGTCCTTTAGATTCAAACAATTAGACGCTAACGATGAACACTCTCGTCCTTTACACGATTTACGACTCGATGATACAGACTAAGTCTATTGTACTTATAACATCATGCTTGGCGTCACAAGGTCTCCATAAGGATGAACTCTACTACTTTCCCCAAGCTCATTGTTGCAACATATGCTTACCACTTCAATTCAGGTGTCTCTTCACCATAGGCAGCTAACACTGAGGTAACTCATGTGATATTTTGGTCTGCAATTTTTTATTCAACTGATTACATATGATCTATAAAAGCATAAACTATGTTTCCAATAGCCAATTGAAACTAAGTGAAAAATGAATACATTAGTGTAAACTGTAATCTAAGCATCAAATATTTCAAACATATTATAAACTAATTTTAATTAGTTGTACATTGTTTAATTTTAACCATGAATTATAAAGTAGTTTTTATACTAATATCATTGGATGTTGTTATCCCGTTTTTTGGTAAGGCCATGATACCATGAATTTGGCTAAATGAATTCCACGGTCATCGAGGCAGGAAGCCTGAGAGATGATTATCAGGTTCGGATATCGGTTATAAAAAAGGCTATGGATGATAGTCAAGCGAATTCAGGCGAACGACATCCCGGAAATGGCTAAGTATGGATTTGCAGTTTCGTTAGGCAAGGGATCAGATTGGATCAATATCATTTGGAACGGATTGGAGTGGACTGCTATGGCTATTGATCGCTCACACTGGCAGTTCAACTTAATGATGATCGCTCAATATCTCAACAAACACCGAAAGAACTATGCAAACAACTACAGAACACGGAGCAACAAAAGAGGGGGACCCACTATGGGGTTGTCAGCCCCATGGTCAAGCTCTTGACCGATCGGTGCCGATCTCCCAGGGATCGATGTCGATCGCTCCAAATGGCCCAAATGAGCACTGTTTTTTCTAGATCGGACCGTCTTGGCCTTGGTCTTCTATATATAGACTTTCAGCTGGATATTTCGTCGCCTTCTCCTATAAATATCGGATCATTGGCTCAAGGAAAGAGATCTTCCTTTTTAGCTAGACTGATCTTCTTTCGGGCTCTCTTCTTCTCTCTTCGCTACACTCTTCCATTTTTATTACTCGGATTCAAATCATTGTAACTGTAATCAGTAATATAAATATAAAAGAAAACTTTTGGAGTGGACTTAAGTTAGAGTACAATGAACCACTATAAAATCTCGTGTTCATTTCATTTCTTACTATTTTAATTTATCGTTCTTCACATTTTATTCTCTACTTCAGTATGGATATTAAACATTTTGGTGCTTTCATGTTTTTTAGGTGTAGGCGGCCATTTTTGACGTCAATATTTTAGTGCTTTCATTGAGAGGGACTTGCACCCGTGGATTTAGAAGGTTGGATATCTTATTTGGAAGCTTGGATACTTGGATCTTGGAGTCAATGGTGAGGCAATCAGCAAGGATACCATTGATAGATAGGAGTCACCGTGGAGGAAGTCGAAAGGCATTCTCTGGAGCTGAAACTAATCAACCCTCCGTCTACATCACGAGGAACGAGATGGAGACTATGATGGATGCTATGCAAGAGGGGATGATGAGGAGGAAATAGGAGATGATATAGAATTTCCTCAGGAAAATTGGACAAGTTAGAACACAAAACTAAGGATTCGTAGCAGCTGGCTATTAGGATCAAGGAATTGGAGTAGCAAGAGCTACAGGAAATCAAAACAAGGAGCGTGGAGTTGAAGCCAACGGGCGAGAGAACAGAACGGAGAACCCAGGGGTAGTCCCCGGCTAATAAGGAGTGATCGACACCGATCGCCCATGGCAAGGCGGAATGCCCTTGGGTTAGGCTAGATCGATTCACGGTAGACAAGTCGATGCTGTGCAATTTGGTGCGGATCATAAAGCAGATGTGCGTCCAAAGGAGTATGTTACGTGATTTACTCGCAGAGATGGGAGGTAGGTTAGAAATGGTGATTGGAGGCTACCTTTGGATGTCAGTAGAAGTTTTGCGAAGATGATCAGACAAGCTCTGAGAGGAGGATTGGTGAACAAGGATCTCGAAGATGTGAATAGGATTCCATTCACTCCTAACATCAGGCATTCTAGGAATCCACCGAGTTTAAGTTACCGACACTGGGGGCATATGATAGAAAATCGGACCCTCATGTTCATCTGATGAGGTTCATGAGGCATAGGAGGTTCTGGGGGCATCGAAGGAAGTGATGGCACGATGTTTTCCCTTGCACTTAGTGGATATAGCTGCAATGTGGTTTAGATAATTGGAGAACGGTTCTATTGGTACTTGGATAGAGTTGGTTGATAAATTCGTGAGGCAATTTCAGGTCCACATAATGAGACCCAAGAGCGTAATATCATTGGCAAGACTAAAGGAAAGGGCAGGAGATCCTTGAGGAGTTTATTGACACGGTTTAATGCGGAAGTTGCTTCGGTGGATCGGCTGGATCCATCGATGGTCTTAATGGTGGCGATATCTAGGATTGCGGACGACACGGACTTTAAGATTTCATTGGAGTGGGATCCACCAATGGATCTTGAAGAATTTTTTCACTAAGCCAAGAGGTTCTTGCGGTAGGAGGATGCTATAGCAGGTAGAGAAGAGGTAAATGCAGTGAGGGATGGAGGACCGTCTAGGAAAGGTTCAAGCAAAGATAAAGGAAAGCGGAAGGCGGATGATAGCTTCGACGAATCAAAGTAGCAAAGAAGAGAACTGAAGTTCTCTTTTTATACCGATTTGAATGAGACTTTAGAAAGGATTTATTTGGATACTCAAGAACACCTTTCATATCGAAGGTTGGTAAGGAGAGAGCCCACCGAGCATGAGCGGTCATTAGGAAAATACAGCTTATTCCATGAGCTAGATGGGCACACTACCAACTATTCAGACGCTTAAAGGATATGGTTGAGGAACACGTCAGGGATGGCAAGCTACCACAATATATAAGGACTCAAGCTGTGGTGGCGGAACAGGAGCAGCCACCGTCTGTATCAAATGGAAATGGCCCTCTTCATCGGGATGACATGAATTAAATAAATAATAAACTCCATAATAAAATGGCTAAGTCACTTACACATGTACGGGGTCATGGTTGATCCTTAGGCACGCTCTGAGATGACGACAAACAGTCATGCCCGAAGAGGTAGTATTTGGTTTTTCTTGTTTTTCGTTTTCTAGTTTTTTGGTTGTAAGAACTTAAATTTAATAATTTAATGAATGGATTTTGGAAATGCTCAAATTTGCATTTAAATTTAATAAATGAAACAGGTTGCAGTTGTCCCGACTAGAGAGACGGGGCAATAACAGCATGGTGCGAGTCACTTCGTTGGAGAGCGTCAGGATGGACTCATACATGGATTGAGTCCTCAACTGGGGGATCGAGGCCGGAGAATAATACCCCACAAATCGCATTATGTTTCGAATGGAGAGACGAAACCGGAGAAGTAAGAAGTAGGCCGCTTCGTCCGAGTGCGACAAGATCGGCCTGCTTATCGTTGTGCCCTTCTCGTCGGAGAGTGAGTGGGGTCCAACAAGAGTACAGAGAGACCATGATCGACCTAGGAAGGACATGATATCGCTTTATGTTTAGAGACACTGAACCGGAGTGCAGGAGGTAATGCCTCTTCGTCAAAGAGCGACAGGATTGGCTTACCTATCGTTGTTTCCCCTTTCGCCGGAGAGTGACGGGATAGAGTCCAGCAAGAGCTCAGAGAGGCTATGATCGGTCCAGAGAAACTATGAACCAGACTATTTGTTTGGTGAGACCTTGGAATTGGCAAACGATTTGGTGAGATAATTGAATTGGTTACTGTTTGGATACAGATTCGGCTAAGAATTTGGAATGGTTTCGGAATTGGCTATCAACTCATAGCGATCTCGGATTATGGCATTCGGTTTAGCAAAAGACTGGATTCTGGAATGGAAAATTTGATCATCGATGCATTATGGACTTCAGACTTATGGCAATTCAAAACACACCTTCCTTTCGCAAGGCATGTTTTGGCGAGAAAATGTTATCCCACCTTTTGGCAAGGCTGTGATACCATGGATTTTGCTAGATCATTTCGTGGTCATCAAGGCAGGAAGCCCAAAGAGATGATTATCAAGTTCAGAGATCACTTATAAGCAATACTATGGATGATAGTCAAGCAGATTCAGACGATTGGCATCTCAAAGAGGGCTAAATATGGATTTGCACTTCCTTAGGTAAAGGATCAGATCAGATCAATATGGTTAGAAATGGATCGGATCACTATGGCTATGGATCGCTCGGACTGGCAGTTCAACTCAATAATGATCGCTCAATATCTCAACAAACACCAAGAGAACTACACAAACAACTACGGAAACACAGAGCAACAGAATAGGGGGACCCACCATAGGGATCGCTGGCCCCATGGTCAAGCTCTTGACCGATCGGTGCTGATTCCCTAGGGATCGATGCCGATCGCTCTAAATGGCCTAGATGAGCCCCATTTTTTCAAGATCGGTCCATCTTGGCCTTGGTCTTCTGCACATAGACTTTCAGCTAGATATTTCTTCATTTTCTCCTATAAAGACCGGATCATTAGCTCAAGGAAACTGATCTTCTTTTTTAGCTAGACTGGTCATCTTTTGGGCTCTCTTCTTCTCTCTTGGTTACACTCTACCATTTTTATTACTTGGATTCACATTATTGTAACTGTAATCAACAGTAAAAATAAAAAGGAAAACTTTTGGAGTGAACGTAGGCTGGAGTACGCCGAACCACTATAAAATCTTGTATTCATTTCATTTCATACTGTTTTAATTTACTGTTATTTATATTTTATTCTCTACTTCAGTCTGTTTGGAGATTGAACATTTTGGTGCTTTCATATTATTTGGGTGTTCGCGGCCCTTTTTGACATCAACATTTCGGTGCTTTCATTGAGAGGGACTTGCACAAGTAGATTTGGAATTTTGGATCTCTGATTTGGAAGCTTGGATATCTTGGAGTCAATGGTGAACAATCAGCAAGGAGAACATTGGCAAATAGGTGTCACCATGGAGGAAGTCATGGGGCATCCTCTAAAGCTGAACTAATCAACCTCCGTCTCCATCAATAGGAATAAGATTGAGACTATGATCAATGCCATGCAGGTGCGAATAATGAGGAGGCAAGAGGAGATGATGCAGAATTTCCTTAGGAAAATTGGACAAGTTGGAGCACAAAACCAAGGATTTGGAGCAGCTGGCAGTCTAGATCAAGTGGAGCGGCAGGAGTTATAAGAAATCAGGACCAGGAGCATGGAGCTGAAGCCAACGAGCGGGAGAACGGAATGGAAAATCCAGGGGTAGTCCTCGGCCAATAAGAAGGGATCGACACATAACGCCCATGGTAAGGGGCATGCCCCCGATCGAGCTGGATTGGTTCATGGTAGGCCAATGGTCGATGCTGTATGGTTTAGTGAGGATCAGAATGCGGATGCGCATTCAAAGGAGTATGTTTCGGGATCCCCTCGTAGAGACGTGGGGCAGGCTGGAAATGGTGATTGGAGGCTACCTTTGGATGGAAGTGGTAGGTTTATAGAGATGATCAAACAAGCTATGAGAGGAGGATTGGTGAACAGGGATCTGGAAGATGTGAATAGGAGTCCATTCACCCCTAACATCAGGCATGCTAGGAATCCATCGGAGTTTAAGTTACCGACACTGGGGGCATATGGAAAAAAATTGGACTCTAGTGTTCATCTGATGAGGTATATGAGGCATATGGAGGTGCTAAGGGCATCAGAGGAAGTGATGGCATGATGTTTTGCCTTATACTTAGCGGATATAGCTGCAATGTGGTTTAAGCAATTGGGGAACGGTTCTATTGGTACTTGGATGGAGTTGGTTGATAAATTCATGAGGTAATTTCAGGTCCACATCACAAGACCCAAGAGATTAATATCATTGGCAACAGTATAGTAAAAGGTAGGAGAGTCCTTGAGGAGTTTCTTGACACGGTTTAATGCGGCAGTTGCTTCGATGGATCGACCCATCGATGGTCTTAATTGTGGTGGTATTTGAGATTGCGGACAACATAGACATTAAGATTTCATTGGAAAGGGATCCACAAATGGATCTTGGAGAATTTTTTTCACAAAGCCGAGAGGTTCTTGCGGCAGGAGGATGCTAAAGCAGGTAGAGAAGAGGTAAATGCAATAACGGATGGATGACTGTCTGGGGAAGGTTCAAGCAAAGATAAAGGAAAGCGTAAGGCGGATGATAGCTTTAACGGATCAAATCAGCAAAGGAGAGAATCAAAATTCTCTTCTTATATCGATTTGAACGAGATTTTGGAAAGGATTTATTTGGATACTCGAGGATGCCTTTCATACCGAAGGCCAGCAAGGAGAGAGCCGACCGAGCATGAATGGGCATCAGGAAAATACTGCCTATCTCATGAGCTAGATAGGCACACTACCAACGATTGTAGGCACTTGAAGGATATGGTTGTGGAACACGTCAGTGATAGCAAGATATGGTTTTATAAGCTATTATGTGTATTGTAAAGTCCTTATTAAATCCTTATATGAAAACACAATTTAAAACTATTATTCCAAATCATTATAAAACTATTATTATTCTAAAGAAATATATTATATTTATACATATTTCTAAATATCCTTTATATAGAAAAATATATTTATATTTGAAAATATAGGACAATGGGTGAAATTGAAAATTATTCTCTTGAAAACTTAAGTTAAAAATCGTGCAATAAAATTATGTGTTGTAGCATGGATCCTTAGATTATTTTTATGGAATAATAATAATCAAGATGAATTCACAAATTCATAAATCAAAACCCGGAAATAAGAATTGGAAACCCCTAAAATAGACACCGAAATCATGTGTATAAATAAAGAAATTTGATGTACACGTAAATGTGCATATTTTTACCACCATATTTAATCTATTTAAATTAAATAAATGATTATATTGGGTATTTTAACTTGTTTAAACCAAAAATTCAAACTATTTCAAATTGTCACATATTCATCTTCATCCAAAGGCAAAATGATCATTTTTGTGCATATATTAATTTTCTAAAATTTAATTGGAAATTACTATATTATTTTGTAGGAGAATGGATGGAAATTACAAGTGGTTTCATGAAGATATGCATGCACAAAAGGAAACAAAGAAAATGAAGATGAAAATAATTCAAACTCATGAACATGGAGGACCACACCTACCCACTTACCTTGATTTTCAATTAGGAGCTAATGCATATGCTAAAAGACCATTAAATCTTCATGCACACTTAATGGATGATTATTGGATGCTAATGATTACTTGGTGGCCACACCACCTCAAGGGTATTTTGGGCATTCCCTAAAAAAATGAATTAGGGTTTCTAACTTGTATAAATACCCCATATCTTCATGCAACCCTCTCTTCCTCTTAGTTAGTTTTTAGCTTAGAAATAAAAGAAAACTTCTCTTTTCTTTTCATGGCTACTTAGCCATTTCTTTCATGTAATTTTTTTATATGTATCTTTAATACATTGCTCTTTTCTTTTCTTGTTTACTTCCTTTTATGCTAGCAGTGTAGTTTGATTTTAATGCAAGTAGATTAGTTTTATTTCTTGTTCATTTAGCTCTTTTTCCTCTTCTTTTAATTTCATGTTGCATGCTACTTTTGTTGATATGATAACACAAATGAGAGGCTAATCCCTTCAATTTAGGGGTAATGAAGCCTTTAATCATGTAGCTTCAACAATTTGGTAATCTTTGCTCTCTTTTTGTGCTTCATGGAAAGTTGATGTTTATGTAATTTTGTGTTTGGTATTGAGTTTGATAGCTTATGTTGTTCAAAACAAATAGGCTATATTTAGTCATATGAATCACAAATTGCCTCTTCTTCTACATATGATTATGGCAATGAAGTGAATGTTGAAATTGAAATTTGATGGTTTATCTTTCTAATTAATAGTTAATAGACCATACTTAAAATAGATTTTGCTTTCAACTTGTTGTTATTTTTCATGAGAATTAAAAGTGGTTAAAAGGTTGTGTTATAGTTTGATGGCTTATGTTGAGCTAATTAATAGCACAAATGAGTCATACTTATGATAAATACATCATTTAAACTCACTTATGACCAAAAAAGAGAGATCATAATTTCATAATGTGTTGAACTATATGATCTAGAGAGTGGAATTATCTCTAAATTATCATTTACTCTCATATTTTTATTACTTTCTTTTTGTCATTTTTTTTTACATTTTCTAGCTAATCACTTTCAACTTGGATTTAATTTGATTGAATATAAAGTTAAAATCTACAATTCCCTGCGAATCGACCCGTACTCACTATGTGCTACGATTGTACGCCGTCACTTGCGGTTATTTAATTTGAAATTTTTCGACGGTTTTCTAAACAGATAGAAATTCCGTCGTTAAACAAGTTTTTGGCGCCGTTGTCGGGGATTTGTTTTGATTTTGAATTTTTATTCTTCGAATTAGTTTGTTTGATTTTTGTGTGGTTTTGTTTTTTGTGTATGTGTGCATTTAAAAAAAATATTGTGTGTGTGATTTTTGTTTGCATTTGTTTGTGTGCATGTTGTTCTAGTTGTTTTGTTTGTTTACATTTCCATAATTTAAAAAAACAAACACAATTTGTAAAAAAAAATTATTCGCATTTGCATCTTAAGTTTTACATTTACATCTTTCTTCTTCTTTTCTTTTTTTATATACATTTACAAAAAAACTGCACAGTTCATTTTCTATTCACTGTGCACATCACTGTGCAGTGCAATACTTCCACTGTCTCATACATAACACTGGACAAAACTTCTCTGGCCACTTCTATCTCCTCCCACTCCATCTCTTAAGAAGCTTCTAGAAGGGGGATTGGTAATATGGTAATTAAGTAAAGAAGAGAAGATATTTTCATGTAAATGATGAGGTGTAAAGTAGCGTATCTGAGAAGCATGAGAGGGGGCTCTTTGAACTGAAATGGAAGGGTAAAGGAGGGCTTAGATATAGGTTAACACTTTAATTTTCCAAAGCTTGAGAAAATAAAAGGAATAAACATGGTGGAAGTGGATTAGCACTAATCCACTTTGTTCTTCACTAATCTTTCTTTAATTAGTTCAAATCTTCTCTAAACTCCACCAAACTTTCACCAACACCTTATAACATCTTAAGAAGTATGGATATAAGGCCAAAGTGGAAGAAAGTTGAAGAAAGGGGGGGCCTTGGTTTAGCCGTGAGCACTAGGAAGAAGGGGGAGGAGTGTTCTTGGGTTTGTTTGTCAATGAACATGTGTTTAGATTAGATTTGGGTGAGTGATCTCACTACCCTATATGTATATTGTGACGACCCGGAATTTTTGTATATTTGAAATTGGGATATTTAATTAATTTTAGATATTCAGAGGTTAATTTGTTTAACTTGAATTTCAAATATCAATATTTGAAAGGTAATTAATTGTTAAATTTAATTTTCGAAATTGGGTAAATTTATTGAATCTGGAATTTTAAGCTAGTTAAAAATAATTTGAAGGTCTATAAAATCCATATTGATAATACTGAAGATAATAAAAGTGATGGTATCGAATTTAAAGATGTTTTGTTCAATTTTTTTTAAAAAAATTATATCGTTTAAATTGAATTTAAAAATAGCTTTCCGAGGCACAGTCTCGGAATTCGACGAAACCAGTTCCATTGGGTCCGTAATATTGTATTATTACCGGATTTCAAGTTTCGTAGTAATCGGAGTTGTTGTGTGAGCGTACGACATACAAACGCGTTGAAATCAAATCGAAAATTTAATATAAACAATTTAAGCAAAACACTGTAGCTAGATATTTTTCCCAACCCGTTCCTTTGCCTTCTCTAGCACGATTTCTTTATCCTGCTTCCTTTAGGGAACTCGAGACCCATTCAGTAAAAGTGGTGACTCACGAAGTAATGGAAATGGCTGCCTCTATTAAATCACGTTCTTTCCTTTTCCCCATTCTCTTTAAATTCGAACTTTTCCCCTCTTCACTCAGTTAAACGAAATCGATTTTTCGTTTCTTCAAAAAAAAAGAAAAAGAAAAAAAGAGAAGGAATCCAAACAAAATTCGTTCGAACGTCAACGTCTCACGCTTTCCACTCCTGCTAATTCGAGACGAGGCTGGGTAGCTCGAGTAGCCTTCAACCGGGGATCGAGACGATTCGAACGAGCTTCAGGGATGTGATGGCCGCTCGAATTTGCTGTTAAAGTATAAAGGCGGAGTTAGTTTTGACTTGCTCGTCTGAGGTTATCGCTGTCGATCCACCTATGCTCGCGGCCACGAAGTCCACGCTGTTTTGCTCCAAAGTGGGATGCCGATCAGGTGTTGTTCGCCTATTGCTAGAGTCACATCACCACTTGAGGGTTTGGATCTGAAGCTTGCCGAGTTGCGTTCGACCTGGGCTCGAAAGCTTTACAGCAGAATTGCCAAAGGTAGGCGAGCAAGGGGGAAGGGTGGTCAAGCAGTGGAGTTAATCTCTTGTAGCAGGTGGTAGGGAGTCGCGTACGTGAACCAAAACCCATAGCCCAGATCCAACTTCTTGAAGGCAACGATTAGATTCAGTCTGGGTTCATCTTTTCTGTAAGGTAATAATAATTTATTTAAACTAAATTAAATAAGTGATTTAGTAAATAGGGCCATTTCTTAAAAATAGGTTCAGTGATTAGTTGTTAACTATTCCAGTCACTAAATAATTTATTAGGGGAATTTAGATTAAATTTATTTAATGGAAATGTATGTTGGAGATGAATTGTTTAAGAAATCTATTAAATTTATCTTGTTGCAAAAAAATTATTTTTATTTACCAAACTATTAGTTTGAAATAAATCACGGGTTAATTAAATTATTAAATTATTAAATTATTAAATTGGAAATTTATTGTTCGATTTATTCAAAATATTAATAAGTCGTATAATGGTTATACAAGGTCATTAATCGCGAGAATCGAGTTGGGGTTGAAGTGGACTACAACTAAGAAAGGTGAGTTAATCTCACTCAGTTAAATTTAAATTTAAATGGTTAAATTTAAATAATTTATTGAATGGATGATTTGATTGATGTGATATATATAGTAGTATATACCAATATATACATATTGGCATATGTATATATTGGAGTTGTTGATATTCCCGCATTATATAGCGGATGAGACCCTATGCGCCGCATAATAGCGGATGATATTTTATAAAACCCATATACCGCGATATTCCACCTCGAAGTGGAATTGGTATTGTGCTAACGTCTGTGGATACAGGGAAACAGGTTGGAGGGATCCAACTGGATTCCTCAAAATTATTTAGATTATTTGATATTCTATGTTATGAATATTGATATCCTGTGATGATTTTATTGATGATTGAAATATTGGATGATACGGTTGGATTGAATATTTCAATAAAATGAGTTATCAAAATATATTGAATTGGATTTTTGAAAGAAATAAAAGAGTAAATTTTAAGTAAATAATTCAAGTGAATTGGAATAAGGGAATTTTGAATTAATAGGGAAAATGTAAACTTTAAAACTAAAGTGATATTAAATTTAAAGAATAAAGAATTTATTTTTGAATGTAAGGATTAAATTTAATTAATGGATAAAGAAGGAATTTTGGAAGTTTAAAATTGGTATTTTCAGTTAAAAGGGTTTTAACTCAAATAAAGAAATAAATCTAAAAGTTAATGTATTTTGAAATAAATGAAGTAGCAAAGGAAATTTATTTCAAAGTAAAGTAAAGTAAATTGGAAAATCAATTGGAAATTGATTTAGTTGTTTAAACAGGATTTTTAAAAGAGAAGTGAGATTTTGGAATTTATAAACTGGGTTTATAAAGTAAAATAAAATATCGATGGATATTTGAAAATGTAAATTCAAGGTGGGAATTTGTAAAAGGATATGGTTTGGTTTAAAAATGAATGTTGATTTATTTTTAAAAGATGGGAATGAGAAGTGTATTTCTCTGGATAGCCAAGTACGTTTTCAAAGCAATTTTTATTATAAGTTAAAAGTTCTAATTGTGTTTTTAAAAGCATGTTTTAGAAAATTGATTATTTCTAAATGTTAATTTCCTAAGTAAGTATTTTCAAAAATATATTATTGTAGTAATTATATAAAAGTGATTTGGTATTATGTTTTAAAGAGGAAATTTAGTTTATATTTATAAAGTGGTTTATTTTAAAGTATATATATTTTTAGTAAAGTATTAAAAGTAGTTTTAAACTTCAATGTTATAAAGTATATTTAAATAAAGTGTTTTTAAATTATTTTAAAATTAAAAGTATTTTGTACTTGGTGATTCAGTGGAAATAATTATTTGGGAAATGTATTCCGTAAGCGGAAACTGTTTTGAAATTGTTTCCAAATGAGCTTTGAAAATTTGGAAATATATCTTGGAAAGATATTTGGGCAAATAAATAATGTGGGAAATTATTTATTGTGTGATGGTTGCTTGTGGATGTTAATTGATAGTTAAATAACCGACTATCAATATTGGCCAAATGCGCTGATCGTTTCGAAGAGACCGGGATCGAGTTTCCGTATACCGGGATTCTAGGTCTGGAAACTCGAATACCACTTCGATCCGGTTTGTACGTTTCGTGTAACGTGTTCGGAGTCGAAGATGGAGCTGTGAAGAGCAAGGGCTAGTCGCTACTGATCCTGAGGATATTTCCAAAATGGATGTAGTAGGAATAGTGCCTTCGGTTCCGTTCGAACCCGGGACGGACTTGTATGGACGAATGCTTTCGTGACATCGTCAGGTGGACGATGGGCATTCTAAGGGATATGTTCTAAAAAGGTATCGTTTAGCCTCGAGCCTCATCAACCGGGAATGACTGAAAATCAGGGGTTATGCAGCAAGGCTTCGTGGGTAGCCCCCACTTGAGAGTAAATTCATCCCTGTCTAGATGTCCCTTTATTTCGGCTTAGTGGTGCGGTTGCTGATCCCAACCGTGGGGTGATTTTATTTGGAATTATCCAGTAAGGGATGATTCCGGCCTTGTGTTGCAGGGGAGCGGGCGTACTCCTCGGTACTGTGATCTAGGCCACGTACTGTGACAGGTGGTACCCCAGTGCCTAGTCATTCGTTGGAAATCCATTCTCCCTACGTGCCTTGTACGTGTTTTGTTTGTATACCTAGTATGCTGGAATTTAATCATGTAACAATTTCAGCTATTTGAATAAGTATTTGTAAATAGACGCTATTATAATATCAGAGGATTTTATAAAAAGTGTTTTAGCTATCGTAAGGTAAAAACCTGACATGTTTATTTGTGGCGTGGTCTTACGAGATGCTTTTGTTTATCAAAGGATTTTGAAACTTTAATAATCAATTTGAGTGTGATTTTCTCACGCTGGTATTCCAGACTGACTCGGGTATTATTTTATTATAATGCTCGGGTCAGACCGAGTATTATAGGTTACAGGATATGATGCTGTGGAGCTCAGGAGACGAGCTGGATGGCGAGACGTATCTCTCGTACTTGTTTATATATATATTCCGCTGTGTTGATTGTTGTACTCTGTTGTATTGAGGACATGATATGGTTATTGTCCAGTTGTATGTTATGTGTTCCCAGATGTATACCCTGATGATATATTGTATAAAACTGATATAGTTTTGATTTGTGTAAAGATCTGTTAATATATATTATATTTTATTCCGCTGCGATGGTTAGATTCTGATGTTGTCTTCCTACTTTCTTCTTCTACCTCTTCTTCTTTAAGTAAAATGGTTCGATTTTCCGGGACTGGAAAGTCGGGTCGTTACAGTTGGTATCAGAGCTTAGGCTGGCGACAACCTTGGCTCTGGTGGGAATTTTGAGAGTATTAATAGATATGAGCGCGTATTTGTTAGTGAATATAAAATTGTTTTATATTGTGTTGATTGGTTTATTGAGTAGTTTATGGATTCTGGTCGATGTGTGGGACGCCACAACATTGATAGGGATCTCTAAACACTTGTATAGAACAATTCGACACAGTATTGTTTTAAAGTAGGGTAAATGAAATAATTTTACCCAAATTATTTTTGTATAGAAAGAAACGTTTTGTAAACTATTCTAGTTAATATATATGGTTGTTTGGATGTTAGAAGTGATAATATGGAATTATTATCATTAATATATTGAAACTTAACTAGAAATTGAAATTTATAACCAAAGCAAAGAATAAAATTTTATAATAAAATAAAATTTGAGATATAGATTACAAATGTAATTTATAAAATTGAAATAAACTTCATATACAAATGAGATTTGTACTTTAAAATAGAATTCCAGAGAAATGTGGAAAATAAATCGGAATGGATTTTAAGTTTGGAATTTTGGGAAAGGTTTGAAATTCCTTGAGATTTGGAAATAGTTTTCAAAGAGTTTGAGGAAATAATAAGTGGTATTATTTCAGGAATATTTTGAGTTGAGTTTGGAATCTGGAAGGATTTGAAATTTAAAAATATTTGAAATGGTTTAAAGAGATAAAAGCATTTAATTCTCTTCCGGTCGCTGGGAAATAATTTCGGTGATGACTGCAGCATCATCGATGTTCATTTTCGAGTTTCCAAAGAGAAATTGCTACCAAACCGTGTTAAATTGGGATTGTTTGCAAAACTGGATTTGGTTTTGAAATTCAAAGAGATAGATGAATATACAAAAGGAGTTTGGATGTGATTGATTTCAAAAGTGATTTTGAAATTTTGGGAAATTGTTAAAAACTCTGGAATCTTATTTTAATTGTTTATAGAAAAACAAATAAAAAGAAATAAATATACTTGACTAAATTTAATGTATAATCCGGAATAAAGAGTAAAATGTGAATGGGATTGCTTTAATGGATTGAAGTGATGAAATAAACCAAATATTAGGTATAAATTGGAATAAATTACTTAATGGAGTAATGGATTATGGAAATAGAACCTTAATTGGCTGAAAGAAAGTTGATTTTGTAATTTGGATATGAAATGGGAAATGAACTTGGATTAAGTAGAAATTATTAATTTCAATCCGAGATAAAATACTAACAAATCGAATGTGGATGATATAAATAAAGCTCGACACATATATTTTGGATGCTGTTAAGTGAAATAAATTGGAACAAAATTAACTTAAGTGTGAATGAACTCAAGTATAAATAAATGGAATATGACCTTGAAATATTATCCAAATGAGTTTGGGTTATGGAATTTAAATTGGTTAAATAGAAATTGAATTGTGAATTAATAAAATTGGGTAGTGAATTAAAAATGAATAGTAGAATCAGAATTTGAGTTATTAATTAAAATTCGACTTGGAGTATTAACACATTAAATATAAGTGGAAATGTGTTAAACAAAAATGAAAATTTGAATTAAAATAGTGATGGCTTGTATTGCAAACGAAAATTCAAGTGGGTATGAATGAAAATGGCCTTGGATATTATTCAATGAACGGAATATTGAATTTAGAATTAAAAAGGGACAAATTGAATGAATTGGTGCAAACTGCAATGAAAATGAACTTAAGTTGTTAACTTAAGTAAATGTTGGATGAAGACTGTACTCAAATCGAGGTTGTCGAAATCATTTGAGAATTAATTATTGAATGAAATAGCCTGGATTGTTTTCGAGCTAAATAAATGGATGTGAATAAATTAAATGGACTGGGTTGAGTATTGTTTGGAAAAAAAATGGGAATAAGGGTCGAAACATTTCATATGTGCTTATGGAAGTATATAACATGCATTGTTTGTAGAATCCATGTTTTAGCAATTTAAATTTTAGTGAAATGTAAATAAACTTTGTATATTTGGCACTTACATGTTGTAATTGAGTTAGTACAGGTTCAGGGAAGTCGGTTGGCTGAATCTGATGGCACAACATGCTAAAATAAATAACCGCTTTGCTTTAAAAATGCTAAAATAAGGTACGCTTACGCAAAAATTCAAAATAGGAGATATGAACTGCATATATTGATATATATTGTGATTTCCGGCCTGAGGCCGATGTATATATATATTTGTGCATCCTGCGATATCGCAGAAGTCCCTCCGTACAAGGGAGACTGCCAAAATTTTCCGTAAATTTTGGGAGTTAGAAAATTTTTGAAATTTTTGGAAATTTTCACTAACAACAAATGAATTAAAATTTGTTAAACAAATAAGGTTGAAACTGAGTATTGAAATCTATTTAAAATGTGAAAGTAAAGTAAGTGAAATCGAAGGAACTAACGAAAGTAAAGCTTGCAAACAAACTTTTAATTGAGATTTAAATTAATTAGTAAGTGCAACTAATTCAATATTCAAAGTGGAAGATAAATTGAATTCAAGTGGAAATGTAAACGCAAAAGTGGATAGAAATGGATAGGAACTTCAATAGTGAAGTGAAAATATGTATAAGCAGTATGTAAAATGTTTATCTTAAACTTAAGAAATGAATAGTGAATTCTTAAGAAAATGTGGTACTGAAAGTATGCTAAGTGAATAATTGAATTAAGGTGAAACCGAAGTTGTGAAATGGGATAGTTGTGAATAAGGGGATAACAATCAAAAAGGAATGTGAATAAAGGAGAATTGATATAACTGATAATCAATTGGAATTTATACATAAGATGTACGTATATTATTTTATTCGCATAGCTATTTGGTCCAGATGTCGAACACAGAATTTCGAGATAGATATATCGATCCGAGTTGGAATTTTTCACTCGATTTTCAACGGCGAACCTGGATATGGATTGTTGATTGATTCTGGATATTCTCTATCATAGTTTGTGGCTATGCAAGGAGAATGACGGTTTCTGATCAAGAAACCAGATCTGAGTCCGCACTAGGAAGTCGGGTGGACGATACTAGTTCGGAAGTGAAATTGTGTGATCGAGTGAGCGATCGAATATGATATTGCGTACGAATGATATATGTGCATCGTACGGGCTTAAGTAAAACAAATATTGAAAATTTTTACATGAATGTATAAAATGGTTTGAAGCTGTAATTGGATGTTATTGCTTAGTAAGTTATACAGGTGTATAAAAGCAATGGAGAAATTGGGATTTTTGATTTTTAAAGATAAAAATTTAATGGCCCGACAAAAGGTATGTATTTGAATTTCTATATGAAATTTGATTGGGTTTTTGATCCAGCCACTTGGATTTTTGTTTTCTTTTTGAGATTGGGAGGCCGTAGAGCCATTTTGTAGTTGTACCGAGCTAGTCGCGCAAAGGAGACGCTGGCGAAATTTTTTGAAAATTTAGGGAGTTAGAAAAATTTTGGAAAATTTTGATAATTCAAAATTTGAATTCAAATTTAGATTTGAATTGATAAGTAAGTGATTTGGGTTGAACTTATGGATAAGTTGGAAAGTTAAAAGATGATTAGTGTATCATTAATAAAAGAAGACTTTGGAAAGTTGTTAAAACTGTTTGATTTGGAAAATAGTTAATGGGGATTGAATCATTCTTCCTAACTAGTAATTTCGGGGACGAAATTCTTTTAAGAGGGGAGGAATGTGACGACCCGGAATTTTTGTATATTTGAAATTGGGATATTTAATTAATTTTAGATATTCAGAGGTTAATTTGTTTAACTTGAATTTCAAATATCAATATTTGAAAGGTAATTAATTGTTAAATTTAATTTTCGAAATTGGGTAAATTTATTGAATCTGGAATTTTAAGCTAGTTAAAAATAATTTGAAGGTCTATAAAATCCATATTGATAATACTGAAGATAATAAAAGTGATGGTATCGAATTTAAAGATGTTTTGTTCAATTTTTTTTAAAAAAATTATATCGTTTAAATTGAATTTAAAAATAGCCTTCCGAGGCACAGTCTCGGAATTCGACGAAACCAGTTCCATTGGGTCCGTAATATTGTATTATTACCGGATTTCAAGTTTCGTAGTAATCGGAGTTGTTGTGTGAGCGTACGACATACAAACGCGTTGAAATCAAATCGAAAATTTAATATAAACAATTTAAGCAAAACACTGTAGCTAGATATTTTTCCCAACCCGTTCCTTTGCCTTCTCTAGCACGATTTCTTTATCCTGCTTCCTTTAGGGAACTCGAGACCCATTCAGTAAAAGTGGTGACTCACGAAGTAATGGAAATGGCTGCCTCTATTAAATCACGTTCTTTCCTTTTCCCCATTCTCTTTAAATTCGAACTTTTCCCCTCTTCACTCAGTTAAACGAAATCGATTTTTCGTTTCTTCAAAAAAAAAAGAAAAAGAAAAAAAAGAGAAGGAATCCAAACAAAATTCGTTCGAACGTCAACGTCTCACGCTTTCCACTCCTGCTAATTCGAGACGAGGCTGGGTAGCTCGAGTAGCCTTCAACCGGGGATCGAGACGATTCGAACGAGCTTCAGGGATGTGATGGCCGCTCGAATTTGCTGTTAAAGTATAAAGGCGGAGTTAGTTTTGACTTGCTCGTCTGAGGTTATCGCTGTCGATCCACCTATGCTCGCGGCCACGAAGTCCACGCTGTTTTGCTCCAAAGTGGGATGCCGATCAGGTGTTGTTCGCCTATTGCTAGAGTCACATCACCACTTGAGGGTTTGGATCTGAAGCTTGCCGAGTTGCGTTCGACCTGGGCTCGAAAGCTTTACAGCAGAATTGCCAAAGGTAGGCGAGCAAGGGGGAAGGGTGGTCAAGCAGTGGAGTTAATCTCTTGTAGCAGGTGGTAGGGAGTCGCGTACGTGAACCAAAACCCATAGCCCAGATCCAACTTCTTGAAGGCAACGATTAGATTCAGTCTGGGTTCATCTTTTCTGTAAGGTAATAATAATTTATTTAAACTAAATTAAATAAGTGATTTAGTAAATAGGGCCATTTCTTAAAAATAGGTTCAGTGATTAGTTGTTAACTATTCCAGTCACTAAATAATTTATTAGGGGAATTTAGATTAAATTTATTTAATGGAAATGTATGTTGGAGATGAATTGTTTAAGAAATCTATTAAATTTATCTTGTTGCAAAAAAATTATTTTTATTTACCAAACTATTAGTTTGAAATAAATCACGGGTTAATTAAATTATTAAATTATTAAATTATTAAATTGGAAATTTATTGTTCGATTTATTCAAAATATTAATAAGTCGTATAATGGTTATACAAGGTCATTAATCGCGAGAATCGAGTTGGGGTTGAAGTGGACTACAACTAAGAAAGGTGAGTTAATCTCACTCAGTTAAATTTAAATTTAAATGGTTAAATTTAAATAATTTATTGAATGGATGATTTGATTGATGTGATATATATAGTAGTATATACCAATATATACATATTGGCATATGTATATATTGGAGTTGTTGATATTCCCGCATTATATAGCGGATGAGACCCTATGCGCCGCATAATAGCGGATGATATTTTATAAAACCCATATACCGCGATATTCCACCTCGAAGTGGAATTGGTATTGTGCTAACGTCTGTGGATACAGGGAAACAGGTTGGAGGGATCCAACTGGATTCCTCAAAATTATTTAGATTATTTGATATTCTATGTTATGAATATTGATATCCTGTGATGATTTTATTGATGATTGAAATATTGGATGATACGGTTGGATTGAATATTTCAATAAAATGAGTTATCAAAATATATTGAATTGGATTTTTGAAAGAAATAAAAGAGTAAATTTTAAGTAAATAATTCAAGTGAATTGGAATAAGGGAATTTTGAATTAACAGGGAAAATGTAAACTTTAAAACTAAAGTGATATTAAATTTAAAGAATAAAGAATTTATTTTTGAATGTAAGGATTAAATTTAATTAATGGATAAAGAAGGAATTTTGGAAGTTTAAAATTGGTATTTTCAGTTAAAAGGGTTTTAACTCAAATAAAGAAATAAATCTAAAAGTTAATGTATTTTGAAATAAATGAAGTAGCAAAGGAAATTTATTTCAAAGTAAAGTAAAGTAAATTGGAAAATCAATTGGAAATTGATTTAGTTGTTTAAACAGGATTTTTAAAAGAGAAGTGAGATTTTGGAATTTATAAACTGGGTTTATAAAGTAAAATAAAATATCGATGGATATTTGAAAATGTAAATTCAAGGTGGGAATTTGTAAAAGGATATGGTTTGGTTTAAAAATGAATGTTGATTTATTTTTAAAAGATGGGAATGAGAAGTGTATTTCTCTGGATAGCCAAGTACGTTTTCAAAGCAATTTTTATTATAAGTTAAAAGTTCTAATTGTGTTTTTAAAAGCATGTTTTAGAAAATTGATTATTTCTAAATGTTAATTTCCTAAGTAAGTATTTTCAAAAATATATTATTGTAGTAATTATATAAAAGTGATTTGGTATTATGTTTTAAAGAGGAAATTTAGTTTATATTTATAAAGTGGTTTATTTTAAAGTATATATATTTTTAGTAAAGTATTAAAAGTAGTTTTAAACTTCAATGTTATAAAGTATATTTAAATAAAGTGTTTTTAAATTATTTTAAAATTAAAAGTATTTTGTACTTGGTGATTCAGTGGAAATAATTATTTGGGAAATGTATTCCGTAAGCGGAAACTGTTTTGAAATTGTTTCCAAATGAGCTTTGAAAATTTGGAAATATATCTTGGAAAGATATTTGGGCAAATAAATAATGTGGGAAATTATTTATTGTGTGATGGTTGCTTGTGGATGTTAATTGATAGTTAAATAACCGACTATCAATATTGGCCAAATGCGCTGATCGTTTCGAAGAGACCGGGATCGAGTTTCCGTATACCGGGATTATAGGTCTGGAAACTCGAATACCACTTCGATCCGGTTTGTACGTTTCGTGTAACGTGTTCGGAGTCGAAGATGGAGCTGTGAAGAGCAAGGGCTATTCGCTACTGATCCTGAGGATATTTCCAAAATGGATGTAGTAGGAATAGTGCCTTCGGTTCCGTTCGAACCCGGGACGGACTTGTATGGACGAATGCTTTCGTGACATCGTCAGGTGGACGATGGGCATTCTAAGGGATATGTTCTGAAAAGGTATCGTTTAGCCTCGAGCCTCATCAACCGGGAATGACTGAAAATCAGGGGTTATGCAGCAAGGCTTCGTGGGTAGCCCCCACTTGAGAGTAAAGTCATCCCTGTCTAGATGTCCCTTTATTTCGGCTTAGTGGTGCGGTTGCTGATCCCAACCGTGGGGTGATTTTATTTGGAATTATCCAGTAAGGGATGATTCCGGCCTTGTGTTGCAGGGGAGCGGGCGTACTCCTCGGTACTGTGATCTAGGCCACGTACTGTGACAGGTGGTACCCCAGTGCCTAGTCATTCGTTGGAAATCCATTCTCCCTACGTGCCTTGTACGTGTTTTGTTTGTATACCTAGTATGCTGGAATTTAATCATGTAACAATTTCAGCTATTTGAATAAGTATTTGTAAATAGACGCTATTATAATATCAGAGGATTTTATAAAAAGTGTTTTAGCTATCGTAAGGTAAAAACCTGACATGTTTATTTGTGGCGTGGTCTTACGAGATGCTTTTGTTTATCAAAGGATTTTGAAACTTTAATAATCAATTTGAGTGTGATTTTCTCACGCTGGTATTCCAGACTGACTCGGGTATTATTTTATTATAATGCTCGGGTCAGACCGAGTATTATAGGTTACAGGATATGATGCTGTGGAGCTCAGGAGACGAGCTGGATGGCGAGACGTATCTCTCGTACTTGTTTATATATATATTCCGCTGTGTTGATTGTTGTACTCTGTTGTATTGAGGACATGATATGGTTATTGTCCAGTTGTATGTTATGTGTTCCCAGATGTATACCCTGATGATATATTGTATAAAACTGATATAGTTTTGATTTGTGTAAAGATCTGTTAATATATATTATATTTTATTCCGCTGCGATGGTTAGATTCTGATGTTGTCTTCCTACTTTCTTCTTCTACCTCTTCTTCTTTAAGTAAAATGGTTCGATTTTCCGGGACTGGAAAGTCGGGTCGTTACATATATATTGTACATATATATATATATATCAAACACGCTAAACGAACATTTTAGAAAATAGCTTATTTTCGGGAATTTTGTAATTAAATTGAAAGATATCCTTAGGGTTTCTATCCATGTTTTTTAAGTACCCTAAGGGTATTACATATTGTAAAAAATTTACGTCATAAATCAATTCTTTAAGTGGTGAAAACTGGTCGCAAAGTTCGTGATTTTCTATGTTGTTCTTTGTCAAAGACTTTTAACAACATTTATAAATGCTGTAGTAAGTTGCTTGAATTTTTAACTGTCAAAAAATGATATATAAATTTAGTATTTTCCCCTAATACTTTTAGGGATGTTTTGTAACATATTTTTCCGTATTTTAAAGTTGGCATAAAATTTGAAATATATTTTAATATTTATTTATGAATTTTCAAAGTAAAGAAGTTTTATAATATAAAACATGTTTTTCGTGAAATTATAAATTACTTATTTTCAAGTAATAATTTACATAGTTATTTAAAATCTATTTATAAGTATTTTTAAAGTATTTCTATACGTATATAAGTTTGGAAAAAGTAAGTTAAGTATTTAATAAAGGAATAAAGGAAGTTTTTGATTATAATACGTAATAAATGGTTTTGGGAAGTTAATTAAAAGTATATTACCTTGTTTAATAATTGTAGATATACTTAGATCCTTAAAATGAACGTTTTTAAAAATAATGACAAATATGAAATGGTTTTGGCTTGTTGTGACAATGTGTTAATAACATTCTCCTTAACCTTTTTTTACTATACTTATGAATATAAATAGATCTTTGAAAAGAATCTTTTAAAGATAAGTATAAGTGAAACGGTCTTGGGTTTGTACTGACAGTATTTAAGTAATATTTGTCCTAACATTTTAGAAATAGGTTTTTGAATGTAATTAGACCTTTTAAATCGATATTTCAAAGGTAATAATAAGCACAAAATCTTTTGAAAAAGATAGAAAAAGTAAAGGTTTATAGTAAAAAATCTTGTTAATGATTAGTGAATATATTTATACCATTCAGATAAGTATATGAATACATTTTGAAGTACTAAAAGAGTACAAATGAACAGTGGAAAAGTAGTACACATGTCTATGTCTTTTGTAAAGATATTTTAGATAGATATATATATATATATATACACACACACACAAGTATTTGCAAAGAGGTTTTAATTAATAAAAGGGATTAATTAAATAAAAAGGGATTAGAAGTCGCTTATATGACTTAAACGTGCTTTGTGTGACTTAATTTTTCTCGGTTTGTTTACTCGTTTATGGAAAGTATTTAGTCGTGTACTTAGCACTAAAAGCCAACGAAGTAAACTTGTTTATCTGTGAGAGTTAAGAATGAAGTGTCTAGGCAAGGCATTGAAGCAACTAGTGCTCTAACTTACATGGCTTCACTCTTGACTAAGGGATAATGAGAGTTGAAAAGTTTGAAAACGTGATAAGTATACAAGACCCGTTTTCCATATGTGATCATCTATTTTGAACTTGATAGTCGATTAGTCGACTATCGAACTTGACCAATTAACTTGGGAAGTATCTAAAGCTTCACATTTTCATATGATTTGAGAACCCCCCAGGGAGGAGCATTGGTATGAAACATCTATAGTTTTAAGAACATATATATATATAAGATCCACTAGAGAGGACTCCTCTTTATATATTGTTCCTTACATCTAAAAGAACCAGAATTGAGTTTGCTGAATCGATTTAGATTTGAAGAGACTGGGATTGGTAAGTGTTTTACTTATCGAATACCATTTCAAAACTGATATATGGGTTCTATGTATTGGAAGCGGTTGTGAAGTGGAATGCTATAGTGTTGAAATGTCTATCCCGAGGTTAAATCCAAGAGAGAGTTCGACCTTAGCATTCATCGGACGACTTATGTTGGGATCCTTGTAGAGATCCATGGAATTTTCGAGATGTTGGGATCCTTACGGAGATCCATGTTCTGTTGAGTAATGAAGACTCATGTGAGAGATGTCGAACGTGACCTCGACATCGAAAATGATAGAAATCCGAGTAGCGCATAACCATCGAGGTTTAGCTAACCCATAGGGTATATCAACTCCATATCTAGAGTATGCTTATGGATGTTGCGCATGGGAGTTGATGATATTCAAGATCAATTCTTATACATGGACCAGCTAATTTACCTTAATGGCACATCTTATCTAGAGACACACGATGCTCGAAAGGTAGTTTTTAACCCTTGTCATAAGGCTGGCCTCAGTTGTTCTAGGGATGTCTATAACGAAAAATCCATATGCGAACGTAACTTAGCGGTTTTGTTTGTATACTTATTGAATATTGTTATGGTGTGATTAATGTAAGCATCACATATATTTTCTGATTTATATTCTTCACCTTAGACATTATCTATTATATCACCTTATGTACTTATTAGATAATGGTTCTTTTGAGGGGATAATCGTTACTACATTCCATGCAGTCTCAAAAGTACTGTTATACGCTAGCTACATATATCTTGAGTTTCTCATACCAGACTTATGTTTTACACGTGGTTTTTGCTTTTCTTAAATACCTCGTATGCTCGTTCGAGTAGTCTGAGAAAGGCATGTTTTCGTCGATGTTCATTGGAGCTCAAGGAGACGAGCTTGATGTTTCACCAACCGTAGTATTCTTATTTCCGTAGCATTACCATATTGTATATATCAGCATTTGTGAGGACACACTATTATAACTATACAGACCGATGATAGTGTTTAGAATTGTAACTTTGAAATGCTGCTATCTTAGAGTAACAGTGTTATATTGTCTTTAGGTATTATATGCTATCGTTCCGCTATGAGATTTTAACAATTATGCTTCTTCTTTCTTATTCTATTTCTTTTTCGTTTTATTTTATCCTAACAATTTATCTTTCCGACACTTGGATGCTCAGCACAAAAATACCATGGATGTATTAGTGTCGATATTTTGGGGTAAAAAAGGTGGGTCGTTACATATAGTAATAGAGCTGAAGGTTAAGCGAGAACCTTGGCTTTGGTTGGGTATGACTCATTAAGAGATCGGGTAATGGAATAACCTAGAATAAGTTGAATGAATTACACATATGAAAGCATATTTGTATTTGTTATAAATGTATGCCTTAAAGGTAATTTCAACAATGAAAATTAAAGACCTTATATAAGGTAACTCATATAAGTATAAGTTGATAGTGTAGTTCAAATAATGTCGGGATTAATAATGTTCATTCATTACAATCATTAATTAGTTTATCCATGCTCGACCAGTTTATGAGCATTGCTGTCCTTTGTAGAATGATTTGACATCCTCAACCAGTTTGAGCATTAATATCATTTGTAGAATTGTTAGTCTAATATTGCTTAGCCAGTTTACGAGCATTGTTATCATTGTTTATTGATTTTTCATGATCAGCCAGTTTGTGAGCATTGACTATTGATTATTGATTGTGCTCGACCAGTTTATGAGCATTTTTTCCTTTTCATTGCATGGGTTGGGTAGACACTATTTGTAGATGCATTGAAAAAAAAATACCTTGTGAATTGAGTTTCACGGTTTGACTATGAGGCGTTTAGTAATAATGTTGGGTTAAAAGTTAAATTTATTAAAATATGTTTACTATAATATAAAGGAAAGGTAAGATATTTACGAATAAACATTTGTATAAATATTTTATATAAGAAAGTGATTTTATATAAGTATGGTTTATAAAAATATAGTTTATAAACGAAGAGGATTTAAACTGATATTTTGAGAACTTAAATCTCAATATCTTTGAAAATGGTTTTCAATATTTTGGAGAAAGTAATAATAGTATTATTTGAAAGCAAACATTTAGGAAATTGGTTTATGAAATTGTGAAGATCGCCCTGCATCGTCGGCACCCAATATAAATATATAGTGCGCTGCTGACATGCCTAGCCGATGTAGGACGATCATTAATGGTTAAAAGAAAAGAAAACAATCACACAAAACCTGTCGTATATCTCACAGCACATGGAATAAAATATAATACACATCATAGATATAAAACAGGAGAGACGGAAATAACTAAGTGATCTGAATACTAGAGTATAGATCCATCCAGTTATACAACAAGTAATAGAGTTTATACAAAATGGAAATAAACTCAAGCATATGTCTTGTAATAATAGTAGTAAGCAAGCACTGTCAAGGCTCCACGGTGTTGCACAGTGGAATAAGCATAGAAATCCATATATAATATGAGATGGCTCCATCTAGCTCGTCTTCTCACAGTCACTACGCCGCACCTAGACCTGCTCTCTAGTCTACTCATTTAAGAATACTCGAGATAATAAGAAGCAAAGCATAAAACCTCGAGTCAGACAACAGTTTGGTGTGAGCGGTAAATAAATCTTAAAATGCTACACAACTTGATATAGTAAGGAACAAGGGTAAATGAATCTTAAAATTCTATAAAACCTCTGCAACCAAAGAGTTAGCACATAACAAACATAATATGCTATTCTACGAATATCGTAAAGTATACTACAAACTAAGTATGATGACAGGTGTACATGTATCCCTTTCCCTAATACCTACTTTCGGCAACATCCTTAGAGTGATAGGCTATGGACGAAAACAACCAAAGCAATCATATCATCCATCAAACAATCCTCATTATCACTCGATGTTCTCAAGATATATGATAACTCGTATGGCCTTTCCCATGCCAGGGACTAATGGAAATCCCGGTTTTCAATGTACTCATCTTTATCTCAAAGATGATACTAGACCCAAATCCACCGGTCCAGGGTATAAGGTTCCAAACAACTGACCAAGGGTAGCCCAACAAAGTACGCATGAGCATCCCCATAATACCCTTGATTTTGAGTACATCAGAAAACACTCCGAGTATCAATGATCCTATAGCATGTGTGTCTGAGCCCTTTTCTTGCTTCATCTAATTTCCATTATTCTCAAGGAACCATTCCACATTCCTTAATTCCACGATAGAGCCATTCTCACGGTCTATTCATGGGTCACCCTTTCTAGAACCCTCCCTTTATGGGCAAACATTCTCACGATTCCTTTTAACATCTAACTGCCATCATCGGAACCTAACTTCATTCATGATCGAGTTGCCATCATCGAAGTCCCAAAGCTATCATCGTGCTACTACATCGCCATCAAACCCTAAGTGAACAAACAAACATCTTCAGTATGACTTGTAGAGCCTTCACTCCCCCTCTTGAAAGTGCCACCCTGAGAGCTTCAAAAGTGACGTCTTGGTACCGACCAATCCTTTCGATACATAGTGGTACACTTAGCCAATTTTGGCTAACTTTCTTCCTCTTCTCCTAGAGTTCCATCTTCTAAGTGCTTGGACCCCCGACCACTCCTCTTAAAGCTCTTGGCATTAACTCCAAAGCTCTTGGTACTGGCTCCAAAAGCTTTTGTTTACATGCCCTCCAAAGCTCTCGGTACTAAGTCAGCCAAATTCCTGCAGTTGGTCTTTACTCCTCACCCTTAGCCTTGACTTGAAGGACCATCACCCACCGAGACAATTTTCACCAAACAGGAACTCTCGGTATCGACGCGACCTTTTGATACTGACTCATATACTTTGCTCCAATCTCGATGCGACTTAAACCCTTAGCTTCTCCTATGCTTCAGAGCCCCTCCTCCAAGTTTCATCCAATTCCGACCATCTTTGGGTTCGAGTTTTTAATTTGACCACCTCTTTCCTAACTACCTAAAAGCAGTTGCAAACCACATCAAAGCACAAAATACAAACATGAAATATCATACATATACACCTACTCATACATGCAATACATAAGAAAAAGATAATCAAGAAGATCCTAATCAAAATTTAACTTTTATACTAGCATATGAATATAAACAAAAGGAGTTGAAAAACCATTTAAAACTACATTGAAACCTTTATATTTCAGCCATAAACATTTAGGGAATGTGATTAAGGTTAGAAAACACTTCAGGGTCAAAATCATGTTAAAAACATCATGTTTAACTGTATAAACATACATGGTAGAGTGAGAGGTCAAGAACCACTCACCAAATACCTAAAATACCAATTCCTCCCCTTAGATCTAAAGTGGATAGCAAGGAAGAGGAATACAAATCAACCAAAATGATAGTTTCAAGCTCTTATATGCTAATCACCCCTCTAATTGATGATTTGGTTAAGATTAATAAAGAAAATGTAGACCTCTTAATGAAATTAGGGTTTATGGAGGTTTAGAGCTATTTCGAGGAAGGTGGGAATGACTTCGATCAATTCCTATAGCCTCCCCTTGGCATAATAATAGATTAGTGGGGCTAAGCATGAGTTAGTTGATTACCCACGAATACAGGCCAGTAGTAGTGAAAACTTAAAACAACCATGACTTTTAAATGGTAAGTCTGTTTTTCTATTATGACCACTCTATGGAATGGAAAACCATCATCCTAAAGCAACAGAAGTAATTTGAGACCTTATCTCAGCTCCTCTCAAAATTTATAGTCCAAATAAGGTTTTCAAGGCTAAAATGGTCATATAGGAATTTGACAAAAATTATAGATGTGGAAAATGTCCCATAGAGCCACTTTCTAAAATTCTAGAGTCATACGACCTCATATAAATAAAACAAAAACAAAAACATAGTACAATCCTTCGATATGCAAAATACGGGTCGTTGTAGAAATTGAGATCATGGTACTTAGTAATATTATACGAAGTATTTGATACCACTTTGTAAATGGTTTTGGTTTAAGTCCGAAAAGCATGATTTGGATGTACTGAACTCATTTTTGTCGCTTGAAAATAAATTTGATAATGGCAGCAGCATCATCAGCATTCATTTTTGTGTTTCAAAGTGGGGGATGCTACCATTGCAGTTTGCTACCAAGTTGTTTTGGTAAAACATATTTTAATTTAATCCCGAAGTATGATTTGATATAAAAAAGATATATGTATATATTATTATTTTAATTGATTTGAAATAAAGTCCGCTGTTTGGTTCTAAAGTTTTCTTTAAAAGAAATATGATTAAAATATAGAGTAGTTTAAATAAAGATTTGAAATAAAATTTCTATATGGAAAAGCTTAGTATGTATGCTATGTTGGGGGCCCAGATGTTGGTGGCATAACCTAAATAATTAAGAAAACCTTTTCATGTTTTCCCTTTTTGGGTAAAGTATGTCTAATTAAAAATCAGAACTTTGTTAAGTTATTTTATGGGACATGTATCCTGGCTTGTGCATCATGTTATGATATGTTGTTTGGTAGTTTTCATTTGTTAAAATGAAATGGGATTTTCGGCAATTTTGGACAATCGAAAACTTCTGAATTGTTATAGGACTTGAAGCTAAGTGTTTTTGTGAAAAAAATAAAAGTTGAGTTTTTGTAATTCTTGAGTGGAGAATTTAATAAGTTAAAACTAGTTTTAAATTTGTTGAACATTCATGATAAGTAAAATGGATTTGATGTTTTGTATATATTCTTAGGACGTAGTAGAGTATTATACAAGTATGAACTTAAGTTATAAAATGTTTATAAACTTAAAGTAATGTTTCTATGGATTGATTCATATACGGTTTTAGTACCGAATGACATACTATTTGTATAACTGAATGTGATATAAAAAGTAATTGGTATAGTTGAGAAACCAATAAGATAAATACATAAGTCGTATGTAGATCATTTTATTCGCATGACAGTTCTTGATCTAGTATTCGAGTACATGGTCTCGAGATGATTTACATCAGTCCGAACAAAGATTTTTCACTCGATTATTGACGATGAACGCTTGATAGTTATTCTTGATATGATCCTGTATCTTTCTATCAAAGTATATGACTATGTAAGGAGAACAGAAGTTTCTAATCAAGAAACCTGATCGAAATCCGCATTAGAGAGGTTAAGTGATCGATACAAGTTTGGAAGAGAAATTATGTAATCGAGAAAGTGATCAAAATTGATATTGAATACAAATGATGTTATTTAGCGGAAGACGGATATTATGGCTAATATAACATTAGAAGGGGGGTGAATAGTGTTTTCTAATTTTGATGAATCCTTTTGAATTCTTTTAAGATTATAGTTTAAACAATGCAATTAACTGCCATAGATTCAAATGCAGATAAATGTAAATCAGTAAAAGTAAAAACGGAAAGAACATACTAGGATTTTATACTAGTTCGAAGTTACCATACATCCAGTCCTGTATAGATTTCTTTTCAAATAGAAAAGTCCATTCAATCTCAATTTCAAGGCAACAAGACGCACCCTCCAGAGTTTTCGAGTTCTGGGTAGACTCACTTGATTTATACGGGCCACAAGCATGCCCACTTGAATTTTCGGGTCACCAAGCATACCTAATTAATTTACACGAGCTATAATCACACCCATTAATATACAAATATGTTTTGATAGAGTTTTACAGACACAGATCATTGATCTTGAATACAAATGATCCTATAACCTCTTGAATAGCACTTTGATCTTGTTTGAGTGAAAGAGATGAGAGAGATCAGAGAGCGGTTAATAGAGAATCAAATCAGTGGAGTTGAATTTGATTTTGATTAAATTTGAGAAGAATTTGAGTAGAATTTCTTTTAGAAAACAAGAGAGTGAAAGAGGAGAGAAAATATAAGAAAGTAGTTTTTAAATTTTGTTAGTTTACTTCTTATTTATAGAGAAACAATAGTCATGTCCATTCGTGAAGAGATACGACGAAATGACACTTTCATTCAAAATTTGAATTTTGAAAATTTTGGTCCATATGTCGACATACTCTATGGGGATATGTCGACATACTCTTTGTACTTCTGAAAAACACTTTATAAAAATTATTTTAAAAATATTAATGTCTACGAAATATTTTGATACTTTGTAGAATCATTTAAGCATAGTTTATACATATTATAATTATATTAAAATTTAAGGAAACTTTATAAAATTATTTTTAGAATATTTTAAGTATATAAAGGATTTTAAATATAAATAAAAAAGTATAAGTGAATATATTTAAAATCAAAGCTATAACAAATATCATAATATACTTATAAATATATGGAAAGCTTAACAAAGAATAATTTTCAAAGTATATTTTAAAACACTTTAAAAACTTAATTTCTCAAGGTATAATAAAATCAAAAAGTAGAAATAATTTAAAGGCTATTTTGAAAACAAAAATTATCTTTAAAAACTATTTTTGAATTTTAAGATATTTGAAACTGAAAATCATTTGAAAAAGGAAAAATAGAGAGAGAGAGAAAGAGAGAGATCAAAGAAGTGCTATCAGGATTTTAACAAAAATTCTATGACTCTTTAACTTATTTGGGAAATCTTGAGTTGTCCAATACTCGTAAGTCTTCAATCTCCAACTCTTGAATCTCTGTATCATCCTCTTGATCTTCACTTGATACTGTATAGTCTTCTTAATTAATACCTGTCTAATATCCTACACTATATACTATATATAACTTGGTAAAAACATTGGTATCTATATCTTACATAATGTTATCTATATTTTATATAATGTCACATGGTTGTTGTCATCAAACAGATACCTAAGGTACTAACAGATGATACATGTACATCGTACGAGCTTTTGTATATGCATAGTATGTTTTGTTGGCTTATGGAGAGTTTAGTTGATGACTCTTTGATTTGTTATAAGGTAGCATGAGTAATCGACTGAGTAATAACCTGAGGCTATCGAGTGTAAGATACACTTAGTAGATTGTTTAGCATCCTTGTGCGATGAGAAGGTTTCTAAACCTAGGCAAACCTTGAGCTTTGTTTGCCATTGATTTTGGATACTATTAAGTATTGTTATGTGATTGTTTCCTTTTGTTGCTAGTATTGGAATTTCGAGGAAGAAATGTTTTGAGTGGGGAAGAATATAACGACCCAGAATTTTGAACACTTCGTATATAAATATCTGAATTATTAAAATATTTGAATCTTGGATGAAATGTAATAAAACTGATTTAATAACCTTGTTAACCTCCTTAACTAATAACTAATGATGGTAAACTTTCTTCTGAAAAGTGTTTACAAAAATATATAGTTCGATGAAATACCGATAAAATGACCAAAAATCGTTTTATTGATAAACAGCTTTTTATTCGACAACAGTTGTTCAAATTTTTTCTAAATACACTAAAACACTTAGGAAATCATTAATAAGTAATAAAAATATTTTGCACTAAATCTCTTAAGAAGCTTCTATAAGAAGGAGGGGTAATATTGTAATTAACTAAAGAAGAGAAGATATTTTCCATGTAAATGATGAAGTGTAAAGTAGCACATGTGTAATGCATGAGAGGGTGGCTTTTTGACCAGAAATGGAAGGGGTATAGGAGGGCTTAGGCATAGGCATAGGTTAGCAGTTTATAATTTTCCAAAGCTTGAAAATTAAAAAGGAATAAAAGTGGTGGAAGTGGAATAGCACTAATCCACTTTGTTCTTTACTAATCTTTCTCTAATTAGTTCAAATGTTCTCCAAACTCCACCAAACTTTCACCAACACCTTAGAACACCTTAGGAAGCATGGATCTAAAGCCAAAGTGGAAGGAATTCGTAAGAACCCCACATCTATACACATACTACCCAAGAGTGTTACAGGGTAATACTGTCAGATAATACGCAGAATGAGGCTATATGGGGTACACACGTGAATATTCCCTTGGACTAATACTAGTACGTATTAAAATCATCAGATAAATAACTCACCTATACGTACACAGTATCGATACAAAGCAACGTACATGTGTGCTACTAGGATTAAATTATACACAATATATAGTAAATAATAGAGAACACGAAGTCAGATTCGTAGTGATAATAATATGAGATATATGTAATATAGGGTATTGTTTAGATACAAATATCTCAAATGTCAACTAACTCAATGTAAGGTGATGAATAATCAGTATACAACTCTGTGACAAATATATACAATGAATCAGGGTCATACAAATATCATATAAATAAACATAATATAAAACTCCTCTAAGCCCAGTAAAATACAAGCCAGTCATGTTGTCCACATACCTGAAATGTCTCAGAATGACCCCGAGTATTATATTAATAACACACCGGTCAGACTATGTCTAATCAAATATCTCAAATAGGGTAACACAATGTAAATAGAGAATAATAATATGATAACTCTAACATAGATAATCCAATTATTAGACGACTTGTCAAAGGATGCATAAAAATATAGTAATGTATGCCTGAAATATATGTACATTGCCATAAATAATTATCATGTCATCAAATCACATAAATAATCCAAATTCATAAGAAATCATCCAGCTCTAATATCCAAAGATGTCGTCACCCCTATAGAAACACATCTAATCAGAAATCACAGAATTAACACAAATGGGTGAATCATAAATACCCATAAATTATCGTCTATATCTAAAAATATCAGTAAATGAGATATCACCAAGTATAATCAGGCTAGTACGAAGCATTGCCCAAATATATACCTCAATCTCGATAAACCATCATCATCAATATATATATATATATATATATGTAAAATAGGGTAGGCTGGCTATCAATATTCTGAGAACCTACTATACTTTGTATATATATATATACCCAGGTATAATCTCATCTCCTCATATATAAATTATCGAAAAGTATAGCGATGGGATATGACTATACGACGGATGTGAAGTCCTAAGTAGAGCCGTACATATAACACTATGTGGGTCATCAAACCCATATTATATTCAAATAAGGTGTATCAATCGTATATGCCAATCTACTACTCCATCAATACTAGAAAGGAGACTGATAACACTAAGCAAGCTCCAGAGATACTAAGTCTCTACAGTCTTTAGTTACCTAATAAATATCATGACTCGTATCCATCGGCGTGCTCGTTAATGCAAGGACTCTTAAGTCAAGACACTACACATGCCCTTATAGGTAACAGACTACTGGCCAATGTAACACGGGGGAAAACGTGTCAAGACCCGCAAATCCGTACCTCTTGATTAACCACTAATCTCCATTGATTAACTCAAAATGCATGGAAATACGAACCCTGAGGGGTTTTAAGAAAAAGAAAAAGTAGAAGAAGAAAAAGATAGAAGAAAAGAGAAAGAAAGAAGAACAACAGAACAACATCAGAAACAGAAAACAATATCAGAATCTCACATATCGCAGCGGAACAAAAATATAATAGATAATCACTAGTCTTTTAAACAAAGAACTATATCAGTTTTATACATACATCAACAGAGTCAATATACAACTCAATACAACACAGCAAATCAATGGACAGTTGTATAACTTGTCCTCATACAGAATACACAGCGGAATAAATAATTTCAGATACCAATACTACGTCTCGTCATCCAGCTTGCTTCCAAAGCTCCAGAATATCCTGATAACATAACTCTAGACTGTCCGTGTGGAAATTGGTGGGCACCCAGAGTTTAGAAGGGAAACAATAAACTCCGAGTCAGTCATGGTGACTGGTGTGAGATCGTAAAACAGTTATTTTTCACAAAGAAAATATTTTTTTTTTCGCAATGCTTTTGGAAAATGAAACTACCATAAGACCTCCCACCACACATACAATGCAAACGCAGAATTGGAGGAGATTTCTTCTTATGATAGTCAAAGATGCTTGATACGCAAAATCAAATCTTTTTTTGATATTATTATTAGTGCATAGTGTAGAAAACATTTCGAAAGTATAATATTAATCTTAGCCAGCATAGGCATTCCGCACTTATGCCTACTATAGCTACTATGTTCAATAGCAGGTTACCGCCACATTCCATAGCAGGTAATACAACTAAAACCGTACAAGTCACGTATTGTTTCTTTGGATTTCCAACAAATGGTCAGGCTAAGGAACTTCCTATTCCACGAATAGAACGCCTCTGGAATGACGTCCCGAGAAATAACCTAACATTACGGTTAGATCTCTGCCAACACAAGGCCGGGTTACCTCTGCAAAAATAGGTAACTACTGGCACGCGTATGCCATCCCCCGATCGTAACCGATCTTCCCGAGGATCCCCGATTCGCAACAAACCACATAATAATAATGCAGCAACCACATAGGTTAAGTATCTGGGCTCCATACATGATACCACCTCTATCCAGAAGGAATGACATACACTAAGGGGCGCTACTCCCTAGAACCTTGCTGCATCCTTCCTGTTTTGACCATTTCCGGGGTATGAGGCTCGACGAAGTCTCGTCCACAAAGCTACGCTTTCTACAAAGCCATGCTTCGGGTCAAACAAATGATCAACCTATGATCACAAAGATATAAGATCAAACAAATGATCATATCGCAAATGATCAAACACTGATCATTTCACAGAAACACTCAGTATGCCACGTTACCAAATTGGGAATATATTGCTGATAAATTTCAACTACATAACCTCTGAGCTCGTACGTCTCAGAGAAGGGTGTTAAGCTAAGAGAATAAATTCTCCGCCACCAACAGATATGTATTTGAAAGAAATCAGCTTTATATCTCAATTTGTAACGTCAGACACACAATCCATACAAGTCTGTTCCGGGATCGAACAGAACCGAAGGCACTTCTCACGAAGCCCTTGCAATTCCGGATAATTTTCAATCACGTCAGGACTTCCCGTCACTAAGGGTGATAAAACCTCTAAATCGGAGATCAGCCGATGTAGAGTAACTCGACGGTAATCCTTCCGTTTTCAAAAATATCTGGTCTTCAACACCGGTCTTCGAATGCAATTCATAACGACGTATCACATATTCGGAATGGGTTATACGACCCCATGGTCCTTTCCCGACTAACCCGAATAGTGAGCGTTTATTCAAAAATAAGTGTGGCATTCAAATTCATCCAATTCACAACAAATACCTATCTAAAGGTAATTATTGATAGTCGGTTATTTAACTATCAATAAAGATGCGCAACATCATCAGATTCCAAATAATTTTCCAAAATTATTTAATTTCCAAAATATCTTTACTAGATATAAAATTTCCACACTTTCAAAAATAAATCAATATTTATTTTTAAACGAATTCCCTTTCTTTTATAAATTCCATAGTGAATTTATATCTTTCAAAATATCTACTGATATACGATTTTCAAATCGATTCCAATATTCATTTTCAATTTATTTTTAAGAAGATAAAATCTCAAAACGTTTCATTTCATTTTGGAAAACATTCCCATACTTATTTAATAATAAGTATTTCACAAATCTATTTATTTTCAACACTTGGAAAATATTCGATATACTTAAATCAATATTAAGTATATATTTCATTCTTTAAGGAAATCTTTTGAGTCAAAACGAATGTTACGTAAAACATCGTTACGACGACTCAAAATCACTAGTATAGGGATTCGAATTTTAAGATAGATGTATAAATCCCAATACTACATAAAAACATTTCCTTTCGGAAATCATTTACTATAACAACAGTGTTATAGTCCACCATTTCCTTCTATTTCTCGAAAACGTCTATTTCAACAATAAATGTTGAAATCTATGATTTCGATATTTAACACATTTTAAAACATCTTTAAAATGTTTAACTTCATTTTTAATATCACTTCTTCAAAAATAAATCCATTTTACTTAACAATATATTCACTGTCCAAAATCATGAATATACTTCACTAATTACATTTCACTATTTTCTACACGATTTATTTCAATAATAATTCGCTATCCAAAATCGCGAATATATCTCCTTTAACAACCTTCTATATTTAATTTATCAAATTCAATTGATCTCGAATTTATAAAACAACGTTTATAAATTCTATTTCTATTTTCTAACAACTTCA
Source organism: Allium fistulosum (assembly GCA_030737815.1). Lineage (NCBI taxonomy): Eukaryota > Viridiplantae > Streptophyta > Magnoliopsida > Asparagales > Amaryllidaceae > Allium > Allium fistulosum. The sequence goes on along the minus strand of CM060905.1, from coordinate 588,590,335 downwards.
ATTTAATAAATCTCCTTTATTAACAATTCGATTTATAAATCTTCTTTAATGACCTATTCAATTTATAACTCAATGTATATACCAAAGGTCCATCTTATAAGTTAATAACTTACAATTCATTTATTTTAAAAGAAATCGTTCTTTTAAACTTCACAGATTTTAAATCTTATTACTTATAAGATTTCATTTATAACCTTATTTTCAACCATAACCGAATTACTTTTATACTATTTATAAATCTCATCTATTAACCGTTCATACTTGTTCAAAAATCTCAATTAAAATGCCGAAATCCAATTTATACTTCATTTTAACACTTATAAAAACTCGTTTTATAATTCCAACATTTGATTTATAAATATCAATTTGTATAAATCTTTTTATACAAATCGTTTATAGTTATTCAAAAATCCCAACTTAAACCATTTTATAAATAAATCGATTTTTATTTCAAAAATGACACTTTGGTTATATTCCACTAAAAATTGTAACTTTTATAACTTTAAAATTTTAACGTTTATAAATCAATTCAAAAATTCCATAAAACGTATATTTTCAAAAATCACTTTAAAAATCCTTTTAAAGTAAAGTCGTTATTTTTAAACTTCAAAACTTGAATCCGATGATGCAACAGCACCAATTAGTCAATCACAACAACAAACATCATATATCAATATGATAACAGAATATACATCAATATCTATAAATAAATAAATACTGGTGAGGAATCCAATTGGATCCCTCCAACCTGTTTCCCTGCATCCACAGATGTTAGCACAATACCAATTCCACTTCGAGGTGGAATATCGCGGTATATGGGTTTTATAAAAATAATCCGCTTACTAACGGCGCAATAGGGTCTCATCCGCTATACGAGGCGGGAAATCAATCCATCCAATATATACATATGCCAATATGTATATATTGCTATATATATAGATATATCCTACTATATCTAATATCACATCCAATAGCAATCAATCAGTTCAAATCAATAACTGTAATACCAAACATATTTTGAGTGAGAAAATCTCACCTTAGCTATTATTTTGCAATCCAAATCCAATTCTTCTTTCGTTTTCTCGACTTTAACCTTGTATAAATATTATACAAATAAATTAACATTCGAATCAATTAAATAAATCGATTTCCGTTTTGATAGTTTTAATTAACCAATTTTTCTTTTTTTATAATTTTATTTAACAAAACATTAAGTTTTAAACCAATATTCCTTTAATCATTTCTAGTAACCAAAATAATTATATAAGTTAATTAAACGGATTATTCACTAAAATACATTATTTATAAATTCAATAGTAAGTTTAAAACATGGATATTCTTTTCTCTTTGAAACAAATTTCAAAATCAATTTTATATAAACCTTTACAAATTAAAAAAAAACTAATATTATTAGATAAATGTTTAAAACAATTTCTACTTAAAAAAAAATTTCCTAAACAGTATATAGTTGAAATATATACATTTCTTTCTTTCTCTGTAATTTAAAAATTAAAGATCTGCATATAAAACTCTACTGTATAATTTCCTTTACAAATATTTTTCAGATTCAAATCGAAATGAACAAATAGAAAATACCTTGCTCAAAACAAGGCTCGACCAGAGCTGCCGTCTTCGCAGCCTACTCGCGATCTCCACATCGTCAGTGCCACCAACACCCAGTCGCCTCGCCCATCTCCACGACTACTAGAGCGACTGCCACCAACAGATATGTACGCGCGTGCCCTATGCATCATCGCGAAGCTGCTCGCGCCTTGACCTCGCCACCAGAACGTCGTCGAAACCCTAAATCCTCCTATCGCCTCCATCGCCGATCGCCATTGCCGAGAACTCAGATTCGAGTGCGACTCGAACTCGTCGCAATTTGATAGCCTCGCGACTTTCCTCTTCACTTCGCTACGCTGCCTCCACGCGAGACCCTAATCACTTCGTTCGTCACCACTCCACCGTGCCCTAGGCGAAGTCGTGATTTGTTTCGCCTTTGATTTCGAGCGTCGAAAGAAAATGAGGAGATGGACGCGATTTGAATGAAGGAGGCGGCCATTACAATTTTGATTTGAACGAGATATACTCTCTGAGGAGAGGCTTCGGCTATTAAACTTTTGATTTGAGCAGAGAATAAAAAGGGCTGCCATTTTTTTCTTTTAAACGAGGGAATTGATTTTAAACAGATAAAGGAAGAGGGCGTATTTGAAAACGAAGGGGAATGGTTGCGTGATTTCTCGTTCGTGATGCTCGGCTGAAACAAGGGAGCGTAATTGAAGGCGTGTTTAAAGGAGAGAAAATGTGCTGATGTTAATTAATAAAATTTTAAATTTTAAATTTGAATTCGATAAAGATTCAACGCGTTTACTCTTCGTACGGTTACACGGCAACTCCGTTTAATACAAAATTTGAAATCCGGTAATAACAAACTATTACGGACCCAATGGAACTGGTCTCGTCGAATTCCGAGACTGCGCCTCGGACGGCTATATTTTAAATATCGATTCGAACGATAAATTCAAAACTGAGCAAAACAGTTTCAAACTCGATTCTGAAGCTTCTATTATCTTCAGTATCATCAATATAAATTTTAAAAGCTTTCGAAATATTTTTCTTCAACTTTAAATTGAAGATTTAAATTTTTATCCAGTTTCAATAGATTAAATTTTATAATTTAATCGGCAAATTCAAAGTTATATTCGGGATTCAAATTAAATCATCATTCAAGTATTTAAAATTAATTAAATATTTTCAATTTAACTTGTTCAAAATTCTGGGTCGTTACAAAACGCGAATACAGGAGAAGCACAAAGCTATATAATTTAGTGTCACAGATCTAGGGTGCGCCCCATGATCAGGCCGCTAGGGTGGATTCTATCCATTTAGTCCTCTCTAACATACATAATAGGTGTACATCGTAATAGTGGCATATAGAACCAATACATATAGACACGAATTCATGGTCATCGTTAGGCATAGATCCATATATCACTACGTACCACCTCACACTATCCACTCTATTCCCATCATGTAAGTGCCGTCTACTTACAATGAATGATCGAATAAATATCACAACAGTGTCTCATACCACTATGTGATACTCAAACATTTATTTACTACTTATAAATTACACTCAAACTATTTAGTATTCTGTATAATGAGTCTAAAGAATAACTAGAGAAATATTACCGAAAGTCCCATACCAGATAGTATTATAACTCCGTTTATTCATATATCTTGTTACACAGAATCAAGCATCATAAAATCACACAGAATGATATCATCACCATATCATATTCAAATATTCATCCAAATCAATATCAATGTTGAATCACTCATAGCATCAAAAACAATATTGAGAAGTTGAGAAATCATAAACTAATATGAAAATAGATTATTCAAATAAATATATATAAATGAATCAATACTTAATAATGAATCATTTACATATATAAGTTATATAAAAAAATAAATACTAAGAGGTGGATAATAAATTCATATTCCAAAATTAATTAAATATAAATTTACTTTTCAACTAATTTCTTATTCTTTTATAAATTCAAATACTAATTTAATAATCACAATTAATCTCTAAAGCCTCATTTTTCATTTTTAAACCTGATATATATAATTTTTAAAACCAAATATTTCACATAAGTATTATTCCATAACATACTATAACTATATGCTATTTATAAATAATTATGAATCATTCAAATCAATTTTATTTATTTACAATTAATTACATACATTTTCAAATTTTGAATTGTGATGTGCACGTAAATGTGCATATTTTTACTTCCATATTTAATCGAATTTAATTAAATAAATGAGCATATAGGGTGTTTTAACAAAAATTAAAAATATTTTCAAATCATCATTTATTAATCTTCATATAGGGGCAAAATGGTCATTTTTGTGCATATATTAATTTGAGAATTTTTACTTGGATATTTTTATGTTATTTTATAGGAATTTGGATTAAAATGGAAGAGGTTTTCATGGAAACTATGCATGCACAAGAGAATACAAGCAAATGAAGATGGAAATAATTCATTTCATGAATCATGGAGGACCCTACCTACCCACTGACCATGATCACCTACTTAGGAGCTAATGCACATGCTAATGAAGCTTAAAGTTTCATGTACATTTAAATGGAGGATTATCTCATGCTAATGATAACTTCGTGGCCACACTTACTAGAGGGGAAGTTTGGGTAGTTTCTAAAAATATGGACTAGGGTTTCAAACTTGTATAAATACCCTTTATGTTTCATGTAATGATCTCTTAGCCTCCTTAGCCTCCTCTTTCGTTAGTTTAGTTTGAGGCTCAAAAATAAACAAAATCTCTCTTTTCTTTTTAATGGCTTCTTAGCCTTCTTTCATGTATTTCTTTTATGCAATTTTAATACATGCTCTTTTCTTTTCTTGTTTATTCCTCCTTATGTTAGTAGTGTAGATCTTTTTACTTATGCAAGTAGATTAGCTTTTAATTTATGTTAGTTAGCTCTCTTCTTACTTAGCTTGCATTTTCCTTTTGTATTTCTTTCATGTTGCAATCTACAATTGTTGAATTAATAACAAATATGAGTGGCTAAACCCCTTCAATTTAGGGGTAATGAAGCTTTCTTAATCATTAGATTCAACATTTTGCTAACTAGTGATCTCTTTTTGTGCTTGTGTTATTTTCGTTTGATTTGATTTGTGTGCTTGTTTTTCGTGTTTGTTTTGCATTTGCATTTCAATTAAAAAACAAAAAAGAAATATATATATATATAACAAAAAACAAATGAAAAAAACATTTGTATATATGTATATATTTTTTTATTAACACCTAGAGTCATGTGTTCACACACAAGTGTGTTCACTCACCATGCTCTTTACCCTTCTCACGTAAGCCCAAAGACAGTGCACGATCAATATATTTGGCCTCAGTTTATCTGAGTGAGGCGTATGTATATTAAAATTCTTTCAATAATAATGCCTACAATCGATAAGTGTACACACTTGTTTGTTCACTCGCCACGCTCTGTATTCCCCTCACGTAAGTCTATAAGACAGTGCATGGGTGGTATATCTGGCCTTTGTTTTCTGAGTTAGGCATATGTAAATATTGTTAATATCAATAAAATTTTCAGATAGAGAATAAGAAATTGAAATCCAAGCACTATTTTCACTTATTTGATTTGACTTTTTATTTAAAAGAAATAAAAATACCACTTTGAAAATTTTGATAATTTATTAAGGATCAACTTCATGATTGCACTCTGTTATCAACCGAAACAACTAGCCAAACTAGAGTCTATTTGTTATGATAACTTAGTTTTTATTGGAAATTTTGAAGAGTAAAATGACTTAAATTTTCTTGATAATGACCAGAACTTATATTTAACTTATTTGTGTCAATTTAAAAGTAAATTCTCCATTTGTAAATATTTTCAAAAACTTGCATCTATATCTTTGTAAATAAACCTGGCATTTAGGAGTTTTCACTTTGCATTGGATTTTATGGGTAGTATCCGCTGAAAACCCTCACGAGACAACATTCATCCTACTAGGGACACCGACAGGTTTAACGGCTTGTTACATACGCTCAATGCAATCGTGTTTCCCATGAAAACAGATTTATCTTAGTTTTTCTTTATTCGAGGACGAATAAAAAGATAAGTATGGGGGTATTTGATGTGCACGTAAATGTGCATATTTTTACTTCCATATTTAATTTAATTTGATTAAATAAATGAGCATATAGGGTGTTTTAACAAGTTTAAACCAAAATCAAAAATATTTTCAAATCATCATTTATTAATCTTCATATAGGGGCAAAATGGTCATTTTTGTGCATATATTAATTTAAGAATTTTTACTTGGACATTTTTATGTTATTTTATAGGAATTTGGATTCAAATGGAAGATATTTTCATGAAAAATATGCATGCACAAGAGAATACAAGCAAATGAAGATGGAAATAATTCATTTCATTAATCATGGAGGACCCCACGTATCCACTTACCGTGATCACCTACTTAGGAGCTAATGCACATGCTAATGAAGCTTAAAGTTTCATGCACATTTAAATGGAGGATTATCTCATGCTAATGATAACTTGGTGATCACACTTCCTAGAGAGGTAGTTTTGGTAGTTCCCAAAAATATGGATTAGGGTTTCAAACTTGTATAAATACCCCTTATGTTTCATGTAATGATCTCTTAGCCTCCTTAGCCTCCTCTTTAGTTAGTTTAGCTTGAGGCTCAAAAATAAAAAAAAGCTCACTTTTCATTTTAATGGCTTCTTAGCCTTCTTTCATGGATTTCTTTTACGCAATTTTAATACATGCTATTTTCTTTTCTTGTTTATTTCTCCTTATGTTAGTAGTGTAGATATTTTTACTTATGCAAGTAGATTAGCTTTTATTTTATGTTAATTAGCTCTCTTTTTACTTAGCTTGCATTTTCCTTTTGTTTTTATTTCATGCTGCAATCTACGATTGTTGAATTGATAACAAATATAAGAGGCTAAACCCCTTCAATTTAGGGTTAATGAAGCTCTCTTAATTATGTAGATTCAACATTTTGCTAATTAGTGATCTCTTTTTGTGCTTAATGGAATTGGTGGATGTGGTTAAATTTTTTTGTTTAGCTTTGAATTTGATAGACTATGTTGTTGACACCAAATAGGCTATGCTTAAATAAACAAAACACAAATTACCTCTTCATCTACATATGATTATGGTAATGAAGTGATTTTAAAATCAAAATTTGATGGTACATATTTCTAATCAATAGTTAATAGGCCATGCTTAGAATAGATTTTATTTTTAATTTCATTGTCATTTTTATGAGAGTTAAGAAGTGGTTTAATGGGTGTGGTATAGTTTGATGGTTTATATTGGGCTAACTAATAGCACAAATATTCCATACTTATTATAAACACATCAATTAAATTCACTGATGACCAAAAAAGAGAGATCATAATTTCATATATGTTGATTTATGTGATCATGAGAAGGGATTTGCCTCTAAATTGCCTTCAACTCTTATATTTGTATCCATTTTCTTTTGCTTGTTTTTCTACATTTTTAGCTTAAAACAATTTCAAACTCTTGGTTAATTTGATTGAATAGAATTTTAAATCTAAACAATTCCCTGCGGATCAACCTGTACTCGCCACGTACTAATATTGTACGCCGCGCGGTTGCGGTTATTTTTATTTAAAAAATTTCGACGATTTTCTAACACATAGGAAGTTAGCTGATTCAAACAAATTGTATTAAAAATATAATAAAATATCCTTTAAAACTATAAAATATTAATTATAGACCATATCATTATTCTCTTTCTATTTACATAATATTTTTAATTCACTTTATTAATTTAGTAAACTTTAAACTATTGCATTTATATATATAATCTCAAAGGTATATATATATTAGAGTTTAAGTATACTTATTTATTTTAGTTTAAATTATAAAATATGAAAATATATTTTACTTATAACTTTCCAACGCTTGCACACATATAGGATTGTACCTACGCACACAAACACATGACCGCACTTACGCATAAGATTACACAATACACACAGCTTCACACTCAAATGCACAAGCCTATGTGGTGCATAATACAAGAGTTTCACTATCCAAATATATATACATACATACATACATACATATACATATACATATACATATACATATATATATATAACCATAGTAGATATCAGAGCTTTGCACAGAATATATATAAGTAAATAACTTCTAATTTTATTATATAGCTTGAACTGCGCTCATATAAACACAGCACATTCTCAACACACACACATATATATCTGCACTTCACGCACATAAAATAACCCACACACTCAAACAATACAACACACAAGTGAGCGCACACACAACATAAATACATGCATACAACACTTCACGCATACAAAATAACCCACATGCATACAAAGTAACCCACACGCACACACTCAAGCAAACATAGCATAAAAATGCTCACAAACACAACAACAGCATCCAAACATGCATAAAAACACAAGAAGATCGGTCGATCGGTCACCTCCACCGGTTGACCGATCACCACCATTGGTCAATCGATTGGTGACCTTTTGAGCAAAATCGAGCACTAGTTATTGCATTATCTTCTTCAGTATCAGTTGTTTCATTTAAATTTTGATGCATACAATGAATTCACACAAAAACAGCTCAAACAATAGGGATATATCATGATTTAAAGGATTAGAACATAGGTTGCATACGTAAAAATTAGTCAATTGAAAGTTGCTATCCTCCTTTTCCTCTTTTATCGAACACACGCACACAGTACTCTCTCTTCGCAATACAACCTGAAGCCCTCTTGTTATGGATGATTACAAGTATAAGGATATACATATTCGAATTTAGAGATTTTACATAATTTATTTAATTTGATTTATTTTTGAAGAGGACGGCTTTGTTATTCTTGCACATGAAAATGTAAAGGAGGTGATGAAGTATGCATATCATTTACCGATAAAAGAATAGTCTTGAAATAGAGATGTCTAGAAATGAATTTAGGTTATAAAGACTTGGGCTTGGGTTTTAAGATATTAATGTTGAGTAAAAATAAATATATTTATTTGCTTTTATTATTAAACTAAATTATATTTAATTTAAATAAATATAAGTTTTATATTTAAAATATCATTTCTTTTCCAAGCTATTATTTTATTTAATTTCTATCATTTTTATAAAATATTATTTTCACATTTTCTAATACTATTTAAATCATTTTATTAAACAATTTCAAACCAATTTGTCAATTAAATCTCCAAATTCCAATTTAATCAACTAAATTACTATTATTGACTTTAATTAACTTTTACTTAAAAATCGAATTGTTATAGAATTGAAGAAATGGGGGGTCTTGGTTTGGCCATGAGCATTAGGAAGGAGAGGAAGGAGTTGCCTTGTGTTTTTAGTTCTAAAGCTTGGATCTTTGGAAGTTCGATTATGATAGGAAGTGTTCTTGGGTTTGTTTGTGATTAAGCATGTGATTTGCTTGTGTTTGATGAGTTACCTCACTATTTTTATGTATATAATGCATGTATATATATGTGTGTGTGTGTGTGCACACGCACGCGCACAAATATAAAGTTAAAGTGATATTAATTACTTAAAGTTACAAACTTTGTACCCCTCTTTCTTTTGAAAGCAAATGAGAACCTTATATTGTATAACATCACTCCTATTACCTTCTATAACATATGGAATGGCCTTGAGTTGTTATTTAAGTGGTTGTTTAGATTGTGTGTTGAATTGAAGTATGTTTGAAAGTATTTGAAGCAAGAATAGTCGCTATAAGTGCACTTCGATACCCTTTAACTCTAATTATGTTAGTAGAAGATTCATGAACTTAACTAGGTATAAATTATTTTGATTGTTCTCTACACAAAATTTTGTGTATGGGACATTAAATAAATGGTTTGGAAAGTCATAGAAATTGGCAAACAAAGTTGTGAAAGTTAGACGCGAAAAGGTCGCTATGGATGCACTTTGAAAATGCCTTATGTTCGATCATTTTTGAAGTCAACTTTGCAAGACAACCTAAGGGCTTCTTTACATTTTTAATAAGTACTATAAGATTACTTATTACTATAAAAATATGGAAGTTTAAATCATCCATAAAATTATGAAACAAAGTTGCAAAATGTCATAGTAAGAAGAAAGTCGCTATATGAGCACTTTGAAATACCTTGTGTTTAGGATTTTTGTAATTAATTGGAAAGGAACACCTAGGGATTTATTTAAATTTTTAATAAGTATTATAAGTATACTTATCACTGGAAAAAAAATCTAAGTTTAAAAGATTTTAGAAGTGGTCAAACAAAGTGGCTAAAATTAGAGTAAAAATGTCGCTAAACGAACATTTTAGTAAATAGCTTGTTTTCGGGAATTTTTGTAATTAAATTGAAAGATATCTTTATGGGTTTCTTCCCACAGGTGTTAAGTAACCAAAGGGTAGGACTTACAGTAAAAATTCAAGCCTAAGTCAATTGTTTAAGTGGTGAAAACTAGTCGCAAAATTCGTGCTTTCCAATGTTGTTCTTTATCAAGGACTTTTAATAACATTTGTAAATGCTATAGTAAGTTGCTTGAGTTTTTAAGTGTATAAAAATGATATTTAAATATATTATTTTTTTCCCTAGTTATTTAAGGCTGTTAGAAATATGTTGCAGTATTTTAAAGTTGGTTTGAAGTTTAAATATATTTTAAATATTATTTATAAACTTTCAAGGTAAAGAGGTTTAATAATATAAAACATGTTTTTTCATCAAATTATAATTTAGTTATTTTTAAGTAATATTTTACATACATATTTAAAATCTATTTATGTATTTTTAAATTATATATAAGTTTGGAAAAAGGTAAATTAAGTATTTTATAAAGGAATAAAGGAATTTTTGAATTATAACACTTATGTTATAATAAAAGTTTTTGGGAAGTCAATTAAAAGTATATTACCTTGTTTAATAAGTTTATATATATATGTAGATCCTAAAAATTAATCTTTTTAAAAAATGACAAGTATGAAATGATTTTGGATTTGTTGTGACAATGTGTTAATAACATTTGTCTTAACCCTTTTAGATTATACTTATGAATATAAATAGATCTTTGAAAAGAATGTTTAAAGATAAGCATAAGTGAAATAGTTTTGGATTTGTAGTGACAATGTTTAAATAACAGTTGTCTGAAACTTTTTGAACTAGATTTGTGAATATAATGAAATCTTTTAAATGGATATTTCAAACGTAATAACAAATATGGAATCTTTTGAAATGGATGGAAAGAGTAAAGGTTTAAAGTAAGAAACCTTGTTAATGATTTGTGAATATACTTATACCATTTAAGATAGGTATATGAATACTTATTGAAATATCGAAAGAGTACAAATGAATAGTGAAAAAGTAGTGTACAAGTATATATCTTTTGTAAATATATTTTAAATATACATACATGTATTAACAAAGAGTTTTAATTAATAAAAGGGATTAATTAAATAAAAAGGGATTAGTGTCTTCAGACACATTTCTACTGATTGCAAGCTTCTTCTTGCGGATCAATCTCCTATTAGGTTCCGCTACCGTGTCCTCTAGGGAGGAAATGGGTCCCCAAGTCTTCGAATGTTTTTTCTTCCTCGACAGATGATATGGTCGTACCTTTGTCTCCATCTACTGCCACTCCTTCCCCCAATGCAGTTATTCAAGTCATTTCTTCTAACAGCTCGAAGAAGACTATTGTACCACCGGTAATTGGGTGGAACTCCAGGGAGAAGTCTTGGGTACATGTGAAATCAAAAATGTGATATTGTCATGAGTCTGAGTGTTATTGCATGTTTGTCGGTGAAGAGGGGGAAAGTCAGTGATTATATTATCACATAGTAGGGGATGGTCTTATTCTATCAACTGAAGGTGAGGATGGGGATGACAATCGTGCTGTTTTGGCGGATATTTCTTGGGATCGGAAGTATTTATATTCCTGTGATTTAGAAGCCTTTGATCCAGATATTGTGGCTCGGTTCTCTGGTGTTATCCATGTCCTGGGGACTATGTCAGCTGATTATGATAGTGGTTCTTCCTCCCAGGAGGACATTTAGATATTATTTATTAGCTACGGAAGCACTTTGCTTCTCACCTGTATTGTATTTAAGTGGTATGGCCACGATAAAACCATGTTTAGCTGCTTTCCACATGTGTATGGCACCTGTTCTTTATTTATATATACAGTGGCACGTCCCACTATAAAGCCGGCTGGCCTTGCCAAATAAAAGGGATTACAGTCGCTTGTGTGACTTAATCGTGCTTTGTATGACTTAATTGTACTTTGTGTGTTTACTCGTTTATGGGAAGTATTTAGTCATGTAATTAGTGTTGAATATGATAGTATATGATTTTTGTTTGATGATAATAAACATATATATATATATATGCATTTAAATGTATTTGTTAATGTACTATTTTTAATGTACTATTTTATTTTTCACATAATTAATAAATATTTACTGAATAAAATAAATAACATAGAATTTAAATTCAAACAGATATTTTATTCAAACAAATATTTATTACAATTTTGAATAGTACAAATTTGAGCTCTCACTATATATATACAAATTTCAATTACAATACAAATTCGATTACATCACAATTTTTCATTTACATTTGCACCTCACTACATTTCACTCACACTCGTATTTGATCTTCAACTCCATTCCAGATTGAATCCAGCATCTGAGTTATCTGCAAAAATATACACTGACACGGTAAAATTGAAAATAAAATATTTTTGCAGTGTAAAATAAAATGTAATTTAGAAAATATTATTTTCCTCAGTTATTTAGGTTGTTCGTTATCATTTAATCTTGAATTCATCATACACGAACAGCTTGTGACATGCACAGTGTATCACTGTACATGCCATAAGGCCGTGCACACAAATGTACACTTGATAAATCTACAGGGACAGGTGAGCACAAGGTCAAACCAAATCAAAAGCAGGGTTCAACTCAAGTGAAATAAATATTAAGTCACGATATTGAGCACAAGGTCAAACCCGAGCTTTAAGCGGGATTCAACTCAAATGCAATACAAAACTATGGGTCAAGATACATACAACACAGTCTCGGCCAAAAATTCGGATGTACACTTGAACCCAAACTGGTCAGAGAAACAAGTAATCAAGTCAAGCAAATGCAGACTGCATAAGAATCAATATACAGTGAATCAAGGTACCGGACTCGAGCCAGCATATCAAGCATACAAGTCCAATGCAGACAATGTCAACAAGACCACATACAAGTAGCATGATCAGACCAGTGAGCAGTGCACATGTATAACAGACCAGGCAACTAACAAGAACAAAATGTATCACACTTGTATACATATATATGAACATAAAGTGCAACTGAATACAAATGGACAGAACAGTGCAGACTTGATGAACAAAAATGCAAGAAACAGCTATGGATCAAATGATCAATGAGCAAGGCTAAAAGAAGACAACTAGTGCAACTTCAAACAAAATCAGATACATACATGTGTAAAACAGCATGTATATATGCAGTCAGACTTCAAGATGACACAAAATAGTAAACAAGTACGGCTACACAAGTGAAACTTGTACCCAAATAATTCCAGACTTCAAATACACTTCAAATTATCACAACAACATATGTACATACATAAATGTATGTATGTATACAAGCGAAAATGACCAGCCTGCAACACTACATATGCAAGCAAGACCACAAATCCAGAACAGACGTCAAGGGGACAACAAAGTATCAAGGTAACTAAAGCTTCACAAGAACACATACATATACAGGGATGCAGTGTTCAAGGCTGGGACATAATCAAGCAAAGTATCAGTTTAAAACAAAGTCAAAATACCATCACAAAATTACCATAACTGAAGTCACTAGCAAAATCAATGCTGCGATGACCAAGGCAAAATGAACGAACCAAGTCAGAAATCAAACAAGCCGTGGTGGCCACGAAAGAAATCATGCTGTGAGAAACAAGCAAACAAAATATACGAATTGGAACTAGTCAGTGATCAATCTCAAGCATTCAAGCAAAATCAAGTGGCCAAGATAAATCAAATGACAAATTCAAATGAATGAAATTATAGGAATCCGATTCCTATTTAAACCCAATCATCATCAGCCTCAAATGCATCGGGTTCGAGTAAACTAGTGAGTAAAGCAAAAGGCATAAATTACATACCGAAGTCAAGATCGAACTCAATCGAGAAGCAGCCGTGTGCAACTCAAGTAGACGGTCGATCGACTGAGCAAGCAACGTGAAATTCCCTATTCGATCAATCAACTAAATTCGGGGGCTTCTAATCAAAAGCCCTAATTTTCAAACAAAGGAAAATGGAACGAGCACCATTTTTTTCAAGGAAAAAGATACGGCCGATTAGAGATAAAAGAAAAAGGGGATAATTTGGTTATCTCTATATTTTCATTTGGGTCGGTTTCCATTGGGCTTAATATTTTAAAATTAGGGTTCTTTGTTTTTAAATTTTTTTAAATTTGTATTTTTATTTTAAACCATTGTAATTTCTAGTCGTGTGACTAGGGGACGAACTACGATGGTGTAGTTCGAGAATTCGCAACTCAGTGGCTGAGTTGTGGCAGGGTTTTGAGCATAGATTTAGGTTAGTCGATAGCGGGTGTCGCGAGTTTATGTGTGTAAGCATCTGACTACTTAATTTCTAGTAGAAACCTTGGGGGCAGCACGTAGGCAAGGTTTTGCCGAAGCTGGGTAAATCTGTGTGTTCTATTTTCTGCATTTACTATTCTGCTATTATCTGTGCTGCTATTATTCTGTTATGATCTGTGTTGAAATTATTTTATATACTTCCGCAATAAATTTTTATAATTATTAGTATCACCTTATTCACCCCCTCTCTAGGGTGAACTCGATCCTACAAGTGGTATCAAAGCTAGGAACAGAAGTCAATTTTTGTTTTAAAAATTTGAATTTTTCACGAACCAATTTTTGATTTTAAAATTTTGAATTTTTTAAATGGCTTCTTTTAATAATGCTTTTGCTGAGGGTTAGTCCATAGTTAGACCGCCAATGTTCAATGGTGAATATGCTTACTAGAAAAACAGAATGAATTTTTTTTTGAAAACCATTAATGCTTGGAATATAGTTGAGACAGGTTATAGAGCACCAACTATAATGGTAGATAATCAAGAAATAGATAAACCGATGGATCAATGGACAGATCTAGAAAATAAATTACAGAATGCAAATGCCAAAGCTATGAATTCTATTATTTGTTCCTTGGATCAAATTGAATTTAATCGTGTCTCACATTGTTTTACAACACAAGAAATATGGCACACACTCGAAGTGACTCATGAAGGAACATCTCAAGTCAAAGAATCTCGCCTTGCCATGCTGAGTAGCAAATACGAGAATTTCACAATGGTCAAGGAAGAAAATGTCAAGGAGATGTACGGACGACTTTCCAATATCATATACAAATCAAAAGCTCTTGGAAAATCATACACATAATTGAAAATAGTCCGAAAAATCCTCAAAGTCCTTCCACGTAAGTTTAAAGCAAAAGTCACAGCTATTCAAGAATCAAAGGATTTGAAGCAGATCAAAATTGAAGAACTCATCAGAAATCTCACCACTTACGAGCTAGAAATGAAATTCAAGGAAGAGCGTGAAGGAGGTGATACTCGAAAGAAATCAATAGCTCTCAAAGGAACAACAGAAAGTGATGATGACGATGACGATGATGGAGCAGCTGAGCTGGCAATATTAATAAAGAAATTCAAAAGATGGAATCACAAGTACGGAAATCCAGCTCTAAATCAAAATTTGAAAAGCAGAATAGCCAAAGCACTAGATGACTTAGAAGAACGGGAGATCATCTGTCACAAGTGCAATAAACCTGGCCACATCAAGCCCAATTGTCCTCAGAATCAACACGGCCAAGAAAAGAGATCAAAAAAAATAAGTTTTGCAGCCACGTGGAATACAAGTGATGAATATAATAAAAGTACTAGCAATGAGAGTGAAAAACGGATATGTGCCTTCGAGGTGATATAACTGATAGCGATGATGACGAGTCAAGCGAGGTATCAAAACTCACTCACTCAGAATTACTTATATATTTCCATGAAGTAAATGGCTGTTTTGAACGACTTAGGGAGAAATACGCTAAAATTGAATCATAAAGAAATACTCTGATAGATTTAAATAAACAGCTTGATCAATTGGTTAAAAACTATCAAAGTAAGAGCCCTAAGTGTGATAAGTGTCCATCATTTGAAGAAGAGATTAAAAAATAAGAAATTAAAATCAAATCACATGAAAATGAAATTCTGATTTTAAAAGAAAGTGAAAATACGAGGAGAGAAAATTCTATAAAAAAGTGCACACAATTATTAAATGAAAATGAATCTCTCAAAACACAAGTCCAACAACTGTCTAAGACTTTAGGAAAATTTTCAAAAAGTGAAAGATCGCTAAATGTGCTATTAGGGAAACAAATTGTTAATACAGATAGACAAGGACTTGGATATAATCATTCAGAATGTGATAGAGGTAAAATTAAACAAGTCAATTCCATGTGCACAATTTGTAGAAAATTTGGACACAATCAAAATAATTGTTGGTATAGACCCAAACACG
The DNA here is from genome assembly GCA_030737815.1 of Allium fistulosum. Lineage (NCBI taxonomy): Eukaryota > Viridiplantae > Streptophyta > Magnoliopsida > Asparagales > Amaryllidaceae > Allium > Allium fistulosum. The sequence continues at coordinate 588,574,125 of CM060905.1, read as the reverse complement.
TGAAAACTATACCAATTTGGGTTTCAAAAGGCACAATATAAAATCCCTTAAAGTTAAACAAATCTGGGTGCCAAAAGGAACATATATAAATAGTTTTGGGTCTCCACAAACTTATTTTTCAAAATCTGTTGCCACTAACAACCATGGACTTATGAAAACAAATAGGTCACAAAAATATTCTCTCGTGTAGGTGTGGTGGAAGGCTAAGGAACAATAGCAGTGTTATCTAGATTCTGGCTGTTCCAGACACACAACGGGCGTCAAATCAAAGTTTCTTAGCCTAGTATAAAGGTGGCAGAATCACAATAGACAACAACAAAAATTATCGTAAAGGTAAAGCAGGTAACGGTATATTTTTTTTGAACAATATATTTAATGTGATTATCTTCACCATAATCTGAATTAAATCGGCCAGTTATGAATGATGATTTTGATTCTGACTTATTCAAAATTGTTGACCAATCATCATTGAATTGTATCATATAGATTAGTTTGGATTAATGATGGTGTTTTATTGGTTGATGATGATACATTTGATTATTTTACAGCTGACTCTATATTCACGTTTTTGTTTATTGGCACGGCTTCAATTAAAATCCAAAAGAATTTCATTTAAAAAGCTATAAAAATGATTTCTAGAGATTGTTGCAACTTCACGGTCTTGTCTATAACATTCATCAAATGATAATTTTGAGTCAAAAGAAATTCAAATGCAAATTACACTGGTAATCTAGTTGATAGAAAACTCTCTAGTGGAACGTGATTTATGTTGAGACATTCAGTAATTGCATCGTTTTTCAAAGAAAATATCTGCATATTTTTCACTTGAATTTTTTTTCAAATAGCAGACATTTTTCTAAAACCCCTCCTAGAAAATCATTTTTGTTGACCTTGTTTCAGATTAGTCATTTTAAAAAATTTGATAATTATTTTTGGATTTGATTTTAAATGACTACATTAACTAATCTGACTCCCTATCGATTATCAAAAAGATAAATAGTGATTGAAAAAGTGATGAGTGTTGATATTAATCATATATTATAACTTGAGACAATATACTTTGTAAATTTCTTTAGAAATTTAAACAAGAGTTATAAAAGCTTTTTGTTTGTAAAAATTCCACGACCATTTCTATTTCTATCATATTTCTATTGACCATCACTCATCAAAATCCAATATAGTATGCCAATATGTGGTATTTTAAACGGGAAATTATGAGCTTTCAATTTATTATATTTTTAGCAATAAAAACATCCAAAGTATTTGCTCTCATTTAAAAGTCCTCACGGTTATGCATGGGTGAATTACTTGGAATTTTTTATTATGTGCTTCCATGCTCATTTAAAAGTCCTCACGGTTATGCATGTATGGAACGCATATCAAAATTGATTGATTAAATAGACAAGTTGATTCTAATCCCATGTAAAAGTCCTCACGGTTATGCGTGGTTAGAAGATACTTGAATTCATTTTTTTTTAAATTGGGAATACTACTAATCTCATTTAAAAGTCCTAACGGTTATGCATGGTTAGTAGATATTCAAATTCCTGATATAATATACCACAAATAGACATAACTATATGGTTTTATATGATGATATCATCTCTATCATTCTAAAGTGGAATATGCGTCAAACAGAGTATTTATGATTTTTGTTTGATTTTTTATTAAAATTTAATATTTATATTCGATTGAGTTTTAATGTTGTATTAATATCTATCACTTTATCTCTATTTCTAACACTATTACTCTTTTGCTGATAACAAAGGGGGAGAGAAAAGTTAAGATTTTGGAAAATAAAGGTCAAATATTTTATTTGTATCTAGGCTCATTTGCATAATTTTATTTACATGCATATATGAAGGGGGAGCTTTGTGAAGAGAGGGAGCATTCAAATAGGGGGAGCAAATTGAATGATCAAATACATTTAATAAATTCAAAATCTTAAATACATGTTTGGTATCATCAAAAGAGGAAGATTGTTGAATATGCTAGTATATGATTTTTGTATGATGAAAATAAACATATATATGTGCATTTAAATGTATTTGTTAATGTACTATTTTTAATGAACTATTTTATTTTTCACATAATTAATAATTATTCGCTGAATAAAATAAATAACACAGAATTCAAATTCAAACAGATATTTTATTCAAACAAATATTTATTATAATTTTGAATAGTACAAATTTTAGCTCTCACTATATATATAGAAATTTCAATTACAATACAAATTTCAATAACACGCACCTCACTACATATCACTCACACTCATATTTGATCTTCAACTCCATTCCAGATACAATTCAGCATCTGAGTTATCTGCAAAAATATACACTAGCTAACACGGTAAAATTGAAAATAAACCGTTTTTGCAGTGTAAAATAAAATGTAATTTTGAAAATATTATTTGCCTCAGTTATTTGGGTTGTTCGTCTTCATTTAATCTTGAATTCATCATACACGAACAGCTTGTGACATGCACAGTGTATCACTGTACAGGCCACAAGGCCGTGCACAAAAATGTACACTTGATAAATCTACAGGGAAAAATGAGCACAAGGTCAAACCCAAATCAAAAGCCGGGTTCAACTCAAGTGAAATAAATATTAAGTAACGATATTGAGCATAAGGTCAAACCCGAGCTTTAAGCTGGATTTAACTCAGATGCAATACAAAACTATGGGTCAAGATACATACAACACAGTCTTGACCAAAAATTCGGATGTACACTTGAACCCAAACTGGTCAGAGAAATAAGTAATCAAGTCGAGCAAATGCAGACTGCATAAGAATCAATATACAGTGAATCAAGGTATCGGACTCGAGCCAGCATATCAAGCATACAAGTCCAATGCAGATAATGTCAACAAGACCACATATAAGTAGCATGATCATACCAGTGAGCAGTGCACATGTATACCAGACCAGGCAACTAACAAGAACAAAATGTATACACACTTGTATACATATATATATGAACATGAAGTGCAACTGAATACAAATGGACAGAACAGTGCAGACTTGATGAACAAAAATGCAAGAAACAGCTATGGATCAAATGATCAATGAGCAAGGCTAAAAGATGACAACCAGTGCAACTTCAAACAAAATCAGATACATACATGTGTAAAACAGCATGTATATATGCAGTCAGACTTCAAGATGACACAAAATAGTAAACAAGTACAGGTACACAAGTGAAACTGGTACCTAAATAAATCCAGACTTCAAATACACTTCAAATGATCACAACGACATATATACATATGTAAATGTATGTATGTATACAAGTGAAAATGACCAGACTGCAACACTATATATGCAAGCAAGACATAGACCAGACGTTAAGGGGACAACAGAGTATCAAGGCAACCAAAGCTTCACAAGAACACATACATATACAGGGATGTAGTGTTTAAGGCTGGGACATAATCAAGCAAAGTAGCAGTTTAAAACAAAGTCAAAATATCATCACAAAATTACCATAACCGAAGTCACCAGCAAAATCAATGCTGCGATGACCAAGGCAAAAAGAACGAACCAAGTCAGAAATCAAACAAGCCGTGGTGGCCACGAAAGAAATCAAGCTGTGAGAAACATGCAAACAAAATATATGAATTGGAACTAGTCAGTGATCAATCTCAAGCATTCAAGCAAAATCAAGTGGCCGAGATAAATCAAATGACAAATTCAAATGAATGAAATTATAGAAATTCGATTCCTATTTAAACCCAATCATCATCGGCCTCAAATGCATCGAGTTCGAGTAAACTAACGAGTAAAGCAAAAGGCATAAATTACATACCGAAGTCAAGATCGAACTCGATCGAGAAGCAGCTGTGTGCAACTCAAGGAGACGGTCAATCGATAGAGCAAGCAACGCGAAATTCCCTATTCGATCAATCAACTAAAGTCGGCGGCTTCTAATCAAAAGCCCAAATTTTCAAACAAAGGAAAAAGGAACAAGCACCATTTTTTTCAAGGAAAAAGATACGACCGATTAGAGATAAAAGAAAAAGGGGATAATTTGGTTTATCTCTATAAATCAATTAATTATCCTCTAATTATCCATCTTAATTAATCATCCTTGATTAATTATCCTTTAATTGCATTCAAGTAATTTATCCTTTAATTAATTACTCCAATTAATTATCCTTAACCATTTATAGTAATTAACCTTTAATTACTTCATTAATTAATTAACTATAATTAATTACATTAATCTTTAATTAATTACATTAATTAATTACTCTTTAATCACTTATTATTGATTAATTAGTTTTAATTAATCAACCCTTAATTACATCATTAACTATTAATTAATGATCCCTAATTACTCTTGATTAATTATCCTATTTAAATTAATTACATTAAGTAATTAATCTTTAATTAAACCATAATTATTAATCACCCTTGATTAATCCCATTCAGTAATTAACTACCCTTAATTACTTCATTTAATAAATTACTTATTCCTTAATTAATTATCTTAATTAATCCCTTGATTAATTACACAAAGTAATTGAATCCAAATTACTTCCATTATTAAATCACCCTTCAATTAATTACATCCAGTAATTATCCATTAATTACTTCACTAAGTAATTACACTTATTAATTACATTAAGTAATTATACTTAACAAATCATCTAGTGATTATCTTGAATTAATTGAACTTAATTAATTGACTTAAACTAATTACATTAAACTTAATTAATTACATTGAGTAATTAATTCCTTAATTAATTCCATTAATAATCACCCTTCAATTAATTATATCCAGTAATTATCCATTAATTACTTCCCTAAGTAATTATACTTATCAAATCATTAAGTGATTATTCTAAATTAATTAAACTTAATTAATTAACTTAAACTAATCAAATTAATTACATTAAGTAATTAATTCCTTAATTACTTTCATCAAGTAATTACACTTAAACATTTTCATAAATGATTATCTTTAATTAATTAATCTAATTAATTATTAAAATTAATCACATTAATTAATTATTTAATAATCCTAAGTTAATGACCTTCATTAACTATTATCAATTCTTAATTTATTTTCATAAGTAATTAAATTTACATTAATCATTATTAATTATAAATTAATTAATCTTTAATAATCCATTAATTAATCCCTAATTATTTAATTAATTAAGTTTTAACAGTAACTTAATTAATCCTTAATTACTTGATTAATTAAGCTTCTAATCATTAATTAAAATCTAATTATATCTAATTAATAATCCTTAATTACAAATTAATTTTTCTTTAAATAATTAATCTTAAACTTTAATTAATTAATTTAAACCCTTAATTATTTATCTTTTTTTAATTACCTTAATAATTTAATGAATCTCAAATCATTAAATCTTTATTAACTTTAAGATAAAAACACTATTCTTATTTATGATCTAATTATCATTCACAAATGCATTTGAAAATATTTTACTCTTGAATTTAAAAACCTGTAATCTTCAAATGACCCGAGCCAGACCTTTATGACTTCGAGCCAAACTCCTCAAGACTTCGAGCAAAACATCAAACTACTTCGAGACAAACCCGAGACTACTACCCTGCTTAAACAACATCACCAGAAAACAAAAGAAGTGCGCCGTGCACATGCACGGTGCTGCTGATCAACTCCAGCCGTCTCCGATGATCTTCACACATTGGAAATCATCCTTGCACCCTATCCCAAACACCAGATCATCTTCCCAAACTCGAGATCGAATTCGAGCTTAAAAACCAAACCTGGAACAACCAATGCAAAACCTGGAAACACCACGTCAACGGATCTCCGACCACCAGAGCTTCTGAAATTCCGGCTACACCATCGCCAACATCTCCTCTACCATCTCCCTGAATCCTGTTGAACTCGATCATCCAGAGAAGTCGTGATGATCAAAATACCCAACCTAGTTAAGACTAGGGTTACAAACTAAAAACAATCATCGTCGTCACCACGGCCTCTTGATCACCATTCCGGCAATTTCCTCTAATCTTCGATCATTCCTCCATCAACACTGAAGGTCCTGACCTCTACGATCAAGTAGATCACCAGAAACACCCAATTTTCCATTTTCTGGTCAAACCAGAACTGCTCATTCATCCCACCACTAAAAATTATTTTTTTTGTTTTAAAAATTCATGTTTTAGTTTAGGTATTCGATTTATAATCCTGAATCAATGAATTACAAAGTTTGAATTTTGACTTATAGTAGATTTTCTCTGTTGTTCTTGATTTCCAGAGACAAAGCAAAATTATTTTTACTTGAATAAATTTATAAACTCTAATCTAGAATGAAACAAACAACTTTTGTTTATAAACAAAGTCCTAATAGCAATTGATTCAAGGGAATATGAATTTTGATCATAAACTTGAGCATAAAACTGAAAACAGGGATACACAGATACAACAGCAATGCACACATATATACATCCCAATAATTCACTTATAAAATCACACAGAATATATTTTTCCAAAGAATTAACATGCAACCAGATTTAAGGATACTTAAGCTTTTTAGAAAAGAATGTTACTCACCCGGCATGCATGAAACAGAGGGCAGTTTTAGCTTTTGAAAACTTGAATTGTTTTAAAACTGGAAACTTGCATTGCCATTGCTTTTGAAAACTTTAAACTTGAATGCTTCTTTGATTTAAAAACTGTAGTTGCATGCAGGCTGGTTCATCTCAGGTTTGAATTAAGAAACAGGCTCTGATTTCATTTTGGTTTTTGAAAATAAGTTTACAGGTTGAAGAAGAAGCTTTGCAAACTTGAATTGAAAATGAACTATAGGTTGGTGATTTGCAAACTTGGTTACAGGGTTTACATGTTTGGATTGATTTCTGGTTTTGAGGAAGTGTTTGCAGATTTGAAAATAAATATGGTTTACAGGCTTTTGATTTTCAGATTTTCTTTTGAAAATGAAGATTAGAAAAGAAATGAAGATGAGGAAAACATGTTTTTATAAGTAAAAATGATTTATTTAAAAATAAAAAGAAAAATCAAAAACAAAATATGACACTTGTCATATACATTAGTTATTTAAATTACACATGTTTTATTAAGCTTTAATATGATGACATTTGTCCTTTAAGTATTTTATTTTAATTTAAAATGTTAAATAAAGCTTTTAACTTAATTTATTAATTCTTATGTAAATACATATATGAATTTCTTTTTAAAGAAAATGTAATAAAAAAATTATACATATACAAATAAAAGCTTATCCAAATATTTTTAAGATCCAAAACATTTTAAATACTTATCTTTTGAATTTCAAAATAAATTTTCCAAATTAAATATTTATTTAATTAGATTATTAAATAAATTCAAATTTTATTAACAAAGATTATCAAATCAATTAAATTTTTAATAAAGATTATTTGATATTGCTCAAAATTCCCGGATATCACATTATTACTTCATCTCTAATTAATTTAAAATAAATTAAATTAATTACTTCATTCTATAAATCCTGCTTATAACCATTAATTAATTGATTTGTAATTAATTAATGGTTATAAGCAGGATTTATAGAATGAAGTAATTAATTTATTTTATTTTAAATTAATTAGAGATTAAATTAATTACTTTATCTCTAATTAATTTAAAATAAATTAAATTAATTACTTCATTCTATAAATCCTGCTTATAACCATTATTAATTACAAATCAATTAATTATCCTCTAATTATCCATCTTAATTAATCATCCGATTAATTATCCTTTAATTGCATTCAAGTAATTTATCCTTTAATTAATTACTCCAATTAATTATCCTTAACCATTTATAGTAATTAACCTTTAGTTACTTCATTAATTAATTAACTATAATTAATTACATTAATCCTTAATTAATTACATTAATTAATTACTCTTTAATCACTTATTATTGATTAATTAGTTTTAATTAATCAACCCTTAATTACATCATTAATTATTAATTAATGATCCCTAATTACTCTTAATTAATTATCCTATTTAAATTAATTACATTTAATAATTAATCTTTAATTAATTATTCATGTCCACTATGAAATGCACAGAAACACACGGATTTAGAGTGGTTCGGTGAATTGTCTATGTCCACTATGAAATGACTGATGTTTATTGAACTTTACTCGTTGATTACAAAAGGTTACAGCGGTACAACTGAAATATAATGGTGATTCCGACAGAGTGTTAGCGTAGAGAAGCCAAAAGTCCATTTTCTGTAGGTCCAGGATCGCTATTTATAGGCGTAGACAGCAAATATCTTGCCCAGATCTCAGAGGACTTCTTCTCCCACGTGGGTGGGCCCACGCGATCGATCCCATGCTGTTTGCACTCGATCCGTGATCAATAGGAACCAAATTCGCATCGATCGAGATTTTGTCCGATCGAGATTTTTTCCGGTACGAACCATTAATTAAAACTAATAATTTAATCCGAATATCATTATCTAAATGGATTAATTAAATTCAGATATCATTAATTAAAATTATTAATTAAATCCAAATATCAATAATTAAAATGATTAACTAAATTCAAATATCATTAGTTAAAATGATTAACTAGATTCAAATATCATTAGTTAAAATGATTAATTAGATTCAAACATCATTAATTAAAATGATTAATTAAACTCAAATATCATTAATTAAAATGATTAATTAAATCAAATATCATTAATTAAAATGATTAATCAAACTCAAATACCATTGATTAAAATGATTAACCAAATCAAATATCATTAATTAAAATGATTAATTAAACTCAAATATCATTAATTTAAATGTTTAATTACATTCAAATATCATTATTTAAAAATAATTAATTAAACTCAAATATCATTACATAAAATGATTAATAAAATCCAGATCCCATTAATCAAAATGCTTAATTAAATTTAAACATCATTAGTTAAAACGATTAATTAATTTAAATATCATTAATCAAAATGATTAATGAATTGTAAACATCTATTTTGTGAAAATACAAACTCAAGACAACTCACACAAAAGTTTAGGGGATTCTATTCAATAAGTGATGGTATAGTGAAAATCGCTATAACGATAATTAAGCAATTCAAATAGAATGTCAAAATTATTTTCAACCAAACAACAATATAAACAATGCAAGGATGTAAATAAATTAATATTAGCGAGAAACACCTTAGGGTCTCTCTACAAATGTCCCCTACAAAATCAATGGTTACGAACAATGTAAATAGTTATATGGATTCACACAAATTAGATAATATGTCATCTGTTTTCCAAAACGGGAATCCAACCAAATAATCAATCAAACAACAATCTAACTAACTTCCAAGCATTCTACAATAATTTATAGTATCACAGGTATTTTATAATTTATTTTAGAGGTAAGTAAACTCACTGAAATACCAGTTGACAGCGAAGCGTTTCAGTTCGGTCTAAAATCAAACGTTCGATTTTAGCTCGAAATTCTTCAAGTTCCAATTCCCACCAATCCATTCCCAAAATGAAGATATCTGTAACAACCTAGAATTTCAGTCATTCGAATTTGGATATTTAATTGATTTTAAATATTGAGATATTAGTTTTATAAGTCAAATAGCTTAAATTTCAAAAATAGAGATTTATTTGAATAATAAATTTAAATGATTGGAATATTTAAATAATTGAATTTGGAATTTAATGTTAGTGAAAATGATTTTGAAATCTTCATTGAATTCAATATAAATAAGAATGATGATAATAGACTTTTAAATTATAATTTAGAAGGTAATTAAAGGTGGTTAAAGTCATTTTAGTAATAACTCGTTTTAATTAACGTCTAAAAATAACCTTCGGGGGCACTGTCTCGGATTTCGATAAAACCAATTTTGTTGGATCCGTAATAGTGAGTTATTGTATGCCGTCGAATTTCGTCGTGATTGGACGTATTGTTTGGCCGTGCGAGGTCGAAATGCTTAGAAAATTAATTACAGAAATTCATATGTTGAAAAGCTATCTTCTACATATGATCAAATTAGGTCTCGAAATTAGTTCTATTATGTTCAAACTAGGGGTATTTAGTATAGGAAGCAAGTCGGCATGCTTCGATTGGAGTTTGAAATTATAAGTGCCTAAGAATCGGTGTTTTTTAAAATATAATAAAATAAAACATGTACCATCCTAACTCATACCAAAGCCCATACCCCCCCTCCACGTCTTCTTCTTTTATATATATTCCATTTCCAATGAAGTTTCATTTTTGATAAAAATTAGAAATCAAATCAAATATTAAGCTAAAATTCATAGAACAAGCTTTAAAAATACCGATTTGAAGAGGGCTTCAATTCAGTATACTTATGGTTGTGTGCATTGAGAATTTGTGATAGCCGACGTGTGCTAGTCGAACTAGGGTAAGGAATTGTAGCCTCTTTGAGTGGAACGACGGGCAAGGTGAGGTGGTGGAGCATTTTCGTGAGGGTTGGTTCACCTGGGTATGTCGCATGCTTGTACGGTCGAGGGTGGATAGCCTAGGCTGCTTTTTAGGGAAGACATGCGGGTGCAAGGTGAAAGTGAGGGAATGGTGGAGATTTTGATGGTGAAGTCGATAGCGATGTCGGTGTGGTGGTTCGTTGATCGGAGAGGGAGAATAGTGGAAGCAAAGATTCAACCATGGGTTGGAGTTAGTGTAGATGAGCGGGAATGATTTTTTGAAATGGGAAGAAGGATTAAACTAATATTGGTAATTAGTTAAATATAAAATGTAATTAAAGATATATTGTTTACTTAATTTATTCAAAAACTTATAAAATGCATAACTCTTCCGTACGAGGTCCAATCGAGATGTGGATTTTTGCATTACATTTGTAACGATGAAAGCTTCACGATGGAACTGGTATGGGAATATTTGAAAACAGTTGAAATTTGGGCTAAAATCAGACGTCGTTCAATTTTAGTTCTAAACCGGAACGTTTCGACGATAACAGGAATTTATGTGAGTTAAACTCACCTTTATGGTTAACTAGTATATTATATAATTGATAAATATTGTTGATTGAATGTTTGGATGATTTACTGTATTATCAATTGGTCTGGTTTTATTTCCACCCCTGGAGCGGATGACCCTTTATATATACCCACCTAGTAGCGGATGACCTATATTGTATAATTATATATTGTTTGTGATGCAAGGGGACAAGTTGGAGGGATCCAACCGGATTCCTCATCACTGTTGATTTCATTTACATATATATGTGCAGATATATATGAGTGGTGATGTAGGGGGTAGGTTGGAGGAATCCAACGGGATTCCTCACCATTGTTGAATTGTTTAAAATATTATTCCTATTGTATGAATCATTGAAAATCAAACCTGATTGTTTTGACACTATTGGTTATGACATTGTTATATGTTCAGAACTTAAACACTGTAGTAATTAAAAAAATCAATATCAATATTGGTTAAACGTTGGATAGCTAATTGGCCTTAAATTAGTATTTTAAAAATATTATAAATCATCATTTGAGTTGGAATTGGTTTTTGAGACAGGAAAAGATTTTAAATCCGAAATTGGGTTTCGAAAATATTTGGTTTTAAAGGATTTAACTTCTATATTATTCCAACCTTATTATCTATCTTTTCCTAAGTTATTTATTTATATTTAATATTGTTTTAAGATTATTTATATTTAACATTGTTTTAAGATTATTTTTATTTAACATTGTTTCAAAGTTATTTATCAATATTTTAATATTTTGAAAAGTTAATCATTTAAATAAATGATATGGTTTGAAATTAATAATAATGATTATTAGTAATGTTTTCGAAATTAATTATTATTATTTGTAACAAGGGTAGAGATTAATTATTATTGTTTATTAATAATGTTTGGAAATTATTAATTATTATTTTAGAATAGTGTTTAAGGTAAATGATTTTTATTTATTTATAAATGTTTTCGAGACTTATACATACGGTTTTATAAACCGACTTGGGTTTTATAAGAGGAGATTGTAAAATGGTGTGAATACTTAAAGGGAGATTATTACAAAGTGAAGGAATTTTATAAATGGTTAGATAATTATAAATAGAATTTTGGAATGAGTTTATAGATTTATAAAAGGAATTTTATAAATAGTTTATTGGATTTATAAAGGGTTTATAAATAATTTTAGAAAATTATAGAAAGAAATTATAAATGATTGAAATTTATAAAAGAGATTATAAATGATTTTCAAAGATTTATAAAATGGTTTATAAATGGTTTTAGAGATTTATAAGGAGTTTATAAATGATTTTAGGATTGAATAAAAAGAAAATCTTTCTCAGTTTTGTAAATATACTTATAATATTGAGATAAGTGTATGAGTACATTTTCTAAGTTGTGAAGTGTAATGTTTATAAGTACACTTATACCGTTGAAATAAGTATATGGATATTTTCCAAGTATTGAAAATATAGGGGTTTGTGGGTATATCTTTGTAAAGGTATTTATACTTAAGTAATTTACAAGATGATTTTATTTAATGAAAAGATTTGTTAAAGAGGCTGGTGGTTACTTATGTGCTTAACCAATGTTGATTTTCCCTTTTGAAATGAATCCCTGATTTTAATGTTTGTTTGTTCGATAGTTAAATAACTGACTATCAAATTTGTACCCAAAACGTAACTTTGAAAATTTCTAGGAGAAATACGTGAGTTATATGGCACAGTCATCTCCGATGATGTTGTATTGTGCGTATAAATCTTGTTTTATTCTCCTAGGACAAACGATAAGGAAATCCATCCACTAACGGTTAGGAGGTGATCTCCGCTCTTATCTTTGACTGTTTATTTCCTAAAGAACCGAGGTTGAGTTTGCTGGAAATTATCGAAAGTTGTTTCGAAGAGACCGGGACTGGATATGATATCCGGAATCACTTCGATCCAACTTAAGTGTTTTGAAGTGAAGATAGCTTGAAGATGATGGAATTGAAGACGGAGCTCTTGAAGTGCAAGGGCTGCTTGCTACTAATCCTGAGGGTAATTCCAAAATAGATGTAGTAGTATCTTCGGTTTCATTCTGTCCCAGAATGAACTTGTATGGATAAATGCTGACATTGCATTATTACTTGGACTGCAGTGTGGAATTCCATGTGGGAAGTGCTATATAAAGTTAAAACGTAGCCTCAAGTCTCATCAACCGGGAATGGCTAAAACCGGGGAGATGCAACAGGGCTAAGTGGGTCGCTTCAATTAGGGTATGATCTCCCTATCTAGAGTCGATATTATCTCTCATTTGTATGCTTCGGGGCCCATTAACAAAAGGGGTAATCATATTCAGTACTACTAGTCAAGTGGTAGGTCGGTCTTGTGTTGGCAGGGGATCCTGGCAAGGTCCTCGGTGTTATTTTATCTAGAGATGCACCGTGACGGCCGGTGCCCCAGTATCCCGGTCATTATATGGAAACCATTCTCCAATAAGCGCCATATGGCCTTAATTGTGCCTAACTATGTTGAATTGTGAGAGGCAAGCATTTCAGCTATATTCATATTTTACTTTGACCCCTAGACGTTATTATAATATCAATGGATTTCCTGTAGAAAATGTTTTGTTTACCGTAAGATAAAAACCCGTCTGTGTTTATGTGTGGTGCGGTCATACGAGATACTTTTGATTTCAAAGGTTTTTATAACTTTAAAATCTAGTTGGGTACGTTTTCTCACGCTGGTTTTCCAGATTGACTCGGGTGTGTTATTTTATTATATTGCTCGTGTTAGACTGAGCATATTTATAGATTGCTTTGGATGCATTAGAGCTTAGGAGATTAGCTGGAGGTCCAAGACGTATCTACGTATTTCTTGTGTTGCACTATGTGGTCTGTTGGTTGTATTTAACCACAAATTGTAAGGACAGACTGTTATAACTATCCGGGCTGAAATAGGTTAGTATGCTCTGATTAGTGTATGTATATTACATTTCTCTTTGGGTAAATATTTGTTTTATATTATGGATTATTCGTTCCAATGTGAGATTCTGTGTTATTTAGTGTTTTTATCATCTTCTGTCTTCTTCTTTTCCCCTAACAATTGGGTTTTCCAGCATTCGATTGCTCGGCATGCAATATAGTGGACATATTAGTGTCGATTTTCTAGGGTCGAAGATCCCGAGTTGTTACGATATTGTTCCTAGGAGTGCAACTGACTGCATTCGAATCCAACCTCGTACGAGCAAGATGTGAGTTTAATTAGACATTGAATTAATTAATATAATTAATTCTCTATTTACAACATCAATCCACTAATTATCCTTCTCAAAACCCTAATCGCGCTTACACACCAGGCCGCAACTTTATGAACACCACGCCACCACTAGGGAGCTTCGACCGCCACCGCATCATCACAGGAGAGCCTCAACCAAGAGCCACCCAACCTCGCCGGTCTTACCACCTAATGTCGCATGGAGTTCCTCAGCCGAACCAAAACACTGGCAACATTAATCTCTAGATTCTAGCCACCACGCTAGGAACCACGGCCATCGCATGGTCCATCACCTTCATCTCCCCACTGCGAATAACTTGCATGTTAGGGCCATCACCAGAAAATGCCTTTAGCTCTTCGATCGTCCACGGTCGTTGGATGGAGGTTTATTAAAAATGGAGGCTAGGGTTTGGGAAAAAGAATGAGGGAGTGAGGGTCCTTATACAGAGTTCTTAACTAACAGTATTCATCCCCCATAATTTACGAACTCCAATCGAGGCGTGCTTACTGGCGTTCCTAGCTAAATACCCCTATTCTGAACTCAATGGATCTAGTTTCGGGACATGGTTCCATCATATACAGAAGTTAGCTTTTTAAAATCTAATTATGTTATTTTAATTCTCTAAAATTAATCGTTACGCGTTTCGAACTCGCTCGATCATACGATACGTCTGATTGTGACGAAACTCATCAGCGTATAACAATTCGTTATTCTGGGTCCAATGTCACGAGTTTCGTCAAAATCCAAGTTAGTGCCCCGAAATGCTATTTTCACACATTAAGATATCATTTTATATTTTCGATCCAATTATCGATGTTTACCTAAACTATTTATTATTGTAAATAAATGTACAAAATGAATTTACTAATATTATTTATTAATTGAAAAGAGTTCAATAAGACTATTAAATCCATTTGATATTAAATTCACAAATTAAAATGTTTGAACTAAAATTCCTATATTTGAATATAAGTTACTAAATTTTAAAAACCAATTATTAAATATTTAAAATTAATTAAATATATTTTTAAATTAGAACAATAAAATTCCTGGATATTATAGTTATGATTTAATAATTATATTTTATCGCTAATTTAATTTATTTTAATTTAGTATATATGTGTGTGTGTGTGTTTATATTCAAAATACAAACATTATACTTACTATAAGTGTAGCAATATAGCTTAGGGGTAATATGGTGAGCATATTGTTGATACCACATATATTTATTTTAATGACAACAACCATATAAATATGGTACTGATGTTTTTTCAAGTTGTATAGAATATTTTGTAGAATATTCTATAGGTTTATACATGTATAGGATAATCGAATTCGAAGATTGATCGATAAAAAGACCAGAGATCAAGATTTAGAGATGATCAAGTTATTTGAAGACTCATAAGTTTAGGGACAAAGACAAGAAGAGTTTAGGACTATAAATTATAGTTAATACATATTATGTTCTTGAATAGCAACTTTCTTATCTTCGAACGCTCTCTTATCAAATTATTTCTTTTAGTGTCTAAATATTTATTTTATTTTCCAAATATATTTCTACAGATATTTTATAAGAATTTATATATTAAAGTATTTAGAAACCATGTTTAAATAATTTAACAAGAGTTTGGAATTTCAAAACACCTTAAATCTGTTTTTCCAAAGCATAGAATAATATGTCGACATAGGCAACATAGGTGGACATATGTACCATTGAAGAAGCGTCTTTTGAATTTTGAATAGTTATGATTTTTTGTTACATCTCTTCACGAATAGATATTTCCCTTCAAACACTATATAAAAGGGATTGGAAAACGAATTTTAATGACTACTTTCTCTAATTCCTTCTTACTCCAAATTCTCATTATATTTTTCACAAAATCAACTTTCTAAACTCTTCAAATTCACTCAAATTCAATCTCAACTTTACTACATTCATTCTCTATAATCCACTCGGTGATTTGATAGTATTCTCTCATCAATTCAAAGATCAAAGTGTTATCAAAAGGAAATAGGATATTTTTTACCTAAAGTACAACTATTTGTATTTGGAATCAATAAATCTCTACTATTATTTGTTTGGGTATGCTTCTTGCCTGTTCAAATCAAGTGGTAGCACTTGTTGCCCATTCAAATCAAGTGGGTGTGTTTTTCGCACATTCAAATCAAGTGGTTGTGCTTGTAGTCCGTATAAATATTGTGGGTAATCTTGCTGCCAAATTAAATCAAGAGAGTCTACCTTAAACTCAGAAAATCAGGAGGGTGTATCTCGTTGCCTTGAAATCGAGACTGTATTCTGGTTTGCTTGCTGTCTGTTTAAATGTAGTGACCCTAACTTTGACTAATAATATTTAGGACATTTAATTAGATAAATTTAATGAAACAATGTAGATGGTTAAGGGATGAGATTTGTATGATCATAGGGTAGTCGTGCCTTAATTAACTTATAAGCTAAAGAGAATTAAAATGAAATAAGTAAGAGGAATAAGATAAGGGCAAAATAGGAATAAACTAAGTTCTTATACCTTAACCCTTCTTACTTTCATCCCTTATTCATTTTAAACATTTGCAAACAAAACTAAAAAAACCATAAAAGCTTGGCCGGCCACCATTAGGGGAAAACAAAAAGGAAGATAAGCTAGAATTCAAGTAGGAAGCTTAAGCAAATCAATTCAAGAGAAAATCTCAACCTCCTTAACAACGAGTTAAGGTGAATAATAGGTTTACCTCTCATTTTATTTGGTTTTGGTTTCTAGTTGAGATCCGAATATATTTTGCAATTAAAATGCCATGTTTTGATTGTTTAAATGGACATATATGCTTGTTGATGAATTATGTTGCTCCATATAGATTTTATGATAAGTTTGATTTGAAAAACCTATTAAATGACATCCAAATGAATTGCAATTTTAATACAAGACCAAAAAAACATTATTTTAGAGATGGGTTTCAAGTTTCATAATTTTCTAAGTTATTGTGGATTTATTATGAATTTTCTAGAAAAGAAAATGGTTAAAATTGGGTTTAAAGTATTTTCGTCTGTTATAAGTGAGTTTTAGGTCTAAAATTTAAATATGTTAGAAAACATATTAAAAGTGCTTTATAGGAATTTTTGAAGAATTTTCCTAAGTATTTTATTATGGATATAAAATTATTTAAGGTATGGGACTTAAATGTTTTTTGTGTTTCAAAAAGGAGAAGGGCTATTTTGTTAAATGTTTTAAATTGTTGATTACTGAATTCGGTAGCACTTTTAGAAAAAGACTTTGAAAAGAATTGGCAACCAATTATATGTTGACAAAAGGCAAGTTAGTTGGGAAGAAATTACTTTAAAAGGATAATTACCAGTTTTGCAAGAATTTACTGCTTCACCACTTCCATTAGCTACCTTTCAACCTCATACTTCCGCCCCTAACCAAGTCGAAACCAATACACATGATATCAATACTTTGGTACGTGGTGGATTGGAGAAAGGCGGAAGGTATAGTGTCGAAACCATGCTTTCAAAGGGGTAGAAGTAGCTCTTATAAACTTGGAACTATTTTGGTTACAAATGAGGCTTCCGGATGGGTTGCCGCCTTTTGTTTTTAAAAAAAAACAAGCTTTCGAAAGTATCAAAACCTGACTGCCGCATTCAACCCTTTAAATTAATGCTTTCGAAAGGGTTCTTTTGCCTTAAACTTTGAAGCCACTTCTCCATGCTTTCTAAAGGGTTCTTTTTCCTTAAACTTTGAAGCCACTTCTCCATGCTTTCTAAAGGGTTCTTTTTCCTTAAACTTTGAAGCCACTTCTCCATGCTTTCTAAAGGGTTGGTTTCGAAACCATCCACTTTCTTTTACTTAGGAATAATGCTTTCGAGAGCAAAGCTTTCGTCCCAATTCTTTAAAGACCCCTAGATATATATATATTGAAAGTTAAACCCAAAGGTTTCAAAAGGAATGGTTTTAAATGGTTTCGAAGCTATGTTCCATAAACTTTTGCTTGAACCCAATACTTTCAAAAGGTATGTTTTAAGTAAGGAGTTTTAATGCTTTCAAAAGGAATATAATGTTGGTTTCGAAGGGTAGGTCCCCCAATGTTTTCGAAAGGTTTACTTGAGTCTTTGAATGAAAGGTTTCTAATGATTTCGAAAGGCAAGTTTACAATGTTTTGAAAATAGGATGTCTAAGGTTTTAATAAAGCTTTCGAAGAGATACTCTCAATGATTTCGAATGGCCCATTTTTAAAGGTTTCGAAAGGTACGTTTTGGCCTTTCGGCCTAAGGTTTCAAGGTAAAGTAGTTAACCTATTTTGAAAGGACTACATTCAATGGATTTGAAAGGGACTGTTTAAAGTTTTAAAACAAGGTTTTCGAAGATGATATCCTGGATTTAAAACCTAATGTTTTCTAAGTTAAAGAAGGGGTTTAAATTGTTTTAAAGGGATAGATAACCCTATTGATTTAGGTTTTCGTCAACATTGTTTTGTGTAAAGCATATATCATGGCAAAGGTATTTAAGTAAAGCAAAGAGTATATTTTCCTTGTTCAAGTATGACTTAAAAAGGGTTAAATCAATTTGAAAGAAATGTTTTCAAGGAAAATTTAATGAGGTAGTAAACCTTAAGTAAATGACTCAGATATTAGAATAACAGATAAGACTGGTATAGGGTCGTGCCCTATACTTTAGCTAATAGCCCCTATCTAATATAAGTCTAAAATTCAAGTGTGTAGGGCTTTTTCAAAAGTAAGACTAAAATGATGTTACACACAGAAAAAGAATATATAGAGAAAGATAGGTTATTGGTGAGCCAGCGAAACCATTAGGATCAGTTGACCCTGGGAGAAGTTAAGGATAGACCGTCCAGGAGTGTGTCTAATAGAAGTTAGATTATTTATTATGTTTGGTAGGCCCGAGCCAGCCAATGGTTAGTAGTTAGCCAAACAAAACTCTGTTGTTCGGATAGATAGTCCATTGATTACCTAATTTATATGCATATATGATATTGCTACTATTGCTTTAATCAGTTTGAGTGCAAGATTCTAATTTGCAAAAGATGTGTTTTTAAATCGGGTATTAGTGAGGGGAAACCCATTCCGCTAAGCGGCATGATCTCACTTAATATCAGAAAACCGAGATGTAATAGTATTATTCACACCAGGCTTAATGTCTGACTCGAAGTTTATGTTTTTCCCTTAAACTCTCGGGTGCTCAAAATTAATTTGAGTAGATTGAGAGTTAAGGTTTCACAGGCTTAGTAGGTGGACGAATAAGCTTTCGGAGATGAGCAGGAGGCAATGTTAGCTACATACGAGTAATTAGTTTTATTTCCGCTATGATGTATTTAAGACTGAAGTGTCCATTTATTACTCTAATCATCCAAGGGGGCATCTTCATATATCGCTCTTGGCGTAAAATTGTAATAATTATATTTGATCGAAACCTGGGAATCGTTTGGGATTGTGTAGTGGAATATGAAACATGGATTTAAAATGTAATCTGTAAAATTGTTTTTTTAATCTGCGATTTTGTTTCATATTCATATGCTTCTGATATTATGGATATCATTAAAATTACCGTATTTTTTCATTGGAAGTTAGTACTATAAATAACTACAACATCTGTAGTGCTTAGCTTCGGGCCTCAAGATAAAGGATGTGACATTAAAGTGGGTGTTGGAAAGGAAATCTGTACATACACTGTACAAGACTAGACATAGGATTGGTTAATCCGAACCAATATAAAACTCCTATATAATCTCTCTTACTTTCACATTATTTTACTGCATATATATATATTATGTGTGTATATATATATATATATTATGTGTGTGTGTATCTGACTTCCTATTAATATATATCTGTGTTGATTATCTATGTTTGACTTTAAATCTTGAAACAATTTAAAAAAGTTCCATATAAGTTATAAGACATTATTCACCCTTCGTCTAGTGTTAAAGTAGCCTAAAGATCCATTCACATTAGTAATGCATTGTTTCCTACACATGTCATATCATTTACTACCGTGACTTACGGTTAATAAATAGGTTTAAGGTGACAATTTTATGATGATGTCATTTCATGTGTATACACACACAAGAATATTTTATATTTATATTTACAATTATAAAAATGTGTTTTTTAAATTCCGCCATTAATTAGTATTATATATATATGTAATAAAATATTATTTTAAATTATATAGATATATATATATCAACTTATATATATATATATATATTAAAATAAAATAAACTGTTTAGGTTTACCAAAGTATATATAACTAGATGTGTTAATTTATTTATAAATACGCACACACATATGTGTATATATATGTATTATAATTTAGGATATTGAATTTCAAAATGATTTGAATATTTCAATACTAAATTTTTTTCCTTTGAAACCTATTAGCAAAGGAGCAGGGGAAATATTTTTTAGTCCATGTGGATTTATTATATAATATATACATATATATATATATATATAATTTGCACCAAAATGTGACATAAACTCCAAATGAGTACAATAGAGGGAAGAGTGAAGAAAGTAAATAAAAGCAAGAAATAATGAGACACAAAAGTTTTATAATGGTTTGGCCAATCATTGCCTACATCCACTTAGCTTTGTTGTTGATTTGGTTGTTTTTTACAAATGATGTTCTTATGTATCGGTAATGGTCCCTAGGATTACAAGAGATTATAGACAAAATTGTTAAGACAGCCAAAAGATCCCCAACAATGCCTCTCTATGCCTATTTATAACCGAGGGTTGCCAAAATTTGCTCATCCACGATCACACCCACGTTCTCCACCATCAGAGGAAGTTGCTCGAAAAAGGACGTGGCCGCGTCATTAAGTTCTAAGGATCGGTATCGATCCATAAGATAGCTGACAAATCCCTCTTTGATTTGATGTAGTGGCTTGCTTGGCTTGTTTCTTTGTCCTTATCATCTAGTTTCATCGACATGAGCTTGGATTTGACTGAGCCCCTTGGTTTGAATATTAGTTGATAATATTTGGGTCGTCCATCAAGTGTATGGTTTGCGTATGGTAAGCGAAACTTCATCTAACTACCTTTTTGAGTTGGTGGATGTCTAAGCATTGCACGTCATGGAAATTGAAGTAGTATGGGGTAATTTCCATGGATTGGTACCGATCCATGGTCATGGATCGGTAAAAGAGCATGGATCTTGCACCTGTATTTTGCTTAGTGTATTGGCTATTTTGGGAGCCTTTAACATGTTCATGGTTTCATCCATCGTTTCTACTCAATATTCGAGTATGGCAGTTATCGCTCTAGATTCCTACTTGGCTTGGTCACAAAGGTGGATAATATTTGCCCCGTAAAGCATGCCTTATAAATGGAAGGCGTGCTTTGCTCAAGAAAAAATATTGAAACCGATTATCCTGAGTAGTCGAATTCTTGGCTATTAACTTGGTCAAGTCGAGGCAAATTGTCCGGTTCCATCGGATTCACCTGTAAATCAAAGATTGTTCTAGGCTATTATAGCTGAGGACACGTGTTCTTACTCAAGTATTAGTCACAAATAATCATCATTCCATGTTTCCTCAGAATCATCATTTTGTATAGCATATCGCAAATCAGGATCGTCATGTGTTCATCCAGGAGCTAACAATCACATATCAAAATCGATGACTTAAGTCGGTAATTGCTATCAAATTATTTCAGGTTCAATTGGTGTTTGGAACCAAATTCTAGTTTTTGAGATCTTCGGGCCATGTATTCGTTGACTAATTCATTGCCTGATCACTCTGGATCGTTAATTGAATCTTCGACTTTTCCAGGTTGCAAGTCCATTATCGCTCTCTATGGGTCGTTCTTCAATCTCTCAGGATCGTTCCTTGATCTCTCTGGATCACTAATATAACCATCAATCACTTTGGATTATCAATTCAATCATAGACCTCTCCGAATTGTTAATCCAATCATTGATCTCTCCGGATCATTAAATCAATCATCGATCTCTTCGGATCGTCAGTTCGATCATCGATCTCTCCATATTGCTATTTCAATCCACAATCTCTCTAGATTGTTTTGCATCCAATCTAGGGTTTGATCTCTTTGGATTATTTGACATCTAATCTAGGGCTCGATCTCTCTGGATCCTTGCTGAGTCCAATTCACTCACTCTCCGACGAGGGAACTCAACATCCAATCTAGGGTTCGATCTATCTGAACCGTTTCTTGATCTCATCGAACCATTTAACATCCCATCTAGGGTTTAATCTCTCTAGATCCTTATTGAGTCCAATCCACTCATTCTCCGACAAGGGGACTTAACGTCCAAGCAAGTCCATTAGCTTACTCTTCGGTAAGGGGACTTACCTTCGCACAAGCCCAATCCGCCTACTCTCCGACAAAAGGGCTTGCACCTTGTGGTCGTCACCATGTTTCTCCAAAAATGACTACCACGATCAATATTAATCATCACTTTCAAGTGGTTTTCAAAATTAAGATTTCATAGATTTTAAGTTTCAACATCTATCACAACATTCATTTAGACATTACAGCCTAACCTGTGCAGTTAAAGCGCTCGACAGATTCAATGCGGGGAGGATATAGTGGGATATAGCGGATGACTCTAAAATTAGCATATAAAACTCGTACTTAATGTTTTTACAAATATATAAAGGTAATTAAATGAAAAATCAACATTCAATTGAATTATAATTAAAACATAAATAATTTTAAATAAAACATGTGCGAATATACTATAATAAACGTAAAACTGTTATATAACATAATTGAATAGTAGAATATTAGAGTATTTTCATTTCTGAAAAGATTTTAAATAAATTAATTTCATAATTTTTATAATGTATAAATGTCATTTTTCAATTCATTTATTTTAAAGAAAATATAGCCGAAATAGCAAAATAAAGTGGGAATAACAATATATAGCGAACATTGCAGGGCTTAAAGCGGAAAGGCTATATTTGGGGCTATATGGAAAAATCGTAGTGGTAGAAATCCGCTATGATATGTACCAGGGTTATAGTGGGGTAAAAGTGGGGCATTAACTGCACAGAACCTAACATCCATCTTTAAAACGTGTCTAGAGACCTATCGAAATCCCATACATGAGTAAGTGGTTTGATTATAATGCCATGTCATTTATTGAAAACAAAATGCAAAGTGTGGGAATCAAACCTGACTCTCTGCCATCCCAATCATGGGATAACTATCCTCAGCCCAGCTCCATGGCCACTTCGATTTGCTGCAGATAATGAATGCTCCTGTTCCACCACTCCAGCTTGGCTTCTTACATATTGCTGCAACTTGTTGCTCCTAACCAGTTCCTCGATTAGGTCATGAGGGTGTCTGCAATCATTTGTTTCATGCCCATCTAGGTCATGGAATAGGCAAAACTTCCTCAATCTTCTTTCCCGATCGGTGGGTTTTCTCCTCACTGGTTTTCAATAGGGAATCTGTCCCATGATATCCAGGTAAATCCTCTCCGGGATTTCACTCAATTCTGTGTAAGAGGAGAATTTATGTTCCCTTCTCTACCGCTTTGGTTCTCCAAAGCAATTATCCATCTTCGGTTTTCCTTTATTTTTATCAAATCCTACCCCATATGGTCCTTTTCCATCCACAATATTAACCTCTGCCTTTTCAGCTTCAGTGTCCTCCTGACGTACACCTTATGGTAAAATTCCACGAGATCCACCATCGAATCCCTTAATAAAGCAACTTTAAAATCTATTTTGGTAGTCGCTCCTAAAACTGCCGCCATTTGAATCACCGATGGATTCGGCTTATGCACTGCAGTAGCCACTGATTTAAACCTAGTCATATAACTCCTCAAGGTCTCTCCAGCATTTTGCTTCATGCTAGATAACGTTGTCACATTCTTTGGTCTAAAATATGCACTATGAACTGCCTCATAAATTAATTCACTAACTCGGTCCATGTGTCAGCAGAAAAGTTTTCCGGCTGTTGGAACCACATCGCTGCTATATCTATCAAATACAGAAGGAAACATCACCCCTTACTTCTTCAGATGCACCCAACACCTCCATGTGCAGGATGTATCTCATTAGATGAATAGTTGGATCAGTTTTTCCGTCATACATTTGCAATGCCGACAGCATGAAATCAAGCGGATTCCTTGCGTATCGAATATTGGGAGGGAATAGATTTTTGTTTACATCATCCAGACTCTGATCCGACGGTCCACATCTCATTTCTCGTCTAACTATCTCAACGATTCTATTGTTTTTATCTAATGGAAGTCTTCGCTCCACATTTTCGTTCTGCCTCGCATTCCTATGGGGAAACTCTAATACGTACTCCTCTGGTCATGCATATGCATTCTAATTCACATTTTAGTATTCAGCATTATTTTCAAGGCGTGCACCATTTGTCTCCAAGTTCACATCAGCCATGCCCCTAAGTCTTTGGGGATCGGTACCGATCCGTGCTCGGGGATCGGTAACGATCCACGACGTTTCTCACGGGAACGCCCCTTTGCTCCATTTCGTTTCCCGGGAATTCATTTTGGCCACTGGTCTGTGGTATTGATCTGTAGCAACTTCAGCTGTTTCTAGGCTTCTGAAGAATCCTTTCATCACCTCTTCTTGGCTGGTTATCATTCTGTTTTGTCTCTCCATCATCATCATTCCCATCTTATCTCTTGTTATGTAGATGGAAGGGGGGTTAGATCCTAAGGACACCTCTTAGTTGCCCCCCATGACCTTGGTTGCTTTCTCTAGCAGTTTTTCTGGTCGATGGTCTCGTTATCTTTCTTAAATTCTAGTTTTAAGTTATCAAACCTTGAGTTATTCTCAGTGAAAGCACCAAAATGTGGCACAAACACCTAAATGAATATAGTAGAGGAAAGATTGAAGAAAGTAAATAAAAACAAGAAATAATGAGACACAAAGGTTTTAGTGGTTCGGCCAATCGTTGCCTACATCCATTTAGCTTTGTTACCGATTTGTTATTGTTTACAAATATTGCTCTTATGGATTGGTAATGATTCTCGAGATTACAAGAGATTATAGAGAAAAATTTTAGGAGAGCCAAAAGGTCCCCAAAAGCAATGCCTCTCCATGCCTATTTATAGTTGAGGGTTGTCCAAATTTGCTCATCGATGATCACACCCACATTCTCCGCTATCAGAGGAAGTTGGTCGAAGAAGGACGTGGCCATGTCATCAAGCTCCAGGGATCAGTACCAATCTATAAGATAGTTGACAAATAACTCTTTAAGTTGATGTAGTGGCTTGCTTGGCTTGTTTATTTGTCCTTGGCATCTAATTGCATCGACATAAGCTTGGATGACTGAACCCCTTGATTTGAATGTTGGTGGATAATTTTTAGGTCATCTCCATCAAGTGTTTGGGTTGTGTATGGTAGGTGAAACATCATCTAATCACATTTTTAAGTTACTAGACATCTTAGCATTGCACATTAAGAAAATTGGAGTAGTATAGGGCAATTTCCATGGATCGGTACGTTATGAAAATTGGAGTAGTATGTGGCAATTTCCATGGATTGGTACGTTATAAAAATTAGAGTAGTACGGGGCAATTTTCATGGATCAGTACCGATCCCTGGTCATGAATAAGTACCGATCCAAGACATGGATCTGTAATCGAGCGTGCACCTTGCACTTGTATTTTTCTTGGTGTATTGGCTATTTTGGAAGCCTTTGACATGTTCATGGCTTCATCCATCGTTTCTACTTAATATCTGAGTTTGGCAGTTATCGCTCTGGATTTTTGCTTGGTGATTTCTCTTTTAGATTGTTCTAACTTGTCCGGAAGTGGCTTGGTCACAATGTTGGATAACATACATACATACACACATACATACATACATACATATATATATATATATATATATATATATTTGTGTGTGTGTTTGAATTTAAATTTTTTTATCTTTTCGAAATAAAAATAATTTCAGCCGAGAGTAAATAAGTATATAAATAAATATATTAAAAGTATTTTTTTTATTTTCAAAACCAGATAATACTAGAGATTTTTGTTAAACATTAAAATACAAAAATAATTTAAATGTTAAATATAAAATAATTATTTTATAATATGTATGTAATCAGATCCGAATATATGGCGCTTTTTTTAAAACCTAACAAGTGTGTGTACATATACAAAAATATTTTACTTAATTTTTTATTCTTAAATTATGAGTATTTTTTGAATATTTTTAATTCATGGACTAATTACATAATGAAGGTGACTAGGAAATTTGAACGTATATATATATAGTGTGTGTGTGTGTGTGTTAGAATATATTTAAATAAAAGGCGACCTCCTCATTGTGTCCCACTAATTGCCGAACACCTCGGTTGTTGTTCATTTCCTCCCTTGACCACCTTGTTCGGTCTCTTTGGCAATGTGATACAACATTTGTGAGTTAAGGGGTTATTCCCTAGGGGCATTATGTAATTTATCACATATCCTAATTATGAAACTGTGTAGTTATAGTGCTTAGTGGTTTTATAATGGTGGAGGTGCAAAAAATTATAGCGGGGACAAAGCGGGAATATAACAGAGATGCAAAAAGCTTCATTATATATAATCAAATATTTAAAGTCAATTTATTCTCATTCTCACATCATTTGTAGGATACAGAAATTTTGTTAAATCTTAAATAATAAAATTGAAAAAGGAAATGATTTATGAGTCCAGATTTGGCGATTATGTTAGTTTTTTAACTTATAACGAGCATTTATGCCTTAAAATTAGATCTTTACCATAACTTTGTTGATTTGGTTCAAAAGAGAACCGATCAAATCAACATTTTACATTAATGTTGCTAAACCGGAAACTAAAAAGCCTTGATTGAGCGAGTGTAGTAAAAAATAATAATGCTCAAAGCAGACTTACTGTTTAGTAGTGCTGCATTGAAAAAAGTAGCGGTTGTAAAGCGATATGCGATATAGCGGGAATTTTGCGGGGCTTTAACTACATAGCTTTGAAACAAATCTAGTTCGAAATAAATTACGTTTTTGGTGTTTGTTTTCTATTATATACAATGTTATATTATGATATAAATAAATGATTAAATAATCATTTAATATATATAAATAGATCCTTGAAATAAAATATTATATGATTGTAGTTACAAATTTTGTAACCATGAGTATGTTCAAAATACATTGTTTCAAATATTTCAGGTCAAGATCTTTTAAGAAAAAGATATTGATGCATCCACTGAGATCAGAGTATGTTACGCTCTTGAAATATTAGGCAATGTATTACTCATGGCTGGTGGGGTATCAAGAGGTTACATACTTGTAATTATTGTAATAATATAGAATGACTTGACCGTTTTCATATTGGTTGATAATAACTAAGGTCAAATAGAAAATCATTGTGTTACGATGTTATGCAGTTCTTTAGACCTAAGAATAGTATGGAACTTTGATGTGAACACTCCACTTTGGTTATAGTTAAATCATGATAGGGTGCCCATTGAATGACTATAATTAGGTCTGAGTTGAATCATAGAAAGTGGCACTCTATTCAATAGAGAATTCATCTCCTCTATTATGAGATTAATATCACGGTCAACCGTGGTCAACTCAAATTCAAAAGTCTTTGATCGGGCATATCAATAATAATAAACATTTTGTTGAACCAAGGACTTTGGAGATAGCTAAATAGTTATATGTGGATATTATTGGAGTTTTAACCATGCCAAACTCCAAATATTAGAAGTGATATTGTAGTGACGAAGAGAATGAGCATATAATATATCATTGCTTTAGGGCATTGCTTAAATTGATCTAAACCATTATTTTAAATACCAAAAATATTTTTAAGTGATAAATTCAGCCAAAATGCCACATTGTTAGCTAAGGTGATGTGTGGACCTTAATATTCAAATTATTCAATATTAATTACCGACTGAATCCACACTTGTCAGTCGTAGAACTGAATCAATGCAGCCTCCAGAATATTACCCAATTTGATTAGTTTATAATGTGTTATAAAATAATTCAATTAATTAGTATATACAATATATTAGTTATGAGTTCTTTTAGTATTTAGGGTGCCATTAGAAGTTCTGGTAGCTCTGGGTATTTTCTAGACGCCTTCAATAATTATTTCGATGTGTATATAAGTGATATATATATATATATATATTTGTGTATTAATATATGATATTTGGACATTTTTAATGGTTTAAATATGAAAATAAATATGTTGATAAGGGAGAAAAATAGGGGTTAGGGTTGGCTATGGATCAGGGTGGCGGAAGGGTTTTAATTTGGCATTTAAAAAACAGTAAGTGAGAGTTATCCGGCCCTTACATAGAACCATCTCATAATTCCTAAATGAAATAAAATGAGAGTTTTTCTTCTCTTCAAAGTTGGATGGCACACCTTTTTCCCAAATTCCAGAAAAGTAAAATCCTCTCTTTTCAATGGTGATAGTTTTTTGTGGATTCAAAATCCTAGGAGACAAGCATAGGTCAATGTATAACGAGCGACAAGATCTTTTGAGGTAATCTTATATTATGTTGTGCTTAAACCATTTGAAGGTGATGATGTTATCTTGTAGATACATATATGATATCCCTAAACCATTATATATGTGATGATGTTGCCATATATTTGACTTAATTAATAATTATAAAACTAATAAAAATATGTATGAATTGTGGATTAAAAATTAATGGGATTTAAATTTGATACGTACGTTATAATACATATATTTTAGCCTTTAGTAAAATTAACATTTTGAAAATATCTTACATGAAATGATATATAATTTTGTTCCATACACATATCTATCAGTTTTAATATCAAATGAATCTTTCAGTTTAAACCTAATAGATTTACATATATTAAAATAAAGTTATTTTGGCTTATGATAAATTAACATTATTTAAATCATTGTACATTCTATTCAAAAAATATTTTAGAGAAAATTGATTAATATGGTTTAGAAATTTAATTAATTTGAAATTGTCAAATTGGTTTTAAATTCGAGTATAAAATTTCCTCTTACTTAATCAAATTAGTTAAATGTTTTTACAACATACATAAATTTAAGTATATACTTATAATATATGTTCAAAGTTATACAATATATATATGCAATATCATATTTTATTCATGCGCGGAAATTCATTATATATGTATGTAATTGATATAAAATTAAACACATACACATACACACATATAATACACGTGTTACATTAATTTTATGTCACTTTATCATATTTTAGATATGTCTCCATTTGCATATACACATGTTATACTAATATGCTATTTGTCATGTTATATATATGTCTCCCTTTGCAATATACATCCTATATGTCAATAAGACTATTCACATACCTGAAATCCTTAAACATAAAACACATCATAACAAACACCATAAATGCTGATGTAACTCCTCACGTACCTAAAGTCACAAAACATAAAACTTCTAAACTACAAATGTAAAATATATTTAGAGTTAAAATGAAATATTGGTTTAGGATCTAAATTCTAGCTAATTATTTATATGGGTCCATTAAGATCCACTTAGGGAATTTTTTGGAAATTCACCTATTTTATTATTATGCAGCTTTTTAACCAAGCAACTTTCAGTTCAATATGAACATCAACATAACGACGAAATGGTTCAAGAACCTGAAGGCATGCTTGGGTACAAGATTGAAGAAACTTGGAGGAGTTAGAGAAAGAACGGGGCAAGGAAAAGAGGTTAGTACCGACCACTTTATGGTCAGTGTCGAGCACATTTTGTGCACCATAAGGATCTCTAGAACTATGATTTGTAAACTATTAGCAAGAGCTCTGGAGTCCATTTTTTAAGGAGTAGGTGAGTAACTCTAAGGATGTTCTGAAGGAAAGAAGACAAGTATTGGAGATATTACGATCTCACGGAAACAACATGATTTCCAAGTAAATGTGCTTGAAACTTAATGGATCAAAGATAGAAGACTAAGGGAAAGAAGATGGAATACCTTCCCATCATAAAATCAAACCAATATAGATCACTTCTAATTGGCACCGAGATGATTTTCTTACTCTGGGGACTTCGTCTTTCTCTCCACATTCCCGAATCTCAAGTGAGAATTGGTATATTGAGATCTGGCGATTATGTTGGACGTCTTCCTTGTAAATATAAGGCTTAGAGCATTTGAAAAAGGACCTTTTGGGCACTTTCTTTCACTCTCTCTTCTTAACCCTATCTCCAAGGAAGCTATTTTTGCTGTTCTAGACTATTAGATTAATAAAACCTTTGTACTTGTGACTAAAACCCATAAGTAATAATAATATAGTGGACGTATGCCATAGATTTGTCGAACCACTACAAATTTTTTTTATGTTTTCTTACTTCTATTTGGTAGATCCAAACTTTTTAGTTCATTTTTGGGTGGCGTGCCATTTTCTGACTCAACATTTTGGTGCTTTCACTGAAAAAGGAGTTTCTCAGGCATAGATCTAGCTATTTATTGTGGATTGAAGTGTCCAGAGGTTAGATCATGAAGATTTTCATCAAATGATTTAAAGGATTTACATATTGGAATCAATAGTACCATCAAGCAAGTCAGGTAGATCTGGGGTGGTAGTTTGTGCAAATAAAGGAGCTTCTCATCATACCCAAGTTAACAACCAGCCGATAGTAGCGTTAGCAAGACCATCTGCCCCTTAGGAGATGGTCACAAGTGTGGAGTTTGAAAAGATGATGGAAGAACGAAATTAGAAGATGAAAAATAGTCAGAAGGCTCTATTGGACAAGATGGATGTCAGCATAGCTTTGTTGACCCAGCAATCATATATAACTAGAAGGAGCATGAGGGAGACTTCATCAGCTGGATATGAAGAGGAGAACTCATCTGCTTTTGGACGTAATAGAATAGATGGAAAACATAAGCAAAAGGAAAGGACTACTGGAGCAGAAGCAACAAATGTGGGAGGAACTAGACGAGTTCCCTTTAAGGGGATTTAGGTCAGTACAAACCATAATCAGGTCCATATTGAGATGAATATGAGGCACTTAGAGTGGCAGAGAGCTGAGGTTGTTTACTTATTTGATTCTGAAGACGATCTTTAGCATGATGGTGATAATTATGAACTAGATGTTGGGGTTTAGGATGTTGGAGCTTGAGCAACTGCTACTGAGTTAACTGGATGTCAGAGAACAACAGGGAAGTGATTCTCCTAGAGAATGGAGAACCTAGACATCAGCTATGACGACTGCCCTACACTAGCGACAACCAATATCCCTATATAGCATGCTGCAAATAACCGTCAAGTGTTGTATAAGGTAAATAAACAACACAAAACCAGTTGTATATCTCAAAGCGTATCGAATAGTATAAAATATAATAGCAAACATCTCAGATAAAAAACAAGAGAAACAATAATAACTAAATGAATCACAGAAATCGGAGTACTCGGATCCATATAGCTATACAATATAAGTGATAGAGTTTATGCAACTGATAATAAATTCGAAATAGATAACTGTCTCCAAATAGATAATAACACTACTAAGCTCCATAGTGCTGCACAGAGGAATGATAAGCAATAAAAGCTACATATAGTAATATGACAGTATGGCCTCCTGCTCATCTCTTGCCTAGCTCCATGTGCTCAGTAGACATGATATCCCTAATCTACTCATTTAAGAGTACCTAGAATAATAGGAAGCAAAGCATGAAATCCCGAGTAAGACAATAGTCTAATATGAGAGGTAGAAAATCTCAAATACCATAAAGTCAATATACTAGAAAAAATGGCATGGAAAATCATACCTGACCTATCATATTCCTAAGTTATAGAATCATATAACCCTAAACAAAAATAATATTAATATTTTACGATCCTCCAATACGTAAAATATAGGCCATTATATTCTTCCTCCTTTAGGAATTTTGCTTCCGTAATCCAAAAAAAAATCAATAAGGTTATCCTGCACGCCTAAAAACCATATAAAAGCATAGGCTATCATCGGTCATCAAACATGCGCACACAAAAACATATGAAAAAGGTAACATCTAAGCATATCCTAGCATGTAGGATACTACACTAAAGTGTACTTCATAATATCATAAGTGAAAGTAAAGCGATGAATATAAAGTCTTACCAAGTAAATAGCTCAGCATAAACTATCCACATGCTCTCCTCGATCTCCCAAGTGCAATTGCCGTCGTTTTCACTCCACTAAACCTTCACCAACTTCACCGTCTTCCTCGTAATCTACTTTATATCACATACGGTGATACAAATAGACCTATGAGGTCTCAATGCCTCTGGTTCAATCTTAATATCATCTAGTTGATTTGGTGTGGTAGTTACTCCTGAGTCTTGCACAAATTTCGGTAAGTGAGAAACGTGGAACACATTGTGCACTCATGCCATTCTTTGGGGCAAATCAACTCTATAAGCAAGGTTCTTAATCCTCTCTAGTATAGGAAATTGATTTACTTTATTCAATGGAGAGATCTTGAAAAATACCATATCGTTGACAGAGAACTCTAAATCTCTACATCTCTTATCAGTGTAGTTCTTCTGTCTACCTTGAGCAGCTTTCATCCATTGCCGATGATCTCGATCTTCTTCGAAGTTTTTCTTATTATATCTGGCCCAAGTATCAGTTTTTTGCTAGCTTCCCACTATCAGGAAGGAGTGTTACACGGTTGGACCATACAATGCTTCGAACAATGCTAGACTGATAATTGTTGTACGCAAATTCAATAGGATGTAAGTGATTATCCCACGAGCCTCCAAAGTCGAGTATACAAGCCCACAAGAGATCCTTTAAGATACTATTCACTCTCTTAGTTCGACCATCAGTTTGAGGGTAAAAGGTCATTCTCAGATGTAGCTCTATCCACAGTATCTATTATAAGCCCTTTCAAATCCCACTAGTGAACAACGGGTCTCGGTCACTCACAGTGCTCTTTGGCACACCATGAAATCGTACTATCCACTTCATATACAATTCGGTCAGTTTGGATGACTCGATGGATATAAATATAGCTCTCTAGGTCAATCGATCGACTATGACCCAAATTATTGTCGTACCCTGCTCGAGGCCTTGACAATTCGTTGATGAAATCTATCGATATTTGTTACCATTTCCACTGGGGAACTTCTAGCGGTTGCATCAATACATTAGGCTTTTTCTGGTCTACCTTATCTAATTAGCAGTTCATGATTTTGAGATGAATGTCCTCACGTCTTTCTTCATCCCTTCCCAATAATGGGTCGGCTTTAAATCATGGTACATCTTATTACCGTCGGGATCACTACACCAAAAAGCTGATTTAGCCACCCCTCCTACCGCCTCATTAGATACGGCTATTAGCCGTATCGAAAAATTTAGACACGGTTAATAGTTGTATCAAATTTGATACGGCTAATAGCCGTATCTTTTTTCGTGCCTATTTTTGGCGCAAATTTTCCACCCCAATACGCACTGCTTCCCTCCAGAAAATTGGCTTTCCCACTTATTTAGATACGGTAAATAGCCGTATCAAATTTGATACGGCTAACAGCCGTATCTTATTTTGTGTCTATTTTTGCCGCAAATTTTCCACCCCAATACCTCATTGTTATCTCATAACTTCAGAAAAAGAAAACCAACTCATTTTACCTCTTTTGAAACCTAATTCCAAGCTCCCAAAAACTCGATCGATCGAACGTTGCTTCTAAACCTTAGCTCGACATTCCCCCTTCCCAAATCAAGGTATTATTATCTTCTCCTTACAGTTGAAACTCCTACATCGTATCATTGTATTTCCTTCACTCGATTTCGTATTGAAGAACCGCTACTTCACTTTGATTGCAAAGTCAGATTCGATTACTTCCAGTTCTTTTGATACTGCTATTCTTTATGTGTGCTTGATTTTCTTTTCTTTTTTTTATGTTTGTGTAATTGTATAATTGTATTAAGTGCCTTGCTGTGTGTATTTAGTTAGAATTCTTCAACTATAAAATGAATGTTTGTAAGATTTGAAGCTTGGAATAAATTACAGTACTACCAGGAATTGAGAATGTCTGAGTTTTGAGTGGTGGTGGTTCGTGAAATTTTGGGTTGGATGTTCGATTTTTCAAGCGAGGAGTTGTTCTAACACGTGCATCTGCAAAGTTGATTCATTATGACAATAATGATTAATTGCACGCAATATCATTGTTGTTTGCAGATGCACATGTTAGAGATGGTAACAAATTTTTTCACGTAATTGCTAGATGTAAAACATCCCAAGCAATGCGTACATGTACGTTATGCTGTAATTAATGGCGCTGGGAAACACCATTTAAGGGTTACCTTATAGTATTTTAGCTCAATATCGCTATTCCAATAAGCTGACTTAAAAATGGTGTGCAAGAAACAAAAGCACTAAGTGCATAATTAGCAAGAGGAAAAGTCAACAATAGGGTGTATCTCCAGTTTAATCAGTTCATGAGGGCGATACTTTATTAGTTCAATGGAGGACCCTATAGTCTGGAACCAATCAAGGTTCTACCATATTGGATAGAATGTTACTATTAAGGTAAAAGGTTAGCATGATTAAAGATTAAGAGATATATATTGTTACGGCTTAATATTTAGATAAAAAATGAAATTTGAGCCAAAGATTGAACTGTAAAAGTTGAATTGTAGTAATATTTTATTTGATTGCGCTCAGTCCTCTTCATTAGTTTTCTACTTGATTTTGTGTGTTTGTTTTATTTGTTTGCTCTCAGGTGTTGTTTTGCAATTGATGTACCATCGATCATTTTGTAGGTCTTCGTATTTTTAAACAATGAGATTTACTGAATTCTATTAGGATTTCTTTGGTATGATAGGCTGCTGGTTGTATTGTTTAGTAATTTTTAATCTGAGTTATTTACATGGTTAAAGTTTTATAGGGATTGCTGAAGGTTTTATCTATGATATATTAACAAATGAAACTTTTAAAAATTGATACAGGATAAGCAGGCTATGAAACAATACGTGTTCATGATGCCATCCATAGTCGTAATGCAATAAACAGTTTAAAGTGCTGCAACATCCTACTGAAAATTCACTAGGAGGCAATTTCTCTTTTGGACCCAGTTCTAGTGAGTTAGCAGGCTCTGGACCAACTCCATTGAGTTACGGGCACTAACCCAATTTCAGGTGACAGTGTCGCTTAATCTTTTATATTTGCTGCTTATTTATCTGTAGCTGCTTAATTTATGAGAGGTAAATACATAAACGTAGTTTTGTATGGTAATTGAATCAAGACATGTAATATGATCCAACATTAATGTTTATACTTTTTGTTGTTGAAAACAAGGTTTAAAATTCAAGTACAACATGATCTTAATATTATATCCTGGTATAGATCGTCTGCGTTCTATGACAGAATAAGTTTCCTCAAATTTGTTGCCATCGTACAGTTAATACGTGAAAATTTTGTTTACTTTACACACACAGAGAAACAGTGAGATCGGGGCATTGCACTAAATACAAAGATTCTTTAAAATGCTAACAAAGGTAGGCTAGTTAGTCAAAATTGGTTTCTTTGTCTCTTCAGTAGATTCTTGGTTCCAACTGGTGCGTTGTTAAGCTGATTTCTGATTCTTATCATCGTCATCCTGTGAAAAAAATGGAAATTTCTAGTTAGCTTGTTAAAGTGGCAGCTGTGAATACCAATATCAAATTCAGGTCTGAAATTTAGTTATTGGAGAAAATAAAATAAAAGGATGGAATAAAAATATGATCTTGTTTCACTCAAAAACTAAACATAGGACATTTCATAAATTATGTTGAACGTGTTGCATGTCTTAGTAAAACAGTGTTCCGAGAGCTTGCTGAAATGAAAGTAAAATGTAGTATGGTGATATAAAATTTGTGTTTATGTTTGTGTACCGCAAAGCAGTTGATGTAGTAGGATGAGTTCAGTTGTTCAGCAATTTTTAATAGAAAAATATAATGCCCTTTAACCTGAATGTTCGTCGATTAATGATTCAACTAATTCACATCATACAAATTTGATACGGCTATTAGCAGTATCGAAAAATTTAGACACGGTTAATAGCTGTATCAAATTTGATATGGCTAATAGCCGTATCTTTTTTCGTGCCTATTTTTGGCGCAAATTTTCCACCCCAATACGCACTGCTTCCCTCCAGAAAATTGGCTTTCCCACTTATTTAGATACGGTTAATAGTCGTATCAAATTTGATACGGCTAACAGCCGTATCTTATTTTGTGTCTATTTTTGCCGCAAATTTTCTACCCCAATACCTCACTGTTATCTCATAACTTCAGAAAAAGAAAACCAACTCATTTTACCTCTTTTGAAACCTAATTCCAAACTCCCAAAAACTCGATCGATCGAACGTTGCTTCTAAACCTTAGCTCGGCATTCCCCCTTCCCAAATCAAGGTATTATTATCTTCTCCTTACAGTTGAAACTCCTACATCATATCATTGTATTTCCTTCACTCGATTTCGTATTGAAGAACCGCTACTTCACTTTGATTGCAAAGTCAGATTCGATTACTTCCAGTTCTTTTGATACTGCTATTCTTTATGTGTGCTTGATTTTCTTTTCTTTTTTTTATGTCTGTGTAATTGTATAATTGTATTAAGTGCCTTGCTGTGTGTATTTAGTTAGAATTCTTCAACTATAAAATGAATGTTTGTAAGATTTGAAGCTTGGAATAAATTACAGTACTACCAGGAATTGAGAATGTCTGAGTTTTGAGTGGTGGTGGTTCGTGAAATTTTGGGTTGGATGTTCG
The DNA here is from genome assembly GCA_030737815.1 of Allium fistulosum. NCBI lineage: Eukaryota > Viridiplantae > Streptophyta > Magnoliopsida > Asparagales > Amaryllidaceae > Allium > Allium fistulosum. The sequence goes on along the minus strand of CM060905.1, from coordinate 588,537,195 downwards.
ATTTTTCAAGCGAGGAGTTGTTCTAACACGTGCATCTGCAAACTTGATTCATTATGACAATAATGATTAATTGCACGCAATATCATTGTTGTTTGCAGATGCACATGTTAGAGATGGTAACAAATTTTTTCACATAATTGCTGGATGTAAAACATCCCAAGCAATGCGTACATGTACGTTATGCTGTAATTAATGGCGTTGGGAAACGCCATTTAAGGGTTACCTTATAGTATTTTAGCTCAATATCGCTATTCCAATAAGCTGACTTAAAAATGGTGTACAAGAAACAAAAGCACTAAGTGCGTAATTAGCAAGAGGAAAAGTCAACAGTAGGGTGTATCTCCTGTTTAATCAGTTCATGAGGGCGATACTTTATTAGTTCAATGGAGGACCTTATAGTCTGGAACCAATCAAGGTTCTACCATATTGGATAGAATGTTACTGTTAAGGTAAAAGGTTAGCATGATTAAAGATTAAGAGATATATATTGTTACGGTTTAATATTTAGATAAAAAATGAAATTTGAGCCAAAGATTGAACTGTAAAAGTTGAATTGTAGTAATATTTTATTTGATTGCGCTCAGTCCTCTTCATTAGTTTTCTACTTGATTTTGTGTGTTCGTTTTATTTGTTTGCTCTCAGGTGTTGTTTTGCAATTGATGTACCATCGATCATTTTGTAGGTCTTCGTATTTTTAAACAATGAGATTTACTGAATTCTATTAGGATTTCTTTGGTATGACAGGCTGCTGGTTGTATTGTTTAGTAATTTTTAATTTGATTTATTTACATGGTTAAAGTTTTATAGGGATTGCTGAAGGTTTTATCTATGATATATTAACAAATGAAACTTTTAAAAATTGATACAGGATAAGCAGGCTATGAAACAATACGTGTTCATGATGCCATCCATAGTCGTAATGCAATAAACAGTTTAAAGTGCTGCAACATCCTACTGAAAATTCACTAGGAGGCAATTTCTCTTTTGGACCCAGTTCTAGTGAGTTAGCAGGCTCTGGACCAACTCCATTGAGTTACGGGCACTAACCCAATTTCAGGTGACAGTGTCGCTTAATCTTTTATATTTGCTGCTTATTTATCTGTAGCTGCTTAATTTATGAGAGGTAAATACATAAACGTAGTTTTGTATGGTAATTGAATCAAGACATGTAATATGATCCAACATTAATGTTTATACTTTTTGTTGTTGAAAACAAGGTTTAAAATTCAAGTACAACATGATCTTAATGTTATATCCTGGTATAGATCGTCTGCGTTCTATGACAGAATAAGTTTCCTCAAATTTGTTGCCATCGTACAGTTAATACGTGAAAATTTTGTTTACTTTACACACACAGAGAAACAGTGAGATCGGGGCATTGCACTAAATACAAAGATTCTTTAAAATGCTAACAAAGGTAGGCTAGTTAGTCAAAATTGGTTTCTTTGTCTCTTCAGTAGATTCTTGGTTCCAACTGGTGCGTTGTTAAGCTGATTTCTGATTCTTATCATCGTCATCCTGTGAAAAAAATGGAAATTTCTAGTTAGCTTGTTAAAGTGGCAGCTGTGAATACCAATATCAAATTCAGGTCTGAAATTTAGTTATTGGAGAAAATAAAATAAAAGGATGGAATAAAAATATGATCTTGTTTCACTCAAAAACTAAACATAGGACATTTCATAAATTATGTTGAACGTGTTGCATGTCTTAGTAAAACAGTGTTCCGAGAGCTTGCTGAAATGAAAGTAAAATGTAGTATGGTGATATAAAATTTGTGTTTATGTTTGTGTACCGCAAAGCAGTTGATGTAGTAGGATGAGTTCAGTTGTTCAGCAATTTTTAATAGAAAAATATAATGCCCTTTAACCTGAATGTTCGTCGATTAATGATTCAACTAATTCACATCATACAAATTTGATACGGCTATTAGCAGTATCGAAAAATTTAGACACGGTTAATAGCTGTATCAAATTTGATATGGCTAATAGCCGTATCTTTTTTCGTGCCTATTTTTGGCGCAAATTTTCCACCCCAATACGCACTGCTTCCCTCCAAAAACGGGTCTTTGGCACTCACAGTGCTCTTTGGCACACCATGAAATCGTACTATCCACTTCATATACAATTCGGTCAGTTTGGATGACTCGATGGATATAAATATAGCTCTCTAGGTCAATCGATCGACTATGACCCAAATTATTGTCGTACCCTGCTCGAGGCCTTGACAATTCGTTGATGAAATCTATCGATATTTGTTACCATTTCCACTGGGGAACTTCTAGCGGTTGCATCAATACATTAGGCTTTTTCTGGTCTACCTTATCTAATTAGCAGTTCATGATTTTGAGATGAATGTCCTCACGTCTTTCTTCATCCCTTCCCAATAATGGGTCGGCTTTAAATCATGGTACATCTTATTACCGTCGGGATCACTACACCAAAAAGCTGATTTAGCCACCCCTCCTACCGCCTCATTAGATACGGCTATTAGCCGTATCGAAAAATTTAGACACGGTTAATAGCTGTATCAAATTTGATACGGCTAATAGCCGTATCTTTTTTCGTGCCTATTTTTGGCGCAAATTTTCCACCCCAATACGCACTGCTTCCCTCCAGAAAATTGGCTTTCCCACTTATTTAGATACGGTAAATAGCCGTATCAAATTTGATACGGCTAACAGCCGTATCTTATTTTGTGTCTATTTTTGCCGCAAATTTTCCACCCCAATACCTCACTGTTATCTCATAACTTCAGAAAAAGAAAACCAACTCATTTTACCTCTTTTGAAACCTAATTCCAAGCTCCCAAAAACTCGATCGATCGAACGTTGCTTCTAAACCTTAGCTCGACATTCCCCCTTCCCAAATCAAGGTATTATTATCTTCTCCTTACAGTTGAAACTCCTACATCGTATCATTGTATTTCCTTCACTCGATTTCGTATTGAAGAACCGCTACTTCACTTTGATTGCAAAGTCAGATTCGATTACTTCCAGTTCTTTTGATACTGCTATTCTTTATGTGTGCTTGATTTTCTTTTCTTTTTTTTATGTCTGTGTAATTGTATAATTGTATTAAGTGCCTTGCTGTGTGTATTTAGTTAGAATTCTTCAACTATAAAATGAATGTTTGTAAGATTTGAAGCTTGGAATAAATTACAGTACTACCAGGAATTGAGAATGTCTGAGTTTTGAGTGGTGGTGGTTCGTGAAATTTTGGGTTGGATGTTCGATTTTTCAAGCGAGGAGTTGTTCTAACACGTGCATCTGCAAACTTGATTCATTATGACAATAATGATTAATTGCACGCAATATCATTGTTGTTTGCAGATGCACATGTTAGAGATGGTAACAAATTTTTTCACATAATTGCTGGATGTAAAACATCCCAAGCAATGCGTACATGTACGTTATGCTGTAATTAATGGCGTTGGGAAACGCCATTTAAGGGTTACCTTATAGTATTTTAGCTCAATATCGCTATTCCAATAAGCTGACTTAAAAATGGTGTACAAGAAACAAAAGCACTAAGTGCGTAATTAGCAAGAGGAAAAGTCAACAGTAGGGTGTATCTCCTGTTTAATCAGTTCATGAGGGCGATACTTTATTAGTTCAATGGAGGACCTTATAGTCTGGAACCAATCAAGGTTCTACCATATTGGATAGAATGTTACTGTTAAGGTAAAAGGTTAGCATGATTAAAGATTAAGAGATATATATTGTTACGGTTTAATATTTAGATAAAAAATGAAATTTGAGCCAAAGATTGAACTGTAAAAGTTGAATTGTAGTAATATTTTATTTGATTGCGCTCAGTCCTCTTCATTAGTTTTCTACTTGATTTTGTGTGTTCGTTTTATTTGTTTGCTCTCAGGTGTTGTTTTGCAATTGATGTACCATCGATCATTTTGTAGGTCTTCGTATTTTTAAACAATGAGATTTACTGAATTCTATTAGGATTTCTTTGGTATGACAGGCTGCTGGTTGTATTGTTTAGTAATTTTTAATTTGATTTATTTACATGGTTAAAGTTTTATAGGGATTGCTGAAGGTTTTATCTATGATATATTAACAAATGAAACTTTTAAAAATTGATACAGGATAAGCAGGCTATGAAACAATACGTGTTCATGATGCCATCCATAGTCGTAATGCAATAAACAGTTTAAAGTGCTGCAACATCCTACTGAAAATTCACTAGGAGGCAATTTCTCTTTTGGACCCAGTTCTAGTGAGTTAGCAGGCTCTGGACCAACTCCATTGAGTTACGGGCACTAACCCAATTTCAGGTGACAGTGTCGCTTAATCTTTTATATTTGCTGCTTATTTATCTGTAGTTGCTTAATTTATGAGAGGTAAATACATAAACGTAGTTTTGTATGGTAATTGAATCAAGATATGTAATATGATCCAACATTAATGTTTATACTTTTTGTTGTTGAAAACAAGGTTTAAAATTCAAGTACAACATGATCTTAATGTTATATCCTGGTATAGATCGTCTGCGTTCTATGACAGAATAAGTTTCCTCAAATTTGTTGCCATCGTACAGTTAATACGTGAAAATTTTGTTTACTTTACACACACAGAGAAACAGTGAGATCGGGGCATTGCACTAGATACAAAAATTCTTTAAAATGCTAACAAAGGTAGGCTAGTTAGTCAAAATTGGTTTCTTTGTCTCTTCAGTAGATTCTTGGTTCCAACTGGTGCGTTGTTAAGCTGATTTCTGATTTTTATCATCAACATCCTGTGAAAAAAATGGAAATTTCTAGTTAGCTTGTTAAAGTGGCAGCTGTGAATACCAATATCAAATTCAGGTCTGAAATTTAGTTATTGGAGAAAATAAAATAAAAGGATGGGATAAAAATATGATCTTGTTTCACTCAAAAACTAAACACAGGACATTTCATAAATTATGTTGAACGTGTTGCATGTCTTAGTAAAACAGTGTTCCGAGAGCTTGCTGAAATGAAAGTAAAATGTAGTATGGTGATATAAAATTTGTGTTTATGTTTGTGTACCGCAAAGCTGTTGATGTAGTAGGATGAGTTCAGTTGTTCAGCAATTTTTAATAGAAAAATATAATGCCCTTTAACCTGAATGTTCGTCGATTAATGATTCAACTAATTCACATCATACAAATGGTGGTAACATATCAATAATTCTAGATCAGTACTCCTATAATTTTATCAAGCCTAATTTTAGCAAAGTATACTATATTGGTAATCCTTAGCTCCATGTACAAAGAAGCTCCATAATGAAATGAGTCAATGGCTCTATGTCCTTGAGTGCACTTATTTCTGAGCAAAGCTTTGCATAGAAAGATCATTCTCACTCAAAGAGGGTCCCAAATCATCATATCCTTTTCTCTTTGACTAAAGTTTGTATCATTATACACTTCGTTCATTTATTAGTAGGTACAAAAGGGATTTTTGATGATCCTTGTAGTGGAAGATTACATGTTTTAAGAGAATTACAGTTCATTTATTAGTTTGGTGCTAATGTTGTATATTGTTCTGACATTGTTGTATAAGTGGATAAAATTGTTGTTAATGGCGCAAGCCAAGTATCAGGAGAGGGGTAATGCATAGACATTACTCCGGTGCTACAAAATAGCGCCGTTGTAATGACAAATTTTTTGAAAACAGTTTGGTGCTAATATTTAAAATAAACCCTATATTTTGAGTTCCATTTATTGAAATTTAAATAGTCCATATATTTTAACTATTTAAAATTAATTAAATATTTAAAATCATACCACAAAATTATTTCTAGGGTTATTGTCTACTTGTTTGTCTTACATTAGAGTATCATAGTTGAAAAGAATGGTAAAAGTTCAAGATAAATTATAGTTCTGGCATCAAGAAATCAAAACATCCAACAAAAAACAAGCATGATTTCAATTGATCGTTTTTAGATTTGTGCTCTCGATTAACTTGTAAGCTCATTTTATAAAAACAAGCATAATTGTTTATAACAATGAGGCCTTCAAAAATCATTTTTACAAATCCAAAGCAACCAAAAGATTTTGAAAGAAACAGAAGGAAAAGAATTTGTTCTTTAAAGATATGCACTATGTTTACCTGGTTTAGGATGTGGAGAGTAATATCTAATAAAGCTAAAAGAATGTTAGAAGTAAAGATTAGCTATTCTGGAATCACTTGAGACTATCACATATGTAATATGTTTAGCATTATATAATATATAAAATAATAATATACTAAGATAAAAAATAATAACAAACTGTTATTGACTAAAAAAGAATTATGATATTGATGTTCACTTTAAAGATATTATGCTTGGGACATCTTGAAAATAGAGGTTATGATATAGGACCCATTGAAGGGCAAGTCTCATGTTCTGTTAAATATGATATAGGAGGGCAGTATGTCTTTCAGCATAGACAAACAATGGATAAATGAATCAGATCTAAGATCTACATACTATATAGACGGGGTGCAGAAGTTCATTAGTTTTGTTGAAGAAAATGGTGGTAAGAAAGGATTGTATTTATGCCCTTGCACCCGGTGCAAAAATATGAAGACGATCAAATTAGATGACATTCATTTTCATTTGCTTAGATGGGGTATTATTCAATCGTATACAACGTGGTATTTTCATGGGGAAAAAAGGGCGGAGATGGAAAAACAACAACCAGTTACTCATGGCAGAACTACTACTGAGTCTGAACATATTAGGATGGAAGATCTGGTCAATGATGCAGATAGATTTCATCATTTTCAACCTATAAATTCGTTGCCTGATCATGCTAATGTTGGAGAGCAGTCTACAGATTATCCAGATTGGCAGGCCAATGAAAGTAAGAAGTATAAATCGCTTTTTGGTAGCGTAAAAGAGCCGCTGTATCCTTCATGTTCAAAAGGGATTACGAAGCTGTATGCCATTGTGAAACTGAATAGCTTGAAGACCCAATACAGCTTTTCAGATAATGGTATGACTGCACTTCTCGAACTAATAAAGGAGTTACTCCCCGAAGGTAACACGCTGCCGACAACGTACTCCGACGTGAAGAAGATCATTAAGCAAGTTGGGATAAATTACAAAACTTATGATGCATGCATCAATGTTTGCATATTGTACTGGAAAGATGATGCGAACAAAGTTTCTTGTACAAATTGCAATGAACCAAGATATAGGACATCATTAAACGAAGAGAGAAAATGCACCAAAGTACCTCGAAAGACATTAAGACATTTTCCTTTAATTTCTAGATTGAAGAGATTGTATACTGTACCATGGATGGCAGATGCGATGACCTGGCATGGTCGTGCCAAGTCTGATCCAACTGTAATGCGTCATCCATGTGACACTTCTCAATGGAAAGGCATAGATTCATTTGATCAAACTTTTGCTGCCGAGCCACGAAATGTCACACTTGGAATAGCAACAGATGGTTTCTGTCCACATGCTTCTCTCTCTAACCCTTACAGTTGTTGGCCAGTAATTGTAGTACCATATAATCTTCCTCCATCTATGTGCATGAAAAGGGAGTTCTCAATGTTAACATTGTTGATTTCTGGGCCGAAACAACCAGGAAAGGATATTGATGTTTATTTACAGCCGTTGATAGACGAGTTAAAGCAGTTATGGGAAGGAGTAGTTACATTTGACTCGCTAAATAAATCTGAGTTCACAATGAGAGCTAGGGTGCTATGGGCAATCCATGATCACCCTGCTTTTGGGACTTTATCGGGATGTACAACTCACGGTTACTTTGCATGTCCTGTTTGTGGGGAAAACACTTGTTCTTATTATCTTCCTAAAAGTAAGAAGATGTGTTACACGGGACATCGAATGTTTCTTCCTAACGAACACAAGTTTCGATACGATAAGACAAATTTCAACAACGAACAAGAACTTCGTCGCCCTAAATGGCCATTGACTGGTTTTCAAGTTGAAAAGAAAGTAGCGAATATCAAAATGAAAGTTGGTAAACAAAAAGAAGAAATTGGTCGAAAACGGAAAAAGTCAACCAATGAAGATGTTGATAATATTTCTGGATGGTATAGGAGGTCTATCTTTTTTGATTTACCATATTGGAAAGCAAATTTGGTCCGACATAATATTGATGTTATGCATACGGAGAAGAATGTCACGGAGCATCTCATCAGCACCATTATGGACCATAAAGATAAGTCAAAAGATGGCATCAATGCACGCAAGGATTTGAAAATCATGGGTATAAAACAAAAGTTGTGGGTGATGGAAGATCCTGAAACAAATAAAACAATCATACCAAAGACAACTTTCGCTTTGAGCAAAGAAGAAAAGATACGGTTTTGCACCGTTTTGAAACATCTGAAAGTGCCTAACAAATTTTCTTCTAACTTTCACAACAATGTGAGCATCAATCCTCCTGAACTAAGAAATATGAAGTCACATGATTACCATGTCATAATGCAGCATTTGCTTTCGGTATTGCTTCAACATTCTTATCCACAACATAAGGATCTATGAAATGATGTTCATCGTATTAGTTTATTCTTTAACATTTTGTGTTCAAAGGTGATCAATAGGGAACATCTTTTAAAAGCAAAGGCTAGCTTAGTATAAGCAATGTGTGTATTCGAAAAACATTTTCCACCTGCATTTTTTGATATCAGTGTCCACCTTATGGTTCATTTAGCCGATGAAGCGTTGATTTGTGGCCCTGTCAGATATAGATGGATGTATCCATTTGAACGGTAAATTTCTAATTTCAGTTATGCACATCATTATTTCATATAAATAGCTACCGTCTACAGTATATAATTGATCACATTTATAGGTTGATGAAAACATATAAAGGATATGTGCGCAACAAAAGATACATTGAAGGGTGTATTGCAGAAGGATATATCGTACAAGAAGCTAGTCTTTACTGCATGGAATATATGCCAAACAGAGGTGATGGAAATCATAAACATACCCACGAAGCGTTTTTAGACGAGGACGATGAGTTTGCTGGTGAGATACCTTTGGATAATGGTAAAGACATAACGTTAACCCAAGTGCAGTTTGAACAGGTGCGTAGATGGGTCCTTAATAAGTACGATGGATTGGATGAATGGAAGAAGTAAGTTCACGAACTTGTTTGGAATTTTAATTTTTTTAATTCAATTTATATATACATTTTGATATGTGTTTTTCGTAGGAGGTATAACTCCTATGTGAAAAGTACTAGATTTCAACCTAGAGGCAGAGCTACCACCGTGGAAGTAGTTCAAAGTTTTAATCTATGGTTATGTAATGAGCTGTTAAAGACCATCGATGTTGATCCAACTTTGTAGCGGTTAGTGCACGGGCCGAAGTTCATAACGCGTAGTTATATGAAGTACCAAGTGAATGGATTTTCATTTTCCACGAAAAAGTACGAAGACCGTATGGTAACACAAAATAGCGGTGTATGTATGAGAGCAATTACAAAATTTAGAGCGAGTGGCAAGGATAAAAATTATAAGGAAGCAGAAACAACGTATTACGGAGTCATTCAACAGATACTTGAGTTGGATTACACTAACTTCAAACAAACAGTTTTTTATTATGATTGGGTAAAAGTCGAGGATAAGGACAATGGTTGCAAAATATATCCTATTTCAAACCTCATCATGGTAAATTTAGAGAAATTGAAGAACAAACATAACGTGAATGACGAGCCATTTATTCTTGCATCAGAAGCGAGTCAAGTTTTCTACTCAAAAGATTTAAAAAATAACGGATGGTCTGTGGTCTTGCATACACCAAAACGGTTGACTACAAATGTGGATGACATTGAGTTCCCTACCGTCTATCAATCAGCTTTTGAAGACAATGAAAAATTAGAAGACCTTACCAAATCCATATGTTAACTTATTAGTATTCGTACATCACATGATTGTGTGTTTGTATATTTTTAATTGCACGATTGTGTGTATGTATGTTTTGAATATTTTATACATTCCAATGCAATTTCAGGTGTTGTCACTTAATAATTTTGTATGTGCAAGTGTGTTATATTATGGAGTGTTGACATTGATACATCTATAATTATTATCGTGACTTATTAAAATAATTAGTAATATTATATTTTGCAGAAAACTATGTCAGAAAATCCACCATCTTCACATTCGTCATGTTCAGAGGCGAAGAAAGTTGATCAAAACTTACTTGGTATTCCAGTCTCAGATAATGCTGGAAAAATCGCTACTATGCTCGGTAAACTAGTAAGAGCTCATGTGCCGATATCATATATAAGTTGGAATAAAGTACCTGCAATATACAAGGACAACGTTTGGAACGAATTGATGGTAAGTATCCTTATCTGTTTGACAACAACTATTTCATTCAATAGCATTATGGTTTCAACTCTTTGCACAACATTTAATTTAATATATTTTTTGCAGAAAATTTATGAGCTCGATCCGCTTTCAAAGGAAATGTTTTTAAAGAGAATGGCCGAGGCTTTTAGGAGATACAAGAAAAACTTGAGAGTAGTGTATTATGACACTTTCAACAATAACGAAGAACGGTTGAAAAATTGCCCACCTATAGTTGCTCAAGAAGATTGGACAGAGTTCGTAAAAAATGAAGCAACGCCTGAAGCGAGCGGAAGAAGGGAGATAGGCAAAAAGAACAGAGCATTGCTCAGTTATGCTCATCATGCAGGACGTAAAAGTCACGCTAAAATAGAACAAGAAATGGTAAATTATATTCAATTTCATTCAAATGATTTACACATTGTGATTGGATATTCATGTCGTTGCATCAACTTGTATTGCAGATCGTTGCTAGTCCATCAACAAATATCAGTCGTCGTCAAGTATGGGAGAAGACACACAGGAAAAAAGATGGTAGCATATCAGATGCCACTTCTTCATACTTTGTAAGTTAAACAAATATTAACTTGCATATTCTTTAAAATTCCTTATTCATGTAAGTATTATCATATTACAGGATCAAATTGCGAAAGCGAAGGAAAAGATCACTGATAGTGATGAAGAAAAATTGACAGTGGATGAAGGCATCTTATCATAAGTGCTTGGTAAGGATGCAAGGGGTAGGAGCCGCGGTGTTGGGACCGTTATACCAAAGACTAAAGTTAAGGCTTGTGCCATTGCACAGAAACGACTCCGACATGTTCATGGCGAGCAGGATGAGTTGAAAATGAGGGTGGGAAGTTTGGAGAGTACGGTGGGAAATTTGTCTGGGCAAATGGAGGTTTTGATCAACATGGTGGGAAATATTGAACAGGGAATTCATGCACCGGTCAATTCTTCTGATGGAGGACGCGCCACACAATTCAATGCTCCTGAATTCATTGCTTCGCAGTTCCAGGATTCGACCAATGTTACGAACAATCAAAAATGTGAAATCCTCAACTCTGATTTAGAATTAATAGGAACAGGTATTTTTAACATTTATGACATAATAAGTAGAAAACTTAAATAATAATAAATATTACCTTTTATTGCAACAGGTACTATATGCCGAGATTCTACATTGTCCAACATCCATGGGAAATCTGTACCATCCACACACGAAAAAGTGGTGTTGGACAGTATACTGCTACCAGATGAGAGAACCAGCAAAATGAATCATCAATTTGCAGAGACCTTTGCTGATGTTGGAGTGGGTGGATATGTGTGCCATCCGAAGTGTCTTATTCAATATCTCTAGATGATGGAGCAGGTATATTTGGCAGGAGTAATTTTGAGAAATAAAAAATGGTTCATGAATCATATGGCAGGAGTAAATTAGAGAAAATAAGAATAATTTAGTTGATTTTAATATAAATTTTACACATAATAATTGTGAGCTATAGTGGAATAATATTTGATTTTACTATAAGGGTCTCAATAGATATTTACTAGATACTATTTATATAATTACATATTGATATACTTAGCTTGAAAGGAACCAACGAGATTTTAATAATATTATTTTAGGATTGAATAATTTTATATATGCAATTTCTTTAATTAATTTTAATTAGTTTTCAAACACTAGTTATAAATTAAATAACAATTTAGATTTTAAAGAGTATCTTAAAAAAACAAAATCTCATATTGACTTTTTTAAGAACAAAATATAAATTAAGTTTTAAGTAATTTTATAATTCATTCTTTTTAAATTACATTGGGTAATTATTCTAAATTAATTATATTAATTAATTAATCCTTAATAAATTAATCCTAACCTCTTAATTAAATTAAGATCTCAATTAACTTAAGATAAACCATTTATCTTAATTATTATTTTTAATTACGTCATTATATTTCGAACCACTCAGAGATCTAAATAATTAATATAAAAATTATTTTAAATCAAACAAATTTTGAAAACATTATACCTTTTAAAATTGGTTAGTTTGGTTATTGTTAACTGCTATTGTTATGTTATAACAAATGGCAAATACTCACAACCCAAGCAAATTGAAGCCTTCACCAAACCAAAACAAACAATAATCAAATCAAATACTCAACTTAAAATTTGACACTATCAAAATAAATTAAGATTTTCCTGAATCAGTCACTGTATTGCTCCTGAAGAGTCCTTTTGCTTGTTTACCCTATAAAAAAACAAGGATACTGTTTTACAGCATATACTCCATTGGATAACATTACAGTCTGTAGCTGCATAAAACCATAAATTCCAATTTGTTGACATTTAGAATCATAATAATAAACCATATACAAATTATTATTTTATAAATTTAATGAAAACTCTATTTCATACCTTTTAAAATTATTTTAAACATTTTATCATCATCTAAATTTGGCTTTTAAAAAATCTTAAAAATCAACTTGATAATAACAAATACTAGTTATGTTGGGGTCTGAATACAAGTCTTAATGATATTGATAAATTTATATGGAAATCTCATACAAGTGAACATGCGACAAACAAAAGGTCGCCTTTTGGAGATCAACCTTAAGGCATAAATAATAGGCACATTTCTTATTGAACTCTAACTAAATCATATACTAGTAGAGAGTTCTCATTAATATGCATGCTTTGTATAAAGGCATTTTTAGCTTAAAGAAACGAGATCATCCAAATAAGGCTTATTTCTATTGCATAAGATGATAAAAAATGCTTTCATTTTTGGGAATGAAAGTAATAAATGTATGGTTTACGTCTTTTATAATTTTTTCAAAAATGCTTTGCTTAGCCCTTTGCAAGTCCTCAATTTCTTCCCAATGAGTCTTGTAAAATTTAGTGCTAATGCCTTCAGGGCCTAGACTCTTCTCCTCTTTAATCTGCCAAACTGCACATTTTACTTCATTAGGAGTAACAGGAGAAACGAAGTTTCTCCTAGCTATTAATGTTAGAATTTTTCTACAAATAATATGGAGGAAATTAATAACATAATCAAGAGCTTCATATAAGTCAGAAAAAGGAATTATTAGCAGATATACTAAGCTCCTCCCCAGTTTTCAATAAATTTCCTTTGTCATCAATTAAATCATTTAACTGCAATTTGTTTCTCCTTTCAGACATTCTTACATATAAAAAAAAATTAGAATCGCGATCACCTTCTAATCACCAATTGGGCTGGTATTGCTGACCTTACTTTTCTTGCACTTTCTATTTTTTGTCTTTATGCTATTAATGGGTAGAATATCGTGGCCCAATATAATAGAATATAACAAGGTCTAACCTGCATCATCACCTTCTTTATTCAATTCAAACATAGGCTCTTTGCTTTAGACTAGAACATTCACCTATAGAATTATAAACTATTATTCATTTTTCGATCCTGGTCGACGTACAAACCTAATTAGTCTGCCATAAGCAACCAAATTTTAACTAGAGGAAGTAGATTCGATAGTGCAAATAATTGCTAATCTGCTTGTAATTTACCTGCAAGAAGCATATTGTCGATCCATCTGAAAAGAATGCAGATCACAATATGCACACACACTCACTGTTGCTGTAGAATTCTGAACAAACCTGAACATTGCCAAACTATTTGATTAACCAATACTAAAAAAATTACATGCAGATGAGCAGTATACATCACAATCAAGGACAGCTGCAAGCAACTAAAAAGGAACCATAGATTACAATAACTGCTTTCTCCTCTTAAAAAACTGTAACATAACTAGTATTTGTTATTATCAGTTTTATGTTAGTCTTCTAATTTGCTTAGTTTGCTTGATTTCAGCAAAATAAAGAGGAGGAGGAAGAAAAAACTCAAAATTATTTGCGTGGAGGGCCTTGACTTGTGAATAAGCTTGTAAAAAAAGTGCAAAACAGTAGGTAACTGTTTATGCTGCTGCTTATGATGGATAGCGTACTTAAGAACTGGGGCACCTAAGTTGTATGAGACTTGTGTAGCTCTTGTTTTGAGCTTAACTTCATATTTGTACTAAATGCTAGTATGTACTATTTTTTGTGTTATGTAATGATATTGTTAAGTTATTATGCACTGCGATGCGGATTATTGAATCATTTGAATGTGAACTGCCTATAATATTATTTGTTTTCTAATATCATTTGAGTGCGGAATTTTATATATGTATGTGTAATTGAGTACTTAGATACGGCTACTGGCCATATCTAATGGGACAATTAGATACGGCTTAAGGCCGTATCTAATTGATACATTAGATACGCTATTAGCCTTAAGCCGTATGTAATTGTCTTGTTAGATATGGCCTTAAGCCGTATCTAATTGTCCCATTAGATACGGCTAGTAGCCGTATCAAATAATAAGCTCGCCATATTTTGATACGGCTAAAAGCCGTATCTAATTTGATTAGATACGGCTTTTAGCCGTATCAAAACATCGTTTATGGTGTAGTGGATGGATAGTTAATCTCGAATGATGGTACTCTTGCAGTACCTTATCCCTCAACCAATCAACACCAGGAACAAACAATCTCTCGTTTATACGAAGCCAACCATCTCAGTCGAGTCTATACTATCTTATCTCTTCAGACTCTAATCCAGCTTCGATCTTTGCAATAATCTTAGCTAATTTGGCATAATGCACGAATTTAGCAATAATCTTAGCTAATTTGGCATAATGTATTTGACTAGTACCAATCCGTCCAATCAGAGTTGGCTTGATAATCAAGCTCGCCAATATCTCTGACTCTAGCTCACATCTCGGCGGGAAGTCATAACCAACAGTATACTGACTGCGTTCACTCTAGGAACATAGCTCCCAAGCCAGCATGTCTCCTTCCCAATGCATCATCAATTGCATTCTCTTTCCCAGGTGTATATATCAAAGTTATAGGAGGCTAGGAACTCTAACCATTACTGTTGACAAAGGTTAAGATCCTTCTATGAAAAGTGGTACTTCAATGGTTTATGGTCGGTGAACACCTTGAACCTCTCTCCTAAAAGATAATGCCTCCAAGTCTTTAACGCAAACACAATCACTACTAATTCCAAATCATGGGTTGGGTATTTTTTTCTCATGTAGCTTTAGCTGTCAACTAGTATATGCAAAAAAAAATTCCTCTCTGATTGGTTCATTCCAAATCATGGGGCGGGTATTTCCTCCTCCGTCCATGAGTAGGCGAGAACATCTCGAACATAAGAACAAATTTATTTATATAACCTTGAAAACGCGGTTCATGAGATCAACGAAGTATGCCGACGCATTGGTTTGCCCGAATGGCATAACCAACCAGTCATATAATCCAGATGGCATATGTAACATTATAATCAGCGCACTCTCCTTCACTACTCTTAGTTGGTGAAATCTCCTTGCAAGATCCGACTGAGAAAATACTTTAGCACTGTGAAGCTGATCGAACAAGTCATCAATATGTGGGAGTGGATATTTGTTCTTCCTCGTCACTTTATTCAACTTACGGTAATCGACACACAATCTAAGAAAACCTTCCACCTTCGTGGGGAATAATACGAACACTCCCCCCTCAAAAATACTTATGCGAATGAGTCCTTTTCGCAATAGGTCATTCACTTACACCTCACGTTCCCTTTGTTCTCTAGGTGCCATCCTCCTAAAAGACATTACTATCGGTCTGGCATCTTTAACTAAGTTAATAGGGAACTCGATCTCTCTATGTAGCGGAAGTCCGGTCACCTCCTCAAATACATCCAGATACTCCCTAGTAATAGGCACAGATGGCATCTCATCATGTAGGACATCGAGCAAATATAGAAATATAACCATAACCTCCTCATTTGGTAGGCCGCTTAACACTACCGTCCATCCATCATCTACCCATATCATCACCAATGACTTCTCACAATCAACCATCACTTTGTATCTATAAAGCCAGCCTATACCCAGAATAATGCCAAACCCAGCGAAACCCAAAACAAAGCAATCGCAATCAAAAGAACATACATGACTCGATAAGACAAAGCCATGACAAATCATACACAAGCTAGCGGAGCCTCTAATGGTGTTCATCACAATCAAAGGTCGATCAATAACTTTGGATCTCAATCCCAATCTATCTACTAGGTCATAATATATGAAGGAATATAAAGCTTTGGTATCAAATAAAACATGTATGGGAATATCATAAAAAGAAAGCATCCCTTGAATAAGGATGCTCTTCCTTATCTCT
Source organism: Allium fistulosum (assembly GCA_030737815.1). NCBI lineage: Eukaryota > Viridiplantae > Streptophyta > Magnoliopsida > Asparagales > Amaryllidaceae > Allium > Allium fistulosum. The sequence continues at coordinate 588,520,656 of CM060905.1, read as the reverse complement.
TTCACCGATAGAGTATTCGACGAAATTGTACAACATTTAGAGCATATGCTTTCACCATCTGCTTCTGCTTTAGCGGCTCTAGACAATCCTTTTGAATATGCCTAAGCTTATTGCAATTGCAACATTTATTCCCCTCAACTTTTCAATCTCTACTGTAATGTCCCTTATGATCGCACTTGTAGCAAACCATCACCACTTTTCTTTTCTTTTGGCTATCCTTACCTTGAGATTGCTTCCTCTTCTTGTTATTCCCCTTCTTCTTGCCTCCATTGCCCAATTGCGGCTTTGGCTCTTCTTTGGGAATAACAGAGTCCGGCTTCGAATAGAGACACTCATACCTCAAGGCCATCTTGACTATCATCTTAAAAGTCTCGTCAATGTAGTCGTCGAACCTCTCTCCGAAGTAATCATTCAAGCCAATGATGAACTTCTTGAACTTCTTTAATGGAATGTCTATAAAGGACATCCCATACCTTGATAGGGAGTCAAATTCAGCAATGTATGTGGAGATAGACAAGTCCTCTTGCTTCAGATCCATGAATTTATGGAACGTGACCAACTTTTGTGCTGTGAGAATGAACTTTTCTTTGAATCTGGCTTTGAACTATCCTTGTGAACTGATCTTCGGGAGTGGCAACATTCGTAACAATCCACCAGTTCATGGCTTGCCTTTGAAGCTGTCGGGAAACCAACCTTATTTTCAAAGCATCATTCATCTCTAATTCATCAGCGATTCTTTTGCATGTGTCAAGCCAATCCTGCACTTCCATCACTAACTCCATTTCTTAGACCGCTTTGCCAACATGACTAGCAATGTCCTTTTTTTAGCTTAGCAAAATCGACTTTGGGTGCCAGCACCGGAGCACCACTATCAATAGCAACATTTTGGAGTGGCTACTTGAGCATTCTGCAGCATGTTCCACATAATGGTACTGAACATTGTCTATAACTCGGGATTAGCAACTCCCGAGCCATTACCTTCTTTGACTCTAGAGTCGGAGTTCCTAGCAGCATGATTTGTTTAACGACTCATCCTCCAATCTATAATAAGGATGGTCAATCACTCTATAGGTAATTATGCTTAAGTAGTACTGAGGTGTGAAGCGCAACTTATATACTATACTATATATACTGCTATGTAGTTTTGAAAACCAAAATATCTAGTAAGTACGTGCTCTCGTATACACACACAGAGAGAGACACACACTCTCTCTCTCTCTCGACCTAGTCTAGGGTGAGAACTCTTATCCAATCTCTACTAGAATGAGGTATATCATAGGTTAAAATAATCGACCTAAGCTCTAATACCAAACGTGACTACCATACTAGATCGTCGGCAACCAATATACATGTATATCACACAGCAACGGTGCACGATCGATGCGGGATGTCCATCAAGGGTTGTAGTAAGGTAAATTAACAACACAAAAACTTTCGTCTATCTCACAACGTATCAAATAAAATATAGCAGTAAACATCTCAAATATTAAATAGGTAAGACAGTAATAGCTAAATGATTCATAGAACTCTTAGTACTGCTACCCATACAACTATACAACATAAGTGATAGAGATTATAACTCAGATAATAAACTCAAAGTAGATAACTGTCTCTAAATAGATAACAGTTCTAGTAAGCTCCATATTGTTGCATAGATGAATGATAAGCAATAAAAGTTCAATATAGTAATTTGAGAATACAGCCTCATGCTCGTCTCTTGTCCAGCTCCACGTGCTCACCAGACCTGATATCCCTAATCTACTCATTTAAGAGTACCCAGAATAATAGAAAGCAAAGCATAAAATCCCAAGTCAAACAAAAGTATGATGTGAGCTGTAGAAAATATGAAATACCATATAGTCAATATACTAGGACAAATGGTGTGGAAAATCATAACTGATCAGTCCCTGTATCCATAGAGTTAGCACATAACACATGGTATATGCTACTCTACATCAAAATCATCATGAGTGTATTATACCTCATAGTATTAAGGGGTGTCTAAGTATCTACATCAATAACATCTACATCATGTAACGTCCCTAAGGTGATAAGCAACCAAAGCAAACATAACATCCATCGTCCATCCTCACATTCATTCGCTCGGTGCTTTGGATATTTGATAACCCACTTAAGCCATCACGCTCAGGGACTTGACTTCCCATCATGATAGTCAATGTCCTAGTTTCATGGTACTCAAATCCATGCCACTCAATAAGCCAGGAACTTGATTGACCATAACGTTAGCCCGGGGTAAACAAATCTACTGTTTGAAGATAAGGAGCCATTATACCCCTAAGTGCATACCCTGCTTTACAAGTACTCTAGAGACCCTCGAGTATCAATAATCCCTTTACATGTGTCATCCATAGCAGAGTGCATCTTTGGACTGTCCTTACAAATCCAATTTGAAGTCGTCATGGTTTCGGATGATTTTCGAAAATCATCGTTTGTCCCTTAACCTTCCTCCAATAGTCCTTCAATCCAACTTGTAGTCCTCTACTCTGTGTCACAAAGTACATCCATCAATCATCGAAATCATCACTTCCCATTACGGTCAAATTTTCCCAGTCTTCAAATGGACTTAAACAATCGAATTGGGTGAGCAAATAACAAAGAAATGACCCGAGGATTTAGGAAACATCTTAGAAAGGTAAGAGAATGGAAATACCAAAAAATGAGCAAAAAAAGTTGACTTGAGGTTTTCAACTCGACCCCATGGGTCGGTGCCGAGCTAACTCGGGTCGGACACACAAACTTCCCAGGTCAGACTCGAAGCAAGCGAAGGAAGACGTGAAGCACTACAACCTCAAAAAATTCTTAGATCAAGCCCGAAGCAAATGGCAAATTTTCTCAGGTCGAACTCAAAGTGGCTCTCATCTCCCCACTACCAATCCATAACACCACCAATCCAAGGCCACCATTGATCCAATCTTGACCGATCCATGCTCACTGATCGAAGATACATTGATCCATGCTCACTGATCGAAGATACATTGATCCATGCTCCACTACCGATCTAAGCTACAACGATCCATCTTCCACTGATCCAAGCCTACCAAGCCAAGCCCACCGATTCATGCTTTTTTAAGCCATATCTTGAGAAAACAACCTTCAAACGATCTAAAACTTAAAGCATAGCCTTGTAAGGCCTTCCTTGTCACTCCCTCATAGTCCACATCAAATTTCAATGGAGTTGAATTCTTGAGTCATCATTGATCCAAGACTTGAACACCATCCCCAATCTATCTTCTTTTTCCCATAACTCGAGCAAATAACTCCAAATGACATGAAACTTGGAACGTAGCTTTAGGGTGTCCTTCTTGACCTACCCTCTAAGTCAATTGGACGACTTGACCTTCATGGGTCATCACCGATCCCAGACTTGTTCCTAGAACTAAATCACTGTTCAATCGACGTTTTCAACCATTTAAACATCTACATTCAAGCATATGTTACACACAATATGTTCTAACGAGCATATGTTAACATACATACATTTTATAGCCTAAATCTAAAGAAGAAATCCATAAGAACAAGGAGATCTATAAGAAAATGATTTCATAAATGTTTGCCAAGTCGTTTCAAATTTCTGTATGTGATTAAAGAGGGTTTAAAATATATTTTAGAGTTTAAAAGTTTCTTAAAACATCATTTTGAGGTGTATAATGACTAATTAGTAAGTAAGAGGTATTAATTGGTCACCTAAATCCAAAGCAAACCAGAATAGGCATGAAATATGAGATGAACGACAACTCCAAGATATTTCCAACAGCAAATCTCCAAATCCAGGTGCTAATTTCGCTAATCTCTCTTTAATGACGAGTGTTGGCTAATGAAAGTAGGGTTTAGGGTAGCTTTTTAGCTTAAACATTTTTAATGGTGGTTTATCTCTCTATTTTGAAAAGTGTGAAATAATGGAGAGAAGTCCCATCTGCGCCCTCATGATGCTAATCCCTAACTGAGCTTTGGGCCTAGCTATCAACTCTCTAATTATCCACTAAGCTATTCAAAATCGAGTGAAACTTCAAACAGCCAAATCTCCCAAATGTAAGTCCATTATCTTGTTATGACAACTCTACGAAAAGAGAATCTGTCATCCTGATCTATTGGAAGTGGTTTCAGATCCTACTTCGGCTCCTATCAAAAGTAATTGGCCATACAAGATTTTAAGGCTCAAAAAGTTCGATAAAAATTATAAGAATGGAAAATGTCTTTAGTAGTAATTTTCTAAGGTTATAGAATCATACGACTATAAATAAAAATAATATTAATATTTTACAATCCTCCAATGTGTAAAAGAGGAGTCGTTGAATTCTCCTCCCTTTAGGAATTTTGCTCTCTGAAATCCCAAATAAAATCAATAAGGTTATCCCGCATTCCTAACAACCCTAAAAGTGTAGGCATTTATCACACATCAAACATATATACACAATAATTGATGAAAAAGGTAACATCCAAGTCTATCTTAGCATGTAGGATACTACACTAAAGTATACTTCATGATATCATAAGTGAAAATAAAGCGATAAATAGAAAGTCTCACCAAGTAAAGAGCTCAAGATAAGCTATCCTCACACTCTCCTAGGTTTCCCAAGTGCAATCGCCTTCATTTTTACTCCACTGAACCTTCACTAACTTCAGTGTTTTTCTTCTAAGCTACTTTGTATCATGTCCGACGATACAAATAGGACTATGAGGCCTCGAAGCCTATAGTTCAATCTCGTTATCATCTAGTTGATGCGATGCGATAGTTGCGCATAAGTCGTGCAAAAATTTCTCCAAGTGAGAGACATGGAACACATTGTGCACTCCCACCATTATATAAGGTAAGTTGACTTTATAAGCAAGGTTCCAAATCCTCTCTAGTATAGGAAAAGGACCTACGAATCTCAATGTCAATTTCCCTTTACTACTGAATTGAATTACAATCTTCAATGGAGAGATCTTGATAAATACCATATTGACAATAGAGAACTCTAGATCTTTACGTCTCTTATCAATGTAGCTTTTATGTCTATCATGAGCAGCTTTCATCCGATGTTGAATGATCTCAATCTTCTTTGAAGTTTCTCTGATCATATCTGGTCCAAGTATCTGTTTTTTCCCATTTCCCACCAACACGAAGGAGTGTTACATGGTCGGCCATACATGCTTCGAATGGTGCCATACCAATGCAAGACTAATAATTGTTGTTGTATGTGAGTTCAACGAGATGTAAGTGATCATCCCATGAGCCTCCAAAATCGAGTATACAAGCTCGTAAGAGATCCTCTAAGATACAATTCACTCTCTCAGTTTGGCTGTCGGTTTGAGTGTGATAAACCATGCTCAGATGCAACTCTATCCTCGATGCCTCTTATAAGCTCTTCCAAAAACCACTAGTGAACAAAGGGTCTTAGTCATCCATAATGCTCTTTGGCATGCTATGGAATTGTACTATCCACTTCACATATAATTCAATCTATTTGGATGTCATTCTACTTGACTTGATGGGTATAAATCTAGCACTCTTGGTCAATCGATCTACTATGGCCCAAATGCGGTCGTACCCTACTCAAGTCCTTGGAAATCCATTAATGAAATCCATCGATACTTGTTCCCATTTCTACTGGGATTCTTCTAGCGGTTGCATCAATCCATTAGGCTTCTTCTACTCTACCTTAACCAAATGGCAGTTTATGATTTTGAGATGAATGTCCTAACATCTTTCTTCATCCCTTCCCAATAATAGATATGCTTCATATCGTGGTACATCTTATTAACATCTGGATGGATAGTCAATCTCGAATGATGGCACTCTCATAGCACCTCATCCCTTAACCCATCGATATCAAGGACAAACAGTCTCCCATTTTTATGGAGCTACCCATCTTGGTCAAGTCCGTACTATTTCATCTCTTCAGACTCTACTCCAGCTTCGATCATAGCAATATTTTTAGCTAATTTGGCATCACGCTTCTGACTATTACCGATCCGCCCAATCAAAGTTGGCCTGATAATTAAGCTCACCAATATCTATGTTTCTAGTTTGCATCTCAGTCGGAAATCATAACCAACAATATACTCTAACTGCATCCACTCTAGGAACATAGCTCCCAAGTTGGCAAGTCTCCTACTTAATGCACCAGCAACTACATTCCCTTTCCCCGATGTATATGCAACATAGAAGACATATGGGGTTAGTAACTCTAACCATCGATGTTGACGAAGCTTAAGCTCCTTTTGCAAAAGAGGTACTTCAATGATCTATGGTCAGTGAATAGCTGAAACCTATCTCCTAAAAGATAATGCCTCCAAATCTTCCATGCAAACATAGTCGATGCTAAATCCAAACCATGGGTTGTGTATTTCTTCTCATGTGGCTTCATTTGTAGACTAGCATATGCAACAACCTTGCCTCTCTTCATCAATATCGTGCCCAATAGGATACCACAAGCATTAATGTATACCATCATCTCTTTGTTCCCACTTAGAATGGTCAATACTGGTGCACTTATCAACTTTTCTTTTAGACTCACAAATGCATGTTCACATCTCACATCCCAAGTAAAAATCTGATTCTTTTTCATTTAATGAGTCAATGATGCAGCTACTTTGGATAAGTCCAAGATGAGTCGTTTATAATATCTAGCTAACCTCGAGAAACTTCTCATATCTGTAGCATTTTAGGGTCTAATCCAACCTTGAAGTGCTGCAAGTTCTACAAGATCTATGGCAATGCCCTGCTCAGAAACAACATGACCCAAGCATCGCACTTCCCTCCTCCAAAAGTGACACTTAGAAAACTTAATTTTCAGCTGGTACTCTCTCAAACCTCAAGCATGATCCTCAAATGCATCTTGTGTTTCCCCTCTATCCGTTAGTTGGAAAGAGTATGATCGATGAACATAAGAACAAATTTATTTAGCTGACCCCTAAAATCATGGTTCATGAGATCAACAAAGTATGTCGACTCATTGGTTAGCCTGAACGGCATAACCAACCACTCATAGAATCCATATGGCATACAAAATGTTGTTACTGGCAAACTCTCCTTTACTACTCTCAGTTGGTGAAGTCCCATCGCAAGGTCCAACTGAGAAAATACTCTAGCACTATGAAGTTGATCGAATAATTCGTTAATACATGGGAGTGTTCTTCTTCGTCACTTTATTCAGCTTACGGTAATCGACACACAACCTAAGGAAACCATGACGCCCCACCCCGAGGCCCACATTAACAAAGAATATTACTTGGTAATACCGTCTGCTAATGCGGAGAATAGGGCTAGTTAGGAGCGATCATCTATAGTCTTGTCTTAAATATATATTGAATACGTCGTTTAGTGCTCTATATTTGTGTTTCCTTTCTCAAGTGGATCGACATATCCAATAAATTCTTATTACAAAACTACAGGTGCCTATAGGATCTATCAGAAAAAAATACAACAACTCAAATGCATAACACATCACAAAACAGCAAACAGACACACACACACACACACACACATATATATATATATTGATTCATCCCAATACAATACAAATAATACATCATAAGTGGTATAATGACCACAATATACACATGAGTCAAAATTGTATACATATCAGAATAGCGACAAGAAGACTACAACAAAAAGGGCTAGCAGATAAGTTCATGCAGAAGCAGAATAGGCTTTGTCCATAAGGGTACCTAACGTGAAACACCTCGGTCTGACCCGAGTATAAAATACACGGGTCAGTTTAGCTAAACAAATCAGTTTATAAGGATAAGTAATAATATGAGAATAAGGTAAAGGGTAAGATATCCTCTCGAATAAGAAGAAACAAAAATAAGAGCATGCCATTACTTCAAATAAGGTAATTACACTAAGTGTATGTCCTCGAAATAGGTAAACTCACCAAATAACACTAAGTATAATAAATGCCTCATATCATCGACGAAATCCCAAAAGCCACTAAAATGGTTTCTATGAACCATATCTCCAAAATAAGAGAATCCTAAATCTCAAACTCAAAACTCGCCATAAATGGCAATCACAAAAATATTCTCTAAAGAGAGAAGTCTCAAACACAAAATACGCCAAAAATGATAATCTCATATATCTCCAAATAGGAGAGTATAAATCTAAAATAAACGCAGTGTTGGCAAACCCAAATCTCAAATATAGAACTCGATAAGGAGTTCAATTTTCAAAGATGTAATCGCCATATATAATATCTTGAACGACTCAAATGGCCAATAATGTAAAAAGGCGATACACTCGGAAAATCACAAGAAATCAATGAAATCATCTCAAAGATATAGCACATGCTTATGGCCGAAGCCCGCCAAGTACTTTTCTTTCAAAATAAGGTGCCACGTCTCTTAGACAAACGTCCCGAAGGACAAATAAATACGTCTCTTAGACAAACATCCCCAAGGACAACATCCTGAAGGACAAATACGTCGTAATGACAAACGTCTCTTAGACGAACATCCCCAAGGATAAATGACCCGAAGGTCCAGTACTAGCAAATACGTCTCTTAGACAAATGTGTCACAGACTCTCGGATAGGAACCCGAACAGTGTTAACGTGTGTCCCATACCACACGTTCACACTAAACGGTTTACTAACCGCTAGTAAATTTCACACTCAAAGCAGTAAAAAGTTTACCTCATCTCATCGATAAACTCGACCCGAAGGTCAAAACGATCAAACAAACAAGTTAGGAATTAACCGATAAGATAAATGCACGTGTCTCATACCACGTATTTTACCATACCATTTAATTCTCCTTCTCATTCGCTCGAATAGTGCAAAAACGTGTATTGTATATATATAATAATTTACTTGAGAAAACAAGCTTTTAAAACCAATTTCCGAAATCGTATTTGGATTCAAACTTTGAAAATTCCCTTATTATAGAGAATATATAGACTGTATAGCTCAAAAATAATTTAAAAATATTATATAATAATTATTTAAAATGATAATTTATTTTAAAAATTATTTCAAAATCGTTTGGAAAAATCCATGCTCGAAATCAAAGAAATCACTCAAAACCGTCATTCAAATTCAATTCAAATTTGAATTTCAAATTCATTAAAATTGGGCTAGCCTATTGATAGGCATCATAGCCCTTAAAACAATTTAGAAATATCACAAAAACATGAAGTAAAAGTCAAAAGTCGGACAGCAAAAGAACATAGAAATGCATAGGCAAAATAATACCCAGGTCTGAAATCTTCTCTGGGTTCAACTTTCGGACATGAAATAGGTTGCCAAACGACCTCTGATTGAACTAAAATTGGTGTGCGCATAGTAGAAAACTTCAGCTTTCAAATAAAAAAAGAATCGATGAATTCCAACTAGAAATAAAAAGTTACATTGTCTCAAACATGGACTCAGGCCATGTTTGCAACAGTTCAAAAACAAAAATGTGCTCAGGCCTGAAAACCATCTAGGGTCCAACTTATAGGCCTGAAACAGAGGACCAAATGACCTCATATTGAGCTAAAAATTGGTATGCGCATACTAGAAAACTTCATCTTTCAAAAAAAAGAATCAATGAATTCCGACTGAAAATGAAAAAGTTACACTGTCTCAAACATGGACTCAGGTCATATTTGCAACAGTTCAAAAAACAAAAATGTACGGGCCTGAAGACCATATCGGATTCAACTTTCAGGCATGAAACAGAGGAACAGTCGCCCTCAGATTGAGCTAAAAATTTGTATGCACATAGTAGAAAACTTTATCTTTCAAACAAAAAAAGAATAGATGAATTCCAATAAGAAATAAAAGAGTTATGTTGTCTCAAACATGGACTCAGGTCATGTTTGCAGCAACTCGGAAACAAAATATGCCCATGCAAAAATATGGGTTTTTGTTGATTTTGCAGGAAAGTTTTGAACACTCAAATGACAATATTTTTCAACCAAATTTTTCAGAGACAAAGTATAACTCATAAACTACAAACTGAAGAAAATCCGGCATCATTTCATTGCCAGAATTGAGAGATACAACTGCTCAAAGTAGCAACCAGAAATTTATTTTCACAGAGAAATAATCAACAGAAACTATTTACAAAAGCTACGATATTTCATAAATTTTGGCTCTTTGAGCATTGTAGCAGCTAGAGAATGTGAGTTATTAACTCACCTTGCTATATGAAAGCAAAAACCTTGGATTATCCGCTGAAAGGTAGAAACTTTGCTCGAATTTGAGCCTTAGAAACCTGTATAAACTTGAAACAGAGACATGCAATAGAGAAAGAGAACTGTTAACAGAGAAACAATTTCAAAACCTGATTTTTGATGAATAAATAGTTTTTGATTTTGATTGCCTGTTGATTTAGCTTCAATTTGATTTTAAAAACACAAAGATTTGAATTTAATTGAAGAAAAGGGCTTGAATTTGCAATTTGGTGGAGTGGGTTCTAATTTCTCAATTACTGGCTAAGGAAGAAGAAGAGGGATGTGAGTAAATGAACGTACAGGTGTTCTTTTTCTCACCTTCTCAAGCCAGGCTAAGCAATAATAGGCCATTAGGACCCAAAGGAAGAAAATAAATTACTTAACCTAAGTAATTAATTCACCTAAGAAACAAATATTCACATATTTACACTATATAATAAAACAAAGTCATTTTCTTTCCAATTTTCAACCAAACAAAATATGTAAATTTACATACACGTGAAATAAATTATTTTACACTATATGAAAAGATTAATTTTTATTTTTAAAACATTATTATTATTAAAATCCTTTATTTTTCAAAAATACACTATTTACTCAAATAAATGAATAAAACTCTATTTTTAACTTCTAAAATTTCACAAAAATACTTTTCTCACTTAGAAAAATATTTTAAACCATTTCAAAACTTAATTTATAGCCAAAAGATATTTTAGACCAATTTCCACCTTTTTATTTACATAACACACTTTAAAAATCAATTACTCCTTTTAAAAATTATTAAAAGAAGCAATTGGCAATAATTAATTAAATTATTACACTATCACCAAATAAAAATCATCTTCCACTTATTATTAACTCAAACCACTATAATAAAGTTCCAGAACGTTATTTTTTCTTTTTATTCCCAAAATTCATTGTTTAATCCAAATAAACAATTTAAATTTTTAAATTTTTATTAATTCTCGATATTAAATTATAACTACTATTATAATTTAATACTTACACTTACACCTTGTGCTCCCACTGCCCTTTAGGTGCCTTCCACCTTAAAGTCATTACGATCATTCTGGCATCTTCAACTAAATCAATATGGAACTCGATCTCTCTTTGTAGCGGAAGACCAGTCACCTCCTCAAATACGTCTGGATACTCCCTAGAAATAGGCACTAATGATAACTCATTATGTGGGACATCCAGCGAATATAGAAAGCTAACCATCACCTCCTCATTTGGTAGGTAGCCAAATGCTACTGTCTTCCCATCATTTACCCCTACCATCACGAATGATTTCTCACAATCCACCATCACTCCATGTAACGAACCACCATTTAAACAAGGACATTTTCTTAAATAATAGATAGTTATTTAGGGTAATAATAGAATCAATCACTGAACACAGACATAGAAATAAATACAACTCAGAATCTCGCAGCAGAAAATAAATAAGTACATAAATAAATTCTGAATCTCCAAATACGTTTACATTTATTCATAGACTAAACAACTAGGAAATAAATAACTGGAAATGAAATAAGTCTAACTTCCATAGCTAAGCAAACTAAACTGATGAAAAAGCAGAAATAGAATGGAGTCTTCAGCAATGCCTTCGTCCTCCACAACAAGCTCTCCAAACTGGAAACACTCAGGCTGACCCGAGCATAATGGAAAACATAATGCTCGAGTCAGAACTAATATCCTCATGTAAATCAATAAATCAATGCAAAGTAACTTAGGTGATGTTACGGGTTTTTCCATCTCTTAAGGATCCGTCAGACTATATGTATATAAGATTGTACGCTATAATGGATAATGTCTATCAGTAAAATAAATATCAAAATAGTGTTAAGGCTTTACATTGATCCACCTTAACACATTTGTACAGTAATAAACCAAAGTCGTAATGGGCTCGTATAGGGATAAATATGACAAGACACGTGAGGCAATGCCAAGGTAGGATTCTACCAGTTTACCCTTTCTGGTTGGTCGTAACCCATCTGTGGCAGACTGCAACTATCAATCCAAATGGAAGGGTGCACCCATCGAGTTCAAATAATGACAGTAAATACGAGGGATCAACGTCGCTAGAGGTAGCTAACCACATTGGTCAAACATAGGCTCCTGTTTTAGTCATTTTAATTATGACACGAGTGTCAAGGCTATCCATCATCGTTCTCTTACTTCATTCCGGTAAATGTTCGCCAATTCAACCACTACATTCTGGATATCATTTACTGTGTACATAGTTATCAAAGTGGTTTCGGGATTGACAGAGAGCATGTCAATATCCGGCCCCGGTCTCTTTTACAACCCAACGTATGTTTTACACACCACTTGGTCATTCATGGTTTAAAACAATTCATATTAAAATGAATGGGATTTTAATTTTCCAAGTTTCTCAAACCTAATTCCACATTTCCCAAAAATTTCCATTACAAACATTTCAATTTCCAAAACCCATTTTTCCTTTGAAACCTTCAATCTCTAAAGTCCATTTAAATCCAATAAATTAAATCACTTTCATAAAAAATTATTTCAAGTTAAATTTTTGAATTCCATTACAATTTAACCACCAATTCTTTTGCAATAAATTCCAAATTTGAATTCAAACAATATAAATCACCCTTTTGATTTATTTATTGGTTTATCTCCAAATAAATTTAACCTTACACAAAACTTGTTATAAGAAACAAGTTATTGATTTAAGTTTAAATATAAATCAAAATTTAACTTAATTCTTAACTTAACATCTTCATATTCAAAAATATACAAAATATAAATTGAATCAAATTTATGGAATTAAATCTAAAAATCAAATTTCTTCAAATAAACCATTTCAAACATTTATCCATAAATTATCGTATAATTGGAAAATCGCATATTTCAAAATAAATTTATTTAAATAATAAATACCAATTTTAAAACATATTTTAATTTGACCAAACGGTGTTTTTAATTATTTAATGCAAACTGAGATCGTTTTGGAATTTATATATTTTATCAATGCAAATTGAGATCGTTCAGGCAACTCAACTTTATATGCTAGAGTACCAATCCTTCTCAGAAGCTTCCAAAATAATCTCAGGCCCAAGAACAAGCCGGTCTCTAGTTTCAATCCAACAAGGCAAGGATATGCATAGACATCCGTAAAGAGCTTCGAATGGTGCCATGTCGATACTAGCCTGAATTTAAAGATTTAAATTACAGAAAGGTTTATCTTACATATATTTAATTCAAATTTATTTAATGAAATTATACCTGATAGCTATTATTATAGGTGAATTCGACAAGATGTAGATGGTCTTCCTAAGAACCACCAAAATCCATAATACAAGCACGAAGAAGGTCTTCTAAGATTTGATTGATCCGTTCGCTTTGGCCATCCATTTGTGGGTGATAGGCCGTACTCAAATTCAACTGTGTACCAAACGAATTCTGAAGGGCTCCCCAAAAATTACTTGTAAAGATAGGGCCACGATCACAAACGATACCAGAAGGAATTCCATGGAGTCGGATAATTTCCTTCAAATAGATCTCAACTAAACTCGAGGCAATTCAAGTTGACTTCATAGGAATAAAATGAGCAGACTTTATCAAATGATCAACAATCACCCAAATAATCTCATTACCCCTTCTAGTCCTTGGCAAACCGTCCAAAAAATCCATAGAAATTTGATCCTACTTCCATTTCGGAATCTCAAGAGGTTGTAATAAACCTGCCAATTTCTGATGATCGGCTTTAATCTGCTGATAGGTACTACATCTACTCATATACATCGAAATATCCCTCTTCATTCCTTTCCACCAATAAAGTCTCTTCATATTTCGAAACATCTTTGTCACTCTAGGATGAATAGAAAATTAGGATTTGTGATTCTCTCTAAGCACTTCATCTCTTAGTCCATCCACATTCGGAACACATATTCTACCATTGATTCTTAGAATATCATCCTCATCTACTGCTGCATCACACCATCTACTAGAATCTTCCTCTCTCTTCAAAACTTCATCTCGAATGGCCCTTAAACTTGGGTCTTCACTTTGCTTAGCGACTATTCAATCCATAGGAGAAGATGAAACAACAAGCTGACAAAGCATGGACTTATTTCTACTCAAGGCATCGGCCACCACATTTGCTTTTCCTGGGGAATAGTTGATGTCAAGGTCATATGCAGCCAAGAACTCAAGCCATCTCGCTTTCCTTAGATTCAAATCCTTCTGAGAGGAAAAATATTTCAGGGATTTGTGATCGATAAAATGTTCGAATTTGTACCCAAGAGATGATGCCACCACAACTTCAAAGAAAAAACCACTACCAACAACTCCAAATCATGCATTGTGCACTTAACTTTATGAGGTCGCAATTGTCTACTAGCATACGCAATAACTTTGCCATGCTGCATTAAAACAGCACCATGTCCACTTCTACAAGCATCAGTATAAACTGTAAGGCCTTCATTACCATTCGGAACAGTAAGAACATGGGCGGAGGTCAACTTCTGTTTTAGTTCATCAAATGCTTTATGACACTTTTCGTCCCAATTGAACTTGGTGTTCTTTCAAGTTAAAGCTGTAAGAGGAGAAGCAATGCAAGAGAAGTGCTCAATCCTGCTAGAAATTACCCAATCCTAACATCCATGGGTGTCTTAGGAATTACCCAATCCTGGAATTAGATATAAGGCGCGAATCAAAAATTGAGAATTTCAATAATCAAATCGAAAGTAAAAGACGGGAACATACATTTATTACGGCAATTTTAATGGGATCCATCGAAACACCATTTTTCGAAACCACATAGCCAAGAAATTGAACTTCCTCCTGCTAGAAATGACATTTGGAAAAAATTTCCTTCAACTAATGGCTTCTCAAAGTTTCGAGCACAAACTTCAAATGCTGCTCATGCTCTTCTTCGGTTTTAGAGAAAACCAAAATATCATCAGTAAAAACAAGGACGAAGTGGTTAAGAACATCTCGGAATACTCTGTTCATGAGATCTACAAAGTAAGCAGGTGCATTCGTTAACCCGAAAGGCATAATAAGCCATTCATAGAAACCATCTTCGGTACGGAAAGCAGTCTTATGAATGCTATCCTCAGAAATCCTCAACTGATGGAAACCTGAAGCGAGTCAAGTTGAGAAAACACTTGTGCTCCATTAAGCTGATCGAACATATCATTAATACGAGGCATAGGATATCGGTTCTTATGTGCGAGCTTATTCAACTCCCTATAATCTACACACATTCTTAAGGAACCGTCAGACTTAGTGAGAAAGACTACGGCTGCACCCCGTTCAGAAAAACTTCTCCTAATCAAACCTTTAGCCAGTCGATCATCGACTTGGGTTTTTAACTCCACTCTTTCCTTAGGCCACATCCTTCGAGGGGGAAGTACAATAGGTCTGGCTCCAGAGATAAGATCGATTCGAAGTTCGATTTCTCGATGAGGTAGTAAACAAGCAACCTCACCAAAAACATCAGGGAAAAGCTGAACAACTGGAATAGTGTCGAGGTCACTAGAATGCGAATCAAGGGAGAAAACAAAGATCTTAACAAGATTAAAAGGCATCTTGCATTCAATAACAAGCTGAGAACCTTTATCATCAACCAAGGAAATTGTCCAATCACTACCAGAAATAACTGCATCGAATTTGGATAGCCAATCCATGCCTAACAACAAATCAAATCCACTAAAGCCCAAAACATAAAAGTCTCCAGTGAAACGGTGTTCGTCTTTAAAAAGACAAATGCCCTTACAAACCATTCCTAAGTTTGTGGGGCCACCAATGGGATTAGAGACACACAAAGATTTATAAGCAGGTTCGGATTTCAAATCATGATCAAATTTCTCACATAAATCAACATATATAAAACTATGAGATGCTCCAGTATCAAATAGAACATGAACAGGTATATCATGAAAGGAAAGAGTACCTTGAAGTACGGGATCGGTCTCCTCAACCGGAGGGATTGAAGTAGTGACAGCAAAGCTACCAGATGGTTTGCCTTTCTTCTGAGTAAGGCAATCCTTCTTGAAATGGTCCGGCTATAAGAAAATATGGCATAGGTCACGCCTGGTCATCTAAACTGGAGGGACGGCTACTAATGAAGCCGATGGACAATCTCTATCATAATGTCCCTTTTTATCGCATTGGAAGCAAGTGATATGCGACAAGTCCTTAGGCTTCTTCTGAGAAGATCCAACTCCTTGCCAGCTTTGCCACTTCTTTTTATAGCTACTATCCAAGGCTACTAGAGCTAGACTAAGATGGGGTATCTGATGCCTTTGAAATCCTCTTCAACTTCAAACTCTCAAAACGGATCGCCAAATCAATAATATCAGAGAATGGCCTATGGATATGACTAGTGAGCTGCTCCTTATACTCTCTACGCATGCCAGCAATGAATTTCTCATTCCTCTTAAGAGGAATCTCGATCAGATGAGGGCCAAACTTCGATAGCTTTTTGAACTTCCTTTCATACTCTGCAACAGTCATCTCGCCCTTCTTAAGCTCGATAAACTGATTATACAAATCCATCCTCCTAGCTTCGAGCATCCACTGGGTAATAAAAGATTACCTGTAAATTGGACAATACAAGGCTAAGCTAACTTCTACGAGGTAATTTTAAGAATAAAAAGTTCTCATTTAGATAGATCTCACCTAAACTGGGCCTAAGAAATATCTTCCTCTGGGATATGGGCCATAAAAGAATCCCACAAATCAAGAGCGGCTTCCTGAAGCTACCAAGCTACCAATTGACGCTTCGAGCGTCAGTGATGCCAAATCCAACAAAAATCCTTTCAACATTCTTAAGCCATTGTTGTGCTTCAACAATGCTCTCAAAACCTATGAATTTCTTTCCTCCAAGCTGAGTGTACTCTTTACTAAGAGTGGTAAATCTCACTTCTGGGACTACAACTGGCGCAAAAGCTTCATTAGGGACATTCCCCCGACCTCTGCCTCTGGTATTACGATTACTCATCATGTAAGAAGGGATGGGCAAGAAAATAAATTAGAAGCTGAATCAAATGAAGGAAACTAATCAAAGGAATCTACTAGGGATGAGCACCCCTAAAATTTTAAACTCTTTAAAATTTAAACCATTTTTAAAAAAATTTAAATTTATTTAAAATACGCTCTCTCAAGAAAGATTATACTCATTCTAGGGTAATTAATTACCCTATTTATAATGAGCTTACCCCACAGGCTTAGGTGTTCGCTCAACCATAAACTCCGATACCAACTGTAATGACCCACCATTTAAACAAGGACATTTTCTTAAATGATAGATAGTTATTTAGGGTAATAATAGAATCAATTAGAGAACACATACATAGAAATAAATACAACTCAGAATCTCGCAGCGGAAAATAAACAATTACATAAATAAATCCCGAATCTCCAAATACGTTTACATTTATTCTCAGACTAAACAGCTGGGAAATAAATAACTGGAAATGAAATAAATCTAACTGCCATAGCTAAGCAAACTAAACTGATGAAAAAGCAGAAATAGAACGAAGTCTCCAGCAATGCCTTCGTCCTCCACAACAAGCTCTCAAACTGGAAACACTCAAGCTGACCCGAGCATAATAGAAAACACAATATTCGAGTCAGAACTAATATCCTCATGTAAATCAATAAATCAATGCAAAGTAACTTAAGAGATGTTACGGGTTTTTCTATCTCCTAAGGATCCGTCAAACTATCTGCATATAAGAGTGTACGCTATAATAGATAATGTCTATTAGTAAAATAAATATCAAAATAGCGTTAAGGCTTTACATTGATCCACCTTAACACATTTGTACAGTACTAAACCAAACTCGTGATGGGCTCGTATAGGGATAAATATGACAAGGCACGTGAGGCAATGCCCAAGGTAGGATTCTACTAGTTTACCCTTTCTAGTTGGTCGTAACCCATCCGTGGCCGACCGCAACTATCAATCCAAATGAAAGGGTGTACCCATCGAGTTCAAATCACGATAGTGAATACGAGGGATCAACATCGCTAGAGGTAGCTAACCTCATTGGCCAGACATAGGCTCCTGTTTCAGTCATTTTAATTATGACACGAGTGTCAAGGCTATCCATCATCGTTCTCTTACTTCATTCCAGTAAACGTTCGCCAGTTCAACATTTTGGATATCATCCACTACGTACACGATTATCAAAGTGGTTTCGGAATTGACATAGAGTCTGTCAATATCCGGCCCCGGTCTCTTTGACAACCCAACTATGTTTTACACACCACTTGGTCATTCATGGTCTAAAACAATTCATATTAAAATGAATAGGATTTTAATTTTCCAAGTTTCTCAAACCCAATTCCACATTTCCCAAAAATTTCCATTACAAACATTTCGATTTCCAAAACCCAATTTTCCTTTGAAACCTTCAATTTTTAAAGTCCATTTAAATCCAATAAATTGAATCACTTTCATCAAAATTTATATCAAGTTAAAATTTTGAATTCCATTACAATTTAACCACCAATTCGTTTGCAATAAATTCCAAATTCGAATTCAAACAATATAAAGCACCCTTTTGATTTATTTATCAGTTTATCTCCAAATAGATTTAACCTTACACAAAACTCGTTATAAGAAACAAGTTATTAATTTAAGTTTAAATATAAATCAAAATTTAACTTAATTCTTAACTTAACATTTTCATATTCAAAAATATACAAATTATAAATTGAATCAAATTTTATGGAATTAAATCTAAAAACCAAATTTCTTCAAATAAACCATTTCAAACATTTATCCATAAATTATCGTATAATTGGAAAATCTTATTTCAAAATAAAATTTTTTAAATAATAAATACAAATTTTAGAACATATTTTAAAATTTCAAATCATTTATTATTAAATTCCAAAACGATCTCAGTTTATAAAAATATTTTAATTTGACCAAACAGTGTTTTTAATTTAAATTTTCTACCTAGGCCAAATGAAATATTTAAGTTTAAATGCGGGTATATATCATTTCAACCCTTACCAATATCACAATTTAAATGCGGGTATATATCATTTCAACCCTTACCAATATCACAATTTAAATGCAGGTATATATCATTCAACCCTTTCCAATATCACAAATTATATATACAGTCATTTCCAAATATCGATGGGGAAATTTTAGCAAATCATAACATACCGAATATCAATTACATGGTGAAACGTAACAGTTCAATATTAATTTTTCTACACTTGCATACATGTATATGACGTGTATATCGTGTCAACATATGCACATGTCATTTGATAATTCATCCAATATATATATATATATATATATATATATATATATCAATCTAAATCAACAACGAATGTATAAACATGACAACTTCAACTTTTATTAACTTGCATAACGATATTAGTTAGGTGTGAATGTATAAACAGTCACCTCGATGATGATAACCCGATAGATCCATGATACGGCTTATGACATGTCACGACCTGAATCAACAACTCACGATCAACGCTTTCACATGCGATATCAAAACTCGGACAGCAGCACTTCCTTCTTTTTTAATATATACTTTGTTTTTGTATATATAAAAATATATATACAGTTGGAAACAAAATAAAGGAGGGGTAGTCGAACTCGGGAAAGGCAGCGAGGCTATGCGGTGACTCTTCAGGGTGACTGACAGTGATCGATTGGTGGGGCAGGCGGCATGGGAGAAGGCAGTAGCTGCAGGTTGCAATTTTTTCCTTTTCATTTTATACAGGCGAATGCTGGAAGGATGGAGGATTTCTAGCCGGAGGGGATGTTTCGGCGGCTAGGGGAGAAGGCATTGGCGATGGAAGCTGGAGTAGGTGGAAGGTGAGGGTGGTCGAGCTTGGTGATGCGGTAACTAGGTTTAAGCTTTTTTATGAATGGAGGAGGTGGCGGCGACTGGAGGAGAGGGAAGAGGAGGTTGGCGTGGTGGCTGGAAGGGGTGCGGCGGCGATGAGGGTTAGAGTCGACGGTGGAAGGAGGAGTCTTGGGTCGGAGATGGTGGAAGCTTGGAGAAGGAAGAAGTGGGTTTTATATATTATTATTTTTCTGAGCTCTTTGCTTTTTTCGTATATAGAAATATAATGCAGAAGTAAATATAAAAGAGGGAGAGGAAGACGTGCCACGCATGAAAAGGGGAATGGACCGATTCTTACTGCTTGATCTATTAGCAATTCAAAAAAAAAGAACGTGTACAAGTTCATATATCCCCTACTTTATACGTCAACAATTATAAATATATACTTATTTTTTAAACGGCTGTTCTTGTGTAAATTTATATTATAATATTTAGCAACTTATAATAACCCACATATAATATAGTAACCACCGTTAACTTGGACCAAAACAATGCAGCGAACAAACCGGGAATCCAGACACGTGAAACGAAACACCGTTGTACTCAGTGTGTCAATACGAGTACGTTAGTACACAAAAAACTGGACATCTAACGCTCGGGTGAAAATTCATTATTCACGCCATATCAGTTGTCGCTACCATAAATCAATCGTGTAAATCAATTTAAACGAAGCTAGCAAAATCGGAATTCGACGAAACGAACATCGACGTTTTTATTATAAATTTTCCCAAAATATTTTTACGTAAAATATTTAAATTTCTGAAACAAAAAATTTCACTGTTTTACTAACGAATGATTTCTACATAAAATTTCAAATCATTTAAAATTTTTGTTTTGTAATTTAATTCACATTTTATTTATATTTCAGAATTTATCCATTCAATCAATCGTACGCAACATTAATTGAAATTCAAATTTCAAATTTTCAACTTAAATCAAGGTCAATTTAAATCGAATTTCTTTTCCAAAGAACGGTAAATTCGAAATCGTTACAAAACCTAATGAGACCCAAAACAAAGCAATCACAATCAAAATAACATCCATGACTCGATAAGACCAAACCATACATAGGCTAGTGTATCCTCCACCATGATTTATCACAATCAAAGATCGATCAATAATTTCAGCTCTCGATCTCAATCTGTCTACTAGGTCACTAGATATGAAGGAATATGAAGCCTAAGTATCAAATAAAATACGTATGGGGATATCATAAATGTAAAGGCTGCCTTGAATAACGACGCTCTTCTCTTTCGTCGATGGAGCAATTGACGAAGTTGGGACAGCGTTTAGAGCATATACTTTCACCATGTGCTTCTGCTTTAATGGCTTTGGACAATCATTATGAATATGCCCAAGCTTTTTATAATTGTAGCATTTCTTCCCTTCAGCATTGCAATCTCTATTATAATGTCCCTTATCACAACACTTGTAGCAAACCACCAGCACTTTTCTCATCTTTTAGCTACACTTACCTTGTAATTGCTTCCTCTTCTTGTTATCGCACTTTTTCTTACCTTCCTTACCCACTTGCGGCTTTGGCTCTTCTTTGGGAATAACAGTCTTCGGATAGAGACTCTCATGCCTCAAGTCCTTCTCAACTGTCATCTCAAAAGTCTCGTAAATGTGGCCCATGAGCCTCCCTTCTAAGTAATTATTCAAGCCAATGATGAACTTCTCATTCTTCTTTAATGGAGTGTCTATAAAGGACATCCTATACTTCGACAGGGCATAAAACTCAGCAAGGTACTCGAAGACAGGAAAGTCCCCTTGCTTTGAATCCATGAACTCACGGAACAAGGTCGACTTTTAAGCTGTGGGAATAAACTTCTCTTCGAATCTAGCTATGAACTGGTCCCATGTGAACTGGTCTTCGAAAGTGGCAACCTTCACAATGTTTGTAACGACCAAGAGTTTTTAACATTTCGAATGGGAATATTTAATTTATTTAAATATTAAAATTTGATTCGAATATAATAAATGGTAAGAAAATCAATTGTTAATCAAATTACTTGATTTTTAGTGACGTATTTTAAATTTAATTTATGGGATTTTTCCATAATTTTTAATTTGAAAAATGTTTAAATGATCACTTGATGTATTCTTGGCAAAAGTTGGTATTTTTTAAATTTCATCGAATAAGAGAGCCAGTGTATTGTATTGTTGTTTTGTGATCATATCGCATTGTTGTGTGCGATCGTAATTTTTTGTCATTTGCAGTTCGTACACGAACAAAATGCTGTGCAGTGTAGTGCTAGAAATTTTAAGGTTTAGTAACTCCAACACTTAACAATTTTTCAACACTTCCCATTTTCTTTCCCCCTTCTCTTTTCATTACCTATAGCTTCTAAACCTAGCCACCAAAAGTAGAAAATTAAAATCAAATTATTTACTAAATGAAAAATTATAAAACTAGAACCTTTAAGCTTGTGTAGCCAAGAGCTTCGAATCCACGTGCATATTAGGGGTTGCAGCATTGATTTGGAGTGCTCGACTTTTGGTTGGTTGTGTTAGAGTTTGAGATCGTCAATAATTGGGGAGGAGTTGGGCAAAATGACAAGTACAATTGTGTCTCACTTGGCAACACACTTCCGTTGGCACTATTCATCGAAGCTTCGATCGCCTGAAAAAGTCTCGACATATATACGGCTATAAGAAGAGGAGTTGGTTTCAATTCATTTTGAGGGTGCAGACATGACATTGATGGGTGGGTTGTCGAGCTCTCGTGAAGAGGAGTTTGATGGAGGTGGTGCGGCGTCGAATCGTGGAGTGTAGCTCAAGTCGTGGGTTGGGAGGTGAATGACAAAATTAGTGTATATGTGTGCATCTACGAGAGTTTATATTTGGGAGGGAAGAAGTATTAGAGAAGTAGATTAGTGGTAATGATTGTGATAAGTGAATTAATTGAATTATTTAAATCGAAGTCTTATAAAATGAATATCTTTTCCATTAAAGGTCCATTTGAGACATGGTTTTTTGCATTATGCTCGTTGGAGCGATATCTACACACCGTAATTGGCTCTGTCGAGTTTGGAGTAAGTGGAATTTTAAGCTAAAATCGAACGTCGTTCGATTTTAAACCAACCAGAATGCTTAAGCGTCCAATGGAATTTTGGTAGGTTTACTCAACTTTGGATGAATACTGTAGGATATATAGTAGGTATAAATATTGTTTTCATATTTGAATGATTTATTGGTTTAGTTTGGTTGAATTTCCGGTTTCAAAAGCGAATGACATCTAAAATAAAATATAGGGAATTTTGTAGAGGAATCCAGATTCCTCGTTACTATTGATTTTAATTTCAGTTATATACTTGTTGTATAAATTGTTGAATGTCAAAACTTGCTGGTTTGGCAATATTGGTTGTGACATTGATATATGTTAAAAGTTGAACATTTTTAGTGATAAAGGTAGTAATAACATTGGTTAAGTGCTATGGTAGCTATTGGCCTCGTTATAGTATTTTGAAATACTATTATTTGCTGTTTCGATTTGGAGAATGATTTTTAAATGTGAATTTTGAAATTTTCGATGGTATTTTATTTAGGAGGTTTTCAAACTTCTCTATTTTACCTCAACAGTTTTGTTAGTCTTTTCTAATTTATATGGATATGCATTTGAGTAAGTATTTATATTATAGAAAAGTTAGTATAATAACGCTGTTTATTTTTAAAAAAAGATGAATTTATATTTTATAATAAAGTGATTATGTTTTAAAAGAAGAAAGAAATATTTTAGAATAAATATTTCTAAAACGTTTTATAAAAAATACTGTATAGAAAGATAGATTTATAAGTGGTATTTTATAAATAAAAAAATAGATTTTTAAATGGGGTTTTATATAAAGGAAATGAATATATAAAAGAAATTTTATAAATAGAAATGAATTTATAATTATATTTGGAGATTTATAAAAGGAATTTTACAATTATATTTGGAGATTTACAAAAGAAATTTTATAATTATATTTGCAGATTTATAAAGGAGATTTGTAAATGAAGTTTTATAAAGAAATTTATAAATGATATCTTATAAAGGAATTTTATAAAAGGGAGTTGTATAAAAAAGTTTTATAAAGATAAAAGAGTTTTATTTATAGAAAAGAGTTTTATTTATATAAAGGATTTTTGTAAAGGAGTTATATAAAGGAGATTTATAAATGACGTTTTATAAAGAAATTTATAAATGATATCTCATAAAGGAGATTTATAAAGGAAATTTTATAAGGAGATTTATAAAAGGAGTTTGTAAATATAAAAGAGGTTTATAAAAAGGAATCTTATAAAAAAATTGAGACTTGATTTCAATAAACAATCATTTAAAATTATGGCGGTATGGAAAGTATTCCTTTCATACTTTAAACCAAATTCCAAGGTATGGAAACTTGTTTCTATCTTGAGAATTAAAAATGTATGTCGAGGCAAGGATAGTTTTCTAATTTGTCCTATTTCATTATTAATTGATGGATAGTACTATTTGAAATCGGGAAGTGGTGGTAAGTATATTTGGTTTAGTTTCCATACAACCTGTTTACTTACACCAAAAAGAAATTGTTTTAGGTTTATTGTCACCAATGTTTAAATGACATTTGTTTACACCAATTAAGTATGGTTTTGGAAATGAAATCTTTCTTAAGGTTTGTGAATATACTTATACCATTAAGACAAGCATATGAGTACATTTTCTAAGTATTGGAAATGCAGTGTTTTGTGAATATACTTATACTATTAATACAAGTATATGGAAAAAATTTCTAACTATTGTAAGTGAAATGTTTTCTAAATATGGAATCCATTCTCCAATAAATGCCTTATGGATTTAGTTGTGCTCAAATATGTTGGAACGTGAGATGCAAGCATTCCAGTTATGATATATATTTATTTTATACCCTAGAAATTATTATAATATCATTGGATTTTCTAATAAATTGGTTCGGTTACCGTGAGGTAAAACCTATCTGTATTTGTGTGTGGCATGGTCTTACGAAATACCTTTATTTTTTGAAATATTTTATAATACTAAAGATCCATATGATTTTAGTTTCTCATGCCGGTTTATCAGATTGATCCGGGCATTATTTTCTTATAATGCTCGGGTTAGCCCGAGCATATTTCCAGATCTAGTTTAGATGCTTTGGAGCTTCAGAAGACGAGTTGGATGCCTCCAAGATGTTTTAACTTATCTTTATTTCCCCTACATTTCTTGTTTTGTATTTATCAACATCTGTGAGGATGAGCTGCTATAAATGTCCAGCCTGATGGTATATTAGTTTACTCTAATTGTTGCATGTATATAACACTTTTATTTTGTAAAGGTCTATTGAAAATTATGTATTACTCATCGCATTGTGAGATTCTGTTCTGTCTTTTCTTTCTTTCACCCCAACAATATGCTTTTCCAGCACTTGGATGCTCGACAAGTGAATACCGTGGATGTATTGGTGTTGACTTTTGAGAGTCAAAAAGGCGGGTCGTCATAAGTGGTATCAGAGCATAGATTTAGCAAACACTTAGGCTTTGGTACGGTAGTGTAATACCTCATATTTTTAATAACATTATTAGGAACATTTAATTAGGTCAACTAAATGAAATAATGGTTAATGGTTAATGGGTTGAGATTTGTGATTAGTAAGGGTAGCCTTGCCATATCCAAATGAACTAAAGAATGAAAATGATAAGGCAAATAGGTAAGGGGCAAAGTTGGAATAAGAGTATCCTAATACCTTAAATCCTTAACTCCGTCATTCTCACGTTCATTCTAAATTCACAAAACAAAAATACAAGCTAAAGGCCGGCCAACAATAGGAAAAGCAAAGAGAAGATTTCAAGAGGAAAAGCTTAAGCAACTTAATCAAGATCAAATCTCAAATCCTTAATCTCAAAGCTAAGGTGAATAATGACTACATCTCATGTTTTCTACTATTTTTCAATTTTAAGGTTAAACCTGATATATTTTGCAAGGTTATGCCATGTTTGTGACTGATTAAATGTTTATATATGCTTGCTGATGATTTATGCTTATTCATATAGGTTTTATGATATATTTTTAATGTAAAAACCCTATTAAATGACATTCAAATGCCTTGCAAATTTAGATATAGATCAGAAATGATATTTTAGAGAAGGGTTTCAATTTTCATAATTTTCTGAATTAATGTGGATTTTATATTAATTTTCTAGTAAGGAAAATGATTATTTGGGTATAAAATAATTTACGGTTAAATTATTTGTGTTTTGGGTCTGAAATTAATATAAGTTAGAGAACATATTAAAAATAATTTTTTGGAATTTTTGTGGAATTTTCCTAAGTGTTTTGATAGATATATAAAATTATTTAAGATATGGAACTTAAATGTTTTATATATTTATAAAAGGAGAAGGGGTATTTTGTAAAAAAAATTAAATTGTTTATTTCTGAAATATTGGTAACACTTTTAGAAAAGAAAATTAGCAACCAATAATATTTTGACAAACAAGGCAGGTTAGTTGAAAAGAAATTCTTTTTAAAGTAAAAATCAGTTTTTACATGCTTTTGGCATGTCTCGCCTCTTTCGACACAGGGGTTCCGACCAAGTACTGCCACTCCATTGCCATCGAAACCAATGCACACAGTATCAATATCTTTCTACAGAGTGAATTGGACTAGGGCGAAAGGTACTGGGTCGAGACCATAGGTTCTGAAGGGGTTAAAACGTTGCCTTGCTTTTAAATGAAAATGCGCCTACTTTGCTTTCGAAGGAAGTGCTTTCGACTTGGTTGGCTTTTGGATGAGTCAAATGTTTTAAAGGAATGGATTCGAAAGGGGTTGCACCTTTTGTTTTAAGTAAATGCTTTCAAATGGGGTCGAAATCCCTAGCTGCCACTTTTCTACCTTTCGAAGTCAATGGTTTCGAAAGGTATACTTTGTTTTTAAAACTTGGCCGCTTCTCCAATGCTTTCGGAAGGTTGGTTTCGACACCATCACTTATTTACTTAGGAATAGCTTTCGAAAGAGTACTTTCAACTTAAATGTTTTAATGACCCTTTTCCTCCGTTGAAGGTAGAACCCAAATGTTTTCGAAAGAGTGATTTTAAATGGTTCCGAAAGGCGTTTCCACATGTTTTAAATTGAACCAAAATGTTTCAAAAGGTTTGTTGGTTACAAAGGTTTTGTTGCTTTCGAACGGTTTAAAGAATGGCTTCGAAGGGGTGGTTCCCCAATGGTTTCAAAAGGTTTGAAAGGAAAGTTTTTCCAATGTTTTCGAAAGGAAAAGTTTAAAGTGTTTTAAAGATAGGATGTCTAAGGTTTTATAGCTTTCGACAAAAAGATTTTCAAGTGTTTTCGAAAGGAAGATTGAATGGTTTCGAAAGGAATGTTTTGGCCTTTCGGCCTAGGTGAAAGAAAGGGGTTTACTTGGTTTCGAAAGGGGTACTTTCAATGGATTCGAAAGGGGTACTTACAAAGGTTTAAATGTTTTCATCAACAAAGATTTGAGTAAAGTATATATAACATGGAAAGGTGATTTTGAGTAAAGTATGGAGTACATGTATTTTCCTTGTTTAAGTTTGATTTAAAGGTTTTAAATCAATTTGAGATGAAAATGTTTTCAAGGAAAATTTTGGGAAGATTACCCCAAGTAAAATGACTCAGATATTAGAATACCAGATGTGATTGGTATAGGGTCGTGCTCTATACATTAACTATTAGCCCTGGCTAATTTACTCCAAAATTGTAGTGTGTAGGGCTTTGTCACAGGTAAGACTAAATATATATTTGTATACAGATAGGTTACTGGTGAGCGTGCAGATTTTCTATGGAAAGGAGGACAACATAAAATTAAATATCTAGACCTTTGTAGGAAAAAGGAAGAAGGAGGAGTGGGGCTTAAGAATTTATATGAACTCAAGAAAGTATATGGTTTGAAATTAGCCTAGAATATCCTAACATCAAAAAATTTATGGGCAAGTTGGATGAGAGCAAGATATCTAAAAGACAATTTCTGGACTATCAGAATAGATAACAATGCATCTACCATATGGAAAAATGTTTTAAAAATCAGAAATGAACTGCAGACTTATATAGACAGAGAAATTGCTACGGACAATAACACAGACTTATGGAGAGACCCATGGCTAAACTCGCAGAGTTTCATTGACAGACTAGGGTGGGAAGCTTTCTTAGCACATGGAGCCCCAACATGCAAAGTAGATGTGATCATAGATAACAATGAATGGCAATGTGAGAGAAACATATTATGCTTAAACTACAAAGAAGATATCCAACAGAAAATCATTCAGACAGAGAATAGAGAGGACACCTGGATATGGAAGAATAATTCAGATGGCAAATTTATATTCAGAGAAGCTTGGGAAGATTCGCGGAACAAACACCCCTTGAATAACTGGACGAAGGTAGTATGGAGCAGGTCGAATAACCCAAAAATGGCGCATACTTTATACAAAGCTCTACTCAAAAGACTTCCAACCAAAGACAGACTCTCTAAATGGGGAATTTTGGAAGACACTACATGTTATCTCTGTAATGACTTGGAGGAAAATCATGAACACTTGTTTTTGAATGTGAGTACAGCACACGGGTGTGGAACATACAAAAAACAAAGTACTCAAGAAATAATAACACCTAGAGACTTAAAGAGGAAGTAGAATACCTTTACAATAGGAGCGGCCTCTCGAAGATGATGTAGGAAATTGGCAAAATTGGACTCACAACCACTATCTGGCATCTCTGGAGGGAGAGAAATGAGAGGGCTTTCAACAAAAAACAAAAAGACGTTTTAGCCATCACGAATCAAATTAACAAAGATATAAGCTTAATTATAGATCGGATACCAAAGAGAATTCTCACCACTGCAACGGTACAAGAAGCACGACAATTGGAGAAGTTGAGGATGAAGGAGTTAACCGAATCAAGTGGAGGAGAGAGCTGGGAGCCACCATGAAAGGAAAGTTTTAGGTTTTCTTTGGTTTATGTTGGAAAATCCTGTAATGTAAAGTTATTATCTCTTGTCGGTTGTAAAAGCTTTGGGCCGCACAGCCCATTATATTAGTTATTAAATTAACCTATTTTAAAAAAAAAGGTTACTGGTGAGCCCGCAAAACCATTAGGATCAGGTGACCATAGGAGAAGATAAGTAAGGGATAGATCGTCCAGAAGAGGAGTACCTAATAGATAAGTTAGGGACAGAGCTTCCAGAGAAGAGTATCTAACAAGTGTTAGATTATTTTATTTATATTGTCTGGTAGGCCCGAGTCGGCCAAAGGTTAGTAGTTAGCCAAACAAAACTATAGTGTTCGGATGGATAGTCCAGTTGTTACCTAATATGTATGTTTACATGATAATGCTTTACAGTTTTAACCATTTTTGGTTGCAAGATAAAGGTTTGTAAAAGATATGTTTTAAAAGGATATTAGTGAGATAAAACCCGTTCCGCTAAGCGGCGTGATCTCACTTGATATCAAATAACTGAGAAGCATAGTATTATTCACACCAGGCTTTATGTCTGACTTGAAGTTTATGTTTCCCCTTGAACTCTTGGGTGCTTAAAATTGATTTGAGTAGGCTGGGGGTTGAGGTTTACAGGTTATTAGTAGGTTGGCGAATAAAGCTTCCAAAGACGAGCATGTGGTTGATGGATAGCTATTAAGAGTTGCCGTTTTATTTTGCTTTTTCCACTTAATTGTATTAAGTCAGTTATGACTATATATTACTATGGTCAACCAAGGGGGGATCATCATATGTCGCTCTTGGCATATTTTGTAATAATTATATTTGATCTTTACTTAGAAAACGATTATGGGATTATGTAATGGAATATGAAACATGTTTTATGAAATGTAATCAGAAATATTGTTTTTGTGAAATTAGTAATTTTGTTTCATATTCATGTGCTTATGATGTTATGGATACCATTAACCTGTGCAGTTAAAGCGCTCGGCAGATTCAAAGCGGTGGAGGTGCAAAAAGTCATAGCGGGGATACATCGAGGATATAGCGGGATATAGCGGATGGCTCTAAAATAGCATATAAAACTCGTACTTAATATTTTTACAAATATATAAATGGTAATCAAATGAAAAATTATCATTCAATTGAATTATAATTAATACATAAATAATTTTAAATAAAAACACGTGCGAATATACTTTAAATAAACGTAAAACTGTTATATAACATAATTGAATTTAGTAGAATATTAGAGTATTTTCATTTCTGAAAATATATTAAAATTAAATCAAATAAATTAGTTTCATAATTTTTATAATGTATAAATGCAATTTTTCAATTCATTTTATTAAAGAAGATATAGCGGAAATAACAGAATATAGCGGGAATAACGGGATATATCAGAAATAACGGGGCTTAAAGCGGAAAGGCTATATTTTGGGGCTATATGGAAATATCGTAGCGGTAGAAATCCACTATGAGATATAGCGGGGTAATAGCGGGGCATTAACTACACAGCCATTAACATTACCGTATTTGGTCATCAGAAGTTAATACTATGGATGACTACTGCATCTGTAGCACTTAGCTTCGGGCCTCCAGATAGGGGATGTTACAACTTGGTATCAGAGATAGGTTTATGTAAAACTTTAAACTAAAATGATTTTTGAAAACATAATCCTAAGGAATTAGATTAAGATCGGGGTATGGGATAACGCTATAGTAACATACTTGTATTTGCTATATATAAGTATACGCTATATCTCTATTCTCCTATATCTCTTAGGCTATTCTTCTATATCTCACGAGGCTTGAATATAGATATGGACGCTAGAAGTGGAAGAGTGAATCTTGGAGGAAGCACCACCACAAATGGTAATGCCAGACCGAATACTAGAAGGAACCAAGGTCAGGCACAAGTGGGAATGTTGGTGTTGGAGTCCCACAAGTGGATATAGGAGCTATGTATCAGTTTTTCATGAATATGATGTTGGCGGTTGTTGCTGCTATAATGGTTGGAGGAAATGCTGGAGTAGGAGATCAGGAAGCTTCGGTGGTCAACAACTATGCTATTCTGAGTAGAGACTATGGTAGGCTTGGAGGAAAGCCATTTATTGGAACTGAATATGCTATAGAGGTGGAGAACTAGTTGCTACATTATGAGAGGATTTTTGTAGACTTAGGGCTCAATGATGAGCAGAAGAGGAGGCTTGCTTCGAGACAGCTTCAGGGAGCAGCTTTATTTTGGTGGAATAGTGTGACTGCTGTGTGGATGAGGAAACAATGACGTGGGCTGAGTTTAGGAGAAGGTTCCAGGAGAGGTTCATGTCTGTGATGGCGCAGTCTACTTTGCTCAGAAAGTTTGCTGAGTTAGTGCAGGGAGAGATGTCTATTTTGGAATATTCTAGAAGATTTGAGGAGTTGGCTAGGTATGGAAAAGCCACTGTGGATAATAATGATGAAGAGAAATGAGAGCTTCATTTGGGAGTTAAAGCCTGAGTTGGCAAGGGCTACATTACCTCATATTTGGGATCCTTCTGATGTCATAGTTGAGATGGCTTTAAGGCATGAGGAGATACTTGCTTCTTTGGAGAAGAATAAGATAAAGGAGGTCCAAGTAGGGTAGAGTTATAAAAGGAAGTTCTTTCATAAAGGGTGCTCAGAAGGGTGGAGCCGCAATGAAGGGAAAGTATGAGGTTGTTTGCTTAAGTGCGATAAGAAGGGGCATTTCGCTAATGAGTGTCGTACTGGAAAGGCGAAGGAAGTGATCGAGAAGAAGAATATCAGATGCTTCAACTGCGATCAGATTGGTCATTATAAGAATCAATGCAAAGAGCCTGCTAAGGATGGAAGGGGCAAGGTATTGCATTAGAGCCAGCTACATCAGGACCAACAGTGTAGGAGAAAGGGAAGGCAGTGTTGGGAGGTATGCTTCAGATCCATGGTATGTCATTAGCGTTCTGTTTGATACTGGTGCATTACATTCTTTTATATCTCGTTTTTTGGTAGATAAGATTAACCTAGAACCTTCATACTTAGTTACTTCCTTAAGAGTTGCAAATCTGATAGGAGGGTATGCGACACTTGGGATGAAGTGTGACCGCCTAGAGTTTGATTTGTTAGGTCATACCTTTATTTGTAGTTTGCATGTATTTGACTTTGTAGGGTTCAAAATTATTTTGGGTATGGACTGGTTAAGTAAGTATGATGCTAGGATGTTTTGCCATGATAGGAACATATTACTTAGACACCCTGACTGTAGTGATCGAATTGTATATACCGTAGAGAACCCTTGTTGTGAGGTGAATGCTTTATTGGGTGTTATGGAGGTAGAAGACAAGTTTAATCGAGTTTTTATGGTTAGAGAATTCACGAATGTTTTTGAGCCTGTAGTAGGATTGCCACTAAAACGAGCCATTGAGTTTCGGATAGATTTGGTGCCTGGAGTAGAACCAGCGAGTAGGCCGCCAAGCAGGATGACACCTACTGAAATGAGGGAGTTAAAGGTGCAATTGGTGGATTTGAAAGGCAAGAGTTTTATCAGACTTAGTAGTTCACCTTGGGGAGCAGCCGCAGTGTTTGTTAAGAAGCCGGATGGATCATTGAGGTTATGTATCGATTATCGTAAGTTGAATGAGAAGACGATAAAGAATCGATATCCATTGCCTTGAATTGACAATTTGTTCGATCAGTTGAGTGGAACCATGGTATTTTCTCAGTTGGATTTAGCAATAGGTTTCCATCAGCTTAGAGTACCATATGATAGTATTCCTTTGACGGTGTTTAGAACTAGATATGGATTGTACGAATGGTTAGTGATGTCGTTCAGACAAACTAATGTGCCGGCATTCTTTGTGGATTTGATGAACCGAGTTTTTCGAGAGCACTTGGATAGGTTCCTGTTGGTTTTCCTAGATGATATTTGATATATTCTAGAGATAAGAAGTAGCATGAAGTTCATCTTAGAATTGTGCTTGAGATGCTGAGGCAAAATCAGCTGAAGGCGAAGTTTTCGAAGTGCCATTTCTGAAAGAAGGAAGTGAAGTTTCTTGGTCATGTAGTCTTAGAGAAAGGGTCGTCTGTAGATCCGACTAAGATTGAAGCGGTGAATAATTGGAAGAGACCCGGGCAGTGACTGAGATAAAGAGTTTTCTTGGATTGGCTGGATATTATTGGAGGTTCATAAAGGATTTTTCATGGATAGCCGCACCAATGACCAAGCTAACGTGAAAAGATGTGAAGTTTGTTTGGACCAATAAGTGTGAGAAAGCATTCCAGAGCTTGAAACACTTATTGACTCATGCACATGTATTAGTTGTTCCGGAGGGGAATCAGGATTTAGTAGTTTATGCAGATGCGTGTGGAACTGGATTTGGAGCTGTGTTAATGTAGAGAGGTAAAGTGATTGCCTATGCTTCTCGGCTGCTTAGACCGCATGAGGTTAGGTATCCAACGCATGATTTGGAGTTAGCTGCAGTGATATTTGCATTGGAGGTGTAGAGACATTATCTTTTGGGAGAAGGATTTTAGTTGTATATGGATCATAAGTCGTTGAAGTATTTGTTCTCTCAGAAGGAGCTGAACATGAGACAACAGAGATGGTTAGAGTATATTGCTGCTTATAATTTTGGAATTGATTATATACCAAGGAAAGGTAATAAGCTTGTAGAGGCACTTAGCAGAAAGCATCAGAATGCAGTGTTGGCAATGATAGCGGAGTGGAAAGATTTGCAAGCGTTGTCGACTTGCAGAGTGCAATGGAGATCTGAAGTTGGTTCTAGTGAAGGAACTGTTGTGTTGTCTTGTTTAGAAGTTCGACCAATGATGATCGAAAAGATTGATTCTAAACAGGAAGAGGATCCCGTTTTAGTTGAACGGATCAAAAAGTTAAGGGATGAAACAGAGAGCGATGACTTGAAGGATTTTAGTCTTGACCAGAAAGGGTGGTTGAGAAAGAAAGGAAGGTTATGTGTTCCAATTGTGAGAGACATAAGGAAGGAAGTTTTGGAGGAATGCCATCGTTCGAAGTTCACCATTCATCCGGGAGGAACTAAGATGTATCAAGATATGAAGAGAAGTTTCTTCTGGGAAGGTATGAAGAGGGATGTTGTGTTATGGGTGAAGTAGTGTTTGAACTATCAACTGGTAA
Organism: Allium fistulosum; assembly: GCA_030737815.1. Lineage (NCBI taxonomy): Eukaryota > Viridiplantae > Streptophyta > Magnoliopsida > Asparagales > Amaryllidaceae > Allium > Allium fistulosum. The sequence goes on along the minus strand of CM060905.1, from coordinate 588,486,532 downwards.
AAGCCGAACATCAGAAGCCAATTGGGTTGCTACAGCCATTGGATATTCTGGTATAGAAATGGGGTTCTATTTCTATGGATTTCATAGACGGGTTGCCAAGATCAAATAAAGGAAATGAAAGTATATGGGTCATAGTGGATAGATTGACCAAGAGTGCCCATTTCATTCCAGTTAAGTTGACTAGGATGGCACCTGTTTTGGCTAAGTTATTAATGAAGAATGTTGTTAGACTGCACGGAATTCCTAGTGATATAGTAAGTGATAGAGATTCCTTGTTTATTAGTGAGTTCTGGAAGAGTCTACATGAGATTTTAGGAAGCAAGCTCAAGATGAGTACCGCTTACCATCCGCAGACAGATGGGCAAACGGAAAGAGTTAACAAAGTCTTGGAAGATTTGTTAAGAGCTTGTATGTTAGATTTTGGGGGATCATGTGAAGACCATCTACACTTAGCTGAGTTTCGTATAATAATAGTTATCAGACTAGTATAGGGATGCACCGTTTGAAGCTTTGAATGGAAGGCTATGCAAATTTCTCGTTTGTTGGTTAGAGACCGAAGATAGGTTGGTTCTTGGTCCATATTTAGTTAGAGAAGCTGCATAGAAGATTGATTTGATTCGAGCTAGGATGAAGGAGGCTTAGTCTAGGAATAAGAGTTATGCGGATAGAAGACGAGAAGACTTACAGTTCTCTATTGGAAATCATGTTTTTGTTAAGGTATCACCGATGAAAGGTGTGATTAGATTTGGGAAATCAGGAAAGTTAACACCGAGATTCGTAGGACCATTTCCTATTGTAGAGAGGATCAAAAAACTCGCATATGGAGTATAGTTACCGAATAGTTTGGCAGGAGTCTATGATGTTTTCCATGTTTATCATCTAAGGAAGTGTGTTAGAGATCCGGAGTCTACTATAGCACCGACTGTGTTAGATGACATAGTAGTAGAGTAGGACTTGACTATAGTTAGAAAGTCGATTCGTATAGTCGCGAGAGATGAGAAGAGGCTAAGGAACAAGACAGTCAGATTAGTGAAAGTCTAGTGGAGCTACAATGAGAAAGACTGTACTTGGAAGACTGAAAGCTGGATTAGAGATGCTTATTCTGATTTGTTTGATGGTATGTTTTACCTTTTTGATTGTGTGGTTTTGTACCTTATCATAATTTCGAGGCCGAAATTCTTTAAGGAGGGTGTTTGCACAAAAAATGGACAAACACCTCAAAGTCGTATGATTTAATAGATTTTATGTTGTTCTTAGTGATTTGGGTGATTTATGCAAATATATGAAAAGCAAGGGCTAAACTGTAAAAGACACGCAGATTTATAGTGGTTCAGCCAAAATGTGCCTACGTCCACTTTATATATTATTTCTCTTTTCTTATTAAGATTACAAGTACAAATCTTTGATACAAGTATCTGAAAGTTGTTTGAAAGTTCTCTCCATGCTTGAGCTTTCAAACTTGTCCCCCTTGTTGTACCCCTGCCCCTCTATTTATAGAGTGAGGCTGGGGGTAGGAGTCTTGGATGTATATAGCTGCTGGCGGGCCTGGGCTGACGTGATCTGGCCCGACAATGGTTGGTCCGGCAATGGTTGGTCCGGCAATGGTTGGTTCGGCAATGGTTGGTCCGGCAATGGTTGGTCCGGCAAAGGTTGGTTCGGCAATGGTTGGTTGCAATGGTTGGTCCGGCAAAGGTTGGTTCGGCAATGGTTGGTTCGGCAATGGTTGGTCCTGATTCGGCAATGAATGGTTCGGCAATGGTTGGTCCGGCAATGGTTTGGTTCGGTGGGACTTTGGTGGAGTGATTGGTTCGGCATTGCTTGGAACGGTAGAGCTTTGATTCGGTGGTAGGTGAATGAGTTGGTTTGCTGTAATTTGGAGGGTGGTTGGTTCGGCTATTCAGGTCCGGTGGTGAGAATTCGCCCAACATTTGCCCCCCAAAGTGGGGCGTATGCTGGCATACGGCTTACTTTGTTTCTTGGTCATCTTCATTCGGTCCCTGAGTGCCGGTCCAGTTGGTCCGGTGTCCTTTATTTGCCTACAAGTAGAGGTGTTAGGCCTTCGTCATTCTTCACTAACCGAGCCAAATCATTTGCCGAATCAAACTCTTGCTCTTGCCTAATCAAAGTGCTAGCCGAACCAGGTGAAACCTCTTTGCCGCCGAATGATTTTTTTTTTTTTTTACCGAATGGGCTTGAAGTTTTAATACCGAATGGACCCTATCCTGAGGAAGCCGAATGAACATTAGTTGAGAATGCCGAATGAGCCTTTACTGAGAAATGCCGAATGAATTTTACTGAGAAATGCCGAATGAATCTTTAGTTGAGAATGCCGAATGAGCCTTTACTGAGAAATGCCGAATGAATTTTTTACTAGATGGACTTTTGTACCCGAGCCACCAGTGGAACTCTAGATTACATAGTTTATGTGTCTTAACGATTTTCCTGTGTCTGTAGATAAATGTCTCAAAGAGTGGAAACCTGATCAGAGAAAAAGAGATCCCATGACAGAGAAGAGCCTTCCGCCGTGCCCCCAGCCCAGCCGGGACCGGGGCGTTATGGGCCCACCTCGAGATCTTTAGTAGATGGATACGGTCCTTAGGAGCTTCTGAACTCACCTCCTGACTGCTTCCCTAGCTCACTCAAAGAGGAGCAACTTGACGCTATATCTCGCTCTTTCGGGATCGATAGGGCGCATATGATGCTGCCGGGGAAAGAAGTGATGCCGTATAGCCCTCCTGAAGGATATTTTGCTTATAGCAGGTATCATTGCATGTGCGGTGCTATCCCACCTATTAACGCTTGGATAGTCAGTTTCATCACATACTTGAAGGTGGCTCCTTTTCAGCTTCAGCCCAACTCCTATGCCATCTTGGTGAGTCTATTCCTTATCTTCCAGAGGAGATACGGGCGTCCTCCGTCCAACCGGGAAATCCGGTACTTGTACAACTTGAGAGGCTTGATTGGACAGGCGGGACCTCCGGAGCACCAACTTCCTCTAGTCAACATGCTGAGAGTTCCCACTTCGCAGTTAAAGAGATTCGGGAGGGCCAGCATGACAAGGGTAAAGCTCTGATGCAGCCGACTCCATGACTTGACCTTGCAATGTTAATGTGATGTGCGAATAAATTATAGCTACGTATTTATACACAAAAGAAGAAAGTACCGCCCTTCATGTTTTAGTCGTAGATAGCAGCATTGAATGTCTTGTGCGACCGAGTATGGAATGAAGCCGAGCGTCCAGTTGTGAGTTCCTATTCCCATTAGTGAGTGTCTCCTATTATGTGTCCTGTACTTTAGGGATCGTTATAGAGGATAGGAGGAAAGTTTTTTAAATAAAATTGAAATATGAGAAATAGTAAAACTTCCAATCACGGAAGGCCTTCGATGTGCTTAAGTTCGTGGCAAACGGGCTTTGTAGTCACTTTCCCTAGCTGTGGGTCTTGGAAACATTTGTCACCCATCTTACGCCTCCGCGGGGAGTTAATTCTTTTTTACCACAGCCGCACTTAAGACACATCGGAGCCGAGATCGCGCACAGTAACTACCCGGGCCATTATGGCCCGTAATCGTGGGTATTATTCGATTTACTGTGGCCGGCTAGCGTGGGTGCCGATCGTCAACCGTGAATTGCCCCTGGCTGGCCACACCTTATGTTGGGGCTTATAGTCGGTTCACAGTTGCCGGCGAGCCGAACGCCGTAATGAGCTGCCTCGACTATAGTCGGCCTTCTCGGTGGCTTATAATCGGCTCATTACAGTTGGCTTTGAGAGCCGTCGCGAGCAATGAGTTAACCCGCAGCAGAGGGATGCCGGAGCAAAAGTGTCTCATTGGCGAGGGCATAGATTCGTATAGTACCTGTTAGGTCTTGTCCAGAAGAAGTCGCGCTGTGGAGCGTCTTGAATGGAAATGCTATTTGCACAGGATTTTGTTCAACAGAAAAGGATAAAGTTAACAAGCAGCCAAGATATAAAGGAACAAGTTAAAAAAGAGACAAGGTTTTTTGTTAAAGTGGTTCGGCACGAAAATGCCTACGTCCACTGATTCTCTTTGTTAATTCGCTTCATATGGGCAGTGCAAGTTAAGTAATGTATCGACGAAGGTGTTGGATGTTCCATGCCCTCTGGAACACCTCCCCATCCACTGTTGACAAAATATAAGCTCCATTGTGGAGATCTTTATGAATTACGCATGGTCCATCCCAGATTGGATCTAGTGCTCCGGGGCGAGGGAAGATTCGCTTGAGGACAAGATCCCCTTCTTGTAAGGTACGATGCTTGACTTTGGAGTTGTATTGTGCTGCCACTTTTTGCTTGTGGGTTGCTGCTTTGAGGACTGCATCATTTCTTCTCTCCTCAATTAGATCCAAAGACACGTGAAGGAGTTCTTCGTTCTCTTCTGGGTTATAGTGGATCCTACGGTGGGAAGGCACGATGGTTTCAACTGGGAGCATAGCCTCCGATCCGTATGCCAAAGAGAAAGGAGTATGCCCTGTTGATGTTCTGAAAGATGTGCGATAAGCCTACAGTGCCGTAGGGAGTTCATCCACCCAAGCGCCCTTTGACTTTTCGAGTTTCTTTTTTATTAGAGTTTTCAGAATTTTGTTGACGGCTTCGACTTGTCCGTTTGCCTGGGGATACGCTACGGATGAGAAGCTTTTGTGAATTCCGTGCTCTTGGCACCAGCTGGCGAATTCCTCACTGTCAAATTGAAGTCCATTGTCTGATATGATTTTGAATGGGACTCCGTACCTGCACAGAACATTTTTAATCAAGAAATTAATAACTTTTGCAGAAGATACTTTATTTAGGGGTTCTGCTTCTACCCATTTGGTGAAATAGTCGACTGCCACTATAGCATATTTGGCCCCGCCTCGGCCCATTGGTAGTTTGCCGATTAAGTCAATTCCCCATACTGCAAAGGGCCATGGGCTGGTCATTTGAGTAATCTCAGTTGTTGGTAGCCGCGGAATCTTAACAAACATTTTCTGACGAAATCTAAGGCGTCCTTGCTTAAGGTGGGCCAGAAATATCCATATCGGAGTATCTTTTTTGCTAAAGTTTGCCCTCCGGTGTGATCTCCGCGGCTTCCTTGATGAATGTTGGATAAGATTTCCTTGGCTTCCCTTCCAGCGACACACCTTAATAGGGGGTTAGAAAATCCATGCCGATAGAGGGTGTCCTCTTGTATTGTGTAGCGGGAAGCTTTCCTCAAGATTTTCTTGACTTCGTTATGCCCGTTGGGTAGTGTGCCACTTTGTAAGTAGTCTCGGATGGGAGTCGTCCAAGTTGCTTCTTCGGTTGCAGCTATCAGATTCACTTGCTCAAAACTTGGGGTCAGTTGCTTCGAGATGGCTACTGCTCCGGAAATATCGCCGTCTCTCATGCTTGCTTGCTTCGCCAATTCGTCGGCCTCTCGATTCTCTTCCCGAGGGATGTGTTTGACTAAGTAGTGGTCCAATCGACTGGGAAGTAACTTGGTCTTCTTTAAATATGCTATGAGTCGTTCTTCTCGAGCCTGGAATTCTCCTAGTATTTGATTAACAATAAGTTGAGAATCGCTATGAAGACACAAAGAATTGGCTCCGATTTCCAAGGCAAGTTCTAATCCAGCTATCACTGCTTCATATTCTGCATCGTTGTTGGTGGCAGCGAACTCCAATCTTATAGCATAGTGCAGCTTATTTCCCCTAGGAGTGATTATTACCACACCTGCCCCCGAGCCTTGTTCGTTTGACGCACCATCAACGAAGAGATTCCACTTGATGTCTTCTGCTATTTCCAATTGCTCCTTACTTTCGTTGGTAGTGAATTCTGCAATGAAATCGGCCATGGCTTGTCCCTTGATAGCGGTGCGAGGGTGATAGGTGATATCATACTGACTTAGTTCAATGCACCATTTAAGTAGTCACCCAGAAGTGTCGGGACGATGGAGTACCTGCCTCAGTGGTTGGTCGGTCAGAACTTTGATGGAATGGGACTGGAAGTAGTGACGTAGTTTCCGTGATGTGATTAGTAAACAGTATGCTAGCTTCTCAAGTTTAGTATGTGGCATGCTATGTCAGGGGAGATTCCGGTCATGTCAGCATGTGACCATGCAAATACATCCAAGTTGTGGCGGAGAAAGTCAATGAGTTGTTCCTTCAACTCTGTTTTTAGTTGGGACCCGATTTTCAATAGTCTACTTGAGTCATGTTTGTCTATAGATACAAATTCCATAGCCTCTGCAGGCTCGGCGGTGGCCTCCTCCTCCCTGGCCCTGGGGTCTAATTCATTGAAGGGATCACTGGTATATCGAAGAGGAGGGGCTTTCTTTAGTTGCTATGCTTCCAAACTTTTTGTGCAGAGGGCAACCTCTACACTCTTCCCTTTATCCTTCCTGTGGTTGTATCGAAGTTCAGTTACATAGCAGTCTCGAGCAACGTCATGGTCTCCCTCTACTTCCCCTACTCCATTGTCCGTTGGAAATTTCATCTTTAGGCACTATGGGGCCAGGACAATTTGGAAGTCAGACAGGGCTGGCCTTCCCAAGAAAGCATTGTAGTTTCTTCCTTCCGATGTGTTCTTCAATCAAGTCCCGGAGATGATGGCATTCATTGGTATCATGCCCATGAGATTCGTGGAAGCGGCAGAACTTTCCAGACTTCTGTGCGTTATCTGATTCCTTCTTGTATGGTGGGCGTTCGTATCTAACTTCGCCTTGGGTGGCAAGAAAGATGTTTTTCGACGGTTTCATTCAAAGGAGTGTAAGTGTCGAATCTCGGTCCTGGCCGATATAGGTGCTTTCCTCCCTTCTTGCCCCCAGCATTGTCTCTAGAATCATTTCTTCGAATGTCCTTTGCTACAGCGGGCGCGTTGCTGTGTGTTGCCTTATTTTATTGCCCTGACTGCCCCTCAGTGGCAACGTCTTCAAGCCTCATATATTTCCCGGCTTCATGGAAGAAATCGGGTAAAGTAGCTGGTTTTTCTTTTATTAGTCTTCTAGCGAATTTAGTATCCGGATGCACACCACTACAGAGGGCCATTAAGACAAGCTTCTCATTGGCATCGGCATTGAATCGGGTTAAATATTGTTGTAGCTTCTCTCCAGGTTTCTGTTTGATATTGGATAAGGAATAAGCATCCTTGGGTTGTTCCACATGAATGCGGAACTGGCTGATAAACTTTTCTTTCAACATCTCCCACGAGCTGATGGATCCTTGGGGTAGACGGCAGAACCAGGAGGTAGCTAGATCTGCTAAGAATAGTGGAAAGCATTTGCATAGTACTCCCTCTGTTGCTCCACTCATGAGCATATGCTGTGTGTATCTCTGTAAGTGTACAACGGGGTCGGAGGTTCCTTTGTAAGGTTCCATTGTTGGCATCTTCCATTCTCGGGGGTCGATAGCAATTTCGATATTGCGGGCAAAAGGGCTGGTTACCCTAGCGCCTATCCCTCGATCTCTTTGATCCCGTTGGACACACTCTCTGAACAAGCGTGCCATCCTTTCATCAGAATTTGGAGCAGATAGAAACGAGTTCGGTTCTGTTCTGTGGGATTGATTCCGTCCAGATGACCTGTAGGGATGGTACCGTCTATCATTCCTCATATTTTCCAGTGGCTGCCTTTGGTCTTCTGGGAGCATGCTAGGGTCAGCTATAGTTGGCCCTTGCCTTGATCTTCCCCTGCTGGGTTCTGATCTAAGCACTTCCTCGGGTCCAACTTTGGGCTGGATTCTAGCTCGGCCCCGTTCATTGGCGTTTCCATGGTTTGGCAGTACGACCGGCTCAGCTACAGCTGACCTCCGCCCGGTACCTCCCCCGTTGGGTTCGGTTCCAAGCGTTTCCTCAGGCCTAACTTCGGGCTGTGCTCGATCTCGGCTCCTACCATGGCTGCTTCTGCCGTTAGCTCCTTCGAAGAAGGAAGATCTTTGTTGTCTCTGAGATCCTCCAGACTGGGACTCACCCCATGACTCAGTGTTGCGGTTGGACTCTTCAGCATCCCTTAAGCGTGACATGAGATGGTCCACCAAGGCTTCCTGTTGGGATGTGAAGCGGTTAGTTACTTCAGCCACAACCCTGTCTAGATCTGCCCTAGTAATTGCTGCAGGCTGTTCTGCGGCAGGAGTGGTCGGATTTGCCCGACCTTCATTTGGTACTGCTGCTGGAGGGGGACGATTTACTTGATCTGTGTCCACTGGATCTGGAAGACTACTTGTTGCGATGTTTTTTCCTTTGTTAACATCTTTCTTCTGCTTGGGAGGCATGTTTTCCAAGCGATGAACGATGCTGTTAGGAAAAAGGTTAAGTGGAAGAAGTTGAAGCTTCGAGCTTCTAGTTCTCAGTGAAAGCACCAAAAATGTTTGCACAAAAAATGGACAAACACCTCAAAGTCGTATGATTTAATAGATTTTATGTTGTTCTTAGTGATTTGGGTGATTTATGCAAATATATGAAAAGCAGTGGCTAAACTGTAAAAGACACGCAGATTTATAGTGGTTCAGCCAGAATGTGCCTACGTCCACTTTATATATTATTTCTCTTTTCTTATTAAGATTACAAGTACAAAGCTTTGATACAAGTATCTGAAAGTTGTTTGAAAGTTCTCTCCATGCTTGAGCTTTCAAACTTGTCCCCCTTGTTGTACCCCTGCCCCTCTATTTATAGAGTGAGGCTGGGGGTAGGAGTCTTGGATGTATATAGCTGCTGGCGGGCCTGGGCTGACGTGATCTGGCCCGGCAATGGTTGGTCCGGCAATGGTTGGTTCGGCAATGGTTGGTCCGGCAATGGTTGGTCCGGCAAAGGTTGGTTCGGCAATGGTTGGTTCGGCAATGGTTGGTCCGGCAAAGGTTGGTTCGGCAATGGTTGGTTCGGCAATGGTTGGTCCTGATTCGGCAATGAATGGTTCGGCAATGGTTGGTCCGGCAATGGTTGGTCCGGCAATGGTTTGGTTCGGTGGGACTTTGGTGGAGTGATTGGTTCGGCATTGCTTGGACCGGTAGAGCTTTGATTCGGTGGTAGGTGAATGAGTTGGTTTGCTGTAATTTGGAGGGTGGCTGGTTCGGCTATTCAGGTCCGGTGGTGAGAATTCGCCCAACAGAGGGGAAATTGTAACACCCCATATTTTTGGTAACATTAGTAGGAACATTTAATTAGGTAAATTAAATGAAATGATGTAAACTAGTTAATGGGTTGAGATTTGTGATTAGTAAGGGTAGCTGTGCCATATACAAATGAACTAAAGAAATTAAATGTTAAGGCAAATAGGTAATAGGCAAAGTTGGAATAAGAATATTCTAATACCCTAAACCCTTAACTCCATCATTCTCACGTTTATTCTAAATTCACAAAACAAAAATACAAGCTAGAAGTCGGCCACCATTAATAAAAGCAAAGAGAAGATTTCAAGAGCAAAAGCTTAAACAACTTAATCAAGATCAAATCTCAAATCCTTAATCTCAAAACTACGGTGAATAATGACTACATCTCATGTTTTCTACTAATATTCATCTTTATGGTTAAACCCGATATATTTTGCAAGGTTATTCCATGTTTTTGAATGATTAAATGTTTATATATGCTTTTTGATGATTTATGCTTATTCATATAGGTTTTATGATATTTTAATGTGAAAACCCTATTAATTGACATCCAAATGCCTTATGAATTTAGATATAGATTAGAAATGATATTTAAGAGATGGGTTTCAATTTTCATAATTTTCTAAATTAATGTGGATTTTATATTAATTTTCTAGTAAGGAAAATGATTATTTGGATATAAAATAATTTACGGTTAAATTATCTATGTTTTGGCTTTGAAATTAACATATGTTAGAAAAAATATTAAAAATTATTTTCTGGAACTTTTGTAGAATTTTCCTAAGTGTTTTAATAGATATATAAAATTATTTAAGGTATGAGACTTAATTGTTTTATATATTTATAAAAGGAGAAGGGGTATTTTATAAGTAAATTAAGTTGTTTATTTCTAAAATATTGGCTGTACTTTTAGAAAAGAACATCAGCAACTAATAATATTTTGAACAAGGCAAGTTAGTTGAAAAGAAATTCTTTTTAAAGTAAAAATTAGTTTTTACATGCTTTTGGCATGTCTCGCCTCTTTCGGCACAGGGGTTCCGACCAAGTACTGCTGCCTCTATTGCCATCGAAACCTATGCACACTGTATCAATAACTTGGTACAGAGTGAATTGGACTAGGGCGAAAGGTACTGGGTCGAGACCATACGTTCCGAAGGGGTCGAAACATTGCCCTGCTTTTAAATGAAAACATGCCTGCTTTGCTTTCGATGGAAGTGCTTTCAACTTGGTTGGCTTTCGGCTGAGTCAAATGTTTTAAAGAAATGATTTCGAAAGGAGTTGCACCTTTTGTTCTAAGTAAATGCTTTCGAATGGCGTAAAAACCCCTAACTGCCGCTTTTCTATCTTTCGAAGTCAATGGTTTCGGAAGGTATACTTTGTTTTTAAAACTTGGCCACTTCTCTAATGCTTTCGAAAGGTTGGTTTCAACACCATCACTTCTTTACTTAGGAATGACTTTTGAAAGAGTGCTTTCGACTTAAATGTTTTAATGACCCTTTTGCTCTGTTGAAGCCAGAACCCAAATGGTTTCGAAAGAGATGATTTTAAATGGTTTCGAAAGGTGTTTCCACATGTTTTAAATTGAACCCATATGCTTTCGAAAGGTTTGTTGGTTACAAAGATTTTGATGCTTTCGAAAGGTTTAAAGAATGGCCTTGAAGGGGTGGTTCCCTAATGGTTTCGAAAGGTTTGAAAGGAAAGGTTTTCCAATGTTTTCAAAAGGCAAAGTTTAAAGTGTTTTAAAGATAGGACGTCTAAGGTTTTATAGCTTTCGCAGAAAGGTTTCTCAAGTGTTTTCGAAAGGAAGATCGAATGGCTTCGAAAGGAATGTTTTGGCCTTTTGGCCTAGGTGAAAGAAAGGGGTTTACTTGGTTTCGAAGGGGTATTTTCAAAGGTTTAAATGTTTTCATCAACAAATATTTGAGTAAAGTATATATAACATGGAAAGGTGATTTTGAGTAAAGCATGGAGTACATGTATTTTCCTTGTTTAAGTTTGGTTTAAAGGTTTTCAACGAAAATTTTGGGAAGATTACCCTAGGTAAAATGACTCAGATATTAGAATACCAGATGGGACTGGTATAGGGTCGCGCCCTATACATTAGCTATTAGCCCCGGCTAATTTAGTCCAAAATTCCAGTGTATAAGGCTTTGTCACGAGTAAGACTAAAATGATGATTACACGCAGAAGGAAATACATATTTGTATACAGATTGGTTATTGGTGAGCCTGCAAAACCATTAGGATCAGGTGACCCTGGGAGAAGATAAGTAAGGGACAGACCTTCCAAAAGAGGAGTACCTAACGGTTAAGTTAGGGCAGACCATCCAGAGAAGAGTATCTAACAGGTGTTAGATTATTTTATTTATATTGTTTGGTAGGCCCGAGTCGGCCAAAGGTTAGTCGTTATCCAAACAAAACTATAGTGTTCGGACGGATGGTCAATCCGTTACCTGATATGTATGTTTACATGATAATGCTTTATAGTTTTAACCAGTTTTGGTTGTAGGATAAAGGTTTGCAAAAGATATGTTTTAAGAGGATATTTGTGAGGGGAAACCCGTTCCGCTAAGCAGCATGGTCTCATTTAATATCTAATAACCGAGATGCATAGTTTTATTCACACCAGGCTTTATGTCTGACTCGAAGTTTATGTTTTCCCCCTTAAACTCTTGGATGCTCAAAATTGATTTGAGTAGGTTGAGGGTTGAGGTTTACAGGTTACTAGTAGTTTGGCGAATAAAGCTTCCATAGACGAGCGGGTGGCCGACGGATAGCTACTTAGGAGTTGCCATTTTATTCTATTTATTCCGCTGTGTTGTATTAAGTCGGTTATGATTATATAGTACTCTGGTCAACCAAGGGGGCATCATCATATGTCGCTCTTGTCATATTTTGTAATAATTATATCTGATCTTTACCCAAGAAACGATTATGGGATTATGTAATGAAATACAAAACATGTTTTATGAAATGTAATTAGAAATGTTGTTTTTGTGAAATTTGTAATTTTGTTTCATATTCATATGCTTTTGATATTATGGATACCATTAACATTACCTTATTTAGTCACCAGAAGTTAATACTATGGATGACTGCAGCATCTATAGCGCTTAACTTCGGGCCTCCAGATAGAGGATGTCAGGTAGACTCATTAGAGATAGGGTTAGTAACACCGATAGAATGAGTTTGAGTGCATTATATATGAGAGTGTGTACTTGTTAGTGCTATAAAAATGTTTTATACTCTGATATTTTATTTATTAAGTGGTTTAAGAATTCTGGTTGATACAGAAGAAACAACTGCATTAGTAGGGGATTCTAGACACTTGAACCAGGCAAACCGACACGGTATTGTTTTTGAAATTGGTAAATAAAATAAGTTTACCTAGAACTATATTTTATATATAAAAGAATAATTTTCAAAAAATTGATATAGTTATTTATGATGTGTTTATCTGTTGAGAAATGATAATATTTGGTTATTTTCATTTATTGTTTGATTAGTTGTGGTTGGCCAGTTTGTGAGCATTGACTATTGTATATTAAAAGGAAGTAACTTTATAGAAGTATGGTTTATAAATAAAAAGGATTTAAACTAAGAATCTGAGAACTTAAATTTTGGTGTTTTTGAAATTGTTTTTCAAAGGTTTTAGGAAAAAATATTAGTGGTATTATTTTAAAATAATTATGAATAAAAAAATTAATTTTTTTAAGGAGATAGAAAGCACTAAACTAACTTCTATTGCTGGAAAATAATTCTAGTGATGATTGCAGCATCATCGGTGTTCATTTTTTAGCTTTCTAAGTGGAGGATGCTACCATAGTAATTTTCTATAGAGTTGCTTTAGTAAAATGAATTTTGATTTAAACCTTGAAAGTATGATTTGATATACAAAAGGAGATACGTATTATTATTACTTCAAATTGAGTTGAAATAAAACCCGGTGTTTAGTTCTTAATTTTTATGTTAAGTTATTATATGGACGCATGTATCCTATGCATTAGGGTGGTTTGGTTTGTGCATCTCAATATGATACATTGTTTGGTAATTTTCATTTTTAGAAATAAATTGGAATTTTCGACGATTTTGGACCGTCGGAAACTTTCAAAATGATATAGAAATTGAAGCTAAGTGTTTCTGTCAATAAAATAAAAGTAGAGCTTTGTAACTCTAGAATGGAAAGATAGTAATTTAAACTAGTTTTAATTTGTTAAACATCCTAGTTAAGTAAAACAAATTGATATTGTGTATATAACCTTAGAATGTAGTGGAGTATTATACGAATATAAACTTAAGTCTTGAATTTGTATAAATGTAAGTAAGTTTTATGAAATGATTCGTAAATGAATTTAGTATTAGATGAAATACTATTGGCGTAAATAAATGTGAATTAAAAATATTTGGAGTAGTTAAGAAACCAACGGAATAAATACGTAAGTTGTACGTAGATCATTTTATTCGCATTACAGTTTTTGATCCAGATTCGAGTACATGATTTCAGGGTGATTTGCCAATTCGAACAAGGTTTTTTCACTTGATTCTTAATGGAGATCACTTGATACAAATGCTTGATATGATTCTGAAGCTTTCTCTCATAGTATATGACTATGTAATAAGAACGAAGGTTTCTAATCAAGGAACCTGATCGGAGTCCGCACTAGGGAGTCGAGTGAGCGATACTAGTTTGGAAATAAAAGAAAATTGTGTGATCGAGCGAGTGATCAGATTTGATATTGCATACGGATGACATACGTACATCATATGGGTTTTAATATATTGTATGCTTTTTATATTAGAAATGCAAGTTATACGGTTTGATGGCATTTGTAAGTGTGATTGATGTATATGGAAGCAAATGTTTGTTGGTGCTTTTGGTTTCATGAGAAGAGTTTGACTTCTGGACAAATAGGTATGTGTTAATCCTTAATGGGTGTGTTTGCTATGTGTCATACACACTCTATAAGATATATCATAAGTATATATTGTTGTTGATAACTTTATGTCCCAATCATAAGGCGCCACTTTTAGGCTTTTGTTTTCTTTTGTTGATTTAGGGCAATTATGGCGAGTTGTAGTTTTTCTACATCGAACCACACAAAGAGATGCTGTCAAAAAATTTCATAACATATGAGATTTTAAAAGATTAATAACTCATTTTAAGTAAGAGATTTAATAAGTCTAAGGGTGTGAATACATTTCTCTTTCTTTGAGAATCTAAGGATGTAATTCTTCTAAGGGTGAACAGAATGCAACGACCTAGAATTTTTAACGTTTCAAATGGTAATATTTAATTTATTTAAGTATTCAAATTTGATGAATATAATAAATGGTAAGAAAATTAATTATTAATAAAGTGACTTGATTCTTGGTGACATATTTTTAATTTCTTGATTTTTAGTGACGTATTTTTAATTTAATTTATGGGATTTTTCCATAATGTTCAATTTGGAAAATATTTAAATTATCGTTTGACGTATTTTTAGCAAATATTGATATTTTTGAAATTTCACAGAATAAGATAACTAGTGTATTGTATTGTTTTTTATGATCGTATCGGATTATTGTGCGCGATCGTATTTTTATTTTTTCGTTCACGGTTTGTACACAAACAAAATGCTGCATAATACCGAAAATTATAAGATTTAGTAACTCCAACACTTAACAATTTTCCAACACTTCTCATTTTCTTTCCCTTTTCTTTTTTCATTACCTATAGCTTCTAAACATAGCCACCACAAAGAAAAAAAATCAAAATCAAATTATTTACTAAATGAAAACTTATAAATCTGGATCCGTTAAGCTTGTGTAGTCATGAGCTTCAAATCCATTATATTAGGGGTTATGACAATGATTTAGGGTGCTCGACTTTTGGTTGGCCATGCTAGGGTTTGAGATTGTCAACGATTTGGGAGGTGTCGGGCAAAACGACGAGCATAGTTGTGTTTCTCTTGGCAACACACTTCCATTACCAATGTTTGTCTAAACTTCGATCGCCTAGAGGTAGTCGCGACATCTGTACGGCTACTAGAAGAGGAGCATGTCGTAATTCATTTCGAGGGTGCGGATGTGATGTTGATGATTGGGTTGTCAAGCTCTCGTAAAGAGGAGTTTGATGGAGGTAGTGTGGCATTGAATCATGGAGTGTTGCTCGAGTTGTGGGGTGGAAGGTGCATGGAAAATCAGTGTACATTTGTGCGTGTACAAGAGTTTATATTTGGGAGGGAAGAAGTATTAGAGAAGTGGATTAGTGGTAATGATTGTGATTGGTGAATTAATTGAATTATTTAAATCTAAATTTTATAAAATGAATATTTATTCCATACGAGGTCCAATTAAGATGCGGTCTTTTGCACTACACTCGTAGAAGCGATATTTACGCATTAGAATTAGTTTCGTCGAGTTTAGAGCAAGTGAAATTTTGAGCTAAAATTGAACGCCGTTCGATTTGATATCAAACTGGAATGCTTAAGCGTCCATTGGAATTTTGGTGAGTTTACTCACCTGTGGATGAATACTGTAGGATATATAGTAGATATAAATTATTGTTTTCATGTTTAAATGATTTATTTGTTTGGTTTGGTTGAATTTCCACTTTGAAAAGCGCTAAAATGAAATACATGAAATTTTGTAGAGGAATCCGAATTCCTCGTTAATATTGATTTTAATTTCAGTTATATATCTGTTATGTAAATTGATGAATGTCAAAACTTGGTAGTTTGGCAATACTGATTGTGAGATTGATATATGTTAAAAGTTGAACCTTTTTAGTGATAAAGGTAGTAATAACAATGGTTCAGTGTTATGGTAGTTATTGGCCTCATTATAGTATTTTGAAATACTATTAATTGCTGTTTTGATTCGGAAATGGTTTTGATTCGAAAAATATTTTTAAATGTGAATTTTGGCATTTTCGATGGTATTTTGTTTAGAAATGGTTTTCGAACTTCTCTATTTTACTTTAACCTTTTTGTTAGTCTTTTCTAATTTATACGTATATTTTTTAAAAATATTTGGAGAAGTATTTATTTTATAGAAAAGGAAATGAATTTATAAAAGGAAATGAATTTATAAAATAAATTTTATAAATAGAAATGGATTTATAAAAGGAAATTTATAATTATATTTGGAGATTTATAAAATTTTATAATTATATTTGGAGATTTATAAACGGAATTTTATAAATAAAGTTTGATAGAGAAATTTATACATGATATCTTATAAAGGAGTTTTATAAAGGAGATTTATAAAAGGGAGTTGTATAAAAGAGTTTTATTTATAGAAATGAGTTTTTTAAATTGAAAAGAGGTTTATTTATAGAAAAGAGTTTTTTTAGAGAGGAGTTTTATGAAGGAGTTTTATAAATGGAAAAGAGTTTTATAAAGGAGGTTTATATATGAAGTTTTATAAAGAAATTTATAAATGATATCTTATAAAGGAGATTTATAAAGAAAGATTTATAAGGAGATTTATAAAAGGAGTTTGTAAATATAAAAGAGATTTATAAAAAGGAATTTTATAAATGAAAATGAGATTTGATTTCAATAAACGATCATTTTAAAATTATGGTGGTATGGAAAGTATTCTTTTCATACTTAACACCAAATTGCAAGGTATGGAAACTCGTCTCTATCTTGAGAATTAAAAATGTATGTCGAGGCAAGGATAGTTTTCTAACTTGTCAGATTTCATTGTTAATCGATGGATAATACTATTTGAAATCGAGAAGTGGTGGTAAGTATATTTGGTTTAACTTCCATATGACCTGTTTACTTACACAAAAAAGAAAGTGTTTTGGGTTTATTGTCACCAATGTTTTAAATGACATTTGTTTTAACCCAATTAAGTATGGTTTTGGAAATGAAATCTTTCTTAAGATTTGTGAATATACTTATAGCACCGAGATAAGTATATGGGTACATTTTCTAAGTATTGGAAATGCAATGTTTTGTGAATATACTTGTACTATCGATATAAGTATATGTATAAGTTTTCTAAGTATTGAAAGTGAAATGTTTTGTGAGTATGCCTGTATAGTTGAGATAAGTATATCAATATTTTTCAAGTATTGAAAAGATTAGAGAGGGTTTGTGAATATATCCTTTGTAAAAGGTAATTTAATAAAAATATTTGAAAGGAGATTTTAATTAATGAAAGGATTAATTAAAGAAGCTTAGTGATTGCTTATAAGCTTAACCATGGTTGGTTTCTTGGTGAAATCAAATCTCTGATTTGATTGTTTGTTTATTTGATAGCTAAATAACCGAATACCAAATCTTGGCCAGTTTTGAAATTATCGTTATCGGTTCGGAGAGACAGGAATCAGATATATTATCTAAAAACCAATTTGAACCGACATAATCATTCGAATTGGAGACATCTTAAAGATGATCGAAGGCAGAGTTCTTTGAAGTGCAAGGGCTACTTGCTACTAAGCCCGAGGTGATTCCAAAATGGATGTAGTATAAGTGGTGCCTTCGATTTGTTCGTTCACGGAACAACTTATATGGATGAATGCTGGAATTGCATCATTGCCTAAAGGGCAGTGTTAGCATTCCAAGTGGAATTTGCTAATGGGTAAAACGTAAACTCAAGTCTCACCACCCGGGAATGGCTAAAACAGGGTAGATGAGGTAGTGCTAAGTTGGTCACTCCTATTAGGGTATGATCATCACTTGTATCTAGATTGATATTTGCAAATTTTGTATGCTTGTGGCTACAGAAATGGTTTTTCAAGTGGGCAACCGAGGTGGTCATCACATTCGGTACTATCCAAAAAGGGGTAG
This sequence comes from Allium fistulosum, assembly GCA_030737815.1. Classification (NCBI taxonomy): domain Eukaryota; kingdom Viridiplantae; phylum Streptophyta; class Magnoliopsida; order Asparagales; family Amaryllidaceae; genus Allium; species Allium fistulosum. Next base: position 588,468,671 of record CM060905.1, on the reverse strand, counting down.
GTCGATTCTGTGTTAGTACAGGGGCAGATGTTTTACAGCCTCGATACATTTTATTTAGAGATGTACTATACAGAAGGTAGTCCTTTAGCTTGTCATTGTATGAAATCTATTCTCCAATAAGTGCCTTGTGAACTTAGTTATGCCTAAATATATTGGAACGTGAGATGCAAGCATTCCAGCTATGTTATATATTTATTTTAATACCTAAATGTTATTATAATATCACTGGAGTTTCTAATAAAATGGTTTGGTTATCATAAGGTAAAAACATGTCTGTGTTTATGTGCGGCATGGTCGTACGAGATGCCTTTATTTTTTTGAAAGGTTTCACAACATTAATGATTCATATGATTTGTGTTTCTCACGTAGATTTACCATACTGATCTGGGCGTTATTTTCTTATAATGTTCGTGTCAGCCTGAACATATTTCCAGTTTTAGTTTAGATGCTTTGGAACTTCAGAAGACGAGCTGGATGCCTCCAAGATGTATTCACATATCTTTATTTCCATTGATGATAGGTTAGTTTACTCTGATTGTTGTATGTATATTTAACTTTTCTTTTATAAAGATATGTTGTATATTGTATATTACTCATCGTGTTGTGAGATTATGTTCTGTCTCTTCTTTCTTTCACCCCAACAATCTGCCTTTCCAGCACTTGGATGCTTGGCACATGAATACCGTGGATGTATTATTGTCAACTTTTTAAGGTCGAAAAGGCGGGTCACCACAACGTTCCACCAGTTCATGGCTCATGCTTGAAGTTATCAGGAATCCAATCTTCTTTTCATAGCATCATTCAGCTCTAAATCATCAATGATTCTTTTGCAGGTGTCAAGCCAATCTTGGACATCCATCGCTGACTCCCTTCCTTAAATTCCTTTGCCACCAAGGCTAGCAATGTCCTTTTTTAGCATAGCGAAATCGACTCTGGGCGCCTACATCGGTGCACCACCATCAACAGCAACATTTAGAGCGGTTACTTGCGCATTTTGCAGCATGTTCCGCATCAAGGTATTGAACATCGTTTGCAAGTCAAGATTAGCAGCTCCCGTGCCATCTCCCTCTTCAACTCCAGAGACAGAGTTCATATCATTATTCTTTGCTTGACGTCTCATCCTTCAATCTATAATAAGGACGGTTGGTTACCCTATAGGGAATTATACTTAGGTAGTACTAGGGTGTGCAGTGCGACTTATTCGCTTTGTATATATACTACTATATGGTTTTGAAAACCAAAATATATAACAAGCATGTGCACTCGTATATACTCTTGATCCAGTTTACGGTGAGAACTCATATCCTATCTCTACTGGATCGCGATATCCCTTAAGGCTAAACTACACAACCTAAGATCATGGTATCCCTTAGGTTAAACTATGCAACCTAAGCTCTAATACTAAATGTGCTGACCACACTATACCATTGCAAACTAATATACCTATATAGCATGCTGCAACGGTGCCCGATCGATGCAGGACGACGATCGTCAAGGGTTGTAGTAAGTAAATGAACAACACAAAACCTATCATATATCTCACAATGTATTGAGTAAAATATAATAGTAAACATCTCAAATACAAAATTGATGAGGCAGAAATAACTAAATAAATCATAGAGAAATCAAAATACCAAGATCCATATAGCTATACAATATAAGTGATAGAGTTTATACAACCAATAATAAACTCAAAATAGATAATAGCACTAGTAAGCTCCATAGTGCTGCACAAAGAATGATAAGCAATAAAAGATAAATATAGTAATACGAGAGTATAGCCTCCTGCTCATTTCCTATCTAGCTCCACATGCTCATCAGGCTAGATATCCCTAATCTACTCATTTAAGAGTACCCAAAATAATAGAAAGTAAACATAAAATCTCAAGTTAGACAATAGTTTAGTGCGAGCGGTAGAACATCCCAAATACTATAAAGTCAATACACTAAGACAAATGGTTTGGAAAATCATACATGACATGTCCCTGCATCCATAGAGTTAGCACATAATACAGGATATATTCTACTCTACATCACAATTATCATGGGTGTACTATACCTCAAAGTACCAAGGGATGTCTAAGCATCTGTATTAATAACATCTACATCATGTGACACCCTATGGTGATAATAAACCAAATCAAACATAACATCCATCATCCATCCTCACATTCACTAGCTTAGTGTGTTGGATAGTTGATAACCCGCCTAAGCCATCACACTCAGGGACTTGACTACCCATCATGATAGTCAATGTTCTAGTTACATGGTATTCGAAACCATGTCACTCAATAGGCTAGGAACTAGACTAACCATCACATTAGCCTGAGGTAAACAAACCTCCCATTTTAAAATAAGGATCCATCACACTCTATGAGCCATCATTCCCCAAGTCCATACCCCACTTTACGAATATTCTGGAAACCCTTGAGTATCAACAATCCCTTTGCACACGTCATCTGTAGCAGAGTGCATCCTAGAATTGTCCTTACAACTCTCGTTTGAAGCCATCGCAGTTTGGGATGATTTCCGACAATCATTGTCAATCATAGAATATCATCGTTTGTCCCATATCATTCCTCCAATATTTTATTCAATCCAACTCATAGTCCTCTACTCTACATCTCTATAGCCATCCATCGTCGAAGCCATCACTTACTATTATGGTCGAATTTCCCTAGTACTCGAACGGACTTAAACAATCGAATTGGATGAGAAAACGATGAAGAAATGGCCCAAGGACTTAGGAAACATCTTAGAAAGGCAAGAGAAAGGAAATATAAAGAAATGAGAGAAAAAAGTCGACTTGAATTTTTCAACTTGACCCTATGAGTCGGTACCGAGATAAATTGGGTCGGACACACAAACTTCCTAGGTCAAATTTTAAGCAGGAAAAGGAAGGCATAAAACACAAAAACCTCAAAAAATTCCTAGGTCAAGCTTGAAGCAAATGGAAAATTTTCTCAAGTTGGACTCCAAGGGGCTCCGGTCTCCCCACTACCGATACATAACACCATCGATGCGAGGCCACCACCGATCCAAGTTTCGGTGATCCATGCTCATCGATCCAAGATACACTGATCCATGCTCCATTGCCGATCCAAACTACACTGATCCATCTTGGACTGATCCAAGCCCACCAAACCAGGCCCATCGATCCATACTTCTTTGAGTTATATATTCAACAAACGACCTCCAAACGACTGAAATTAAAGAGTGAACTTATAAGGCCTTCCTTGTTGCCCTGCACAATTCACATCAAATTTGGATGAAGTAGAATTCTTGGATCATCAACGATCAAAGCTTGAACACCATCCCCAATCCATCTTTTTTTGCCGTAATTCGAGAACTACAAACGAAATGTAACTTGGAACCTAGATTTGAGGTGTGCTTCTTGACCTACTTTATGGATCACAAATCAATTAAACAACTTGACCATTATGGGTTATGACTGATCCAAGACTAGTTCCTAGAACTAAATCACCATTCAATAAGTGTTTTCAACCATTCAAACATCATACATTCAAGCATACATTACATACAATATATCCTTATGAGCATGCACTAACATACATCAGTTTTATAGCCTAATATAAAGAAGAAAATCCATAAGAACAAGGAGAACCACAAGAACATGATTTCATAAATGTTTTCCAAATCATTTCAAATTTACATATGTGAATAAAGAGGGTTTAAAACATGGTTTAGAGTTTAAATGTCATTTAATCATTTTAAGGTATATAATGACTAATTAGTAAGTGAGAGGTCCTAACCACTCACCTAAATCCAAATCAAACTAAAATAGACACGGAATCTAAGATAAACTGCAAATCCAAGTTATCTCCAATAGAAAATCTCTAAATCCATGTGTTAATTTTTCTAATCTCTCCTTAATGACAAGATTTAACTAATTAAAGTAGGGTTCAAGGTAGCTTTTTGGCTTAGTGGCTGTTAATGGTGGTTTCCCGCTCTATTTTAGGAAGTTTGAAATGATGAAGAGAAGTCCCGTTGGCCTCTTCATGATGCTAATCCTGAAATGTTCAAAATCGAGTAACACCTTAAAGTTCAAATAGCCAAATCTCCAAAATTGTAAATCTGTTTTCCTATTATGACCATTCTATGGAAAGAGAAACCATTATCCCAATCTAATGGTACTGGTGTAAGATCCTAATTCATCTCATATCAAAAGTTATAGACCATACAAGGTTTTTCAAGGTTAAAATCATCCGATAAAAATCCTAAGGAAGGAAAATGTCTCATGTAATCATTTTCTAAAGTTATAAAATCATACGACCTTAAATAAAAATAATATTGCTATTTTACGATCTTCCGATATGTAAAATACGGGTCGTTACATCAACGAGCAAACTAAGACCATAGATCCAAACACTTGGCGTAGCTGTTGATGATCGATCTTAGAAGTACCAAGCCAGTGAAGAGAATATAACATATATGATCAAGTGGTTGTTATAAAAGAATAAATGAAGGAAGAACGAGGACCGGGGTTCTAAGCCTAGCATAACTCCATTCACGAAGAACATATTAAGGGAGGAGTATCCTAGGAAGTCTACAATGCCTACCATGTCATTGTATAATGGGACTACCGATCTTAGACAAAAATTATTAATTATGAATGGCATATGGATGGTGCTAGAGTTAAGGATGCGGTTTGATTTAGGTGTTTTTTTTTTTTGAATGGTGTTGCGTGAATGTGATTTACTCCGCTCGCACTGTAGACCATATCAACCTTCAATGAGTTGGCAAAGAAGTTTCTGGAGCACTTTAAACTCCACACTATTCGGCCATAGGATGGGATGTCCTTGTCAAGCCATTCCTAAGGGCCATAGGAGTCATTGAAAGGGTTCCTACATAGGATTAATATCGCGTTGGCGGAAGTTAATAATCTGAATGAGAGTATGGTACTATTGGCGTTGGTTCGACGCATACATCCAGACATGAAATTTGGAAAATGGTTGAGGATGAAGCAGCCAACAATTGTGGAAGAATTATACTGGAAAGCTAATTAATTCTTGCATTTGGAAGAAGCAAGTCATGTTGCTAGGAAGAACGGTGGTGGACAGTCAATGGAGTTAATTCAGAGTAATGTGGCGATTAAGCAGATTGGTAAGAGTTATGATAACGTAGCTATAAATGTTGGTAATTATGGTAACCAAAAGAAGAGGAATCATGGCATTACACGTAGGTAGAATGAAGCCAAGAAACGCTTGAGGAATATGAGGTCGGATGAATATACACCTCTGAACGATACACCTGAAAACATATACCTAGCCATGCAAGGCATGAAAAGGTATACAAAGCAACCTAGGAGAGAAGCAACTAAGGAAGAGATGGGCTTGGGAAAGTTCTATCATTTCCATGGAACTCATGGGCACAACACGAAAGAGGGCAGACATTTAATAGATTTTATTAAGGAGTTGGTAATAAAGAAAAAAATTACAATAATCTATAAGGAAGCCATAGGATAGCGGACAAAATGTAAGGCCCTAAAGGTTGAATGCCCAAGGAAACCAATTGGACCAAGTGGAGAAAGGCCCAGGCGTACCGATGGGAGAATAGTTATAAACACTATAACTAGAGGACCACATCCAGTAGGAAAAAGCTAGAAGGAAATAAAACGTTACGCGAGGTCGTTAAGGCATGTACCATAGGGGAGCTACTTCTCCATCGAGGATAGAGCTCTAGCTAAATAGCAAAAGATGAGGGGGATGACATTGTGTTTAGGTACGGATATTCCGATAGGGTAAAAGCGCTAACCTTCTATCCCATGGTGATTATGGCAGTTGTTAACCCGGCTACGATACACCAAGTATTGGTGGATAGTGGAAGTTCAGTAAAAAATTTAATTAAGAGGATGTTTGACCAAATGAGGATTAGTACCAAAGATGTTAAGCCTCGTAGATCAAGGATTTACCAACGAGGCGAAACAACCTGTTGGGACAATTGACTTTTCCATGAAATAAGGAGACGATGACCGCAAGATAGTGCGGGTTAAAAAGTTTGTAATAGTGAATGAGCCATTGGCTTATAATGACATTTTCGGATTTTTGGCCCTTGCTGATTTGAGGATAGCACTACCGCCTTGGTGCTTGATGATGAAGTTCCCCACAGATAATGGGGTTGGATCTATACGAGGAGACCAAAGTGTTGTTTGGGAATGTTATGTCACTGAGCTAAGAGAGGCAAAGCGACGGGAGAAAGGAAAGAATGTACAGAGGCCGCTCTGCATTAAAAACTCTAAAGCATAGCAATTACAACCCAATCCCTACTTAAGGAACCATAGTAGATATTATATGTCTATGGGATTAAGGAAGAAGTCATAGGAAGTGCGTGCAGCGCTAGCTGAGCTGACAATCAACATTCTGATTGATGTGGATGATCCAACTTGCGCTCTTAAGATTGGATCTCAACTCAATGCAGGATTGAGGAAGGAATTGGCTAGTTTTCTACATGAATAGTTGGATGTGTTTGCTTAGACACATTCAGATATATGCGGGATATCGCTGGAGATAGCATGCCATGCACTGAATGTGGACCCGAAGTTACCACCTATAAAGCGAAAAGAGGAGCGGTCTAGTTAGGATCGATCTAGTGCGCTAAAGGAGGAAGTGGATAAATTGAAAGTGACGATTTTATTCGCGATGCTTTGTACCCAGAACGGGTATAAAATGTCGTGTTAGTTACAAAAGCAAATAAATAGTGGCGGACGTACATAGATTATTCGAACTTAAATAAGGCATGCCCAAAGGATAGTTTTCCTTTGCCTGGGATTGACTAGCTAGTGGACGGGACCACAGGACACGAGTTGCTCTCTTTTATAGATGCTTATTCTGGTTATAACCAAATACCAATGTACGTTTTGGATCAGGAGCACACAAGCTTCATAATGGATTTGGGATTATACTATTTTGAATAATGCCATTCAATTTAAAGAACGCCAGAGCTACATACCAAAGATCGATGAATTCTACATTCAGGGATCAAATCCAACAAACGATGGAAGTACACATGGATGATATGCTCATGGAGTCATGAATATCAAGGAACTACTTGGATGACCTTTTAGAGATGTTCGAAATCCTGCGAAAATATGGAACGAAGCTAAATCCGTTGAAATGTTCTTTCGGAGTTGCATCGGGGAAGTTTCTAGGATTTATCGTGAATGCAAGGGGCATTGAGGCCAATCCAAAGCAGATTAACACCCTGAGGAACGTAACTGCCCCGACCATGAAAAAAAAGTTATAATGCTTTGAACAGGAGGATTGCAACATTGACTTAGTTTATCACAAAGGAAACTGACAAATGTATACCATTTTTGATACCCTTAAATAGGGAAAAAGAATTTTGAATGGAATAAGGAAGGTCAGGACGTCTTCGAAGAATTATCGAGGCACATGGAAACACCACTAGTTCTGTCCAAACTATTGGATGGAGAGGACTCGTTTATTTGTTTGGCAGTGGCTGCTCATGCACTAAGCACGACATTGGTACGTGAGGAGGCAAAGATTCAACGTCTGGTTTATTATATCAGCAAGCGGTTTACTGGAGCTGAAAAGAACTATCCAAGACTAGAGAAACTTTCTTGTTGTTTGCTGATTGCATCAAGGAAGTTGTGACCTATTTTCATGCTCATCCGATTAAGGTGCTTATGGATCAACCTTTGAAGCAGGTGTTATATCAACCTGAGACTTTGGGAAGGTTACTAAAATGGAACATTGAACTAAGTCAGTATAATATTACTCACCATCTAAGGAGGGTGATAAATGGGCACACGTTAGCGGACTTCATCTTAGAGTTTACTACATAAGATGGTTAAGAGGAAGACGATATAGTCACACTTGCTCGTCGGAAACTATTTGTGGATAGGGCTTCAAACGAACCTAATTCATGTGAAGGTGTGGTTCTGGTAACTTTGGAAGGACGGTCAATTTTTTATGCATTGAAGTTATGAATTTCCCGCGATTAACACTGATGCTGAGTACAAAGCGTTGATAGCGGGGCTCTGGATAGCAAAGGAACTGGGAATAAGGATGCTGCATATATTTAGTGATTCCCAGTTAGTGGTTTGCCAAGTGAAAAACGAATTCCATGCAAAGGGCACGAGACTTGCCCCTTAGCTGATAAGGGCATTGGAACTCTTGGATGATATATAACACTATACAATCATGCATATCCCTAAAGAGGAGAATGCAAAGGCAGATTCACTGGCCAAGCTTGCTAGTTTCGAAGAGGCACCGATGATGGGTTTTGTTCCAATGGAGGTTTTGGCAGCTCTAAGTATCGACCATATGGATGTCGAGTGGATTTTGGAGGATAAAGAGGAGAAGCAGTCTTCGATGGCTCCAATCAAGTATTATTTACTCAAGGAATTCTCCTAAGAGAAAAGAATGAATGGAAGAAACTCCTTCGGAAAGCACCACGAGTTATGGTGCGAGAAAGAGTACTTTACAGGAGAGGATTCTCTACCCCTTGCTTTAGTGTGTAACCAAGGATGAGGCTAGGAAAATCCTTATGGAAATCAATGTTAGCTGTGGTAACCACATCGGGAGCAAACGTTGGCCAAGAAGGTACCTCACTATAGATTGTTAACTATAAATCGAGGTCCAGCTGATTACACCAAACGGTGCAGCCATTGCCATATGTTTGCAAAAATTCCAAAGTCCCCATCAATGGAGCTCACACAAATTCTTAGTCCATAGCCATTGTGGTTTGGGGAATTGATAATTGGTGTGCTAGCGATGGAAAAAGAAGGAGCTAAGTATGCTATAGTTGCGGTGGATTACTTCACAACTTGGGTGTTGGGTAAATTCTCACCACCGGTCCAAAGCTAGACAAACCAAATCACCTCTGCCGAATCAACTCATCTCCTACCTCCGCCGAACCAACCAGCTTCTCCATCTCCTACCGAACCAGCTTCTCAAGCTCCTTCCGGTCCAACACCACCGAACCAAGTCCCATTCACTCACCACCGAACGAAGCCCTACCGAATCACTTACCTCCATCCCCTGCCGAACCAAGCAATGCCGAACCAAAGAGTCTACCACCTACTGCCGAGCCAAAGCAATGCCGAACCAACGCTACCAGGCCAGATTACATCAGCCCAGGCCCGCCAGCTGCTGTATACCTCCAAGACCCCTACCCCTAGCCTCACTCTATAAATAGAGGGGTAGGGGTACAACAATGGGGGACAAGTTTTGAGAGCTCAAGCACGGAGAGAACTTTCAAACAACTTTCTTTTACTTGTATCAAAGCTATGTACTTGTAATCAAAACAAGAGAAGAGAAATAACATATAAAGTGGACGTAGGCACATTCTGGCTGAACCACTATAAATTTGCGTGTCTTTTTATAATTTAGCCCCTGCTTTTCATATATTTGCATAAATCGCTCAGATCACTAAGAACAACATAAGATCTACTAAATCATACAACTTTGAGGTGTTTGTCCATTTTTTGTGCAAACATTTTTGGTGCTTTCACTGAGAGCTAGAAGCTCGAAGCTTCAGCTTCATCCACTTAACAAGTTTTCCTAACAGCATCGTCCGCCACTTGGAAAACATGCCTCCCAAACAGAGAAAAGATGTTAACAAAGGAAAAAACATCGCATCCAGCAGTCTTCCAGATCCAGCTGTCACGAATCAAATAAATCGCCCTCCTCCGGCAGCAGTAACGAATGAAGGACAGGCTAACCCAACCACTCCTGCCACAGAACAGCCTGCAGCAATTACTAGGGCAGATTTGGACAGAGTTGTGGTTGAAGTAACTAACCGCTTCACATCCCAGCAGGAAGCCTTGGTGGACCATCTCATGTCACGCTTAAGGGACGCTGAAGAATCCAACCGCAACACTGAATCATGGGGCGAGTCCCAGTCTGGAGGATCTCAGAGACAACAAAGATCTTCCTTCTTCGAAGGAGCTAACGGCAGAAGTAGCCAGGGTAGGAGCCGAGACCGAGCACAGCCGAAGTTAGGCCTGAGGAAACGTTTGGTACCGAACCCAACGGGGGAGGTACCGGACGGAGGTCAACTGTAGCTGAGCCTGTCATACTGCCTAACCACGGAAACGCCAGCGAACGGGGCCGAGCTAGAGTCCAGCCCAAAGTTGGACCCAAGGAAGTGCTTAGATCAGAACCCGGCAGGGGAAGATCAAGGCAAGGGCCAACTGTAGCTGACCCTAGCATTTTCCCAGAAGATCAAAGGCAGCCACTGGAAAATATGAGGAATGATAGACGATACCATCCCTACAGGTCATCTGGACGGAATCAATCCCACAGAACAGAACCAAACTCATTTCTATTTGCTCCAAGTTCTGATGAAAGGATGGCACGCTTGTTCAGAGAATGCGTCCAACGGGATCAAAGAGATCGAGGGATAGGCACTAGGGTAACCAGCCCCTTCGCCCGCAATATCGAAATTGCTATCACCCCCCGAGAATGGAAAATGCCAACAATGGAACCTTACAAAGGAACCTCCGACCCCGTTGTACACTTACAGAGATACACACAGCACATGCTCATGAGTGGAGCAACAGAGGGAGTACTATGCAAATGCTTTCCACTATTCTTAGAAGATCTAGCTACCTCCTGGTTCTGTCATTTACCCCAGGGATCCATCAGCTCGTGGGAAATGTTGAAAGAAAAGTTTATCAGTCAGTTCCGCATTCATGTGGAACAACCCAAAGACGCTTATTCCTTATCCAGTATCAAACAGAAACCTAGAGAGAAGCTGCAGCAATACCTAACCCGATTCAATGCCGCAGCTGCCGCAGTACAAGATGCCGACGGGAAGCTTATCTTAATGGCCCTCTGTAGTGGTGTGCATCCGGATACTAAATTTGCTAGAAGGCTGACAAAAGAAAAACCAGCTACTTTACCCGATTTCTTCTATGAAGCTGGAAAATAGATGAGACTTGAAGACGCCGCCATTGAGGGGCAGTCGGGGCAACAAAATAGGGCAGCTCACGGCAACACACACGCTATAGCAAAGGACGTTCGAAGATTTGACTCTAGGGATAATGCTGGGGGCAAGAAGGGAGAAAAGCGTCCATATCGGCTAGGACCAAGATTTGACACTTACACCCCTCTAAATGAAACGATCAAAAACATCTTTCTTGCCACTCAAGACGAAGTTGAATACAAACGCCCCCCGCACAAGAAGGAATCAGATAACACAATTAAATCTGGAAAATTCTGCCGCTTCCACGAATCCCATGGGCATGATACCAATGAATGCCATCATCTCCGGGACTTGATTGAAGAACACATCAGAGGAAAGATACTGGAACGCTATGTAAATGGTGCATTGAACTAAGTCAATATGATATTACCTACCATCCTCGCACCGCCATCAAGGGGCAGGCCATGGCCAATTTCATCGCCAAATTCACTACCAACAACTGAGATTACTCAAATGACCAGCCCGTAGCCCTTTGCTGTATGGGGAATTGATTTAATCGGCAAACTACCAATGGGCCGAGGCGGGGCCAAATATGCTATAGTGGCAGTCGACTATTTCACCAAATGGGTGGAAGCAGAACCCCTGAATAAAGTATCTTCAGCAAAATTTATTAATTTCTTGATCAAAAATGTTCTGTGCAGGTACAGAGTCCCATTCAAAATCATATCAGACAATGGACTTCAATTTGACAGCGAGGAATTCGCCAACTGGTTCCAAGAGCACGGAATTCACAAAAGCTTCTCATCCGTAGCATATCCCCAGGCAAACGGACAAGTCGAAGCCATCAACAAAATTCTGAAAACTCTAGTAAAAAAGAAACTCGAAAAGTCAAAGGACGCTTGGATGGATGAACTCCCTACGGCACTATGGGCCTATCGCACATCTTTCAGAACATCAACAGGGCATACTCCTTTCTCTTTGGCATACAGATAGGAGGCTATGCTCCCAGTTGAAACCATCGTGCCTTCCCACCGTAGGATCCACTATAACCCAGAAGAGAACGAAGAACTCCTTCACATGTCTTTGGATCTAATTGAGGAGAGAAGAAATGATTCAGTCCTCAAAGCAGCAGCCCACAAGCAAAAAGTGGCAGCACAATACAACTCCAAAGTCAAGCACTAGATCCAATCCGGGATGGACCATATAAAGATCTCCACAACGGAGCTTATATTTTGTCAACAGTGGACGGAGAGGTGTTCCAGAGGGCATGGAACATCCAACACCTCCGTCGATACTTTTCTTAACTTGTACTGCCCATATGAAGTGAATTAACAAAGAGAATCAGTGGACGTAGGCATTTTTGTGCCGAACCACTTTAAAAAAAAACCTTGTCTCTTTTTTAACTTGCTCCTTCATATCTTGGCTGCTTGTTAACTTTATCCTTTTCTGTTGAATGAAATCCTATGCAAGGCACTCCACAGCGCAACTTCACCTGGACAAGACTTAACAGGTACTATGCGAATCTATGCCCTCGCCAATGAGACACTTTCGCTCCGGCATCCCTCTGCTGTGGGTTAACTCATTGCTCGCGACGGCCCTCAAAGCCAACTGTAATGAGCCGATTATAAGCCACCGAGAAGGCCGACTATAGCCGAGGCAGCTCATTACGGCGTTCGGCTCGCCGGCAACTGTGAACCGACTATAAGCCCCAACATAAGGTGTGGCCAGCCAGGGGCAGTTCACGGTTGACGATCGGCACCCACACTAGCTGGCCACAGTAAATCGAATAATACCCACGATTATGGGCCATAATGGCCCGGGTAGTTACTGTGCGCGATCTCGGCTCCGATGTGTCTTAAGTGCGGCTGTGGTAAAAAAGAATTAACTCCCCGCGGAGGCGTAAGATGGGTGACAAATGTCTCCAAGACCCACAGCTAGGGAAAGTGAATACAAAACCCGTTTGCCACGAACTTAAGCACATCGAAGGCCTTCCGTGATTGGAAGTTTTACTATTTCACATATTTCAATTTCATTTAAGAAACTTTTCTCTTATCCTCTGTAACAATCCCTCAAGTACAGGACACAGAACAGGAGACATTCACCAATGGGATCGGACGCTCACAGCAAGATACTGGACCGCATCCCATACTCGGTCACACAGGATATTCAAAGCTGCCATCTACAAGCAAAATATAAAGGGCGGTATCTCCTCCTTTCATGTGTAAACACGTGACTATAATTTATTCGCACCTCACGCTCACGTTTGCAAATCATAAAATTATGTTTTAAACAAGAACCTGACATCAAACACAATTTGATTACAAGAATATGCATAGCTATATTTCTCATACAACATGTCAAAATAGCAACAAACATTCAAACACGACAGAATCAGCTTAAGTTACAAAATTACACGTCAAGAATAATGTTGTTTATTACAAGTAGCATAATTACAACCTAAGAGTTACGTTACTGTTTTGAGACTAACATATACAACAATGTCAAGTCTACAAAAAGATATCCAGGTCTAATCAAGGAGCCGGCTGCGTCGGAGTCTTATCCTTGTCCTGTTGCCCACCTGTCCGGTCAGAGAAAGAAATCATCAGTGATAAGCAACAGAGTTAACAAAAGAAGGAGCTAATGAAGAAGAGGTTACCAGCAACTTCCCCTTGATCGTCTTGGTCGTCATCCCCTACTTCCACACCTGCCTCCTCAACCGCAAGCAACCGCATACCCTCCTTCACCGCCACCTTCTCCTCCTTGGTAAACTGGACAGTGACCACATCCATGCTGAAGGCCACGCCACCCTCTTTATCCGCATCAGCCTTAGTCTCCTCCAGAGCCCGAAGATAAATCTTAGCCATGACCCTAGGATAATCGTCCATCCAAGATAGGTTGCCCTGCTTCCAAGTTCGGAAGTACATGTCCTGAAGCATTTCGTCCATCACCCCCTCATTCTCCTCAAACTCCCTCATCCAGGCCTCGGAAGCCGACAACCTTCCAATGGCAGTTTCCTTCTCCCGTTGGTATCTCGAGCAGTCAGCCTGAAGGGATTTCCGCATCGCCTCCATCTCCTCCTTCAGCTTAGCTTGAGCGAGCTCTACGGCCTCAAGCCTCCCCGACGGCTCCTCTACCTGCTCCAAATCCGCTTTCCGGACTTCATCCACTGTGGCAATAGCCATGTCAATCTGCTCCTTGCAGGCAGCCTCCATCTTCCGCAATTCCGCCTTACTAGCCTCTTCCATAGTCTTCCTCAACCGCCCGGAGGCAGCCTCATGCTGAGAAATCTGAATGGCCTGATCGGCAAGCTGTTTGGCCTGATCCGAAACCATCAATCGTAATCGGATGTTGGCACTCCCAATCTCCTCTCCAGCCTTAACCAGCCGGGCATGATGCCCCATCAGCTTCCTAGTCTCCTCCGCCACCCGATCAATATTAGCCTTGGCCTCGTCTCCCATGGTAACTATCCGAGTAGTAAGTAAATCGAGATCTAAGGACTTAGCCTCATCAAGCACCCGTACCATGGGATTGCGGGGAAGAAGGTGCTCACCGGTAACCTCATCAAAGGTAATATCATGGGAACTTGGATCCAGATCAGGATGACCCGCAAATGGATTCTGAGCCAAGTCAGGACGATCAATCTGAGTGACGGTAGGATTTTCAGACGGATGCGGAGAGAGTACGAATTCAGTATCCTCCTCCGTGATATCATGAAGAGGCTGAACTGGGGGCTGAGGACCAAGTGAAGATTCGGATAAGTGATGGCTCCTCTTTCTCTTTTGAATGTCCTCTTCAATAACCCCGAGAAGAGGACGGTAGCCGACTACATCCCCGGAACGGTGGGCCGAAGGCTTCGGCTTGGCGGAAGCTTTGGAGAGCTTGTACTGTTCAAGCCTGTGCCGAAGATCTGAGGCCTTGGCCATTTTACCTGCTCCTGATATGAAGAACAAGTGTCACAAGCTAACATTGGTCCACAATTCGAGAAACACGGCAAATTAAAAGTTAAAAGAAGGTAAGAAACACATCTGTTATACAAACCCTGGGGAGAAGTAGGATACTGCAATAAGTCCTGGATTTCATTCCAGGACGGGAGCGAATCATAAAATATTCCTAAGTCCCTATCATAAATGGAGCCTGCAAAAGTCAAAAGTTCACCTTGAGTCGTCGGAGCCACCTTGGCCGGAATAGTCTGGGAAGACACGCTTGCACCGGTCTCGGCCTTGTCAGCTTTCGCGGATTTCTCTACCAAAGCCGGGTCTTCGTCCAGCCCTTCGAAAGCCTGACGGAATGCATCATCCGTCCACTCCTGAATCTCGCCTGCCTGCCCAGGAAGCAAGGCCCCGATGCCATCGCCACCATCATCACCTTCCCGGTCCTCTCCACCCTCACCTCTCTCCTCCTCTACGTCTTCCTCCCCCTGGGTAAGTGGACAATTGCTGGGGGAAGGACCGTCCGACTTCTTAAGTTTCTTACCTCCGACGGCTGGAGGTTTTGTAAAAGGTTTCCTCTTTCCACTCTCTACTGTGACACCTCCCTTGGCTTGAGCAGCCGCCCTTTCCTCCACCGTTTCCCTCTGCTTGACTACTGACTGTTGTGGAAGGATCAAATTGTACTCCAGAAGGGTTGCATTTCTGATCAAGTAAGCAGCCGATCTATCTCTCCTGGGGATAGCTTCTATCTCAGCCGCCATCTGAACCAAGCGATCAGTCTCCACGACCGCAAAACCACCTGTCGCTAGCAAAAAATGAAAACGTATGAGAAGAAGCATCGCAACCAGAATGAAAATTATAAATAAAGCGTCGACTTACATCCAGAGGTGAAGCGCCGAATAGAAACAGAGTCGTCCCTGACGAAGAACCACTCCTTCTTGAACATGCTGTACTTAGAATACAGATCCAAGACCGGCTTGAAGGTTACAGCTGACTCCAAACTGATGTATGGGGACCCCTTCTTATATCCTCTCAGATTATATAAGTACCGGATCTCCCGGTTGGAAGGAGCATGCCCATACTTCCTCTGAAAAATGACGAAGAGGCTCACCAGTATAGTATGAGAGTTAGGTTGGAGCTGGAATGGGACCACCTTTAGATACGTAAGAAAGCTGACAACCCAAGCATTAAGAGGTGGGATGGCACCACACATGCAGTGGTATCTGCTGTAGGCAAAGTACCCTTCGGGAGGGTCATATGGCATAACGTCTCTCCCTGGCAACCGCATGCGCGCCCTATCAATTCCGAAAGAACGAGAGATGACATCGAGCTGCTCCTCCTTGAGGGAGCTGGAAAAGCAATCGGGCGGGGAGTTCAGAAGCTCCTGAGGACCGTACCCGTCCACTAGTGATCTCGGGGCAGGTCCGTGACGATCCGGTCCTAACTGAGCAGGGGGCACTGCGGAAGATTCTCCTTCGCCCTGGGATTTCTTTTTATCTGATCGAGTTTCTGCTTTGCGAGACATTATCTGCAACATCAAAAAAACATGTTGTTAAAACAGAGGATATAAACAAGCAAGTTTTTCTAGTTCATTCGGTATCAGTTTCATTCAGTATTCCCAACTTCATCCGGTTATTCGGGTATATGACTCCATTTGGCACCCAGAGTAAATGTTCATTCGGCACCCAGAGTGCACGTTCGTTCGGCTATCCAACTCTCAATCTCATTCGGCGGTCGTGCCCTCCGAACGAAAAAGTTCGTTCGGTGCTCAGAACCCCCGTGCTCATCCGGTAATCCAAGAATGACGAGTTCACTCGGCACTCAGAATACATAGATTCATTCGGCAGTACCTGATTCGGTGTTCTGAAGCAATTCGGCAGAGAACTTGATTCAGCAGAGATGTTTGGTTCGGCTATCTGGGATTGGAAGGGAATAACGAAAGTATACAGCCCCTACTTATAGGCAAATATAGGATGCCGGACCAGTTGGATCAGCACTCAGTGATCGAATGAAAGGAAACAAAGTAGGCCATACGCCAGCATATACCCCACTTTGGGGGGCAAATGTTGGGTAAATTCTCACCACCAGTCCAAAGCTAGACAAACCAAATCACCTCTGCCGAATCAACTCATCTCCTACCTCCGCCGAACCAAGCAATGCCGAACCAAAGAGTCTACCACCTACTGCCGAGCCAAAGCAATGCCGAACCAACGCTACCAGGCCAGATTACATCAGCCCAGGCCCGCCAGCTGCTGTATACCTCCAAGACCCCTACCCCTAGCCTCACTCTATAAATAGAGGGGTAGGGGTACAACAATGGGGGACAAGTTTTGAGAGCTCAAGCACGGAGAGAACTTTCAAACAACTTTCTTTTACTTGTATCAAAGCTTTGTACTTGTAATCAAAACAAGAGAAGAGAAATAACATATAAAGTGGACGTAGGCACATTCTGGCTGAACCACTATAAATTTGCGTGTCTTTTTACAGTTTAGCCCCTGCTTTTCATATATTTGCATAAATCGCTCAAATCACTAAGAACAACATAAGATCTACTAAATCATACAACTTTGAGGTGTTTGTCCATTTTTTGTGCAAACATTGGGCATAAGCCTAACCACTTGCTACGATCACAATGAAAAAAGCAGTCAATTTTGCGATGACAAATATCATCTATAGATTTGATGCGCCTTCACTACAACAAAATGACCATATTACAACTTTTCGTTTACAACCTTCGCATAACAACAGTTGTAATGTGTATTTTTTACAACTGTTTTATTCTGAAAGTTGTAATAAAGTTGATTTTAACAACTGTTTTTGTTTATCGGTTGCAATAAACTTCTTTAACAACTTTCTTTTTTGACTGTTGTAAAAGAGTATTTAATAACAACCTTTATTTATAGTTGTAATTTATGATTAGTAACCAATAACTAATACTTAATCATTTATAAATGACAACTAATAAAGTAAATAACTTATAATTTATTATAATTAATTATTACTAATAAATAATTTATAAATAATAATTTATAATTATTTTTAAGTTAATAATTAATTATTAATAATTAATAAGTTAGATTTAATAATCAATAATAATGCATAAATAACAATAATAAATAAATAATAATATATACTTAATATTTAATAATATATAAATAATAATATATAATAATAATGTATATAAATAAAATTTTTCAATAATTTATTATAATTAATTATTATTATTAAATAATTTATAAATAGTAAAAAATAATTATTTTTATAGTTAATAATTAATTATTAATCATTAATTAATTATATGTAATAATTAGTAATAATAATGCATAAATAAAAATAAATAAATAATAATATGCACTTAATATTTAATAATGAACAAGTACGAAGGCACGTCCGATGGACGTGCGCAAGAAAAACTTGTGTAAAATTGGTCGGTTGAGAAGAAAACTCAAGCAAAAAATTACTATATGAATTTCTTTTGTTGTCCAACACTCCTCTTTATCCTCACTGTTCATACACAGAGTTTTCAAGGCTTCAGGTAAAACTTTCCGGAACTCATTGACAAATTCACATCCATGACGCCTGCTATTTTGCAATATATCATTCGCCGGATAAAGCATACACTTTTATTTCTTTTCAATCCTATGTAGGACTATTAAGTACTTATCCCCATGTCTCAGTGACCTGATTTGCTTTGTCGATAAGCTGATCACCAAAAAGACAAAGTCTCAATTATGAAAAAGAAAATCTAACTTGGGCTAGTAGATTTCATAATATAAATTGAAGTACCACGTAACCTAAAGGTTAATTAATCGACATCCCATGAATTCATTTTTCTTGATCAAACTATGCAGCCTGCGGTGTTTTCGCTACAACTGTACCTGGTTACTAAATTGTTTCTCCTAGTTCTTACCATTGTTTGTCTAAGGCTACTAAGCATGCATCGAATACTTTTAGGTTCTAATTTTCCCACTTCTGTTTATTGATAATAGGGTTGGTGAATAATGTTTTACATCAAAGCGTAGGGCTGCAACTGTTTAAAATTGCAAATAAATGTGGACTATCTGAACTCGAACCAATTCATATCTTGAAAGAGGAAACATGAATAGAAAAACACTTACTGTAGTCAGATTCACATTTTAGAAAACACACATTAATTGATTAGTACATTAGCAAAAAAGGATCTCAACTACTAATTCTACTAAACCCGGTAATAAAATCAATTTGATAACATAACAGTGCTACACATGTCTAGTAGCCATATAAGGGTAGAACAAAACGGTGAATATCGAAGGAAGAAATAAAATAGACATGAGAAACAGTTTTCTAAGGGCAGAACTACAGTATAATAACAGAATTTAAAAGGGGAAAAAAGTATTAACATATATGCAAGGATAATATTTTTAACACCAAAATCCATAAAGTACCTATCCCTTAACATACTTTGTCTCCTTCACATCAGAGCAGAAAAAACCATAACGCTAAGGAAAAGGAAAAAACCTATTGTAGACCAAGAGGGCCCAAAGATCGAGGCCCTTCTTCAATATCCTCCCAGAAACTTTGATCTCCGGATCATCTGATCTAACTGAAAGTTCCATGGAAACCTGCTTTGACACATCAAGTTCAAACGACAGTCTCACGAGAACTTTCACATTGCCAATGAAAACTCCAAATAGTACGCAAGTATGAGATCTTGCATTGCTTGGGACCGTATCAGTTCCCTGTCAAACAAACAAATACAAATTAGTATGAATACTAACCGCATATTTCAACATGTATAAATTGATCATTATGTTGATGTGCAATGGTTTGTGTGCACTTCAAAATCTTTTTTTGCAAGCACTTCATATCTCAAATTTACTTTTGTACAATGTTTGCTGATATCATCATATGCTGTTTTGGGCATAGCTGACTTTGGTTAAAGAGACAAATAAAGAAGGATGTATATTTTCAGTGTAAACAACATTTGTCATTCCTTATTTTATATTTACAAATATCACAACTATTATATAGGCTACTGGATATGGCAAACTGTCATTTCTAAGTTTTTACAGCGAGTAGGAAGAAAGACCTTAATCTGACTGACCTCACAGGGCTGCATGCCAAGAATATTAATGACAGCACTAACAACCACGGCCAAGTTATCTTTGGTATCAAGTCCATATTCATCAACACGCTCAGTATAAGGGTCCATACCGTCCTATGCATTTTTGAAATTGACTCATACTTTTTGCATGTAATCAGCAGCCGTCACTTCAAAATCTTCTAACTGGTATTCCTTTCCAGACCATCGTCATCTACCTCCCCCGTTGATGGACCACCTGCACAAACAAACAACACAGCAAAATTATTTCGTACAACGGTCAAAGAACATCACGAGTACAACAAACACTTAGATATTCACGATCCAAAATGCTTTTGAAATATAAGGTAGCAAATCTTTCACTTCCTAGAAACATATCTGCAGCAATGGTTGTCATTCTATTCAGTTTTGAGTACAATTCGTGGTGAAATAAAAATTCAGACGACTGTAAACAGAAACCTATACCGCTCATACTAATTGTTACCTAACTGTCAAATATTCATACGAAATTTGAAGACCTTATGTTAAATATCATATATAATTAAAGAAGAAAAGAAAGTATGTTCGAAATGGAGTAGGGTACAACCGTATTTATATTCTGATATGTTATTAAAAAAAATCAAAGTTCCGTAGGAAAAAATTATATTGGATAACATGATTTAGAGTTATTTTAATTGACAGCTAACAAAAATTCGTCCAAACAAAGATGCAGGTAAAACGATAAATCATCCGAAATCCAAAAATATTTGCTTACCTATCTTACTGCTTGTTGTTCTCTTGTCGATTTATGCCCCAATCCCCAAAACTGAAAATCAAATCAATAAATTAGCATAGGTTGGAGATAAAGCTCTAATTAAGTGCGAAACATCACCGACGTGGAAGAAGAGAGCGGATTCCCGCCATTAAAAGTGCTCGAGCCTTTTCTTCCACTACTGAACTTTAAACATCCGCGGTTAGATATAAAAAGCATAGCACTGGACTTGTAGAACAAAGGTGGAGGGTTCATGAAAGGCGGTTGACATAATGAAGGTTTTTTTAGTGCGGAAGAAAACATGGAGAGGACAACTGACACGAAAAGTAGGAAAAAAGGAAAGTGGGGAGAATATGCGAAGTAACTGTTGAAATTTTAGTGGGGGTCAGAACATGGAAAGGGAAAATGACACATATGCCCTCTTTGTTTAAAAAAACTATATAATTCTGTCGAAGTATTTGATTGAGTTAATTTAGGACATTCAAAAAAATTTCACCATATTGAGGTATTTGCATTATTAGTAGGGATAATATTGTATAATAATAATGTATGTAAATAATTATTTTTTAATTCATCATTAATAATTAACAAATTATAATTAATAATTTATAATGATAGTGTATATACAACAATATATAAATAATAATATACCATAATAGCAATGTATTAATAATTTTAGATCCCGCCAATTATTTCCCTAAAAAAATTTCGAACCCCGCCTGTTCAAACTCAAAATATTTTAAACAAGCCTCTTCTTTCTTCCCCGAAACCATCATTACCCAAGACTCGTTCTCATATTTGAATAAAATCTAATTCCCAAATCAAAATTCTACTTCTCACAACTAAAGCCCAAAGTCCAAATCTCATTGCCTCAGATAATTTCTCCACGGATTCATCCACCATTCCTTCTCCATTCAATTCAAAACACTGTCGTCCACAACTGTTATCCCCAACCACGACCATTTGGTTGGGCTTTAGGTGATGGAGTTGGCTAGAAAAAAATCAACAAAGGCAATGGAGGTAGTGTATGGTTTCTCTTAAAGATAGTACCAAGCAACGCAGGCTGTACTGGTCGATTATCTCGGCTAGACGATATGAAGATGGTGGAAATGGCTCTAGTGGATTATCGTAACTATGATGATGGTTCGAACTTTGGCGAGGTCGACATGGGATATAAAGAGGTACATGGATTATCGTATCTGTTAGTCTTCCTCGTTTCCTGTATTGCTTAATGTATATTCTAATAATTTTTAGGCATATGTATGTTTCTACATGTAATATTAGCTACATGATAATATTTATTATAATAACAATTGAATTTCCCTAGTCCGAAATTCAGGATCTATAAATATCCGAGTTTGTTATTTATTTGCATCCGTATGCTATGTTTATGGATTGAATCAAGACAGAGTACACAATTGTTATATGATGCAATAAGGATCAAATAGTACTTCTGGAACCATTCTTTTTGAGTTATTTATAGGGGATCATATTATAATAGTAAGCATGGGAGACTCTTGAGTCATTTTAGCAACAACTTTTGATGATGGAAGTTTGTTTCAGGTCCAATTAATCAATAGACTTCAAACCAAATTTAATAGTTTCATATATGAAATTTGCATCGTAGATCATTTAATTAATATCAACTGCTACCTTATAGATTGAATTAAGTATTTAATGTGCTGTTGGTCGATTTCAACTACAAAAATGGTATCCACCATTGTTTTTTGAAATCTGTATGTATTCCAAATTTTAATCTAAACAATGACTCCTTTTTGCCTTGAGTTTTGCTTCACTTAGTTTTTTGTATTACCCTTGTGTACATTCGTAATTTTAAAGCTAAGAGGGAATCTTGTCTAATTTTCAGTTAGTTGTGAAGCCAACCAATGGCCAGTGATGGCCATGGCCACTGTAGCAAAAATTAAAGTGAATGGTTTTGTTTTGCTTTTGTGAAAACTATTAGAAAATAAAATATTAAAGAATATACAATAGTTTTAAATGATACTTTTTAGTTTATTTGGGTTGGATTATTTGCAAAGAAATTACAATTAGAAGAAGAAGAGTTGTACTGTATGTTTCGCAACCGTAGCAAACAAAAGTAAAAAAAAAAATTATGTTTATCTATATATGATCATGTCAATTCATGTTTATTTAATTGCTAAGTTTTAATTTGTATATAGTAGAGAGGTAAATTCTTTTGCCATGGAACTAGCAATGAAATAAAGTTTGATTACAATGAAATATTTTAGGATTTAAGCTCATATACTATAATGTTTTATGAAGATTTAGTATACTATATTTCTAGTGAAAAGTTTCAAAATTCAATCTGCCTCAAAAAAGTGTTTCCTTCATTCTCATTTCCTGGCCATGGCCCTGACTTCAGTACAGGTAAGAAAGATAATAAAGCGCACCCCATTTAACACATGTATATATGCATTTACATGCATGCATAACAAACAGTTTACCATCAAAGAATCTGATATACTAGTTTACATGTCTCGTAAACACCATTGCATGACACAAACTAGGCAAAAAGTTTACGTTTTCTCTATTTTTTTCCCAAAGTATAAAACAATACAACAAAAAAGCATAAAATAAGAAAAGTCACCTAACAATAACCTGGATCAAAGTTGTAAAATGAGTGAGTGAGCAGAGTACATGGAGTCTATTAACAGGACGATGTCATCTCCATCAAAGTATGACACAGTTTGCCGGTTCTCACCTTTCATAACATGAATGAAAAAATATTAATCATACAAGTCAGTGAAAGCTAAAATAGAAATTTAAGTAACTCAACATAGCACATGCTTCTCAATCAACTCTTACACAGTATTACCAGTTATGTTTGTTTCCTTAAATATCTCAAATTTATATCCCTTGATTATGTTTATTTTCTTAAATGTTAATATGTAGACCCATTTACCTTTTTACATAACTATATTTGGATTTTGTACTTTTACATTCTGTACCAATTGGTAGAGCGATTGTGCTGGATATATTCGCAGAAGTAATACCTATATGGAAAACTTCTTAGCAATTTTACGGCATTCCATATATCTAGAAAAAAATTTATCCTTGAACTTCTAAACTAATTTTTGTTCGAAGTACATATTAACTTGTATAAATATATGTGTGTTCAAATTTCAACCTCATTCTCGTTAATTTGGGCTTAATTCCATATGGCTTTGCAGGTCCATGCTACATAATTTTGCTGGAAATCTTGAAATGTATGGAATTTCAGATTCAGTTACTTCTTGCCCTATAGGTCTCTAACGTCTAAAAATTCAATTATGGTATGTGTTCTTAACATTAGATTTTTTCACATCCTTTTATGTTACGTATAACACTCATATGAATATTTTCTTTATGAAAAAAAATAATTTTTGGTTGATTGTCGTGCATGTAATACTTTATTATTGTTCGATCTCACAACTACTTCCACTGTAAATGCAATGGGCTCGTGCCTCTACCCTTGCTCCAAGGTCTACTTCAAAGTCATTATGTCTAGATTCTAAATCTTGTGTTATTTTTAGTATGTACTGCATGTTTACGTTAGTTTAGGCTTGAACTGCGATGTTTTGTAACTATGTCAGGACTTCATGAATGGTGATAATACATGAATCTTTTTGGCATTTTGAAATATGAATTTTTTTTAATAAATATGAATTAATGTAGTTGTTATTAGTACAATATTTTGGTTTCAACTGCAAATTAATTTTAAATTTACAGATGTACTGCAGTAGTGTTTATTTTTGTAACATTCTTCTACTTTGAGGCTCAAAACTAACGACTACGGATGCAACAATCATCCATATTTATTAATCATTGACGATCAAATATGGCGGTGTTAGATTCATTGATACACGGAAACACATGAATATGGAAAATTTTAAAACATCAAACAAAGTCTACATTCCATTTTAAAATATTTCAAATTCATTATATAATCCTAGTACGCAGACCACGTTCAGATAACATATAATTAATACAAAATATGCCAAAAGTAACATATGAAGATGCCTTTATGGATGATCAGAGTATATAATAAGGCACTAAAACAATTTGCCTTTACAATCAAACACACAGCGAAAATAAAAGAACTCTAATAACAAGCTTGCATCCTGAACGTCCTTGGAAGCTTTATTCGTCTAAAAGAACACCTGGAAACCTTAACTCTCAACCGACCCAAAATCAATTGAGTACTCGAGAGTTTAAGGGGAAAACAAAAACTTCGAGTTAGACATAAAGTCTGGTATGAATAATAATTTACCATCTCAAACAATTTAGGTATGCAGTGAGACCATGCCGCTTAGTAGAACGGGTTTTCCCCTCACTAGTATCCTAAAATATTTATTAAACCATATACTGTGATTCTGCATCCACAATGGTTAAAGCATAATATTTCAAAACATTATGATGAACAAGTAAATCAAATCTGGGTTACCTGTCCCTATACATTCTGACCATTTGTCTCAATTATAGTTTCTAGGGTTATTATTAACCTGTTAAATGTTTATGGACTATCTGTCCAATTTCATAGTTTTCGTGTGATCACTATGAACCTATTGGTAACTCCAATATATTTACTATTATCTTAGTTTTCATGTGCTAACTAGGAACCTATTAACTAACTGTCAATATCTTTACCCGAATATAGTTTTCATTGGCTGACTATGAATCTATTGGTCCCTGCCAATATCAATCATAGTTTTTATGGGCCGACTATGAACCTATTGGCTCCTACTAATATCAATCATAATTTTTATGGGCTGACTATGAACCTATTGGCCCCTGCCAATATCTTTTGTTATACACTGTTTTCATGGGCTTACTGCGAACCTATTGGCCAATGCCAATATCTTTAATTAAGGTTTTAACATTTCTTAAGTTATATTCGCTACTGGGTCAACCTAACTGGTTATTCTGCCCTTCCCCAAAATACCGTTATGGGT
Source organism: Allium fistulosum (assembly GCA_030737815.1). Classification (NCBI taxonomy): domain Eukaryota; kingdom Viridiplantae; phylum Streptophyta; class Magnoliopsida; order Asparagales; family Amaryllidaceae; genus Allium; species Allium fistulosum. The sequence goes on along the minus strand of CM060905.1, from coordinate 588,443,048 downwards.
TAATTACAATGTGAATAAATACATGAAGAAGCAATCATAACAACAAAATAGTACCTACACCTATGGTTTATTATCCTTGAATCATCTATATATATCCTGGTTAATCCCCTTAACCTTTATGATAAATGAAAACTTCTTCATTTCAAAACCTTTTACTTGCTTATGCCATGGTTATTCCTATAAACTGAGATTGGATTTAAGTTTTGAAATCTTAAAACATTTCTTTCAAAACCAAACATACCTTTCGATGGTATCAAAACGTCCTTTAAAACATAGCTTCGAAACAAATGAAAGTATCCCTTTCGAAAGTATTGGGGTCATTCTTTTTAAAAACATCATTTGGGTCAAAATGGTTATATACGAAAGTATCTCTTTCGAAACCCTTATAAAGTTGTTTCAGGGTAAAAGTTGAGGGTGTCAGAGCCATCTATTCGAAAGCATAAATCTTTAAATTAAAACTTTGAAGGATAGAGTCGAAATTTCTTTCCACTCCATTGCCTACGAAGCCCTTAACCCCTTTCGAAAGCATTTAGGAAGTGGCTTAGCTTAGGTTAAAACAGAGATAACCTTTTGAAGGCGTTGATGGCTTCAATACACTCGGAAGGAAAATTGCGGCTAGGTTTCGACTAGGTCGGAACCAATCCTTTCGAAAGCTCTTATTAAAAGAAAAAGGTACCCCTTCGAAAGCTAATACTTTAACATAGTAAAGCAATCTTCCTCGAAAGCTATTTATATAAATCCTTTCAAAAGCATATCTTTCGACTGCGTCGAAAGCTTTTAGAAAAACAAGGCAAGATTGTATCTTTTGAAAGCAAAATAGGGTTTCGACCCCATCAAAAGCAATCCTTTCGACACCATGGCTTCCGCCTTCCTTCCAATCCACTGTGTACCATCTAAGGGATACCTATTGGTTTGGACTATGTGGGTTTCGACTGTGTGGGTCTCGACTGGGATGGTGCGAAGTCAATGGAGACGAAGGTACTGCTATTTAAGGCGGAACCAACTTTTCCGAATTAAAGGCTAAAATTTAACCACTTTTAGTAATTGCTTTGTAGCTACTTGCTTATTTGTAAACCTTTGACTGGTTGCCTTAAAACTTTTCAAATACTTTACAAATAAAATTGTTGTATTTAATCAGATCTAAATTAAAGAAATTATAACGTTTAAGCCCTTCCATTTAATAAAACCAATGTTTGCAGAAAAGTCTCTCTTTTAAAATAATTTATTTTTCCTAATAAATCAACTGGGAAAAATCCCCAAAAATCACATCTCTTTCATCATATAATCAAACATATTAAAATTTCAGATCTAATTTCTTCCTAAAATTCTCGAAATAAATTTTGAACCCAATAATATCATATTTTCCTTTAGAAATTCACAATAAATTTTTTATAGCTTGGAAAATTTTGAAAATTAAAACTCATCTCCAAAATCATGTTTTACTTAACATAAAAATTTGCCATGGCATTCTAACATCATAGACTCTCGGTTTTACATCAAAACCGTGCGAATTCATATGTGAATGAATTAAAATATTTCAAATGTAATATACTTCAAGCATATCATCATCCATATCATCATAAAAACGAATTTAATCATAAATTTGAAAACACAAAATCATAGAATAAAATAGAGATGGTATGAAATTATTATTCACCTTAAATATAAAAGGAATTTGAGATTTTTTGTTGATTAATCCTTCCTAGCTTTGATCCTTAGCTTTAGATTGAATTCTTCCTATTTTCCTCCTTGTTAATGGCCGGCTCTAATTTAGGTTTATGGTTTTCGTTTGTGAAAGTGAGAAAATGAAACGTGAACGGGCAATTACAAAGAAGTATAGCCGTGTATAATAAAGTGGCTATTTACTAATATGTCCATGTGTAAATTTGATTAGCCTATAAACCAATTTAAGCCCATTTAGTTTATTATTAAGCATGACCCTATATATATAATTTATTCAAATCTCAATCCCCTTATCATCATTATTCTATTTAATTTATCTAATTAAATTTCCTGAATAATGTTATTAAAAATTAGGGATGTTACAATTTTTTTCTCATTTGAATATTTTGAACAACCGACAAAAATATTTGTAAAAGACCCTATTGAAATGTGCAAAATAGTTGTAAACGACCTTATTGCAACATGTAAAAACCAGTTGTAATAAACATCTACTATAATTGTTGTTTCCAATAGTAGAAAGCAGTTGTAAAATGCATTCACACTATTACAACTTTGCATATTACGATGGTTGCATAACCATTGTTAAAGACCTAGTACAACTGACATTGCCTATTACGAAATGGGATTTTATTGTAGTGTTAGCCAGCAATTAATATTAATTATTATGCGAATAATTGAAATACTAATGTAAACATATCACCTTTGCTAGTGGTGTGATAATTCAAATTACATATATAGTAGAAAACTCAATATATATAATAATTCTTATTGCCGGTACGTGAGAAATCCATCTCATATGTTTCATATTAGACATTTTAATATGGTGTCTATGTACATCGTTTGGGATAGCCCTAACATATTTCAAATTGATTATGAAATCTGTCTCTTCAAATGCTATACTGGGAATTTAACAATAAAACTAAAACGAATTTTAACATAGGTGCATAATTAACAATCAAGTAATATGTTCTTTCTTATAGATATATGCTTCCCCTGCATTTTAAATGAAAGTCAAACTGTTTGATTTCTCGACTAAAATATTTGCTCAATTCTGATGCTTATTAAACCAACTTTTATATTAGTTCTTGGATCATATCCTAAACCCGCAAAGTCGGTATCGCTCCAACTGATTTTGAGACACTTTGGTTGTTATATGAAAAAAGTCTATGCTAAATCATTATTTAGAATTTCTGTTTCAACATATGTATGCAAAATCTCCAAATAATATTGGATGATAATTTTGTGAGTAAAATATAAATTAATTTAAGCATGTTGAATGACAAATCTGTTACATTGATTTCAACAACTGAAATTTACGTTGTTATTCTTATCAAAGTTGTTTATTATATTTCAACTACTTTTGTATTTTTCTTTAAGATTCATTTGAGGTCGATGGATCATATCCCTTTGGGTAAAACTGTCAAAATCATATTTTGATAATATACTTGGAATTCATTCCGAAATCATGCATTATGTCACATGGAAGAGTCAATATTCTTTATGGCTCATTGACAATAAGGTAGTTCGTTTCTCGACATTAATATGAAATTCATAGTTTCTCTTCAATATGCGAGAGTTCTTATTAGACATTTTAACTAGTCGTTTCTATTTTGGCTTAGTTAATTTCATTTCATCTTATGTAATCATTTTTATCTTTTTACTGTATCCAAATCTATTTATTACCTATAATTTATGTAAAAACCTGCACTTCCTGACATGAATCGTGCCAAAAGTTACAAGCTGTTGGGTTTTTAAAATATTACAGAACATAATTATAGGGATAGAGTTCTATGACATTCTACACTTTCAGATCTCACAGCTGTTGGAATTAAAATATAAATACAGAAAATAGACATTTCAGAAAAACAACTTTCAAAAATACTTGATTTACGTATACACTATTTCCAAGCTACAATAAAAGTTTACAACATTATATACAATAGAAAACTACAAGAAGAATAATAAATGATATGGGAAACTCTAACGTGAAGCTCCTTCCTCCATATACTATGCCTAATTTAACTGCTAACCTATCATCCTATGGTAGGGGGAAAATGAAAAGAAAGAGGGTGGGCCATACATAAAGTCTGGTGAATGAAAACAAGTTTAATACGTGACGATCATGTGTAATTAACTTCAAAACTATTCTAAACAACATAGGATGTACTACAAGTGTCTGTGAATTCCTATGGTCCATTACCTAAGGATTCTTATCTAATACATATCCACACTACTACTTGTGTAAACTACTACAAGGATCCAACTATGGGTCGAACCTTATATTACCAATCGACTAACGTCCTTTGAATTATTCAAAAATACCTGTCATTTCTATGCGCGAGAGAAGAACCCCAAAATGCAAACTTGCAAAGTGACTCATTTATGCACCCACTGTCTACCACTCGATCGTAGTGCCAAACGTCTCTTACAATAGCCAGTTATCATCCTGCACCATCGTCCACCTGTACCACATCATGTCAGAACCATGCGTACAAGAACTCCTGTTAGGATCGGGCCCACTCACCTGGTATTTGCGTAAGTGTTGCGTTCACCACGACGGAATGCCCCCTGAGTGTTTGCGAAATACATCGCCTTAGTTAACTCTTATCTCTCATTTGGGTATTCAACTGTTACCCAAACCGTGAAGAACTATAGTTCTTTAGTAGGGGATTTATGGTTCAACAATTCTCTTGATAGGGGATTTATGACCCTGCCATCTCTAGTCTGTCTATTTAGCTCAGAAATAGGCTCAAACAATCAATTTTCTATTTATATAATTTTTTACTAAATCATATAAATTTTTATTATAAACCTGGGCCTCAGGTCGAGGTTCAATCTGTGCATTTTATAGTTGAACGGTTAATTCAGACTTGCCCAAGGTCGACCGCTACCGGTCGACCACTAGGGTATCCAGGTCGAACGGTCGCGTATAAAGTTTTAGGGTTGTTCAATTTTAAACATTGATTAATTTTTATTTAATTTTGTTAATCATAGTAGTTATTAATTTCGGTTGATTATGTATTTCAGTTAACCCTAATTTCCAGTTAATTAACCCTAATTTTTCTTATGTCATCTTAGTGTCTAATTGACAATTCAATTAGGGTTTTAATTTAGGATTCTCAAATTTAACAATAACAGATGTCAAATTAAGCAATTTCATAATTTAATTACAAATTAAATTCTACAGTTTAAGATTTAGCAAATTCAATTTTTATCTTACAAGTTAATCATAGGAATTCTACAACTCTAATCAGAGTTTTACAATATGATTATAAAAGGGTGTACTAGCATCAAATCAAATTTAACAATTTATAGAATTTAACTCTAATCTAGTTTACAGATTCAAATCAGGTTTATAATTTACTGTTTATATTACTAACACTGTAGATCAGATAAAATAAATTAAATTTAACTGTACTATTTATCTTATTAAAATTGTTCCTATTCACCTTAAGCCTAAGCTCTTCTTATTTGCTTTGCCCGAGAATTTCCCTCTGTTTGCTAGCTTATCCTAGATTTGATTTGTTGAATTTTTCTATTTTGATTTTATTTGATTTGAAGAAATTTTAGAGGTTGGAGAAGAGGAAATATATTGGCGGAGTTTGGTTACCATAAACTTTTCTATAGATTTTAGGGTTAGCTAGGTTCCAATTTATAGAGGTTAGGGGTGAATTTAGGATGTTGATTTGGGCTAGAGAATATATTGTTTACATTCGGTCCGGTTATCAGTACTTAACCATGAAGATACGATAAGATTCGGTCATTTGTACGTAGCAACAAAAGAACAAATCAAAGCAGTCGAAGCAGCGCTTAAAACAACGTCTAGGTATTCGATTTCTCAAGTGCTAGGTCGACCTTAGAAGGCCCATAGTCGAATATATCGGTCGACCATAACCAACCAAGGGTCGACCTATGCTTATATTTTATTTTTATTTTTTATTTTTCTCCATTTTGTTCTCATATCTTCTAATGTCTGTAACTTCTCCACACGAACTTCGTTTTCGAAGTATTATATGTGAAAATCATCCGGAAAATCGCTATGAATGCAATGACACAAGTTTCGCAGTCAAATTCGGACATCTATGGAAATTTATTTTTAGCTTTTGTTTTAATTCAATTTACTTTCCTTATTAAATTTCCATTTAAACACCTATTAAATTCTTGTTGAGTTTTTTCATAAATTTCTAGGAGGATTGACTTTTAAGACAAGGAGGATTAATTTCTAAGATTGAATCTTATTAGTTTTTAGGTACTTTTGGACTTTTTGTATTCAATGAACTTATCATAAATGCAGTACTTGTATATCAAAAACACTTGTTCATTTCTATGATAATTCAAATGTTACTTTAACGAAGTAAGTGGATTCGTTTTAGTATCATTAGACTTTGAACTACATGCATCTATAGGTATTAAACTGAAGAGTTCATTAACTCCTTTTTCACTCCCACTAAATGGGTGCATTGCCCTTAATCGTTTGAGATACGATTCACTAGTAGCATATGATTCATAGTCATATGACTAAAGAAATATTTTTAAGGATATGACTTAGTCCATAATCCAAAATAAGGTGTTTTGGACGTCCAAGATTTCTACGAATAAACATGCCCAACCATGCCCACTTCTCTTTAATACCGTGATTGGGCCCCTCGGTTGCTGTTGGCCACCTGAGGGCCCATGCATATGGTTAGGACCTCAGTGACAGCTTGGGTATTGGCACTAGTGGACTAAGGTGGTTGATTCTGCTGTTCTTAATGGTTTGTTCTTTACTCGAGCTGATGTCGAACAAATTCCAAGAGTATTCCTGTAAAAGTTTCAGATACTCTTATATTTTCTACTGCATCACTTTTGCTATGAAATCAAATACCATCATTATAGATTTATCTTGTAACGAATATTCATAATATTCATATTAAAATAAAACTATATCTATTTTTAGTTAATACAAAAACATTTATTATTTCATACATAATACTTGGTATATTTACCCAGACAATCTTTCATAACTTAACGCATCCCTAATAAGTGTCGTAAGGTATGTTCCCACTATTTTTCCATTATGATGATAGTGCATGAAATACGAGCTCCATTCAATCACTTATTATGTGTAATTTATTTCTCCATTGTAACTGTTCATAGTCGAGAGTTTCAGATCAAATATCTTGAATTAAAAGAAACTACTTTCATATAAACAATTCTATAAGAAAAATACATTATGACTAGAAATTGTTTCTCATTCCATATTGAGTATCTGCTACTATTTTATACAATTGTCATTTCAAACGTCTCTTCATGAAGCAGAAGTGACTATTCACTCTCTTCATCTCAAATGTGCCTTACATCTACCCTTGGTCATTTGCTTTCCTTTCCAAATGGTCAAACCATATAAAAGAAAACCATAACTACAAGATTGCACCAAATACTTTATCAGATGCACTTGAACATCCTTAACATTTAAGGATATCGAATAAGTTGTGTCTTACGTTAAAAGATCAAACTAACATTTTAGTGATCGAATTCCTAGGTCCTTATAGTAGCTCTTGGTCTAGTGTTACATCTAATATAACAAGATCCTTATTATAATCTGTCATATTGAATACACTATCTCACGCTACGGTTTGCATCAAACACTATGAATCGCGACTTTATATACGACCGAATATGGATCAAATAGTCATATCCTTGTATTGTTCTATACTCATAGAGGACAATGTAAAGTCTTAGACAAACAAAAGCTTAAGAGACTAAGACACGAATGTTATAATAGTTGTATAATTTATTTGTCTAATGGGTATTGAAGCGACAACATGCCAAAAGATTTATTTGTAAAATATTTTATATTTCTATATCAATATTAATTCAATTCATTTATATATCTTAATTGATAAACATTTTATCAATTATACTAGTTGTATAAATTTATCGAAGTCGATTATTTTAACTTGTATAACACATATTGTTACAATATTAGAAAGCTTAAATTTTATCATTTCATATTTCTAATAAGACTCCCACTAGATTTTTATATTCCTCTAAACCCTAAGAAGAATATATAAATCTTGCAATTCCTCTAGTGAGCGTTAAGACTCGCTTACCATGGAATTCTGACCTTGGGTTTTGCCCAACAAATGATAGGCCCATAAGCGATGGATAACTCTTTATAGGTTGTAACACATACAACTCCAAACCGTGGTCTTTGTTCTAATCTTGACCTCGACCTTGAGTTTTCTCAACAAATCAAGAGAGATTATTCATTCGTACCTACCATTTTATGACGATCTAAGTATAATGCTTGTACCTTGAGTTTGCTCAACAAATACATGCAAATGTCTTACCTTGTCTTGGCAATATACTTATAGTACGACATAAAACATCCCTACTTTGAGTTTGCTCAAAAAATAAATAGTCTGAAGGTAATCTGTTAATACATAAATGGTAGAGTACAACTTTATATATTAGAGATTCATAATTATATATATATAGATTTTGAGTGATATTGATTTAACATATAATATGCTTCTTTTGAAATATCTTCATTACTTAGATGTCAAATACATATGAAATCACGGTATACATACCACACATATAAACATGCTCCAAAAATCTATTTTTGGTTTATTTCAGTTCCACTTGCATTATTTTATACATATATTGTTATGTAAGTTTAATTTGTTTATGATTGTTATAATTGAATTAACTTATATGTATATATGTAACTTATTAATTAAATCATATTTAATTAATTTAATTTATATAAATTTTTGAAATTTTATATTATTCACCATAAAATATTGGGATAAATAATTAACTATAACACCGTGTAGTTAAAGTGCTTAGCAGTTGTATAGCGTTGGAGGTGCAAAAAGTTATAACGGAGATAAATTGGGAATATAGCGGAAAAAACGGAAGGGAAAAAACTTTATTGAAAATAAAATTAATCTCCAAAGTTAATTTATTTACATTTTCACATTATTTGTGTAGGAAAAGAAAGATTTTTTTATCATATATAACAAAATGGAGAATATCATGATTTATGCAATCCTGACTTGGTTACTAAAATAGATTTTTAACTTATGTCGAGTACTTAAGCCTTAAACTTAGGTAGTTAACCTAACTTTGTTGATTGGGTTTAAAACAAAACTAGTCAAATTAACCATTTTGTATTAATTTTGCTAAAGCGGATGCTAAATACCATTAATTTAGTGGGTGCAACGGAATATAACGAGGCTTTAAGCAGATCTACTATTTAATAGCGCTAAATTGAAAAAGCGTAGCGGTCGAAGAGCGTTATGCGCTTTAGCGGGGATTTAACAAGGCTTTAACGGGGCTTTAACTGCATAGCTATAATATATATAGTTTATATATATGTACATATCAATATATGTATACATTTTAATTAATTAACCTTTTTAATTATTAGTTTTATTTATTTATCAATATAATAAAATATTAAAATAATTTGAAAATTTTAATATAATTTGTCTTAAACAAATTTAAGATAAATATAAACTATAACAATTATAATTCAATACATATATCAGTGTATATATATATATGCCTAATTAGTTAGCCTTTTTAATTAATTATTTAATTTAATTAATTAATCAAATTATTTAAATATATATTTGAAATTCAAATTTGATTATTTTATTTCAAAACAATTTTAAAACTTTTAAATTTATTTTATAACCTCTAAAAAATTTACTTTTATATTTAAAAACTTAGATTATAGATTTACATATAATTTTAGATTTTCAAATTAAATTTGAAAATTAGCGCAAGGCCCAAATCAATTTGAGCTTTTACAATTGGGATAACCATTTGGAGTTAATCCACCATTGGGATAGGCCAGTAGCCAGCCTCCTACTCGTCCTCTGAATAGCTCAATGCGCTAATTTCGAACCTATTATCTAATCTACTCATTTAAGAGTATCCAAGACAATATGATGCAGCTCAGGCCAGGGTCGAAACAGTGAGAGCTACAAAATTACAAGGCTTAAGTCGCCCACGACTTAACGAAGTAAGTCGCCCACGACTTAACGAAGTAAGTCGCCCACAACTTAACGTAGAAGCTTTAGGTCGTTCACGACCCAACGAAGATTGGCGAGTTAACAAGACTTTTAAGTCGTTTGTACGACTTAGTGACGATCAGCGAGTTAGCAAGCTAAAAGGAAATACACTCATACGACTTAACGAAGCTGAAGTAGAAGTTTTAAGTCGTCTACGACCTAACGAAGGAGATTTAAGTCGTCCACGACTTAAGGAAAAAGGGGTACGACTTAAGGTGAAAAGGCTACGACTTAAAGGAAATGTTTTAAGTCGCTCTACGACCTACGACTTAGTTAAGTCGTTTGAAATCCTTAAGTCGTGGTACTGTTGAGTCGTGAGTCGCGACACCTGTTAACTCGTGAACATTGATAAGTCGTAAGTCATCTGAAATCCTTAAGTCGTGATGCTGTTGAGTCGTGAGTCGCGGCACCTGATAACTCGTGTGTGTTGTAACAAGTGAGTCGTATGTTGTACATGTTTGTTGAGTCGTTGTATGGTGTTGTAACCTGTTTCTTGAGTCGTTTGTACATAAGTCGTATTTGTTAAGTCGGCTGAGGCGGGTTGTGTGTTCTAATCAGATAAGTCGTGAACGACTTATAGTAAGTCGTCTCTTTTGAGTCGTCTATGTTAAGTCGCAGGTTATAAGTCGGCAACGACTTAAGTGTTGTACATTTCTGTTTTGGGCATGTTGAGTTGTAGCCTATAAATAGGCATGTGTGGTCATTTATAATAGTTTAGTTGATTTGAAATAAAACTCTTGTTTTGTTAGCTTTGTGCTTTCACCCAATTGGTAGTTGAGTGTAATCTCCTATCTCCTCTTTTGGTTAATCGAGTGCGCTCGATTCAACGACTGCAAAAGCCGATTCACGGAATCTAGTGCGCTAGATAAACGTGCGAAGAATCGCAGATCTTTGAACACGGTATCGTGCGCGATCAACGTGTTTGGGATAGCTAGAATTCGGTATCTTCGGATCAATGTGAATGATCGAGAACGGAGGAATGTAGATAGAGGACGTGATGGTAGTAGAGATGTTGGTGGTCAGAATCGATATCGATATACATCTGATTTTGAAGAGGAGTATGATGGTGGAAGTGTTCATGGACAAGGACGCGGACAAGGAAGAAATCAGTCGGAGTATGATCATAAGTGGGAATCTGGTATGAAGACTGAAATTCCAGAGTTCAAAGGAGGTATGCAAGCTGAAGAGTTTTTGGATTGGTTGTCTAATGTGGAGGAGATTTTTGACTTCAAGGAAGTTCCAGAACATCGTAGAGTGAAGTTGATTGCTACGAGGTTGAGGGGTAGAGCTTTGGCATGGTGGCAGCAAACCAAACTTACACGTGAACGAATGGGGAAGTCAAAGGTTGAATCTTGGGAGAAGATGAAGAAATTGATGAAAGCAACGTTCTTACCTTACAATTATTAATCTCTGATGTATCAACGTTTGCAGAATTTGAGGCAGGGCACAAAGACAGTTAATGATTATACAGATGAATTCTACCAACTCATTGCTAGAAATGACATCATGGAGACGGAGGAACAACTGACAGCTAGATTTGTTGGAGGGTTACGAATGCAGATTCAGGATATGGTGAATATGTTTGATCCCAGATCAGTAGCTGAAGCACACTAGAAGGCGTTGGCTTGGGAAAAGCAGGGTAGACGAGGAGGTGGTGTGTTTACTAATTCCAACAATCAAGTGAAGAGTGTTAATGGAAGTTCTAATGTTTCTAAACCTACCAGTAAACCAGTGGTGAAGGAGGCTGAGAAGGCAAAGGTTAACAACGGTTTCAAATGTTACAATTGTCAGGAGTTGGGTCATAAAAGCAATGAATGTCCGAAGCCGAAGAAATGAACTATGATTGCTAAACTTGAAGATGAGGATGAAGAAGCTGAATGTTCCCATTCACCACCTGATGAGGAGGAAGAAGAAGTGTCAGGAGACGAAGGTTATAATTTAATGATGAGGAGGTCCTGTTTAACACCAAAGCTAGAGGAGGAGTGTAGTTGGTGGAGGAGCAATATATTTCAGTCGACATGTACTATTCTGGGGAAAGTTTGCAAATTTGTTATTGATGCTGGAAGCTGTGATAATATAATTTTGTCAGAGGCTGTGAGGAAGTTGGCATTGAAGACTGAAAAACATCTGAAACCGTACAAGCTGGCTTGGTTGAGGAAAGGCGGGGAGGTGAAGGTTGGACGAAGGGCTTGTGTGAATTTTTCAATTGGGAAGAAATATAAAGACCAAATCTGGTGTGATGTGGTAGATATGGACGTATGTCACCTGTTGCTGGGGAGACTGTGGCAGTATGATAGGGCGGTGCAACATGACGGGCGTACCAACAGTTATAGCTTTATGTTTGAAGGCACAAAGATTACTCTAGTTCCAAAGAAGCGTCAACAAGAAAACAAACTGGAAGAGATTGAAGAGCTGAAAACTTTATTAACCTTGAAGGAGTTTGTTAAAGAAGTTGAAGAGGAGCCAGAAGTGTTTTTGTTGATTGGACGAGAGAGCAGTGAAGTGGTTGAGATACCAGAAGAAGTTAAACCAGTGCTTAAAGAATTTAATGATGTGTTTCCTGAAGAGCTGCCAACGGAATTGCCACCGTTGAGAGACATTCAACATCAAATAGATCTTGTTCCGGGTGCTGTATTGCCACATAAACCACACTATCGAATGAGTCCGAAAGAACATGAAGAGTTGCGAAGGCAGGTAGAGGAATTGCTTGAACAGGGGCGTGTGCAGGAGAGTTTAAGTCCTTGTGCTGTACCAGCTTTATTGGTACCCAAAAAGGATGGAACGTGGAGGATGTGCACAGATAGTAGAGCATTGAATAAGATCACAGTCAGATACAGATTTCCGATGCCGAGGCTTGATGATTTATTGGATCAAATCAGTGGGTCCGTAATCTTTTCTAAGATTGACTTGAAGAGCGGTTATCATCAGATTCGCATTAGACCAGGGGACGAATGGAAGACAGCATTCAAGACGAGGGAATGGTTGTATGAATGGCTGGTAATGCCGTTTGGTCTATCAAATGCACCGAGTACATCCATGAGGGTGATGAACCAAATTTTCAGGCCATACATTGGGAAATTTGTGGTGGTTTACTTTGATGATATTCTGATCTACAGTGCTAGTACAGAAGAGCATGTTCAACATTTGAAGAAAGTGTTAATTATTCTTCGTGAAGAACAATTTTATGCTGCTACAAAGAAATGTGTTTTCATGGCAAGGAGTGTTTTATTTCTGGGGTACGTTGTATCGGAGGGAGGAATACAGGTTGACCAGAGTAAAGTCAAAGCAATTAGAGATTGGCCGCAACCTAAGTCGATAATGGAAGTTCGGAGTTTTCATGGGTTAGCTTCATTTTATCGGAGGTTTATTGCACACTTTAGTAGTGTGATGGCGCCTGTGACTGATTGTATGAAGGGTAAACAGTTTGCATGGACGAAGGAAGCAGGGGTTGCTTTTGAGCGAATCAAAGAACTTTTAATGTCAGCACCGATTCTAGCTTTACCTGATTTTCAGTTGTTATTTGAATTACATACCGACGCATCAAAGGTTGGAATTGGAGGGGTGTTGAGTCAGAGGGGGCGTCCTATTGCATATTTCAGTGAGAAGCTATCAGGGGCAAAGATGAGATATAGTACATATGACGTGGAGTTTTATGCTGTTGTGCAAGCTATTAAACACTGGAGACACTATCTATTCAAGAAAGAGTTTGTTCTGTATACTGATCATGAGGCGTTGAAGCATTTACAAGGGCAAGACAAGATTTCAGCAAGACATGCACCATAGATTGCATATCTGCAACAATTTACTTTTGTGGTTAAACACAAGTCAGGAGTGACGAATCGTGTGACAGATGCGTTAAGCAGAAGGAATCATTTGTTGACAACAATGAAGGTCGAAGTGACGGGGTTTGATGTGCTACCAGAATTATTTGTCGATGATCCTTACTTTGCAAAGTTTGTCGATAAAGTCAAGGAGGGAGAGACGGATGAGTTTATAATTGTAGAAGGTTTTCTGTTCAAAGGAAATCGATTGTGCATACCTGATTGTAGTTTGAGAATGAAGATTGTGAAAGAGCTACATGAAGAAGGGCACATGGGAAGAGACCGTACATTACAATTGATTTCACAATCTTACTTTTGGCCATCAATGAGGAAAGAAGTGGAAAGGTTTGTGGAGCGATGTCATATCTGTCATGTTTCGAAAGGAACTGCGACCAATGCAGGATTATATATGCCGTTACCTGTACCAACTGAACCATGGGTTGATGTGAGTATGGACTTTGTGTTGGGATTGCCGAGAACGCAGCGTGGAAACGATTCCATTTATGTGGTGGTTGACCGATTTTCGAAAATGGCACATTTTATTGCTTGTAAGAAGACGGCGGATGCTGTTCATGTTGCTCAGTTATTTTTCAAAGAAATCTATCAACTTCATGGATTGCCAGAATCTATTGTGTCGGATAGGGATACTCGTTTTCTAAGTCATTTTTGGCTAAGTTTGTGGAAGATGGTGGGAACAAAGTTGAACTTTAGCAGCGCTTATCATCCGCAAACGGATGGACAGACCGAGGTTGTGAACAGATCATTGGGAAATTTGTTGAGATGTCTTGTGCAAGACAATCTGAAGAGTTGGGATGTGAAGTTATGTCAAACAGAGTTTGCTCATAATCATGCTGTGAACCGTAGTATGGGTTTCAGTCCATTTCAGATTGTATATTCTAGTTTGCCAAAGGGGCCGTTGGATTTAACGGTAATACCACACTCGAAGGGGACAGTTAAGAAAGCTGCTGATTTTGTTGAAGGGCTGACGGAATGTCATAAAATCGTTCAGGAACGATTGGAGAAAGCAAATGACAAATATAAACGATCTGCAGATTTGAAGCGAAGAAGCATTGAATTTAATGAAGGAGATTTAGTATATGCTGTACTAACGAAAGATCGTTTTTCAATAAGAGCATACAATAAACTGAAAGCACGAAAGATTGGTCCTGTAACGATCGTGAAACGGATCAATGAAAATGCTTATAAATTGAAACTGTCGGAAAATGTGTACACGTCTGACGTATTCAATGTTAAGCATCTTGTACCTTATCATGGGGATAAACAATCCGATGTGGAAGAATGTACAAATTCGAGGACGAATTTTCCTCAACCTGGGGAGGATGATGCAGCTCAGGCCAGGGTCGAAACAGTGAGAGCTAGAAAATTACAAGGCTTAAGTCGCCCACGACTTAACGAAGTAAGTCGCCCACGACTTAACGTAGAAGCTTTAGGTCGTTCACGACCCAACGAAGATTGGCGAGTTAACAAGACTTTTAAGTCGTTTGTACGACTTAGTGACGATCAGCGAGTTAGCAAGCTAAAAGGAAATACACTCATACGACTTAACGAAGCTGAAGTAGAAGTTTTAAGTCGTCTACGACCTAACGAAGGAGATTTAAGTCGTCCACGACTTAAGGAAAAAGGGGTACGACTTAAGGTGAAAAGGCTACGACTTAAAGGAAATGTTTTAAGTCGCTCTACGACCTACGACTTAGTTAAGTCATCTGAAATCCTTAAGTCGTGGTACTGTTGAGTCGTGAGTCGCAGCACCTGTTAACCCGTGAGCATTGATAAGTTGTAAGTCATTTGAAATCCTTAAGTCGTGATGCTGTTGAGTCGTGAGTCGCGGCACCTGATAACTTGTGTGTGTTGTAACAAGTGAGTCGTATGTTGTACATGTTTGTTGAGTCGTTGTATGGTGTTGTAACCTGTTTCTTGAGTCGTTTGTACATAAGTCGTATTTGTTAAGTCGGCTGAGGCGGGTTGTGTGTTCTAATCAGATAAGTCGTGAACGACTTATAGTAAGTCGTCTCTTTTGAGTCGTCTATGTTAAGTCGCAGGTTATAAGTCGGCAACGACTTAAGTGTTGTACATTTCTGTTTTGGGCGTGTTGATTTGTAGCCTATAAATAGGCATGTGTGGTCATTTATAATAGTTTAGTTGATTTGAAATAAAACTCTTGTTTTGTTAGCTTTGTGCTTTCACCCAATTGGTAGTTGAGTGTAATCTCCTATCTCCTCTTTCGGTTAATCGAGTGCGCTCGATTCAACGACTGCAGAAGCCGATTCACGGAATCTAGTGCGCTAGATCAACGTGTGAAGAATCGCAGATCTTTGAACCCGGTATCGTGCGCGATCAACATGTTCGGGATAGCTAGAATTCGGTATCTTCGGATCAACGAATTTGGGCATTACAGTATTCATCAAACCACCGATTGCTACTTTCATCGATCTACATTGTTTTTGTGTAATCCGCTGCGTCACAATAAGAAGCAAAGCATAAAACCTCAAGTCAAACAACAGTCTGGTGTGAGCGATAAACAATCTCAAAATTCTTTGAAAAACAATACAGTATAGAACATTGGGTATGGATAATCATATCTGACTTGTCCCTACATCCAAAGAGTTCGCATATAAACACATTATATGCTAAACCATTATTACTTATGGGTATACTACACTAAGTGTAATATGGGTATCGGGTACCTAACTCAGGAATACCTACATCATAAGACATCCATACGTAGTCACACCAATCATAACAAATGCAAACTAAATTGACAACAATAATCATCCTTATGATCTCATATCTTCACGCATATCATCAAGGTCTCACCTTTCCACGCATCGCCACCGATGTCTCACTTTAGAACGATCCTCATCGAAGCCTTGCTTCATCTTGATCATAACCAACATCTTCCATCACATGACTTTCCTAAAGTCTCACATCACTACGATCGTTACATAAGGCCCACCTCACAATGACTTTCCCAAAGTCTCTTGCCACCACGACCTTCCCAAAGTATTGCTGCACTATGACCTTCCCAAGGACTTCATCAAAGCGACTTTCCTAAAGTCTTGCTTCATCATGACCTTCCCAAGGTCCTTTGGATAAATGATAACTCTTTCAATGACCTCCAAGAACGATGACACCCTGTGTCACAATTGGATTCAGTGTTTTTTCATATCCCTATCCTGTAGGTACTGCCCACCCAAGGCAGGCTAGACCGTCCTATGGTCCATGGTACACAGGTGAGCATCCTCAAATACCCTTGCCCTATGAAATACCCGTCACATCCAGATCACTTCACCACACGACTCGATTTGGAACATCTTATGCCCCATTCCATCGCTTCACCCACTACTAGAAAATGGCTAAATAGCGACGGGGGGGGGGGGGGGGTGACGGCTTCCGACGGGCCGTCAGCGGCCGTAGGAAGCCATCGAAAAATCGCGAATTACAGGGCTCGGCCGAGCCTTCTTCTTCCTCATTTCCTTACGAAAATTTTTAACCCAAAATCCCCAAATCTCTTCCCCAAGCTTCCAATCATCAATTTCGAGCTTTCGGATCCTCCCCGGCTGCGTAATCAACGTCTATTGCTCTTTAGCTCAGGTATAATCTCTTATTTTTGCCAAAAATCTAATTTTTACCCTAAATCCAGATTTGCATAAGTTGTTAAATTAGGGCTAATTGGTGATTGAAATTGTTTCCAATAGTGTTATAATAGTTTCTAGCATTCCATGGTATTCCTATTTCATCTTTTATCGTAAAATTGTGAAAAAACCATGTAATTTGCGGTTGTTTGTGTATATGTAAATCGTTGTGTATGCCTTGATTCTACGATTGTATATGTGTGTAGCGCTGCTATCATTGTATTGTGTTAGTTGGAATAAGATAAAATGAATGCACGAGTTAGGAATATTATATTGTGCACGTATTGACTTATGCAACAAAAAATGCGTCGAACGAGCCTTAAGTTTATGTAATACATCGTATAAATGTGTTAAATTAAAATATATTTTTGTAAATGTGAAAAGTTAGTAAAACTGTATTTTTTCGTAAAATGCGCACATCTAATTGACAAATGTCCCTTAGAGAGTTTTTGGCTCCGTCTGACGAGTGTTGTACATGATCGTTGTATAAATAGTCGTTTTTTTTCGAAAAACGACCATTTATATTCATCTAGTACAATGTTTGTTGGATTTGTCCCTGTATTGGACAAGTTATGAACACAGTAAGCATTTACATTTTGTATACTACTTCGTCTCAAACGGTTTATAAAATTTCGGCCTAACTTTTCTTTTTCGTTTCCTGCGTACACGCATTGTGTACAATGCAGGGAACAAAAGGGAAATTCTGCCGAAATTTTGTTGAATCGTTTGAGACGAAGTAATATACGAAATGTAAATGCTTACTGTGTTTGTAATGGGAAGTAGGATCCTGACCATGGAAAAAAAATATTTTTGTACAATTTTTTGTATCGATACGTTAAAAAATAAAATGTGCACTATTTGAAAATATTTTTAAATTTGTGAAATAGTTCTTTAAATTCAAATATTATACGACCATGAAAATAATCTTTTTCGAATTTGTATTCTTGAAAATAAATATTAAATTTTGAACTTCTCATTTTCTCAAATAGGAAAAATGATTGATTATTTTGTTGATCGGAGGAGAAGGATGTACCAAAGAAAAGGACTGAGTGGCTCAATAAAAGAAGATTTTATAATGGTATAAATGTATTTGTTGAATTCACTTTAAGTAATAACGGAAACGATCCAGAAATTCGTTGTCCGTGTAGTAGGTGTAGACATTTGAAGTATTTGTTGCCAGATATTGTGAAAGTTCATTTGTGCCAAAACGGTTTCGTACCCGAGTATTATGTTTGAGATCGGCATGGAGAAGTTGTAGCAAATACTTCTGTAGAGGTTGAAAGTGTCGTTAACGAAATAGTTACGACGACCCGTATAGAAAATATGGTCGAAGATGCAGCACGATCAATGTTTCCTATGGTTGAAGTTGACGACGATGATGGAAATGTTGAAGAACCAAATATTGAAGCAATTTTTTTTTATGATTTACTAGATGCCGCTAAGAAACCTATTTGGGATGGTTGTAAAAGCAGCACTCAGTTGTCAGTAATCGCAGAATACATTGCGATGAAGTCAAAATACAACATCACTGAAGCTGGGATTACGGCTGTTGTTCAAGCTACAAAAAGACATGCCGCCCGATAATCTAATGTGTGAAAATCACTATGAATCAAATGTTTTGGTAGAAGCGTTTGACAGTGCAGAGGAAAATATCGTAGAAAACAAGACCGAATCTGAATTAGAAGACGATGATGGCTGATATAAATCTGAATCTGATTTTTTTGCAATTGATGTAACTATGTTGAATTCTTGATGTATTATGAAATTGATGTGACTATGAAACCAAATCTGTTTACCATTGTTTACATGTTTTATGTCATTTCCATTTGTCATTTATTTAGCAATTTTTATTAAAAATGCAATGAAATCTGCTTATCGTCGGAACAGTAGAACCATTATGAATCAGGTATAACACACTTCCATTTCTATTTCCATTTCAGTCATTAATTAAGCAATTTATACCGTTGATGTCATTTACATATGAAATATATTTCATTATCATGTTATTATTCTCTTATATAATGATGTGTATATATGTCACAGGTTTATCATAATGTCATATAGAGGTAGGAGCTCTTCTCGATCATCAGGAGGCGATGGCAATGGCCCATCGTAAGATCCACAGCGTCCAGTAGTTTCGTTAGTCCCTAGAGCAGAGAGGTAAGAATTAAATTTTATTCAGCATCTTATTTTTTTATGATATACGTACGTACTTATCTGTATCGTATTTAAAAACAGGGGGTTCGACCTACTTTCCTCGAAGGTTGTGCTGGATGTCTCTAGAGCTTCTTATTGCAGTAGGATGAGTGCTTGCTGGCCGAAGTGGGATAACATCCCTCCCCACATCATAGAGTGTATATGGCAGGATGTCCTAGTATGTATATTTTTCTGTTTTCCATTTTTAATTCATTTTTGTCGTTTTTCTACTGTTTATCGTTTACAGTGTAATCTTTTTATTGCTTTTTATCGTGAAACACAGGCTGAGATAGAAATCCAGACAGACGATATGCTGCTAGCACGAGGATACTGGATGAAGAAGATGTGCAAGAACTATAGGGACTCGATATTTGAAATTAAGAAATCTGGTAAGAAACCACGGTGGATGGGGGAGAGCGTATGGCAAGCATGGTTGGCATACTGGGAAACTGACGAGGCGAAGGCAAGTATACTAAATTTTTTTGAATTATTAATTTGACATGATCGAAAAATAATGTATCAAATTTTGAATGTATAGGCAGAGTCGGATAGAAACTCTGCAAACAGAAATAAAAATCCCGTTACTCATCGCGGAGGGTCGAAGTCATTTCAGCAGTATCGGCAGGAGTTGGTAAATTTACTGAATGATAATTGTAAATAGTTTATGCTATATAATTTTAAATGTATAATAATTTTATGTAAAAATCAACTTCAGGAAGCTGAGGCGCATGGTCCCGTGGGCTATATGGACATGTTCACTCATACGCATGCTGTCAGCATGTAAATTCGGACGGAACTGTTTCGTATACATGGCACGACGATAAATCCAGCAGGAGCCATGTAAGCATATTTTATTTTATGCAGTATTAGTAATTGTTCTGCTGGTTAAACTATAATGAAATAAGATATGATGTTATTAATTTGTTAATGCAGGAAAAGTTTATGGAGCAGTGCCAGAAACTCTTTACTGATACAGGTCGAGATCAACTGACGACCGATGAGGAGGATGCTATTTTTGAATCCGTTATGGATCCATCAGAGCATGGCAGATGATACGGATTTGGCAATCAAGTGGTAAATAATTTATTTTACTGCTAATTTGATATTTAAGTCATAATTAATTAAATCGTAGGGATTTATACAAGCATCTTGTACCCAAAACTCTACGCCTCTCCCAATAAATGTTTAATTTACTAGTTTTAAGTCATTTGACTTTCACTAGGATAGTTATTCCTGTAATGTCACTATGGCCCATCAATAGGCCATATGATTCTGTTTAGAATTACAGTTAAAATTCGCATACCTGCAAATACACTTACAGAGATCACACAGCTAAATTAAATATTTATTGCAGACCAGCAGTCAGAGACGGGGTCGGCAGACTAGAGCTCAGATCGATCTAGCAGAGATTGAAGATTTGCGGGCTAGAGTGGCCTAGCTGGAGGAGCAGAACCGCCGACAGGCCATATAGACCACACAGTTGCTAGACCAGCGTATCGCCGAGTACATGCAGCAGTATGGTGGTCGCTTCCCTTTCTCTGCTGGCTTTGGATATGGAGGAGAGTGATTGATTGCTTGCTTTTTCAGGTATGTTTTTTTAGTTTTGTATGATTTGGTAGACGGTGGAGGTAGTTATTGATTTTTGTATGATTATGTTTGATACACTTAGTTATGTGGTTGTATGATAATGTGTGGATGTTGATGATTTTGTGTTATGTTGTGTATGTATGACATGGTAGAACACTTGTTGTTGTTGTGAATGTTGGAATGGTTATGTATATTATGTATTTTAATTTGATGTAATTTGATGTATTTGTGTGTTTGATGAATTTTGTGTAGTTTGGGTTTTGATATTTGGTTGGAATATTGTATATTGGATTCTACAGTATTGGTGTAATAGTGTTTGGATGGGAAATGTGTATGGAAGGCTATATTGCAGCAGGAATTAAAAAAAATACAGCAGATTTCCGACGGCTTCCGACGACTTTCAGGTAATAGTTTTCCTACGGCTTCCGACAGCCTATAGGCCATTTTTTCCAACGGTTTCCGACGGCTTCCGACATGTGTCGGAATCCATCAGAATCCGTCGAAAGCCGTCGGAAAAATGTTTGGCGCCCTATGTCGGAAGCCGTCGGAAACACTGCGCACTGACGCCTTATTTTCCGACGGCTTTTTTCGACGGCTTCCGACGGCCCCCGACGGTTTTCAGTCGTCGGAAAATGTTGTTTTCCTTGTAGTGACATTGTCAAACGTTTTTCCTTGGACTACTCAAATCCCATACATCCATTTCCCACTTGAAGTACTCATCAAAAGTCTCATGTTGTTGAAGTTCAAAATATATCTACATGCCCATCACATGCTGCAGAGTCGCTACATCACGGTTCTGAAGTCATTAGGCTGAAGCATCGTGCCTTTTTCTCATTGTAACGACCCTAAATTTTAGTAACATTATTTAGGACATTTAATTAGTTATATTAAATAAAATAATATGATGATTATGGGATTGAGATTTCTGCTAATAGAAAGGTAGTCATGCCATGTTAACAAATGAATTAAAATGTAATAGAAAGGGAAGTTATATAAGGGACAAAATAGGAAAAGACACATCTTATACCCTAAACCCTTACACATTCATTTTACATGTTCAAAACAAAAACTAAATAGAAGAGATGCCAGCCACCATTAAGGAAAATCAAGTAGAAGGTAAAGCAAGAATCAAGAGGAAGCTTAATCAACTTAAATCAAGATCCAATCCCAACTCCTTAATTACAAAGCTAAGGTGAATAATAGGTTACATCTTATATTTTTGATGTTTTTGGTTTCTAGATCAAATCCGAATATTTTGCAAAGTATATTGCCATGTTTTTGATTGCTAAATTGAATATATATGCTTATTGATGATTTATGCTAATTTATATAGAATTTTATGATATGTTTAATGAGAAAACCCTATTAAATTACATCCAAATGCCTTGCAATTTTAGAATAAGGTCAGAAATAATATTTTAGACATGAGTTTCAATTTTCATAATTTTCTGGATTAATGTGGAATTATTATGAATTTTCTAGTGAAGAAAATAGTTATTTTGGGTTTAAATTAATTACGGCTATTTTATGATGATGTTGGGTCAGAAATTAACATATGTTAGAAAATATATAAAAAATGAATTATGGGAATTTTTATAGGTTTTTCCTAAGTGTTTTAATAAGTATATAAAATTATTTAAGGCATGGGACTTAAATGTTTTACATATTTATAAAAGGAGAAGGAGCATTTTGTAAATAATTTAAATTGTTCATTTCATAAATTTGGAGTACTTTTAGAAAAGAAATTAGCAACCAATCATTTTTTGACAAACACGGTAGGTTTGCGGATGAACTACAAATGACAGAAATAAAAAATACGATCGCGCCCAATAATGCGACACGATCCCAAAACAACAATAAAATCCATTGGTAATCTTATTCTGTGACATTTTAAAAATACCAATGTTCGCCGAAAAATACGTCAAACGATAATTTAAATATTTTACAAATTAAAAATTATGGAGAAATCCTATAAATTCATTCAAAGTACATCATTAAAAATCAAATCGTTTTTATTAACAATTGATTTTCTTGTTATTTATTCGAACTATTTATTATTTTAAATAAATTTACAAAATGAGTTCACCATTATTATTTATTAAATAAAAGGAGTTTAATAAGGCTATTATACCCATTTAACTAATATTTAATTCATAAGTCAAATATTTAAATAATCCCTATATTTGAATATAAGTTATTTATATTTTCTAGGATATTACACCCTAACTCTCTGAGTTCACACCAATTTAAATTAATTTATAAATTTTATAATTCATAATAAACAGTAATTCAAATGTTGAATTAAATAATATGTCATTTTAATTATTTAAAGCCTAAAAATTAATTTAATATATAATTTTTATATATTAATTCAATGAAATATATAGACTTAAATAGATAACATATAATACATTAACTGACCTGACATCTTGGAAGCCTATTAAAGGGCATGATGTGCCACACAAGGAGCATAAGGGAAGATTTTAAATTGGTCTATGGATCTAGATGAGATTAGGATTCAAAAGAGAGAGTAAGGTGGAAGACTTTATATCTTATGGTGGCTATAAATAGCCCCACCTTCTCGCATTCAGAAGACACAGAAAATTTATAACCATAACCTCCATCAAGAAATTAGTAGAAGCCTTAAGTTAAGGTTTGCACACCAAGTTCAAGGAGAAGGAGCGGTGATCCAAAGAGGAACAGTTAACAATCAACATGTCAACAACCTATAGTTCTAAGGTACACATCTTCTTTTAAAATATTATAAATTTGTATACACATATATCATATGTTATTCGCACATTTACTTTGGCAAAAATAATAGTTTTTGATTATTTAGTGTCAAAAATTAAATCATTATTTGAAACATTTTAAATAGTTATAAAATATGTATATATATAAATATTTTTGTTTATGGCCGGACCTAACTTAATATGTGTGTGTGTGTGTGTTTTTTAATTATTATTATAAATGAATACATTTATATATATTTATACATACACAAATATATATATATATATATATATATATTGAATCAGAAATATATTTTTTGGGCTTGTGACAGCATTTTAAATATATGTATATGTAACAGCCCTAACTTTGTTTAACATTATTCACTAAATTTAATTGGATAAATCAAATAGAATAACGTTGTGGATAAAGAGAATGAGTTTTGATAATTAATTGGGTCGGGTCTTAATTAACCAATTAATAAAATTGATAACATAGAATAGAAGGGAAGTAATGAGAGGGGCAAAGTGAGAATAGTTCTTTATTTCATTCCTAAAACCCTTTCCTCCATCATTTATTCTCATTTTCATTTTATAAACTCCAAAACAAACATAAGAGGCCGGCTATCACCAAGAAGAGGAAATCTAGAGCATTCAAAAGAAAAAATCTTAGGAAAATTAATCAACAACGAATCTCAATCTCAATTATTCAAACTAAGGTGAATAATATCATCCATCTCATTTATTTATGCTTTTTTCGGATCTATGTTTGATTTTTGAATGCTTGTGATAATATGTCATGCTTGGATGGTTTATATCATTGTTTGATTGAATGATGATTTATTGGAATAATTATGGAATTATTCTTATAGGTTTTAAAGATAAAAGACCTAGTATTTGATCTCCAATGGACTTGAAATTTTAATAAGTTGTATAAAACATTATTATGGAGATGAGTTTTTAATTTCATAATTTTCCATGTTTATGTGAATAATTTATGAATTTCCTAATATGGAAAAAGAGTTTATTTCGGGTTTTAATTATTAAAAATAATTAAATAAACATTTTAGCCCTAAAAATTTTATATGTAAAAGAAGATGCAAATTCTGATTTTTTGGGATTTTTGCCAAACATTTATGATTATCTATGAATTATTCATTGTAGAAAGGCTATTAATTAGTATTAATTAACGATGTTAGTTAAAAGGGTTTGCTAATTATTTTGGGAAGGAAAAACGTAATCTTTTCTGAAAACAATATGAAAAGTATTTTTTTGCCAACCATGTTTTGACAAGAGGAAAGAGTTGGTGAAAAGATTTGTTTTTAAAAGGAATAAATCAGTTTTATATTTATTTATAAAAATGCCATAGTGCTAAACCTAGAGAGTCGATACCCTTACTCCTTACCTATGAAAGTGAATACTTGGAATAATTCTCGGATAGTTATATGAGGTGTCAAATTTATAGATTCGACGTCTATTTAGGATGGTTCATGTGATATCAACTTTGTAGGTATGTGATGTATCAGCTTTTATAAAGATTCAACATTAAGTAATTTAAGTGTTCGGTATCACTGGTTTGTAAAGATTCGACACCATATGGTTTCGAAACTCGGCACCATTCTTTTAAAAAAGTTTGGCACCCCATATGTCTTAGAAATGAGGCATCTCCTGTTTTAAGAATACGACATCTTATGTTTTTTAAGGAGCCAATATCCTATGTTTTTACGGAGTCAATATCCTATGCTTTTGGGAGCAGTTATCACATGCATTTTAGAGGTTTGGCATCCCTCATGTGTTTAAAGAGCCGGCACCATGTTTTGTTTTAGTAATGCAGCACCCTTGTGTTTTAAAAGTGCGGCAACCTATGTTTTAAGATTGCGGCATCTCGTGTTTTTAAGATTTTGATATCTTATGTTTTATAGTGTTTTGAGGTCGTCTGTGTAGATACTCGACATCCATATTTGAGCGGCTATATACTGCCGTGTATTTACAAACCTAAAAGCTATGTTTAGGGGTTCGATACCCCAAGTTTTCTAAGGGACTGACATCCCAATTTTGGTAACAAATGTTCTAAATGCTATGTAAAGTTGTTAGTGCTTTGACACCAGATTTTGGCTAAGTAATGGGCTATGTTTTCCTTATTTTAATGAATGATTTTAGGTGGATTAGTCATTTGTAAAGATAAATGATTTTAAGGGAATAAAATGGTGTTTTAGCCCAAGTTTAATAGAGATTTTCCAAGAACAATGTTACTTAAATTAAGTAACTTTGTGATGCCAATGACTATTGATTGGACATATTTGAATAAATAATGTTATGTGTTCTTGTTACTATATGATCGGTTATATTTATATGATTTGCATTGTCATACTCACATCACTATAGCCCAGTGTTATATCTTGGGGTGTAAAGGCAGAAAGTACCAGTTAGATTGACCCGGTAGCGAGTATAGTCAGACTAAACTACTGAGTAAGTAGAATTGTATCTAGGAGATTAGATAGATCAAATTTGTGTTAGGATGCCTTGAAATGATCAAAAGAATGCTTGTTTACTCCTAACCGTAGGAGGAGGTAGGTTATTGGTTAACCTGTGAAAATCAATAAGTTAGCAAAATTATGATATGTGCGATGGATAGTCCACGTGAGATGGATAATCCATATGATTCTTGATAGGTTCATAGTAACCCTAGGAATACTATGATATATATGGTGGATAGTCAACATGAATCGAGATAGGTAGTCCATATGATATGTGAGATGGGTATCCACATGATTTGAGACTGATAGTCCATATAATTTAAGATAGATGGTCCACAGATTAGGGACAAACGGTCCATTTTATGAGATTAGGTAGATTATAGGAGTACTTAATCCTATAAAGGTATATTAGTCTAACTTACCTACATTGCATGCCTACATACGATTATATTATGATGTTCTAACCATTGTGGTTCTAGGTGCATGATTTATGATTGACATATTTGGATAAGATACTAGTAACGGGGAAACCCGTTCCGCTCAACGGTGTGGTCTCACTAAATATCTATTTTGGTTCAAGATGGTATATTATTATTCACACCAGACTTTTTGTCTAACCTGAAGTTTTTGTTTTTCCCCTAAACTCTCGAATACTCATTTGAGTAGGTCAGGAGTATGGATTTTCAGGTTAGACGAATAAGCTTTTGGAGAAGTACAAGAAGTAAGCTAGCTAATATTAGAAGTTTATTTATGCTATGTTGTTTAAAGCTTATGTTTTGTCTAAATGGATGTAAATACCGGATTTATAACTGCCAAGTAGTTAGACTCTGATCACCCAAGGGGGCATCTTTATATGTTGCTCTTGGAATATAATTGTAATTATTATTATATTTTCTCTGATCGTGGAATCGTTGGGATTATGTAATGGAATGTAATGAGTATGAAAGTTATTACTAATATGAGTTTTGAAAATTTTCATATTCATATGCTCTTGATGTTATAGATACAATTAATTGATCTCATATTCACCGAAAATTAATACTAAGGATGACTACAACATTCGTAGAGCTTAGTTTCGGTCCTTAAAATATAGGATGTTTCAACTTGGTATCAGAGCATAGATTTGTGCAAAACTTAAAATGATTTTGAAAACATAATCCAAATAAATCAGAGAATAAGATTTGGGGTATGGGATAACGCTATAGTAACGTACTTTCATTTGCTATATATATGTATGTATGTGTGTGTGTGTATGTATATGTATGTATTATATCTCTATTCTCCCCTCTCTCTTGGATCGTTCTTCTGTATCTCACTAAGGTTCGTATACAGATTACGAGAAAGCAAAATATGAAAGCAGGAAATAGAAGAGTGAATCTAGGTAGAGGAAGCATCACAACAAATGGAAATGCTTGACCCAGTACTAGAAGGAATCCGGGCCGACAAGCATTTGCAAATGGTAATGTGAGTACTGGATCCTCACCAGTAGATATGGGGACTATGTATCAATTCTTCGTAAATATGATGCAAGCTGGAGCTGCTGCTGGTTTGGCTGGAGGTAATGCTGGTAATGCAGGAGGAGCTTTGTTGACTTAGATTTGAATGATGAGAAGAAGAGGATGTTGGCATCTAGATAGTTGCAAGGAGCTGCTTTGTGTTGGTGGAACAGTGTAGCGGTAGGAATACCAGAGGAGAATTTGACTTGGGTTGAGTTTAGAACGAGGTCTGAGGAAAGGTTCTTGATTGAGATAGCCAAGTCAACTTTTCTCAGGAAGTTTATAGAATTGAAGTAGGGAGAGATGTCACTACTGGAGTATGCAACTAAGTTTTATGAGTTGGCCAGATACGGACACGCTATTATTGACACTGTAGTAAATAGGAATGAGAAGTTCATCCGTTGTTTGAAGCTGGAGATTGTTAGAGCAACAATGTCGCATCTCCGAGATCCATGTAATGTAATAGTAGAGATGGCGATAAGGAACGAGGAAATGCTTTCAATATTTGGAAAGGACTAGCCTATGGAGACTCAAGGTTCTCAGGGAAGAAAAGAAAGTTCTTCAAAAAGAAGGGAGCTCAGAAGGGCGGAGCTGCCAAGAAAGGGAAAGATGATATTGTTTGCTATAAATGTGATAAGAAAGAGCATTTTTCTAATGAGTGTCGATCTGGTGATGGAAAGACAGTTGTATGAAAGAAGAACGTGAAGTGTTTTAATTGCGACCAAGTGGGGCATTACAAGAATAAATGTCCAGAAGCGGTCAAGGCTGGTAAAGGGAATGTTTTTGCACTGGGGCCATCAGCTTCTAGACCAACCATACAGGAGGAAGAAAAGTCTATGATGGAAGGTATGCTTTTGATTCATGGCATACCTATTAAAGTCTTATTTGATATTGGCGCATCACATTCTTTTATCTCACATTGTTTGGTAGATAAGTTAAATCTAGAACCATCGTATCTTGTTACTTCCTTAAGGGTTGTGAATCCAATAGGAGGATATGCAACTCTTGGAATGAGGTGTGACCATTTAGAAATCGAGTTGTTAGGTCATGCATTTACCTGCAATTTGCATACGTTTGATTTTGTGTGTTTTACGATTATTTTGGGTATGGATTGGTTAAGCATATCAGATGCTAGGATATTTTGCCAAGATAGAAAGATATCGTCAAGACACCCTAATAGCCATGATCGAATTATATACTTGGTAGATAATTCGAGTTTCGATGTATGTGCTTTATTGGGTACAATAGAGGCAGAAGATGAGGTGAATCGGGTTTTTGTTGTAAGAGAGTATGTAGATGTTTTTGAGCCGGTTAAGGGACTACTACCGAAATGAGCTATTGATTTTCGAATAGATCTTATACCTGGAGCTGAACCCGTAAGTAGACCGCTAGCAAAATGACACCTATTGAGATGACAAGGTTAAATGTGCAGCCGGTGGACTTAGAAGGAAAGAATTTTATTAGACCAAGTTGTTCGCTTTGGGGAGCGGCCACGGTGTTCGTGAAGAGACCAGGTAGGTCGTTGAGGATGTGTATTGATAACCGTAAGTTGAATGAGAAGACAATAAAGAATCAATATCCTTTGTTCGAGAATATATGATTTGTTTGATAAGTTTAGTAGAGCCAAGGTATTTGCCTAATTGGATTCAGCAATAGAGTTCCATCAATTGAGAGTGGCGGAGTACAACATCCCATTAATGGCGTTTCGAACAAGATATGGTTTGTATGAATGGTTAGTTATGCCCTTTGCACTGATCAATGCACCTGCTTTCTTTAGGGATTTGATAAACCAAATCTTCCAAGAGCATTTTGGTGGATTCGTGTTAGTGTTTATAGTTGACATTCTGATATATTCTAAGAATGAACGAGAACATGAGATTCATCTTAGAATAGTACTAGAAACGTTGAGGCAGCATCAACTAAAGGCGAACTTTTCAATATGTCATTTTTAGAAGAAGAAGTGAAGTTTCTTGGTCACGTTGTTTCAGAAGAAGGGTTATCTGTGGATTCAACTAAGATTTAAGCTATTAATAATTAAAAGAAAACCGAGACTGTGATCGAGATAAGGATTTTTTGGACTAGTTGGCTATTATCAGAGATTCATCAAGGATTTCTCTCGTATAGCGGCACCTATGACAAAACTAACAAGGAAGGATGTAAAATATGTTTGGATCGATAAATGTTAAGAAGCATTCTTAAAGCTAAAACATTTATTGATCAATGCGCATGTATTAGTTGTTCCAGATGGAAATCAAGATTTAGTGGTGTATACTGATACATGTTGGATAGGGTTAGGAGCTGTGTTGATGAAAAGAGGTAAAGTATTGCATGCACTTCTCGACAGCTTAGACCACATGAAGTTAGATATCATACTCCC
Source organism: Allium fistulosum (assembly GCA_030737815.1). Lineage (NCBI taxonomy): Eukaryota > Viridiplantae > Streptophyta > Magnoliopsida > Asparagales > Amaryllidaceae > Allium > Allium fistulosum. The sequence goes on along the minus strand of CM060905.1, from coordinate 588,412,963 downwards.
GATTTAGAGTTGGCAACGGCGATCATTGCTTTGAAAGTGTGGAGACACTATCTTTTGGGAGAAAGATTCGAATTATTCATGGATCATAAGCCTTTGAAGTATTTATTCTCTCAGAAGTGCAAAGGTGACTAGAGTTTGTGGCGGCTTATGATTTCAGTATTGAGTATATGCCAGGGAAAGGAAATAAAGTTGCAGATGCAATTAGTAGAAAACATCAGAGTGTGGTGTTAGCTTTGTTAGCAGAGTGGAAAGATTAAGAGGCCCTGACTACTTGTGGTGTGCAATTAAGGCCGAGGGCTAGTTCTAGTCGAAATATAGCAATGTTATCCTGTTTGGAAGTTCGACCGGTACTGATCGAAAGAATTACTTCTAAGTAGAGAGATGATCCATTACTTGGAAGACATGAAGAGGGAACTGGGATTGATAATTTAAAAGGTCTTAGTCATGACTAGAACAGAAAGTTAAGGAAGAAGGGACAGTTGTTTGTTCCAGATGTTTGTGACCTAAGGAATGAAGTTCTTAGGAATTATCATCGATCAAAGTTTGCTATTCATCCTAGAGGAACTAAAATATATCAGGATATAAAGAGTTTCTTCTGGGAAGGAATGAAAAGGGATGTAGGCTTATGGGTGAAACAATGCTTGAATTGTCAATAAGTAAAAGCCGAGCATCAAAAGCTAAGTGGGTTGCTTCAACCGTTATAAGTGCCACGTTGGAAGTGGGATTCTATATCTATGGATTTTATCGATGGGTTGCCAAGGTCGAATAGAGGAAATGAAAGTATTTGGGTTGTGGTAGATAAACTGACCAAGAGTGCACACTTTATTCCCGTTAAGTCGACAAGGACGACATCTATTTTGGTGAAGTTGTTTATGAAGAATATTGTATGACTGCATGAAATTCCTAGTAGTATAGTCAGTGATAGAAATACTTAATTCCCTAGTGAATTCTGGAAGAGTCTACGAGAAATGTTAGCTACCAAACTGAAGATGAGTAACACTTATCACCCACGGACGAATGGGCAAACGGAAAGAATTAACAAAGTTCTTGAAGATTTGTTATGGGCTTGTGTACTAGACTTTGGAGAGTCATAGGAGGACCATTTTCACTTAGTGAAGTTTTCTAATAATAATATTTACCAGACTAGTATAGGAATGGCGCCTTTCGAAGCTCTTTACGAAAGGCTGTGCAAATCACCAGCATGTTAGTTAGAGACCGGGGACAAATTGATTCTTGGTTTAGATATGGCGAGAGAAGCTACAAAAAAGATTGAGTTAATCCAAGCAAGGATGAAGGAAGCTCAGTCTAAGTAGAAAAGTTATGCACATAAGAAGCATAAGAATTTAGAATTTTCAGTTTGGAGACTATGTTTTTGTTAAAGTATAACTGATGAAGGGTGTGGTATGGTTTGGGAAGTCAGGGAAATTGACACCGAGATATGTTGGTGTGTTTCCTATTATAGAAAGGATCGAGAAACTCGCTTATCAGATAGAGTTACCGAGTAGTTTAAAAGGAGTCCATACTATTTTTCACGTTTCTCATCTTAGAAAGTATGTGCATGATCCAGAAAATACTATTGCATCGACAGCATTGGAAGATTTAGTAGTGGAACTAGATATGAATTTTGTTAGACTATATGTTCGAGTTATGGAAAAAGATCGAAAGGAGTTAAGAAACAAGACAGTCAAGTCAGTGAAAATCCAGTGGAGTGACAATGAGAAAGACTATACTTGGGAGACAAAAGACAGGATTAAAGATACCCATCCTGAGTTTTTTTATGGTATTTTCTATGTTTGTATCATAAAATTTTTGCTTGTAGGATATACTAGATTATTGTTATGTGTTTGTCACATATGTTTGCATGATTGATATGCTTGTGTTTCCTAATCGTAATTTCAAGGACGAAGTTCTTTAAGGGAGAAGCTTGTAACACTCTAATTTTTGTTTAACATTATTCAAAAGATTGAATTAGACAAATCAAATAGAATAATGTGATATATGGAGATAAAGAGAATGAGATTTGATAAATAATTGGGTCGGGCCTTAACTAACCAATTATTAAGATTGATTTAAACATAGAATAAGAGGGAATTATTAAGAGGGGAAAAGTGGGAATAGTTCTTTATTTCATTCCTAAAACCCTTTCCTCCCTCATTCATTCTCATTTTCATTTATAAACTCCAAAACAAACATAAAAGGATGGCCATCACCAAGAAGATAAAATCTAAATCATTCAATGAAAAAATCTTAGGGAAATTAATCAGCAACAAATCTCAGTCTCTCTTATCCAATTTAAGGTGAATAGTGTATCTATCTCATTTATATATGCTTGTTTTCGGATCTATGATTGATTTCTGAATGGTTGTGATAATATATCATGCTTGGATGGCTTATATCATTGTTTGATTGAATGATGATATATTGGAATTATTATTATGAGTTTTAAAGGTAAAAAACCTAGTTTTTAATCACCAATTGACTTGAAATTTTGATATGTTGTGCAAAACATTATTTTGGAGATGGGTTTTTAATTCATAATTTTTCGAGTTTATATGAATAATTTATAAATTTTCTAAGATGGAAAAGAGTTTATTTTGGGTTTTAATTATTACAAATAATTAAATAAATATTTTGGCTCCGAAATTTTTTTTATGTGAAAGAAGATGGAAATTCTATTTTTTGTGATTTTACGGGATTTTTCTCAAACAGTTATGATTTTCTTGAACTATTCATGGTATAAGGGCTATTATTAGTATTAATTAATGATGTTAATTACAAAGGTTTGTTAATTATATTAGGAAGGAAAAAAGTAATCCTTCTGAAAAGAATATGAAAAGTCATAGTGCTGAACTTAGAGATTTGATACCTCTGTTCCTTACCTATGAAAGTTGATACCTCAAATAACTATCTAATATTTATATGAGGTGTCGAATTTATAAATTCGTCTTCTATTTAGGATGATGCATGTGATATCTACTTTGTAGGTATGTGATGTATCAGCTCTTATAGAGATTCGGCACTAAGTAATTTAGGGGTTCGGTATCTCTAGTTTCTAAAGACTTGACACCACATGGTTTTGGGACTTGGCACCATTTTAAAAAAAGTTCGGCACCCCGTACATCTTAGAAATGTGGCATCTCTTGTTTTAAGAATACAACATCCTATGTTTTTAAGGAGTCGATATCCTATGTTTTTTAAGGAGCCGATATCTATTGCCTTTGGGGAGCCGTTATCACATGTATTTTAGAGGTTCGGTATCTCTCATGTTTTTAAAGTGCTAGCACCTCGTTTTGCTTTAGGAGTGCAATGCCCTTGTGTTTTAAAAGTGCGGCAACCTACGTTTTAAGATTGTGGCATCTTGTGTTTTTAAGATTTTGATATCTTATGTTTTATAGTGGTTTGAGGTCATTTATATAGATACTCGACATCCATATTTGAGCGACTATATATTGTCGTGTATATGCAAACCTAAAAGCTATGTCTAGGGGTTTGATACCCCAAGTTTTCTAAGGGACCGACGTCCCAATTTTGATAACAAATGTTCTAAATGCTATGTAAAGTTGTTAGTGCTTTGGCACCAGATGTTGGCTAAGTAATGGGCAATGTTTTCTTTGTTTTAAAGAATGGTTTTAAGTGGATTAATCATTTTTAAAGATAAATACTTTCAAGGGAATAAAATGGTTTTTTAGCCCAGTTTAATGAAGATTTTCCAAGAACAATGTTACTTGAACTAAGTAATTTTGTGATTCCAATGACTGTTGATTGGGCATATGAATAAATAATGTCATATGTTCTTGTTACCACATGATTAGTTATATTTATATGATTTGCATTGTCATACTCACATCATCATGACCCAATATTATATCTTAGGGTATAAAGATAAAAATTACCAATTAGGTTGATCGGGTAGTGAGTATAGTCAGACTAAACTCCTGAGTAAGTAGAATTGCATCCAAGAGATCAGATAGATCAAATTTGTGTTAGGATGCCTCGAACTGATCAAAAGAATACTTATTTACTCCTAACCATAGGAGGAGGTAGGTTATTGGGTAACCTGTGAAAATCAATAGGTTAGGAAAACTATGATATGTGCGATGGATAGTCCACATGATATATGAGACAAATAGTCTATATGATTCTTGATAGGTTCATTATAACCTTAGAAAAACTACGATATAAGTGATGGATAGTCCACGTGAATCGAGATAGATAGTCCATATGATACATAGCATGGGTAATCTATTTAATTTGAGGCAAATGGTCAACAGATTAGAGACAGACGGTCCATTTTATGAGATTGGGCAGATTGTAGGAGTGCATAATCCTATGAAGTCAAATTAGTTAGACTTATCCTCATTACGTGCCTACATATGATTATATTATGATGTTCTAACAATTGTGATTGCAGGTGCATGATTTAGGATTGTCATATTTGGATAAGATACTAGTAAGGGAAAAATCCATTCCTCTTAGTGGCGTGGTCTCACTAGATATCTATTTTGGTTCGAGATGATCTATTATTATTCACACCAGACTTTTTGTTTGACCCGAAGTTTTTGTTTTTCCCCCTAAACTTTCGGGTACTCATTTGAGTAGGTCTGGAGTAGGGATTTTCAGGTTTGATGAATAAGCTTCCAAAGACGTGCAGGAGGCAAGCTAGCTAACATTAGAACTTTATTTCCGCTGTGTTGTTTAAAGCGTTATGTTTTGTCTGGATGGATGTGATGATAGGATTTGTACCTGTCAAATAGTTTGACTCTGATTATTCAAGGGGGCATCTTCATATATCGCTCTTGGAATATAATTGTACTTATTATTATATTTTCTCTGAACATGAAATTGATGTGATTATGTAATGGGATGTAATGAATATGAAAGTTATTACTAAAATGAGTTTTAAAATTTTCATATTCATATGCATGTTTAGATACAAATAACTAATCTCATTTTGTCATCGGAAATTAATACTATGGATGACTGAAAGTGGGGGATGTTTTGGTATATACTTGTTTTGAATAATATAAATTTTAAATATATACACATAAACATAAATGTTATTGAAATTTTAAAATAATTTTCTTTGGCTCAGGGCTTAAGAAAATGATTTTTTATATTAGGTCTAAACTCTGAATTTTAACATTTAAAAGCATATATACATGTGTGTGTGTATACCGATAGAGTTAGGGTATGCCGTAGGAGCAATTCTTTAATTTACTGTAAATTATTAACTCTGTAATATAATCTCATCAAATAAAAGGTGTTTTTCTTTCTATTATATCTTGATATAATATGTTATATTAATTATCTATTTAATTTAAGTAATTTAATAGAAAACCCATAAATGATATTGTGATAGTAATTACGATGTGTTATAATCATAAGCAATTTGTCACAATTAAAACAAGCACATTGTCATGGCCCGCAAATCCGTACCTCTTGATTAACCACTAATCTCCATTGATTAACTCAAGATGAACGGGAATACGAACTATGATGGTTTAAGAAGAAGAAAAAGGTAGAAGAAGAAGAAAATAAAGAGAAGAAGAAGAAAGAAGAACAACAGAACACACAGAACAGAAACAGAACAGTATCAGAATCTTACACATCGCAGCGGAACAATATATAATAGATAACACTAGTCTTTTAAAACAAAGAATTATATCAGTTTATACATACATCAATCAGAGTCAATATACAACAATGGACAGTTATATAAACTTGTCCCCATACAGAATACACAGCGGAATAAATACTATCAGATACAAATACTACGTCTCGTCATCCAGCTTATCTCCAAAGCTCCAGAATATCCAGAATATCCTGATTACATAACTCTAGGCTGCCCGTGTGGAAATTGGTGGGCACCCAGAGTTTAGAAGGGAAACAATAAACTCCGAGTCAGTCATGGTGACTGGTGTGAGATCGTAAAATAGTTATTTTTCACAAAGAAAATAAAACAAATTCGCAATGCTTTTGGAAAATGAAACTACCATAAGACCTCCCACCACACACACAATGCAAACGCAGAATTGGAGGAGATTTCTTCTTATGATAGTCAAAGATGCTTACTACGCAAAATCAAATTCTTTTTGATATTATTATTAGTGCATAGTGTAGAAAACAGTTCGAAAGTATAATATAAATCTTAGCCAGCATAGACATTTCGAACTATGCCTACTATAGCTACCATCCAAACAGTGGGGCGCCACCATAAGTGAATGATAGGTTCTACAACTAAATCCGTACAAGTCTCGTATTGTTTCTTTGGATTTCCAACAAATGGTCAGGCTAAGGAACTTCCTTTCCCACGATGGGTACGTCCCTGGAACAGACGACCCGAGAACCTAACCGGATCTCTGCCAACACAAGGCCGGGTTACCTCTGCAAAAATAGGTAACTAGTGACACGCGTATGCCATCCCCCGATCGTAACCGATCTTCCCGAGGATCCCCGATTTCCAACAAACCACATAGATAATAATGCAGCAACCACATAGGTTAAGTATCTGGGCTCCATACCATGATACCACCTCTATCCAGAAGGAATGACATACACTAAGGGGCGCTACTCCCTAGAACCTTGCTGCATCCTTCCTGTTTCGACCATTTCCGGGGTGTGAGGCTCGATGAAGTCTCGTCCACAAAGCTACGCTTTCTCAAAAAGCCCTGCTTCGGGTCAAACAAAAATGATCAACCTATGATCACAAAGATATAAGATCAAACGAATGATCATATCACAAATGATCAAACACTGATCATTTCACAGCAACACTCAGTATGCCACGTTACCAAATTGGGAGTATATCGCTGATAAATTTCAACTACATAACCTCTGAGCTCGTACGTCTCAGAGAAGGGTGTTAAGCTAAGAGAATAAATTCTCCGCCACCAACATAAATGTATTTGAAAGAAATCAGCTCAATATCTCAAATTGTAACGTCAGACACACAATCCATACAAGTCTGTTCCGGGATCGAACAGAACCGAAGGCACTTCTCACGAAGCCCTTGCACATCCGGATAAATTTCTAATCACGTCCGGACTTCCCGTCACTAAGGGTGATAAAACCTCTAAACCGGAGATCAGCCGATGTAGAGTAACTCGACGGTAATCCTTCCGTTTTCAAAAATATCCGGTCTTCAACACCGGTCTTCGAATGCAATTCATAACGACGTATCACATATTCGGAATGGGTTATACGACCCCATGGTCCTTTCCCGGCTAACCCGAATAGTGAGCGTTTATTTAAAAATAAGTGTGGCATTCAAATTCATCCAATTCACAACAAATACCTATCTAAAGGTAATTATTGATAGTCGGTTATTTAACTATCAATAAAGATGCGCAACATCATCAGATCCCAAATAATTTTCCAAATTATTTCTTTTTCAAAATATCTTTACTAGATATAGAATTTCCACACTTAACCGTTTGAAAACAATTTCAAATCAATTCCCACATTTCTTTTTATCTTTGAAGATAAAATCTCAAAACAGTTCATTTTATATTGGAAAAGCATTTCCACACTTATTTAAAAATAAGTGTTTCACAAATCATTTATTTTCAACGTTTGAAAATATTCGATATACTTAAATCAAATTAAGTATATATTCATTCTTTTAAGGAAAACATTTTCTTAAGCACATTTATTTGAGTCAAAACGAATGTTACGTAAAACATCGTTACGAACGACTCAAAATCACTAGTATAGGGATTCGAATTTTAAGATAGATATGTAAATCCCAATACTATATAAAACATTTCCTTTTGGAAATCATTTACTATAACAACAGTGTTATAGTCCGCCATTTCCTTATTTTTCGAAATCGTCTATTTCAACAATAAATGTTGAAATCTATGATTTCGATATTCCATATATTTTAAAACATCGTTTAAAACAATAAACTTCATTTCAAATATCACTTTCCCAAAACCATATCTATTTTACTTAACAATATATTCACTGTCCAAAATCGTGAATATAATTCACTTAACCCAATTTCAATCATTTCTACACATTTTTATTTCAATAAAAATTCGCTATCCAAAATCGTGAATATATCTTCTTTAATAATCTTCTATATTTAATTTATCAAATTCAATCGATTTCGAATTTATAAAACAACGTTTATAAATCCTATTTCTATATTTTTTTACAACTTTGATTTATAAATCTTCTTTATTAACAATCCGATCAATATTCCATTTAAAAGCAAAAATTCAATTTATAAGTAAATTTCTTATAATCATTCATTCTACAACTTCATACTTTATAAATCTATCAATTTCATATCTTTACAATTTATAATTCTATACATTTCATATCTTCACATTTTATAATTATAAATTTCATATCTTCACATTTTATAATTATAAATTTCATATCACTTATAAAACTCATTTTAAAATTCCAATAACTTTAATTGATAAATATCAATTTGATACATCTTTTATATACATTGGTTTAATAATTCAAAAATCTCAACTTAAACCATTTTATAAATTTCTTAACTCTTTATTTCAAAAGAAATTACTTTTTTGTTAAAATTCACAAAATCTTAACTTTTATAACTTTAAAGTTTTAACGTTTATCTATTTAAAGTAAATCAATTCAACAATTTAAATAAACGTATATTTTCAAAGATCACTTTTAAAATCAACATCGTTGTTTTTAAATTTCAAAATTTGAATCCAATGATGCAACGCATCAATTAGTCCATCACAACATCAAACATCATATATCATCATATGATAACAGAATATATATCAACATCTGTAAATAAGTAAATACAGTTGAGGAATCCAGTTGGATCCCTCCAACCTGTTTTCCTGCATCCAAAGATGTTAGCACAATACCATTCCACTTCGAGGTGGAATATCGCGGTATATGGGTTTTTATAAAAATCCGCTTACTAACGGCGCAATAGGGTCTCATCCGCTATACGAGGCGGGAAATCAATCAATCCAATATATACATATGCCAATATGTATATATTGCTATATATATATAGATATATCCTACTATATCTAATATCACATCGAATAGCAATCATCAATAACTGCAAAAATTCCACATTCAATTTGAGTGAGAAAAATCTCACCTTAGCTTTTATTTGCAATCCATTCCAAATCCAGATTTATTTTTCTTCGTTGTATTCGACCTTGTATAACAATTGTACGATTTTAATTAATATCTGAACTGAATCGAATAATAAATTTCCATTTAATTGATTTATTTAATCTTAAACTGATAATTAATTTCCTTAAATCCATTTTCCTTTCTAAATTTAATTAACTAACAATTTTCACTTAAAACTAACACTTTTAATTATCCAATGATTTAATTTCAAACTAATTCTCTTTAACAAATTTAAATTAACAAGTGATTTTATTTTAAACCAATATTCTTTTAAATAGATTGATTTAACTAAAAATTAAATTTTAAGCTAAATCCCTTAATAAATTTTCTGGTCTTAACTTACACATTACATTCAAATAGAAAAATTCTTTTAACCAAATTTCTTTTACTGTTAGTTTATCATTTTTCTTTCTGCAAATATAAACATAGGATTTTTTTTCTTTTTTAACAACTAAAAAAATTTCACCATATTTTTAAATTACAGCTATATATACATTTTTTTCCTTTCTGTAATTATATATAAAAATTAAATAAGATAAAAAGTCGTTACCTCACTTCACTGCCCTAGGCTCGCGCCGCTGCCACTGACGAACCCAATCACCACGTGAACTCGCGGCAACCAGCATCGCGATCGACTTCGCGAATTTCCCAATACCATTTGAACTGGGCCTGCCACTTCGATGTCGACGAACTCGTGAAGCCGCCCTCCACCATCGACTTGCGAGCAACCCTGAGCCTAATGCGAAACCCCAGAATCACGCGAGCACGAAATTCAATTGCCTCCCCCTCCAACCTGCGATGAACCCAAATCGACTACGCGAATTCGCGGCCACGAAGCCCTGCCGCGTCGCCGCCTTCACCTCCGGTTGCCACGAGCTTCGCGATTGCCTGATGGTCGCGCCTGCTCCCCCAAATCGAATTCGCGATCCCTAAGCCACCAAGCTTGCCTCGATCCCCTTTCTTTTTCTTTTTCTTTTTCAATCAGTTCGAATTGATTTCGAACGAAAGGAATTGTTCATTTGTTTTTATTTTATTTTTCAAATTGGAAGACAGTGCCATATTTTTGTGAATGAGGTAGAACGAGATGAAGGGAAAAGGCTCGGCATGCCTTGATTTAGAACGAAGATTTAAGAACGCCATTTTTCTCTGTTTTAAAATTTTATCTGCTTTGAAATGAAGTTGCGTGATTTGAACGAGGAAGGGGACAATAGATCAACGCGTTTAGATGTAGGGTGGCTTGAGTACAATTATAGGGTGGTTGTGATTTGATTTGTACAAAATTTTAAATCAAATTTCAATTTAATTCTCGACGCGTTTGCTTATCGTATGCTCACATAACAATTCCGATAATTACGAAATTTGAAATCCGGTAATAATAAAATATTACGGATCCAATGGAACTCGTTTCGTCCAATTCCGAGACTGTTCCCCGGACGGCTATTTTTAAATATCGATTCGAACGATTAAATTTCAAAATTGAACAAATCGTTTTCAAACTCAATTCTGAAGCTTCTGTTATCTTTAGTGTTATCAATATAAATTTTACAAGCGTTTGAAATATTTTTCTTTAGCTTTAAATTGAAGATTCACATTTTTATTCGACTATCAACAGATTAAATTTTATCATTTAATCGCCAAATTCAAAGGTTTATCGGGGATTTAATTTAAATTACCGTTAAAATATTTAAAATTAATTAAATATTCTCAATTTAATTTGTTTAAAATTCTGGGTCGTTACACACATCATTTTAAATATTCTTAGTCAAGATGTATCAAGACTGGATATCGATACATCCGTTTAGACTTGAGTATGTAACGCTCTCTAAACATTGGGTTGTGTATTACTTGTGGCTGCTAGGGAAAACAATGGGTTATGTATTTGTAGTTATCGAATAACTATGAAATGATTCACTTAATAGTTTTTTGTCGGTTAATATAACAAAGGTAAAATAGAGAATATTGAAGTGATAATATTACGCAGTTCTCTTTACTTGAGAATTCTCTTGAACTTCAATGTGGACACTCCATTTTTATTATAGCTAAATCGTGGCACGACGGCCATTGAACGACAATTGTTGGGTCTGAGTTGAAGTATTAAAAGTAAAACACTATACAATAGAGAAGTCTTCACCTCAATTACATGAGGTTAGTATCACAGTCTATTAAAGTCAACTCAAAGTCAAAGTCTTTGGCTATAACAGTTTAGTTAGGAATATTTGTTATTATTGAACTAAGGACTGTGTTTGGACTATACAAGTTGAACGTGGACGATATTTGTAACGACCTGTATTTTTAACACTTTAAAAATATGAATTAAAAAAAAATTAGATAAAAATCCGAAGGAAATAAAATTTTGTGTTGTTAAATGTGAATTACAAGTTAAAATACAAAACTGAATTCTGAAATAACTTATTTGTAAATTAAATATGGATGTTAACTTGTATTGAATGTAAATAATGAATTGAATTTGATTGTAAACCAAATTGGTTATGATTGTAAACAAAGAATAAATAAAATGGTAGATTTAATAGTGGAAGTTTATGTTATTGAAACCAATATAAATAAATGTAACTTAATATTACAGTTGATTGAAATCAGATAATAACTGAAACTGTAATTTGATAAAGATGTTAACTTGTAATTGAACGTAAGTAAAGATTTAAATTTGAATGTAACAAGTAATTGAAACGAATTGAATTTATTGTAAACAACGATATAAATAACATGTTACATTTAATATTGAAGTTATAATATTGAAATCAACGTAAATGAATGTAATTTAATATTACTGTGAATTTAAATAAGATGATAGCTGAAGAAAATGAAAGTAAATGAATTATAAACTATTGATAATAATGTATAAGTAAATGGTTGATTCAATAATGGAAGTGTAAATCGAAATAAAAGAATTCAATTGGAATTAAATAACTTGAATTTGAATTATAATATAATTGAACGCTGAATCTAATGTAATCTTTTATACTGGATTTATAATAGGAAACTGCATTGTAAAAGATTGTCAATTATTGTGAATTTAAAAATGAAATTTGTGAATATTTGAAATTTGATTTAAAAGTTAATAATTTAAAATTGGGAATTTTATATTGTAATTAAACAATAGAAATAGCCATTTTACAACTGTCTCGGATTTCGACGAAACCAGTTTCATCGGATCCGTAACAGTAAATTATTGTAAGGTTTCAATTTTCGTAGCAATCGAACTTGTCGTTTGGCCGTGCGAGCTTGAAACGCGTAGAAATTTAATGTCGAATTTAATTAAAATAATCGACTTCAAAAGCTATCTTCCACATACAATTGAATTAGGCCTTGGGACTAGTTCCATTGCGTTCGGAATATGGGTAAAACCTTATAAACGCCTGGCGGCACGTCTCGATTGGAGTTCGGACGATTTTGGACCTACCTTTATAAATACGCTTGCAAACCGAGACAGTTTTATCATTATTTCATTTCAGAAATCCTAATTTCAAACCATGGCCGCCACCTATTCTATGACCTGAAATTGTCGATCTTCTTTCCTTAATATCTCTCAATCCGTTCAACGAAATCAAAAAATTCCAAAAGCAAAAGTGTAGATCTCGGCGAGCTCTTCAAATCCAAACGGTTGATCTATGCTATTACGCCACGGATTCGCCAGAATCTGGCTTGGAAGCATGGGCGTATTTTCTCGGTTTTTGTGCAAACAGTGGCGAATGGGGTGGCGAAACTTGGCGCGGAGGTGGAGCAAGGAGAGGCGCACACGATGGCATCCCTTGATCAACGTCCGGTCGCTCCTAGTTGCGTGCGTATGGAGAAAGGGACGCATGCGATGGGTTTTGTGCTCCTGGTGGTTGCGTACGAGAGATGGAAGAAGGAGCGAATCTGCGGCCCAGATCTGTTGTTCGTGATGTACGGCTGGATGTGCTTCTGGTATAAAAAAAAGAAAAGAGAATTTGTAATTTAATTATATATATTTGTATTCAATCTTGAAAATATCATAACTTCTTCTTCCGTTATCAGAATTGGACGAAACTTTTTGCGTTGGAATCGTGGTGACGAGCTCTACGTCATGAAATTGATTGGGGACGTTTGGAGCTAACTATAATTTCAGGTTAAATCGAACGTCATTCGATTTGATTTGAAATTGAAAACTCAAGGTGAGTGTTTATACGCTCACAATTGACTAAAATAAATTTTGTTAGTTAAATTTATATTCTGAAGTGATATGAAATTTATTGGCTGTTGTTTGGTAGGTTTAATTATCATCTGTATTGAAATATGAATTAATTGATAGAATTTAAATTGACCGTTAAAATAAATTTAAATTTAAATTGGCAGTATATTACTCGCTATTGATAATTATAAAATTGTTGTGAATGTTATTGGCTTTATGGTTGATTGGTTGTGATGGATGCTATTGGTCGATATTGGTTGTTTATTTATTTTGATATATCATGCTATCATCATGTATATTGTTTATTGCATATAAAACTGTAAACTGAATCATTTCGAATAAATTAAGGAATAGGTTGAAATGATATACCTATGACGTCTATTTGGATTGAAATGATATATATCCATCATCGAAATTAAAATTGAAATAATTATCCACTTGGCCATAGGTTAGAAAATTATATACGGACACCGGGTTGGTTAAATTAAATGATTTTAAAAGTTGTTTTGAAATTATTTAAATGAATTGATTTTAAGAAAAAAAAAATCCAATTTATGGAAATTGAATTATTTTGAATTGAAGCTCGAGATGTTGGAATTTAAACTTGGTAAATGAAATTGTTTAATTATTCGAAGTTTAGATTTTTAAGCAAAGGATTGAAATACGGCGTAAATTTTCGAAAGTTGATTTGTTTTAAAAGATTGGACTTTTAATCAAACTCTGAATATTTCTAAGAAAATTTATATGAAATGATATTTCAAGTTTGAGTTTGGAATTGAAAATAAATTTGAAATTGAGATTTAATTAATTTGGAATTTAATTGAAATTCAAAGAAATTTGTGAATTGAACTAAATTGAAACTATTGAATCAAATTTGAAGATAAAATTGATTTGAAAAGGATTTGAACTGAAATTGATTTGGAATGTAATACTTAAATGAATTCTTGAAATCCGAATATTAATCTAAGTTTATTGAATTGGAATTGTTCCAGAAATTAAGTAAACTACTTAATACGGATGTTTAATTTGAAGTATATTCTAATTTGAATACGAAATGGTTTTAAAGCGAATCTTATATTCTTATATAAATATATGAACTGTTTGAAATGTGAAATATTTAAAGTTTCGAAATATATTGGAAGTGAAATGGTTTATTTTGTGGTTCAAATATGTATTGGAAATTGATAATTTGAAATGGTTTATTGAGAAGCTGAATCGAGTTGAAATTGATGATTTGAAATTTGATTAAATTTTAATTTTGGAATTTGAGTTTACGTGAATCGTTTTGTGAGATATTGAGGCGAAAAATGATTTTGAAATCGAAATGAGATTTTGAGGCGAAAAATGATTTTGAAATCGAAATGAGATATTGAGGCGAAAAATGATTTTGAAATCGAAATAAGATTTTGAGGCGAAAAATGATTTTGAAACGGAATCTTACATCTTGAATAGATATGATGATATTTGAAATGGATTTGATTTTGAAACGAATATGATATTTTGATATCAATTATGAATCGATTTGAAATGTAAAAGAGCCATCGGTGTAATAATACGTAGTTATTAAAGAGACCGGGATCGGATATGGACATACTCTCTGTCGATACCGAAAACCACTTTAATAACTAGTATACGCGGAGTGTTGATCCAGAACGAAGTGGATGGTTTGGTGAACGCGTTGACTGAAGAAAGAGAACGATATTGGATGACCCTTGACATGACTAAAACAGGAGCCGCGCCGGGCCATTGAGGTTCGCCACCTCTAGCGGACACACTTCTTCGTTACCATATCTATTACTGTTGTGATTCGATTTGGGTGCACCCCTCGATTTTGGGAGTGTTGTTTCGCGGTGTTGGGGTAGTAGCTGCTATGCCCAACATCAGTCCGGATCACGCAACTACTAGTATCCTAGTTGGTATCGCCTCATGTACCTTGTCATACTGATTATCCTATTCGCGACCACTACGTTTTGGTTTGTACCTTTAGTATATGGATTTCCCTCTGGTGACTTCCGGTTTTGGGGAAACTACGGTCTTGTATATGCTCTTGGGAATAAAAATGTGTTAAGGGTGGAATGGGCCATGGCTTAACGCTAGTTTGATATTTACTTTATGATAGACATTATTGTATATAGCGTATTCTATTATATAGTAGATAGTTTAACGGATCCTTAGGAGATGGAAATCCCGAACATCTCTTAAGTTAATGCACGTACGTTAAACACTGGATAGGAGGTGTCTAAAACCCGTAAACATCTCCGATGCCGTCACACTCATATTTACTTATTTGATTTAACTTACATGAGATATTTTAGTCCTGACTCGAGTGTTTTGTCTTCTCATTACGCTCGGGTCAGCTTGAGCATTTCAGATAAGGTTGAAGATCTATTCTGGAGGACGAAGACGGAGTTTGGTATTACATCATTTGTATTCTACTACTGAATTATTTTTCCGCTGCATTGTTGTATTATCTCTGATATGTATGTAACTCTGATTTATGATGTATAATAATAATCAAATTTATTTATTTAACAGCTTCATGAACTGTTATTTTATTATTATATCTTGTTCCTTCCGCTGCGAGATTCTGAGTTTGTTTCTGTTCTTTCCTTTCTTTTCTTATTTAACTCCAATAAATATCTGTATTTTGGATTGTTTGAGTCGGCATGTGTGTATGTTTTGTCGACTTGAACGGTCAAAAATGCGGGTCGTTACAATATTGAAATATTGACCAATATTGAATTATATAAGTCCTAATGTGATATATTTTTGATGAGGAGAATTGGTGTAATAATTGTTACCACTAGGAACCGCTTAAAATAGTAAAACTAGATTTTACCAAAACTGTATTAGCGATAAATTTAGATAAACTGCCACACCACTAGCCAAGGTGACATGTGAATGTTGGTATTCAAATTGTTTGATATTAATTGCCATCCGAATTCACACATAAGAGTCACACAACCAAAATGTTGAATACTCCGACTACCAACTGATTTAATTAAATTATAATTATTCTAAATTAATTAATATTTATGACATATTAATTATAAAAGTTTATTTGATCTGTGTTGATCACCAGTAAAAATAGTGCGTATATAAAAGTTATATACATGCGTATCGATATATGATATTGATGTACATTTGAATTTAATTTAAATGTAAATTATCTGATTTGGTTTGAAGTAGAATGGATGCTCATACGGCCCATGGTTTGGCCGATCAAACAGTGGTTTGAATCGGTGGATAAAATGATGGATCTAGATCCCCTTTTTCCTCTTTCCTTTTTCTCCTATTTAAACCAGTTACCGCTCTCATTTTGTAGTTTACTTTTTGACTCTCATTTTTGATACACCTCTAGCCGAAAACTTCATAGCCCACCTCCTTCATTATTTTCAAACTAATCACATAAAAGAAAGGTGTGTAGATCTGTTTGATTGGTCGTGCTTTCTGAGTTGATTCAATCCTAGGAGTTTCATTGATCCAACATTCAAGGTTCGTTACAAGGCTACAGTTGAGGTAATACTTTAATCAATGTATATATTTATATTGACATTTTTCACTTATTACGTTATTATATCTGGTTAGATTAGCCTTATGTCACAAATCCTTATATGTGTATGTTGTCAATCTAGAATATATACATATTGTTATTATAATACACACGCACACATATGTATATGTATGTCTGTATGTATGTATGTATGTATGTATGTATGATTTTACTTTTGGTATAAATTTAAAATAAAAAATTCAAATTATAAATTAAATTCAAAAGTATTTTTAAATAAAATTGAAATTTTAAACTAAATAAACATACATAAAATATTTGTAAATTTTGTTATCAAATTTTAGACATATTATTATTTCGAAAATAGAAAAATGTATATATATATATACATTAAAGTCAAATTATATATATGTATATTAATTTTCTAACATATTGTATTAAATTGATTTTAATAATTTATAAATACATTCGTAAATTTTGTTTTATGTGAATTTGCAATCATCAAAATATTTTATTACACATTTTAAAAAAGTGTATTTTTCTCAAGAAGATTTTAGTTTTTAAAAATGGAATAAATACGTATGGATTTATTAAATTAAAAAAAATTGAATTTGTCAAATTCTAAATATAGGCCGATCGAATATATGTGTGTGTGTATGTACAATATTTTATACAATACTATATATATAATATTTTATACAATATTATAAGTGTTTTAAAATATTAATTTTAATATATAAATTTATTTATTTATTTATGGTTTATATATAAATAAATAAATTTTTACATATATATATATTATTTAATGATATATAATTTATTTTCAAACTTTAAATTTTGAATTTAAACTTAAAATATATTTTCATACCTAAATCTACTTTTAAAGTTTGAGATTTGAGATTTAAATTTTTTATATTTATATTTACAAAAAATATTTTATGTATATATGTGTGTATATATATATATATTTATGATTACTTCTATATTATTATATGTAGATATATATTTAACTAATTACGAATTTAATTTTCATATCACTTTAATAATACATATATATATATATAGAAACATATACATACATACATACATATATATATATATTAGACAACATATATATATATATATAATAGCTAACATGTCTGTTGTGGTGTAAATCTTAGCACTTATATATGAGCATGTCAAATCATGTACACTGTATATGTTGCACGTGCACATACATACTCATGTGTATATTATACACATGTACACACTGTATATTATATATATGATACCAAATAAAATACTTTTATCAATAAATAAAATAACGATTTTGTTTAAAATTTATTTAGATTAGACCTAAAGCAATTACGCTTCATAGGCCTAATAAGATTCAAAATGGTAAAAAATTTGAAATTCACTCGTTTAATCCGCTACGTGCTAGCCCAGATCCGACAATGGTATCAGAGTTCAATAGCCTATGAGATCTTAATTAGTAGTATAAGGGCCAACTTATTAAAGGCTACCTATATAGTAGAGTGTCTACAAAAGTAGTGTCTAAGGTTGGGTTTGGGTAACATACTCTGCCCTACCTAACAATTCGCTTGGCCTGTAAGGAGGAGGTAAGCCGAAATATTATCCCTTACATAAAGACTCAACGATTTGGGCATTGGACTACTTTTCAAAATCTATTTTGAAATTAGAATAAAATTTAAAAGGTTAAATTTACAAAAAGTAAGGATTTTATAAATGTAATAAAATAATTTTGAAGACAAAATAAATATTCAAAAATTATTAATAATTAATTAGATTAATTAAATGAATAATTAATTAAAATTTAATTAATTAAATAAACTAACATATATATATATATATATTGATATATGTAACATATCCCAAAATGTTAAGGTTATATATATGCAAAAAAAATTTAATTAATTATAATTAATTAAAGTGGTTTAATTAAATAAACTAATAAAATGTTAATTAATTAATAATGTATATATATATATATATATTAAGATATGTGCGTGTGACTATAAATGTTATAGTATACATATTTAATTAAAATGCTTAAATTAATAAAATAAAATTAATTAAATTGTTAATTAATCAATTAATTAAATAAGATTAATTAATAAAATTAATCTATTATTATAAATAAGATTATTATATAACTTAATTAAATTATAAAATATTATACAAGAATTAAACTTATATAATACATGAATGTACAATAGAAGATGGAATAGCAAGAAACCCAAAATAGATTTAAGGAATAAATATATACGCATAGTACATATACTATGATTTCAGATGTGTCTCACGCTTGAATCATGAGGGTATTTCATAAGAAATACATTATTCCATGAGTTGGTATCACTCAATTAAATATATTAAAGATTATGGATCTTCAATTTAAAAGTTGTCCTCTACCATTTATATATATTAACAGATTATTTACATACTCCTTAGTTGTTGATATTCCTTAAACTAAGGATGTTCTGTGTAAACTATTAATATATTGAATAGACGAGGTAAGATATCTATACATATTTGTTGATATTCCTCAAGGTACATTCTTTTATACTTAGGCTATCGTGAAATGGTAGGTACGAGTCAATAATCTCTTTCGATTTGTTAACATTCCTCAAGATCGAAATGAGATTAGGAAAAAGACCATTGGTTAGGAGTTGTATATGATACAACAGATAAAGTGTTATCCATCGTTTCTACTATTGTAAGAACATCATTTTTTGAGGAAAATGAGTGATCCTCTATAAATAGAGGAGGACACTCAAGTAATTTATACTACACTTAAAAAAGGAGCAGTCAACATGCCCGATAGGTAGCGAAAACCCCCGGTACAAAATGAAATAAATAAATAAAAACTCCAATTCTATGTAACAAAGGTCCATAATAGATATATACAACAAAACAAAACGTGATAAATGTCAAATCCTCAAGATCGGTAGAATCCATCCAATCCAGCAACTATACCTGCAGCTGCTAAGAAAATTATACAAAAAATGTAAGATCAATACATATATATATATATGTGTGTGCACAAAATAAAATAAACTAAACTAATAATAAAAGACATAGAACAAGTAATATTTTAATTAACACTGAGTAAGAAAACAAGAAAAGTATAATTCAAACTAATTACATAAAAAGAAACAAATAAGAAATGGAATAACTGGAAATTTACAGCAAGGCTAAACCCTAATAAAAACGAAGAATCAAAAGTTACCATAGTAAGATTTGAAAGTCTATACGGGGTGGATCGTGTAGTGTATATGCAAGTATATGTGGAAAAATATATGATGCAACTAAAACAATATTAATCTAAGTAAATATAGAATAAGCACGCCAGGATTTTATACTGGTTCGGACCTCCCGTCCTACATCCAGTCCCAAAGCTCCTCTTCGGAACTTCCTTTCACCAAATAACCCTCACTTCACCTAGAGGAACAGGTTTACAATAGAAGAGTTTCTTTGTCAACTATGTGTTCTCTATTACACGGATTTTGACTATATAGTACAATTGAACTTCCTATATCTCTTGGATGATTAAATACAATATTGTTCGAGAGAATATAGAAGTGTATGATCTCGGATTTTCAGATTGTATAGCAAGTGGATGATTAGAACAAGAGATGATCAAGATAGAGAGTCGAGTTGTAAGGTAGTCAGGTGTGTATGATCTCGGATTTTCAGATTGTATAGCAAGTGGATGATTAGAACAAGAGATGATCAAGATAGAGAGTCGAGTTGTAAGGTAGTCAGGTGTGTACTTTCTCTTGATTCCTGATGCTATATATAGTTGTAGATAGGTATGTTGAGTAGTTGCATTCATTAATGAGTGCTCTATAGTTGCTTCTGTTGATGATGAAGAGTTGCAGCGAAGAGAAGCGAAGACGTCTATTCAAATCTGGCAGTTGAAGTTTAAATTTCAATCCCGAGTTTGAATTCAGACGTTTGGATGTTTGTATCAGACGTCTGAGCCTGTATAATTTTTGTTCTCGAGTTTGAAATCAGACGTATGGTATTTGTATCAGACGTCTGGTAGTATATAATTTTTGTACAGGGTAGATTTCCAAACGTATGGGTGCATCTACCTGACATCTGGTCTTGTCTATTTTGTTGTTCCAGAGGATATTTTCAGACGTCTGACTTGTGCACTTAGACGTTTGAAAACTGTGCATGTCCTTTTTGTGCATGTTTCTTGTTGCTTCTTTGATCTTATCGACTTGTAGTCTCTTGTATTGTTCTTTGCACCTTGTTCTTGTCTTTCTAGTGATGTTGCTCTAGCAAGTTCCTGTATATATACATATATATGTACATTTGATTTTCATTGTATAGTTGTTGTCATTAAAACCATGGATTTGATTTCCTAACAATCTCCCCCTTTTTGATGATGACAACTATACAATGTACTTATATGTAATTTTTATAAATCTCCCCCTGAATATGTGCTTTCCATTATCTCTCCCCCTTTGCCATTATCAAAAAAGAATAAGGGAATCATATTTGCAATTTCCTTTTGTTTCTATGAGTACCTATAATAAAAATCATTTTTGGTACCCACTTACTATGTTAGGGTCCGGGGGGTTAGATCTTTAGAAACCACACCCATTTGGGTGTGGTTGAACCTTTATAAATATAATTTTCATTATTAACTACCATATCAAAATAATCATCAATGTATTTTTCTCTATTTTTCCAATTAATAGGAACCCAAATACTTAGATAATTTTTATTCATATTTCTGTTCAATGATTTTGTACTTCTAGAGAAATTATAAATATTATTAGCCATAGAAGTATTTGAATTTCTATAAGAATTTGATCTAGACTTTACTCGAAATTTAGTACTAGCACTAACATTTTTTCTATACATGAAAGTGTATCTAGTGCTATTTCTACGATCAGTTTTATTATATCCTAAACCACTTTTGTCATGTAAAGGTCTAGAACTAGATAAAATCATGTTTAAATAGTTTTGACCTTTTTTAAATTTTGTGACTTCAGTGTTAAGTTTATTAAATTTAGCTTTGAAGTCAAAATTATTATTTTCAAAAGAAATATTATTGTTTTTCAAAATATCAATTTGCTTGTTTAATTCAGAATTTTCCCTTTTTATCGTACAGTTCTCATTTTCGAGAAGAAAAATTCGAGATTCTGAATTATCTAAAGATGATTGTAATAAATCATTTTGTCTTTTCAAATCCGTAATTTCTTTTGAAAAATTTTCCTTTTCTTTATCAAAGATAGTATTTTTATTTTGCAAAACATTGATTTCCTCTAAAAGATCATTGTTTTTATCTTCTAACTGCTCATTTTCTTTTTGTAGGAAATATTTTTGTAAAACAAGTTCTTATACGGTATTTTCAAAACATTTAGTTTGTTTTATCAAAAATTTATTTTCCTCTTTTAAACTGGAAATTTCTTGCTCACAATCTTTTAACTTATCTAAAGCAATTCTATTAACTTTATCCAAGGTTTTACAATCTTCTAATAACTCATCATGTGCTAACAGAAGATCTTTATATAAAGAATCTAAGCATACCGATTGTGATCTGAGTTTAGCCATGAAGCATTTGTTTGTTTTCTCCTTTGATTCTTCTTTATTGCTCTTCCTCTTCCTATTGCCTTGAGTAGATCTCTTTATAGCCATTTATTCTAGGATGTTGTTACGATCTCTAGAATCCCAGGCTCTGATACCAAATGAAAGTCTATACGGGGTGGATCGTGTAGTGTATATGTAAGTTTATGTGGCAAAATATATGATGCAACTAAAACAATATTAATAGTAGTAAATATAGAATAAGCACACCAGGATTTTATACTGGTTTGGACCTCCCGTCCTACGTCCCAGTCCCGAAGCTCCTCTTCGGAATTTCCTTTCACCAAATAACCCTCACTTCACCCGGAGGAACAGGTTTACAATAGAAGAGTTTCTTCGTCAACTATGTGTTCTCTATTACACGGATTTTGACTATATAGTACAATTGAACTTCCTATATCTCTTGGATGATTGAATACAATATTTTTCGAGAGAATATAGAAGTGTATGATCTTGGATTTTCAGATTGTATAGCAAGTGGATGATTAGAACAAGAGATGATCAAGATAGAGAGTCGAGTTGTAAGGTAGTCAGGTGTGTATGATCTCGGATTTTCAGATTGTATAGCAAGTGGATGATTAGAACAAGAGATGATCAAGATAGAGAGTCGAGCTATAAGGTAGTCAGGTGTGTACTTCTCTTGATTCTCGATGCTATATATAGTTGTAGATAGGTATGTTGAGTAGTTGCATCCATTAATGAGTGCTCTATAGTTGCTTCTGTTGATGATGAAGAGTTGCAGCGAAGAGAAGAGAAGACGTCTATTCAAATCTGGCAGTTGAAGTTTAAATTTCAATCCCGAGTTTAAATTCAGACGTCTGGATGTTTGTATCAGACGTTTGAGCCTGTATAATTTTTGTTCTCGAGTTTGAAATCAGACGTCTAGTATTTGTATCAGACGTCTGGTAGTATATAATTTTTGTACAGGGTAGATTTCCAGACGTCTGGTAGTATATAATTTTTGTACAGGGTAGATTTCCAGACGTCTGGGTGCATCTACCAGACATTTGGTCTTGTCTGTTTTGTTGTTCCAGAGAATATTTTCAGACGTCTGACTTGTGCACTCAGACGTCTGAAAACTGTGCATGTCTTTTTTGTGCATGTTTCTTGTTGCTTCTTTGATCTTGTCGACTTGTAGTCTCTTGTATTGTTCTTTGAACCTTGTTCTTGTCTTTCTAGTGATGTTGCTCTAGCATGTTCCTGTATATATACATATATATGTACATTTGATTTTCATTGTACAGTTGTTGTCATTAAAACCATGGATTTGATTTCCTAACAAGATTGTCCAAGGAAACTACATTTAATTTTTTATTATTTTCTCTATTGTTTTGAAAGATTTTGTTCTTTAAAAACCCAGTATGAGCTTTTATTTTTTTAAGAAACTCTTTAAAACTCAAATTTTTATTTAATTTATAACTAGGATTTGAAATCCAATTAAAACAAAATAGAGAAATTACATATATTAAAATTTCCAAACCAATAATAATATTATTAAACACATATTGGTTTCTATCAAATCAAATATACCAGTATGTTATTGTGTACATAGTGTCAAGTAAAAATCTGTTGTGACCCTTATGATAAAATCTAAGATTATTCCAATATAATACATAATTAATTTGTCTTCAATTTATATTAAAATTGAAAATATTGAGAATATTTACAAGAATAAATCTATTATATTACATTCAAACTATAAGTGTATAATATTTTCCATTTTATCATTACAAAAATAACAATTTTTGTCACTAAATATATTTTTCTTTTTTAAAAGTTCTATAGTATTCAAATTCCTGTGTAAAATTAACTACATATGCACTTTAGCTATAGGTGGAACACTAACATTCCAAATGTATTTAAATAATTTCAGTTTAACTCCCAAAAAATTTATAAAATTATAAAATGAATGAGGTGTATATTTCTTACTCTTATTCCATAACCATATTTTAATACTTTCTCATTACCGATATATAAAGTTCCAGTTTAGCACATAATAATGCAAATTGTGTTAAAGTAATTCCCACTAGCGTACGATTAAAACTAAATTTCCATGGAAAATTTAAATTTGGTCTATAAATTTCTAAAATTAAATTTTGTATAACTCTCGAAGTTCCAGTTTAAGCGGAATAGCTGAAATCCAACATTCATGCCAAAAAGAAGCGTTGTTCCCAAAATGAACAATATTATTAATACCTAGATTATAAATATCAAAATTTAATACCATCGATTTCCAAAAGTGACAAATATTATTAATATTATTGTAAGTAGTGTGATGTAAAAAGCACCACCATACCACTGATTCGATATTAATTCTTTTCATATCAATATTTCACTATTATCATTAAATTTCCATAACAATTTTCCTAATAAAGATATATTTAAGTTATGTAGGCTCATAATTCCTAATCACCCTCATTTTTAGACAAACAATTTCTCATTTAACAAGACACTTAGAACTACAATTTGGATTATTTCCGCTCCATAAAAAGTCTAACCTAATTTTATCAATTACCCATTTTGGAAAAAGATAAAATGACATCCAATAAATATGTAGTGCAGATAAAACTGAATTAATGAGAACTACTCTATCCGCTCTCGATAAGTATTTACCATTCCATTTGGACGATCTTTTATTAATTTTATCTATTATAGTAATCCAATCATCATATTTAAGTTTTTGTGGCCTAATTATAAAAGATAAATATTCTATAAGGAATTTCATCATTTAACAATTCAATGTATATACAATTTGGTTTTCTATTATCGATATCATTTAAAACTAGTACCGAACTCTTATCAAAATTAATCTTTAAACCGGATAGAAATTCAAAACTATATAAAATGAATTTAAGCGCAATAATATGTTTAGGCAAATGGGATGTCAAAATCATAGTATCACCTACAAACTAGAGAACTGAAAGTCCAATACTCGTGACCTCATTTCCTATTATGTTCAATATCGTATTATTAGTGGCCAATTTGATAATTCTATAAAAAAAGTTAGCTACTAAATTAAACAGTAAAGGTGACAATAGATCACCTCGTCTAAGTCCACGTTTCAATTGAATTTTATTTCCTAGAATACCACTAACCATAACACTAGAATTACCTGTTTTAAGTAAGAACATAATCCATCCTACCTATCTAGCACTAAAACCCCTAGCCATTAATAAATCCTTAAAGAAAAATCCAATCAATTGAATCAAATGCTTTAGCAAAATCAAGTTTTAAAAGCGCACAGGTGATATTATTTTTACAACAGTAAATAATATATTATTAAACTACTACTACACCATCTGTGATATTTCTACCCTTTATAAATGTTGTTTGGGTATTATCTATTAACTCATTCATTTTAGTATTTAATCTATTAGCTAAAAGCTCAGATATAATTTTAAAGGAATAATTTAATAACTAAATAAGTCTAAAATCTTTTAATTGGTTAGCACTTATTTTCTTATGTAATAAGATTACATTTGCGAAATTAAACCTATATAACTATAACGAACCATCATAAAATTCATTGAACGTTGTTATTATATCATCTTTCATACATTCCAAAAAGTTTTATAGAATAATATAGGAAACCATCCGGACCAGGAGCTTTATCAGTAGGCATATCCTTTATAACCTTCCGAATTTCCTCTTCCATAAATGGAACTTCTAATCCTACTAGATCAATCTTAGTATCTTCCATGTAAAGCATATCCCAATTAGCTCTAATACTATGTCTTTTTGTGGTTCCAAAATTTTCTCTATAATAATTGGTAAACTCATTATTAAGTTCTGTTTGGTCTAAAACCTCAATATTGTTAATTAAAATAGAATTAATAGTATTAATACGTTTTCTGCCATTAGCTACTTTATGAAAAAAATTAGTATTCATATCCCCATCCATCCATTGGACCCTAGATCTTTGTTTCTACATTACTTCTTCTTGTAAGGTAATTTTATTTAATCCATCTTTTAAATTTGAATGTACATTTTTTTTCTTCTGAAATACTCAAATTCCTAGATTCTTCAATTTTATTTAGATTTAAGATCTCATTCATTAATTTTTCCTTTTTAATTTTAATGTTACCAAAAACATCTTTACTCCATTTCTTAAGAAATAAACTTAAGTCTCTAAATTTACTAACCAAGACTTTAGCTATGTTTCCTGGAAATCTGAATTATACAAATTCATAGAAAGCCATTTCTTTACAACTGAATCTTTAAAATTATTCTCTAACAACCACTTTTCAAATCTAAAAATTCTACTCCCAATATTTAGGTTAGTACAAGATTGAATAATTGGGCAATGATCCGAAAAATATTCGAAAGACCCACAACCTTACAAGTAGGTAATTTGTCTTCTATTTCGTCGCTACTAAAGAATCTGTCTAAAAGTGCCATCGAATGGACTTCTCTACCATTTGATCAAGTAAATTGTCTGTTACTTAATTTTATCTCAATTAAATTACAATTAATAATAAACTATTCAACTTCTCCATGGCGACAAAATTCCCTTCCATAGAGGATCTCTCTCTTAAAAATCTAGTAACATTAAAATGTCCCCCTATAACCTATGTTCATGGAGCAAGTGATCTAAATTCTAGACGCTCATTCCATAGAACCCTACAATCCAACTCAAAGTTCGGCCCATAAAATTAGTAATTTTAAGTCTAGAGTCATCTCTAACATCAGTAAAGAAATCAAATGCATAAAATGACATGTAATAATAGTTTGCAAAAGTCTAACACAATGACCTTTCCAACCCATATAAGCCCCCCTACATTGCCCTTAGCAGGAAGATAGGACCAATGATTTATATAAAGACCCCCTAAACACCTATAAAATACATAATCAGGATGTTCTATTTTAGTTTCTTGTCATAAAACAATATTAATATTATTATCTTTAAAAAACGATCTAATTTTATTATATTTTCCTAAATCATCCAAACCCCTAACATTTCAACTAATGCATCTCATGGTCCAAATGATTTAACCCGTTCTAATTCCTTATTCCTAATATATTCAGTGTTTATCTGAATATCATCAAAAATAAAGTCGTGACTCCTAGCCAAATATTGCATATCGTTAGTGGATAAACAGCTTAAAACAAAAGGACTATAGGTACTATCCAAAAAAGAACCCATACTGAGCTAGAGCCATCGGAAGCTCTAATGGCCGCCCGATGCCAACGAGCACTCCTCCTCACTGATCTAGCTGTACTCGATCTACTTCCAGTCTCACTACGACTTAAATCACCATTTCCATTTTGTGTGTTTTCAAAGAGTTGAAACATTGAAACTCTGTCTGCATATTTTCCTTTTTGCACCATTTTGACAACTATGTATTTGACCTGATTTGTACTTGCTTGATCCATCCCAATAGCTAGTGGGTCAACAACTTGTTGAAAGGCTGCAATTCCATGCATATAATTTTCAACATCATCAATTCCATGCGCACAGTTTACAACATCAGCATTTTCATGCGTACATTTTTCAACATTAGCAACTCCATGCATAGAATTATCAACATCAACAACTCCATTTTGTTTTATCTATGCTTGCTCTATTCTAATAACAGGTGGGTCCATATCCTGTGTAATTTTTCCATGTATTGAGCATATGCCTTGCTCCTTACTTATAACTTTTGATTCAATAGAACTATTATCACTCTTCTCTTCAGAAACCATTTTTTCATCAACCATAAATGAACCTCCTATAATAGTATTCCACTCATTATTAAAATGAAAGCGATAACCATATTCACAAGTTAGTGCCATATTGTTCAATCGTGAATCGAAATTTAAGTATATATCCTTGTGTACCTTCTCTTGTACAACTAATACTGCAAAAAAAATCTAATATTGTAAGAACATCTAACCTTACTAGAAAAATGTAATTGTAACATTTAACCCTTTTATACTATGTATAAATTAAACTAATCTACTTCGATAATTTTATGCATTTAGTATAATCAATAAAATGTATCAATTAAAATATACAAATGAGCTGAATTAACCTTGACAAATATAAATAACATATACTTACTAATAAATTTTTCATGTTGTCAATTCAAGATCCATGCAAGAGCCTAATTATACAATGACTAAATATGTTCGTAACTTGGTCACTTACATGTTTATTTGCCTTAAACTATGTATTGTCTTTTATGAGTTTCGAACTCTAAAATGATACAAATATATATGGATATTTGATCCGTAGTTAATCACCTATAAATGTTATATAATGGAAGATCATAATTCATAATATACGAAATTTCGAAAAATTTAGTTCATTCGAAGTGAGCAAGTAAACCATAGTGTCAGATCATATATATTATATTATATGAAAGCTGAGTTTAAATTTGCCTGCCTCTTCATTTCTAGTTTTCTCAAAAACCCATGTGTTTCCATATGCCCAAGTAGTTTAATCGTCTTATATTTTTTCATTACTTTTTCTTATTGACGTTATTTCTTAAAAGAATTCCAATGGACTCATTAATGTTTTATATATTATTTTCCCATTATACATTTTAAAAGAAATAACAATGTACATCTCAAGCACTTACCATTTTCTTATTCTTTCACTTCCATTTCGTTTTTCATAATATTGCCTCTTTCTCTTTTCCATCTTCATATGCATGCTATAGTTCAGAAACGATGCGAATCCCAACCTAAATAAAATTAAAAATTCTTTCCAAGAAAATTTTAGTCAATCTCTTTAATTTTTTATTCTACCAAGAATTTAACTGAATTCGTTATGAGGATTTCACTTCATATTCAACTTGATTTATTTATGATTTTATTCATATTTTATAGCGATTGTTTTCCTACTAATTGCTTTCAATGTTACTGTTTTTATGGAAAAGTAATATGAAGTTTTTATGGAAAAGTAATATGAAGACCTCCAGAAAACTTAGACTACTGGTTCGATTGAGCTTGATTAAAAAGGTTTGATTTTTGTATTATTTGTCTTTTCATTTAATTTGATGTTCAATTTGCAGTTATTATTTTCCTAATTTCTAATTTCTAATTTGAGGTTAAATTTTTAATTTTTAAGGTTATGAATATAGTTTTCTTTGTTTGTCTTGTAGAAATTTACCAATTTCATAAATATTTTGATACCGCTGAATCCCCTATTGATTAGTAAAATCTGTTATAGGTAAACTTGAAAACGTTATTTTATTCTCAAATTTTATTGATTTTCATTTGATTTATTTTGTTTGGTATGCTTTTGCATTTTGTTTAATTCATTTATTTTATAGGGAGTAATTGGTTCATTGCTACATAGATATCAACCACATTGTTGTAACGTTCATCCTTTTCTAATTTTAAGTTATAGAATTATATAAGAAAATTATATATGAATTTTGATTGAATTCATTAATAGTTTTCTACTTCGTATTCATCTTGAATTATTTATTAATTTATTTGTATTATGTAGCGGTTGTTTTCCTACCCCTTGCTTTCAATATTATAGTTCTTATGGAAAAGTAATCTGACGACCTCCAAAGAACATAAACTATTGGTTCGATTGAGCTTGATTAAAAGGATAGGCTTTTTTAATTTCTCTTTTCAATTAATTTGATGTTAATCTGTAGTTTTCATTATAATTTCTAATTCTAATTTCTAATTCTAATTTCTAATTTTAATTTCTTATTTGAGGTTGAATTTCTGGTTTGTAGGATTATGAATATAGCTAGCTTACTTTGTCTTGTAGAAAGCTGTTGATTTTATAAATATATGGGTACTAAAGAATCTCCTATTGATTTATAAAATCGATTACAGGTTTTGTATAACAATTTACTTCCATTTGATTTTTATTAGGTATGATTCTGCATTTTATTTAATTCATTTATTATGTAAGGAATATCTGGTTTATTGCTACGTAAATATCAACTTCAATTTTACATGATCTATTAGAGGTAATGTTCTTCTTTTCCCAATTCAAACTCACATAATTATATAAGAAAAAAATTTAGGTAGAAAACTCACATAATTATATAAGAAAAAAATTTAGGTAGAAAACATTGTATCTGAAGAAAAGAATATCAAAATAAAAAAATTTATTTATAGTATTTTGAAGAAAAAAGTAGCACTTTTGATCTATCTACAGTTTGCAGCTTTGAAATTTTGTTAGAAGTATAAATACTAAATAACTGTTTTTAAACCTTTTTTTATTTAAATGTTTTATATTTTGTTACGCAACCAGAACTTATTTTTGTAAAATCTTATATTAGCTATCTTTATCAAACCTAGACTTTAATACATTTTTGAATGATGCTATTTAATCGCTCATGAAATATCTATAAGCAACATGCATTTTCCAACTAATGTAGGGTTAACCATTGATTTTTAGGGATCTTATTGAGTAGTGAATTAATTATCAATAATTTTCCACAAAGTTGGTTTAAAATTAAGTTGTTTTGTTTTTTTGTAGTTTAGAGACATTGACAAATAATTATGGATTGAAGATATGGATATTTATAATGTTTGTAAGTAAATTAACTTTAGCTAGAATGAATCATATTAAACAATACTACAACACAATTAATAAAAAGAATTAGTAAATTAATCATAAATTATATATACATCTGGTTTTAAGGTTAGTTTTATGTTTGATTCTCTTAATGTGTCAAGTTTTTCAAATTCTTACTATTTTACTTTTGGTGTGTTTTAAAAGTAGGGGTTTTGGACCAAAGGTCCCTATTTTCAAAGCTCATGCACAAAAAGTCACTTCTCATAAACACATGTAAATTAGGTCCCTATTTTATTATTTTTTACCAAACTGTCCTCTTTTAGAAAATCGACTTAGCATTCTTTTCAGGGGCAAAAGTGGTATAAATTAACCAAAATCTAAAAATAGGGACCTGATTTTCATAACTTATTCGGGAAGGACTTTTCTTACATCATCTTTCAATTCTAGGTACTTGATAGCAATTCCCTATAAGTATTAAAGGTAATTAATGCATAGTACGTTCACTAATTTGAAAATTGGAATCAAACCAAAGAGCAATAATTATAATTTATGTAATTAATTCTCTATTTATTTTGAATTTAAAGTAAATATAGTATATACATTAATATACTTTCACACTTTTAGTTGCATATAATAATAAATATACATTAATTCTCAAGCCGAACATAACTTTATATATACTAGTGTGTGAAATTTATATGATAGAGACTATCTACAAATTGAAACAAATTTTAGATCACTATTCATTTCTTTTATTATATTGATTTAGGTTGAATTTGTTATATATAACGTGAATTGTACATGAACTTCAAAATAAATATCAATTGGTGAAATCAACAATTATGTGTACTTCCGTTTCAAGAATAATGTTGTATTTGGTTCTTTTAATGCATCAAGTTTTCAAAATTATCACTTTCTACTTTTAGCAAAATTTAAAACTATCAAAAATAAATTTACCCTATTAAAATATCTAAACATTTGTTATAGAATATGTGTAATCTAATTTGAACCTTTTCTTGAAAGTACGAGGTTGACTGGACTCCTAGTGGATTATATTGTTAGAATCTCCATTCTATAGTTTCAATGACAACAACTATACAATCACATATATTATATATCTTATTAAGATTATAGGTATATACTACAAGAGATCGTCATGCTCAAAGATATCAAGATTCGAAGACAAACAAAGACTTATGGACTATGCTATGATTAGTAAGATTATAATAAGAGTCTTAGAAAACATTGTAAGGTCTCCTTGAGTATATATATGCACACACGAATTCATATATTCAACATTGGTATTAAAAACTGTGGTAATCAAATAAGGCCATCCACAGACGTCTGTGGGAAAACCATAAATGTCGGTGAATATTTTCGAGAAACCATTCCCAAAAGCCACAGATGTCTGTGGAAAATCCATAGACGTCTGTCATATAGCAATTGCTCTAATATGAAAGGATGCTTCATTTCATATTGAATAATAACATCCCTTCTTCAATGGTTGCAGCCAATAAAAAAAATAGAGCTTGTTTAACATAAACACTCCTCATCTGCATCTCTTTAAACCTATAAATACTACAAAGATTGAGATTAACATTAATCTATTTTCTTAATTTCTTATTGCTCACTATTTACATATTTGTGCATCTCTTGCTTACATATTCTCAATCTATCATAACCAAAATATCATTTTCGTTAAACCACTTCCTACAACTCAAAGTATTCACATTCACATACTCAAAGGAGATCATAGGAAGAATTGTACTATTAGTCAAAATCCATGTTATCTAGAACACAAGATTGTCAGAGAAATACTTTTGTATTAGCCTATTCCTTCGGGCGAAGTGAGGGTTATTTGGTTAAATGAAATACCAAAGGGGAGCTTCGAGACTAGACGTTGGATGGGAGGTACGAACCAGTACAAAATATCTAGTGCGATCGCTTTTATTATTTACCTTCTTTATATTCAGTTATTGTTCTCTGCTTAGTGTAATTTGTAATATACACTCTCACACTTATATATAAGTTGCATTATATAAAGATCCTATAGATTTTCATTTGGTATCAGAACACGGTTATTTCAATCTATAATAATACATAGTTGAAAAATCATTAATATGGCAAGTACTTTTCAAGAATGTCAATCAACTGCACGACCTTCCCTTTTTACTGGTTCTAACCGTGCTTACTGGTCAACTCGTACGAGAATTTTTATGGAAGCAAATGGGTTAGAAATATGGCTAGAAACTCAAAACAAATATGAAGCATCTAACACTGACATTAGCACTTGGACTGATGAACAAAAAACAGCGGCATCTAACAATGCAAAAGCTATGAATGTACTATTTTTCTCACTTGACAAAAATGAGTTTTCACGTGTCATGCTTTGCACCACTGCATATGATATATGGCGCATTTTACAAGTCATACATGAAGGAACAACTAAAGTCTAGCAAACTAAAATCCCGATTTTACAAAACCAATTTTCATCTTTCAAAATGAAAGAAAATGAATCAATTATTGATATGTATGCTAGATTTCAAACTATTCAACACAATCTCATGGCACTTGAAGTCAAATTCACAGATTTTGATTTAGTAACACGAATTGTAAACTCTTTGACAAATGAATGGGAAAGAAAAGTTTTCACCATCGAAGAAGCTAATGATCTTTCTCAACTCAAA
Organism: Allium fistulosum; assembly: GCA_030737815.1. Lineage (NCBI taxonomy): Eukaryota > Viridiplantae > Streptophyta > Magnoliopsida > Asparagales > Amaryllidaceae > Allium > Allium fistulosum. The sequence goes on along the minus strand of CM060905.1, from coordinate 588,379,376 downwards.
GTCGAAGTGCCAATATGAAATCCAATGTCGTATGAAACTAACTTGCAGGCTAGAAAGGATCAAAATCATGAAAAAAACATAGATTCCAAGCAAGTAACGAAGATTCAGATTAGATGAAGATGAGATTGTTTTTATTTCCAAGAACTACAACAAACTCAAGAAGTTCAAGAAGATGAGTAGATGACCATATTTCAAAATGGTGGCAAACCAAACTCCTAATATCAAACATTGATTAAATGCTATGAGTGTGAAAATTTTGGCCACATGAAGAAGGATTGTCCATAGCTCAATGATGATAAAAAGAAAAGCAAGTTTGAGAAATTAAAGAAAAAGAAAAGAGCTTTTCAAGTAACAAGGGACAATTCAGATTCATCTTCTTCATCTGACAGTGATAGTGAAAGCAATTCGGAACAAGTAATTTGTGTTTTATAGCTGACACTGATTAGATACGTTGTAAACTTACTTATGATGAAATAATGGAAATTTGCATTGAATTAGATAATAAATATAGAGAATCAAAAAAATTAAATAAGGAATATGTAGGAAAGTTAGCTAGAGTAGAATTAGAAATTAGATTATTAAAACATGAAAAAATAATCTTAGAAGAAGAATTAGAAATTACTCAAAAAAATTACGCAACATTATTATCTCAAAATAACTTCTTATTACATGATTTAGAAAACTATAAGTTAGGAAAAGTTAATCTTAAAAAAGAAAAACTAGAATTACAAGCAAATTTAGATTCTAACAAAATTGAAATTTGTGATCTTAAAAGTAAGTTGGATAAAGTAACAAATAATGTGACAAAATTCAACAAACGAAAACAAAATTTAGAAAATTTGATTAGAATATCTAAACCATCTGAAAACCGAAATGGATTGGGTTTTAAAAGCAAACAAGTCAAAGAAGTATAGCACATTATACACCAAATTCAAAAAGCCAAAGTTAGAAGATATGATTAAGAATTCATACACAAGCATGCTCCAAATATGGATTCCTAAAACAAATAATAAACTAATTAGACAAAAGTAAATTGATTAATATTTAAAGAAAATTGTACATAATAATAATTACATTTCTAAAGGAACTAAATCCTCGTGGATATGGCTACCTTCTTCCACTAACATGTAGGACCCTAAACGAAGAATGTGGGTACCAATTATATTTTTCTTATTTTGCAGGTACCCAAAATTAAAATTAAAAGTAAAGAGAAATGGATACTTGATAGTGGTTGCCCCAAGCACATGATTGGAAATGCTCATATGTTATCCAATATAACATATCGATGGTGGCACAGTGACATTCGGAGATAATTCAAAAGGATTTGTCATCGGCATTGGAGAAGTCATCAATATCGGTATTTCTATTTCTATTATTTTTACTAATGTTTTATTGGTAGAAAATTTGAAACATAACACACTTAGTATAAGTCAATTATGTGATAAAGGATTTACAACTAATTTCGAGAAAAACAAATGCAATATCTTTGACCAAAATAAAAATCTAATTTTTGAAAGATTTAGAAATCGAAACATATATGTTTTAAATATGAATGTAAAAAACAATATTAATTTGTGCTTAGCTGCAAATCATGACGATCCGTAGTTATGGCATAAACGTTTTTATCACATAAATTTAAGAATATCAACGAACTAGCTAAAAAATAAATTGGTTAGAGGATTACCAAAAATCAACTACAAGGTTAAAAACCTGTGTGACACTTGTCAATTTGGTAAATTAAAGAAAACTTCTTTTAAATCTAAAAAGGAAATCTCCACAAAGCAATCTCTTGAACTACTTCATCTAGATTTACTCGGACCGACTCAAGTACGCTTAATAAATCATAACAAATATGTTTTTGTAATTGTTGATGATTTTTCAAGATATACTTGGACATTATTTTTAAAACATAAAAGTGACACTTTTGAAATATTTAAAATTTTTGCTAAACGAATTACAAATTTGATGAACTTAAAAATTAAAACTATACGAAGCGATCATGGAGATGAATTTGAAAATAAACTATTTACAAATTTTTGCAACAAAAAGGGAATTAGTCATAATTTTTCATTTCCACGTACACCACAACAAAATAGTGTTGTAGAAAGGAAAAATCGAACATTACAAGAATGTGCACGAACCTTACTAAATAGTAATAACCTACCAAAAATTTTTTGGGCTGAATCTGTTGCTACCGCATGTTATGTATTGAATCGTGTAACACTAGACCAATGACTAAAAATACATGCTATGAAATATTTTTTCAAAAAAAATCTAAAGTATCGTATTTTCGAGTGTTTTGATAAAAATGTTTTATTTTAAACACAAAAGACTATCTAGGAAAATTCGATTCTAAAGCTGATCAAGGAATTTTTGTTGGCTATTCGAATCGAAGTAAAGCATATAGAATTTTTAATAAACAAACAAACATTATAAAAGAAAGTCTTAATGTTTTGTTTGATGAAAACTTTAAAAATAATAAAAATGATGATGATGAAGAAGTTATAAATAAAACTAATATACGTATACATGAAAATAATGATAATAATATCAATAACAATGACGATAATGTGATAACTTCACCACTTGGGATATTAAAGGACCATCCAATTAATAATATTATCAGTGATTTAAATACAAAAGTATCAACTAGAAAACAGTTAAATCAAATAAGCAAGTTGCATTTATATCAAACTTTGAACCTAAAAATTATATAGAAGCATCAAAACATGATTTTTGGATTATTTCAATGCAAGAAGAACTTAATCAATTTGAAAGAAATGATGTATGGGAACTTGTACCGAGACCAAACAATCAATTTATAATTGGAAAAAATGGGTTTTAAAAATAAAGCAGATGAAAATGAAATCAATGTTTGAAATAAAGCAAGATTAGTAGCTCAAGGATATAATCAAGAAGAAGGAATTAATTATGAAGAGACATTTGCTCCGGTAGCACATCTCGAAGTAATACAAACATTACTTGCTTTCGCATGTCATTACAATTTAAAAAAAATTCAAATGGATGTAAAAAGTGTTTTTCTAAATGGCTTTATAAAATAAAAGGTTTATGTTGAACAACCTCTGCTATTTGTTCATGAGAAATATCCTGATTAAGTATTTAAACTTGAAAAGGCCATATATGGGTTAAAAGAAGCAACACGTGCTTGGTATGAAAGATTAAAAACTTATTTACAAAATTTTGGTTTTCAAATTGGTAAAATTGACTCCACTTTATTTATAAAACGAGAAAACAATGATATATTAGTTGTACAAATATATGTTAATGACATTATATTTGGATCAACTAATGAAAAATTGTGTAATGAATTTTCTGACATTATGAAAAACGAATTTGAAATGTCACATATGGGTGAATTAAACTATTTTTGGGTTTGCAAATAAGACAACTAGAAAATGGAATTTTTATAAATCAAGAAAAATACTGTCGAGATTTATTAAAACATTTTGGAATGGAAACTATCTCAAGTAAACCGACTCCGATGAGTACTACTTTACATTTAGATAGATGAAAATGGAAAAGATTTTGATCAAAAATTATACTGAAGTATGATAGGATCTCTGTTATACTAAGGAAATCCGTAAAGGAAAAGGCGTTACGACTGAAACCAGTAGCCTGATTAGGATGCCTTCGATCCCGGAGGAGGGGGAAGAGGAGTTCAAATAGCGAGAAGGCAAGGCTGTGATGATCACAGAAAAGGAGGAAAGTGAAATTGAGAGTCGGAGTAGCTATGATTCCTTCTTTGGCGATGAGGAATTTGATGCAAGTTCTAGTGAAGGAGATTTCGAATATGTGATGAAACTCCGGTAATGAGTCTCACTCTCTCGGATTCGCTTCTCCAAGTGATTATTGCTAAAGATGCTCCTACAGCAGCCGAATAACTTCATGGCTCTCCTCCTTAGGAAACCGGTATCAACTTTGGGGACTTGAGAAATGTTTATGTAGACATTGTAGAACTCATGGGAGAAGATTTTTAGTTCGAGGGATTGTCTTCTCATTCCGATCGTGCTGTTTCTGGAGCTAGCTTGACTCCCACTGTGGTCACTTCCCGACCCGGTTTGTGAAGTCCTTTTAGGACGCCTACGACACATCACACACTCCACTAGGGCCACATACACTCATATATGCATTATTTGAGCTCATTTTCTATCGTTAAAGTTACTTCATTTTGTATTAGGTACTATGGGAGGTCATAGACTTTATGAAGACCTTGAACAATTTACAGATGCACAACGTGGAGTCGAGATGGACTTCAAGCCACCACCAACCCCGAGAAACTTAGGAAGAATGGAGAAGAAGGAAATATTGGGATGTTGAGGCTCGTCTTCAAGTGACAGGGACTGAGGCAGAGTTTACAGGGGTGGATATGAGAAGAAGAAGACTCCCGATGAGCCGGAATAGCCATCCAAAAAGTCGAAAGTAGATCATGATCCTCATCCTTCCGAGCACCATATATCCGCCCCGGCTCCGGTCTCCACCAGAGTTTAGGTCCCGACTTATACTGTTTAAGTTGTTTCATCCACCTACACTCCGTCAACTCATGTTGTGGCTATTTCTAGTTCTTTACGCCCTCGTAGGAGACCTACTTATATTCTTCTGTCTCGTCCACCCAAGCTTGAAGCGTAGTCCCAGGATCGTTCCTGAAGGGAGTTAAGTTTGATCTTGACCTACGTCTGATTCGTAAGGATTATTACATGCCCCATCTTAAGGCGATTCAGAGCGACTTAGATCAAGCTGAAGGATGGGAGAAATTATGTAAGCAACCGGCGAACACAAAGCGTAACAACTATATATCAAGAGATCCTTTCTTTTGAGTTGGAAAAGATGATTGCAAAAGGATGCCAGTGGAATATGATGCTAGAATTGATTAATTGATAAAGGAGAGAGATGCTGCTATTCGGGAGAGTAAGAGTAACGCTAGTTTGCTAAAGGAATTGAAAGAGGCTCTCATGAAAATTGAGATCGTATTGACAGATGAAATCAAGAAATCCTACATTGATGAAGTCAAGCTGAAAAAGGAGCTTGAAACTCGAGATTAGATCATTGAAGCTCAGAAGAGAACTATTGCTAGTCTTGATGAAACGGCCAAAGCCCATAAGAAGACAATTGTTGATTATGCAGGAAGGGTGGAATCCGGAGATAAGACCATCTCTAATCAGCTCAAGTGATTGCTTCGCTTCGAGAAAAAGTTGCGCAACTTAACGTTGAGAAGACCAAAGTCGAAGTCGAGAATGCCATTGTGACGGTGAAATACTTGGAGCTGCAAGATGCCTTCGAAAGGAAGATGGCGAAGATGGACGACACCATCTTGAACTTTTACATCAACTCTCGATTGCATCAGGCAGCCTCTGTTATCTGGGTCCCAAATTCCCGCATACTCTTGATATGGTTTGGGAAGAAGTTTTGGCCTATTTCCAAGAAGACGGGGATGCTTATACCAAACAAGAGTTAGAGGATGTCTATCCTAAATAAGAATCAAAGAAGGCTTTGATAGTGGCCGAGTGATTATTTGGGTGGAAAGGGAACGAGAAGCCGCCGATGCTGCTGCAATTACAGCTGCCAAAGCACTATCGGAGCCTTTCTGTTCCGGGCCTCGCGAATCATCCAGGCAGCCTCACGATTAGACAGGAATCATTCCAGCTTTGGCGGGTGTCGCTTTGTTGTCTTTCCCTTCAGCAAGTATCTCCGAAGCCTTGGGTGGTCCTGTAACTTTTCCCAAGATCATGCAATGATCCAGAGAAGGAAACGATGGGGAGTATGAGGTTGAGATTCACGGTCACAGTTTTGATGCAGGTAACTTCCTTATTTCTCCCAAGTTTGAGGATTTTTAGCTCACACCGCAAGAACAAATGAATTAATGCTTTCCTTTTTGATCTTATAGGTCTGCCTTCTTTGCCTGTCGAACTGCCAACTTCTCCAATCCCAAGGCTTACTGCCATTTCTACTGCTTCAACGCTTGTTTCTGTAGCTGGTTTGATCACCACGCCCATGTCTGACTCACGACCAGGGTTAGAATCTAAGAAGATCGCTGGATTGCACGGCTTACACGACCCTTTCGTATCTTTGGAGGGAGATTTAGCGGCAGTTGACACTCGAGAGCAGACAGACCAAGCCAGCCAGCTAAGTAAAACTGAACAGTAGATGGTGGCAGTTAAGAAGGAAAAGATTAAGGAGAGAAAGGGTTCGAGGAGCTCCTGCAAGTCCCGGAAGCAGAAGACCAAGGGGGAGTCTTCCGAAGGGGTCGAAGAACAAGGGGGAGACATGAGCATGGAGCCTATAATTGATCTCTCTGGCAGCGATACAACTCCTGGTGGGGATGCTGAGAGGAAGAAGAAACTTCTGACCAAAGGTGGGAAGGGAAGTGGTGGCAAGAAACACTGACATGCTCGAGTAACAGTTGAGCCGGATATTGGAACATTCTGATTTGTTTGACATGTATTTTGTACAAGTGCAGAGTCTGCACTTATTATTTTTGTTGTTGTAGCATTTGTACTTTTATTTTTGTTGGCCGATAGTGTGTGGGTACGGCTCCCACATTTTGACTTTGCACAGAAAATGTTGTAACGAATGAACAAATTAATGTTTCTACTATCATCTCTTCTATGTTCTTCCTTATTTATCACGTACTTAGCTTGTTTTTATACTACTTATGTGCGTACATGGCACGATTGCTTGTTCTGCAATTTCCATACATCACATTGCCGTGCTTTGTTTTGTGGTCTATGATGCCTTTATTTTCGTGGTTTCACACATTATGTAAGCATTTTTTTCCAGTTTTTTTGTTTGGAGAAATGGGACTATGGAGTAGGTTTCCTTTTAACTAAATGTTGGTATGTGTGTGCCTCCTACTTTATAGAGTTGTTTTCTCCGAACACTTGATAAATGACCGGTTGATCCGAGGGATTCCTCGGATGTCTATAGCCGAACCTACTTTGTGGTTCCTTTCCTCGGGAACTTGTGACCCGAGTGTCTCAACTCCAGAGATTTTGTCGGTCAACGATCAAAATTCTTTAATGATTTCTAGTTGTACGACATTGCTGGATTCATGTCAATTACTTTTGATAGTGGGAGTGGATCCTTGTTAGTCCTGCAATATATGAGTTTCCTGGTGTTATCAGGACAATACCGGTACTTACAAGACCTTAAAGGTTTTTTGATGGTGCCAAAGCAACATCAAGTAGTGCTTGCGCGGAATGCGCGACTTTTAAGAATGCACGGCTTACGAAATGCATGGCTTCTTGATAGTGCACGGCTTATGAAATGCGTGACTATTTGAGAGTGCGCAGCTTACGAAATGTGTGGCTTTTAGAAAGTGCACGGCTTACAAAATGCGTGGCTTTTAAGAGCGCGCGGCTTACGAAATGCACAGCTTTTTGAGAGTGTGCGGTTTACGAAATGCGCACACGGCTTTTTGAGAGTACACGGCTTACGAAATGCGTGGCTTTTAATTTTGAGTCGATTTACTTTCGTCGACTTGGCGAGTAAACGGAGCATACTTGGGTGTGGTTTCACTTACCCAAGTAGCTAATTAATGATTTTTGAGTCGATTTACTTTCGCCGACCCGGTAAGTAATTTATATGAACACGGTTTTATTGGTTCAAGAAACTAAAGAAATTTCATTGATAAAATGGAAAGTAAAGCGAATTTTCCTATTTACAATGCTCCCTGTGTTATCGGGCGACTTATTTGCAAAATAGGAAATACATAGATAAAAGCTAAATAAGGTAATGCTAGAGCGAGTCGTTGTTCCAAGCATGAGGAATCTGAATTCCTTTGACTGTGGTCAGCTTGAAAGTGCCATCTCCGAGCTTTTGCCCGATTGAGTAAGGCCCTTCCCAGTTTGGTCTAAATTTTCCTATAGCTGGATAGATCCGTTTCGGGACAAGATCTCCGACTTCGAAAGTACGGTTGCGGACCTTGGAGTTGAAGTTCCATGTTACCCTTTTCTGGTGAGCCGTGGTCCTTAGCTCGACTTTCCTCCTGTTTCTCGTCAATCAGATCTAGTGACTTGAGCAGAAGATGCTCATTCTCTTTTTCATTGAAGTGTTGTTTTCGATGAGAGGGGACTTCCAATTCAACCGGGATCATTTCTTTGGAACTGTATGCTAGGGCGAATGGCGAGTGTGCAATTGCTGACTTATGCGTCGTTCGATAAGCCCGTAGTGAAAGTGGGAGCTCATCAACCCATTTTCCTTTGGCATTCGTCAGCCTTTTTTTGATGGTGGACTTGATGATTTTGTTTACTGCCTCCACTTGCCCATTTTCTTGAGGGTGTGCCACTGTGGAGAAACTCTTTTCGATGCGGAAATGCTTGCAAAAGTCCTGGAATTCATTGCTTTCGAATTGAGTACCATTATCTGCGATGATTTTCTACGGCACTCCAAACTTGCAAATAATATTTTTAGTGACAAAGTTAATCACTTTCATAGTGGTAATAGTAGCCAGCGGTTCCGCTTCGGCCTATTTTGTGAAGTAATCAACAACAACGATAGCATATTTGGCCCCCCTTTAGCAATTGGGAGCATGCCGATCAGGTCAATTCCCCAAACCGCAAATGGCCATGGGCCAACCATTGGTGTAAGTTCTGTGGATGGGGTTCTTTGTATTTTAGCAAACTTTTGGCATTGCACACATCGCCTGGCGTAGTCTGCTGCGTCCCAGTTGATGGATGGCCAGAAATAATCGTATCGGAGGATCTTCTTCGCTAGAGTCTATCCTGCAATATGGTTTCCATAATCACCTTTATGGACATCCCTGAGGATACTTTTGGCTTTGCTGTTGGTTACATATCTGAGTAAGGGAGTAGAGAATCCCCTCCTATAAAGAATTCCATCCTGCAAGACGAACTATGGTGCCTTCCGGAGTAGCTTCTTTCACTCGTTTCAATCCCTGGGGAGTGTACCTTCGATCATGTAATCTTTGATCGTTGTCGTCCATGATTTTTCTTCCTCTATGATTTCCATAATCCAATCGATATCCATATCATTTATGCTGGGTGATGTAAGTGTTTCGACTAGGGCCAGTCCCATTGATTGAGCATCTCCGGAACTGGCTAGTTTGGTTAGGTGATCCGCGTGCATATTCTGTTCCCTCGGAATGTGACTTAAAGTGTAATGTTTGATCTCCTATAGCAATTACCACATTTTTGACAAGTAGAGGGGAGGTTGCCCCTTGCCTGGTACTCTCTTCTCACTTGAAAGAGGATTAGTTGAAAATCGTTGTAGATATGGACAGCTTTTATTCCTAATTCTTTAATGATTTTTAACTTTGCTATCAAAGCCTCGTATACTGCTTCATTGTTGGTGGCAGGAAATTCCAGTCTCAGAGCGTAGCAAATTGATCGTCCTTTGGGGGTTTGGAATACCACCCCTGCACCTGAACAGAATTCATTTGATGCACCATCGACAAATAGCTTCCACTGTGGCACCCATGTTTGAAATGCTTTCTTCTTCACCATCCCACTCAGTAAACTCGATAATGAAATCTGCCAAAGCTTGTTCAATTTCGTTGATAGCTCTTCATGGGTGATAAGTGATTTCGTATTAGCTTAACTCGATATTCCATTTCAAAAGTCGACTTAGTGTCTTTGGGTGATACAACACCTGTTTCAGAGTTTGATTTGTTAATACCTTGATGGGATAAGCCTGGAAGTATGGTCGTAGCTTCCTTGACACGATCAGCAGGCAATAGGCGAGTTTTTCCAATTTCGGTTAATTCTTTTCAGCTCCGGTGAACCGCTTTCTGGTATAATAGACAGGTCGATGGACCCTAGCCTCTTTGCATATCAATGCTGCACTCAGAGCATAAGTCGATATAGCAAGGTAAACGAACAAATCTTCCCCATTTATAGGCTTAGAAAAGACCGGCGGGGTTTCCATATGATGAAGTAATTCTTCAAAGGTGTCTTGCGGGCTTTGTTCCATTCGAAATTCTTCTTTCCCTTTTTTAACGCGTGGAAGAATGGTATGCATTTGTCAGTCGCTTGGGAGATGAATTGGCTTAGCACTACGATCTTTCCATTTAGACTTTGCAATTCCCTTTTGGTCATGGGGGATATAACGTTCCTTGAGGCAGTAATCTGTTTCAAATTAGCTTCAATGTCCCTTGCATTCACAATGAAACCAAGGAATTTGCCAGAAGCGACGCCGAAGGAGCATTTCAACGCTTTGAGCTTCATTCCATATTTCCGCAAAATCTTGAACGTTTCTGCTAGGTTGTCTAAGTGATTCTCTGATACGTGTGATTTGACAAGCACATCGTCCACATATAATTCCATCGTCTTCCCGATCTGATCTTTGAACATTGTGTTTACCAGTCGTTGGTAGATTGCCCCTGCGTTCTTTAGTGCGAAAGGCATGACTCGATAACAGTAAAATCCAAGGTCGATAATGAAACTAGTATTCTCTTGGTCGGGTTCATGCATCATGATTTGGTTGTATCTTGAGTAGGCATCCATAAACGATAGTAGCTCATGGCCTGCCGTGGCGTCAACAAGCTGATCGATCTCAGGAAATTGGAAGTTATCCTTCAGGCAGGCTTTGTTCAATTCTGAGTAATCAATGCAAGTCCGCCACTTCCCATTGGACTTCTTTAGTAAAACCGAATTCGATACCCATAAGGGATAGGTTGCATCGCGGATGAAGCCGTTTTCCAACAGCTTATCCACTTCCTCTCTTAGTGCAGTAGACCATTCCGGTCCCAGGGTGCGCCTCTTCTGCCTCACTAGAGTGTACTTGGGATCGATATTAAGTGCATGACATGCTATCTTTGGCGATATCCCACACATATCGGAATGCATCCAAGCGGACATATCTAGATTGGCATGAAGAAACATGACTAATCCTTATCGTGTCTTGGTTCCAAGATGTGATCATATTTTTAGTACTCTTGTCGGATCATCCATGTCTACAGGGGCAGGCACCGTAATCTCTACCGATGCTACCCGTTCCTCCCTTGAACTCTTCCTTCTAGGGTCCATAGCCCTATCAAATCGGTTGTGGTCCTCAAGCTAGGGGTGGTTCTGTAGTTGCTATGCTGATGGTTCGCGAATGTGGAGAGTTCTCTCCATATTCTTTCCCTTCTCTTTCTTTCTTGTTTCATGCAATTTAGCAATGTAGCATTCCTTTGTGACGCTCTGGTCTCCCTTTATCATTCCAGCCTCATTATCCATGGGTAATTTCATAGTGAGACACCATTGTGCCAAGATAATTGGAAAATCGATGAGGGCTGGTCGTTCTAAGAATGCATTATAGACCGACATCTCGTCAATTATCACAAAGGTTTGGGTGAGAACCACACTCTGATCCCCTGTTCCGAGTTTAATAGGCAGATTGATTGTGCCAACAGTTTTAGTGGATGGCTGGTGAATCCTTGGATCTTGATTCAGCACGCAGAGACATCCCTCATGTTAAGCTTCATTTGGTCGAACTTACGTCGAAATAGAATGTTTACTGATCCTCTGGTATCGACCAACATCCGTCGCATGACAACGGGCCTGATTCCTATTGTCACCACCATTGGATCTAAAGTTAGAGCTTATATTCCTTTATTATCCTAGTTTTGGAACATGATGTTGTCATTGAGAATCCTCTGCTGTTTAGCAGGGGTCCCATCTTCGATTGTAAAGCAAGTTTCCTTTGGAGCATATTTGAGTGAACTAGCGTATCTTTCCATCTCGCCCCAACCTTTTTGTGCCGGATGAGGACCTCCCAAAATGGTAACGATGACAATCTGTTTAGCTCGCTTGGATCCCTCTCCACTAGATCCATATTGCTTTCCTTGGGTGTTTAGACCATGAGGTCCGGTTGGCTGATCAGAATTTCGGGGCTTCTTCACATACTGTTGGAGCTTGTTTTCTCTGATCAGTTCTTTGATCACGTTCTTCAAATTGCGACACTCGTTTGTGTTATGTCCGTGGGTGTCGTGGAAGTGATAGAACTTTCCCGACTTATTTTGTTGTTCAGACTCTTCTTTTCAAAGCGGCTTCGAGTACTATTTTGTTCCCTGAGTTGCTAGGTAAATATTCTCCAAGCTGTCGTTTAACGGAGTATATTCTTCGCGTTTCAGACCTCTGAGTTTCTTTCCGCCTCTGTTTCCCTTATCGGTGTTCTGATGCTGGTTCTTCCTTTTGTGGTCCCCATCTTTCCCAGCAGTTACTTCATAATTCCTGCCGTTTTGATTGACAGCCACATTACCCTGAATCGATTCATTTGGTCGCATATTGGTATTTTTACCTTCTAACGTATTTTCCTCTTCCAAGCTTAAGTGGTGACTAGCCTTTCAATTGAATTCTTTCATGGTAGTTGATTGCTTCATTTTAATCCATTTCCCAGAATCTGCCTCTAGATGGATCGAGCGGACTAAGACCATGAAAATCGTATCCTTATTTGGATTGCTTACTTCAGTGACGGCTATGTTAAAGCGGTTCATGAACGATTTTAATGATTTGTTGGTTCCTTCGAAGTAACCGGATAGAGAAATCACATCCTTTGGCTGAGTCACGTGCAGTCTAAATTATTCCATGAACTTCCTAGCTAGCTCATGAAAGGTTGAGATAAATCGCGGAGGGATCCTGGTAAACCACATGGAAGCGACTCCTTCCAAATAGATGGGGAAACATCTGCAACGAACCGCATCTGTTGCCCTTGCACCATCCATATTCCAAATGTACTTGTATAAGTGCTATTGAGGGTCAGTAGTTCCATTGTAGGAGGGCAGAGCTGGTGGCATGGTGAATTTCTTGGGGTATTCTGCCCTTAGGATACTATCAGTAAAGGGAGTTCGGCTCGGAGCAAAACCCCAATCAGGCGATCATCATCCTTTCTACCCTTGCTTTCTTCCATCAAGCGTCTGATCATGTCCACAATGTATGCCTCACTTGTCCGTTTATCCGCAGGTCGGCTGTCAGTAGTTGCGCCAAGTGTTTGTCTTTGTAAACGGTCTTGGTTGGCTGGCTGAAGCCTAGGCTCTCCAGTCTTTGGGTGAGCCACTCCTGCAGAGGTCTGTTGGCAGGCGTTGGTCTTGTGCGTGGAGTTTTATCATTTGAGTTCAATTCACCTTCCTAAAGTCGCTCGTCTTCCTCGGAGTCAGTATTTTCCACTAATACATCCTCCCATGGAGTTTTCACTTCTAAGTTCAGATTCGCAGTAAGTGCTATTACAGTGGGTGGAGTATTAGCGTTTTCTTCCGCATGATTCTTGGAACTCCATCCACTGCTTCCTTTTGCTTTTGTCCTCTATTTCTTTCATTCAAGCCAGAAATAGAAGAATGCTCTTGCTCCGTAGCAGCCACGGCTTCAGGCACCGTTTTGGGAGTAATTAGTGATTAGAGCGCTAAAAGAGCATTTATCTAATCTATAAGGGCTTTTTGACTGTTTGACTTTTTTGGTTAATTTCATCAACCATCTTATTTAATTCTTCCTTAGTCACAACTTCATGTTGCGTGGAGGATCCTGGAATCTGATCTTCGAAATTAACTCCTAACAGCAGACTGTTGGGGTTGTTGACTTCAACTTGCTGAGGGTTTGTTTCTTCTCCAGTAATGGTAGCTCCTCTGAATCTTCCGGAGGTAGTTCTCTTTCTTCCTAGTGCCATTGATTCCCAGTAGCAAATCTTTTAAGAAGAGATTAAGGATCTAACTTCTTAACCTATCCGATCCAAAGTAGATAGCTAGATCAAAGCCTGAGTTCAATTCTCAGTGAAAGCACCAAAATGTTAACCCAAAAAATGGATCAACACCCTGGATTGAGTGTGAAAGCACCAGCCCTGTTCTTACAAAGCAATAATATAGAAAATAAATGTAAAAAGAGCAGAAATAGTAAAAAGACAAGAATATTTTTATAGTGGTTCGGCTATTAATGAAGCCTACGCCCACTTTATAACTTTCTATTAACCGGATGTTGTTACAAGTTAAATTGGATTACAATATGATTGAATCTTCTAAGTTAGATCAAGTCACAAGTACAAGAATTCACTAAAGAATCACAGTGAACCCTAGATGACTATTGTGTGGGAGGAGAAGAGTGAAGAATGATCTCTGTAGAGTTCTAGTAGCCAGTCCATAAGATCCTCTTTATGATGCAAGTAAAACTATATTTATAGGGGTTGGAGAGCTATTGGGCTAGGCCGCTTTGCCAAAAGCCTACACTCAATGATATGAAGGTGCTCCAAAAATTTCATTACAATCCAAATTAACTGGATGGATCGCTAGTGATCCATAGGGCATCCATGTATTAAGGTATTTTTGGATCATTTCCTATGGGTTGCATTCCTTGTCTTATGTAGTTGCTTTCTGTGTAATTTCGTAGCTAGTTGCCTTGTTTTGATAATGATTCATGTACAGGTAGGATTGAACTATGACTGGAATCAATAGATCTTTGCTTCTCAAACTAGGCTACTTGGAAGGCAATGAAACTTGGCATACACCCATAGAAAAGATATTGACTCACGGTGCAAGAGGTTTGAATGACCCACGAGGAGTCCTTGATCCATAGGTGATGGATCACTAGCGACCCATCCCCTTAGTTGATTTTTGTGTATTTCTTCTTTAGTCCTTCTTGGATTATTCTTCTGGTCCTCTTGGTTGATTGTTGAGTTGTTTTTCCTTGGTCTAGATGTTCTAACTCCTATTGAATTCTGTTGAGTTAAAAACCCAGTTAACAAATAGATACAAGCTGATCAAATCGAATTAATACATACTATCAAATACAAAATTGTGGTCAAAATGATCCATATAATATATCTGTACTACATCTTACGAAATGAATATCTACATAAAAATGCCTAGGCTCAATACAAGATACAACACTACATGAATATATACACATACACAGGATGAAGATAAGATGAATGATAATTAGATAACTAGAGTGAATCCACACTAGAACTATCAAATTGGAGCACCTGATATATCTCGGTCTGACCCGAGTATTATAAAATAATAAACAGGTTAGTCTATACTATAATGAATGAGTTAGCAAGATAAATGATAGATAAAATGAACTAGAACTCAAATATAGTCATTAATTCAAGTATCGACAATTATCAAGCATACTTCTATAACTTCAAGAATGAAATCACCAAATATCAAAACTCAAGATAACTTCTGCAAGCAAAATACCCGAAACTATTTGGTGATAGCATAAATAACATAGAATCTGGAAATCACATATAGAAATCCACAAATCTCGTAAAAGGAGGAAAAGGAGCCAAACTCCAAGATTGGTGAATAACTTCACCTACATGCATGTAACTCCAAGATAGACGTATATGTCTGTAAACTCCAAGATGGGTATAATTCCCATAATAACTCCAAGATAGGTACAAGACCAGTAAACTCCAAGATAGGTACGAGACCTACAAACTCCAAGATAGGAACAAGTCCTATAAACTCCAGGATAGGTTCAAGACCTATAAAAACTCCAAGATAGGTAAACCTATAAACTCTAAGGGCGAGTCAGAAACTCGTTGATAAGTGCCATATATTCTCAAATAACAACCGAATAAGTAACAACCATGCGTCCCATACCACATGGATTTACTTAAAAGCTTACTATAAGCTAGCAAACTCCACTCGTGTGTATAGATAGCCTAATCGAACAAGTTTAAAAATTAACTGGTAAAACAAATGCGAGGGTTCTATACCACTTGTTTTATTGAACCGTTTAAATCACCATCTCATTCAATTGATAACATGCAATTTCATAAAATATTTTACTTTAAAATCATTCTTATAAAATATTAGTTTATAGGCTAGAATATACACGTACGTTGAAAATCTTAGTTATATACATATACATATACATATACACATATGTGTGTGTGTGTGTGGTAGATAAAATAAACTAGAACTCAAACATAGTTATCAATTCAAGTATCGACAATTATTAAGCATACTTCAATAACTTCAAGAATGAAATCACCAAATATCAAAACTCAAGAAAGCTTCTACAAGAAAAATCCTCGAAACTATTTGGTAATAACGCAAATAACATCGAATCTAGAATTCACAAATAGAAATCCAAAAATCTCATAAAAAGGGAAAAATGCGGCACACTCTGAGATTGGTGAATAACTTCACCTACATGTATGTAACTCCAAGATAGACGTATATGTCTGTAAGCTCCAAGATGGGTATAACTCCCATAATAACTCAAAGATAGGCGAGAGCCTATAAAACTCCAAGATAGGTACGAGACCTATAAACTCCAAGATAGGTATGAGATGTATAAACTCCAAGATAGGTACGAGATCTATAAACTCCAAGACAGGAATAAGTCCTATAAACTCCATGATAGGTACAAGACCTATAAAAACTCCAAGATAGGTATAAACCTATGAACTCCAAGGGCGAGTCAGAAACTCATCGATAAGTGTCATGTGCTCTCAAATAGAAACCGAATAAGTAACAA
Organism: Allium fistulosum; assembly: GCA_030737815.1. Classification (NCBI taxonomy): domain Eukaryota; kingdom Viridiplantae; phylum Streptophyta; class Magnoliopsida; order Asparagales; family Amaryllidaceae; genus Allium; species Allium fistulosum. The sequence goes on along the minus strand of CM060905.1, from coordinate 588,362,946 downwards.
CTGTGTGTCCCATACCACAAGGGTTTACCTAAACGTTTACTATAAGCTAGTAAACTCCACTCATGTGTATAGATAGCTCAATCGAACAAATACCGGAATTAACTGGTAAAACATACGCAAGCGTTCCATACCACTTGTTCTATTAAACCGTTTAAATAACCCTCTCATTTAATTGATAACGTGTAATTTCATAAAATATTTTACTTTGAAATCATTCTTATAAAATATTACTTTATAAGCTAGAATATACACGTATGTTGAAAACATTGGTTATATATATATAAGTACTATTTTAACCATTGCTCCAAATCAACTTTAAAACCATTATTAATGAGAATGAATAGAATGTGTGTGTGTGTATTTCTAAATATTCTTTATATAGAAATTAGATTTATACTTAGTAAGATTTTGATAAAATGAGTTGATTTAGAAATCAACCTTTTATAAATTCAAGTTGAAAATGTGCATCAAAATTTGTGTTTTGTGCCAAGTACCCATAGAACAATTCTATGGTATAGAAACACCAAAATGAATTCACAAATTCATAATTCAAAACCCCAAAATAGCAATGAGATCGGCGGTGAAAACAACATCAAAATCAAGCAAATAGCGAAAAGGATCCAAATAGACGAACAAACGGGTGAACGACGAGAACTAGAGGGCCGAACGAAGTGACCTGGGGCTCAGCCCTGGTCACCACCAGTGCACCGGTCTGGTGGGATAAGTCCATCGGTGGGCATGCTTGGAGCAAGCTCTAGGTGGCTTCGGGGATGCTTCGGTGGTCCGTCGTCGCTTGTTTCTCCACCGTGGTTTCTCCTAACTTCTGAAGTACTGATTAAGCCCTTATGCAAGCACAAAACCATCTACTAATGGATGTTAATTAAGATTATATGAGGAGCGTTTCAGCAATTAAAAAGTACCATAGCAATTGATGAAATAACACAAAAGATTGAGATTATTTCAACATAAGATTGTCTAAATCGATAAATAGCCACAACCATTCAAAGATAGTCTAGAAGTGTGAGATTAACTCACCAATACAAGCTAGAATTGATGGAATAAACTCAAATTCTCCTAGACCACTAACTTCCAACTACAACCTAGGTTAGATTTTTAGAATTGTGCAAAAAAAGAATTATAACTAAGACCCAAAACCGAGATTAAAATTTCTAATAGAGATATAAGAAGATGGAAGAGATTGTCTTGCTCTTAATCCTTAACTATTGATCAAAAGCCCTTTGATTTAGGTTTATAATTTGGGGGAAAATTGGTTTATAGGGTTTGATAATGAGGGGGGGTTCATTTTTTGATTTTGGCTATGGTTGAAATGAGAAATGAATTGAGAGAGTGTACATAAATGCTTTTCTCTATATACCAATAACTCTACTATATAAGCCTTAGTTATACTATATGCCCAATGAGAGAAATGTATTATTTTCTTTTGTTTTCACATCACTTTTATACTTTAAAACAATGTTCTATAAATCATAAATTTTAGTCAAATACAAACATATCGAATTAAATCAAATCTAACTTGGAATTCTAGACGTAGCCTAATAGGTGCCCGAATACCCAAGAAGAACCCCGGACCAACCCCCTTCGATTTGGCCTTGTTTGATCAGAAAACCTGATCAAAATGTGCCCCACCGGTGCACCAGTGGTGACCATCGGTGCACCTGTGGTGGCTGGCTGAAATAGACAACCTTTTATATCTATATACACTTCAGATTTTATTTTGCTTGTTTCTTACTCGTTTTTAATCGGATTCTTGGTCCGTTTTCTTCTAAACTTAGATTTAATTCTTTAATACCTTTCTACTTTCATTTCATCAAAATGTTTAAATATAAATCTTTTCAAAATTGTGGTACAAATTGTTGTTTTCAAGCTAGTTTCTAGAAAATAGAAATATAGCCTTTTCACATATATATCTAAATACCTTTAAAAATCATTACAAATTCAAAATAAAATCATAGTAAGACCTGATATATCAAATTGTAATTTATAAATATTTTTATATAATTTTTCATATATATTATATATATTTCAATATAATTCATTTCATAGCTCAAAACATTGTTTATTTTCCATTTCTCACTAAAAAAATCATATCTCTTAAAATATATATCAATAAATCGATAATTAAATTTATAAATTCACATATATATGTTTCTTAACTTTAGAATTCATTTTATACCATTTTGATGTGATTTTATATCCCAAATCATTTTTACACAAAACAGGGCTGATTTTCATATGTTATGAAATCACATCTTTGTAAATTCATAAAAATTAAATAAAATTCCATAAAAATACTTTTTAGACCTGATACCATCATATCAAACTTCATAAGATAATTTTGTATCCATTTGACATGACTAAATGTCCCTAATAGTTTAAATACAATTTCATGCACGTTTTCACATATTACGAAATGTATGTATATAAATTCATATAAATTATATAAAAATGCACAAAAGTTATATTTAGGTCTATAAATTTGATATTTCATCTCAGAAATTTATTCATATAAATTTCTAACCATTTTACTAAAAATTTCCTAATTATATTTTTCTCACTAGAAAAGCCCATTTTATAAATTTCTTATTTATTTAATTCCAAATTTATTTCAAATTGGAAACAAAACCAAATAAAATTCCCCAATTTCATCTTAAAATTAATTAAAATAAATTAAATCTTATTTTATGTTTAATTTCAGGTAATCTGGACTAGGGTTGTTACACACGTGCACATACACGTACATGTGTATATGATACATATGCATACAATATATATTATATACAATATCAAATAAAATCCTTCTATCAGTAAATTAAAGTAAATAATAATTTTATTTAAAATTTCATTAGATGAGATTTAAATCAATTTAGACTTCATAGGCCCATTAAGATCCAAATGGTAAAAAAAATTAAAATGCACACATTTAACCCGCTGCTTGTTGGCCTAGATCCATCATATACATATATTAATGTGGGTAAGAGATTAAATATTTAAATTAAAATGTACATTTATATTTCTACGTATGTTATAACAAGTCAAATATATTATGGATATATGTATATGTATATGTGTATGTGTACATTCGTGTACACACACACATGAATGAACTGAGCCAGCCCGCAGTAGAAGAAATAAGTGAATTTCAAAAAAATTACCGTATTGGATCTTAGTTGGACCTATGAAGCCTAATTTATTCAGAATAGTTCTAAATTTGTTTTAAATAAAATCATTTATTTTATTTATTTTATTTATTTTATTTAAATTAGTTAAATTAAATTTTTTTAATTTCAAATGTATAGTGTATCAAATACACCTAACATTTAGTTAATGTATAAGGAATGAAATCTTTCATTTCTTTCCCTAAAACAAGAATTAACTGAGAGTAATAATTGCATTAAATGGAGAGAGAAACCTTTCATTTTCTCTCTTTAATTTGAATTGATTGATACATTAAATATCATTAATTAATAATTTATTCATGGCAAGGTTTATTACTATGTCCATATGTATTCTAACTATACAAATTTTTAGTTTGAGATTTATTTAATTTTGTTTTATTTATTTATATATAAGTGTATATATATACTTATATATATATGTATATATATACTTATATTTACATATATATATATATATGAACCATACACACACACACAGATATATATATGTATGTATGTATGTATGTATGTGCATGTGTAACATCATAATCCATGAAGGGTATAATGTGTCATTTATAAATGCTGGGATTTATATTGCAACGGACATATTAGCTCATTTAGTGTATACTATAATTTGTTCAAATATGTGCTTGTATAATATGTCAAAACAAGATATTAATATATGCATATGAATATATATATACATACATACATACATACATTGATATATATATATAAATTATTGAATAAAATCATTTACAAAAAAATTTATTAATGTAAAATCATTTACAAAAAAAATTATTGAATAAAATAGTTTCTGCCATATTAAATTAATGTAAAATAATCACACGATAAAAATATAATTTTTATAATTTTAGAAAGTATGGAAACACATTTTGGGCTTAAGATTAATTTATGGATTTTTTTAATTAAAATAATATTTATTATTAAATATTTGATAAAAGCCCTTAATCAAATTAATTCTTAAAATATGAAGTCAAGTTGAAAAAGTCTAAAGCTTTTTCTAAAGGTAGATGAGACATATTTTTGGCTTAAGAAAATTTTCTAGAATTTTCTCAATTGAAATTATATTTTTAATTAAATAATTAGCTGTAGTTTGAATATAAATTAATTATAAAAAATATAAATTAAGTTTTGAAAGTCTGAAATTTTTTCTTAAGGTACATGTTTAACATCTAATGCTTATGAAAATTTTATAGTATTTTTTCAATTGAATTTATATTTTTAATTAAATAATTGGTTACAGGCCGAAAGTAAATTAATTTTTAAAAATATTAAATTAAGTTCAAAATATCTTAAAATTTTAAAGTAAGCATCTTACATGGTGCATCAAATATAAAAAATATAAAATTGAAGTTTGGAACCACTAATTATTTTATACATAATAAACGATTCACAAAATCATTAAGGAATAATAAAATATGTATACACATATATAATAAAATATTAATGGCGTCTGATATTTAACTTCATCTCCAGGAATTCGACCTTCCTCTCGTCTGATTCGATCTTCCTCCTTTCATCTTTTCCACCTCTTCCCGCTTCGTTTTTGCTTCGTCTCCCTCTCATGCCTCCTAATAAGAAGTCCTTGCCCGCCTTGCTAGCTCCTGTTGGATTTGTAACTCGCTCTGGCGTCTCATTTGGTCCTCTACCTTCCGTGAATGTGTTTGCCTCAGATCCTCCTTCCGTGAATTTGTTTACATCGGAGCCTTCTCCTATCACGAGTGTTGATTTTGTCGTTACCTTACAGTGCCCAAATCACGGCAACCTGATTGAGTGCCTACTAGCTGACATGTCCTCGCCTGGTGTAGCTGCTTTGCGATTCTCAGTCTCCCCTTCGGATATTCGTAAGCATTCATTATCCCCTCTCTTAGATTCTATTGGTATTTCAACTTGGATGCAGACAGACATTGGTTTGGACAAAGGAAAAAAAGTAGTAACGACGATACTATTCATTTTGTGTGTGGGAATAGGTCTGCGTCTTTTGCCGATGATGGCAATGTTTTAGTCAATGAGGCAGTTACGACAAAAGTTGTAGACAGTGGCTTCGGGGAAAGTTGCAAACGAGGTGTCTGTGATATTGCCGAACCCAATTTTTCCCTTGTCTGCTCACTTGTTGGTGTTCCTGTGCAATCTACAAATAATGAAATCCCTGTGGAATCCTCTCCACCAATGGTTGCCCATTCGCGGACGTCATTGTTCACTAAAATGCCGAGTAATGCTGGTGTGTACTCACCGCGTTCTTTTGATAATGTCGAGATTGACGAGGCAATGATACCTCCAAAGGAAGTGATTGAGGCAGACGTTGTTTATTGGAAAAAATTTGGTTGGATTCTTCCTCGACTCCAATCCTTCATATCACTTTGTTAAGGCTAAATGCAATCAGGTTTGGAAACCTAGAGGGGGCTTGAGTGTCCATTTTGACAATGAAATGTTCTATTTTAAATTCTCGTGTAGTGATGAAAGACAGCGAATTCTTGAAGCTGACCCTATTCTCATTGAAGGGAAACCTTTTATCATCACATCCTGGAGTCCATCTATGGATCGGGCTAGAGCTCGGGTTTTATCTATTCCTGTCTGGACCTATTTTTCTCACATTCCTTTTGTTCTACAGCCCCTTATTGGGATCGATTGGCTAGAAGGTCTTGTTAGGTAGGTTATATGTTATGATGCTAACACTGTGACCAGAAAGAGATTAGTTTATGCCAAAGCTCTGATCGAGATTACTCCTACCAAACCTCTTACTTCCGTCCTTAAAGTTAGGCTGGATGAGGACATTTTTGCGGAGGCCAGAGTTCATTACAGCTGGAAACCTAATATTTGTACGTCTTGTCAGTCCTTTGGGCATCTTTCGGATGCGTGTTCTAGCAAGGCAGCTGTAGGTTTTGTTCCCCTTGCTTCTCGGATCCCTCTTCCTCGTCCTCCTGTCCGTATGTGGGTTTCGAAAGTTGCTACTTCTTCGGTTTGTGATCCTCCCATTGTTGTTGTCCCCGATGATCCTCCCTCTGCTAGTTTACACCCTATTGAAGCTCCTGTTGTTGAGCTTTCTGTTGGTAAGGCCTATTTTGAGAATGATTCTACGATATTATCTGATTATATTGCTTGGAATTCTGAGGAGCAGGCCTAGGTCCATTCTCCTTCCGATATGAGCTACTCACCTGAGTATAACCGTTTATTTTGCCAATATTAGTAATGTAGTGGGTGAGTGTCGGTTTCTCCTTTATCATATTGAGGGTGAGGGTCTGACTCTTACGAGGGAAGGTGAGATAGGTGAGAAAAATAAAAGTAAGTTTTATGACGTCAGTTGGGAAAGGAGATTCATTTACTCACCTACTTCAGTGGGTTTTTTTCCGAATCTGGCTACACTATTCTTTGAGTTTGTCCTACTTATTGGCCCCTCGTCTACTATAGATGGTGGCAGTTCCTCTTTGGAGGGCGCGTAGTCTAGTTTTTGTTTAGTAGCTTAGGCTCTTTTTGCCTAACTCCTGTGCTCTATTTTTATATTGCGGTCTGGGTTCTTTGCCCCTCTAGTTGTTTTGTGCATGTACAGAGCACCTGTTCTGCCATTATTTATACAATGGCATGGCCCACTTTAAAGCCGACTAGCTTTGCTAAAAAAATAAAATAATTTTATATTTTATGATTCACAATAGGTATAAAACATCATAATTTTTTTTAAGATTAAATATATACAAGATATAAACATATATACAATTATACATATTGACAATTTGCAAATTTGTATACATTTAATATATATATATATAAATCAAAATTATTTTTTTTAGAAAATAGAATTCAACAATACACAAATAAACAAAATACTACAACAAGTACATAACCAATCCAATTGTAACAAACACATGTACCCACAAAAATCTCACCTAATCTAAACAATAAACAGATCCGAATACAAACAAGTGATTTGGATGTAAATCAACATTATGATGAACTTGAAATCAAAATAAGAATAATAAATTAAAGTTCGCCTCCTAATGAAGCCTTTGAGACCACGTTGAACAATGAATTCTCTTCTAAGAACAATTCCCAATCCATCAAGTTGCTAATTCGAGATTGGAAACCTTCTACTACAAACTAGTATTTTTTAATTTGAATTGGATTTGAGAATTTTTGAGTTGATTTTAGAGGGGAGTTGCTTCCATTAAAATGAGGAGGAGGAAGAAGAAAGTGGCGGCTCAATAATCAATTAGCCTTTGACTAGGGTTTTGAGATTAGCTTTTATATGGGTAGGATAAGAGAGCAAATAATGATCTCAACCACACATCCTAAAACCCTAATCTCATGCATAGTTGTTGCCCCCTTCCTTTATCAAAACCAGTGACTTTCACTTCAAAAATTCATGGGTTGTGAGCCTATTTAACCCAATTTTAAATATACATAATTATATTCAACTAAATTTGTTGTCGATATCTCATTTCGATCAACGTATTTATATATTTATAACTTTTTATAAATACACGCAACAAATTTAGTTCTCAAATCATATCCAAATTTTATAATTAATATTTCATAAATATTAATTAATTCAATTAATTTATAACAATTATAAGCTAATTAAATCATTCGGTCTTAAGAGAATTCATTGATTCAGTTGTGTGACCCTAGGGTGTAAATTCGGTCAGCGATTAACGTTGAACTATTCGAACATTAACGTTCGCACTTCACTTAGCAGGTGATGTGATATTATGGCCAAATTTATCGCTTACTCATTTTCAAAAAAAATCTTACTTTAATTTTATAAGCATTGCCCGGTTGTGACAATTATTTACACTAATTCTCTTCGTCAAAACTTTATCACTTTGGACTTGTTGAATTTGGTAGTGGTCAAAATTCCAACATCGTCCACATTCAACTGTATAGTCAACACACAAAGTCCTTGGTTCAATAATAATAATTATTATTAACCGAACTACTCTAGCTAGAGATTTTGAATTTGGGTTGACTTGAATTGTCCGTGATACTAATCCATATAACCAAGGAGATGAATCATCTCTTGAATAGTGCTTTACATCCAATACTTCCACTCGACCCAACTATAGCCACTCGATGGACGTGGTGCCATGATTTAGCTGTAATCAAAGTAGAGCTTTGATATTGAAGATTCATGGTATGTCAAGTCGAAAGAATTATGCAAATTATTCACATCGACATTTTCTGTTTGATCTTAGTTATATTAACCAACAGAAAACTATTAAATGAGTCATTACATAGTTATCTAATGACTATTAGTACGAAACCCCTAGGTGCCCCCAGTAGTCATGAGTAATACACTGTCCAACATTTGGAGAGCGATACGTACTCTAGTCTCAACAGATACATCAATATCTAGTCTCGATGCATCTTGATTAGGAACATTTAAAATGATATATTTATTTTTATTGTGATAAATTACTCACGGTTACAATACTTTGTAACTACTATCACAAAACATACAATTTATGGATTTTCTATTAAATATACTTTTAATTAACTAATTAATATAACTACATCATATTAAGTATATAATAGAAAGGAAACACCTTTATTTCGAACAAGATTAGTCAACGAGTTAGATATATGTAACAAATTGCATAATTGCCCCTAGGGCATACCCCAAACTCTATCAATCTCTCACTTGCACTTGGGGTTAATTATGGAATCTTATTTTTACTTCTCCAATTGGTTTTCTCAAAACCAATTGGGTCAGTCCCTCGGTGAAAGGGTATGCTATTATGTTTCAATTTTCTACTCTGTCAATCAACTCTCTCATTGACGGTGATAAACTATTTTATCATATGGAACAATTCAGAGTATGTCTCTCGACTTCCAGTGAGCTCTAAGTTCATTTTATGAACTATATCGCGACATTGTTATCGTATAACAATGCTATAGGATTCTCAACATTTGGAATCGGCTCAATTATAAATTTGTTCATTTATACACACACACACACAAATATATATATATATATATATATAAATGCTTTTATTGCGGTGCTATTCAAGGTGATGTACTTAGCCTTTTTCATTAAATCAACCACGGTCTTTGATTTGGAACATTTCCAACTTAAAGATTCTTAACTTGAATTTATTATTGACATATTGCATTCAATATCACTTATGATGTTTGAGTCCGTATACTCCTTTATAAGTAGTTTCTGTTTCTGTACACATTTCTCTAGTATTTCATAAGTACACAAGAACACTTCAAACAACAATTTATTGGTATCTATTTGGATTTGATATTTGCTTCATGTATCAAATACATAAACAAATCACGTTATTGTAGGCAACATAAAATATATGATAATTTCTATTACCAATGCATAAGGGACTCATCTCACATGTTCTGTATTAAAAAATTTAATAAGATGTCTTTACATATCGATTTGGAACATTCCCAATATCTTCTATACTCACTATAAAAGACATCATTTACAATCCAAAGTTGAGTATTTAAACAACTAAGGTTGATTTAACAGAAGTACATCCTTAAAATCAGCAACGTGTTATTTACTTATAGTTTAGAAATATCAATGTACCTTTTAACATTATTTCTTAATGAACACACGCTTCCTCTGCACTTTGATTGAAAATCAAACTATTTGATATTTCTATCAAAATATTTATTCAATTTTAATGCTTATAAAATGATACTTTTGTATCATTTCTTGGATCATATTCGAAAACTCACAACCTCTATATCGCTCCCACTAACTTCGAGACACTTGGATTATTTGTTATGCAAATAGACCACTCTAAATCATTATTTAGAATTTTCTATTTCATCACATATATATCAAAACATTAGTTCTTATCAAGCGATAATTTTGTGAGTAAATCTAAAATAACTTGAGTACGTTGAATAACAAATCTACTATGCTAATTTCAACAATTGAAATATACGATGATATTCTTATCAACGTTGCTCATTAAATTCCAACTGCATTAGTCTTGCTCATAAAGACACAATCGCGGTCGGTGGATCACATCCCTTCGGTTACGACTACCAAAATCATATTTTGATAGCGTACTCGGAATTCTTTCGGATTTGCGCATCATACCATATCATAGAGTCAAAATTCTTAATGGTTTAATTAAACAACCGAGGATTATATATTTTTGACATTGATAAGAAGCTTATAATTTCTCTTCAATGTGCGGGAATACTTATTAGACACTCTAATGCAATGTGTTTGCTTAGATTAGTTAATTTCATTTCATCTAATATAATCAGTTCTATCTATGGATCGTATCCAATTCCATTTTACTACTGATAATTCCTCAAAGAGATTCCTTCACAATGAAGTTGGTATTTCTTGAAACAACAATTCTTTCTCAATACAACAGAACAAGTATTCATAAACATTTTATGAATTTCTTTATCTATAAAACTGATTTGTTTTTGTTTACAAAACTTATGTTCACAACATAAATATGTCATCCAATGATAGCCTTTCCCAAATCCTTTTGGGCAGATTTGTACAAGATCCCTCATAAATAATTGTTACGTGCAATCTTTCGACTCACACAACCTGCCAACTCCTTGGCTTAGGATATATTGGGGGTTTCTTATAAACCCTTATCTTGTGTGATTTTGTAAATTGTTATTTAGATGAAATAATATTAACCTTGTGTACTATTCTTGAGTACATGACCTTATAGAAAGAAACTAACTCAACTTCACTCATAATCAATCGTACATTGTCCAACAAAGTTCGATTAATCCTTATCGATGCATCATTATGTATCACATGGAGGAGTGACTTTTGAGATTGAATCTTTATTCATTTTTAGGTACGTTCGGAATCTTTTCCAATATACTCACTCATTCGATCGAATTGAATCATTTCTATTGCATGTTATTTTATTTACTTCTGTTTGATACTCTGTGAGTTTATCATAGACATATTACATGTGTATCAAATACACATGTCCATGTCTGTGATAACTCATCGGTGAATATGACAAGTACGTGGAATCGTTTTCATAATAATGGACTTACATTGCATACATCTATATGTATCAACCCAAAGAGTTCATCAACTATTATGATGCTCCCACTGAATGGGTGCATAGCCCTTAATTGTTTAAGATATAATTAACTAGTATCACACGATTCAAAATCATATAATAAAATTATTTTCTCAAAACTATGGCCTAATCTATAATTCCAAAATAACTGTAAAATATATTAAATACTTTTGTATTTTCCAATGCATCACTTTTGTTATAAAAACAAATACCACATTATAGCTTTATTTCATAACGAATATTCATAATATTCATATTGAAATATAGTTATGTCTATTTTTCAGTCGATACCGAAAAATAGTCATTATTTCATAAATAATGTTCGGTGCATTTTACGAAAACAATTTTCGTAATATGATGCAATTAAAAAGTGTTATATAGTATGCTTCCACTATTTCCGCCATTACTATAATAGTGTACTATATTTGAAGGTCCATTATTCACTTAATATAGATTTAGTTATTTCACATACTACAACTAGTTTACCGTGGAAAGTTCTTTGATCAAATATCTTGAACTCAAGTGAAATAAATATCATAGAAAAAAATTTGTATATGAAAATATATTTCAGAATAGAAATCATATTTCTTATTCCAATGTTAAGTATCAATCGTTATTACTACAATTCTCATTTTCGGTGTTTCTTTATGAAGCAGAAGTGACTGTTCACTCACTTCATCCCAACTATACCTTAAAATCACATATACTCTTATACATTCATTTTTCTTTCTAAATGGTCAAACCACTAAAAAGAAAATCCTTACTACAATATCCTAACAACCCTTTACAAAAGCGCATTCGATTATCCTTAACTTTTAAGAACATCAAATATGTCATGCTTTGGGTAACTAATCAAATTGACATTTCAGCGATCAGGTTCTTAGATTTATATTGTAGGTTTGGTCTAGTGTTATAGTTAACACAATACGATCCTTTTGTAATCAATCAAATTGAATACTTGATCTTGCACTAAGGTTTATTTGGTTTTTCGGATGAACTAATTTCATCGAAATATTTTACATTACGGACTCTAGCCGTTCACTATATAACATTTGTATGTGATTGTATATGGATCAAATATCCATAGTCTTATATTGCTTTTAGAGTTCGAAACTCATAGAATGTAATACATGGTTTGGACCAAATAAATGCGTAAGTGGTCAAAATACGAATGAATTTAGTAGTTGTAATATTGAGCACTTACATGGGTATTGAAACGTTAATATGCAATAATCTTTTATTGGTAGGTATATGTTATATTTCTATTTGTCAATCTTCATTTCATTTGTATATCTCAATTGATAAACAATTTATCAATCCTATTAAATGCACAAATTTATCAATGTAGATTATTATAACATTATATAGCATATGTTCTTACAATATTAGAAAGGTTAAATGTTATCATTTCATTTTTCTAATAAGGCACCCACTAGTCTTTTATGTTTCACCAAACCCTAAGTAAAACATAGAAGTCTTTCAACTTTACTAGTGGGTGTTAGGACTTGTCCATCTTGGAATTCTGATCTTGAGTTTGCTCAACAAGTCATAGCTCCACGGTCGATGGATAACTTCTTGTCAGTCGTATCACATACAACTCCTAACCCATGTTACCTTTTCCTAACCTCATTTTGACCTTGAGTTTGCTCAACAAATCGAAAGATATTATTCACTCATACCTATCGTATCACGACGGCCTAAGTATAATATATGTACCTTAAGTTTGCTCAACAAATACATATAGTTATCTTACCTTATCTATTCGATATATTAATAATACTACACATAACATCTATAGCTTGAGTTTGCTCAATAGATAAGGAGTATGCAAGTAATATATATATATATATGGTAGAGGACAATTTTATATTAAAGATTCATTATCTTCAATATATTATATCAAGTGATATCGACTTATCGAATAATGTATTTCTTATGAAATACTCTCATGATTCAAGTGTCAAACACATCATAAATCACGGTATACGTACATATACATATGTATTTATTCCTTAAGTCTATTTAGGGTTTTCTAAATGTTCCAATTTAATTATACAATCATATTATATAAGTTTTATTATTATATAACTTTTATATTTCATACTACTTATATAATAGTCTTGTGTATAACATTGTATTAACTATATCTTATTTAATTAATTGATTTTTAATTAATTTTATATTAGTATTCCAATTTAACTTTTATATTGGACATATCTACTATAACCTTTATAGTGTATGCTATAACCTTTATAGTATAACACATATATCTTATATATGTGTGTTTCAATTAACTAACCTTTAATTAATTAATTTAATTAAACTATTTTAATTTAAATTATATTAATTTCAAAATTCAATTCACATACGTACATGTATACTTATGTTATTTTAAACAATTTAAAAACAACATAACATATATCTTGATATATAATACACACACATGTTCATTAATTAATTAACTTGTTTAATTAATTTACTGTTATTAATCTTATTAAAAAAATTAAATTTTAAAATTAATGTGAATTATTTTTCAAACATTTTAAAAAAATTATGTTATATCGTAACTTTTATAATAACATATTTCATTTCAAATTTAACAGCTAAATTTAAAATCTTTAACTTCAAATTTCAAAACATTTTGAAAATTAGCCCAAGGTCCAATTCAAGTTGGGCCTTTTCTATCGGGGGCAACCTTTGGGCTCACATCACCTTTTAGGCCAGATTGGTAAGCAGGTAGGACAGTGTAATTGATTACCCAATTCCAATCCTAAACAATACCTTTCTAGGTACCGTACTAAGTGGGCAAGCTTAATTAGCCCTAACATGACTAATTTAGACTACATATGCTTTTGGGTTCTGATACCATTGAATGAACTAGGCCAGCCCGTAGCCAAAGAAATGAGTGAATTTCAATTTTTTTACCCTATTGGATCTTAGTTGGGCTTATGAAGCCTAATTTATTTATAACATTTCTAAATTTGTTTTAAATAAAATCACTTATTTTATTTAAATTAGTTAAATGGAAGTTTTTAATTTGAAATGTACAGTGTATCAAATGCACCTAACATTTAGTTAATGTATAAGGAATGAAAGCTTTCCTAAAACAAGAATTAATTGAGGGTAATAATTGCATTAAATGGAGAGAGAAAACCTTTCAATTTCTCTCTTTAATTTGAATTGATTGATACATTAAATGTTATTAATTAATAATTTATTTATGGTAAGATTTATTACTATGTCCATATGTATTCTAACAGTACAAATTATAGTTTGAGATTTATTTAATTTTGTTTTATTTGTTTATATAAGTATAAATATATATATATACATATATGAACAACACACACACACTCTTGTGTGTGTGCATATGCATCATCATAATATGTGAAGAGTATAATGTGCCCGTATATAGATGCTGAGATTTACATTGCAACAGACACTTTAGCTCATTTTTGTGTACTATAATTTGTTCAAATATGTGCTTGTATAATATATCAAAACATGATATTAATATATGTATATGAATATATATATATATATATTATTGAATAAAATAGTTTCTACCATAATAAATTAATGAAAATAGTCACTGTTATCCCGCCTTTTGGCAAGGCCGTGACACCAAAAAGTTGACCGGGAAACTAAAGATAGCTCGTCGTAAAAGTTCGTTATACACTGTTTCGCCATGGATATCGATGAATTTCGTTCGAGCCCGGGTCAGGCTACAATTGATAGGACATGATGAGAAAAACCATAAAAGCCAGCGGTTCAAATTTCAGGTTAATCGGAGTTCGTATGAATGAGATATGATCGATCCAAATTAGATACAAGGTGTTGTTCGAATCCATCAGAAAACCAAGGTGACGACCTGTTCGAATCGATCAGATTTGTATCCATCAGAAAGGCATCGTCAAGTTCGAATCCATTGGAGCTTGACAACTTCGAATCGATCATCTTCGGATCGATCAGGCACGGGTCAATTCGCAGGCATGAAGCTCGAGTCCATCTACTCGTATCCATCACCGCACCTTGGTTCGTATCCATTGACTTCGTATCGATCAGAATGGTCAAGCCTTCGTATCCATGAATTTCGTATCGATTGATCGATGCCTAGTTCGAATCGATGAACAAATCGAACTAGACGTTGAAAGCTGAAACGAGATACGCGAAGGACTGATTCAAAATAGATAACAGTACTCGATACAAACAAGGCGAAATTCATGGATACGAATCGGTCAATGCGCCACTGGAAGTGGATCGATACGGGAAACTCGTGCCACGTTATCCCTTGCGCACGTGCTTCTGATCGATACGAAGGGACGAATGCAAAACATGGATTCGAACGCGACAGTGCACACGAAAACACAATATTGAATCGATCATATCTCACGAACCGTTGGTCCAAATACAACGAATTCACAGTAGCTTCCACGCAAGGTAAAGAGCAATCCTGCCAAGTTTCAGCTCGATTGGAGCATTTTCTGGTCGATATAAAGTTGTTTCGAATCGATCCCAGATGGAGTTGAAACTTGGCGGGACCGGGCGCGTGGACCCACTCACGTGTCTGAAAGAATCTCCCGAAGTTTGGGCGCGATCTCAGCCTCCTACGCCTATAAATAGCCCCCTGAAGCCTACAGAAAAGGGATCTTTTTTGGCCATTCAACGTCCAGACTCTGCCGGATTCAACTCTACTCCTTTCCATTGCTGTCATACTCAGATTCATTCATTGTATTTGCTGTAATCATCTGTAATCATCGAAGAACATCAATAAAAGATAAAATCCTTGAAGTGGACGTAGGCCGGATATAGCCGAACCACTATAAATTGTGTGTCACTGTCCATTATTTCTGGATTGTTGTTTTTTGCTTGCTTAGATCTGATATTTGTGATTGAATATTGCTGATTTGTGTTCATACACTGGTGCTTTCACAACACTTGGGGTTTGTGACCAATTTTGGTGCAAACACTTTGGTGCTTTCACTAAGAAGGCTAATTCAGGAGTTCTGTCATTTAGAAGTCGAATTCGAAGACTTAAGAGCTCAGATATGAGAAGATATGACACGGCAGACTAGTAGAAGACAAAGGCCAGAGAAAAGTCAGCATGAAGGGAGTCAAGAGGCTTCCTCGGGGGCAAACCAAGCATCGATCTTCATCACCAGGGATGAGATGGAGACAATGATGAAGAGACAGGAGGAAATGATCCAGAATTTGCTTCAACAGATTGGACAACTTGGAGCGCAAAATCAAGGAACAACCAGAATCCAGAACGGAGCAGGACCATCTGGCGCAGCACCGGAGCTGGGGGGCACACACTTAGAGCATGTTGATCCAATCCCGGGAAGAGATTCAGGGACATCCGAGCAACCTGGTGGCAATGAAGGGATGAACGCTCAGCCAGGGGGGCAGAACGAAGGTGATACTCAAAGATCACAGCCTGGCGACAACGACAGGTTGGCGGAGATGGTCAGACGGGCCATGAGAGGCGGACTAGTCAATAGAGATCTGGAGGATGTACATAGGAGTCCCTTTACTCCTACGATCAGGCAGGCCAGGAATCCACCAAACTTCAAGCTACCATCGGTGGAAATGTATGATGGGCGGACAGATCCAACGGTCCATCTAACGAAGTATATGAGGCACATGGAAGTGCTGGGGGCATCACAGGAAGTCATGGCTCGGTGCTTTCCATTGTATTTGTCGGACATCGCAGCGCTATGGTTTAGACAACTGGAGAGTGGCTCCATTGGGACCTGGACAGATTTAACAGAAAGGTTTATGAGACAATTCAGGGTTCATATTTCGAGACCCAAGAACGTGTTGAGTTTGGCGACTCTAAAGCAGAAAGCTGGGGAGTCTTTGAGGAATTTTCTAACGCGATTTAATGCGGCAGCAGCGTCAGTGGATCGACTAGATCCATCTATGGTCATGATGGCAGCTGTATCTGGAATATATGATGGCACGGAGTTCAAGAATTCACTAACTAAGGATCCACCTACGGACTTGGGAGAGTTTTATCATGAAGCCGAAAAGTTTTTGCGATTAGAGGATGCTCGTACGGAGAGAGAAGAAGAAATCGATGTTTATGCAGTTAGAGGCGGTAATTCACCTGAAAAGGGTGCAGAGACTGGCAAAGGGAAGCGAAAGGCTGAAGAAAATGATGACATGTCAAAGCGGCAACGGAGGGAGCCGCGATTTACCACCTATTCAGAACTGAACGAGGGTTTGGAGCGAATCTACCAAGACACCCAAGAGCAAGTTGCCTATCGCAGACCAATGCGACGGGATCCAACTACCGACGAGAGAAAATCAGACAAATACTGTTTATTCCACGAGCTGAATGGACATAGCACAAATGACTGTAGACACCTGAAGGATGAGGTAGAAGGGCATATCAGGAACGGTAGGCTACTTCGATATGTGAGGAGGCGAGCTCCAACGGTGGAACCAGAGCGGCCACCATCTACATCAGCCAGGGGTGACCCCGAGCCGGGGCACCGTATGGTTATCAATTGATTTAAATAACGATGAACAAGTCGTAAACTTCTCACTAACAACATCAAACCATTTACGCATGTATGAGATCGCGAACGATCCATAGGCATGCTCTGAATGATTATTGACTGTCTCGTAGTGAGAATTTACACTTCGACATCCTTGCTTTGCTTTTTGTTTCATGTTGATTTGGACATTTAGACTTGTTTGTTTGGATAGTTCTGTTATGGAATTCATGTGAACGTTAATTTGATATTTGCAATTCTGTAGAAGAAGTCACTCGCGTATGCTTTGGATCGCGAATGGTCCACAAGCGCGCCTTGTATGGCGACGAACCGCCGCGATCGCTGAATCAGAAATTCACCCGAACGTGAATCTGACATCGATAATACTAAGTCCCCTCCCAGGCACTCTCATTCGCCTCGAATGGCACCCGATCTCGAACGGTCACCGTTTGCCTCGAACGGCATCCGACCGCGAACGGTCACACTTCATCTAGTATAACAGTCGATCACGAACGATCACACTCTGCCTCGTGCGGCACTCGACCACGAACGGTCACAATTCACCAAATATGACATTCGATCGCGAACGATCACATTCTGCTTCGTGTGGCATCCGATCACGAACGATCACATTTTATCTCGTGCACCATGCGACCACGAACGGTCACAATCCAGCGTAATTCGTCTAGAACGACACCCGATCGCGAACGATCACAATTCTGCCTCATACGGCACTCGATCGCGAATGATCACATTCTTATTTCCACGCCACCCGACCGCGAATGGTCCCATTTTGTTATTTGCCGCGAACGGCATCCGACCTCGAACGGTCCCATTTTACCTCAAATGACATACGGTCGCGAACGATCGTCATTCGTGGTCAGGAAAGACTACCAAGTTCTTTGCAGGTCGATGATAGGATATGAACATCCAGCTTATGGAACTACAAAACACACCTTCCTATCGCAAGACATGTTTTGGGGGGCAAATGTTATCCCGCCTTTTGGCAAGGCCGTGACACCAAAAAGTTGACCGGGAAACTAAAGATAGCTCGTCGTAAAAGTTCGTTATACACTGTTTCGCCATGGATATCGATGAATTTCGTTCGAGCCCGGGTCAGGCTACAATTGATAGGACATGATGAGAAAAACCATAAAAGCCAGCGGTTCAAATTTCAGGTTAATCGGAGTTCGTATGAATGAGATATGATCGATCCAAATTAGATACAAGGTGTTGTTCGAATCCATCAGAAAACCAAGGTGACGACCTGTTCGAATCGATCAGATTCGTATCCATCAGAAAGGCATCGTCAAGTTCGAATCCATTGGAGCTTGACAACTTCGAATCGATCATATTCGGATCGATCAGGCACGGGTCAATTCGCAGGCATGAAGCTCGAGTCCATCTACTCGTATCCATCACCGCACCTTGGTTCGTATCCATTGACTTCGTATCGATCAGAATGGTCAAGCCTTCGTATCCATGAATTTCGTATCGATTGATCGATGCCTAGTTCGAATCGATGAACAAATCGAACTAGACGTTGAAAGCTGAAACGAGATACGCGAAGGACTGATTCAAAATAGATAACAGTACTCGATACAAACAAGGCGAAATTCATGGATACGAATCGGTCAATGCGCCATTGGAAGTGGATCGATACGGGAAACTCGTGCCACGTTATCCCTTACGCACGTGCTTCTGATCGATACGAAGGGACGAATGCAAAACATGGATTCGAACGCGACAATGCACACGAAAACACAATATTGAATCGATCATATCTCACGAACCGCTGGTCCAAATGCAACGAAATTTTCACAGTAGCTTCCACACAAGGTAAAGAGCAATCCTGCCAAGTTTCAGCTCGATTGGAGCATTTTCTGGTCGATACGAAGTTGTTTCGAATCGATCCCAAATGGAGTTGAAACTTGGCGGGACCGGGCGCGTGGACCCACTCACGTGTCTGAAAGAATCTCCCGAAGTTTGGGCGCGATCTCAGCCTCCTACGCCTATAAATAGCCCCCTGAAGCCTACAGAAAAGGGATCTTTTTTGGCCATTCAACGTCCAGACTCTGCCGGATTCAACTCTACTCCTTTCCATTGCTGTCATACTCAGATTCATTCATTGTATTTGCTGTAATCATCTGTAATCATCGA
The DNA here is from genome assembly GCA_030737815.1 of Allium fistulosum. NCBI lineage: Eukaryota > Viridiplantae > Streptophyta > Magnoliopsida > Asparagales > Amaryllidaceae > Allium > Allium fistulosum. The sequence continues at coordinate 588,343,056 of CM060905.1, read as the reverse complement.
AGAACATCAATAAAAGATAAAATCCTTGAAGTGGACGTAGGCCGGATATAGCCGAACCACTATAAATTGTGTGTCACTGTCCATTATTTCTGGATTGTTGTTTTTTGCTTGCTTAGATCTGATATTTGTGATTGAATATTGCTGATTTGTGTTCATACACTGGTGCTTTCACAACACTTGGGGTTTGTGACCAATTTTGGTGCAAACAGTCACATGATAAAAATACAAGTTCTATAATTTTAGAAAGTCTGGAAACACATTTTGGGCTTAAGATTAATTTATGAAATTTTTTTAATTAAAATAATATTTATTATTAAATAGTTGATAATAGCCTTTAATCAAATTAATTCTTAAAATATGAAGTCAAGTTGAAAAATTCTGAAACTTTTTAAGAAGGTAGAGGAGATATATTTTGGGCATAGGAAAATTTTCAATAATTTACAATAATTTTCTCAATTGAAATTATATTTTTAATTAAATAATTAACCGCAGTTCAAAAATAAATTAATTATAAAAAATATTAAATTAAGTTTTAAAAACTTGAATTTTTTCTGAAGGTACATGTGAAACATCTAATGCTTATGAAAAATTTCTAGAATTTTCACAAATGAATTTATATTTTTAATGAAATAATTGATTGCAGGCCGAAAGTAAATTAATTTAAAAAATATTAAATTAAATTCAAAAAATCTTAAACTTTATCAATAAGCATCTTACATGATGCAGTAAATATAAAAAATATAAAATTGAAGTTTTAAACCATTAATTATTTTATACATAATAAATGATTCACAAAATCATTAAATAATAATAAAATATTTTTTTATTTTCTGATTCGAAATAGGTATAAAACATAATAAGAAAATTTTAAGATTAAATATATACAAGATATAAACATATATACCACTATACATATAGACAATTTGCAAATCTGTATACATTATATATATATATATATATATATGTGTGTGTGTGTGTGTGTGTGTGTGTGTTAATATAAATCAAAATTAATTATTTTTTAGAAAATAAAATTCAACAATAAATCAATAAATAAAATACTACAACAAGCACATAACTAATTGTAACAAATACATTTACCCACAAAAATCTCACTTAATCTAAACAATAAACAGATCTGAATACAAACAAGTGATTTAGATGTTAATCAACATTCATATGATAAACATGAAATCAAAACAATAATAATAAATAAAATTTCACCTCCTAATGAAGCCTTTGAGTCCACGTTGAATAATGAATTCTCTTCTAAGAACAATCCCCAATCCATCTGGTTGTTAATCCGAGATTGGAGACCTTCTACTACAAACTAGTAATTTTTAATTTGAATTGGATTTGAGAATTTTTGGGATGATTTAGAGGAGAGTTGCCGCCATTAAAATGAGGAAGAAGAAAGTGGCGGTTCAAAAATCAATTAGCCTTTGACTAGGGCTTTGAGTTTAAATTTTATATGGGTAGGATAAGAGAGCAAATAATGATCTCAACCACACATCTCAAAACCCTAATCTCATGCATAGTAGCTGCCCCCTTCCTCTATCAAAACCAACGACTTTCACCTCTAAAATTCATGGGTTGTGAGCCCATTTAACCCAATTTTAAATATACATAATTATATTCTACTAAATTTGTTGTCGATATCTCATTTCGATCAACATATTTGTAACTTTTTATAAATACATGCAACAAATTTATTTTCTAGAATCATATCCAAATTTTATAATTAATATTTTATAAATATTAATTAATTTAATCAATTTATAACGATTATAAACTAATTAACTCATTCGGTCTTAAGAGAATTCATCGATTCGATTGTGTGACAATTAGGTGTAAATTCGGTCAGCGAATAACGTCGAACTATTCGAATGTTAACGTTCACACTTTACTTAGCAGGTAGTGTGACATTATGGCCAAATTTATCACTTACACATTTTCAAAAATATCTTATTTTAATTTAATAAGCGTTACCTGGTTGTGACAATTATTTATACCAATTCTCTTCGTTAAAACTTTATCACTTTGGACTTATTAAATTTGGTAATGGTCAAAATTCCAACATCGTCTACATTCAACTCTATAGTCCAAACACAAAGTCCTTGGTTCAATAATAACAATTATTATTAACAGAACTACTCTAGCTAGAGATTTTAACTTTGGGTTGACTTGAATTGACCGTGATACTGACCCCCATATGACTGAGGAGACGAATCCTCGCTTGAATAGTGCTTCGCATCCAATACTTCTTGTAATACCCCAAAATTTTGTGAAAAGTCATTTTGATAAAATGATTTAATTTTGAAATATTTAGATTTAAATATGGTGAAATTCTTAGGATTAAATAGTGTGCAAGGATATGTGTGCACATGCACACTGGAATATGGCACAGGGGAAATCCAAGAATTTGTGGGAAAATATATATATATATAACATATAGGGAAAAGAAAACATTTCAAATATAATTTTGAAATGTGAATTATTCTGTCCTCAGATCACATGTATTATTTTGAAAAAAAAAATGAGACAGAAATTTTTTATTTGAAATAAGAAAGTAAATTCTTATTTAAAACATTGGAATTTAACTTAGGCCTAACCAAGTTAAGTATGGGAGATATGCCTATATACATTTTTCTGTGAAGCATAAGGAATTAAATAAAGTAATAAAGAAGAAATTTTTACTTAGCATAGGGTTTTCTATTACCAGATCTAACTCATTTAATTAGGAAATATATGTATATGTATATTTTCTGAAAGGCAAGAGAGATCAAATAAAAATATATACACCTATGTATATATATATTTTCTATGAGCAGAAAGTGTTAAAGCAAATTAAAAAAAGAAACATCAAAATGACATGAAATGTAATACAAGTCAATATGCTTGTGTAGGTAAAAATAGAAAAGGAAATTTCCAGAAAAGAATAAAAGCATAAATAAAAACTGAATCACACATTTAGCATGACTTGGGTAAGTAATTAAAGGTATCCATTTTTCTAGAAAAGTAAAAAGGAAAAAAAAGGGTACTGACTATAATGAACTAAAGTGGCTGGGGCATTAAGGAGGAAAATGTGAAAATGCAAAATGCATGAAGATGGTTAGGATAGAAATGGAATTTTGTTGTAACAAAACCCTAGGAGAAAACACTGGTATAAATAGGCAGTTTTGGCCAGGAAAACATTTTACCCCGAGTTGCTCAAAATAATAAGAAAGAAAAGAAAATATTGAAAGGAAGAAGAAAACACACATACATAAGGATTTTCTGAATCAAGAGAAGGAAGAACTTAGGTGAGAAACCTCACTGAGTTCATGGCATTAAGACCTGAGATGAGGCAGCCACTTTTTATATTGCCATTTACATATTGCTGGTTTTGATGTATATGATTTTATCAATGCTTTTTGGATGTTTCTTTTAAATTTGATATGATTTTATTATGGATGTTTTTGGTGATCTTTGATTTGTTGAGATGTTTGCCTTTGGATGTGCATCTTACTGTTTTATTTTACTCAGAAATGTTAAGGTCCAGAATCTTAAAATTATATATAGAGAATACTCTCAACTGTTAAAGATCTATGGCATGGAAATTTTACCAAAGAAAAATGTTGGGAGCTACATTATACTTGGTATAAGTGCTGAGGCTCAAGAAGAAAGAAATTAAGGGTGCAATAGAAATTTTCTAGGTGCTGAGCCCTTAATCAAATTAAAAAAAAAGAGCCCACAAGCTAAAACTATGATTGAGCCAGATCATGAATCTGATTCAATCATAAAGGCTTGCAGATCAATATAACAAGACATGCCATGCCTCTTTTACAGTTGAAAATATTCTTATATTTTTAATGAGATCAAGACAAAATGTCTACATTTTTGGAAATAACTGTCTACTTAATTTCTGAGTAAATTATGCTAGAAAAATTTATGGGTGTTTCCATGTTTGTAGTGACAAGTTCACTTAGCTATCTGATGATAATATTTAAATCCATGCACTAGTAAATAAACTAGGGAAGGGAAGGCCAAGAAGGCTGCTGGAATGCTTGTTATATTTGATGTATGCAAGTTGGCACATGGTTTGTTTAAGCCCTGAGATCTTTGTGCAATGATGTGAATTAGTTCATTGCAATGTGCCCTTGTGATTCCTTGATGGCAGATGAGGTAGGAATTTAAACTGAATTTATACAACATGTACATGAAGAGATAGGAATATGAATATTTCTTAGGTTGGTTTGTATGGAATCATGATTGTTCCAGTGAATGCACATGTCGCAATTAGATAATTATGTATGCCTGATTATGAATGTAGGTATAGGAATGATGGATGGAGTTATCATACCTGAGTCACTTTATTTACACAATGATATAATAAGTGATTGCAGAAATTCATTCAAATAACAAGTATTACACTCACATTCTCTGTTGTTTAATATCATGAATATACTGATGTTGCTCATACCAGATCATGGATCTGACCCTTATTTGCTCATGGCATATGGGGGTGTCTCATTTCAAAATGAGGCAGCCACTAATGCTCTTTCAGGTAATGCTGGAACTAAGTAGAAAATGAAGTTATGGATAATGAGAAGGAGTGAATGAACATGCTAGCTAGTTTTAATAAGAGCCTATGATGATTTTATCTGCATGTATTCATGAGAGAATTATGTTTGAATATGTAATGAACTTGCTATGTTTGATTGAACTGGTTGTTTATTTGTTGAATATTGCTATGCATTAAGGTTTAAAAATTAAAAGAAATATCTGGGTTGAAGACCAGAAAAATATGCTTAAGTATTAGATATGAAAGCCTGGGAAAAGAAATATACATATATGTATGTGAGCAAATGTTTTGCATAACTTATATTATGTATGGGTCAATTCTTGAGACATAGCAATGCACTAAGTGTTTAGAATAAAATCTGGATATAACTAGAGGTAAACTTATAAAGATTTAAATCCTTTTTACTGTAATACTTTGTAAACCAGTTTAATACCACTTTTTGAATTGTTTTGAGAAAAGTAAACATTTTGCAAGGCTTCAGATATAATGCCATTGCCTTGAACAAGTGTTTGTAGACACAAGATACCTGGGTTAACCAGCTTCAAATGAGTGAAGTTTTGGTTGACTATATTTGATGGTATTTTGAATGTAAAATACATTTCAAAAGCTTTAGTTTATTTAGCAATCATTTCACCACAGCCAACTTTTAAAAGCCATACCAGATATGCAATCTGGACAGGTTTGCACTATCAAAATCTGGAAACACATACATTATTCTTTTAGATATTTTAAGTTCAAATTCTTGTCACAGCAAATCTTATGCAAACACTCAACTTACAATGTGTTATATAGGCTAAGACTGAAATAAACAAGTCATATAGATTGAATCAAAATAAGAAAGTTTCTAGAAAATACATAAGTGGAAAATGATAAGAGAATATATCATTTTCCGGTCTTAGCCAAACATCGATATATTTGAACTATGGGAAACAAGGTAATTAACTATATGCAGATTTCTTCAAACTAAATAGCTTGCTCTTGTTTAACAAATGGAATTAAGAACGTACTCTGATTTTAAACAAGAGGAACACATACATCCTCATATGTATGTGTATATCTTTAAGAATAAACTGATATATTTATATTGGTAGAAAATATTGGATCCTGGATGAATTGTTTGAAAAGAAAATGACTCTGAGAATATTAATTATAGTAATGTAAAAAAAAAAATAAGCAAAATAAGGAGGGTCATTTAAGTTGGTATCAGAGCAAATGGTTGCATTAATTGATTGAATACTATAGAAATGTATTATATTTGGTTGTTTTGGATGAAATAATTTAGATAGGAAAATATTAACCATAGAAAATACTTACAGTACACTAATACTATTTGCCCATAAACTTGGTTAGCAAACCATGGTAGGAAGGGGATCACATCATGCAGGGACAAGTGCACCACAAATGCTTGATATGCAAGAGTTTGTAAGAGTTTTAAGGGATGGAATTGGGCATAGGCCTGAGAACCCACATGAGGAACTTTCAAAACTACTGAACATGAGGAACAATTTTCTGTTTTTTCTAATGGCTTCCAGATCTGGAGCGGGAGATTAGGGTTTTGCCTAATTCTTCTGTTTTTTCTTTCGCTTTTCTCCTAGTATTCTTGATCGTCTCTGTTCAATCTTTCTACTTTCTGTCTTTACTTCTTTCTCCTCAAACCTGGAAATCATGGGATCTCTGCGGGATGATGAAGGTTGGGAGGAGGTGAGAAGGAAAAGAGGTAAGGCTACTATGTCTTCAGGTCCTGATCAAAGACTTAATTTGGAAGGGCAAAGACCGAATAGATCAGGAGTTATTCCAGATCGGAACGTGGGGAGGAGGGTGCAAGCGGATCTTTCTGTGCGAACATCTACAAATCATTCAAAAACTGTAAAGCAGAAAGGATTGACGCCTGGTAGTAATTCTAAAATAATATTCATCGTTTCAGAGAATGCAAAAAAGTTTTCATACAGAGAGGCAGTGCAAGTAGGAGCCGTAGGAGATCTAGGTAACCTAGATCTGGAATTTATTGAGCCTAAAATTGCGAACGGTAAGAGGATTGGTTCCCTTTCTTCTGAAGCTATTAAAGAAGCGGAGGGAGGTTGGGATCTTTGCATTTTATTATATGTGGTTGGGTATAAACCATGGTTAAGATCTTTTGAGGGTTATGCTAATAGAGTTTGGGCTACTAAGAAGCCGTTTACTGTCCATACACGGAATAACGGATTCTTTGTAGTGAGATTTGGGTCTGAGGATGATTGTGACAAAATTTTGAAATCAGGTCCTTGGTTTATGGATCGTAATTTGATCATTATGAAGCGACTGTCCCCAGATATGAGAACTGATAAAGATCTCCTCACATCGCTTCCTATGTGGGTTAGACTCCCTGGTTTAAGCTTTAAACTATGGGGCAATAAAGCTATTAGTGCTTTAACTAGTACTATAGGTGTTCCCATTAAGATGGATGAGGCCACAAAAAATAAATCTAGACTAGCTTTTGCTAGAGTTCTGGTTGAGGTAAATGCCACTTTTGGTATGCCTAATATCATAGAAGGTATGGACGACAATGGTAGAAGTTTCACTCAGGTAGTGGAATATGAGAATCCTCCGCCCATTTGTGGTAAGTGTGTGTGTTTTGGTCACGTTTCAGATGAATGTCCTATGGCTAAGACTTGGGTTCCTAAAGTGACGCAAGTTATTAACTCTGACAAGGAAAGACCTTCTGATCCTGGTCTGGCAGGAAGTGTGGTTATTAACAGGGAGGAAGGAGGACTTGAGATATCTAAGGAGGTGGAGAATCAGTTGCTAGATGGAAGTCACAATGTTTCAGAACCTCTTCAAGAAGACAATGGAGTTAGAACGAATGTTGGGACGGAGATCCCTAGTGGTGATGATTCGACTGAAGTCTTACAGTCAGAAGTGCATCAAGGAATGAAAAATACAACTGTTGCTAGTTCTACAATTGATGGACATCGGAATAGGTGCCAGTCTATTCCTAATGAGATGGAGCCAGGAGTTAGGGGTAATAATATTTTAGAGCAAAAACAAACGGAAGTTTTACCATCGGATCAGAGTTTAGAAAGAGTTGTACCCTCAGAAGAGCGTGGTGAGGGGGCAATTTCAGAAGTTTTAGAATCAGAACCTATTTCTCACACCGAAATAGGAGCCAGAGAAGATTGCTACACTGTTCCCTTGGCCAGGTCGGGTCCTCCTCCTGATCAAGGAACCAATGGGCCTTTTATCCCTGTATCTCCAACTACCCCGGGAGCCAGAGTCTCGAGATCTTCTCCTCCGAAGTCACCTTCGCCTCACTTAACTTTACTTAATCGCCCGTCGTCATCATCGGATACCCATAATTTTCCAAACTCTTTACTGTCTAATGATATATTTATTGATGATTGTATATTTAATAATGTTAATTTTAGGAGAGGTACTGAATCTTGTTTTAACTCACAGGTTCAAGACATTCTAGATCAGGAAATAGGAACCACAGAAGTGGTAGAGGAACAGAGTTCTTATGAAAAGGCAGACGCGGTTCAGGAGATATTGGAAGAGCAAATTCTGCCAAAGCCTCAGGACATAGAGTTTGAGAATATTCAGAAGGATAAGCTTGTTCGTAAGAATCCTAAATGGGTTCAGATGTTAGGCATTTCCTTGGAAGATAAAGGGGAGTCTCCCAATAGTAGGTCGTTGAGGACCCGTAATAACAAAGTTTTATAATGTCAGTAGCTAGCTGGAATGTTAGAGGGTTCCATAACCCCAATAGAATGGGAGAAGTGAGGAAACTCATAGATAAGTATAATATAAGTTGCTTTGGTATTCTAGAAAATAAATTGTTGCTTTCGGATTTAATGAAGCTGGAAAGAGCGTTGGAAGACAGATGGAAAATTATTAGTAACGTCTCTTGTTAGTATAAATGTAGGATCATGGTCCTTATTGATGGAAATTATTGGGATTACAACTACATTAGTATGAGTGATCAACACATTACTATCGAACTTATCAACCCATCGAAGTTCAAATGTAATTTAACTTTTGTTTACGCTCATAATTTTGTTGATTTTAGAAAAAGATTATGGAAAAATTTACAGGAGGATGCTATTAATATCTATAGACCATGGATGGTCCTCGGGGACTTTAACTGTATTCGTAGTCCCTCAGAAAAAAAGGGAGGTAAGCCTGCTTCTTTTGGAAACTTGTTTGAGTTAGATGATCTGTCTAATCATACTGGTCTTAATGAGATTAATATTAAAGGTTATGAATTTTCTTGGTGGTCTGGTCCGAGTCGAAACATATTCTCAAAAATAGACAGAGCTTTTGCTAACCTAGATTGGATTAATCTTTTTACAGACTTATCGGCTGAATATTTGCCTCCTTCTGTGAGTGATCATAATGTTGTACTTGTTTCTCTTTATTCCAAGTCTAGGGTTAAAAACAGTCCTTTCAGATATATGAATCATTGGTCCTTATGTGACCAATATTTTCCTTTAATTGAGAAGTTTTGGAATTCTAACCATAAAGATAGACCTTTGTTTCAGATCATTAGTATCCTCAAAAATATCAAGAGAGAGCTAAAGAGTTGGAGTGTTAAATCACGTAATATGAAACAAGAGGTTAAAGTCCAGAGAGAGAATTGTTCAAGACTTCAAAAACTTCTGGAAAAAGTTTATGATCACAATTTAGCATTGGAATTTCAAAGAGCTAAGATAAACCTGGATTTAGCTCTTAAGAAAGAATTTCTGGTAGCTAAACAAAAGGCTAAATGTGATTGGCTTATGATGGGCGATGAGGCTTCTTCTTTTTTTTATGCTAAGATGTCTAGCAGAAGAAATAGTAAGCGCTTGACCAATATTGTAGTTAATGGTACGATGGTCTCGGAAGACAAATTTGTTGATTTGGCTATTGACTATTTTAAATGCATTTTTAATCTCCCCTTAAGTGATCAATTTCCTGAAGTTATTTGTAAAACGGTTATTTCTGATTATGGTGCTAATTTTCTGAATGAGATTATATCCTTGGAAGAAATTAGATTCGCATTGTGGGATATCAAAGATATTGTCTCCCCTGGACCGGATGGTTTTAACTCTTTGTTTTTTAAGACTCATTGGAATCTTTCGAAAGATTTAATTTTCAAAGCTTTGAATGATATTTTCTTAAAGGGTGTTATAATCAAGGAGTGGAATCATACGTTTATTCATTTGATTCCAAAAAAAGCCCACTCCTCTTGTATTCTTGATTTCAGACCCATAGCTTGTTGTAATACGTTATATAAGGTTTTCTCTAAAATATTGTGTAATAGACTGGGTCCGTTTATGGATAAGTTGGTGTCCCCTAATCAGACGGCTTTTATCAAAGGAAGATCAATAGGGGATGGAATCTTGTTTGCTCATGAAATTATAAGGGGTCTCGGAAGAAAGGATAATAAACATATGTGTATCAAAATTGATTTGAAGAAAGCTTATGATTCGATCAACCGATCTTTTGTTATACATATGCTTATAAACATGGGTTTTCCAGGTAAATGGGTGAAAATTATCGAAGATATTATTAAGACTCCTGTTTTTTCTATCATTGCTAATGGAGAAGCGCACGGTTATTTCAAGAGTTCTAACGGGCTTCGTCAAGGTGACCCGCTTTCCCCTATACTTTTTACTTTGCTTATGGAATATTTTACTTTACTGATGGACGGTAAAGTCAGGGACGGTCTTATCTCCCCAGTTATAGATTTTGATAATAAGTTGACTCATCTTATCTACGCTGATGACATTATTGTATTTACAAAAGCTAATGCTCAGACAACAACTGCTATAAGTGATGTTTTTAAGATCATGAAGGAGGTTACTGGTTTGGAGCTTAGTTTTGAGAAATCTAATGTAATTTTTGGGAAAGGGGTGGATTGTTGTTCAGATATCAGTTCGATTCTCAATATATAACAATTGGATCTCCCTATAAGGTACTTGGGTATTCCTTTGTCTAGTGCTAATTTGAAGGATAAGGATTGCTCTCCCTTATTAGAGAAAATTAAGTTAAGGTTTGATAGTTGGGAAACTAGAATGCTTAGTCTAGCTGGGAGACTTGAACTTATAAAATCTACTATTTACCCTATAATACAATTTTGGATGCAATGTTTTTGTCTTTCAGTCTCAACGCTAAATAAAATTAAACACTTGATCTTAAACTTTCTATGGAAAAGTCGCAGCAGTAAGATTCCTTGGGAGATTTTGTGTAGGGAAAAAGAAGAAGGAGGAATGGGATTGAGAAATTTAGAAGAGATGAACCGAGCGTTATATATCAAACTGATATGGAAAGTGATCAACTCTGAAGGAATTTGGGCAAAGTTAATGCATAGGAAATATATTGGTCAAAAAAGTTTTTGGGAAATTAATCAGCGATTGGACGACTCGGGAGTTTGGAAATTCATTTTGAAAAATAGACAGGTAGCTTTGAAATGTCTTTCTCTTAATATTGTAGATGGTAAAACTACTTCTTTATGGTATGATCCATGGCTTAATGGTAGTTCTATTATGGAACGCATTGGTAGAGATACTGCTTTCCGAACTGGTTCGGAAAATCTATCTCTTTGCAAGATCATAAAAGACGGTGTGTGGAAGTGGGATTCGTATAGTTTTCTATGTCTTATTCATGCAGAAATTGAAGGAGTTAAGATTCATAATAATAGAGATAGGGATTTTTGGTCTTGGAAATGTTCAAAGGATGGATTATTCCAATTTAAAAAAGTATAGAACACGGTTAGATCCAGTTTTGAGACTAAGTATTGGGCTCCTTTGGTCTGGAATAAAATTCATGTTCCCAAAATGGCGGTATGCCTGTTTAAAGTCGTCAATGACTATCTTTTGACAAAAGAAAGACTCCTACAAAAGCAGATTGTCGTGGACCTTAATTGTGTCTTTTGTAACAATTACATTGAAAATATAGATCACCTATTTTTTCAATGTAATTTTACAGAAAGTATATGGCTTTGGAGTTGTAAAAAATTTCTTCAAACTCCGAAAAACGTACTTTCCTTTTCCTTAAAAGAGGATCTACAGAAAATTGTTTCATTTTCTAGCTCTAAGAGTCTCAGTTCAGACTTGTTTCAATTGTCGTTATCAGTTTGTGTCTGGCATATTTGGAAAGAAAGAAATGAAAGGATATTTCAGAATCGTTTTACAGATAGGTCGCAGATTTGTAAGAACATTTTCCAGGTAATGAATATCAGAATGGCAAAATCAAAAAACTTCAAGAACATTACTGGTATGAATGCAGTAATAGCTTCGAAATGGGGATATACCTCCCAACGCTGAATTGGGGTTCCTTCTGCTTTATCATAAGATCTATTCTTCTCCTTCCTTCTTGCTTCTTCGTCTCCTGGTTCCAGGTTTCTCTGATCCTGTTTTATTTACAATTTTCTTCCTCTCTTATAAATTACATCTTATTTTACAATTTCAATACATATTGAATTAGCTATATAAGGTTGCAGATCTGCAGGATATTCCGAGTGCTTGAACCTGGGCAAAGCAGTAGTTAGTTGAGAAAAGAGGTTAAATTTGGAGGTTTTCTTCAGTATATACCTTGTCTACCCAGGAGATTTTTGCTTGTCGCCTTTTACAGTTTCGTCCTAAATCACGGCCACTTCAGATCTGAGCAGAATCAAAAGAAATTAGATTTCTTAAAGCTTTTAGAGGTTTTTTTGTTAGTATTCAAGAGACTTATCTCGTCCTCTCTGTCCAGGAAGGTTGGATATCGTCATAGAAGTTGTTTCTGCTTGTTCCGACTGTTAGTTTCCTAGCTTTAGTCGATCTGTGTTCCTTTGCTGCTGATCTTGGTTCCTATGGTTCAAATGACATTTGTTAGTTCATCGTTGTAAAGTCTTAAGACTTACCTTTTCTTAGACATAGAGACTTATCTTTCGAGATTTTGCGAAGTGCTGGATCTAGTATACTGTGTGCTTCGATTTGGAATTAGCAGAGGATTTGGAATTAGCAGAGGATTGCTGGTGACCTTCGCTTTTCCTTGACTCGCCGCCATTACTAGTTTTTTAGGTTTCCTTTTTAGAGATGAGTTTATGTATGAATGAAGTAGTTTGTTGTAACCGGGTTTCCTTTTTTACATTACAGTTTAGTCTAGATGTTTCTAGATATCGTTTTTTTTTGGTGGGCTTTGGGCCGTAGGCTTTTGAATACTTATTTGGCTGCCTTTGGCCTTGTATTTGTTTTTTTTTGTACTTTACCCTATACTTAATAGAAAAGTTTGAATCCTTATTAAAAAAAACTACTGAAGGCTTACACCAATTTGGGAGGCAAAGGTTTTGAAGGGACTGAGAATGTGATGGAAATTCAAGCATGGTTGAGAACACTGGATAAAATTTTCAATGACATGCAGCTTGATGATCAGAGGAGGAGGCAAGTAGCTTCAAGACAGCTGAAAGGTGTAGCATTAGGCTGGTGGGAGGTGATCATAGCTGGGAGAATTGAAAATGAAATCACTTGGAATCAATTCAAGGAGATGTTGGAGGCAAGATTTGTACCAGCATCAGCCAAGACCACTTTGCTTGAAGAATTTATCAGACTTAGGCAGGGAACTTTGAATGTTACTGAGTATACACAAAAATTTGAGGGATTATCCAAATATGGAGCAATGCTAGTGGCAGATGAAGCATCCAAAAATGATAGGTACATTAGAGGTTTGAACCCAGGACTTAGCAGAGCCATGCTACCCTATGCAGATAGGACATTTGATCAAGTAATAGATCTGGCATTGAAATTGGAACAGCATGACAAGGAAAGAGAGAAGTATAGGAATTTTAAGAGCAACAACAACAAGAAGAATAAGGGAAGATATCACCCTTATGATAAAAAGAAGGAGGAGACAGACAACAAGAAGGACAGAGACACTAAAGCTAATGATGCTAAGAAGAAGTTGGTTTGCCATCATTGTGGAAAAGAAGGACACATCAAACCAAGGTGCCCAGAATTAAAAGGAGGAGCTTTCAAGTGCTACCTATATGGGAAAGAGGGGCATATGAAAAGGAATTGTCCTGAGTACAAACAGCAAGGGAAAATAGCAAGTTTGGAAGGCAAAGGCAAATCCACAATGGAGAGTGGAGCTGAGAATCATGGTCAAGTGGAAGTTACACTACTTATTTGCACCATACCCATAGCAGTAGTATATGACACTGGGGCAACTCACTCCTTGATTTCCTATGAATTAGTTAAAATGCTAAAATTAAATTGCATATTGGTTGAAACCCCACCGCTTATACAAAGTCCACTGGGGAGTTCTAGTGTTTTGAACATGAATTGTGTGGATGTGGAGTTAAACATAGGAGGAAATATTTTTATTTCCAATTTATATGTTTTGAATTACCCAAATATAGGTGTTATATTGGGGGTAGACTGGTTAAAGCAATTTAAAGCCATAATTAATTTAGACTCACCCACCATATCATTGCAAAATTCTAGAGGCCAGAGGATCACAGTTTTATGTGAAGTAGCTAAGGAAGGAAAATTATATCATTTAGTTGACTCAGAAAAAGATTTCAGTGAACTAACCATTGAAGAAATTCCCATAGTCAATGAATACTTGGATGTGTTTGGGGAAGTTAAGGGTGTTCCACATCATAGACCAGTTGAGTTTCAAATTTATCTCATTCCAGGAGCAAGTCCAATAATCAAGAAACCCACCAGAATGGGGCCAAGTGAATTGAAGGAATTGAAAAATCAGTTGGAAGAATTAGAAGGCAAAGGATTTATAAGGCCAAGTATGCTGGGGTGCTCTAGTAGTGTTTGTAAGAAAACATGATGGTACTTTAAGAATGTGCATAGATTATAGAGAACTAAATAAAGTAACCATCAAGAACAAATACCCATTGCCTAGAATAGATGATCTCTTTGATCAGTGAAGCTAAAATATTTTCTAGATTAGACTTAGCATCAGGATTTCATCAAATGAAGGTTGAAGACTCAAGTGTTAAGTATACCGCATTTAACACTAGATATGGCTTATATGAATTTATGGTTATTCCATTTGGCTTGACAAATGCTCCTTCATATTTTGTAGATTTAATGAATAGAATATTCAGAGATTATTTAGACAAGTTTGTATTGATTTTTATTGATGACATTTTGATTTATTCCAAAACAGTGGAAGAGCATAAAATTCATTTGCATTTAGTTTTGTTGAGATTAAGAGAAAATGATTTAAAGGCAAAATTTTCAAAATGTGCATTTTGGAAAGAAGAAGTACATTTTCTTGGACATGTTATCTCTGCCAAAGGAATTTCAGTAAACCCCAATAAGGTAGTAGCTATCCAAGCATGGAAAAGGCCTAGCACAGTAAGTGAGGTGAGATCATTTACGGGGATGGCAAGATATTATAGGAGATTTATAAAAGAATTTTCGAAAATATCATCACCACTTACCAATTTAACCAGAGAGAACCAAGCCTTTGTATGGACAGAAAAATGTGAGCAAGCTTTTATCAAAATAAAAGAAGCTTTAATTAATGCACCAGTATTGAGGGTGCCAGAGGGGAATGCAAACTTAATTGTGTACACTGATGCAAGTGGCTCTGGGCTAGGGGTTGTGTTGATGCAGCAAGACCAGGTGGTAGCCTATGCATCTAGGCAATTAAAGCCACATGAAACAAGATATGCAACCCATGATCTTGAACTAGCAGCAGTTGTGTATGCCTTGAAACTCTGGGGACACTATTTGTTAGGTGCCAAATTTATTTTGTACACTGATCATAAGGCACTGAAATATTTATTCTCACAAAAAGATTTGAATATGAGGCAACATAGATGGGTGGAGTTCCTAGCTGCCTATGATCTAGATATACTCTATACACCAGGTAAGGCAAATAAAGTTGCAGATGCCTTGAGTAGACAACATGCTAAAGTAGCCATGTTGATGATGGAAGAGTTTAAGGATTTGTCTATACTTACTGATTTTGAAATTGAAGCAAACAGTGAAGTACAAATGGTACCAATTGAAGAAGATAAAAGTAAAGGGAAATTGAGTATGGTATCTCTGCAATCAGATTTACTTCTAAAGGTTGGGAAAATGCAAGAACAAGACCTAAGCCTATTGGAAAAGAAAATGCTCTTATCAATAGGGGAAGAAGTAGTAAATTATCATGTTGATAAAGATGGTTATTTAAGGAACAAGAATAGGATATGTGTTCCATAAAACATAGAATTGAAGGAGAAAATATTAAATGAATACCATAGGAGTAAGTACTCCATACACCCAGGCAGTACCAAGATGTATCAAAATTTGAAAAGAAATTTTTGGTGGAAGGGAATGAAGTCTGATGTGGCCAAACATGTTGCAAAGTGCATGACTTGCCAACAAGTCAAGGCAGAGACACAAAGGCCATCAGGACTGTTGCAACCCCTTAGTATACCACAGTGGAAGTGGGAGGATATATCTATGGATTTCATAGATGGTCTACCTAGATCTAAGAGAGGAAACACAAGTATATGGTTAATAGTGGATAGGCTAACCAAAGTAGCACATTTTATCCCAGTAAAATCAGAAAGAAATGCCCCGAAATTGGCTCAAATATTCATGAAAGAGGTGGTGAGATTGCATGGCATACCCAAAACCATTGTGAGTGATAGGGATACCATCTTCACCTCAAGGTTTTGGAAAAGTTTTCAAGAGGCCATGGGGAGTGAATTGTGCTTAAGCACTGCCTACCATCCACAATCAGATAGACAAACTGAGGTGGTGAACAAAGTTTTAGAGGACTTGTTGAGAGCATGTGCACTAGACTTTGGAGGCAACTGGGAAGACCATCTCCATTTAGCTGAGTTCACATACAATAACAGTTACCAAAGCACCATAGGGATGGCACCATTTGAAGCCTTATATGGCAAGCCATGTTTATCACCTGTGTGTTGGGTGGAAACAGGAGAAAGAACTATTTTAAGACCTGAGTACATACAAGAAACTACAGAGAAAATTAAATTGGTGAGGAAAAGAATTGCAGCAGCTCAAGACAGGCAAAAGAAATTTGCAGATAGGAAGAGAAAGCAAGTGGAATATGAAGTGGGTGACTTTGTTTTTATCAAAGATTCACCTATGAAAAAGGTCTTGAGATTTGGCAAGCAAGGTAAGCTCACACCAAGGTATGTTGGACCCTATAAAATTCTGGAAAGAATTGGTTCATTAGCATACAAACTGGAACTGCCAGAGGAAATGAAAGAAATGCATAATGTTTTTCATGTGTCACAACTTAGAAGATGGGTGCATGATAGAGAAGAAATTCTAGAGAAACCTACCCAAATTGAAATAAATCCTAACTTGGTTTATGAGAAAGAACCAGTGGGGATTTTAGCTAAAGAAGAAAAGAAATTAAGGAGTAAAACTTTGAAACTGGTAAAGATCCAGTGGAGTCCTGATCCTAATGATTGTACATGGGAGCTAGAAGAAAAGATTAGGATAGATTATCCTAAGCTTTTTGAAGATTAAAGGTAGTTTTAAAATTTCTAGAAAATCTAATATGTATGGTTGCCATGATTGAATTTGCTTGCTTATGCATATGTTTGATAGATTTTCAGAAAATAAGATGATGCTTGTTATAAGTACTAAGAAAATTGTGAGGACACAATTCCTAAAAGGAGGGGTGAATGTAATACCCCAAAATTTTGTGAAAAATCATTTTGGTAAAATGATTTAATTTTGAAATATTTAGATTTAAATATGGTGAAATTCTTGGGATTAAATAGTGTGCAAGGATATGTGTGCACATGCACATTGGAATATGGCACAGGGGAAATCCAAGAATTTGTGGAAATATATATATATATAACATATAGGGAAAAGAAAACATTTCAAATATAATTTTGAAATATGAATTATTCTGTCCTCAGATCACATGTATTATTTTGAAAAAAAAAATGAGACAGAAATTTTTTATTTGAAATAAGAAAGTAAAATTCTTATTTAAAACATTGGAATTTAACTTAGGCCTAACCAAGTTAAGTATGGGAGATATGCCTATATACATTTTTCTGTGAAGCATAAGGAATTAAATAAAGTAATAAAGAAGCAATTTTTACTTAGCATAGGGTTTTTGTTTTACCAGATCTAACTCATTTAATTAGGAAATATATGTATATGTATATTTTCTGAAAGGCAAGAGAGATCAAATAAAAATATATACACCTATGTATATATATATTTTCTATGAGCAGAAAGTGTTAAAGCAAATTAAAAAAAAGAAACATCAAAATGACATGAAATGTAATACAAGTCAATATGCTTGTGTAGGTAAAAATAGAAAAGGAAATTTCCAGAAAAGAATAAAAGCATAAATAAAAACTAAATCACACATTTAGCATGACTTGGGTAAGTAATTAAAGGTAGCCATTTTTCTGGAAAAGTAAAAAGGAAAAAAAAGGGTACTGACAATAATGAACTAAAGTGGCTGGGGCATTAAGGAGGAAAATGTGAAAATGCAAAATGCATGAAGATGGTTAGGGAAATGGAATTTTGTTGTAACAAAACCCTAGGAGAAAACACTGGTATAAATAGGCAGTTTTGGCCAGGAAAACATTTTACCCCGAGTTGCTCAAAATAATAAGAAAGAAATGAAAATATTGAAAGGAAGAAGAAAACACACATACATAAGGATTTTCTGGATCAAGAGAAGGAAGAACTTAGGTGAGTAACCTCACTGAGTTCATGGCATTAAGACCTGAGATGAGGCAGCCACTTTTTATATTACCATTTACATATTGCTGGTTTTGATGTATATGATTTTATCAATGCTTTTTGGATGTTTCTTTTTAATCTGATATGATTTTATTATGGATGTTTTTGGTGATCTTTGGTTTGTTGAGATGTTTGCCTTTGGATGTGCATCTTACTGTTTTATTTTACTCAGAAATGTTAAGGTCTAGAATCTTAAAATTATATATAGAGAATACTCTCAACTGTTATAGATCTATGGCATGGAAATTTTACCAAAGAAAAATGTTGGGAGCTGCATTATACTTGGTATAAGTGCTGAGGCTCGAGAAGAAAGAAATTAAGGGTGCAATAGAAATTTTCTAGGTGCTGAGCCCTTAATCAAATTTAAAAAAAAAAGAGCCCACAAGCTAAAACTATGATTGAGCCAGATCATGAATCTAATTCAATCATAAAGGCTTGTAGATCAATATAACAAGACATGCCATGCCTCTTTTACAGTTGAAAATATTCTTATATTTTTAATGAGATCAAGACAAAATGTCTACATTTTTGGAAATAACTCTCTACTTAATTTCTGAGTAAATTATGCTAGAAAAATTTATGGGTGTTTCCATGTTTGCAGTGACAAGTTCACTTAGCTATCTGATGATAATATTTAAATCCATGCACTAGTAAATAAACTGGGGAAGGGAAGGCCAAGAAGGATGCTGGAATGCTTGTTATATTTGATGTATGCAAGTTGGCACATGGTCTGTTTAAGCCATGAGATCTTTGTGCAATGATGTGAATTAGTTCATTGCAATGTGTCCCTGTGATTTCTTGATGGCAGATGAGGCAGGAATTTAAACTGAATTTATACAACCTGTACATGAAGAGATAGGAATATGAATATTTCTTAGGTTGGTTGGTATGGAATCATGATTGTTCCAGTGAATGCACATGTTGCAATTAGATAATTATGTATGCCTGATTATGAATGTAGGTATAGGAATGATGGATGGAGTTATCATACCTGAGTCACTTTATTTACACAATGATATAATAAGTGATTGCAGAAATTCATTCAAATAACAAGTATTACACTCACATTCTCTGTTGTTTAATATCATGAATATACTGATGTTGCTCATACCAGATCATGGATCTGACCCTTATTTGCTCATGGCATATGTGGGTGTCTCATTTCAAAATGAGGCAGCCACTGATGCTCTTTCAGGTAATGCTGGAACTAAGTAGAAAATGAAGTTATGGCTAATGAGAAGGAGTGAATGAACATGCTAGCTAGTTTTAATAAGAGCCTATGATGATTTTATCTGCATGTATTCATGAGAGAATTATGTTTGAATATGTAATGAACTTGCTATGTTTGATTGAACTGGTTGTTTATCTGTTGAATATTGCTATGCATTAAGGTTTAAAAATTAAAAGAAATATCTGGGTTGAAGACCAGAAAAATATGCTTAAGTATTAGATATGAAAGCCTGGGAAAAGAAATATACATATATGTATGTGAGCAAATGTTTTGCATAACTTATATTATGTATGGGTCAATTCTTGAGACATAGCAATGCACTAAGTTTTTATAATAAAATCTGGATATAACTAGAGGTAAACTTATAAAAATTTAAATCCTTTTTACTGTAATACTTCGTAAACCAGTTTAATACCACTTTTTGAATTGTTTTGAGAAAAGTAAACATTTTGCAAGGCTTCAGATATAATGCCATTGCCTTGAACAAGTGTCTATAGACACAAGATACATGGGTTAACCAGCTTCAAATGAGTGAAGTTTTGGTTGACTATATTTGATGGTATTTTGAATGTAAAATACATTTCAAAAGCTTTAGTTTATTTAGCAATTGTTTCACCACAACCGACTTTTAAAAGCCATACCAGATATGCAATCTGGACAGGTTTGCACTATCAAAATCTGGAAACACATACATTATTCTTTTAGATATTTTAAGTTCAAATTCTTGTCACAGCAAATCTTATGCAAACACTTAACTTACAATGTGTTATATAGGCTAAGACTGAAATAAACAAGTCATATAGATTGAATCAAAATAAGAAAGTTTCTAGAAAATACATAAGTGGAAAATGATAAGAGAATATATCATTTTCTGGTCTTAGCCAAACATCAATATATTTGAACTATGGGAAACAAGGTAATTAACTATATGCAGATTTCTTCAAATCCAAACTAAACAGCCTGCTCTTGTTTAACAAATGGAATTAAGAACGTACTCTGATTTTAAACAAGAGGAACACATACATCCTCATATGTATGTGTATATCTTTAAGAGTAACTGATATATTTATATTGGTAGAAAATATTGGATCCTGGATGAATTGTTTGAAAAGAAAATGACTCTGAGAATATTAATTATAGTAATGTAAAAAAAAAATTTAAGCAAAATAAGGAGGGTCATTTCACTTCCACTCCACCCAACTATCGTCACTCGATGGACGTCGTGCCATGATTTGATTGTAATCAATGCGGACCTTTCATATTGAATATTCATAGTATTCTCAAGTCGAAAGAACTGTGTAAATTATTCACATCGGTATTTTCTGTATGACCTTAGTTATATTAACCAACAGAAAACTACCGATGAATTATTCCATAGTTATCCAATAACTATTAGTACGAAACCCCTAGGTGCCATAGCAGCCATGAGTAATACACTACCCAATATTTGGAGAGCGTTACGTACTCTAGTATTAACGGATACATCGATATCTAGTCTCGATGCATCTTGACTAGGAACATTTGGTATATTTATTTTTATTGTGATAAATTACTCACGGTTACAACACTTTTAACTACTATTACAAAACATACCATTTATGGATTTTCTATTAAATATACTTTTAATTAATTATTTAATATAACTACATTATATCAAGTATATAATAGAAAGGAAACACCTTTATTTCGAACAAGATTAGTTAACGAGTTAGATATGTGTAACAAATTATATAACTGTCCATAGGGCATACCCCAAACTCTATCAACACACACGCACACACATTTTTGCTACACCTCATTTTTTGAGTGTACTATGTCTCAAATCCTTCATAATTTCAACCACATGTTTCGATTTAAATAATTATAGTTTCTCTCCTTGGTCACTTCATTGTATTAATTAAATCTAAACTTGTGGTTGAATGGTTGAAATTAAGGGGTTTGAGACGTAGCAAAAATAGGTGTAGCGTGTGTGTGTACTATGTCTCTGTGTGTATCTTAGTTAATTAATTGTCTATTGAGATATATTGTGAATATGAGCCTCTAAAATGAATGTAAAACTAATTGTACCCGAACTAAATTATAATTAAACACACACTCTCTCTCTCTCATATGCACACATATTAAATAAAAAATATATTAATCAAATTGTAACATAATCAAATACATATAACAAACCTGTTTTAGTTAATGATCACTATATACGATTTGGTATAAATAAATTATTCATGTGAACAAAATAAGATCAATTGCACAACTAGTAGAAGTATTTTATTTTATTTTTTGAAAACTTTCCATTTTGCTACGCTGCCAGTTTACGCAGTCCAACTGTATATACTATTTGGGGATGCAATTAATGACCCTGTATTTCTTTATTCAGCTTTCAAAAGCAATAAATCGACATTTTTTTCATATCTCTATCCATAATATTTTATAAATAGCCATTATAATAAAAGACCATGTATTTCTTTATCTAGCTTTCAAAAACAATAAATTAACATTTTCTCATAATTCTATTTGTAATATTTTTTAAATAGTTATTATCATAAAATTTATTTGAAAATATATGTTTATGTCAGTATATTACAACGTTTCATTTTCTTATTTAATCAAGTTTGAAAATTCATTTGGAAGAATATATTATATCTATCTTAACTTATGTTATAGCTTCTTTTCTATTAAATAAATTTCCACAAAGAAAATAAAAATGAAATACTAAGGGTCCGTTTGGTTTCGTTTTGAGTTTTGTGTTTTCAACATACACTACAAAATACAAGAAAATATAAGAATTTTTTTTACAATTCTTAGCCTTTGCGATGATGGAAGGACGATGAAGGAGATGCATTGTTTTCCGTCCTTTTGTTATGTTTCAAAATACGAAAAATCAAATAAACTTGTTTTCTATTTTCAATGTTAATTTTATTTTTCAAAATTGTTTGTTTTCCAACAATATATAAGAAATATGCATTTTTGTTTAGACGAAAACATAAAACCAAATACAGCAAACTAAAAGGGGCATAATATTTTACCTTCCATGTTTTAGGAAATAACAAATGCATGGAAAATAATCCATCCCTCCATCGTCCTTCCATCGTCATGATGCCTTAGCTTTTTAAATGTATTCTTGTGCTCCCTTTACGTTGGAAAAGCAAAACATAAAACTAAAAATGAAGTCAAACGGGCCTTAATTTCTATTTCATGGGAATGTACCGCTATGACTGACTATGTTTTTGTTAAAATGTAAGAATTAGTGTAAGTGGTGGAATTCAAGTGGCATATTCTAGATTTTTGTTTCTGGTGTAAAATTTGGGAAAACGATATTTTGTCAATATAACATTTTTGATACGACAAAGGGGGATTTTACTTGAAACATGTTTTCTAACTTTCGTTTTGAAGTGTGTTGAAATACGTATTGCAATAAAAAACCAAGATATTTAAATACGATGCCTAGCTTTATAGGGCCAGGGCTTTAGGAAGGCCTACTACTCCTAAATATTTAATCGGCCCAAGCATTAGGATGTCCATCTCCTTCTTAATATTTCATCGGCCCAAGCGTCAGGTGGAGGCCATCTCCTTGTTTACAATCCAATATCAAAACCCTAATTCATACGCCACAATACATAAATACCTACCAGCAGTACATCACTAAGGCGCTATGTTCTTGCTTTCTCAGATAAGTTTTAATAATTTTATTTTATTTCCTCAGTTTCGATAATTTAATCGGCTGCTTTTGTTTAGTTATGTAATTTCCTTTCAAAATCCTTTTGGATTAATCCTATTTCAAAAATTGAAATCAGGGTTAGGGTTCACTCCTATAGGTTTTATAAAATAATAAGGCAAAGCTAACGGTGTTTTTTCAGTCGTTTCGCTGCCATTAATTGGTGGAGCTCAGCTAATTGTAACTCCAAAATTATTGTTTTATTGTCAAAAGTCTCATTTTATTGAAACGTAATTAAATTGTTAGATTTAATATTTGAAATTGTTTAAATAATTGAATCTTGAATTTAATGTAAATGAAAACGATTTCGAATGAGAAAAGAATGATCCGATGATGGCATAAATATCTTTGAGACCTGATATCACAATTTGATGATAACTACAAGCATTATTGCTGAGGATCTATGTTTTGCAAATGATTTTTTTTGTCATTTTGATCTAATCTGTACTGTAACTATGAAAGAAGGATGATGAAATGCACTGGGCTCTGATCTATTCTAACAAATAGAAATCTGACAGAGATGCATTTGCCTAGAAAGCATTGTCTGACTTTTTTCTTCTCCTTTTTCTAGCTAAGTAATTTCTTGATTAATGTATGCACTCTCTTATGTTAGCATGTTCTAATTCTGCTATATAGACTGCTTGGATCAGCTTCAGTGCAACTAATATATTCTCTTCTGTTAGCTTAGCAACTACTTCTATGTGTGATCAGTGAAAAGTTTGATGAGTAGCAAACCTTTTATTGTGTCATGATGTTGATTTTGCCACATCCTGAATAGATATTATCAAAGTTTTGAATCTAACTAGTGTTCATCCATAATTCATAATCAAATGTATAATAAGTTAGAATTTTTATGGTATACATTACTTCAGTCTCAACTCTCTTTTTTGGATCACGACTTTGCTAGAGAATTGGATTGCCACTTTGCTAGAGAACCAAACGCTGCTGTTATTTTACGTGGTCATCACACATGAAAATTGAATTAGAGGACATACATCATGTTTTGTAAACCATATAAAATAACGGTGTGTTGGTTTCCTAGCACACTGAAGGATCCGAACTCTCTTTTTTGCTACTGTGTTTTTGAAGTAGTATTTTCATGATTGGATTTTGGAGATGTTTATGCTTAATTGCGAGCCAATGATGATGATGGTCTTAAGTGGTTGCAATATCGTAAATTACAATGGACAATAATTCGATCTTAAAAACATATTTAAATTTTTTTAGCCCATTGATTTGTTGTATTGGTTAAGAATTTTTGCTTTCAGAAGGTAGGGTTTCCTTTGAGTGTAAACGGTAGAGGAGTAGAAATAACATGGTGATTTGGCTCTAAATTTGTTGCGTGCGGTCCTACTTTGACCTTTTGTGTTGAAGTAATTTTACAACCACTTTTAACTTATGAATTTCGAAAACGCATCTACAAAAAATTAAGGGCGTTTTGTTTTGAGTTTTGATACAAGAAAACATGAGAATTTTTTTTACAATTCTTAGTCATTACAACGATGGATGAAAAATTGGAGGGAGCGAATTGTTTTCCGTCTTTTTGTTATGTCTCAAAACACGAAAAATCAAATAAACTTGTTTTTTATTTTCTATGTTAATTTGATTTTTTAAAATTGTGTGTTTTCCAACAATACATGAGAAATGTGCATTTTTGTTTATACGAAAACACAAAACTAAAAACAACAAACCAAACGTTCCTAATTGTCGGATTGTTCAGATCCTCAAAATCTGCAACTATGGACCACTATTGTTTGATTAGGCCTCATCTCCAAAGCTATGTATTATAGAAAAAAAGGCGCACTTACCGTGAAGTGATTATGCAGCTCAATTGGAGACGAAATGGATTTATATTTGGAAAGAAATGCAAAAAGCTCTAGTAAATATAGAAATGTGAAATGCACTAGGATTTTGATTTTTTTTTTGTTTCTGAGAAATTCGGTGCGTTAGAGCATTTCTAGTTGGATGGTTGTTTCTTTGGAGTCTTCCACCGAAAAAAGGGCGATAAACCCTCACTCATCTAGCCGCCAGAAGGGAGTTTATTGCTTTTTTTTATATAGAGTTAAATGGGAAACAGTTTCCGTTTATAGTCTAAATTATAGTCTAAATGGCATTCGAAATGTTATTGAATCTATAAATGAGAATCTGGTCCCAAAAAAAGGCAAACCATCATTTTATTTGTTTTTCCACGATCGAATTACCTTCGTTAGAGCGTGGAGAAATAAATTACAGGCATGATTTGGTCCATTTTTTTCAATTCTCCACACCGCTGGAGCTCTCTTAGAAGCAAAATCCGTTCTAATATGCTTAGCAGCGTGTATGGAAAATCATATTTTCATGTATTCTGCAATCATACTCTCATATGCATGATACTTCTTATCCAGATAGATATATTCATGATCATTGTACCCACACGCATGCTTGGTTATATAGCATATATTGTTAAGCTTTTTGCTTGGACATATGATTATAAACCTTAATTAGTGTGAGATACGTATTACTTGATAGGATCATGTCATGTTGTTTGGATGCAGTATGAAATATGGTTTGATGCAGTGTTTAATGCGAAAGCTTTTTACACCCCTTGCTTCTTTTGCTTCTCGTTACCCAACAAAATGAATCATTATGTTTGCAGCCATTAACAGTGTTACATGATTGTTTACATCCGCAATTAAAGGAGAAAAACTACATTAAAGTCAATACTTCTCTCAGACCATTCTCGTTAGACTCCAATACAATCGAAGATTGAAAATTTTAATTGGTGTATTCTCTAGTTTATATATATACAACCGCCACTAGAAACATTTAAAAGCGCATTCTTTCTTCATAAGTAAATTTTGTAGCGTTCCATAATGATGCAGCCCAGCCTAATATTCCAATTCAAGATTTGAAGCTGGAACAAGTTAACGACTCAACTAAGTCGTATGAACGAGTTAAAGGGGTGAAAAGGCGGGGAAACGAGCTAAATAAAGAAGAAAACGACCTAAAAACTATGCAAGCCTTAAGTCGTTGGGACATTGAAGCTTAAGTCATTTGCGCCAAGTTGTTTAAGTCGTATGATCATCTATTTTAAAGTCGTAGCTCCACATACCTTATTAAGTCGTGCTGCCGCATGCTTTGTTTAAGTCGGATGAAGCTTAAGTCGTATGCTCCGGGGTTTGTTGAGTCGTTGCTAGAGTATTTTCCTTAAGTCGTACCAGTTGTGCTTTTTCTTTATGTCGTTTGGTGATGTTGGTGATGAGTCGTATGGATGAAGCTGCTGTTAAGTTGTGCCGCATTTCTGGAGTTAAGTCGTTATGCTCCGCTTCTTGAGTCGTTGGAGGATGCTGTTTCCTTAAGTTGTATGGCTTGTGTTTGAGTCGTTTGTGCCTGTTATGTTGTTAAGTTGTATGGACTGGTACATGTAAGTCGTGTTGTATTGTTGTTAAGTCGTATACTTGTTTGTGTAAATTGTTGTGTCGTTGTATGAGTGTAGTTAAATCGTGAGGTATGTTGAAGGTCATGTAACGACCTAGTGTTTGTATTTTCTTTGTTTGAGTCGTTAAGTCGTAAGTCGACTTATGTTAAGTCGTTAAGTCGCATACGACTTATGGGAGGCTTGAGTTGTATTTGCCTATCAATAGGCGGGTGTTGGTTCATTTGGAGGTTGTTGAATTTTAAATAAAATTTGGTTTGTGCTTCTTGCCTCCATTAAAATTGGTAGTTGAGTGCTATCTCCTATCTCCACCTTCGGCATTCGAGTGCGTTTGAATCAACGATTGTTGAAGCCAATTCACGGAATCAAGTGCGCTTGATCAACGTTCGAAGAATTGTAGATCTTCTCTCACGGCATCGTGCGCGATCAACGTGTCGAAGATTGCTAGAATCCGGTATCTTCGTGATCAATGGATTTGGGCATTTGTGTATTCTTAAATTCATCGATTTATCATCGATTCACCGATTATTTCCGCTAATCGTGTGAGGTCCTGGACGGATTCGATTTACATCGTTGAATTTGCTTCCTTGGCTGCATCATATAAGATAATACTTTTAGCATCAAATTTATCTGTACATATTTGGAAAACTATAAATTTAGCAAAGAGAATGAAAAGATTTATTCAACTTTTATTGAGTAAATAAAATTAAAATATTGCATGAGGAGAAATGATTTGGTTTTTAGATGAGAAAATCATAATAAGTATGCTTAGTTACGTATAATTGAATTGGAAATATTTTAATTTTGGAATTGAGAAAATGAGTATTTAGAGTTAATTTAGAGACGATTAAAAATAAAAAAATTCTTATTAATCTCACAATCGAGAAGATTACGTTTATTTTTTATATCTCTTGAATTTTCTAGTTAAAATTTCTGTATCCATTTCTACATATTTGCTCTATTTTATTCCGCAAATGGGTGGGGTTGAGAATGCCTAACTTTTCTTTCTCAATACAACATTGCCATTTCATTTACTCAATTAAATGTTTAATGAATCTTTTCATTCTTTTTCGTCGTGAAGACTTGAAAATGTATAAGCCTTTTTGAATATAAAGTATCTTTGTTGGGAATGCTACTTGATTTCCTCACAATGGAAGAACGTGTTTTATAGACATTTGACTTCAGTGGTATATATAGTAATTAGAGAATATTTCGAATAAAAATCTTCATTCGTTCCTTGTTATTGGTTTGATTCGAAATTGTTTGAAACATATGTATCATATGTTAAACATTTCTAATACAATTGAATTATTGAAAGCAAAAGAAACCAAGCCTAGCAAAATGACATCTTTTAAAATTTTATTTCGCGGAGGAACCCTTGGGTTTTCAGAGCATTGGATTCTTACCGATGTTTGCATTACTTAAACTGACATTCTCGTTTTCGCTTCGTTCACGCTTGCTTCCGCGGGTGCTTCTAAACCGTCATGAAACTCTTTGATGCTCCTTATGCAAATTGAAAAAAAAACATGGTTTATAAGAGTGCAAGACTTGCTGATTGCAGTGTAGCTTTATAGTTCGTTGACCAAGTTTTAGGCTTGTGCACACGTTTTATTAGGCAGCACTTGTGCTTCGGTCATTCTAATTACCTTTTCTTCTAATAAGGATTATTGGATAATTAAAACACAGGATTTGTATGTGGATTAGGTAACGTAAATGTTGAACATTTTAAGTGTGAAGAACTTGAAAGGGTTAAATCCAGTTATAGATGAAATACCCAAGTTGGAAAGTTAGAGATCTAGGTGTACCGAAGAAATGCCTTAGACTAAATCTTTTTATAATAGATTGTTCGGTAAATTGTATCTCTTAATCATATCTTCTATGGATCATTAGGTGAGAACTTATTAACGAGATGTGGTTTTGTTTTTGCTATCTGTAGCTTAGGTGACATTATTACTAGTTGATGGGAGGATAAACATGAACCACTTCAATCAGTTACTTAATATACACTCTTTGCATACTACTTTATATCAACGAGATAATTTTATTATTAATATCGCTAATGTTTGTGCACTGAATGGTAAAACTAATGTGCATATGCTATGGTTAGAAGGCTCTAACTTTAGGAATATTTCCTTCGGTCCTTGGATCATAGAAGTGAACTTCAATGTCACTAGAAGGAAGTATCAAGGAAAAATCGTAGTGTGAGAGCTATTTCTCCAATATGGAGGGATTTAACGATCTTACCAATTGTAATAATTTAATAGATTTACCCCTTAATAGGTAGAAGATTCACCTGGTCGAATAATTGACTCATCTCCTCGACGACCTTTTAGATAGATTCTTTATTAGTGAGAAATGTAAAGACAGATATCCATTAACTAAGATGTCGAAGTTTGATTGCATTATTTCTAATCACTGTCCCATTTTATTAAATTCTCACAATTAACTAATCAAAACCGACTGTTTCAAATTTGAAAAATGTGCCTAAAAATGGAGAGTTATGATAATTTAGTTATATTTAATTGGAATTCGATGGACCACCGTACCTTTGATAATGTAGCGAAAATATTTCTTTTCAAACTTCTGGAACTTAGAAGTTCAAAGGACAGGAGTAGGAAAGTGTTCTCTAGGGTCAAAATTAGAAAGATAAGATCTTAAATGAAATTTTAGATTTGAATAAATTTTGTTAAAGTGGGCCTAATAGAATTAGGGTTGGGATTATGTAATTTGTTATGTAATTCAAATTTTGTAAATAATCTTGTTTGAGATAAAATATGTTTTTGGTTTTATTTTTTATTATACATGTGTCGTATTGTGATACAAGTAATGAATAATTAACATTAAACATGTATAAGTAGAAAATTCTTAGGACTAATGTATTATCAATTGCAGCTATGAATGAGATCGTGGTCATGCAGATTGAATTGATATTGGTGAAAGTATTAACTCGTTAAATGTTACTAGTCGAGAAGTATAGAGAAAAAGATATCGATGCATCTATTGGGATCAGTGTACGTAACCGGTTTTTTACTCATGACCATTAGAGGCACCAATGAGTTATGTATTTTTGGTTGTTTAGAATAATCATAGAACGACTCAACGAGACCCTTTTATATGTTATATAACTTAGTCAAATAGAATATATTATGGCAATGATGTACAATAGTTTTTTGACTTGAACGTACCATCGAACTTAAGTGTGTACCGTGCTTTGATTACGTGCAACGACATGGCATAACAGCCGTGTTACGGTTGCAGTTGAGTACACGTTGAAATTTTTGAAGTAACATACTACCGAAGAGAGGATTCGTCTCTTTCATTAAAGAATGTCTGTATCATCGTAATTGGTAAGTCAAATTAAAGTGAAAGCTTTTGACCGGAACAAAATTGTTAATCGATAAATGTTATTAGGTTGAACCAAATACTTTAAAATTGACATACACAATTAATAAGGATATTAATAGAGTTTTTGATCGTAGATCAAACTCTAAATATGTAAGTGATACAGTGATAAAGAAACGAATACGTGTACAAATTATCGTTACTAGGTTAGCTCGAATTAGATAAGAAATATGATCGCCTAAATGATCTGTAAGCGTTGAACTTGATCTTGTACTGTACTTCAGAATATATATATATAGATTGAGCTTACTATAGAGAGTCAATACAACCGCACAATAGTCAAAATGAAAAAAATATAACAGGAGAACGAAAAACATCTTTAGCATAAAATGTGATAAGAAGGGAGGTTACATATGAGCATAAAGACGAAGAGCTTCAGAAATAAATCATTAAATTTCGAGAAATATAACATAAGAGTAGAAAATGATAATTAATATAGTCAGAATAAATGGGAAGAGAAATTGAACTAAAAGGCATACCTATAAAAATATTCCTAAACTAAGAGAGATCAATGTTGATTATTTTTGAATTCGGCTAGTGTAATTTCTATAAAGTAAAAATAAGTTAATACAAATGTTGTATTAATATTATGAATGTTTTAATTATTTATTTAGAGCTAAAGATCGGACAAAATATTGTGTAAAAGTTATACAATGGTTCGTTCGATAAATAAGCTGGATTTAATTAATCAAATGGAGATTCAACTAAGGTTAACGGAGTTTTGACTAAGCAAATACCAAACCCTAGGGTCGGCCGAACTTATTCAAATGAGAGGTTCAAATTGTTTGAGCTAACTCAATTGGACCTATAACAAATAAAGGAGAAAAAGATGGTGATTCAAGACTATAAATATAATAATCATCCGACATAAATTTCTACGCTTTTTATTTACGTCTCTTTCTATCTAGGCTGGCCATATACCACCATTAGTGGAGCTAACTCTCGGCTTTGCGAACCGAAGAGAAGGAGACACCGGAGCTGCAGGGGAAGTAATCAATAAATAACGTGCTAGACCCTTGGCGGGGTTCTTTAATTGAAAGGTGTATTTTCTTATCACATTTTAATTTATGTTATTAGTACCTATGTATTCATGTATATATCTTAAGTTTAATATGTGTGTACACACACATGTATGTATGTATATGTGTGTGTGCACACACACGCACGTGTATTTTGTCAACACAAAGTAATGTAGTTTAATACACACACACAAACAATATACATATACATGTATGTAAATATAGAATAAAAATTATTTTGGCAAAATAATAATATATTTATTATTTTAAAAGCTAATAAAAATAACAGTTTTTTAAACCAAAAACATTTCAACATTAAATAAAATATTTCGTTAATAAAACATAATTGCTTATTGATTTTCGAACATAAACAAATTAATTTTGTATATATATCTCTGTGTGTGTGTATGATTTAATGTTTTTCTTTTCCATTTACTAGGCTAATTATTTTTTACTTAATCAAAATAATTTATGTAACGTCTATTTTGAATTTTTCAATTAAAATAATTTTCGACCGAATTTTATTTACAAAAGACTTCTTTTGCTCACGATGATTTCTTTTATGTCTCAAATCTATTTTTGAATAAGTCAAAATCCCTTTGAACTTTGATTTAATATATTTATATATAGCCAAAATTAACAATTTGATTAAATATGTATATATGTAAATTTTATATATTTCTATATAATTATTACAGTAAACAAAATTATTTTATAAATATTTTTTATTTTAATTATACTCATATATATTTATATCTATATACACACATATTATTTCAATAAAACCTTTTATTATATTTTAATTGCTGAATTTTATATGTATGTATGTGTGTGTGTATATATATATAATTGTTTATTTTCTTGATCACATAGGATATACAATTAATTATATTAAATATTATGTATATATTATATCGCACTTAGTCATCCTATTGACTATAGGAAAAAAGGTCGGTATTCCCTATGTACTTGATCCAATAGTGTGATTTATGATGAAGCATTGGTTCTTTCTCATACATGTCCTATGTCAAGGAGATGACAGGTTGTTTGTTAGTCAAAGAGGCTACATGTAAAATTTGCTTCTGATAGATCTTATTTGGTCTCCTCATAGAAGTTTGGGCCCGACTAGCAATGATCCAAGAGCGATATCAACAATGGTATTAGAACCCGCATTGTGCTTATGTAAATAAATTAACCAACACTAAAGGCAATGCCTTAAGAAAAAGTTAAAGTAGATGGGTGTCTAGTAAAGGGTTTTTAAACAAAGGAGATAGTTAATCTAATTAAGGATCACTGTATGTAGAACACGTCCCGATCTCCTGGCCTTTACATCACTTGTCAAAATGGTCTAATTCTTGGGTATGCCCATATGGAAGACTTAAAAGGTTTTTTAGTCTTAGGTAAATTCAAACAACGTATTTAGATATTATAAAATTAATTTAAATTATTTAAAATAATTAATTAATTACGTTATTTTATTAAATTTATAAAATGCATTTAAAAAAAATTAAATATGCAATTAATTAGTCTTATAAAGAATTATAAAATATATATTTTAAAGTGTTTAAGGTTAGTAAATAAATATAAATGTTATGCTTATATATTAATTTAATTTTTTAATTAATAAAAGAAATACGTCTGAATATATATATATGTATGTATGTATATATATATATAACTAAATAAATTATGAATGTTATAATTAAATGTGTGAGTGTATTAAATGGGAGGTCAAAATAAATATAAACCACGAGACACAAATAAAATGGGAGGTCAAAATAAATATAAACCACGAGACTTTAGGAGTATACATTGAATGTATATAAAAGATATTGGATATCAAGAGTTATAATTGTTATATACTCATCTTCCTTAAATAGTTAATAATACTCTAAAAACTTATTTTTAAATTATGAATTTTATAGTAATGACGCTCTCCATCATTTATAATATAAATAGAGTACCTTACATATCTATATTTGTTGAGCACACTCAAGGCATAAAATATCTAAGATTATTTATAGATATATAAGAATGGTTTGTAACTTTGTTGAGCACCCTAAAGGGTTACATACCTCTTCTTAGGATATCGCGAAATGATCAGGTTTAGAGTGTCTAATGTACTTCATGATTTATTGAGCACCCTCAATGTCATAAAAATGATTAAAAGCATAGTTAAGAATGTATTTTAGGAGTTATATTGGATATAATCAGTAAAGGGTTACTTACCTTTTATGGATACTACGATTTTTTTAGCACCATCATGGTCGTAGTAGAATGATAAATGGATCTTAGCACCCATTGAAGGTATTTATGAAATTTCCATATCTCTTTTAGATTTTCGAGAGATAGAGAATTCAGTGGGAGCCTTATTAAAAAAAATACAAAAAACCATTCTAATAAATATAAGAACATATGCAATAATATCTAATTTACTTTGATGAATTTGCGTAAACAAATGGCAATTATGAAGCTATTCTTGAAAAAGAACAATTTAACGGGAACAAACTATAAGATTGACTAAGTAATATTAAAATTGCACTCACATGCGAAAAGCTTTGGTACATGGTCGCTAATGAACCTTTAACTGAACCCAATAAAGATGCTACGACTGAAAATTTAAGGGTTATAAAGATTGGCAAATGAATTGCAAACTAGCTCACTGTTACGTACTGTTCAATATGAGCATTGAGCTCCAAAATAAACATAAGAAAATGAATATTCATGAAATATTCAATCACCTACAAAAGTTGTACGGTGAAAAGTCTCGTACTGCGAGGTACAAGGTCTCATGGAAATTGTTTCACATGAAGATGAGCAAAGGTTCCTCAGTTCAAGACCACATACTCAATATGATTGGGTATATCAAGAGATTGGCTGAGGTTGGTACTACAGTAGAACTGAGCCTCATACCGACTTGATTCTTAGGTCATTAACTTCATGGTTTGACTTGTTCATATTGAATTTTAATATGAACTCTTTGAAATGTACCATCGTTGAGCTCCTTAATAAGGCCTTTAAGACATATTCTGATGCTGCATAGAAGTTTTTTCTTAGTTGGAGCTTTGAGTAGACTTGGTATAAGGATAGTAGTAGATGGAGAGAATTGAGAGTGACAAAGGGTTCTTTGGTAGTGATGAAGGAGGTTCGAGTTGATGACATTTATATGCTTCATGGAGAGACAGCCTTTGAAGAGTCAGTAGTTTTTACTGATTCTAATGTTTCAAATTCTACTCAGTTATGGCCTCTTCGTTTAAATCATGTTGATGAGGAGAGTCTTGAATTATTAAAGAAGCGGGAGTATATTGATGGTGGTTGTCAGTCAAAGTCTAGCCCTTGTGGAGATTGTTCTTTTGGAAAGAAGAAGCATGTCATATTTAATGTTTGGAGACTTAGAGCTACAGAGTTTCAAGAGTATGTTCATTCTTATGTATGGGGACCTACCCCAGTTGCATCTTTAGGTGGAGCCAGTTACTTCATTTTATTCGTAGATGATTTCTCGCGTAAAGGATGTGTCTATTTCTTAAAGGCCAAAGATGAAATATTTGTCCAATTTTCTAGTTGGAAGACCTTAGTGGAGAAGCAGATGAGGAAGCGTTTGAAAGTTCTCAAAGTTAAAAATAGCAGTGAACTCATGTCGCAAGAATTCACTCATTATTGTGGGTCCGAGCATGTAGTTAGATATTTTTCTATTGATTCACATTATTATAGAGTGGCGGAGAGCATATATAAGATATTATGGGAGAGAGCTATAAGCTTAAGAATGGTTGCTGATCTAGAATGAGGATTTTTGGCAGAAGCAAACATCTATGGCGATATTTCTCATCAACCACACACCTTCCGTTGTCATAGATATGAAGATTTTTGAGGAGATATGGAAAGATAAGCCTATGAGTATTTCATTCCTTAAAGTGTTTAATTATTCAGCTTATTTAGATGATGAGAGACAAGATAAGCTGAATCCTAGGAAAAGCAAGCACATTTTGTTACGCTATAGGGAAGCAGTGAAGAGGTATAGGTTATGGTGTAAAACAACTAGGAGTGACTAGCATGCATGTGATATTTGATGAGAGGTCTTTGTTGAAGGTGGAGCCTTTATCAAGTGATGACGTTGGGAGGACGCAAAATTTTCAAACACATTTGGAGTCATCAGATTATTTCCATATTTGAAGAGATATTGGTATTTCCGATGATACCATGGTTGATGAAGATTGTATAGGTTCAAACCCTAGGTGGAGCTTGTAGTGAAATTTATTTTAATTTGAGCGGAAGCGAATTATTTGATCAGGGTCTAGTATTGTCTATTTAGATATCAATGGAACTTAAAAATCAATTATGCAATCTCACAGACACAATAGCAGAAATAAGAGACACGGAAGATTTAACGTGGTTCGGATATGAATATCCTACGTCTACGGAGACCCAACAACTTCTTTTATTCCACTGAAGAAAAGAGTACAAAAGAGAGAGAAGGATAATTTTTGATGCTCTCACACTCTCACTCACATATGAAGATGATATTCCTTCATTTAAATAGGCTTGAGAATGAATGATTACTTGGAGATTAAGAAAATCAATTTCCTGATTACCCAAATATCTTTCCAAATTGCATGATTTGATTTTAGTATAAATAGATGGCGTAATCTTGGTTTCCATATCTTTCCTTTGATCGATTGATTCTCCATGCCTAATCATTTATTTCTTCATATAACAAATGCATTAACTAATTAATTGATTTGCTAATTAATTAGTTTCCTACCAAAATATCCTCTTATATCTTTCCATATGCAAGCCAAATTAATTGATTGATTGAACCAATTAATCAATTTCTTTCCTCCTCAACAAATATTTGAATCATCCAAATTTAACACTCCACCTTGATTCAAATATAACAATCTCTCTTCATCACCTCATCATCAAACAATCAACATAGAAGTTGTTGGGTCTAGCGCCCTTTGGCGCTCAAGTAATAGGAATCAAACTGATCAAGTTTGAGCAATGCTCAAACTTGTCCTTTGGAAGTGACTTTGTTATCATATCTGATGGATTATCCAAAGTACTCACCTTCAACAATTTGATCTTGCTTCATTCTTCCTCAAGTATAAGAAAGAAACCTCTAACATCAATGTGCTTCGTCCGTGAACTATAAGCTTGATTCTCTACAAGATGAATCGCACTATGACTGTCTAAAAATAGCTCTACTATCCGCTGCACCATTGAAAGATCATCCAACAACTGAAGTTAGTATAATCCTTCCTTTGTTTCTTCCACAATCGATATCAACTCTGCGTCGGTAGTCGACAAAGCTACGATAGATTGCAGCTTTGATCTCCATGAAATCTAGCCTATGCCAAGTGTAAAAACATAGCCTGACACTGACTTCCTAGCATCTATATCCCTAGCATAATCAAAATCACAGTATCCTCTAAGAGAGATGTCACCATCCAATCCACCATATAACAAGACCACCGAAGAAGTGCATCAAAGATATCTAAGAATCCACTTCACTGCTTACCAATGCTCTATGTCTGGGTTAGACTATATCAACTCACAACACCCACTACATGGGCCAAATCTGGTCTTGTGCACACCATCGCATACGTAAGACTACCAACAGCACTAGAATAAGGTATATCAGCCATATACCTTTTGCCTTCTTCCGATGAGGGAGATAAGTCTTTTGACAACTTAAAACGAGAGCCTAATGGAGTGCCAACCGGTTTGGCTTTCTCCATTCCAAATCAAGCGAGGACCTTCTCGATGTACTGCGCCTGAGTGAGCCTTAACTCTCTCCGCTTCCTATCCCTGCTTATCTCCATACCCAATATTCTTTGTACCTTTCACAAACCCTTTATGTCAAACTCTCTACTGAGCTCCGCTTTCAACTCCTTAATTCTGACCATACTCCGAGATGTAATCAGCATATTATCAACATATAACAACAAATAAATCATATCACCATCACATCTCCTGAAATAAACACACTGGTTTTTGAAACTTCTGGAGTATCCCTGTGAAAGCATAAACTTATCAAACCTCTTATACCATAGTCTAGGAGACTACTTCAGTCCATATAGAGATTTGTTGAGTTTGCAAACATGATCTGGTCTGCTACTATCAATGAATCCTTCCTGCTGCTTTAAATAAATCTCGTCATCCAGATCACCATGCAAGAATGCAGTTTTAACATCTAGTTGCTCTAATTCCATATCATAATGAGCAACCAATGCTAGGAGAATACAAATAGAAGTATGCCTAACCACTGGAGCAAAGATATCATGATACTCTACCCCCTTCTTCTGAACATACCCCTTTGCGACTAATCTTGCCTTGTATCTGAGATTACCATTTTCACCGTCTTTCACTCTATAGATCCACTTGCATCCAATAGCTCTCTTGTCGGTGGGAAGAGGCACCAAATCCCAAGTATGATTTCTCTGCAATGATTCAATCTCCTCCTCCATAGCAACTAACCAACAGGAACTATTAACTGATGCGATAGCTTCTCTATAATCACAGGGCTCATTATGGACAACATTCAAAGCATATGTTGTCATATCATCGAAGTTAATGTCTTCGATGCTCAATCCAACAAGCTCATCAAGCCACTTAGGCTTTCTTCTTTGTCTGACAGACCTAGGTTCTGAATGAGCTCCACCTTGAGTCTGATCCTCTGTACCGACATCGGTATTATCCTCATCAACCAAGGTGTCATCGAAAACACCATCTGAATGTCTATGGAAAGAATCAACAGATAACTTGCTTTGTGTCTGGTATTCTTCACATGTCCTCTCATTGTCATCTGATGAGGAAGGCACCACCTTCAACATAGCCTTCTCATCAAAAGTCGCATGCCTGCTCATAACGATCTTCTTGCTAATAGGACACCACAGCCTATATCCCTCCACTCATCTCCTATAACCTAGAAAGATACACTTACGAGCTCTAGGTTCTAGCTTCCCTTTACTCTCATGCACATAAGCTGGACAACCAAACACTCTGAGAAATGAATAGCTAACAGGCTCTCTTTTCCATACTTCTTTCGGGATCTTCATATCTATGGCAGTAAAAGGTGTGCGGTTGATGAGGAAAACCGCCATAGATAAAGCTTCAGCCCAAAATCTCTTCTTCAATTTAGCAGTCGGTCTGAGGCATCTTGTTCTCTCCAATAATGTCTGATTCATCCTTTCTGCAACTCCATTAGACTAGGGGTCACCTGATGTAGTGTAATGCCTCTTAATGCCTTCAGACTCACAATAATCGATGAATTCCTGTGATACAAATTCATCGCCATTATCTGAACGGAGAACTTTCAATTTCTTCCCTGACTGCTTCTCAACCATAGATTTCCACTTTCGAAATCTGGCAAAGGTTTCACTCTTGGACTGAAGAAAGTATACCCATACTTTACGAGAGAAATCATCTATAAATGAAATGAAATATCTGGCTCCACCTAAAGACTGACAAGGGAAGGGACCCCAAACATCTGTATGAACATACTCCAGGATAGCTTTTGCTTTATGCTCTCCTATACCAAAATAAATCTTCATCTGCTTTCCAAGAACACACTCTTCACAAAAACCAAGTTTTGAATGATGAAATCCATCAATCAATCCTCGTTTTCTCAACTCATCCATGCTGCGCTCACCGATGCGACCCATCTGTAAGTGCCATAATCTGGAAGAATCCGAATCAACAGATGTAACAGAAGCTGATTCACCAACTACAATATTGCCCTTTAATAGATAAAGATTTCCTACCATCACACCTCTCATAACAATCACGGAACCCTTCGATATCTTCATTTTCTCTCCTTCCACTACAGTCTTCAAGTCAAGTCTACTTAATGCCCCAACAGAAATCAAGCTCCTCCTCAAATCAGGTACATGTCTAACATCGGTGATTGTACGAATAACACCATCAAACATCCTAATCATCACGCTACCAACACCAACCATATGGAAAAAAGCATCATTACCCATCAGAACTTCTCCTCCATCAATTTCACGGTAAGTGGAAAAGCATTTTCTATCAGGTGTCATATGATAGGATGCGCCAGAATTAATCGGCCATAAGTTGCTCTTCCCAGAAGAGCCAGAAGTTGTAAATACATCGGTGTCACTTTCTATATCTGTTTCTCTGCTGTAGAAGCTAAGGCTTGCTTTGGATCTTTTCTTCTACCTTCAAGCTTGGGAAATTATGCTATGAAGTGCCCTGGTTTCTTACAATAATGACAAGTTGACTTCTTAGGCCCCCTAGACTGAGACCGCGAAGAATTCCATCCTCCACCTTTCTTCAACCTGCTTTGCCCTCTACCTCTCTGAATAGATAAGCCTTCGGTATCACTATCCAAGCTAGTGCTCGCCAATCTACCTCTTAATACTTTATTATGAAGACCAGCCTTTACATCAGACATGCTAATTTTACTACGGCCATAAATCATAGAATTAACAAAAGTAGTATACTCCTTAGGCAAGGAACATAAGAGGATTATAGCTTGAGCCTCATCAGTAATATCAACTTCCACCGCCTTCAGGTTCATAATCAAAGTGGTCAAAGCATCTACATGTTCCATGAAATCGGCTCCAGTCTTCATCTTGAACGAGTAGAGTTGTTGAAGAATAATCTGATTAGTGAGTGACTTGTCTTAATATGCATCCGATAATGCATCCTACAGTTCCTTCGTCGTCTTCTTCTGAGAGAATTCTCTAAGAACTTCATCTGAAAGACTCAACTAAATTGTTGTGAGAGCTTCATCTTCCATCTCTTCCAAATCAGCTGCATCGATATCTTTCAATTTCTCAAGCGCAGAAACAACTTTATAAGTCTTCTCCTTTTTTAATACAGCCTCCATCTTCATCTTCCAAGTACCAAAATCTCCCTTTCCGTCAAAACATGTTACTCCATAATTGACACCAGATCTACCAACAGACTTACTAGAAGTAGCCATTAACATCCAAACAGGAACAATAACTCTAGCTTTGATACCAACCATAGTGAAATTTATTTTAATTTGAGCGGAAGCGAATTATTTGATCAGGATCTAGTATTGTCTATTTAGATATCAATGGAACTTAAAAATCAATTATGCAATCTCACAGACATAATAGCAGAAATAAGAGACACAGAAGATTTAACGTGGTTCAGATATGAATATTCTACGTCCACAGAGACCTAATAACTTCTTTTATTTCACTGAAGAAAAGAGTATAAAAGAGAGAGAAGGACAATGGTGGATGCTCTCACACTCTCACTCACATATGAAGATGAGATTCCTTCATTTAATTAGGCTTGAGAATGAAGGGTTGCTTGGATTAAGAAAATCAATTTCCTGATTACCCAAATATCTTTCCAAATTGCATGATTTGATTTTAGTACAAATAGATGGCGTAATCTCTGTTTCCATATTTTTCCTTTGATTGATTGATTCTCCATGCCTAATCATTTATTTATTCATTAACAAATGCATTAACTAATTAATTGATTTGCTAATTAATTAATTTCCTTCCAAACTATCCTCTCATATCTTCCTATATGCAAGCAAAATTAATTGATTGATTGAACCAATTAATCAATTTCTTTCCTCCTCAATAAATATTTGAATCATCCAAATTTAACAGAGCTCAGTTGCAGGCAAGGCCTTTTGGTTCAGTTGGCCTTATTTGTTGGTATATTTGTGATGGTGATTCTTCATTTTATGCTTTGAATGATGTGGAGCTTGTTGGTGAGTTTGTTCGTGTTGAATTAGAAAACTCTAGCAAAATTCTTATAAAGGAGATTGGAGTAGATAATACTAAGTATGTCCTCTCAATATGGAACAGAGAACGTGAAGTGCGCTATTAA
This sequence comes from Allium fistulosum, assembly GCA_030737815.1. Taxonomy (NCBI): domain Eukaryota; kingdom Viridiplantae; phylum Streptophyta; class Magnoliopsida; order Asparagales; family Amaryllidaceae; genus Allium; species Allium fistulosum. The sequence continues at coordinate 588,302,173 of CM060905.1, read as the reverse complement.
ATCTCCATTGGTCTCTCGAAGTTTAGTATGTACGAGTTCGTCTCCTATATCGGATATGTTGAAGAATTTTGGCATTTGCTCATATGCATGTTTTTTTGTTGATATGCATATTAACTTTCTTATGCTTGGGAAAGATTTGGAAATATTATATCTGGGCAACAATGCCCAAACTTGTTCATTTTGAATTCGGCGCCATGTGGCGTAGATCTAACAATTTGTTGAGATGTGATGATGAAGATAGATTGTTATATTCGAATCAACGTGGAATGTTAAATTTGGATGATTCAAGTATTTGCTAAAGAAGAAAATTAGTCAATGTATTTGTTATATGAAGAAAGAAAAGACTGCTGCCGGAGATTGATTCAAGCAAGGAAAATTATGGAAACCAAAATCACCATTATCCATTTGCATAGAAATCAAATCATGGATATTTGAAAAGGTTTCAAGACAATTGTGCAATTAATTTCAAGCAATTCCTTCATTCTAAAGCCTATTTAAAAGAAGGAAGTTCATCTTCGTATTGGTAATTGTGAGAGAACATCTACCATTATCCTCTTCTTTAGTAAACTTTAAATTTTACAGTCAAATCAAATGAGGGGTTTTGAACGCAAACAAATCTTTAAAGAAATTAATTATTCAATTTGTAATTACATGTTAGTTTCCCCACATGCTACCTATTATTTTGTAATTCTCTCTTGTATTCTCTTTTGTACTCTTTTTCTTCAGTGAATTAAAGTTTAGCGGGTAGGTCTATAGACGTGGGCAATTTGATCAAACCATGTTAAATTTCGTGTTCTCTACTCTTTTATTTTTCTTTGTTTGACGATTATTGTTCACTTAAGTGGCGGTTGATAATGAATCGATAAGCTGGATCCTTTTGTTGCTTCCGTGCATAAGCCAAATTATTTCACAATAGTTTGTTATTGGTGCAAATTAATTAAAAATTTGCATAACATCTTCATCTCCAGTAAGCTTCGACCGCTTCTAGGTTTTTTTTTTCCAATTTTTGCATTTTTTTAATTCTGTCCCATATTATAGAATATTTTTCTGCGAATTTGGGACAATAACGAGTAATCGCACCTCCATGTCTCCTTCCGCTTCGCCTATGGCTACTTGATTCTCTGAGTTGAAAGTTCAGAATAATTAGGCGATATTGCTAAAATTTATAATCTTAAAGGTGGTATGTGTTATACGTCTAGTATACCAAAACAAAGACTAATCAATAATAAACTCGTCTCACAAGTTTACAAATCAGATTTCCACTACTTTGGAATTCTGTATTAGCTATTTTTAACAATAAGTATGTTGTAATTAATTACAACAACAAACTAACAACTATAGTAATAATAACTATAGCGATAAATCAAAAGTTATACTATTTAAAGAAATAGTACAAAGTAGAAACGAAAATGATATATATATATATATATATATATATATAAATCAACTAGAAATCTAACCGTTTGAAGAAGGAAATTTCGTCTGAGGCTTGTCGTAACAATTTCCTTAAGACTTTATTCAAAGTCTCCCAAGATACAACAGACGTAAGCTGCTCGAGATCGTGATGTGTATGATCTTCTGTGTGATAGGACTGAATATGATTTTAAGAAATGAAGATAAAGAAGAGATAAGTCGGTTTTAAAATTAAGTGAGTAAAGTGATCAAGTTTCCTCCTTATTTATAGCCGAATTCCCAATGGCTACACCCGTTGAGAAAAGTAGCATCCCTTCATTTGCAACGCCAAAAAGTGTTACTGTTCGCAACAGGCACTTCCTTTCATTTGCAACGCCAAAAACTGTTGCCGTTTGCAACAGCTGCGTCCGTTCGTTTGCAACGGTTCAGAACTGTTGCTGTTCGTTGTAACGGTCATCTGAAAACAATCGCGTCTCTTCATCAGTTTGCAACGGTCACAACCGTTGGAAAATCCGTATCTATTTAAACACACTTCTATTTTAAAATCAGTACATTTTTTAGGTAGCAAAAATATATGACACAGCCCAATCTTATTGGACCCGCACCCGCACCCGACCCGACCTGGTTCGGTCGGTCGGACGGACGGGCGGCGGCGAGCGCGCGCGTGTTAGTCCATGGCCATATAGGTCCTCCCCCTCGCACAAAATTACCTGACCATAAGGGCCAATATTGGGATTGAGAGTACACTATATAAATAAGAAAATGGACTTATTTTTGGCGATGTGGGATATATCTCATTCACTATTTTTGAGAATTCTAACAATCTCCCACATGAATGACGATATATGTCTCCTCCACACAAAGTGTAATATCACACAGTTCATATTAAAGTAATGCTATATCGAGGATAAGTAGATATTTCACTTTGAACTTTCCCTAGTTAAAACTTATCAGATATACTTGGCTAATCGGTAAATTATTTCATCTTGAACTGTCAGCCGTTATTGTATAACCAGACAATAAGCTTTACAAAGCATTATTTCCCTTCACATCCAATCTCTTGGTTGTGTTCATTTTGGTCCTGAACAATTTTTGGTTCTACGAGTGTTTATAGAGAATAAAAGCATTTAATATTCTCATAGAGCCGACCCAGCTCACACTAACATAGGTGACCACAACCATTAAGAGTATCCTACATATACCCCACTTATTATTTTCAAGATATGGTCATCAGTAAAAAACATAGTTTTATCCTTTTAATACTTCTGTAGGCATGCATTTATATTGTGCACCATAGGAATGGAGGAGGACTAAGTCCAAACAAATGCATTACGTCTTGAGTTATTCAGAACTGGTTTGCCTATTGATCATAGTCCGTGGGATCTCCAGTCGCTAGGATATGTTTCCGTATACGATAACTTTGTTGGTTTAGGCTTTTAAACCCATTCCCCTCGATGCGCAGTTAATTTTCTCTCTTGATAAACCTTTAGTAAATGGATCCGCTAGGTTATCATTTGTTCGCACGTAATCTATGGAAATAGTTCCATTTGAGAGTAACTGCCTAACTGTGTTATGGCGTCGATGAATGTGTCGTGACTTTCCATTATACATAAAGTTTTGCGCTCTGCTTAATGCTGCTTGGTTATCACAGTGTATGCATATGGCCGGTACAGGTTTAAGCCAAAACGGAATATCTTCTAACAAGTGACGAAGCCATTCTGCTTCTTCGCCTGCTTTATCTAAAGCGATGAACTCCGATTCCATAGTGGATCGAGCTATGCATGTTTGTTTAGTAGATTTCCATGACACTGCTGCCTCTACTAAGGTAAATACATAACCACTCGTTGATTTTGATTCCTCTGAATCAGCAATCTAGTTTGCATCACTATATCCTTCTAAGACGGCATGATATTTTCCATAATGTAAGGAATAGTTTGTGGTATTTTTTAAATATCCAAGCACTCTCATTAGTGCTTTCCAGTGTTCCTTCCCTACATTGCTTGTATACCTACTTAATCGACTTACTGCATAAGCTATATCTGGTCTTGTGCAATTCATGAGATTCATGAGACATCCTATTACATGAGAGTATTTCAGTTGCATTACACTCTCATTAGCATTTTTATGCAGTACTTCCGATGGATTATACGGCGTTCGTACTCCTTTAATTCCAAAATTTTGAAAATTTTCAATCACTTTTTCTACATAATATGACTGAGATAATTCAATTCCATTAGGTGTTCTTATTATTTTGATTCCCAAAATAACATATGCAACTCCTAAGTCTTTCATATCGAAATTGTTGATTAACATCTGCTTAGTGGTCTCTATTACCTTAGTATTTGGACCGAAGATTAGCATATCGTCTACATATAGACAAATCATCACGAATGATGTCCAATTAGTTTGTAATAAACACATTTATCACATTCATTTATACGAAAACCATTTTTCATCATGACACTATCAAATTTTGCGTGCCATTGTTTTGGAGCATGTTTTAGTCTGTATAATGATTTGACTAATCTACATAATTTGTTTTCATTCCCTTTGGATATAAAACCCTCAGGTTGCTCCATGTAAATCTCCTCATCGAGATTTCCATTTAAGAATGTCGTCTTTACATCCATTTGATGAATCTGTAGATTATAGATGGATGTAATTGCTATTAACATTCTTATAGAGGTTATTCGTGTTACTGGTGAATAAGTATCGAAGAAGTCTACACCTTCTTTTTTACGATATCCTATGGCTACCAATCTTGCTTTGTATTTTTCGATAGAGCCATTTGGTTTCATCTTCTTTTTGAAGATCCATTTACAACCAATTGGTTTTATTCCAGGTGGAAGATCAACTATTTCTCAAGTTTTATTACTCAGAATTGAATCAATTTCACTTTGGATTGCTTCTTTCCAACATGAGGATTCAGAAGATGACATTGTTTCCTTGTACGTTTGAGGTTCGTGTTCTAACATATATGTTAAAAATTCCGAACCAAAATGTCTTGGAAGTTCTTGCCCTTACGCTTCTTCTTGGTTCAACTTCCTCAGTTTCACGATGAGTTTTTCTTGTCCTTTTGGGGACATTATTTCCTTCATTTCTTTTGTGTGGAAACACATCTTCAAAGAATGAGGCGTCTCTTGATTCCATGATTGTATTTACATGAATATCAATTATATCAGACTTGAATACCAAAAATCTGTAGGCACTATTATTTTGGGCTGGTCTTAAATAGTAACAATCTACTGTTTTTGGTCCAAGTTTGACTTTCTTGGGAGGCAGAACTGGAACTTTTGCCAAGCATCTCCACACTTTGAGGTATTTAAAACTTGGTATGTGTCCTTTCCATAACTCATATGGAATTGTTCCTGTTTTATTGTGAGGAACCTTGTTTAATATGTGATTAGACATATTTAAGGCTTCCCCTCACAAGTTCGTCGGTAGGCCAGAAGTTAAGAGCATCGCATTAATCATATCTTTTAATGTTCTATTCTTTCTCTCGGCTATACCATTTTGTTGTGGTGAATACGGTGCTGTTGTTTGATGAATTATACCATTTTCGGCATAAATTTTTTCAAATGGTGATTCATATTCTCCACCTCGATCAGATCTCAATATCTTGATCTTTTTATTTAACTAATTTTCTACCTCAGCTTTGTACTTCATAAACGATGTAATTGCTTCATCCTTGCTATTTAAAAGATATACATAGCAATATCGTGTATAATCGTCAATAAAGGTAATAAAGTACCTTTTCCCACCTCTTGTAGGTAATAATTTGAAATCACATAAATCAGTATGAACCAAACCTAGTGGTTCGGTGCTTTTATCAACTGTATGAAATGGTTTTTTGACCATTTTTGCTTCTACGCACGTCTCACATTTGTAGTTTTTATCTACTTGGAATTTCGGAATTAATCTCAAGTTTGATAGTTTTTTCATTTTTCGGAAATTTTTGTGTCCTAATCTATCATGCCATAGTAAAATTTCGTGCTCAAGCAAATAAGAAACTTTAATTTTATTAATAGCATAATTAGAATACATAGTTTTATTGCCGACAACGGCTACATTTGCCTTAAATAGGCCATCACATAAATATCCCCTTCCTATATACATTCCAGCTTTGGACAGAACCATCTTATCTGACTCGAAGACCATTTTGAATCCTTCCTTTGATAGCACTGGACCAGAGATGAGATTCTTGCGTATGTCTGGAACGTGGAGCACGTCATTCAACTTGACAGTTTTTCCAGAAGTAAACTTGAGGATTACTATGCCACTGCCTTCGATCATGGAAACTGTAGAATTACCCATGTAGAGTTTTTCTTCCTGATCGAATTTATGGTATGTAGAACATGGATTTGTCAGAGTAAACATGACGAGTAGCGCCTGTGTCCACCCACCATTGGTTAGGTTCTGAACCAAATTGCATTCAGATATAACTGCTGAAAAATTAGACTCGTCTACTTCCATGTTATCCACCATATTTGCCTCTGAGTTGCGTTCCTTCTTGTGTCTGTAATCTCTAGCGGCGTGTCCTGCTTTTCCACAAACCCAACACTCGCCATTAAAATTCTTGGTTCGTTTGTTGTCTTTGGGTTTGTTTTTAGGCGCTTTTCTCTTCTGCGGGAATTTCTTCTTCTTGTTTTTCTTGAAATGTCCTTTGTTCTTTGACTCTTCTGCCACAAATGCCTCTTTGCTTTGTTTTGTCACTCCGTGGTTATCAGCCTCAATTTTTAGTCTGACAATAAGATCTTCTAAGGAAATCTCAATTTTCTTATGTTTCAGATAATTGCGGTAGTCTTTCCAGGATGGTGGTAATTTCCTTGTTATCGCTTCAACAAGGAAGGATTCTCCAACTTTATGTCCTTCTGCTTCAATTTCATGAATTATGAGTTGGAGTTCTTGCACTTGACTAGTTACGGATTTGGAGTTAACCATTTTGTATTCCATAAACTTATCTATGACGAACTTTTTCAAATTGATATTCTGCGTTTTGTATTTATGTGCAAGTGCAGTCCATAAGGATTTTGCTGTCTGGTGTGGCTGATATACTTTATATAGTACTTTATCCAGACAATTCAGAATGTAGTTTCGGCACAGGAAGTCCGAATGCTTCCATGAGTCAATTCCGAGAAAAACAGCTGCATCTTTTTCTCTAGTTTGTCCGTCTTTAGGCTTTGGTTCATCCTCCTTGATGCACTTCTGCAGCCCTAGCGTGGTGAGATAAAACATCATTTGATTTTTCCATGTTATGAAGTCATCACCATTTCCTTTGAACGGATCAGGCCTGTTGTGAGTAGTAGCCTTTGTTGATAGTTCAACTGTTGCCATCTCTATTTTAGTGAAAACAGTAAAGTCTTAAGATATTATATGTCTAGTATACCAAAACAGAGACTAATCAATAATAAACTCGTCTCACAAGTTTACAAATCAGATTTCCACTACTTTGGAATTCTGTATTAGCTATTTTTAACAATAAGTATGTTGTAATTAATTACAACAACAAACTAACAACTATAGTAATAATAACTATAGCGATAAATCAAACGTTATACTATTTAAATAAATAGTACAACGTAGAAACGAAAATGATATATATATATATAAATATATAAATCAACTAGAAATCTAACCGGTTGAAAAAGGAAATTTCGTCTGAGGCTTGTCGTAACAATTTCCTTAAGACTTTATTCAAAGTCTCCCAAGATACAACAGACGTAAGCTACTCGAGATCGTGATGTGTATGATCTTCTGTGTGATAGGACTAATTATGATTTTAAGAAATGAAGATAAAGAAGAGATAAGTCGGTTTAAAATTAAGTGAGTAAAGCGATCAGGTTCCTCCTTATTTATAGCTGAATTCCCAATGGCTACACCCGTTGAGAAAAGTAGCATCCCTTCATCTGCAACGCCAAAAAGTGTTACCGTTCGCAACAGGCACTTCCTTTCATTTTCAACGGTCACAACCGTTGGAAAATCCGTATCTATTTAAACACATTTCTGTTTTAAAATCAGTACATTTTTAGGTAGCAAAAATATATGACATAGTCCAATCTTATTGCATCCGCACCGACCCGGTCCGGTTCGGTCGGACGGGCCGATGGCGGTGCGTGTGTTAGTCCATGGCCATATAGGTCCTCCCCCTCGCATAAAATTATCTAAGCCTAAGGGCCAATATAGGGATTGAGAGTACACTATATAAACAAGAAAATGAACTTATTTTTGACGATATGGGATATATCTCATTCACTATTTTTGATAACTCTAAGAGTATGTTGAAGCATGAAAACACTGCACATGCTGCTATCATTTTTTCCATTTATGAACCATAGTATGTGAGTACTATTCTTCTGTGGAGCTAAGCCTGTAAATTCTTCAGCTTAAGTAGAATACAGTTTTGAAATTTAATCTGTTGGACTAGTATATTTATGTACTTAGGTTATAGGATAATCTAATTATTAAGGTTAGGCATATCTATAGAAAATACTAATGAGGAAATTAAGTTAACATTATATATAAGATACTAACCACATTAGAACGTTTCCTAGTTGCGTGATAACAAATTCCAATATTAGGTCGGTTTTTTATGTAGCTTTATACAGTTTCACATGTGGATGAACTATGGTATATTGAAATTACAACATCAATAAAGATTAGTATATGGGAGTTGAATCAACAAGAAAAATAATAGGACAATATCAGTTGTTCTTAAAAATAGTTTGGTTGAAATCTGTTATAGCTATGCAGCCCGCTATGTAGCCCACTTCAAACTGAGTACGGTATTGTGTTATATAATTTTAATAATCCTACTATGCCAATTTTTAATATCTTGATTAATAGTTTTTATGAATCATGAAACCAGTTATACTCCCATTATTGGTTATGCTGATTAAAAAACTCAAGACACAAAATGTACGAGTTGCTTTAATTTCCTAGCCAGTTCATACTACTCTTCCCACTACTAGAACTACAGTATATAGCCACGATAGTGTTCCAACGGCCGCCAACGGGGTTTTCCAACGGCTTCCAACGGCTTGTTATTTTTTTAACAAGCCGTTGGTAGCCGTTGTAAAATTGCCGTTTGCGGCCGTTGGAAGCCATTGGAAATATTCGTGTAAACCTGCAGCTGGCCGAGAGTAACATTCATTCTTCTTCCTTCAACAAAATACCCCAAAACCTCCACTCTCTTCCTCCACTCCTCCTCTTTTCTTTCTCCCAGCCTCCCCACGCAACCGGCAGCCACTCCGACGCCATCAATCAACACCAGCGGCCTCTCTCCATCCAATTCCACTCCAAAATAAGGTTTTGCCTAAAACCCTAAATTTTAAAATTTTGCTAATTTTGTGTTTAATTGTTTGTTATAGTTGTATCTAATGGCCTAATGATTGTTTATTATACCAAACTAAGTGCTAATTACAATTATTACCATCCAAATGTCCAAATTGTTTGTGTATATATATTATGCACATATATACATATGTTGATAATTTAGTGTAAATGCGCATTTGAGTTAGGGTTAGATTTGTTAGGATTGCTTTAAATTATTTTGTGTTTGTTTTGTGAAATATTAGGCAAACATGAATTAGTCGAATATTTTACAAACATGAATTATATCTTTTAGTAATATTCTCTTATTGAAATTTTGGCCTATATGATTGCTTTAAATTATATCTTTTAAGTTATTAGAAAAACAAAATTTAAATCTCTTAGTAAATTTTTGTCCCCGTCTGACAAGTGTTGTATATGATCGTTGTATGAATATTCGTTTTTATTGCAAAAAGGATATTCATATTCATTTGATACAATATTTGTTGGATTTGTCCCTGTATTGGACAAGTTACAAACACTATAAAGTAATTACGTTTCGTAAATCATATCGTTATAAACGGTTCACAAAATTTCGACGGCGTTTCCTTTTCGTTCCTTGTGTACATGCATATGTGTAAGATACAAGGAACATGGGGGAAGTGCTGCCGAAATTTTGGGAAATCGTTTATAATGATATGATTTAAGAAATGTAATTACTATTGTGTTTGTAATGGGAAGTAGGATAACCGACCATCACAAAAGGTACAAAAATGTAAACAAAATAGCAAGAAATATAACGTTGTATATAAACGAAAATGGATTATAAAAAACAGTAAAATCTAAAATGTGTTTATCGAATTTGATTAATAGTTTTTTTTACTATTGATCATAGGTTTTACAGTAGGAAAAATGGTCAATTATTATATTGATCGGAGCTGGATGTATCAAAAAAGAGAAATGGGAGGCTCAATAAGTACACATTTTCTTAACGGGGTAAATGTATTTATCAAATTTGCTTTAAGTAATATTGGAAACGACGTAGAAATTCGTTGTCCATGTAGTAGGTGCAAATTGTTGAAGCATTTAGTACCGAATATGGTTAGGATTCATTTGCGCCAATATGGTTTCGTAACCAATTATTTGGTGTGGGACCGTCATGGAGAAATTATAACACGTAACGAAGAACAGTCAATAGAGATCATTAGTGATGAAGTTAGTACGACGAATCTCATAGAACATATGGTTGAAGATGCAGCACGATCAATGTTCCATACTGTTGAAATTAATAACGACGATGTTAACGTCGAAGAGGAACCAAATGTTGGAGCGAAAAAAATATATGATTTATTGGATGCTGCTAAGAAACCTCTTTGGAATGGATGTACTAGCGACACTCAATTATCGGCAACTGCAGAGTACATTGCGATGAAATCAAAGTACAACTTCACAAAAGCCGGATTTATGGCTGTTGTACAAGCTGCTAAACGCCATATGCCATCAGATAATTTAATGTGCGAAAATTATTATGAAGTGAAAAAACTATTGTCATCTTTCGGTTTGCCGTATCAAAAAATTGATACATGTCTAAATGGTTGCATGTTGTTTTGGAAAGATGATGTCAGTCTTCAGAATTGTAAAATATGTAATCAAAAAAGATACAAACCAAGGAAAAAAAGGGAAAAGAAGTTCCATACAAGCGTATGCATTATTTACCTATCACTCCTAGACTTCAAAGGTTATATGCATCATCTGTAATAGCGCATCATATGAGATGGCACAGTGTGAGAACACCTGAAGAAGGTACGTTAACACACCTATCTGATGGAGAAGAATGGAAGTATTTTGATAAGAAATATCCCGATTTCGCAGCGGAGAGCCGTAACGTATGATGGAGGAAAGATTAAAATTAAAATATATAAATTATTTATTGCAGGAAAGATCGCTCGGACGTCGTGTGTCTATGATGGAGGTATTTACCCGCACCCACGCATAAAGAAAAGCAGACAATGCTGGCAATATTACATATCAGTGGGATGATGATGATAAGGCGACGGCTGCATATGTATGAATATTTTGAATCTTATTTTATTAACATCGATATGTTTAAATCCTATTCTACTAATTTTAACCTGTAATTGTTTTTTATTTTAAGCAAAGTTTCAGGAGGCATGGGCAGAGCTGCTTTCAGAATCGGATCGCGATGAGTTGACGGTAGAGGAGCAAGATAATATTTTCGACGTTATTATGGATCCGACGCAGCGGAATAGGCGCTATGGCTATGGAAACCAAGCAGTAATCTTATAAACATTGCAATATTATATTTAATAAATTAACCTATAGATACACTATACATATGATGATTTCTAGTTGAGCTAAATCTAACATATACGTGATTTATAAATATTTGATAAGTAAAAAAGGAAAAATATACAAAGATATGTGATGAAAATGGATGAACAAAAAAATAATATAAGAATACTTTTAACACCTATATATTGTATTAAAAATATGCATTTCTTTGTGGTATATGCATTGCTTAAGATCACGTCATTTACGTTTCTATATTTTAAAATATACATTGCTTAAGAAAATGATTATAATACAAATGTGAACATCTCATATTCTATTTGCAGGTTCGGACAGCTCAAAAGGCGTGTGACAAAGCTGAAATAAAAGAGCTTAGAGCCATGGTTGAGCAGCTGCAAGAGCAGGACCATCTTCGTGCTATACAAATGGAGCAGCTAAATCAACGTTTAGCAGAGTACGCACAGAGGCATGGTTCCTTCCCTTCGTCGTCTGGTGCTTCCGTAGGTAATGATGATGCTTGAGAGGTATGATGATTATCATCTTTGTGGTTGGTTATTGTATATATTGACTTTGAGGTGGTGAGGATTGTGTTTGATGGTTATTGTGCATGTATTGACTTTGAGGTGGTGAGGTTTAAGTGTTTGCATTGTATATATTGACTTGAATATGGAGTTGGTGTTGGTGAGGGTTTTGTTGTTTATGTACATATTGACTTGGAGTTTGGTTTGAAAATGTAATGTTTGATGTTGATTTTTGGTTGTTTATATTGTTTGTGGTATAATGTGTTGAATATGTGATATATATGTGAAATGGAGTGGAAATGGAATGGAAATTGATATATATTGATTGTGTGTGGCTGGAAGGTGAATGGCTTGCTGCTATAAAAAAAATTTCACCCAGATTAGCAACGGCTACCAACGACTTATTGGTCAGTTTATTCCAACGGCTTCCAACGGCGTCCATCGGCTAATTGCCGTTGGTAGCCGTTGGAAAAGCCGTTGGAATATCCCTGTTGCTTCCGTTGGAAGCCGTTGGAAAGCGTGAACGCTATTCCAACAGCATTTCCAACGGCTCCCAACGGCCGCCAACGGCTTGGAGCCGTTGGAATAGCCTTAATCTCTTGTAGTGTCCTTAACCAAGCTTGAAGTCCCTTGAATGGATGTCCTTATCATTTCAGTTACATGAATAATTGTGTGTTTGAATGTTTTGGTCAATAAGCAACTCTATTAATAGGAGTAAAACTTTAAACTTGATAGTGACACAAACACCGTCAACCAAAATTTAGTCATTGTAACTTACATTTGTGATTAGAGTTGAAAATTTCAATTTCTCAAATATTAGTTGGAAAACTGCTTGAAGCTTCACTGGAAGTACCAAAGTCTATGCTGGAGAAGATTGTTTTGAGCAACGACCATGTACTTTTGTCCAAAATTGTCAAGAAAACAAAGAATTTTAATTGATGTTTGTCCTAGCAGTTGCAAAAATTAAAGAAATAGGACAAAATGATCATATTATATCATTCACGTGCAAAATGCACTTAGCACGTTTTGGTCAGATATATAGTTTTCATATTGTTGGCAATTAGCAAAATAGTTGTATCTCATGGTCAACTATATATTTCCATAACTCCACTACCACTATGATGATATGTGTTCTAGTTAATGGTTCAAAACCACCTAATATGGGGTTGTTTAATCTACTAGGCTTTTAATGGTTATTTTACAAGTATAAATAGAGGTATGGAAAAGGCTGAAAAATTTCAATGTGAAAAGAAAGGAGTTGTTCCATCTTATGGGGAAGGGCAACTCAAATCTTACCCATGTGATTATTAAACTTAGTCTTTTTGAGAGGATAGTGCTAGGTGCATTTTGTTGTGTAATGGCGGTCGATCCAAGCTCTCCATCTCCAGCACGTGGCGTACGCATATGGGTTGACACACACTTTGATGTAACAAAAGAAATCCCCAATATTATGTGCCTACCAATCCATATTTATGGGCCGCTTCTTCAATTTATTTAACGATGTGAGACTTTCCAAATCTGAACCATCGTTCCTCCATTAAACATGCGAGGCAACCCTAACAGTCTCCCTCTTGACTCACATCCATTTGCGGTAACCTTTGAGAGTACTGTCGTGTCTGCATGACTCAGTCCGTAACCATCGACTCTGATACCACTATTTGTTTACTTTCTTCACCACTTTTTCTTCTAAATCTAATTGTGTAGTGATCCTAAATAATTCCTAACACATTTACGGTTTGATATGTGGTGTCAAAAATTACCATACCAAGTGAAATATTAGGAGTATATCTAGTATCATAATTTTTATCATGTGCATGTGAAGTAGTTAGTATATTTTATGTAAAATGTGATTAGTGCATTTAAAGATGGTTGGATTTAAGAAATCAAAACATTCAAAATTATTTACTAAAGTGATATGTATATTTTCTAGGTTCAATATGTATTGAATACAAGAATATTATATGAAAGAACAGTTTGTGTTTTATCATTTTTCAGATATTTCAGTGTTATATTTCTTAAATACAAATCTATCCTTTTTGGTCTACAATTTTGTTTAATTATTAATTTTCATGTTTCTTACCAAGATTGTAATTGTATGCATGCATCTTGAAGTATCTCACATGGTTCGAGATTCCGACTGGTACCTCGATATTCCGGCCATTCCTATCCGGTTCCAACGATGATCGGGCCGAAATTCGACAAAAAATCTGTTCCGCCATTGCAATCAAATAAGAAGAACAAAAAATGATTTAGATTGATGAGTACCTATGAGAAGAGAGGGAGACGCGACATCAAGATGGAGAAGAAAGAAATGCTGCATCTTGGGAAAGAAGGGAACCGTTCTCATTTTTTCTTTATTAATTAGGGTTAGAAATGATGGAAGAATGGAAGAAGGAAGTAGTCTGAACTGATTTTGGACTGGGGCATGCGGTTTAATGTATATTTTTACATCTTGGGCTGGGCTTTTAAAGTTTAGGCTATTATTCCTTTGTTAAGGAATTATGGAATGATAATAAAAATTGTCCTACGTTTGTCTAAGTGTAAATAGTCCGTATTAGGTTGTTATATTAGTGAATCATTATAAAATGTTTCTTATAAAATTTAAGTAAAGTTTATTTTTGTTTAATTGAATAATTTTCAAATTATTTATAGATAAAATTATACCAATTAGCGTATCTATTCCAAAAAAAATACCGAAATGTACACCGGAATTAAAGTGGAATTTTTGAAAATTTTGAAATGGAACCAAAATTCTGAAATTTCTTAATGATCGAAACAAAAATGGGAAGTATGACTGTTTTTGCAAATAGGACAAAAATATGCTCAATGTATATATTTTTTCAATGTTTTGGTTCCTAGTGTGGTTTATCCATAGAAATGAGTTAAAGTCATAAGTTAACATGTACTTCGCATGTCCATGAAGTCTCTGTGGTATGAGTGCACCAATGGAGTTATATTATCCTATAAAGCATGTCAATTACAGTCCGAAATGTGTAAATGGCACGTGGTTACAGGTGTATCTACTTTATGACAAAGTGTTTTCCTTGGTTTTGATCCTAGGGTATCCTATATCCGTTGCGTTTGATTTTTTTTATTTGAAGCTTACACGAGTACTGGGCAAATTTAAATTTAGAGTTGTTGAATAATTCAAAGCCTTGACCGATGAGAAAATCGGGTTTTGTTCTATTTTATGAGAAGTGAGGTGGATGGATTAAAGAAGAAGTTCACTTGGTTTTTTATTCATTGTGTTATTGAAGATGAGGGGTTCTCTATTTTTAGTTGAATATATTTAGAATATGAAGGTGATTGGTTAGGAATTGCAATGGGGCGGGTTTAGAGTCTAAACCCGGTAGACCCGCTCCTGTTTTGATCCGTCAAGACTCGCTTAATTGGGTCATCGGAACGGGTAGACCCATGACCCGTTTTTAAAAGCTCCGGGCCTTGGATTGGGTGGGGGCTTGACCGACCCGCCACAACCCGACCGGCACTAGTGAGATTTCATAAAATTGCTTTATTACGATAACGATGATTTGTTAATCCTTTTATATATAAGCGATTATAACATGGATTTTCTAATGTTTCATTTAATAAGTTATATAATTTTTATGATATTAAGTTGCATCAGTAATAATTATATAATAACGTATGCATGTTTTTCTTGAACCGTTATCATACACCTTATTTTTATTATCTTACTTATCATTGTAAAAACATCGATATTTATATTTATTTTATCATCTAGTGACAATCTCTCTTACAAATAAAATAAATAAATATATGTACATTAATACATAATTTTAAATGAATATGTTATACTTCATTAGGCCTTGGGGCGGGTCTACGCTGACCCGTCGAAAGTTCAGATCTGCACCGGATCTACGGGACGGGTCTGGAGCAGGATTTAAAAAACCTGGAGCAGATCTGGGGCATAAAAAACCCGTCCCAACCCACCTCATTGCCATCCTAGGTGATGGTATCTTGAAATTATAATGTACGGAGTGTAAATTTACTTACATTATCACTAACAAATTTAACTTTTTTTAACGAGTTCCAAAATTATCTTATAATTAGCTGCATGGACATGATTACTATCATATATTCGATGAAGTTTGGTATTGTTTCCTGGAGACCTGACCAGGAAATCAGGAGTACTCGGCATCCAGGAGTACTCGGCATTCAGTAGTACTCGGCGTTAAGGAGTACTCGGCATCCAGGAGTACTCGGCATTCAGTAGTACTCGGCGTTAAGGAGTACTCGGCATTCAGTAGCACTCGGCATCCTGAAGCGTTCGGCATCGATGAGCGCTCGGCATCCTGAAGTACTCGGCATCCAGGAGCGCTCGGCATCCAGGAGCACTCGGCATCAGAAGACGTTCGGCGTGTACAACTGCTCGGCATGACTGTATTGGTCGTCATAAGCTATCGTTCGGCCAGATGCTTCGTTCGGCCAGAGGCACGTTCGGCTTCGATTGCTATTCAACCTACTCTTCCTACACAATAAGCGCCTCGTTCGGCATGAAGAGAATGGTTCGACATCCCACACAGCAAGCGCCTCGTTCGGCATGGAGAGAGTGGTTCGACATCCAACCGTTCGGCCTGATTGGTTCGGCACATAGCGACCACTCCATTTGGGCCAAGGTGTTCGGTTGCCAAGCCCATTTGGGAAGTCCAACCCATCTTTGTCTATAAATAGAGGGGCAGGGGCATAGTGAGAAAGGACCTTTTTTCGGGAACACTGGAGAGACTCTACCATTTTTCAGACTCATCTTCCTTACTTAGCAACTCCATTCAAGGATTTGATCTACGAATTGTATTTGTAATCAATCATTAAGAAGATCAATAAAGTTTAACCTCAAAGTGGACATAGGCAATTACGCTGAACGACTATAAATCCGGTGTTCTTACTTTCTGCATTTGAATTAACATATTCTTCTTTGTTTAATTTATCTTCATCATTTATATCTCTTCACAATCTTTCTCAACGAGGTTAGTGACCAATTTTGGTGCTAACACTTTGGTGCTTTCACTGAGAATTGAATTCTCAGACCTCAAGGATCTGCTTTGAAGCTACTGGATTGAACAAATCCCCCAAGGAAGATCCGACTCATTGATAGGACGTCCGTTGATTCTACTCAAAGTTCATACTAATAACTCTACAATGGCAAGACCGCGTACCAGGTCAGCTTCTCATAATGCGGACGCCCATGAGACTGCTAGCGTGCAACAAGCAGGACCTAGCAACCAGCAAGCAAATCCAGGCGTAAGGACTACCGCCCAGGACCAAATGCCAGTTGTCACCAGGATAGAGTTCAATGACTTGATGAGGGAACTTAGGGAAAGCAGGAGACAACTAGGAGAGCAGATGCAAGCTAACGCCAACTTGATGGCACAACTCACTCAACAGCAGCAATAGAATGCTGGGGGCAATCCCGCTCCTTATTCCTCATCCGACAGCTCAACTTCCTCTGATGAACCTCCCAGGCGTAGACGCCGTAAGACTGAAGCTGCACGGGCAGGTGCTGCTGTTCAAACAGCTGGAGACCGTGACCAAGTCGGAGCTGGAAACTTCGGAACCGGAGTGCAGGTGGAGGCTGGAGACCTAGACCATCAAAACGCTAACGATGTCGAACCTCAAGAGGCACGTTTGGAAGATCGCCAGGAGAGGAGGCATCGGCATGGATAGTCACGTAGAACAGACTCTAACCTTCCACCTTCCATACAAACACCAGATCTGACAGCCATGGTCAGGCAATTGATGAAAGAAAATCAGGGCTTATCGAATGACGACTGGGGAGTATCAAGAAGTCATACTCTGTTCACAGATATTGTGCTGCAGGCGGCGTACCCTAGAAAGTTTAGTATGCCAACTATCCCTGCGTATGAGGGAAAGACTGACCCCAGACAGCATGTCATGAGGTACGATTGGATGATGGATTCGGCTAGAGCAAATGATGCAACCAAGTGTAGATGCTTTCCAATTACTCTATCTGGGATCGCTACTATGTGGTTCACCCGACTTCCTCCGCGGTCCGTATCCAATTTCGAAGAGTTAGCAAAGAAGTTTATTGAGCAGTTCAGGATACACACTACTCGTCCAAAGGACGTAATATCTCTGTCAAGTGTAATCCAAAATCCTGGGGAGTCATTGAAGGAATATTTAAAAAGATTCCATGTTGCGGCAACTGAAGTCAGTAATCCCAATGATCATGCAATTCTAATGGCTGTAATGAGAGGTGTGGATCCGGATTCTGAATTTGGAGACTGGTTGGCAAGAAAATCTCCGACTACGCTAGAGCGTTTCTACTCAAAGGCACACCAGTTCATAAGAAGAGAGGAAGCTAGGTGGGTAAGGCGAGATAAGGCACCAGGACCTGTCCAGGAGTCCGTGAAAATCAACGTTGCCGTGAAGCAGTCCGGAGACAACTCGGGAAAGATCCAAGTCAATGTCCAGAACAAGCCTGGGCAGCCAAAGGAGTCCGGAGGAAGAAATCAAGGGAAGAAGAGAGAAGCGGGGAAGTGGAAACCGAGAATTCCAAGCTACAACGAGTATACCCCGCTGAATGCGTCTCTTGAGAACATTTACCTATCAACCTGCAATACTTTTCAGTACAGAAAGCCACGTCCAAAAGAGTCAACCGAGGAACAGAAGCGGACGGGGAAATATTGCCGCTTCCATGAGACTTATGGGCACAATACGGAAGAGTGCAGACACCTACACAACGCTATAGAGAAGTTGATCAGGCAGAAAAAGTTGTAGGAATTTGTGAAGGATCCTCAGGAAGGAGGACAGGGAACATCCAACCCAGGTCGTGCTCCAGCTCCGCGTCATCCCGATGAACCTACTCGGACTGTGGGTAGGCTAGTCATAAACACGATCATCGGCGGGCCTTAACCCGCGGATAAGAATTGGCAGGAGATGGAGCGGTATGCTAGTGCCCTGAAGCATGCAGATTTCGAATGTTGTTCGAACACGGAGGATGGGACCCCTGCTAAGTAGCAGCGCGTAATGACAGACGATATAGTGTTCAAAAACAGAGATGCTGACCAAGTGGAGGCTCCAACCATCGACCCAATGGTCATATCTGCAACGATCGGACCGACGTATGTGAAAAGAATTTTGATTGATTGTGGAAGTTCTGTCAACATCATCTTCAAGAAGGCTTATGACCAGATGAAAATGGAAACAAAGGACTTGAAACCGTCCAAGGCTCGCATACATGGCTTTAATGGTGCAGCGACCGATGCGGTAGGGTATGTTGAGTTACTAGTTGAACTGGGACAAGGTGAACGTCGGAGGGTGCGAATCCTGCCTTTCGTAGTTTTGGATGTGGATTCTCCGTATAATGTATTCCTGGGCCGACCGGCCCTGGCTGAGTTTAGGGCAGCATTAGCCCCGTGGTGCTTGACTTTGAAATTCCCAACTGACAAAGGAGTAGGAGTTTTTCATGGCGACCAGGCGACCGGTCGTGCATGTTATGTGGCAGAGCTCAGAGAGGCCCATCGGAGGGTGAAAGGAAAGGTTGCAGACATTCCTGCCTGCATCCTTAATAATGATGATTGACAAGTAGTGCCCGAGCCCTGGCTCGGGCATAATTCTTGGATCTTCAGAGACATAGATCCAAGAGATGACGATGAGAAACCCAGGGAAGAAAAGGCAGCGCCGGCTGAATTAACAATTGACATTTCAGTCAGCCGAGACGATCCATCGCGAGTGCTGAAGATCGGATCACAACTCGGCCCCGCAATGATTGAAGACCTTAGTGATTTCCTCCGAGCAAATCTTGATGTTTTCGACTAGGTGCATTCTGATATGTGCGGGATTTCTCCCGCCATTACGAGTCATATGTTGAACATAGACCCAAAATACGTCCCAGTTAAACAAAAGAGGAGAGGAATGGACCCAGAGAGGTCCGCTGCTCTCAGAGAGGAAGTGGACAAACTCAAAGCCAATGGGTTTGTCCGCGACGCCCTCTACCCTGAATGGGTATCGAATTCCGTGCTGGTGAAAAAGGCGAATGGGAAATGGAGAACTTGCATAGATTATTCCGACCTGAACAAAGCGTGCCCCAAGGACAGTTTCCCGTTGCCTAGGATTGATCAGTTGGTCGACTCCAATGCAGGACACGAGCTGTTATCATTCATGGATGCATACTCGGGTTACAATCAAATCCCGATGCATATTCCGGACCAAGAACACACCAGCTTCGTCACAGATGTCGGGCTATATTGCAATGTAGTAATGCCCTTCAGACTGAAAAACGTAGGAGCGACTTATCAGCGTTTGGTGAATCGAATGTTCAAAGACCAGCTTGGTAGAACGATGGAAGTCTATGTGGATGACATGCTCATGAAGTCACGACAGTCAAACGACCACATTCGAGACTTGGCTAAGATGTTCGACATACTCAGGTATTATGGAATGAAGATCAACCGTCTAAAGTGTTCCTTCGGCGTTGCGTCAGGAAAGTTTTTGGGATTCATCGTCAATGCTAGGGGAATTGAAGCTAACCTAGAAAAGATTCAAGCTATTCGAGATGTGCAAGTGCCCAGGACTATAAAACAGGTACAGAGCTTGAATGGAAAAGTAGCTGCGCTGAGTCGATTCATATCCAGGGCCACGGACAAGTGCATCCCTTTCTTTGATATAATAAAGAAAGGGAAGAGGAATTTCGAGTGGACATCCGATTGTGAGGAAGCATTCCGGGATCTGGTGAGGCATCTGGAGAGTCCACCAGTGCTGTCAAAACCAGTAGACCATGAGATGCTGTACGTGTACTTGGCCGTATCCCCACATGTTATAAGTGCGACTTTGGTTCGCGAGGAGGACCGAATCCAAAAGCCGGTGTATTACGTTAGCAAGCGTATAACGGGGGTAGAAAGAAATTACCCTAAAATCGAGAAATTGGCCTATTGCTTGGTGATTGCATCACGTTAGCTGCGTCCATACTTTCAAGCACACTCAATCAGTGTTTATACCGATTAACCCCTACGGCAGGTACTCCAACGACCAGAAACTTCTGGAAGATTGTTAAAATGGAACATCGAGTTGAGCCAGTTCGATATCGCCTACTTGCCGCGAAGAGCCATACAATGGCAAGCGTTAGCAGATTTCATCGCTGAGTTTACCATACCCGACGAATCAGATAATCGCGATGTCATTCCCCCTGTTCGATGGAAATTGTACACCGATGGGGCATCAAATGACCGTTGCTCCGACGCTGGCGTAGTTCTTGTAACTCCGGAAAATCGATCGGTTTGTTACGCTCTGAAGCTCGATTTCCCGGCTACAAATAACGAAGCAGAATATGAAGCACTAATTGCTGGCTTAAAACTCATTGGAGAACTCGAGGTAAAATCAGTTGAAATCTTTTGTGACTCACAGTTGGTGGTCTACCAAGTGCGAGGAGATTATCAAGCAAAGGGACAGAAGCTTGCTCCGTACCTTGTTCTGGTTCAAGAACTGCTGTCAAACCTTGAGCGTTATGACATTTCGCATGTCCCGCGTGAACAGAACAAGGAAGCCGACTCATTGGCGAAATTCGCAAGCACTGGCGATGCTCAGCAAATGGGATTGTTTCCCGTTGAGGCCTTGCGTGGCCCAAGCATAGACGCAATGAAAATTGATTCTGTGTTGGAAACAGGAATCGAGAGGGAATCATGGATAACCCCGTTCAAACTATACCTAACAACCGGAGTTTTACCAGAAAAAGGAGCGAAAGACGGCAGGTAATTCGAAAGGCCGCGCGATATGTGATGCAGGATGGACTAATGTATCGAAAGGGGTTCTCGGTCCCCTTATTACGATGCATCGCACATGATGAGACAAAATGGGTCTTGAAGGAGGTACACGAAGGAGAATGCGGTGACCATATTGGGGGGCAAACGCTAGCAAAAAAGATCCTCCGCTATGGATATTACTGGCCGACCGTAAATCGGGACGCTGCAGACTACGCAAGGAAATGTGACAAGTGTCAAAGATATGCGAAAATCCCGAGGACTCCATCAACAGAACTCACACAAATGGTTAGACCATGGCCATTTGCAATCTGGGGAATCGACATAATCGGCTCTTTGCCTATATCCAAAGGTGGTCTGAAATACGCGATAGTTGCAGTCGACTATTTCACAAAATGGGCTGAGGCAGAACCTTTGGCCACAATCACCTCTAAGAAGGTCATTAACTTCGTTGTACGAAATATTATATGCCGCTTTGGCCTCCCTCGCACCATCATTACGGACAACGGGACGCAATTTGAAAGCAGAGAGTTCAAAGAGTTCTGTTTAAAGTATGGCATCGAGAAGAAGTTCGCCGCCGTTGCACACCCAAAAGCTAACGGACAAGTCGAAGCCGTTAACAAAATAATCAAGTCCATACTGAAGAAGCGTTTGGAGAAGGTCGGAGGCAAGTGAGTAGATGAACTCCCAACAGCAATATGGGCTTATAGAACTACCCACAAGTCCGCGACTGGCCATACTCCATTCGCCTTGGCATACGGCTCGAAAGCCGTTATACCCGTGGAACTTGAAGTTCCATCGCACCGAGTGACATACTATGATCCCAAGACGAATCAGGACCTCTTGTTGGAATCGCTGGACTGCATCGATGAAAAACGTGAAGAGGCTGAATTAAGGGCGGCGGCGCATAGGCACCGAGTCAAACGTTAATACGACGGCAGAGTCCGCCCAAGGATTTTTGATGTGGGTGATCTCGTTTTGAAACGAGTTTTCCCGATACCATCACGTATGAATCCCAACTGGGTGGGTCCATACGTCATTGAACGGAAGCTTGGAGAAGGAACATTCAAGCTAGCGACCGTTGATGGCATGACACTCCCCCGAGCATGGAACAGTGAACATTTGCGACATTATTACATTTAGCATGTTTCTTCCCTGTTTTAGGCACAGTTATTTCCTGTATGTTTTCGTTCAGTCGTAACTTAGTTTACTTTCAACCATGTAATCAGGCAGTTTAGTTGTTTTTCATTAATAAAGGCTTGAAGCCGTATTTTTCATGAATTACTAACGTTTCTATATCTCATAATCGGGTGATGAATTACTAGAGCTACATTATTCTGTATGATGTGCAAACTCGTATAAACAATTTCAATCTCCGAGTCCCCAGAGTGCGGACCGGAGTACTCTAAGTCCCCGGAGCGCGGACTGGAGTATAAACGATTTCAATCTCCGAGTCCCCAGAGTGCGGACCGGAGTACTCTAAGTCCCCGGAGCACGGACTAGAGTATAAACGATTTCAATCTCCGAGTCCCCAAAGTGCGGACCGGAGTACTCTAAGTCCCCGGAGCGCGGACTGGAGTATAAACGATTTCAATCTCCGAGTCCCCAGAGTGCGGACTGGAGTACTCTAAGTCCCCGGAGCGTGGACTGGAGTATAAACGATTTCAATCTCCGAGTCCCCAGAGTGCGAACCGGAGTACTCTAAGTCCCCGGAGCGCGGACTGGAGTATAAACGATTTCAATCTCCGAGTCCCCAGAGTGCAGACCGGAGTACTCTAAGTCCCCGGAGCGCGGACTAGAGTATAAACGATTTCAATCTCCGAGTCCCCAGAGTGCGGACCGGAGTACTCTAAGTCCCCAGAGTGTGGACTAGAGTATAAACGATTTCAATCTCCGAGTCCCCAGAGTGCGGACCGGAGTACTCTAAGTCCCCAGAGCGCGGGCTAGAGTATAAACAATTTCAATCTCCGAGTCCCCAGAGTGCGGACCGGAGTACTCTAAGTGCCCGGAGCGCGGACTGGAGTATAAACGATTTCAATCTCTGAGTTCCCAAAGTGTGGACCGGAGTACTCTAAGTCCCCAGAGCGCGGACTAGAGTATAAACGATTTCAATCTCCGAGTCCCCAGAGTGCGGACCGGAGTACTCTAAGTCGCCGGAGCGTGGACTAGAGTATAAACGATTTCAATCTCCGAGTCCCCAGAGTGTGAACCGGAGTACTCTAAGTCCCCAGAGCGCGGATTTGAGTATTAACAATCTCAATCTCCGAATCCCCTGAATACGGGTCAACTTACTATAAGTCCCTGGAACACGAATTTAGAAAAAATTCTAAGTACTCAAGAAATGTAGAACAAGAAGTATGCCACTCCAAAGAATGTTCGAACAACGCGAGAATGGACTGGGAAATATACAACTCATAAGTGCTTGAGTTTTGACCGCAGTTATTCAGAAAGCTAAAAAAGTAAAAGAATCGTTCAAACGACTAAGGAACTGAACTTTATTTAATAGTCCAAAATGAGGTTACACAGTTATCCCTCCAAAACTTGGAGTCAAGAACCTATCTATACAAACTACGGAGACAAAAGATAAAAGTAGTTACAGGGCTTAAGCAAAAAACTCGTTGAACGAGTATAGCGATTATTTCTTCGGTTTCTTCTTCTTGTCTTATTTTGTTTTTTCCAATGACTCCTCTCCCTCACGCTTCTTCTTGGATTTCTTGCTTGCTAAAGAAGCAAAGTCAGGAGTAGGAGAAGGAACATCCAGTGGTTTGGACCTGCTCGGGAGAATGATCTTCAAAGGTCTGTTCCGCGGGTCGGTGAGTTCCAGTATTTCAGGCTCAACTTTGACCTCGACTTTTTTCTTCTCCTCTTCGGCGAGACGCTCTTTCATGCTCATCTTCGAGGTATGTTAAGAGGCGCGAGTGATTTCGATTTCATCACTCCCTTCGGCGGGAGATGAGGTGTCAAGCTTATCATCATCTAGCGCCCCGATCACTTGAGCGTCAGGGCCGGGAGTTACTCCCGCATGAGCAACATCGCTTGTTTTCTCTGCCTCCTCCTTGGCATCATCGCTCCTCGGAGTTGGCTCGGGGTCAGAGCAGCCTGCATGAAAACATAAAGAATGAATATTAGAACGAATAACCACTGTTGGAAAGTGACAAATCTTTTAACTTCTAAAAAAGAAGAGTTTCCTACCGGGTTCTGGCTGGTTATCAGTTGCGCGTGGAGTTTCACCCTCCAGAATAGGAGATAGCACATGAACGCCGAGTCCGGGATCTTCAGGATCGTAGCCGGCATGCTGCTCGAATGGGTCAAGTGTCAGCCGACCGGCTGGTTGAGCAGTGGGAGGATCAGCAATATGAGGAGCCGTAGTCTTAGCCCTAGATGGGCCAGCTTCATCACTTTTCTCTTTTGGAAGGGGAGAGCCTTTGCTATAAAGCGCCAAAGCTGTGGATAAATCCGCTGGCTCGTTCCCTCTAAGAAACTCCTTTACCAGGGCATCCTCATCGACTTCTTCAGAGCCCGACTCGATTTTCCTAATCTTCACTAAAGTTTCCCAGGCCTCAGCTAGGGATTCGAGATAGCCCTCGCCCAAGAATGTCAAGTCGCGATGCATAAGGACGCGGGCGCCATACTCAGCAATCAACAGGTCAAACATAAACTTGACCTCTTCCCTGCCGGCCTCTACGGCCGCCTCGAGGCGAGAGTCAATCTCCTCCATAGCTTTTCTTTTGCCCTCCTCATGGGCTTCGTCTTTCATTTTTTCAACCCCAGCAAGTTCGTCATCGAGCTTCGTTTTCAAGAGCCGAGTAACAACGATTTCATCACAATATCGTTGTGACTCTTCTTGAGCAGCTACTTTATCCTCTTTCTCCTTGGAGAGTAATTCTTTCAACTCTTTGACTTGTATGGCGAGCGCGTCCCTTTCTTTTTGGATAGAATCTTTTTCTAAGGCAAGGGCACCGCTGCGCTGGACTACTTCATCGAGTTCCTTTTTGTGGGCCATCTCTAAACGAGTGACTGCCTCAACGGTATCTTTTGCACTTTGCTCAGCGGCTTCAAGCTTCGACTTATATGAAGCGAGCTCTTCGTCTTGATGCTTGATGATGTTCTTGTCACAGCCAGCCTCCAGTTTCAAACGATCAATTTCATATTGTCGCTCAACAGACACCTCCGAGATCTTTTCAACCAAGTGTACAAATGCGTCATGTTGAATATAGACATCGTTGTTGCAGGCAATGGCACTCTGCTTCACGTTCCCAGGGATATGATGAATAGTTGGGAGGAATTTCAGACCATCAAAACAAATTTTTGGGAATTTGGCCTTAAGATCCATCTTCTCTGCTACAGTTGGGTCAACCGCGGGAGTAGGGGGAGGAGGCTTTGAAAGTTCCGCTCTTTTTCGATGCTCCCGAGTTTGCCTTGTACTCGACGAACCGGAGTGTTGTTCTCGGGAAACATCGGGTTGGGACCCCTTCTATGAAGGCTTCTCTCTATCCGGCTCAGTTGGAGGAAGAGGATCACGGGACTGTGAAGATTGGGAATATGCCTTCTTACGATAAGACGAATCGCGGGGACGGTTGTCTCGATCTTCGTAATCATCTCTGTCCCTGCGTCTGCCCGAACTTGAATCCCGTCCGGGATGATGAAATATGGAAGAGCCGTGAAGGCGATCGAGTCCGTGGGAGCGCCCCATGTCACCTACAAAGAATAAAGATAACAACGAGTTAAGAAAAATCCGGGAAATAAGAAAAAACTTGAAGTGTATGATGGAATGCGTATGTGCGTGTGTGTCCTAGTGTTCTCCCCGACGGACCGGTTCTTTTATCTTTACTGATCGGAGTATTGTCTCCCTGGGCTGGGAGTTGAACTCCCGCATTGCCTCTAGCGGGCGAAGAAAACTTGAGGGCTTCAGGATCGTCAAAACCATAATTAAGTATATCGTCGAGGATGGAAAGATTCGACAGACCCCTTAGAGAACTTTCCATATGCTGTGAGGAAGCCTCTTTCTCTGGCGGGATGAGTGTAACTTTTGAAGTTCCGCCAACTTTCTCCTTCCGTATCTTGTATTTTAACTTCTTCTTTCCCTTCGAAGGGGAGGATGACGTTTCAATGTCGTGTACTTCAACCGCCGGATTCCAAGCGGGACCCACATTCTCGCCTTGAGTCTCAGGAGCTTCATCCTCCTTGTGCTCACCCTCTTCATGTGCATCGGGAGTGTGGCATGACGATGATCTAGCTTGTTTTTTCCCTTTACCGAATGCTGGCTTGGGAATGGAAATGCCCTCCGGAAGGCTAATCTGACGACCAGGGGCTAGCAAGCCAAACCTTGACAATGATTCATTTGAAATGATGGTTCGGATGTCCCGATCCTTGGTAGGAAGAGCCCTAATGGCCTCGACGGCCTCGGAATATCCTCGGCCCTCAGGACGCGGGTTAATACCTGAAAATATGGAACAAGGAGTTAGAAAAAATACAGCTCTGATCGAGCGCGAAGGATGACTCAGGGAAGAGACTTACTGCCTTCGACCCATCTCCTCGCAAAACCAGGAGGGCAACGCACGTAGAACCATTCCTGTTTGTGCAGGGTGAATTTGCTACATGCCCCGGTTAAGATCTGGCATTTATGGTATGGCTCGAGGAACATGAAGGAGGGGCTATCTTTCCGCTTCTTGATCATATAAATGTATCTGATGTCGCTAGAAGTTGGAGGCCTAGAAAAGACGACCATGAAGAGTAGGTAGGTCCCGTATATAAACGCGTGACCGTTTGGATGCAGCTGCGACGGGGCAATGTCTATGTACTGCAACACGTCCCGAAGAAATAAATTGAATGGAGGCACGCTGCCCATCCAGCACATGAACTTGTTGCAGGTGGTATATCCGACCGGGGGCAGGTGAGGACAATCGTGTCACGACGGGACTAACACATCGACGAAAGGAATCCTATGGATGGAGCATATTCGCCGAAGTGCGACTTCATTAATCTTCGAAGCCTGTGAGTCGATCGGATTGTCTAAGAGAATTATTGCCTCCAGGGCATCAGGAGCTAAGTTATGGGCAGGGGAAGTCGACGGATCTGAAGTATCAGCGACTTCTTGCCTTGATGACGGCCCAGGCCTATCAGATATAGTGGCGGAGCTAGACTTTTTAGACATCCCCAATAAATAATGAATCTGTCTAAGTGCTTGTGAAAACTATACTTGAAAAACGTTGAATGTTAGAATTAACAATACGAATATTCCCCCCACGTGGTGTGTAAACTAGTGCAAGCAATCGTGTATAAGCAATGAGAATCTAGAGATTACAAAGATACGAAAACGAGTTTCGAATCGTCGCCTTCGAAGACTGTCATCGCTGACCGTCTCAAAAAGCCCGCCTTGTGGTTATTACAGTTCCAGATTCAGAAAACGTGTGTTAATCTAAGTTCAGATTTATGTCTGTAAAAACCAGGGAGTTAATGATCCAGGTCAGTCTCATATGCTAGCACGCCCGGGTCCTTGTCCCTGTTTTGTTAAGTGTAGTTTAGGATTTGTATTGTTCGGCCTTAGAATGGTTCGACATTTATGTTGTTCGGCATTTACAATTGGTCGGTATTTGTATTGTTCGGCCTAGGTTTGGTTCGGCATTTGAATTGTTCGGCCTAAGTGTAGTTCGGCATTTATGTCTGCTCAGCTTAAGTCTGGTTCAGCATTTGTTCTGTTCGGCTAAAATACTGTTCGGCATTTAAGTGGTGTTCGGCCTAAGTGTTGTTCGGCGTTTATGATTATTCGGCATTTGTATTGTTCGGCCTTGATATGGTTCGGCATTTAAGTGTGTTCGGCCTTGACATGGTTCGGCGTTTAAGTTTGTTAGCCCCGAGTATTGTTCGGCTGAAATATTGTTCGGCATTTGTGATCGTTCGGCATCCCCACTAATTTCACTATTCGGCATATGATAAGATACGCCGAACCAGGGTTATGCCAAGCTTGAACGTTCGACACTCCACCCTTGATTACAGTTCCACTCTTCTCCTTCTCCATCTACGTCGAACAACAAGAACAGGTCACTCGGCGAAGATTATATCGTTCGACACCCCATCTTTCTTTCCTTCCAGTCTCGTTCGGCACGAAGGAGCTAGGCCTAACTGCCATGCATCGTCCGACAACTCCAATGTGCGAGCCATTCCTACTCGCCACACATCATACAACCATAAAGATATCCAGTTTTCCACATGACTCTCTTGGCTACGCGCAAACCTAAGTCTCGTGTTGAAACTATTTAATCATAGAAGGGACAATACCTAGTTCGAAGATCGAAGCTTAGGAAGGATTGATTAGGCTTCAAGTCTGATTGACTGGCGAGGATTGCAAGTCTTTAGGGAGTGACAGAAATAAAAGTGTAAAAGGAGAAAAGAGGGGGGATGCCTGGTTTTATAGGGGAAGGTAGAAGTCGAAAAGGCTATATCCGGTAGAACCGGTCAAAGCCGTAGCGTTCGGCTTCAAAACGTAGAATTGCTCGGCGCATGAGGAATGTTCGGCTTCGAACGTATTGTTCGGCATTTATCCCATAGCACGCGCACAACACAACCATTGATATTCTCAAAAGGGCATCTCCATTCGAAGTTAATCAAGGATTTAAAACAAAACGTGAAGGTTACATAACTCAAAGCGTATCACGTTCAGTCACGTAATACACTTTGGGGGGTAAGTGTTTCCTGGAGACCTGACCAGGCAATCAGGAGTACTCGGCATCCAGGAGTACTCGACATTCAGTAGTACTCAGCGTTAAGAAGTACTCGGCATCCAGGAGTACTCGGCATTCAGTAGTACTCGGCGTTAAGGAGTACTCGGCATTCAGTAGCACTCGGCATCCTGAAGCGTTCGGCATCGATGAGCGCTCGGCATCCTGAAGTACTCGTCATCCAGGAAGTACTCGGCATCCAGGAGCGCTCGGCATCCAGGAGCACTCGGCATCAGAAGACGTTCGGCGTGTACAACTGCTCGGCATGACTGTATTGGTCGTCATAAGCTATCGTTCGGCCTGACCTATCGTTCGGCCAGATGCTTCATTCGGCCAGAGGCACGTTCGGCTTCGATTGCTATTCAACCTACTCTTCCTACACAATAAGCGCCTCGTTCGGCATGAAGAGAATGGTTCAGCATCCCACACAGCAAGCGCCTCGTTCGGCATGGAGAGAGTGGTTCGGCATCCAACCGTTCGGCCTGATTGGTTCGGCACATAGCGACCACTCTATTTGGGCCAAGGTGTTCGGCTGCCAAGCCCATCTGGGAAGTCCAACCCATCTTTGTCTATAAATAGAGGGGCAGGGGCACAGTGAGAAAGGACCTTTTTTCGGGAACACTGGGGAGACTCTGCCATTTTTCAGACTCATCTTCCTTACTTAGCAACTCCATTCAAGCATTTGATCTATGAATTGTATTTGTAATCAATCATTAAGAAGATCAATAAAGTTTAACCTCAAAGTGGACGTAGGCAATTACGCTGAACCACTATAAATCCGGTGTTCTTACTTTCTGCATTTGAATTAACATAATCTTCTTTGTTTAATTTATCTTCATCATTTATATCTCTTTACAATCTTTCTCAACGAGGTTAGTGACCAATTTTGGTGCTAACACGTATAAAGGTTAAATAATGCGCAACCTATGTGAAAATTTCATCCTTTGATATTGTAAATGTGAAGTCAAATAGTAACTATAAAGGGACGTCTTTCAGGTATGGTGAAATTATCGACTGCATGATAGCTATTTATTATGGTTGAAAAATCTATGCAAGACCAAAAGGAAGATAATACAGTTACTTATAGTAGTGATTATTGACAGTGTGGATAGTGTTAATAAAACATCTTTCTTTTCCTTTTATATATTTATTTAGTGTATATATTTTCTATTCTACTGATGTCTTCAGGAACATCTTGTGCACATAAATTAGGGCTTAGTGGCCGTTTATGTTTATGGAGATCAACATAAACCTGCTCTTATTACATATCCCAGGTTTAGCTCTAAATTGTAAGTTGCAAATTGTATCTATACATCAAATTTACATGCTATGGCAATGATTTTCTTTTAGCTTCTTTTACACATTCACATCAATTCACTTAATTTCGTCACATTAAGGCTCAATTTCTTCTTATATGGGGGAAGATACGTCATGCTTCCAAGAATTATTTTTTTGGCCTAAAGCTGCTTCATTGTTGCTTCACAATTTTTGCATATATCATATTAGTCCTCCCGACCATGAGGTTGGTTTCGAAATTGATGCATCAATGCACTGCTGCAATCTAATAAAATTAGTATAATTTTCTTGCAAAATCTCGTATTAATATTATTATGCCTTCACTACAAAACATGCTTCATTTAGCGACTGCAAAAAGGCAGCGGCAGCCGTCGCTAGCCATCGTCAGCCATCGCTATTTGCCGTGTCAACAAACAAAGTGACGGCTTTAGCGACGGCTCCGTCGCCATGTTAGCGACAGTTGGTGACGACTAACTGGACACGTGACAACATCCTGTAAGTTGAAATGCTACCGCAAACCGACACCAGCCGTCACTAACCTAGAAACCAAATAGTCATCGCTAACTTGAGTACAAGCAAGTTGTCGCTAAACTGGAAACATTTTTCTGCAATTACCTTCAAAACCCCATCATTCGGCCATCTAAACCCACAAATCTCCATCCACCTCATTTACAACACATATATATTCAGTTTCACAACCACTACCAATGCAAGAATCATATAATCTCATACATATTACACATAATCAAATATATCAAGCAAATATCAATATTTACACAACCACTTCACCAATCAACACCAATATCTCATCATACCACAAAATCATACCTACAAACAAGTTCATCAAATCCCAACCAACTCATGTACATCAAATAAAACATCCACAAATCAATCAAACAACCCAACCAACAAACAAGTATCAAATCCATAAATGTACAAACTTATGTCACATATGTACAAAACAAAATGATCAAAATCCATTAGAAACACAGCCATACCTACTCATCATCCTCATCGTCGTCGTCATCCCCCAGCATTGTCCCATGCTCAGTTAAGTATGTCGCAATATGCTCATCTAGCTGATGTGCCAACGCCCCACTCTTTCGCCAGTCATTGATCTCCGCTAGCTGTTGTTTCAATTGAGCTATCTCCTCTTCAGCTTGAAATCTCCTGTAGGACGCGTCATGGCCTGTAAATTATTGATAGCGGGGTATAATTTATGCTCAATATTAAATATTGCTTATATATTAGTTACTAAAGCATTTTACATCCCGATTTCCGAAACCGTAGCGCCTATTTCACGAAGGAAGCTCAATCAGAGCATCCCATATACTGTTTGACTCCTCTAAGATCAACTGACGGCCAGTGGATTGTGCCACTTGAGCATGCTCTGTGTCATATCTTGCCTGCGATCACGAACAAAATTTTGCCACAATAAATATATAATTTAGAAGTTTTAAAGTTTGAAGTAAAAAAAATTAAGCATGTTTACCATTATTGATTCAGATTTATCATATGTCCAAGTATATGACACATTGCCTTCCTCATCTCTCTGCTTGACAGCCTGCGTCATTCTGAAGACCTCAGCCATTGTAGGTTCACGATTTAGCATCCTACACTGTTACAAATATGATTAATGAACAATGTTAACGAACAATGTTACAAATATGATTAAATAATGTTACATCTGTTCACAAACGCAGTTGCTAAACTTACCAACTCCACACGATGTTGCTGAAAGGATATAGACCCACCACGGTGCAAAGCGGGATTTTTATTCCTGTTTGCACGGTTTCGCGCTGATAGTTCCTATAAATTTAAAGACATGTTTTACTAATTTAATGCAACTAATATACAAAATTTAAACAAATTTTAATAACAATATGAAATTAAATAATTTACTTTCATTTCGAAGGTTTCCCACAGCTGGAGAAAATCGGCCCAGACATCGGTGCTAATCCACGCCAGTTTCTTTCTAGCGTTCTTTGCTTTGGAGAGCGTGTCCCTATAATTTTTCCGCATCCTCTAGTTCCATTGATTTGAAAATACATCCATATCCTACGGATCGACACGGATGTCAGCCTGTATATTGAAATTAATTAGAATTATGTACATTATATTATTTTCCAACTGAATTATAAATTTATACTTACCATCAAGTCGGCCCATATAGCGTTCTTAACATGGTTTGGGATGTCATCCCAATGAAGTCAGCATCCGGACATCCTACTCATATACGCCTTCCTGGATACATGTAGGATGTAGTCCGAAGGCTCAACTTCAAAACCCCTGTATAAATTTTAATGTAGGAATTTAATTAGTATAATTTTAAATATTAAAACAAGCAATAAATTTGATACTTACCCCGCGCTCTTAGGAACAACCTCTGCCAATGGACGTACATCTAGCACTGTGCCGCTGGCACCGGTACTAGGAGAAGGAGAAGGAGAAGACTACGAAGGCTGAGATCTGCTGCCATGTCTCCTAAAAGGCATATTTGCTACAAAAAAATCATTTCATATAGTGATAAAATATATCATTTCATAGAATTCAAAAAACAGAACAATACATAGCTCACAACATAGTCATCAATATTAACATAAAACATCGACAACTCAGAATACACAATACACAACAACCAATACTTAGCTCACAACATAGTCATCATTGTTAACATATAACATCGGAAACTCAGAATACACAATACACAACAACCGATACATAGCTCACAACATAGTCATCATTTGGAATTATCACTCTTCGTTGTTTTCTGATTCAGACTCGGTCTTGTACTCTACGTCGTTTTCTTCTGTGCTCTCAAGGGCTTCTATTAGTTCATTTGATTCATCATTCAACAACCCTACATCAATATCACCAGTTATTGCTATTTCATCATTTGGCTCAAGATCCGCTTGATATGCTGCTTCCTCTGGAATATTAATTCCATCAAATGTTAATCTTGCCTTTGTTTTAAAAACAGCTGACCAATCAAGAATTATCACCTTTGAAGTCTAGCAGTTATGGGTAAATAATGCATTCTCTTGTACGGAACTTCCTTTCCTTTCTTTTTTCTTGGTTTGTACCTTTCCTCATTGCATATTTTGCAGTTTCTAAGGTTAATGTCATCTTTCCAATACAACATACAACCTTTTATACATGTATCTATCTTTTGGTACGGCAGACCGAAAGCTGACATAAATGTTTTCACTTTATAATGATATCGCACATCAGATTATTAGATGACATATGTCGTTTTGCAGCTTGTACAACTGTTATAAATCTAGCTTCTGTAAAGTTGAATTTTAATTTCATAGTGATGTATTCGGTGGTTACTAATAATTCGGTTCCACTTTAACAACTATCCCACAACGGCCTCTTAGCAGCATCCAGTAAATCATAAAAAAATTCGCTCCCACATTTGGTTCTTCTTCGATGTTTATGTCTTGATCGTCAACTTGGATGGTAGGGAACATTGATCATGCTGCATCTTCCACAATATCTTCTATTGGGTTCGTCATAACATGATCGTCCTCTGACACTACAAAATTAGGTGTAGGTGCAGCATGTTCTCCATGATGATACCACAAATAATAATTTGGCACAAAACCAGATTTATACAAATGTACTTTAACTGTGTCTGGTTTCCAATGCTTCAAATGTTGGCACTTACTACAAGGGCATTGAAGTTCTTCGTTATTTCGATTATTAGATGTAGCGAATCTAATAAATTCGTGTACATCATTGTAGAAATGTTGCATCACCGAACCTTTCATACCAAATCTAGCTTCATACATCCAAGTACGGTAGAGAAAATAATCAAACATTGTTTCTAATTTAAAAATATATGTTAGTAATTTCAACAGCACTTCAGCTCAATTCTCTTCTACGCATAACTTGCACTCGAATGGTAAATTGTTGTATTTTCTAAAATAAAGTAAAGCCAATTAAGACTAAAGGCTTCACACACCATAATTCTGTCTAATTTCGACAGCACTTCACTTCTCTTCTACGCATAACTTAGCATCCAAGGGGAATATTTTTGTTGTTGTATTTTCTAAACTAAATTAAAATCTTTTGGGATTAAAGGCTTTAATTTTTTAACGTCAATTATTTGTTAAAATAATATTTAATGTTTCTTTTCAAATAAACATTATATTCATTTCAAATTTTTTTAGAAAATCGATTTGAGTATAATATTTACTCCTGTTATATTCATTTCCTAATTTTTATTAGAAAATTGATTTTAGCAAAATATTCAATGTTATTATATTCATTTCTTCATTTTTAATAACATCGATTTTACTAGAATATTTATTGTTGTCTTTTCCACAATATAGTAAAGCCAATTAGGACTAAAGGCTTCATACACCATACTTCTGTCTAATTTCGACAGCACTTCACTTCACTTCTCTTCTGCGCATAACTTAGCATCCAAGGGGTATATTTTTGTTGTTATATTTTCTAAACTAAATTAAAATCTTTTGGGACTAAAGACTTTAATTTTTTAGCGTCAATTATTTGTTGAAATAATATTTAATGCTTCTTTTCAAATCAATCTTATATTCGTTTCAATTTTTTTAGAAAATCGATTTGGGTATAATATTTACTCTTGTTATATTCATATCCTATTTTTTATTAGAAAATCGATTTTAGCAAAATATTTAATGTTATTATATACATTTCTTTATTTTTTATAACATCGATTTTACTAGAATATTTATTGTTGTCTTTTCTACAATAAAGTAAAGCCAATTAGGACTAAAGGCTTCACACACCACACTTCTGTCTAATTTCGACAGCACTTCATTTCACTTCTCTTCTACGCATAACTTAGCATCCAAGGTGTATATTTTTGTAGTTGTATTTTCTAAACTAAATTAAAACCTTTTGGGACTAAGGCTTTAATTTTTTAGCGTCAATTATACGTTGAAATCAATTTTAGTAGAACATTTGTTGTTGTTATATTCATTTCTTAATTTCAAATCAACATTATATTCATTTCTTAACTTTTTTACAAAATCAATTTTAGTAGAACATTTGTTGTTATATTTCTTTCTTCACTTTTTTACAAAATTGATTTTAGTACAATATTAGTTGTTGTTATATTCATTTCTTAATTTTTATTACAAAATCGATTTTAGCAAGATATTTAATGTTATTATTCATTTCTTCATTTTTAACAAAATCGATTTTACTAGAATATTTATTGTTGTTATACTCATTTCTTAATTTTTTTCAAAAATTGATTTCAACTTGATATTTGTTGTTGTTGCTCATTTCAAAATTATATAATTCAATCAACTATATAAATCTCCTACTTAATACATTTGGAATTTTAAAATGTATTTTAAACTTCAGTTAATAATTTAGATTTTTTTTATCGATTTTGTAAACGACAATTAGATGTTAGCACTTGTAATAAGTTAAATTAATTTTATTTTATACTGACAACTTAAACTTGTAATGTACACATGCTAATTAAATAAAAAATATTACTTATGTTTAACCATACCAATCTAGCAGCATATTAATCATTAATTATACACTAATTTTTGCGTAAATTATAACAAACATTATTCTAAACTATAACAAACATTCATGTAAAATCAACAATAAGCATATTAATCAATAATTATGGACTAATTTTTGGATTTTAAATTAACCCTAATTTTTAACTACAAAGTAAACAATCAAATCACTAATTAATATCCCCAAATCGAACAAATTTTTAATTATCATCAACTAATACACAATAATCATCAATTTCTAATCCATAATCAACTAATTTTCTAAATTAAGGTTTTAATTAAATACCCAAATCAACTAATACACTATATTATCATCAACTAATAAGATATAATCATCAACTCCAAATCCCTAAATCAACCAATTTTAAAATTAGGGTTAAGTTTATACCTAAAAACTATAGATATTAGAGAGGAGGAGTGATACCAACAAGCTTTGGAGAGTTCTTCTTGGTGACGTCGAGCTGCGATGGCGGGCAGCGGCATGGGCGCAGGTTGGCGGAAGGAAGAGGAAGAATTTGGGTTTTTGGGTGGGAAGGAGGAAGTGAACTGCTGTTCGCGGGTTTGTGCTGTATATACGACATTGCGTCGGCTAGTGACGGCTTGCGACAGCCGCCTATTTTAGCCGTCGCTAGCCGACACAAAAGGCTGCCGCAATAGCAGGCCATTCTAGTAGTGCTTGCTTAGGTGTTGCTGCAGTTAATTGGGAGCTTCTCTAATACCTTCGATATTCCTATACTTTCTGTTGATGACTTGGAAAATAAAATAGCCGAGGTTCTGGACTTCTTTAGGTAATAATCCAGCCGATTGTGTAATAAAGGATAAAAATCTTACACATAACTTAACTTTTAAGGCTATTTACTGTTCTAGGTTAGATTTCGTGATGTGCATGGGAGTCACAGTGGGAGCTTATATACTTGCTCTTTTGTTGTATGTATTTTGAATAATAATAGTTGTATACAGGGCGGCTCTTACCTTTGGGTTGCCCAAGGCAAAAAAATAATTTGGTTGCCATTTTCAATAATATATTACCAATTGTTTTTCACTTAATCTCACATGTGTAAAAAAATCCACTCAAAATACATAATATGTAAAAATATGTAAAACTATGATGTACTGGTAGATATTAGTATGCCAATAGCTACTTCTCCCTTTAAAGATGAATGTATTTTTATATCATAAACAAGCCACAAATCAAGAGGATGTTTTCTAAAACAACATAATTATTGCAATAATAATGATAAAGATGGATGCCTCAACATATAGATATTGTTGTTTCATTGTCACAAAGAGAAGTAACTGAATCAAAATACATTTTTGGTT
Organism: Allium fistulosum; assembly: GCA_030737815.1. Taxonomy (NCBI): domain Eukaryota; kingdom Viridiplantae; phylum Streptophyta; class Magnoliopsida; order Asparagales; family Amaryllidaceae; genus Allium; species Allium fistulosum. Next base: position 588,265,025 of record CM060905.1, on the reverse strand, counting down.
AAGACTCCATTGAGATGCAAAATGTGTGATAACTAATTCATCCTTTCTTATAATCATAATTGCAAACCTTTTATTCAATTTGTAGCAAATCGCATAAAATACGATGGATGACTGAATGTATAAAAGATATGAACCATTTTAGAAAATCATTAAGTTCATAATGAGTAAACATAACCTAGACTGATTATTTTAGAGAGTAAATGACATAATAATCAACATCAGAAGTTTTGCTTATGCCACCTATATGTATATACAACATTAATTAATAAAGACCTAACTTGAGTGGAAATAACTGATAAGCTACAAAGGACTTAAAACAAACGACTTGTCTACATTATTTCCAATAGTAGAAAACAAGCAAAAGATAACCAAACCTAAACCCTGTACACATGTATCTAATCTAAAAGAACAACTTGCTTGCATTATCTAATCTCTCAAACAATATGTCGACAAAACTAATTGCAAAAGAAGGAAAGAGGGAAATGACTGCATAATTAGGAGCAAAAACAACACTAATGAATGGTAAATCGAAACTATCGATGGGTGGTAGCGCACTGATGCGGTTGATGGTCATGACCTGGGGATGCGGCAGTTAAAAGCAGTGGCATCGTGGCTGCTTGAAAGTGGAGAGGAATTATAAAACAATTGGATTTATGGTTTTAGCAAACTTCTTTCTTCCTTTTTTACGCATTGGTTGCCCCATGGGGGGGTTTCCCTAGGCATGTGCCTACTGGGCCTAGCCCATCAGCCGGCCCTGGTTGTTTACCTCATTGAAAACTTTTTCGAGTAACTAATTGTAGAAATATTTTTCTTTTTGATAACATATAAAGAAAGATTCCATGGTCTGATTCTTGTCTCTCCGTTGTGTAAAGCGCCTTCTTGGAAGGAGTAGTTGATCAACAAAGTGCTATATTTTTTGAATGTATTTTCGTGGAACATTTATTTGATGCTTTACTTATTTAGAAATTGATCTGTAGGTGATGTTTACTTTGCTTTATTACTATGGCATATGTGGTTTAATGAAGGACTGTCTGCTTGAGTGCTAACTTAGCAAGGTAAATAGTACGATGGTTCTCATTTACATATAATATGTAGGAACAATTTATTATATATGTTTATTTAAATAATAAATTTAAGAAATAAGTACATGAATAAATATAAATCACATATATATAATTACAATTACAATATCTTGATAAACTTATTAAACCATATCACGTAAACGTATGCAGAATTATATGTGTGAATTAGTATATAATATATTACGATATATATATATATATATTTTAAAAAGAATATATATGTATGTATGTATGTATGTATGTGTATGTATGCATGCATGCATGCCGTATAAATTATAGATTTAATTGTATATAAAAATATATTATATAAATAGTAAAAATTGTGGTAGCAGGAGTAATAATAATATCTTGATAACTTAAACGTATTATAGAATTATACATATGAAAATAATATAAAATTATATACAAATTGTCATTTAATAAATTATACAATATATATAATATATAAGTATATGAATTAATATAAATTATATATATAACCAATAAAATTTAAGGATGTTCAGGTCATAATGGAATTAATTTATTAGTATAATTTATAGGATTATGATTACGGTTATGTCATACTGTTTAACTAAGAACATTTAAGGACGATCATATGCGTCATAATGGAATCAATTTCCAGTAAGTATAATTTACCTTTTTTCTAGATGTATTTCTCCATTTACTTAATTTAACATCCATTGAAATCCCGTAAATACATTGGTACAAATTTTTTGGTATCATTTGCGTAGAATCCCAACTGTCAAAACTGTTGATATCCAATATTGCTGGCACTTTACTTCATTTACTAATTTATATTTTAAAAGGCTATTGTTTATCGTTGGTTTACATGTTTGGGATTTAGGTCTATTTTCTTCCATAAGGAACCTAAATGTAAACAGTAGCATAATGCATATAGCTATTTGTTTAATTTTACCTCAATTCAAACAGCATTATGCATTACGCATACTGAACCTGAACGCAAATATCAGAACTTACAAGGTCATTAGTGTTGTGCAAACACAAATGTCCAACTTTTCACTACACAATATAAAAAAATGGTTCAAGAATCGATTTCAACTCAGAATCAGTGTAAATGAATTAAATACCTTGGTATGAATATGTAAAATTAGATTGAAATTGTACCCTATGGAAAACAATACATTGTTTTATATGATTGCTTGATATAGGTTAGTGCCAACTTAGAGCTGCATCTAAGTTTTGGCCATAACTTAGCGAGCGCAACTCTGATTTTTGGCCATAACTCAGCAGCGACTGAGTTGGACTGAGTCATGGCCAGACTCGGTTGCAACTTAGTCGCCTAGAACTCATTGTACCACTATAAATTATAAAGATTATAAAAGACAAACAATGTAATTGAAATTTATTAATTATCACATACGATAATTGTTGAACTTTTTATTTATAGGTAACTAGACAAATTTGTGCAAACAAGTAGCAACAAGGTGATTTGAAGTAATATTTGGTGTAGTGTATTATTTTGGTCTAAATACCTTTATGTATCATTTCGATTAACATGCTTGTATATATTTTTGCTTTTGGTCACAGCGTTGTGAAACATTGTCAAAATGTGTTTTCACAGCATTTTTATACATTATCGTTTGTTACAGACTTATTATAACATGTTATTTGCGTTTGTAAAATTGCTCAAAGGGCTTTAATAGGTTTTCTAAAATGCTATTAAAATGTTTTTTTCACAGTGTTTTCTCTACGCTATCATTTCTCACAGACTTATTATAACATGTTGTCTCATGGCGTTTGTAAAATGCTACAAAAGGCTTTAATAGCGTTTTTGAAGGGCTATTAAAATTATTTATTGTTGCAGCGATAGAATTTGATTGAAGAAACTAATTCAAAAATACGTTAATTCAAACAATAACCAAGATAATAAAAGAGGACTATATCATGAATGATATTAGAAACTCTTAAGGAAAGAACCAAATCTTGTATTATCTTATAAACTAACCTTTTCATGATGCTTATCTCACAGTATTAGTTTCAAATGTTCATTTGATTAACCACGCATTTAAAACGCCATGGCATCATAATCACTCTATAATTTCTAAAGGGATAAATACAATATCCATTTTGTTCAACGATCAATATTATTTTACGCTCAATTTACAAATATGTTCAAATGCACAATATGAGGACATTATACAAGGGAAAAAGATAATGACTCTAATGTAATCATGCTAATATGGAGATAAAATATGTATATCATACCAATTTTTACCTAAAATAGTCAACCCATAAATTTTACTTGAAATAGCAAAATACTTCTTTAGCAACATACTTATGAAAGTGGATCATCGAATATTTATCTCATATTCTACATTTGCCTTTCCAAAGCAAGCAATTCCAACCATGGATCTATAAGAAACAATCAAATGGTATGTGATTCATGACATATTCAACTCATGAAAGAAGCAAAGCAAGAAATAATTTAAAATAGTGTTTTGATATAGAAAGAGTTACTCAAGCCGATGTAATAGATTTACAAATATTGCAACTTGCAATAATAGTGTCTTGATAATATTTTGACTAAATGAATTCCATGGTATCTTAACTACTAACTATTAAGAGGACTTGAAGCAATGCTGTAACCATAATTTCTAAATATAATAAAGGACAAAATTTCAAATTAGATTCGAGAAAATAACTTATTTCAATTTTAGACCTCACCCAAAACTTATTACAAAAATAGGCCTCGTTTTCCTTCATACACCATTTTTACTTGCACATTCCAAAATTAAGCATGCACAAAAAAATTAAAAAAATAACACTTGTGCATTCCATAAATGCTCAAGCATAAAAAAAATTCAAAAATAACACTTGCGCAATCCGTATATGCTTAAGCACAAATTTAAAAAAAAAAAATACTTGCGCATTCCAAATTTACGCATGTACAAATTTTTAAATACACTTGCGCAATCCATATTTGCGCAAAATTCTAATATAAGATTGCTTAAGTAAGAAGATCTATTTTAAGAAAATAAATTATACCAGTCAATAACAAAGGAAAAAAAGATCTGAATGGCACTTTTTAAACGTTTCAATTATATCTGCACACATTGGATGCTTATGCAAAGTAAAGGGTGGATGCATTATCTTCTTGCACTATTAAGACCAATAAAACCTAAAATACCAGCAAAATTTTAAACAGCAGTCAGATAATCATTGACCGTAATCCATATAAAGCAAGTGGCGAGGCAGCACAAGCAGTTCATTATAGAATTTTCATCTGATAATTCATTAAATATTCAAACTCACTATCAAGGCAACATTGTTATATATAATGTAAAATCTCTGACTTCTTTGTAACGTCACTATGAAGGATCAAAATATTTGGAGGATAGGTAGTAACCATGGAAAAATTAGCTGTAAAATTTGAAATAAGGTACGAGTGCTTGTATCTTATGACTTATCAAATTAATTTTACTTCTTTGTAAAAGAAAATAAGATGTTGCCAAAACACTTCAGATTTTACAAAAGTAACTATTGTTGCTACCTATATATTTGCTAACGGCAAATTAAACAAAATTGCAAACAATATCATCAATGCTAAAAGAACCCCGAAAGTCCTCTATCGGGCTTCTCATTACACTATCATGGATGGAAAGCTCTATAAACAAGGGTACTCTACACCACTTCAGCGGTGTGCGTCTGAAGACGAAGCCAACTTGATTCTAGAAGAGCTGCATGAAGGATTTTGTGCGGATCATGTTAGGAGGTAGATCTTAGCGAAGAAGGTGGCCCAATAAGGCTATTACTGACCTACTATGATCAAGGATTCAACGGACTACATCAAGAAGTGCAACCAGTGTTAGCAGTTCACAAAATTGAAGAATATCACGATTTATGTCGTTTAGATTTGATGACTAAAATAGATTTTTAACTTACATTAAGCACTTGTGCTTTAAAAATAAGACTTTACCCTAACTTTGTTGATTTGGTTTAAAAGAGAATTAGTCAAATCAATCTTTTTATATTATTGTTGCTAAAGCGGGTGCTAAAAGCCTTGATTTAGCGGGTGTAGCAGAAAATAGCGGTGCTTAATACCAGTCCACCGTTTAATAGCACTAAATTAAAAAGGCATAAAGGTCCAAGAGCATTACACGCTATAGCGGAGATTTTGTGTAGCTTTAGTGGGTTCTTAACTGCACATGCATAACCAACTGCGCCACAGTCGCCATCGACTACTTCATCAAATGGCTCGATGTGAGAAATGCGGATTACGGATCTTAAGGCTAGTATAAACACTAGAGGGGGTGAATAGTGTTTTAAGGAATTACTAATTCTTTTCGAGTTTATATTAATTTGAACACAAATGTATGCAATATTCAGACATAGATATGATCACAGATTCAAACACAGATGCAAATATAAAGTAAAAGCAGTAAAGGAAAGAACACACCGGATTTTATACTGGTTCGGAGTTACCCTACATCCAGTCCTGCACACAAGTATGGATTTCCTTTCAAAAGCAATCTTTACAATTACAACCCTCAATTTCAAGGCCACGAGGTACACCACTCCAGATTCACAATCCTCTGGTTAGAGATACTTGATTTCCCGGGCAACAAGTTCACCCAATTGATTTCCTAGGCTACAATCACACCTTTTCTCACTTGATTGATTTCCAAGGCTACAATCACACCTTTTCTCGCTCGATTGATTAGAAAGAAGCCTATAACTCTGAATAGCACTTAGGTCTTGTTGAGATAGTGATAGAGAATCAAACCAGAAATGATCTAGTTAAATTCAATGGTGATTTCGGCAGAGTAATTGTAAGAATATATATAAAGAAACATGGAAGAAGAAGAGGAGTGAAAACCAGAAAAATATTATTGAAAATTCGTTGAAAACATCCCCTATTTATAGAAGAACAATAGCCATGTCCATTCATGAAAGGTTATGGCGAATAGACACTTCTTTTGAAATTCAAATTTTTGAAACCAACTGCCACTATGTTGACATGGGTATCTTGGGTATGTCGACATCGCAAAGGAAATTTTGGTGATTTGTTTTTCTTTGAAAATTACTTCTATCTTAAATTAAAACTATTTTAAACTTTATAAATGTACTTAATTATAGTTAAAATACATAAGTAAATATAGAGTATAATATATATAAAATTTTACTATAATTTTATATTTAAATCTAAGTATAAATATTAAATTTATTATTAAAGATAGTTTAAAAATAAGGATAATTTGATTTTGAAAATAAAGATTATTTTGAGACTAAAAGTATTTAAAATCAGGATAGATGTTTTTGATTCTTTTTAAAAGGAAGGTTTTGAAATCATTTTGAAAACGAGATAATTTTGTAAAATCATTTGAATAAAAGTTAGCGGATACAAAACAATGTTCCACTAGATTTTTCGTAGGTTCCATCCTACTTAGGGTTCCAACCCTTTAACAGGCTCGAAGTGGATTCCATTCCACGACTAAATTGGATTTTAAGATGCCAGTGCTTTTTTAGGAGTTTTAACAAAATTCCTAATTAAATTACTTATTCTTGAAATCTTGAACTCTTGATAATCTTGCTATTTTTGATACTCATGAGTCTTCAATCTTGATATCTTGAATCTCTATATTGTACAGTCTTCATTCTTGATACCTGCATGGTTAAATCCTGCATATACATATATATCTAAACTATAATGTTAGTATTTATATTTTATAATCTTATTCTAAGGTTGTTGTCATCAAAACCATTATCTCAAGGACTAACAATCTCCCCCTTTTTGATGATGACAACCTTTGTTTATAAAATATTACTTATATCCTATTGACTCCCCCTAAAACTGATAACTCCCCCTTAATCTATGCCTAACTATCCTATTTTATACTTCTCCCCCTTTGTCATCAACAAAAAAAAACTAACTCCAAACTATATAACTCCCCCTCATTCTTATACTAAAGTACATGCATTAATAAACTATACAATGGAGTATATAATATATAGATTAAGAGATAATTATATTGATAAACATGATAATTAATCAAAGATCATATAAATATCAATGCATATGTATACTGTTTTGTACAACAAATATCAATCCACACCAAATATCAATCCATATCAAATCAAATCAAAACAAATGAAATCAAATCAATCAAAGCAAATAATTCAAATCAAACAAAGCAATCAAATCAAACATTACGAGGAACTTCCACCCATCCTTCTTCTCCAAAATAGGGTCTGCTTTAATGGCATCCCAATTTTCATTGTCATTGGTGAGGTCTGCTTTAATGGCATCCCAATTTTCATTGTCATTGGTGAGAGAGACTGGAGGATGTGCTTCGTTATCATCCATGTGCAGGGAGGAAATCATCCATCGTATTGCATCGAAATGCCTTTCTTGCTCCTTGATCATCTGCATTTGACTCAACTCTAAGTGTCGCTGGTTACGAAGAATGAACGAAAGAATATTCTTGAAAGAATTAAGAGTTTCTTCAAGATTTTCGGTTAAATTATGAATTGGATTGGCCATATTTTAGTTTGAGAGAAGAATGATAGACAAAGTAGATAAGAAATAATATTAAGTGATGAATTCTGGAAGAAATAGATATTTATAGGTGTAGAAATTCGTTTGAAATGAATAGACATAAGGTAGTTATTCAAATTTCAAATTTAAAATGAAATGTCATTTCTGACCAGTACATGTCGACATGGTCATAGGGGGGATGTTGACATGGTGCAGTGAATTTTGATGGCTTATTTTGATTTTGTGAATAATTGTGTGTGTATATATATATTTATATAATATACTAACATTTATTCTCAAGATAAAATAAGCTAGATAACAGAAAAAGGAATTCAATTTCATTGCATAATAGAGTGATACAATGATTAATCATAAATAACTACATGAACATTAAAACAAACTAAACTAATACAACATGAAATGAAAAGATAGAATTAGTTAGAGGATGATGAAGATGAAGATAATCCAAGCTTCTTGCTTACTTTGGAAATAAACTTTTTCATCTTGGATGAAATTTTATCCAACTTCTTACTAACGGATCGTTTAAGAATCCATTGATTCTCAACAATGGTCTTTTGGTTTTTGAGAAGAGTTTTGTTGGTTGGATTAGGAGGATAGTCAATACTTTCCAAGGATGTTTCTCCTTCTTCTTCTTCTTCTATTTCCATTTCATCCCCTTCTTCTTCTTCTTCTTCATCTTCCTCCTCTTCCATCTCTTCATGAGCCAAACGCTCTTCCTTTTCGGCAATAGTCTCATAAGGTTGAAAAACAAATGGAATTTTCATAAGAGAAATATTTGAGTGATTGAAAACCTTTCTTGAAAAAAATTCTTCTCCTTTGAAATCTACTCCAAAATAGTTAAAAATCCGAGTGAGATAGATTCCATGATACAAAGTATTCTCACCCATTTCAAGATTTTTGGGACGAAGTTCATCCAAAATAACTTGCGCCCAATTAACATCATAATTTCCAAAAATAGCAAAAAGTGCTTTGCAACCTTTTGAAGTAGGATTGTTAAAATTCCCCGATCTTGGGGTCAAAGTATGTTGTAAAAGAAGATTGACAATTCTAGCTTTTGGTTGAAAGTTTCAATTTTTGAATTCAAAATCATCATTTCCTTCAAAAATGTGATGAAACGTCTCACGATCATTTTCATCAATATTAAAACTAGAAAGATCCATTCCCGTATTCTTGCAATTGAGAATGGTACCCAAAAGATCACAATTTAAAACGATTCTAGTGCCTTTGACACTACTCCAAATTTCATCATCGTTTCCATTATAAAATCCTCGATTAAGATTTGCATAGAAAATTCTAACAAGATTTGGATAGCAAACAAAATCATTTTGAGAAGCATCAATAATACTGAGAACATGATTATTTGCAAAAAGAGAATCAATTTCATAAGTAGAAAAATCTTGAAATAAAGCAAACTTTCCGGGATGAACTTTTCCATAGTTAGCATAATTGATGTATGCTTTTATGGCCTCCGGATCATTGAAGAGTTGCTCTTTTATCTTTCTAGAAATTCTCATGGTGGAAGGGTTGCTTGAAGAAGCCATTAGAGTAGAGAGTAGAGAGCTTGAAGTTTTGAAGAGAGAGTTTGAATTTGAAAATGAAAGTGAAAAGATGTGATAAAAGATAGTGAATAAATAGATTCTCAAAGGACATATTCTCTGGTCAAAAGATGCCTTTTCAGAGAATTGAATGAAGTGAAAAGGTGGAGTGAAATTCAACCATTTGAATTCAAATTTTGAATTTCAAATTATGTACCCATGTCGACATCATGGTAGGGACCATGTCGACATGTGTCTTTGAATTTCTATAATTTATTTTTCATAAGAATTCTAATATATATATATATATATTCTTATTATTTTTAATGTCTATATATATATATCTGGAATATTATTAGTATATTCCATAAAATATTATGATACTAATAAAAATAAAAATAATAATAATATAATAAGATAATAATAAAAAAATAAAAAATTTAAATTTCAAACAACGCACCAATTCAAAATCAATCAATCAAGCAATCAATTTTAAGCATGCAATTTCAACCAATTGTATTGTAAATGTGTACCTTTTTCTGAGTCTGTTTCTCTGAATTCGTTGGAGTCGTGAACTGCCGTGAAACACATATTTGAATTATCTGTCTTTTGATCATCATCGCTTGAAGACGAGTCTGAGTCATCTAGAGTAGCAGTAAAAGCACGTTTTCGTTTCTTTACGGAATCATTGTTTATAGGAAGGTTTTGCTTATCTGATACGGACAGTCTCTTTTGATATGGCCTGATTCATCACAGTTGAAGCATTTGATATTGTATGGCACTACATTCTGATTTCCATCGTTCTTATAGTTGTTTCTCTTGAGATTATTCATCTTTCTGTATTTCAGGAATTTCCGAAAATTCTTGGTCATAAAGGCAATCTCTTCATCATTATCGCTGTTTGAGTCTGATCCATCGGTTAATGCATTGAATGCCATTGATTTCTTTTCAGATGCTTTGCTTTCTCTTCTCCCAATCATTTGGACTTCAAACGACATTAGATTTCCAATTAATTCTTCTATCTTTAAGGTACTGATGTCATTTGCCTCTTCGATCGCAAGTGTCTTTTGATCCCATTTTGGAGTAAGAGAATTTAAGATTTTTCTGACTTGATCTTCTTCGAAAAATTCCTTTCCCAAGGATATTAGAGAATGCACAATATCCTGAAATCTACTATACATATCTGAAATAGACTCATTAGAATTCATTTTAAATAATTGAAACTGATTTGTGAGCATGGAAATTTTGGTCTGTTTAACTTTGCTTGTTCCTTCGTGAGTAACTTGCAAAGTTTTCCAGATTTCATATGCAGACATACAAACTGACACTCTATTAAATTCATTCCTATCAAGTGAACAAAACAGAATATTCATTGCTTTAGAATTATTTTGTGCAACATTCTTTTTCTCAACGATCCACTGTGCAAAATCAGTTGTGGGTTTAGAATATTCATTCTGTGTGATATTCCAAGTGTCTAGTCCTAAAGATTGTAAATATATTTTCATCCTACATGCCTAATATGCATAGTTACCGCCATTAAAAAGTGGTGGTCTGACAGTAGACTGACCTTCTACAAATGAACTAGTAACAGTAGTAATAGAACTAGTGTTAGTAACAGTACCAGTGTTGGTAGCCATTTTGAAAGCTTTTCAAAATTCAGATTATGAAACTTTGAAAACCTTGCTCCGATACCAAATGTGAGAAATGCGGATTACGGATCTTAAGGCTAGTATAAACACTAGAGGGGGGGTGAATAGTGTTTTAAGGAATTACTAATTCTTTTCGAGTTTATATTAATTTGAACACAAATGTATGCAATATTCAAACACAGATATGATCACAGATTCAAACACAGATGCAAATATAAAGTAAAAGTAGTAAAGGAAAGAACACACCGGATTTTATACTAGTTCGGAGTTACCCTACATCCAGTCCCGCACACAAGTACGGATTTCCTTTCAAAAGCAATCTTTACAATTACAACCCTCGATTTCAAGGCCACGAGGTACACCACTCCAGATTCACAATCCTCTGGGTAGAGATACTTGATTTCCCGGGCAACAAGTTCACCCAATTAATTTCCTAGGCTACAATCACACCTTTTCTCACTTGATTGATTTCCAAGGCTACAATCACACCTTTTCTCACTTGATTGATTTCCAAGGCTACAATCACACCTTTTCTCACTCGATTGATTAAAAAGAAGACTATAACTATGAATAGCACTGAGGTCTTGTTGAGATAGTGATAGAGAATCAAACCAGAAATGATCTAGTTAAATTCAATGGTGATTTCGGCAGAGTAATGGTAAGAATATATATAAAGAAACGTGGAAGAAGAAGAGGAGTGAAAACCAAAAAAATATTATTGAAAATTCGTTGAAAACATCCCCTATTTATAGAAGAACAACAACCATGTCCATTCATGAAAAGTTATGGCGAATAGACACTTCTTTTGAAATTCAAATTTTTGAAACCAACTGCCACTATGTCGACATGGGTATCTTGGGTATGTCGACATCCCAAAGGAAATTTTGGTGATTTGTTTTTCTTTGAAAATTACTTCTATCTTATATTAAAACTATTTTAAACTTTATAAATATACTTAACTATAGTTAAAATACATAAGTAAATATAGAGAATAATATATATATAATTTTACTATAATTTTATATTTAAATCTAAGTATAAATATTAAATTTATTATTAAAGTTAGTTTAAAAATAAGGATAATTTGATTTTGAAAATAAAGATTATTTGAGACTAAAAGTATTTAAAATTAGGATAGATGTTTTTAATTCTTTTTAAAAGGAAGGTTTTGAAATCATTTTGAAAACGAGATAATTTTGTAAAATCATTTGAATAAAAGTTAGCGGATACAAAACAATGTTCCACTAGGTTTTTCATAGGTTCCATCCTAGTTAGGGTTCCATCCCTTTAACAAGCTCGAAGTGGATTCCATTCCATGACTAAATTGGATTTTAAGATGCCAGTGCTTTTCTAGGAGTTTTAATAAAATTCCTAATTAAATTACTTATTCTTGAAATCTTGAACTCCTGATAATCTTGCTATTCTTGATACTCATGAGTCTTCAATCTTGATATCTTGAATCTCTATACTGTGTAGTCTTCATTCTTGATACCTGAATGGTTAAATCCTGCATATACATATATATCTAAACTATTGTTAGTATTTATATTTTATAATCTTATTCTAAGGTTGTTGTCATCAAAACCATCATCTCAAGGACTAACACTCGAGACCAAGCCCCGCACCGGAGTCACCGCCCCTAGGATACTGAACTTCGTCATCAAGAACATCGTCTGCCGGTTCGGTCTGCCAAAGAAGATCATCACTGACAACGCCACTCAGTTTGAGAGTAGCCTCTTCAATGACTTCTGTGCAATAAACAAGATCGAGAAGTTCTTCTCTTACATCGCTCACCCCAAGCAAATCACCACTCAAGAAGCGCCTTGCAAAAGCCAAGGAAAACATAACTGAGGAACTACCACTAGTCCTATGGTCCTACCGCACTTCCAGCTACACATCAACTTGTCATACTCCCTTCTTAATTTCTTATATGTACAAGCCATATGTAACAACTCATACCTTAATGAGCCTAAATTTCGACAAAACTCGAAACCCAAGTTCATCAAATCACAGATCCTTGGATTTAGTACCTGCAAATAAGCATGAGCATTACCAGAGATTGATAGAACTCACAGCAAAAACAATAATAGAATAAGAATACTGACTATGACTACTACCGTGGAATTTATGGTATTCCTTGGATATCAGATTGTCACATCAACATCAAGCCTGAGGGAAAAGAAAACTTCTCCAACAACAAAACACATCAAGCTCCAATGACATGTTCCTCTAAATTTATCATGTGGTTTGTAATGAGGAGGAGGTCAGAACAATGTTCCGGTGACTGAAAAATTTATATACTGTCCATAACATAAATTTATACTGATTGGCTTTCATTTAATAGTTATGTCTATTAAGGTTAGCAATTCAACCTAACCTTGCATTGCACACACGATTACTTACCTATTCCTTCCCAAGGTACAAAATACTAACGAAGCCTTATCAACCACCCAATACTTCCAAACTCATTTGCCACTTAATACTTCTAAATATGAAGCAGGCTTCTATAATCACCACAAAATACTTCTAAAAGAGGAATACGTAGACTCTGCCATTTAAGACCTCAATCGAGGTAGACCCATCATTTAAGATCTATTCCCAAGGTAGTTCTCTAATAATGTTGTCAATGGTTGGTAGGTCCTAGCTACAAAGACCTCTAACCACTATTTAAGACTTTTCACATTTAATGTCCAACTATTACCGCATATATCGTCAATAAAACCTTAGTTGTGTAAGAGACAGTACCCAAGCCACTTAATGCCTTTAAAAGGACTAGGCGGACTTCTAACCATTTAATACCTATATTCTAGGCAGGTTCTACGTCACTTAATACCTATCCTCAAGCGGACTCCTTACTGGTACTATCGTTATTACGGCCTTAGCAATGTGAGAGACTATATCCAAACAACTTAATACCTCATTAATAAGGACTAGGCAGACCCCTGACCATTTAAAACCTATTTATAGGTAGACCTTTGTCATTTACTACCTAACTCCAAGGCGAACTCCTCACCGGTACTATCTAGCTGACATCGCTTAGAATCTCACTAGGTTACTTAATACTTCTTTTTAGGAGAGAGGCGAACCCTTAGATTAGTCACTTAATACCTCAAAACCGAAGCGAACCCTTCTCGAGGTATCCACCGTCACTCTTAATTAAAATATGAAATCTCATTAGGTTACTTCTTTCGGTAGGAAGGTGGACCCTAAAATAACCATTTACTACCTCAACATTGAAGTTAACCCTTTTAGAGACATCCTTATTTAATTGGAATCTTTTTAGGTTACTTAATACTTCCTTTTAGGAGAGAGGTGGACCCTACAACCACTTAATACCTCAAACCAGAAGCGAACCCCTACGGAGATATCCAACACCGCTCCTAATTTCCAATTTGGACCATTTAATACTTTTCAAAGAAAGCATGTCTAATCTCCTATGTCATCACGGATCCTAGGATTAGTGATATCTCACATCAGTAGTAAGTGCACCCGACTGCTGGTAGCCTCAAAGTGAAGGGAAGTCTTCCGTCGAGTGACTTTACTGACCTCGCATCACTAACCTACTAAGTCCAATTAACCATCCTAAGCCTTTACTTATATTATCTTAGGTAGACATTAGACTTAGCTTACCGATTCCCTTTTTATTTAGGCAGTAAGATTTACCTTAAATACTTATCTGCCCATAAGTCCCATTTTTATGCTCATAAACGTCAAATTGTCCATAAAATCCTAACAAACATTTCCTAAGACATTTATGTATGATAACTAATTTCAGATTAGTAATCTTTTATATCTATTCCGTTTTTATCAGTTTCTTTTTATCCATTTGTCCTTACTAATTATAATTCCTAAATTCATTTCCATTAATTGCCTGCTAGTTGGAGTTACAGTCCTTTATTTTCTATTAATAAATGGTGATTCCTAATTTATTGTCCATTAATAGGAATTACTACATTTTCAAATTCTACCTATTCACTTTCCTAAATATAATAATAACTAACGAACATTATGCATAAATAACGCACAAATAAACGCCGTTCTTTTTTATTAATGCAGTAAATAAGTATAAACTATTTATTCTTATCCAAATATATTCTAGTTATAAATATGTAACTAGAATATCTTTTTCATATTTAATTTGCTAGAATTAAATTCCTTAGGAATATTTTCCGCTATGATTTCCATAATTGGTTTTAACACAAAAGGAAAGATTTGCTACGTTTGAAATTACAAGGAATGGATAATTTTATTTATTTGGAATAAACAGTGTAAACCACAGATTAGAAGAAATATGTACAAAAATGGTATATACATATATTAGATTCATAGATCTGAAAAGATATTTGGGATTGGAAGGACTACACCAAATATCATATTTTGTAACACTTTTCCACTTTCAATTTGTCACAGTAATAACCGTGACAAATTTTCAACAGATATTTCCATTACGAAGTTTTGTCACAGTTATTACCGTTATTATATCTGGTTATTTTGTAAATAGTTAAAAGTGATATGGACAAGATTGTAATTTTATCTTCTATTACTGCTCAACCCATTTCTCACGGATAATGTTTCATCGTTCCTCTTTCGTTCTAGGTTATTGCTCTCCAATTTGTTCTACTACCATTCCGCCACCCCTCCGCCGTTCTACCACTGCCTCCATCTTTCTGCCATTGCCTCCATTGTTCTGCCACAGCCTTGGTTGTTTATTTTCCCCCAAATTGACGAAGAAAAAGGAAGTTTAGGGCTTCCGTTCTATTTCGGCAATCGATTGCAACCTAATTTTGATTTTAAATTAGGTAATTACTTCAACTTTAACTTATTTTTCGAAATTAGGTATTTATTGCTACTAATTGGTTCAAATTTTTTTTAATGATACCATATTTTACATTCCCTGCCTTTATTCATTTTTTCTTCTCTCATTGCAATCGACTATGGAATTGCGTTAGATAAAAATGGCAGAACAAGAGGCTGGCAGGGTTATCTGATTGCCTAGACAACCCAAAGTCAGTTTTAAGCAGTACACAAGTTATATTATAGTCAATAAAAGAGCTCTCTTTTATTAGTTTTTTGAAGTTACACATCGTCCCCACATCAAACCTCTACTTCTTTGGCTTAATGGAGGTTTGTACCGTAATTTTTCTTCCATTCTTATAATTTGTTGTAAAGAATTTTTCATAATCATCCATGGGGCAAAGGCCATTTGTTGTTGTATTAGGCCATCACACTACAGAGCATGATCTGTTGCATGTGGCGATTGCCAAAAGCAAGTTCACAAAGCAAATCGATGGCAAGGTTGGTAAGATCACCAAACCCGATGAGATTGTACATTTGTATGATCTCCTAATCCAGGTATGCAACTATTGTTAAATGAGATTTTTCTTGTATTATTCAGCGCTTTTATCCTTGAATTTTCTACCTTTTTATTGCAGAACTTAACTGATTTATCCCATTTGGTAAGTTCTATTTGGGAAAGAAATGCCAAAGAAGTCATTTTTGTTGATGAATGGTTACTCATGTGTTCGGCATTTAGAGCAGAAAGGTGGGTAAATTTTGAAGTAACTATTTACTGCTGTTTAAATTACCTTATTTAGTAGTTATGATTAAAAGCATTGGTATCTCTGTGAAGTAGCTTCAAATTACTTCCTCTTTTGTAAAGAGTCTGGTTTAAGGAGTTCGATTTGTTTCACCTCTTTGTCAGCTTCTCCACTATTTAACTCTATTGTCTATCCCAATCTACAAAGCTAAGTGTAAGATAATGTACATCCCTATGCAATGATAAGTTTACACTTGAGTTTACGACCATAAACTAGAGGCTTTCCATGTTCCTTCTACAACCCTATAATTTCTACTTGGCAACTACAAATAATATATAACTTATTTCTTACATGGAAGCAAATATGCTAATTAATGCAGAGATAATATGACATGAGTTTGCATAAGAAATTTACCTTAGTTGTCCTTACAAGCTCACATACAAGCTCAAAATCTACTAAGTTATGTCTAATTTTGTTCTCATTTCAATCTTCAGTCATCACCCACTGGTGATGTGTACATTAAGTTTCAATGGGTTTCAATGTTGTTTACCTCATCAAAATAAGTTGTGATGTCACATCGATCTCTTGTATAAAAACATACTATACTGATATAAGATCCACCGTATAAGCAAAGCATAATACTCTAGATATCTAACGCTGTAATCTTATGGGCCTGAAGTTATTAAATTCTGCTCCTTTTCATTCTCATTGTAGTCTTCTTTCTTTATGATTACTTGAAGTGTTTATGGATTCAAAATAGTAATGCCATGACTATCACTTGTATGAAAACACACTATTATTTGATCTTTACCACTGTAATCTAATGGCATGAGTTGACTTTCTGCATGACAGAAAAAGTTTGTTAATTAACTGAAAATGTTATTTTTTTTCTTTTTTCATTTTATCATGTTACATGCAATCATCATGACACAAAAATATTATTGTCTGATTAGTCTAAACCTATGTGCTATTTTCATGTATGACCATAAAATCACCCCATGTATTTAAGACTTTGTAATTTTACTCACGAACTCACGTGCTTATTATAATATATGCATAATGTGATTTAAAAACTTAATTTATTTGATTTGAGATATCCATAAAATTATGTAATAATACATGAATAATGTGATTTAAGTATTTAATTTATTTAATTTGAGAAATACATGAACATGTGCGTAATTGAGCCTCGCTCAGTTCTGGAAACTGAGAAACTAAGCGCGGCACTTAGTTTTGGAAACTGAGCACGGTTCAATTCTGGAAACCGATCCTCGCTCGATTCTGGGAACTGAGTCTGACTCGGTTAAATACTGTGCCTGGTCCAGTTCTGAAAGCCGAGCCTTGTCCAGTCCTGAAAGCTGATCCTCGTTCAGTTCTGGAAGCTGAGCCTGGCTTAGTTAGAAACTGTGCCTGGTCCAGTTCTGGAAGCCGAGCCTCACCCAGTTCTGGAAGTCGAGCCTCACCCAGTTCTAAAAGCTGAGCCTGGCCCAGTTCTGAAAGCTGAGCCTTACCCAGTCCTGGAAGCTGAGCCTGGGAGCCTGGCCTTGTCCGGAAAGCTGAGCCTCGCTCAGTCCTGGAAGCTGAGCCTGGCTTAGTTATTGAAACTGAGCGTCGGACTCAGTTATTGAAACTGAGTCAAAGCAGAAGCATATGCTTTATTTTGTCATGCTTATTCACTTACGGATAATGCTTTGTAGAAACTTAAGATGACTGATAACCAAAACAAGGTAAAATGGAGACTATCTTGATATATTTTTCTTTACAACTACTTCAATATCTGGTTGAGATTTTCCCATCCAGTTATATACATACTTTAAATGATGACTGTAAACAATGGTTTGACTGTCAAATTACCATGAACTGATTTTAAATGTGCATCAAGTTAAAGAGCATATGTTTGAAAATACCGTAATGTTAACTGGAGCAAGCAACTTAATATCTTTCAGACCTTGGTTATCTAAGTTTTATAACCATTATGAAAGATCGTTACAAGTTGCTTACCAAGAAAGCTAAGACGATAGTTGCATTTTCTTCTATTACGATTTCAGACCTTGGTGGCTTTTCTTTAAAGGTTAAACAATTTGCATAATCCCTATCTTTTTTTTAACCAAACTAATTTTTTTTATAGTTATCTAAGTTTTATAACCATTATGAAAGATCGTTACAAGTAAATGTTGCATGACTGCAATTTTTGTGTGTGCGTGGGTGTGTTTGGTTGGTTGTGGGGAGGGGTGTTGGGAGTATGGGACCAACACATAATGTATTATCTTTATTATGGAGTTTTTATGAACTTTAGACATACCTTTTGGACAATAAAACATCCTTTGTAGTTATTGTGTTATGTCATCTTTTATTGATCAATAAAATATAACCTAAAAAATAGTGTTAGGTACAAGTTTATGCAAACAAACATCCTTTGTAGAAGTTGTGTATACATATGAGTCCTTGCATTTATATATACTTTGAGACAATAAATAATGTGACAATTATAGCATAGGTGTTAATTTCATCCCCTTGCATATTAGCCAACTGAAATGGACTTGATGAGGTGATATACATTGGCTGACATTACTTGAATAACTTAAGCTATTATGGATAGGCAATCTTGTTGCTATAAGCAGAAGCTAAGGAAAGTCTTATGGTCTCCGGAAGAAGACGAAAAGTTATACAATCACATTTCAGAATACAGCCATGGATGTTGGAGCTCTGTTCCTAAACAAAAATGTCTAATAACTATGAAGATAAATCTTATGCCTCATTCGTGTTCATGGCAACTGATGCTATTGAAATTGAATGTAATGGGAATAAGCCTAAATACTATCTATAAAATTCTAGGCAGCTTCTTTCTTTTCAAACAGTTCCACGTTTCTCTTCAATTCTCTCAAAATTATATTTAAGTAGTCATATAAATATTGTTCGCAGACAACCTCTAGTCTTTGGCTCATTTTTATTTGCTTCACAATATATGCGATTCTCTCAAAATGTTAGCGCTGCTTCCCACAAACAGCACTTTCAGCTACTACTTGCAGCTGCAAGCAGCACTTTCAGCTGCCACTTTGCAATTTGCAGTTTGCACTAGCAAGTTGCAACTTCCACGTATTGAGTTTTTTAAAATAGATACTAAAATAATTTCAGCACTCAACTCATACTTGTAACATTTTTTATCAATACTAAACTGCCCTTTTTAGCTCATAGAAGATTTAAAATCAAATATTTTATACTAACATTTTTCTTTTTTCCTTCAAAACCAGAGGACAAGAAAGGATGTTACATGCCAAATTATATTCGGTTCTAACTTATAACTACTATTTATAAGCAGGGTGATATGTATGTTATACAAAATTGATACAAAAGAAAAGATATCACAGTCTAAACAATGCTAGTGCCCATAATTTCTATTACATTTTCCTTTTTCCATGATTGGTAGTTTTTTTTATAACATCATTTTTCTCACAAATCATTTTGGTTTTTCATATGCATTTCTTATGTAATTATGATTTGATTCCATGTCATATTATATAATAGGAAAATCTGTTGCAATTCAATATGGAACTGGATCGATCTTAAGCTTTCTAAGCCAGGATCATGTTACAGTTGGTGACTTAATTGTCAAGGATCAGGTTAGGATATTGAGAATCAACTTCTCACTTTATCAAGTGAAAATGTAGCACTCATATGAACTATATATTGTAGGTTTTCAACTAAATTGACTGGCCTCACTTTCTTGGCAGTAAAATTCGATGGAATCCTTGGATTAATTTGTCAAAAGATATATGTTGATAATGTTGTACCTATATGGTAAGATTTTGTTCGGTATTAGGACTATGTTGTATTTGTCTTTACTTTGTTAACTTTATTTATTTTCCTGCCAATTGGAGTATAATTACTGATTAGTATGAAGCATGTGTGATGGTGAACAAAACCCATCGTCATTTATTTGATTGGAAAGAGGAGATTTAAGGGAATTCTTCACAAAACCCTTATGTTGATATATATTAGACTTAACTCCTTAATATTCATGAAATTTGTATCAAAGTCTTTGAAAATTTGACAAAATCTACCAGGTTTGACAAAATTTGTACGGTGCAAGCAGTTTATCCATGGATGTGCCACTATTTCTGACGACCTATCGCTTGTACTATCTAAAAATACCAGTGTTTTTTAAATTTTAAAAATACATGATGTTTATTAACTAAATGCACATTTAAATTTCAGCCAGGTGAAAATCTTGACATTTGATCATGATTAAAAATGGAGTGCCAAAACATCAATCGAACTATGAAAATAGATATTTGTTGGTTTGCATGTTAAATATGCCATGACTAGTAGGTTAATAAGTTATAAACTAGGTTTCTAGTCTTGTGACTATAATCCTGTAATTAACAGGGGACCAACTTAAGATAGATAAAACTAAAAAACGTATCAAATATTTTTTGCCAGTAACTCCAACAAATTTATCATCAGAGACCAAAATATGCAACGTGTATGAGTCTGTGTTTTCTTTTTTCTTAAATAAAAATATATATTTCTGCTTTATTGAATTAGATTATATCACCGTTCACTGTTCAGTTAGTAACTTTACATGGATTGCTATGCGGCATTTCAAAAGCAAAATTGAACGAATATTCTGAGAAAATTTAAGTTTCGTAATTTAAGTTGGCATGTTCCCGAATAATGATTGGAGGTGTATTTTAAGTTCACATGCGGTCACGTTTCCCTAGTAATCATTTCCATTATATTTGAATGAATGTCTATACACTGAAAAGTTTCTGCCTGCAAATACAAGAAAAAATCACAAGTTACACTGTTAGGCAACTAGGAAATAGAATAGCTTATAACTTTTAACAAATATGTTGGCTTGCTCTAGACTGACATTGTGTTCTGCTAATAACATACTCATAAATTTTTATATCAATTCGTTTTAATATTCAGGCTTTAATAGAAGCAGCAGAAGAGAGGCAAAAATCAGAAGCTAGTGTTAATGGTAATGAAGGAGTAGTTAGTTTGGAAATTTTTGAAAGAGATGCCGTTGTTGAAGTTTTTGGAAATGATAAAAAAAGAAGCTATTGCCGTGCAATTAGTTCTACAACCACGAGCCACTTTTTGATGCACCTCAAAATGGTCATTATACATTGTCCGAGTTGGTTGATGGTGGTTTTGTAGTTTGGTCGGAGTGTCGTATTCGTTGTTTGTAAGCTTCTAGATATGTTGTAGTAGTGAAATTTGAAGTTGTCACAATGAACTTTGTAGAATTTGGTATGTACTATTTCGTACGTTTGATGCTTTTTAACAATTTGATGATATGTTAGTTTTGAATTTTAGTTTCGTGTTTTCTATTGTTATATATTCGTATAGTATAGTTGAATGAAATACTATTAGATGCTGAATAAGATATGGTTCTGCTATGCCAAATTTGTAACACTTATAAGTATTGGTAATTTTCCTATTTACTTATACAAGGAATTCCTAACGCTTATAACCGTTGGGAATTACCAAGATTCCCAACGGTTATAACCATTGGGAATTACGGTTTTTTCCCCAACGGTTATAACCGTTGGGAATCTTGGTAATTCCCAACGGTTATAAGCGTTGGGAATTTTGGTCATTTTCTACGGTTATAACCGTTGGGAAGTTCCAAAATTCCCAACGGTTATAACCGTTGGAAATGCCCAAAATTCCCAACGTTTATAACCGTTACAAAATATGTAAAAAAATTGTAACGTACCTGTTACCAACGGTTATAACCGTTGGGAATTACATTACCAACGGTTATAACCATTACAAAATGACAGTTCTGGTGTTGAAAATAGATACAAATATACAAATATATTTAAATTGCCTCGAATACACGTATAGTTGATTCCCCTCTCTTTTCCTTTTCATTTGATTTCTATTCTTCTCCAAGTTGTATGAATATAAATACAAATATCTTATTTTTAAAATTTAGAAAGAAAGTGGAGAAGGAAAAATGGCAGAGCTTCGCTACGGCCTCTAGAAAAATATGAGAAGTGAAGGGAGGATTAGACCTGAATTTATAGGCATGAGAATCAACATCAACCGTATGATTTAAAATATTAAATCTGGGCCATTACGGCATAGGTTTATTGCAGATGCCTGAAGGCGGCTGGTTGACCGCTCATGGAGCACCGGTCGATCACTAGGGATCGACTGGTCCCAATGATAGGTCGGTCTGTGGGTCCGGGCGATTAATTAATAAACGTTAATTTATCTAATCGAATTATTTCCGTTCCAAATTCATTTTTCATCCATAACTTTTTCGTTTGGACTTTGACCACAAAAATACAAATGTGAAAGTTTCTCAGAATTTGCCACGAACGCAATGGTGCAAGTTTCATAGTCAAATCCCATCATTTGCACAAATTTCATTTTTTGAGCCTAATTAATTAGCTAACTAAATGATTAAATAACTAATGCCAAATTACAAGGTGTTACACCATGTTACCCATCAAAGTAGACGTCCCCTCACCTCGACATCTCACATACGAGCCTGAACAAAACAATGAGTTGCTCAAGCTCGATCTCGATACCATTTAAGAACGAAGAGATGAAGCTAAACTTCGCACTGAAGCCTACAAAAGGAAGATAGCCAAGCACTACAACTCTAGAGTAAAGCTCTGATAATTCATTGTCAATGATCTTGTCTTGCACTGGGTGTTCCCAAACACCAACAATCTGGCTAAAGGAGTGCTCGGTACGAATTTGGAGGGGCCATATTTTATTAGCGTCCTCTTATCAAATGGCGCTTACTGCCTCTCACGTACAGATGGATGCACATATCTTGCACTTAGAACCTAGAGCACCTCTGGGCCTATCATACATGAGTCGCAATTATAAAAAGTTGTTGTAAAAATCTTTTTGTGAAGAATATAAGAGATTTCAGAGTCAATTCTACCAACACAACCAAAGCTATCCAGTGAGAATGAGTTATTATATGCTCACTTCCTTGCTTGGGGAATGATGACCTCTTCGCCAAGGACCGCGCAAGCCATTCAATGCTTGCCTCCTTGCTGGTCGTCTATCCAACAGGGGTGAAATACAGTGCATTCACTTCCTTGTTCGAGGACTGCCACCACTACAGACTATCCAGTAAAGGGTGAGTTATTAGGTGCTCACTTCCTTGCTTAGGGACCGCTAACCTCTGCCGTCAAGGACGCATGAGTCCCACTTTCCTCTTTGCTGGCTGGCTACCCAACGAGGATGAATTAAATGCATTCACTTTCTTGCTTAGGGACTACCAAACTACCCCATTGAGTTTGGGGACTACCACAATACGCCGTTGAGTTTGGGTGAGACGTCTCTCCCCTTCATGGTGGGATGCATTGATGATCGGATGCTCAACTGCAATGGCCCCGATTCCCTCGCCTATGTTGTTACATGTCCCTCCTACTGTACGGGGCACTATTTTTGAAATTGACGTTGTTACCCAAAGCAACGCCGTGGTTCGACATCCGTGGTGCGCCTGCATATGAATAAACCAGGCACTATATCAATTAGCCATGTGTCACCCTAGGGCTGTGCAGTTAAAGCCTAGCAAAATCTCCGCTATAGCGCATAGCCCTCTTTGGCTGCTATGCTATTTCAATTTAGCATTATTAAGCAGTAGATCTATTTTACGCCCTATTATTTTCTGGTACACCCGCTAAATCAAGGTTTTTAGCACCCGTTTTAGCAACATTAATATACAAAGGTTGATTTGACTTATTTTCTTTTAAACAAAATCAACGAAGTTAGGGCAAAGACCTAATTTTAAGGCATAAGTGCTCAATACAATTTAGAAATGTATTGTACTCACTAATCTAGTTCGCATAAATCATGATATTCTTCAATTTTGTTATATTAGATTTAATAATATTTCTTTTTTCTACATAAATGATGTAAGAACGAGAATAAATTAACTTTAAATATTTGGTATTATATCAAATCAAGCCTTTCGCACCTCTGCTATTTTTTGCTATATCCCAACTTTATACCCACTAGAACTTTTTGCATCTACACTATTATAGAATTGCTAAGCGCTTTAACTGCACAGCCCAGGAGAACCCTTGGGCCACCTAGTGCGCCGGTTCATGCCAATTCTTCAACCAGGCACCATGTTTTTAGCCGATTCTTCCATACATTCCCCTCCAACACAAGATATGGCAAACAAATAAAGTAGCCCTATGTTCGGATCTGACAATACCATACCATAATCAAAAGGTACTACGGCCCGAGCGACCAGACTTAACATAAATGTAGCCACTGGAGCCATTCGAAAAAGGGAGAAATTAGCACTACTTGGTGAAATAGGTTCTTTTAGAATCAATTTCGAACCATCTGCTAGAGGTTGTAACAATCCGAATGATCCCACTACATCAGGACCCTTTCGACGTTGCACAAAAGCCATTACTTTACGTTCCGCTAGCACTAAAAAGGCGACTACTAGCCTCTACACCAACGGACGATCGGCGTTCAGTTATATGTACATTCTCCTCCACCACCCGAGCAACCTCCATATAAACGGACAACCGACATTTAGTTATATGCTAGTTCAGGTTATTCCATGGAGCTTCGACCTCTTTCTCAACCTTCTCCTGATTCTCCTTAAGATCCTCAGACCCTTCTCCGCCCTATCCCTCGCCTCGACCACCACCTTCTTGGTTGCCACTACTGCCTCCTTGGTCGTTGCTAGAGCCTCTTTGGCTGCCTTTTGAACTTGCTCCTCTTTCCCAACCTTCTCTTCAAGATTTAGGGATTCTTCCCGGACATGGACGACGTGGTGGGTGGCCATCCTAAAAAATCAGTGTTAGAAGAAATTCCATAAAGAAAAAAAAGAAAGCTCAGAGTATTTCTTGAGAGTTTAAGAGGATTTTAATGGCAGCAAATTATTTCAAGCTTCGATAAAAGTGAAGAGGAAGGAGAAGGGTTATTTATATCCTACCCCCTCGATCACAACCGTTTGACTCAAAAGGAAAACAGATCTCAATCGTCTAGGTATAATAAATGCTATTTTCATATCACACGCGTTGGAAACGTGAATCCCCCATACCAAGCTGGAAAAGTAAACCATCTCGGCCATGGCATAGTGTCACATGTAGCACGTGTTAAATACAAAGCAAAAGGCCAGATCACATGATCTTTATGATTTAATAAACCTGTACCTGCTCACTGAGATGGACTTGGGGGCAACACACCAAGGCCCGGCTCATTCTATGTCAATGTGCACAAATAGTTCAAGCTGATGGAACCGGACTAGTCGGAAGAGGGTGAAATAGGTAGATTTCAAAAAAAAATCATATTTTTATCTATGGCTTATGAAGTCTAAAATATTAGTAGATCCAATCTAATGAAGTTTTAAATAAAATCGTATTTTACTTAGTTTGGTTAAAATAAAGTTTAATTTAAATTTAAATTTGTACGTATTGTAATGAATATATCAAATACATTCATATGTATGAAGTGTAGGTGCAGCATATAAGCAGTGTATATTTGTGTAAATAAACATAAATTTTTTTAGAGAATGAAACCTTTTGTTTCTTTCTCTTAACATATTTAATTAATTAAGGGAAGATGAAGCTATATATGTAGAGGGAGAAGCCTTTCATTCTCTCTACCTATCTCTCTTTAATCAGATTAATTGACATATTAAATGTAATTTATAATTAAATTTACACATGCCTTTGTTTTTCAAGTTTTTGACTAATATATGTGTGTGTATCAATAATTATATATATATATATACTAAAATTATGATTAACTATTTTATACACTTTGAAATCAAAATTTAAAACAAGATCTAATTTAATAAGAGTTTGAAATCAAATTAATGAATTCACACAAGGATCTATTTTATAATCTTTAAGTTAAAACATACAATTACACACACACACATATAATTAAGGTTAATAAAGTAAAATCCAACCTTAACTAAAAGGGATCAAAAGGCATATGATATTTTGCATGAAAGTCCACTTATAATTTTTCATTACTTTCAAATAAAAGTATATAATGATGAAAAGAATTATATTCAAAACAACAACCATACGAAACTTATACTAAGTTCCAAATGATTTTAAATAAATAACATGTTTATTTTGTTTAAGTTTGAATGTATATGTAACAAGCAATAAAAATTATGTTGATTAATTTAACAATAGATTTTAATCAAGTTGTAAAAAAAACTGAATCAACTTATGATTTTAAATCCACCTAAAATTTTATGTAAACAACAAACACAAAACGACTTGAAAGAGAACCTTCAATTTTCTATCTTATAGGAAATTAAATTTATCAAAAAATTATTTCAAATCTTATTCAAATAATAGTTTCTATAATAAAGAATTGGACAACATAGGCACGTATAAATTTATGACAAAGAGATGCAGATCCAAGTTAAATACACAATATAAACAACAACAAAAAACAGAGATAAATCCAAAATTGTTATCATAGGTAACATGTGACTAACAAAGAATATAAACAAGGTGAATTTAATCATATTGATGTGATGAGAATAAAACTGGTTCAAGGGAATAGACTAAATATCCAAAACATTATCCAAATACATATAAATGAATAAATAGAATAGGCGAAGAATAGAAACTTATGAACATGATGGAAACATATGTAAGCAAAATAAATGATCACCTTTTGAGATGTAGCCAAGAGAAATACCTTGAAGCTGTGAAGACTCCTAGATTCATTGAATCGCTCTCTAGATCTTGCAACAATTGAGAGGGAGAACCGCCTTTTAATTTTATTCTGTTTTGAATTTTTGTTTTTGAGTTTTAGTAAACCTAGCCACCATGGGAATTCGGCCATAGAAAATGGAGGAGAGGAGAAAATATTGTGGGAAATAAAAACAAAATAGAATCAAAGAAATGAAGAGAGATTTTGTTTTAAAGAAGTAATAGAAACCTTTCATTTCCTTCCTTAAAACTTTCCCACTTTAATTCTCTGTTAAATCTCAATTAATTCTCTTCCTCCACTACATTGATGGCCACCCCTTGATGTTGCAATATGGTCTCTCATATTTTGCGAAATCCCATTAGCATTAATTCCATTTAAATCCAATTTAAATGTTCTACTGATATCGCATATCGCTACGCGTGTTTATTACTTTCATATGTGCACTTTATTAAATACTAATGGTAATTGAGAAAAATCAAATAAAAAATTTAATAATTAATATTTCACAAATATTAGGTTCATTTAATTTATTTAAAACCCGCTAAGTATTTTTCTATTTAAATCCATTTAAACATTCTCCCGACATCATATATCAGTACGCACATTCATAACATTTATATACGCATTTTATTAAATACTAATAGTATTCAAACAAATTAAACAGTGTTAAATAATTAAAATTTCATAAATACTAATTAATTTTTAATAATTAAAAATTAATTATATCGTGTGGTTCATTCGGAATATTCATCATTTCGGTTGTGGGACTCAAAAGTTAGTCAACGATTAATATTGAACAATTCAAATATTAATGTTCACATATCATCTTAGCTAGTGGCGTGATATTTTGATTAAATTTATTGCTTACACATCTTTTGGTAGAGTCCAATTTTACTAATTATAAGCGGCCGATAGTAACAATTATTTACACAAATTCTCTTCATCAAAACTATATCACATTAGAACTTATGAATTTGGTTTTGGTGAAAATTCCAACATTATCCACATTCGAATTTGTAATTCCAAACACAAAATCTTTTGGTTCAGTAATAAAAATTATTATTAATCCTACTACTATGGCCAAAGACTTTGATTTTGGTTTGACTACAGTTGACCGTGATACTGACCACATGTAACTGAGGAGACGAATTCTTTACTGAATGATATTTCACTTCCAATTCTTCAACTCAAACCTAACTATAGTCGTTCGATGGACGTCATGCCACGATTTAACTATAATCAATGTGGAGTGTCCACATTGAAGTTCCAAGGTATTCTTAAGTCGAATTTTTTTTGTAACATCGTCACTTCGAGATTGTCAGTTTGACCTTAGTTATATAACCAACGAAAAACTCTTGAGTGATTAATTCCATAGTTATCTAATAACTATTAGTACGTAAATCGTTGGTGCCCCTAATGACCATGAGAAATACATTATCCAATATTTGGAAAGCATTGCGTACTCTATCTCAATGGATGAATTGATATCCTTTTTTGAAACATCTTGACTAAGAATACTTAAAATGATGTGTTATTTTCAATGTGATAAAATTCTCATGATTACAACACTTTATAATTACTAACACATAACATATCATCTAAGGATTTTCCATCTATATACTTTATATTAATTACTTGATTATTTATATCACTACATAACAAGCATATAATATAAAGAAAAACACCTTATTTTGAACAAGATTAGTCATAGAGTTAGATGTATATAATAAATTACATAATTTCCTCTAAGGCACATCCCTAACTTTATCACAAGCCATTAAAAAAAAGCCAGTCAATAATTTAAAGCCCGGCCCAAACCCATGCCAGTAGCAGTCCTTATCCCAACTCGGTTCAAGCCGACCAATATTTAACCTAGCTCCATCCTAGCAAATCCAATAAGCAAGTCATAGATATGCCGACTTGGAGTCCTGAGCCTTGCCCGGCCTGGCATGGCACGAGTTGACACTGCTATCTCATATGACTTGACCTAACTCAAAGCTACCCGTCTATGGCCCAACTCCATCTCAGCCTGCCTTCGATTAGTTTCACGTAGCCCGTCTCGTCACTATATCTCGGCCCGAGCCTTCACGCTCGAGCCTTAACATTTTCATCTTGGTTCTCAGCAAGCTTCGACAAGGTAACCGACCATCGTTGTGTAAAGTGCTTCTCTCTAGCCTTGCTGTCTAGAAAAGTATGCGAGACGTCGAAAAGTAAAACCTAGTACGACTTAGTACACCTACCACCATAGCATGTTTGCCAAAAATGTACTAACTCCTATAGCATGCCGCCTTTCTCAACATAAAATACGTGTCTCGTATGGAATTACAGCTAGCATGCTTCTTAGCTACATGTTCATACCTCCTTTCGAACTGTCTTCCATCTATCCAAGCGACCGGATCTACGACCAGGAGTGATTCTAACCTACTTGTAGCACGATCTTAGCCATCCACTATCCATATCAGCTGCTATAAATACCTATTGCCATACAACATCAAAGGGGTTGGAATTTAGTTGAAAATTAGTTGATTTATAAGCTCAGAATTCATTTTCCAGCAAGCAACTCCTTATAAGCTCGTAAGTTAGTATCATTAAAAATTTAAGTGCTAAATTTCTTACTATTCTTTTGTAATTCCTTATAATTGTATGAGATAAATATAATAAGAGATTTTCATAGTGGATGTAGACAAGCTTTTGCTATATCACTCTACATCTTGTGTCATTTACATTATTTGCTTGCTGTACTCCTCATTTTACATTTTAAGCCTAGTATTAGTAAGTAACCTTTGTTAATACAAACGCATTAGTCTAATTTCGAGGATAGTCAACAATATATTTTAAGTAATTTAGAATTAAAATTATTGAATTTGTTGTTACATTACACTTAAAGTCCGAGAAATTAACTAATAGGTTAAAAGTCAAAATGAAATAAAATGACGTCTTATGGGTAAAGAATAGCGAGCGATCAATATAAAAATGAAACATGTATTAGTAGAAAATTTATATTATTCTACAAATGTGACTATGCATTAACATGGTATGGGAGAAGCTACCAACATGTAATATACAAAACTGCAAGACAAATACTATTATTTACTCAAACATGTTGTGTTCATAGTAGACAATGAAAATTAAATTATGTAGCGAAAAAGTAAACGTAGTCGATTCAAGTTGCGATTGCACAAGTTGCATCAAAATTTATAACACATAAATTGAAGGTAAGAAAAAATACACGAATGAAATTTTAGATATCAAACTTTTTCCAGATTCAAGGAACCCGTAGTTTAGGAGTTATGTTTCAATTGAATAAATGAATCCAAATCACTGATATAGATGGCATGGGAGACGGAGCTGGAGATAGAGGTGTGGCGGTGGAGCCAGAGATGGATATGGTTAAATGTGAAGAAAGAAGGAAAGCTTACTAGGATTATGAAAGAGGGAAAGTGAAAATTTTGGTAGAGGAAATACTGTAATGCGTGGACAACTAAAACTTAAGCAGTCAATTTGTTTAGCTAGTGTTTGGCAACGTCTAGAAAAAATATGTTAAAAATAAATAAATCAGTGATCGCATTTACACATTAAACGCTAACCTTATATGTTGTTATTAGCAACTTTTCTTGTAGTGTTAGGCTCTGGTGCCGATGATTTTGTTGCCACAAGTTTGTGATTGTATGCAGTACTGTTTAATGTTGGTCTGATGTTGGCTTTGAATTTGTTGTACATACAGTGTCATGTTTTTCAAGTGTATAGTGCACCAAGCATGACTACTTAACGGTCAATAGTCTAAAGATCTTCCAAGTCCATTAACCCAACGAAGTATCCAACATGAATAGTGTTGTTTAGGCTTGAAACAACATACATAACCTTAGTTCTAAGGAGGATCAAACTTCATGATCGATGATATATCTTTATGGTCGGTGATATTGTTGAGGAAAATCCTTTCAGATGATCAATCTAAGAGAATAAAAAACCCAACGCAGCGGAAACCAACTGGATCGTGATTGTAGTGAGATGGAAAAAACGAAGATAAACACCAGAACAGACAGTCACAGATTAATGCAATACAAAAAAAAAAAATAACACCAGTATTTATAGTGGTTTCACTACCACGAGGCAGTGTATGCCCACTTGGGCAGAGGAGATTTTATTAATCACTGAAAGATTAGAGTTACAAATTGATTCACTTTTGGAGGCTATACATAAGAAGAATTTACAATACAGACAAAATTCTGTAGAGTTTTGGCTCTCTAGGATGGCTGCCATTGTTGTCCAAAAGCTCCACTATTTATAGAGTGAAGATATGAGGAGGGATAGCTGCTATATAGCAGCCCTGGGGTTTGGTGCGGCATGCATCTGGTCCGACACAATTTGGTTCGGCAGTCCTGGTTCGACATGCATCACTTGGTATTTGGTTCGGCAAAGCCCAATTTGGACCGGCATCTCCACTTTAAGTCTGGACCGGCATTCCCAAATACCGAATGATATATTTCGTTCGACATCCATCTGGTTTGGCATGCCGTTGAATGAAATATTTCGTTCGGCATTATCCACTTCATTGCACTGGCCACCGAACGAAATAACTTCCTTCTTGCCTTTACTGCCGATCGATGCACTGACATCGGACCAAATCTTTGGTTCGGCAATTCCTCGACCGAACCCGACTTTTGGTTCGGCCTCCAAGCTTCTCCGCAACACTCATCCAACCGAACGAGAATTCTCGTTCGGTGATTTTACCGATCCAAACTCTTCCATGCCCTAGCATTTCACATCTGCACTTCCTCTTCGCAACGTGACTTCAGCTTCTGCCCTAGGGCTTCACCTGCTTCTCGAGTATCTCCATCTGCCTCTGTTTCTCCAAATTCGAAATCAGGTATCAAAACTAACAATCTCCACCTTGATACCAGATTTCCAAACAAGCCTTCCAACTCCATCTACACCTTTATGCTCCAAGCAATGGATACTTACCCAATGAGCTTCGGTAATGTCATCACTCATTACACTCTGTCAACGAACTCAGGTAAGGCCACCGCCCATCAACAAAGTGTTTAAAGTACCCAGTCCATGTAGAACCTATCAATCTCCACCATGAAAACAAACGTCTCCATGAACCATCTCAACTCTCCCCCCGTGCCATCTCGTGGCATCTGGCACTTCATTAAGCGAATCAAGTCCGAGCAATGCTCGAACTTAGCAACAGGCAACGACTTAGTAAACATGTCTGCTGCATTCTCCTTTGTGTGAACTTTCTGAAGACGAACTAGTTTCTCTTCACTCATCGAGACAAGGAACGACTCTCTCACCTCAATATGCTTCGTCCTCGAGCTAAACGCCAGATTTTCAGCTAAGTGAATTGCACTCTGACTATCACAGTACACATTCACTCCTTCATATGTGAAGCCCAAATCACACAACAGTCGCCTCAAATAAAGCGCCTCCTTAGCTACTTCAACCGCAACTATAAGCTCTGCCTCTATATTAGACAAAGCCACAATCGTCTGCAACCTCGCTCTCCAACTGATCACTGTCCCACCAATGGTGAACACATATCCGAAGGTTGACTTCCTTCGATCTCTATCACCGGCATAATCGGAATCGCAAAATCCAACCAAGCTGAAATCTCCATCTCTGCCGCTAAAGACAAGCCCATGGTTTGGAGTTCCTCTAAGGTATCTGAGGATACACTTCACTACTTCCCAATGCATCTTTCCTGGATTCGCCATGAATCTACTCACCAATCCAGCCGCCTATGCAATGTCAGGCCTAGTGCAGACCGTGGCATACATCAAGCTGCCAACTGCACTTACATATGGGACCTTCATCATATAAGCCTTGTCCTTTTCCGAGATCGGAGAGCCTTTACTAGAAAGTTGTATGTGCAAAGGCATGAGTGTGCTAATTGCCTTTGCCCCTTCCATGCTAAACCGAACAAGCACCTTTCGAATGCATTCCTTTTGAGTGAGGCTCAAAAGTCCTAGCTTTCTATCCCTTTGGATTTCATACCCAAAATTTTCTTTACTTCTCCAAGGTCTTTCATTTCAAATTCTGCTTTTAGTTTTCGCTTTAAACTATCGATTTCAGCCTTATCCTTAGAAGCAATCAACATATCATCCACGTAAAAGAGTAGGTACACCCATCTACCATTCTATAAATGCTTGAAGTACACACAAGCATCTTTGATGCTACGATCAAAACCAAGTGAGAGCATAAAAGATTCAAACCTCTTGTACCATTGTCTAGGCGACTGCTTAAGTCCATACAATGACTTCTTCAATTTGCAAACCCAATTTTCTTTCCCATCTACAAAAAATCCTTCTGGCTGCTTCATGTAGATGGTCTCATCCAAGTCTCTGTGAAAGAAAGCGGTTTTCATGTCCAGTTGCTCCAGCTCCAAGTCATGAGCTGCGACGATAGCAAGCAAAATACGGATGGACGCATACCTCACTACCGAAGAGAATATCTCATCATACTCCAATCCCTTTCTTTGTGAAAACCCTTTAGCAACTAGTCTAGCCTTGTATCTCCCATCATCCTTCACCTTGAACCCCCATTTGCAACCTATGGCTCGGCTTCCTTGAGGAGGTGGTACTAAATCCCAAGTCTTGTTCTTCTTCAACGACTCTAACTCCTCTTCCATAGCGCACATCCACTTCGAACTGTCACATGACTTCAAAGCTTCATCAAGGTCAAGCAGCTCCTCATGAACCACATGTAGGGCATAGTCAAACTGATCACCAAGGCTAAGGTTCGCAAACTGCCAATCACCATACCTTTCGAGTGGCCTAATAGTCCTACGACTGACCCAGGTCGGTACTGCTTCGCCTAAACTCCTTTTAGCTCCACCTTGAACTGAACTTCCTCTAGATTCGTGCACATCACCAGCACTACTAGAAGGAACTTGTGGACTATCCTGTGATGTTTCATCAATTGCATTTTCCTCGACGGCATCAACAACAACTCTACTATTTGGCTGGAACAAGGGAACTTCTTCCATCTCCTTAGGCCTATCAGAATCTTCTGATGTGGTGGGTAGCTTCTCCTTCGGTTTGAACATAGCAGACTCATCAAAAGTAACATGTCTAAAATGAACAATCTTCCGATCAACAGGGTTTCAAATTCGATATCCTTTGATACCATCAGTGTATCCCATTAGTATGCCCTTGTATGCTCTAGCCTCTAACTTATCATCACCTGTATGGTGAACGTACACAGGACAACCAAAAATTCGGAAGTAACCAAGATACACTTTTTTACCTCTCTACTTCTCCTCTAGGATCTTCCCATCTATGGCTGTGCACGAAATTCGATTTATGATATGCGCCGCAGTTGATCGACACTTCTTGATGATCGATGATGATCATTTTGTGGTTTAGACTAGAGATATGCGATGTCTCTTTGTCCGCGTGGGGGACTGTACCCCGTTCTGTTGAGCTTCGTCTCATTTTTATAGGCTAGCGACCTATGGGTTTTATGGAGTTCGGTTCATCGGGCGTACCGTTGTACTACGTCGTTGTTCCGGCTTATTTGAGTTTCAGGTTCCTCGGGCGTACCGTTGTACTACGTCTTTGCACCGGCTCTATGGTTAGCGACCAAGGGTTAGCGACCCGTTTGTGATGCATGTGTTGGTGAGTTTTCATGCTCCCGTTTGTGATAGGCCTTCCCCCTTTTGTGATTTCTGGATTTCTAGTTGATGATTTCTAGAATTTGTGTTTCACCAATTTTGATGATAGGCATTGATGGGCTCTATCAATATTTGTGTTTTGGTGAATAATTTAAAGAATGCGATTCTTTTTGGATGTTTGAGATGATTTGGGATATTGTATGATTTTTGTTGTTATTTGATGTATACTTGTCGCAGTATGGCATTATTGTTATCATACGTTTTTGTCATATCTCTTATCCTATCTCACTTTATATGATATTTATAGCTAGACTGATCCTTTTATTATTTTCTTCTTAAATAATACTCGGGTCAGGCCGAGGTATTTCAGGTGCTCCTGCTTGACTTCTTATCAGGGTCCTTCACCTGACTTTTGGCTAACTACTTTAGCATAGTAGTTTTTGTTAGTATACATTTGAGATATGGACTCCTTGATGTATACTTATTCTTTTGTCTAGCACTTGTATCAATTCTTTTGTGATGTAGTGGATCTTATTTGACCACTACTTTGATGTACACTTCTATGTGTTATATTCATATCTGTTTCCGCTTTTGTGATATGAATATCTGTGACTAATTTGTGTTATGTTTATTTCTATATTTGTTTCCGAAGTCCACATAGCCACTGTGTGGTAGCTTTGAGTTTGTATTCGATATGTCGGATTTCCTCTTGAAATGAAATGTAAGTTATATTATCTGACATATCGGTACTCGCACAAAGAAATTACACAGATGGTCGCTCTTCAACAGCCTTATTCTTTGTGCTAGTCGACGGCATTACTCAGTAGTGTCCTTGGCTAGTGTGAGTATAGAGGTGGGGCGTCACAGCTTGGTATCGGAGCCAAACTTCGGAACAATGTAGAATAATCTAGCAAGGATCATTGTCCTTGGTCTTTCTTAGGAATCGTGCTGTAGAATTTAATTCGAGTCTTCGTACCGTTCTATCCTATTTCTTTTTATGATGCCTTGTTTTATCAATCAAGTTTGTTTGCTATTTATTCTGTAAATAACCTTTTTCCTCTTCTTTCTTTCTTAAGGAAGAGAAATGGTTAGACCAGACCATCCCAGCGCCGGTCAATCCAGTGCTACTCCTCAGGATGGAGTATTTATGTCTGCCCGACAGCTCTTAGATCTTCAGAAAAATGCTCAAGCTATCGGACCCATCCCAGAGCCTACTCATCCTAAATCTGGGTTTGCACGCTTGTGCAGTGATTACACCAACTTGGGTGGAAGGCCTTTCAAGGGTTCCGAAAGCGTTATAGAAGTCCAAGCTTGGCTTAGATCATGCGATCGCATCTTCTCCCGTATAAATCTTATTGATCTACATCGAGTCTAAGTGGCTTCTAGTATGCTCCAGGAGAGAGCATTAGATTGGTATGAGCTTCTGATCTCGAAAATTATTAAAGTGGATCTTACTTGGGAGCAATTCCGGGAAAGATTCGAGTTAAAATTTGTGCCAGAAGCTGAAAAAGTATCTCTAGCTCGACGCTTTATTGACCTTGTTCAAGGTGAATCTTCTGTGACGGATTACGTCGCATCTTTCGAATCTCTATCTAAATATGGGGTCGAGTATATTAATAC
Source organism: Allium fistulosum (assembly GCA_030737815.1). NCBI lineage: Eukaryota > Viridiplantae > Streptophyta > Magnoliopsida > Asparagales > Amaryllidaceae > Allium > Allium fistulosum. The sequence goes on along the minus strand of CM060905.1, from coordinate 588,228,784 downwards.
CCCATTGAAGAAAAATCAGAGATTTGCCTATGGGTTGAACAAGAACCTCAAAAATCCATTACTTCTGAAACTGGAAGTTTCTTTCGATCAGCTTGTTGATATCGATCTTCGGCTTGAAGAGGCAGATAAAGAAAGTGATGTTGAAGTTGTGGGGGCCAAACAAAACATCAATAAGAAGAGGCCTTTTAAGTTCAAGCCTAATCCCAACAAGAAAGGGAATCAAGCAACTTCGGTAACAAAAACTCCTACCTCTAGTCGTGGAGAATGTTACAATTGTGGTTCTAAGGACCATTATGCAAACAAGTGTCCGAAGTCTCTTACTTGTCGCTATTGCAAAAGTTCGGGTCATACTATATCTTCATGTCCCAAACTTCAAAGTAAGAAGGAAGGCAAGCTAAATGTTGTGCAAGCCATTACTAACACTTCCCTTGGTCAAGGTATTCCTCATTCTATCCTTGATGGCATTATTATATTTCGTGATCTTCCTATTCGAGTTCTTTTTTATACGGGTGCATCTCACTCTTTTATATCAAAAGAACTTATTGATGCTTTGTCTTTGAATGTTATTGGCTTGATGACTTCATTGATAATTGCGAATCCGGTTGGTGGATCCGCAACACTCAGTTTACTTTGTAAAGATGTCGAAATTATTTTATGTGCTTATGCCTTCCGAGCCAATTTGCATGTTATGCATTACCTAGGTTTCAGAATGATTTTGGGAATGGATTGGCTTAACCGATATGAAGCCCGTATCCTATGTCCTGAGCGGACTATATATCTTCGACATCCTCAATCTGTTAAGCAGATTTCTCTTGTTCTTAAAGATTCAGATTCCAAGTCGAAAGCATCCTTGTATTCTCTAAATCCTCATGATGACGATAATGACGATGAGGAAGATGTTATTTCTCTCATTCACATTGTTCGTGAATTTCTCGACATATTTGAGCCCGTATTAGGATTACCACCTAAGCGAGCAATTGAGTTCAGAATTAATCTAATCCCTGGAGCTCTACCTATCACTCGTCCTCCTTATCGTATGTCCAATAAGGAAAATAAGGAGATGCGTAAACAATTATCCGAATTGGAAGGAAAACAGTTTATTCATTCTAGTTCCTCTCCATGGGGAGCTTCGGCTATTTTTGTGAAGAAATCTGATGGTACACTTAGGCTTTGCGTTGACTACCGCAAGCTTAATGATCTCACCATCAAGAATAAATATCCCTTATCTCGGATTGATGATTTATTCGATCAACTTAGTAGTGCTAAAGTCTTTTCACAGTTAGACTTAGCAACCAGTTTTCATTAGCTCCGTATTGCAATGGATAGCATTCCTTTGACATCATTTCGTACTTATTATAGATCTTATGAGTGGCTTGTTATGCCATTTGGTTTGACGAATGCTCCAGCCTATTTCGTTGACCTTATGAATCGAGTTTTCAAAGACTTCCTCGATCGATTTGTTCTCATCTTTAACGATGATATTCTTGTTTATTCTAAAACCGAGGAAGAGCATGAAAAACATCTTCAGATTGTGTTGGAAACTCTTAGGAGCAACCAATTGAAAGCAAAATTTTCTAAATGCCACTTTTGGCAATCTCGTGTGAAATTTTTGGGGCATATTATTTATGAATCCGGAATTTCCATGGATCCTTCAAAGATTGAAGCGATTCAAAATTGGAAGAGACCAGAGAGTGTGACAGAAATTCGTAGCTTTCTCGGATTGGCGGGCTATTACCGTCGGTTCATAAAAGACTTTTCTAAAATTTCCATGCCTCTTACTAGTTTGACAAAGAAGGGAGTTAAATACATTTGGTCAGACAAATGTGAAACTGCTTTTCAAAAATTAAAAGAACTCCTTTTCGATGCTCCTATTCTTGTGATTCCCGAAGGGAACCAAGATTTTATTGTTTATACCGATGCTAGTCGTGTTGGTTTGGGTGCCGTTCTCATGCAAAGGGAACGTGTTATTGCTTATGCTTCTAGGCAATTAAAGCCTGCCGAGACTAGATATGCCACTCATGATTTGGAGCTCGCGGCTATTGTTTTCGCCCTTAGAATTTGGCGTCATTATCTTTTGGGAGAGAAATTTGTTCTCTACACTGA